>OX244040.2:12596200-17596200 GCA_945859785.2 Tridacna gigas
ACCCGGTTCCTCACGGTCCAACAATGAGGGTACGCAGGGAATGAATTAATTTGTTTTACTTCATTAATCTAGTATCAAGCAAAACAAATAAATTTATTCCCTGTGGGGGGTGGTCAAAATGGGGTGGTTTATGAAATTTGAATCCTTTTTCTATAGATCAAGATCTAGCTGGCAAAATGTGGTCTGATCTTGATCGTTATCGTCTGATATAAAAAGAAATGAAAAATGCTATAGATCTATTTAGATTTTTTTAGTCGCCTGGTTGCGTAGCAACCAGGCTCTCATTGTTATCATCCTTATTCATGGGGTGACGTAAGCATGCCTCCGGCCTTGTACTGACTTCCGGTTTGCGAGACGTTGCGTAGTTCATTTGTAATGTTGCATTATCCTCAATGCTTCTATCGTACATAATTTTCAGTTGCTAAATTTTCAGATATATCGAAGACGTCCCTTACAGCTCAAGTATTCAAATGCGTAAATATTTGAAATAATTGTCTCCTGCTCTAGGATACACGAACACTGAACTTTCACATTGGCATCGAGAATAATCGGTCCGTGGAAAACCGGATTTCCCTTCGAACCGGGTTTCACCAAATTTCACCTCTCGATGACCGCATTTCACCCAAGTATGACAAATTTTATTGCCATAGTGATAACTTTTGATCTGAAATGAAATATATTTATGAACAGCATAATTGTGTGCTAATTTTCTGGAAAATATCTTATTCTAACAATAATTTGTTAGGGTTTTTTAGAACAACATGTAACTCCTTTTGAAAAGATTTTTTTGACATGTGGATAAGCTATATTACATAATAAATCAGCTAAATGAGAAATCACCATGGCGAAGAATTCATTATTTGATGTGAAATATGGTCATACGAGGTGAAATACGGTTATCAAGAAAGGAATTTCGGTGAAATGCGGTTCGAAGTGAATTTCAGTTTTTCCATGCACCCGAGAATAATTTGCATATCTGGATGTCGTCTGGCGTGTGCGTTGGAAGCCCCGCTATATATACGGCAACAGTTATTAATAAAACTATTCTTTTTTCATTGGCCAAATTACCCACTTAAAGTGCATTAATTTGGTTCCAGCCCCCATACCCTCTTCTGATTTAAAATCAGTCAATGATAGACGGAAAAGGCAATGTCGAACGGCATTGGTGCTCGGTCATAGAGGGAAATTGCGTCGTAGGCTAACTTGTTCAACTGTGAGAGTTTACTCTCCTAGGAAGATTTAACCAACAAAACTTAACCCAAAATATATTAAGTATACAATAGATAAGGTTGTCTTTTTTCTCAAAGTATTTTCAAGCCAAAACATCTGTATATGCCGTTCAAGATGTGCTGAGATTCATATTACCGGTGTCTATTTATAGCAACAACCTTCACCTTCGCGGGAACAACACAGTTCCCCGACAAGATAATTCCCTGACACATCTGTACACTGTTTCCCGACAATTTCAGACAACTATCATGGCATGTATACATATGCAATTTCTCTTGAACTGCAGGTGGTGTAAACTCGGATCACACTGTATGCAATGTACAGCCTGATCTTCTGACTCTCATCGATTTTGATTATATTTTGAGGAACCTTAGATAGTACTTTTATGATGGGGTATAATTATTTCTTTCAGTTTCTTTTTTACTTGATTTCTGACAACTCTTTAATTTGCAATATTTCATATTTCAGTGATAGATTAACATGTTATTATAGCTCTGAAATGTCACGTATTTCCAGAAGCTCGAATCATTATATTTTAACGGTTTTGTGTGTGTTTGCCTGATGTAGCTTAGGATAAGACTGCCATCTACGGACGGTGCGGACGCCAACCAGATGATTATGTTGCCAAATGTTTATAAGATATATAGAATAACAGGTACAAATTATCCAATCACAAAACATGTGTTATCAATAAATATCCTTAATTTTCAATGATTACCAACAATAACTGTTAATGATAGTAAGTAATAGGTACATGTAGTTTGACTTAGAACAAAAGTGTTTGGGAACTGCCTCCAAAAAAAATTGTCGTCCAGGAACTGGCTTGTCAGGGAAAGTTCTATGTTTATTCCACCTTTCCACGCACTCGTCACAACTCAGCCGATTCCGTACCTAGTAGCCTACATCTAACCTCGTCTGTAACAAAGGGATTTCCAGACTGAAATACTCCTTGTCACATGATCTTAAACAGTTGGTATAGTAGCTAACTATGGTTGAAGGTCACAGGAGGCATTCTATTTTTTTCATTTTTTTCGCCACAAAGAGTAAAAAGGCACGTCCTTTTGATTTTTATTTACCAAAAAAATCAACCCCCTCCTCCGAAAAAGGGGGGTGTCAAAATCTGATTTAATGCCCCTTAAACTTTCAAACAACTAAGCAACAGGCGACTCTCAGGACTATCAGTCCTTTGATTTCCCTTTGTAATCAACCCCTTAACTCTTTACCAAACGACAAAATTTTAAACCAGTCCAAATTGAAAGCTTTTGCAGACGACAAAATAAATGTGAATCAAAAATTGAAATCTGTTTTTGGAAGAGTAGAAAACATTGTTGGAAAGGCGAAAATGCTGGTTACCAGTATTTTCTCCTTTTCCCACAATGTTTTCAAAAGACTTCTTCTTCAGGGTCGTTAAAAGTCGGGATTGTAAAGTTATCAAAAAGGGTAGAAAACACTGTGGGAAAAGGAGAAATTGCTCGTTACGAGCAATTTCTCCTTTTCCCACAGTCTTTTCAAAAGACTTGTACTGCAGACACGTGAAAACCAGGGCTTGTTTGGGAAAGGGATACCGAGCAAGTCATTACATTATCATGGATCCATACAATACATTTTATGTAACAACACACTTAATCATGAAGTCGGCCTTTGCGGCAAATGCAGATCAAGACTAGGCTGCACAAAACGTGACTTATCCCTGTGTGAAAAGTGGTTTAGATGTATCTCCAAAAAGCATCGACTCGTGTCAATACAAGCAGGCTGACATGGGTCGATAATTTTTGATACTAAACATTTTCTGCATGTCACAGGGCCGGTCGACTTCATGATTAAGTGTGTTGTTACATAAAATGTATTGTATGGATCCATGATAATGTAATGACTTGCTCGGTATCCCTCTCCCAAACAAGCCCTGGTTTTCACGTGTCTGCAGTACAAGTCTTTTGAAAAGACTGTGGGAAAAGGAGAAATTGCTCGTAACGAGCAATTTCTCCTTTTCCCACAGTGTTTTCTACCCTTTTTGATAACTTTCTTCCATTTTCATCAAATTTAAAATTGTCGTCTGCAAACTCTTTCAATTTGGACCAGTCCAAAATTTGTCGTTTCGGAAAGGGTTAAGTAAAGTACCATGGGAGATGCCTTAAACCCCTTTCTGCCAGAGCATGGCTCATTTATTTGACTCAGAAACACGTCGCAATATGAGTTACTGACACACATTGAAAGCAGCTTCAGACGATATTTAGTTCTCTGATAGAGTAGAAAACATTTTGAGAAAATAACAGATTGCTCTTCCTCTTCTCCCTCTCTCCTCTCTCTCTCTGACCGAGTGTAGGCCTTTACATTACTTTGCATGAGAAAAAAAACCTAAATTGTTGCAAAATTCAGATTTTAGAGACCAATTTGTATCAAGCGCTCTCGCTCTCTCGTTCTCTTCGTCGTTTTCTTCTTCTTCTTCTTCTTTCTATGTCTCCCCCCCCCCTCTCTCTCTCTCTCTCATTACATTGAATAACAATATTTCCAAAGACCCAGTATGGGGTATCAACATCGACCCACTTAACAACTAATTACGAAGGGCATTCCAGACTGTCAGAGCTATCTGTGACCCCTAATGGCCCCCTGTCGGTATTCATTATACACTTTGTTTTGACAATTTAACCCTTTCTCGGATCTTCGTTCTTCATCTTTGGGCTGGAATTTATCGAGAGCCCCTTTTCCGAACAAGCTCGTGTTTCAACGAACATGGAGAAGTGAGCTCTTGAAAACATCATGGGAAAAGGAGAAAATGCTCGTGAACAGTATTTCCCCCTCTCCCAAAATGCTTTTTATCGTTGCAAAGACAAATTCAATCATTCAAGCCACATTTAAATATCACGTCTGCGAATGCTTTGCATCTGACAAAGTCTGATACTTTTGTCGTAACCCTTAAGCTACTGACCTTTTGCGGACAGTGAATATCAAGATCAGACTGCACAGAACGTGCAGTCTGATCTTGGATCCACACTGTCCGATAAGAAGATATTTTCCCCCCCAAAAAAATAACTTTGAAATAGCAAAAGTATTGGTTTTACTATCGGCTTGAAAGTTTCATTTCAGTTATTTAGCAGTTTAACCCTTTCCCAGACGACAAATTTTGGACTGGTCCAAATTGAAAGAGTTTGCAGACGACAATTTTAAATTTGATGAAAATGGCAGGAAGTTCTCAAAAAGGGTAGAAAACACTGTGGGAAAAGGAGAAAATGCTCGTTACGAGCAATTTCTCCTTTTCCCACAGTGTTTTCAAAAGACTTGTACCGCAGACACGTGAAAACCAGGGCTTGTTTGGGAAAGGGTTAAGGGTTAATCATCATGTATTGTATGTTAACCCTTTCAGCGCTGTTGGCGAAAACATGGTCTTTTGCGGATGGCATAGATCAAGATCAGACTGCACATAATGTGCAGTCTGATCTTTGCTCTATGCCGTCCGCTTGTGTTGTTCAGCTTATGAAGTAATGATCTTTCTCGGTTTCAGTAGATGGCATTTGAAGCCATTGGAAGAGATTTGGTTTATATATTTGGTGCTCAAAGAGTTAAAAAGACGATTGTGTGTGATATGCTTGTAGGTTTATTCTTATTAAAATCTTATTTTGTTCTGTTTATGCTCTGTAAATGTCGATAAACAGTCTGTCATTGTAATATTTTATGGTAACCACCATTTTCTACCTTTTTCCACAATGTTTTAAACAGTTTTCTATTTCAGGGTTGTTGAAACACGTGATTGTCTGTTAGATGGTAAAATAAGTATAAGTCAGTGAAGAGTCTGTCCAAATAGGATTTTTCTCCTGTTCCCGCGATGTTTTCAAAAGGTTCCTTTCTTGAGATCTTTGAAGTACAAGCATGTTCGGTAAAAGGATTAAACTGCAAAGCGGAACTTACGGATCTTTTGAGAACAGTGTAGACAAGATCAGACTCCACAGAACACGCAGCCTGATCATCGATCTACACTGTCCGATAAGGAGATAGATCTATTTTTCTGCAAAAGATAAGTTTGAAAATAACAATATTCGGGCTTTTACTGTCGGATGGAAAATTTTATTAAGCTTGTTTAACCCTTTCCCAAACAAGCCCTGGTTTTCATGTGTCTGCAGTACAAGTTTTTTGAAAACACTGTGGGAAAAGGAGAAATTGCTCGTAACGAGCAATTTCTCCTTTTCCCACTGTGTTTTCTACCCTTTTTGAGACCTTTCTGCCATTTTCATCAAATTTTAAATTGTCGTCGGCAAACTCTTTCAATTTGTACCAGTCCAAAATTTGTCGTTTGGGAAAGGGTTAACAGGATAGGGGTTAAAACTCATCACAGTGTCTTACACACAAAAAGCAGCGTCTCAAAATAGTACATGTATGTAAAATGATATACTTCCTTGACGATGACGTTGACGGCGATGATGTTGATGATGATGATGATTACTAGTATGATCATTATGATGATTAGTAGAAATCAAATTCCTCCTTGCTCTCAGTAATTCAGTTTGGTCCGTGCGACAGTGAACGAGAGAGCCTGTAGCAAAAGGACCGGACACAGGAGAGTAAGAGACTTCCTCTTTTTCGATTCCCTATACTTCTCTTACATGTCCAGTTTCAACATTTGCAGATGACAAATTCGAAATTGGTATAAATAAGCTCATGTTCTATGATAGGATATAAAACATTGTGGGGAAAAGGAGAAAATGCTGATTACCACCATTTTCTCCTTTTCCCACAATGTTTTCAAAAGCCTTCTTCCTCTAGGATCGTTCATACTCTGGATTGTGTAGTAAAGGATTAAGTCGCAGGCACCGCTTAACTCTTTCCCAAACGACAGAATTTTGAAATGGTCCAAATTGAAAGCATTTGCAGACGACAAAATAAATGTGACTCAAATACTGATATTTGCTCTGGCAAGGCTAGAAAACATTGTGGGAAAAGGAGAAAATGCTGGTTACCAGCATTTTCTCCTTTTCCCACGATGTTTTCAAAAGGCTTCTTCCACAGGGTCGTTAAAGGTCGGGATTGTGTGGTAAAGGGTTAAAATCCACGTCCTGACTTGGAACCTTTACATTGGCAATCATTTGCCTTTTTCACCAGCCTAAATAGCCAAGCCGTAGGACTTGTAAATGTCAGTTCTCGGACAACTTGAGGGTGTTGGTTAGGGTAATCGGGAAAAAAGTATCGGGGAAAAAAAAGTACCGGAAAAAAGTATCAGTTTTTGCTAAGAAAATAAGTATCAGGAAAAAAAGTATCAGTTTTGGTAAAGACGGGAATTGTTTTTTTCACACATAGTTTAAATCTGAGGTTATGCAAAAATTATTATGGTAGAAAGCGGAATTGCTTGTTACAAGCAATTTCCCATTTGTCACCACATTTTTAACCCTTTACCAAACAATCCCGACTTTTAACGACCCTCAGGAAGGCTTTTGAAAACATTGTGGGAAAAAAAGAAAATGCTGGTAACCAGCATTTTCTTTTTTTCCCACAATGCTTTCTGCCGTTTGAGAGACAAATTTAATGTTTTGGGTAACATTAAAAATGTCGTCTGCAAATGCTTTCAATTTGAACCAGTCTAAAATTTTGTCGTCTGGTAAAGACTTAATGCAATTTAATGTCAGATTTATTTTGGATTAGGTTCAACATTATTCTGGGAAAAGGCGAAATAGCATTATATCACGATATTTTTAAAGCAAATTAATGCTAGATTTTTTTTTAAATCTCGGATTATATTAAATACTATTGTGGGAAAAGGCGAAAGCACTTGTCACAAGCAATTTCTCATATTGTCACAATATTTTTTATGCAGATCAAAAACACTTTAAAAACATTTTAATTACTATTGTTATACCCCTGTCTCTTGCAGGTATCAACAATTAAACATGAGCGTTTGGACATTATGCACAATTTCGGACAGACAAAGTAAAAAAGAAAAGAAAACATGTACAAATATCATTCTTTTTTTTTTCTTTAAATAAAAGCCAGTATAACCTATCAACTAAAAGTTTACATCATGCACCAAATTAACTTAATCTCTTTTTGGCAACAGATACTTTCTTTCCTGATACTTTTGTTCTGATACTTTTTTTCCTGATTCTTTTTTTTTTTCGTGATACTTTCTTTCCGTGGGTTAGAGCCTCACGGCTGGCCAACTAGAACTACTATTTGCCTTTCGGGTGAGGCGTTAAACCGAGGTGCTGCGTGATGGTGCACCAAGCACGTTAACCCTTTCCCAAACAAGCCCTGGTTTTCACGTGTCTGCTGTACAAGTCGTTTGAAAACACTGTGGGAAAAGGAGAAATTGCTCGTAACGAGCAATTTCTCCTTTTCCCACAGTGTTTTCTACCCTTTTTGAGACCTTTCTGCCATTTTTATCGCATTTAAAATCGTTGTCTGCAAACTCTTTCAATTTGGACCAGTCCAAAATTTGTCGTTTGGGAAAGGGTTAAAGATACGTCTTTACAGCCAGAGAAAGAAAACGCTTTTAAAATTTGATAGACTGTGGAATGGTTCAGAATTAGTCAGCTGTGTAAACATAGAAAAAATACAGATATATATAGTAAATGGGATATATGCATAAATCGGAAATTTTGGATGTAAAACCGAAGACGTCACAACAGTGATTGCCTTGAAGGCCTCCAGAAAAATGAAATGCATTTTCTATCCGCCGTAATCTATGCAACCTTGCAACTGTCAGGGGCAACATTTGTCATGAAGATACAAAAATGATTATAGTTTGATAAAATTGAGATGAAATGGGTTAAAATTGGCCTAAAACGAGTATAGATGTATTTTTAAAGAACCAAACTTATTCTTGATCGGTTTCGTCTTGTATCTTGCATATACCCCCGTAACATCACTAACAGCCTATCGGAGGCGGGGGCTTTGCCTATTTCGGCTTGGTTGGTTATTTCCGTTTATTTATCGTCGCTACCGGTTGCCCATCTGAGCGACGCCCCCAGAAGACGGTTAGTTGTTAAGGGGGAATAGTGCAAGGATACAGGTCGAAACTACTGAGAGCTCCGCCTGGTTCTTTAACGTGCTCGGCGTATAGCACCGTCACACGGGACCTCGGCTTAAAGTCTCATCCGAAAGACTATTAGTAATTTTTAGTTGGCCAGCCGGGGATACGAACCCACAATCTGTAGGACATTGTGTTCACGAGTCCTACGCTCTACCTACTGAGCTATATCGGCCGGTGCCTATTTCTGCGACCGTCGGCGACGATAAATAAACGGAAAAGCTGTCAATCACGTGTTTCACCACCACATCAGGGATCAGCCCCTCAATAGAGCTTCATCTTCTATTTCGATGGAATTTATAACGCGGGCATGTGAGGAGGAAAGGGTTCCTAGATACTTTATGGGGTGTTTATCTCGAATTATTTGTTCATGATGGGCAGCGTGATAGATAGCCAATTCCACAGAGAGCGACAGTCTGTGAGAAACACCTGACCTTCACCCTCTGACCCCCCCCCCCCTTTTGCTTGTGTTATGGCCTTTAATTTTAACCCTTTACCAGACGACAAAATTTTAGCCCTGTCCAAATTGAAGCATTTGCAGACGACAATTTCTGTGTGGCTCAAATGGTGTATATATTCTTTTATTGGGTAGAAAACATTGTGGGAAAAGAAGAAAATGCTGGTTACCAGCATTTTCTCCTTTTCCCACAATGTTTTCAAAAGGCTTCTTTTCCAGGGGCGTCAAAAGGCGGCATTGTGCAGTAAAGGGGTTAACTCTTCACCAAAGACAACATTTTAGAATGGTCTATTTTGAAAGCATTTTGCAGACGACAAATTAAATGTGGTTAAAATAATTAGATTTGTCTTCCAAGGGTAGAAAGCATTGTGGGAAAAGGAGAAAATGCTGGTTACCAGCATTTTCTCCTCTTCCTACAATGTTTTCAAAAGCCTTCCTCCTTTAGCTCGTTAAAGCGCTGTATCATTTTCTTCCGCTAGGTGGCATTTTTCGAAGAATATGACATGCGCAGACAATGAACTCTGGATTGTTTGGTAAACCGTTATTTTACAAACTAATGTGTAGAAACCCAAGTTACTATAATGACACAAAGAATCAAAGTACTGAAAGTACTGACAGACTAGCGAATTTGATTGATTGATTAATTGATTGATTGATTGGTTGTATGGTGTTTATTAATCCTGTTTCCAACATTATTTCAGTTATGTAGCGGTGGCCAGTGCACATATCCATGCTTTCCTGGAGTTTCTTTAACCAGTACTCGGCACAATATTGTTTCCAAGCCACTGGCTCCTTTCCCACATATCCATCATGAGAGTGAAATGAATCTGTCACAATGACTTTCATCAATCCTCGGAAAGAAATTTGTTGGAGATCGAACCAGCGACCTCCTGTTCTCCAGTCCTGTACACTACAGACTGAACTTCCGGGATTATGTGTGCAGTTGGTTAACTATAATCCAGTTAAAGTTTAACCCCTAACCTGCTAAAAATGTTAAATGAAACTTTCAAGCTGATGGTAAACACCTAAATATTGCTACTGCTATTTCACAGTTACATTTTGGAGAAAATATGTCCTCTTATCGGACAATGTAGATCCAAGATCAGACTGCACACAGTCTGCAACAGGTCATTGAGTCCTGGTAGTGCTGGTAAAAGAAACTCGAGGAAAGCATGGGCAGGTGCTCTGGCCACCGCAATAATATCACTGAAATAATGTTGAAAACGGCGTCAAACACCATGCAGTCAATTAGTCAATATCCAATAGCACAAGATATAGTTAACTATTTAACTCTCCTAACAAAACGAAAAAAATTACATCTGTCCAAATTCAAAGCTGTTGCAGACCATAAATTAAATGTGGCTGAACTGATGAAACATGATTCCAGAAGGGCAGAAAACATGTGGGAAGAGGAGAAAAGGATTTTGCAGCTGATGAAATTATCATCAGGTCGTTTTCATATGAAAAATCAAAGCGTGTAAAGGATTGGTATGGTCAGGAGACAAAATGCTTACTTACTCCCTCATGCAGTAGACAGAGTAGTAGAGATAACAGTCCTCGAGGGCGATTTTAATTTTTGACTGGTCGCCTCTGGTGCTGTGCAAAGTAAATGTCCATATGTAAAAAGAAGCACCGCAAACGTCTCATTATTGAGACTATAGACAGAGAAACATCGTACTTTGCTAAATATCAGGATTGTGTGACTAAGGGTTAAAACGTTGCAACAAATTAACAGTCTCCCACGTTAACCCTTTATATGGTTTACCTCGTGACATAATCCCGGGTTTTACCGCTCCTGAAAAAGAAGGCTTTTAAAAACAACGTGGGAATAGGAGAAAATGCTGGTAACCAGCATTTTCTCCTTTTCCCACACTGTTTTCTATCTTATATAAGAAAAATTCCATCATTCGAGCAAGATTTAAACTGTCGTCTGCCAGTGCTTTCAATTTGGTAATGTCCAAAATTTTGTCGTTTAGAAAAGAATTAAATCAATCTTTCCCGATTGTTCTGTTGCAAAACGCAAAACCTTGTCTGAAGGTGGTGACTAACGAAAGCCCACAAGTAAAGGTCACCATGAAGGTAAAAGGCTTTCATAGTGACTAGTTTACTCTTTACAAAATAATCCAGAGATTATAACGACCCTGAGGAAAAAGGCTTTTGAAAACGTTATGTGTATGTATGGTAAAAAGCATTTTCTTCTTTTTCCATAATGCTTTCTACCTTTTTCACAGATAAATCCTATTGTTTGAGTCCTATCTTATTTGTTGTCTGCGAACGCTTTCTAGTTTGACGTGTGTAAAATTTTGCCATTTTGTACGGAATGAAGGGATGTGACGATTAAATCAAACGGCGGGTGGGAAACAATCGTAAATATAATAATTGCTTTGACAAACCGGGGAGAGAAAACAGATACTGATTAGGGAAAACACACTCGTTGATGATATGGTTTGTTTTATCTCGTGAAATTTTTGTCTTTGTGTAAACAATGCGAAACATGGCAAAATGTATGTTTTCATGGTAAATAAAAGTGGATGATTTTTTTTTTGTTTAGAATAAAAGTTAACCCTTTACCACACAATGCCGACTTTTAAAGACCCCGAGGAAGAAGCCTTTTGAAAATATTGTGGGAAAAGGAGAAAATGCTGGTCACCAGCATTTTCTCCTTTTCCTACAATGTTTTCTTTTCTCCCTAAGACAAATTCCAGTTTTTGAGTCATATTTATTTTCTCGTCTGCCAATGGTTACAAACATTTTCTCCTGTTCCCACATTGTTTTCTACCCTCCCTAAGACAAATTCCAATTTTTGAGTCATATTTATTTTCTCGTCTGCAAATGCTTTCAATTTGAACAAGTCTACAATTTTGTCGTTTGGTAAATAGTTACATCTGTTTGGGGAAAAAAATGCAAAGGGGTACAAGAAATTCTAAAGGTTTTTACTTCCTTTACAAAACAGTCCCGTGTTTTATGCTCCTGCGGGGGTTTTAAAGTAATGCAGGAAAGGGAGAAAATTCTATTGGCCAGGTTTAATGCATTTCCTATAATATTTCAAAATAGCTCTGTTGCACCATCAAAGAAACTTGCATAATCTTTAAATGTGGAAAATTATACATTTTCTTTTTTCCATTGAAAACCATGCACATTGAGCGCCTAAAAATCTAAATGTAAAAAAAATATCATTAACATGTTTTCGAATAATAATCTGATTGAAACAATACATTTAAGCTGTGCTCTGGCGAAAGGAGTTTAGTGCATTATAATGAAATCGAAAACATCATGATGATTATTGTGCATTTGATTATTTGTATTTTGATTAAATGGGCATGGTTTACATTAAAGTAAATAAAACGTATTGTATTAATTTGCGTATTAACCCTTTCCCAAACAAGCCCTGGTTTTCACGTGTCTGCAGTACAAGTCTTTTGGAGAAATTGCTCGTAACGAGCAATTTCTCCTTTTCCCACAGTGTTTTCTACCCTTTTTGAGAACTTTCTGCCATTTTTATCAAATTTAAAATTGTCGTCTGCAAACTCTTTCAATTTGGACCAGTCCAAAATTTGTCGTTTGGGAAAGAGTTAAGAGCGTTTGCAAGTAATGCACTAAACCAAGCAAGCCATTACATAAGTATAGCCCCATACAATCTGCTTTGTCTAAAAACGGGCTGAATCCTGAGATAGAATAGTTTTTGGACATGCAGAAGATGTACCGCAAGCAAAAGGTTTCGAGCCTGGTTAGCCTGCGCGGAATTCACAAGCTGACCTGACTCGATATTCTTTGCAGATGTACCGAACCCCCTTTTCATCCAGCATGGCTTATTTACAGCCGAAAAGTGGAAATAAAGACCTGAAGATAAAATTTGTCTTCGATAAGGTAGAAATCATTGAGGAAAAGGGGAGAATACTTGTTACTTCTATTCCCAAAATGCTTTCGTTACTTTGATCATGTGGTAGTTAAAAACAAAATTCCGGTATAAATGGTTAACTCTTTCCCATACAACAAAATTTAAGACTAATCCAAATTGAGAGCATTTGAGGTCAACAAAATAAATGTCGTACAAAAAATCAAAATTTGTTAAGGAAAGGGTAGAAAACGCTGTGAGGAAAAAGAGAAAATGCTGGTTACCAACATTTTCTCCTTTTCCCACAATGTTTTCCAAAGGCTTCCAGGGTTGTTTAAAGCCGAGATTGTGTAGTAAAGGGTTAAGCAGTCGTGATATCGATGGTGTTAAAAATGTAAGTAACAGTTTGTTTCAGTTAATTCAAATTAATCATTTTTAATCGCGCAATTACAGTTAAAGAAAGTATTGTTTTTGATTGGTGATTAAAAAAGGCTTAATCCTTCCTCTTTTCATAAATATAAAATGTGTTAAAAACTGCTTTTCTTTCGCCACATGCACGTGCGAAATTTTGAGGAAAAAGCCCCGAGAACTGACGGTGGGGTCCGTTTTTCATCCCCACTTCAAAGCGGGTGTATTGTTTGCGGCGAGTCCAACGAGTCGACCTGCTGACGATACTGATGACGTAATAAAGCAAGCGTTCGTTGCAACGCTTATCCATCAACTTTTTCGATTTTACACCGGTGAAAAAGGGACAACGTAATTGTTTAACTATTTTCGGGAATCTGTTTCGAAATTATTTTCAAAGAAGTAAGCAGATAGAGGTCATTTCCTTGTTACCCCAAATTTGCTCAATTTCCGTCAGGTTTGCGTAGTTTTCTCTGTCTACGGGACCAGTTTTAAAACTGTTTCCGTGCCCGAATCAGTTTTTCTACGTGGTCAAGAGATATGAAATGATTATAAAAGTGTGTAGATCTATTTGATATTCAGAAATTCTTAACCCTTTTCCACACCCTGGGGAAGGATTCTTTCGAAAAGGAGAAAAATGCTGGTTCCCATATTTTCTGTCCTTCCCATATCACATTTCATTCTTTTTGAGAAAGATTTACCTGGTCGTCTGCAAAGGCTTTCAATTTGGAATTGTCTAAAATTTTGTCGTTTGGTAAAAGTTAATTCCAACACTTGTCTCTCTTCGTGTCGGCTATCAAAGCCATTTGTATAAAAGGCAACATGGGCCCTGCTTGCAATAGTACAGAACAGGTAAAGTTCGGCCTATATCTAGTAGTTTTTTTTTTTTTCTCGAAAACTAAAAAATGTGTGCATTTTTTAAACAATTTTTCAGTCAGCCCATATCGGGGTCTCTTGTCACGATCTGTGCATTTTTATGAAAATGAACTGAGAATCAGATCCGTAGTTATTATTTTTTTGACGAAATTGTGACCAAAATTTAGATACAAAAGGAAAAAAAAAATCTCGGGCCGGAACCTAGGCTATGTCTGATCACCACTGTTTATGAAACAGTGCAACTATTGCACGCACAAAAATAATAGGTATACTGTAGTCTCAATATTGAGCCATTTACGACGCTTCTTTTCATATTTATCTGTACTATCACAAATGATACAGCAACATCTGGATGTCTTAACCCTTATCCTGCTGAATAAAAGAAATGAAATTTTCAAGCCGATAGTATAACCCCAAAACTTTCCTGTTCCAAAGGGATTTTTGGAGGGAAGATATCTCCTCATCGGACGGTGTAGATCAAAGATCAGACTGCACAGAACGTGCAGTCTGATCTTGATCTACGCTGTCCGCAAAAGGTCAGTGAGTCGCGATAAGCAGCCTAAGGGTTAAATATTATTAACATGTCGGGATCCTGGTCAAAAATACTGCAAAATCTGTATTTCTTCAAATATTACACCGACTTAAAAACTGTTCCTTTAATTTGTTCAGCATGCGAACTGATTAATTTACGTATGACGTATAGATGAATATGTGAACAACATGATCAAGATCGCTTTGTACAGAGCGATCTGCACTTGATCGGGACAGCACATGTTCTCATGCAAATCTACGTTCTCAGTAAATAAAAAAAAAATATTTTTTTTTTGTAGGGGTGGATCCTCCACTGTCCCTTGGGATCCCTTTGGGTCCACGCGTTTAAAGGTGCTGATCGTCCAGGGGTGTCCCTGCGCAAGGACTTCAATTCGATTCCAGGAAACATTTTCGAAAGGTGCCGCGGAAAGCTAAGTAATTTATAAAGCGAAATATAAAACCTTTCAAACATCTTTGGACTGAGCATTACATTGAGAATTCATAATAATGTTTACGTCGCCAATTTGTGATTTTTACCAAGTAGTGCCAAATTTCAACGACTCTGACAGGAGGCTTTGAAAAACATTGGCTAGAGTAAGGGAGAAAATGCTGGTGGCGCAACGTTTTCTACTCTCCCAATACGAATCCCATTGATGATTATCAAGTTTCTAGTGAGACCCGCTCATAAGTTGTATGTTACCCTAGACACATTTCATTTGGCGGAAAATTCCTAAGTCTTTACCCAACGCTAGACAGGTCCAAATTGAAAACATTTGCAAGACGGCGTATTCAGTGTGGCTCAGAAGACGGTTGTTGTCTCTGAAGTGGTAGAAAGCATTGTGGGAAAAGGAGAAAATGCTGGTTACTTATGCATTGTCTCCTTTCCCCACAATGTTTTCAATAGTCTTTTTCGTCTTAAAAATCGGGATAACAGGTTGATTTGGACAATTTTGCCTCCCAGTAATAAGCTATACTCCTATAGCCCTACCAGTAGAAGGACGCTTCAACAGTGTTTTATTTATGATGTAGTTTATCCTAAGCAATGACCTTCAATTTTCCGCTGAACTCTTTAGCAGACTTTAAACTTTCAGACCCGTCGAAATAGAATTTGCAGACGAAAAATATTTGTGGTTCAAATAATGGGATATGTCTGGGAATGTGAGGAAAAGCTAATAGGTAAAGGAGAAAATGCTGATTTCCATCATTTTCTCCCTCTCCGACAACGTTTTCAGAAGCCGCTTTCCCCATAGTTGTAAAACACGAAATCTTTCAGAAAAGGGTTACGTGTTTTCCATGCTAGCCACCTGCAGAAGGTGTAAGTTCAGTCGCAGGTGTTCTTTTCTGAAACAACAAACGAGAGCCGCCTCGTTCCTCTACATCATGATTGTGTACATTACGCAAAGGGGCGGAGTCTCAAAATTAACCGTAATATGCCAATAGTCGTTGGTGACCTCATTTGCATGTCGTGTTAGCCAATCAGTTTACAGTATAGGTAGTTGATAAGAAAAGATATAAAAAGAGGTTATTGCTTTTAATTAGTCATTAATTGATTCAGGAATAATCCCAAAACGATTGCGAAAAAAGTTAGTGATGGATTACGTGCCTTTTAAGGATTATTTCTCCCTTTCGAATGTTGTTTGGAACGCGGATTTACTCAATGAATTAAACAGTATTATGAGACCACCTCAGTGTACCAGTGGATTACTCAATAAAAATGAATGTGGTTTGATTCTGAATGATCGTCCAGCATCCGATCCTTTGGATGACATACGTTGTAACGCTTACGATGAATTCAGGAGAAACGGGGTCGAGTGCGATCTGGATGAAATCGACATGTACCAGCACCAGATTCGGGAAGTACGAGCACAGGCTGATGCCGACGAAAACCCTGCCATGGCTTATTTCGTGAACAAGCGGAAAAACGGCAAGCGAAAGGTTAAGAAAGTTTGTGTATTCTGCAAGAATAACGGAGAAATCGCCGACCTATACAATAGTCACACCTTAAAGGACTCCGAGGGTCGGGTAACCTGCCCTGTCTTACGAAAGTACACTTGTCCACTATGCGGTACTAATGGAGATGGGGCTCACACGATCAGATATTGTCCGAAAAACAGCTCCGGGGCAAGTCCAGGGTTATTACTTTTTCTCAAATCCACGAGGGACAGCGCTGGCCGACTCAAATTGAAGAAGTAAACAACTTACGGGATTCATGTCACTATTCCACTGCCAGTTCAGAACGGTGAAAAAGTGCTAGTATATGGAATATAAAGTGCTTTTTATAAAGATAAAAGAGAAACTCGGAGCGCTGTGAACGCTTAAAGAAAACAAGATCTAAATACTGCATTTTTAATTTTGTCAAAGTTACAGCGTACGCCGCAAAATATCTGCCGATGTAGGTCATAAAGATCAGAATGCAATGTTCTCTGCAGACTAATCTTGAGTCACATTGTTCGGCATTATGACGAGGTCAGACAGTGATTGAACATCGCACTATGAAATGTTAACCCTTGAGCTGCTATGCTCGACACAGGGACCTTTTTCGGACGTGTAGATTAAGATCAGACTGCACTTAACGTACATGATGATCTTGATCAACACTGTCCGATCAGGAGATATTTTCCCATACAAAATACATAGAAATAGCAAGAATTGGTTTTTTTACAATCAGCTTGAAAGTTCATTTACTTAACAGTTTCAGGTTTAAATCTTCAAGAATTAAATAAGGAAAGCTTACAACTATCTACAATAAGGAAACTATTTTGATTTAGTTAACTGTTTTCCAAACAATTCTGAGTTTTAATGACTCAGTAGAACCAGGCTTTTGAAAACATTGTGGAAAAAGGAGAAAATGCTGGTAACCAACATTTTCTTCTTTTTGCAAATACGTTTTCAATCATTTCTAAAAACCAAAATCCAATTTTAGAGTCACATTTATTTTGTTAACTGCATATGCTTTCAGCTTGGACAAGTGTACAAATAAGACATTGGTAAAAAGTTAACCCTTTGCCAAACAGTCCTTTTATTTAGCCATTAAGAAGAGAGCTTTTGAAAACAATGTGAAATAAGGCGAAAAAACTGATCATCAATTCATTCAGCTTTTCTTCTTTGTACACATTGTTTCCATCATTGCTATTTTTTCTGAGGCAAAGGGCTTAGAGTTGTCTGTTGTCTAGTTTGCTTTCAAAATGAACAGATCCTTTATTACTTTGTCTGCAAGTGTTTTCAATTTGGACCAGTCTAAAATTTTGTTGTGGTGAAGAGTTAAGCCTTTAAAACACAATCCCGAGTTTTAATGACCCTGAGTGAGAAGCCGTCCGAAAACATTGTGGGGGAAAGAGAGAAAATGCTTTTAACCAGCATTTCCTGTTTTTCCCACAATGTTTTCTATTTGATCAAAGACAAACTGCTTGGATTTAGCTAGCTGTAATTTCTTGTCTGTAAATGCTGTCAATTTGGAACGGCCTAAAATTTTGTGTTTTGGCAAAGTTAACAGAATAGAGAAAACAACAGCTTTTGAGTGCTGTAAAGAAAATTATTCTAGACTGATATATATATCTTTAGGGCATGAAGACATCTTGAATATGTTACCATTTTATTCTAGAATATATTGTATTTAGATTGGTCCACTAGAATTAGGAGAAAAAAGAGTTTATCATATTGTAAATGTGCTGAATATTTTATTATATGAATGTCCCAGAAATTTTGTACATGAAATACTGTATTCGTAAATAAATTGAAGAAATTATTTGCATGCTTGATTCAAACTTGCACAGTATTTTAGACTAAAAGCAAAAAGGAAATGTTTGACACTAACTGTATTAGCACCAACAATTATTTTATTGTTAAATAACTCCATCTGCAGCAGGACACTTGAAATCATTGAAGAAAAAGAATCTTGTTGATGAAAGCAATTTCTCAAACTACTGTTTTCGTCTTTGTTCAATGTATTGAAAGCTCATATCAGTTTAACCCTTTACCACACAATCCCGAGTTTTAACGACCTTGAAAGAGAAGGCTTTTGAAAACATTGTGGAAAAAGGAGAAAATGCTGGTAACCAGCATTTTCGTTTCCTACAATCTTTTCTACCCTGTCAAAGAAAGAAGTAATCATTTGTTCTACATTTCTTTTGTCATCTGCAATTGCTTTCAATTTCATTCAGTCTGAAACTTTGTCGTTTGGTAGACTTAATTTCTTTATTTAGTAGCCATTTATTCGATAATAACATTTTTCAAATGCGTTAATCTTTCACCATTTTCACTGTAAAGAATTTAAACTTTACCAAACAATGCCAACTTTTAATTATCAAACGAAATAATGCTTTTGAAAACATTGTGAGTAAAGGAGAAAATGCTGGTAACCAACATTTTTTTTTCTTTTCAGTCTAGGTTTTCTACCCTTTCAATGACAAATTCTGTCATTTGACCCACATGTACAGTCACCTGTAAAGGCATTCAATATGGACAAGTCTAAGCTGTTGTTGTCTGCTAGTTCTCTTTACCACAAGGCTTAGGTCGATCCATATTGAAAGCAATTGCAGACGACAAATGTGGCTCGAATATTGGATTAGCATACGAAAATGGATAAAACACTGTGGAAAAAGAAAATGCTGTTTACCAGCATTTCCTCATTTTCACAATGTTTTTAAAGGGTCTTTTTCTCAGAGTTGTTATAACCTGTGATTGTTTGGTAAGTGTTAATCTTCAGTTCCATTCTTGTTTTTTTTTTTATAAAATTTGGAAAGATGGCTGGAGGCATTGTTAGAAAAGGGAAGATCTTGAGACATTCTGTCCACTTTTGAAAATGCTGGGTATAATGCATCATGGAGATGTATTAAGCCCCCCTTTTCACAAAGCATGACTGAAATGTTTTATACTCTGCCAATAGTAGATCCAAAAAGTATGTAAGTATAAATTTCAATTTTTGTTTGCAATTTTTTTCAAAATGAATTAGTCATAAGAATCCTTTACTGTATCACATGCTGGCAAGTTTTAACGATCCTAAAGAAGAAAGCTTTTGAAAACATTGTAAGAAAAGAAAAAAATGCTTCTTCTTTTCTTACAATGTTTTATAACCACTCAAAGACATACAATCATTTGAGCCAAATTTAGTATGTTGTCCACCAATGCTCCCAATAAAGACAAGTCTAATATTGTGTACCTAGCTTTAAAATTTGTTTTCCTGTTAGTGATCAACACTGGACTGACCGTACAATAACAGATTATCATCTTCACAATAATTACCATGCTTTAAAATGGTATGATTTTCATTTTACCCTTTAGCTGTTAACTCTTTACCTAGCAACAGAATTTTAGACCATTCCAAATTTAAAGCATTTGCAGACGTCAAAATAACTATAGCTGAAAAATTGAAATTTGTATTGAGAAGGGTAGAAAACATTGTGGGAAAAGGAGAAAATGCTGGATACCAGCATTTTCTTCTTTTGTCACAATGTTTTCATATATCTTCTTTCTTAAGGTCATTAAAAGACGGGATTTTGTGCTTAAGAGTTAAACGACTCGCCGACCTTTTGTGGACATTGAAGATCCAAGATCAGACTGCACAGGACGTGCAGTCAGATCTTGGATCTACACTGTCAGATAACTATCATAAGGAGATATTTTTATCCAAAAAGTAAGTTTGAAGTAGCAGCATTTGGGTCTTAACTTTCGATTTGAAAGTTTTATTTCACTTATTTAGCAAGATAAATGCGTTCCAACATCCACATTTACCTTGGGCCACCTCTGGGCTTTTAACTCTTTAACCAAACGACAAAATTTCAGACTGGTCCAAATTGAAAGCATTTGCAGACGGCAAATTAAAGGTGGTTCGAACTTCAATATTGGTCACTGATTGGGTAGAAAACATTGTGGGAAAAGGAGAAAATGCTGGTTACCAGCATTTTCTCCTTTTCCCACAATGTTTTCAAAAGGCTTCTTTCTCAGGGTCGTTAAAAGTCGGGATTGTGTGGTAAAGAGTTAAGCAATCTTTTGTTTTAAGGATCCTTAAGAAGGCAGCCTTCGAAAGCAGTTATTGTCATGGAGAAACTGCTAGCTTCCAGCATATTCTCCTTTTAACAAAGCTTTCTACCCAGTCAAAGACAAACCCAGTCAAAGACAAACCCAGTCATTTTCAAGAGCAAAAATTTGTCATTCATCTGCAAATGCTAAGTCTTATATTTTGTCACCACTCTAGACTAACCGTTTACCACGCACGATCCTGAGAAAGAGGCCTTTTGAAAGCATTGTGGGAAAAGGAGAAAATGATGGTAACCAGTGTTTTCTCCTTTTCCCACTGTTTTCTGTCCTTTTACAGACAAATCTTACCATATGAGCCATATCTTATTTGTCGTCTGCAATTGCTTTTGATTTGGGATAAATGTAAAATTTTGTCATGTGGTATTTTAGAGAGAAGTGTTCGTACTTGTATAGAATTATTTTAAAGGAAACTCTTTTATCCTGTAAATATGTTCTTAATTTGTTTGAATGATGGAAAACTGTTATATACAAGTTAAACGTTTTATTTTTGTTTTTGATGAAAATTATATATTGATGTTATTTCAATGTCCTTGCATGTATAAAAACTGCCTTTTTAGTTCTTTCGGAGAAAATGTCTAAATATAGGCCAGGAACCTACAATGACTGATTACTGTATTTTGCTGAATCAATTCTACTAAATCTTACATCTACAGAAATATTTATGGAGAAATTATTGCAGCAAGACACATGTACCTGAATTGCAGACAGAGTAAAAGGATTTTTTTAAAAATTATTTTGCCTGACAAATTTTACCCTCTGTAGCCTCTTTTTTAGGGTAAAGGGTGCAAAGTTTGTCAGGCATGTGCCTTTGGACACTGTACATTAAAAACTTGTACTTTTTCCTATAGGCTTTCATAATGTCTTGCAGCAAGACATTTCTGAAACATTTGGGAAAAAGACGTTTGTTCATTTCAACGATAAACAGTTTTTGCTTTTACCACAAGGCTTTCACAAATAATGATAATAATATCACACCTGCTATGGTCATGTTGAGTGAGTATCCATTGTTTATACGTACAAGCATAATGCTTATCTGCTTCTCATGTGTTTTAGAAGGTAGTGATTTAATGAAAATTATTTTTTTCTTAATGCAAGTTGTGCCCCCCCTTTTTTTTTTTAGGTTGTTTAACCATAATTTGCACATAAATGTGCATTCTTGACGTACCTGTTTCTAGTTCAAGTGAGAAATTTATTCAAACGAAAAGAATATTTTGTGACTGCTTGAGTGAGTGGAAAAAATGCAAAAACTAGCGAGAAATACAGAGCTTCTTTAAATAAGAAAGAAACATGTTTTCCAAATATTTGCACCATCCTGGGAAAGACGACCTTCGAAAACAATTTCTGCCAAAGAAATCTGTCGTCAGCTAACGCGTTGAATTAATTTATTATATTAACTGGACCGGTCTAAATGTTTGTCTTCTTAGCACTTCTTTGCATTTTAGTAACGTCGAGGCAGAGAGCCTTTGAACACATGGTGGGAAAAGGAGAAAATGCTGTTCACCAGCATTTTCCCCTTTTCCAACGATGTTTTGTTACCATACAAAGAATTTTGTTACCATACAAAGAAAATACACCCTATAGTCATTCCAGAAACACATAATTTGTCGTCTGTCAGTCCTTTTTATCTCTGTCGGAAATTTTGTGAAATGTTATCGAAAGAGTGTTGAAGTGAATTACATGATAGCAATTTATTTAAATTGACGTCTATCAATGCTTTCAGTGTGGGAAAGTCTAAAATTTTGTCATCTGGTAAAGAGGTAAATGAATACATCGAGTAAGGCTGAAATAAACTGCATGTAGATCGAATGTCACAGGATTCGTTTTCTGGTAGGCTTTACTATTTTAACTCATTTCTAGTCAGGAATACGATGTAATTATATTTTTAAGTTCACAGCAATACGGGAATTAACTCACTGCCAGACACTCGCGAGTTTAAACGATCGCGTTGAAGACACATTTGGGAAAAAATGTGGGCAAAGGTGAAAATGCTGATAATTAGCATTTTCTCCTTTCCTCACCTTTTTTCTACCATTTCACAAATTTTATTCATTTGAGCCACGTCGAATTTTTTATCTACAAATGCTTTCAATTTAGAAATGTCTGAAATTTTGACGTCTGGTAAAGTGTCACCTAATTATTGAATTAGATACATGTAAATATACAAGTTTAAAATATACATATAACAATAAAATATGTTTGATAAAAGTAAATAAATCGTTATTTTTGTTTTTACTCTACGACTTAACGGTTTATGCACAGCGTGAGGAGAATAAGCAATGGACACCTCCCAGTCGTATGACACCAATAAACTTACTGCACCAAGCGTCTCTTGGCTAGATTATTCAACCCTTTACCGCACAATTTTAATGACCCTGGGAAAGAAGCTCTTTGAAAACACTGGGAAAAGGAGAAAATGCTGGTTACCAGCATTTATTTACTTTTCCCACAATGTTTTCTACCCTATCAAAGAAAAAGTGCACCATTTGAGCTACAATGAAATTGTAGTCTGCTAATGCTTTCAATTTGGACAAGGCTAAAATTTAGTCGACTGGTCGAGGGTTAATTAAACACTTTACCAAATGATCCCAGTTTTAATAACCCTAAAGAAGAATACTTCAGAAAACATCGCAAGAAAAGGAGAAAATGCTGGTAACTTTTCTTATGATGTTTTCCAACCTTCCAAGATGCAAGTTGCAATTTTTGTCGTATGCAGATGCTTTCAATTTGGACAAGTTTTAATTTTGTGATTTGGTACTGAATTGTCATAAAGACTCAAGTCAAAGACCTGTCAGTAAAGTCTTTGCTGCCTGATCTTAATCTACTCTGACCTCAATCGCATTTATTTGTTGCCATGGCGCCATGTGAAGGATAAACAAACCAAGCTCTCGAAACCATTTGCAAAAAGAGGAAAATGCCGGTAACTGATATTTTCTCTTAGCCAAAGTAATGTTTTGTACAACTTAAAAGCCAAATCCTATCATTTTAGCCACACTTTCGTCGTCTATAAATGCTTTTAAATTTATTTGCCTGGTAAAAGAGTTGCACGAAATACTGTCGATCATCAGGGGCGTGAATTAGAAATTCAGAAGAGTTACTGTTGTAGCCGGTTGCCGTGATAGGTCTAATTTCTGATGAAAACGGGCCCATTTAAAAAAAAATTAAATTGTTCTTTCATCTCGCAACGGACCTTGGCTTCTGGAAAGAAAAACGTCAAAACCACTTGCTCGCATAAATAGAGTTTTCTTCTCCAACAACATTGAAAATTTTACCCCACCACATATTAAGTCCTGAGTTTCAATCCTTAACCTGTTAAATAAGTGAAATGAAAATTATAAGCCAACAGTAAAAACCCAAATTTTGCTATTTCTGAGAGACACAATTCTCATCGGACAGTGCACGTTTTGAGAAGTCTTATCTTCATCTACACTGTCCGCAAAAGGTCAAAGAGTCGCGCTTAGCAGCCTATGGTTTTCCCTAGAAATGAGGCGTTTGAAAATATTGCTTGAATAGAAAAAGAAAATACTGGTGACCAGCATTTTCTCATTTTCCTGCAATGTTGACCCATTCGGAGATAAATGTTCACCCTTTCGAAAACAAATTTCACTTTAAGAGACGATAACCGTTTATTAGATGATTTAACTTTATACTGGTCCACACTGAAATAATTTTGCAGATGACACAATCTATGAATGTCGTCAAAATGCTGGAATTTGTCTGTGAAAGAGTAAAAACATTGTGGGAAAAGGAGAAAATGCTGGCTACCAGCATTTTCTCCTTTTCCCACAATGTTATCAAAAGCCTTGTTCTTCAATGCCGTTGAAGACGGATTGTGTGGTAAAGGATTAAACATGTCTGCATATGCTTACAATTTGGACGAGTCTAAAATTTTATCATCAGATCTGGTAAACTTAACCCTTATCCACACAGTCCAGAGTTTTAACGATCCCAAAGTATCAAACATTTTGGAAAAAGGACAAAATGCAGGTAACCAGCATTTCCTCCTTTTCCGACAATTTTTCTACTCTTCTAGACACATTCCGTTATTTGAGCCGTATTGGATATGTCGTCTGCGATTGCTTTGAATTTAAACAACAAAGAAATTTTGTCATTTTCCTAAGGGGTTAACATGTCGGGTATCATGTCGACTATCCACATTTAACAAGCATGTTTACAATATTGTCTGCTTCAATTTTTTTTTTTTGAAACACTGACCCTTAACCCTTTCCCAAACGATAAATTTAGGACTGGTCCAAATTGAAAAAGTTTGCAGACGACAATTTTAAATTTGATGAAAATGGCAGAAAGTTATCAAAAAGGGTAGAAAACACTGTGGGAAAAGGAGAAATTGCTCGTTACGAGCAATTTCTCCTTTTCCCAGTGTTTTTAAAAGACTTGTACTGCAGACACGTGAAAAGCAGGGCTTGTTTGGGAAAGGTTTAATGCTTTTGGCAGTCACGACTTCAATCTACATGGCTGAAAATACAATCCGAAACAAGGGAAGATCTTAATCTTATAGGCTTAAAGTTGAGAATACCGTACTGTTCCAAGAGCAGATATCATATTCTGTGCAGTCGGATCTTGATCTACACAATCCGCTAATGCAACATAGGTCATGCTCAACCCTCTGCTGGCTGTACTACTGTCGTCACACAACACCCCAACAGGAAGTAAGAATTGTCCCCGCTGAGAGCCAAAGGGAAAAAACTCGTACAAGCTTTTTAGAGAAATACATGTATATGAGTTACACCCCTTATACCAATCTCTTGCTCGCCAAATTGGGCGATCTAAACAATATGAGCAGGTTTCGTCCAGCTCGGCTTATGAAATGCGCCGAATCTGTGAAGTTCATGTTATTGGCGAAAAACAGAAGTCGCTATCGAATAGGTAAAATTTGATAGACTGTTGAAAATGCTACCATTTCTCCGCACCCACAGGCATACTGACATGGTAATGCACGCGTCGGTAGGCGGAAGAGGATAAATCCTCGTAAATGATAGCAAAAGATATAATGCAAATAGTATTGATACGTCATCATTCCGGTTTTCCATGGGATTCAAATGACATGAGTTAACTCTTTACCACACAATCCCGACTTTTAACGACGCTGAGGAATAAGTCTTTTGAAAACATTGTGGGAAAAGGAGAAAATGCTGGTAACCAGCATTTTCTCGTTTTCCCACAATGTTTTGTAGCCTTCCCAAAACAAATTTCAATTTTCGAGTTACATTTATTTTGTCGTCTGCAAATGCTTTCGATTTGGTCTAGTCTAAAAATTTGTCGTTTGGTAAAGAGTTAAGTCGTGCTTTTTAAAAAGGGCTTTAAATGCACCTTCAAAAAGTATCGACTTGGGCCAGCTTGCGCAGTCCGCGCAGGCTGACCTGGCTCGAAAGCTTTTGCTATTGCTGAATTTTTCTGCATGTCAAAGGACCAGGGTCCGTATTCACCAACCATTCTTAGTCTTATATCTCCAAGATTTTCTACATTTGAAAGTAACACAACTCCTGATTGGCTAAACCAAATGGTTTAGCCAATCAGGAGTTGTGTTACTTTCAAATGTAGAAAATTCTGGAGAACAAGACAAAGAACGTTCTTAAGAATGGTTGGTGAATACGGACCCTGATGTTATGGACCCATAATGATGATTATGTGATGACTTGCTTGGTTTAACTCTTTACCAAACGACAAAATTTTAGACTGGTCCAAATTGAAAGCATTTGCAGACGACAAAATAAATGTGACTGAAAAACTGAAATTATTTTGGGAAGGGTAGAAAACATTGTGGGAAAAGGAGAAAATGCTGGTTACCAGCATTTTCTCCTTTTCTCACAAGGTTTTCAAAAGGCTTCTCTCACAGGGTCGTTAAAACCCGTGATTGTGTGGTAAAGAGTTAAAACCCTTTACCACACAATCCCGACTTTTAACGACCCTGAGGATGAGGCCTTTTGAAAAAAATTGTGGGAACAGGAGAAAATGCTGGTAACCAGCATTTTCTCCTATTCCTCACAATGTTTTCTACTCTTCCAAAAACAAATTTCAATTTTTGAGTAACATTTATTTAGTCGTCTACAAAAGCTTTCAATTTGGACTGGTCTAACATTTTGTCGTTTGGTAAGGATTTTTTTTTTTTAAAGGATGTTTTTTTCAGATTACTAATTTAATGATTGAACAGATATATTTATTTCAGTTCCCGTTGTTGTATATAATAATTTTTGTACATATGTATTTTTCGATGACAATGTACTTTGTACAAGTCTTTCAATAAAATGTTCTGTCTGTCTGTCTGTCTGGTAAAGAGTTAAAGGATCACGGAGACGCACTATAAACACGCTTTTCACAGAGCCTTGCTGAATTATAGGTCGGCCATGCTCTGGCGAACGGGAGCTTGATGCATCTCTGTGATTCATTATACCAAGCAAGTCGTCACACATAATTATGAATCCAATAAAATCCATTATGGTATGCGCAGGCTGACATGGTTCGAGACTTTTTGCAGCGGCATTAAGCCCCCTTTTCAAAAAGAATGACTCATATCGGGTTAAAAGTACATTACGTTGGATCTAACTCGTTTGAATTTTTCACAAAATTTTCGACATGTCCGTTTTCAAAGATTTTGCAGTAGGAAAAATTTATATGGATTTATCTTTTTCTTTCTATGTCTGATCTATCGCCCTTCTGGTTATACTAGTTGGGGGTACTCATTAAGTATTGTACATGTACTATCTCCTTTTTTCTCATTATTTTTGAAAAACAGTAGAAACTGGCTTTTGTTCTACTCTATGAGGTTGTTATTGTACACGTCACATGACCACAGGTATGGTAAAATCATGTATTATATTACAAGATACATGTATATGTATACGTAATAAAGTATGTCTATGTCTATGTTATATCGGCGCATTGTTAGGCACCTATCTCACTATCAAAAGCTCGCTACCGGCCAAAAGTAAGCAATCCGGGTGTTAAAATGCATCTAAATCATAATTCATACGGTTTAACTCTTTCCCAAACGACAAAATTTTTGACTAGTCCAAATTGAAAGCATTTGCAGACGAAAAAATAAATATTGCTGAACTGAAACTGAAATTTGTTTTTGGAAGGGTAGAAGACATTGTGGAAAAAGGAGAAAATGCTGGTTACCAGCATTTTCTCCTTTTCCCACAATGTTTTCAAAAGGCTTCTTTCTCAGTGTCGTTAAAAGTCGGGATTGTGTGGTAAAGAGTTAAAAGAATTGAAAATATTGTGAAGATGACAACCTATTACTGTGCGGTCGGTCCAAGTGTTAGTCGCAGGCAGAAGAACTAATTTCAAAATCAGGTAAAAAGTAAACAAAAGAGCGACATGGCAACTATTAACCTAGTTTTAAGATTAATTCTTCTGCCAGCGACTAACAGTTGTACCGTCTGTATAACAATAGATTGTCATCTTCACAATAAGTTTCATACTTTTGAATGGTATAATTTAAATTAATATGCATTTCAACACCGGTAGTGTTTACATTTAACAGCTACCGGGGGCCTTTGAAGACCCCAAACTTCTATCGCTTTAACCCTTTCCCAAACAAGCCCTGGTTTTCACGTGTCTGCAGTACAAGTCTTTTGAAAACACTGTAGGAAACGGAGAAATTGCTCGTAGCGAGCAATTTCTCCTTTTCCCCACAGTGTTTTCTACCCTTTTGGAGAACTTTCTGTCATTTTCATCAAATTTAAAATTGTCGTCTGCTAACTCTTTCAGTTTGGACCAGTCTAAAATTTATCGTTTGGGAAAGGATTAAATCTAGGGAGGCTACTCCGTTTCATCGTATACGAATGGGTTTGTAAAGGTAGCTTCCCTTGTATAAGGTTATTTTGGTTTTTTTTTTCCTGGTTAATACTGAATGTTGAAAATGGATCATATAGATGCTTTGTAAGACTATTTTCAGTCGTCTGCTGGCAAATTTGTTTTAACATGTACATGTAATTGGCTGAATTAGAATGCATGGCCATAATATGAAGGATATTTGTCTTTTTCGGTGAAAGATCGAAATTTATTTTATCGAGTGAACATCATCGATGATATTTTCATGAGTGGCGCAGCCACGAATGAAAGTGTTAGCGTATGGTGTTCACGAGATGAAATAAATTTCGATCTTTCATCGATAAAAAACCGAAATTTTCTATTTATTTTCTGCTATTAGCCCCCCTTTTTGGGAGGGGAAGGGGGTGGTGTGGCGAAGTACAGGGGAGCTCTCGGTATTTCCGTAACAGTGAGTTTATCAATCGGTAAAATCACTGGTCGAAACTGTGAAATTATCAAACCATAATTTACCATTATTTCCGATATACTACCGAAAAGCATGAAATAACAATTCCGTTTCTCTTTCACTGAAAGGTGAAATCTATATTTCATCCAAGAAATCTATTGGTCAGCATGTCCCCATTTTCCCCCAAAATTCCTCTTTGTTAAAGTCCTTAGATACGGGATTATTTATTTTTTTAAGTTTTTACTATACAATCCCGAGTTTTAACTACCTTGAGGAAAAAGCTTTAGAAAACATCACAGGAAAAGGAGGAAATGCGGTTAATCAGCATTTTCTCCTTTTCCCACAATGTTTTCAAGCTACAAAGATGAAACCAATGGTTTTTGCTAGCTTGAATTTGTAGCTATGAAATTCTTTCAATTTCGACAAGTCAGAAATTTTGTCCGGCGAAGGGTATAGGGAAATTAAACATTCGAATCAAAGAGAAAATAACATGCACCCACTTTATAAATAGATCTGTCGTAGAAAAATGATATGCAAATCAACATTTGAAAAAGTGTGATATTTTTGTAGAGTGGATTTTAAACGAAGCGTATGAGAAAAACCACGAGAAAAAACTATCTACAACGAAGGCCCTCTTTGTTGTATTATTGTTTATATATCTGCTGTATAAATCAAATCAGTTTGACAACTCGCTGCCTTTCGAAAGTAAATCGCAGAAGACGACTTCGGAATTATGTTTCTGCGCTAAACCAGTCCGGTGCAACGAGGGGGGCGGGGTCTGAAGGTTTAAATGTATTTCTTACATCTTGGTATTTGTAATGACGTTGGATATCCCGCCATATGTCATACAGCGCCTTACCAGGGAATATTAAGTTATTTGATTTATTTTCCGGTATATATCCACACTTCGTTATTTCCCAGTCATCCTAAACTGAGGGGAAAGTTTATGTTTTTAGAAAAAAGATACGAGTTGGCCTGCTCTAACTTTGAGTGCCAATATTCGGTGACTTAGAATTAGATCAAGTTCAAAATACTTCTTTCGAACTCAGGAAAATGTTGTGTTAGACGTATTGAACTTTTCTCATCTTTGCTTCAACCGGATTTGAATAATTGACATTTTTTCTTTTCTGTTTTTTCCAATTAAACGTACAACAACGAGGAAACTTAGTGGCACGCTATGACGCATGCTGTTTGTCCAACCTAATCCAAAGTTAACTTCCGGGTTAACTCTTTACCAGACGACAGAAGCCTGGACTTATCGTTATTGTAAGAATTTTCTCGCCAAATTAGTTGTGACTCAAGTGATGATATCTGTTGTTGAAAACGTAGAAAACGTTGTGGGAAAAAAAAAGAGAGAGAATTTTTTTTTCTAGCAATTTCCTATTGACGTCAGATCTATTGGGGTTGTAAATCCACCAGATCATATGGTAAAGGGTTAAGAAGGGGGAAGACCCTGTCAAAGTATGGCTGTTTTAGATAAATCAGTGTTTTACTGGTGAACTTGAACTATGATGTTTTAAATATTGTGAATGATTTTGAATAGAAAGTACAAGTTAGATCAAGTCGCCTTGATTATTTACAGTATTCAAGTTTAGTTGAACATCATTTTGATATTGTGATTTGAAATCTGTTCTCCACTCCAATTTCAGTTGTCTTGTGTTGAAAGGAATAAGTAACAGGAGCAGTTACATTTTGTAAGTATGTCTACTTGATGTGTTTTTTTATTCTTCTTGGCAGGCCTGGGTAGGTCAGTGGTTAGCGTAATTGACTTGTGACCTGGTGGTTGCAAGCTTGATACCCGGTTGAGACCAACTTTCTTTACAGCAATTTTTCCCCTCTAACCTCTGATGCATGTGTGAAAAGTAGTCAGTGGCTTTGGAAAGAAAGTCGTGTCAGTACTGGTGTGAGAAAGCCAGGAAACACATGAATGCATCACTGACCACCATGATATTACCTGAGCTGTTAAAATGGCGTTGAACTCCGATACAAAACAAATTTGTTCTTTTTTTTTTAATCACCATTTTAGCTCATGTGTTTTCATGGGCTTGTTGTTGTCTTTATCTGTGTTGTGCTAAAACTTTGAAGTTTCATCATGTCTCTGTCAGTGCTCAAGGTATTTACTTGCTTACCGGTCATCATGTCTTGGAAAGTGGTGGGGATGATAGCAGCCAATGCCAAAGGCACGAGAAAAGGGAGAAGAAGCAAAAGAGCAGGGAATATGCCTCTTTTTATTTATGGGCATCTCTATGTGCATCCTTAATGCATTCTTGGATGCGTTTTTGAGGGGGAGTCATATTTCTGGAAAATGGGCTGAAAAGAAAAAAATGGTACAACTGATAGCATACTCGGTCAAAAAGATGGTCTGGTGCTCGCCAGACCTTTCAGACCGGTGACAACAGTGTTAACTTGGGTCAGTTGTTAGCTCTTTACCACACAATCCTGAGTTTAAAAACCTTTTGAAACCATTGTGGCAAAAGGAGAAAATGATGGTAACCAGCATTTTCTCCTATTTCCTAATGTTTTCTACTCTATCGGAGATAAATTCCACCATTTAAGCTGCATACAAATAATCATCATAATCATCTGCAAGTGCTGTCAACTTGGACAAGTCTACATTTTTTTCATTTAGTAAAAAGTTAACTATCAAAATGGAAACCCATATCGGATGGGAAGATAACATTCCATTTTAGTTTTATCTTAAAACTTGAGAAAGGAGGCTCTACAAAGCAGTGTTGAAATAGAGGAAAATCAGGTAAAATTTACTCAAATGCTGTTATTATCAGTCATCAGCATTTTCTCCCTTTCTCACAATGTTTTTAAGAGCCCTCTTTATCAGGGTCATTAAAACACAGGATTTATGGTACAGAAGAAATTATTGAGAAAAAAAATGACAAGCCTTTTTGTGCGATTAATATAGAAAACATAGTTAGATATGAAACCATTGCCCATTACAAACAGTAGTTACTTTTTTTCATAATGTTTTTGAATACTGTCTAGAGCATGGGCATAAAAATCCTTATGAGGGGTTAACTTTTTTCTATGTACCCACTTTCAATACTTTAGGGGTCCTGTGTGGCTCAGTGGTATAGTGTGGAACTCTTAACCTGGAGGTCCCAGGTTCGAGCCCTACCTGATCTGCTGGGTGGGAGTGTCCTTGGGCAAGACACTTCAGAGCCCCAGCCAAGTACTGGTGAAATCCAGGAAATACATGAATTAGTAAGGGGTTAACTTTTTCCTAAGTATCCACTTTCAATACTTGTAGGGGTCCTGGGTGGCTCACAATGATTTCTTTCAAACTTTGAGGCACATTTATTTTGTTGCCTGCAAATGCTTTCAATTTGGTCGAGCCCAAAATTTTATGGTTTGGTAAAGAGTTAACTCTTAACCAAACGAGAAAATGTAAGATTTGCTGAATTCAGAGCATTTGCAGACAATAAATTAATTGTGGCCTAAATGATTGAATTTGACTTTAAACTGGTAGAAAACAATTTCTTTTCTCTGAACACTGTTGTATTGGTATTTATGTATGGAAAGTAGCCTGTGGCTCAGAAAAGAATATTGTGGGAAGTACTGGTAAAAGAAACTTCTAGAAAGCACAGATAGCTGCACTGGCTGTCACGATATAACTGAAATAATATTGAAAACAGTATTTAAAATCATATAAGCAAATCAAGTTTTGTTAGATCTGAATGTTTCCTGTATAGTAATGGGTAAAGAGAGTATCTTGTTGAAGTTATGTAATCATGTGAAACGCTTTTGATTTGCAATCTTATATCTCATATTGATGTCCTTTGAACCCTGTATCAAAGTTTGACACTTTACCAAACAAGTTGTTCTGTTAACCCTTTACCACACAATCCCAACTTTTAACGACCCTGAGAAAGAAGCCTTTTGAAAACATTGTGGGAAAAGGAGAAAATGCTGGTTACCAGCATTTTCTCCTTTTCCCACAATGTTTTCTACCCTTTCCAAAACAAATTTCAAATTTTGAGCCTCATTTGTTTCGTCTTCTGCAATTGCTTTCATTTTGTACTAGTCTCAAATATTGTCGTTTGGTAAAGAGTTAAAGGGGCTTATGTAGTTTTTTTACCATATATCAAAATTTTATGTGGATAAGTTACATTATACAATTAGATTTTTTTCTCATTTCAGTTGTATTGACAGTAAAAAGGATTGAATTGATGCATATATATAAAGCAATCAGTATCAACTCTGTCTTCCTTTATAACATCAGAAATGACATTGTCATACTAATTTGAATACAAAATCTTGTAATTGACACATGTGACATTCCCTTAAGTCTTTACCAAAATCAGTCTTTATGTAGAAAAAGGATAATTCAGGTCAAAAAGTAGATTGGTGGGTCAAATTTTAGAAAAAACCTTGTGTACACTCTAGAGGCCACATTTTCAATCCATTGACAGTTATTAAGACTAATTGTCCTATGATATCTCAAATGGGTTCCAAATGATTTTCATCCTCTCAAAAAGTAGGTCACTGGGTCATATCTTTGAAAAACCTTGTGTACACTGTAGAGGCAACATGATCAGTCCAGTCCTCATGAACTTTGGTCAGAATGTTCGTCTTGAAGATATCTCAGATGAGACCCAAATTTTGTTGCATTGGGTCTGAAAATTAGGTCACTGGGATAAATATCTAGAGACCATATTTTTTTCAATCTGGTGCTCTTCAAACTTGGTCAGAATGTTTGTCTGGATATCATAAACAATTCTGGAAACGGGTCAGCCTGGTAAAACTCTAGGTCGTAAGGCCATTTCAAAGAAAAGCATTGTTTATTTGTCTTATGTTCTCAAAAGTACATAGGCAGAGGTGAGCAATTGAGGGCCATCTTGGCCCTCTTGTCTCCTTTTCCCACAATGTTTTCAAAAGGCCTTTTCCTCAGGATGTTAATAGTGGGGAATCTGATGGCGACAGCTTTCTTATTGATAGTAGGCTATGGGTTTCACCAGTGCTTGGTGAGTACTCTTAAAGTGTTGCCCAAGATCCCCCTCCCACTATAAAATAAGAATCTCAAGTGAAGATCAAACCCAGGGCCTCTAGGTTTCAGGTCCTACTTTTTATCACAAAGTCAAGCTGTACGCCTGACAGTAGCGTGCCAGTAGTCAAATAACCCTTTAACTCTTTAGCACACAATCCCGACTTGTAACGAGCCTGAGAAAGAAGCCTTTTGAAAATATTGTGGGAAAAGAAGAAAATGCTCGTAACCAGCATATTCTCCTTTTTCCACAATATTTTCCAGCCTTCCCAAGACAAATTTCAATTTTTGAGTAGCATTTATTTTGTCGTCTGCAAATGCTTTTGGTTTGGACTGGTCTAAAATTTTGTCTTTTGGTAAACAGTAAACTCTTTACCATGTAAGAAAAATCTAGACTTGTCCTAATTAAAAGCACCTGCAGACAACAACTTAAGTCAAGCTCAAATGACAGAATTTAACTTTGATAGAGTAGGAAACATTGTGGTAAAAGGAGAAAATGCTGTATACCAGCATTTTCTCCTTTTCCCACAGTGTGTTCAAAAGGCTTCTTCTTCAGGGTGGTTAAAACTGGGGATTGTGTGGTAAAGGATTAACCTTTTACCAGACAATTCTGATTTCTTTTGACCATGAAGAAGAGGGCTTTAAAGCCATAATTGGAAAAGGAGAGAATGCTGGTCACAAGCATTTTCTGCTTTTCCCACAAAGTTTTCTACCCAATCAAAGTCAAATTCTGTCATTTGAGACATTTAACCCATTACCAATGGACAAAGTTTTAGACTTGACCAAATTGAAAGCATTTGTAAACAACAAATTAAATGTAGCTCAAAATATGACATCTGTTGTTAAAATGGTAGAAAACATTGTTTGAAAGGGAAAAAATGCTGGTTACCAGTATTCTCTCCTACTCGCACAGTGTCTTCAAAAAGCATTCCTGGCCAGGGTCGTTAAGTCTCAGGATTGTGTGGTAAAGGTTAAATTTGTCTTCTGCAAGTGCTTTGAATTTGGACCAGCCTACATTTTTCTTCTCTGCCATAAAGTTAACCCTTTACCACACAATGCCGCCTTTTAACGCCCCTGGGAAAGACGCCTTTTGAAAACATTGTGGGAATAGATGAAAATGCTGGTAACCAGCATTTTCTCCTTTTCCCACAATGTTTTCTACCCTATCAAAGAAAAATTGCACCATATGAGCCACATTGAAATTGTCATCTACAGATGCCTTCAATCTGCACAAGGCTAAAATTTTGTCGTGTGGTAAAGGGTTAAGTGATAAATTACTCATGTTTCACTTTCAGCCTATGATTGTCATTTCCCTTGATTGTGGTGATATGGTGAAAAGAGCCACTTGATCAGTTATTGTAAGAGATAAGAGATAACACAAATCTAACCACTAACTCTTTACCATACAGCAAAATTTTAGACTCCTCCTAATTGAGAGCACTTCAGATGAGGAAGTAAATGTGGCTCAAATGATGGGGTTTGTCTTTGAGAGGGCTGAAAATATTGTGGGAAAAGGAGAAAATGCTGTTAACCAGCATTTTCTCCCTTTCCCAAAATGTTTTCCAAGGCCTTCTTTTTCAGGGTAATTAAAACTCGAGATTATGTGGTGAAGGCTTATCCCTTTACCACACAATCCCGACTTTTAATGATCCTCAGGAAGAAGCCTTTTGAAAACTTTGTGGGAAAAGGAGAAAATGGCGGTAACCAGCATTTTCTCCTTTTCCCACAATGCTTTCTACTCTATCATAGAAAAATCACATCATTTGAGCCACACTGAAATTGTCGTCTGCAAAAGCTTTCGATTTGGACCAGTCTAAAATTTTGTCGTTTGGTAAAGAGTTAACTCTTTAGCAGATACCAAAATTTTAGACCTGTCCATGTGATTGGTCAGTATTTTCAGATGACCAGTCAAATATGGCTTGAATGATGAGATTTTTCTATGAAAGGGTAGGAAACATTTAGGGAATAGGAGAAAATGCTTAGGGAGAAAGCTTTTAACCCTTTCCCAAACAAGCCCTGGTTTTCACGTGTCTGCAGTACAACTCTTTTGAAAACACTGTGGGAAAAGGAGAAATTGCTCGTAACGAGCAATTTCTCCTTTTCCCACAGTGTTTTCTACCCGTTTTGAGAACTTTCTGCCATTTTCATCAAATTTAAAATTGTCGTCTGCAAGCTCTTTCAATTTGGACCTGTCCAAAATTTGTCGTTTGGGAAAGGGTTAAAAAACCTCAAAGGAAAAGGAGGCTTTCTTTCTGAGGGTCATTAAAAGTCTGGACTGTGTGGCAAAGGGTTAAACAATATTATTTTAGCCATGCTCTGTCAAAAGGGGTCTAAATGCATCTGCAAAAAGTATCGACCCTTGTCAGCCTGTGCAGTCTGCACAGGCTGACCTGGATTAAATTTTTTTCACTTTGGGGTAAATTTTCTGCACGTCAAAGGACCGGTGTACCTCATGATTCAGTCGGTTGTTAGACAAAATAGCTTTTATGGATCCATAATTATGTGATGACTTGCTTGGTATAATGCATCACAGAGATGCATTGAGACCCCTTTTCACAGAGCATGGCCATTTTCTTTTTTTGACAGGTGAATAGAAACTGAAAGTGATCTTCAGCATGGGAACTCCAGATGAAGACAAGGATGGCTGGAGACAAAAGTATGAGGAAATTGTGGCAAGCAAACAACATCTGGAAACCTTGTCAAAAGATGGTATGTTCTACTAGTATTTATTCTTCATATTTAGATATATCTTACCAGACAACAGCATTTTTGGTCTCATCTATTTTGAAAGCTTTTGAAGATTACTAATACATATAGACCATATTTCCATGAGTGGAATTCTTCAAGTTAACCCTTTACCATGCAATCCCAATTTTTAACGACCCCGAGAGAGAAAGCTTTTGAAATCAGTTTGAGAAAAGGTTTGCTTTTAGACCTGTCCATGTTATTGGTCAGTATTTGTAAGCATTTCCCTCAATGTTTTCTTCCCTTCCCAAAACAAACTTCAAATTTTGAGTCACATCTGATTTGTCGTCTGCAAATACTTTCAATTTGGACCAGCCGAAAATTTTGTCGTTTGGTAAAGAGTTAAAGGCCTATTTAGACCTATTACTGTAACCACACATAAACAAAGATCAATTGCATCAGATATGATGTACAATCAAACGCAACTATTGTACTAACGGAGGCATATTCCATTGCAATGCAGTGTCTTATAGATATATTAAGGTTTTCACCTCTTATTTCTTTTCCCATCATGGATTAATTGATTAATTATCGATTTGGCTACCTAACAGGCACTGCAAAAGTTCCAATAATATCCTGCTGTCACGCGAGACTTGTTTGTTTTGCTTATTAAACATGACTCAAATGTTTGGTTTTGAGTTAAAAAATGTGGAAAAGGAGACAATGCTGGTTACTAGCATTTTTAGCTCCACTGGCCGAAGGCTTATGTAGGGAAAACTTTTGAAAATTTCTAGCTCCTTAACCCTTTACCAAATAATCTAGGGTTTTAACGACCCTGAGAAAGAAGTCTTTTGAAAACATTGTGAGAAAAGGAGAAAATGCTGTTAACCAGCATTTTCTCCTTTTCCCACAGTGTTTTCTACACATCCCAAAACAAATTTCACTTTTTGAGCTACGTTTATTTTGTCGTCTGCAAATGCTTTCAATTTGGACTGGTCTAGAATAGTGTCATGTGGTAAAGAGTTCAGCATAAAGCATAGGGCTACCAAATTTTGCATGTAGCTATGTAGCTTCATCTAGTGGACCCCTAATAATAGTATTCAAGTTATAGCCCTGGTGTCAAAATTTGCCCCACCATAGGGCCACAAGTTTTACATGGGCTTATGTAGTGAAAACTTCAAAATCTTTTTATATACAGTAGTTTTTGTTTAGTCCAACTGTCTGTTGGTCTGTCTGTCTCCACGTCCATTTGTCCACCCATCTCTCCCCCCGTCCGTTTTCATGTCTAGGCCATAACTTTTCCTCTTTGACTTAATTTCAAAACACCTTTGCACGAATGTTAACCATGAGACGATTATGTCATGTGCAAGAGTCATGTCCATAGGTCACAACAAGGTCAAATGTGGGTTTTTTGTTTTTGTTTCGGGGGGGGGGGGGGGGGGGGGGGAGTAGTATTCATGTCGGACCTGTAACTTTTTGAATTATGATCATGAAGCTTCTGATATGTTTCTACTACACTCAAGGTCTTTCTACAGCGCTGTTGCCATTCCTGCTATGATTCAGGGTGTTTTGACCAAAATTTCAAAGCATAGCGGAATGGCTGCCCAGTGGAATGTGGGAGTTTTACCTGTATGCCAAAGAATCCCAAAATCTTGAGGAAGAAAGCTTTTGAAAGCATTCAATTTTCACACATTTCGTCCTCTCTCACATGCTAATTCCAACATTTGAAGCTTCTCTGATAAGTTATCTGCAAATGCTGTTAAATTTGGCGAATCACAATTTTTTTTGCCTGTTAAAAAAGTAATAATTATAGTGTACCCTACTGCTGATCAAATTGTCCAGAAATGAAGAAGAATCACCCAGTTCTACATACCGGTATTTGTGCATGCTTTAAATCCTTCCCTCTAAAAGTAGAGTGTGTTTTCTTCTTTTGGCATTTTCTAATTTGCCTGTGTCAGAAAAGAAAATTCACCTTTTCCTAGTCAATATGTCTATTGCATTATGTAAAGGAAAGAAAAATGTCTGTGGCATCATGTAAATGAAAGAAACATGAAATTAAATTTCCAATTGACTAGTATTTATTGTTCAGTTTGTTTAATTTTGAGCTGCATTTAATTCTGATTATTTTTTCCCCCAAAAATTGACATGTTTGTTATTGTTTTTTATTCCATCTTTATTACAAGGAAAAAGCTTTATTTTTCCTGATAATTTTTTTGAGTATCAAAATGGTTGTTACTATACAACAATATTTTAGACTCAACTGAATTGAAGGCATTTGTAAAGTAGATATTTTATGTGGTTGAAGTAATGGGATTTGTCTCTGAAAGGATAGAAAACATTGTGGGGAAAAAAGAAAATGCTGGCTACCAGCATCTTCACCTGTTTCCATGGTGTTTTCAAAAGCTTTCTGTCCTTGGGTTGTCAAAATATGGGATTGTTTAGTAAAGGATTAATCCTTTACCACACAATCCTGACTTTTTACTTACATGAAGAAAGAAGCGTTTTGAAACCATTGTGGGAAAAGGAGAAAATACTGGTAACCAGCATTTTCTCCTTTTCCCATAGTATTTTTCTACCATTTCCAAGGCAAATTCCATCATTTGAGCAACAATTAATTTGTTGTCTGAAAATGCTTTGAATTTGGACAAGTCTAAATACTTGTCGTTTGGTAAAAAGTTAACCCTTTACCGCACAATGCCACCTTTTAACGCCCTTGGAAAAGAAGCCTTTTGAAAACATTGTGCTGGTAACCAGCATTTTCTCCTTTTCCAACAATATTTTCTACCCTATCAAAGAAAAATTGCACCATTTGAGCCACATTGAAATTATCGTCTGCAAATGCTTTCAAATTGAATAAGGCTAAAATTTTGTTGTCTGGTAAAGGGTTAAAGCAGACTATAAAGTTTCTGTAGGTATATTGTGATGCAGTAAGACCCCTGAAATGTGAACTATGCTGTATCAACCCTTAAAATCCCTTTCACAACTATGGTTGCAATTGTGGCCAGTGTAGATCAAGATCAGGCTGCACAAAACATGCAGCCTGATCTTTGATCTACACCATCTGCTTTGCTGAATCACCGTAGACAAAAGCAACCATGAAATTGCAATTATTTGGGTCATATTTCTAGGATGAAAATGTGTGATAGGTTTATTTGGGTGCTCTAAGGGTTACTGTAACCCTTTCCCATCAACAAATGAATTATTATTTTCATTTAGTTGGAAAGAACTAAAGTTACCATTACAAGCCTGTCCAAGGGAATATCAGATAGAAATTGTCTTGGATCAGACTGCCAGTTCTGTCCAGCTAGATCTTAATCTACACTGTCTGATATACTACAGTTCTCAACATGCAAAACTCCTTAACCCTTTACCACAAGAGAAAAATTCAGACTGGTCGAAATTGAAAGCATTTGCAGACGACAATTTCAGTGTTGCTCAGATGGTGCAATTTTCCTTTGACAGGGTAGAAAACATTGTTGGAAAAGGAGAAAATGCTGGTTACCAGCATTTTATTCTTTTCCAACAATGTTTTCAAAAGGCTTCTTTCATGGGGGTGTTAAAAGGCGGCATTGTGTGGTAAAGGGTTAAAGAATGGCAAAATATTAGTCAAGCCCATGCTGAAAGCTTTACAAACAACAACTCAAATGTGGTGCAATTGGTGGAATTTGTCTTTGAGAGGGAAGAAATCATTGTGAGAAAAGAAGAAAATTGTGATTATCAGTATTTTGTCCTTTTCCTGCAATGTTTTCAAAAGCCTTCTTACTCAGGGTCATAAGTACACAGTATCATTTTGAAATAATTAAAGCACTGCAAAATATATGTATCAAATGAGTGCTGTTAACCCTTTACCATACAGTCCTGAGTTTTAACAACCCTGAGAAAGAAAGTTTTTGAAAACATTGTGGTAAAAGGAGAAAATGCTGGTAACCTGAATTTCTCCCTTTCACACAATGTTTTAAAAAGGCTTTTATTTTAGGGACATTAAAAGTTGAGATTGTGTGGCAAAGGAGTAGCTTTAATTTCCTGTGTGTATATTCACACTCCTCTACAACATAGACTTGCCACAAATTTTTCTGTCAGTCTGCGACATGCTAGTATTGTGACATGGAAGGAGAAAATGCTTGTTCCCAGCATTTTCTACTTTTTTTTCCCATAGTAATATGAACTAGTTTCTACCCTTTTAGAGTCATCTAATTAGCAGGATTTAATTTGTCATCTGCTTCAGCTTTGAATTTGGACAAGTGTAAAATCGTGTAGTTTAGTAAAGAGTTGAAACCATTAGAGTAGTATGTCTTAATGTACTTTAACCCTTTCCCAAACGACAAATTTTGGACTAATCCAAATTGAGAGAGTTTGCAGACGACAATTTTAAATTTGATGAAAATGGCAGAAAGGTCTCTAAACGGGTAGAAAACACTGTGGGAAAAGGAGAAATTGCTCGTTACGAGCAATTTCTCCTTTTCCTACAGTATTTTCAAAAGACTTGTACTGCAGACACGTGAAAACCAGGGCTTGTTTGGGAAAGGGTTAATGTACTTTAAACACACAATCCCAACTTTTAATGACCCTAACGAAAAAGCTTTTTGAAAACATTGTTGGATAAGGAGAAAATTCTGGTAATCAGCATTTACTCCTTTTGCCACGATGTTTTCTATATTTCGCGAAACAAATGTTCAATTTTTTAACCACATTCAATTTGTCATCTTCGAATGCTTTCAATTTGGACCATTCTAAAATTTTGTTGTCTGTTTAAGAGTTAACCCTTTCCCAAACGACAAATTTTGGACTGGTCCAAATTGAAAGAGTTTGCAGACGACAATTTTAAATTTGATGAAAATGGCAGAAAGGTCTCAAAAAGGGTAGAAAACACTGTGGAAAAAGGAGAAATTGCTCGTTACGAGCAATTTCTCCTTTTCCCACAGTGTTTTCAAAAGACTTGTACTGCAGACATGTGAAAACCAGGGCTTGTTTGGGAAAGGGTTAATACAATTTTTGAATATTCTTCTGTTTACCTGCTTGCTCTTTTTCTCTCTATCAACTTATTCTTTTTCTATCTATCCATTTATATGTACATGTATTAGTACTATCATACTGAAAACTAAAAAGTATGAATCCAATTTGTCTTTCAGTTGTTTAACTCTCTATCAACAAGAGCCCCGGTAGCTTAGTCGGTAGCATACAGGACTTGCGAATAGAAGGTCACTGGTTTGATGCCGGCATTGCCAATTTCTTTACAAGGATTGATAGTCATTGCAACAGGATTCAGTCCTCTCTCACCACTGACCATTGTTTCAACGATGGTTATGTGGGAAAGCAACCAGTGACTTTGAAAGAATATTTTGCAGATTACTGGTAAAAGAAACTCCAGGAAAGCATGGATAGGTGCACTGGCTGCAGCAGTATAACTGAAATTATGTTGAAAATGGCGTTAAACACCATACAATCAACCTAATCAACAAAATGTCAGACTGGTCCAAATTCAAAGCATTGAAAGAAGACAAATTCAGTGTAGCTCAAAAGATGATTTCTGTCTTTCAAATAGAATTCTAGTAGAAAAACAGTTCGGGAGAAGGGGAAAATGCTGGCTACCAGTATCTTCTCCTTTTCCCATAATGTTTTCTAAAGCCTTCTTCTTTAGGGTCATTAAAACAATAGGTTGCCCGGTAAAGTGTTTAAAAAAAAATTGTCATTCAACATTAGGATGCTTTCAACAACCTTTATGACTTTTTCTATGGACCCAGAACTACAATTTTAGACAACTTCAGACCCACACTGAAAAAGATCACTGCTGAAAGATAAATGTGACAAGCAGTCCTCCATTTGCCACAATGATTTGACATGTGTATGTTAATTAATCCTGAATCCATGTGATGTAACTATGTTTTACCATCTTTTCAGTTTTCTGTTGCAAATTCATGTTAACCCATTACCACTCAATCCCTACTTTTGACGCCCCTGAGAAAGAAGCCTTTTGAAAACACTGTGGGAAAGGGAGAAAATGCTGGTAACCAGCATTTTCTTCTTTTCCAACAGTGTTTTCTACACTTTCCAGAACAAATTTCAATTTTTCAGTCACCTTTATTTTGTCGTCTGCAAAAGCTTTCAATTTGGACCAGTCCAAAATTTTCTTGTGTGGTAATGAGTTAAGAGGTTTATGTGATTAATGCTACCTGTATATTTTCAGTGTTAAAAGAACATGATGACCTCACAAAGAAATTGGCAGAAACAAAGAAACAGGTATATTTCTAGGAGCCTTGGTCTTTGAAAGTGGGGCTTTATACATCTGCAAAAAGTATCAACCCAGGTCAGCCTGTGCAGTCCGTGCAGACTGACCTGTGTAGAAACTTTTTGCTTTTGGTTAATTTTCTGCATGTCCAAGGACCGTTTTGCCTCATGATTCAGTCGGTTGTTAGACAAAATAGATTTTATGGATCCATAATCATATGGTGACTTGCTTGGTACAATGCATCATGGAGATGCAGTAAAGCCCCTTTTGCTAGAACACTGCTCATATATATTTCTTTTCTTAACTGACAAATTTTAGCCTCCTCTTGATTCAAAACATCTGTAATAGACAAGTTCAGAATTGCTATAAATGCGCTTACGTTCTATTATAGGGTAGAAAACATTGTGGGAAAAGGAGAAAATATTTTATTATATTTAATAAAGTTGCCTGCAGGCGCCAGGGATGTCTACATAATTATGACCCAGCATATTTTAACTCTTTCCCAAACAAGCCCTGGTTTTCACGTGTCTGCAGTACAAGTCTTTTGAAAACACTGTGGGAAAAGGAGAAATTGCTCGTAACGAGCAATTTCTCCTTTTCCCACAGTGTTTTCCACCCTTTTTGAGAACTTTCTGCCATTTTCATCCAATTTAAAATTGTCGTCTGCAAACTCTTTCAATTTGGACCAATCCAAAATTTGTCGTTTGGGAAAGGGTTAACTCTTTACCAAATGACAAAATCTTAGACTCCTCCAAATTCTAAGCATTTGCAAATGACAAATCAAAAATGGCACAAGTGATAGAACTTGCTTCTAATAGAGTAGGAAACATTGTGAGTAAAGGAGAAATGTGGGGTACCAGCATTTTCTGCTTTTCACCCAATGTTTTCAAAAGCTGGCTTCCTGAGGGTCATTAAAACTTCGGATTGTGTGGTAAAGAGTTAAAGAGTGTTGCCATGGTAGAAACTTTGATAAAAAATGTACATGCTGGTTGCGAAATGATATATCAGTATTCCAGGGGAGCCATGTGAGAAATGTCTGCTCTTTTTGTTGGATGGTGTCCAAAAAGTCACCTGATGCAGAATTATTGGAAAATTTACATGTATATGATATTCAGGATTTAGAAGGAAATATTTACAGAGGAGTAATATGAGAACAATGTAAGGGCTTGCAGAAGTATTTAAAAAATGTGTCATGCAGACTGATGTGGCCAAAAGATGTATACATGAGGGGTTGCTTAACCCTTTACCAAACGACAAAATTTTGGACTGGACCAAATGGAAAGCATTTGTAGAAGACATATTACATTTTGCTTGAATGATGATTTCTGTGTTTAATAGGGTAGAAACCATTGTGGGAAAAGGAGAAAATGTTGGTAACCAACATTTTCTCCTTTTCCCACAATGTTTTCAAAAGCCTTCTCTTTCAGGGTCGTTAAAAGTTGGTATTGTGTGGTAAAGGGTTAAAATTATCAGTAAGGATTACTTTTTCTAGGATGTAAGTTTGAATTTATGCTAGGCTCAGATTATAAAACACTGACTGATTTTCAACCAACATTAAATTTATGAGATTTTCTTGATTTTTTTACCAGTTCAATGATTTTGTTATTGTGGTTGGTTTACTTTAATTTAAATATTGTACAATCTCAATAGTCTGAATCTAAAATACCTGAGGACCCCAGATTTTTGTAGGAATTTCCAAAGTCACGGCAAAAATTCCACTTTACTATATTGAAAATAGTTCATTGGGGTCTCAACAATCTGATAATTCAACTTGTATGTTGGTCCCTGTTATCATTTTCTTCATCAAACTTGATTCTTAAACCAAGTACAATGTTTATCACCTCTTGATGAATTGTTTTCACACCTTTCTGAGCAAAGGATTTGTTGCATGGGCCCGTCTACGCCGAGGTGTAAGTTTCGAAACATTAACATGTGACATGCTAAGAGGACGTGACTCTTTTTGGGCCGACTTATACTAGTTTGTCCTCTTTGATATTTAATTGCAAGAGAGGCTTCTTATGTCCCTCTTGTTCTAATAATTTCTATAATTGCAAAGTCTGAAATTTCTGTCAAAATGATTCCTACTTTTCCACCTCTAGAATGAAGATCTCAAGACAAAAATCAGTGGCAAGAATGATGAATTGGAGCAAATGAAAAATTGTGAGTACTATTTAAATCATTTGGCATATCTCCAGTGATCCGATGATCAAATCCCTCTGCTGTATCACATAGCTTGATATGCACCTATATGGTACATTTCATCAAAGGAAGCACACCGATTTACTGTTACTGAAATTGTAAGGCTCCTCTTAAAAAAGAAAGCATGAGTCACAATTTTCTATTGATATCTAAGAATATTTTCGTCGGCAAACAGTTTCTACTTTCAGTTTTCAATTTTTAGTGTGGTTTATCAATTCCGTTGGGAGCTTTCATCTACAGATTGTAGATGTGAATAACTTCACTGTGGTTGTTCATGTCGTTGCTAAGCGATTTACAGGGGTGCCGCCATGTTAAAGATCATGTGATTGGTAGTTTAAAATGGAAGCCTCCTTTATACAGACGAGGTTAGATGTAGGTACGGAAACATCTGAGTTGTGACAAGTGCTATTTAAATATGTCCATTGCTTATACGAGGGTCAGTCAAAAATAAGTGAGCACTGCCTCATAACTTTTTTATTTTTTTACGTAGGCTAACAAAACTTGGCACGATTGTTCATTAATGTCTCGTGCAAAATTTGCGAGGGAAAAAATAACTTTACATGACGTCACGTAAATATGACGTCATTTACAAAACTGTCATGGCGGATGCGACGAACAAGTAACATATATTAAGATTGAGGCTAGGCGGGGTAAAAGCGCAATAGAAATTCAGAAAGCGCTCGAGGAAGTAGGTTCAGAGTTTGTACTTCCATATAGTTCTATCACCCGATGGGTAAGACAATTCAACAACGGGCGAAATACAGTTAGCAACAAGCACCTGTGCGGAAGGCCTTTGTCGGCAACGACCGGTGAAAATGTGGAAAATGTTGCAAAACTGCTGAACGATGACAGAAGATATTCATGTGATGAAATTGCTCATGAGTTGGACATAAGTCATGGGTCAGTTCATCGAATTTTAACGGAACGTCTGCAAATGAGAAAGATCGCGGCCCGATGGGTGCCCCACATGCTGTCGGAAAGTGAAAAACACCAACGTGTAAACATTGCCTGTAAACTTCTAAAAAGATATGGTGAAGATGGCGATGAAATGTTACAATGAATCGTTGCAGTCGATGAGACATGGATTTGGTCTTTTGAACCCGAATTAAAGCGCCAAAGCACTGAATGGCATACAAAAAACTCTGCAAGACCCATAAAATTCCGTCGAGGTCAGAACTGTGCCAAAATGTTGATGATCTTTGCATATGATTTTCGTGGAGTATTGATGGCACATAGGGTACCAACTGGTGAGACTGTGAATAAAGAGTACTATAAGATGTATATTAGAACAATACTTCGTCCAGCAATACGCCGAAAGCGCCAAGAGATGATTGACCGCACGCCGCTAATTTTACACGATAACGTGTCACCCCATAAAGCCAACGTTGTCAAGGAGCTGCTGGAGTCATACCAGTGGGAAGTTCTTGATCATCCCCCCTACTCCCCTGACTTGAGCCCCCCCTGACTTTGATTTGTTCCCAGAACTTAAGGAGCCCTTAGGGGGAATACGCTACGAGAGTTTGGATGAACTTGAGTGTGCCGTGAACAGGGAGGTACGACGAATCAACTTTGGTAGCCTAGCAACCGGCATCCAAGCGTTGCCAAAGAGATGGAATTCTGTCATCCAGTCCAGGGCATATTACTTTGAGGGATTATAAGCATGTAATTTGTTTACCACGTAGTTTTAAAAAGTTATTAGGCAGTGCTCACTTATTTTTGACTGACCCTCGTACCTTTTGTTTTTAACCACCCACCTTTTTTACCTCTTACCTCCTTACCAAACAAAAAAATTTAGACTTGTCCAAAATCAAAGCATTTGCAGACGACAAAATGAATATGACTCAAATATTGAATTTTGTTTTTGGAAGGGTAGAAAACATTGTGGGAAAAGGAGAAAATGCTGGTAAGCAGCATACTCTCCTTTTCCCCACAATTTTTTCAAAAGCCTTCTTTCTCAGAGTTGTAAAAAGTCAGGTTGTGTAGTAAAGGGTTAAAGCATCCACCAAGTTTTAACACTTATTTGTTTTTCAAACATTTGCAGACAACAAGTTTACTCTTTACCACACAACAAGAATTTAGACCTGTCCAGACTGAAAGCATTTGCAGATGACAAAATCAGTGTGACTGAAAAATTGAAATTTGTTTTGAGAAAGGTAGAAAACATTGTGGGAAAAGGAGAAAATGCTGGTTACCAGCATTTTCTCCTTTTCCCACAATGTTTTTAAAGGCTTCTTTTTCAGGGTTGTTAAAAGTTGGGATTGTGTGGTAACGGGTTAATTAAACATGACAAAAGTGAAGAGATTTGTCTATTGCAGATGTGTGTGAAAGTGCTGGAAACATTGTGCAAAAAGCAGAAAATGCTGGTTTCTAGCATTTTATCTTTTTCCCAGAATTTCTTCAAAAGGCTCTTCTTCCCCAGGGTTGTAAAAAGTCTGGATTGTTTTGGTAAAGAGTTGAAATTTCAATTGTTTCTGTTGCAGTTCAGATTTGTTCCTCTTGCATGTTTGTTACGAGTTTTGATACAACTTTCCCAGAAAAATGGTTGGAATTCTCTGCAAACTGGTGTCAATGATTCTTTGGTGCACCTCTTTAAAGGCCAAATAACTGCCAAAAGTAAATGGTGCCGATATTAAAATGTATTGAAATTTAAATCATACCATTTAAAAGTATTTCAAATACTGTGATGATGACAATCTCAGTCCAAGTGTTGGTCACTGGCAGGAAAACAAATTTTGAAATTGGGTTAAAAAAAAACCAAAGAAAGAACAAGCAACCTGCCAATTTTCAACCAAGTTTTAAAATTAAATTTTTTTGCCAGTGACGAACGGTTGGACGGACCTCACAATAACAGATTGTCATATTCACAATAATTTCCATAGGTTTTTAACCCTTTCCCAAACAACAAATTTTGGACTGGTCCAAATTGAAAGAGTTTGCAGACAACAACTTCAAATTTGATGAAAATGGCAGAAAGTTATCAAAAAGGGTAGAAAACACTGAGGGAAAAGGAGAAATTGCTCGTTACGAGCAATTTCTCCTTTTCCCACAGTGTTTTCAAGAGACTTGTACTGTAGACAAGTGAAAACCAGGGCTTGTTTGGGAAAGGGTTAAATGAATGATTTAAATTTAAATGCATTTATACACCCTAACTGCTTACTTTTGGCAGCTATTAGGGCTTTAAGGTTTCTTGATATAATTTTGATGGATGCAAGAACATGGTTGCAGTGGGCTTCGCTTATTTTCACTCAAATATGTCAGATAAGGTCAAAGTATGTCAGCACATCAAAACAACTTACCCAGAGGCCACATTTTTTGGTCTAATACTTATAAAACATGATCAGAATGTTTCCCTTGGTGATTTATCGTACAATTATTGGCATCATGTTTTTAAACGATTTAGCACTCAATCCGTTACCAAACAGTCCCGACCCATAGGAGGAAGTCGTTTGAAAAGATTGTGGGAAAAGGAGAAAATGCTGGTATCCAGCATTTTTTCCTTTTCCTCAATGTTTTCTACTCTTTCAGGGACAAAGTTTGTCGTTTGGTAAAGAGTTAACTCTTTACCACACAATCCCGACTTTAAACGACCCTGAGAAAGAAGCCTTTTGAAAACATTGTGGGAAAAGGAGAAAATGCTGGTAACCAGCATTTTCTCCTTTTCTCACGATGTTTTCTACCCTTCCTGAAACAAATTTCAATTTTTCAGTCACATTTATTTTGTTGTCTGCAACTGCTTTCAATTTGGACTAGTCTAAAATTTTGTCATTTGGTAAAGAGTTAAACATTAACTCCTTACCAAACAACAAAAATGTAGACTTGTCCAAATTAAAAGCATTTACAGACAACAATTTAACTCTTTACCACACAGTCACGGGTTTTAACAGCCCAGAACAAAAAGTCTTTTGAAAACATTGTGGGAAAAGGAGAAAATGCTGGTAACCAGCATTTTCTCCTTTTCCCACAATGTTTTCTACCCTTCCCAACACAAATTTCAGTTTTTGAGTCACATTTATTTTGTCGTCTGCAAATGCTTTCAATTTGGACAAGTCTGAAATTCTGTCATTTGGTAAAGAGTTAAATGTGGCTAAAATGAAGGAAGTTCTCTTTATAAGGTAGAAAACATTGTGGGAAAAGAAGAAAATGCTGGTTACCAGCATTTTCTCTTTTTCCCACAATGTTTTCAACAGGCTTCTTTCTTGGGTCATTAAAAGTTGGGATTGTGTGGTAAAGAGTTAAAACTAGTTTAACTGTACTAAAAGGTCTGCTTTCTCTGTTTTGTCAGTGATTCAGCCAGCTATTAGTGAATACCAGACACTGAGAAACAAGTATGAGATTGAGAAAGGATGTAGAGCCTCTGCAATGACCTATGCATCTAAAGTGAGTATGCTGAATGAAATGAACCATGCTCTGTGAAAAGGGGGCTTAATGCATTTGGAAAAGTATTGACCCAGGTCAGCTTGTGTCGTCTGACCTGGGTCAAAACTTCGCTGTTGGTTCAGTTTTCTATATGTCCAAGGACCAGATTACCTCATGAGATAATCGGTTCTTAAAAATACTGGCTATCGTGGACCCATGATTATATGATGAATTGCATGGTATAATGCATCACGGAGATGCACTAAACCCCCTTTTGCCAGAGTGTGGTTCAGATGTTTTTTGGTATCTATACTGACAACAATAAAAAACGCCTCAGTCATCTTGAAGGGGCAATAATATACAAACGACACATTTTATTTGAACAAATATTTCCGAATATTAAAGACAAATTTATTGTGGTCTAGAGAATGACAGAAAAGTTCATGAGTCGATATTTGACGAGTAGATATCCAGCTTCAAAGATACACACCCTCTTCTAAAAGTCAATAACGAGTGTGGCCACCTCGACTAGCGATCACAGCATCCAGTCTACGTCTCACTGAACCACACAAATTGCGCAAAAGATACCGAGGAATACGGGCCCACTCTTCCCGAAGAGCAACGGTCAACTCCTGAACATTATTAGGCTGACGGAGACGTTTACGTAATCGTCGTCCAAGGACATCCCACATGTGTTCTATCGGATTACAGTCCGGAGAATAAGCTGGAAAGGGAAAGGTATTAACATTATGATTCACCAAAAAGTCTCTGGTAACACGTGCCACATGAGGACAGGTGTTATCCTGAAGAAACGTTAGGCCTGGATGTTGGCAAAACATTGGAACGACGACGGGACAAAGAATGCGGTCAATATACTGTCTTGCTGTCAAGTTGCCGTTAACGATAACAAGTTCAGACTTGAAATTATGGTTAATGCGGCCCACACCATAATGCCACCTCCACCAAAGCGGTCATGCTCCATTACACAGTTATTAGCGTAGCATTCATGACACCGCCGATAAAGTCGAATACGACCATCTGCGTTAAACAAGTTAAATCTTGATTCATCACTAAAAACAATATTTCGCCACTGTCTCCTTCTGTTGTTAACCGCCCACTGTTGGCGTTCCCGTCGATGACGTTGAGTCAAAACAGGCCCACAATAAGGCCTGCGGCAGCGAATTCCACGATCTCTGAGACGATTTCTCACAGTATTTCGACTAATTGTTCGTCCACGATTCCCATTTACTGTTGACGCCGTAGATTGTGCAGTCACATACCGATCACGTAAATGACGTAGCCGTATAAAGTTGTCTTGCCGCACAGACGTCACACGCGGCACACCTGGACGAGGCCTATCAGATAAACTCCCGGTGGCATTTACACGACAAACTAATCAAACAGTCGTCGAACGTGACACGTTAAAGCGTCTAGCAATGTAATCCTGTGATCGACCACTATCCAACATCCCCAAAGCACGAGCACGATCCTCATTATTTAGCCTTGGCATTGCTATACATCAGAATTTCTCAAATCGCCCTATTTTTGAACTGGTAAATCGAAACTCCAAGACACATGTGTAATTTCGTTTCAAAAAACAATGTATAGAAGATGCACGGGTAGCTCAAGTAAATAGTGACCCCCACCCATGTTTAGATATACAGAGTGTACTGAACGAAAACTATCGTTTCGATAAGTGTAAAGGGTGTTTAAATTAAGGTAGACCATATTTTCCATGATGTAAAATGCCTACCAGAAAAATTACGCCCAATTTTCTCTGAGGCGTTTATTCTTGACGTCAGTATATGTAATTTTTAACCTTCAACTAAACAATTTAGTGATTTTATGATAAGATAGGACTGCATATTTTATGGAGTCTGACCTTAACCCTTTACAACACAATCACGAGGTTTAACGACCATGAGGAAGAAAGCTTTTGAAAACATTATGGGAAAAGGAGAAAATGCTGGTAACCAGCATTTTTTCCATTGCTGGCAATGTTTTCTGCCTTGTCAAAGAACTTCAGCTCATTTTTGTCGATTTCAAAATTGTTATCTGCAGAATAATGCTTTCAATTTAGAGGAGCCTTTTATTTGAGCTGCAGTCTGGGAAAATGGGGCTTTATGCATCTCTGTGATGCATAATACCAGGCAAGTCATCACAGTATCATAGATCCATAGATTCTGTTTTGTATAACAACCTACTGACTTATGCAGAAAATTTACTTAACTCTTTAACAAACGACAAAATTTTAGACTGGTCCAAATTGAAAGCAGTTGCAGACAACAAAATAAATGTGACTGAAAATTTGAAATTTGTTTTGGGAAGGGTAGAAAACATTGTGGGAAAAGGAGAAAATGCTGGTTACCAGCATTTTCTCCTTTTCCCACAATGTTTTCAAAAGGCTTCTCTCTCAGGGTTGTTAAAAGTCGGGATTGTGTGGTAAAGGGTTAAAGCAAAAGGTTTCAGCCCAGGTCAGCCTGCATTTGGCATCGTGTGGTAAAGGGTAACTGTTTACCTAGCAACGCTGGTTACCAGCATATACTCCTTTTCCAACCATGTTTTCAAAAGGCTTCTTTCCCAGGGTTGTTAACACTTGGCATTGTGTGGTAAAGGTTAACTTTACCAAGCAACAAAATTTTGGATTTAAATACAGGTCAAATGATGAGATTTGTCCCTGAAAAAGTAGAAAACATTGTGGGAACAGGAGAAAATGCTGCTTACCAGCATTTTCTCCTTTTTCCCCACTATGTTTTTAAAAGGCTTGGGATTGTTTTGTAAAGGGTTAACACATGAATATAGGTGAAAAGGTTGTTGTAAAAGGAGATGCTTACTATGAACAATATTTTAGCCATGCTCTGGCAAAAGGGGACTTAATGCATCTCCATGCTGCATGACACCAAGCAGGTCATTACATGGTCCATTTTGTCTAACGACCGACTGAATCATGAGGTAAACTGGTTCTACATTAAACCCCCTTTTCACAGAGCATTGCTCATTTCATTTTGCAAGGATATTTCCAAAAGTGGTCTGCAGCAAGTAGACATTGGAAGAAATGAGGTAGCAATAGCTTAACACTTTAAATCTTTACCACACGACAAAAATGTAGACTTGTCTAAATTTAAAGCATTTGCAGATGACAATTTAACCCGTTCCCAAATGATAAATTTTAGACTGGTCCAAATGGAAATAGTTTGCAGACGACAATTTTAAATTTGATGAAAATGACAAAGTTCTCCAAAAGGGCAGAAAACACTGTGGGAAAAGGAGAAATTGCTCGTTACGAGCAATTTCTCCTTTTCCCACAGTGTTTTCAAAAGACTTGTACTGCAGACACATGAAAACCAGGGCTTATTTGGGAAAGGGTTAAATGTGGCTCAAATGATGGAATTTTTCTTTCTTGGATTAGAAAACAGTGTAGGAGAAGGAGAAATTGCTTGTCTCCTCCAGAATATTCTCCTTTTTCTTCCTCAGAGTCTTTCAAATTTGTGATTGTGTGGTAAAAGGTTAACAAGCAATCCCGTATTCAAACATGTCTACAGAGGAGGGGTTTTGAAAACAATACAGAAAAAGGAAAAATGCTTATAGCAAGCAATGTTTCTTTTTCCACCATGTTTAATACCCTGTCAGCTGGTTTGTATTGATTTCCAAAGACATGTAGTTGTCTTCAGTTGCTTTCAATTCGGAAATTTTGAATTTGGAATTTGTCCATGGGGCAAAAGGGTTGAAGAAATAAATGAGCATATTATTGTCATTTCAGATGCACAATAAAAACGAGAAGCTAAAACGACAGAGTATGAGTTTACTCACGTTGCTAGGCCAAGGGGAAGTGTCTGTCGAAGAACTTAAAATTGAAAGTGATGATGAAGAAGAAGGGGATGCTGTGGACAGTAGAACAGATGATACTCTTGATGACACCATTGGAGGTGTGGTCTTCTGACCTTGTGGAACTGATCTTGACCTTGAATAATGATTAACCCTTTACCACAAGAAGCCTTTGGAAAACATTGTGGGAAAAGGAGAAAATGCTGATAACCAGCATTTTCTCCTTTTCCCACAATGTTTTCTACCTTTCCCAAAACAAATTTCAGTTTTTGAGTCACTTTTATTTTGTCATCTGCAAATGCTTTCAATTTGGAAATGTCCAAAATGTTGTCGTTTGGTAAAGAGTTAATGAATGTCTTTGTCAAAATGAATATTATTTATCTATTTCAGTCGCAAAAAATCCATGTTTTTTAAAATCCAAACAATCAGAAAAAATTACGGGAAATTTATCACAATGTTTTCTTTGCTGTTAAAGACTAATCTCAAAACATGTATATTAGCCACATTCAATTTACCGTCTGTGAACGCTTTCCATTTGGACAGTCTAAAATATTGCTGTCTGGTAAAGAGTTAAATGCATGGTTTCATAACTCTAAGAAACTTAGTCATAACTGGATTATTATACATTAATCTTAACCCTTTACCACACAATCCCAAGTTGTAACAACCCTGAAAGAGAAAGCTTTTGAAAACATTTTGGGAATAGGAGAAAATGCTGGTTACCAGCATTTTCTCCTATTCCCCCAATGTTTTCTAACCCATCAAAGACAGAAATCATCATTTTAGCTACATTTAACTTGCCATCTGCAAACGCTTTCAATTTGGTTCAGTCCAAAATTTTGTTATTTGGTAAAGAGTTAAAAAGAATGCTTGGACTCAAGTCAGCCATCATTTGGGCTAAGCCAGAAAACATTATGTCAAATCATCTGTTATGATGAAATTGGGTTCAGGCTTTGAAAATAAGTTACATGTGATCACCAGATCAGGAGGTAAAATTTTGGAGAAAAAAAGAGAAGGAAAAGGTTAAGCCATCCTCTTAAATTATCCTTTTAGATACTTTGCAGGACAGGTTTAGTCATGTATGTCTGAAAGATATTTTGTCTCTTCACAAATTTTCATTCTTGTAAAACTATTTGTAGACACCTGTACATGGTTAATTTTAAATAAAAATTGCTGAATTCTAGAGGCTAAGCTTTTGACCACAGTCATGTATACCATAGTTAACCCTTTCCCAAACAACAAATTTTGGACTGGTCCAAATTGAAAGAGTTTGCAGATGACAATTTTAAATTTGATGAAAATGGCAGAAAGTTATCAAACAGGGTAGAAAACACTGTGGGAAAAGGAGAAATTGCTCGTTATGAGCAATTTCTCCTTTTCTCACAGTGTTTTCAAAAGACTTGTGCTACAGACACGTGAAAACCAGGGCTTGTTTGGGAAAGGGTTAAGCATTCAAGTAAAACAGGTGTCTTTCTGAATAATAAAAACAGAATGGAATAATTTGAAGGAAAAGTAAAGAGGCTTTTTTTTTATTGTAAAGATGTAGAACATTTTCTGTGTTTTACTGACTTTCTTTTTTTGAAGATATAATTCAGTTGACCTTACTTTTTTCCCTTTGACAGAGCTGAGAAATGAAGTTGCAGAGTTAAGGACACAACTAGAACAAACCAAAGAGGACCTCATCATTGAAAAAGAGAACTGCAAATTGGTAACTCAAAAGGTAAATTGTACTATTGTACCTACCTTACAGCATCAACTGTGAAGACTGGTTTTTAGACCTCTCATTGTGTTGTACTCTTAGATGCAAGCCTTTAATCCTTTACCAAACAGTCCTGAGTTTTAACCACCAAAAGGAGGAAGGCTTTTGAAAACATTGTGGGATAAGGAGAAAATGCTGGTTACTAGTATTTTCCCCTTTTCCCACAATGTTTTCAACTCCTTCAGGAACAAATTCCATCATCTGAGTAACTTTTTATTTGTCATCTGCAAATGCTTTTGGTCTCAAAAATTTTAGCATCATGCAGTTTGGTAAAGAGTTAACCATTTACTGCATGATCCTGACTTTTAGTGACTCTGAGGGAGAATGCTTTTGAAAACATTGTTGGAAAACGAGAAAACATTGGTAACCAGCATTTTCTCCTATTGCCTAGGTCACAAATAAAACAGGCGCTGGACGATTTCTTCCAACTCCACCAATTCAAAGATTTGAGACATTGTCCAGGTCCTGTATAATTTTAAGACATTTTGCTCAAGCAATCACAAATCAAACAGGCACCAGACAGCAGTTTCTTCGGAAATGCCATGCATGCACTTTTCAGTTCAGAAAGGCACCGGGCGGCGACCAGAGGGACATCAGGCAGCTACTGGACGGCGCCCATACGGACATCTTTTGGACTTTGTACCACCGTCTGGCTACTGTCCGGTCACCATACGATTTATACTATCATTTGCATTCAACCATTCGTTAAAAAACAGACGTTTGAATTGTATCACTGAGAATATTGAATAATGCCTCCCAAAGGGAAAGGGAAAAGGGAAGATGGCGGTATAAGTGCCATCTTCACTTTAGAACTGATTAATTATAATGAGGGTAGATATCAATATACATTTTTATAATATAATGATCATGTCGCCAAAGTATATGTTTGCCATCTGGTCACCATCCAGAAAGAATTCACAAAATCAATGCCGCCAGGCAATCTGACGGTCATCGTATGGTGCCCGGGTGATTATTTATAAGTGGGCGGTGTCCAGTCACTGGACAGCGCCCTGACGATGAGTTAACGGGCTCTCCGATGGCCCAAAAATTCGTCCAGTCACTGTCCAATTATAAGTTTTTTCTAAACCGCAAACAGGTGCTGGACGGCGTCTTAAAATTGAACTGCTGCCGTTCAAATTGAACTGCATTTACCAACAATGTTTTGTAACCTGTCAAGGACAAACTTTGTCGTTTGGGCCACCTCTAATTTGTTGTCAGCAATTGCTTGCAGTTTGGGCCAGTCTAAAATTTTGTCATTTGTCACAGGATTAGTTTTTTGTAAAGAGTTAAACAAATATCTCTGTTTCAGTATCAGTCATCAAAGAAAGAGTTAAAACAGACAGAAACTTCCCTACAGCAGCATAAAGATGCTTTAAAGGAGCTGGCAGCTAGTATGTATTTTTTATTTCTCCATAGCAAGCATGGAATAGAGCTTCTGCACTTTTTTCACAAAAAGAAAGTCTCATTATAATGAAAAAAAAAAAAAAAGATGTGTATGCTTATCTTTTGGATTTGGAGCAGGGGGAAAGGGGTTTGAAAATGCATTGTGGGTCAGGTGATTGCAAAAAAGTAGAATCCAACACATAAAGAATTACTAACTGCATCAGTTTATTACTTTGGCATGAAATTGATAATAAATGTGTACAAACTCCACTTTCCTTTAACCCTTTACCGCACAATGACGCCTTTTGACGCCCCTGGGAAAGAAGCCTTTTGAAAACATTGTGGGAAAAGGAGAAAATGCTGGTTACCAGCATTTTCTCCTTTTCCCACAATGTTTTCTACCGTATCAAAGAAAAATTGCACCATTTTAGCCAAATTGAAATTGTTCTCTGCAAATGCTTTCAATTTGGAGAAGGCTAAAATTTTGTCGTCTGGTAAAGGGTTAAAATGTTATTTGAAGAGAAAGTCTCAGACTGTTGATTCTGGCCGAGAAAAGGTCAACGGAATTTTCTGTCAATGAAGTAAACTTACACTTGTTCAAAAAGTGGTGTATTCAGATATTCAAATGTTTGATACCAAATGATCGTAAAGGTCAATATACTGTACATGCTAGCATGCTTAGAGTTAGGTGTAGTTTGAACATATTTATTTTACATTGATTGAGAATCAAGTTCTTGCAATTTATACTAATCTCTCCCGATTCTGTGTCCTGGAAGCTACACCAGTACTAGTGCCAAATGTGTAGGCCAATGAAGAGTCCTATACTTGACAGCCGCACCCGGGAATCAAACTCAGGACCGTATGGTTATGAAGCTGATGCTCTACCTCACAACTACAGACACCACAAATATAAATGCTTAGAGTTTGATAATGTGCTTGATTTTTCTTCATTTTGATTTACCAAAACCTTACCCTAATTTTTTTCCAAAGTCAAATCAGTTAAAAAATGAAAAAAAATATACAAAATTAAATATGGCCCGCAACATGCGAAATGAAATCTTCGAACATTTGCATAAAGTGTCGTCTCAGATTAGCCTGCACAGTCCGCGCAGGCTAATCCGAGATGGCACTTTACGGCTACATAAGATTTTTTTCATACAGGAGACTTTCGTGAAACAGAAAATTGGACAAAAATGGGGAGTGTCGTCTTGGATTAGTCACAGACTGCACAGGCCGATCTGGGACAACCCACCTTTACACGTATGTCCGAAGGCCCCTTTTCGTGTGTTGCACGCCATACTATTATGATACGTCTATTCTGTTTCAGTGTCTGAAGTTGCCTACACAGAATATGAAAGCTTGAAGCAGAAGTATGATATTGTAGAACAACGTGTGCAACAGGTAATTAAAGTTGTACATTGACCCTTTTCCAAATGAACAAACTTTAGACTTGACCTATTACAAGAATTTTCAGACAACAAATATATTTAGCTAAAATACTGATGATTTCTGTCATGGAAAAAGTAGAAAACATTTTGGATAAGGAGGAAATGCTGGTAACCAGCATTTTCTTCTTTTCAAACAATATTTTGAAAAGCAGTTTTGTCAGGGTCATGAAAACACAGTGGTGTTCGGTAAAGGCTTGTCTGATTTTATAATGTGAAATATATCGCTTGGTCCATCTAGCCAGTTTGAGCGTATGAGACTGAACATTATGCACATGCTTTCGATGAATACACATTTAAAGAATTATTTACACCTCTACAGTGTGGAGTCTTGTGTGTGGAGTCTTGTTTCATTCTTGACCAGATGACAAAGTTTTAGACTTGTCCAAATTGAAAGCATTTGCAAAGAGCAAATTGAATTTGACTCAAACGCTTCAATTTGTCCTTATCAGGATAGGAAAAGGAGAAAATGCTGGTTACTGGCATTTTCTCCTTTGCCCTCAATGTTTTTAAAAGCCTTGTTCCTCACTTAACCCTTTACCACACAATCCTGAGTTTTAACAGCCCTGGTAAATAAGTCTTTTGAAAACATTGTGGGAAAAGGAGAAAATGCTGGTAACCAGCATTTGCTCATATTCTCGCAAGGTTTTCTACACTTTCACAGACAAATTACCACCATTTGAGCTAAATTTAATGTCATTTGCAAGTGCTTTCAATTCCGACCAGTTTAAATTTTTGTGGTTTGGAAGAGTTAACCTTTTACCACACGATCCCACGTTTTAACGGCCCTGAGAAATAAAGTTTTTAAAAGCATTGAGGAAAAAGGAGACAATGCTGGCAACCAGCATTTCCTCCTTTTGCCGCAAGGTTTTCTACTCTTTCACAGATGGTTACCACCACATCAGCTGAATTTGATATAGTCCCTTGCAAAATTAATTCTTTGAATTTGGACCAGTGTTAATTTTTTTTCGTTTGGAAAAGAGTTAACTTTTTACCAAACAAAAAAAATCCAGGTTTTTAACAAGCCTATAGAAAGAGCCTTTATAAACCTTGTATGAAAAGGAGAAAATGCTGACAACCAGCATTTTCTCCTTGTCCAACAATTTTACAGTATACAGTTGAAAATACAAAGATGAAGCGTCAAAGTGATGTGCTGATGATGAAAGTGACCCCTGGTGAGCAGTTACATAAAGCTTTAATAGATATCGAGGACTTAACAGCAAAACTAGATGAACAACGCCAGTTTTATGATTCTCAGGTATCTCTTTTTATCATATTTCATGTTATTTTTGTTCAGTTTTGCAAGCTTTCTATCATCTTTTTTTGGGATTGAAGGCAAGTTTTAAATTTACCACTAGTTTGCCAACATATTGAAATGGGTATTTTAAGTCATTTAACCCTTTTCCAAACGATCCTGAGTTTGTAAAGACCCTGAGGTAGAGGGTTTTGTAAAAAAAAAAATAACCAGCATATTCTCCTTTTCCCAACATGTATTCTCTGCATGTAAAGACTAAGTTTTACAATCATTTCTGCTACATTTAATTTATCCTCTATGTCTGCAAATGCTTTTGAGTTGGACAAGTCTAAAATTTTTGTTATGGTAAAGAGTTACTTGCCTTATTTTTCATCTTACAGATCCAAGAACTGGAGGCCCAGCTGGAGAGAGGAAGTGAACAGTCCGCAGAGAAGCATGAAAGCGAGAAAAATTCACTGATTAAAGACAAGGAAGATTTGTTAAAGAGAATAGAAGAATATGATGATAAATATAGTATATTAGAATCTCAGTGTAAGTGATCCAGTCTGAGCAACAGATAATCTTGTTTAGACACCCAGTGTCCTTAGTGGTATTTTAACTCTTTACCAAGCAACAACATTTCAGACTAGACTAAATTGAATACATTTGCAGACAAAATAAGTATGATTAAACAATTGAAATTTGTGATGGGAAGGGTAGAAAACACTGTGGGAAAAGGAGAAAATGCTGGTTACCAGCATTTTCTCCTTATCCCACAATGTTTTCAAAAGCTTTCTTTCTCACGGTCGTTACAAGTTGGGATTGTGTGATAAAGGGTTAATTCTTTACCAAACGACAAAATTGTGGACCGGACCAAATTAAAAGCATTTGCAGAAGACAACATACATGTAGCTCAAAAATTGAAATTTGATTTAGGAGGAGCAAAAACATTGTAGAAAAAGGAGAAAATGATTGTTATCGGCATTTCTCCTTTTCTCACAAGCTTTTCAAAAGCCTTTGCCCCGAGGGTGATTGGAAGTTGGGATTGCCTGGTAAAGGGTTAACATTTTATCAATTGACAAAATCTTACTTTTCCAAAATGAAAACATTTGTTATACCCCCCACAGACAAAGTAGAGCGGGGTATACTGGTTTCACCCGTGTCTGTCTATCCATCTGTACGTCCGTTTGCCTGTCTTGTTTTCTTTTTCGTACTCTAACTCAAAAGCCATTTTTACCTAGGACCCTGAAACTATATACAAGTGTTGGTCATGATCCAAGGAGGTGCCCTTTTGTTTTTGGGTCACATGGGTCAAAGGTCAATGCCATAGGTGAACTGTGTTTGAAAACCTTTTCTGTGCTCTAACTCAATACATCGTAGCTGTTTGATCTAGGACCCTGAAACTTCATACAAGTGTTGCTCATGACCCAAGGAGATGCCCTATTGTTTTTGGGTCACATGGGTCAAAGGTCAAGGTCACAGGTGAACTTTGTTTGAAATTGTTTCTGTGCTCTAACTCAATAACTGTTTGACCTAGGACCCTGAAACTTTATACAAGTGTTGCTCAAAACCCAAGGAGGTGCCCAGTTGATTTTGGGTCACATGGGTCAAAGGTCAATGTCATAGGAGAACTGTGATCGAAAATCATTTCTGTACTCTAACTCAATACATTGTAGCTGTTTGATTAGGACCCTGAAACTTTATACAAGTGTTGCTCATGACCCAAGAGGTGCCTTATTGGTTTTGGGTCACATGGGTCAAAGGTCAAGGTCACTGATGATCTTTGTTTTGAAAATCATTTACTTTTTTTGATTATGCTGCTTCAGTGACAAGGTGATGGTTGGTTATTTGTCCGCTTTGGAACAGATCTAGTTAGAAAACAGATTAATGCTTTACCAAACAATCCCCAGTTTAACCCTTTTCCAGACAACAAAATTTTAGCCTTGTCCAAACTGAAAGCATTTGCAGACGACAATTTCGGTGTGGCTCAAATGGTGCAACTTTTCTTAGATAGGGTAGAAAACATTGTGGGAAAAGGAGAAAATGCTGGTTACCAGCATTTTCTCCTTTTCGCACAATGTTTTCAAAAGGCTTCTTTCCCAGGGACGTCAAAAGGCGGCATTGTACAGTAAAGGGTTAAACAGCCTTGGGCAAGGATTTGAAAACATTGTGAGAAAAAAGAAATAACACTGGTAATCGGCATTTTCAACATTTCTACATCATTTTCTACCCTTTTGATGACAAATTCCATCATTTTACCCATTACCAGACAATCCCTAGTTTTAACGACCCTTAAGAAAAAGCCTTTTGATAACATTGTGGGAAAAGAGGAAATGCTGGTAACCAGTATTTTCTCCTTTTTAGCTCACCTGAGCACAAAGTGCTCAGGATGAGCTATTGTGATCACTCACCGTCCGTCGTCCGTCCGTCCACATTTTTTTGTTTACACTCTAGCATCTACAAATATTAACCAATCAGCACCAAACTTGGTCAAAATGTATATGACCATAAGATCTGGGATGAGTTCGATTATGGTTGTAATCGGACCAGAATGACTGGAGTTATTTGCCCTTGAATTAGAAAAATTGCTATATTTGACTTTGTTTACACTGTAGCATCTACAAATAATAACCAATCAGCACCAAACTTGGTCAAAATGTATATGACCATAAGATCTTGGATGAGTTCGATTATGGTTGTAATCGGACCAGAACGACTGGAGTTATTTGCCCTTGAATTAGAAAAATTGCTATGTTTGACTTTGTTTACACTCTAGCATCTACAAATATTAACCAATCAGCACCAAACTTGGTCAAAATGTATATGACCATAAGATCTGGGATGAGTTCGATTATGGGTGTAATCGGACCAGAACGACTGGAGTTATTTGCCCTTGAATTAGAAAAATTGCTATGTTTGACTTTGTTTACACTCTAGCATCTACAAATATTAACCAATCAGCACCAAACTTGGTCAAAATATATATATATGACCATAAGATCTCAGATGAGTTCGAATATGGGTGTAATCGGACCAGAACGACTGGAGTTATTTGCCCTTGAATTAAAAAAATTGCTATATTTGACTTTGTTTACACCCTAGCATCTACAAATAATAACCAATCAGCACCAAACTTGGTCTAAATATATATGACCGTAAGATCTCGAATGAGTTTGATTGTAGGTCTAATAGGACCAGTTATTGCTGTGTCATGGAAAAAGGGGGCTTGACGTATATTTTCACTGTGGACCAATATCTCTTTAACTACAGGACAAAATGTCATGAAACTTCATCGTCTTATTGTTTATTGCAAGCCACAGACAATAGTTATTTGTTTTTATTTCATGAAACGCCATGTCATGAAAAAAGGGGGCTAAATGTTTAATTTTGTCATGGACCAATGACCATCTGTTTGTCCATCTTTCAGGACAGATATCTTCTAAAATCCTTGACAAAAATTAATAGAAATTCATGCAGGTGTTCCTAATGATGTCTGCTGATATTTATTGTTTTTTTTTTCCGTTTTGATATCAAATACTGTCTCATAGGAAAAAGGGGCTTCATGTATATTTCTGTTAAGGATCAATATACATGTATCTTCAACTCAAAATCCTGGACAAAAATTTTGAAACTTCATACATGTGATCCTTATGATAGTCCGCCAATATCATTAGTTTAGCTTTTTAGCTCACCTGAGCACATAGTGCTCAGGGTGAGCTATTGTGATCGATCGTTGTCTGGCGTCCGTCTGTCCGTCCGTGTGTCCGTCCGTCCGTCCGTGAACAATTACTTAAAAAATCTTCTCCTCTGAAACCGCCCAACAGATTTCAATGAAACTTCACAGAAATGAACCTTAGGTGATGCACTTTCAGAATACTTCAAAGATTTGAATTCCATGAAGAACTCTGGTTGCCATGGCAACCGAGAGAAAAAACTTTAAAAATCTTCTTGTCCCAAACCGTAAGGGCTAGAGCTTTCATATTTGGCATGTAGCATCATCTAATAGCCCTCTACCAAAATACTTCAAATTATGGCGCTGTTATTGAAATTGGCCCTATGTTGTGGGTTCTCGGATTTCACATAGAGATAAAGAGGGAAATCTTTAAAAATCTTCTTGTTTACACTCTAGCATCTACAAATATTGACCAATCAGTACCAAACTTGGCCACAATGTATATGCCCATAAGGTCTCGGATGAGTTTGATTTTGGATCAAATCCAATCAGAACATCAGGAGTTATTTGCCCTTGAATTTGCAAAAATTACTGAATCTGATTTTGTTTACACTCTAGCATCTACAAATATTACTCAATCAGCACCAAACATTGTCAAAGTGTGTGTGATCATAAGATCTCAGATTAGTTCAATTATGGATCTAATCGGACCAGAACTGTCTGAGTTGTCTGCCCTTGAATTAGAAAATTTGCCATATTTGACTTTGTTTACACTCTAGCATCTGGAAATATTGACCAATCAGTACCAAACTTGGTCAAAATATATATTCCCATAAGGTCTCGGAAGAGTTCAGTTATGGGTCAAATTGAACCAGAACATCCAGAGTTATTTGCCTTTGAATTGGACAAAATTTCCATATTTGACTTTGTTTACACTCTAGCATCTACAAATATATACCAATCAGTACCAAACTTGGTAAAGATTTATATGACCATAAGATCTTGGATGGATTTTGATTATGGGTCTTATTAGACCCAAACAACATGAGTTATATTTGCCCTTCAATTAGAGTTGCTGTATTTGACTTGGTTTACTCTGTAGCATCTACATGTATATATAATGCAAACTGAAAAATCTTTATGTTTAAACACAAAATGCGTAGAGCTATGATACTTTGCATGAAGCATCGCCTTGTGGACCTCAAGAAATTTTGCACACAAGATGCTCCTGGGATCATTACAGGTCCAGCCGCGGGGCTTAGACGTTTGTACTTAGGTATCTTTCGTGCAATTATAAGAAAATTTTCTGGGTAACCAAAGGCCTAGACCTCTGTTAAAGTTGTGAGTTGTCTCTCTTTCATAATCATTTGGCCTTGAAATTCAGTATTTGGTATTTATCTTCATGTTAACCTGTACTGCTTAGTACTCAGGTGAGCGATATAGGACCATCATGGTCCTCTTGTTCACAATGTTTTCTGCCCTATCAAACGCAAATTCCATCATTTGAGCCACATTTGAATTGTCGTCTGCAAATGTTTTCAATTTGGACAAGCCAAAATTTTTGTTGTTTGGTAGAGTTAAGCTACACTTAATTTGTTGTTTAACCCTTTACCACAAAATCCCAACTTTTAACGACCCTGAGAAAGATCCCTTTTGAAAACATTGTTGAAAAAGGAGAAAACGCTAGTAACCAGCATTTTTAACTTTTCCCACAATGTTTTCTACCGTTCCTTAAACAAATTTTAATTTTTCAGTTACATTTATTTTGTTGTCTGCAGACACTTTCAATTTGGACAAGTCTAAAATTTTGTCATTTGGTGAAGGGTTAATAATGCTTTCAATTTGGGTCAGTCAAAAATTTTGCCATATGGTAAAGAGTGAAATTGTATTTTATGATGCTTTTTGCAGTTTATCACTAGCAGCTCACTCATGGCTTTGCTAGTTTCACTAGAAAAAGGCTAGTACTATAGGTGCCTTGCTTAACCCTTTCCCAAACGACAAATTTTGGACTGGTCCAAATTGAAAGAGTTTGCAGACGACAATTTCAAATTTGATGAAAATGCCAGAAAGTTATCAAAAAGGGTAGAAAACACTGTGGGAAAAGGAGAAATTGCTCATTACGAGCAATTTCTCCTTTTCCCACAGTGTTTTCAAAAGACCTGTACTGCAGACACGTGAAAACCAGGGCTTGTTTGGGAAAGGGTTAAGGGCACAGTCAGTCTCATAACTGTGACTACCAGCAGGTAACAAAGCAGAAACTGAGTCACAGAGGACCCTACTTAGACTGCATTGTTCTAATGAATATTTCAACTCATTACAAGACTATAAAACTTAAGATTTGAACAAAATGAAAGCAGTTGTAGTCGACGAATTAATATGGCCCATATTATTGGATTTGTCTTGGATAGCATCTTGAGAAAAGCATAAAGTGCTGGGTAGTGGGTTTTCTCTGTTGTACACAATGTTTTCAAAGGTCTCTTTCCTCAAGGTTGCAAAAAACGTGGGATTTTTTGGTTAGGGCCTAAGAGAGCTTGAAGCAAGTGAGAGATGTTTTTTTCTGGACCCTTTATCACATGATTCCGAGTTTTAACGACCCTGAAGGTGAAGGGGTTTGAAAACATTTTGTGGGAAAAGGAGAAAATGCTGGTAACCAGCATTTTCTCCTCATCCCACAATGTTTTCAACCCTGTCAAAGAACTGTGGTTTATTTGTATTGTCTTGAAATTTGTCGTCTGCTGATGCTTTCAATTTGCACAAGTCTACGTATTTTGTTATGTGGTGATGAGTTGTAGGGATACGATGGTTCAAAAGCCAAGATACTGCAATTTTAAATCTGCTTTTTGAAGAGCTAGCATGCAGTGAGCAAGACAGAGTCGTTAGCAGGTTTAGTTCAGAATATGTACATGCAGTAAATTTTTTCATGTGTGAGTGGATTTCAAAATGATTTTGAATTAGTTTGTGTTGATATATAGAAGAGTTATGTGAACTGTTTGTTCAGATAAGTTAGATATACAGGTCACAATTAAAGGTCAGTCGATCTACAGCTATTTTCGCCAGCACATGTCAAAGTATTGAACAGTAGATCCAAGATCAGACAGCACATTTGGTGCAGTCCTATCTGGATCAATAATTGTTTTTCTAAAGCAATTCAAGTTGTGTATCATACTGTCAGAACTAAATGGAATCTCTGTACATTGCGCATGTATCTTAAAATTCTCACAGATAAAGAATTGAAGGAGAAGTATGAGGATGCTCTGAGACCTCCCCCTCCACCCCCACCCCCACCACCCCCACCCATAACACAGACAAAGGGAGGGTAAGTCTATCTAATCATCTACCCAAAAGGATACTTAATACATAATTTGTCATTTTAATTCTTTCCTACACGACAAAATTTTAGACCTATCCAAACTGAAAACATTTGCAAACAACAAATTTAGTGTAGCACAAATGATAATTTCTGTCTTTGAAATGGTAGAAAACAATGTGGGAAAAGGAGAAAATGCTGGTTACCAGCATTTTCTCCTTTGCCCTCATTGTTTTCAAAAGCCCCTTTCACCGGGGTTATTAAAAAAACAAGACTGTGTGATACAGGGTTAAGCCTAAGAGTGCCAAATAAGCTCATTGAATTTCAGTATGAAAAGATACACCCAGTTATTCCATTTATACTGTAATTATGCCTCCAGGTGGATTCAGACTTATGATTTCCCAAACTGGATAACTTCATCATTGGGCCATGGAGACTTTTTTTTTTAAATATGTATTTGTGGATGACTATTTTAAATTTTTTCCTAATGACAAAATTTTTCGACAGGTCCAAATTCAAATTATTCACAAACGTCAATTCAAATGTGGGTCAAATGATGGAATTCGTTTTTAATGGGGTAGAAAACATTGTGGGAAAAGGAGAAAATGCTGTCACCAGCATTTTGACATTTTCCCACAGTGTTTTAAAAGGTGTCTTCCTCAGGGTCATTAAAACTACAGGTTTTGTGGTAAAGGGTTATAGTGCCTAACAATTAACTTTGTTATTTAACTCTTTACCAAATGACAAAATTTTGTACGCAACTTAATTGAAAGATTTTGCAGATGACTATTTAATATAGCTCAAATGATGATTTCTGTTTTTGATAGGAAAGAAAACATTGTGGGAAGAGGAGAAAATGCTGGTTACTAGCATTTTCTCCTTTTCCCACAATATTTTCATTAGCCTTCTTCCTCAGGGTCGTTTAAAGTCAACATTGTGTGGTAAAGGGTTAAACATGGATAATGGAGAGGTCTTGTTAAAAAAGAGTGTTTGACTTTTTGGAATAGAGTTCTTTTTTTGAAATATTTTTCTTGAGAAACTGCAATACAAAAAATTAATTTTTACACAACTGAATTTCAGATTTTTATCCCTATTCAAGAAAAAGAAGACAGATGTTAGTGCTACCTGTGAGTTTGAAATGTGTTGTTTTTTTTTTTTTTTTAATTTTCATACATTTTTCCTAATAGAATACGCCAAGCCCCCGTAGCTCAGTCGGTAGCATACAGGACTTGAGAACAGGAGGTTGCTGGTTTGATCCCCAGCTCGGCCAATTTCTTTCCGAGGATTGATGATAGTCATTGCGACAGGATTCATTCCTCTCTCACCGCTGACCATTGTTTCGATGATGGTTATGTGGGAAAGCAGTCAGTGGCTTGGAAAGAATTTTGTGCGTAGTACTGGTAAAAGCAACTCCAGGAAAGCATGGATAGGTGCTCTGGCCGCCGCGATATAACTGAAGTAATGTTGAAAACGGCATTTAACACCATACAATCGGTCAATCAATCAATCAATTCCTAATAGAATACAACTAAATATGAGCCATGCTCTGGCAAATAGTGGTTTAATGCACCTCTGTGATGCAGGTCATCACATAAATATGGATCTTTAAAATCAATTGTGTATAACAAGCGACTGAATCAATTGAGTACTCTGGTCCTTTAACATGCAGAAAATTGACTGCCGACTGCGCAGGCTGACCCAGGTCAGCCTGTGCAGTCTGAGCAGGCTGACCTGGGCCGAAAATTTTCGCTATTGGTCAATTTTCTATGTGCCATAGGACCATTCTACCTCATGATTAAGTTGGTTGTTGAAAAAAGTGGGCATTAATCCTTTCCGAAACAAGCCCTGGTTTTCATGTGTCTGTAGTGCAAGATTTTTGAAAACACTGTGGGAAAAGGAGAAATTGCTCGTAACGAGCAATTTCTCCTTTTCCCACAGTGTTTTCTACCCTTTTGGAGAACTTTCTGTCATTTTTATCAAATTTAAAATTGTCGTCTGCAAACTCTTTCAAATTGGACCGGTCTAAAATTTGTCGTTTGGGAAAGGGTTAAAGATCCATAATTATGTGATGTCTTGCTTGGTATCATGCACAATGGAGATGCATTAAGCCCCTTTTTGCCAGAACATAGTTCATATCCTTTTGCTCCTTCTCAATGTCAAAGGGGGTATGAATTCAGTTTATATTGTAATTCCAAGACAAGCAGTGTCAGTTGCTGATATGTTCTCTATCAGCCAATGAGATGGCTGGACCTGGGATTTAGGTTTTGAACTATACTATGAGTATTTTGTATTTTACTCAACCAGCCTGTACATATCAGCAATTGACAGATTAAGTAAATGAGTCAACCTTAAGAACAGCTTAGCATGACTTTAACCCTGAAGCCGCTAAATAAATTGAACTAAAGATTTCCAGCAAAACTGAAAACCCATAGTTTATGATTTAAAATTTTTGCTCGTGGGAGAAATCTCATCATATCGGGTAGTGTAGATCCAAGATCAGGCTGAATGTTCTGTGCAGTCTGATCTTGATCTACACTGTCAGCAAAAGTCCACAAAGTCGCACTTAGCAACTAGAGTGTTAAACTATTTGCAAACTGTTTAGATCTACTCTTTTTCTGTTTAAGAGTTTGAGCAAATACAACCTTTAAATAACAATAATTTGGCCTGTTACAGACTGTTTCATTTATCATATTATAAAATGGTTTATCACATAAAACCACCTCCGGCAGTGTATTAAACCCATGACTTATTTTCGATAATACACTAGTGTATTATCGTTTTTTGGGTCACGGTTCTGTAAAATGTGTAGATATGAGCTCATGAAGTCAGTGAAACCAACCACAGCATTGTGCCGGAATTTGTACCACTTCGCCATTTCGTGGGAAAATAACGTCACTGTTGCTAAGGCATATACGTGTGAAAAGCTTTATGGTTTTCATTTTTAATAACAACAGAAAATGCAGAGAAACGTATCTAAATCCATGACATTGTGGAAATCTTCTGATTTACTTGCTCTATATGGACTGTTTCATTCAATTTCCGGTGTACATGTCACATCTATCTTCTTACGTATGTGCACAATTCGAACCGAACAACATTTGTAAACATGGATCTGTGAACAGTATGTAGGCTGAAGGTGATGATGCAGGATGCTTGTTTGTCTGTCATTCGTTTTATGTGATAAATAGAATCTCACATTTGTGTTTATGTATTATCATTTTTATCAAACTCGTTGACTAAAATGTATTTGACGCTCGCCAAGGCTCGCGTCATACATTTTTAGTCAACTCGTTTGATAAAAATGATAATACATAAACACTCATGTATAACATGGTATATAATATATATAATAATGGTATATTATTATATATACCGGTAATAATATGGTATACAACAGTCTGCATTTCTGCATTGTGGGATCCTGTCGAGTTGCATGTTTAAAGAGGTGCGCATAGGATGGGACCGAAGGTCAAATCCAATGCACACCCCTTTGCACTGGCACCTGGACATGATCCGACCACGCAGAAATGCAGACAGCTAGAATGTTCCTTTTATTATATACCTTACATTTTAACTAAAGAAATATTAAAAAATCAAGTTTAAATAACCAAAAAATCAGAGAACTACATTTTATTTTATTGTACATAATATGTACAATATTTATGACTGGCAGATGAATATGTAAATTACGGTAAGGCTGCATAGATCAGTCTATGAATATAAAAATGATGGTTGCTTGTCCTCGAGTCATTACATGAAAAAACAAGAACTGTGGCATAGGAACACTTTCAAAAACACTGAAAAGGTAGTCAGTGGTTGTTATTCACTGTCACTGTTCATTTTAAAGCGAGTCAAGCTTGTGATTATTAACCGTGATGCTGAAGTTTAACAAGTGCAGCATTTGGAAATACTCTTTCAAAACCCCATGTCTATGTAATGGGCATTGATTTCGGAGAAAATTAAGTTCTGCATAACAATGATTTTTTGAAAAAAGTAGATGACAAATAACAGACAAAGTATCTATAAATACCCTAAAATGGGTTTTTCATACTTTGTCTTGCTTACCGAACGTTTTAGGGATTTGTATGGAATGCCATAACTGTCTTATGTTGTCCTAAAATATTTCTTTATGTGATATTTTAGATCGTCTAGTCGTTTTTTTATTCCATTATTTCATATATGCGTTACGAGGTGTGGTCTTTGAATTACGTTATGTGGTCTTTATATTACGTGATGGTGTTTTTAGATTACGTTACGGTGTTAAATTGTTATGTCATGTAGTTTCCTCATTACCTTATGTAGTCTTCTTATTACGTTGTGGAGATATTATATGACGAGATGTGGTATTGAGATTACATTACGGTGTTAAATTGTTATGTCGTGTAGTTTCCTCATTACCTTATGTAGTCTTCTTATTACGTTGTGGAGATATTATATGACGAGATGTGGTACTGAGATTACGTTATGGTGTTTTCCTTTATCATGATGGTGTTTTTTTAATACGTGATGTTTTTAAATTGTTATGTCATTTAGTTTCCTCATTACCTTATGTAGTTTTTTTCATTACGTTGTGGGGATATTATATGACGAGATGTGGTATTGAGATTACGTTATGGTCTTTTCCCTTATTATGATGATGTCTTTTTAATACATTACCTGGTTAAATTGTAATGTCATATAGTTTCCTCATAACATTATTCGGTCTCCTATTGTAGAGAGTCCTAGTGGGGATTTTTCACCTAATCTGATATAGAATCTGTTCGCTGTCTCGGTTAAAATGAATCAAAATTACGGGGGCGTCTCAAGACGGTTTCATAATATTTCACGACAAGCAAAAATAAGGTTCGGTTTCATGAGCCAATTTTATTATCACAAATTAATAGTCATCATCAGATGACCGAATTCCTAAATCATGTATTAAATGATTATAAAGTTTATGATTTTTACGAATGGTATCACAAAGCCTGCGATGCGGGCGAGGTGGTTCTCTTATTCCGTCGGATTCCCTGACAGGTGACTAAAAGTTTCTGCAGTGTGTCTCTTCTATCGGGTCTGTTTGCCTGCAGAGGCGGGGCGTGTGGCATCCTGGGGGTCCTGGAGTGTCTGTTGTGGAGCCTGCGCAGCCTGATCTGCAGCTTGTCCATCCTGTTCATTCTGTCAGTAGGCTCCCAGCTGTCGAGGTTGCTGCACCATCTGTCTCTCCATGTCTCGTATGTTACCGACCTCTCGTTTGAAACAAGCATTGTTAACTGTATAACCTTCCGAAGCATACACGTTAAAAAAGGCTAACTGGTGTAGAATACTTTTGAAAAAAAAAAAAAAAAAAGCACACACACACACACACACTGTGGTAAAAGGAGTAAATGCTCGAAAATAGACTTTTCTAATTTTCCTATAACATTTTCTACCCTTCCTAATAAAATCAGTTTAGCCATAGTTTATTTTTTGTCTGCAAATGCTTTCAATTTGGAAGGGATCAAAATTTTGTGATCCGGTAAAGAGTTAAATGAAATCAATACCTACACCACAGTGTAGGACCGGAAGTGTACAGTGTTTGGGATTGTATGTGACTTCGGATTCTGTGTGACTTCGGATTCTGTACGAAGTGGTTAAAAATTGTGTTCATACGGTAAGCCAAACTGGCGCTTTTTCATTTATTTTGATAGCTATAAAATTTTCATACCCAGTTATTTGTTTGTTTTGTATGAACCATATCAGGAACACGTAATGTGCGCTGTAAACATTTCTTAGAGCAATGGGGGATGCCTTGATCAGTTGACCGTGCTAAAATAACAGATGATTTCGTCCTAAAGCAATGCCGTTTTATGTTCGATTTCTCAGCCTTAAAAACCTTTTTTCTCAACTGAAAAATGTATAAACATATTCGTTATTCACATTTTTTTTTTTTTTTTTTTGAAAACATGTCAAGGTTTGGTAACAAAGTCGACTACAATCTTCCCTTATTCTTTGTTTAAAATGGCAAAAGTGAGAAAAGAAATTTGTGCAGTCACTTGTATGCGGTTAATATATCCCATAGATCCCAAGCGACTGTACAAACACCAAAACAAGAAATTTGTACAGCCAATTGTAAGCGGTTGTACAGCGGCCCGAGTGCACTTCTAATCTTCCTTATCCTTTGTTTAAAACAGCACGTTGAGAAAAGAAATTTGTACAGTGACTTGTATTCGGTTGTACAGCCGCTGATATCTATAACCGCTGACAAATGACTGAGCAAATTTGTGCAATCACTTGTAGGCGGTTAATAGATCTCAGGCGACTGAACAACTGCCAAACAAGAAAATTTGTACAGCCACTTGTAAGCGGTTGTATTGTCGCCTGACATCTATTAACCGCTTACAATCTTCCTTATCCCTTGTTTTAAATGGCACGTTGAGAGAAGAAATTAGTGGTCACTTGTGAGCGATTGTACAGTCGCCCGAGATCTATTAACCACTTACAAGTGACTGTACAATTTTCTTTTCTCAAGGTGCCCTTTTAAACGAAGGATAAGGAAGATAGTAGTCGACTTTGTTACCAAATCTTGACATGATTTCACAGGAATATGAATATAGAAACTTTTTTTTATACATTTTCAGTTAAGAAAACAGGTCTTAAATGCTGAGAAATGGAGTAAAAACGGCATTGTTTTGAGACAAAATCAACGTATTTTTAGTGCGGTCAATTGATCAAGGCACCTCAATTACTGTGTGGAAGTTTTACTGCGCACATACGTGTTCCTGTTCTGGTCTATACATAACAAACAAATACAATGTAGCTTGATATGAGTAATTTATGATAATTTGAAAAATGAAAAAGCACCAGCTTGGTTTACTGTGTGAACACAATTTTTAACCACTAAGTGACAGAGCGTCACTGTACAGAATCCCAAGTCACATACAATCCCAAACAATGTATACTTCCGATCCTACACTGTGATGTAAGCATTGAATTCATTCAACTCTTTACCAAATGACAAAAATTCTGATCCCAGCCAAACAACAAATAAACTATGGCTAATATGATAGGATTGTTTTATGAAGGCTAGGAAATATTATAGAAAAATGAGGTCTCTTAACGAGCATTTTTTCTCCTTTTACCACAATGTTTCTCATAAGTATTCTACATGAGTCAGCCTTTTTAAACATGTGTCCTTCGCAAGATTATACAATTAACAATGCTTGTTTCAAACGAGACGTCGATATCATACGAGACATGGAGAGACGGATGGTGAAGCAACCTCGACAGCTGGGAGGATGGACATGCCGCAGATCAGGCTGCGAAGGCTCCACAACAGGCATCCTGGGATCCCCAGGATATCCCACGCTTTGCTCTGCAGGCAAACCGACCCAATAGAATGGACACACTGCATGAGCCTTTAGACACCCTGTCTGGACAGTGAATACGACCACTGCGGAATAAAAGAACCACCTCGCCGAAGCCGCGTGCTTTGTGACATCATTCGTGAAAATTACGAACTTTACCATTATTTAATGAGAATGATACCGTGCATTAAGCATGATTTAGAAATTCAGTCATCTGATGATGAGTAGTAACCCTTAGAGCGCCAAATAAACCTATCAGATATTTTCATCCTAGAAATACAGCCCAAATAATTGCAATTTCATGGTTGCTTTCTTCAACAGTGTTTCTGCAAAGCAGACAGCGTAGATCACACCTCAGGCTGTACATTTCGTGCAGCCTGATCTTTATCTACACTGCCCGCAAAGGCAACTATAGTCATGAAAGGTGCTTTAAGGGTTGATTTGTGGTAATAAAATATTTGGCTCATGAAACCAAACTTCATTTTTGCCTTCATTTTGCAGTGAAATTATTAGAAAAACCGTCTTGAGACGCCCCCTTAATTTTTATTCATTTTAACCGGGATAGAGAATAGATTCTATATCAGGTTAGGTGAAAAATCCCCAGTTGGCACAAACTGTCATCGGATAGGATCTGAGCCACCTGAATTGAATCTATTCGTTCTTTTTCGAAAAGAGGAACTAAAGTTCCACTGCCCAACTCCCGTAGGATTGCTTCCAGTGATTCCGCCATTTCTGAAGCTGAAGGACAATTGAAGTGACGTAAGCGGTGTCACATTTCCGTACATAGCCGAACGATTAGTCCTCACCACGTCGTAATGAAGAAACGACATCATGTCATGTTATAACCACACAACGTAACAAGAAGAATACCATAAGGTAATATGAAAACAACTCAACAAAGCAATTAAACCAAACAAAATATTAAAAAGACATCACCATAATTAAAGAGAATAACATAACGTAAAGCCGGGGATTCTCAATAGGCCCAGGCGCGTAGCAGGAGCTTTTTTCAACTTACACAATTGTGGAAGGGGGATCTGGGGTCTGGAAGTCGTCCCCTTTCGAGGATTAAGGATGCAGAGCTCCTTATCGGAAGACAGGCCCCCCCCCCCCCCCCTGCGAAAATAAACTGAATATGGGTCTTTCTGATCTTAAAAGCCGATTTGTGGATCATGAAATATTTTCATTCTTTTTACAAGCATGAAATATTATTTATTTAATTACTACTAGATCTAGTTATTATTTTTTTTTAATGGTGCATCAACGTTATGTAAACAAGCCATGTCAAACTTCACGAAGCTCAAGTCATTGAATGATAATGGTGAGTTAAATGCCTATTCACCTCAAATAGTAACAGACGAAATATACATTTAGACCCTAAAAATAAATGAAGAACGCGCCGTTGCCTCTTTCTGCAACTTATTTAAACCTGAACCAGTTCAAAATGTTAACGTTTATTAAATAAATGCTCACAAGATTCCAAAAAACACAAAGCTTAAACCAACGTTGACTAGCCTCCTGACCTCATTTTGTCACATGATTCGTGTTCCAAACATCGTCAAAGAATCACTGACCAGATTAGCTAAAGCAGTTTGAACTGAACCTTTAACGAAACTATTTTCTAACGGCATAGCTCTCTCTCTTGCTCTCTCTATCTCTCTCTTGTTTCGGCATGCAGGCAAACAACGAATACACCCAGAATGTACCCCACAGAGACACACCTATATGCACCAAAAATTAATATGGTCGAATTTTTAATAACAATAAAGTATTTGAAATCAATCATTGAGTCTGAAATGAAACACAATGTGAAGTTTCCCCAAGGGCGGATCGAGGATTTTTTGCCGGGGGGCGGAGGGGTTTAATCCGGAAAATCCGAAATAAATTTATGAACTGAAACTAAACGCAATCAGCCTTGCCTGAAAGACCACCTCTATAAGGCAGAAACCTTCATTAAGCGACCAAGAGTCAATATCCCAGTAAGATATAAAAAAAAAAAAAAAAAGACAAGAGAAACCAGGGTATATCGCTCGATTTTTTTTTTTTTTCCCATCTAAGTCTATGTTGTTGGTACTTGGTAAATTTTCCTAGCAGACAATGGTTACTCTGAAAATTGTAGGAGGTGGGGAGGGGACAGGGGGGGTCCGGACCCCTCTGACCCCACCATGTATCCGCCCATGTTTCCATTTCGATGTCAGCAAAACCATAATTTATGTTATCCGTGATTAGTCGACGCAAACCTATCTGCGTAAGGTGGATCAAAAGTTTCTGTTGATGAAGCCATTTTCAACGTAATAATGTTAGTTATGGTATAGGTGCGTTATTTATTAAAACTCGTTCCTTAATTTTGACGACACAAGGAGCTTTTGTGGACAGTGTAGATCAAGATCAGACTGCACAGAACGTGCAGTCTGATCTCTGATCCACATTGTCCACATTTTCATTCTAGATTATAAATGAACTGTCTCTTCGTCTTGCAATGGAAGTGTATTTTTAGCCAATGAACAAATACAATTTATTTATTCGGGAGTGAAAGAGTTAATATGGCGTTCTAAACTGGGCTATAAGGGGTATAGATAATAACGGCTGCATGTGAAAATCATTTGGATTAGTTTCAGCTTTTTGTCATTTTTTGTCGAACTTAACCAAACAGAATAATACACATAGAGTTCCATCAGATAGCTATCGATTATATATCAAATGTCTTTATTCTTTGATATATTAACCCATTACCAAACGACAAAATTTCAGACCTATCCAAAATAAAATTTGCACACGAAAATTCAAAGCGATTGTGTACTGGGTAAAATAAGTATCTTATTTAGTAGAAAGCATTGTGGGAAAGAAGAATTGCTTACAAAAGCACTTTCTCCATTGCTCACAATGCTTTCATAAAATAATGACCATAACATAATCTCAAAACAACACCACGTCATATAATAACCACACAACGTAATAAGAAGACTACAAAACGTAATGTGAAAACTGCATGATACAACAATTTTACCATACAATGTATTGTATAATCATAATGATTAAGGAAAAGGCCATAATGTAATTTCAAAGCCACATCACGTAATATAATAACAACACAACGTAATACGAAGACTACCAAACGTAATGCGAAAACTACATGATATAACAATTTAATAACATGATGTATTAAAAAGACATCATCATGATAAAAGAAAACACCATAACGTAATCTCAAGGCCACATCACGTCATATAATATCCCCACAACGTAATAAGAAGACTACATAAGGAAATGAGGAAACTATATGACATAACAATTTCACCAGGTAATGTATTAAAAGGACATCATCATGATAAAGGAAAACGCCATGACGTAATCTCAATATCACATCACGTCATATCATATCCCCACAGCGTAATAAGAATACTACATAAGGTAATGAGGAAATTATATGACATAACAATTTAACACCATAACGTAATCTCAATATCACATCACGTCATATCATATCCCAACAGCGTAATAAGAATACTACATAAGGTAATGAGGAAACTATATGACATAACAATTTAACACCATAACGTAATCTCAAAACCACATCACGTCATATGATATCTCCACAACGTAATAAGAAGACTACATAAGGTAATGAGGAAACTACATGACATAACAATTTAACACCGTAACGTAATCTAAAAATACCATCACGTAATATAAAGACCACATAACGTAATTCAAAGACCACACCTCGTAACGCATATATGAAATAATGGAATAAAAAAACGACTAGACGATCTAAAATATCACATAAAGAAATATTTTAGGACAACATAAGACAGTTATGGCGTTCCATAGATTTGGCTGAAAGACCCAAAGGTTAATACACTAAAGTAGTCTGTGAACACTATAAAGTTCTACACACGGTACATGGCTGATATGGAAAAATTTCCAACAAAAAGTACATGACTGGTACAGAAAAATTTTCCGGTCAGTTGTATTTGTGAGTGAAATAATCCCCCCATTTGTAGGTATAATGAATTATATTATTTCATGCTTTTCGGTAGTTTATAGAGAAAGAATGGTAGTTTATGGTTTGATATTTCATGGTTCTGACCAGTGAAACTACCGATTCCATATTTTCTAACTCTTCAGTTGAAGGCAGAAACAGTACTTCCTGCACACTAGTTACCTAGGTAAACTGCATGTGCCATTCAAATAGTGGGAAATATGAATTAACTTATGCTATGTTTCTTGCGCTTTATGTAATATTGTAATGCGTTTTTATGTGAGGGCGGTATGCCACAGGGAATCACCAGAAACAGCTGTACTGGATTTTGATGAAAGTCCCAACAAAAAAGGAGTTAGATGTGTGAAATAAGTAGAATATTTGGGTTTTTTTGGTGAAAGATAAAAATTTATTTCATCAAGTGAACATCATCAGTAATATTTTCACTTGTGGCACATTGACTGACCAACATCAGTAATATTTTCACTCATGACTGCAGCCATGAGTGAAAATATCTCCCATGTTGTTCACTCGATGAAATAAATTTCGATCTTTCACGGAAAAAAAACAAATATCCTCTATTTATCATCATAAGGGTCAACTATAATTTACCAGGCGACAAAATTGAAAGCACTTGCAGACAACTACTCAGATGTGGCTCAGATGGTAAGATTTGACTAAGAAACTGTAGAAAAGGGTTGTGGGAAATAAAAAGAAAATGCTGGTCATCATCATGTTTTTTTTTTTCTATTTTAGTGGCCAAAGGCGGAGCCAATGTCAACCAAGATTTCAACAAAGCGTTGGATGAAATGATGGAAAACATTAAGAATGGGAAAACTCTACGTAGAACTTTAAGACCAGTAAAGCAAGTAAGTGTGCTTGTTTGATTTACTGTGATATACATGTACCTTACTACCTACTTTCAGTAGACCAGCCGGAATAGCTCATGTGGTGGAGCTTAGGACTTATAAACATGAAGTCTTGAATCACCTGAGGGTGTGGGTTCAAGCCCCACAGCTGGTCATCTAAAATTACTAATAGTCTTTTGGTTGGGACGTTAAACTAAGGTCTATGTGTCCGTGCTATACACTGAGCATGTAAAAGAACCAGATGTAACTTAGGATGGGTCTCGTCCTGTATCTTGTACTATGCCAACATAATTAACAGCCTTTAGGTTTGTCACCCATATGGGCAACCAGTGGGGGCGAAGTCAATCAACACACCTTTATTGATTGTACCACTTGACAGTGCACATAAAGGAACCCCTGTAACAAAGCTTTAATTCAATACAAAATGATAAAATTTTAGACTGGCCCAAATTCAAAAAGTTTGCAGACAACAATGTAATTGTAAATGAAAAATAGAAATACTCCTGTTGAAGGGTTGAAAACATCTAGGGAAAAAGAGAAAGTGCTGGTTATCAGCATTTTCTCCCTATCACACAATGTTTTCATAAGGCTTGTTTTTTAGCTCACCTGAGCACAACATGCTCAAGGGGAGCTTTTAGGATCACCCGGTGTCCGTCGTTCGTCATCAACAATTCTTTAAACATCATCTCCTCCTAAACCACTGGGCCAATTTGGACCAAACTTGGCAGGAACGTTCCTTGGGAGGTCCTCTTTAAAACCTGTTCACAAAATTTGATTCCATCAAAAACTCTGGTTGCCATGGCAACGAAATAATAGAATTTTCTAAGAAATTCTTTAAAAATCTTCTCCTCTGAAACCGCTGGTCAGATTTTGAAATAATTTCACAGGAATGTTCCTTGGGTGACCCTTTTCAAAATTTGTTCGCGAAATTTAGATATGTCGAAAAACATGGCTCTGGTGAATGGGGGCTACTTGCACTATATGGATAGGAAGAAATTCTTAAAAATTCTTCTTCTCTGAAACCGCCAGTCAGATTTTAAAATAATTTCACAGAGATATTTCTTGGGTGACCCTTTTCAAAATTTGTTCGCGAAATTTTGATCCATCAAGAAACATGGCTCTGGTGAATGGGGGCTACTTGCACTATACGGAAATGAAGAAATTCTTAAAAATTCTTCTTCTCTGAAACTGCTGGTCAGATTTTGAAATAATTTCACAGAGATGTTCCTTGGGTGACCCTCCTCAAGAAATTTTCGCGAAATTTTGATCCATCAAGAAACATGGCTCTCGTGAATGGGGGCTACTTGCACTATACTGCCATGAAGAAATTCTTAAAAATTCTTCTTCTCTGGAACCGCTGGTCAGATTTTGAAATAATTTCACAGGAATGTTCCTTGGGTGACCCTTTTCAAAAAATGTTCGCGAAATTTTGATCCGTCAAGAAACATGGCTCTGGTGAATGGGGGCTACTTGCACTATACGGATATGAAGAAATTCTTAAAAATTCTTCTTCTCTGAAATGGCTGGTCAGATTTTGAAATAATTTCACAGAGATGTTCCTTTGGTGACTCTTTTCAAAAGTTGTTCGCGAAATTTTGATCTGTCAAGAAACATGGCTCTGGTGAATGGGGGCTACTTGCACTATACGGATATGAAGAAATTCTTAAAAATTCTTCTTCTCTGAAACCGCTGGTCAGATTTTAAAGTAATTTCACAGAGATGTTTCTTGGGTGGCCCTTTTCAAAAACTGTTCACGAAATTTTGATCCATCAAGAAACATGGCTCTGGTGACTGGGGTCAAATTAAAGCAATACCTTGTTGGCATTCTAGAGGCCACATTTTTTGCTTAGTAGACTTGAAAATTTATCAGAATGTTTGCCTTAATTAAATCTTGGATGAGATTGAAATTGGGTCTTCTTGGGTCATAAAGTAGGTCACTAGGTCAAATTAAAGAAATACCTTGTGGGCACTCTAGAGGCCACATTTTTTGTCTTGATGATATCTCAGAGGAGTTCAAAATTGGGTCACATAGGGTCATAAACAATGTCACTGGGTCACATTGAAGAAATACCTTGTGGGCACTCTAGAGGCCACAATTCTAGCTAAACTGACCTGAAAATTGGTCTACATATTTGACTTGATGATATCTCGGATCAATTAGAAATTGGGTCTCATAGGGTCATAAAGTAGGTCACTGGGTCAAATTAAAGAAATGTATTGTGGGCACTGTAGAGGCCACAGTTTTTGCTCAACTCACCTGAAAATTTGTCAGCATGTTTGACTTGATGATATCTTAAATGGATTTGAAATTGGGTCACATAGGGTCATAATCTAGGTCACTAGGTCAAATTATAGAAATACCTTGTGGACACTCTAGAGGTGACAGTTCTTGCCCAATTCACCTGAACCTTGGTCAACAAGTTTGTTTTGATGTCTCAGATGAGTTTGAAATATGGTCACATAGGGTCATAAACTAGGTCACTAGGTCAAATTGAAGAAAGACATTTTGGACACTCCGGAGACCACATTTTCATCTCAGTTGACCTGACAGTTGGTCAGAATGTTTGTTTTAATAATATCTCAGATTAGTTTTAAATTGGGTCATTATGACCCTGGAGTGAAATTTTGCCTAATGACTCAGGTGAGCGATGGCCCTCTTGTCATGGTTATTTAAACACGGGATTGTATCGTAGAGAGCTAATGATGTCTCATAACATCCAAGAACATAGTTTCAATCTGAGACTTTTCAAACATACTTTTGAAATGGGAAAAATCAACTCAAATTAGTGTATGATAATGTCATTTACATTGGTGTTGTATTTTGGTTGATGGTAATCAGTATTTCTTCTGTCAAACATTACCTGTGTGCTATCTAGCTGGGGGTCTAGCCTCTGTTTTCTGACTTAGAAATCAAGCTTCATTAACTCTTTACCACACGACAAAATTTTAGACCAGTCTAAATTGAAAGCATTTGCAGACGACAAAATAAATGTGACTTGGAGTTAAAATTTGTTTTAGGAAGGGAAGAAAACATTGTGGGAAAAGGAGAAAATGCTGGTTACCAGCATTTTCTCCTTTTCCCACAATGTTTTCAAAAGCTTTCTTTCTCAGGATTGTTAAAACTCGGGATTGTGTGGTAAAGGGTTAAATCCAAAATTAATTTCCAAAATACTAAGTTTGAATGGAATAAGAAATATTCTGAACATTAAAACAGTGTATTTTGTTACCTACTTGTTAATTCTAATTTACCCCCCCTTCTAAAATACATAATTTCTTGCAAATTGAATGAAAGACCAACATCAAAACACATTTGATTGTCTGCAACATGGCATGACAAGTTTTTTTGTATCATGTGACCACACTTGTAGCACCAATAAAGAATTACATTTTTTTTTTTTAACCCTTTCCCAAACGATAAATTTTAGACTGGTCCAGATTCAAAGAGTTTGCAGATGACAATTTTAAATTTGCTGAAAATGACAGAAAGTTCTAAAAAAGGGTAGAAAACATTGTGGGAAAAGGAGAAATTGCTCGTTACGAGCAATTTCTCCTTTTCCCACAGTGTTTTCAAAAGACTTGTACTGCAGACACGTGAAAACCAGGGCTTGTTTGGGAAAGGGTTAAACAAATCAACACCCCATCATGCTCATCCAAAATGGATGCCCAATAGTGACAAGAGCCAAGTTGGATTTTCTTGTAAACACCTTGATAAAATGGAATTATATTTTCTGTGGCACTAACTTAAAGGTGAAAGTTAAAAACAGTCAAAATAAATCTTGTCATTTTGTACATTTGTTGCTGATACAGTATGGCCAAATCTTGAATTTTGTGATCTGGTTAACTCTTTACCACACAACAAAAATGTATGCTTGTCCAAATTTAAAGCATTTGTAGACGACAAATTAAACATGGCTTAAAAATTGGGGAACATTTAACTTTTAACCCTTTACCACACAATCCTGACTTTTAACGACCCTGAAAAGAAAGCCTTTTGAAAACATTGTGGGAAAAGGAGAAAATGCCAGTAACCAGCATTTCCTCCTTTTCCCACAATGTTTTCTATTTGTCCCGTAACAAATTTCAGGGAGGAAAGATTTACCGTAGTATTTTCCAACTTGTAGGCATTTGCAGACAACAAGTATGGGATTTGTCTTTGAAATGGTTGAAAACATTCTGGGAAAAGGAGGAAATACTGATAACCAACATTTTTTCCTTTTCCCCACTATGTTTTCAAAAGCTGTCTGCCTTACTCCTCTCAAAACTCTGCATTGTTTTGTGAAAGGTTAAATCTTTATTGTTATTTAGTGCTAAATAAATACAATGGATATTCACAGTTAGATATAGTTTAAGCCTTTACCACACATTCCCAACTTTTAACGACCCTGACGAAGATAGCTTTTGAAAACATTGTGGGAAAAGGAGAACATGCTGGTAACCAGCATTTTCTCCTTTTCCCACAATGTTTTCTATCTTTCTATAAACAAATTTCAGTGTTGGAGTCACGTTTATTTTGTCGTCTGCAAATGTTTTCAATTTGGAAAAATCTAAAATTTTGTCGTTTGGTAATGCGTTACAAGAAGCCAACATGCAATTTAACTCTTTACCAAACAACAAAGTTTTAGACAGGTCAAAATTGAAAGAATTTGCAGACAACAAATTATATGTCACCCTAATTATGAAATTTGTCTATGAAAGGGTATAAAACATAGTGGGAAAAGAAGAAAATGCTAGTAACCAGCATTTTCTTTTTTTCCCACACATGTTTTCCAATGTCATTTTCCTTTGTGGTAATTAAAAGTTGAGACTGTGTGGTAAAGGGTTAAAGGCTTTTTTGTCAGAGAACCCGGCAAGCTAGTGAATACCATAGATCCAAGATCAGATTGCATATTCCTTGCAGTCTGATCTTGACCTTCACAGTGTATAAAGTCAACTAAAACAGGATTAAGCTTCGGAGGTCAATTAAGTTGATAAATGTAATCATTCTTTCATAAGTTCATTGTTATCTTATTCTTTATTCTTTTCCCTGCAGACACTTGGAATATGGCTTTCATATATAAAAAGGCAAGCATATGAATGGCTATTTCTATGTGATTGTTTTTTTCTCAAATTTGATATCATAAGTAATGTTTGATTGCTCTTCAGTTTGTCTTGCACTGATGCTGTAATGATCTTTTGTTGTTATTGTTGTGTATTTTTGCCTTGGTTACTTTTCCATTTATATAGCTTTTTTTTTTGGGGGGGGGGGGAATCTGGCATATGCTTTGCACATTTCAGTTGAATGAAACTATTGTTAACCCTTTACCACACAATGCCGACTTTTAACGACCCTGAGAAAGAAGCCTTTAGAAAACATTGTGGGAAAAGGAGAAAATGCCGGTAACCAGCATTTTCTCCTTTTCCCGCAATGTTTTCTACCCTATCCAATACATAAATCACTATTTAAGCTACACGTAATTTGTTGTCTGCAAATGCTTTCAGTTTGGTCCAGTCTAAAATTTTGTCGTTTGGTAAAGGGTTAAGCATTATTGCACTCAAAGCAGGTCTATTTGTACTTTTTATAGCACACTTGGGAGCACCATGTCACTAAATTAGAATTTTCAGTCAGATAATCCTTTACCTCACAATCCTGAGTTTCGCAACCCAGTGGTGGTTAAAACAATGTATTGTTTGCAAAAGGGTTAATTTTGACCATTTTACCACACAGTCCCAAGTTTTAACCCTCTACTACACAATCCCGAATTTTAACGACCCTGAAAAAGAGGGCTTTTGAAAAACTTGTGGGAAAAGGAGAAAATGCTGGTAACCAGCATTTTCTCCTTTTCCCACAAGGTTTTCTACCCTATCAAAGACAGAAATCATCATTTGAGCTACATTTAATTTGTCGTCTGCAAATGCTTTCAATTTGGTTGAGTCCCAAATTTTATTGTTTGGTAAAGGGTTAATGGCCTTTACAGAGACAGCTTTGGAAAACATAGTAGAAAAAGAAGAAAATGCTGGCAACCAGCAAGACAAGGCCAAAATTTTGTAGTTTGGTAAAGAGTTAATTATTAGAAAGTGAGATTTAGAAATAAAAAAGTGTTTTGGCTCCATCCGTCTGAAAATATTGTTAATCAACACAAAATAGGGTTTGTTTTAACCCTTTCCCGAACGACAAATTTTGGACTGGTCCAAATTGAAAGAGTTTGCAGACGACAATTTCAAATTTGATGAAAATGGCAGAAAAATGGCACAAAAAGGGTAGAAAACACTGTGGGAAAAGGAGAAACGAGCAATTTCTCCTTTTCCCACAGTGTTTTCAAAAGACTTGTACTGCAGACATGTGAAAACCAGGGCTTGTTTGGGAAAGGGTTAAGTAAATTTTTTTTGACATTGTATGAAAACCTTTGTGAGAATGAACATAATTATGTTACTATTTTTAGAAAGCAATGGATTCAGAAGGGAACGCCCATACACAGTTTAAATTAATGCTTAAATCAAGAAGTGTAGATGATGACATGTCACAGGTGATATGAATGAAGAAAGTGTAGAAAAAAAAAAGAGTTGTATCTATATTACTCTCTTTTCTTTTCTGTCATAGAAACACTTGTCTGTTCCTCAACTCTTTACTGCACAATCCTGAGTTTTAATGACCCCGAGGATTAAGGTTTTTGAAAAAATTGTGGGAAAATAAGAAAATGCTAGTAACCAGCATTTTCATTTTTTCCCACAATGTTTTGGGTTGTTGTCTACAAATGCCTTCAATTTGGTTGAGTCGAAAATTTGGTTGTTTGGTAAAGAGTTAATTCCTTGTAATGATGATGTGTTAGTTTGTGGGCTTGATCTACAGCAAGGCCCACAAGGGTATTTCTTTTTTATGGCTTTGGACATGAACTTGTTCATCTAGTGCTCTAAACTTAAAACACTTTTGAAGAAAAAAGCAACAGTACAAAAATCTCACAGTAGCTTTTTTTTGAAAATTCTAATAGATCTAATTTATGAAATTTGTCAGAATATTTCTGTCATAATGTAATGTTTTTAGTTGTACTGAATGTTTTTTCTCTACTTTAACCAATCACAATTTTAAGCTTCTAATAAATTTTCTCTCTCTCTCTTAAATCTCTCAAATCATTTTTCCTTATTTGACATTTTGTCTTGTATTTCATGTGTTTCTATGACTCTGTGAAAGTAGAATTGCAACGTAGTTGATCATAGCATGCTGTCAGATAGTACACATATACATGTCTAATGTTTTGGTGGAAGAAAAACTATTGAGTCTGGCATGCATATATGTAGTCCATATGGTGACAAATGGGGGAATAGATTTTAAAGTCTGTTGTCAGTATGCTGTTGATGTTGTATACAGTAGATATATTTTCAGTCTTCAGTACACTGACTCAGCTCATGAAAGAAATCTTAAAGGACACAGCCTTCAAAGCAATATTACAGAATGCATGATAAAGTGATGTTTGTAACAAAGTTGTAAGCTACAAATTTGTTTCAGAAAGAATTGTGTTAACTCTTTTCCACACAATCACGAGTTTTTATGACCCTTAGAAAGAAGGCTTTGAAAAACATTGTGGGAAAAGCAGAAAATTACTGATAACCAGTATTTTGTCTTTTTCCAACAGTTTTTCTACACAATTTGTGTCAAAGACAAAAATATCATCATTTGAGCTATAAATAATTTGTTGTTTGCAAATGCTTTCAGTTAGGTCATGTCGAAAATTTTGTCGTGTGGTAAAGAACTAGCTGGAATAACCTGGCTGTGTTTTCATTTTATGCACTCTGTTTGATTAATTAACTCTTTACCAAATGACAAAATTTTAGACCGCTCCAAATTGAAACCTTTTGCAGACGACAGAATAAATGTGACTCAAAATTTGAAATTTGTTATGGGAAGAGTAGAAAACATTGCGGGAAAAGGAGAAAATGCTGGTTACCAGCATTTTCTCCTTTTCCCACAATGTCTTCAAAAGACTTCTTCCTCAGGGTCATTAAAAGTCGGAATTGTGTGGTAAAGGGTTAATCTGAATTGTAGTTTATCAGGTGGTATAAAATTATGGTGGAAGGAAACCTCTTTAGTTTGGCATGCATGTTGGTATTCTGTATATTAGAAATATATGAGGGAAAAAATGTCAAGTTATGTCATCAGTATGCTAATAGTACTGTATACAGCTGATCCTTTACCAAACAGTCCCATGGTTAAACAAGTCTAGGGAAGAAGTCTTCTGAAAAGTCTTCTGGGAAATGGAGAAAATGCTGTTTACCAGCATTTTCTCCTTTTCTCACTTTGTTTTCTACCGTTTCAAAGATAGAAATCATCTTTTGATGCATGTTATTGGTGGCATGACAATTTTACAAGTCTTTGCAAAGTCCTGGTGCGAAATCTAAAAATACCTTAACTCTTTACCAAATGACAAAATTTTACAATGGTCCAAAATTAATTGGTAGCATTCGCAGACGACAAATGTGGCACATACGATGAAATTTGTAATCAGGCAGAAAACATGGTGATAAAAGGAGAAAATGATGGTTACTGACATTTTCTCTATTTTCCACAATGTTTTCAAATCCTTTTCCATGGGGATCAGAAAAACTGGGACTGTGTAATAAAGGGTTAACCCTTTACCACACAATGCCACCTTTAAGCGCCCCTGAAAAGAAGTCTTTTGAAAATATTGTTGGAAAAGGAGAAAATACTGGTAACCAGTATTTTCACCTTTTCCCACAATGTTTTCTACCCTATCAAAGAAAAAATGCACCATTTGAGCCACATTGAAATTGTCATCTGCAAATGCTTTCAATTTGGACATGGCTAAAATGTTTTCAAAAGGCTTTCTTCCAAGGGTCGTTAAAACCCGGAATTGTTTGGAAAAGGGTTAAGATACAACACATTTTCCAACTGTTTTACCTGTTCTACCCTTTGATCCTTTACCACACAATGCCGCTTTTTAACCCTTAGGAAAGAAGCCTTTTGAAAACATCGTGGGAAAAGGAGAAAATGCTGGTGATCAGCATTTTCTCCTTTTCCCACAATGTTTTCTACCCTACCAAAGAAAAAATTGCACCGTTTGAGCCACACTGAAATTGTCATCTGCAAATGCTTTCAATTTGGACAATGCTAAATTTTTGTTGTCTAGTAAAGGGTTAAGCGAAAGATTTCATCATTGCAGTCACTATTAACCTGTCATCTGCAAGTACTTTCCAGTCTGGGATTTTTTTCGTCTGGTAAAGAGTTAAATGGAATCACTTTGGTGTCGTTCTTTGCTGTCTTTCAGTTGATTGTAAGCTGTGTTACGGAAGCTCTCTTGAGAGTATTTTAGGATCCTGAGAGAGGAAGCATTTGAAAACACAGTGGGAGAATGAGAAAATGCTTTTAACCAAGATTTCCTTATCCAATGCTTCCTATCCTTTCAAAAACAACACTATCCCACATTTTAACAACCCTGATGGAGAAGCCTTTTGAAAACATTGTTGGAAAAGGAGAAAATGCTGGTTACCAGCATTTTCTCCTTTTCCCACATTGTTTTCTACCCTACAAAGAAAATTTCCTTATTTGTACTACTTTTAATTTGTCATCTGCAAATTCTTACAATTTGGACCAGTGTAAAATTTTGTTATTTGGTAAAGAGTTGACATGGATGTGTCTTAACCCTTTACCAGACGACAAAATTTTAGCCTTCTCCAAATTGAAAGCATTTGCAGATGACAATTTCAATTTGGCTAAAATGGTGCAATTTTTCTTTGATAGGGTAGAAAACATTGTGGGAAAAGGAGAAAATGCTGGTTACCAGCATTTTCTCCTTTTCCCACAATGTTTTCAAAAGGCTTCTGTCCCAGGGGCATCAAAAGGCGTCATTGTGCGGTAAAGGGTCATCTGGTGGAGAGGAAGTGTTTGTTACATTATGCATTTGGATATTATAGAAAGGAAATCTGTTATTGCATTTCCATACTGAGGTGTTTAGTAGTATTCAACTAATGCTTCTTGGCTATTTTTTCTCTTTTCTGAGCCTAATTTTTTAGCTCACCTGAGCACAAAGTGCTCATGGTGAGCTATTGTGATCGTGCAGTGTCCGTCGTGCGGTGTCCGTCGTCCGTCGTCAACTTTTTACCCTGTGTACGCTCTAGAGGCCACATTTTCAGTCCAATCCTCATAAAACTTGGTCAGAATGTTTGTCTTGATAAAATCTCGGACGAGTCCGAAATTGGGTCATGTGGGGTCAAAAACTAGGTCACTAGGTTAAATCTTAGAAAAACCTTGTGTACGCTCTAGAGGCCACATTTTCAGTCTGATCCTCATGAAACTTGGTCAGAATGTTTGTCTTGATAAAATCTCGGACGAGTTCGAAATTGGGTCATGTGGGGTCAAAAACTAGGTCACTAGGTCAAATCTTAGCAAAACCTTGTGTACGCTCTAGAGGCCACATTTTCAGTCAGATACTTGTGAAACTTGGTCAGAATGTTTGTCTTGATAAAATCTCGGACAAGTTCGAAATTGGGTCATGTGGGATCAAAAACTAGGTCACTAGGTCAAATCTTAGTAAAACCTTGTGTACGCTCTAGATGCCACATTTTCAGTCAGATACTTGTGAAACTTGGTCAGAATGTTTGTCTTGATAAAATCTCAGATGAGTTCCAAATTGGGTCATGTGGAGTCAAAAACTAGGTCACTAGGTCAAATCTTAGAAAAACCTTGTGTACGCTCTAGATGTCACATTTTCAGTCCAATCCTCATGAAACTTGATCAGAATGTTTGTCTTGATAAAATCTCAGACAAGTTTGAAATTGGGTCGTGTGGGGTCAAAAACTAGGTCACTAGGTCAAATCTTAGAAAAACCTTTTGTATACTATAGAGGCCACATTTTTAGTCCAATACTCTTGAAAACTGGTCAGAATGTTTGTCTTGATTATATCTTGAAATAGTACGAAAATGTGCCATGTTGGGTCAAAAACTAGGTCATCAGGTCAAATCTAAGAAAAATGTTGTGTATGCTCTAGAGGCCATATTTTCTGTCCAGTACTCTTGAAAGTTGGTCAGAATGTTTGCCTTGATAATATCTCTGACTAATTTGAAAATGGGTCATGTCAGGTGAAAAACTAGGTCACTAGGTCAAATCTTAGAAAAACCTTGTGTAAGCTCCAGAAGCCACATTTTCAGTCTGATACTCTTGAAAGTTGGTCAGAATGTTTGTCTCGATGATATCTCAGTCGAATTTGAAAATGGGTCATGTCGGGTCAAAAACTAGGTCACCTGGTCAGATCTTAGAAAAACCATGTGTACACTGTTGTGGCCACATGTTTTGTTCAATACTCTTTTAAAGTTGCTCAGAATGTTTGCCTTGGTAATATCTTGGATGAGTTTGAAAATGGGTCATGTTGGGTCAAAATCTAGGTCACTAGGTCAGATCTTAGAAAAACCTTGTGTACGCTGTAGAGGCCACATTTTCAGTCCAATACTCTTGAAAGTTGGTAAGAATGTTTGTCCTGATGATATCTTGGACCAGTTTGAAAATGTGTCATGTTGGCTGAAAAACTAGGTCACTAGGTCAAATCTTAGAAAAACCTAGTGTACGAATGATTGTCATAAAGAAGCCTTTTGAAAACACTGTTTGAAAATGAGAAAATGCTAGTATCCAGCATTTTTTCCCATTTTCACAATGTTTTCTACCCCATTGAGAGACCAATCCCACAGCTTGATCCACATATTATTTGTTTTATGCAGAAGGTTCAGACTGATGAGTTTAAAATTTTATTGTTTGGTAATACATATATCTCACAAGACGTTGGAAATTGGTTGTGCTTGGTCAAAAGGCTGAGGTGAGCGACTCCAGGGCCATCATGGCCCTCTTGTTTATTTCAGTGGACAACCTTCAAATGTTTTCATGTTTTATCTACCGGTATAATGTATATTTAGTTATATACTAGAAAGCTTTTATATACATTAGAGAACTTAGCTTATTGTTATTTATACACCAACAAAAACTTGAAAGACTTTAGATTATCAGTATAAGAAACATGTACGGCTGGGTTTATTTATGTAGCAGAATAACTGCACTTCAGAAGTGTAGCAGATTATCATGAATCACTCTATATTATCAAACAGATTGATTAGGTAACTCTTACTTAATGTGCGCGTTTGCTTTCGTGTGTCTGTCTGTGCGTTAACTTTCATTTCCAACATCTTCTCTGAAACTACCAATGCAATTTTGGCGAAACTTTACAGAAATGATCCTGCCATGGTTCTCTATAGAATTTCTGCAAAGAATTTGATACCAGTAAAAACTGGTTACCTTGGCAACAAAACTGAAAAATATTGAAAATCTTTAAAAATCTCCTTGTCAGAAACCATAAAGCTTAGAGCGACCAATTTGGCGTAAGTTCTTCACGTTGTAGCCTTTGGGTGAAAACTAGTCCTGCCCTGGAAGTCACAAGTTTTACATAGGCTTATGTAATGAATCTGTTGAAACTCTTCTTGTTCCTAACCATAAAGCATTGGACTAAAAAATTTGGCATGAAGCTACATCTAGTAGACCTCAGGCTCTACAAAGAGTGTCTAAATTATAGCCCTGGGGTTGTTGTTCACAAGTTTAAAGTGGGCTTATACACTGACAACCACGAAAAATCTTTTGGTTCCTGTGAGGTCTAGGACTGCCAAATTTACATATAGCTTCATGTAGTGGACTTGTATTAAGATTGTTAAAATTATAGCCTTCGGGTTATCCCTTGGATAAATTTGTTTTACAAAGGCTGAAATAGCAAAAACTCTTTTGAGAGTACATAAAGTCCATAATTATGAGAGATACTGATCATAGGAAACAACACCTGTTCTCACTCACTAACATGCATGTAGTTTGCTACCATTTATCTCCCTTGATTTTCAATCCGTGTTGTTATATGATTGGTGTTGGGTATTCAAGTTTTTGGACGGAAAAAGTTCAGTAGATTTATTTTCATGTTAATTTGCCATGCTTAGATGAGTTGAACATTTAAGACGAAGTAAGGTTTGTATGATTAAGTTTTTTTTGCTCCAGAACTTAACCATTCATGCCGTTGTCTGCTGATAAAGTTTTGGAAATCTTCTTGTCAAGGCAGTCTTTGTTAGATTGCATTGATATTTGGTATGAATGATACTTTATTAGACCTGCTTGCATTCACTGACATCATCTATGCATTTGAAAGATATGACCTTTTTTTTTTTCTTTGTGTGTGTGTGGGGGGGTCTATTTTTCTCTCTGAAAGTTTATTGCCATACAGACTTCTTATGATTTAATGTCTCTCTTATGCCAATTAGGTGTATGATACATTTTAAAAAAGGCAGTTGACCAATACAGGGCCACAATGGGCCTCTTATTTTTTTTTTTTTTTAAATGCTGAAAATGGAGAAATACATTTACATTTCATATTGTCAGTTAACTCTTTACAACACAACAAAATTTATAACTTTTCCAAAGTGAAGGCAAACGCAGATGATAAATTAAATGTGGCTGAAGTAATGGACTTTTTTGCTCTGAAAGGGTAGCAAAGGTTGTTGGAAAATGGAAAAAATACTGGTAGCAGCAATTTCTCCTTTTCCCAAAAGGTTTTCAGAAGCCTTCTTTCTCACTGTTGTCAAAACTGAGGACTGTTTGGTATAGGGTTAATTTCTCACATTTGGATAATATACATTATTTGTAATTGTTAAAACTTTATTGAATACCGTTTTCTAACTTGAGTTTCTTTTTTCTAAATCCTGTTTACAGAAACAGAGCGAGAAGTCAGATGATTCCAACACAGCTATGAGTGAACTTCACAATCTTGTGGTTTGTAATTTTTAATGCTTCCTCTTTAATTACTTTTAGCTCCACATCTTGTAGACCATTAATACTTTGAATGCCAAATGAACCAAACAGCCACTTTCAGTCTAGAAATAAGAACAAAGTAATTGCAGTTTCAAGTTTGCTCTGGCCCAGAAAGTCTCAGAAGAGTGGGCAGTGTAGATCAAGATCATTCTGCACATTTTGTGCAGTCAGAGCCTGTATTCACCAACCATTCTTGAGAACATTCTTAGTCTTATTCTCTTGGTTTTCAAAATTTGAAAGTAACGCAACCTCTGATTGGTTAAACCAAATGGTTTAGCCAATCAGAAGTTGTGTTGCTTTCAAATATAGAAAATTCTGGAGAACAAGACCAAGAATGTTCTTAAGAATGTTTGGTGAATACGGGCCCAGATCTTGATCTACGCTGGCCACAAAGGCAACTATGGTCGTAAAAGGTACTTTACGGGTTAAGGTTATGTCACAGCCTAAGCTTGTATTCACCAGTCATTGTAAATTGCTTTTCTAGTCCTGTTTTGGATTAAGAAAGTAGCACAATTTATGATTGTCTAAACTGTTTGGTTTACCCTATAGAGATTGAAATTTTGAAATTTAGAATATTCTCGAGATCTAAGATGAAGAATGTTATTATAACCCCCCCCCCCCCCCATACGAAGTAGAGGGGCTATACTGGTTTCACCAAGTCTGTTTGTCTATCTGTCTGTTCATTCATCTGTCCAACTCAATAGCTGTTTGACCTAGGACCCTGAGACTTTGTGTTGCTTATGACCCAAGGAGGTGCCCTAATGTTTTGGGGGTCACATGGGTTAAAGGTCAAGGTCACTGGTGATTTTTGTTTTGAAGATCATTTCCGTTCTTTAATTGTGCTGCTTCAGTGACAAAGTGCTGGTGGGGGGTATTTGTTTGCTTTGCTAAAGTTCTAGCTAAAAATGGTGTCACAGGCCCTGGGCCTGTATTCACCAACAATTCTAAATTGCATTGTTGGTTCTATTTTAGATTTAGAAAGTAGCAAAATAAATGATTGGCTACATCAAATCCATTTGGTTTAGCCAATCGGAAATTGAGTTCCTTTCAAATTTAGAAAGTTCTTGAGAGTTAGACTAACAATGGTATGATTGGTAAATTCCTGCCTCACACGTCTCAATAAAGGTTCATACATATGTGTGGTTATAATATTTTCCCTGCAACTCTGAAATTTCCATGCCAATTGTATATTGATCTTCACAGAAATTATCCTGCCTGCGATGCTTGGTTTCAGAATTTCTTCAGTTCTTGTTGTGGTTTCCCTGGCAACTAGAAAATCTTCAAAAATCTTTATCTTAAAAAATTATTGAAATGAGATGTCTTTCGCTTTTGCTAGAATAGATCCCTTACTGTACATTTTAAAGGGGTCTTGATAGTATTTCCATTGCAAAAGGTAGGAGATTGGTTTAACCCTTTCCCAAACAACAAATTTTGGACTGGTCCAAATTGAAAGAGTTTGCAGACGACAGTTTTAAATTTGATGAAAATGGCAGAAAGTTCTCAAAAAGGGTAGAAAACACTGTTGGAAACGGAGAAATTGCTCGTTACGAGCAATTTCTGCTTTTCCCACGGTGTTTTCAAAAGACTTGTACTGTAGACACGTGAAAACCAGGGCTTGTTTGGGAAAGAGTTAAGTCTTTACCACATCTGGCCTAAATTGAAAGCATTTGTAGACGGCAAATTGAATATTGCTAAAATGGTGAGGTATGTCTTTGATAGGATAGAAAACAATGTGGGAAAAGGAGAAAATGCTAGTTTCCAGCGTTTTCTCCTTTTTCCCCCACAATGTTTTCAAAAGTCTCCTTCCTCAGGGCTGTTAAAAGATGGGATTGTTTTGTTCAGTTTAACCTTCCAGTAGTTTGATCCATCTGAAAACACCACTGCTATGGGCATTTCAGAGTCTTTGATGGCCGTATAGACGAAGTATTGAAATTTTCAGTACCTCTTTACCACACAATCACAGGTTTTAACGACCCTGAAAAAAAAAAGCCTTTGGAAAACATTGTGGGAAAAGGAGAAAATGCTGGTAACCAGCATTTTCTCCTTTTCCCACAATGTTTTCTAGCCTTCCCAAAACAAATTTAAATTTTAGGGTCACATTTATTTTATCGTCTGCATATGCTTTCAATTTGGACTAGTCTAAAATTTTGTCGTTTGGTAAAGGGGTACACTCATTGACGTAAAGTGAGTGATTGACATCCATTATGGTTCTCTTGTCTATTTTTTCAGAGTAAAATGAAGCGTCTGAACTCAGAAAGTGACTTACTCACTCCTGTGGAAAAAGACCAAGGAGAATCTGAATTCGCCCAGGCCTTCCGCAGAGTAAAGAAACAGAACTCAACTGAAAATGGTGAGAGGATGACTTATGGATTAGTTTGTTCTCTGTAACTAAATTCTACAATACAGAAGGATCATGTAGTCTACAGAGAACAATGCAGGAAAAGGAGCAGTTGGTTGTTACAAGCAATCACTGTATTTCAATAATGCTTTCCATACTGCCAAGAGAAAAAGACACTTTCCTTTCCTTAAAAAGGTTTTTCCCTCTTGCCACATGTTTATGGCAAGCCTAGGACAAGTCTCAAGCTAATTGTCTCTCTTTTAACTCTTTACCACACGGGAAAAAAGTAGACATGCCCAAAATGAAAGCATTTGCAGACGAAAACATAAATGTGGCTCAAACGATGGAATTTGTCTTTGATAGGGTAGAAAACATTGTGGGAAAAGGAGAAAATCCTGGTTACCAGCATTTTCTCCTTTTCCCACAATGTTTTCAAAAGGCTTCTTCCTCAGGGTAAATTAAAACTCGTCATTGTGTGATAAAGGGTTAACCAAACCAAGTGTTAGACTTGTCCATTTTGAAAGCACTTGCAAAGGACAAAAAAGATGTGCCTGAATTGATAGGATTTGTCTTTGACACGGCAGAAAACATTCCTACAATGTTTTTAAAAACCATCTTTCGTAGAATCTGTAAAACACAGGATTATTCAGTAAAGTGTCATAGGACATTGTATTTTTTTTTTTTTTTTTTCAATAGAGCCCTACCCTTAGAGAAAAAAGCATGAATCAAGTTCTTTTTGTTGACAGTGAGGATCAAGATCAGACTGAGCAGAACTTGCAATTCATAGATTCTGTACAATCTGATCTTAGATCTACCTTGTCTGTCATTTTATGTTTTGGTCTTTAACCCTTTACTGCACAATGACGCCTTTTGACGCACCAGGGAAAGAAGCCTTTTAAAAACATTGTGGGAAAAGGGGAAAATGCTGGTAACCAGCATTTTCTCCTTTTCCCACAATGTTTTCTACCCTATCAGAGAAAAGTTGCACCATTTGAGCCATAATGAAATTGTTGTCTGCAAATGCTTTCAATTTGGACATGGCTAAAGTTTTGTCGTCTGGTAAAAGGTTAAGAGGGTTGAAAAGGTGTTAGGTATATGGCACTTAACTCTTTACTAGATGACAAAAATGTAAACTTGTTCAAATTGAAAGTATTTGGCAACAATCTAGATGTGATACAAATGTTGTAACTTGTCTTTAATAGGGTAGAAAACATTGTGGGAAAAGGAGAAAATGCTTGTTACCCACACATTCTACTTTTCCCACTATGTTTTCACAAGGCTTCGTCACCAAGGACTTTAAAATTTGGGAGTGTAGGGTAAAGGGTTAAAAATGAGCCTGCTACCAAATGGTTTAGGACCCAGAGAAAGAAGACTTTTTAAAATACTGTGGCCTAAGGAGAAAATACTGGGAACTAGTATTTTGTCCTTTTTCCACAATGGTCATTTGCTACATGGCAACAGATTAAGTTATTATGATTTTATCCCAAAAGATTATTGTAAAAACCAGTGTTTAACTTTCACATTTTACCTCAGCGGTTTTCAAAGAAAGGGTTGGGGTATTGTCATAGCTCTGTCTTCATCTGCTTACATCACAGGCCTTTGAAACTCCATGGTCTATCTGGGAACAGCAAAATTTTGATTGGTAGATCATTAAACACCATTACTAAAAATAGCATATTGGGGCATCGCCTCTATATTGTATGTAATAACATTATAGCGGCAGTGCACAAATGTGCTATTTTTAGTAATGATATCAAATGATCAAGCCATTAAAATTTCTGTATTCCTTCATAGACAAATGGAGTTTCAGTGGCCTGTGCTTTCTTAAACTAGAACCAGTCATGTACAGATATCCCTGCTGTTAATGAAGAGATACATACACCAAACTTGGGCTAGTTACTATCTTTGATTTTGAAAACCCATACCCAAAGGGGAGGATAGCCTTCCAAATATTTTTTACAAGGTTGTGTCTCCTTTTTTACTGAAAAGTTTTCACTGAAAAAACCACTACATCAGAGCACTGGGTGCTCACATAGGGTGCCCCTTTTCTTTTTCACATGAAAGGCAGAGCCCTGCGTGCTCAGTTAGTCACACACATTGGTCATCACCCCCCCTTACCTGACAGTCTCAAGTTTTAACAACCCTGAGAAAGAACATTTTTGAAATAATTGTGGGAAAAGGAGAAAATGCAGTAAAGCATTGTGGGAAAAGGAGAAAATCCTTGTAACAGCATTTTCTCCTTTTCCCACAATGTTTTCTAACCTTTCAGAGACAAATCCAATCGTTTGAACCACATAGATTTGTCATCTGCAAATGCTTTCAATTTGAACAAGTCTAAAATGTTGTCATTTGGTAAAAAGTTGTCCATTTTCCATAATATTTTAAAATGTGGTCCGTGTTAAGTCTGAAATAAGTTGTCTATAGGCAGTAATGTTTTAACCCTTTCCCACAAAAACAAATTTTAGACTTGCCAAAATTCAAAGCATCGCCAGGCGACAAATCCAAAAGTAATACACATGAGCTGAATTCTCTGATAGGAAAGAAAACATTGTGGGAAAAGGAGAAAATGCTGGTTACCAGCATTTTCTGCTTTTCACACAGTGTTTTCAAAGGCTTCTTTCTCGGGGTTATTAAAACTTGGGATTGTGAGGTAAAGGGTTTACCTGTTTCCCAAACAAGAAAATTTTAGACTAGTCCAAATTGAAAGTATTTGCAGATGACAAAGTAAACATCACTCAAAAATTGAAATTTGTTTTGGAAAGTGTAGAAAACTTTGTGTGAAAAGGAGAAAATGCTGGTTACCAGCATTTTCTCCTTTTCACACAATGTTTTCAAAGGCTTCTTTCTCAGGGTTATTAAAACTTGGGATTGTGTGGTAAAGGGTTTACCTGTTTCCCAAACAAGAAAATTTTAGACTAGTCCAAATTGAAAGTATTTGCAGATGACAAAGTAAACATCACTCAAAAATTGAAATGTGTTTTGGAAAGTGTAGAAAACTTTGTGTGAAAAGGAGAAAATGCTGGTTACCAGCATTTTCTCCTTTTCCCACAATGTTTTTAACCCTTTTCCACACAGTCCGGGGTTTTAACGACCCTACAGAAAAAGCTTAGTGAAAACATTGTGGGAAAAGGAGAAAATGCTGGTAAACCACATTTTCTCCTTTTCCCACAATGTTTTCTACCCTTTTGAAAACAAATTTCAATTTTTGTGTCACATTTATTTTGTCGTCTGCAAATTCTTCGAATTTCGATGAGTCTAAAATTTTGTCATTCGGTAAAGAGTTAAAAGGCTTCTTTCTCATGGTTGTTAAAACTCATGATTGTGTGATAAAGAGTTTTATTTGATACACCTTACATTTTGTAGCTCCACCTCTCAGAAGACAACAGAAACTCTCCCAAGTTTCAGAAGAAGCCGATGGGTAGGTAATTGTTTAACCCTTTACCAGATGACAAAATTGTAGGGTTGTCCAAATTGAAAGCATTTGCAGATGATTAGTTAAATATAACTCAAAACAAAAAATTTGTCTTACACAGGGTAGAAAACATTGTGCGTGAAGGAGAAAATGATGGTTACCAGCATTTTCTCCTTTTCCCACAATGTTTTCAAAAGCCCTCTTTCTCAGCGTCGTGAAAAGTGGGCATTGTATGGAAAAGGGTTAATATATAAAAACTGAGTGTTGTATTGATGATATTTCATACCTCAGTTGGGGTCCTGCATGGCTCAGTGGTAAAGTATGGGACTTGTAACATGGAGGTCTGGGGTTCGAGCCCCACCCGATCCACTGGGTTTTTCATGGGAGTGTCCTTGGGCAAGACATTTCAGAGCCCTAGCCTAGTACTGGTGAAACCCGGGAGATACATGAATTTGTGAGCTGTCGCTGTGATATGACTGAAATAATGTTGAAAACGGCGTAAAACACCATTTAATCAATCAATAGATAGTACCTCAACTGGACTGTCTTTCAATAAACAGCATAGATTTATGGAAAGTTTTTGGGACAGTATGTACACACAGAGGATCCGTGCTTTACCCAAAGGTATGAGGTGGTGTAAAGTTATAGAAATAGTTACTCAAATCTTAACCCTTTACCACACAATGACGCCTTTTGACGCCCCTGGGAAAGAAGCCTTTTGAAAACATTGTAGGAAAAGGAGAAAATGCTGGTAACCAGCATTTTCTCCTTTTCCCACAATGTTTTCTACCCTAAATAAGGCAGAAATCACAATTTTAGCAACATTTAATTTGTCGTCCGCAAATGCTTTCAATTTGAACATGTGTAAAATTTTGTCGTCTGGTAAAGAGTTAAAGTTATGCTGTATAGTGAAACTTGTTTTCAGACTTGATGCTTGCTTACCTAAACTGCCTGCACAAATTTTGTGCTTACGCAGTTTAGTGAAAAGCAGCCCAGGGCACAAAGTGCTGAAGGTGAGCTTTTATGATTGCTTTATGTCCAAGGCCCGAGCTAATGAAATTTGAGTTCATGCTGCTAAGTTCAAGGTCAAACTTGGAATTTGATGATTACTTCAGACAGTAAGAAAATTTGAAGTTAACCCTTACCCTGCTAAATATGTCAAATAAAACTTTCAAGCTAATAGTAAATAGTCAAATTTTGCTATTTCAAAGGTATTCTTTGGGAAAAGATATCTACTTATCAGACAGTGTAGATCCAAGATCCAACCACACATTCTGTGCATTCTGATCTTGATCTGTACTGTCTGCAAAGAGTTCTTGAGTCGCACTTAGCAACCTAAAGCTTAAGACTTTAATTAAATAAGAAGGCAGAATGAGAAGCTCTAGAAGTTCAAAAGTTACAAGATTTTACTTATTAAATTACAATTTATCACATAAAACCGCCTCCGGCTGTGCACTAAACCCATGACTTATTTTCGATAATACACTACTGTGTTATCGTTTTTTTGGTCCCGGCTCTGGTTATTTTTGTAGGTATGAACGCATTAAGCTAGTGAAACCAACCACAACATGTGCTGGAATTTGTACTAGTTCACCATTTCAGGGGAAAATGACGTTGTTGTTGCTAAGACGTATACATGTGGAAAATGTTATGATTTTTATGTTTAATAACAACAATAAATGAAGTAGAAGTTGTTTAAAATCAACAAATTTGAGGAATTATGCTGATTTAAGCCCCCTATAAACTGCTTCATTCTAGCTTCGATTTAAATGTCACAGAGCTACTTTCTTGTGTATGTACACATTTCGAACTGAACTACATATGTAAACATGGACCTGTGAATGGTGTGTAGGCTGAAGGTGATGACGCAGGATACTTATTGGTCAGTCATTTGTTTTATGTGATAAATAGAATCTCACTTTCATTTTTATGTATTATCATTTTTATCAAACTCGTAGACTAAAATGTATATGATGCTCGCAAAGGCTCGCGCCATATAATTTTAGTCAAATTGTTTGATAAAAATGATAATACAAAACTCACGTAAGATCCTCTATGTATACAACTTTGAAATTTCATGCTCAGTTGACTTGAGCATGAAAAAAAGCTTTATAAGCACTAGCCCTGGTCATAATTATGATCAATATGGCTGCTAGTGCTAACAGTAGCTAAAACTTTAAAAATTCATCCTCTCCAGAACTAGAAATCAGATGACATTTAGAACTTTGCATGGATAATCTCTATAACAAGGGGTACTTCAAAGACCATTTTCAGTTGACCCCTGATCTATTTTTGGAAAGGCAGTAATGTGGGTCCTAAAACACTGAGAAATTCAGAAATTGTTTATTAGTCTTGAAATTAACTGCCAAAGGCAAACCAGGTGAATTCAGGAGCTGAGCCCAAAAAACTAAAACTATCCAAGACACCAACCATCTATTCTATTTACCCTGTCATGCAGGGTAAAAGAAGAAAACAAAATGAAAAACAAACATCGACATAAAGACATAGATCTACCTTTTATTTAATGTTTTATGGTACTGATAGCATAAAATTCCGGAGCCAAGCCTGATAAACTTTCACAATCCAAGACACCATCTACTCTTCAACTTTCCCAATCCAAGACACTAAATATCTATTCTATTTATCCTGTTTCTCATTTACAATCCAAACTACGACTAGATAGAATATTTTGCCCGAAAATAAGGCACATATTGACATCTTTCTCACTATGAGAACTTTGTAAAGCACTCTGGATAGCTCTGCAATAATGACTTCATGAATGATATTGACTACATGATGAACGTAATGTTTACTCTCGGTAGAAACAAAACTTTCAAACTGACAGTATATACCCAAATTTTCCTATTTCAAAGGTATTTTTAGAGGAAAGATATCTGTGTAGTTCCAAGATCAGACTGCACGTTCTGTGCAGTCTGATCTTGATCTACGCTGTCCGCAAAAGGTCAGTGAGTGATGCTTAGCAGCCTAGGGGTTAATGATTCTTTTCACTTTTATTCTCTATTTTCAGGGAGCAATAAAGTAGATGAGTGCAGATGTGTCTTTGTGTCAAGTCAACGATTTCTGTCCTGCCAAAGCAATAGATGCACTCTACCATACATTGATGTGTTTTAGAGACCCTGAGGAAGAAGGCTTTAAAATCATTGTAGGAAAAGGATAAAATTATGTGCCGAACACTTTCTCCTTTCCCTTAACCCTTTACGACACAATCCCAAGTTTTAATGACCCAGAGAAAATTGGACTTTGTAAAACATTGGGGGAAAAAGGAGAAAATGCTGGTAATCAGCATTTTCTCCTTTTCCCACAATGTTTTCTAACCTTTTAGATACAAAGCCAATCATGTGAGACACATTTAATTTGTTGTCTGCAAATTCTTTCAATTTAGATCAGTCTAAAGTATTGTTGTGTGGTAAAGAGTTCATGTTTTCTACTCTATTGAAGACAAAAACTTGACTTTTATACCATAGTTTGATGAGTCCTCTGCAAATACTTTTAATTTGGACAAGTCTAAAATTTTCTTTTGTGGTAAAGGGTGAATTCCTTGCAGTACAACAACCAAATTTTAGACTCGACCAAATTGAAAGGATTTACAGACAAGAAAAAATCAATAGTTGTGGCCAAATGATGAAATTTGTCTTTTGACATGGTTGTAAAACATTTGGGGAAAAGGAGAAAATGCTGGTCACAGACATGTTTTCCCTGTCTCACAATGTTTTCAAAAGTTTTCTGAATCATGTCTGTTAGAAAGTAGGATTATTAACTAAAAGGTTGCTGTTTATGAAAGCTGTATGTTGAGAGATGCTAGTGAGATATGCAAAAGCTTATGATAATACCAAGTATAATTCTGAATTTGGAATGATCCAAATTTTGTGTTATGTTAAAGACATAGGTCATTTTGTAAATTTTTCTTTGTTGTTGACTGAAAAGTGCCACCAGGTAACCCTTTCCCACACAATCCCAAGTTTTAACGACCCTAAGAAAGAAGCCTTTTCAAAACATTGTGTAACCGGCTTATTCTCCTTTTCCAACAGTGTTTTTTTCTACTGTTTCAAAAATTAATCCCATAGTTTGAGCCATATTCTATTTGTTGTCTACAGTTGGTTTGAATTTGGACAAGTCTAAAATATCTTCTGATAAAGAGTTAATTAAACATTCACATGCTCTTTAGACCCTGAGCAAAAAAGTCATTTGAAAAGAGTGGGGGAAAAATGAAAATTCTGGGAATAAGCATTTTGCCTCAACCAGGCATCAAACTCACAGCCACCAGGTCACGAGTCAGATATGCTAACCACTGAGCTATCCGGGTGGGTTTACTGCCCATTAACTCTATACCAAACAACAAAATTTTGGACTGAACCAAATTGAAAGCATTTGCAGACAACAAATTAAATGTTGTTGAAATGATGATTTCTGTCTTTGATAGGATGAAAAACATGAAAAAACAATTTTTTCAAAAGGTTTCATTGTTAGGGTCGTTAAAACTCAGGACTGTGTGGTAAAGGGTTAATGTTTTCTATCCTTTCCATGACAGATCCCAAGATTTAGGCTGCATCTGTTTTATTGTTGGCTAATGGTTTCAATTTGGGTGAGTCCAAAATTTGTTTATCTTTTAAAGTTGACTTGTCTTCAAAGCACTTGATTGTGCTCTTTACATGTATATATAAGTCAACAAACTACAGCACTTCTTTGTATATTTATACGTGTATATATTTGTAAAGTTGTGTTACTCCTTCAAAGCATATGAAAGTTTGTTGTGTTGTTCAGAGTTAAAACAGTGTAGCAAAAGGAGAGTTGTAACAAGCTAATTATCTTTTGATCACATTGTTTCACATGTATGTCATTCATGAAGCTTGAATTCATGTTGATTATTTAGTATCCCTTTGAATGAAAGGCCTTCTGAAAACATTGTGGGAAAAGGAGAAAATGCTGGTAACCAGCATTTTCTCCTTTTCCCACAATGTTTTCTGTCCTTTTATAGACTAATCCTATCATTTGGACCACATTAGGTTGTCATCTGCAAATGCTTTCAATTTGGTCATGCTTAAAATTTTGTCACCTGGTAAGGGATTACCATGTGCATTTTTACCTCCCTGAACATGAAATGGTCAAGGTGAGCTTTTGTGATGGTACTGTGTCCAATGTCCATTGTCTGCTGTCAACAGTTACCTTTCTAGAGTCCACACTTTCAGTCTAATACCCATGAAACTTGGTCAGAGTGTATGTCTAGATAAAATCTCGGACATGTTTGAAATTGGGTCATGTCTGGACATAAAGTAGGTCACTGGGCCAAATCTTAGAAAATCTTGTGTGCACCCTAAAGACCACATTTTCAGTCTGATACTCATGAAACTTATTCAGAATATTTGTCTTGATAATATTTCCGACATATTCGAAACTGGGTCAGGTCGGGTCAAAAAGGTCACAGTGTCAAATCTTAGAAAAGCTTTTTGTGCACTCTTAGAGGCCACATTTTCAGCACAATACTTATGAAACTCCATCATGTCAGGTCAAAAAGGTCACAGTGTCAAATCTTAGAAAAGCTTTTCGTGCACTCTAGAGGCCACATATTCAGCCCAATACTCTTGAAACTCCATCAGAATGTTTGTCTTGATAATCTCTTGGACACGTTCAAAATTTGGTCATGATGACTTAACTCAGGTGAGCACTTTAGGGCAAATGGCCCTCCTGATAAAGTTGTCTACTGTTGATTAACCCTTTCCTAAACAAGCCCTGGTTTTCACGTGTCTGCAGTACAAGTCTTTTGAAAACACTATGGGAAAAGGAGAAATTGCTCGTAACGAGCAATTTCTCCTTTTCCCACAGTGTTTTCTACCCTTTTTGATAACTTTCTGCCATTTTCATCAAATTTAAAATTGTCATCTGCAAACTCTTTCAATTTGGACCAGTCCAAAATTTGTCGTTTGGGAAATTGTTAATCCCTTACCACACAATTCCAAGGTATAACAACTTTAGAAAGAAAACTTGAAAACATTATGGGAAAAGGAGAAAATGATGGTAACCAGCATTTTGTTTTTTTTCGCACAATGTTTTCTACCCCATCAAAGACGGACATTTGAGCTACATTTATACTGTCATCTGCAAATGCTATCAATTTTATCTAGTCCAGAATTTTGTCATTTGGTAAAAAGTTAACCCTTTACCAAATATTCCCGTGTTTTAATGACCATGGGAAATAAAGCTTTTGAAAGCATTGAGGGAAAAGGAGAAAATGCTGGTAATCAGCATTTTCTCCTTTCCCCGCAATGTTTTCTACCCTTCCCAACACAAACTTCAATTTTTGAGTCACATTTATTTTGTCATCTGCAAATTCTTTCAATTTAGACAAGTCTAAAATTTTGTTGTTTGGTAACAAGTTCAGTGGTATGGGGTTTTACTCTGTCCCCTTATTACCAGTTTTTATTTTGAAAAGATTTGTTACACTTGTTACACCATACATGTAATTTCTGATTCCATGATAACAGAGACTTTACGTTTGGTTGAATTATGTATTTTTAGCTCACCTGAGCACAAAGTGCTCAAGGTGAGCTTTTGTGATCATGCCGTGTCCAGCGTCTGTCGTCCATCTTGTTGTCATCAACATTTACATTATGTGTGCTCAAGAGGACACATTTTCAGCCAAATCCTCATGAAACTTGGTCAGAATGGATAAAATCTTGGACAAGTTTGAAATTGGATCACATGGAGTCAAAAAGTAGGTCACCGGGCCAGATCTTAGAAAAAGCTTGTGTGCACTCTAGAGGCTACATTTTCAGCCTGATACACATGAAAAAACTTGGTCAGAATGTTTGTATAGATAAAATCTCAGACAAGTTCGAAACTGGGTCATGTCGGGTCAAAATAGAGGTCATTGGGCCAAATCTTAGAAAAAACTTGTGTGCACTCTAGAGCCCACATTTTCAGTCTGATACGCATGAAACATGGTCAGAATGTTTGTCTGGATAAACTCTCCGACAAGTTCGAAATTGGGTCATGTTGTGTAAAAAGTAGGTCAAGGGGCCAAATCTTAGAAAAAGCTTGTGTACACTCTAGAGGCCACATTTTCAGTCTTATACTCATGAAACTTGGTCAAAATGATTGTCTGGATGAAATCTCGGACAGATTTAAAATTGGGTGACATCAGTTCAAAAAAGAAGGTCACTGGGCCAAATCTTAGAAAAACTTTGGATATACTCTAGAGGCTACATTTTCAGCCTGATACGCATGAAACTTACAATGTTTTATTTGATAAGGTCTTGGACCCATAGAAAATTGGGTTATGTTGAGTCAAAAAGTAGGTCACTGGGCCAAATCATAGAATAACCTTGTATGCACTCTAGAGGCCACATTTTCAGCCAGATCCTCATGAAACTTGGTCAGAATGTTTGTCTGGATAAAATCTTGGGCAAGTTTGAAATTGGGTCACATCGGGTCAAAAGTAGGTTACTGAACCAAATCTTAGAAAAACCTTGTGTGCACTCTAAAGGCTACATTTTCAGCCTGATAGTCATGAAACTTGGTCAGAATGCTTGTCTGGATGAAATCTTGGGAAAGAATGATATCAAGTCATATCAGGTCAAAAAGTTGGTCACAGGGCCGAATCTTAGAAAAACCTTATGTGACTCTAGAGGCCACATTTTGAGCCAGATTAGAAATTCAAAAATAAGCTAAAGCAGTCAAAAAGTAGATCACTTACACTCATACATTTTACATCATCACGACCAGGATCTTTTCAGCCTTATCAGTCCTAGATGACCTTACTCAGGTGAGTGCTTTAGGGCCAATGGCCCTCTTGTTTTTTGTGTGTGGTTATACTTCAATTTATATTTGAGAGTGCATGAAATAGGCCTTGATGATTGGTTGTGAAGGAAATCTTTAGAAACCAAGGTCGTAATTTGAGTATTTACTTATGTAGCCTTTTCACCTTTTTCCAGCAATGGTTTCTGTTCTTCCAAAAAAGTGTAAATTGGTGGAAAACATTGTGGTTACCAGCATTTTCTTCTTTTCCCACTATGTTTTCAAAGGCCTTCTTCCTCAGGGTCGTTAAAACACTGGATTGTGTGGTAAAGGGTTAAAGATTAAGCATTTGTTACAAAGTGGTTGAATGTTTGCTTACTGACATTGAGGTTGTAGGTTTTAATTGAGCACTGGGCAGGTGATTTATCAGCCGGTTACATTTGGCTCTTGAATACAATGTCTCAAGACTGTTTCTAAATATTATTTGTGAAATTTAACCCTTTACCACTCAATCTTAAGTTTTAACGACCCTGACAAAGAAGGCTTTTGAAAACATGGTGGGAAAAAGGAGAAAATGCTTACCATACAAGCACCATTTCATTTGTCATCTGCACATGCTTTCAATTTGGACCAGTCTACAAGTTAGTCGTTTTGTAAAAAGTTAAGGAAAAATTTTATGTAGAGGAGGTATGTATCCTGTTTTAATATTAGTGGGCACTTTTGCTGCCTTGCTATACAACTAGCTTTTGCAGCAGCATAATACAGTGTTTTCTTAATAAGGATTCCTTGAGGTTATGTGTTTGATCTCCTCCATAGGCAGGTTTTTTATTGGCCCATTCTACCTACAGCATAGTGATATACCATGTTTACACACTATAATCAACAAATACAAGATGATTTATAGAAGAAGGTTGATATTGTCATATAGATCTCTTTTTTTTTTAGAATGTACAAAGAGGCTTAAATAATATATTTATCTGCCCATTCCAACTACAGCAAAGTGATACAATGTACCATGTTTACATACTATGGTCAATAAATAGAATATAATTGATAGGAGAAGGTTGATATTTTCATATATTTCTATTTTTTTAGAATGTACAAAGGAGCTTTACTAATTTCACATTCCAAGATGTGTTTATATTTCATAGTTACATATGTTTACATGTTTTCTTTGACCAAAGTATTGTTTAGCTATGATTGGTATAGTTGATGTCAAATGTTTTCTTGACAAAATGTAAATAAAACTGGTGTATTTCAACCCTTTACCATATGACAAAATTTTAGGGTCGTCAGATTCGAAAGCATTTACAAATGACAATTACAAGTGGCTCAAATGATGGGATCTTTCTCTAAATAGCTGTGCAACATTGAGGGAAAAGGAAAACAATGCTGGTCACCATATTATTTGATATGTTGGTTCAATTTCAGTGTTTTGTTTACATTTTAAGTTGGTTATGTAGATGTCTCATATGATTATAGCTGGAGTATATCATTTAAAAGTAAATGCACCTGGTATGTATGGTACAGGTTCCTCTCTCTGTTATCTTGCCATGTAAATACATTAAATATGTGTCATAGGAAAATTAGAAAGGTTTCTTTGCATGTAAATACATTCAAGAACTACACACAAATACATGTGTCATAAAGAAATTACAAAGGTTTTTTGCATATAAATATGTTTGAGAATTACAATTGAAGCTTTGTACCATATGTTCCAAGGTATTTTGGAACTGTGAAAGGCTTTTTTCCCATAATGTTTCCAAGGTTTGTTGAAACTCAGGATTGTTTTGTAAAGTATTAACCAGCTGCTTCTGCAGCAGAACACTAGGTCTTATAGTTTGAATATACCAAAAGAATCACACTTAATGAGTGATTTATTCTTTGACATTGTCACATTTATTTATGTACTAAAATCTTAAATGAGGTTGATTTCTCATGTTTCATAAGGATGCTTTTGAAAGCATCAAGATTTCACCCCACAAATCAGTTTTAGAAGGTAACTAGTTAAAAGCAAATGAGTTAATTATAGTCATGAGACTTCAAGGTCCTCATTACCACACAATGAAATTTTAGCCCGGTCCAAATTGAAAGCATTTGCAGACGACATGTTAAATGTTACACAAAATGTAAAATTTATGTTTCAGAGGGTGCAAAATATTCTGATAACCCTTTATCAGAAGACAAAATTTTGGCCTTGTCCAAATTGAAATCATTTGCAGACGACAATTTCAATGCGGCTCAAATGGTGCAATTTTTCTTTGATAGGGTAGGAAACATTGTGGGAAAAGGAGAAAATGCTGGTAACCAGTGTTTTCTCCTTTCCCACAATGTTTTCAAAAGGCTTCTTTCCCAGGTTCGTTTAAAGTCGGCATTGTGCGGGAAAGGGTTAACCCTTTACGACACAATCCCATGCTTTAGTGAGCAAGATGAAAAAGGTCTTTGATGACACTATGGGAAGAAAAGAAAATGCTGGTTACCACAATGTCTTAGAAACAAAGGATTATTTGGTAAAGGGTTAATTCCTGTAGAGGGACATTATTATCTTTGATACTCTGACCGTAGGCCACTGAAACTCCATTGGTCCATCAACAAATACCGGAATTTTCATTGCTTGATTATCAGACACCATTACTAAAATGCACATTGACACATCACCTCTCTATCAAGTATAATGTTATTATATGTGATATAGAAGTGATGTTCCAATGTGCTATTTTTAGTGACGGTCTTTGATGATCACCAAATGAAAATTTTGGTGGTCTGTGGTAGACCAATGGAGCTTCAAAGGCCTGTGGTCTGACATAAATACTTTACTACTTTGTGTGCAATATACAGTTTGATATACATCATTCCATGTTTTTAATTTTTGTAAAGTAGAACATTAGCACATACATGTAGTTGAATATTTGAAAGCTTTAACCTTTTACCACACAACAAAATCTTAGACTGGTCCAAATTGAAAGCATTTGCAGACGACAAATTAAAGGTAGCTAAAATAACTACATGCAAGTTTGGCCAAGATAGGGTAGAAAACATTGTGGGAAAAGGAGAAAATGCTGGTTACTAGCATTTTGTCCTTTTCCCACAATGTTTTCAAAAGGCTTCTCTTCCAGGGTCATTAAAACTCGGGATTGTGTGGTAAAGGGTTAACCCTTTACCACGCAATCCCAACCTTCAATCAGCCTGAGGAAGAAGGCTTTTGAAAACTTTACGAGAAAAGGAGAAAATGCTGGTAACCAGGCACATTTTCTCCTTTTCCTGCAATATTTTTCTACCCTTTGAAAAACCAGATTTACTTTATGAGTAACATTTAATTTCATGTCTGCAAATGCTTTCAATTTGGTTGAGGCCAAAATTTTGTCGTGTGGTAAAGAGTTAAGAATTTCTCTATGTTAAAAAAAAACACTGAATGCTTAAGGCCTGTAAAGTTACACTGTAGAATGTTGACACCGTTTTACTAAAACACAGTATCTGATTAACTCTTTACCAAACAACAAAATTTTAGACTAGTCCAAATTGAAAGAATTTGCAGACGAGAAAATAAATGCAACTCAAAAATTGAAATTTGTTTTGAGAAGGATAGAAAATATTGTGGGAAAAAGAGAAAATGCTGGTTACCAGCGTTTTCTCCTTTTCCCACAATGTTTTCAAAAGGCCTCTTTCTCAGAGTTGTTTAAACTCGGGATTGTGTGGTAAAGGGTTTAAGTTGTTGGTACTCAGTTACTGATTGCATACATGTTGGCCTTTGAAGATACTTTGAAGTAGAGTGGAATACTAACTTTTTTGTGGGTAACTGAACTTGTTATTTTGTATGATAATATACATTTCATTACATTATCAATGTGCTAATTTTACAGTGACAGAACACAAATGTATATTTATATTTCTTGTTCCATTTTTAACCATTTTACTCGCACTGATCAAACAGGTTTCAGTAACCATTAATTCTTTAACAAGGATGCAAATTCTGGACTGGACCAAATTGAAAGCATTGGTAGGTGACAAGTTAAAAGTAGCTCAAATGATGGTTTCCGTCTGTGATAGGGTTGGAAACATCATGGGAAAAGGAGAAAATCTGGTTACAAGTGTTTTCTCCTTTTTGCACAATATTTTAAACCTTCTCTTTCAGGGCAGTTAAAACTAGGGACTATTTGGTAAAGAGTTAACTCTCTGGACTGGCCAAATTGAAAGCATGTGCAGACGACAAATGAAGTGTAGGTCAAATGATGGTTTCCAACTGTGATATGATAGAAAATATTGTGGGAAAAGGAGATAGTGCTGGTTACCAACATTTTCTCCTTTTTCCTCAATGTTTTCAAAAGCTTGCTCTTTCAGGGTTGTTAGAACATGGGATTGTGTGGTAAAGGGTTAAGAATCCTAATATTGCCATTGGGAGGCTATTTCACCCTTTAACCCTTTACCACACAGTCCTGAGTTTTAACAACCTTGCTATTGAGAAGCCTTTTGAAAACATTGAGGAAAAAGGAGAAAATGCTAGTAACCAGCATTTTCTCCTTTTCCCACAATGTTTTCTATCCTTTCAAAGATGAATTTTATGATTTGAACCACATTTATTTTGTAGTCTGCAAATGCTTTCAGTTTGGACAAGTCTACGTTTTACTTGTGTGGTTAAAACTTAAACATTAAATAAACAAAGTGGAATTTCTCAATCGGAATAACAGACCCCAAGAAATAAAATATCAGGGGTGCTTTTTGCCATAAAATAGTGGACAGTGTAAATCACGTGCATCATGGAAAAAAGAGAAAATGTTTGTGAACAGCATTTTCAATTTTTCCCACCATTCTTTTAACAGTTTCAAAGACAAAATTTATTCATTTCAGCCAAATGTGATGAGTCATTTGCAAAGGCTTTCAATTTGAAAGAACCCAAAATTTTGTCAAGAGGCTTTTCCCACGTTTTCTACCATATCATAAACAAATTCCTTTATTTGAGCCAGATATTGTTGTTTGTAAATGCTTTGATTTTGGAAAAGTCCAAAATTTTGTCATTTGGTAAAGAGTTATATGTTGTTCAAACATGGGATTATTTGGTAAGGGTTTCAAAACATTCCTATGTACAAACAATTGAGAACAGGGTCCATATTCACCAACCATTCTTAAGAACATTCTTGGTCTTGTTCTTCAAAATTTTCCAAATTTGAAAGTAACACACCTTCTGATTGGTTAAACCATATGGGTTAGCCAATCAGAAGTTGTGTTACTTTCAAACTTGGAAAATCCTGAAGAATAAGTCTAAGAACGTTCTTAAGAATGGTTGGTGAATACAGACCCTGTTCCATTTCTCCCATCCCACCTCTTTATATTGTAGATCTGTTGACAGATGATATTTATAAACTCCTAATAATAAAATGGAATAAAAATTCTTACTGATTGATTTTGATGTTTGACTTTTCTATTCATACCAAATTTTTGTCTGTCAGGAAGATGTATTTTGATGCTTACTTTAAAACTATGTGGAAGACAGTGATGGAGGACTAGAGTACCTAGCTCGCAGTTCAGAGGTTCTGGGCCTGGTTTCATGAAAAAACTTGAGTCTCTTATGTTACTACTAACAGTCCCAGGTTCTGACTTAGATTGAGTTTATTATTTGTAACACAGTTCAGCAACATTAACCCTTTACCGCACAATGACGCCTTTTGACGCCCCTGGGAAAGAAGCCTTTTGAAAACATTGTGGGAAAAGGAGAAAATGCTGGTAACCAGCATTTTCTCCTTTTCCCACAATGTTTTCTACCCTATCAAAGAAAAAATGAACCATTTGAGCCGCATTGAAATTGTGGTCTGCAAATGCTTTCAATTTGGACAAGGCTAAAATTTTGTCATCTGGTAAAGGGCTAACAGACTAATTACGTTCTCAAACCCTGAGTGGACATTACGTTTCAGACTCAAGTAAGCAAAATAAATGGATGAAAGTCAATTAACATACTTAAGTCCATTATTTTGCAGATTTGAGTCCCAAACGTGTCAACATGGGACTTGAGAATGTTATTTAAGTCTGTTAATGTTTGTGAAATATGTCTGGAATAACAAACTCAAGTCAGAATATAAGGCTGTTTGCAGATTTGAGCAAAATAACATACTTAAGTTTTGAGCTCCACTGGCCAAAGTCTAGCAAGCTTATGTCATGACCCTGTGTCTGTCATGCGTGCATGCATCAGTCCTTGCGTTAACTTTTATTCCTCTTTTTACTTTTTCTTCTCTGAAACTATCAAATTCAATTTTGACCAAACTTCACAGAAATGATCCTGCTATAGACTCTTCAGAAGTTTTTGAAAGAATTTGATTCCTTAAAAAACTCTGGTTGCCATGGCAACAAAGCTAAAATAAATTAGAAATCTTCGTCCAAAACCGTAATGCCTAAGGCTACCAAATTTGGCACGTAACTTCATCTAATGGACTTCTACCTAGTTTCTTCATATTTTATCCCAGGGGTCAAAACTGGTCCACCCTGGGGTCACAAGTTTTACATAGGCTCATATGCTGAAAACTTTAAAAATCTTCTTGTCCAAAATCATATAGCCTAGGGCTACTAAATTTGGCATGTATCTTAATCTAATGGGCCTCAACCTAGTTTCTTCAAATTATAGCCCTGGGCTCAAAATTGGCTCATAGAGTGAAAACTTTAAAAGTCTTCTCCAAAACCATATAGCCTAGGGCTACTAAATTTGGCATGTAGCTTCATCTAATGGACCTCTACCAAGTGTCTTCAAATTATAGCCCTGGGGTCAAATTTGGCCCCGCCTTGTCAGTCGCAATTTTTACATGGGCTTTTAAAGTGAAAAGTTCGAAAATCTTCCCACTCAAAATCATAAGACCTTAGCCCTGGGGTCTAAATTGACCCCACCCCATGGGTCACACATTCAACATCTGGCCTAGAATTCTAATGTTTGTTTTGTATGGTTTGTACATATTAGCAAGTGGTGCGATACAGGGCCATCATGGCCCTCTTGTTTCATGAAATCAGACCCTGGGTTTTATCTTAACCAAACAAAATTTTGGACTGATTAAAAGAAAAGCATTTGCATACAACAAATTAAGCCTTGCTCAAATGGTGAGGTTTTGTATTTGATGGGATAGAAGACACTGTGGGAAATTGAGAAAATGCTGGTTACCAGCATTTTCTCCTTTCCCCACATTGTTATGCAAATGCCTTGTTTCCCAGGATCGATTAGTCGGGATTGTTTAGAAAGAGGTTGAATCCCGTATAAACGCAAAATATATTAGTCTGGTTCAAAATGGCAGTATTTGCTGACAACAAATAAGATGTGACTCGAATGATGTTTTTAAAGGGTAGAAAGTGTTGTAGGAAAAGAACTAAATTCATTTCACCAGGATTTTATCGGCAATGTTTTCAAAAGCCCTCATCATCAGGGTCCGTATTCACCAACCATTCTTAAGAACATTCTTAGTCTTAGTCTTCAGATTTTTCCAAATTTGGAAGTAACACACCTTCTGATTGGCTAATTAAATTAGCTATTTAGAAGTTGTGTTATTTTCAAATTTGGAAAATCTTGGAGAATAAAACAAGAATAGTTCTTAAGAATTGTTGGTGAATACAGACCTTAGTCATTAAAACACATTATTGCTTGGTAAAGGATTGAGATCAGATAGACATTCTGATTTCAGTATAACTGCTTTGTGGGGTATTAACCCTTTACCAGATGACAAAATTTTAGCCTTCTCCAAATTGAAAGCATCTGCAGACGACAATTTCAATTTGGCTAAAATGGTGCATTTTTTCTTTGATAGGGTAGAAAACATTGTGGGAAAAGGAGAAAATGCTGGTTACCAGCATATTCTCCTTTTCCCACAATGTTTTCAAAAGGCTTCCTTCCCAGGGGCATCAAAAGGCATCATTGTGTGGTAAAGGGTTAATATTTATTAGATGGAGAGGATTGTTATGAAGCATTTTGATAACCATACACAGCCCTAAAACTGATTATTTTCCACAAAAAAAAATTCTACAATATTTCACTTGAGCCACACTCTGGCAAAAGGGGGCTTAACCCATCTCCTAGATCAATTATACAAAGCAAGTCATCATAATTATAATCATGAATCTATAAAATCCATTTTGTCTGACAACAGCCGGAACCAGAGGTAGCATGGTCCTTGAGCATGCAGAAAGTTTAAAAATAGCAAAAAGTTTCAACCCATGTCTGCTTGCATGGAATGGGCAGGCTGACATGAATCAATACTTTTTGTAAATGCATTAAGCCTCCTTTTCACAGAGCATGGCTCATATTTTTAGCAAAATGAAGCCATTTCACTCTAAAACACATTAGAAACTGAGTTTTAATGCCTGCCTTTAGTGGATCATTTTCTTAACTAACATTGGTAACCACTGTTTTCCCCTTTTCCTACAATGTTTTCTATCCTATCAAAGGCAATTCAAACACTTAATTTTGGTCTCCAAATGCTTTCAATTATGACAAAACTAAAATTGAAAGTTTAGTTAAATAGTTTAAATAAAGGGTCTTTCAAACAAGATAGGACACGAAAAAAGTGCAAAGGATTGGCAAAAAAAAGACATGTAGGGGGAAAAAAATGTCATTGTTAAAGAAATACTTTATTGTACACATAAAATATTTATAAATAAAATATTATCACAGTTAACAGAGAAAAGTGTCGAATTGCCCGACAAAATTGTTCTCAAATCAATCTACATACAGGTCTAGGTCAGCATTCATCAACCTTTCAAAATTCAGTTTCCGTCTATGATAAGACATCTCAGTGGCTGAGACAAAACATCTCAAACAACCAACCAGATTGCTTGTCTCACAATCAGAACAATATTTGGACTGGTAATAAAATGTAAAATGTGCTTTTAACTCCTTACCACACAATCCCAAGTTTTAACAACCCTAACAAGAAAGGCTTTTGAAAACATAGTGGGAAAAGGAGAAGATGTGAGTAACCATCATTTTCTCCTTTTCCAACTATATTTTCTACCCTTTCAAAAACAAATTCCATCATTTGAACCACATTTAAATTGTCGTCTGTAAGTACTTTCAGTTTGGACCAATCTACAATTTTGTCGCTTGGTTAAGAATTAAATACTTTTCTGAGACAATTGTAATAAAAATAATTTGCAGATGCCCTTGTCCAGTTTGTTTTATCAACACTCTTGGGATTAATACATGAATATGTATGGAAACATTGTGGCAACAGGAGAAATTGTTTGTTACCGTTAACCACACGTTGCCCTGTATAACGACCCTGAGGTAAAAGACCATTGAAAACATTATGGGAAAGGAGAAAAGGCAGGTTAGCAGCATTTTCTCCTATTCCCACAATGTTTTTTACCCCTTTAGAGACAAATCCCATAATTTTAGCCACATTAAATTGTTCCTCAGAACATCCTTTCAATTTAGACAGGCCCAAAAATATTTTTCGTCGATTTTTTTAAAGGCAGTCTGCTAAAATATAAAAAATATCCATTGTAGGAAGTGCTGAGCTTTGTGATTCAATGCCACTTTTATTTCTTTTTGGGCTCCTTTGGGGTTTCTTCGGCATGCCCCTCTCCCTCCTCAGGTTCGGGCTCTGGGGGTATGGTAATAACAGGGAAGGTAAAGTCTGTATGGTGACCTAGTTTGCCAGCATCTTCAAGTTGCTGTTCAATCACCAGAAGCCTGTTCAGCTTGGAAACTCTTTCTCCTCGACAAGGTGCACCAGCTTCCAGAAATAACGCATTCATTCCAACAGCCTGAAATGTTATAACTAGCAGATAAAGTTGACCATTTAGAATCACAACAGTTCCTACAGATGCTTTTGTAGACAGTACAAATTGAGAATTGAGATTGGACTGCACAAAACTTGCAGATAGGCTAGCAATACCATCCAAAGCCAGTCTTCACAAACCACTGTAAGTTATGTTCTCATTGTAAATTCCAAAGCTAACCATCTGATTGGGAGGTAAGTTCTTTACCACACAATCCCAATTTTTAACAACCCTCACAAGGAAAGCTTTTGAAAATATTGTGGGAAAGGGAGAAAATGATGGTGACCAGCATTTTCTCCTTTCCCCACAATATTTGCTACACTTTCAAAGACAAATTTCGTGATTCACGTGACAATCTGTCATCTGCTATTGCTTTCGACTGATATAGGGCTACGATTTTGTTGTGTGGTAAAGAGTTAACTCTTTACCAAACGACAAAATTTTAGACTGGTCCAAATTGAAAGCATTTGCAGACGACAAAATAAAGTGGACTGAAAAATTGAAATTGGTTATTATAAGGGTAGAAAACATTGTGGGAAAAGGAGAAAATGCTGGTTACCAGCATTTTCTCCTTTTCCCACAATGTTTTCAGAAGGCTTTTTTTACAGGGTCATTAAAAGTCAGGATTGTGTGGTAAAGGGTTAAGGAACTTAAGAATTAAAGTAAATATATGCTATTTTTACACAAAACAGCATATTTTAGAAGTTCCACAAAAGAGAAATTGATATCTTGAAAGCCAAACATGACAACATGTCATAATAATAAGTAAATGATTGTATGCTTATAAGGCTGATAATCTTAGATTTACTCTCAAATGTCAACATACACTGGTCCAATACAGCCTTGATACCCCTATATCTGCAATATATTTCACTATGGAAAACTGATAATTTCCTTGATTTACTAGTAGCCTTTGAGTTAATATATTACTGTTCAGGCTTTTTTTTACACAAAACAGGATATTACAAGTTCCACTAAAGAGAAATTGATATCTTGAAAGCAGGAAATGACAACATGTCATAACTATAAGTAAATTGTTCTCACCATGTCCGCTATGAATGTGTCTGTTGTCTCTCCAACATTAGTGGACAGCACTGTGACATTACTGGCTTCTGAAATGGTTAGTAAAAAACTTTAATTGTATGTACGAATATACTATACTTGGATTATGAATCATCAGAATCTATAGATTATTGAGTAGAAATTATACATCCAAGTCCCATAAGGATCTAACAAAAATGAAAATTTCCTTTAGTTCATTGATCATGGTCAATGTGGTAGATTTTTTTCTTCCCAGCAAAATGAACTGCAGCATTGCTTATAAACTTGAACTATCAGTGAGTAACCCATGGAATCCTTGAAAGCTAAATGAATTCAAACTATGAGAACAATCTGAGCCAAAATCTGTATAGTCCGATCTTGATCTTAAGTGTTGGCAAAAGCACCTGACTTCTTCCTCAGTAATTTGATGGTTTAGCTGGCATTCAAAGTTAGTATAGCACTATAGGATTGATTTATTATGTCTTAATTTTCTCAGAAAATATCTGACAGTGTAGATCCAAGATCAGACTACACGTTCTTGACCTACACTGTCTGCAAATGCACATCTGTCTTCATCATTCTATGAGTCAAAGGTCAAATTCCATGCTCAAATTAACCCTTTCCTACACAACCGAGATTCAAAGACCCTGGGAGGGAAGGCCTCTTAAAACAATGTGGGAAAGGAGAAAATGTGTGGTAACCAGCATTTTCTAATTTTCCCACAATGTTTTCTTCTCATTCAAAGACCAGTCCAATCATTTGAGACATTTCATTTTTTGTCTGGGAGGCTTTCAATTTGGGACAGCTTATAATTTTGTCCTGTAGTTAAGACTTAACTCATTCAAGACCCATGCATACCTTCCATCTTCTTGGAGCATTCTATCACATCAGATACAGTGTTCATTTGTTCCAGTTTAAACACAATCCCGCTGCTTTTAAACCGCTCTGGCAATTCCTCATCTTTTAGCAACCCTGGTCTGTGCCATACACGTTCTCCCATGATAAAACATTTCTCAGATATCCTTTCACACAAAGTCATCCATTGTCTGTCCTCCTGTAGTAAAAGAACCAAAGCATGCCTCATGATTCTATCCCCGTAACCAAACTGTCACAACAAATAATAAGTTAATTCCTCACTAAAATATAAAATTGTAGACCTGTCTTAATTGGAAGCATTTATAGACAACTAGTTAAATGTGGCTCAAATGATCACAATTGCTATTGAAGAGATAAAAAATTGAGGGAAAAAGAGGATGTGCTGGACATATGCATTTCCTTCTTTATACATGATGTACTGTATTCAAATTATTTTCCTAGGGGTCATGAAAATATAGGATTGTCTAGTTAAGATCCCTTTGTTAGAAATCTTATGCAAAAATTCAGGTAAAATGAGCCAAATATGGCCTTACCTACTTTGTAAGTGTTTAACTTAGTACTGTGTAACCTACATACATAAGATTAAACCTAGCTTTTTTCTCTATGTGTATTTATTTGTAAAATATTTAGAAAATGATTTGGAAGTTAATCTACAAGTTCATAACTCCAAAATCTGAGCCAATATTCACCATCATTCTAAATTATATTCATTAACTCTTTCACTACTAATGATGACTTGACTACCTTTTGCGGACAGCGTAGATCAAGATCAGACTGCACAGAACGTGCAGTCTAATCTTGATCTATGCTGTCCACTACTCTATTTTTAAACTATGATGAATGTCGTTTTAAATGGCAGTGGAAATCTATTTTTAGAGCTCGGAAAAAAACATGTAATTTCTGGAGTTTGTAGTGAAAGAGTTAATGTCTAATTCTAACTTTAGAAAGTAACATTTTTTTCATTAGGTAAACCATTTGGTCTAGCCACTTCAATTGAACTCCTATGATATCTAGATTTATATTTTTTAGATTTAGAATTCAGATGCAACCAAGAAAGGTTGATAAATAAGGCTTCTGAATTAGGTTTTCTTAACCCTTTCCCAAACAAGCCCTGGTTTTCACGTGTCTGCAGTACGAGTCTTTTGAAAACACTGCGGAAAAAGGAGAAATTGCTCATAACGAGCAATTTCTCCTTTTCCCACAGTGTTTTCTACCCTTTTGGAGAACTTTCTGTCATTTTCATCAAATTTAAAAGTGTTGTCTGCAAACTCTTTCAATTTGGACCAGTCTAAAATTTATCGTTTGGGAAAGGGTTAAAATATCACTTATTTACTGAAACCTACAGTATACATGTATATGTACTCATAAGAATTGTCTCTGAAATACTTTTAATTCATATCCGTAATATTGGTATATAGTGAAAAATGGCTAATATTTTCTATATCCATTAATATTCCCCTTATATCTCTGCATCTGTAGTTAAGTTAAAACCATTGTTTCATGTCTTGTGAACATGTATGATATGGTGTGTATCTCCAAAGATTTGTCCAACATACCAGAGCACAAGTGACAAAGTAAAAGGTTGAATGCTGCTTTCCTACCTGCTTTCTCATTGGGTCAATGATGGCAATAACAGCTGGGTATCTCCCTAATAACTCTACCCAGAATTCCACCAAGTCATCTGCAACCTTTTGTTGGCCTGTTACAACTTCATATTTTCCTTTCTCCTGTTTAACAAAACAAAAGTTTCACGTAAACAATATGGTATTATCTATCCAAACTGATAATATTTCAAACATGCAATAAGCAGTATTCAAAAACAATTAGTGATGGATTTTTACAAAAAGGAAACCTGACATCATGTCATACCACAAGTTAATATTTAACAGCATTTTCTGAAAGCTTCATCAACTTCCAATATGCTAAATAATCTATTTTTACTCTTTGCCTCCAAAATATTACAGGCTCATCATTTAATGATAACTTTTCCACAAAAGTAAAAAGTTGCAAGATATTACTAAAATCATTGTTATGATTCCCAAGGCTATTTCAGTCAATATTTACAGTTCCTAAAAGTGATTTCCTTTTGCATTTATCTCTTTTATCCCTTACTTGCATAATTTGGCTCATAACAAGTTGTATGTGCAAATTTTTCAAACAAGTGTGCTAAAGAAAGACATCACTCCACAAAGCATTTAACCCTTAGGCTGCTTATCGCGACCCACTGACCTTTTGTGGACAGCGTAGATCAAGATCAGACTGCACAGAACATGAAGTCTGATCTTTGATCTACAATGTCTGATAAGAAGATATCTTTCCTCCAAAAATACCATTGAAACAGGAGAGTTTTGGGCTTCTACTGTCTACTATAAAGTTTCATTTCTTTTATTCAGCAGGATAAGGGTTAATACATGTACTAGTAAAGGACACCTCCCTATCAGAAAATGTTTCAATGTTGGAAAAGTGATTACAGTATGCAGTTGTAGTAAATGGTAATTTCCTCTTAGTGTTTCTGATCCTAAGAAAAGGATAATAAAGCATATCATAAAGAAGGTATATATCGTATTTTATCTAACAATTGTCTGCCAGTACAAGTTAACGTTTTCTGATTCATACCAAGCAAGAAATGAAACAATCAGTAAGATTTGCAATTAGAAAAGATTGACTTTGGCTGTCAGTAAAGTTGTGGTTTCACAGGTGCACTGACAAGGTCATTTGTTTCATCAGATGTATGTTTCTACTGTAAATTTGTTTGAACACACATTAATTTCAGTCAACTTTCAACAGTATTTGAAATATATCAAAGTGACAGCTCGTATATTCCAAGTGAATGATAATTAAAAAAAAAAAAAACTCAGATGTCCTTAAAACCAGGTATAATTCAATGAAATATAATCTGATGAAGTTAACAGACAATGATACCTTTGACTCAAACATGACTTTGGATGATTGCAAGAAAAAATTGCCTGGACCAAGTGTTTTGATTGGATGAAACATGATCACATGGTATAACTAGACACAGAGAAATGCTCAGTCACTGCAGATTACCATATGTGGTGTTCAGTACTGACCTTTGATCCAGGTTTTGTTATCTGTCCAAAGCAGTATTTTGCAAATAAAGGAAAACTCTTATTTTGCTATTCACCTTGAAAGATACTGCCATCATTTTTACTTATTTTTCTTATCTTTACTGCTATCATTTTGCAGCACATGACAATACAGTATCAGTAAGTTTAAAGATCACACACACAAAACACCTACACCTAGGACTGAAATACCTCTAGTACTATCAAGTATCAATTTGTCAAGAGCTACAGAACTCCTTGGCCTTTTGTGAAGTGAAAAATTCATCTATTTGCATCACACATTTCTCTTGTTTCTATTAGTGAATAAATATTGCAAAAAAAAATACTGACTATATCTATAAGACACTATCACACAAACTCACCTGTACCTTTAATACCAACAAATATAAAAAAGATGATCAGTAACTTCTACTAAATGCTAGCAGTCTGGAGTCTTACCAGTATTCTATATCTTGCTTTGTATCAATTCAAATTAACATCTTTTCTGATGGTATTTAACTATATACCCTTCATTGAAATAATCCCCTGTTTTAAAAACACTGGTGAAGAGTTTTTTTAAAAAAAAAAACATTGTAGGAACAGGAGAAAATGATGGTAATCAATGTTTTCTCCTTTGCCTGCTATGTGTTCTACATGATCACAGGCAAATCTCATCAAATTTTGATCATTTAAATTGTGAAGGACAAATTGTGGTATCTTTGTAAAAAGTTTAGCTCAAGATTAGACAGCAAACACTGTGTACTATGATCTTAAATCTACTACTGCCCCCTAGAAGATTTCTGGGCAAAGCTGGCCTTGACATTGCAATATACATGTACGAGTCTTTTTTTTTCTTCTCAGAACAAAATCTCTCAGCAAAACAAAGTATGTAAACATTATCCATTGCCAGACAAAGGCTACTTTTAGACATTCTCAAACAAATTAATGAGTGTAAAAATAGAGAAATATTTGAAAAGAAGGAAAATTTAATGCCTTTCTGAAATGATAAAATAATAATAATAGAAAAGGTTGTTACATGCAACTGCCCATTTTCCAGCAATGTTTTCAAATCTGTCCACTGCAGGGATAAAAGTCATAGTTGTACAGTAACAGATAAATCATTAATTACTAATATTACAGTCTAACAAATCCAAACTCAATTCATAAAAGCATATTCTATCTATGTTAAAAACTGCCAGGTTATAAAGGTCATACAAGTACTTGTGTGGTAACGGATAAATCATTAATTACTAATATTACAGTCCAACAAATCCAAATTCAATTCATGAAAGCATATTCTATCTATTTTAACACTACCAGGTTATAAAAGTCATACATGTACTTGTGTGGTAACGGATAAATCATTAATTACTTTTACAATAACAAATCAAAATTCAATTCATGAAAGCATTTTCTATCTATGTTAAAAACTACCATATTATTAAAGTCATATTAAAGTTTGTGTGGTAAAGGATAAATCATTAATAACTAACTAGTACAGCAACATATCAAAATTCAGTTCATGAAAGCATTTTCTATCTATGTTAATAACTATGTTTATCAATGATGCCCAGTCCAATTTGCAACCCAAATAGTGGATCATTTAACCCTTAAGTTGCTAAGCATGACCCAAGGACCTTTAGCGGACAATGTAAATCAAGTCTGATCTTGGATCTACACTGATCTTGGATCCACACCGTCCGATAAAGAGATATTTTTCCCCCCCAAAAAATCTTTGAAGTAGCTATAAATGGGTTTTTACCATGGACTTGAAAGTTTCATTTCCATATTTAGCAGGTTAAGGGTTAACACTCATGCCACAATTTTTTGAAGAGGAAAGTAACGTTGTGTTCTGAACTTTAGATGGTGCTGACAGTAATGAGATCATCTTGTACAAAAAAGGCTGTACTGACAGCATTTCTAATGATTGGACCTCCAGTTACATGTAGATGATAGTCTGAGACATAAAATATTAAGGATTCTTTAACAGTTTTTTCCCAAAAAAATTCTTTCCAGTTTATTCAGGAGTTTAACCCTTAACCACACAATGCCGAGTGTTAACGACCCTGAGGAAGAAGACCCTTGAAAACATCGTGGGAAAAGGAGAAAATGCTTGTTACCAGCATTTTGTTCTTTTCCCACAATGTTTTCTGACCTACCAAACACAGAAATCATTATTCTAGCAACATTCAAGTTGTCATCTGCAAATGCTTTCAATCTGGTTGAGTTCAAAATTTTGTCATGTGATAAAGAGTAAAATGTTATTCAATGTGTATATACATCTGTACCCAGATAGTAATGCAAGTTTAAATGATGTATTTTTGTGATGTTTCAAAATAGAACTGACCCAAATAATATGATGCATATAAAGACAGGGCATGATTGTGTTAACTATTTAGTTAACCCTTTACCACACAATCCCACCTTTTAAACAACCCTGAGGAATAAAACTTTTTAAAACATTGTGGGAAAAGGAGAAAATACTGGTTACCAGCATTTTTCCCTTTTCCCACAATGTTTTCCAACCTTCCAAATATAAATTTCAATTTTTGATTAAAATTAATTTTTTCGTCTGCAAATGCTTTCAATTTGGACAAATTTAAAACTTTGTCATGTGGTAAAGAGTTAATTCTATTTATCTACTATTCTAACATGACATGTGAATTCCGCTCTTTAAACATGGTGCATTGGAAGCATCGTGAAATCGGCGTCATTGTATATTCTGTGTGAAGTAAGAATTAATCTGCATCCACTTTGGTATAAGAGTTGGTCATGTTAGAATTGAAATAATCTTCTGTCTATCATGGTCTATCGTTCAGTAAACCATGGTTGCGAGTTACGAGGTGCAATGAATAAACCACCACTCCGGGTGTCACCCTCGTGGACTATTCATTGTGCCTCATAACGCACAACTGTGGTTTATTGAACGATTAACCACGATCAATCACTCTGTGGACATAACCTGTCCGGAAAAACACATAAAGTTGCTTTAACCCTTTACCAGATGTCAAAATTTTGGCCTTGTCCAAATTGAAAGCATCTGCAGACGACAATTTCAATGTGGCTCAAATGGTGCAACTTTTCTTTGATAGGTTAGAAAACATTGTGGGAAAAGGAGAAAATGCTGGTTACCAGCATTTTCTCCTTTTCCCACAATGTTTTCAGAGGGCTTCTTTCCCAGGGGCATCAAAAAGCGGCATTGTGCTGTAAAGGGTTAACTCTTTACCACACAACAAAATTTTAGGTAAGTCCAAATTGAAAGCGTTTGGAGACGACAAATAAAATGGGACACAAACAACAGTATCTGTCTTTGTGATTGTTGAAAGCATTGAGGGAAAAGAAGAAAATGCTGGTTACCAGCATTTTCTTCTTTTCCCCACAATGTTTTCAAAAGTTTTCATCTTCAGGGTCGTTAAAACTCGAGATTGTGTGGTAAAGGGTAAATGATTCAAACGGTTAAGGTCTATTATGGCAAACCAAACTATGAACTATTTGATTAATACAATAATCTACATGAGCATAATTAAGTCAGAGTCATACTCATATGTTACAAAAGTACAAAAAGATGGAAAGCAGCATTTTCTCCTGTTCCATCAATGTTTTCTACCCTTTCAGAGACAACTCTCATCATTTGAGCCTAGTTACTGCTTTGAATATGGACAAGTGTAAAATTTTGATTTATGGTACAGTTTATGCAAAGTAAATATTCAACTTATGTTAATGGGTAATGCCTTTAACCCTTTATCACACGATGTCAACTTTTAACGATCCTGGGAAAGAAACCTTCAGAAAATATTGTGGGAAACGGAAAAAATGTTGGTAACCAGCATTTTCTCCTTTTCCCACAATGTTTTCTATCCTATCAAAGAAAAGTAGCATCATTTGAGCCACACTGAAATTGTCATCTGCAAATGCTTTCTATTTGGACAAGGCTAAAATTTTGTCTTCTGGTAAAGGGTTAACTTACAATTCTTTATGTCAAAAATTCATTGCATTAATTTTCTTATACAAAATAAATATGACATAGTAATGTTCTTATACATAAATTTGTATCAAGTAGGAAATATAAAAACTCAAAAAGACATAAATATTAAATGTGATCAAATTTTAATCCAACCACAACCATCTTCCACTCATGGGAAATGTCAAATTTTTACGTAACTCCGCCAAATACAATGTACACCCCTTCAAATACTAAAATATGAGGCAAGTAAGTTGTGAAATTCACATGCACCTAACAGCACTTGTTTTAGTTTGGGCAATGTGTTACACTTACTCAGTTATTCTTTGACACTTGAAATACCTAAGAAAACTTTAGGACCTTTTGCAAAAAATGAAAATCAAGGATTTGAAATGTTCTGGAGTGCAAGATCAAAACTTGGTCACAATGATTACATAATTGATTAAATACCATCCACCCATTTATTACTAATATCATGCTGAAACTAGCATGCACATTTATATATAGTTTAAATACATACTAGTGCCCGGCTGGCTAGGGGAAAACTCTGGGGTATTTTGTCTTTGTTGCTGGTTCCTACTTTATCCTTTGTAAAGGGGGATAACTCTTTTAGCATATAATTACAAATCAACTTTTCTCCTACTTTAATGTTAACATATATCCCCCTCTCACTGATTTAATCATAAGGTCAAATCTTCCTTCACTGATCAGACACTGATAGTTGAAATGAAATCTTTTCAAACTGTAAATGTCTACAAATTATTGAAAAATCACTTGAATCTTCATTTTGCTTCAAAGAATGGACATTCACATCTCTACAAACATTATGAAAACATTTTTCAACCATAAAGTGTGGCTGCAGTTCTGATGGTTTTTATCCTGTCACTTGCAATAATTTCGATCGAATAACAGCGTGACCTCTATTTATTTTGTTGTCTGTCAGATGGTCATGTAACCCAAGAAAGAATATAAAAAGAGAGAGAGATAGAAAAGAGGCATGCAAAAGAAAGAAGTGAAAGCATAGATCTACACTGACTATTTTCACTGCTTGAAATACTCAGCAATTGATCCTTTACCACACAGTCCTGAGTTTTAACTACCATGAAGAAGAAGGCTTTTGAAAACATTGTGGAAAAAGGAGAAAATGCTGGTAACCAGCATTTCATCCTTTTTCCAAAATATTTCCTACCCTGTCATCAGACAGTATCATCATTTTAGTTACATTAAGTTTGTCATTTGAAAATGTTTTCAATTTGCTTGTACATTTTGTTGTTTGGTAAAGGGTTAATACATTACCATATGCTGGGGACTATTTTCACCTTGCAGAACATATGCCATATATTACCATATGCACGGGAGTATTTTCACCATGCAGTCTTCAACACCCTTTTGGTGTTGGTGTAAAAAGGAGAATTGCTCTAAAAAAGCTATTTCCTCTTTACCACAATGTTTTTGCATGCATACCTTAATTCATTTCAAATTTCTTCTTTAACCCTTTACCAGACGACAAAATTTTAGCCTTGTCCAAATTGAAAGCATTTGCAGATGACAATTTCAATGTGGCTCAAATGGTGCAATTTTTCTTTGATAGGGTAGAAAACATTGTGGGAAAAGGAGAAAATGCTGGTTACCAGCATTTTCTCTTTTTCCCACAATGTTTTCAAAAGGTTTCTTTCCCAGGGGCGTCAAAAGGCGTCATTGTGCGGTAAAGGGTTAACACAATGTTATCATATGCATAATGCCTTAACTGTTTACCACATGAGAAAAAGGTAGACTTGCCCAAATTGAAAGCATTTGCAGACAATTTAAATGTGATTCAAATGATGAAATTTGTCTTTGACAGGGTAGAAAACATTGTGGGAAAAGGGGAAAATGCTGGTTACCAGCATTTTCTCCTTTGCCCACCATGTTTTCAAAAGGCCTTTTCCCCAGGGTCGTTAAAAGTCGGGTTTGTGCAGTAGAGAGTTCATGTTGATAATTCATATTTTACATTAGCAACTCGTAGAAATCAACATTTGTTCATGCAGTACACGCATTACAAACAAAAACATGTTATTGGCAGCCGTGCTTATTGATAGCATTTGCAAAAGAAATGTTAATTTGATTGATTGATGGATGGATGGATGAATGGATGGACGGACGGACGGATGGATGGATTAGTGGATTGCTTGCTTGCTTGCTTGATTGATTGATTGACGACAGATTATGTTGACGACGACAATCTCGATGATGATGACAGTCATGAAAATGACAAAGTTGATGATGAAAGTCATAATTACCAAAGTAATGATGATAAGTAGATAGATTGATAGACAGATATTTTTATTTCACTTGTACATGATAGTGTACACAGATACAAGGAGTGTTAAAATATGAATGCATCTAAGCACCTAAAACTTGATACTTCATAGGTTTCACTGAAATTTTTATTTTGTTCCCTCAAAGTATTCACCTCCAACAGATACACAAAGTTTCAGTCTCCGGATCCAATCCTTGAAGGTATTTTCATAGCCTTTTTTAGATATATTATGAAGACACTTGAATTTTGCAGAACCGAGATACATGTATTTGCGCTGAACAAATTTTCCCCCTGAAACACATGTTTTTAGCCTTGAAAACAAAAAGAAATCACAATGGGCAAGGTCAGGTGAACACGGACGGTAGGGGAGCACAACCAGTTTTTCCTGCTTCAGAAAGTCTTGCACCTCATACAAAAGACAATGACTGAAAATGATGGTTTACAGACATTGAAAAAGAGATGACAGAAAATGAATTCCAGTGCCTTCATGGTATACCTTAAAAAGACTATGAAGATTGGATCCGGAGACTGAAACTTTGTATATATCTTTTGGAGGTGAATACTTTGAGGGAACAAATTAAAAATTTCAGTGAAACCTAAGAAGAATTAAATTTTAGGAGCTTAGATGCATTCATATTTGAACTCTCCTCGTATTTTCAAAGTTGTCTGCTAAAAAATTGTTTCAGGAGGTAATAAATCAGCATGCACTATGAAAGACTACATGTAACACAACATGCTCAATATAGGAATATACACAAACAGCATTTAACCCTTTCCCAAACGACAAATTTTTGACTGGTCCAAACTGAAAGAGTTTGCAGACGACAATTTTAAATTTGATGAAAATGGCAGAAAGGTCTCAAAAAGGGTAGAAAACACTGTGGGAAAAGGAGAAATTGCTCGTTACGAGCAATTTCTCCTTTTCCCACAGTGTTTTCAAAAGACTTGTACTGCAGACATGTGAAAACCAGGGCTTGTTTGGGAAAGGGTTAAGAGAGTGACGTATAGGGGGTTTGGGGCATCAGTGGCTTTGAGACACCCATCCTAGGTCCTTATTCACCAACCACTCTTCAAAACATTCCAAGTCTGATTCTCAGAACTTTCTAAATGTGAAATTAACACAACCTCTGATTAGCTAAACCAAATGGTTTAGTCATAGAGAATAGATGGTTGGTGTCTTGGATGGGTTAAGTTTATCGGGCAAGGCGGAGGAATTTATCTGGTGAGCCGAAGGCGAACCGGATAATTTCTGGAGCCGAGCCCGATAAACTTAACCCATCCAAGACACCAACCATCTATTCTATTTATCCTGTCACGCACTGTAAATGAACAAAACAAAACAAAAAACAAACATGATACAAAGACCGTACCTTTTATACAATATCTTATGGTACTGATACCATAAAATTCCCGAGCTGAGCCTGACAAACTGTCCTGGAATCAAAGACACTACCGTCTATTCTTCAAATTTTCCAATCCACGACACTATTCTGTTTATCCTGTTTCACATTTACAAACATAAATCCGACTAGATAGAATATTTCGCTAGAAATTAAGGCACGTATTGACATCTTTCGCACTATGAAAAAACACACACTTGTATGGCGAACTCTGCAAAGCGCTTTTGGTATGCAGCTGTTATAATGACGTCATGAATAATATGGACTACGTCATAAACGTGACGTAAACCCTCGGAAGAATGTTGTGGCGAAGAATTCTAATTTATTTTAAATAATAAGAAAAATCAACATGTGCATCGAATTTTAAGCGATAATTTTATTTTGAAATATTGATTTCGTGTACCGGCACCTAAAAAAGGAGTTCCGGCTGGTCACATGACCAACTAGCCTAATAAACCTTGATCACATGACCAACTGACATAATAAACCTAGTCACGTGGTCAAGTGACCGTATATCACCAAGTTTATATGACCCCCTGTTATACGGTGCAATTTATAGGAGGTGACAGGATAAAATCAGAAGTTGTGTTACTTTGTAGATCTAGACTTACACTTAAAAACCAATTATGAATGGTTGGTGAATATGGACCTGATAGAGGTTAGTGTCTGGTCCTGCTCTTTAGTTATGCTCATGTAATATACTGATTATTACTGACGGAAAAGAAAGTCAGTCTGATCTATTCTTTATACTGTCTGGTATTCAGTGAGATGGTCTTGCTAAATCAACCTTGAAATTGCTGGGTCAATGCTTTTAAAACTTTTTTCATGCTCAACTCAGGTGGGCATGAAATTTCAAAGTTGTGTAAAATTAATTCGATAAACCATAAAAAGCAACTTCTGAACTTTGGAACCTTCCTTTGTTTCCAACTATTGAATCAAAGTCTTCATTTTAAATTTTCAGACCATCTTAACCACAAATGAAACTTTAAAGTTTGATCACAAACTCTCTTGAGCATGGACTTCAGTTTTATAAGCACAGGCACAGTTTTAATGGATATATAGGATAGTATCCATTTTTACAGTGCTCTTAGGATTAATCCGTTACCACACAGCAAAATCTCAGACTTGTCCATATTGAAGGAATTTACAGACAACAATTCAACTGTTTTTGAAATGATATTATTTGTCCTTGAATAGGAAGAAAACATTGTGGGAAATGGAGAAAACGCTGGTTACCAACATTTTCTCCTTTTCCCACCATGTTTTCAAAGGCCATCTGTCTCAGTGTCGTTAAAACTCTGGATTGTGTGGTAACGGATTAAAAGAGAAAATGTAAGTATATTAGTAGAAAGAGAGCTTTCTGAAGAGCTAAAATGTGTGGTCGGTAGCCTTTGAATTTTGCTGTGATTGGTACAAAATAATTACTAAATATCATAGTGTCAATATAACGAGTGGGAATTTTAAAGACTACATAAACAAGTTACTATGAAGCATCCACCATACTTACATAGTCAAAAATTTCATGTCCTGCTAGATTTAGTGCTATGAAAAAGTCCTTCCCAGGGGTCAGCCCAGCATGACCCATAGCCTCTTGTATCATGTCTAAACCCTGTTCTGGGCGGTCAAAGGGCACCATAAGTGCCCCGACATCAGAAACATTCTTGGCTGCAACCTGAAATAATTTCAAGTCAAACTTCATCAAGTTATCACCAATTACGAGCTTTTATGTAACAATTACACATATCTGGTTGCAACTCACTATTTCACATGGATACAATATGATGGCTTTGAAAAACAATGTGACAGAAAAATTGTTATTTATGAGTAATTTTCGATAGACCTTGCCTGCATTCTGATACCAGTCAGAAAGAACGGTTACTGATCTTTTCTTAACTCCTTATCAGACCACATAACTCTTTACCAAATGACAAATTTTAGATTGGTCCAAATTGAAAGCACATGCAGACGACAAATCAAAGATGGCCGAAAATGACGACTTTTGTCCTTAATGGGCCAGAAAGTATTGTGGGAAAAGGAGAAAATGCTTGTTACCAGCATTTTCATTTTTTTCCCCACAATCTTTTCAAAAGCCCTCTTCCACAGGGTCGGTAAAAGTTGGGATGGTAAAGGGTTAAGACTTTCTCATATTAAAAACATTTGCAATCAATAGAAACAAATGTGGATAGAATAGTTCAATTTGTCTTTAAAAGAGTCACAAACTTTGTAAGAAATTAATAGAGAGAATGCTGATTACTATCATTTTCTCCATCCTCTACAATCTAAAGAAAAGCTTTTTTTTTTTGGACAATTGATTAAAGTCTAGAACCAAATTAATAAAATGAAAAATGTCTATCATGGAATGTGTGGAAATATTTAGGCAAAAGGAACAATTGCTTGCTACAAACAATTGCTGGTAATTTTATTCCCTTGCAAAAAAAATTGTTTTCAGCCTATAACTGTACAGAATACCAGGAGGTTTAGACCAGTAGAAAATAAGCACATGTGACATACCTATGTTATGGAAAATAAAGAAATTTCTTTATATGAGCCATGCTCTGTGAAAAGGGGGTTTAACCCTTTCCCAAACAAGCCCTGGTTTTCACGTGTCTGCAATACAAGTCTTTTGAAAACTCTGTGGGAAAAGGAGAAATTGCTCGTAATGAGCAATTTCTCCTTTTTCCGCGGTGTTTTCTATCCTTATTGAGACCTTTCTGCCATTTTCATCAAATTTAAAATTGTCATCTGCAAACTCTTTCAATTTGGACCAGTCCAAATTTTGTCGTTTGGGAAAGGGTTAAAGCATCTGCAAAAAAAGCATAGACCTATGTCAGCCAGCGCAGTCAATGCAGGCTGACATGGGTTGAAACTTTTTGTTACTGGTTGATTTCCTGCATATCAAAGGACCAATCTATCTCAGGATTCAGCACGTTGTTAGACAAAATGGATTTTATGGATCCATAATTATATGATTTCTTGCTTGGTACGATGCCATACAGAGATGCCTTACCCCTTTACCACACAATCCCAACTTTTAATGGCTTCTAGGGAAAAGACCTTTGAAAACATTGTGGGAAATGGAGAAAATGCTGGTAACCAGCATTTTATCCTTCCCCCGCAATGTTGTCTTCCTTTCCAAAGGAAAATTTCAGATTTTGACTAGCATTCTTTTTGTCATCTGCAAATGCTTTCAATTTAATGGTGTTCAGGGAAAAGACCTTTAAAAAAACATTGTGGGAAATGGAGAAAATGCTGGTAACCAGCATTTTATCCTTCCCCTGCAATGTTGTCTTCCTTTCCAAAGGAAAATTTCAGATTTTGACTCACATTCTTTTTGTCGTCTGCAAATGCTTTCAATTTGGACCAGTCTAGAAACAAGACTAAATGGATTGAAATGTCAAGATTGATTTCATCCAGATTGTCTCAGAAGTGCAGACAGTGAAGATCAAAAATCAGCTTGCAGTCTGATCCTGATCCACAGTGACTGCAAAGGCAACAATAGATGTGAAAGGTGCTCTAACCCTTTCTCAAAGAATCCTGTGTTTTTATGACCCTGTGGTAGAAGGTTTTCAGAAACCATTGTGGGTAAAATAGAAAATACTGGTAACCAGCATTTTCTCCAGTTCCTGCAATGTTTTTTTTTAACCCTTTCTGAGACAAATTCCATCATTTGAGCCACACTGAAATTTTTGTCTGTAAATGCTTTTGATGTTTTTAAGTCTACAAAAGTTTACCCTTTACTGCAAAATCCTAAATTTTAATAGCTCTGAGAAAGAAAGCTTTTGAAAACATTGGAAAAGTACAAAATTCTTGATTGAATAGATAGAATGGCATTTTTTCCTTTTCCAACAATGTTTTCCACCATATCAAAAGCAAGTATTTGATTTGAGTCAACTGTGATTATATCGTTTGTAAATGCTTTCAGTTTGGACAAGGCTTAAATTCTGTTGTCTGGAAAAGATTTAAATCATAAATATATATTATTAGGTACATGATAATTATGGTTGGAAAAAAGAAATAAAAAATGGATTAACATTAAAGGTATAATTTGTGATGGTATACACATCTGTAAATTTCATGTCATTGAAAATAAAAAAATAACCCTTAAAGCACCTTTCACAACTTAAGTTGCTTTTGCAGCCAGTGTAGATCAAAAACCAGACTGCATAAAATGTGCAGACTGATCTTTGATCCACACTGCTTTACTGAGACACTCTGAATCAGAGCAACCTTGAAATTTCACTTATTTGAGTCTTATTTCTAGATTGAAAATGTCTGTTAGGTTTATTTGACACTCTAAGGGTTAAGATTTCAAATATGTTTTATGTATATGATTAAAAAAAAAAAACAGGCTAAAGTAGCCACGCAAGCTGCAGATGGCAGATTCATTGGCAGCAACCATTCTACATAGTAATCAAACTCCTAACTACAAGGTCTGCCTACTGATTGGCTCAGATATAATGTCACAGCCAATCAGACACCTAGCCTTAAAATTTGAAATTAGAATTGACTTTTGAATAATAGTAATTGGTGAATACCAAAAAATATTATAAGGGTTATTTGCAAGTTCTGGCAAAAGGGGGCTTAATGAAGTAGAATGGTCCTTTGACATGCAGAAAATTGACCAATAACAAAAAGTTTCGACACAGAATAGCCTGTGACTGTGCAGGCTGACCTGGGTTGATATTTTTTGCTCATGCATTAAGCCCCATTTTCACAGAAAATGTTTCATATACATGCAAATGCCAAAGCTAAATTGCAGCTGTTTTTTCACTGTAAAAGGGACATAACTGGGTAAAGGATATTTATGAGTCACCTGTCCTTGTTGTATAAGTCCCCCTTTTGAAAGTTAATATATACATTTGAATCTTAATTAAAGATTATCTATATTTGTTTTCAGCCAGTTTTTAACCTACCCTGTTTCATCTTTATTCTATCAAACTACCGGTATATTCATTCATGTATCTTCAGGCCAAATGTTGCCCCTGAAGGTTGCAGAGATTACAACGGATGGACAATTAATTTCATTTTTTAGAGGCCACCAAAGAAATCACAGTAGTGACATTTCCTGGTTTTAAATCAAAGATTTCCAATACGTGTATATGTATTTATCCCTTACACCATCCTTATTAGTAATTTATATACATGTATGTATGCTGCCTAATTCTGAACCATTCTACATTCTATCATATTTTAATAGTGTTTTTTTCTCTCTGGCTGTAATGATGTATCTTTAGCTCTTGGAGAACAAATGAACAAAATGGCTATTTCCAGAGAGCCATAAAGACCAAATTACATATAGTGCATTATACCAAGGCTGTTTTTTGCCAGACTATCTCAGAATAAAAGCATGTTATATGCAGTCTGATCTTCATTTACACTGTCTTCAAAAACAACAGTTTCTGCAGTTGGGTGTATCCCTTTACAAAACTCCTGTTTTTCAACAACCCTGTGGAAAAGGGCTTTTTAAAATATTTTGGGTAAAGGAGAAAATGCTGGTAACCAGTCAATCCTTTCAAAGACAAATTTTATCATTTGAGCCAAATCTAATTTTTCAACTTGAAATACTTTCAACTTGGATGTATTAACTGAAATTGTTCTCTCTATTAACAGACGACAAATTTTTAGACTGGTCCAAATTGAAAGCATTTACAGACAAAAAAATAAATGTGATTGAAAAAATTAAAATTTGTTTTGGGAAGGGTAGAAAACATTGCGGGAAGAGGAAAAATGCTGGTTACCAGCATTTTCTCCTTTTCCCACATGGTTTTCAAAAGGCTTCTTTCACAGGGTCATTAAAAGTCAGGATTGTGTGGTAAAGAGTTAAAGGGTTGACACTCTGAGGGCTAAGGTATGAGCAATCAGCTGAACTTACAGTCACGTTGGCTGATAATTTAGATCAATATTACACTGCACTGAAGGATAAGTCCTTTCTTTCTTCTACACTGTCTAATAGTTAGCAGAAATTCATGTTCAAAAATGTCTTTTACAATCACACAATGAATTTGTTTCTTGCCATTTTATATTTTTGGTGCCCTAAGATTAAAAAAGATCACTACTTGTGTGTCATATGAGGTGCAATGAAAAAGATGAAAAAAAAAATTACTTATATAAGTAAATGTAAGTAAACTAATGCTAACAAAATATATCATGAAAATATGCACATGTAGTTCAACACATTAGTCCAACCTTCTCAAGAAATTTGCAGCAGACAGGTTCATGACATATGAATGATCAATATGAAATACGTTTTCATAAATAAATTCAATGCAGAAACACTTTGGCAAAGGGAGAATTTGCTCTACAAGATACTTTCCCTTCTGCAACAATGTTTCCAAAAGTAGTCTGCCACAAGATGTGAAAAGCTGTTTGCTGGATGTAATGTGTTAATGTAATATTTTATTGTGTTTCATTCCTTCTGCATTGTGCTGACTTACCATCTCCCCTTTTTTATTGGTTGAAACCTAGAATTTCATTCAACTTTTTAAATCTTTTGGACATTTCAATGACCACTCTTCAAGTTTATTAAGTTTATTCAGCACTCTAAGGGTTTCTCCATTTCATAGTCTACATTGAACTCCCAATATTGACCAAAAGTAAAAAACTGCAACTGTTAAAATGCATTTGAATTTAACTCTTTACCACACAACAAAATTTTAGATGAGTCCAAATTGAAAGCATTTGCAGACAACAATTTTGATGTTACCCAAAACATAGAATTTGTCTTTCAAAGGGTAGAAAACATTGTGGGAAAAGAAGAAAATGCTGGTTACCAGCATTTTCTTCTTTTCCCACAATGTTTTCAAAACACTTCCTTCTTGGGGTTGTAAAAAGTCGGGATTGTGTGGTAAAGAGTTAAATCATGCCTTTTAAAAGTAGGTAAATAATTGTGAATATAACTATCTGTTATTGTACGTCAGTCCTCATTTTATTTGCTGGCAGAAAAACGAATTTCAAAACCAGGTAAAAAGTAAACAAAAGATAGAGCGACCTGGCAACTTTTGACCTAGTTTTAAATTTCATTTTTCTGCCAGCGACTAAATCTTGGACCGAATGTACAATAACAAATTGTCATCTTCACAATAATTTCCATCTTTTAAATAGTATGATTTAAATTTAGATGTATTTTAACATCTGCATTGTTACTTTTGGCCACTACTGGGGCTTTTAGCTTAATAGAAACATTCTACTTCAGCCAATCAGATGGTTAGTCTCAGATTTTAAGACTGAAACAAAATTAAGAATTGTGGGTGAATGCAGACCCTGTTTTCCTTAACCATGCAATCCTGACTTTTAGTGACCCTGAGGGAAGTGGCTTTTAAAAAACATTGTGGGAAAAGGAGAAAATGCTGGTAACCAGCATCTTCTCCTTTTCCCACAATGTTTTCTGCTATTTCACTGACAAAGCATTCCATTTCAGCTGTGTTGAATTGGTCATCTGCAAAGGCTTTGAATTTGGTTAAGTCCAAATTTTGTTGTTTGGTAAAGAGTTAAATCCTCCAAAAGTAGTAACTCTTTTCAATGCATACCTTACCCCAGAGCCTGAAGACATATCAACCCATAGAGAGCTGATTAACTTTATTTTCAGGCTAGAAATAAAAACCCAATAATAACAATTTCAAGGATGCTTTTGTAAAGAATGTCTCAGCAAAGCAGATAGTGCAGACCAAAGATCAGACTGCAATCTCATTTTGATCCACATTGGCTGCAATGGCAAGTAAAGTTGTGAAAAGCAATTGAACCCTTTACCAGCATTTGCAGGTGATATCAAATGCAGCTAAAACGATGGATTTTATTACTGAAAGGGTAAAAATATTATAGAAAAAAGAGAAAATGCTGGTAACCAACATTTTCACCTTTTTCCCATAATGCTTTCAAAACCCTTTTCCCTGAGGGTCGCATAGCGACCAAAATACCATGTTACTGTGGTGGGCATGCCAAACTCCCATTTGCAAAAAGGTCAATTGTTTGGTAAAGGCTCAAGAAATTTAACATGAAACAAAATAGCAAAAATTTGCAAAAATGTATTAAAACATGAATAAAAAAGACACAAGTTAGATGAACTCTGAATACTGTGTCAGTGAAGAAAGTATGATTTGTATAACAGAAAAATCTCCACTTGTACCGATTTTTTCAAAAGGTGTCAGCTTCAGGAATTAAATGATGGACAGACTGATGAGTGTTTCAAGGAAATTGTCTTTGCATGAGAAAACTACATTAAATCTTACCCCATTCTTGTTGACAACTGATTTCACTACATCATTATAAATGGCCATCATCTGTGGTACTGTCTGGAAATAGATTTTAAAAAAAGACGGTTGATTCTTTACTTTAATTCAGTTTAAACATACAGGAAGAGTTTTATGTTACACTGACTGTGAAACAAATTCTTACAACTTTTATTAACTCATTACCAAAGACAAAATTTTAGACTATTCCAAATTGAAAGCATTTGCAGACGATAAAAGAAATGTGACTGAAAAATTAAAATTTGTTTTGGGCAGGGTAGAAAACATTGTGGGAAAAGGAGAAAATGTTGGTTACCAGCATTTTCTCCTTTTCTCACAATGTTTTCAAAAGGCTTCTTTCTCAGGGTCGTTAAAAGTCAGGATTGTGTGGTAAAGGGTTAATCACTCTCTATAACTGTTTGCTAGAAATCTTAACCAGTACTCATGCCATGATGTCAGTAGTTCCACAGGTTGACCCAGATTATCAGGGGATTCAAACCTGGAACATTTGGTTTGAGAGGCAAATGCTCTACCCTTACACCACTGTCTCTCACCTCGTTGGTTCTGCAATGAACCATGTTCCTGCCAAATGACTTAATTTGAAATTTAAGGTCTAAAACAATTGCACTTCATATTGACTTTTTGTTAATGATAAAGTAGTGGACAGCAAGGACCAAGGATCAGACTGCTTATTCTGTGCAGTCTGATCTTGATTAATGCAGTCTAAGAGATTCTTAACTCTACCAAAGACAAAATTTTACATCTGTCAAAATTGAAAGCAGTGGCAGACGACAAATCATATGTAGCTCAAATGTTGAGATTTGTTTCTTGAAAGGTTAGAAAACATTGTGGTGAAAGGAACAGGTGCTGGTTACCCCTACTGTCTGACTGTCCATTTCACCCTTTACAAAACAATCCAAAGTTTTAACGACCCATGGGGAAGAAGACTGAAGGAAAAGGAGAAAATGCTGATAACCTGCATTTTCTCCTTTTCCCACCATGTATTCTTCCTTTTCAAAGGCAACTTCCATAATTTGACATCTAATTTGTTGTCTGCAAATTATTTCATTTGGATCAGTCACTGGGTCACTGGGGGAGTGTGTGTGTGTGGGAGGGGGGGGGTCCTAAAATTGTGTAGTCTTGTGTAGAGTTAAACTACAGTTTCATACTGCTGTATGCTGAAATTACTAAAGACAGATAGATGGATAAGTGGATGCCTTAACCCTTTCCCAAACAAGCCCTGGTTTTCACGTGTCTGCAGTACAAGTCTTTTGAAAACACTGGGGGAAAAAGGAGAAATTGCTCATAACGAGCAATTTCTCCTTTTCCCACAGTGTTTTCTACCCTTTTGGAGAACTTTCTGCCATTTTCATCAAATTTAAAATTGTCGTCTGCAAACTCTTTCAGTTTGGAAGGGTCTAAAATTTGTTGTTTGGGAAAGGGTTAATGGATGTATGGAAGGATTTATGGATGGATAGATATGTAGTGACTTACCTCCTTCAGTTTTTTGCCAGGTTTTGGGACTATCATATACTCTTTAACACATGCAGATTTGCCTGGTGCTGACCTACCACTCTGAAAAATTGTCACCATTGGTAATGGAAGCCTGTATTCTCGCTGACTCTGAAAAGGAAGATCACAAACAGTATTCACTATCAATTCAAGCTTCTTATGCTAAATTCAGTGACAAGCTTACTGACTGGCCAAGACAGAACATCTTTTCTAATCAGATAGCTAGCCATAAAATTAACGATTAGAACCTATTTTCAGAATGGTTGGTGAATTAACTCTTTACCAAACAACAACATCTTGGATGTTTCCAAATTGTAAGCATTTGCAGACGATAAAAGAAATGTGGCTCAAAAACGGAAATTTGTTTTGGGAAAGGTAGAAAACATTGTGGGAAAAGGAGAAAATGCTGGTTACCGGCATTTTCTCCTTTTCCCACAATGTTTTCAAAAGGCTTCTTCCCCAGGGTCGTTAAAGGTCGGGATTATGTGGTAAAGGGGTTAAGGCCCAGAGGTAGACATTTTCACTCAATATTTATAAGAAACAAAAAGATCATTGATAAAAATACAAATGAAGGAATGATTAAACCTTTACCACACAATACCAAGCTTTAATGATCCTGCTGGATGAAAGCTTCTGAAAACATTGTGGGAAAAGAAGAAAATGCTGCTAACCAGCACTTTCTTTTTTTCCCACAAGGTTTTCTAACCTTTCAAAGACAAATCCCATCATTTCAGCTACAATTAATTTGTTGAGTAAAAATGCTTTGGATTTAAACAAGTCCATACTTTCATCATTGGGAAAAGAGTCAACTCTCAAGCCGGCAAAAGAGTTTAACTCTTTACCTACCAACAAACTTTTAGACTCAAACAAACTGAAAGCATTTGCCGGTGAAAAATAAAATTTATCCTGTCACCTCCTATAAATCCAGTCATATAACGTGGGGTCATATAAACTTGTTGATATACGGTCACTTGACCATGTGACTAGGTTTATTTATGTCAGTTGGTCACGTGATCAAGGTTTATTAGGCTAGTTGGTCATGTGACCAGCCTGAACTACTTTTTTTTGATGCCGGTACGCAAAATCAATATTTTACAGTGAAATTATTGCTTTGAATTTGATGTCCATGTTAATTTTTTTTATTATTTTAGATAAAATAGCATTCTTTGCCACAACGTTCTTCCGAGGGTAAGCGTCACATTTATGACGAAGTCAATATCATTCATGACATCATTTTTGCAGCTCTGCATATCCAAGCACTTCACACAGTTCGCCATATTTTTTTCATAGTGAGAACGATGTTAATATGTGCTTTAATATTTCGAGCGAAATATTCTATCTAGTCAGATCTAGGACTGAACATGAGAAACAGGATAAATAGAATAGTGTCTTGGACTGGGAAAGTTGAAGAATAGATGGTTAGTGTCTTGGATTGGGAAAGTTTGTCAGGCTCGGCTCTGGAATTTCATAGTATCAGTACCAAAAAAATAGTGAATGAAAGGCACTTTCTTTATATTTATGTGTTTTTTGTTTTGTTTTGTTCCTTTTCATTGCATGACGGGATAAATACAATAGACGGTTGGTGTCTTGCATGGTTTATTGGGCTCGGCTCCGGAATTTATCCTGTTCCCTTCGGCTTACCAGATAAATTCCTCTGCCTTGCCCAATAAACTTAACCCATCAAAGACACCAACCATCTAATCTCTCTATAGCTTACAGGATGACCTCTGTCTTTGCTGAGGTAGAAAACATTGTAGGAAGAGGAGAAAATGCTGGTAACCAGCATTTTCTCCTTTTCCCACAATGTTTTCTAACCTTTCAGAAACAAATCTGATCATTTGAGCCACATTTAATTTGTTGTCTGCTATTGCTTTTAATTTGGACCGGTCTAAAATATTGTTGTGTGGTAAAGAGTTAACCCTTTACCACACAATCCCGACTTTTAACTACCCTGAGGAAGAAGCCTTTTGAAAACATTGTGGGAAAAGGAGAAAATGCTGGTAACCAGCATTTTCTCCTTTTTCCACAATGTTTTCTACTCTTCACAAAAAAAATTTCAATTTTTGAGTCACATTTATTTTGTCGTCTGCAAAAGCTTCCAATTTGGACTGGTCTAAAATTTTGTGTTTGGTAAAGAGTTAAAACACATGATTGTTTGGCAGGGTTAACCTTCTACCAAGAAATTACATGTTGTAACAGGCCTTAGTAAGAGGGCTTTTGATATCATTGCAAGAAAGGTAAAATTGCTGGTTTTTCTGCATGGAAAGCTTTAAAATCATTTTTATTTTTTGTAAAGGGTTAACCATTTACCACATGATGCAAAGTTGTAACAACTCTGAGAAAAAAGGCTTTTGAAAACACTGTTGGAAAAGGAGAACATGCTGATAACCAGCATTTTCTCCTTTTCCCACAATGTTTTCTACACTTTCAAAGACAAATTTCATCATTTGAGCCACATTAATTTTATCGTCTGCAAATCCTTTCAATTTGGGTGAATTTACAATTTTTGTGTGTGGTGAAGGCTTAAGCAACATCTTAGACTACTCACAGCCCCAAACTTTAATCCTGCTATATACTCGTACAGTTCAGAGTTCACAACACTGGAGCCCGCAGTACAAATGGCCTGACTGACGGCTGTCACACTGGCACATCCACAAAGTAGGCTTTCTTTGGGCTCATCAGGGATGATGACAACTGGAGCCCCTCCACCTTTGTTGCCTTTACCCCTGAGGAAAAAAGTGCATTACATAATTATGAGCCATGCTCTGGCAGAATGAGGCTTAATGCATCTTTGTAATGCATTATATCAAGCAAGTAATCTCATAATTACGGATCTGTAACATCCATTTTGTCTAACAACAGGCTGAATCACGGGGTAGAATGGTCCTTGGACATGCAGAAAACTGACCAACAGCAAAAAGTTTTGACCCATGTCAGCCTGCGCAGACGATGCAGGCTGACATGATGCATTAAGCCCTCTTTTCACAGAGCATGGCTCACAAATAATTTATCTGTATTACAGTTTTTAACCCTTTGCCACACAATCTGGCATTTAACCCTTTGCCACACAATCCGGCATTTTAACAACCCTGAGAAAGGAAGTGTTCAAAAGTATTTTGGGAAAAGGAGAAAATTCTGGCATTTCCTCCTTTTCAACAATGTTTTCCAACTTTTAAAGACCAATCTAACAATGTGAGCTGTAGTTTATTAATTGTCTGCAAATGCTTCGGATGTGTACCAAAAAATATGTTGTTAAACATGGTATCCATATTGAAAGATATGTAGTTGGAATAATATCAGTCACTAAGTCTAAGAAAAATCTCAGAAAAATGAAAATATCAGTTCAAATGGACACAAAACGTGTAACAGGCCTACGGATACCCCCCACCAGTTGCTTTGTCCATGGATAAGGAAAATAATTCAAAGGACCATAGTTCCTGAAATAGTCAACTAATCCAATTATAAAAATTGCAGGTAAACATCTTCCCATACTAGAAAGGCTTTTATTAACTCTTAGAGTGCCGAATAAACCAAACAGACACTTTCAGTCCTGAAAAACAAACCCAAATAATTGCAGTTTCATGGTAGCTTTTGTCTATAATGTCAAGGCAATACAGACAATGTATATTAAAGATCAGACTGCACATTTTGTGCAGTCTGATCTTGATCTACACTGGCCACAAAGGCAACTACAGTTGTGAAAGGTGCTTTAAGGGTTAAAATTTCAGCCAAGTTTGTTGAAAACTGTTGGAGAAGGGGACTAAAATAGACTTATGGATGGACTGACAGAAAACTTGATTCCAGTACAATCCACCTCCCACTTCATTGTGTGTGTGTGGGGGGGGGGTGGGGGGGAGGGGGTTTATTATACATGTAGATAATCAGAATTAAATATATAGTATAACTAGAAATGCATATATAGATAATTTGAAATGAATAAAAATCAAAGCGTTGAAAACGCTGGTGTGGCATTTGTCAAGGGAGCCATTGTGTGGAATTAATAATTTGAAAAATAAACAACAGAAACAGTTTCAAAATATTCGCTTGAAAGTCAATCTACTATATAGTCATGCAAAATCCGATACAGAAGGGTGCAATCTTGTGGGACGAACAAGTCAGGGCGAACAATCCTGGGACGAATAAGCCCAGGAACGAACTGGTTTTGGGACGAACAAGCACGGTATGTGTGTTTCATTACGCCACTATAGAAGGCCATAGCGGATCAAGGTATTTTCGATAAAAAGGACGTATTTCCACGATCGATGGCCTAATCCAATTTGTTGTAATACGCCATTTCAATTTCATATCTGAGTGCAATCGAAATATTTATTTTTCTCCGAAAAATTGATTTTAATTAGGTTTACTTCCTTCGGTTTTGCACAAAATACGATACATGATTTTCAAAATGTCGTATTGAACTCATAGTGGCATTGTCTTCGACAAATGCCACAAAAACTGGAAAAACAAATTACCCCTGAAAAGTAAACCTAAAGAAATCCAATTACTTCTTTTGAATAAAAATGAAGAGAAAGAAAAAGAATTTCTTGACAACTCCACTCTAAAACACATTTTATTCATTACGTTTATTATGAGGAATTGTTCCTACAACAGTACTTTCATATTCCCTCTTAACCCTTCACCACACAATCCCGACTTTTAACGATCCTGTGAAAGAAGCCTTATGAGAACATTGTGGGAAAAGGAGAAAATGCTGGTAACTAGCATTTTCTCCTTTTCCCACAATGTTTTCTATCCTTCCCAAAACAAATTTCTAATATTTTTCAGTCACATTTATTTTGTCATCTGCAAATGCTTTTAATTTGGACAATTCTGTCGTTTGATCATGATCAAATTTTGGTCTGGACCGAACTGATAGCATTTGCAGATGACAAATTGAATGTTGCTAAAATGATGATTTCTCTCTTTGATAGGGTAGAAAACATTGTGGGAAAAGGAGAAAATGCTGTTAACCAGCAATTTCTCCCTTTTCTATAATATTTTCAAAAAAGCCTTTTTCCTTAGCGTCGTTAAAACTCGGGATTGTGTGGAAAAGGATTAATCAGCTATAGGGCAATAAGAATCTGTCATAGTACTGTGGAGGTTTATAATATCATTCTGTGTATCTTGCATATCGACAATAAAACGTAACAATGACAATATAGAGGTGATATATACAGGTACAAACTTTTCTTGCTGGAAAAATAACAAGGAAAAAGCACCATCAGTGACAAGTACATATTACAATATACATGTAACTGTGACCAGTATTCATTTATTTTCTGTCATTCTGTGTTTTAATTAATCCTTTTCCAAACAATCTTGCATCTTAATAAGGAAACTGACTTTTGGAAACATAGCGCAAAAAGGAGAAAATGATGGCAACCCGCATTTTCTCCTTTACCCACAATGTTTTCTACCCACTCACAGACAAATTCCATCATTTGAGTCATATTTCATTAGCCATCTGTAATTGCTTTCAACTGACTTGTCAAATTTTGTAATCTGGTAAATTAAGACAGTGGATAAGGATCTATACTGTCTGATCTTTTGGGATATTGAATTTTTTTTTAACAGAATGACCTTGATTTTGGTGAACTTTTTCACAACAGGATAAAATTTTAGAATTGTCAAAATTCAAAGCATTTGCAGACAACAAAAAAAATGTAGCTTAATGATAGGATTTGTCTTTGGTAGGGGAGGAAACATTGTGGGAAAAGGAGAAAATGCTGGTCACCAGCATTTTCTCTTTTCCCCAAAATGTTTTAAAAGCCCAATCAATCAGGGTTATTAAAACTCTGGACTGTGTGGCAAAGAGTTGAATTTGGTCTTTCAAAAAATTTCAGACATCCAAATTGAAAACTTCTGTGGAATATACATGTGGATGTATAACAATGAGGTTTGTCATAGAAAGAACCTGTCACCAGGATTTTCTCCTTTTCCTACAATGCTTTTAAAGACTCCATCTCATGGGACCGTATGATAGATGGTTGTCCGTATTCACCAACCATTCTTAAGAACGTTCTTAGACTAATTCTTCAAGATTTTCCAAATTTGAAAGTAACACAACTTTTGATTGGCTAAACCAAATGGTTTAGCCAATCAAAAGTTGTGTTACTTTCAAATTTGGAAAATTTTGAAGAACAAGACCAAGTATGTTCTTAAGAATGATTGGTGAATACGGACCCAGGATTTTTTCCTTTTCCTACAATGCTTTTAAAGACTCCTTCGCATGGTAAAAATGTATCTAAGCTGTGCTCTGTGAAAAGGGGGTCTAATACATCTGCAAAAGTATCCACCCATGTCAGCCTGCTCAGTCAGCACAGACTGACATAGGTCGAAACTTTTTGCATGTAAAAGGATTAAGTCAGTTGTCAGACAAAATAGACGTTGTGGATCCATGATGATGTGAGGACTTGCTTGGTATAGACTGACAGCTCCAGATAAGGTGCGTGATTGCGTGATTAACCCTTTCCCAGATGACAAAATTTGGACTGATCCAAATTGAAAGAGTTTGCAGATGACAATATTAAATTTGATGAAAATGGTGGAAAGTTCTCAATAAGGGTAGAAAACACTGTGGGAAAAGGAGAAATTGCTCTTTACGAGCAATTTCTCCTTTTCCCAAAGTGTTTTCAAAAGACATGTGCTGCAGACAAGTGAAAACCAGGGCTTGTTTGGGAAAGGGTTAAGCACTTAAATGGAAGAAAAACATATTAAAATTCACCCCCAGTGCATGGAAAATGCACGAGAGTTAAAATAAGTCATTATATCCTATTTCGGGGGAGTGAAATTGCCTCGAATACGCATGGGCACTGTATAGTAAACATTATGACAAATTTGGGATGCTTCAATACTGTCTTCACAAAATTTAAATATTGTGTTGGTTAATTTTTGTTCAGGGTCTGCTGGGCCACATAATGGCAAGCAGAAAGTGAAAGGTTTCTTCTGAAACTGAAACTGGGGCAATTTTTAAATTCTTTTAGCCTAGTGAGGTTGAAAATAGTACATCTAAAGTGAATAGTTTTATTCAAGGCTTGTTGGATTTGGTCACAACGACGGATGAGCAAAAAAAGAGAATTCAGCCTGGTTGGTAGCGAGTGAAATTTCAGTAAAACCCATGAAGAATCAAATTTTAGGTGCTTAGATGCATTCATATTTGAACACTCCTCATAAATCACTCTTTTGTCAACACAAGTAGGGAGTGAGGACTCTTTTACTCTGGAAATTATCTGGAGCTCTGGATAGAGCATCATGGAGAGGCATTAAACCCCCTTTTCACAGAGCATTGCTCATTTGTATCCTTTCTGCTACAGTCATAAAGATTTTGACGACATGCTGTTGTTACAGTTTAAGTATTAGATCAGTGTAAGCACCACATTTTACATTCTTTATAAAGATTTTAGATGTTATATAATCATCATAATACCTTATTGACAGTTTTGAATCATAATACATGTATTATAGACTTATCAGTCAAGGGCCTGTATATTTACTTGTCTTGAGGGATTAATAGACACATCTGTTATTAGCCCTTTACAAAACAATCCGAAGTTTTAATGAACCTCAGGAGAAAGCCTTTTGAAGACATTGTGGGAAAAGAAGAAAATGCTGGTAATTAGCATTTTGTCCTTTCCAGACAATATTTTCTGTCATTTCAAATATAAATCTAACCATACTAGCTGCATTTATTATGTTGTATGCAAGTTGGTAAAGTCCCTACTTGGTATATAATTATGTGAGCCATGCTCTGTGACAAGGGGGCTTAATGCATCTGCGAAAAGTATCGACCCAGGTCAGCCTGTGCACTCCGCACAGGCTGACCTGGGCCGAAACTTTTAGCTATTGGTCAATTTTCTGTATGTCAAAGGACCAGCGTACCTCACGAATCAGTCTGTTGTTATAATTGGATTTTATGGATCCACAATTATGCGATGACTTGCTTGGTATCATGCATCAAGGAGATGCATTAAGCCCCCTTTGCCAGAGCATGGCTCATGTGTAAACACAATATAGGAAAAATGGGAGGAATACAGGAATCCCATTATTACGGACAGTGAAAGTTAACCCTTCAACTGGTAATTCCTCAATAGATGACAAAATCCTAGATGCATCTGCATTTTCAGGCAATAAGTTAAATGAAGCTCAAGTTCTAGAATTTATCTTTTTCAGGGTAGAAAACACTGTGTAAAAGTTAGAAAATGCTGATTACCAGCATTTTCTCCTTTTCTACAATTTTTTCAAAAGTCTGCTCTGATTACCAGCATTTTCTCCTTTCCTACAATTTTTTCAAAAGTCTGTTTTGTCAAGATTGTAAATGCTTAGTTTTGTTTGATAAAGGAATAAATACTAATACAATGTAGTAGGGGAGAGACAGTAAAGTTTTGTTATTCTAGCTATGGCAGTACCAATACCTCCAAGTTTCGACTATACTTTGTTTTACAAAACAAGGCTATAAGATATTTGTTGCTAGGTTGATATATTGAACAAATTTGATGGTGTAAAGTTTATTTTTTGAAATAAACTAAAAGTTTTTTAAAGTCAGAAAAGGTAAAAAGGTTATCAGAAAAGATATGAAAAAAAAAAGATTCTAATTGCATTTCTTGAAAAAGAGGTTTAAAAAAAAAAAGAGCCTATTATTTCCTATATAATCTTAAAATTAAACACTTAAAATGCCACAGGAAAAAATAGGGTGCATATGTTGGTGGTGTAGATCAAGATCAGACAATACAGGACATGTATTCTGATCTTTGACCTACATAGCATGATATTTTGTGAACCTGTTTTGCCAAAATGGCTTTGAAACTGCATTATATTAGATATTATTAATGGAGTAAAATAGGTATGTACCTGTAATTTGCTTACCATTCTGATAATAAAGTTATCTGAATAAAGTTATATTTTAAAAGGGGGTTTAATAAATCTTTGTAATGCATTTCACTAAGTAAGATTTCCTTTGACATGCATAAAATGTACGAAAAGTAAAAAGTTTTGAACCATGTTAGCTTGTGCCAACTGTGCAGGCTAACATGGGTCAACATTTTTTGCAGATGCGTTAAATCACCTTTTCACAGAACATGACTCATGTTTGAGCCATGCTATGGCAAAAGGGGGCTTATGGCATCTCTGTGATCCATGATACCAAGCAAGTCACCACCTGATTCATAGGGTACACTGGTCCTTGGCCATCCAGAAAATTGACCACTAGCGAAAAGTTTCGGCCAAGGTCAGCCTGTGCAAACTGCGCAGGCTGACCTGGATCGATAATTCTTGCAGATGCATTAAGCCCCCTTTTCACAGAGCATGGCTCATTTATTTCTGATTCATTGCTTTGACTGTAACATTATTATGTCATTGTAGTGGGAAAAAAAATCCTACAAAATCTGAATGTTTTATAGTCAAATTTAGAGTATTTAGTACTGTCAGTAGATGCTACAATAGTTAATAAAATTCTGGGTTGAAATGGCTTACTTAGCCTTTTCTTTAGCCTTTTTATCAGTCAAAACACTTTAAAATAAAAACAAATTGGTATGTTCATCTTATATTATAAATGTATCACAATCAACTGACCCTGCAAAATGAAGTGGATATTATCAGCCTTCGAGTGTAAATATTCAATTATGAAAGCATTTTGTCTAAAATTTTCAAAAAAAAAAACTTAATCCGTTCTATCCATAAGCAATCATATTTTCATTGTCTTTTAAGGGTTATGACGGTAGTATTTATGCTGGGTCAATACAGAAATATTTGACATGCTTGTATAATAATAATTTTTAAAAAAAAAATCATATTTAGACATAAATGATGCTTTAATATATAAACTTAAAAATCATCTTTATTAACTCTTTACCAGACGACAAAATTTAAGAACAGTCCAAATTGAAAGCTTTTGCAGACAACAAAATATATCTGAATCAAAAATTGTAACTTGTTTTTGGAAGAGTAGAAAACATTTTGGGAAAAGGAGAAAATGCTTGTTACCAGCATTTTCTCCTCTTCCAACAATGTTTTCAAAAGGCCTCCTTCTCAGGGTTGTTAAAAGTCGGGATCGTGTGGTAAAGGGTTAAGAAGAGGCTAGAAATAGGTTAATTTTGAATAATACTATAAATCAAGTCTGCAATATCACTGTAATGCAAAAAAAGCTATTTGTCCTTTAATGAGTTTCATCCAATTTAACTGTTAACCCTTTACCACAAAATCTCGACTTTTAACAACCCTGAGAAAGAAGCCTTTTGAAAACATTGTGGAAAAGGAGAAAATGCTGGTAACCAGCATTTTCTCCTTTTCCCACAATGTTTTCTACCCTTCCCAAAACAAATTTCAATTTTTCAGTGGCATTTATTTTTGTCGTCTGCAAATGCTTTCAATTTGGACTAATCTGCAACAAGGTTTAACTCTTTACCACATGTCAAAATTTTAGACCGGTCCAAATTCAAAGCATTTGCAGACGACATATTAAATGTGGCTCAAATGATTGGATTTGTTTCTGAAAGGTTAGAAAACACTGTAGGAAAAGGAGAAAATGCTGGTTACCAGCATTTTCTCCTTTTCCCACAATGTTTTCAAAACCCCTCTTCCTTAGGGTTTTTAAAAGTTGGGATTGTGTGGTTAAGGATTAATGTATTTGTGATCCATTATACCACGCAAGACATCACATAATTGTGGATCCATAAAATTGATTTTGACCAACAACCAGCTGAATCCTGGGGCAAAATTGTCCTTGGACATGCAGAAAATTTACCAAAAGAAAAAGTTTGGCTCAAGTAAGCCTGCGAGGACTGCACAGGCTGACCTGGGTTGATACTTTTTGCAGATGCATTAAACCCCCTTTTCACAGAGCATAGTTCATATATATATGTAGTAATAAAAATGATAAAGCTAACATGAAGCACTTTGTATACTGTTTGCATTTTGAAAGCTTTACTCTTTACCAAATAACAGTCTCTGAAATGGTAGAAAACATTGTGGGACAAGGAGAAAATGCTGGTTTCCAGCATTTTCTCCTTGTCCCACAAGGTTTTCGAAGGTCTTCCTCGGAGTCGTTTAAACAGAGAATCATTTGGTAAAGACTTGATCAACAAGTGTGTGCAAGTTCAGTGACTACCAAATATAACCTACAACACAAGTATACCCTATGTTTGAGAAGCTTAATTCACTCAGTTGTTTAGTTGTCTTTAAAGAATGCCCAATTTGTGAACCTGCTCGACTATTTGTTCTACTTGTATTTCTGCTACTTAGTCTGGGTGTTATAGAAACTCGCCTCTCTCCCCTAGGCTTTCCAAGTAATGTAACTGAGGCTGTGAGTTCAAGACCTAATTCCAGAGGTGTCTGAACTCTAAACAAGAAATTTAACTCTTTACATTATTGTGGGAAAAGGAGAAAAATGTTTTAGAAAAGGCCTTTTCTCCTTTTCCCGCAGTTTTCTAAAGGCTTCTTTGTCAGGCTTGTTAAAATATAGCATTGTTTGGTAAAGGGCTAAATCTTTACCTCCTCAATAAAATTTGCTTAACACAATTTTAGACACATCCTGGATGTGGATAATCTACTTGGATTAAAGTTTAACTCTTTACGAAACGACAACTTTTTTACTCAACCAAATTGAAAGCATTTGCAGTCGACAAAAAAAATGTAGCTCAAGTGATGATTTCTGTCTTTGATTGGGTAGAAAACAGAGTGGGAAAGGGGAAAAATGGTGGTTACCAGCATTTTTTTCCTTTTCCCACATTTTCAAAAGGCTTCTTCCTCGGGATTAACACTCGGGATTGTGTGGTAAAGAGTTAAGAAAATAAATACACAAGAAAGCTTTGTTGCATGAGAGAAATTACTTATCACAAGCCATCTCTCCTTTTGCAACAATATTTTTGGAAATGGTCAGCTGCAAGATGATAAAAAATAAAAAATGTGTTTACTCTTTACCAACCCACAAAATTTTAGCCTGGTCCAAACTGAAAGCAATTGAAGGCAACAGTTTAAATATGGCTCAAATGAAGTTTTTTTGTTTCTGAGAGAGCAGACAATACTGTAGGAAAAGGAGAAAATGCTAGTTACCAGAACTTTCTTCTTTTACCACAATGTTTTCAAAAATTGTTTCTCCTTTGAGTCCTTAAAGCAAGGGACTGTTTTTTCAAGGTTTAATAAATTGCTCTTCACAAGCTTTTTCTCCTTGTGCAACAATATTTCTGGAAATGGTCTTGCTTCAAGATGAAGGTGTCTTCAGTTAGAAAATGTGTTAACCTGTGTCAGATGCAAAATTAAAAAAGGATATATTGTACTTTTAAGACTTTTTTAAATGAAAGAATATTTCGGCACAGATGATAGTGCTTATCAAAGGTCAGACTGGTAATCTAACAATGTTTTCAGAAGCCTTTTTCCTAAGGGTAATTAAAACACGTCATTGCTTGGTTAACTCTTTACCAAACAACAAAATTTTGGACTCTACCAAATTGAAAGCATTTGCAGACAACATATAAAATTAAGTTGAAATAATGGTATTTGTCTGTGAAAGTGTAGAAAATCTTGTGGGAAAAGGAGAAAATGCTGGTTACCAGCATTTTCTCCTTTTCCCACAAGTTTTTCCTAAGACTATTTCTTGAGGGACGTTAAAACTCGGGATTGTTTGGTAAAGGGTTAAAGGTACCGGTAATACTTCGTACAGTACATACTTCGCTCCAGATTTAGGTTTGCTCATGGCACTTCCAGTTTTCTTCTCGGGCTCATTCGACTCTCCTTCTGCTTTCTCTCTTTCCTCGGCTTCTTTTGCTAGCCTTTCATCTTCTGCAGCTTTCAGCTCAGCTATCACTTTGCTACAATGATATGAGCCGTGAACTTGTAAAACGGGGTTTAATGCATCTCCATGATGCAATTATACCGAGCAAGTCGTCACATAATTATATGTCCGTAAAAACCATTTTGTCTCACAACCGACTGAATCATGAGATAGTATGGTCCTCGGACATACAGAAAATTTACCAATAGCACAAAGTTTCAACCCATGTCACCCTGCGCAGACTACAGAGGCTGACATGGGTCAAAACTTTTTGCAGATGCATTTAACCATCTTTCCACAGAGCATGGCTCATATATGAGGATATGTTTACAAAAACTTTGTTATGAGTCCTTGGTGTGCAAAGTAAAAGTTTACAATCATGTATTTGCTTTTGGGGACAATTTCAAATAAGACCAGACTGCCAAAAATTAGCATTTTTATCCTAGATATACATTTACACTCTCTGATATTTTGTAAGTTATTTTGACCTAAAAATCCTAAACTCTTTACCAAATGACAAAATTTTAGACTAGTCCAAATTAAAATCATTTGCAGACGACAAAATAAATGTGGCTCAAAAATTATTATTTGTATATGGAAGGGAAGAAAACCTTGTGGGAAAAGGAGAAAATGCTGGTTTACAGCATTTTCTCCTTTTCCCACAATGTTTTCAAAGGGCCTCTTTCTCAGGGTCGTTAAAAGTCAGGATTGTGTGGTAAAGGGTTAACCGTTTACCAGATGACAAAATTCTAAACATAACCAAATTCAATGCATCTGCAGATGACATATTCAGCGTAGCTTAACCCTTTACCACACAATCCTGAGTTTTAACGACCCTGAAGAAAAAGCCTTTTGGAAACATTGGTGACCAGCATTTTCTCCTTTTCCAACAATGTTTTCTACTCTTTTACAGCCAAATCTCATAATTCCAGCCACATTTAAATTGTTATCTGCAAATGCTTTCAAATTGAATGACTCCAAATTTTTGTTGTTTCGTAAATAGTTAAATGATGGGGTTTGTCTTAGAAAGGATAGGAAACATTGTGGCAAGGGAGAAAATGCTGGTTGTTTTCAAAAGGCTTTTTCCTTAGGGTTGTTAGCACAGGGGATTGTTTGGTAAAGGATTAAGACTGCCATCACTTTCTCGACTTTTGCTGCTTTCTAAAAAAATTTCTACATGTATTCAATTTAAATGGCACTCAAATCATGGGTTCCTTTGGGCATTTTCATGGTTTTTTTCAGTGATGGTTAGAATACTTTTACCTAAAATACTTGCAAGAAATTAAGTAAACTTTAATAATTGATCTTTTTCTGCCTTATCTATTTTTCATAACTGTTTAGCCTTTACCACACAATCCCAAGTTTTAATGACCCTGAGGAAAATGTTTTTTAAAAACAGTGTGGGAAAAAGGGAAAAGCTGGCTACCAGTATTTTCTCCTTTTCCCACAATCTTTTTCACATTTTTAACAGTAAACCCCATCATTTAAGCTACATTTTATCTGTTATCAGTAAATGCTTTCAATTTGGACCAGTCTAAAATTTATTTGTTTGGTAATGATTTAAAGGAAATGAAACAACTGACTGGCAAGTACTCAAACTGTAATTTCTTTTTTCTCTGACAACAGTTTCTCAAGGTGAGATGTTGCATTGGGTTCAAGAGAGTTCAGTTAAGCTCCCCGCTCCAAAAGGTAGACCAACCAAAGTTACTAAGCCTACAGTGTGGTGCTAACATGTTTGCATTCACTCTTAACGCTTTACCACACGATCCCCAGTTTTAATGACCCTGAGGAAGAAGACTTTTGAAAACCTTGTGGAAACATTTGAAAACATTATAGGAAAAGGAGAAAATGCTGGTAACCAGCATTTTCTCCTTTTCCAAAAATGTTTTCGACCCTATTTAAAATTCATTCTAAATTCCATCTTTTGAGCCACATTTAAATTGTCATCTGCAAATGCTTTCAATTTGGACAAGCCTACATTTTTGTTGTGGGATAAAGAGTTAACTCTTGAAATACAAATGTATATTTGCAGCAACTACTTTGAAATCGTCTTTGTACCATACAGAAACTCAAAGCGAATTAAGGTTTAATACAGGAACATATCTTACAACAATATGGAAAAATGGGAAATTCCTTGCAACAAACAATTTCTCCTTTTGCCATCAGGTTTTGAAAAATAATCTCAATAAGATGAAAAAAGTTTTCTGTGGGCTGCAATGAATTGAGGTACTTGTAAGCGTATTTACTGTTTTTATCCATATATACATTTAGTAACTGTATTTATGAAGACAAATTTGGCTCAAATGGTACCGTAGGTCTGTCTCTAAAAGGGCAGAAAACAGACCAGTATATTTTTGTCCTTTTGCCAATTTTTTTTTTTTTCCAATGCCTACTTTCTTAGAGTTCAGAAAACACAGATTATTTAGGTAAAGGGATAAAATGGACAAAGAAACACAAAAGAGTATACCTGATTATACCATCCAACTCCTGTTGTTTAGTTGGATCTAAACCTTTCAAGTTTTCATTAATCTCTGCATTGATAAGTTTTATAGCTGCTGCAACATTCTCTTCTCTTTCTCTATCTTCTTCATCCTTTTCCTCAGGTTTAGCGATCTCAGGTAAGACTGGAGACTGGCTGGAACTAAGCGTTCTGCTGACACACTATGAAGGGGAAAAAGTACAGTCAAACCTGTGTTTGTGGTAGCTTGTACTTATTTACACTTTATCAAATAATCCTCTGTTTTTAAGAGCTTTAGTAAGAAGACTTACAAAACATTGTGGGAAAAAGAGAAAATACCTAAGTGATAAAGCTAGATAATGCTTAATGTGGGTGACAGTGGTGTAGGTGTAGGGCCTCTGCCTATCACATCACAGTTTGAACCAGAGGATGAGCTGAGTCAACATTTGGAACTGTCCATGTCACAGCATGAGGACTTCCTGTAGTTAGGTTTCCAGGAAGCAAAACTCATAAGTAACTGATTCAAGTTGTAAAAAGTAAAGTACACACATAGATTTAACTCTTTGCCACACAATCCTAAATTTTAATGACCCTGAGGAAGAAGCCTTTTAAAAACATCGTGAGAAAAGGAGAAAATGCTGGTAACCAGCATTTTCTCCTTTTTCAACAATATTTTCTATCATATCAAGAACAAATCCCACCAACAGATTCACAGTTGATTTGTCGTCTGCAAATGCTTCAAATTCGAACAAGTTTTGTTGATTGGTAAAGACTAAAACTAATAATGCTACATACTTTTTGATAAATAAAGCCAGCTAATGAATCAGGAGCAGTAGACAAAAGATAAACAAAGTGTAAACTTTATATTTGACTCTAATATTAAAAACACAAAATTAAAAGCACTGTCAATTAGACTTCCTTTTGGCAAGTTTGAAATTCCTTTTTCCATTAGTCATGGACGAGACAATATTACAAGAGAAGTTAAAAGCTCACTAACCCTTTACTACACAATCCTGAGTTTAAACGACCCTGAGAAAGAAGCCTCTTGAAAACATTGTTGGAAAAGGAGAAAATGCTGATAATCAGCATTTTCTCCTTTTCCCACAGTTTTCTACCCTTTCAAAAACAAATCTTATCATCTGAGCCATGTTTAGTTTTTCCTCTACAAAACTACAATACTAAACATCTTCAAAATTGTCAAAATCCACTGCATAAGTGTAATTACCTTTTCTTTGTTATTCACTGTGCAATAAACCTCAGTCTGTATAGTTGTTTGGGCTTTACTATCCAATCCAGAGCTTGATCTAATCTAAAAGAAAAGTTTAGGCAATACATGTAACTTAACAAACTAATTAACTCCTGCAGAAAGTTTGTAGCAGATGACTTAAAAAAAAACATTTATGTAAAGTTATCAATAATTAAAACAGTTAAGGTTTAACATTTCACCAAACAACCAGTTCTCAAACAGACCTAACACTTTCGATACAAACTGATCTAATGTTTTGTCATTTAGTACAGAGTTAATACCATGTGAGCCATGCTTTGTGACAAGGGAGCTTAATGCATCTGTGAAAAGTATCAACCCAGGTCAGCCTGCACAGTCTGCATAGGCTGACCTGGGCTGAAACTTTTTGCTATTGGTTAATTTTTTGTATGTTCAAGGACCAGTCTACCACATGATTAAGTCTGTTGTTGAAATATTATTGATCAATAATTATGTGATGGCTTAATTGGTATTATGCATTGTGGAGATATATTAAGCCCCCTTTTTCCAGCACATGACTCATATACAAAGAAAACTTGTGTTTAAAGAAGAAATTGCTTGCTTTCAAGTACATGTATCTTTCTGAAGATTTGGTCAAGAACTTGTAAAATGTGTCTTATTTTGTTTCACATCATCATCTTTTATCAGCTGATTAATTACAACTTTCGTCAGAGGTACATTTATTACATTTATTTCAGTCATGTTATGGAGACTAATACACGTATCCATGTTTTCATTATTCCTCTACATGGCATTTTATCAAAGTCACTGGCTGCAAGCTTTAGCAGCACACACACACACACACACACACACACACAAATGTTGTTGAACTTTTAAACTTTTGGGAGCCAGTTTTCACTCAAAAAGTGTTTCAAACCAAATTGACAACTACTGTGTTGCAAACCCTATATAGTATTTAAGATTATAATACAAAGCCATTCCATATATCACAGAAAAAGGTAAAACAATGATACATTATATGTATAGCAGGGCTTTTTTTTTTGGTTTGGGGAAGACACTGGATGCTGGTCAAAAGGGGAAAAAATGCGCAACAAAGCCCTATTTGGGGAATTTTACTGTCTTGCAATACATGTTGGTGTACATCATTATACATGTTTGTGATATACATTATACATGTTTGTGATATACATTATACATGTACTATCAATAGAACACTGGTATTAATCTTTGCAATAACACTCAAGCATACGAAACTGAATTTAACTGTTTTGTGAACACAAAATGTTTGTTTACAGAGGAATGTCTATGTCCTTTTTAGACTTAAGAAGATCAACAAATTAAAATAATTTTTCCAAGAGTCATAGTGAAATGTCCAAGGGTCAAATAAGGGTGAAATAAAGAAAATTTTTCATTCATGTTCTTTATTTATTGAAAGAAATTAGACAATAAAAATACCTCATCTTATGTATAGACTTGTTGGAATGAAGTGGGTAGTTGCATTTTAACTTGCAGTCCTAGCATGCAATTCACCTGTATGAATTATAAACGGACACAAACAACTTTTTTACTGTTTACCAAACAACAAAATTTTAGAATCGATCATGTTTTAGGCATTTGCAGACGACAATTCAAATGTGGCTTGAATGACTTGATTTTTCTTTCATAGCTTGGAACATGGTGGGAAAGGGAGAAAATAAAGGTCACATCCATTAAAGTGTTATTTTTTTTAAATTTTACTCTTCTTTTTTTGTCCAATGACTTCTTCTTTCACACTTGTTCCAGTGCTCATACTGTAAGACAAGAAGGCCAAACCTCCATCTTTCTACCCCCCCGTCTTATCTACAGGTTGTAATATATTTTCACTTAACACAACCAAACTTTTTCCTCAATATGAAACAGAGATTTCAGCTTCAACTTATTGTTTTATACAGAAATCAGTGTAAATTCACTGTTTTAAATTTATTATCAAAGATGAAAAGACAGTTTGAAGTGCCTCTAATCGGACCATGTCAAACTGACTTCAGTTGTGTCATGCGTTTTCGCCTTTTTCTTCAGCGATCTTTTTTTCATGTCAATTGATTTTTCTAGAAATATTACTGAATGATTTGACACGAATTTGTCAATTAGGGTAGTAGGCAACTTCAAAACATGTCATTTGACACTAGATAATTGGATTAATACCTTTATCACGTTTTCAAAAATGAATTGCCATCGGCAGCTTGATTAGTTGTGATAAACAGATTTGTATGCGTCTTAGATCGTGTTTATTACGATCTCTATTTCTGCCGGATACAGCTACCTAATTATATGACGCTTTATCCGATAATTTCATGCGTCAGATTGACGCTTAGGCAGATATTTTTCAGCGTCAAAAATGGGCAATTTCGGATTTCCAAGCGTCAAAACTCGGTGTCCAGGATCAAATGAGAATCCTTGTCTAAATATTCTCGAAGTCCTTCTCTGACAATTCATCTTGATACAAATTAGTTCTCATGAACAAGAGAAAGCTGGCTAGGGTCGAAGGATGTCTATGCCTATTGTGCACTTTCGATTTCTTCAACAATTACACTGTCTGACCAGGGAAGGTCAGGGACCGATTGCCTACTTTTGGATTGTTCATCAGTCTCTAATTTTGATGATTCGTTGGATTTTGGCTTACTTTTGGACCAAAAAAAAGCATCGATTTGTTTAATATTCTTTGCGTCTGACAGGTTCCTGTAACCGTCTGATAGCTGATACAAAGATCGATAACAGGCTGCCAGTTTATCGCCACGAAAATTCCGTGCAAAGAATGAATACAAAATTCGAAATTGGCCAATTAGTGACAGTCTTCCACGAACTCAAAGGCGGATGACTCATTAAACAACAAAAACATTACCTTTCTAGGACGTTTTTGCAACCGATCTTTCGGTCTGGGAGTGGGTTTATTTACTAAATCTTAGTACAATACTTTGTATTACAGTGTGAAATGTGATCTCTTAGGGGAAAATTGACTTCTCGGGGGAAAACTACATTTTGGGGGGAAAATTTGCTGAGGGGAAGACGCCTACTATCGGCGTCACTTTCTTAGTAAAAAAAGCCCTGTATAGTTATCTCTTACCCTAGTAATCTGTGGTATGGCTGAAAAGCCTTGGAAGTAATTTGCCTGGAAAAAAAAATGATAAAATACAAAAATAGAATTATGTACTGTGTGAATTGCCTTTCAATAAGAAAATTATGTCATCACCATCATGATTAAATCTGAAAACAAATCAATGAAAATTAATCTCTTCTCACACAGTCACATATGTAGAGAGTGACTGCCTCAAATTGAAAGTTCTCATTTCTGTTCAAATTTTGGAACCTTTGAACCTTAAAACAGATCCTTTCATATTGTTTTCATACTGTCACCTGTGTACATTTGAGAATCCTCAAAATATTTCTTAACATTAAGAAAACTGAAAAGTGAAGACATTTACACACAGAGAAAATGGTTTTTTGCACAGAACCTGAATGTATCTCAGTGTTTTTATTGTTAACATTGATGACATAATCTGCTGAAACATGTCTCTTCAACAGTATCTGTATTTGAAGGTAATTAACCCTTAGAGCGCCGAATAAACCTATCTGGCATTCTCATCCTAGAAATACAACCCAAATAACGGCAATTTCATGGTTGCTTTTGTGTACAGTGTTTCTGTGAAGCTGTCAGTGTAGATAAAAGATCAGGCTGCATGTTTTATGCAGCCTGATCTTGATCTACACTGGCTGCAAAAGCAACTATAGTTGTGAAAGGTGCTTTAAAGGTTAAGAATTAACCATTTACCACATTTACCACATAATCCCCAGTTTAACAACCCTGAGGAAGAAGGCTTTTTAAAACATTGTGGGAAAAGGAGAAAATGCCTATAACCAGCATTTCCTCCTTTTCCCAGTTTTCCAACTACTCAAGGGCAAAAACTGTCAATTAAATTATCATTTGAACTGTCCTCTGCAAATCATTATCATTTGGACAAGTCTAAAATTTTCCTTGTGGTAAAGGGTTAAGCCTTACAGTAATTTACTTAGCTCTGATATGAAAGGTTTCAGGTGGCCTTGTAGTTAAGCTAACCAGGTCTCTGGTATGAAGATCTTAGCAGATACATCTTTTTCTGTTTGAAAAAAATTGGCTTGATGCACCAATAGTCATGCAATAAGTCACTGTCATTCTATCTTAGGGAGACCTTGGTTTGGGCCTTGTACCAGCTACAGTTTATTTCCCTCAGATTTTAGTCATAAGGACCAGATATATGGGTCACAACAAGAGCTTGGGAAGAAGGAAGAGTTTAGTGATTAACACTGGTTATGCTTTTGAGAGGTAACTCAATGGTAGAGCAATTGCCCAATGTATGGCTTTGAGAACTGCACTGACCGTGCCCCCCCCCCCCCTTTGGAATTGCATTCATGAAGCTGACAGAAGTCCAGGGCATTACACAGTTTGCTCCAAATTTCTTCAATAAAAGGTTGGTAGGTTTGTGGGGTTCATCTTATAAGAAATCCACAGGGAAGAAGCAATTTCTGGCCTTTTAACATTAAAAGTGATTTATGAAATAACTAACCAAATATCCATATACATCTGGCGGATTGTCATAAAACATAGTGTTAAGGATTTCCTCCATCTTTTTCGGGACTCCATTCTCAGCATAAAATTTTGCAGCTTTTTCTTTCAATTCGTAGAGCTCTCTCGCCTCTTTTACACTTGACGAAGTTCTTGCCGTTGTGGACATGATGAAATCAATGTCAATTTGATATATTTTCAGGACGATATTCAGGTTATTTGGGGGTAATCATTGGTTGAAGTTCACAAAGTTTTCGAAATTCGTTCATTGTCTACCATATTGCATCCGTTACTAAGGAAGTGAAACAGTTTCCAACCTTCATTACGACATCCTTTTTTTTTTAAAGGTAAAATTATTCGTTTCTATATGAATTGCATATTTTCACCTGAAGTATTTTGAAATTTAAACGAGAAAATTTTGTTTAATTTTACTAGGAGCGTGCAGCATGATATATATATATATGTATATATATATATATCGTAAACAACTTATAGAACTTTGTTCAACGAAAATGAAATATAACTTCAGATAAAATTCTGATTATTTTCCGATATATAATCCCAATGTTTTTGTTAATATTAAATTATTATAATAAAAATGAGTAGTAAGGACTAATATGTGTTTATGAAGACAAGTTAGATTGATATCTGTGGTTGTAATTTCGTTAAAACTATTTGTTGATTTCGTTAAGTGCTTTCATAAAAATGGAAAGTCAGCGACAGTAACACTAACTTTTGTCACACTTAAAGAAAAAAGCTGGCCTTGTAGCTCATGAGCCAAGAAAATCAAACACAGACCGGTGGGTCTGGATCAGCCAGACCGTTTCGGAGACGTCGAACTAGACTCGGAAATGACAAGAAGATTCAAGATGATGAATTTATGGCAGCTGCAATTGGCGACGTCGAATGGCTTCGACAGAGTCTACGAGACCAAAATATTCAGAAGGGGGAAATTAATTACGATAAAAATGTAATAATCATTATTTTTTACTGAGATAATGTTATCTTGTCGATTGCAATACTTATAGAACCTCAATATAGACCAACGTCGGCCATGTTGTTGACACGTTGCCATGTAAACCGAATCGCAGGTGCGGAGGTTGACATAGGTGATGGGGGGAAAAGGGCCTTGAAGCCTCGTCATTCAATGAAAGTAATCAGTAGTGTACAAAGACGCGATACACAGATTAGTAATTACAGAGATAGGAAATCATTATTATATTTTTCTCCCGCTCTCTTTTTCAAGAATAATGTCATTCTGATGAAAATATGGTTTTTGGCCAAGTATGGTCGACATATCTATTTTCGTGGGGTACCTGTTTTCGAACCCAAAATGACATCCAAGTTTTCTTGCGAACTATGAAGTGAATGACATCACTGTTTTCAGTGAACCGCTAATTTGAATGTGAACAACAGTGTCACTGCTGCTAATTTATAAAATGCAACAAAAACAAGACAGTACGCATGTTACTAAAGGAAAGATCGATTTTAGTGACAAATTCCTTATCACTTTTTTCAACCCGATACGTGCCTAATTCAAATTCTCTGTCTGATACTTTATTTTAATCCTGAAAAATTCCTGACATGTGACATAGTCAGTCTTGATGCCAAAAAGTCATGTGACCATACTGGAATAATGTGACAAGAGTCCGGTCTATAATTAGATCAGAGAATTTCGTGACCTATTTTGTTCGGTCACTTATGAATGAACAAGTTTTTCCAGAACATTTGCTGCTACAGAGAGAAAATGTTTTCAGCCCTTTTATTAAGATATTCAATAGTTTTCAGATGTTTTACCAAAAAAAAAGTGTTTAAAACTATTCCTAATCTGTCCTAGCTCATAGGTGCATATAAATTGATAGAAGGGACCAGAATGCCTGAATTTTTGTTATTTTAGTATTCTGATGATGCCGTCAAGAAAGGGCAAATGGCCGCCATGACACTAATCCATCCTTTTCATGGCGCTTCAAAAACTTAGGATAATTGACTTAGAGCTGCTCATTTCATTGTTCAAAACAGTTCCTCCTTGTGATAGTTAAGGCTTTTAATGAGTTTTGGTGTACATAATGAATTTTAGTTTTTTATTTATGAGCTGTTCTATAGATATTGAAAGCCACGAAATGAGGGCATGTTTTCCCATAGACAATTCAGCTTCCGGCAAAAGGTTGAAGGGTGAAATATGTTCTTGATGTTGAATATCCATGATTCAGGCAGAATTTATGTTTTTATATGCATTTACAGTTGATTTTTTTGTTTTTTAAAGTGTTTTTTGTAATCAGTTCTTCATTTAGATATGTGTAAGCTAAAATTGTCAATTTAGTTCCATGAAAATAGGTAAGACCACCATACTTGGCCAAGCATTTGGTTCATCTTTTTAATGTTACTGTCAATGAAAATTTAGATAGTTGTCCACAGTCAACCTTAGTTCTTCTTCTTATTTTGTGTTTTTGATAGTTTTATTTGATAACTTATATTCAGTGTCTCTAGCTTTGCCCATGTGTAACTGACGTACTGTATTTCTCCCAATTGAATTTCAATAATCACTCCTGAGACCAATTTTCAAGGTAGTGAAAGTCAGAATAGATTTTAGCATTGTCTGCAGAAAGATTTGAAGTGTTATGTACCATACTGGGAGGTCATTTATATAAATAGTTAAGACTTAAATAAGAGGGCTGGTCCCAGGACACTCCCAGTGGGATCAGCCCCAGGTCAAGTTTATTATTTGTAGAGAAAGATTTTGGGATGGTGTTGGATTAGTTTTTAAACTTGAGGTTCTGGGTTTATTCCTGCATGGGGGAGGGGAGGGCCATTCCTGTAAGTCAAATTATGTCCCTTGCCAATGCTAGATAAAAACTAAATGTAACCAAACAATAGAATAGATTGGTCCTTTTGCCTGTATTTCTTCTTTTTTGTCCTTTGATTCCCTTGGGGATCATGCAATAAACATAACTTGATTTATGATTATTGGTAAGGTCCACATGTGATTTTAAAGCAAATTCTGCTCTCGATCATCAGAGAAATGTGTATATATATAGATTTGCAAAAACAATCTACCAAGATTAGTTGAGATATTTTCTCAAGAACACATATCTGTGAAGTGCAAGAAAATCAAGAATAAAAATCAAGTAATCGCCTTATCAGGACCAACGTATTAACCCTTTCCTCAACAAGCCCTGGTTTTCATGTGTCTGCAGTACAAGTCTTTTGAAAACACTGTGGGAAAAGGAGAAATTGCTCGTAACGAGCAATTTCTCCTTTTCCCACAGTGTTTTCTACCCTTTTTGAGAACTTTCTGCCATTTTCATCAAATTTAAAATTGTTGTCTGCAGACTCTTTCAATTTGGACTGGTGCAAAATTTGTCGTTTGGGAAAGGGTTAAGTGATGGAGAGGAAATTAACCCTTTACCACACAATGCTGACTTTCATGACCCTGACAAAGAGAGCTTTTGAAAACATTGTGGGAAAGGAGAAAATGCTTGTTTACCCACAATGTTTTCTACCCTTTCAAGAACAAATTGTCATTTGGGCCACCTTCAATTTGTCGACTGCAAATGCTTTCAAATTGGACTAATCTAAAATTTTGTCGTCTGGTAAGAGTTAAGGAAACAACTGAAGAATGCCCTTCAGGGTTTTTTTTTTGCTTCAGGATTGTTATTGAGCAAAGCACTGTAGAGCGGCAACCTTGTGTTGGGGCAACCCAGTAAACATTTTGGGAATAACTGAGCTGTCACTGTTACACATGTATATCTAAAATCCTATTGAAAGCTAGCTGTGTATAGCCCCATTCAAAAGGAAAAAATAAGGTTAACATGGAGAAAAGAAATCATTGCATGAGCCTACTGTTGAAACTTCATGATATCCTCACTGTTCACCATGTGCATCTAGGAAATTTCAGGAATATGCATGATCCATTTTTATTTTGATTTTTCAACGTCAGGGTTTGACGGCACTCCATTTAGCAGCCATCCATGGGCGTCTGGAATGTTTGAAGCTACTGATCGAGAAGTATAAGTTTGACATCAATTTACCTAGTAGTACAGGATGGAGGGCAATACATTTGTGTATCAGTAACCAAACAGGCAAGAGGGCCATCCAGTGCTTACAGTATTTGATAGATAAGAAGGCAGATGCGTCAATGTAATTTTATTTTTGTATATACAAGTTGTGAAGTTCTGTGAAAAAGAGTGCACTTTATCACATTTTGTTTAATTCCAAATTTTAGCTGAGTCCAAATTTAAAGCATTTGCAGACGACAAAATAGACATGGCTGAAAATTGAAATTTGTCTTAGAAAGGGTAGAAAACATGTGGTTACCAGCATTTTCTCCTTTTCCCACAATGTTTTCAAAAGGCTTCTTTCTAAGGGTCATTAAAAGTCGGGATTGTGTGGTAAAGGGTTAACTCATTACCGGGTGACAGATTATTAGACTTGTCCATTTTGAAAGCATTTGCTTGAAACAAATAAATATGACCAAAAACAGAGTGGAAAAAGGAGAAAATGCGATTTACCAACATTTTCTCTTTTGCCAGAGACAATTTTCAAAAGTTTTCTTCTACCTAGTGGATTTTCTGGTGAAGGGTTAAAATTTTATTCATGTTGATAATTCATACTGTGCAAGGAATATTTTTAGAGTCTGCTGCATGTGTACTATACCCCTCACAACAGAGTTGGGAGAAGGGTATGTTGTACTGGGATCAGAGTTGGTATTTAACAACCATTCTTAGTCTTACTTTTCAGAATTTTCTAAACTTGAAAGTAACACATTTTATGAATGTTGGATAAACGAAATGGTTTAGCCAACAATCAGAAGTTGTGTTACTTTAAAGTTTAGAAAATCTTTGGGAATAAATCTAAGAATGATCTAAAGAATGGTTGGTGAATACAGACTCAGGTTGCCCTTCTGTAAGTGTTCACTACTCCTTATATAGATTAAACCAACTTAGCAGAAGTTACATGACAACTTACAGAACTTGCATGACAACTTAGCAGAAGTTATATGACAACTTACAGAACTTGCATGACAACTTAGCAGAAGTTACATGACAACTTACAGAAGTTACATGACAACTTAGAGAAGTTACATGACAACTTAGCAGACGTTACATGACAATTTACAGAACTTACATAACAACTTACAGAAGTTACATGACAACTTACAGAAGTTACATGACAACTAACAGAAGTTACATGACAATTAACAGAAGTTACATGACAACTAACAGAACTTACATGACAACTTACAGAAAGTACATAACAACCTACAGAAGTTACACGACAACTTACAGAAGTTACACGACAACTTACAGAAGTTACACGACAACTTACAGACATTACACGACAACTTACAGACGTTACACGACAACTTACAGAAGTTACACGACAACTTACAGAAGTTACACGACAACTTACAGATGTAACATGACAACATGCAGAAGTTACATGACAACCTACAGAGGTTACACAACAACTTACATGACAACTAACAGACATTACATGACAACTTACAGAAGTTACATGACAACCTACAGAAGTTACATGACAACTTACAGATGTTACATGACAACTTACAGAAGTTACATGACAACCTACAGATGTTACATGACAACCTACAGAAGTTACATGACAACTTACAGAACTTACACGACAACTTACAGACGTTACATGACAACTTACAGAAGTTACACGACAACTTACAGAAGTTACACGACAACTTACAGAAGTTACACGACAACTTACAGAAGTTACACGACAACTTACAGAAGTTACATGACAACTTACATGACAACTTATAGATGTCACATAACAGCTTACAGAAGTTACATGACAACTTACAGAAGTTACACAACAACTTACATGACAACTTACAGAAGTTACACGACAACATACAGAAGTTACACGACAACTTACAGAAGTTACATGACAACATACAACAGTTACATGACAATTTACAGTATTTACATGACAACTTACAGAAGTTACACGACAACTTACATGACAACTTATAGAAGTAACATGACAACTTACAGAAGTTGCATGACAACTTACAGAAGTTACACGACAACTTACATGACAACTTACAGAAGTTACACAACAACTCACAGAAGTTACATGACAACCTACAGAAGTTACACGACAATTTACAGAAGTTACATGACAACTTACAGAAGTTACACGACAACTTACAGAAGTTACATGACAACTTACATGACAACTTATAGACGTCACATAACAACTTACAGAAGTTACATGACAACTTACAGAAGTTACACAACAACTTACATGACAACTTACAGAAGTTACATGACAACTTACAGAAGTTACACGACAACTTACATGACAACTTATAGAAGTAACATGACAACTTACAGAAGTTACATGACAACTTACAGAAGTTACACGACAACTTACATGACAACTTACAGAAGTTACATAACAACTCACAGAAGTTACATGACAACCTACAGAAGTTACACGACAATTTACAGAAGTTACACGACAACTTACAGAAGTTACACGACAACTTACAGAAGTTACACGACAACTTACAGAAGTTACTTGACAACTTACAGAAGTTACATGACAACTTACAGAAGTTACACGACAACTTACATGACAACTAACAGAAGTTACATTACATCTTACAGAAGTTACACAACAACCTACAGAAGTTACATGACAACTTACAGAAGTTACATGAAAACTTACAGAAGTTACATGACAACCAACAGCAATTACATGACAACTTACAGACGTTACATGACGTAAAGCTTTCTTATCATGAGAACTTTTGTAACTGCCGTTTTGATCACAAATGGTAGACTATTACTCAAGCTACAGCAATTTGATGTTTTTTCCTGACATATTGAAATTAAGGCAACCAGTGGTGCCTGTAACAGGTCTGGTTTCAAAAGTTAATGAGATAGTAGGAAAATAATGCTTTTTAACTGTTAAAGCACCTTCCATGACTAAAGTTATACCCCCACCTAGGAAGTAGAGGGAGGTATACTGGTTTCACCATTTCTGTCTGTCCATCTGGCCATCATACAAATCTAGTTGCCTTTGTGGCCACTGTAGATCGAGATCAGACAGCACAAAACATGCAGTCTGATCTTTGGTCTACACTGTCCGCTTTGCTGAGACATTCTGGACAATAGCAACCTTGACAATGCTCTTACTAGGCTCTTTTTCCTCCAGTAGAAATGTTAGTTGGGCTTATTGGGTGTTCTAAGGGTTGAAGGCTCTTGCCCAGAACACTGGCAATAAAATACTGGTTATGTATAGCATATATTTTATGTATGTGTTGGTTTTAGAACTCCTGATCCATTAATTAATACTGTTGAAAAGAAATGTACTCCAAAGCAATCGAGAGACCTTTACAGCATCAAACAATACCAAGGACATTGTTCATAGTGAAATCTTACAATTTGAAGGCTATTTTGTGTGCGATATCGTTATCATCAAATAAAGTATTACATAAAGTTTAGATCTAAAATCAGTGTCAGTATTCACCACTCGTTCTACATTGCATTCTTAATCTAATTCTAAATTTAGAAATTAATGCATTTTCTTACTGGGTATATGTGTTTTCCAGAGGTAATGATGATGGTATCACCCCACTTCATCAGGCTGCCAGTGAAGGTCATGTCCAGTGTTTGAAGATGTTGATCGATCATGGTGCCAAAATTGATGGTGAGGATTGTAGAAACCACACCCCTCTTGATCTAGCCAAACTATGGGGGCACAGAAAATGTGCAAGGTATGTCTGTGTGTTATGCGCAAAGGAAAAGCTTAGTGAGCAATAACTGAATATCAGAATTTGCAACAATGTGGCATTATCATTTTTTAAAACAAAACTGGAATATATTGGGCAAAAAAGATATTGCCACATGAACAGTGGCTTCTTTGTTGGCAATGTTTTCAAAGGTTTCAGTGCCCAAGCTCTGAGAAGGTAATATTCTGGCAGTTCTGCTCAAGTTCCATTTCGGTTTTGAGGCATTCTTTAGAGTTGAAAACACTGTGATAGAAGAAGTCTTTGCTCATATAAGCAACAATATCTCTTTTACAATTTGTTTTCAAAAGCATATTGACTCATGCTCAGTTTGGCCCTTGATAGTTTAGTGCCACTGTGTTCTATTTACATAGCTTGTATGAGAAATGACTTTTTGCATTCACAGGGGATACTTGATTTTATGACAGAAAACATTGTGAGAAAAAGAGAAATAGTTTGTAAGTAGCAATTTCTGAGGTCCAGAGTTTACTTTCCTGTTTTTTTCAATACTGTATAGACAAACAATTTCCTTTGACATTCTATTCCTACTTTCATCTTATCTAGGCCATTAAGCTGAGGTGAGCCCTCTACTGCTTCAAAACAATTGAACATTGCCAATACACCTCAAAATCCTGCCTACCCTTATCTAGTACATTTTTGAAAATAAGTTGTATACATAATGACTCATAGAAATTCAACAAAACGTCTGTGAAAAAATAGGATAAGTAAAAGGTCAGAAGACATGGTTGGGAAAAGAGAATGTTGCTTATTAGGCTCAATTTCTCCTGTACCCACAATTATTTCAAAAGCAGAAGTAGCTATGCATCTACAGCTTCAAATTTCCTGCCTTTCTTTGCTTATTTGGTGTGTAATGCTGTCAACAGTATTTTGATAATTCACAGTGACAGTTTGCAGATCCATTTTTTCCTGGAATTTTGTTTCAACCAGTATTTGATCTATCATCCTTACACTGGCAAGCCAGTTATTATCCGAAAAAGTGCAACTTTCATCGCTACAACGTTAGTATTACCACTTGTGCAAAAAATACACAGGCGCACCATTACAGATTTACTATCTGTGACAAAAACACATGCGCAGTATGGATTCGCATGAACATTTATTATATACTCCATTAAGAACACTTTGTTAGTTTTAGACCTGTGAAATGCAAGTACAAAGTAACTCCTTCTGTATTTGTTTTCATTGAAGATCCAGACAAATTTTGCCAAATAAACTGTAAACTATTTTGTGAGATATTCTTTTCTTTGTATAGACAGAAAATATTGTGGGAAAAGGTTAGCAGAATATTCTCCTTTTTTTTCCTCACAATTTGTGAATGGTCGATGAAGGATTTAATCTTTTTCTCTTTATAGAATTATAGCAGCTGAAATGTGGCAACAAGGAAAAGACCAAATTGCTAAAGAGATGCAACAGTTACGAAAGCTAAAAATGCAGCAGGTGCTTAGAGAAATGGAGCTAGAAGCAGAGTTTAAAGCTAAAAATGAGCATTTCAGCGAGGAAGCCTTTCGAAAGTGGTTAGAAGAAAGAGGGTAGGTGGTTTCGACGGCTTTCAGATTTTGATAGAACAGCTATATTACTACCTTTTTTTCATTGTTTAGGTATCAAAAAAATGAAAAAAGATAAGTAAAATTAAATTTTATACATACATTATATATTCCTACAAAATATAATATGATGTGGACAACTCTCAGCCAGGTTTGATTGGTCAAAATGATAGGTCAATATTCATCTACCATTCATAAAAAATAGGTTTTCACTAGCTGAACTTTTTTTTTTCAGTGTTTTTTTTGTAATAGAATTGTGTATAATTGAAATATTTGTTGTTAGAAATAGTAGGTAAATGATAAAAGAAAATATATTGTATCTTTCCCAGGTTTTGAATTTTCTTTTCACTGTTTAGGAAATTTTGGGAGGGGTGTTGGATTAATTTTTAACATCACACAGACTCTACCTCGTGAGATATCAACTTTTCCCATGCTGCTAGAAGCTAGAACAAGTCCCTGGAAAGTTACTACAACGTGATATTCCTTACATCACTGTCAAAATCAGTGCTGTTCTCCTCCCCCTGTTTTTCTTTTTTTTTAATATTCTTAGTCTTTTTGCTTTGGGTTTAAACTGGTCTTTGCTCTGAGGACAAATTTGGAATTACAAATTCTTTACTTCAGTAACAGAGTAATGTTTTATTACAGATTTGATCAAGACATGCCAACTGGACCCAAACCAGCTAAAGAAGATAAGAAGCAAAAAGAGTCAAAAAATGATGCAAAAGAATCACTGATGAAACCAAACAGTATGGTTGCAAAACCTGCGGGAACAAGCATTAGAGATGGCCCAAAAGCCAGGCGACCTGATTCCATGCCAACAGCTAAAAGTGCCCGACAACCATCACCTGTAAGTAGGAAGCAGACCAATCTTTCCTCTGAAGATGAAGAGTTTGATGAAGGTCTGTATGAGCAAGGTGACTTAAACAAGGAGACAGACATAGTTGAGAAGAGGTCAAAAACTACAGGGTTTGTCAATCCTAATCCCTGGAAAATACCTTTAAAGGTAGATGATCCTCCATATATAACCAATCTTATAGATGATTACCCTCGTGATGAGTATACAATGATGCCCCTTGTGGATTCAGCACCCAAATTTTATGACGGTAGACATGGTCCTAGATTATACAAGAAAGATGTAAAACCTGGCTCCATTGACACCAAGAAAAAATTACGAAAGCCGAATCTGCCAAAGGAAATACTTGAAAAAGGATTGATGGATGATGCGTCTCGATCAGACCGGCCATTTATATTCAAACCAAAACATATTGCAGACGTACATCTCAAGAAAAAATATGATGATCAAGTGAAAGGCAAGAGTGAAGTCTCTCTACACTTGTGTGATGATATCAACTCTTTTCTCGTGAAAAACAGCTTAATACAGGGTGCACAGATATTTGATATCTCTCTAGACTCAAAAGGAAAGGTGGCTGCAATGGAAAAACGTCACACCCTTGATGCCAACAGTATTCTAAAGTCACACCCTGACACACGGTCAACGTCATCCAGTAACTGGTCGTCGGTGAAATTTCCAAGAGAGAAAGTGGTTAAGTCCTTAAAGAGCATGGGCACTCCACCATCTTTCCCAAATATACAAGGAAATGAAAATATATTTTGAAACTGAACCAGAGTGAATAACAAACAGAGTAAGAGCTACCTTGCTTCAGATATACAGGATGACAAGAGAGCTTTCACAAATACAGTCAGAAAATAGATTTTTTTCTTGTACAAATTAACCCTTTACCGCACAATGCCGTCTTTTAACAACCCTGGGAAAGAAGCCTGGTGAAAACATTGTGGGAAATGGAGAAAATGCTGGTAACCAACATTGTCTCCTTTTCCCATAATGTCTTCTGTCCTATCAAAGAAAAATTGCGCCACTTGAGCCACATTGAAATTTTTGTCTGGAAATGCTTTCAATTTTGAACAAAGGCTAAAATGTTGTCGTCTGGTAAAGGGTTAAAAAACAATGATAAGGATTTTTTTAATACTAAATTAGGGTCTTTTCCTAAATCAGTGCCCATTGCAGTCTTTGAATGATTTATACTATACTGTACAGGATCTTTCCAGGGCTACTTTTGTAAATTTTACAAAGAAAAAAATACGAAGGAAAGGAAAATGTAGTTCTTTAACCCTTTGTCAAACAATCCTGAGTTTTGACAACCCAGTGATGGAAGGCCTTTAAAAACATTGTGGGAAAAAAAAGAAAATGCTGGTAACCAGCATTTTCTTTTTCCAACAATGTTTTCTACCCTTTTAAAGACAATTTCCACCATTTGAGCTACATTTAATATGTCATCTGCAATGGTTTGGATTTGTATAAGTCCAAAATTTCTTTTCTTGGTAAAGAGTTAACACTTTACCACATGACCACATTAGAAAATTTTAGATGTGTCCACATTGAAAGCTTTTGCAGAAGACAAATTTTACTCAAAACATAAAACTTTTCTTTCAAAGAGTAGAAAGCATTGTGGAAAAAGGAGAAAATGCTGGTTTCCATCAATTCCGCCTTTTTCCATGATGTTTTCAAAAGCCTGGGTCATTAAAACTTGATTGTGATAAAGAGTAAATGGAGGAAAAATACTGGGGGAAAACAGCAATTATTTGTTAATAGCAATTGCTTGTTTTCTCAAACTAATTCAAAAACTGTTGACTTCAGAGATGTTGGAAGTGTTTGTACAGTATTGGGTCATATACATGTATTGCTCTGATTATGTTGAAAATTGATTAACCCTTAAAGCACCTGTCATGACTACAGTTGCATTTGCGGCCAGTGTAGATCAAGATCAGGCTGCACAAAACATGCAGCCTGATCTTTGATCTACACTGTCCGCTTTGATGAATCACTGTAGACAAAAGCAACCATAAAATTGCAATTATTTTGGTCTTATTGCTAGGATTAAAATGTCTGGCAGGTTTATTCAGCGCTCCAAGGGTTAATACAGTATGGTTTTAACAATGTTAAAAATTTGCAAGATTGTATTTTTCCTCAAATTATGATTATACATTATTGTTTACAAATGATAAGCAGGTGTCGTGTTAATAATTTCTTGTTCAGTGGTTAAGCAGTTAATTATTACCAGATTAGTAAGATTTTGCATCATTTAAAAGAGTTATTTCCCTTTGCATTGAATTGACAAGTTTCAGTCGTGTAACAAGTTATTTTTAACTATTACTGGTCCACACCACATCACAGAGACAAAGCTGCCTTTTATCTATCATTTTTTGACCATGTCAACTTTTGTCAGCATTTTCTTGTTTTCCCACCATGTTATCTTCCCTTCAAAGACAAATTTTATCATTACTATCACATTTAATTTGTTTACATTTACTTTTAATAAAGACCAGTCTAAAATTTTGTCATTTGGTAAGGACATAACTCATTACTTCTTGAAAAGCAGTAGATGACTGAAAATATTCTTGTAAAGTATAAATAGAGGTTTGAAGTATGAGCACATATGGCAATTTATAGCATCAAAAGAAAATTTCAGTGTTCATTGCAATCAAAATCCCTTATTGCTACAATACATTTACTTTCAAAACTTGTTTGATGGTTATGTGATTTAGAAATAAAAAAGCTTCATGAAAATGGGGTAAGGAAAAACTCTTTATAAATCTTTATTTAACCGAGACACTTTAAATAGTGCTTTGTTCTACCCGTCTTCATTTTTGCTGTACTGCCGCACAATATTCTTTCTGTTTGTTCTGACTTTAGTTTTGTGACAACTATAAAGGTAATAAATGTAAGAGATTTTTTCTTTAATTACATTGTGGTTTGTGTCTAGCTTTTCTGTACTTATTTTTTTCACTGATGATATCTAAACATTACCCAGTGAAAGTTATGTGTGCAGTTATTAATATAATATAAGCTGGAAAAATGACAGAATTAATCATTGCTAAGCTTCTAAAATGACAAGTTATCATGTAAAGCATTATGAAAACATTGAGAATACAGATTTTTACCTGAGAGGAAAACAGCATGTTCTTTGTATTAGTGAAATTTACAAATCTGTTATGGCTTACCACTAGGTATGCTGGGAGCTGCATTGTTTCATTGTAATAAAAGAGGAATTGTCATAAATGCAATTTTTCTCTTTGCTACAATTTTTTTTTTACTGGTATTGAACCTTAATTCATGCTGATTATACATATTTTAGTTCGATGTTTTCGAAGTTTTCTCCTGAAAACTTGTTCAGTAAATAATGAATTAAACTTGAAAATTAATGTTGAGAGAGTCAATAAACACTAGAAAATTGAGTAAAATAAATGCTCCTCTTTCATTATTTTCTCTATTTTATATAGTGTTTTCAAATAATAAAATCTGTGATAATGCAAAGACTTTTTCTGTATGATGTTAAGAGTTTTTGTTTTGGTTTGTTGGTTGTTAATATCTTTTATGCATATCTGAAACTTCATCATTTGTGCTTTTCAAACAGAAAACTGCTGATTTAGAATTGTTCATTGTTAGTGTTGAGCTTTATGGACCATAAAACTGCTGAATATACATTTTTTTTTCAGTATTAATAATATGAGTGTACATTTAGTACTTCTACTTTTTTCTTTATTAGTGCTTTATCAAACAAACCTGTGTTTTAACAACCCTGAGAAATAAAGCTTTTGAAAATATTTTTGAAAAAAAAGAAAGTGTTGGTAACCAGCATTTACTCCTTTTCCCACAGTGTTTTTTATCCTTTCAGATCACATCATTAGAGTCTCATTTAAAATTTTGTCCGCAAATGCTTTCAGTTTGCACTAGTCTAAAATTTTGTTGTCTGATAAAGAGTTAATTGAAATTTGCTGCTCATTATGTAAATCCTTATGAGAGGGTTTGTTTGCTAGTTGAGTTTGAAGAACAAGAAGGTTTTGGTAAATACAGACAGAATAATTAAATTCTCTGTGACCGTTTCTTATCAATTTACTATCTAGCCATCTACTGCAGACAGAATGTTTGTCTTGCACCCAGCTTCGTTTAAAAAAACTTGGGCAATAGAAGAATAATGAGCAGTTTCTCTTATTACTACAATGTTTTTCAATTTTACAGTCATCTACAAATTTATGTAAGGAGGTATCAGTTGATTTGGAGAAAATGCTTGTTTTAGTAATGTTTTTTTTTTCATTTTTCCCATTGTTTAGTCAAAAGCCCTCCTCCTGACAGACACTAAAACATGAGATCGTTTGGTATAAGTTTAACTCTTTACCTAACAACAAACTTTTAGAGTAGTCCAAATTGAAAGCATTTGCAGATGACAAAATAAAAATGGTAGAAAACATTGTGGGAAAAGGGGAAATGCTGGTTACCAGCATTTTCCCCTTTTCCCACAATGTTTTCAAAAGGCTTCTTTCTCAGGGTCATTAAAAGTCGGAATTGTGTAGTAAAGGGTTAAACAATGTTGCTGAAAAGCGAAACTGGAGTACTTTCAAAATTTGTTCATACTAATTCAGCTGAGGGATACAGGGCGATCATGGTACACTTTCTTATATTGTTTTTGCTTGCAAGTTATGTGTTAAGACTAAGACAATTATGCTAAATCACTGAAAATGTTTATCGTTAACTAGAAGTTTGGAAGCTTTTAATGAAATTAGTGGTGTTTAATTAGTGACTGAAATTGATATTTGGGTATAATGAATTACAAAAAGAAGTTAAAAAGGAATAAAACGTTATTTTATTGTTTAAGTATTATGATGTGTACTGTTATATGTAAAAAGGGGAGTCTTTAACCCTCTACCAAATAGTTTTGTTTTGATTCTGAGGAATAAAAGTTTTAGAAAATAGCAGAAAAAGGAGAAAATGTTGGTAGCCAGCCCATTCTTCACTACCTACATGCTTTCTACCTTTTTTAAATACAAATCCCAACATACCAGCTACATCTGATTTGTTTACTGCAATTGTTTCAATATAGACAAGTACAAAATTTTGTCATCTGGTAGAGAGTAATGGAGATCTTTTCTTTGATTGAAATGTTTTGCAAAAGTGAAAAAAAAAAACATAATTGAAATATACCAATTAGTCAGATTTACACTATTAGGTAAATTTTATAAGATTTAAAGATGGTATCAGCAGATTTGGGATAGAGCGGGCTGATAGCAGAAAGGGTAGGAAGATACATATTTACACCGAGTTATATTTCCATATACATTTTGTATTTACAAGATTTTTTTTTTTTATTGTCATATCATATGTCAGTTAATTAGGCATAATTTTATTTTGATTCTCCATTGAATAAACAGGGTGCCTTGTATGCCGTGACTGTCCTTTTTCTCATATTCTGTCCCAAATTGCAACACAAATTATAGTTTATTTGATAAGTGCAGTGATATTTTTTTTTACTCTTTTCCAGATGACAAAATTTTATACCTGTCAAAATGAAAGCATTTGCTAAAGACCAATCAAATGTGGCTCAAACAATAAAATTGGTCTATGAAAGGTAGTATCATTGGGAGAAAACGAAAAAATGCTGATAACCGGCATTTTTTCCTTCCCCACAATGTTTCCAAGGACCTTTTTCCTCACCTGTATTAAAACTTATGTGACTTTTATGATTTAAACGCGTTCAGATTTATTGATAGAATGTTGATCCATCAAAAAATTGCCGCCATGTGCATGGCTTCTTATAGATAATTGACGTAGCCTATGCAAATTACAGTTTTATTAGCAAGTATGGCGATACAAGGCCAGTATGGCCCTCTTATGATGACATCTTAAACACATTTTCATAAGATATTATATACAGTACATGTAGGTCTAATCATTACATGATGGGCCAAGAAGGGGCAAGGAAAAATCTTTGAATAATATTTGTGCAGGTTGAACATCTACTAAACTTGGAAGCTGGAAAAAAATATGGAAAAGAATAATCACAAGGTAGTATTAATGTATGCAGATGTAAACTACTTCATGCACAACACCTTATAATTAACAGCTGTTTCACAGCTGTGTATTTAACCATAGCGCCTATTCAGTGAAGGGTGATATAGTTCCGCTAAACGCCTCCTAGACATTTTTCCAACATATAAGCTCCGATGTGCTTTCCATTTCTAGACATTCATCTTGTACCTCAGATCTTACCGGCTCTTTCATGGTTTTTATAAGCTTACCCCGACATTGCTAATGAGACTAGTCCGTGTAGCTCAATGGGTAGCGTATCTGACTCATGACCTGGAGGTTGCGGGTTAGGTACCCGGTTGAGGCAAACTTTCTTTCCGGCGATTTTTCGCCTCTCACCTCTGATGCATGTGAGAAAAGTAGTCAGTGGCTCTGGAAAGAAAGTTGTGTCTGTACTGGTGTGAGAAAGCCAGGAAACACATGGGTGCGCCACTGACCGCCATGATATGACCGGAGCTGTTAAAATGGCGCTAAACTCCAATGCAAACAAACAAACAATCGTAAGCAATTCGACACGAGATAGTGTATTGACTGAATCCTGAATAACTCTCAGGTCATTATTTGGCAAGACTGTGACTAAATATTTTCAACCAAATCAGGTCCTAAAGGTAAGTAAAGTTCTATATGTAATTTTACCAATTTTGAACAATTTAGATCTACTACTTAAAACTAAATGAAACGTTATACAAAACGAAAATAAAAAGTGAAGTCCGATACATAAATGTCGAAGGATAGACGTGTTTAATGAGGTTTTCTTGGTGTCAACAGGTCTAAATCATTTTCTCTGCGTTCACAACATCAGGAATGGCCAGTCGTGCAGGCTAATAGTGAATATTTATTTCTCATGAACATTAAATTGATCCATAAAGCTGACAAGCCAGAGCATTTAAAATCTGACACGATTTTCTTCTTTAGTTATAGGGTTTATATACGGCAGCAACTTTACTTTCTAGGTCAAGCCAACCTCATTGATCCTTTTTGGTTTGACCTTAGGGATGAAATTCGGTTTCAATCGACATTTCCACTTGTAAATGCTCGATAAAATCGAGGGTTAGAAGATTGGGCAGGCCAGTCTTGGCATGCAGTACACTTTCCTTGCAATTACTCTAGCACACTATGAGTCCAACAGAACATCTGCACCAGCGTACGATCTCACTTGTGTATCCATAATCTCATATTGATACTGCTGGGCAATCAATGAACCATGGTCAATAACAACGAGGTCTTTATATTCACTCTTAGTTTTAAATTCCGCCAAGACTCTGATTGACGCTCTTCCAGATGACAATTTGATTGTGGCTCAAATGGTGGAATTTGTTTTTGATTGGGTAAAAAACATATAGTGTGGAAACGAGAAAATACTGGTTAGTAGTTACCAGCATTTTCTCCTTTTCCCACTCTGTTTTCAGAAGCCGTCTTTGTTAGGTCGTTAAAACTCGGGATTGTGTGGTAAAGAGTTAACTCTTGACCAGACAACAAAATGGTCGACTTACCCAAATCAAAAGCATTCACAGATAACAAATAAATGTGAATAGAATAATGGGAATTTTATTCGAAGCAATGAAAAACATTATGTGAAAAGGAGAAAATCCTGATTGCCAGAATTTCCTCTTTCGTAGTGCAATATCTTATAAAGCTTCTTCATGGTCTTTAACCCTGATGCTGCTAAGCGCGACTTTTGTGGACAGTGAAGATCAAGATCAGACTGCACAGAATGTGCAGTCTGTTCTTGGATCTGCACTGTCTGATATTTTTCCTAAATATATACCTCTGAAATAACAATATTTGAATTTTACTATCGGCTTGAAGGTTTAATTTTATTTGTTTAACAGGTTAAGCGTTAAAAAACGGGATTTGTTGTTTAACCCGTTACCACACAATCCCAGGTTTTAAGGACCCTGAGATTGAAGCCTTTTGAAAACATTGAGGGAAAAGGAGAAAATGCTGAAAACCAGCATTTTCTCCTTTTCCCACAATGTTTTTTAACTTTTCAGAGAAAATTTTCGTCATTTGAGCTATATTTTTTATTTTGTCAGCAAATGCTTTCAATCTGGACAAGTCTGAAATTTTGTCGTTTGGTACAGGGTTAAAAATCAAAGCAAAATTGTACTTCTTGTTCCAAGCTTCAAAGTAAAAAATTAATTTTGATATTTTATGAGATATTCTAACTAAGGTAACCATGAAGCTGCAATATCTATTAGGCTGAGTTATTTGATTTCTAATGATATGGGTATGAGCAAGTTTGGTGCATCTCTCTCTCTCTCTCTCTCTCTCTCTCTAGGAGGAGGAGGAAATATACCACAAAATACACTGTAAGATGTATATTATTTATACATTGATTTCAGTAATTTAAATAACTTAAATACATATAAAAATATAATATAGTAAAATCGCAAAGCGCAAATTAATAATTTAGCGTGCATGCAAAATTACCCTACAGTTTACCTTTCTGTCAACCAATCAGATTTATGCTTTCAAGGTTTTGAAAGCTGAAGTACACTTACAGAGAAAACCCTGCATTTTGAATGCGCATCACACATTTATCATTTTTACCTAGCGTTACTTGCGTTTTCCTTTTTTTTTTACAAACTTCCCCACTGTATAATCTTATGTCTTATGCATAAGGGTATAGAATGCGGTTTTTGTCACATAGGTATAAAAACCACAGGTTCCTGTATTTTTACCACTATCAAAACGGCATCTCAAGATGATTGGCTGAGGTATTATGGACGTTACTAAAAATACAAATTTTAACAGGTGGGTCAACGAAAGCTGTTGTCATCAGATCACCCATTATAGGTTGCTATGCTATTAAACTCTTTACCAGACGGCAAAATTTTAGACTTGTTCATTTAGTCTGAAAGGATTTACAGACGACAAATGTGGCTCAAATGATGGGATTTGGGGCAGAAAATATTTGCGGGAAAAGGAGAAAATGCTGGTAACCAGCATTTTCTCCTTTTCCCACAGTGTTTTCAAAAGCCCTTCTCCTGCATGGTCGTTAAAACTCGGAACCGCTTTGTAAAGGGCTGTATGCATATATACCACATAAAGTTCTAAAGTAGATTGAACAGACTGAAAATTGTAAATTAAAGAAAAAATACAACCTTAACCTACATGTACATAAACTTCGCCTTGTTTTATACAAGGTACCCTGCAATACGTTTGGCCCCCAGTGCCAATGTAGATCGTGCGTTTACCTAGGCAAACGCGAAGGTAACTGTAGATCGTGCATTTAAGACGCTGTAAACCAAGAGCAGACGGCAATAAACTGCATTTTGTCTTTCGATCTACACTGTCTGTTTTTCTGCTACGAACCCATATTTATCTAGCATGTATTCCAATTAACACATAGTTTCCAGTAAACGACTTTGCGTCTTGTACCAGACTGCTTTTGGACTTGTTATTTCAAAAGAAGAAACGATTCAATATCAATGAGCCAGGTTCTGTGAAAAGGGGGCTTAATGCATCTCCGTGATACCCTGTACCAAGAAAGTCATTATATAATTATGGATCCATAAAATCGACTGAATAATATGATAGACTGGTCCTTGGACATACAGAATATTGACCGATAGCGAAAAGTTTCGGCCCAGGTCAGCCTGCGAGGACTGCACAGGCTGACCTGAGTCGATACTTTTCACAGAGCATGGTTCCAATATTTCATAAGGGTGCTTTTGTCGTTGTCTGTTTTTTAATGTGTTTCGGGTTACTAATGACGCTGAATATTATATGAATATGAGTCATGCTCTGTGAAAAGGGGGTTTAAAGCATCTGCAAAAGGTATCGATTCATGTCAGACTGCGCAGTGTGCGCAGGGCCGCAGGCTGACCTGAGTCGGAACTTTTTTGCTATTGGTCAATTTTCTGCATGTCAGAGGACCATTGGACCCCATTATTCAGTAGACTGTAATACATAATGGGTTTTATGAATCCATAGTAATGTGATAACTTGCGTGGTATCATGCATCATCGAGATGCATTAAACCCCCTTTAGCCAGAGCATGACTCAAATATCTTATAGGCTTTAACCCTTTACCACACAATCCCGACTTTTAACGACCCTGAGAAACAAAGCTTTTGAAAAACATTGTGGGAAAAGGAGAAAATGCTGGTAACCAGCATTTTCTCCTTTTCCCACAATGTTTTCTTCCCTACCAAAAACAAATTTTAATTTTTGATTAAAATTTATTTTGTCGTCTGCTAGTGCTTTCAGTTTGGACCAGTCTAAAATTTTGTCGTTTAGTAAAGAGTTAAGCTAGTGTTTCCCAAACGGGTTTCTGCTCCAACCAGCGCATCGAATTATTGTGCGTTCAAATAACTGAGAATTCTACATATTTGGCAGTAATAAAATATCTTCTCGCTTGAATTATCATCGCCGTTAAAAAAAAATCAACTTAATACGACATTATAGCACCGTGTAACAAGCAAATGTAGCAACCAGGCTCTTAGCCAGTGAAAACTTTCCATTCCCTTGATTCAACATCAATTTTGCAATAACATACTTTTTTAGACAAAAACAAGGCGACAGAAAGAAAAAAAATAGTACTTGGTTTCATATTAACTACATTCCTGGCTAGCCCCGTTACAATCAGTTATTTACTAAATATGCGTGGTATCATAGAAATCCCATTGCCTATAATGTCAAACAAGCAGTTTCGTTGAAATATTATCCCCCGCCAAAAAAAAGCCCTATTAAGTAAAAAAAAAAACCCAAAGTATATCGGCGGACTATCATAAGGAACGCATGTATGAAATTTCATCAAATTTCGTCAAGGATTTTAGGAGATATCTGTCCGGACGGACGTACGAACGGACGGACGGACAACGCAAAAACTATATATTAATAATATGTAACCTAATATATACATTCAATTTTGAAACTCCACTCGCTATATGATTTGTCGGGACGGTCTGGAACCGAATTTTAACAGATGCTGGCGATGACAGTCCCTGAAGCAGTTGACTGCTGTAATTAGAAAGAAAGAAATAAATCAGGACATTACCGTTTTCGTGTAATTTATGTGTATGTCCCTCTGTTTTTTTCTCTACTAGACCCGACATCCGAATATTAGGCCTTTATATTACGTCTCGCACTGTCTTGTTTTCTCTAGCATCGCATAAACTTGAATTTGTACATAAATTTCAAGTAAGAATATTGTTTAGATTCATCGAAATATGTATGAGCTTTGTCTGGGGAAAAGGGGCTTAATGTATCTCCGTGATGCATGAAACCAAGCAAGTCATCACATGATTACGGGTCCATAAAATCCATTTTGTCTAACAACCGACTGAATCATGAGGTAGACTTGTCCTTTGACTTGTAGAAAATTGACCGATAGCAAGAAGTTTTGACTCATGTCAGCGTGCACGGACTGCGTTGGCCGACATTGGTCTATATTTTTTTTGAAAATGCATTAAGCCCCCTTTTCACACAGCATGGCTCATACACATACACTATGTTCACCCTGTCTGAAGATAAATGTCATTCTGCATGACGGGTAGTTGTGTGTGTTGACCTAGTTTTAGTACCTATGGTAACCAGCATCTTACTTGAGTTGTTGGCACGTGTAATGACTACACTAAAATCTTATCAAAAAAATAATTGTACTAAAATATGAATACAAAGTAATATCACAGGCATTTGGAATTATATTATTCGAAATAGTCTGAGTTAATATGCTATTTTAGTGATGTGATTCCACCAATGGAATTTTAGAAAATTGCGGTAGTAAAAAAATACATGGCCTTAAAAAAGAGTGCAATAATTCTGAAAAAAATCACTATTTCTTATTTCCTAAGTGTAGTAAGATTCGCATTTTCATTTCTGTGACCTTCAAAATAGGGTTTTAATTGAGCAATGACTGGAACATTGTAAATTACGTTTCTCCAAGTCTTAAATGGTCGTTCGTAAATCATTTCCCGAGGTCGGACAAAATCCTCCTTGGCAATTGGTTTTGTAAAGTTTTTACCATAACGTAACTCCAAGTACTCCCCGGCTGCCGACACACAAAATAGTTCAGCGTCCATAAACTGACACTTACATAAATTTTCAAACAAATTTTTAGTCCGAATGATATGGAATTGTCTGAGAAACTGTGCATCGTCGTCTCGGAGACCACATTCCATTTGTTTTAAACATGGAGTCTGAACTCTCGGGTCGTTTATGAAAGTCTCGTGCAGAACGTTTATATCGACGACTTTGACCCCCTTATAGCTTATCCTAACTGCATCACTATATTGATAGAAAAGACTCATTAGTACCATATTTTGATGTTCAAATAAGAGATCAGTATAAGAGCTATTACTTCTCATTACATGTTTAACTTTGTCGTAGCCATTTGATAGCGTCATGTTTTTCGGGATAATCATCCAAATATCCATGTCGTCATCCGCCCTAACGTGACGATAAACGTGAAGCAGTGAACCGTCACGCAACACTGATTTGATACCAAGCTTTACGTATATATCGGAAAGCGCATGCGCAATAAGCACCAAAGGACGGGGTTTATAGTCCGAGAAGTTGTGAGGTTTTGTATTCCATGAGCACTGGTGAGAGATGTTGAAGGAAGCAGGGAAAAGTCTGGCCCGATGTTGAACGTAATATGGAGATAGATGTACGTTAAATATCACAGAATGTATCGCAGAGGCGGCTATCATCACGGCAACACACAGCACACATAATATACAGTGTATCTTCTTAAGTGTAAGAGAGATAGTGACTTCCATATCAGGCGTTGTTTGGTGACCCCTTCTCCTTGATACAAGTGCCTGTAAACCCTTCTCCTTTATACTCGTGCCTGTGACCCCCTTCTTTTTTATACTCGTGCCTGAGATCGCTTCTCTTTTATACACGTGCCTGTAAAATAGAGTAGTAAGTAGGAAAATAGAAGTATTTGTATATGTACGTTTATCTCAATGCCTCACTCAGATGACCTTCCTAAAGTTGCTATGCAGACCACTGTTAAAAACGTTGTGACAAAAGGAAAAATTGCTCATTTCGAGCAGTTTCTCCTTTTGTCACAATGTCTTCTCATTTATACATGTATTGAACCTTCATCAATAAAAACTTATTCATTTGATACAAGGATATTTTCAAGGTTTTTTGAGGCAAATTTGTCCAAGGACGTAACGATTTTCAATAAATAACTATTCAGACGTAAGTACAGATAGAACTATTGACTTTCTAATATTGGAAATCAGGGTCCGTATTCACCAACCATTCTTAAGAACGTTCTTAGGCTTATTCTTCAAGATTTTCCAAGTTTGAAAGCAACACAACTTCTGATTGGCTAAACCATATGGTTTAGCCAATCAGAAGGCGTGTTACTTTCAAATTTGGAAAATTTTGAAGAACAAGACCAAGAATGTTCTTAAGAATGGTTGGTGAATACGGACCCAGATACAATACTCATGTGTTGCAGTTCGAAGGCTGTATGAATCAGAAGTCTTACCAAATATTGGGACAATTTAGATTCGAGATAATAAGGACACATTTTTTATTGTAGTCTGATGTCGGCTTTATGTACAGTCCGCTTTCATCCGGTATGGCACCCTCTATGGGTTATAATTGTTCCACGATAATCGTGAACGCGGAAAAACATGGTAAGATCTACAACAGGATACAATCAGCTTTGAAGTAGGTACATTAACCCTTATACTGCTAAGCGCGACTTAAGGCCTTTTTGTAGAAAATGTAGATCCAAGATCAGACCGCACAGAACATGCCACTGGCTGCTTTCCACATAACCATCGTCGAAACAATAGTCAGAGATCAGAGAGGAAAGAATCCTGTCGCAATGACTATCATCAATCCTCGGAAAGAAATTGGCCCAGCCGGGGATCGAACCAGCGACCCTCATTTCTGAAAATTGAAGATGTCTATAATAAAGGAATTTGTCATTAAAAAGGTACGAAGCATTGTGTGTGTTGGGGGGCGGGGTTCAGAGAAGTGCTAGTTTTCAGCATTTTCTCCTTTTTTCACGATGTTTTCAAAAGTACTAATGATGAGGGTCATTAAAACATGGGACTGTTTGGTAATGCGTCAGATACATAAAATATTCATAGATATATTCAGTCGGCGAAAAAGACCAAGAAATTCCAATTGTAAGGCTTTCAAAATACCTCAGATCAACTAGAATTTCCACGTGCACCGAAAAGGCAACTTTTTTTTCGTTCGTTTGTTACTCAGTTAATTCATTTACTTTTTTCTTTCTTCAAAGATTTGTTTAATGCATATGTGTTCTAGTGAAAAGCATTTTTTACCTTCTCTCACAATGTTTTTCTCTACATTCATAGCCAAATCCCATCATCTAAGCTGTATCAAGTTTTTCGTCTGCAAAAAATCTCTAATTTCTGAACAAATCTAAAATTTTGTCGTCTGTTTTTTTTTTTACATACATGTAGTTTAAGGCCGTTCTGGCGAGAATGTCTCAAGCGATGTACAAGATCGGACGACGCGTTCTGAGTAGTCCGACTTTGATCTACAATATGAGATCAATGTTCTTTTTCCTACGAGTGCCTGTAAATTTATAGATCAGGTCATGTGAAAGAGCACCAGACTATTTGATTGGCTAGTAAGCTAGCTAACAGGTCGTTGATGGATGAATCGATAGATGTATGGATAGATGGCTACTTTTTCGACCTAGCTGAATGGGCTGGCTTTTGACCTACTTTTTGGTACTAATAAAAAAAATGAATAAATAGAAATCTGTAATTGGTCAAATATGTAGACATGTTTATTTTAAGGACCCCAGTGGTAAAAAATGTAGACATGTTTATTCTAAGAGCCCCTACCCATTTCGCTGGCAAATTTACGCCGTCTACTTTTTTTACAGATATTTCTTGTTTTTGTCAATCCTCTCGAAAGCTTGTTTGTCCGTCAGATCTACCAGTCATTTTTGTCGACGGCAATGCATTTGCATTGCGTCACATTGTAAGTTTGTAATTAAGGAAATGCTCTTCCATCAATTATTCAAACATTGCTTTACTCAATACAAAAGATAGTAATCGTCAAAAAAATCGATGCGTGTCGGTCAGACTGTAACCAAACAAACTACAGCGTCCATAGAGACGCGTAAACAATTTCATGACAACAAAGGGGGACATACATTACTGCAGCGTGGTAAGTTGTCACATTGAATAGAGAAAATATTCTCTCTTGATTTCTGATAATATGTCTATTTAACTCTTAGGCTGCTAAGCGCCACTCACAAACCTTTTGCGGACAATGTTGATCCAAGATCAGACTGTACAGAACGTGCAGTCTGATCTAGGATTTACATTGTCCGCTAATGAGAATGCCCCTAAAAGAAAAAAAAAAACTTTGAAATGGCAATATTTAGGGTTTTACTATCGACTGGACATTTTCTTATAACTTATTTAGCAGGTTAAAGGTTAACTCTTTTGCTGCCAAACAAATGAGTCATGCTCTGTAAAGTGAAGTTTAATGCATCTCAATGATACATTATATCGAGCAAGACATCGTGTAATTATGGATCCATAAAATCCATTCTATATAAATATAAAAATAAACAAACGACTGAATCATGAGGTACACTGGTCCTTTGACATGCAGAAAATTGACTAGTAGGAAAAAATATCGACTCGGGTCGGGCTGCGTGGACATGGTTCGATACTTTTTGCAAATGCAGTAAGCACCCTTTTCACAGAACACGACTCGAATAAAATCAATTTTTTGTAGGTCTGTAGGTATATTACTACATCAAGTCTAGATAACTTGTCTATGTTTAGCTGAAGATAGCGGACGACGTAGATCTAAGTTTTGTGCTTTCTGATCTTAATCTACGATGTTTGCGAAAGCTATTTAACCCTTTACCGCACAATGCCGCCTTTTGACGCCCCAAGGAAAGAAGCCTTTTGAAAACATTGTGGGAAAAGGAGAAAATGCTGGTAACCAGCATTTTCTCCTTTTCCCACAATGTTTTCTACGCTATCAAAGAAAAGTTGCACCATTTGAACCACATTGAAATTGACGTCTGCAAATGCTTTCAATTTGGACAAGGATAAAATTTTGTCGTCTGGTAAAGGGTTAAGTCGCCATTGGCATACACCGTGCGAAGCAATTTTAAGTAAAACATCGCCGTAGATAATGGATAATGCATTTGGATAAAAATGTAACGCATGGATAGGTATATATGTGGGAAAAATGTGGTACTCGAAGAAATGCACGTAACGAGCAATTTCTTCTTTTGTCACATTATTTTAAGATGCAAAATGTGATCTGTCATGGGTAATGAGTTACAGTATATAACTTTCTGTGTTGGGCATTACTTTCTAGAATTGCTTGTAGAGCGCAAAGCAAGAAACATGAAATCAGCAAGGTCTGTATTCACCAACTATTCTTAAGAATATTCCTTGTCTTATTCTCCAAGATTTTCTACACTTGAAAGTAATACAACTTCTGATTGGCTAAACCAAATGGTTTAGCCAATCAGAAGTTGTGTTTCTTTCATATTCAGAGGATTTTTGGAGAATGAGAATAAGAGTGGTTGGTGAATGCGAGCCCAGTTCGGCGTATAAAGCCTGTCCAGCATCCCATGCATGGTACCGACACCTCATCTTAATGTCTGATACCAACACCTCTGTGTCATGACATCTCCATGAATGATACCGTAGGTTACACCTCACTATCTTAGTATGTACATATCTGATACCTACATCTCGCTATTTTAGCGTCTGTATGTCAGATACCTACACCTCGCTTTCTTAGTATCTATATGTCTGATACCTACAGCTCACGTTTTTAGCATCGATAATGTCTGATACCTACACTTCACTTTCTTACCTTCTTCATATCCGATTCCTACACATATTTTTCCTGGCCTCTTCATGCCCAATACCTACATCTCACTATCTTAGCGTTTTCATGCCTGATTCCTACACCTCACTGTCTTAGCATCTGTATGCCTGATACCCACGCCTCACTGTCGTAGTATCTGTATGCCTGATACCCACGCCTCACTGTCGTAGTATCTGTATGCCTGATACCCACACCTCACTGTCGTAGTATCTGTATGCCTGATACCCACACCTCACTGTCGTAGTATCTGTATGCCTGATACCCACGCCTCACTGTCGTAGTATCTGTATGCCTGATACCCACACCTCACTGTCGTAGTATCTGTATGCCTGATACCCACACCTCACTGTCGTAGTATCTGTATGCCTGATACCCACACCTCACCTGCATCTCATCGTCTTACCGTCCCCATGCTGGATACCTGTACGTCACTTTTGTAAGCATCCCAATGCTAGATATCTGAACCTCCTTGTTGAAGCATCCCTATGCATGATACTTACTTTTCATTGTCTAAATAGTTCATGCCTGATACCTAGACTTCACTATCTCAGCATCTCCATGCCAGATACTTACATCTCACTTACTTTGCCATTCCAATGCCTGATACCTATACCCAATAACACTACCATTACCTTCCCCATGCCCAGTACCTATTCCTCATTGTACCTATTCCTCATTGTCTCAGCATCTCCATGGCATATACCTGCTCTTCACTGCCTTAGCATGGCTGATACCTTGCCCTTACAATCTTAACATTTTTATGCCTGGTACCTCCACCTCACTATCTTTGCATCGCCATGCCTGATACCTACACCTCACTATCTTCCCCATTCCCGATTCCTACGCCTCACTGTCTTAGAATATCCATGACTGATAGGTATACCTCACTATCTTAGCATCCCCATGCCTTATACCTGCCATCTCCATGGTATATACCTGCTCTTCACTGTCTTAGCATGGCTGATACCTTGCCCTTACAATCTTAACATTTCTATGCCTGATACCTACACGTTACCATCTTTGCATTCCCATGCCTGATACCTACACCTCACTATCTTCCCCATTCCCGATTCCTACGCCTCACTGTCTTAGCATATCCATGACTGATAGGTATACCTTACTATCTTAGCATCCCCATGCCTTATACCTGCATCTCACTTACTTAGCACCCCAATGCCTGATAGGTACTTGTGCTTCACTATCTGTCTAAGCATCTCCACGCCCGATACGTACACCTCACTATCTTAGCACCCCAATACCGGATACCTTACTGTCTTAGCATCTCCATTGCTGATACCTACACCTCACTGTCTTAGCATCCCCACGACTGATACCTACACCTCACGATCTTAACATCTCCATGCCTGACACTTACATCTCACTATCTTAGCATCCTCATGCCTGAAACCCACAGCTCATGATCTTACCGTCCCATTGTCCGATAACTACACTTCACTGTCTAAGTATCCTTATTCCTGATACCTATATCTTACAATCTTAACACCTCCATGTCCATTACCTACACCTCACTGTCTTAGCATCCTCATATCTGATACCTACACCTCACTATGTTACATCCTCATATCTGACACGATTTTAGCATCCTCATGCCCGATAATACAGGTCTATACTTCACTGTCTTAGCATCCACATGTCTGATACCTACACCTCACAATCTTTACATCCCTATGCCTGATACTTACACCCCATTGTCTTGGCATATCCATGCAGAAACCTTTAGTTCGCTGTCTTAGCTTCGAGTCTGACTAATTAATTTGGTATTTCCGTGCTAGATACCTGCACCTAACTATTTGGTGTTTTCATGCTTGATACCTACATCTCACTACCTTGGCATCTACTTCCACCTCATTGTCTTAGCATATCCATGCCAGATACCTACACATTACTATATTAGCATCCCCATGCCTGATACCTACACCTCACTATTTTACCACGCCGGTGCCTAGTATCTACATCTCAGTATCTTAGCGTCCCAATGCTAGATACAGGTCTACACGTCATTGTCCTAGCTTCCCAATCTTAGATACCTACATATTATTGTTCTGGCATCCCAGTCCTAGATACCTTTATTTAATTGTTCTGGCATCCAAATGCTAGATACCTACATATTATTGTTCTAGCACCCCAGTCTTAGATACCTTCATTTCATTGTGCAGACGCTAGATACCTACATATTATTGTTCTAGCACCCCAGTCTTAGATACCTTCATTTAATTGTTCTGGCATCCAAATGCTAGATCCCTACATATTATTGTTCTAGCACCCCAGTCTTAGATACCTTCATTTAATTGTTCTGGCATCCAAATGCTAGATACCTACATATTATTGTTCTAGCATCCCAGTTCTAGATACCTTCATTTCATTGTTCTGGCATCCAAATGCTAGATACCTACAACTCACTGTCTTAGCATCTCCGTGACTGACATCTACATCTTCCTGTTTTAGCAACTATATGTCAAGCGGCCCTTTCTTCGTACGATAATGAGAAAGAAGGCTTATGGAAACAATGTGAGGATGTGACACCAGCACAATGTTTGAGAGCTAACCTTTCAAAAGACAATTTCCATCATTTTAGGCGCATTAATTTGTCGTCTGAAAATGCTCTCAAATTGGGCAAGTCTAAAGTTTTGTCTTCTGGTAAAAAGTTAATCACACGATCCTGTGTTCTTGTGATCCAGAGGAAGACGGCGTTCGAAAACGTTCAGAGAAATATGAGAACCAGTATCTTCTTCATTGCTTTATAAAACCTTTACAAGATCGATTTATTCATGTTAGTCATACTGAATTTTTCGTCTGCGATTGCCTTCCAAAATGGATAGCACATATTTTCTGTCCTCTGTGTAAAAGGTTAATTGTAGAAAATTGTAGAAAAGTGGTCATTTCCTATATCTCAGTAATGTTCAAGCCGCGCCAGCATTATCTGAAACATGCTGTCTGAAAAAGGGGCTTAATGCATTTGCAAAAAGGAATCCGTCCAGATCAGCCTGCGCAATCCGCGCAGGCTGATCTTGGCCGATACTTTTTCTGTTTTGGTAAGTTTTCTGCATGTCAAAGGATCGGTGTACCCCCATGGTTCAGTCGGTTCTTACTTCTTAGACGAAATAGATTTTAAGGAACCATAATTATGTGATGACTTGCTTGGTATCATGGATCACGGTAATGCCTTAAGCCACCTTTTGCCAGAGTATGGCTATTATTCTGTTTTGCTATACTGAAAAGGAAAACGCGCATTGGTTCGATCGATGATCACGCTCTGACACTCGCTGACTAACTTTCGTTTATATTCCATGAATAAGTTTGGCTTAGCGCTGGTTTCTAGGTTAGTTAGGTATTTAAACATTGTTCACGCAATCCAGTGTTTGGAGGACTTCTTAAAGCAAAAAGTGTGAAAACATGGTGGAAAAAGAAGCAAATACTGGAAGCCGTCATTTTCTCATTTTCCCATAATGTTTACTACTCTTCCACAGCTAAATTCCAACATCTGAGACAGCATTTACTGGGTGGGTAATCTATAAAATGGAACCACTGGCTCCGTACTTAAAATGTTGTGTTGGTCTTCCGGGACACCTGTGGCTCCGAAGTTCTAGCTCGTAAACAACCCGTCTGTCAGGTAGATGCTCGGTATTTTCATTTATTTCTCTTCTTTGAAAGGTATTAACAAGAAAAAATGGAATGCTATTCGACCGCTAATATATTTTACCGTTGAGGTACGCAAAGGATACTTAGCAAAGCCTTCGGGATTGTCTGTGAGACGCTTTCCTCCGGGTGGAAACTTTCGGATGGCTACACAAGACAGTTGGTGTTTCTCTTAAACCGATTGCTTATTGAAACTATTTGGCTGAGCGTTGCTGTTTAATTGTGTCTAGGCGATAGATAAACACCCACTATGTCCCCCGACGTGTCTCTGAGTAAAATCACAGAAAGTTTGCTTAAAACACACCTGGCTCCGTTTATTTAGTGTGGCTCCGTTTATGTAGTATGGCTCTGAAGTTGTAGACATACTTTTGTTCAGTTAGCTTCGATATAATTATATTACTACTTGGCAACTTCGTGCAAAGGTTTTACGTATCATAAGGTTTGTGGAGAAAATATTTGAAACAACATTGTTCCTGATATATATCATTTATATTTTTCAGCGTTACGGAGTGTTGTCTGAGCATGTCAATATTCTTCGAAGATTTGAACGGTCTGCTATGACGCATCACAATCCTGTACTGAACAAATATTAATACTCTGTGCGTAAATTGCCGCTTAAAAAGTGCAAGCGGAAAATGGCTAAAAATAATACGTATGTGGAAAAATCAAGCCAGATTTTCGCTAAAAATTTCTCAAAAAACAAAATGATTTCAAACGGGAAAAACACTTCTTTGAAAAAATACCAATAGTTTATTACAAATCTCTGTACACAGTTTCTAAATATAGACATGGAGAAAACAGGGATTTGTGCAACAGACTGACAACAAAAATAACGTCCGCACCTTGCTGGCTTACCACGGGGCTTTTTCCCAAGCTTATAGGGGCTATGTTTATAAATTGCTGGTACATAGGTTATATGCCAGCCTACCATGACTGGACGAATCGTATAAGGTAGGTTTTAGTGAGTAAACGTATATTTTATTTTGAAATTCGTTGCATTGATTGCCGCCTTGAAAAGGAGTCCGGTTCTGTACCCAGAATGCCCATATCAGATAGGTTATGTATTTGAAAAATTCCACCTAGTGGAAGATAATGCAATGTCAGGGAAGGTCCTCCGAAACGCATTATCTTCCGCTAGGTGGCATTTGTAGATTACCCAGCGTGACCTACCTGACAGACAGGTTGTTTACGAGCTACAACTTCGGAGCCACAGGTGTCCCGGAAGACCAACACAACATTCTAAGTGCGGAGCCAGCGGCTCCGTTTTGTAGATTACCCACCGTGATTTCATATTTCTTCTGCAAAAGCTTTGAAATTGGACAAGTCTAAATTTTTTTTTGTTTTTTGTTTGGTAAGGAGCTAAGGTCTTTTTCAAAATTATTTCGTTGATATCACTGCGGCAAGTGTAACTGTCATAGCGTTCATTTGCCCGTTCTTCTAATCAACACTAGTACTCTTTCTTAGCCACTGGCTTCTTTTCCACTAGAAATCAATGGTCTAGCAGTGAGAGAGAAGTGAATTCTTTGGCAGTACCACTCATCAGTCCTCGAAAAGGGTTTGGCCAAGCTCGACAAAAATAAAAATTTCCAACATTGTGTTCAAAAGTTTTCTTCCAAGAGATCGTTAAAAGGCGAGGTCCCTTGGTAGAGGGCTGATACCAGTGTTTTGCCATAACGATAGTATACGTATCGTTGAAAATAAAAGAAACGACACGTTATAAAAAAAGTGTTTTCACGACCCTTGGAAGACCGCTTTTGAAAACAATGAAGGATTAGGAGTCAATGCCGATATCCAGCATTTTCTATTTTTCCTACAATGTTTTCTACCTTTTCACAGACGGATTTTAATTTTGTAACCAAATCAGATTTGTCGTCTGCAAATATTTTGAAATTGAACGAATTGAAATGGTCCAAAATTTTGTCGTCGTGTAAAGAGTTTACTTTGACTTTCACCCTTTTAAAAAAAATACCTGTCGTATATTTAGATCATATATGGATGCACAAATATCGGCCGCATATTCCCCAATTTTTTCATTATGACTGCACAAATTCAATGTCATTCTTTTTCACCCGCAGCTTTACATGAACACGAGTTATTTTATACAGCTGCCAATACTTACACCCCATATTAGAGTTTTTCAAATAGACATCTGTTGAAAGAAAAAGAAGGCCAACGCAAACTGAATTGTATTTAGTTGTAGAAACAGCTGACTTAATCATAAAAAAACTCTTTCGCTATCATGGGGGGGGGGGGGGAGGGGGGAGGGCTTTTGCGGACGGTGTAGATCAAAATCAGACTGCACAGAAGTGCAGTCTGATCTTGGACCTACACTGTCTGCTACGTAATTCTAAATTATGACTAAAAAATAGCTTTGGTACTTTTTAAAACCGCTGAAAAACTCTAGTTCATTGCAAAAATCAGTAGCCCTGGATTGAAATACCTGTATTTTTTAAAAAACTTTGCTTGGCTGAACACAGGTATCTATGTCTACAGTTGCTTACAAAAATCGGTCAAATTAAAAGCCTTGCAAAATTTCCATTCGCGTAAGTTGACAGCAAAACAAATATTCACAGAGATTTTAATCATAATAACAATAATAATGATAATAATAGTTGAGCCGTGCTCTGTGAAAAAGGGGGCTGAATGCATCTGCGAAAAGTATCGACCAGGTCAGCCTGCGCAGCCCGCGCAGACTAACCTGGGCCGAAACTTTTCGCTATTTGTCAATTTTCTGTATGTCAAAGGACCAGTTTACCTCATGATTTAGACAGTTGTTTGAGAAAATGGACTTTATGGATCTATGGTAACATGACGGCTTACTTGGAATCATCCATCAAGAAGATGCATTAAGCCCCCTCTTGCCAGAGCGCGGCTCAATTGCATTTTCCTTCCTTGTTTTGAAGCTCTGATTCTGGATTTGCCTAGACCTATGAGTACAATCACAGTAAAATACGGTGCAGCCTGTTATAAACAAACACCTGTACATTTCAAGGCTGTCTCTGCAACTTTAATTTGAACACTTGCTTATGAGAGGTTTTTTTGTCTTTGATAGATGTGGCCACCAAGACGGCTTTAGTCTATACTATGTGCTTGCTTCATAGGGGTGGTTATTAAGACAATGTTTTACTTTCATTGCCTTTTTTTTCCCCAACTGGTTTTGTAAAACTTAACATGGATTGTTCACTAAGCTTTAAAATCAACACACCCATTGATCGATCAGTACATCTGTCAAACTTGCCTGTCAGCCATGAAGTCGGTCAAATTCTGCCTCACCCACACTCTCAATCGATCGATTTTACTTTGCGCAACTCAAAGCGCTTTCGCGGACAGTTTAGACAAGATCAGATTGCACAAACTGTGCACTCTGATCTTTGATTCTCACTGCCCGATTAGGTCAGATTTTTTCTTGGGAACAGAACACAGCACATGTAATGGCAATACATGTATTTGGGTATTTAACTATCGGGTGAATTTTTCCTTCAAAGAAGTTTTTTTTAGTTGTTTAACTCTTGCACTGCCAAAGGCGACTTATGTAGAATTATTCCGCACGACGAAGATCAAGATCAGACTGCACATTACATGAAGTCTGATCTTTGGCAGTGTAACTTTTTCTGCCCATGACAAATAGTGTGCTTATTGCGGAAGACGTAGACTAAGATCAGACTGCGCAGAAGATGCAGTCTGATCTAAGACTTCCTCTGTCCGCCATCTGCTTTCCGCATTGCAAAACATCATCTCTATAGATACATGTAGGCTTCCAGATTGAAAGAAAAATGTCAAATTTATCAAAGCACACTAGCAGTCACAAGTAAACAACTTTTAGTTTTACAAAACATGTTTCTGCCAGGAACTGGAACTCTGACCGACCTTACTGTAACACATTATCAGACTCGTAATGATATCCATTCTTTAAGATGGTATAAATTATTTCATTCCCAAGTTGTCTACATTTGGCAGCTAGTGTGCCTTTATGTCGGCAGCTAAAGAGTAAAGGGTTAAATATCGGAACATGCATATCAATCAGTCAATCAGTCAATCCTTTTGACACAGTTTTCGGGCGGGACCTTGAACATTCGTACAACGTGTTTGTTATGGTGACAGCGGTCTTGTATATTTCTGCGTGTTTCGTGGGTTTCTATGGGGTGCGGGTATACCAACATTCCTTTTCAGTGTAAACCCCTGATTTAATGAAAAGGTTTAGCCGAAATGTAAATAGCCCACTTTACGTCCATTTACCTTTAAGACCATATTGATATATGCTTCACGCCTCTCTTTGACTCGGTGAAGGTAACCCGCCGGGTGCAAAGTTGTGTACATTAATGGGCCGTGCTCTGTGATAAGGGGCTTTAATGTATCTGCAAAAAAGTATCGACTCATGTCAGCCTGGGAAGTCCGTGCAGGCTGACATAGCTCGAAATTCTTTGCTTTTTGTTAATTTTCGGCATGTCAAAGGACCATTTTACTTCATGATTCAATCGGTTAACCCTTTCCAAAACGACAAATTTTGGACTGGTCCAAATTGAAAGAGTTTGCAGACGACAATTTTAAACTTGATGAAAATGGCAGGAAGTTCTCAAAAAGGTTAGAAAACACTGTGGGAAAAGGAGAAATTGCTCGTTACGAGCAATTTCTCCTTTTCCCACAGTGTTTTCAAAAGACTTGTACTGCAGACACGTGAAAACCAGGGCTTGTTTGGGAAAGGGTTTATAGACAGGAGGTATAAAGCAAACAGTCTAAATTTTGTTCTAGTTCTAAAGTTAATGACTAATAATCTGATTGGCCGAGACAGGACATCCTTGCCAATCAGATTTTTAGTCTTGAAACTTAGAACTAGATTGAATGTACGATGGACAGTGAATAAAGCCACTGGCGGCCGTCGCAAAGACGAAAAAAATTCCAGCTTTTTTGTTTAGGAGACGAAACCGGTAGCTCAGACGGCTTGAAACCCAAGGTTCGTTGGTGTGAATCCCTGGCTCGGCAAAATTCTTTCCGATAATTGTCGGTCATTACGACAGGAATTGTTTTACTTTTACTGCTGAAATTTGTTTCGGCGATGTTTGTGTGGGAAAGAAGGCAGTAGCATGGAAAGAAGTTCTGTTCTGTTATAAGAAACTCCGGGAAAGCATGGATAGGTGCACTGGCCGGCGAGATAGAACAACAATAATGTTAAAAACGGCATTAAGCACAAAACAAAGAAACAATTTGTATAGAAATTTACTCGACTAATTCCAAATCAGTTCACCAGGATAATTGCTGCGTAGCATGTATGAAGCCGCAAAATCACAAACAACTATGAAATATGTAAAGCCTTATCCGGGAAAATGAAAATGATTCACATTCTCAATCATTGATTATGTTTCACTTAAAGTGATACATCAAAGCTTCACCTAATAGTTGTGCAAAAAGAAATTTCACAAATCACGAAACAATATCAGAAAAGAAAACTTTTTTTTTCTGCAGAGTATCTAATACATGGGGGAAAAGGAATTGTTTCTTACAAGCAGCCGCTCTTTTTCTCACAATGTTTTCTATAGCTGTCAACTTCAGAGGCATGAAAAGTCATACTTGAACTATGAATAATCCTACAATTAGTCTGGTTATCAAAAAGGCCACACAAAAGATCAAAATATCAATAGACTGTGTCGCAGTTGTAAAAGGTCTTTTCTCGTAGACTGCTCTTTTTCAACCCATTACCGGTCTGCAAAAAAATAGTCTGTCCAATTCGCTGTCCAATTCGCTTGAAAGCAAAATTTGTATTTGCGGACAAACTAAATGTGGCTCAAATGGCGGAACTTGTCTTTTGAAGGATACAAAACATTGTGGGTAAAGAAGGAAATGCTGGTTACCAGCATTTTCTTCTTTTCTCACATGGTTTTCAAAAGCCCTTGTCCTGAGAGTCACTCAAACTCTGGATTTTCTGGTAGAGGGAGTAACCGTCCATCGACCAGTTTACAGAACTTATTCTGTTTTATTTGATTTGTAATGTTCAGTTCTAGGTCATGTTTGCGCTTTTGCTTTCTTCTCTCCCCATTTTTTTTTTTTTCTGAATGATTTGAATATTTCAATATTTATACATAAATTTCGTACACTACACCGTTTCTACGTTCAAGAGCAGTTACTAGGAGCGAATATTTGACGGACGCAACGTCACTCGGATGGTACGCCCCACTAATTCAAAACTAAAGAAAAGCTCATTTTGAAGTGTAAGTTATTTTCGACTTAGGCCTACAGTTTAGATCATTATGGATATCATAGATGAGGATCAGACTGCAAAAAAAAAAGAAACGTGAAGCCTGCTCTTGGATATACTTTTACCATTATGATGATAGTCTTTTGTTCTTGCTAAAATCATCTTTTATGTTAAAAAGCCGCGCTATGGGAAAAGGAGATTCAATGCACGTCCGTGAGACGTTATACCAAGCAAGTTGTCACATAATTATGGACCCATAAAAGTCCATTTTGTATAACAACTGACAGAATCATGAGATAGACCGGTCTTTTCACAAGTAGAAAATTGTTCAATAGCAAAAGGTTTCGACCAAGGTCAGCCTGCGCAGGCTGACCAGGGTCCGTATTCACCAACCATTCTTAAGAATGTTCTTTGTCTTGTTCTTCAGAATTTTCTACATTTGAAAGTAACACAACTCCTGATTGGCTAAACCATTCGGTTTAGCCAATCAGGAGTTGTGTTACTTTCAAATGTAGAAAATCTTGGAGAATAAGACTAAGAATATTCTTAAGAATGGTTGGTGAATACGGACCCTGGTCGATACTTTTTGCAGATTCATTTAACCCCTTTTTCGACAGACCATATTATCAATATTTATAATGCCTGACCCTTATTTACTATGGTAACCCAGTATATATAGTAGATTAAAGATAAACGATCGCTTTTACAGAGACTTTAAAATATACGAAGACGGTTTTTGGGTTCGAGATGCCACCGTCATCATAAAATATTGAACATGGTGCTTTAGATTTCACAAAAATTACGATGCAAATGGTGTTACCTCAACGATACATCTATACTTGTTTTCAGTCAGTTTTAAACTTATTTCATCTTTTTTTATGAAGCTATATAATCATTCTTGTATCTTCATGCCAAATGCTGCTACTGACGGCTGCAAGGATCCCCAGATTACTACGGACAGAAATAATTCATGAAAAATCTGAGCCATGCTCATGAAAACTTGGGAACTGTACTACATCTCCGTGATATACCAAGCCGGTCATCAAATACTTGTGTAGGAACCCACAAAATCCATTTTGTCTTACAACCAACTGAATCATGAAGTAGACTGGCCCTTTGACATGCAGAGAATTGACTATTACCGAAATCTTTCGATCCAGGTCAGCCTGCGCGGATTGCGCATGTTGACCTGAATCGATAGTTTTTGCAAATACATCAACCCTTTGGCTGCTAAGGACGACTTTCTGACCTTTTGCGGACAGTGTAGATCAAGATCAGACTGCACAGAACGTGCAGTCTGATCTTGGATCTACCCTGTCCGATAAGGAGATATTTTGCTCCAAAGAATAAGTTTGAAATAGGCATTATTTGTGTTTTCACTATCGGGTTGAAAGTTTCATTTAAGTTATTTAGCAGGATAAGGGTTAAACGCCCTTTCAGTCACAAAGCACGGCTCATCTGTTAGAGTCATATATCGTATTTCGTCAGGTTTCGGCATGTCGACACCGTTATATAACTGAAATACAGATTAGAGCGACGTTAAAACCCTTTACCTGACGAGGAAACTTTAGGCTTGTCCAAAATTGAAAGAATTTGCTGAAGATACACTGAATGTGACTCGAATGACGGAGTTTCTATTGATCGAAGATTACTAAGGATAAAAAAAATATGTATTATCGGAAAAGGATAGTAATTACGCTTGAAACCAGCACGGTCTGCTTTTTCCACATTGTTTCATAGGCCCTCTCCATCAGAAACTTTAATCCACGGAAGCGTTTAAAAAAAAAAAAAGTTCCTTTTTTTTTTAGAAACCCAGTCAGCCAGTTTCGTTGGTGCAGTAAACCACGGTATTGATTATTTAGCGGATTAAACAGAAAACTAATTTGAAAGATTCAGTAGATGTGAAAGCTGTCAGGTCAATGTTATATGTCAAGAGTTACTTTGAATATGAATGCTGATGATTTGAGAGAGAGAGAGAGAGAGAGAGAGAGGCCTACAAAACGTTTTGCTGATGTTTATAATCAGCAGAAAAATAAAACACTGATACTGTAAAAGATTTACAAATATTTATCATTGAAAGAATAAATGAACAAAAAAAAAATCAAAAATAATAAATACTATAATAATAAGTTGGAAAATAATCTTTTTCTGTAATGCCACTGCTAATATGATGAGAGGTTACCATTGTTCCAATGTTAATGTGATGAGAGAGAGAGAGCGGGAAAGAGAGAGAGAGAGGGGGGGGGGAGAATGTCTCTCAAACGTTCTTACCTTCAGAATCCAAGTAAAATTATGATTTAATTAATTCCCGTTTAGCGCTTGTAATATTTTTTTCCACTACCAACATCATCTTGCTTCAAACAAAAACTACATTTCCATCCATCCATCTATATATAAATCTTCTTTCTATGATCAGTATCATCGTTTATAATCTATGACTGGTCTATAATTTATTTTGGATTTGTTGAATTTCCAAGTTGATAGTCCTGGTTTATGCGGTAATGAACATTTAGGGCAATAATATTATGGCAATAATGTATGACATTCGGTTAGAGACGGAAATATCGTTCGGCCTTGCCTTCGCACTTGATTATGAGAAACCGATAATAGTGTAAGTACCTTTTCCAGTGTTTAACCGATCCTGTGACCCTTGATATACCATGGGTAACTTTAGATCGACTTTTGCGGACGGTGTAGATTAAGATCAGACTGCACAGAACGTGCAGTCTGATCTTAATCTAAACAGTCCGAGAGTTTTTTGGATTTTTTTTTCTCACCAATTAATCTATTAAATTGTAATATCAGATAATTTTTGACGGCTTGAAAAAAAAAAAATCAATTTCACGTATTGAACACTGAAAGGATGCAATGTATTGAGCAACGAGTGGAATTCATTGGTTGCTCAGATCTATTTCTGTGAGGAATTTCCAATTTTCAAATTTCCGATTTCTTTATTCAAGTAATTTAGGCCCCTGGTCCATACACAATTACGTAATATATAATTAATATACAATGAGTGACGCTTTTTACAACAAATCCAACTGAAACCTTTTGGCGCATATTTGCTATTGTTGTTGTTGTTTTCCTTGATTCAATACTTCCGATTTGTGATACTTTAAGTTAAGTACGTGTATATGATATAATTGACGGTTGGAACAGGTCTAGATCTAAACACACGGGTATGTAGGTATGTAGTCTGATCCGAGTCAGGTCGAACCGTCTTTTATTTACATGAACTTTTTCTAATTCAGTCATTAATTTGTAACATCAAGTTGTTTTTAAGTGCTTGAAAAATATCGATTTCACGCACTTAACGTGTAAGGATGCCGTTTATTGAGCAACGAGCAGAAATCATTTCTGTTTTTATGTGGAATAACAAATAAAGAGCGTGTGAGCTCTGCTCCGGCAAAGGGGGCTTAATGCATCTCTGTAATGCATAATACCAAGCAAGACAACACCTTATTATGAATCTATAAAATCCATTTTGTCAAACAACCGACTGAGCCATGAGGTAGAACTATCCCTTGACATGCAGAAAATTTAAAGATAGCGAAAAGTTTCGGCCCATGTCTACCCTTACAAGAACAAATTTTAGTTTTTGAGTCACATTTATTTTGTCACCTGCAAATGCTTTCGATCTGGATAAGTCTAACATATTTCCGTTTTGTAAAGGGTTAAAACCAAGGGGTCGCTGGTTCGATTCTCCGGCTCGGTCGATTTCTTTCCGAGCATTGATGTAGTCGGTGCGATAGGATTCGCTCCGCTGTTATTGCCGATCATTGTTTCGACGGTGGTTATGAGGGATAGTAGCTAGTGGCTTTGGAAGAATACTATGCAAAAATACTGGTTTAACCCTTTACCGCACAATGCCGGCTTTTGACGCCCCTGGGAAAGAAGCCTTTCGGAAACATTGTGGGAAAAGGAGAAAATGCTGGTAAGCAGCATTTTCTCCTTTTCCCACAATGTTTTCTACCCTATCAAAGAAAAATTGCACCATCTGAGCCACATTGAAATTGTCGTCTGCAAATGCTTTCAATTTGGACAAGGCTAAAATTTTGTCGTCTGGGTTAAAAAAAAAACTGTGGTGTTGAACACTTCACAAAGAAATAACAAACAAAACTCGCATAAGAAAGTGGCCTTATCTTTCAAGCCTTTGAAATTTTGGTAATCAATACCATATCAATAATTTGAGCAGCATTTATATACGTGTGTATTACACAATCGTTTCAGTATTTGAAAAAAAAAATATACATGTATAGATTTAGTAATTGTGTCGGTAACAATGGATTGAAATTGTGACTGCCCTTTTAAATGCACCGTAAATTCTTAACTCTTTACAAAACAGGCGAATTTTTTTACCTTACAAAAGGTTCGGACAAATTGCACAAAAGATACTCATTTTGGGGAAAATCGTTTTTTGACGCCATGGAAAACATTGTTGAAAAAGAAGCAATTGCTTTTTACAAGCAGTTGCTCCTTTTCCCACAATGTTTTCAAGGGCTGTCATTTGAAGAGAGGTATGAGGTAGAAGTTGAAAAGTAATGGGCTTAACACACCAAGCACGCTGACTTCACTTGCTTTTGAAACATGTGTAGAGCAAGATCACACTGAAAACAGGGTGCAGTAAAATCTTGTATCTAGTCTCTGCGCTTCTTTTCGATATGGCCTTGAAACATCGCGATTTACGGGTGTATTGTTCTGTCTAAAATACGATTGAGCCATGCTCTGTGAAAAGGGGGCTTAGTGCATCTGCAAAAAGTATCGACTCAGGTCAGCCTGCGAAGTCATCGCAGGCTGACCTGGGCTGATACTTTTTGCTATAAGTCAATTTTCTGCATGTCCAATGACCAGTTTACTTCATGATTCAGTCGGTTGGCAGACAAAATGGATTTTATGGATCCATGATCATGTGATGACTTGCTTGGTGTCATGCATCAAGGAGATGCATTAAGCCCCCTTTTGCTAGGGCATGGCCCACATGTATGTTACTTTTATGTCGACTGCGCTCTCACTATATTGCACAGTCGACCTTGAAATATTTCGATATTAGCGACTCGTTTGCTACAGGTCTGAAATCTGTCTTTTTTTAACCCTTTCCCAAACAAGCCCTGGTCTTCATGTGTCTGCAGTACAAGTCTTTTGAAAACACTGTGGGAAAAGGAGGAATTGCTCGTTACGAGCAATTTCTCCTTTTCCCACAGTGTTTTCTACCCTTTTGGAGAACTTTCTGTCATTTTCATCAAATTTAAAATTGTCGTCTTTCTCCTTTTCCCACAGTGTTTTCTACCCATTTGGAGAACTTTCTGTCATTTTCATCAAATTTAAAATTGTCATCTGCAAACTCTTTCAATTTGGACCAGTCTAAAATTTATCATTTGGGAAAGGGTTAAATGTCTATTGCGCATAATATATTGAACATTCGGCCTTAAAATACTGCGATATTAGCATCATTTTTGCTACAGATCTGAAATCTGTCTGTTTTTTAAACGTCTGTGGCGCTTTGTACATGTATATTGAACAGTCGGTCTTGATACATTGCGGTATTAGGGACTCTTTTGCTGTCGGAAATACGTTGGGGTTTTTTTTGTTAGTTGCGCTCAATATACTGAAAAGTTAGCCTTATATTTTCGCGATACAAGGGTTTGCTTTCCGGTCTTAAATACATAATTATATGTTTTCTTTTGGTCTTTGCCGCTCTACATATTACATAGTCGGCCTTGAAATACTGCGATATTCAGGCCTTTGTCTTCTGCCGCTCTATATCTTGAAAAGTCGGTTTTGTGAATATCGCATTCACGTTAAAAGGGCCTTTATCCTTTCTGAAATACATGTAGGATATGTTTTTTTTTACGTCTTTCTTGCTAATTAATATTGAAAAGTCGGTCCCATTAATAACACGACCACTGTTGTCTTCTTTTTTGCTGTCTAAAAAATGTTCCTTTTTCGTCTTTTCCGTTCTATATATTGAAAAGTGCGGTCTTGGAAATATTGCGATATTACGATCTCTTATACTGTGTGAAAAAAGTTCTCTTTTTTTTTTTGTCTTTTGCGCTCTATATATTGAAAGTCAGTCTTGTTAATATCGCGATATTCGGGCCTGTTTTCTTCCCGTGGACATGTCCTTCCTTCTGGCTTTGACGCTTTATATATTGAATAGTAGGTCTTGAAATTACCCGAAATCACGGTCTGTTTTGCCACAGGTGTGTGTGTGTGTGTGTGTGTGTGTGTGTCCCTTTTCTGTGACTTGGTGTTTTATACAGTGAATAATCGTCCTTCATGTACCGCAGTCTTAGGGTCTGTTTAGATGTCTGAAATATGCATTAAGCCCCCTTTTCACAGGGCATAGCTTGTATCCACTGTGGCGAAAGAAATTCGCCTTTTCCCTTACATACTAAAATATCAGAGCTCCAGATGGAGGGAGTAATTTTGATTTCAAAATTGAAAATAGTAATCACTCTCCACTAAACCCTATGTTATGGGTACTCATTAGAATCGTCTCATCGAGACGGTTCTAATGAGTACCCACAACATAGGGTTTGGAAGAGAAATAATGGATTTAGAATACTATCACTCCCTCTAATCTTGAGGTCTGAATACTTGTATTGTTAAATTGAACATTCGTGCTAGTTAGCCATATTCAAAATAAAATGGTGGTTTAAAGCCGTCTGCTGCACATTTATTTCGAGAGGTAATGCATTACTCTAGACATTAAACAAGAAAGTCAACATTGTGTTTTTGATAATCCCAATGTCAAATGTTTGACCCCATTTCTAAGTCTTCCTAGTATTTATTTTGTCGTCACCTTGTAAACGACCGATCTCTTTTTGCCACTAAACACATGGGGCAAATTTTAAAGTATTTGAAATCGTTTTCATTCAAAACGTTGTTTTTCATTCATACAAGATTATGTCATCTGATTGAATAGCCAGACTTAATTACAGTGCATTAACTCTGAGGCTGCGAAGCGCGACTCAAGGACCTTTTGCGGACAATGTAGATCAAGATCAGACTGCACAGAACGTGCAGTCTGATCTTGATTCTACACTGTCCGATAAGAAGATATCCCCCCCTCCAAAAAAAAAAAAACTTTGAAGAAGCAAAATCTTAGTGTATACTATCGGCTTGAAACTTTCGTTTCACTCATTTAGCAGGTGAGTGGTTATATTATCTCTTAACCATAGAACAAAATTATAGACCCGTCCATATACATAAAATAAAACATTCACAGAAATTAGGCGCGGCTGAAATGATGGGGCTTGTATATGAAGGGGTAGAAAGCATTGTCGGAAAGGGGAGAATATGCTGGTTACAACGATAGGTTCCTTTTTCCATAACGTTTTTAAAAGTCGTTTTCTCTTAGCGTCGTAAACAAGAGCACCGCATGTGGGTGCCAACGCTGCAGCTGCTTGGTTATCAGTGAAAATTTGAAGTCGACAAAGGGGCACAACTGTGTCAAAATACTTTGGTTATCTGACCTTGTTGTATGGGTTTCCTCTTATGATAGTTAACTCTTATCCTGCTGAATAAAAGAAATGAAACTTTCAAGCCATTGGTATAAGCCCAAAATTTTCATTTTTCAAAGGTATTTTTGGAGGAAAGATATCTCCTTATCGGACAGTGTAGATCAAAGATCAGACTGCACGTTTTGTGCAGTCTGATCTTGGTCTACGCTGTCCGCAGAAGGTCAGTGAGTCGCGATAAGCAGCCTAAGGGTTAACAACTTGTCCGAGTCTGAGGTAAATATCTTCTGTAATAACACAGTTATTTCAAAATGTCAAAGTTTTTGCATGACGACGACGCAGACGACGACTCCAGATTTGAAAGTAACACACCTTCTGATTGGCTAAACCATTTGGTTTAGCCAATCAGAAGTTGTGTTACTTTCAAACTTGGAAAATCTTGAAGAATAAGTCTAAGAACGTTCTTAAGAATTGTTGGTGAATACGCACCCAGGGCTACAACAATACTTCGATGTTTTCTTCGAAAAACAGCCGAGCCAAAAAACGGGACTGTTTAAATTTTGTAAAAGCTTAAAAGCGTTTGCTTCACGGAAAGCCCTTTACCAAGCAACATAGCGCTTTAGTGACCCTGAGGAAGAATTTGAAAATATTGTTCGAAAAGGAGAACATGTTTGTAGCTACCATTTCTCACGATGGTTTCTACCCTGTCAGAGAACTTCTGTTCCGTTGTATCAATTTTGCATACGTCGTTTGCAGATGCTTTCAATTATGACGGGTCCGAAAAATCGGCGTTCCGGAAAGCTATAATTCTTTGCCAGACGACAGGATTTTAGACTTGTCCAAATTGAAAGCATTTGCAGACGACAAATTAGATGCGGCTCTAAAGTTGGGATTTGTCTTTGAAAGAGTTAACAACAATATGCTAAAAGGAGAAAATGCTGGTTACCAGTATTTTCTCCTTTTCCCACAATGTTTTCAAAAGGATTCCCTCTACGAGTCGTTAAAACTCGGGTATGTTTGGTAAAGGGTTAAACAGTGTGTATTTCAACCCAATACCGCAGAATTCCGAGTTTTAAAGACCCGGGTGAGGAAGCATTTTGAAATCATGGTGGGAAAAGGAGAAAATGTTTCGTACCCTGTCATAGACAAATTCCGTCATTTGAGTCAAATTTTAGTCGTCTTCTGCAAATGCTTTCAATTTAGACAAATTTAGATTTTTCCTGTGTGGTAAAACGTTAAAAGAAGGGACAACAGCCGTCATTGGAATTTTGTCGTGGCTAGTTGGTCATTTTGTTGGTCAATTAGATAATGTATTGACCGAGATCTATACGTAAACGTTTGCAAATATTTATTCTATTACTACGGAGATGGCGTATACCGTTTTTTGACACCATGGCAGGGACAGCTATCTAGCGTTGTAATTAGCAAGGTTAAGTGGTTTGTTTGGGTGGTACCAAACAATTGAGTCCTATTATTGCATTACCCCTCTACTACACAATCCGAGTTTTGACGATCCTTAGACTTTTGAGGGTTTTGAAAACATGGCGGGAAAAAGGAGAAAATGCTGGTAACCAGCATTTTCGCCTTTTACCACCATATTTTTCACCTTGTCATTAGCAAAAAAAAGAAAAATTCAAATTATTATATTTTATGCACATTAAAAGTTACACATAATCCTTCTTCATTTAAACACTTTTTACTATCAATTTAACATTCGTTCAAGTCTTTTAACCACAGTCTTAACTTCGTCATTGAAAACTTTTGAGCAGATAAGGATTGCCCCGTCACTCAATTTTTATGTATATCAAGATCACACATAGTCCTTCTTAATTCAACCCTTTACTGTTATAATTTTGTTCAAATTTTTTTCAGCTAAAAAATTCCGCTTTGTTGATCTTTTAACACAGACATGCGCGCCTACATGACCAAAGCTGTCGATGCGCCATAAAACAACATTCATTCACTCTATACCAAGCAATTATGGATCCATAAAATCCATTTTGTCTAACAATCAACTGAGTGCTGAGGTAGAATGGTCCTTGGACAAACAAAAATTTGACCATTAGCGAAAAGTTTTGATTCAGGTTGCGCAGGCTGACCTGAGTCAACACTTTTTTTTTTTTTTTTTTTTTGCAGTTGCACTAAGCCCCCTTTTCACAGAGCACGACTCGAGTGCAGATAACATACGCTAGTCAAAGCGCTGGTGTAGTTGTCTAGATACATTGACTGTCAATGTTCAAAGATATTGTATTGCAATGGCGGATACCTCAGTCTGTTTGTGTGCATAATTTGCCACAGACTGGCTTTTTCGCCCTACATGTAACTACGTGGCTTGACCCAATTGCACTTCTGTTGCGACTTGCTAGTCGTAAGAATACATATGATCAACACAGTACCCAGTATTTAAATACTGATATATGTTAAAACATTATGGCAAAAGAGCCTGCGCATCGTGATGACGTGCGTAGAGAGTCCTGAACACCAAGATAAGCTCACATCGCTTGGTCCACTTTTTTTTTTCAGAAAGAAAGAGGTGTTTTCCTCGTGAAAGTTTATTGTAATACAGGCTTCTCAGTGATTAATGTCTCGGTTCGGTAATAGTCAAGGCAGTTAGTGGAGCGATACAGGGCCATCATGGCCCTCTTGTTTTGCAATGCGAGCACAATAGCGTTTTTTTTTTTTCACTAAAGTAAGAGCTCTACGCCCTTCAACTTGCGCATAAATTAAAGATATACTAATGATATGTGCAACATGAAGAAAGTGTTACACTCGACCGCGTTAATGTCGCAATTTTAACTAGATACTATAGTTGCCTTTATCAAAGTAAACTGGAGATGAAGAATATAGATTAAAGCAAAAGTTTTTTATGCAGCGAAGTGTATCATTAATTACTTGTCGCAGCCAGTCTATGTACAACCCAATCATATCGTTGAGGGAATGTTTTTTCTTCTTCTTTTGTTCTTTACCAAACAATCCCGAGTTTAAATGACCATGAAAAAAAGGACTGATGAAAACATTGTGAAAAAAGGAGAAAATGTTGGTAACCAGAATTTTCACCTTTTCCCATGATGTTTTCTAGCAATTAAAAGAAAAATCTTATCATTTGAGTCACATGCAGTTTTTGGTTTGCAAATGTTTTCTATATGGACAGATGTATAATTTTGTCTGGTAAATAGTTGACACACTTAATACCTACAGACAACATTTTGACGACATGGTGACAAAAATAGGAATTTAACATTTTGTCCTGTTCATATGAGGTGTTATAACATTGTGAAAATAGAGGTCGCTGACGATTTTTTGCTATTTGGGAGCATTTTTGTTCTACGAAAAATTTATTGAATCAACAAAAGTTAGCAGAAAATGCTTTAAAAGCACTATATGGTATTTTGTTATTCTTAATCACCCCGCTCATTCGACTGTAATATCTTAATATCGGCACTATTTTCCCCATTTTCATTTAGTCGACGCACTTGAGGGATAGTAATAAATGATGGGCAGATTCAATCAGAATTCAGTCAAATTACTTGCATGTCGGATTTTCGTCTGGTACCCCGCCATAATTCAAGAGTACGTCAGGCAAAGCGCAATAATGGCGGCCCCTGTTGGTAATATGCAGAGGAGAAGGGATATTGTTATTTTACATGATCAAATCGGATCACAGGCTGAATTCAAAACAGATCGATTGCAATAAATTCATGGCAGTGAGTTTTTCTACATGTCGTTCTTATTTAGCGAGAAAGACTACATATCAGAAATGCTTTAAGTATCCGAAATGTCAATGGACCTATTTAACGTCCGAAAACAGGACTACTTTTAAAATGATTCATAGTCGAATTTATGTTTAAATCATACCCCAACAGCACGTTGTAGATTCGGCAATGTATTTTTGTACAAAATTAAACTCATTTTATTAACTGATCAAACTGAATCACATGAAATTGGGAAAAAACGGGGAAGCATGAGGGGGTACGCTTGAGGACACCTAGGAGGCCGCCATTATTGCGCTTTGCCTGACCCGATAACACGTAGTGGTAGGGGCAGGTAATCCAGACTAGTCTGATTGCCGACAGAGTCGCGGCCATGTTTTTCAGTCATGCAGACAGTTGCATAACAAACTAGAATTGACTTTAGATTTATGAACGAAATCTGTTTCAATTATCAAACAAGACCGTGCCGAACAAATTTAAAAAAAAAAAAAGGCATAATACGATTCTATAAGTTGCATTACCCAATTTATAGTTTAAGTTTAAACATAAACCCAATTTATGAAGGTTCATTAGGAACAATCGTATATCTTCCACGGCAATTCATAACAAAACAGAGTGGTGTTGAATCGGAATGGATTTAGCTCATAAATAGGCAAGCTTTGGACAAATATCCTTTTTTCCAATCGATAAATTATTAATTAATCTAACTTCTGATGTACATTTTATTGAACATGTTCAGTTAAAACTACCCGAATTTGCTGTTCAAACAGGGACAAAATTTGATGTCGGAGTTCGCTAAAGGAAACTATGAAGGAACCGATGAGACACCATGTATAAAATGAATGTCAAAATGAACTGAAATTATCGTACGTAGGGGCTTATAAATAGGACTAGTGCATTTCATAATAACCTATCTAATAGAATTATTTCCGTAAGCTATACCAACTACATGAAATACGAGATATAAACATGACCGTATGTAAAGACATGCCAAAAATGTGTCGCCGTCTCCTCTGTTGAACCAGATGTTAATCTCGCAGTAGCCTAGGTCCCAGTCCGATCATTCTTTCCTTTTCTTATATTCGGACGTGAATTTGTCAAAAAGAAAAGGAAAAAATAATCGGACTGGAATCCAAGCTAGTCTATGAAATATTCATTTAATTTCCTGTCGCTAACCCTCCCAGTATTAGTATCATTCTGATCACTTGTATTCGTCATTCATCCAAGGCTGGTCTACAGCCTGTCAGTGGACACTGTTTGAAATCGACTGCAAGAGCATGGAATATGCTCGAGACGTCCTGTCATACGTCGTGTGTAACATCGTCATCATCGCACGGCTCGTTTTGTGTGGTGCACAGTGTTATCGGTTTAACAGACTGTGCAGATATCCTCTTTTCTGATAAGTGTCGTTTCCATTTCGTGTCTACGTTCCGGTGAACGGTATTCAACGCATGCCTTTTGACGGAGGAAGGATGATGGTTCGGGGAGGAATCAATGCAATTCGCAGAACCATGTTTGCCATGGTAACTCAGCGACAATGTAGTACCGTGATTCAATCATTCGTAGTTACCCGTATTATACTTCCAGATACAACCCTTTACCGAACAATACCCATTTTTAACGCTCCGAAGAAATACTTTTAATGTAAACTTTTTGGAAAGGAGTACAAAATGTCAAGCTTTTGAAAACTTTTTTTGGGGAAAAAGGGAAAAATGTAACAAGTATTTCCCCATTTCAGACCATATTTTCTAAAACTACATCCAGTTCAGCCACAAGTAATTTGTCGTCTGAAAATGTTTTCATTTTGGACACAAATAAGATTTTGTCGTCGGGTAGTTACTAAAGGCTCTCTTACATCCCGTCGTGCGTGGTTAGAGATCGTGCGGACTCGGAATTCCTGTCAGGCGTGGCGTTGTCGCAGGATGAAAATTAAATCGGAGGGGAAGTACGTAGTAAGTACTTAATGAGTGGGTGTGTCTTGCTCTAAACGTGAGGCCCGCAAGTGGTCTGTACGCCTTTGTGGAAGTAGGAAGAAGTAAGGAGCACGTAAGATCTGTACTTCTGTCGCACACAATGAGTGGGATAATCGTACGTGAATTGCAAGTGAAGCGTACGTTTCAAGAAATCGTACTTACGAAGTAAGAGAAACGTAAGAGAAACGTAAGGAGCACGGAACTGTTAAGCAAGACAATCGCGCGTCAAATTGGAAGAACGCACGGATAATCACAATAATATACAAGGGTGCACGGAGGAAGTGCGCTCACCCCCCTTTTGTTAACACGCACATTGAAAGCAAGTGGAAAGTAGGAGCATCTTGCGTGGTAAGTACACCTTCGTGGGAGAATACCCCGGAATTGCTGCATGATTTGCCTGCGTTACACGCACGCCTATCGAACTTACTCAGTACTTTTGTCTTGCGTACTCCGAGCGTGCTCCAGGCGTGCTAATTGTCGCTGCCAGGTCGCAGCGAAAAACTGGCCGGCCAGTTTTCAGGCTGCGTGCTATGCGTCGTGTTTGCGACCACCAAAAAAAGTACTTTCCACTTGCGTGCATCTCACTACTTGGCCCATTTTTGGCACGCAAACCACTCGTAGTACCACGCACGACAGGATGTAAGAGAGGCTTAACAATCTTACAACGTGTACGATTGATGTTCAAAACAAATATACCATGTTCTGGCAAAAGGGGGCTTAATGCATGTCCGTGATGCATCATACCAAGCAAGTCATCACATAATGAGAGATCCGTAAAATCGATTTTGTTAAACAGCCGACTGAATCATGAGGTACAGTGGTCACTTGACATACAGAGAATTTAAAGATAGCAAAAGGTATCGACTCATGTCAGCCTGCGCGGACTGCGCAGGCTGACATGGGTCGATATTTTTTGCAGATGCATTAAACCCCTTTTTTACGGAGCATGGCTGAAATTCAAATGACTTCAACGTCAGCACCCCTATAGTATGGCCTAGAAAATGTTGAAAGCCAATGTGTAAAAATCAACAATGGCTTGATACAAACAAACAATAATTATTCTTTTTTGTTGAACTGTTTTTCATTTTAAAAAATCCTTTCCTTTAAATGTTTTTCATTTTTGTTACTTGTACTAGTTTGTGGTATTATAGAAAACAGCTGAAACGCTTCTACTGATTCACTCGACTTCAATATATACCTTCAGAGGATATCCAACGTTATCAAATGCCTACAAAAGATAATCTGAAAGAAACCATGCATTCTAAAAACAGTGCAACTACAAGACCTACCTCACAAAGACAGTTCAGCTGTAATACTCGCCTCTCGGTGACAGACAACCTAGAAAACCCGCCTTTCGAAGGACCTTCGATTGAAATATGAAATACCAGTCGGAGAGCGTCTGAAAGATAATTGTGACAACTACAGACCGTCCTACCGCATACCAGTCTAAAAGCAAAACATGCCTTTCACGGATGGGCAGAACTGATGAAACTTCAGATACCCGACTTGCCGAAAAATGAGACATTAAACAGTGTACTCATCACCATTACGCACAATCGTCTGTAAAATCTGGACCAGACGACAATATTTCAGATTTATCAAAATTGGAAGCATTTGCAGACGACAAAATTCAATTTATGTGGCCCGAAACTATACGAGCTGTGCTGTGGCAAAAATGGGCTTAATGCATCTCTGTGATGCATAATACAAAGCAAGTCATCACATGATTATGAAACCATGACATCCATTTTTATTTAACAACCGACTGAATCCTGAGTTAAAATGGTCCTTTGACATGCAGAAAATTGACCAGTAGCGAAAATAAATTAAATGTGGACCTAATGATGGGATTTGGCTTTAACCCTTTACTACACAATCCCGACTTTTAACGACCCTGAGAAAGAAGCCTTTTTGAAAACATTGTGGGAAAAGGAGAAAATGCTGATAAACAGCATTTTCTCCTTTTCTCACAATGTTTTCTACCCTTCCCAAAACAAATTTTAATTTTTGAGTTACATTTATTTTGTCGTCTGCAAATACTTTCAATTTGGACTAGTCTAAAAATTTGCCGTTTGGTAAAGAGTTAAAAGGGTAGATTTTCAAAGCATGTTCTGCACGTTCTGTGCAGTCTGGTTTTGATCTACACTGTCCGCAAATGGTCCTTGAGTCGCGCATAGCAGCTTAAATGTTAAAGTCAACGGTTTTTAATGTGGATTGGTGTTTGCGAGGTTGTCCAGTGTTAACTCAAGAACTAGCACATGACAAAATTTTAGACTGGTCCAAATGAAAAGCGTTTGCAGACGATAAATTAAACGTGGCTCGAATGATTTGTTTAAAATACGTGAAATATATTGTGAGACATAGAGAAAAGGCTTGTTATTGGCATTTTTTTTTCCCCCACAATGTTTTGAAAGACCTTTTACCTCGGGAACTTTTAAAACGCGGGCTTGGTAAACTGTGTAATGACTCAATAGCGGCCAAAAGAACAACGCATGTGTTAAAATTAATATAGATTTAAATCATACGATTTAAAAGTATCGAAAATATTGTGAAGATGACAATCTGTTATTATGTGGTCGGTTCATGTGTTAGTCGCTGCCAGGAAAAAATAAGTATAAAATCTGGCAAAAAGTAAACGAAAGATAGAGTGACCTGGCAACTTTTAACCTAGTTTTGAAATTAACCTCCACAATAATTTTCATACTTTTAAATGATATGATTTTAATTCAAATGCATTCGAGCACCCGCTCTGTTTACTTTTGGCAGCTATTGTTACTTTAAACTGTGTATAGTCCCTGAAATTAGCTATCTGTAGACAACACTGAAATATGGATAGTCAAAACGGAATGAAGATTCCCCTGCACGGCCAATTTCTTTTCGATAATTGATGATAGTCATTGCGACAGGATTCATTTCTTTCCCACTCGAAGATGTTTTTGTTGGAAAGCAGCCAGTGGCTTGGGGGAATACTAGTATTGTGCGAAGTGCTGGTAAAAAGAAACCACAGGAAACCATGGATAGGTGCTCTCGCCGCCGGGATATAATCGGAATGATACTGAAAACGGTGTTAACTCTTTCAACTGCCAATTTCGCCTTGGAAAGCTTTTGCAGGCGGCGTAGATAAAGATCAGAGTGCACAAAGTGATGGGCAGTCTGATCTTGAATCTACACCGTTCGCTACCTGATGCTAAACGCTGACCTATTAGCTTCAATTTCAATGAAGCTTTATATACTTTTAGACCTACGAGAAGAGCCGACTTAACCCTTTACCACACAATCCCGACTTTTAACGACCCTGAGGAAGAAGTCTTTTGAAAACATTGTGGGAAAAGGAGAAAATGCTGGTAACCAGCATTTTCTCCTTTTCCCACGATGTTTTCTTCTCTTCCCCAAACAAATTTCAATTTTTGAGTCACATTTATTTTGTCGTCTGTAAATGTTTTCAATTTGGACGAGTCGAAAATTTTGTCGTTTGGTAAAGAGTTAATTCAGTATGCCGCGAAAGAGATAAACAACATACAAACCAACAAATATAAATACAACCTTGCCTGCTTGACATTTAAGCCATGCTCTGTGAAAGGGGGTTTAATGCATCTACAAAAAGTATTCACCCAGGTCAGCCTGCGCAGTCCGCGCAGGCTGACCTCAGCCGAAACTGTTTGCTTTTGGTAAATTTTCTGCTTGTCAAAGGACCGGCGTACCCCATGATTCAGTCGGTTGTTAGAAAAAATCGATTTTATGGATCCATAATACTGTAATGACTTGCTTTGTAAAATACGAAACTTTTGCTTGTGGTAAATTTTCTGTATGTCAAAGGACCAGTCTACCTCATGATTCAGTTGGTTGTTAGACAAAATGGATTTTATTAATCCATTATGTGATGACTTGCTTGGTACAATGCATCAAGGGGATACGTTAAATCCCCAGAGCATGATTCATATGTTTTGCCATTGCCTCAAGAAACCGTATTTATTATTATGGCGTAACTTTCACAAAGTGGGGGTGGGGTAGTAAGGGTTCGTTTTCAAATATGCATTCAAATGTGACCTCAATTTACGTACACGTAATAGAAATTTCGTTACCCTTTACCCGATAGGTTCGAATTTCACACCCTAATAGAAATTGACTTTTTTTTTTTCAATCTTTTTTCATAGGAAAAATAGTTGTTGCAAGGGACGACCAGATGTTGGCTATCCTCTGGTCATAGTGGTCTACAAATTTACCTTAAATTTGTATAATATTGAGTCATGCTTTGTGAAAAGGGGGTTTAGTGAATCTGCGAAAAGTATCGACTCAGGTCAGCCTGCGCAGTCCGCGCAGGCTGACCTGGGCCGAAACTTTTCGCTACTGATCAATTTTCTGTATGTCCAAGGACCAGTCTACTTCATGATTAAGTCCGTTGATAAAAAGGATGTCTATGATGGATCCATAATTATGTGATGGCTTAAATGGTATCATGGATCACAGAGATGCGTTAAGCCCCCTTTTGCCAGAGCATGGCTCACATGTTTTCCCACATGAACCCGTAACTCCTTCAGCACCAAACACGTAAATCCAGATCGTTTCGACGGCTGAAAATACAATAAATTACAGTAGCGAGTCGCCGATACTTTTTTTTCCCAAGACAAAATACCTATTTATATGTGCAGGTCACGCAGACTTGTTATGGACAATTAAAAGTTTCTGTCTGCATTGTTTTGACGACAGATATACGAAAATAGATATAAATTGGACAATTAATCCCTTACTAAATAATCCCTTAAAAAACAGCATTTTCATCTTTTCCAACTTCCCTCCCAGAGAGATATCTTTTTAAAAAGACCACATTATTAAATGGGTCGTCTGCAAATTGCTTCCAATATGGAACTGTCTATAGAATTTTGTCGTCTGGTAAAAGTTAAACGGTTCTCTTTTTCAAAGACCCTGAGTAAGAAAGTTTTTGAAAATATTGTTGGAAAAGGAGACAATGCTGATAACCAGCATTTTCCTCCTTTTACCCCAGTGTTATCTACCCTTTTGGAGGACAAATCCCATCAAACACATTTAACTTGATCATGGTACGGAAAATGCTTTCAGTATGAGCAATTCTAAATTTTGACGTCTGATGAGGGCTTAACGCTGTACTAGCATGACGAGAAAATTTAAAACTTATCCAAACTGAAAGTATTTACAGACGCCAAACAGAATACTGCTTGAATGGTTGCATTCAGTTTGCGTTTGAAAAGATGGGGGATGGAACGATAAATATCTTTTAAAAAAACGATAGACGGCGTAAATTTGTCAGCAAATAGGCATGGGCCCTTAAAACAACATGTCTTCGTTTTTGACCAATCTCAAATTTCTATTTATTCATTTTGTTATCAGTACCAAAAAGTAGGTCAAAAGCCAGCACATTCAGCTACGCCAAAAAAAGAGAAGGTTTTCGTTAACAGCATCTACTTCTTCTCGTACAAAGTTTCTAAAACCTTTGAACGTTTCTCGGGATTATATTAAACCGTTTCAGTATCATAGGCGAAAACAGGGGCTTCAGTGGACGGCGTAAATCAAGAACAGATAACACAGAACGTGCAGTCTGGTCCTAGATCTACACTGTCGACTTATTAGTTCAGCCTGTAAGATAAAAATACTTCTTATTTTCAGTGAATTGTATTTTCAGCCTGTGAATGACCTCGGGTTCATATCCTTAGCGCTGAAAGTGTTTTAACCCTTTACCACACAATCCCGACCTTTTAACGACCCTGAGGAAGAAGGATTTTGAAAGCCAGCATTTTTATTTTCTTCTTTTCCCACAACGTTTTCTATCCTATCAGGGACAAATTTCGTCACTGGTGCCACTTCTAATTTGTCGTCTGCAAATGCGTTCAATTTGTACCAATCTAGAATTTTGTCGTTTGGTAAGCTAACGAGTTCTAAACACGTGATTTTTAACTCTTTACCAGACGGCAAAATTTCAGGCCGATTGACAGGATGAATGTCACTCGAGTAGCGGGGTTTGTCCTGTAAAGGTTTGAACATATTATCACATTTCTGGGAAAACGAGAAAATGCTGATTACCACCATTTTCTCCTTTTAAAAACTTTCTCCCGACGGTCGTTGAAACTCTGAATTGTTAACGTTTCTTTGTGTGCATGGTGTTGAACGCCGTGTTCAGTATTGCTCCTGTTATATCGCGGCGGTAAGGGCACCCATCCATACTTTTCTTGACGTTTCTTTTACCAGTCTCTTGCACAACTTTCTTCCCAAGCCCCTGCCTTATGTTCCACATAAACATAGTTGAAACAATGTTCAGCAGCGGCGAGAGAGGAATCATCCCTGTCCCAATGTCTATCTAATCAATCGTTGGGAAAAAAGTTAGCCGTGCTGATGGTTCGCACCAGCGACCCCTGGTTTCAAGCCCTGCCCTTTACCTACTATCCTACCAGGCTTTCACACTTTAGCACACGCCAAAATTTTAGACTATCGGTATCGAAGGTATTTACAAACGACAATTCAAATGTTTTACAAATTATATGATTTGTTCTTGAATAGGCAGAAAACAATCTGGGAAAAGGAGAAAATGCTGGTTACCAGCATTTTCTTTTTTTCCACAATGTATTCAAAAGGCTTCTTTCTCAGGATTGTTAGAACTCGGAATTGTGTGGTAAAGGGTTAAAGCTTTAACGCAGTGCATTTCTGTTCTGGTTGGGTGACGAATCCTGAATACGTTCTGTATAGGCGAATTGGAAACTTGGTGCACATAAAGAGGACACGTAAAGAATGGTTGTTAAGAATTCTGTTTTCACTATTTTGACGACAAGCATAGACCTTAAAGATAATTAGATAACTTTTTTTACCTTAATTATGTGCACCTTTAAAGGGGCATTTTTAGATTTTATTTACGGTGAATCAAAATTGTTTGTAAAACATAAATAAATACTATGAAATATATCCCAGTATATTTTTCTCTGCAAGCGGATATAAGTTGGACAGTTTTAGACAGTTGGTAAAATTGGTGCATTTTTTGCCTTGAAGTTAGTAACGTTTTTCGATCGGTAACTCGGTCCTTTTTTTTAATGAGATCAGATAAAACGTCGCCGTGCTTATTAAACTGGCAGCCCGTTATCGATCTTCTATCGGACGGTTACGGGAGATACAACGGGTACCAGTTAACGTGCTTATATGAATACGATCCCACATGATCAACGCAAACGTTTGATCACGTGACATTCCCACGAGCCTTTGCGAAACTCTGGGGCTAAATCTAAAGAAAAATGAAGGGGCTACGTATCCCAAAAAGTGTTGGTTTTATATACATGTATTCAGCTGATGGTTTGCCAGCCCTCCCTTTACTAGTTTCAGTGATAAAACGTTATTGAAGTTTTTGTTTGATGGTAAAAATCTGAGTATCAAAGTAATACCAAAATATAATGTACTAACCAACGAGGTAAACCAGAAAATAGATACGCGTACCGAATTAAGACTGATAAAGGTCCTCAAAGGCGCTGAATATATTGATTCACTGACTGAATGGTAGTATACGCCACTTTCAGCGATATAACAGTCATGTCACGGCGACAGATCACCTTATTTAAATGCATGTCATGTATGTCACTAGTACAAGACGGGCTCAGGCCTAGGTGTCTTGCTCAGGGACACTCCCAAGAAAGACTTCGAGTAAGGATCGAACCCGGATCCACCAGACTTTGAATCCTACACAACACCACTGAGCCAAGCAGGGCCCTTGCGCTGAATAAATGAGACGTATCGAAATTCAAGGGAGATAAATCTCATAAGTATTCACTTAAACGAACTGTTCCCCTTGTTTTACGACTAATTGAAATGTCAAACTTCGATTTTTAACCCTTAAGCTGCGACTTACTGACCTTTGCGGACAGTGTAGATCAAGATCAGACTGCACAGAATCTGATCTTGGATCTTCACTGTCCGATAAGGAGATGTTTTTCTCCAAAACCTATGTCTGAATAACATTATCCGGGTTATTAGTATCAGCTTGAAAGTCTTATTTGACCCTTTCCCAAACGACAAATTTTGGACTGGTCCAAATTGAAAGAGTTTGAAGACGACAATTTTACATTTGATGAAAATGGCAGAAAGATCTCAAATAGGGTAGAAAACACTGTGGGGAAAGGAGAAATTGCTCGTTACGAGCAATTTCTCCTTTTCCCACAGTGTTTTCAAAAGACTTGTACTGCAGACATGTGAAAACCAGGGCTTGTTTGGGAAAGGGTTAACTTATTCAGTAGGATAAGGGTTAAGAATATGTCCGTGTCCAGAACTTGAAGTTTGACATCGGCAGGATTCAATGCAAGAAAAAAAAGACTCTGGTTACAAGTTCTTACAACATCGGTATATTTCTGTGTTTGTGTCATGCTCTGTCAGAGCGTTGTTTAATGCACCTGTGCAAAAAGTATCAGTTCATATCAGCCCGCGCAGGCTGACCAGGGTCGAAACTTTCTCCTATTTGTAAATTTTCTGCATTTCAAGGCACTATTTTACATAATGATCGAGCCGGACTTTAGACAAAATGTATACATGTACGTAAAATGCGACATGCTCGCCGCAGATGCATTAAACCCCCTTTTCCCAGATCGTCCCTCATTTACAATTATTCCCCGGTTCATGATGCTGAGAACCAGTCTTCATTGATAAACGTCTTTTTTGAGGTGCAGAAGAGAGTGGTGATGGGGTAGAGGTCTTTCACATATCATCATAATGCCTATCAGAGCTGTATTATCAAGAGTGAACATTGTCTACCTTTGGCATATTTTCCACAGTGCCTGTCGTCACTTGCTAGTATTTTCCAAACAATCAATTAAACAGCCATTAATATTTGCTCTCTCTCTCTCTCAATGGCTTTCGTACTTCGCTCTTCGCTTGTTCAGAAATAAGGACATGTCAGCATATCTCAGGTACTTCTTTTCTATCGTTCATAATAGAAAAACCGAACATAACATTAGAGCGCCGAACGGACCCCAACGGAGACTTAAGACTAGAAATAAGACCTATTTATACTGTCATGTTTTCAAGGTCGCTTTTGTCAAGAATGTCTCGTCAAAGTGGACCGCGTAGATCAGATTGCATGTTCTGACTGGCCGCACATGCAACTATTGTCATGAAAAGGCGCTTTGGTGATTATATGTAAGTAACGACTGTGACACATCTTTATTCGTGGCCCGGTAATTCAATCGTACACTCGTCACAACTCGTCCGATTCCGTACCCACATCTAACCTCGTCCGTTTAAAGCAGGCTTCCATTTTGAACTGCCAATCACATGATCTTAAACATGGCGGCGCCCCTGTAGATCGCTTAACAACGACATAAACAACCATTGTGAAGTTATTCACTTCTACTGATCTGTCGATGAAACCTCCTAACGGAATTGATAAACCACGCTAAAAATTGAATGTACAAACTGTTTGTCGACTGAAATACTCTTAGAAAGATAACGATAGAAAATTTACTTATGTGTTCTTTCTAAAGAGGAGCCTTACAATTTCAATAATGGTAAAGCTGTGTGCTTCCGGAGATGTGCGAAATGTACCGTGTACCGTGTAGGTGCATATCAAGCTACTTGATACAGCCAAGGGATTTGATCACCGGATCACCCGAGATATGCCGAAAGTCAATCGTAAGGCGTAGGCTTGGTGATAAAGATGGGGCAAGGGGTCAAATCAGGGTGTTACAAGTGCTAGAACTCTGGATCGATGACAGTCGATGCGAAAGGTTTTAATTCATCTCCCATAATAAGACGTTGTATCGACTTTGTTTATTCTGAAAAGCAGCCACTGGTTTGAAGAATACTGTGTCTGGTACTTTAAGTAAAAGGACGTTCGTATCTAATGCACGGTTATGTGTAAAGACAAAATTTTACGAAGAAATCTTCGACCAAGCTCAGTTTAGATTGTGCTGAAACAAGAAATTGCCAATAAATGCAGTAAAAGACCAAAACTACACTTCCTGTGTACCCTGATCTTGTTAAACAGTGCCCCGAACAATCGATGCAAGGTGGCAATCGATGCAAGCCTAGTTGTGCTTTCTAGTCAGGGACTCTATATATATCCCCTGCTGTAGGCCTACATACATGTAGTTTTAAGTTGTTACGGCAGCGAAATTGAATTCGACAATCCTAGTTCGATCCCTACTGTTCGTGTGGCACTGCAGACTCCAACACTGATACTGGTTTAACACCGGAAAAGTTCAGTATGTGATCTTTCATCCTCGTGCTTGCCTATTGATCAAATAGCAATTTATGCGATATATTTAGAGTCATTAAAAAAATGTGTGAATCATACAAGGGAAATCACTACTATAGAACAAATTATCTAAACTTTGTACGTTATATAGGAGTTATCTTTCTTTATTGATGACATCATCTGCATAGGTAATTTTCACCTGCGAGTACAGAGATATTTTAATGTATTTCTTGTCAAAAAGACCACTAGTTACGGGTTCTTATTGTGAATTTCTACGAAAATAATGTTGTAAATTTATATGTTATAATAAATAAGTGTCATACATCATATTTTCAAAACAATATAAACATTTCTGTATTTATAAGAATGTTGATTCAATCAATATAACAGCCTGGCTTTCTAATTTTGGATAGCTGTCTCATCTCATTTGCATATTATTACCGGCCCTGCACTTGATCTGGGTCATTATTCGGCGGGGTTTGGATGTAATATTTTGGAAGTTACGCTCATAACCTTGCGGTAAGTTCGTGTTGATCTCTTGTTCTATGTAATTGTACTGCAGATTGGCTTGATTTCACGTAAGACGACACAAAGTTGATGCGAGATTAGGCACGTGAAAGAAATCGCCAACCTCCATTTGGAGTCTTGCCGACAGTCTGTGATAGAAATATGTACGACTACACACGATTCTGTAAGGAAATTTCCTTTGGAATATATCCTGTTATGCGGTTTGGTGATCAGATGTAAGACTGTAGTTAATCATGATCTACATCAGAATAATCTGATTCCTGATGGATTACGAGAAAAATACTTGCAATGATGCAAGCGATCCAAACGTTCCTGAGAAGATACTGATGGGTGAAGTCTGTAATCTGGGATTCAAACTTCTAGGCCTACCTCATTTGAAGATCTGCAAATAACTCGACAGATTATAGATCTAGATGCAGATAGAAGACTGTATCATATACTTAGTGTGTTTGATAACCTCAGTGGAAAGCTCAAGGAAGTGACACTTTTTGGAGGTCTTTATTCCATTTCATTTTTATTTAGTTACATTTAACAAGCTCAGGGAAACTTGAGATAAGTGTGCATTTTGTGACAATGTACGTAGATTAAGATCAGAATGCACATATGCAGCTTGATTTTGCAAAGTCATTGCAAAAAAGACGTAAGTCGGTCCCTAGTCTCAATAATGAGATGTTTGCGTTATTGAGATGTTTGTGGTGCTTGTCTTATTTTTACTAGGTTGGTCCCCATCAGTTATGTCTGTCCAACCAACTGTTGTTTCCTTAGTTATGAGTTTCATGAATTTAATTTCACCTTTTGCAACAGTATCTTCAAAAGCGGACCGCTGTTAGAAGGAAAAATTTGAATGTAAGTGATCATGACTTGTGTTGAGAAAGTACATCTTGTAGGAATTTGCCACTCTAAATATCATCCTTTACCAAACAAACTTTTGTTTTAATGACCCTGCCCAGAAGGCTTTTGGAAACATTGTGAGAAAAGAAGAAGACGCTGGTAACCATCATTTTCTTTCCCAAAATGTTTTCTAGCCTTTCAGAGATAAATTCTATTATTCAGAGCACTTTAAGTTGTGGTCTATAAATGCTTTCAGTTTAGTCCAGTTGAAAAATCTAAAATTGTTTGTAGAGTTAATCCTTTACCATGCAATGCCACCTTAATGACCCTAGGAAAGAGGCCTTTCAAAAAAACTTTGTGGGGAAAGGAGACAATGCTGTTAACCAGCATTTTCTCCTTTTCCCACAATGCTTTCTACCTTATTAAGGGAAAATTTCAGCCACATTGAAATTGTCGTCTGCAAATGCTTCGAGTTGGACAAGGCTAAAATTTTGTTGACTGGCAAAGGGTGAAGTGGCTCTTGGACACTCTCCCTAAAATTAGAGTAAAGCCCTAGACACTTGCCCAGAAACTTGCAGAAAAAGGGAATTTTTAAAAAAAGAAAGAATGCACATAAGACTAATTTGCAACTTATTTGAATGGGAAAATGCCTTCTGTGAGTGTTAGAGTTTTGATGGGACTTTCAGAAGCCCCGTCTAGACAGAACGTTGTGCATGAAAAACTTTTGGTTAACTTAACTATACCTAACAACAGAATTTTAGACTGGTCCAAATTGAAGGTACAGTCAAACCTGTCTTAAGCAAGCGGTCAAGGGCCCTTCCAAAATCGCTTGCTTAAGACAGGTGCTTGCTTAAAAGAGGTCGATCACGCAAGATGTTCTCGGAGTTATCTTTTCCTAAACATTTATAAAGGGCTGGGGTACATGTCCATATACATGTACATGTGCATACATACCCAAGACAAATGTAAGTACACATGTGCATGTTCATGCATATGCACATATGCCAGGGAAAAACAAAGAAACAGTCTATCTATGTCTTTTCAAAAAACTGCCTTCATACTCAGTCATGAGTTCTGCTTTTCTCTTCAGGGTCTGTTGAACCTGTGTTTAACCAACACCAAATTGTTCAGCTACAATCCGAGAACTCTTTCCAGACTCTGAAAGTCTAATCACTTCCACTCTTTGTTCTAATGTCAACACTTTTCTCTTGGTACAAGCCATAATTCCAAATATGATGTTAACAGTCTGGAGTCAAAAATACAATAGACAAATCGTACGGTCAAAACATAAGAAATCTGCATCTTTGGTATAATCACCAATCAAAACAATGGAATGGTCGAAAGATGATTGGGCATAAAGATCAAACAGTCGTAGGTTTACCGGTCAATTAAAATGTGACACAGGTGTAATCGTCAATTAAAATTAATGTCATCAAAGACAATTTCTTAAACACACCGGCATAGGTAATAACCTATACTATTTTGGGTGCAATCAGTTGTTAGGACAGTTTTCTTTAATCTTTTCTCACCTTTTAGAAGTAAGCAGACAAACAAGATGTCGAGGCAGCTACACGTACGTTACGTAATTTCAGATTAAGTCGAAAGCCGAAAAACATTTTTGGTAGTCTGACTCAGGTGATTTACATTTGATTTCTAACTTCAAAATTTTTGACAAATCGGGAATAATAGCTTACGAAATCATCAATTGCATCAAAATAACCCGTTCTAGAGGATATCAGGTTATATGCATACACCTGTTGATTGGCGACGTGTGTATATGATTGTTCGATTTTGACACTCTAGTTGTTAATCCGAAAACGGTCGGATGTGAGAAGTACACTAAGTGTGAAGTATAAGTTAGCAGTCCGACTTACATTGGTTACTGGCCGCTACATACCAGGTTGTTTTGAAAAAATGGGGCACGATTTCGGCGGCCGTTGCGTGCGTTTTAAGGGTGCGTGTTGAATAAAGGTTCATATAGAGTAAAAGTAGTTGGGGGGACATTGAACTGGCCGTTAAGTGGAGGTTCACGCTGAATGGAGGTGGACGGATCACCAGGTTTGACTGTATTTGCAGACGACAAAATAAATGTGACTAAAAACTTGAAATTTATTTTGGGAAGGGTAGAAAACATTGTGGGAAAAGGAGAAAATGCTGGTTACCAGCATTTTCTCCTTTTCCCACGATGTTTTTAAAAGACTTCTTTGGCAGGGTTGTTCAAAGTTGGGATTGTGTGGTAAAGGGTTAAGAGATAGTGTAGGTGAAAATTAGTCTTGTTGGAAAGCTTACACCCTTTATCATACAAATTCAGTTTTAACAGTACTGACAAAGTTTTTAAAAACATTGTGGGAAAAGGGGAAAGTAATGGTATTTTAACAGTATTTTCTCCTATATCCATGTTTTCTAATCTTTACGGCGTTTCAGAAAGTCCATGTTTTTGCGTTTTTGATGCGCAAAATGAAAGCCTGACGCAACAAAATTAATATATTGTGCCTTCCTTGATGCAACATAAATCACAATGAAAAAGGAACATAATGGATTGATTAAATGAATATATCTTACAAAATTGTCAATTTTGTAACAGCAAAATCATATCGAACCTGCTTTCTAACACTGAATTATTTGTTTCCGGTTTACACTGAATTGGTCTAAAACGCAACATTATTCTGTGTGACGTCGCTGTCGTCTCGTCTATATTACTCTATGGAATCCGTACTTAATCTTTTTGTCTGCGTTTTAGACCCTGGTCGGTAATGGTCACTGACTTGCTGGAGTAATTGGGATGACAGACGACATTTTCTACGTGGTCATTGTTTTCTACTTTTACCTTTAATACCATACTTTCATTTAAAACTCTTCGCATTATGCAACATCTACAAACTGGCAAAGGCAAACAACACTTGAAAAAAAAAAAATGGTTATAGATCAAGACACGTAAAATTTCTGAATGACCCCGAAATTCCAAACAGTGAGTCACAGATGACCCCCAAAATTTATGAGCAAGCAGAAACACTGTCTTTTTAGAAAAGACAAATTTGAGCCATATTGGACTTGTCATCAGCAAATGCTTTCCATTTGGCATTACCGGTATTTCTAACATTTTTTTGTTTGGTAGAGACTAGAGTCATTTTTTTATCAAATGACCAAATTTTGAACTAATCCAAGTTGAAAAACTTTGCAGACAACATAATGACTCATAAACTGAAATTTGATTTAGGAACCGAAGGGTAGAATACATGGGAAAAGGAGAAAATGCTGGTTACCAGTATTTTCTTTTTTTCCACAATGTTTTCAAAAGCTTTTTTTTTTCTAAGGTTCCTGAAAAGTCAGGATTGGCTGGTAAAGGGTTAACAGAAAGAGCTGTTACAAGATTGAAGGTGAGTGACCTAAATTCCCATTTACATGCATCTTTTGTAAAGAATTAATTTTTCGTAAGGAATAGGTCTCCAATTTCATGCATAACTTGCTCCTAAGTGTGTAAAAATTCAGAAATTATTCAACCTATGGGCAGTTGAAATCCATTTACCCTTTCAGTTTGTTGTGTATGTTATCAGCTAAACTGGCAGGCTGTTTCTAAATAGAGATGGCTACTAACGTCTTCATGTTCTTATTGTCTCAAGTGATTGAACCTGACAGATATAAAATTGATCAGTTTTATTCACTTCATTAACTCGACCCTTAGGCATTAGCCATCATTCAAGAAAGGACGATTTATGTATTGTACTGTTTAAATAACATTTATAAACAGTGTCATCATTTATTTTTTGTTGAGTAAAGTCACTCATGCTGAAATATGTCACCATTGTTGGTAAATATGATTTTATAGTATCCCAGGATTTAAGTCTTTTGCCTTGGGTTATACCTTGAACTTAACCCTTTACCACACAATCCCGACTTTTAACAACCCTGAGAAAGAAGCCTTTCGAAAATATTGTGGGAAAAGGAGAAAATGCTGGAAACCAGCTTTTTCTCCTTTTCCCACAATGTTTTCTACCCTTGCAAAAACAAATTTCAATTTTTCAGCCACATTTATTTTGTTGTCTGCAAATGCTTTCAATATTTGGACTAGTCCAAAATTTTGTCGTTTGGTAAAGAGTTAAATAAAAATGCTTAAGGTTTCCTTTAGGTCATACTAATAGTATGACTAAGGATAGATGTTGAAAAAAAATTACATTTCATCATCATGTTCTCAATCAAAGGGATCCATATAGAAAAAGAAAAAGACAATTCTGTCATCTAGACCCTTATCTGCTGAATGTATCCGAATTGTAAGCATTTTGCTGACAAAAGATTTCATTCAAAATTTCAAATAATGTGATTTGCCCTTGAAAGGACAAAAAATTATTGGAAAAGGAGAAAATGCTGGTTACTAGCATTTTCTCCTTTTCCCAGTATGTTTTCAGTAGCTATCTATTTAACCCTTTACCACACAATTCCGACTTTAACGACCCTAAAGAAGAAGGCTTTTGAAAATCAGCATTTTCTCCATTTCCCACAAGGTTTTGTACCCGATCAAAAACAGAAATTTGCATTCAAGCTACATTAATTTTGTCGTCTGCAAATGCTTTCAATTTGGTTAAGTCCAAAATTTGTGGTTTGGTAATGAGTTGACTCTTTACCACACAATGCCGACTTTTGACGACCCTGAGGAAGAAGCCTTATAGCAACATTGTGGGAAAAGGAGAAAATGCTGGTAACCAGCAATTTCTCCTTTTCCCACAATGTTTTCTACTCTTCCAAAAACAAATTTCAACTTTTGATTCACATTTATTTTGTCATCTGCAAATGCTTTCAATTTGGTCCAGTCTAAAATTTGTGGTTTGGTAATGAGTTAAAGGGTTGTTAAAAGTTTGGATTTATGGTAAAGGTTTAACTCTTTACCACACAATGCCGACTTTTAACTACCCTGACAAGCCTTTTGAAGACATTATGGGAAAAGGAGAATATGCTGGTAACCAGCATTTTCTCTGTTTCCCGCAGTGTTTTCTACCCTGTCAAAGACATTTTTCATTATTTGCGTCGCATTTGAATTGTTGTCTACAAATGCTTTTAATTTGGGCAAGTCTTAGTATTGTCTACATTTTTATCATGTGGTAAAGAGTTTACTTATTACCAGCCTCTTTTTAAGAGTTATAAACTCTTTTATGGCCAAATATATACATAAAAACTCAACCTGCATGGCAAGCGAAAGACAAAATTTGTGTGGATGGTCTAGATCAAGATCAGACTGCATAGAACATGCACTCTTTTTTTTTTCATAGATGTGAACAATCTGCTTGTTTAGTCACGCCTATAGTAACATGAAAATCTGTCAGTTTCAGTGGATTGTATTTTCAGTCAGAGGGAGAGTTCAAGTTGCATGTTTAGTACAGATTGATTGATTATGTGAAGTGTTTGTTTTCCATGGGAAGGATAAAATCCATAGCCTTCAGATGTTTTTTGCTGACTTCTTGATCCTTCTATGCTCCAACTCAATCTACCTTGAATACTGGCAGGTCATTTGTTTACAAATGAGGAGTGAAACATTGTGAAATGTAGGAAATTTTACTGTTTGGTTGGAATTATGTGATGTTGTAGAAATGGTTTGATTGATGTTTGTTTAACTTTTTACCACACAGTCCGACTTAATGACCCTGAGGAAGAAGCCTTTTGAAAACATTGTGGGAAACGGATGAAAATGCTGGTAACCAGCATTTTCTTCCTTTCCCACATTGTCTTCCTATTCAAGAATAAAGACTATTGTTTGAAAAACGTTTGAATTGTCATCAGTAAATTCCTTCAATATGGACGAGTACAGAATTCTGCTGCATTGTAAAGGGCTAACCTTTTCCCAAGCAAGCTCTGGTTTTCACATGTCTGCAGTACAAGTCTTTTGAAAACACTGGGAAAAGGAGAAATTGCTCGTAACGAGCAATTTCTCCTTTTCCCACAGTGTTTCCTACCCTTTTGGAGAACTTTGTCATTTTCATCAAATTTAAAATTGTTGTCTGCAAACTCTTTCAATTTGGAACAGTCTAAAATTCATCGTTTGGGAAAGGGTTAACTGGACAGGGCCATGTACAGCTTGATTGTTCTGTGTTATGTAGACCAGATGGAACAAAAAGTGCAATCTGTGTTATTTGATCTTGGGCCTGTGCCCTGATAGATTGTTTGATCATTTAATGCTTTACCAAATGACAATATTTTAGAGTGGTCCAAATTGAAAGCATTTGCAGATGACAATTTAAATGTGACTCAAATGATTGGATTTGTTTCTGAAAGGTAAGAAAACATTGTTGAAAAAGGATAAAATGCATTTTCTTCTTTTTCCCACAATGTTTTCAGATGTCGAATTTCCCAGTGTCTTTAAAACTCGAGACTGTATGGTAAACACTTAGAATGCTGGTTACCAGCATTTTCATGCTGGTAACCAGCCATAGGGTTGATCCGCACTTGAAGTGCTGATTTTTTCATGGGAGTGTCCTTCGGCAAGACCCCTCTGAGCCAAGCATATTGCTGATTAGACCAAAGACATACATGAATGACTGAGCTGCAATAGCGATATGTCTGCAATAATGCTGAAAGTGATATCGGAAATTTGGAGCCTGGAGGTGGTCATTATGACAGGGTACATGTACAATCCTCTCTCATTGCTGAAAATTGTGTTTTGGTGATTTTATGTGGGAAAGCAGCTGCAAGCTTGGAAAGAATGTGTGGAGTACTGATAGAAGAAACTCCAGGAAAGCATGGATAGGTGCACCATGATAAAAACAAAAAAATTGTTGAAAACACGTCATAGAAACAAGCAAACCGATATCCATGATAGATGTACAATATTTATAAATCCAGCCTGATGTTTTGATACGCTTGATTGATTATAAAACCAATTTTCTAGCTTTTTCTCCTTTTGTATTATATATCTATAAGAAAACACACACTTTTACTACCATCGTGTTACATAGACCATCGTGTTACATAGAGTTAGTTTTACCTGTGAGATGTTCGTGGGAGTGCAATGATTTCTCCCTGATTTATCTCCCTCAACTCCACCACATAATCCCTTGTTGTCTAGGCGCTGTGGGAAAAGAAGAAAAAAGCTTGCCACCAGAAATTCTCCTTTTAACCCTCTACCACAAAATCCCAAGTTTTAACGACCCTGAGGAAAAAGCCTTTTGAAAAGATAGTGGGAAAAGGAGAAAATGCTAGTAACCAGCATTTTCTCCTTTTCCCACAGTGTTTTCTACCCTATGTTAGGAAAGTTCCATCATTTGAGTCACATTTAAATTGTTGTCTGCAAATGATTTCAATTTGGACTAGTCTACATTTTGTCATTTGGTGAAAACCCAAAATTTTCAGTCCAGGGAAACCTTGTCTCCAGACTCCACCTCCTATATTGATTGGCAGTTGACGCTTGAGGCCAAATATCCGTGCGTCAGACTGACGCTTTGATCGAAATTTCCGAGCGTCAAATCGGACCGATTTTGAATTTCCAAGAGTCAAAACCCAAGCTCCCGGGTCAAACGAGAACCCAGGTCCTCTCAATGACAGATGATTACATCAGTCGCTTAATTAACTCTTTACCAAACGGCAAAATTTTTGACTGGACCAAATTGAAAGCATTTGCAGATGACAAATTAAGTGTAGCTTAAATGGTGATTTATGTATTGGATAGTGTAGAAAACATTGTGGGAAGAGGAGAAAATGCTGGTTACCAGCATTTTCTCCTTTTCCCACAATGTTTTCAAAAGGCTTTTTTCTCAGGGTCGTTAAAAGTTTGGATTTTGTGGTAAAGAGTTAATTAACTATTAACTCTTTACCATATGCCAACATTTTAGATTTGCCCAAATTGAAAGCTTTTGTAAACCACTTGGTAAATAAGACTCAAAAATAGAAATTCACCTTTGAAAGGACAGAAAACATTGTGGGCAAAGAAGAAAATGCTGGTTACCAGCCTTTCTCCTGGCAAATTCTCCTTTTCCCACAATGTTTTCTACCCTATCAAAGATAGAACTCATCATTTCAGCTACATTTAATTTATCCTCTGCAAAAGTTTTCAATTTTGTCCTATTCACAACTTTGTTCTCTGGTAAATAGTTTATTGTACCCTTCCTTGTAATGACAAAATGACTTCTGCATTTAACCCTTATCCAGCTAAATAAGTGAAATGAAATTAACCCTTTCCCAAACGACAAATTTTGGACTGGTCCAAATTGAAAGACGACAATTTTAAATTCGATGAAAATGGCAGAAAAGTCTCAAAAAAGGTAGAAAACACTGTGGGTAAAGAAGAAATTGCTTGTTACTAGCAATTTCTCCTTTTCCCACAGTGTTTTCGAAAGACTTGTACTGCAGACACGTGAAAACCAGGGCTTGTTTGGGAAAGGGTTAAATGGATAGTAAATACACAATTAATGCTATTTCAAACTTATTTTTTTTGTCATAAAATATCTCTGTATTGGAGAGTGTCGATGCAAGATGCTGATCATTGTCTGCAAAAGGTGAGGGAGTCAAGCTTGGCAGCCTCAGGGTTAACTCTTTACAAAACGACACAATTTTAGACTGGTCCAAATTGAAAGCATTTGCAGACGACAAAATAAATGTTACCAAAAAATTGAAGTTTGTTTTCAGAAGGGCAGAAAACATTGTGGGAAAAGGAGAAAATGCTGGTTACTAGCATTTTCTCCTTTTCCCACAATGTTTTCAAAAGGCTTCTTTCCTAGGGTCGTTAAAAGTTGGTATTGTGTGGTAAAGAGTTAAACAGCATTCAAGGGGTTGAGGGAAAACATTTTCAAGCATAATCCATTATTCCATTGTACTTCGAACTATACCACACAAAATGATTTTAGACATGTCCATTTTGAATAGGCAGAAAACATTGGAAAAAGAAAAAAAAATGCTGGTTCCAAGCATTTTTGTTTTCCTCCTTTTTCCACAATGTTTTTCAAAGTTTTCTTACTAATTGCTTTGAAAACATGGCATTGTTTGGTAAAGGGTTAACCATTTAAAAAAAAACAAAGATTTTTGCATTCATGAGGATGCCCGTAAGATGAATAGCGACTGCTGGGTATAGGATAGAGGGTGAATATGTCAAAATGACTATAGCAAACATTGCTCTGATAATTTGCCTTGACCCTTGTTCACACAATCCTGTGTTTAAACAAACATGAGAAAGAAGCCTCTTGAAAACATTGTGGGAAAAGGAAAAAATGCTGGTAACCAGCATTTTCTCCTTTTTCCCACAATGTTTTCTACCTTGTCAAAGGAAAAATTGCACCATTTGAGCCAAACTGAAATCGTCGTCTGCAAATGCTTTCAATTTGGACAACTCTAAACTTTTGTCCTGTGGTAAAGAGTTAACTCTTTACTGTGGTAAAGAGTTAACTCTTTACCTCACAACAAAATTTTAGACTGATCCAATTATTGAAAGCATTTGCAGATGACAAAATAAATGTGACTCAAAAATTGAGCATTGTTTTGGGAAGGGTTGAAAATGTGGGAAAAGGAGAGAATGCTGGTTACCAGCATTTTCTCCTTTTTCCACAATGTTTTCAAAAAGCTTCTTTCTCAGGGTCGTTAAAACAAGGGATTGTGTGGTAAAGGGTTAGATATCCTTTACAAAACAGTCCAGATTTTTAACGGCCTTGAGGAAGAAGTCCTTTAGAAACTTTATGGGAAAAGGAGAAAATGCTGGTAACCAGCATTTTCTCCTTTTCCCACAATTTTGTCGATCCTTTCAAAGACAGATCTCATTTTCCAGAGTCAAATTAATGGTTTGTGCCTAAAAATGCTTTCAATGGACAAATACATGTATAAGATTTTTTTGTCTTGTTAACCTTTTACCATGCAATCCCGAGTTTTGACAAAAAAAACCTGGTTTTGAAAACCAGGTGGGAAAAGGAGAAAATGCTGGTTTCAAAGACAAATCCTAACATTTGAGCAACAAAAATATTTTCATCTGCAAATGCTTTGAATTTGGACAACTCCAAAATTTTGTCGTTCTGTAAAGGGATAAGAGGGTATTTAAATACACAATGATTTATTTATTGGAATGGTTTGACCATACATGTTTTTTTTTTCATTGAAGATATTGACAGAGCAGGTAATAATGCTCAAAGGAATGAATGAATTGAATCCAGACAATGAACAAGTACAGTACATGTTACAAGTACATGTATTCAGTTCATTTGTAAAAAAAACATAATGGTTTCTTTCCATTCTGTTTCATTCTATATAGTTTTGACCCACTCTCTGCCTAAAATGTAAACTTGACCTCTCTTGCTTTCTAAAAATACCATACACTGAAACTCAAAAAGATTGGACTGCACATTCTCTGCAGCTGATCTTTATTAATGCTGTCTGCAAAAGCCTACCTTGATCAGAGGGTTGTAATCTACATAGATGTTAACACCTTACCACCTGCAGACTACTTTTTGTCTTGCAGCAGACCACTTTTGTGTTTGTTTTACCTTTTATATATTACCGGTAACTCTTTAACACACGACAAAAATGTAGACTTATCCAGATTGAAAGCATTTGCAGACAAAAATTTAAATGTCGTTCAAATGATGGAATTTGTCTCTGATAGAGAAGAAAAGATTGTGGGAAAAGGAGCAAATGCTGGTTACCAGCATTTTCTCCTTTTCCCACAATGTTTTCAAAAGGCTTCTTCCTCAGCGTCGTTAAAACTTGGGATTTTGTGATAAAGGGTTAAGGCTGTTATCAACATTTCAGTTTTAAAGTGGTGGCTAGTGCACCTATCCATGCTTTCCCGGAGTTTCTTTTACCAGTGCTGTGCACAACATTATTTTGGAAAGCCACTGGCTGCTTTCCCATATAACCATCCTGAAAAAAGGCTCTTTTGCTGCTTAATCCTTAACTTTACCGAAGAATCCTGTGAAAATCCTTGAGAAAAGGGCTTTTGAAAACATTGTTGGAAAAAGAGAAATGCTGGTAACCATCATTTTCTCCATTTCTCTCATTCCAAAGACAAATTCTGTCATCCTGGAAACATTAAATGTTGTCTGAAAATTTTTATGCTTTCAGTTATATGTAACTCTTTACCAAATGACAAAATTTTGGACTAGACCAAATTGAAAGCATTTTTAGATGATGACAAAAATTTAGCTCGAATAATGATTTTTGTCTTTGATAAGGTAGAAAACACAGTGGGAAAAAGGAGAAAATGCTGGTTACCAGCATTTTCTCCTTTTCCCACTATGTTTCAAAAGGCTACTTCCTCAGGGTCATTAAAACTCAGGATTGTGTGGTAAAGAGGTACAAGTAAATGAACAGTTATGATTATGATCATCAGTTTGACATTGAAACTAATTTTTGGCAATATGAAGGCTGTAAAATGTATGAATAATTTTGTTCTAGATCTACACTGTCTGAAAATATAATTTAGGTTGCCTTTAGTCTGTGGAGAGTTGCTCACATGGAATATTTGATGAATTTTTCTGCTTTTGTTATTTCAGAGTGGAGTGGATATTTTCAAAGTCCTGAAGTCGGAGAGACAAGAAAGTTTTAGTTTGCTTTGTTTGAGGTGAGTTAACCCTTCATCACATAATTCCGAGTTTTAAGGAACTGAGCAGGAATGCTTTAGAAAACATTGTGGGAAAAGGAGAAAATGATAGTAACCAACTAATTGCATGCAGATGGTATGCGCTATAGAACTGACTTGTGTAGACAGTTCTTATTCAAACTTCTAGCAAGATCTTTCTTGTCTGACTTTGGGGCAGAATGTGATTCCTGAAGATTCCCAAATAGTTAGTTACTTTTCTAATTTTTTTCCTCAGACTCCCATGCTATGAGTAAAACATCTATAAATTTATTTCAGCTTAGCTTTTGTGACTATGCTAGGTCAGATGCATTTTGTGACATGTATCATCAGCTGGATCTGCCACATTTCGTTGAAAATCATGTTCATCGAAAAAAGATCCCAAGCAGTTACCCTTCCCCTGACAAATTGTTGCCCAAATCTTCCTCCCAGACTGAGCTTTTCATGAAATAAATCTAGGAATTTAGCGATCAGTATTTTAAAACATAGATGGTTTTCATTGAACATGGTTTTTCGACGAAATGTCGTGCACCATCATCAACTATTACCCTGTGTGTGCTCTAAAAACCTTTTCCTATGCAATGCACTTTAAAGTTGGTCTGTATGTTTATCTTGACAATATTTTGGAGGAGCTGCAAAATGGTCACATGGTCAGGTAGTAATGTAGGTCAGGAGGTCAAATCTTTGAAAACTTGGTGTGTTACGGCGGCCATGTTTTTGCTGCAATGCTGATAAAACTTAGTCATAATGTTTGTCATGACAATAACTCTGGACAAGCTAAAAAATGGGTCACTTGCTTATGCATTTGGTGCTGAATGAGTTTAGGACTAAGTTGTTTGATTTACAAGTAATCAAGGAGTCCAGATTTGATACCTGCTGACTGTAGGTTGGCCATAGTTATATGACTGAAATACTGTTGAAAGAGGGTTACACACCTTTCAAATAATTAGCCCTTTCCCAAACAAGCCCTGGTTTTCATGTGTCTGCAGTACAAGTCTTTTGAAAACACTGTGGGAAAAGGAGAAATTGCTCGTAACGAGCAATTTCTCCTTTTCCCACAGTGTTTTCTACCCTTTTTGAGACCTTTCTGCCATTTTCATCAAATTTAAAACTTTCGTCTGCAAACTCTTTTGATTTGGACCAGTCCAAAATTTGTCGTTTGGGAAAGGGTTAAACAAACAGAAGTCATATTCCTCATATATCTATGGCCTTGCTGTTCGAAAAAGAGAGATAAATGTCACATACTAGGTAAAGATAAGGGGGTAAGAAAAGGTTGAGACAGATAGAAAGAGTCCAGCAAGTGGAGATAAAATGATAAGGGAGTGGATTGACCTAGATTATAGGGTTCAGGTGTATGGATAAAAATTTGATTCATCCCCCTTGAAATAATTATCTATCAAAATATCATAATATCCTTACCAGCATGGAGCTGAAATGGATATCATGGCCTCTTGCATTCAACTCTTTACGGACATAAAAAATATTTGACCATGTCCAAAGTGAAAGTATTTGCAGACAACAAATGAAATAATTATGGCTCAGATGATGGGCTGTGACCTTAACAGGATAGGAAAACAGGTGGGAAAAAGAGAAAATGCTGCATTTTCTTCTTTTTCCACAAAGTTTTTAAATTCCTACACTTTTGCAGGGTCACTGAAAAAGGTGATTGCTTGGTAAAGAGTTCACTCTTTACCACACAATCCTGATCTTTAACAACCCTGAAAGAGAAGCCTATTGAAAACATTGTGGGAAAAGGAGAAAATGCTGCATTTTCTTCTCTTCCCACAATGTTTTCTACCCGTCCCAAAACAACTTTCAATTTTGAAGTCACATTTATTTTGTCGTCTGCTAATGCTTTCATTTTGGACTTGTCTGATATTTCCTTGTTTGATAAAGAGCTAACCTTGATTCCTGGTATGTTGTTTATGGACTTGGTTAAAATAGGGATGTCTGATAAATCACTTGTTTGGATGGTACTTTATGCTGCTTTCAGCTGTACTTAAGTCATTTTCACAGCAACAGTTTGCCTTTTTAGCTCACCTTAGCACAACGTGCTAAAGGTGAGCTATTGTGATCACCCTATGTCCGTCGTCCGTCGTCCGTCGGCTGTCGTCCGTCGTCCGTCAACAATTTCTTTAAACATCTTCTTCTCCTAAACCACTGGGCCAATCTTGATGAAACTTGGCAGGGATGTTCCTTGGGTGAAGCTCTACCAAAATTGTTCAAAGAATTGAATTCCACCGACAACTCTGGTTGCCATGGCAACAAAAAGGCAAAAAAAGCAAAATCTTTAAAAATCTTCTTCTCTGAAACTAGAAGGTGCAGAGCTTTGATATTTGGTATGTATCATCTCCTAGTGGACCTCTACCAAGTTTGTTCATTTGATGCCCCTGGGGTCAAAACTGGCCCCGCCCCAGGGGTCACAAGTTTGAGCATAGTCACAAAGAAGGAAAACTTTAATAATCTTCTTCTCTAAAACTTGAAGGCATAGAGCTTTGATATTTGGCATGTAGCATCTCCTAGTGGACCTCTACCAAGTTTGTTCATATGATGCCCCTGGGGTCACAATTTCCAACATAGGAACAAAGAAGGAAAACTTTAAAAATCTTCTTCTCTAAAACTAGGAGGCATAGAGCTTTGATATTTGGCATGAAGCATCTCCTAGTGGACCTCTACCAAGTTTGTTCATATGATGCCCTTGGGGTCAAAACTGGCCCTGACCAGGGGGTCACAAGGTTGAACATAGGAACAAAGAGGGGAAACTTTAAAAATCATCTTCTCTGAAACTGGAAGGCGTAGAGCTTTGATATTTGGTATGTAGCATTGCCTAGTGGACCTCTACCAAGTTTGTTCATATGATGCCCCTGGGGTCAAAACTGGCCCCGCCCCGGGGGTCACATGTTTGAGCATAGTAACAAAGAAGGAAAACTTTAAAAATCTTCTTCTCTGAAACTTGAAGGCGTAGAGCTTTAATATTTGGCGTGTAGCATCTCCTAGTGGACCTCTACCAGGTTTGTTCATATGATGCCCCTGGGGTCAAAACTGGCCCCGCCCCAGGGGTCACAATTTCCAACATAGGAACAAAGAAGGAAAACTTTAAAATTCTTCTTCTCTAAAACTAGAAGGCATAGAGCTTTGATATTTGGCATGAAGCATCTCCTAGTGGACCTCTACCAAGTTTGTTCATATGATGCCCCTGGGGTCAAAACTGGCCCCGCCCTGGGGGTCACAAGTTTGAGCATAGTAACATTGAAGGAAAACTTTAAAAATCTTCTTCTCGGAAACTTGAAGGTGTAGAGCTTTGATATTTGGCATGTAGCATCTGCTAGCGGACCTCTACCAAGTTTATTCATATGATGCCCCTGGGATCAAAACTGGCCCCGCCCCGGGGGTCACAATTTCCAACATAGGAACAAAGAAGGAAAACTTTAAGAATCATCTTCTCTAAAACTAGAAGGCATAGAGCTTTGATATTTGGCATGAAGCATCTCCTAGTGGACCTCTACCAAATTGTTCATATGATGCCCTTGGGGTCAAAACTGGCCCTGCCCCGGGGGGTCACAAGTTCAAACATAGGAACAAAGAGGGAAAACTTTAAAAATCATCTTCTCTGAAACTGGAAGGGGTAGAGCTTTGATATTTGGTATGTAGCATCGCCTAGTGGACCTCTACCAAGTTTGTTCATATGATGCCCCTGGGGTCAAAACTGGCCCTGCCCTGGGGGTCACAATTTCCAACATAGGAAAAAAGAAGGAAAACTTTAAAAATCTTCTTCTCTGAAACACGAAGGCATGGAGCTTTGATATTTGGTATGTAGCGTCTTCTAGTGGATCTCTACCAAGTTTGTGCATATGATGCCCTTGGGGCAAAAGTTGGCCCTGCCTCGGGGGTCACAAGTTCAAACATAGGAACAGAGAAGGAAAACTTTAAGAATCATCTTCTCTGAAACTGGAAGGCGTAGAGCTTTGATATTTGGTATGTAGCATCGCCTAGTAGACCTGTACTAAGTTTGTTCATATGATGCCATTGGGGTCAAAATTGGCCCTGCCCCGGGGGTCACAAGTTCAAACATAGGAACAAAGAAGGAAAACTTTAATTTTTTTTTTCTCTTAAATGGGAAGGCATAGAGCTTTGATATTTGGTATGTAGCATCTCCTAGTGGACTTCTGCCAAGTTTGTTCCAAGGATGCTGCTTGGGTCAAAACTGGCCCAGCCCCTGGGGTCACAAGTTCGAACATAGGAACAAAGAAGGAAAACTTTAAAATTCTTCTTTTCTGAAACCGAAAGGTGTGGAGCTTTGATATTTGGGATGTTGCATCTCATAGTGGACCTCTACGAAGTTTGTTCACATGATGCTCCTGGGTCAAAACTGGCCCCGCCCCGGGGGTCACAAGTTCGAAGATAGGAACAAAGAAGGAAAACTTCAAATTTCTTTTTCTCTTAAATGAGAAGGTTTAGAGCTTTGATATTTGGTATGTAGCATTTCCTAGTGGACCTCTGCCAAGTTTGTTCATATGATGCCCCTGGGTCAAAAATGGCCCAGCCCCGGGGGTCACAATTTCCAACATAGGAACAAAGAAGGAAAACTTTAAAATTCTTCTTTAAAACTGGAAGGCGTAGAGCTTTGATATTTGGTATGTAGTGATTCTCTTCTAAGTTTGTTTGCCCATCTAAGCGCAACAATTTCATTGAGTTCAAAATTGGGTCATCTTGGGTCATAAAGTAGGTCACTAGGTCAGATTAAAGAAATACCTTGTTGGCACTCTCGAGGCCACATTATTTGCTCAATTGCCTTGAAAATTAGTTAGAAAGTTTGTCTTTATAAAGTCTCACATAAGATTAATTTGGGTCAACTTGGGTCATAAACTAGTTCACTGGGTCAAATTAAAGAAATACCTTGTTTGCACTCTGGAGGCCACATTTATTGCTCAAATGACCTGAAATTTGGCCAGAATGTTTGTCTTGATGAAATACCAGATGAGTTTGGATTTGAGTCATTTGGAACCATAAACTAGGTCACTAGGTCAAAATAAAGAAATACCTTGTGGGCACTCTAGAGGCCACATTATTTGCTTAATTGCCTTGAAAATTGGTCAGAATGTTTGTCTTTGTAAAATCTCACATGAGTCTGAATTTGGGCCAACTGGGGTCATAAACTAGGTCACTTGGTCAAATTAAAGAAATAGCTAGTGGGCACTCTAGAGGCCACATTTATTATTCATTTGATTTGAAAATTGGTTAAGATGTTTCTTTTGATATAGTCAATGACCAGTTCAAATTTGGGTCACCTGGGGTCATAATCTAGGTCACTAGGTCAAATTAAAGAAATATCTATAGGGCACTCGAGGCCACATTTTTTGCTTAATTGACTTGAAAATTGGTCAGAATGTTTGTCTTCATGAAATATGAGTTTGAAATTGGGTCACCTGCGGTCAAAAACTAGGTCACATGGTCAAATTAAAGAAAAACCTTTAAGGCACTCTACTAAGGTGAGCGACCCAGGGCCATCATGGCCCTCTTGTTAGGTCTTGCCTTTGTTTCACTTGGACTATGGCTTAGCTCCTGCAAGAACGTTTCCATGTGAACATTGCTAAACACTGAGATAAAGCCTAAAATTTTGTGGTGTTGTTAAAGAGTTGATAAGTTTGAACACTTTACCACGCATCACGCCTGTACTGGACAGCTTTGAAAACTTGAGCCGAAAGGTGCATTTCCTTCTAACTTATCCAAGTGCTTGTTTTCCAGAAATGTTTTCCATGAATATTGAGCAAGATACTATTTTCATTTTCTTTGAAGGTTTCTTGCTTTTTGCCGTTCATGGCCTCTGTTGTTGGTCTATTAACTCTTAACCCTTTCCCAAACAAGCCCTGGTTTTCACGTGTCTGCAGTACAAGTCTTTTGAAAACACTGTGGGAAAAGGAGAAATTGCTCATAACTAGCAATTTCTCCTTTTCCCACAGTGTTTTCTACCCTTTTTGATAACTTTCTGCCATTTTCATCAAATTTAAAATTGTCGTCTGCAAACTCTTTCAATTTGGACCAGTCCAGAATTTGTCGTTTGGGAAAGGGTTAACCAAACAACAAAATTTTAGACCTTTCCAAATTGAACGCATTTGCATATGACAAATGTGGTGCAATTGATGCAGTTTTGGTTTAAAATGGTAGAAAGCGTTGTGGGAAAGGGAGAAAATGATGGTCACTAGCATTTTTTCTTTTCCCACAATGTTTTCAAAAGTTCTTTTCCTTGGGTTTGTTAACCATGTACAACACAATCCAAAGATCTAACGACCGTGGGCAGGTAGGGTTTTGAAAACATTGTGGGAAAAGAAGAAAATGCTGGTAACCAGCATTTTCTTCTTTTCCCACAATGTTTTCTACCCTTTGGAACACAAGTTATTTGTTTTGAGTGACATTTAGTTTGAAGTCTGCAAATGCTTTCAATTTGGACTCGTCAAAATTTTGTCCTTTGAAAGAGTTAGTAAGTCTGTGTGACAATGGGTTTTACAATGGTAATTATCTATTATCCCTTTACAGAACCCTTAACTCTTTCATTACTAACTCCGGAAATTCCACTTTTTTTCGGAGCCCTAAAAATAGATTTCCAATTCTTTGAAAACGACTTTGATCATAGTTTAAAAACAGAGTAGTGGACAATGTAGATCAAGATCAGACTGCATACTCTGTGCAGTCTGATCTTGATCTACACTGTCTGCAAAAAGTAATCAAGTCGTTATTAGTAGTGAAAGAGTTAAAGCGCCGAATAAACCCAATGGACATTTTCCGTCTAGAATAAAACCAAGATAATTGTAATTTTGTGGTTACTTTTTATGTCTAGTGTCTCAGCAAAGCGGACAGTGTGGATCAAGGATCAGGCTGCACATTTTGTGCAGCCTGATCTTGATCTACACTGGCCGCAAAGGCAACTATAGTCGTGAAAGGCGCTTTAATTGAAGGGTTAAGGACAATTTTTAGATGGGTCCAAATTGAAAGCTTTACAGGCAGCAAATTTAATGTTATAAAAATGTATTGGTTTAATTATGAAGAGTAAAAAGCATTTCGGGAAAAGGAGAAAAATGCTGGCTTTTCTCACAATGTTTTCAAAAGGATACTTTTCTAAGGTTGTGAAAACACGGAACTGCTTAGTAAGGGGTTAACATCATAGAGTCAACACTTCATTTAAGTTATATTAACCCTTGGAGCATCAAGAGCAAGTGTAGTGGCTGCGGCAAACTCTATGGATCAAGATCAAACTGCACAAGCAGTCTGAAGTTGATCATTGTGGTATGCTGAGTATGTTGGAATATTCTGGCAAAAAAGAAAAGTTTAGAATTTACAATAATTGGGTAATTCTTCCTGACTGAAAATGTGCTGTATGTTAACTTGGGACCTCTAAGGTTAACACTTTATGATCTGTACCATATTTAGTCAGTAGAAAAACCTGAAAGGAATAATTCTTAGGCTTTTTTGGCAGTAATTTATTCCTTTCTATGAGGTTGTTGAGTCAAAGGTCAGTCTGCTTGTCCTAGGTGGTTTGATCTGAAGTGATTTTGTCTTCTAAACCAAAAGATCCCCCCCACAGCATCCCTAAGTTAAACACAGGAAAGTTACCTCTTCAGTCAGTTCATCCAGGAAATAATAACTTAATTTGATTATGTGACTGTCAGTCAGCAGTTGACAACAGGAAAAGACATGCCCTTGTTCAATTGTTTGATTGCTATTCTTCTTGGATGTAGACCAGAGGCTAGGACTCAAGGTTATCAGGAGTTTCATCAGAAGACTGTTGGCCCCCAGCTGGGTGGGGGGATAGAAATAGCTCAGCTGTCGCACTACAGCAGGGGTAAGACCCCCCCACTGTGCCTGCCCGTTTGCCGTGGACTGCAACTCGTGTCGTTCGATGACGGGATCCTGGTGGTTGAGTGGATTCAGGGCTCGGCCGTTTGATAGCTCTGTTTTCGCAACACACCACTTTGGCCTTGAATTCAACTAAACGAGAGGTCAGGAAGGCCCGTCCTGATCAATCGGCTGGTCATGCCTTGCCCTAGGGCATCTAATATGTTCTTTCTCTTACACCCTTAGCTCTATTAAAATTACTGTCTTCTCCATATCTAGTCCACACTCTTTCCAGATTTCATATTTCTTGTTCTGCCCTAGAAGGCGGTGGCTCATGGGTCAATCGGGTGAAAGTTCTTTGGTGTTTGGCTGACATTTGTAACCTCTCAATGATTGTCTAAGCTTGGTAAAACTTTCTGCGAGAATGCATCTGTCCAGTCTAGCCCTTTCATACCGAGTATACCACTGATGTATCCCTGTCATGGTCTGCGAATGGGCTTTCCCCAGACCATGTCCCCTTGTTGGGCTCCATGGCGGGTGGGGAGCATCGGTGATGAAATTTTACACACAAACATGGCATCCCAAAAAAAGGCCAAGCTCAATGAAAGCAAACGCCCTTTATCAGACAGTGAATCCGAAACTGAACCTTCAGTTTCTACTTCTTCTTTTTACTCTCTGCGTTTTATCGTTATCCAGTACCAAGATCCTTCAAAACCCATAACAAAACTATCTCCTTTCGTAATAGAAAAACAAATTACCAGCATCCTCGGAACTCCCAAAATCTGTCAAAAAACTCAAAGACCAGACCCTTTTAGTTGATTGTCTTACAAATCAACAAGCACTGAATCTTTTAAAAAACACAAAATTCTTTGACACAGATGTTAAAGTTTTCCCACATCCTTCACTAAATTCTTGCAAAGGAGTAATTAGATGCAAAGAGCTTACTTACTGCAACTCTTTGCAAGAAATTAAAGACAACCTGAAACAACAAGGTGTATCCGATGTCCAACAGATTTCTGTACGCAGAGATGGAGAACAGAGACTCACAAATACATACATTTTAACATTTTCTTCACCTGTTCTTCCAACATCAATCAAGGTAGGCTTTCAAATTGTAAAAGTAGATGTGTATGTGCCAAATCCCTTGCGATGTTTTAAATGCCAGCAGTACGGCCATCACATCAGTAAATGTCCAAACCAAGAAACATGCTCTAAATGTGCTCATCAAGGACCTGACCGTGACAGTACTACATGTTCAAATCCTCCTCTTTGCATTAATTGTAAGTCTCCACACTCTGCTTTTTCAAGAGAGTGTCCTGTATGGAGAGAAGAAAAAGAAATACTGTCCATTAAATACAACAATAATGTAAGCTTTCCAGAAGCAAGGAAAATATTTGAACAGCGCAAGAAAACCTCTTCTAGTCCGAGCTATGCAGGTGTTGTTGGCTTGTCAACTGAAAAGGACGACTGCAGCACCTGTGAAATTCTTGCGAAAGTTCTCCTTCAAAAATTTCCTGATGTAGCTACTGAGCTGAAAGAACTTCTCCCTCCATCCACCTTGTCCAAACTAATTCCTGACTCTCCATCTGCATCTAAAACAAACAAAACTCTTCTGCAACCTCAAAACCCACAAACTCTCAAAGTATTTCTTCACAAAAAACTTCAAAGCCGTCTACCTCTTCGCAAAATATCTCTTCAAAAAAACCTTCAAAGCCATCTCCCCCTTCACAACAGCCTCCAAAGAAACCCCAACCTCCATCTTCACAGTCTACAATAAAATCTAATGTTTCATCTAAAGATAACAAATCTAATCATGCACCTCGATCTCCTAAAAGGTCTTCTTCCAAACCTAAACCACAATCTAGAGATTCCCATGAATCTTGTGAAATCACAGTCAGAGTAAATGATCCTGTCCCTACCTCCAACAGATTTTCGGAGCTAGAGGACATGGATGCAGATGCTGAAAATCTGGAAGGTGAGGCTTCAGATTCAGAAGCCTCTATCTGGTCCATTTCTAAAGATACTTGGAACAAGGACACTGACACTTGGCACTCGTCCAAACCCGAGACAACTGTAATGAAGTCTTAACTCTTTACCAAATGACAAAATGTTAGACTGGTCCAAATTGAAAGCATTTGCAGACGACATTTTGAAGGTGGCCCAAATGAATAAAATTGTCCTTGATAGGAAAGAAAACATTGTGGGAAAAGGAGAAAATGCTGGTTACCAGCATTTTCTCCTTTTCCCACAATGTTTTCTAAAGCCTTCTTCCTCAGAGGCGTTAAAAGTCGGGATTGTGTGGTAATGGGTTAATCAACCTATTTTAAAATGCATTGGTTTACAGCCTCTTTTTATACGCCCGTCGAAGACGGGACGTATTATGGGATCACCCGTGGCAGGCGGGCGGGTGGGCGGGCGGCGTCCAGTTCTTTGTCCGGAGCATAGCTCCAAAACTATACTACCTACGGTTATGAAATTTCATGTGTGGATAGATCTCATCAAGGGGGAGTGCAGTGCACAGGAATCATAACTCTTGCTTCCTTAATTTTTGAGTTATTGCCCTTTGTTGTTTTTCATACTTGAATTTTGTCCGGTGAATATCTCCAATACTATACTACCTAGGGTTATGAAATTCCATGAGTGGATAGATCTCATCAAGGGGGAGTGCAGTGCACAGGAATCATAACTCTTGCTTCCTTAATTTTTGAGTTATTGCCCTTTGTTGTTTTTCATACTTGAATTTTGTCCGGTGAATATCTCCAATACTATACTACCTAGGGTTATGAAATTTCATGAGTGGATAGATCTCATCAAGGGGGAGTGCAGTGCACAGGAATCATAACTCTTGCTTCCTTAATTTTTGAGTTATTGCCCTTTGTTGTTTTTCATACTTGAATTTTGTCCGGTGAATATCTCCAATACTATACTACCTAGGGTTATGAAATTTCATGAGTGGATAGATCTCATCAAGGGGCAGTGCAGTGCGCAGGAATCATAACTCTTGCTTCCTTAATTTTTGAGTTATTGCCCTTTGTTGTTTTTCATACTTGAATTTTGTCCGGTGAATATCTCCAATACTATACTACCTAGGGTTATGAAATTTCATGAGTGGATAGATCTCATCAAGGGGGAGTGCAGTGCGCAGGAATCATAACTCTTGCTTCCTTAATTTTTGAGTTATTGCCCTTTGTTGTTTTTCATACTTGAATTTTGTCCGGTGAATATCTCCAATACTATACTACCTATGGTTATGAAATTTCATGAGTGGATAGATCTCATCAAGGGGGAGTGCAGTGCACAGGAATCATAACTCTTGCTTCCTTAATTTTTGAGTTATTGCCCTTTGTTGTTTTTCATACTTGAATTTTGTCCGGTGAATATCTCCAATACTATACTACCTAGGGTTATGAAATTTCATGAGTGGATAGATCTCATCAAGGGGGAGTGCAGTGCACAGGAATCATAACTCTTGCTTCCTTAATTTTTGAGTTATTGCCCTTTGTTGTTTTTCATACTTGAATTTTGTCCGGTGAATATCTCCAATACTATACTACCTAGGGTTATGAAATTTCATGAGTGGATAGATCTCATCAAGGGGGAGTGCAGTGCGCAGGAATCCTAACTCTTGCTTCCTTATGTTTTGAGTTATTGCCCTTTGTTGTTCTTCATACTTGAATTTTGTCCGGTGAATATCTCCAATACTATACTACCTATGGTTATGAAATTTCATGAGTGGATAGATCTCATCAAGGGGGAGTGCAGTGCACAGGAATCATAACTCTTGCTTCCTTAATTTTTGAGTTATTGCCCTTTGTTGTTTTTCATACTTGAATTTTGTCCGGTGAATATCTCCAATACTATACTACCTAGGGTTATGAAATTTCATGAGTGGATAGATCTCATCAAGGGGCAGTGCAGTGCGCAGGAATCATAACTCTTGCTTCCTTAATTTTTGAGTTATTGCCCTTTGTTGTTTTTCATACTTGAATTTTGTCCGGTGAATATCTCCAATACTATACTACCTAGGGTTATGAAATTTCATGAGTGGATAGATCTCATCAAGGGGCAGTGCAGTGCACAGGAATCATAACTCTTGCTTCCTTAATTTTTGAGTTATTGCCCTTTGTTGTTTTTCATAATTTTGTCTGGAGCATATCTCCAAAACTATACTACCTACGGTTATGAAATTTCATGCATGGATAGATCTCATCAAGGGGCAGTGCAGTGCACAGGAATCATAACTCTTGCTTCCCTAATTTTTCAGTTATTGCCCTTTGTTGTTTTTCATACTTGAATTTTGTCCGGTGAATATCTCCAATACTATACTACCTACGGTTATGAAATTTCATGTCTGCATACATCTCATTAAGGGGGAGTGCAGTGCACAGGAATCATAACTCTTGCTTCCTCAATTTTTCAGTTATTGCCCTTTCTTCTTTTTCATACTTGCATTTTCTCCGGTGAATATCTCCAAAACTATACTACCTAGGGTTATGAAATTTCATGCCTGCATACATCTCATTAAGGGGGAGTGCAGTGCACAGGAATCATAACTCTTCCTTCCTTAATTTTTGACTTATTTTCATACTTGAATTTTGTCTCGAGCATATCTCCAAAACTATACTACCTATGGCTATGAAATTTCATGCGTAGATAGATCTCATCAACTGGGAGTGCAGTGCACATGAACCATAACTCTTGCTTAATTTTTGACTTATTGCTCTTTCTTTATTTTGAAACTTTAATTTTGTCCAGTGCATATCTTCAGAACTATACTAGCTAAGGATATGAAATTTCATGCGTGGATACATTCCATCAACGGGAAGTGCTGTGCATATAAATTTCAACTCTTGCTTGCTTAATTTTTCAGTTATTGCCCTTTCTTTTTTTTTTTCGAACTTGAATTTTGTATGATGCATATCTCTCAAACTATACTACCTCGGGTTATGAAATTTTAGGGCTGGATACATCTCATCAAGGGGTAGTGCAGTGCACATGAAATATAAATTGCTTATTTTTTATGCACCAGCATTTTCTCCTTTTCCCACAATGTTTTCTACCCTTTCCAAACCAAATTTCAATTTTTGAGTTACATTTAGTTTGTAAACTGCAAATGATTTCAATTTGGACTAGTCCAAACTTTTGCTGTGTGGTAAAGAGTTAATAGTAATACAATAATAAACAAGAGTTCCGTCAACACAAATACACTGCCATTATCTTCAATCAACAGTAAAAAAAAATATTCTGCACTACTATTTTTCTATACCTCCCCTTTATCATTATTATGCCCCAACTTTACAACTTGGGGTAAGACGGGCGTATCTTGCGACAATTTGCTGCTCTTGTTTTACTTTAGCTTTTATACTTTCTTCATGCACAATGGATACCATAATTCAGTGGAATTGTCGAGGTCTGAAGTCAAACTTTGACGAACTTTCCCTTTTAATTAGTGATCACAAACCAGTTGCTGTTTGTCTTCAAGAAACCTTCCTTAAACGGGAGGATGATATCTCTATCAAATACCATTCCATTTACAATAAAGTCTTTACCGAAGGCGAGAAAGCTAGAGGTGGTGTTTCTGTTATTGTTAATAACAACATACCTCATAAAGTTATCTCTCTTAACACAAACTTGCAAGCTGTTGCCATCAGATTATCTTTACACAGTGCCGTTACACTGTGTTCTTTATATCTCCCCCCCCGAGTACACCTATTAATGAGACCAATCTGAATGATCTTATTTCCCAGTTGCCATCCCCCTATATTCTTGCTGGGGACTTTAATGGTCACAATGTTATGTGGGGTTGCGATGACACTAACCAGAGAGGTTTACAGTTGGAGAACTTCATTTCGAACAACTCTTTGTCTTTCATGAATGATAACAAGTCCAAAACCTACCTACATCCAGCAACTGGATCTTACTCATCTATTGATTTAACCTTATGCAGCCCAGTCTTACTTCCCGATTTCACCTGGAAAGTGACTGAGGATTTGTGTGGAAGTGATCACTTCCCTATTATCTTTTCATCTACACAACCATCCAGCAGTGTAAGACCACAGAAATGGAAGCTCTCTAAAGCCAATTGGAACAGATTTGAAACCCTCTGTGAACAGACCATTACACATGACAAGTTTGGAGATTGCAATGATCCCGCAAAACTTTTCACTTCCCCATTAATTGATGCAGCTAAACAGTCCGTCCCTCAGACCTCGACAAATCCAAAATGTCCTGACAAGCCTTGGTACAATGATGATTGTAAACAGGCTGTCAGAGACAGAAAACAAGCCCTTAGAAAATTTAACCTCAGACCTACCAAAGAAAATCATAACCTATTCCGTATTTCCAGGGCAAAGGCTCATCGTACCATTAGAGAAAGTAAGCGCAAGGCTTGGAGACAATATGTTTCTAAATTAAATAGTAGAACTACTACTAAAAAAACCTGGGAGATGATCAGAAAGATCAATGGCAAAGGCCAACCCCCTCTTAGTCACCATGAAGTTAACAATACTTCGTTGGAATCACCCCAAGATATAGCTGATGCTCTTGCCGACACCTTTTGCAAAAAGTCCTCCTCTGCAAACTATTCTGAAAAGTTTCAGAGGAATAAAGCCAGAGAAGAAAAGAAAAAACTTAATTTCAATTCTTCTAATTCAGAGCATTATGATAAACTATTCACCTTTAAAGAATTAAAATCTGCTCTGAATAAAGCTCCCGATTCTTCTCCCGGCCAAGATAAAGTTCATTACCAGTTTTTAAAACACTTACCTTTTACTTCTCTCTCTGTTTTACTTGATATTTTTAATGATATCTGGCAGTCCGGTGATTTTCCTTCGTCCTGGCGAGAGGCACTAGTCGTTCCTATCCCAAAACCTGGCAAGGATGCTAGTGACCCCGCCAACTATCGTCCAATAGCTCTTACTAGTTGTCTCTGCAAGACTCTAGAATGTATGGTCAACGACAGGCTTGTCCGGTTTTTAGAAAAAAACAACCTCATCGTTGATGTACAGAGTGGATTTCGTCGTCAACGTGGCACCATCGATCATCTTGTCCACTTTGAAACCTCTGTCAGAGAAGCCTTTATTAATAGACAACATGTAGTATCTGTCTTTTTCGACCTTGAAAGCGCTTATGATACGACTTGGAAATACGGAATTCTTAAAGACTTGCATGACTTTGGTCTTTGAGGCCGTCTTCCTCTTTTTATCTCAGCCTTCTTGGATGAACGTCTTTTCCGCGTCCGAGTTGGTAATACTGTCTCGGGAGCCCATGAACAGAAGATGGGTGTGCCCCAAGGATGTATTCTCTCTGTTACTCTTTTTAGTGTAAAAATAAACAGTATAGTTAAGCTATCTGTCCTGGTGTAGACTGTTCTCTTTATGTTGATGACTTTGTTATATGCTTCAGATCTCGAAATATGAATATTATTGAGAGACAACTTCAACAGTGTCTCAACAAACTCCAAACGTGGTCTGATGAAAATGGCTTCAAATTTTCAAAGTCCAAAACTAAGTGCATGCACCTATGTAATATACGTGGTATTCATCCAGACCCTGAACTGTATTTGGACAAAACTAAAATTGAAGTCGTTTCTGAATTTAAATTTCTCGGAGTCATCTTTGACAGAAAGCTTTCCTTCCTTCCTCACATCACTGCACTTAAAAAGAAATGCAAGAAGGCTCTTAATCTTCTAAAGATTGTGGCCCATTCTGAATGGGGAGCAGACCATAAAGTCCTCTTGCGGCTTTATCGGTCTTTAGTTCGCTCCAAATTAGACTATGGGTGTATTGTATACGGGTCAGCCCGTAAATCTTACCTTAAAATTCTCGATCCTATACACCACGAAGGTCTGCGTCTTGTACTTGGCGCTTTCAGAACTTCTCCCGTCAATAGTCTCTATGTTGAGGCTAATGAACCTTCTCTTTCTTACAGGAGGGAAAAACTCTCACTTCAATATCTTTTAAAACTGAAGTCAAATCGTTTTAATCCAACTCATAAAGTTGTTTTTAAACCTCAGTATAAACGTCTTTTTGAAAGGAAACCAAATGTTATTCCTCCATTTGGTATCCGCATGGAGCCCATTGTAGATAACTTTGGCATAGACATTGAGTCTATTGCCGACTATAAAATCTCTGAAATCCCTCCATGGACACTAAACAGTGCAGAATTCAGATTTGACCTTGCATCCGACAAAAAGTCAGTCACGGATAGAACTGTGTTTCATGCTAGATACAACGAGATAAAGGAGCATTATTTTTCCTTCAAACCAATCTATACAGATGGATCTAAAGAGAGAAATTCTGTAGCAGCTGCCGCTATTTATGGAGAAAGGAGCTTAAAGTGCCGCCTTCCAAACAATTCCTCTATCTTCTCTGCAGAAATTAAAGCTATTGATCTTGCCCTTAATCTAGCTGAACATTCTAATTCCAACCGTTTCATTATCTTTTCGGACTCTTTGTCAACATTACAGGCCCTTTCAAATCAACGACTTGAGAACCCCTTAATCTGTAGTTTACTTGAAAGGATCTCACAAATTTCTTCAGTGAATAGACTGGTGTTCTGCTGGCTTCCAAGTCATGTAGGCATCAAAGGCAATGAAAATGCAGATAGGTCTGCCAAATCTGCACTTAACCTTCCCATTTCAGATTTTAAAGTTCCACACACTGATTTTAAATCCTCTGTTTTAACACATATCCAGTCTTCTTGGCAATCCCAGTGGGATGCTGATGTCTTCAATAAACTGCATTCAGTAAAACCTTCCCTTGGTGAATGGTACCCCGTTTACAGGTCTGTTCGTCGAGAAGAAGTGATAATTGCACGACTTCGAATTGGCCATTCACGCATCACACATTCCTGGCTCTTGACCAGAGATGATGCCCCTGAATGTATTCCATGCAGTGCATCCTTTTCTATAAAACATATCCTACTAGATTGCATTGAGTTTCAACCAATTCGTTCAAAATATTTCAGCGTCGATAGTTTAAAAAATCTTTTTGATTCTGTCAGCGTTGAATCTATTATCGCTTTCATAAAGGAGATTGGCATTTACAATAAACTGTGATACTTGCTTTTTGAGTTTCTTACCCATCTTTTTACATTCTTTACATTCCCCCAGCTGGGCGGGGGGATAGAAATTGCCCAGCTGTCGCACTACAGAAGGGGTAAGACCCCCCCACTGTGCCTGCCCGTTTGCCGTGGGCTGCAACTCGTGTCGTTTGATGACGGGATCCTGGTGGTTGAGTGGATTCGGGGCTCGGCCTTTTGATAGCTCTGTTTTCACAACACACCACTTTGGCCCTGAACTGAACTAAACGAGAGGTCAGGAAGGCCCGTCCTGATCAATCGGCTGGTCATGCCTTGCCCTAGGGCATCTAATATGTTCTTTCTTTCGCAGCCTTCTCTCAATTAAAATTACTATCTTCTCCATATTTAATCCACACTCTTTCCAGATTTCTTGTTTTTGCCCTAGAAGGCGGTGGCTCATGGGTCAATCGGGTGAAAGTTTTTTGGTGTTTGGCTGACATTTGTAACCTCTCAATGATCGTCTAAGCTTGGTAAGACTTTCTGCGAGAATATATCTGTCCAGTCTAGCCCTTTCATACCGAGTATACCACTGATGTATCCCTGTCATGGCCCCCAGCTGGGTGGGGGGATAGAAATAGCTCAGCTGTCGCACTACAGCAGGGGTAAGACCCCCCCACTGTGCCTGCCCGTTTGCCGTGGGCTGCAACTCGTGTCGTTCGATGACGGGATCCTGGTGGTTGAGTGGATTCAGGGCTCGGCCGTTTGATAGCTCTGTTTTCGCAACACACCACTTTGGCCTTGAATTGAACTAAACGAGAGGTCAGGAAGGCCCGTCCTGATCAATCGGCTGGTCATGCCTTGCCCTAGGGCATCTAATATGTTCTTTCTTTTGTAGCCTTCTCTCAATCAAAATTACTATCTTCTTCATATTTATCACACTCTTTTCATATTTCTTGTCCTGCCCTAGAAGGCGGTGGCTCATGGGTCAATCGGGTGAAAGTTTTTGGTGTTTGGCTGACATTTGTGACCTCTCAATGATCGTCTAAGCTTGGTAAGACTTTCTGCGAGAATACATCTGTCCAGTCTAGCCCTTTCAATCCGAGTATACCACTGATGTATCCCTGTCATGGTCTGCGAATGGGCTTTCCCCAGACCATGACCCCTTGTTGGGCTCCGTGGTGGGTGGGGAGCATCGGTGGTGAAAATTTATACACAAACATGGCATCGCAAAAAAAGGCCAAGCTTACTGAAAGCAAACGCCCTCTTTCAGATAGTGAATCTGAAACGGAAGCTTCAATTTCTACTTCTTTTCACTCTCCGCGTTTTATCGTCATTCAGTCCCAAGATCCTTCAAAACCCATAACAAAACTATCTCCTTTCATAATAGAAAAACAGATTACCAGCATCCTTGGAACGCCAAAATCTGTCAAAAAACTCAAAGATCAGACCCTTTTAGTTGAATGTATTACAAATCAACAGGCACTGAATCTCTTAAAACACAAAAAATTCTTTGACACAGACGTTAAAATTTTCGCACACCCTTCACTCAATTCTTGTAAAGGAGTAATTAGATGCAAGGAGCTTTCCTACTGCAACTCCTTGCAAGAAATTAAGGACAACCTAAAACAACAAGGTGTATCCGATGTTCAGCGAATTTCTGTACGCAGAGATGGAGAACAGAGACTTACAAACACATACATTCTAACATTTTCTTCACCTGTTCTCCCAACATCTATCAAGATAGGTTTCCAAATTGTAAAAGTAGATGTGTATGTGCCAAATCCCTTGCGATGTTTTAAATGCCAGCGATACGGCCATCACATCAGTAAATGTCAAAATCAGGAAACATGCTCTAAATGTGCTCATCAAGGACCTGACCATGACAGTACTACATGTTCCAATCCCCCTCTCTGCATTAATTGTAAGTCTCCACACTCTACCTTTTCTAGAGAGTGTCCTGTATGGAGAGAAGAAAAAGAAGTGCTGTCCATTAAATACAACAATAATGTTAGCTTTCCAGAAGCAAGGAAAATATTTGAACAGCGCAAAAGAACCTCTTCTAGTCCTAGCTATGCAGGTGTTGTTGGCTCGTCAACTGAAAAGGACGACTGCAGCACTTGTAAGATTCTAGCAAAAGTTCTCCTTCAAAAATTTCCTGATGTAGCTACTGAGCTGAAAGAACTTCTCCCTCCATCCACCTTGTCCAAACTAATTCCTGACTCTCCATCTGCGTCTACAACAAACAAAACCCCTTCTGCAACCTCAAAACCCACAAACTCTCAAAGTATTTCTTCACAAAAAACTTCAAAGCCGTCTACCTCTTCGCAAAATATCTCTTCAAAAAAACCTTCAAAACCATCTCCCCCTTCACAACAGCTTCCAAAGAAACCCCAACCTCCATCTTCACAGTCTACAATAAAATCTAATGTTTCATCTAAAGACAACAAATCTAATCATACACCTCGATCTCCTAAAAGGTCTTCTTCCAAACCTAAATCACAATCTAGAGATTCCCATGAATCTTGTGAAATCACAGTCAGAGTAAATGATCCTGTCCCTACCTCCAACAGATTTTCGGAGCTAGAGGACATGGATGCAGATGCTGAAAATCTGGAAGGTGAGGCTTCAGATTCAGAAGCCTCTATCTGGTCCATTTCTAAAGATACTTGGAACAAGGACACTGACACTTGGCACACGTCCAAACCCGAGACAACTGTAATGAAGTCTTAATCAACCTATTTTAAAATGCATTGGTTTACAACCTCTTTTTTTACTTTAGCTTTTATACTTTCTTCATGCACAATGGATACCATAATCCAGTGGAATTGTCGAGGTCTAAAGTCAAACTTTGACGAACTTTCCCTTTTAATTAGTGATCACAAACCAGTTGCTGTTTGTCTTCAAGAAACCTTCCTTAAACAGGAGGATGATATCTCAATCAAATACCATTCTATTTACAATAAAGTCTTTACCGAAGGCGAGAAAGCTAGAGGTGGTGTTTCTGTTATTGTTAATAACAACATACCTCATAAAGTTATCTCTCTTAACACAAACTTGCAAGCTGTTGCCATCAGATTATCTTTACACAGTGCCGTTACACTATGTTCTTTATATCTCCCCCCGAGCACACCTGTTAATGAGACCAATCTGAATGATCTCATTTCCCAATTGCCATCCCCCTATATTCTTGCTGGGGACTTTAATGGTCACAATGTTATGTGGGGTTGCAATGACACTAACCAGAGAGGTTTACAGTTGGAGAACTTCATTTCGAATAATTCTTTATCTTTCATGAATGATAACAAATCCAAAACCTACTTGCATCCAGCAACTGGATCTTACTCTTCTATTGATTTAACCTTATGCAGTCCAGTCTTACTTCCCGATTTCACCTGGAAAGTGAAAGAGGATTTGTGTGGAAGTGATCACTTCCCTATTATCTTTTCATCTACACAACCATCCAGCAGCATAAAACCACAGAAATGGAAGCTCTCCAAAGCCAATTGGAATAGATTTGAAACCCTCTGCGAACAGACCATTACACATGACAAATTTGGAGATTGCGATGATCCCGCAAAACTTTTCACTTCCCTATTAATTGATGCAGCTAAACAGTCCGTCCCTCAGACCTCGACAAATCCAAAATGTCCTGACAAGCCTTGGTACAATGATGATTGTAAACAGGCTGTCAGAGACAGAAAACAAGCCCTTAGAAATTTTAACCTCAGACCTACCAAAGAAAATCATAACTTATTCCGTATTTCCAGGGCAAAGGCTCGTCGTACCATTAGAGAAAGTAAGCGCAAGGCTTGGAGACAATATGTTTCTAAATTAAACAGTAGAACTACTACTAAAAAAACCTGGGACATGATCAGAAAGATCAATGGCAAAGGCCAACCCCCTCTTAGTCACCTTGAAGTTAACAATATTTCGTTGGAATCACCCCAGGATATAGCTGATGCTCTTGCCGACACCTTTTGCAAAAAGTCCTCCTCTGCAAACTACTCTGAAAAGTTTCAGAGGAATAAAGCCAGAGAAGAAAAGAAAAAACTTAATTTCAATTCTTCTAATTCAGAGCACTATAATAAACTCTTCACTTTTAAAGAATTAAAATCTGCTCTGAATAAAGCTCACGATTCTTCTCCTGGCCAAGATAAAGTTCATTACCAGTTTTTAAAACACTTACCTTTTACTTCTCTCTCTGTTTTACTTGATATTTTTAATGATATCTGGCAGTCCGGTGATTTTCCTTCGTCCTGGCGAGAGGCACTAGTCATTCCTATCCCAAAACCTGGCAAGGATGCTAGTGACCCAGCCAACTATCGTCCAATAGCTCTTACTAGTTGTCTCTGCAAGACTCTGGAACGTATGGTCAACGACAGGCTTGTCTGGTTTTTAGAGAAAAACAACCTTATCGTTGATGTACAGAGTGGATTTCGTCGCCAGCGTGGTACCATCGATCATCTTGTCCGCTTTGAAACCTTTGTCAGAGAAGCCTTTATTAATAGACAACATGTAGTATCTGTCTTTTTCGACCTTGAAAGCGCTTATGATACGACTTGGAAATACGGAATTCTTAAAGACTTACATGACTTTGGTCTTCGAGGCCGTCTTCCTCTTTTTATCTCAGCCTTCTTGGATGAACGTCTTTTCCGCGTCCGAGTTGGTAATACTGTCTCGGGAGCCCGTGAACAGGAGATGGGTGTGCCCCAAGGATGTATTCTCTCTGTTACACTTTTTAGTGTAAAAATAAACAGTATAGTTAAAGCTATCTGTCCTGGTGTAGACTGTTCTCTTTATGTTGATGACTTTGTTATATGCTTCAGATCTCGAAATATGAATATTATTGAGAGACAACTTCAACAGTGTCTCAACAAACTCCAAACGTGGTCTGAAGAAAATGGCTTCAAATTTTCCAAGTCCAAAACAAAATGCATGCACCTTTGTAATTTACGTGGTGTTCATCCAGACCCTGAACTGTATTTGGACAAAACTAAAATTGAAGTCGTTTCTGAGTTTAAATTTCTTGGAGTCATCTTTGACAGAAAGCTTTCCTTCCTTCCTCACATCACTGCACTTAAAAAGAAATGCAAGAAGGCTCTTAATCTTTTAAAGGTTGTGGCCCATTCTGAATGGGGAGCAGACCGTAAAGTCCTCTTGCGGCTTTATCGGTCTTTAGTCCGCTCCAAATTAGACTATGGATCTATTGTATACGGATCAGCCCGTAAATCTTGTCTTAAAATTCTCGATCCTATACACCACGAAGGCCTGCGTCTTGTACTTGGAGCTTTCAGAACTTCTCCCGTCAATAGTCTCTATGTTGAGGCTAATGAACCTTCTCTTTCTTACAGGAGGGAAAAACTCTCACTTCAATATCTTTTAAAACTGAAGTCAAATCGTTTTAATCCAACTCATAAAGTTGTTTTTAAACCTCAGTATAAACGTCTGTTTGAAAGGAAACCAAATGTTATTCCTCCATTTGGTATCCGCATGGAGCCCATTGTAGATAACCTTGGCATAGACACTGAGTCTATTGCCGATTATAAAATCTCTGAAATCCCTCCATGGACACTAAACAGTGCAGAATTCAGATTTGACCTTGCATCCGACAAAAAGTCAGTCACGGATAGAACTGTGTTTCACGCTAGATACAATGAGATAAAGGAGCATTATTTTTCCTTCAAACCAATATACACAGATGGATCAAAAGAAGGAAATTCTGTAGCAGCTGCCGCCATTTATGGAGAAAGGAGCTTAAAGTGCCGCCTTCCAAACAATTCCTCTATCTTCTCTGCAGAAATTAAAGCTATTGATCTTGCCCTTAATCTAGCTGAACATTCTAATTCCAACCGTTTCATTATCTTTTCGGACTCTTTGTCAACATTACAGGCCCTTTCAAATCAACGACTTGAGAATCCCTTGATCTGTACTTTACTTGAAAGGATCTCACAAATTTCTTCTATGAATAGATTGGTGTTCTGCTGGCTTCCAAGTCATGTAGGCATCAAAGGCAATGAAAATGCCGATAGGTCTGCCAAATCTGCACTTAACCTTCCCATTTCAGATTTTAAAGTTCCACACACTGATTTTAAATCCTCTGTTTTAACACATATCCAATCTTCTTGGCAATCCCAGTGGGATGCTGATGTTTTCAATAAACTACATTCAGTTAAACCTTCCCTCGGTGAATGGTACCCCGTTTACAGGTCTGTTCGTCGAGAAGAAGTGATAATTGCACGACTTCGAATTGGCCATTCACGCATTACACATTCCTGGCTCTTGACCAGAGATGATGCCCCTGAATGTATTCCATGCAATGCACCCTTCTCTATAAAACACATTCTACTAGATTGCATTGACTTTCAGCCAGTTCGTACAAAATATTTCAACGTCGATAGTTTAAAAAATCTCTTTGATTCTGTCAGCGTTGAATCTATTATCGCTTTCATAAAGGAGATTGGCATTTACAATAAACTGTGATATTTACTCTTTAGTTTCTTATCCACCTTTTTACATTCTTTACTTTGAGTAGGCAGGGATTGCCCAGCCACTCAATATTATATTTTATGCGCATTATCAGTTACACATAACCTTTCATCATTTAAAGACTTTTTCTTATCATTTTAAGACTGTTCAAATTTTTTATCACAATCTTAAGTTTGCATCTCCTTAATGGGAGGATTACCTCTTTTGAGGGCATCTTATCTCATTGGAGACATTCATTCTTCATTTAAAGACTCCTTTATTATCAATTTAAGACTGTTCAAATCTTTTTATCACAGTCTTAACATCATTATTCAAAACCTTTTTGAGTTAATAGGGAAGCCCTGTTGCTCAATTATATCTTTTATACATACTTAGATCTCACATGATCCTTCTTAATTTAACTCTTTTACTGTCAGCATGTCTCAAATCTTTTTAGAAAAAAATCCGCCTTAATCGTTCCTTCAACACAGATATGCGCGCTAAATGACCAAAGCTGTCGATGCGCCATAAAACAACATTCATTCATTCATTCATACATTCTTTACACACTCTTCTCAATGTTAAGCTCTCATTTCCTTTAAGCTACTATTCACAGTCTTAACCTTTTCATTTAAAACTTTGAGTAGGCAGGGTTTATCCTGCCACTCAATATTATATAAATATTATATTTCATGCAAATTAAAAGTTACACATAACCTTTCATCATTTAAAGTCACACATAATACTTCTTAATTCAACTCTTTTATCATTATTGATGTATTCAAACTTTTTCAGTTTAAACAATTCCACTTTTATTATCTTTTAACACAGATATGCGCGCTAAATGACCAAAGCTGTCGATGCGCCATAAAACAACATTCATTCATTCAGAAGACTGTTCTTGTAAAATTTTAGGTTTGTAATTGTTACAATCAGATGTTCTGGCCGTAACAGGAGCAGCAAGTGAAAATCTTTGTTCCATGTGTCTGATGGTACGCTTTGACCATTGACTTTATTTGATTTATTTGCTTTAACTCTTTACCACACAATCCCGAGTTTTAACGACCCTGTGAAAGAAGTCCTTTGAAAACCTTGTGGGAAAAGGAGAAAATGCTGGTAAGCAGCATTTTCTCCTTTTCCCACGATGTTTTCTATCCTACCCAAAACATTTTTCAATTTTTCAATCACATTTATTTTGTCGTCTGCAGATACTTTCAGTTTGGACCAGTAAATTTTTGTCGTTTGGTAAAGAGTTAAGCAAGACTTAAATACTGTGTTTTCTACTCTTTGAAAGACAAAATGACAAAATTCAAGTTTGGGTAACATTTAACTCTTTACCAAATGACAAAATTTTAGACATGTCCAAACTGATAGCACTTAAGACATACCGTATGTCACCTAATTAAATGATTTCTTTGCTGACGCACAAAAGTTTGCTGCGTGCATTTTTTCTGACGCAAACGGAAATATCATTTCAATTCAAACAATAGCGACTTTGAGCTGAAAAACTAGGGGGCAAAAGAAGGTGTGCCTGTGTAGATTGAAGATTTTGTTGGCCATGCTAATTTACATTGAGAGCTTATATTACACCGCCCAGCGTCTGAAACTGATTTTATTGATAATGACCAATAAATAATATAATGCTTGTACTGCACAAAAAAAGACTAAAGAAAACATTATTGCTACCAACTGTCTTGTTTCTTACACATTCACAGACTTGCATCTCTGTTAAGTAATAATTGACTGGGCACGGAATAACTATAGGATGAGCCCATGGAAGGTCAATTTGTTGTGTCTTTAGACCATTTATCCGCGTTTCAGACGTGCCTGTATATACTAGACCCTCTCCAAAATAGAATGACAGACAACCAAAAAATAAAAACAGAAAGGACCTGTAGACTTCTTCGCTGTCTCTTCCACAAGTAAACTCCCCAAAAACGTGGGAAAAAACCAGAAAATAAACAAATACATCAAATATCTGGGTCTTGTCAGTCTAAGAAAAACGTTTCCGGAGTTCCCAGTCTGCAGAGTCACATGGAAAGGGAAAGGTCCCAAAACGTTTAATTGGCTATAAATAGGCATTTAAAATAGTGACCCCCTCAAGATTCCTTTATGACCCCCAGAAATCAGGAATGGGGATCACAAATGACTGTGAAAAATTTGAAGCTGGCAGAAATACTGAGTTAATATGTCATGTGCAATGCTTTCTACTTAGACAAGGCTAAAATTTTGTCATCTGCTAAAGTGTAAAATTCTAATCTATCATAGCTCAATGCCTTTGTTTTTGTGCCATGTGTATTGGATGTTATTGTCCCATTCATTTTGTAGTATCTGCTCTCTGAAATATTCATAATTCAGTACCTGTATCCAATATGGCATGACCTTATCCTACTACTATGGCAGGCTGATCGATCATTATTTTGTTACTGTGTGCAGGGATGTAGTAAAATATCATATTGTCTCTTTTTAAAGCCCCCCGGGGTGTTAAATTTTTTGAAAGTGGGTAGGCAACTTACAGAGGTAATACGACATAGAATTTTCCGAGGATGGCAATAACGTGGGTTTTAGTCAGTGCCGACTGGGAAGTGATTGCCATTTGAGAAACCCACTGTCTTGAGTGCAGAAAATGGCTTTCACTATTAATAATGGACACAGGTCTTTGATTCTTTCACTTTCTTAAAAGTTTTTCCAAATTACTCACAGTCAGGTGTAACAGAGGACGAGAACCCACTCGTCCTCCATGAGGAGTTAATTAGAAAAGCTACTTGTCCTTCCTTCTTCTAGTATCACCCGTCCTACTTTTTAGTTGAGATAGCAAATAAACACAAATATCACAAAATAAAATACTAGAGGATCTGTCCTTTGGCAGACGACATATAGATTTGTATAAATGTTTTTGATATGTAATGAGTCCGTTGGTTTAGATTTTTCTCGGTGACATTTCCTCTTCAATGAATAATCTATTTCAAATCCGTATTCTTTACATATAATGCTAAAGAAAAGCAAAACCAAGATGGATCCTTATATTGATGATATTCAACTATATTTTACAATTTGTTTACAACAGTTTTACACTCTTGGAAAATTGATATTTTCTTATTCGCATTATAGCAAGATTGGAATCTTTTCTCTGACATGAAAATCGAATGTTGCATACATTATGGACATGATGCATTCGCAGTGTAAAAAGTCATTTCTGTTTTCGTTTTTCCACTGCTGTGGACAAATAAATTACCAGCATTTTGTTGTTTTGTACGGATATCGGTCTTGAGATTTCACCAATATTTTCCGGGAAGTTTCGCTTGATCTACCCATAGAATTTTTAAGCTACTTGTCCTTTTGGACAATTGCTTAGGAAATGTTATTTGCCCAGACCCATTTTATACTAAGTCAATACCAGCTGATGAGTGGATTTTTTGAACTCTGTGTAAAATTAATGACATCGATTTCTGAAGTAATTAGGATTACAATGTATGTTAATACTGTAAGTGTATTCCTGCTGATTTATTTGAACTTTATTGATGGATTGACTACAGGGGGAAGCGTTAATTAGAGAAAGGAGGCATCAATAAAAGGACATTATGGTATTACTGACATGTTGAAAGTGAGGAAAAAAAGCAGCTTGAACAGGACAAAAAATATGGTTGTAGAGGGAAGTGTAGCTGGCAAGAAGCAGTTTGCTTCTCTGCCTACAATATTTTCAAATGCAGTCAGCAGCAGCTGCATAGAAGTTGACTCTATACCAAACAACAAAATTTTAGAGATTGGTCCAAATTAACAGTATCTGTAGATGACAAGAGAAAATAAAGTTTCTGAAAAATTAAAATTTGACTTTGGAAGGATAGAAAATATTGTGGAAAAAGGAGAAAATGCTGGTTATCAGCATTTTCTCTTTTTGCCACAATGCTTGCAAAAGCTTTCTTTACTCAGGGCCATTAAAATTTGGGATTGTTTAGTAAAGGGTTGAGAGTTACAATGTTTTGATGGTTTTATTACAACAGTTGAAAAGTGACATTGGACCTTGATTGATTTTATTGATAAAAACATTGATTTTCCTTTTATCTCTTTACACTGTCTTTAGTTGTATGTTGTTTTGAACTTGATCCAGGCAGTTAACCCTTTCCCAAACAAGCCCTGGTTTTCACGTGTCTGCAGTACAAGTCTTTTGAAAACACTGTGGGAAAAGGAGAAATTGCTCGTAACAAGCAATTTCTCCTTTTCCCACAGTGTTTTCTACCCTTTTTGATAACTTTCTGCCATTTTCATCAAATTTAAAATTGTCGTCTGCAAACTCTTTCAATTTGGACCGGTCCAAAATTTGTCATTTGGGAAAGGGTTTTAATTGACCTTGCATTCAGTAAACATGTTACCAAACAACAGAGTTTAGATTTGTCTAGATTGAAAGCATTTCATATGGCAAATGAAATCTGGGCTAAAATGGTAGAACTTTGAAAGGGTAGAAAACATGATGTGGACAAGGAGAAAAATGCTGGTTACCAGTATTTTCTCCTTTTGCCACCATGTTTTCAAAAACCTTCTACCTCAGGATTGTTAAAACTCAGGACTGTGCTGTTAAAGGTAAATGGGAAAATTTTTTTCATTTGTAAACTTGGAAGAGGCCAGACGACTTCACGTAGGTGCAGTCTGATCCTTGATCTATACACTGTCCATTATGCCGAGACATTCTGGACAAGAGCAACCCTGAAATTACTTTGGTCTTGTTTCTAGACAGAGAACATCCTTCGGGTTTCTAGCCGTGTAGATCAGAGATCAGACTTCCTGTTTTGAATAGTCTTATCTTGATCTTTACTGGCTAACAGAGGCTCTTTCGGTAGTGGAAGACGCTGTGAAAATTAAAAATGCTTCAGTCGTCATCAATAGATCCTGTCTTTGGTGGCTAAAGTAAGGGGCATGCCAATCAATATAATCAGCTGTTACTGAAATGAGTCACACACTGTGTTGCATGGCTCATACCATTAGCAAGATTGTCTAGGGAACCCATACTGAGCTTTTGATATGCATTGATCTGGATTGAACTCCTTGATAACTGACACATTATAGAGGGCTAACATGTGTTTTATGTTTGTGAGGTGTTTGAGAGTGGAATACCTATGTGGTAGTTTCCTGTTATATGCATTTTTTTGTACAGTATTGTAACTGTCAATTGTTAAACCATTTACCACATAATCTGGAGGGTTAACGACCCAGACAGAAAAGACTTGAAAACATTGTGGGAAAAGGAGAAAATGCTGGTAACCACAATGTTTTCTACCCTTTTATAGACAAATCAATCTTTCAAGCCAAATGAAAATTTGTTGTTTGAATTATGCTTCCATTTTGGACAATTCGGAAAAGAGCTGACACCTCACCAAACAACCAACATGTAGACTCATACATAACGAATAAATTAACAGATGACAAATGTTCCTCTTTTCCCACAATATTTTCTGTTACAGACTCTTTCATCTGAGCCACCCTGAAGTTGTTGTGCCATAAGGGTTTCAACTTGGATAAGCCTAAAATATTATTGTCTGGTACAAGAGTCTTAACTAGTGCCTTAGGGTTATGATAATTAACTCTTTACCAAACGACAAAATTTTGGACTGGACCAAACCATTTGCAGACAACAAAATAAATGTGACTGAAAAATAAAAATTTGCTTGGGAAAGGGTAGGAAACATTGTGCGAAAAGGAGAAAATGCTGGTTACCAGCATTTTCTCCTTTTCGCACAATGTTTTTAAAAGGCTTCTTTCACAGGGTCGTTAAAAGGCAAAATTTTGTGCTGGACCAAATTAAAAGCACTTGCACACAGCAATTGTAGCTCAGAATTTTTTTTTAATGATTTTAATGATGGTTTCTCTCGTTGAAAGGATAGAATATATTGTGGGAAAAGGCAAAAATGCCGGTTACCAGTATTTTCTCCTTTTCCAACAGTGTTTTCAAAAGCCTTCTATTTCAGAGTTGTTAAAAGTTGGGATTGTGTGGTAAAGAGTTAAATGGCAAAGTTTGATTTTTGAGTAAGGGCAAAGTTAGAATTTTATTGTAAGAAAATCTTAAACTTGACACTCTGACATACTGAGTAGAGTTTCGATCTAAAACTGGTAAGTTTATGAAAGTATTTTTGTTTGAATTTACTTTTTATCTGAGTTCAATCTTCTTCGTGTCAGTGGCAAGGGTTTGAGCTGCTTTCAAAGCAAGCTAATCGAAAATTTTGAAGTTTTCTTCCCTTAAACATGTTTAAGCCTTAATACATTATCCCCAGTTTCAATGACCCCAAGCAAGATGGCTTTTGAAAACATAATGGGAAAAAGAGGAAATGCTGGTATCCTGCATTTTTGTCATTTCCTACATTGTTTTCGTCCATTTCAGAGACAAATCCCACCAACTGAACTGAATTGAATACTGTCTTCTTCAAATTGTGACAAGTCCAAAATTTCTTAGTTTAGTAAAAGGTTAACCCTTTACCGGATGACAAAATTTTAGCCTTCATTGTCCAGATTGAAAGCATTTGCAGACAATTCCAATATGGCTGAAATGGTTGAAATTTTCTTTGATAGGATGGAAAACATTGTAAGAAAAGGAGAAAATGCTGGTTACCAGCATTTTCGCCTTTTCCCATGATGTCTTCAAAAGGCTTCTCTCCCAGGGTCGTGAAAAGGTGGCATTGTGCGGTAAAGGGTTTAAAGCATTTACAGCTGCAAGCCTTACAGCACCAAATAAATCTGGGATACATTTTTGGTCCAGAAATGAGATCCAAATTTATGGAAACAAGCATTCTGATAGTATTGCATAGCAATACACAGTCCCCCTACCGGCCGTATGTATCGCTGGCAAGTCCGTGAAATTTTGTAAGTCCAAAGCCCGTAAATGCGTCAAAAAGCAGTGGAGCGGGACGAAACTCGAACTTGATGTGTAAGTCTTGGTGGTTGATGTACACACCAAAAATCAGTTCTATATGTAGCAGCGTTTAGAAAAAAAGTGTGGAAAAATGTTTTATCAGTGAAATTTTGTAAGTCCAAGGCCCGTAAATGCATCAAAAAGCAGTGGAGTGGGACGAAACTCGAACTTGATGTGTAAGTCATGGTGGTTGATGTACACACCAAAAACCAGCTCTATATGTAACAGCGTTTAGAAAAAAAAGTGCGGAAAAATGTTTTATCAGTGAAATTTTGTAAGTCCAAGGTCCATAAATGCGTCAAAAAGCAGTGGAGCAGGACGAAACTCGAACTTGATGTGTAAGTCATGGTGGTTGATGTACACACCAAAAATCAGCTCTATATGTCGCAGTGTTAAGAAAAAAAGTGCGGAAAAATGTTTTATCAGTGAAATTTTCTATGTCCAAGGCCCGTAAATGCGTGAAAAAGCAGTGGAGTGGGACGAAACTCAAACTTGATCTGTAAGTCATGGTGGTTGAGTTACACAGCAGATCTGAGATCAATACCTACCAGCGTTTAGGAAAAAAGTCTGGAAAACTGATTTATCAGTGAAATTTTGTAAATCCAAGGCCCGTAAATCCGTGAAAAACCAGTGGAGCAGAACGAAAGTCAAACTTGATCTGTAAGTGATGGTGGGTGACTTACACACCAAAACTCAGCTCAATATGTACCAGCGTTTAGAAAAAAAGTCCAGAAAGCTGAATTGCCAGACTGACGGAAAGATGGAGTGCAAACCTAAAGTCCCCTTCGGCTTTGCCGGGAGGGGACTAATAACCAGGTTGCTCTTGTGTAGATTGTCTCTGTATAGCAGACAGTGTAGATCAGAGATCAGATTGTCTCTGTATAGCAGACAGTGTAGATCAGAGATCTTAATAACCTGCCGAGGCAGCAGTTACAATTTGAATTGTTAAAGGTGCTTTAACCCTTTACCAAACAATCCCGTGTTTTCACGTCCCTGAGAAAGAGGCCTTTTGAAGACATTGTGAGAAAAGGAGAAAATGTACCACTTTCAAATTTGTCTTCCGCAGATGCTTTCAATTTGGAAGGGGGCCAAAATTTGTCGTTTGGGAAAGGGTTAAGGAGTAATGTCTCTATTTGTCACATTGTTATGGTAATGTTTAACACTTTACCACACAATCCCAACATTTAACGACCCTGAGGAAGAAACCTTTTGAAAACATTGTGGGAAAAGGAGAAAATGCTGGTTACCAGCATTTTCTCCTTTTCCCACAATTTTTTCTACCGTATCAAAGGCAAATTTCCTCATTTGAGTCACATGTAAAATGTCGTCTGCAAATGCTCTCAATTTGGACTGGTCTACATTTTTCTTGTGTGGTAAAGAGTTAAACCATCAAAGTCTCTACAGTTACCTCAGAAGGTCACTATTAGATAACTCAGTTTACCCTTTTCCAAACAATCCCGTGTTTCAACGACCATATGAGAGAAGCCTTTTGAAAACTTTGTTGGAAAAGGAGAAAATGCTGGTAACTAGCATTTTCTCCTTTTCCCATGTTTTCTACCCTTCGCCAAACAAGTTTCAGTTTTTTCAGTCACGTTTATTTTGTTGTCTGCAAATGCTTTCAGTTTGCACCAGTGTAAAATTTTTGTCGTTTGGTAAAGAGTTAACCCTTTTTCAAACAATCCTATTTTATGAAAACTCTGGAGAAGAAGGCTTTTGAAAACAGTGTTAGAAAAGGGACAAACTGCTGCTGATTAGCATTTATATCCATGTCCAGAATTATTTTTACACTTTCAGACATATCCAGTTATTTGAGTCACACTTAAGTTTTGTTGTGAATTTGGATATTGTCATGAGTGGGATTGGTATTTACCTGTTTAGTATTTACCTGTAGACCTAAAGACTTTCCAGTCAGAAAATAAAAAATGACTGATCACGATATTTTGTCAAATTTTTGGACATTGTAGACCAATAGTTAGACTGCACATTTTGTATAGGTTGGTGTTAGATTTACACTGTCAGCTACATGCAGTGCTTTACAATGCACTGGCATAACATTCTACCAAAATCAGTGACCCCATGTTTGACAAGTGCTCTTGCAAACATCATTGGGAGGAAAAAAATGCTAGTGACCATCATTGTTTTCCTTTCCCAAAAATGGTTTCTTCTGTCTCAAAAGGCAAACATCAGTAGTGGGCATAAATCTGTTTACCCTCTGCAAATGTCCTTCAATATGGACATGTCTTAAACCCTATGATGTGGTAAAGAGTTAATCTTGACACACTGTTGATTTCACTGACATGGAGAACAATTACCAAACAGTTTCTGTTGACAGTTTAGATTGTAAATCGTTGTATTAAGTAGTGTACTTTATTTGGCACACACAGAGTGCACCGTGCAGCACACTGAGTTCCCGTTCAACCCTTTCTCTCACAATCTTATTTTTGACATACTTACTTTGCACTAAGCACAACCAACACAGTGGGCAATTTACTGAACAATCCAGTGTTTCACCAACCGCAAAGAAGAAAGCTTCAGAAAACTTTGCCGAAAAAAGGGGTAATACTCTTTAACAGCGTTTTCTCCTATTCCCACAATATTTTCCACCATTTGTGAAAAAAAAAGTCTATCATTTGAGCTGCATTTAATTTGTCTGCAAGATGCTTTTAAGATGCACACTGTACTTGTCTAAAAATGTCGTCTGGTTGAGAGTTCAGTATCTGAAGGAGAGAAAAACACTCTCCTTATATGATCTGGAAGAAATTTAGGGAGAAGGAGTAATTTTGACTCAAAGGACCCTTTAATCGTTTACCGCACAATGCCGCCTTTGGACGCCCCTGGTAAAGAAGCCTTTTGAAAACATTGTGGGAAAAGGAGAAAATGCTGGTGACCAGCATTTTCTCCTTTTCCCGCAATGTTTTCTAACCTATTAACCCTTTACCAGACCACAAAGTTTTAGCCTTGTCCAAATTGTCCAGTCTAAAATTTTGTCGTCTGGTAAAGGGTTAAATATTGAATGAAGTAGATCTTGATTTTTCAGTTCATGGAACAGATTGAAATACATGCAAATTCAAGGCTTATTTACTGTGTTAGCTAAAATATAACATGCATAAATCTTGATTAAACCTCCAGTGATTTTTTTACAATTTTCTATAAGTGAGTCCTGGGACTCGCTGGGATGAAAAACTATGAGTATGAAACCAGCTTTACGAGTCCCAACTTTTAAACCCCATTTAAATAATTTGTTCAAATTGTTAAAAAATCTGTATGATCTGATTCTGTACTGTTTTGAATATCACTCATAGCTGAATCTTTTTTACTCTCAGACTTATGCTCAGCTAAATCAGCATGGCGGCGCAGTGTTGTGAGTTAAAAATTTGTGCATTTTGCTTTTTGTGTCATTCCATTACATTGCTTTGCATCTGTACAGATAGTGCAGTACATGTAATTCTCTTCACTTTCATAAGTTAGCCAACTTAAAAGTTTAAGCCAGTGTGACTTGAATTCTCTCGATTTTGAATCGGCTGGGGCCGAATCCACGCCGATTGAACTGGCCGATGATTTCTCATTATTCTCGGCATTTTTATCGGTAAGTAAGTCACTTTGAGTCGGCGGGTCAGACTCTTGTGATTTCGTAAACAGACTAGTTAAAGTTTGTTGTTTGTGGTCGGATTTAGCCTTCTTTTTTGGTGGCATGCGTACGCTTTACATCGTTAAGATATTCGTCTGCATTGTAGAAAACTGATGGAAAATAAAAGCTACTTACCGATTGGATAAATCGAACCTGAAGATCGAATCGTTTGCGAATTTAGAAAAAGACGGTTGGCTTTAAATACGCATTGGAATTTTTTCGACGAAATGGACGAAATGGAAATCATTTGAGGATATGGAAATCGTTGGGGTATAAAAACGATTCAAAAAGTAATTATTTGCCAATGAGAACATGAAATGATAGTTGTTCAATCATTTTGACTACAATTTTCTGCAATTAAGAAAGAAAGAGTAGGCTATGCCTTGGAGCGAATCCATAACGTCCGTGCTGGATGTCGATCTTCCTTGTACCGGAATAAAGAGAAAACTGGAAACCATTCAGTAGACTATATATAGAACATTACTTAGGCTAAAAATAGAACGAAAAAAGAAGGTTTATCAGTCTAGAGTGGAAAAATTACCGGTGTTTCGATAGAAAATGTAAACACTTAAATTGATCGGGATCAAACGAAATTTTGCAAAACGCATTGGTATCAAAATCAGTGCATCTCGAAAATGCACATATCTCAAAGTTTTGCGTCCTCGGTGATTTCTTTGCGTCCCTGACGCAGGACGCACAGGTAAATGAAACACTGAACCTCTATCACAAGATCATGTGTTTTAACGACCCTATGGAAGATAGCTTTTGAAAACTGGGGGGAAAGGGGAAAAGGCCGGTCACTTGCATTTTCTGCTTTTCCTGCAATGTTTTCTTCTCTTTAAAAGAAAAATTCAGACATTAGTAGCCACAACTATCTTGCTATCCGCAAACGCCTTCAAATTCATAGGAGACAAAATTGGTTAAGCGTTAATTCAGATATCTATACCGTGTGGCCAAGCATTCCCTAAAACATTGTAACAATGGCAGCAATTTTCAAATTCTGTATTTATTTGTGAGATTGAGAAATATCAGTTATTTGGCATTGTCCATTGGTTTGTACAAAGGGGGGGGGGGGTAGTATCAATTCAACCCAGCCAGAACTTTGAAACCTTAACCCATTCCCACACAATGACTCCTTTTGACGCGTCTGGAAAAGAAGCCTTTTGAAAACATTGTGGAAAAAGGAGAAAATGCTGGTAACCAGCATTTTCTCCTTTTCCCACAATGTTTTCTACTCTATCAAAAACATAAAATTATCATTTATGTTACATTTATTTTGTCGTCTGCAATTGCTTTCAATTTGGACACGGTCAAAATTTTGTCGTCTGGTAATGGGTTAACATGTTAATTTTATATAATATATTTTACATGGTTGTTTCCAAAGTGAGCATGTTGCAAATTCAACACAGAAAAGCTGTCTGAAGATTTCCTTCTGTAAGATGGTAGATAGGTTTCACCAACCTTCTGATTCATTCTGATGAGTAACATATTGGGATATGAGTTACTGACATTCTCTATCATTATATCGGCCCTTAACCCTTTCCCAAACAAGCCCTGGTTTTCACGTGTCTGCAGTACAAGTCTTTTGAAAACACTGTGGGAAAAGGAGAAATTGCTCGTAACGAGCAATTTCTCCTTTTCCCACAGTGTTTTCTACCCTTTTTGAAAACTTTCTGCTATTTTCATCCAATTTAAAATTGTCGTCTGCAAACCCTTTCAATTTGGAGCCGTCCAAAATTTGTCGTTTGGGAGTTAACCCCTTACCAGACGACAGAAATTTAGCCATGTCCAAATTGAAAGCATTTGTAGGCTACAATTTCAGTGTGGCTCAAATGGTGCGATTTTTCTTTGATAGGGTAGAACATCCCGTGGCAGTGGTTGGTTTGGCGTTTGTCAAGGCTTGTATACTATTGGAAACATGATATGCTATACTATGAATATATGACCTTTGGCAGTGATTGTGATTCAGAAACTCAAAACACTATGATAAAAGGTGATAACTCTGTACCAGAAAAAAAGACATTAAAGCATATGAAAATTGAAACATTTGGAGATACAAGTTGAGTATTGTTCTTGAAAGTGATGTGGATTTGTCTTTGAAAGGATAGAAAAAACATTTTTAGAAGAGGAAAAATTGCTTGTCACATGCATTTTCTCCTTTTCTCACTATTTCTTTAAAAGCCCTTGAAGTTCTTCCTTAGGACTGTAAAAATTCTTTTTCCAGAATGTCATTCAGATAAAAAAAGTCAGGATTGTTTGGTAAAGGGAACTACAGGCTACATTGTAACTGATAGTTCATTATCAGACAGTTATTAGACTGTGTGTTTTGGTGAATTTTTGTCAGGGTACAGTGTGTTTAGGTGTACAATTGTGCTCACACATTCATACAGAATGAGGTGGGGGAAATCTCCCCAAGGATTTCTGGGTTATTCATGAAGTCTGATAGTAATTTTCTAGATAGATAGATTATAGTGCTGCAGTATTGGCTTGTTAACCCTTTACCAAATAACCTCTTTATTAACCACCCTGAAGAAAAAGGCATTTGTAAACATTATGAGAAAAGCAGAAAATGATGATTAAATTGGCTTAACCCTTGGCAAAATGACCTCATAAGTGTAACAACTGTATAGAAAAAGGCTTTTGTAAACATCATGAGAAAAGAAGAAAATGATGATTACATTGGCTTAACCCTTTGCAAAATGACCTCATAAGTGTAACATCTTTAAAGAAAAAGGCTTTTGTGAACATTATGACAAAAGTCCTAAGAAAATGACGGTGATCAGCATTTGCTCTTTCCCAACAATATTCTCTACTCTTTCAAAGACAAATCCCATCATGTGATCCATATTTATTTTGTTATCTGCATAATTATGTTTTCAATGGAGACAAGCCTGAAATCAGATCGCTTCTGATGAAGAGTTAGCTCTTTACTAGATCTTAATGTCCAAATTGAAAGTGTTGACAGCAGACAAAATATAGACGGCTCAGACTGAGGGATTAATTAAAGCCTAATGCTAAACGGTCCCGAATTAAACACCCTGGGAAAGAAAGCTTATGAAAACAAAGTGGTAAAAGGACAAAAATTTTCTCCCTTTTCCACAATAATTGTTACCCTTTGAAGGACAAATCCAATTAATTGAGCCTCATTGAAATTGTTGTCCGCTAAAAGCTTTCAATTTGGATCAGTCCAAAATTTTGTTGTCTGGTAAATATTGAATGTCTTTAGAAGGGGATAAAACATTGCTGGAAAAGGAGAAAATGCTGGTTTCCAGCTTTTTCTCCTTTTCCCAAAATGTTTCCTAAAGGTTTCCAGGGTTGTTAAAACTTTGGTTTGTTTGCAAAGGGTTTTAAAAATTGACTAAGTAGTACTTGGAACAAATTTGCTGCAGACGACTTACTAGGAAACTTTTTCGATCAACATATTCAAAGAAAAGGCTCAAAAGATGGCAATAGCCGTAACTCTTTACCAAATGATGAAATTTTAGCCTTGTCCAAATTGAAAGCATTTGCAGGCAACAAACTAAATGTAACTCAAAAAATGAAATTTTTCTTCTGTAGTGTAAAAACATTGTGACAAAAGGAGGAAATGATGGTTACCAGCATTTTCTCCTTTTCACACAATGTTTTCCAAAGGCTACTTCCTAAGGGTCGTTAGAAGTCAGGATTGTGTGGTAAAGGGTTAAAAGAAAGGGTAGAAAAAAATTGTGCAGAAAGGAGAAAATGCTGGTGACCAGCATTTTCTACTTTTCCTACAGTCTTTCCAAAGGACTTCATCAGGGTTGTTAGGTTTGTGTGGTTGTTCCGACACAAAAATTTTTGATTCACTCAAATTCAAAACATCTGCAGATGACATAATTCAAAATTAGTACAAACATACTAAGTTCTCTGATAGGAGAAAAAACATTGTGGGAAAGGAGAACATACTGGTTATCAGCATTTTCTCCTTTTCCCACAATGTTTTCAAAAGCTTTCTCTTTCAGGGTCGTTAAGAGTCTAGATTGTTTGGTAAAGGGTTAAGTCTTTACCAGATGGTAAATTTTTAGGCTTGTCAATGTCAACCCCTAGTCTGCTAAACACAACTTAATGACCTTTTGCGGATAGTCTAGATCAAGATCAGACTGCACGTTCTTGGATCTTCATTGTCTGTCAAGATGTCGTCCGTCCTCTTCCCCCCCCTTTAACCCTTTACCAAACAATCACGGGTTTTAATGACCCCCCAAAGAAAAGGCCTTTTGAAAAGATTGTGGGAAAAGGAGAAAATGCTGGTAACCAGCATTTTCTCCTTTTCCCACAATGTTTTCTCTCCAATCAAAGACAAAATATCACCATCTGAACAAGACAGAATTTGCCTGCAAATGCTTTCAATTTGGACCAGTCTAAAATTCTGTCATTTGGTAAGGAGTTAAAAGCATTTGCACCCGATAAGTAAAATGAGGGCAAGTTAATTGGGATCTGTCATACAAAGCGTAGAAAGTATTGTGGGAAAAGGAATAAGCACTGGTGACCAGCAGTTTCTTCTTTTCCCACTATTTTTTCAAGAGCATTCCTCTGCAGAGTCATAAAGAATATAGAGATCAGTAGGTATTAACCCTTTACCGCACAATGCTTCCTTTTAACACCCCTGGGAAAGATGCCTTTTGAAAACATTGTGGGAAAAGGAGAAAATGCTGGTAACCAGCATTTTCTCTTTTTCCCACAATGTTTTCTACCCTATCAAGAGAAAATTAAACCATTTGAGCCACACTGAAATTGTCGTCTGCAAACGCTTTCAATTTGGACAAGACTAAAATCTAGTCATCTGGTAAAGGGTTAAGGGTAAAAGAATCCAGGTGTATTGTAAGAACTACAGGAATTTTTCACTCCATGCTGTGGATGGAACCTGGAAACATCTTGGATGTATATTGGATGGCTTTTGGGTGGAAATGATATTGTTTAGTGTGTGTTCCTGTTTGTGTTTTAGACTATGTGTGTGAAGTTTCGTTGGAATTCCCAGCTTGGAATCTTTGAGAACTTTTGAAATTCGTCAATAAGCCATTGTGTATTTTTCGAAGAATTGAAATTGACTGAAGGAGGGTAAAAAGGTGAGATTTTGACTTACTGTTGTATTCTTCATTTGTTTTATTGAAGAGCGGAAAAACCAAAATGAGATGATGTATGAATAGCATAACATTACGAGTGTAAAAACAATCAGCACTCTAATGGAACACTATGTCTGGATGTAACTACCACAGTATCTAATGGCATTTTAACTTTTTACCAAATGACAGAATCTTGGACATGTCCAGAATGAAAGCATCTGCAGACAACAACAGGAATATGACTAAAATAATTGTAATTTGTTTGTGGAAGGGTAGAAAACAATGTGGGAAGAGAAGAAAATGCTGGTTACCAGCATTTTCTCTTTTTCCCACAATGTTTTCAAAAGGCTTTCTTCCTCGAGGTTGTTAAAATTCAGGATTGTATGGTAAAGTGTAAACATAACTTAAAATTAGGGAAATTTGCTGCTCTGTATGTGCTTCAGTATAATGTTGAATTGCATTTGGGCTGCTGTGAATTCTATTTCAAACTTTTCTTTACCAACTATGGTACAAAAGTGGGAGTCAGACTCAGAAAAAGTTAACATTGAAAATTTCTTGCCAGAAAGCTGTTACAAAATTAATACAGACCAGCTTTAAAAGCTTTGAGGGAGAAAAAAGAGAAAAATCTTAAAACAAGCAATTTCTCCTTTTCTCCTTAAATGTGACCTTTCAATTCAAGAAAACTAAATACCCTATGACGAACATCATTCTCTTTTGAGTCAGATGGACATTCTTGATTGGTCGTAACTTTTCGGTCGTAACTTAGCTCAACTAGAATGTGTTATCTACTTATCCAACACTATCAGAGTCCCTAGGTTACTGACAGAAATAGTTTTTCCAGGTGTTGGAAGAGTAGAATTTCTGACTATGTACATGTTTCCCCTGGGAGCAGACTAGATACACTTTGATAAGATTGTTATCTTTGGCATTTTTTTCCTCACAGACTCCACTGATCTCACATACCTATGTGAAGCGGCCCTTATACACAGGTTTGTGTAGCATACCTTTTTCTTATTTGCTGTATGTAGTGTCAATATTTGGTTATTGATATTCTTGGGCTGTTACCCCATGAACCCAAGCTTTAAGGACTTGGCAGACAGAGGCTTTGGAAAACATTGTAAGAAAAATGCAACCAGCATTTTCTCTTTTTCCCCACAATATTTTTGCAACTCTTTCATAGGCAAATTTCAAGAATTTAGCCAAACTTAAATTGTTGCCTGCAAGTCTTTCATTTTTGGCATGTCTGAACTTTCGTTATCAGACAAAAAACTATAACCCTTTACCAAACAATCCCGACTTTTAACGACCTCTGAAGAAGAAATCTTCCAAAAACATTATCGAAATAATTAACAAATGGTTAATAACGCTTTACCAAATGAAAGACTTTTTGGGCTTTATTTTCTCTTTACCAAACAAAATTTTAGACCTGTTCAAATTGAAAGCATTTGCAGATGACATATCAAATGTTATTCGAAACATAAAATTTGTTTTCGAAAGGATAGAAAACATTGTGGGAAAAGAAGGAATGGTGGTTATCAGCATTTCTTCTTTTCCCACAATGTTTTCAAAAGCCTTCTTTTTCAGTGTCGTTAAAAGTTGGCATTGCTTGGTAAAGGGTTAAGTCCAAAGAAGTTGCAGACAACAAATTAAATGTGGCTCAAGTGGTGGAATTTCTGAGTGAAAGGGCAGAAAACTGTAAGAGAAAAGGAGAACATGCTGGTTATCAGCATTTTCTTCTTTTCTCACAATGTTTTTCAAAGCTTTCTCAATCGGGGTTGTGAAAATTGGAGATTGTGTAGTAAATAGTTAATGGGTGAACTCTTTACTAAATGGAAAACTTGCCAAAATTTAAAGCAGTTGTGGATGACAGAATAAATGTGATTAGGAAATTGAACTTTGTTTTTCAAAGAATAAAAAACATTATGAGAAAAGAAGAGTTCTACTGAGGACACGCCATTGCGAGATCGGGGCTAAAAAATTACAGATGGGGCATTAAAAATATGTCTAATGGGCCAACTGGCAGGTCCAAAATATGTTGCGTCTGCCGTGTAGGTCCCTAAAATATGTGGGGCAAATCAACTGGTAGAGAGCGGTTTCCACTTCATCTGTTTTGTTGTCGGAATAAACAGACGTTTGGAACCATTTAGTTGTTCATATCGGAGATTTTCCTTGGATAAGCTTCTTCTATAACCAGGGATTTCCCTGATTTTGACCAATAGATATCTTTGTCCCAAATATGTGTTATGAGATTTCCAGTACGTTCTGCATCAGTTGATGGCCATCTTCATTGGCTGAAAAGAAGCAGACGAAAATAAATAGGTCCACCCTCAGTTATTTTATAATGTCAGTCATTTTGGCCACTATAAGTAAAAAAGGCCGAATACAGAATCAAGTCATGCAGATTCGGAACACCCAGAAACCTTAACATATAGCTCGGCCCCCAAGCAAAAACTTGGTGGTATGAATAATGTTTTTAAAATAATGGCTCTTGGATTGACTGACTTAGCCCCATGTAGCATTAAGATGGCCCCACTTTTTAAGCTTGGATGGGCCAGGCCGGTCTAACTCAAAACCTTGGCAGAACACTGGAAAAGGAGAATGATTATGCTGGTTACCAGCATTTTCTCCTTTTCCGACAATGTTTTCAAAGGCCCTCCTCGTCAGGGTCGTTAAAAGACAGGATTGTGTAGTAAAGGGTTAACAAAAAGCAAACATTTCCTGTTGTTTGATGTGTAGAGACTGATTGCTATCTTCTGAGCAGAGCAGGGATCCGGATAAGCTGATGTTCATCCAGAAACATTGAATTTTCATAGGAAAACATGTTTTCAGGATTTTCATTAGTATTTTCTCAGGGAGACTGAGTTATAGTACCCACAACATAGAACTTGGTGAAAAAGTTCACACATATTTCCTAAGACTCAACTTATCTGGAGCACTGTGTTATTGATGATGGGACTTGAAGGAGATACCTTGAAGATAAGCGGAGAAGATAAGCATTCAGATTCTGGTACAAAATAGTTGGCATACATTTGTGAAAGATGATACAGGGAGGCTCATTCATGTAGAAGCATTTACTGTCTGAACTATGCTGTGTAAAAGGGGGGGCTTAATGCATTTGCAAAAAGTAATGACCCATGTCAGCCTGTGCAGACCGCGCAGTCTGACATGGGTTGAAACTTCTTGCTTTTTGTAATTTTTCTGCATGCCCAAGGACAACTCTACCTCCAGATTCAATAGGTAGTTAGATAAAGTAGAATATATGGATCCATAATTATGTGATTACATGCAATAGTATAATGCTACACAGAGATGCACTAAGCCCTTTTTTCCAAGAGCAAAGCTCATCCATATTCTCGTCTGCTTTTCACAGTATATCTTAACCCTTAGGCTGCTAAGCATGACTTTGAGACCTTTTGCGGACAGTGTAGTTCAAGATCAGGTTGCAGAGAACACGCAGTTTGGTCTTGGGTCTATAGTGTCTGATATGGTAAATGTTATAAGGTGAAAGAAGGCCAAGAAATAGAAATACTTTGGTGTTTACTACTGGTTAAAACTATTCATTTGATTAACACTTAACCCTTTCCCAAACGGCAAATTTTGGACTAGTCCAAATTGAAAGAGTTTGCAGACGACAATTCTAAATTTGATGAAAATGGCAGAAAGGTCTCAAAACGGGTAGAAAACACTGTGGGAAAAGGAGAAATTGCTCGTTACGAGCAATTTCTCCTTTTCCCACAGTGTTTTCAAAAGACTTGTACTGCAGACGCGTGAAAACCAGGGCTTGTTTGGGAAAGGGTTAAACTGCTGAATAAATGAAACGCAAATTTCTACTCGATACTAAAAACCGAAACATTGCGGTTTCAGAGTTGATTTCACCGGAAAGAAAATACTGTATTGGACAGTGTAGATCAAAGATCAGACTGCACAGAACGTGCAGTCTGATCTTGATCTACACTGTCTGCAAAAGGTCAGTGGGTCGCAATCAGCAGCTTAAGGGTTAATTTAGCAGCAGGAAGTGTTTGATATTTCTTTACATGCATTTCTTTACATAGATTATTGTGGTATTCATGTAAATGTGTGATCGTAAAACTTCCAGTGTTTACTAAGGTATGGATTTGAATGTATTTTACTATTTAACACTTTACCAAATGACAAAATTTTCTACTTTACCAAATTGAAAGCATTTACAGAAAAAAAATTAAATGAGGCTTAAAATAATAAAATCTTTAAAAAGGTAGAAAACATAAAAGAATCATGCTGACTAGAGGTAAGATGATGTATTTTATCTTTTCACGTGCCTTTTGGTGTTTTAAATAAATTTTTTGAAACCATCATAGGAAAAGGAAAAAAATGTCGATAGCAAGGAATATTGCCCACCAAATCCCACAGAATTTCTTTTTTGCAAATGCTATAAAATTGCAAAGTCATCTGGTAAAGAGTTAACCCTTTACTGCACAATTCCGAGTTGTATTGACCCGGAGGAAGAAGAGTTGTAAAAATATTGTGGGAAAAGAAGAAAATGCATGTAACCAACATTTTCTCCTTTTCTTACAATGTTTTCTGTTTACCACTTAACAAAAAATGGAGCATCTCCAAATTGAAAGCATTTGTAGATAAAAATTTAAGTGTTGCTCAAATAATAGAATTTGTCGTTGATAGGTTAGAAAACAGTGTGGGAAAAGGAGAGAATTAAGGCTACCATCATTTTCTCCTTTTCCCACAATGTTTTCAAAAGGCCCTTTTCTCCAACCCTCAGGGTCATTTAAACTCAGGATTGTGTGGTAATGGGTTAATTTTGGATCTTTATAGTCCACTTTAATGCCTAAAAATAGCCTTAACTCGTTACCAAATGACAAAATTTTTTACCAGTCCAAATTCCAAGCTTTTGCAGGCGACAAAATAAATGTGAATCAAAAACTGAATTTTGTTTTTGAAGAGTAGAAAACATTGTGGGAATAGGAGAAAATGCTGGTTACCAGCATTTTCTCCTTTTCCCACAATGTTTTCAAAAGGCTTCTTCTTCAGGGTTGTTAAAAGTCGGGACTGTATGGTAAAGGGTTAAAATTGCTTTCATTCTTCCTGTATTCCAAGGTGGAAGTGTTCTTTGGCAAGGCACTTCTCTTAGACTTAAGTTCTTGGAGAATAAACCCCATAATTATTGATAGCTGCTCTTTCACCTGCAATGAAATTAGTTTTATCAAAATAGGTGTTGATTACCATCCTTCACCTTTAACCCTGTACCAAACAGTCCTGTGTTATGATGGCCTTGAGGATAAAGACCTTCACAAAACATTGTAGAAAAATGAGAAAATGCAGGTAGATCACAATTTTTTCTATCCTTTTATGTAAAAACCATTGTAATTGGACTTATTCATTTAATTCAATGTCTTCAAATGCTTTCAGTATGGAGGAGTCTAAAATTTTGTGGTATGCCAGGGAATTCTTCTGTAATAGATCTAGGGGCCGAGCCCTGGTAGCTCAGACAGTTGCGTAGTAGACTTGAGAACGGGAGGTCCCTGGTTCGATCCCTGGCTCGCCAGTTTCTTTCCGAGGATTGATGATAGCCAGTGTTACAGGATACATTCCTCTCTCACAGCTGACCATTGTTATGATGATGGTTATGTGGCAAAGCAGCCAGTGGCTTGGAAGGAATATTGTGCGGAGTACTGGTGAAAGAAACTCCACTGGCCACCGCTGTATAACTGAAATAATGTGGAAAACGGCATTAAATACTAAACAATTAAAAAATTTAGGGACATACCCTCCTAGATCCCTATCAAACTCTACATGCAGAATCCAAAACTTAAACCATTTGATTGGCTAGGACCTTTAGTCTACCTAGAATGAAAAATTTCTTCTAGATTTCAAATGATAAGTGAGAAAACCTGAATGAGGGATTCACACATTTTTTTTCCCTTTTTATCAGGATGAGGCATGTTTGTTTATGATAAACACCCACATCACTCAGTGTTTGTCTACAGGTATATGGTCTGGATCAAACATTTCTTTATTACCTGAGCTAACCTTCACCTTAACCCTTTAACTTTTACCGAATACTGCTGGATTTTGATGAGCATCAGGAATAAGGCTTTGAAAACAGTGTGAAAAAAGGAGAATGCTAGTAACCAAAATTTGCAGTGTTTTCAACCCTTTCAAAGACTAATGTCAAAATTTGAGGCAAATTTATTTTGTCACTTGCTAATGCTTTCAATGTGGATATGTACAGCATTTGATCAGCAGGTAAAGGGTTAAACTCATAAAGTTCCTTTAACAATTAAAGTTTTTTTTTGGTTTTTTTAGCAGACAGTGTAGATCAGGATCAGACGGCACAAAATTGCAGCATATCTTGGATCTACAGTATCATATTTTACCAGACATTTTTTTTTTGGCAAAATTAGCAGGATATTTAATAGATATTAAAGTCTCTTGTTTGAAAATTTCTGTGACCTGATGATATTGCCATAAGGGTTAATGAACATTTTCAGCTGGTATAAATGACCTTGGGTAGATATTGCATCTACATGGCTACTTTTGCAGAAATATCTACAAAAATATAGTTGGCAGTAGATCAAAGATCAAACTTCATGTAAACTGCACAGTTTGTGACTGAGGTTACAAGCTTGATCTAGTATGCATAAATTGATAAAGTTTTTGGTGTTTGATAGCAATTGAAATTCTCGAATAGATATCATTGACGCTTGTGCAGATTTTTTTTTTCCAGATTTGCAAATTTTATATTTTGGTAGCCTGTTACTGGGCTCAAAGTTACAGAGCATTTGATACCATTTTTTAGATACATCAAGAACACAACAGTTACTGCCTCTGGTTCATTAGTCCTTTCCTTCAAATATTCATCCTTGTGTCACTCTCACTTCATTAATTTTTAGCTCCACTGGCCGAAGGCCAGCGGGCTTATGTCATGGCCCGGTGTCCGTCGTGCGTCCGTCCGTCCGTCCGGTCGTCCGTCCGTCCGTCCGTCAGTCCGTCCGTGCGTTAACTTTTATTTCAAACATCTTCTTCTCTGAAACTACCCATCCGATTTTCACGAAACTTCACAGAAATGATCCTGACATGGTCCTCTTCAGAATTTCTTGAAAGAATTTGATTCCTTCAAAAACTCTGGTTGCCATGGCAACAAAACTGAAAAATATTGGAAATCTTTAAAAATCTTCTTGTCTGAAACCATAAGGCATAGGGCTACCAAATTTGGCATGTAGCTTTATGTAGTAGACCTCTATCAAGTTTCTTCAAATTATAGCCCTGGGGTCAAAATTGGCTCTTCCCCAGGGGTCACAAGTTTTACATAGGCTTATATAGAGAAAACTTTAAAAATCTTCTTGTCTGAAACCATAAGGCATAGGGCTACCAAATTTGGCATGTAGCTTTATGTAGTAGACCTCTATCAAGTTTCTTCAAATTATAGCCCTGGGGTCAAAATTGGCTCTTCCCCAGGGGTCACAAGTTTTACATAGGCTTATATAGAGAAAACTTTAAAAATCTTCTTGTCTGAAACCATAAGGCATAGGGCTACCAAATTTGGCATGTAGCTTTATGTAGTAGACCTCTATCATGTTTCTTGAAATTATAGCCCTGGGGTCAAAATTGGCTCTTCCCCAGGGGTCACAAGTTTTATACATAGGCTTATATAGAGAAAACTTTAAATATCTTCTTGTCTGAAACCATAAGGCCTAGAGCTACCAAATTTGGCATTTAGCTTGATCTAGTTGGAGTCTACCAAAAGTGTCCAAAGTATAGTCCTGGGGTCAGTTTGGCCTCATACTTGGAGGGGGGGGTTCACAAGATTTACATAGGCTTACATAGGGAAAACTTTTAAATCTTGGTGTACACAGCCATAAGGCTTAGGCTACCAAATTTTGCATATAATTATAGCATTATTTAGTGGACAGTTACAAAGAGGGCCCAAGTTACAGCTCTAGGATCAAGTTTGGCCCTGCACCAGGGATCACAAGTTTTACATGGGTTTATGGAGTGAAAAGTTCAGAAACCATCTTGTTACCAGCCATAAAGCCAAGAACTCCCACATTTGGCATGTTATTCTTCTAATACAATATTCCCCATTTAGTCAGACTGTAGCCATGAGGTCAAAGTTTTATAAGGGCTTATATAGTGAAGACTTTTCTTCGTGGTTTATATTTATAAGCCAGTGGAGCGATACAGGGCCATCATGGCCCTCTTGTTGAAAATGGCACAAAAGGAATGAAAAATCATGTCACTGAAGGGATGTTGCAAATGATTGTGGAGGAAAAAAGAAACATATTATTATGTCACAATAATGTTTGGAAAAGCTGTTTTCAGGGGTGAAAAAATGGCCTGAATTCAAATGGCAATGGGTTTGAACTCATTACCAAACGACAAAATTTTGGACTCGTCTAAATTAAAGGAAGTGCAGATGACAATTTAGATGTGCCTAAAATGACAGAATTTGTTTTTGATAGGGTAGAAAACACAGTGGGAAAGGGAGACAATGCTGATGACCAGCATTTTTTCTGCCTTCCACTAATTGCTTTCAAAAGCTGTCTTTGTAAACTATGTATTGTGTGGAAAAGAGGTAACTTTACTAATCCATCCTGTATTTGTTTCAGGCCAGAGAAAGAGAACTTTTGAAAAGCATTGTGGGAAAAGGAGAAAGTATTGGCTACTAGCATTTTCTCTTTTTTTAGCTCCACTGGCCGAAGGCCAGCGGGCTTATGTCATGGCCCGGTGTCCGTCGTGCGTCCGTGCGTCCGTCCGTGCGTGCGTCCGTCCGTCCACGCGTTAACTTTTATTTCAAACATCTTCTTCTCTGAAACTACCCATCCAATTTTCATGAAACTTCACAGAAATGATCCTGCCATGGTCCTCTTCAGAATTTCTCGAAAGAATTTGATTGCTTCAAAGACTCTGGTTGCCATGGCAACAAAACTGAAAAATATTGGAAATCTTTAAAAATCTTCTTGTCTGAAACCATAAGGCAGAGGGCTACCAAATTTGGCATGTGGCTTTATGTAGTAGACCTCTATCAAGTTTCTTCAAATTATAGCCCTGGGGTCAAAATTGGCTCTGCCCCAGGGGTCACAAGTTTTACATAGGCTTATATAGAGAAAACTTTAAAAATCTTCCTGTACCTAGCCATAAGGCCTAGAGCTACCAAATTTTGCATGTTGCTATATCTAGTGGGCCTCTACCAAGCAGGCCAAAATTTTAGCCCTGGGGTCAAAATTGGCTCTGCCCCAGGGGTCACAAGTTTTACATAGGCTTATATAGAGAAAACTTTAAAAATCTTCCTCTACCTAGCCATAAGGCCTAGAGCTACCAAATTTTGCATGTTGCTATGTCTAGTGGGCCTCTACCAAGCGGGCCAAAATTTTAGCCCTGGGGTCAAAATTGGCCCCGCCCCAGGGGTCACAAGTTTTACATGGGCTTACATAGTGACAAGTTAAGAAATCTTCCTGTTTTGATTTTTTTTCTTCTGAAATTAGCCTTGCATCAGGGGTCTTATGTTTTGCAGAGGCTTCATATGGACAAAACTTGAAAATCACCATATTTATAACGATACAGCATATATATAGACTTGTATTATTTTGGCATGTGGCTTTACCTTGTGGACCTCTACCAGGGTTCAAGTAATTATAGCTCTGGGATCAAAAATGGCTTTGCCTTGCTGGTCTCAACTTTCACATGGGCTTTTACAGAGAAAACTTTGTAAGTCTTCATTTTGAAACCATTTGGCTCAGAATTGAAATGTTTAGTATTTATGGTTTATATTTATAAGCCAGTGGAGCGATACAGGGCCATCATGGCCCTCTTGTTTTCAAAACTGTTTTATGCCCTTTGGAAGACAAATTTCATTTATGGAGCATTGATTAGTATTGTTGTCTGGGAATACTTTAACGTTGGACAAGTCTTCAATTTTTGTCACCTAGTAAATCTGGTTTACCCTGTACCAAACAATCTGATGACTCTATAAGAATACAGTTTTGAAAATATTGTTGGAAAAGGAGAAAATGCAGGTAGCCAGCATTTTCTCCTTTTCCCACAATGTTTTCAACCCTTTAGAAGACACATCCAAGCATTTATGCAACATTTAATAATTATGTGGTCTGCAGATGGTTTCAAATAGGTAAAGTCCAAAATATTGTCATGTGGTAATGGTAAATGGTTAATTGGTTTACAGAAGGAGATCCTAATGAACTTGAATTTATGTACCATCATGCCTGGTTTTAATGATAGGGAATATTTATGCTGTTTCCCTATTTACCAAAAACAAACTTTTAACCCTTTACCACACAATCCCGACCTTTAAGGACCCTGTAAAAGAAGCCTTTTGAAAACATTGTGGGAAAAGGAGGAAATGCTGGTAACCAGCATTTTCTCCTTTTCCCACAATGTTTTCTGCCCTATCAAATACAGTAATCACCATTTCAGCTACATTTAATTTGTTGTCTGCAGATGCTTTCAATTTGGTCCAATCCAAAAATTTCTCGTTTGGTAAAGAGTTAAGCTTTACACCTGTCCATAGAGCATTTTGCAGACAGCAGAACAAGTATGGCTCAGATACAGAAATTAATGTTTTTTTGGAAGAGGAGAAAGCATCATGGGAAATGGAGAAAATGCTTGTTACCAGCATTTTCTCCTCATCCCACAATACCTTTAAAAGTTGTCTTCCTCGGGGTTGTCAAATGTCAGGATTGTGTGGAAAAAGGTTATCTAGATTGTTATAACTCTTTGCAAAACAACAAAATTCTAAACTTGTCATCGAAACTGAAAGCACTTGCAGACAACAAATGAAACATGGCTCAAATGACAAAATGGAATCCCTGGCATTGTGAAGTTCTTGCAGAGGAATGATGATAGTCTTTGTGACAGGAATCATTCCACTGTCACCCCTTGTTAGCTCCACTGGCCGAAGGCCAGCGGGCTTATGTCATGGCCAGGTGTCCATCGTGCGTCCGTCTGTCCATGCGTGCGTGCGTGCGTCCGTCCGTCCGTGCGTTAACTTTTATTTCAAACATCTTCTTCTCTGAAACTACCCATCCAATTTTCATGAAACTTCACAGAAATGATCCTGCCATAGTCCTCTTCAGAATTTCTTGAAAGAATTTGATTCCTTCAAAAACTCTGGTTGCCATGGCAACAAAACTGAAAAATATTGGAAATCTTTAAAAATCTTCTTGTCTGAAACCATAAGGCATAGGGCTACCAAATTTGGCATGCAGCTTTATGTAGTAGACCTCTATCATGTTTCTTGAAATTATAGCCCTGGGGTCAAGATTGGCTCTGCCCCAGGGGTCACAAGTTTTACATAGGCTTATATAGAGAAAACTTTAAAAATCTTCTTGTCTGAAACCATAAGGCATAGGGCTACCAAATTTGGCATGTAGCTTTATGTAGTAGACCTCTATCATGTTTCTTGAAATTATAGCCCTGGGGTCAAAATTGGCTCTGCCCCAGGGGTCACAAGTTTTACATAGGCTTATATAGAGAAAACTTTAAAAACCTTCCTGTACCTAGTCATAAGGTCTAGAGCTACCAAATTTTGCATTTAGCTTGATCTAGTTGGGGTCTACCAAAATTGCCCAAATTATAGTCCTGGGGTCAATTTGGCCTCATGCTGGGGGGGGGGGGTTCACAAGATTTACATAGGCTTACATAGGGAAAAATTTTAAATCTTGGTGTACATAGCCATAAGGCTTAGGCTACCAAATTTTGCATAGTTATAGCATTATCTAGTGGACAACTACAAAGAGGGCCCAAGTTACAGCCCTAGGATCAAGTTTGGCCCTGCACCAGGGGTCACAAGTTTTACATGGGTTTATGGAGTGACAAGCTCAGAAACCATCTTGTTACTAGCCATAAGGCCAAGAACTCCCAAATTTGGCATTTTATTCTTCTAATACACATATTCCCCATTTAGTCCGACTGTAGCCCTGGGGTCAAAGTTTTATAAGGGCTTATATAGTGAAGACTTCTCTTCATGGTTTATATTTATAAGCCAGTGGAGTGATACAGGGCCATCATGGCCCTCTTGTTTTTGATGATGGTGATGTGAGAAAGCAACCAGTGCCTTTTGAAGAATATTGTGCAAAGTAATGGTAACAGGAACCCCTGGAAAGCGTGAACATGTGTGCTTGCAGCTATGATATAACTGATATGATACTGAAAATGGTGTTAAACACCATTATAATCAATCAGTTAATCCTAAGGGTTATTAAAAGTCGGGATTGTATGGTGGTAAACGAGGAAGGGTTAACCACCCAATTATTTTGACCCATATCTCTACATGACTGTATAATTTTTTATGTTTCAAAATCAATTCCCGTCTTCCAAAGTTTTGTCCATTTTGTTCATAGTGGAAGGTTTTAATCCTTATCCTGCTAAATAACTTAACCCTTTCCTAGGCGACAAATTTTGGACTGGTCCAAATTGAAAGAGTTTGCAGACAACAATTTTAAATTTGAAAATGGCAGAAAGGTCTCAAAAAGGGTAGAAAACACTGTGGGAAAAGGAGAAATTGCTCGTTATGAGCAATTTCTCCTTTTCCCACAGTGTTTTCAAAAGACTTGTACTGCAGACACGTGAAAACCAGGGCTTGTTTGGGAAAGGGTTAACTGTTTATCAAATTACAAAAAAGTAGACTTGGCCAAATTGAAAGCATCTGCATATGACAATTCACATGTGGCTCAAATGATGGAATTCGTCTTGACACAGTAGAAAACATTGTGGGAAAAGGAGAAAATGCTGGTTACGAGCATTTTCTCCCTTCCCATAATGTTTTCAGAAGGCTTCTTTCTCAGAGTCATTTAAACGCAGGTTTGTGTGAAATAGAATTTGATGAAACTTTCAAGCCGATGGTAAAACGCCAAATGTTGCTATTTCAAAGTTTATGGGGGTAGGGGAAATATCTCCTTATCGGACTGTGTAGACCCAAGATCAGACTGCACGCTCTATGCAGTCTGTTCTTGATCTATGCTGTCCGCAAAAGGTCAGTGAGTCGGGCTTAGCAGCCTAAGGGTTAAAATAACCTGTGCATTAATAGTTACTGGTAAACAAATCTGAGAAGTGAAGATGCTGAAGATGAAAGATTGTTACTAGATTTATTATGTGTAGGTCAAAGTCTTTTGATGGCAAGAAATCCTGAATCGATCAGTTCTAGGATGCTAGTGTGGTTGGCATGTCCCTGGGCATGATGTTGGGATGTCCCTGGAGCAGGTGCTTTCGAACTCCTGCCAATTACTTGGAAGACAAGGGGAAAAAAGAATTAGCAAAGTGTTGGCATGTTTTGTCCTAAATGCTGAAGACGGTGTAAAAAACACAATTGAAGTAAAGACAGCAATCATGTTTATGCAATATTTGGGTCTTGCAGATGACCCTATGGAAGAAGGCTTTTGAAAACATTGTGGGAAAATGAAAAAAATGCTGGTAACCAACTGTTTTGTCATTTTGTCTGATACAGTATCAGGCAATGTGGATCCAAGATCAGAATGCTTGTTCTGTGTCTTCAGATCTTGATCAACAGTCTACAAATGTAAGAATGGCTGGGTTCAGCATCTCTTTAACTCTATACCACTGGGCAAAATTTTGAAATGGACCATATTGAAGGAAATTACAGATGACAATTCACATGTTTTTCAGCTAATACTAGTCCTTGAATAGGTAGAAAACATGGTGGGAAAAGGAGAAAATGCTGGTTATCAGCATTTTCTCCTTTTCCTACGATGTTTTCAAAAGCCATCTTTCACAGGGTTGTTAAGACTGGGGGTTGTGTGGTAAAGTGTTTAAGGCTAGCAGTGTAAGAGTGACACCAGGTAAAAGTAAGTCCTACTTTCATGAGTCAGTTTTCACAGGTAGAGATTGATAACAATTTAAAAAAAAAAAAAGATCTAAATTGTAAAGTTTGAATAATTTAGTGAGGGAGACTTGACATTGAATAAATAATCCTCAGGTAAAACAGCTTGATATGATTGCATTTTAAATACTATGGGTAGCATTTCAGACCGGTATCTCCATGTTACATGGTATAAAATGAAATTTAACTCTTTACCAAGCGACAAAATTTTAGACCAGTCCAAATTGAAAGCAATATTATTGTAGACGACAAAATAAATGTGATTGAAAAATTGAAATTCATTTTGGGAAGGGTAGAAAACATTGTGGGAAAAGGAGACAATGCTGGTTACCAGCATTTTCTCCTTTTCCTACACTGTTTTCAAAAGGCTTCTTTCTCAGGGTCATTAAAAGTCGGGATTGTGTGGTAAAGGGTTAAGTGAGCACTTTCCCCTTTTTCCCATAATACTTTCTTCCCTTTTACAGAAAACCTTGTTTCTAACCAGCATTTTCTTCTTTCCCTACAGTGTTTTCTACCCTTTCATTTGACACACATTTATTGTCTTCTGGAAATGCTTACAAATTGGACAAGTCTGAAATCTTGTCATCTGGTAAAGGGTCAATTGCTGACTGAAGTTCTGCTCATCAATGGCAACAGAAACTATTCTTTTGATTAACCCATTACTATGAATTTATGTAACACTCTAATTACAAAAGTTTCAAAAGGCAAATTTATGATATTATTTGAAGGATGTACAAAAGGTTTTCCCACATTTGGAAAACACTGAGGGGCAATGAGCAGTTTTGAAAGCTAACCCTGTCAAAAGCTTTTATTACTGCATTGGTGAAAAAATTATATTCCTTGAAGTCATGTTCTGGAGAAAACGAATAATTATGTGTAACATTTGTTAAGCATGAATGATAGTTGAACAGTCACTATTGCGCCAAATAAACGTCGGCATTTTTGCCCAAGAGGCTTATTTTGTATCTTGCTGCTGAAGCTTTTGTTATCAAACAAAACCAGACTTTGTAAACAGTTACTCTTTGATCAGTTAGTTTTTGCAGACATTTTGTAGAATTTAGGTAATTTTTACGGCTCTGATTTGTTAAGTGTAATTCAGTCAGTACAGTGATGTCATGGCAGATAGTTCCAATTTTCATACCTTTACCACAGCTTTGTTTGGATCCTGCTTTATTGTTTTTGAAAGTATTTTAGTTGCTTCCTGTCGATGATTGACCTAATATTTCTGATTCTTGGGTTATGCCAGTACAAGGCTTTGGGGATGTAATGCCTTGCCAGACAAACAGTGCAGGTCAAACCAGAACTGTAGTTCCAATATGTAATGCTTAGAAGTATTCAAGGCCATGGTCATATTAATGTTCACCAGTTTTCACTCATGATGATGTATTTTTATATTGATGGTTATGCTCTGATTTGTTGAATGTGTGAAAAAAGCAAGGTTTGTATCATTTTATTTTGTTCTTGAAAACTTAACCAATGTTTTTCTGCTACAAAAGTTTCGGAAATCATACTATGAAAATGATGTTTGTTAGAGTTCATTGATATGAGATGTTAATAATACTTGATTAGAAATGATTGTATTTATTGACATCATCTTTGCAAGTGTAAAAAGAAATGCTTTTTTGATCAAAGCTTATTTTCTCCATGAATTTTTTTTTTGGACACAGGCCTCTTATAGTTAAATGTCTCTGTTGATGCCAGTTGTATGATGTGTTTTGCACATTTGTTTATAAGACAATTGAGGGATACAGGGTGATCATGGCCCTCTTGTATAGTATCTTGTTACCCTTAGAGAGCCTTAACCCTATTGCACTGATGCACCAATAACTGATAAGCCTCTATCTCATTATCCAATATTGGGTTTATGACTTGCCTGTCCTCATGCTATTTTTACCCAAAATCAGTTCACTGTGGGGTATGTGTCTTTAAAAGGTCATATCTCGATTAATAATCATCAGATTTTAATAATTTTTTTTTTATTTTGCAGGTAGATTAATTTCCTGTCGAACAGTGAAGCTGTCTGTTTATGATATTTCCAGTGTGTTGCTTATGAATTAAAAAAGTTAAAGAAAAATAAAAAAAATGTTGGTTTGTCTTAGTTTAATTCCCAAATTATTTACTTTTAACACTAAAATCACCAATCAAAAGCTTTTATCTGAAAGAATAATTATTTAGCTATAAAATAAAACAATAACTAAACAATTCCTGCAAATATAGCAGGAGTAGTTACAAAAAGAAATGACCACCCCTATTTGGGAAAATTTACCCAAAGTTAACACTTTAATTCTTTACCACACAATCCCTAATTTTAACGACCCTAAGAAAGAAGCCTTTTGAAAACATTGTGGGAAAAAGAAAATGCTGGTAACCAGCATTTTCTTCTTTTCCCACAGTGTTTTCAGCCCTTTGCAAGACAAATTTTTATGTTTTGAGTGACATGTAATATGTTGTCTGCAATTGCTTTCAATTTGGACTAGTCTAAAATTTTGTCGTTTGGTAAAGGGTTAAGTACCTGCAATGTTAGTAATAAATGTTAAAAACAAAGTTAAAACACAAACAGAACAGAACATTTGTTAATAGTTAGATTAACAACATATACTTGCGTAAATCTATTCTTCATGAAATACATCCAATCACTATTATATTGAACCACTAGTATTATATCCAACAAGAAGATATCGAATCACAATTATATCCAAACACTGAATTTTTTTAGTCCTTCTGCTATCTGTAGTCTAAATGCGAGATGTGTGTACTTCCTTGATGACTTCGGCATGGGCTGGTTTGAGGCGACAAAGAGTTGGTAGGCATTAACAATTGCAACGTCTAAGCAGTAATTCACGATGTACTTCCACCATTTCTTGTGTTCCCATCCAGTTGAATAGTAGGCTCTGTGTTGGTCGGCTAGATCCACTCCACCCATAAACTTGTTGTAGTTGGTCACTGCGTCTGGTTTGTTGATTGGTGCTCCTCTTCTTGGCTGGTGCATGCTGTCTGTCGGTTGTTGGTTGGTCGAAATGATGGCAACTTGTTGTTTGTCCCTCCATACAGTCACAAGTAAATATCCCTTCTGTTGTTTCAGCGTATCTCCAGGGTGCCTCAGCTTGGCGTTCTTCAGGGCTGGTGGTAATCCTCTTCTGTTGAGTCATAAGGTTCCGCATCCATAGGTCTGGTGTCTGGTCAGGTCTTCCATAAGTGGTATAGAGCTAAAGAAGTTGTCGAAGTATACATGGTAGTTCCGTCTCAGTAGTGGCTGTAGTAGGTCCATCACAACTCTGTGTCCTAGGGCTCTGTGGTCTTGGTTGGCTTCTCTTCTTCCGGTGTAGACTTGAAACTGTGAAGTATATCCTGTTGTTGATTCGCATAGCTGCCAAACTTTCATCCCCCATTTGGTCGGTTTTCCTGGCATGTACTGTTTCTGCAGTGATCTCCCCTTGAATCCTATCATCGCTTCGTCAACGCTCAGTTCTCTTCCTGGTGTGTAGTGTCGTAGAAAATTTCTGTTCAGCATGTCTAAAAGTGGTCGTACTTTGAATAGTGGGTCGTAGTCTGGGCTGTCTCTGGCTGGCTGTTGTTGGTAAGGTGAATGTACTGGTTCAGCTTCTCGTATCTGGCCTTCTGATACACCACGGACATTCAGATTCCTGTCGTCGGCCCAGTAGTGGCTGTATTCCGGTAGTCTGTGAATCCCCATGATGATCTGTAGGCAGAAGAAGGCCCGTACTTCATCTATCGTCGTGGCTATCCATCTGGTGTCTCTTCCATTCATCTGTTGTTGTTGTTCTGCATACAAGTTAGTCTGGTCAGCAATCGTCTGGAAAAAGTCGTCCTCAAACATCTGACCATGTGTGTGTTCCAATTTTTGCGAAAAACTGCAACAGACAATCTTGTGTGAAACGCTGGAAATCTCCCAATCAGAAATGTCTGAAATGTCGCTGTCATCAAAATTTCTCCTTCTTTCCTCTGCTGTCTGTAGGGTCTCCTCGTCGAATCCGCTGTTGAAACTGCTGTCCAAATCCGAGTTCCTTTCGTCGGTAACAAACTCCATTTTTGGTCCTTCATAGTGTAACTCCAAATCCTTAAAATTTCGTCGAAATTTTTTCTAATAAAGTTCACTGGAAATAAGTAAAAGTTCGCTGGAAATAAGTAATTATTAAAATTTAAAGGCAAGTATTATATTTCAATTATATATATGTAGTTTTTTTTGTGTCGTTGACTTTCGTGAAATATTGTTATGAAATGGGTAGGTGACGCTTAGTCAATGCGCAGACAGTTATACGCGCATAAATCACCCAAGACTTCCGAGAAAAACTGGAAGAAACCGGATTTTAAGAGTGAAATATGGCGTCATTTTGAAAGTTGCATAACAAAGGGGAAAAAATGGCGAGTCATAAATCACCGATAATTTGGTTATAATATCTGTTATTAATGTATATTAGGTAGAATTTTCAAGTTTCAAAATGTGGAGAAGTTTATTAATTCAGAATTTTGAGCTTTAAAACGAAAGATTTTGGTGAAAAAAGGAAATTAAATGGATTTTACCCAGGCGAGGACACGAGGAAAAAATTTTAGCGAGTCATAATTGGCCTTCGTTTTCAGTTAAATATCTACGACAAAACAACATGTACTTTGGTAATTCTTGTAGAAAAATAGGGAGAAATATACATTTTAATGATTTGTGTTGTGAAACGGTAGTTTTTGGTGTAAATAAAGGAATACAAAAGGATGTAATGTACCCGGTATAATCGGGCGGCCGCGGGCGGTTTGAGGATAGATTGAAAGGGCGGTATCGGGCGTTCTGAGGAGATAAAGGTAAGGCGGTATCGGCCGGTCTGAGTGCGATAGGGTTAAATGTACACTTTCTGGTGTAACATCTTAATACCCTTAGAGTGCCAAATCTGTAGGTTAGTACAGAATCTTCTCCATCGTAGAGGACCAAATATTCACTGGTTGGTATAGCAAACCTTTAGAATGTCAAATAAATGCTGTGGAAAACAGACCCTTTGATAAGTACTGCATTTTCCACGCTGAGTTTTTGCTTCATGTCACTAAAATAGCATTATCATAGCAGATCAGTCACCAGACTGCATTGTAAGAGATAGATGTATATTAACCTTTTCCCAAACGACAAATTTTGGACTGGTCCAAATTGAAAGAGTTTGCAGACGACAATTTTAAATTTGATGAAAATGGCAGAAAGTTCTTAAAAAGGGTAGAAAACACTGTGGGAAAAGGAGAAATTGCTAGTTATGAGCAATTTCTCCTTTTCCCACAGTGTTTTCAAAAGACTTGTTCTGCAGACACGTGAAAACCAGGGCTTGTTTGGGAAAGGGTTAACTAAAATTAATGCTCATTTGAAGGGATTTCATGGTTTTAAAGTTTTGTTAATATTTGCTGATCATCAAAAATGATTTATCATGTTTGAGTTGGAAATACTCATGTTTTACTAGATTGAATGTTTGAAGAACTTCATACTCTCAGGTTTCAGATCACAGAGCCTTTGAGACCATTGGAAATAATATGCGAGAAGATTAGCAAAAATTTACATAATTATGTAAAGTAGATAATACCAAACCAAAAAGGAAAATGTGAGAAATTGTGAAATCAAGACACATTTCACATGTTCAAGACACTTAAAGGATAAATTGCACCAATAATAATGTAAGAATGGAAAGGATGAGGATTCAGGTGTCCTTGAAATATTTCCCAAGTCTGGAATGAGTGTTTTGATGGAACAGTGTTTAGGATAAATACAAGCATTTTAGGCTATTACAATGTACATCATTAGATATTAACTGTTTGTCAAACGAACCCGACTTTTAACGACCCTGTAGAAGAAGGCTTTTGAAAACATTGTGGGAAAAAAATAAAATGGGGGTAACCAGCATTTTCTCCTTTTTCCACAATGTTTCCTACCCTATCAAAGACAGAAATTGTCATTTGAGCCACCTTTATGGTCTGCAAATACTTTCAATTTGGAAAAAGTCTAAGATTTTTTTGTGTGGTAAAGAGTTCATGGTTTGCCAGACAACATTACTGGTATTAAATATTTGTTCAAGTCTTTACCAAACAAAATTTTAGACTGGTCCAAATTGAAAGCAATTGCAGACGACAAATTTGACTCAAAAATTGAAATTTGTTTTGGAAAGGTAGAAAACATTGTGGGAAAAGGAGAAAATGTTGGTTACCAGCATTTTCTCCTTTTCCGACAATTTTTTCAAAAGGCTTCTTTCTAGGGTCGTTAAAAGTCAGGATTGTGTGGCAAAGAGTTAAAAAGAAGGTAATTATAGACTAGAAATAAGTTGTGGCTCTGATGGTTGAATGTGTCTTGTAAGGAAAAGAAAACATTGCGGGACATTAGAAAATGCTGGTGACCAGCATTTCCCCCTGTTGGTATAATGTTTTTCAAGGTTTTGAGTCATATTTTGTGTTCTGCAACTGCTTTCAATTAATTCTGGAACTCTAAAATTTTCTGGTTTGGTAAAGTTAAGTGAGCTAGAGGCCCATTTGCAACCAAAAGACAATGCAGGTGTTTAGATGCATTTGAATTTAACCCTTTCCCACACAATCCTGACTTAACAACCTTGAGAAAGAAGCCTTTTGAAAAAATCGTGGAAAAAGGAGAAAATGCTGGTTAACCGGCCTTTTCTCCTATTCCCACAATGTTTTCTATCTTTCCTAGAATCAATTTCATTTTTTCAGTCCCAATCATTTTGTCATCTGCGAAATGCTTTCAATTTGGACTAGTCTACATTTTTGTTCTTCGGTAAAGAGTTAAATCAGTTACCGTTTAGAAGACTAGTATGGAAAATATTGTAAAGATGACAATCTGTCATTGTTTGGTCGGTCCAAGCTTTAGTCGCTGGTAGAAAAATGAATTTTACAATTAGGCAAAAAGTAAACAAAAGATAGAGTGACCTGGCAACTTTTAACCTAGTTTTGAAATTGATTTCTCTGGCAGCGACTAACACTTGGACCGACAGTACAATGACAGGCCGTTGTCTCCACAATAATTTCCATACTTTTAAATGGTATTACATAATTTAACTCTTTACCACACAACAAAACTTTAGACTGGTCCAAATTGAAAGCATGTGCAGATAACAAAATAAATGTGACTCAAAAGTTAAAGTTTGTTTAGGGAAGGATAGAAAACATTGTTGGAAAGGACAAAATGCTGTTTACCAACATTTTCTCCTTTTCCCACAATGTTTTCAAAAGTTTTTTTTTTCTCAGATTTGTTAAAAGTCAGAATTTTATTGGATATGGTTAAATTTAAATGCATTACAACACCTGCTTTGTTTATTTTTGGCAGCTATTGTTGCCTTAAAGTTGAATTTATAACTGCATGTTGTAACTTTCAACCAATTTTCTTGCCTACCTGTGATGGTCTCAAAATAATTTGGGACTGTACTTGTTTCTAAAAGCAGGGAGAGACATACAGTATTATGTCATGATAACAGATGCCACTCATTATGATAACAGCTGAATAAAATAATTACTGATAAGCCCTAGCTTATGAATATGCTGATTGATGATAACTTATTATTGTAGTAACTGGAGTGCTTGTGCTTTGTTTTGTGTCTGTATGGAGATAAAGGGCTCTGAAACCTGACAGAAATAGGTTAACCCTTTACCACACAATCCCCTTTTAACTAACCTTAGGAAAGGGACTTTTAAAAACATTTTGTGGGAAAAGGAGAAAATGCTGGTAACCAGCTTTTTCCAACTATGTTTTCAAACGTTTGAAGGACAAATTTCATAATTTGTGCAACATTTACTTTGTCGTCTGCAAATGCTTTCAATTTGGCTTAGTCTATGATTTTATCGCTTGGTAAAGAGTTTACCCTGTACCAAACAATCTGGACTTTTAACTAACCCTTGGAAAAATGCTTTTAACAACATTTTTGGAAAAGGAGAAAAATCTAGAAATCAGTTGGTTTAATATAGCACCTTTTTGATATATCAGAGATTAATTTATTTCATTGGTATCCTAGATAGCCCTCATGTGCCTATGCAGTCATGTGATTGGTCAGTTTCATGAGATGAATTGAAGTGTGAAAGAGTTATCTGCCCTAAAGTCAGTAGACTTGTTTTTTCTGTCTGTCTTTTAAACCTTTTATTGCACTGCAGCAAGTTTTTAAGTTTATTTTGCTTTCATTTCAGGATTTGAGTCGCAAACCCAAAGAACCCAGGTATGAGTGGGGCTCCTCAAGTGAATGGGCCCTCGAGCCCCACTGGAAAGTACATAGACACTATTGGTAAGTCTAGACAACCCCTTTTCCTGGTCTGCTCAAGATGGAAGTTTTGGCATGCTTGTAATCCCTCAAACTCCTGCTGCATTAGCTGACAGTGTGAATCAAGATTAGACCACAATCTGAATTTGTCCCATCTGATCTTAGTTTTACACTGACTTTGTTGAACCCTTTACCACATAATCCCGACTTTAACCCTTTACCGTACAATGCCGCCTTTTGACGCCCCTGGGAAAGAAGCCTTTTGAAAACATTGTGGGAAAAGAAAAAAATGCTGGTAACCAGCATTTTCTCCTTTTCCCACCATGTTTTCTACCCTATTTAAGAAAAGTTGCACCATTTGAGCCACATCGAAATTGTTGTCTGCAAATGCTTTCAGTTTGGACAAGGTTAAAATTTTGTTGTCTGGTAAAGGGTTAAAGGACCCTGGGAAAGAAGCTTTTTGAAAACATTGAGGGGAAAAGGAGAAAATGCTGTTAACCAGCATTTTCTCCTTTTCCCACAATGTTTTCAACCCTTTCATAAACAAATTTCAATTTTTGAGTCACATTTATTTTGTTGTCTTCAAATACTTTCAAATTGGACAAGTCTAAAATTTTGTCGTTTGGTAAAGAGTTAATCCTTATTTACCAAGCAATCTAGTGTTTGTACTCTATACCAAACAACAAAATTTTGGACTGTTCCAAATCCAAAGCAGTTGCAGACAACAAACTAAATGTTGTACAGATTGGAAACTTGGTGTTTGAAAGGGTAGAAAACATTATGGGAAAAGGATTTTTATCTATATTACAGACTAAACATGCAAACGGCATGGATCCAGAATCAGACTGCAAGTTCTGTGCAGTAGACAAAAACTTTGGAAATGCATTTTTTTAAACATTATCCACTTTCCTTTTTTAGCTTGTAAAAATCGGCCTGAGAAAAGTAAAATCAGTGACTTGGGAAGAAAGTTGTGTCAGTGCTGGTTTGAGAAAGCCACATGTGTAGGTGCACTGACCGCCGTGCTATGACCTAAGCTGTTAAAACGGCGTTAAACTCAAATACAAACAAAACTCTTTAAAATCCTTAACTGCAAAGGTGCATTGGGAAAAAGGGTCAAATATAATTTTGAAAACACCTGTTGAAGGTTATACTTATAATGATAGAAGAAATTTGGTAATAGAACTATAAGTATAACACACTAGGCTAGAACATAACCTACTAACATGGTTTATGTTTATACTTTAACCCTTTACACACCATGTTTTAACAAACCTGAAGAAGAAAGCTTTTGAAAACATCGTGGGAAAAGGAGAAAGTGCGGGGAACCAGCATTTTTTGCTTGCCTGTTTCCGAAGAAAATGTCAGGTTATTGTAGCACATGTAGCTCTGGTGTCGTCTGTGTCGACGTCTGTGTCATTATGCGAAAACTTCGACATTTTATAATATCGCTGTTATTACTCCAGTTATTTATTTCAAGCTTGATAAAGTTGTTAACTATCAAAAGGGGAACCCATACAACAAGACTTTAGTGCAGGAAACAATCAAAGCATTTTTGACACACTTAAGCCCCTTTTTCGATGTAGAATTTTCACTGAAAATCAAGCAGCTGCATCCAAGTGTTGGCACCTTTATGCGGTGCTCTTGTTTCTTTTTCCTACAATGTTTTCAAAAGCCTTCTCATTCAAGGTCGTTAAAAGTTGAGAGTGTGCAGTACTGGTATAATATGCATATTGATATAAAGGTAAATGAATTTCCATGAAGTCTGACAAGAGAAAAGAAAGTTGAGCCTGATATTAGAGACAGGTAGGAGAATAAGGTCACTGTTGCCATACAAACAAACAAAAAATATCTGGAAAATGAATTACTAACCTTTCTCCCTAGCAAGATGTTTGTTTTTTACCTACTCTAGAATGATCAGATCTCAACATGTTGTATAGGTTTTAGGTGCTTTTACGTTTTATAGATCAAGACCAGTGCACAGGATGTGCAGCCAGATCTAAGACCTACATTGTCGGATGTTTGTTTAGATGTGGTGGCAAAAAATGCTTTAATTTTCTATATTATGGTCTCCCCCTAATGAATGAGAATCAGTTTCAGTTTTTCAATGGCGTAAAGGTTAAAAAGATCTCAGTTGCTACTTGTAAACTTTGAGATTATTTTGAGATTGCTGGTAGGAACATTATCGTTTTTAGATTGAAAGTGATAAAAAGTATTTGATGGCATTCTGGTTCCTATACTACAGTTGTAAACTGTTATAGAACTCTTATCTTGTAAGGTTATCTGTTCTTGGCTTGTAAAGAAAAGGGCAAACTATGTTTCTGCTTAAAACAGCAAGAAATTAATTTTTTTTGTCTGTAATACAGGCGGAGCAAAATGATCCTTCTCATCTGCATATAACTGTATCGCTGACATAGTTATGAAACATTTTGGGAAAGGAAACAATTGCTCATTATGAGCAACTGCTTATTTTCCCTCAATGGTTTCCAAGAGAGACTAGGGCTTAGGGAGATGTGTATTTATATGAGAAAGGGTGAGGGTGTGGCTGGCTATTGAATTCCTAATGTTTTTTGCCAGGCATAATGATGTGTTTTTTTCACTTTTGGTCCTTAGTATATTTGAAGTGGTTTTTACTTACAAAGCATTCCTCTGGAATGAGTGTATCTGAGTTACTTGTAAAATTTTATAATATAAAGTTAATTAACCCTTTACCTCACAATCCTGAGTTTTAATGACCCTCAGACAGATGAACTTCCGAAAACATTGTTGGAAGAAGAGAAAATGCTGGTAGCTAGCATTAATTTTTTTCTTTTTTTTTGCATTTTTTTCTTGCTTTTTTAGAGACAAATTTCATTGATTTGTCATCTGCAAGTCCTTTTAATTTGGATGTGTCCACGATGTTGCTGTTTGGTAAAGGGTTAATGCAGCATAAAACGAGAGGCAGAATGATGCACTCAAAAAATGTCTGCTAGAAATCAATTTACAGCAAAGCTTTGAAAGCTTTCCCATAAAATATGAATAATCGGCGTGAATTTTGGAGTAGTATATAGATGCTGGTACATGTGATAAACATGGTGGCAAAAGGAGAAATTACTCTCAACAAGCCATTTCTCCTTCCGCCGCAATAAAAGTAATCTTCAGGAGGTAATTATTACGTTAATGATGTACTCTTTAACAGACAGCTAAAGTCATACCCGTCCAAATTAGAGATAGTTGCAGACTGCAAACTAAATGTGACTCACATGATAGAATTTCTAGTTGAAAGTCTAGAAAACACTGCTAGAAAAGGAAGAAATGCTGTCATCTTAGTCAATTACTGTATTCTGTGGTGGATAGAGCATAATTTTGAATACCTAAATAGTCAATCATTGTACCTATGATTGCATCATGTGTTGCTAGATGATGAGATTGGTAAAGCCCCATTTTCAATGTCATGGTGCTGGTCCTGCTACACCCAGGTGGCGAGATGCTGGTATACTGTAATCATCCATACTGTTTTCATAAAAAATAAATCGCATTTTCATATTACTGGAATTACCCCGGTGTATCTTTCAGTTAGAACCCGGGGAAGCTACATTAGTTCCTGGTTTCCCAGGGAGTAGTTACGGTGCAGGCTGGTGTGTTTGCCGGTTCATCCTGCTAAAGCCTGGTGTGACCCTGATAGTTGCTGGTGGGGTCCCGATTACCGCGCGCATCGTCCTTGCATGCCATGGTTGTACCCCAGTAAAGCACCGGTCTTACCTAAAGTTACCCATGATACTATTTGAGGCAAAACGTCAAACAAGATCAGTTCTCTAGTCATGATGAGAAAGAAACAAGCAAAAAAGTGCCCCGGTAGATGAGCCAACATTGGATGAGGATTCTGCTGGTGGGCGATCACCTTTGCCACCACCTCATCTTGAAAGAGAACCGTCACCATCACCGGCACAAAATCAGCCCAAAAAGTGTCAAAGAATGCCTCCACTCCTCCTGACTGAGGAGCAGGAAGAAGGATTCGCAGACTGGCTCAAGTCTAAAAGTCTAATGATTTTGTCTACGTGAAGGGAAGGCGAGAATACAAAGACACTGCTCTGAAGAGTCTGTGGGAGAAAAAGGTGTTGGAGTTGTAGATTTAATCGTGGTGGTGCCGGGGTTGTCAGGCATGAACCATGTTCCACCAGGCCAGTCCCAAATAAAACGAGGCTCTGCCAGCCCTAACCATAGGAATGGTGTACCGTTGTTTTCTTGGTACAAGCGGGGTGTAACCGGCCGATGAACGGGCTAATACTGTCTCATTTACTGGCTCCACTGGGATGAAATGGGGCTTTACCGGGGCTGTGCCGGGGCTTAGCGCAGCTCACAAGACCCCCAGTATGCTAGGGTTTATCACGGTGGAAGGAGGGTACAGCCCCACATGTACCCCAGAATGTCCCAGCATCGGCCTGGAAACCTCTGGATAAAGATGGTCATCAGCATCCTTCCTGGTGACCCCTGGTTGTGCTAAACATTATAAAAAATTATAAAACAACTGGGGCTGTTTGCCAGTTCATCACCGTTCATCCTGGATCATCTCGGATGCTCACGGTACTGCCAGGGTTTTTTCCCAGTTCTTCACGGTTCTCAAACTGGGGCTCACTGTGGTTGCCAAACCGGGACAGTGAGAATAGGGCTTTAAAAACTAGCAAACAGTCAGGAATGAATTGGGAACATACAGTCCACACTAGATAGCTGAAATAGTATTGGAATAGCATCAAGCTTCAAAGTAAACCAAGTGTCAGCTAACTTTGTATGGCAAACTGGCATTTACAAGTATATATCCTGGCATGTAGGTATAGTTTGGATAAATTGTGCAAGGTGGATGACATCCAAGAATTGTGAATATAGAGAAAATGATTTGAATGACTATTAGAATTAAACAGTTTCTTTTGGAAACAGATTTGAAGGGTTTTTACCCTGCCACCACATTATACTGTTGTATAAAAACCTATACTGTTATCAGAAACAATATGTTCGGCACTTTTGCATACATATGATTTACATTAATGAACTTGATTCATCATCATGAATGCTAGTTGGTTAATGACCTGGAGGTGGGGGGGGGGTTTGTTATTGATTGACAAATTCTTAGGATGCATTAAAAATTGTTGAGTGATGTACCATCTGGTCTGTTCAAAACCGTTGCCCTAGTTTTATGAAACCTTGCAAAAATGATGCCACACTGGTCACAGGTGGCCCCCAGCTGGGTGGGGGGATAGAAATAGCTCAGCTGTCGCACTACAGCAGGGGTAAGACCCCCCCAATGTGCCTGCCCGTTTGCCGTGGGCTGCAACTCGTGTCGTTCGATGACGGGATCCTGGTGGTTGAGTGGATTCAGGGCTCGGCCGTTTGATAGCTCTGTTTTCGCAACACACCACTTTGGCCTTGAATTGAACTAAACGAGAGGTCAGGAAGGCCCGTCCTGATCAATCGGCTGGTCATGCCTTGCCCTAGGACATCTAATATGTTCTTTCTCTTTTACCCTTCTCTCTATTAAAATTACTGTCCTCTCCATATGTAATCCACACTCTTTCCAGATTTCATATTTCTTGTTCTGCCCTAGAAGGCGGTGGCTCATGGGTCAATCGGGTGAAAGTTCTTTGGTATTTGGCTGACATTTGTAATCTCTCAATGATTGTCTAAGCTTGGTAGAACTTTCTGCGAGAATGCATCTGTCCAGTCTAGCCCTTTCATACCGAGTATACCACTGATGTATCCCTGTCATGGTCTGCGAATGGGCTTTCCCCAGACCATGTCCCCTTGTTGGGCTCCATGGCGGGTGGGGAGCATCGGTGATGAAATTCTACACACAAACATGGCATCCCAAAAAAAGGCCAAGCTCAATGAAAGCAAACGCCCTTTATCAGACAGCGAATCCGAAACTGAAACTTCAATTTCTACTTCTTCTTTTCACTCTCCGCGTTTTATCGTTATTCAGTCCCAAGATCCTTCAAAACCCATAACCAAACTATCTCCTTTCGTAATAGAAAAACAAATTACCAGCATCCTTGGAACTCCAAAATCTGTTAAAAAACTCAAAGACCAGACCCTTTTAGTTGAATGTCTTACAAATCAACAAGCTGTGAATCTTTTAAAAAACACAAAATTCTTTGACACAGACGTTAGAATTTTCCCACATCCTTCACTAAATTCTTGCAAAGGAGTAATTAGATGCAAAGAGCTTACTTACTGCAACTCTTTGCAAGAAATTAAAGATAACCTGAAACAACAAGGTGTATCCGATGTCCAACGGATTTCTGTACGCAGAGATGGAGAACAGAGACTCACAAATACATACATCTTAACATTTTCTTCACCTGTTCTTCCAACATCAATCAAGGTAGGCTTTCAAATTGTAAAAGTAGATGTGTATGTGCCAAATCCCTTGCGATGTTTTAAATGCCAGCGGTACGGCCATCACATCAGTAAATGTCCAAACCAAGAAACATGCTCTAAATGTGCTCATCAAGGACCTGACCATGACAGTACTACATGTTCAAATCCTCCACTTTGCATTAATTGTAAGTCTCCACACTCTACTTTTTCAAGAGAGTGTCCTGTATGGAGAGAAGAAAAAGAAATACTGTCCATTAAATACAACAATAATGTAAGCTTTCCAGAAGCAAGGAAAATATTTGAACAGCGCAAAAGAACCTCTTCTAATCCTAGCTATGCAGGTGTTGTTGGCTCGTCAACTGAAAAGGATGACTGCAGCACTTGTAAAATTCTTGCGAAAGTTCTCCTTCAAAAATTTCCTGACGTAGCTACTGAGCTGAAAGAACTTCTCCCTCCATCCACCTTGTCCAAACTAATTCCTGACTCTCCATCTGCGTCTAAAACAAACAAAACCCCTTCTGCAACCTCAAAACCCACAGACTCTCAAAGTATTTCTACACAAAAACCTTCAAAGCCGTCTACCTCTTCGCAAAATATCTCTTCAAAAAAACCTTCAAAACCATCTCCCCCTTCACAACAGCTTCCAAAGAAACCCCAACCTCCATCTTCACAGTCTACAATAAAATCTAATGTTTCATCTAAAGATAACAAATCTAATCACACACCTCGATCCCCTAAAAGGACTTCTTCCAAACCTAAACCACAATCTAGAGATTCCCATGAATCTTGTGAAATCACAGTCAGAGTAAATGATCCTGTCCCTACCTCCAACAGATTTTCGGAGCTAGAGGACATGGATGCAGATGCTGAAAATCTTGAAGGTGAGGCTTCAGATTCAGAAGCCTCTATCTGGTCCATTTCCAAAGATACTTGGAACAAGGACACTGACACTTGGCACACGTCCAAACCCGAGACAAGTGTAATGAAGTCTTAATCAACCTATTTTAAAATGCATTGGTTTACAACCTCTTTTTTTACTTTAGCTTTTATACTTTCTTCATGCACAATGGATACCATAATCCAGTGGAATTGTCGAGGTCTGAAGTCAAACTTTGACGAACTTTCCCTTTTAATTAGTGATCACAAACCAGTTGCTGTTTGTCTTCAAGAAACCTTCCTTAAACGGGAGGATGATATCTCAATCAAATACCATTCTATTTACAATAAAGTCTTTACCGAAGGCGAGAAAGCTAGAGGTGGTGTTTCTGTTATTGTTAATAACAACATACCTCATAAAGTTATCTCTCTTAACACAAACTTGCAAGCTGTTGCCATCAGATTATCTTTACACAGTGCCGTTACACTATGTTCTTTATATCTCCCCCCGAGCACACCTGTTAATGAGACCAATCTGAATGATCTCATTTCCCAATTGCCATCCCCCTATATTCTTGCTGGGGACTTTAATGGTCACAATGTTATGTGGGGTTGTAATGACACTAACCAGAGAGGTTTACAGTTGGAGAACTTCATTTCGAACAACTCTTTGTCTTTCATGAATGATAACAAGTCCAAAACCTACCTACATCCAGCAACTGGATCTTACTCATCTATAGATTTAACCTTATGCAGCCCAGTCTTACTTCCCAATTTCACTTGGAAAGTGAAAGAGGATTTGTGTGGAAGTGATCACTTCCCTATTATCTTTTCATCTACACAACCATCCAGCAGCATAAAACCACAGAAATGGAAGCTCTCCAAAGCCAATTGGAACAGATTTGAAACCGTCTGTGAACAGACCATTACACATGACAAATCTGGAGATTGCGATGATCCCGCAAAACTTTTCACTTCCCTATTAATTGATGCAGCTAAACAGTCCGTCCCCCAGACCTCGACAAATCCAAAACGTCCTGACAAACCTTGGTACAATGATGATTGTAAACAGGCTGTCAGAGACAGAAAACAAGCCCTTAGAAAGTTTAACCTCAGACCTACCAAAGAAAATCATAACCTATTCCGTATTTCCAGGGCAAAGGCTCGTCGTACCATTAGAGAAAGTAAGCGCAAGGCTTGGAGACAATATGTTTCTAAATTAAATAGTAGAACTACTACTAAAAAAACCTGGGACATGATCAGAAAGATCAATGGCAAAGGCCAACCCCCTCTCAGTCACCTTGAAGTTAACAATACTTCGTTGGAAACCCCCAAGGATATAGCTGATGCTCTTGCTGACACCTTTTGTAAAAAGTCTTCCTCTGCAAACTATTCTGAAAAGTTTCAGAGGAATAAAGCCAGAGAAGAAAAGAAAAAACTTAATTTCAATTCTTCTAATTCAGAGCACTATAATAAACTCTTCACTTTTAAAGAATTAAAATCTGCTCTGAATAAAGCTCACGATTCTTCTCCTGGCCAAGATAAAGTTCATTACCAGTTTTTAAAACACTTACCTTTTACTTCTCTCTCTGTTTTACTTGATATTTTTAATGATATCTGGCAGTCCTGTGATTTTCCTTCGTCCTGGCGAGAGGCACTAGTCATTCCTATCCCAAAACCTGGCAAGGATGCTAGTGACCCAGCCAACTATCGTCCAATAGCTCTTACTAGTTGTCTCTGCAAGACTCTGGAACGTATGGTCAACGACAGGCTTGTCTGGTTTTTAGAAAAAAACAACCTCATCGTTGATGTACAGAGTGGATTTCGTCGCCAGCGTGGTACCATCGATCATCTTGTCCGCTTTGAAACCTTTGTCAGAGAAGCCTTTATTAATAGACAACATGTAGTATCTGTCTTTTTCGACCTTGAAAGCGCTTATGATACGACTTGGAAATACGGAATTCTTAAAGACTTACATGACTTTGGTCTTCGAGGCCGTCTTCCTCTTTTTATTTCAGCCTTCTTGGATGAACGTCTTTTCCGCGTCCGAGTTGGTAATACTGTCTCGGGAGCCCGTGAACAGGAGATGGGTGTGCCCCAAGGATGTATTCTCTCTGTTACACTTTTTAGTGTAAAAATAAACAGTATAGTTAAAGCTATCTGTCCTGGTGTAGACTGTTCTCTTTATGTTGATGACTTTGTTATATGCTTCAGATCTCGAAATATGAATATTATTGAGAGACAACTTCAACAGTGTCTCAACAAACTCCAAACGTGGTCTGAAGAAAATGGCTTCAAATTTTCCAAGTCCAAAACAAAATGCATGCACCTTTGTAATTTACGTGGTGTTCATCCAGACCCTGAACTGTATTTGGACAAAACTAAAATTGAAGTCGTTTCTGAGTTTAAATTTCTTGGAGTCATCTTTGACAGAAAGCTTTCCTTCCTTCCTCACATCACTGCACTTAAAAAGAAATGCAAGAAGGCTCTTAATCTTTTAAAGGTTGTGGCCCATTCTGAATGGGGAGCAGACCGTAAAGTCCTCTTGCGGCTTTATCGGTCTTTAGTCCGCTCCAAATTAGACTATGGATCTATTGTATACGGATCAGCCCGTAAATCTTGTCTTAAAATTCTCGATCCTATACACCACGAAGGCCTGCGTCTTGTACTTGGAGCTTTCAGAACTTCTCCCATCAATAGTCTCTATGTTGAGGCTAATGAACCTTCTCTTTCTTACAGGAGGGAAAAACTATCGCTTCAATATCTTTTAAAACTGAAGTCGAATCGTTTTAACCCAACTCATAAAGTTGTTTTTAAACCTCAATATAAACGTCTTTTTGAAAGGAAACCAAATGTTATTCCTCCATTTGGTATCCGCATGGAGCCCATTGTAGATAACCTTGGCATAGACACTGAGTCTATTGCCGATTATAAAATCTCTGAAATCCCTCCATGGACACTAAACAGTGCAGAATTCAGATTTGACCTTGCATCCGACAAAAAGTCAGTCACGGATAGAACTGTGTTTCATGCTAGATACAATGAGATAAAGGAGCATTATTTTTCCTTCAAACCAATATATACAGATGGATCAAAAGAGGGAAATTCTGTAGCAGCTGCCGCTATTTATGGAGAAAGGAACTTAAAGTGCCGCCTTCCAAACAATTCCTCTATCTTCTCAGCAGAAATTAAAGCTATTGATCTTGCCCTTAATCTAGCTGAACATTCTAATTCCAACCGTTTCATTATCTTTTCGGACTCTTTGTCAACATTACAGGCCCTTTCAAATCAACGACTTGAGAATCCCTTGATCTGTACTTTACTTGAAAGGATCTCACAAATTTCTTCTATGAATAGATTGGTGTTCTGCTGGCTTCCAAGTCATGTAGGCATCAAAGGCAATGAAAATGCCGATAGGTCTGCCAAATCTGCACTTAACCTTCCCATTTCAGATTTTAAAGTTCCACACACTGATTTTAAATCCTCAGTTTTAACACATATCCAATCTTCTTGGCAATCCCAATGGGATGCTGATGTTTTCAATAAACTGCATTCAGTTAAACCTTCCCTTGGTGAATGGTACCCCGTTTACAGGTCTGTTCGTCGAGAAGAAGTGATAATTACACGACTTCGAATTGGCCATTCACGCATGACACATTCCTGGCTCTTGACCAGAGATGATGCCCCTGAATGTATTCCATGCAATGCACCCTTCTCTATAAAACACATTCTACTAGATTGCATTGACTTTCAGCCAGTTCGTACAAAATATTTCAACGTCGATAGTTTAAAAAATCTCTTTGATTCTGTCAGCGTTGAATCTATTATCGCTTTCATAAAGGAGATTGGCATTTACAATAAACTGTGATATTTACTCTTTAGTTTCTTATCCACCTTTTTACATTCTTTACTTTGAGTAGGCAGGGATTGCCCAGCCACTCAATATTATATTTTATGCGCATTATCAGTTACACATAACCTTTCATCATTTAAAGACCTTTTCTTATCATTTTAAGACTGTTCAAATTTTTTATCACAATCTTAAGTTTGCATCTCCTTAATGGGAGGATTACCTCTTTTGAGGGCATCTTATCTCATTGGAGACATTCATTCTTCATTTAAAGACTCCTTTATTATCAATTTAAGACTGTTCAAATCTTTTTATCACAGTCTTAACATCATTATTCAAAACCTTTTTGAGTTAATAGGGAAGCCCTGTTGCTCAATTATATCTTTTATACATACTTAGATCTCACATGATCCTTCTTAATTTAACTCTTTTACTGTCAGCATGTCTCAAATCTTTTTAGAAAAAAATCCGCCTTAATCGTTCCTTCAACACAGATATGCGCGCTAAATGACCAAAGCTGTCGATGCGCCATAAAACAACATTCATTCATTCATTCATTCATAAAGGAGATTGGCATTTACAATAAACTGTGATATTTACTCTTTAGTTTCTTATCCACCTTTTTACATTCTTTACTTTGAGTAGGCAGGGATTGCCCAGCCACTCAATATTATATTTTATGCACATTATCAGTTACACATAACCTTTCATCATTTAAAAACTTTTTCTTATCATTTTAAGACTGTTCAAATTTTTTATCACAATCTTAAGTTTGCATCTCCTTAATGGGAGGATTACCTCTTTTGAGGGCATCTTATCTCATTGGAGACATTCATTCTTCATTTAAAGACTCCTTTATTATCAATTTAAGACTGTTCAAATCTTTTTATCACAGTCTTAACATCATTATTCAAAACCTTTTTGAGTTAATAGGGAAGCCCTGTTGCTCAATTATATCTTTTATACATACTTAGATCTCACATGATCCTTCTTAATTTAACTCTTTTACTGTCAGCATGTCTCAAATCTTTTTAGAAAAAAATCCGCCTTAATCGTTCCTTCAACACAGATATGCGCGCTAAATGACCAAAGCTGTCGATGCGCCATAAAACAACATTCATTCATTCATTCATTCTGGTCACAGGTTTGATTTCCCAGCTTGGCAAAATTCTTCTGGAAATTTGATAATAGTCATTGTGACAGGATTTGTTTCTCTCTCACTGTTGAAGATCATTTTGATGATATTACAAGTAGCCATGCTCTGGCAATAGGGGGCTTAATGCATCTCCATGGATGCATTATACCAAGCAAGTCATCCCCTAATTTTGGATCCATAAAATCCATTTTCTCTAACAATTGACTGGATCTTTAGGTAGAATGGTCCTTTGATATTTGGAAAATTGACCAATGGGAAAAAGTTTTGACCCATGTCAGCCTGCACAGAGTGCGCCGGCTGACATAGGTTGATACTTTTTGGAGATGCATTAACTCTTTTACCAAATGACAAAATTTTTGGCTGGTCCCAGGCCTCGGCTGAGTGGGCGACTTAGACGAAAAAGTCGCCTAATTTTAAAAAACTTTGCCCATTTCGCAGGGCAAAGCGAAATCGAAGTCGCCTGAAAAAATCGGGAAGTCGCCTCGCGAAAACTGACAACGCGTCGGGTACTCGATACACAGTCAGCATGTGTAGATCTATTACATAACGGTGCGTTATACCCGATTCACAGCCGGTGTCCAATCAGCGAAATAAATTGTTTTCAGCTGTACGATTTGACAAGCAGTTGTTAATTAGTTTCTCGGGTACCAAATCCCCCGTCTTAATTGGTAGGTATCATCTTAACCGACAATATTCACCCCTTTGCCCCATCAAGTCACTAAAATTCTTGGGAAGTTCAACCGATAGTTTTCGCGTCATAACAAACACCGGCGCCGTCTAGCGGCTTGTCTGGCATCTTTTTTCATTGTAAAACCCTGATTCAGATATCAACGTTTATTTAATGTCCCGGAATTGAATTGAAATCGGCACCTTGCTTTTAAAATAACATTTTTTAAATCAGGTGACTACAAATTGGCGCCGACTGTGTCACGTTATAACTGATTTTTTTTTGCTGAATTCAGTAAGTCACATGATTCAATTTCAAAATGGCTGCTGGGTATGTTCACATAGCTCAAGGGCGGTTTTCTTTCAAAAGTTTGGATGAAATTGTATATTTTTCTTTGATGCGAACAAAAAGATGAAATTAAAGAAAATATACATATATTGTTATTGATCCTATACTCTGTCAAAATTTGACATTTTTCTTGATCGGACTCTATCTACGAACAAACGATCTACGGGGTTAAAACAGGTATTTAAGGTGGAAATGTATTTAGCGATGTTTTCATTAACGATTTATCAGTCATCGGCAAAAGAAAAACAGTATTCAGACAAACTTATCTTCGATTTCTCTAGCTGTCTGAAACTGGCTTTAACCCTATCGCACTCAGACCGGCCGATACCGCCTTACCTTTATCTCCTCAGAACGCCCGATACCGCCCTTTCAATCTATCCTCAAACCGCCCGCGGCCGCCCGATTATACCGGGTACATTACATCCTTTTGTATTCCTTTATTTACACCAAAAACTACCGTTTCACAACACAAATCATTAAAATGTATATTTCTCCCTATTTTTCTACAAGAATTACCAAAGTACATGTTGTTTTGTCGTAGATATTTAACTGAAAACGAAGGCCAATTATGACTCGCTAAAATTTTTTCCTCGTGTCCTCGCCTGGGTAAAATCCATTTAATTTCCTTTTTTCACCAAAATCTTTCGTTTTAAAGCTCAAAATTCTGAATTAATAAACTTCTCCACATTTGGAAACTTGAAAATTCTACCTAATATACATTAATAACAGATATTATAACCAAATTATCGGTGATTTATGACTCGCCATTTTTTCCCCTTTGTTATGCAACTTTCAAAATGACGCCATATTTCACTCTTAAAATCCGGTTTCTTCCAGTTTTTCTCGGAAGTCTTGGGTGATTTATGCGCGTATAACTGTCTGCGCATTGACTAAGCGTCACCTACCCATTTCATAACAATATTTCACGAAAGTCAACGACACAAAAAAAACTACATATATATAATTGAAATATAATACTTGCCTTTAAATTTTAATAATTACTTATTTCCAGCGAACTTTTACTTATTTCCAGTGAACTTTATTAGAAAAAATTTCGACGAAATTTTAAGGATTTGGAGTTACACTATGAAGGACCAAAAATGGAGTTTGTTACCGACGAAAGGAACTCGGATTTGGACAGCAGTTTCAACAGCGGATTCGACGAGGAGACCCTACAGACAGCAGAGGAAAGAAGGAGAAATTTTGATGACAGCGACATTTCAGACATTTCTGATTGGGAGATTTCCAGCGTTTCACACAAGATTGTCTGTTGCAGTTTTTCGCAAAAATTGGAACACACACATGGTCAGATGTTTGAGGACGACTTTTTCCAGACGATTGCTGACCAGACTAACTTGTATGCAGAACAACAACAGATGAATGGAAGAGACACCAGATGGATAGCCACGACGATAGATGAAGTACGGGCCTTCTTCTGCCTACAGATCATCATGGGGATTCACAGACTACCGGAATACAGCCACTACTGGGCCGACGACAGGAATCTGAATGTCCGTGGTGTATCAGAAGGCCAGATACGAGAAGCTGAACCAGTACATTCACCTTACCAACAACAGCCAGCCAGAGACAGCCCAGACTACGACCCACTATTCAAAGTACGACCACTTTTAGACATGCTGAACAGAAATTTTCTACGACACTACACACCAGGAAGAGAACTGAGCGTTGACGAAGCGATGATAGGATTCAAGGGGAGATCACTGCAGAAACAGTACATGCCAGGAAAACCGACCAAATGGGGGATGAAAGTTTGGCAGCTATGCGAATCAACAACAGGATATACTTCACAGTTTCAAGTCTACACCGGAAGAAGAGAAGCCAACCAAGACCACAGAGCCCTAGGACACAGAGTTGTGATGGACCTACTACAGCCACTACTGAGACGGAACTACCATGTATATTTCGACAACTTCTTTAGCTCTATACCACTTATGGAAGACCTGACCAGACACCAGACCTATGGATGCGGAACCTTATGACTCAACAGAAGAGGATTACCACCAGCCCTGAAGAACGCCAAGCTGAGGCACCCTGGAGATACGCTGAAACAACAGAAGGGATATTTACTTGTGACTGTATGGAGGGACAAACGACAAGTTGCCATCATTTCGACCAACCAACAACCGACAGACAGCATGCACCAGCCAAGAAGAGGAGCACCAATCAACAAACCAGACGCCGTGACCAACTACAACAAGTTTATGGGTGGAGTGGATCTAGCCGACCAACACAGAGCCTACTATTCAACTGGATGGGAACACAAGAAATGGTGGAAGTACATCGTGAATTACTGCTTAGACGTTGCAATTGTGAATGCCTACCAACTCTTTGTCGCCTCAAACCAGCCCATGCCGAAGTCATCAAGGAAGTACACACATCTCGCATTTAGACTACAGATAGCAGAAGGACTAAAAAAATTCAGTGTTTGGATATAATTGTGATTCGATATCTTCTTGTTGGATATAATACTAGTGGTTCAATATAATAGTGATTGGATGTATTTCATGAAGAATAGATTTACGCAAGTATATGTTGTTAATCTAACTATTAACAAATGTTCTGTTCTGTTTGTGTTTTAACTTTGTTTTTAACATTTATTACTAACATTGCAGGTACTTAACCCTTTACCAAACGACAAAATTTTAGACTAGTCCAAATTGAAAGCAATTGCAGACAACATATTACATGTCACTCAAAACATAAAAATTTGTCTTTCAAAGGGCTGAAAACACTGTGGGAAAAGAAGAAAATGCTGGTTACCAGCATTTTCTTTTTCCCACAATGTTTTCAAAAGGCTTCTTTCTTAGGGTCGTTAAAATTAGGGATTGTGTGGTAAAGAATTAAAGTGTTAACTTTGGGTAAATTTTCCCAAATAGGGGTGGTCATTTCTTTTTGTAACTACTCCTGCTATATTTGCAGGAATTGTTTAGTTATTGTTTTATTTTATAGCTAAATAATTATTCTTTCAGATAAAAGCTTTTGATTGGTGATTTTAGTGTTAAAAGTAAATAATTTGGGAATTAAACTAAGACAAACCAACATTTTTTTTATTTTTCTTTAACTTTTTTAATTCATAAGCAACACACTGGAAATATCATAAACAGACAGCTTCACTGTTCGACAGGAAATTAATCTACCTGCAAAATTAAAAAAAAATTATTAAAATCTGATGATTATCAATCGAGATATGACCTTTTAAAGACACATACCCCACAGTGAACTGATTTTGGGTAAAAATAGCATGAGGACAGGCAAGTCATAAACCCAATATTGGATAATGAGATAGAGGCTTATCAGTTATTGGTGCATCAGTGCAATAGGGTTAATTACCATGAGGAAGTTGAAAACATTGTGCCAACAGGACAAAATGCTGGTAGCAAGATTTCCTTCATTTGACACAATATTTGCGTTACTTTTTAGCTCACCTGAGCACGAAGTGCTCATAGTGAGCTATTGTGATCGTGCTGTGTCCGGCGTCAGTCATGCATAGTGCATTGTCAACTTTTTACCTTGTGTACGCTGTAGAGGCCACATTTTCAGTCCGATCCTCATGAAACTTGGTCAGAATGTTTGTCTTGATAAAATCTCGGACGAGTTCGAAATTGGGTCATGTGGGGTCAAAAACTAGGTCACTAGGTCAAATCTTAGAAAAACCTTCTGTACACTCTAGAGGCCACATTTTCAGTCCAATCCTCATGAAACTTGGTCAGAATGTTTGTCTTGGTAAAATCTCGGAAGAGTTCGAAATTGGGTCATGTGGGGTCAAACACTAGGTCACTAGGTCAAATCTTCGAAAAACTTCGTGTACGCTCTAGAGGCCACATTTCCAGTCAGATACTTGTGAAATTTGGTCAGAAAGTTTGTCTTGATAAGATCTCATATGAGTTCGAAATTGGGTCATGTGGGGTCAAAAACTAGGTCACTAGGTCAAATCTTCGAAAAACCTTGTGTACGCTCTAGAGGCCACATTTTCAGTCAGATACTCGTGAAACTTGGTCAGTATGTTTGTCTTGATAAAATCTCGGACGAGTTCGAAATTGGGTCATGTGGGGTCAAAAACTAGGTCACGAGGTCAAATCATCGAAAAAACCTTGTGTACAATCTAGAGGCCACATTTGAAGTCCGATTCTCATGAAACTTGGTCAGAATGTTTGTCTTGATAAAATCTGGAATGAATTCAAAATTGGGTCATGCGGGGTCAAAAACTAGGTCTTTAGGTCAAATCTTTGAAAAACCTTGTGTACGCTCTAGAGGCCTCATTTTCAGTCAGATACTTGTGAAATTTGGTCAGAATGTTTGTCCTGATAAAATCTCGGAAGAGTTTGAAATTGGGTCATGTGGGGTCAAAAACTAGGTCACTAGGTCAGATCTTGGAAAAACCTTGTGTATGCTCTAGAGGCCACATTTTCAGTCAGATACTTGTGAAATTTGGTCAGAATGTTTGTCTTGATAAAATCTGAGACGAGTTTGAAATTGGGTCATGTGGGGTCAAGAACTAGGTCACTAGGTCAAATCTTAGAAAAACTTTGTGTACGCTCTAGATGCCACATTTTCAGTTGGATCCTCATGAAACTTGGTCAGAATGTTTGTCTTGATAAAATCTGGGACAAGTTCGAAATTGGGTCTTGTGGAGTCAAAAATAGGTCTTTAGGTCAAATCTTCGAAAAACCTTGTGTGTGCTCTAGAGGCCACATTTTCAGTCAGATACTTGTCAAATTTGGTCAGAATGTATGTCTTGATAAAATCTCGGACAAGTTTGAAATTGGGTCATTTGTGGTCAAAAACTAGGTCACTAGGTCAGATCTTCAAAAAACCTTGTGCACGCTATAGAGGCCACATTTTCAGTCAGATTCTTGTGAAATGTGGTCAGAATATTTGGCCTATTGACTCAGGTGAGCGATCCAGGGCCATCATGGCCCTCTTGTTAACATTACTTACATCCTAAATTATCTATTTGCCTGCAGTAAATGCTTTTGATTTGAGATTTAAAATTTTTTCTTACCTAGTCAGGGACAGGGATTGTAATATCCATGATCCCTGGTAAAGATAATGATCTACAGCAAAAATTTTGCCTAGGATTTTTTTGGGGAAAAAAAAAATAGTGCTTCAAAGATTTTGGGAAAAAAATGTGCTAGGAGAAACCATTGCTCACAAGTATTTGTTTTCTCTTTCCATTATGTTTTTATCCAAAAAGAGTATGAATCAAGTATGGTAAACAATGAATAAATATATTTTAAGTAGTTTCTAATAGGAATAAGTATATTAATCATTAAAAAGATAAACGGTATAAAGTATCTTCATTTAATTTACATGGTTTTGTATCCAAACAAACCGTTAAATTGTTAAAATATTGTTATTTCCTTCTATAAGTCCGACTACGTCTGCATTTTAAGATCCGTCTAAACTTCTCCTCAAAGTCTGACCACTTCTCCCCATTTTGAAAAACTTCTCCCACTTCTCAGACTAGGGAGAAGTCTCTTCTCCCCAAAGTCTGAGAGTTGGCAGAGGCCTGGGTCCAAATTGAAAGCATTTGTGGACAACAAATCATATGTGACTCAAAATTTGAAATTTGTTTTGGGAAAGGTAGAAAACATTGTGGGAAAAGGCGAAAATGATGGTTACCAGCGTTTTCTCCTTTTCTCACAATGTTTTCAAAAGCTTTCTCTCTCAGGGTCGTTAAAAGTCGGGACTGTGTGGTAAAGGGTTAAGCCCCTTTTTCACAGAGCATGGCTTCTATATTTTGGAAAGTAGCCAGTAGCCCAGACAGTCTCTGAGATGGTGTCTATGAATGCTTTCAATTTAGATGAGTCAAAGGTTTTCATGTCTGGTGAAGAATTTACCGACAGTGGGACTGATTTCTGGGTACAAAGTTGCTGATCAAGTTTTTGAGAGAGAAGCAGTTTTTATTAATAAAATATGTAGAAAATATCAGCATAGATTGTACAAGGATAGTTTTGAATGGTGATAAAAGCCAGGTGAGAGTAATTATATACATATATCTCAACCCCTTTCTGATATTGAACTTCTGACAGTAACATGACAACTGGGGAAATGGCTCTCAGAACTTTTTGTGTTTGTTACAATTTACAATGTCCTTTGTAGCTCCACTGGCCAAAGGCCAGGGGGCAATTATGTCATGGCCCTCTGTCTGTTGTGCGTCTGTGTGTGCGTGCCTGCATGCGTCCGTGCGTTAACTTTTATTTCAAACATCTTTTCTGGAACTACCCATTGGATTCTAATGAAACTTCACAGAAATGATCTTGTTACGGCCCTCTGCAGAAACTCTTCAAAGAATTTGATTCCTATAAAAACTCATGGCAATAAAACTGAAAAATATTGAAAATCTTTAAAAATTTTCTTGTCTGAAATCATAAGGCCTAGGGTTACCGAATTTAGCACATACCTTCATTTAATAGACCTCTACAAAAAGTCTTCAAATTATAGCCCTGGAGTCAAAATTGGCCCAGCCCCGGTGGGGGCGGGGGGGGGGTGTTTCACAAGATTTACAACAGTTTATGTAGTGAAAACTTTAAATATCTTCTTGTCCTAAATCATATAGCCTAGGGCTATCAAATTTGGCATGTGGCTTTATCCAATGGACCTCTTCTTAATTTCTTCAAATTACAGCCCTGGGGACAAAATTGGCCCCGGCCTAGGGGTCACAAATTTTACAAGGGCTTATACAGGGAAAACTTTGAAAATATTCTGGTTCTAAATTATATGGCCTAGGGCTACCAAAATTGGCATGTTGCTCCATCTAGATTCTTCAAATTGTAGTCTTGGGGCCAAATTTGACCCCACCCCGGGGGTCACAAGTTTAAAATTGGCTTATACCAGGAAAACTTTGAAAATATTCTGGTTCGAAACCATAAGGCCTAGGGCTACTAAATTTGATATGAAGCTTCACCTAATCGACCTCTACTAAGATTCTACAAATTATAGCCCTTGGGTCAAAACTGCCCCTGTTCCAGGGGTCACATGTTTTACAAGGACTTTTATAGTGAATACTATAAAAATTTTCTTGTTCATAGCTGTAAGGCCTAGGGCTACCAAATTTGGCACAAAGCTTCATCTAGTGGATCTCTTCTGAATTTGTTAAAAATTTAGCCATTCTTCAAATTGAATTAAATCCCCTGAAAGTTTTGTTTATAACCATACTGCCTAGTCCTATATTACTTGGTATGTGGTTATATCTTGTTGACATCAACCAGGATTCAATTAATGATAGCTCATAATTATAGCTTGAAATCATAATCGTAGGTAAAAAATGGACTCGTCCTGGGGTCACAGTTTCACATGGGCTTTTATATAGAAACTTTATCAGTCTTCTTGTTAGAAGCCTTTAGGCCTAGAGTAATGTTTGGTGTGTATGATTTGTACATATTAGCCAGTGGAGCAATACAGGGCCATCGTGACCCTCTTGTTTTTTTAAACCTTTAGGCTGATAAGTGCAACTGAAGGACCTTTTGCAGATAGTGTAGATCAAGATCAGATTGCACAAAATGTGCAGTCTGATCTTGGATCCACACTGTTCGTTAAGGAGATATCCCCCCCCCCCCCCCCCCCCAAAAAAAAAAAAAAAAAAAAAAAAAACTTTGGAAATAGCAAGAATTGGGTTTTTACTATCGGCTTGAAAGTTACAATTTCGCTAATTTAGCAGGACAAGGGTTAAAAAGAGGCTTGTATTGCTGCAAGTAAGTCATTGATCTTTACATTTAGTTTCCAGAACTTTTCCCATCCTTTGTATAAAAGGATTATTATATACCCAATGAAATGTGTAAGTAAAGGAAAGGATTAACCCTTTACTTTGACGCCTTTGATGCCCCTGGGAAAGAAGCCTTTTGAAAACATAGTGGGAAAAGGAGAAAATGCTGGTAACCAGCATTTTCTCCTTTTCCCACAATGTTTTCTGCCCAATCAAAGAAAAGTTGCACGATTTGAGCCACCTTGAAATTATCGTCTGCATATGCTTTCAATTTGGACAAGGCTAAAGTTTTGTTGTCTGGTAAAGGGTTAAGGCTATATAATTATTATCTTGTGTTGGAATGCTTGATCTATAACCTTATATTCAATTTCTTTGACTTAACGCCAATATGAAGGCTTGGTGAGAAAAGAAAATTTTCCTACAACTTTTTACAGTAGTCATAAGGTGCATGCATTTTGGAAATGGCTTATACTGAAAGATCTATAATTACGCAGCTTTGAAAATGATATTTACGGCGGCGCGCCCCCCCCCTCCCCCCAATAATATGGCGAGGAGCATAGTGTTCCCCCTTTCCGTATGTGTATGTGTGTAAGTATATGTGTTTGGTAGAAAGTGGTGTTCATTTCTGGCCAAACACTTTCCACCTGCATGGTCCAATTCTAAAATAATTTGACACAAATGATTACCATGGATAGACAACCAGTAGCATGCAGTTACAACCATGTTGCTAATTTAAAGGTCAAGGTCTCAGTGCTTGGTTAAACTTTGTCAATATTTGCTACAATTATAGTGATGACTGGTGTTCCTGTCCAGCCCATAAGTTTGAAATGGTTGAACTTGTGAATAATATGATACAAATGGTCACCATGGATAGACTATGTTGCATGCCAAGACCTTTTCATTAGCTCAAAGGGCGAGGTCACAGTGCACACTTGAACTTCATCAATTTTTGTTACATTTATAGTAATGATGGTTGTTTGTGTCCAGCTCTCATGGCTGGATTTTTGAAATTATTTGGCACAAAAGATCACCATGGAAAGATGATGTGTGGCATGCAAGAACTATGTCACCAGGTTAAAAGTCAAGGTCACGGTTCTCAGTTGACCTCTCGAAAAGAAATTTGCCGAGCTGGGGATTTGAACCAGCGATCCCATGATTTCAAACCATGAATACTACTAATAGAGCTACCTGGCCGGGCATTTTATGATTGAAACCAGAGAGGATTTGAGTGTGCTGTTTTTCACTTTCCTGGGAGTGTCGTTGGGCAAGATACTTCAGACCGCAACTTTGTTCTTGTGAAACCCAAGAAACACATAATTAATTACGGTATGAAAGATCTAATGGTGAAAGTGGTGTAAATCATAAAACACCATTCAATCAATCAACCATATGGTTTCCAATTCTTTGAAGGAACTTTGCTGTAGCTGGGATTCAGTTTCACTGTATATTACAGATAGCCAATGACAGGGAATATTGGGATCAGTAAGTCAAGTGGAGAAAATATGTCTGGATAATGTCTGTGAAATCAATACAGAATTTGTCTGGTATTCCCAAGAGAGAGCAACCGATATTTTAGCTCATAGTGCACTATCCCTTCACCAAAGGACAGAAATTTTAGACCTATAGTTCAGCTTTCGACGACAAAATTAATGTGACTTACAACTTGAAATTCATTTTGGAAGGGTAAAAAAACATTGTGGGAAATGGAAAAAGTGCTTGTTAACAGAATTTTCTCCTTTTCCCACAATGTTTTCAAAGGGTTTCTTTCTCAGAATTGTTAAAAGTCGGGATTGTGTGGTAAAGGGTTAAAGCACAAACTTCAGTGTTAGGACATTTATGGCTATAATAATAACCCCACTTTAACTCTTATTCACATGACAATTTTTATAATCTCCCCCCCCCCCCCCCCCCCCATGCGGTAGAGGGGGGGTATTCTGGTTTCACCTTGCGATATCTGTCTGTCTGTCCATCCCTCTGTCTTGTTTTCGTTTCCTTGCTCTAACTCAGGAGCTGTTTGACCCAGGACTCAGAAACTTTATACAAGTGTTCCTATGACCCAAGGAGATGGGTCAAAGGTCAAGGTCACAGGTGAACTTTGTTTTCTCTGTGCTGCTTCAGTGACAAGATGCTGCTGAGTGATATTTTTGTCTGCTCTGCGACAGTTGTAGGTTAGGCTGGTATAAATTGCAGATGACAAATTTAAATGTGACTCAAAGCTGAAATTTGCCTTTTGAAGGGTAGAAAACATTGTGGGAAAAGGAGAAAATACAGATTACCAGCATTTTCTCCTTTTCCCACAATGTTTCAAGGCAAAAATGTACAGAATGTGTATTTAGGTCTTATGTTTAATGATAGTAGCAGCAGATAATTTGAAACAATTCTATTAAAATCTAGATTGTCAACCTGAAATATGGCTAACTACTTGTGAAAACAACGTTGCAACAAGGGAAATAATTGAGTATTGATGATTTCTTCCTTTGTCTCAGTGCTGTCCAAAGTTTGTATTCTGAAAGACTACAGGATATTGCTTAACCCTTTCCCAAACGACAAATTTTGGACTGGTCCAAATTGAGAGAGTTTGCAGACGACAATTTTAAATTTGATGAAAATGGCACAAAGTTCTCAAAAAGATTAGAAAACACTGTGGGAAAAGGAGAAATTGCTCGTTACGAGCAATTTCTCCTTTTCCCACAGTGTTTTCAAAAGACTTGTACTGCAGACACGTGAAAACCAGGGCTTGTTTGGGAAAGGGTTAACCCTTTCCCAAACGACAAATTTTGGACTGGTCCAAATTGCAAGAGTTTGCAGACAACAATTTTAAATTTGATAAAAATGGCAGAAAGGTCTCAAAAAAGGGTAGAAAACACTGTGGGAAAAGGAGAAATTGCTCGTAACGAGCAATTTCTTCTTTTCCCACAGTGTTTTCAAAAGACTTGTAATGCAGACGCGTGAAAACCAGAGCTTGTTTGGGAAAGGGTTAATGCACCAAGCAATTTGCAAAGGATGATTTGATACATGTGTACAGAATGTGCAGTCATGATGGAAGACTTGAAGTTGTTTGCTTTTCAAATAAAAAATATTGAGCATTTGAAAATAAAATCCAGCCACAAGTGAAGGCATTTTGGTGTAGATTAGAATCAGGTTGCAGACTGTATAGACCAGAGATCAAGTTCAGTGACCCTGTCTGATCAAGTTTATGCTGTCTGCAAAAGCTATATCTGTATATCTGTCAGTAACAGAGTGAAAATATATCCTGAAACTATACATCAAACGGGTTCCAGTGAAGCCAAATAAATCAATTATCCAATAAGTTCATGATGTAATCAAGCATTCCTGGGCCTGGGTTTAACAAAATAATTTGCAATAAGTCTCTTACTTTGCTCAAATCTGCTGACAGGCTCATTTTCCAACCAGAGTTGAGATCGCTATTTGAGACATTTATTAATAGAATTAAGTAACATTCTCAAATCCTGAGATGACACAATACTTCAGATTTGGCTCAGCAAAATAAACAGACTTAACTCATTTAACCCTTTACCACACAATCCCGACTTTTAGCGACCCTGAGAAAGAAATCTTTTGAAACACTGTGGTAACCAGCATTTTCTCCTTTTCCGACAATATTTTCTACCTGATCCAACACAAATATTAATTTTTGGGTCACATTTATTTTGTCATCTGCAATTTGGACTGGTCTAAAATTTTGTCATTTGGTGAAGAGTTAACAGACTTTAGTCTGTGATTTTGCTGAGTTGAGTCTAAAAAGATTAGGTCAACTTAAATTTGAGGACGTTTTTGAAGTCTGTTGGTTTCTAAGGTCTGTTCGAGAAATGTGTCTCAAATACGGAACTCAACTTGTTAGTCAAAAAATGAGTCCGATTGCAGATTTGAGCAAAATAAGAGACTTAAGTTTTTTTTGTGAAATAGGTCCCTGGTCCCTTTATCTGTAAGCAGAATTTTTCTCATAAAAAGCTGCACAACGTTTGATAAATTTGAAAAATTGAAAAGTATAAGGCTTGTTCAATAATTTCTTTACTATTTCCTATTACATGTTTGTTCAGTTTCTTTCTCAGTTTTGCATATTTTCTTACCTTTTTACGAATATTTTTCCATTCTCTTTCAGATTAAGCATCTCTTTTGAAATGCCATTATCCCTTTTCCACACAATCTGGAGTCTGTACGACCTTGATAAAGAAAGCTTTTAAAAACATTGTGGGGAAAGGAGAAAATGTTTTCTATCTAGTTAAGGACTGACACTATCATTTGAAAAAAAAAAAAACTTTCAAATTGTTGTCTGAAAATTACTTCAATATGGATTAGTCCAAAATTTTGTTGTATGGTAAAGGGTTAATATCCAAGTCTTACTTTTGATTATGGTGTTTTACTTAACTCAGTGGTAAAAATGTTGGATTTGTAACCTGGCATTTCTAATCTTCTCCTGATAGTGCTAGCTAGCAGTATAGTCATGTTGGATGGTCTTTAGGCAAGGCACTACAGAGACTGAGATTAATGCTGATAAAGTTTGGAATATTTGACCTAGTGAGCTAAGAGACTCTTTACCATACAACCCCAAGTTTTAATGACCCTGAAAGATCATACTTTTGAAAACATTGTGGGAAAAGGAGAAAATGCTGGAAACCAACATTTTCTTTCTCTGTTTTATATGGTATTAGAGACAGAAATCATCATTTGAGCTAGATTTAATTTGTCGTCTGCAGATGCCTCCAATTCGGTCCAGTCCAAAATTTTGTTGTTTGGTAAAGAGCTAATAGTTAAAGTGTTAGTTTCCTAATGAGGATATTCTGAGATTCATTTCAGCTGGAGGCATTTGTCATATGACTCGGCAGGGCCCCAGCCTTGTCTATCCTAGCCAAGCTCGGGAAACACATGAAAAGGAGTGCTGTGGCTGTATTATATTACTAAGACTTTGTACAAAGCAGCAAAAACTTTGTCTGACCATTCAATCAACCATCAACCTATGGGAGTAAACCATGCAAACAATTGCAACCCTTCAAACAATTCCCTTACATTTCCTGACCTGAGGAGGATTTAACCCTTTACCACACAACCTTGACTTTTAAGAATTTTGAGCATGAAGGCTCTTGAAAATATTGTGGAGGAAGGTGAAAGTGCTAGTAACCACAATGTTTTCTACCCTTTCAAAGACAAATTCCACCATTTTGGCTTAGTAACAATTGATTTGTGCCATGTAATTGGTTGGATTTTGGCTTGTCCAAAATTTTGCTGTTTGGTAAAGAAAGAAAGCTTTTGAAAACTGATACTGTAGGAAGAGGAAAAAGTGCAGTGTGATCATGAGTTTATACAAGTCTTTTGAAAATTGTATATGTACAAAATTTACTTATGAGTCACATTTATTTTACCATCTGTAAATGCTTTGGACCAGCCCAAAATTTTGGTTTTTTTGGTGAAAAGTTGACTGTTTTTCCTTTTGGTGAGGTCCTTTTCAATTATTCAGGGCTCTAAAGGGAAACACTATCATCCAGACTACCCCCAATAATTACTGGGAGTCTGGGAAAATGTCACCAAATTATCTACTGGTGGGAATTCGGTATTCATCTTGCAGTTGATTTAGATATTGTCTGATTTCAGGTTCTTTTGGCCATTTCTTTCCTCTCCTTTAACCCTTTACCAAAATGTAGAATAGTTTAAAATGAAAGCCTTTGCAGATGACAAATTAACCCTTTACCACACAGTGACGCCTTTTGACGCCCCTGGAAAAGAAGCCTTTTGAAAACATTGTGGGAAAAGGAGAAAATGCTGGTAACCAGCATTTTCTCCTTTTCCCACAATGTTTTCAACCATATCAAAGAAAAATTGCACCATTTCAGCCAAACTGAAATTGTCGCCTGTAAATGCTTTCAATTTGGAGAAGGCTAAAATTTTGTCGTCTGGTAAAGGGTTAAATGTAACTCAAATGATGTAATTTGTTTTTGAAAGGGCAGAAAACATTGTGAGTAAAGGAGAAAACGCTGGTTTCCAATATTTTCTCCTTTTACCACAATGTTTTCAAATGGCTTTTTTGTCAAGGTCGTTACAACATCAAGTTTGTGTGGTAAAGGATTAAAAGAGTGGTTTCGTCATTTTTCGCCTGGTTGTTTTTTTGAAGAAAACATTGAGTTAGAGTCTTAGCCCTGGCGTTGTCGTCTGCATTGTTGTGCGAAAACTTTGACGTTTATAATATCTGTTATTACCGAAGACATTTGCTTCAGACTTGATCAAGATTTGAAATTTCAAAAAGGGAACAACAAGGACAGGTAACCATTGAAGTATTTTTTAAAGTTATGCCCCTTCTTCAACTTAAAATTTTCGCTGAAAATCAAGCATCTGCTGCCAAGCATTGGCACACGCATTCAATGCTCTTGTTAAACTAGTCTATTGCCATTCAGAGAGTGCCCGGATCAGTGTCTGATTTCAGGATTTGAAAAATGAGGGGGAAAATCCCCCATTACTTTGAAAAAGATGGGGAATTTCTCAAAAGTATGGGTGATAGGAAAAAATTTGTCTGCATTTGGTTTGACTGCCAACCCGACTTACAGAGTCGGCTTTGGACAAAATTGATGAAAAAATTAATTTACTTTTTTCCGCCCTCCTTTTATATTATTGTCAATAAAATAAATTCATATTCAGAAAAAAACATCGAAATTATTTTTTACCAGGCTTACTTAGATAAAAATGCAGTTTAATTTTTCGTTAAAAAAAAAATGTTAAGTTGAATTGGTAACGCTACAGTAAACTAAAAGGGAAGCTACTCTATGCAACAGTGATGTGCTCGATCTGTCTATCTTTCTTCATAAACACATAAATCAGTGAAAAATAGGTAGGAAATTTGACTATTCTCGCCAAAATTTGAATGCGGGATTATCCTGCAGTTGGTTTGAAAATATGCATGATTCACAAAAATTATCCATGATTACCGCAATTGTGCGCTCTAGATCAGATACTGCCAGATTCAATTGTAAACCAAATCAAAGTGTTGAAAGCATTGGTGTGGCATTTGTCAAGGGAGCCGTTGTGAGGAATTAATAATTTGAAAAATAAACAAACAATAATGTGTGACGAACAACACCGCACGAATAAGCCAATGGACGAACAAGCCCAGGAACGAACAGGTTTTGGGACGAACACGGTCAGGGGACTAAGGCTGTGTGTATCATGGCGCTAATACAAAGCCATAGCGGTTATAGATATTCTCAACCAAAAAAAAAGAAGTATTCCCATGATCGATGGCCTAATCCAGGTTATTTCAATACGCCGTTGTTAATTATATATCTGAGTGCTATCGAAACACTTATTTGTCTTCGAAAAATTGAGTTTAATTGGGTTTACTTCCTTCGGTTTTGCACAAACTACCATACATGATTTTCAAAATACCGTATTGAACTCATAGTGGCATTGTCTTCGACAAATGCCACAAAAATCATGCAGTTCCTGAATACTGACCCACAGAAAACAGTTCTTTGTTTCGTAATTCTCTTTAATTGGACAATGTTGACATGAACTACAAAATCTCTGCCACTCCAATTTGAACAATGCCTGCATGCTTACAGTCATTGACAGAACAAGATATCATAGATAAGATACAAGATGCTTGCTTATATGTAAATTAAGTCAGTGATCTATGCAGATCAGGCTAGTATTTACTTATCCCCATACAACTTTTTTCATCCTTGTGTTTTTGTGGGTGTTGTAGGTCTCTAGCTTTGAGTTCATTCAACCGATAAGAAAAGGCATGGAAAGTTCATCAATAAGTGGACTCTAGAAAGTATTCAAGTGCCGAATCATCAAATTGATATGTTCTTCATTTTTTTTTTTCTTTGTAACTAAAGATCAACAAACATTTTTCATGGCGTTGTGACAAGTAGATGGCTTGGAGAAGTGGATAATGTCACTGGAGTGAACCTGATCAAACTTAATAACCTAATTGGAGCCAAAAAGGATCAGACTAAATAACTGGATTCAACCAGATTGGACGTAATAACTAATTGGACCATTTTTCTTCAATTCTGTATGGACTAACCAAATTTTATTTCAGCCAAGGTCGCTCGTAAACTCTACATTTGCTACTCTGTCAGTACTTTCGATGTAATGTTGTTTTCCTGATTGACATGGCCTATAATGTCTATTCCCAAACGTATTGGATAAATATCTCTGATACAGGAAAGTCAAAAATCTGTGCAGGGGTCTATGGGTAAAATTACTTAACAGGCTGTTTCATTGATCCTGGGCTATAAGTGATGGATGAAAATAATTAGTCTAGCTGTCTGCCAATTGGTGTCTGCCATTTACTAGGCTGAATAATTATGATAGGAAAGAGTGAAATACTCTCTTGACAATACTGTCTTGACAAAATAACTTGTTTCAGGCAGTCTCCTAAATTGGATTGTTATTTCATGTCCCCTGCTCATCCTTAGTAGTAGATAATCAATTGGAATTTTTTTTTGGGGGGGTGGGGGGGGGGAGATTGAAGAATAAGAGCACAATCATTTTGAATACTGTTTGAATTCATGCATAAGCTATATGACAGAGATACTTTAACCCTTGACGAAACAACCCCATATTTTAACAACCCTGAGCCCACTCGGGTAGCTCAGTGGTTAGCGTGTCTGACTCATGACCTGGTGTTTGTGAGTTAGATACTCAAATGAAGCAAAGTTTCTTTTCGGAGATTTTTCGCCTCTCACCTCTGATGCATGTGAGAAAAGAAGTCAGTGGCTTTGGAAAGAAACTTGTGTCAGTACTGGTGTGAGAAAGCCAGAAAACACATAAGTGTGTCACTGACTGCATTGATATGACCTAAGCTGTTAAAATAGTGTTAAACTCCAATACAAACAAAACAACCCTGAAGAAGATGGCTTTTGAAAACATTGTAGGAAAAGGAGAAAATGCTGGTAACAAGCATTTTCTCCTTTTCCCACAATTTTTCTATCCTTTCCAAGACATACTCCTTTATTTGAATCATATCTTATTTCGTCGTAAGCAATCTGTTCAGTATGGAAGAATAGAATTTTGTCTTCAGGAAGCGGTCTTTGATCAGTCCTGCATTATATGCAAAGACTTGTATTCTTTCATGGTTAATTGGACAGAATTTCTCTACTTATGTGTTGTTGCAAAATGTTCCAGGCAGTATTTGTACCCAGCATGTTTAGCTCGGCCTGTCTCAGAGGAAAATGTCAAGGTATTATAGCCTTTGCATTGTCTGTATCTAGCACTGTATGACTTTACCCTCTTCCAATCAACCTCATGTTTAATCAAAGTGCTGTAAGCACTGTAATCGGTCGACACTGAATAATTACAATGGTTTGAAATCACAAATCAGATGATAGATGTTTGAACTATGTATTGGACAAAATATCCTACACTGTTACAAATGAGCTACGTAGGATCCCACTTTTTTTAAACTGTCTTTTACAAATTAGTAGTTTAACGATTGGTTAAAATATAAGTTATGTTTGCCAGCCGACAGCAATAGAACGTAAAAGATATGTGACAATTCTGATCAGCAATACCCATTATCAAGTTTTAGATATCACTCATCATGAACAGCAGTACCTACCAACCCTTTAAAAGAGTGAAAAAATATATATATTCTTTTCTGTAACTTTGGCACCTTTGGTAACTGTATTGTAACATATAAAAGCCGTATAACATATGTCTGCATTATAACTTTGGAATTGTGTACTTTTGGCTGCTTGTAGTCCTTTCATTTTTCCATTTTGAACAAGACATCGTATTCATCTTGACAAACTGTCCTACTTGTTTTTTAGCGGTCCAAATGGCCCAGTCCAAACGTCTGCTGGCAAATTTCTCCTACATTATACTTTCAAAGAATGTAGATACCCAATAGCTCCCTAACCGTCAACTCTTTACCAAATGATAAAATTTTAGACTTGTCCAAATCAAAAGCATCAGAACATGACGAGTAAATGTAGACCAAATGATGATCTGAATCGTTGAAAGGGTAAAAAAACATGGGAAAAGGAGAAAATGGTAACCTGCATTTTCCCCTTTTCTCACAATGCTTTCAACTTCTTTCTCATGGGCATTAACAAAGCATAGTTTGGTTAAGAGTTAAAACACTCAGTTAATCGACTAGCCTTTTACAGTCAGGAAAACAATATCAAACATTAGGCTTCAATTTCATGGTCGTTCCCCCCCCCAATTCATCCCAAATAAACAGACAATTAGATCTGTGATATTAAACTGCATTGCGTTCAAAGGACAGTCTGATCTTTATCCTTTATTGTCTTCAAAAGCGACTTTACTTGTCCATAGCCAACACAGGTAATTGTATTTGAGTCATTCTAATCAGTAAGAGCATAACTGCGGTAGCCTTGATCTCTTTATCTGAAATGTGGAAAGGATGAGAATCGACCAATGTGGAATAGCTGATGAGACAAACATGTTGCTGACATTTGCACGCTTAGAGCGCTAAATTGTGGAAATAGACATGTTAAGCTTAGAAAAGCAGTCTAAATCTTGCAGGACCATTGCTGTCTTGAGTAGAATAACTCTGAAAACTGGCATGACAGATCCAAGATCTGACTGCATGTTCTGAGCAGTCTGGTCTGAATCTGCACTCTCTGCAAAGACTTTTTCCCTGGTCCGTTGATTCAGATATGGAGAATATAACAGTAAGTGAGCTTATTTGTTTGACCGTTTCAGGTTTTTTTTTTTTTATCCTCGATGAAAATGTTCTATTTGACAAAATTTCGAAAATCTTTTAAATGGGTGAAAAACGCTGTGGAAAAAAGACAACATGCTGAATACATACAGTTTTTCCAACTATATTTTCAAAGCCACACAGGATTGTTTGGTCAAGGGTTTACAGACTGATTCCAGTCTGTAGAAACTCACCAAGAAGAAACATGTAAGTGAGTGTAAAATGGTAGTGCCATGGCTGGAAGGAGAGGAAAAGGGACTGTGAAAACAATTCAACCCTTATCCCGCTAAAACACTGAAATGAAATTTCAAACCGGTGGTAAAACCCAAATAATTCTATGTCAAACTTATTCTTTTTTGGAAAAAGAAATATCTCCTTATCGGACAGTATTCATCCAAGATCAGACTGCACGTTCTGTGCAGTCTGATCTTGATCTATACTATCCGCAAAATAGGTCAGTGAGTCGCACTTAGCAGCCTAGGGGTTAATACATCATACGCTGAAAGATGCGTAATCAGTCAGTATTGCGAATGCACAGTCTGGGTACTAAGGTTGCAAGCGATGAATCGCCAGTCCATTCTGAAAATGTTTACGTAATGGCCTCTCCGCGAGGGCCATAACCTTTACACAAGTCTATACCCTTTGTCCCCACAGCTTTACACGCTTCGCCTCGCTAACGTTAAACGACCAGCCGGTTACTATTTTAAACTTACGGCTGTTACGAGTTGCATTTACATCAGTTTTCTCTTAGGCAGAGCAATCTAAATTTTCAAATTCTTTTCAAGCAATGTTTCCTGTTGCGATTTTATTCCTTTCAAGACCAAAATGACCTATTATCTTTTCAACACCTGCTACATATACGGAGAGCACTCGTCACAACTAGGCCGATCCCGTAACTACGTATAACTATCAACGGATCACTCGAAATTTGCCGAATGACATGGACAGAAGACGACTACAAGATGTGTTCACATCACCCAATACACTTGATTTGCTCTCGTTTCATTCATAAAGTTGCTGCTAATTTCTAACCATATTTCTTATAATCGTGTTGAAAGTAAACTGCTCCAGTTTTTGCTGGCCAGAGATTTTGATAATACTGTAATTGTCATATTTCAATACTAAACAAATTGTAACCGCCATTTATTACATAATTGAAAACTTATTATGGGATTACTCGACATTACTTAACGCCTGTTTACCGCTAATTACTATTCCTGCGCTTATCTGGGTCAAAAGTGCGGTTATCTGGGTCAAAAGTAGTTTTTGTAATAAGGTCATCACAGCAGGTATAAGCGTTAAAACGCTGTAAGTAAAAGCTGTTCCGAGTTGCAGTTACATCAGTTTGCCCTGAGTGGACGGGTTTCCGAAGTTTTCTATCTCTCTAATCGGTCTACCGACCGATTAAAAACCATGAGAAAGAAGCCTTTTGGAAAACATTTTCAAAATTTTGTCATAAGCAGATGCCTTCAATGGGAGAAACAAGTGAATTTCAAATTATTTCCCTTTTTAGATAAAAAACCAAGTTTCCAAATTACAAGTGGGTCCTTTTCTTTGATTCCCTTTTTGTTTTTATCCTTGTTTTACAAAGAGATGTTCCTATTATTGTAATAAGACTTATGATGTATATGCAAGGTCTTCATAATATTGCAAAATGAATTTTACACACTATTATATCAAATTTGTGGTTTGATAAATTTTGAAGGAGATATTTATACCTGAACATTTCTAAAAAGTACAAAGAATATCAAGGATAAAAACCAAGTAATTCCTTATTCAGGACCTAGTAAGTAGTGGAGAGCCATCAAGGGAAGTAACTGACTTTTGTTTCCCATTTGGACAAGTCTGAAACTTTGTTATATGGTAAAGGGTTGAAAGGTTTTCTGTGGTGACAAAATTCTGATAGCTATCTCAAAATGTCAGATGAGTCAGATTCCCACGTGTTTTGTCTGTCATTGTCATTTTCTACCACACAGACAGAACTCTTCTTCAAAAAACTGGTACAAGAATAGCCAGTAACTATTGCTGGAACATGGCTATATATTTTTTGCACTGTATCACAATTGAACTGTCCAAATTTTTAAGCACAGGATAGACTATCAATTCCCAAAGCCTGTCTTCTCATTGTAGCCTAAGAACATGAGTCTAAGATTCTGTAGTTTGGTAAAGAGTCCAACACGACTTGTTAGCCCATAAAGTGCCTTTCAGAACTTTTCTTGCCTTTGCAGCCAGTTTGAATCAAGATCAGACTGCACAGAATGTGCAGTCTGATCTTTGATCTACACTGTCTGCTCTGATGAGACAAGGGCAACCTCGAAATTGTAATTATTTAGGTCTTATTTCTAGAATTAACACTTTACCACATAATCCCGAGTTTTGACGACTGAGGTCAAGAATACTTGAAAACATTGTGGCAAAAAGAGAAAATGCTTGTAACCAGCATTTTCTCCTTGTCCCACAATGTTTTCTACCCTTCCCAAAATATATTTCAAATTTTGAATCGCCTTTATTTTGTCTGCAAATGCTTTGAGTTTGGACCTGTCTAAAATTTTGTTGTTTGGTAAAGAGTTAAGAGTCTGTGGAGTTTATACTGCCTTCTAAGGGTTTTAAATTTTTTTTATGTTTTGCTGTGAGGGTGTACTACAGATTGCAGAATGATTCAACTTGACAGTTTTGTAGATATGTATAAATAGATACATATAAATTACTGCATGAATCAAACTTTTCATCTTTCTAATATACAGTTTTAGATAAAACAGAATTTATATCCTTGATGCAGGATGGTTTTGTCATGATGGTGTTTCATTGCTGCTTTCCTGCTTTCAACACCATTGCAGAAGTTGCCTTAACTGTTTACCAAACGACAATAATTTAGACTGGTCCAAATTGAAAGCAGTGGCAGACGACAAATTAAAGGTGGCTCAAATGACGAAATTTGTCCTTGATAGAGTAGAAAACATTGGCAGACGACAAATTAAAGGTGGCTCAAATGACGAAATTTGTCCTTGATAGAGTAGAAAACATTGTGGGAAAAGAAGAAAATGCTGGTTACCAGCATTTTCTTCTTTTCCTACGTTTTCGAAAGGCTTCTTTCTCAGGGTCGTTAAAAGTCGGGATTGTGTGGTAAAGGGTTAACTCTTTACCAAACGACAAAACTTTAGACTCATCCAAATTGAAAGATTTGCAGACAACAAAACGAATGCAGACTCAAAAATTGAAATTTGTTGTGGGAAGGTTAGAAAGCATTGTTGGAAAAGGAGAAAATGCTAGTACCAGCATTTTCTCCTTTTCCCACAACATTTTCTAAGGGCCTTTTTCTCAGAGCTGTGAAAACCCGGGATTGTTTGGTAAAGGGTTAACTCTTTACCACACAACAATATTTAAGACTGGCCCAAATTCAAAACATGTGCAGACGATAATTTGAATGAGCCTGAAATGATGGAATTTGTGAAAGGGTAGAAAACATGGGAAAAGGAGAATATGTTAGTCATCAACATTTTCACCTTTTCTCACAATGTTTTCAAAAGCCCTTCAGTTTTTTCAAAATGGTCGTTTAAACATGAGATTGTTTGGTAGAGGGCTAAAGCTTGTAGTACAGAGTTAGGAAATGAACCTTCTCATATAGGAAAACTAGCCAAAATATTTCTATTTGAGGGAAAAATGTTTTGACCAGAATTTGTCACAAAAGTAGCTAACAGTGTAAATCTAGGGTCACTGCATATTCTGTGCAGCCTGGTAATTGCAAGGCAGGTTTTCATTCAGGTTTCTTTGAATGTGTTTTCAAATCCCAAACAAGGAAAATTTCTTGTTTAACCCTTTACCACACGACAAAATTTTAGACGTGTCTAAATTGATAGCATTTAAGGACGAAAATTTCAATGTTGCTCAAATGGTGTGATTTTTCTTTGATTAGGTAGAAAACATTGTGGGAAAAGGAGAAAATGCTGGCATTTTCTCCTTTTCCCACAATGTTTTCAAAAGGCCTCTTCCCCAGGGTCGTTAAAACCCGGGATTGTGTGGTAAAGGATTAACCCTTTACAACACGATCCAAACTATGATAAGGAAGATGGCTTTTGAAAACATTTTGGGAAAAGGGGAAAATGCTGGTAACCTGCATGTTCTCCCTTCTCCAAAATGTTTTCTGCCTTATCAGAGATAGAAATCATCAATTTAGCAACATTAAGTCTGTTGTCTGCAAAAGCTTTCCATTCTGACAAGTCCAAAAATTTGTGGTTTGGTAAAGAGTTAATCCTTTACCACACAGTCCTGAGTTTTAACAAATGTAAGGATGAAGCCTTTTGAGAACATTGTGGGAAAAAGGAGATAAATGCTTGTAACTAGCATTTTCTCCTTTGTCCACATTTTCAACCCTGTCACAAACAGAAATCATCAATTTAGCTACATTTAAGCTGGCGTCTGCAAATGCTTTGAATTTGGTTTAGTCCAAAATTTTGTTGTTTGGTAAAGAGTTAACCCTTTACCAGACGATGAAATTTTAGCCTTGTCCAAATTGAAAGCATTTGCAGACGACAAAATAAATGTGATAAAAAAATTGAAATATGATTTGGGAAGGAGAGAAAACATTATGGGAACAGCAGAAAATGCTGGTTACCAGCATTTTCTCCTCTTACCACAATGTTTTCAAAAGCTTTCTTTCTCAGGGTCGATAAAAGTCAGGATTGTGCGGTAAAGGGTTAACCCTTTCCCAGACAAGCCCTGGTTTTCACGTGTCTGCAGTACAGGTTTTTTGAAAACACTGTGGGAAAAGGAGAAATTGCTCATAATGAGCAATTTCTCCTTTTCCCACAGTGTTTTCTATCCTTTTTGAGACCTTTCTGCCATTTTCATCAAATCTAAAATTGTCGTCTGCAAACTCTTTCAATTTGGACCAGTCCAAAATTTGTTGTCTGGGAAAGGGTTAAAGGAGGCTTCTTGAGGACTATTAGTGCTGTAGGATAAGACAGATACTATTAACCCTTTACCAGACGACAAAATTTTAGCCCTGTCCAAATTGAAAGCATTTGCAGATGACATTTTCAGTGTGGCTCAAGTGGTGCAATTTTTTTTGATAGGATAGAAAACATTGTGGGAAAAGGAGAAAATGCTGCTTACCAGCATTTTCTCCTTTTCCCCCAATGTTTTCAAAAGGCTTCTTTCCCAGGGGCGTCAAAAGGTGGCATTGTGCGGTAAAGGGTTAACTGCTTAGTAGAAGCAATATACAGTAGTTAACTCCTTACCCAGCAACAAAATTTTGTAATTGTCCAAATTGAAAGCATTTGCAGACGACAAGGTGTAGCTCAAATAATGATTTCTGTCTTTAATTAATAGGGTTGAAAACATAGTGGGGAAAAGGAGAAAATGTTGGTACCAGCATTTTCTCCTTTTCCCAAAATGTTTTCAAAAGCCTTCTTCAGAAAGCATTTGCAGGCAACAAATCAAATAGTACTTAAAACATGATATTTTTCACTCATAGATTGGCAAATGTTGGGGCAAAAGGAAAAAATGCTAATTACCAGTATTTTATCCCTTTACCAAGATGTTTTCAAAGGCGTCTTCCAAAGGGTCGTTAAATGTCAGGATTGAGTGGAAAGGGTGTAGACATTACCATCATTCTGCTCATTATCATTTGCAGAGGATCAAGTTTTTTATCGTTCAGTAGATGACTTATTAAAACATTACGACAAACAATTTCTTTTTTTGCCATAATGTTTGTGTCATGTATTTAAACTTTGATAGTTCATTTTCCTGATATTAAAGGGATGATTTTAACCGTTTACCACACAATGCCAACTTTTAACAATACCGAGGGTGAAGCCTTTTGAAAACACAGAGGGAAAAGGAGAAAATGCTGGTAACCAGCATTTTTTTTCCTTTTCCCACAATGTTTTCCACCATATTAGAGAAAAATCACATGATTTGTGCCACATTGAAATTGTCGTCTGCAAATGCTTTCAATTTGGACAGGTCTAAAATTTTGTCATGTGGGGAAAGGATTAACTCTTTACCAAACAACAAAATTTTAGACTGGTCCAAATTAAGAGCATTTGCAGATGACAAAATAAATGTGACTCAAAAATTAAAATTTGATTTGGTAATGGTAGAAAACTTTGTGGGGAAAGGAGAAAATGCTGGTTACTAGCATTTTCTCCTTTTCCCACAATGTTTTCAAAAGGCTTCTTCCTCAGGGTCGTTAAAACTCAGGATTGTGTGGTAAAGAGTTAAGGCCGTCTGCTGCAGGGAGTTAAGAGTTACAGTAGTACTTAGTGTTAATTCAATAATTGACTAATGAAGATAATAACCAGGTAATGGATCACAGGTCTCCATGGCCTTCTCTTGTATTTCTGTTGATCCTTTACCAAATGATGCCCATGAAGAAAAGAGCTTTTGAAACCATTGTTAGATAAGGAGAAAATGTTAATACATTGTATTAACCAGCATTTTCTCCTTTTCCCATGATGTTTTCTACCCTTTTATCCCTTTACCACACAATCCCAAGTTTTGATGACCCTGAGAAAGAAGGCTTTTGAAAACATTGTGGGAAAAGGAGAAAATGCTGGTAACCAGCATTTTCTCCTTTTCCCAAAATGTTTTCTTCTTTGTCAAAGGTAAATTCAGTTATTTAAACCACGTCTAATTTGTCATCTACAAATGCTTTCAATTTGGATATACAGTATGTCTAAACTTTTGTTATGTGGTAAAGGGTTAACTTTATCAGATGAAAATATTCTCAAGTTGTCCATATTGAAAGTATTTGCAGATAACAGAGTAGATATGGCTCAGATGATGTGAATTGTGTATGATTGGGCAGAAAATTCTGTTGGAAAAGGAGAAAATTCTGGTAGGAGAAATAGAAAATGCTGGTAGTCAGTATTTCTCCTTTTCCGACAGTGGTCTCTGCACTTTCGAAGACAAATTCCATCGTTGGCCAACTGGTAAATTGTCAAATGCAAATGCTTTCAAAACTTACAAATCTAAAATTTTGTCTCAAAGAATAGAAAGGGTAACAAACCTTTTTGCTGCTAAATGAATGAATTAGTGCTTATTAGATTGCATACCAAGTGAAATTGTGCTGCAAATGAAAGACTTTATGGAAAACTTGAAAAGTTATCTAATAAAGTTATAATTTTCACAACTCTGCCTAACTCTAGCATGGAAGAGTAGATGGTGTAGAATCCAAGATCAGATGACAAGTCTTGTGCATTCTGATCTTGATTCAACACATTTCTACAAAGATTCTTATGTTGTCCAGACCAGTTGCCTTTGTTATGAGTGCTTGCTTCTTTTCCGTCATGTTTTCCTCATTATGGTGGAATCCTACTTTTAGTTTCCTACAAAATGTCACTGCCTTTTTTAAAAAGTTTTTTTTCTTCTGTTTATTACAGACCCAGAGGATGAGGAATATCAGAAGAACTTGCGTCGTCCAGCAGGCGTGAAAGAAGACATTCGCCAGATGTCAGACAGAAGCCGCGTCTCACTTATACTGAATAGTGAGGCATTTCGTAAAGAGCTTGAGGAGATAATTGACGAGCAGATCCGAGCAGGGAACCACCCCGCCAGCCTGATAGCCCTACAACAGATCTCTGATCTACTGGTTCCCAATAGTAAACTCTCTCAGGGCAATGTGAATCGCGGAAGTGAGTACTTTTGCTGTCACTTTTTTCGTTGTGTATGAATGCCAGTGAGTTTTGGGACTTGACTTAACCCTCAGAGTGTCTTACACAACTATAGTTGCTCTTGCAGCCAGTGTTGCTTAACCCTTTCCCAAACGACAAATTTTGGACTGGTCCAAATTGAAAGAGTTTGCAGATGACTATATCAAATTTGATGAAAATGGTATAAAGTTCTCAATAAGGGTAGAAAACACTGTGGGAAAAGGAGAAATTGCTCGTCACGAGCAATTTCTCCTTTTCCCACAGTGTTTTCAAAAGACTTGTGCTGCAGACATGTGAGAACCAGGGCTTGTTTGGGAAAGGGTTAAGATCAGACTGCATAAAAGTGCAGTCTCAGCTTTGGTTCACTGTCCACTTTGCAGAAACAGTCTTGCCTAAAACAGCCTTGAAATAACCATTGTTTTGTTCATTGTACCAGACTGTAAAATGTCCAGTGTTTTTTGGAATTAAAAACTTTTGAGATGTGGAAAAAAAATCTTAACTCTTTACCACACAATCCAAACTTTTAATGAACCTAAGGAAGAAGGCTTTTGAAAACATTGTGGCAAAAGGAGAAAATGCTGGTAACCAGCATTTTCTCCCTTTTCCACAATGTTTTCTACTCTATCAAAGAGAGAAATCATTTTAGGAACATTTGTCGTCTGCAAATGCTATCAGTTTGGACTAGTCCTAAATTTTGTTGTTTGGTAACAAGCTAATCAATTATAATACAGTTTCCAACAAAACTTCACATACCTGTCTTAGGGTGACCAGTGCAGATAGCCACAAAACTTTTTTTTACCACACAAGAAAATCTTAGACTTGTCCAAATTGAAAGCATTAGCAGACAACAATTTAAATGTGGCTCAAATGATGGAATTTGTCTTTGAACAGGTAGAAAACATTGCGGGGAAATGAGAAAATGCTGGTTAACATCATTTTCTCCTTTTCCAACAATGTTTTCAAAAGGCTTCTTCCTCAGTGTCATTAAAACTCGGGATTATGTGGTAAAGGGTTAAACAAAAAAAGTAAGGCACCAAAGAGCCAGTCAAATAATAACTCCAGTATTTATAGCTCTGAATTACTGGTATACAGATGCTAGAAACATGCAAGTCTAGGCCGTAATCAAGTCTTGGCATCCATTTGCTTATTTTGATGGATTCTTGTCAGCACTTCTGTGGATCATTGTTATAATTCCAATGGCTGCACTCTGTTACATTTCTATGAACCTCTAGGGTGCTCTGTGCGACTCATGGACCTTTTGCAGACAGTATAGATCAAGATCAGATTGCACAGAACTTGCAGTCTGATCTTGGATCTAAACTGACTAATAAAGAGATATTTCCTCCCTAAAAAATAGCTCTGAAACTAGCAATATTTAGGATTTTACTATTGGCTTGAAAGTCATTTACTCTATTTAGCAGGATGAGGGTTAACTTAGCTCTTTACCAGATGACAAAATTTTAGTCTTAATTAAATTGAAAGCTTCTGCAGACCACATATTAAATGTGGGTTAAACCACGAAAATTGTCTTTGGAAGGATAGAAAACATTGTGGAGAAGGAGAAAATGTTGGTTACCAGCATTTTATCACTTTCCCACAATGTCTTCAAAGGCTTTCTTCATCAGGGTCATTAAAAGTCAGGATTGTTTGGTAAAGGGTTTATAGGTCTTTGACTGCCAACGATGACTTCGATAGCTGTTGTGGACAGCATAGATCAAGGTCAGACTGCTCAGAAAAATGCAGTCTAATTGTCTGTGTGCTATTTGATGGTAAGTTTTGACAAAAATGATCTCCAAATCTGCTAGATTTATTTAGTTGGCAGTAAAGTAATTGTTTATTTTGGTGTGAAACAGGTGAAACAGTGTTTCAACAGTTATTTCGGTATAAAATAACTTATACACTTATTCCTGTTCACGCTTCCTAGGAGTTTCTGTAATCATATCCCATGAGCATTTTCTCGATTTGCCACATTGTTTTCAAATGTGGTCTGCTGCAAGTTGAAAATTTCAGCAGCCAGTAACTTTTTCCTGTTATATAGATGAACGTGAAAGAGCATGTAACACCAGATATACAGTATTTAAAATTTAATGAGAGCTGTACAGAAGATCTACATTACACACAAAGTATTCATCATTACATTTAACTCTTTTACCACACAACAAAATGTTAGACTTGTCTAATTCCAACGCATTTGCAAACAACAAATTGAATTTGGCCCAAATCATGATGTTGTAATTGATAGAGTAGAAACCATTGTGGAAAAAGGAGAAAATGCTGGTTGCCAGTTTTCGCTATTCTAAAACGACATCTTCCTCAGGATTGTCAAAACTAGGGATTGTGTGATAAAAGATTAACCCTTTCCCAAACAACAAATTTTAGACCCCTCCAAACTGAAAGAGTTGCAGACGACAATTTTAAATTTGATGAAAATCGCGGAAAGTTCTTCAAAAGGGTAGAAAACACTGTGGGAAAAGGAGAAATTGCTCATTACGTGCAATTTCTCCTTTTCCCACAGTGTTTTCAAAAGAATTGTACTGCAGACACGTGGAAACCAGGGCTTGTTTGGGAAAGGGTTAAGGGATGGTTGTTGTCGTGAAATATCCGCCTAACTTATTTGATATGACACGTGCGCACATGCTATATACAATAAAAAGGCAGTAAATCTAGCCCTTAGGCTGCTAAGCACAATTCGGGGCACTTTTGCGGACAATGTAAATGAAGATCAGACTGAACAGAATGTGCCAGTGCGATAAAGTAAGATGTTTCTGGCAAAGAGAATTTTGAAATCATGCTATTTGAGTTCTAATGACTCTGGAAATTTTCATTTAATTTATTGGCAGTTTAAGGTTAACCCTTTACCAAACAATCCCAAGTTTTAATTACCTTGGGAAAGACACCTTTTGGTAACCAGCATTTTCTTCTTTTCCCACGATGTTTTCTATCCTTCCCAAAATATACTTCAATTTTTCAGTCACAATTATCTTGTCATCTGCAAATGCTTTGGATTCGAACTGTTCCAGACTTTTGTCATTTGGTAAAGGGTTAAAAGCATGTAATTTTCAACTTTAGCTCCCCTCCCACTCCAAAAGGGGATGTAGACACTTGAATCCTTTCCTAAAAATATGAGATGATTTTTATGACCTAGATGAAGAAAGAGTTGGAAATCACTGTGAGAAAAGGATAAAATGCTTGCAGCCAACACATTTTTCTATCTTTTGCAATATTTTCCTTATTTTTTTTTTCAAAGACAAGTCTCAGCATTTAGGAGCCACATTTAACCCTTTCCCAAACAAGCCCTGGTTTTCATGTGTCTGCAGTACAAGTCTTTTGAAAACACTGTGGGAAAAGGAGAAATTGCTCGTTACGAGCAATTTCTCCTTTTCCCACAGTGTTTTCTACCCTTTTTGAGAACTTCCTGCCATTTTCATAAAATTTAAAGTTGTCGTCTATAAACTCTTTTAATTTGGACCAGTCCAAAATTTGTCGTTTGGGAAAGGGTTAATTTGTTGTGTTAAAATGGACAAGTCTGAAATTTTGTTGTCTGAGAAATATTTCACTAGTATTAACCCCATAGCAGAATTCTCATTACACTATTTTGTTCCTTTCTATCACAGTGTTTCACACCAAAATTTTAAAAGTTAGGCTATAAGGTTTTGTTTAACTTTTTATCACTCAACAAAAAAAGTGGACTTGTCCAAACCGAAAGCATTTGCAGACAACGATTTAAATGTGGCTCTAATGATGGAATTTGTCTTTGAAAGGGTAGAAAACATTGTGGGAAAAGGAGAAAATGCTGTCCACCAGCATTTTCTCCTTTTCCTACAATGTTTTCACAAGGCATCTTCAGGGTTGTTAAAATTCGGGATTGTGTAGTAAAGGGTTAACCCTGGCTGGCGGCTCAATCACACATTTCTGTAGAAAACCTAGCTATTTGGTTTTAGTGAAGAAATTATCCATGCCTTTTTAAATCCCAAAACTATCCATTTATCTTCGACTCTGAAAATGTACAGGGATTTTTGTGGGAGTGTCCTTTGGCAAGGCACTTCAAAGTCATGACTGGCATGAATAAGTAAGCTTCTGCCATGATATCACTGAACTAATGTTGAAAGTGCCCTAAGATACCAGTCAATCAATCTGAAGTTGTGCAAGGAAAAACAGGAGATCAGAGAAGCTGACAGGAAAAAGCAATTGACTGGACCAGCCCATAAATAGTTATCTACTCTTTGTCAAGTCTTCAATTACCGGTAACACTTTACCAAACTGTAAAATGTTGAACTTGAACAAATTGAAAGCCTATGATGCAGACAACAAATTAAAGGTATTTCAAATTGTGATTTCCGTCTTTGATAAGAGAGAAAACATTGTGGGAAGAGGAGAAAATGCTGGTTACCATGTTTTCAAAAGCTCTCTTTTTTACAGTTGTTAAAACTCGGGACTGTGTGGTAAAGGGTTAAACTGTAGAGTTGAGTAAACCAAACAACGCATTTTTACTTAACCGGGGGGGGGGGGGAGAAACCGTCCGGACAGACATCTTCTAAAATCCTTGACGAAAATTTATGAAACTATATCATACATTGTGTTCATGATAGTCCGCCGATAAATTTTTTTATTTTATTCAATGCTGTGTCATGGAAAAAGGGGGCTTGATGTATATCTCCATTATGGACCAATATCTCTTTAAATACTGGACAAAATTTCATGAAACATCATATTTGTATTGTTTATCATAAGCCACAGACAATCATTACTTGTTTTTGTTTAATGAAATGCTATGTCATGGAAAAAGGGAGCTAAATGTATAATTTCATTATGGACCAATAACAAAAAGGCCACGTGTACATGCAAAACACAATACCTTTTATATGTTTCAATCAAAAAAGGTCGTTTTCTGCGGGAGATATCATTTCAAAGAAATAACTTTCAAGTGTAGAAATGAGATCCAAAGAAGTGCAGTTTCAAAGTGGTTTTTGTCCAGATTGTCCCATCAATGCAGACAGTGTAGATGATCAAATATCAGACTGCACATCTTGTGAAGATTTAATCTGGATCCGCATTGGCTGTGTAGGGCAACTTAAGATTTGAAAGGCACTTTAACCCTTTCCCAAACAAGCCCTGGTTTTCATGTGTCTGCGGTACAAGTCTTTTGAAAACACTGTGGGAAAAGAAGAAATTGCTCGTAACAAGCAATTTCTCCTTTTCCCACAGTGTTTTCTACCCTTTTGGAGAACTTCCTGTCATTTTCATCAAATTTAAAATTGTCGTCTGCAAACTCTTTCAATTTGGACCAGTCTAAAATTCGTTTGGGAAAGGGTTAAGGGTTACTTTACATTAAGTGCCACATGCAGACAACTTTTTCCTTATTGTAGCAGACCACTTTTAACTCCTTACCAAACAACAAAATTTTACACCTGTTGAAATTAAAAACTTTAGCAGATGACAAATTATATAAATTATTTGTCTCTTAACTCTTTACCACATGACAAAATTTGCCCAAATTCAAAACATTTGCAAAAACCGATCAAATGAGGTTCAAATGATGGAACTTTCCTTGAATTGAGTAGAAAGCATAGTGGGAAAAGTAGAAAATCCTCGTAACTAGCATTTTCTCCTTCTCCTTTTCCTGCAATGTTTTCAAAAGCTTTCTTTCTCAGGGTCTTTAAAACTCAGTACTGTGTTGTAAAAAGATTAAAGGGTGGAAAATATGGTGGATATTAAAGGAGAGAATGCTTTGTTACAAGCATTTCCACCTTTTTCCACAATGTTTTCAAAAGACTTCTTCCTGAAGGTCATTGAAACTCGGGATTGTGTGGTAAAGGGTTAATTAGCAATATGCCAAATGGAGAAATTGCTCATGATCATAATAGTCTTTGATTTACTCTTTGCCATACAATGTTTTTTGGTTTAACCCTTTCCCAAACGATAAATTTTAGACTGGTCCAAATTGAAAGAGTTTGCAGACGACAATTTTAAATTTGATGATAATGGCAGAAAGTTCTCAAAAAGGGTAGAAAACACTGTTGGAAAAGGAGAAATTACTAGGTACGAGCAATTTCTCCTTTTCCCACAGTGTTTTCAAAAGACTTGTACTGCAGACACATGAAAACCAGGGCTTGTTTGAGAAAGGGTGAACTCTTTACTACCCAATCCCGACTTACAACAACTCCATGGAAGAATGCTTCTTAAAACATTGTGGGAAAAGGAGAGAATGCTAGTTTTAAAGCAGCATTTTGTCTTTTACCCTCATTATTTTCTACCCTTTAGAATAGAAATTTCATGTTTTGAATAACAATTGGTTTGTGATCTGCAAAATGCTTTTAATTCAGACAAGGCTTTAAGTTTGTCTTTAGAAAAAGAGTTAATGGCTTTAACCCTTTCCCAAAAAAGCCCTTGTTTTCACATGTTTGCAGTACAAGTCTTTTGAAAACATTGTGGGTAAAGGAGAAATTTGCTCGTAACGAGCAATTTCTCCTTTTCCCACAGTGTTTTCTACCCTTTTTGACAACTTTCTGCCATTTTCATCAATTTCAAAATTGTCGTCTGTAAACTCTTTGAATTTGGACCAGTCCAAAATTTGTCGTTTGGGAAAGGGTTAAGGAGGAAAGCTTTCTAAAACATTGTGGGTTAGGAGAAAAGACTGGTTTTCAAATTACATCAAGGATATAATTAACCCATTCCCAAACAAGCCCTGGTTTTCACGTGTCTGCAGTACAAGTCTTTTAAAAACACTGTGGGAAAAGGGGAATTGCTCGTAACGAGCAATTTCTCCTGTTCCCATAGTGTTTTCTACCCGTTTTGAGACCTTTCTGCCATTTTCATCAAATTTAAAATTGTCGTCTGCAAACTCTTTCAATTTAGATCAGTCTAAATATTCCTTTTGTGGTGAAGAGTTAACAAGAATTATTACATCACACATAGATTCCTGTGAAAGTGGTCATATGCAAGCAGCTAGAGAGAGAAGTTGTTTGAAGGAGGTATAGTGTCAAGTGAGTGGGATGGAAACAGGAAAAAGAAAAGGAATATGACTCTTATCCCTTTATCACACAATCCTGAGTTTTAACAACCCTAGGAAGGAGAGCTTTTGAAAGTATTGTGGGAAATGGGGGAAATGCTGGTTACCAGCATTTTCTCCTTTTCCCACAATGTTTTCTACCCTTTCCATGTCAAATTTCAGTTTTTGAGTCACAGTTTATTGTTGTTTACAAATGCTTTCAATTTAGGCAGGTCTTAAATTTTGTGGTAAAGAGTTAAGGAATGTGCTTGTATGGTAATTGACCCTATCAATTCTGAATACATAAAATGGACATTTCCAATTAGAAAGGAAGGATGGATGTAGTTCAGTTTTAAGGCTGCTCTGGACAGAGTATGTCACAGTGATAGAGAGAGCACATTCAAGATCAAACTACAGTTTTTTGGCAGTCTGATCTTTTATCTACATGTCTAACAGCTTCTATTGTCATCAGAGAGTTATAGTCTGACTTACTTCTGTTTTATGGCTAGCAATGCTTAACTCTTTACCAAACGACAAAATTTTAGACTAGTCCAAATTGAGAACATTTGCAGACGATAAAGTAAAGTTGACTGAAGACTCGAGATTTGTTTCGGGACGAGTAGAAAACATTGTGGGAAAAGGAGAAAATGCTGGTTACCAGCATTTTCTCCTTTTCCCCACAATGTTTTCAAAAGGCTTCTTTCATAGGGTTGTTAAAAGTCGGGATTGTGTGGTAAAGGGTTAATTATCTCCTGTCATTGTTTTATGGTTAGTGGTTTCGATTGGGAGATTCCGCTTCTAGAGGATGTGGGTTTTACACCATTCCGCAGATTAATTAACTCTCTACCAAACGACAAAATTGTAGACTGGTCCAAATTGAAAGTATTTGCAGACAACAAATCAAACATTGCACAGATTATGAAATTTGCCTTTGAAAGGGATGAAAACATTGTTCGAAAAGGAGAAAGTGCTGGTTACCAGCAATTTCTCTTCTTCCCACAACAATGTTTTCAAGACCTTTTTCTTGGGGTCAGTAAAACTCCAGATTGTGTTGTAAAGAGTTAAACCAGATAAAATGAATATAAACTTTATTGGTCATATTTGGAAAACTGTCGGTAACACTTATGTCTGTCTGTCTGTTCATGTGGCATGCATGTAGGGTGTTTTAAATCTTTACAAAATTTGCAGAGTACTACAAATTAAATGCAGCTGAAATGATGAAATTTGTCTTTGAGAGGGTAGAAAACATTGTGGGAAAAGTGGAAAATGCTGGTTACCAGCATTTTCTCCTTTTCTCACAATGTTATCAAAAGCTGTCTTCCTCAGGGTCATTAAAAGTTGGGGTTGTGTGATGAATGGGTAAGAAAGCTTCCATCAGTTTTGAAGCCATGGTATCGAGACTTTGCACACCTGTTAACCTGAACATAGAGAAGAACGTTTTTTACCCGAAGTGTCAAATAAACAGAATTTTTTGGCCAATTAGATAGCTAGATTTTAATTTTAGGGTTAAAATGAAGTCAGAATGGCGAATACAGATTGAAAAGACCATGCTGTGTTGTCTGCTCAGATCAGTGATACATTCAGTGATATTAGCCCAGTTAGCCTAATTTCATGTCTCCTTTTTTCCCTAGACTGTTTGAAGTTCTAAACAAAAGGACAGAGGCTCAAACTTTGACATTTAAAGATAATATAGATTGTGTGTTGCACTACAGGATGAGGTGACAATGAAGAGCAAATCAGAATTTTGTACCACTTTCTCTGTAGAATCATTCCTTGTGCTGCTAGTTACAACCTCAGCTGCTTCTGCAGATAGTGTAGATCAAGATTAGATTTTAACCCTATAATCACACAATCTTGAGTTGTATTAACCCTGAAGAAAAAAAGCTGTTTAAAGCATTGTGGGAGAGGGAGAAAATGCTGGTAACCAGCACTTTCTCCTTTTCCCACGATGTTTTTTATCCATCCCAAGACAAATCTCAACATTTGTATCAAGTTTAACTGCAAAATTAAGTCTGCAAATTGATGCTTTTAATTTGGACAAGTTTTAAGTTTTGTCATCTGGTAAAGAGTTAAATAAGCCTTCAGATCTTGGCTAGATCTATATTTCTAGCTCAGTTTAAAAAAAAAAACATAAAAATATTTTCATAGCCCAGTGTCAGAGTGCATTTAAAAACTTTGACATTTTATCATATCATTTGTTATTGGAGATATTTAGTTAAAACTTGGGCTCCTTGATTACTCTCTAAAGGATAACCCGTACCAGAGGGTACCGATGGTTGATAACTCCTAACACTTGTTATGCCCCTTTTTCGATTTACAATTATTTCTGAAAAAGCACCCACAGCAGACCATTGACACCTGCATGCAGGGTTTTTGTGTTATTTTTGCATCAAATTATTTCAAACCATTTCCTTTCTCCCTTTAACCCAACACCACACAATCCCAAATTCTATTGACCCTTAGGAAGAGGCCTCTTGGAAATATTGTGCAAAAAAGAGAAAATATATTTTCCCTTTCCCACAATGTTTTCTACGCTGTTAAATTGCCTCAATTCATTTGTACCACTTTCAAATGCAGATGCTTTCAACTTGGAAGGGTCTAAAATTTGTCATTGGGTAAAGGGTTTAGGGGTTACACCATACCATCAGTCATTGTCTTTCTGATTCCAATTTTACAGGGATACAGTTCATGGTCTGTATCTTGTTTCTAGGATATTGTTGACATTGTTTAACCCTTTCCCAAACGACAAATTTTGGACTGGTCCAAATTCAAAGAGTTTGCAGACGACAATTTTAAATTTGATGAAAATGGCAGAAAGGTCTCAAAAAGGGTAGAAAACACTTTGGGAAAAGGAGAAATTGCTCGTTACGAGCAGTTTCTCCTTTTCCCACAGTGTTTTCAAAAGACTTGTACTGCAGACACGTGAAAACCAGGGCTTGTTTGGGAAAGGGTTAAACTCACTCATGTTGTTTGCCCCTATTTTTCAGCTTCACCAGTGATTCCAGTAGCTGATATAAAAGGGACAGAAGCGATGAGCTACACAAAGGGGGAGAAGATCTTGCGATGTAAATTAGCTGCATGTTACAGACTGGTAGATCTGAACGGATGGAGTCATGGTATTTATAATCATATTAGTGTAAGTGATGTTTCTCATAAATTATGTTTTTGTCTCCTCTAGTGTTCTTGACACATGTTGCCATTGAAAAAGAAATTTTTCTGTTGAGACAAACATGTAAATGTATAGGATCTGACATGAGTTGGCGTTTGAGATAAAACTTATTAACCCTTTCCCAAACAAGGCCTGGTTTTCATGTGTCTGCAGTACAAGTCTTTTGAAAACATTGTGGGAAAAGGAGAAATTGCTCGTAATGAGCAATTACGAGCAATTTCTCCTTTTCCCACAGTGTTTTCTACCCTTTTGGAGAACTTTCCACCATTTTCATCAAATTTAAAATTGTCGTCTGCAAACTCTTTCAGTTTGGAAGGGTCTAAAATTTGTCGTTTGGGAAAGGGTTAAACAAGTCTAAGAAAAATGTTATTAAGTGAGCCTTTGATGAGCTTAATAACTTTCTTGCTTAACAAGTTTAATAAAATTTATTCTCAAAAGCCAACAAGTGTCAGATTCTCTTTATCACATTACAAGATTTCACAAATTTCAGATCAGAAGATGCAAAACCATTAAGAATTTATAGATGCATGCACATTAATATCCGTTAAAAACCCATTCACTTCTATGAAATATGTACAGAATGATGTCAAAAATGATGTCAGACAAAATTATTGTGGTATGAAAATTCGTAACGGGTATACTACGCTGAAAACAATGGAGGTCATTTGATAACTGCAGATCTGTAAAAAGGATAGTGACTCTCGACCACATTATGGTAAAGGGTTTTTGATCTGTCTTATTATAAAGCCAAGAAATAAAGCATAGCATTGAAATGTGGAAGATTAAAAGATCTTTTGAGACTGGAAATTTTTCGATCACCAATAACTTTGTGCAGGAAGAGAAAACTACAAATCTAATACTGAGACAGAGAGTTTTGCTTGACACTGTTATAAGTAATATTTTATCAGTATGACTTACACATGAATCTAGCTCGAACATGGAAGCCCCTTGTGAAAATTTATTGAGGTATGGTAGATGTCTATGATTGTTAACTCTTTACCGAAGACACAATTAAAGATTTGTACAACTCAAAAACAAGAGGAGACAAGAAGTGAAATGTGGTTCAGTGAATGGGAATTGTTTCAGAAGGTCGAAAACATTGTGGGAAATGGAGAAAATGCTGGTTACCAGCATTATTGCCTTTACCCACTATTATTTAAAAAGCATCCCTCCTGAGGGTTGTTAAAATTTCAGATTGTTCAGTAGAGGGTTAAGAGATGAAGGGTAAGGTGATGATGTGCATCTGAAATGTAGATTTTGTAGGGGTAAGGAACTAGATATTGTGTCTTGAAAAATGTGAAAACTATGTCATTTGAAAATAGCAGAAAACAAGCTGATCACAGAATTTATGGTAGTTATGAAAAACTAGTTACCAAAAAATCTATTACGGAGAAGCTAATTTCCAGAAATAATTATCTTTAGGTCTGGGTATTAATCCTTTAACGAAACGACAAAACTTAAGGTCTGGGTATTAATACTTTAACCAAACGACAAAACTTTAGAATCGTCTACACTGAAAGCATTTGCAGATGACTAATTACATGGTTTAAATGAAAGGATTTTTGTCTTCAGATGGATATAAAACATTGAGGGAAAAGGAGAAAATGCTGGTAACCAGCATTTTCTCTTTTTCTCATAATGTTTTCAAAAGCCCTCTTCCTCAAGGTTATAAAAATTTAGGTTTGTTTGGTAAAGAATTAATGAATATTTCATCGTAATTGCATTGTTTCTTTTGCAGGCAAGAATAAACCAGGAACAGGAGCATTTTCTGATCAACCCATTCGGTTTGAATTATTCGGAGATCACTGCCTCCTCGCTGGTCAAAGTGGACATTCGCGGTGAGGTTATTGAGCAGGGTACTACTACCCTGGGGATAAATCAGGCTGGTTTCACACTCCATTCAGCAATACATCAGTTTCGCCCAGACATTAAATGTATCATTCATCTTCACACACCAACAGCAGTTGCTGTAAGTATTCCATGGGTCTTCCCTTTCCCAATTTACTCATTACCACGCAACCCTGTGTTGTAACAACTCTGAGAAGGAAGCCTTTTGAAAATATTGTGGGAAAAGGAGAAAGCGCTGGTAACCAGCATTTTCTCCATTTCCTACAATGTTTTCTACCCAGTTAAAGACGAATTCCATCATCTAAGCCACATTTAAATTACTGTCTGCATTTGCTTTCATTTTGGACAAGTCTACCTTTTTGCTGTGTGGTAAAGAGTTAACCGATACATTGCCGAATGAACCCAGAGGAAATTCTCAGTCTAGAATTAAGACCAAAAAAAGTGCAAGTTCAAGGCTGCTTTTGTCTATGGTGATTCAGCAAAACAGACAGTTTAGATCAAAGATCAGAGTGTATGTGTTGTGCAGTCCGATCTTGATCTACAATGGCTGCAAAGGGAACAATAGTTGTGAAAGGTGCATGAATGGTTAAGGTCTAGTTGATTTCATTTGATTGTTTTTTTACCCTGTCGTTTGCAAGCTTGGTCATCTTCTTTCAAGAGGTTGATGATAGATTGTACAACAGGGTCCATATTCACCAACCATGCCTTAAGAATATTCCATGTCTTCTTCTCCAAAATTTTCTGTGAAAGAAACAGAACCTCTGATTGGCTAAACTAAATGGTTTAACCAATCAAAAGTTGTGTTACTTTCACATTTAGAAAGTTCTGGATAATAAGACTAAGAACGTTCTGAAGAATGATTGGTGAATTTGAACCTAGGATTCATTACTCACTCACCACTGAAAGTTGAAATGAAAGAACTTATGTGGGAAAGTAGCCAGTGTTCTTGAAAGAATGTTGGACAAAGTGCTGATCAAAAAAACTCCAGGAAAGCATGGATAGGTGTACTGGTAGCCAAATCTTAGTTAGAACTGAAAGAATATTGAAAACTGTGTTAAACAATAAACAAAATTTTTTCACCGTCACCCTTTGGCATAATGCCATGTGGTGTGCTGCCATTGGGTCTATCTGAGGTCTGCAGTATGAGAATTAAACACATGTTCTGTTTACTCTTTTATTTATGAGCTCTTAAGTCATTTCAGCAGAAATAAAGCTGTTCCTCTCACAAGACATGTTTTTTTTTTTTTAAAAGATGAGGGAAAAGAAGCAATTGCTTGTAAAAAGCATTATACCCACAGTGCTCTCCATGTCAAAAAGAAGAAAACAAGCTTGGAAGAAAGGATTATTCAACATATATTACAATTTACTATTTACTATATATTCAGTAAAAAAAAGTGGCAAAGGAAAAAAATTAGTCATTAAATTTATGAGCATTTTCTCCTTTTATTACGTTGTTTTCTCACTCTGAGAGAACAGACAGTCTATGCAGGTTGTCATGTGTTGTCCCACTTTTATCCTTCAGTAGTCAAAGAACTCGTTTTACACTTGTTATGAAATAAATACGTTGAAACATCCTGTTTTGAAAGTGTGATCATCAGTATTAACCCTGAAAGTGCCTTTCTCAACTATATTTGCCTTTGCAGTGAGTGTAGATCAAGATTAGACTGCACAAAACATACAGTCTGATATTTGAGCTACACTGTCCGCTTTGCCCAAACGCTGTTGACAAAAACAATCATTGAAATTGCAGTTATTTGGGTTTTATCTCTAGACAGAAAATGCCAGTTGGGTTTATTCAGCACTTTAACCCTTTCCCAAACGACAAATTTTGGACTGGTCCAAATTGAAAGAGTTTGCAGACGACAATTTTAAATTTGATGAAAATGACACAAAGTTCTCCAAAAGGGTAGAAAACACTGTGGGAAAAGGAGAAATTGCTCGTCACGAGCAATTTCTCCTTTTCCCACAGTGTTTTTAAAAGACTTGTACTGCAGACACGTGAAAACCAGGGCTTGTTTGGGAAAGGGTTAAGGTTCAACTCTCTACCAAAATGTTCAATGGACTGAAAGCATTTACAGATTGCAAGTTGTATGTGGCTGGGATTATGGAATTTGTCGTAGTAAGGATAGAAAACATTGTGGGAAAGAAAGAGAAAATGTTGGTGAACAGCATTTCTCCTCTCACCCACAGTGTTTAACCCTGAACCTGCTAAATAAGTCAAATGAAACCATACTGATTATGAAAACCCGAATGTTGGTATTTCAAACTTACAATGTGGAGTAAAATATCTCCTTATCGGATATTGCAGATCCAAGATAGAGAATGCATGTTCTGTGCAGTCTGATCTTGATCTGCACGGTCCCCAAAAGGTCAGTGAGTTGCACTTAGCAGCATTAGGGTTAAAAGCCTTCATCCTCAGAGTTGTTAAAACATGGGATTGTCTGGTAAAGGGTTAAATGTCATAGATTTGGATTTCCTTTAATCTAAAATGGAAAAATGAATATCCTAAAACATTTTTGAAAAGGGTTTTAACCCTTTACTACACAATCCAGTGTTTCAGTGACCTTGAGGAAGATGACTTTTAAAAACATCATAGGTAAAGGACAAAACGATGGTAACCAGCATTTTCTCCTTTTCCAATAATGTATTCTACCTATGCAAAGACAGATCCCATCATTTGAGACACATTTAATATTTTGTCTGCAAATGCTTTCCAGTTAGATAAGTTTTGTGGTCTGGTAAAGAGTTAAAATGTTGCAATATTACATTTGACATTTTGAAAAACATTAAAAAATCATGTGTCAAATTTCTAAATGTGTTATTATAGTTGACAGTTGAAACACATTCTGCTGTCAAAGGCTTGTTTTTCAGTTGCTTTTTCCTGTGAACCTTTTTTTTAAATTGAAACATGCAAGTTCACATTTGCATTTGTATTGGCTTGTGCTGAAGTGAAAATATTAACCTCAGGTACGACCAACACAACCCTAGTTACTGAGTGGACATGGTTGATTAAGATCAGATTTAAAATCTTGCTGTTTGATCTTACATCAAAACTGGCTGCTTAAAGGAAATATTACAGTACATAATTATATTTGGATCTGTTTTGAAGACTAAATTTGAAAGCCAGCAGAGCTTAGGTCATGGCGTGGTTACCGTTGTCTGTCCATCTTTCTATCTGTCCATTCGTCCATCTGTCTGTTAGTCTTTTTCTTGTTTACACGGTAAAGTCTGCATTTGTGGTTGGATTAAATTCATGAAACTTGCACATTTTGTTTATCTCATAAATAGATTGAATCCTATTGATTTTGAAAAAAATCTGACAATCAGTATGGGAAAAGTAGCCATTTGAAGTTGAAAAGTTTTATTTATTGTTTACGCAAGTCCACATTTGTAATCAGACCTTCATGAAACTTGCAAAGATTATCATCAAGGGATTGTACCGTATTAAAAATGCGGAAAATCTAGCAATCAGTGTAGGAAAAGCAGCCATTGGATGACTTAGTATTTTTTACTCGACACAATCTTCGTTATTGGTCACATTTCTTTGAAACTTCCAGGGATTCTTTAATACAATGAGTACAGGAACCCTATCAAATTTTGCTGGATTCCAAACAATTGGTTTAGAGAAAATGTACTTCAATTTTTTTCCCTATATTTTAAATTCACCATGCCTACTTATGCTGTCTTAGTGGGTTCAAGCCGAGTTGCAACAACATCCCCCGCTTCTTTTTTGTGTTTCCTATTTTCCTTTTTACATCATGAATTCATAATGTATGCTAGGGGAAAAAAAAATCACTGCCAGTAGAGCGATTCAGGCCCTCAATGGCTTCTAGTTACCTTTTCATATAACATTCTCTACCCTTCCATGAACAAATGCCAACTTTTTACTCTCATTTATTTTAGCATTTGCAATTGCTTTCAATTTGGACTAGTCCTGAATTTTATGGTCTGGTAAAGGGTTAAACTGTTGACAGTTCAGCAAAATGAACTAGTGTGTTTACAACCATTAGGAAAAGGACCCCAGTAAACGTGGGGAAAAATAGAGAAAGCTGCTAGAATTTTGTTATCTTTCCAAAGACTAACTTCCCCACTTTAGCCACAGATAATTTGATTTCAGAAGCTGTTTTTTCAGGGTTGTATAAGCACTGGATTGTTTTGTGAAGGGTTACTGGACAATGTAGATTCAAGATTAGATTGGTTTTCTTTCCTTTTCCATCTGGTCTTGATTTAACCCATCACCATACAATCCAGACTTTTAATGACCCTTGGAAAGAAGCCTCTTGAAAACATAGTGGGAAACATGAGAAAATGCTGGTAACCAGCATTTTCTCGTTTTTTTTACAATGTTTTGTACCCTTCCCGAAACAGATTTCAGTTTTTCAGCCACATTTATTTTGTTGTCTGCAAATGCTTTCAATTTGGACTTTTCTAAAATTTTGTTGTTTGATAAAGAGTTAAGCTAGATATATGTACTGTTATAAGCAGGAATAATAATTATTCATTTATATCACCTCAGGTATCAGGCATGAAATGTGGATTTCTTCCCTTGTCGCAAGAGGCCTTGATATGTGGAGAGATAAGTTACCATGACTACAATGGCATCCTTGTGGATGCAGAAGAGAGGGAGAGTCTGCAGAGGAATTTAGGACCAATTAATAAAGTAAGTGTGTGTTTTTGTCGATCTGTCTCTCTCTTTCTCTTTTTCTTGTCTCAGTCTTTCCAGCTCTCCCTTCCACCTCTAATTAAAAAGATCTTTAAATCTATTTAGATTTTTATAAACTCACCAAACTTCAGAAATGAATAATCACTGTAGGAAGTTAACTGATAGCTGGCAAACCATAAGTAAAGAAGAAAGAGAGTAATAAGAAAAAAATATTTTTGAATGTTTTTTTCTGTGTTTTGCTACATAGCCTCTATAGGTATTTTTAGATTTCATGCCAGAGATTTGCAGAGACGTATGGAAATGTTGCGTAATCAATAACCTAGTTAGTTACACAGATTCGTAGTCAAATTAGTACAGTGACCTCATTTCATAAAAATCAACCTGTTTAGATTGCAAAAGTACCATAGTTACAGATTGCAAAAGTACCATAGTTACAGATTGCAAAAGTACCATAGTTACAGATTGCAAAAGTACCATCCCATTATTTAAATGCCCAGATATTGTAACTTTTAACTGAATGTCACTGTATAGTTCCTTTATGGTGGAAAAGAAAAATGTATGTTGTATTTGTGACAGTTCCGCAAGAAATCTTGAATTATGACAGAAAAACTGAATGGGTTCCTTTAAAGACAAATATTTTGTCGAAGATCAAAAAGCTATAAAGCTTAACCCTTTACCGCATAATGCCGCCTTTTAACGCCCCTGGGAAAGACGCCTTTTGAAAACATTGTGGGAAAAGGAGAAAATGCTGGTAACCAGCATTTTCTCCTTTTCCCACGATGTATTCTACCCTATCAAAGAAAAATTGCACCATTTGAGCCACAGTGAAAATGTCGTCTGCAAATGCTTTCACTTTGGACAAGGCTAAAATTTTGTCGTCTGGTAAAGGGTTAACTTGTTATCATAATATACAACTATTGTACATATAAAATGCAATAACTTGAATTTTAAAGCCTTGTAGCCTCTGTGATGACTTGTCAAGTTTTGTTCTGGCCAGAATTCTACTTGGAAGAAAAATTGGGTGTTTTCTGTTGTTGATACAAAAAGGGATTTGGTTACAAACTGCTAAATTGTCGGAGCCCTCTGAAAGTTAAAGATATAGAAAAACGGTTCCATTTAATTGAGCATCTTTACCTCTGGAGCTGCTGAATTGGGTTAACCCTTTCCCAAACAAGCCCTGGTTTTCACGTGTCTGCAGTGCAAGTCTTTTGAAAACACTGTGGGAAAAGGAGAAATTGCTCGTAACGAGCAATTTCTCCTTTTCCCACAGTGTTTTCTACCCTTTCTGAGACCTTTCTGCCATTTTCATCAAATTTAAAATTGTCGTCTGCAAACTCTTTCAATTTGGACCAGTCCAAAATTTGTCGTTTGGGAAAGGGTTAATCAATTACATTTTGTGTAATGTGTTGAATGGTTTGCCAATGTATGGAATGAGTTCTGCATAGTGTTTCTACTTCGAAAGAGTTACTTCGTGCGGGCCGTTATTGAAGAGAGACACCTCATACTTTAGCACAGTCTCTGTCCGTTTCTTTGAAGACTGGTTAGCTTGGCTGTTTTTGAAGAAAACTTTGAGGTGTTGTCGTAGCCCTGGCTTCATAATTTTTGTCTGTGTCGTTGTGCAAAAACTTTGACATTTTGTAATATCTGTCATTACTGAAGATATTTGCTTCAAACTTGGACAAGTTGTTAACTATCAAAAGAGGAACCTATGCAAAAAGGGCAGGTAACCATCAAAGTATTTTTGACAGTTATGCCCCTTTTTTTACTTAAAATTTTCACTGAAAGTCAAACAACCGCAGCTGAGCATTGGCACCCGCATGCGGTGCGTTTGTTTTATATTGTTTCACCAGGATTAGATAGGATATTGTAACAATAGTTATACTAAAATTGTCAATTCAGAAGATGAGGCTTACTAAAGTAGGTTCAAAGAATATGCAGATACCACTGTTAACAGATGACGAAATTTTAGATTCATCCAAATTGAAAGCCTTTTGCATACATCAAATTTAATGTTATTCAACTTTTGTCTTTTAAGTGGTAGAAGACTTAGTGGGACAGGATTCATTACTCTCTCACCACTGGCCAGTGTTTCGACAATGGTTGTGTGGGAAAGCAGCCAATGGCTTGGATGTTGTGCAGAGTACTGGTAAAGGAAACTCCAGGAAAGCATGGATAGGTGCACATGACTGCCAAGATATAACTGAAATAAAGTTGAAAACGGTGTTAAATACCATACAGTCAATCAATCAGTCAAACTTTGTGCGAAAAGTAGAAAATACTGCTCAACAGCATTTTCCCTTTTCCCACAAAATTTTCAAAAGCCTGTCTCAAGGTTGTTAGAATTTGGGATCATGTTGTAAAGGGTTAATCTTGTCAACAGATATTTAGATTTTTTAGCTCCACTGGCCGAAGGCCAGCGGGCTAATGTCATGGCCCGGTGTCCGTCATGCGTCCGTCCGTCCGTCCGTCCGTGCGTTAACTTTTATTTCAAACATCTTCTTCTCTGAAACTACCCATCCAATTTTCATGAAACTTCACAGAAATGATCCTGCCATGGTCCTCTTCAGAATTTCTTGAAAGAATTTGATTCCTTCAAAAACTCTGGTTGCCATGGCAACAAAACTGAAAAATATGGGAAATCTTTAAAAATCTTCTTGTCGGAAACCATAAGGCATAGGGCTACCAAATTTGACATGTAGCTTTATGTAGTAGACCTCTATCAAGTTTCTTCAAATTATAGCCCTGGGGTCAAAATTGGCTCTGCCCCAGGGGTCACAAGTTTTACATAGGCTTATATAGAGAAATCTTTAAAAAACTTCTTGTCGGAAACCATAAGGCATAGGGCTACCAAATTTGGCATGTAGCTTTATGTAGTAGACCTCTATCAAGTTTCTTCAAATTATAGCCCTGGGGTCAAAATTGGCTCTGCCCCAGGGGTCACAAGTTTTACATAGGCTTATATAGAGAAAACTTTAAAAATCTTCCTGTACCTAGCCATAAGGCCTAGAGCTACCAAATTTTGCATGTAGCTATATCTAGTGGGCCTCTACCAAGCGGGCCAAAATTTTAGCCATAGGGTCAAAATTGGCCCCACCGCAGGGGTCACAAGTTTTACATGGGCTTACATAGTGACAACTTAAGAAATCTTCCTGTTTTGATTTTTTTTTTAAATTAGCCTTGCATCAGGGGTCTTATGTTTTACAGAGGCTTCATATGGACAAAACTTGAAAATCACCTTATTTTTATGGCTTTATCTTGTGGACCTCTACCAGGGTTCAAGTAATTAAATAGCTCTGGGATCAAAAATGGCTTTGCCCTGCGGGTCTCAACTTTCATATGGGCTTTTACAGAGAAAACTTTGTAAGTCTTCATTTTGAAACCATTTGGCTCAGCATTGAAATGTTTATTATTTATGGTTTATATTTATAAGCCAGTGGAGCGATACAGGGCCATCATGGCCCTCTTGTTTTTTTCTTTTGCAGGTGATGATTTTGCGCAATCATGGCATAGTTGCTTGTGGAACAACTGTAGAAGAGGCCTATCACTTTGCTTTTAATGTCACAGCTGCCTGTTCATCCCAGGTATGACATAACACAGTCCATCTGCTGTCTTTATCTTGTCTCAAACTCAAACCTTTAAAATATCAAACAACTATTACCAGAAAACAGAACTTTAGACTGGTCCACCACATTGAAAGAATTTGCAGAAGAAATAACAAAAGTGGCTCGAACGCTGGGCTGTGTCGAAGAATTCAAAAACACGGGGGAAAACACAAAGGTTACCTATATTTTCCCTTTCCAGCAATGTCTCAGAATCCTTCTGCTTAATGGTTGAGAAAATCCAGGATTTTGTTAGTTAAAAGAATTAAGGAAACTGACAGTTTATTGTTAAAAGAAAATTTACAGATACTGCAGTATCAGGAATGTTTTGGTCAATGTTGCACACATCAGTGGACAGTGTATACCCAAGACCAAATTGCATGTTTGTTGATCTGATCTTGATTATTGAAAAAACCTGTGCAGTATTGGTTTTACCACCATAATTTTAGCTCCACTGGCCGAAGGCAAGTGGGCTAATGACATGGCCCTGTGTCCGTCATGTGTCTGCGTTAACTCTTATTTTAAACATCTTCTCGGAAACTGCCCATTGGATTTTAACGAAACTTCACAGAAATGATCCTCTCATGGCCTTCTTCAGACACTCTTCAGAGAATTTGATTCGTGTAAAAACTCGGGTTGCCATGGCAACAAAACTGAATTATATTGAAAATCTTTGAAAATCTTCTTGTCCCAAAGCATACGGCCTAAATTTGGTGTGTAGCTTCATCTAATGGACCTCTACAAAAATTCAAATTATAGCCCTGCATTCAAAAATTGCTCCTACCCTGGGGTCACAGGTTTTACATAGATTTATATAGTGAAAACTTTAAATATCATCATGTCCTAAACCATATGGCCTAGGGCTATCAAATTTGGCATATAGCTTCATCTAATAGACCTCTACAAAAACTCAGCAAATTATAGCCCCGCGGTCAAATTTGGCCCCGCCTCTAGGGTCAAATTGGCCCCACCTCTGGGACCCACAAGTTTTACATAGGCTTCTATGGTGGAAACTTTAAGTCTTCTAGTCCTAAACCATATGGCCTAAGGCTACTAAATTTGGCATGTAGCTTTATCTAATAAACCTTTACAAGAACTCTTCATACTATAGCCCCAAGGTCAAAATTGGCTCTACCCCACGGTCCAGTGGAGCGATACAGGGCCATCATGGCCCTCTTGTTTCAAATTGGTTTTTGCAAGAGGTAAAAAAAAGAACAGTTTTTAGCCTTGGAAGTCACATACATGTATCTTTTGGCAATGAAGAACTTTCATATTACAACATTTGGGTTTCTGTCATTGGCTGGAATTTTTCATTTGGCTTACTTAGCAGTTTAACACTCTACCAAACACCAAAATTTTAGCCTTGTCTAAATTGAAAGCATACGCAGACAACAAAATTTGTGCAACTCAAAAATTGAACTTTGTCTTTTATAGTGTAGAAAACATTAAGGGAAATGGATAAAATACTGGTTACCCGCATTTTCTCCTTTTCCTATGATGTTTTCAGGAGGCTTCTCTGTCAGGGTTGTTAAAAGTCAGGATTGTGCGGTAAAGGGTTATAGGTTAATACTTGAAAGCATTTGAAGAGAAGAAAACATAATGAGAAAAGGGGGAAATGCTGGTTATCAGCATTTTCTCCTTTTCAGCATTTTCTCCTTTTCCAAGTGTTTTCAAAAGGCTGTTTTCACTGCATGGTCAAAAGTTTGAATTGTTTGGTAAAGATTTAGCACATTAAAGGCCCAACAGCAGCCAGAATAACAGTGCAGGTGTTAAAACGCTTTGAAGATAAATCATACCATTTAAAAGTATTGAATATAGTGTGGAGATGACAATCTGTTTGTGTGTGGTCAGTCCAGGTGTTAGTCACTGGCAGAAAAATTAATTTTAAAATCGGGCAGAAAGTAAAAAGATAGAGTGACCTTGCAACTTTTCACAAAGTTTTGAAATTTATTTCTCTGTCAGCGACTAACACCTGGGCCAATGGTACGATAGCAGATTGTCATCTTCACAATAATTTCCATACTTTTGCATGGTATGATTTAAATTTAAATGCATTTTAACACCTGCTTTGTTTATTTTTGGCAATTATTGTTACTTTAACCCTTTCCCAAACAAGCCCTGGTTTTCACGTGTCTGCAGTACAAGTCTTTTGAAAACACTGTGGGAAAAGGAGAAATTGCTCCTAACGAGCAATTTCTCCTTTTCCCCCAGTGTTTTCTACCTTTTCAGAGAACTTTCTGTCATTTTCATCAAATTTAAAATTGTCGTCTGCAAACTCTTTCAATTTGGACCAGTCTAAAATTCATCGTTTGGGAAAGGGTTAAGTGCTCATTAGTTTAAGCTTTGATGATTCATTTTTTTTTTATCTATATCTCACAGGTACAAGCCATTCCCTTTGGAGTTGACAACTTAGTTCTAGTAAGTCCAGAAATTAGGCAGAAGACATTCAGTGTGGCGAGTCAAGGTGGGGGTGGTGTTGACACGTCAGGCAAGAAATGGAAGACAGGGGAGCTAGAGTTTGAAGCCCAGATGAGACTTTTAGATAATGCAGTAAGTGTGCATTTTCCTCCATTTATATGCATGATGATACAGCAATATAGGGCGTGATTGGAAATAATGTTTCTCTGTGAAAAGCTTATAAAAAAGAATTTCAAGGATGAATGTATTTAAGCCATGCTCTAGCAAAAGGGGGCTTAATGCATCTCTGCGATCCATTGTACTAAGCAAGCCATCACATACTTACGGATCCACGATAGCCACCTTTTTTAACAAACCGACTTAATCATGAGATAGACTGGTCCTTGGACATACAGAAAATTGACCAATAGCGAAAAGTTTTGACCTAGGTCAGCCTGCATGGACTGCGCAGGCTGATCTGGGTCGATACTGCTCGCAGTTGCATTAAGCCCTTTTTCACAGAGCATGGTGCATTTTCATTACATGTATTATGCTATAAAGTAGTCTGTCATTTATGTGTATGTTAATCCTTTACCACACAGTCTGGAGTTTCAATGATCCTGAGAAAGAGACCTTTTGAGAACACGGTGGGAAAAGGAGAAAGTGCTGATAACTATTGTTTTCTCTTTTCCCCACCATGGTTTCTACCCTATCAAAGACGATTTCCATTTTGAAGAGCCACATGTGAAGTGTCATTTGCAAATGCTTCTGATGTGGACCAGTCTACATTTTTGTCATTTGGTAGAGCTAAAAAGATTCCAGATATAGACAGAATTTATTTATTGTACAAAAACATAGTGAGATGATCATATTAGAAAGGAAGTAAATGACCCACGAAAACACGGTAAAAAAATGAAGGAATATAATTAACAATATCTTCATATTGCTATATATAAGTTGATTGAAATCTAAATTTGAGATGAGATTATAGACTAACTCTACCCAATGACAACATTGTAGATTCGTCCAAATTGAAAGCATTTGCAGACGACAAATTAGAGGTTGGCTCAAATTATTTGTTTTTGACAGGGTAGAAAATATTGTAGGAAAAGAAGAAAATGCTGGTTACCAAGTTGTCAAAACTTGGAATTGTGTAATAAAGGGCTAAGTTGTTACTAGAGAACAAAATTTTAGACTTTTCCAAATTGAAATTATTTGCAAGCGAAAAGTTACAGGTTTCTAAAATGATGGGATTTGACCCTGGTAGGGTATAAAACATAGTGGGAAAAGGAGAAAATGCTGGTTACCAGAATTTTCTTGTCCTGCACTGTTTTCAAAAATCTCCTTCCCATAAGTCATTAAAACGGGGGATTGTTTGGTAAAGGGTTAGCCCTTTACCACACAATCCCGACTTTTAACGACCCTGTGAAAGAAGCCTTTTGAAAAGATTGTGGGAAAAGGAGAAAATGCTAGTAAGCAGCATTTTCTCCTTTTCCCACAATGTTTTCTACCTTTCCCAAAACCAATTTCAATTTTTCACTCACATTTATTTTGTCGTCTGCAAATGCTTTCAATTTGGACCAGTCTAAAATTTTGTCGTTTGGTAAAGAGTTAGTAAGCAATTGTTTTGTTTTCAGGGCTATAGAACTGGTTATTCATACAAACATCCTAACATAAAGAGAGAGTCTCGGAGAGATAAGTCGAATGCGGAGGTGGAAATTCCCCCCTCCTCTAGTTCATTTACATATGTATTTGATGGGGATTTTGAACATTCTAAATATGTGTAAGTATATGGTGGGTGCATCTGTGTATTTTATTGTATGCAAGTACCAACAGGAAAACATGAAAATCTCTCACTCTGTATTAACCCTTTACCAAACAATCCCGTGTTTTCACGTCCCTGAGGAAGAGGCCTTTTGAAAACACTGTGGGAAAAGGAGAAGATGCTGGTAACCAGCATTTTCTCCTTTTCCCACAATGTTTTCTACCCTGTCAAAAAATCTTAAACTTATGCTTAACGCTTTCAAATTTGTCATCTGCAGATGCTTTCAATTTGGAAGGGGGCTAAAATTTGTCGTTTGGGGAAAGGTTAATTTGTAAGGTGAAACAGAAAGAAAAAGGTGAATATTTTAAACTAAAGTAATCACCACCATCTGGGTATGTAGTCATCAGCCATTCTTAATTTCATTCAAAGTGTAATTCTAGATTTAGGAAGAAAAATGTGTGTTACTTTAAAATTTAGAAATTTATGTGAGAATTAGACCAGGAGTTTTCCTCAGAATGGCTGGTAAATAGGGGCCCTGACTGCTGAATACTGTACCAGACAACAAAATTTTAAACTCAATCAAATTGCTGAAAAATTAGATGTGGCTAAAATCATGGGATTTGTCTCTGAAGGGATAGAAAACATTGTAGGAAAAGGACAAAAGGCTGACTACCAGCATTTTCTGCTATTTCTGCAATGTTTTCAAAAATTCTTCTCACTCAAGGTCATTAAAACACAGGATTGTATGGTAAATGGTTGATGGCCTTATTTTGTCATTGAAGAATTCACATCCTTTTAAAGAAGTATAAATTTATATAGATTCTGCATGGGTCAAAGAGCATCTATAGTTATTTGTGATAGGCACTAAAGTAACATATATTCTGAAATTTCAACATGTTAGAACAATCCAGAGTTTACTGCCTTTGGCTCACTTCAGGTCTCCAATTAAAGCTGCTATGGAAAGACAGAAACAACAATACAAAGTGGGATGGTTGAACTCGCCCAATGTTTATGTACGACAAGAAATAGAGGAAACTGGGACACAAAACCCTAAGAAGATTACAAAGGTAAGTGTTTTTCTGAATGATATACAGATCAAGATGAAAACACACTGATCTTGCAATCCGCAAACTATTGGTTTGAACTGGGATTAAGCCATAATTCCTTAAGGTGTGGAAATATTCATTGCCATAGGAAATTTTGAATTTCTGCCTATGAGATACTTACAGTAACTCTTTACCCAACAAAAATTTAGTCCTGCCCAAGCTGAAAGAATTTGAAGAGGACAAAATGATATTGCTAAAATGATTAGAATTGTCTTGTAAAGATTGGAAAACATTGTGGGAAAAGGAGAAAATGCTGATTACCAACTACTAGTTTGGCTGTTGTCGAAGAAAACATTGAGGTATTGCTGTGGCTCTGGTGTCTGTGTCGTCGTGCGAAAAGTTTGATAGTTTGTTTTATCTATGTTATTACTGAAGATATTTGCTTCAAACTTGGACAAGTTGTTAACTACCAAAACGGGGAGCTTATACAACAAGGGAAGGTAACCATCAAAGTATTTTTGACACAGTTATGCCGCTTTTTGACTTACAATTCTCAAGCAACAGCAGCCAAGCATTAGCAATTTATACATAGAAGTTTTTCAAAGTATTGGCTTGATTGACAGTGTCTGGTAATTTACAGACAGTAAAGACAAAGGATAAGACTGTATTTTTTTGGCACTGTTTTTCAGTGGGTGAAAGAGGAGGGGGAGGAAGGATCTCCAAAGAGGACAAGTACGCCAATTAAAGTAGAAAACCCAAACCAGTTTGCCCCACAGGGATCAGACCCTAAAGAGTACAAACAGAAACAAAAACAAGTCAGTGGTTTACATGTAACACTCTTTGTAGACTTCTATTTTGTTTCCTGATGGTTTCCGACATTATAAAAATGCTATGGACAACTTGAATTTGAGCCATGCTCTGTGAAAAAGGGGGCTTAACCCCTTACCAAATGACAACATTTCAGCCTTGCCCAAATTGAAAGCAATTGCAGACGACAATTTCAATGTGGCTCAAATGGTGCAATTTTTCTTGTAGAAAACATTGTGGGAAAAGGAGAAAATGCTGGTTACCAGCATTTTCTCCTTTTCCCACAATGTTTTCAAAAGGCTTCTTTTCCAGGGGCGTCAAAAGGCGGCATTGTGCGTTAAAAGGGTTAATATATCTGCAAAAGTATTGGCCCAGGTCAACCTGTTCAGGCTGACCTTGGTCACAACTTTTTGCTTTTGGTAACTTTTCGGCATGTCAAAGGACCAGTGTACCTCATGATTCAGTCAGCTGTTATACAAAATGGATTTTATGGATCCATAATTATATGATGACTTGCTTGGTATCATGTATCACAGAGATGCATTAAATCCCCTCTCGCCAGAGTATTTCTTTTTGCAGACAGTGAAGATCAAGATCATACTGCAGCTTATGCAGTCTGATATATTGAGAGATATTCTGGCCAAAATTGCCTTGAAGTAGTTACATTTAGGGTGATATGCTCCATTTATTTATCACCCGAAATATTAAGACCAAAAAATGCAATGACATAATGTTCATAGAACATCAATTTTAGAAGTAACAACAATTAACACATAACCTGCTGCAGACCACTTTTGGTTTTATGCAGAATACCACTTTCCAGAATGTTGCCGTCTAAGTAGAAACAACTGTTTTATAAACAAACAAATTCTTCTTTTGCCACAATGCTTTCTTATATTTCACATTGATAATCCATATTCTACAAGAATATTTTCAAATTTGTTTGCTGCAAAGTTGTTTTTGTAGGTAATGTGTTGATGCGCAAGTAAAACAATCAACTGACATTGTGCTTTTAACCCTCAGAGTGCCAAATAAACCTAACAGACATATTCAGTCTAGAGATAAGAAATCATTATTGCACAAAATTTAAGTTTCTGGGCTGTTATAAGCATGTATTAACAGGGAAAAACCAGGCGTTTATGGGGGAAAATGTGTATTAATCAGTTAAATCATGTGCCGTTAATGCCCAGCTTTGTACTTTCAATATCCTCGATCAGAGCCTACCTTGTAAACAATGTATGCTGAACGTTTGTTCTTGTCATACATCCCAGACTCGGACCAACTAAGCTGTAGGAACTTATACTATATTAGATCCTTATTATGGCTTGTCTTTGATGATTTTAGTACACCACAAACGAAATCTTACCCAGCATCTCAGTATTATGGAGATATGAGCAAAAAATCAATTGTAATGCACTCTACATCCCACCACTTTCCTAACATGGTCGGCAATTCCTTCACTTGATATATCACTTTGACGTCTTTCAGTTACAGAAATTTCATATCCATTCATTTATCCTAGTTGTAATAGATCCAATAAATGTGCAAGTTAATCCCACCAAAGTCCCCTATGCATTAAATATCATTAGAAGTGAATTACAGCAAGAGTCCAAATCAGTGGCACAGGACTATGGCCCTTCAGTACGGGTAAAAAAAATTTCGTCAAATTCCAGTTTTGACCTGTACAAGTCTGGTAAATTTCAAGTCTGTTTCTTTGCATTTCTATGGAAATTGTTTGGCTTTCGTTGCGAATTATTGCTAAAATACATTTATTTTATGCAATAAAAGTGTTGGTTCATGTTTTTTCGGTCGTTTACATTTGCAGAGGCCCTAAAAATGGTTAAAACACCCTCCTGCTTTGCACTTGGGCATTAAAACATTTTTCAGGTCTCTACAAATGTTAACGACCTCAAAAACGTGAATTATACCTATAATAATTGAAGCTCCATAGTTGCATTTGTCAAATGTGTTTCATCAAAGCAGACAGTGTAAATCAAAGATTAGACTACACTTTTGTGCTGTCTGATCTTGATCTACCCTGGCTGCAAAGAGAACTATAGTTGTGAAAGTTGCTTTAAGGGTTAAGATGAAATATCTATTATTTACTTTTTCTCCTCTAGATTAAGAAAGATTACTATGAAGAAAGAATCACTGCTGGACCTTCTTCCAAAATTCTTGAGGGAATCACATGGGAGGAGGCAGAGAGGCTGAAGGTATGGTTTGATGTAGTTTCTTTTTATTTTTTACTAAATTTGCCTTTATTCTTTTTTTGTGTATGTGACATTGTGTGTGACAGATTTACCCTTAGAGTACAACAAACAATTGAAAGGTGCTTTTCTTTCGAACTGTGTAGATTTAAGTCTGACCCTGTAGAAAGTGTCATTGGCTTGAATTTATTGAGAAATACTTGCTAAAACAAACTTGAAATCATACTGTATGGTTTCTACATACATATGTAGTAGTCTAGGGGTTAAAGTGATTCATCTCAGTTTGGAATTGCCTTTGTGTCATTTATGTTGTAGTGTTAGAAACAGAAAAAAAAAAGTTTTGTTATTGTGATTTCTTGAATGAACAGAGTTTATGATTTTATGTTGCAAATACAAAAAGAATTTATTTTTATAGAAAATTAGTTACTGCATTGCCCAAATTAATTTAAGTGAACTGAAATCTATTTAAAGGAGAACTGTAAAAATTCCATATTTTGCTGTTGAATCTTCCTGCTTTTGTGGATGTTCTTTCCCTTTTAGAAACTAGTCAACTACCAGTCAGGATGAATTGTCCCAAGATTCTTTAATTTCCATGCCTTTGAAATAGAAGTTAAGACATAGAGATTATTTTTTCACTGAACGCACGTATCAGAAATTACATTCATAGATCAGTTTGTCTGGTCCAATGCAGTGTGTTACAAAGGTGCAAATAATATAAGCTTTTAGCCTTAAAAATAAATCAATTAACTTCATGGCGTTTGAACTAGACATACCAGACATACTTTTGAAAGTATTGATGGTAGTATTGTGGTTTGCAAACTAAAATGGTTTGTTTTTCAACTTGATAACTTGAAGAGTTTTCCACCGTCAGCTTCACAATTCTGAAAAACTCAGAAATTAAGCCAAATTACAGTGCAAGTATATCTGAAGCATGCTCTGTGAAAAGGGAATTCAATGCATCTGAAAAAGTATCGATCCATGTCAGCCTGCACGGACTGTGCAGGCTGACATGGATTGATACTTTTTGCAGATGCACTGAATCCCCATTTCACCTGGTTGAAACATTTTGCTACTGGTTAATATTTTGCATGTCAAAGGACTAGTTTATCACGTGATACTGTCTTGTTTTTTGACAAAATGGATTTCATAGATCCATAATTTTGTTATGAATTACTTGGTATAATGCATCAAGCAGATACTTTAATCCTCGTTTTGCCAGTGTGCCTCACATTTATTTTGACATATGCAAATACTTATAGTTTGGACGTGTCTAAAGTTTTGTCGTTTGGTAAAGAGTTAATACACAGATTTTTTTATGTAGAAGAAGAGATTCAAAACATTAGGCTGTTTTCAAAGAAAATATCGAGTTACTGTCGTAGCCCTGGTGTTGTTTGTAGCATGTTGCAAAAAAAAAATATACATTTTATATCTCTGTTATTACTGAAGATACATACTTCAAACTGGGACAAATTGTTCACTATCAAAAGGGGAATCTGTACAACAGGGCCAGGTAACCATCAAAGTATAATTGACACAATTATGTCCTTTTGTCGACTTGGAATTTTCACTGAAAATCAAGCGACTGCAGCCAAGCTTTGGCATCCACTTGTGGTGCTCTGTTAGCTCTGCTGTTTCTGAAGAAAATGCCGAGTTACTGTCATAGCCCTGTTGTTGTTTTAGTTGGCATCGACATGCCAAAACTTTAACATGTTCTCTTAATACTGAAGATGGTCAATGCAAAGTTTTGCTAGTTGTTCACTGTCAAAAGGAGAATCCATACTTGAAAGGCAGGTAACTTTATGTTTTTAGCTCACCTTAGCACAACGTGCTAAAGGTGAGCTATTGTGATCGCCCTATGTCCGGCGTCCGTCGTCCGTTGTCCGTCAACAATTTCTTTAAACATCTTCTTCTCCTAAACCACTGGGCCAATCTTGATGAAACTTGGCAGGGATGTTCCTTGGGTAAAGCTCTACCAAAATTGTTCAAAGAATTGAATTCCACCCACAACTCTGGTTGCCATGGCAACAAAAAGGAAAAAAAAGCAAAATCTTTGAAAATCTTCTTCTCTGAAACTAGAAGGCGCAGAGCTTTGATATTTGGTATGTAGCATCTCCTAGTGGACCTCTACCAAGTTTGTTCATTTCATGCCCCTGGGGTCAAAACTGGCCCCGCCCCGGGGGTCACAAGTTTGAGCATAGTCATAAAGAAGGAAAACTTTAAAAATCTTCTTCTCTAAAACTTGAAGGCGTAGAGCTTTGATATTTGGCATGTAGCATCTCCTAATGGACCTCTACCAAGTTTGTTCATATGATGCCCCTTGGGTCAAAACTGGCCCCGCCCCGGGGGTCACAATTTCCAACATAGGAACAAAGAAGGAAAACTTTAAAAATCTTCTTCTCTAAAACTAGAAGGCATAGAGCTTTGATATTTGGCATGAAGCATCTCCTAGTGGACCTCTACCAAGTTTGTTCATATGATGCCCTTGGGGTCAAAACTGGCCCTACCCCGGGGGTCACAAGTTCGAACATAGGAACAAAGAGGGGCAACTTTAAAAATCGTCTTCTCTGAAACTGGAAGGCGTAGAGCTTTGATATTTGGTATGTAGCATTGCCTAGTGGACCTCTACCAAGTTTGTTCATATGATGCTCCTGGGGTCAAAACTGGCCCCACCCCGGGGGTCACAAGTTCGAGCATAGTAACAAAGAAGGAAAACTTTAAAAGTCTTCTTCTCTGAAACTTGAAGGCATAGAGCTTTGATATTTGGCATGTAGCATCTCCTTGTGGACCTCTACCAAGTTTGTTCATATGATGCCCCTTGGGTCAAAACTGGCCCCGCCCCGGGGGTCACAATTTCCAACATAGGAACAAAGAAGGAAAACTTTAAAAATCTTCTTCTCTAAAACTAGAAGGCATAGAGCTTTGATATTTGGCATGAAGCATCTCCTAGTGGACCTCTACCAAGTTTGTTCATATGATGCCCTTGGGGTCAAAACTGGCCCTGCCCCGGGGGTCACAAGTTCGAACATAGGAACAAAGAGGGGAAACTTTAAAAATCATCTTCTCTGAAACTGGAAGGCGTAGAGCTTTGATACTTGGTATGTAGCATTGCCTAGTGGACCTCTACCAAGTTTGTTCATATGATGCTCCTGGGGTCAAAACTGGCCCTGCCCCCGGGGGCCTCAAGTTTGAGCATAGTAACAAAGAAGGAACACTTTAAAAATCTTCTTCTCTGAAACTTGAAGGCGTAGAGCTTTGATATTTGGCATGTAGCATCTCCTTGTGGACCTCTACCAAGTTTGTTCATATGATGCCCCTGGGGTCAAAACTGGCCCCGCCCCGGGGGTCACAATTTCCAACATAGGAACAAAGAAGGAAAACTTTAATTTTTTTTTCTCTTAAATGGGAAGGGATAGAGCTTTGATATTTGGTATGTAGCATCTCCTAGTGGACTTCTACCAAGTTTGTTCCAAGGATGCCGCTTGGGTCAAAACTGGCCCATCCCCTGGGGTCACTAGTTCGAACATAGGAACAAAGAAGGAAAACTTTAAGATTCTTCTTTTCTGAAACCGAAAGGTGTGGAGCTTATATATTTGGTATGTTGCATCTCAGAGTGGACCTCTACCAAGTTTGTTCATATGATGCCCCTGGGTCAAAACTGGCCCAGCCCTGGGGGTCACAAGTTCGAAGATAGGAACAAAGAAGGAAAACTTTAAATTTCTTTTTTTCTTAAACGGGAAGGTGTAGAGCTTTGATATTTGGCATGTAGCATTTCCTAGTGGACCTCTACCAATTTATGTCCATATGATGCCCCTGCATCAAAACTGGCCCAGCCCCGGGGGTCACAAGTTCGAACATAGGAACAAAGAAGGAAAACTTTAAAATTCTTCTTTAAAACTGGAAGGCTTAGAGTTTTGATATTTGGTATGTAGTGATTCTGTTCTAAGTTTGTTTGCCCGTCTAAGCGCAACAAGTTCATTGAGTTCAAAATTGGGTCATCTTGGGTCATAAACTAGGTCACTAGGTCAAATTAAAGAAATACCTTGTTGGCACTCTCGAGGCCACATTATTTGCTCAATTGCCTTGAAAATTAGTTAGAAAGTTTGTCTTTATAAAGTCTCACATAAGATTAATTTGGGTCAACTTGGGTCATAAACTAGTTCACTGGGTCAAATTAAAGAAATACCTTGTTTGCACTCTGGAGGCCACATTTATTGCTCAAATGACCTGAAATTTGGCCAGAATATTTGTCTTGATGAAATACCAGATGAGTTTGGATTTGGGTCACCTGGAACCATAAACTAGGTCATTAGGTCAAAATAAAGAAATACCTTGTGGGCACTCTAGAGACCACATTATTTGCTTAATTGCCTTGAAAATTGGTCAGAATGTTTGTCTTTGTAAAATCTCACATGAGTCTGAATTTGGGTCAACTTGGGTCATAAACTAGTTCACTTGGTCCACTTAAAGAAATAGCTAGTGGGCACTCCAGAGGCCACATTTATTATTCATTTGATTTGAAAATTGGTTAAAATGTTTCTTTTGATATAGTCAAAGACCAGTTCAAATTTGGGTCACCTGGGGTCATAATCTAGGTCACTAGGTCAAATTAAAGAAATATCTTTAGGGCACTCGAGGCCACATTTTTTGCTCAGTTGACTTGAAAATTGGTCAGAATGTTTGTCTTTATGAAATATGAGTTTGAAATTGGGTCACCTGCGGTCAAAAACTAGGTCACATGGTCAAATTAAAGAAAAACCTTTAAGGCACTCTGCTAAGGTGAGCGACCCAGGGCCATCATGGCCCTCTTGTTTTGACACAGCTGTGCCTCTTTTCCAATTTTGAATTTTCACTAAAAACAGCATGCCTGGCTGAGCGCTGGCACCCTCAAGAGATGCTCCAGTTAGTCTTTACTTTGTATGTGTTCACCAAAATATAATTAGAGCAGTGTGCTGTTGGTTGAAGGGTTGCACAAATATAGCCAGAGATACAGCAGCAGGGTTGCTTTGTTGCCATAGATCTTAGTATCTCAATAACTTTTTTCTCCTTAAGTCAAAATCCTTTATGTCAAGCTTTGTCAGGGTTTTCTTGAGAAAATGCCCCAATTTGTCTTGACGTTTGAGTTTGTTGGAAAAATGAAACAACATTCAGTAGGTGGAAGGAACCCAATTTGTTGCAATTTTAAGTCCATGAGATTGATTTTATTTATATTGTTTCCATGATACTGCTCTGTACAGGTTATTTTTGCAGTGTTTTACAACTCTCCATTTAATTTTATGTTTGCAACTGCTTTCAAGTTGATAGATGTGTGAAAAAGTTTGAGACTGTCGTCAGTTATTGCAAGAATTCATAGTGCTGTATTGATGTATTGTGAATTAACCCTTTACCACACAAACCCAAGTTTTGACAATCCTGAAGAAGAAGGCTTTTGAAAACATGGTTGGGAAAGGAGAAAATTTTCTCCTTAACCCTCAATATTTTCTGCCCTATCAAAGACAGATATCATTTTGTTTGTTGTCTGCAAATGCTTTCAAGGTGGTCGAGTCGAAAATTTTATCATTTGGTAAAGAGTTAAGTTTTCATTTCTTTTGCATTTCTTTGTTGTGTGCAAGATTATTTATCAAACATTTGCCTTTTAATTCATTATGTCCTTAACCCATTACGTCACAATCTTGAATTTAACGACTCTGAGGAAGAAGCCTTTTGAACACATTGTGGGAACAAAGAAAATACTGGTAACCAGCATTTTCAAGTTTTCCCACCATGTTTGCTACCATTTCAAAGACAAATCCACCTTTTAATCCGAATCTAATTTGTCGACTGCATTACGTTTTCAATTTGGACCAGTCTAAAATTTTGTTGTTTGGTAAGGAGTTAAACAGATTTGCAGCAGACAAGTTTGAAAAAATATTGCAAAAGACATGATTTGCAGCCTGATTTAAGACTTACTACTGGATTGCAAGTGAAAATGTAGTGCCAACAGGAGTACTTGCTTCATGCAAGCAATTTGCTTTTTCCACCTATTTTCGAATGTGATCTTAGCTAGACAGATTTAATTGCAGACATCCAGTCTTGTCCTCACTATTTTTTTTTACCCTTTACCAGAAACCTTCACAAGTAAGTTCTCCTGTTACCACAGTGTTTTCAGGAGCCCTTCTCTTCAGGTCATTAAAAGTTGTGGTTATGTTGTGAAAGGTTAAGACATTATGCCCATACCATTTAAAAAAAAAAAACACACTAGTTTCTGCAGTTTTTGTCTGAGAGGAAATGTCCATTTGTTTAGTATTCTTTAAGGAGCCGTCACACCATGACGTTTTGGTCAACGTTCTCTGAACATTTCAATCGTTCGACTTTTTAGCGTTCTAGAATGAGGATGGCACATCTGGCGTGTTACTAACATGTGCCTAACGCATGACTAGCGTGTATCTAACACACGAGAAGCGTGTAACAGTGACCAAGTAGGATACCCCTGAAAACCATTATCATATGCTAACGTGCCACTGGCGAGTGACGAACAATTTAGTCACACGCTGCGTGCACTAGGGACCGTTCAGCGGTCGTTGACAGGTCGCCAGTGAGTCGTTCACTGCAAAGCAAACGATTAGTAACAACCAAGTAACGCTAGAGTAACGACTGACTAACGATAGCCGAACGCGTGCAATGCTCGGTGAACGTTACTAAAACGTTCCACGAACGTTCTTAAACGTTCTTCAGCATTTAAAATTAAACGTTGAAGAACGCTGGTGTCATTGAGAACTTTTGTGCACGTTTAAAACTTTTTTTCCGGACCAGCGTTCTCTGCCGATTCCCGGCGATCACCGACGTTCACTAACGTTCACACAACGCTCTTCTGGCGCTATCCCAGCGACCATGGGCGACTACCAACGTTTCCTCGAACGTCAGAACACGTTAACCAGAACGTCATGGTGTGACGGCTCCTTTAGACTTGATTTGCTGAGTTGTTCATTCACCATAATTGTTGGAATGTGATACTTTATACCATACCATGTTGTTTTTGCATTGTTTAAAACTTGTTTTCAGCAGTTAGAGAGCAATGGGCCTGTAAGTTCTTCTTAATTTCTGGCTTGACATTTGTTTTTTCTTGTGTGTGTTTATGTGTTGAATTAACTTCTTAAATAGTTTGTAGTTTAGATTTTAAAGTCATTAATTTTCACATGTAAAATGGAGATAACAAATGAATCTATTCCTTCAAAATATTCAAATACAGTCTTAAATGTTTAGCCTTTTGAGGTACAGAAAATTTCACAAGTATTCTTTCTGTGAGTGTCATGCTGGCATTATAGAGAGTTTTGCAGCTTAATTAGTAATCACAGTTAACCCTGTCAGATAAAAATATTTCAATTGATCGTATTCAGCCATATGAGCCATGCTCTGACAAATTGGAGCTTAATGCATCTTCATGATGTATTGTACCAGTCAAGTCGTCACATAATTATGGATAAAAAAAATTCATTGTATCTCACAACCGACACAATCATGGGGGTAGATTGGTCCTTTGATTAGCAAAAAAATGACCATTAGCAAAATGTTTTGACCCAGGTCAGCCTGCACGAAGTGCACAGCCTGATCTTGGTCAGTACTTTTTGCAGGTACAATAAGCCCCATTTTCATAGAGCATGGCTCATACATAGGTGCTGACAGAGTAAAGCTCAGAATGTCAGGGAAGAAGTTACCTTTATGTACACAGAATGTGTATTGTTAGGGAAAAATCAGCATTTTCATCTTTCCCGCATTGTTTTCTACCCTATCAAAAAATGAAAAATCGTTTTAGCAACATTTACCGGTACTTTGTTGTCTGCAAATGCTTTCAATTTCATTCAGTTTGAAATTTTGCCGTTTGGTAAAGAGTTAAGTGCATGTTATATGTCAGAAAATGCATTCGGCCTACAATGTCTTCTAAAGTCTTCTTCATTAGGGTAATTAACCCATTCCCAAACAACAAATTTTGGACTGGTCCAAATTGAAAGAATTTGCAGACGACAATTTTAAATTTGATGAAAATGGCAGAAAGTTATCAAAAAGGGTAGAAAACACTGTGGGAAAAGGAGAAATTGCTCGTTACGAGCAATTTCTCCTTTTCCCACAGTGTTTTCAAAAGACTTGTACTGCAGACATGTGAAAACCAGGGCTTGTTTGGGAAAGGGTTAAAACTCAGGACTGTATGGTATAGAGTTAAATATGGTTGTGCATAAAAGAATACAGTAAGGAAAAAAAAAATATTTAGAAAAGGGCAATATTGAAAAACCAAAAGTGAAATTACTTTTGTCGTGGATAACACAGATATGAATGCTAATTAAAGAGATAATTGGGGGGGGGGGGGGGGATATGTAAAATAATACTAGTATTTGGATATTTTTTTCTGAATGAAATAAGTTTCCATTTATCTATACAGCGACCCGAGTTTATAAATTGATATTAGTTATCTAGTTATAGAAATTTGGTGTCTCCATTTTTTAGCCCCTTATGTTTACCAAACTTAAGTTAGTTTTGGGTTAGTCCGTGCCTAGTATATAAGAAATATTTAGAGCAATAGAAACATACTGCCGAGTCTTAATGACCTTGAGAAAAAAAGGACCTCAAAAACTACGGGAAAAGGAGAGAATGCTGGTAACCAGAATTTTCTCCTTTCCCCATAATGTTTTCTACCCTTCCAAAAGTAACTTTCAGATTTTGAGTCACAGTGAAATAGTCGTCTGCACATACGTTCAATTTGGACCTGTCTAAAATGTTGCCTTTTGGTAAAGAGTTAACATAGTACTACAGGTTACTTTTTAACTTTCAAAACTTGGTGCAAGTGACAAAATAAAGAAAAATATTAACCCTTTCAGCGCCATAGGCGAAAACAGGGACTTTTGCGGATGGCATAGATCAAGATCAGACCGCACAGAACGTGCAGTCTGATCTTTGATCTTTACTTTCCGCTTGTTTGGTCAAGCCTATATGATAAAAATCTTCCGGAGACTCAGTGGATTCTATTTACAGCCACCAAAAGAAGCCGAGTTTGTTTATTTGGCGCCGAAAGAGTTAAGAAGTTAAACCTTGGCTTGATGGCAGTTTTAGACGAGCTCAAATTGAAAGCATTTGCACACAAGAAATTAGATATGGCTGGAATGATGTGATTTGCCTTTGAAGGGATAAAAAACATTGTGGGAAAAAAGGGAAAAAATGCTGCTTACCAATATTTTCTCTTTTTGCCTCAATATTTTCAACTGTTGCTCTTCCTAGGGTTGTTAAAACTCTGGATTGTTTGTTAACCCTTTCACAAACGACAAATTTTGGACTGGTCCAAATTGAAAGAGTTTGCAGACGACAAGTTTAAATTTGATGAAAATGGCAGAAAGGTCTCAAAAAGGGTAGAAAACACTGTGGGAAAAGGAGAAATTGCTCGTTACGAGCAATTTCTCCTTTTCCCACAGTGTTTTGAAAAGACTTGTACTGCAGACACGTGAAAACCAGGGCTTGTTTGAGAAAGGGTTAAAGGGTTACATGCATCCATGGTGGTGGGAATAAGGCTTTGCACGCTTCTGGTAACAGGTTGATGCTTTGGTACACAGTGCAGACCAAGATCAGACTGTACAAAATTTGCAGTCTAATCTTGGTATACACTGTTCAATAGTTATATAGATATTCCACCCAAGAAGATCTGTAAAATGCAGTGAATGAATAAGGGTCCTCTCTGATGACTGCAAAGAGGCTATTATGTTCATTACAATAGCTCAGCTTGCATGTATACAATATGATAGGCTTTCATTAGAAAAAAGGTAATTATGTTGACATTGTATTTTAGTTTTTAACTTGAACATGACTTAACCCTTTCTTACACACAAGTGCCTTTGGGCATCTCTGTCTTTTATAGCTTTGAAATCCTTATACATGATGCAGTCATGCTCAGAATGAGAAATTTCTTCATTTTCCATGCTTTTGAGTTAGAGAAATTTCAAAGTGGAGCAGTTTCAAAGTTGGTTAACCCTTTCCCAAACGACAAATTGAAAGAGTTTGCAGACGACAATTTTAAATTTGATGAAAAGGGTAGAAAACACTGTGGGAAAAGGAGAAATTGCTCATGACGAGCAATTTCTCCTTTTCCCACAGTGTTTTCAAAAGACTTGTACTACAGACACGTGAAAACTAGGGCTTGTTTGGGAAAGAGTTAACTCTTTACCACACTATCTCGAGTTTTAATGAACACAGGTCTAAGGACTCTAGAAAACATTGTGCGAAAAGTAGAAAATGCTGGTAACCAGCATTTTCCCCATTTCCCTCAATGTTTTCTTCCCTTGAAAGCCAAAGTTAATAATTTGTGCAACATTTAAGTTGTCATCTACAAATAGTTTCAATTTGGACCAGGTTAAAATTTTCTTGTTTAGTGAAGAGTTAACACTGTATATCAAACAAAATAGTGGACACAATCATACTGCATACTCTTTGTAGTCTGATCTTAATCTTCATCGTCCACTCAACCCAATAAAGTTTTGCTGGGCTGTCTGAGGGTTAAGTTTTGTCTGCTACAGTGTTTACTGGGTTACATGTGTGGGATGTTTCCCAAGGAAGAAGACAGTTGAAATCACCTATGCACCGTTAACCCTTTACCAAACAATCCCCACTTGTTGACCTTGAGAAAGGAATTTCTGAAAGCATTGAGGGAAAAGGATAATGCTGCAAAAAGCATTTCCTCCATTTCCCACAAAGATTTCCTTTGAAAGATGAATTGCATCATTTGAGCTACCTGTAGTCAACTGCAAAATTTTATGTTTTCAATTTGATCAAGTCTAAAATTGTGCTGTTTGGTGAAGAGTTCAGGCTTGTGGTTATGTTGGAATAAATGGTGGAAGTCCTATCATTATAGCATGATAATATATAAACTTGCTTTGCTGTTGATTACCAGTAGAAATGTATACACCCCATGTTTCATACTAAGTCACATGCATAATTATGAACTGGTTTTAAATTTTGATAAGTAGACTCCGGGGTAGAGAAAAGTGCAGATGATTAACCCTTTACCGCACAATGCCACCTTTTGACGCCCATGGGAAAGAAGCCTTTTGAAAATATTGTGGGAAAAGAAAATGCTGGTAACCAGCATTTTCTCCTTTTCCCACAATGTTTTCAACCCTATCAAACAAAAGTTGCACCATTTTGAGCCACACTGGAATTGTCGTCAGCAAATGCTTTCAATTTGGACAAGGCTAAAATTTTATCGTCTGGTAAAGGGTTAAAAAAAAAATTTAATTCAAGCACATGTATAAAGAATTGCTCTGTCCTGATAATTGTTTTGATATACTAAATTGTATACTAGTCTTGTGCTTGTGGTATATTTGTAGATTTTGCACTGAATTTTCTATCTGGACCTCTCTTCCAAGAAATAGGTCGGGGAGGGGGATACAAGCAATATTATGGTGTAAAAGATAACAGTTTTGAAATTACGCATTTGAAATACAATGCATAAGCTTTCATTGCTTTTTTCTGAGTATGTTGTCAATTTTCCTGAATGTCTTCAGAGGCAGTCTGTGGTAAATGCATCAGAATAAATCACAGAAGTAACCCAAAATATTTTACATCAGTGATCAAATTTTTTAGGAGAAACAAAGTACAGAAAACTGAATAATCATCTTTTAATCGGCATGTGGCCAGAAGCCTGTTCAATAAGTCTGGTGGATAGTTTTTCCCAGTGGAAAAAATAATGCAGATACAAATTTCAATATCTTAGAGTGTTTCACAAAATATCAAGTGCAACATATCTAAGATCAGACTGCTCTGTCTGAGCAGTCTGATCTTTATCAACTTAGTCTGTAAAAGTTTTGTAACTTGACAAGAGTTACTCAGCTGTGTACTTGTTTTCTTGTGTATGAAAAAATTATTTATGTCAATGATTGATATTTCTAGGATGGTAGTTTAAGCGCAACTGGGGACAGCGTAATAGTGATTGGTGCCGCCTCTAAAGGAATCATCCAGCGTGATCAACAACACAATGTTCAAGTAAGTTAATCCTTCTCCAGAATATCTGAAATTTTAACAACTATGAGAAGAAAGGCCTTGGAAAACATTGAAAAGGGGGGGGGGTTAAAGGACAAAATGCAGGTGACTGGCATTTATCCATTTCTTTAATGCTTTCCCAAACGACAAATTTTGGACTGGTCCAAATTGAAAGAGTTCGCAGACGACAATTTTAAATTTGATGAAAATGGCAGAAAGTTCTCAAAAAGGGTAGAAAACACTGTGGGAAAAGGAGAAATTGCTCGTTACGAGCAATTTCTCCTTTTCCCACAGTGTTTTCAAAAGACTTGTACTGCAGACACGTGAAAACCAGGGCTTGTTTGGGAAAGGGTTAATGCTTTCTACCCGTCCGAAAAAAAAACAAAAAAAACAGATATAATCACCTGAGCATCATTTAATTTGTTGCCGGTCAAAGGTTTCAGTGTGAACCAGTCTAAAATTTCGTCTTTTGGTGGAGAGTTACTGTTTGATCATGATAGGTCTTACACTTGTATTTTTTATTTTTGATTTCTGGGTATCTTGCATTCTGTCAGACCTTTGTGGCTTTTATTTTTCCATTCTGGATTCCTTCCCTCTGTTTGCCTGCCTTGCTGCTGTTTCTTTACTTATCCCACATTTACCTGCCAGTGTCAAGGTTTTGACCAGTTAAAACTCTTTACCACACAATGACGCCTTTTGACGCCCCTGGGAAAGAAGCCTTTTGAAAACATTGTGGGAAAAGGAGAAAATGCTGGTAACCAGCATTTTCTCCTTTTCCCACAATGTTTTCTACCCTATCAAAGAAAAATTGCACCATTTGAGCCACATTGAAATTGTTGTCTGCAAAAGCTTTCAATTTGGACAAGGCTAAAATTTTGTCGTCTGGTAGAGGGTTAACTCTTTACGGAACAAAATTTTAGACTTGTCCAAATTGAAAGGATTTGCAGAAAACCAATTAAATGTAACTCAAAACGTGAAATTTGTCTTTCATAGAATAAAAAAACATAGTGGGAAAAGGAGAAAATGCTGGCTACCAGCATTTTCTCCTCTTCCCACAATGTTTTCAACAGCCTTCTTCCTCAAGGTTGTTAGAACTTGGGATTGTGTGGTAAAGGGTTAAATTCTGGTTCAGAGTAGCCAGATAAATATGAATATATGCCATGTTTTGAATTTTTTCATAATATTAAAACTCGGTATATGGTTCATCATAGCAAGCCAGTGAAATCCAGAATATCTTAACCCTTTCCCAAACGACAAATTTTGGACTGGTCCAAATTGAAAGAGTTTGCAGACGACAATTTTAAATTTGATGAAAATGGCAGAAAGTTCTCAAAAAGGGTAGAAAACACTGTTGGAAAAGGAAAAATTGCTCGCTACGGGCAATTTCTCCTTTTCCCACAGTGTTTTCAAAAGACTTGTACTGCAGACATGTGAAAACCAGGGCTTGTTTGGGAAAGGGTTAAACTGAAGTATAGGATATGCTTACATATTTTTCCAGGTATACAAGACTCAATATGCTGCTAATCCATTTGAAAATATGTCAGAAGAGGAGATAGCCAGATATAAGTTTGATGTGGAACATAAGGGGCAGAACCTGGATACAGTGCAAGAAGGTATGTTACCTTCTATGAAACTATTGTTGGCATGGGCATTTAACACAATCCCACACAATCCCAACTTTTGATGACTCTGAGGAAGAAGCCCTATGAAAACATTGTGGGAAAAGAAGACAATGCTGGTCACCTAGTGATGACAGTATTTTTTACTGTATCAAAGACAAAGTCCATCATTTCAGCCACATTTGAATTGTCATCTGCACATGCTTTCAGTTTGGACAAGTCTACATTTGTGTTGTGTGGTAAAGATTTAATTATTACACTGTTAATAAAAATGACAATTTCAGGATTATTTGGCTTGTATCAGAAATACAGGAATGTATCTTTAGTTTTTATACAAAATAGTATAATATGTTTGCTGTTTTTCCATTGTTTCAAGTTTGCCTCAGTTCTATAAATTGCTAAATAGTATTTAACTCTTTACCAAACGACAAAATTTCGGACTCAACCAAATTGAAAGCATTTGCAGACAACAAATGTAGTTCAAATGATGATTTTTGTCTTTGATGGGGTAGAAAACCTTGTGGGAAAAGGAGAAAATGCTGGTTACCAGCATTTTCTCCTTTTCCTATAAGGTTTTCAAAAGCCTTCTTTTTCAGGGTCGTTAAAAGTCGGGATTGTGTGGTAAAGACTTAAAGTCAGTGTGTACCGACAAATTTTTATTGCAATTCAAAGATTTGGCCAGAATCTTGATATCTCTTTTTTAACTCTTTACCAGTAAAAAAGATGACAATCGTCCAAAATTAAGACTTGTCCAAAAATAAATCAATTATATTGTTGAAATGGCAAGGCTTTTTTGACCTTCATTATCCCTTTACCACACAATCCCGACTTTTGACGACCCTGAGAAAGAAGCCTTTTGAAAACATTATGGTAAAAGGAGAAAATGCTGGTAACCAGCATTTTCTCCTTTTCCCACAATGTTTTCTACTCTTCCCAAAGCGAAGTTAAATTTTTGAGTCACATTTATTTTGTCATCTGCAAAAGCTTTCAATTTGGACTGGTCTAAAATTTTGTGGTTTGGTAAAGAGTTATTCAGAAAATAGTGTATAATGTAAAAGTGGAGAAGAGCATGCATTCTGTGCTGTCTGATCTTGATATGTGCTCTCTTGAAAAGCAACCACAGTCTTTCTTGGCACTATAGCCTGGACGTCAGAACCAAATAAATGTTTGATATTACTAGAGATGCTGACCCCAGGTCTGGATGGGAAATATCACATACAATAGAGCCAAAATTAGATGGCATTCTGTGCAGTCTGATCCTCATCTTTATGTGTGCAAAAGTAGCAGTGGTGTTTCCTTGGTATCTAAAGGGTTAACTCTTCACCAAACGATAGAATTTTAGACTTGCCCAAATTCAAAACATTTGCACACAACAATTCAGGTGATGCAAAAATTGAAGTTTGTTTTAGGAAGGGTAGAAAACATTGTGGAAAAAGGAGAAAATGCTGGTTATCTGACATTGCAGAGGAGCAGATAACCCCATGTCCTGAAGGCAGATGTCAGATAGGGTAAAGCCAAGATCAAATACATTGTGTGCTGTCTGATCTTGATCTACAATGCAAGAGCATTGCAAGAGCAAATAATTATACTTTGTTTTGAATCTGAAAGGCTAGACCTCTTTCAGAATTGACCCTTTACCTGATGAATAAATTTCAGACTTGTCTAGGTTGATAGCATTTGCAGATGAAAAATCAAATGAGTCTCAGATGATGGCATTTGTCTTTGTAAGGGTAGAAAACATTGTGGGAAAAGGGGAATCCATACAACAAGGGCAGGTAACCATCAAAGTATTTTGACTTAGTTATGCCTCCTTTTTTTGAGTTGGAATTTTCACTGAAAATCAATGCTCTTCTTTCTTTTTCCCACATTGTTTTCTAAGGCATTTTTCCTCAGTGTCATTTTGTATACAAATGTCTGATATTGCAGAGGAGCAGTTGACACCAGGTCCGGAAGGCAAGTTGATTTCCACAGATGAGAGAATGCAGCAAGTTCAGCAAAGAAGTGCTGAATCTGCCCCGCCTGCCAGCCAGGGAACTGATGCTGTGGATTACGACGGTGAGTCAGAGAGGTTGGGAACATACAGGAATTTTAGACTTGTCTAATTTGGAAGCTTTTACAGACAACAAATTAAATTTGTCTCAAATGTAGGAATTTGTCTTCGAAAGGGTAGGAAACATTGTAAGAAAAGAAATAAATGCTGGTTACCAGCATTTTCTTGTTTTCTTACAGTTTTCTTATTCAGGGTCGTTAAAACAAGGGATTGTGTGGTAATAGGTTAAATACACTAGCAAATAGGTTCATTCTCTCTGTAACATGTAACAGATACTTCACTTGCCACTGCCATTAGTATCTCCACTGCTTTGATATGCAAATGTTGTGATGGAAGCTTGATTTGATGTTGTAGAGTGAAAGAGCTTTTTTCTTAAGTTTTTTCCCAATTTTTTTGTTATTTTCTGTGGATCAACAGATTGTAGTTGAACATTTTCAAAGAATGAGCTTGTGCTTTACTGTGCTTTTGAAGAAATGAGTATGACTTATTGCCTGATGATAGATTCTGCTTGGAAATTTGAAAATGTGAAGTGGCATTATGGCACGTTGGACATTAACCTTTTACCACACAATCCAGACTTTTAACGACCCTGAGAAAAAAAAACTTCTTGAAAACATTGTCGGAAAAGGAGAAAATGCTAGTAACCAGCATTTTCTCCGTTTCCCACAATGTTTTCCACCCGATCCAACACAAATATTTATTTTGGGGTCACATTTCTTTTGTTGTCTGCAAATGTTTTCAATTTGGAATGGTCTAAAAATTTGCCGTTTGGTAAAGAATTAAACAGGTAAGCACTCAAAGACTCCTGTGGTTTTAGAATTCCTTGTAAGAAACCTTATGAAAACAAAGAATAAAAACTTTTGAAAACATTAAGAGAAAAAGGAGGAAAAGCTGGTAACCAATATTTTCTCCTTTGCCAACAACACAATCTATTCATGTAAATCCTATCATTTTAACTAGGTTGATCTACAAAAACTTGTTGGTTTTGTTAGGTCAAGAATTTTTTGTCAGGTTATGTTTTTATCATATTACTTGCTGAATTAATCAAACCTTTTGTCAAACTTTCTACTTACCTATCCTCTGAATAATCCCATAAATCAATCTTGTTTATGATATTCCCTCATAGGATTTTTGGAGTATTTCAATTTTGACCAGATGATGAAGAGACTTGGTTATTTACAGTTCCTCAGTCCTTTCATTAAACAGGTTACTTCTAAGACCTTATTTTACAGAATGTTGTAGATGTAAATATGAGGAGTAGAAATTTCTCCAACCTGTATGTTTTGATGACTCTGTGTTGCTGCTTTTTGTGTGTTGTTTCACTACATGTGTGTTTTTGTGTCCTCATGTTTCAGGGCAGGGGGATGGATTCAAGGTCAATGCAAGTGAGTCAATTAACTCATTTTTCTCTCATTCTCAACCTCTATATGGGATCTGGACGCAGGTGCCATGCAGAGTACCGAGTCCATATTCACCAATTATTCTTAAGAACATTCTTATGCTCATACTAAATTAAGCAAGTAACACAAATTCCTGTTGGCTAAACCAAATGGTTCAGCCAGTCAAAAGTTGTGTTACTTTAAATTTGGAAAATTCTTGAAAATAAGTCTAAGAATGTTCTTTAGAAAAGTTGGTGAATACGAACCCTGATGCTGTATTCACAGACCATTCTGCATTATATTTTATGACAGAATTTTCAAAAAATTGTTATAAAGCTATAGGATTGGATGGGACAGAACATCTCAGCCATATCAGATGGTCAGTACTGGATATTAGGCATAGATGTTTTATGATACTTCAACAGATTTCAATAGTAGATTGTTTCATTAATCATTCTGGAAGAGCTTGATATCATAGTAAAGTTCTCCTATTTCATCTTTAAATTATCACAGTACTTGGGCTAAGAATCATTTGTAATAAAAGTCATATACAAGTTTAGAAGGGTCAGCTTGCTCATGTTGTTTGAAATGACAAAACAGGAAGCATTGCCATTGATCGCAATTGATTGTAGATATCTGAAGATAGCTTGCATTACACATACATAGGTTATATGTACTATTTTATATTAGTTTTATCTTTGTGCTAGAACACTGACATAGCCATGTATCTTCCCTTGTAAAGTCAAATAATTATTATATCATGAAACAGTACTAAAACTATTACACAAAAGAGATGGAAATATGTATGTTATTTGTAAAGCCCATATTTACATGTACATGTTAAATTCCTCAAGCAAAATGTTTCATTCATCTTTAATGTATGAAGATAAGCTGGGATTCAGGCATTTTAACCCTTTCCCAAACGACAAATTTTGGACTGGTCCAAATTGAAAGAGTTTGCAGACAAGAATTTTAAATTTGATGAAAATGGCAGAAAGGTCTCTAAAAGGGTAGAAAACACTGTGGGAAAAGGAGAAATTGCTCGTTACGAGCAATTTCTCCTTTTCCCACAGTGTTTTCAAAAGACTTGTACTGCAGACACACGAAAACCAGGGCTTGTTAATGAAGGGGTTAATTATCAACTCTTGAGATACGTTTGCAGCTGGTAACTTTGAAAAGATCCATGTAAAATTTAGATAAGATAAGTAAACATTTGATATATGAACACATTACGCTACTATCAAAGTATACTTCTAAGCAGTTTGTGGGTCCTGCGTGGTTCGGTGTAGAACTTGTAACCAGAAGGCCTTGAGTTCGAGTCTCACTGGAAGCATTGGGTTTTTCGTGGGAGTGTCCTTGGGCAAGACACTATAGAGCCCTAGCCTAGTACTGGTGAAATCCATGACATATGTGAATATGTGAGCTTTCACTGTGATAAGAAATAATGTTGAAAGTGGCTTAAAACACCATTCAGTCACTGAGCAGTTTGTCCTTTTGTTGCATTGTTTCAAAATTGATTTGTGTCAAGATACAAAATGTTATCTGCAAAAAGTATTGATAAACGTAAGTCATCAATATTCTTTAAGATATCATTCTAAAGATACACCTTATTATTTTTCAAGATGATATTCATTTTGTCATAAACATATTTTCATTGAACCATTTCAATGTCTAACAATTGGAAGGAGTTAGCTTCTGTTATGAGAATATTTAATTAACGTTCAGTTGTTCATTTTTTCATTAGTTTTGTTTGTTGTATCTGTCCTTGTATTTGTTCTGTTTATCTGTACATTTGTCATTGTACCTGGTGTGGCATATAGCTTTATATGTGTAGTTAGAAGTTGAAAAGATATGTGTGTGAAACAAGTAATTACTGAGAATAGGAAATGGTTTACAACAGTGACAAAAACAAAACAACGTGCACACATATATATACTGTTACAGAAGATACTTGTATAATATGGCAATAGTTTTACCAATCACCTCCTGCGTTGTATTTTGACAGCAAAATTTTAGACAGTGTGAGTCATCCAAATTGAAAGCACAACGGTGGCTCATGTGATGGAATTTGTCTGTGAAATATTTTACAACAGTGTTGAAAAGGAGAATATAGTGGTTACCAGCATTTTCTCCTTTCCCCCCAGTGTTTTCAAAAGCCTCCTTCTCCAGGGTCGTTAAAATAGTATAAATGTAATAGCATAAGTTATGATATTATTATTTTACTTTATTAGTTTCACTTATTTTGCATACAGTTTATGCATGAACTAACTAAGCCTTTTCTAAAGTTTTTATAAGATTATTATAGTTTGGAATTTTCATTACTAATTAGTTTAAATTTGTCCTTCATTACTCGTTGCTTGGCAACAGAATTTAAGACTGCCAATATAGCAAGCTTTTGCAGCCAGTATACTAGATATGGCTTGTGAGATTTGTCTTCGAAGTGATGGAAAAAATTATGTGAAAGGAATAGAAATACTGATTATCAGCAGTTTATTCTTTTCCTAGAATGTTTTCAAAAGCAGTCTCTCTCAAGTGTTGTACACCTGATTGTATAGTAAAGGTTTGTATTAATGGCCAGATTCGCTTGGGGGTTTTTTTTGTCAGAAAAAAAGGAACTTTAAGCCTTTGCCAAACAACGAAATTTTAGACCTGTCCAAACTGAAAGCATTTGCAGACGACAAACTAAATATTGCCCAAATGATGGAATTTGTCTTTGATAGAGGAGAAAACATTGTGGGAAAAAGAGAAAATGCTTGTTACCAGTTTTTTTCTCATTTTTCCACAATGTTTTCATAAGCATTTTTTCTCAGGGTCGTTTAAACTTGGGATTGTGTGGTACAGGGTTAAGCAACAAAAAGATTCGTATCAATCCTTTACCAAACAAAGAAGACTTATCCCTGGCAAAACTGAAAACTTGCAGACAGCAAAATAAGTGTGATTCAAAAGTATAAATTCGCCTCTTGAAGGATAGAAAACATTGTAGAAAAGGAGAAAATGATGAATACCAGAATTTTCTCCTTTTCTCACAATGATTTTAAAAGGCTCCCACCTTAGGATTGTTAGTAAAGCATGAGATTGTGTGGTAAAGGGTTAAGAGATAAGGGCAGTCACATTATTGCCTTGAAAACATACTGCTTTCTCATTCTGAAGCTTTCTTTCAGTTTTAAGTTCGAAGCTAAGTTTAAATTTTAAGGGAAAAAACTTTAGGAAAGGTTTAACCCTTTCCCAAATGACAAATTTTGGACTGGTCCAAATTGAAAGAGTTTGCAGACGACAATTTCAAATTTGATGAAAATAGTAGAAAGGTCTCAAAAAGGGTAGAAAACACTGTGGGAAAAGGAGAAATTGCTCGTTACAAGCAATTTCTCCTTTTCCCACAGTGTTTTCAAAAGACTTGTACTGCAGACACGTGAAAACCAGGGCTTGTTTGGGAAAGGCTTAATGATGTACGTATATTTTTGGCATGTGACTTAGACCCTGTACAAAGTGACAAGCATGGGTCTCAATCGACCACTGATACTGCATCGGAGGGCGTGTCCTCCCCTTCTCCCGTCACGTCGCCTGTATCCCCGGTTTCTCAAGGCTCCCAAGGTTGGTATAGCATTGCTGCTAGGGCTTGCTACTGAATGCTTTTCCACTAGCTCCCAATTTTTCTCTCCCTGAACCTTGTGTTTTTTCTCGAGGAATATAAAAACCCATTTCGTTATCTCTTATACTCCTCTTCAGACAATGGTAAGCTTGTGACAGATTTTAGCTTTTAAGGAAGCAAATTTAACATTAGGCTAGATCAGTGCACTCTTGATGTACATGTATTTATCACTTTATGTATGATGGCTTTTCAGAATATTTGTTAATATAGAATTGCTCAGAATGAGCAATAATGGCTCCATTTGTTCCTGTTTTCTTGAATTTTTTCACATCAAGTTTATAATTGCCAGTATTCAATTTTATAATCTAATTTTTAAACAATATGTGATGGCACAAATCTGAGTAATCATGTCGATGCTGTGAACAGCTTTGGAAAACATGATAGAAGAGGGGACAGTTGCTTGGTACAAGTGATTGCACCTTTTTACATGGCGTTTTAAATATAATTCATGTGCAGTAGTTGTGGAACAACCATCAGATAGGCTTATCCATGACCTAAGTTTACCCTTTACCACATAATCCCAACTTTCAAGGACCCTGAGAATGCAATCTTTTGAAAACATCATGGAAAGAGGAGAAACTGCTAGTAACCAGCATTTTCTCCTTTTACCAAAATGTTTTCTACCCTTCCAAAACAAATTCTAATTTTTGAGTTAACTTTATTTTGTCAATTGCAAATGCTGTTACTTTGAAAAAATCTAAAATTTTATTGTGTGGTTAAGAGTTTTATAAAAGATTTGTCTTCCAAGCCAGTTTTATTTGGTAAGTTTGAAAATCTGATCTTCTTCACCTGTCAGAATCTCCTAAGAAAAATTAGAATACAAAATTTAAACATTTAAAGATCATACTGACTGTGGGTGCTTTGCTTTCAAGATGCTTTTGGCTGTGATGGTTGCATGCTACCATATTTATCTCAGCTTTACTTTATACTTAACATCAGTTGCTTATGAAAACAATTTTCTGATGTTCACTCGTGGCTAATTAAAATTTGATGTTATTTGCAACATTTTTCAAAATGTGATAAAAGAAATGGTTGGAAAACAAAAAAAGAAATGGTTGACTATTTATGGGAGCAAAAGAAAGAGATTTGCAACTTGCTGGGGTTGATGAAAAATTTTGTTGAGTGTCTCATTAGCTTTGAGCGCTTTCTGTGAACTTCTCACTCTTTTTCTGCACACTTTTACTGCTTATAGATTTTGCTATAACTTTATATTTTCCTCTCAATCTCAGTTGTACGACGTACAAAAAGGCCCAGCTATAATCGGCTGAACCGCAACTCGAGAGAAACAAATGTTGATGCAATATTTTCATACCCTGAACTTCGCAAGTCTCGAGAGACCTCTATTGATGATATCATTTCTGAGCAAAGGTTAGCGGGAGAGGCTGACCTCGACCTCGATGAATTACTCAAAACTAACCAACGTCGGTCTCGAGAAACAAATGTTGATGATTTCTCAGAAACAACCTCGCAAATTTCTAGACTCTCGTACGATGAACTTTATGGTTGGTATTGACAGCTCCTCTTGTTGTTTTGCTAGTCACATGGTGCAGTGGTAAATTTATTAACATCCCTTGATCCTGTCTTTGCACTAAAACTAATACAGATCACAGAAAAACCCTCTCACCAGAAAGGAAAAAGACATTTACATTTATCTTCAAATTTTGTAATTATGAAAGAACAGAGACATAATGTTATCTTTCATTTATTTTGTTTGATTTCTTTTCATTAATGAAATATAGTGTAGATTTTTGAAGATAGATTTTATTCAGTGATACACAACTTAGGTCAATCTACTGCTTCATGCATTTTGATGTATGAACATCTTGACTAAACATTTTATTCTTTATGGCACTAAACACAACACTGTCTGTTTTGAAGAGACTCTAGATCAAGATCAGACTGCAAAAAATGTGCCGTCTTTGTTTAGACCCAAAATGTGTGCTATATGTACCGTATTTCACCTAATTAACATGCTAGGGCGCCATGCAAAAACCGACAGGATGCTTTTATTTTATAGCCAATTTCCCGAAATTTAACCCTTTACCAGACGACAAAATTTTAGCCTTGTCCAAACTGAAAGCATTTGCAGACGACATTTTCAATATGGCTCAAATGGTGCAATTTTTCTTTGATAGGGCTGAAAACATTGTGGGAAAAGGAGAAAATGCTGGTTACCAGCATTTTCTCCTTTTCCCACAATGTTTTCAAAAGGCTTTTTTCCCAGGGGCATTAAAAGGCGGCATTGTGCAGTAAAGGGTTAAGCACCGTCACTTAGAGTAAGTACGGTACTTTGATCCGGCTTTTAGTTAGCTGGCCTACTGAGTACAAAGGGGTCAGTTTTGAAAGACTTCCCTAATGCAGCAATGCAGAATATTGATTTTACAGCTGATCATGATTTATTTGGACATTAACCCTTTCCCAAACGATAAATTTTAGACTGGTCCAAATTGAAAGAGTTTACAGACGACAATTTTGAATTTGATGAAAATGACAGAAAGTTCTCCAGAAGGGTAGAAAACACTGTGGGAAAAGGAGAAATTGCTCGTTATGAGCAATTTCTCCTTTTCCCAGTGTTTTCAAAAGACTTGTACTGCAGACACGTGAAAACCAGGGCTTGTTTGGGAAAGGGTTAAATATCATTCACCATAAGTATGGGACAATGGTGTTCAATACTTCACTTTTTTAAAGTTTTTTCAAGTTATTTGACAAATTTTGTGTTACTGGATGTTTATAATGTTATTGGAAGTGTAGGTGTATTGGGGTAGTCAGGTGTTAATGACATCCATTTTGAAGTAATTAGGATTATGTTGATGCCATACTGGTAGGTTTATTTATTAAATATCTGTCTGTAGTGATTTAAGTAAGTCTGCATTTGAAAAGTTTTAGTGAAGTCGTCTTTCATTTGAAAGTTTGTCACTACAGTCATCGATTTTAATGTAAGGTCAGGTGTGGGTGGGGGTTGTCCGGAGGCCTCTGGAGTAAGAAACATAGTAGGGGCACTACTATTAGGGAGTGAGCGTTAATTAGGTGAAATGCGGTTTGACTTTATGAGCAAATTTATTTTGAAATTGTAATGTCTTAATTTTTGTTCTCTAAAAATATATTTAGTGTTCTTTCGGTTCAGATTATATACAGATTCTTGCAATATTCTCACTGTTGTATCGTTCTGTATTAGGCTTGACTGAAACTGGTACATGATTGTGCTGTCTTTGTACCTAGATTATTACTCAAGAACTATGACTTACTTCCGACCTTCAACCTGTCAGCTTCAAACTGTAATCTGCTGTATTACAGATTTTATGATGTCTTACTGGAAATTCCATTTGTATTCTTATTCAACCTATCATATTGATTTTTGTTTGATCTAGTTTTGAATACAAGTTAATTTTTCTAAACAAGAGAGAAAAGTTGTTTTATGTTGAATCATAGGCCATTTAAGATGACCTTACAGATACAAAATAGCTTGAAAGCTTCTGGGTTTACGGTAATTCCTATAGCACCAAACAAGTGGACCATGCTCTGGCAAAAGGGGGTTCAGTGCCTCTCTGTAATAGATTATACCAAGCAAGTCATCACAGTAATATGGATCCATGATGATCATGAGGTACCATGCAGAAAATTGAGCAATAGCAAAAGGTTTCAGTCCAGGTCAGCCTGCACAGACTGCGCAATCTGACCTGGGTGGATACCCGTTGCAAATGCATTTAGCCCCTTTTTCAAAGAGCATGGCTCAAGTATATGGGTGCAGATCATCTTCAGCCTTCACTTTCATACAGTTTGATCTTGATCTCCTCAATCCACATTATAGAGATATTCTTGGAAATAATACCTTGAAATGGTATTTTTTGAGATCTTGTTATCCACTGAAAATATTGAACTTTTACATGTTTTACATGTGGCTCTTAACCCTTTCCCAAACAAGCCCTGGTTTTCACGTGTCTGCAGTACAAGTCTTTTGAAAACACTGTGGGGAAAAGGAGAAATTGCTCATAACGAGCAATTTCTCCTTTTTCCACTGTCTTTTCTACCCTTTTTGAGAACTTTCTGCCATTTTCATCAAATTCAAATTTGTCGTCTGCAAACTCTTTCAATTTGGACCATCTAAAATTTAGCGTTTGGGAAAGGGTTAAGAGTGAAACCCTTACCAATCAATCTTGTATTAGAGAATGACCCTAAAGAGAAAGACTTGAAAACATTTTGAGAAAAGTAGAAAATGCTGGTAACCAGCTTTTTCCCCTGTTTACTCAATATTTTCTACCCTTTCACGGACAAAGCCTATTATTCGAGCCATATTTACTCACCAGCATAATGCTACTGATTTGGAGAAGTCTAAAACCCTATTGTTTAATTAACCCTTTACCAGACGACAAAATTTTAGCCTTGTCCAAATTGAAAGCATTTGCAGATGACAATTTCAGTGTGGCTCAAATGGTGCAATTTTTCTTTGATAGGGTAGAAAACATTGTGGGAAAAGGAGAAAATGCTGGTTACCAGCATTTTCTCCTTTTCCCACAATGTTTTCAAAAGGTTTCTTTCCCTGGGGCATCAAAAGGCGTCATTGTGCGGTAAAGGCTTAATAAAAAGTTGACGTTTAGAAAGCAAAAATTCAGATCTGAATGACTTGATAGATGAGTTGTGATACAGAACAAGACTTCACTCATAATATGTTGAGCCTTTTACTCTTTACCAAACAACAAAATTTTAGACTGGTCCAAATTGAAATCATTTGTAGACAACAAATCAAATGTGGCTGAGATGATGAAATTTGTCTGTAAAAGTGTACAAAACCTTGTGGAAAAGGAGAAAATGCTGGTTACCAGCATTTTCTCCTTTTCCCACAAAGTTTTAAAAAGACTATTTCCTCAGGGTCATTAAAACTTGGGGTTGTGTGGAAAAGAGTCAAAGCTATACATGTTTAAATATACATAATTTATAATGGCAACTTTTTAGAAAAGAAGTAGAAAGATGCAAGTCAGAAGACCTTAGGAGTGACCTCAAAATAACAAACAAATAAAATTGTAATGCTACATTTCCAAGACAATTCTTCAGATTAGCTGACACTTTAAGGCTCTCAACCAATCAGATGCTGGTCTGAAAGAACTCAAAACTTGAACTGTACTCTAGTGTCGAACAGGGACTAGTTTGCTATAGCTAGGCTTTTAGATTGACTAGATGTACCTTTAGTTCCTATGGTTTCTAGAGTTACTCATAGTTGTTGAACTGCCAAAGGAATGTAGATGTACATGTATGGTGTTTGCGTGCCTTTTAGCAGGAATTGGGTATCGTCATGGTTAAATTTACGATGATGACTATTTCGTAGACCTCAGTAAACAAAAGAGAAATTTTCCAGGATATACAAAGAAATTCCAAATATTGCAATTTCAAGACTACCAGATATTTTCCTGAGAACTTGACATCAGACTATGTCAATCAGTAATCACACATCACATTTCGTTCAATCTGATCTTCAATTACTTTGTTTGCAAAGTTTTGTGTGATGCTGCTCTTGATAATCTAGAAGTTAATGTATAATAATGTCATGACACCTGGAAATTATCCAGTTTTTATACAAAAATTTACTTTTGGATTGTAAGCGGATGTGTTGGAGAAAATGATGTGAATCTAAAACAGGAATTTCTAGTAACAGACACAATACAAGCTAAAACACTTTCTTAGCAAAACATTAAATCTTGTTTCCACTTCATTTTTGTTACAGAGATTTGCAAGTTAAATCCAAGTTACTGAACATTTAGAAAAAGCAAATGATTGTTGATATCCACATTAAGAACACCTGATACTGCACAAGGAAAATAGAAAAAGAACAAGTAATTCTTAAAACAGGTAACATGCAAGAAGTCTAAATAAAAGTTGCAACATAAGAGACAAACTTGAAATAAACTTTTTTAAGCTCAGAAGAAACCCTGTTTACTTACGATTGCATGGTACTTAGCATGTAATAGACAACAATATGTGTTACATACAGGCAAATCCTTGCTCAGGTTTTTTAGAAGAAAATCCAGTCTTCTTCTGGAAGCAGCTAAAAAACGGTCCAGTACTAGAAACTCCATTGTTGAGGATGATAATGATGACGATGATGATGATGTGTTTGTCGATGGTACAGAGGAGGGAGGCACTGGTAAATTGGCCATGAACTCTGCCATAATCTGTCTCTATGGCAATATGTATATCAATGGCATGACCTTGACCTCTGTTCTAGAATTGTAATTTAAGTCTCCTTGACAACATTTATTGTGAATATTATTAGTTTTACTGCTATGGTTGCAGTCTTCAAACTTCTTTTAAACATGTACTCTAGTCTTGGCTACTAAATTAGTTCTTTCTAAGGTGTGTATAGGCTGTACTGATTTGCAGGTGATGTCATAAATACATGCCTTTCTCAGGTAGAATTAATCAGTTACTTATTGCCCCATGGAGTGCATTGCATAACTATAGGTGCTTTTACGGTCAGTGTAGATTATGATCAGACTGCACAAAAGATTCAGTCTGATCTTTAATCGAGACTTTTCAGTATGCAAAGACATTCTGCCCTATAGCAACCTTAGAATGACTATGATATGGTTACTTTGCTGTGACTGAAAACCTTTATTTGTTTATTGTGTATTTTACAACTGTTTACTACACAATAAAATTTTAGCCTTCTCCAGATTGATTTTGTAGACCACAATTTTAAATGTAAGTCAAAACATGATATTTGTCTTTCATTGAGTAGAAAACATTGTGGGAAAAAGTGAAAATGCTGGTTACTTCTTTTCCCATAATGTTTTCAAAGGGGTTGTTCCTCAGGGTTGTTAAGACTTGGGATTGTGTGGTAAAGGGTCAGTGGTGAAATACTACTTTAAAGAATTCTGCATATTGTTGCCAGTGATGAAAAAGATACATTGACTGAAGGAAAGGAGGATGTCTATGTATTATGTTACTACAAGATTCCGTGTTCAGATAGGAGCAAGCACTTGTTGTTTGAAACAAGCAATTGCTCCTTTTGAGGCAATGGTTTCATATACTAATGGCAGGGCATAGAAAGTCATAATTGTATCCCACAATTCTTTGAATACTGTGTACAGGTGTGGTATATTAACCCTTAGGGCACCTTTCACAACTATAGTTGCATTTGTGGCCAGTGTAGATCAAGATCAGACTGCACAAAACATGCAGTCTGATCTTTGATCTACACTGGCCACTTTCATGAGACATTCTTGGTACAAGTAATCCTGAAACTGCAATTTTTTTGTTTTTATTTCTAGACAGAAATTGACTGCAGGGTTTATTTGTTGCTCTTACGGTTAATTAATACCATTTCAGTAAATGATATAGAAATGTTTTGAAATTTGAATTACAAGTAAACTTACAACTGAAGCTGAATTTTACAATCAGTGTCTGAATTTTCATGCTTTTACTGTATTTATTCTAGACAGTATTTTACTATGCATCTTGCATTTTACATTCTGTTCACATTTTACATACATACATGCATGTGAAGTTAGAATTACTCAGTAGCCATGTATACTTACATGATATTTTTTTAAAGCATTTAAACTCTTATCCAAGCCACAATATTGTGGGTATGTCCATGGTAAAAAATTAAAATGATTTTTAGCTCCACTGGCCGAAGGCCAGCGGGCTTATGTCATGGCCCGGTGTCCGTCGTGCGTCCGTCCGTCCGTCCGTTAACTTTTATTTCAAACATCTTCTTCTCTGAAACTACCCATCCAATTTTCATGAAACTTCACAGAAATGATCCTGCCATGGTCCTCTTAAGAATTTCTTGAATGAATTTGATTCCTTCAAAAACTCTGGTTGCCATGGCAACAAAACTGAAAAATATTGGAAATTTTTAAAAATCTTCTTGTCTGAAACCATAAGGCATAGGGCTACCAAATTTGGCATGTAGCTTTATGTGGTAGACCTCTATCATGTTTCTTGAAATTATAGCCCTGGGGTTAAAATTGGCTTTGCCCCAGGGGTTACAAGTTTTACATAGGCTTATATAGAGAAAACTTTAAAAATCTTCTTGTCTGAAACCATAAGGCATAGGGCTACCAAATTTGGAATGTAGCTTTATGTAGTAAACCTCTATCATGTTTCTTGAAATTATAGCCCTGGGGTCAAAATTGGGTCTGCCCCAGGGGTCACAAGTTTTACATAGGCTTATATAGAGAAAACTTTAAAAATCTTCCTGTACCTAGCCGTAAGGCCTAGAGCTACCAAATTTTGCATTTAGTTTGATCTAGTTGGGGTCTACCAAAAGTGCCCAAATTATAGTCCTGGGGTCAATTTGGCCTCATGCTGGGGGGGGGGGGGGGTTCCACAAGATTTACATAGTCTTACATAGGGAAAACTTTTAAATCTTGGTGTACATAGCCATAAGGCTTAGGCTACCAAATTTTGCATAATCATAGCATTATCTAGGGGACAACTACAAAGAAGGCCCAAGTTACAGCCCTAGGATCAAGTTGGCCCTGCACCAGGGGTCACAAGTTTTACATGGGTTTATGGAGTGAAAAGTTCAGAAACCGTCTTGTTACTAGCCATAAGGCCAAGAACTCCCAAATTTGGCATGTTATTCTTCTAATACACATATTCCCCATTTAGTCCGACTGTAGCCCTGGGGTCAAAGTTTTATAAGGGCTTATATAGTGAAGACTTCTCTTCATGGTTTATATTTATAAGCCAGTGGAGCGATACAGGGCCATCATGGCCCTCTTGTTTTTTGTTGTTGTTGAAAAGATAGCATACGTTGTAAGAAAAGGAGAAAAAGTTGGTTGATTGCATTTTCTCCTTTTCTTACAGTGTTTTCAAGTCGTCTTTTTCAGGTGGGGGGGTGGAGAAACAGGATTGTTTGATAAAGGGTTCGGAACGCATGATTATTGAGACCAGTTTTCTTCTGTTTTTCATTTTTAGAGCATTTTTTAAACCAATGACCACTCGTGTAAATTGTACATTTTCTAAAAACCCAAGTAACTTAAAAGTAGAAAGATTCAAACCTTATCCTGCTAAATACTGGAAATAAAACTTTCAAACTGATAGTAAAAACCCAAACTTTGTGATTTCATTAGTATTTTTTGGGTAAAGATATCTCTTTATCGGACACAGTAGATCCAAGATCAGACTGCATGTTCTTTGCATTCTGATCTTGATCTACACTGTCAGCAAAAGGTTCTTGAGTTATGCCTAGCAGCTTAAGGATTAAAGGAGAGGGAAATATCAGTAGTTTTGTTGAAATTGATTGAATATTTTGGAAGAAAAGTGGTAGTGGCTTGAAGGAAAGCAATTGCTCTTATTTCTACAATTTTGTACAAAAGCTGTAATAGTTCTCTGATAATGAGATGAATTATAAAAAAATTATTCATTATTACCGCATGACCTCAGTGTTTGCCTTTTGCCTTTCAAATGCATGATAACATGTTGTGCACAGTCTTGTGTGTAAAAATTCTCTAATTTGTGCATGTTTTTGTGTGTAGAACCCTCCAGCCCCCCTGCTTCACAATCTAACTTCCAGCGGTCTGAGTCGGCCAGATATCCACCAAAAAGTCCTGAACGTAAGTTTCTCACTCATCATTTTAATGACTTCAAAATTTAAGAAACCAAACTGCATGTCTGTGTAAGATAATTAGATCTAATAAGAATCTGCAAATGTCTTGTTTTCACCTGTTGGCTGATACATTGATGTGTTTTGAACAGTTGTCTAAAATCTGTCATTGAAAGGGTAGAAAACATTGTAAGAATGATAGAAAATGTTGGTTTCTGATTGTTTTCCCTTCCCAAGATGTTTTCTACTTTTTCAGGATAAATCGCATCATTTAATCAATATATAAGCACTTCCAGTGTTGATGAGTCCAAACTTTTGTCATCTAGTTAGAGTCAAACACTGTACTATGTCACGAGGGATATGTTTATGATTTGGAGGACAATGGGCTGCATGTAGGACTAAGCTGATTGACCAATTCTCTTAAGTCACTGATGAATGCATATTTGAATAAGCTAATTTAAAGATACATGAATTTAGAATGTCTACTCCCTTGCCCCTCCTTACTGTTTGAATGTTGTCAGTTTTTTTTTATGGTTTTAGTGTTTGAGTGTTGTAAAAGCCTTAGAGCTTTAATTAACTCTTTGCCACACAATCCCGAGTTTTAACGACCTGAAGAAGAAGGCTTTTGAAAACATTGAGGGAAAAAAGAAAAATGCTGGTAACCAACATTTTCTTCTTTTCCCACAGCGTTTTCAACGATCTGAAGACATATACTGTTGTTTGTGCCTCATTTTATTTGTCGTCTGCAAACGCTTTCAATTTGGACTGGTCTAAAATTTTGTTGTGTGGTATAGAGTTAAAAGTGACATACATTTTCAGTCTTGAAATAAGTCCCCAGTAATGACAATTTAAAAGTTGCTCTTGCCCAGAATTTCTCAGCAAAGTGTACAGAGCAGGTCAAAGATGAGAGTGCATGTTTTGATCTTGATCAGCACTGGCCTCAATGGCAACTGAAGTCACAAAAGGCACCTTTAGGGTTGATATTTTTCTGGGAAAAAGCATGTATTGTTTTTTTAGCTCCACTGGCCGAAGGCCAGCGAGCTATTGTCATGGCGTTGTGTCCGTCGTGCGTCCGTCCGTCCGTCCGTTCGTTCGTCCGTGCGTGCGTCCGTAAACTTTTTCTTTAAAAAACTTCTCCTCAGAAACTATTGACTGGATTTTTACCAAATTTCACAGGAATGTTCCTTTGGTGGTCCTCTTTCAAATTCCTTCAAATAATTGTGTTCCATGAAGAATTCTGGTTGCCATGGCAACCAAAGTAAAAAACCTTTAAAAATCTTCTCCTCCCAAACCGCTATTTGGATAGCATTATTATTTTGCAGGAATGTTCCTTAGATACAGGTTTACAGAATTCCTTTAAAAAAAAATGATCTGTCAAAAAACATGGCTTTTATGGGAGACTCATTTTCCTTTTATGGTATAAAGTAAAATCTTTGAAAAATTTCTTCTCTAAAACTATTCATTGGATTTCATTGTTGTTTTGCAGGTAAGTTCCTATGGTGGTTGTCTGCCAAATTGTTTCTATGGTGGTTGTATACCAAATTCCTTTTAAAAAAATGATACACCTAAAAACACATTTTTTTTATAGACAAGGCTTATATTTCAAAAAAATGTTCTTCTCCAAAACTATTTATTGTGTTAGTTTTATCGACTAACAAAGAAAAAGGAAGAAAATTGGATTGACTTGACCTAGTCAGGGCTGTCCTATTTAAGCCCACACATTTTCCTTGGTATTAAGATCACAATTTACTCCAATGATATGCTATTAGTTAGTACTAGTAATGAAATATCACTGGCCATAAATAAGATAAAAGCTTGAGCACCTTTCACAACTTGAGCTTTTCAATTTTGCCTTATTACTAAGCCTGAGTAACCATGCCAAGATAAAAAAGAAAAAGTATTTTAATAACAAAACCCCCATGTTGTAGGTACTTTATAGTCCTTTTGATATAGAACAAGAGAACCTCTGCACTTTTATTAGTTCTGGTAAAGGTTTGTTGACCTACTAATGAGTAAATGCAGAGTGGACAGAGAAGGGGTGTAAATCCTGGTGACCTGGTACACAGTGGGACAGGGCTTTACATCTGTGATAAGGCATTAATGTTACCCAGTCAAACTGATCCCACAACTTCAGTACACCAGAATTAATCTGTGCCCTGGAGCAGGATATTTGATTTATGTAAATGCATTTGTAGACCATTTTGTGTTGTTTGCCACAGAAGACATTCTAACTGTGAAAAGTTGATTATTAGGGATTAGGTGTTCATTGTATGCCAGCATATTTCATTCTATCTGGTGTATTGATGTAAGTTGATCTATATTGCTATAACATTCATTCATTTGCCCTCCTAGCTGTTCTTTTAGATTACCCCTTTACCACACAATCACAACTTTTAACGACCCTGAGAAAGACATATTTTCTATATTTTGATGTTTCCCCACCCAAAATGGTTTGTGAAAGGACCTGTTGCAGACAACATATCTTCAAATTAGTAAGACATATATAAAAAAGGATAGAAATTATTGTGGGAAACTAAGAAAATGCTGGTTACCATTTTTTTCTTCTTTTCTCACAAGTTTTTTCCATACCTTTTTTCTTTAGCGAGCTAAAATGCAGGATTGAATGGTAATTGTTAAAAACTTCTTTTCGCCATTATAGAAATATCAGGCCTGTGGAGCGATACAGGCGCTCAAGCGCCTCTAGTATGCTGTATGGACCTAGATATGCCTAAAAGCATCAGATGGTGCACAAGCAAGATCACACTGCACATTTAGCACTGGCTGATCTTGATCTGCACTATCTGCAAAGGCGTTTGAAATTGCTTACAACATTAAAAATAAACTGGAAATGCATTAGTTCCAACTGAAACTTTAATTTCACTGTCAAATTGAAAAAGTGAAAATCTAGGATTCCATTTGATTTACTGTCACTGATCGGTTGAAACTTTGTGACAAATGGAGAAATTACTAATCTTGTGTAATTTCTCTTTTTTTTTTTTTTAACCACAATGCTGTGAAAAATCTATCTCTGGGGATGCATCAAAATTTGTGTAAAGGAAAAAACCTAAAAATTGTTTGTAAATAACTTCCTTTTGTTTGCTGTGATGTGCATGTTTGCCTGTTTCTATCACACTTTTATTTATTTCTCCCCACCTACATTCAGTTATCAATGAGTTGAAAGCCTCGAAGAACTTTGACCGTTCAAAATCTGAGAGAAAAGCTAAAAGTAAGTCAGGTAAAGTATTGGTGAGGGGTTATTTTCATTGACACCCTTTCAATTTTACAAGGGGATTATTTCACCAAAATTCTTATTATAATTCTAAGTCAAAGACTGGCCATCTCACTGGCTGATATTTTCTAGCCCTTTAACCCTGTACCACAAAATCCTGAGTTTCAATGACCCTGAGAAAGAGGCCTTTTGAAAACACCGTGGGGAAAGGAGAAAATGCTGGTAACCAGCATTTTCTCCTTTTCCCACAATGCTTTCTGTCCTTTTACAGACAAATCTCACCAATGAGCCATATCTAATTTGTTGTCTGCAAATGCTTTTAACTTTGACAAGAGTAAAATTTTGTCATGTGGTAAAGGGTTAATGCACCATTCCATGTTTTAATGACCTTGAGGAAGAAGGCATTTGAAAACATTGCAGGAAAGGAAGAGAAAGCTGGTAAACATAATTTTGTCATTCTCCCAAAATGTTTTCTACCCGTTTAAAAACTAATGTCATCATTTGAACTACATACAATTTGTTTTGTACAAGCCCTTTCAGTTTTTGCAAGTTTAAATTTTGTTTTCTGTTACGAATTTTGGTGAATATGTCTTTTGCAGATATCTTTGATAATCAAAAGTATTTGACCTATCAAAATAACTTAAGTTCACTCAAGAGGGAAATAGGAGCTTGTCCAAGTGGAAGAATCTGAGATCCCTATCTTTGATATAGAATAATTTGTCATACCTAGGTTAGATATTGTGAACGGACACATGAATAAGCAAGAGCTTTTTAACCAGTGGAGATCCAGGCACTGCTTCACTCTCTCATGTGGACAGTGTAGATCAAGATCAGAAGTGCTGAGAAATGTGCAATGTGATCTTGAATCTACATTTTGTGCTCTTTTGTGAGATATTCTGACTTAAACAGGGAGTAAATTTGTAATATATAATGAGTCATGCTCTGTGAAAAGGGGGTTTAATGCATCTGCAAAAAGTATCGATCCAGGTCAGCCTGCTCAGTCTGTGCAGGCTGACATAGGTCAAAACTTTTTGCTGTTGGTCAATTTTTCTGCTTATCAAGGGGCCAATTTACCTCATGATTCAGTTAGTTGTTTACTCTTTACCAGACGACAAAAATTTAGACTGGTCCAAATTGAAAGCATTTGCAGACGACAAAATAAATGTAATTGAAAAATTGAAAATTGTTTTGGGTAGGATAGAAAACATTGTGCGAAAAGGAGAAAATGCTGGTTACCAGCATTTTCTCCTTTTCTCACTAGGTTTTCAAAGGACTTCTTTCACAGGGTCGTTAAAAGTCGGGATTGTGTGGTAAAGAGTTAACCCTTTCCCAAACAAGCCCTGGTTTTCACGTGTCTGCAGTATTAGTCTTTTAAAAACACTGTGGGAAAAGGAGAAATTGCTCGTAGCTCTTTTCCCACAGTGTTTTCTACCCTTTTTGAGACCTTTCTGCCATTTTCATCAAATTTGAAATTGTCGTCTGCAAACTCTTTCAATTTGGACCAGTCTAAAATTTGTCGTTTGGGAAAGGGTTAGACAAAATGGATTTTATGGATCCATAATTATATCATTGATATAATGCACCAGGGTGATACATTAAACCCCCTTTTGCCAGAGCAGTGCTCATACATATATTGTTTTCAAACTGAAAATGAAAAATTTGTGTATTAGGCCTTCTCCATGTTCAAATCTTTTTAATTGTTACTTAACTCTTTACCAAACGACAAAATTTTAGACTCGTCCAAATTGAAAGCATTTGCAGATGACAAAATTAATGTGAGTCAAAAATTGAAATTTGTTTTAGGAAGGGAAGAAAACATTGTGGGAAAAGGAGAAAATGCTGGTTACCAGCATTTTCTCCTTTTCCCACAATGTTTTCAAAAGGCTTCCTTCTCAGGGTCGTGAAAACCCGGGATTGTTTGGTAAAGAGTTAAAAGGACGATCTATTGAATACCTGTTTAAAGTCATCTGAATCTTTGATTCTAGGGGGAAGGGGATCTTGGACTGAACAAATCTTTATTTTAAAATCATTGTTAAATGTTGTAATAAATTTATTAGATATAGTTGTTGATTATTTTATATCTGTTTCATGTTATATGTGCATTTTACTAAATATCAATCATACATATATTTTGAGTGTTGTATCCCCCCTCCCTCCCCCACCCCCCATATGGTGTTGCATGAAAGCATTGTTGTGATGTATCTGCCATGTTCAACAACCAATCTAAATTTAGTTGTAATTAACTCTTTACAAAACAACCCTGTGCTTAAGTGATCCCAGTGGTAACCAGCATTTTCTCTGTTAATCCACATTGTTGGTTACCCTTTCACGGACAAATCCTATAGTGTGAGATACTGTACATTTGATTTGTTGCCTACTAATGCTTTCAGTATCAGTGGGTCTAAAAATTTTGTTGTTTCGTAAAGGTTAAATATTACAAAAATAGCTATGGGATCGGCGGTCAGAGAAAATTTATGCCAATCACATTCCTGGGTATTGGAATTGGAATGATATTTAGATTTGTTGATGAATGGAAAACCAGAACTTCCAGATAAAATTTCTAATGAGTTTGTATGGTTGCATCATGTGTTACTTGTTCATTTGTAACATTATTTCTAGATGTCAGTCATCTACACATTGGACAAAGTCTGTTAATTTTGAATTAACTAAAGGTTCAGGTTAGCCATGATGTCAACTTAGAGTACTAGGTACATAATTAAATCTCAACCAACTTTTGTTTTGTGCACAGTGATCATTGCATCATTTTGTCTGTTTTTGTATTGCAGAGAAAGCTGTGAATGGAGAAGATGACACAATGAGGTCACCTGCAAAGTCAGACACCCTGCGATCGACTGACAGTGCAAGTGGTGGAGAGACTCTGGAGGAGAGGAGTAGCAAAGAGGTAAAGTTTGTACTTGTATGTCTTCCTCTGATTGCCTGGGGTAAAACTGCTGGTAGGCTGATACCTAACACAAAGTGAACATTGAAGGATTTAGCCCATTTCCATGAAGGCTATTATTGACTTAGTATGAAGCCAAGTAAAAGCGACACAAGAAAAAAAATAAGGTCGTACAGTCAGCTTTGAGAAGCTGTTCTCAACCCTTTACCAAACTTTCTGTATTTTCACAACCCTGAGGGCAATGGCCTTTAAAACTTGTTAGAAATGGAGAAAATGCAACGGTCATTTTCCAACCGTTTTCTAACCTTCCATAGACAAAACTTGCAAGGTGTCTTCTGGAGATGGTTTCAATCTGGTAAAGAATTATTGCATGTTCACAAAATTTGAATTCAAAGTTATTGTACTTTGGTCTCCAGTTAGCAATTCAGGTTTGTAAAAGTCGCCTTGTTCAAAGTCATTGAAAGAAAATGTAACTGCAAACTTCTGTAGCTGGGAAAGGTATTCCCCCATTGTATTCTGACATTGAACAATTCCAGGCACTAGCTCTGTACTTTATTATCCCTCGCCTTCGGCGAGGGAATACATGTACACTTTTTGCGTTGTATGTCCATCCACCCATCCGTCTGTCCATTCTTCACCTGTAAGGACAGATATCTTGTAGAATCCTTGACAAAATTTTATGAAACTTCATACATATTATGATAGTCTACTGATATAGTTTTTTTAGCTCACCTTAGCACAACGTGCTAAAGGTGAGCTAATGTGATCGCCCTATGTCCAGCGTCCGTCGTCCGTCAACAATTTCTTTAAACATCTTCTTCTCCTAAACCACTGGGCCAATCTTGATGAAACTTGGCAGGGATGTTCCTTGGATGAAGCTCTACCAAAATTGTTCAAAGAATTGAATTCCACCCACAACTCTGGTTGCCATGGCAACAAAAAGGAAAAAAAAAAGCAAAATCTTTGAAAATCTTCTTCTCTGAAACTAGAAGGCGCAGAGCTTTGATATTTGGTATGTAGCATCTCCTAGTGGACCTCTACCAATTTTGTTCATTTGATGCCCCTGGGGTCAAAACTGGCCCCACCCCAGGGGTCACAAGTTTGAGCATAGTAACAAAGAAGGAAAACTTTAAAAATCTTCTTCTCTAAAACTTGAAGGCGTAGAGCTTTGATATTTGGCATGTAGCATCTCCTAGTGGACCTTTACCAAGTTTGTTCATATGATGCCCCTGGGGTCAAAACTGGCCCCGCCCCAGGGGTCACAATTTCCAACATGGGAACAAAGAAGGAAAACTTTAAAAATCTTCTTCTGTAAAACTAGAAGGCATAGAGCTTTGATATTTGGTATGTAGCATCTCCTAGTGCACCTCTACCAAGTTTGTTCATTTGATGCCCCTGGGGTCAAAACTGGCCCCGCCCCAGGGGTCACAAGTTTGAGCATAGTCACAAAGAAGGAAAACTTTAAAAATCTTCTTCTCTAAAACTTGAAGGCATAGAGCTTTGATATTTGGCATGTAGCATCTCCTAGTGGACCTCTACCAAGTTTGTTCATATGATGCCCCTGGGGTCAAAACTGGCCCTGCCCCAGGGGTCACAAGTTCGAACATAGGAACAAAGAGGGGAAACTTTAAAAATCATCTTCTCTGAAACTAGAAGGCGTAGAGCTTTGATATTTGGTATGTAGCATTGCCTAGTGGACCTCTACCAAGTTTGTTCATATGATGCCCCTGGGGTCAAAACTGGCCCAGCCCCGGGGGTCACAAGTTTGAGCATAGTAACAAAGAAGGAAAACTTTAAAAATCTTCTTCTCTGAAACTTGAAGGCATAGAGCTTTGATATTTGGTATGTAGCATCGCCTAGTGGACCTCTACCAAGTTTGTTCATATGACGCCCCTGGGGTCAAAACTGGCCCCGCCCTGAGGGTCACAAGTTCGAACATAGGAACAAAGAAGGAAAACTTTAAAAATCTTCTTTTCTGAAACAGGAAGGCATGGAGCTTTGATATTTGGTATGTAGCATCTCCTAGTAGATCTCTACCAAGTTTGTGCATAAGATACCCTTGGGGCAAAAGTTGGCCCTGCCCCGGGGGTCACAAGTTCGAACATAGGAACAGAGAAGGAAAACTTTAAGAATCATCTTCTCTGAAACTGGAAGGCTTAGAGCTTTGATATTTGGTATGTAGCATCGCCTAGTAGACCTCTACTAAGTTTGTTCATATGATGCCCTTGGGGTCAAAATTGGCCCTGCCACGGGGGTCACAAGTTCGAACATAGGAACAAAGAAGGAAAACTTTAAAATTCTTCTTTTCTGAAACCGAAAGGTGTGGAGCTTTGATATTTGGTATGTTGCATCTCAGAGTGGACCTCTACCAAGTTTGTTCATATGATGCCCCTGGGTCAAAACTGGCCCCGCCCCTGGGGTCACAAGTTTGAAGATAGGAACAAAGAAGGAAAACTTTAAATTTCTTTTTCTCTTAAACGGGAAGGTGTAGAGCTTTGATATTTGGTATGTAGCATTTCCTAGTGGACCTCTACCAAGTTTGTTCATATGATGCCCCTGGGTCAAAACTGGCCCAGCCCCGGGGGTCACAAGTTCGAACATAGGAACAAAGAAGGAAAACTTTAAAATTTTTCTTTAAAATGGAAGGCATAGAGCTTTGATATTTGGTATGTAGTGATTCCCTTCTAAGTTTGTTTGCCCATCTAAGCGCAACAAGTTCATTGAGTTCAAAATTGGGTCATCTTGGGTCATAAACTAGGTCACTAGGTCAAATTAAAGAAATACCTTGTTGGCACTCTCGAGGCCACATTATTTGCTCAATTGCCTTGAAAATTAGTTAGAAAGTTTGTCTTTATAAAGTCTCACATAAGATTAATTTGGGTCAACTTGTCTTTGTAAAATCTCACATGAGTCTGAATTTGGGTCAACTGGGGTCATAAACTAGGTCACTTGGTCAAATTAAAGAAATAGCTAGTGGGCACTCTAGAGGCCACATTTATTATTCATTTGATTTGAAAATTGGTTAAAATGTTTCTTTTGATATAGTCAATGACAAGTTCAAATTTGGGTCACCTGGGGTCATAATCTAGGTCACTAGGTCAAATTAAAGAAATATCGTTAGGGCACTCGAGGTCACATTTTTTGCTCAATTGACTTGAACATTGGTCAGAATGTTTGTCTTCATGAAATATGAGTTTGAAATTGGGTCACCTGCGGTCAAAAACTAGGTCACATAGTCAAATTAAAGAAAAACCTTTAAGGCACTCTACTAAGGTGAGCGATCCAGGGCCATCATGGCCCTCTTGTTTTTATTTAATGTCGTATGATGGAAAAATGTTTTTTTTTTTCGGCAGGGGATGTCATTTCAATAAAATTGCTTGTTTCTTTTTAGGGCTCACCAACTAAAGAACATCCATCCCCAACCAAGGAAAAGAAGAAAAAGAAGAAGTTTAGGATACCATCTTTTGCCAAAACCAAGAAGAGTAAAGACAACAAGGAAAGCACAATATGAATTTAAGGTTCTTTACTGTCTTTTAAAACCAATGTTTGACTTCACCTGGTAGTTACAATTGTGTGTTCTGGATTAGATGTGACGAGACTCTTCCAGGAATGATTTGGTCTATTCAGCTACAATTTAAATGCAACTTTAACCCTTTACCACTCAATCCTGTCTTTCAATGACTCTGAAGAGGAGGACCTTTGAAAACATCATGGGAAAAGGAGAAAATGCTGGTAACCAGCACTTTCTCCTTTTCCAACAATGCTTTCTACCCTTTCCATAAAGGAATTTCATTTTTTTAGTCACATTTATTTTGTTATCTACAATTGCTTTCAATTTTGGCAAGTTTAAGAATTTGTTGTATGGTAAAGAGTAATGTCCCTTTAGAGGACAACCTTTGATCCTATTCTAAGATAAGGAGCAGGTACTTGTAGCAAATAATTTTTTGTGTACAAGTCAAGTTTTTCACACAAAATTTTCAAATTCCTTTAGGAGTATCTTTGATGTGGTCACTTTTTATAGCATGTTTGAATAGCAAAGAATTATCAAGTCCATACCTATAGCCCTTATAGCACCTTTCAGAACAGTTGCTGTCTTTGCGCCCAGTGTAGATGAAGGTCAGATTGGAATAAGATGAGCAGTATGATCTTTGATCTACTCTGTCCACTTTGCTGAGACATTCTAGACAAGAGCAACCTTAAAACTGCAGTTATTTTGGTCTTTGGTATAGACTGAAAGAGTTGGTTGGGTTGATTCAGTGCAGTCTGGGTTGATGGTTACTCATTACATTTAGAAAAATACCCTTGCTTGTATGATTGACTCAAAGGAGAACCATTTTGAAGGAAAAAGTAATATCTGTTGTTAATGATACAGAAATGACTGTTGAAAGAAGGAAGCGGTTGCTTGTAAAAGCAATTGCTCCTTTTTCTTCAACCTTTTCAAAAGATGTATACTGCAGAGGCGTAAAAAATTTTATTCGTAATCAGAGTTGTCTCTTTTAGTTGCTGTTGCTCGCTAAGTACTATTCAGAATTAGAACTTACTGATCTGTTGCTCAGCTCTTATTTACATGTTTCATTGTTTGTAACCTTTTGATTGAACAAGTCGTGAATTTATTTCAAAGGATTGATTTACTGGCACCACTGTTAGCTGAAGATTTTGGTGCAATTAGTCCAGCAATTATAATATAGCAAAGTAATCTGCATTTGAAGAGTAGCTTTCTGGGTGGCTAATATTGATTTTATATGAGTCAATCAGGGGACTTCTCTTGAAATAACTTGGCTGAATGGATTGAAGGTCCTTAATCCTTTACCACACAATCCCAAGTTGTAACGACCCAGAAGAAGAAGGCTTTTAAAAACATCATGGGAAAAGGAGAAAATGCTGGTAACCAGCATTTTCTCCATTTCTCACTATGGTGGAGTCCAAAATTTTGTCATTTGGTAAAGAGTTACATATGTAATGTCTTACAGCTTCAATACAGGTAGTCGTTCAAGTCTATGAGAAAGATTTACTGTACTGTTCTAAAATCTTTGTTAATGAACATCCCGAACATTGTGCAACATGGCTGTATCAATCCATATGGAGGGATGCAAAAAATATATCGATTTACTTTGTTGAAAATTTTAGTAATTTAGAAATTAACATAAAGTTAGAAATGTTCTTCCAGTGATGTTTCATGTGCATTGTAATTGTACATAAACTTGGTTTTGTCATGTGTTTTTGTCATAAAAATGGTAGAAATGGTATGCATTGGAATAAGTGGAAATCTGATATTTTTAACAAAACCTTTCAATAACTGGAAAATGTATGGAATGTGGAGAAAGACCAGTTAAAAAAAACAACAACAATGCTAAATTTACTACCTAGTTCTTCTTTCCGGTAGCAGCATCCATTTTGAAAAAATGGCAATACATTTTCGGAAATTTTCGAGAGAGTATTATTCACAACTGCGTCTCTGAAGTATTTGTCATTATGGATGTTTAACCCTTAACCCTTTACCAGACGACAAATTTTGGACTGGTCCAAATTGAAAGAGTTTGCAGATGACAATTTTAAATTTGATGAAAATGGCAGAAAGTTCTCAAAAACGGTAGAAAACACTGTGGGAAAAGGAGAAATTGCTCGTTACGAGCAATTTCTCCTTTTCCCACAGTGTTTTGAAAAGACTTGTACTGCAGACACGTGAAAACCAGGGCTTGTTTGGGAAAGGGTTAAAGTGACTTGCACAATGATGAAAGGCTTTGCAGCCAGTGTGGATCAAGATCAGACGGTACAAAATGTTGCAGTCTGATCTTGGATCTACACTGTCAGCTTTGCTGAAAACCGTATAACCATCATACGTTACGAGCAATTTCTCCTTTTCCCACAGTGTTTTGAAAAGACTTGTACTGCAGACACGTGAAAACCAGGGCTTGTTTGGGAAAGGGTTAAAGTGACTTGCACAATGATAAAAGGCTTTGCAGCCAGTGTGGATCAAGATCAGACTGTACAAAATGTTGCAGTCTGATCTTGGATCTACACTGTCAGCTTTGCTGAAAACCGTATAACCATCATAATATTGTATTTATCCTGGTTGTATTTGTAAACTAAAAACGTATGTTGGGTTTATTAGGCATCTAAGGTTTAAGTAATGATTTTGGCACAGATGGTGTAGCCAAAGTCGAAGTTAATCTTGTTGGAGATTCTGACAATGGTATTTTAAGTTAAGAACTTCATAGAAATTGTAACTATCATGTGCTCAAATGTTTGGTCTATTTTTACTTGTTACAAATTAGTCATATTGTACAAACTTGAAATAAGAAATGGAGCATACTTTGTAATTGAAATTATAGATATGAAATTATTGTTAGTTGAAGAAAACTGTGTTTGGTAAATATTTGACTTACTCGAGAAGGCATACTGGAAACTCAGACCTCTAAATACTTGTTTGATATGTGTATCATGCTCTGTGAAAAGGGGGCTTAATGCCTCTGCAAAACGTATCGACCCAGGTCAGCCTGTGCAGTCCATGCAGGCTGACCTGGGTTGAAAATTTTCTGTATGTCAAAGGACCAGTCTACCTCATGATTTAGTCGGTTGCTAGACAAAATGGACTTTAGGGTTCATGGTCATGTGATGGCTTGCTTGGTATCATGCAATACGGAGATGCATTAAGCACCCTTTTGCCAGAGCATGGCTCACACAGGCACGTGCGTGCCTGTGTGTGTGAGAGAGAAAAAGTATGTTTCAATTTTTTATTCCAATTCTCGGAGTTAACACAAAAAGCTTTTGTACTCGGCTTAGGGTCAACCTTTTACTAAATGATCCTATGTTCTTAAGACTCTATAAAGATGAATAATTTTGACACCAGGATTTTGAATTTATCCTCAACATTTTTACCAAATCAGTGACATGCACCATCATGTGAACCACATTCAAGTAGTTGTCTGCAAAAGCTTTTAACATGAAGGAGAGTAAAATGTTGTCCTATACAGAGTATGTATGATTTCAAATACAAAGTGAACTTCAGTATATGTAGTCAGCTGTTATTGTAACCGTTTTGATACAGAAACGGAGATTTAATGTCTTTTTCTCTTTTTTTTTATACATGGTAATCAATTAAATATGATAATAATTTTTAATTGAAAGCTTGCCTGTCATATTGTGAAATCTTGTGTGTTTGTGTCCTGCACAGAAATAATGGTTAAATACATCTGATAGATTCTAGGAAATTACAGCTAGATAACTGTATATGCTGAGCCTGTAATGTTGCAGCAACTCTCGTCTTGCTGTAGTTTTCATTTTGAAAACTTTTCTGTGCCTTTTGTGTTGTTGATGCTATATATTTAAGTCAGAAATGAGCTTTGAGAACTATTTGTAAATCAGAGTACATTGTATGTCCAAAGGTTTTGTGCTTGTAGAAGCTTATGTCTAACTTGAAGCAATCATGCTGCAGAACTACATGTATAGGGGAAAGGGAGATATTAGTGTTTAATGCGATGATGTACCCTATACTGACTTCCAACATCCTTGAGAAAGAAAACTTCTGAAAACATTTCGGGAAAAGGAGAAAATGCTGGTAACCAGCATTTTCTCCTATTCCCAGAATGTTTTCTACCATTCCCAAATCAAATTTCAATATTTGATGCACTTTTATTTTGTCTTCTGCAAATGCTGTCAGTTTGGACTAGTCTAAAATTTTGTCGTTTGGTAAAATTAATACAGTAATTACCACATGCAGATGACTTTCGTCCAGCTTGCAGCTTGCCTCTTTTGAAAGCATTTGGAAGAAGGAGCAGTTCCTCATTACGTTCAGTTTTTCAATAGATCTTAAAGTCTTCTTGTGTATTCATGTATAACCCAATAATTCATGTGGATTATGAATTTTTACATTGATGAGTTTAAGGTCTCCTTCTGCTGCTTCAGGACATATTGATATAAGTCTGTTTTGTTGTGTGTCTGCTATGTATTAGTCAATACATTTATGCAATAGTTCATTAATGCCTTTCAATCTGATGGTTTTTGGTGTAAAAGATTCTCATTTTTTTAATGTTGATTATTATAGCCTGTGCTTAACAAGCATTTTGGGCAATATACTGGAACCAGGATGTTTGTCTCTGACATGCAGGTATAATTGTTTTGCAGACTCCCTCTTAAACTCTCCTGCAATTGTATCAAAATACTGTACAATAAGTTATCAGAAATTTTTCAATATGCTAAACTAATTTTTTAGATAAAGTCTGTCGTTCTTTCCTTGAATTGTCACATTTTAGTGCATAACCGCAAGTTAGGTTTAAATGTACATCTTTTTGTCTTCTGTATCAAAACTCTGGCTGGGGGTATTAATTCACTATTTGTGATAGGTCTAATTATATCATTTTAAACTTTTTTTTTTTTTTTTTCAAATTTTTATATCACAAGCACCCAAGTAAAATCCTTCATTTATAACCCTTCTTTATTTCACCATTTTTCATGAAAACATGTCACTTGTTTAAAGCTTTTCATCAGACTCCATTCTACTCGTTTTTGCAACATTCTGCAGATAACATTAGATTTTTTTCTTTTGCAGCAAATTACTGTGGAAAACCCTTTGGCAAAGGATGAATTACTTGTAATAATTTTTTCTTTCCCCCCCTTTTGCCATGATGTTTTAACATGTTTTCACAATATTATATCCAAATTATTCTTTTTTACTAAAATGCTTTCAGAATTGTACGCTGCAAATATGTTTCAGGAAGTGGGTTAGTTAAGTATTTTGCAAAAAAAAGTTTGTTATGTAACAAGTTAAACTGTATAATGTTAATCCTTTACCACACAGCCCTTTGTTTTGATTACCCTGAAGAAGAGGGGCTTTGAAAACATTGTGGTTAAGGGAGAAAATGCTGATAATGAGCATTTTCTCCTTTTCTAATAATGTTTCTTACCCTATCAGAGACAGAAATCATCACTTGAACTGTATTGATGTTGTCTGCAAATGCTTTCAGTTTGGTCAAGTGTAAAATTTTGTTGTTTGGAAGTTATTTAAACCAATTTTGAGTAGGAAATGCAGAGTGCCGATATATTAAAGGTCAAGATAAATTCACAAGTTACAGTCTGCTAGTGGCCCTTAATTTAAATACCAGTCTCATTAGCAGATTCCTTTATCAAATGGATAAAGATTTTTATCACTGATATCATCATGTATCTTCTGTTGATGTGCTTTTTTTGATGCCACCTGTATAGATGAACGGTAAAGCATCAATAGATAAATTATTCTATATCATATCTGTTCTGTTTTGTATTTAGATTTTTTTAAAGACAAATTCAATCTGTAAAGTTCCTGTCCCGAACTCTTTGCCATAAGTTTATATATAAACATAAGTGAGTTTATTATGAGATAAGCATATATATATAAAAGTATAATTTAGTACCTTTAATTATATTATTAATTGTCTATACATAGTCCTCTGATAGAAGAATAGCTTAATTAGTTACCCATTACCACACAAGGGCTAATTTTTGACAAGCCACGTCATGGCAGAAGTTGAAAAAAAGTGAAATAATTGAATAAAGAGAATGTTAATTTATCATGATTTGGAAAACATTATTAGAAAGTGAGCATTTGCTTCAAGGAGCAGATGCCCTTTCATTCAATTTTTTTTTTTCAGAGACCCTTCTGCATGGATGTGATAATTGTCCTTATATGGAAATGGGTAAAAGCTTTTGACCATTTTTGACATAAAAGGCATTTTGTAGTGGTTGAGCTTAACAGAAAATTATGTTTCAGGCATTTGGAAAATACTATGAAGAGACACATCACCTGTTCATCGGCAATGGCTGGTGTAGCTGATAGTTCCTTTGGAGTGGGTCGGTGTAAATCCAAAGACAATTTGCCAAATGTTATTAACCTTTTGCCACACAATCAAAATTTTTTACAAGCCTGAGGAATAAGTATTTTGAAAACATTGTGGGAAAAGAAGAAAATGCTGGTAATCAGCATTTTGTCCTTTTCCCACAAAATTTTCTACCCTATCAAAGACTAATTTCTTCATTTCAGCCATTTTTAAATTGTCATCTGCAAATGCTTTGAATTTGGACAAGTCTACATTTTATCATGTGGTAAAGAGTTAAAATGGTTAATTCTGTAATAGAATCTATAAATATAGTATGTAAGAGATGCTATGTAAGATAAAGGTATAATTGCTTGCATTTATTTCATAGCTCAAAATTTTCAGCACTACTACATACATGTAGAAAAATAAGTATACATACAATGTAACACAGGTTTATGCAATGAGCTCTATTGAAGTAAAGGTTATTTTCTATATGACAAAAGTTGGAAAAACTGAAAACATTTTTGAATATCAGGAAATTACAAATCAAATCTATCTGTTTTGAAAACTTCAGTTTGATTTAATTTAAAAAAGAAGTCAAAATTAAAGTATTTAATTGAAGACTTGAACTTTTTAGAAAATGTTTCTCAGTAAAATATGCATCACTTTCCTAATTATATTTTCAATGTCCCTAAGCTGCTAGATACAGAATTTGATGAGCAATCTATTGTGTCACTGGCAGCAAATAGGTTTGGAGATAGGGGAGATATAGATATGTGCAATGAAAATTTTTATGTTATTTCATGAACTGTCCTACATTTGTCTAAATGTAAAATCATTTTGTTTCAGTGTTTGTGTTTTTTTGTTTTTTTTTTTGCCACAGTATGACATACTGTTAATATTTTCCTAGAAATTGGCAATTTGCTGTCTTTGTACTTTTCTTAACGTTATGTATTTACTGGTCTAAGAAGAGGACACAATTTTTATGTTAAAGGGACATTAATTTTCCCCAAATCAATGGTTCTATTTAATCGGTACCGCAGGAATTTCATTTGAAAGGAGCTTTTGTTTTCATCTATATTTTGTTCATTTTGTGGTGTGATAAAAATCCATCTGGGGATACCAAAAACAGATTGTGTCATTGAAAAGAGTATTTTGAGGCTATCTGCTATTTCTTCTGTTGCTTTCTCTTCCAAAGGTCATATCTGAAAGAAACCTTAATTGCTTTTAGTTAAGTTCTGATCATTAGTTTAGAAGAATGTAAAGATCTACTTATCATTTATATGGTATAATGGGATTTAGCTTACCCCACCCACATTTTTATTGAATTTACAAACCATATGTGTTTCATGCTTATAGTTGGCCTGTGTACATGCTGTGTCCAATAAAAATATCAACTAAGAAAAATCTGTTTAGTACTTTTTTAACTTTTTAACACTTAACCACACAATCCCGAGTTGTAAGACCCTGACCAAATAGGTTTGAAAAAATTGTTCGAAAAGGAAAGAATGCTGGTAACCAGGATTTTCTCCTTTTCCCCAGTTTTCTAACCTCTAAAAGACACATTTCACTTTTTGAGTGTGTTTGATTGATTGAATAGTGTTTTATACCGCTTTAACCTTATTTTAGGCATATCACAGTCTTTTTCTGACAATGGTTTCTGCCCTATAATCAGCCCAACCACCAGTCCATCTGTACCTATTTAGAATTTGTCATTTTCAAATTGTTCAAACTTTTGCCAGTCTATATGAGCCATGCTGTGAAAAGGAGGCTTAGTGCCTTTGCAAAAGGTATCGACCCAGGTCAACCTGTGCAGTCTGCGCAGGCTTACCTGGCTGACACATTTTGCTTCGGGTAAGTTTTCTGCATGTCAAAGGACCAGTGGTCCTTATGATTCAGTTGGTTTTGAGACAAAATAGATTTTATGGTTACATCATTATGTAATGAATTGCTTGGTATAATGCATACCGGAGATGCATTAAGACCCCTTTTGCCAGTGCATGGCTCTGATTATTTGTTTGCACATTGTAAAGAGTTACATCTGTCTATAAACCCATTAAAGATGCTAAAGGACAATTTAAGATACCTTTGCTGACAGACTAGATCTGACATTGCTGACAAAATAGGTCTGGCATTTTCTGACAGACAAAGTCTGACTTTTGATGATGGACTAGGTCTGACTTTTGCTGTCTGACTTATACTGACAGACTAGACCTGACTTTTGATGGCAGAGAATGCCTGACTTTTGCTGACACAATATGTCTGACTGTCACTGACAGACATGATTCAACTTTTGCAGACAGACTAGGTCTTACTTTTGATGACCGACTAGGTCTGACTTTTGCTTATATACTAGGTCTGACTTTTGCTTACATACTTGGTCTTTAACCTTTGCTTACGGTCTTGGTCTGACTATTGCTTACATGTTAGGTACAACTTTTGCTGACAGAATAAGTCTGACTTTCACTGACAGATATGATCCAACTTTTGCTTGCAGACTAGGTCTGACTATTGATGACTTACTAGGTCTGACTTTCGCTTATATACTAGGTCTGACTTTTGCTGACAGATTAAGTCTGACTTTTGATGAATAGAAAGACTGTGTTTGACTTTTGTTGACGAAGTAAATCTGATTGTTACTGGTAGACTAGGTCTGACTTTTGCTGAAAGACTAGATCTTACTTCTGCTGACAGACTAGATCTGACTTTGGTGCACTAACTGGATCTAAATTTTGCTCAATGACTGGGTCTGACTTCTGCTGACAAAATAGTGTGACTTTTGCTGTCAGACTATATCTGATTGTTGCTGACAGACTAGGCTTGACCTTTGCTAACAGACTAGGCCTGACTTTGCTTACTGACTGGGTCTGACTTTTGATGACATACTTGATCTGACTTGCTGACAGAATAGTTCTGACTTTCCCTAACAGACCATGTCCAGTTGGATGAAAGAGTAAGTTTGACTTTTGATGGTAGAATAGATCTGGCTCCTCTTGGTAGACTAGGTCTGACTTTTGCTGACATACAAGGTCTGACTTTTTTGACAGACTAGATCTTATCAGAGTCTGTGTTCCCCTTTTTAGCTCCACTGGCCAAAGGCCAGCGGGCTTATGTCATGGCCCGGTGTCCGTCGTGTGTCCGTCCATCCGTCTGTCTTGACGAGGATATACTTCTGCTGCGGTTTTTGTCAAAAAAGTATGCTTGTCCTGCAATTATAGCCTTGTGTGACAGTCACACAAGAAAAGTGTGTCTAAATCAAGTACTTTTTGCTTGTGTGACAGTATTAGAGCGTCTGGGTAAATGCAGCACTAGGCAGCTTGGACACGGTACCCTTATTTGGACAGTATGGGGTCCATACTGTACATTGGACGAGACTGTAAATTTTCCAAAAACGACTGGTTTACACACGATTCAATCTCGGTTAAAAAAACGCTTGCATTCGCGTGAATTTGATAATCGCAAGCGCCTACTCGTCATTGATCGCGACTGAACCAGTCTATCGAAAACCCCCGTGTTTATCGAGAGGCGGAAGACAGAGAAGCAGGCACGCTATAAATATTGCAGGATTTTAGTATTCATGCACCTGTTTATTTGTTTATTTTTTTTTTGTCAGCTGTTTTGTTAATTAAAAGATAAGGTCAAACAGGCTTGTTTGACATAAAAAGCACAGGTCGATCGAAACCAGCCGATTAGAGAACCACGCTGTCGATCGCCAGTGAACGAATGTCACCAAAATCGAAGCACTGGCGAATCTACTGACGACAGTTAATATCTATAAATGATTCTTATACGATCTAAACATAAATATGAGAAATATATGTGAAGTAGGATGGACGCACGCGCCACTGTTTAACACAGGGAATGACAGTCGTTTCGACACCCGGTCATTTCGACATCAGGTAATTATGTCGTTTGGTAAAGAGTTAACTATAGTCTGTTTTACTCTACACTAATCTATCGATCGCTGGCCTGGGCCAGTTCAAGCTGTAAAAGTTTGACATCTGGCTGTCATTTTCCTAAAATACAGGTGTGTACTGTTGTAAAACACAGACTGCAATCACAACCCTTTACCTCCTTACCTTTATGATCAACAAATAAACGCTATATAATCCTTATTTAGATCTGAATTGCACTGAGGAAGTCTTAACCTCAGTTAGATTAATTGTCTTGAAACATCATTCTAAGTGGTCACAATGCCAAAAATTATCAATTAGAAAGAATTTGATTTTCAAAAAAAGTATTGATTCATCTTTAAACTTTAGACTTGTCAAAGGATCAATCAATAGACCATACTTTTACATGTACTACACTGAACTGGTGGGCCATATATAAACTGACTGAAACAACAAAAGGAGTAACTGCTCAGTCGAATAAATTTTAACAATCTTGGTAACTGATAAACTGTAAATGGAATACTAATACTATGTAAGTTACTAACCAATCACTTTATCCAGGGAGCATAAAAAATTTCTCCAGTTATTTCAATGATACAGATCTAGATTTACATAGGCCTATCTGTAAAGGCTATTATTGCTGTGTCATATTACACAACTAAGTATTGAAGCAGGCTTGTAGAGCTTAAATTACTGAGACACAGACTTTCATTGTTGGATACTGTATGATCTCAAACCAATCAACCTGGAATTTCAGCTCTGGAACTTACATAGTATAACAAGTGGGTGGTGTACATTTTAAAAACATAACATTTCAAATAATCGAACGTTGGATAATGAATTTTCTACGACCGCAGTGTGTATCTTATAAAAATTTTCTTATCACTTATTTCAAGGTATCTACTGTTGTATGATCTAGATCGACATCTGTCATCCTTACCTGGAAAGTCTGATATCTTTTCTCAACGTCATAATGCTGTTGTACTGCGCGCTTTTCTTCTTCAGTCTTTTAAGCTCACCTGAGCACAACATGCTCAATGGAGTTTTTAGGATCATCCGTCGTCTGTCGTGCGTCGTCAACAATTTCTTTAAACATCAACTCCTCCTAAACCGCTGGGCCACTTTAAACCAAACTTGGTTGGAATGTTCCTTGGGAGGTCCTCTTTAAAAACTGTTCACAGATTTTGATTCCATCAGAAACTCTGGTTGCCATGGCAACCAAATGGAATTTTTTAAGGAATTCTTTGAAAATATCCTCCTCTGAAACCGGTGGTCAGATTTTGAAATAATTTCACAGGATTGTTCCTTGACCCTTTTGATAAATTGTTCGCGAAATTTTGATCCGTCCAAAAACATGGCCGCCGTGGGGGCGGGGGGGAGGCTCTTTGCACTGTGTGGACTTAAAGAAATTCTTTAAAAATCGCCTCTGAAACTGCTGGTCAGAATTTGGAATTATTTCACAGGATTGTTCCTTGGGTGACCCTTTTCAAAAATTTTTCGTGAAATTTTGACCCGTCAAAAAACATGGCTGCCGTGGGGGAAGGCTTTTTGCACTTTGTGGACTTTCATTAAAGAAATTCTTTAAAAATCTTCTCCTCTAAAACCGCGGGTCAGAATTTGAAATAATTTCACAGGATTGTTCCTTGGGTGACCCTTTTCAAAAACTGTTTGTGAAATTGTGATCCGTCGAAAAACATGGCCGCCAAGGGGGGAGCGCTTTTTGCACTGTGTGGACTTAAATATATTCTTTAAAAATCTTCTCCTCTGAAATCGCTGGTCAGAATTTGGAATAATTTCACAGGATTATTCCTTGGGAGACCCTTTTCAAAAACTGTTCGTGAAATTGTGATCCGTCGAGAAACATGGCCGCCAAGGGGGGGGGGGGCGCTTTTTGCACTGTGTGGACTTAAATAAATTCTTTAAAAATCTTCTTCTCTGAAACGGCTGGTCAGATTTTGAAATAATTTAACAGAAATGTTCCTTGGGTGACACTTTTCAAAAAGTGTTTGTCAAATTTTGATCCGTCGAAAAACATGGCCATGGTGGGGGGAAAGGCTCTTTGCACTATATGGACTTAAAGAAATCCTTCAAAATTCTTCTCCTCTGAAACCACTGGTCAGATTTTGAAATAATTTCACAGACATGTTCCTTGGGTGACCCTTTAAAAAATTTTCGTGAAATTTTGATCTGTCGAAAAGCATGGCCGTGGTGGGGGGGGGGGAGGTTTTTGCACTTATATGGACTTAAAGAAATTCTTCAAAATTCTTCTCCTCTGAGACCGCTGGTCAGCTCTTACATTTTTTTGCTTTTACTTTTTGTTGGAAAACCTATACCCATAGGCAAAAATGGAAAGTCAGAAGCCACTCTGTTGCAGCCTTGAGCTCATTATCATCCGGAAATCTCGCTCCAAGCAAGTGGGATGTCAAATTTCGGAACAGACAATAATCACTTGGGGCCAGGTCTGGACTGTATGGTGGGTGATTTAACTGCTCGAACTTGCACTCAGGAGTAGCCGCTTGTGCAACTCTGGCCTTGTGCTCTGAACTCAATATTCTGACTTTTCATTTTTGTCTATGGGTATAGGTTTTCCAACAAAAAGTAAGAGCAAAAAATGTAAAATGTTGACTGAATGGCTTTTATCATTCAACTGGCAAAGGTTCATACTGCACAAAAATAAAAAAATAAATTTGAATTGTAAAGAAAAATACCGAGTTCTACGAACTTATTGACCTCCCCTCGTATATCTCAAAAGAGATTGAAAATGGGTCATGTTTGGTCAAATACTCAGTTGAGCGACTTTAGGGCCATCATGGCCTTCTTGTTTGAAAAATTTGGATAGAATCGAATGAAATGAATGATGGAATGACAAGAGAGCAAAATGAGCCTGAATGAAATGAGTATCAATTTCATGATGTTCCTACCTGTATATTCTGAACCCCAAACAGAGGTTTGTGTAAATTGGTTTACTATCAATTGCCTAGTTGAATAAAAAGAAGTAATAAAGATTAACCACCATTCTCTTTATTTTCTATCTCATTATGACAATTATGTTTGTGATGTAGACAAAAAGATTTTTCTTGAGCTGCGCGCGCGCGCGCACACACACACACACACACACACACATATATATGTAAAAAAAAAAACGTGGAACTAAGGAGAAAATGATAGTTACCAGCATTTTCCCATTTTCACTCAAAGTTTTCCACCCTTCCCAGAACAAATTTCAATTTTTGAGTCACATTACTTTTGTTGTCTGTAAATACATTAATTTTGGATCGCCCCACCCGAATGGCTCAGTGGTGAGTTTGATACCCGGTTGAGGCAAACTGGTGACCTGGTGGTTGTGAGTTTGATACCCGGTTGAGGCAAACTTTCTTTCTGGCATATTTTCACCTCTCGCCTCTGAAGCATGTGAGAAAAGTAGTCGGTGGCTTTGGAAAAGAAAGTTGTGTTAGTACTGGTGTGAGAAAGCGAAGAAACACATGTGTCACTGACTGCCATGATTATGACCTTAGCTGTTAAAGTGGCGTTAAACTCTAATACAATTATGTTTTTTTTTTATCAGTTTAAAATGTTGTGTAGTTAAAGAGTGAATGATATCTAGCTTTGCTTTTAAGCAAAATTTGAGTTGTCAACATGCTAGCAGTCTTATTCATGGTCAGTGTGTTGTAAATAATCTCACAAACACAAGGTTTGGTAGGAGAGGTGAACATGGTTTACTGAATAATAATCTGTGACATTGACTCCTGTGACTGTCCTTAACTCTTTGGTTACAGAATAAATAAATCATGATTTTTCATTGGCTGATTATGCACTTCCGTTGCAAGATGAAAGAAAAGTGTAGTTAAAATCTAGAATGAAATATGTGGACAGCGTAGATTAGAGATCAGACTGCACATTCTGTGCAGTCTGATCTTGATCTACACTTTCCACTAAAGCTTCTTGTGACGTTATCAGTAAGGAAGGAGTGAAAGGAATATGACTCTGCCGTGATAGAGAAAATAAAATTTGTTCAAACTGTATGATGTAAAAGGAAACTTTTAAGGTTAAGGCCTTGTCTTGCTAAAAAAAATGTGTGCAAATTACAGTTATATGACATTAAGAAAGACTTCTCTTTCTGTCTGGAAGAATATGATAACGTGTGGCAAACCCTTGAAGAAAATTGTAGTTCTGCTGCAGTATTCATGTGCTGCAAAAAGAATGTGTCCAAATTGTAACTGAAATGTACTCTATCTATAAAAGAATAACCTTTTATGTGAAAATGTGAAAAAAAGGCGTACTTCTGCTGCAGTTTTCTTATACTGCAGAAAAAAAAAAAGTTTTTATGAACTTGTATGACTGCCCTGGTAATGAAAAAATCTCTTGCTGCAAAAAAAGACTTGTATTACTGTCCCTTAAAAGGATGATCTTGTGATGCAAAATCTTGAAGAAATGTTACCTCTGATGCAGTTTTCATAGATGACAGTCACAAAGAGATTGTATCCAAGTAATACCAAAACCTTTTCTTTGACAATTGTATTAGAACTTCCTCTACTCAAATTATGTACTTCAGATTTGTATAGTTAATAACTATCAATAATGCAGCATGTGCTACAGTAGCAGATTGCTCACAAAAAAAATTTCTTAGTAGGGATGGTATTGATTACCAATTTAGAAATTGATAACTCAGTCATCCTGTTCATCCAGTACACTTTTAATTATCAATATCAAGCCCATGCATTTGGCATTCACACTTGTTTAGGCTACTGCATTAATGAATGCTATTTTAGTTATTGGAATATTTTTTGTACGAGGTGGAAAATTTACGGTCTCGTCCAATGTTCAGTATGGACCCCATAAAGGTACCGTGTCCAAGCTGCCTAGTGCTGCATTTACCCAGATGCTCTCATACTGTCACACAAGCAAAAAGTAGTTGATTTAGACACACTTTGCTTGTGTGACTGTCACACAAGGCTATAATTGCAGGACAAGCATACTTTTTTTACGGTCTAATCCAGTGTTCAGTATGGACCCCATAAAGGTACCGTGTCCAAGCTGCCTAGTGCTGCATTTACCCAGACGCTCTCATACTGTCACACAAGCAAAAAAGTAGTTGATTTAGACACACTTTTCTTGTGTGACTGTCACACAAGGCTATAATTGCAGGACAAGCATACTCTTTTTACGGTCTCATCCAATGTTCAGCATGGACCCCATAAAGGTACTGTGTCCAAGCTGCCTAGTGCTGCATTTACCCAGACGCTCTCATACTGTCACACAAGCAAAAAGTAGTTGATTTAGATACACTTTTCTTGTGTGACTGTCACACAAGGCTATAATTGCAGGACAAGCATACTTTTTTGAAAAAAATCGCAGCAGAAGTATATCCTCATCAAGACGCGCCACTGTTTATCACAGGTAATTGAGGTGGTGTGTCATCAGTTGAATAAGTGACAATGCTGTTAATCTGCTTATCTAGTGTAAATTGACAGGTTTTGAAGCTACCTACCATCCATAGTGACAAATTTAAGTAAAGTATTGCAAATATTCCCGTCTATAAATGAACTGGCACAATAACTAGATCGCTACGAAAAACGCGAAAACCCATGACACAAAAAAAAAAAAGGTCTGTTTGACATTGTCCAATCTGAGGCACTTCAGACTGTCTTTTCAGTTGTGATAATCACTTTTAACTATTAATTTACAAAGATCAGTGTATAAAACAGGAGGGTGCTAAATCTCTGTCTAGATCTAGTAACGGGAAAAATAAAAAACTGGAATTTTTTTTTACAGAAACATTCAAAACTTTTTTTGTTGTTGTTGTTCTCAAAATTCCAGAAATTCTGATAGGTCAGCAGGTTTACAATTGCAGCCCAGTATTACTGTACAAGTACAATTTTTACGTCCATTCAGCTTAAAATCTTGAAAAATCTTATGGGTAAAGGAGCATACAGTGGCATGTAGAAAGTATAAATAGTCATTTGGACACTATATGTAAGTGTTTGCGTGACTGCTGCATGGACACACTTCTGTGACTGTGTAACGCAAGTACAGTGCTGTGCGTAAACTTTTTGATTGGTCACGTAAGGAAATTTCCTAGTCACACTAGCATCCCAGTCACGCAAGTATACCGCAGTAGGTCCGTCCGTCCGTGCGTTAACTTGTATTTCAAACATCTTCTTCTCTGAAACTACTCATCCAATTTTCATGAAACTTCACAGAAATGATCCTGCCATGGTCCTCTTCAGAATTTCTTGAAAAAATTTGATTCCTTCAAAAACTCTGGTTGCCATGGCAACAAAACTGAAAAATATTGGAAATCTTTAAAAATCTTCTTGTCTGAAACTATAAGGCATAGGGCTACCAAATTTGGCATGTAGCTTTATGTAGTAGACCTCTATCATGTGTCTTGAAATTATAGCCCTGGGGTCAAAATTGGCTCTGCCCAAGGGGTCACAAGTTTTACATAGGCTTATATAGAGAAAACTTTAAAAATCTTCTTGTCTGAAACCATAAGGCATACGGCTACCAAATTTGGCATGTAGCTTTATGTAGTAAACCTCTATCATGTTTCTTGAAATTATAGCCCTGGGGTCAAAATTGGCTCTGCCCCAGGGGTCACAAGTTTTACATAGGCTTATATAGAGAAAACTTTAAAAATCTTCCTGTACCTAGCCATAAGGCCTAGAGCTACCAAATTTTGTATTTAGCTTGATCTAGTTGGGGTCCACCAAAAGTGCCCAAATTATAGTCCTGGGGTCAATTTGGCCTCATGCTTGCGGGGGGGAGGCTTACGCTACCAAATTTTGCATAATTATAGCATTATCTAGTGGACAACTACAAAGAGGGCCCAAGTTACAGCCCTAGGATCAAATTTGGCCCTGCACCAGGGATCACAAGTTTTACACGGGTTTATGGAGTGAAAAGTTCAGAAACCGTCTTGTTACTAGCCATAAGGCCAAGAACTCCCAAATTTGGCATGTTATTCTTGTAATAGACATATTCCCCATTTAGTTCGACTGTGGCCCTGAGGTCAAAGTTTTATAAGGGCTTATATAGTGAAGACTTCTCTTCATGGTTTATATTTATAAGCCAGTGGAGCGATACAGGGCCATCATGGCCCTCTTGTTTAGCATACCTGAGCACGTAGTGCTGAAGATGAGCTATTGTGATCATAATGTGACCGTCGTGTGGCATCAAAATTTTACCTTGTGTGCATTCTAGAGGCCACATTTTCAGTCAGATTTGCATGAAACTTGGTCAGAATGTTTATCTTGATAAAATCTCAGACAAGTTTGAAATTGGGTTATGTTGGGTCAAAAAGTAGGTCACTGGGCCAAATCTTAGACAAGAGGGCCATTGGCCCTAAAGCGCTCACCTGAGTGAGGTCATCTAGGATTGATAAGGCTGAAAAGATCCTGGTCGTGATGATGTAAGATACACGAGTGTACATGATCTACTTTTTGACTGGTTTAGCCTATTTTTCAATTTCTAATCTGGCTCAAAATGTTGCCTCTAGTCACACAAGGTTTTTCTAAGATTTAGCCCTGTGATCTACTTTTTGACTCGACGCGACCCAATTTAGAACTTGTCCGAGATTTTATTTAAACAAACATTCTGACCAAGTTTCATGAGTGTAAGGCTTCAAATGTAGCCCTTAAAGTGCACACAATGTTTTTTTCTAAGATTTGGCCCCATGATCTACTTTTTGATCTGGCATGACCCAATTTCAAACAAGTCCAAAATTTTAACCAGACAAACATTCTGACCAAGTTTCATGAGTATCAAGCTGAAAATCTGGCCTCTAGAGTGTACACAAGGTTATTCTATGATTTGGCCCAGTGACCTACTTTTTGACTCGACATGACCAAATTTTCTCTGTGTCGAAAATTTTAGGAAATCAAACATTTTAACAAAGTTTCATGAGTATCAGGCTGAAAATGTGACCTCAAGAGCGTACACAAGGTTTTTCTAAGATTTCGCCCAGTGACCTACTTTTTGACCCGATGTCACCCAATTTCAAATTTGTCCAAGATTTCATCAAGACAATCATTTTGACCAAGTTTCATGACTATCAGGCTGAAAATGTGGCCTCTAGATTTGACCCAGTAACCTACTTTTTGACCAGACATGACCCAGTTCCGAACTAGTCCAAGATTTTATCCAGACAAACATTCTGACCAAGTTTCATGATTATTTGGCTGAAAAATGTGCCCTGAAGAGTGCACACAAGCTTTTCCTTAGATTTTGTCCTGTTACCTACTTTTTGACCCTGCATAAATTGGTTTCATACATGCCCAAGCTTTTATCCAAACAAACGTTATGACCAAGTTTCATGAGTATCAGGCTGAAAATGTGGCCTCTAGCGTGCACACAAGCTTTTTCTAACATTTGGCCGTGTGACCTACCTTTTGACCCCACGAGACCCAATTTGGAACTTGTCCGAGATTTTATCCAGACAAATATTCTGACCAAGTTTCATGAGTATCAGGCTGAAAATGTGGCCTATAGAGTGCACACAAGCTTTTTCTAAGATGTGGCCCCGTGACCTACTTTTTGACCTGACACGAGCCAATTTTCAATTTGTTCGAGATTTTATCCAGACAATCATTCTGAGCAAGTTTCATGCGTATCAGGCTGAAAATGTAGCCTCTGTAGTGCACACAAGCTTTTTAGCTCCCCTGAGCACAACATGCTCAAGGGGAGCTTTTAGGATCACCCGGTGTCCGTCGTTCGTCGTGCGTCCGTGCATCGTTCGTCGTGCGTCGTCAACAAATCTTTAAACATCATCTTCTCCTAAACCATTTGGCCAATTTGGACCAAACTTGGCAGGAATGTTCGTTGGGAGGTCCTCTTTAAAAACTGTTCACAAAATTTTATTCCATCAAAAACTCTGGTTGCCATGGCAACGAAATGGAATTTTGTAAGAAATTCTTTTAAAATCTTCTCCTCTGAAACCGCTGGTCAAATTTTGAAATAATTTCACAGGAATGTTCCTTGGGTGACCCTTTTCAAAAATTGTTCGCGAAATTTTGATCTGTTGAAAAACATGGCTCTGGTGAATGGGGGCTACTTGCACTATATGGATATGAAGAAATTCTTAAAAATTCTTCTTCTCTGAAACCGCTGGTCAGATTTTGAAATAATTTCACAGAGATGTTCCTTGGGTGACCCTTTTCAAAAACTGTTCGCGAAATTTTGATTTGTCAAGAAACATGGCTCTGGTGAATGGGGGGCTACTTGCACTATATGGAAATGAAGAAATTCTTAAAAATACTTCTTCTCTGAAACAGCTGGTCAGATTTTGAAATAATTTCACAGAGATGTTCCTTGGGTGACCCTTTTCAGAAGTTGTCCGCGAAATTTTGATTTGTCGAAAAACATGGCTGTGGTGACTGGGGGCTACTTGCACTATATGAATATGAAGAAATTCGTAAAAATTCTTCTTCTCTGAAACGGCTGGTCAGATTTTGAAATAATTTCACAGAGATGTTCCTTGGGTGACTCTTTTCAAAACTTGTTTGCGAAATTTTGATTTGTCAAGAAACATGGCTCTGGTGACTCGGGGCTACTTGCACTATACAGCCATAAAGAAATTCTTAAAAGTTCTTCTTCTCTGAAACCGCTGGTCAGATTTTGAAATAATTTCACAGAAATGTTCCTTTTGTGACCCTTTTCAAAAAGTGTTCGCAAAATTTTGATCCGTCAAGAAACATGGCTCTGATGGGGGGGCTACTTGCACTATACGGACATGAAGAAATTCTTAAATTCTTCTTCTCTGAAACGGCTGATCGGATTTTGAAATAATTTCACAGAAATGTTCCTTGGGTGACCCTTTTCGCAAATTGTTCGAGAAATTTTTATCCGTCAAGAAACATGGCTCTGATGGCTGTGGGCTACTCACACTATACAGACATGAAGAAATTCTTAAAAATTCTCATCTGAAACTGCTGGTCAGATTTTGAAATAATTTTACAGAAATGTTCCTAGGGTGACCTTTTTCAAAAATTGTTAGGGAAATTTTTATCTGTTGAAAAACAACACCTAATTGTTGGCACCTGCATGTGGTGCTCTTGTTTGACTTATGTTTTTTAACTTACCTGAGCACAAAGTGCTTATAGCTATTGTGATCGTGCTGTGTCCGGCGTGCATCATCCGTTGTCAACTTTTTACCTTGTGTACGCTCTTGAGGCCACATTTTTGGTCCAATCCTCATGAAACTTGGTCAGAATGTTTGTCTTGATAAAATCTCGGACAAGTTTGAAATTGGGTCATGTGGGGGTCAAAAACTAGGTCACTAGGTCAAATCTTAGAAAAACCTTGTGTGCGCTCTGGAGGCCACATTTTCAGTCAGATACTTGTGAAATTTGGTCAGAATGTTTGTCTTGATAAAATCTCGGACGAGTCCGAAATTGGGTCATGTGGGGTCAAAAACTAGGTCACTAGGTCAAATTAAAGATATACCTTGTGTGCACTCTAGAGGCCATATTTTTCGCTCAATTGACTTGAACATTGGTCAGAATGTTTTTTTAATTAAATCTCAGATAACTTTAAAATTGGATCACCTGGGGTCATAAAGTAGGTCACTAGGTCAAATTAACTCTTTACCAAACGACAAAAATTTAGACTGGTCCAAATTGAAAGCATTTGCAGATGACAAAATAAATGTAATTGAAAAATTGAAAATTGTTTTGGGTAGGATAGAAAACCTTGTGGGAAAAGGAGAAAATGCCGGTTACCAGCATTTTCTCCTTTTCCCACAAGGTTTTCAAAGGACTTCTTTCACAGGGTCGTTAAAAGTCGGGATTGTGTGGTAAAGAGTTAAAGAAACACCTTGTGGACACTCTAGAGGCCACATTTTTCTCTCAATTGACTTGAAAATTGGGCAAAACGTTTGTCTTAATTAAATCTTGGATGCGTTTGAAATTTGGTCACCTGGGGTCATAAACTAGGTCTCTAGGTGTAAATTAAAGAAATACCCTGTGCACACTCTAGAGGGCCACATTTCTTACTCAATTGACCTGAAAATTGGTCAGAATGTTTGTCTTGATGAAATCTTGGATGAGTTCAAATTTGGGTCACCTAGGGTCATAAACTAGGTCACTAAGGTCAAATTAAAGCAATACCTTGTGGGCACTCTAGAGGCCACGTTTTTTGCTCAATTCACTTGAAAATTTATCAGAAGGTTTGCCTTAATTAAATCTTGGATGAGATTGATATTGGGTCATCTGGGGTCATAAAGTAGGTCACTAAGTCAAATTAAAGAAATACCTTGTGGGCACTCTAGAGGCAACATTTTTTTGTCTTGATGATATTTCAGAGGAGTTCAAAATTGGGTCACATAGGGTCATAAACAATGTCACTGGGTCACATTGAAGAAATACCATGTGGGCACTCTAGAGGCCACAATTCTAGCTAAATTGACCTGAAAATTGGTCTACATATTTGACTTGATGATATCTCGGATCATTTAGAAATTGGGTCTCATAGGGTCATAAACTAGGTCACTGGGTCAAATTAAAGAAATGTATTGTGGGCACTGTAGAGGCCACAGTTTTTGCTCAACTGACCAGAAAATTTGTCAGCATGTTTGACTTGATGATATGTTAAATGGATTTGAAATTGGGTCACATAGGGTCATAATCTAGGTAACTAGGTCAAATTACAGAAAAACCTTGTGGGCACTCTAGAGGCGGCAGTTCTTGCCCAATTCACCTGAACTTTGGTCAACAAGTTTGTTTTGATGTCTCGGATGAGTTTGAAATATGGTCACATAGGGTCATAAACTAGGTCACTAGGTCAAATTGAAGAAAGACATTTTGGACACTCCGGAGGCCACATTTTCAGCTCAATTGACCTGACAATTGGTCAGAATGTTTGTCTTAATATCTCAGATGAGTTTTAAATTGGGTCATTATGACCCTAGAGTGACATTTCGCCTATTGACTCAGGTGAGCGATCCAGGGCCATCATGGCCCTCTTGTTCTAAGATTTTGACAGTGTGACCTACTTTTTGATCCTATCTGATCCAATTTCGAACTTATCCGAGATTTTATCCAGACAAATATTCTGACCAAGTTTCATGAGTATCAGGCTGAAAATGTGGCCTCTAGAGTGTACACAAGCTTTTTCTAACATTTGGCCGTGTGACCTACCTTTTGACCCCATGAGACCCAATTTGGAACTTGTCCGAGATTTTATCCAGACAAATATTCTGACCAAGTTTCATGAGTATCAGGTTGAAAATGTGGCCTATAGAGTGCACACAAGCTTTTTCTAAGATGTGGCCCCGTGACCTACTTTTTGACCTGACACGAGCCAATTTTCAATTTGTACGAGATTTTATCCAGACAATCATTCTGAGCAAGTTTCATGCGTATCAGGCTGAAAATGTAGCCTCTGTAGTGCTTACAAGCTTTTTCTAAGATTTGCCCCCGTGACCTACTTGTCGAACTTGTCCGAGATATTATCAAGACAAACGTTCTGACCAAGTTCCATGCATATTAGGCTGAAAATGTGGCCTCTAGAATGCAAACAAGTTTTTCCTAAGATTTGGCCCTGTGACCTACTTTTTGACCCCACGTGACCCAATTTCGAACTTGTCCGAGATTTTATCCAAACATATTCTGACCAAGTTTCATGAGCATCAGGCTGAAAATGTAGCCTGTAGAGTGCACACAAGGTTTTTCTAAGATCTGGCCCTGTGACCTGCTTTTGACCCCACGTGACCCAATTTCGAACTTGTCCCAGAATTTATCCAGACAAACATTCTGACCAAGTTTCATGAGGATCTGACTGAAAATGTAGCCTCTAGAGTGCACTCAAGGTAAATGTTGATGACCGCATGACGGACAACGGATGACGGACGCCGGACTCGGCACGATCACAAAAGCAAACCTTGAGTACTTTGTGCTCAGGTGAGCTAAAAAACCTTGTGTACATTCTACAGGCTACACTTTCAGCCTGAAACTATTGAAAGTTGGTTAGAATGTTTGTCTTGGTCAGAATGTTTGTCTTGATGATATCTTAGACAAGTTCGAAATTGGGTCATGTCGGGTCAAAAAGTAGGTCACTGGGCTAAATCTTAGAAAATCCTTGTGTGCACTCTAGAGGCCACATTTTCAGCCTGATACTCTTGAAACTTGGTCAGAATGTTTGTGTTGATGATATCATGGACAAGTTCGAAATTGGGTCATGTCGGGTCGAAAAGTAGGTCACTGGGCCAAATCCTAGAAAAACTTTGTGTGCACTGTAGGAGCCACATTTTCAGCCTGAAACTCATGAAAAGAGGGTAGAATGTTTGTCTGGATGCTATCTTAGACAAGTTTGAAAGTGGGTCATGTTGGGTCAAAAAGTAGGTCACCAGGCCAAATCTTTGAAAAACCTTGTGTGCACTCTAGGGGTCACATTTTCAGCCTGAAACTCATGAAATTTGGGTAGAATGTTTGTCTTGATAATATCGTGGACAAGTTTGAAATTGGCCACATTTTCAGCCTGATACTCTTGAAACGGGGTCAGAATGTTTGTGTTGATAATATCGTGGACAAGTTCGAAATTGGGTCATGTCGGGGGAAAAATAGGTCACTGGGCTAAATCTTAGGAAATCTGTGGGTGCTTTATAGAGGCCACATTTTCCGCCTTATGCTGAGAAAGATTGGTCAGAATGTTGTGCTCAGGTGAGCTAAAAAACCATGTGTGCATTCTAGAGGCCACATTTTCAGCCTGAAACTCATGAAAGTTGGTTAGAATGTTTATCTTGATGATATCTCAGACAAGTTTGAAATTGGGTCATGTCAGTACAAAAAGTAGGTCACAGGGTCAAATCTTAGATAAACCTTGTGTGCACTCTAGAGGCCACATTTTAGCCTGATACTCATGAAACTTAGAATGTTTGTCTCAATGATACTTTCAACGGGATTCAAAATGGGTCATGTCGGGTAAAAAAGTAGGTCACTGGGCAAAATCATAGAAAAACCTTGTGTGCACTCTAGAGGCCACATTCTCAGCCTAAATTACATGAAACTTGGTTAGAAAATTTGTCTTGATGATAATCTTGGACAAGATTGAAATTGGGTCACATCGGGTCGAAAAGTAGGTCATGGACCAAACCGTTGAAAAACCTTGGGTGCACTGTAGAGGCCACATTTTCGGCAGGATTCTCATGAAACTTGATCAGAAAGTTTGTCTTCATACATGATGTCTTTGACAAGTTTCAAAGTGGATCATATCTGGCCAAAAAATAAGTCACTGGACCAAATCTTAGAAAAACCATGTGTGCACCATTGAGGCCACATTTTCAGCCTGATACTCATGAAACTTGGTCAGAATGTTTAATGATATCTTGGACAAGTCTCACATCAGTCACTAACACTCATGTGTTTTACATCATTAAAACTAAGATCTCTTCAGCTTTATCAACTGTAGATAACTTTACTCAGGTGAGCGCTTTAGGGCCAATGGCCCTCTTTTTCAATCTACCTGCTGAAGAATAGATCAAATCATAGCATATAATTACTGGTATGTACACATTCTCCAATCTACCTGCTGACAGAAAAGATCTAGTCAGAGTGTTCACCCCGCTTTCGAATCTACTTGATGAAAGATTTAGTCAGAGTATACACTACACTCAAATAAACCTGCTGACAAAACAGATCTTGTTAGGGTCCAATATCTACCCAGATCTCCCAGCTGACAGGATCTAGTTAGAGTGTACATTCTGCTCTCGGATCTACCGGCTGACAGAACACATCAAAATGCATTTGTGAGCTGAGATGAAAAATTGAAGTGTTCTAGAGTCAATTTATTGCTTTCAGACACAAATTTCTATAGATATGACTTTATAAATCTACCAGATATGGATAATTAAAAGGTTTAACCCTTAACTACACAATTCCGAGTTTTAACTACCCTAAAAAATAAGCTTTGAAAACATAGTGGTAAAAGGAGAAAATGCTGGTAAAAAGCATTCATCTCCTTTTCCCTGAATGTTTTCCACCCTTCCAAAGGCAAATCCAATAATTCGAACCACATTTAATTTGTCGTCTACCAATGCTTTGAATTTCCACTTTTTGTGGCATTTGTCGAAGACAATGGCCACTATGAGTTCAAAACGGTATTTTGAAAATCGTATATCACAGTTTGTGCAAAACCGAAGGAAGTAAACCCAATGAAACTCAATTTTTCTAAGACAAAGAAGTGTTTCGACAGCACTCAAATATATAATTAACACCGGCGTATTAGAATAAACTGGATTAGGCCATCGATCATGGGAATACTTCTTGTTTTATTGAAAATATCTATACCTGTTATGGTCTTCTGTTGGCGCAATGATACACACAACCTTTGTTTCCTGACCGTGTTCGTCCATAAAACAAGTTCGTCCATGGGCTTGTTCGTCCCTTCGCTTGTTCGTCCGAGCTTGTTCGTCCCACATTATTGTTTATTTTTTCATATTATCAATTCCACACAATGGCTCCCTTGACAAATGCCACACCAGTGCTTTCAACGCTTTGATTATGTTTTTGCAGTAGACAGCTTTGGGAACACTGTGAAAAAAGGAAAATGAATCGCTGGTGTCAGTGCACAAAGTTTTTAGGTAGGGACGTCGGAACATTTTCTACAATTGTGGATGAGAATTTGAATGTGAGAGGGGAGAGTAAGCTCGAGAGGTCAGGAAGCCTGTCTGACATGGGGCGAGATGGATTCCCTGAAAAATTGAAATCACGTGACATATAGAAATTATATCTAGCCATTGTTGGAAAATTTGTACCATCGCTCTGTCGAGAATTTATACCATTTTGTTGCTTGGTTCAGAGTTAATCACGCGTTGCCTTCAAAAAAGTCAATTTAAGAGACATACGACATGCTGCTGTGATGCAACTGAAATACTATCTAGCTTTTTTCTTTTTTTTTTATCCATCATTTATTTGTCATTATATATGTAATATTTTCCTTTATCTATTGAACGTAAAAGTGTCGAAAGAGAAACATGCGAAAACGATGTTTATCCTCTATTTTTCACTGCACTTATATGAGAACGGATGTATTTTGCTGAGAGTCTACAACTCTTGTTCAGGATTCACATTATCATGCTGTCGGAACTTGGTCTACATTCTCCTCTTTCTATGAATGGCTTTGGCCATTACTATCCTCATCCAATGCAACATATAAAACGAGATCGACATGAAATTGGTAAATTTCGGATGAACACCTACTTTCATTATAGCATATTTAATACTTTTTTCAATGGTCATTAATGCCATTACTAAAAGTACATTATCATTCAGATAGCAGTAATATGTATTCATCAACATCGTCATCGTCATCTATCATCATTATCATCATCATCTTATCTTGACAAGTATGACGAGAAGGTTAATCAAAGCACGGAAGGCGCTGAAGGCCTGGGCATCAGAATGGGTGAAGAGGTAGGAAGATGAGGCCCAGGAGCTCAAAGTTGCTATCACATTTGTACAGGCTTAAAAACTGCTATCACGTTTGTACAGACTAATACAAAAAATATCTACATGTCTCACACTGACAGTCTGTGGAGTTGACAACAGAATGGAAAAACATAAATTTGTAAAGGCCAATATCATGAGTATTTTTGTATAGCCATGGTATCATGGTCTTTATGGATTAAAAGGAGACAAGTTTCAAAGGATTTTCTGCTTCCTATTTTCTTGTTTTAAGTTGCTTTGGCAACAAATCATGGTAACAAACCAAAATGAGCAGCGTGCAACAGCAGGGAATATTTCTGGAAAGTGCAAAAGTCCACAATGGCCAAGCAATGAATCATATTTTTCTTTCATTTTACCACACTCAGTCTATAGGTTGAAAAAGTAACCATGTCCTTTGAGCAATGACAAGGAAAAACACAAAGTCTTTAAAGGCTAATATCACAGAGCACGATTTGGTGTCTGAGAAGACAATCTTTTACGTAGTTCTTTTTATTTTTAAGTTTTGGTTTCTGTGGCAACAAATAAAAAGACGACCGAATTCGGGCGCCAATGCTCGGTTGATTTTCAGTGAAAACACAGTTGAAAAAGGGGCATAACTTGATAGTTATTTACCCTTAGTGTTTATGTTTCCCTTTTGATAGTTAACAACTTGTCCAAGTTTTAAGTAAACATTTTCAGTAATAACAAATTTATTGTAAACTGTCAAATATTTGCATGACGATGACACAAACGACGAAGATGATGACACTAGGGCTATGAAAATACCATGTCTCTAAAAACAGCTGAGCTCAGTCGTAAAAGTGGCATAACTAATTACTTTGCCAAAAATATTTTGGTGGTTACCTACCTCTGTTGTACTGATATAAATTCCCCTTTAAATAGTTAACGAACAGTTCAAGTTTGAAGTAAGTATCTCCATTAATGACAGATATGATAAAATGTTAAAGGTTCTGAAAATTTACAGCAATAAAACAAAGGGCGTAACTGTGTTAAAAATATTTAGATGGTTACCTGCCCTGTTATATTGGTACCCCATTTGACAGTAAATAACTTGTACAAGTTTGAAGTAAATACATGTATCTTCAGGAATAACAGAGATATTAAAAATGTCGAAGTTTTTGCACGACGACAATGACACACCATAAAGACGAATGCAATAATCGCATACTACCTTACAGGTCATCACGTACTCACTTATTAACCCGCAGAATGAACTTTACTGGGTCAAATTTGGTTCGTGTGCAAAGACTAGCCGGAAAACAATACTCTCCACAAAGGAGAACGTTGTAAAGTTAAATCAAAGGACTAATAGTCCTGAGAGTCACCTGTTGCTTAGTTGTTTCAAAGTTTAAGGGGCATTAAACCAGATTTTGACAAACCCCCCCCCCTTTTTCGGAGGAGGGGTTGATTTTTTAGTAAATAAAAATCAAAAGGACGTGGCTTTTTACTCTAAGTGGCGAAAAAATGCAAAAATAAAATTCCTCCTGTGACATTCAACCATAGTTAGCTACTATACCAACTGTTTAAGATCATGTGACAAGGAGTATTTCAGTATGGAAATCCCTTTGTTACAGACGAGGTTAGATGTAGGTTACTAGGTACGGAATCGGCTGAGTTGTGACAAGTGCGTGGAAAGGTGGAATAAACATGGAACTTTCCCTGACAAGCCAGTTTCTGGACGACAATTTTTTTTTAGAGGCAGTTCCCAAACACTTTTGTTCTAAGTCAAACTACATGTACCTATTACTTACTATCATTAACAGTTATTGTTGGTAATCATTGAAAATTAAGGATATTTATTGATAACACATGTTTTGTGATTGGATAATTTGTACCTGTTATTCTATATATCTTATAAACATTTGGCAACAAAATCATCTGGTTGGCGTCCGCACCGTCCGTAGATGGCAGTCTTATCCTAAACTACATCAGGCAAACACACACAAAACCGTTAAAATATAATGATTCGAGCTTCTGGAAATACGTGACATTTCAGAGCTATAATAACATGTTAATCTATCTCTGAAATATGAAATATTGCAAATTAAAGAGTTGTCAGAAATCAAGTAAAACAGAAACTGAGAGAAATAATTATACCCCATCATAAAAGTACTATCTAAGGTTCCTCAAAAGATAATCAAAATCGATGAGAGTCGGAAGATCAGGCTGTACATTGCATACAGTGTGATCCGAGTTTACACCACCTGCAGTTCAAGAGCAATTGCATATGTATACATGCCATGATAGTTGTCTGAAATTGTCGGGAAACAGTGTACAGATGTGTCAGGGAATTATCTTGTCGGGGAACTGTGTTGTTCCCGCGAAGGTGAAGGTTGTTGCTATAAATAGACACCGGTAATATGAATCTCAGCACATCTTGAACGGCATATAAAGATGTTTTGGTTTGAAAATACTTTGAGAAAAAAGACAACCTTATCTATTGTATACTTAATATATTTTGGGTCAAGTTTTGATGGTTAAATCTTCCTAGGAGAGTAAACTCTCACAGTTGAACAAGTTAGCCTATGACGCAATTTCCCTCTATGACCGAGCACCAATGCCGTTCGACATTGCCTTTTCCTTCTGTCATTGACTGATTTTAAATCAGAAAAGGGTATGAGGGCTGGAACCAAATTAATGCACTTTAAGTGGGTAATTTGGCCAATGAAAAAAGAATAGTTTTATTTATAACTGTTGCCGTATATATAGCGGAGCTTCCAAAGCACACGCCAGACGACATCCAGATATGCAAATTATTCTCGGGTGCATGGAAAAACCGAAATTCACTTCGAACCGCATTTCGCCGAAATTCATTTCTTGATAACCGTATTTCACCTCGTATGACCATATTTCACATCAAATAATGAATTCTTCGCCATGGTGATTTCTCATCCAATATAGCTTATCCACATGTCAAAAAATCTTTTCAAAAGGAGTTACATGTTGTTCTAAAAAAACCCTAACAAATTATTGTTAGAATAAGATATTTTCCAGAAAATTAGCATACAGTTATGCTGTTCATAAATATATTTCATTTCAGATCAAAAGTTATCACTGTGGCAATAAAATTTGTCATACTTGGGTGAAATGCGGTCATCAAGAGGTGAAATTTGGTGAAATCCGGTTCGAAGGGAAATCCGATTTTCCACGGACCGATTATTCTCGATGCCAATGTGAAAGTTCAGTGTTCGTGTATCCTAGAGCAGGAGACAATTATTTCAAATATTTACGCATTTGAATACTCGAGCTGTAAGGGACGTCTTCGATATATCTGAAAATTTAGCAACTGAAAATTATGTACGATAGAAGCATTGAGGATAATGCAACATTACAAATGAACTACGCAACGTCTCGCAAACCGGAAGTCAGTACAAGGCCGGAGGCATGCTTACGTCACCCCATGAATCAGGATGATAACAATGAGAGCCTGGTTGCTACGCAACCAGGCGACTCAAAAAATCTAAATAGATCTATAGCATTTCTCATTTCTTTTTATATCAGACGATAACGATCAAGACCAGACCACATTTTGCCAGCTAGATCTTGATCTATAGAAAAAGGATTCAAATTTCATAAAACCACCCCATTTTGACCACGCCAAAAGAACTTTGTGGACCACCCCCCACAGGGAATAAATTTATTTGTTTTGCTTGATACTAGATTAATGAAGTAAAACAAATTAATTTATTCCCTGCGTACCCTCATTGTTGGACCGTGAGGAACCGGGTCAATTTATCAAAACGCCAACTGTAGAGAAAAATTTTGTTTAATATACGGGTCAACTAATGAAGAAAATAAAAAGCATGTACAAACCAAACCTAAGTGTCGCAGAAAGACCCAGCAAAAATGACGAAAATGAAGGCATTGCAACTAACCACGAGATTTCTGTTCCCGCCAAAGTTAAGATCGTCGTTACAAACTGCTTCTCTTACATTTCGTCTTTCGCGTCTGTTGAGAAGTTCTTTTCGGTTTGCAGTCTGCAATTCGTTCACTGACGATGAAACAAAAGTCTTTACCAGAAGCAGCAATGTGTAACTTTGTAAAGTGATTTTGGGTACGTGTAATTTACGCTTTTCAACATGGCGTTCGATAATGTCATCTGCATTTAATGACGGAAATGAACTTTAAATGGCGAAAAGGATATCTATTCAAAGAAGCAAATTACACTTATTGGTAGCAATTGCAGTTGTCCACAACACTTAACAATAAGAAGGGAAACAATCAGAAATTTCTTAAACGGAACCCAGAAATAATTTAAAAAAAAAGGGATCTACTTGGTAAAATGTTAAAAAAAAAAATATCTGCGTAAGTGTGTGGAGGGGAGGGGGAATGTTCATATTCATAAAAATATACTCCAAGTCCTTAACAAATCACTTCGTTGGCAGTTGTATGGTACCATTTTTTTCTCCCTAAAGAGGTATCTTCTTTTCATGTACGAGTACTGTCCGTTTGGATAATGGCGGCAATGCATGCGGACATGTGTTGATTCGCTCCGATAATTTGGGATTTTTGGTGAGTTTTTAGATGGGTTTATTAGAAAATTTATCACTTAGCTGATGAGAGAAGGATTTTGGATACATTTGAAGCCTTTTTTTGGGGACCAAACATTGTTTGAGTGGCTATGCTGCGTTAAGATTTTTACAGGTAGAACAGGTATATAGATTATATTGGACCGCCATTGTTACGAGGTATGTACATGTTGTGTACAGTCGTTTATCTGCACGAGCGACTACGTGTTTTTGTGAGTTTTCCACTGAGTGTACCATCAGTTTAGATTTACCAGTCCACCAGTTTAGATTTACCATAAACAAAAGCAAACAAACATTTTCTGTTCTGACTGTTCCTACCCGATGTACGCTTTATATTACTGGAGCAATATCATTGTGTTATCGTTGGAATTGTTTTCGAAGCGACTGGAAATTCGAACACTGTCATACAACTCAAAGATGGCGTCCAGCAATTCCTTAGTTGACACGGACATGGGTGATTCTAACGATCTGACCAATAGCTGCTTGGAAGATAGCAATAGTGAATATTTTCCTTGTTCTCCAGTACCATCTACTTCAGGTGAGAATGTCTTCGTAGCACCAAGAAGCTCTAAACGTAAAGCGTCACCTTTGTACAAAACATCACTCAAGAAGTCCACGCCTGTCCGAAAGAGTTCAACATCAAAGGCAAAGGCAAACCAGTCTTTTCCGGAGATGCTGTTTTGTGCATTTAATGATTCTGAATTCCAGAACAAGCTTACGCCCATGATTCATTCAATGCTTACTCCAGCTATTCAGGCGACGATCGAGGCCACTATGAAGACTTATATCGAACAGATGCAGGCAAGCATGATTAAACAAGTTCTCGATTCGAATTTGAAGCTAAAAGAGTCAATTGATCATCAAACTAAGCAAATAAAGGATTTGCGTTCCCTGCTAGACGAGAAATCCAAGGAGATTGACGATAAGCATGGGAAAATTGAAGAACTCCAGGAACAAATACAGACTCTGACTGAGGAAGTTAACAAAACTGCCATCGTCATTGAAAAACATGATTCCACAATAAATGATCTGGAACAATATGGGCGTAAAAACTCGATTCGCCTCACGAACATGAAATTTAATCCAAAGATAGGTGAGGAAGAGCTAACTGCGAACGTAACGTCCTTCATAAATGAAAATATGCTGAGCAGTGCCCCTCAAGTTTCTGTCACAGACATTGATCGTTGTCACCCAGTCGGCCCAAAACAAATACTGGTGAAATTTTACAGGTATCATACCAAACATCTGGTGTATTCTGCGAAATCCAAGCTCAGAAACAATCCTGACAAGATATTCATCTCCGAGGATCTGACTCGTAAAAACCATGCTATTGTGAAAGCACTTCAGCCGTTGAAAAAGGACGGCTCTTATTCATAGTTTTTGGACAACTAACGGAAAGGTCATGGTGAAAGTAATTGAAGATGGTAAACCCATGAGGCTTTACCATGTGGATGATATTGTTGCCAAGTTGAAATAAACATTTTGGAAGATTTATGTTATCATCTCTTGCCGCGGTTAATCAGTTTTACTACCTAAAGTTTTCTACAATTTTTGCTGACCATGCAGACACTGATCGGCCTGCACGCTGATGCTGGCTGGTCTTTGTCACCACAGGTAGCATCTGGATTTTGTTTGAATTTCATCTGAATTTCAATTGAATTTAAGTTGTGAGAAATACTCGTCAGACTGTTTTAGCATCACTTGTTGCTGTCTGTGCAAACACTAATCGGGTTTCGTGTTGTGCTGTCTGATCCTTGTCATCGCAGATACCAGTACGATTACAGCTTTTACCCTTGTCTCACTAAATAGATAAAACGAAAGTTTTTAGTAGATATTAAACACCAAAATTCTGATATTTCAATGACATATCATAGTGGGGAATATGTCCTTGTCGGACGGTATAGATCAAAGATCGGACTGCACGTCTGTGTAGTCTGATCTTGATCTACATTGCCCGCCAGGGATCGGCGGGTCGCGCTTGGCAGCCTAGGATTCACTTATATTTTATATCATCTTAGATTGGTTTTGTATTCATGATTGGTATGAGCCATGTTCGGTGAAAGGAGGGCTTAATGCACCTGCGATGGTTACCGGCCCAAGTCAGCCTGCGCAGTTTGAGCAGGATGACCTGGGCCGAAACTTTTCGCTATTGATCAATTTTCTGCTTTATGATTAAGTTCTTTGTTTATAAAAGTGGCTGTTATGGATCCATATTTATCGGCCGGTAGAATTGGTATAGTGGATCACGGAGATCCATATTTATCGGCCGGTAGAACTGGTATAGTGGATCACGGAGATCCATATTTATCGGCCGATAGAACTGGTATAGTGGATCACGGAGATCCATATTTATCGGCCGGTAGAACTGGTATAGTGGATCACGGAGATCCATATATATCGGCCGGTAAAACTGGTATAGTGGATCACGGAGATCCATATTTATCGGCCGGTAAAACTGGTATAGTGGATCACGGAGATCCATATTTATCGGCCGGTAGAACTGGTATAGTGGATCACGGAGATCCATATTTATCGGCCGGTAGAACTGGTATAGTGGATCACGGAGATCCATATTTATCGGCCGGTAGAACTGGTATAGTGGATCACGGAGATCCATATTTATCGGCCGGTAGAACTGGTATAGTGGATCACGGAGATCCATATTTATCGGCCGGTAGAACTGGTATAGTGGATCACGGAGATCCACTGGGCCCCTTTTGATTGAGCACTAGGTTATATATATATGTAAATGTAGATCTGTACAGTCACTGTTGGCACTGATTGGGCTGAATGCTTGTAGTGTCCGATCTTTTGTCATCACTTGTAGCACTCCAATTTTGTTGGTTCTTTTTCAACTTGTATATGTGCTCCGGCATATTTATTTCATCAGTAGTACTTATTTAGCATCTGTTACTGTTGTCCGGGTTGGCAGTGACCAGGCTGCGCGTCCGTGCTGGCTGATCTCTGTCATCACGGGTAGCATTTCGATTGTGGGTAGTCATTACTTTCATGTTCTGAGGTAAATTGTCTTCACGGATAGTATTTCAATCTCTATAATGAATTTTTTTTACGTCTGGCAGAGAATTAATGTATCTTGCGTTAATACTTTTATATCATTCTTCTTCAATCTACGGATTTCTTTTTTTTTTTATCCTTTCAAGAGACAAATTCCCATTTAAGTCATAAACAAATTGTCGACTACAGGTGCTATCAATTTGAAAAAGTAGAAATTTTTCCTCAGTGGAAAAAAGTCAATATCCGATGTTTTAATGTTTGTAAGGCATTGTGGAGGGGAGAGAATGCTGGTAGCCAGCGGTTTCTCCATTCTCCACAATGATTTCTAACCCAACCAGTTCAATTAATTGAGCCATGTTCAAATTGTCGACTATAAATACTTACAATTTGAACAAGTTTACATTGTTTTCGCCTACTAGTAAGATATTATGAATACACTTGTAAGTTACTATAATTTTATGTTTTTTTAATACATGTATTGTGGAGCTGTACATGCTATTATCTAACGCTGTCAAAACTTGCTTTGTTTATTGAACTGGAGCAGTTTTTTGCTGTCTGTGTTGGCAGTAATCAGGCTGCGTAATTGTGCTGGCTGATCCTTGTCATCACAGACAATACTTGATTTATGAGTAGCCATTATCATTAATGCTGGTAATCACTCCCAGAGTCTTCTTTTATTTTATATTCTTCCTTCTGTCCATATATTAAATGAAGACTTAATTGATTTATATTGGTACCATGACAATAGGTAACCTCAAATCCCATAACCTGCAACAAGAGCTAATGTATCTGACACTGTATCATTGTACATATGTTTCATATTCTCTATGTTTACTACATCTTTTATTCTTGATGATGTCTCTGTGATGTATGCCTGTAATAAGTATGTTCTGGCCCTAATGGATGTTTTATATGCAAATAACACTTTGTCCCCTAATGGTTAATGATGTAACTGCCTGGAGGGCATCCATAGGGCTATTCAATAATAGATTTTATACTTGTTATAAAAGGGTCATGCGGCACACCAAGCTAAACATTTTTAATTTACTTTCACGTCTAATTAGGATGTCGGGCCGCTTTGTAGTATAAAATATTCAATTTAAAAAAAAAATACATATAGCCTTTTACTAAAATACCAGGCATTCATCACAGAGCATCGCATCCAGTATAAAATATTCAATTAAAAAAAATACATATAGCCTTTTACTAAAATACCAGGCATTCATCACAGAGCATCGCATCCAGTTTCTCATTCTCCCTTTTTCTTTTCTTATTTGTTCCATTTCCACTCTACTTTTTTTTTTCTTCCTCTTTTGTTTATTTTTCGCCTCTATTTATCAATTTCTCCTTATTTCTGTTTTTGTTTTTGTGTACATTTTTTTCTTTTCTTTTTTTTCTATATTTAATCATTTACACCATGTCTCTATATATTTTGTTTCCATTATCTTTCATCTGTTGTTAATTTGATTGTAGGGGAAGGGCCGAATCTAAGTTGTAAGAACTTGTGGCCCGACCCCATTCACTTTATGAATAAAATATGTTTAAACTAAAACTAAACTAAACTGGAGGTTGAAATTGTATTTTTGCAGTCCACAAAAAGTCTCCTTGCTGACAGACGGAATGTATTTTGAGTCCCTAAAATCGTTGTCTGCGCATGTCATATTCTTCGAAGATGATGTATTTGAAAAATGCCACCCAGCAGGAGATAACGCCCTAAAAGTCCCTTCGTTTCCAGTAGAGATGTATTTTCAGATTTTACAATGTCCCTTCTTTTACCATGGAAGTGTATTTTTATTCCTGAGGAAGTCGCATTGTTGGCAGTGGAAATGTATCTTGAGTCTCAGGAGATCACTTAGTCTGCAGTCCACGTAAGGTCTCCAACTCAGCGCTAGAAATGTATTTCGGTCCTCAAGTAGTCTCTTCTTTAGATTTAACCCTTTACGAATGCTGGTGTTCAGATTTTCTACTTTACTTATATTGTCTTTTAAGTTTTCAAAGACGAAATCCTCATTTTTAGGCTCGTTTAATTTGTCCTCTGCAGCTGCTTGCATATTGGATGACCCTAAAATTTTCAAGCGCGGTAAAGAGTCAATTAAATCGCATTGTGTGTCTCTAAAATACCTCTCTATATGGGAAGCAGGTCTATTTCGAGTCCAAAAAATTGCCTCGCCGTTCGAATGGAAAATGTATTTTCTTCAGTCTTAAAAAGTCTTTTCCTTTGCATTGGAAATGTGTGAGCCCTGTTTTCAGACACCAAAAAGTTTGGGTTTTTTTTAAACTATAATTGTATTTTGAACATTAATCAAAAAGTAGTTTCATTAGATATGGAAACGTATTTTTTCGGCTCTTCTGTAGCCTAGTCTCTGTATTGGTACTCGCCGTATATTTCCCCTTTCCGCCGTCCCCCTCCCATAAAAAATCACGAGCTGCTTCATTTGGCCATGAGAGTGCTAGTTTAATCCAGCGTTTTTACCATTCTTAATTTTATGAATTTCGATGTTATTTACATATTTTACCTTCCTTTTACCTTTATCAGACAATGCGTTTGAAAACAAAAGTGCCAAATTAAGAGACTTCTTGTACATCTAATCAGCATTTGGTCCTTTTCCACCATTTTTTTTTTTTTTTTTTCGGTTCAACTAAATCCAAAGATTTGATCCACGAATGAGTTGTCTGCAAATGCTTTGAATATAGACGAGTCTATTTATTTTTATCGTGTCTGAAAATGAGTTGATTAATATGGCGGCAAAATGATCTGAGGGCAGGGGCTGAGCAGAATCCAAGCCTACAACTGATAGAACTATCAGAAAAGTAAAATACTATTGAAAACGGGCAAAAATCTCAAAGGTACACCTATTCACCTAAACTAATAATCCAAAAAGCGCTGGAACCGACTTAAGTTGTTTTTTGCGGACAGTATAGATCAAGATTAGACTGCACAGAACGTGCAGTCTGACCTTGGATCTACATTGTTCGCTTCTTTGTCACATATTGTTGCTAAAACAACTCTGAAAGGACAATATTTTGGACGTTTTTCCTAACTGAAAGGGTCCATTTAATTAATTCATTCTAGAAATAAGACCTAAATGGTTGCAATTTTGAGCCTTACTACCCAGAATATCTGCGCAAGCGGACAGTGTAGATCCGAGATCAGACTGCAATTTTATGCAGTCTGATCTCGACCTATTCCGGCCGCATTGGCAACTGTAATTGTCACGGTGCCTAAGGGCCAATCGTTGCTCCTGTTTCCGACTGGTCAGTTGGATTTTAGGCTGACCCCTATCACGTGACTCCTAATCCACCCAGGTGATTGTTACTCAGTGTGATGAACTCAGTCAACGTTTAGTCGGGCAAAATAGAGGTTCAAACAAACAAAGAGCCAAGCAGGTTGATCCGGGAAAAAAATGAAGTAAGTCTCTTTTTCTTTCGTAATCTTTGTATTTTTTTCCATGAATAAGTAAAGTACATGTATGTATATCTAGATCTGGCATTGTAGTTGAAATTTGTGATTGTTTTCGTATAATTTTCCCTCGCATTTGTAAAACGCCAGCGTCTTTGTGCCTACGTTTGCGCCCGCCTCCCGATTTCCTTCTTAAAATGTCGCTCTAATATGCATATCTTTTCGAAATTTGTTTTGAAACAAAGTTTTCCTTGAATAACTAGGAGATCGCAGACATCTTGGAAATTAAAAAAAAAAAAAAAAAAAGAAAAAATGGGAACACTGGTGTGAGCGGGAATCGTAGCCTTTCGCACAAGGAGCATAAAAATGTGCATCTTGTTGTAATGGGTTCATTCTTTAGTGCATGGAGATATAGTTTTATACATCCGGCATTTACTACTTAGGGGAACATTGTGGAAAGTAGAAAAATTGCTTAGTGTGGGGATCATAGATATGTCTACATACTGTATGATCCTTGCTTAGAGAAAGCAATACCGTGAATCCATTAAGATCAGAATTTCTTATCGAATGTTTAACCTTAAGCTGCTAAATAATAAAGGAGAAATTTTCTGTTGATAGCAAAAGAAAAATCCAACAGAATTATTGTGATTTCAAGGTTCTCTTTGCCAGGAAAATCTCCCTATGTTGGACTGTTTTGATCCAAAGTCAGACTGGGTGTTTGTTGTATGCAGTCTGATCTTGATCTGTACACTCCAAGTCAGGATTGTGTGATAAAAGGTAAAGAGGCATTCTTAAGTTTTTTTTGCTGCAAATTATTTATTTCTTGTTTTGTTTAACACTAATAAGTACCGCAAAATACTCTTTTCTACATAGCCTATCAAGGAATAGATAGAAAAATGTTTTTTCTTACATATATCCTTTTTTTAACTGATGGTTTGCCAGCTATTGCATTGGTTAATTTAGAGATGTAGTGTTTTTTTAAGTTTGTTGAGATTATTAAAAATCTATATAGTCCCCCTTAAGAACTAAGGACAGCTTTACATGTCTTGGCAAAAAGTTTCATTCAATATCAGACTACAGAACATGCAGTGTGATCTTAACGCTTTATCACACAATCCCGACTTTTAACAACCTTGAGAAAGAAGCCTTTTGAAAACATTGTGGGAAAAGGAGAAAATGCTGGTAACCAGTATTTTCTCCTTTTCCAGCAATGTTTTCTACCCTCCCAAAACAAACTTCAATTTTTTGTCATCTGCAAATGCTTTCAATTTGGACCAGTCTAAAATGTTGTCGTTTGGTAAAGGATTAAATGCTTTATCAAGGTAGGTATTCTGCGATAATGTCCCATCATAAGGCACACAGATTGGCATTTCTCTCTCTCTTCATTTCAGAATAAGTATTGATTGCATTTGTCTAGCTTATTTAAAAAAACAAAAACATGTATTTGCTCTAGTTCATAGGACGTTATTTCCCTCTCTAAACCCTGTACCACAATTGGGTTTTAATGACCCTTTGGAAGAAGCCTTTTGAAAACATTGTGCGAAAAGGAGAAAATGCTGATAACCAGCATTTTCTGCTTTTCCCACAATGTTTTCTATCATTCCAAAAACAGTTTTCAATTTTTGTGTCCCCTTTATTATGTCATGTGTGAAATGCTTTCAATATAGTTGAAGTCCAAAAGATTGTCGTTTGGTAAGGAGTTAAATATCTTTTGCAATACATGATCTTGGATTTAACCCTTTACCATACAATCCCAAGTTTTAATGACCCTAATAAAGAAGGCTGAAGTGTGGTGAATAGGAGAAAATGTTGATTACCAGCGTTTTATTCCTTGTTCCACAAGGTTTTCTACCACTTTTATTATTAACCACTCAATCCAGAAAATTATCGACCCTGAAGAAAAACCCTTTTGAAAACGTTGTGGGAAAAGGAGAGAATGCTGGTATCTAGCATTTTCTCCTTTTCCCACAATGTTTTCTACCCTTTACAAAAAAAATTCAATTTTTGAGCTGCATTTGATTTGTCATCGGCAATGCTTTTAATTTGGACCAGTCGTTTGGTAAAGGGTTTAAGATAAATTACATTATTTAAGCCACATTTAATTTGTAGTTTTCCAAACACTTTCAATTTAGGCAAGTCTAACATTTTTTATCCAATAGTGATTTGAACCATGTGCTATTCTGTGAAATATTTTTTAAAAGAAGCCTTGAATACAGCATTTAGGTCTCTTTTTTTTTCCAATTGAAAATATTAGTTATTATAAGATAAAAATCTAAAGACAGTCTTGGTCAGGATGTATTGCAAAATATAGTGCACACATTGTAAATTCCAGATCAGACTGCATATTGGGTATAGTCTAAACCCAATACATCTTTACTTGTTTTCAGCCAGATTTTTACTCATTTCAGTTTTTCACTTTACTGGCTGAAAGCCAGCAAAGCCTATGTCATAGCGAGGTTTCCATCGTCCATCAGTCCATCACTCTGTCTGTTCATCTTTTTCTTGTTTACATGATAAATTCTGCATTTTTGTCGGGTTTTCGTGAAACTTGCACAGTTTGTTTATCTAATCAATAGCTTGAACCCTATTGATTTTGAAAAAATCTGACAATCAGTAAGGGAAAAGTAACCATTTAAAGTTGAAAATTGACATATCGTGTTTACTGGATAAAAATCAACATTTTTTTTTTTTATCCAACTCTTTTGTATTATGAAGAAAATCCAGAAACCAAGAACTTACATGATGACTGAAAACCTAACATACCTTAACCTCTTTGGGTGAAATTTGTGGCAGAGGATTTTAAAAATGTCCTCTTGAAATATGGATGATAATGTTTGAGACATAAATACAAGTGGAAATATTGTGGCAAAATGCAATATAATTCGGTCATTCCCAACAATTTTCCTTTGCCACATTATTTTTTTATTGTTGTATACAGCAAGACCAAAGTCACTGTGGGTGATTATGGTTTATTTCTTTACCAGACAATAAAACTTTGAACCTGTCTAAATTGAAAATATTTGCACACGACAAATTGTGATTGGAATAGTGGTATTCATCTTTTGTAAGGTAGAAAATGTTGTGGGAAAAAGAGTTTTTTCTTGTTTTTATCCAACAATGTTTTCAATATCCATCCTACTCAAGGTCATATAAGCATTGGAATGTTTCTGGGAATTTCTTAGGATTAACTAGGTGGGGGGCGGTATGTGTGGGTGTCTCTGTGTCTGTGTTTACTTGTCATGAGGGTGTTTTTTTTTCCCTCTTTGTTCGTCCATCCGTCTGTCTGTCTTCTGCTGTTGTTGAATGATGGATGAAACCATGTTAACATGTGGATCTGTGTATATGTATGTATTATTGTATTTATGTAGTTACAATGTATATCTGTCTTTAATAATCTATTAATCTTCAATTATGGAGGAAATAAAGAATTAATAATAACCTATAGGCCATTACAGCATACTGAGGCAAGCCAAAGAGTATAATTATAATAAGTGTTTCAATCACCCTATGGTAACACTATTAAATATACATGTACACATTTATTTAGAAATAATATTTTTCACCTGGAACAACTTGGTGCTTATGTTACTTGTTAATAATTCTACATAAACTTATCTTTATCTTTGTAGATTTACAATATGACCAGATTTGGACTTTGTTAAGGTAAGAGTCACTTAACATCGGGTAATCAAGGGTTAAAATAAGTGCATGATAAATTATACAAAGTCTGTCAGATTAATGATGGGCAAGTTTATAAAAATTTGTAAAAAATTGTGATATGTATATTACAAAACATGGAGGTTTGAATTTGATGTTTTTTACCTGCCTAAAAGTCATATTTCAAATATAACATGGTAGAAACCGATCGTCCGCCATGAAGTCAAAGGTGTAAGACAATAATATTATGGTTGCCATAAAGTGTTGAAAGGTAGCAAACTGAGAAAGTTTGTATGTAATTTCAAAATATGAACCACACACAAATGAAGCCATTTTACTAGGATGGCACACACTGCCCTCAAAGTACAGCATTCTGCCTCATTTTTTGAGGCTAAGCCCTGGAATCAGCTATATAGGTCCAAAGTTTGACAGAAACATAAGCTAGCATGGATATTAGTATGAAGTTTGCATTGATAAAAAAAAGGGCATAGTGTCATGAATGTTAAACTTACATTGTTGCCAGACCCATGTGTTTTATTTCTTAAAGTAATTTCAGATATACCAAATAAATCAATACAGACCAATCCCATGTACTAAAGAACCAAATTTACCAACGAATAATGCCTTACTAAACCTTCAGACTGCTGAGTTGAAACAGGTGATACATTATCAGTCTCCAAGACAAACCATCTTCAAGCAGTTCCAAATATATTCTGACCCCAATGACATCAGTTTATGCATATCTTTACATAATGCCTCTGATATCCAGTAACATCTCCTGTGGTTTTAAGACTATAAAGTGAAAACTTTGTAATACTCCTTGACCAACCCCTTCTTGGTACACCCCAGTCATCAACAAAACACACTGCATACTTTATTTTTTATCATTATTATGTCAATATGACCAGTACTATTTTGCAATGATGCTTTGATAAAATATCGTATTTCACCTAATTAACACTCCCTCCCTAATAGTAGCACCCCCCCCACACACACACTATTATTTCTTACTCCAAACGCTTCCAGACAACCCCCACCCACACCCAACCTTAACTTTAAAATCGACAACTGGGGTGACAAACTTCCAAACGCAAGATAACTTCCCTAAAACTTTTCACACACAGACCGATGAAAATGACTAATGATTAATTATTTATAAACAAACTTACAGGTACGGCGTCGACATAATCCTAATTACTTCAGCAATCAATGTCATTAACAGCTGACTGTCTGAATACACATACACTTCCAATAACATTATAAACTTCCCGTAAAACAAAATTTGTCAACTAACTTGGAAGAACATTAAAAAGGTGAAGTATTGAATTTCGGTGTCCCATACTAATCGTGAATGCTATTAAATGTCTAAATGAATCATGATCGGCGGTAAAATCAATATTCTGCATTACTGCATTACAGGAAGTCTTTCAAAATGGCAATCACTTTGCACTGGGCTCTGACTAAAACTCGGATCAAAGTACCATACTTACTCTAAGTGATGGCAGTGAAAATTTCGGGAAATTGGCTATGGACTAAGAGTGCCCTGTTGGTGTTTTGAATGGTGCCCCAGCGCATTAATTAGGTGAAGTACTGTAGGAACAATAACTTTCAATAAGTCAATCAATAATGTCTTTTATGCAAATACGGAATACACATAATCTTTCTTAATTTAACACTTTTTCCTACTATTTTTATCTTTTTAAGCACAAAAATTGCATTTTATTATCTTTTAATACATGTGCGCTAAATTACCTGAGCTGTCATCGTGCCATAAAAAGACAATTATTAATTCATTCAGCTTTCAATAATCTAACGTTATCAGGGATCAATCACTTTACATTGATCTTGTAGGTCGGTGTTGGTCATCATTCATTTATAGGTCACACTATTTCTTACAAAACAGCTCAAAAGTGGCTTGCTATAGGTTTAATGTATTTGTTCTTACACATTGCATATGTCTAAGAATTCATCTTAAAGTGGGGCTATGTGGATGGGACAGTCGAAATAATTGAGCATACTCTTTAGATCACACATGATATAATAACTACATCACTTATGATTTTAAATGGTTATTAAGGCTGAAATTTGTTAATTTCTTTTTAATCACATAATAATTTATTGTCACTTTACAAAATATTTGAATTAGACCAATCATAGACCAATCAGGTAAACACTTAAATATAACTTTGATTTCCTGCTAGTAACAGATCAGTAAAGAACATGTTTGTTGCCCCAATGCTAGTCTGCATCATATAAAGTATAAGTTACATAGTTGTTGTCCTTAAATAAATAAATAAAAACATCAGAAACAACAACAAATTTCATTCAGTGTTTGACACCTACATACAAGGGGTCCAGTATGTCAAAAATTTGCATAGGGTATTACTCTTGAAATTGTAATTCTGACTAGCTCTTAATTGGATTTGACTTCCGAAAATTTTTGCTCAAAGGCTTCAGTTTCAGAGTAGAGTAGAAAAAAAAAGTCTTATAGGAAGTTCTTAAGTTTTAGTTTTGTGGCCTGTGGATTCAAAGTATTTCATTACTTGAGAAGTACAGAATGGCATAACGTTATCAATGGATGAATCCTTTAAATCAGCACCATGTCTATCAAATTGGTAGGTGTGATACATATTGAAGTATCCTTACATGATGTGTGTCTATCAGACACACATTAACTTGAACATGTTTGAGGGTTTGTAAACCAAAGGGAGTTGTAATAGCCACTAAAGTATTGTCAGCATACCTTATGTGATGTTGAGAATCTTAAATCCTATATGTATATCAGATAAAAAATGAAAGTGGATGTAATTTCTTGTTACTTAAGTATATTTTTCTGTTCTGTTATTAAAAATTCTATTTGCCTTATTTAGCCCTTTACTAAATGATCCTGCATTGTAGCAACACTGAGGAAAAAGGCCTTTAAAACATTGTGGGAAAAAGAGAATCGGCATTATCTTATATTCCCACAATGTTTTCCTTTTACAAAGACAATTTGCACCATTAATTGAGCCACATGTAATGTGTCATCTGCAAATATTTCCAAATTGGACAAATCCAAATTTGTTGCTTGGTAAAGAGTTAATTTTCAGGGTTCATTTCAGTTTTTTAACCCTTTCACTAAAATAGTTGCCTTTGCGGCCAGTGTAGATCAAGATCAGGCTGCACAAAACATGCAGCCTGATCTTTGATCTACACTGTCCGCTGTGTTAAAACAGGCAAAAGGTAGCCATGAATTTGCAATTATATTGGTTTATTCTAGAATGAAAATGACAATTGGGTTTATTTGGCACTTTAAGGGTTACTTTCTTGTTGCACTGTTATGAAAGCATCTTTTTTGTACACAAATTCAATTTGAAATGAACCCTGCAGTTCTTTTTAAACCAAAACCTATGCAATTATTATGATGTTAAGGATCTTTGATCCAAATGTAAGAAAGAAAATAATTTATTATCTCATGCAACGTTTGATGTTAAGGATCTTTATCCAAAAGTAAAGAAGAAATAGTTTATTATCTCATTGTAATGTTTGATGTTAAGGATCTTACATAAAAAAATTATCTCATGCACTATTTGATGTTAAGGATCTTAAATCCAAAAGAAAAGAAAAACTCATGCAATGTTTGATGTTAAGGATCTTAAATCCAAAAGTAATTAAAAAAAATGAAAAAACTAATTTTCTCATGCAAATAATAAGAGTGATCTTAAATAAAGCAGAATTTGAATTATAGTTACATTAGTAAGTTAAATCTGTTCATATAAATTTTGAAAATGGCTTGAATAAAGTAAACTAATTACTTTGGCAAAGATATAGGTGAAAAATATTGCATTTATGAAAAAAAAATATTTTTATAATTCATTGCTCAGAGAGGTTATCCATGCATTAGACTGGTTAGTATCCAGGAAACACAGAAAGATACATGTAGACAGAGTTGATTACTGGGTGGGATCCAGGAAAGATTTGTCTTTTGTTAAAAAAATTTAAATCATGAACAAACAAAAAATATAGAGATTGAACTGTTACCAATGACGGATCAAGGCAATCCAGAAAGGTTTGTCGGTCTATTCAGGGGCAGCAACTGTGTTTCATCTGCAAAGTTAACCTCGTCTGAGCATTTTTGTCAAAACCCAAGTACATGTAACTGAAAATAATTAATCGGTTCCTAAGACCATTTTCAAACGTTATGTGAATGCATTTATGTTACGTTCTTATTTGTGAAAGGTACTGTTTTTTTGTCCACTCAAAAAAGACTTAGCTTTTTACCAAACAACAAAGTTTTATAGTCAAAGATGAAAGCATTTTCAGGCAACATACCAAATATGGCACAAAGATAGGATTTGCCCTTGAAAGGTAGGAAAACATTGAGGAAAAAGGAGAAAATGCTGGTAACCAGCATTTTCTCCTTTTTCCACTATGTTTGCAAAAGCCTCCCTTCCAGAGGTTGTTAAAATAAAAATCAGGATTGTTTGGTAATGGGTTAAGACCACACAACAGTTTTTTTGTGTGTCAATCTCTGCAAGGTTCATGAGAAAGATCTTAGCCTGCAAAGCGCCTTAACAACAATAGTTTTTTTTTTTTTTTTTTCCCTGGCTAATGCAGATCAAGATCAGACTGCACAATGCAGCCTGCTCTTAGATCTACACAGCATACTATGGATAGACATGGCTTGCAAAATTCAGTCTCATAATGACATTTTATCTGGTCCCTGTTAACTTTGTTTGGCACTTCGAGGGTTTTATCCAATAGATATGTAGGGCTTAATGGTACATTTATTTATGTAGTTATTGCAACATGTGTATGGATTTTTTTTGCTTTTATTTTTAGATTTTCTTTGTTCAAATGTTTTTTAATTTTAATTTTGACTTTTTCATTGAAAACTTTTTGAGTAGACAGGGACTGACCAGCCACTCAGTAATGTCTTTTATGCATTATACAGTCTTGCGTCATTTAATTTTTTTGCCATGAATTCATCATTTTGTTCAAATCTTCTTAAGTGCAACCATTCTACTGTATCATCTCTTAATACAGACATGCACACTTAATTACCAAAGCCGTCAATTGATGCATGATAAAACAACATTCATTCATTCATTCATTCATTTTGATTTATAATGACAAGTTTGCTATTTCTCAGTATGGAAGCTTTTGCTTTTGTGTGATCTGACTGTCTATTAATGCATCCTGTGAAGGCAAGTGCTCCGGTTGAATAGGATCATTGACTGTAAAACAGCTTTGGGGCAATTTTAAGTTTAAAATTAAATCCAGTGCTGATAGAAGAGTGGACCCTGTTCTTTTTTTCCACTCACGTAAGACTTCAGATCACACTAAACAATTAGGTATGCCCCATATTCCATTTAAGTTGCTGAGAGCCTTGCACAATGTTGTAGACTAAGGATCTTATTTCCACAAGCAAAAATAGATATTCATTTATTATTAACTCGGCTGTTTAAAAAAGAAGGCAAGTTATTGTCATAGCCCTGTCGCCGTCTGCAATGTCGTGCAAAAACTTTGACATTTTATAATATTTCTGATATTACTGAAGATATTTACTTCAAACTTGAACAAATTGTTGACTATGAAAAGGGGAACCCATAGAAATAGGGCAGGTAATCACTAGAATATTTTGACACAGGTATGCCCGTTTTTGGGACTTCGAATTTTCACTGAAAATCAAGCAACTTCAACCGAGCGTTGCCACCCGCATGCCATGCACTTGTTGTTTTTATATAAGTAGGTACACAATTTTAGAAATGATGTACCTTTTAATATAGAATGTTTATCATAGTTAGGTTGTATTCTGTATTTCATGATGAGAAGTAGTCATTTTTTTTCCACATGAATGTAATCCCTGTTGGTTTAAAAAAAAATCTCAAAGATGTGGTCTGTGAAAAGACTTTAGATTTAATTGGGGAAACAATATCAAACAGATATTGAGGAAAATCCAAGACTTTGTGCTTTTAAAAGATTCATCTGTTGGCTCTCTATTTATATATTGACACTGTTTGATTTCAACTCGGGAACTCATGCAAATCCGCATATGGAATACTTTTTAATACTGGAACCAGCCACAAAGCCAAAACAACAAATGATTTGAATGATGTTTTAATTATATTATTTCCTGTTAAATCATAACAGAAAGATATCTTATTTAAAAATACAGGAATTCAGATAAAAAATGTACGCCTGATTTCAAATACTTCAGCAGAGCCCTGATATTTATATTTGTGGTTAAATCTGACAGTTACTATCATATTCATAAGCTTGGTCTGTACACTTTCATCTACAGAAGTTGTTTTATGAAGTTGTTTGGTATTTGCAAGGAATTTAAGTATTTTTGCTGTTGTTTGTTTGATATAGGGGAAGAGGGTTGAACTGCATTGAACACAATGTCACCTTCACTATTTAAGTATCTATGAGCATTGAAAGAATGTCTGAGAATGAAGAATTTCCCCATTAAATGCTTAGGTTTTTAGTAGAAATACTGATCAAAATCAAGATGCTAATTATTTACAATAAAGTATACATAGTGCAACCTTTCAAGGTCATCCCAATGATCTTTAATCAATAATACTTTCATCACTTTACCAACTTTGTATATTATAGGCTTAATTGTTTGAGGAAACTTTTCACATACATGTATTGTTTTTTCCTGTGATGTATCAAATTGTCATTTAGAAAACAAAGACATCACAATTTTTAAGTGTTGCTTGATTATTTCAAAGTTCAAGTGCTATTTCAAAGTTCAAATGCAAATATGAGGATAAATGACAACTGTCTTGGTTTCTACAATTTTGCCAAGCCTAGAAACATTTAACCCTAGGAACATTAGCTTATTTCACATGAACTCATAGCCTGGATGACTCCAGTACACTACACATTAAATTGTGTCAGTAACATTAAAAAACAGCATAATTCAAGCATTTTTCAATAAATATCTCCTAAATTCCATCTTCATTTTTGCAACACTTTTTCAAAATCAACTTTTTAATGGGTAATCAGGGGTAGTTATTTCTAATCATCCTTTGGAGTTTTTGTGAGAAGCATTTGGTGGAGTATAGGTCATAGTAGATCAAGGACACTGATAATATATCTCTTTACAAACATACTTTGGAAATAGCAAAAGCACACAACATGAAACAGAGCTGTCTCAGTTTTTAGTAACCTGGTTCCCATCCAATTTGTCTGGGCTTACAGTATTCCATAATATACTAGGGACATTTACACAAGCATACTGAGACTCTGACATAAAATCTTGACAGTGGGGACAGATTGGAAAGCAAATTCTGACATGAAATCTTGACAGTGGGGACAGATTGGAAAGCAAATTCTCCTTTTAAAGCAGATACCATATCTTACCGAACAATTTACTAAACCAATCCCCAAGACATGAATTTGTTACTTACTTCTGTAATGGGTGATTTTTATTTTTAGCTGGGTTGTTCATGAACATGTTTTATTCCTTAAAATGTTAAACACATGGTTATATTTCACCAGGATAGTACATGAAAAGGATCAAAGCACACACACACACAAAAAATGGTTCTACTCTGTTTAATGCAATTGGACAGATCTTGAAACAAAAGACAGGAAACAAAATAAATTGATCAAAGCAAAAACCAAAAAGAATCTTATTAATAGAAAGTTGAAAAAAAAAAAAAAAAAAAAAAAAAAAAATTCAGGAAAAAAAATTAAAACAAAATTAAAAAAAAAAATCTTAGAGATAAAAACTCGTAAAAAAGGAAAAATTTCGGGGGGAAAAAACACACAAATTGAAAAAAAAGATAAAACAACAACAACAGAAAAAAGGAAAAACAATTAGAATATGATAATAATAAACAAAGATGATTTAAAAACATGTAAAAAAAAGGAAGAAACAGTCTGTAAAACAAACATGTAAAAAAACAACTGAAAATGGCAAAATTTAGAATAAGAAATTATGAAAAGAAAGTTTAAAAAATGAAGAAAAGCAACATCAACAGAAAAAGGGGAGAAAACTTTAATAACCAAAACCTAAAATGATCAAAAAACAAATGTAATAAAAAGGAAACATTTTTTTTTTTTTTTGATTTTCTTTAAATGTGTAAAAAATAAAAAAGGCAAAAGATTAGAACAAAAGAATAAAGACCAAAAGAAAGAAGAAATAAGAAAATACTAGAAAAGAAAGAAAATTATAACTAAATGATAAAAGAACTGAAAAAAATCTTATCAAAAGAATAAAAAACTTTAAAAAGAATAAAAAGAAATAACATGATAGAAAAATAAAGAAAACTTTAAAGAATATGAGAAAAAAATTACAAAGAGAAATAAAATTATAACAAAAATGATGAAAAAAAGAAAAAAAAAATGTTACTAAAAGAATGAAAAACTTGAAAAAGGAATAAAATAAGATAACATGAAAAGAAAAATAAAACCCATAAAAAGAGAAATAAAAATGAAAAACAGAAAAAGAAGCATGAAAAGAATGAAGGAAAAAAATAACTAAACAAAAAAATTAAAGAATTTAAAATGAAAGCAATAAAACTGGAGAAAGAGAAAATAAAAAGAATGAAAAACAACATCAACAGAAAAAAACCATGGGAAAATATATAACAGTAAACAAAAATATAACATAGTAAACAAAAATGATTAAAAATAAAAAGAAAAACTAAGAAACTATAAAAAAAAAGAAAAGAAAGAAAATTCTTACAATATCATAAAAAGAATAAAAATTGTATAAAAAAAATAACAAAACAAAAACAAAAAATAAATAAAAAATAAATAAATAAATAAACAGAAACAACCTGAAAGAAATCTTAATAAAAGAATTGATAACTTGAAAAAGAATAAAAAGAAATAACATGAAAAGAAAAATATTATCATAAAAAGAGAAATTGAAATCAAAAACAGAAAATGAAGTATTAAAGGATTAAGAAAAAATGTAGGGAATTTCAGTTGGGATATGTTTGTTTCTGATACCCCCTGTCCCTGGCAAAAATACTGCAAAAAGTATCAGAAGCTAGCATTTTCCATTAAATCTTAATTTTAAGAGTAATGGAAGGAATTTGCACAACAATTTTCACAAGGAACTAAAACAACAAATTTGCAATGTGCAAAGGAATCTTCAAAAAATTACCTTAGATACAAACTTAGATTCTAAAAAATATTTAAACTGTAAATCAACAGTCATGAAACTGCATATGGAGTATAAACTAAAACTTTCCAGTACTTTTAAGAATGAAAAAAAAAAAAAAAAAAAAAAAAAAAAATCTGTGACTGAAAATGAAAATATTAACATAAAAGAACTAAACTCTACTTTATATTTACTTGAAAGGTAAAGTTACGTAGCAAAGGTGTAATTGACAAGTTAGATATGCACACAGCTTTCTATAGCAGCAGGTCATTCTCACTCTCAAACACATGTATTAGCAAGAAACACTTGTGGAATGTATAAAATGAAACTGACACATTGAAAATGCATAGAGTCAGCTTTCCAAAGCAACATATTGAGATGATAAACACACACACACACACACACACACACACACACAAAAAATTGAAAAACAGACATGTAAAAAAAGGTGAACAATGTAAAATGTGAATTTTTCTCGAAAAAGTGTTCCTTCCCTCCTTTTTTTTTTTTTCAATTTAAGATACCATGGCTTTGAAGTGATAGTACTTGGAAAAGACGATGACAGACAAATTGCCCAAAGCAGTTATGTGAACAATCAACAAGTCAGCAGAGCATCTACATGGTAAGTTTAACATGGATTAGGTATATTAATATCCCTTTCACTTATTCACTTATTTAGTATCTGATTATATACCATTTGGAAATGTAAGTAGTAAAATGAAGAAATCGTGTGACTAAATGCATGAATTCAAACGATGTTCTGTTCTGATTAAGATCAGGCTGGACAGAATATGCAGTCTGATCTTAAATCTACACTGGTTTTTTCTCCGATGTAATACCAGTATTTAAAAATGCAATATCTGGAAAGTCTTTTGACTACCAAACATCTATTCTTAAGCTTGTCTAAATTATTAGCATATGCAGACAACTTATTTAAATATGGCTCAAAAAATGGATTTGTCTTTGAAAGGGTAGAAAACATTTGGGGAAAAGAAGAAAATGCTGGTTACAAGCATTTTATTCTATTCACACAATATTTGCAAAAGCATTTTTCTCATTAAAACTTGAGATTGTGTGGTAAAGAGTTAACTGTTTACAAAATGACAAAATTTTGGAGTGGTCCAAGTTGAAAGCATTTCCAGATGACAAATGTTGCTATATTGATGATTTTGTCTTTGATACAGTAGGAAACATTGTGGGGAAAGTAGAAAATGCTGCTTACCAGCATTTTCTCCTTCTTCCACAATGTTTTCCTATAGCCTTCTCTTACAGGGTGGTTAAAATTTGGGATGTGTGGTAAAGGTTTAAACTAACTGAAAATATCCACTGTGTTTATTAAGCAAACTCCTGAAACAAATTTGCTGCAGGTACCTATGAGAATATTTTTGTAAAATAGGCATTACTGGCATTTATTTAGGTCGAGTGGAATTTGGCTAAATAAGGAATACACCTTTAGCCACAATATTTTCCAAAGAACATGATTGTATTTTGCAGAAAACCCAAAAATATTTCATCAGGAATTGGAAGTCCTTGAAAGCTTGCTTAACACTCTTCATTGTGAACAGCATTTTCTCCTTTTCCAACAAAGTTTTCTTCTCTCTCACAAGCAAATTTCAGATTTTGGTTAAGTACATTGTCTGCATGTATATTCAGTACCAACAGTTCTGAAATTTTGTAGCCTAGCCCTGGTAGCTCAGTCGGTAGCATACAGGACTTGGGAACAGGGGGTCACTAGTTTGATCCCCAGCTCGGCCAATTTCTTCCGGGGATTAATGATAGTCATTGTGACAGGATTTATTCCTCTCTCACCATTGACCATTGTTTCAGCAATGGTTATGTGGGAAAGAAGGCAGTGGCTCAGAAAGAATATAATGCATAGTACCAGTAAAAGGAACACCATTAAAGCATGGATAGCTGCTGGGATATAACTGAAATAATGTTGAAAATGGCGTTAAAGACCATACAATTAATCAATCTAAAATTTTTAGTTTGTTAAAGAGTTAACTCTTTACCAGGCAACAAAGTTTTAGGCTTGTCCAAAATTTTGAAAGTACTTGCTGACAACAAAACAAATGTTGCTCTAATGACGAGGTTTATGTTGTAAACAATATTGTGGAAAAAGAAAATTCTGGTTACCTTTTTCCCCCTTTTCCCAAAAGGTTTTTAGCTCCACTGGCCGAAGGCCAGCGGACTTGTCATGGCCCGGTGTCCGTCGTGCGTCCGTGCATCAGTCCGTCCGTCCGTGCGTTAACTTTTATTTCAAACATCTTCTTCTCTGAAACTACCCATCCAATTTTCATGAAACTTCACAGAAATGATCCTGCCATGGTCCTCTTCAGAATTTCTTGAAAGAATTTGATTCCTTTAAAAACTCTGGTTGCCATGGCAACAAAACTGAAAAATATTGGAAATCTTTAAAAATCTTCTTGTCTGAAACCATAAGGCATAGGGCTACCAAATTTGGCATGTAGCTTTATGTAGTAGACCTCTATCAAGTTTCTTAAAATTATAGCCCTGTGGTCAAAATTGGCTCTGCCCCAGGGGTCACAAGTTTTACATAGGCTTATAAAAAGAAAACTTTAAAAATCTTCCTGTACCTAGCCATAAGGCCTAGAGCTACCAAATTTTGCACGTTGCTATATCTAGTGGGTCTCTACCAAGCAGGCCAAAATTTTAGCCCTGGGGTCAAATACAGTGTATTTATAAGCCAGTGGAGCGATACAGGGCCATCATGGCCCTCTTGTTAAAACACCCATGGGAGGTAAGAACACAACATGGGTCCAAACTTTTTACAGATGCATTAAGCTTCCTTTTCATAGAGCATGGCTCACATGTAGACCTCCCTTTACAACCTTTATTTTTCCATAAGTTTTTCATCCTTTTGTTTTAAATTTCCAGTTCACGTGGGGTCCTGCATGACTCAGTGGTAAAGTATAGGTCTCATAACCTGGAGGCCCCAGGTTTGATCCTCGCAGATAGCACTGGGTTGTTTGTCAGAGTTTACTTGGCAAGACACTTCATAGGCCTAGCCTAGTACTAGTGAAACCTTAGGACTTACATGAATATGTGAGATATAACAGTCATATGACTGAAATGATGTTGAAACAGTGAAAAACACCATTTAATCAATTAATCATTAAATCTGTTCATAGGTATTAGAATACCGTAGCTACCAATACACTATGAAACGCCATTCATTCATTCATTTATTCATTCATTGTGGTACATGTCTTTAAAGTAGGTGTTGAATTTTGTTAATCATATAATTTGTATGTGTAGATGATGAACAGTTTTATTTTCAGTGTTTTAATGTTCCTTTTAAATTTCTCTCAGGGAGGAAATTAGCTAGCTGATAAGGACACTTTAGCATGGTCATGGACTGGAGGTAGGTCAAATTTGTCAGTTTTCAATATTTTTTTCTAAATTCATATTACTTTGGCTCAATAGAACTTTCCATCAGTAGAGCTAGAGAAGGTTATAGTGTATTTCTTATTTCATCATTTTGTGCATAAAATCCTGGTCTGCAATGCACTTCATTTTGGCAGTGCTGATGCAATAGTAAGAGTACTGGGTGCAAGACATTCATACTCGTCTTCATTGTACAAAGTTCCGCAAGTTTTTATTTTCTGTATTATATTTTTGTGTAGCTTTGCATCCATCAGTTACCTGAATAACTGTGAAAGATTATATGCTAACCCTTTACCACAAAATCCTGAGCTTTAACTAAAACTGACTTTTAAAAACATGGTGGGAAAAGGAGAAAATGATGGTAAGCAGCATTTTGTCCTTTTCCTTCTGTGTTTTCTATCATATCAAAAACCATTATTTGATGCAGATTTGATTTGTCATCTGAAAGTGCTTTCATTCTGGACATGTCTACAATTTTGTTGTTTGGAAAAGGCTAAAACGATAAGAAAAACGTTGAACTTTTTCACAGTATAGAAGCTTTTCAATAATTATAAAGAGAATGTTTGCAATGATTTGTATCTAAAAGCTTTTGCACATGTATTTTTAAATTACACATCAAAGATTCTTTCCAGTCAATTTATAATAAAATGTTTTACCCATATAAAGTAGACAAGTGAGATTCATTTAACTAATGGTAGGAATTATAAAGCACAAATGCAAGTTTAAACTTCCAGGTTGCTAGCAATACTTTAACTGTAAACAGGTAAAATATACCTCAAGTAGCCAATAAAATGTTCTTTCATTACGGAATTTAGCTCTGGACTAAATACAGGCTGCAAAATCTAGCTCCTGAAAATATCCTCTTTGAATTATATAAACTGTTAGGTTAAATACAAATCTTAGCAAGCTTGGTTAACATTTGAGTCTGGTTCTAAAAAAAAAAACATCTATAACATATAAATATTTAAACTGCTAGGTTACATATAAATCAAAGGATTAATTTTAAAAGTTCTTACATAAAACATAAAGCATTAAGGTTGTATAGACATATGGTTATCGGCAGACTGACAGTTGGAATTTCCATTACCAGTTAATACATTGTGGCCTGGGACAGGGGCTCTATAGAGCAAAATGAAAGTTTCAACTATCAGGTTGCTTGCAATACCACTTTCAAATCATATGTAATACACCAAATATACATTAAGTATGAAACCATAAAGTTCTTTTAAGTCACTTTATTAAACCTTTGCACTATCATTAAATGCCCCTAAGAAGGCAAGCTTAAGTTAACTGAGAGACAGAATTTTCACTGTACAAATGTTTATACAGGGGCCAGGTACAACACATCATCAAAAAAGAGATCACTTAAAAGCAACTTCTGTACATAAGTTAAATTACTATAAACAGGTGAGGTTCAGTTAACTAACAGCTGGAATTTCCTTCATATACTTTGTAACCAGGGACAGGGGTTCTACAACCAAGAAGGCAATTTCAGCTATTAGTTTGCTGGCAATACCTTTTGTCAGCTATTTTGTAAACAGGTGAAATGCATATCATGGTGCCAAGTTAAAAAAAAAAAAAAAAAAAACTAACCAGTAGATATCTTAGCGTTAGGTTTAACCCATAACTGCACAACTCCGAGTTTTAGCAATACTGAGAAAGAAGCCTTTTGAAAACATTGTGGGGAAAGGAGAAAATGCTTGTTACCAGCATTTTCTCATTTTCGCACAATGTTTTTTATGTAGTTAAGGACAAATACTATCATTTGAAAAACATTTGAATGTTACTCTGTAAATACCTTCAACATGATCGAGTCTAAAATTTTGCCATGTGCTAAGGGTTAAAGTTCTTTGATAAAACTCATACTTATAGAAATTTCCTTTAAACAGCTGAATTCATTAGACTAACAGTTATTTCTTTTTTCTAACAATATTTTTTTGCTTTTTTACGAAAATTCCCATGGTCTAAACTACATTTGATTTGCCATCTGCAAATGCTTTGGCTATAGATGAGTCTGAAAGTAAAGAATTAATGCCTTTGTCAAAATCAAACTTTGTACACTTCAAGCCAACACTGTGAATGTCTTACATCTTTCTTAATTTTGCATCTGGACTGTTGTTTGGTCGTGCTATGCTATGTCAAAATGAATGAAATAAAACATACCAGAAAACCTCTATATAACAAACTCTAATAATTTTCTAAATTCAAAATTGTTTTTGTTTGTACATTTTTTCATGCTTATTTCAAACTTCTGCAGAGGTTTTGTGAACAGTGCTATCACCACATTGATAACCTAGGTACCGGCCTGCAAAAATGTACCCGATATGGCCAATGTACAGAAAGGATATAGGGCCTTATGCTTTTTCTGTTACAAAGTATTTTGTAGGTTAAGATGGTACTGTCATTGAGTGTGTTGGCAACCCTGGTGCGGAGATCATCTATAGAGACTATAGGATCTCTGCCAAGTCTGATTCAAAACCTCATCCCAAATATTTACTTCTTCAAAACAGGCCCATGTGTCTTTCATATAAAGACTGTCAGGCCAAGGCATGTCCGAAAGCATCGTAATCGTGACCCCAATGTGACAGCAAGATGGCCATTAACATGCTGACACCCAAATTGTATTGAGCAGATAAGAAACTGGCCATTGACATGCCTAGAGAAAATGCTCCTCCCTATGTTGGCCACACCGTGCTAGGTGGACAGTCTTGTCTGATGTCTGGAGTGTATAAAATAAACAGATATTATGTCAGCATATTTGTTAGGTAATGGGTTCTACTTATTACCATACAGACTATTTGTTTTTGATCTATGAGAAAAGAAACACAGCTGAGAAACATTTGAAAGTAATGTCTTTTTAACCCTTTACCAAACACGCCTGTGTTTAAATGAACCTGAGGAAAAACCTTTTGAAAACCATGTGGGAAAAGAAGAAAATGCCAACAAACAGCATTTCCTTCTTTCCCCACAGTGTTTTCTACCTTTCCATTGAAAAAACTTTTCATTTGAGCCTATGAAAATATGACATCTGCTAATGTGTTTAAATTGGACCAGTCTAGAATTTTGTCATTTGGTAAAGAGTTAACAAACAGGAAAACTTTTAAGGAGAGAGGGAATAATTTTTTGAAATATGCAAATACTACTTTTCCAAAGAAAGATCTTCTTCAGGGGCTTAACAAGTAAAGTCTGTATGGTAGTGAGTTAATACTTTTGATAAAAGACGTTAGGCCAGGGCATGTCTGAAAACATCTGATCGTGATCCAAAAAATGAGAGAAGAATGGTCATTGCAAAGCCGACACCAAAATGAGCATCATTTTAAAAATGACCATGAACATGCCCATAATACATTCCCAAAAATATTGGCCACACCGTGCTAGGTGAACAGTCTTGTCTGGTTGTATGTTTGGTGTATGATACAGAATGCACTATTGTGTCGGCTTAAAGGGAAAGGAATCCAATAATTTTTACATAATTAGATTTTCGTATCTGTCTTCAAAATTTGTAATTCTTTGACAGCAATAGGCTAAATCAAATGATAACTTTGACCTACTTGAGGATGTGGTTGTTGTTCCTTACCTCTATTTCTGTTTCAATTTTAGGTAAAGTACAGAAGTAGAACAACACAGACAGAATATGGAAGGCAAAGCCGAGATGATTTTTGTAAATTGAACCAATGGATGATGTACATTATACTAGTGTAAAAAGTACAGATCCAGCAACCACCATAACACTCTTCACATCACTGCTCTAGACATTTTTTTAAATATGGCAAAAGCAGTGTTTTCTTCACAATGATGATGTGTATTTAGCTACTCTGATGATATCACAAGAACAAAACTGGCCAGTTAACTTTGTGCCTGACAACAAAATTTCAGACTCATCCAATTTGAAAGCAGCTGTTGGTGGCATATTAAATGTGACTCAAACATTGATATTTTGTCTTAGAGGGTGTAGAAAACATTATAGAAAAGGAAGAAAATATTTTCTCCTTTTTCCACAATTTGTCCGAAAGCCCTCTTCCTCAATGTTGTTAAAACAGGGCTATTTATCACAAGATTTCCAAAAGGAGGTTGTCTTATGATAACAGATCAGTTAGATTTTTCATCCAAAGTTATGTTGTTTAATCAAATTGAGCAATGTTTTGTGTCCAACAATACATACTTGATTTTACTTGTTTAATAAACAACCAATGAGTTCCAAGGGGGAATGCACATACTGTACAACAAAAGGGTACACTAGCGAATGGTGTGTCTCATGTATGCATATATATGGGAGCCATGCTCTGAAAAGGGGGCTTATTGCATTTGCGAAAAATATCGACCCCTGTCAGCCTGCGCAGGCTGAGGGCCGAAACTTTTCGCTATCTTTAAATTTTCTGCATGTCAAGGGATAATTTGATGTCATGATTCAGTCGGTTGTTTGACAAAATGGATTTTATGGATCCATAATTAGGTGATGTCTTGCTTGGTGTAATGCATCATGGAGATGCATGAAGCCCCCTTTTGCCAGAGAATGGCTTATATGGTTGTGGGTGAACTACCACTTGATAAATTGATATAATAATGTGAAAAATTAGTGCTTTATTTTCTAATTTGTCCTTTACCAAACAACATAACAGTACACTTATACAAGTTGAAAGAATTTGTGGCAGACAAATCAATAGTTTATGTCATGGGATTATCTTTGAAAGAGCTGAAGGCATTGTGGAATAGGAGAAAATGCTGGCTAACAGCATTCTTTCCTTTTCCTACAATGTTTTGAAAAGTCCTCTGACACAGAGTCATTTGAACTTGGGATTGTTTAGTAAATAGTCAAAGCAGAAGTTGCTTTTTCTACAGCGAACATGTCTTGATTTTATGGTTGTTTTTCCCTTCATTACACAGATTGACTTGAAGCTTCTACGAGACAACAAATTTGCAGACTACAAAGTAAATGTGACTCATATGATGGAATTTGTCTTTCAAGGGGAAGAAGATATTGTTGGAAAGGGAAAAAACGCTGGTTATCAGTGGTTTCTCCTTTTTCCACAATGTTTCATTCCTCCCTCACCCCTGATCATTATTTCGACAATGATTAGGTAGGAAAGCAGCCAGTTGCTTTGGAAGAATATCGTGCGAAGCACTGGTAAAACAAATTCTAGGAAAGCATAGATAGGTTCACTGGCTAATGTGATATAACATATGATGTTGAAAGTGGGGCTCAGCAACAAACATTTTCAAACTGATTTGTCTGTGCTATTAATTTAGTCATATCATATCATGGGACTACTCTTTGAAACGTGTAAAAAACACTGTGAGAAAAGAAAAAATGCCAGTCTACCTTGCTTAACTCCTTATCAGACGATTACTCCTTAACGATAACTCTTTCACCCTTTACCAGACGACAAAATTTTAGCCTTGTCCAAATTGAACGCATTTGCAGACAACAATTTCAGTGTGGCTCAAATGGTGCAATTTTCCTGCTTAGGGCAGAAAACATCATGGGAAAAGGAGAAAATGCTGGATACCAGCATTTTCTCCTTTTCCCACAATTTTTTCAAAAGGCTTCTTCCTCTGGGTTGTTCAGCTTGTAAATTATAATTCATGCAGCACCTAACTTCTTCAGACTCCAGTAAAGGAATCAAAGGACTGATAGTCCTGAGAGTTGCCTGGAGGGTAATGGGTCAGAAGTTTTCACCCTTTCTTGTTCAAATCTGTTAAAAGCATTCAAGATACAAAATAACTTAACCATAAGACACTATTATATGCAAGCATATTTCTAAGTTGTCATCCTAAAATTACAAACATCAATATTAAAATTTACATGAAAAAAATATGTGGTAATTTAGGCACCAGAAACAGGTTTAAAAAGTTCAAAGTCTCTTACCCCGGTTGACTTCATTTAAAAAATGGTTTTCGAAAGGTACAATCAATATAAAAACAAGGCATTTCATTGAAATGATATCCACCACCAAAAAAAAAAGAACTTTTTTTTTTTTTGAAGAAACATAATTATGAGAGGTATTGTGTTTTGCATGTAAATGTGGCCTTTTTTTGTAATTGGTAAAAATATACATTAAGCCCCCTTTTTCCATGACACAACATTTCATTAAATTAAAAACAAATACAGATTGTCTGTGGCTTGTGATAAACAATATAAAAATGAAGTTTCATAAAATTTAGTCCAGTAGTTAAAGAGATATTGGTCCAGAATGGAAATATACATCAAACCCCCTTTTTCCATAACACAGCATTAAAAAAAAAAAAAAAATAAATAAATAAATAAATAGAAAAATAAAAAATAAAAAAATAAATAAATTAAAAAATAAAACAGACCGGAAGACACCAAGCCTCCTTTTTCCATGACAATGCATTACATTTAAAAAAAAGTATATCGGAGGAACACATGTATAAAGTTTCATTAACTTTCGTTAACGATTTTAGAATATATCTGTCTGGATGGACGGAAGATCGGACGGACGAACGGACTGCCGGACAGACAACATGAAAACTACATCGCCCACCACCCGAAATTCGGCGGGGTATAATATCTGTCTAAGTTCCATCAATATTTACAGTTCCTCCCTAGCTTAATAATGCCTGTAAAGAATGTGTACAAAAATTAGGCTTCTAGGTTGATAAAAATGTTTTTCTAGTGCAGAATCTGGGCGACTTAACTTACATGTATATCTTTATTCTTACACATATTGCTAAAACGAACATTCTAAATAATTTCAGTAGGATAGGATATACATTTTCTCTCCAGATTTAGAACAAGTTGTTTTTGCATGGCACAAATTTTCTAGAATTGGACCATGTGGTTATACATATATCGGTTAATTTGAATAATTGTCCTTTCCAAATGCAGGATGCTAGATATGAAATTTGGGTATAATTGCTTATACAGTTTCAGAGGCGGTAATTTTGAAATGTTACTAGTCAGTTCTGAAGCTTCTGTAAAGTTTACGAAAACAGTGCAGAACCACTTGAACAATTTTACAAGAGGACCATTTAGACAACATTAGTATGGAACTCAATTGAACTTTGTCTTCTGGTATATGATCTACTGACATACTTTTAAACCAAAAATGCCCTTTTGCAACTCACCCATATCTAATCTAAGCAGTCTGACAAAGTTCCGTGAGTATCTGACTGAATATAAATGGATTCTAAAGCACTAGATCTATTACGGTTTCGTCTGATTTGACCTAGTGACAACCTTTTTCTTTTAACCCCCGGTGATCTACGTTCAGCTTTGTCAAAAATATTATTGAGACAAACAGCCGAGCAATTTTATGATCATTGGACTGAAATGTAGCCTCTGGATCACACACAAATATTTGACTCAGTAATCTACATGTACCTGTCCCTTGGAAATATTTTGTTGTTGTTGTTGTCCGGGTTCAAGTTTTCTCCACAGTAGACTGTAAGAATGTGGCTGCTATAGCTCAAGAAAAACAATATAACCCAATAGCATGATCATCAGCCTTTTAACTTTGTCTGCATTTTATAACGTCCCAGGAACTAGTACTGCTTCCACACCAATTGCAAATTGTTGAGATCTACATATATATTGCTTTGGTGTAAACTAAATGTTTGCGATTCGCTCTATTACCCTTTACAACAACCCTTTACAAGATTACAAACACTCCAATAAAGAACTTGTTGTTCGAGTGGGTTAACATTGATCTGTTCTATTATATCTGAAATATAGTGGGGTAAAAAGTCAAGTTCTCAGATTGCTGGTTGTTAGGACCGCGTCGTTTCAAGTCGAATTCCTGTGTGAATTAAGATGTTGGCAGTTACGAAAGCACCTTGCGTTCTGACACCCGCACTAATAAATTGTTGTTTCATATATACCAGACCTAGGTTAATCGCACATTAAGAAAAAAACAAGAGCAGACTTTGACAAATTCGCCTCTTTTTAAAAAAAACGAAAAACAATTAATCAAACACAGTGTAATTTAAAACACTCTCTTTGCATGGATCGGTGAAGCGCTAGGTCGGTGTACGCTGAAAATAAAGGCCCGTCTAGTGACTGATTCATAAATTTATAGAGAATACATGGATCCGTGGAAATCGATATTTGACCAATCAGGTCATTGCATTTATTTGGCCCGATGTCCAGCCTTGCTGTCTGCTATTTCGGCTTACAAACAAGCGACTGTTAATGTTGGAGAAGTGCGATATCATGTGTGTTTACAACGCTTAAATTTTAGGAAAAAGTTTAAAAGGTGTGCTTTGCGATCTTGTACTGCTTACGTGAGATATACGAAGAGATTATAAGTTTGGATTATGATTATGATTAAAAATGGGACATCAGCAAAGAGTTTCGATCAACGCTATATTACGTAATGGATTAATTAATGTTATTTTTTTTCCTCTGAAACTCTCCGAAAAAAACTTAAAACTGTTTTACAGTGGAAAACAAAGGTAAAATATATGAAATACTACTAAAAAGAAAGTACGTTCACTCAAATAGCTAATCTTGTTTAATAACATCTGCACATCCAAAACGGGGCATGTGTCATCAATGTTTCAGTTTGACGTTAACACTAACCCTTGGTGCGTGAAGAATGCTGAATGTGTAGATACAGATCAAAGTGCAAAAAATGCAGTTACTTCTTGGATTCAAACCATCTGCTACTTAAATCAAGTACATTTACGTGTATTTTTTACTGAAGGTACATGTAGATTTCAATTATGAAACAGACCAAGTTCTGTTTTGTACAGTTTTGGAAGTTCAGCACAAAAGGCAACTTATGTTAATTAAATCAGCTTTTGACTTAGCCATATTTAGGTGGATTAGCACATCTGCCATTTCAAAGGGAATGTCAATAAACTGTTACCTGATAAGATGTGTGTTTGATTGCCGCTGTAATCCACTCGACCACCCGTTGTCATCAGTATATCATAAGATAAAACAAACTACCGCCAACGATATTAACAAGTTTGTTAATTGACAGCACACTTTACACTTTTTAAAATCATCAGGCAACCATTTTCCCTTAACTTGAAATTTAAACATTTCTCAGACTTCCACCTCTGTGTTGAATGAGACAATCTATAAATATTTCAAAATGCTTGTAATTTAATGTTATTTATTATCGAATACGATGTTGAGACAACCAAACAAGCCTTACAAAAATATTAATCTTTAATTCTATTATTTTTAAGCAAAAATGAGGATTATGAGGTATTTCATTCTTTCTCGCAGAAGTTTAAAACTATGCTGGCGCATGTATTACATTGTCCGTAGCCCCTGAAATTCACACTTTTTGTACAAATCCTTGTTTAAATAAGTTCGAGTATTTGCCGAGAATCTATCATCGGCAGATACATATGAAAAGGAATATTTTTCCGGAATTTAATCGAAAGAAACAGTCATGACAGCACGATTTAAGTAGCCTTTCTGCTATACTGTATATGTATTTACTGCGTTTGTTTAATCCATCTGCCACTCAACATTCCCCAGTCAGCTATCTATTATTTGTAAGGATTTGTTTATGTTGTTATATGCAAATCTGTTTCACGTCGTTATTTTTGTTATAAATATTATTGTATCTGTAAAATACTGCATACCTACAAGGTTTTTCAAATGCTCTTGTTTCGCGAAAACATACACGCTTTGTCTATCTTCCTTTTTAGGAAAACTTACAGGATGAATTGACCTCATTGATCCTCATGTTCTATCCACCATTCCTTGTCTGTAATATGTATGTATATTTTTAATTCCTACTTTTTTGTAATATTGCGGTTCCAGTTTGGCTATTTATTTTCCTCTCCCTACGTCTATAGTACGCCTATTATTGTCACTTACTCTCTGTCCCCCACAGTGCTCTTTATCCTAATGCTCTATACATCAATCTTCGATTGTAACATATATGTAACATATATGTACATTTTTAATTCCTTCTTTTTTGTAATGCTGCTGCCCAATTTGTTCACTTATTTCTCCACCCATCTATAGTTCGTCAATTAACGCCACTTTCTCTCTATCCCCCACAATGCTATGCCCCGACAGACCTCCTTTTCTACTGTGTGCTCTGCTCTGATATCAAATCTTCACCTTTCTTTTTCTCTATCTTACTCCCTATATATGACTCATCTTTTTTTTACCCGGAACGCCATTAGTTTTTATTTCACAGTCCTATTTGTATTAGTTCCCCATATTGTATTGTACAAATACTTGGGTGTAATAAAGAGATGTTATGTTATGTTTGTGAGCCCTTAACGACGGTAACCAAGGAAGTCGGTTTATCTCATCACCACGGATCCATGTATTCCGTTGTGCAAATGACGTTGTACGTCACGTGATTATATGATCTATATTTGTCGCATAGCTACATTCCAGAAAGCACCTGTTAAGCGATGACTTGGTACAGCCTAGATTCGTGCGCACTGCATACTGCATGTACGATCTCTGCTTGTGCACCTAGAATACGGGTGTGCATAGTATTTAAAGTATAGAATAAAAAGCTCTGAAGAAGCAACATGTAAGAATATCTAAGAAGGCAACGCAACCTTTCCAAGCCGTTATAAATTTGTAAAAAAAAATCCTACTGTTGAGAAAAATCTCCATTAAAAGCTTCCATGTTAACTCGGTATCGCCTTTCTCTTTCCGATCATAGGCTGAGTGTTGAATTGAAATAAGACTTACAATTAGGGACAGATTTCAAGATTAAGACTGTACTTCAAATGGGTAATTATACTGAGAATTGGCAACAAATAGAAACGTGCCGTTGTAAAGACGCTGTCGTCGAAGAGTATGTTTCAGCGTGTCCCTCAACTTGTTTAGTTCACGACAGCTATTTTTAGATACATACATAATGCGCTATTTTTAATCGGTAGACCGATTAGAGAGATGGAAAACTTCGGAAACCCGTCTACTCGGGGCAAACAGGTGTAAATGCAACTCGGAACAGCTTTTACTTACAGCGTTTTAACGCTTATACCTGCTGTGATGACCTTATTACAAAAACTACTTTTGACCCAGAAAACCGCACTTTTGATCCAGATAAGCGCAGGAATAGTTATTAGCGGTAAACAGGCGTTAAGTAATATCAAGTAATCCCATAATAACTTTTCAATTATGTAATAAACGGTGGTTAAAATTTGTTTAGTATTGAAGTGTCATAATTACAGTATTATCAAAATCTCTGGCCAGCAAAAACTGCAGCAGTTTACTTTCAACACGAGTATAAGAAATAGGGTCAGTAATTAGCAGCAACATTATGAATGAAACGAGTGCGAATCAAGTGTATTGAGTGATGTGAATACATCTTGTAGTCGTCTGCTGTCCATGTCATTTGGCAAATTTCGAGTGATCCGCTGATAGTTATACGTAGTTACGGGATTGGCCGAGTTGTGACGAGTGCTCTCCGTATATGTAGCAGGTGTTGAAAAGATAATAGGTCATTTTGGTCTTGAGAGGAATAAAATCGCAACAGGAAACATTGCTTGAAAAGAATTTGAAAATTTAGATTGCTCTGCCCAAGAGAAAACTGATGTAAATGCAACTCGTATCAGCCGTAAGTTTAAAATAGTAACCGGCTGGTCGTTTAATGTTAGCGAGGAGAAGCGTGTGAAGCTGTAGGGACAAAGGGTATAGAGTTGTGTGAAGGTTATGGCCCTCGCGGAGAGGCCATTACGTAAACATTTTCAGAATGGACTGGCGATTCATCGCTTGCAACCTTAGTACCGAGACTTTCCATTCGCAGTACTGACTGATTACGCATCTTTCAGCGTATGATGTATTAACCCCTAGGCTGCTAAGTGCGACTCACCGACCTATTTTGCGGATAGTATAGATCAAGGTCAGACTGCACAGAACGTGCAGTCTGATCTTGGATATATACTGTCCGATAAACAGATATTTCTTTTTCCAAAAAAGAATAAGTTTGACATAGAATTATTCGGGTTTTACCACCGGTTTTAAATTTCATTTCAATGTTTTAGCGGGATAAGGGTTGAATTGTATTCACAGTCCCTTTTCCTCTCCTTCCAGCCATGGCACTACCATTTTACACTCACTTACATGTTTCTTCTTGGTGAGTTTCTACAGACAGGAATCAGTATGTAAACCCTTGACCAAACAATCCTGTGTGGCTTTGAAAATATAGTTGGAAAAACTGTATGTATTCAGCATGTTCTCTTTTTTCCACAGCGTTTTTCACCCATTTGACAGATTTTCAAAATTTTGTCAAATAGAACATTTTCATCAAGGATAAAAAAAAAAAAACCCTGAAACGGTCACACAAATAAGCTCAATTACTGTTATATTCTCCATATCTGAATCAACGGAACAGGGAAAAAGTCGTTGCAGAGAGTGCTGATTCAGACCAGACTGCTCAGAACATGCAGATAGATCTTGGATCTGTCATGCCAGTTTTCCGAGTTATTCTACTAAAGACAGCAATGCTCCTGCAAGATTTAGGCTGCTTTTCTAAGCTTAACATGTCTATTTTAACAATTTAGCGCTCTAAGCGTGCAAATGTCAGTAACATGTTTGTCTCATCAGCTATTCCACATTGGTCGATTCTCATCCTTTCCACATTTCAGATAAAGAGATCAAGGCTACCGCAGTTATGCTCTTACCGATTAGAATGACTCAAATACAATTACCTGTGTTGGCTATGGACAAGTAAAGTCACTTTTGAAGACAATAAAAGATAAAAATCAGACTGTCCTTTGAACGAAATGCAATTTAATGTCACAGACGTTCATATCTTAGATCTAATTGTCTGTTTATTTGGGATGTATATGGGAAAAAAAAAAAAAACGACCATGAAATTGAAGCCTAATGTTTGATATTGTTTTCCTGACTGTAAAAGGCTAGTCGATTAACTGAGTGTTTTAACTCTTAACCAAACTATCCTTTGTTAATGCCCATCAGAAAGAAGTTGAAAACATTGTGAGAAAAGGGGAAACTGCAGGTTACCATTTTCTCCTTTTCCCATGTTTTTTTACCCTTTCAACGATTCAGATCATCATTTGGTCTACATTTAATCGTCATGTGCAGATGCTTTTGATTTGTACAAGTCTAAAATTTTATCATTTGGTAAAGAGTTGACGGTTAGGGAGCTATTGGGTATCTACATTCTTTGAAAGTATAATGTAGGAGAAATTTGCCAGCAGACGTTTGGACTGGGCGATTTGGCCCACTAAAAAATAAGTAGGACAGTTTGTCAAGATGAATATGATGTCTTGTTCAAAATGGAAAAATGGAAGGCCTACAAGCAGCCAAAAGTAAACAATTCCAAAGTTATAATGCAGACATATGTTATACGGCTTTTAAATATTACAATACAGTTACCAAAGTTGCCAAAGTTACAGAAAAGAATATATGTATTTTTTCACTCTTTAAAAGAGTGAAAAAATACATATGGGAGGTACTGCTGTTCATGATGAGTGATATCTAAAACTTGATAATGGGTATTGCTGATCAGAATTGTCACATATCTTTTACGTTCTATTGTTGTCGGCTGGCAAACATAACTTATATTTTAACCAATCGTTAAACTACTAATTTGTAAAAGTTTAAAAAAAACGGGATCCTACGTAGCTCATTTGTAAAGGTGTAGGATATTTTGTCCAATACATAGTTCAAATATCTACCGTCTGATTTGTGATTTCAAACCGCTGTAATTATTCAGAGTCGATCGATTACAGTGCTTACAGCACTTTGATTAGAGATGATATCTGTGTAAGCGATAGGCTATGGCGTACCCTTGTGGACGAAATGGTTGTTTTAAAGGTTTGAACAGTTAAATAGCTCAGTCTTTATAGACATATTCATTATCACAAAGGCACAGCTGCAAGTTATTTACAACAGAAACTGGGTTGTTTACCGAATAATTAGAAAACTATGTTTTATCTCGTAAACCGGAACTTGGGACAGGAAGCAGTACAAGGCCGGAGGTATGCTTACGTCACCCCATAGATCAGGATGATAACAATGAGAGCCAAGGCGACTCAAAAAGAGACGTCTGCTCGAATTTCGAGGTCAATAGCATAAAATTTCTTGTTTTCTTGGCGATCGTTCTTCTTGAAAACATGAAACATTTCATTCACCCTACTCCTAGATGAAAAACAAACAGATGGTAAACACGACAAACTGTGCAAATTAGCCAAAGTGTGAGCGGGGACTCTGGACGAAAACGCAAACATTGTGAAAATGAAAGTGAAAATAGGAACGATTTCATGATCAGAATAATCGAAGTGTTGTGAGGGTTCTGGTGTTCGTTGCCCGTTGAAGAAAGCCTGCATGGATCCTTTGTGCGCCGTTATAGATGCATTTAAAGATAGCCGGTTAAGTCACTAAGGGCAGGGATCTTATATACACATATAAGATCCCTGCTAAGGGCTAGCATACCTAGCTTCATTAGCTCGATTTGCAGCTTAGTCAAAATCTGTTTTAGGACGGCGCTCACTGCTGATGATGTGTCTGTGGGTAATTTAGAAAAGAGCCAAAAGTATGGAGAAGAAACTCCGGGCACACCATCCATGTATGCTGGCTGATGTAACATGACTGAAATAAAGGCTGACAACTTGGTGAGAACTAAGCACGAAAAACATAAATTACCCAAAAAAGCCAATGATACTCAGTCCATGTACAGTATATATCTGCTGGGCAAAACATTTACAAGAGAAAATGAACTTTTATGTGAATGATCTTTGTGGTGAATGTTGGTGAAGATACTGGATTTGTAGTCTGGAGGCCCAAGGTTTGATCCATACCCCTTTACCAGACGACAAAATTTTAGCCTTGTCCAAATTGAAAGCATTTGCAGACGACAATTTCAATGTGGCTCAAATGGTTCAATTTTTCTTTGATATGGTAGAAAACATTGTGGGAAAAGGAGAAAATGCTGGTTACCAGCATTTTCTCCTTTTCCCACAATGTTTTCAAAAGGACTCTTTCCCAGGGGCGTCAAAAGGCGGCATGTCCTTTTGCAACACATTTCAGAGTCCTGATCTGGTAGGTTTACTTTTGAAACCCTGGACACACATGAGTTTGTAGGCAGGTACCATATTATGACAAACAATTATGAAAGAGGCTCAAAACATCATACAATTTGTAAAAAGTCAATCATTTGCTGTGTTAAAGTCAGATGAAATGTTTGGGCGGCTGCCGTTGCTCGGATCCTGCCATGTCTATGATATGTCACTGAAAAATACACTATGGTCTTCAGGTAGGTCAATTTCACTTTTGTATCATCCATAATACAATCACACATTGATGTATGGCTTCTTTAACCCTTTACTGCACAATGCCGCCTTTTGACGCCCCTGGAAAAGAAGCCTTTTGAAAACATTGTGGGAAAAGGAGAAAATGCTGGTAACCAGCATTTTCTCCTTTCCCACAATGTTTTCTACCATATCAAAGAAAAATTGAACCATTTGAGCCACATTGAAATTGTCGTCTGCAAATGCTTTCAATTTGGACAAGGCTAAATTTTGTCATCTGGTAAAGGGTTAAAATAGCATGTACAAAAATGTGCCAGAGATAATTGAATTTGACTTAACCCTTTACCACATAATCCCGATTTTTAACGACCCTGAAGAAAAAGCCTTTTGAAAACATTGTGGGAAAAGGAGAAAATGCTGGTAACCAGCATTTTCTCCTTTTCCCACAATGTTTTCTACCCTTCCCAAAACAAATTTTAATTTTTGAGCTACATTTGATTTGTCATCTGCAGATGCTTTCAGTTTGGACCAGTCTAAAATTCTGTCATTTGGTAAAGATTTAACGCCAAAAGGGCCACTGGTCAGAAAGCAGTGTTTGAAGCCTTCACAAAGCAAATTCCCAGTTGAACCCTCTTTCCTATCTTACGGTGCTAGAGCCGAGTCGCTAAGTAAATCAAAACCAGACTGAACAGAACATGCTCTTTTATCATGAATCTACACTGCCTGATATGATGAAATTTTTCTGGAAAAAATAAAGGTTGTAACTATCAGCTCATAATTTGCATTTTATTAATTAATACATTTGTGTTGCTCTGTGAAAATGGGGTTTAATGCAATTTATGGTCTGCAAAAACTATCTACCATGTCTGCCTGTGCAGTCCGTTTAGGTTGGGGTGGTTGACATTTTTAGCTATTGGTAAATTTTCTGATTACCAGTATGTTAATTAATACATTATTACTTGCTTTGTGTATTACAATGGTAAAGATGTGTTAAATCCCTCTTTCCCAGAGAACAGCTCTGCTAATTTGGCTCAGAAAAAGTGGAGCAAGATTAGACCATGTTGAGATACAGGCTGTTCCTAGTCCTATCTCTTTGCACAGAACTGCGATCAGATAAGTTGGATGAAGGTAAGAATCTGTGATTTTGTTTGGTTGATAATAAATAACCAAGAGGTTGCAATAAAAATAAAACTCTACATGGTAAACATTTACTTTCCTTTATCAACGTACAGACCTCCCTCTTTGTTTACCCTCTTAGTTTGGAAGGGTTTAACTGCTATTAGATGACAGAATTTTAAACTTTTCAAAATTGAAAGCATTTGCAGATGACAAATCAAATGTGACTCAAATAAAGACATTTGTCTAGGGTGGGGTAGAAAGCATTGTGTGAGGTTACCAGCATTTTCTCCTTTTCCTTTAATATTTTCAAAAGCTTTATTCCCCAAATTCTTTAACACTGGGTCTGTTTAGTAAAGGATTAAAAATGATAGGATACAATCCTAACTTCATGAAAACAATTTGATTTAATCCTTTACCACACAATTCCAAGTTTGAATGACCTCAAGGAAAAAGGACTTTTGCAGACATTGTGGGAAAAAGAGAAAATGCTGGTAGCATTTTCTATTTTTCCCACAATAGTTTCTACCATTACAAAGAAAAAATACCTAATTTGTGCAACATTTAGTTTATTTTTTTTTCATTTGGTAAAGAGTTAATGGATTCATGAAGTTGAAAAATGATGCTTACCTTGTAGAAACAATTACATTTTTTATGATCCTGGTGAAAAAAAAATTTATGAAAATAGTTTGAGAAAAGGAGAAAATGTTGTTAGATACATTTTCTCATTTCCCCATAATTGGGTTTTTTTTTTAGTTCAAGGTTGAGATCCATTGAGCTATTTACAGTTAACTCTTTACCACACAATCCCGACTTTTAACGACCCTGACAGAGCAACATTCTGAAAACATTGTCGAAAAAGGAGAAAATGCTAGTAACCAGCATTTTCTCCTTTTTCCACAATGTTTTCTGACCTATCATTGACAGAAATCATCATTTTAGCTACAAATAATTTGTCGTCTGCAAATGCTTTCAATTTGGTTCAGTCCAAACTTTTGGCGTTTGGTAAAGAGTTAAATTGTTGTCTACAAAATTAATGCTTTCAGTATGGAATGAGCTTAGCACCATCCGAACAACATTTTACCCTGGTCCAAACTGAATGTATTTTCAGACGAAAAAATAAAATGTGCCTCAAATGGCCTAAAAAATGTAGATCAAAAGTATTCTTCAAGGACATTAAAACTCAGGATTGTTTGGTAAAGGGTTTAGGTTTTGTTGTCTTTTAGACCAAAGAACTACACTTGTTTTGTGTATAACATAAAGTAAATCCATTTTTGAGTCGCCTGGTTGCGTAGCAACCAGGCTCTCATTGTTATCATCCTGATCTATGGGGTGACGTAGGCATACCTCCGGCCTTGTACTGCTTCCTGGCCGAGTTCCGGTTTACGAGATAAAACATAGTGTTCTAATTATTCGGTAAACAACCCAGTTTCTGTCGTAAATAACTTACAATTGTGCCTTTGTGATAATGAATATGTCTACAAAGACTTAGCTTTTTAACGGTTTAAACCTTTGAAACAATCTTTTCGTCCACATGGGTACACGATATCCTATCGCTTACACAGACGTCATCTTTAAATATAGCGCATTATGTATATATCTAAAAATAGACGTCGTGACCTAAAGTTTGCGGACACGCTGAAAAATACTCTCCGACGACAAGCGTCTTTACTACGACACGCTTTTATTTGTGGACAGTTCTCAGTGAAAATGGTTCGATAATTACCCAGTAGAAGTACGTTCTGAATCTCTAAATCTGTCCTTAATTGTTAAAAGTCTCATTACAATTCAACACTCAACTTACGGTCGGAAAGAGAAAGGCGATACCGAGTTGACATTGAAGATTTCAATGGAGATTTTTCTCAACAGTTGGCTATTTTTTTTAAAACAAATTTATAACGACTTGGAATGATTGCATTGCCTTCTTAAACATTCTTACACGTTGCTTCTTCAGAGCTTTTTATTCTAGACTTTAAATACTTTGCACACCAATATTCTAGGTGCACAGAGATCGTACATAGCGTATGTAATGCGCACAGTTCTAGGCTGTACCAAGTCATCGCTTAGCAGGTGCTTTCTGGAATGTAACTGTGCGACAAATATAGATCTTATAATCACGTGACGTGTAACGTCATTTGCACCACGGAATTCTTTATAAATTTACATATTTATGAATCAGTCGCTGTTCAAAGCGGCCCTTATTTTCAACGTACACCGACCTAAAGCTTTAACGATCCATGCAGAGAGAGTGTTTAAAGTATACTTTTTTTGATTAATTGTTTTTCGTTTTTAAAGAGGTGAATTTGTAAAACTCTGCTGGTTTTTTTTTTAATGTGCGATTAACCTAGATCTAGTATTTATGAAACAACAATTTATTAGTGCGGGTGTCAGTATGCAAGGTGCTTTCGTAACTACCAAAATCTGAATTCAGACGAGAATTCGACTTGAAACTACGCAGTTCTAACAACCAGCAATCTGAGAACTTGACTTTTTACTCCACTACATTTCAAATATAATAGAACATATTAATGTTAACCCACTCGAACAAGTTCTTTATTGGCGTGTTTGTAATCTTGTCTAGGGTTGTTGTAAAGGGTAATTTAGAGCGAACCGCAAACATTTAGTTTAAGCCAAAGCAGTATACATGTAGATCTCTAAAATTTTCAATTGGTGTGGAAGCAGTACTAATTCCTGGGACGTTATAAAACAGAGACAACGTTAAAAGGCTGACGATCATGCCATTGGGTTATATTGTTTTTCTTGAGCTGTAGCAGCCACATTCTTAGAGTCCACTGTGGACAAAAATTGAACCCAGATAGCAACAAATACAAATTATTTCCAAAGGACAAGTAGATTACTGAGTCAAATATTGGTATGTGCTCCAGAGACATTTCAGTCCTATGATCATGAAATTGCCAGGCTGTTTGTCTTAATAATATTTTTTGACAAAACTGATAGTAGGTCACCAGGGGTTAAAAGAAAAAGGTTGTCACTAGGTCAAATCAGACAGAACCGTAATAGATCTAGTACTGTAGAATCCATTTATTTTCAGTCCAGTACTCACGGAACTTGTCAGGCTTAGATTAGATATGGGTGAGTTGCAAAAGAGTATTTTTGGCCTAAAAGTTTGTCACTAGATCCAATACCAGAAGACAAAGTTCAGTTGAGTTCCATACTGATGTTGCCTAAATGGTCCTCTTGTAAAATTGTTCAAGTGGTTCAGCTCTGTTTCTATAAACTTCACAGAAGCTTCAGAACTGAGTAGTAACATTTCAAAATAACAGCCTCTGAAACTATATAAACAAATATACCCAAATTTCATATCTAGCATCCTGTATTTGGAAAGGACAATTATTGAAATTAAACGATATATGTATAACCATGTTGTCCAATTTTAGAAAATTTGTGTCATATAAAACAACTTGCTCTAAATCTGGGGAGAAAATGTATTCCCTATTCTACTGAAATTATTTAGAATGCTTGTTTTAGCAAAATGTGTAAGAATGAAGATATACATGTAAGTTAAGTCACCCAGATTCTGCACTAGAAAAACATTTTTATCAAACTAGAACCATAATTTTTGTCCATATTCTTTACAGGCATTATCAAGCTAGGGAGGAACTGTAAATATTGATTTAACTTAGACTGTTATTACGCCCCATTGAATTTCGGGGTGGGGGGGGAGATATGGTTTTCATGTTGTCTGTCCGTCCGTCTGTTCGTCCGTCCGATCTTCCGTCCATTCAGACAGATATGTTCTAAAATCATTGACGAAAGTTAATGAAACTTCATACATGTGGTCCTCATGATAGTCCGCCGATACACTTTTTTTTTTTAAATGTAATGCCTTGTCATGGAAAAAGGGCGCTTGATGTCTTTCGGTTGTATTTTGTTTCTGTTTTTAAAGTGGTGTCATAGCAAAAGGGGGTTTGATGTATATTTCCATTCTGGACCAATCTCTTTAACTACTGGACAAAATTTTATGAAAATTCATATTTATATTGTTTATCATAAGCCACAGACAATCAGTATTTGTTTTTATTTAATGAAATTCCCTATCATGGAAAAAGGGGGCTTAATGTATATTTTCAGCAATAACAAAAAAAGGTCATTTACATGCAAAACAAAATACCTCTTATAATTATGTTTCTATAAAAAAAAAGTTTTTTTTCGGAGGTGGATATCATTTCAACGAAATGACTTGATTTGTATTGATTGTACCTTTTGAAAACCATTTTTTAAATGAAGTCGCCTGGGGTGAGAGACTTTGAACTTTTTAAACCTGTTCCTTGTGCCTAAATTTTAATTCTCACCACATATATTTGTTTTAATGTAAATTTTAATATGTCTGTAATTTTAGGATGACAACTTAGAAATATGCTTGCATATAATACTGTCTTATAGTTGAGTTATTTTGTATCTCGAATGCGTTTAATAGATTTGAACAAAAAAGGGTGAAAACTTCTAAACCATTACCATCCAGGCGACTCTCAGGACTATCAGTCCTTTGATTTTTTTCAGTTTTGGCCATTGGCCCTTTCCAAGAAAATAAAAGATGCTTTTCTTTCTTGATAAAGGCTGTTGACTGAAATATTGTGATTTAAAGTGTTTTACTTTATGTGATATATTGTACTTCATTTTCCTGTGGATTTTTTCTTTTTGTTTACAGCCCTTGATATAGAAGGAAGCCATTTTTTTTTCTGCTGGATTTACTTGAATTTTTACTTAACTAACACAACACTAATCTAGGCCCATTCATATCATGAATGGCTTTCTTGCATGGTAAGTAAAAAAAAAATGTTCATTTAACTCTTTACCAAAGGACAAAATTTTAGACTGGTCCAAATTGAAAGCATTTGCAGAGGACAAATTAAATGTCACTCAAAAATTGAAATTTGTTTTGGGAAGGTTAGAAAACATTGTGGGAAAAGGAGAAAATGCTGGTTAGTGGTTACCAGCATTTTCTCCTTTTCCCACAATGTTTTCAAAGGGCTTTTCTTAAGGGTCATTAAAAATCGGGATTGTGTGGAAAAGGGTTAAAGGTTTTTGTTTTTTTTGGTCTTGAAATGGCTTTACCAATATTTTGGGAATCATGACTTGGGTGCTCGGAGCTCTCTCTCTCTCTCTCTCTCATAAAGATTCAGGAACAGTCTTGATAAACAAAAACAAAAGAAACTTGTCTAGATCTATAAAGATACTTGAAGCTGCAGAATTGTATGTGTTTGTGCATACTATGAAGAATTAGGTATACATAATTGAATTATTCATGAATGAAATGTATTTTGGGAGTATGGGCCCGAGGCCTTAAATATTGATTAAAAAGATTCAAACTCTCTCTCTCTCTCTTTGACAAGGGTATAATCAACACTTTTTTGTAAGCATGACATGTATTTTGGGCCAGAGGCCTATATTTACGGTAATAAAATGTTCTGAGTGCTCTCTCTCTCTTGCCCCTTGATAAGTAATACTAACCAGCAGATTCACTGGTTTCAACCAATCAAGCAGGTAATAAATGACTAAAATTATGACAAAAAGCAGGACTTCTCTTGCAAGAAAATATTGATTGATAACATATGTTTTAAATGACTTCATGTTTTTAAAAAAAAAAAAAAAAAAGAGGTAAGCAGAATATTAAGAAATAAAGAAAGTATAGCTTTTCACATTGACACCATATGATGATGAATGGTAATATGGGTCACTGCAATTTGAAGTCTGCTGGAAAAGGACTGCTATTATGCCACATTATGTTTACACATGTATATACGTATTTGAAAAATATGGAAATTGTAAGGTATGTGAAGGATGAACATGACCTCAGCTTGTCAAATTATGTTGATAATAAAGTTTGAAAAAAAAAAAATGTGATTATTCAAAGCTGGGCCCCATTAGATCAAAGTCACAAGAACTGGACCACCTTTTGAGCCCAGTCTCAAAGCTGACCTGTTACAATATGAATATTTGCTGGCTAAATCTAATTCTACTTTAAGAAAAAAAAATGTTGATAATTTACAACTTCCTTGTCAGGCTTTTAACTCTTTACCACACAATCGTGAGTTTTAATAACCCTGGGAAGTTGGACTTTTGAAAACATTGTGGAAAAAGGAGAAAATGCTGGTAACCAGCATTTTCTCCTTTGCTCACTTTGTTTTCTAACCTTTCAGAAACAAATCCAGTCATTTTAGCCACTTTGATTTGTTGTCTGCAAATACTTTCAATTTGGACCACTCTAAAATACTGTCATCTGGTAAAGAGTTAAAAGAGTATAGCAAAAGCTTTCTACTTCATACGACATCTAACAACGTGCTTCAGATCAGAAGAACTTGAATGTAAGTGATTGATGTTATATATCATTATGCTCTTGTAGTAAATGAGCCATGCTTTGGCAAAAGGGGGCTTAATGCGCTCCGTGATGACAAACTAACAACCAGTGGAATCATGAGGTAGACTGGTCCTTTGACATGCATAAAATTGACCAATAGCAAAAAGTTTCGACCCACGTTAGCCTTTCGGACTGCACAGGCTTAACTTGGTCGATACTTTTTGCAGATGCATTAAGGCCCCTTTTCATAGAGCATGGCTCAAATGTACTTTCAACCTCATAAATAAATACTTAGAAAAAACTAATGTCTTCACGATTTTGTGCTTTCATTTACTGATTGATTTTGCAGAGTGTTTTTTCTGAACCTGAATTCAAAATGTTGAATCTAGTGACAGTGTTTCTGTTCACATGCTTTGCTGTTAGAGGATCAATGGGTGAATTTGTTTTGTCGCCAACCATTGTAGAGGACAACAAAACTGGAAATGTGGCAGATAGTAACTCTGAGATCAGGTGGTCTCCAATACCAGATATAGGTACGAGCACTTCCAGTACACATGCAAAATCATCAGACGGTTGGCAGACATTTTACTCCATTATGCACAATTTCGTTGGTGTTGTTTTTCACAATGGATTGCCAACAGGTTTGTGTTACAGTGTCTTTACCGTTTATCTGATGGCATAATTTTATACTTGTCCAAATTAAAATCATTTTGCACATGACAGATATCCCTAAAATAAAGAGATTGGTCTGGGATATGGTAGGAAACTGCATGTATGGAAAAGGAGAAAATGCTGGCTACTTTTCTAAACCCTTTCCCAAACGATAAATTTTGGACTGGTCCAAATTGAAAGAGTTGGCAGACGACAATTCTAAATTTGATGAAAATGGCAGAAAGTTCTCAAAAAGGGTAGAAAACACTGTGGGAAAAGGAGAAATTGCTCGTTACGAGTAATTTCTCCTTTTTCCCACAGTGTTTTCAAAAGACTTGTACTGCAGACACGTGAAAACCAGGGTTTGTTTGGGAAAGGGTTAAGATAATGGTCTGATCTGGGATCTTTATGCTTTGGAGGGCATTTTGTGAGATGTTTAAAGTTTTGAAATTGTAACAAGTGCTCTCCTACTGTAGGCAACCGCCTGTTTCATTTATTTAGAAGTTTAGGGATAGATACATCATGATAAGTCTAAATACTAGTGCACTTTGGATAGTTGAATTGTGTATGATATACTTTTTTTTTTATGATTGAAGTCAAAATATTCTTAATTAACTCATTAATTCCTGCCGATGACTTTTTGCATATTACCTCCGAGCACATAAAAAAAACATTGTGATATGAGAAAAGGGTCTTGATTAATTCATGTCGGTCATACAGGTTTTATGGGGATTTTTTCAAGGCATCATGTGCAAATTTGTTTCAACAGGTCATGAGTTAACTCTTTACCAAATGACAAAATTTTAAACTGGTCCAAATTGGAAGCAGTTGCAGATGACAAAATAAATGTGACTGAAAAATTGAAACTTGTTTTGGGTAGGGTAGAAAACATTGTAGTTACCAGCATTTTCTCCTTTTCCCGCAATGTTTTAAAAGGCTTCTTTCTCAGGGTCGTTAAAAGTCGGGATTGTGTGGTAAAGGGTTAATATGTTGTATTGATTTCTATAGATATGGTCAGTACTAACCTGTTTTCCCTTACAGATCTGATAGTAAAGGCAGTAAAGCTGGACAACGAGTTGATTCAGAATTATCAAAGTGTAAGTCTGCATGCATACAGATAAAATGTGAAAATAATAATACCTTTTCAAATCTTGAATTTCTTAATGTTTCTTTTGCAAAAACCTAGTCATAAGTCGCTTTAATTCTTAGACAGCCTAGTGTGGATCAAAATTGTATTGCAGGGTAAGCAATCAAAAGTTTAAAAATTCCTTTCAAGACAAGAAATGATCATTGTGTTAATACTACATCCTATTTTTAGCTTGGCTGTTTTCAAATACAACATTGAGATATTGTCATAGCCCATGTTGTTGGCTGTGTCATTGTGCAAAACTTCAATATCTTCTGATATCTCTTTCGTATTTAGATAGACATCAAATTACAGTTGTTCTTACCTATCAAAGTGGGAACCAGCACTAGTTCGGGAAGAATGTTTCTCAAAGATGTTTGACACAGGACATGTATTTGACACAGTTATGCCCCTTTTCCAACTTAATTATTGTTTTTTCCAGACAATAGGCCGTGGCCTATCCGTTAAAAGAAGTAGAAATCTTCATTGATGTGGCCTATAAGACGAAGCGGCTTATATGTTAATTTTATTTTTCTAAATGGTCTTTTCGTGCGGCCTGTAAAATTGAAAATAAATGAAAACCAGTATACGATTTCCCATTTGGGCGCCTTTAGTTGGTAAGATAAATTAATCCACTTGCAAACTTGCAAATGTGTTAAAACTTGTGACTAACCTCGAATTTCACACCTGTTGATTGATGATGTGGATTGGTACCAATCAAAGATCAGCTGCGAATTCAATTACAGGGGTGTTTGGTGTATACCATCAATTAACCAATCAAAGTGACAACTTGATAATTTCGAAATTCCTTAAAACATTCGACAAGGAATAAACAAATAATAACAACTTTTTTTTTTTCAAATACCAACTTATGTCAGATCCTGTATATATAAATATACTGTCAAATGACTGTCAGTCATTATCTTTTTTCCAGTACACAACATACTTTATAGGTTATGCTGTGTGTGTTGGTGTTGGGGTGTTATTTGTTCTTATTTTCCCGATTATTGGTTGTTGTTTTTGTTGCTGTCGATGCGCTGGAAAATGTGGCGGGAAACGCCATCAGGACCAAAAGGACACTGGAAATGCTTGTAAAAGAAACAGTTATACAATGACAATCATAATCTCAAGCACATTTTTGTGGTAGGTTTGTTAGCTCACCTTAGCACAACGTGCTAAAGGTGAGCTATTGTGATCGCCCTATGTCCGGCGTCCGTCGTCCTGTCGTCCGTCGTCTGTCAACAATTTCTTTAAACATCTTCTTCTCCTAAACCACTGGGCCAATCTTGATGAAACTTGGCAGGGATGTTCCTTGGGTGAAGCTCTACCAAAAATTGTTCAAAGAATTGAATTCCACCCACAACTCTGGTTGCCATGGCAACAAAAAGGAAAAAAAAGCAAAATCTTTGAAAATCTTCTTCTCTGAAACTAGAAGGCGCAGAGCTTTGATATTTGGTATGTAGCATCTCCTAGTGGACCTCTACCAAGTTTGTTCATTTGATGCCCCTGGGGTCAAAACTGGCCCCGCCCCGGGGGTCACAAGTTTGAGCATAGTAACAAAGAAGGAAAACTTTAAAAATCTTCTTCTCTGAAACTTGAAGGTGTAGAGCTTTGATATTTGGCATGTAGTCCTAGTGGACTTCTACCAAGTTTGTTCATATGATGCCCCTGGGGTCAAAACTGGCCCCGCCCCGGGGGTCACAATTTCCAACATGGGAACAAAGAAGGAAAACTTTAAAAATCTTCTTCTGTAAAACTAGAAGGCATAGAGCTTTGATATTTGGCATGAAGCATCTCCTAGTGGACCTCTACCAAGTTTGTTCATATGATGCCTTTGGGGTCGAAACTGGCCCTGCCCCAGGGGTCACAAGTTCAAACATAGGAACAAAGAGGGGAAACTTTAAAAATCATCTTCTCTGAAACTGGAAGGCGTAGAGCTTTGATATTTGGTATGTAGCATTGCCCAGTGGACCTCTACCAAGTTTGTTCATATGATGCCCCTGGGGTCAAAACCGGCCCCACCCCGGGGGTCACAAATTTGAGCATAGTAACAAAGAAGGAAAACTTTAAAAATCTTCTTCTCTGAAACTGGAAGGCGTAGAGCTTTGATTATTGGCATGTAGCATCTCCTAGTGGACCTCTACCAAGTTTGTTCATATGATGCCCCTGGGGTCAAAACTGGCCCCGCCCCGGGGGTCACAAAGAAGGAAAACTTTAAAAATCTTCTTCTGTAAAACTAGAAGGCATAGAGCTTTGATATTTGGCATGAAGCATCTCCTAGTGGACCTCTACCAAGTTTGTTCATATGATGCCCTTGGGGTCAAAACTGGCCCTGCCCCGGGGGTCACAAGTTCGAACATGGGAACAAAGAGGGGAAACTTTAAAAATCATCTTCTCTGAAACTGGAAGGCGTAGAGCTTTGATATTTGGTATGTAGCATTGCCCAGTGGACTTCTACCAAGTTTTTTCATATGATGCCCCTGGGGTCAAAACTGGCCCCACCCCGGGGGTCACAAGTTTGAGCATAGTAACAAAGAAGGAAAACTTTAAAAATCTTCTTCTCTGAATCTTGAAGGCGTAGAACTTTGATATTTGGCATGTAGCATCTCCTAGTGGACCTCTACCAAGTTTGTTCATATGATGCCCCTGGGGTCAAAACTGGCCCCGCCCCAGGGGTCACAAGTTCGAACATAGGAACAAAGGAAAACTTTAAAAATCTTCTTCTGTAAAACTAGAAGGCATAGAGCTTTGATATTTGGTATGTAGCATCGCCTAGTAGACCTCTACTAAGTTTGTTCATATGATGCCTTTGGGGTCAAAATTGGGCCTGCCCCGGGAGTCACAAGTTCAAACATAGGAACAAAGAAGGAAAACTTAAATTTTTTTTTTCTCTTAAATGGGAAGGCATAGAGCTTTGATATTTGGTATGTAGCATCTCCTAGTGAACTTCCACCAAGTTTGTTCCAAGGATGCTGCTTGGGTCAAAACTGGCCCAGCCCCTGGGGTCACAAGTTCGAACATAGGAACAAAGAAGGAAAACTTTAAAATTCTTCTTTTCTGAAACCGAAAGGTGTGGAGCTTTGATATTTGGTATGTTGCATCTCAGAGTGGACCTCTACCAAGTTTGTTCATATGATGCCCCTGGGTCAAAACTGGCCCCGCCCCGGGGGTCACAAGTTCGAAGGTAGGAACAAAGAAGGAAAACTTTAAATTTCTTTTTCTCTTAAACGGGAAGGTGTAGAGCTTTGATATTTGGTATGTAGCATTTCCTAGTGGAGCTCTACCAAGTTTGTTCATATGATGCCCCTGGGTCAAAATTGGCCCAGCCCCGGGGGTCACAAGTTCGAACATAGGAACAAAGAAGGAAAACTTTAAAATTCTTCTTTAAAACTGGAAGGCGTAGAGCTTTGATATTTGGTATGTAGTGATTCTCTTCTAAGTTTGCTTGCTCATCTAAGCGCAACAAGTTCATTGAGTTCAAAATTGGGTCATCTTGGGTCATAAACTAGGTCACTAGGTCAAATTAAAGAAATACCTTGTTGGCACTCTCGAGGCCACATTATTTGCTCAATTGCCTTGAAAATTAGCTGGAAAGTTTGTCTTTATAAAGTCTCACATAAGATTAATTTGGGTCAACTTGGGTCATAAACTAGTTCACTGGGTCAAATTAAAGAAATACCTTGTTTGCACCCTGGAGGCCACATTTATTGCTCAAATGACCTGAAATTTGGCCAGAATGTTTGTCTTGATGAAATACCAGATGAGTTTGGATTTGGGTCACCTGGAACCATAAACTAGGTCACTAGGTCAAAATAAAGAAATACCTTGTGGGCTCTCTAGAGGCCACATTCTTTGCTTAATTGCCTTGAAAATTGGTCAGAATGTTTGTTTTTGTAAAATCTCACATGAGTCTGAATTTGGGTCAACTGGGGTCATAAACTAGGTCACTTTGTCAAATTAAAGAAATAGCTAGTGGGCACTCTAGAGGCCACATTTATTATTCATATGATTTGAAAATTGGTTAAAATGTTTCTTTTGATATAGTCAAAGACCAGTTCAAATTTGGGTCATCTGGGGTCATAATCTAGATCACTAGGTCAAATTAAAGAAATATCTTTAGGGCACTCGAGGCCACATTTTTTGCTCAATTGACTTGAAAATTGGTCAGAATGTTTGTCTTCATGAAATATGAGTTTGAAATTGGGTCACCTGCGGTCAAAAACTAGGTCACATGGTCAAATTAAAGAAAAACCTTAAAGGCACTCTACTAAGGTGAGCGACCCAGGGCCATCATGGCCCTCTTGTTTTTTTGTTGTTACTGTTTTTTTTTTCCTTGTTTTAGTTGAACGGCATTTTGAACCGTATTTCACTAATATACATGACTACCCCCTGCACAATTCTATGCATCCTGATGTTTCTTTACAACTGTAATGCTCAAAGGTCTTTCCAAGCTACTGTCTGCTTTCCTCCATAAATAAATTTGAACCTATGTCCAGCGGTAAGAAGAAAATATCATAATGATGTCCATCAATCCTTAAAAAATGATTTGGCCAAAACAGGACTCAAACTATCAACCCCCAACATACCAGCTCTCTGCATCACCACCGGGCTTCAGGGATTTGTCCTCCTGCCAGATACTTAACATTTAATCCTTTACCAAACAATCCAGTGTTTTTAACAACCCTGGAGGAGAAGAACTTTGCAAACAATGTTTTTTACTCATCCACAGACAAATCTAATCATTTGGGCCACATTTAATTTGTTGCGTGCAAATGATTTCAGCACCCGGAAACTGAAGGATACACTTCCTTAGATATTTGCTGTTCTGTTTTATAAAGAAATCTGAAATCATGTATAATAATCTTTACAAGTCTAGACTTTTGTTTAAATCATAAAAGTTAATGTAAAAGACATCAACAAATCGAGGCTGACATGTTTTTATTGATCTGCCATTTACGTCGTTTAAAACCAAAAATTACAATCGCTTATATCATTGACTAAATACATAATACGATTATGTTACAGTTAAATTATTATATCTGCCTTTAAACCTTTCCCACATGACAAATTTTGAACTCTTCTAATACAAAAGATCTGCCGATGACAGATTAAAAATTGGCAGAAATGAGCTTAAGCTTTCTGATAGAACAGAAAAATTGTTGGAAAAGGGGAAAATGATGGTTACCAGCAGTTTCTCCTTTTCCCTCAATGTTTTCAAAACCTTTCTCCCATAGGGTCGTTAAAACTTGGAACTGTTCAATGAAAGATTTAATAGCTATCAACAAAAACAAGAGGGCTAATGTGGCCCTTGATTGCTTACATGAGCCTTTGAGAGAAAACTAAAATATTTAAATCAAGATGCTGTTATGACCAACAGTTTGACTGAGTTCCACTAACATTTTAGTTCAAACATGGCTGTTTAATTGAAATCTAGTCAGCCTCATTTTTATTCTTTGCCGAACGTCAAAGTTAAAAATCTTCCACATTGAAAAGATTTGCAAACTTTCAGTTACAATCACTAGTAAAAAACCAGAGGGCCACTGGCCCTAAAGTGCTCACCTGAGTAAAGTCATCTACAGTTGATAAAGCTGAAGAGATCCTGATGTAAATCACATGAGTGTAAGTGACCTACTTTTTGAACCAATGTGACTAAATTCCAAACTTGTCCAAGATATCATTAAAGCAAACATTCTGACCAAGTTTCATGCATATCAGACTGAAAATGTGGCCTCTATGTAGCACACATGGTTTTTCTAAGATTTGGTCCAGTGACCTACTTTTTGACCTTTGACTTTTCGACCAGATGTGACCCACTTTGAAACTTATCCAAGATATCATGAAGGCAAACTTTCTGAGAAGTTTTCATGAGAATCGGGCTGAAAATGTGGCCTCTAGAGTGCACACAAGGTTTATCTAAGATTTGACCATGTGACCTACTTTTTGCCCTGACATGACCCACTTTCAAACTTGTCTAAGATATCAACAAGATAAACTTTCATGTGTTTCAGGCTGAAAATTTGGCCTCTAGAGTGCACACAAGGTTTTTCTAAGATTTGGCCCAGTGACCTACTTTTTGATCCAACATAACCCAATTTCAAATTTATCCAAGACATTATCAAGACAAACATTCTGACCAAGTTTCATAAGTTTCAGGCTGAAAATGTGGCCTCTAGAGTGCACACAAGGTTTTTCTGAGATTTGGCCCAGTGTCCTACTTTTTAATCCGAGATGGCCCAATTTCGAACTTGCCCAAGATATCATCAAGACAAACATTCTGCCCAAGATTCAAGAGTATCAGGCTGAAAATATGGTCTCTAGAGTGCACACAAGGTTTTTCTTAGATTTAGCCCAGTGACCTACTTTTTTGATTAAAAATGTAGCCTCTAGAGTGCACACGAGGTAACTGTTGACGCCTGGATGACGCACGACGGACATCCGACACGGCACGATCACAAGAGTTCACCTTGAGCACTTTGTGCTCAGGTGAACTAAAAAAAACTGATTAGTTTGATACTGAACTTCTATTAGCCAATCTAAGGTTACCTTCATGATTGTCATCAACAGAAAGTGGTGAAGTAAAATGTATAACAGTACATAATTATATCTCTTTTATAAATAAAAGATATTTGGCAATTTCAAAGTCAATACTTTGTTAATTCTTGTCTATCCTAGTGTTGGGACAGCCGCCGTGCTGGTGAATAATGACAGACTATCGAATTCCCTGGGAAGTCTAGATGTAACTTTTACAGAGAACATCAACACAATGCGGCAGTATCTAAACAACACTGTCCAGGTAGTTTCCCTATATATTTGTGTCAGAATACAAATGGATATTGAGTGTTTTATTTTACTTATATCACAGCTACTCGCAGTGCTGGTACTGTATTAATGAACTCTTGGATCTATGCTGACAAAACTTGGTCGCCAGCAGAACTGGTTTTGCTCCAACTTTAAGTTTCATGAACCTTTCAGATAGCAACAAAAAATTAAAGTACATTGTTGATTGAATAAAAAGAAAGGAAAAAAAGCTCTTAAATATACGTAATTTAGAATGTAAATACTTACATGTACTGTATTGTAGTTTCTGTTTTCAGCAGGTGGAAAAGATTGTTTTAGAAGACTTGGATTTTATGGAAGCAGTGATTTCTAGAGACTTGGACAGTGAGTAAACACTGGATAATTCTTTACCAAACGTTTACCAAGCATTTGTAGACAGCAAAGTGTCACTCAGAAAGTGAATATGCTCTATGGAAGGGTAGAAAACATTGTGGGAAAAGGAGAAAATGCTGGTTACCAGCATTTTCTCCACGTCCCACAATGATTTCAAAAGGCTTCTTTGCTAGAGTTGTTAGAACTCGTAATTGTGTGGTATAGGATTAAAATAGATGATGCATTTTCTGCCACAAAGAATAAATTTGTCTTTTTTTTTTTTTTTTTGTTATTATCAAAAAACTAAATTTCTGTAGATTTTATCTGTTTAAAGGCTTATTGCAAGTTCAACAGACTGATATAACTAAAGAAATAGCATGTATGAGCTTTAGTTTAACCCTTTACCACAAACGATCCCAAGTTTTAATGACCCTGTGGAGAGAGCGTTTTCAAAAATATGTGGGAAAAGGAGAAAATAGTGGTAATCAGCATTATATCCTTTTCGAGCAATGTTTTCTACTCTACCAAAGACAAATTCCATCATTTAAGCCAAATTCAATTTGTTGTCTGCAAATGTTTTTCGATTTAGACAAGTCCGGCATTTCGTTGTCTGGTAACGAGCTGACCAAATGTTTTACACCAATATAATGTCTTGTCATTTGGAATGAGAAGCTCCCCAGCAACATTACCACTTATACACATATTCTTTCAAAAGACTAATTTAAAACCTTCACCAAACAATGTCTATTTTCAAGGAGCTGGAGGAAACAGATTTTTGAAAATAGAGCAGGAAAAAGAGAAAAAACATGGTTACCAACATTTTTTGCTTTACCAGCAGTGTCTCCAATTCTTTAACCCTTTGGCAAGCAACCCCGAGTTCTAACAACCCTGAAAAAGAAGACTTTTAAAAACAATTTGGGAAAAGGAGAAAATGCTGGTTACCAGCATTTTCTCCTTCTTCCGCAGTATTTTCTACCAATTCAAGAGCAGATACTTTAATTTGAAAAACATATGAATTCATGCTTCCCAACTCTCCCGATTCAAGACAAATTACCCAATCACCCGACAGACAATGAAAAAGCCCTGATTTGGAAAAAATCCGATATAAGGGTAAAAAGGGTGTAATAAATTTGAACCCAAGGTACATATATATCGGGATCGTATATATGTAATTTAATGATCCCTGATGTATATTATCCAAAGTTTGTAGTTGGCATGTGTGTGTATTTCACGGTCAATGAGGTTCATCGTCTATGAATATAGGAATCAAGATACTGAGATTTATCGATCGATGATCGTGATGCAATCAAATTCGAGAACGGGCCGAGGTACTGTTCAGAGCAGAAATCAAAACGTCGTTCACCTGACGTTAACAGGTAACTTACACTGTAAGAGTCTAGATCTATAAACACAAAATTCCAATGCTTATTGCGTCCCCGGGTCGCAGACAAAAATGAGTGAAAACATTAAGTTAATTAGTAACGAAAACAATGAAAAAATATGAAGTTTTAAACTCTTACCACACAAATTGACCACTAGAATTCCAAGTTATCTAAAAATAGATTGACCAGCACGTGATCGTAGTTTTATTGAAAACAATGACATTTACAATATTCGACTGGTTACAGGCAATAGAGTAATATAGTAATCCTCAGGGGACTGATTGGAGGAACCAACTTTTGCACAGCATTACTGACGTTTGCTTCCAGAATTTCTTTGTGTGAAGATTGCCTCCAGATTTTTGAAAAGTGCATTATTAGCTCACCTTGGCACAACGTGCTAAAGGTGAGCTATTGTGATCGCCCTATGTCCGGCGTCCGTCGTCCGTCGTCTGTCAACAATTTCTTTAAACATCTTCTTCTCCTAAACCACTGGGTCAATCTTGATGAAACTTGGCAGGGATGTTCCTTGGGTGAAGCTCTACCAAAATTGTTCAAAGAATTGAATTCCACCCACAACTCTGATTGCCATGGCAACAAAAAGGAAAAAAAAGCAAAATCTTTGAAAATCTTCTTCTCTGAAACTAGAAGGCGCAGAGCTTTGATATTTGGTATGTAGCATCTCCTGGTGGACCTCTACCAAGTTTGTTCATTTGATGCTCCTGGGGTCAAAACTGGCCCCGCCCCAGGGGTCACAAGTTTGAGCATACTCACAAAGAAGGAAAACTTTAAAAATCTTCTTCTCTAAAACTTGAAGGCGTAGAGCTTTGATATTTGGCATGTAGCATGTCCTAGTGGACCTCTACCAAGTTTGTGCATATGATGCCCCTGGGGTCAAAACTGGCCCCGCCCCGGGGGTCACAAGTTTGAGCATATTAACAAAGAAGGAAAACTTTAAAAATCTTCTTCTCTGAAAATTGAAGATGTAGAGCTTTGATATTTGGCATGTAGCATCTCCTAGTGGACCTCTACCAAGTTTGTGCATATGAAGCCCCTGGGGTCAAAACTGGCCCCGCCCCGGGGGTCACAAGTTTGAGCATAGTAACAAAGAAGGAAAACTTTAAAATTCTTCTTCTCTAAAACTAGAAGGCATAGAGCTTTGATATTTGGCATGAAGCATCTCCTAGTGGACCTCTACCAAGTTTGTTCATATGATGCCCCTGGGGTCAAAACTGGCCCTGCCCCGGGAGGGGGGTCACAAGTTCGAACATAGGAACAAAGAGGGGAAACTTTGAAAATCATCTTCTCTAAAACTGGAAGGCGTAGAGCTTTGATATTTGGTATGTAGCATTGCCTAGTGGACCTCTACCAAGTTTGTTCATATGATGCCCCTGGGGTCAAAACTGGCCCCGCCCCGGGGGGTCACAAGTTTGAGCATAGTAACAAAGAAGGAAAACTTTAAAAATCTTCTTTTCGGAAACTTGAAGGTGTAGAGCTTTGATATTTGGCATGTAGCATCTCCTAGTGGACCTCTACCAAGTTTGTTCATATGATGCCCCTGGGGTCAAAACTGGCCCCGCCCTGGGGGGTCACAATTTCCAACATAGGAACAAAGAAGGAAAACTTTAAGAATCATCTTCTCTAAAACTAGAAGGCATAGAGCTTTGATATTTGGCATGAAGCATCTCCTAGTGGACCTCTACCAAATTGTTCATATGATGCCCTTGGGGTCAAAACTGGCCCTGCCCCGGGGGGTCACAAGTTCAAACATAGGAACAAAGAGGGAAAACTTTAAAAATCATCTTCTCTGAAACTGGAAGGCGTAGAGCTTTGATATTTGGTATGTAGTATCGCCTAGTAGACCTCTACTAAGTTTGTTCATATGATGCCCTTGGGGTCAAAATTGGCCCTGCCCCGGGGGTCACAAGTTCAAACATAGGAACAAAGAAGGAAAACTTTAATTTTTTTTTTCTCTTAAATGGGAAGGTATAGAGCTTTGATATTTGGTATGTAGCATCTCCTAGTGGACTTCTGCCAAGTTTGTTCCAAGGATGCTGCTTGGGTCAAAACTGGCCCAGCCCCTGGGGTCATAAGTTCGAACATAGGAACAAAGAAGGAAAACTTTAAAATTCTTCTTTTCTGAAACTGAAAGGTGTGGAGCTTTGATATTTGGTATGTTGCATCTCAGAGTGGACCTCTACCAAGTTTGTTCATATGATGCCCCTGGCTCAAATGACCTGAAATTTGGCCAGAATGTTTGACTTGATGAAATACCAGATGAGTTTGGATTTGGGTCACCTGGAACCATAAACTAGGTCACTAGGTCAAAATAAAGAAATACCTTGTGGGCACTCTAGAGGCCACATTCTTTACTTAATTGCCTTGAAAATTGGTCAGAATGTTTGTCTTTGTAAAATCTCACATGAGTCTGAATTTGGGCCAACTGGGGTCATAAACTAGGTCACTCGGTCAAATTAAAGAAATAGCTAGTGGGCACTCTAGAGGCCACATTTATTATTCATTTGATTTGAAAATTGGTTAAAATGTTTCTTTTGATATAGTAAAAGACCAGTTCAAATTTGGGTCACCTTGGGTCATAATCTAGGTCACTAGGTCAAATTAAAGAAATATCTATAGGGCACTCGAGGCCACATTTTTTGCTCAATTGACTTGAAAATTGGTCAGAATGTTTGTCTTCATGAAATATGAGTTGTGAAATTGGGTCACCTGCGGTCAAAAACTAGGTGCTTCTTTATCATAGTCACTGCTTGATTTTGTTTTTGCTCTAAATATTCACTTACATTTGATAAACACTAATACTTTATAAAGAATAAAAAGAAATAAATCATAAATCAGACCTTTGTTCAATTATCAAGATATTTGGCCTAGAATTGTTTAAAAATGATCTTTAGAGACCTTCAGGTACACCCTAAAAAGTCTCCCCCATGAAACCCCAAATCTCCCCCTTTGAAACTCTCAAAAACCCCCTTTGGTGTTCGAAAAAGTTGGGAAGCATGTGATTTGTTGTTTGTTGTTTGTAATTTCCTATGGACGAGTCTAAAATTTTGCTGTGTGGTAAATGGTTAAATGACAAATTCCACCACTTGGGTCAAATTTAATTTGTTGTCTACAAATGCCTCCAATTTGGACGAGTCTAAAATTTTGTTGTTTGGTTAAGACCAAAAACTGACTACTGTAATTGCAGGAAGAATTGCATTATGGGAATTGTTGGTAATGGTCTAGAATCAAACAGCTATTACAGTCTGATCTGAACTTATGTCGCTTGCAGAAGCTTCTCATATGGTCCATTGTGATGTCAGGGTTAACCTGATAGGTACTTGCAACTTCAAACACAGACCGTGACAGCAAATACTACAAATTTCCATGAAAATTGGCATTCTTTAATGTGCTGGTTGCATGTAACTACATCAAAAAGAATTTTGCAGATATTGAATGTTACTTGTGCGTAAATCTTATTCCACTTATATGACATATTTTTTCAGATGTTGCAGCTTTGGTTGGTGTTTCTCTTCGTGAGACAATCGAAAATGAAACAGATATAAGAATCACGTTGACAGCTGCTTACACACTGTCATCAGGTAATAACAAAAAAAAATGAATGACATAATACAGTCAGTGCCCATTTTGATAGGGTTGAGAGCCTGCTTAACCCTTAATCATACAATTCCAAGTTTTAATGACTCTTTGTGACAAAGACTTTTGAAAACATTTCATGAAAAAGAGAAAATGGTGGTAACCAGCATTTCTCCTTTTCTCAAAATATTCTCTGACTTTCAAAGACAAACCCATCATTTGAGAAACATCCGATTTGTTGAGTGCATATGTGCTTTCAATTTGGACCAGTCTCATTTTTTTTTTTTCATGTGATACAGGGTTAATTTCACTGTGTCTCAATCTAAACCAATGATCTAATTTTTATTGTGGCCACTGATGGCAATCGTCTCTTTACGAAATTTCTGTTAGAAAATTCTGAGGAAAATTTAAACAAATTGTAAAATATTACAATTTAACTATGTTTAATATTTTATTGAATTGCTCTTCATTTTCAGACAGGCTTTGGTATGCGGCTGTACTTATTTAAACCAGAAGTACAGGGTCTGTATTCACCAACCATTGGTCAGAACATCCTTAATTTTATTCTCCAAGGTTTTCTGAATTTGAATGTAATGCAACTTCTGAATGGCAAAACCAAATGGTTTAGCTAATCAGAAGTTGTGTTACTTTCAAATTTAGAAAATTCCAAAGAATAAGACTGAGAACATTCTTATGAATGGTAGGTGAATACACACCCAGGACAAGTTACTATCAACAAAAGTATTTCTGTAATGAAAATTAGAACTTGTCTTTATTAATGCCTCACAGAATCGTTAACTCTTGTTGGTACTAGAGAGGTAAAACTTCTCACAAACTATTTGACAGTCTTGAAACAATTGTCAGAATGCACGTTCTGTGCTGTCTCATCTTAACTTACACTGTACGGAAAACCAACACAAATCACCTTGAATATGAAACAAATAAATTTGCCACAAAGAAGGTCAGTAAGACTATAGTTATTCCAGTGAGAAAAGAAATAAGCCATGCTCTGGGAAAAGGGGGTTTAATGCATTCCTGTGATGCATCGTACAAAACATCATTTAATTATGGATCCATAAAATCCATTTTGTCAAATAACCAAATGAACCATGAGATAGAGTGGTCCTTCAAAATGCAATTGACAAATAGCATAAAGTATCAAACCAGGTCAGCCTGTGCAGACTGCACAGGCTGACCTAGGTCGATACCGTTTGCAGATGCATTAAATGCCTTTTTCATAGAGCATAGCTCAAATTTATTGTTATTTTCAGATTTAATAGCAGTTGATAATTCTTTAAAACAAATAAACATGACCGTAAAGAACCTGGAACATTCTGTGAACATAATGGATGGAACAATGACCATAATCAGGTACAATCTGACACAGATTTTTACTGATTGTACTACCATGTTTCCTGCATGTCCGTCGCCGCCAAGTATTGCCTCGTTGATACCTGGAATTAACCTTACACTGGTAAGTTCTTGTCAATCAAAATTTGCTTGTGTGCTAAAAACTTTTGGCTTGGTCAAACCTTTAGAATGTAAAGAACACTTTGGCATGTGAGAAGCTGGTATGCGTAATGTTAATGAATGTAACCTCTAAATTACATTTCATTTCTAACACCATTTACAACCTTATGTTTTCTTAACCCTTTTCCAAACGACAAAATTTGGACTGGTCCAAATTGCAGACGACAATTTTAAATTTGATGAAAATGGCAGAAAGGTCTCAAAAAGGGTAGAAAACACTGTGGGAAAAGGAGAAATTGCTCGTTACGATTACAATTTCTCCTTTTCCCACAGTGTTTTCAAAAGACTTGTACTGTAGACACGTGAAAATCAGGACTTGTTTGGGAAAGGGTTAAACCAGTTTTATGCTTAACCCTTTACTAAATGACAAAGTTTAAGACTAGTCCAAATTGAGAGCATTTTGCAGATGACCAATGTGGCTAAGTAATTCATTTAGGAAATGAGAGAAAACATTATGACCTTTTTTCTACAGTGTTTTCAAAAACCTTTTTTTCAATGTTTTCAAAAGCATGGGTCAACAGGATTGTGCAGTAAAGGATGAACTCTTTACCACAAGAGCAAAATAAAGACTTGTCCAAATACAAAGCATTTGCATATGACATTTTAAATGTAGCTCAAAAGATGGAATTTGTCTTTGATAGGGCAGAAAACATTGTGGGAAAAGGAGAGAATGCTGGTAACCAGCATTTTCTCCTTCTCCCACAATGTTTTCAAAAGTCTTCTTCCTCGGGGGTCATCAAAACTTGGCATTTTGTGGCAAAGGGTTAAAGAAAACATCTTGCTTATTTCAGTTTCCAGATCTGAGCAGCCAGATAGCCAGTATTGATGAAGCACTGAAAACCAACCTTACTGAGAAAATAATAAATGTAAGTAGGGGAAAACTGGGTAAATTCAGACGGTTTTTGCAACACCTTTGCGGACTTCAATTATGCAGTATAGTGGTGACACTTGGACACAGGCCCACTGTGACTCATTCGGGCTATCATTTTACTTGCATTTTATTCGCAAAATGTCTAGTGAAATATGAGCCAAGATTTTGAGAAAGAGCGTTTTTTGAACCTACTGTAAAACGGGTAAATTCGGACGTGATCGGAAAAATACAGACACAAAAGAGGGGAAACCCGGACAAGTCAGTCATCGAAGGGTAAATTATGACAGCTTGAACTTTTGTATAAAAAATTAAATCATCATTAAGAGAATTTAGGAGATGAGATTTATCTATCTGCATAATATTCTTTTCTGCTCAGTTGATAAATGACATAGAAAGTATTGATAAGAATGATTGTTACTAAATCTACTTGTCTGTTTTTCCGAGGATTTTCTTTAACAAATTATCAGTATTACAATGAGCCTTTATCAACCCTTGGTTTATACCAGTTTATATATACATTGATATCTGCCAGTCTGAATTTATACCACATCTGAAAAAAAATTCGAACGACTTAAAATCTTCTTATTTTCTCATTTTTCTCTGTCTAAAAGTAGTCAAAATTGTTATAATCATGCTGTGTATTAATTCATCTGTCAACAAACATCACTTCTATAATTGTTTTCCCTCATACTATACCTTTTATTGGTTCGATAACGGGGCCTGCGTGAATCTGCCTTGTTTTGAAGTCAGCTAACTATCAAGAAGAACGGTTGGGTGGATGATTTTAAGTAACTCAAACTGAGTCACCATCTTAGTGACGTAATTACCTTGTGGAATTCCTTAAATAGGACAGAAAGCCCATTTCAAAGAGGTGATGGTTAAAGGAATTGGTTCAGCTTTTTGTAAAAAACCATGGATTTTAGAGAACCGTTCGGATTTACATGTTTGTCCGAATTTACCCAGTTTTTCCCTAACGGTTTGTAGTATTGTGGCCATGCTGAGGGAAGCCAACTTTACTACAATTTATTCAGATTGGAACTTGCAATTTGATCTTGAATCTACACTGTTGGATGTTGTAGGAGAAATTCTAGCAAAAACATTCTGCAAATTGCCCAGTCTGAGTATTTCTTTTGTCAAAAAATAAGCAATATGTTTAATTGGCTTTCTTAAGCCTTTCCCACGCAATCCAGATTTTTAACAACCCTGATAAAAAATAGAAAAGGAGTAAAAGGAGAAATTACTTGTTACCAGCAATTTCTCCTTTTCTTACATTGTTTTCTGCCTATTCAAGGACAAATAGTATCATTTGAAGAATTATTTGAAATACTCTTGATGAATTCCTTCAATGTGGACTAGTCTAAAATTTCGCCATGTGGCAAAGGGTCAAACAGTGTTGTTACATTGTAATCTCACACAGCTATTTTTATGACCTGCAGGCTGATGGTGAACTTGACAACATTCCACAGAGAGTGGCAGACAACTCGGCAATAGTCAGAAATGGTATGTATCTATTAACTCTTTTGCCTACCAACTAACTGATATGAGCCATGCTCTGTGAAGAGGGGGCTTAATGCATCTCCATGGTACATTACACCAAGCAAGTCATCACTTTATCACAGATCCATAAAATCTGTTTTGTATAACAACATACTGAATCATGAGGTACACTGGTCCTTGGGCATGCAGATTATTTACTTAAAGCAAAAAGTTTTGGCCCAGGCCACCTGTGCGGACAGCGCAGGCTGACCTCGGCCGATACTTTTTGCAAATGCATTAAGCCCCTTTTCACAGAGCCAGCTATTTGTCTTTTTTGTGATGACTAAAGTAGATTTCCAACTAATGCAATTGCTAATGGTTTTGGTCATAGTTCATTGTTTGGTGGCTGAAGACTTTGATCCAAAATCAGAGACTGCACATTCAATGCCATCTGATGTGATCTATGCTGTCAGCAGAAGTCATTTAAAGTGCCATTTCCAGTCAAATACATATTAAGCATAGAAACAGACACAACAATATTTCATAATAAGATTTCCAAATCTGCCTTTACTTATTGTGTATTTATATTTTTCAAAGCCAGCACCATCAAGTGAGGTAGGTGCTATTATACAACATATATAGACTTAAAACTTAATTGAATTTCTAAGGAATGTTTCATAAATTTAAAGATAGACTGTTCAAGTCTTCTTTTAGAGAGTTTTACTTTTTCATTCATTTAAGTGTTTGATCTGAAATGTTTTGTTTATGGCATTTTTATTCATATGAATTCTATTTTAGTTTTAGATGAGTCATTTAAATTTTAAGTAATTACATCTGAGTTTTGGCTTTGCCAGAGTGCAATGAAATCAGGTTCTGTTTTCTCTCAGAAATACATGTTTTTTCTCCTTTTTGCACCGTGTTTTGATTAGGAATCTACTTAAGAGTGTATGCAGCCGTCTACAGGTGTAAGTTCCAGGAACTGTCCCACCATGCTGAACAGGATTGGCATTCTTTCCCATTTTTCAGATACAAAGGTTGAAATTTCTAAATTGAAAGACAAGGTTGACCCTATAGTGGAAGAATTTCGTAATATTGGTGACTTGGTAAAAGTTTTAACATATTAATTAGTAAATGATACTCAGTTGAACCTGGCATAGCAGCCCAATTTTATTTAACAGCCAGTCTGTTAAAAGAGGCCAATGTTTTTGTTCCCATGTGGCAAAAATAGAAAAAAAAGCCTGTATAAGCAAGGATGTGCGTAATGCAAGCATGTTAATGTATTCTTTAGGTGCTTGAATGGCATGGGTGCAATCTCGATGATTATGGAATGAGTTGTACCAATTAACCATCACCAATTTATGAACAACTTAGATGTATATGCATTAAGACTATACTTGCCCTGATCATTAGGCCATTTGTATGGTTTCCATTTCTAATAAAGAAATAGATCAGTAGCAAATATGTGTTTTATTTAACTTGAATAGTAGAACACACAAAAATTGTTAACCAAATCTGGAGTTTTAAGGACCCTGGGGAGGAGGCCTTTTAAAAAATTGTGGGAATAGGAGAAAATGCTGAAAACCCTACCAAAGACAAATTTCATCATTCAAGCCACATTTAAATTGCAAATGATTTCAATTTGGACAACTCTAATGCTTTGCTGTTTGATAAAGATTTAAGCCAAGACAAAAAAGTATTGCCATTACAACAACAGCTATGGACATCGAAATTCCACAAGAACACAACCTTTTGTTAATATACTAGAATAATACATTACAGTATTAATAAAATTATATATTTTAGTTAAATGGAGACGATTCCATACTAGATTATATTGAAGACGATGTTGCAGAGTATTCAGATCTAATTGGGGATTATGATGAGTACAGGTAAACTTTACAAATGCTGTTAAATGTTGATTATCAAGCTTATTTTTTCAAGTACATCTATGAGCTCGAGGTAACTGATTCTTTGGTCTCCCCAAATGAATTGTGTTTTTCATTCTCTAGTAATTTGGTATTTATCTGTGATACGGAACATTATGCAAATCTTACAAACAGTATTAAGTACTTGATTTAAGTTCTTTGATAAAAGACCCGAAAATTTAGGAATTACTTTCCTTTGGTAAGAATACCCTACAACATAAGTACATACACATTTTATCCCACTTTACCACCAAATGGGGATATTTTATAACTGTTAATTCTCATTCAAAATTCTGTCTCAGCTATTTAAATGGTAAATCCTGGAATCAGGAATCCGAATTCAACCAAGGCTGGTCAATACAATCTCCATAATTGTTTTCCTTTTGACTTCAACAGGCGATATGCAGGCATAGGAATATTTACTCTAGTGCTGGTTGTTGTCATAGGGGGCATCTTCGGTACGATGTGTGGTATTCTAAGTAGTGGAACAGATGTTGAACCACACGAGAGAGGTTGTGTGTCGAACTTTGGTGGATGTCTACTCATGCTGTAAGTATGAAGGTAGTGTCTTTAATTGTCTGCTGCCGAGTGATGTTTCATTAATATAACCTTGCAAACAACTTAAAAGGGTTCAGAGTGTTCTATTTCTATGTGTAAAAAATGCTCTTTTATTGATAATAACTTTGTAAAATCAGAGTCTTTGCTAGACAGTTTATTCATGGGGAATTTGGTACTCTTAATAAACCATTACAAGGTATCTTGGGTAAACTTAAACAATCCCCCCTTTTTTCCTCAGCCTATTCTGTACAATCATGACCTCTTGTACTGACCATTTGCATATGCTGAATATGCCAGAAAAGTCAGCTATGGCAGTCACATACAGAATATGCCAAAAGGAGTAAAGATAGTCCCCTAAGAATAGAATAGAATAGAATAGAACAGAAGAATTACCTGTGTTTTATTTCGGCAAATACAAAGCATGCACGCACACATATATTATTGTCATCTGTATAGAAAATAGAATGAATCTTACATATTGCTTGCAAAACAGCTAAATGTGGCATAGTAAGGGTAAACAAGACCAAGTGGCACTGTTACAGAAGACATTGGAAATGATGACGACGGAAGATCGCAACATGTACATTTCACAGTTTGCATCTATTTCACAGATCTGCTGGTGTTATTTTGTCAGTTTCAACCATTTTCATGCTTCTGACCACCCTAACTTTTGTTCTTGGTGCCCCGCTAGAAATGGCGGCTTGTAAAAATTTCAAAGATCTTGAAAAGCTTAAAGAGGTGTGTATGTTATATCGTATTCCATCCCATCTTTGTCTAGAGATATTCATTGTCAATAAAACACTCAACTGATGATTTTATCTATTAGAATTTGACTTGTACAAATTATTTTTTCTGTCAAAATAACCAAATATTATTCATACATTCATGTAGATTGTTCCATTATTCTTTGTGTAACGCTTTCAATGGTAAGAACTTATTAATTCCTTTCCGAACATTTGAATAATTCTATGGAAATAGTCTTCAGATTGCAACTATTGGATTTACTTACGCAAAATGTTAATTTGATATACCTCTATTGAGGATTCTTATGATCAAAGAATTAAATGCACTTGTATGATAGACTGAAAATTCCCTCAAAATTAAATTTTAAGCAGACAACCTAGAAACCTATCTTGAAAATTACAGCTAACCTTTTACCACACACAATCCTCACTTTAAATGACCCTGAGAAAGACAGCTTTTGAAAATATTTGTGGGAAAAGGAGAAAATGCTGGTAACCATGTATTCTACCTTTCCCAAAACAAATTTCAATTTTCGTGTCACATTTATTTTGTCATCAGCAAATTTAATGCTTTAAATTCGGATTAGTCTAAAATCTTGTCAGTTGGTAAAGATTTAAGCAAATTGAATTGAGCTATATTGCCTACATGTGAAAGCACTGTGGAAGAATAAATAATTTGCTGCAAACAATTTCTCCTGTTCTCACAATATTTTCAAAGATGTCTACTGTAAGGCAAAGAAATTATGAAAGGGTTGCAGCTTGTATTGTCCGTTTGTTCAGTTGCATATTATATTGTAGCTAGAACTTGACTACCTGGGAGAAGGAAGCTATGAACTAGGCAAGTTGATACATGACAACAAATCTGTACCTTTAACCTTTACTGGAATCTTAGCATAAGTATACGTTGGCTGTTATAGGACTTACGGCCAGGCATTTACAAGTGACACACTTATGATCTAACCAGATCAACTCAAAGCATTCAGTGCACTCTTAGGTTCCATACATTTCAGCACTTTAGATGGAACTTAATTTCAACAATCTCATTTGAATTGGTCTACTGTAAATTGACATGTTGCATATTTCTAAATAACTGTGATACATGATCTTTAAGATCATTTTCCTCCAAAAATTCACTGACTGACCTTGCAAGACAGTAAACATCACATACATCCCAAAGATTTGAAATACAATGTTGGCTTTTAATTAGTTTCCAACATATACATCTATTTTTAAAAAGGAGACAAGATGGTTAAATTGGTTGTGATACATTTTATTAGCTCACCTGAGCACAAAGTGCTAAAGGTGAGCTTTCGTGATCGTTCCATGTCCGTCGTGCCGTCTGTCATGCAGTCGTCAACATTTGCCTTGTGTGCACGCTAGATGCCACATTTTCAGCCAGATCCTCATGAAACTTTGTCCGAATGATTGTCTTGATAAAATTTTGGACAAGTTCAAAATTGGGTTGAGTCGAGTCAGAAAGTAGGTCACTGGGCAAAATCTTAGGAAAACCTTGTGTGCACTCTAGAAGCCAAATTTTCAACCTGGTACTCATGAAACTTGGTCAGAATGTTTGACTTGATAAAATGTTGGACAACTTCAAACTTGGGTCAAATGGGGTCAAAAAGAAGGTAAAGGGGCCATATCTTAGAAAAATCTTATCTGCACTCTAGAAGCTACATTTTCAGCTTGATACTCATGAAACTTGGTCAGAATGTTTTTCTGAATAAAATCTTGGACAATTTTGAAATTGGGTCACATTGGATCAAAAAGTAGGTCACTGGAAAAATCTTAGAAAAAGCTTGTGTGCACTCTAGAGGTAACATTTTCAGCCTGATATGCTTGAAACTTGGTCAGAATGTTTGTCTGGATAAGATCTCGGACTAGTTTGAAATTGGGTCATGTTGGGTCAAAAGGTAGGTCATTGGACCAAATCTTAGAAAAACCTTGTGTGCACTCTAGAGGCTACATTTTCAGCCTGATACTTATGAAACTTGGTCAGAATGTTTTTCTTGATAAAATCTGGGACAAGTTTCAGTATTGGGTTACACTGGGTCAAAAAGTAGGTCTTGGGGCCAAATCTAAGAAACACCTTGTGTGCACTCTAACTGCCACATTTTCAGCCTTATACTCATGAAACTTGGTCAGAGTGTTTGTCTGGATGAAATCTCGGAAAAGAATGATATCGAGTCACATCAGGTCAAAAAGTAGGTCACGGGGCCAAATCCTAGAAAAACCTTGTGTGAATCTGAAGGTCACATTTTGAGCCAGATTAGAAATTCAAAAATTGGCTAAACCAGTCAAAAAGTAGATCACTTACACTCATGCGCTGTACATCATCATGACCAGGATCTTTTCAGCCTTATCAATCCTCGATGACCTTACTCAGGTGAGCGCTTTAGGGCCAATGGCCCTCTCGTTGCTTTTGACATATCAGTCTTTTAATGCTTGTCAGAGGTGTCTATCTGAATATGTGTAATGTTTTTCGAAAAGTCGTTGTTAAAGGCCACAATAATACTAATACACATACTTAGACATTATAAAAGTAAAAATACCAAGCTTTGATTTTGAAGGTTGAGTACAAGATTAAAACTTGTTTAATTTTAGAGATTGCAGAAATAATAAACCCATATTTGAAGTGACAGACCTTCAGAAGCGCTTTGACCTTGAAGATATGCTAAACTATTCTAAGGTAAGAAGGTAATATCCATACAAGAAAATAGGTCATTAATAATTGTTTTCATGGACTGTAAATCTAAACAGGAATCATTCGATATTTGCAAAATTATTGTAAGCTTTTAATCGTTATGTATTGCATGTAGATATCTTTGCAGTTAGTTTTGCTCTCTCTCTCTCTCTCGCTCTCTGTTGTGTCCATTTTGAATAATTTAAAATTTCATTTATTGTAGAATTTGTAGCTGTATGTTGTACAAAGCAACAGCAATATACGATGCTTTTCATGCTTTTAGTAGTTCTCATAAATATTGCATACAACTATGGTTTCGCCCTAGCCTGTTTTCCTCTTTCCAGTATTTCGATATAGAAGGCGAAATAGACAGCATCAACATAGATTTAGGTGCAGTAAATGTTTACTCACCAGACCTTGAAAAACAATTAAATGAATTTCGTGAAGCGGTCAACGTTGACTTTGAGGGGTTCTACAAAGAGGTTCGTTATTTCATGCTCTTTTCACTTTGAATGTTGCAAGTTATCCTTTATCTTTATCCTTGTCTAAATCCATGGAGATCCAAAACACTTGAAACAGCTATTTTCAGACCTTTCGGTGACAAAATCTCAACATGTCAGACTGTACATTAGTTGCCTGGCCTTCATCCATAGTGTCTGCAAAGGCAACATGGGCTTGTGGTGCCTTGTATTGATTTTTCAATTAAAAATTAATACCAAAACCAAAGGTGTGTGAATATACAAAGACACCATTATTATTCTAGCTTAATTTCCATTTAGACATTCATTTTGTTATTTCAAGATTTCAGATTAATGTCTAGAAAGATTAACAGCCTCATGAACTGTGGAAATATATTTTATATTCTCTTTTCTTTCCCTTGGGCAACTGGATGAAAATATAACCCAAGATACAGAGTTCTACTACAATCTCTTAGTTAACCTTTTACCACGCAACAAAATTTTAGACTTGTCAAAATTAAAAACAAATGTAACTCACAATATGCAATCTGTCTATCATTGGGTAGAAAACAATGTAGGAATGGTTACCAGCATTTTCTCCTTTTCCCACCATGTTTTCAAAAGCTGTCTTCCTCAGGGTCACTAGTAGTTGGGATTGTGTGGTAAAGGGTTATGTGTGTTTATAGAATACCTATATTTCTGATCATTATCCTCACAGATCAGTGATTTAAGTTCAGAAGAATCTTTGAATGACCTAATACAAGACCTAGAGGCATTTTCTTTGCAAGTGCAAAACATATCCCAGGTTTATGTAAGTATTGTAGGATTTTTAAGTTCAAAATGATAAATATCTGAGTTGATAGAAAAATATTTTTTATGCAAGTACATATAAATGATGTCTGAATCAGCATTTATCTGGTAAAACATAAGTGTAATATGACATGGAAATTAAGGGTTTTTTTCCCCTTTTTTTAATTTAATGCTATGTGAATTTGGTGTTTTGGTACCAAAGAAGAAAAGTTGTATTTAAAGTAAGTGAAATATCGCAAACTCGACGTAGTTCTTTATTATTTACTTTCTAAAACACTTTAAAAAAGACTTAACCCTTTACCAAACGACAAAATATTAGACTTGCTCAGTGTGAAAGCTTTAGCAGACGACAAAATAAATGTTACTCAAAAATAGAAATTCATCTTTGGAAGGATAGAAAACATTGTGGAAAAAGGAGAAAATGCTGGTTACCAGCATTTTCTCCTTTTCCCACAATGTTTTCAAAAGGCTTTTTCTTCAGCGTTGTTAAAAGTCAGGATCATGAGGTAAAGGGTTAATCTTGAAAGATAACTGCCAAGTTTCACCTTCTTCTGTGAAAAATTACCTCTATTGTAGGTCAGCCTGATTGTTCAAATAAACGCAATTCGAACTTTACAGAATAACGAGTATAAAGCAGTCACTGATGACATTGTAAGTCACAAATTTGAAATTTGACAAGTTATATAATCTCATGAAAAAGTCAAACAGAAAGGTGAATTATTGCCAAATGCTGTTATCTTATCATTTTGACTGTAGGTATGTAATCTAGCACTAGGATACACTGTAAATTTGATTTAAAATAGCATAAAAGTTTTGTATACTCTATCAATGTACTAGTAAGCTAGGAATATTTTGCTCTCTGTAAGTGACAATGAATAAACAGAAATAATGATAAATAGAAACAAAAAATTAAGATTGTCTAGTATAATTGTACATATTAGGATCATGTTGCTATAACTACTTGATATCTCTGTTCAGTTCTTTTTACCAAGCCACTGGTTACCAGCATTTTCTCCTTTTCCCACAATGTTTTCAAAAGCTTTCTGCCTCAGGGGCATTAAAAGTCTGTATTATGTGGTAAATGGTTAAAAAGATGTTATCACCTTTTCTCTCTTTTTTTTTCAGACTACCTTAAACGATACGCTTTTTGTCATGGAAACATCTACTTCAAGAATAACAGTAAGAATGAGCATTATATTCTCTCACAAGCTGAGCAACTCATGCTCATAACTTGTTCTACAAGTTTTCTTAAATTCTTTGTCCATTCACGGACCATTTACAGGCACTATCGTTTACCTTATACACCATGGAAAAATTTATTTTCAGAGGATTGATATATCTTGCAAATGTTGCTGTGTATTTGCAAAAATATTCCAGTATTGCCAGGGATGAATCAAACACTAAGCTATCGGATGAAAATAGTGACAAGCAATATCGTAGCCCACCCGGGTAGCTCAGTGGTTAGCGTATCTTAGTCGTGACCTGGTGGTTGCAGGTTCGATACCCGGTTGAGGCAGACTTTCTTTACGGCGATTTTTTGCCTCTCGCCGCTGATGCATGTGAGAAAAATAGTCAGTGGCTTTGGAAAGAAAGTTGTGTCAATACTGGTGTGAGAAAGCCAGGAAACACATGGGTATGTCACTGACCACCATGATATGACCTGAGCTGTTAAAATGGTGTTAAACTCCAATACAAACCAAACCAATACAAAGCAATATTGTAAACATTCACTGCATACAATTTTCCCAGGACTGAACTGGTCTTTGATCAAACATGATACAAGAACTAGAGATAGCAAAATACCATGTTTGGGTATTACAATATGAGCCATATTCACGCAAAAGGGGGTTTAATGGATCACCGTGATCCATTATACCATGCAAGTCATCACACAATTATGGATCCATAAAATCCATAAAATCTATTTTGTCTAACAAGCGGCCAAATCCTGAGATAGGATGGTCCTTGGACATTTAGAAAATTGACCAAAAGCAAAAAGTTTCAACACAGGTCAGTGTGTGTGGACTGCACAGGCTGACCTGGGTCAAAACTTTTTGCAAATGCAGTAAACCCCCTTTTCACAGAGCATGGCTCATACATAATCCGTCAAGAATGCTATACTCTGTTGTATTCGTCTTTCAGCCTCTTATAGATGCATTAGATAATGGTTTACAGGATACTGACAATTTTATAAACATAAATGCTTCAGATGTCGTAAAAGTGGTAAGTATCTTGTTAATTGCAATGCTTTTGCTCTGACTGACGATGCTAATTCATCAAACATAAAGCTAGATGGATTCTTGGAAAAATAGATAATAACAAAAAGGTGTTGTTTTCAAATGCATTTTGGTAAAATTACATTAGATACATGTGTAATTTGGAAATCCAACACATGCGCAATGCTTACCAAACTCCACATGTACTAGTGTGTGCTTCACTGTTTAAGAAAAACTGAAGGATAATGAAAAAGATATATTTAAGAGAAAAAAATGCTTGTCAGATAAGGAAATGCATAGGACTCCCGTATGAACTTCAAAACATGACAAACCATTCTAACAACAACAACAACAGTATAAATAAACAACAGATACAGTGTATCTATAAAAGAGACAAGAAAATCAGTGTAATGATAGAATGACGACATGATGTTCACTTGTGTATTCTCATGCTCCATCCACTCTAATTATCCAAATCACAAAGTTCAACCATGAAACCATTCATGGAATATACATGTAGTAGACTTGCACTGTCAACAACCTCTCAAATCAAGTAAGTCATGCTCAGTGAAAAGTAGGTATAATGCATCTGTTTACCCTTTCCTAAACGACAAAATTTGGACTGGTCCAAATTGAAAGAGTTTGCAGACAACAATATTAGATTTGATGAAAATGATAGAAAGTTCTCAATAAGGGTAGAAAACACTGTGGGAAAAGGAGAAATTGCTCATTACGAGCAATTTCTCCTTTTCCCACAGTGTTTTCCTAAGACTTGTGCTGCAGACACATGAAAACCAGGGCTTGTTTGGGAAAGGGTTAAAAGGAATGACTCATGGTAGCTGGAGTAGTCTGCACAGGCTGTATGTCTATGCTTTTTGCTCTTGGTAAATTTCCAGCATATTCAGCAGACCATTCTTCCTCATGGTCATACTATGCGAAGACTTACTTACTATAATGCATTACAAAGCTGCAGTAAAACCCTTTTTCCCAAAATGCTGCTTACATATTTCAGTTTTCAATACCGATGTGCACGGGATAAAAATTTAAAATTACACCACCCTTTGGTCTGAAAGGATCAAAGATCGATGGAAACAGATGGGAGTTGAAACCAATTATCATTAAACAATTCAAAAAGAACTTTGTGTCACTTTTTTTGTTTGTATTTTCTTTAAAAGACTTGTCCAAGTTTGAGATAAAACTTTGTAGAATATCTTTTCATGCAACCACTGCACAAGATAATGAGCCATGCTCTGGCAAAATGGGGTTTAATGCATCTCCGTAATGCATTATACCAAACAAGTCTTTACATCATTATTGATTCATAAAATCCATTTGGTCTAATAACCAACTCAAGGTAGGATGGTCTTTTGACAGGCTGAAAATTTACAAATAGCAAAAGGTGCAGGCTGACATGGGCTGAAACGTTTTGCAGATGCATTAAGCCCCCTTTTCACAGAGTGTGGTTCAAATCTATTTATGCTAGCTACCTGTATACCTACATATATTGTATGTACCTTATTTTTCTACAGTTACTGTCACAATATGCAGACAGACTCCTCAGTGTTGTCGACTCTTTTGTAAACCACGTGGAGACCTTGGTAAGTGTTGTTCTGATTATTGCCCCATTAAAATATATGTATGTTTTGTTTTTTTGCGCTCTTACAGAAGAAAGGTTAAGAAAACAGTGAAGGAAATGGATAAGTCTATCAGTCCCACCGATTATAGAGTGTCATATCTACTGGTTCTTGATAGCTTGGTCTAAATAGCTCGTGGGTTTTGGGGTCAAAAGTAGGTAATATTTTGGCTTGCCTATGATAATTATTTTGTCGTGAATGGTATATTTGAGTCATGCACTGTGAAAAAGGTGGTTTAATGCCTCTGCCAAAAGTATCAAGCCATGTCAGCTTGGGCAATTTGTGCAGACGGATCTGGGTTGAAAGATTTTGCTATGGGTAAATTTTCTGCATGCCAAGGGTCCTTTCTACCTTATGCTGACAAATTGTAGAAAAAAAGGATCCATGTTATGCAAAGAGATGTGTGCCATTACAAAGGTACAGTAAACCCCTTTTTCCAGAGTGCCACTCATTTTTAAGACCACTGGGTCCGTATTCACCGACCATTCTTAAGAATATTCTTAGTCTTATTCTTCAAGATTTAGAAAATTTGAAAGTAATACAACTTCCGATTGGCTAAACCGAATGGTTTAGCCAATCAGAAGTCGTGTTACTTTCAAATATAGAAAATGTTGGAGAATAAGACTAAGAACGTCCTTAAGAATGGTTGGTGAATACAGAAGATTATCTGTCTGTCTGTCTGTCTGTCTCATACTGTTTTATTTATTTACAGGTGAAAAATGAAGTAGGAAAGTGTGGCGCAGTTTGGGATGTATATGAGATCATCTTTATCGACACGCTGTGTGGCGGACTAGTTGATTCTGTGGTATGACACCCCAAATGAAGAAAGTCTATTTTATCACCTCAATGTGTGTAAGAACACAAACACAATGACCAGCCCAAATAGCTCAAGTGGTAGATCACGCGTAAATGTCAAGTTTTTGGCCACTTGAGGATGTGGGTTTGTGTCCCATGGCTAGCCAACCCAAATGCTAATAGTCTTTAGGATGTGATGTTAAACCGAGGTCCAATGTGACGGTGCTATACATGGAGCACATTAAAGACCAAGGTGTAACATAGGATGAGTTTCGTCCTATATCTTGCACTATCCACAGCCAACAGCCTTCATGGAGCATCACCCATATGGGCAATCAGTGGCAATGATAAATAAATGGAAATTTTATCAATCAAACACACCCACATACACACAAAAAAACGATTAATATTCCTTTACTACATGTCAAATAAAATTATTTTTGGTCCATATTTGTTCCCTTTGTTTGCTGTTTATCTTTTTCTCAGATGCTTACAAGTCAGAAATGTTCAAAGTTTTTAACCGTTTGGCTGCTAAGCACCACTTTATGCACTTTTGCAGACAGTGTAGATCGAGATCAGACATGCAGTCTGATCTTCGATCTAAACTGACAGATATGTTGAGATTTTCCCCCAAAAAAAGAACACCTAAATCACACTATTTTGGTTTTCATCATTGGCTGGAAATGTTGATTTAATTTATCTAACAGTTAACCCTGAAATTACCTTTCACAACTATAGTTGCTTTTGCGGTCATTTTAGATCAAGATCAGGCTACACAAAACCTGCAGTCTAATTTTTGATCTACACTGTCCGCTTAACTGAGACATTTTAGGTAAAAATGACCTTTATAATGCATCTACATGTATTTGAGTCTTTATAATGCATCTGTATGGGAGCTCATGTGGTCACCCATGTACGATATTTGATTAACTTTTCAAATTCCCCTATTTCATGTTACAGAATGGGTTTTGGTTTTCTCTTGGCTGGTGTGTTTTCTTCTTTTTACCAAGTTTGGTGTTTTCTGTCAAACTTTCCAAGTACTTCAAGAGAATGAAGCCACCAGAACCTTCTATGGAGAAGAAAGCACATCCAAAAAGGTATATTATTGAATATCTGCTAGTTATTCTTACACAATATGGGATAGGCATTGCTTTATCGATTGCTGACCTGCTTTATACAACTTTTCTCGTCTTGCTGTAGACCACTTTTGAAAAATTGTGGCAAGAAGAAAAATTGCAGGTAGTAAGCAATTTTTTGTTTTGCCACAATATGTAATTTCGCATGTACTTGTGTGTGAAATCTCAGTTCATATTGATTATTCCTATTTGACCTGAATGTGTCCAAATTATTGCAGCAATTTAATATAGAAGTGAGAAGTTAATTGTTTGAACATTTACGGTAATAGTTAGGATCATCTGATGCAGCTGGCCACTTCAAGGGACAGTGTCAATCAAGGTCAAACTGCAAAAATGTGCAGTCTAGGACTTTATCTGTGAAAAACTATTTAAATTTTGGTTTGAGGTTCTGATACTACTAATATGATTGGCTTAGAGGTTTTGTCTCTGACAACCAGATTAACAGCCTTGTAATATTTAGAATGCGTTTTATTGTTTTACAGAAAATTTAAATCATTTGAGCCTCATTTTCATTTCTGTCTGCAAATTCTATCAATGAAGAATTCAACATTTTATTGTCTGGAAAAGTGTAAATTTACTATTCACAGATATATGTCAAAAGCTGGCCAGTGGTTAAGGTAAGTTTTGTTCCATTTTTCTTTAAATTCAAATCCATTTGAATATATACATGTATATTTTTTAGCTCAACTGAGTAAGAAGTTACCAGGACAAATCTCAGAAAAACGTGTGTACACTCTTGATGCCATATTTTCTGTCTACCACTCATGAAAGATGGTCAGAATGTTTGTTTTGATCTACATGAGTTTAAAAATGGGCTATGTTTGGCTTAAAAGTAGATCACTGAGACAAATTCTAAAAAGCTTGTGTACACTCTAAAAGTCATATTTTCAGTGCAATACTCATGAAAGTTTGTTAGAATATTTGTCTAGATAATATCTTGAGAGAGATTGGAGAAAAGCCCAGTTTGGTCAAAATGCTAAGGTGAGTGACATCAAGCCATAGAGGCACTCTTGTTTTCAAATTACATGCACGTGCAGACTACTTCTTTTGTCTTCAACAGATCAGAAATTGCTTGCAACAAACCATTTCTGCCACTGACAAAATATTTTCACATATAAGTTCAATCTTTAAACTTATATGATTCATGCTGCTATTATCCATATTTACAAGAATATTTTCAAAGTCGTCTGCTACCAGTATGGTTTAGAAAGAAATGTGTGTAAAGGAGAGAGAAAGAGTTAGTTTTCCAATATACAACTTTGCATAAACAGACTCTCTCTCTCTCTCTCTCTGTAAGGGAGAAGGAGAGTGTGGTAATAAAGATGACATTATTCTTGATTTCGACCAGTTTTTCAATACTCATATCATTATTTTTACTTTAATTATTTTTCAGGAGAAATAAAGTCAGTCATTTTGATTACGACAAAGACTGGTGACGAGTGACCAGTATGCAATGTTACAGAGTTACTGCCCTTTTTTCCAACCAGTAAATTTGTGATATGCGTGTTCCAATCATACTTAGGCATTTTCTACAGAATTTTTGTTTTATTCTATACAAATAAACTTTTACTTTTACGCATTTTTTTTTTAATTCTATGAGATCAATTGCAGTATACATTATTATACTTTCCAAAATATTTCCATACACTGTAAGAAAGTGATTAAATTTTCCTGAGAACACTCAGTTTCGTTTATATCATTTGCACTGGCCATTTGTAATTCTATAAGTTACCTTGTATATTATTTTATAAGATCCGCATTAACTATTAGATTTGATAGTTTATATTCCAATGAGTAATAACATTTTATAACAGTTTGCTGTATTACCATTATATTTTTATATTTGAAACATGGTTATTCCATGTTATTCCCAAATAATGCTGAAATTTAGTACTTGACCTATCTCTGTGTGTGTGTGTGTGTGTGTGTGTGTGTGAGAGAGAGAGAGAAAGACCTTGTTTATTATATACAATGTATGTAAACAAGACTATGTACGAAGTACTTGTCAAATAAAATATATGTTCTGTTCTGTTCTGTTATCTTGACATTATGATGTAGTTTTGTATCGAAGCAAAGATTATCTGTTTACCCGTCGACAAAATTATAGACATGTCCAAGTTGAAAGCATTTGCAGACCACAAAGTAAGTGATGCTCAGGTGATTGAATTTGTTATAGAAAGAGTAAAAAAGATTGTGGGAAAAAAGAGAAAATGCTGGCTACCTTCATCAAGGTTGTTAAAACAAGGCATTATGGGGTAAAGGGTTAACTCTGTACCAAACTACAACATTTTGGCAGCACCAAATTGAAAGTATTTGCAGACGACAAATTATATGTGGCTCAAATGGTGGAACTTGTCTGTGAAAGGGTGGAAAACAGTGTGGGAAAAGCAGAAAATGCTGGTTACCCGCATTTTCTGCTTTTCCCACAATGTTTACAAAGGCTTTTTTTCTCAGGGTTGTAAAAACTCGGGATTCTGTGGTACAGTTTAAAGAGACGACTAAATTTTTGACTTGTCCAAATCGATAGCATTTGCAGATGACAAACAAAATGTAGTTCAGCTGTCTAAATTTGTTTAAGAAACGGCAGAAAATTATGTGGAAAAAAAAAGAAGAAAATACTAGTTACCAGCTTTTTCTCCCATTCCCACAACATTTTCACGTGTCGTTTTCCTCGGAATCGTTTAAACCTTTACCAAACGACAAAATTTTAGACTGGTCCAAATTGAAAGCATTTGCAGACGACAGATTGAATGTGACTGAAAAATTGAAACGTGTTTTTGGAAGAGTAGAAAACAGTGTGGGAAAAGGAGAAAATGCTGGTTACCAGCATTTTCTCCTTTTCCCACAATGTTTTTAAAAGGTTTTTCGTTCAGGGTCGTTAAAACCCGTGATTGTGTGGTAAAGAGTTAAAATCGTGATTGGACGGTAAAGGGTTAACCCTTAAACTGCAAAATAAGTTGCATAACATTTTCAAGCCGATTTTGAAAACCCAAATGATGCTATTTCAAACTTATCTTTTGGAGAAAAGTATCTCCTTATCGGACAGTGTAGATCAAAGATCAGACTACAGTTTCTGTGCAGTCTGATCTTGATCTACACTGTCCGCAAAAGGTAAGTGAGTCGGGGTTAAGGGTTTAACCCTTACAGTGCAGAATTTATGAAATGGACCTTTTCATTGAAGAAAAACATCCAAAATATTGTCATTTTATGGTTGTTTTAGCCAGAAAATGTAATGAAGCAGCTGACAGTGTAGATCAAAGATCAGACTGCACGTTCTGTGCAGTCTGATCTTGATCTACACTGTCAGCAAAAACAAGTTAAGTTGGTTCCAGCACTTTAAGGGTTAAGCCAAGGAAACAATAGAACCCAAGAATGTACCGTAGCATATTGATGTCTGCAGTCGAAGTATGAACATTTGGTTTCTGACTGTGAATTCCCTTAAGATTATATTTACATGTATTTGCTAAGATAGATAATCAAATACTTGTAAACGTTAATCTCTAGATTGCCAAGAACAGTTGATAGCAATTATGCTGCTTACGCGGATCGTTATCAGACTTCACATTTAGTACTTTCTGATCCTGATCTGCAAATGTACAGCAGCAAAGGCCCGCTGACTGATAACCTGCATTTTCTCCTTTTCTGACAATATATTCCAAAACCTTGTATTTCAGAGCAGTAAAAAAAAACAAGGGCTTATCTGATAAATAATCATAATGAACATGTTCATAATTTAGAGAACGACAGGACAATCAGTGATACGAAGCCAATGCGTAATATAGAGAGGATATTTGTTTTTTTCGGTGACAGATCGAAATTTATTTCATCGAGTGAACATCATCGGTAATATTTTCACTCGAGTGAACATCATCGGTAATATTTTCACTCGTGGCTGCGCCACTCGTGAAAATATTACCGATGATGTTCACTCGATGAAATAAATTTCGATCTTTCACCGAAAAAAAAATATTCTATTTATTTCATGCTTCTAACGCCTTTTTTTGTCGAGACTTCCATAAAAATCAGTACAAACTCCCCGTGGTCGGTATTCTCACTGGTCGTACCCGTGTAATATCGAAACATATTTTCACCGCTATTTCTCGATATCCTACCGGAAAGCACGAAATAAATTATTGTCGTTTATCTCTGAAAGTCGCGCCAAACAAAATGATTAACACATTTTGTAATCAGCTAATCTAATACGTGTAGGCTGTAGTCTTTTCCACTATGAGCGAATATATACAAAATATGAGACTGTAGTAGAGAAGCGCTCTAGGAGATGGGGATAAAAATGCAGCCTTATAACGCCTTACACCGAGCAGTTTTGTCGTATAATGTGGACCCATTTTGTCTAAAAACTGGCTGAATCGTGACGTAGAAATAGTCCTTTGACATGCGAAAAATTTACTCATCGCAAAAAGTTTCGACTTCTGTCATCCTACGCGGACTGCGCAGGCTGACATGGGTCGATATTTGGTGTAGATGTATTATCCGTTTCCCAAACGAACAATGTTAGACTCTTCCAAAGTGGAAACATCTGCAGTCGACGAACTCAAAATTGAAACAGTTGAACTTAAATTCTCTGATGGGGTAGGAAACATTGTTGGGAAATGAGAAAATGTTGGTTATAGGTATTTTCTGCTTTTCACACAATGTTTTTCAAAAGTAGTCTTCCTCAGGGTAGGTAAAACTCGGGATTGTGTGTTAAAGGCCAATGGAGTGGAATCTATTCGATGAGTTTTTTAGAATTTATTTACAAGAAGATCTGAACTAGTTTCACCATTTTTTATGTCAAAACATTAATAGAAACGTTAGAGAGAAAATAGGGTGCCTTTTGTCGAAAAACTATGAAAAAATGGGAGAAAAAGGGCTATTGCTTCGTTTCTCCAGGGTAAATGATAAGAAACGCCCCTTTCCAACTACATGTATTTATTCAAACGCGATAGTAGTTTAACCCTTTACCAGACGACAAAATTTTAGCCTTGTCCAAATTGAAATCGTTTGCAGACGACAATTTCAATGTGGCTCAAATGGTGCAATTTTTCTTTGATAGGGTGGAAAACATTGTGGGAAAAGGAGAAAATGCTGGTTACCAGCATTTTCTCCTTTTCCCACAATGTTTTCAAAGGGCTTCTTTTCCAGGGGCGTCAAAAGGCGGCATTGTGCGGTAAAGGGTTAATCTGAATACCGACTGGTTAATTGCTTGATTCCAATTTAATCTCCAACCCTTTATGGGTTTCAGATGATTGCCTTTTCTTTTTCTCAACATTTGTGTGTGTGTGTTATAATATTTTCGATTTTGTTATTTCCGAATTTTGTTAAAGTAATAAGTAACACTGTCCATTAAAATGTTAAATGAAATAACTTCTAACAAGCACTAAATTTATGAGACACATCATAACACAGTCATGTCTTGCAAGTTTATGTATTGTACATACTATGTGAATCTCGTATTTTTAACCCTTGGTTAACCCTTTACTGCACAATGACGCCTTTTAACGACCCTGGGAAGGAAGCCTTTTGAAAACATTATGGGAAAAGGAGAAAATGCTGGTAACCAGCATTTTCTCCTTTTCCCACAATGTTTTCTACCCTGTCAAGAGCAAATTGCACCATTTGAGCCACAATGAAATTGTCGTCTGCAAATGCTTTCAATTTGGACAAGGCTAAAATTTTGTTGTGTTGTAAAGGGTTAACTTGCTAAATAAGTGAAATGAAACTTTCAAGTCCATAGTAAAAAACCAATATGTTGCTATTGCAAAAAAAAAAATTTTTTTTTTTGGGGGGGGGGGGGATAATATCACTTTATCGACCAGTGTAGATCTAAGATCAGACTGCACGTTCTGTGCAGTCGGATCTTGATCTACACTGTCTGCTAAATGTCTTTGAGTCGCGCTCAGAAGCCTAAGGGTTAGATATTGTATTTGGAAAGGTGTAAATCTCGCCTATGAGGTAATGATTAGAAAAAATCGGCAAACAGAGTCATTAGCGTATCAATTAGTACTTGTATTTATCACATAGAAGTGAATGGGCCACAGGTCATTAGTGAAACATCTGGGATGTTAATTATGGAGAAGAGTACATGTACTTTAAAGTACTCAGTCACATAGGACTAATATCTTTAAATGTTTCAGCAATAAAGACTAACATGATATATCTGTGTTGAACTAAAACTGAGTTTCGTTATTTGTCCATATCTTCGTTATAATCGTGCTTTGATACAGACGAAATTGTAGAAAACAAGTTCTGTAAAAAATTGTCGAAGTCATATCAGTGTGTGTGTGTGTGTGGTTTTTTTTTTTATGAGTTAAAAATCGGTGAGAAAAGGAACAGAAAACACCTGGAAAGTGAAATACTTAGACAAAAGTTTTGGATATAAAGTCTCTTTGAAGACTATATAATTGTTAGCTAGCTTCGTTCATTGGTAAGTTTAAAACGTTTAATAATATAACATTTCTTTTGCTTTATGTTTCAACCGTATGCCAAACAAATCTTTGTTTTAAAAACCCTTTGAAAGATGGCTTTTGAATACATTTCGGGAAAAGGGAGAAAATGTTTGATAATGTAATTATACATTCAGTTTATACCGTGAGAATAATGTCTAGGGGATCGCATACAGGGATGTAAGGGGACATAGAAGTTTTGCATACTTCAGACAAGGTTATGAATAAGAACTGTAAAAAAGAATCAAGGTTTAAAATCAATGAAATACAGAAGCTTAGCTAAAACTGCACCTAACACCACAAAGCTTGCTGTACAATACGTTTTTACACCTCATATAATGTCTCCCTCGAGCGTTACGCGTGTCATGGTCACGTGCTATGATGTCAATATATGGGAAAGTGTCAAAGAACATATCCGGTATATACAATCTTTACTAATGACCCTAAATAACATATGTTACAGTATTCAATAAACAAAATACAGAATTAACACCATTTTAAATACTTCTGTTGCCTCAAAAGAAAAATATTAGAAAGCTTTTATTTTCAAGGGTCCGGGTTGACCTCACTTGGTTTACATTGACACGACACTCACTTCACTTTAGAAAGGCAAAGGATTTCGACTTTATTTGAAGCAACCATCTGTGAGAATTTCCTTCTTTTTTTCCTTTCTTTCTTTCCTTTCCTTGCTTTCTTTCTTTCTTTCTTTCTTTCAGCACTCTCCATACTCAATAAAATCACATTTCTAATCATTTTAATAAATAAAAAAGCACTTTTGTATATTTGAATACAGATAATTAAACGTTTTGTTTTCACTGATCTGGGATCGTATATAACACGTGATTTACCATCCCAGTGTGTGTAATTTACGATCCCTGCACTGATTGAATAAATCAATTTTGAAAACAAATTCTTGAAGAAATTTATGGATATAACTGTCCAGATCATTGTTTAGATACGACGATTGTAAATGTTGCTACATTTCAACAATCAAAACATCGTGGAAACCGAACATTTTTGCGTAAATGTATCTTGGGAACAGATCCGGTACAAGATACCAACCTTCACCATCCTTAACCCTTTGCTAGACAAAATCTTAGACCCATCAGAATTGAAAGCATTTTGCAAACAAAAAATAATGTACGTGTAAGGGCTTAACTCTTTGCTAGACCAAATCTTAGACCCATCAGAATTGAAAGCACTTTGCAAACAAAAAATAATGTACGTGTAAGGGCTTAATAAAATTGTTATCAGCATTTTCTCCTTTCCCAGCATTGTTTGCAAAATCCCTTTTCGTCAGGTTCGGCAAAAAACTGGATTGTTTGGTAACGGTTTAACCCAATATTCCTGACACAAATTTGTAACCGTGACTTTAACATTTTACCGCTCAATGCCGCCTTTTGACGACCCTGAGAAAGAAGCCTTTTGAAAACATTGTGGGAAAAGGAGAAAATGCTGGTAACCAGCATTTTCTCCTTTTCCCACAATGTTTTCTACCCTATCAAAAAAAAGTTGCACCATTTGAGCCACATTGAAATTGTCGTCTGCACATGCTTTCAATTTGGACAAGGCTATAATTTTGGTAAAGGGTTAAAGAAATCCTTATAGAGGATGGACAGTCAACATAACACGGAGTTTTAAACTCTTATCAGCGCCATATATGTGAACCGCTTTTGACGGCTGCAAATACAGTCTACTGATACTTGCAATGATTTTTATCCTTTAGGTTGCGTACGGCATAGATCAAGATCAGACTCCACAGAACGTGCAGTCTGATCTTGGATTTACGCCACGCGATTGTTTAGCCAGGCATTTTCGCCGATGGCGCTGGAAGGGTTAAAGCATAAGTACAATCATATAAAGAAAAAGATATTGTGGAAATAAGAGACTTTACTCGCTAAGGGAAAATTCTCCTTTTGCCACGATATCCAAAGAACGGTGTCTCCTTAAATAAAAAAAAAACAACAAAAAACAAATGAAACAGGTGGACAGAGGTTTCGGCTACGGATCTTTTGGCCACGGACGTTTTGGCCAGCTGAAAGAACGAAGAAGGACATTATGGCCAAATGTTACTTTAAAACAGAAAAAAATGCAGTTAATGAACTTGATATACTTTTAAGTATATTTTTAGAAAAAGAAAAGCGTGCACAATTCATTAAAATAACATTTTGCTAAAATGTACATAATACGAAATAAGAAATTAAAACATATAATTTCAGGAACTTTGACAATATCTTACAATGTCTTCTGCTGCAGAAAAGAAAAAAGGAACTTGCACATCACACGAAATAATATAACAGCTGGCTGTGAATTGTATCTTCTAATTTCAATTTCTCCCCTCAATGTTGGTAAATATTGATCTGTTCTTGATTTTTTTATTATGTATAAAATACAAATTTGGATCTTTCACCTGAATTCATAAATTGATAGTACAAAATGGCAAACCGCTGTTCAACACATTTCCTTCTGCCAAAAAAAAAAATATTGTACAGTTCTCCTTGCGGCAGACAACCTTTTAAAATATTGTAGCAAATGGAGAATCTGTCTATTACTAGCAATTTCTCATTTTCTAGCAAGGCTATCGCATTCAGTTAGCCATTTAATCTTTTTTTTTTTACCACACAAAATTTTGAATTCCTCCATATCGAAAGTACATTTATTTGCGGACGACAATATTAATAATGCCTTTCCCAAATGATGTTTTTTTTTTTTTGTCTTTAAAAAGTTAAGAAACACTTTGGGAAAATGAGAAAAGGCTGGTTACCATCATTTTCTCCTTTTCCCACAATGTTTTCAGACGCCCTCCTTTTCAGGATCGTTAAAACGCATGACCGTTTTATACAGGGTTAAAACCTCAATTCACATTTATTAACCATATTTTATGACAATTTTTTGGCGAAAGACACTAAATATTTGAGCCATGCTCTGGCAAAAGGGGACTTAATGCATCTCCGTGAGGCAGTATACCAGTCAAGCCATCACCATAATAGCCACTTTTTAACAACCGACTTAACCCTTTCCCAAACGACAAATTTTGGACAGGTCCAAATTGAAAGAGTTTGCTGACGACAATTTTAAATTTGATGAAAATGGCAGTAAGGTCTCAAAAAGGGTAGAAAACACTGTGGGAAAGGGAGAAATTGCTCGTTACGAGCAATTTCTCCTTTTCCCACAATGTTTTCAGAAGACTTGTACTGCAGACACGTGAAAATCAGGGCTTGTTTGGGAAAGGGTTAATCATGTGGTAGACTTGTCCCTGGACATACAGTTAATTGACTAATAGCGAAAAGTTTGGGCCCAGGTCAGCCTGCGCAGATGCATTAAGACCCCTTCTTACAGAGGATGTCTCACTTCTATTGACATAGTAGAGTTGAAAGCAAACTATTTTATCAGTGTATCATGTCATATCGACATGTAGATAATGATCTTTTATAACGGGCATCATTGCAATAAATTTATTTTATAACCCCCCCCCCCCTTTTTTTTTTACAATCCTGAATCTGTTAAGATTTGCCGGTGATTTAGCAAAACTTTGCAAGTAAGCTTTCAACGAATCAAAATTCTGAATCTCTGAAATATAGCGACCGACATGTACTAGTTGTGTAAGTTGATTTTTCATACATTAAACAGAACGCTTTGTGAGAAGGAATATGAAGGTTTTTCATTCTTCTATTTGTATCTTCTAGTATTTCCTGAAAAGTTCATAGACATCGCTTCTATGTCTGTTTTTATTTTAAAACATATTTTTAAGTTGACGATCAAAGTTTTATAAATTATACATCGGAGTGTTAAAAGAATGTAATGTGGAATATTTTCATTTGTTATCATCAAATACTGTTTTTATTCTTCTAAACGACACGCAGTGTGAATATTAAGCAGAAAAAAAAGAATAGAGTTGTTTTTTTTTTCAATTGCCTGATATTGAAAACACTGTGGGAACGGCACAGCTATGTATCACACATTGCTCATTTTCTCACATTTGTTTCCATAAATAGACTCTAGAATCGCTTGGGATTTTTTTTTTTTGTGTGTGGAGAAAATAAAGAAATAGGGAAAAAGTGAAAAGGTGCTAATGCATGTCACTGAAAAGCAATTAATAGTCGTTTTTGCTATTATCAAATTAATCCAGACATTTAAACCTATATCCTGTATACTGTTGTTCATAAAAATAAACCCCAAAGTTTCTTTAAGCATAAGGACATTTCATTGGAATAACATCACGGACGATAAAACAGTGGTGGGGAGTGTAGATCAAGATCAGACTGCACGTAGTACAGGCTTATCTTGTTCTACAAAGATAAAGTACATTCATAGTCGCCGATAGCAGGATACGGGAGAATATTAAATATTACGAGCGGTCATGTTCTAAGCCGTTGATGATTTGTTTAATGTCTGTATTTCTTCTTCATTACAGATTTAATATCGTCTCCAAAAGAAAGGAAAGGTGTGAAATTATTCGACAGAAGACGGTGCAGAAATTGAAGATCTCTCGATTCATGTTGCTGCATTAGTTTGTTAGAAGGAGAACGTAACTCGAATGATAATATAATTGAAAAGGACTGCCATGTATATTCCTGTAGAGGACTGTACGTGACTTTATACAAAGGACAACGGATGAATTATCGAAAACAGTGTCATATTTAGACACTTGTATATATGTGATTAACCCTTTCAGACTTTAATAGTTATATAACTGAAAAAAAAAAAAGACTTTACTTATTTTTGAATGGGATTATTAAAACAAGACTTAGTTTAGACTTGTATAGATGTATAAATGAAAAGGACTCTATGTACATTTGTGAAGAAATAAAACTGAAAACGATATTATTTAGACTTGTATAGGTATATAACTGAAAGTATTATATTAGGGCTGAAGAAAAAAACATTTTCATCCAGACTTATAAGTTAACAAGAAAGTGACAGTAGGAAGCTGATCTCGTCAGAAAATGGAGTTCAAGGCCGAATGTGTGGACTGCAAGAAAAAATTCCAGTTTGAGGAATCACTGGTTGTACACCAGACTGTCTGTGTTAAACACCAGGAAACAAGCATGAGTCGCAAGTTTCCATGTGAACAGTGCGGGAAAAGTTTTAGAACCATGGTAAGTTAATGATTTTGTGAGAGTATTTTTTTTTCGTTTGAAAGACGAGTACGTCATAGATTTCTTTTAACCCTTTCCCAAACAAGCCCTGGTTTTCACGTGTCTGTAGTACAAGTCTTTTGAAAACACTGTGGGAAAAGGAGAAATTGCTCGTAAGGAGAAATTTCTCCTTTTCCCACCGTGTTTTCTACCCTTTTGGAGAACTTTCTGTCATTTTCATCAAATTTAAAATTGTTGTCTGCAAACTCTTTCAATTTGGACCAGTCTAAATTTTATCCTTTGGGAAAGGGTTAATTAAAGTCGTGGTTACAAATTTGTGTCAGGAATTATTGGGTTAAACAGTTACCAAACAATCCAGTTTTTTCCGAACCTGACGAAAAGGGATTTTGCAAACAATGCTGGGAAAGGAGAAAATGCTGATTACAATGTTATTAAGCCCTTACATGTACATTATTTTTTGTTTGCAAAATGTTTTCAATTCTGATGGGTCTAAGATTTTGTCTAGCAAAGAGTTAACCCTTTCCCAAACAAGCCCGGTTTTTCACGTGTCTGTAGTACAAGTCTTTTGAAAACACTGTGGGAAAAGGAGAAATTGCTCGTAACGAGCAATTTCTCCTTTTCCCACAGTGTTTTCTACCCTGTTGGAGAACTTTCTGTCATTTTTATCAAATTTAAAATTGTCGTCTGCAAACTCTTTCAATTTGGACCAGTCTAAAATTTATCGTTTGGGAAAGGGTTAAATCTAGAACTTCGATCACGCATGCGTTGAATGACGTAATAAATCCTTTTTGTGGCACTTGTTTCTTGAGCATTGTGAGGTATATGTCGCCACCGTCTTGGTCAAAATATGTCTCTGGTCAGAATATCAAAGTCTTATCGGACAACCCTTTTTTGGAAATAAAAAAAGTATGCTCAGAATGAACTAATGTGGTTTTTGTGGGCAGCATGGATCAAAATCAAACTGTACAGAACGTGCAGTCTGACTTAGATCTACATCGTCCGATCTGACCAAATAAGTTGGATAAAAGTTCGTGTTGACTAAAAACATCTAGCGCATTTGCATGTGTCTGTCGGCCGGTTTTCCAAGAGCAAATGTTGACATCTTGAATAAATCAACTTTCAAATAGACTTTACCCCCTCTAAATAAATGACCACCGTCACAAACAATTTTCTAGAACGCTTGGGAAAAAAAAAAAAGAAAACTTGGCAACGGAAGAAATCATTCCACACGAGCATTTTCTCCTTTTCACCTTTTGCTATTCACAAAATTTTGCCAGAACGCTTTCAAATGTAATTTTGTATCCAGTCTTACTGATTATCCACATTTAACCCTAAGGCTGATAAACGCGATCCAAGGACCTTTTATGGACGGTGTATATCAAGATCAGACTGCACAGAACGTGCAATCTGATCTTTGATCTATACTGTCCGATGAGGAAATATTCCCACCCACCCCCAAAAAAGACAACTTTGAAATAGCAACATTTAGGGGTTTATCCTACTATCGACAGGAAAGTTTCTTTTAATTAATTTAGCAGATTAAGGGTTAAAAAGGGTATTTTCAGAATTTTCTGTAACCTTGTTTCAGGAAGTAACGAGTTTAACACCATGGGCTCTTTATAGGACAGGGTAGATCCGAGATCAGACTGCATGTTCTGTGCAGTCTGATTTTGATCTACACTGTCCGCTAAAGGTCAGTGAGCTGCGCTTAGCAGCATAGGATTTAAAAGCACGTGCTCAAAGTATAAGGGGGGAAAAGAATGATACAATGATACATGTGTACTGCTGAACCCTATTGTTACAATAATGTTCTGAACAAAGACCAAAGTTTAAGGCCAAGTTATCAGTCTCAGAGAGAGAGAGATTGATTGAATGGTGTTGTACATTATTTCAATCACACCACGACAGGTCACATATTCATGTATGTCCTTGGTTTCACCAGTACCAGGCCAGGGCTCTCATTTGTCTTTCCCAAGGATACTCCTGGAAATACCCAGTGCTTCTAGTGAGTTTCTAACTCTGGGCCTCCAGATTACGAGTCCTACACTTTACCACTTACACAGGGAACCACGAGAGAGAGAGAGATGGATGAAATCACACTTCATACATCCGGTTGCATAATATCACTAGGTTTAAGTTTATCTTTCAAATTTCAGACAAGCCTTAGAAACCACGCCAGAACCCATACCGACTATTTTGACAGAACTAAGGATATGTTTGAACGGACAGCGAGTTTCAGCATTAACAATACGAACGATATCCTAGAATCGACCAGATCCGAGGCCGACACCAGCACTATAAATAGATCTCTGGACATTTCCGCCGTCATGGCATCAGACATTAGTGTGAATGTGACATTTTCGTTAGCAACTAGAAGCAGAACTGCAAATTCAACTCTCACTAATGACTTCCAGCATTATTCTAATACATTTACAGTTGAAAAACCAAACAAACCAAAGACTGTGTTCAATTACACAGAAGAAGAAGAAAATTTCTCTGACAAAACATTCGTCAATGGTAATCAAGAAGAGGACAACAAATTCAACAAAACACAAGTACTAAATAAAGCAAATGTTACAGATAAAACGGCGAGCAGAACATATGTATTCAATAAAACTGATCAGCTCGATAAACTTCCTAACCAAACACTTTTCCAAGATCAAACAAATACAAAAGATGATAAAACATATGTGTTGGAGGCGTTAACTACAGAAAACAAACAGATGAATAAGACATACGTGTTTGACAAACAGACCACTGATGATGATCATGATAAATCTGACAGAATTGGGATAGGAAAAACGTTCATTTATGAAGAAGGAAGACGGAAATCGGCTGATAGAACGTACATTGTACAGGCAACATGCAAACAAGAAAGGGAAACCAAGAGCGCCGAATTACCGGCTAGTAATCTACGTTCAACTACTGGCCACATTAACAGACGACAGAGCAGCACCCCCGTCGCCAATGACAAAAGGGACACCTTTACAGTTATAAAGCCATCGTCAGTGAATGCCAAAGCATCGTGTAGTCAAGTGAAATTAGGTTTATCTATCAAATCAATTAGGACTCTAAGAACTTCTAGAAGCAAGTCCAGAACTCCTGTAAAGACCAATAAACCACAAGGGACGTCTACTGCGGACAACCACAGATGCTCGAGAAGTACAAGTAAAAGCAGAAAGGTACCAAATGAAAAGTCAAGGTCAAAAACTAGAAGCCGAACTCCTATCAAAGGACGTTGTTTTAAATATGCTCTTCGTGTCACTCCGTACTCAGGAATGGAACATGTAAGAGCTGATTCTCCATTTAGACTGACGCCATTGTCGCCGACAGTTTCTTCAGCAAGCAAGAAGACGCCACTTGGAGCCACATACAAGTGCAAGAAGTGTGGAAAAGCGTTTAATGACAAAGACCAGTTCGACATTCATTACGTCATACATGTGAGGGATACTCCAGCCAAATGTGGAATTCCGTCAGAGTGCTATAAAAAGAACAGTCGGAAATTAGAGGTAAGCTTTGAAACTCCGACATGTTTTCCATTGTAAAAGACTAGACATGTAAAATATGTACAAGATATACGCAAGACAGACATATGAAGAGGAAGTGAAGACATAGTTTTCCTAGATTTCTGACAGTTTTGGAAAACATTTTTTTGGAAATAGTGCAATAAGCTTGTTATAAGCAATTTCCACTCTTTTCTCTCTATGTTTTCCCAGGCTGTAAACTTCAAGAGTATCATCAGGTCGCATTAGCGCAATTTGTCAAAGGACGTAATTTTGACCTTTGTGTTCGTTGCTTGTAATGTCCTTAAAATGCTAAAAATACTTAAACCTTTTCCAAACGATAAATTTTGGACTGGTCCAAATTGAAAGAGTTTGCAGGCGACAATTTTAAATTTGATGAAAATGGCAGAAAGGTCTCAAAAAGGGTAGAAAACACTGTGGGAAAAGGAGAAATTGCTCGTTACGAGCAATTTCTCCTTTTCCCACAGTGTTTTCAAAAGACTTGTGCTGCAGACACGAGAAAACCAGAGCTTGTTTGGGAAAGGGTTAAGTAAAACAAGCAAAATATGATAAGGACGATTTCTGTCTGACAGGGTACCAGAATTTTCTCTTTTTCCAACAATGTTTTCAAAACCCTTCTTCTTCGGGGTGTTAAAACTCGGAATCGTGTATTAAGGGTTAACGCCATTTTCAACATTATTTCAGTCATATTGCGGTGGCCAGTGCACCTATCCATGTTTTCCCGAATTTTCATTCACCAGTACCTAATTATGCAAAAATTTCCCCGGACACCTTACTTTAATCCTCATACTGCCACTACACCGTTTTCTAAAGAGTGTAGTCGAAGATCAGACAGCAGATACATGAAGTTTGATCAGGTCTATTCAGTCCAGTGTTCTTGAATTATTCTAGCAATATAAATCCAATCAAATGCTACTGACCGGTTCAAAACATCTTCTTGTGACAATCAACACTATTTGTCTATAGGATAAGTGAACTGTCGCCTTGGTATAACTGACCGGCTCGAACACGACCTAAACACACATTGGTCAGCAAATCCAGGAACTAGATCTAGATACTTCTGCAATATTCTGCATATCGTGTTTCTCATGGTTTTTCTTTCCTCAAGAGCGTAGATCACTTTCTTTTTACCACATTGTTTTCACTTGCATTTGTGTATCAAACCTCAATTCGTGTTCATTATCTGTTTTTAACCCTTTACCACACAATCCCAGAAGAAATCGTTTGAAAACATAGTTGAAACAGGAGAAAATGCTAGTGACCATCATTTTTTCCTTTTTTCCACCATGTTACCTAGATCTACCTCTCAAAAAAAAAAAAACCATGGATTTAGCTTTCAATTTCGTCACGTCGAAAATTTTGTCGTTTGGTAGAGTCAAAAAGGGTTTGTTCTTTTTCAAGATCAGACTGCACAAAACGTGCAATCTTATCTTTGATCTACACTGTCATCTTACTTGAAACACTGCACACAAAATGCAACCAAGAAATTGCAATTACCCGGGTCTTATTGTAGACTGAAAATGTCCACTGGGTTTATTCGAGGCTTTAAAGGTTAAAATGAAAGCGATGATTGGTCTAATTTTTGTTGCAATTCAATTAAAATGTTAATACCATGTTTAATGTTTTATTTTTTCCAGTTTTCAACTCCAGACAAGAAAGCCGAGATTGTCCAAAGGTCGACGCCTTTATTTACATGCCCTCATTGTCGACGATCCTACCAAACAGAAAAATATCTAATGTCGCATATGAAGATCCACTTTATTGACGTGCCATACGCATGTGACCACTGTGATAAGCGATTTAAATACGTCCAAAGTCTGCGAGCGCACGCTATAACGCATATTGGAGAAGCGGCAAATAAAGCAAACAACGAGAAAGGAACAAATGGAACGAAATGTGCGGAAAAGACTTCTACTGACTTAAAAGATGTAATTAATGATTTTGCGTTAAACAAAAAACTGTCTATAGACCTGAAACAGGAAACCGAGATAAGGGAAATGCTGGAACAACCATACACGTGCAATTCGTGTCCATACAAGACCAATCAACCTGGAGACCTTTTAAAGCACATGCAGATCCATTCCAAAGCGAGACCGTTCAAATGTTCAGATTGTGACAAATCGTACAAAACTAAATCTAACCTTGATCTTCACGGTAAAGTTCATATGATAGGTAAAATTCGGAACTTACTCAGCAATAGAAAGATGTCGATTGGAGCCGATGTAACAAGGAATGTTTCAGATGTGAAAGTTCAGTGACATTTCGACTGTAAAAATAGAAATGCAATTACTCAGATTTATCTGTTAACTAGAACGGACTTATAATCGGAAAATACTCCACCAGGACTAGAGTTGTTGTTGAGAACAATTAGAACTGCTGTTGCAATACTTTCCACGAAAAAGTGTTTTTTTAAAAAAAAAAAGCAAATTTGCTAGTGTCAACTTAAATCAAGACGATAATCCGAGGACAATGTGATGCTAGCTCAATTTCTTGGTCCTTTTCGACCTCGGAATATCGGCATTTTACTGTAATAACTTAAAAATGTCAACGGCAATGACGACAAAAACACCAACGGCAATAACCGCAAAAGGTTTTAGGCTACCCACAACAAAATTTTAGATACTAAAATGATATACTGTTAATTAGGCTTCCTCTAGAACTGCAGGCCCCATGTCTAATTATACTGAGCCAAGTTCAGATAGTACAGTGGGGTTTAATGCATCTCCGTGATACATAATACACCGTGATACATAATATACCGGGATACATAATACCAAGCAAGTCATCTCATACTTACGGATCCATAAAACCCATTTTGTATAACAACCAGTTGAATCTAAAGGTACACTAATTCTTTCAGCTGCAGAAATCATCGACCACCAGCTAATAGTTTCGACTCAGATCAGCCTGCACGAGCTGCGCAGGCTGACATGAGTCTATACTTTTTGCAGATGCATAAAATCCTTTTTCATAGAGCATGGCTTAACCCATTCCCAAACAAGCCCTGGTTTTCACGTGTCTGCAGTACAAGTCTTTTGAAAACACTGTGGGAAAAGGAGAAATTGCTCGTAACGAGCAATTTCTCCCTTTCCAACAGAGTTTTCTTCCCTTTTTGAGAACTTTCTGCCATTTTCATAAAATTTAGAATTGTCGTCTGCAAACTCTTTCAATTTGGACCAGTCCAAAATTTGTTGTTTGGGAAAGGGTTAAATGTATGATGAAAGGCAAGTGGCTAAGAGTGCATGGTATTTCGTAAAAAGATGTAGTTTTCCACCGCTCAAGTTTATTTGGGGTTTAGCATTATATTTGTAAATACGTCGTTCCGTTAGAATTGCAGGGTGCATTAGATGTACCGTCAAAATATATTTGCGGCGTGAAAAGTAAATCTCTTTTAACCCTTTCCCAAACGATAAATTTTAGACTGGTCCAAATTGAAAGAGTTTGCTGACGACAATTTTAAATTTGATGAAAATGACAGAAAGTTCTCCAAATGGGAAGAAAACACTGTGAGAAAAGGAAAAATTGCTCGTTACGAGCAATTTCTCCTTTTCCCACAGTGTTTTTAAAAGACTTGTACTGCAGACACGTGAAAACCAGGGCTTGTTTGGGAAAGGGTTAATGCATGATGTAGCATCAGAGGTTGAGTTTTCATCGTGGCTTTGTCTGCTAAATTGTCGTGTAACTGTCCAGTATTTCTTAGTATAAGACGATTGCAGTAGAATATTCTGTAACAAGTAGTGTTGTTATGTACTAAAATGTGGAATTAAATGAGACCAGAACTTACAACAGAAAGAGAGAGAGAGAGAGAGAGAGAGAGAGAGAGGTAGGAAAAAGACAGAACAGTGATAGCAATTCAGATATGTATTTACTGTACTAGTAGACAAACTCTATGGGCACACGATTTTCTACTTGTATTGGTAACTTTGGGAATTCTCCTAGCATTTCCGATAAGTCTTTTCTTGTTAATGTTTTGTATGTAAATTCATAGTAGAAATGTATATAATTGATAAGATACTTGTAGCTATATATTATTGAAGAATTAAAAAAAAAAAAAAAAAAACCCTCTATATAACATATCTTCTTACTATTTCCTTGTACCTCCCAGTCTGTTTCTAAGGCACCATTTATTATTCCTTTAACCCTATACTAAAAAACCCGGGGTTTTAACAACTCTGAGGGAGAAGCCTTTTGAAAACATTGTGGGAAAGAAGGAAATGCCGACAACCAGAATTTTCTCCTTTTTTCCACAATGTTTTCTACCCTTCCAACAAAACAAATTTAATTTTTTGAATCACATTTATATTGTCGTCTGCAAATGCTTACATTCGAACAAGTCTGCTGTTTTGTCGCTTGGTAGAGTTAACCGTTACAGTGCAAAATTAAATCTAGTGGACTTTTCTAGAAAATGGGAAAATGGGAAAACGACCCATGCATTACTATGTCAAAGGTATTTTTCCCAGAATATCTCACAACGTTGCATACAGTGATGATCCAAGAACAGACCGCACATTGTCAGTCGTCTGATATTGTGTACACTGTCCGCAAAACCAAGTCAGACCATTTAAAAACCACAGTGGATGTATCTGCAAAAACAGTTCAAATTATACCTTTCGCTCCAAGAGTTAACTTCTATAGTTAGACATAAAAATACTCACCTCTTTCGTTTACCTGTAAACCCTTAACCTTCGAAATAAGTTAAATGAAACTTTCAAGCCAATCGTAAAAACCCAAAAGTTGTAAGTGCAAAAAATACTTTTTGGGGAAAACATCTCTTTACTGGACTCTGTAGATTCAAGATCAGACCGCACGGAACGTGCTGTCCGGAAAAGGTATTCGAGTTGCGCTTATATTAATATAACGTCTGCTTTATGCATTTTTAACGTTTCCGTCTCTTTATCTTCCACCAAACAATCCTGCGTTTTCAAGACCCTAACGGTGAAGGCTTTGAAAAAATTGTGAGATAAGGAAAATCCAGATATTCAGCATTTTCTCCTTTTCCCATGCTGTTTTCTAGGCTTAAAAACGCAAATTTAATCATTTTGGTAATTTGTCGCTGGCAATCGTTTTAAATCTGAACAAATCTAAAATTTTGCCCGGGAAACAGTTAAGTAAAAAGGAAGTTTTTTACTTGCCATGTATAAAATACAGTTCCACTGCTTTTGCAAAGACTCGTCCGTGCATAGTTAGGAATCATGTCGCAGAGAAAATAGTACTTTGTAGAGCAGTTGGTCAGATAGAGGGGTTTATATAGAAGTGAATGAGGGATGCTCTTCTCATATAGACATGGCTTTAGGCTTGTTTGTTTGGATTTTAATGCCGTTTTCAGCATTATTTCAGTTACACTGCGACCAATACTTACCTATATTTCTTTTCCCGGAGTTTTTGTTTCCAATGCTTAGCAAAATTTCCAAGCTTTTGCTCACCGTTTTAAATCTAAACATCTTTAGAACAGTGTTCAACGGAGACAGAGAAATGAACTGTGTTGGAATTACTATAATCAATCCTCAGAAAGACGATGGACAAGCTGGACAACGAACCAGTGACCCCCTGGTTTTATGCCATGTACGTTACACTTGGCGCTTTTTGGTTCCTTCTCTATAATGAAAGATTAATCTTCGTCGAAACAACCCGTAAAGAGGACAAAAATCCCAATAAGCGTTAGATATCTCACAAACAACTGTATTTCCCGCTTTATTAATCAAATCGGTTGTAATTCCTTTTCCAAGACGTTCCATCTGATGGGCATGAAATAATTTAAGCGCGTTGAAATGCCGTGAGACAGCGTTACGAAAACTTTCCGGAACGTCGTCGGAAATTGCCGAACGCCTTGGGTATATATATATATATATATATATGACGTTCTGGTTGCTAGGCAGACCTTACGACAAACGTCACGTAGTCTACACTTTATACAAGGAAAATCTGGCTTTCTTGAGTTAGCGCAGAAAACAATTTTCTTTTGTATTACTATGGGAAACAAATGCTTCAAAACGAACAAGATAGCTTCTACTGAAGCAAATTCGGTTCCTAAGTCACGAAGATGGCGATTATTTCGAGCTTTAGGGCTTGGAAAATTTTGTGCTAAAGTTGATGTGCAACAAGAAGAAATAAAGAACGAAAGCCACGAGGATATTGGTGAGATTTACACTGTAATTTCATTAGATCTACAATAATTATCTTTCGGAGCGGCATCGATATCATCCACATATACTCATTCAACCCAATCTTCAAAACCTTTGTCCAGTCAAATAATGCAGCAATGGAATATGGGCGAATAAATGTTGCCAGAATGACAAAAAGAGACACTGTTTCGATAATGTCATGTGAACAATTATATTATATTAGCCTACATGGCAAGACAATTTCCAGTTTTCACGTTTTCAAAGTCCCGAAACTCTGTTAAATATCAGCAAATTTTACCGTTGGTGAACTCATGCGGTGTCCCAAGTCGATCTATACATAAATACCAAGCCATTTACAAAAAAATTATTCAAATCTGTTCATAAATGTTTAAGTTGTATGACGAAAACAAAGAAATTTCCAGCTCTCACGACTTCAAAGCCAGCACTTCTTGCAAATGTTAAGAGATTATCGAATTCTTTTGGTAGCTTATTAATATCAGACAATAGATCTATACAGGTATGAATTTTGTTTTAAATCTGCTGAAAAATATCATTTGGTGGAAATATTGTTTAACCCTTTTGCATAAAAGCCCGACTTTTAAAAACCCTGAGGAAGAAGACTTTTAAAAACATTGCAGGAAAAAGGAGAAAATGCTGGTAACCAGCATTTTCTCTTTTTCCCACAATGTTTTTTTACGCTATCAAGGACAAAATTCCATCACTTGGCTCATCTTTAATTTATCGTCAGCAAATGCTATCAAGTTGGACCAGTCTAAAATTTGGTCGTTTGTTGAAGAGTTAACATCCCTATTTTACGTGATCTATTGACACAGGTGTACAGACATCAATCACAGAATGGATAACGGCAGACCTGGAATCATTCAATACTGCCATTTCTCTTATATCTATGCTGGATAATGAAACAGGTGATGGAATACAAGACGAGCTCAATGAAACAATGACAATTTACTCTGAGGACGTAGAGAAAATTAACATAGATCAAAACGCTGTAATAACAAACAGAGCTTTCCTTACAACTGTATCTGACAAGAATATCGATTCAATAGCTGAGGAAGGGCAGGTTTCTGCAGAGGAGAAAGATGTGGACGCCAGAGCCGAACTTCAAATTGGCAGCGATATCAGGCAGACGAAAACTGATATACAGGAAATGTTATATGTTGCAAAAGCTGATTTTGTGAAGGAAATGGTCAGTGAGACCCAAGAGAAGTCAACAACTGCAATCGAAAAAGATTTGTCAACTGACATCACAACTGAGAGAAGAGTCCCGACTGTAGTTATGACAAGTTCTGACACGTCAAGTTCTTCTGATGACGGTATTCTACAAAGACGACCACTGAGTCCAGAGTTCTTCTCCACTACCGATAACAAACCATACGAGGAGTTCGAAGGCGAAGTAGAAGAAGAAATCGAAGAATGCATTGAAATTGAGGAAGAAAAAGAAGGTTACGCTGAGATGGATATTGCTACTGCAGAACATAGTGCACTCGAATCAAAGAAAGCTGTAAGAAAAGCTGGAAAAGGAGAAGTCTGTCTGGCAGAAGAAGATGTCAAAGCTGCAATTTTGAGACTCGCTTTTTTTAGAGAGGGCAAGGACTCAAGTATCGATTGCATAGATATAAATAAAGCTACAGAAGTGAGTCCTAAAGCACCATACCTTGATGCAACAATGGAATCGAATCTTCGTAAAGATCATCCGTCTGCAGAAACAGCTATTAATACTGAGGAAGTAAATGTTGTGCTAGAAAGAAAAAACTCCGACTATGACCGTGCACTTGATTTTCCGGCCGATTACGGACAACAAACTCTCAGAGCTGACAAACAGGATCATGCAAAAGAAATCAAAGAAATGAAGTATGCTAATGGTCCCGAACGTTGTGAGCCTTGCACTTCAAATGGAATTGCTGGTTTATCAGTTCCTCATGAAGAGAGAAAAACTGCGAGCTTACAGAACATTTGGGCTAATATCGACAAGACTTTATCATATAAATCAGTCAGTGCTTCGGATGGTAATATGCAAGGGTCCACTGATCTTGACAAAAATGTTGTTCAAGAAACTTCCGGAAAAACTTATAAAGTAAAAGAAGTTTCAGATTCAATTTCTCTAGCAATTGCGCTGTCTTTGGAAGCCATCAAAAACCACGATTCCAGATGTGATTGCGTGATGTCATTCTATGTGCGTTCACCGCAGTTCGGTCAAGAACCGAGAAAGATAGAAGTTCGAGCTTCAGCGAAGCAAGTAAAGGATGGGTCCGCGGAAAAACACATAAAGCTGCTAAAGAATATCCAAATGCCTGCGAAGCCAGTTTGTCCAGTACCTGTGACTCCTAATAGGTCGAAGAAGCACTTATTTACGGTTCCTGCTCTTGCAGAACATGATGCGACAAACGTTAACAGATGGATACAAAAGCAAGGTTTGTTTTCTGTCCGTGTTAATTATAAGGGATATCTGCCTTTTCATCCGTCATGTAAGCCAGAACAAACGCACGCCGATCCCATTATCTCAGTCGGTGACATACATATGAACCATGCTCTGGCAAAAGGGGGCTTGTTGCATCTCCGTGATGCATGATAACCAATCAAGCCATCACATAATAATGGATCCAAAATAGCCACCTTTTTTTAGCAACCGACTTAATTATGAGGTAGACTGGTCATTGGACATAGAGAAAATTGACCAAAAGCGAAAAGTTTAGGCCAAGGTCAGCTTGCGCGGACTGCGCAGGCTGACCTGGGTCGAAGTTTTTCACAGATGCATTAAGCTCCCTTTTCACAGAGCATGGCTCATATCGTTAAACCCATTGTTCTCCGATTCGATTTCTCAGCTCGGCAAAAATTCTTTCCCAGGATTTTTGATAGTCATTGTGACAATAATTCATTTCTGTCTCTCCGCTGAACATCGTTTCAAATGATGATTGGGTAGGAAGCAGCCTTAGAGGCTTAGAAAAAATGCTGTGCACAGTGCTGGTAAAAGAAATTTCGCGGAAACACGGAGTCGTATTGATGGCCGGGAAATAACTGATAACTGAAATGATGTTGAAATTGGCGTTAGACACAAAATATACAAAAACGGTATTATTTTCAGTTTAAATCTGCAAGTGCATTTCAGTGTTTCAAATTTTAGTTTTCCAATCTTCTGGCCAACAGAAAATAATGAACGTTCCTTAAATCAACCAAAGTGCATCTCTCGTATTTATTTCGTTCCAGTACTGAAAGCAATTTCGATTGAAAAAAAAAGGATGTACATTTATGCACTGCAGGACCTCCGGACCTTGCAAAAACAAGCTCAGTACCGACGTTCTACGAAACCACAGAAAAGACACTGAACCCCCGAGAAAAACTTGGCCTGGAAAAACTGCAGAAATTCAAAATTGGCTTACAATGTAAACAGATAGAAAGGATTAAAATAGACGCCGAGGGTATGTCTAAAAGTCTTTCTTTGAGAATACGATGAATTACAGTGGGTTGTGGATTATTCGTGTACTGGATTAGTCCGTATATTGACTGTCGCAGTACCATGATTTATCAGCTTGAACGCTGCAATCATACTCGCAACCATAAATAAACTGGAAGTTTTCTTCACGGCAAGAACTTCCTTCACAAACTAGAACTGATATACTAGTTCTATGATAATTATACGGTCTTAATTTACATGTTTGGTTTTTTTTTTACACTTTACACTAGTATCAAAATTTCAGAGAAAAGTTTTCTTTAAACTAACATTGAAATTTCTGACCAAAAAAAAAAAAAATGTTTTCTATTACTTAATTCAGAGAGCTAAAGCAACCTTCTAGCTTTGCCAAATGACAAAACTTCATATTTGCAGATGACAAATGAAATGTGACTCTAGTAAAAATGTTTTTTTCTTCTGACTCTTTACCATATGATAAAATTTTAGACATGTCCAAATTGAAAGCATTTGCAGACGACAAATCAAATTTAGCTGAAACTGTGGTTGCTGTCTGTGATAATGATGAAAACCTTATGAGAAAGGAGAAAATGCTGGTTACCAGCATTTTCTCCTTTTCCCACGAGGTTTTCAAAAGGTTTTCTTCCTCAGGGTCGTTAAAACTCGGGAATATGTGGTATAGGGTTAAGGGATGGAAAACATTGTTGGAAAATGGGGGAAACTTTTAGTTAAAGGCATTCTCTTCTTTTTCCCTCAATGTTTTTGATAGCCCTCTTCCTACAGGTTGTTAAAGCACGAGCTTGTATGGTACAGGGTTAATATTATGTGCAGATTCTTGGGCGTTTCAGACAATTATCACATTCATCGAAATACATGTACATGGGCTCCTTTATTCTTCCCAACAGAATTTCCAGGTATCCTACCACCAAAAATTAGGGAAAAATGGAGGAAAAAGATGGACAAGAAAAAACATATTAATTAACAAGTAAAATTAAAGTAAGTATGAGCTGACTTTATTAAAACCTAAGAGCTCTAAGGATATCAAATATATATGAATCGTGCTCTGTGGAAAGGGGGCTTAATGCATCTGCGAAAAGTATCGGTCCAGGCCAGTCTGCGCAGTCCGCGCAGGCTGGCCTGGGCCGAAACTTTTCGATATTGGTCAATTTTCCACTTGTCAAAGGACCAGTCTACCTCATAATTCAGCTGGCTGTTAAAAAAAGTGGCTGTTATGGATCCATAATTATGTGATCATGCATCACGGATATGCATTAAGCCCCCTTTTCACAGAGCATGGCTCATATATTCAGACAGTAGTTTATACCCAAACATTGTAGTTTCAAGGGTATTCTATTTCTAGACATTACATGCCAAATTTGGTAGCTTTCGGTCAAATGGTTGAGGACAAGAAGATATTTGAAGCTTTCACTATATAAAGCTATGTAAAACTTGTGATCCCTCTGGTTGGGCCAATTTTTAGAAGTCCATTAGATGAAGCTACATGCAAAATTTAATAGCCCTAGCCCATATGGCGTTAGGACAAGAAGATATTTTAAAGTTTTCACCATAGAAACCTATGTAAAACTTGTGACCCCCGGGGCTGGGCCAATTTTGACCACGGGGCTGTAATTTGAATGCTTTTTGTAAAGGTCTATTAGGTGAAGCTACATGCCAAATTTGGTATCCCTAGGCCTTATGATTTCAGACAAGAAGAATTTAAAAAAAATTGAATATTTTTCAGTTTTTGACCCATGGGGCAGGGCCAATTTTGACCCTGAAGCTACAACATGAAGGATTTTTGTTGAAGTCCATTAGATGAAGCTACATGCTAAATTTGGTAGCTCTGGGCCATATGGTTTAGAATAAGAAGATATTCAAAATTTTCACTATATAAACCTATGTAAAACTTGTGACCCCTCCAGGGCAGGGCCACTTTTGACCCCATGGCTATAATTTGAAGAGTTTTTGTAGAGGTCCATTAGATGAAGGTACATGCCAAATTTGGTAACCCGAGGCCTTATGGTTTTGGACAAGAAGATTTCTAAAGATTTCGAATATTTTTAAGCTTTGTTGCCATGGCAACCACAGTTTTGGTAGGAATCAAATGCTTTGAAGACTTTCTGAAGAGGGCCATGCCAGGATCATTTCTGTGAAGTTTTGTTAAAATCCGATGGGTAGTTTTAGAGAAGAAGATATTTGAAATAAAGTTAATGCATGCACAAACAGACAGACGGACGCACAACGGACACAAGGCCATAACATAAGCCCACTGGCCTTTGGCCAGTGGAGCTAAAAACAAGAAATATTTGATGTAAAGGATATTGTCTATAAAAAAAAAAAATGAAAATTGACTGGAAAGGGTGGATTGCTATTACTGATTGATCACTTATTTTCCACTCATATTTTATAGTCATTATTTTTGTATGCTATCAGAAATAAAAATATGTTTCCACTGCAGTAGACCAATTACCTTGCTGTGCCAGTCACAACTGAGGTTAGTATTTACAAAGTACATGTAGATATGTATAAAAACCAAGTATCCATTTCTTTCAGGTTTTTCAAGATGTGCATACTTCTAATCTACATGTACATCTGATACACAAAAAAATGAACAAAGAATCATGGATAGCCAGAATATTGCTGTATCCTGAAGTATCTTAATAGGACATGAACATCCTGATCAGATCAATGATCTGATGTTGCTGGACAAGTTCATTTAGAGAATGGGGCACATCAGTTCAACAGATAGGGCACAATCAGGTAAGATATATTGGATCAGTACAGGACCATTACGCCACAATAATAGAATTTATATGGACACATAAGAAATATAAAAGTAGATTGGGACACATTCCAATTATAAACAGGGACAAACTAAAGGTAAAGAAGCTGACAATGAACCTACAGATTGGGACACAAAAACAAACAGATTGGGAAACAATAAAATTAAAGATGGGACACCATAACCCTACAGAGTGAGACACTTTAATCTACAGATTGTGTCGCAAGAAACCTATAGATTGGACAAGATAAAAGTACAGATAGGGATACAGATTTAGACCAAACAAAGTATCAGACTGGGATGCAATCACACAATAGATTGGGAAACATGCAGACTAGGACATGGTAAAACTACAGATAGGGATACAGATTTAGACCAAACAAAGTATCAGATTGGGACACATCAATCAACAGATTGGGAAACATGCAGACTAGGACACGGTAAAACTACAGATAGGGATGCAATAAAACATTACATTAGGACACAAATAATAGACTGGGACACAATAAACCTATATTTGGACAAATGGAGGTGTGAACTCAGCATATCAACAGATTAGGTGCAGTCTGCAAAGTGAGATTGAACCACAAAGTATGACATTTGGGCAAAATATTAACAAAACATAGGAGTACATGTATATAAAGGTGCAAGTCAGGGCAACAAACTAAAGGAAATAAATAAAGAAAGGAGAAACACATTCTACAGACAAGATGTTTTTATTAGAAAGAAAAGAACACATGTGTGAAACAAATGTATGTTTGAAAACTATTTTGTAATTCAGATATAAATACGGTCATATGATATTCATTGAAAGAAAATTGAAAAAGCTATGCAACTAGTGCTAGACATGAAAATAGGAACATGATGAAAACATAAAAACAAACTATAAACAAAACAATACATATTTGTACATATACATTTAACAAAACATATTGCAGTTACTATTAAATAACAGCCTTTGTTAATCTGGTGTAGGCTTCACTGTTTTCATCCATTCCTTCAATAATTTCAATTGGCCAATTTTGACTACAGCCAGGGTCTGTATCCACCAACCTTTCTTTTATGACAATCTGAGTCCTAGTTCTAGAGTTGGAAATAGCGCAACTCTATGTTTGGCTAAATTGTGCTAAACCAATCTGAAGTTGTGCTACTTTTAAATTCAGAAAACTCTTGTGAATAAGACTAGGAATATTCTTAAGAATGGTTTGTGAATATGCGCCCAGACTTATTTTATGCTGTTGTTTTATTTTGTCTCATGTTTAGTTTTAGATAACAAAAATGATCTGCATGTTAATTTCTGTGAATGTCCTTACTTACATCACAGCATATGACAAGCGCATCTTGTGACATCCATCGTACAAACAACAACTAAGCCTCCAGCAACTATCCTTATAACTAATGTGTTAACTCACCTTTCTTCTTAAACAAATACCTGTAACTTCTACATCTTCACCTACAACTCAATTAACCCTTATCTTGCTTAACCCTTTCCCAAACGCCAAATTTTGGACTAGTCCAAATTGAAAGAGTTTGCAAACGACAATTTCAGATTTAATGAAAATAGCAGAAAGGTCTCGAAACGGGTAGGAAACACTGTGGGAAAAGGAGAAATTGCTCGTTGCGAGCAATTTCTCCTTTTCCCACAGTGTTTTCAAAAGACTTGTACTGCAGACATGTGAAAACCAGGGCTTGTTTGGGAAAGGGTTAATAAGTTAACTGAAACTTTCAGGCCTAATGTAAAAACCAAAATGTTGCTATTTCAGTCACTTTGGAGGAAAACTATCTCCTTATCGATCAGTGTAGATCCAAGATCAGACTACAGTCATGTTCTGCGCTGTCTGATCTTGATCTTCACTGTCCGCAAAAAGGTCCTTGACTCATGCAGTCTAAGGGTTAAATTTTCAGCTTTACAACTCAAAAAGTGGCCCCATGAATAAATGGGATACAAAAATATGTACAAAGATATTTTCATAAGTTTGCACTACCTTTGTATATGTACAAAGATACTTTCATAACAAATTTGTACAACAAGTACAAGAAAGACAACAAGAAACAGAGTCTCCAACTATTTTGGAATTCTCTTTAACTCATGTGCAACCCATACTGCAAATGATAATAGAGCAACACTGCCAGACTGGTGTGTGGCTGCTAGTTCTGTTGGAACGTAAGTCAGCAAGGTGGTGATACCAAGGGCACCCTGTAATGAGAAAGATTATACAGTTAAGTCTTTAACTGTTAAGCATTTTCCAAATTGTGGTCATTTACTGGGGAAAATTAAAAACTGGCTATACTGATGCAAAATGATGCTGATGCCCAACGTTTCTCCTTTTTCCACAAAGATTTCGAAAAAGAATTTTCTCCAGGGTCCTTAAAACTTAGGAATCTGCGATAACTCTGTTGCCTTGGAAAGCTGTAACTGATGGCATATATCAAGGTCAGATGGAACAAAACGTGCAGTATGATCTAAGATCTACATCATCTGCTATGTTATGCTGATCTTTGACCAAAATCATCTTCATACGCACAAAAAATTATACTTGTAAGCCTTGAGATAGTCAATCCATTCATTCGGCAGTGAAAGTGTTAAATCTATATTCAGAGACAAGGGAAGTAAAAAAAGAGGTCTCTTACAGTAGATGGTTTTAAAATGCAACTTCCATTCATTTAATTACAGATAGGATACAAAATTAAAGCTGTGGTCTCTCAAACAGTTGGTTTCTTAATACAGGTGGTCTCTAGGACAGGTCTGACTGTATCTGGATATTGAGCTTTTTGCATGTCCCTTTGACTATATGCCTGTGTTAACAGGTCAAAACATTGTTTTAACCTTTACTTAGTGTTTCTCTGTTAAATAAAGCAGAGGAAGAAAGTCTTTCAGAAACAATGTGGGAAAAAAAGAAAACACTTCTACCCTTTGATCCTTTACCAGACAACAGCATTTTATACTCTTCCATATCAAAAGCTTTTGCAGACTTCAAATAAAACATAGCTAAAACAATGGAATTTGTCTTTGACAGGGTAGAAAACATTGTGTGAAAAGGCGAAAATGCTGGTTATCAGCATTTTCTCCTTTTCTTAAAATATTTTCAAAAGCCTTCTTCCTTCAGGTTGTTAAAACTCAGGTTTGTGCAGGAAAGGGTTAAAGACAAATCCCCTTACATGAGCCACATTCATCAATGTGTCATTTGTGAATGACTTCAATATTGACTAGCCTAGAATTTTGTTGCCTTGCAAAGATTTAACCCTTTACCACACAACAAAATTTTAAACTAGTCCAAATTGAAAGCATGTGCAGACGACAAATTAGATATGGGACATATTGTGAGATTTGTCTGTAAAAAGACAGAAAACATTGTGGGAAAAGGAGAAAATGCTGGTTATCAGCATTTTCTCCTTTTCCCACAATGTTTTCAAAAGGCCTCTTTCTCAGGGAAATAGTTAAATGAATATGCTTATTTCACACCAAGCACAAACTGGTTCAGGTGGCAACAATAAGAAGCATTTAAACTCTAAGGAAAGAACCAGTTTTAACTAGTATGATACAAACTTGCTAGAAAAAGAGCAATTGCTTGTTACAAACAGTTCTCCCTTTTTCTTCTTTCAGCTTCCTTTAACCCTTTACAACACAACCACAGGTTTTAACGACCCTGTAAAAGAAGCCTTTTGAAAACATTGTGGGAAAAGGAGAAAATGCTGGTAACCAGCATTTTCTCCTTTTCCCACAATGTTTTCTACTCTTCTAAAAACAAATTTCAATTTTTGAGTCACATTAAATTTGTCGTCTGCAAAAGCTTTCAATTTGGACTGGTCTAAAATTTTGTCGTTTGGTAAAGAGTTAAGCTGAAGATTATTCACTGAATTTTTGTATCAAATGAATTGACAAGTCTAACTTTGCAATACATAAAGCCCTCCTCCCCTCCGCTTACATATACATAACTGAACTGATCAAACTTTGAGGTGAAAACGGTAATTTGAGGAATTTGAAGTAAAGAAAAAAATGATACAATATCTACCACAAAAGAGGAAGCACTTACTTGATAAAGGCACCTTATCTATTGGATATAAGGTTTTAAAGTTTTTTTCACAGAGGTGTCACAGCACTTTTATATGGTGTACATGGTGGTATAAAAATCTTGTAATAAATGACATCTTCTCCAAAACCAATGTTGTGGGCACTCAGAACTTATTCAGAAAATTCTGAGAGTACCCATGACATTGATTTTAGAGAACAACCTAGGTAATATTACTCTTTAGAACCCAAAAATCTTTCCCTGATCTGTACCTCACAATATGAGAACGAGCTAATTCGTTGAAATGCTATCCCCCGTCCATCCTTTTCCATCTTTTTCCATGACATGGCATTAAATAAAAAAAAAGATTATATTGGCGGACCATCATAAGGAATGCATGTATGAAGCTGTATCAAATATTGTCAATGATTTTAGAAGATATCTGTCCAGACAGATGGACAGACAAAGCAAAAACTATATCCCCTCCTTCAGCGGGAGATAACAGATGGGAGAGCAGTACATGTACTACACAAACTTACCTGAAGTATAGCCATTCCAAACAAACAATGGATTGCCAATTTAACCCGTCTTGGAAGTGGATGTTTTTGAGAGAGAAACCAAAATGCACCGATCAAAACAATAGTGCTTTCAGCCTGAAACAAAGTTATACACAATAAGATGTACATGAAAAATCTCTTGACAGTGGATTGTAACCTGGTGATTTCACCATAATAAAATTCACTTTTCCTGCTGTATTGTAACCAGACACAATGCAATAGAGACCAGGGAAGTAAAAAAAGAGGTCTCTTACAGTAGATGGTTTTAAAATGCAACTTCCATTCATTTAATTACAGATAGGATACAAAATTAAAGCTGTGGTCACTAAAACAGTTGGTTTCTTAATACAGGTGGTCTCCAGGACAGGTATGACTGTATCTGGATATTGAGCTTTTTGCATGTCCTTTTGACCATATGCCTGTGTTAACAGGTCAAAAAACACAAACATTATTTTAACCTTTACAATGCAATAGAATTTTGACACAGACTTAACCCTTCACCATATAATCCTGACTTTTAACGACCCTGAGAAAGAAGCCATATGAAAACACTGTGGGAAAAGGAGAAAATGTTGGTAAGGAGCATTTTCTCCTTTTCCCACAATGTTTTCTATCCTTCCCAAAACAAATTTCGATTTCTGAGTCACATTTATTTTGTTATCTGCAAATCCTTTCAATTTAGGCTTCTCCAAAATTTTGCTGTTTGGTAAAGAATTAACACTTTACCTAATGATCCCTTGTTTTTACCATCCAAACGATCAAGGCTTTAACCCTTTACAAGACGACAAAGTTTTAGCCTTGTCCAAATTGAAAGCTTTTGCAGATGACAATTTCAATGTGGCTCAAATGGTACAACTTTCCTTTGATAGGGTAGAAAACATTGTGGGAAAAGGAGAAAATGCTGGTTACCAGCATTTTCTCCTTTTTCCACAATGTTTTCGAAAGACTTCTTTCCCAGGGGCGTCAAAAGGTGTCATTGTGCGGTAAAGGGTTAAGCAAACATTGTTGGAATAGAAGAAAATGCTGGAAATCTGAATTTCTCCTTATACCATAATATTTTCTGGTCTTTAATTTCTTTACCAAACAATCCTGAGTTCTACTGAACCTCTGAAAAGAGGCTTTTGAGAACATTGTAGGAAAAGCATAAAATATGGGTAACCAGCATTTTCTCCTTTTTCCGCAATGTTTTTCAACCTTTCAGAAACAAGTCAAATAGTTTGAGCCAAATTTTACTTGTCGTCTGCAAATACCTTCAATTTGAACCGGTCTAAAACCTTGCTGTTAAGGGGTCAAGTTTGGTTCACTACCTTTGAGTCATTCTCATCAGTCTTCTGCAAATGCTTTTGATTAGGAAATGTTTACATTTTGTGTTCTGGTAAAGATGTTAAAAACAGAGTATGCATGACACACTTTGGCAGAAATGCAAGGAGTAGAATGAAAGATAAAGACTTCAGTTTTGTACATTTTTAGATCATACGAAAAGAAAAGTTGTTTGTTTTTATGGCCAAACGGTGATTCAAACTAAGAACCCCTGATAAGACCTACACCTTCAACCACTGTGATCCGAGGGACAAGTAATTTTGATCTAAAATGTCTTGTATTTTGTGAGAGATTCTTAGTGAGCATAATCTAAACCTGGATAATAAATTTGCGAAAGACAATGACTAGATTTTCTAATTGAGCTTTTGAGCTGTGCTCTGTGAAAAGGAGCTACATGCATCTTTAAAAAAAAAAAAAAAAAAAAAAAAAAAAAAATCCATGTCATGGGCCAAAATTTTGCTATCTTTAAATTTTCTGCATGTTCATGGACCATTCTACCTCCAGATTTAGTCAAATGATAGACTAGATAAATTTTATGAATCTCAGATTTATGTGATAACTTGCTTGGTATCATGCATGATAGAGATGCATTAAACCTCCCTCTCACAGAGCATGACTTTTGTTTTATTGCTCATATCTAAACTTACCAAATGTCTGTGATTAAACTGCACAGTGGTTGCATTTTCAAACATATTTTTCCATTTTGGGTTAATGGCCCAGAGATCACTAGGAATCCATCTGTCAGCCATCTTGGGCCAGGAGTTATAAGTGAGTCCCGCATCTAACCCAGCCACAAATGCTCCTGAAGACAAAATGGTGGCAAATATTACATGAATACAACGCTAAAATACATGTGATATTATAACAAAACATGAAACAAAACTGAAAGTGTAAAATTTGGGTATTGTAGCTGTTTGAAGAACATTCTGATAAACTGTAAGTTAACCCTTAAAGCACCTTTCACAACTATACTTGCTTTTGCAGACAGTACAGATCAAATTCAGACTGCACAAAACATGCAGTCTGATCTTTGATCTACACAGTCCACTTTTTGAGACATTCTAAATGAAATTGACTTTGACAATTAGTTTATTTGGGTCTTAGTTCTAGATTTAAAATGCCTGTGGGTTTATTTGGCACGCTAAGGATCAAGTTTGGAGGAAAGAAAATATTTTGCAAAAGAATCTCTTCATTTCATAATTCCTCCATACTTGAAAAAAAAAAAGGTTATCTCCTGAAGGAAAGTAAAACAAACCCCCTACTTCATGTAGATACTTATTACCTCTACAGACCCCTTTTTTACCACTGGCAGCTTATCAAATGCTCTTGAAAATGTCACCTTTTGTCCCATCCTTTCCCCTTGAATTACATATAAAACATTTACTCTTTACCACCAGTCAACAAAACTTAGACTGGTCCAAATTGAATGCAATTCAATGCTAACCAAAACGATGAAATTTGTCATTGATTGGGTAGAAAACATTGTAGGGAAACGTGAATTTGCTGGTTACCAGCATTTTCTCCTTTCCTCACAATATTTTCAAGTGCCTTCTTCATCAGGATCATTAACAGTCAGGATTGAGTGGTATAATGTTACAATATTTGTCCCTGTTTAACAAGGATAGTTTCAGAGTTGTCTGCAGCAAATTTGTCAGACTGGTAATGGATAATGTTCTAAGAACCCTAGAGAACACAGCCTTTGAAAATAAAATTGAAAAAGGAAAAAATGCCAGAACCCAAGAATTTTTCCACCATGTTTTCGACCCAATTTAACTTTTCACCACACAATCCTGACTTTAAACAACCCTGAGGAAAAAAGCTTTTGAAAACATTGTCAGGAAAGGAGAAAATGCTGGTTACTAGCATTTCCTCATTTTCCCACAATGTTCTCTACACATCCCAAATCAAACCTCAATTTTTGAGTCATGTTTATTTTGTTGCCTGCAAATGCTTCCAATTTGAAAGTCTTAAATTTTGTTGTTTGGTAAAGAGTTAACACAAATCCCATCATTTGAGCCACATTCATTTTTTTATGGTATCAATAAATGCTGTCTACATGGACAGGTTCAAAATTTTGTATAGTAGCCTAGAATTGACTGAAATGGGTTTTTCAGTAAGATGTGATAGAGTATTATGTATCCTGGTAACGATTACCTCCATACCTGATAAAGCAGTTAAGAACACAACTCCCATCAACCCATGGGACATACGACTCAATCTTGCAGCAGCAGGAAAGGGTACAGCTGACTAAAGCATATAAAAGAAAATAAACTTTGTTTCTCCATAGTGTATAAAAATGGCTGACGTTCAGAGCATTTATAAGTATCAAACTAATTCATTTTAACCTGTCTAGGCATTTAATCCTGTATCGGTACCCTGGTACACACTTTATGATCAGATTAGATGTTCTTCAATTTCTTTGAAAAAGGTGTTGCATTTTAACTCTTTACCACATAACGAAAATTTAAACTTGTCTAAATTCAAAGAATTTGCAGAGACAAAGTAAATAAGACCCTTTACCAAATGACAAAATTAAAGAGCTATCCAAATTGAAAGCATTTGCAGATGACAAATTCAGTGTTAAATTGTGTGTTGGGAAGGGTAGAAAACATTGTGGGAAAAGGAGAAAATGCTCGTTACCAGCATTTTCTCCTTTTCCCACAATGTTTTCAAAAGGCCTCTTCCTGAGGGTCGTTAAAACTGGGGATTGTGTGGTAAAGGGTTAAAAGAATATGCTTTAGAAATACATGACCCTGCTTCTGCTCATTTTTATATGATACAATATAAATTGACATTAAAAACAAGGTCAACTACAAGCCATGTAATGCACTTGTTGTTGCAAAAATTTCATGAGTTGAATGTATCTTTATATCTGGTTATTCATATACGAAAGTTAAATAGTCTTAGAATATTGGAAGTATTGCTTATTAAGTTACTAGGTGTTGTGTTTAACTCTTTACCACACAATCCCGACTTTTAACGACCCTGAGAAAGAAGCCTTTTGAAAACACTGTGGGAAAAGGAGAAAATGCTGGTAACCAGCATTTTCTCCTTTTCCCACAATGTTTTCTACCCTTCCCAACACACAGTTTAATTTTTGAGTTGCAATGAATTTGTCGTCTGCAATGCTTTCAATTTGGATGACTCTTTAATTTTGTCTTTTGGTAAAGGGTTAATCTATACTCTATGAGCAGTTTCACTTCACACATATTTAACCTCTATCAAAGACTCATTCAACCTTTGATAGCTAGTCACATATTGTGTACAACTGGGTCCGTATTCACCAACCATTCTTGAGAATATTCTTACTCTTATACTCCAAGATTTTCTATATTTGAAAGTAACACAACTCCTGATTGGCTAAACCATTCGGTTTTGCCAATCAGAAGTTGTGTTACTTTCAAATATAGAAAAATTCTGGAGAACAAGACTAAGAACGTTCTAAAGAATGGTTGGTGAATACTGGCCCTGAGCTTGTATGTGAACCAAACTCTGTGGAAAAGGGGACACAATGCACCTACAAAAAGTATTGACCCAGGTCAGCATGCGTAGTCTGCACAAGCTGACATGGCTTTATACTTTTTGCCATCTGTAAATTTTCTGCATGTCCAAAGACCATTATACCTCCAGATCCAGTTGATTGTAAGACTAAATGGATTTTATGGATCCATTTTTATGTGATGACTTGCTTGATATCATGCATCACAGAGATGCACTAAACTCATCTTTGCCACAGCATGGCTCATGCATTATTTGAGTCTGTCCTTGTAACTTACATAAGGCTATCTAGGGGATGAACTTGAAAGAAAAAAAAAATACCTTCAATTCTGGCAGCAGATGAGACAGACCATTCCACAAAAACAATGTATACAACAATAAGGCTGAACCAAGATGGGATGCCAGCCGGTACTGACTCACTCTTGGAATGTCTGTAGATTCTGGTTTTTCTTGTAGCCCGCTTTTCACCATATACCAACCAAGAAAACCCTAAAACAGTCCAAGAAAAGTATCAAACATTTGTTTCCTGTATAGAATAGTTATAATATTTCAACCTACAGACAACAAAAGTCTAATTTTTATCCATGTAAAAAAAGGACCTTGCACTCCCCTGTAGATGACAACTTCTGCAAACATTGTAGAAAAAGGTGCAAGAACTTGGTACAAGACAGTGACATTCATCTACAATCCAAACCCTGAACAGGAGCTTAGCCAAGCTTAGAATTGATCTAACAAAGCCTGGATTTTATCCACAGAGCCACAGGATCTGCCTGGAATCATTCTGGCATAAACTTGCGATTCCTTTGAACAGGAAAAATCAATTATATACATGAGCCATGCTCTGTGAAAAAGGGGCTTGATATATCTGCAGAAAGTATTAACTCAGATCAGCCTGCACAGGCTGACCTGACTGCGCAGGCTGACCTGGGATGAGTCTTTTCGCTATTGGTCAGTTTTCTGCATGTCAAAGGACCAGTCTACCTCATGATTCAGTTGGTTGTTAGGTATCATACATCATGGCAATGTAGCCCCCTTTTGCCAGAGCATGGCTCATCAATATGTAGAGGGCTATGTTTACTCGTACAGACCTCTTTTCTTTTGTCTTCCAGTCCATCGCTTTTAAAAAACATCATGAAAAAAGAAACTGGTTATTAGAAGCATGGCCTCAATGTGTTCCCTAGTATAAATTATCATTAGTTTACACAAATGATTTCAATTTTGTCCCCTGCAGGTAACAGTTCAATAATACTTTCTTCAGAACTTTAACCCTTTGGCTGCTAAGCGTGACTCATTGACCTTTTGCCTATAGTGTAGATCCAGATCAGGGACAGACTGCACAAAATGTGCAGTTTGATCTTTGATCTACCCTGTCCAATAAGGACATGTAGTTAAAAAAAAAAAAAAAAAAAAAAAAAAAAAAAACTACCACTGAAATAGCAAAATTTGGGGTTTTACTATCCACAAAGTTTCATTTCACTTATTTAGCAGGATAACCCTTTCCCAAACAAGCCCTGGTTTTCACGTGTCTCCAGTACAAGTCTTTTGAAAACACTGTGGGAAAAGGAGAAAACGCTCGTAACGAGCAATTTCTCCTTTTCCCACAGTGTTTTCTACCCTTTTTGACAACTTTCTGCCATTTTCATCAAACTTAAAATTGTCGTCTGCAAACTCTTTCAATTTGGACCAGTCCAAAATTTGTCGTTTGGGAAAGGGATAAGGGTTAACATATCATTATCATAGAATAATTATTTCATGAAACTCCAAACTCTTTCTAACAGCACAAAATGTTGGACACCTCCATATTGTAAGCATTTGCAGATGACAAAATAAATGTGGCTCAAATGAAAGAATTTGCTTTCTTTAAGATAGTAAACATTGTGGGAAAAAGAGAAAATACTGGTGATCGGGATTTCTCGCTATCCCACAATATTTTCAAAGTCTTTTTCCCTGGGGTCATTAAATCATGATATTGTTAGGTAAACGATTAAATATGCTTTCTCTGGGACTTCATAAATCCCAATTGTGCAAGTTTAATGTTCTTCAACAAGTGACAAAATTTTGGACTTGTCTATATTGAAAGCATTTGCAGATCACAAACCAAGTATGGTTAAAATGATAAGTTATGTCTTCAATGAGGTAGAAAACATTGTGGAAAAAAAGATAAAATGCTGGCTGGTTACCAGCATTTTCTTCTTATCCTACAATAGTTTTGAAAGGGTTTTTGCTAGGGTCATCACAACACAGGATTATCTTGTGAAGGGTTATTTTGCCCACCTGAAACCCTATAAGTCCAGCAAACAAGGCCAATCTTGGTTTCATAGCTTTTGAAATGTAGCCCTTTTTCAGGAAGTACAAGGCAGGCAGGGCAAAAACCAGCCCCACCCCTCTGCCCCACATTCTGTGTGCCCACTCCATGTAGTAGATAAACTTGAAATCACTTAGTGTCATTTCTCTCTCTTTGTTTACACTGTAAAGTATAAAATTAAACTTAATCCATTATCAAACAAAACCCCGAACAAGTTTTTTTTGAAAACATAATAGATGGAGATACTGCTAGTTACAAGCTTTTTCTCATTTTCCTACAAGGATCCTCAGAAAAGCTAAATGCAAAACCCTTTTGGTTTATTCAATTTAGATCCAATTTCATATTATTTACTACCAACTTTCTTGTCTTAATCATAAACTTTTTCAATTTGTGTGTTTTATTTTGCAACTCTTTACCAAACAATCCCAACGTTAAAGGCCCCTAAGGAATGAAGTTTTTGAAAACATCGTGGTGAAAAGAAGAAAATGCTAGTTTCAAGCAATTTGTTTCATTTCCCTCATCTTTTGTGGCCTTTCAATCATGAATTCCATCAATTGAGCCGTATAAAATATGTCCCCTGCAAATGTTTTCATATAGGACAGGTCAAGAGTATTTTTGTTTGGTTATGAGGCTAATTCATTAAGATAAAAAAAAAAAAAAATGAAAAAGCATTGATCAAAATTCTCTAGATCCTTAACTCTTTACCAAATGACAAAATTTTAGATCATTCCAAATTGAAAGCTTTTGCAGACAACAAAATAAATGTGGCTCAAAATTTCAAATTTGTTATGGGAACAATAGAAAACACTGTGGGAAAAAGAGAAATGCTGGTTTCCAGCATTTTCTCTTTTTCCCACAATGTTTTCAAAAGGCTTCTTCCTCAGGGTCATTAAAAGTCTGGACTGTGTGGTAAAGGGTTAAACCAACTCCTAGGGAGATGATGGTGTAGGGGTACCACTGGTCAGAGCATCACCCACTACTATCAGAGATTCCTGGTTAGAATCCCACGGTGAGAGCTGTCAGCCTTTGGAGCTACTCACAATGTGGTCCTAGTAGCATTTAAGGTTTCAAAACAAATTGTGAAACCTTGTTTCACAATCGATGTAAAAACAAATCCGTTTAACTCTTTACCAAACAAGAAAACCTTTGACTTGTCCAATTTAAGAGCATTTGCAGACGACAAATCAGTCTTGATTCAAATGATTGAAATTGTTTTTAGAAGAACGTCAAAAGGAGAAAATGATGGTTACCAGCATTTTCTCCTTTTCCCACCATGTTTTCAAAAGCTTCCTCTGTCAGGGTTGTTAAAATTCCAGATTATGTGGCAGACAGTTGAGCTCAAATCAACACTGAATCCTATCAGATTCTTAACAGGTCTAATTCATTCACACAGAACACCTACTATTTATACTCTGGATATTCCTTATATCTCTCAAACTCTGCAATCCATTCTTCCTCCGAGGTGGGAGGTTTCATGTCCTTAAGAAGTCTCCAGTCAACCATGGACAGTCCAGACTCTGTCAGCCTGTTAACATAATAAACAACTACATACCGGTAGTAACTCCTTATCAAACCACAAAATTTTAGCCTGCTTCAAATTGAAATTGCAGATGACAAAATGAATGTGCCATGCTCATTTAAAAGGGGGCTTAATGCATCTGCGAAAAGTATTGACCCAAGTCAGTCTGCATGGACTCCAGGCATAGCTCAAATGTGACTTAATATTGAATTTTTTTTGGGGGGGTTAGGGTAGAAAACATTGTGGGAAAAGGAGAAATGCTGGTTACCACCATTTTCTTTTTTCCACAATGTTTTCAAAAGCTTTCTTTCTCAGGATCCCTTAAAGTCTGGATTATGTTGTGAAGGGGTAAACTACTGATATGTAGAAAAATTCTCTTATAGAACAGTATTGTTTAGTCTCTTTAACTTAGAAAATAGTTCCCGCACAATGCCACCTTTTAATGACCCTGGAAAAGAAGCCTTTTGAAAACATTGTGGGAAAAGGAGAAAATGCTGGTAACCAGCATTTTCTCCTTTTCTCGCAATGTTTTCTACCCTAACAAAGAACAAGAGGGCCATGATGGCCCTGGGTCGCTCACCTTAGTAGAGTGCCTTAAAGGTTTTTCTTTAATTTGACCATGTGACCTAGTTTTTGACTGCAGGTAACCCAATTTCAAACTCATATTTCATGAAGACAAACATTCTGACCAATTTTCAAGTCAATTGAGCAAAAAATGTGGCCTCGAGTGCCCTAAAGATATTTCTTTAATTTGACCTAGTGACCTAGATTATGACCCCAGGTGACCCAAATTTGAACTGGTCATTGACTATATCAAAAGAAACATTTTAACCAATTTTCAAATCAAATGAATAATAAATGTGGCCTCTAGAGTGCCCACTAGCTATTTCTTTAATTTAACCAAGTGACCTAGTTTATGACCCCAGTTGACCCAAATTCAGACTCATGTGAGATTTTACAAAGACAAACATTCTGACCAATTTTCAAGGCAATTAAGCAAAGAATGTGGCCTCTAGAGTGCCCACAAGGTATTTCTTTATTTTGACCTAGTGACCTAGTTTATGGTTCCAAGTGACCCAAATCCAGACACATCTGGTATTTCATCAAGACATACATTCTGGCAAAATTTCAGGTCATTTGAGCAATAAATGTGGCCTCCAGAGTGCAAACAAGGTATTTCTTTAATTTGACCCAGGAAACTAGTTTATGACCCAAGTGGACCCAAATTAATCAGTGGTTTAGGAGAAGAAGATGTTTAAAGAAATTGTTGATGGACGACGGACGCTGGACGCCGGACATAGGGCGATCACAATAGCTCACCTTTAGCATGTTGTGCTAAGGTGAGCTAAAAATTGCACCATTTTAGCCACACTGAAGTTGTTGTCTGCTTTCAATTTTGACATGGCAAAAATCTTTTCGTCTGGTAAAGGCTTAAGAAGTACTAACAGCATAAGATTATCTATTTCTACACATCTCAGTACTACAATCTGTTCCGTGATGCCTACCAAGACTTCTATTTTTTCAACTCTTTAGCACCTCGCAAAATTCAGACTCTTTCAAATTAAAAGTAGTTTGCAGACAACAAATAAATGTGGCTTAAATGATAGAAAAAAAAAAAATACACTCTATTGGTCAATATTTCAGCTACTGCCTTTTTCAAGAGTTTTTAAAAAAAACATTGTGTCATTTATAAGGTCATTTTGTCTTTGATAAGGTTGTAAACTTTTCAGAAAAAAAGAACAAAATGCTGATTACCAGTACTTTCCCCTTCTTCAAAAATTTTCCACAATTTTCCCATTTTCCTACAAAGTTTTTAAAGCCTTTTTCCTCAGGGTCCTTAATTCTTTACCAAACAACAAAATTTTAGACCAGTCCAATTTGAAAGCATTTGCAGACGACAAAATAAATGTTTCTCAAAAATTGAAATTTGTTTTTGGAAGAGTAGAAAACATTGTAGTAAAAGGAGAAAATGCTGGTAACCAGCATTTTCCCCTTTTCCCTAAATGTTTTCAACAGGCTTTTTCCTCAGGATTGTTAAAAGTCGGGATTGTGTGGTAAAGGGTTAAAACTAAGGATTGTGTGGAAAAGGGTTAAAAGGGTTATGGAAACATAGCACAGAAAGAAAATCCAAAAGAGATGCTTAACTCTATATCAGATGATAAAATTTTAGCATGGCCCAAATTGGAAAGCATTTGCAGACGACAAGTGTGGCTCAGAAACTGAAATTTACCTTTGAAAGGGTAGAAAACATAGTTGGGAAAGGAGAAGATGTTGGTTACGAGCATTTTCTCCTTTCCCCACAATTTTTTCAAAATCTGTCTTCTTCAAGGTCGTTTAAACTCCGTATTGTGTGGTAAAGGGTTAAGAATGGAACAGATGAACAAGCTGAATCGGAAAATATTCACTGGCTTACCTTTTTTACCTCCTGAAACAAATTTGCAGCAAGTGATTTAACCCTTTACCACACGACAAAATTTTAGACCAGTCCAAACCCAAAGCATATGCCAAATTAAATGTGGCTAAAATTGTGGAAATTGTCTTTGATAGGGTTGAAAACATTGTGGAGAAAGGAGAAAATGCTGGTTTCAAAAGTCTTCTTTCTCAAGGTTATTAAAAGTCGTCAATTGTGTGGTAAAGGGTTAACAAAAGCATGCTTGTAAAACATAAATCATCAAGAATGACCCATGTTATGGTAACCAGTTTTTCATCCTTTCATCATCTATTTTCTGTCCTTTCAAAGACAACTCCTATCCTTCAGAAGCATTTATTGAGTCATCTGCAAAAGGTTTTGATGTGTGTAAGTCTAGCAATGTGTTACCTAGAATGCAGTCTAGATTACTGATTACAATCGAACAGCTATGCTAACCTTGTCACACCACCGAGTATCACAGCTCCCACGCACATACCAGCACAAGCTATCAGCCATCTTCCAACTGCTTTCTCTGCATGTTTGGGTATTTCTTCCACCGCAACGCGACCTGCGGCTGTTGTGGTCTGTCTTAGGATGGTTTTGAAGCTTTTGATTGCAGCTCGGTTCTACAGAAATAAACAAAATGTTAGCATCAGATGAGAAGGGACATTTGAAGAGGAAAAAAAAAAAATGTCCAAATCTACTGCTTGCAAATGAAATTATATGTACCTTTGTTATTTTCTTTTTTGGCACCATTTTCAAGATTCTTTAACCATTTGCCACACCCGAGTTTAAAAAACCCTGAAGAAGACTTTTGAAAACATTGTAGAAAAGGGACAAAATCTATTGACCCTTATGGATTTCAAGCCCTGTATGCTTGGCTACTGGGTGCATGTCAAGCATTTTTTATCTACAACTGTTTATTTTGGAGTTTAATGTTGTTTTAACAGCTTAGGTCATATCATGGCTGTCAGTGCACCTATGCATGTGTTTCTGGGCTTTCTCACACCAGAACAAACACAACTTTTCTTCCAAGCCACTGACTGCTTTTCACTTGCAATAGAGATGGGAAGCCAAAAACTGCATGAAGGAAATTTTACCTCAACTGGGTATCAACTGGGTATCAAACCCGCAACCACAAGTTCAAGGGTCAGATAAGCTGACCATTAAGCTACCTGGCTGGGCTTTCATCAACAAAGTAAGATCTTTTATTTCATTGTGGATGTACCATACTCTTAGATTTTGGTTTTTCATTTCAAGTAGTTTAACCTTTTACCAGACGACAAAATTTTAGCCTTGTCCAAATTGAAAGCATTTGCAGACGACAATTTCAATGTTGCTCAAATGGTGCAATTTTTCTTTGATAGGATAGAAAACAATGTGGGAAAAGGAGAAAATGCTGGTTACCAGCATTTTCTCCTTTTCCCACATTGTTTTCAAAAGGCTTCCTTCCCAGAGGCGTTAAAAGGCGTCATTGTGTGGTAAAGGTTAAACATCAATTGTCATCTTGTATTTCAAACAAAATTGGCTCTAGACAACATGCATGCTCCCAGCACTGTAAAGTTTATATAATCACAAGCCTTCTGTTTCGGACAACCTAGGTCCGTATAAGCCTGTTCAGGCGCAAAAACAACTTACCTTATGTCCCAAGAAATGTTGCCTAGCAGCTGATAACTGACTGTATGTAACCCTGGCCCCTTGAAAACAGTTTTGAAACTTCCAACAACATGACTGAGGCTGAAATGAAAGAAACCATTTGATTACGGTTTTACTGATTAAATAAGACCTTCATTACCTTCAGTCATAGACAGCTTTGGCCAAAATGAAATGTTAAGTGATAATCTGTTACTACAACTGTAATGGCCAAAATGAAAAGTTAAGTGATAATCTGTTACTACAACTGACGGCTTTTGAGTTAGAGCTCTGAAACAAAAAGATAGACATATTGACGGCCAAATAGACGGACAGACAGACATGGTGAAACCAGAATACCCTCTCTACTACACAGGTGGGGGGTATAATTAGGTTTCCTCAAATAGCATTGTACACAACTTTCTTTGAATCTTTACCACATGACAAAAATGTAGACTTATCCAAATTTAACCCTTTCCCAAACAAGCCCTGGTTTTCACGTGTCTGCAGTACAAGTCTTTTAAAAACACTGTGGGAAAAGGAGAAATTGCTCGTAACGAGCAATTTCTCCTTTTCCCACAGTGTTTTCTACCCTTTTTGAGACCTTTCTGCCATTTTCATCAAATTTAAAATTGTCGTCTGCAAACTCTTTCAATTTGGACCAGTCCAAAATTTGTCGTTTGGGAAAGGGTTAAAGGGTTTGCAGACAACAATTAAAATGTGGCTCCAATTATGGAATTTCTCTTTGACAGGATGGAAAACATTGTGGAAAAAGGAGAATATGCTTGTTCCCGGCATTTTCTCCTTTTACGCCAATGTTTTCACAAGACTTTTTCTTAAAGAGTTGTTAAAACCGGGGATTGTCTGGTAACTGGTTAAGTCAGCCCAAACTAGATCTGCAGTTCAAAGTGTCTCTTTTTACGAGCTGTCGGATATGTTTTGGATGCACCTACTTCAAAATGAAAATTCTAGAAAAAAAAAAGTTATGGTTGAGAAAATTTGCTAATTTATTTGATTAACAAAACTTGTGAAATACCATAACTACTTGAACATAAAATATTTCTAAGCCTCATAAAAAGATTTTTGTTGATCATTACTACCTCAGAATGCAATCTCACATCATCAAACAATCAGACTAAATTACTTTTCTTCTGAATTATTCAATAAATACTGTATTCACTTACTGTGCAATTAACCCTCTACCACACAATCCAATGTTTTAATGACCCTGACTGAAGATTGATTAATTGATTGAATGGTGTTTTATGCCGCTTTCAACAACATTTCAGTCATATAATAGCGATAGCTCAAATATTCGTGTATTTCCAGGGTTTCACCAGTACTAGGCTAGGGCTATGAAGTGTCTCTCAGGACCCTAGCTAAAGAAGGCTCTTGAAAACATTATGGGAAAAGGAGAAAATGCCGGTAACCAGCATTTTCTCCATTTCTCACAATATTTTTAGCTCAATCAAGGACAAAGTCCATTATTTGAGCCAACTTTCAATTTTGACAATTCTATAATTCTGCTGTGTTGCAAAGAGTAAACAAAGCAAAATGAGTTGAAAATAACAGGGAAATGAAAATGCTTTTAGTCTCTATATAATTTCCTTCTGTTTGGACTGCTGATCTTATACCCCTGGTTAACCATTTATCCTACAATGACATAATCCCAACTCTTAACAACCTAAAATTTTGTTGTTTGGTAAAGGATTGAGTCCTTGCATAGTATACAGGTAAAAAACTGATGGTGTAGACCTAGAGGGAGCAGCAAGAGCTATATTTCACCCATGATGGTTTTGTTACTAAATCAATGCAGATGAACCCCTCTATCAACATAATTAACCCTTTACCAGACAACAATGTTTGAGACTTATCAAAAGTGAAAGAATTTACAGACGACAAATAAAAAGTGTCTCCAATAATGAAGATTTTCTGGATAAGGGCAGAAATCATTGTGAGAAAAGGAGAAAATGCTGGTTACAAGCATTTTCTCCTTTTAGCACAATGTTTTCAAAAGCTTTCTTCCCCAGGGTTGTTAAAAGTTAAAAGACGGGATTGTGTGGGAAAAGGATTAAATTGTGAACTATCTTTCCAGCTGCATTAATAATTTAAAGAGCAGGTTTAATTACACACTGTATAAAACATAACAAAGGAGTTAATATCTCTGGCTTTTGACTTATTAGGAAAAGAGTTTCATTGTTTTTTCATGAAATGAAAATTTTAGATTAGGCATATTTAAATGAATTTCTGATTACAAAAAACATTTCAGTAACTGAAAGATCATTCTTATATGCCACTAAAATCCTAATTACTGCTTGAATCATGCATATTAAAAGGGTACAATACATTTCACACTTCAATCCTTAACCGGAAACCGTAATGTCGTCCAAAAAAAAAAAATTACCTGGTTTTCAAGGCATTCAAGATTTATAGTAAAGTGTATTTATAAAGGACCAACAACTACCATTTGCACCAAAACTGACCTAAACTGCTGATAACCATGAGATGGAAAAGTACTAAACAAAAAAATAAATGAATATCTCTAGAGTCTTCAATATCTAGACAGTAATGAATGGGACGGAAAAATGTCATGGCATCTACTGACATTTTTACCAGCTTCCATGCATATAGTTATGAGGACAAATTTGGACTGCTTGACAAGACTTTTTATTATTAGCATCTGAAAATACTGAATATTCAAACAAAAGGATTGTAAATATTTGCTCTAATTTTGACTTTATCCATAATGCATGTTCTATAAAAATTGTCCAGAGATAGGTAACCGAAGAAAACAGGTCATGAAATTCATCCAGAGATAGGTGACCGAAGAAAATAGGTCATGAAATTCATCAATCTAATTATAGATCAAAACCTTGTTACGTTACTCCACATGGTTCCCATTCACATACGTGCCCAATTCACCCACTTAATTAAATAACCATGCAAAAAAATATATGCATAATTCACATACTTGATTAAATAATCACAAACAAAAATATGAAGTGAAATCTGTATGCACACACAACTTTAAGGGCTCCCACTGTCGATCGCCAGTGGGGCCAATTGGGACAAGTTGGAAAAAATGTCTCCAAAATTGAAGCAATGGCGAATCCACTGGCAACAAGTAATGTCTTTACATGATATTTGAAAGATCTAAACTCTTGACATATACAGTAAGTATCAAACATGAAAGATGCATGGGTTGCCGTTTATAGATAGTATAGATACATGACTTTTTGGCATCTGAACTAACCGGGTCGCATGCCAGAAAATTTTAAGGATTGAAATAAAATGGTGAAAAAGGATTTAAAGTTAACACATATTAGGTCAAAGAAAGTAGCAAGAAATTTGTCGGTACATCAGGGATATGCCTGTCAGACTAAAGGTATGAGAGTAAAATCCCATATAGATTTTTTTCAATGAGATTTTTTCAAGAATTATGAGATAGTTTCCAACAATGCCCATGAAACTATTATATAAGGCATAAAAACTGGCTAAAGAACTGAACTGAAGTGAAAATAAAGTCATCCCCCATTCTGCTACAAAGTTTTAACACATTCATGATCTAAATCTTGGATCTTTCATAGCAAATTTAGGGATAGGTACAGCGTGTTTGTGATCCTTATTTTGAATATGTCTTTGAATTGCTGTTTTCTTAACCCTTTCCCAAACGACAAATTTTGGACTGGTCCAAATTGAAAGAGTTTGCAGACAACAATTTTAAATTTGATAAAAACGGCAGAAAGTTATTAAAAAGGGTAGAAAACACTGTGGGAAAAGGAGAAATTGCTCGTTATGAGCAATTTCTCCTTTTCCCACAGTGTTTTCAAAAGACTTGTACTGCAGACACGTGAAAACCAGGGCTTGTTTGGGAAAGGGTTAAATTGTTTTTACTGATCGATGGGGTCTTAGAACAGTCTGGGACAGTGCAGTTTTTTGCCATAGATAGCAGTAGTTTCAAAGCCATTTTTGCTGAAATTTTGGGTGATCTTGCAAATCCGATTTGAGTTGTTCAAGTGCATAGTTGCTAGGAGCATCCGAGTCTGGACTAATCATTTGGAGAGTCCTTTTATTACCCTGTATGGGCTTCATATTCTTTTCTGATCATCATTTTTCGAGCAAAAACTCGGTTAACTTGCAATACAAAAGAAACCCTTTACGGAATAAAAACAAGCAGTGTTCAAAATTAATTTCAAACGCGTGTTATGCAGTCTGGATTTGAGCGTCTACAAGATATCCATTTATAAACACTCATAGACCAGTCTGAATGATTTATGTCCTTTGTTGACAATCAAATACGAAGATGAACAGGTCTTTTGGTGTCTGCAAATGCTTTGAATTTGGATGAGTCTAATATTTTGTGGTCTGGTCAAAAGTTAATTTTCATGTTTTGTGACCGTTGATTTTTAGACTAGCAAAGCTAGTCTATAGGCATCATGATTGACCCAGAGTCAAAGTAAACAAAAAACCCCACAGTTGCCAAATGCTGCCTCACAGTAAAATACTTCTTTCTATTAGAAATCCCAATTCTGTTATATATGACAATTTTGACAAAAACCACTAAATTTCTACCACTCTAATTTGAACATGTCTTCTTACAGTCATAGACTGAACAAGATGTCATTTATAAGGTACAAGATCTTTGCTTATATGTAAATTAAGTGACCTATGCAAAGTAGGCTATTCTCAGTTATTCCTACACCACTGTAACATTATGAATGAATCTAAAAATAGATACACCTAGGTAACTTGTAGCAAATCCCAGCTGCATTCACTCTCACTGGACAGGGAACCCTTATCATTCCTTCAGTCATTCACTATTTGGATCATTGTGTACAGTTAAACTGTTATGTTTAACCATTGTTTTATGTTTAGAATATTAACCCTTTACCACACAATCCGAAGTTTTAATGACACTGGGGAAAGATCCCTGGTAACCAGCATTTTTTCCTTTTCCCGCATTGTTTTCTGCCTTTTTGGAATCAGGTTTCATCAATTCATCCATCTTAAATTGGTGGTCTGTAACAGCTTTGAATTTCGTTTCGTAAAGAGTTAAACAGTTCACTACATCTTGCACTATTGGATATTGACTTATTGATTGTGTGGTGTTTACAGCCGTTTTCAACATTATTTAGGTGATATCATGAAGGCCAGTGCACCTTTCCATGTTTTCCTGGAGTTTCTTTTACCAGCACCACCGTGACTCAGTGACCCTTTGTGGACAGTGTGTATCAAGATCAGACTGCACAGAACAGCAGTCTTTTCTTGGATCTACACTGTCCGATAAGAGGATATATTTTCTCCAAAATAGCAATATTCAGGTGTTTACCACTGGCTTGAAAGTTTCATTTAATTTTTATAGCAGGTTAAGGGTTAAACTTAAACTGGATGATAGTCAACCAATAGCATACATAGCCCCGGTAACTCAGTCGGTAGCATACAGGACATGAGAACAGGAGGTCGCTGGTTTGATCTCCCGCTTGGCCAATTTCTTCCCGAGGATTGATGATAGTCATTGCGACAGGATTCATTCCTCTCTCAAGTTTCGACGGTGGTTATGTGGGAAAGCAGCCAGTGGCTTGGAAAGAATATTGTGCGGAGCACTTGTAAAAGATACACCAGGAAAGCATGGATATGTGCACTGGCTACTGCTATATGACTAAAATAATGTTGAAAATTGGGTTAAACACTATACAATCAGTCAATCAATCAAATTCGCTAGTTTGTCAGTACTTTCAGTACTTTGATTTTCTTTTTTGGATGCGTTTTTTTCTCGTGTTAGAAGATTTTCAATGAGATTTCTCTGATTTTTCCATGATAATATCAAAGAATCGTGGCATTGGCATAGCCCTGGTATATTATGATCTTTTCATTAGGAACATGCTTACATCATTGTTTATATGGCATTATGTAAATAAACAACTTTGAGATAGTTGATTACATTCTGATAATCATAAAACAGTGACGTCATCCACTGAGTAGCTGGAAAGGAATTTCTGATATCTTTTTGAGTTGGATAATGGGTACCCTTGACAAAAGTCAGTTAATGATATGCAAGGACAACTACTTAAGAAGAAACTGAGGATGATTTCTCCGACGATAATATCTGGTTACGAATGATTTCTGTAGAGATATTGTCCCGATTCAGTTTGGGGACAATTTCTCCACCTCTAGGCCGAATTGTAGCACAACCGGGTATTTGAAATTGAAATTTCCTTTTAGTCAGTGGAAAAAAAGGAACCCAATCTTAATCCTTAAGCAGCTAAGCTCAACTCACTGACCTTGTGCAGACAGTGTAGATCAAGATCAGACTGCGTAGAATGTGCAATCTGGATCTGGCATCCACATTTTCTGATAAGGGAACAGGTAAAGTATCTCCAAAAAATAAGTCTGATATAACATTATTCACGTTTTTCCTACCGGCTTAAAGTTTAATAATCGCTGAATTTATTTAGCAGTATAAGGGTTAATGTCAATACAGAGATATTACTTTTGCAGCTGTGTTGCTAAAACTTCTGTGGAAGCAAGATAATCTGTTCATCATTGCCTGCATTGTCACTTCTTCCCAGTTACTTTTATGCGAAATAATAGAATGGGTGTTTGTTATGCAAAGTTATTTACTTGAGTTACGAAACGTGTTTGTAGACGCTTGCATACTATTCGCTCAAGGCTCCGGTTGACCATTGATCAAACACAATTTCCGTTTCCTGTATAATATAAGGGAGATGACTCTGATACAAATTGGGATGAACACAAAACAAGTCTTTTCCCTTTGACCATAAATAACAATGACGACGTCGGTCATTCGAAAGATTGATACCGTCGTCTCTTGCAAAATAAGAAATCATGACAATTTTTTTTTTTCAATCAAATTCTTACGAAACAAGGAGATTTTTGAGAAAAGTAATATTAGATCTAATGTTTCTTTCACAACAATATACTAAAATCTGGACAGATAGAGAACGTTTTCTATTGAATACCGAGCGATCTTGCAGGTTCTTAGAGGTGACTTACAGATCAAACACGCGATTCGCTCTTAGGTGTCCTATATTCGGGAGGCTTTCCCTCAGTCGACTATAGCTTGGGTGGACATTTTGCACAGACAGGTCTGGGCGGGAGCCTCCAGTGGATACGACGCTATCGAGCGTAAGCGCAGGCGTGTGAACAGAATTGGCCGCATGTTGGTTTGCTCGTCGTGCAAGTCCGAGATTATCAAGACCGAAATAGATTATAAAACAGCCTTTCATGATTATTTATGTGAAATTGCGGCCAGAGCACCTATCCATGCTTTTCTGGAGTTTCTTTAACCAGCACTACTGCGCCTCAATGACCCTTTGCTGACCGTGTGGATTAAGATCAGACTGCACGGAGCATGCAGTCTGATCTTGGATCTACACTAACCAACAAGAGGATATATTTTTCTCTAAAATGTAACTTTGAAGTAGCAACAATATCATGTGTTTACCATTGGCTTGGAAGTTTCATTTAACATTTCTATCAGTTTAAGGGTTAAACTTAAACTGGATTATAGTTAACTAATTGCACGCATAGCCACGGGAGTTCAGTCGGTAGCGTACAGGACTTGAGAACAGGAAGTCGCTGGTTCGATCCCAGCAGGGATCGTATATACACCCCTGATCCCAGACTCGGCAAATTCCTTTCCGAGGATTAATGATAGTCATTTCTCACTCGCGTTTCGGCGACAGTTATGTGGGAAAGCAGCCAGTAGCTTGGAAAGAATATTGTGCGGAGTACTAGTAAAAGAAACTCTAGGAAAGCATGGGTATGTGCACTGGCCACTGCTACATAACTGAAATAATGTTGAAAACTGGGTTAAACACAATCAATCAATCAAATTCGCTAGTGCTTTGATTATCTTACAGGCTTAACTAGACATGTGGATGGTATAAATCTACGATCAGACTGCTTGTTCTTTGTAGTTTGATCTTGATCTATGCTGTCCATAAAAAGTTGCTGCTGAACATGTTCAGTGACTAGAGCCTGTGACTTACAATGTTTTTCAGACTCGTTTTGCTCAGACAACGAAATGCTAGACAGTCCATTTTGAAAGCATTTGTGGACAACAAACGTATATCCAACATGATTTGTCTGTAAATGAGTAGAAAACATCACAAGAAAGCAAAAATGCTAGTTACCAGAATTTCTTCCTTTTCCCAAAATGATTTCTAATTCTTCTTCCTAAGGGTGAAAGTTTGAAATTTATTCATCAATATCACATGATTACAGCTATTATATGAGCAACAAGGAAAGATAATATAAGCCTTTCAGGGATTTTTTTCCCATTTATTCTTATCAATGTCTGTTCACCACTGGCTGTAATAAAGTTAATCATTTGTGCTTGTCTTGTAATGAATCAAATGCAAATGTTTCACAACAACTAAATTCCTTCAACAGAGTAATTCTGTATTTTTTTCTCAGAAGGACAAGGCACTTCAAAGCCCAAGCCCAGCACTGGTGCAACTCAGGAAATACATCAACAGTGAGTTGTCACTGCATTATGGCCAAAATAATGTTGAACGTTGCAAAAACACCCTTCTATCAATCAATACTATTTGCCAATAGGTCACCACATTCTGATTCTGTCAGATCTTGGCTTCATGCTGTTACATATGTTGATATACTTTTGTCAAAATTTGATACAGCCTTGAAATGTCAGTCATGATGTTTTCAAAGAGGAAAAATGGCTGTCTCACATATATATATTTAGCTGTCTAGAGCTAAGAGATTCAGCAGAAAGAAGGATAACAACACATCAATCACATTTTGTATTTCTTTTAATTTCATATTTTTTTTTCTTCACATTGACTACAGATCTGTGGGAGATGTATCTTGAAAAAAAAAAGGAAAGGAAATTTCTAAAAAGGGATTAGAATATCAGAAAAATCACACAGTTATCTTCAATCTGAAAGAGCTACGGGCAACTTAATCCTTTACCAAACAATCCTGACTTTTAACGACCCTGAGGAAGTAGGCTTTTGAAAACTTTTGTGGGAAAAGGAGAAAATGCTGCATTTTCTCCTTTTCCCACATTGTTTTCTATCCTTTCATTCACAAATTTTACGTTTCAATCAATGTTTATTTTGTTGTCTGCAAAGGCAAGTCAAAAATATTGTCATTGGTAAAGACTCAAGATACTGCTGCAGACAATGTGGTTCACAATCAGACTGCACAGAACATGCAGACTGATCTTGAATCTACACTTTCCTCTCTTTTTGTAAAATGTATTTGCCAAAACAGCTTAACTTAGAATCTTAAGGTCATTTTTACCCACCAGAATGAAAATCTTACAAAAAATATGTTTACTCATTGATTTGTAAATATTTTGTGCATTTTGCTTTCATTTTCAGTTGTAAACAAAATATCATAAATATCACAGATACAAATGGATGAACGGACAATATCAGAAGCTAAATAATACCATCAGGTCCTAAGTGTCATTCTCCATATAATTTTTTCACGTAAAGAAACTCTTTTTTTCTCTTTCAACCACAGCCCCTTTCATTTTATTTCTTTTAGAAGCAAAAGATTATGGTTAGTTAGCATATAAGCAATCATCTGCCAGTGCTAGCAAGGTGCAACCGTATTGGATAAGCTCTGCATCAAGTAGCTGTACCTTTACTGTATACTTTCAGCAGTTACACATTACAAGCAATTTCTCATTTGCCACAATGTTTTCAAAAGTAGTTTTATCAGTCCCCTGTAAGGCAGAAAATTCATCAACAGGTAATGAATTAATCAGGTAATAGAAAGATAGCAAGCTTTCATGCACAAAGATGGACTGGGTGAAATAAAACACTGTAACATTTAATGGTTTACCAGATAGCAAATTTTAGACTTGACCCCAAGTGTTTTCAGGTGGCATGTTGTATCCGTCTCGGATGATATTGGATGTTTCTATAAAATAGAAGAGAACATGGCCTAAAAAGGAGACAAAGGCTTCTGACAAGCTTTTTCTCCATTTTTAGCCACATTTCCTGAAGTCTCCTACCTGGGGGTAATAGATCATGGGATCTTTTGATTAAGGGGTTAACAAGGCAACCACATTTTTACATTCCAAGAAAACTATTTGGAAGAACCTATTCCTTATTACAATCAATTGTATCTTTTTCAGTGTTTTCCAGAAATCTTTCTAATTTTCTTCTAAGATGTGTGTTGTATGGATTAATATATGTTTTTCTTTCAGAATTTTTTATACTGGAGTAGTGCAAAATTTGTTGTTTTGGTACTTTTTAAAATCCATCCTAAATCCATGTGCAAAGAAATTAAAACCTTGTTCATATTTTAGCATTTATAGCTTGATTTGACCATAATATAATAAACAATCCTGTGTTTTAATGACCCTGAGAATGAAGGCGTTTGAAAACATTTTTGAAAAAGGAGAAAATACTGATAACCAGCATTTCTCCTTTTCCCACATTTTCTAGCCTGTCCAAAAACTTCAGTTTATTTGTTCCAATTTTTAACCCTTTACCGCACAATACCACTTTTTGATGCCTCTGGGAAAGAAGCCTTTTGAAAACATTGTGGGAAAAGGAGAAAATGCTGGTAACCAGCATTTTCTCCTTTTCCCACAGTGTTCTCTACCCTATCAAAGAAAATTTGCACCATTTGAACCGCACTAAAATTGTCGTCTGCAAATGCTTTCAATTTGGACAAGGCTAAAATTTTGTCGTGTGGTAAAGGGTTAAGTTGTGGCCCCCTGATGTTTTCAATGTTTAAAATTGCTTGGGAAAGGATTACCCTGTTGCAATTCCAGCTTATTAACAGTGACATCCATTACTGGTACAAGTGACATATTACACAGATATTTGAAGGAAAGGACGCAAGTTTTTTAGACACTTTACCAGGCAACAAAGTCTTAGATCTGTCCATAATGAAAACTTTTGCAGATGATAAATTGAATGTGGCTCGGATTAATTGATGTGTCTTTAAAAGGTTAGAAAATAGTAAGGGAAGGGGAGAACATTTAACCTGCCTTTTCTGTTTTTCCCACAATGTTCTCAAGAGCTTTCATCCTAAGGGTCATTAACATATAAAATTGTTTGGTAAAGGGTCAAATAATATGGAAAACTTTGTGGAAAAGGAGAAATTACTTGTTGCAATAGCCTGCCACTTTAACTCTTTCCCAGAAGATAAAAATTTAGACTTGTCCTATTTGGAGGTGTTTTCAGTCTGAAAATTAAATATGGCTTAATGTTGCCATTAGTCTTTGTAAGGATAGTAAAAACTGTTGGAATAGAAGAAAGTGCTGGTTTTCTTCTTTCCCCGCAATGTTTTCAAAGGCCATTTTCCTCAGGGTTGTTAAAACACAGCATTGTTTGGTAAAGCCCTAATTTACATACCTATGGGTCTGGTGTTATGGGATAATAAGTGTATAAGTAATTCATAACAAGTCAAAAATCAACCATCTTATAGATAACAAAATACTTTCAATTTTTATCACAACTTCTACATGATACTGTTAACAACAAAAAAGTCCCAAGAGAACAAGAATGAGAAAAAAAGTTATCCATTCATATCTCTAATGTTCAACTTGGACTAATGCAGGGAAAGTTCTCATTCTTAATCTTTCCACTTCAGCCCTTAATACAGCCACTTCCTGTGCTTGCGCCTTTGCTAAATCAACAAGTTTTCTCCTGTATACAATGTCTTGATAGCGCTTTTCTCTGCCTGTATCAGATCGACGATCAGCTGGTAAAAATGAATAAAATAAAAATGTTTACTTAATCATGTTTCTTTAAAGTTAATTAAAAATATATTTTGACAACTCTTTTTGATTTTTGGAAGAGACACAATTCCTTGTTTTTAGCAGTTACTCCTTTTCCTGCACGTTTTCATATGTCTACTGCTGGGTGGAGCAAAAGCAAAATTGTTCAATCTATGCGCACTGCCTTTCATTATGTTGTTTCATAGGAATCAATCTACATGAAGACAGCATGCTTTATGGAATAGATCCACAAATCAATCTGCAGTTATGTTGATAATTTGGTGAACAAAACGGCATTGTGAAATGCTACATCAGACAGGGACCATCTCTCACTAACTATTTTAAATGCAGGCCCAACTCTGAATTCCAGGTCTAGTCATACAACTGGCTCAGCCACAACATTTCAAATAACAAATAGTTATTCTTGGTATTTGAGCCATGCTCTGTGAAAAGGGGGCTTTATGCATTTTTTAAAAGTATTGACCCAAGTCAGCCTGCGCATTCTGTGCTGGCTAACCTGGGCTAAAACTTTTCGCTATTGGTCAATATTTACCTCATGATTAAGTTGGTTGTTAAATAAGGTGGGTTTTATTGATCCATGATTATGTGATGGCTTGATTGGTATAATGCATCACAAAGATGCATCAAGCCCCCTTTTGCCAGAGAGTGGCTCATTCAATTTTAGAACTTAGTTTACAATGAATTTTTTATGTAAACCTGAGTAAAAGAAACAAACTTACCATTAACTTCCTCAATATGTTTTCTCTCGTGTACAGAAACATTTAGATCCTCTAACTCTTTCAACAATTGTTCATTGTCGTTCTCTTTCTGTTTTATTGTTCTTTCTATCTCTTTTAATGTTTTTTTCTTTTCATCCAATGTCTTTTCATGTATCTGAAACAAACACGATTTGTTTACATCAATACAACAAAATTGTCCCGATTTTAGGAAAAGTAACTCTTTTTATCAGACAGCAAAATGATGGGACTTGTCTTTGGAAGGGTCAAAAACATAGAGAGAAAAGGTTATCAGATTCTTTTCCTTTTCCTGCAATGTTTTTAAAAGCCTTCTTTTTCAGGGTTGCTAAAACTTGGAATTGTTTGATAAAGGGTTAACCCTTTACCACACAATCCCGACTTTTAACGACCCTGGGGAAAAAGACTTATGAAAACATTGTGGGAAAAGGAGAAAATGCTGGTAACCAGCATTTTCTCCTTTTTCCACAATGTTTTCTACCCCATCAAGAATGAATTTTGGCCTCTTTCAATTTGTCGTCTGCAAATGCTTCGAATTTGGACCAGTCTAAAATTTTGTCGTTTGGTAAAGAGTTAAAAGATAGCATGAGTAACTGGTCAGCTCCTGGGGATTACTTTAAGTTGCCCACTTTTGAAACAGTCTATTTTAAGAGAAATTCCTCATGTGTTTGTATGCTGAACCTTATTTCATCTTGATTTCACAAGGATGTTTTTAAGGTTGTCTACTGCAAAAGTTGTCCGTTACAGTTGAGTGGTAGTAGCATTTTTCATGATAGTACATGTATTCGTATCTTCTTGTCTATTTTTGACTCTTATCCTGCTAAGTAAGTTAAATAAAACTTTCAAGCCGATAGTAAAAGACCCAAGTAATGTTATTTCAAACTTATTTTTGGGAGAAAAATATCTCTTTATCAGACAGTGTAGATCCAAGATCAGAATACATGTTCTGTGCAGTCTGATCTTGATCTACGCTGGCTGCAAAAGGTCAGTGAGTCGTGCATAGCAGCTAAAGGGATAAGCAGAGGTCAGTCAGGTAGCAGGTCAGTCATATTATTCTGATACAATTTACTGTTTGGTTGAAACATAATACTGTCCCATTCAGGTAAAGAAAACCTTTTCTACTAATCCAAGGGTCTTCTGAATGGCACTGCCTTGGGTTGGACCCACAATACCATTCCATCCCACAAGGAAAGCATCCCTAACTGGTTGGAAATCGAAGTTCTGTAACTGGTTGGAAACCAAGGGAGTTAAGGTAGAAATACAAAAGATCCCACTCAGTTACACCTGACAGAATTTACAAAATTCTCATTGCATTACACGTACTTGAAAACATAAAGTTCTGCAAATTAGGTGCATCTGCAATTTTTCTGTATGAATTCCATAGAGATCTTTTCCTTGAAATTATCAATATTTATCAACAAATTATTTTCCTAACTGAATCGAAGAATATTTGGCCTGTCATATTTAATCCTTATACAACAAGTTTTTTTTTTACCTTCTTCTGTGTAAGTATAGTTTGCTCCAGTTTTCCAATTTCCTCTGATTTTCTTCCTTCATAATCCGGAGAGTTTAAGAACTGAAAAAAGTGGGAAAAAATGACAACAATTAGTTCTCTACAAACCATCTATTTTGGATTGTTACTCTGTATAGGTGGCTTAATAACCTTACCAGACAACATACATGTAGATTGGTTCATAGTTGTAGAATTTGCAGATGAAAATTATTCTTTAGTTAAATTGATTGGATTTGACCTACTTTTTGACCTGACGTGACCCAATTTCAAACATGTCTGAGATATCACTAAGACAGACATTCTGACCTACTTCCATGAGTATCAGGCTAAAAATGTGGCCTCTACGGTGCAAACAAGGTTTTACTAAAATTAAGTCCAGTGACCTACTTTTTGACCTGACATGACCCAATTTCAAACTTGTCCAAGATACCATCAAGATAAACATAAAAATCAACTTTCATGAGTTTCAGGTTGAAAATGTGGCCTCAAGGTTTTTCTGAGATTTAGCCCAGTGACCTACTTTTTTACCTGACATGACCCAACTTTGAACTTGTCCGAGAATCATCAAGACAACCATTCTGACAAAGTTTCAAGAGTATCGGGCTGAAAGTGTGGCCTCTAGAGTGCACACAAGGTTTTTTCTAAGGTTTAGCCAAGTGACCTACTTTTTGACCCGACATGACCAAATTTCAAATTTGTCTGAGATTTTATCAAGACAAACATTCTGATCAAGTTTCATGAGTATATGACTGAAAATGTGGCCTCTAGAGTGCACACAAGGTAAATGTTGATGACTGCACGACGGATGCTGGACACAGCACGATCACAAAAGCTCACCTTGAGCAACTCATGCTCAGGTGAGCTAAAAAAACTTAACAGTTATATTATGAAGAACATCTATGCAACTTTCAACAAAATCTTACTAGTTGGATTTCTCTGGTCACTTTCATAAACTGTATATCCTTCATTCTGTTCTGTAGGTCTTCCATGTGCATTAACATTTTCTTGTGTTCCCTGGTAAAATATGACATTCACTTATAAGCAGTTACAATCTAGGAACTTTGAGTTGATTTTACACACAGAGTAAGGCATATGCATGAGATGTATTAGCCGTTCCAAACAATACCCAAGTTTTAACAACCCTGAGAAAAAAGGTTTTGAAAACACTGTGGGAAACTGCGAAAATGCTTGTAACCAGCATTTTCTCTTTTTCCCACATTTTTCACCATTTCAAATACATAGTCTGTCACTCAACCAACATCTAATTTTTCGTCTGCAAATGTTTTGAATTTGGAAAAGTCCATATGGACAAACATTAAATTTTGTAATTTTGTGAAGAGTTAAGAAAAATATGATGACAGAGGTAGACATTGTTAAAAGTTCCTGTCTACACTGTACTTTTTCAGTTTAGGTCCCTGTTCACACCTAAGTTTTAAAAGACCTCAAAAATGGGTCAACACAATGATGTGCCACACATTATGAAGGCCAGCCCTCGGTGTGTAATATCAAGGCTATGGTAGTTTTTAAAATGTTGCTTGACTGCTTCCTCAATATTTCAGGGACAGTTCTGTAAATCATGCTCTGCCATGGACCATAAATTTGCAAGATGTCAGTGTACTGGAAAAGAAACTCTTTTCAAACAAATGAAAAAAAAAAAAGCACTTGTGTCTTATTTGGAAGTAAATGAATGCATGGAGCCATGTAAGATTTAATCTCTGTCATTAAACCCTTTTGTGAGAGAATAGAAAAATGCTTTTCTCTTTATGGTCCATCAAATTCTAGACATATAGCAATGAAAGTATCATTGAAACAAACAGTCTAAGTTTCATGAGTATCAGGCTAAAAATGTGGCCTCTAGAGTGCACTCAAGGTTGTTTTGGCCCAGTGACCTACTTTTTGTCTCGATATGACCAAATTTCAAACTTGTCCAAGATATTATCAAGACAAACATTCTGACCAAGTTTCAAGAGTATTAGGCTGTAAAATATGGCCTCTAGAGTGCACACAAGGTTTTTCTTAGATTCAGCTCAGTGACCTACTTTTTGACCCGACATGACCCAATTTCGAACTTGTCCGAGATTTTATCAAGACAAACATTCTGACCAAGTTTCATGCATATCTGACTGAAAATGTGGCCTCTAGAGCGCACACAAGGTAAATGTTGACGCTGAACGACGGATGCAGGACACAGCACGATCACAATAGCTCACCTTGAGCACTATGTGCTCAGGTGAGCTAAAAATGTTGTTCACCAACAACTTTGCCTTTTTCTACTATGTTTTTAAAAGCCTTTTTCTCTCAGAATTGTTAAAACACAGGCTTGTTGCTAAAGAGTTAACCATGTGCATATATTACTAAGGGATATTGATTTCTTACAAGAAAGAGGCATTGACTCATTTTTCCATTATAAACTTGTTTGCTTTCTCCAATGAAATAAATTTACCATTCCAGTTGTATTATTCCTTTTCTGAAATCTTTGCTCTCCACCATACTGGCTATCTTACTTTCACCAAGTTGCTGAAATTCAAAAAAGCAGATAATTAATTTGTACACAGAAAGTCTGGCAAGTACATTAACATACAATGTTATATGCATTACTGGTATGAAATCTGTTATGGAAGAGTACCTCTTATAATGTTTTTTTCTTTTCCAGATTATTCAAAATTATGTTTCGATATGCCACTCCTTCAAATGTGATATTATTCTCAATAAAAATTTCTATTCACACTGCAAATGAATTACACTGTTTGTTCTCATCAGATATCTTTTAAGTAATTTAAATGGTAATTTCAGACACAAAAACTAAACCCATTAAAGCCAACTAAAACTATTACCATCGGCCAACATATGAGCAATAACTAAACATTAAGCCTCTTCCCACAGAGCACCTATAAAGCATAATAGGCCCTTCAATACTCAGATGTATATGCTCTTCTTAAAAAAAACCCACCCACTTTAGATAAGAGTGGCTTAAAAACAGAGCTATGACATAGGTTCAGAAAGCACCTAGATTTACAAATTTTTCAACTTGATATACTGACAAACTAACAGAATATGTACCGGTACTTTTCATACCTTTATTTTGTGATTAAGATCTTCCACTACACTACGATGTAACAATGCACTGTCTTTGTAATCATGTATAAATGATCCTGCATCAACCTCCACCTGACCTTGTTTGAGTAAAAGTTGTACTTCAAGGTTGAGATTAAATCGCGTTCTGTCCTCATGTAGTCTGAAAATAAACAGTGTATCCTATGTTATCCTTGTTACAGGTTCAAGTCCTAAAAACACTTTACTTCAACACAATATAGACAGTAACACAGTAAACAAAATTTAGACCTGAAGCATTATATGTATTCACAGAAACAAATGACATTGTACAGTCTATTTAAATACCGTAGAATTTCATTAGTTAGCATGTTGTTTGTTCGAAGCTATGTTGGTCCGTATGCTATCTCCGGTCCCGAAATTTATCCTTCTTTATCATTGTTAAATGCTTCTGAATATTTCGGACATCGGTGGTCCGTAGTTCGTAGTGAATCTTATGTCCCAAAAGTAGTTTTTTGAACACAAACCCCTACCTTTAATTGGTATATAAGTAATCTGCCTGGAAACTTGCGAAGGTGTGAAAACCCGTGACCAGCCTTGATTTTCACACCTCTTGGTTGACGATGTCGACTGGTATCGTTTAGTTGTTTACTGTGAGAAAATGTAATTAAAGGTGTTGTTTGTATTGTCACATCAATTAATCGATCAAAACGACAGTTAATAATTCCAAAATTCCTTAAAACATGCGACAAGGCATACATGTAAAGAGATACTGGTCTGAAGCGGTTACTAGAAAGACCAGAAAACATCTTTTGATTGGAAAATGCAGGAAAACGCCGAGAACCATCAGAAAACACCCAAAATAAAGCAAAATACATATCGAAAGGGAGAGGGGTCGAAAGGGAGGGTTATATGTTTAAATAGGGGTATTAGGGAAAGAAGTTATCAACCCATACTCGCCGAAAAATACCACTGATACTTCCTCATCGTACTCCATTTTTTATCACCAAAAATCATCGCGTAGCCCCAAAAACTTGGGAAAAAAAGAGAATCATATCAGTGGAGGGATTTTGTTTGGTCAGGGTTATCTGGTCATTAGGGATATGGGGCAGGATATTACCTTTCTTCCTACCTAAACCACCTAGATATGTTGGAAAACACCATTACATGTTTTCCGGTCTTTCTACTAGTGACCTGACCTGAAGTCCTTTAAGTAATTTGATCTCTAGAAGGGGAAATCACCCCGACAGAATTCAATAAACACAAAAACAGTGAATAAATTTGTTTCTTGGGTTTATCATGATAAGCATGTATTTACAGATGGATGAAAAAGATAAGTAAACTTTCTTGTTTTCCGATAGTCACGTGAGATTACCCCCCATTCGGAAGCTTGCTCCAATGTATTTTTTAAATGTGTCTTCGATAGGTGAGCAGAGAAACAATTGCAAAAATAACATCGGATCAACCCTTCATGTTGAAGGAAGGGAGATATATGTGTATAATCCACATTACATGTAGTTCAGGGTACTGCAAGACATGCTGTGTAAATCTGATTGTCTATTGCTGTATATATACGGCACCAAAAATACCCCAACAGAGTCATACTTTTTGGTTTGTACTACGTTTAGTTCGAATAAAATACACTGGTCCCTCGCGCTACGAGCTGCTTAGGTTTTACTGTACACACTTACATATTTTTTTTGAGATGATACCAAAAACAATGTGACAAAATAGAAACAACTGTACCCCTTTGTTTTCAAAAAGAAGGCTATGGTAGGAGCTGGAGAAGTCCTTATAAAATTTTAATCATTTGAGGGTTCACCTAACAATTTGGTAATCAGTGTGTTCATACTGGCTAACACAATTCATCTCTTACTTGTTTATCTGATCCACTATTCCATCTATTTCATTCTTTAAGATCTCATCTTCTTCTACCCTTCTTTGCATAAAAGCATTCATCTCTGCCAAAACTTGGGCTTTCACTTTCACCTATAATGAAAAAAATAATTTGGCATAAGTTATGAGAATTTAACCCTTTACCACACAATGACACCTTTTAACGCCCCTGGGAAAGAGGCCTTTTGAAAACATTGTGGGAAAAGGAGAAAATGCTGGTAACCAGCATTTTCTCCTTTTCCCACAATGTTTTCTATCCTATCAAATAAAAATTGCACCATTTGAGCCACATTGAAATTGTTGTCTGCAAATGCTTCCAATTTGGACAAGGCTAAAATTTTGTTGTCTGGTAAAGGGTTAAGCTTATGACTGCAACAGAAATTCTTGCTGATTATGGATATTTTACAAGAATGATTTCGAAGATGTCTACCAGTGGTTTGTTTCAAAAGGTAAATGAATATATAATTCTTACACCCTGAAATCTTAAAGTGCCAAATAAACCCTACACACATATGGCATTCAACACATGAAAAGGGGCCTTTGGACATATGCGTAAAAGTGTCTTGTCCCAGATCAGCCTGTGACTAATCCGAGGCGACACTTCCCGTTTTGGCCCAATTTTCTGTTTCACAAAAGCCTACTGTATGAGAAAATCTTATGTAATTGTAAAGTGCTGTCTCAGATTAGCCTACACAGACTGCGCAGGCTAATCCAGGATAACATTTTATGCAATTGTCCGAAGGCCCCTTTTCGTGTGTTGCACGCCATATACAATCCATCATAAAAAACTAAAAAGTGCAATATCAAGTGACGTTTTGTCTAGAATGTCTTAGCAAAGCAGACAGTGTAATTCAGATCTGACTGCTCATTTTGTGCAGTCTGATCTTGATCTGACTGAATGCAGAGACAAGAGAAGTAGTAACAGGCACTTAAAGGGTTAACTTAACCAAAGGTGTCCAGTGTCAATGAGTGCTTTCAAAAATAGAATTTCCTTAATATCTGTAACTCTTTACCACATGATCCCAGGTTTTCATAAGATTCAGAAACAACACTTTTGAGAACTTTGTGGGAAGAGGAGTATGTGCTAGAAACCAGCATTTTCTCCTTTTTCCCCCAAGATGTTTTCCACCATTTCTGAGACAAATCTCAATGTGTTGTTAGCAAATTCTTTCGAGCAGAATTTCTGGATGAGTCTAATGTTTTGTTGTCTAGTACAGGCTTTTTTTCTGGCTAAGAGCCAAGGCCCCATAGCTCAGTCGGTAGCATACAGGACTTGAGAACAGGAGGTCGCTGGTTCGGTCCCCGGCTTGGCCAATTTCTTTCCGAGGATTGATGATAGTCATCGCAACAGGGTTCATTCCTCTCTCACCGCTGACCATTGTTTCGACGATGGTTATGTGGGAAAGCATGGATAGGTGCAACTGGCGGCCGTGATATAACTGAAATAATGTTGAAAATGGCGTTCAACACCATACAATCAATTTTCTAGCTAAGAGGGCCTCTATCAATTTTTCTGTAAGGCCATAGACTAAATCTAGTCATTACTCACTGCATGGAGACTAAAATGTATGCCATTTATTTAACCCTTTACCACACAATCCCGACTTTTGACGACCCTGAGAAAAAAGCCTTTTGAAAACATTGTGGGAAACGGAGAAAATGCTGGTAAGCAGCATTTTCTCCTTTTCCCACAATGTTTTCTACCTTTCCCAAAACAAATTTCAAAATTTCAGTCACAATTATTTTGTCCTTTGCAAATGCTTTCAATTTAGACTAGTCCAAAATTTTGTCGTCTGGTAAAGAGTTAAGTCCCAATAGTGGACGAAAGAAAACAAAGCGGGTGTTAAAATGCAGTTGAATTTAAAGCATACCTATTAAAAGCGTGGAAATTATTGTGAAGATGACAGTCTGTTATTGTACAGTTTGTCCAAGTCAGTTGCAGGCAGAAAAATGAATTTTAATTAAGCCAGGTAAAAAGTAAACCAAAGAGACAGTGACCTGGCAGCTTTTGACCTAGTTTTAAAATTCATTTTTCTGCCAGTGACCAGTACTTGGACTGACCGTACCATAAGAGATTATCATCTTCCCAATAATTTTCATACATTTAACCCTTTACCCCACAATGCCGCCTTTTAACGTCCCTGAAGAATTAACCTTTCGAAAACATTGCGGGAAAAGGAGAAAATGCTGGTAACCAGCATTTTCTCCTTTTCCCACAATGTTTTCTGCCCTATCAAAGAAAAATTGCACCATTTGAGCCACATTGAAATTGTCATCTGCAAATTCTTTCAATGTGGACAAGGCTAAAATTTTGTCATCTGGTAAAGGGTTAAATGGTATGATCTAAATGCATTTTTACACCTGCATTGTTTACTTTTGGCTGTTATTGGGGCTTTAACTCTTTACCAGAAGACAAAATTTGGACTCGTCCATATTGGAAGCATTTGAACACAACAAAATGTGGCTGATGAATTAATGGGATATGTTTTTGAAAGGGTGGAAATCTGGAAAAGGAGAAAATGCTGGCTACCAGCATTTTCTCCTTTCCCACAATGTTTTTAAAAGCCCTATTCCTCCTATTCATACAAACATGGGATTGTACGGTAAAGCAGCAAAATTAATTTTCATACCAAATTTTCATTGTCAACTTTTTGCCGCCTATACATGCACAATCTTTCCCAAATATGGGGCTCCAGACCTTCTGGACAATTGGATTCTTTGTCCAGTTCATCCATAGCATTGTCTGTGTACTGCTTAGCTTGGGCATTTTGTCGAGCAGTTGATGGGCGGTCTGCAAATGGATTGGGTAGGGCAGAGTCCCCTTCAGATTTAGGCAGTTTCAGAGCCCTGAAATACATACAGAAAAACATGCCATCAATTGTTCTGAATGTAAAGTGAACTAGGATTTTACCTTTTAAACTGTTAATTTGCTCATGACACAGTATTAACATAAAAGGGGGGGGGGGTCCTTACAAGAAGAATAACTAGAAATATTAAGACTATCAGTATCATATAAGCTAAATGCTTGCTAAAATTACGATCTGTTGTCAGTTTTTTCAAACCTGACAACAGTAGCAAGGATCTTTGTTTAGATTATAATTCCACAGTGTGTATCTCCTAATGTCATGTAATGTTATGATTTCATTTTTCCAAGACTTGACTCCAATGATGCTATGTCTCTGCCACAGAAAGTCATGATGATAACAAGAGGGCCATGATGGCCCTGGAGTCACTCACCTGAGCCTTTTGACCAAGCACAACCAATTTCCAACGTCTTGTGAGATATATGTATTACCAAACAATAAAATTTTAAACTCATCAGTCTGAACCTTCTGCATAAAACAAATAATATGTGGATCAAGCTGTGGGATTGGTCTCTCAAAGGGGTAGAAAACATTGTGAAAAAGGGAAAAAATGCTGGATACCAGCATTTTCTCATTTTCAAACAGTGTTTTCAAAAGGCTTCTTTCTGAGAGTCATTCGTACACTAGGTTTTTCTAAGATTTGACCTAGTGACCTAGTTTTTCAGCCAACATGACACATTTTCAAACTGGTCCAAAATATCATCAGGACAAACATTCTTACCAAATTTCAAGAGTATTGGACTGAAAATGTGGCCTCTACACCATACACAAGGTTTTTCTAAGATCTGACCTAGTGACCTACATTTTGACCCAACATGACCCATTTTCAAACTCATCCAAGATATTACCAAGGCAAACATTCTGAGCAACTTTAAAATAGTATTGAACAAAAAATGTGGCCACAACAGTGTACACATGGTTTTTCTAAGATTTGACCATGTGACCTAGTTTTCGACCCGACATGACCCATTTTCAAATTCTAGTGAGATATCATCGAGACAAACATTCTGACCAACTTTCAAGAGTATTAGACAGAAAATGTGGCTTCTGGAGCTTACACAAGGTTTTTCTAAGATTTGACCTAGTGACCTAGTTTTTCACCCGACATGACCCATTTTCAAACTAGTCAGAGATATTATCAAGACAAACATTCTGACCAATTTTCAAGAGTACTAGACAGAAAATATGGCCTCTAGAGCATACACAACATTTTTCTTAGATTTGACCTGGTGACCTAGGTTTTGACCCCACATGACCTAATTTCAAACTTGTCCGAGATTTTATCAAGACAAACATTCTGACCAATTTTCAAGAGTACTGGACTGAAAATGTGGCCTCTATAGTGTACAAAAGGTTTTTCTAAGATTTGACCTAGTGACCTAGTTTTTGACCCCACATGACCCAATTTCAAACTCGTCCGAGGTTTTATCAAGACAAACATTCTGACCACATTTCACAAGTATCTGACTGAAAATGTAGCCTCTAGAGCGTACACAAGGTTTTCCTAAGATTTGACCTAGGACCTAGTTTTTGACCCCACATGACCCAATTTTAAACTCGTCTGAGATTTTATCAAGACAAACATTCGGACCAAATTTCACAAGTATCTGACTGAAAATGTGGCATCTAGAGCGTACACAAGGTTTTTCTAAGATTTGACCTAGTGACCTAGTTTTTGACCCCACATGACCCAATTTCAAATTCATTTGAGATTTTATCAAGACAAACATTCTGACCAAGTTTCACAAGTATCTGACTGAAAATGGGGCCTATAGAGCGTACACAAGGTTTTACTAAGATTTGACCTAGTGACCTAGTTTTTGACCCCACATGACCCAATTTCAAACTCGTCCAAGATTTTATCAAAACAAACATTCTGACCAAGTTTCATGAGGATTGGACTGTAAATGTGGCCTCAAGAGCATACACAAGGTTTTTCTAAGATTTGACCTAGTGACCTAGTTTTTGACCCCACATGACCCAATTTCAAACTCGTCCAAGATTTTATCAAGACAAACATTCTGACCAAATTTCACAAGTATCTGACTGAAAATGTGGCCTCTAGAGCATACACAAGGTTTTTCTAAGATTTGACCTAGTGACCTAGTTTTTGACCCCACATAACCCAATTTCAAACTCGTCCGAGATTTTATCAAGACAAACATTCTGACCAAGTTTCATGAGGATTGGACTAAAAATGTGGCCTCGAGAGCGTACACAAGGTAAAAAGTTGACAACGGACGACGCACACTGCACGACGGACGACGGACACAGCACGATCACAATAGCTCACCATGAGCACTTTGTGCTCAGGTGAGCTAAAAAAAAGACAGGAAAATCATTATTTATTATAAAAAGTGTTTCATCAACACACAATTTGCTGAAATTATAAAAAATATTACAGAGGTGCAAAAGTCTGACATTTATCACAAAACAAATTTATTACAGCTTAAGTTTAATTTTTCAACACCAGTTTATGTATTGAGTTTAAGAACATAAAGTAATTTTTTACCATAAGAATACTAAATAAAATTATTAGACAGTCTAGAAATAAGCTTACAACTACAATTTCAAGGTTGCTCTTGCCAAGAATGTCTCGGCAAAGCGGACACTGTTGATTAAAGATCATTCTGCAGTTTTTTGCAGTCTGATAATGATTTACACTGCCTTCAAAGGCACTTACATGTACGTAATACTTGCTATGTTATGCGGTCTAGAGTAAAATAGCAAGATCTGCTAGATAGTCTATGTGCTTGATCTAAAAAGCTACTCCACAAGATCTGATCATGAAATCAACTCTGGGAGACATTCATAAAAGGGTAGAGTGTCAGCTTAATTAAGCCATAATGGTATACAATAGTACATATAATGGAATAATCATAAAATATTATATGACAGGAAAAAATGTGGTGTTTCTTTTTAAAAAATTCATTACAACATCTTACAATACAGACACAACTGATCTACCTCTCTACATTTGGATGAAAGAAGGAAAACGCCGAGACAGTTCCTAGGTTTGAAATCGGCTGTTGCCTAGCAATCACAAATGAAATAATTTATTCACAGGATAAACTTTTGCATGTGCTTTGAGTACATGAACATGTGGGGCCTATACACACAAGATATCTGTATAGCAGCAGTAAATGAACTGCTAAATCATAGGAAAAATTAAAATGAAGTATATATTCAGACAAAAAAATATAACAGTTCAGTCTTTCCCAAACAAGCCCTGGTTTTCACGTGTTTGCAGTACAAGTCTTTTGAAAACACTGTGGGAAAAGGAGAAATTGCTCATAACGAGCAATTTCTCCTTTTCCCACAGTGTTTTCTACCCTTTTTGAGAACTTTCTGCCATTTTCATCAAATTTAAAATTGTCGTCTGCAAACTCTTTCAGTTTGGAAAGGTCTAAAATTTGTTGTTTGGGAAAGGGTTTAGCACAAAATTACCCAGCAATGAAATAAATATTATCAGCCTGAAATAAAAATCTAGAGATTATAAATTCAAAGAAGCATGATTATTTTCCTATATCTACCTATGTATTTCCTGAATGCTTTGTACAAAACAGTTCAAAGGGTTTTGTCAGTTTCATGTTGAGGTCAATGAATGAAAATGCAGTGTTAAATTCATGTTTCCTTAGTATGAGAAAATCATTAACCAGCAAATGAACAAGCAAGATAAAAGATTGCAAATTTCTTTTCATCACTTGTTATCCAAAGTTTTACAAGTAAATACATTTAACAATATAAATCTGTAGTAAGACAGCACAGGAGCCAATTTATGCATATACATGTATAATTTACTTAAGAGATTTCATCATACTGAAAATAAACACAATAATATTAAGTTTTCAGATATTCATTATCTACTTTTGTCGTTATTATATGGATAACAAACAACATTCTTCGATCAGCAGTAACAAGATTAGATTATCATGATCATGACTTTGTAAACTTCCAAAATTTAATAATTCTGACATTACCATATATCGACATCACAATAGATATACCACACTTGTTATACCTGTAGAATGGGTTAACAGTTTGACGATTAAATACAGAAAATGCTGATAACCCATGAAATCTTTGCAGCATCATTTTCCTACAAAATTTTTTAAGAAAAATATAACCACCTTTCAATTAGAAATTGAAACTTAGGCGAGTGAAAAAATGTAACAACAAATATTTTAAACTTTTCTTCTATCTTCATCTATCTTCAAAAGACACTTTACATCATTAAAAACAATACAGAAATAAAATATTGAAAACTACTACATGTATATTCTCTGACAAGTACACACATGTACTTGGTTTCTTGTTTGATTTAAAAAAAAAAGAAAGCTCATTTCTTTAGATGCTTTATGTTTGGTTGAACAAGAAAAAGTTATCTTTCTTACAAACTACACACCCACACTCAAGTAACATAAACAAAACTAATGGTAAACAAACACACGAAAAAAACCCACAAAACTTTTCATCCCCTACATAAAACATGCATGCATGCAAACATTCTCCTACTCTTATCAGTGATTTTTCTTCCATGCAAAAAAACTGAAACAGACTGCATCAAAACATTTTGTCCTTATAACCTGGTATGACAACAGACACAAAGTTAAATTACAATTCTAACATGACACATGAATTTGGCTCTATAAAAACAGTTCAACAGAAGTGTGGTAAAATCGACGCAAGTCTATAAAGTGATGTCATTGAAAAGACTGCGATTCTAATGCTTAACGATACATTCATTCTTCTGTGTCATTTTTTTGTTGTGTTTGATGCCTAAGGTTTTATTGAAACTTTGATTATTTTTTTTTATATTTACTGACTGGGCAGAGGGGTTTTGTTTTGGTTAGTAACTGGAACAGCCATGGTTTATACACGGGAATTAGTCTGCATTCTCTTTTGTATACTAAGTATGTACTTGTTTTCCTTTGATCAAGTGTTGGTCATATTAGAATCGAAATAATCTTTTCTCTACCATGGTTTATTGTTCAATAGACCATGGTTGTTAGTTATGAGGCACAACAAATAAACCATGAGAAATCACCCTCGTGGCTTATTCATTGTGCCTCATAACTCACAACCATGGTTAAATAAACAAATAACCACAATTACTTCTTAACTATCCCAAATACTCTACAAATGCAACTAGAGTCATTTCTGAAGTAGTGGGCACTTGTTTAACTCTTTACTGGACGACAAAATTTCAGACTCATCCAAATTCAAAACAGTTGTAGATGACAAATCAAACATGATTCAAATGATGAGATTTATGTCTAAAAGGAAGGAAAACACTGTAGGAAAAGGAGGAATTACCAGCATTTTAACCTCTTCCCTAAAGTTTTTTCCAAAAGCTTTCTTTTGCGGGTCGTCAAAATATGTAATTGTTTAGTAAAATGTAAAAATTAATTCATTTCCCTTTGATAAATAGCTTTTGAAAACATATGCATAGAGGGATATAAAGCAGTTGCATTTTACAAGAAGATGCTACTTTTCTTACTGTCATCTTTCAAGTCTATCAAAGTTTCCTTCAGAACCTTCTACACTTGCAGAACTTGCTGGTATGTCTAAAAATATTGTGTATGGCTATGGATTCTAAAAAGCTAAGTAATGCAAACAAATTACCTTGGACGTCGTCTGAATAGTTTGTACAGATGATCTTGCATGACTGCTGACACATCATGAAATTCCCTCTTAAAGGCCTTGTCCATCACCTTATCTTCAGCTATCAAAATGTCGTACTGTTCACGGAAGGCTTCAACATTCTTTCTTGTTTCCATCACAGCTTGTGTGGCAAGTTGCTGTGACAGAAATATAAAACCATAATCTGGACTGCTAAATGAAAGAGTTGTAATCAGAGGACAAACAAAAGACAAAAAGAAAGCAATTTTCAAGTCAAACATCACAAAAGATACAAGACAGTGTAGATCCAAAGTCAAAATGAAAGTTCTGTCATATCACAGCTACAATTTACTAATTTCTGTCTTTTCCAGGTTTCTAAAGCACTTGGTTCCAGTGCTTTGCTTAGGTACAAGCCTACATGAAATGCCAGAAATCCTTATTGTAAATTCTAGAAACTTGTGTAACTGAAGATCCCATATTTTGGACAAAAAAGGGGGACTAAGAAAGATAATTTTTTGTCACAACTATAGACTCCTTTTCCTCATTTTTTTCTGTGCAATTATGATTATAAGCATTTTCCTTTAAACTGTTTTTCTCTTGTATTTGTTTTTTTCTAGCAGGTCTTACAGTGTAACTGATTAACCCAAAACATATTTGAACCAGAGCATTTAGACATGAACTTGTAAAATGTGGATGTGAGGCGTTCCCAAAGAAGAAAGGTCTGCAAGGCAGCAAGATGTAACAACAATTTAACACAGCACAATTTAAACCAAAAAACCTTTGTGTGTTTCTTATGTTCAAGAAGACGATTCAGCTCCCTCTCCCTGATTTCCAGTTCCTCTTCAACCAGTAAAGAGTATCTCAGACGAAGTATTTTCAGCTCTTCTTGGTAGATTACCATCATCACTTTGATCTTTTTCATAAACACTTGATTCAGCATTTCATCAAAGGCTGCCATGCCCTCTTGGATTACTGTCTGGTTTTTACGTAACTCTGTCTCTAGTTGCTGTAAGGATAGGGGCATGACATACTCCAAATCCATTCTTCAAATTTTTACTAGAAAACAGAATTCTAGACTTGTCAAGGTGAAAGCAATTGCAGATAACAAATAAAAGCTGCTCAAATGATGGGATTTGTCTTTGAAAGGGTAGAAGAAAAAATTGTTGCAAAAGGAGAAAAATAGAAAATGCTGCTATCATTTTCTCCTCTATCCACAATGTTTTCTAAAGCCTTTTTTCTATTTCAAGGTCATTAAAACACAGGATTGTTAGGTGTGGATTAAATCTTTACCTACAGGTGACGGCATGTACAGCCATGCAGCAGACCACTTTTGAAACCATTGTGACAAAGAAGAAATTATTAACAATGTGTTACTTCCTTTGGCCAATATTTTACTACACATACTAAGAGGTGATAAGCTGTTCAATTACAAAAACAAAGATATCGATGACATACAGATAAGACAGAAAAAGGTTCTGTCAATTTTTAATTCAAACCCTTTCAGCACCAAATATGAGAAAAGGAATATAGCAGTTGGCATAGATTAAGATCAGACTGCAGAGAACATATAATCTGATCTTGGATTTATGCCACTTGTTCACTCAAGCAAATCAGATAAAAATCTTTCAGTGGATTGTATTGTTGAGAGAAGCACAGTTAATATATTAGGAACTGAAAGAGTTAACAAGTCTAAAATCCAATGTATCATTTATTGTCCCTTTTCCACACAATCCCGAGTTTTAATGATCCTAAGGAAGAGGCATTCTGAAAACATTTTGGGAAAAGGAGAAAATGCTGATAACCAGTATTTTCTCCTTTGCCTACAATGTTTTCCACCCTTGCACAAAACAAAAGTGTCAATTTTTTAATCACATTTACATTGTCGTCTGCAAATGCTTTCAATTTCAAGTCTAAAATTTAGTTATTTGGTAAAGAGTTAAAGGTAACAGGCATTTCTCCATTCAAAAACCTATGATAATCAATGTACTTGCCTTTCTATATTTCTCTCTTTCTTCAGTCAACTCCTTGACCCTCTTCTCATATTCTTTAACTATCTTTTGTTCCTCTTCTGACCATTCCTCTTCAGCCTTCTGTGTCATAAATGCTGGTTTTGGAATGTCCTGCAAAAAAGTCGTGTTCATTTCATTTTTCAAGTTTCCTTACTCTTGACTGCATACCATTCAGCTGCAAGAATTCAGCCGGAAGTGTGGTATTTATCGATCAAAACATTTGAGGGTAGATAATCTATTGGTAGATAAGGATTACCCTTGACAAGCAAAGGCATGTAGTTAATTGCTACTCACAACACCCTGAAAGTAACTTTTTTCATCTTGCAGTAAACAAATTCTAAAAGTGTTGTGGCAAAATGAGAAAATACAATGTTCTAAGAATCAGTGTTTTGGATGTCTTGTATACTGTTCTTATCTGATGTGGTATTAAAAATTATTTTACCTTGAACAATTTCTAATATGAAAAGAAGTGTGCAAAAGGTTGCAGTTATTTTTATACGTCCTTTAGCTACATGATAACATTTTTTGCTTTTTTAAAATATTTAATGAAGATTAAATGCATTGAAAATTAGAAAAAGAACACAACACCTTTTTCAGTTCATCTTCTTTCTTGATTTCAAGAACTCCTCCCATCATGTCCACCAATGCTCTTTCACGTGCATTGTCCCCCCTTTCACGTGCACGGCGCTCTTCTTCCTCTTTCTGTTTCTTTTCCAGAGCCTTTTTTTGTTCTGGGGTATAGTACTTTTCAACAGTAATCTAAGAAAAAATAGAAATAGATATATCAAGGGTAGACTTACATGGATTATGATCTTATATTTTCATCTACATGAAACCCATCTACAGTGATTTCTTATCTACTGTAAAACCAGAAATGTTTGTGTCGTAGAAATCTTTGCAATTTACACGTATTGATAAAAATCGTGAAGATATCTGCCGGCGTAAATTTAAGCAACATCAATGTAATTGGGAAAAATTTTTGTCAGCCTTTCTCCTTTTACCCAAATTTGTTTTCTTAAATAAAATTGTCTGCTGAAAATGTGTAACAGAAAAGTGGCAACAGACGGACAGATCATCATATGTAGCATATATAAAAGAAAGTGTTTTACACCTGATACAATAGTTATCAAAATGTTTGTTAATCTGTGTGAATATCATGATTGTAACACTGCAGATGTAATGCTGTTTTGAGATTAAAATCCCATTATATGTACAAGCTGCTGAAAACATGTAACGGAAAAGAGGTGGTTGATTGACAGATCATCACATCTGTACATGTAGATAAAAGAATGTTTTTCTATACCTAATATAATAATTATTCAAAATGATTGTCAATTTGTGTGAAAATCTGTTTGTATTACACATACAAGAAAAGAAGCCAAGTGAATCTTAAAGTGTGTATTTCACATGCATAATCGTCTGTTGTTGGTTATGTGGAAATTAAAACATGCGTAAGGTCAGTAATTCGTAATTTGTGAAATTCTAGACCCGCGACAATATTCACTTTTACAGCAAAAGCAATCTTTTTTGTTCATTTTTGCAAGTAGTATGTGATCAAATATGCACAAATTCCTTACAAAATAACAAAAATATGGACCCATCCATATCAAAAGCATTCTTAGATGACAAATCAATTGTAGCTCAAATTATGAGAATGTCTCTGACAGTGTAGAAAACATACTGTCAAAAGGAGAAAATCTTGGGTTTCCACCATTTTCCTCTTTTTTCATGATGTTTTTGAAAAGCCTTCTTTGGGGATGTGCATACATGGGATTGCTTGTTAGAAGATTCAATTTAGCCTTTTTACACAATCCTGAGTTTTCACAACCCTGAGAAAAATGACTTTTGAAAACATACTCCTAAAAGGAGAAATGCTGGTTATTTTCTCCTTTTGTCACATATTTTTCTATCCTTTCAATGATAAACCCAATCATTCTAGCCACATTTACTTGGTCATCTGCAAATGCCCTTAAAATGGGCCTGGCTTAATTTTTTATTACATGGAAAAGATTAAATGAAGCATAATTTGTTAACATTTGGTATGTACTGTTTTGAAAGCATCACTGACACCACCACATCCACCCAATGGCCTACCCATTCTTTAACCCTTTCCCAAACAAGCCCTGGTTTTCACGTGTCTGCGGTACAAGTCTTTTGAAAACACTGTGAGAAAAGGAGAAATTGCTCGTAATGAGCAATTTCTCCTTTTCCCACAGTGTTTTCTACCTTTTTTGAGACCTTCCTGCCATTTTCATCAAATTTAAAATTGTCATCTGCAAACTCTTTCAATTTGCACCAGTCCAGAATTTGTCGTTTGGGAAAGGGTTAACTCTGCCTCCCAATTTACCTACCTCACTGTCTTCGACAGTCAACAAGGTTTCAGGGTTTTCTGCAATACCAAGACTTGGTTCGATAACCTCTTCAACAACTTCCAAATCAGCAATGATCTTCCTCAACCTCTTGTTCTTGTCCTTTATCTTGGAGATCTCCTGTTCTTTCTTTACATAAAGCTCATCAAAATCTTTGTTGAAAACTTGTTTTATTCTATAAATGGCATCCTAAAAATAATAAAACATCAGTATTAAAATAAGATTCAATTTATGCCAACTACTTACTTTCAGTTCTATCACATTTTATCCAAAAGTTTAGAAAAAAAAAACCCTAAAATTGATACTTTGTGAAAATCACTGGGCTAAAACCATCCTTAACTCAAGGATAATCCACATGAATTGAAGTTTCAGACATTGATACATGTATAAATATTTTGACAAAAAAAGAGAAACATTTAATCATGATCCATTTTTCCTTTGTCATAAACTTTTTAAAATGATCTGTTGTACAAAAACGCTAACAACAACAACAACAACAACAAATCCTCTGGACATGTTAAAGTGCAAAGGTATCTCAAACAAGGTGTATACTCGAATCTTGTCACTAATTTTAAATCAGAACACAGTGTCTTACACCCCTTCACAAGTGGAGAATAATTTTGACCAATCTACATGTATATCAAACTTTTATAAAAAAAAAAAAGTCTGTGAAAATGTAAGACTTGTCCAAATTCGCAGACGACAAATTAAATGTGGTCAAAGTGATGATTTAAATCTTTGAAAGGGTAGAACACATTGTGGGAAAAGGAGAAAATCCTGGTTACCTGCATTTTCTCCTTTTCCCACAATATTTTCAAAAGGGTCATTAAAAGATGGGATTTTGTTGGTAAAGAGTTAAGAAAATGGCCATTGGCCCTAAAGCGCGCACCTGAGTAAGGTCATCTAGGATTGATAAGGCTGAAAAGATCCTGGTCATGATGATGTAAAGCGCATGAGTGTAAGTGATCTACTTTTTGATTGGTTTACCCTATTTTTGAATTTCTACTCCTTCTCAAAATTTGGCATCTAAAGTCACTTAAGGTTTTTCCAAGATTTGGCCCCATGACCTACTTTTTGAGCTGATGTGACTCGATACCATTCTTTTCCGAGATTTCATCCGTGAGTATCAGGCTGAAAATGTGGACTCTAGAGTTTTTTCTAAGATCTGGCCCTGTGACCTACTCTTTGACCCCATGTGACCCAGTTTCAAACTTGTCCAAGATTTTATCATGACAAACATTCTGACCAAGTTTCATGAGGATCTGGCTGAAAATATGGCCTCTCAAGTGCACACAAGGTAATGTTTACAACTGCACAACAGGGACGGAAGCCGAACACCGGATACTGCATGATCACAAAAGCTCACCTTGAGCACTTCTGTGCTCAGGTGAGCTAAAAATATAAGGCATACCTCCAATAGAACTATCTGAGACACTTTCTGTTCTCTTGTATGTAACTCAAACTGGCTGTAATATAGGTCACTACCTCCCCCATACTGGGCACCTAGTGACAGAAGTAGGTCATACTAAGAAATACTCAAAAGCTTAATACATGCTAGTATCTCTAACAATTCCATATTAACCCTTTCCCAAACGACAAATTTTGGACTGGTCCAAATTGAAAGAGTTTGCAGACGACAATTTTAAATTTGATGAAAATGGCAGAAAGTTATCAAAAAGGGTAGAAAACACTGTGGGAAAAGGAGAAATTGCTCGTTACGAGCAATTTCTCCTTTTCCCACAGTGTTTTCAAAAGACTTGTACTGCAGACACGTGAAAACCAGGGCTTGTTTGGGAAAGGGTTTATATACCAATTTCTTTCCAAGGGAGGATGAAAGTCCTTGAAGCAGAATTAACCCTTTACCACACAATCCCGAGTTTTAACGACCCTCATAGATAAGACTTTTGAAAACATCATAGGAAAAGGAGAAAATGCTGGTAGCCAGCATTTTCTCCTTTTCCCACAATGTTTACTAACCTTTCAGAAGCAAGAGAAATCATTTGTGCCAGATTTCATTTGTGGTCTGCAAACTCTTTCAATTTCCACCAGTCCAAAATTTTGTTGTTGTGGTAAAGAGTTAATTCCTTTCTCACCACTGATCACTGTTTTCATGATGGTTAAGTGGGAAAGCAGCCAGTGGCTTGAGAAGAATATTTTGCAAAGTAATGGTAGCAGAAACTCCAGGAAAGCATGGACAGGTACTGACTGCTGTGATATAACTGAAATAATGCTGAAAATGGCATTTAACACCATACAATCATTCAATCAATCAATTCATTTAGATTTTTACGCACAGGCACAACATATATATTAATTCAGTCATAGAATTTTAGAGTAATAAAGACAAAAAGGTGAATGAAATTTAGGCTTTGAAAAAGTCTTGCCACTTTCTTTATTTCACTTATCTCACATAGCTATACATTCAAAAACATAAAGCATTTCTTTCATTAATTGCAGTACAGAGGTAAGGCGAGACTAGAATTAACTCTGTGATATACGTAATGTAAGCAAGATAGATATATTCCCTGTAACACAACCCAGCATACTATAAGGCAAATATATGGGTTGTACCAAGACTTGGGTGTTGAACTGTCTGTCAGTATTAACTAGAGGACTGTACAAAATCTAATCTAAGAATGGTATATTTAAGGTGAATATCTTCTCTAACAGAATATGTTTCTTCAGTAACAATGTTTTCCTTGTTACAAAAAAGTCATTACTCTTTCCCCTAAGATGCTCCTACTTTGTAGTATTTGAACAAGTAACTGATTTGCCAAAATTCTAATTACCTTCGACATACATGTATGTTGAAATAAAGCAAGTTTAATAAATAGATATACATGTATTAAAAACAACTTCTGCTAAGAGAGAAAATTCTCATTACCAGCAATTTCCCATAAACTCTTTACCAAACAAAAAGTTGAGACTTTTCCAAATTCAAAGTATTTGCAGACAAAAAATGAAATATTTTTCAAAAATGATGGAAATTGACTTTGAAAGGATAGGAAACATTGTTTGGAAAGGAAACTAGAGGCCCTTGAGGGCCTGAATCGCTCCACTGGCATGATTGTGCTGTTTTTTTATAGCATATGCTATAAATTCATGAAGCGAAAAGGAAAAGCAAACACACAAAAAAAGAAATGAAGACTTTATCACGTAAACAAGAAAAACAGACAGATGGATGGACGAACGATGGAAACCACGCCATGACATAAGCTCTGCAGGCTTACACCCAGTAGAGCTAAAAAGGCTGGTCACCAGCATTTCCTCCTTTTCCATTAAAGTTTTTAAAAGCCTATATTGTATGGGTCATTAACCCTTTCCCAAACAAGCCCTGGTTTTCATGTGTCTGCAGTACAAGTCTTTTGAAAACACTGTGGGAAAAAGAGAAATTGCTCGTAACGAGCAATTTCTCCTTTTCCCACAGTGTTTTCTACCCTTTTTGAGACCTCTCTGCCATTTTCATCAAATTTAAAATTGTTGTCTGCAAACTCTTTCAATTTGGACCAGTCCAAAATTTGTCGTTTGGGAAAGGGTTAAAACTCTGGATTATTTTGTAAAGCCTTATACAATATTCAATAGACCCTGGTAGGTCTGCGGCAAGATGAAAAAAAAAATGTTTATTGTTCATGAGTTGATAGTGAAATAACTATTTGCAGATGACAAATTTCAGACTCATCCATATCAAATGCATTAATTTTGAAGACACCAAACTTAATGTGACTAAACTGACAGGATTTGTCAAACAGTTTGGGAAAAAGAGAAAATGCTACATAACAGCATTTTCTACTTTTCCAGCATTGTTCTGAGGAGTATCCTTCCTCAGGCTTTTGAAAATATAGGATTTTTGGTAAATACTGTAGATCTGCTGTAATGCAATCAACCATTCCCTTCTTTCTAGTCGCTGATAATGATAGGTTAAGCAGTATTTTAGGTCTATTAGGCTGTCCAATAAAGAGAAGAAATGCAAGTTAGTTATCGTGCACCTTGTTTTCAATTTTTCATGAAGAGAGCTGCATGCACCACTTAGTTAACATAGTACATAATATGTATACTTTAGTTCTAGAAAGAGGGTCATTATCGCAATGTCTAATACTAGTATTACATAACATCATGTGGTAATATCTTTGCAGGTACATATGAGCAGTGCCATGGGGAAAGGGGGTTTAATACATATCTGTGATGCATGCTAACAAGCAGGTTATCACATAATTATGTATCCATAAAATCCATTATGTCAAAAAACAAATTGAATCCATGGGTCAACTGGTCCTTTCACATGTAGAAAACTGACCAATAGCAAAAAAATTCTGTTTGATCAGGGCAGCCTGCACGGACTGGGCAGGCTGACCTGGACTGATGTATTTTGAAGATGCATTACACCCCCTTTTCACAAAGCAGTGTTAAATGGATGTGTCATTCTTTAACTTTGATGCAGCTTATGTTAATCTATCAGTTCTAAAAAGCTAAAAAAAAGTTAAATTGCAACTCATCTATGATCTGTTTCCACAGTGTCCAGGTTTTACCACTACATGCATTAATACAGCTACTTTGGCTTGCAGACTTCCAAGCTGCATTTTGCAAAGTATTGGATACCATTTTCTAGAATGCTATTTGGCTGACTATAAAAAATTTGTGGTGAATTAAAACCTTTTTATTTGCAAAAGTTTAACTGCAAGAGTGACTCAAAAACTGATGTTGTGTATACGAGGGCTGTTCAATAAATTTGTGGAATTTTGTTGTTAAAACCATGTTTCTGGACATTTTAAGCTGGAAATCTGCCAGTAATAGCATGAACATATTACAACCTTGGTACAGAAATTTTTCAGTTTTAAAATATTTCAAACACAAAATATTTGTAACCATTGTAACCTACGTAATGTGCATTGCCAGGCTCAAATTTTCTCCCGATTCAAAACATGTAATTCTGTGTAAATGTACATTCAGGAATGTGTAAAATTGCCACCAACTGTGAAACAATCATATAGCATCATAACGGCATTGCAGTAAAACTTCATAGATGTGGCACTTCAGGTTACTGTAATAACATAGTTTTAGTCTTGTCAGTGCAAGGTAATATTTGACACAGTGATGTCTTCATTGGATTTTGAATTTTACGCATTACTAAAATTGTGCATTTAGACTCAGCAAAATACCAAAACAGACCACAGAATTGAGTTAGCAGTCAACATTTTCAAGTTCCTGTAGTATTTTATTTGTATAAAAGTGGCATGAGAGGTTCAGGAATTATTCAGAATGTCGCTTAAAGATGATCCTTGTGAAGGACCGCCAATAAACGTAACGGCGTCGATTTTGGCAACTGCACATGAAAAGGTGTATGACGACAGGCAGATTACAGTATGTATCATATTGGACGACTTAGGTGTGTCTTGTTCCACAGTACAAGTATTTCCTTACACAGGACCTAGAAATGTCTAAATTGAGCAAACACTGGGTTTTGGAGGGAATTATAGAGAAAAAGTACACCGATCTCATGACTTGTAATGACGCTGATGTTATTTTTTCTAATCTGGCGCCTGGCAATGTGTGTTTATATGTGTTTTGTCCTTCTCTGTTGAAAAAGTATTTCTCTATGAATTTGTATGAAATTTGGAGGATCTTTCGGGTATAGATCGTTTGATACATGTATGTACACGTATGCTGAAAATGACCTTAATTTGTCTCCTAGTTTTATTTTTACAACAAAATTTCATTGAACAGCCCTTGTATAAAGTTTTTCAATGCCATATATCATCACAATTATGGATTCAATCTTTATTTTCCTATTTTAGCAGGAGAGAGGAAAAAAATAAATGTGAGATTGAGATAAAATCAATTTGTCAACAAAAGAAATTTAAAATTTTTACTTGTGGCATTACAGCTTGCAGCAAAAAATTTAGGCATTTTTAATGAGTGTTCACACATTAGCATTAAGCATTTATAATATATATACACAGTCACAATCCACATATTTTACTCTCCTCTTTCAAATTATTTAACAACCTACACTAATCTAACATACTTCTCTACTTTTAAGTAAATTGCAGAAAAAAAGGTATAAAAACGTAAAAACGACAAGTTTGAAAATAGAAACTATATGGGAACACCTAAACCCCTTTAAAGAAAAGATTTAATTAATAGAAAGCATACTTTTCAACCCTTAAAGCACTTTTCACAACTACATTTGCCTTTGTAGTGAGTGTAGATCAAGATCAGGCTATCCCAAACATGTAGTAATATACCCAAAGGAAAAAGAAACGCAGGGTAAAATAATATGGAATAACTTTTAAACGGTTTTGTCTATTATCATGAAAATTGGTCAGGTTATTATCTCGGTCATTGTGTACTCAACACGGTAAGAAAAATTACCGAAGCATGTAACGTACCGTGTCACATAGTGCAAGCAGTGAAAAGCAAAAATTCTGTGCAGAAAAAATCTGATTATTTCGTCAACACAGTTCTTCATATCATTCGATACTCTACAGATTTACACTCTGTTTTCAGTAGTTAAAACTCTGTTTTAATTACCTACGGTAATGGCTTGGCTTACGGAAGTTCAGAGGGGTCAGGCCATTGCATTACTAATGCAAGGTCAAAGACAATGGCAGGTTGCTATGCAGTTTTGCGTGAATGTTTCTACCATAGAACGACTTGTTCGTCGTCTTAGAGAAACAGGAAGGCTTGCTGACCGACCTCGAACAGGGCGTCCGTGCATAACGACACGACATCAAGACAGGGCTATATGTCTTGCCCACCTGCGTAATCGGTACGTTACTGCCACTGAAACTGCTAACAATACAATAGGCAACCATAACCGTCACATTCACCCCAAAACTGTAAGGAACCGATTACGTGAGGCGGGTCTGCGATGTAGACATCCATGCGTTGGTCTGCCTCTCACTCGTCCACGTCGCGCGCGTTGAATGGCTTGGTTGGTGGCACATGCCCCCAGAATATTTCCAATGAGGCAATGGAGACAGGTCTTTTTCACCGACGAGTCGTGATTCACCCTTTTTCGTCCGGATGGTCGACGTCATATATACCGACGTCGTAGGGAATGTTTCGCCGATGCATGCGTTACTGAGGTGGATAGGTTTGGTGGTGGATCAGTTATGGTCTGGGGTGGAATATCTCACAGGGTTAAGTCACCGTTGGTTGTGTTGGGTGGGACTTTGACCGCCGTCAGGTATAGGGATGAAATCCTCCGCCCGGTTGCTGTTCCTTTAGTCCAACAACATAATCTCATTTTCCAACAAGACAGTTTCCGACCTCATGTTGCGAGAGTTTGTAGACAGTTTCTGGTGAATCATAACATTCAGCCACTTGACTGGCCAGCCCATAGTCCAGATTTGTCTCCAATTGAACATCTTTGGGACGAACTGGACAGGAGGGTAAGGCGGCGTCAGAACACCCCCACCACGCTCGACCAACTGAGAAATGCCTTGTTGGAAGAGTGGAACAATATCCCCATGAGAAAGATAAACACTCTTATGAATTCAATGCACAGGAGAATAAGGGCTGTGACAGCTGCGGGTGGTGGACATACCCGGTACTGAGAACTTTACGCCGATTTGAAATTACGTTTTTGTGGGGTATCGCTGAATTGGTTCAAATAACTCTAAAAGTAAAGGTCAAAATCCAGTGAAATTTTCAGAAATAATTCATGAAAGATAGTTCTTGATAGTGTAATAAACAAAATTTAATACCTTTCATATAATTTACCATAAATGACTGCTAAATTTTACCCTGCGTTTCTTTTTCCTTTGGGCATACATGTATCTTTGATCTACACAGCCTGCTTTGTTGAGACATTTTGGATGGGTGCAACCTTGAAATTGCAATTGTTTGAATCTTACATCCTGGCTGAAAATGTCTTATGGATTTCAGCCACACTCTACAGATCAACTTCACCAAACTGATGTCAGTTTTGTCTCAAAGTAGTCTCGTTGCTGGTTCAGAACATGATTATCGATTCCTCTATACCATGACTGTACAATCACAACTTTTTGAGCCCTAGACATAGACTTTGCAAAATCATGACAGATGTTGTTCCTTTACTAATGATGTTTTTTCATATCTTCCTTCTCTGTAAGTGATAAAACTATTTCACAGATAATGAATCTTCTGATTAGACTAATACAATTCCGTACTCTCTTGAAAAAAATCTTGAAGCCAACAATTACATTCTACAGGTAAAGTCAGCTTTATGTCAAGTGTTGTTGACCTCTCTTGTGAAATTGTTATATTCTTGAGCATGAAATGGTTACAACTCAAGATGAATCAAGATAAAGTTGTATGATAATTATAAAGTCAATGACAAGCAAAGATGGTACTCTTTGAAAAATGATCCAACTTGGCTCAAGTTTCCCAGTCCCCACAATTTTTGGTTTCTTTGTCATCTCAAAACTTCAATATAGTAAGTTCAACAACCTGCTTTAGAGAAAAGAATTGCACATCTTCATGAAGGCACAATTTTTATATCTTTTTGTATCTTGTATCAATGTTTTTTGTCACTGACGATATAACATAGGAATTGGGTTTAAATAAAAGCAGAAAAGTAAGAACAGGCAAAGACTTAAGATGATAAATATAAAAAATATAAAATCTCTCCGACACCATGCTGTCAACTATCTCAAGGAGTAAATAATAAAATATATGTATAAATATAAACTCTTAATGTTGGAATTAAAATTTTATACCGTACCCAAAATGTCTTGAATAGAGATATTGTATCCTGTTTGTAATATAACATGTTACAATTAACAAAGCATAAGAAAAAGTCGGTTCCTGTAAATGTAACACAGACTAATAGAAGGTACCAGCATAAATTGAACAGTCATACTCTTTATACATACATGAGAAAAAACCCCAACAACTCCGAAAAATCCTTTTTTTTATGCATTAAACAGATGATAACTATTTTTAGCTTTTGCTGTTTGATACTATAGAGACCAGTAGATGATTTTAAAATTATAAACCCAAAATTCTGCAAATAATAGCATCTGGAAATATGTTTCATATTGTCATCATACAGTGTAACAAGAGCACTGCAGGTGGATGCCAACGTTTGGCTGTAGTTGCTTATAGTGAAAATTGTAAGTTGAAAAAGGGGCATAACTCTGTCATAAAATATTTTGATGGCTACCTGCCCCTGTTGTATGGGTTTCCTTTCGGACAGTTAACAACTAATCCAAGTTTAAAGTAAATATCTTCAGTAATGACAGAGATAATATAAAATGTCAGTTTTTACAGGCTAATGCAGACAACGACGCCTCCAGGGATATGACAATACTTCAACATTTTCTTGAAAACAGCGGAGCTGGTAACACTAAAGAAATGAATTAAGAAATATACAAGGTGAAATTTCTATTCATCTACTAGATGAAGAGGATAATTTCCAAACCTTAACCCTTTACCAAACAACAAAATTTTAGACTGGTCCAAATTGAAAGCATCTCCAGATGACAACTCAAATGTAGCTCAAAAATTGAAATTTGTTTTGGGAAGGGTAGAAAACATTGTGGGAAAAGGTGAAAATGCTGGTTAGCAGCATTTTCTCCTTTTCACACAATGTTTTCAAAAGGCTTTTTCTTCAGGGTCATTAAAAAGACGGATTATGTAGTAAGGGGTTAAAGGTTTCCTTGAAAGTAGGCAGATTAGATTGGTTTTTAATAAATATCCTTTGATCTCTATACTAATGGATTAAAATAATCATAGAATAAAATCGTTAAGTATATACAAATGATTATTACTTGTAAAGGCTGCTATAACGAATTGTAGGACTTAAAAGGGCATATTTAGATTTTTGACATGATATGAATAATTTTTGGAAACACTGATGAATACAACTACATATATCCTTCTTTGCAAGCATCAAGCAACTGGATGGTTACAATCAGTTGAAAAGGTGCATGTTTGGCAATGAAATAACATTTTTTGCAATAAAAAATTATGTATATTTCCATGATCCCATATATGACATCATCCTGCCTGTATGAGTGCAATCTCATACAACTGATGCCTGTCATTGCTTATGTGGTATAAAAAACCTTTGACCATCATTTTTTTTTTTCCTCTTCATAACACTTCTCTCTCATTTATTGAGGGTTTGCAAATAACCACCATTTTTGATTGAGTTTATAATGATAAACTTCAAATATGTTTCATTACCAGTGCTGAAATTATTAAACCATCTACAAATAAGAAAGAAAAGTATACTAAAAAGAATAGTACATGTAATTCCTTATAGGATTTGCATAGGCATGTGAAAGTGTCACATGGGCAATAACATGCCTTAATTTTGTGGGATGGTATTCAAATATGTGCAAAGAGGTCATTACTATTTGGTCCCATGAAAAATGGACTTCCCTATTGTGAAACCACAATTCTATTATTAATCTTTTCATGAAATGTAACTATCAAATCTTTTCATGAAATGAAACCATACATTGTTTCTATACTTGCAAATGAAAAAAGTATGTTTCGAAGTATCAATCAGAGTTTGTACAAGGGATTTTAAAAAAAAAAGAAATAGCCCCTTGTAGTAATGATTTTGGATTCATAGAATTTAGACCAAGATGAGACTGCATGGATGTGCAAGCTGACTTGGGTGTATTATCTCCTGAATGGACTTCAGAAATTGTGATACATGAGATTTCAATTAAGAGTTGTTCATATTGGTCTCAGTATAATAATATCATAACTGTGAATGAAAGTACAAGGGAAAATTTGTTCATAAAAAGGTACATGTATACAAATTGTTGTTTATTTAAATTAGTAAAATTGAAGCTGTGTGTGAATTTCTTTGAGACTTGAATAATTGGTGATATGTTAAACTCATATTGTATTTTAGGACAAATGTCAACCCTTTACCTGCCCTGTAACTTAATGTACTGTACTTTTACTGTACTTTTGTGAACAAATGAGATCATGGTCATACTGTACAGCATGTCCAGTTTGAACTTTGATCCTTGCTGTTCAAATTTTCCTGAGAAAACAACCATGACTGTTCACTACTTTGGTAATTGGTACTAGGGTTAAAATTTGACTTTGAATAAAGCATGCAGTGTTAAAAAAATGATTAAATAGCTCATTTGGTTTTTACAGTTCAGCTCCTCACTGGCATCGTGCATACCCGTCTTAAACCTTGCTCAATGTTTGACAATGATTTCAATAGTATTGAGTCAAAATACAACTATTTGACTTGCAGAAGATTAGGAACTCTACTTTTAGTGAAAAGTCATTGAAGCTGATGATTTCCAAGATCCATACCTCGAAAACACACTTGTATGGACTCACCTTACATTACATTTACCACATTATTTTTCCCAGTGTCTTCAACACATAAACCCTAGTAGATAACTTTTTCTCTTGCAGGAGATGATTTTTAAGAGAAAAAAGTTGCAAAGGAGAAACTGTGTGTGACAGTGACAACTGGCAAGCAACAAGTCTTTTAGCTGCAATCTTTTAAAATACAGTGTACATCTTCATAGTAAAGACGAATTCATTTTATTTATCAATATTTACAAAAATGCCAACTTGATCCTCTGCAAATTGGTTTCAAGGGTTACAAATTGTTCATAATAGAATATATAGCTGTTTGAATACCGCTCATAAAGACTGCGGTTGAAGTTTTTTGTTATAATACCAAATGAACTATCTAGTATTATATATGTAATGTAGAAGATTGTTGGTTCCAAAACCTTTACATAATATCATTATTTATAATTATATAACTTGAATCGGTGGGAATTAGCGTAACATAAGACACATATTAAAATAACAACCAAAGTATAACATTTTCTGTGATTGTTTATAAATAGGGGTGTAAAAATTCTGTGTTTTTTACCTATTAAGTCAGATTCTTTATTCAAATATAATATAAACATAATATATATTTCATTGTCAACATGTAACTCTGTTAAAATGAATTGTAGCATAACATGAATGTATATTATTAGACCTGACAATGCAGTCCCCTTTCAGTTCTGTGCTTCTAAACCCATAACTTTATAGAATTTTACATCAATGATACAGTCCTGACAAGGAGAACAGTGAACAGTCTTAACAATCTTGCATAAAAGTTAGTTTATACACTTTAAATAAAGCAAAGCTTAAGCAGGTGATTTGTCAGTCTAATATGCAAAAACTTCATAGTGGAAAAAGCTTACAAATTGCAGATTGATAATCAATTTTGCTGTGAAATAGTTAATATATGATCACCTTAGAGAATTCTAATAAAATTGGAATTAAAAGTGCCATTAGTGTCTTATAAGTTACCTCTGTCTGACTTTAGAGATTTTAGAAAGCTAAGCACAACTTCAGTGTTGTTGGTAGTATGAATGAAAGTCAGACTACATGAAATGTGGAGTCAGATCCTGGATTTATGCTATCTGGTATTTTGGAAGGTAACCTTGTCAACACAATCATATAACACAATACTTAGTTTTTTTTTTCTAATGAAAATGGGAATTTAATTTCCTCAGAGCTCATAGAGTGCTTAATCTTCAGACTTATCTTTCCTAACCAACAAAATTCAACCACAAACTTCAGGTCTTACCAGATAAAAAAAACACATATACATGAAGGTTATTTTGCTGTTTGCTAGCCTAGGAATGGCAAACTCAATCATATCAAATACACACACAGCGATAAAAATCCTGGTTGAGTTACATCTTTACATTATGAAAAAAAAAACAACCACTGATTAAACATGAGAATAAAAATTTAGACATCTGTTAGAAATAACATAAAAACATTTACTCTTTTTTTGAATAACTTTGCATACCTCTTCCCATATGAGTGAGATCTAAAGAACTTACCTAAACTACCGGTGGTGGACGGTTGTTCTTTTCCATCATCATCATCACCTTCACCAAGTTCATCATCCTATGTTTAAAAAAAGACTGTTGGTGTATATGATTAAAATAGATCAAGGAATGTACTTGCAAAGTGCACCTTAAATTGAACAATAACCAACTACAATTTCAAAGCATAGCACCTGTCTCTAGAATACATATGATGGTTTTCTAAAAAGCTCAAATGTTCAAAAAGGGTTTAAGGTTGCAAAAACATTGCAAATTTTACATACTTTAAGGAGAACTATTAATTTAAAACTATATTCTAATCTGAAAGCATGCTCAACTTAAAAACTAAAGAGAAACAAAATATAAAAAGCTCTACTGTTTTCAAGAACTTGTATTTCATCTAATCTAGAATTATGTAGCATATATAAGAAAGGTTTCAATGAACAATAATATAAGCCAGGATGATTATTAAAGTTACAAAGTAACATGCCAAAATATCTTTTTTAGAAAATGTAAATTTCTCAGATCCATTTGCACTCACAGCTTCATAACCTTTGTAAAGAAATTAAAAAAAAAAAAAAAAAAATCTATGAAATGACTTGTAACAATAATCATTATTAACCACTGATCAATGACCACTGACAGTGGCTAATGACATTAAATTATCCTTCATTTAAGGATACATCAACCAAACAAAATATGGCTTGCCACTGGTTGCCTAGTTACCAGATTGTGGAATGAATGTGAAACACAATACATGCATTGTATAACAGAAGTTCTATATTATAAGTTGTGAAATTGTAACCCCTTCGTCATCATTACTTACAAGGACAAAACATTCACACACACACAGTATTAATTGTGACACTATGCATGATATCACATCGCAATATTAAATTGCCACTAGTTGCAAAGGCAGCCTATTGTGACATTTAACTTGACATTTGTATAAAGTATAATGATATTTGTGCCATGTGCATGTCCATAAAAAATGGTAACAGTGATAAAGTGACATTTAAGCAATGCAATGGGAGCTATTCCTGTAAGGCAAATTATCTCCCTTGCCAGATAAAGACTAAAGGTAACCAAATAACAGATTGGTCCTTTTACCTGTATACCTTTGTTTTTATCCTTGATTCCCTTGGGGATGTTGTGATAAATATAATTTAATTTATGGTATATATTTAAGGGTTTTATGTAATTTTAAAGCAAATTTTGTTTCCAATCATCAGAGAAAAGCATGCAACTGATTTGTAAAAGATTCTGACCAGATTTACTTCAGATATAATCTAAAAAACATATCTGTGTAGTGCAAGAAAATCAAGGACAAGAGGTCCATGATGGTCCTATATCGCTCACCTGAGTACCAAGCAGTAAAGGTCTACAATGAAGATGAATACCAAATATCGAAGTGCAAGGCCAAAGCTCTAGGTCTTCTTGGTTTAGACAAGAAGATAATCTTTCTTAACCAAACCCGGTTATATAAATATTTGTGAGAAGTCTGAATGATACTTGTCCAATAGTTGTTGAAAAATTGGGAGAACAAGAAATTTCATCAAAGGAAAATAACTTTGTAAAAATTCAATGAACCGTCACCAAAATATAATATGCACATTCTTGCTTGGCACCGAGTCTCTCGAAAGTTTGAATGAAATCTGTCCTGTAGTTGTTGAGAACTAGCTTTGACAAGAAAATGCTACAGAAAGACTGATGGATGGATGGATGGATGGATGGACCGACAAGCTGACTCCTATATACCTCCAGAACAGAGTTTTGAAGGAATAATAACAAAGCCCTAGGCCTTTTGGTCTGTGGCAAAAAGTTGCCTGATTTGAACAAACTTAGTAGAGAATGTTTGCCGATTCAAGACTTTCTATACAAGTTAGTATCATAATGTTGTTAAATACACCAACAATTACAATGGTCGTCCAGGGACATGTTCATGGGTAATTGCTATTGTAAACACATAAACAATGTATTTACACTTGCAATAGTCTTGCACCAACCGTTCAATGCGTCCAGCATACAAAAAATTTGACCTTCAAGTGTGACATTGACCTTGGCCCTACCTGAACAGATCTTTCAAATGGTACTTCAATTCATGGTGGAGTATATGCCCAAAATCTGGGGGGGGGGGGGGGGGGGGGGCCAGGGTGTCATAAACTTATTTATAAATTAAGACAAACACCACAAACTGAAGAACAAAAATTATAATGACTTCAAAGATTTACAAGATAAAATCTGTACTACAGAGTTAAATAAATGAACAAAAAATGAACTCAAAATACAATGAACACAATGTTCAAAGATACATCCTAACAGCCAGAGAGAAAAATGCTGTCAAAGCCTTTAACCCTTTACCACATGGCAAAATTTTAGACCTGTCCAAATTGAAAGCATTTGCAGACAACATTTTCATATTGGCTGAAGTGACACAATATTTCTTTGATAGGGTAGAAAACTTTGTGGGAAAAAGGAGAAAATGCAGGTTACCAGCATTTTTTCCTTTTCCCACAATGTTTTCAAAAGTTTTCACAGAATGTTTCTCATCATGTGACCTAGCGCATATTGTCAAGGTTCTGCAATTTATAGCTGCATCATGGAAAAAGGAGTCTTCATGTTATACAGTCGAATCTCCATAGCTCGAACATCTACTCCTCGAAGTTCTCTATACGTCGAAGTAAAATTAAAGTCCGGATTGAATTGCTCTATTTTTCTATACAAAGTACTATCCGCACTTCGAAGTCCATATCTCGAAGTTTCTCCATACGTCGAACCTAATTTCAGGTCCGAACTTCAATGATCCAGTTAATTTACACATCTTTACTTCGAACACAGTACAGAATTTTCACACATTTTAACTGACTTTAATTATAAACTAAGGTGTTATACATAATAAATAGAAATACCGGATACAACGACGGTATGTTTTTCGCACATTTTCAATCATTGACTTTTGTCAGCTCGGGTGTTAACGTGTCGGTGATCTTGACTTGCAGATAATTATCGGTAATTGGTTCGATTAGAAATGTTTGGACTGAGATTTTCATACCATACACTGTGATTTTGGTCATGGCTATATAGAAAGACTGGGCATTTCATTGTCAACCGAAAATACAAATATCCTCGCCCCTAAGGACTTGTTTGGTGAAAGAAACCCGGTAAAGTCCGGAAGATAGCCAGCAACTTCGGCTGACGAAATGCTGTTTTAATTTCACAATTTTCAGCATCGTTCTTACAAACAAAATTAAAGAAAAACATGTTAATGAAAGAAAATAAACAGTATGCATCCTTTACTCTTTAATTTTCAAAACAACGATCGGTTAACTATTAGAGGGAACAAAATGTAGCCTGTGAACGAAGTATGCTTCGGTTACCTACTTCTGGTACCTAACACACTCATCTGAAGAATCTCTGCACGTCGAACTTTCTATACCTCGAACTTTTTTCGGTAGTCCCCTGAACTTCGAGGTATGGATATTCGACTATATTTCATTTTTCACCAATATCTCTTTAATTACTGGACATATCTCAACAGATTTGGATGAAATTTTCACACATCAAGTGACCTAGCGCATATTGTCAGGGTTTTGGAATTTATTGCTGTGTCATGGAAAAAGGGGGCTTCATGTCAAATTTAAACTGCATCCGTCCATCCTGAATAGATAAAAGGAAAAAATGATCAGGTGGGAACCAAGGCTAGGGGTATGCAAGACAGGATGTCTTATCAGACAGTGTAGATAAAGATCAGACTGCAGTTGGATCTTGGATATATATGCCTTATATTCTGCAAGATAGTATTGCCTACAACACAGTCTTGAAATTCGTATTACTTGGTCTATCTTTATCTCTTTACCAAACAAAAATTTTAGACTGGTCTATAATTCAAAGCATTTGCAGACAACAAAATAAATTTGTCTCAAAAAATGAACTTAGATTTGGGATGGGTAGAGAACATTGTGGAAAAAGTTAAAAAAATCCTGGTTACCTGAGTGCTTGGCCCAACTGAGATTTAAACTTGACATCCCTGCATAGCTAGCCCTGTAGGTAATGAGCTAACAGGCTTGGCTCAAATCATTAACAAACAACAAAATTTAATCCTTAAACCCAAAGGCCATTTTCATTCCAGAAGGAGTCCAAGATGATAACAACTGCATGGGTGCCTTCTGTATGCAGTGTTTCAACAAAGCAGACAGTATAGATCAATGATCGGACTGCACATTTTGTGCAGTCTGATCTTGATCTACACTAGACACAAAGGCAACTACAGTAGTGAAAGGCGCTTAAAGGGTCAAGACTTGTCCAAATTCAAACCATTTGCTGACAACAAAATAAATGTGACTCAAAAATTTAAATTTGATTTTGGTTGGCTGGAAAACATTGTGGAAAAAGGAAAACATGCTGGTTACAAGTATTTCCTCTTTCTCCCACAATATTTTCAAGAGCCTTATTTCTCACAGGTTGGGTTGTGTGGTAAAGGGTTAAATAGAACAAGACTTTTAAAGTTCATTCTGTATACCTTTATGTCCTGTTTTGACCCAGGGGCATCATTTGAACAAAATTGGTAGAAGTCCACAAGGAAATGCCACATACCAAATATCAAAGCTCTAGGCCTTCTAGTTTCAGACAAAAACATTTTTAAAGTTTGCTCTATATACAATTTTGCCCAAAATTGTGACCCCTGGAGTTAAAGGGTTAATTCAATTCTTTTAACAACTTTGGTAGAACTTCACCCAAGGAATATGCCTGTCAAGTTTCAACATGATTGGTTAAGGAGGAGAAGATGTTTAAAGGAATTGTGGAAAGACGGATGCTGGACAACGACGAATCACAATACCTCACCCAGCACTTCGTGCTCAGGTGAGCTAACAAATAGGCCTAACCATTGTCTGTGGCTTGTGGTAAACAACATAAAGATGAAGTTTCATAACATTTTGTCCTGTAGTTAAAGAGATATTAATCCATAATGAAACTATATGTGAAGCCCCCTTTTTCCATGACACAACATTTAATAAAAAAAGCTAAACTAATGATATTGGCGGACTATCATAAGGAACACATACATGAAGTTTCACAAATTTTTGTCCAGGATTTTGAGTTGAAGATACATGTATATTGATCCTTAAAAGAAATATACATGAAGCCCCTTTTTCTTATGAGACAGTATTTGATATCAAAAAGGAAAAAAAAAACCAATAAATATCAGCGGACATCATTAGGAACACCTGTATGAATTTCTATTAGTATTTGTCAAAGATTTTAGAAGATATCTGTCCTGAAAGATGGACAAACAGATGGTGATTGGTCCATGATGAAATTAAACATTTAGCCCCCTTTTTTCATGACATGGTGTTTCATGAAACAAGAGGGCCATGATGGCCCTGGATCACTCACCTGAGTCAATAGGCAAAATTTCACTCCAGGGTCATCATGACCCAATTTAAAACTCATCTAAGATATTATTAAGACAAATATTCTGACCAATTGTCAGGTCAATTGAACTGAAAATGTGGCCTCCGGAGTGTCCAAAATGTATTTCTCCAATTTGACCAAGTGACCTTGTTTATGACCCTATGTAACCGTATTTCAAACTCATCCGAGATATTATCAAGACAAACACACTGACCAATTTTAAGGGCAATTGAGCAAGAATGGTGGCCACTAGAGTGTCCACAAGATATTTCTTTAAATCTGACCTAGTGACCTAGTTTATGACCCTATGTGGCCCAATTTTGAACTCATCCAAGATTTTATCAAGACAAACGTGCTGATCAATTTTCAGGTCAATTGAGTAAGAATTGTAGCCTCTAGAGCGCCCGCAAAAAAAATTTTCTAGTTGGCCTAGTGACCTAGTTTATGACCCAAGGTGACCGAAATTCAAACTCATCTGAAATTTCATCAAGAAAAACATTCTGACCAATTTTTAAGTCAATTCAACAATAAATGTGGCCTCTAAAGTGTCCACAAGGTATTTCTTTAATTTGACCTTGTGACCTAGTTTATGACCCAAGGTATCCCAAATTCAAAATCATCCGAGACTTTATTTAGACAAAGATTCTGACCAATTTTCAAGACAATTGGGCAATAAATGTGGCCTCTAGACTGCCCACAAGGTATTTCTTTAATTTGACCTAGTGACTTAGATTATGTCCCCAGGTGACCCAATTTTGAAGTTATCCAAGATTTCATCAAGACAAACATTCTGACCGATTTTCGAGTCAATTGAGCAATATATGTGGCCTCTGGAGTGCCCACAAGGTATTCCTTTAATTTGACCTAGTTACCTAGTTTATGACCTCAACTCGTCTGAGATTTAATTAAGACAAACATTCTGACCAATTTTCAAGTCAATTGAGCAAACAATGTGGCCTCTAGAATGTCCACATGGTATTTCTTTGATTCAACCTAGTGACCTAGTTTATGACCCCAGGTGACCCAATTTCAAACTCATCCGAGATTTTATTAAGACAAACATTCTGACCAATTTTTAAAGTCAATAGAGCAAAAAATGTGGCCTCTAGAGTGCCCACAAGGTATTTCTTTAATTTGACCTAGTGACTTAGATTATGTCCCCAGGTGACCCAATTTTGAAGTTATCCAAGATTTCATCAAGACAAACATTCTGACCGATTTTCGAGTCAATTGAGCAATATATGTGGCCTCTGGAGTGCCCACAAGGTATTCCTTTAATTTGACCTAGTTACCTAGTTTATGACCTCAACTCGTCTGAGATTTAATTAAGACAAACATTCTGACCAATTTTCAAGTCAATTGAGCAAACAATGTGGCCTCTAGAATGTCCACATGGTATTTCTTTGATTCAACCTAGTGACCTAGTTTATGACCCCAGGTGACCCAATTTCAAACTCATCTGAGATTTTATTAAAACAAACATTCTGACCAATTTTAAAGTCAATAGAGCAAAAAATGTGGCCTCTAGAGTGCCCACAAGGTATTTCTTTAATTTGACCTAGTGACCTACTTTATGACCCCAGATGACCCAATTTCAAAGTCATCTGAGATTTAATTAAGACAAACATTCTAACCAATTTTCAAGTCAATTGAGCAAAAAATGTGGCTTCTAGAGTGCCCACAAGGTATTTCTTTAATTTGACCTAGTGACCTAGTTTTTGACCCCACATGACCCAATTTCAATCTCATCCGAATTTTTTTCAAGACAAACATTCTGACCAAGTTTCATGAATATTGCACTGAAAATGTATCCTCTAGAGCGCACACAAGGTTTTCCTAAGATTTGACCTGGTGACCTAGTTTTTGAACTGAGGTGACCCAGTTTCAAACTCTTCCAAGATATCATCAAGACAAAGATTCTGACTTAGTTTCATCAGTATCTGACTGAAAATGTGGCCTATAGGGCGCACACAAGGTTTTTCTAAGATTTGACCTAGTGACCTAGTTTTTGACCCCACATGACCCAATTTCAAACTCGTCCGAGATTTCATTAAGACAAACATTTTGACCATGTTTCACAAGTATCTGACTGAAAATGTGGCCTCTATAGCACACACAATGTTTTTCTAAGATTTGACCTAGTGACCTAGTTTTTGACCCCACATGACCCAATTTCGAACTTGTCCGAGAATTTATCCAGACAAACATTCTGATCATGTTTCACAAGTATCTCATTGAAAATGTGGCCTATAGAGTGTGCACAATGTTTTTCTAAGATTTGACCTAGTGACCTAGTTTTTGACCCCACATGGCCCATTTTTGATCTCGTCCGAGATTTTACCAAGTCAAACATTCTGACAAAGTTTCATAAGTATCTGACTGAAAATGTGGCCTCTAAAGTGCACACAAGGTTTTTCTAAGATTTGACATAGTGACCTTGTTTTTGACTCCACGTGACCCAATTTCAAACTCGTCCGAGATTTTATCAAGACAAACATTTGGACCAAGTTTCACAAGTATCTGACTGAAAATGTGGCCTCTAGAGTGCACACAAGATTTTTCTAAGATTTGAACTAGTGACCTAGTTTTAGACCCCACATGACCCAATTTCAAACTTGTCCGAGAATTTATCAAGACAAACATTCTGACCAAGTTTCACAAGTATCTGACTGAATATGTTGCCTATAGAGCGCACACAATGTTTTCCTAAGATTTGACCTAGTGACTTAGTTTTTGACCCCACATGATTGAATTTCGAACTTGTCTGAGATTTTATCAAGACAAACATTCTGACCAAGTTTCATGAAGATTGGACTAAAATTTGGCCTCTAGAGCGTACACAAAGTTTTTCTAAGATATGACCTAGTGACCTAGTTTTTGACCCCACATGACGCAATTTTGAACTCGTCCGAGATCTTATCAAGACAAACATTCTGACCAAGTTTCATGAGGATCGGACTGAAAATGTGGCCCCTAGAGCGTACACAAGGTTTTTCTAACATTTGAACTAGTGACCTAGTTTTAGACCCCACATGACCCAATTTCGAACTTGTCCAAGAATTTATCAAGACAAACATTCTGACCAAGTTTCACAAGTATCTGACTGAATATGTTGCCTATAGAGCACACACATTGTTTTTCTAAGATTTGACCTAGTGACCTAGTTTTTGACCCCACATGATCGAATTTCAAACTTGTCCGAGATTTTATCAAGACAAACATTCTGATCAAGTTTCATGAGGATCGGACTGAAAATGTGGCCTCCAGAGCGTACACAAGGTTTTTCTAAGATATGACCTAGTGACCTGGTTTTTGACCCCACATGACCCAATTTTGAACTCGTCTGAGATTTTATCAAGGCAAACATTCTGACCAAGTTTCATGAGGATCGTACTGAAAATGTGGCCTCTAGAGCGTACACAATGTTTTTCTAAGATTTGACCTAGTGACCTAGTTTTTGACCCCACATGACCGAATTTCGACCTGGTCCAAGATTTTATCAAGACAAACATTCTGACTAAGTTTCATGAGGATCAGACTGAAAATGTGGCCTCTAGAACGTACACAAGATTTTCTAAGATTTGACCTAGTGACCTAGTTTTCGATCCCACATTACCCAATTTCAAACTCGTCCGAGATTTTATCAAGACAAACATTCTGACCAAGTTTCATGAGGATCAGACTGAAAATGTGGCCTCTAGAGCGTACACAAGGTAAACAGTTGACAACGGACGATGTACGACGCATGACGGGCGCCGGACACTTTGTGCTCAGGTGAGCTAATAAAACAAATAACTATTGTCTGTGGCTTGCAATAAACAACAAGAGGGCCATGATGGCCCTGGAGTCGCTCACCTGAGCCTTTTGACCATGCACAACCAATTTCCAACGTCTTGTGAGATATAAGTATTACCAAACAATAAAATTTTAAACTCATCAGTCTGAACCTTCTGCATAAAACAAATAATATGTGGATCAAGCTGTGGGACTGGTCTCTCAAAGGGGTTGAAAACATTGTGAAAAAGGGAAAAAATGCTGGATACCAGCATTTTCTCATTTTCAAAGAGTGTTTTCAAAAGGCTTCTTTCTGAGAGTCATTCACACACTAGGTTTTTCTAAGATTTCACCTAGTGACCTAGTTTTTCAGCCAACATAACACATATTCAAACTGGTTCAAGATATCATTAGGACAAACATTCTTACCAAATTTCAAGAGTATTGGACTGAAAATGTGGCCTCTACAGCGTACACAAGGTTTTTCTAAGATCTGACCTAGTGACCTAGATTTTGACCCAACATTATCCATTTTCAAACTCATCCAAGATATTACCAAGGCAAACATTCTGAGCAACTTTAAACAGTACTGAACAAAAAATGTGGCCACAACAGTGTACACATGGTTTTTCTAAGATTTGACCAGGTGACCTAGTTTTTGACCCCACATGACCCATTTTCAAATGCTACTGAGATATCATCGAGACAAACATTCTGACCAACTTTCAAGAGTATTAGACAGAAAATGTGGCTTCTGGAGCTTACACAAGGTTTTTCTAAGATTTGACCTAGTGACCTAGTTTTTCACCCAACATGACCCATTTTCAAACTAGTCAGAGATATTATCAAGACAAACATTCTGACCAACTTTCAAAAGTACTGGACAGAAAATATGGCCGCTAGAGCATACACAACGTTTTTCTTAGATTTGACCTGGTGACCTAGTTTTTGACCCAACATGGCACATTTTCTTACTATGTCAAGATATAATCAAGACAAACATTCTGACCATTTTTCAAGAGTATTGGACTGAAAATGTGGCCTCTATAGTGTACAAAAGGTTTTTCTAAGATTTGACCTAGTGACCTAGTTTTTGACCCCACATGACCCAATTTCGAACTCGTCTGAGATTTTATCAAGACAAACATTCTGACCAAATTTCACAAGTATCTGATTGAAAATGTGGCATCTAGAGTGTACAAGGTTTTTCTAAGATTTGACGTAGTGACCTAGTTTTTGACCCCACATGACTCAATTTCGAATTCGTCCGAGATTTTATCAAGACAAACATTCTGACCAAGTTTCATGAGGATCAGACTGAAAATGTGGCCTCTAGAGCGTACACAAGGTTTTTCTAAGATTTGACCTAGTGACCTAGTTTTTGACCCCACAGGACCCAATTTCAAACTGGTACGGGATTTTATCAAGACAAACTTTCTGACAAAATTTCACGAGTATCTGACTGAAAATGTGGCCTCTAGAGCATACACAATGTTTTTCTAAGATTTGACCTAGTGACCTAGTTTTTGATCCCACATGACCCAATTTCAAACTCGTACAAGATTTTATCAAGACAAACATTCTGACCAAGTTTCATGAGGATCGGACTGAAAATGTGGCCTCTAGAGTGTACACAAGGTTTTTCTAAGATTTGACCTAGTGACCTAGTTTTTGACCCTACATGACCCAATTTCGAACTCGTCCGAGATTTTATCAAGACAAACATTCTGACCAAGTTTCATGAGGATCGTACTGGAAATGTGGCCTCTAGTGCGTACACAAGGTTTTTCTAAGATATGACCTAGTGACCTAGTTTTTGACCCCACATGACCCAATTTCGATCTCGTCCGAGATTTCATCAAGACAAACATTCGGACCAAGTTTCATGAGGATTGGACTGAAAATGTGGCCTCTAGAGTGTACAGAAGGTTTTTCTAAGAATTGACCTAAGTGACCTTGTTTTTGACCCCACATGACCCAATTTCAAAGTCGTCTGAGATTTTATCGAGACAAACATTCTGACAAAGTTTCATGAGGATTGGACTGAAAATGTGGCCTCTAGAGCGTACACAAGGTAAAAAGTTGACGACGGATGACAGACAACGGACGACGCACACCGCACGACGGACGACAGACACAGCACGATCACAATAGCTCACCATGAGCACTTTGTGCTCAGGTGAGCTAATAAAAAGATAAAGTTTTGTGACATTTTGTCCTGTAGTTAAAGAGATATTGGTCCACAATGAAATATATGTCAAGAGCCCTTTTTCCATGACACAGCAATAACTGGTCCTACAATCAAACTCATTCAAGATCTTACGGTCATATACATTTTGACCAAGTTTGGTCCGATTACACCTATAATCGAACTCATCCGAGATCTTATGGTCATATACATTTTGACAAGTTTGGTGCTGATTGGTTAATATTTGTGGATGCTAGAGTGTAAACGAAGTCAAATATAGCAATTTTTCTAATTCAAGGGCAAATAACTCCAGTCATTCTGGTCCGATTAGACCTATAATCGAACTCATCCAAGATCTTATAGTCATACACATTTTGACCAAGTTTGGTGCTGATTGGTTAATATTTGTAGATGCTAGAGTGTAAACAAAAAAATGTGAACGGACGACGGACTGACGGACGACGGATGCCAACAGATGGCGAGTGATCACAATAGCTCATCCTGAGCACAGGTGAGCTAATAAAACCCAAGTAACCCCTTCATCAGGACCAATGTAGTATTGGAACCAAGGGAAGTAACTGAAGAATGGCCCTTATTGAACACAAACAAATGATTTCCAAATAAAATAAGGAACAGCCAACAAAAAGATAGAGTTAAGACAAACAACAAATTTTATGGTTAAAGAATTGAATATTCCCCATATGTGATAATAATCATTTAGTACTCAATTTCATTTTAATGTATAGCTTTTAAAAAGTGACAGAAATAGTCATGCATGCATATTTCAGCTGTGAGCATATATTGAACAGTTACTTTGTTTTACCGTCATTACACTCATGATTGCCTGACTCTGTGTTGCATTTTCCTCAAAGGATGATGACTCAGTCTTTAAGACATCAAAGAACAAAAAGCATAATAGAAAAAAAAGCATAACATGAGAATTTTAGACACAGATACTTTCAGTAGTGTTTGTCCAATGTTAAAAACTGCATACATATCCAACCCATGAAAAGTGAATTCCAAACTTGAAAGTAAGCAAAACCATTCACTGAACAAGCTCATATTTTAATAGCCCTGAACAAAGAGACTTTTGAATACATTATTGGAAAAAGAGAAAATGCTGGTAACCAGCCTTTCCCCATTTATCTATGACATTTTCTAACCTATAAAAAAATCAGATCCCATCTTTTGAGCCACATTTAATTCTTTGTTTGCCAAGTACTTTCTTTTGGACAAAATTTGGTTGAATTTCTGAAGAAGTAAATGCTGACCAGTTAGCCAGCTAATTCAGGAATAAAACTTCTGAAAATAATTCATAAAAAAAAAAAGAACCGAATTTTCTTTCTTATGCTTGTTAGAAGGAATGCAACCATTAGGTGGCGATTTTGGAAAATCTGTAACAAAACTGAAACAAAACTGAAAACTGTAACAAGATCGATGATAGCCTTACAAGAAATTTCAACTTTTGTTGTTGAAGCATACTTATGAACATCTACAACAAAACACAATGATTATGACAGTAAGGCAGAAATTTACAATTGAAATAAGTCTTTCGCATTTTGAAAATTAATCCCCAATCTTTCAGTTTCTGCTTTAAAAGTGATTTTTATTTCCTTGAACAGAACTGATGAATTATAAATGATATATTTTGAATGAAGAATTTGAAATTATTAATTGCTATAGCCATTACAGATTAAGTACTGCATGTGTCAGGCAATACCTGACCAATGATACTGGTATTAATGCACATACATGTACATGTACAGTGAAACCTCTGTTATAATGGCTAATACATTTGATCATTTTCTTTTTTTTTGGAAAACAGTGCACCAACAATCTGCTTTTGTAATGAAATTTTTTAGTGACTCTTATGTAGTGACTCTTATGAGCCATGCTCTGGCAAAAAAGGGCTTAATGCATCTCTATGATGCATTCTGCCTAGCAAGCCATCACGTAATCATGGATCCATGATGGTCACTTTTTCCAACAACCGACTTAATGGTAAGGTAGGATGATCCTTTGACATGCAGAAAATTGACCGATAACGAAAAGTTTCGGCCCAGGTCAGCCAGTGCGTACTGTGCACGCTGACCTGGGTCGATCGTTCGCAGATGCATTAAGCCCCCTTTTCATAGAGCATGGCACATATGTTTGGTGATAATTTGACCAATTTTCGTTTTTCAGTCTTTTTTGCTCTAAGATTTAATTGCTTGGTCTGTGCTATGCCATCAATTCATAAACAATACAATCCTGATGATGATCCATTTAGTTGATACTCAGGCAACAGAGGGTACAATATAGTAATGTCAGACAATAACGATTGTAACTTTCATTCATACTTTTGTTCTACAACACAGGTATTTAAAGTATTGGGCTATTTCACAATACATGTAAGGACTTCGATATAACAAATCTGGGAAATACAAATTTTCTGACAGAATGGCAGGAGTTGGGAGCATTTTTCTCACTGCAAAAATATTTCTCCAACCATATTTATCTGCTAACTGCTGATGTTGTAATGATGTTATATACAGCTGTATCATATATATAAAAAAAGAATGATTATCATTATAATTTGATTCAAGTTTTATAACAACGAATTGCAATTTATCTATTTGTTTGATCCAGTGCTCAATATTCAATATTACATAAAATAATTTGAGAAACAAGGAAACAAAAAGGAGATCTTGCAACCTTTTCACGGTAACATTCATGACTTATAACTTTTTTCAAATACTGTATGGTTTTCTCATATCAAACAAGTTTAAAACACTATTACACAAGTCAACTTTTTCATGTCATTAATCTATATTTTAAAAAAATGTTTTCAACATGATCTGTTTCCAGTTTGTTTCCAGAAGTATTTCTATACTCTTTCACTTATAATTTGTTGTTGTGTTCTGAATACTGTGATCATTCTATTAAAATGTAAACCCTCTTTACAAATTTAACCTTTAAAGTCACTAAAGTAAACAGTAAGTTGCTCAAATTTGACTCCCTCCCATTACAACAATACTTTATGGTCCCTAAATAAAAATAATGTTTTTTTTTTTTTTTTTTCATTTTTACATTTGAATCTCAAAAATTCTGTGTGATATAATAAGTTTTTTTATCCTATAATTATGTGCTGTTAACAAACACTATAAGTGTGGTATGACTGGCAGAAAAATAAATATTGAATCATTGAGTTTTGAGTTCTTCAGAATTACCATAGTCTAACTGTACTTACTGCAGTGGTAGGGGCAGGTTTTTGTACTTGCTCAATCATTTCTTTGCGAGCCTGCAAAATATTAGTAAAACACCACAATGTTAAAATTTCAAACAACAGCTGTTATAAAAACATAAACATGCATACCACTTATAACACAGAAAAACCTTGAACTACTACTTATCATGTAATCTCCCCAGACAAATATTTTGTCTTGCAGCAGACCCAACTTTTGAAATATTGTGGTAAAAGGAGAAAATAATGTTTGACACTTCAGGCATTAAAGGCAAAGCTGCAAAAAAATTACATGTAGCTGAAACAGAAATGGAGTATACATTAAAGTTTCAGGACTGACTGTTTTTGATATCTATTGTCAAGAGGTCATCTGAAAAGTTTAGATTTAAGATTAGTGGATTCCTGTAAATTCAATTGTTTACCATGTCAAAAAAAGTCATTGTCCTTGCCAAAAATCAAATATTATACCAAGCAATTAAATTTCTCTCATTTGTTACATGGAAAAAGTTATGTACTTTCAGAAAATTACAAAAAAAAAAAAATGATGAAAAGTTATAAACATTAATAAAACTAGAGCAAAAAAAAAAAAAAACATAATTGGAACACTTCAAACTTTACTATGGTAAAAGACATTTATTCTTTGAGATACAAAGATCATGTTAATGAATAAATATAGTGGACAGTCCCAACACCAAACTCTAGCTAAAGTATATGATTACATGGTTGTTCTTGTGCTCAATGGATATCAGAATTAGGTTGAAGTTCCTTTTTGACACAATATTTCATTGCAAAAAAAAAACCAAATACATGTTTCTATCAGTCTAAACTCTAAGTATTTCAAAATTTACAATGGCATTGATAATCCCTTCGACAGACTGACAGACTTATGTTTTTTGTTATGTACTGATTTAAAGATTTTAAAAAAATATATATAAAAATACATATCTGATACCCCATCATCCAACTTCTGATTTTCCATCATTCAGTACTAGTGTAACTTCTTCATGATTTAGGAAGCAGTAACTCTTGTTATTCAAGTTTATAGTTTAGTTGTATTCCAACGTTAACAAGACAAGATGGAAGAGAAACAAGAGGGCCATGATGGCCCTGTATCGCTCCACTGGCTTATAAATATAAACCATAAATACTAAACATTTCAATTCTGAGCCAAATGGATTCAAAATGAAGACTTACAAAGTTTTCTCTGTAAAAGCCCATGTGAAAGTTGAGACCTGCAGGGCAAAGCCATTTTTGATCCCAGAGCTATAATTACTTGAACCCTGGTAGAGGTCCACACGATAAAGCGACATGCCAAAATAATACAGGTCTATGCTGTATGGTTATGAATAAGGTGATTTTCAAGTTTCGTCCATATGAAGCCTATGTAAAACATAAGACCCCTGATGCAAGGCTAATTTCAAAAAAAAAAAAATCAAAAGTGATCCAGATTTGGTAGCCCTTGGGTTTGCGGTTAGGAGCAAAAAGATTTTTTGAATTTTCACGCTATAAGCACATGTTTATCACCCATGAGATAGGACTAATTTTGACATAACTTGAATAACTTTGGAAGAGGTTATTTAGATTACACTCATACAATATTACAGCTGTAACTCAAGGTAACAAACAAGAAGACCTTTTAAGTTCTCACTATATTAACCTATGTAAAGCTTGTGACTTATTGGGTGAAGCAGTTTCAGAGACAATAAGCTTGATGGCCTTGGGCCTGTGGAGCTAAAAAGCAGTATCTTTTTCATGAGCTACAATGATGTTAGTAAATACAAGCAGGTTTTTTTTTTTTTCCAAAAAAAGGATACACAAAGGTTATACAAATACATGTACCAACATTTACACATTTTCCCATCATAGAGCTCTCAGACCTTTGACCACCAGATCAACATAAAAGATACATGTAGGTGGGCTTTAAGTGGCCCCCATCCTGTATTGATTTTCAAAATTGCAAGTTGGCCATCAGATGAAATATTCAACACATCATCATGACATCATGGCAATACAAGATGCAATAATAAATTCTTAAAATAGCCAACCAAAGGATGATTTGTGTTCAATAACACTCTTTTTGATATGGAGATATTCACGATTTACTTCAGACTATAAATTATAGAGACAATATACTGGAACAGCAATGTTTTGAGTGCATTTGTATTTGTATGGACTGAACAAGAGTTATTTCCTTTAATCAGTATGTAAGCTTAAATCATATAACCAGTTATAATCTTTCATAAAGCCAAGCCCACAGCAGCCACGTCCACTGCCAGATCAAATTTATATCAAGGAATCTAAGATATGTCAAGCTTAGCATAATGAATATGCCAATTTATAGTGAATTTCAAATTATGCTTTTGAAAAAGATTTTGAAAGGTTTTTCAATACTTTTCAGTTTTGTAGCCATAGCAACCATAGCTTTTAACAGAACTTAATTCTTTGAAGACATTCTGAAGAACATCATGGCAAAACGATATCTGTAAAGTTTGGTCAAAATTGGAAGAGTGGTTTCAATGAAAAAGGTGGAACAATCTTGGTAGAAGTCTACAATATGAATCGGCATGCCAAATTTTTATAGTCCTAGGCCTTACAGTAAGGATAAAAAAAGATACCTTAAGTTTTCACTATGTAAGCCTTTCTAAAATTTGTGAACCCTGGAGTGGGACAAATTTTGATCCCAAGGCTCAAAACATGCCAAATTTGTCAGTCCTATGTTTTATGGTTAGAAACAAGAAGATTGTCAAGAAGTCTTCACTATATAAGCCCTTATAAAACTTTGACTCCAGGGCTACAGTCAGACTAAATGGGGAATATATGTATTAGAAGAATAACATGCCAAATTTGGGAGTTCTTGGCCTTATGGCTAGTAACAAGATGGTTTCTGAACTTTTCACTCCATAAACCCATGTAAAACTTGTGACCCCTGGTGCAGGGCCAAACTTGATCCTTGGGCTGTAACTTGGGCCCTCTTTGTAGTTGTCCACTAGATAATGCTATAATTATGCAAAATTTGGTAGCCCTAAGCCTTATGGCTATGTACACCAAGATTTAAAAGTTTTCCCTATATAAGCCCATGTAAATCTTGTGAACCCCCCCCCCCCCTGCATGAGGCCAAATTGACCCCAGGACTGTAATTTGGCCACTAGATCAAGCTAAATGCAAAATATGGTAGCTCTAGGCCTTATGGCTAGGTATAGGAAGATTTCTTAAGTTGTCTCTATGTAAGCCCATGTAAAACCAATGTGACCCCTGTGGTGGGGCCAATTTTGACCCCAGGGCTAAAATTTTGGCCCACTTGGTAGAGGCCCACTAGATATAGCTACATGCAAAATTTGGTAGCTCTAGGCCTTATGGCTAGGTACAGGAAGATTTTTAAAGTTTTCTCTATATAAGCCTATGTAAAATTTGTGACCCCTGGGGCAGAGCCAATTTTGACCCCAGGGCTATAATTTGAAGAAACATGATAGAGATCTACTACATAAAGCTACGTGCCAAATTTTGTAACCCTATGCCTTATGGTTTCAGACAAGAAGATTTTTAAAGATTTCCAATATTTTTCAGTTTTGTTACCATGGCAACCAGAGATTTTGAAGGAATCAAATTCTTTCAAGAAATTCTGAAGAGGACCATGGCAGGATCATTTCTGTGAAGTTTCATGAAAATTGGATGGGTAATTTCAGAGAAAATGTTTGAAATAAAAGTTAACACACGGATGGACAGACAGACAGACACACGCACGCACGCACGACGGGCCATGACATAAACCCGCTGGCCTTTGGCCAGTGGAGCTAAAAATTGTTACGAAATACAGAAAACAAAATATAGAGAAAAATGAAGACGATTCTGATTGTAAAAAATATTCTTATCTTAACTCGCCTAAATTCTTACTCATCGTTTCAGCTCTTTTTATTTCAACTAGCATCAAAGAGTATTGCTGACCTCGACCTAAATGTCTACCATATGTCACCACTGAATCCTTGGGATGAAAGCTTTAGAAAATATAGTTGGAAAAGGAGAAAATACAGGTGTGAAAATTTGATATCATGGGAAACAGGAGGTTGAGCGAGATATTAATATTTCCTTGGGCAACCAGAAGCAAATTCGAGTCTTAGGAAAGTTACTACATCATAATATTACTTTAATTCTATATCTTCCTATATAAGAAAATTGTTTTGACCAAGCACAGGCCAGAAAATGTAACCTCTAGAGAGCACTCAAGGTTTTTCTGTGACTTACCTCTTTACGAAACAAGACAAGTTTAGAAATCTCCATATTGAAAGCATTTGCAGAATACTTCTTACATGTGCCTCAAATATTTGAATCTGCCTTTTATAGGATAGAAAACATTGTGGGGAATGGACAAACTAAAACTGTCACAGGGTGGACAAATACCCCCCCCCCACCAGCACCTTGTCACTGAAGCAGCCCGATCAGAGAACAAATGATTTTCAAAACAAAGATCACTAGTGACATTGACCTTTCTCCCAGGTGACCCAAAAACAATAGGGCACCTCCTTGGGTCATAAGCAACACTTGTATAAAGTTTCAGAATACAAGGTAAAACAACTTTTTTGAGTTAGAACATAGAAACAGAAAAAAGACAGACAGACATTGTGAAACCAGTATACCCTTCTCTACTTCGTAGGTGGGGCGGGAACTAAGCAAATTTGGGACTATTTCGAGGAAACATGTGGTGTAAAATTAAAAAAAAAGTAATTGATTGTATAGCATTTTACATTACTTTCAACACTACTCAGTCTCATCAATGCTACTACCCAATTCTTCACCTGTGTACTGAGCTTCACCTGAATAAGGCTTTGGCTCTGAAGAGATTAGCCAAAAGATACTTCCACAAAATATGCAGAGTCTGCAGTGAGGATCACACCCAGAACCTTTGGACTGCGAATCCTAAAACTTGACCACTTGGTCATGCGGGAACAAAGCCATACTCTCCCCCCATCCCCCACCAAAAAAAAAAAAAAGGGCTAAGGTAAATATTTCAAAGCACAGTTAAAATACAGCTATTAAAACACTTTTAAAAATGAAAATGTATCTAATGACTACTTTTAAGCATTTTTTGTAACATGTTTTTTCTGTAAGAAGAACTCTAGTTTTGAAAACATTGAAAACAGAAGCTGGATTTTTTATTTTGTAAAGTACAATGCTTTTTCTAGAAAATTAAATTTCACCAAACAGGGTTCAATTTTCTTTTTTTCTGACCAATGCTTAGAAACATGTATATATCACATCTGTCAACATTTAAAAAAACACATTTAGTTTTATTAGCTAGCGTTTTTTGTTTTTACATGGCTTCAAGAGCAATCCACACAAATTGCAGTAAATTGTCACTCAATTATTATCAAGAATGAATGCATGCTTTTCTATGACAAATCTTTCACTCTACTTCTATTTAATGGACATCAATTATGGATGAATAATTTCTGATAATAAACACTAAATTATATTACAGTCATAGTATAATCAATTAGAATGATACAACTGAGTCTAAAATACTTCTCATGAGATTTATACCAAAGTCAAGTGTCAGAAAAGTCCATCCAAAGGACAAGATGGACTAAAAAAATTGAGTTTAACTATAGCAAATCAAATGAGGGATATAAGCAAATCATGGTTACTCCACATAAGCAGAAAAAGTGCAATTTCCAATACTAGGTAACAGGTAAAACAACTTTTGAAAACAAAAGGGCCAGGATGGGTCTAAAGTTGCTCATCTGAGCCTTTTTATTTCCCATTTCAAATGCCTCCCAAGATAGTATGACAAACATTCGTACAAATTTTCATAAATATTGAACTGAAAATAAGGCCTCTAGAGTATACACAAGCTTTTTCTAGAATTTGTCTCAGTGACCTACTTTTCAGCCAAACATAAGCTTATTTCCCAAATTGTTGTAGATATTATCCAAACAAACATTCTGACCACCTTTCATGATTATTGGACAGAAAATGTGGCCTCTAGAGCATACACATGATTTTTCCAAGATCTGACCTTGTGACCTAGTTTTTGACCTGATGTGACCAATTTTCAATCTCATCTTAGTTATCATCAAGACATACATTCTGACCCACTTTCATAAGTATCAAACAAAATATGTGGCCTCTGGTGTGTACACAAGTTTTTCTAAAATTTGACCTGGTGATCTAGTTCTTGACCTGACATGACCTCTTTACAAAAAAGTCTGAGATACCAAAGACAAACATTTAGACAAATTTTCTTGTGTATTGTACTAAAAATGTGGCCTCTAGAGTGTACACAAGGTTTTTCTATGATCTGACCCGGTGACGTAATTTTTTACCCAAACTGACCCGTTTTCAAACCCGTCTAAGATATCATCAAGACATACTTTCTGAACAATATTCATGAGTATTGGACTGAAAATGTGGCTTCTTGAGCACACAAATGATGTTTAAAGATTTAACCCTTTGAACTACTTCTTGACTAGGTGCGACCCATTTTCACACTCATCCAAGATACAATCAAGATAAAATTTTAGACCATTTTTCATGAGTATTGCACTTAAAATTTGATGCCCAGAGTGTACACAAGGTTTTTCTAAGATTTTACCTCATGACCTAGATTTTAACACTGTGTGACACATTTTTTAATTCTCCAGAGATATCATCAAGACAAACATTCTTATCAACTTTCATTAGTATTGGACTGCAAATGTGGCCTCAAGAGCATACATATGGCTTTTCAAAGATTTGAACCAGTAACCTATTTTTGACCCGACATGACTGTTATTTTTTTAATCTGTATGAGATAAAGTCAAGACAAACATTCTGAAGAAATTTCAAGAGCATTGGGCTGAAAATGTGGCCTTATGAGTGTATACAATGTTTTTCTAAGATTTGAAGTAGTGACCTAGTTCCTGACCCCATATGACCCATTTTCATACTCATCTAATTCTGACCTAGTTTCATGAGCATCAGACTGAAAATGTAGCCTCCAGGTGGTACACAAGATCTTTCAAACATCTGGGCCAATGATCTAGTTTTTAACCTGACATGACCCATTTACAAACTTGTTCGAGCTATCATCAAGACAAACATTCTGACCAACTTTCAAGAATATTGGACTGAAAATGTAGCTTCTAGAGTGGCACAAGTTTTTTCTGAGATTTTTACCTAGTGACCTTGTTTTTGACCTGATGTGAACCTTCTTTTTTAACTTGTTCAAAATATCATCGAGAAAAACATCCTGACCAAGTTTCATGAGTATTGGACTGAAAATGTGGCCTCAAGAGCATACACAAGGTAAAAGGTGACAACAGACGACACACAACGGACACAGCATGATCACTAAAGATCACCTTGAGCACTGTGTGCTCAGGTGAGTTACAAAAACTGAGAACTGTGACATGTAATACATGATCTGACAAAATGACACTGTCTTTCCTTCCCTTTCTCTTGAGCCATTTTTGTAAACTATACTTGCTCAGTGAATATATATATATATAATTATACAGACATTTTTACTGATTTGTGTGGATTGATCTATCTACAGAAATAAGCATTCAATAATTATGTAACTCAAAAAAGCAGGTTCATTAAAGGTGCTAGGAAAGTATTATGATTAATAAACCTAAACATTTTCTTATAAGACACTTTTGGTGGATCTAAACAGTCAATTATAAGAGGTTGGGACAAACAAAGATATGTATATGAGTAAATATCTTTATTCTAAAAGTCTTTTTATGCGTTAAAATATTTTACTGTAATTTATTCATACAACATTTTAGATACAATTTAGTATGAATAAAACAACAAGTAAGGAGTTGTCTTAAAGTGTTCTGCATTAGATTCAGACTTAAAGTATGTGAAACTAGATAAAATACATAAAGATATGTTTTTAATGAATCTGCTGTTATTAATCAATAAGACAAGAGCAGTCTTTGACAGATCCAGTCCAGGACTAAAAGTAGACTGGTTCTACATATCATATACCTTCTTTTTACCACCAGTTGATGTGGTGGGTTGGGGGAGTAATCTGTCATCCATAGCCTGGTTCAAAGCACAAGATGTTGCATGAAAATATCCTCAATGGTTATATGTTTTCCAACTTTGTATTAAACTAATCCAACCCTTTTGATGAAAGATTTTCTTTCAATCGTTCTATCAATTCTGCAACTTTGTTTTCTCCATCATATCCTGTTTTTTATACGCTTTTTGTTTCACCAAAACTATAAAAACCAACTGTTAAACCAAATATAATGTAAGAAAGTGATCTATAGCCATTTTCTCTGTACAAATAATTCTGTTATCTTAACTCCACAACTTTCTACAAAAAGCCATCTGATTGGAAAAGCCACATTACCAAATCCTCTTTCATTTTTGGACACAACCTCAGATGCTTTTGTAAACAGGTAGATAAAGATTAAACTACTATATATAATTATTTAGACTGATCTTGACCCTACACTGCTCAATTTTCTTTAGATATTGTCCTAAGCAAGCTTTTGATTACAGTCCATTTTAGCATTGTTTTAATAAATATTTCAATTTCATGCATCAAAAATGGAATTGTCTGCATAATAATGAACAGACTTTCCTGCATGTAGGCTCAGACTTATATTTCCAGTTTGTTTCATGTCATCATAAAATTATGCACATATCTTCAACTTTTATATTTCATTTTCTCTCCTCTTCTCTCCCATTTTTTGTGTGTTTTGTTTCAAATTTGTAAGTGGGAAAAAATGAAAAAAAGACTACATTACATTATCTGTGTGTCCGTCCTCTACCATACAAAAAGAATTTCTAAAGTCCAGACAGCAAAATGCATTTGGAAGACTTTATGGGAAAAGAATCTATTGTTACTCCTTCTCGTACATTCCTGCCTTTATATTTTTCAGATACTTCATCTTTGTATCACTTGTTGTATTTAATTCTTTACCACAACATCCCTACCCTTAACGACCTTGAAAACCTTGTGGGAAAAAGAGAAAATGCTGGTAAGCAGCATTTTCTCCTTTCCCATAATGTTTTCTCTCTTTCCCAAGACAAATTTTAATTTTTAAATCACATTTATTTTATTGTCTGCAAATGCTTTCAATTTGGACTAGTCTAAAATTTTGTCATTTGGTAAAGAGTTAGAGTAGTATATCTATAAAATTATCTATGATAAGGTAAAAATAATACAATCTATACAAAAAAATACGTACAAAGGAATATCTAAGTTAAGCAAAATTTAAAAACTTATGAGCTTAATAACCTAGGGGCTACCTGTGAATACAAAACATCTATAAGGAACCTACCATAATTTGCCAATGTATTCAGACACCCTAGAAGTTCGGACATGCGGACAGTCCAAAAAATAAGTTTTCTTAAATATTTGGACAGTCTGTAGCATAATTTTTTCAAAATATCAGACTGTTAATACTTATCTTTTTAGAAAACGTTACCAATAATGATTGACTGCATATTTGCACATTTCTGCATTGCAGATATTCATCGTTATGAACATGAATCCCTTAAGAGCCGAGTACGGTAACTCAGTGGTTATTTTAAGTCATGAAGTTAGACAAAAAAAAAAATACAACAACAATGTTGTTTTTGTTGATAACTTCTCAACAAAATAAAGTGTAGATATAGATCAAAGATTAGACCAAACATTCTGCTTTGTGTGATCTTCATCTACACATACTGTCAAAGCAACTAGTTTTGACAGGTACTTGAAGGGTTTAATGTTTTTCCGCTTTTTGATATTGTGCGAGCAGTTTCTCCTTTTTTCATAACATTCTCTAAAGGTACCTGCAGAAGCTTGAAAACCTGTTCCCTTAACTTTGTTGTCCCTCTATAAACAGTATCAAAGACTTTATAAATACTAAACTTGCTGTTTCTTTTCTTTATTTATTGGTAATCCATTTATATATAAAACTAAATCTAATGCATTAATCAACATATGCATTCCTTTTTATTTTGGCTGTAAGGAATCTTTTTCCAGAAAAAAACAGCCCGACTTTTTTTTCTGCTGACTACACAAATTATGTGACATGGCTGCCCTGGTGTTCTGGAAACAACTATTACTAAACCCAAAAAGGCACTATCAGTTAGTGTAAAGTGGGCATGACATAGGCTTATTGAATGGTCATTTTATGTTGATGGGAGGTCAAGTCTGTAACCAGGTAGATCTATTTAGCAGAGTGTGTACAAAAAACAAGTGCATTACAACTCTCTCGCTCTGGATGATTTGCATGTTACGTCATACCCCTGATCAAAATTCTACTACAAACATTTGTGTACTAGCAACAGGTGTGAAATCTTGTTGACAGGTAGCTCGTTATACATTTTTGCTCTATCTAATTTACTCTGCTGATGGCAAGATGGCGGAGTTCAAAATATTGGCGGACAGAGCAGATAGACATCAGATTATACAGAATGTGCAGCCTGATCTTGGATCTATACCATCCACTACTGAACTATGACTTCAGAAAGCTACTGCTTTTAGGTCTAAAAAAGTTAAGAAAATATTTAAAACACATGCTTTTAAGATTGAAAACACGTTGGAACTTCAGATATACTACAGTTTTGACCCCTTCATTGGTTCTATAAATAGATATAAATTTTTTTGATTTTACTCTTATTATTTCAGACACGCATTCAGACAACAAGGTAAAACCTATTATTTCAGCCACCCCCATTTTTTTCAAAATGATAATTTCCTAAAGATTTGGACACAAAAAAAATCAAGTATTTTTGTTCTGTCCCAATTACATTGGAGAATCACGGTAAATATTGATATGATACATGTACATGTATATAGAGATACATGTATAAAGAAAGATGAAATTTCTTGTTAAACACATATTGGAAGACTTACTATAGCTTCAGCAATCTCAACTCGCCTACGTTTAGTGACTGTATCCAATAGCCTTATTGTATCCTGTGCCCGCTCTCTCATGGGAAAGTTGCTAACTTCTAAGTTAGAGTTGAAAGCCTGTCGATAAAATTGATATAAAACATCTTTATTACATATATGTAAGGCTTAAAACCTCCAAAAGACAACCCTGTGTGGAAGAAGCTGGTAACCATCATCTTCTCCCACTCTATTTTCTATCCTTTTGAAACAACTTTTATAACTTTAGCTACATTTTACTTGTTGTCTGCAGATGCTTTCAGTTAGAGCAGGCATAAAAATATTTCTTGTGATAAAAGGTTTACTTAGTGTAGATGGCTCACTTCATATTTGGTGCGGACAAAGATGAGACTGGATAGTTTTTATTTTAGCATTTTCTGTATTTGTCCCATTGTCTCCAACTACTTGACCCTTTTTATAATGACAATTTTGAATATGGCTCCAATTATGGTATTAGCCTCGAAGAAGAAGAAGAAAAATGCAAGCTACTAGCATTTCTAACATGTTTTCAAATCCCTTCTTCTTGTGAGTTGTTCAAACCACTGGCTAGTTTGATAAACAGTTGATACTATTATACTACAACAATATGTTAGATATCAATCTACATTGGAGACAAAAGCAAATAAAAAAAAAAGTAATAAAAACTCTGGAGTGCAACCCAATTTTGGATCTACAGTATACACATATCCGCCATGAATCGGTATTGTTGTATCCCTTTTGCAGAAAAATACATCTACCAGTAAACTCCACTTGTAACGATATCCTTGTTGGGATATATCACTTGTAATGAACCTGATCCGCTGGTCCCTTCCAAGTCGCTGTATAATTCAATACATGTAACTGTGCTTAATGAGATATCGCTTGTAGAGATACTTCTCATATAGAGAAGTCATTTTGAGGTTTGTGACTCTCATATTCTATGTATATAACAATATTTATACCTGTCACTAATTATCGACGGTGTCAATAGCTACTCAAGCAAGGTGTGAAAAGCTGTTATCTTAACAAAAAAAAAAAAACCATGGCGGTATGGCCTACATGCCTGTCGGCACATTTTCTTATCGTCTCACAAATAAATAAGATATTCTGAATGGTGATGAATTTTCATGCTCATAATAAAGCTCATTTTATCCAATTAGTGACAAAAAAGTGAATTTTGATACTGTTAAAGTAATTCTGATGAAGAATTCCTCCTCGGCTACTTATCAGTCAGATTCCGACACTGATACATATAATAATCAATCCATGGACATCTTTCCACCCCCCCCCCTTCCACACACACACCACCCACACCATCTCATTATGTGCAAATAAACTATTCCAGGCACATGCAAATAAATTGTTTGAGCATGTAACATGATCAGAATGCTTTGGAAAAGATATAAGTTCAAACAAAACACAATCAAAAGTGACAGACTTTTTTAAGCCGAATAGTTATGAAGTAGCATTTTTGTCCTTGCCATGAACATTGTACATGTATCGGGTATAGTTCTACTTTAAGTTTTTAACGTGTAAATTTTTCCTCAGTAAGAATGGATAAAAGTACATGTATATATTATGTGAAGAATTCATATCAAAAAGAATGGTTTTCAAGGTAAGCAATATCTTTTTATTGTTTTTTTACTCGTTGGCATGCAACATGTATACCGTAGTAAATATATAATCGGACAATGTATATTTCTGATACCGAAAGATAGTCAGCGGTTGTAACGCTATGCGGATGAAACAATATATATCATTGGGTCCCTTGAATATCGTTACAAGAGAAGTTTACTGTATTTTGTCCATAAGCCATTTCATTGGTCAGTGGCATATTGTTATTACCAATGACAACCAGTTTCTTTAAAAATAATTCACTCAATTTTCTATATTTTATGCTTGTTTTGCATTTATTAAAGATTAATTTTTTTCTTCATTTTTAATTATAAGTGGTGGACACCTTACAATGGTATTCTGTAGGCCATAAAGAACTTTTGTGATTGAAGACAGCATATACCTGAACAGCTCTTCCTTTGACAACCATATCATCCCAGCATTCCCGTTTGATCATTTCTCGCAAGTACATCTTGGCAAGATTCTCAAATTCTATTTCTTCCCTCACCTAAAACAATATCAATCCATCACATAAATGACCAACAAGCCAAATTTCTCATAATCAAGTATAGGCATGACATTAGCTTATACACAGACAATTCTAGTAAACCTATCAAAGGCTGTTACAAATCAAGCAATATACAATCACTACTGGCAACAGAGTAATTGTGTTTTTAATACATGGTTCTGCTCCTACTCAGGCTTACATTTGGCTTATCAGGAAAAAGGAGGAAAAAAGCAGGAGCAACTTCAAGGAAAAAGTAGGAAAAAAGTAGGAATTTTATTATAAAAAAGTAGGAACCTTATGATAAAAAGTAGGAATAAATTTAACAAACTTTTCATTCAATCTTGTATATAAACTAACTTTAACACTGCAGAACAGTTCAGAACAAGATGTGTTTGAAGAAACACTAGGCCCCCAGATGGCAGCCAGTCATAAATGCATGACAAAACATAATATTGTAAAAGCTTTGAATAATTTCTGCTATTTGTTCAATTTACAGCCGTATCAGAAGCTGGCTTCAACTTTCTGACAAGCTATAGAGTACCGTTAATTTGGCACAAACCAAAGAATTTCTAATCACAACAATTTCAAAGTTCAACTGACCTTAGCCAATGGGTAACTCAAAAGTCTCTCAAAGAAAATAAGCCATGTACAAAATTTAGTTTTAAACTAGTTATGAACAATATTTTGATTGAAACAAAGACTTCCAGGATTTTTTCTAAATCAAGACCTGAAACTATTGTAATTTCTACTGAATTTATCTACAATAAAATTCATCATTTGGAAAAATAAAGCTATTGAGCTATTTATAAAATTAAGGAGAAATCTTCTGACAGATACTGATTTTGTTTGAAAAAAAAAAAAAAAAAATGCCTCAAATATAATCAAGTACAAAAAGATGGAAATGTCTGCTGCAGCACTCAATAATTAATATTTAAAACTTTGAAAAACAAATTACATGAAAAATTATGGAGGAATTACACAAGAAGTATTATAATGTGAAATCAAAAAAGAACAAAATCTACTTGGCAAATAAAAGCTTGAAAGTATGTGTTAAAGCACTTGGTAACAATCTTCGTGTGGTATTTTGATGAGACAAGAGGGCCAGAATGACCTTATGCTGCTCCACTGTCTAACAAATTGCATGTGCCATACACATAATTGGCATTGATAGTCATCAAACTGGTAGAAATCTGTATTGTGATAGCCCTCCGAAAAGACTTTTTTTTTTAAACATGCATCCAAGACGATTCTAATGAATGCAGGCAGTTCTTATCCGGTATCACTCCTACCACTTATCAATAAACTCTCACAAAGTAACAAAAAGGCAAGAATGACCCTTAATCTCTCTCCACAAAACACTTTGTGGTACCCCACCTCCTTCCATGCCCACCTCCTTCCATGGGACCAATTTTTAACATACTAACAATAATTTACACAATCTTCATAAAGTTCTCCAGTATCATGCTACTTACCAAACATTTCATTTGTAGGCCAGATAGTTTGGAACAAGATTATCGAAGTTTTCCCTTTAAAAACCTACTGGTATATGAACGCTGTAACCCCTGCCATTTTTTACCCAAGAGCTATAATCACATGTAGTTAATCTTAGTATTGGTTCACTAGATAGAGCTACATACCAATTATTACAGGTTGAAGCTAATGGTTATAAACAAGAGGATATTTAAATTTTCCACAATATAAAGCTCCTGTAAAACATGTGACCTTTAGGGTAGGGCCAATTTTGATCCAAGGGCTAAATTTTAAACAAACTTGGTAGTGATCCACTAGATGAAGCTATGTACAAATCTGATAGCTGTAAAATTTATGGTAGGAACAGCAAGATTTTCTTAAGTAATTCACTATAATAAGTATCAGTTGAACTTGACACTCTCAGTCTGGGGTCAATTTTCAACTCAGTACTATGAAATGAATTATGTTCGTAAGAGCATACTAGATGATAACACATACATAATATTACAACTCTAAATCCTGTGGTGAAGAACAAGAAAATTATCTAAGTTTTCATACTATAAGCCTGTCTTAAAGTTGTAACCCCACGGGCAGGGCCAATGTTTACCCCAGGGCTATAATTTGATTACTTTTGGTAGAATTCCACTGCATAAAATTGCATGCATAATTTGAAAGCCCTATTTTATAAGTATTAAGATTAAATGAAAGACAATAACTCCTTCAAATATGAGCCAATCAAATTAGCCTGAGAATATGCTCTACAGCTCAACATATGATCATTCTGTGACACTTTGCTGATAATATTCTAGGAAATGAAGGAGGAGTTGTGAGGACAAGGCAAGGAGAACAAACAGACTGCAACTGCTACTTGCCACTCTACATGGAGCATAAAAACTCCAGTGACAAGATATACATGCTGTCTAACTTCAGGAGGCTCTTAGCTCTTACTCTAAATGCTGCTGTTGACTTATTAGGCATAAATAGCCTGTGGTGGAGACACATTTCCCATAAAGGACCATGCAGCACACATATGTGATAAACAGTAGCATATTCAAAGACTCTGTAAAAGCCTTATAAGCAGAATATGCCATCCTTGCATTCTGCAACATTCTTAAATATTTTGAAAGATACATTTTTTATTTTCATGAAAAAAGTAGGAATATTTTTTAAACAAGAGGGCCATTGGCCCTAAAAGCTCATCTGAGTAAGGTCATCTAGGATTGATAAGGCTGAAAAGATCCAGGTCATGATGATGTAAAATGCATAAGTGTAAGTGATCTACTTTTTGACCAATTTAGCCTATTGTTTAATTTTTAATCTGGCTCAAAACGTAGCCTCTAGAGTCACACAAGGTTTTTCTAAGATTTGGCCCTGTGACCAACTTTTTGACCTGAAATGAACTGATATTCTTTTCCGAGATTTCATACAGACAAACATTCTGACCAAGTAGCCTCTAGAGTGCACACAAGGTTTTTCTAAGATTTGGGCCAGTGACCAACTTTTTGACCCAAGTGACCAAATTTCAAACTTGTCCAAGATTTTATCAATTCTGACCAAGTTTATTGAGTATCAGGCTGAAAATGTGGCCTCTAGAGTGCACACAAATTTATTTTAAGATTTGGCCCCATGACCTACTTTTGATGTCATGTGACCCAATTTCAAATTTGTCAGAGATTTTATCCAGATAAACATTCTGACCAAGGTTCATGAGATCAGGCTGAAAATGTGGCCTCTACAATGTACACAAGGTTTTCCTAAGATTTGGCCCAGTGACCTACTTTTTGATCCAACGTCATCCAATTTCAAATTAGTCAGAGATTTCGTCCAGACAATCATTTTGACCAAGTTCCATAAGTAATAGGTTAAAAAAGTGGTATCTAGAGTGCAAACAAGGTTTTTCTAAGATTTGGCCCCATGGCCTACTTTTTAACCCAACATGAGCTAATTTCAAACTTTTCCAAGATTATATCCAGACAATTGTTCTGACCATGTATCGTGAGTATATCAGGCTGAAAATGTGGCCTCTAGACTGCACACAAGGTTTTTCTAAGATTTGGCTCCATGACCTACTTTTTGAAACGATGTGTCCCAATTTCAATCTTGTCCAGGATTTTATCAGGACAAACATTCTGACCAAGTTTATTGAGTATCAGGCTGAAAATGTGTCCTCTAGAGTGCACAGAAGTTTATTCTAAGATTTGGCCCCATGACCTACTTTTTGACTTTTTGAGCAAATTTTCTATGTGTCCAAGATTTTATTAAGACAAACATTCTGACCAAATTTCATGAGTATCAGGCTGATAATGTGGCCTCTAGAGTGTACACAAGGTTTTTCTTAGATTTGGCCAATGACCTACTTTTTGACCCAACATCATTCAATTTCAAATTTGTCTGAGATTTCGTCCAGACAATCATTTTGACCAAGTTACATAAGTAATAGGCTAAAAATGTGGCCTCTAAGTACTTTAGATTTGCCGACACAACTTTTTGTCAATGATATATGCATAAGGCTAGCGTCTCTTGTTATTGTCTTCGTCATTGTTGTTGTGTAATAAATAACTACGCTTTACACAGCAATTTAACCCTTTCCCAAACGATAAATTTTGGACTGGTCCAAATTGAAAGAGTCTGCAGACGACAACATCAAATTTGATGAAAATGGCAGAAAGTTCTCAAAAAGGGTAGAAAACACTGTTGGAAAAGGAGAAATTGCTCGTTACGAGCAATTTCTCCTTTTCCCACAGTATTTCCAAAAGACTTGCACTGCAGACACCTGAAAACCAGGGCTTGTTTGGGAAAGGATTAATGATTTATCAAGCCTAGAATTAAAACCTGTAATTCTTCCACATGAAGTGTTTATTTCAAGTTTATTATGGTGCGTAAAATTTTTATGGCAAATCAGACAACTTAAGTTGCAATAATTAGCATACTTTGATTTAGCTCTTTCTTTTGATATTTTCATAAGAAAATTTGCCTCTTTGCAAAATTACAGTATCCCCTAGATCAGACTGATGACCTTATCAAGGAAGGAAAGGTTAACACCATTAGAAAAGTAAATTGTGCAAGGCATCTGACTGATTTCACGTTCATTGGTGACCTTTCTCTATAACGGTTAGGGTTAGTAAACTAGCTAGTGAAAGTATCACATGTGCATATTTAATCTGATTATGTTATATCTACATGTAGCTAAAAGTGTACCAGTATTTGGACATTCAAATTTCAGATACTTCACCATGAAATAATTCTAGAACTCTACAACTGCATATTCGAATATATTCGAATACTAAAAGCCAAATATTCGAATACCAATATTTGTATTTCTTCCCATCCCTACTTTGAAAGATTTATTAGGACGCAATTCACAATTGTTGGTGTGTGTCATATCACGTGTCAGTTTGTGTGTGTCATTTCCAAGACATTACCCTTTCGACTTCCTGGTCAGCTTCTGCCTGCAGCCTCATCTGTTCTTCAATGTCAAGGTCAAATTCATGTCTGTTTAATTGTTCTATCTCCGGTAATGTCTCATTCTTCCTTAACATTCCTTGGAGCTGAAAATAAAATTTAATATAACTGGCAACCCAATATCAGCAATACATGCATTTTCGTATGTGCCAATCAAGTCTTTTTTTTTATCAGGTTGCAATAATCCTTGGCTAATACTATAGTCTCTTCCAGTATTATCGCGAGTTCTTTGTTATCATGGTATTTACAATTTCTGAAACTGAGGCTGAAATGCGTCACCTAGAGGATTTCCTACCATGAGGATTTGTAGGTCAGATACCGCCAACACCCTTTGCAATATTACCTAAAAAAAATTTCCAAAAATGTTATGTTAAATCAAGTAAGAAAATTTGCCTCTTTGCAAAATCACACTATCCCCTAGATCAGACTGATGACCTTATCAGCGTAACAAAAGCAACATTAGTATAACAGTTGTGTAAGATTTGTTTTTCTGTCACCGAAGTTTATGAAAGAGGTAAGTTAATTTCAGATGACCTTTTACTGATGATGTCACGGCTTTCCAAATATGAGAATAAAAATAGGAGGCCTTAATGAAATTTTTGACTTGCTAATTATAAAAAGTAAATTATTCTCAAGGCACTACAAATTATTATTTTTTTTCCTTGTGTTCCCTGTTCTATCGAAATGAGAGAGCACAGTAGAAATTATCTACTTTTTGTCCATGAAAGAGGCCCAAAATGAGTTATTTGATGTTGTTTTAAATACAGATGTACATCTTTTTATTTTTCTCAATTTTCATACATGTAGGTGTGTAAAGTAAAACTTTGATTACAAAATGTCAGAGAGAATTATCTATTGCTAAAAATTCTTCAACTCTTCGAAAATAACTTAATTTTCATTTGCCAAAGTTTTGAACATAAATAGGGTGAGCATGTACATCTTCCAGGGCCTCATGTCAAATGCCACGATAATTCCGGAAGTAAGCCTTTTTGAAAGTTGGTCAATGTTGTCCCTGCTTTGCCTTGATTAAGAATAGATAACTGACAAACAGAAAATCAGTTACTGTAGAAATATACATGTACATGAGATATCATTGCATGTTCTTGAAACAGAAAAATAGTAGGCAAGACACTAATTTTTTTACACACGGTGCAGTGTTTTAGTACCATGATAATAGTAGATTCAATACTACTTATATGTACGTGTCAATGCATATTTGAACCAATATTAAGTTTAATTCAGTGCAGAAGTATTAATGAACCCGCTTGTTCAACAAAGAAGTATTGCCCTTACAAATGTCTAATATCCAGGGATTGATAATAAGACATAAATACAGGTGATGGAAAAAGGACCTAATGAATAGATGGTCCTAGACGGATTGATGTGTGAATGGGTTAATGGATGAATGAATGTTTGGATGGATGGCATTTTCAATTTTTGGGTTATCTATATGCACAAATCAGCTTGATGACTTACGGTTCTTCTCATGTCTCTGATGGACTCTCTCAATTTTCTCTTTGTGTCTGCATACTGTCTGTCTTCTTCTTTAAATGACTGTAAAAAGCATAAGACAAAATACTCACTCTCTCTTATCGTCAACTCATATCAGGAAAAAATTATCAAGTCATCATATCTGATTTTCAAGGCATTAACAGAGTTGGAAAAATCCATTCTTCCGCTCATATTGACGAGTAAAAAAGGGTCTGGATGAGTGACATTTCCTAGTCAACTGTCCAAGAGGATGACTAGCTTTCCTAAGGCTATTTATCAAAACTATCGAAGGGGGATTCCCAAAAAATATCTATGAAAACTCAAGGCCAATATCCATACAAAACAACAGGGCACTATCCATTTATTTGTACACAGCAGTGGTAAAATGGAAATGGCAATGACTTTTTACACTGCACATGTGTGATGTCCGTAATGTATGCAATATTTGATTTATCAAGTTGTAGAAAAGATTCCGATCTCGCTATAATGCGAATAAGAAAACTTTAACTTTCAGATGAAGTAAAAGTATTGTAAGCATATCCTAAATTAGTTGAATATCATCAATCTAATGATCCATCTTGGTTTTGTTTTTCTTTTGCACTATATTTAACAAATACAAATTTAAAATCGATTTTTCATCGACAAATAAATGCTCTGAGGAAAATGTGAATGAACAGACCCATTGCATACCATGAACACATATACAAATATGTCGCCTGCTAAATTAAACACAATTATATGGTTATATGGTAATACCTGTGGTTATTTGCAATTTTGACTAAGAAGTTGATGAGTGATACTAGAAGAAGGATGTGTAACTTTTCTAATTCACTCACCCTGCAGGACAAGTGGGTTTGGGAAATGTTTGACCTCTGAGCAAAAATGTAGTTATCACACTAAATGTAACATCTGATAAAGTTTATTTCATAATCATTTAAATATCTTGTCCTAAGAAATATCCTGACAAGAAATACAACTTTACTGCCTCCACACACTTTACAAACAAAGGGTATGCACTTCCAAACTATGAATTCCTAGGTTTTTGAATTGCTTCTTGAATTTGTACTACTTGTCAGAAAATTTATATGCAGTAATTTTTGCAACTGCAGACGATAAAAATATATGTACCACATACAATATACTTATTGAAACTTTTGAACTTTTAGCATGGAGAAAAAACAAACTTTGTAGCCAAAATTGCTAGACTCTTTGTTTCTTGTTCTACTTTTGAAGATATGCTTTATCCTTGAACTATTATTCAATTTTCCACACAGGTACTTCAAACAAAACGGAAAATGATAAACCTGAAAAGTGTTAAACAGACAATATCAACTCTACTCTAACTTTAAACATACAAGCACAATTTGGTGTAAGAGATTTATTACAACTTATATCAATCAATACTTGTGGTTAACTTTTTTTCATCCTTATAGTTTTAGCTTATGAAATGTGTAAAAAGGGTAGAAAACATGGGAAAAGGAAAAAATGCTGGTTACCTGCATTTTCTCTTTTTCAAACCATGTTTTCAAAAGGCTTCTTTCTCAGGGCCGTTAAAAACTCTGAATTTTGGGTAAAGAGTTAAATAAAAAATAAATGAGTCTTCAATATTATGGCAGCTATAAACAGAAAGAAATTACTTGTTCAATTGATCATCTGCACACTATTACAATATATCTACATTACTCACAGATTTATATACAACTGTAACCTGACAACGTGCTAGTCGATGTCTACTTACAAGTTCAAAGAATTCTTGAGATATGTTATGAGGGTTCTATATAAACACAATACATGAATTCCACAATTAGGTAACAGAAAAAATGAAAAAGGCTGCCTGTTATGATCTTTGCAAGTAAATGCACTATGTACATTGCCAGTTTGGTTAAAATATAGCTTATGTTCATTTTCCAAAATAATAATGTTTACCAGGATTTCTCTTGTGACTGTTATCATAGACAACAGAGATATGCAAATAAATAAATCTTCACTGGAAAAGTTGAAAGCCCGAGTCCATTTGCTAATAATGTAATATTACACCAAAAGTTTATATGAATGGCTTTCTTTTACATTCTATTTTTTGTTTAAATCTTTAACATATATGAACAAGTTAAAGTTGCTAAAGAAGTAGAAAAACATAATTGTCAGATTTTTTTTTTTAAAAATGCCAACAAAAAAGTTTACCATTTGCTAATTAAGAGAGGTATATTAGAAATATGCTATACACATTAATGGCTGTAATCTGAAAAAGCTATATTCCAATAAGCAAAGAGTTAGAAACATTCACAAACCTCAAGCTCTTGCACTTGTAACCAAGTTGAGTCCTGAGCTGGTGTTGGTGTGGGAGTTTTGTAGATTTCATCCCTGGCTAAAGCCTCTTCTCTCTTTTCCTTTTCCTGAGATTGAAATAAGTTATTCCTTAACCCTTTACCGGACAATCCTTTGTTTGAACAACCCAGAAAGAAGGTTTTTTTTTTCAAATTATCAGCAAAGGACAGAATAATGGTTAAAAGCATTTCCTCCTTTACCCCTAATGTTTTAAATCATTTTCAAGATAAACTCATCTCTTTTCAGTTCAGTTCAGTACAGTCTGAAGTTTTTTTTTTTTTTAATTTAGTCCAGCCTGAAATTTTGCAATTTGGTAAAGCGCTAAAGTTAACAACAAATGTGTCAGTCTGTTGAAACATTTCCTTCTCTAGAGGACTATGTTTATCTTGCAGCCAGACGATTTTACAATCACATTGCTCCAAAAGGATTAAATGCTTTAATGTCTCCATACGTCACAATGTTTTCCCAGGCATCTATGACTTAAAGTTTTGGTGATGTTGAACATTCATACTTTACAAAATTGGATGCTATAATTTAGTCCTGGAGCTATTGCATTAGGGATTACCATTTTACTGAAACCTCCAATTCATTTGCTATATCCTTTTTACTAAGCTTGTGTTAGACAGAAACCTCCGTCACTCCCAATTTTCTTACTGCCTTACCAAAAATTTTGGATTCTAAGGGTCTACACCTTTTACATAATGTACCTGAATATTAAATTCCCCTGATGAAATGGCAAAATTTAGATTTGGAACATTGAACGGACATTTAGTTTGTTGGGAATACGTCAGATATAAGAACATGATAACTCATTTGCTGTACCCGCAACCAGTCCTTCCAGGGTTGACTCCCTGTAAGATACCATGTCCATTTCCCTCGAGTCTCCAGGTACAGTACCATACCTCTAGACTGAGTGGGTAAGGGTATGGTACTGTACCTGGATACACAGCCTTTGGCTTAATGAAATTTACAAAAATCTTTCTGTATTAACATGATTTTGTGCCCCCTGAATACTATTGTGAAAAAGAGAACACGGCTTCAAAAATAGACATCCCTTTATTCCTTATGGTTGACACTTGGATAAAAAAAAAAAGCCATACATAAAAGAAAACTCTCTTCACATCAGAGTTATAAGAATCCTCATTTGTTTCATTTCAGAATTTCAATTTTTGAAAAAGAGTTACTGAAATCCTCAGTTGACTTTCTTCCTCTATTCTATGATCCTTTTCTTTGGCAATGCAAGTCATATTAGCTGGTTATGCTTGCAATAAAAACACTTAATCGAGGATTGTGAAAAATCTAAAAATAAATTATTGATAACTATCTCATGCCAATCTTACAGTTTCTTCCCTACTCTGTGGTGGGTTTTCCAACTCAGTCCTTGATGCCTGACTTGGTGACCAATCTGGCATGGCTTGCAAGCATTCCTCTTCCTCTCTCTGAGATGACATGAGCTTTGACTTTTTGGTTCTGGCTGCCTCTATTGCTGACTTTGCTTTACCCACACCAGTAGGCGTATAACTACAATATAATCATTTAAACTTATTAGTTTATTTACTTTTATTTGGTTTTCCTTCATAACCTATCCTTCAATGAGTCAGGACAACCATTGAAATATGTTGCCTATTCCTGCCTGTAGATACATTTACATTCTGACTCAAGTATAGTAACAAATTATATCAACTTTGTTCCTAAAAGATAGGTAAATCCTTACTCACAATTTCCCAATTTTATCACAAGGAAAACAGTGCAAAAATGAAATCAGAAGAGAAATTCTTTTTTTCTAAGAGAGAAAAATAAATTAAGTAGGACATGAAAACATGCAGTAATATGAAACAATAAGGGAAAGTTTGAAATTAAGGTAATTAATTTTTGTTTGCCAAAATATCTATGCACTTTTAAGAGCTTTCTGACCTGGATGTGAAGTACTTAGAATCTATTGGTTCAGAAATGACACTTGATAGTCTTAAGCATCCAAGGTCTCTAATCAAATCAACAAAATTAGAAGAAAGTAAAGAGAATAGATTTAAATAAAAGAATCACCATCCTTAACAGGTTATCAGCAAATACAAAGTGACAGAAAAATGAGAGCTCAGTAATGGCCCTAAAGTTGCTCTCTTAAAGTTTCAAACTTTCAGCATCTGATATTAAAAGTCTTTGGTTTTATGACATGTCTGATCCTTAGTAAGGAGTCATTTCTGACCAAGGCATTGTTATTTGAGGGGTGTCTAAATACAGATCAAAACTATTTCAGAGCTTATCAATTTACTCTATTTTCTTTTCCCTGGATTAACTTTATAGCAAGTGGTGAAGAAAGTTTTATTCCAGTATATATGATAAAGTCACATATTTCCAAAAACAAAAGATCGAACAGTACATCAGGCTGTTGAAGAATGTATTGATTTTGAATTTCTCACAGCCTTTCAACACCACTCAAGCTAATAAATTTTCTAACATGCCCCAATTGGCTGAGAGTACTTTTCAGGTCTTCATGAGATGTATCAGGGATAAATTTTATTATGCTTAGGAAATACTTAGTTCTTGACACAATATTATCTAGTGCCAGCATGTTAACTTCTTGGATTGATACTATATTCACTTGCTTTTCAACACATCAAGATATGTGCTAGAAAAAAGAACACCTATTTTTTTCTTTGACTTTAGTGCAATGAGTCAGGATTACAAATAAAAAAGTCTAGTCAAGCAAAGCTGAAAAAGGCATTTTCAACTCCCACAACAACTAAGTTCAGAGAGCTTTTGAAAGTAATATTCTGGTTGTACCAAATAGCAGCATTGTGTAAGTTCATGAAAATTCTTTTATTTCTCTTGGTTATTCTAAAAATGAAGAGGTGTTCTTAGCTTTTAGTGCAAGTAGATCATGTCTAAGACATGCTTGTTTACCTTAGAAAAAGACAGTCAGTGCTACAGATTGACAACACAAGAGCAAATTGAAATGGTGAAAAGCAGAAAATCAATCAAAGCATCTAACCCTTTATTAAACTATGGTGTGTTTTGATGACCCTGAAGAAGAGGACTTTTGAAAACATTGTAGGAAAAAGAGAAAATTCTGAAAACCAAAACTTTCTCTTTTTTCCAACAATGTCTTCTACCATATGAAAGACAGAAGTAAATTTTTCATCTACACTGAATTTGTTGCCTGCAAATGTTTATAACCTGGTCCAGTCAAGAATTTTGTTTGGTAAAGATTTAGGTAAAGAGAAGCCATAGAGTTAGTGAACAGAAAGTTTTGCACTGGAGAGACAGAACAACTCAGTTCACAGAGCTTTTGAAAGTAATATTCTGGCCAGTCAATTTGTGAAACTAAAAGCTTGTATTAATCTGAGGAAAGAAAAAGAGATAATGTATAATAGAGAGAATGACTTTCTTAATTATCAAACCAGATTGTAATATATATTTTACATGTAAATGATTGCTCCATTTTTTGTACAACAAGACATTTTTAAGACCAACACAGGACTATGAAGACCCAAATTAAGGAGAGAATATCATTATCTATAGTTCCTAAGGAAATTAAAAAAAAAGTCATATACAAAAAAACATACTAAAAAGTCTAACCTTTGGTCTGCTTGTGATGACGTGTACACTTTTTCTTAACACTTCTTTACTCTAATAACTTTTGTATCACAACAGACTATTTTTAACTCTAAGCTACCGTAATTCGCCAATGTATTCAGACACAATTAAATAATTATTTTTTTTATTGTCCGAATATTTAGGAAATTACCGCTGTGAAAAAATGGGGGTGGCCGAAAGAATAGGTTCAAAATTATCTAGAAAAAAATTGTGTCCGAAATAACAAGGGTAAATTCTCGTACAAATTTATTCATGGTAACATTATGTTATGGTAGTCAGACAACACAGTTATGTGATATAGCGTCAGAGCGGGTTTTTTAAGTGTTCTTTTAAATGCATGTATTTTTATATATAATTGCGTACCTTATTAAAATCCAGATAATTTTCCATCAATTTGTAAGTTCAAAAAGAATATTTGAAGCTAATCATTTACACCACTTTCTCAACACATGTGCACCTGTTCACCACAATACAAAAATTAAAGATGACGTAATGTGTTTTGGCGCTTTCGATGATGCTCGGCTCAGGCTGTGTTTGTCTCACATGGCGTAAATTAGTCAATCATGTACAAAAGGTGAACGACGTAAATTCCACTCTGACAAGTACCTGTTCTAAAATTTGATTGGTTCGTTGATCTTTGATCGATAAACCTTGGGTAGACTAGAATTCTGTACCTTGATTTCTATTTATAAACGAACTCGATTGACCGTGAAATACCTGCACGCGAGTCAACTCTGTACAACTTCGGATGAACATGTACACACGTTATAGACGCTAGGTATCTTGGATACAAGTTTATCACACTCTGTTTACACTTATAATGTTCGGATTTTTGAATTGCCTGGAAATAAATTACTTGTTTGGCTCGATCGCTTGGCTTATATGATCGAAAATATTTGCCGAGTTTAAGCGGCAATCTACACGACGTTTTGAAGTTGTTTGAAAAAAAAATGTAACTGATCATGGGCGAGCACACTTTGTCAAAATTAATATAAATGCTGTCTGATCTTTAGGAATATTAATGAAGAAGGCTGTCCGAATGTTTGGAAAACTAATTTTGTGAACTGTCCGAAGTTTGGACAAAAAATTAATTATTTTTTAAAATAATTAAGGGTGTCCGAACTTTTTGGGTGTCCGAATACATTGGCGAATTACGGTACATCATTTGAAATTAAATTAAGACTTATTTTTACAAAGTCCAAGAAAAACTATAATGGATTCACATTTTTACAGTGACAAGTTAACCCTTAAACCATCTTTCACAATTAAAGTTGCAATAGCGGCAAGTGGAGATAAAGATCAGATTGCTAAAGATGTGCTGTCTGATTGATGATCTGTATTGTCATATTTGCTGAGACATTGTGGAATGAGGTCATCTTGAAAATGCAATTATTTGGGTCTCATTTCCAGGCTGACAGTGTCCATGGAGTTTATTCCATTCCCTAAAATGTTAAAGCTGTTGCAAACAATCATTTAAAATCAATGGTTTGTTATAAGATTAAAAAAAATGTCTGTTTTATAGGATCAAGAAAACAAATTAGCAGATAAAGATGCAAACAAAACTTTAAGCTGTTACTGGTAAACAAAACTTTCTGATAGTTTTTTCACATTCAAATAGGAATCCCAAGACTATACATGTGTTGCTTTCAAAAATAGCTGTCAAAGGGTTAGTTTTAATTTTCAAATGGCATAATTTCCAGTTTTATTACATTTTTCTGAAGCAGATCTTACCATATATCCTCAGGTTTTGTTGGACTAAGAAAATACATAAGTTTAGTACACAATGTTGGTAATGCCTTACTTTTCTATTCTGACTATAGTACAAAAAAGTAGAGAGAAATTGATTGAAAAAATCTTTGATGTTCTTTGTTGAATGAACTTGATCGAAAAATTCTTTGGTATTCTTTGTTGAATTAACTTTTTACCACACTGCAAAATTGTTCACTTTTCAATTGAGAAACATTTGCAAATGATAAATCCTATATAGGTAAAATGACAGAACCTGACAGAACAGAAAGGAAAAGATTCTTAATATTTTTTCAAAAATCTTTGAAAGAGTTGTATTTGATCAAATAGAATTGTTTCTAAGCAAAAAAAAAAAAAAACTTATTATACATGTATAATCTTCAGTTTGGTTTCAGAAGAGGCTTTTCAACAGACACCTGTCTAGTTCATTCTGACTACATTAGACAACAAAGGGATAAAGGTTATCTTGTTGGAAAGGTTTTACTAGACCTGCAAAAACCTTTTGATACAGTTGATCGTTCTGTACTCATTATGAAACATGATGCAGTAGGTTTTGATAATGAAATTTATATCAATTGGTTTTCATCAATAGCGACAGAATGAAGAAATGCTACAAAGAAATTCATAAAGCTGTAGTGCAGTTAACATGAGAAAGACACAAATTTTACAAACTTTCTTACATCTTAACCAGTATTTTATGTATTGTATGTTTAGAGCATTTTTTTTTTTCTATACTTCAAGGCCTGGTGGATGCAAAAAGTAAACAATGCAGATGTTAAAATGCATCTAAATTTAAATTATACTGTATAAAAGTATGGAAATTATTGTGAAGATGACAGTCTGTTATTTTGCTACTGGTCCAAGTATTAGTTGCTGGCAGAAGTAATAATGTCAAAATTGAAAGTCACCAAATCTCTCTGTCTTTTCTTTACAGTCTACCTGGGTTTAAAATTCATTTTTCTGCCAGTGACTGACACCTGGACCAACTGTACAAAACCATACAATAACAGATTGTTGTCTTCACAATAATTTCCATACTTTAAACTGGTGTGATTTGAATTTAAATGCTTCTTCATACCTGCATGTTTTACTTTTGGCTGACACTGGGCCCTTAAAAATAAATCATTCCCAAGATTATAATCCCATTGGACACATGTAACAATGTTGAGAAGTTACTATGTGCAAATAAGAAATTAGACCCAAAGCTGACTTTTTTACTTACTTCCAGCTGTAACAAGTAAGAACTCCATCATATCCTGTTGTGAAAATATACTGACTGTCTTCAGTGAAAGCCATTGTTTTTACCCCACCACTTCTATAGTCATGAGGAGTAATGGAAACTATCCTGTCCTATAATGATAGAAATAATGAATAAAAAAAAATTACTCCAATGTATATACATGTACATGCACATTTGTGTTGTTCCAAAAAATGTGTAATCTATCAAAGAAAAAGCAGGATAAATGATGTGCAAATTTACCAGAGAAAACTACTGGGAAATTAATATATTCAGTCTATTTTTCCTTTCACCATTGCAGCTAGTTTGGTAACACAAAGGGCTTCTTATAACAGGGTTGCAGGTAAGCATTAAGATTCAACCAGACACTATTTTCTACACTTGAAAGACATAGTAGAAGGAGTTGATCCTCTCTCTAATTGGCTTTGAAACACTGTTAAGTGCAGTACTTGTTCAGAAATGCCATGAATGCATAGTTAGGTGTACTGGTCACTGAGAGTCAAATTGAAGACTGATGAAAAAGTGGCATTCAAATGGGAAATGAATATAGTGAAAGTACTTCCAGAGTCATGACAACCTGAGGTGTATTAGTATCCAGTTTGTTTAACTCTTGAATAGATGACAAAATCTCATACATGTCTGCATTTAAAGCATTTGCATGCTACAAATTGACTCACCATTTGACCAATGGTCCTCAACATCACAGACCCATCTGTACCATATGTGGCAAGCCACTTGTGATGTGGAGAAAGTAGGACACGTCCACCTGGTAACTGATGACCTTGAGACTCAGACTGAGGCTCCAATGTAAATGTCTCATCCTGCAAATTAAACAATAGGACCACTGGCCCTAAAGTGCTCACCTGGATCACCTAGGACTGACAAAACTTGAGTGATCTTGGTTATAATGATATAAAACAAATGAGTGTTAGTCTTATCTACTTTTGAACTTATCAGAGATATTATCAAGACAAACATTTCAACAGAGCTTCATGAGTATTAGGCTGAAAATATGGCCTCTAAAGTGTACACAAGGTTTTACAAAGATTTGGCCCAGTAATCTAGTTTTTGACCTGAAGTGAACCAATTTCACACTTATAAAGAGATATTAAAAAGACAAACATTCTGACCAAGTTCCATGAGTATTCAACAGAAAATGTAGCCTCTAGAGTGTACACAAGGTTTTTCTAAGATATGGCCCAGTGAACTACTTTTTGACCAGACATGACCCTGTTTCCTACCTATCAGAGATAACATCAAAACAAACATTCTGACCAAATTTCTTAAGTAATGGACTGAAAATGATGCCTCCAGAATGCACAAAAGATTTTTTTTAAGATTTGGTCCTGTGACCTACTTCTTGACCAGATATATCAAATTTCAAACTTGTGAGATTTAATCAAGACAAACAATTTGGAAATGTTTCATAAGTATCAGGCTGAAAACATGGCCTCTAGAGTGTACACAAGGTATTTTAAAGTTTGGCCCAGTGACCTATTTTTTGACCTGACATAACCCAATTTCATACCTGTTCAAGATATTGTCAAGACAAACATTCTGACCAAGTTTCATGATTTTTGGGCTGAAAATGTGGCTTCTACAGTGCACACAAGGTCTTTCTGAGATTTTGCCCAGTGACCTACTTTTCAACCAAATGTGACATAATTTCAAACTTGCCATGATATTTTATTGAGACAAACATTGTGACAAAGTTTCATCAGTATTGGACTGAAAATGTGGCCTGTAGAGTGCACACATGCTAATTGTTGACGTCCAGATGATGCACAAAAGACGTTGTACAATGGACACAGCACGATCCCAACAGCTCACCTCAAGCACTTTGTGCTCAGGGTAGCTAAAAATAGAACTTCTGATTTATGTAAAAGCAATATGTATTATGATTTGAATGAAAATGTTATACCATAGATCAAACATCTCTTGACTATCTACATTATTTTGATTATTTGCTACAAATATTCTTTAAAAAAAAAAAAAAAAAAAAAATGAAACAAAATGAGAAATTGCTAATTCTGAGAAAAGAGTTTTCTTTCTTAATATCATGCATTCTTAATTTCTCTAGATACATATCTTGTGGACAAGATATCAAATTTTGCTTTCTACAATAATTGTGTTTGATAAGATAAAAAGTGTTAAAAGATGTAAGAAATTGACAGCATACTTTGGGAGAGGTACAAAAGTAACAGAAAACTTTTAAGTTATCATATAAAGGGCATAATTTTGTTCCCTTTTTTATGCACTATTTCATGTATAAAAAGAAATAATTTCATAGACAGTTTTTACCACAGCTCACATGATACTTTCAAGTTCCGTAAATAATGGTAATACAGTGGAATCCACTTATTAGCAACTCGGATTATAGGGATTTTCGGATATTAGCAACTTTTTGCCCAGCACAAAACCATTTCCTCTTTAATCTATGTAAATTTTCTCGGATAAACGAAATACCGTTAAAAGAAATTTTCGGATAATGGCAACAAAATATTTTCACTATCAACATATTTTGTCGTTTATTAGAAATATTATGCCATAATTTCAAGAAAAGAATCAATGAAATTTCTGAAAATTAACTAAAATTTCGCTTTACTTTGCAGGTGCAGACTCGCGTGTCCAGTAAATACACACATACGTGTCGATGCGATGTCATTTTCGCACCTACGCGAGAGTAATTGTTCTCCTGATGTGTTGATAAAAAAACTGGAATAAATGACCTACTTTATAGACTTGGACTTTTTTTTTAAGACACAATCTATTTTCCATTTTATTTTGATTTAAAACCATTTTTATTTCTTCGGCATGATTTTCATGCCTTCATTTTACAAAGTTAAACCTACGCCTCTTTATGGCCATATTGTTTATAACGCCTCGCATCAAGTCACCAGTCAACATTCTTTAACGAATTAAATTACTTTAATTGATTTCTTCGAAGACTTTTTTTGCCAACTTGCCTTTGATCCTGCTGATTGACTGTGACAAACAAAATGGTCAAACAAGGCACATTCGATTTCGTTCGGACGGGCAAAATAAGCTGTATAATAAACCTAATGCATAATATGTACATGTACATATGCCATGTGTAGCATGAGTGAATAGGTAAACAATGTAGGAAAACAGGTTGACTTACCACTACAGCTCTTCCGGTACTAATATGAGAGGTAATTCAATAAACTAATAACTACAAAGACAACATTTTCTAATCCCTTTATTAATCACTTTATTAATATTGGATTACAAATTTATAACTAGCAATCGATTGCGGAGGGAAATAGTCTACTTTCGGTTTAGCGCAATAGCAATTTTTCTTCTGACAAATGGGTATTGCTAATAAGCGGATTCCTCTGTATACCCCAGTACTTTAAAAATATGTGACAAAAACAAGACAGTGCTACACAACAATTAGAAGGTCAAATTTAGTCATAGAAGCACAGTTCTGAACAACATGAATTTAGAGGGTTAAACTGCTAGTGAACCTTATAAGTTACTACAACAGTAAACAGTGACAATATCTCTAGAACTTTTACCTACCACAAACAATTTAAAGGGATAACTGGTGACAAATCAAATGTGGCTCAAATGATGACATTTGTTTCGAAAAGGTTGTGGGAAAAGGGGCAAATAATGGTTAACATTTTATCCTTGTCCCTTAATGTTTTCAGACACTTTCTTTCTTAGAGTTGTTAAAGGCCAGGATTGTGTGGTAAACAGTTAATTCACAATGTGTGAAAGAACATGCAGTCTGATCTTGAATCTACACTGTCAGATTAGGAGATATTTTTCTCCAAAAAAAACCTTTGAAATAGTAACACCAAGTTTTTTGATATAGGCTTGAAAGTCTCATTTCACTTATTTAGCATGTTAAACCTTGTAACTTGTGATTAGATAGGCTATAATGTATCTGAACAGACAGATTGTCCCAACATATCCTGTAATGCTAGTTCTGCAATAACTCTTTACCAAGCAACAAAATTTCAGATTCTGCCAAATTCAAGCATTTGAAGACAACACATTTTATGTGGCTCAAATGATCAGATTAGTCTTTGAAAGAGTAGTATTCACTGTAGGAAAATGAAAAGAAAAAAAAGCTAGCAGCCAGCATTTTCTCCTTCTCCAATGACAATTTCAAAAAAAGCTTCTTTCACATATTTAGTAAAACTCAGGATTGTTTGCTAATGGCTATATCCAAACAGGCAAACCATGTAACCATGTAAAATGAACTTGTAGCTAGATGGACCATAATATATCAGAACAAACTATACTGCCTCCCAGATATCTTGTAATGTTCTGCATTAACACAATAGCCATGTGTAACATGTGAAAGCCTTTGGTGCAATGTTGATAATGTTTTACCATATCTGGAAGTAATAGTGTAGATGTATAATCTGACCCCAACACCTGGGTAACACAATACATAAATCTTGAACACTTTTCAGTGCTTGTTAGAATAAAACTGACGTATCAGTCCTTACAACACACTGAAAAAATCATTTTTGAAAGATGTATGGACCATAATATCCTCCATTGCTGTGTGGTAACCATTTGGTGTGAGCTTGGTCAACAAATAAGGACTTGTAGAGACTGCATAAAATCCTGTATGTCCAAAAGCTGTCTTTATCACTTTGTAATACTTAACTCTTCACCACACAACAAAATTTTAGACCCGTCCAAATTGAAAGCATTTGCAGACAACAATTTCCGTATGGTTCAAATGATGTGGTTTTTTTAACTTCACTGGCTGAAGGCCAGTGGGCTTATGTCATGGCCCGGTGTCCGTCGTGCGTCCGTTCGTGCGTCCGTCCGTGAGTGCGTTAACTTTTATTTCAAACATCTTCTCTGAAACTACCCATCCAATTTTCATGAAACTTCACAGAAATGATTCTGCCATGGTCCTCTTCAGAATTTCTTGAAAGAATCTGATTCCTTCAAAAACTCTGGTTGCCATGGCAACAAAACTGAAAAATATTGGAAATCTTTAAAAATCTTCCTGTCTGAAACCATAAGGCATAGGGCTACCAAATTTGGCATGTAGCTTTATGTAGTAGACCTCTATCAAGTTTCTTCAAATTATAGCCCTGGGGTCAAAATTGGCTCTGCCCCAGGGGTCACAAGTTTTACATAGGCTTATATAGAGGAAACTTTAAAAATCTTCCTGTACCTAGCCATAAGGTCTAGAGCTACCAAATTTTGCATGTAGCTATATCAAGTGGGCCTCTACCAAGCGGGCCAAAATTTTAGCCCTGGGGTCAAAATTGGCCCCGCCGCAGGGGTCACAAGTTTTACATGGGCTTATATAGTGACAACTTAAGAAATCTTCCTGTTTTGATATTTTTTTTGAAATTAGCCTTGCATCAGGGGTCTTATGTTTTACAGAGGCTTCATATGGACAAAACTTGAAAATAACCTATTTAAAACCATACAGCATAGACTTGTATTATTTTGGCATGTGGCTTTATCTTGTGGACCTCTACCAGGGTTCAAGTAATTATAGCTCTGGGATCAAAAATGGCTTTGCCCTGTGGGTCTCAACTTTCACATGGGCTTTTACAGAGAAAACTTTGTAAGTCTTCATTTTGAAACCATTTGGCTTAGAATTGAAATGTTTAGTATTTATGGTTTATATTTATAAGCCAGTAGAGCGATACAGGGCCATCATGGCCCTCTTGTTCTTTGATACGGCAGAATACATTGTGGGAAAAGTAGAAAATGCTGGTAACCAGTATTTTCTTCTTTTCCCACAATGCTTTCAGAAGCCTTCTTCCTCAGGGTCCTTAAAAGTCGTCACTGAGTGGTAAAGCGTTAAATAATCTTTGTTTAACACAAGAAAAAATTTGATTTGTTGGAAGACATGAAATGCAATTCTATTGAGAAATGGGCATCTTTTGCTTTTGTCTACATCCAGAGCTCTAGCCAAGGGATCCTGTTGTATTTGTCCAGTATTGTTGTAAATACAGTTGTTCAAATGTCGAATAATTTTAGTGTAAAAGATATGTAGTAAAAACACAGAATACCTAATAATATCAATGAAAGGGAACACTATTTTGGTTTAGAGGGTAAGGTTAGACAGCATGTCTATAAATAGTTTAATGGGAATACATTAACAATTAGAATGCTGAGAAAATCTTTAATTAAATTTGTTGACTGAGTAGAAAAATATCCAATATAACATCATGCACAATCTGAATTTAGATCTTCACGGTCTGGATTGCCTGGTATTTTAGCAGTTTACCAAACAGCCCTGTGTTTTAATAACCTAATGGAAGAAGGATTTTAAAAACATTGTTGGAAAGAAGAAAATGCTGGTAACAGCATTTTCACCTCTATCCACCATGTTTCAACCCTTAAAATGAAAGTCCCTTCATTTGGGCAATATTCAATATGCTTTCTACAATAATAATGTACCACCAATTTTGACAAGTCTAAAATTTTCTCATTTTAAAAATAGTTTAAGAGATTCTGGCAAAAAACTGCCATGAAAATGTTACGACACTTTATGTACATGTATTTCATTTTTTTCAGCATTCTAAAGATTGAGAAGTTTCATGATGGACATTATGTTCTAAATCAACTTACCTTTTGATTATAGGGCAAATCTTCTGGTGGTGGCAGGGTGTGTTGGTGCACACATTTATTGTTCTGTGCTAGGGTATACACTGTTTTTTGCCGAGATACAGCAACACCAAATGAGGGCACGGCCAGTTTAACATGTATCTTCTTGATGGATTTGTCTTTAAAATCATATTTTAGACTGTTACAGTTATATCTTAAATCTGAAAGAGAGAGGACAAAAAAATGCACAAATTATGATTTTTGTAAGTGCTCAGGTGATCCTGAATTGGAAGTTTATGAACTATATTAAAAGAACTTATTAGCTTCACTAGCAAAACATCAAGGTTGAAGACAACTTTTCCTGCTATATCTAGATAATCCTATACACTTTAATTAAACAAAACGTTAGAATTGTCCAAGTCCAAAGGATTTATAAACAACAAATGGAAAGTGGCTCAAATGGTGGAAACTATCTTACAATGGGTAGAAAAAATTGTAAGGGAAGGAGCAATGCTGGTTACCAGCATTTTCTCCTTTTCTCACAATGTTTTCAAAAGTTTTTTTCCCAAAAGGTTGTTAAAAAAAGTCTACAGTAATTAATTAAGAAGAATGAAATAAACAACAAACAGTTGTTGTTAAGGTAGAAACTAGAAGCCAATAGGAAAGTCTTACCATTTTTGACTCCAAGAAGTATGCAAGCAATGAAATGAGGAAAATAATAAAATGTTATAGACAATTGATGATAATAATAAAAATCTCATTCAAGTATATGTTTATCTGGAATAAAATTTCAATTTATTTCCTCCTTTTCTTAAACAAAATTCATATGGCTGACTATACAGGAACAGACCACTAATTTTTAAGGGAAAGGAATATCATCTATGTGTAAAATATTGATCTGAAAACATCCTAAATAAATTATGCTTAAACTTCTGGAATTGTAGCCATAATTTAAATTACAGATCAGTTGATAGTTGGGACCAAATTGTAAGGAAATCGTTGTAGAAAACCAAGTAACAAGCAGTACAGCTCTATTTCACTTCTGGCTTTTCTAATATTTAACAAATCACAATGCCCTTTCCTATTTGTGCCTTGTCTACAGAATGGTCAACATGGTACTTTGTAGAGAAAAAAAGAGCACCTCAAGATTCTCTATTTCTCACCCAAGACCTTTTTTTGCTTTTGTCCATTTCATTAAAAATGGCATGAAGAAACAAGATGTGTGAGAACACAACACAGCTGGCTGAGCAAAACACTGGTTTGTATCATTTTTTCTGTTAACAAGCCTGTTTAAACTAGTTTTTTAACAATGCATGATCCTCTATTGAACTTGCTGCAGGTAATGAGATGGAAAGCTAGACAAAATACCTCAACATCATCCACATCAGCCTGATCTGATTACCATCTTTTTAACTCAGTGAGACATAATGTCTAAAATGGCCCATATACAAAGAGACACACATTCTCACCAAATTTGAATACAATTGAAAGAGAACTTGGACCTCTCAAAATTAAAAGATCTTTCAGTTAATTTGTACTGATTGACCTACATGTAGCACAGTCTGGTTATCACAGAGGTAGCGATCATGATAAAATTTCATGAAAATTCAATGAAAAATGTGGACCCTAAAGCCCTCAACATTTTTTTTTTCAATGTGACCTTGCAACCAGTTTTGTTACATGTCCAAGTTTCCACAATTATCACGATATGAGAGAGAAAAGTATTCTTAAATATTGCCAAGATGATAAAACGAAAACTGTAGCTTCTGTAGTGTTGAGAGCTTTCAGTCTGGAACATTTACCTAATGTCTGGCCTTATAATTTTCAGTTATAAGAATTATAAAAGTTCAATTTGAGTTAATGTGAACTCAGATGAGCTTAACTTGCCACAATTACCTTTCATCACATCTTCCGTAATTTCAAAAGCTGTGAGATAGTTTGCTCCACTTCTTTTGTTCGATGAAGTATTGTGTGTAACAACAACATAAACTGCTGAACCATCAGAATAGGTTGACAAAGACTGTACAGTTCCAGTATAACCTGAAAACAATAATCACAGTTATCTATAGTTAAATTGGATTGTTGATGTCTTTTTTGTCACATAACCTTCCTGAAAATAAATTTTCCCTCTTGCAGAAGAGCACTTTTGAAAACTTAGTGGTAAAATGAGCAATTTTAAGTAAAAATCTATTGCTTTTTACTCCATGTTTTCTTGTATCTATACATGAAATCTTTACAATATCAATAATCCACATTTTAGAAGGACATTTTCAAAATTTTCAACTGCAAACTTATTTCAAAATGTATTTACTAAGAACAACAGCTAAATATATTGTAGCAACCTTGGACTGTTTTTAAAAAAACCCTGCCATTTTACTTTACATGTTGTCCACTTTTGAACATACATGCCTTCAATACTGAAATTTGAAAAAGTCTCTTGCTATCAAAACAAAACTAAAACACCCAATATTCTAGTTTCTTTCTTATACATGATAAATTATAAATTGCCATATTTCCTCTTCATAAACAAATACATTGTATATTCATATTAGACATGCTGTGTGAAAAAGGCATTTAACACATCTTAGTGATGCATTATACCAAGCAAGTCATCACATAATAATTATGGAACATAACATGAAATCCAATTTGTCTAACAACCAAATAATGGGGTAGACTGGTTTTTCTACAAGCAGAACAATGACCAACAGCAAAAAGTTTCAACCGATGGTCAGCCTGTGTGGACTGCACAGGCTAACCTGGATCAGTACTTTTTGCAAATGCATTTAATCCCCTTTTCACAGAGTATGGCTCATATATATCACTTCCTATTTCAATTCCTGTTGATCAACTACTGCAAAGAAATCAACAGAAATGCCAAATGTTTAGGAACAACCTTTTCATTTTAAATAAGTATAGAAACACTTAAGTAATAGATTAGATATAAAAGAATTTAAATTAAAATCATTCACAAAAGACCTGCAAACCATTTAGGTCCAACTGTTTTGCGTTAACTTGCTCAAGAATTGATCTTTCTACAAAGGCGAGTTTGGCATGCCTACCTAAGTAACGCGGTATTTTGGTTGCTATGCTAGACAAACAAACCAGAAAATGGCGTCAAATACATAGGGAAAGAAAGATTATTTCAGTTTTTGTCTTGCTTATGTTTCGTTCAAATTAAACCACCTAAAGTTATTTTTCCCAAAGTTCTTATCAATTCGAACTAAATAGGCAAAGTAACAACAAAACATACATTAAATAATGTCATATTTATGAGGCATCGCGCAACGAAAATAGAACAAACTAGAATAACTATCACTAAAGGTGATAAATACCCCCGCCCCTATATTTCATGTCACAGGGGCAATAACTCTGCAATGTCAATTTAGGGGCAATAACTCCGTAATCATTAGGCCAACACTCATGAAATTTGTGCTTTGCACATCTACTGCTCCTGGTGAATATCATGACAAATATCAAGTGAATAAGACTTAAACTGAAGGAATAGTTCTCTGGACAAGAAGTTTTGAGTAAATTCAGGGGTAATTAATTTGGCAAACATTTGAGAAAAATGCATCTTGAACCTCTACTGCTCCTGGTGAATATTTATGCAAAGTATCAATTTAATTGGACAGAAAACTAAATGAGTATAAAAAAGTGCAGACCATGATCTGATAATATGTCTGAGACACAGCGGCTGGTCTGGATCCAAACTTGTTGCAAATGTCCAAAGGTGCCTTTTCGCATAATGTTGGCCAACTATACATATGACAGAAAAGACCTCCTTAAAGTGAATCAGACAGACACTGTAGGAGGAGTTGTCCGGACAAGCATTTTTAAGTCAAATCAGGGGCAATAACTCAGTAATTCTTGATGGAATTTTTACAAAATGTGTGTCTTGCACATCTACAACTCCAAATGGACACTTCTGCCAAGTATAAAGCGAATCGGACTGAAATTGTAGGAAGAGTTGTCCGGACAAGCATTTTAAATGTTAATCAGGGGCAATAACTCATTAATTCTTCATAGAATTTTCACGAAAGTTGCGTCTTGCACATCTACAACTCCTAATGAACACTTATGCCAAGTTTAAAGTGAATCAGACGGAAACTGTAGGAGGAGTTGTCCGGACAAGCATTTTTAAGTCAAATCAGGGGCAATAACTCAGTAATTCTTGATGGAATTTTTACAAAATGTGTGTCTTGCACATCTACAGCTCCTAATGAACACTTCTGCCAAGTTTAAAGTGAATCAGACGGAAACTGTAGGAGGAGTTGTCCGGACAAGCATTTTTAAGTCAAATCAGGGGCAATAACTCAGTAATTCTTGATGGAATTTTTACAAAATGTGTGTCTTGCACATCTACAGCTCCTAATGAACACTTCTGCCAAGTTTAAAGTGAATCAGACGGAAACTGTAGGAGGAGTTGTCCAGACAAGCATTGTTAAGTCAAATCAGGGGCAATAACTCAGTAATTCTTGATGGAATTTTTACAAAATGTGTGTCTTGCACATCTACAGCTCCTAATGAACACTTATGCCAAGTTTAAAGTGAATCAGACAGAAACTGTGGGAGGAGTTGTCCAGACAAGCATTTTTAAGTCAAATCAGGGGCAATAACTCAGTAATTCTTGATGGAATTTTTACAAAATGTGTCTTGCACATCTACAGCTCCTAATGAACACTTCTGCCAAGTTTAAAGTGAATCAGACAGAAACTGTAGGAGGAGTTGTCCGGACAAGCATTTTTAAGTCAAATCAGGGGCAATAACTCAGTAATTCTTGATGGAATTTTTACAAAATGTGTGTCTTGCACATCTACAGCTCCTACTGAACACTTCTGCCAAGTTTAACGTGAATCAGACAGAAACTGTAGGAGGAGTTGTCCGGACAAGATTTTGCAGACGGACCAACCGCCCGACCGACCGCATGACCGATCGACCAACCGACCGACCGACCGACAGGCTGATTCCAGTATACCCCCCCACAAACTTCGTTTGCAGGGGTATAATTATGTTTGTAATTCTGTGTTCGGTCACAGCATTTATTAAAACTAGAGGCCCTTGAGGGCCTAAATCGCTCCACTGGCATGATTTTGCTTTTTTTTCTAGCATATGTTATGAATTCATGATACAACAAGAGCGGCAAATTGTCGCAAGATACGCCCGTCTTACCCCAAGTTGTAAAGTTGGGGCATAATAATGATAAAGGGGAGGTATAGAAAAATAGTAGTGCAGAATATTTTTTTTACTGTTGATTGAAGATAATGGCAGTGTATTTGTGTTGACGGAACTCTTGTTTATACACTTTATGTTGATATCCATAGATACGATAGTGTTGAATTTAAGCCTGAAAAATGACTAAGGACAATAAGAAAAAGTTAAGGAAGCAATAGTTATGTTTCTAATAATCTGAGATGTATGCATCACTGAAATTTCATATACATAGGTAGTGTAGTAAGAGAGATATGCTGCTGACAAAATTTAAGTATGAAAAAGAAGAAAGGGCAATTACTCATAAGGAAGGAAGATTTATTCTTTGTGTACATTGCACCCCATATGATTACAACAAACACAACTGTCAAATTTAAAGTTAATAGGTTTTAAGATGTGTAAGTTATGCTACCTGGATGCCTGTACGCCATGGCTGATCCCATAATACATCCTGTCTTGAAAGGGTGCATAAAAAATAAGCAATTTATATTTCATGTGCACTGCACTACCCCTTGATGAGATGTATCCAGCCCTAAAATTTCATAACCCGAGGTAGTATAGTTTGAGAGATATGCATCATACAAAATTCAAGTTCGAAAAAAAAACAAGAAAGGGCAATAACTGAAAAATTAAGCAAGCAAGAGTTGAAATTTATATGCACAGCACTTCCCGTTGATGGAATGTATCCACACATGAAATTTCATATCCTTAGCTAGTATAGTTCTGAAGATATGCACTGGACAAAATTAAAGTTTCAAAATAAAGAAAGAGCAATTAGTCAAAAATTAAGCAAGAGTTATGGTTCATGTGCACTGCACTCCCAGTTGATGAGATCTATCTACGCATGAAATTTCATAGCCATAGGTAGTATAGTTTTGGAGATATGCTCGAGACAAAATTCAAGTATGAAAATAAGTAAAAAATTAAGGAAGGAAGAGTTATGATTCCTGTGCACTGCACTCCCCCTTGATGAGATCTATCCGTGAATGAAATTTCATAACCGTAGGTAGTATAGTTTTGGAGATATTCACCAGAGAAAATGCAAGTATGAAAAAGAAGAAAGGGCAATAACTGAAAAATTGAGGAAGCAAGAGTTATGATTCCTGTGCACTGCACTCCCCCTTAATGAGATGTATGCAGACATGAAATTTCATAACCGTAGGTAGTATAGTATTGGAGATATTCACCGGACAAAATTCAAGTATGAAAAACAAGAAAGGGCAATAACTGAAAAATTAAGGAAGCAAGAGTTATGATTCCTGTGCACTGCACTCCCCCTTGATGAGATCTATCCATGCATGAAATTTCATAACCGTAGGTAGTATAGTTTTGGAGATATGCTCCGGACAAAATTCAAGTATGAAAAACAACAAAGGGCAATAAGTCAAAAATTAAGGAAGCAAGAGTTATGATTCCTGTGCACTGCACTCCCCCTTGATGAGATCTATCCACTCATGAAATTTCATAACCCTAGGTAGTATAGTATTGGAGATATTCACCGGACAAAATTCAAGTATGAAAAACAAGAAAGGGCAATAACTGAAAAATTAAGGAAGCAAGAGTTATGATTCCTGTGCACTGCACTTCCCCTTGATGAGATCTATCCATGCATGAAATTTCATAACCGTAGGTAGTATAGTATTGGAGATATGCTCCAGACAAAATTCAAGTATGAAAAACAACAAAGGGCAATAAGTCAAAAATTAAGGAAGCAAGAGTTATGATTCCTGTGCACTGCACTCCCTCTTGATGAGATCTATCCACTCATGAAATTTCATAACCCTAGGTAGTATAGTATTGGAGATATTCACCGGACAAAATTCAAGTATGAAAAACAAGAAAGGGCAATAACTGAAAAATTAAGGAAGCAAGAGTTATGATTCCTGTGCACTGCACTCCCCCTTGATGAGATCTATCCATGCATGAAATTTCATAACCGTAGGTAGTATAGTTTTGGAGATATGCTCCGGACAAAGAACTGGACGCCGCCCGCCCGCCCGCCCGCCCGCCACGGGTGATCCCATAATACGTCCCGTCGAAGACGGGACGTATAAAAAGGAAAAAAAGCAAACAAACGAAAAAATGGGGGAAAGGTCTGTTGCAACTGAGCTTGAACTAACTAAGAGAGCACAAGTAGGCATGATGAATTGAACAAATATTTAAAAAAAAAAGAAGTACAATTTCTCAACACCAATAGTGTGGAATCCAGCCAAATTTGATAGGGTTTCAGTACTCACTGTTTTCAACATTTCCTGCAAGTTTTAAACAAATGTGACCAACAATGTGGACTGTGTTGAGTAAAAAATACTATGTCATGAAATGGCTGCTTTTCCTAAACCGATTGCTAGATTTTCTTCATTCTTGATATAGTTCAATCCCTTTATGACACAAATAATCTTTGCAAATTTCAAAAGATTAAATAAAAAATGTGACTTAACTGCGTAAACAAGAAATGTAAATTTTCAACTTTAAACAGCTCCTTTTCCCCATACTGATTGTCATTTTTTTTTTAAATCAATAGGGTTCAAGGTATTGATGATATAAAGCAACTATGCAAGTTTCATGAAAATTCAACCACAAATGCCAACATTATCGCCTAAAATAGAATTGTAAATTTTCAAATTTAAATGCCTACTTTTCCTGTACTGATTATCATTTTTTTTTTCAAAATCAATCGGGTTCAAGATGTTGATGACACAAAGCAACTATGCAAGTTTCATGAAAATCTGACCACAAATGCAGACCAAGTTTCGTAAACAAGAAACAGAAATTTTAATCTTTAAATAGCTAATTTTCCCATACTGATTGTCAGATTTTTTTTCAAACTCAATAGGATTCAACCTATTGATGAGATAAACAAACTGTGCAAGTTTCATGAAAATCAAACCACAAATACAGAATTTATTGTGTAAACAAGAAATTGAAATTTTGAACTTTAAATGGCTACTTTTCCCACACTGATAGTAAGATTTGTTTTCAAAATCAATAGGATTCAAGGTATTGATGTGATAAACAAACTATGCAAGTTTCACGAAAATCTGACCACAAATGCAGACTTTATCACATAAATAAGAAATTGAAATTTTGAACTTTAAATTGCTACTTTTCCCACGCTGATTGTCAGATTTTTTTTCAAAATCAATAGGATTAAATCTATTGATGAGATAAACAAACTCTGCAAGTTTCATGAAAATCAGACTACAAATTGTAGACTTTATCGCGTAAACAAAAGCAAATTTGAAATTTAAATGACTACTTTTCCCACATTGATATTCATATTTTTTTCAAAATCAATAGGATTCAAGCTACTGATAAGATGAAACAAACTGTGCCAGTTTCACGAAAATCAGACTACAAATGCAGACTTTATTGCATAAACAAGGAAGTCAAATTTTGAACTTTAAATGGCTATTTTTCCCACACTGATGGACATTTTTTTTTTTTTAAATCAATAGGGTTCAAGCTATTGATGAGATAAGCAACCTGTGCAAGTTTCACGAAAATCCAACCACAAATGCAGACTTCATCGTGTAAACAAGAAAAACGGATGGACAGATGGACAGACAGACGATGGAAACCACACCATGACACAAGGTCTGCTGGCTTACAGCCAGTAGAGCTAATAAAAATACATTTGTGAATAGATTGCTGTCAGCAACATCTATAATTAATAATTCGGGAAAGGGCATAAGTTTTTAAGGCATTTCGTCAGTATATAACATGTCAGTTTGACAGTAAAGAATATAAAAAAGGGATTTACAATTTAACCCTTTACCACACTATCCGGTGTTTTAACAACCATGAAGGCGGAGACTTTTGAAAATGTTCTCTTTTTCTTCAGATGTTTTCTACCCTTTTGAAGACAAATCTCATCATTGGAACAATGTTTAATTTGTCAACAGCAAATGTTTTCAAAATATACGAATCTAATCTTTTGTTGTGTGGTAAGGATTTAGTTGACGCCTCTAATACCTGTTTGAGTGGAAATCAGTAAGTTTTATTGTAAGTGATCAATTAAGTAGTTTGTTGTATTCTTAACAGATGTATGTTGTAAAAACTTTTAAAATGGGGTTTTGTTGGTTTAACTGGGGTGATTAAGGATTATACTGATTTGGAATGAACTCGCAATTATCAATCATGCGACGATCGTGGGGCAAACAATCGTTTGAACCATGCCAAAGTGCCATTAACAGCCACATGCAATCATCTTTATGAAACGGGAATAAAATATAAATGCTCTCTAAAGTTTAAAAGAATCATATGATGACGTTTGCAGTGTCAGCTTATTTTATGAAACAGGATGATGAGTGGCTGTCAATTAAACATACTTCTTCCTGTTGCTTGTTGCGTATGTAACGATTATGACTGTCATTACGAATAATAGTTTGGAGTTTGAAAGATGTTCTTTCAGTTAGATTTCGATACAGGTAGTTTAACAAGGCATTTGGAATAATCACTCTCTCTTTGTCGAAAGACTGAAAAAAAAAACCCTGCTTATCTGTTGTTTGGTAGAGTGGCTGGCTTTTCGGAATCCTGGTTAAAAACGTAGATCTAGGTTTTTGGAATGGGTGAATTTAGTTTTCCTTTCAGCGTATATAACATAACAATTACTTTACCACATGGTTCTTACCTGTAACTTTAATCCAATTATTTTAAAGTCCAATCCTCTATGGTTTAAACAAAAAGAAAAAAACTACATTGTCTGTCAATAGTAAAGTCTATCACTTTGTCTGACCCTTTTATTTACATGATATGCTATACTGCAATTTGATTGGCTGATAGGACCTGTCAATCAAAATCTGCAGAAAGGCCAATTGCTTTCATTCTATAAATCAGCACAAAACAGTAACAGTAACCTTTAATACTCTATTTTGATCCTTGTACACATTTTAACAACTGCAAGGAAAAAAGGCTTTTGAAACAAGATGTCTGTTTGTAAAACAGTCATGCCGCCCCTACTGCCACATTGATACAGGAAGTGGCCACACCGCCGTGTGTATACATACAAGATTGTAAACAGTTGCCGATACACAGACTGGGTTATGGATTTTCTTCTCGGCACGCGCGTTTGACTTCCGCTTTTTCCCAGTCAACTTCAATGCTTACTACATCCCCAATAATATGCGAATTAAATGTTGGAGCCACAAGTTGAGTCACATATGATGATTTTTGAGACACTTTAACTTTTTTTTAGCAAATGGCTCAAGTGGCAAAAGGCAGCGTGGTCACTGTGACCTTGACCTTTCACGGATTAACCTTAAAATTGATAGGGATCATTTACACTCCAAGATGAATATCTGTACAGAGTTTGAAGGACCTAGGTCAATTCTGTGTGTAGGTATCATCTGGACAAGGTTTGGTCTATATATCATTAAGTTGAAGGCCACTGTGACCTTGACCTTTGATGGATTAATCTCAAAATCGATAGGGATCATTTACACTCCGAGATGAATATCAGTACAGAATTTGAAGAACCTATGTCAATTCTGTGTCTAGTTATCATCTGGACAAGGTTTGGTCTACATATCATTAAGTTTAAGGCCACTGTGACCTTGACCTTTGATGGATTAATCTCAAAATTGATAGGGATCATCTACACTCTAAGACAAATGTCTGTGCCAAATTTGACGAACTTAGGTCAATTCTTTGCCTAGTTATCATCCAGACAAGGTTTGGTCTATATATCAACATGTTGACGGTCACTGTGACCTTGACATTTGACCGATTGACCTCAAAATCAATAGGGATCATCTACACTCAGCGACGCATGTCTGTGCCAAATTTGACGAACCTAGATCAATTCTGTGTCTAGTTATTATCCGGACAAGGTAAGGTCTACCGACTGACCAACAGACCGACATGTGCAAAGCAATATACCCCCACTTCGTTGACGGGGGCATAAACATTGAGGGTAAAGGAGAAAATGCATTTTCAACTTTTCCCATGATATCATTCACCCTGTAAAATCTCAAGTACTGTTACAGCCAGACTTTATCTGTTTACAAATGCCTTCAATATGGAGAAGTCTCATATTTTGTCATCCTCGTTGACCCAGTTCTGATGTAGTTCTCATGTATTCTGTAAACTACATTCATTGCCCTGGGTTATCTCGCTTATGTTTTCTCATTCTCATGAATTATTCATGAAACATTTTGATTGGTAATCTCAGTTTTTCAGTGAGAAAATTTAATCTATTTTTATCAACCATATGCCATCATTTTTATTTTTTACCTCATCTACAACCAATCAAATCCCTTGTTTCAAATCAGGCTTGGCGATACTTTAAATATGGCTGAGGCCGTGAACATCATTGACAAAAGTTTACAAAAACATTCGGCGCCACCGAGAAAAAGTTCCAGCTTAGTATACAAGGATTTGTCTGCCCTGGATTTTCATAAGCCAAATTCCACAGAAAGAAGGCCCACCAGCAACCGCCATATTCGCTGATAGTGGGTTTTACCTGGTTTATTTATAATAACGGAAAAAATGTGATTATCCTCCACTACAAGAGAGTATCATTATGGTATCGACAATTCAATTGGCTATTGGGTGTAATTCGCAATCTTATGAATATTCATAGAAATTACGGTTTTGTAACTGAATGTCCCAGGGGTGATGAATGGCAATACTTCACACCTGGGTTAATGAGGGTGATATTTTGTACTCAGGTATTAAAAGCTATACTTCTAGTGTCAAACTAGAATCAGGGTTGCAGGTTAGGTAACTCTATAAAAAGTCATCAAAGGCTATAAGATTTTACATTCTTCACCGAAGGCTAAATTGTAGGTATTCATATGAGTTGCCTCATCAGGTCAATTCATACACACAATTAATCATGATGTGATACAGAACTGATGATTATAAAACTCAAAACCCTGATCTTAACTGAACACTGTAAATATTAGCACTGAGCATGACATAAAAAAAGTTTCATACATAAAAAGCAACACAAAAAAATACAGAACTATAATACTGAGTATTACAATATTGGACTGACAACTTGCCCTTATCTCGAGCTCTCCTTCGACCACTTTTGATCTCACAAACTTCAAAAGAATGATAAAAAAATCAGGAGTAAAAAAACAAGAGGGCCATGATGGCCCTGGATCGCTCACCTGAGTCAATAGGCGAAATTCACTCAACGTGCATAATCCAATTTCTGACCAATTGTCAGGTCAATTGATGAACAAACTTGGTAGAGGTCCACTAAGAGATGCTACATGCCAAATATCAAAGCTCCACACCTTCCAGTTTCAGAGAAGAAGAACTTTAAAGTTTTCATTCTTTGTTCCTATGTTCGAAACTTGTGACCCCCAGGGCGGGGCCAGTTTTGACCCTAGGGACATCATATGAACAAACTTGGTAGAGGTCCACTAGGAGATGCTACATGCCAAATATCAAAGCTCTACGCCTTCCACTTTCAGAGAAGAAGAATTTTAAAGTTTTCATTCTTTGTTCCTATGTTTGAAACTTGTGACCCCCTGGGCGGGGCCAGTTTTGACCCCAGGGGCGTCATATGAACAAACTTGGTAGAAGTCCACTAGGAGATGCTACATGCCAAATATCAAAGCTCCACGCCTTCCAGTTTCGGAGAAGAAGAATTTTAAAGTTTTCATTCTTTGTTCCTACGTTTGAAACTTGTGACCCCCTGGGCGGGGCCAGTTTTGACCTCAGGGGCGTCATATGAACAAACTTGGTAGAGGTCCACTAGGAGATGCTACATGCCAAATATCAAAGCTCCACGCCTTCCAGTTTCGGAGAAGAAAAATTTTAAAGTTTTCATTCTTTGTTCCTATGTTCGAAACTTGTGACCCCCGGGATGGGGCCAGTTTTGACCCCAGGGGCGTCATATGAACAAACTTGGTAGAGGTCCACTAGGAGATGCTACATGCCAAATATCAAAGCTCCACGCCTTCCAGTTTCAGAGAAGAAGAATTTTGAAGTTTTCCTTCTTTGTTCCTATGTTTGAAACTTGTGACCCCCGGGGCGGGGCCAGTTTTGACCTCAGGGACATCATATGAACAAACTTGGTAGAGGTCCACTAGGAGATGCTACATGCTAAATATCAAAGCTCTACGCCTTCCACTTTCAGAGAAGAAGAATTTTAAAGTTTTCATTCTTTGTTCCTATGTTCAAAACTTGTGACCCCCGGGGCGGGGCCAGTTTTTACCCCAGGGGTGTCATATGAACAAATTTGGTAGAAGTCCACTAGGAGATGCTACATGCCAAATATCAAAGCTCTACGCCTTACAGTTTCAGAGAAGAAGAATTTTAAAGTTTTCATTCTTTGTTCCTATGTTCGAAACTTGTGACCCCCGGGACGGGGCCAGTTTTGACCCCAGGGGCATCATATGAACAAATTTGATAGAGATCCACTAGGAGATGCTACATGCCAAATATCAAAGCTCCACGCCTTCCAGTTTCAGAGAAGAAGAATTTTAAAGTTTTCATTCTTTGTTCCTATGTTGGAAACTTGTGACCCCCAGGGCGGGGCCAGTTTTGACCCCAGGGGCATCATATGAACAAACTTGGTAGAGGTCCACTAGGAGATGCTACATGCCAAATATCAAAGCTCCACGCCTTCCAGTTTCAGAGAAGAAGAATTTTAAAATTTTCTTTCTTTGTTCCTATGTTTGAAACTTGTGACCCCCGGGGCGGGACCAGTTTTGACCCAAGGGGCGTCATATGAACAAACTTGGTAGAGGTCCACTAGGAGATGCTACATGCCAAATATCAAAGCTCCACGCCTTCCAGTTTCAGAGAAGAAGAATTTTAAAGTTTTCATTCTTTGTTCCTATGTTCGAAACTTGTGACCCCCAGGGCGGGGCCAGTTTTGACCCCAGGGACATCATATGAACAAACTTGGTAGAGGTCCACTAGGAGATGCTACATGCCAAATATCAAAGCTCCACGCCTTCCAGTTTCAGAGAAGAAGAATTTTAAAGTTTTCCTTCTTTGTTCCTATGTTTGAAATTGTGACCCCCGGGGCGGGGCCAGTTTTGACCCCAGGGACATCATATGAACAAACTTGGTAGAGGTCCACTAGAAGATGCTACATACCAAATATCAAAGCTGTACGCCTTCTAGTTTCAGAGAAGAAGATTTTTAAAGATTTTGCTATTTTTTTTCCTTTTGGTTGCCATGGCAACCAGAGTTATGGGTGGAATTTAATCTCTTGAACAACTTTGGTAGAGCTTCACCTGAGGAACATCCCTGCCAAGTTTCATCAAGATTGGCCCAGTGGTTTAGGAGGAGAAGATGTTTAAAGAAATTGTGGACGATGGACAACGGACATTGGGCGATAACAAAAGCTCACCTTGAGCACTTTGTGCTCAGGTGAGCTAAAAAGAGGGATAAACAGTTTACCGGTAGCCTGGCACACTTGGCTCCAGGTGCTTTTGAATACAACACAGGTAAAGATCTAACTGTACATGTGAGCAGTCTGATCATAGATCTACACTGTTAGATACTTCCTATGATAAAATAACTTTTAAAATTATTCACAATTGGTTAAGAAGCCATTGCATATATGAGCCATGCTCTGTGAAAAGGAGGCTTAATGCATCTGCAAAAAGTATCAACCCAGTAAGCCTGCATGGATTGCACAGGCTGACCTTGGCCCAAACTTTTGCTGTTGGTTGATTTTCTGCATGCCCAAGGATCCGTTTACCTTATGATTCAATCAATTGTTATGGATTTTATGGATCCATAATTATGTCATAAGTTGCTTGGTATCATTCATCACAGAGATGCATTAAGCCCTTTTTTGCCAGAGCATGGCTCATATGTATTAGAGTCATGCTCTGTGAAAAGGGGGCTTAATGAATCTGTGGAAAGTTTTGACCCAGGTCAGCCTGCGCAGTTTGCGCAGGCTGACCTGGGCCAAAACTTTTCGCTATTGGTCAATATTCTGTATGTCAAAGGACCAGTCTACCTTCTGATACAGTCTGTTGTTAGATATAAAGAATTTCATGCATCCTTAAATATGTAATGTCTTGCATGGTATGATGCACCACGGACATGCATTAAGCCCCCTTTTGCCAGAGCATGGATCATTTTTACTAATCACTTCATCTCATGATCATGCTAAACAACAATCTGTAAAGAGCAGTCAATCAATCAGAAGCATTACAATAAAGCAGTTAGTATTTGTAAAGAAAGCATTTCCAAAGCATATACCAGTACTTTTTCCAGTAACCCATCAAATGAAGGCCAGTCAAGTTCGATTTTAGAGAACTGCTAGCAAAATATAACTTGTACAAAGGACAGTGATCTAATACAAAATGTGATCCTTATGTTAAAGTCTATTACCACCTTTACCATATTCAGTTGTCTATTATATATAAATGACCATCAGCAGACAAGTATGAAACCATTCTCATAAAATAATGATAACTAATATATATCGCAGATGAATATATGATAACATATGAAAGCATGTTAACAAATGGAAGCAAAAGAAGAAACTGCTTGTTAGAATCAAGTCTTCTTTTATGACAATCTTTTTTTAAATGGTCCGCTGCAAGGAGCTACATGTAGTGACTGCTTTAATAAAGTATTTTCTTTTTGACAAAGTAGATATAAGTATGAAGTAAACAAGCATAAGTTTCCATCTCCTTCTCCCTTTCTCCATCCCTTCAAAATGAGCAAAAAGACTCAGGAAAGTATACAATACCTTCTCTTAATTCAGGACCAAACAGAAAAAGAAAGATGAATGCAAAAAATGTGTTGATAAAACTTTCACCAGTTAATGATGATAAAAAAAAAAAACTCTGTATAAAAGACTGACACCATTTGCTTGTTAGATTTTAAGGGAAAGAAAGAAAATAAAGAAAATAGAATAAGTTAGAAATGATTAAAGAAAAAGTAGGACAAAAGAAATCAGAAAACATAAGCACAAAATTTACAAACATTCACCTTCTCTCATTGTTTCTGTAAATAAGTTGGTAATTCAAACAGTAAAAAATGTTATTAGAACAAATTACTTATATTTTACCATACAGCAAATTTTAGACTCTTTCAAATTCAAAACATATCCAGACAACAGATTAAAAATTGGTATAAATGAGCTAAGGTTCTCTGATAGGATAGAAAATTTGTATGAAAAGGAGAATATCCTGGGCCTGTATTCACCAACCATTCTCAAGAACGTTCTCACTCTTATTCTCCAGAATTTTATAAAATTGAAGGTAACACATTGCAAATGGTTTAGCCAATCAGAAGTTGTGTTACCTTCAAATTTAGAAAATCTTGGAGAATAAGAATAAGAGTTTTCTTAAGAATGGTTGGTGAATACAGACCCCGATTACCAGCATGTATTCTCCTTTTTTCCACAATGTTTTGAAAAGGCCTCTTTCTCACAGTGGTAAAAACACGGACTGCTTGGTAAAGGGTTAAATACCTCAGTACACGATACTTTTGTGGCAAAATGTTAAAACTCTTGCAATCAGAAACATCTTTTTGCCACATTGTGTCTGAAAACAGTCTGCAGCAAGATGTGAAAATTAATCTGAGGGATTCATACAACTCTAACTTAATTATTGAACAGCACAGATGTGTGGTCTGATCTTGAATCCACCCCGCTGGTTACCAAAAACTAAACTACCATGAAAAAAAAATTAATAAAAACAAGCTATGCTCTGTGACAAGGAGGCTTAGTGCATCTGCAAAAAGTATTGACCCAGGTCAGCCTGCGCAGGCTGACCTGGGCCGATATGTTTTGCTATTGGCCAATTTTCTGCATGTCAAAGGACTAGACTACCTCATGATTCATTTGTTTGTTAGACAAACTGGTTTTTATGGATCCATAATACTGTGATGACTTGTTTGGTATTATGCATCCAGGAGATGCATTAAACCATTAAACCCCTTTTGCCAGATCATGGCTCAAATGATTTTTATTGGCAGTGAAAGAGAAAAGCATCCTTAGGCACTGCGCAAATTACTGTAAACAATATCGTCCAAAGAGCAGACATATAAAAATACTGCAGTGTCAAAATATTTGTCTATTTCATAGGTCAAGTTGACAAATATAGAGCTAAGGCTGACATTATGCATTGACCTTAATAATGCAAAAGTACAGTCATACATTTTTTATGTATCACTGACTGACTGGTTAATATTAACTGAAACCAGAAGCACTTCATCCTGCAAAAAAATAAGATTCTTATCCCGTGTGTAGACAGCTTTTGAATATACTGTAGGTAAAGGAGTAATTGCTTGTAATAAGCAAATGCCTTTTTTTCCCACAATGAAAAATGAAAAAAAATCTGCAATTGATAAAAAAAGTACTTTATCTTTTTTTTTTGTCTTTCTATGTTTATATTGAAGGCATGCTTATTAGGTAGGTTACAAACCGATAAAAAAAGAAGCAGTTGCTTTGACAAAATAAAATGCCTAAGGCAGCCAGAAATACATCATTTGAAATTCAGTTATAGATCTATGTCTAGGACAAGTGACCTGGGTCTGTATTCACCAACTACTCTTAAGAATATTCTTTGTCTGATTCTGAATAATTTTCCAAATTTGAAAGTACCACAACTTTTGACTGGATAAACTAAATGGTTTAGTCAATCAGAAGTTGCATTACTTTAAGATTTAGAAAATTCTTGAGAATAAGACAAAGAGTGTTGTTAAGAATGGATGGTGAATATGGACCCTGGTTGGCTGAGACAGAATAACCTAGTCGCGGGATAAAGAATTATATCTTTTAACCCAATTGTGGTCAATTACAAAGATAGATTCTGTTACATTTATTGACTTTGGATGGGGTTTATGTGATACTGATAGTGCAGCACATAGTGTGGAGCAAGATCAGACTGCATGCATGTTCAGACTGACCTTGCTTTCCACCCTCCACAAAATATATCTTTTTGCAGATGCATTAAGCCCCCTTTTCACAGAGTATGACTCATATGCAATATCTTTGTCAGCTCTTTAGCTCTGAACCAAAACAAAATCCTAGACTAGTCTAATTTGAGAGCCTTTGCAGATGACATTAAATTTGGCTCTAAAGATAAGTTTAGTTTTTGACAGGTTAGAAAACATTTTCAGAAAAGGAGGAAATGCTGGTTATCAGCACTTACTCCTTTTCCCATTCTGTTTCCAGAAGCCTTTTAAAACAACAGACTGTTTGGTGAAGGGTTAATTTTTCAGCAATAACAAAAAAAGAGCACAAACTGCATGCGGGTGCCAACGTTAGGCTGCATTTGCTTGCTTTTAAGTGAAAATTCCAAGTCTAAAAAAACGCATAACTTACTGTGTCAAAAATATTTTGATGATTATCTCCCTTTGTTGTATAGGTTCCCATTTTAATAATTAACAACTTGTCCAAGTTTGAAGCAATGTCTTCAGTAAAAACAGAAATATTATAAAATGTCAAAGTTTTCACATGGTGACAATGATGCCAGGACTACAATATATCAATGTTTTCTTTAAAAAAAATAAAAGCCATGCTAAAAATAACAGAAATTTCAACACAGTAGGGTTCCTAAGGCACTTATTTTCCATTGCTAGTAACTTAAAGAACAAATCAATCAAAGTACATTCAAAGACAGTTAACCCTTTTGATATCTTGTGCAAACATACTTGCTTCAGCAAAAAGTATAGATGATGATCAGGCTACAGAGATTATGCAGCCAATCTTAGATAAATGCTTGAGAGAACATGCAGTCTATCCTAGATCTACAAAGCTGGCTATGGCAGAATACATTATTTACAGGGGTTGAATAAGGACTGAACAAAATCAATTTTACCCAAAGACAGCAAAGAGCAATTCTGGTGCTTCTGCTAGGTAGATTCAGATCATTGGCCTAAACTGTACAGTCTAATCTTAGATCTATGCTGTTCCATATTCTGGGTTTGTATTCACCAACCAGTCTTAAGAATATTCTTTGTGTTATTGTCAAAGATTTTCCAAATTTGAAAGTAACACAACTTCTGATTGGCTAAACCAAATGGTTTAGCCAATCAGAAGTTGTGTTACTTTCAAATTTAGAAAATGCTGGAGAATAAGACAAAGAATATTCTAAAGAATGGTTGGTGAATACGGGCCCTGGCCTAAAACATCTCGGGCATTTCATAACAAAAGGAAAATTTCAATTCCATACATTTAGCAGACTATGGGTCATGATCTTTCAATAATAAAATACATGTATATGACAAATTTTACCTACATACCTGTGTGGGCAATGGGTTTAAATTTCTCTGTGGCTCGTCCATCTACGACAAACACATGGCCAGTCTCTGAGGCTGTCAGTAAGTATCGACCATCCCCATCATATCTATGATCAAAGAATTGAAAAAAAAAATCGGTCTTTAATGAATAATTGGATTGTTTGTGAAAAAAATCCTGTTAACCCTTTACCAAACAAAAAAAAATTGTGTTTGTCCAATTTCAAAGCATTTGCAGATAACAAATCGAATTAGGTTGAAATGGTGGAATTTGTGAAAGAACAGAAAACATTGTGGGTAAAGGAGAAAATGTTGGTTACCAGCATATTCTCCTTTTCCTACACTGTTTTCGAAAGCCTTCTTTGTAAGGGTTGTTAAAACTTGGGATCGTGTGGTAAAGGATCAAAGTTATAGTTCCTACTTCACCACCAGCAGACAACTCTTTGCTTTGCAGCAGACCACTTTTGAAAATGTAGAGGCAAAAAATAACTTTGTAGAAAGAAAGCAGTTTTTCCCTTTGCTGCAATATTTTCACACTTCATTCATGTATCATATTTTAACTATTAACCCTTTCCCTAACATGCCCTGGTTTTCACATGTCTGCAGTACAAGTCTTTTGAAAACACTGTGGGAAAAGGAGAAATTGCTCGTTACGAGCAATTTCTCCTTTTCCCACAGTGTTTTCTACCCTTTTGGAGAAATTTCTGTCATTTTCATCAAATTTAAAATTGTCGTCTGCAAACTTTTTCTATCTGGACCAGTCCAAAATTTGTCATTTGGGAAAGGGTTAAGCATCCATATTTTTCAAGGGATTTTTTATTGGGTTATGACTTTGGGGTACAACTGTGCATAAATCTTTTCACTACAATTGATAGTATTGGTGGCTTTCGATCAGATTGAATGGAATCCAAAGTCTAAGCCCATGCAATATAAGGAAATTCATAAGGCAATCCGATTTTTCTGCTTAACCTGTTCCCAAACAACAAATCTTAGACTCTTCTTAATTTGAAATGATGTGTAAACAACAAATTCAAAATTAGTACAAGTGAGCTGAAGTCCTATTCAGGGGTAGAAAGCATTCTGGGAAAAGGGGAAAAAAATCCGGGTGACCAGTGCTCAGGGTTGTTAGAATTTAAAACTGTGTGGTAAAGGTTAAACTGGCAAGACATGTGACAAAGGGACATATGTTAACCCTTAGGCGGCTGAGTGTGACTCACTGACCCTTTGTGGACAGTGCAGATCAAGATCAGACTGCACATTCTGCACAGAATTTGCAGTCTGACCTTGGATCTTCACTGTCCGATAAGGAGATATATTTCTTCGAAAAATAAGTTTGAAATAACATTACTCAGGTTTTACTATCTGCTTGAAACTTATTTAGCAGGATAAGGGTTAACTAACTGAGTAGTTATCTAACTTGTACTCAGTCCTCTAGTGTAAAAATTGAGTGAATTTCGTCCATAACAATGCAAGTTGTGTGTGATTCAGTCAAAAACCTAACAAGCACAAAAACTTGAAAAATATAAAACTTACACCAAGTGAGCAACAGGGTCTTCAAAGACTCTCACTCTTTCAACAACACGAGGGTTTTCTGGAACTGTTAAGTCTAAATATAAAATATGTCCAGTAACAGTACCTACAGCACACACATGGAGTAGTGGACTCACAGCCAATGAAAAGACCTGCAATGACAAAAAAAGCTTAACTCTTTACCAAACGACAAAATTTTAGACTGGTCAAAATTGAAAGCATTTGCCAACAACAAATCACCAGGTTACCAGCATCTTCTCCTTTTCCCACATGCTTTTTTCTGGGTCATTAAAACTCAGGATTGTGTGTTATAGAGTTCCCTCTTTCCCAGACAAATTATGTAAATTCTAACAACAAATTAACTATACCTCATATAGAGGACTTGTCTTTAACTCTTTACCAAACAACAAAAATTATTGACTAGTCCAATTTTAAGCATCTGCAGGCTAAAAAATAAATGTGGCTCAAAAATTAAAATGTGTTATGGGAAGGTTAGAAAACATTGTGGGAAAGGAAGAACATGCTGGTTACCAGCATTGTCTTTTTTTCCCACAATGTTTTCAATGGTAAAGAGTTTAAATGTAGAAAACATAGTGGGAAAATGAAAAAAAAAATGCTGGTTATAGGCATTTTCTCCTATTTCCATAATGTTTTCAAAAGCTTCTTCATTGCAATGGGGTGGTGACATCAGGATTGTTTTGAAAAGGGTTACGGAATTGAACATTATCAATCAGGAAAAAAGCCTATGTACTGCTTTTGCAAGGTTCTTTGCACCAGAATACAAAACAAAGGAGTGAACAGTATAGATCAAAGATCAAAATGCACATTCTGTGCAGTCTGATCTTGATCTACACTGCTGCATAAAGAAGTGAAGTTGGTTTCAGCACCTGAAGGGTAAAACCACTGCTAGTATACCTGAACTCCAACTGAGTAGGATGCTGTAAGGAGACCATGTGAAATAGCCCAGATCTGAATCTCTCCATCATCTCTGCATGTCTGAAAGTATCACAAAGCGATAAGATTGCTACACTTTATCAAAAATTCATGAAACTGATGCACATGGATATATATAACATTTCACAAAATTATTCCAGTTGAAGCAAAAAAAACAAGAGGACCATGATGGTCCTAAATCGCTCACCTGAAATGCAACTCAGCTGTCATTGTTATGGCCACTTGCCTCTTGTTTTTTGCTGGAATGTTTTAGTTTTGAAAATGATTCATCCATATGACAATACCAACAATCAGAGCAGGTAAGAAAATGATAGTCGAAATTATAGGCCCTAGAGTGTAAACAATGGAATTGTCATCAAGATTTCCCTCTTTATCTCTATGTGAAATCTGAGACCAACAAAATATGGCTAATTTTCATACCAGGGCCATGATTTTAAGTGTTTTGGTAGAGGGCCACTAGATGATGCTACATGCCAAATATGAAAGCTCTAGCCCTTACGGTTTGGGATAAGAAAATTTTTAAAGATTTCCTTCTTTATCTCTATGTGAAATCCGAGACCCCACAACATAGGGCCAATTTTTAACACCAGGGCCCTAATTTAAAGTATTTTGGTAGAGGGTCACTAGATGATGCTACATGCCATATATGAAAGCTCTAGCCCTTACGGGTTGGGACAAGAAGATTTTTAAAGATTTCCTTCTTTATCTCTATGTGAAATCCAAGAACCCACAACATAGGGCCAATTTCCACACTAGCGCAATTATTTGAAATATTTTGGTAGAAGGCCACTAGATAATACTACATGCCATATATGAGAGCTCTAGCCCTTACGGTTTGGGACAAGAAGATTTTTAAAGATTTCCTTCCTTATCTCTATGTGAAATCCGAGAACCCACAACATAGTGCCATTTTCAACACTAATAACATAATTTGAAGTATTTTGGTAGAGGGCTACTAGATGATGCTGCATGCCAAATATGAAAGCTCTAGCCCTTACGGTTTGGGACAAGAAGATTTTTAAAGATTTCCTTCTTTATCTCTATGTGAAATCCGAGAACCCACAACATAGGGCCAATTTTTTAACATTACGGCCATAATTTGAAGTATTTTGGTAGAGGGTCACTAGATGATGCTACATGCCAAATATGAAAGCTCTAGCCCTTACGGTTTGGGACAAGAAGATTTTTAAAGATTTCCTTCTTTATCTCTATGTGAAATCCGAGAACCCACAACATAAGGCCAATTTCCACACTAGGGCCATAATTTGAAGTATTTTGGTAGAGGGCCACTAGATGATGCTACATGCCATATATGAAAGCTCTAGCCCTTACAGTTTGGGACAAGAAGATTTTTGAAGTTTTTTCTTTCGGTTGCCATGGCAACCAGAGTTCTTCACTGATTTCAATTCTTTGAAGTATTTTGAAAGAGCATGACCTAAGGATCATTTCTGTGAAGTTTGATTGAAATCTGATTGTTAGTTTAGGAGGAGAAGATTTTTTTTGTAATTGTGAACGGACAGACGGACGGACTGACGGACAGACGGACGATGGACATTGACCGATCACAATAGCTCACCTCGAGCACTTCGTGCTCAGGTGAGCTAAAAAAAAATCTATCAACAACTTCGTACCCTTGAAAGGATTTTTTTTTTTTTCCTTAGCTATAAGCATTTTCTCCTTTTCACCCACAGTTTTCAAATGTCGTGCCTTTTTCTTCTGGGTAACTAAAACCTGAGGGGAAACAAAGACATTTCATGTCAGAATGACCATCAATATACTTACTACACAGTGATCACTCCCTGGTAGACAACCAATACCCACAATGTGTCCATGGTGAAGGTCACGTAACAGCTTCAAGTTCTCTGGTACCCCAGGTTCATATAAGTGTATGGTTCCCTGTGATTATCATAGCATTTCCTCATAAGTTCATGTTAAAATAGAAGACAGAACATGCCCTACCTTCTAGTGTCATTTGGTTTGAAAAAGTAGGTTTTTTATTTTGAAAAATCCTACTTTATGAATTCACCAATCATGAAATGTGACTTGTGATTTGATGATACTGGTGCCATTAACTCTTTACCACACTAAAAAATTTTAGACTTGTCCAAATTGAAAACTATTGAAGTCAACAATTTAAATGTGACTCAAGGGATAGAATTTACCTTTGATAGGGTAGAAAACATTGTGGGAAAAGGAGAAAATGCTGGTTACCAGCATTTTCTCCTTTTCCCACAATGTTTCAAAAGGCTTCTTCCTTACAGTCATAAAAATACGGGATTGTGTGGTAAAGGGTTAATAGCATGTCCTTTAAGTATAGATAGGAATTCATTCCATTATAGCAAAAATCGTAACTATTGGAGAAATAGCTGATAGTGTGCAGTTTTGTGAATGAATATATTGTTATGCTGACTCCAACACTGTTGCAAAAGAAAAACTGGTCTTAAAGAGCAATCAAATCTTTTCCCACAATCTTTCACATGTATTCATGTACTGAACCTAAATTCAAATTGGTTGTCCTTATTTTACATGGATACCCTTTAAAGATATCTGCTGCAAAACTGTTGGACAATGATCTGTGGGCAGTGAATGAAATTTTCAGATCAAGTAATAAAATGTCTTACTGAACTAGATCCTAAAGCTATTCTTCGATAGCTTGGTGAGAAAAACAGGCTGGTTATAGGAACTCCAATCTGACATTTCTCAATAATGTTAGCTTCACTGGATTTGATGTCAACCAGTCTAATGATACCATCCTGGAAAAAAAAAAAAAACATGTTAAATGTATCAAAATGTTCAAAAAGAAATAAGCCATGCTCTTGCTAGAGGGGGCTTAATACATCACTGTGATACATCATATCAAGTAAGACATTACATAATTATGGATTCATAGAATCCATTTTGTAGAACAAACGACTGAATCATGAGGTACATTGGTCCTCTGACATGTAGAAAATTGACCAATAGCCAAAAGTTTTAACCCAGGTCATCCTGTATGGACTGGACTGCCCAGGCTGACATGGGTCAATATTTTTTGCAGATGCATTAAGCCCCCTTTTCACAGAGTATGGCTCAAACACAAATAGTTACATGCACAGTCTTCATATACTTGGCTTTGAAGAATAAAACTAATTTTCTGATGGGCTAAAACATCGTTTCAAAATGTATATGAGTGATGCTCAGTGAAAAGGGGGTTATTGCAAAAAGTGTTGACCCAGGTAAGCCTGTGCAATGCGCACAGGCTGATTTGGACCAAAAGTTTTTGCTTTTGGTTAATTTTCTGCATGTCAAAGGACCAGTCTATCTCATGATTCAGAAGGTTTTTATACGAAATGGATTTTCAGGGTGAACAATACTGTGATGACTCGCTTGGTATCATGCATCCCGGAGATGCATTAAACCCCCTTTTCATAGAGCATGGCTCATATCATATGTAGATAATTTGTAATTAAATGCATTCTCCATACTATTTCAGTTCTATAATTACAACTTAAAGCATCTCTCTCATTAACAGCATCAACAACAAGAAGTGTTCTAATTCCTTGGCCATTGCTAAAAACGGACATCTAAAGAAAGAAAAGCATGGATTATTTCCATCGGATTAGCAATTAGACAACATGGGCAGAATTTGATTTCTTGTATGAAGATATTTTTGTAAATGGCTCGATTATTTATTCTATACACTCTCAATCTATCAAAGTCAAGCAAAATCTAACATTGACCATTTCTTGTCAATGAATAAGTCATAAACCTTCACTTGCAGAATGCAACCATTTAGTGAAAAGGGTATTTGAGACATACTGAAAACTGTTTAAAGTGATACAACAAAGGAGAAATATTTGAAGATTTTGAGTAACTCCGAGGGATGAAATTGGATGAAAAGGCGCATACCTTTCCAGCACAATATAATCCTCTCTTGTGTAAAGTGATACAGTCCATACCACCCTCTAGTATCATAGCTGTCACATCTTCAGCTGTAAGAAAAAATATTTTCTAGTACTGGATGAAACTTGTAACAGTATCTTGTTTCAAGTAGTTTAAAAAACTCTATTCAGGAATTAAGTTACCTTAACTTTCCAAAATGCTGTCATAAATACTACATGCCTCAAACATGACAGATATCACGTTTTCTTTATTTTTCTGTTTCCCCAAGAGCAATCAAGTTGGTTGCTGCTATTATGATAAAAATTTCAAATAGATTCTAAACATGTTCATTTGTCACAAATCATTATGCATTCATTACTAATTTAGATGCCATGCGTTTAGGTCCATTTTACATTTTTTTTCACTTTGTGGGTTGTATAGCACCAAGACCAGACTGCATGTTTTGTGCAGTCGGATCTTAATCAACATTTTAATAAAAGCAACTACATGTGTGCTTGGTTCTCTAAGAGCTAATTCTTCTCAGTGAAATTCAGACATGGTGTATTAAAAAAAAAAAAAAAAAAACACACAAGTTAACTTACGAGCTGTCTGTAAGTCAGTCATAGAAGTTCTTTGAATTCCGGCACTGGACATCCTTGACCCTGGGGCCTCAGCTGGGGGAGGAGGATAATAAACAACTTTGGCTCTATTTGTTTCTCCATCAACCTGGCAGAAAATGTATTTATCATTAATGATTTGCACTAAAGTAAAAACCTTATATCCTACAGCACAAGATGGTTGGAAGTTATAACTGTTCTGTGGAAAAGGTGTTGGAGTTTAATTGAGAAAATCCTGAAGTGAGATGTTATTATCATGTTAACTACCCTGATATGGCTGATAGCGGTAAAAGGCAGCATAAAACTCATGAGAATTGTACACAATTGATATTTACATTGAATATTGTGGCAAGAGGAGAAATTGCATATTAAAGATATGGCTGCGGCCCCATCGTTTGGAGTAATTCCTCTTAACACCATCTGGGTTCAGAAGTGGCTTGCTGCCGGGCAAAAATAATCTTATCTGCAGGTGGAAGCATGTTTAAGGGTCGACGAGTTAGCGCTTTAGTGGACAACAAATATTTCTACTCATCCATGATATAAGCTTTTGTAGACAACTACCAGTAATTGAAATTTACTAAGTTAATAGGATTTTAGAATTTGCCTAGAAAAGTGCTGGTTACCAGCATTTTCTCCTTTGTCCACCATGTGCTCACCAAACTTCTTTTTCAGGATCAATATAACAAGGGATTGTTTGGAAACTGGTTAAGAGGAAGAACTGGCTCACTTTTATCAGTTGACCCCCAGCACATCCAATGTAGACATCTCCGATAGGGGTCCATACTTGTGATACAGGTTTAACTCTCTCTGTACTATCTTGTATGTCATCTAATCTCTCAGCCATCTCTCCCACCAATCCTGCTTTAGCTGCCTTTGGAATCTCCATAGTATATCTAGTCATACGAGTAGATGCTCTAGTAGGAGCAGACAAGCCAACGTCATCTTCCTCTTCAATTTCAGAGTCAGTAGCTGGCAATCTTACTCGTCTATAACAGTAGAAATATATGTTTCAATTAAATTTCTGCACAACACCACAATCTCTTACTAGTATTTCAATATAGGTATCTGACTAGACCTATCAAAATTTTTGCAGTACAGTCTTACCTGTATTGAGGAAACAATAAAGGAACACTTAAAATGTCCTTGCTGAAGACAGGTGCTTGCTTAGTACAGTTATATTGTAATATACATGTATTGACTTCTCTTGAAGCTCAATAAATTATGCTTGCTTAATTCTTTCCCAAACAACAAATTTTTAGACTAGTCTAAATTCAAAGCAGCTGCAAACAACAAAATAAACGTGACTCAAAAACTGATATTTGTTTTGAGAAGGGTAGAAAATATTGTGGGAAATGGAGAAAATGCTGGTCACCTGCATTTCTCTTTTTCCCACAGTGTTTTCAAAAGCCTTCCTCCACAGGGTCATTACAAGTTGGGACTGGGATAAATGCAGGTTGCTTGTTCAACACAGGTGGCTGCGTTAAGACTGTATTGAATGAACTTGTTAACTCTTTACCATACAACAAAATTTTGGATGTGACCAAATTAAAAGCATTTGATGACAAATTGAATATACTGGTAGCTCAAATGATAATCTCTGTTTTTGATATGGTAGAAAACATTGTGCGAAAATGTTTTCAAAAGCTTTCTTCTTTCAAGGTTGTTAAAACTCAGGATTTTGTGGTAAAGGGTTAAAGGCGTGTCCAAAACAGCCTGTATGGCAATGAGTAATTTTAGGATCATCATGACCCACTTGCTAGAACCATACATGTTTTCTTTTTCTGATTTTACATATTTTCAACAGCAAGAATCAATATTTGCCTTTGGTTTGGGGACATTTTTATAGCATCACTGAGAAAAACATTGAAGGAAAGTTACAAACAAAATTTCCACTGCATTTAAATTTGAGGTTGTCAAAACTGGCATCTAAATGACAATCCAAATATTTTCTCAACTAATAAAATATACTCTAGTGATGCAAATATACTGAATGTTGAATGTATTACCTAACCCCTTACCACAAAAGCCTGAGTTTTAACGACCCTAAGGAAGAAGGCTTTTGAAAACACTGTGGGAAAAGGAGGAAATGCTGGTAACCAGCATTTTCTCCTTTTCCCACAATGTTTTCTACACTTCCAAGGAGAAATTTCAGCTGCTTTTTGGTCACATTTAGTCTGTCGTCTGCAAATGCTTTCATTTTGGAAAGTTCTAAAATTCTGTTGTTTGGTAAAGAGTTAACACTCTTTACTTGACAACTAAATTTTAGATTGCCTGATTTGAAAGCATTTGCAGATGACAACAAAAATGTGTTTTGAATCATATTATTTGTCTCTGAAAGAATAGAAAACATTTTGGGAAAAGAAGAAAATGCTGGTAATTCAGAATTTCCTCCTTTTCACACATTTTTTTAAAAGCCTTCTTCCTCAGGGTTGTTAAACTTTTGGATTGTTTGAAAAAGGGCTGAGGCAAGCTTGCCAGTTGCCCTATTCAACAGTTATTTACATAATATTATACATATACTGTTACATGTGAATTGTCATATCATAGATACTTCTGGCTGAGTATATACAGAGATTAGCACAGATTATTATTATAGGTTTAATTTTATGTGACACTATATGTATGCAAAAATATAGTAACAGACAACATGGGGGCCCTACCTTGTAAAACGGAATAACACATTATTAACTCTTTACCAGACATCAAATTTTAGACTGATCCACAGCACAAGAATTTGCAGACAAAAAATTCAAATGATAAAATGATAAAGGATATAGACCATTACTGAAAAAAGGAAGAATGCTGGTTAACAGCACTTTCTCCTTTTCCACTATATTTTCAAAAGCCTATGTCCTCAGGGTTGTTAAAACCTGGGGATTGTTTGGTAAAGGGTTAATCAGACCAGAAGTCAATGAGGTTACAAGATACATGTCTACAATTGGGGAAAACACTACCGAGAACAGCATACCAAATACATGTAGTAAAATAATCAGTTGTAAACCTTTAAAGGTATTTCATCATCGTGTCAAGGTAACACCAAAACAAACGCAAAATGAAGTCTCAGACTGCAGTGCAGAAAAGTATCAAGAATTTGTACATAAATTTTCACAAATTGAAAATACATTCACTTCTTCATGTAATAAACATGTAAAAAAAACCCAAAGGGGCTTGCTTATAATCAATCAGGAGGCCAGTCCTGTCTGAATCACTAACTAAAGTAAAAAAAAGTGTTTTATGAGAAAAAAACAAAACAAAATAATTGAAATCAGAAGAATTCAGTAACTATATCAAAATACCTTCTATGGCAACTCACGAAATTGGGAAAATTTACAGTGCAGAAGCATTCACAAAAAACAAAAACAGTGACCAAAAAAAATAGACAAGAACTCACTCTCACTCTCTCTCCCTAGTTACGTTTTATCTTTTTAATGTTTCCATGTACATTTAACTTAACCATGCCAGTACCTAACAGATAAAGTGGACATTTTTCTTTTGTGTCATTAGAAAAGAACTCCATCTTCAAATGTCAAGGCTTGTCTGTGTGGTCTGATCTTTAATATACACAGTCTAACAAAAGCATTCAAAATTGCCTCTTGCTCAGCAAATGTCCATGCTTTGAAATGAAGGGGTAAAACTGATACCAAAGCCATGCATTCATATTATTGACAGTGAGTGCCAGTATACTTCAGTATTATCATTTCTTTACTCATTCCCTCCTGAAAAAAGTTTGCCACAGACAACTTTGAAACATCTTGATAAAAAATATGGATCATATGAATTATGATTTAACCCTTTACTGAACAATGACGCCTTATGACGCCCCTGGGAAAGAAGCCTTTTGAAAACATTGTGAGAAAAGGAGAAAATGCTGGTAACCAGCATTTTCTCCTTTTCCCACAATGTTTTCTAGCCTATCAACGAAAAGTTGTACCATTTGAGCCGCATTGAAATTATCGTCTGCAAATGCTTTCAATCTGGACAAGGCTATAATTTTGTCATGTGGTAAAGGGTTAAGACTTGAATGCAGTGAAAACATAGTGGCAAAAGAAGATCATAATTAGTAACAATTAGTTTCTTCTATTGCCAGTTTTTTTTTTGCTTTTTTTTGAGTGATCTATTTCAATAGAATCTACTAAAAAAATTGTTCCCAGGAGGCTATGAGTATACCGGTCCCAAGTCTACAACTACATCTGTAAATACGATATCAAACCATCCACTGACAAAATTGTGTGAAGATCCTTACCTATTGTATGGCCAATTATATTTGCCAAACTGAACTACTCTGAAAGTTTTGATGGCATAAAAAAATGTAAAGAAACAATTTGAAACTTGTTAGTTTGAGATAGCTAAATAAATGCATCAAAACGTCAGTAAAAACAAGAGGGCCAATGGCCCTAAAGCACTCACCTGAGTAAAGTCATCTTCAGTTGATAAAGCTGAAGAGATCCTGTAACTATTGATGAAACCATATGGTTTAGCCGATCAGAAGTTGTGTTACTTTCAAACTTGGAAAATCTTGAAGAATAAGTCTAAGAACGTTCCTAAGAATAATTGGTGAATAGGGACCCTGGTTTTAATGATGTAAAACACATGAGTGTAAGTGACCTACTTTTTGAACCAATGTGACTAAATTCCAAACTTGTCCAAGATATCATTAAAACAAACATTCTGACCAAGTTTCATGAGTATCGGACGGAAAATGTGGCCTCTACGGTGCACACAAGGTTTTTCTAAGATTTGGTCCAGTGACCTACTTTTTGACCAGATGTGACCCACTTTGAAACTTATCCAAGATATAATGAATGCAAACTTTCTGACCAAGTTTCATGAGAATCAGGCTGAAATGTGGCCTCTAGAGTGCACACAAGATTTATCTAAGATTTGACCATGTGACCTACTTTTTGTCCCAACATGATCCACTTTCAAACATGTCTAAGATATCAACAAGATAAACATTCTGACCAATCTTTATCAGTATAAGGCTGAAAATGTGGCCTCTAGAGTGCACACAAGGTTTTTCCAAGATTTAGCCCAGTGACCTACTTTTTGACTGGACATGACCCAATTTCAAACTTGTCCCAGATATTATCAAGACAACATTCTACCCAACTTTCATGAGTTTCAGGCTGAAAATGTGGCCTCTAGAGTGCACACAAGGTTTTTCTAAGATTTTGCCCAGTGACCTACTTTTTGACCCGACATTACCCAATTTCAAACTTGCCCTAGATATCATCAAGACAAACATTCTGACCAACTTTCATGTGTTTCAGACTGAAAATGTGGCCTCTAGAGTGCACACAAGGTTTTTCTAAGATTTGGCCCCGTGACCTACTTTTTGACCCCATATGACCCAATTTTGAACTTGTCCAAGATATTATTAAGACAAACATTCTGACCAAGTTTCATGACTATATGATTGAAAATGTAGCCTCTAGAGTGTACACAAGTAAATTGTTGATGTCTGGACGACAGACGACACACGATGGATGCTGGCCACAGCACGATCACAAAAGCTCACCTTGAGCACTTCGTGCTCAGGTGAGCAGGTGTTTGGGGCATGAATACCATGAAAAATCCTGAACACTTTATATCAGTCTATTTCTTTGCAAAATAAAGAAAATATTCAGTATGAATCAAAATAACAATATTTTTATCTCTGTTCCACATGTTCAAGATTTTGGCAACAGCCAGTTCACAAGAAGAACAACTGAACAATTTGCTGTTAGCAATGACACCTTTATTTTGATCCAGAAACTTCAATTTGTTACTCTTTCATCACATGTTTTCAATTCATGTGATTCTACATATTACAGGAAGGCCAGATTTTTTCTTCTTTTGAAAAATATTACCTTCTTTGTTCAGTAGATACTCATCAATAGTTACATTTCAAAAAGTCAGTGGATATCATAGAAAAAGAGTGAATTTAGACTTACAGTAGCTTAATCCTAATTGTTTTTTACATTGACTATGAAGCATGCTCTCATAACTCAGATTAAAAACTCTCAATGATTGCTTCCTGGAAACCTAATCCTATGTCCTAATGCCATAACATTGGTAGTTCCATAGGCTGACACTGGTAATCATGGGATTCAAACATCGAACCTTTGACATAGGAAGCTGACACTGTCCCCAACTTAATTGAAAGATTTCAATGACTTACAGTAGAACTGGGTAGATTAGAAAAAGTTCTAGCATACTTTGCAAATGACTTTTCTAAGTATCAATCATTTTATCTATCAGTGAGTGCAGCTCACAAAATAAAACAACACTACATACGTGGGTTTCATGACATAGTGGTTGTCTGACTGTTCAATCTGTAACATGGTAACTGTAGTGTTTGTAGCAATACAAATTTGACGCCAGTTTCCAGGGTTGAAGGACATGCTAGTTGGAATGTTAGAACTTGATATCGGATAGGTGGTCAGTTTGGTGCCATCCACAAAATTCCTAAACAAAAAGAGAAGATGCAACATAAGCTTGTAGAGATTTCTTCCATGAACCCTTTACCACACAATCCTAAATTTTAATGACACATAGAAAGAAAGCTTTTGAAAACATTGTTGCAAAGGGAGAAAATGCTGTTAACCAGCATTTCCTCCTTTTCCCACAATGTTTTCTACTCTTTCACAGCCAAATCATATAATTCCAGCTACATTGGCATTGTTGTCTGCAAAATATTTCAGTTTGGACCAATTCAAATTTTTGTCGTTTGCTAAAGAGTTAAACCAACTGTATCTATGTAAGCTGGAAGACATGGGGGGGAGGGTAATGTTGTAGGACAATGCACTTGCAGAGCCCCCATCGTATGCTTTGTGGAACATAGGAAAGACATGAATACATTTAACCCTTTCAGTGCCACTGGCGAAAAGAGGAACTTTTGTGGACAGCATAGATCAAGTTCAGACTGCAAAGACCGTGCTGTCTAACCTGTGATCTGTATCTTCCACTTGTTAAGTAAAAGGCTTCAAGACAGAAAACTTTCTGAGTTCCAATGAATTGTATTTTCAGTTTAGAAAGAGGTCCACTTTATATATTTGTCACTGAAAGAGTTAAGTGAACTGTCACTGTAATATGACTGAAATTGTGGTGAAAGAAACACTTCACATAACTTGAATTCTGACAGACACACACACACTCTATCCCCTGAAAATTTTACCATATATCTGCTTCATATATGTAATGGGAATTCGTCATTCAGTAGAAAAAGCCCAAATAAAGAACAATTCATTCTATGTTGGCAAAAGAATACCTTGCTAAAAATTGAATGATGTATATGATATATATTCCTCTCAAAGAAACCCATACGCTACATAACATACAAAGACAAGGTCTTACATCTGATAATGACTCCTGATAATAACCTCCTTGAAATTTTAACCTTTAACCATACAATCCCGAGTTTTAACAACCCTGAGGAAGAAAGCATTTGAAAACATTGTGGAAAAGGCGAAAATGCTGGTATCCAGGATTTTCTCCATTTCCCACAATGTTCTCACCTTATCAGAAAACTGAAGCTTATTTGTATCAATTTCAAAATTGTCGCCTACAAATGCTTTGAATGTAGAAGGAGCCTAATATTTGTTGTTTAGGAAGGGGTTAACCAGTAATCGCAACATATGTAGTTCAAAAGGTTGACCCCACTCAACACGGGATTACAACCTGGGACCTCTGATATGTGAAGCTGACACTCTACCCCAACACCACTGCCACCCACTAGAGTTTAACTCTTTATCGTAAGGCAAAATTTTAGACCTGTCCAAATTGAAAGCATTTGCAAACAATGAAATAAATGAGACTCAAAAATAGAAATTTGTTTTGGGACATTGTGGGAAAAGAAGAAAGTGCTGGTTTTCATTCTCTGGGACGTTAAAAGTCAGGACATAAAGGGTTAACAATTATAGTGTTTTTTTATATTTATGAAAAAAAAGCTCACTGTTTGAAAGTGATGCTTCAAAATTGAAAGATTTATGACATAGCTTTTCAACATAATTTCAGTATTTGATGAAACAATATATTTCATACATACCAAAGTGTAAGCTCAAATTCTGGGATTCCAGACAAGGAACAAAGGTAGTCACTGCTTGAGAAAAACAACTCTGTATATTCAAGTTTAGCTCCATCTGTCACAAGAAAAAAATGAAAAAAGTATAATAGTCTTTTCAAACAGGCTATACAAAAGATTTTGTTTGGAATATTGTATTCAAGTACATGTACTTACAGCTTTACCCTGTACCATACAACCCAGTGTTTTGATGGCCCTCAGGATAAAGGCTTTTTGAAAACATTGTGTGAAAAGGAGAAAATCCTAGTGACTAGCATTTTCTCCTTTTTCCTTCACAAGGCTTTTCATCCTTTGGAAGACAATTTCTATAATTTCAGTTCAGTTATTTTCAGCAATTGCTTACATTTGTAACAAGTCTTAATTTTGATTGATAGAATTGATTGAATGGTGTTTTACACTACTTTCAACATTATTTCAGTCATATCACGGCAACAGCTCACATATATTTCCAGAGTTTCAACAGTACTAGGCTAGGGCTCTGAAGTGTCTTGCCCAAGGACACTCCCACCAAAAACCCAGTGGTTCCAGTGAGACTGGAACCTGGGGCTTCCAGATTCACAACCAAGCTATGCAGGACCCTCTTAATTTTTGTCATCTGGTAAAGAGTTCAGAGATATAAGTCATAGCAAAATTTATTAACTCTTTACCAAACAACAAAATTTTGGGATGGACTAAATTAAAAGCATGTGGAGACGATAAATTAAATATTGCTAAAATGATGATCTACTTCTCAGCATTTTCTCCTTTTCCCATATTGTTTTGAATAGCCCTTTTCATCAGGGTTGTTAAAACACAGGATTGTGTAATAAAGGTTTAAAATTATTTTCTAGAAGTGAGCCATGCCAATAAACTTATACACAGTCATACCATTTTCTTCCTTTAGATTTAAAAATATATAATAAAACAAATGTCTACTTACGATATATCAAGTTTGAAAAAATTAGGAAGATGTTTATGGCTTAAATGATTCAAAATTTTGTGTGAAACCTGACAAACAAATATAACTCACTTTTCAACACTATCATCTCTCTAAATGTTGGATACACAAACACATATATCTTAGGTTCCAAACACTGTTCTGCCACAGCAAAACATCGACTGAGAGTGTGAACAGCAAAGGGTCCAACCCCTTCCCCAGGGAAGTTAAATACTGTTTCCGCTCCATCCTCAGCAATAAACTTTACATTATTTCCACATAAATAACAAATAACATCTTTGTCGATATAACTGGCCTTGCCACCATTGTAACCTTGAGCCCACCTGAAATATAACAGTTAAGAAACTTTACAGGCAACCCTCTTTATTCTAACTTATTTTGTTTTTATAACCTAAGCTGATCAACATTTTTCTAAAATGACATGACATAATGCTGACATGGAAACTGCAAATACTAGACTTAAGTTGTACCAAACTCATAATTAATGTATATACTTGACTATAAGAGACATTATTTTCCCTAGAATTTTAAGTTTGATGTAGTGGTTGTGTCTTATAAATGTGACGATTTTAGGTTCGATATCGAGACTACTTGAAAGCATTTTTTACTTTACCCATAGAAAAGTACACAATCAGCGTGACGCTCTAAAACAAGGTATGTAAAAGCATCGAAAACTTGTTGATAGTCCAAGATTATTTGTATGAATTAACAATTCCGTATCCCTTGAATATTTCCAGACATTTAGTTAATTTTGATCTGTAATTTCTATCGAGAAATCGCCGTAGAAACAGTGTTCATGCAAGCGCTTGATTCCCTATTTGTAAGCGTTGTAAAGACCGGTAACTTTGCACTCGTTATAAACCGGGTACCATCGGTATAATCCGAAGGCCGGACCCAAGCCAAGTAGTATAAAAAGCGAGAATTTTGGTGAAATTGTTCAGTCTGTTTTTCGCTGCAAGAGAGACAGGTCGCTTAACAGTGGATAAATAGTTGTTAAATATTTAGAATTGCTGTGCAATTTGACGTCTTAGTAAGGTGACAGAGAGCCGAAAAGTGGATACTGGTGTCTATCCTAGTAAGTTCTCTAGTCGCTCGAACCGCGACAATAGACCAGCATATTCTAATTACATAAGCTAGGCACTGTTGATAAGCTATCACGGATAGTAGTATAGTACACTGGCTATCGTTGATAGGACCAACGAACGATGGCTGAGCAACGTAGGTTCAGCTAGGCAGTTGGTAGGCATTTATTGCGAAGCTGAGCGGAATAAGGTTCAGCTTGGTTTAGGTTTACCAAAGATCGCCGAGAGATTGGCTTGGGCTCATAGGGTTTGGATGAGCGACTAGTCAAAGCTACATCACGGAGATTAGCTTGGCTGTGTACATAGATTGTTATAACCTTTTTGTCGTGTAAATAGTTGTTTAACCTGGGCAAAGTAGCCCCTCCATGTTAAGATGTAAATATTCGTAGTTTTACTGTTGATTTTGATTTGATTTCATTACGCTCTACCAAAAACACGTTACATAAGCGCATCATCTAAGGAATTTGTGAAATTAGATCTTGAAATCTTCTTTCCTGACAATCAACACAAAGAGACATTTTCACCTCCTAATCTAGTCACCCTGATTCAAAGTATGGTGTATTGATTGCCTCTTGGCAATTTTGAAAATCGAAGATTAACCAATACTTTTCTCTCAATCAAGTGTTTTAATTGTAAATTTTGATCATTGAGACTACTCAAAACAATATAAATGTATCCCTACAGAGGCATATAGTTCCACAGTGCAATTTAGATCTAAATACAAATTTTGTAGCATTTATCAGTTGGTCATCGAGTTAAAAAAATAAAGGGTTATTCTGCACTGTACCATTTAAGTCCAGTAGAATTTTCCAGAAGAAAAGCTATGGTTCAGTACTCACTTTCTGTTTCAACGGTTTAATCTGTATTGCACAGAATGCAAATTAATTTTTAGTGACACACATGACAATGGACAAATTATTAAATATTTCATTACCTAAAGTGCTAACAGAAGTTATTAATAACTTGTGTATCTTGAAAAAAACTAATGAAATTTATCATGTTTGATAGCCATTTTGTGTCTATTTTGGTGAATGTAAACATTTTGAGTAAAAAAAATGTTTTTTCTGATGTTTAGTATTTGAATTGAAAATATTCGCATTTGAAAGGACTGATTATTCAATATACAAATGACAGGTATGTTCAAATTCTAGTTTTGTTGTCAATTTGTAAAAATAAATGAGTTAAAGATTTAATATGCACACATAATCTGTGTCAATATTTCTACCATTTTCTTCGTGATCAACTCTATACCTGGATGCTAGCCATCAAAAACTAAATTTGCATTCAGGGACAGTTTTCTGTATGCTCTTCTCCTGATGACCTGTACAGCTTAGTTTTTCAAAGCTGCACATGAGCATACACAGAAGCCTATCATAACGTATCTGACTTTTTATAAAATCTATCAAATTTCTTAAAGAAGATGCAAAAATCAAAGACTGTGTGAAATTGTCTATTTTGTAAACATTAACCTTGAAATAGGTCAACATTGTATGATCTGTGTCAAATGGAAGCTTCCTATCTGATTCAAGCTATCTGACTGAGCAATTTATTTTAGTGTTCCTATGGGTAATTCACTTTCAGTCTTAATCACAATTTTCTTCAATGCAGTATTTCACTTAAATTTGGCGTACCTGATATTGTTTTGTAGTTTTATTATTTTGAGAAGTGACTCCGCGTGATAGGTTGGATATTTACCACTACTTCTTCACAGGTAAAAAAAACATATTGATTGAAATACAGTGCCAAGCTCCCTTAGCTCTGCCAGTAGCGCACAGGACTTGAGAACAGGAGGTCGCTGGTTTGATCCCCGGCTTGGCCAATTTCTTTCCGAGGATTGATGATTGTCATCGCGACAGGATTCATTCCTCTCTCACTGCTGACCATTGTTTCGACGATGGTTATGTGGGAAAGCAGCCAGTGGCTTGGAAAGAATATTGTCCGGAATACTGGTAAAAGAAACTCAAGAAAAGCATGGATAGGTCTACTGGCCGCTGTGATATAACTGAAATAATGTTGAAAACGGTGTTAAGCACCATAAAATCAATCAATCGATGAAATACAGTTTTTGCTTTTTGTGTATTTTTTGGGGCTTATCCCCATAAACTGAAATGATTTAACAGGTGAATTAAGATATATGACGGTAACAAATAACAAATATTCCACTTTATAGCTATGTAATACAAAATGTATTATCTGCACTGAAAACAAAAAAGTTATAAAGTTTTTTTCTTATAAAAGCAAAACACTGTCATCAGGCAAATGACAGAATTTGCATATTGGTTTGTGACCTTGGTAATTGAACATTTTTAATTCATACCAATTATCAATTAAATAACACATAATAAGGGAACAGTATAACCCCAGGACTTTTTTTTAATATGAAAGTGACACCGATAGTCGGCGTCTTCCCCTCAGCAAATTTTTCCTCAAAAAATGTAGTTCCCCCCCCTCCCCCCCCCCCCCGAGACGTCAATTTTCCCCTAAGAAATCACATTTCCCCACTGTAATACAACACAGAGTAATGTTTTCATTCTTTAATGAATTGTCCACCTTTGAAGTGCGTAGAAAACCATCACTAATCGGCCGATTTTGTATTTTATATTCATTCTTTGCACAGAATTTTCCGAATATGCTTGTGGTATAATACGAATACCACTGTATCCCAGCATTTGGTATTCAGCGCTTTCATTGGTACGTTAACTAAAACACGGAAACCAATAATGTCTTTCGGCATGTGACTTTTTCTGCAGTGTCGAAAGTAAAGTAAAAAGATGTCGTACAATTGGCCCATAAATACGATAATAAGCTGAAACTGTCAGACGCAAAGAATACTATATAAACAAATTCATGTTTTTTTATGGTCAAAAACTAAGCCAAAATCTAATGAATCATCGAAATTACAGACTGATGAGCAATCCGAAAGTATGCAATCCGTCCCCGACAACCCAGGATCAGACAGTGTAATTGTTGAAGAAATCGAAAGTACACAATTGGCATCAACATCCTTTGACCCTAGTCAGCTTTCTCTTGTTCATGAGAATTAATTTGTATCAAGATGACTTGTCAGTGAAGGACTTTGAGAATATTGAGACCAGGGTTCTCATTTGACCAGGAATCCCGAGTTTTGACTCTTGGAAACCTGAAATGGCCCATTTCTGACACTCAAAAATATCTGCCTAAGCATCAGTCTGACACATGAGATTATCTGCTAAAGCGTCACATAAATTAGCTAGCATGTATCCTGCAGAACAGGAGATCGTAATAAACACGACCATTACTAGCAAATGTGAAAGACGCATGTAGCTCTGTTTATCACAACTAATCAAGCTGACAAATGGCGATTCATTTTTGGAAACATGATGAAGGTGTTAATCCAATTATCTAGTGTAAAATGACAGGTTTTAAAGTTATATGCTACCCTAATTGACAATTTCATGTCAAATCATGCAGTAATATTTCTGGAAAAATCAACTGACATGAAAAATAGATCGCAGTAGAAAAACGTATAAACCCATGACACAACAGAAGTCAGTTTGACATCGTCCGATCAGAGGCACTTTAAACTATCTTTTTATCTTTGATAATAAATTTAAACAGTGAATTTACACTAACTTCTGTATAAAACAATAAGTGGGAGCAGAAATGTTTCACATTGAGGAAAAACTTTTGTTTTTAACTGAAAATATACAACTTGTTGACAAGACGGGAGGGGGAAGATGGAGGTTTGGCCTTCTTGTCTTTCAGTATTAGCACTGGAACAAGTGTGAAAGAAGAAGTTATTGGACAAAAAAAGAAGACTAAAATTTAAAGAAATAACACTTTAATGGATGTGACCTTTATTTCCACCCTTTTCCACAATGTTCTAAGCTATGAAAGAAAAGTGAAGTCGTTCCAGCCACATTTGAATTGTTGTCTGCAAATGCCTAAAACATGACAGAGTCTAAAATTTTGTTGTTTGGTAAACAGTGTCTGTTCATTCATAAAGATGAATTGCATGCTAGGACTGCAAGTTAAAATTCATCTATCCACTTCATTCCAACAAGTTTGTACATAAAATGAGGTATTTTCTTCTCTAATATCTGTATATAAATAAAGAACATAAATGGAAAATTGTCTCTATTTCACCCTTATCTCACCATAGTAATCAGTAATTGAACCGTGGACATTTCTCTTTGACTCTTGGAAAAATTATTTAATTTGTTGATCTTAAGTCCAAAAAGGACATAGACACGCCTCTGTAGACAAACATTTTGTGTTCATAAAACAGTTAAATTCACTTTCATATGCTTGAATGTTATTGCAAAGATCAAAACAGGTGTTTTACTGATAGTACATAATGCTTAATGTATATCACAAACATGTATAGTGATGTACACCAACATAATTATATAGCAAGGCAGTAAATTTCCCGAAATATGGCTTTTTGACCAGCGTCCAGTGTCTCTCCCAAACCCTAAAAAAAGCCCTGAACGTGCTGTGCCCCCCTTAATGAGCCTTGAATGACTCTTTGTCATGCGACTTCAGGACGTTATCTGCATCAATATTTTAGGTTTCTTTCCTTGAATTAAGGGGAATACCAGAGCAACACTGGGCTATAAACCTTTTTGATAGTACAAGTTATTTCAGAATATGATAAATACACCTTATCCCTGATTTTTGGATTTTATCAACAATTTGTCTCCTCTGGTGTACCTTTAATATAAGTCGGACACGTGGTGTATCACTCATATTCAAAAAATTGCGTCACATATCAATAGCATGAATCAAAAGAGTAGCAGGAACAGACCAGAACAAAGCATCCGTACCTGGGTTGGGACCACTAAAATGTTAGTTCAAGCAATTCTAGAAAATGACCGATAAGATGTGAAAATCCTCTATAATCAGATTACATGCACTTTTCATGAAAGCTCAACTTCAATGCATTTGGATTCTTAAGTAAGAAATAATTGCAGACATGCTAGTGTAAATGTTAAGACGATGTTTTCCCCACCCAGGTTTGTTTCCAAAAAAGACGCAACCTTCTGATTTGTCGCTAGAAAAGTCTATGAAATGAAGAAAACAATGAATGAATATTGACAAGGCTATACTAACGAAAGCTCAAGTGTTCCAATTTGATCCATGATTTATGCCTAATTGCCGAATCACAGCTGCGATTTTTCTACCATTCCCATGAAGATTGTCCTACCGTTGCTATGGAAAATAACGCCAACTCTCGCGCGAATAGCTTCCGGTCACCATTTTTATTGCCAATATCATAATTGAAACACAAAGTTGGACTGTGTTCTCGAATGGGGTCGTCGCTAAATACACACCATATAAACTTTGTAATCTCGATTGAATCCTTTGAAAGCGTAAAAAAGCAACGTGTGTAACTAAGTACTTTTATAATCAAAGTGCTGTAAGCACTGTAATCGGTCGACTCTGAATAAGTACAGTGGTTTGAAGTCTCAAATCAAATGGTAGATGTTTGAACTATGTATGGGGCAAAAAGCCCTACACCGTTACAAATGGTACACGTAAGATCCCACTTTTTTAACCCTTTACCACACAATCCCGACTTTTAACGACCATGGAGAAGAAACCTTTTGAAAACATTGTGGGAAAAGGAGAAAATGCTGGTCACCAGCATTTTCTCCTTTTCCCACAATCTTTTCTGCCCTTCCCAAAACAAATTCCAATTTTTGAGTCACATTTATTTTGTTGCCTGCAGGTGCTTTCAATTTGGACCAGTCTAAAATTTTGGTAAAGAGTTAAACTGTCTTTTGCATGTAACAGACACGGCTTTCAATGTTTTCAAAATCGGCGTCAGAGCTACCATTTTGTCAGTAATTCATTTATTATGGCTTAATTGTAACTACTGTAGCACGTCGTAAACTTGGCACTATGTACATGTTACTCCTCATGCTAATTCTACGAAATTCCCAATTTATGAAAACATTTCCATGTCTATACTTTTCGCAAATAGGGATGCTTGATTACTCTACACGTCTCTAAAAAAAAAAAAAAACTATTCTTCACCAGAATCTTAGTTGTTTGTACCCTGAATGCAACTGCCAAGGTATTGACAACTCACTATATAATATGTGTGTTTCACACAAAGCACTTGCACTTAAGTAGAGACTGGCTATATAAGGCGGGTTCTGCCCTGTATGCTCTCTCGGTTGTAACGAGCCATACAGGTAGTGCCTACCTTCGGGCCAAACTCACCTATTCTTTCTTCTCTTCCCGTCCTATTCTTCTCGTGGTTAAATCACTTAGAATAAAATTTAAAAACTTAACGTATTTAGTCTCTGGTGTTTATCAAAAAAAGAATCAGTCAACGATTGTGATCGTTCAATCGCCCGTACGTATGCGTCCGGTTACATACAAATTAGAAGTTTAACGATTGGTTAAAATATAGGCTATATTTGCCAGCCGACAGCAATAGAACGTAAAAAATATGTGACAGTTCTGATCAGCAATACCCATTATCAAGTCTTAGATATCACTCATCATGAACAGCAGTACATACCAACCCTTTAAAAGGGTGAAAAAATACTTATATGTATATTCTTTTCTGTAACTTTGGCAACTTTGGTAACTGCACTGTAACATATAAAAGCCGTTTAAAAATGTGCCGCATTATAACTTTGGAATTATTTACTTTTGGCTGCTTGTGGACCTTTCATTTTTCCATTTTAACAGGACATCGTATTCATCTTGACAAACTGTCCTACCTATTTTTTAGCCGGCCAAATCGTCCAGTCCAAACGTCTGCTGGCAAATTTCTCCTACATTATACTTTCAAAGAATGTCGATACCCAATAGCTCCCTAACCGTCAACTCTTTACCAAATGATAAAATTTTAGACTTGTCCAAATCAAAAGCATTTGCACAATTTGACGAATTAAATGTAGACCAAATGACGATTTGAATCGTTGAAAGGGTAAAAAAAAAAGTGGGAAAAGGAGAAAATGGTAACCTACATTTTCCCGTTTTCTCACAATGTTTTCAACTTCTTTCTCATGGGCATTAAAAAAGGATAGTTTGGTTAAGATTTAAAACAATAAGTTAATCGACTAGCCTTTTACAGTCAGGAAAACAATGTCAAACATTAGGCTACAATTTCATGGTCGTCTTTTTTTCCGTATACATCCCAAATAAACAGACAATTAGATCTAAGACATGGAAATCTGTGATATTGAATTGCATTGCGTTCAAAGGACAGTCTGATCTTTATCTTTTATTGTCTTCAAAAGCGACTTTATTTGGCCATAGCCAACAAAGGTCATTTTATTTGAGTCATTTTAATCAGCAAGAGCATAACTGCGGTAGCCTTGATCTCTTTATCTGAAATGTGGAAAGGATGAGAATCGACCAATATAGAATAGGTGATCAGACAAACATGTTGCTGACATCTGCACGCTTAGAGCGCTTTAAGCTTGGAAAAGCAGCCTAAATATTGCATGGCTGTCTTGAGCAGAATAACTCGGAAAACTGGCATGACAGATCCAAGATCCGACTGCATGTTCTGAGCAGTCTGGTCTGAATCTGCACTCTCTGCAAAGACTTTTTCCCTGGTCCGTTGATTCAGATATAAAGAATATAACAGTAAGTGAGCTTATTTGTGTTTCAGTTTCAGGGGTTTTTATCCTCGATGAAAATGTTCTATTTGACAAAATTTTGAAAATCTTTCAAATGGGTGAAAAACGCTGTCGAAAAAAGAGAACATGCTGAATACATACAGTTTCTCGAACTAAATTTTCAAAGCCCCACAGGATTGTTTGGTCAAGGGTTAACAGACCGATTCCAGTCTGTAGAAACTCACCAAGAAGAAACATGTAAGTGATTGTGTGAAATGGTAGTGTCATGGCTCGAAGGAGAGGAGGAGGGGCTGTGAAAACAATTTAACCCTTATCCCGCTAAAACATTGAAATGAAATTTCAAACTGGAAGTAAAACCCGAATAATTCTATGTCAAACTTATTCTTTTTTGGAAAAAGAAATATCTCCTTATTTGACAGTATAGTTCCAAGATCACACTGCACGTTATGTGCAGTCTGATCTTGATCTATACTATCCGCAAAACGGTCAGTGAGTCGCACTTAGCAGCCTAAGGGTTCATACATCATACGCTGAAAGAGTCAGTCAGTATTGTGAATGGACAGTCTGGGTACTAAGGTTGCAAGCGGTGAATCGCCAGTCCATTCAGAAAATGTTTCTCCGCGAGGTCCATTATCTTTACACAACTCTATACCCTTTGTCACCATAGCTTCACACGCTTCGCCTCACATATAAAGCAATATTTCCTTACAAACTCCTTTTTATTCCTCTCAAGACCAAAATGACCTATCATCTTTTCAACACCTGCTACATATACGGAGAGCACTCGTCACAACTCGACCGATCCTGTAACTACGTATAACTATCAACGGATCACTCGAAATTTGCCGAATGATATGGACAGCAGACGACTAGAAGATGTATTCACATGACCCGATACACTTGATTCGCACTCTTTTCGTCATAAAGTTGCTACTAATTACTGACCCTATTTCTTATAATCGTGTTGAAAGTAAACTGCTACAGTTTTTGCTGGCCAGAGATTTTGAAAATACTGTAATTATGACATACTTCAGTACTAAACAAATTGTAACCGCCGTTTATTACATAATTTAAGTTATTTTGGGATTACTTGGCATTACTTAACGCCTGGTTACCGCTAATTACTATTCCTGCGCTTATCTGGGTCAAAAGTGCGGTTATCTGGGTCAAAAGTAGTTTTTGTAATAAGGTCATCACAGCAGGTATAAGCGTTAAAACGCTGTAAGTAAAAGCTGTTACGAGTTGCAGTTACATCAGTTTGCCCTGAGCGGACGGGTTTCCGAAGTTTGTCATCTCTCTAATCGGTCTACCGACCAATTAAAAACGAGAAGTAGGGCATAAATATCCGTACCTTCGACCGAAGGGTAGCTCTGATGCTAAGATTGCGATTGTTTTTCCGGCATAGATCTCTGCGGCTATTACATTAAAAATAATCAATGTACTGAAAGTACAGACAGACAAGCGAATTTGATTGATTGATTGATTGATTGATTGATTGTATGGTGTTTAACCCTATTTTCAACAGTATTTCAGTTATGTAGAGGTGGCCAGTGCACATATCCATGCTTTCCTCTACTTTCTTTTACCAGTACTCAGCACAATATTCTTTCCAAGCCATTGGCTGCTTTCCCACATAACCATCGTCGAAACTTGAGAGAGGAATGAATCCTGTCGCAATGACTATCATCAATCCTCGGAAAGAAATTGGCCGAGCCGGGGATCGAACCAGCAACCTCCTGTTCTCAAGTCCTGTACGCTACCGACTGATCTACCGGGGCTATGCTTGCTATCTGTTAACTATAATCCAGCTTGAGTTTAACCCTTAACATGCTAGAAAAAAAAAATAAATGAAACTTTCAAGCCAGTGGTAAACACCTGAATATTGCTATTTCGAAGTTACATTTTGGAGAAAATATATCCTCTTATTGGACAGTGTAGATCCAAGATCAGACCGCACGCTCTGTGCAGTCTGAACTTAATCCACACTGTCCTCAAAAGGTCATTCAGTCGCTATAGTGCTGGTAAAAGAAACTCTGGAAAGCATGGATAGGTGCACTGGCCGCCATGATATCACCGAAATAATGTTGAAAACCGCGTGAAACACCTTATAACCGATACGCCAATATCCAATAGCGCAAGATGAAATGAACTATTTAACTCTTTACCAAACGAAATTCAAAGCTGTTCAGCGGCAAACCACAGATTAAATGTGGCTGAATTGATGAAACCTAATTCCAAAAGGGCAGAAAACAATGTGGGAAAAGGGGAAATGTTGGTTACCAAGGATTCTTCCCAAGTGTCATTAAAACTCGGGATTGTGTGGTAAAGGGTTAATATCCAAGACGTAAAATAGCAGTTTAACATAATAGTTTAACTGTACACAATGATCGAAATAATGAATGAGCGATGGAAAGACAAGGGTTCCCTGTCCAGTGAGGGTTAATGTAGCTGGGATTTGCCACAAGTTACCTAGGTGTATCTAATTTTAGGTTCATTCTTGATGTTAGAGTGGTGTAGGAATACCGGTTAAGTGATAATAGCCTGCTTTGCATAGGTCACTTAATTTACATATAAGCAAAGATCTTGTACGTTATAAATAACATATTGTTCAGGCCATTTCTTTTTAAGAAGACATGTTCAAATTGGAGTGGTAGAGAGTTAGTGTTTTTTGTGAAAATTGTCATATATAACAGAATTAAGATTAAACAGAATTGAGATTTCTAACAGAAAGAAGTATTTTCTGTGAAGCAGTATTTTCAACTGTGGGTTTTTTGTTTACTTTGACTCTGCGTCAATCATGATGCCTAAAGACTAACTTCGGTAGTCTAACCACAGTGACAAACAATATGACATGGGACTACTCTCCGAATCGGGATCGTCGCTAAATACACGCGAAGATACGGATATGAATACTCTATTTTTTGTTTTTAGCTCCACTGGCCGAAGGCCAGCGGGCTTATAGTCTTATCTCTGTCGTGAGTCCGCCCGTGCGTGCTATAACTTTATTTTAACCCTTTCCCAAACAAGCCCTGATTTTCACGTGTCTGCTGTACAAGTCTTTTGAAAACACTGTTGGAAAAGGAGAAATTGCTCGTAACGAGCAATTTCTCCTTTTCCCACAGTGTTTTCTACCCATTCTGAGACCTTTCTGCCATTTTCATCAAATTTAAAATTGTTGTCTGCAAACTCTTTCAATTTGGACCAGTCCAAAATTTGTCGTTTGGGAAAGGGTTAAACATCTTCTACTCTGAAACTATCCATCCAATTTTGACCAAACTTCACAGAAACGATCCTAGCATGGTCCTCTTTAGATTTCCTTGCAGGAATTTGATTCCCTGAAAAGCTTTGGTTTCCACGGCGAAAAAAAAAAAAAAATATTGAATTTTTTTGAAAATCTTGTTGTCCGAAACCAAAAGGCTCAGGGCTACTACCAAATTTGGCATGTTGCTTAATCTAATGGACCTCTACCAAGTTTTCACCCCTTAACCCTTTACCAAACGACACAATTTTAGGCTGGACCAAATTGAAAGCATTTGCAGACGACAAATTAACCGTGGGCCAAGTAGTGATTTATGTATTGGATAGGGTATAAAACATTGTGGGAAAAGGAGAAAATGCTGGTCACCAGCATTTTCTCCTTTTCCTAAAATGTTTTCAAAAGCATCCTTCCACAGGGTCGTTAAAACTCGGGACTGTGTAGTAAAGGGTTAAGACGCCTCCATATTGAAAGTATTCGCAGAGCATGAAATAAATGCGGCTAAAAAGATTAGACTTGTCTTTGAAAGAGTAGTAAACACTGTGATGAAAGGAGAAAATGCTTATTACCAACATCTCCTCCTTTTCCCACGTCGTTCTCTCTCAGGGTCGTTAAAACTCGGAATTATTTGGTAAATGGTTAAAGGCTCAATAGCGGCCTATTGTGAAGATGACAAACTTTTATTGTGAGGTCGGTCCAAGTGTTAGTCGCTGGTAGAAAAATGAGCTTCAAAATCAGGAAAAGCGTAAACAAAAGATAGAGCAACCTGGCACTTTTAACCAAGTTTTAATTCTTCTGCCAGCAAATAACACTTGGACCGACTGTACAATGACAGATTTTCATCTTCACAAGAATGTCCATACTTTTAAATAGTTTGATTTAAATTTACATACATTTTGATACCACTCCCCGCATAATTGCCCCCTTAAGTAACCCAAATGTGGGAGAAGACCCCCCACCCCAAACGTGTACGTAGAGCTCTGCCTGTAGGCAAGTAAGGAGCTGCAAAAAATAGATTAGGTATGCTCTCTGAAAAAGGGGCTTAATGCATCTGTTAACAGTATAGAGGGGCTTAATGCATCTGCTAAAAGTATAGACCTTTTCCTTCTCTGTTCCTATGTTCGAACTTTCGACCCCCGGGGCAGGGCCAGTTTTGACCCCAAGGGCATCATATGAGCAAACTTGGTAGAGGTCCACTAGAAGATGCTACACACCAAATCGATGGGTGAGTGCAACACTATCCTAAGTGCCTATACTTTGTATAGACACTTAGGATAGTGTTGCACTCACCCATCGAAATATCAAAGCTCTTTGCCTTCCAGTTTCAGAGAAGATGATTTTTAAAGTTTTCCCTCTTTGTTCCTATGTTCGAACTTGTGACCCCCGGGGCAGGGCCAGTTTTGACCCCAAGGGCATCATATGAACAAACTTGATAGAGGTCTACTAGGAGATGCTACATGCCAAATATCAAAGCTCTATACCTTCCAGTTTCAGAGTAGATGATTTTTAAAGTTTTCCCTCTTTGTTCCTATGTTCGAACTTGTGACCCCCGGGGCAGGGTCAGTTTTGACCCCAAGGGCATCATATGAACAAACTTGGTAGAGGTCCACTAGGAGATGCTACGTGCCAAATATCAAAGCTCTATGCCTTCTAGTTTTAGAGAAGAATGTTTTTAAAATTTTCCTTCTTTGTTCCTATGTTCGAAGTTGTGACCCCCGGGGCGGGGCCAGTTTTGACCCCAGGGACATCATATGAACAAACTTGGTAGAGGTCCACTAGGAGATGCTACATACCAAATATCAAAGCTCTATGCCTTCAAGTTTCAGAGAAGAAGATTTTTAAAGTTTTCCTTCTTTGTTACTTTGCTCGAGCTTGTGACCCCCGGGGCGGGGCCAGTTTTGACCCCAGGGACATCATATGAACAAACTTGGTAGAGGTCCACTAGGAGATGCTACATACCAAATATCAAAGCTCTATGCCTTCTAGTTTCAGAGAAGAAGATTTTCAAAGATTTTGCTATTTTTTTCCTTTTGGTTGACATGGCAACCAGAGTTATGGGTGGAATTCAATCTCTTGAACAACTTTGGTAGAGCTTCACCCGAGGAACATCCCTGCCAAGTTTCATCAAGGTTGGCCCAATGGTTTAGGAGGAGATGTTTAAAGAAATTGTGGACGACAGACGACGCACGACGGACGACGGACATTGGGCGATCACAAAAGCTCACCTTGAGCACTTCGTGCTCAGGTGAGCTAAAAAGGCAAAATTCAAAAGCCTTTTGGTTTAAAGTCGGTTAACCAATTTCCAGTTTGAGCTAGATAACCTTAAGCAATGTAATAGCGAGGAATGGTGAACAAGATACTACAAATGATGTCTTTGGTAGTGACGAAAATGCTGAAGTTGCCTTCTTTAATTTTTTTTTTTTTTACAAAACCCAACGGATGAAATCAGGCGTTTCTTTTTTTACTGGAGCTTGATAGCAGCAGCGGTATACAGTTGTACATTCACTCAGAAAACGGCTAAATTAATATTAAGTGTCATATTCTATTTACATCGATCATTTCGTACACGTGTCATAAAGATGAGAAACATCCGCTGCTCACTAATCATGGGAATGGCTCGTTATAAATAGTATTGTAGTCCTTTACCTTGTAGGTTGACATGTACTTACTTCCTACTGTGCTGAATATGTTCGTATGTACTGCGCCAATGCCATAAATGGCATACATTTGAAGGACATGAAAAATACCTGTATATACATGCAGTTTGTCCACCTAGTGCCCTGTGTAACCAATGCACTGGCTCTTGTTTGATATCTAACTCCATAGAGACAGACATATATATTATAAAAGTAAAGATTAAGGTACCATAAAATATAGGTCAAAGCCTATTTATTTTGTTTGTCTCACATCAACCAACACAAATGCTGCAAGTTTTTAATCAAACAAAGGGTTATTTATTTATTTATTTATTACCGTATTATTTTTCTAATCATAACAAGCTAGTTCAGCAATACCTTCTTTATGCTGAATGTTTAATTGAAAAAGTAGATTTTGACATCACACAATTTATCTGTCAGTCACTCTATCATTAATCTAGTTTTGTTTTTGGCACAGCGTTGTTGAAATGCCATTTATAAGTCATCTCCTGCAGGTCTTTATAAGTATTTCTAGAATGTATTTAAAATATACTCAACTTGCGGTCAAAGCGTTTCAAGTGCATCCATTTAAGTGGCTCGATTCGCATGAGGAACAATTCTTCTTGGGGAAGATTTCTTCAGCAGTCACCCTTACCTCACAAACAGTTAATATTTTTCAGTTTATTATTTATTGTTGTTTTTCTTACAGTAGACATACAAACGTCTGTTCTAGGTTCCGGTAGACATACGTGTGCAGACGCTACTCAAGGCGAAACTGGTGCTACATAACGGGACATGAAGGTGAATATGACACAACATTTAGGCCCCAGGCGTTTAAGTCTGCTGCTTGCTGGGGTGACTTTATTCTGGGTAATTTGTGTTATATTGTGCAAAAAACGTGTTTTATATAATGGTACACGGAATGATAGCTGGATTCAAAATAATGACAAATCAAGAGCGATCGCTCCATGTGACGTGAGACAAAGGAGCCAAAAGACAAAGATTCCCAGAATCATACACCAGATTTGGAGTAATGAGGTCTTGCCCTCCGCCTTGGTGGACAATGTTCGAGGCCTAGTGGACAACCATCCAGTTTGGGAATATTACTTCTGGACGAACGAAGCCGGACAAAAGTTAATTGAGGATAAATACTCGTTTTTGTTGGATATATACAAAGCAGGTGATTTCGCAAGATTTTTTTCTTACCTCACACTGTGCCTAGCATTACTTTAATGTTTTTTTTTTTTTTTTAAAGACAACAAAGATCAAGACAGAATGGACAAAACATGTATTTTGATCATAGATCTATAATTTCTGCTATTCGTAAGACAGTCTGGCCAAAACAGTCCTAAAACTGCAACTTATGAATTTACCATCATCATCGTCATTGACTTGACACTCTAAGAGTCGATGTACTGGATATAAAAATTTGTGAACCTTTATCCTGAGTTAGAATATTTAACGAAATCAATCATGTTTGACCCTCTATCAGACAATAAAGTTTCCGCCTGGTCCATAGTGGATTGGTTGATTGGTGTTTTACGCTGCTAACGGCGACAGATCACATATTCATGTATTTCCTATATTACACCAGTACTCGGCTACGGCTCTGAAGTATCTTGCCCAAGGACACTCTCACAAGAACCTCAATGGATCCAAACCGGGGCTGTCACGAGACCTACCCTTTGCCACTGGGCCACGCAGGACCCCTTTGTCCATACTGGAAGTATTTGATGGGATTTGTTTTTAGACTAGAAAGTGTTGTTGGAAAAGGAGATACTGATAGTTAACCATTATTGCACTGGTAAACACAGATTTAGGGACATTGTGCAAATAGAGAAATGCCCATAACTTGACAGAAACAGATAGTGTTTGTAACGAGCAATTTCTTCTTTTGCCAAAATGTATTCAGTGACACCTCCTAATACAAGAACAGAGGTTTGATCTGACAGAACGGTCGATTTCTTTGCTTTTACCTTGCTAGAATAAAGGTTAACAGCGACCCGGGGCACTTTGCGGACAAAGTGGGTCAAGATCAGACAGCACAGCGGTCTTATCTTTGATCTACACTGTCCGATACATCATTTTTTTTCCGCTGAAATCAACTTTGAAATCGCAATATTTGGGTTTTTGAGTGGAAATTTTCGCTTCATTTATTTAGCAGTTAAAAAGGTTGAGTTTGGTTTGGTAGGAGAAGTTCTAGCCCTTAGGCTGCTTATCGCGACCCACCGACCTTTTGCGGACAGCGTAGATCAAGATCAGACTGCACAGAACGTGCTGTCTGATTTTTTATCTACACTGTCCGATAAGGAGATATCTTTCCTCCAAAAATACCTTTGAAACAAGAAAGTTTTGGGCTTCTACTATCTACTATAAAGTTTCATTTTTTAAATTCAGTAGGATAAGGGCTAGGAGACAAACAATCAGTTTTGGCTGACGTACATTTAAGCTTTATCCTGCTAAATAAGTTGAATGAAACTGTTCAAGCTGATAGTAAAATCCTAAATATTGTTATTTCAAAGCTATTTTGGGAAGAAATATATCTCCATATCGAACAGAGTAAATCCAAGATCGGACTGCGCAGTCTGATCTTGATCTACAATGTCCACAAAGGGTCTTTGAGCTTAGCAGCCTAAGGTTGAAATTCGTCTCTTGACGTAGGTCTATGCTTAAATTTTAAAGTTGTATGAAAAGGTTTCTGAATCGAAAAATATATTTTTACAAAACAGCTGACACTTTGAAACGACCATAATTAGGACGCGATTGTTTATTCTTAGTTCGGGAAAAAGCTACAAAAATACATGGGAAATCATTGTCAATAGGCCTACTTATATTTTAATATTTATATTTGTGCAGTAAAGGTTCGGTATTTTTGTCTTTGCCTCTGTATGAATTAGTGTAGAAGGCAAAAAATTAAAATTTTCCTGGCAAACTTTAAACAAACAAACAAACAAACAAAAAAACAAATAAACAAAAGGTTTTAAAATGTCTTTTGACGTTAGTCTCGCTTTAGATTTTGGGACTGTATTAAAAAAGACCTAGACATATAAATAAACAGATCTACATAAGAAGAAAGTTCATTTTTGAAAATTTAAACAAGCGCCCCTGTCAGGCTATCTGAATTCAAAATAAATCGCAAGGACGACAATAGCAGTTATGTTAAATATCGTGCAAGGTAAGTAGTACTAACGAATCCTTATTTCGAATTGAGTTTACTAGTTATCCCCCTTGACAAGGCCTCCACTCAATCTATTTGAAAGCCAATCCATAATGACATCTGGTTTCAGTAACTGAGTTCAATTATACAAAAAACACTACTACTATGTTCTACTACTAGTAATAACAAGTGATTCAATGGCGTTCAGTTGCAGTTAAAACATTATCCTATAAATGATATTGTTATAATTACAATATTTGATTTTTCTCCTTGCTGTAAAGATGTTTTTGACCATTTTTCCCCAAATTTCATTTCAGATCACATCCCGAAACATGCAGGTTTATTCAGGTCAGACATATTGCGGTATGTAGTGCTACACGAATTCGGGGGAGTTTATTTTGATCTGGATACAGTCAGCTTGCGTCCTCTTGATAAGTTCATTGAAAAAACTGAATGCTCCTTTGTAGTAGAACCAGCTGAGCATTATTTCTTCTTCAACGTCGACATAATTCTCTCAAACGCTGCCATGATGTGTGCCCCGGCCCATGCATTTTTAAAACAAATTCTGTATCACGTGATGAAGCTGAATAAATCGTGTTTAAGCCCAATGCATTGCAGTGGACCACTTTTGGTCACTGACATTTATAAAGAGTTGAATAAATCTGGTAACATACTTGCAAAACTGCCTGATGTTCACTCCTCTGAACTTTTTATGGACGTATACGACCATCCATTGCAAGGGGCGCGACTTGAGCGAGTCTGCCGCAACCAAACCGTGTTGAGCTCGGATCGGAGAGCTATTTGCAAATATTGGATAGCGAGAGGAAAATCAGCTCGGAATGTGAGTGACAAGGCATATACATACCACAGATGGTATCACTTGAAGTACCATAAGATCCGGTTTTCACCGGAAAACAACATTACCCTGTTGGTACCACGCGTGAAAATCTATGGGACAAGTAATTTCGAGAGAATTAAACGGAAGCTATAAACTATGGTATTGTGACGACTTTTCACGTTGGGCTATAATAATCAATATGAGCCACCCTGGCAAAAGGGAGTTTAATGCATCTCCATGCAAGTCATCAAATAATTACAAATCCATAAAATCCATTTTGTCTGACAATTGACTGAGGCTGGAGGTAGAATGGGCCTAAGGTCCTTTAACATGCAAGAAATTGACCAATAGCAAAAAATTTCGTCCAGATCAGCCTCGGTCAATACTTTTTGCAGATGCTTAAGACCACCTTTTGACAGAGCATGGCTTCTAGATCGTTTTCAGCTATTTACTGCATTTTTATCAAAATCCAAACATCTCGAAAAGAGGAAACTCGTATCTATAGACTGAGGCCGTAGCACGTATTTGCAAAACTTTGTCCATGCTCTTCTGTCCCGAGCAGCTAATTTCATAGTTTTGCAAATGCCAGTTGAAATATCTATCAGATTGTTGTTAAGCGATTATTTTCTTCTTATTGATTTATGGCCAGATTTCAATTTTCCTTTGCATTTGAAGCGTAATTGAAACTTGAACATGGAATTTGAGCAGTAAAACTCAGCCAAGCAGGAGCTTAAGTTTTATCATGGCTTTATTGTTTTCCATTAGGCTTTAAATATGGGATGCACACCAATATTGTCTTTTATCATTTATTATCGCAGTGTTATTTTTGTCTCCTTATAGCCTTTTGAATATCGAATGGTGTAACTGTTTTGAGATTAGATAAATAAGCTTTGAGTCATCCTCTGTGGAAATGGGTTGTAATGCATCTGCGAAAAGTATCGATTCAAGTCTATATTTTGCATGTGAAAGGACAAGTGCACCTCATGATGCAGTCTGTTGTTAGGCGAAATGGAATATGGATCCATAAATATTTGATGACTTGGTTGATATAATGCATTAAGCCCCCCCTCCCCCCCCACCCCCCGGGCAGAGAGCATGGCCCATTTTATCATCGCAGTGTTATCTTCTTATAACGTTTTAAATATCGAGTGATGTAATTGTCTTCAGATTATATAAATAAACTGTTTAATTTGACTGACCTACTTTTTACTGCTCCAGGAAATTTTGTTGACGGATATGCGGCTTGAATGTGAGACTGAACAATAATCATACAACATCAGCACGATTACGCCAGTCTAAAAACGAATGTCTACCTCAAGTTGCACTGGCAAAGACTTTTATAAGTATCATTTTCGCAGTGAAAGGTCCCTCCAAACCGATGTCTGGCGAAATATCGCGATGTGAATAAATATTTGGTTACAACACATCTTCGCAACACCCCTATCTTATTTGTTTTAACATAACAAGAGATATGTCAAGCAGTGCTATTGGCATGGTTTCTTTGTCCATGCAGCAGTACAACATAGACTGATAATTTGATGTCTTCTATCAACAGTTAAGCTGCTAAGCGCGACTCATTGACCTTTTGTGGATATTGTAGATCCAGATCAGACTGCACAGAACGTGCAGTCTGGTCTTGGATCTACACTGTCAGATAAGAAAATATTTTTACTCCAAAAAATAAGTTTGAAATAACATTATTCGGGTTTTTACTATCGGCTTGAAAGTTTTATTTAACTTTTTAGCAGGATAATGGTTAATGCTGAAACAATAAAACAGATGTCTGTGTATCTCTACTTTGCATCCAAAATGAGGAACAACATCATGAGTTACAAGGTTGGACGTACGTTCTGTTTGGTGGAGAGTGGATTGATTAGTGTCGACCAACATGATAAACAGTAACCAAGGATTTTCTGTAGATCTACCCCATACTTTTCTTCAACTGTATCATCATGCAAGGTCCATTTGTAATATGAAAAAGGCAAAACCTCAGTGCAAGCGACATGAATAATTTGTGGAATAGATATCTACATCTCATGATTCAAACAAGAGGACCATGATGATCCAATATCGCTCACCTGAGTAGCCCCTGATCTATCGATGTGGGGGCATAAAATGCACCTAGAGTTACCCCCTAGATAGTATGGAATGCTCGAACTGTTTTGATATAGAGGGCTATGCGGGCATGTCTGTTTCATGCAAAATATGAATATTCTAGGTCTCAAAGTTTGAGGACAATATTTTTAAAGATTTCCTTCTTTATATCTATGTAAAATCTGTGATCCTACAACGCAGGGCTTATTCTCATTGTACCATGATTATTTGAAGTGTTTTGATACATGGCTATTAAACCACGGGACATTCCAAATATGAAATCTGCAGGCCTTATGGTTTGGGCCAAAAAGTGTTTTCAAGATTTCCTTTTTTATATCAATGTATAATCTGTTATCCTACAACATAGGGATCATTTTCATTGTAAAGTGATAATTTGAAGTGTCTTGATAGAGAGCTATTAGACAATGGGACATTCCAAATATGAAAGCTGTAGGCCTTACGGTTTGGGAGAAAAAAGGTTTTCAAGATTTCCTTCTTTATCTCTATGTAAAATCTGGGATCCTACAAAATAGGGCTAATTTCAATTGTAGAATAATTATTTAAAGTATTATGATAGAGGGCCATCAGGCCATGCTACATGCAAAATTTAAATGCACAAGGCCAATCGATTTGGGAGGAGGTGATTTTTACAGATTTCCTTGTTACCTCTATGTAAAATCTGGGATCCCACAACATAGGGCTAAATTTCAATGTGAAGTGATAATTTGAAGTATTTTGATAGAGGGCCATTAGACAATACTACATACCAAATATGAACGCTCTAGGCCTTACGGTTTTGGAGAAGAGGATTTTTTAAGTTTTTTCATTCTGTTGCCATGGCAACCAGAGTTCTTCACTGATTTCAATTCTTTGAAGTATTTTGAAAGAGCATGACCTAAGGATCATTTCTGTGAAGTTTGATTGAAATCTGATCGGTAGTTTAGGAGGAGAAGATTTTTTTTGTAATTGTGAACGGACGGACGGACGGACAGACGGATGACGGACATTGACCGATCACAATAGCTCACCTCGAGCACTTCGTGCTCAGGTGAGCTAATGACGGGCTAGATCTTGAAATCATAGAGTTTTGAGATCGAATCCCGGCTTTGCCTAAGCTAATTTTTAGGGTTGTCAGAAGGCATTGCCATAGAATGCATACTTCTCTTGTAGATGTATACATGTATGTGAAATACGGCGAACGATCCCGGATTGCCTTGACAAAATCAAGACAGTTCCCCGACAATTTTGTTTATTTTGGTTCAGAGTCAAATAATTTGTAATGTTTATTGTTTCACATAGATTGTGAGTAGTCAGCTTGTTTTATTTGAATGTATCGATAGATACTAATGTAGATCTAAAGCCTCCGTCAAACCAAATTAGTTCTTAGAACGTCTTACCCCGTCCTAACAAAATCGTAAAACGGGTTGCGGTCGGGGTAGGACGTGTACTTTCGGCCTAATTATGCCTAAAGCCCCCGTTACACCAAAGTAGTTCTTAGAACGTCTTGCCCTGTCCTAAAAAATCCTAAAACGGGTTGCGGTCGGGGAAGAATGTGAAATTTTATTCGGTTTGCAAGCTAACTACGAATTGAATGCCTACTGCACCACGTCGTTACGCGTCTCTAATAGGATCGAAGTACGGCAGGTCCGTTTGTAGTACGTTTGTCTCGTTTTAAGTACATACATGTATGTTGTCACTCCGTCTAATTACAAGACGGGATGGACGGCAAAAAATTTGAGCATGCTCAAAGTTCTGGAGCACCCTTTCCGACCTAGCCCGTCCATGAAGTTCGTAAACAGATCGTAAAAGGTTGCTACTACGTCCACTCCGTTCGAACCAAGTTTGAGTCCGTTTGACAACAATTTTCGGAACGTAGTGAGAACGAGTTCGGTCTGACGGGGGTATAAGAGTTAAGATTCCTTATCTACAAACTTAGATAATGTTTTTTAAAGATGGGAGACAGATTTGAAGAAAATTCCCAAACACTTTTGTTCAAATTCAAATCACATGCTGCAGATAATTTAATTCGGTATCCGGATGATTAGCGATATATGGGTGGAAACGAATGATTTGTACAGTTCTGTGATTAATGAGGACGCTATATCAATGTTAAAGTCTTACAATCGATTGCTGTGCTTATAGAAGATGATTGCAGACAGAAAAATGAAGTACAAATAATCTAATTAAGGCGATCTACGCGCTCTGATTTCCTTGTTTAACGCCGGTTTTCGACATTATTTCAATTAAAGATCTACCATGTCAGCTAGTGCACCTACCCATGCTTTACCTGTGTGTGGTTTTTTTATAATCAGAGTGCGTAGATCGCCAAAATCAGATTACATCAGATAAAATCAGATTGTACAGGCTCTTTTTTTCCCCCATGTTTGTTTTCCCACAAGTTTATCGTCGAAAAAATGATCGGAAATGAGAGAGGAGTGTATCCTGAAGCAACATTTAACAATCAACAATCACAGGAAAGAAATTTGCTGAGCTATCGGGTAGTTATCCTGTTTATGAATAAAGAGAAAACGTTTTTAGATTTATTAGCAAGCTTTCAGGAGATGAATAAATTTTATATATTTATGATGAAAATAAATAAAATAACAATAAATAAAATAAAACTTAAATCCCGCTTTTTCTATAAATGGCATTTTGAAACGCCAATACTAGTTTTTAGGCCAGTCAGTGTACCCCATTTTGGGGGTCAACCTAGAAGTAATTGCAAAAGTTTTGAAAGTCTGTTTTTCTGTTACTACTATGTATGTACAGGTATCTATTAAAAGCGCTGAACTTTTGCAGTTGTACTTTTTGAAAAAATAAACGGCAGAATATGAGCGGTACCTTGATGTAAGTTGATAATGAGACGGTAAAGAAGCATTTATCAGAAGACTCAAGTTGGAATTAATTTGAACACAATACTTTATGACAAAGGAGGGCAAAGCATGCCCTTTGAATCAAATGATGTTATTATTATTATTATTATTATACAGTGAAATTAAATGTAAGTTTACCCCACCCACCAAGGTTACCCTAGATAAGTACTACGTATATGTTCACACTTTAAATAATCAATTGCCATCTTGCATATTTGTTCGATCTGTAGGTATTTTTATAATCACAATTTGTAATATATACAAATAGATTATTGCAATACAAAAATGAAAACGCAAATTATGCACAGGTAAAACATTCAAAGAGCTTTAAGCTCAAAATCAACGGCTGGGAGTCGCTGTGTTTGTAGTGGACTCATTACTAAAGGTAATCAGCGCTTCACACTGCTTATACATGCATACCTTAGGAATGTACCTTAGGCGTGCCTTTCCCTGTTCTAAAATCTACATTGCACTGCTGGTGGTAAATTACATGTAATATTATCCCACCCACTGATGCTCACTAAGATTATGTACTGCATACATGTTTACACTTCAACATATTGCCATTTTCCACATTAGTTCCACTTTGAGGCACTTTTATGTCTGGAATTCATAAACCATACAAATGAATAATTTACACAAGAGGCTTATGATGGCCTGAATCGCTTTACTGGCAGCTACCGAAAGGTGTATCCATAATGTGAAATAAACATTAAAAAGTAATCAGAAATTTTGCCTTGGACTGTAAGCTCTAGACCATGAATGAACGATCTATTTTGTTAGATAACAGCAAGCCCTAATGTAAAACTTTAGGATTACAGGAACATTAAAGTACCGTTGACCTGGAAGACACTCCCTCTCAACAAAGTAAAAAGAAAAGAAAGAAAAAATCCGAACAGACTTTTTGAAACTTTGATTAATTTCTAGCAGATACCATGAACTCATGATGCAAAAAAGAGACAAAAACAACCCACTTTTTGGGGGTTTGCAGAAGCTATAACCAACTGCAGTCAGGGTGACAGCATTAAGACAGCATATTAAGTGTGCATGGTGTATTGAACAAATCGGGGGGAAGCAGTGTAAATTCTCAAAATCTGTGTTTTGAAATCGAACCAAATTTGACACGGCTTTAGTACTCATTATTATTAACAACCCCTTCAAATTTCAAAGAAATGGAATCAAGAATGTTGAATTTTTCAGTGAAAAATAATGGAATCAAGAATGTTGACTTTGTTGCATGGAAAATGATAAGTCATAAAATGACTACATTTGCTCAAGTGGTGAGTAGATTTTCTTCATTTTCAATAGGGTTAATCTCCTTGGTAATACAGATACTCTGTAAAATTTTCAAAAGAATCGGATGAAAGTGCTTATCACAACAGCAAATGTAAATGTTCCAGTCTAAATAGCTTATCTTCCCTAAATGTTTCTTGGGTATATATAGAGAGAGAGAGAGAGAGAGAGACGGAAACAGAAAAGTCGGCACATGTTGGTCCGACACATGGTTTTAGTAGGTGAATTGTTTTATTAAAACGTCACACGCCTCTCACTATTTTAGATTTAATAAACTGTGTAAAAAACCAAACATGTTTCGGGTAACGCCTCATCAGTGGTTATGTAACTATGGAGTGACGTCAAGAAAACGGAAGGGTGGTAATTACATGATGTTAGCAACGTTATTGACGAGTACTCAGGGGAGATAATTAATCGTTTCGACGAAGACGGTTTAATTTTGGCTTACAGCAATTTATGAAGTATTTCTCTTTGGCTAACCTGACTGAAATGCTTTCGGAATTAACTTTATAGAATGGGAATATTTCAAACTTTATTTCGTCTTTACTGCATAAGTCTAAATGATGGCTGAAAGGAATTTGTCTGGTTGAGGGATCTCTAATTTGTTGTGCATGAATTGTTCTACGGGTTCTAAGTTTGTCACCTGTTTGGCCAGTGTAGTATTCTTCACACCTATTGCACGTGATAACATATATCACATTTTGTACATCGCATGTAATGTCTGCATTAACTTGAAAGACTTTTCCATTGAAGTTGTATGAACTACCACTTGGCATATATGAATATAAACTGCAAATTGGACGACCACAATTTGTAACTCTTCTCTGATCTTTACTCTCTTCTGTGAATTTAGCACATGTTAATAGTTTCTTTAAGTTAGGCGGTTGTCTCTTACTTTATATATATATATACCTACGTGAAAAAGTTAAGCATATTCCATCTCATACAGTTATAACAATTCTTTTTGCCCACATCTATTTTTTTCCTTAATATGCTATGAAATATTGACCATTTTGAAAAGTGTATCAATAGATACGTGTTATGTTACGGTTGATTAGTCGGGAAAACAATAGCCTCGAACAAACTCACTGTGCACGAGCCACTGACCAATTTAACCACATTCCTTTTGGGTTGGCCAAAATGGTTAGAAGGCGTTTAAATCAAGCTCAAAAATTGGCAGATAATTGGTATGCGAGAGGCTGGAATGACACAGAATGCTATTGCAGAAATAAATGTATCGTTTGTTATGACTTTTCCAGATGGATTAGGTGGTTTGATATTTTTCTTTTCATTTTATTTTTTAGTGTCTTTTCCTGGTACATGTATCTTTATGTTTTCTTCTTTTTGTTTCAGAAACTTTACAGGTTCGGGTCCAGCTTTGAGAGCTCTTACTTTTTCAAAAGACATTGTTTCTCTGAAACTTTCAAATGGAAAAAGTTTTTCTACTGCTACAATGTTCATGTCTAATTGGAATATTCGTGTCTTTTTAAATCCAATTTGAATATTGATAGGAGTGAATGACTTAAGATATTCATGAGCTGGATGCTAGAGAACAGATGTCATGCCCTGTGATATTAATACCCATATGACTTGCTAGGTATTTGGCACACTCACAGTCACTGTAGTAATGCCATCTGAAAGGGCCAAAAGCAGCAACGTCTAATTGCTGTAGCAAGTGAGAGCTGTTACATTTGGAGGTTTATGCAAGCCATTTTCATCAATATTGAAAATTCTATGTGGCTTGTCTAATAAATGATTTTCTTCAAGGACAGATTTAGCTGCGTAAAGTAGTTATTGAATGCTTCAGGTGTTGAACATTTAGCCCTAGCACTGCCTAGCTGACGAGGCTTTATTGTTTTTATGCTGGACTCCCACCTTTTAAACAATGATTAAAGCCAATTATTACACAGTGGCGTGATATTTTTTCTCTTTTTTATTTCATATGCCATTTCTCAAGCAAGACGCTGTGTGTTAGCACTGGATAACCCATAGCCCAACTCTGTTCTCAGTTGAATATGTTCGACTAATTTTCTCTCCTCTTCTACAGAACAGAACAGAACAGATCATTTTATTAACTTAACCTATACAGGTCATCGTCTCAACATTAATCATCTAACATCAAACGACAACCTGAATCATACAGGAGGTAATAAAATCCTGTGTAACAAAACATACGTATATATGGAGACTGAAATTAATTTACATGTAAGCATTTAAGTTTTCATACTTCTGAGGCCTACTGGTGATAATATTATGCGAAGTTGTCACCCTAGATAGCTGTTGCAGACTTTGTAAATCAAGATCAGACCGCTCAAATGTGCAGTCTGATCTTAAATCCACACAATTACAAAATCATACAGGATGTAATAAAATCCTATGTAACAAAAACATACGTACATATGGAAACTGATTTTAATTTAAATATAAGCATTTAAGTTTTCAAACTATCAGGACAACTGGTAATATCCGAAGTTGTCACCCCAGATAGCTGTTGCAGACTGTAGATCAAGATCACAAATGTGCAGTCTGAACCTAGATCTAAACTGTCCGCTGTCTGAAGCTAAACCACACTATTACAAAATCACAGAGATGTTAATAAAATCCTATGTGACAAAACATATATGGAAACTGAAATTAATCTAGACATAAGCATTTAAGTTTACACAGCATCTGAAGAAGTCACACTCGATAGCTGTTGCAGACTTTGTAGATCAGAATCAGACCGCACAAATGTGCAGTCTGATCCTAGATCTAAACCGTCTGCTGTCTGAATCAAATCCACACAATTACAAAATCATACAGGAGGTAGTAAGAAAACATACGTACATGTATATATGGAAACTGAAATTAATTTAGACATAAGTAAGTTTTACAGAAAAAATAGTCTATCTCCCATAATCTTCTGGGTCAACTCTCCCTACCACTCGATCCCTTAAGGTACTGTTGGGCACACCAAAAAGTCTTCCAGCCTTCTTTACTGGGATTCCTTTCTCCTCTACCAGTTTAAAGGCTGCCTTGAGGGACCCTCTCTGTACCTTCTATAACTCGAAACTTTTAAAAACGGGGTATTTACATATGCATGTAAAAGAATGAGAGTGATTAAATAAAAAGGGTCAATTAAACAGCATACTTTGTGATTTAACAGGTGCCCCTACCGGAGATATGGAACATAATTTATGAACAGTACTGTAGAATATTGTATTACTGAGTAGCTTCCCTTAGTCAAGCGCTTCCATGACAGAGGTTTAGAAAGTGTCTGCAATAAAAAATGACAGAAAATAGCCGATTTCAATATTTTTTTGGGAGTTATTTTAAGTATTTTTGTGACTTCTGCCTGCAATTTCAATTAATTTTCAAAAAAGAAATGTCTTTTTTGCAATATTACCCTGTGTTTTCCTCATAATTCGGCGATTTTGAGCAATGTTGTAGACTTACCATGTCAAGTGCGCGAATGTCCGGTCGTTCTAAACTACGTCGCGTGATAAAATTCGGAATTCGCCGAGGGATCGAATAGATGGGAAGGTGCGAATAGATAAGAAACAGGGATACTTAAACGTCGATTTTGTATGGTTAGTCAGGAATGTGGCTCACTGTTTATTAGATTCTCTTTTTTAATTATTATATCTGTTCATTTCAATAAAAAAAAAAACATTTCGTATAACCCTCAACGAGTGGCACAGCATCGCTGTTCAACTGTACATTCCATCTTTAGAGCACCTGCTGAGTGTTAACTTACAGCCTTTGATCAATCTGCATATCAACAACAAGTAACACCCTATGCTTACAAGTCAGCTTTCTGCCCGGTTCGAGATTTCATGAGATAACGCGAGACTTGGAAATTTAAATTGAGATTATATTTATGCACAGAGATAGACCTTATGCTGTTATCGATATAGATTAAATTGTTCAGCGATTTTAACAAACTGATCGCCGTTAGAAATATCTTGTTTTTCGTGAAAATCTTAGCCATAACACATAATACCGGTATTGCTCGATTTTTTTCAAATCAAATAAAGGCATTCTGTTAAGGTCTGTCTGATTGGTGGATTTGGTATATGAAAACCAGCAGCTGCCCTCGATAAATCGGGTGTTGCCTGTTGTCTATAGGATTGTAATGGGAGATACAACGGGTGCCAGTTTACTGCTGAGCGGTGATTTGGTGCAGCCAAAGGCCTTACCCATTGTACGCGGCACTTATCACGGTGTTACGGTTCAGGGAAAATGGGGGAGTTATGTAAAGTCTAGGATAAAAAGTTGTGTAGAAGCTTAAAATTCTTCCTCAGATGGAAGCATGCCGTAGAAAAGATGCTTGCAGTCGTTGAGTATTTCTTTTTGAATAGGCGTATCCTCAAACTGTTTTACGACTTTCATATGTAGATTTATACAAATTATACTTGATGCTTGTGTAAACGATTGGTAACCAAATGGGCGAAATGATTGTTTTAAAGATTCGAGCCGTTGAATAGTTCAGTCTTTATAGATATATTCATGATCACAAAATACACCATTTGTTATAAATTTAAAAAAAACTTGCTTGTTCACTGAATAATTACAAAACTACGTTACGTCTCGCAAACCGGAACTTGGGATAGGAAGCAGTTCGAGGCCGGAGGTATGTTTACGTCACCCCATGGATCAGGATGATAACAATTAGAGCCTGGCTGCGACTCAAAAACAAGAACAACAACAACTACTACTATGTGCTACTACTAGTAAAAATAAGTGATTCAATGGAGTTCAGCTGCGATTAAACATTATCCTATGTGTGTCCCGGCCCATGCATTTTAAAAACAAATTCTGTATCACGTGATGAAGCTGAATAAATCGTGTTTAAGCCCAATGCCTTGCAGTGGACCATTTTTGGCCGTCCGCTAAAACTTTCCAAAGCGACATTGGCAGTGAAAGCGTTGAACGGAAGCTATAAATTATGGCGGCAGAGTACTGCGACCACTTACCTGTTAATAATGGTGGATATTTTCGGGAAATAATAGCGGATTTCATGTTGATCTAATATAATCAATATGAGAAAAAGGGGGTTTAGTGCATCTCCCTGATGCAGTATACCAAGGAAGTCATCAAATATTTATAAATCCATTAAATCTATTTTGTCCGACAACTGACTGAGGCTGGGGGTAGAATGGTCCTTTAACATGCAAGAAATTGACCAATAGCAAAAGGTTTCGATCCAGATCGGCCTGCGCAGGCTGGCCTGGGTCAATACTTTTTTGCAGATTCTTAAAACCACTCTTTTGCCTAATATTGTTTTCAGCCATTTCCTACATTTTTGTTAAAATCCAAACATCTCGTAAATAGGAAACTCGAATCTATAGACTGAGGTCACCGCATGTACATGTATTTGTAAAATTGTGTTCATGCTCTACTGTTCCGAGCAATAAATTTCATAGTTATGCAAATGTAAGATGAAACATCTCTGAGAGTGTCGTTTAGCGATTCTATTCTTCTTATTGATTTATTGCCGGATTTCAAACTTCCTTTACATTTGGAGCGTATTTGAAACTTGAACATAGAATTTGAGCATAAACCCATCAAGCAGGAGCTTAAGTTTTATAAATGCCTTTTTTTCCCCCCATACAACTTTAAATATGGGATGCACACCAATATTGTCATTTATTATTTATTATCGCAGTGTTACTTTTGTCTCCTTATAACCTTTTGAAATTAAATAAATAAACTGTGAATCAGACTCTGTGAAAAGGGGATTTAGTGCATCTGTGAAAAGTATCGACATTGGTCAGCCTGGGCACTCTGCGCAGGCTGACTCGAATCGAAACTTTTTTTGTTATCGGTCAATATTCTATACGCGAAAGGACCAGTGCAGGTCATGGTGCAGTCGGTCGTTAAGCAAAATGGATATATGGATCTAGAATGATGTGATGACTTGCTTGGTATAATGCTTCACGGAGATACATGTACATTAAGCTTCCTTTTGCAAGAGCATGATTCAATTTATTATCGCAGTGTTACTTTTATCTTCTTATAACCTTTTAAATATCGAGCAATGTAATTGTTTTGAGATTTTATCAATAAACTAGGTAATTTGACTGATCTACTTTTTACTGCTCCGAGACATTTTGTTGACAGATATGCGGCTTGAATGTGAGGCTGAACAATAATCATATTTCAACAGCAAGATGACGCCAGTCTAAAAACGAATGTCTACCTCATTTTGCAGTAGGAAATATTTTTATAAGTATCATTTTTGCTGTGAAAAGTCCCTCAAAATTGAAGTCCGGCGAAATATCGTGATGTGAATAAATACATATGAGCCATGCTCTGGCAAAAGGGAGCTTCAGGGAGATCGCTACAGTAAAACGCCGGGGTCTATAAAAACGCAAGTTTACACCGTTTGTTAGCTTTTTATCGATCTCCGTATCGGAGGATTACGCGAGATAAAATGGGTACTAGGTTATGTTTTTATCTGTTTATTGTATCACCAATTCGCCAATGACAATAGTTCGGATACTCGTCGAAGTCTCGATCTAGATATTATTTTTCCGTTGTTAAACTTTTTTTTTTCGGCCGATGACACGAGTAAGATGTCGATTCATATCACAGAGATGTGATGATAAGTACGATAGATCTTAATCTACACGGTCCAGGCCCAGGTCAGCGCCGATTACACGTTTTCGATGGACTAAATTAACAATTTACCTTACCCATATCTAAATGAAGTACTGGTTACCTAAAACATTATTCAACCCCCCCCCCCCCAAAAAAAAAATAAAATCAAATTTACATGCATATAAAACCATAAATTCTGCCCGAATCATGCATATACAGCGGTATCGTGTTGTCAGTTTGATACTAAACAAAGCTCGTTTGTTTTCAGACTGTTTTATTGGCAGACTCTATTGAACTACAAGTAACGTACAGCAAACGCGGTGTCCGTAATAATCACACATCTTAAAAAATTTGGTATTGGTACAGATGAATGGATGGATACTACATTCCTCCTCACCTTACACAAATGTTTCAAATGCTATGGATTAGCTGAAAAACAAAAGTACAGTATCTCTGTCTCCTTGTTCGAAAAGATGAGATTAAAAAAAATGTACGTTCTATAAGCTTAACACACATTGTTATTCACATCATTGAAATGCTAGACTGTCAAATGAAGTATTCCTCTACTAACATATTTAAATGAACTCTAACTGAAAAGATTTGAATCACTGTAGCTGATAGTCTGTGCAGTCCTAAATAACAAAATATGAATAAAACCTGACAGTAAAAACTTACTGAACTAGGATTACAAGGACATGAATATTGATCAACTAACTACAGAAACTAACTATAAGTGATTACACAACAAATACATGAACATAGTTTTGTTACCCTTTAAGATCTGTATTCTAACTTTCAATATGAAAAATTGATCAATCTTGATGACAACTTTTGAAAATCATTTTAAGACATAGTCTCTATATTTTTGAGGCATGCCAGCAGAACGAGATGGATTTCTTCGAGGAGCTACAGGAGGTATTGTTTGACCAAAAGAAGGTTGTATGTTAGATTCAAAATTTGGAGTAGACGGATTAACTGTTTCTGATGGTAACAACTGCTTGTTACTTGAACTTTGAGGAACAGAGATACAGTCATCTTTTTCTAATTCCCTTTCTTCCTCATCTTCCAGTAGAATTTTAGCATTAATAGGTCTGAAATGAGAGGAATTGCGGGTAATGAAATGACCATTCCGTTCAGCTGTAACCATACTACCATTTTTATGAACAACTGTGTATGGCTCAGGGTTGTAAAGATGGGTAAGCTTATTGAGCTTTGGTTGCTTAATCAACACATTATCACCTTCTGTAAGTGAAGACGGTGATGTGTGACGTCTTTTGTCAGCAAATGCTTTCATCTTGCCTTTGCTAGCAGCATCATTTTGGGACATTTTGGATCTGCATGGTTTGGGTTTAGAAATTGGTATACTTGGAAGTCCTATATTCACTTTTCTTCCATAAAGGGCTTCAAAAGGAGAAATTTGTGTAGCAGAGTGTGGAGTAGCCCTATAATGCAGTAGAAAACTATCCAGCTCAGCTCTCCAGTCATGGTTACTTGCAACAGTAGCTCTTACAAACTTGTTTACGGTTCCCATGAACCTTTCTACAGTGCCATTTGCTTCTGGCCATAAAGGGGTGATTTTTCTATGTTTGAAACCAACAGTCTTCGCAAATTCAGCGAACTCAGTACCTTGAAATGGGGGACCATTGTCTGTCTTAACAACATTCGGAAAACCTTGGTGTGCAAAAATAGAATTTAGTTTGGGTATAACCACTTTTGCAGCGGTGGATGAGATAATTTCAACTTCAGGAAATCGACTATACTCATCGATGGCAACAAATAGATATTGACCAGTCGGGAAAGGACCAGCAAAGTCAAGGGCAATTTCTGACCAAGGTTCAGGGGGAAGCGGAGTTGGGCAGATTGGTTCACGCTTGTTTGGACCAGAATATGATGCTTGACAGGGAATACATGCTTTAACTGTTTCTTCGACCATTTTATCTATACCAGGAAACCAGACTTTTTCCCTGATAAGTTGTTTTGTCTTCACAATCCCTTGATGAGTGTGATGTGCAATATCAATTACTCTATTTTGTAACTGGGAAGGAATCACTAAACGATGACCCCTTAAAATCACACCATCATAGATCGCAAATTCTTCTTTGAATATAGAGAAAGGTGACAGGTCAGGTTCATCCCACCATTTGCCAGTTTGAATGGCAGACATAACCTTTTGTAGTATACTATTCTCTTTTGTACTATTACGCACCTCATCAAAAGATATTGATTTTGGAACAGCATGCTGACCGATGAATGCAAGATGTGCTTCAGCAGCATTGTCTCTTTTGGGGTCCTCGTATGGATGTCTGCTCATGTAATCAGCAGGGTTTAGATCATCCTTGCCTGGGCGATATTCAAGACTGAATTGATAGGGCATCAGACGGAGACGCCAGCGTTCTACCCGTGCAGAAGCAGGTCTCTTACTGTGTATAATACCAAGGAGAGGTTTGTGATCTGTTATCACTTTGAACTCAGAGGCAAATAAGTATAAGGGGAAACGTTCAACCCTATATACAACTGCTAACATTTCTCTGTCAGTTTGGGAGTATCGTTGCTCAACATTTGTCAGAGCACGACTTGCGTAACTAACAACTCTACCCCTTTGGTGGGCATAGCTGCTATGCCTACAGATGAAGCATCTACAATAACTTCTGTTGATTTCTGAGGGTCAAAATACACCATTACTTTTGTGCTAGATAGGGCTGTTTGGAGCTTGTCAAAAGAATCTTGCTCATCATGTGACCAGGACCAAGAAATGTATTTGCGAGTAAGTCGTCTTAAAGGTTCAGTCATAGTGGCATAATGTGGTATGTATCTTGAAACATACTGAGTCATACTTAGAAATGATCGTACTTCAGCCACATTCTTTGGAGCATCCTTTCCAACAATGGATTTGATTTTCTCTGGGTCAGCTGATACACCTGTATCACTAAAGACATGACCAAAGAATGAAATTTTGTTCACAGAAAAAATGCATTTGTCTTTGTTTAACTTTGCACCCTTGTTTTGAAGTCTATCTAATGTCATTTTAAGTGCATGATCATGATCAGACTGGGTTTTTCCATGTGCAATAATGTCGTCTGAAAGATTTCTTGTTCCAGGTATGTCAGCAAGAAGATCTGCTATTGCTTTCTGAAAAATTTCTGATGCAGCATTTACTCCAAAAAGAAGACGCTTGTACCGCCTAAGACCTACATGAGTACTGAAAGTAGTAATATAGCGACTAGATTCATCCAGTTCAAGCTGGTGATATGCATTGGAGAGATCTAGTTTACTGAGCACAGTAGACGAATTGATATCTGTTACGAGATCATCAACAGTAGGCATGGGGTGTTTTTCTCTGCTGATAGCTTTATTAGCCTCTCTCATGTCAATACATAGTCTAACACCAGAAGTTTTCTTGGGCACAACAACAACTGGACTTATCCATGGTGTTGGGCCGCTCACAGGTTCAATTACATCCAGGGCTTCAAGACGTTTTAGCTCAGATTCAACTTCTTTACGAACATGAAATGGAATACGCCTATGGCGTTGAGAAACTGGTGACACATCTTGATTGATGTGTAGTTTTACTTTAACATCTTTTATCTTACCCATTTTCCCATCAAACAATGATGCATGTTCTTCAGGGATAGGACTTGAGAGGGAGGTGAATGCAAAGTGAACAGTGCTCAGATTTTGAGCAGTCGTAGCTCCCAAAAGACAACGCGACTGTCGGCTGCTTGGACTCTCAACAACATAGAAATCTGCGGCAATTACCTTATTTCTATAGCTAATATTTGAATGAAAGTATCCCTTTACGTTCTGAGGACTTGATGATCCATAAGCATATATGAGGGGAACAGGTTTTTGCAGAGTGATATCAGACTTGTTAGACATATCTTTGAAAACATAATCACTGATTATGTTTACACTTGCTCCAGTATCAACCAAAAAAACCCAATTTCAGTATTGTGTACCCGTGCACATACAGAGGGTACTTTAGTACTATTTTGCTCAATATGAAAAATAGACTCTTCACTTGAACTATCATTGTTGTACTGGGAGTAACTTGGGTTTTGAAGATTTTTACTTGTACTATCTTGTGTAGTAAAATTAATATGCCTAGGGTTAAGTCTGGCTCAGCAAACTATTGAAAGTGATCTTTCTTTTTGCAGTAATGACACTCCTTACCACGTGCAGGGCAAACCTTATGTGAGAAATTCCCACCACAGTTTCTGCACTGAGAATTACCCCCTAAAGGGTCTCACTTAGCACCATTTCCATCTGACGACTTTGATTTATGTCTTCGTCTACGACGTGCACCATATTTTTTCCCAACATGGCAATCAGCTCTGTCGGTGCTTTGATTTTTTTCTTTGAAAACAGCATTAGCATAATTGGACTTAAGTTCCATCTCTGAAGCTCTAGATTCTGAAAGTTCTAAGGCTCTAGCCTCATCAAGCACTTTATCCAGGGTGAAATTGTCTCTCAAAGCTCTGCGTCTGATTCTTGATGATGTGCAGCCTTGGATTATCTGTGACAAAATCTCACGGTTAGTGTCATGGCAGTCACAAGTACTCGCTGGAGTTCTCAGTCGTGTATGGTAGGCGTCGATGGATTCTCCTACATTTTGGGTTGCTCGACGGAATTTAAACACTTCCTAAGTCGTGTTTTTCTTAGGTGTAAAGTAGTCTGTTAACGATTGTTTCTAAACATTGTATTCGTTCGGCTGAACGTTTTCACCATCGAGAAAAGTGGCGCCTATGCCTTTCTGTTCGTCCGTGAAGCTATCGTAGATATCATAGGTTTCCTCACCAACGTAGTCGAGTAACAAGGCTTTTTTTCGTTTATCGATAGTAATATCAAGTGCGCATATCATGTTCTCGAACTTCTCCACCCACCTTCGCCATCGTATGCCAGCTGATTGTTCGCCACTGTGTACTGCAAACGATGGAAAATTCGGCAGCTGAGACATTTCTGGGTTTTTCAGTCCTCGTCGCCAGATATCGTGTTGTCAGTTTGATACTAAACAAAGCTCGTTTGTTTTCAGACTGTTTTATTGGCAGCCTCAATTGAACTACAAGTAACGTACAGCGAACGTTTTCTGCGGTGTCCGTAATAATCACACATCTTAAAAAATTTGGTATTGGTACAGATGAATAGATGGATACTACAAGCGGAAACAACATATTTTACTCTTCAATGTTGTGGAAAAAAGCTGTATTGGCGCATGGAAAAACATGCTCTCATTTCGTGGCTTTTAAGATCTATAGAACAGCCCATGAATAGAGAACTAAAAATAAGCATGTACACCAAAACTCAACAAAAGTTTTACTATCACAAGAAGGAAGTGTTTTGAACAATGAAAATGAACAGCTCTGGGTCAATTATCCTAAGTTTTTGAAGCGCAGTGAAAAGGACGGACAGCACCAGAATACCAGAATAACAAAAATAAGACATTTCATATGCACCTCTGAGGATAGATTAAGAATTGTTTTAAACACCATTTTATCATATAACATCTGAAAATATTGAGTGTCTTAGTAAAAGGCTTGGAAACATTTTCTCTCTGTAGCGGAGAATGTTCTTTAAAAATTGTTCATTCATAAGTGACCGAACAAAATAGGTCACGAAATTCTCTGAACTAATTATAGGTCGGGCTCTTGTCACATTATTCCAATATGGTCACATGACTTTTTGGCATCAAGACTGACCATGTCACATGTCGGCAAGTTTTCAGGATTAAAATTGAATATCAGAATTTAAATTGGGCATGTATCGGGTTGAAAGAAATTTGTCTCTAAAACCAGTCTTTCCTTTAGAAACATGCATACTGTCTTGTCTTTGTTGCATTTCGTAAATTAACAGCAGTGACACGTAAGTTTACATTCAGATAGTCAGTTTTACACAAAACGGTGACGTCATTCACTTCATAGTTCGCAAGAAAACTCGGATATCATTTCGGGTTCGAAAACAGGTACCCCTCGAAAATTGGTAAGGCTGTTCGTAATAGCATTTTGTGTTCGACTTTGCTTTTAAAAAGTAACACAATTTCTGATCGGCAAAATCTTTTGGTTAGCTAATCAGACTGTGTTACTTGTAATCTTCAACACTTTTGAGAATATGGATGCAATTTATAGAAGGGTTGGGCTCTGATACACTTACCTATATTTTGTTACCTGTTTAGACGACTCTGTAAGTCAGTATCATACTGCACAAAACGTGCTGTTGGAGAGGCAAAGTCCATGGGCTGTACCCACATGTACTTTTTTATGTACACAATGATACATGCGCATTTTATTTTTGTGGTTCTGTTTGATTGACATTTAATGCAAAGGTTCCTACAGGTCTACTCTTAGGTCAAACTAACAATCCCTTGCCGTCTTTAAAACCCTTTAACCACGCAACAAATTTTTTGACTCGTCGAAATTGAACATATCTGTAGACAACACTTTAAATGTGGGTCAGATATTGGGATCTGTCTTTGAAAGTGTAGAAACACTGTTTGAAAATGAGTAAATGCTGGTTACCAGCATTTTCTCCTTTTCCTTGAAAAGCCATTTTCCTCAGTGTCGCAAAAATAATCAAAGCATTAATAAAAAAAAAAAAAAAAAAACGGATTCCAAAGTTTCTACCTACCCAAACGTAATCAACAATGTATAGAAGTTCAATTTGAGGGAAACTCTAGAGACATTACCAGGTTCTTAAAGTTAAGGAAAATCCGCTGAAAGACAACACGGTTAAGTCATGTAAACCGAAGATATTTCAAATAGATTTCTTTGGCCTTATCATAAGTGCATCATTAACAAAACACGTTCCGAATTCGAGCACCTCCGTCATATAATTATCATTCAACAGCGGACGACATAATTTCAGACTTTGGGCGCGCTTGAAGACAACAAATTAAATGCAGCTGAAATGATGGTATGTGTTTTTCAAAGGAAAGGTAAGCGAACCTTGTCGGAAAAGAAGAAAATGTTGATTAACACGTGTTCTCTTTTCCCCACTTTTTGTTCAAAAGTCGTCTTCATCAGGCTCATTAAACGCGGGCGTTTTGTCAAAGGGTTCATCGCTCATTAATTTCCGTGTCATTGACGGAAACTCTCGAAAGTAAAAATTTCAACTTAAAATGTATAAACGAAAATGCTCCTAGTATTCATGAGTTTGTGGTGAATATCAATGAGATACAGGTAAAATCTTTTCCGTACTGCACTGATTTCATTTTTGTTTAATCACTTTTGATGACAAGATATCACCGAAGGGCGAAATGCTTCAGTGCATGTATACATACGTTGTCTTAAAGTAGTGAACGCTTCAGTAGATCTTGTTGTTAGTTTTACAAATTAATTGTGCTATTGCAAAAAACGTCCTCATCTTTCATACAAATTACCTATTCGAAATCATAGATCGAAATAACAGTAAAAAAGCGGATACATCGGTAATAAGATATAGGGAATAAAAAGGAATAATGAAGTCAGTTTTCGAAATTCTTTTATTTACGTTCATGGCAACGGAAGTGACGTCATTCAACGTCAGTGTGGAAAAACTTTCGACTCTGTTTTTACCGTACACGTATTCTCCCTCAGCAATTTATGATCTGGGAAAAGATGCTGCCGAACAAATGGCCTATGACCCGACCACCAAGCTGCTCTACTCAGTGGGTAAGTACCGTAAAGTTCCTCTTGTTTGAAGTTACAATTAATCGAATTTATAGCCAAAATAAAGTATGTGACAGTGTAGGCAACTAGTGTGACCCCCATAAAATAACAACCCTTCCGGTCGTTTTTCTGTAGAACATAGTGCCCAAGGTAATTGCCCGGGGTTACTATTTTTGTTTACAAATTGTTTCATCGAAGCGGCATTTTCAACTGCTCACGTGAGCCGTCGGAATACCCGCTATACTAATTTTCGATAAAAACGGCATTCAGAAACTTTTTGTTCCGTTACCTAAGGACAATATTTTGGACTGGCCCAAACTCTATGCATTTGTAGACGACAAAATAAACGTACCTGTAATGATGATTTCTGTCTTAGATTGGGTAGAAAAAACATTGTGCGGGAAAGGAAAATAAATTACCACCATTTTTTTTTCTTTTTCCAACAATGTTTTTCAAAGCCTTCTTTTTCAGGCTCGTTAAAAATCGGGATTTTTGACAGCATTAGCAGCCAACAAATCAAGTGTTGATCAAATGATGGGCAGTGGATTTAGACAGGTAGAAAATGTTGTGGCAAGGGGAGAAAATGCTGGTTACCAGTATTTTTTCCTTCACCGCCGATGTTCAACCCAAAATTTCCGGTAATCTCCTTAAGGGTCTTCAGACCACGAGATTGTTTAGTTTAGGATTAAAGTATTGCCAATGCTTTTTAACCCTTAGGCTGCTAAGCGCGTCTTGCTGACCCTTTGCGGACAGCGTAGATCAAGATCAGACTGCACAGAACGAGCAGTCTAATCTTGAATCTACACTGTCCGATACGGGGATACCTTTCCTCCAAAATATTTCTCAAATAGGGAAAAGTTGGCTTTTGACTATCGGTTTAAAAGTTCCATTTCTTTTATTCAGCAAGATAAGGGTTAAAACTCTTTACTTTTTTTCGTGTTTAACGAGCCCGGGAAAAAAAGGCTTTTGATGGTGAGAAATGGCGAAAATGCTGGTAATCAGCGTTTTTTCCTATCCCGACAATGTTTTCTTCTTTCACAGAAAATTCTTATCGTCTGAACCACATTTATTTGACCCATGCTCTGTGAAAAAGGGGCTTAATGCAGTTGCAAAAAGTATCGATCCAGTCCGTGCAGGCTTACTTTGGCCGACAATTGTTGATCTTGGTAAATTTTTTGCATGTTAAAGGACCAGTTTACCTCATGATTTAGTCGGTTGTTAGACAAAATAGACTTTGTGGATCCATGATCATGTAATGACTTGCTTGGTATCATGCATCACGGAGACGCATTAAGCCCCCTTTTGCCAGAGCATTGCTCATGTAATTTTGTCACCTATAATAGTTTAAATATCGACAAGCCTACAACTTTTAGCGTCTGGAAAAGAGTTTACCGCTTACCAAACGATAAAATTTTGGACTAGACCAAATTGAAAGCATGTGCAGACGACAAATTATTTTGGCTAAAATGATGATTTCTGTCTTGGATAGGGTAGGAAAAACTTTGCGGGAAAAGGAGAACATGCTTGTTATCAGCGTTTTCTCCTTTTTTCCACAATGTTTTTATACGCCTTCTTTTCCAGGTTTGTTAAGACTCGGGATTTTGTGCAAGGAGTTAAAGCGGCACAAAGGAAGAGCCTGTTGCGGATACAGGATCCGGCTCATTAATATAGACCTAATTAGTAGGACATAAATAGCATCCGATGTTAACATTGCTTAACCCTTTCCCAAACAAGCCCTGGTTTTCACGTGTCTGCAGGACAAGTCTTTTGAAAACACTGTGAGAAAAGGAGAAATTGCTCGTAACGAGCAATTTCTCCTTTTCCCACAGTGTTTTCTACCCTTTTTGAGACCTTTCTGCCATTTTCATCAAATTTAAAATTGTCGTCTGCAAACTCTTTTAATTTGGACCAGTCCAAAATTTGTCGTTTGGGAAAGGGTTAATATCCGGGTTCATGGGTAAAAACACATGTACGTGATCTTCTCACATAATGGATAACAAACTATCAAGAAAATAAAATGATCTACGGCTGTGGGCGTTTGAATTTTAACCCTTAACCCATAATCGGTTTATTCGTTAGTTTGTATGGCGTTCAACGTTGTTTTCAACATTACGAGGGACACTTTTTAAGTTCGTAGAGTAAGCCTATAACTTTTTAACGCGATTATGAAGTTGCACGATTTTTTACACAGAACTTGCGTAATCATTCCTCTCTCGAACGGTGTCACGGTATGCGGCGCACGAGGTCCACATGCGCGCTGCGCTGGGTATTTTCAACACGTGGTTTTATACACTTTAGTAAAATATAGCGTTCAATATGGATGGTAAAATCTCTGAACAGGGGGTATATTGTAAGATTCGAGCACAGCTCGGGTTTCCGCCAACAGAAATTCATGCTGATTTGCAAAAAGTTTATGGGAATGGTACTTTAAAATATGCTACAGTTTGCAAGTGGGTACGTCGTTTTAATGATGGTCGGGAGTCAATTGAAAATGACCCTCGGGTGGGTAGGCCGGTTTCCGTTTTGACGGAAAAGAACGTTGCTACTGTGAAAACGTTAACTGAGGAAGACGCACGTTATACCGTGCAAGAGATAGAAGAATTAAGTGGCATTCATTCGTCAAGTGTTTTGAAGATCTTACGTGAACGACTTGGGCTACGTAAGATCTGCGCGCGCTGGGTGCCCCATTTGCTCACTGACGAGCAGAAACAAAGTCGCGTTAGACTTGCATCGCAAGTTATAGAAAAATATGATAAATGTGACCCACGTCGTTTGGAAGAGATAGTTACAGGTGATGAAACCTGGATCTATCATTTTCAACCCGATTCTAAGGCTAAAAATAAGGTTTGGGTTTCATCTGAGAGCGACAGACCTGTCATTGCGCGCCGTTGCAAAACATCAAATCGCATGTTGTATGCGATATTCTTTGATTCGAAAGGTCCAGTCCTTCAAAGGTAGTTCTGTCACTGGAAAGTTTTACAGAGAAAGTGTTCTTACTCAACTTGTTGATTTCTATCAGAAACGCAGACCGCGCACCGGTGTCCGCGGCATCAAATTACTCCATGATAACGCACCGGCCCATAAATCCGCTACGGTACAGGAATATCTGAAAGAATCTGGGCTCGATGTCTTAGATCATCCCCCATACAGCCCTGACCTGTCCCCCTGTGACTGGTTGTTCCCAAGACTAAAGGAAATGCTGGCAGGGCACCGTTTTGAATCCCGTTGTGGTATAGGCAGTGCGGTCTACCAGTGTCTGCAACATATACCTAAAGAGGACTACTGGGCGGCGTTCCGGAAATGGGTAGATCGGTGTAAAATGTGTGTGGAGGCAGACGGGGCATATTTCGAAGGTCTTAGATAAATAAAATTTTGATATTTCAAGCGGTTTTAAAAAGACCGCCCTACTCTACGAACTTAAAAAGTGTCCCTCGTATTTCAGTTATATTGGTAAACTGTAGTTTCTCCTTTTCCACGTAGTTTTTCATCATTTCGCTTAAAACAAAACATAAGCTGGTAGCAGCTCGTGTACATTGTTGTCGTAAATTTGCCCACAAATCGGTCTACAGGGATCCGCAGAATAAACATGTGGATCCACAGTTTTTACCAATCACAAATTACTATCTATGTAAGAGAAACTATTTGGTATGTTGAAAATTTAATTGCAGTAACGGGTTAACGCATTACCAAACTATTCGGTGTCTTTACGTCCACAAGGATGTAGGTATTAAAATCGTCAGCATCGTTGGAAAAGGAGAAAATGCTGCATTTTTTTTATTATTCTCACAATGTTTTCTACCATGTCAAGGACAAATCCCATCATAAAAGCCATATCTGAATCGTCGCCTGCCAAGCTTTCACTTAGGACCAGTAACTTGAAAAAAATCACGGTCATCTGCCCTGCGTTCAGTTAAAGGCGAACGGTCGCAGCAAACTGTTCGCGCAGTATACACTTAACTGAACGCGTTAGCCGCTAACGTTTGCCGTAGATATGTTTACATGGTTACAGTTGGTTGCTAACGGCATGCGGTTTTGCTATTTACTTGAGAAAGGCGACTGACGTCTGCTTTCTTAAATCCAATCAGCAAATACTGATGATAATTCATTCGACAAGTTAATTTACGCAAAGTTTATCATCAATATATCATCTTTTTTTAAATTAGTTATTTGTAGATCTAGATCTCGAGATTTAGAATTTACCAGATTCTATTTTCCCGTCAAAGAAATTAGGAATATGTAGACTTGTACGACCAGTGCCGAGACCTAGTAGACCATTGTGATCAAAGCCAATACCATAATTTCTCACACTATAAGATTAACCCTTAACCACACAAATTTTAACGGATCCCAAGATCACTTACCATCATTATCATTAATATGTTTTTTTTTTTATATTCGACCGCTACCTTATCAATCACGGGAGCCCCTCGAATGTCCCCTGGCCCTCATTTTTGACAGAGTTTCGTCCGAAATATAAAAAGAATAAATAATTGGGTTGGAACCCAAGCTACGATCATATATTTATATATACACATGTATATAAACGGAATCAGTGAGCGGAAATCGGAAAAAAAAAAAAACCAATATATAAAACTGTAAGTTTACTTAACACCAAACAACAAACTCTTGGATTTGTCCGAATCCAAAGTATTTGTAGCTGACAAATAAAAAATGGCAAGAACGGTGATAATTGTCTTTGGAAGGGGAGAAAACATTTTGGGGAAAGAAGAAAATGCTTGCTACAAGCATTTGCTCCTTTTTCCAGAATGTTTTCAAAAACCTTCTCCGTCAATGCCACGAAACTCGGGACTCTGTGGTAAAGGGTTTAACTGCTAGATAAATTTCAATAATATCTCCAGCCAAATACAGTTTAGTGATTTCGAAGCTCTATCTTGCAGGGAAAGCCCACAGTGTAGATTTAAAATTACCTTGTATGGTCTAAAAAATCTGATCGTGGTCTGCATTGTCTGTAGAAGAGCATTGAGTCGCGATATGCGGCCTATGCATTAATCAACCCTTTACCACACAATGCCGACTTTTAACGACCCCGAAGAAGAACGCTTTTGAAAACAACGTGGGTAAAGGAGAAAATGCTGGTAACCAGCATTTCTCCTTTTCCCACAATGTTTTCTATTCTATCATCACTTGAAGTACCTTTATTTTGTCGTATGCAAATGCTTTCAATTAGATAAGAGACCAAAATATTGTCGTTTGGTAAATAGTTAATAGACGTAGGTCATCCTCAATCTCCGAGCAGAGTTGTCGTTCGTTACTCTCACCATACATCTCTGCAACGGGCTAAATGACAAGAATCTTGTCAAACCGAGGAAAACATGTTTTGTTACTTTTTAACTATTTCATGTGTAACATAATAAAGTATACAAAGGAAATATGATTCCGGATACATTATAGGTGCATTCAAACTGATGAATTTACCTGTATACAATGGAAATATTTTTTTTAAAGCTTCTTTACTGATCAGAATCTTACGCCAATTGTGAAAAAAAAAAAAAAAAAATGGCTGCGCCCATGAATGATGACAATTTAAACAAAATTAAAAAACAAGTTATCGTCCTTTAAAAGACATTTAAGCTTTTCAGAAAATCCCTCTTTTTCACATTTCCTACCACTAAGTCTGATTGGCCATATGCTGTTTGAACAGCACACAAAACAATCGATTGGTCTTTCTTTCACCGGCGTTTGTGTCGCCATTTTGAGTTATGGTCATGTGACGAAAATATCACGTGATGACGGACTACTTTCTGAGCCAACTACAGAGGTGAATGGGAATGATCCGTAGTGCAAGAGAGTGGGTCATCCTGTCAAAGTTTATTTTGGAATGCATCTTTCGTTTTACATTATTTTTTTTTTTCAAATAGCAGAATTCTTTTTGCTCGAATAACGCGACACGGAGTTTATTGCTCGGTCATATTATTGCTTTTGTTGAGTTAGAGGATACTGTGTAGTTAAGTAAAAGACGGGTATGCAGTTCGTTTCTTTCATGTTTGCCGACATAGGTTACGTCAATTTCGGTTACGAGGGATATAGGAGATAAAAGTGCGATTGTCAATTTGACAGGGTCATAAATTTACAAACAGGAAATCCAATCGGCCGTACTTATATCAGTTAACCCTTGATGTCCCTGTTCCAATATTTTGTTTTATGAAGTCAGATTTCTTTTTGCAATGATGAAACTGAAACTTGTGCAGTAAAAGTTGGGTCACATTGACTCTTTACCAGACTAGAAACTTCTACTTAATGCTGGTTGATAAAACACACAGTATTTTATTTCTCTCGAAGATTTGAGTTATATTTGAAATGTGTGACATTGCTTTCCAATGGGACAAGTCTAAAACTTTGTTGTCTGATAACGAGTGAGACACTATTGTTCAAAATGATGGTTGAACTTGAAAGGAAAGAAAACATCGTGTGAGATGAGGAAAATGCCAATTACCAGCATTATCTTATTTCTCCTGTACCAGTACCGTTTTCAATGGTTTCAAAACCTTTGCTTGTGAGGATCGTAAAAATCACTGGTTGTTTGGTTATGGATTAAACCGCGTGTATCACTGAATATGCGGGTTCTGGAAGTACAAAAAGTGATTAATACAATAGAAAATCATAGTTAATGAAATAAGTAAGTCACTCATATGATATACATTAAAAGGAAACAGTCTTAAAAAAGGAGCCGGAGAAATCGTTCCCTGGAGAAATCGTCCCAAACTGCTTGGGGACGAATTCTCTGGGGAAATCGTCCCCAAATTAAATTTTGGAGAAATCGTCCCCACATTCAAAATTCATAAATATAGTTGTTACAGTTGACCTTGAAAATAAAACTTTGACGTTTTTTTGCTTTAGTAGTTTCATTTTGTGAAGGTTTTCTTATTTCATTTTTTTTTTTTGTATTACACTGTCAATGTTTATACAGCAAATTTTACGCTAACAGGTTGTTTTTAATACCTTTCACGGCTGTTACAGGTAGCTTACACCTGTAAGAATTTTATTTTTGTTTGATTTCGATTTAAATCCAATTGTACAGTTGATACGTGCGTAAAATGTGCAAGGAGTCATTCCATCATAAAATGTATTTTTATGTGGTCGTAATGAGTCTGCATCTCTCCCTCTTTTTTTTTTTTTTTTTTTTTTTTCTCTCGACTAAGTAATTGTTTTTTTAGACTAGCGAAGCCAGTCTATAGGCATCAAGATTGACCTACAGTCAAAGAAAACAAAAAACCCCACAGTTGCCAAATACTGCCTCACAGAAAAATACTTCTTTCTGTTATAAATCTTAATTCTGTTATATATGACAATTTTGACAAAAACCACCGAATCTCTACTACTTCAATTTGAACATGTCGTCTTACGAAGTATTAAACTGAACAAGATGTCATTTACAAGGTACAAGACCTTTGCTTATATGTAAATTAAGTGACCTATGCAAAGCAGGGAATCACTTTTTCCTGCACCACTGTAACATTATGAATGAATCTATTAATAGATACACCTAGGTAACTTGTAGCAAATCCCAGTTACATTAACCCTCACTGGACAGGGAACCCTTGTCATTCCTTCAGTCATTCATTATTTAAATCATTGTGTACAGTTATACTGTAATGTTTAACTGTTATTCTAGTTCTGAATATTAACCCTTTACCAAACAATCCCATGTTTCAACGATACTGGGGAAAATCCCTTTGAAAACATATACCATTTTAACCCTGCATCAGACGACGAAATTTTAGACTCGTCCAAAATGTTTAATTAACTTAACCATTGAAGGGGACAGATTGCAAAATGAATGGTAAAAAGGGTGGAATTCGTCTTTTAAAGGAAATAAAACGTTGTGGAAAAAGGAGAAAAAGCTGATTACCATCTTTTTGTCCTTTTACCACAGTGTTTTCAAATTTCCTCTTTTACTTTGTGTCGTTAAAACTCGGTATTGTTTGGTAAAGGGTTAGGGGACACCAACAACCATTTTCAGTTTTCCTGATCGAAGTTCTTTTCAATAAGTGGCAAAATAGTGAGATTTTAAATCAAATGGGGAATAGTGGTTCTGTGTGTCCAGAAAATTCGAGTTCCTTGCCGTTCTGTTTCGGGAAAAAAGAATATTTATACAAGAGATTTATTCAAGGGGATTGGATCAAGTGTTAACCAATTCAAGCTGTTATCCATTTTTTTTTTCTTTGTCCGTGGGGGTAAATGATTGCATTTATTATTTGCTATATTTAACCCTTTTAATATCAAACACTAAAATTTTAGACAAGTCCAAATTGAAAGCATTGGCCGACTACAAAATGGATGTGACCCAAAAAGTGAATTTGTTTTGGGAAGGGTAGAAAACATTGTGCGAAAAGGAGAAAATGCCGGCTACCAGTATTTTCTCATTTTCCCACAATGTTTTCAAAAAGCTTCTTTCTCGGCGTCGTTAAAAGTCGGGATTGTGTGATAAAGGGTTTCAAAAAATTAATACGATATTATCCGTATACTAGTTCCGTCCGGATAACTGGCTTTTCATTTAAATCGGCCTTAATTGGCCATTTTTAATATCATAATGATTAAAATGGGTAAAAATAACAAAATAAGATTGCATAACCAGAGTTATATGATCGATTACAACTCGCGCATGTACAGAAAATTCTATAAACAGCCAGAAATACTTAAGTTTTTTATTTTTTTACAAGCCGATATAAAATAGTTATCACTTGTCAGCCATCTTTGTTCGCTTCGCGCACCACCATGAAAAAGCGTTTGCGACTGTTTGCAACCGTAACCCGCTACCGATAAGTTCAGTTGCGAACGTTTGCAAACGTTTTCAAACGTGAGCAAACGTAAGCCTTAACTGAACGCACTACTGGTCATGAGAAATCAGACATCTTTTCGGGACTCATAAGATTTAAAATGGTGCGCTCCGACTCTAACATTGAAAAATAAAACAAGAAACAAAAGAGTATAAAAGAACAGATATAGATTTACAAAGATAGAAATACGACTTTTTTATGTAACTTGAGCTTCAGGCAGCATGGAGGCGACATGAAGGGAAAAACATTCTCGTGGCCATGACTTAATCAGCAAGATAATTAACCCTTTACCGCACGTAATCATTGCCGATTTTTAGCGACACTTACAAAGAAAGCTTTTGAAAACATTGTGGGAAAAGGAGAACATGCTGGTAACCCGCGTTTTTTTCATTTTCCTACAATGTTTTCTACACCATCAAGGACAAATTTTGTCATTTGGGCCACCTTCAATATGCGGTCTACGAATGCTTTCAATTTGGACAAGTCTGAAATTTTGTAGTCTGGTAAAGTGTTAGCTAGTGGCTAGGAGTTATTAAGTCGTTGTAGGAGAAAAAAATAATATTTTGTGGTCAGGAGATAAATATCCAGTGAAACTGAGAGTGTCAGAAACTACACGAAAATTGTGTTCGTTGGATTTTATCTCGAGACCACTAGATATTAAGTCGTGGGCACGAGTTATCTAACTCTTTACCACAAGCCAAAAAAGTAGACTTGTCAAAACTGAAAGCAGACAACAATTAAACTCTTCACCAAAATTTTAGACCTGTCCAAATTGAAAGCATTTGCAGACGGCAAATAAAGTGTGACTCAAAAACTGAAATTTCGCTTTTGATATTTCGCGGATATTCCCCTCCATAGTTGGGCAGTATAGGTTTATGATTCCATTGTAGAATTGTCTTTGCTTGGTATAGTGTAACTCTGGGATCCCCTTCTGTCAGTGCATGGCTGATAAATGTATATATGTATATAATCATGCAAATATGTGTATATTCATACGTAGGTATAAATACGTGAAACTGGTAGCAAAGTCGTTGAGAAACATTATGATGGATCAGCAAATCTCTAAATTAGATTAAGTCAGTCAGGACTTAATCTGATTTAGAGATTCGGGCATTTATTTCGAAAATCTTATTTATTGCCTGTGTTCATGTGCACTTACTGGCTATTTGATGTCTTATAGTATTTAACTGTATAGTATGTTATCTATATCTGGGATAAGCCTTGATCTCATCATTTTCTTTTAGTCAGATAAGCTACATTTGTCATAACAATTAGTCTTCTATACAGTCGAACCCTTTCACATGAATAGGTGCTGAAATTTCGTCTATCACTGCTCTGTCTCTGTATGAAGCTGACATTGCTATTTAGATCTTAAATGGTGTAAACCTTTGACTATTTTGAGAGTGAAACTTTCTGTATTTATCACCTCATTGATCAATGCCCTCCTCGGACAGTGTGGATTGGGATCAGACAGCACATAACGTGCGGTCTGATTTCCGGTCTACTCCTGCCGACAAAAAATATTTAGTGTCGAACATATCTGGATAGGTCTATATCCACTTCAAAATTACTGAAGTAACTAACACAGTAGCTGTCTTCTATATCTTTATAGCACGATCCCCTTTTGTGGTGACCTTGAGAAGGAGGCCTATGGGGCATTGTGGGAGAGAGAGAGAATGTTGGCAAATTGCATTATCTCCTTTTCCCATAATTTACCCTTGCAAAATCAGAGTTCAATTTTGCGTTCATGTTCATATTGCCGTTTTCAATTCTTTTGAATTTTGACTAGTATCAAATTTCAAATTTCATACTGTTTCTTATTGCTTGGTATTGAATCAAATTAACTGTGAATATTTCAATGTTGTAGAAAACTTTGCAGACGGAAACGTAAGATACATTCATCAGCAGAAAAAACATTTCACTTTTTTTTTCTTAAACTTGCAAGTCCTTCTTTAATGATATATCTGGTCTTCATTCGTGTGTCCCTTTTTTTTTTACAAGTCACAAACTTCTTCTTTTTTCCACGCCCGTCTTTGACTTAGGCTTTCAAAGATTATGATCAGTTATAAAATACCACTTTTTATCTTATCAGGTTTAGCTTCTTTCTGTTACATTTCAATTACAATTGATTACTCATATTTTTCACATTTCTGTATTACTGTAGAACTATCCGAGTCGGTTGGGTCATGTTTTGATTGGTTGGTTGCGAACTACGAAATCTTCCGGCAGCCTTGTGCCAGATCTTATATTGAAACGTTTGAACCGCCGTAGGTACTGATATAGTAGTCTGGCGCGCGGCTATCGGAAGTTTTTACGCAAGTACCCATGGCTGCTCCAGGAAATTTCGTTTTGTCGTCCACCCGCTCAAAGTTTTGTACTTTCATCTATGTAAACATTTAACTCATCTCCTGATACTTACCATACAATATAACAATACCTTTCTCAAAAATACATTTGTCATATTCCTATATAATATTTACTGTACTCTATTAATTTTGTCGGGAGACATTGAGACCAATCCCGGTCCGATATCCGATACGTCCAACACCACTGCTAGTTGTATTTCTATTGCTCATCTTAACATACGTAGTATACGTAATAAGATAGAATTCATATCTGACTTTATGTCCGACTTCGATATATTGTGTTTCTCTGAAAGTCACTTAGATCGCACAATTTTAGATGCAGACTTGACTTTTGATACCCATGAAAGCAGCATATACAGACAGGATATGACATCACACTCGGGTGGGCTCATTGCATATGTCTCAAATTTCCTTTTTTCTAAACGAAGATATGACTTGGAGCACAATTTAGTTCATTCAATGTGGATTGAAGTCAAATATCGGTCAACATCCTTTCTCCTTTGTACTGTTTATCGTTCTCCTAACACAACTGTTGCATTTTGGGACTATTTCAATATTTCCTTAGAAAAAGCTCTTGAGTCTAATAAACGAATAGTTATTGTAGGAGACCTAAACCAAGACTTGCTCGATCCGACTGAATTCCATCTTAGAAATGTTATATCTATGAACAATCTCACGAATGTCATCACAAAGCCTACTCGTGTCACAACACACTCATCAACACTACTTGACCCTATTCTTGTCTCCAATTTTATCAACGTTACTCATGCTGACACCTTAGACATTGAAAGTATCATTAGTGACCATAAAGCTACTCTTGTTTTATTTAGGTTTGACAGTACCCCTTTAACATGCTTGAAAAGAAAGGTCTGGTTTTATAACCGAGCTGATTTTATTGAACTTAACCAAATGATAAACGTAAAAAATTGGAACCCATTGTTGTCTTCTGATATAAACGAAGCATGTGAATATTTTACTTCTACCCTATTAGAAATGATGTCAGTATGTATACCATCAAAAGAAGTCACCATCAGACCCAATGACAGACCGTGGTATGACTCTGAAATAAGGCGACTTAGTAGACAACGCGACAGACTTAAGAAACTCATGACGAAACGTGGACAAACTTCGGATTGGCTTAGATATAAAAACATAAGAAATAAAGTAAATAATTTGAAAAAACATGCCAAACAAAGATACTTTAGTAATCTTGATGAAACAATTTCAAACTCCCGCATCAGTGACCCCAAAAAATATTGGAAATATCTCCGCAGTCTAGTCAACATGAACAAGAAATCTGACCTTATTCCAATTCTTAAATCTAACAGTAATAACGTCGAAATATTTCATTATACAGACTTGGAGAAGGCAGAATGTTTAAACGAATATTTCTCATCTATTTCTAATGTAGATGAGTCTAACGCTTGTTTGCCACCTTTTCATCCTAAGACTTGTAATATTCTGAATATAATTGACATCACTAGACAACAAATAGAAGACATAATCAGCACTTTAGAAGTAAACAAAGCAGCAGGCCCTGATTTAATTAGTCACAAATTACTAAAAAATATTAAACAGAGCATATCCAAACCCTTACAAATATTATTTAATAAGTCGTTACAAGATCAAACTTTCCCTCAAAAATGGAAACATTCACTAGTTAATCCACTTTTCAAAAAGGGAGATAAATCTTTAGCGTGCAATTATCGACCAATATCTCTTTTAAGTTGTGTCGGTAAACTGATGGAAAGGTGTGTATATAAACATCTGTACAACCACCTACACTCAAATCATTTACTCTACGAAAAGCAGTCTGGTTTCTTGCGAGGACATTCAACAGTCCATCAACTGATCGAAATATACCACCAAATCGTTTCTTCTTTTGATGCAAAACAAAATCTGTGTATGGTATTTTGTGACATATCGAAGGCATTTGATAGAGTCTGGCATAGAGGTCTTATTTTTAAACTTCGTCAACTTGGCATCGATGGTCCCCTTCTTCAATGGTTTAAAAATTATTTGTCTAATCGCCAACAATCTGTTATTATTAGAACTGCCAGATCTAAAACAACATCAATAAATGCAGGCGTTCCTCAAGGATCGGTTCTCGGGCCATTACTTTTCCTTGTCTACGTGAATGATATTTCAGACAATCTTTTAAGTATATCTCGTCTGTTTGCAGATGACACTTCACTAGCTTGTACTACCACTCAAATTGAAGATATTGAAGGTATTTTAAATCATGACCTGCTTATTATATCCCAATGGGCAAAACAATGGCTGGTATCATTTAATCCCTCAAAAACAGTAGCTATGCACTTCACAAATACTAATGTTCCGCCACCAGATTTATTATTTAACAATGTTCCGATTCAGTTTGTTACGAATCATAAGCACCTTGGACTAACTCTAAGTAGTAATGGTAAGTGGCGTGAACATATTAATAATATAACCCAGTCTTCAAACAAGATCCTGGGAATTATGAGATCTTTAAAATTTAGGCTAAAGAGAGATTCTCTCAACCAAATATATATATCTTTTTTGCGACCACTTCTCGAATACCCCTCAGTAGTCTGGGATAACTGTACTATGTCGGAAAAGGATCGTTTGGAAAAAATTCAAATTGAGGCCGCAAGAATAGTAACCGGTATTACAAGATCAGCTTCTACTCTTGACTTATACAAAGAAATCGGTTGGTTAACATTAGATAATAGGCGTAAATATCAGAAACTTGTACTTATTTATAAAATAGTCAACGGTCAGACTCCGCAATACTTAAACGATATCTTTCCTTTTAATGTTAACGCAAGAACAAATTATTTACTCCGCAATGCTAACGATATCGATTTAGTTGCTTGTCGAACCGAATTGATGACGAAGTCATTTATTCCATCTGCAGTTACTCTATGGAACGAACTCTCCGACGATATTAAATCCTTGCAATCTTTGTCGCAATTTAAATCTCGTATCCTACAGACTTTTCATGTTTCTGATGTTCCTAAGCACTATTTCGTCGGTAAACGCCATCTCTCTGTTGTACATACAAGAATTCGTAACAGGTGCAGCAATCTGAACTTTGACCTTTTCTCGAATTATATATCTCAAAATGCAAGCTGTAGGTGCGGTTACGATCAAGAAGATGCTGAACATTATTTCTTCAGATGTACACAATACGCAATACAGAGAAATAATCTCTTTCAAACTTTACGTCGATTTCATCCATTAAATATCAACATTCTATTGTATGGATCTGATAATCTCAGTTTCGAAGACAACTCATTGATATTTAGGACTGTACAAACTTATATAAAAGATACAGGACGATTCAAGTAATCCTGAAGCAGCAATTGATAATTTATTTGACCAATTCGCCACTGACTTACGATTAATCTACAGTAATCATTTAGTTAAAATCTAAAATATGAGTGTTTTTTTTTTCCCTTCATTTTCTTTTATATAAAAATGTCCTATTTTCTTTTCCAACTCGATTTATCAATTTATCAATTGCCATTACGATGTTAGTGCGTAACTGGAACAAAATTGTCGTCAAAAATCAAATGAAAACTTAATGCATATTAAAAAGCTAAAAGCAAAAACGGGCGACTCTAAAAAAAAATGTAATTTCATAAAGGGAATGACCGAATCTAAGTTGAGAGAACTTGTGGTCAGACCCTTTTGCCTTGTCCTTTGATTGTGTATATTGTTCTATGTTGTAAATTATATTCTTGTAAAATACTTGGCAATAAAATATGTTTAAACTAACTTTTTCCAACCCTGTTTTTGAAGTCGTCTGTATACTATCGACCCTGTTGGAGAATAGATTATCTTTTATCGAACTAAGCTAGAATTCGTCTGCTCGAGACACGATAATCTAGGGAAGCCTACAAGGGTCGAAGTGAAGTTTTTTTTTTTTCTTTTTTTAAAAACGTAATAACGTGAATTTAAAACACTTTATACATGACGCAAAAAAGTCGCACTTACGCGAAAAATCTCGTCAAAACATGTTTTAAAACACGTAAAAATGCGTTTAAAAGTCGTATTAATGCGAAAAATCTCTGAATTTGAAACACGTGACTCACTAGTATAAGTCTGCATCTTGACTTTGCTTTACAACTGTCAGACGAGGCTAGCACTGGCAGCAGAGATCGAACAAGGATTCCAGCAATGATAGAGAAATTTTCACTATCACTATGCTCGATCTTGACAAGATTGTTGAAAATGTTTGTTTAATTGGTGTTTCACGACCTTTCTAACATTCTTTCAGTTATTCAGCTGCACTTATCTGTACGTTGCTGGCTTTTCTTTTACCAATAACTCGCCATTAACTACCAACAATTTGCACGACAGTATTTTTAGGCCACTGGCAGCTATTCTACATCAACATCGTCGAAATCTGATAAGAGGTGAAAGAGGAATGAAACCCTTCGCAATGACGATCATCAGTCTCCGAAAAGAACTTGGCTTAGCTAATAAATCGAGCCATCGACCACAGGGTTTCAAGCCATGTATCTTACAAATTGATCTACATAGCTCGGCTAGATCTCAAAAAGATGTTCATCGAGTCGGTATTCATTGTGGGAAAATCAACAAGAAATAGTGTATTTTCAATGATTAAAACACAGATGAAAACGGAGTAAAGTCGAAACAAAAAAAAATACACCCAGACCTTTTATGCAGTAGCACTGTTTATTTCATAATGTAGCTTTCATTAGAAAAATCTTCCGTGGCTTAGTGGTCGGAATTATTAACTTGTATTGAGAAGCCATGGTTCGATCTCACCTACCGAAGCCAATCACGTCTCATAGTAGGATACAGTAAAGCTGCAGACTTACTGATGAATCCAAGGAAGATCATGAATAAACGAGTTACAAGTGTGATGTGATTTAAATACCAATTTGAAAGCGACATAAAGCACCATCCAAACACACAAATCTGTATTGGGCGATTCAACTGAATGTCACGTACATTTAACTCAATCATAACGAAAACAGTAGAAAGAAATGTTAACTGCGAGTTTTCGATTCGCATTACTACGACTTTTAAACACGTTATTTCATGTTTTAAAACACGCTATTACGAGATTTTTTATGTTACTGCGAATTTTATTCGCGTCATTACGTGTTTTAAATTCACGTTATAGCGAGAATTTTCGCATTAATACGACTTTTAAATGCGTTATTACGTGTTTTAAAACACGTTATTACGAGAATTTTCGCGTTAGTGGGATTATTTTCCTTATAACGAGTTTTAAATTCACGTTAAATTACGTGTTTTTGAAATGCATTTTACCTTCATTTTGACCGCTGTAGGCTTTCGTAATAATCACCTATGTTACGCATTCTTGAACTCTGGCTAAAAATAGATTCAGAAAATTGACTCTTCAAAACAAAATGGCGGATTTATATAGAGAAAGAAGGAAAAAGCTGATCTGAAGAGATAAGGCTATCTACTCGAAACAAAGTAATCATGTAGGACATGACTTCAGACGTCATCCAGGGATTGCATGGGTCAGTGGTAAAGGTGTAGAATGCGAAAACTGGAAGCTCCGAGCCCGAGCCAGTGCTTGACTTTTTCGTCGGATTGTCCTTGGGTAAATTCTTCAGAGCCCTACCCTAGAAACAGGGCATACATGAATATGTGAGCTTTCAATGTGGTAGCCAACATTTTCTCCATTTCCCTAAATCTTTTCAAGATACTTCTTCCCCCAAGGTCGTTAGAGCACAGGGTAATTTAGATAAGAAAATCCTGGTATTATTTTGTGGTGTGTCCTTTAGCTAGGCATTCCAGAAAGCCAGCCAAGTGATGTTGAAACTCGGAATGGAAATAAATATGTGAGCTGTCGCTCTGATTGGAAGATATGAGCCATGCTCTGGTAAAAGGGGGCTTAATGCATCTCCGCGATGCATTATACTAATCAAGGCATCACATAATTATAAATCCATGATAGTCACTCTTTTTATAACAACCGATTTAATCATGAGGCAAATAGGTCCTTGGACATAGATAAAAATTGACCAATATCGAAAAGTTTCGGCCCAGGTCAGCCTGCGCGGACTGCGCAGGCTGACCTGGGTCGATACTTTTCGCAGGTGCATTAAGCCCCCCTTTTCACAGAGCATGGCTCATTTACAATTTTCTTTTTTCACCATAGGGCACACCAACATCCACGTGATCGATCTTACGGACGTCAATCAGATGAGCGTTCTTTACAACGTGTCCTATGAAAACGTAGACGTCACCGATGTCGAGATTTGTGGCAGCTTCCTGTTTGTTGCTATGGACAACGAAACAGATCGTGAGAAAGGGTTTGTCAATGTCTATGGGGCGTATAATCGTGACAGCAACACCTTGGAGTTACTGCATCAAATCACTGGTGAGTAACTTTGAAGAACTTTTTGACCTTTGTCGGAAATTTCATAAAGATGCTCTACGCCCTTATGCTGTTTTTGAAGTCTTCCCAAATATCTTGTTATGTAAAGAATATCAACTCCAGAGTAGATTTATTTTTAACTTAGCCAAGCATTTAACATTCGTTACCAACTTCCCATTCCAGCATACATCCTTTGAGACTGTCCAAGTTACGCTTGTATTACCATCACAGACTGTTCATTTTTGGAATCTCTATAGAACATACCCAAGTACTAAAAATAAACTGAGTGACACTTTATTTTTTCAAGAGTTTCCAGATATGCTTGAGTACTGTAATTCCATCAACAGTGCTTCTATAATTGTTGGAGATTTCAATTTCCATTTTGACGATCCTGGACGAGCTCCCACAAGTAAGATTCGTGGTATTCTGGAAACATTTAATCTAACTCAGTCGGTATACACACCCACTCACAACCGTGGACAAATGGGTGGTACACAGGAATGATGATGGTATCGTCAAGTCCACGTTGGTCACTCAGGAACTTAGTTCTGATCATTATTGTGTTTTAAGTGACCTCAGTGTTGAGCCCATAATCTATAAGGAGGTTCGCAAACTGCGCAGTATTGATCGTTAGGCGTTTAGGAAGGACCTTAGCGCATTATCTCCAGAGATCTGCCCAACAGTTGAAGCTCTGGATTCTGCACTACATGCTGTAGTAGATAAACATGCGCCATTAACACGACGGCAGATCAGGACAGAACGATTTGCTCCGTGGTACGATGCCATAAAGGAGGAACTAAGTGAGGCCAAGCGGCAAAGACGTCATGCTGAGAGACGGTGGCTTAAAACCGGACTTACGGTCTTTAAGCAGATGTATTCTGCAGCTAAACGACGAGTGACTAGTTTAGTGAATGAGGCAAAAACGGCGTGGTACAGCTCTCAAATTTCAAACTGTGATTCCAGCAGGCAGCTGTTCAGTGTGTACAGTGCTTTAAGTGGTCTTGATAAACCAGGCCCTCTTCCTACAAATTGTTCTGAGCATGAACTACCCAGTAAATTCATAAACTTTTTTACATCAAAAATTTCAAATATACGTACTGAACTAGATAAACTATCAACATCTACTTCATCCTCGTACTATGTAGGTCATGACAATGTATCTCATTCGTTTACAGCATTCAAACCGGTTACTGAAAGTGAAATCAGAAAGATCATTACCAATTCTAGGCCAACCACATGCTCATTAGACCCAATCCCTACATCGCTGTTGGTAGAATGTATTGATCCTTTGCTCCCGATCTTTACAAATATTATAAATGAGAGCTTGTTGTCAGGTATCTTTCCCACCACATGTAAAACTGCAGTAGTGAAACCTTTATTAAAGAAGGCCGGTTTAGACCATAACAACTTCAAAAATTATCGTCCAGTCTCAAATCTATCATTCTTGTCAAAGGTAATCGAAAAAATTGTTTTAAAACAGTTATTTGAATATTTGAACACCAACTCAATGTTAAGTCCAAACCAGTCAGCATATAGGCCTTGTCACAGTACAGAAACAGCATTGCTTAAAGTAACAAATGATATTCTGCTCGCTCTGGATCGCGGACATGTATCCTTACTCGCTCTACTGGACCTGTCTGCCGCATTTGATACCATAGATCATGCGATAATGGCAAACACCTTGCAGTCAGATTTTGGCATATCTGGGACTGCCCTTTCCTGGTTCAAATCCTACATGTTCGATAGAAAGCAGTTTGTTTCTGTAAACAACTGTTGTTCTGACCCAGTTAATCTTGAGTATGGTGTCCCACAAGGCGCTGTCTTGGGGCCCGTCCTCTTTGTAATGTACACAAGGCCGTTAGTAGTATAGGAGGGTAGACCTCGGACAAAAACCGTTTTGTCCGAGGTCTACCCTCCCTGAGTGCCATTTTGTCCGAGGTCTACCCTCCCTGAGTGCCATTTTGTCCGAGGTCTACCCTCCCGGGGAGGCAAAAGACCGGTCAAAATATCAAACCGGAAGTAGATGTCCGCTTTTTCTGCCCCCCCATGCCACGGTCAGAGCCCCTTTTTAACTATCTCTGTGAAAAGGGGTCTTAATGCATCTGCGCGCACGCGCGCACGGATCGTAATGATATGGTTCGGCAGAGACTATCGTTGGACTTAGTCTTTTTTCTTCATCGGAGATAGATGTTCACCATCTTTGACGCGACTGGGGGTCCTTTTTTTAAACCATGGTCTGTGAAAAGGGGTCTTAATGCATCTGCGCGCACGCGCGCACGGATCGTAATGATATGGTTCGGCAGAGACTATCGTTGGACTTAGTCTTTTTTCTTCATCGGAGATAGATGTTCACCATCTTTGACGCGGCAGGGATCCTTTTTTTAAACCATGGTCTGTGAAAAGGGGTCTTAATGCATCTGCGCGCACGCGCACGGATCGTAATGATATGGTTCGGCAGAGACTATCGTTGGACTTACTCTCAAAAAGACCGGTCAAATTGTCAAAACGGTGGTAGATGTTCACCATTTTGACGCGGCAGGGGTCCTTTTTTTAACCATGGTCTGTGAAAAGGGGACTTAATGCATCTGCACGCACGCGCACGGGTCGTAATGATATGGTTCAGGCAGACACTATCGTTTGACTTAGGCTTTTCTCTGTCATCGTTGGACTTAGTCTTTTTTCTCCGTCTTCGTTCGCCTCAATCTTTCTCTATTACCGTTGGACTTAGTCTTTTTTCCCACGATATGGGTTATTTCCCCCTCCTCAGCTTGGCTCAGGCAAATACCATCGTTGGACTTGGTCTTTTTTTCCGTCTTTTGTTCGCCTTAGCCTTTCTCTATCACCGTTGAACTTAGTCTTTTTTCCGTCTTTTGTTCGTCTCAATCTTTCTCTATCACCGTTGGACTTAGTCTTTTTTCCACGATATGGGTTATTTCCCCCTCCTCAGCTTGGCTCAGGCAGAGAGTATCGTTGGACTTAGTCTTTTTTCTCCGTCTTCGTTCGCCTCAATCTTTCTCTATTACCGTTGGACTTAGTCTTTTTTCCCACGATATGGGTTATTTTCCCCTTCCTCAGCTTGGCTCAGGCAAATACCATCGTTGGACTTAGTCTTTTTTTCCGTCTTTTATTCGCCTCAGCCTTTCTCTATCACCGTTGAACTTAGTCTTTTTTCCGTCTTTTGTTCGTCTCAACCTTTCTCTACAGTCGTTGGACTTAGTCTTTTTTTGAGTTGTTCTTTGTCTCTATTACCGTTGGACTTAGTCTTTTCTCCACGATATGGGTTATTTCACCTCCTCACCCACCGTTGGACTTAGTCTTTTTTCCACGATATGGGTTATTTCACCTCCTCACGCTGGTTCAGGCAGAGAGTATCGTTGGACTTGGTCCTTTTTTCCCGACTTTGTCCGCCTCAATCTTTCTCTATCATCATTGGACTTAGTCTTTTTCTTCGGCTCCTAGCTGTATGATCTTTAGATATCTGTCTGACGAACTCAGTCTTTTTTTTAAAACTAGCTTTAGGGGATAAAGACCGTATTGTTTTGTAACTTGTCTATAAGATCTGAGAGCTGAGTTTATTTGTAGCACTATTTTGTCGATTTGATTGAATTAGTCAGACAAGATTTGACACCTTTATGCTATATGCTATCTTCTGAGTTGGTCAGAGATGGTTTATAGTATAAATCCTTACCATACAAGCATCGTGTTGGGTTAACCTTGTTTGAGTTAATTCGAATTGGAGAATATCGTTTGGAATGTAACTCTTGGAATGTAACTCTTGGGATGGTACTCAGTCGTAAAATTGACAAGTCTCGAAGATAGGACTTTCTGGAATGAATGTTAGCTCTGAAAAGAGCTGTTTTTTATCATTCTCTGGATTGGAATTAAATTAATCATTCGAGCAAGTTAATTCCAAAATCAGAGAAAGATAGAGGATTCTAAACCTCTTCATCATCAACTCATTGGTTGGTTGATATCACAGACTCCCCAAAGATTGGATCATCAGTTGGCATAACCCAAAGATCGGGGTAGAAATTAGGTGCTGGGTTCTGGGTATAGGGGTTATACCCTTGTCTTGCAGAGAACTCAGCCGACGTCTTTGTCTTTTGGCGTTTTCTCTTCTCCTCATTCCTTCGACTTTTACCAAATAGTCCACAGCAGAATCTGAACAAACCCATCGTGGAAATGAAATGGCATATAGAGAAATTTGCTGGTTTTATAGCTTGGTGTAGGGTTTGACCTACTTTTCGTCTTGAAATTAAGAGTACGAACGTGGGCGAGACCATGTAGATAGAATATAATGTACTATATGATCTATCTACATTTTTTTCCAAGACTGATATTTTGTGGAGGAATTATCTTTGTGGAAAAAAGAATGAAAAAACACCATTTAAACAGTATAACTTTTATTTGAACAGAACTGAACAATGAACTGAGCAATGAACATATTTACAACAAACACATAGATAAAAGAACTATTATACATTTATATACTATTTGTGGGGAAAAAGTCTCTGAGCTTTATTGAATAGAATTCCATACTGCTGATTGAACCATAACACTACATCTCGATCGTTTCGTCGATGTTCCGTTGAGAGGAATTTCTGTTGAAGATATTTCTGTATGTTGTATCCTCTGGCGGCAGCATCCAATACGAAGATACAGTAAAATCCGCAAACTTTTCCCTGTGGACTCTGAAGAGTTTGTCGATTGTATCTCCACGAATAAGAATGATTGTCTAAAATGTTAATGATTTCTGGCTCAAGTGGTGGTAGTCCGTAGGGATCAAAGTATAGTACATCACCATTATTGTTGAATATCACGGCTACCCAATGTTCTCCTGGACCGGTTGATTTCTCTGTGTTCACAATGTAGGCTTTCACATGATCCGGTTTTTGTCGAGGTAAGTGATCTTTTGCACAGACTTTTGCCTGTAGATTTTTTATCCACGTTCCATGATCCAATATGTATTGAATTTCAGAAGTATACATTTTTTCTAATCACTTTCTTCCCAGGATTGTTTTACTTTGTCACACCAGTATTGTAACCACGACTCCGTGAATTCAGATAAAATGTTTTGTTTTATATTTCGCCATAATCTGTAGGCTTCCACATAGTCACTTTCATCGAGTTTCATTTCTATGAGTTCAGGATACCATTTTTCCATGATTTCGTATGGATTTAATTCCATCATGGCTTTTTCTATGAACATATCTGTATGTTCTTGTCTATCCTTGAATAAACACAGTTCATGCTGTGTTTGACTGGGATGATCCACTTGACATCCGTAACACTGGTTGGTAACTTCACTGACAATAAGATTTTTTAATTTTTCAGTCATATGTTTTTCGAAGCTGTTGTGAATGTCATTTTTCCGAGTAGAGATGCACTTCGACACAGAATATTTCACTTTTTCTGCTTCTTCTCTAAGTGTTATAGCAAATCTGAGTCCCAACATTGTTTTTTAGTTCTTTAGTCCTGTAGATAGTCCTGAAAAGGGCTGTTTTTCAATAGTCCTGAAAAGAACTGTCGTTTTCGATATTATATTCCTTAGTCCTGAAAAGGACTGTTTTTTGTGAAAGCTATCTTTTTGATCAGAGAGTTTCTGTTGGTTTTTCCAGGCTTAATAATCTGTGATAACTTCTCTCAAACTGTTGATTTCAATCTGATTGTCAAATTCAGCAAAGACAATAACGTTGATAGCTGCTGCCAGAGCTTGACCAAACTGAAGTTCAATTCGAAGATTTCCAGTTTTTATAGGATGAAGTTGTCCTTCTTCACTACCTTGATCCGCTGTCAAATCGTATCCCCACAAACAGTATCCACCAACATAGTCTTCTTTACCAATATTAAATGATTTATTAAGTGCTAAAGATGAGTTAGCCTGATACAATGATAGAAAGGATTTCAAATACAATCCTGCTTCAAAGTTAGGTTCAAAGGGTCTGTTATGAATACTGTGACCATTACATGATACATCAATTTTTGACAGATTAAAATGTTGAAAGAAAAATGGATTTCTGTTATAACCCCCATTATAATCAGTATTTGCTACCATTGCAATGAAAATGCGTTTTGGAAGTTGTCCTTGAAACAGATGATCTTCAACTTTAGACTGAAGACCTGTAGAAATGGTAAAAGTTTTTACTTCAACCCTGCGAATAGGAATTTTCATGTTTTGCTGAGCAATAACATGATTTAGATCATTTGCAACAACAGGCAACAATTCGACATTTCGCACATGAAGACTGACTGTTTCCAGTACAATTTTTGGATCTGGTGCACCAGTACCTCCTGTGAGACAAAAGTTTAGCGAAGACCTGTTTAATCTAAGTCTGATTTCAATACCATTGGGTAAATATTTTTCTTGTTGAAACAGATCAAGATGCAAGCGTCCAAAAAGTTCGGCGGTTCTACTTCGTTCAATTTCACGCATTCTAGCTTGTAAACCTTCATTAGTTCCATCATGGTTGAGTGAATTGAAATGAGCAGAGGTGTCTTCAATCCAAAGATTACCAGCTTTCAAATGCGTAGTCTTGCTGTCAGAATTATATGACATAAGATTTTCGATATATGCTCTGTATGGATAGGTATCTGAATTGCTGGTGATTAGTTTATTATTTAGATACAAATCGACACTGCTAAACAAACTGTGCAGGAAGTTGTTTACAGGGGCCACATTTGCATTGACATCTAAATCAGCACCGTCAGCTTGAACGACTTTGTATTTGACATACAAATACGATTGTGACAGATCTGTCCAATGTTCAGTTTGAGGTGGCATGATGAATTCTATCGGTGCATTGTTTGCCAAAGATGATATTGGGAAATGTTCAATCCATTGACTTTCTTGCATCGTTGTCATTGTAGGTGGTACAGAAAGAACATCAAGTTCTGACTTACTGCATTCACAAGAACCGTTTTGCATCATTTTTATATAATTCAAGTAAATGAATTCAATATATTAATCCAATATATTAATCAAAGATATCAAGAGGTCGTCTGTCTCTTTGCCTTATGATCTTACCACTGCGAAGGCGGTAGGGGGAATGGCGTGGTTTTCGTGATTTTCTTTTATTTATCCCTGGTATTACCTTTTCTGCTAGATCATGAATGGCTTGTTTTCCCCTTGAAATTACAACTTTTTTGGGGTTTTTGCCACGTAAAAGGATGTCTTCTACTACACCTATTCCTTGTTTGATTCCTTCTTTTTTCACAGCATTAAAACCAGATTTAATCAACGGTTTAAGCAATGGAGTCACTACTTTAATTGCCGATTTAAATAGCGAACCTAACCCATAGCCATACTGATGTTTTACACCACGATAAACTGGTAGCATTTTTTAAATGATTTTCAATGATTGTCAGTTAAACGTTGCCTGAAATGTAACTTCACTATTGTCTTACCAGTAATGAAATGAACCGGTATACCTAAATCCCCTGTTATTTGAATGTGAATATGATCGAAATCGGATTTCGAAACGGGAATATAACGCGGTATTGTAATTTCATGATTGGTATGTTGAGAACCATAACCATTTTCAATCAAATCGGATGTTTTGAAAGGCAGAACACGAAGTATGGGAGCAAGTGTATCACCCACTATAGTGTGTTCAGCAATATCTGAATAAATATACAGATGATTGTAGCCAGCATCAATGTTTGGATTATATTTAAAGTATTTGAAAATATTTTTACCCTGAAAAAATGTATCATGTTTGAATTCTGGTGATCCACCCAGTTTTAAAAACAGGGATGGATGTAATTTGATCCCTGTTTTTATAATATTATTAAATATAATTTTCGGACGTTTGGTTGAAGATGAATAAGTGATGAACACACCCGACGATTCCTTACGAAGAGCAGGACCTATAGTGGATTGAATCACATCATTGATCGTCTCTATAAGATGTTCAGGTGAAACGTAACTCCCGGCTGGAAAGGAAAATCGAATTGCCCATTTTATTATATCATTTCCACTATTTCGTCTTAATGGAATTATTTGTATATTATCTCCTCTTTTGTCTATCTGTGATATTAATTTGACTAATTCGTTATCCGTTGTTGTAAGATCGAACTCTGCTTCTTCTGCACTTATGTTTAAGAACTGAGAGGGAGTAATAAGTTGAACTAGTGCGACTTCCCAAGTTTCCTTGTCAATATGAACTGTCTTTGGTAAATGAACCTTAAAACAACATTGGGTGTTGTTCGGATAAAGGTCCATGGAACTATCACTGGGTAGAGTGAGATAAAACGAATTCATTTTTTACTATCAATCCACCCTGACTGCTTTTGTTCTGATCTGCTGAATTTTAACCCTGGTGATGGAAGAATATATCCAAGTGAGCTGCTTAACAGGATCAGCCACAATTCACGATCTTGACTTTGAATACTTAAATGTACTATTGAGGTTGCAATAATTGCATAAATGACTAAAATCTGTGAAATATAGGTAAACTGATTCTTTGGGACACGATTTCCACAACAATTGTAGTTCTTACTGATACTACTACTACTACTGCTATCGAAGTTTTCTATTCCGAACTTTTCTTCTATTCCAGACTTTTCTGTTCCACACTCAATGTTTGACTGTGGATTCATTATGAATGTGGTGACTTTTTATAACTTTTTCTTAAGTTATAAGATTTTTTTTTAATAAGAAAAGATGTTTTCACAACACCAAAATAGGATTACACCAAACAGGATTACACCAAATAGGATTCTGGTATCCAACTTTGAAATTTTTTTGGATAACCTTTCCAGTTGACTTTTATTTCTTTGATTAATTTTTTACCCTTACGTCTTGTACGTCTATCAAGAACTGAGTCAATTTCATAAATATCATCATCTTTTATTAATTGAAGTTCATATTCATAATAAGTTCCCAAAATCTGTTCTCCCAGTAGATCTTTTACTTTATAGGTAATAGGCGAAAATGTTTTGTTGACATGACTAATTTCAAATATTTCTTGCGTCCAATTTGGTAAATAACCCTTATCAAATGTACGTTTTGTTTTATTGATTCGAACATGATCTCCAATTTTGAATTTCGGCTTTTTTGTCATTACATTTGTCGGTAATTGAGGATACAGATTTCTTGAAATCTCTGCCTCATTGGATTTTGTTACCATTACAGGAGATGTTTTTATACTTCTGTGAAAAGTATGGTTGTAATTCTTAACTAAAGAATTCAATACGTCAATGTAACGTCTTGTTTTCTTGTACGTAAAGTATTTCCACATTCTCGTTTTCAAAGTTCGTTGAAATCTTTCAACAATGCTTGCTTTTGTCTCTGGGTTTTCAGTGGTGAAAAAATGAATCTGATTCTTTTTCAAGTAGTCTTGAAACGATTTGTTTTTGAATTCCGAACCTTTGTCTGTTTGAAGCGCTAAAGGTTTTCGTTTTGATTTCTGAACGATAGATTGAAATGCTTTGATTAAAGTTTTACCCGTTTTGTCTGGAATAGGGATAACCCATGAAAATCTCGAAAACACATCAATCACACAAAGTAAATATTTCTTGTTATTATTTTGTTTTGCTAAATGTTGCATGTTAGCCAAATCAGCCTGCCATTGATAATCTATACCACCTACAATAGTTTTTCGTCTTTTGAAACGACGACGAATCGGTTTGTGTAAGGTGTAGGTGGATTCACCCTGTAACCATTCTTGAACATCTTTGTATCTTATTCCTTTCAAAACAGATTTCGCAGCGTGATACAATTGCTTTACTCCACTAAATGCAACAGTACTTTTAGGATCATAAAACAACTTTCTTAACACGTAATCAAGTTTTGACTTTACCATGCCTCCCATGACTGAAGTGTTTTACGGCTCGGAGTCTTTTTTATAGACTTTGGGGGAGTTAGCAGTTCTTTAACATAGAATTGCTTCAATCGTTCTCTTTCTTCAGGTTTCATGTATGGAGATTTTTCTTTTATTCTTTTCATACTTCTTTTTATAGGAGTTAGCTTAGTACTTTTTCGTACACTTTTTGGTGTGTGAAATAAGTTATCGGAATCTCCATAGGATTCTGCATGGGAATCTTCATCTTCGCTCAATGATTTACTCGGTGATTTATCATGGACTTTTTGTATCCATTTCCATCTGTTCAAATTGCCAATAACTTCTTGAGGTATATTACTTTCATGTAATGCCTTTGAAAATGTTTTCCATCCTCTGGGCTCAATACCTTTTCTTTGACGTATCGCATCATTGACAAGATCAATAATATTGGAACCATGAATGCTTGTACCTTTATATGACACCACCCCTTGTTCGTCCCAAGTTAAATTATCGTTGTCTTTTATCATACTCAAAAGTAACTCAGCTTTTCTTTTCATGGTTTTTGGTACACTTTGCAAAATTCGATCATATAAGACAACAGATTGCAGTCCAACAGATGCTGATCCCTGTACACTATCATCAGTTTTTGGAAGAAAATTGATCGAAGTTGGTTTTGTTTTCTGAAGCGAATTTTGTAACTTAATCAAAGTTTCGCCATATCTTTGAGCCTTTTCTGTTTCTGACAGATCGGTACTTTGTAAAATCTGACTCATATCTTGTCGAAGATGTGATGCATCTGCAACTTGTGGATTAGGTGGTAAACGAGGTTTTTGAGCTTGTTCGGCTTTCCATCGTTTCATATTTTCTAAGACCTGGAAAGGCACGATAACCATTTTTCTAACAGACATAATTTCTTATCTATAAGATTTTTTATCTACAAGATTTTTTGTCTACAAGATTTTTATCTATAAGATTTTTTTCATTGAAAATTTTTTTATCTACAAGGCTTTTAGAGCTCCTCCTATTCCGATAACGGCTTTTCCTAACAAAGGTAATAATGCAGGTGCAAGCAATGAAAGAAATCCACCTTTTTGATTTAAAATTTGTTTTTTATCTTTTACAGAGACCGATTTTGAAGCTAAACGTCTGAGATGTTGTCGGCTTGAATACAACTTCTTCTACTGATCTGGTGATAAATGTACATTGCCTTTTAAAACATTATGACAGCATTCCGATATACACCTTATCGCTTCTGAGGGTGAATCTTTGACAAGCTTTTTACGTATTTTTGGTGTAGCCTGTATCATGGCCATAACCATCGATCCGTGTTTTTTTATCAGAGGTCTTTTCTTCATGTTGACTTTATCACTATTTCACATCAAATGAAAATAAAAGTTCCATGTCACTATCATTTATACCTGATGTTTTATCATACTGTCTTTTTTTTTACAAAAGAAAACTACGAATCGGAATCAGTGAGTTCTTCATCCTCGCTTTCTTCTACATCTGACCCTCTGTCGGGCAGAGGAATGGTTCTTCCACCACCAAGATGAATCAGACGGTTGTCATAGTCAACACGATATTTTCCTGTGTCAAGGTTATATTGGATTATATCCCCAAACAGTCGATCTTCTGCCTTTCTACCTTTTTTATATTTAGCTAATGTATTTGGAGACCATGAGGCGGATGGAATGGATTGAAACTTCAATTTTTTCCCTGGTTCTATAAATTGTGAATACTTTGTTCTGAGTTTTTGCATTCTTTCACTTAATAGTTCCTTTCTGGATTTCGGATAGCGTTGATGTTCTGAAATGCTGCTTCCTACAGGTCTTCGCATAGTAACAAATCTTTCATCAATTATAGGTGGTGAGGTGGTGGTTCTTTCATCAATCATAGGTGATGAGGTGGTAGTTCTTGCATCAATTATAGGTGGTGAGGTGATAGTTCTTGCATGCGTTTTCGGGGGTTTTCTCTTCTTTGGAGATTTTTTCTTCTTTGGAGACTTTTTCTTCCTTGGAGAATTTTTCTTCTTTGGAGATTTCCTCTTTCGCGGAGCACGTTTTCGAGGTTGCCTTTCACCCCCAAATTTCCTAACGGTTTTAGTTCCATCCCATCTCAGTAAACTTCTGATAATAACACCACCTAGAAATCCACCACCTCCAGGTTTTAAAATAATTCTACGTTTAATTTCCTCATCAATATTCGGATCTGCTAACTGCTCGATATCTGCTCTATGTTTTGTCATATACGTTGTGGTTTGTTTTGGTAATTTGATTTTATCTTCAATGATGTTTTGTGCTGCCAACGTAAACCATTTTAAAATTTCTTTTAATCCTGCTTTCAACACAGACTCTCTTTCATATCTATTGGTTTGTTGACTTAAATTTCGCAAAGCAGCTAAAATTGAAGTTGGTGTGGTTGGTAAAGCCATGTTTACTCACTGTCGCCTATTGATAGAATGACAATATAAAATAAAATGAAGTCATTTTTATTTTAAAAAAACATTGTAACGATTAAGCAGGGGAATAAACGGTTGGACCTCTTTCGTCTTCTTCATAACGATGAAATATATCTGTTCGCAGTCTTAATTCTTTATTTGTTCGTGAATGGAAATCGATGACAAGATATCCATGATCCACCGATGTAGCATCTTCATAAGCAGACAGTAAATGTGGAGCTTGCATTTGGTGAACTAGTGTTTTAATCTGATTTTTATCTCGCTCATTTCGAAATAAAATCATGTATCTTGAATTAAGACTGATGGTTCGACTCGATTTCGATTGTTGAAACATATTTTGTGTGATATAAATCACGGTTGCATTACGGTGATGTCCTTTTCTTGTAAACCAAAGTTTAATTTTTTCCTCATCTTTTTCACCCAGCATATCATCAAAGACGATTAAATGTGGTATAGATACATCGCTGACAAGTTCGTTTTCATCGTCAGGAATTCCTTCCACGAATTTTATTAATTCAAACTGCGAATTGAATTTCTCCTGCATAAGATTGTAAGCATACTGCCATTCTTTGTAACACCAGACAACTCTTTCAGGAACGATATTGAACAAATCTTCTCGATAGTCAATTAATTTATGAACAAAGACTGTCTTTCCACAACCACTCGGACCTGTGATGAAAATATTACAAGGATGTTGAAATAAAATAGCTTGTACATCCACCTCCATGATTTCTTTACTTTTCTCTTTAAGGATTAATAATAAAATGACAACATAAATAACGATGAAAGCATTTTTATTCAATCATTTCTTCAAAAAAAGATCAGTCTTGGAAATTGTAGATAGATCATAACATTCTATGTGAATGAATTTTTACAGTACGTTATGTTCTATCTACATGCTCACCTACCGTTCGTACTCTTAATTCAAAGACAAAAGCAGATCAATCCCTCCAGTAAGCTATAAAAACCCAGTGAACTTTTCCTATAATCATACATCTCTCGTTTCTCGAGTAGTGCAAATAAATTATAAAGTATACCAAGACGAGAAAAAATCAAATATGGAGCAGCTAATTTTTCAATTTTTAAAAAATCTTGCAGAGAGAAAAAACTTTTTGGGCGATAGAAAAAATTTTTACGATTAAAAAAATCTTGCAGAGAGAAAAAAACATTTTTATCGATAGAAAAATTTTTTTAAAAAATCTTACAGAGAAAATTTTTTTCAAATAAAAAATCTTAGTCAAATTTTTTCGATAGAGAAAATTTTTTACGCTTAAAAATTTCGGATAAAAATTTTCGGATAAAAATTTTTTACAATTTAAAAAAGTTTTTGCAGATTAAAAAACTAGGGACGAATAAAAACTAGGGACGAATAAATCTAAGATCGGGTAAGTCTAGGCGAATCGATTTCCGGGAAAATGTCGGAAAAAACACACTCAGATCATATAGTCAGGCAATGTCTAAAGATCATACTGTTAGGAGCCAAAGAAAAGACTAAGCCCAACGGTGATAGAGAAAAGGTTGAGACGAACAAAAGACGGAAGAAAAGACTAAGTCCAACGGTGATAGAAAAAGATTAAGGCAAATAAAGACGGAAAAAGACTAAGCTCAACGATACTCTCTGTCTGACCCAGCGTAAGTAGGGAATATAGTCCATATCGTGGAAAAAAGACTAAGTTCAACGGTGATAGAGAAAGGCTGAGGCGAACAAAAGACGGAAAAAAGACTAAGTCCAACGATACTCTCTGTCTGACCCAGCGTAAGTAGGGAATATAGTCCATATCGTGGAAAAAAGACTAAGTTCAACGGTGATAGAGAAAGCCTGAGGCGAACGAAGACGGAGAAAAAAGACTAAGTCCAACGATCCTCTCTGCCTGACCCAGCGTAAGTAGGGGATATAGTCCATATCGTGGAAAAAAGACTAAGTTCAACGGTGATAGAAGATTGAGGCGAATAAAGACGGAAAAAAAGACTAAGTCCAACGATGATCTCTGCCTGAACCAGCATGAGGAGGGGAAAATAACCCATATCGTGGAAAAAAGACTAAGTTCAACGGTGATAGAGAAAGGCTGAGGCGAACAAAAGACGGAAAAAAGACTAAGTCCAACGATACTCTCTGTCTGACCCAGTGTAAGTAGGGAATATAGTCCATATCGTGGAAAAAAGACTAAGTTCAACGGTGATAGAGAAAGCCTGAGGCGAACGAAGACGGAGAAAAAAGACTAAGTCCAACGATACTCTCTGCCTGACCCAGCGTAAGTAGGGGATATAGTCCATATCGTGGAAAAAAGACTAAGTTCAACGGTGATAGAGAAAGATTGAGGCGAACGAAGACGGGAAAAAAAGACTAAGTCCAACGATAACAGAGAAAGACCAAACCGAGTGAAGATGGTGGCACATCTTCTTTTTCCCCGAGTCATTCTGTGGTGTCACACGTTTTCAATTCAAATTTTTGGCGGGAAAACGTCTCGGCCAATCAAAATGCAGGATCAACCCGAACAAAACATGGTGACACACCATTCTTTGCTAGGAATTCCACTTCCGGTTTACTCTTTTGTTTTTTACATTTTTGCAGTGGTGTGAGGAGGGGGGGCAGAAAAAGTGGACATCTACTTCCGGTTTGACATTTTGACCGGTCTTTTGCCTCCCCGGGAGGGTAGACCTCGGACAAAATGGCACTCAGGGAGGGTAGACCTCGGACAAAATGGCACTCAGGGAGGGTAGACCTCGGACAAAACGGTTTTTGTCCGAGGTCTACCCTCCTATACTACTGCCGTTACTCTCACTTATTGACAGGCAATGTGTGTTAAACCAATCATTTGCTGATGACACTCAGATCTATAATTCTATAGCTCCTTCACAGATTGGATCAATGGTTCAAAATGTAGAAAATTGCATTTCCTGTGTTAAAGTATGGATGGGTCAAAATAAATTGAAACTTAATGATGACAAAACTGAGGTATTGTTGATTCAAACCAAGAACTCATTCAAGTCCTGTGAGAGTTCTTCCACTCTTCGTGTGGGTAATGAAGATATTCCTTTCACTGCATCAGCCAGAAACCTTGGTTACATTATCTCTGACAATATGTCGCTTGATACACATGTCATGACTGTATGTAGATCTGCTTATTGTGCTATTCGTCAGATCAGTTCAATCCGTAGGTTTCTTACGACAGATGCCACAAAAACCTTAGTGTGCATTTGTTCTTAGTCGATTTGACTATTGCAATTCCCTTTTGTCAAATGCCCCTAAATATATCATAGACAAGTTGCAGAGAGTTCAAAACTGTGCAGCTCGACTCATAGTTAAGGCACGGAAGCGTGACCATATCACGCCCATCTTTAAATCATTACATTGGCTTCCAATTGAAGCACGTATTGACTACAAACTCTGTGTTCTTTGTCACAATTATTTTTCGGGGCTATCCCCGGTATACCTCAGTAGTCTTCTTAATCAATATATGCCTTCTAGAAACCTGAGGTCCTCGTCAGATTCCCGTATATTAAATGTCCGAAGAGTCCGCACAAAGATGTACGGTGAGCGAAGTTTTGCATTCTGTGCTCCAGAGCGGTGGAATTCACTTCCATATAGCATAAGGCATATACAATCATCTGAAGCCTTTAAAAGGCACTAAAGTCACACCTATTTCTTATTCATTACAGCTAAATTGTCTCCACAACATGATAAGTGAACCTTATGATGTAGTTCGTGTGAATTTTATGTAAGTTTGTGTGTGAGTTTTTGTATGAGATTGTACAGCGCTGTGAGCCTGGTTTGTCCGGGATATAGCGCTATATAAATGTACATTATTATTATTATTAATTTTTACCCCAGGCTATTTTCAAAACGATATTTGTAGCGTCAAGTTTGTGACACTACCTACCGAATATGCAACAATTTTGCCCAACATTTTGGGAATGCAGTACATATCTAGTAAGCTTTTTTCCACTTTCTACTGCTTTATTTTTAACACAAGACGCAAGGGTGGCTCATATTATGTTCTGTTCTGTTCTGTTCTCATATTATTTTTACCAAGGGCTACAATTAAAGCAATATCTAGCTGGACGCCCATTTGTTGATTTTTTGGACAAACCATCATGACTCGAGATCTGGTTTTCTAAAACAAGGAGATCTTTAAAACATGTTGATTCTCGCAGTGGTGTCACTATTGACGACGAAGACATAGTTTGACCAATATTGGGAAAAAAAGGTGCACTAGAAAATGCAACTTAAAAAAAATCACATCTATAGATGTCGTAATTGTTTTCATCAAAGGCTTCCCCTTGCACCACTATAGAACTCTTTAGCCTAACAATTGACCCGATTAAAAAAAAAAAAAAAAAAAATGGACAAAGGTCATTCAAAGTAATTTGGTGTAAACTATCTGTGAAAAGTTTCATTCGACTTCTAGGCCTGTTAAAAAATTCTTTTGTTTGAGAGATCAATATTTTCATTGACTGAATATATATATATTCATTTCACTTATATAATCTATCATATGCTATTTGAAAGTCAAGATTCGTTAGTATATTACAAAATTGTCCGGAGAATTTTACATCGACTACTTTTAATGTAACAGATCCACTATTTTGTCATTGTACTAACACTAATTCTTCAAATACAAATAAGTTTTCTGATCCGGAGCGTCCGTGTAACTGTGATTGGTTTGATGTAGAGTGTCGTCAGTCACGTCAGCTATATGTGAACGCTTTAAGCGTTTTTAATCGCTGTAAAACTCACTGTGACAGACAGGAGTTTTGCAGACTTAAAAATGCTTATAAAAATATGTAAGGAAGAGAAGAGAGAATTTGAAAGCATTCATATTAAAAAAAAATGTCTGAATTAAAAAGAGAGAAGCCTAAAAAAAATTGGAAATTTTTCAAAAAGATTCAACTGAAGATTTGTTCACTTATTTGAAATCGAATCGTTAGGAACAGATATTTTATCAGTGTAGGATACCAATCAACAAGCAGACAATTTTTGCAATAATCGTGATTTTAATTGTGAAGATTGTCCCTTTGATGAACTTAATTCACGCATAACAGTCAAAGAATTTTTTTCATCCATAACTTTTTTGAAAAAAAATGCAAGGCTGAGGGCAATGATTGTATAATGAATACGTATTTAATTGAAAGTAGTAATATTTTATTATTATACTTGTGGCATTTGTGATGCTGTTTTCGACTCTGGTTTTTCTCCCAGACAAATGGACTGAAAAATTAATTGTACCAGTCCATAACTTGGGTATGTTAAACAACCCTAATGAAAAATACCTGAGGCATTACTTTACTTAGTTGTTTATCTAAGCTCTTTACAAGCGTATCGAAAAACACAATAAATAAATTTTGTGACGAAAACTCTGTCGTATTAGATGCACATTTTGGATTTAAAAAAGAAGTCTCCACCACTAACGCTAGTTTTATATTAATGAGTATTGTTAAAAAAAATCTCAACGAAAACAAACGTTTGTATTGTGTCTTTGTCGATTTAAAGAAATGCTTTGATTCGATTAACAGAAATGCACTGCAGCTAAAAATGTATAAACACTGCATTCAAGGGAAATTACTTACGATTGTACGAGATATCTACAGTACTGTTAAATCACGTGTGAAAAATGGTAATTTACTTTCAGAGTTTTTTTTGAGTACACAGCTGGCCTAAGACAAGGGGAGATAATCTCTCCGATCTTAGTGCCATTATTTTTTGAGGACTTGGAACTATTTTTGTCGGAGAATCCAAATTCTAGAATCAGTATTCATGAATGAACTTTCTATTATCATTTTATTATTCGTGGGAAAACGCCATCAGAACTTCAAACTGTAGATAAATTGAGTGAATATTGTGACAATTTGGGCTTATGGTTTATAGGAAGAGAGGATCATTAAAACTAGACGAAGTTTGGACGTAAAACGGAAAGAAAATAGATTCAGTAGATAATTTTTGTTATTTAGGGACGTTATGTCATTACACTGGTAGTTTTGCACAAAACCGAGAATATCTCTCGTCAAAAGCGCTGAAAGCCCTGAACGTTCTTTTAGTAAACTGTTGAAAATTTAGACTGTCAAACAAAATTCTTTGTCGATTGCTCGTCGCATTCGTTGGTTCTATTCTAGGATATTCTTGTGAGACCTGGGGACAAAATCTAAAGAAACTAAACGAGTACACCTTAAGTTTTGCAAACGTGTACTCTGTGTTAATAATAAATCATGTAATATGGTAGTTTATGGTGAATTAGGTAGATACCCTTTGTATATTACCAGATACATTGAGGCATTGTAAAATATTGATTTAAAATTATGAATTCAGATTACATAATAATACAAAATGTTGATAATGATGCATACTGGGATTATCTAAACGGCAGGGAAAAATGGGTTTCAGACGTTAAAACTATTTTGGATGATTTTGTAAAGAGTAAGCATATCAGTGTTACTGATTTTTGCAAACCTCTCTTGCTTAAAGCAATCTATCATGCGTTCCTTTAGAAGAGGTAAGGATTGCTGGTAAACAACATTTATTTGTTCTCCAACAGTATTTTCTATGCTATTCAAGACGAATCATATTATCTGAACAATATCCAATTTGTCCTCTGCAATTATTTTCAATTAAAACAAAACTAAAATTTTGTCGTCTGATTTAGGTTAACCCTTTACCACACCATTCCGAGTTTAACGACCCCAAAGAAAAAGGCCTTTGAAAACATTGTTGGAAATGGAGAAAATACTGGTTACCAGCATTTTCCCCTTTTCCAACCCTTTCAAAGAAAAAGATCAAATCTCTGCAGCATTTAGTTTGTCGTCCGCAAATGCTTACAATTTGTACCAGTCTAAAATTTTGTCGTCTGGTATAGGTTTAACCTGCTTTCCCCTATTTTCAGTTGGTTCCTTGCCAGACATGATTCACCCCACGTCAGACTGTAGGCGGATTATCGTGGCTATCGAGGCGGAACCCTACGATACACCAACAGGGTTTGTAGACCCTCCGGGCGGAATCGGAATTATTAGATTCGACGACACACCAGCTGGAAATTATAACTTATCCGTTCTGGATTTTGAAGCTTTTAATTCTAGGTAAATATGTTATATATTCGAGCGATGCTCTTGGAAAACGAGGTTCAATGCAAAACTGCGGTGAGTTACATGTATACCAAGCAAGTCATCACATTATCATGGATCCATAAAATCCATTTTGTTCAACAACTGGCTGAATCATGAGGTAGAATGATCCTTGGACATTCATAAAATTTGTAAATAGCCGAAAGTTTCGACTCATGTCAGCCTGCACAGACTGCACAGACTGTGGTCGATAATTTTTGCAGATGCATGAAAACGACTTTTTCAGAGAGTATGTTCTTAGTCTATATAACGTCACCAATGGTTTCCCATATGGGCGACGCTCCCAGAGGGCTGTTTATCATCAGTTTATGTTGTCGGGGATAGTGCAAGGTATGTGACGAAATCTATCCTAAGTTATGCCTTCTTCTTTAAAGCCGCAAAGTAAACAGAGCCGGTGTTAAAATACATTTGACTCATACAGATTTAAACGTATGGAAATAATTGTGAGGGTGACAATCCGTTAGTATACGATCGGTCCAAGTGTAAGTCGCTGGCAGAAAAATGAAATTAAAGCTAGATAAAAAGTTGCCGGGTCGCACTATCTTTTGTGTACTTTTTCAGTGTTGGGCAAGACACTTCAGAGCCCTAGCCTAATGCTGGTGAAATCCGAGACTTACATGAAATAATGAGCTTTCGCCGTAACATGGCTGAAATGATGTTGAAAGCCACGGAAAACAAAGTCTACACTACAATCAACTGGTACACAGCACATCTGAGACAATGGCCATTTCAATAGACGCTCCCGATATTTGGTGCGGTCTCAACTTCCGGTTTTCTTCTTCACCTGTGATACATGTACTTCATTGTAGCTATTGGTCCGTTTTCAGAGAACATCATTGGATCCTTAGTGGCCCAGTAGTGTAGGGTTCGATCCTAACTCGAGACGCTGGATTTTTTCGCGGGAGTGTCCTTGGGCAAGACACTTCATAGCCCTAGCCTACGCTGTTTAAGGTCTCCATAGAGTTATGATTTAGGTATAGGTTAAAAACAAAGATCTGAAATTGAAATCTTCATGTACCTTGGGCAGGTATGCAGAACTCGAGTCGCATGGAGTCCGTTTCGTATACAGAGACAATAACAATACGTTCAGTAACGACGTGGAACCAGAGTATATCGCTTTGAATCACGATGAGACAAAAGCCTACGTGTGTCTGCAGGTAAGTTCGTTCAGTCACATGCACTCTAGTATAAGCTTTGTCAATTCAATATCTTTCTTTTTGACTTAATAGATACATTCCCCGTCGGTTCAAAATCATGTTTACTATTCAAAATTTCTGAACCCTTATCTTGGCGAATTTAAATTGTTGACGATTACAAAATGGATTTTCTTAAGTTAATTTCCATTGTTCAAGTGAGTTTTTACGACGGGCAAAACTTAAGTACAAGCCATGAATATCGTACATCTCTTGATTTTAATGTTTCTGTAAATGTACCAATGTTTCCGGTATGAGTAGGGTGTTGAATCTTCACTTCAGCTTCAAAGCTGCATAAGTTCTATTCATGAAATATTGAAATAATTTTGGGAAGCAGAAATGTGGCGGATAGTTGGGATGTTGTAGCAAGAAGCTACCCTTTGTGACATTGACGAGGTCCTTTGCATGCACCATACTGTCATCACTAGAACTTGGAGAGGTTTCAGCAGTATGGTATCTGTCAGGCGCAACGGTAACGGTAGAGAACGGGAAACCAGGGAGAGGTTTCAGCAGTATGGTATCTGTCAACCCAAATGGTGACGGCAGAGAACGGGAAACCTCTGCCGGCTCGCAGCAATCGTCTTGCAAAAGCAAATCAAGTTTCACACCGATCATCAGAATGCAACTGGGGGTCAGTTAATAATGCGGCATAATAAAGCAAAAGAGGGACAAAACTGCCCTGTTGTATGTTTGTCAGGGACCGAGGGTCAGTGGTAACGAAGGTTATTTTAAGTCCTATGGCTGTGGATACTTTCCCCAACTTACAAGCCACAATCTCTGATATCCTTTCTCAGCGAAAGTAGACCTGTATCTCCCTGCACACTCACGCTGCTCCTGTCCTCCTCTCGTGACCAGCGCCCACCATTAAAATTGCTTCCCTTGCAGATATTCTCTGTTTCACCGACAGTATAAATTTTTACCAGACAACATTTTAGTTCAACTTGTAAGTCGAAAAACTCAATATGGCTCGAAAGATGGGATTTGTCTCTAAAGGGTAGAAAACATTGTAGGAAAAGAAGTAATGATGGTTAACAGCATCTATTCCTATTTTCTCAATGTTTTGAATAGTCCTATCTTGAATTTTATCTTAGGGCCTTTAAAGCAATTGGTTGTTAGGTGATCGGTTGAATTAGACTGAGAAAATAACTAGAAAAAATGACCTTAGGTATAGAGTTATAGACTTAAACGATCGAATGTTTTTCATGATATTAAATCTTTCAGCACGGAATTATCCTTTTTTCGACGGTTGAAAAGATAATGTGATGAATCTTGGAATTATTTTTTTCTAATATGCTTGACTAAACAAATTGACGGAATCAGTCCAACTTGCATGTTCTGTGCGGTCTGACATGAATCTGTACCGTCAGCAAAGCCCTTGTGTTCGCATGTGACACAGGCAGAGTTAATGCAGCAATTCATTTGCCTGTAACGTCATTCGTTCAGTTACCCCGGTTTGTCTTAACCCTTTCCCAAACGACAAATTTTGGACTGGTACAAATTGAAAGAGTTTGCAGACGACAATTTCAAATTTGATGAAAATGGCAGAAAGTTATCAAAAAGGGTAGAAAACACTGTGGGAAAAGGAGAAATTGCTCGTTACGAGCAATTTCTCCTTTTCCCACAGTGTTTTCAAAAGACTTGTACTGCAGACACATGAAAACCAGGGCTTGTTTGGGAAAGGGTTAAGTTCAGAATTTATCAATTATCCAGTCGAATGGCATGATGGCATGCTCGATCCATTCAAATAAAGGTAGTCAATAAACTTGATTAACTGAATTTTACGAAATAAGAACAATCTTGAACATGAACAACTAAAGTTAATTAAGGTAAACCTTGAAAAAATTTTATCTTCCTTTATTGGGTATCTGACGAATGGGAGAATATACAGTTACCGTAGATAGACAAAATAGGATGACAAACAAAGGCTCAGCAGGGGCTTGCACACGGCGTAGATCAATATCGTTTGTTTAGTCAAGCCTATAAGTTCAGACTCTTTCTGAGTGTCTGTGAATTGTAGTCTCAGCTGTCGAGATAGGTCGAATATATATGAGCCATGCTCTGTGAAAAAGGGGCTTAATGCATCTCCTTGATGCTTGATACCAAGCAAGCCAATACATAAATATGAATCCATAAGAGCCACTTATTTTAATTACCAACAGAACATGAGGTAGAATGGTCCTTTGACACGTGAAAAATTGACCAATAGCGAAAAGTTTCGGCCCAGGTCAGCCTGCGCGGACTGCGCAGGCTGACCTGAATCGATACTTTTTCGCAAATGCATTAAGCCCCCTTTTCACAGGGCATGGCTCATATATTTGCCTGTGAAAAAGGTAAAGACCATCTTTACAGGGGAATACACATTACTATAAGCATTTCTTTCACAAAAACATTGTTTTGAAAAAATGAAATCTGGTTGCAAGAAGGTTAAAGTAAATAACATGGAAAACAAAGAGGAAAACCAAGCAATTGCTTGTAAAACTGCTTGCTCCCCTTCCAATAGAGTTTTTTCAAAAGCCATTTATAGATTAACATTGTACACTAAAATGTATAACTGTGGTGCATTAACTGTAGACTCTAGGAGACGATGCAGTCTGTTTTGATATATACATGGCGTGAAACTTGTCTTAACCCATAACCTGCTAAATATATTAAATGAAATTTTAAAAACGATAGTAAAAACCCTGATGTTGCTATTTCTAAGTTATTTTTTTGGAGAAAAATACCTCACTATCGGACAGTGTAGATCCAAGATCAGACTGCACGTTCTGTGCAACCTGATTTTGATCTACACTGTCCGCAAAAAGACAGTGAGTCGCACTTAGCATCCTGAGGGTTAAAAACGAGACGAGTACCTGCAAATAACCAAACCTTATCAATGGTTGATTGATGATTCTCCATATCTAAGCACCTGGATACAGACGGTCTCGTTTATAAACTTGGAGGTTGGTTGTTGTCTCGTAGATCTTCGTTTTCAAAAATAGTTTATCCGGAAGGGCTACTTTATAGGTTGTATTAAGATATATCAGAAAGAAGACAGGGAAGAAAAAGGAAATAATGGCAAAGGAAAGGAGGGAGGGAGGAGCGAAGAAAGGAAGGAAGCAACAAACGCACATTGTAACAAAAGGAGAGATAGCTGGTGATCTCATTTTGCCACAATGTTTTCAACATCGGTCTCCTTCAAAGCGTAAAATGTCGTCTGCTTGAGTTTATAAAATGATACAAACAAGTAATTTTCAATCCATGCAAAAACTGTGGGCGATCAAATAACGTATTCTTTTACAACGTAAAGGTACTTGCAATCTTATACACGGTAACACTATCCTTCAGATCATTTAGAAAACGTGACAAACAACAACTTATGCGTCATAAACTCAGAACGTGTAATCTGATCTTGTATTTATACCATCCGCTTGTTTAACCAAGCCTATCAGATAAAAAAAAAAACAAGAGGGCCATGATGGCCCTGTATCGCTCCACTGGCTTATAAATATAAACCATGAAGAGAAGTCTTCACTATATAAGCCCTTATAAAACTTTGACCCCAGGGCTACAGTCGGACTAAATGGGGAATATGTGTATTAGAAGAATAACATGCCAAATTTGGGAGTTCTTGGCCTTATGGCTAGTAACAAGACGGTTTCTGAAGTTTTCACTCCATAAACCAATGTAAAACTTGTGACCCCTGGTGCAGGGCCAAACTTGATCCTAGGGCTGTAACTTGTGCCCTCTTTGTAGTTGTCCACTAGATAATGCTATAATTATGCAAAATTTGGTAGCCTAAGCCTTATGGCTATGTACACCAAGATTTAAGAGTTTTCCCTATGTAAGCCTATGTAAATCTTGTGGACCCGCCCCCCCCCCCCCCGGCAGCATGAGGCCAAATTGACGCCAGGACTATAATTTGGGCACTTTTGGTAGACCCCAACTAGATCAAGCTAAATGCAAAATTTGGTAGCTCTAGGCCTTATGGCTAGGTACAGGACGATTTTTGAAGTTTTCTCTATATAAGCCTATGTAAAACTTGTGACCCGTGGGGCAGAGCCAATTTTGACCCCAGGGCTATAATTTCAAGAAACGTGATAGAGGTTTATTACATAAAGCTACATGCCAAATTTGGTAGCCCTATGCCTTATGGTTTCAGACAAGAAGATTTTTAAAGTTTTCTCTATATAAGCCTATGTAAAACTTGTGATCCCTGGGGCAGAGCCAATTTTGACCCCAGGGCTATAATTTGAAGAAACATGATAGAGGTCTACTACATAAAGCTACATGCCAAATTTGGTAGCCCTATGCCTTATGCTTTCAGACAAGAAGATTTTTAAAGATTTCCAATATTTTTCAGTATTTGAAGGAATCAAATTCTTTCAAGAAATTCTGAAGAGGACCATGGCAGGATCATTTCTGTGAAGTTTCATGAAAATTGGATGGGTAGTTTCAGAGAAGAAGATGTTTGAAATAAAAGTTAACGCACGGACGGATGGACGGACGCACGCACGGACGGACGGACGGACGGACGCACGACGGACACCGGGCCATGACATAAGCCCCCTGGCCTTCGGCCAGTGGAGCTAAAAACCTGTCTAACTTGCAGTTGGTTGTACAGTTAGTGGCCATAAATATTTCATCAAATTCAAAATTCACATTGACTTACAATTATTTTCTGCTTGCAAGAAAATTAATTAAGCTGTTTTTAGCTCTACTGGCTGTAAGCCAGCAGAGCTTATGTCATGGCGTGGTTTCCGTCGTCCGTCCGTCTGTCTGTCCGTCCGTTAGTCTTTTTCTTGTTTACGCAATAAAGTCTCCATTTGTGGTCGATTTTCCGTGAAAATTGCATAGTTTGTTTATCTCATCAATAGCTTGAACCCTATTGATTTTGAAAAAGATATGACAGTCAGTATGGGAAAAGTTGCCATTTAAAGTTCAAAATTTCAGTTTATTGTTTACGCGATAAAGTCTGCATTTGTGGTCGGATTTTCATGAAACTTGCACAGTTTCTTTATCCCATCTATAGCTTGAATCCTATTGATCTTTTTTTTTAAATCTGACAATCAGTGTGGGAAAAGTAGCCATTTAAAATTCAAAATTTCAATTTCTTGTTTACGTGATGAAGTCTGCATTTGTGGTCGGATTTACGTGAAACTTGCATAGTTTGTTTATCTCATCAACAGCTTTAACCCTATTCATTTAAAAAAAAAAAAAAAAAAAATCAGTGTGGGAAAAGTAGCCAATTAAATTTCAAAATTTACATTTCTTGTTTACGTGATAACGTCGGCATTTGTGGTTGAATTTTCATGAAACTTACACAGTTGCTTTATATTATCAATAGCTTGAATTCTATTGATTTTGGGAAAAAATGACAATCAGTTTGTGAGAAGGAGCCATTTAAAGTTGAAAATTAACATTTCTTGTTTACGCAGTTAAGAAGCTTTTTTAAATAAAATTCTTTTGAAACTTACAAAGATTATTTGTATCATCAAGGGGTTGAACTCTGTTAAGAATGAAGAAAATCTAGCAGTTAATTTAGGAAATGCAGCGATATAAGGACTTTGTATTGTTTACTCAACACAGTCCAAAATATTAGTCACACGCATGGATTGTTTAAAACAATGAGTACTGAAACCCTATCAAATTTGGCTGGATTCCAAACAATTGATATTGAGAAATTTTTTTTTTTTTCACTATTTGTTCAATTCACCATGCCGACTTGTGCTATCTTAGTGGGTTCAAGCCCATTTGCAACAACCCCCCCCCCTACATTTTTAGCTCACCTTAGCACAACGTGCTAAAGGTGAGCTATTGTGATCGCCCTATGTCCGGCGTCCGTCGTCCGTCGTCCGTCAACAATTTCTTTAAACATCTTCTTCTCCTAAACCACCGGGCCAATCTTGATGAAACTTGGCAGGGATGTTCCTTGGGTGAAGCTCTACCAAACTTGTTCAAAGAATTGAATTCCACCCACAACTCTGGTTGCCATGGCAACAAAAAGGAAAAAAAAGCAAAATCTTTGAAAATCTTCTTCTCTGAAACTAGAAGGCGCAGAGCTTTGATATTTGGTATGTAGCATCTCCTACTGGACCTCTACCAAGTTTGTTCATTTGACGCCCCTGGGGTCAAAACTGGCCCAGCCCCAGGGGTCACAAGTTTGAGCATAGTCATAAAGAAGGAAAACTTTAAAAATCTTCTTCTCTAAAACTTGAAGGCGTAGAGCTTTGATATTTGGCATATAGCATCTCCTAGTGGACCTCTACCAAGTTTGTTCATATGATGCCCCTGGGGTCAAAACTGGCCCCGCCCCGGGGGTCACAATTTCCAACATAGGAACAAAGAAAGAAAACTTTAAAAATCTTCTTCTCTAAAACTAGAAGGCATAGAGCTTTGATATTTGGCATAAAGCATTTCCTAGTGAACCTCTACCAAGTCTGTTCATATGATGTCCTTGGGGTCAAAACTGGCTCTGCCCCGGGGGTCACAAGTTCGAACATAGGAACAAAGAGGGGAAACTTTAAAACTCATCTTCTCTGAAGCTGGAAGGCGTAGAGCTTTGATATTTGGTATGTAGCATTGCCTAGTGGACCTCTACCAAATTTGTCCATATGATGCCCCTGGGGTAAAAACTGGCCCCGCCCCGGGGGTCCCAAGTTTGAGCATAGTAACAAAGAAGGAAAACTTTAAAATTCTTCTTCTCTGAAACTTGAAGGCGTAGAGCTTTGATATTTGGCATGTAGCATCTTCTAGTGGACTTCTACCAAGTTTGTTCATATGATGCCCCTGGGGTCAAAACTGGCCCCGCCCCGGGGGTCACAATTTCCAACATAGGAACAAAGAAAGAAAACTTTAAAAATCTTCTTCTCTAAAACTAGAAGGCATAGAGCTTTGATATTTGGCATAAAGCATTTCCTAGTGGACCTCTATTTGGCATGTAGCATCTTCTAGTGGACTTCTACCAAGTTTGTTCATATGATGCCCCTGGGGTCAAAACTGGCCCCGCCCCGGGGGTCACAATTTCCAACATAGGAACAAAGAAGGAAAACTTTAAAAATCTTCTTCTCTAAAACTAGAAGGCATAGAGCTTTGATATTTGGCATAAAGCATTTCCTAGTGGACCTCTACCAAGTTTGTTGCCCTTGGGGTCAAAACTGGCTCTGCCCCGGGGGTAACAAGTTCGAACATAGGAACAAAGAGGGGAAACTTTAAAAATCATCTTCTCTGAAGCTGGAAGGCGTAGAGCTTTGATATTTGGTATGTAGCATTGCCTAGTGGACCTCTACCAAGTTTGTCCATATGATGCCCCTGGGGTAAGAACTGGCCCCGCCCCGGGGGTCCCAAGTTTGAGCATAGTAACAAAGAAGGAAAACTTTAAAATTCTTCTTCTCTGAAACTTGAAGGCGTAGAGCTTTGATATTTGGCATGTAGCATCTTCTAGTGGACTTCTACCAAGTTTGTTCATATGATGCCCCTGGGGTCAAAACTGGTCCCGCCCCGGGGGTCACAATTTCCAACATAGGAACAAAGAAGGAAAACTTTAAGAATCATCTTCTCTAAAACTAGAAGGCATAGAGCTTTGATATTTGGCATGAAGCATCTCCTAGTGGACCTCTACCAAATTCGTTCATATGATGCCCTTGGGGTCAAAACTGGCCCTGCCCCGGGGGTAACAAGTTCGAACATAGGAACAAAGAGGGGAAACTTTAAAAATCATCTTCTCTGAAACTGGAAGGCGTAGAGCTTTGATATTTGGTATGTAGCATCGCCTAGTGGACCTCTACCAAGTTTGTTCATATGATGCCCCTGGGGTCAAAACTGGCCCGCCCCGGGGGTCACAAGTTTGAGCATAGTAACAATGAGCATAGTAACAAAGAAGGAAAACTTTAAAAATCTTCTTCTCTGAAACAGGAAGGCATGGAGCTTTGATATTTGGTATGTACCATCTTCTAGTGTATCTCTACCAAGTTTGCCCTTGGGGCAAAAGTTGGCCCTGCCCCGGGGGTCACAAGTTCGAACATAGGAACAGAGAAGGAAAACTTTAAGAATCATCTTCTCTGAAACTGGAAGGCGTAGAGCTTTGATATTTGGTATGTAGCATTGCCTAGTAGACCTCTACTAAGTTTGTTCATTTGATGCCCTTGGGGCAAAAGTTGGCCCTGCCCCGGGGGTCACAAGTTCGAACATAGGAACAGAGAAGGAAAACTTTAAGAATCATCTTCTCTGAAACTGGAAGGCGTAGAGCTTTGATATTTGGTGTGTAGCATTGCCTAGTAGACCTCTACTAAGTTTGTTCATTTGATGCCCTTGGGGTCAAAATTGGCCCTGCCCCGGGGGTCGCAAGTTCGAACATAGGAACAAAGAAGGAAAACTTTATTTTTTTTTTCTCTTAAATGGGAAGGCATAGAGCTTTGATATTTGGTATGTAGCATCTCCTAGTGGACCCCTACCAAGTTTGTTCCAAGGATGCTGCTTGGGTCGAAACTGGCCCAGCCCCTGGGGTCACAAGTTCGAACATAGGAACAAAGAAGGAAAACTTTAAAATTCTTCTTTTCTGAAACCGAAAGGTGTGGAGCTTTGATATTTGGTATGTTGCATCTCAGAGTGGACCTCTACCAAATTTGTTCATATGATGCCCCTGGATCAAAACTGGCCCCGCCCCGGGGGTCACAAGTTCGAAGATAGGAACAAAGAAGGAAAACTTTAAATTTCTTTTTCTCTTAAACGGGAAGGTGTAGAGCTTTGATATTTGGTATGTAGCATTTCCTAGTGGACCTCTACCAAGTTTGTTCATATGATGCCCCTGGGTCAAAACTGGCCCAGCCCCGGGGGTCACAAGTTCGAACATAGGAACAAAGAAGGAAAACTTTAAAATTCTTCTTTAAAACTGGAAGGCGTAGAGCTTTGATATTTGGTATGTAGTGATTCTCTTCTAAGTTTGTTTGCCCATCTAAGCGCAACAAGTTCATTGAGTTCAAAATTGGATCATCTTGGGTCATAAACTAGGTCACTAGGTCAAATTGTTGGCACTCTCGAGGCCACATTATTTGCTCAATTGCCTTGAAAATTAGTTAGAAAGTTTGTCTTTATAAAGTCTCACATAAGATTAATTTGGGTCAACTTGGGTCATAAACTAGTTCACTGGGTCAAATTAAAGAAATACCTTGTTTGCACTCTGGATGCCACATTTATTGCTCAAATGACCTGAAATTTGGCCAGAATGTTTGTCTTGATGAAATACCAGATGAGTTTGGATTTGGGTCACCTGGAACCATAAACTAGGTCACTAGGTCAAAATAAAGAAATACCTTGTGGGCATTCTAGAGGCCACATTATTTGCTTAATTGCCTTGAAAATTGGTCAGAATGTTTGTCTTTGTAAAATCTCACATGAGTCTGAATTTGGGTCAACTGGGGTCATAAACTAGTTCACTTGTCAAATTAAAGAAATTGCTAGTGGGCACTCTAGAGGCCACATTTATTATTCATTTGATTTGAAAATTGGTTAAAATGTTTCTTTTGATATAGTCAAGGACCAGTTCAAATTTGGGTCACCTGGGGTCATAATCTAGGTCACTAGGTCAAATTAAAGAAATATCTTTAGGGCACTCGAGGCCACATTTTTTGCTCAATTGACTTGAAAATTGGTCACAATGTTTGTCTTAATGAAATATCAGTTTGAAATTGGGTCACCTGCGGTCAAAAACTAGGTCACATGGTCAAATTAAAGAAAAACCTTTAAGGCACTCTACTAAGGTGAGCGACCCAGGGCCATCGTGGCCCTCTTGTTTGTGTTTTTTTTTTTTTTTTTTTGCATCATGAAATCATAACGTGTGTTAGGGGAAAAAAAAAAGCAAAATAAATGCCAGCAGAGCAATTTAGGCCCTTAAGGGCCTCTAGTTTATCATGCGATCATAGAAAGCAATACTGGTAGAAAGCGCGCTTACTGGACACATTTACACTAATAAAATTACACTACCGGTGTTCGTCGCCGAATTTGTAGCCATGTCTCCAAAACCGAGCGCTGTTATTATTCCGCTAAATGTTTGTGATGTCGACATTGACGTCGATGTAAAAACGTTTTTCAAAATTACTGATAACTGTTTGAACAGATGCATTTACATGTATATCATATGACACTCTATCGAGTCTGAAGATTATATTTCAATATCACATTTTGTTTTGCTTTATTTTCATTTACATTTCATAACTATAGCGTCATTTTCAACACTCAATAAATTAACTAGAGGCCCTTGAGGGCCTGAAATCGCTCTACTGGGAGTAAGTTTGATTTTTTTTTTTTTTTTTTTTCAAGCATACATTATGAACTCATAATGCAAAAAGGTGAAAAACAACCCCCCCCCCCCCAAAAAAAAAGGAGGTGTTGTTGCAACTGGGCTTGAACCCACTAAGAAAGCACAAGTAGGCATGTTGAACCGAAAAAATAGTAAAAAAAAAATGAAGTACAATTTCTCAAAACCAACTGTTTGAAATCCAGCCAAATTTGATAGGGTTTCAGTACTCATTGTATTAATCAACCTCTGCAAAGTTCAAAGAAATGTGACTAATAATGTGGACTGTGTTGAGTAATCAATACTTAGTCTTCAAATGGCTGCTTTTCCATAACTGACTGCTAGATTTTCTTCATTTTTAACAGAGTTCAATCCCTTGATAACACAAATAATGTTTGCAAGTTTCAAAAGAATTGGATCTAAAATGCGGACTTTAATGCGTAAACAAGAAATGTAAATTTTCAACTTTAAATGACACCTTTTCCCATACTGCTTGTCGAATGTTTTTCAAAATCAATAGGGTTCGAGCTATTGATAAAATAAAGCAACTGTGCAAGTTTAATGAAAATTCGACCACAAATGCCGAGTCGTTGCAGCGTAAACAAGAAATGTAAATTTTCGAATTTAAATGGTTACTTTTCCCATACTTATTGTCAATTTTTTGTCAAAATCTTCAGGGTTCAAGCTTTTGATGATACAAAGCAACTGTGCCAGTTTGGTGAAAATCCAATTAAAAATGCTGAATTTATCGCGTAAACAAGAAATGAAAATTTTTAATTTCAAATGGCTACTTTTCTTATATTGAATGTCATATTTTTTTCAAAATCAATAGGTTTCAAGCCACTGATGAGATAAACAAACTGTGCAAGTTTCACGAAAATCTGACAACAAATGTAGACTAAAACACATAAGCAAGAAAAGGAAATTTTGAACTTTAAATGGCTACTTCTATCTACACTGATTGTCAGGGTTTTTTTCAAAATCGATAGGCTTCAAGCTTTTGATGAGATAAACAATCTGTGCAAGTTTCACGAAAATCCAACCACATCTGCAGACCTTATCGCGTAATCAAGAAATTTAAATGTTGAATTTTAAATGGCTACTTTTCCTAAACTGACTGTCAGATTTTTTTTTCAAAATCAATAGGTTTCAAGCTTTTGATTAGATAAACAAACTGTGCAAGTTTCACAAAAATCTGACCTCAACTGCACACTTAATTATGTAAACAAGAAATTTAAATGTTAAATTTAAATGGCTACTTTTTCCACACTGATTGTCCTTTTTTTTTCAAAATCAATAGGGTTCAAGCTATTGATAAGATAAACTGTGCAAGTTTCACGAAAATCCGGCCACAACTGTAGACTTTATCGCGTCAACAAGAAATTGAAAATTTTAACTTTAAATGGCTGTTTTTCCCACACTGATTATCAGATTTTTTTTCAAAATCAATAGGCTTCAAGCTATTGATAAGATAAACAAACTGTGCAAGTTTCACGAAAATCCGACCACAAATGCGGACTTTATCGCGTAAACAAGAAAAAGACCAACGGACGGACGGACAGACGGACGGACAGACAGACGGACAGACGACGGAAACCACGCCATGACATAAGCTCTGCTGGCTTACAGCCAGTAGAGCTAAAAGTAAAGTTGGAAATACATGTAAGTCAATGGCGAGTCGGACTTTAATGAAATATCTATGGCCACTCACTGAGTTAACTTGCAGAAGCGCCTTACCTTTGTACTGACATTAAAAGAAATTTTATTGTGGTTTACTAGTATACTGATATCTACTGATTAGATGCTTACCCAAAACAAGAAGACAAAATTTACTGTTTGGCAAAGAAGCTATTTAACCCTTTAACTGCTGAATGGATTGAAAAGAAAACCCAAAATATTGCGATTTCAAATTTGATTTAACCGTAAAGAAATTAACGTATCGGAGAGTGTAAGTCAAAGATCAGACTGCACGTTTTGTGTAGTCTTATCTTGATCTACATTGTTCGCAAAAGCGCCCCGAGTCGCGCTTAGCAGTCTTAGGGTTAAATATCTCGGTATAGGACATTGACTTATTAGAAAGAAGGAAATACATGTAAACAGCTCTATAAAAGTTAAGGTGCTAATGTTCATGAAGTGAATTATATTTTATAATTGTTGAAATTCATCCCTCCCGAGTTAAGCACGAACAAAATCTAAGTGCATTTTCACTTATCCCTGACTTTGTCTTGACCAATTTGATGTGGACATTGGTTACTTAAGCAGTTATCACACAATCGCGAGTTTAAACGACCCTAAGACAGAAAGCTTGTGAAAACATTATGAAATAAAGATACAATGCTAGTAACAAGCATTTCCTCGTAATCCCACAATGTTTTATATACCCATTTAAAGACAAATGCAGTGATTTTGGCAACATTTAATTTTAATTCTGCAAACGCTGTCAGTTTCGAAGAGTCTAAAATCTTGCCGTCTGGGTAAAGATTTAAACGCTTTCAACGTCAAATGCACAGATCTAAACTCGACATCTTTCGACGGTTGAAAATACTGAAATGCTGTCGGCTGAAAGATGTCTATCATATAATAATAATAACTAAACCAGCGGACGGTATAGATCTGGATCCAAGATCAGACTGCACGTTTTTTGTAGTCTGAACCCTCAGTTTCACATTTGGCACTGAAAGGGACAAGGACAACATTATATTATACCCTGGAAGTAGACTCGGGGTTTTTAGCTATGTACAACCAGACATGAGTGACAAATGTTTTGAAGGTCGATGATATTGTTTGTACAATGATAAATTCACTATTAGCCGGTTCGTTTGGGCCAACGGTAGAGCTGCCAGAATTGGAGGAGATATTCCGGTGCGTTCGATTGGGCGTCTTCCGCTTTTAGAAGCTCTGCCGTCTCTTCCACTCGATATTTGGAAGAGCCGGCAGAGATTCGAAACAAAATGGCGGAAGCGGCCAACGAAACGTGAGTTGAAGAATGGTTTCTTTTCAGTTGACATTTGTTTTTATTGTTGTCATGTGCAAATATTCGTGTTTTTACTTGCTGAAAAGATTGCTCTTGCTCAGTATCCAATTTGCGGTGGTAAATATACAGTAAATACTGATTAATTCCTCCGCATGTCTTGAATCGCCCTCAAAATTTTTAGGGGCGAAATGTCTTGGGTTCGAAACGTTCTAATATCTCTCGAATTGGTATAAAAAGTATATATACTTTTATCACTAATTCGACTTACACTGATGAATACAAAGCTGCTATTTTAGGGATTGTTCAAGGTCTGTTTAGACAGAACAAGCTAGCGCCATTCTCATCAAATAGCCATTCTTCTACAAACAACAGCAGTTTGTTGTAAAAAGCCGCCATGTTGAATGATTCTAAATTCGTTCGATTGGCTTTCTATTCTAATCGCTTCTGTGAATAGCATTCTCTTCTTAGCAGAGCCCAAACGAACCGGCTATATGTTGTAAGCTGTGCGGGACGAAATGTGTAGTCACTTCCAAGATGGCGGACTGTTTACATGGAGAAAGGTGGGTGTCACATTTTATCATCAATAACTTTTTTTCTTGAAACCTGCCAGTCATGATACTTTAATATATTGTGGGGGAATGATATGGTAAGCCTCGGTGCTATATAGCAAAGAGCCAGTGCCATTATTCGATACGTCATATCGGCGTAAACATTGCCATTCGGTAAAATTTAAATTTTAAGCGTGGAACTTGCACCGTTTTTAGTTACAGAATGGAAAATAAGCTAATGCGGTGGATGAAGGTTGTTGTTTCTGTAGGTATTCATCACGTGCTTTCCAATGATTACGGTAATTTTTGTGAAATATGTCTAGAAAGACCCGAAAACATGTGTTATGTAAATCGCCAATGCAGCGGTGTAGTCCACGTCAACAATTTCACACACAGCGGTGTAGACACCTTGTTTTCTGAACGGTTTAGACATAGACATAAGCTTTATATTCTGTACGGTTTAGACATAAAATTTGACAGTATCTGCGTCTAGACATGAAATGGAAAGACTTTGTCTTTTGATATTTGTGTTACATACCATTTACCTGCTTTAAAAAAAAACACTTTGTCTATCTTATATTTCAGTTGCACGCCATTCACGTGCTACCAATGCCCATTTGTAGGAGATTTCGAAAGTGTTGTTTGACACTCCATGGAAGTACATTCTGATAAGATTTTGGAAGTGCGTCGGAGTGAAATCAATGAAAGAACTGGGAGAAAAGGTCTGAAAACTCTTAACTTTAACATAATTCCTGATATCATTAAAGCTACGAACAAGGACATTTTAGCTATAAATGAGGATGGAACCCAAAAATTAGAATTGATTGACACAGAAAATGATGATTTTGGATTGACTGATCTATCACTTGACGATATTCCCGATCCTGACTGTATGAGTCCTTTTTGTAAACGAACAAAGACTTCAACACCACATAAAGTTGGTCAGAAAACACCGACTGATTCTGATAATTTTTTACCAGACTGTGCCGAAACAGTTATGGAAGATAACTCTGTAGATTCTCCTCTTTATCAAAAGGACATGGAAATAATGAGTGAAATCAATCGTATACTACCGGAGGTAATTCGGTCATTAAGAAATATTGATCAACTTCAAAATTGGTTATCTTTTCATAAGATGGTGCAGGAAGGTCGGTTTCCAATGGAAAATATTGCATTTCACTTATTCATGGATGTTTGCAAGTTTTATTCTGTTGAAAATACTGCTGCAATGCGTTTCAGTCCCATAGTGAAACGTTTCTGGTGAATTTGATATTGTCTATTTCACGGGAAATGGTTGCATTTTATGAGTGGGCCGAAAAACCTCGGGCAGAAAATCATAAATCCTGAAGAAGAGGTGTCATCCGAACGGGCTAAAATTAATTTTGCTGTACCTTACCAAGCGACTGTAGGGAGCAGTAAACAGGGCGTTTAAAGAAGACGATGTTAAACCGGGTCTACTTACACCGATGATTGATAAGTTGGCAGATCAAGCAAAAGAAAATAAAACGTATAAACTTTGTGTACACGGTAAAAAGATTAATGCTGGGAAAAGCAAGACAAACGGCGACATTGACCCATTTGGTTTTGAAAAGTCGCCTATGTTATCAGAAAGAAAAGCTGAAATGAAAACTGAAACTATCTTACTGAAATCAATATCAGAAAATCTAGATCTTTTTTCTATTCGTCGGAAGGTACTGTTGAAAGATTTATCCTCTGCAGAAAGTAAAAAGTTAGTGCCACCGCTTCTTGAAAGTTTACAGATAGTCGGTGAAAAATTATGTACCTTAAGAGAAACAAGAGGGCCATGATGGCCCTGGGTCGCTCACCTTAGTAGAGTGCCTTTAAGGTTTTTCTTTAATTTGACCATGTGACCTAGTTTTTGACCGCAGGTGACCCAATTTCAAACTCATATTTCATGAAGACAAACATTCTGACCAATTTTCAAGTCAATTGAGCAAAAAATGTGGCCTCGAGTGCCCTAAAGATATGTCTTTAATTTGACCTAGTGATCTAGATTATGACCCCAGATGACCCAAATTTGAACTGGTCTTTGACTATATCAAAAGAAACATTTTAACCAAGCTCTACGCCTTCCAGTTTTAAAGAAGAATTTTAAAGTTTTCCTTCTTTGTTCCTATGTTCGAACTTGTGACCCCCGGGGCTGGGCCAGTTTTGACCCAGGGGCATCATATGAACAAACTTGGTAGAGGTCCACTAGGAAATGCTACATACCAAATATCAAAGCTCTACACCTTCCCGTTTAAGAGAAAAAGAAATTTAAAGTTTTCCTTCTTTGTTCCTACCTTCGAACTTGTGACCCCCGGGGCGGGGCCAGTTTTGACCCAGGGGCATCATATGAACAAACTTGGTAGAGGTCCACTCTGAGATGCAACATACCAAATATCAAAGCTCCACACCTTTCGGTTTCAGAAAAGAAGAATTTTAAAGTTTTCCTTCTTTGTTCCTATGTTCGAACTTGTGACCCCAGGGGCTGGGCCAGTTTTGACCCAAGCAGCATCCTTGGAACAAACTTGGTGGAAGTTCACTAGGAGATGCTACATACCAAATATCAAAGCTCTATGCCTTCCCATTTAAGAGAAAAAAAAAATTTAAGTTTTCCTTCTTTGTTCCTATGTTTGAACTTGTGACTCCCGGGGCAGGCCCAATTTTGACCCCAAAGGCATCATATGAACAAACTTAGTAGAGGTCTACTAGGCGATGCTACATACCAAATATCAAAGCTCTATGCCTTCTAGTTTTAGAGAGGAAGATTTTTAAAGTTTTCCTTCTTTGTTCCTATGTTCGAACTTGTGACCCCTGGGGCGGGGCCAGTTTTGACCCCAGGGGCATCATATGAACAAACTTGGTAGAGGTCCACTAGGAGATGCTACATGCCAAATATCAAAGCTCTACGCCTTCAAGATTCAGAGAAGAAGATTTTTAAAGTTTTCCTTCTTTGTTACTATGCTCAAACTTGTGACCCCCGGGGTGGGGCCAGTTTTGACCCCAGGGGCATCATATGAACAAACTTGGTAGAGGTCCACTGGGCAATGCTACATACCAAATATCAAAGCTCTACGCCTTCCAATTTCAGAGAAGATGATTTTTAAAGTTTCCCCTCTTTGTTCCCATGTTCGAACTTGTGACCCCCGGGGCTGGGCCAGTTTTGACCCCAAGGGCATCATATGAACAAACTTGGTAGAGGTCCACTAGGAGATGCTTCATGCCAAATATCAAAGCTCTTTGCCTTCTAGTTTTACAGAAGAAGATTTTTAAAGTTTTCCTTCTTTGTTCCTATGTTGGAAATTGTGACCCCCGGGGCGGGGCCAGTTTTGACCCCAGTGGCATCATATGAACAAACTTGGTAGAGGTCCACTAGGAGATGCTACATGCCAAATATCAAAGCTCTACGCCTTCCAGTTTCAGAGAAGAAGATTTTTAAAGTTTTTCTTCTTTGTTACTATGCTCAAATTTGTGACCCCCGGGGTGGGGCCGGTTTTGACCCCAGGGGCATCATATGAACAAACTTGGTAGAGGTCCACTGGGCAATGCTGCATACCAAATATCAAAGCTCTACGCCTTCCAGTTTCAGAGAAGATGATTTTTAAAGTTTCCCCTCTTTGTTCCTATGTTTGAACTTGCGACCCCCGGGGCAGGGCCAGTTTCGACCCCAAAGGCATCATATGAACACACTTGGTAGAGGTCCACTAGGAGATGCTTCATGCCAAATATCAAAGCTCTATGCCTTCTAGTTTTAGAGAAGAAGATTTTTAAAGTTTTCCTTCTTTGTTCCTATGTTGGAAATTGTGACCCCCGGGGCGGGGCCAGTTTTGACCCCAGGGGCATCATATGAACAAACTTGGTAGAAGTCCACTAGGAGATGCTACATGCCAAATATCAAAGCTCTACACCTTCAAGTTTCAGAGAAGAAGATTTTTAAAGTTTTCCTTCTTTGTTACTATGCTCAAACTTGTGACCCCCGGGGCGGGGCCAGTTTTGACCCCAGGAGCATCAAATGAACAAACTTGGTAGAGGTCCACTAGGAGATGCTACATACCAAATATCAAAGCTCTGTGCCTTCTAGTTTCAGAGAAGAAGATTTTCAAAGATTTTGCTTTTTTTTCCTTTTTGTTGCCATGGCAACCAGAGTTGTGGGTGGAATTCAATTCTTTGAACAATTTTGGTAGAGCTTCACCCAAGGAACATCCCTGCCAAGTTTCATCAAGATTGGCCCAGTGGTTTAGGAAAAGAAGATGTTTAAAGAAATTGTTGACGGACGACGGACGACAGGACGACGGACGCCGGACATAGGGCGATCACAATAGCTCACCTTTAGCACGTTGTGCTAAGGTGAGCTAACAAAAGTAAATAAAGAGTTGATGTTAGAAAAGTTGAAGAAACAGAGTGGAACGGATTGGCGAAAATCAAAATTTGTATATGTTATCAGTTCCCTAGAAACTGGTTTGTATGACGTGTCAAACTGCATTAAAGAGTTGCTGAGTACTGTTGATGAAATAGGACTTACAGTTGCTACATTAAGGAACACGGGATATTTATATTCGACGAACAAAAGTGTGCCACTGCACACCCAGAGTAACTACATTCACATATCCAGCACATGCAGTGAACATGACTTTATAGAGCCGAGAAAAATCAAACATCAAAGTGACAAATAGCATGAAATACGTAATTCTGCGACAGTGACCAATGGTCCCTTGTCAGTTCCAGACGGTTCCTTCGGTGGGTGTCGGTAATAAGGGTGACTGTCTCGAACTGTTGGTGCCAATTTTCAGGATTATGGATTAACGCCAAGTTACGTTATATTCAGAGAAGAATAGATTCGTTTCAAGACCAAGCCAATTGTGTCTAAACCGTACATACATTGTGCTTTAAATTGTGTCTAAACCGTTCAGAAAACAACGTGTCTACACCGCTGTGTGTGAAATTGTTGATGTGGACTACACCGCTGCATTAGCGATACACAAAACACATGTTTTCGGGTCTTTCTAGACATATTTCACAAAAATTACCGTAATCATTGGAAAGTACGTGATGAATACCTACAGAAATAACAACCCTCATCCACTGCATTAGCTTATTTTCCGTTCTAAACTAAAAACGATGCAAGTTCCACGCTTAAAATTTAAATTTTACCGAATGGCAATGTTTACGCCGATATGACGTATCGAATAACGGTACTGGCTCTTTGCTATATAGCACTGAGGCTTACCATATCATTCCCCCACAATATATTGTAAGTATCATGACTGGATGGTTTCAAGAAAAAAGGTTATTGATGATGAAATGTGACACCCACCTTTCTCCATATAAACAGTCCGCCATCTTGGAACTGACTACATATTTCGTCCCGTACAGCTTACAACATAGTGAAATTAGTTTGTACTATTCTAGGGTATCTATCTGAACTACACTGTCACTTATGACTATTTCCCCCTTGGTGCATGTATCATCAGACCACACTGGGTAACCTTGGGTAGTTTTACCACATGTTGTGTGGGTGAAAGATTTCATAATAATGCTAATCGTACTGTGTTACAATGTCTGTTCGGCATTTTAAGGTAGTCAGGGTAATTTATCACAACAATATTCATCATCATGAGAAGAAATTTTTAATATTAAAATTAAAGCAGCATAAAACTAAATTCTGACCCCATTTTTTGCTGGGGATGGGGGGGAATGGGGTACACAAGTTCATATATTTTTAGGGAAAAATCATTAGGACGTGACTTCCACTCTTAATTGAGGGAATTTTCAAAAACGAAATGCTAAAAAAAATGCTAGTATAATCTGCTTCTGTTGGGATTCTAGCTCACAACGCTCAAAAACATCATTCACCGACTCTTTCAACTGCGCTACTTGGGCAACTCATTCTTCTGTGATAACCAAATGTGTTTTTTTTAGGGAAAACAAATGATGTTTCGCGAGGAAAACCATTTGGAAAGTTCACTTTTATTTGAAAAAAACCCCACAAAACTCCACCATCGATGGCATTTTTACTTGCTATTTAAAACCATAATGACTGAGCCATGTTCTGTGAAAAGCGAGCTTAATGCATCTGCGAAAATTATGTATCGATTCAGGTCAGCTTGCGCAGGCCGCCCAGGCTGACCTTGGCCAAAATCTTTCGCTAGTAGTCAATTTTCTGTATGTCTGAGGACCAGACTACCTCATGAATCAGTCGGGCAAAATTGACCCCAGCACAGCAACTCCACTGCTTTAAATACCTATTCGCTGGACTTCCTGTCCGGCGTAATTATAGGGTAAACTGATCTTGAGTCGGACGCTATCTACAGTCGGACGATTTTGTAGTCTGTTTTCACCATTTGTTTATATCTTCTTGATAGACAACCATGTATCATCTGTCACATTAAAGTGCCTTCTATACATAATTGTCGTTCTTTAATGTATGACGCAACACTGGTCTTTGAGTCATCGCGCCGAAAGAACAACTGAAACGAGAGTAAATCGACCGCACTCTTTGTTGAAAAAGTCTCGCTCCTTCTTTCTACATGTAATTTCCACTTTGCTTGTAAAAGATTTTACTACCAATTTTTCTTTGGTTGATAAAATGAACATAACAGAATACAAACGTCCTTTAAATTTCAAAAATAAACATAAGATAATTCATAAATTTGTTCTTTCCCCTCACCCACTGGTTTGATACAGAGTCGGACTTGATGTTTAGTCGGACACGCTTGGAAGTCATGATTAGTCCTCTTAAATCGATCTTTTAATATAATCTTGAAGAAATACATGTAGTATTAGACCTTGATTACTCACCATGTTGAGATCGTCCCAAATTGAGGAACGTAGTTGACGACTAATCAAAACTGGTTTAAAAGGCAATTCAATTTACTGTATTGACAACATGGGCATTCTCATAGAAATCAACAGCCAAACGTCTATAGTCAATTATGACGAAACCGATCTGAGCTCCAGCGAAATGTCCGTCGTCACCGACAGAAAAGCAGTGAAGGTGACAGAATCGGCACTTAATTTAAAAACCTGTGTCAGGTACAATGCTTCTTATCTCAGTGGAACAGATAAAGGATGGCAAAACGTTTCAAACATGGAAAATGTATAACAAAAAAAATCTAACAACACTGTTTCGCCAGAATCTGTCAATAATCAATAAACCTCTTCTAAAGAAGTAAAAAAAAAAATGATAGCTTCTTTATCAGTGATCACACCTAATGCTGTATTCAACGAAAACGAAGCAGCAGCAGAGAGTGAAAAGAGAGAGAGAGAGAGAAGGAAAGCGGGAAAAAAAAAACCCGCAAAAATCAAATACATTCACAATAAAATTCACGATGTCAATATTCTGTAGTATGTGTTCGTCGTACAGAAAAACCGCCATTTTGCGACCACACATAGAAACTATTTTGTTCACTTAGGACAAAGATCGGAATGCAGAACAAACAAATGTGTTTACAAAGATTTTTCAGCATTTATTGGGTTATGCATTCGTCGTGTCTTCTGAACAGGTGATATCCGAAAATATTAAAGCTAAAGGAGGTATTACTCACATCGAAGTATACCTCCTGGGGAAACTATGTTTTCACATAAAGTTGATCGTCAAAATTTATAGAGGTCCCATATTTGCAAATTCGTCTAGGGCAAAACTGTATATGCAGCCAGTATTTTATTTACAGCATGCCTCAAATATAGTTCTACTTGGCGAAGAGTTATCACCGTGAGTGTCTCCTAAATAAGTGTTATAGAGAGTATTTACTATAAAATGTCCTTCGTCTGTCCACCAGTTGTATTCCCAATCTGTCTTTCCGAATGCTTTTCTTTGAGTCTGTCTGTGCTCTCACATGTTCGCCTTCGAGTCTGCAATTGTTTTTTTTTTTTTCGATTATTTTTCAGTTTCTTTCCTCACTTTTGCGCAGCCCCAGTAGTTCTTTATATATAGCTAGTCGGAAGCGACGTGGGAATATAAACCATGGGACTCCCGAGTTCGAATCATATCACGGCCAATCTGATTCTGTTCGGCATTTACCCAAAAAATGAGTTGCTGCTGGTTAGCTGGTGGTGAGGAACTACCCGTTACCAAACTACATATCTAACACTTGTCCATATTGAAAGAGTCTGCGGACAAATAACAATCCGGTATTAACAGTTGCAGTTCCCTAATTGATTACAAACACAGTGGGAAAGGGAGTAATTTCTCGTTAAGAGCAGTTTCTCTTTTTCCACAGTGTTTCCTAAAGTCTTCTGTTCTAGACCAGTAAAATCAAGGGTTTGATTGAGATCAAAACAGTTCCCCGACAAGACAGTTCCACTACACAAGGCTTCGAGATAGGTGTCCGACACTTTTGAAGATAGTCCCCAACACTTTTGTTCTATATAAAGTGGCAATTATCTTGGTTAAAAATGGTTGATCAAGGATTTTATGGATAAATAGTGTTTTGTGATTGATTGAAAGGTTTGTACTTGTGATTGACGAGTACATTTGGTGACCATGAGATTGTAATTTTCTGTGATTGCCATGTGACACGTCTATAATTTTCTATAACTCATCTTTCTTTGACGAGACAGTTTGACGACTGCCAAATACATGTACCAAAGAATATCGAAATAACCCTCATTTTTTTCAATGGTACATACAAAATATGTAAAAAAAGGGAGGATTATGGACAGATCGTACAAGGTAAAGGTAAAAAATATTTCCTTCAGGTAACCTGCCCCTTTCTCTCTAGCCTTCTGTAATGTAATTCTGAAAAACAAAGAAATACACTTAAAAACATAATTGTTTTATTTATATAACTTCCATCCTGACAAACCGCATTTTTAGACTAGCGAAGCTAGTCTATTGGCATCATGACTGACCTACAGTCAAAGTAAACAAAAACCCCCACAGTTGCCAAATACTGCCTCACAGAAAATACTTTTTTCTATTAAAAATCTTAATTCTGTTACATATGACAATTTTTACAAAAAACACTAAATCTCTACCACTCCAATTTGAACATGTCGTCTTACAAAATAATAAACTGAACAAGATGCCAATTACAAGGTACTAGATCTTTGCTTATATGTAAATCAAGTGACCTATGGAAAGCAGAGAATCACTTATTCCTACACCACTGTAACATTATGAGTGAATCTATTAATAGATATTACCTAGGTAACTTGTAGCAAATCCCAGCTGTATGAACCCTCAGTGGACAGGGAACCCTTGTCATTCCTTCAGTCACTCATTATTTAGATCATTGTGTACAGTTAAACTTTTCCTTAAACTGTTATTTTATGTCTTGAATATTAACCCTTTACCAAACAATCCCAAGTTTTAACGACACCGGGGAAGAATCCCCCGAAAAAACATTGCGAGAAAAGGAAAAAACGCTGGTAACCATCATTTTCTCCTTGTTCCACATTGTTTTCTGCCCTTTTGGAATCAGGTTTCATCAGTTCAGCCATATTTAATTTATGGTCTTCAAAAGCGTTGAGTTTGGAAGAGTGTAAATTTTTTTGTTTTGTAAAGAGAGTTACATAGTTAACTACATCTTGTGCTATTGGATATTTACTAATTGATTGCGTGGTGTTTAACGCAGTTTTCAACATTATTTCAGTGATATTGCAGCGGCTAGAGCACCTATCCAGGCTTTCCTGGAGTTTCTTTTACCAGCACTACCGCGACTGAATGACCTTTTGAGGACAATGTGGATTAGGTTCAGACTGCACAGAGCGTGCAGTCTGATCTTGTATCTACACTGTCCAATAAGGGGATATATTTTCTCTAAAATGTAACTTTGAAATAGCAATATTCAGGTGTTTACCATCGGCTTGAAAGTTTAACATTCTTTAGCATTTTAAGGGTTAAACTTAAACTGGATTATAGTTAACCATTAGCACGCATAGTCCCGGCAGCTCAGTCGGTAACATACAGGACTGGAGAACAGGATGTCGTTGGTTCGATCCCAGACTCGGCAAATTTCTTTCCGACGATTGATGATCTAGTCATTGGGACAGGATTCATTCCTCTCACGTTTTGACGATGGATATGTGGGAATGCAGCCAGGGACTTGGAAAGAATATTGTGCGGAATACTGGTAAAAGAAACTCCTGGAAAGCATGATATGTGCACTGGCCACTGCTACATAACTGAAATAATGTTGAAAACAGGGTTAAACACCATACAAGCAATCAATCGATCAAATTCGCTAGTCTGTCAGTACTTTGATTTTAACAGTCGCTTATTTTCATAACAGTCGTGAATCATCGTGAATTCACCATTCAGAGAAAAAGTATCCGTCAATGTATACAGATTTCTTCATCACAAGGTACAAATAATTCAGACACAATACATTAATTATTCACAAATATTTCCAATTTCACATGAACAAATCTTTCCGGGGACTGTCTCGAAAATGAGTGTCGGGGAACTGCCTTGCTTCCTAGATCTGTCACACATTCCCAGAATCTTTCCTGCATTATTCAGTAAATTTCAATTTTTGCCACGGCAATTTAAAAGATTTTGTGATTAATACAGTGATTGTTTAGATAAGTAAAGAACCGTCCGACTCAATATCAGTGCGTCCGACTCACGGTCGAATGTGTCAGACTCACGGTCAAAAATGGGTTGTGTGTTTCGAAGCCTTTGGTTTTCCACATATTGGCAGTTATTGTAATAATTTCATTTGAAATTGATAGGAAAATGGTACCAGCAGGTATCCGTGTAATCTGGAAGTTGAAAACTACAAACTATGAGGTACATGTAGGTGTAAGCTCGCGTTAAAAAGGGTATCCGACTCACGATCAGTTTACCCCTAATGTATTTATCCCATGTTATAGCGCAGAAATCACCGCAAGTTATACGGAATAAAATCTACATAAAAATAGTGCCATTCCACATGAGCGGCCCTCTGAAGAAAGGGAGTCTGGTGAATCTTCGTAATGCACTAATAGCGAGCAAGTCGTCCCATAATATGGATACATTTGGTTTAACACCGGCTGGATCGAAGTAGATTGGTCCTTTGGTATGCAGCATTAAGCCGCCTTCCACACAGTGCTACTCATGTGTTTGCTACATGAATTTCTGTCAATATCCTAAGGGACATTACCCTTATGGAACGTAATAGCTGTCTAAACATATCTTACCTTGAAGTCAAATACAGGTACAGGTAGTACACGGCCGGTATCAGAAATTTGATGAGTAACCCTGAGACTCAAAAAAAGTATTCGTAACCTTTTCACTTACAGTGTTTTCAAGGATTCACTTTGAACGCCGCTTAACATGACGTCTCTTGATCTCCACTATACATGTACATGTAGCCTATTATAGTTCTATACACTATGAGGGCAAAATGCCTCAGTATCGGTAAGGACTTAGGCCTACTGCACACGTGCAAATCATCGTATTTATTAATATTTATTTCAATGTTTGAAGAGAGGTTTAATGTCAGTATGTCTTATTTACTTCTTAAAGTATCTTTACTAGATCTATTTTATGAACGAATTTTAAACTTAACCCTTTCCCAAACAAGCCCTGATTTTCACGTGTCTGCAGTACAAGTCTTTTGAAAACACTGTGGGAAAAGGAGAAATTGCTCGTAACGAGCAATTTCTCCCTTTCCCACACTGTTTTCTACCCTTTTTGAGAACTTTCTGCCATTTTCATCAAATTTAAAAATGTCGTCTGCAAGCTCTTTGAATTTGGACCAGTCCAAAATTTGTCGCTTGGGAAAGGGTTAAGTGGAGCTGAGATGACACGGGCGGTCGTTTACCTTTCAATACCACACAGCGACACTACTAACCCTTTACCAAACATACCCAACAATCCCGTGTTTTAACGACGAAAAAAAAAATGCCTTTGAAAACATTCACGGTGGGGTAAGAAGCACTTTCCAACAGCATTATTCACCTTTTCAAAGCCACATTTAAGATTTCTCCTACTCATACTTTCAGCTTAGTCGAGTCTATTATTTGATATCGTCGTAAAGGGTATGATGCACATTCATTAGACCAGGGGTCTTGTTACCGCACACCGACATTAAAATGTATTTGCGCATTTTTGAGGTGGCGTGCGAAGCATCCCAGCTCAGATTTACCATGTGGGAAACTGAACCTAAAAAATCTGACTCTGGGGTGCCTAACATTGCAAAATCATTACCTGGAAAAATAGTACTATTAAGAAAGCATTTTATTCACTTTGGCATCAAGGCATGACTAAAACGTTAACGATAGGGGAACTTACACTACTTGCACGATAAATATGTAAACAAACACACCATTATCACAAAACAATTAAAAAAAAAAAGAGTGTTAGAACAGACTACCATGAAGCATGCGTAGGTATTCGCATTTATGTATCAGTTCCACCAAATAGCGTCAAGAAGCGTCAACAAGTGCCATGTAAAGTTTAGAAGCATCATGAGAACTCCCGTGGTAATTTCTTTGAATAGGATTGCTTTATTTGTCTAGATATTGCTTCATAATACTGCTCAGGTTTCATTTTGACATTCTATTGAACCTCCCTCCCCTCACACACAAAAAAAGAGAAACTTGTTAGGTTGCTCTGAGATTTATGGCAGAGATACTTCTCAGCTCTTTAAATGTCTGCTTGCTTTTACTCAATTCTTTCGAGCAGCACTACGTGCTTATTATTAGGCACAACAGTTAGATTTCAATTTGAGCAGGACTGAACGCACCCTACCTCAGCAGCGCTTTCACCGCTTTGATTTTTTTTAATATAAATAAGCCCTCTTTTCCAACAACGCGTTTTTACCCGCGCGGATAATGCGGATTTTCTCCGCGCGGAGAGCGAAAATAAACGGGCAAGTTGAATTCCATTGCCTCATTTCCAAACATGTGTTTTCACCGCGCGACAAAAAGTCCATGCGGAGAAAAAAAACAACATGGTGGTTTTTTTTACTGCACGGTAAAATATCCGCATACCCATGTATTGAACGTGACGTATAAATGACGTTTTTCTGTTTACATGCTGCTAAAAACATGGCTACTAAGGGTAGAATGCCAGCATTGTCCATTCAACAAATGGAAAAAAACTGATATTTTTGGTGTAAGAACACCCAGGCCTCTATGAACAAAGCTTAAAGCACTGCTCGCTGTGCAGTTGCAGTTCTTGTATTAAATTCGCGTACATTCCTCGCCTATGCCTCTCTTGGAAAATTTCATGTACCCAATATTTATGCTTCCTCCTCCGATTTCTTCTAACTATCCTCTATATAAACTGTGTCATTAATTTATAATATTTGGAGAGGACTCGACACATAGATGGCTGCCATGATTCCTTAAACACAAGTTCTAATACATTTTAATAGGTGATGACTTTTCAGGTCCCACCTTTTCATGTCAACCGTCAAACTGAAATCCTGTGACGACGATTCACGTTGTGGGAAAAGTAGCCATTTAAAGTTCAAAATATCAATTTCTTGATTACACGATAAAGTCTGCATTTGTGGTCGGTTTTTCTTGAAATTTGCACAGTTGCTTTGTATCATAAACAGCTATAACCATATTGATTTTGAAAAAAAAAAAAAAAATCAAAAATCAGTATGAGGAAGAAAGTTGATAATTTACATTTTTTGTTTACGCAAATAATGTGGAATTTGCATTTTTGATTAAATTCTTCTGAAACTTGCAAAGATTACTTGTATCATCAAGGGATTGAACTCTATTAAATATGAAGAAAATCTAGCAATTACGGTAGTTTAGGAAAAGCAGCCATTTGATGACTTAGTATTATTTTACACAATACAGTTCACATTATCAGTCACATTTCTTTGAAACTTGCAGGGATTGTTTAAAACAGTGAATACTGATACCCTATCAAATTTGGCTGGATTCCAAACAATTGGTTTTGAGGAATTGTACTTCAGTTTTTTTTTTTCACTGTTTGTTCATTTCACCATGCCTACTTGTGCTGTCTTAGTGGGTCCAAGCCCAGTTGCAAACACCGCCCCCCCCCCCCCCCCCCCCGATTCTTTCGTGTGTTCCCTTTTTTCCTTTTTGCATCATGAATTCATTATGTATGCTAGAAAAAAAATCAATGCCAGTAGAGCAATTCAGGCCCTCAAGGGCATCTAGTTTGTATGAAAACGTTGAACACAATCCCCCTCTCAAGCAATCCAAGTTCCTAGTCATTTACATTAGAATATCTAAAATAATACCACCGGACAATGTTGATCCAAGATCAGACTGCAAGTTCTGTGCATTTTGGTTTAAGGCTGCTATGCCCGCAAAAGCATCTTAATTTGTTTATTTGGTGTTTAAACGCCTTTTTCATAATCGTTTCAGTTTTATCGCGACCAACAGTAAGACTTTCCATGCCTTCTCATGTTTCTTTTCCGAATGCTTCGCATATCATACTTTCCACGCAACTGGCTGCTTTAACACACACACACACACATATAGGCCTACATATACATGTATATATATATATTGCCGAAACAATTTGCAGCGGTGAGATAGGTATGAATCCTGTTGCATTGACTATCGCAATCCACGTGAAGAATTTGGCTGAGCGGGTATCGAACCAGCGATCCTTGGGACCCCGTACGTTCCCAACTGAGCTAGACAGTTGCAATTGGGTCATGCTCTGTGAAAAGGGGCTTAATGCATCTGCAAAAAGTTTCGACCCATGTCAACCTGCGCGGTAGACGCAGGCTGACATGATCAACATTTTTGCCATTGGTCAATTTTCAACATGTCAAAGGACTATTTCACCTCCAGATCCATTGTGAGAAAAAATGGATTTTATGGATCCATAATTATGTGACGACTTGCTTGGTATAACGCAAATACGGAGATGTATTTAGCCTCCTTTTGCCAGTGCTAATCAAATATGACTGACAATCCTGATGAAGCAGGTTTTTAGGATACTCGGAGAGAACCAAAGGACTCAAGTTCTGACAGGCGGATTTGTTGGGACATTGCTTTAGAGGAGTGAAAGATGAGCTTTAAAGATACCTCTATACTCGTTTTCAGCCAGTTTTTGCTTTAATCCATTTCATCTTTATTTTTTGAAACTATAATCGTTTTTGTATCTTTTTGCCAAATGTTGGCCCTGACGGCTGCAAGGTTGCACAGGTTATGACGGATAGAAAATGCACTTAATTTTGGCAGCCTTCAAAGAAATCACCGTTGTCATTTCAGGGTTTAAATGAGGTCAAATACTTTGAATTTCTCTGTTCCTTACACCATATATTGGTAATTAAGCTATATTTACACAGCTGATCAAATTCTGAGTCATTCTAAAAAAGTTTAAAGTTTTAACAGTGTTTTTTCTCTGGGGCTGTAAGGATGTATCTTAGATTTTCATAAAATATTAAACATGTTAATAAAATCCTTGATGGAAATGGCACGGGAGAATCAGAATTGGTCAGCCCAGCAGACTCACTGTGATAAAGGGTCCGGTAGCTCAGTTGGTAAGGTACAGGACTTGAAAGCCAGAGGTCCCTTGTATGATTCCAAGCCCAACCTCAGTCACTTTGAAGGCTTTCTGAGACTTGACAGAGGTTATTGCGACAGGATCCATTCCTCTCTCACAACTAAATGTTGTTTCGAAGATGTATTATGGGGGAAAGCAGCCTGGGCTTGGAAAGAATGCTGTGCATTGTATTGGCGAAAAAAAAAGAAAACTCTATGAAAGCATGGATAGGGGAACTGGCTGCTTCGAAATAAATCATGTTGAAAACGGCGTTTAACACCTTTTAAATAAACAAATTATTTGACACTATCAGAAATCAAGGACCGTATTTCACCTAGTTTAACCCTATACTACACAATCTTAGGTTTTAACAAACCTGAAAGAAGACCTTTGAAAACATTGTGGGAAAATGAGAAAATACTGGGAACCAGGATTTTCTCCTTTTCCCACGGTGTTTTCTACCCTATCAAAGAAAAAGCAAGGCTGATTTTGAACTTCATTTAATTTTTCGTCTGCATTTTTTTTTTTCAATTTATCGAGAAGTTTTGTCGTTTAGTAAAAGGTCAAGTACTTGACTAAGTTCTAATCCTTAAATATCAAAGACTAATTTTAAAGCATCTGATTGGAAAGATTTTTTTGTGCGAGATTTTGGTAAAAGAAACTCTAGGAGAGGATTAATAAGTGCACTGGTCCTGGCGATATAACGGAAAATATGTTGAAAACGGCGTAAAACAAAGTGTCAGTAACTGTTATATCGGACCCTGTGAGTCCATAATCTTCATCACTCAATATTATCTTTAGTGGTTCTCTAAACAACACAATTTGAGGCTCGTCGAAATTGAAATCACTTGCCGACGACAAATTCAATATCGCTGTTAAAAATTGGATATGTGTCCGAAATAGTTGTAAAAAATGTAGGAAAAAGGGGAAAAATGCTGGTTACCACAACGTTTTCAGAAGCTGTATTCCTCAGGGTCGAACGAACGTAAAAACATAGCCCGTTCGTTTGGTAAAGGGTTAACCCACTCGTCAAATGGGTTATAGTCGCTTCCGGTATTATCGTGGGTTCTTCAATATCGTGGTATTTACAATTTCCGAAAGTGAGGCTGACATGCGCCTCCTTGAGGATGTCCTCACGTGCGCATTTGTAGGTCAGATATAGTCAACACACTTTGATAACTTACTTCGGCAGATTTTCCGAAAATGGTAAGTAAAATCGAGTTTTCATCTGAATAGTAAGAAAACTTGGCTCTTTGCAAAACCGCTCTATCCCCTAGATGAAGTTGATGATCTTATTAGCGTAACAATATCAATATCATTATAACAGTTCTGTAAAATTTGTTTTCCTATCACTGAAGTTTATCAAACGGGAAAGTAAATTTCAGACGACCGTTAAATGATGACGTCACCGCTTTCCAAATATGGGAATGAAAACAAGAGGCCATGACAAAAGTTTTGACTCGCTAATTATAATCAAAGTACTGAAAGTACTGACAGACTAGCGAATTTGATTGATTGATTTTTTGTATGGTGTTTGACCCTGTTTTCAACATTATTTCAGTTATGTAGCAGTGGACAGTGCACATATCTATACTTTCATAGAGTTTCTTTTTCCAGTACTCTGCACAATATTCTTTCCAAGCCACTGGCTGCTTTCCCACATTTATAGAGAAATGAATCCTGTCGTAATGACTATCATCAATCCTCAGAAAGAAATTTGCCGAGTCGGGGACTGAACCAGCGACCTCCTGTTCCCAAGTCCTGTACACTACCGACTGGGCTGCTGGGGCTATGCGTGCTATTGGTTAACTGTAATCCAGTTTAAGTTTAACCCTTAACCTGCTAAAAATGTTAAACGAAACTTTCAAGCCGATGGAAAACACCTGAATATTGCTATTTCAAAGTTACATTTTGGACAAAATAATATATCCTCTTATCAGACAGTGTAGATCCAAGATCAGACTGCATGCTCTGCACAGTCTGATCTTAATCCACACTGTCCGCAAAACGTCATTGAGTCGGGGTAGTGCTGGTAAAAGAAACTCCAGGAAAGCATGGATAGGTGCTGTGGCCGCCGCAATATCACTGAAATAATGTTGAAAACGGAGTTAAACAGCATGCAGTCAATTAGTCAATATCCAGTTGCACAAGATGTAGTTAACTATTTAACTCTCTTTACAAAACGAAAAATTTTACGCCAGTCCAAATTCAAGGCTGTTGCAAACCATAAATTAAAAGTGGCTCAACTGATGAAACCTGATTCCAAAAGGGTAGAAAACAAGGTGGAAAAAGGAGAAAATGATGGTTACCAGCATTTCTCCTTTTCCCGCAATGTTTTCAAAAGTATCGTTAAAACTTGGGATTGTGTGGTAAAGGGTTAATATTCAAGACTAGAATAACAGTTTAACATAACAGTTAAACTGTACACAGTGATCTAAATAATGCATGACTGAAGGAATGACAAGGGTTCCCTGTCCAGTGAGGGTTAATGTAATTGGGATTTGCTACAAGTTACCTAGGTGTATCTATTAATAGATTTATTCATAATGTTACAGCGGTGAAGGAAAAAGTGATTCACTTTTGTATCCGCAAAAGAGGTCCAAAATGGGGTATTTGATGCTATTTTAATCAAAGATCTGTAGACGTCGTTTTTTCCCTCCATTTTTACAGGTGCGCAAAGTAAAAACTCGTTAACAAAATGACCGAGAGAATTTATTTATATATGTTGCTCAAAATTCTTGATAAAATCATCTCAACACTTTGAAAATAACTTGATTTTCATTTGCCAAAGTTTTGAACATAAATAGGGTGAGCCTGTAAATCTCCCAGGGCCTCATCTCAATGCCACGATAATACCGGAAGTAGTCATTTTTGAAAATTGGTCAATTGCTGTCCCCTGTTTTGTCTTGATTAAGAATAGTTAACTGACAAACAGAAAATCAGTTATTGTAGAAATATACATGAGGTATCATTGAATGTTACTTGCAAGAGAAAAATATCAGGCAAGACACTAACTTTTCTATACTCAGTGGAATGTTTTAGTACCACGATAATAGGGAATTCAATCTTAACCTACTGAATCCGAACGGTAAATGAACGGATTCGTGATTCTTGTCATCCGGGCACTTTCGCTAAATCGCAATATCTCGCACTCAGAAATTTTTACTCGGTGATAAACTTACTGTGTACACATATAATCGGACACTGCATGTAATCGGACACTGTTAGCGTCATATTTTTTCAGTAAAGTTCTGTTGGATTTCTCGGGCAATTGTGATAAAGATTTCTAAAACCTTCTCCAGTTATGAATACTATCACTTTCGAAGAGACAAAAAAGAAATGTCATATTATCAATATCACGGTATAGCCTACAGAAAGAGGAGTCATATACAAGTTTAAGACAAGCCCTGTCTCCTGTTGGGCGGTATGAGAAAAGTTTTCGTGTGCAGACTACATTATTATGGAGTCAAAATGAAGCATCCAGATAGAAGCATTAAACACCACGGCATACTGCGTTGGTTGTACAGGGCAAGAATTGAGAAAAATATTGAAACCCAGTTATCCATACCTTTGCATTTGAAAGAAAAAAGTGTTCGGACAAAAAAAAAAAAAAGAAAGAAATGCATCTTTAACTTTCGGGTCAGAAATTAAAATGGACTTACCCTCAGTAACAGATTTTAACAATTCCAGATCCTATTTTTGCAAATGGTCATAATTCGATTGAACAGGATAGAAACTTTACCATGACACGTGTGTGTTAATCTGCCCCTAGCAAGTACATCACAGCGCTTCTACATGTTGCCCACTTTGGCAGTGAAATACCGAGATCAAAAGAACACTCGGCTAACCCTTTATCAGCTTTTCAACGAAAACAACTATAGCAGATATTTCCCGACTCAAAATGAAGCTGAAATTACATTTTTTGGAGGATGAAAGGAAGGTTTCTAATTTGACCTGACCTTCATTTTTTTTTTTTACGATCGTCATCTTAAGGTAGTTTAAACAGGAACGTGACAAAAAAGATATTTTTGGGGTCGGGATTTTCTCAATAATATGGTGTTAAAGTTTTTTTTTTTTTTTGTAAATGGACTGTCCGTCTTTTTGCAGACACTGACATTTTTAATAAAAAAAAAAAAAATATCATATCGATAGCTTTATATAGGCCTAAATAAATTGAACCAACGATCCCATGGTATCAAGACCTACAGGTGCGTTACCGACTTAGCTACCAGGTTCGCCCTTTTTTCACGACATTGGACCTTCATAAGTTAAACAGTAAAAGTGAGAGCTTATTCGATTAAAACCTTTTACCAAATGGCCAAATTAGGACTCGTCCAAATGCAAAGAATGTTAAGCCGACAGATTAAATGTGGGTGAAATGGAGGAAATTGTCTTTGAACAAGTAGAAAGTATTGTGGGAAAAGGTAAAAACTCTAGTTACAAACATTTCCTCTTTTTCCAATATTTTTATTACCTTCTTTCTTAGGGTCATTAAAACTCGGGACTGTTTAGCCTCTCAACTAAACTTACAGCACTATATGCATATTATAACAATTTCCACCATTTCACTCACATTCTTTGGATATGGACGAGTCCTAATTTGGCCTTTAAGAAAATTCCGATAAAAAAAAAAAGAACCTTCTTTGTTGCAACTTTAGTCATGTTCCTACAGACGAATAGCTGTAACACAGTCTAGATCATGAACATAGGAAAAGAAGCTTGAGCTCAAATTTTAAACCTTCCATTCCAAGATATTTATATTCTATCTATATTTTTCAGAAGCATATATACAGGAAACATGTGTCATATTATTTTTCATGAAAATTGGATGAAGGGTTAACTCGGTGCTCCTTTCATCTCGGTATCGCACAGCTGGGTGGCAGACCTTACAGCTGTAATGTGGTTGACTGATTCACACAATTTAACGCACACGTGTCACTTTAAATTGTTACTTCTTATCAGTTCTTGATCTTAATTCACCCTTATGTTGATTATTTGTGGATAAGATTTGGAATTTTACACAAGTCACAGAGGTATGTTCGTTCTTATTCTCCGTAGATCTACCAAATTCAGTGTCGATCTATTTGATTATGACCCCCTAAAATGATTCTCGAAAATGCTCGGATGCCCGACGTTGCTATTGTAATAATTTCTATGTTTTTGGCTTTGATATAAATCTGAAGTAGTTTAGAGAAATATCAGTGAAACCTTTGATTATTCAGAGGGTAGACAATAGAATTATTCATTAACAATCATCAAATTCAATTACACCGCGCCTGAACTACATCCGGAAGACGGCCATGATAATCGTACATCATGTTCAAATAAAATTTTGACGCGCAAATAACGATTTGCTGTCGAATGCAGCTTCTTTTTTTACAGTAGCCAATTGTCCATTTCGGGTAGCGTCCACCGAGTAACGCGTTGCTAAGGCGTTACTAAGCAGAAATAGAATCCGTGGTATTCCGAATTCGCCGGATATGACGTAGGGCAAGAATCACGAATAGTCTTAACTCTTTCGCTGCCGACTAAATGCATTCGACTTTCTCGGGGGCTAAAAGTATATTTACATTGTGTTTTGAGCTGACTCTGGCAAAAGATTAACACCAGGTAGCATGGGTAGTGGATGGTGAATATCAAAGATCAGACTACACGTTTTGTGCAGTCTGATCTTCATCTAGGTCGCTCGCAAAAGCTATCCAAGGCGACATTGGCAGTGAAAGAGTTAACACTTGACCCTTATCCAGCTAAATACGCTAAATGATACTTTCAGGTCGATAGTAAAAAAACAGAATAATCATACTATTTCAAACTTATTTTTTATAGAAAAATATCTACTTATCGGAGAGTGTAGAGTTAAGATCAGGCTGCACGTTTTGTGCAGTCTGTTCTAGATCTACCGTGTCCCCAAAAGTGTGTGGCGTTTAGCAGCCTGAGGGTTAACTACCTTAGTCCTTGTATTTGCTATTCTATAAAAATAGGGGGTTTTGACACGTGCCCTTGCTTAATAGAGAGATTGCGTGTGTAATTTACGATCTATGGTTATGTGCACACAACTTTTGTTTGCCCACAGATCTGGTAAATTTTATAGTCACTTCGAGAGGTTTCCCCCCCCCCCCCTCCCCCAAATCAAAAATCAAAGCGCTGAAAGCACTGTGCAAAGCGTTCTTGTATTTTGAAAATTGTAGAAAATTGAGAAGCGTTTTTCGTCCTAAATTATTATCTTAGAATGAACAAATGCACTCTTACCATGAAAAAATTTTACATATGTCCATTTTGAAAGCATTTGCTGCCTACATATTAAATGTAGCCCAAATGATATCAGTTGTCCAGTAGACTAGATGATAGAAAAGATTGTGGATAAAGGAGAAAAAGCTGCTTAACGGCCTAATATTACGTTACAATCAACAAACAACGATATCAGTTATTTAGTCCATATCCACAATTCAGCTATTTTTTTAAGCTTTTGCCACTAAATGCAAGTAAGTTTAGTTCTTTTTTGGGGACCGTCTAATTGGAAATGAAGTTACTTTTGTGTATAGCTTACAAGCATGTTGCAGACGGTGTGAATCCAAGATGAGATTGCATATTCTGTGCAATGTTAAACTGATATACTGTGTTAACAAAGTCTGTTTACATGGAATATGATACTGAAGAGGTTGAATTAGGGAAAAAGAATCATAAATGATTAACCAAATTGATCTCTTTTTTTCCTTTATTCCAGGAAAATAATGCCATTGCAGTTGTGAATTTACAGACTGAGACGATTGAACACATTTATGGTCTTGGATTTAAAAACTGGTCAGTGTCTTCAATAGATCCAAATGATACAGATGGTTTGTACTGATACTTTTTTGCTACAATTAATAATTATTCCATCAAAAATTATATGTTCAATTATATTGCTTGTTATGATAAATAGTGTAACAATCGACTTTCAATGTTAATCATGAATATTAATAAATGGTCTTACCAGGGTTTTAGAACCACTTTGTACCCCAAACCCAAATCAATATTTTTAGTCCCTAAAGCGCTGAATAAATAAATCTGTGTGTCTGTGTTTAATATATACATGTTTTGCCATTGCTTCTAGCCTTTTCTTAAAGTAGCCTTGGCAAGACAATCCATATTCATCTAAGTAACTCCTGCAGACAATTTATTGACACTTGCAGCAGACCTCTTATGAAAGCATGACTAAAGAGAAAATTATCTTAAACTGGAATTTTCTCCTTTTGTCTTTTTGTCTTCACAAATATTTGTGTATTAAATAGAGTGTTTATGTATTATTTTTTTTTATCAAACGAGTTGACTAAAATTGTATGATGCAAGCCTTGGCAAGCAGCAAATACATTTTAGTCAATGAGTTTGATAAAAATGATAACACACAAACATGAATGAGATTCTATTTATCACATAAAACGAATGATGGGCAAAAAAATTTCCTTCATTATCACCTTTAGCCTATACACAATTCACGGGTCCATGTTCAAAGTTGTAGTTCGGTTTCAAATGTGTATATACACAAGTAGATAGTTCTTTAACATTTACACCAAAAGTAGAATGAAACATTTTCTAGATGGGGCAAGTCCACCTGTTTCCGCAATTTTGTTGATTCAAAAGATGTTCGCTGCATTTCTTGGTTTTTATTACACATGAAAATCAAAAACTTGCCTCGCGTATACGTCTTAGCAATAAATGACGTCATTTTTCCGTGAAAAGGCAGAGTCATACAGATTCCGGCATGAGCTGTGGCCCGTTTCTCCGGCTTTACAGCCTCATGACTAAACAATTATCAGAACCGGGACCCAAAAACGATAATACACTAGTGTATTATCAAAAATAAGTCATGGGTTTAATAAACTGCCAGAGGAGGTTTTATGTGATAAACTTGAATTCATACTGAGTGTCTGTAAATTACAAGAATTCAAAGACCCTTATAAAGTTACTTGCACATCAAGGCTTAATAAACTCTTTGAACATCCTCCTCCCTCTGTCATCATCAAGTTATCATGAATGTTATGCCTAAGGCATTTATCAACATTTATTTTTCTGATTAACAGGAATAAATTTGAACCTATGGCCTGTGTATGGTATGTACCAGCCAGATTCTATCAAGGTGTACACCCATAAAAATGTTGACTACATTTTGACAGCAAATGAGGGTGATTCAAAAGACTATGGTTCATTTTCTGAGGAATTAAGAGTAGAGGACGTGACTTTGTCAGCAAACTTTGGTAAGATCTTAAATAGACAGTTCCTACTACATCTGTGGGAAAAATACATACATGTAGTTTTTGCAACATATGTCTGGAACATAGGAAAATGTGAAAATGATTTAATCTGATTCCTAATTCATGAAACTTTAGGTCAAGTTCATCAAAGTTCGTGCTCAACCTCAAAGCTTCATCAGTGCATCATGTGCAGAGGAAGCAAATTTCAAATATAGACTTATATCTAATAAGAAGAAAGAAAGAATGCTTATGTTGGTATAGGCTAATTTAAAATTCTGTGCTCAGCATGAACAAAGTTTTATGTATGAGTCACACCTGTAAAAAAGTTTTTAATGCATCTACAAAACCTATACATGTATATCAGTCTTTTGCTACTGGTATATTTTCTGCATATCAAAAGTGCATTCTACCTTATGATTTGGTCAGTATTTAGAAGAAACTGACCTATATGCTAAGACAACTTATTTGGTATGATGCCTTGCAAAAATACATTATTTAATCCCCCTATTCCCAGAACACCATTTTATTTGTTTAGCATTCATTAGTTTTTTGATCTTTGGTAGTCATCTGGGAGGAGATAAAAGTTTTAACTCTTTCACTACCACCGTAACTCCACTTTTTTCTGAGTTCTAAAAAAAGCTTTCCACTGCTATTAAAAAATATTTTTGTTTAAAAAATAGAGACAGCGGCAGGTGTATATCCAAGACCATATTGCACAAGCTGTGCAGTCTTACGACGTCTGCAAAAGGACGCAATCAAATTAAAATGCACGTTGAGCTAAGTAAAGATATAGGAATAACACCATGGCAACAGACAGAAAATGAAATTAGTATGCTCTTTACTAACAAGTTACAATAACATTGGACAGAGTTGAACAATTGTTTTTGCTTTAAATTTGATTCTCTCTCTCTCTCTGATAATCACATCAGTCTACTCTTTGCATATTTAGAATCTGATTAATAGTTCTTTGGACCATGCCAAAGAGAAACTGGAGCAAAAGAAAGGAAAAAAAATCTATTTAACCCTCTACCACACAATCCTAACTTTTAACGACCCTGAAAAAGAAGCCTTTTGAAAACATTGTGGGAAAAGGAGAAAATGCTGGTAACCAGCATTTCTCCTTTTCTCACAATGTTTTCTACCCTTCCCAACTAAATCTTAACTTTTGATTCACATTTATTTTGTTGTCTGCAAATGCTCTCAATTTGGACTAGTCGAAAATTGTGTCGTTTGGTAAAGATAAAAACCTTAGGCAGCTAAGCCAGATTCACTGATCTTTTGCAGACAGTATAGATCAAGATCAGGCTGCTCAAAACATGCAGTCTGATTATTGATCTACCGATAATGAGATTATTTTTTTTAAATAAGTTTAAAATAGCATTATTCGGGTATTTACTACTTGCAGGATAAAGAGCAAAAGAAAGAAAAAAAAATCCTATGAACCTATTTGACCCTTAGCTGCTAAGCACGACTCACTGATCTTTTGTGGACAGTGTAGATCAAGATCAGACTGCACAAAACATACAGTCTGATCATTGATCTACACTGTCCAATAATGAGCTTTTTTATTTTTTTAAATAACTTTGAAGAAATTTCCTGTCGTATGACTTTATTTGAATTCATTTTTTCAGAGCCAAATGTCACAGAGAGAAATAGACTGTCAGCTGCATTAGGTACTTCATTTTTTTTTTGTTTTTCTCTTTGATTTTTTATTTTTCATGTAGTCATGTATAGGTTTAGATGTCACATTTTCTATAACACATTACACACATATTTATATTGAATTCTCAGTGCACTTTAACAGAACAGCAGAATTAGAATTGATCAGAAATGCAAAACAACAACAATAACTAAAAATCCCTCCTTTATTTAGATGGAGTTAATTGCAAAGGGAAAAATGGCTGTCAACATAAATTTTTGAGAGTGCATCATTTGTCGCTGTTGTCACAGATTACGTCACTCTTAACCCTTTCCCAAACGACAAATTTTGGACTGGTCCAAAATGAAAGAGCTTGCAGACGACAATTTTAAATTTGATGAAAATGGCAGAAAGGACTCAAAAAGGGTAGAAAACACTGTGGTAAAAAGAGAAATTGCTCATTACGAGCAATTTCTCCTTTTCCCACAGTGTTTTCAAAAGACTTGTACTGCAGACACGTGAAAACCAGGGCTTGTTTGGGAAAGGGTTAATTTATGTACAGAGGCATAATAATATAATGACCAATAAATTCCTGTTCTCATTTACCGGACAACAAACCTTTGGACTTGGCAAAATTAAAATCATTTACAGACGATAGATTATATGTAGCTCAAATGATTGGGATTTACTAGATCAGTGAAAAGATGGAAAACATTGTGGGTACAGGAGAAAATGCTGATTAGTGTTTTCAAAAGCTCTTTATCTACAGGTCATCAAAACTTGGGACTATGTGTTACTAGAGAGCTGCATCTATTTCATGAAGCACTTCATTGGTTCCATAATGGCATTATACCAAACTTTTTACCAAGGAATTATTATGTTATAAATCATTTGTACGAAATGATTTTCCTTTTTCAAATTTATTAACAAAGTCTCCAAGAAAAGTAACAAAATCCAGAATTTGTTGTCATAGCTAGACTGTTGAAGTTTGTACAGTGGGATATTTGGCTAAAGTCTAGTTCGTATATATGATCAACGAAACATTTCATTGGTCCCATGATTGTGAGTTTACAGAACTTTCAACCAATGAATTTTCACGGTACAAATCAGGATTTCCTTTGTTAAAAAAATCTCCAAGCTCACAACCAAAGTCCTTGAAGTTGTCCCCATAGCTTGAATCTGTGTTAACCCTTTCCCAAACAAGCCCTGGTTTTCACGTGTCTGCAGTACAAGTCTTTTGAAAACACTGTGGGAAAAGGAGAAATTGCTTGTAACAAGCAATTTCTCCTTTTCCCACAGTGTTTTCTAGCCTTTTTGAGAACTTTCTGCCATTTTCATCAATTTTAAAACTGTCGTCTGCAAACTTTTTCAATTTGGACCAGTCCAAAATTTGTCGTTTGGGAAAGGGTTAAAGAGTTTTCAACTTCAAACCACAAATTCTGATTCCTAGTGACCAAAAGTAAACAATGTGTGCTAAAGTGCAAGTGGCATTTTCTTTCTATGTGTTGTGAAGACATGGAGTTGTTCAATAAAGAGTTAATTTTAATTACAGTATAAATATTTTAGGTAGACTAAAGATAACAAATGTTAATGGCAAAAATGAAACAACTGGTGAGTTTGATCAGTTGTATTCATATGGAGGAAGGGGTTTCTCCATTTGGAGAGCGGATACAATGGAGAGAGTGTATGACAGCGGCGAGGACGTAAGTCACAGGACAGCAATCCTGAAACCCTACTTGTTCAACAACAATGCTGGAGAAGACGATATAATTACAGAAACCATGGATAAGCGATCGGACGACAAGGTAATGTCAAGAGCACATTTATAATTATATGCAATCGCAATAGTAACCCTTATTCTGCTTAACCCTTTCCCAAACGACAAATTTTGGACTGGTCCAAATTGAAAGAGTTTGCAGACGACAATTTTAAATTTGATGAAAATGGCAGAAAGGTCTCAAAAAGGGTAGAAAACACTGTGGGAAAAGGAGAAATTGCTCGTTACGAGCAATTTCTCCTTTTCCCACAGTGTTTTCAAAAGACTTGTACTGCAGACACGTGAAAACCAGGGCTTGTTTGGGAAAGGGTTAATAAGTGAAATGAAACTTTCAAGTCGATAATAAAAACCAAGAATTTGCTATTTCAATGGTATTATTTAGGGAAAGATATCTCCTTATCGGGCAGTGTAGATCCAAGATCAGACTGCACGTTCTGTACAGTCTGATCTTGACCTACACTGTCCGCAGAAGGTCATTGAGTCGTGCTGAGCAGGCTATAGGTTAACCATTGGAGCACTGAGCCCGATTCAATTACCTATGCGAACAGCATAGATTTAGATCAGACTGCACAAATCAAGCATGCTGATCTTTGTGTTTACTAATTGCTTCTTTGCCAGAAATTCTACGAATACAATTGAGCTATGCTCTTACAAAAGGGGGCTTAATCTCCATGACACATGATACCAGTCAAGCCATCACATAATTGTGATCCATAAAAGCCACTTTTTTTAATAACCGACTTAATCATGAGGTAGACTGGTCCTTTGACATACAGAAAATTGACCAATAGCAAAAAGTTGCGGCTCAGGTCAACCTGCACAGATTGCGCAGGCTGACCTGGGTCAATACTTTTCATGGATGCATTAAGCCTCCTTTTAACATAGCATGGTTCATTTTATTTAGCACTACATGTACAAGGGTTAACCCTTTACCAGATGGCAGGTTCAAATTAAAAGCATCAGATTCTGCAGATGACAAATTCACTGCAGCTTAAAAGATGATTCCTGTATTTGAAATAATAAATAACATTGTGGGTAAAAGAGAAAATGCTGGTTACCAGCATTTTCTCCTTTTCTCACAATGTTTTCAAAAGCCTTATTACCTCAGGGTCGTTAAAACGCGTGACTTTTTGGTAAGGGGTTAAGGTATGTATTGAATATTAGGAGCAGTAGTGAGACAAGCAGTCAGAGTAGGTTCATGTTAGAAGGCTTGAAGCCTGTGGACCAGGATTTAGTTCTAGAACGAAGGGCAATATGGTTTGATGGTAGCTACATTTAAATGTTTTGGGTGATTCAATAACAGCTTAGAAATTTTCCTTGTATTATCTAGTGTGCTATTGGATAATCAATTAGTTTTATTTTTGTTCTTATGTTGTTATATCTTGTATTCAGCTGTATTTCTAGTTATGTCAAGGTGAACAGTAGAGCTGTGCATGTGTTCCATTCCTATTTTATCTGTTTACAGTGATATGCACACCCCTTCAAAGCAACTTGCTACTCTCTGACATACACTAACCCTTTACCAGACGACAAAATTTTAGCCTTGTCCAAATTGAAGGCATTTGCAGACGACAATTTCAGTGTGGCTCAAATGGTGCAATTTTTCTTTGATAGGGTAGAAAACATTGTGGGAAAAGGAGAAAATGCTGGTTACCAGCATTTTCTCCTTTTCCCACAATGTTTTCAAAAGGCTTCTTTCCCAGGGGCGTCAAAAGGCGTCATTGTGCGGTAAAGGGTTAACAGGGAATTATGTTCATCAACAAATTGGACACATCATCAGATAATAAATATTCATGCGTGAAAGCAGGAGAAAAACTTGATTTCACCTTTGCCTGACAATCTCCTGATTTTACAACCTTAACCCTTTCCCAAACAAGCCCTGGTTTTCACGTGTCTGCAGTACAAGTCTTTTGAAAACACTGTAGGAAAAGGAGAAATTGCTGGTAACGAGCAATTTCTCCTTTTCCCATAGTGTTTTCTACCCTATTTGAGAACTTTCTGCCATTTTCATCAAATTTAAAATTGTCGTCTGCAAACTCTTTGAATTTGGACCAGTCCAAAATTTGTCGTTTGGGAAAGGGTTAAGGTAAAATTGTGGAAAAAGGTTAAAATGCTGATTAATTACCAGCATTTTCTACTTTTTCTGCAGTTTTTCTTTTCCCAAAATACCTCTTTAAATTTTAGGGACCTGAAACTGAGAGTTTAATCACTGCCCATTTTGGTAATTACACCTTAGTTCTGATTGGGAACGAGAGGCCAGGAACCATTGCCATTTACTCCATAGATGGTCGACTTGATACAATACAGCCGAGGTTTGAAGCACTTGTTAGTGACATCCCAAATGTAGATGAAACTTGGGGCAAAGTGTACAATGAGAGAGGATTGTCAATGCTCGATCCAGAAGATTTAAGGTAAAACCCTTTATTCTCTTTTGACTCCTGAGACAACAAATCCTGTTAGGACTGAAAATGTGACCTATAGATCACACACTAGGTTTTTCTTAGATTTTATCTGTTCACTTACGTTTTGATGCAAAGTGACTCATTTTCAATCTCCTATTAGATTTTATCTAGACAGACATTGTGACCAAGTTTCATGATCACTAGACCAACTTGTGACCTTTAGAGTGCACACAACTTTTTCCTTTGATTTGACCTGGTGATCTCCTTTTTGACCTTAGGTGACTCATTATAAAACTCATCAGATAAATTATAAAGACAAATATTCTGACTAAGTTCCATCAGTGTTGGACTGAAAGTTTACAGTTTACTTAAGGTTTGCTTAGACTTGGTTTGGTAGCATATTTTAGACTACGGGTGACCCATTTTTAAACTTTTCCATGATTTTATCAGGACAAAATTTATATTCTGATAATATTAAATGACCATAGGACTGAAACTGTGGCATCCACAGTGTACACAAGGTTTTTCTATAATTTGACCAAGTGACCTACTTTTTGGTCCAAGGTGACCCATTTTTCAGAATCATCCAAGACTTTATTAAGACAAACACTTGGACCATAATTTATGAGTATTGGACTAAAAATGTGGCCACTAGAGTGTACACAAAGTGCAGTTGACCATGCACCATGGAGGGCGCAGGCTGGATACAACATGATCATTAAAGGCTAACAGCTGAGCCTGATTGCTCAGTCAGTATCATACAGGGCTTGAAAACAAGTTTGTTAGTAGCTGGTTCCCTTCCTCAGCTAGATACAGTCAGTATCATACAGGGCTTGAAAACAAGTTTGTTGGTAGCTGGTTCCCTTCCTCAGCTGGATACAGTCAGTATTATACAGGGCTTGAAAACAAGTTTGTTGGTAGCTGGTTCCCTTCCTCAACTTGGCCAATTTCTTTCTAACGACTGATGATAGTCATTGTGACATGATTCATTCCTCTCTCACTGCTGATCATTTTTTCAACAATGTTAACATGTGAAGCAGCCAGTGGCTTGGGAAGAATATTGTGCATGGTACTGGTAAAATAAAATGTTGGAAAGCATGGATAGGTGCACTTGCTGCCACAATATAACTGAAATGATATTGAAAATTACCTTAATCTCCATAGAAACGAAACAAAAATACTGGTAAATATAACCTTATACTCAGGTGAGCTAAAAAGCCATGTGCACTCTCAACAGGTCACATTTTCAGTCCATTTAACTGTGTTCACGAAACTTGGTCTGAATGTTTATTTTGGTTAGTTCCTGGACTGATGGGTCACTTTGGCTAAGAAAAGGGTCATTATGTCAGATTTAAGAAAAACTGTCACAGTGCATACTCTAGATAGAAGCCATGTTAAGTTCAAGGAGCTAAGTAGTAATGATTACATTTAACTCTCAACCAGACGACAAAATTCTAGACTTGTCCATGTTGAAAGCAATTGCAGACTTTTGATAAAATGTGACTCAAATGGTTGGATTTGTCTTTAAAAGGGTATAAAACATTGTAGGAAAATGAGAATATGCTGGTAATGAGCATTTTTTGTTTTTCCAACTATGTTTGCAAAAGCCTTCTTATAGGTCATCAAATGAAGATTGTTTGGTAAGGAGTTAAAGAAGGTTGATCAGAATGTTTGACAGAACATAATTACATGTTATGGTGGCATATTTCTGCCGCGAGATACGAGATAGCTATCGTGATAATTTTAGAAAACTTTCACGATAATTCGAAGTTTCCTGGAAATTTTATCAAGATAGTGAAAAGTTTTCTGAAAAAAATATCATGATAAACTTTGTTATCTTGAAAATTTTATGTTGATTATTTCTCATTCGTGCACGAAGCTGACATCGAGGTAAAATTATCGCAATAGTTCTACCCATTTCTCGATATCTATAAATAGAAAAATCACCATTTGGATGAACTTGGAAGTTTTTGACTGTACAGGAGAACAAAGATGATCCGAAACCATATCTAATTATAGATACCGTGAATGTCAGTTGTGGGCACGAGCATAAAAAAAAATCGTGATAACAGTTAGAAATTTCGCGATATTCTATCGTGAAACTTTTTGTTATCTAGATAATATTTTCAGGAAAGTTTGTTTTATCGCGATAGTTCTCTAAAATTATCATGATAGCTATCTCGTATCTCGTGGCAGAAATATGCCACCATAACATGTATATATACATTCCAGATTTGTTCCAGCCAACGAAAGTCCAAATGGTGAACCACTGTTGTTGGTAAGTGGAAGTTACAGTGGTACAGTTACAGTCTGCAAACTCACTGTAAATCGTAAGTATTACACAAATATTTTCCATTCTTTATGACTTGACTCTTTTACTACACAATGACAAGGTAGTCTCTGATTTTATGACATCTTAACTCGTAGAGTGCTGGACCCAGTTTTTGCAGATAATGTAGATGAAGATCAGATTGCAGAGAACATGCAGTCTGATCTTGGATCAATTCTCTCTACTACTTTGATTCTATTCTAACCTTAACTGTTAATATTTCAACTGTTTTCCTAATTGAGGAGTTCTGATTGCTTAATTAATCCTTTACTGCACAATACTGACTTTTTACGACCCCGAGGAAGAAGTCTTTGAAAGCATTGTGGGATAAGGAGAAAATGCTGGTAACCGGCATTTTCTTCTTTTCCCACAATGTTTTCTACCCATCAAAGAAAAATTGTATCATTTGAGCCACACTGAAATTGTCGTCTGCAAAAGTTTTGAATTTGGACGGGTCTAGAATTTTGTTGTGTGGTAAACAGTTAATTCATCCCTGTATATAGTAGGTTATAGGGAATGAATACAGTCTTCATAAAAATATGGTGATAAAATGAGCAATTGCTTGTAAATAAAAGCTGCTCCTATCCCCGCTATGTTTACCACTGTTTGGTGCTGAAGCGTAACAAATTTTATCCCTATTTGTATATAATCAGGTTACATGCTGTAACTAATTACACAATTAATCCTTAATGCGCCTTTCACCATATAGTTGCCTTTGCAGCCAGTGTAGATCAAGATCAAAATGCACAGAATCTGTAGCCTGATCTTTGATCTATACTGTCAGCTTTGTCCAAATTTTAAGTAGTTGTTGGTGGCAAATCGTATATTGGTCAAATGATGGAATTTGTTTAGGAAATTTTTGAAATCATTGTGGGGAAAGGAGAAAATACTAGCTAACAACATTTTCTTTTTTTTATTGCAATGTTTTCAAAAGCCATTTTTCCCACGGAAATCATTTGATACGGGGTTAAATATTTTGTCACTATGACTACTGTCAAAAAACTGTGCAAGTATGGATGTAAAAACATTACCATGATATCAGAATGAACTTTGTATCCATCAAATCCTCAACCCTTTCCCAAACGATAAATTTTAGACTGATCCAACTTGAAAGAGTTTGCAGACGACAATTTTAAATTTGATGAAAATGACAGAAAGTTCTCCAAAAGGGTAGAAAACACTGTGAGAAAAGGAGAAATTGCTCGTTACGAGCAATTTCTCCTTTTCCCACAGTGTTTTCAAAAGACTTGTACTGCAGACACGTGAAAACCAGGGCTTGTTTGGGAAAGGGTTAACAAAAAGAACCTGAGAAAAAATGTTTTTGAAAACCTCTTTGTTAAAGGATCTGTGACATTTCGTGGAAAACAATGTTTGTCAAAAATGATCCCTATCTCTGACCGTTACCCTAACCCAGTTATGGCTCAAATCTTCCTTCCAGAGAGAGCTTTCTATGAAATAAACCACATCTTCCTTTTCCCACAAAGGTTCCTGTTTCCAACCCTTTGAGAGACAAATCGTATTAACTGAGTCACATTAAGTTATTGTTCTCAATCTGGACAAGTCTAATGTTTTGTTGCTTGGGAAAGACTTACATAAATGAGTTTAACCCTTTCCCAAACAAGCCCTGGTTTTCACGTGTCTGCAGTACAAGTCTTTTGAAAACACTGTGGGAAAAGGAGAAATTGCTCGTAACAAGCAATTTCTCCTTTTCCCACAGTGTTTTCTACCCTTTTTGATAACTTTCTTCCATTTTCATCAAATTTAAAATTGTCGTCTGCAAACTCTTTCAATTTGGACCAGTCCAAAATTTGTTGTTTGGGAAAGGGTTAAAAGATAAGAAAACATTGATGAATAAAACAGAAAATGATGGTAACCAGCATTTTCTCCTTTTCCCACAATGTTTCATACGTTATCATAGGACAAAGTCAATCATTTAACCCTTCACCACACAACCCCATCTTTCAATGACCTTTGAGAAGGAGGTCTTTGAAGACATTACGGGAAAAGGACAAAATGCTGGTAACCAGCATTTCCTTCTTTTTCCACCTTGTTTTCAAAAACCATCTTGTTCAGGGTCATTAAAATTCGGGATTGTGTGGTACAGGGTTGAAGAATATAAATGTATTCCTTTCAGAAGCTGAACCAGACGACACAGACCCAAGTTCCTCCACAACAGTTACCAGTAGTTTAGGTAATCTGTTGCTAGTTTTGTGTTTAACACTCTTTTCAAACTTGTTTTAGTTATATATTGAGGTGTTAAGAGCATCTATCCATGCTTTCCTAGAGTTTCTTTAACCAGTAGTTCAAGAGTCTTACAAAGCCACTGGCTGCTTTGCTTTAGAAACATCATCAAAGCAATGTTCAGCTGTCAGAGAGGACTAAAGATTATTGCAATGACTATACTCAAACCCCAGAAAGACTTTGGCCGCTGTAGGCATCAAACCAGCAACCCCTTGATTTTTAAGCTGTGTGTGATACTGACTGAGCTACAAAGCACCATGGTAACTCACATTCCTTGTTAACCCTTTACCACACAATCTCAACTTTTAATGACCCTGAAAACGAAGGCTTTTGAAAACATTGTGGACCTAGCATTTTCTCCTTTTTCCCCACAATGTTTTCTGCCCTATCAAAGATAGAAATCATAATTTTAGCAACATTTAATTTGTTGTCTGCAAATGCTTTGAATTTGGTCATGTCCAAAATTTTGTCATTTGGTAAAGTGTTAAGAAAGTTATCTATATGGGTATGTAGCTGCTTTGTCTTGTACTTTAGTTGCTACACAAACCCTGGTGTCTGTACTTTAAACCAGTAAGCAATAACTGCAAAATTAGAAAAAAGCGACAATTGCAAGGTATGGTTATTTGCCATCAATCAAGCATCATGATGAATAGTCTCATGTGTATGGATATATGTCTGAGTGAGACTTCCAACCACTTATGAATTTATGGTACTTATCTGGCAGCTTGTAACAAAGACACCTCTCAACACTTTCCCTGCCCATGATGAAGAAGACTTTAAAAAACATTGTGGGAAAAGGAGAAAATGCTTGTAACTAGCATTTTTAACTTTTTTAAAAAATGTTTTCTACCATTTCAAAAAGAATTTTTGCTATTTGAGCTACAATACATTTGATTTGTTGTCTGCAAATGCTTATGGTAAAAGTTATAAATGATGTTCATTAAAGAGTAAAGATATTATAGATCTTACCCTGAAATATGTCATGCAGGCATTTTCTGTAATTACCGGTACGTTTAACAACCCAGAAGAAAAAAGGTTTTGAAAATACTGTTGGAAAAGGAGAAAATGCGGGTAACCATCATTTTATCCCTTTTCCACAATGTTTTTTAACTAATCTTTCAAAGCCAAATCTCATTAGATTAATTTTTATCAATTGTCTGGAGGTTCTTTTAACCCTTTCCCAAACAAGCCCTGGTTTTCACGTGTCTGCAGTACAAGTCTTTTGAAAACACTGTGGGAAAAGGAGAAATTGCTCGTAACGAGCAATTTCTCCTTTTCCCCACAGTGTTTTCTACCCTTTTTGAGACCTTTCTGCCATTTTCATCAAATTTAAAATTGTCGTCTGCAAACTCTTTCAATTTGGACAAGCTAAAATTTTGTTGTCTGGTAAATTTAGGGATAATTTGGGCAGGTGAAAAAATTATGTCATTTGGTAAAGTGTTATGCTGTTATGGCCCAATTTTACAATTCTGTAACTCATAGTTCTAGTTTCAATGTACTGAACACCACTTACAGAATCTACATATTTGAGCCATGCTCTGTGAAAAGGGGGCTTTATGCAGCTGCTAAAAGTATTGACTCAGGTCAGCCTGTGTGACCTGGGCCAAAACTTTTCGCTATTGGTCAATTTTCTGTATGTTCATGGTCAATTTTCTGTATGTTCAAGGACCAGTCTTCCTCAAGATTAGTCGATTGTTAAAAAAAAGTGGCCATTATGGATCCACAATTATGTGATGGCTTGATTGATATCATGCATCATGGAGATGCATTATGCCCCCTTTTGCCAGAGCATGGCTCATTTGTTTGTTAACCCTTGAGCCCGCAATCTCGAGTTTTAACCACCCTGACAGAAAAATTGTTTGAAAAAGTTGTCGGAACAGAGAAATTGCTGGTAACCAGGTTATCTCTTTTATCCAGTAATGTTTTCTTCTTTATAAATCCCAGGAATGAGGCAAACTTTAAAATGTTGTCTGCAAATGCTTTCAAAATGGAAGAGTCAAACGTTTTGTTGTCAAGTAAAGAGATATCTCTTTACTTGACATCAAACATTTAGAGTTGCCCAAATTGAAAGAATTTACAGAAAATATATTAGATATGGCTCAAATGGCGAGAGTTGTTTTGAAAGGGTAGAAAACATTGTTGAAAAAGGAGAAAATGCATATCAAGATGAGACTATGAGAAACATTGATGCTCTCTTTGAAAACAACTGCACTAAAAGATTCTGCAGGAGGCAATGAATTGGTTCATTTTCTTAACTCTTTATCAAACGGCAAAATTTAAGACTGGTCCAAATTGAAAGCACTTGCAGATGACAAACTGTATTGCTGAAATGACACAACAACTGTCTGTGAGTGTAGAAAACCTTGTGGGACTAGGAGAAAATACTGCTTTCCAGCATTTTCTCCTTTTCCTACAAGGTTTTCAAGAGGCTTTTTCCTCCAGATCATTAAAACTCGGGAATGTGAGGTGAAGAGTTTATTAAGTATAATTTTGTTTATTTTCCTGGATTACTTAATATATTCATATTTTATACATATCACCTAAGCTGCTTTCAAAGAAAAAGCCTTGCCCTTGCCTGCATTTGTGTCATCTGCATCATCAACGTCATGTAAAAACTGGGACATTTAATATCACTGTCATTACTGAAGATATTTAATTTAAACTCAGGCTAGTTATTAATTATCAAAATGGAAACCCATACAACAGGGTCAGGTAAACATTAAAGTATTTTTGACACAGTTATGCCCCTTTTTCTACTTAATTTTTTTTTTTGGAAATCAATCTATTTTAAAAGCAACTGCAGCATAGAGTTGGCACCCACATGCTGTGCTCTTGTTTAGTTATCCATTTACTTTATTACATGTAGTTATTTATTTTTTTACTTTTATATGAGCCGTGCTCTGTGTAAAGGGACCATAATGTGTGATGCATAATACCAAGCTAGTCATCACAGTATCGTACATCCCTAAAATCTGTTTTGTGTAACAACCTCCTGAATAACGAGGTAGACAGGTCCCTGGACAGACAGAAAATTGATGGGTAGCAAAAAATGTTTTGGGCAAGGTCAGCCTGCGCAGACTGTAGGCCGACCTGGGTTGATACTTTTCACAGATGCATTAGGCCCCCTTTTCACAGAGCATGGCTCACACACACACACACACACACACACACACACACACACACACACAAGCACACACACACATATATATATATATATATATATTTTTTTTTTTTTTTCCAGGGCTACTATTGACGTGCTTGGTTTGTTGTTTATGGCGAGACAGTCTATGGTAGCATTGAATACACAGTAGATTCTGATGGACATATCAACATGACTTGTAGAAGTTTTGTGTTCTGTATATAGTTGAGCGTCATAGTCTTCAAGATGTTATTAAGCTGTTAGCATGCTAAATGGCAACAGGTGATGCTTTTATGGAAAGTATAGATGAAGATCAGACAGAACATACAGTCTTATCTTGATCTACACTGACCGATAATTTGATGGATACTTTGCTAAAAAAAATCTTGAAATTAAAACAAGTCAGTGTGTCTAGTGAAAATTAATACATCATTTACTTCGGACCCACTCATATGCCCAAAATTTACACCCATATGTAATTTGCTGTTTTACCACGCAATCTCGAGTTCTAACAACCCTGAAGAAGGCTTTTGAAAACATTGTGGGAATAGTAGAAAATGCTGGTAACCAGCATTTTCTCCTTTTCCCACAGTGTTTTCTGCCTAATCAAAAACAGAAATCATCATTTAGCTGCATTTAATTTGTCATCTGCAAATGCTTTGAATTTGGTCGAGTCCAGAAATTTTGTCGTTTGGTAAAGAGTGACTGGCATACACATATAAGTAAATTTACTTTTTACATTCACATGATACAAGATACTTACATAAAGTAATGTGTTTACATGACAACATAAGTAAATTCACACACATATTTTAAATTTACTCCTGCAAGTGATATGTGCATGTGAATGGCACTGTAGAGGTGTTTATGCATATTTCCTGAATCCTACATCAACAAGTAAAATGCTGTTTAACTCTTTACTGCTTGACAAAAATGTAGACTTGTCCAAATTGAGAGCATTTGCAGATGACAATTTAAATGTGACTAAAAAGATGGGATTTGTCTTTGTTAGGTAAGAAACATTGTGGAAAAAGGAGAAAATGCTGGTTACCAGCATTTCTCCTTTCAATAGGCTTCTTCCTCAGGGTCATAAAAACACAGGATTGTTTGGTAAAGGGTTTAACTCCATTTAACCCATTACTATATAAGATTTCTACAATCATACTTCTACAACAAATTTAATCAAAGTACTGACAGACTACCGAATTTGATTGATTGATTGATTGATTGATTGATTGTATGGTGTTTATTAACCCCCTTTTCAACATTACTTCAGTTATGTAGCGATGGCCAGTGCACATATCCATGCTTTCCTGAGTTTCTTTTACCAGTACTCCGCACAATATTTTTTCCAAGCCACTGGCTCCTTTCCCACATAACCATTGTCGAAACATGATGGTTGGTTGGTTGTATTGGAGTTTAACGCCACTTTAACAGCTAAGGTCATATCATGGCGGTCGGTGACGCACATGTGTTTCCTGGCTTTCTCACACCAGTACTGACACAACTTTCTTTCCAAAGCCACCGACTACTTTTCTCACATGCTTCAGCAGAGGTGAGAGGCGAAAATACGCCGGAAAGAAAGTTCGCCTCAACCGGGTATCGAACTCACAACCACCAGGTCATGAGTCCGACACGCTCACCACTGAGCCACCCAGGCGGGCTGTCGAAACATGAGAGAGAAATGAACCCTGTCATCAATCCTTGAAAAGAAATTTGTTGGGGATCAAACCAGATCTCCTCTTCTCAAGTCCTGTACGCTACCGACTGAGCCGCTGGGGCTATGTGTGCTATTGGTTAACTATAATCCAGTTTAAGTTTAACCACAGGCCTTTGAAGCTCCATTGGTTTATCTCGGATCACTAATATTTTCCTTGGTCGAACATCGAACACTTATATAGGGACAATTGTGCATCGTCTGTATGTATAATGGAATACTGAAATTGTCACTAACACCGTTACTATAAATAGCATATTGATGACTGCCTTTATGTTGTATACAGTAAGTCTTACTATATAGAGTATAGAGGCAGTCGTCAATATGCTATTTATAGTAACGGTGTTCGATAATGAAAAATTCTGTATCCCGTGATAGACCAATAGAGTTTCAGTGGCCTAAGGTTTAACCCTAAACTTAATAAAAATGATAAATGAAACTTTCTAGCTGATGGTAAACACCTGAATATTGCTATTTCACAGTTACATTTTGAAGAAAATATATCCTCTTATCGGACAGTGTAGATCCAAGATCAGACTGCACACACTGTCTGCAAGAGGTCATTGAGTCGCAGTAGTGCAGGTAAAAGAAAATCGAGGAAAGCATGGACAGGTGCTCTGGCCGCCGCAATATCACTGAAATAATGCAATTTGCAAATGAGCCATGCTCTAGCAAAAAGGGGCTGAATGCATTTCCATGATGTATTATACCCAGCAAGTCATCATGTAATTATACATCCATAAAATCTATTTTTACCTATGACCTGCGGAATCCTGAGGAGGAACGGTTCTTAGACATGCAGAAAATTTACCGATAGCAAACTTTGGACCTATGTTACCCTGCGCGGGCTGACATGGGTCGATACTTTTTGGAGATGCATTACACCCCTTATCACAGAGCATGGCTCAAATGTTTGGGTAGATCTTGAAATACTCTGTACAGTTACAGGTTCAACTAAACTTGATATAATTATATTAATGTAAATAGATCTGTCAAATTTTGTTGTGTTAATTGACTGCATGGTGTCACTTTCAACATTATCTCAGTCATAGACACAAATGAGCCATGCTCTGGCAAAAGGGGGCTTGATGCATTGTCCTACGTAAAACATCACATAATTAGGGATCCATAAAATCCACATTGTCTAACAAGTGACTGAAACATGTGGTCGATTTTTCTTTTGACATACAGAAATTTGACCGATAGCAAAAGGTTTTGGCCAAGGTTGTCAATATTTTTTTTTAGATGCATTAAGCCCCTTGTTCCCAGAGCATGGCTCAAATATAGTATTTTTGTTTTTTATGCAAACCACACAAAGAATAATACCAACCTAAATTGTTTTCTTTTTATGCTTGTCCAATCAGAAATATTCAAGTTACTTTCAATAAACCTATTTCTGTGTATAAACTATTTTAGACAGACCAAAAAGTATTAAAAATTACACAAAGCATACTTATTTAACTCTTTACCACACAATCACGGGTTTTCATGACCCTGAACAAAAAGCCTACTGAAAACATTGTGGGAAAAGGAGAAAATGCTGGTAACCAGCATTTTCTCCATTTCCCACAATGTTTTCTACCCTTCCCAACACAAATTGCAGTTTTTGAGTCACATTTATTTGTCATCTGCTTTAATGCTTTCAATTTGGACAAGTCTGAAATTTTGTTGTTTGGTAAAGAGTTAAAGAAAGGAAGATATAATTTTTCATTAGTATGTAAAACATTGATAAAACTATCGAGAATTTCACAACTGTCAGTTTGGACGTCCTGCTGTACCTTTCATGAAAATGTTACAGTATTTTTAGAAGTGCAGTCTTTTATTAAGGATAGCAGAAGGTTCGAAGCTATAGAGAAAATCCAATCAAGTCTTGTAACAATTTTATAATGTTTTGTCTTGCCATTATATCATACATTTAAAGACAATAGAGTTAATTCCATAATATTGGTTTTGAGAGCATCCAACATCGCACGATCTCTCTATAGTATCCGTAACTGTCTTCTTTTTCTTTTTTTTTTGGCACCTTTTTTCTTTCACTTGTCAAATCATTGAATGAATGAATAAAACAGGACTTATACCAAGAATCCATGGAAAGGAACAGTATAAGCTTATGCTTCCGTTCCAATCCATTTTGTAGCATATTATATGTATATTTTGTAATTGTCTTATTATAGTCTTGTTGTAAAATGTTACAAATAAAATATGTTTAAACCATTGTGATAAAAGGAGCAATTCCTCTTTTTGAGGAATTTCTCTTCATTCCATAGTTTTTCCCCTAAGCTTCTTAGGTGTTAAAAAATTATGTCTTTGTAGTAGTGGGTACATACCACTTACCTTTCAATAAGTAAAGGACTAATCCAAAATTCAATTCTTATACAGTAAATATTTACAAAGAATAAATAATCTTTAGCCTAAAAGGATGTAAAAGCTATTGTACAGGGTATGATTTGACTATTTTAGCATTACTTAGTTATCATGATAGGAAATTCAGTATTTAGAGCATGAGAAAAACCTTCAATTATGTGGAAAACATCATGACAAAAGGAAGAAATTGCTAGTTAGAAGCACTAACGTTGGTACACAGATTTTTCTTATTTCTGACGTGTAGTATTCTCTCCTAATCCCACAACATTTTCAAAAGCTTTCTTCTTCAGGGATAATTCAGTACATATCAGTAAGCCTTTGATACATAAATTAACCCTTTCCCAAACGACAAATTTTGGACTGGTCCAAATTGAAAGAGTTTGCAGACGACAATTTTAAATTTGATGAAAATGGCAGAAAGGTCTCAAAAAGGGTAGAAAACACTGTGGGAAAAGAAGAAATTGCTTGTTACGAGCAATTTCTTCTTTTCCCACAGTGTTTTCAAAAGACCTGTACTGCAGACACGTGAAAACCAGGGCTTGTTTGGGAAAGGGTTAAAATATAAAAATGCTGTATTTCACATGATCATATAATTTAATCATGACTGAATCAATCAATGAATGAATGTCATTTTTTTTTCTTCTTCTTGCACATTAATTGATAAACACCATGAATCTGGAGGAAAAATTATCTTCACTCATATTTTTTTGACTAGTGAAGCTAATCTATAGGCATCAAGATTGACCTAGATTCAAAACCCCTCAGTTGCCAAATACTGCCACACAGAAAATACTTCTTTCTGTTAGAATTCTTGTTTCTGTTATACATGACAATTTAGACATAAACCACTAAATCTTTACCTCTCTGATTTGAAAATATCCTCTTACAGAGTAATAAATTGAAAAAGATGTCATTTATAAGGTACAAGATCTTTGCTTTATGTAAACTGAGTGACCTATGCATAGCAGAGAATCACTTATTCCTACACAACTGTAACATTATGATTGAATCTATTAATAGATACACCCAGGTTAACTTGTAGCAAATCCCAGCTATATCGACCCCCACTGGAAAGGGAACCCTTGTCATTCCTTCAGTCATGCATTATTTAGATCATTGTGTACAGTTGAACTATTATGTTAAACTGTTATTCTATTAACCTTTTACCAAACAATCCCAAGTTTTAACGATACTGGGGAAGGATCCCTTTGTAAACATTGTGGGAAAAGGAGAAAATGCTGGTAACCATCATTTTCTCCTTTTCCCACATTGTTTTCTGCCCTTCTGGAGTCATGTTTCATCATTCAGCCACATGTAATTCATGGTCTGCAACAGCTTTGAATTTGGACGGATGTAAAATTTTTCGTTTTGTAAGGAGAGTTAGATAGTTAACTACATCTTGTGCTATCAGATATTGACTAATTGACTGCATGGTGTTTAACACCGTTTTCAACATTATTTCAGTGATATTGCGGTGGCCAGAGCACATGCTTTCCTCTAGTTTCTTTTACCAGCACTACCACGACTCAATGACCTTTTGCAGACAGTGTGTGCAGTCTGATCTTGGATCTACACTGTCTGATAGGAGGATAGATTTTCTCCAAAGTATAACTGTGAAATAGCAATATTCAGGTGTTTACCATCAGCTTGAAAGTTTCATTTAACATTTTTTAGCAGGTTAAGGGTTAAACTTAAACTAGATTATAGTTAACCAATAGCACATACAGCCCCGGTAGTTCAGTCAGTAGCATACAGGACTTGAGAACAGGAGGTCGCTGGTTTGATCCTCAACAAATTTCTTTCCGAGGATTGACGATAGTCATTGCGACAGGATTCATTTCTCGCTCACGTTTCGCTGATGGTTATATTGGAAAGAAGCCTGTGGCTTGGAAAGAATATTGTGTGGAGTACTGGTAAAAGAAACTCCAGGAAAGCATGGATATGTGCACTGGCCACCACTACATAACTGAAATTATGTTGAAAACAGGGTTAATAAACACCATACAATCAATCAATCAATCAAATTTGCTAGTCTGTCAGTACTTTCAGTACTTTGATTTACATTAGAACAAAAATTTTTTATGAGTGAAAATGCGAAAAACATATTTTAATCCAAGATTAAAAAAGGTCAGCATCTATACCTTTTACCCATTATCATACAGAAATCTCTCAAGATATACATGTACTGAAACAGAGGTGAAACACTGAATTTCAATTGAAAGCCAAGTTTTTTTTTTTGGCAAGCAATTGCTCCTTTTCCCCCACTTTTCCACATCATCCAAAATTTTCTTTTCACTTACTATTTGATTACCTTGTGAAAAATGGCTTTAGAAAACATTGTGGAATAGGAGAAAATGCTTCTAATCAGCATTTTCTCCTTTTCCAACAATGTGTTTTACCTTATCAACGAAATGTTTCATGATTTGTGCTGCAGTTAATATATTGGTTGTTTTCAGTATGAACAAGTCTATTTGTGTATAAAGGGCTGTAAACCTTGTGGGAAAAAGAGAGAACATTAGTTACCAACATTTTCTCTCTTACACAGTATTTTTCCCTTTCCCATGTTGTTTTCAAAACCCAACTTCCTCAGTGTCATTGCAACATATGATTGCTTGGTAAAGGTTTTTTTTTTTTTCCAAATTTGTTAAAGATTTTTAATTGTTTTTAATAGTTTTTCTTGCTGGTTTATCATCAGTTTACTTTTGTACTTGAAACAGTTTCTAGTACCATTGTAGATATGTAGTTACAAGTTGTCTTCCAGATATAGAACATAGAAAAAAAAAGTCAGTCTTTGTTTTTGTAAATCATATTTAATTTTATACCAATGTTACTTAAGCAGAAGTATTTACGAAAATAAAATGAAAGAGCTGTACCTGCTGTATTTTTTAAATCTTTATATATCATCCTTGACCATCAACGACCGAAATACTGGTAATGAAATGAACATTTCAACCCTTTACCAAACGACAAAACTTTTAGACTGTTCCAAATTCAAAGCATTTGCAGACCACAGATTAAATGACGTAAAAATTATAAAATTTGTCTGTTAAATGGATGAAAACATGGTGAGAATAGGAGAAAATGCTGGTAACAAGCATTTTTTTCTTATCCCCATAATGTTTTCAAAAGCTTTATTCTTCCAGGTTGTTAAAAACTTGGGATTGTGGGGTTAAGGGTTAACTCTTTACCACACAAGTATGTATTAAACTCTTCAAAATTGAAATCTTTTGCAGTCTGACAACTTATTAACCCTTCACTACACAATCCAAAGTTTTTCCAACCCCAAAGAAGAAAGCTTTTGAAAATATTGTTGGAAAAGGAGAAAATGCTGGTAACCAGCATTTTGTCCTTTTATGATCTTGTTGCCGTTTTCAAGACAAATTATATCATTTGTCCTCTACAAATGCTTTCAATTTGGACCTGTCTAAAATTTTGATGTTGGGTTAGGAGTTAAGGATTCATTCCTCTCCCTAGGCTAAACAATCTCTCAGTGATCTTACTGTGAGAAAGAAGCCAGTGGCTTATAAATGTTGTGCAAAGCACTGATAGAAGCACCAAATAAAGCATGGATGGTTGCACTGGCTACCATGATATAACTAAAACAACATAGAAACCAGAGTTAAACTCCAAACAGACAAAGTATGTCTGAAAGCATCCATAGACTGCTTGTTCATGATGATATCTAGGATATTTCAGTCATATCATGGCAACAGCTCATTTATTCATGTTTTCTTTGCTACATCTGTAGTAGGCTGGGGTTGTGGAGTGCCTTGCCTAAGGACTCTCCAATATGACTAAACCTAATGGAAGGATCAAACCAGGGTTTCCTGATGACAAATCCAAGGCCTTCACTACTGTCAGAGCAGCTACTCCATGATTATGTCAGAATTTTTTTCCCAAAGCAGGACATAAGCTTATATCAGACAAATGCCAAACATGTAATAAAACATTGTATCGCTCTCTTACTCAAGAAGATTTATTGTCGTAAGATGGTATGCTATCAACATTTTCATGATCTAGATGTACATTTTTCAGTTTCAACAACTTCTCTGTCGCAGTTTCAACAGCACTGTCATATTCATGCAGTTCTGGATCCCGTAAATCTGTCACTGATAGTTTTGTGTCTTTGAACATGAATGGATGCCAGATGCCTTGGATGGAAGGAGTTTCTGTGTGCCAGTCTTTTCGCAATCGCTGAATCTGAAGCCCAGAGCGCCCTTTTAGGAGCCCGATCCATTGGGCTATTTTATCCTTGTCATATTTCGGAATGGAAATCTGTTCTTTATATCCATTCACTGAAACGGAATATGATGAGAAAATCTTTTTTAACCCTTAAGCTCCAACAGGCCTTCTACATGTTTTTGTGAATAGTGTAGATCAAAGATCAGAAACCATGTTCTGTGCAGTCTGATCTTCAATTATCACTGCCTCTGTATACAGTAAGATTTCATAGGGAAATGAATTTTGAAATCGCAGTGTTAGTGTTTTTATCACTAGCTTGATATTTTCCAAGAATTCATCTAGCAGTTTCAGGACTAGTATTTCGATGCCAAGCAACTTTGAATTAGTAACACAGACATTGCAGACTAGGATGAGACTGAAGGTAACATGCAGTCTGATTTTGGGTCTGTAAGTCCAATATTTACCTCTACAAAACTTTTGACTTATCCATATTGAAAGCATTTGCAGACAAAAAAATCAAATATGACTTAAATGATGGAATATGTCTGTGAAAGAGCTGAAAAAGGACAAAATGCTAGTCACCAGCAATTTCAAGAGCCTTTTGCTTGGGTCATTAAAACAAATTTATTTCCCAAATTGGGTTAATTTTTTACTAAACAACAAAATTCTAGACTGGTTGAAAATAAACTACTTAAGACGACAAAATAAATGTGACTTTAAAACTGAAATTTGTTTTGGGAAGGGTAGAAAAAATTGTGGAAAAGGGAGAAAATGCTGGTTACCAGCATTTCAACCTTTTCCCACAATTTTTTCAAAAAGTGCCTTTCTCATGGTTGTCAAAAGTCAGGATTGCATGGGTAAAGGGTTAAGGGAATTAGCCAATCGATATAGATGTACAGTTCATTCATTTGGCAATCCTTTGGCAATTAACTTTGAATTCATGAACAATATGAAAACATTGAGGCAAAAGAGAAAATACTTTCTAATTTTACTACAAAGTTTTCAAAATTGATTGTCATGAAACAAAAAGCCATCAGCAAAAGTTGACATGCTAAAAGGAATTTTACATGCTCTTATGGCTAGTATAATTATCCTCACCTTAACTCTTTACCACATAATACCGATTTTATTGACCCTGAGGAAATATTCTTTTGAAAACCTTGTGGGAAAAGGAGAAAATGCTGTAACAAGCACTTTCTCCTTTTCCCACAAGGTTTTCTACACTTTCACAGGAAGCTACCATTGTTTCAGCTACATCTAACTTGTCATCTGCACATGCTTTCAATTCAGACAAGTCCAAAATTTTATCATTTGGGAAAAAGTGAACTCTTTACCAAACAACAAAATTCTAGACTTGTTCAAATTAAAGAGCTGGGAGGTATCTCTCCGATAAATGTCAGAGCAACTTGACAAATTTCTCTTTTTTTTGGTGGGGGAGAGTGGTTCAATAAAATGTCAAAATGAAACGACATGGGAAGTATTACTTAGCAATATCTGGACAAAGAATGCAATCCTATTCAAAGAATTAGCACAAGAGTTCTCATGATGCTTCTATGCTTTCCATGGCACTTTTTGACGCTTCTTGATGCTATTTGGTGGAACTGATACATAAATGTGTATACCTACCCATGCTTCATGGTAATCTGTTCTAACACTCTTTTTTTTTAATTGTGTTATGATAATGGTGTACTTGTTTACATATTTATCCTCCAAGTCCTGTAAGTTCCCCTATTGTTAATGTTTTAGTTATGCCTTGATGCCAAAGTGAATGAAATGCTTTCTTAATAGTACTATTTTTCCAGGTAATGATTTTTGCAACGTTAGGTACCCCAGAATCAGATTTTTTAAGTTTATTTTCTAAAATGGTAAATCTGAGTTCAATAAATGAGCAAAGTTCTGGCCAAAAGGCGGCTTAATGCATCTCCATAATGCATTATACCAAGCAAATCATTACATAATCATGGATCCAAAAAGTCCATTTTGTTGTAACAACCGACAGAATCGTGAGGTAGAATCTTCCTTTGACATGCAGATAGCTAAAACTTTCAGCTCATGTCAGCCTGCGCAGTCAGTGTATCCGTCTGATACTTTTTGCACATGCATTAAATCCACTGTTCACAGAGCATGGGTCAAATCTGTATCTAACACAGAGAAACCGCAGTTTTTTAGACATACCTCTGGAGAACACTGCCCATCCAAGCAATCAAAATCCCTGCTGCCTCTATTTCTATATGAAAAGTCATTTACATCTTTCATCAAGACTAATGACCTTACAATAAAAGTATTTGTTTTATTTCAGCGCAGTAACAACGCATATTCTAATTTGATCCTTCAGTTGACACTGTAACTTTTAACAAGCCATATTTCCTGACTTTCCATATTTTTTTTTTTTTGGAACTGATGACAACCAATGTTTTCTCCTCCATTAAATATATCATTCCCTTATGCAATTAATTAATTTCAATTGCAATAAAAATAACCTGTGAAAAAAAATGGTAAAATCAAAATACAGGTTCTTTTTATCTTATTGTATATGAGTTCATTCTTACAGTATTCTGCTGTCAGCACTGGAGTTCTATGTCTTCGAGGCTTGAGATAGACAACGATTCCTGGATTTTGTTTTGCAAAGTCAAGAAGATAATCTTCAATAAAATCTCTGTAAAACAAATAGAAAAAGGAAATAATCATGATAAATATGGAACATGTAGTGGTTAGAGCAGTGTGAGAAAATACGATGTCGAGCCAGATGTGAAAAATTAAATTGCACATCAATGTGTACATATTCCAAATGTGAGACATGTCATAACATACTTGGAATCATATTTGACACAGAGTAGATACAGGGTTTTTTTCTGTCGTGTGTGATATTTATTATATACCTGATAATTTTCCGGCTCAAATAAATGTGTGTCGCAGGCCGATAAAATATCATGACAGAAAAAAAAAAAAACTCTGTATCTACACAGTGTCAAAAACAATTCAAAATTATGGTATGATGATATATCTCACACGTAGAATATGTACGTATTGATTTGCAATTTGAACATTTTCTGTAAAAAAGGCTTCCATATCAACTTTTGCATGGTACATATGTGCATGAATGCCTATGGAGGGAAAACAATTGAAAACAAGAGGGCCATGATGGCCCTGGATGCTCACCTGAATCAATAGGCAAAATTCACTCAACGTGCATAATTCAATTTCTGACCAATTTCAGGTCAATTGAGCTTAAAATGTGGCCTCTAGAGCGTCCACAAGGAATTTCCGTAAGTTGACCTAGTGACCTAATTTATCACCCCACATGACCCAATTTAGAACTCATCAAAAAATTTATCAAGACAAACATTCTGAACAGTTTTCAAGTTAATTGAGTAATAAATGTGGCCTCTAGAGTGCCCACAAAGTGTTTCTTAAATTTGACCCAGTAACCTAGTTTATGACCCCAGCTGACCCAATTTCAAACTCACCCAATATTTCATCAAGACAAACATTCTGACCAACTTTCAAGTCAATTGAGCAAGAAATGTGATCTCTAGAGTGCCCTAAAGGTATTTCTTTAATTAGACCTAGTGACCTAGATTATGAGCTCAGGTGACCCAATTTTAAAGTCATCCTAGATTTCATCAAGACAAACATTTTGACCAATTTTCAAATCAATTGAACAATAAATGTGGCCTCTAGAGTGCACACAAGGTATTTCTTTAATTTGACCTAGTGACCTAATTTAGGACCCCACATGACCCATGTTCGAACTTGTGACTCCCGGGGCGGGGCCAGTTTTGACCCCAGGGGCATCATATGAACAAACTTGGTAGAGGTCCACTAGGAGATGCTACATACCAAATATCAAAGCTCTACGCTTTCTAGAATAAGAGAAGAAGATTTTTAAAGTTTTCCTTCTTTGTTCCTATGTTTGAACTTGTGACCCCCGGGGCAGGGCCAGTTTTGACCCCAGGGGCATCATATGAACAAATTTGGTAGAGGTCCACTAGGAGATGCTACATACCAAATATCAAAGCTCTACGCCTTCTAGAATCAGAGAAGAAGATTTTCAAAGATTTTCCTATTTTTTTGCCTTTCTGTTGCCATGGCAACCAAAGTTTTGGGTGGAATTCAATCTCTTGAACAACTTTGGTAGAGCTTCACTCAAGGAACATCCCTGCCAAGTTTCATCAAGATTGGCCCAGCGGTTTAGGAGGAGAAGATGTTTAAAGGAATTGTGGACAGACGGACAGACGGACAGATGGATGCCGGACAACGACCCATCACAATACCTCACCTTAGCACTTCGTGAGTTAATAAAAAAACAAACAAACAAGAGGGCCATGATGGCCCTGGATCGCTAACCTGAGTTAATAGGCGAAATTTCACTCCAGGGTCATGATGACCCAATTTAAAACTCATCTGAGATATTATTAAGACAAACATTCTGACCAAATGTCTGGTCAATTGAGCTGAAAATGTGGCCTCTAAGTTTCCAAAATGTATTTCTTCATTTTGACCTAGTGACCTAGATTATGAACCTATGTGACCAATTTCAAATCCATTCAAGATATCATCAAGTCAAACATGCTGATAAATTTTCAGGTCAGTTGAGCAAAAATTGTGCCCTCTACAGTGCCCACAATATGTTTATTTAATTTGACCTAGTGACCTAATTTATGACCCTATGAGACCCAATTTTTAATTGATCCAAGATATCATCAAGTCAAATATGCAGACCAATTTTCAGGTCAATTTAGCTAGAATTGGGGCCTCTAGAGTGCCCACAAGGTATTTCTTCATTGTGACACAGTGACATTGTTTATGACCCTATGTGACCCAATTTCTAAATCATTCGAGATATCATCAAGACAAACGCACTGACCAATTTTAAGGTCAACTGATCAAAAATTGTGGCCACTAAAGTGCCCACAAGATATTTCTTTAAATGTGACCTAGTGACCTAGTTTATGATCCAAGAAGAGACCAAAATTCAAACTCATCTGAAATTTCGTCAAGAAAAACATTCTGACCAATTTTTTAGTCAATTCAGCAATAAATGTGGCCTCTAAAGTGGCCACAAGGTATTGCTTTAATTTGACCTTGTGACCTAGTTTATGACCCAAGGTATCCAAAATTCGAACTCATTCAAGATTTTATTAAGACAAAGATTCTGACTAATTTTCAAGACAACTGAGCAATAAATGTGGCCTCTAGACTGCCAACAAGTTATTTCTTTAATTTGACCTAGTGACTTAGATTTTGTCCCTAGGTGATCCAATTTTGAAGTTATCCTAGATTTCATCAAGACAAACATTCGAACCAATTTTCGGGTCAATTGAGCGATAAATGTGGCCTGTACAGTGCCCACAAGGTATTACTCTAACCCTTTACCATACAATGCCGCCTTTTGACACCCATGAAAAAGAAGCCTTTTGAAAACATTGTGGGAAAAGGAGAAAATGCTGGTAACCAGTATTTTCTCCTCTTCCCACAATGTTTTCTACCCTATCAAAGAAAAATTGCACCATTAGAGCCACATTGAAATTGTCATCTGCAAATGCTTTCAATTTGGACAAGGCTAAAATTTTGTCATCTGGTAAAGGGTTAATCTGACCTAGTGACCTAGTTTATGACCCCAACTCATCTGAGATTTAATTAAGAACAATTTTCAAGTCAATTGAGCAAACAATGTGGCCTCCAGAGTACCCACAATGTATTTCTTTAATTTGACCTAGTGACCTTGTTTATGACCCTAGGTGAACCAAATTTGACCTCATCCGAGATATCATCAAAACAAACATTCTGACCAATTTTCAGGTCAATGGAAAGAAATGTGGCCTCTAGAGTGTCCACAAGGCATTTTCTAATTTGACTTAGTGACCTAGTTTATAACCCCAGGTGACCCAATTTCAAACTCATCCGAGACTTTATCAAGACAAACATTCTAACCAATTTTCAGGTCAATTGAGTAAGAAATGTGGCCTCTAGAGTGTTAGGTGACCCAATTTAAAACTCATCTGAGATTTAATTAAGACAAACATTCTGATCAATTATCAAGTCACTTGAGCAAAAATTGTTGCCTCTAGAGTGCCCACAAGGTATTACTTTAATTTGATCTAGTGACCTACTTTATGATCCCAGGTGACCCAATTTCAAACTCATCTGAGATTTAATTAAGACAAACATTCTAACCAATTTTCAAGTCAGTTGATCGAAACATGTGGCCTCTAGAGTGTCCACAAGGTATTTCTTTAATTTGACCTAGTGGCCTACTTCATGACCCCAGGTGACCCAATTTCAAACTCATCTGAGATTTACTTAAGACAAACATTCTTACTAATTTTCAAGTCAACTGAGCAAAAAATGTGTCCTCTAGAGTGCCCACAAGGTATTTCTTTAAATTGGCCTAGTGACCTAGTTTTTGACCCCATAACCCATTTTCAAATTCATTTGAGATTTTACCAAGACAAACATTCTGACCAAGTTTCATGAGTATCAGACTGAAAATGTGTCCTCTAGAGCACACACAAGGTTTTTCTAAGATCTGACCTGGCGACCTACCGTAGTTTTTGAACTGATGTGACCAAGTTTCAGTCACTTCCAACATATCATCAAGATAAAGATTCTGACCAAGTTTCATTACTATGGGACTGAAAATGTGGCCTCTGGAGAGCACACAAGGTTTTTCTAAAATTTGACATAGGACCTAGTTTTTGACCCCACATAACTCAATTTCAAACTCGTCAGAGATTTTATCAATACAAACATTCTGACCAAGTTTCACAAGTATCTGACTGAAAATGTGGCCTCTAAATCGTACACAAGGTTTTTCTTAGATTTGACCTGGTGACCAAGTTTTTGACCACACATGACCCAATTTCGAACTTGTCCAAGATTTTATCAAGACAAACATTCTGACCAAGTTTAATGTGGATCGGACTGAACATGTGGTCTATAGAGCGCACACAAGCTAAAAGTTGACGACGAATGACGGATGACGGACGACGAATGATGGACGACAGACACAGCACGATCACAAAAGCTCCCCTGGAGTACTTCGTACTCAGGTGAGCTAAAAACATAATAAGTTCCATACTGGATGAATTTTTTCACCTTGAAAATTACTGCAAATGGTGTTAGAGCCATAGAGACCCGATAGCTATGGTAGAGCAAGTTGGATTATAGGAATCATAGCACAGTTTCCCCTAGTCCTGTTCATAAGCCCAGACGTATGTTATTTTTCACTATGACAATCATCGTGTATGCCCAGTCTTATCGGTCTTTTCGAAGTTTCCTTTAGCAAACTCATACATCAGATTTATTCAGCAAGACAGGGGATGAATAATTTCTCATAAGCTTAGTCTTAAAGGTGAATGATTCTCCTTGATGTAATTGAACTCGTTTGATCTCTTCACACCATGATGCCGATATACATGTCTATTCATATTAATAAATAGTAATTAAAAACTAAAATATCTTGTTTTGATAAATTTATCCTTGATAGTCACCCAGTGACTTATTTAAAAATGGTAATTTGAGGGATTACCTCTAATTGTTCAGCAAAATTGCAATAAATTGTAACACTGGATTTAGTTTTGCTTAATTAACGCAAACAATCAAGAAAACTTATTGAAGGCAAAATCTTTTTCTTTCATTCAGTAAACCATTCTTTTGTTCTTCATTTCAGGTCAGCAAATATGCTTTTCTTAAAGTACAAAAGGCCATGTTTCTCTATTGCTAAACAATTGATCTTCCCATTAATGGTATCAGGAGAACTCGTACCTTGGAGAACTAGTACTCATGAGAATTTGTACTACGAGTTCTCCAGAGTTCTCTGGAGAACTCGTACCCCACAAATAGATACAAAGATAATTGATCTGTATGTTTTCAAGTCCTATTTTTCAAAAGTGACAAGACTGTAATATAGTTTTAGTTTTGTAAAAAATTTGTATGGATTTATAATGATGTAGGCTGGATTTAAAAAAAAAAAAAGTAAATGTGTTGAAATAACATAAATAAATGAAAAGAAAGTAGATCTAGTGTTTGTCGTATATCAAGTAAACATTAAAAGGAAGAACATATAGGAAGTGTGATCAAATCGTGTCCTACTGTGTGATCAAATCGTGTCCTACTAAAGCAAACAAATAGTATTAATCATTGCTTTATTAAATCCTTTTGTGGTTTCCAACCAAATGTGTTGGAGCAGTTTATCAATAAGTTAACTGTATTTGATAAATGTTAATAGCAATTAGTGGTTAAAATATTTACAACCAAATTTTCACACTTGGTTATTTAAAGGGCATGTTTCCTGAACAAAAAGATCAAGAAAGATGCACTTTTCACAAAAGTTTAATTACATTGCAAACATTTTGTGATGACGATATTCAATATTGGACCCTTTTCCCTTTTAGCACCATAGCGGAAATCGCATGGCAAAGATCAAAATGCACAGAAAGTGCGGTCTGAGCTTGGGTCTATATCGTACCAGTTCCTAGTCAAACCTTTCAGATAAATCTTTTCCTATGTCTTGGTGAATAATTTTTTCTGTCGACAGGGTCCACTCTATCAATTTGGCGCTGAAAGCTTGAAACACATAGGCTAATGATCGACAGAACAAGCACTTTTGAAAGTCATGAAATTACCTTCATTTCTCCACAATGTTTCAAAAATACCAAAATGCCTTTGTAGATATGCCTGTAACATGGAAAGCATCATATAAATGCAGAGGTTTTCAAAATAGGCGAGTCTAAATTTTGTCAGATGTTAAAAATAATGGTTTGTTTTAGGAAAGTAATTTGCAATTTGGAAACTACATTTTGTTGTTGTTGTTGCTGCTCTTGTTGTTATACAAAGATCGCCAAAAAAATTATAATGCTGAGTTCTATGTTTGACTAGGTAGAGATATTTTTTGTCAGGCCAGGTAAATAATTCAGAGATCACAATTTCAGCCTCTACCAAATTCTCATTTTACAGATGACAAATTCAAATTTGGATTTAATGGGTAGAAAAACATTGTGGGGAAAAAGACGAAAAGACTAGTTTTAAGCATTTTCTCCTTTTCCAACAATGTTTTCTAAAGGTATCTCACGCAGGGTTGTTAAACTCAGGACTCTTTGGTAAAGGGTCAAACATTGCTCCATAAAGATTAAAGAAATGACAAATCTCTTCTTTCAACGTAACATGAAAAAAGATTATGAACAGTTACTCTGTTTCCCACAATGTTATCAGAAACCTTCTTCTTTGTTAAAACATGTGACTGCTTGGTGAAGGGTTACAGGAGCTTGTAATATACTATATCTATTTATTGAGGCATTGGTTTGACAAGTGCATGTATATACAGTGGGATTTATCATGATGTGTGTACATGACTTTGATATACCGACACAAAGCTTTGACACGAAGAAACTGACACATTCCATACATGAATCATCAATATCTAAAGTCTTTCAAATTCATATCTTCGAAATATTTAAGCTATACAGATATTGTAGATCTATATCATAATTTCATTTTTCTACAATCTACCAACCCTTTTACCTTACCTTCCTTTCCATTTAAATCTAACAAACACCTGTTAATAAAACCAAACAAAGCCGATATTTCACTGCAAATAACGCAAATCATCATTCCGTATGTACATGGTTTATATATACAGATATCCTATTTATTTCACAAGAAGTTGATTTATCTGAATAAAATGAAAATAATTTATCCCGAAATATATTGGTAGGGTACGAGTTCTCTGGACTCAGAACTTGTACCCGAGGTACGAGTTCTCCAGAGGACTCATATCCTTCAGATTACATGGGGTATGAGTTCTCCAGGGTACGAGTTCTCCAGGGTATGAGTTCTCTAGCAACCCTTTAATTGTGCATGTGTTGGCACCAACGACAGATCAGCCTCAGCATCTGTGCAGTTTGTTTCGTAGCAACTATTTATGGATCCTTAAGAATTAATAAAACCTGATAAATGAATTACACAAATGTATCCTGAGTAAAGTAACATTCTAAGAAAATGAAATGAGCCATCTCTGTTAAAAGGGGCTTGATGCATCTGTGAAAAGTATCGACCCAGGTTGGCCTGCACAGACTACATGGGCTGAAACTTTTCGCTATTAGTCAATTTTCTGTATGTCCAAGGACCAGTCTACCTCATGGTTCACTCGGTTGTTAAAAAAAGTAGCTATTATGAATCCATGATAATGTGATGGCTTGCTTGATACAGGGTATCATGGTCTTAAGAATATTTGGACTAAATTTCCCTATGGAATTAGTCTAAATATTTAAATGTATACATGCTTATTTACATATTAATATTTATCTGTCAGACATTACACATCTTATTTTTCTTTTGCATGTATAATGTCTAATCTGGTTCCATTCAGTCTATGTAGCATCTCTATTACCGAAAAGAACTTGATTAAGTTTTAGGAACTACATGTATTTTATTTAAAAATATTCAGCTGACTCAAAAAAATGGGTAGATTCATTCAGAATTCAATCAATTCACTTTGGATTGCAGTCAGAGCCGCCACCATGTTTTTCAGTCATGCAGACAACTGCATAACAATTAAACAACCAGAATGTACTATAGGTTTTTTAACAAAATACGTTTCAGTAATCAAACAAGACTGTACCAAACAAAATTTTGTTTTAAAAAAAGACATAATAGGATTATGTAAGTTGCATTAACCTATCTGTGGTGGTTCATTCATAACTACTGCATCTGCTCCACCAAAATTGATAACAAAACAGTGTGGTGTGGAATCAGAATGGATTAAAGCTCATAAATAGGCAAGTTTTGGACAAATATCCTTTTCCAATCGAGAAATTTGTTACATGTATCAATTTTCTGACGTATATTTTATTAAATAACTTCGTTAAAATTATCTAAATTTGCTGCTCGAACAGTGATGAAATTCAATATCTGAGTTTGCTAAAGGAATCTTCATGTATAAACAGCATTTCAGAAAGTCAGTGTTTTTGCATTTTTGACGTGCAAAAAATGACAGGCTGACGTGACAGAATTAATACATCTTCAACGATTTATCATAACATAAATCAGAACTAAAAAGTAACATAAAAAATTGATTCAACTGATATATCTTACAAAATCGTCAACTTATAATGCAGAATCACATTGAATCCGCTTTCTGCCTGTTATTGATCTTCCTATCAACAGTTATGGGAGATACAAAGGGTACCATAGTATCTCCTACCACTGATTTATGTCATATTTGTTTCCATTTTACACTTTATTGATCTAAAACTCAGTATTATTCTGTGCGACATCACTGTCGTCTCGCCTATATTACTGTATGGAATCCCTATTTTAATTTTTTGGCCTGGTTTTAAACACTGCTCAGTCATCCATGGTCACCAACATGCTGGACTAATCAGGATGACAGATGACACAGTTTCTACTAGCTAGGTCATTTTTAACTTTTACCTTTAATACCACACTTTCATATAAAACTTTTAGCATTATGTAACATCTACAAAGGGGCAAAGGCAAACAACATTTGAAAAAAAAAAAAACACAGCTTAAAGACCATGACGCGTACACCTTCTGAATGACCTTTAAAACTCCAACCAGGTCAGTCACAGTTGAACCCCAAACTTTATGAGCTAGCAGAAACACTGCTATAAAGGAACCGATAAGACCCTATGTACACAATGAATGTCAAAATAAAGAAGAGCACAGCATGAAATGCCAAGGCTGAGCTGCAGATGCTTGATTTTCAGAAGAAAAGAAAAAGGTTGAAAAAGAGGCAGAACTCTGTCAAAATTACTTTGAGAGTTACATGTACCTGCCCTTTTGATAATTAACAACTTGTCCAAGTATGAAGCAAATATCTTCACTAATAAGAGATATTATAAAATAGATCGGTTACCTCCCCTGATACAGCAAGTGAATAGGGATCGGTACAGGCTACTAAAAACGGGCGGAATTCTGCCCGTCTATTTTTAGAACTGCCATGACGCAAGACCAATAGAGATTTATGGGAGGTCACTCTCATATCCAGAGCAGAAGATTTTCTGATTTTTTTTGACCTCACGAATGTGTGAATTGTATTTTTGGTATCACTTTTTTATGTTTACGTCTGCTAATATTCCTTTTAGTTTCCAATACTGATTTCAAATTCTGTAAAAAATCTCAATGTTACCTCTACAGCTAAACTTGAAATGTGTATGCTGCTCTGATTGGCTACTCTGTGATACACATGTAGCCCAATGAAAAGCAAAGACACAATAGCCTGGGCCAGTTGTAATATGTATATCTCCAACGGGAACCAGTTCAATTATATAATGGCAAAGTTTTTGCACCATGACGCAAGGGCTACGACAACACCTTACCATTTTCTGCGAACACAGCCTAGTTAAAAATTGATATAATATTATGTAGGGGCTTATAAATGGATTTATCTTGGAATATACCTCATTGGGGTATACCCCTGCCCCACTCGATAAAAATAGGCCATAATTCCCGGCCCCAATGCCCCCCCCCTTGCTCAATATTTTATTTGAGTGCCAAATTTGATGAAAGTAACACTTAACCCTTTCCCAAACAAGCCCTGGTTTTCACGTGTCTGCAGTACAAGTCTTTTGAAAACACTGTGGGAAAAGGAGAAATTGCTCGTAACGAGCAATTTCTCCTTTTCCCACAGTGTTTTCTACGCTTTTTGACAACTTTCTGCCATTTTCATCAAATTTAGTATTGTCATCTGCAAACTTTCAATTTGGGCCAGTCCAAAATTTGTCATTTGGGAAAGGGTTAATAAAAGCTTAGGTTATGACCTTTCTAATGATATATAGCAACTTGATTTTTCATTCGTGTATGTTTGTGATTATGCATTTGAAATTTGTATATTTTTTTAAAAAAATGTTTCAAAATTTTTAAGGGATAGAAATCCGGCCTCTATGTTTTAAACTTTATTTTTTCTATGATTTTTTAAAAACTAATATGATTATAAAGTCCCTAATTCAAGCTTTTTAAATAATACCAAGAAAATGAAATTTGACTTGAGCATTTTTTAGTTATAAGCGTTTTAATTTTAACAATTTTTAGAAGAAAAATATTTCAAGATTTGAATTGAGTCACATATCCGGCCCCAGTATTGTAAAAGGATTGATTCTGCCAGGTTTTAGGTATAAGCGCTTCCTTATTATCATTTCTATCTGAAAATCGGGAATATGGAACATGTGAGAAATCTGGTGCCAGTAAGGTTTCTTGAACCCAAGTTTCAAAATTTATGGTGTTTTTTGTCTTGGAAATATTAAAGGGGGCTTAATACATCTGCAATTTCTGACCTGGGTTGAAATTTTTTGATATCAATTGATCAATTTCAGCATGTCAGTGGACCAGTGTACCTCGTGATTCAGGTGACCGCTTGCTTGGTATAATGCATCACGGAGATGCATTCAGCTCCCTTTTGCCAGAGCATGCTCCTATATAAATGGGTAGATGAAAGTAACATTTATAAAGATGAAAAATTTCAGACTCCGGGATTTTGAAAGCATAAAAAAGGTTCTTCAGGTTGCTGTTTAAAAGTTACGTGAAAGCATCACGGATAAAGCAAAATGCTAAAAACCAGCACATTCTCCATTTTCCGAGATGTTTCAAAAAATGTTTTTCATCAGGATCTTATGGTACAGGAAAGGTGAACTAGTTTTAAGTAAGTTTGGCATGTTTTCTCCTAAGACGTGGAAAAATCCTTCGTGGAACTTTGCGTTGCATATTTCGTGTAACATGAACGCAACTGGGATAACTTTATCTCCTTCAAAAATTATTATAGAGTTACAAAGAAGCAGAACGTCATCTACTATCTTCTCTGGAGTCTTGTAACATGTGTCGTTAGCTCCAACTACCAAAACCACATGTTGAAACATTTACATGTATATGGTATTACCTTGAAATAAAGGTTACTTGCAGTTCCAATGATGGTATTTTATCCTTTTTTCATGATGCTTTTGATGGTCATTTAGATCACAAAGGCGACATCGGCGATGAACGTAAATTAACCCTTTCCCAAACAACAAATTTTGGACTGGTCCAAATTGAAAGAGTTTGCAGACGACAATTTTAAATTTGATGAAAATTGCAGAAAGTTATCAAAAAGGGTAGAAAACACTGTGGGAAAAGGAGAAATTGCTCGTTACGAGCAATTTCTCCTTTTCCCACAGTTTTTCAAAAGACTTGTACTGCAGACACGTGAAAACCAGGGCTTGTCTGGGAAAGGGTTAAGCCCATTATGATGATACTGCACATTACGCTGACCTGATCTTTGCATTTACTTCTCTCTCATATACAAGTTTATCATACCTCCCTACCACACAGTCACAAGTTTTAAGGACTCAGAGAAAAACGGCTCTTGAAACCAATACGGGATAAGAAGAAAATGCTGGGAACCAGCATTTACTCCTTTACCCACAATGTTTTCCATCATTTCTGCTATAAATCCCGCCAGTGATGATAAAGGGTTAAAAGTTTCATTTCATCTAATATTTTTTGTCAAAGGAGTCTGGAATGTGTTGTTGTTCAAATAACTGTTTAACAGAAGACCAAAAAATTTACAGTTGTCCAGATTTTACGCTGGTGCAAATTGAATGCATTTGCAGACTACAAATTAATTATTGACCAAATGGTAACATTTGTCTGTGATAAGATAAAAAAACATTGTGGGAAAAGGAAATATGTTGGTAAAGACCAATGTCTCCTTTTACAATGTTTCCAAAAGCATTTTTCCCATGGTCATTATGGACTGCTTGATAAGTAAACCCTTTATTACACAATCCCGACTTTTATCAACCCTGAAGTAGAAGGCTTTTGAAAACATTGTGGGAATAGGAGAAAATGTTGGTAACAATTGACTGTGCCACTGTACTACTGTGAAGTCACGTGCTTGATTACGCCAACCCTTTGTCTCACTCTACATTACTTGAACTTTTTCTTTTTCCTTTATGTATATATATATTTTTTGTGGCAAGGCCTTGATATCTGTATCAGATAGAACATTTGTCTGTGATAAGATAGAAGATAAGATTGTTATGGATTGTATGATAAGTTAACCCTTTACCACACAATCCCTATTTTAACAACCCTGAAGTAGAAGGCTTTTGAAAACATTATAGGAATAGGAGAAAATGTTGGTAACCAGCATTTTCTCCCTTTCCCACAATGTTTTCTAACCTTACAAACATAAATTTAAATTGTTGGGTTACATTTATTTCGTCGTCTGCAAACACTTTAAATTTGGACGAGTCTACAATTTTGTCGTGTGGTAAAGAGTCATAATCCCATTATCAGTGCATTAATTACGTACATATTACGCAATCTATGTCATTTTGACTGTGCCACTGTGCTACTGTGAAGTCGCGTGCTTGATTACATCAACCCTTTGTCTCACTCTACATTACATTCAGTTCTTTTTTTCCTATGTAGTTTTTTGAAGATAAATTCTGTTTATTTTTTTGTGGCAAGGCCTTGATATCTATATTAAATTTTATTAAAAATCATAGATTCGCTTATATATTACGCAGACATACACATGTGTAATAACATTTCAGTATCTTGATATCTCCAGGGGTCATATATTTATATGATCCCTGATATCTCCGAGGTTGACTGGCAAAGGATGGATTGAGATCAGATAGAAAAGTCTACTTACAAATCTGAACATAATACTTCGCCATACACGCTCTGATATCATTAAATGAACCAAAAGAAATACAGTTGCTGACCCTTACACCCTTGAATAGGTAATATTCTTAGAAGCAGTATGGCAGCAGGACACTGGTAGCATTGTTTAACTTCATATCATATTTATCAAATTTACATATATTTTCTGTTTGATGTAAAATAACATATGGCTGGTGGTGTGATTCAAAGATCACACTACACGTTCTGTGCTGTCTGATCCTGATCCACCCCAACAGTCAGCAATTGGCATAAACCTGAACTATGCTTGGTACATTAAAGGTTAATACATGTGAACAGCAAACTTCTGTGAAGTCGAGTGCTGGAATACATGAATCCTTAACCCTTTCCCAAACGACAAATTTTGGACTGGCCCAAATTGAAAGAGTTTGCACACGACAATTTTAAATCTGATGAAAATGGCAGAAAGGTCTCAAAAAGGGTAGAAAACACTGTGGGAAAAGGAGAAATTGCTCGTTACGAGCAATTTCTTCTTTTCCCACAGTGTTTTCAAAAGACTTGTACTGTAGACACGTGAAAACCAGGGCTTGTTTGGGAAAGGGTTAACATAGATTTAGATTAGATCTAGATATCATGACTATTACATACAGTACATCTTTACAAAGAATGCAATAATGACATATTATAATCAAAGCATTGAAAACACTGATGTGGCATTTGTCAAGGAAGCCATTGTGTGGAATTAATAATTTGAAAAATAAACAACAGAAATAGTTTCAAAACATTTGCTTGAAAGTTAACCTACTATATAGTCATACAAAATCAAATAGAGAAGGGTGCAATCTTGTGGAACAAACAAGTCCGGACAAACAAACTCTGGGACGAATAAGCCCAGGAACTAACTGGTTTTGGGACAAACAAGCAAGGTATGTGTGTATCATTACGCCACTACAGAAGGCCATTTGGGGATCAAGCTATTTTCGATAAAAAGGAAGTGTTTCCATGATCGATGGCCTAATCCAATTTATGGTAACACGCCATTTTCAATTCCATATCTAAGTGCAATCGAAATACTTATTTGTCTCAGAAAAATTTATTATCGGTTTTGCACAAAGTATGATACATGATTTTCAAAATGCCGTATTGAACCCATGGTGGCATTGTCTTCGACACATGCCACAATAATAGTCACGTTCGTGGGCTGATTCAAAAAGTATTACAAGTCATAAATGAGACTCATTGTAATATATTGACAAAAAAAAAGCATGTGCAGAGAGAAACAATAATCAAATCACTCGTATCGAACAAAATAGGAATGGTACTCAAATGGAAATTCTAATAAATTAATATTATTGTTACTGGTAGTAAATGTTTTCTCTTTTAAGTGAACGTATTAAAGATACTCTAGGACCTATGACAGATTTCTAAGTGATAAAGCCTTTTTTACACATATTGCTAGCTTTCAATAGTTTTAACGACCATAAGAAGATGGCTTTTGAAAACATTATGTGAAAAGGATAAAATGAAAACCCATAAACAGAAACTTTTACCTTTTCCACAGAGATTTATAACCCTGCAATTTAAACATATATAAATGAATTGGATTTGGACTATTCCAATTTTTTTGTCCTGTGGTAAAGTGTTGATACTTGGGGACTGATTTGGGGATAACAGATTGAATTCAGGTGATGAAAAAACATTCAGTTGATTAATATTCCATTATGTCTCATACCAATTTTTTCTTTCTTTAAAATTAAATACAGTTAAAAAGCTACAGAAGACAGAAAACATTTCTTCAACAACTTATTTCATTGCTTTTTACCATGGAATTAAATTTTTTATTAGGGGCCTCGTTGTGTAAAGTGTTTAACTGCCCTAACAAGTGGTGAACTTTTCACCTATCTGTTTTAAAAGATATGCAAAAAACATTTTAATGAACACAATGAGTTTTGTACCATATGAAAGGTTGAAATTATTATTATTATTTCTAAAATTAATTTCATTAAAATCAAACAAAAGACAAAATATTGATATAGGGGCTTGAATTGTGAGGAAACTTAATAAATTACATCTTGGGTTGATTACTTCATAGACCTATTATTCCATTATTTTCTGTTAGAATCTGCCCACTTTTACACGGTTGTAAAGATCAGAACATGCACCATTATTTCAGCGATTTTTTTTTTTTTTTACATGAAATAAAGGATGAAGCAAAGGGGCCAGATTTGTTAGGAAACTCATTTAATTTACATGGTGAGTCAATCATTTCAAAGACCTATAATTCCATTATTTTTAACCGATAATTACCCATTTTTACCTTGTTGCAAAGGTAAACATGTACAACTTCATTTAGAAGTAATTTCTTCGATATTTTCTTTTAAGTAAAGGATTTAGCATATGGGCCAGATTTGTAAGAAAAGTCATTAAAATTACATCGTGGGTTGAACATTTCAAAGACTTGTTCTTTCATTATTTTCAATTGGAATTTACTCACTTTTATACTGATGGAAGGCTAAAAATGTACACTTTCATTTGTTAATAATTTCCGTGATGTTTTCGATCAAATAAAGGATTTAGCATAAAGCACGAAACTCATACCAATTTTCGATTGACCATATTTCAAAAATCGTGTCTATGATCATATTGTAATTTAAATGAAAGGCTGATATCTAGGCTTTGATCTAATACTGATTCCAGCAGAATCGAACCATAAATAAAAGATTTAGCAAGGGGGCCGTCAGGGCCGGGAATTGTAACCTTTTTTTTAGTGTGGTGCCGGGGATTACACTTTGCCCCTCACTGTTAAAAAATCTATATTCACAAAACCATAACAACAAATTCTTCAAACTCCTAGGGATGATGTGTACACACACATAAACACACACGCGCGCAAACAAGACATATTAGGAAAAGGTAATAATTTCACATTGTACAGCTATATCAGAATACTAGATGCTCCGAAATTACATGCATTTCGAGCAAAACGAGGAAAGCTCGCTAAATACTTGCCGAGTGCCAAGACTTGCACCGTGAGATTTACAAAACGATATTGTTAGACGTTGAAGCTGACAGACATATCTGCCCACACCATTTTGCATAGGATTTCTGAGAAAGCGACTTGGTGCGCTGCTGTGCGACATTGTCCTTAGTTCGTGTACTTTAAATGCCTCGTGTAAAATACATGATGACCGATATGAAATTAAAATAAAATGGATATTTTGAATTCTCGGATACGATAGGAGTCTTTTTCTGGAGCTGATAATTCAACCTTATCGTAATAGGAAATGAATAACTTGGTGGAATAATATAAATTCCTAATATGAATGATGATGGCATCTATCATAAGATATACTCAAAATCTAGAAATGCAAATTCTGAAGAATGACAGCTTAGTCGGACTTGCTTAATTTTTATCCCTTCCGTTTTCACGGGTAAGGAAGTGTACAAACTTGCCATGGTTGCGAAGAAAGCCTTAGGCAGGTGGAGAAATGTCAATGAAACCGTCAAGGTACGCAACAGTTTGGTCATGCCCTTGAGCTTCTATTTTGGTCCTTAATTTTAAGGTATAGAAATGACAGGAGAGTAAATTTCCAAATAAAACAAAGTAGAAATTTATCTTGTGGCAGGAAAAATAGGGTGGCCGACGTTTCACTATTTAGACATTTCCTACCAAGACGTTTCCTCCCAAGACGTTTCACTACCTGTAGGTAGTGAACTGTCTTGTAAAATTCAATATTCAATATGCATATATTTGTTGTTGTTTCCTTATTTTTTCTAAATTAATTTATTAATATAAATATTAGTAATGAATAAATGGGAGAATTTGTCATATTGAAATACTTAAAATCAAATTTTAAACCTAATTAATTCCATAGGTGTGATTAAAGAAAGCTAAGGGTATCACACACTTTATTTGATCATTTATAATTTATATTTTGTTTAAAATAAGTGTGAAATAAGTGTGAAAAAGATAATTTTACATCATTGCAATTGATCATGTCAGTTAAAATGGTATGCAGTCACTTCGTACCATAACCGTTTCGTACCATTTCGTTTATAACCATTTCGTACCATAAATTTACCATTTCATACCATAAATTTACCATTTCATACCATGGCGTTACTTTTTCGTACCAGGGTAGAACCTTCTCATACTATGACCAAACATGTAATTTAATGTGACAAAAAGTGGTATTTAATATATTTACTTGGTAGAGACCAATGTTTTGGACCTTGTGTTATTTACGGGATATTATCATAAATCAATTTAAAGAATCAGTATGCGATTGAGAAGATAGGTGTTTGGTCTGATTGTCTGTAATGTTTGTCGCAAGTTGGATAATCAGAATTAGAAACAAGCTGATCACATTAAATTGAACAATTAATCAAAGAATTATAATTGTTTGATTACCCTTGATTGTAAATTGTCTATTTTCTTTTTGTCTTCTTTTTTGTATGTTTGTTCATGGGTATTTTTTGAAATTAGGTGGGCCTTGTATGATGCCGCGACAGGGACAGTGTCGAACGTCAAGGTCAATATGACGATTTTTTTCCTTGTAAATACATCATTTTGCACAATATTCATTTACTTAAATTACACACCTTACAAAAACAGTTCGTTTTTCAACGACTCTTGGGAAAACTACTATGAAATCATCTTGGGAAAAGGAGATAATCAGAAAGTGTTATTGTGCATAACTTCTTGAATAAATATCTAACTTGAATAAATAGCTTTTTTTTTTTGTCTTCTTCTTGTAATATTTTCCTAGTGAAAGTTTTTCTTAGTCGAAACTTTGTCATAGGTCTCAAAAAAAGAAGGTACGAAATGGTATGACTATGGTACGAAGTGGAAAAATTATGGAACGAAATGGTATAAACTATGGTACGAAATGGTAAAATTATGGTACGAAGTGACTGGTACGAAATGGTTATGGTACGAAACGTCTGTAATTCATTAAAACACATCACACAGACCACTCGTTAATTAGTTACAGTTAAGATCCTTTGATGTATATGATTTTCCACAAACAAGTTTATTACTTTTGAAAAGCCCTGTTACAAACAACTTTATTGAGTAATAGAATGTTTCCTTTAAAAGTGTGTGATTTGAGAGCAACATGTTCTTCTAACTCACTCCTGTTAGGAAATTATTGCATTACTTGTTGTTATTTTTTGTGGAAAATGTCGGATATTTGTGTAGTTTGTGCTTTCAATTTGGACCAGTCTAAAATTTTGTCGTTTGGTAAAGAGTTAAGATATTTAAGAGATATATGGAGTGAGAGAAAATAGAGAGAGAGAAAGAGAGAGAGAGAGAGAGACTCTATTTAGTACCATGCCATTTGTTAAAAAAACATTTTGTATATGACGATATTCATGTGTATGTATTAGTCAATAAAGATTCTGATTCTGATTCTGATATTGTCATTTGGGATTGAGATATTATATTGAGGAAAAAATGTGGGAAAAGAAGAAATCGCTTGTAACCAGCAATTTCTTCGTTAGAACAATATTTGGTATCTAAAAGGAAACTTATTTTTTCAACATTAACTCACTTTGAATTGTCATCTGGAACCTCTTTTGATTTTTAGATATTATATTTAGGAAATTATTGTGGGAAAAGGAGAAATTGCTTGTAACAAGCAGTTTCTACTTCTAAAACAATATTTCTCTCTAAAGGAGTTTTCAAACTTAAGTCACTTTGAATTCTCATCTGCAACCTCTTTTGATTTGGACCAGTCTAAAATATTGTCATTTGGAAATGGTTAAGAAAACAGTGTGTGAAAAGAAGAAAATACTTAACACCAGCTTTTCACCATAATTGTTTAATATATAAAATATATATCAGGCTTGCCCAGAACCTCAGCTCTTCATCTACCTTCCATCCCAATTTTGAATGACTACATAAACATCAAAATCACATAAAACACCCAATAACAAAATTATCACAATAAAAAAATAAATAAGTTTCACAAATAAGCTGTTTTATTATTTAAAAAAAGAAAAAAAATAGGTAGAAACACAACAAAATACCTGCAAATAAAAAAAGGTAGTGAAAAGTCTCAACAAATTAAAAAAGGTAGTGAAAAGTCTTGGTATAGGAAATGTCTAAATAGTGAAACGTCTCAAGTGTGAAATGTCTTGGTAGTGAAACGTCTGACATTTGGAAAAATAAAAGACACAAAACGTCAAAAGTCAGGACAGCACTAAAATTCACAAATTCTATTGACGTGAGACAGTGTGGTGCACAATAACTGTCTAAAAATGAAAAGAAGCATGATAATCTTCTCAATTATATTGACTACTGATAACTCGTGCCACTAAAACTCACAAATTCTTGATTATACAAGCGGACTGTATAGATCCAAGATCAGACTGCACATTCTGTACCTTTAAAAATGAAAAATGGAGGTAAAGCAGTAGCCTGTATACCCATGTTTTCGATACCCTTAATTCTTTTCTTAGTGCATGCGCAATAGGCAACGTCGCGAGAAGAAGGGATATTTACAAAACTAGTTCAATAAACATTCTTCTGAACAGTGAATTTCAAAATAAAACTCAAGGAAAATCGTAACTTGAAATATTTACATTTTCATATGGCTATGTATATGTAATCTACGTCGGTGTGACGCTCTCATCTTTTCGATACATCTGATTGGCTGTTCTCTTTCTGGCACGTGAGTTGTCAAAACATATATCTACTGTTATGTTCAGTATCTGTATTCCATATGTCACCAGTATTTGTATGGTTTTACTATTTAAAAGCTGTGCTTGTTATTCAATTTGAATCGAAGAACATGAATGTATTTGAAATTTATAAACCAGGGAACATTTTTGAAATTTCAGAATAAAGGGTTAGCGATTAACATATCACCCACCACTGAAATTCTGAGTGAAAATGGATAAAACATATAAATTAATAACGTTTAAACAGGTCATGAATAACAATATGAATAATACAAACTAAAAACTGTTATAAATGTGAACAATTTTAACAGAAACAACAATGGTAAAGGACATGTTTATTCATAATTCGCAGTGTGGACATGGGAAAGTGCTATGTCTTCTAATAACTCGAGTGTTGACGCAAAAACTAAGATGAACCCAGTGGTGGCATTCCTCACACTGTCCCCAATTCACAATTTTGATCATTGGCATATTCTTTAAGCCTGGTGGCGAAAACTTTTGACAAACACAACAAAGTTCATCGCTTTTGTCATCAAGTAGTTCATCATCATCATCATCTTCAATATTGTTTTGGTTGCAGTTATTCTTGTTGTTGTTTTTCTGTCGGCCACTTGTAGATGGTTTAGGATTTACTGTTTTGTTTTGTTTGTCACTCATTTTTGATTCTTCATTTTGTTCACCATCACAGTCAATTAGCTGCTGAAAGAAGTCATCTTTTGTAATTTCTTTACCAGAGGCGTCAGGTCTTTTTTTGGTCAATTTCTTGTGGCACGTGGGACAGCAATCTCCTTTCTCATCAATAATAATCTGTTGATTAATGGTATCTTCTTTCTGTTGAAGAAAAGTCTCCACAGCATCTGGTCCAGACTCTACTGCTTTTATCTTTTGAAGTACTTTTTTCTCCCTGAAACTTTCACATGGCTACAGCTGAATAGGGTCTAGTATGTCCTTGTTGAAAGGAAAAATCCCTGTTTTCTTGAATCCCGCAATTATGTTTTTGGGAGTGAAAGATTTCAAATAAGATTGGCAAGCCAAACTGCAAATTTCATATCTGGTAATAGATTGGCCTGGATCATTGAATAGAAACCGTGAAACTTCTGCATAGTAGTATTTCTTGAATGCTCCAAAAATAAAAACATCTAGAGGTTGCAACAGGTGAGATGTATGGGCTGGCAAAATGAAGAGAATAATTCCTTTTTCTCTGGCCCATCTTATAGTTTTGGGGGTCTTATGGGACGAATGGCCATCATAGATCAATAGGATGGGTTCAGATGAATCCTTGCCAGGTCTAACCAAAGGCAAAAAATGATCTTGAAGATAATTCTTGAAGATGTAACTGTTTGACCATCTGGTCTCCGATATAGTTCCTCTTGCATCGGTCGACATCCCTTTCATTAATTCCGGGGTGCAGCGTTTCCCCTTAAAAATGAAAAAGGGTGGTAACGCTTGTCCAATTGCATTTTACACAACCTATGATAGTTGTTGTGCCTGTTCTCGGTGATGTAATTGCTTGAACTTTTGTTTTGGGGTTGCCAATTACGTTTGGTGGTTTGTGTTCTGGTGTAACTCCTGTTTCATCCAGGTTATAAACATTTTGTGGCATGTTGAAAAAATCATTTTCCTTCAAGACAACTTCCAGGTTATCAAAATAATGTTTTATTGCTTCTGGAGTGGCACTCTTAGCTCGACTTGTATCTAGCTGCCTTGGTTTAAGTGAAGATATATCATTTTTCCATCTCTGAAGAAAGCCAGTCAGCCAGTTGTTGCTCAGTGACGAGTTTCTGTTTCTTTTCCCTATTTCAAACGCCATCTCGCCAGCTAGTGTTTTTGTGTAACTGCTTGAGCAGCCGTATCCAATTTCAGCTCTTGTCTAAAGATGCTCTACCAACTTCTTTTCCTCTTCTGCAGAAAATAGTGTTTCCATGCCGAAGTTGTATGGATTTATCCTCCCATCTATTCTGTCTCTGAGGGTAATGAGAGGTACCTTATACATCATTGCGGCTTTTCGGACTGATACGCCTTTATCCTTAACTGTCTTATAAGCCTCAAGCAGGGATGCAGATGAGTACTTTTTGTAGTTGCATGATTTCTTTGAAGGTTTCTCCTGTTTGAACAAAGGGAGGGGGAGATAATGAAAGTAAAGGCTTTGTTCATGGATATGTTTAAACAAATGAGATTTAAATCTCTGATAATTTTAAGCCAGATATTTTTCTTTTATTTCATGTATAGATAAATGAATTTCACATTTATATCTAAAGTATGACAGGTCGATTCTTTAAACCACTGAAGGCCTTAATTACAAATCGATGACTGCGTCACTCATGTGAGGCAACACCACGATATCAAATTTTCAATGGTGGAACAAGGTGTTTGAACCTGACATTATACTACTTCAAAATAGTGTCGAGAAAATTCGCAGTTACTCGGACCCGAACTAAACTTTTGTCTGTAGAGTAGTGAGCGTCTGCTAGACTTTGTCCATGATGAAAAGCCGTGGAAAATAAATTAATAAAGTAAATCTTAGGACATAAAAGTACTTTTGGGTATTTTTTGTCATTACTTTAGCTGAAAAGATAATTTTATTCTTGAATTTAGCAACAATTACCTGTTTTTTTCGCATGGCTATGCTGTCTTTCTTTTTTCTCCAAGGAACGCGAATAGTAACCGGAAGGAACAATACTCGGCGCGTGAGTATTTTCAATATTTGCTAGGCTATCGAAAGCATGGGATATATCGAAAGCGTGAGAATAAAGGATACCAGGAGCATTGACACAACCAGTAACTGTTGTTGTTGTTGTTTTGGGGGATGTTATGGCCTGAACTTTTGTACTGGGGTCACTGATAACATTAGAAGGTTTGTGCTCTGGTTGTAGCCCAGTCTCTTCAAGGTTGAAAATCCTGTGAGGTTTATGCAACAGATTGTTTTACATCAGAACTTGTTCCAAGTTTTCAAAATATTTTTCAATAACTTCAGGAGTTGTGTTTTTTGCACGTGATGTCTCTAGAGTTCGTGGTTTTATTGAGGCAACATTGTGACTCCTTCGTCTAAGAAAGGCGTAGAGCCACATGTTGCTCATTGGGGTACTTTGGGGCTTTTTGCCTAGTTCAAATGCCATCTCACCAGCTATTTTCTTTAAAAACATGTTCGTCATCCCATATCCAAGTGCTGCCCTGGCTTTGATATGAACCACAAGCTTTCCCTCTTCTTCTTTGGTAAAAAGGGTATCATGACCATTGTTTTCTGGGTCTACTCTCCCAGCTACCCTGTCTTGAAGTGTGGTAACTGGAACTCCAAACATTCCAGCTGCTCTTTTGACTGGAGTTCCCTTATTTGAAACTGCTTGGAATGCCAATTTTAGAGCATTTTCAACTTTTTGTACCTTTTGTCCACTTTTCTTGGATTGGTCTGAAAAAGACAAAGACAATCGTATAGTGGTCTAGTGGAGTGAACTTTATGAACCTAACACTAAAATCACTCGGTCCATTCCGTGTCAAGCGTCTGTCGATGCAGAGCAGAAACGTTCGAAATGTGATCGGAGCAGAAAATATCAGAAAAAACGTGAAAAACCGATTATTTTTGGATTAATAGTAAGATTTCACAAAGATTTCTGGTTATATTTTTTGTTTATTAGTTCTATTTTGTAAAATAATTAATCTTACCTGTTTTTTTCGCATTTTTTCGGTCTCTGAAAACTCACTGTCGAAAACTATACCAGTTGCCAGACGTTGGCTTGTTTGTCTCGCGCAGGAATTCCGATATTGCCAAGGTGTCGAAATGACAAGAAGGGTCAAATTGACAAGACACAGGCATAAATCAGGGGAGAAAAGTGTGCCTGACGTGGGACTCGAACCCATGACCCCTGGAACACTAGTACCGCAGCTGTACCAACTGAGCTAGCCAGGCAACTGGTCGTGAGTCTTCCTAACGCCGATTACAACGCTCCTCCCCTTCCTGATTTCTTGGGAGTCAACAACTCTCCCACCGGTCCCCATGGACTGCCCTAGCCGCATACCTGCGCTCACCAATTGACCTCGTCGCCAATGAAGTAAATCAGGGGAGGAAAGTATGCCCGACGTGGGACTCGAACTCACGACCCCCGGAACACTAGTCCCGCAGCTCTACCAAGTGAGCTAGTCGGGCAACTGGTCGTGAGTCTACCTAACACCGATTACAGCAGCTGTCTGATCTTGATTATTCCATTTACAAAAGCACTTGTTATAATTTAACCTATAGAGTTGAAAGGGCCAATAGTAATGGTCCTTAATTTCTTCTTGTTTCAGATGACACAAATAGGTTCAACATAATACATTTTGTGAGGTTGATTCAAGTTCAAGCAAAAAAGGACAGAAAATGGCATCAGGCCGGGTATATCCAAACAGCTCCATGGCTTTTGAGCAAGGGGTTGAATCAGTAGCCTATCGAGGAGGGGCTATGTCATCATTCTCACAGGAAGAGCTTGAATCTCAGCGCAATGTCTTGACATTGAAAGAAGCAAGATGGCAGGGTGTCCGGAAGAAAGTCCCAGGCATGAAGAACCAATTAAAATCAAGGCAAACTGGCCAATTAGAACAGAATCCATACTTCAATGTAAGTACCTGTACGCTTGTGTTTTTTTGTCTTAGGTAACATGGAAAAAGTAAGATATATGAATCCATGTACATGTGCACATAGATTTTGATAAAATGTGAAAAATGATATATAATGTTTCTTTTTTTTTTTTTTTTTAATAGGTATTTTTGTTTTCAAATTATATCAAGCAGTCACCTCTCAAGTGAAACCAAATTTTATTTGTCTCCTAGATTGCTGCAGCACTAAAATTTGATATCAAATACAATGCTTTAACCCTTTACCAAACAACAACATTTTAGACTGGTCCAAATTGAAAGCATTTGCAGACGACAAAATAAATGGGGCTGAAAAATTGAAATTTTTTTCGGAAAGGGTAGAAAACATTGTGGAAAAAGGAGAAAATGCTGGTTACCAGCATTTTCTCCTTTTCCCACAATGTTTTCAATAGGCCACTCTCTCAGGGTCGTTAAAAGTTGGAATGTGTGGTAAAGGGTTAACTAATTTCAACACTTTCATTTGAAGTACAAGTTAGGAAAAGTTCTGATTTTTCAAGATCATGAGTTAAAATTGATTGTATTTTTTTTTCAGTACATGCAAGAGATAAGGGATTTTGTTAATAAGAATTTTCATAAGAAAGAATGTGAGAGATTTGTGCCAAAAGCTGGTCAGCTAGAGGGACCTAAAGCTGTGAAGAAGAATGGAGATTTAAAGTAAGATTTTAGTTTAACTCATTACTAGATGATAAAAATTAAGACTTACCAAGATCACAGCATTTGCAAACAACAAATTAAATGTGGTCTAAAGCAAGATATATGTCTTTGACAGGACAGAAAACATTGTGAGAAAAGGAGAAAATGCTAGTTATCAGCATCTTCTCTTTTTTCCCATAATGTTTTCAAAAGCCTTCTCTGTTAAAGTCATTTAAACTCAGGAGTGTGTGGTGAGGGATTATGTATACATTGAATTTTTTATTTCAGATTTTCAACTCTTTTTGTGAACAATATCATGTTTCTAGGACCCTGAAGAAAGAGACTATTGTGGAAAAATGAGAAAATGGTGAAAAAGTTATGTGGCAGTGTTAATTGACCTTTCTGCCAATTTTGATTGACAGGTCCTATCAGCCAATCAAAATGCAGTGTAGCGCATCATGTAAACACAAGGGTCAGACAAAGTGATAGACTTTACTATTGGCAATGTAATTGTTTTCTTTTTGTTTAAACCATAGTTCTAAGACTGGATTATACAATAATTATTTCAAAATGGATTAAAGTTACACATAAGAATCATGTGGTAAGGTATTTGTTAAATTATATACCTTGAAAGGAAAACTAAATTTATCCATTCCAAAAACCTACGTAAAATGTCGCCGGTAGATTTAACCAGGATTCCGAAAAACCAGTCACTCTACCAAACAACAGAAAAGCAGGTTTTTTTCCCCCCAGTCTTCCAGGAAAGAAGGAATGGTTATGCCAAACTTTTTTCTTCAACTACCTGTATTGAAATCTAACTGCACATTCATCTTTCAAATTCCAAACCATTATTCATAGACAGTCGTAATCGTTACATACGAAACAAGCGACAGGAAGAAGGATATTTTATCGACAGTCACTCGTCACCCTGTTTCAAAAATAAGTTGACATTGCGAGCGTCATCATATTATTCTTGTTTTAATACTTTAGAGAGCATTCATATTTTATTCTTGTTTCATAAACCTGATTGCATGTGACTGTTATGTCACTTTTGCCTGGTTCGAATGATTATTTGTTTTCCCAACGATTGTTGCATGACTGATAAATGCACGTCCATTCCAAATCAGTATAATCCTTACAATCACCCAAGTGACCAAATATACCCCCCCTCCAATGTAGAAGTTTTTCACAACATACATCTGTTAAAATACGACAAACCACCTAATTGATTACTTACAGTAAACTTCTTGATTTTCACTCAAACAGGTGTTAGAGGTGTCAATTAAATTCTTACCAGACAACAAAAGATTGGATTCATCTGTTTCGAAAATATTTGCTGTCGACAAATTAAACAGAGCTCCTATGATGAGATTTGTCTTTAAAAAGGTAGAAAACATCCAAGGAAAAAGAGAAAGTTTTCAAAGTTTCCTCCTTCAAGGTTTTTAAAGCACGGGTTCGTGTGGTAAAGGGTTAAATTGTAAATCCTTTACTCATATTGTTTACTGTTAAAATGACATGTTATATATTGACGAAATGTCTTAAAAACTTATGCCCCTATTATAAGTTATGGATAATGCAGAGAGCAATCTACTCACAATATATTTTCAGTTTAAATGCCGTGACCAAACATGGAATTAAGAACATATTTGCACTATTTTCATTTTTTGATTTCTCATAAATATGACATTATTCAAAGTATTTTTTCTTGTTAGGCCTACTTTGCCGATTTAGTCTGAACTGAAAAGAACATCGGGGAAAAAAGCTTTGGTACTTTAATTATAGCGAAACATAAGCTAGAATAAAACCGAAATAATCGCTCTTTCTCTATGTATTTGATGCCATTTTCTGGTTTGTTTGTCGAGCATAATGACCAAAATAACGTGTTACTAAGGTGGGCGTGCCAAACTCGCGTTTGCAGAAAGGTCCATTGTTAGTGACAAACAGACAATCACAAGTGTTGCATTGTTTTTATCTCTAGCCATGTGTTTTTTGTTCAGTACTAAAAATCGGCCATGATGTTCAGATGTAGAAATATTCAAGATTCATTGGTACTGTTTCATTAAATGAAATGGTAATGGAGAAATTAGAATACATTTGGTATTGTTTGAAATAGATCTTGTGTCTTTCGTTTTGTAATATGAATACATTTATGATTTAAAAACAAATTTTTGTCCTCCGCTATGCTAGTAAAGCACTTAATTCTGAAAAGCGTGGTAGAAGAAAAAAGACTGCTAGTAAGAAATTCTAGCTGGTGTCCTTTTGACATGATCATGTTTTCCCCTGTTATTAAATGTTAATTCACGTTGATTATCCATGTTTTTAATGTGACGGACTGCAGATTTGTCTCAGGGGAAAATCATTGTATCTTTCAGGCAGATAAAAGTATATATAAAGGATAATTTATCATTATCATCTGGGCTCCATTGTCATAATATCATTCTACATGTCTGACAGAGTAGAGCAAGATTAATTTTCATTACACTTTCCCCCAGTTTCATTAATCCTTTACCGCAATGTCTCAAGTTTTAGTGACCCTTTGTAAGAAAGCCTTTGAAAACATTGTGGAAAAAGGAGAAACTCCTGGAAACTAATATTTTTGATGTTAAATCCAATAATTTGATGTTAAATTCAATTTAAGCCTCATTTAACCCTTTCCCAAACAAGCCCTGGTTTTCACGTGTCTGCAGTACAAGTCTTTTGAAAACACTGTGGGAAAAGGAGAAATTGCTTGTAACGAGCAATTTCTCCTTTTCCCACAGTGTTTTCTACCCTCTTGGAGAACTTTCTGCCATTTTCATCAAATTTGAAATTGTCGTCTGCAAACTCTTTCAATTTGGACCAGTCCAAAATTTGTCGTTTGGGAAAGGGTTAATAGGTCATCAATGCAAATCCTTTCAATTTGGACTGTCTACAACTTTGTTGTTTAGTAAAGAGTTGGAGCTGTTATTGTTATACCACAGCTGTACTCATTGCTAGATGACACATTTTTGACTGGTCTACTGTTTGACTGGAATTTTGCTGGTGGTGTCAGACCGCAAATTTTAAAGGCGCAAATAATTGCTGATTTTCCCCCTACTGTCCGTCTTAGCAGCAGACCACCCGATAGCCACTAAACCGTGACCGATTATTGATTTTCACTCCATGATAAGGTACACCTGTGTAATTATAGGTAGACAAAGCCTAGTTGTATTACACGCTATTGATTGATTTTATCATTTCTTATCAGTCTTTGTCAGTTTGTGTATTGAAAAAATACAAATTTGGCATTGCTAAAATATGTAGAACAGAAAGGTCTGCCAGACCCTAAAGGACCTTTATCTGAAGCTGAAGCTCTCTCACCACGGAAGATATCAGACTGTAATTCTGTTGTTGGAATTTTTATTTGTTCGAGATTTTTAACGAGTGCTGAAAAAAGAAACACAGATGACTCTAGCTGTTCAACAGCTCACTCTTTGACGGGATCTTCGAGTAAGAAGCGTGTTCAATACCTGAAGTTGTTCTTTAAAAAAAAAAAAGCTACCTCAGATTAAGAAACCGCAAAAATTAAATGCGCAAAAATTAGTTGTACCGTTTTTGGCCCCTAAACCGCAAAAATTTGCACCCACAAAAATAACCAGTTATACGGTATTTTGCCAGCATTTGCAGACAAGTTAAGTGTGGTTAATAGAATTGGATTTGTCTCTGTGGAAAAAGCATGTGGCGCAAATGGTGGAATTTTTCTTTGAAACGGCAGAGAACATTGTGGGAAAGGGAGAAAATGCTTGTTACCAGCATTTCTCCTTTCCCTACAATGATTTCAAAAGGCTTCCTTCTCAGGGTTGTTGAAACCGTGTTTTTTTTTTAAACGTTATTGTTTTGATTAATCTCAATTATGTTTGTAGATGTGGGTGTGGCGAGGTACTGATGGACCATGCTTTCATGCAGACTCTAAACTTAAACAGAATGATCTCACCTCGTACCCACAGAAGCTACACCATGACTCATGATATACCTAACTTCGATGAAACCACACAGCTTGATATTTATGTCCCTTCAGGTATAGTATTTTAGCTGTTAACCCTTTACCAGTGTCCATTGTCCTATACCACATACATGTGTAGTTTCAAGTTTTAACAAATTGGAGGAAAACGCCTTTGAAAACATTGTTGGAAAAGGAGAAAATGCTGGTAACCAGCATTTTGTTCTCTTCCCTCGCCACAGTGTTTTCTAACCTTCCAGAGGCAAATTTCAGTTTTTGCATTACATTTACATGTAATTTGTCATCTACTAATGCTTTCAAGTTGGACTAGTCTGAGAACATTGCTGGAAAAGGATAAAATGCCAGTAATTAGCATTAGGCTGATAACCAGCATTTTCTCCTTTTTTCCACAATGTTCTCTATCCTTTCAAAGACATATCCCACGCTTAGCACCACTTTTGGGTTATTTTTTTTTTTGCAAATGCTTTCAAAATGGACAAGTCTGAAATTTTGTTGTCTTTTAAAGAGTTTAGATGCATGGATTTGTTGCTGTTGAAAATCATAGTCAACATCTTTGTAAAACATATTTAACAAGAATAAGGATTTAACATAGGAATACATGCCAAAATACAGTGGTAAAGGGAAGAATGTTTTTTACAACCAATTTTTCCTCCTGCCAGAATACTTTATTTATCCCCTTTTCTAACAATCCTGTGAGAACAGTAATCAGTGGCTTTGGAAAGAAAGTTGTGTCAGTACTGGTGTAAGAAAGCCAGGAAACACATGAGTGTGTCACTGACCGCCATGATATGACTTGAGCTGTTAAAATGGCGTTAAACTCCAATACAAACCAAATCTGACAATCCTGTGTTTTAACAACCCTGGGAAAGAAGCCATTTGAAATTATTGTGTGAAAAGGAGAAAATGCTAGTAACCAGCATTTTTTCCTTCTACCACAATGTTTTCTTCTCTTTCAGGGCCAAATTTCATTAACCCTTTTCCAGATGAAAAAATTTTAGCCTGGTCCAAATTGAAAGCATTTGCAGACGATAATTTCATTGTGGCTCAAATGGTGCAATTTTTCTTAGACAGGGCGGAAAACATTGTGGGAAAAGGAGAAAATGCTGGTTACCAGCATTTTCTCCTTTTCCCACTATGTTTTCAAAAGTCTTCTTTCCCAGGGTCTTTAAAAGGCGGCATTGTGCTGTACAGGGTTAATTGAGCCTTATATAATTTGTCACCTGCAAATTTAGTAAAGAGTTAAGGCAGTTTTAAGCAAGAGGAAAGAAATGTCTGCAGGTATTAATGTATGTAACTTTCATAAAAGAATGCAAATTTGGTCAGCTGAATTGAAACAACCACAAAATGAAAGTAAAAGAACAAATAGGTATCTTTCCGAGTATTTCTGATTATGACAGAAAACTATATCAGACGCCTTAGATAAATGTCATTGACAATTGTATTTTGATATACATGTTACATATTTACTATACATGTATCGTATGAATAATTAATTTCCTGTTTAAAGAAGAGAAATAATGTTTTTGGCCATTTGTAATATTCAGCTTGGCTCTTTTTTTTTTGAGAAAATGTCCCTTTTTAAAATTGAACATTTTTTATGGAAAAAACAATTGCAATTGAGCTTTGGCCCATGCATGCAGTGCTCTTGTTTTCCAACAGACAAAACCATTTTCTTTTTTTGTTTCAGAAATTAGAGAACACTTTACTAAAGGTCAAAGACAAAAGTTAACCTACACTCCAGTTCCTGAATTGAAATGGCAACCCACAGACATCAAACGTAAATTAGGGGATTGTACTTTTGGCAAGATTAATTTCGAGAATATGGAACATATAGGGGGAAGAAAACCAGCTAAAGTAAGTGACGGATACAACTAAACCATGCTGTGGCAAAAGGGGGCTTAAGGCATCCTTGTAATGCATTGTACCAAGCAAGACATCACATGATTACGGATCCATAAAATCCACTTTGTCTGACAAGCGACTGAATCATGAGGTAGATTGGTCCTTGGACATACAGAAATTTGACCAACAGCAAAAAGTTTTGGCCCAGGTCAGCCTGCGCGGAGTGAGCAGGCTGATGTGGGTCATTACTTTTTGCAGATGCATTTAGCCCACATTTTACAGAGGATAGCTCAATTATTTTGTTGGTGAGACTTTACATTTAAAGCTCTTTTCAACATTCATTCATGTCTCCCTAATATATTGTGGCAGCTTTTCAAGAGGGAATGCATCATTTGGATCCAGAATCTTAACTATAAAAGGCCTTGGCTTTACCCCAACCATTTCTGCACCTTTTTTTGCATAGATTATACAATTTTACAACATATACAAGTTTGCAGCAATCATCTGTGAAAAGTCTTATGTAAAACAGATTGTCTGCATGAGAAAACAATTGTATCAAGTGCTTTTCTCCATTTTTTAGTATGTTTTCAACTATGGCCAAATTGGTCTGCTGCAAGATGAGAAATGTTAGCAACTGACATTGTTTTGTATCTAAAATTCTTCTTTATGTGATGAAAGAGGAAATTTTCACTCAGCACCATCTATGTATATCAATTACATGTACAAGTGATTCAGAGGAGAACATGTTGACGGAGAGGAAAGGATTTTTTGTGAATGAAATAGGTCATTTTTTTTTTAAAAGAAGCAAATTGCTGGTCACCATCATTTTTGCATGACCCCTCAGTGTTTTCAAAATCTATGTACTTTGGAACATGAAAAGCTATATTTTTACCAAGATATATTAACCCTTTACCAAACAACCCTGTGGTTTAACAACCTTAAGGAGGAAGGATTTTGAAAACATAGTGAGAAAAGGAGAAAATGCCAATGACCAGCATTTTCTCCTTTACCTACAATGTTTTCTACCCAATAAGAGACAACTGCCATCATTTGAGCCACTTTCAAATTATCATATGCAATTGCTTTGAATTTGGACAAATCTACATTTTTTTTGTCATGTTGTAAAGAGTCAAAAAATGATACACGTAACATCTAGGTCCGTATTCACCAACCATTCTTAAGAACGTTCTTTGTCTTATTCTCCAAGATTTTCCAGGTTTGAAAGTAACACAACTTCTGATTGGCTAAACCATTTGGTTTAGCCAATCAGAAGGTGTGTTACTTTCAAATTTGGAAAAATCTGAAGAATAAGACTAAGACTGTCTTAAGAATGGTTGGTGAATACGGACCCTGTTTTATTTCAGTATATTAGGATGACAGATGATGATGATGTAGACCATTTGGTACACTTAATGAAGAAGTACTGGAAAATTATGGAGCCTGAAAAACCTAACCTTGTGATATCAGTTGTTGGTGGAGCAAAAAACTTCAAGCTTGATGGAAGAAATAGAGACACTTTTGCAACAGGTTTGATAAAGGTACAGTATTAATAAAGTGCTGTCTTTGATTCTGTGCTTTGACATGTAGACATGTTGTGTAGATGTATTTTTTCAAGAACTCATAAAAATTAGTGGTATATGCAGATAATGCTTAGGGTTCCTTATATCCCAATTATTTAACCCTTTACCACATGATCCCGACTTTTAACATCCCTGAATAAGAAAGCCCTCTTAAACATTGTGGGAAAAGAAGATAATGCCGGTAACCAGCATTTTCTTCTTTTCCCACAATGTTTTCTACCCTTTCAAAGACAAATTACTTCATGTGTGTCTCCTATTAATTGTTATCTGCTTTTGCTTTCCATTTGGACTTGTCCAAAATTCTGTCACTTGGTAAAGAGTTGAAACATTTTCTGACAAATGTTTAAAAATATTTGCTTTTAGTCATCTTTTTCTTCACACAGATTGACCTTTTACTAGATATTAACTAAATTTTAGACTTGTCTGAATTGAAAGCATTTGCAGACAACAAAGTACAGGTGGCTCAGATAATTGGATTTGTCTTTGAAAGGAAAGGTTACTGACTACCTGCATTTTCTCCTTTTTCTACAGTGTTTTCCAAGGTTTCTTTCTCAGGTTTGTGAAAAGTCAGGATAGTTTGGTAAAAGGTTAATTAACAATGAGGTCAATTTTTGTTAAATCATATTCAGCATGTATTCAAAAAGTTTGAACTGAGGGCAAATCAAGTTATAATTGGGCCAACCTTTAAAACTACTCACTTCAAGGTGTGAGCATAAGTTACAGTTTCCAAAAGTTTTCAGGAGTGACTAACATACAAATGGAAGTTGTGGAACTTTTTTAACGTAAAATAATAGATAGTGGATATATGTTTTTCTCTGTGAAAGATCAAAATTAATACTGAATGAACATCATTTGTAATATTTTCACTAGTGAAAATATTACTATATGATGTGCATGAGATGAAATAAATTTTGATCTTTCAATGAAAAAAAAACAACAAATATTTTTTTTATTTCATGCTTCTAACCCTTTTTTTTTTGGGAGGGGGGGGGGACTTGTGAAGTACAGCAGAGCTCTTGGTATTTCCATCCCAGTCAGTTTATCAGTCGATAAACTACTGAAAAACATGTAATTACTGGATTTGTTTTTTTCATCAGAAGACAAAATTTTAGACATGTCCAAATTGGAAGCATTCTCAGACAACAAATTTAACATGACTTAAATGATAAGCACTTGACAGTGAAAATACTGAAAATCTGGAAAAAGTAGGAAATGCTTGTTACCATAATTTTCTCCTTTCCCACAGTATTTTCAAAAGCCAATTTCCTCAGGGTCATTAAAACTCAGGATTATTTGGTGAAGGATAACTCTTTCCCAAATGACAAAATTTTAGACTCGTCCAAATTGAAAGCTTTTGCAGACAACACAATGACTTTTACTCCAAAATTTAAATTAATATTTGTAAGGTAAGAAGACATCATAGGAAAAGGAGAAAATGCTGGTTACCAGCATTTTCTCCTTTTCCTACAATGTTTTCAAAAGTATTCTCTATCAGGGTTGTTAAAAGTTAGGATTGTGTGTTAAAGAGTTGTGTGAAATTTGGCTTCTTTTATCGAACTATAGGCTGCAAAGACCACCTCTGCTTGGCTCATAACTTCTGGGTTCAACATGGGGGTGATGAAAGCTGTTGGGCAGGCTGTCCGCCAGGGTCAGTCCTTTTGTTGGGACAATGATCGTATGGTACATGTACTCAGGTGTATAGGAATTGCACCATGGGGCTATGTAAGAAGAAAAAAAGATCTGGAATGTTTTGATGGCCAGGTGAGAAAGTATTTTGTATTCAGTATGTAATTTTGCTTGAAAGGGTGTGTTAATCTGTCTGCAGGTCTAATTCTGAATAACTGGGACATGTGTTCTGACTGGCTGAGATATTTTCAGGCTTTCAAGTGGGCCCTACTTTTCCCTACTTTTTTTCTGTCCACCAACTTTTCCCTACTTTTTTCTGAAAATACCCTACTATCCCCACTTCTTTTACAGGAAAATAGAGAATATTTATAGAAAGGATAAAAATGATGAAAAGTCATTGGTGAAAGTTTTCGTATTATGATGGAATTCTGTATTTTCAGCATCCAACTAGGTCATTTTTCCAAATCGTCAAAATAAATCTTGTATCTACGGCATATTACAAGTCAACTGATCTCAACATGTTGTATCAATAAAGTTTATTTCCTATCTGTATTTCCTTCGAGGCTATTCCTGGTCATTTATTGCCCCCAGCAAAAAGGTTCAGTATTGTCAGTTTTTAGCTCCACTGGCCGAAGGCCAGCGGGCTTATGTCATGGCCCAGTGTCCGGCGTGCGTGCGTGCGTGCGTGTGTGCATGCGTCCGTCTGTCTGTGCGTTAACTTTTATTTCAAACATCTTCTTCTCTGAAACTACCCATCCAATTTTGATGAAACTTCACAGAAATGACCCTGCCATGGTCCTCTTCAGAATTTCTTTTGATTCCTTCAAAAACTCTGGTTGCCATGGCAACAAAACTGAAAAATATTGGAAATCTTTAAAAATCTTCTTGTCTGAAACCATAAGGCATAGGGCTACCAAATTTGGCATGTAGCTTTATGTAGTAGACCTCTATCAAGTTTCTTCAAATTATAGCCCTGGGGTCAAAATTGGCTCTGCCCCAGGGGTCACAAGTTTTACATAGGCTTATATAGAGAAAACTTTAAAAATCTTCCTGTACCTAGCCATAAGGCCTAGAGCTACCAAACTTTGCATGTTGCTTATATCTAGTGGGCCTCTACCAAGTGGGCCAAAATTTTAGCCCTGGGGTCAAAATTGGCCCCGCCGCAGGTGTCACAATTTTTACATGGGCTTACATAGTGACAACGTAAGAAATCTTCCTGTTTTTATTTTTTTTTTTTTTTTTGAAATTAGCCTTGCATCAGGGGTCTTATGTTTTACAGAGGCTTCATATGGACAAAACTTGAAAATCACCTTATTTATAACCATACAGCCTAGACTTGTATTATTTTGGCATGTGGCTTTATCTTGTGGACCTCTACCAGGCTTCAAGTAATTATAGCTCTGGGATCAAAAATGGCTTTGCCTTGAGGGTCTCAACTTTCACATGGGCTTTTACAGAGAAAACTTTGTAAGTCTTCATCTTGAAAGCATTTGGCTCAGAATTGAAATGTTTAGTATTTATGGTTTATATTTATAAGCCAGTGGAGCGATACAGGGCCATCATGGCCCTCTTGTTTTAACTTTCACCAATGGGAAAAACTGTTCCTTATTCTGGTCTGTAGTTATATTTCAGAATGTCTTTGCTGAAAGCACATTGAGTTCCCAGGTGAACGGCGAGGGACAGTATAAATCCTATATTACACACTAATATACTGTTTAATATAGGATTTACGTTGTCGCTCGCCATTCACCTGTGATTGGGTTCAGGTGGAATTCTTGTTGATAAGGAGCTAACCATTGTCAAGCCTCACTGTCTTTTGCTGTGCTATGAATTCTATATGAGCACAGATATTGCTGGATGTATATTTACATGAAGTAGTCATACATTATGTAACTACAGTCACATGCAAAAAGTATTGGTGAAAAGGGCTGCCACCTTTGGTTGACTAAATTTTTGAGAGTTTACATGGCCTTGTCTCCCTTTGATAACTTGGTTTGTCATCAGTTTCAAGTGATGTCATCATTGATGATGCGTTTGATGACATCACAAGATTTTTGTCTTTTGGTTGTTTTTGTTATTGAAAACACACAGTAGTGTAGGAAAGGTCAAGAATTATCACTAGAGTTAAAAAAATTGGCTGTGGATTTATATGAGAATGGTCACAAGCTAAGTGATATAAGTAAATTGTTGTGTGTACCGTACATGACTGTTTCAAATGTTGTTAAGAAATATTTAAACACTGGTTCAGTTGAAAACAAGAGGCAAAGCGGTCGACCAAAACTTGTGTGTCCGACAGAGACTACAGACAACTTGAGCATCTTGTAAAGGTGAACAGGAGGGATTCTTTAAGTGCTATAACATCAAAATTCAATGAAAGCAGGGATATACAGGTGTCTAGAAGGACAGTTCAACACCATTTAAGTCAGCATGGTCGAAGAGAAGGTGGGTCATAAATGGAAATTGGAATAGGGTGATATTTTTAGATGAAAGTCAAGTTATTATAGGTACAGAATAACAGGGCGTATGTTTGGCGTAAGCGCGGTGAAAGGTATAGACCTGAGTGTCAACAGAAATATCAATTCTGAAAAATATAAGGACATCTTAGAAGATAACATATGGCCTGTAATTGCAAGACATTTCCCTGATAATCAGTACTCTTTCCAAGATGATAATGCATCATTTCATAGATCAAGGGTGCTTCAAGGATACAAGGCTACAAACAACCTTAAATCGGTTTCCAGGCCAGCACAATCCCCTGATCTGAACATAATAGAAAATGTTTGGCTTTATATCAAAAGAAAACTGGCTTATAGACACCATGTCATCAACAGTAATGAAGACTTGTTTCATGAAATAAGCAAAATTTGGATGGATATTCCGCAATGTTTTATTCAGAACCTTTACTTGTCAGTTCCAAGGAGTATTATGTCGGTAGTGCGTTTTAAAGGGCACATCACAAAGTATTAAGGTAAGAAACAACAGTTTTTAGTAAGTTTAGTTGCAAAGGTAACTTAGTATAAGCTTTCAAATATGTCTTGTCTGTTTTATGATAATCAAAGATGGCGGCTGTTTTCACCAATATTTTTTGCATGTGACTGTAGATAGTAAAATCTTCATTATGATTAATCACTAATGAAAAATATGGTTCTCTGTAAATATGCTGTACTATTCCTACTTTTTCTTCCTTATCCCCACTTTTTCATTACATTTTCAAAAAGTTTAGCCCTACTTCCCTATTTTTTGCAGAAGTGCACCTGAAAGCCTGTAATTTGTCTTAGCCAGTTAAAAGGTTAGTAGGTTAGAAATAGAATTGAAAGCAGATTGGCTAAGGCAAAGGGTCTCTAAAAGCTAGTAAAAGTGTTTCACTTAGCTACTGTACCAATGATTAATGTCAGTTTAAGCCTTTACCAGACGACAAAATTTTTAGCCTTCTCCAAATTGAAAGCATTTGCAGATGACAATTTCAATTTGGCTAAAATGGTGCAATTTTTCTTTGATAGGGTAGAAAATATTGTGGGAAAAGGAGAAAATGCTGGTTACCAGCATTTTCTTCTTTTCCTACAATGTTTTCAAAAGGCTTCTTTCCCAGGGGCGTCAAAAGGCGTCACTGTGCGGTAAAGGGTTAACCAGATCTTCATTACGGTTCACATACATGTATATATATATTTAACCAGTATTGCATTGATGATGTTTTGAATTTAATGTATATCAGTTACATGTAACTTTACAGTCTTTAGTCAATTTCACATTTACATGTAGTAGAAAATCAGTTGTAAACAAACTGATTGGGCTTACTTGCTGCTTGAATTGTTGTTTATAACAAAGAAGAACTAGGAATTTCTTGCATATTTTTCTCCTTGGGATTGTGTAGCATGATTGCATCAAGATAGTATTTTTTCACAGGGTAAATTCTACGCCAACTATCTCACGAGTAATGTTATTCTACATGACTCTCCTGTTCCATTAAATCCAGACCACACCCACTTTATATTTGTGGATGATGGTTACAGGAATAGATATGGGGGTGTTGCAGGGATCAGGGCCAAGTTGGAGCAGAAGATATCAGACAGTGGTCGTAAGTAAATGTACCATACTTGAAAATTTTAGACTTACCCTTATGGAAAGTTCTCACATATGACAAATTAACCCTTTAGCTGCTAAGCGCGACTCACCGACCTTTTGCGGACAGTGTAGATCAAGATCAGACTGCTCGGAACATGCAGTCTGATCTTGGATCTACACTATCCAACAAGGAGATAATTTTCTCTAAAAAGTAGGTTGGAAAGAAGATTATTCATGTTTTTACAACTGGCATGAAAGTTTTATTTAAGTTGTTTAACAGGATAAGGGATAATTGTGTTTTAAATGATTAGATTTGTCTTTGAAAGGGTAAATAGGTAGTAGATAATGGAGAAAATGCTAGTTACCAGCATTTTCTCCTTTTCTTATGATGTTTTTCAACAGCTTTCTTTCTCCGGCTCATTAAAACGCAGACATGGTTGGTAAAGGGTTAAGTCTTTTTTTTCTAAAAAAACATTCTGTTCTTCAGATATACTGTTTTATGTGTATATATATCTATATATGCTTATATTTATATAATGGTTATGTACTAGCTAGAAAGTTCAGGATCATAGAAATACAGGATGATTGTGATTTAAAAACTATTTTTTTTTTTCAATACTTCCAGAAGATGGCCTGGGTATTCCTGTGGTACTAGTGGTTGTGGAAGGTGGAACAGATGCAATCAGTGATGCTAAAACATCTCTGGAACACAACATCCCAGTTGTTGTGTGTGCAGGGACAGGCAGGGCTGCTGATATCATAGCCTATGCATTTACCCATACAAAAACCTCAGGGTAATTTTAACCCTTTCCCAAACGATGAATTTTAGACTGGTCCAAATTGAAAGAGTTTGCAGACGACAATTTTAAATTTGATGAAAATGACAGAAAGTTCTCCAAAAGGGTAGAAAACACTGTGGGAAAAGAAGAAATTGCTCATTATGAGCAATTTCTCCTTTTCCCACAGTGTTTTCAAAAGACTTGTGCTGCAGACACATGAAAACCAGGGCTTGTTTGGGAAAGGGTTAAATATAGTAGTAGAAGTGGAGAAATGTTTTATGTAAATAATAGTACCTTATGGGTGGGGAGGGGATACAAACATTTTAATTGTCATTCTAGACTCTAAAAAAGTTGCATCTTTTTTGCCTGAATTTACAAGGCAATGGTTTTCAAACTGTCAATAAATAGGAAAGAGGCGAATTTTTTTTTTTTTTGCAATTGTATTTCTTTAATGGGATATGTAGTCTCAAGTTATTTTTAGATTTCATGTCCAGATTTTCGCATTGGCTTGAGGGAATGTCACATGACCAATAACATGTGTTAATTACCTGCCGTTTTATTCATATTGGTAAGATGACATCATATCTGTTGTCTGTGAAATAGCTGGAGTTACCAATTGTGAAACAACCATCACATTCCTCTAAGGCCAAATGTGTACTTTATTACAGAATTTAACTGCCCTGTTTCTCCATGCTTGCAAAGAAAATTATTTAGAAGTATTTATAATTGTTTTTAAAAAAAGATTATTCATGGCAAAAAATTTAAAAATCATCAATGATATCTTCTGAGTACTGGAACTGGAAGAATGAGTTAGCACTCACGCACTAATATGGTTGATCAGTCTCATCCCTGGTTTGTATCCAAGCATTGTGTAAATCAGCAAAACTAGCTGTTATTTTTTCTAAACTTTTCAGAGGGCAAAGAATAATGAAGGAAAAGCATGAATCCAAACTGAAGTCAAAAATTGACGAGGCTTATAACAAGAACTGGAAAGAGGACGCTACTGAAAAAACAAATGAGATCTTCGAAAACGTAAAATTTTGTTGTCAAAACCCAGATTTGGTAAATAATTTTGTCATTTCACACGTGTTTGTCCTTTCCTTCTTAATGTTGAACTCTTTACTGAACATCAAAATTATGGCCCTTAACCTTTTACCACTCAATCCTGACTTTTAATGACCCTGAGAAGTAAACCTTTTGAAAACATTGTGGGAAAGGAGATAATGCTGGTAACCAGCATTTTCTCCTTTTCCCACAATGTTTTCTACCCTTCCCAAAACAAACTTCAAGTTTTCAGTCGAATTTATATTGTCCTCTGCAAATGCTTTCAGTTTAAGCTGGTCTGTAATTACTAGTATATTGTTTAGTAAAGAATTAACTCACAATTTTAGCATTCTTTTTGAAAACATTGTGGGAAAAGGAGAAAATGGTAGTATCCAGCATTTTCTCCTTTTCCCACAATGTTTTCAACCCTTCCAAAAATTTCAGTTTTTCAATCAATTCTATTTTATCGTCTGCAGATGCTTTCAATTTAGACTAGAGTTCACTCTTTACCAACGATGAAATTTTGAACTGAACCGAATTGAACACATTTGCAGACAACAAATTATGTGTGGCTAAAATGATGATTTCTGTCTTTGACAGGCTTAAAGATATTGTTGGAAAAGAAGAAAATGCTGGTTATCAGTATTTTCTTCTTTTCCAACAATGTTTTCAAATGCTTTTTTCAAGGGTCGTTAAAAGTCAGGATTGTGTGGTAAAGGATAAAAGTTTTCCAAATCCGTAGCATTTGCAGACCACAAATCAAGAGGTTAAATTGTGTAAATTGCCTTTGAAAGGTAGAAGAAAATCGTGGTGGTTACCAGCATTTTCTCCTTTTCCCACAATGTTTTTCAAAAGCCTTCTGTCTTAGTGTCAAATTCGGGATTGTATGGTTAAGGGTAAAATGTGCCATAACTGGATAGAATTCAAGTTAGCTACTAGGTATATGATAGTAAGCAGAGGTTAACCTTATGTAAACAAAGATTGTGAGGGAGGGTTTTTGATCTATAATTTGTGAAAACATTTACTTGTTATTAAGGTTTAACTCTATACTAAGCAAATCTGTGTTTCAACAACCCTGGGGAAAGAACCTCTTGAAAACATTGTGAGGAAAGGAGGAAATTCTGGTAACCAGCATTTTCTTCTTTTCCCAAGATGTTTATACCCTGTCAAAGAACTTCAGTTCATTCATACAATATTTGGATTTGTCACCTGCATATGCTTTCAGTTTGGAAGAGTCTAAAAGATGTTGTCGGGGAAAGGGTTAATGCAAGGAAGTATATAAAAAACATTGAGTAAAAAAGAAAATTAGCTCATCACAAGCAATTCCTCTTTTTTTCATGTATTCAAAAGTGGTGTCCAAGACCAAAAAGTTGTATTGATGTTTATACTGGGACAACCATCGTAAAAAGTACATGTATGCCACTTTGTCGATTGCTGTTCAGCATAAGAATTTCTTAACCCTTTACCACACGATCTCAGTTTTAACAACCCTGAGAAAGAAAGCCTGTGTAAACTTTGTGGGAAACAAAGAAAATGCTGGTAACCAGCATTTTCTTCCTTTCCCACAGTGTTTTCTAACCTGTCAGGGACAAATTTAGACAACTGAACCACATTTGACATCTGCAAAAGCTTTGAATTTGGACGCCTCTAAAATTTTGTCATTTGGTAACAAATCGTTGTCTGCGCATGTCATATTCTTCAAAGATTTGACCAGTCTGCTATGACGCATCACCCATCCCCCTATACCTGGGAAAAGTAGGGCTTATATCGAAGCTATCAGCCTATTACCAAAGCATGTAGGGGCTGTTTCAATAAATGGTCTGTGCATAGGTTGCATGCTAGCCGATCATAGCTGAATGAAAAACGTTCATTTCATTTGAAATTCAAAGTCACAGTTGTTGTTTTGAAAAATTACTCCGCTACTGTACCCAGGATGCCCAAATTAGATGGATGTGTATTTGTAGAATGCCATCTAGCGGGAGATAATGGGTAACAAATGTACAAATGGTGTTTATCTCATTTAGTGATTGTTGTCTTCTTTCAACTGGTCTTACGTTTTAAGTTAGACTTGAATTTGAGAGGGTGTAGGTGAAGTTGTCATTTGTTGAAATAAATCTGCAATAGATGTGCAGCCCCATGACCGTTTCTTATTTTTTTTTTTTCAACTTTCTTGTTTCAATGATTTCCTGATGCTTTCTTCTTATTCTTCCAGCTGACAGTTTTCTATATGAACAAGCATGAAGATTTGGATCTTGCCATTTTGTCTGTCCTCTTGAAAGGTAGGTTCTTCGATCTCTTTTTTTTAGTTTAAGAATCTTGTTGTGAATATAAACACAGGAAGGGGGAGATTTTATGAATAAGTAAAATTACTTACAGCTGTGTAAGAGTCAAGGTGACTTTCACAACCGTTGTTGCCATTGCAGCCAGTGTAGATCTAAGATCAGACTGTACAGTGTGCAGTCTGGTCTTTGATGTACACTCCTAGCTTTGCTGAGACAATTCAACTTGAATTGCAGTTATCTGTGTCATATGCCTGAACAGAAAGGTTCTGTTGCGTTTATTTGGCTCTCAAGTGGTAACCATTTCCCAAACAACTTTTTGTTGACTCTTCCAAATTGAAAGTATCCGAAGATGACAGAGTCAAAATTGGTACAAATACATTGACGTGTAGAAAACACAGCTTTTGCAAGATAGTTTTTTACTTGTATTTATTGCAGTAAACATACAGTACTGTATATTCATATTGATTATCCTCATCTTCACTATCATTCGTAAAATTGTCTGCTGCAAATTTGTCTTGTGTGGTAAATATTAAACCAGGCTGACATCTTCCACTCTCCTTCAACCCTTACCACATACTTCCTAGTTTTAATGGCTTTGAGGAAGAGGGCTTTTGAAACCATTTTGTTGGAAAAGGAAAAAATGCTGGTAACAACCCTAAGGCAAAAAACTTTTAAAAACATTGTGGGAAAAGGAGAAAATACTAGTAACTAGTTCTCCTTTTCTTAGAATATGTCTTATCCTTTCCGAGACATATCACATTATTTAAGCCACATTTATATGAGTGTTGCCCTGTGAAAAGGAAGTTCAACACATCTGCAAAAAGTATCGACCCAGGTCAGCCTTTTTGCTACTGGTCTATTTTCTGGGTTTTAACGCTTTCCCAAACAAGCCCTGGTTTTCATGTGTCTGCAGTACAAGTCTTTTGAAAACACTGTGGGAAAAGGAGAAATTGCTCGTAACGAGCAATTTCTCCTTTTCCCACAGTGTTTTCTACCCATTTTGAGAACTTTCTGCCATTTTCATCAAATTTAAAATTGTCGTCTGCAAGCTCTTCAATTTGGACCAGTCTAAATTTTATCATTTGGGAAAGGGTTAAAGGACCATTCTCATGATTCAGTTGGTTGTTAGACAAAATGGATTTTATGAATCCATAACTATGTGATGACTTGCTCAGTATAAAGCATCACAGAAATGCACTAAACCCCCTTTCCCAGAGCATGGCTCATTTGTATTCAGCAATATGGACAAGTCTAGAGTCCTGATGTCTGATGAAGAGCTATTGCAGATATTATTTCATTATATAATCACTGATAAATTAGTGGTAACAGAAACAATCCCAAGTCAGCAAGTCTGCTCAGATTGGAATGTGATTTTTTTTTTAAATTTTCTTTTAGCAAAGAAAGGTGCAGATGAAAAGCAGAGACTAAGTCAATTAAACTTGGCACTAATGTGGGACCGTGTGGACATTGCACAGGAAGAAATTTTCAGAGAAGATGTATTATGGAGCCCAGGTAAGTTGCTGAACCAATGGTTTCTCCTTTGATATCTGGCTTTGTACGTATCTCATGCTTTGGTCAAATCTTCGTTGGTGTGGATTTCAGATGTCACTGCCAAATAACAAACCTTGACCGCTGTTGATGACTGAAAATTCAGTAAAATGATATATTTTTATCTTGAAGGCTTGCTTAACTCTTTACCACACGACAAAATTTTAGACCCATCCAAATTGAAAGCATTTGCAGATGACAATTTCAATGCGACTCAGATGATGAGATTTGTCTTTGATAGGGTAGAAAAAATTGTGGGAAAAGGAGAAAATGCTGGTTACCAGCATTTTCTCCTTTTCCCACAATGTTTTCAAAAGGCTTCAACATCAGGGTTGTTAAAAGTCGGGATTGTGTGGTAAAGGGTTAAACAAATGGAAAGTACACATCCAAGATCAGAATGCACATTTTTTGCAGTCTGATCTTGATCCATGCTGTCTACAAAAGCCCCTGTTTTTGCATATTGTGCTAAAAAGATTATAGGAATTTCATAGAGTTGTAGATATGTATTTAACTCTTTTCCAAATGACAAAATTTTAGACAAGTCCAAATTGAAAGCATGTGCAGACGACAAAATGAATGTGATTAAATAACTGAAATGTGTTTTTGGAAGGGTAATAAACATTGTGAGAAAAGGAGAAAAATGCTTATTACCAACAGTTTCTCCTTTTTCCCCAATGTTTTCAAAAGCTTTCTTCTTTAAGGTCGTTAAAATTTGGGATTGTATGGTAAAGGATTAATTTAATGATAAACACATGTGTTGATTGGGTCACTTAGTCTTTGAACTTGAGATTAGATACTTGAGTAGTCTGGTAATTGTACAAATCACTTAAGCAAGAGTATTATGAAACAGTCATACGACTTGGATACACATGATCAGTTGCTAAAATATGTACAAATTGTGAAGACCAGTTTTTTAGTTATGAGCAGCATACTGATTTTAGTTTGTTTTCTGCAAGTTACAATTTAACTCTTTACTGAACGACATATTTTTGGACTTGACCAAATAGAATGCATTTGCAGACGACAAAAGTGGTACAAATGAAGATTTCTGTCTTTGGTAGGGTAGAAAACAATGTGATAAAAGAAGAAAATACTGGTTACTAGCATTTTTTTGTGTTTTCTAAAGCCTTCTTTTTCAAGGTCACTAAAGTTGGGATTGTGTGATAAAGGGTTAAGCCTTTGCCACAAAATTTTGTGTTACAGAAGGCTTTTGAAAACATTGTGGGAAAAGGGGAAAACACTTGAGACCAGTGTCTTCTGTTCAGTCATTTCTCACTACTGACAACTGAAATCATTTTTTAGGTCTGCTATTTTCAAAGAAAATGTTGAGGTATTGTCACAGCCCTGTTGTCATTGTCGTTTGCGGTGAAGTGCAAGTTTTTAGCTCTGCTATTTTTGAAGAAAAGGTCAAGATAGTGTCATAGCTCTGTTATTATTGCCATCTTTGTTGTCATGCAAACACTTTGACATTTTATCATATCTCTGTCAATTACTAAAGATGTTTACTTCAAACTTGTACAAGTTGTAAACTACCAAAAGGGGACCCCATATAATAAAGGCAGGAAACCATCAAAATATTTTTGACACAGTTATACCCCTTTTTATACGCCCGTCGAAGACGGGACGTATTATGGGATCACCCGTGGCGGGCGGGCGGGCGGCGTCCAGTTCTTTGTCTGGAGCATATCTCCAAAACTATACTACCTACGGTTATGAAATTTCATGCGTGGATAGATCTCATCAAGGGGGAGTGCAGTGCACAGGAATCATAACTCTTGCTTCCTTAATTTTTGAGTTATTGCCCTTTCTTGTTTTTCATACTTGAATTTTGTCCGGTGAATATCTCCAATACTATACTACCTAGGGTTATGAAATTTCATGAGTGGATAGATCTCATCAAGGGGGAGTGCAGTGCACAGGAATCATAACTCTTGCTTCCTTAATTTTTGAGTTATTGCCCTTTCTTGTTTTTCATACTTGAATTTTGTCTGGTGAATATCTCCAATACTATACTACCTACGGTTATGAAATTTCATGAGTGGATAGATCTCATCAAGGGGGAGTGCAGTGCACAGGAATCATAACTCTTGCTTCCTTAATTTTTGAGTTATTGCCCTTTCTTGTTTTTCATACTTGAATTTTGTCCGGTGAATATCTCCAATACTATACTACCTAGGGTTATGAAATTTCAAGAGTGGATAGATCTCATCAAGGGGGAGTGCAGTGCACAGGAATCATAACTCTTGCTTCCTTAATTTTTAAGTTATTGCCCTTTCTTGTTTTTCATACTTGAATTTTGTCCGGAGCATATCTCCAAAACTATACTACCTACGGTTATGAAATTTCATGCATGGATAGATCTCATCAAGGGGGAGTGCAGTGCACAGGAATCATAACTCTTGCTTCCTTAATTTTTGAGTTATTGCCCTTTGTTGTTTTTCATACTTGAATTTTGTCCGGTGAATATCTCCAATACTATACTACCTAGGGTTATGAAATTTCATGAGTGGATAGATCTCATCAAGGGGGAGTGCAATGCACAGGAATCATAACTCTTGCTTTCTTAATTTTTGAGTTATTGCCCTTTCTTGTTTTTCATACTTGAATTTTGTCCGGTGAATATCTCCAATACTATACTACCTAGGGTTATGAAATTTCATGAGTGGATAGATCTCATCAAGTGGGAGTGCAGTGTACAGGAATCATAACTCTTGCTTCCTTAATTTTTGAGTTATTGCCCTTTCTTGTTTTTCATACTTGAATTTTGTCCGGTGAATATCTCCAATACTATACTACCTAGGGTTATGAAATTTCATGAGTGGATAGATCTCATCAAGCGGGGGTACAGTGCACAGGAATCATAACTCTTGCTTCCTTAATTTTTGAGTTATTGCCCTTTCTTGTTTTTCATACTTGAATTTTGTCCGGAGCATATCTCCAAAACTATACTACCTACGGTTATGAAATTTCATGCATGGATAGATCTCATCAAGGGGGAGTGCAGTGCACAGGAATCATAACTCTTGCTTCCTTAATTTTTGAGTTATTGCCCTTTCTTGTTTTTCATACTTGAATTTTGTCCGGTGAATATCTCCAATACTATACTACCTACGGTTATGAAATTTCATGTCTGCATACATCTCATTAAGGGGGAGTGCAGTGCACAGGAATCATAACTCTTGCTTCCTCAATTTTTCAGTTATTGCCCTTTCTTCTTTTTCATACTTGCATTTTCTCCGGTGAATATCTCCAAAACTATACTACCTAGGGTTATGAAATTTCATGCCTGCATACATCTCATTAAGGGGGAGTGCAGTGCACAGGAATCATAACTCTTCCTTCCTTAATTTTTGACTTATTTTCATACTTGAATTTTGTCTCGAGCATATCTCCAAAACTATACTACCTATGGCTATGAAATTTCATGCGTAGATAGATCTCATCAACTGGGAGTGCAGTGCACATGAACCATAACTCTTGCTTAATTTATGACTTATTGCTCTTTCTTTATTTTGAAACTTTAATTTTGTCCAGTGCATATCTTCAGAACTATACTAGCTAAGGATATGAAATTTCATGCGTGGATACATTCCATCAACGGGAAGTGCTGTGCATATAAATTTCAACTCTTGCTTGCTTAATTTTTCAGTTATTGCCCTTTCTTGTTTTTTTTTCGAACTTGAATTTTGTATGATGCGTATCTCTCAAACTGTACTACCTCAGGTTATGAAATTTTAGGGCTGGATACATCTCATCAAGAGGTAGTGCAGTGCACATGAAATATAAATTGCTTATTTTTTATGCACCAGCATTTTCTCCTTTTCCCACAATGTTTTCTACCCTTTCCAAACCAAATTTCAATTTTTGAGTTACATTTAGTTTGTCAACTGCAAATGATTTCAATTTGGACTAGTCCAAACTTTTGCTGTGTGGTAAAGAGTTAATAGTAATACAATAATAAACAAGAGTTCCGTCAACACAAATACACTGCCATTATCTTTAATCAACAGTAAAAAAAATATTCTGCACTACTATTTTTCTATACCTCCCCTTTATCATTATTATGCCCCAACTTTACAACTTGGGGTAAGACGGGCGTATCTTGCGACAATTTGCCACTCTTGTTCAACTTAGAATTTTCACTGGAAATAAGGCAACTGCAGTCAAGCGCTTGCACCTACATGCGGTGCTCTTGTTTTATCATGTGATGGAGGCCACAGCCATATTATACAAAATTATACAGTATGTTACATAGATTACATAGATGCACAGCCTGCTGTAGTGAAAACATCAGTTCAAACTGAAAGATGATGTACAATTCATGTAAATATTTTTAGCTCACTTGAGCACAACATGCTCAAGGTAAGCTTTTATGGTTGTCAGATGTCCGTCGCCCGTCGCCAACATTTACCTTGTGGACACTCTAGAGGCCACATTTCTTACTCAATTGACCTGTAAATTGGTCAGAATGTTTGTCTTGATGAAATCTTGGATGAGTTCGAATTTGGGTCATCTAGGGTCATAAACTAGGTCAAAATAAAGAAATACCTTGTGGGCACTCTAGAGGCCACATCTTTTGCTCAATTGACTTGAAAATTGGTCAGAATGTTTGTTTTAATTAAATCTCAGATGAGTTTGAAATTGGATTACCTGGGGTCATGAACTAGGTCACCAGGTCAAATTACAGAAATACCTTGTGGGCACTCTAGAGGCCACATTTCTTACTCAACTGACCTGAAAATTTGTCAGCATGTTTAACTAGATGATACCTTTAAAGGATTTGAAATTGGGTCACATAGGGTCATAACCTAGGTCACTAGGTCAAATTACAGAAATACCTTTTGGGCACTCTAGAGGCCACAATTCTTGCCCAATTCACCTGAACCTTGGTCAACAAGTTTGTCTCGATATCTCGGATGAGTTTGAAATATGGTAATGTAGGGTCATAAACTAGGTCACTACATCAAATTAAAGAAATACATTTTGGACACTCCAGAGGCCACATTTTCAGCTCAAATGACCTGACAGTTGGTCAGAATGTTTGTCTTAATAATATCTTAGATGAGTTTTAAATTGGGTCATTATGACCCTGGAGTGAAATTTCGCCTATTGACTCAGATGAGTGATCCAGGGCCATCATAGCCCTCCTGTATACACTTTTGCCACAAAGAGAATAAAAAATAAAAAATAAAAGTGAAAGAATTTCTATGTTGAGGTTTTTTTTTTTTCTTTTTTTTCAGAAAAAGTGCAATAGCAGTTCTGAATATGAAATCATGAAGGAAAGAGAGGGAAAATAGTGTAATTATATATTTCATTGTGTTACAGGGAGTTTAGATGATACATTGACAAGGGCATTGGTAACAAACAAGGTCAAATTTGTGGATCTAATTCTACAACAAGGAAGTCTTGTCATGAAGGAATATTTGACAAGGTCAAGGCTACAAATGCTTTATAATGAGGTATGATGGAATTTGCTCTCTTTATTTCAAACAGACATCAGGGTACGTATTCACCAACCATTCTTGAGAATATTCTTGGTCTTACTCTTCAAAATTTTCTGCATTTGAAAGTAACACAACTTCTGATTGGCCTAACCATTTGGTTTGGCCAATCAGAAGTTGTGTTACTTTCAAATGTAGAAAATCTTGAAGAATAAGACTAAGAACGTTCTTAAGAATGGTTGGTGAATACGGACCCAGTGGTTTGGAAATACTTTTTTTTTTTTTTTCACTAGTCCAAGGACAAGTAAGGAATTCATTTTTATATTCAACAATAAGGAAAATACTTTAGGAAAATGGTTGATTGCTTGTTTTTTTTCACAATTCATACTTGTTAAAAGCAATTGCTCCTTACCCAAATTACTTTCTAAAACTGCTGATGGCAGGGTTTTGAAAAATCATATTTATGACATAGTCTAACACAACAAAAAAAACTGTTTCCAATTTGTATGCACTTTATGTAAAATTTTCAAAGGATGCTATTTTATTTTCAACAATATCGAAAATGCTGTGAGAAAATACTGTGATTGCTCCTTTTTGCACAATTAGTACTTGTTAAAAGCATTTACTTTTTTTTCCCAAAATATTTTCCAAAACTGTTTATTACAGGGTTGTGAAAATTGTATTTGGGCCATTCTCTGTGAAAAGGGGGCTTAATGCATCTGCAAAAAGTATCAACTCATGTCAGCCTGCCCAGTCCATGCAGGCTGACCTGGGCCGAAACTTGTGCTATTGCTGAATTTTCTGCCTGTCAAAGGACCATTGTACCTCGTGATTCAGTTGGTTGTTATAGAAAATGGATTTTAAGGGGTCCATAATTATGGTGTGACTTGTATCATGGAGGTGCATTAAGCCCCAAATTGCCAGAGCATGGCTCATTTACATGTGCAACATCATGTGCTTAACCCTTTACCAAACAACAACATTTTAGACTTTTTCCAAATTAAAAGCAGCTGCAGACAACAAATTAAAAGTAACTCAGGTGATGTTGTTTGCCTTGAAAGGGTAGAAAACATTGGAAAGAGAGAAAATGCTGGTTAACGGCAATTTTTCCTTTATCCACAATGTTTTCAAAAGCGTTCTTTGTCAGAGTGGTTAAAACATGGGACTGTGCATTAAATGCTTAAATGCACATGTATGTTACACCTTCAGATTCCGAAAAACAGCCATCTGGAAAAGATCATGCACAAACTGATAGGAAGCGAAAAATTACACCTAGACAATGTCTATGCCTTATGTAAGAGGTTACTTGATAAATTTGACACTGTGGAGGAAAGTTTGGAAGTTGAAGAGGATGGCAAAACTAAAAAAGATACATTCCAGCGCCCGTATAAAATGTTACTAGCATGGGCTGTCCTTTTGTGCAGGTGAGTCCTAGTTTTTAGATTGACAGCCGTGAGCCCTGATAGTTTAGCCAAAATTATATAGGGCTTGCAATCTAAGGTATGGCAAAATTGAAATTTTTACTACAATTTGATGAAAGTTGCTGAATAAGTAATAATTGTAATATCAGTGTCACATATTGTTTCATGTCTGTTAATGTATTAAATTAGCAGGAGACATTTAAATAGCATTGCTGGTAAGGAACATCAGAAACACATGGAAATATGACTGATATGACTGGCATAATGTTAACAGAATTATTTGATACTTAATGATGACTTAAAGGCTTTGTCAGTATAGACAAAAACCACATTGCTCAAAGAGTACAGCTTGATCTTGAATCTAATCTGAGGCATTTGTATTTAAGCTACTTTAAAATTGTAATGTTTGGGGTCTTTTTTTCTTATCTGAAATTGTCCATTTCTTGTATTGGGCATATCAAATGATGAGTGTTTAAAATACAGCTCAAATTAATACACATGAATAGAAGTTTTGTTCTGTTAGATTTCATTCTGACTTTATGTTTCTGTAATCAAAGCTTTTCAAAACAATTTGAGAAAAACAGAAAGTCGTCACAGTATTTTTTATGTCATAGTTAAAAAACAAAGAAATTTTCCGGCTACCATTTTAGGGTTGACATGGCCAAGTTGTTTATGGAGTTAGGAGAGGAACCGGTCACCAGTGCTCTTGCAGCTTCAAGGATGGTACATGCAATGGCCAAGAATATGCCACAACTTGAGTCAAACATCAAAGAGAAACTCATGGAAGCTGACATGTAAGTCAAGCCCGTTTATCAAATTCTGTAGGATATTTATTTTTTTCCATGAAGGATTGAAATTTATTTCACTGAGTGAACATCATCGGTATTATTTTCACAAGTAGTGTAGCCACTCATGAAAATATTACCAATGATGTTCACTCTATGAAATAAATTTTGATCTTTCCCCCCCAAAAAAGCAACAAATATTCTATTTATTTCATGCTTCTAACCCCTTTTTTGTTGGGACTTTCATCAAAATCCGGTACAGTTATTTTCAGTAATTCCCTGTGGCATACCCCCCACACATAATAACACATTACAATATTACGTAAAGCACAAGAAGTAATAAATGCACGTAAATTACGTCATGTTTCCCACTATTTGAATGGCATGCTCTGTTTACTAAGGTAACTAATGCGCAGGAACTACAGTTTCCACCTTCAATTGTAGAGTTAGAAAATATGAAATCAGTATTTTCACTGGTCGTAACCGTGAAATATCAAACCATAAGCCACCATTATTTCTCGATAAACCACCAAAAGCATGAAATAACATTGTGTCTTTTTGATATTTTGCTAACAGTTTTAGTATGCCTGTTTTAAAGCAAACATCAAGGTATTGTCATAGCCCTCTTGTTATCTGGACTGCATCATTATCATTATGCAAAACTGTGCCATTTTTTTATATCTCTGTCAAAACAGAAGATCTTTACTTCAGAGTTGGGGCAATCGTTTATTATCAGAAGATGAACCCATACATAACCAAACAAATTATTTGTGGCACAGTTATGCCCCTTTACTGAAAAAACAACTAGTGCTGCAGCAGAGTGTTGGTAGCACCACATGATGCTGCTGAGAATTGAAAATTATCATCAAATGAGCCATGCTCCATTAAAAGGGGTTTATTGTGTCTGAAAACTATCAACCCAGGTCAGCTTGCCCAGTCTTTGCAAGGTCGATACTTTTTGCTTTGATCAATTTTCTGCTTGCTAAAGGACCAGGCTACTTCATGATACAGTCGGTTGTTAGACAAAATGGATTTTATGGATCTATTATGAGACAACTTGCTTGGTATAATACATCATGGAGATGAATTAAACCCCCTGTTTACAGACGGATGCTCAGATGCTTTCGCAAATGGATGCTGCATTCCATTCAGCATTAATTTCATTATGTCAAAGATTAGGTCAGCTTGCTTAAAAAAAAAAACGTTGTGCTAGATACTAGTTATGAACAACCTCTATCTTATTTAAATTACAGTAAAAAAATAAATACATGTACTCTGCGAGCAATCTTTTGCTCTATTAGAATACAACACATTGTATTAGGAAATAGCCAACATGGGTATGACTGCACATATTAACCCTTTACCAGATGACATAGTTATACCCCCACCTACAAAGTGGAGGGTGGTATACTGGTTTTACCATGCCTGTCCGTCTGTCCATCAGACAATCCATCCATCTTGTGGTCGTTTTTGTGCTCTAACTCAAAAGCCGTTTGGCCTAGGACCCTGACACTGTATTCAAGTCTTCCTCATGGCCCAAGGAGGTGTTCTATTGTTTTTGGGACACATGGGTCTAAGGTCAAGGTCACAAATGAACTTTGTTTTCCCTGATTGTGCTGCTTCATTGATAAGGTGTCGATGGGGGGTATTTTTGTCGGCTTTGGGACAGTTCTAGCTTTGGACTTGTCCCTATTGAAAGCTTTTGCAGACAAGAAATTGATTGTGCCCCACTAACAGTTTGGTCTGATTTTAATAAGACCTGTCTGCAAGTTTGAACTCTTGCCCTTCAGATTCTTGATTACCGGTAAACACTTCTCTATTTACCACTCAATTCTGACTTTTAGTGACCTTGAGAAAGGAGACTTTTGAAAACATTGTGGGAAAAGAAGAAAACTCTGGTAACCAGCATTTTCTCCTTTTTGCACAATGCTTTCTATTATAACAAAGACAACTTCCTGGATTTGAGGCATTAAATTTGTTGTCCATGAATGCTTTTGGGTTTGGAAAAGCCTATAATTTTGCATGGTGGTAGAGAGTTAAAGCATCAACTAATCAAATCTGTTTGCAGGGAGTTTGAAAGACTGGCAACTTGTATTGTGAATGAATGTCACCACAGTGAACCAGAGAAAGCCATGATGATTGTGGAGAGAAAAAGTCCTTGTTGGAATGACATGACATGTCTACAGATTGCGGCTGCAAGTACAAATCAGGTCTTCTTGTCCACTGTGACATGTCAGCAGTCGGTAGATGTTACATGGAAACGAGGGATCATGGCTGGCTGGTGCAAGGTAATGAAAATGGGCAATTTGATCTTAGGTTTACACAGGTTAACTTTTTACAAACGACAAAATTTTGGACTGGACCAAATTGATGGCAGTTGCAGATGACAAATTTAGTGTTGCTGAACTCCTGATTTCTGTCTTTGAAAGGGTAGAAAACATGGGTAAAAGAGAAAATGCTGGGTTACCAGCATTTTCTTTTTTTCCAACAATGTTTTCATAAGCCTTCTCTTTCAGGGTCGTTAAAACTCGGGGGTTGTGTGTAAAGAGTTTACCCTTTCCCATACAAGCCCTGGTTTTCACGTGTCTGCAGTACAAGTCTTTTGAAAACACTGTGGGAAAAGGAGAAATTGCTCGTAACGAGCAATTTCTCCTTTTCCCACAGTGTTTTCTACCCTTTTGGGGAACTTTCTGTCATTTTCATCAAATTTAAAATTGTTGTCTGCAAACACTTTCAATTTGGACCAGTCTAAATTTTATCATTTGGGAAAGGGTTAAACAGTCACTATACAATTAACTAGTTACTACACAGCAGTATCTAATTCTAGAAACTGAAAATGAGGGAGGATTCCCTCCCCACCATCTGAAAAAATAGGGTGATTATAAAAAAACAGGCGGAACAGTATCGAACAAGTAGAAAGCATATAGCACATTAACAGACATTCATTCCTGCCCAAACTATATAGTAGACTTACTGAGCTGTTTACATGTCAGAATAGTTTCTGGAATTTCCTTCTCTAGAAATCAAGTTCATTTTTCAAAAATAGATAAGAGTAAGACAGTTAAAAAATCCATTCTGATAAAATTCATTTCAATAACAGTAGATCTAGTCCAAGACTAGGTAAAGTGGGCCGTTTTAGATAAGGTCGTTTCGGGAATGGGCCGTTTTGACCCACTTTTTGTCAAGGGAGGTTACTCTAATGGACATAATATGTTGCAAAATGACTTCGAAACAGCAGTATTTTCGGCAAGGCAAGAGTAAATTCTATGTTTTTGAACTTATTCATTGTTTATTTTCATGTGGGACTGTTGCGCATTGGATCTGAATTTATGTGGGATCTGAAAAAAAAATTAGTGTCAATCCCACAGTTGAGCACTCTAGAATAGACACTGCAAAGCACCACTCTAGACTTCCCTGACCTTTCTGAAACATTGTGGGAATAGGAGCTGTGGCTCTTAACCAGCCATATGGCTCATTTTGCAACAATTTCTGTCACAGCATTCAAAACAAAACATTTTTTCTTTCCTTTAAATGTAGGCTGGTAACTGATTTCTATATTGAAATATTTACCCGTGTATTTAATAATTTTCACATATTTTGCAAATTTCATATAATTTGAACATATAAAAAGGGAAACAATAATAATTATAATAATAATGAGCCAAATGGAAACCAAATTGATATGTAGATTCATAGCCCTTAGAAATTTCATCAGCCATAATTTCTAAAAAAAATAATTTCAGGTATTGTTGGCAATTCTCTTCCCACCATTTATCATTTGGGGTATAGAAATACTCAATCCTGGCCAAAAGAAGCTTTCAGCAGGTCAGAAGATGCTTCTATTTTATTCCTCTCCTTTGTCAAAGTTCTCATATGGAGTGGTAAGTTGATAAAAGTCTTGAATTTCATTAATCATTTCCTTACATAATATTAAACTTTGTCTTTTTACTTCTTGAAAACATTTTATTTTGTTCAAAAGAAAAGTTTCTGAAAAAAAAAAAAAAAAAAAAATTGAAGTATAAATATATCTACCTGAACTCTTTGAATTTAGAAATGGAGGATTAGCACTAGAATTCAGATGAAGATGAAAGAAAAATGAGAGAGAGACAGAGAGAGAGACACAGAAAGCAAATCTGATTTTTCTCAACTGGTAAAGGGTAATTGTATCACAGAAGTGTAGTTTCTGTTAAAAGCTCTAATTATGATTGCATAATTTCAGATCATGTATGGTGCATTCCTAGTCTTACATTCGTACCTGGTCTTGGTTGATTTTCGAGAAAGTCATGTTACAGCGATAGAAGTCATTGTTGTTATTTGGGTGTTAACATTCTGTGTTGACTCTGCACATACGGTAAGGAACATGTGTAGCAGAAATAAAGATCATTTTCAACAGAAACTTAAGTTCCTGTAGAGACTTTATATCAAGATTAGAATGCACAGAATGTTTCCTCTGATCTTAAATCTACACTGTTCATTAACATTCTGTGCCGAATCTGCACATACTGTAAGGAACATTTTTAACAGAAAATTTAAGAAAAAGATAATTTCAACAGAACCTAACCTAAGTTTCATTTGCAGAGAGTTTAGATCAAGATTAGAATGCACAGAATGTTCCCTCTGATCAAAAATCTGCACTGTTCATTGTGTCATACAACCATAGTTTTTTCAATTCAAACAACCATGAAAATTAAATGACTTTGTTTTTGTCAGACTGAAAAAAACTGTTTCATCTATTAAATAGTCATTTAAACTTTATCAAACAATACAAAAAACATTGTAAGGGGGAAAAGATATTGCTGGTCTCAGAAATGTTGTTTCTTTTCTTTTCTACCCTGTCATAGACAAATTTCATCTTTTGAGGCACATTTAAAGTTTTGTCTGCAGTTGTTTTTGATTTGAATAAGTCATAAATTTTTTTGTATGATAACTGGTCAAGCATTCTTTCCACTGTCTGCATGTACTTTTTATGGAACATGACAGTTATCTTTAACCGACCAGATGCTACATTTCAATGACTTTGCAATGCCTACATTTATTTTCCATGGAAAAATAATGAAGTTGCTGTGAAATAGATTTATATTCACTTTAACATTTCTTCCCTATAATGTAAGCTTTCATGATTCTGTTTATCTCCACAGATTATAGCATTTCCTACCCCAACATTCCGAGCAAAACTTCGGGATTGGTTTGACTTCTTCAAATGGTTAGAGTTTGTTAACTATGGTCTTGCATTTGCTGGGTTCATAGCCCACTTGGCTGGCTACTATTCAGGTAGGTTCACTGTAGACTTTAACCAAATGCATCATAAAAACAACCATTTGATATGTTTCTGCAATGGACACAACTTCTGAAACCATTAAGGGAAAATGAGCAATTGCTTCTAAAAAGCAGTTGCTCCTTTTCCCTCAATGTTTTCTATGTAATTAAAAAAGAGATATTTTGCTCTTCTTCAGAAGTTTCTTTTTTGTGTAAGATTTAGTCATTCTTGATTACTCTAAAGTTAGCATTTAAAAGAATGGGTTTAACCCTTTACCAAACGACAAAATTTTTGACTTGACCAAATTGAAAGCATTTGCAGACGACAATTTCAGTGTGGCTAAAAAGGTGCAATTTTTCTTTGATGGGGTAGAGGACATTGTGGGAAAAGGAGAAAATGCTGGTTTCCAGCATTTTCTCCTTTTCCCACGTTTTCAAAAGCCTTCTCTTTCAGGGTCGTTAAAAGTTGGGATTGTGTGGTAAAGGGTTAAGAGTTGAAGGCTTTTCTCTGTGCATGCAGGTGTTGATGCCTATGGCATGTGAATATACATCTAAGAACAGGTATGAGCCATGCTCTGGGAAAAGGGGATGTTTAATGTATCTGTGATGCATGATACAGAATAAGTCATCATAGAATTATGGATCCATAAAATCCATTTTGTATTACAGTCGACTGAATCATGAGGTACACTTGTCCTTTGACATGTAGAAAATTTACAAAAAGCAACATGTTTTGACCCAGGCAAGCCTGCACAGGCTGATCTGGGTTGATATGTTTTGCAGATGCATTAAATGCCCTTTTCACAGAGCATGGCTCATATATTGTTGCTCAAGATGAGCAATTTATCTATTTTTCACAAGATTTTGTTTGCTGTATTTACATGAAAAGTTTTTTAAATCGAAATTCCTGAAGTCTAAAACTAAGGATCGCAAATTTTTGATGTGTTTGATGATGGTTTCTGGAATGGCTTTACAGTGCAGGTGTTGGATTGCTCAGGAGAACTGAGGATTTGATTTTAATACATTATCAATCAATCCTATGTTTGTACTACCTTTATATAAAAGGTTATTGAAAAAAATTGTGAGAAAAGAAGAAAATGTAATGGTAACAGGCTCTTACCCTTTTCTCCACAATATTTTCTACACTTTCAAAAATATTTGCCACTAACTGAACCATATTTTATTTGTGGTCTGCAAATGCTTTCAATAAGGATAAGTCTAAAATTTTGTCATTTGGTAAAAGGTTTAGACAGTAGCATCCATGCTTAAAATGATCTCATTTGGGGAAAACGTTGCAGGAATGCCTATGATTGTGAAAATATTAGCCAGTTTTGTACTAACCCTTACTAAATGACAAAATTGTAGACTTGTCCAAATTGAAAGCATTTGCAAATAACAAAATAGATGTGACTCAAAACTTGGAATTTGCTTTTGAAGGCTGGAAAACATAGTTGGAAAGGGAAGAAATGCTTTTTACCAACATTTCTCCTTTTCTCACAATGTTTTCATAAGCCTCATTTCTTAAGGTTTTCATAAACTTATTCCTAAAGGTTTTTAAGACTCAGGGTTTTGTGTTAAAGGTTTATGAAAATTCATAATGAAACAATGAAATTGCTGAATTTGACTTTTTTTTTAAATGTTCAATTATTAAATTGTATATTAAATTGTATGAATGCTTTATAGACCCTAATTGGATTTTAATCCTGGCATTCATAATTTATATCACTCTTTACCAGACAAAAAAGTTTTAGAATCATCCAGATTCAGACTACATGCAGATGACAACTGTGAATTAAATAATTGGATTTGTCTATTAAGATAGGGTAGACAACATTGCTAAAAGAGAAAAAGCTGGTCAAAAATTCATCTGTATGCTTTTTTTATCACTGTATTTTATATCCATCTATTTCAGCTGCCAAAGTGATGTACTGTGTTTGCTCTGTCCTGTTTTTCCTGAGCATCCTGAAAATCTATGTTGCACATGGACAACTTGGTCCAAAAATATTCATGATTAGAAAAATGGTCAGTTTTAATAATTCTTGTTTTCAATAATTTCTGTATGGAAATACATGTAATTATTTTTCTCACTACTAAAATCTAAAGCCTTCACTGTGCAATGTGACTATCAGGGTTCCCCTGGCCATTTTTTTCTTGCGCCACCACTTTTGCCAAATGAGAAAAGTTTGAAATGATTGGAGCCAGTTGGTGCCATTTCTAAAATGAAAGTATATGGGGTAGGCCTAGATAAAAGAAATGCTCAGTAAAATATCTTTTCTTTGTTGTATCATAAGAAATGAAATGAACGATAAAACATTTTCTTTTTTCTTTTTTTTTTTTAATTAGTTTTTTCCTCATATCTATGTATTTTGCTTGAATATGATTCGGCAGCAGGTGCAGATTTTCAGTGAAAATTCAAAGTCGAAAAAGGGACATAGCTGTGTCAAAAATGCTTTGATGGTTACCTGCTCTTGTTGTATAGGTTCTCCGTTTCATAGTTTACAACTTGTCCAAGTTTGAAGAAAATATCTTCAATAATAACTAAAATATTAAAAAGTTTCAAACTTTTTGTACAACGACACAGACGACGACCACAGGACTACGGCAATAACTTGACGTATTCTTCGAAGGCTGCCAAGCATAATATGTTGACTTGTCCGCATTGAAAGCTCTCACAGACAAGAAATTACAAAGTAATTCATGGCTCAAGTGGTGGAAGTTTTCTTTTGAAGGGTAGAAAAGATAAAGGGGCAACATGATACTTATTGCAATCTACTGGTCATTGTTTGCTTTAAAAATTAGCGACCAACTTCTTTAACTGTGAAAAGAATAATCAATTGCGACAATTTCAGTTTTCAAACATAGGAAACGAGCCGATTAATCATTTGTCTTGAGGTCCAGTCTTCTTCGACATGTTAATTGTCCAATTAATCCACTCGTTATAATGCTCATCATGATTGATTGAATTTGCGTTTGTTTATTTATCGTCACCACCGGTTGCCCATATAGGCGACACCCCTTGAAGACCGTTAGTTTTTGTTGTGGGGGATAGTGCAAGATACTGGACGAAACCAATGCTAAGTTACATCTGGTTCTTTAACTTGCTTGGTGTATAGCACCTTCACACGGGACCTTGGTTTAACGTCTCATCCTAAAGACTATTAGTAATTTTTGATGGCTAGCCGTGGGGCTCGAACCCACACCCTTAAGTGACTCAAGACTTGATGTTTACAAGTCCTACGCTCTATCGCCTGAGCTGTGCGGGCTGGTCATAATGCTCATCATAGCTTCGTGACAGGATGCCCACCATATAATGCAGAATCAAGGCTTAGATTTAGAAATTATGGGCAGCGACTAAGTCTCATTCGTGATTCTTGATTGGTTCGCAGGGTGTATCAGCAACAGTTACGAACTGGCTATCGATTATTTGGTCAGAGATACACTTTCATGCAGTGTGGTGATGGGGACCAGTATCAAACTATACGGCATCCTGATACGAAAAATATCGGCGCATGTAATTTTCGCCATTTTCTTGTGCCACATTACAAAATCTGTTGCAAAGGGCACCGAATGGGAAGCCCAGCAGAAACCCTGACTATTCAAGCCCCTGTCATTGAAAATTTTATGGGCAGCGACTAAGTCTCATTCGTGATTCTTGATTGGTTCGCAATAGATCATATTGGGTAAAAATTGGATGTAGATGAGGTGTGGCAAAATTAACATTTTATTGATTAGCATTGTACTGTGTGTTTGCATGTATGGTGTCTAACTAGACAAAGCCCATGTAACATATACAGTCAAAAACTAAACATTATCTTGATCACCTGCCGTGACAGGGTGTATCAGCAACAGTTACGAACTGGCTATCGATTATTTGGTCAGAGATACACTTTCATGCAGTGTGGTGATGGGGACCAGTATCAAACTATACGGCATCCTGATACGAAAAATATCGGCGCATGTAATTTTCGCCATTTTCTTGTGCCACATTACAAAATCTGTTGCAAAGGGCACCGAATGGGAAGCCCAGCAGAAACCCTGACTATTCAAGCCCCTGTCATTGAAAATTTTTCGACAATTTTCAAGCAAAAGGAGCAATGGCCTGTAACCTGCTTCACCTTTTATTAAAAAGTAAAATTTCCTTTTCCGCCTTTTTCATCCTCTCAAAACAGTTTTATGTCATGATCCTGTGTCCATCTTGCATGGGTGCCTCTGCATGTTAACTTTTATTTCAAACAACTTCTTCTCTGTAACTTATCATCCCATTTTGACCTAACTTCACAGAAATGATCCTGCCATGGTCCTCTTCAGAATTTCTTGGAAGAATTTGATTCCTATAAAAATGCTGGTTGCTATGGCAACAAAACTGAAAAATATTGGAAATCTTTGACAATCTTCTTCTCCCAAACCATAAGGCCTGGGGCTACCAAATTTGGCATGTAGCTTCATCTAATAGACCTCTAATAAGATTGTTCAAATTACAGCCCTGGGGCCAAAATTGGCCCTGTCCTTGGGGTCACAAGTTTTACAAGAGTTTTATAGTGAAAACATTAAAAAGCTTCTTGTTCATCACTCTATGGCCTAGGGCTACCAGATTTTCCATATAGCTTCATTGTGGATCTCTTCTGAATTTGTTCAAAATTTAGCCATTGAATCAAAATAAACCCTGCCTTTCATATTTTATTAAGGAAAGTGTGAAAATACTCATGTTTATAAACATATGGCCTAGACCTAATTATTTGGTATGTGGTTGTATCTTGCTTACCTCTCAAGTAATAGCTCATAATTATAGCTTGAAATCATAATTTTAAGTAAAAAATGGACTCGCCCTGGGGTCACAATTTTCATATGGCCTTTTATAGAGAAAACTTTATTAGGCTTCTTGTTCAAAACCTTTCAACCTAGAATTGTAATATTTGGTATGTGTGGTTTGTAAATATTAGCCAGTGGAGCCATACAGGGCCATCATAGCCCTCTTGTCATTTTAGCAGGTACAAATGTTAATTAAATCCAGCTAATATCGGTTGCTTTGTCTCCCTTTGTCAATCTATCTTTCTTTTTAAATGGATCTATTGGATTTTTTTTTGTCAGGTTCAAGTCAATATTGACCTTGAGATATTAATCTTTTTTTTTTTTCAGGGAAATGAGTTGCGTATGTTTATAATGGTGCTGATTGTATTTTTGTTGGCCTATGGTGTTGCTAGCCAGGGATTGCTGTATCTTGAAAGGAGTGCAGACTGGGTTATCTTAAAAGATGTCATATACTTTCCATACTGGCAGCTGTATGGAGAGATTGAATTGGATGAGATTGCCTGTAAGTACTTAATGTTCAGGAGATTGCAGATCTGTGTCTGAATAATTATATTTACTTGAATAATGAGATTTTTTCATACTGTCAAAAGTTTTTAGGGGTGCTTTTCATTTGATATTTAGCCATTGTAATGGAAAGGCATAGATGCATATGTACAAGTAATGTGTATTGCATACTCAAAATGGATTCTTCCATTTAAAATGGAAATTGATTGGGATAATGTATGTGGGCTTATTGAGGGCATTATAAATCTGAACATACACAGGGCAAGTTGACACCTTATCAATCCTGTGTTTAACAGTTTCCCAAACAATCCTGTGTTTTAGTAATCTTGAGGGAGATACCTTTAGAAAACATTGTGGGAAAAGGAGAAAATGATGGTAACTAGCATTTTGTCCTTTTCTCACATTGTTTTCTGCCTTTTCAGATACGCATCTCATCATTTGGGCAGCATTTTGTATGTTGTCTGTGACAGCTTTGGTTTTGGAAAATTAAAAAAAATTGTCATTTGGTAAAGAGTTAAATGACCCAGAGGAAAACATCTTTAAAAGTATTGTTGAGAAAGAGGAAAATGCTGGTAATGCACATTATTTCTTTCTGCCATGGTACTTTCCACCCTTTTAAAGACAAATCTGATCACTTGAGCCACATCTTGTTTGTGGACGACAGATGCTTTCAACTTGGATTAGTTTAAGCTTTTTTCATCTGGTACAGAGTTAATTTATAAACCTGTAGGTCTTATTGTAGATGTAAAGATAAATATTGCATGATTCAGAGACTTTGGTAGATGTAAAGATAAATTTTGCATGATTCAGAGACTTTGGTCAGAAACCTTTCCAAATTTGAGGCATAATAATGTTGAAAGCTTTTAAAACAAACTTGGCTCAAATGAATGTACTTATTTTTGAAAGAGCAGAAAGCATTGTGGCAAATGATTAGCAGCTGGTTACTAGCATTTTCTCCTTTTTACATGTTGTTTTCAAAAGCCTTCCTCCTTAGGGACGTAGAAACAAGGGCTTGTTTGTTTAGTAAAGGGTTATGGTATCTGTTGAAAAGATTAGGTTGGTCACTATATCTATCTAAGGGAAAAGTATATGGTACATTTTCTATAATGTGTGATTACTCTAAATGTAATTCTAGCTGATGACACATGTGATTCTGGTTCCAAGGACTGTAGAACATTTCACTGGCTGGTTCCAGTTTTTCTTATGTTTTATTTGCTGGTTGGAAATATACTGCTGCTGAACTTGCTCATTGCTATATTTAGGTCAGTATTTATGTTTGCCTTCCATTTTGTTTATAGACAATATTTTGTCACAATCTTTGCATTGCTAAATGCCTATGTGTTTTTTTTTTCCGGAAATAAAGCAATTTGTTCAAGTGATGCACAAAGGGTAAGGGCTAAGCTTGGAAAAGAAGACATTTCTTTCAATTTCAGATAAAGGCAAACCAAAATGTGTTAAATCTTTATAATTTCAAAATCTTTTAAATTTCAAACAGTTTACTTACTTTGATCTGTCCTTTGAAAGTTGTCTTTGAAACTGTATAAATATGTGGTAGAGAGGGTAGTTTGGTGACCAGAAAACTGTTGCATTAAGAGAATTTGCTAGTATTATAAGACACATTTCAACAAATCAAAGCATGCTCTTTGAGATGTCATGTGATTAGACTTACTCTTAAACATATCATATTAGCATGTTACAAGCATGTACTGTTGTAATTTTGATTATCCAGACTTAGCCTGATTTTGTCATGGAATTTAAGTCTGTGCCTAAGTCATTGTAGAAAAAGGAAAAAATGCTGTATTTCCTCCTTTCCCAACAATGTTTTCAAAAGTCTTCTTCCCTTAGGTCATTAAAGCACAGGTTTTTGTTTGGTAAATGGTTGATGTTTTATATATTCTATTCTTGCAGTCATGTTTTTCAAACAGTAGAGGAGAATTCAAACAAGATCTGGAAATATCAGCGTTACTTTTTAGCAATGGAATATGATTGCAAAACACATCTTGTGCCACCATTTAGTATCGTTCAACATGTTTACCTCGTTATTAGATGGATTTTACAGAAACTGTGCTGTAAGACACAGAAAAACAGTGAGTGGTTGTTTCTATCATTTCTGTAAAAGTGCAAATTTTTTCTCACCAGTCATGTTTAACCCTTTCCCAAATGATAAATTTTAGACTGGTCCAAATTGAAGAGCTTGCAGACGACAATTTTAAATTTGATGAAAATGGCAGAAATTTCTCAAAAAGGGTAGAAAACACTGTGGGAAAAGGAGAAATTGCTCGTTATGAGCAATTTCTCCTTTTCCCACAGTGTTTTCAAAAGACTTGCACTGCAGACATGTGAAAACCAGGGCATGTTTTGGAAAGGGTTAAAACTAGATATGTTGACCAAATGAAGATTCTTCTATTTTGATGGAAAGATATACCCATACCCAGTATACAACAGTGCAGCAGTATGGATAGTAGTGATTCATGTAGCAAACAATTGTTTCTCCCTCAGTCTGACCCACTATTTGTGCTGCAGAACAACATTTTAATAATTGCTGAATAACACACATTGCATACTGCAGACCAAGTTTGTGATTAAGACCAAATTTTTTTGCTGAAGAAAAATTCTTTTCTGTAAAACCACATGTTTCATGCCAAAGAGCTAAGCTTTTTTTTAAAAACACACATTTTATGTTACAGAACAAGTCTATGCCAAATACCAATTAGACTATCTTCAAGTGTTTGAAAAAGAGATGATGATGAACTTTCTGAGAATGGAGAAGGCAGAGGAAATGTCTGGAATAGAGATGACAGTCAATAAACTTCAAAAAAGGTATGGTTAGGTTTAGTTTTTATTGTTTTTTACCTCATCTGAGCACAAAGTGCTCAAGGTGAGCTATTGTGATTGTGCTGTGTTCAGCATCTGGCATCCCTTATGCATCATGCGGCATCAACATTTACCCTGTGTGCACTCTAGAGGCCACATTTTCTATCAGATATGCATGAAGCTTGGTCAGAATGTTTGTCGTGATGATAACTTAGACAAGTTCAAAATTGAGTCATGTTGGGTCAAAAAGTAGGTAACTGTGCTAAATCTAAGAAAAACCTTGTGTGCACTCTAGAGGCCATATTTTCTGCCTGATATTCTTGAAAGTTGGTCAGAATGTTTGTCTTGATAATATCTTGGACAACTTTAAAATTGGGTCATGTGGGGTCAAAAAGTCGGTCACTGGGCCAAATCTTAGGAAAATCTTGTGTGCACTCTAGAGGCCACATTTTCAGTCAGATATGTATGAAACTTGGTCAGAATGTTTGTCTTGATAAAATCTTGGACAAGTTAGAAATTGGGTCATGTTTGTTCAAAAAGTAGGTCACTGGGCTAAATCTTAGAAAAACTTTACATGCACTCTAGAGGCCACATTTTTAGTCTGATACTCATGAAACTAGGTCAGATTGTCTGTCTTGATATCTCAGACAAGTTTGAAATTGGATCATGTCTGGTAAAAAAGTAGGTCACTGGGCTAAATCTTAGGAAAACCTTGGGTTTTTCACAGAGGCCACATTTTCAGCCTTATTCTGATAAAGATTGGTCAGAATGTTTATCTTGTTGATATCTCAGACAACTTTGAAATTGGGTCAATTTGGGGCAAAAAGTAGGTCACAGGGTCAAATCTTTAAGAAGCCTTGTATGCAATCTAGAGGCCACATTTCCAGCTTGAAATGCATGAAACTTGGTCAAAAAGTTTGTTTTGATTATATGTTGGACAAGATTGAAATTGGGTAATATTGAGTCAAAAAGTAGGTCATGGGGCCAAATCGTAGAAAAACCTTGGGTGCACTGTGAAGGACATATTTTCAGCCGGATTCTCATGAAACTTGGTCAGAAAGTTTGTCTTGATGGTATCTTGGACAAGTTTCAAAGAGGGTCGCATCTGGTCAAAAAGTAGGTCACTGGACCAAATCTTAGAAAAACCTTGTGTGCACCATAGAGGACACATTTTCAGTCTGATACTCATGAAACTTGGTCAGATTGTTTGTTTTAATGATATCTTAGACAGGTTTGGAATTGGGTCGCATTGGTTCAAAATTTAGGTCACTTACACTCAGTGTTTTACAATATTAAAACCAGGATCTCTTCAGCTTTATCAACTGTAGATGACTTTACTCAGGGGAGTGCTTTAGGGCCAATGGCCTTCGTGTTTCTTAAAACTATTTGTTAGAACTAGTTGAAAATTTGTGAATGATCCCTTGGTAGACCTTTAATAGATGTCCTTGTGGAACATTGATCTGTCAAATACCATGTAAACTGTGGGTATGAATATTTATCTCTATCTTAGCTGCAGACTAATCTTTTGAAATCATCTTAAGAATTCAGAATTCACACTTATGTTTGAATGAGCCTTGGGTGAATCACTTGGATTTTTTTCATAGAAGTTTGATCAGAGGGTACACATGGTCATCATTTGCACAGATATTTTCTCCCTCCAAGTGAGAAAACAAATTTTGAAAAGAACTTTTGTACAAAAAGTTTTAAGACACAAATATTAGCCAGGAATACAGGGCCATCAAGGCTATTTTGTTTGATATGGAAAGCAATCTGGGAAAAGCAGTGTTGCATATCTAGACTTTTATTTACTTGACAACAACATATTCCTTTCTCTCGGGTTGTTCTGCTGTTGTTGGTCCCTAATGAAATCAAACACAGTTGAATATCTACTTTTCAGCTGACAGGTTGAGTCAAAGCAGAAAACATGGTCTGTTTTGCCATGCTTGTGTGAAAACTGACTGGTTTACAATGCACCTCGTATTTGACGTATGATATACTTGGATAGAAAAAGAAAGCCACATTTTATAACCCATCAGTGGTTATCAGTAGGCCCTGTCCTTGCATGTACAAATTTACCAGTTAATTGGTTACCATTATATCCTATTGTTATATATATTATGATTTTTAACAATGCTATTCGTGTACTAATGTTGTAAATTCTTAGAATTTTCTCTCTGTTTTTCCTATTATTTTTGGACTTGATTTTTAATGCCTCATTAGGGCCTGACAATTCTAATTTACGAAAAACAGCTGATTAAGTCTCTTAATGCTGTGTCCTAGAGGTAACATTAGTAAAGAAACAGAACTGTTATTTGTAAAAAGAATTTTTCACCTTCTTGCAATGTTTGAAAAACCTATCTACTGCAAGGGCAGTTGTAATTTGGTGGTGATATTGGTATAATCAGTAAGTTAAGTCTTTACCAAACAACAAAATCTTATATTCTTACAAATTCAGAGCACTCGCAGATGACAAAATATATTTTGCACAAATGGCTAGATCTTTCCTTGAAATGTTGTAAAACATTGTGGGAAAAGGAGAAAATGCTCGTTACCAGCATTTTCTCATTTTCCCACAATTTTTTCAAAAGGCTTCTTTCTCACAATCATTAAAACCTGGGATATAGTGTGGTAAGGGGTTAAGTGATTTATTTCAGAAATACATGAACCTTTAGCTTTAGATTTTTGATTATATACAGTTGTTTTTTCTTTTCTTTTCTGTCTAAAAATGCTCAATTGTTTCAATTTCATGGTTTACTTTGTGTTTTAGATTATCTTGCAAAAATATCAGATGGTGTAGATCCAAGGTCAAACTATTTCTGCAATCTGATTGTGATCTTCATTGTCATTGAAAACATGTCAAATTACCCTTTGCATTCCAAGGGAACGACTGCAAAAACTGTAAGCAAATGATAATACTGTATCATTGCATTTTGATGAATTTCAGAGTTGATGATCTGACAAAGCTGATTGAAGATGAAGTTATAGCAGACCAGGATCCCACACAAGTAGGCGTTACTGATACTGTCAGCTCTGGAATGGCTTTTCAGGCACAGCTTGGTCAACTCCTCCAACAAGCCCAAATTGAAACTAACTTAGGACAAAAGACTCAGGTAAAGATAAACAGTTCAACTTGTGTTACCCTTTACCAAAAGATGAAAATTCTGAGTGGTCCAAAGCCAAAGCATTTACAGATAGGACATTAAATCTTGTTCTAATGGTCGGATTTATCTTTGAAAGGGTACATACTTTTGGGAAAGATGAAAATGCTGGTTACCTGCATTTTCTCATTTTTCCACAATGTTTTAAAAAGCCTTCTTTATCAGGCTTTTTAAAACTTGGACCCATCTGGTAAATGGTTAAACAAGCACCAAAGGGACCGTGGAAAAGTACTTTGTTAATGCAAGAACATTTCAACATATTTTCCCACTTTAGGACTCAATTTATGCTTTCTAAGTACAAGCTGCATGCTTAGCCTTTTACCAAACAATCCTGTGTTTTAACAGCCATGAGGAAGAATACTATTCAAAACATTGATGAAAAAGGAGAAAAAAGCTGGTAAGCAGCATTTGCTCCTTCTCCCACCATGTTTTCTACCCTTTCAAAGACAGATCTTACCATTTGAACCACATTTAATATGTTGAATACTGTGGATTTCAACAAGTCTAAAATTTCGTTGTTTGGTAAAGAGTTAACCCTTTCCCAAACGACAAATTTTGGACTGGTCCAAATTGAAAGAGTTTGCAGACGACAATTTTAAATTTGATAAAAATGGCAGAATGGTCTCAAAAAGGGTAGAAAACACTGTGGGAAAAGGAGAAATTGCTCGTTACGAGCAATTTCTCCTTTTCCCACAGTGTTTTCAAAAGACCTGTACTGCAGACACGTGAAAACCAGGGCATGTTTGGGAAAGGGTTAATAGAAGTGGCCACTAAGACATGATTTACTGTAGTTTTTTACTCTGCAATGGCTCTGAAACAAGTTTGTGACTGACAATATTGTGCATGGTACTTACATTGTGTAAAAAAAAATGTTGCAGCAAAAAAAGAAATTCATCTACACAAGCAGTTTTTCCTTTTTCACAATGTTTTGAAAAGTGACCAGCTGCCAAAAATAGTTGTTTGATAGTGTTAGATTTAAATAAAGTCCAATGAAACAATATCTTGCAAAAAGTAGACATTTTCTCTTATCTCTAATATCTAGAAAGTATTTTACCAGAGGGGCAGGTAACCAATATTTTTCATGCAGGTATGTTCCATTTAAACTTAAGAATTTTAACTGAAAAAGCCAAGCCTCTGCCCCTGCATGATGTGCTCTTACTTTTTTTTGACTGTTTGCAAGATATGAGGTTTTTTTTTTTTCTGTTTGAATACAGAATGATCCAGATGATGCTGAAAGAAAAGACAAAAAGAAGAAAAAGAAACACAAGAAAGAAAAGAAAAAGAGAAAAGAAAAGGAAGAAAAGCTCAGAGAGACACACATCATGACAGATCAAAAAGTAGAACATGATATCAGAAATGTACTAGAGGAAAGTGACAAAACTGATATAACTAGTTATGCTAGACAGAAAGAATCCAATGGGTATGAAGAAAAATTAAACAACATAAACTTACCCCCAAATATAGGTGGTTTACCAGAAAAACCAGATCCAGGTACCAAACTGTTTCATAAATCTTCAGAACGAGGCTTGTCATATTTAAACAAGGAGGACTCTGGGTCAGCAACTGACAATGCTTCTCCTTTCTTGACAAAGCGGGATTCTCATTTAAAACCAACAGATGAAAAGCCTGTATCACCTAGATGGCTGGCCCCTCCGCAGGGACTTGATTCTCTAGATTCTGATGATGAAGATGATGATGATAGATTTAGAGTAAAAAGAAGAGGGCTGAGAAATAGATTATCTTCAAGTTCCATGGCAAGATACCTTTCTTCAGAGAGTGAAGATGATACAGGGTTCAGAAGTAGACTGAAGAAAAGAATGAATAAGAAGAAGGAAAAGCATAATAGAAATGCAAGTGATACTGAATAGCTGAAGTTGGGTAAGTGCATTGATGGTAAAGAAAAGTATGCAATATACATGTAAATGAAATTATTGAAAAACGATGGATGACAGCCTCTCTTTTCCCCTTAGGACAAAATTTTAGATTTGTCTAGCATTATCTACTGGAACACATTTGCAGCAGACAACTTAGAAAACATTCTTGCAAGTCATGTAAATTTCGGTATAACAATGAATATGAGTGAAAGTGTTTTGGAAAATGTGAAAATTTGGTTGTTATTAGCATTTTCTGCCTTTGGCAGAATCATTTTAACAGTGGTCTGCCGCAAGATGTAATAAATCATTTCCAGGAGGTAATTTACTTGGACATTAATCTAAGAAATAGATTTATAAGAGAAGGACCGACAGAAGCTAGCAGCTTACCTATGGTCTCGGAACAGTAAGTAAACAGTAAGTAAAAACTGATTTATAAACTGTTTACCGAACGATAAAATTTTAGATTGGTCCAAATTAAAAGCATTTGCAGACAACAAAATAAATTCAACTGAAAAAAAAAAAAATTGTTTTGGAAAGAGCAGAAAACATTGTGGGAAAAGGAGAAGATGCTGCTAACCAGCATTTTCTCCTTTTCTCGCAATTTTTTAAAAAGGCTTCTTTCTCAGGCTCGTTAAAAGTTGGGATTGTGTGATAAGAAGGAAAGGAAGAATTCCAGTGATAATTATGATATATGTTGTAGTATGAGATTGTCAACCCTGTGAAGATTGAATACTTAATTTTTTGCCTTTAGATAATTATAAAGAGACTAATTTTTCATTTTGGTGTGATATAAAAAAAAAAGTCAAGATTTTAAACCATTTTTCATCCATATCTAGTTATAATTCTGTTTGTTAACACTATTTTTCCCCATGTAATTGTGGTCCTGAAAACTTTATCAAACAATAAAATCTTAGACTGGTCCAAATTGAAAGCATTTGCAGACGACAAAATGTGACTCAGAAATTGAAATTTGATTTGGGACAGGTAGAAAACAGGTAAACTGTTTACCAGCATTTTCTCCTTTTCCACAATGTTTTCAAAAGTTTTCTTTCTCGGGGGTCATTCAAAGTCAGGACTGTGTAGTAAAGGGTTAAGAGAATACATGCTGTTTGTTATAAATGTGCTGCTGAACTGTTTTTCCTTGTGATCAGCACACGCTTGCACCTTTCATTCATCAGAAAATGAATGCTGTTTTCAGTGGGATCATAGAAGGTAAGTAAAAATGTGAAAATTTAGAGCACTTGAGAAATGGTCAATTATTCATAGGCAATATTTATATTAGAGTACTTTCTAATCTTATATCTGCAGGCAGCATTCACTCTTCATACGAATAGAGTCTTTGGCATAGGTTCTTTAGACAAAAACACCACTTAAGAAATTTGTACATCAAACTTTGTTTTGTTAAAACTTTTATACATGTACTTACACAATTTACTTTTATACAAAGCTGTTTAAAATTTTATCTTAATGTCTTATTATTTAATTGGATGTCTCAAAAAGTCTTTCATAATTCCCACAATGATTGATTTGCAATTAAGTACTTTTCTTACCATGTTGTGATCTGCTAAGAGATTTCTGCCTATGATTTTTGTACCATATTTATTTTTTTTCTACTTGACAAATTTGATTAAATGTACATGCATGTATGATAATGTAAAATGAATATGAGCCATGCTCTGTGAGAAGGGGGCTTAATGCATCTGCGAAAAGTATCAGCCTGGGCTGCGCAGGCTGACACAGTCTGAAATTTTTCGCTACTGGTCAATTTTCTGTATGTCCAAGGACCAGTCTACCTCATTATTAGGTCAGTTGTTTAAAAAAGTGGCTTTTACAGATCCATATTTATGTGATGATTTGATTAGTATCATGGATCATGGATATGCAATAAGCCCCCTTTTGCCAGAGCATAGCTCATATGTATATTTCTTACAGAGACAATTTTGGTGCCACAGCTGCAGTAAATGTTTTTGTTTTACTGTGTAAGACATTTTAGATCTGTCAAAAACTATTGCACTTAACATTAACCCTTAAAGTGCCGAATAAACCCAATGGTCATTTTCATTCTAGAATAAAACCAATATAATTGCAAATTCATGGCTACATTTTGCCTATAGTGTTTTAAAGTAGTGGACAGTGTAGATCAAAGATCAGGCTGCACGTTATGTGCAGCCTGATCTTGATATACACTGGCTGCAAAGGCAACTATGTTAGTGAAAGGTGCTTTAAGGGTTAACATTTGCATTGGACATCTACCTGGGAGGAACATATGATGAAAATGAAAAAAAAAACTTGCTATTGCTACTTATGAGCCCTGCTCTGGCAAAAGGGGGTTTAATGTATCTCCATAATGCATGATAACAAGCAACTCATCACATAATTTGGTGATCTATAAAATCCATCATGTCTGACAATGGACAGTATCATAAGGTAGACTGGTCCTTTGACATACAGAAAATTGACCAATAGCGGAAAGTTTCAGCTCAGGTCAGCTTGCACGGACTGGGCAGGCTGCCCTGGGTCGGTACTTTTTGCAGATGTTTTAAGCCCTCTTATCACAGAGCATGGCTCAAAAACTTTTGGTTGAATATTTTTGGTTGAATATATAGGCTCTACATGTATCTACTCCATTCCCCTCTTGAATAAGTTCTCCAAATGTCAAAGAAAGCTATTTTTAGCATTGAACAAAATTACTGATTTTACTTGGCTGTAAAAAGAGATATAGAGGATCTTACATGAGTGTCTATGTATTATCGTTTTTATCAAATGAGTTGACTTAAAATGTATGATGCGAGCCTTGGCGAGCGTCAAATACATTTTAGTCAACGAGTTTGATAAAAATGATAATACATAAACATGAATGTCAGATTCTATTTATCACATAAAACATAGACAAACAAGTATCCTGCATCATCACCTTCAGCCTACATACCGTTTACGGGTCCATGTTTACAAATGTAGTTCGGTTTGAATTGTGTACATACATAAGAAGATAGATCTGACATGTACATTGAAAATTGAATGAAACAGTATGTGTAAAGCGAGTAAATCGAAAGATTTCCACGATTTAGTGGATTTAGATATGTTTTTCTGAATTTCTTAATGTTATTAAACATGAAAACCATATAGCTTTTCACGCATATATGATGCCTTAGCAACAATGACGTCATTTTCCCGCAAAATGTCGAAGTGGTACAAATTCCGGCACATGCTGTGGTTGGTTTCACTGGCACGCACTCATAACAACAGATTTTCCAGAACCGGGACCCAAAAAACGATAATACACTAGTGCATTATCGAAAATAAGTCATGGGTTTAATACGCTGCTGGAGGTTTTATGTGATAAATACATATGTCATGCTCTGGCAAAAGGGGGGCTTAATGCATCTCTGTGATCCATGATATTAAGCAAGTCATTACATAATTATGGATCCATAAAATCCATTTTGTCTAACAACCGACTGAATCATGAGGTATGCTGGTTCTTTGACATGAAGAAAAATTACCAAAAGTTTTGGCCTTGGTCATTCTGCATTGACTATGCAGGCTGACCAGGGTCATTGTTTTTTTTTTTTTTTTTTTTTTTTTTTTGCAGATGCATTAAGCCTCCTTTTGACAGAGCATGGCTCAAATTATTCTGTGAAAGGAAGTACATGTATTCATTTTTTCATGATTATTTGTAAATGAATTGTAAAACGTGACTTGGAATTTTTGTTTTATTTTGTCTTGTGGAATTAATGCTGTGATAGGCCTTTTAAGGCAGCAGTACTGTGTAACAAATTTTGTAGGTTAGATATATGAAATTAACTTTGTTTTTATTTGATATTTTGTAAAGTCCCTGACTTTTGCCTTTGTACATTCTATATTTTAGTATTTATTTACTGTAACTATATTTATATTCTATCACCTTTTATATACTTTAAACTGTTTTACATTTTTTTTTTTATTATTTTAGAACAACAGCTCTTTATATTGAAATAGTTTTAAGTCAGTAAATGTTGCTTTCTATGAGACTGGTCCAAATATAACGCATCTGCAGCCGACAAATTACATGTAGCTCATATGAAAATATTTGTCTCTGAAAGGATAGAAAACATTGTGGGAAATGGAGAAAGTGCTGTTAACCAGCATTTTCTCCTCCCACTATGTTTTTAAAAGCCATCTTCCTTAGGAATATTAAAATAGATAGTGTGGCAAATGGTTAAGGACATGGGATGTCAGACTGTGAAAGAAGCACTTTTCCAAAGTCCTGCCGAACAAATGAACATATCTATGTTGACTTCTACTCAGCCAATCTTTGTGAATTGTTTTCATTTTGAATCGTGCATTAGAAATCATTGTGACATATGGAAAAATTGCATTTATAGACCAATTTATCCATTTTCTTCCATATTTTCATCATTTTCAAATATTGATCCTCCTTTTAAATTGTGTAAATATGAAAAATGTTTCCAAAGTTTTTGGCCAGAAATTTGCTTCAGGAGATAATGTTTCAGACAAAAATGCTTGATTCCAAATCAAACACATCTCTCCAGTGTACATGTATGCAACATATAACTACATTTACATTACTTCAAACAAAAATTGTTGTACAAGTAAAATGCTCTGTGAACATATTGTGAAGTTTGCAATCAGTCATCAATAACTGCTTCTTCCACTCTGCCTCAGATAATTATTTTGTTGTATATGTCTACATTAACCCATTGTCATACATATCATCCTATGGATTATGGAAAAATGTCAGTGGATTATAACCTAATAAGTTTACTGCTGTAACTACTTCACTGCTCATATTATATTGCATCCTTGTACAGTGCAAAAGTGTATTTTGGCCGTTTTTGCGCGGGGTTACAAATACTGATGATGTCACTCAAATGTAGACATGAATGTGATATTTTCCTACAAGTTATACATTAAAAACAGTGCTAGAGAGTTCATGTTTTTTTGCAAAGAAAAATTGTTTCTTTTGCAGTAACATCTAGACAAAATTTCGTTCTTGAATATCCAGATTTAGCTACTGTTCACGTGTTGCTTTGCCACGTATGTAATATCAATTTAATGTTTTCTAAGTCAAATTATATTTTGATCTTATAAAGAAACAGCCGACTATCCTATATGTGAAATATGCTACTTTTAGATATACCGGCAAGTAATACAAACTGCAAAAGGGAGAAATACTTTAAGGGAAGGAAAATGTCTTAATTGAATGTTATTGGAAACATGGTGGGAAAAGAAGCAATTGCTTATAAAATGCAATTGCTCCTTTCCCCACAATGTTTTTAAAAGCGGTCTTTGGTGTTAAACTTGCAGTTGGATTGTAATGCATTACAGACACATCCAGCAGCATGTTCACAGTTGAACAGATATTTAGTTGCTTTTGATATTGTCCTCATAAAGATATTACTATGTAAAGAAACCTTGTTTTTTTTCTGAGGAATGGTTAAAATTTTTTTTGAAAAATACCAATAAAAGTGCAGTGATTTATGCTTTTTCGTACCTGTGATAAATATAAGATTTAAATATATATATCCATTTATTGAGTCCGTCCATTTTAATCAAACTGTTGCTTGATTTTTTTTTGTCATACTATTAGATGAAGGGTAATAATTGTTCCATTTGCAGATCTGTTTCGCAGCATTTATTTTTTAATGATCTGTTCTTCTTTATTGTAAAGGCTCAAACTAATGCAGGAAGTTGAATAACTATTTTGGTGAATTTGTATTCTTATACATGCATGTACATAAGAAGTATACACCTATGCATAAGTGATCATTTTTAGCTCAGCTGTTTTGGAAGAAAACATCAAGGTATTGTTGTTGCCTTGGTGTGTTCGTCTTCTGAGTTGTCTTGAGAAAACTTTGACATTTTATATCTCTGTTATTACTGAAGAAACTTGCTTCAAACTTACACAAGTTGTTAATTATCAAAAGGGAAACCTATACAGTAAAGGCATGTAACCAGCCAAGTATTTTTGACACAGTTGTGTCCTGTTATCAACTTAGATAATTCACTGAAAATCAGGCAACTGCAGCCAAGCGTTGGCAACCGCATGCGCTGCTCTTGTTTATATCAGTTGTGAATAGATCAATCTTTTGAATTACAATTCCTGTTCTTTTTGCTGTTAACTGTAAATTGATTGAACAAAAACTACTGTAGACAAATATACCATTTTATTATGAAGATCAATTTTTTCTTTAAAACTGTCTACCAAAAAGTGCTATTATGGTCTACTTTGTCTGCGTCGTCAGCATCTGTATATGTTGTACAAAAACTTTGACATTAATATTAGTTGTCTGGTCAGGTGGCAGGACACGTGGAAACTTGTACACAGCTGTGGCAAATCATGTCTCCCGAGCCAAAGGCAAGGCAGCGACATGATTCTCCACAGCCGTGAACAAGTTTTCAAGTGCCCTGACACCTCACCTGACAAAAATTTATTACACTGCAAAGTGTTACCATTTCAACATGTATTTAAGTGAAATTTCCCTGTTTTATTGTCTCACAAATCCAGTACACGTACAAAATCAAATTTCCCTTCTGAGTTCCCAAACACACTGAAAAATGACATCACTGAAAACTGGCATCATGGCAACCTAGGTTAAACATGCAATTTGGTGAAATCACTGTGATAGATATTCATAATATTTAAACATGGATTTAAACAACTCGAAGGTAATTTACTATTCATATTATGATTTGTTGGCCAAAGTAAATGACATTTGGTTGTTTCAAACGACCATTACTTTATTTTTATTTTTATTATTTTTAAATGTAACAATGTGTGACCTTTAACACTGCACATTTTTTTACATGACTATTTGATGACGCCATCTTGGATTTTGCATTGAAATGTATAAGTATCCATGAGACTCATGACAGGGAAACTGTGCTGTAGCCATGGGAGCTGCCAGTGTACAGCAATATATATTTGGAGAAAATTAGCCAATCAGATTGTGAGAAATTTCTTTGCAGTATAATAACGTCTCATATATCTGTCATTAATGAAGATATACTTCAAATTTGGAATACTTAATTATTACAGGAAAACCCATATTTTTATGCATTTATACCCCTTCTTTAACTTATGAATTTCCAATGAAGAAATAACTGCAGAGAATTTGATCACCGCTGAACATAATGGTAGATCTATAATTGTTAACATTTGCATTATAAATGAGCCATGCTCTGTGAAAAGGGGGCTTAATTCATCTGCAAACAGTTTCAACCCATGTCAGCCTGCGCAGGCTGACCTGGGCCAAAACCTTTCACTATTGGTGCATTTTCTGTTTGTCAAAGGACCATTCTACCTCATGATTCAGTCGGTTGTTAGACAAAATGGAGTTTATGGATCCATGATCATGTGATGACTTGCTTAGTATCATGCATCACGGAGATGCATTAAGCCCCCTTTTGCCAGAGCATGGCTCACATGTATTATGATAGCCATCCATTATTGTGGCAATAATGTTATTATCATTACACTTGAAAAGTAGACACACTATTGGCTGTATCCACCAACCAATGTTTTCCTAGCCTAATAAATTCAAGATTAATAGAGTAACACACATTCTAATTGGTTGAATCAAATTTGGAAAGACTATTTGATTAAGCCAAGCAGGATTAGTGCTACTTTCAAATAAAGACAAATTTTGACGATTAGACAAAAGAATGTCATTTAGAATGGTTGGTAAAAATGGGCTGTGGGATATTTAAATATCATAATGTACATGGTCTTGTTTTCAGTAAGAGTTTCATTTTTTTTTTGTTTCGCTACAATTGTACGGGATGTTGAGTTCTGGGTCCACATTCATCAAACCACTGTTAAGAATGTTTTTACTCGTTTTCCTAAGAATTTTCTTAACCCTTTACCACACAATCCCGACTTTTAGCAACCCTGAGAAACAAAGCTTTTGAAAACATTGTGGAAAAAGGAGAAAATGCTGGTAACCAGCATTTTCTCCTTTTCCCACCATGTTTTCTACCCAACAAAAAGAAATTTTAGTTTTTCAGTCAAATTTATTTTGTCGTCTGCTGATGCTTTCAATTTGGACCAGTCTAAAATTTTGTCGTTTGGTAAAGAGTTGATTTTCCATTCTTAGGCTTAGGTATGCATTCTCCAACTGTTCTAAAGTTGAGAACATTGTAGATATTTAGGCTATTCTTGACAATTCTAAGTGTACTTAGTAGATCTACCTTGCTATAGAGTCATTCGTAATGAAAAATGGTTTCCCTATGCTGTGTAAAATGCATACAAGCCATTGATTACCTTGTTCATGGATGGGCAGAAGGTAGGTGGACGGGCAAAATCCGTTGGAGGCGTAAGATATCGTTTTCTACTGTGCACTATCCGATTTTTGTGTCGACAGTAAGCGACTTATCTCAAGTTCTGTTATTCTTTCTTTGATTGTGTTGTTAATTTGTAGTGCTAGAAAATGAGCAACTTAGATCTACATTGTCAGGTAATGTTTAACTCTTTACCACACAATCGCAAGTTTTAATGACCCTAAAAGAGAGGGCTTTTGAAAACATTGTGGGAAAAGGAGAAAATGCTGGAACCAGCATTTTCTCCTTTCCCCACAATGTTTTCTACCATTCAAAAGACAAATTTCTGTTTTAGAGTTATGTTTAATTTTCCATCTGCTAATGCTTTCAATTCAGACCAGTCTAGAAATTTGTCGTTTGGTAAAGAGTTAAAGAATTCTGACCACAAACAGAGAACCTTGAAAATTTAATGTTCATATTTCTCTTTTGATCATGTCATTTTCTACAAACAAATCGGAAGTAGAGGCCTTTCTTTAAAAAAAAAAAAAAAAAAATATTGATACAAGTAAACAAAATCCTAATTATTTGAGAAAGATGTTACATTTTTACTGTTTTTTTAACTTTTTCAAACTTTTAAGAAGTACACTAACTTGATCAAATTACTGCAAAAGGTATCTTTTGAATCCGGCATCCAAGTTATTTGAGAAAGATGTTATATCTTACTATTTGTTAACTATTTCAAACCTTTAAGAAGTCTACTAACTCGATCAAATTACTATAAAATTATCTTTTGAATCTGGCATATGAATGATGCAAGTAGAAGACAGTATAACAGGTTAACTCTTTGCCAAAGGACAAAATTTTAGACTTGTCCAAATTGAAAGCATTTGCAGACGACAAATTAAGTATGGCTCAAGCAGAAGGATTTGTCCTTGAAAGGATAGAAAACATTTTGGGAAAAGGTTGCTGGTTACCAGCATTTTCTCCTTTTCTCAAAATGTTTTCGAAAGCCTTCTACCTCAGGATTGTTTGGTAAAGTGTTAACAATGACTACCATTGGGTAGAAACAGGAGGAGGATAATTTGATAAATGGAAGAGGAGCTAATTTTAAGTAAAAGAAGTTTACAAGTCAAAAACTTGATTGATCATCTCTATTTTGTTAAATTTATGTTGTTGATTTTTTTAATCTGTTTTCATTTTATTGTCGATATTTAGAAATAAATTGTATCAAAGAAAAGAGTTTGTCTTTCTTGTAAAGTATTTTACTGTTGGCTTTGTCAAAATTTCATATTTCAGGGTGTATGGCAGACCATGAGTCTAGTACATAAGGAAAAAAAAGGTAATGACATCTTTTTCCAGTGTCAGAACGATTGATCAATTTGATATTGACAAAAGAAAAAAACAAAAGAAAATAATAATAATGCTACTACAAGATGCTTATATATCGTATGTAGCTTGTGTATCTCATCATGAAGAATACCAGTGCTGAAAAAAAAAAGGTGAATTTGGCTTCATCTGTACTGAATTCCTGGCCACACAACTGGCTAGTAAGCTAGTAACAAGCACTGGTTTCTTTTCCAAAGATACTGTTAAAAGCTGACTTGCGCAGGAGGACAAAAAGTCTTTTTTATACACAGGTAATGAGTTCACTTTTAGACTGGTCCATAATGAAAGCACCGGCAGCAACTGTGGCTCAAAGAGGAGATTTGTCCTTATGAGGGTGGAAAACATTGTGGAAAAAGGAGGAAATTGTGGTTTTCGCACAATTGTCCTGATGAGGGTGGAAAACATTGTGGAAAAAGGAGGAAATTAAGGTTTTCTCACAATGTTTCCAAAGGCCTTTTTTCTCGGGGTCAGTTAAACTGAGAATTATTTGGAAATGATAAACAACTCCATTTCTTCATTCTTATTCATATAATACATTCTAGTAAAACACACCAAGCACTTATTCAAAGTAAATCTAATATAAAAGGAGAATCACAAGTCTAAAACTGTCATGATTAAAGTTATTTACTGCAAAACAATAACAGCCATTGACCTTGATGAAGAACTTGGCTACTTGTCTTGATTCGTTTATGACGCAAATCACACATTGAGAGAAAATATTTCTTTTAATTCACTCATATCTTTTTCTATGGAGGCACGGTCGATGTTCATAAGTAAGTGTACACAAACCTTTGATCAAGTAGTCCATTTTCCTCTCAAATTATACAAACAAGAGGGCCATTGGCCCTAAAGTGCTCACCTGAGTAAGGTCATCTAGGATTGATAAGGCTGAAAAGATCCTGGTCATGATGATGTAAAACGCATGAGTGTAAGTGATCTACTTTTTACTAATTTAGCCTATTTTTTAATTTCTAATCTGGCTCAAAATGTGGCCTCTAGAGTCACACAAGGTTTTTCTAAGATTTTACCCGGTGACCTGCTTTTTGACCTGGCCTGACTTGATATTCTTTTCCGAGATTTCATCCAAACAAACATTCTGACCAAGTTTCATGAGTATCAGGCTGAAAATGTAGCCTTTATAGTACACACAAGGTTTTTCTTTAAGATTTGGCCCAGTGACCTACTTTTCGACCTGATGTGACCCAATTTCAAATTTGTCCGAGATTTTATTCTGACAAACATTCTGACAAAGTTTCATGAGTATCAAGCCGAAAATGAGGCCTCTATAGTGTACAACAGGTTTTTCTAAGATTTGGCCACATGACCTGCTTTTTGACCCAATGCCATCCAATTTCAAATTTGTCCGAGATCTCATCCAGACAATCATTTTGACCAAGTTTTAAGAGTATCAGGCTGAAAATGTGGCCTCTAGAGTGTAAACAAGGTTTGTTTTTTTTTTAAGATTTTGCCCAGTGACCTACTTTTTGACCCCACGTAACCCAATTTCGGACCTGTCCGAGATTTTACCCAGACAAACATTCTGGCCACGTTTCATGCGTATCAAGCTGAAAATTTGGCCTCTAGAGTGCACACAAGGTTTTTCTAAGATTTGGCCCCGTGACCTACTGTTTGACCGACATGACCCAATTTCGAACCTGTCCGAAATTTTATCCAGACAAACATTCTGACCAAGTTTCATGCGTATCAGGCTGAAAAAGTGGCCTCTAGAGTGCACACAAGGTTTTTCTTAGATTTGGCCCCGTGACCTACTTTTTGACCCGACATGACCCAATTTCTAACCTGTCCAAGATATTATCAAGACAAAGATTCTGACAAAGTTTCATGAGTATCAGGTTTAAAATGTTGCCTCTTAGAGTGCACACAAGGTTTTTCTAAGATCTGGTCCTGTGACCTACTTTTTGAGCCAATGTGATCCAATTTGGAAGTTGTCCAAGATTTTATTCAGACAAACATTCTGACCAAGTTTCATGAGGATCTGGCTGAGAATGTGGCCTCTAGAGTGCACACAAGGTAAATGTTGACGACCGCACGACGGGCGACCGACGCCGGACACAGCACGACCACAGAAGCTCACCATAAGCACTTTGTACTTAGGTGAGCTAAAACAGGGATATCACAATGAAATATAATTCTTCGGGGAATTTAGTTATTGTAGATCTATTAAATAAGAGAGTCGTCATAGATACTCCAGTTGCTGCTGTTGACATTAGAAAAACAATATGAAAAACGGGGCTGCCATACTACGTGGTGTCGGCCTATTTCATTTGCTGAAAATCTGTTATTCTAGGAACAGCTCACTATCTAACCAGACTAACCGATGCACTTCTCGTGGCCCATGCTGTCCGTTCGTTTTTTGATCTATGATGGCGGCTGTGATGGTCACGTGGCATCTCCATAATCGTGTGATAATTTGACCTTGACCTCAGCTGGACGGTTTAGACTGTAACAGACAGAAAATCTATCAATTGAATAGCGGCAACAAAATTAATTTTTCCGTTTCATCATCTAACGACGTTTTCAACAGAAATTCTATCACAGCCATAGCTGGCTTATTTATGTTGTCCCTTTGTTTTACCAATATTTAACTTAAGCTTTAAATTGCCTCATCCAAGAATATTTATACGGCAAGCGGGAACTAACCCAGAGCCTCTCGTTTACTAAATTTAAACAACAAATCATGATTTAAAAAAAAAATACAATTTAGATCGTTATAATTGCACAATGTATTCTGTAAAAAGAATTTATAGTATTGATTCAGCTGATAATAGGCCGAATATATCAGCAAATACATGTACTGGATTTTATTTCTTCAAAGTGGTATCGACATTGCTTTTTTTTTTCACGTCATTTTTTACACATTTTATCTTTTTGCTACTATCGGGTTGATAGAAATCGCGAAAACACATAACTCTTTACCTGACGACAGAATTTTGGACTCGACCAAGTTGAAAGCATTTGCAGATGACAAATAAAATGTAATTCAAATGATTATTTCTGTCTTTAATAGCTTAGAAAACATTTTTTGGAAAATGAGAAAATGCTGCTGGTAACCAGCATTTTCTCCTTTTCCAACAATATTTTCAAATTCCTTCTCGGTCAGAGTCGTTAAAATTCGGAATTGTATGGTAAAGGGTAAAACTGCTGAATGACATACATTGCTGTTATCATCACAGTTCAGCAGAAAAATATTCCAATCCTCTTTTCCTCTTTTTAATTATGCTAAAGATACGATTTTACTGCACATGAGGACATCTCTTGGAAACATTCAAGTTACAGTCTAGTTGCGGACGGTGTGGATTCAAGATCAGACAGCGCGTTCCATGAAGTCTGATCTTGATCTTCGCCGTCTGCAAAAGCCCTTTATCTTGCCAATTGCGATGGATGGACCTATGGAGTAAAAGAATCAAAACGGTTCGTAGACCATAATTCCTAGCATATTGCGGACAACTCGCGATACGTCTCGGACCGTGTATCATGGAAGAAAATAATATTACCAGCGATAACAAAATTATATGATATAGTTACACAAATGAGAGAAGCTGAAAAGTAAATTTTCTGTCCTGGAATTAATTGTTCGACTGAGTAGTATTCTTTCTTGATTTAAAAGCATGTTTATAATATGAAGTCAACTGTATCAACGTTTTTATTGTTACTGTTAAGTAATTCATTGAATTTATGCATACTTGGATGTTTACAGTAATACTTAGGAATTTTTAATCTTAAATCGTTGTAAAAAGGGCAAATCAATGTAAAATGAAATTCATCCTCAATGTCTCGAAGGTTACATAGCTCACAGTATCTTTCATTTCTACATGTAGGGGAGACTGGGGTTGAACGACTCACGAGTTGAATGAACCACGTGGAATAATTTCTACAATACGTTTTCAACGTCGTCACAGATTACAGTTTCCTCGGCGTGTGAACCGAATCAGTCGTTCACGGCAGTATCGCTGTCTTTGTACGCTATTTGTTTGTTTTATCAAAGAAAATTGATATTTGAGGTCGGAGAGTAATTTTTGAGATTTTTCAATTTTTATCTTCTTTTATGAAGATTCTTTGAGCATATAAACAAACAAGTATATCTGAATGACCACCAAAATGTGGCTAATATTTTATAATACTTTTTTTCCACATAGCGCAGTCTTTTCTTCACTCATGATCAAAACATGTGTTAGGGGTTGGTTGGGTATCAATGAACCACCGGGTGCGGGTATAAATGAACCACCGGTTCATTCAACCCCACCCATGGTTCACTCAACTCCATACCTTTTCCTGTCGCACCTAGTTGCTCAGTCGGTACTGTAGGCTACAGAGCTGGAAACAAGGGACGACTAGCGGCTAGTCCGAATCTCCGATTCAGCAAATTTGTCTCAGAGGATCGCTGATAAAGATCGTGAGAGGATTCATTCCCTCTCACCGCTGATCATTGTTTCAATGGTGGCTATAATTATCGGAAAGTAGCCAGTGGCTTGGTAAGAAAAGTACGGAGTACTGGTGAAAGAAACTCCAGGAAAGTATGGATAGAAGCACTGGCCGCTGCGGTAGAACCGAAATCTTGAAAACGGCGTTAACCCTTTCCCAAACAAGCCCTGGTTTTCACGTGTCTGCAGTACAAGTCTTTTGAAAACACTGTGGGAAAAGGAGAAATTGCTCGTAACGAGCAATTTCTCCTTTTCCCACAGTGTTTTCTACCCTTTTTGATAACTTTCCGCTATTTTCATCAAATTTAAAATTGTCGTCTGCAAACTCTTTCAATTTGGACCAGTCTAAAATTTGTCGTTTGGGAAAGGGTGTTAAATACCATACAAACAACTAATACCGTTTCCTAACCAAGAAACGGTTGACGAGTTCCAACAAACGATGAATACCTAGTCTCAAAGTATTCTAACGTGAAGAAAAGACCCATTACCATTTTTCCCCTTTGTTATTCAGGAGAAAATGCTAAGAAAATATACGAGAACAACCGAACGTGGAAAAAAGTCTAGATTTGTAATAGAAGAAGCTTATAAGCAGATAATTTTTTAAGAGAAGTCAATTAAATCCGTTGCAGAGCATTTTGAGATAGGTTCTGCATTAAGAAGATTCGTATGAAAATCAAATAGAGATAACTTGTTCAAATTCTAATTTATTGAAACAAGTTAAAAATAATCAAAAAGGAACATGAGCATCCAAATCATGTAATTAGAAGGAAAAAAATCCAGTAAGAAGTCTTACAGCCAGAGGTAAAATCGAAACACTACAGATACCTTGGTTGAAGACGAGTGCTATCGTCTATTTTCTGTGGAACCATTTTCAAACAGTCGGCCAAGACAGAAATGGGTTCACTGTTTTTTTGTTTTTTTTTTTGTTTGTTTTTTTTTTTTGTGCAAACAATGGGCACACGATGCATTTACGACCGGATGCAAAATGTACATCTATCAAAATTGTGAGACAGATGATGCACTATAAAGAAATGTTTTACCTTCTTAAGCTTTTCTCTATTTTGAGACTGTCCCAAGTTTAGAGAACCTGTAGACGATATATCAAAACTGGTACAAAGAGGACTTTTAATATTGATTTGGTAGAAATCTTTGTGGGGAAAGGTGTAATCGGTTGTAGCTATCATTTTCAGTTTTTCCTCAATATTTGCTACCAGTGTTTTTCAATTGTCTTAAAGCCAGTAAAATCAGGTAAAGGACTGATAAAAGTTTGTTTATGAAGGAGTTAATTGTTTATGTTGATCTATAGATGTTACTGAAGTCCACAAAGCCTTTCTCGACTGACAAACCTTAAAGGTCCACTGGCGGCCAGATGTAAATAGTTCTGCTTATAAGAACTGATGAACTTCCTTCATACGTACCATTTAAAAGAATGACGTTTTTATGTACACTTCAAAATTTTATCAAAAATGCATTGTTTAGGCTTGTTTTTAGAAGGGAATATTTGCTCTAACAGAAAAAATGTAACTTGTACTAAAACTGCGCTTGTAAAAAGGGATCACTCTATGATTAATATTTCGTCCCGTTCAACCCCAGGTAGTTGTTCATTCAACCCCGTGGACGGGGATGAATGAACCACTTGACCACATGTTTTAGACTGCTTATTTCTCGACAGACGAACGTTAGATCAAGCATCTGAAAAGTTCAGAAAACGGTGGAAAGATTGTAGTAGATATCTGTAAGTGAGCGGTCTGTTTTATCTAGATTCGTAAGGTGCAAGCCGACATAGATCGAAAAATGTCTCATTCATAACCCGGTCTCCCCTATTTATACCATTATGTCGTCCAGACTCAATTTTCAGATCGTGTGAAGATAATCTTATTTTACTTAGAGTATATTGTTGTGTTATATTTTCCAGAGTTGTTAAATATTGTTCAATTTCATCGTTCGGTTTAAGATAAGAATATAATACCATAGAAGTGCTTTGATTAATACATGTTTGCCAATAGTAAAAATGATTAATCGAAAGAATAAAGGCGCAAGACAGATCACAGTAGTAACTAGTAATTAGCTATGTTCTTAAGTGTCAACAAAGACTTATTTTCTGATAATCTTTCTGCAATAAGAATAATTTAAGTGGAATATTTTTTTTTTTTTTAGATTTTGCAAAGAAATAGTGCTCTCTAATATCTTGTTTTTTTTTTAAGTGTATCAAGCGGGACATTTTTAAGAGATACGTTGCATACTTAAAAGTTATTGACGTAATGAATTACCTCCCTTTATGATAAACGTCTATTTTGGCGTGATTTAGCACCCCGATCATGTATAAATGTCCGTTTTTTATTTGCGTCTGTAATTTTCAGACCTTTTGAAGGAAACCGACATATTACAGATGAATACATACTATCTTTGTCAAATTAACCCAGTGGAATATAATAGAATTTAGAGAAAAGAAACATGTGCACGATGATGAATCGTAATGACAGTGCCTCTCCACTAAATAGGCAATAAAACAATAGATAAGTCTAAAATATGTAGTTAGACAGGCAACGCTCTACGGCAATGTACATTTTGTATATATTTAACTTTTATTCAGTTATTTTAACGGTGGTCCTGAAAGGGTCGTTTTGGCTTACCGGTTTATATTACTTTTATTATACTATACTGTTTTAAACCGTGGAGTGTTGCCGTCTGATTAATAGAAAACACATGTATATTTAAAACCTATTGTCTGTAAAATATATGGATAAAAAACCAATAGCTGCTCGCCACATGGCTTTATGCCGCATTGCGAGGGTAAAGAAGACGAACAATGATGATGATGACAGTGCCTTATTGGCTTGATTGCATAAACAGAGATCGCAAGTAACTACCCTCAAATTCTCTATAATGCTGTAAAACCTATTATTCCATATAGACTTAGGTAACTAAAATATCTGAAGTTCAAGTTGCTGATAAAATTATTCTGTTGATTATTTTCGGAGGAAAGTAGGTGAAAAGCGCATCAGAAGTTAGTAGATAGTTTCGATTTGAGCCATGCTCTGCGTCAAGGGGGTTAATGCATCTGCGAAAAAAGTCGACCAATGTCAGCCTGCGCTATAGGTCAATTTTTCTGTGTGTCCAAAGACCAGTCTACCTCACGATTCAGTCGGTTGTTAAATGAAAGTAGCTATTATTTATCCATAATTAATGATTGGTACAATGTATCACGGAGATACATTGAGCCCCCTTTTGCCAGAGCGTGACTCATTTAATTTTAGACAATCTCAGAAAGTTCACTAATCTTAAAATATTTCGAAGACTCTTCTTGCCAACAAGAAAAGTGAAAAAAGAACTTGATTAATCGCCAAATGATAAGACATCCTTTTCAAAAGATATTCAATTTCTGAAACAACAGAGAGAGACAGAGAGAGAGAGAGAGAGAGAGAGAGAGAGGTCTTTTTTTGTTTGAATTACTTTTTCATTCGTCATTGATTCATTTTTGCCATGCTTGAATTCGAGCTTTCAACCTCTTGATAGCTGGATCTGCTCTATACACTTACCCTCCATGCTGTCGTTTATTACTGGCTGCAAACATTATTTTCAAGTATTTTGGTTTTGTATTGCTAGAGTTTATTCCGATCCTTTGCCGCTGTGGACAAATTGCTGAGCTCGGTTGCTCAGTCTGTGACGCACGAGGCTTGAAACCAAAAGATACTGGTTCGATTCCTCGACCGAACTCTGCCCAAGGACTAATGAGGTCATTGTTACAGGATCCACTCCTCTCTCATAGTTGAACGGTGAATATTTGAACGGTGTTTATGGGGAAATCAGCCAGAGCCTTGGGAGAATGTTGGACGAAGTGCTGGTCTATGAAACTCCAGGAAAGTGTGCACAGGTGCAGCTGCCACTGTATAATTGAAGTAATGTTGAAAACGGCGGCAAATACCAAACAAACAACCGCAGACAACAAAATGAGTGGGGCAGAGCTGTTATATAACTGGAATGCTGTTGAAAATAGCGTTAAATCTATAATAGGCGATTAACGTTTAGACTTGATGAAACTGAATGCATTTTCAGGAAAATTTAAAGTGAATAAAATGAGGGGCTTTATCATTGTAAAAATTAATGGAGAAAATACGCACATAGCAAAACTTCTAACCGGTCACTTTTGTTTCTCCTGTAAATTTGACCGATTAATAGACAGGTAAAAATATCGTAACACATATCTGGACGTTAGCCATGGTACTGTAATGAAAAGATTCTCGATTTTGCCAACAGAGGGCTTCTATTTTTTTAAAAAAGGGAAATCACATGGTTTGCGCATGCGTGGTCACCGGTCTATCAGCCAAAACAGGTTGAAAATAGAAGCATAAATTACTAAAATTTTGTCAGCAGTAAGAAAACCATGAAAAGTATTTTCTGCACAAAAATATAAACCGAGACAAGGAGCATGAAGTTTTCAAAAAGGTGATTTTTCAATTTCCGAAGTCAAGACAATGAATGCTGAATAAATTCCTTTCAAAAGAACAAGTCAGAAAATTCTTTTTTGACTTAAGCTGGAGTATGCTTTTACACTGGTCAACTATTCTTCAAAAAATCAAACCAGATGAACTGTCCTTTTTCTGGACAGCGGATGCCAGAAAAGGTCTACTGGGAATTCTAGCTTAAAAAGTCAATTTAGAGGTTTTGTTGAGTGTACTGCAAAACAGCATTTTCTCCTTTCCAACGATGTTTCGATAAGCCTTCTTCCTCAGAGTTGTTCAAATATTTTTTTGTTTAGTAATGGGTTAACCGCCATTTATCCAACCAACTATCCTAATGGTTTATCCAAAATAGCATATGTGGTAAAGGGTCAATGCTATTAGTAGATGGTTACCATGGTAATGCCACTATGAGCAAGGCAAACAAACAAAACAAAAAAGATGCATAAAAATCGTGTGTATTTAAAAAGGACATCTGCATAAATAAAAATTAAAATAATAAAAACCATTTATCGTAAAAATAAATCCATGCAACAATTCAAAGCTTTCTACAATACAATAGCGAATGCAATTAACCCGAGTGTCAACATCGATTTCAATTGTTACACCATAAATAAAAACAAAATAGATATTTTCAGTATGTAAAACGATGAGGCTCTAGGATTATGTATAATGGTCGATAAATCCAAGGTCAGACAGCTCGTTCTGACTAATGTTGTCTAAGTCAACACTGTCTGAAAAGTAAGTGAGTCATTCTCAGCATTCTTTAAGTCGTGCTCATAATGTTTCAAGTTAACACTTAAGCTGCTGAATAAATGAAACGCAATTTTCTACTCAATACTAAAAGTCCAAAAACTGCGGTTTCAAAGTTGATTTCACCGGAAAGAAAATACCGTATCGGACAGTGTAGATCAAAGATCAGACTGCACGTTCTGTGCAGTCTGATCTTGATCTACACTGTCCGCAAAAGGTCAGTGGGTCGCGATTAGCAGCTTAAGGGTTAAACAGCTGTTTGAAAGTATCAGGAAAGGGGGGCGGGGCTTCGTTATCAGTAGGAAAGGGGCAAAACGGTTCTATTGGTTGGTAAATTACAACGTGCAACTTAACCATAAATATCTTTTTTGTATTGTTCCGAACACCTGATTTATCTGCTCTCGACTATAAGAAGCCTCGCCCATAAGTTGCACCGACTTCAACTTCTTTTTGTTGTTTAACCCTTCCCCAAACAAGCCCTGGTTTTCACGTGTCTGCAGTACAAGTCTTTTGAAAACACTGTGGGAAAAGGAGAAATTGCTCGTAACGAGCAATTTCTCCTTTTCCCACAGTGTTTTCTACCCTTTTTGAGGCCTTTCTGCCATTTTCATCAGATTTAAAATTGTCGTCTGCAAACTCTTTCAATTTGGACCTGTCCAAAATTTGTCGTTTGGGAAAGGGTTAATATTCGAGTATATACGATAATGACTTTGCATTATCATCCTCACCGTACGTTTTATTGCTACAGATAAGAGATTTCTCTTAGAGACAGGCCAATCAGTTAAATTTGTGCGAAAAAGTCGGTCTTTATACGCCATAGCTCCGTCTCATGAGTTCCTTGAATTTATGCATTACAGTTCACTATATCTTGGAACTTTCAAGAAACTCTGGCTGAGAATGGCACTCTTTTTTTTTTGCTTGTAAAATACTGCCGTTGCTCTGACATTTATAGATTAAGTGAAAACCCAATACTTCGAATTTAAAAAAAAACAGGATTAAGAAATAAAATAGAAATATCAATGTGTTGGAATTACTGAAGAGTCGCCAAAACTTTCAGTAAAAGTAAACAGGGCAATAAAAGGTATTCGTATGGTCATTAATCTTCCCCCCCAAAAATTGTTGACAGATTTTTACAGTGTGCAGTAACTACTACAATGTTCTCTGACACATAACAGTACATATAGGACTTTTTAAACTTTCCTGCAGAGGGCTTAATTTGCGGTAAGCAGTTGCTCCTTTTCTTAGAATGTTTTTCATACTGTAAGAAAAAGGGTATATTCATTTCCTTCAAATTTTAGTCTTTCTGCATTTTTACAAAATATTTTTCATATGTAAAAAGTGGAATTTGGCATAAGGCTTGTTCCTGTAGAAGCTTGAAAGGAATCGATATATTTGAGTTATCGCGTCTTCGAATTATAGAGGTTTAACTGTGTATTTACATTATCGCTCTTACGGAATTCACTGATAATCCATGGTCACATGTTACCAAACGGTATAAAGAATGAAAATGTTCGACGATGTTATTTAAATAATAGCATATTAAAATACCCCCCCCCCCCCACACACACACTTTTCCGGTAATGCTACTATGTTGATGGTGATGTGACAGAGAGGCGGGAGCAAGCTCTTCAGTATTTGAGATATATTCTCTATCACACTGACTTCTAAACAGGATGCACTGATAAACCGTTTCGCCGCCACAGGCTGTAAAAATAGAAATTGTAGACGGCGTAGGTCAGGACGCACAGTCTGATATTTTTTATCTACATGTATAACTTCAGCAATTTCATTCCTAAGCATAGCCAAACCGTTACAGGTTTGTCGTTTGCAGTGGAATTGTATTTATAAACTTCGACAAAAGACGACATTGGCTTAATTGGTGACACAATTAAATGATTCTTATCTAAAACATGCAACAAGGTATCTGTATTACTTTATGATAAATGCGGGATATGACAGAGATGATGAACACTTTTACACGTAACAGTTAGTTGATTATAATGGCAGAGGATAAATGGGAATAAAGTCTTCCTCTGAAACCTTTTTCACTTAAGTGAAAAAAAAAATCACTGACTTTCCATTTGTATGTTTCAGAAAAAATAAATCTGGCAAAGCATTGAACATCTACAATAGTACTCATGCTCTCTGCCACAGCCCCTAATTTTGACATACTTTTGCGTAAATTACGAGGACGAGAAAACAGTATAAAAAATCCCACTCTTTTTTTAACGGACTCTGACAACTAATTATCGTCAAATTGGTGAAAAATGGGGAGTCTCGTTCGATCACGTAATGCATTCAGAACTTTTATGATAACGAGAAAGATTTTAAAGCAAAACTTTCTTTAAAATCTTTCACTACAATAAGTGGGATTAAGAAGCCACGTACGAGAGGAAGCTGTCTTGGCGGAAGAAGACAATGGATACATGTATTCGAATGATGAACAAAATACTAAGCAACGACATTCCGACTTCATACTTGACTACAGAGCACCTGATGTGTCTGATCCGACTCATTAGACGCTGTATCCTGTGACGACGTCAGAGAATAGTTTGCTGAATCCCTGCGTTTGAGTCCTATCTCGTGTTTCTTGTCGATAAGGTCTATTGTTCGGGGACTAAGTCTGCTTTGAGACACGGAAGTGTCGAGTTTTAAATTAAGATTATTCGGAACCCTTCGATTCGTGTCTTTCGCCGGCGAATCATTCTTTTGCATTTCGCCGGAACGTCCTTCTGGAATTATTTGTTTAGTATTATTGCTATAGGTTGCACTTACATTGTTCAAATTTGTCTGTGTCTGAATATTTGTCGATTTCAGATTCGATCTTGAATCAGTATAATCATTTTTGATCGTAAGGTCGTTATAATTCACTGGTCGTTCATTTGCGTTCGTATCCTTCACCTTGGCAAAGGTATCTCCATTCCGTCCCATTATATCGACGTCAGATGCGCTTTGCTTGTATAGTTTATTATTGATGGTTGAAATGCCATTTCCGGATCCGGTTGCTCCTATAGAATGCCGGGAACCAGGTTGTCTGCCACGTAACAACTCTAGTTCAATCGACGGTGTAGGTTTGTTTGGTCTATCTTGCGGAGAAAATGGTCGTGGAATCGGACTGTTCCTATGAACGTCGGCGGAAATATTGAAATCTCTTCTTATTCTGTTACTTGGGTAAAGTTCATCGTCAGTGGAAGTCGAACGCTTCACCGTTTCATGGAAAGTGACCCGTTGGTGCCCATTTTTCCGTGACCGGCTCCTTCTATCTAGGGAATGTGTGGAACCTTTCCGTCGCGAATTTACCAAGCTTCCAGGAACTTCTGCCAATGGAGGTAGAGTCATTTCGAACCGCTCCTTTTCGTCCTCTGAAGAATTAGCGTCTCCAAAACCGCTCTCACTTGTTGTCAAATCACTTGGCAAGGAACTTGGACGTTTCCTTTGTGTCGGCCCAATTATTTCGACAGAACCGCCGTGATAAGAAGCGCTCTTTACGATATTCTCATTGGAAATCATAAACACTGGTTTATCCAAAGGCACATAATCCAGAATGCGAAACTGCCATTGCTGCTTCAAGGTCAAAATCGTCCACAGAATAACCCAGAAAACCATGTAACACACGTCTATGATAATGCAAGATAGAATCATATTGTCTTTAATCTGTCTGTAAATTGACACCAGGTCGTACAAAATAGGTCCTCGAAAACAGGCCAATAAAATCAACGACAGAACAGCAGTCGTGTGCGGCTTGTAACCTTGGCAACTACCATTTACAAATACAGTTTGCTTTCTATAAGCCTCTGGATGGTGACGTTTGTCAATAATTTTAAACTTTTCATGAAAGTAGTTCGCCCCGTAGTTATAGATGATCATGGATGAAAACAACAGAACAATTCCGCCTAATATGTATAGGGACATTACTCCGCCGGGTGAAAGCACGATTGACATATTTTCCTCATATATCTCTATATTATAAGACAGTTTATACAGCACTGAAACACCGCAGTAGGCGAACATTGATTCCACAGTCATAAAAAGTAACTGGATCGCAAAAAGAATACTCAGCACTTTATTCGTAAACCAAAACACTGCAGCATATCTGACGGCAAAACCAAACAGTCCAGCCGCAAAATACACGAAGGAGGCGTGTAAAGAAGTCTCCCTGGCCCAGCCCCCAACTGGGGGTTTTGGGGTCGGGACCACGAAATATGATATGTTGGCGAGGACGGTCACGTTAGATTGGCTGACGATGTTGCTCATAGAGGCTCTCTCGCTGTCGAAGAAGAAGTCCATGTCGCACATCCAGACAGCAACTGAAATTAAAGATGAACAAATAGGAGCGCTGCTCTTGGAAAATGGGGTTCAGTATGCAATATATCCTGGGTCCGTATTCACCAACCATTCTTAAGAACGTTCTTAGACTTATTCTTCAAGATTTTCCAGGTTTGAAAGTAACACAACTTCTGATTGGCTAAACCAAATGGTTTAGCCAATCAGAAGGTGTGTTACTTTTAAATTTGGAAAATTTTGGAGAACAAGACCAAGAATATTCTTAAGAATGGTTGGTGAATTCGGACCCTGATGTATTATACCGAACAAGTCATCACATAATCATGGATCCATAAAATCCATCTCGTCTAACGATCGACCGGATCTGGAGGTAGAGCGGCCCTTTGACATGCAAAAAAAATATGTATACATGAATAGCAAAAAGTTACGACCATGTCAGCCTGCACGGACTATGCAGACTGACCTAGGTCGTAACTTTTTACAGATGCATTTGATCCTTTATCAAACAATCACGACTTTTGACGACCCAGAGAAAGACGCCTTTTGAAAACATTGAGGGAAAAGGAGAAAATGCTGGTAACCAGCATTTTCTCCTTTTCCCACAATGTTTTCTACTCTATATACTCTATGAAAGAAAATTTACATGTTTTGAGTTATATTTGATTTGTCATCTGCAAATCCTTTCAATTTCGACAAGTCTAAAATTTTGTCGTTTGCTAAAGAGTTAAACCCCCTTTTCACAGAGCATGACCAAATTGATAAATTACGAGGAGTGTTCAAATATGAATGCATCTAAGCACCTAAAATTTGATTCTTCCTAAGTTTCACTGAATTTTTTACTTTGTTCCCTCAAAGTATTCACCTCCAACAGATATACAAAGTTTAAGTCTCCGGATCCAATCTTTGAAGGCATTATACTATGAAGACACTGGAATTCATTTTCTGTCAACTCTATCTCAACATGTGTAAACCATCAGTTTCAGTCATTGTCTTTGGTACGAGGTGCAAGACTTTCTAAAGCAGGAAAAAGTCGTTGTGCGCCCCCACCCTCCGTATCCATCTGACCTTGCCCCTTGTGAGTTCTTTTTGTGTCCAAAGCTGAGAAAAATACCTTTCAGCTCGAAAATTTGTTCAGCGCAAACACTTCGGTCCTGCAATATTCCAGTGTCTTCATAGGATACCTAAAAAATGTGACGAAAGAAAAAGTCGCTCGATCCGGATAATTTCTCCTTTGTGATAATGTTTATCAAAAGTGTATTGATGAAAGAAGAAAGCCCGCCCGGGCAGCTCAGTGGTAAGCGTATCTAACTTATGACCTGGTAATTGCAAGTTCGATACCCGGTTGAGGCAAACTTTCTTTCCGGCGACTTTTCGCCTCTCACCTCTGATACATGTGAGAAAAGTAGTCAGTGACTTGGAAAGAAACTTGTGTCTATACTGGTGTGAGAAAGTCAGAAAACACACGCGTAGGTGCACTGGCGGCCGTGATGTGACTTAAGTTGTTAAAATGACGTCAAACTCCAATACAAAGAAAGAATAAAATTATCGCCTGCCAGAGTGTCGAAATGATTTAGCTGTTTTTTCGGCGTAGCAGGATAAGCTGGGTTTTGACCTACTATACAGTGTGCATTTTTTATACGGCATCAGGCAGGATTAACCATGTCAATCAATGTCCACAAAACCATTGAAAACTTGCACTGGAAGGACGAGTAGGCCGACCCTGAAAATCACTCTCGTAAAGGACAACAGGGAGAGATGAGCGATTTGGACCCTAATTTGTATGTTTTTTCCCCCGCGGTTTTGGCGGGAAATGTACATCAAACGAGATTTTAATAGTTTCAAATTATGTATTGGCGAGGATGTACAAAATTGATTGTTCAAATAAATTGCTCCGGTTTAAATAATACCCCTTTAAAACGTTTGTGGGATTTAAATTGTCACTGTTGTAACCTGTTCAATTTATTGACACTGTTTGTAGCAAACCCTATTTCGAAAACTCGGTCAGACAGGCGCCATTCTAGATAGTGTGGGTTTCAACGCCGCTCAGCGGTTGAAGCACCGAATTTGTAATTTTCTAAATCTGAAAGTAACACAACTTCTGATTAGCTAAACCATTTGGTTTTGCCAATCAGTAGTTGTGTTACTTTCAAATTCAGAAAATCTTGAAGAATAAGACCAAGAATATTCTTAAGATTTGTTTGTGAATACGGACCCTGGTCACCCTAGTTTGATCCACGCTTGCGGCGCAAATATTGTGATAGTAGTCTAGGTCATGGCACTCTAGAACCCCTCTGTTGTACTTATGAAACCCGTGAAACACATAAATAGGTGAGGTGTCACCCTGGTATCACTGATTTACTGCAGGTTGCTGAGTAAAACACTTTTTGACAATTTTGACTCGAGAAAAGAAATCCCTGAGTGAGACGATCAAATATAGAAAAGTTGTGTACTTTCTTCATCGAATATATATAGAAATGTATGTAACAGGTTTAACCGTTTCTACAAAAATACCACCAAAATTGCGTATCTTTGTTGAAGTCTACTGTTTTCTTTGAAAAACTGTTTAGCAACCCTTAATCCATTGATTTCATCTCTAAAATACATGTACTTAAAGATACATCTATATTCGTTTTCAGCAAGTTTGTAAACCATGTCATCTTTATTTTGCATCTTTAACCCATGCTCCTTCAACTGGTGGCTATTAAAAAGATGGAAAGGGAAAGTATCTTTCTACAGTCGGTCCAAGTGTTTGTCGCCGACAGAGAAATCAATTTCAAAACTAGGTTAATAGTTATCAGGTCACTCTATCTATTGTTTACTTTTTGCCTGATTTTAAAATTCATTTTCTGCCAGTGACCAACTCTTGGACCAATCATACAAAAACAGATTGTCATTTCCGCAACATTTTCCATACTTTTAAATGGCATGATTTAAAGTTTGATTGCATTTTAACATCTGTGTTGTTGTTTTAGCCCTTATTGGGCCGTTAATAGGTTATATATAATATAAGGCTCTTTTGCAGAAAGTGTGGGTCAAGATTAGACAGCACGGAAGTCAGGGAACATATCAAGTAGGCTACTACATAGAAAAGTAAATCATGTTATTCAATCCGCGGTCAGTACGAGTATACCTAAAGAGGACTACCGGGCGGCGTTCCGGAAATGGGTGGATCGGTGTAAAATGTGTGTGGAGGCAGACGGGGCATATTTCGAAGGTCTTAGATAAATAAAATTTTGATATTTCAAGCGGTTTTAAAAAGACCGCCCTACGCTACGAACTTAAAAAGTGTCCCTCGTATCAATAAAATTGATTGATTTTTTAGTAAATTAAAGTGAAATACGTCCAATAAAAAAAAGTGAAGACACTGTATTTAGGTGGTCCAGATTTTCTTCATTTACAATTGGGCTGCTAAGCGCATCTAAAGGCACTTTTGCGGGCAGTGTGGATCAAGATCATACTATAAAAAACGTGCAGTCTGATCTTGAATCTACACTGCCAGAAACGGTAAGATTTTTCCAGAAAAAAAAAGGAAATTTGAGATTGCAATATTAAAGCTTTTATTATCGGCTAAAATTTTTCATTTCATGCATTCAGCAATTTAAGGTTTTAAATATTCATGAGCCTTTTAATTTACGTATCTTCAATTCTGTTATTGCCTAGTAAAGTTTATATAGGCCTGATACTGAAAAGATCAAGCATGAATTGGAAATAAACCGATATGCAAATTGAATATTTTTTTTTTCTTTTGGTTACAGTGTACCTTTACGAATAATTAGAGCCCAATCTTTTGTTCTTTTTTTTTCTTCTTCTATAGTGTTTAACGCCATTTTCAACATTATTTCAGTTATATCGGGGCGCCAAATGCATCCACCCATGCTTTCCTCAAGTTTCTGTTGCCAGTACTTGGCGCAATGTTCTTCCCAAGCCGCTGGCTACTTTCTCACATAGCCAGCGTCGAAAAGAGGAATGAATCCTGTCGAAATGACTATCATCAATCCTCGAAAAGAAATTAGTTGAGCTGGAGATTCCAACCGGTCCTGTACGTTACCGGGCTTGGCAGAGAGCTGGATCTACATGTATCAGAAAATAAAAAGCATTCAAATATTGACCCTTCAGCTGCTACATAATGTTAAACGAATTCATTAATCTGTCTATGAATGAGTAGAAAACGTTGTGGGAAAAGGAGAAAATTATGGTAACCTTTTCCCACTGTGTTTCCGAAAAGTTTTGTGTGAAAGATTTACAGTACCCGAAAGTTTTTCGTACCTGACTTAAATTCAGTACAAACATGTGAGGTTACAAATAGACACCAAGAAAGGGTAAACGTTTCGTACCGATAATTTTCGTGTTTATCTTTAAACTAACAATAGTAAATGGCCTTTCTAAATTATCGGTGAGACTCACGTTTTATTGCAGAACAGCTAATTGAAAAACTTTAAACTTCAATTTAAATGTAATTTTCTTCCATTTTTAGGGTTGAGAAAATCACAATCTGTGTAATTATCACGTAACGTGTATTATAAACGATGAGCCACAGTAGTATATAAAAGACTTGATCTGGCTCACCCCCCCTCATCCCCCCTCACCCCCTTATACAACAAAAAAAGCTTAAATCCTGTTCTATCTTACCCCTCACCAAAAATTTCATGTAACAGGCACGCCCTCTAAGCCGCATGCTCATAAAATTATCATAAACCAACGAACCAATAGATTAAGCAATCATAATTAAATCAAACTAACCCCCATCCTAATCCCTTCACCTTTAATTCAATTATTATCACCCCTCAACCCCTCACCCACTAACTGAAAAATTTTCGAAAAAAAAAAAAAAAAATTTCATGAACAAAAAAAAAAAAAAAAAAATAAAAAATAAAAAATTTTCATGCACACACCTTTAGAACTTGAGTTACTGAGTAAGTGGGTTAGCCGAGTGACTGAGTAAGTGGTTAACCTGAGAGTTTAAGATTAAAAAAAAAAAAATTTCATAATCACACGTCATTGCTTCAGATACTGAGTTACCGAGTTACCGAGTTACCGAGTCAATGAGTTGCTCAAGACAATCACTTACATCTGCAACCCCCATCGAAACCCCCCATCAACCAACGCGTCATGCAATGGCTAGCCAGTTTATAACCTTTGGGGTGGGTTGGGATATTAGTGAAAAAAAAAATCGCTTGCCATGATTAAATAAAAATTATAAATATTTAACCTCATAAACAAGGTTAAATATTTTATTTTGTTTTTTAGTCTTGCCCTATGCTTCATCGGTCAGCTTATAATGACCCCATGATAATGTTCTATAACTACCATCCCTCAGTATCAAACCCTTTTTATCATCTTCAAAGCTTAATGCTATTTTTTTCATTTTTATAGTTATTAATTCATGAAGTTTACTTTTTATTCCTCCCATAGTTACACAAAAATCTTTTTCAGTATCCAAACAATCTTTATAAGTTTTAAATTTTAGGTCTTTTTTTATTACTGACTTTTTAACTCCTTTACATTTTTTAGTTTCTGATGAACTATCTTCATAAACAAACATACCATTTTTATCAGTTAACGCATTACCATTTTTATCTTTTCTTAAGATAAATTTTTTCATAGCATAAGTTTTTGCTCCAGGACTTACAAATCCAGTTAAAAGATCTCCTTCCATTTCATCCTTAAACTTACCTAACACATTACAATTTTTATCACTATACAATGGATGATTTTTCGGATAATTACTAAAGTCAAACAAATCATCGGCATCCTCTTTTAAATCTTCATACAAATCTTCAGTTTCTATTTTTAAAACATAACTATCAGTATCAGTATAGCACATAAATACTTTATCTTCACCAAATTTATTTTTAAAATAGTTATAATAATCTTCTAACATAGTTGTTTTGCTAATATCAAGTATGCTTACTCCTAAATAAATTGGCTTATCATATTTAATCCATGTTTTTTTCATATGTACCGCAACCAAATTTTCATCAAATATAGTATGATTATGAAAGTTATGTTTTGCTGTTAACTTTTTAAATCGTTCACTATTTTCACCATTAACTAATTCTATGTTTACTCTATTTCTTATATTTTCCATGGTTTTACCAAAAACAGAATTCATTGCTAACTTCCATAAATTATCTAAAAATTTATTTTTATCCTTCTTTGCTTGTGTTCTTAAAGCCACACACTTATCAACATATTTTTTAATAGCGGTACTCTCTTGATATTTAATTCCTCGATGTATTTTTTTAATTTTTAATCCTAATCTCAGGTAAGTCTTTAAAGCTTCATGATGAAGTATATATTTTTCCTTATCATTTAAGTTTGGTATTAACTTTTCTACTTTAGTAACTTTTAATTTTTCTGCTGCTAAAGGCATTTCATTATGTAAATCATGTAAATCTTTAGGATACTCCAAATCAACCTCCAGGCTACACGGATATTTTTCCCAGTTATTTAATTCTTCTTTAGTCATCCATTTAAAATCACCTACAGGTAAAGGCTTACTCATAGCCCAAGGATAAAGACTGTTTTTATCAATGTAAAACCCATATATACTAGGTTTAGTTGAATCATACTCATCACCCATATACTTATTGTTTGCTTCAAAATGTCTAATACTTGTCATGCAAGTGCCACCCCTTTTTGATGCTTCAAAAAAGTTAAGCATATTAATATCAGTAAGTTTTTTTAATTTTATTTCGCTTACCTTAAGCATAGCATCCCATCCAAATCCAGGTAAAGTATAATACCAAGCAGGATCTAAACCAAATTCTTTATGCAAAGAAAATCTAAAGTTTTCTATAACATCAGCTAAAAGTATTACATCTGTTTCATTGTATAGTTGTAAATAATCAGACATAGTTTTGCAACCAAAAACATCCCACACTTTTAACGCATGTGCCAGATCTTCTTCTGAAATTCCTTCTCCATTTAAGCTTGAATAAAATTCTTCTATAGGTGGTAGTTGTGTTTCTTTTAACTTATCAAAACTATCCATCCATTCATAAGGAAAGATACCCTTTCTACTTAACAATTTTAATTTTTCTTCTGTATAACCACCACGATGTTTTTCTAAATAATACTTTAAATTTTTAAAATTTTCATCTTTTAAATTTTCTACAATTTTTTCTAAACTACTAGCTAAAAACTTAAAACTATCAAGAAATCTTAAATTAATATTTTTATTTCCTACCTTTAGATGTTTTGTAAAACTAATATATTTTTCTTCTGTGTTAGGTAAACAATCAATTCTACCACTTTTTTTACCAAGATACTTAATAAAAATATGTGAATCATAACCAGATAAATTATGAAAGAAAACAGGTATAAAATCAGGAACTTTTGCTTTAAGATTACATTCATTATGTGCGGCACCTCTATACTCACCAGTAAAATGACAATGATCTCTTACTTTATAATTTTTATGAGTAAATTTACCTCCACATATCCAACATTTTACTTCATTTTTATGTTTTCTAACTTTATCTTCAGTTAATTTTTCTATTTCTACTGGGTTTTTATAAAATTCATTATAAAGTTGTTTGGCATCCTTAGTTAAAGTATCTATAAAATGTTTTTCGGCATCCTCACCTACATATCCTCTTAATACTGGTTTCATAATTTTATCATTAGAAGGACAAATTAGATAGTTATAACTTACAGGTATATGCTTTTGTGTTTCAATAGTATTACTTTTTTGTTGTTGTTCTATTTTTTGTAATATACATTCAAAATCTGCAATAACTACAAATGGTACCATAATTTTTCTACAATAGTTTTCAAACTTTATTAAAATTTTTTCAGGATTTTCAGGATCAAACTTAGGCATTATTAAATCAACTCCATCATGATCTTCACAACGCTCCATATGTTTTTCTAAAAGTTCTTCACTACCAAAATGGTTCATACAAAGCATACAATACTTAACATTATTATTAGAGGCAGTTTGTGTTCTCAGTAAAGCATTAATATTTTTTATTAAAACATAATGTGTTTTTTCTTCTTCATCTTCAATATATAACAAATTTATATGATTTTCTTTTAAACTTTTTATAGCTCTAATACGTTTGATTTTTTCCTTACCTTCTACTATCCCAAAAACATTAACGCTAATTGTTGGATTTTGTCTTTCAAACTTATCTATATCCTGTAAAGAAACAGGATAATTAATTCCTTTCATATTTAAGCTATTTTCCTTAGATTTTAAATCACCAATTCTTTCATTATTATCATTTTTTGGATTTAAATGCCTTAAAACACACCATTTAAAACATTCATCATCCTTACTTTTCATATTAATACATGCTTTTTTATTAGCAATCCACTTAGGTAGGGGTAGCCAATCACCTGCTCTTAATGGTTCATAAATAACACTATGTAACTTTAAATGAATCACACTATTAAACGACCAACCACTACCATTTGAAGTAAATTTAATAAAATTTTCTATAATTCTTTCCATCATATTTAAGTATACTTCTGTTATATTGGTTCCTTCTAAGAAAATCTCATAACTACCAGAAGAAAAATTTGCTTTTACTATTTGTCTATTATTATCCTCTCCTCTTTCCATAAAACATTGAAGATTTAATTTTACTTTATGACTATGCATGCTACTTAAAAGTTTTTCAATTGTTGGTTTTGTTAGCATTAAAAACTCTTGTAGCGTTTTAACAGGTATCCCTTCTATTTTATGTTCAGTTGCATAATTATTTAAGGCAGATCTATTTTGTATTATTTTTATTTTTTCCTCTCTTTCTTCATCATATATACTTTTTATTTTATTTTTTAAAGCATTAAGTTCAGGTGTTATACTTGGTTGTTCTACTCTTACATTTTCTAAACTCCTTAGCAAATCATTAACTGAAGTAGTTGGTGAAGTGACCAGTCTTTGTCTTGGCGGTATATAGGGTGTTGGTTGTAATATTGGTGCATCAATGGCAACTGAGTCTCTATCTAATATTGAGGGTCCCGTATTAATCAAAAGAGTTATTAGTTCATCACGTCTAAGCCTTGAGTATCTTCTTAATCCCCTTTCCCTTGCTAGATTTCTTAATCCAGCTACATTATATCTATCAAACTGTCGATCCATTTTTTTTTAAATAAAATATTCTTTCCTTAAGTCAAATTTTATTATTTTTTTTCATAAATAATAAAATTAAAGAATATCAATTCTATATTTACCTTTCCATACTCTACCATTCCAGTTTTCAATCGTTTGTGGACATTTACCTATATACTTACTAGCCTTGTAAATCGATGGAAACTCTTTCACCTCTTCAGTTTCAACATCCTTTAAGGTAACCCTCTTTGGGTTTTTAGCAATATACTTTAATCTTTCATAATTAGGAATTTTTTTTAAAAATTTTTTTTCTTCCTCTTCAGGATACAAACCATGCTCTTTTAAAACATCAATATACTTTTTCTTGTTCCAATAGGAATACCACTTAATATTGTTATCTGTTAATATTTTCTTAAAATCAGCAATCTTTTTCATTTTATTTAAGTAAAAAATTACTTAATATACTACACTCATCTTATTCCCATCACTCTGGAAGTTGATTAGTCTATCACTCAATAAAACAGCATAAGCTAAAGTATTTGCGTTAGGAGGGTTACCAAATGTTGCTTTAATGTGAATATCGGTTACAGAATACTTTAACCTTTCACTTTGTTTTGATAAATCGAACACAAACAAAGTAAAGAGATCTTTATAGTCACTAGTATTAATATTTGGGTTTGATACTAATTCATCCATGTTAAAAAATTTTTTTCTAAACAAAGCGGCTTCACCATATATTCTACTAAATTTATTACTGGGAAAATCAATATCATGATCATAAGCAGGATATTTTTTTGAACCTAGAATTACACCAATATTTTGTACAAGTATATTATCAAATAAGGCTGGGTTTCTATCTTGATGATTACTTCTGTCAGTTTGAAAACCAACAATTAAGAATCGTGGTACCTCAGGAGATGATTTAGATGATAACCTCCAAGTAAAATTCCTTGCTTGTGGAACCGCAATACTATCGCTTTGTATCATTCTATACCCAACTGGGAATTTTTCTTTCTTCTCAATAGATTTAAAAAGTTCCAGTTTATTACCATCTTCCGGTGTTACATGAGGCATAAACCATGATACTTTTGTTAATTCAACTTTACCAGTTTCATGTCTAGGATTGCCACCTACAGGGGTTACCGTAGCAAGTTTATAAATTGCATCATTATCATTGTTTCTTGTAAAGGTTAGTGTTTGTTTCATACCATATAAAACTTTGTTATAATCTTCACAAAAACCAAATATATGTTTCAAAGGTATCCTAAAACTAAAGGTTCCAACTGGATTTGAACTAAAAATAAGCTGTCTTCTTAATGAAAAACCAGTATTATTATTATTTATAGCAGCTCCTGTATCTTTATACCACAATTGATTTAGCCCCTGTGATTTAGAAAAGTCATCGGGATATTTTAACAGTCCTAGCATTGTAGTAGTTTGACCAGGATAATTAATGTTTTCTATCTCTTGTCCACTAAGTTGATATCTAATATTTTTAAACAGATACATCAGTCCATTATTTGTTAAGGTAACTTCATCTAAATTTGCTCCAACTACTGTATAAACATTATTATTTAGTTTTACCAATTTTCCTTCAATTAGTAAATATGATTCTGAAGGATGATAAAAAATATCTTGTGTTTCAATTTCAATCCTAATATTTCCTCCAGGGTTGTTTATATTAGTCCCTGTAATAGGTAGATATTCATAATATTCATATTCATCAATACTATCATCTTTAAAAATCGGTGCTTTAATATTTAATATATCCATTTTTATTATATACAATTATAATTTTAAGTCAAATTATAATTGTTTAAATTAATTTGCCCATAGTTGAGGGAATGACTTGTTTTCATCATTTACATACACACCCTTAAGTTTAATACTTTTAATTTTTTCTACTGAAAGGTTTTTTTTCATTTTTAGATAAATTCTATTTCCGTAAAGTATGGTTACCTTAGACATATTATTTTCTTTTAGATAATGATTTACATCTTCTTCAAATTCCTTTATGATATCAGCTTTTTCAGGTGACAATTTTAAAACAACCTTTTTATAATCATAATTTGTATCACTGCTATCTATTACTTCACAATCTTCATCAAGTTTTAAATTAGCATAAAGGATACTAACCTTTTTTGTGTTGTATTTTTCATAATGTGTTAAATTAAATTTTAGATTAGTCATTCTTTTTATTTAATGCAATAATTTACTTAACTTAAATTTATAATACTTTAACTCCACCACCCTTACTATTTAATTTCTTAACTAAATCTTGTATAGCAACGGCACCACCATCTATTAAAGAATAAATATTTTGCGTTGCAGGTTGAGTTGTTGTAGTAGGCTTTTGAGTATATTTTTCTATAATCTTTTTAGATTTTGGTGTTAAAGCCTTTTGAACTAACTTTTTACCTGCATCAACTGCGGCACTCTTTCCAACCTCTAATGCTTTCTTTGCTCCTTCCTTAGCTACACTCTTACCAACATCAACTGCTGAAGATGCAATTTGTTTAGCAGCGCTGCTTGTAAAGAGTTTTGTAAGAAAATTGGTTAAAGTATCAAATACTCCGGCTCCTCCATAAGCATAACTTCTTTTAAATCCTCTCTTTTGTGATGTAATCATTTTATATTTTAGACATTAATTTTTTATAGCTCTTTGCATTTATTACTTTTTGTCTTTTTAATTCATCACAAATACTTACCAACTCATTTCTTACACCTGTATGACCGGCTCCTTTACTTGCCATTAAGAGGTCTAATCTTTCTAATAGTGCATTAGGATCAGATGGGATAATGGTAATTCCATTACCTAAATAATCCGGATGATATCTTTCTTCATTTCCTTTTATTGGAGATGGAATTAATGGTAATCTTATACTATCATCTTTTTTATTCCAAAATTTTTTAAGAATGTTTTTCCACTTTTTCTTTCTTCTGTCTTTAGGTTTATCAATGTTTGGGTTATCATCTTCATGAAGAGTATTACTTAATAATATTATATCCTTGTAATTATCAATATCCTTTTTAGTATATATATCTTTTGGTTCTTTAGCCACAATTAACTCCCACAAACCTGGTGTGCCTTTATATTCATTATTATCAATGTAAAAATTATTATTTACAAAATCAATTTTTTTATCACCAATAAATAATTTTTCATCTTTTACATGAAGACCATATGTTTTATCAACATCATCTTCATTTTTAAATCTTCTTAACTGAGATAATTCAAATGGATTAACAATTATTTTTGATATATTATCATCTAAACCTTTTAATTCTATTAAATCAAAAAAATTGGCAATTTCTTCTTCTTCTTGATCACTTAATTTTAATTCTTCAAAAACATTCAAGGTAGGAAATTCATCAAGTTTAGTTGTTAATCTACTAATCCTATTAAAACTTAATTCTCTTGAAATATTATTTAATACTTCTTTTTGTGATTCTGTAACAGGTCTAAAAAACCTAGAATGTTGTTGTTGATATTTAAGTCTACCTTCTTTCTCTGCAAGCTGATTATCATGAATTCTTTTCTTCAGTTCAAGATATTCTTTTATTGTTTGCTCCCTTTTTAAAGGGTCTCGTATCTTCAAAAATGACATTTTTTAAAAGTAAAAAAATTTTTTAATTTGTATTATCTATCTCACATGCACAAGAACACTTAAACTTGGGTGGTTTTATTTTTAATTTGAATGCCTTTCTACAAGCCTCCTGAATTCCTCCCGTGCTTCTATTCGCCCCTTCTCTATTAAACTCTCCGATTCCTCTAGCTTGCTTTTTTTCTTAGACTTACTTCTAATTTCTTCCTTCATTTGTTTGTATTTTTCCAATTCTTCCATAATTAAAGTAAATTCTGAATGATCTATTTTGTTGTCTGTTATTGCTTTTGATATATGTGTAAGTAGTGTGTTTAGCTTTGAATCAGCCAACATTTTAATCTGAAGATGTTTTTCTGATTTTGTTCTGGTTCTTCTAACCACAAACTTACCCACCAATGCGGCTAACCCAACAACTAAAGCACAGCCTTCTAGAACCATAGTTGCTGGTATCGCTACTACGGTTGATAGTAAAGCGATTCCCCCTGCTCCGGCGCCTAGTGCTATAACGGTTAGTCCAGCTTCTACATTGTCCACATTCTTACTAATCTTTAAATACTTTTTACTTAGTTGCTCTCTTTCCTTAACTTCATTTTCTAAAAAAGTCTGAATTTCTGATATCTTTTGTAATCTGAATGATTGACCATTGTCTCTTGAGGATATTACTGGCTCTAATGATGGTGCATTTGGTATATTTCGTTCTTCTGGTAGCTCTGGATAAATCTTTTCTTTTAGTTCCATTTTATTATCAACAACTATTTTTTTAAATTGAGTAATAAAGACGACACAAAAATGTGTTTTCTTGTATTTTTTTTATTTTATTAGAGTTGTTTGTAATTGTGGTAACCATGTCATCCACCTCTTCTAATGTAACTTCATTTGTAATAGTTAATTGATTAAGTTTTAAAGCATAAGATAGAGAAACTAAAACAAAGCCTTTACTCATATTGAAACCAATACCTAAGGCTATCGTCTTCGTTTCTCCTCCTTCTAATACTAATGGTTGTTGGGTAAAAATATTCCATGTAACAGGATTAACTTTTTTAGCTGGATACTTAACTTCTACAGGTTTCCAAAAAATAGTTTTTGGTTGAACTATTTTATGTTTTCCATTTCCAAATTTATGCACATTCATATTTTTAAATTTATAATATTGCACCTAATATAGGAATATTAGCAAATGGGCTATTAGGTCCTAAAAGAAGACCTTTTCCATCATAAATTTTACCACCTTGTTTTAAATACAATCCATCACCAACGGAATTCAATCCTTTACCTTTGTATGGTTTAAGATATAAACCTTCACCATCAGTTTCTACTTGACAGGCGCAACCACCTTTCTTAAGATACAAACCATTACCCATTGCTTTTTGAACTCCTGAAGATGCCAAACCAGATAGTGCACCAATTCCTATAGCAGGTAAAACGGTTCTTGCTAATGTAGGTAGAACTGATGAAGCTAATCCTGCTATTAGAGGTAAAAATCCACCTTCTACTTTCATATTTTGCTTAAGTTGTTTAGTTGACATTCTAAACGTTGCCCCCTTACCAGCTTTATAAGCTTTTGTAAGTTTATTTACTTGTGGTTTGGTTAAAGCTATTACATCATTGCCATGAATATCTTCATACTTTAAACGAATACTTGCCGGAGCTTTGTTTCTAAAAGAATGTAAAATTTTTTCCTTTTGTCCGTCTGATATATTTATTTTTGCATTAATATAGTTTGTCATTTTTTATATCTATCTTGCTTCTCTTATATGAAATCTAATTGTTAAATTTTCCCCTCTAAGATTGAGTAATGTTCCATCTTGGTCTGTAATTGATACATTTAAATTATGTATTTCATTTAATGTTAATGGAAGGTAAACAAGGTTTACCGGATTTTCTATAATTTTATATCCTGGTGATACATTTGGAAAAAAACTATAAATTGTATTTTTTTGTGAACCGTTAACATAACTACCTGAAATTAAATCTATATTAACTAGTAAGCTATTAATACTAAGAATATTTACTACATTTTCTGATTCATGAAATCCTTGTGTATATTTAGAACGGGTGAACCCTAATATTTTAGCAATAGAATGTTGTTGGTTAAAATCAACCTGATATCCATTTTCTAAAACAAGAATAGACTTTAAAGTATTAGTATTTGCTGAGATGCTAATATAATTTTCTTCATTAACAGCATCATAATGACCCTTTTTTCTCATTTCTTGTTGAATTACATCATTAATATCAACTAGATCATAACTTCCTTCAGGTATTTTTATTTTTACCCATGTTGCACCATTATCTGGTGTATAAACAAAAATGTTATTGCTAGCATCAATATTAGGAAATGAATAATAAGTTTCAAGATTAACCAATGCTATTTCATATTCTTTATCTTGGTCTAATTTAAGTGGAGGAGTAAATCTTGTTGTAAACTCTGTTTTGTTATCGCTTACGATAATTTGAAATGATGTTTTATGGTTAGTGTTTTTTACTATCTTTTCAAGTAATTCTACTTCCATTTTATAAATTTGTAAAATATATTTTAATGAAAAAATATATTTTTTTAATTATAATCCTTGTAATTTCGTGGTATGTAAAAGTTATCAAAACCACATCTATATTTTCCATCGTTAGGGTTCTTAGTTAAATCTAACACTACAAAACCATGAGGTATTTCCCAACACTTTTTACAAAAATTAATAAACTCTGTTTTAGTCATATCATCTCCTACATGATCACTATAAATATGATTAAGATTTTTTAAGTCTTGTCTAAACAAACATATTAAGTTTGCATTTTCTCTAATAGTTTGACGGGGTAGTCTAAAATAATTTTGTGCCAGATAAAAACAATCAGCATTACTATGTCTACCCCTTACATAATAGTTTTCACACTTGTTTTGTCTTTCTAAAAGTAAGTCATCAAATATCATTAAGTTTTTATTTGATGCATTTAAATCTCTTGGATCAGGTACATCACTAGCATATTCAAAAAATTCACAATCGATATCAGATTTTTCCTTAATTGTTTTTGCCCATTCTTCAACTAATGTTGTAGGCGAAATATCACGGTTTTGAACTTCATCTTTAAGTGAGAACAACCTTAATATGTATTCTTTTGGTATTTTTTCTTCAAAAGCTTTTTTAAGTATTCGATATTCTGGTTGAAACAAACTTTTACCAAAAACGTATAAGTTACCATAATCTAACCATTCAGGTCTTAACAAAAGGTTAAGTAAAAGTGTAGTTTTACCACATCCTGATTTGCCTACTATCAAACCCCTGATACTCCTAGGTAAAAGGGGATGGTTAAATCTTTTTGCTAATGTTTCATTCCAAGATAAATTAACAATATCCATATTTTAATTAAAAAAATTTATTTTAATATATAAAAAATGTATTGTGTTAAATGTAAAGAGAAAACTGATACTACTGATATACAGTATACGGTAAGTAAAAATGGTAAAAATATGGCACGAGGAAAATGTGTTGAATGTGGAACAACAAAAACACAGTTTATTAAACAACAAGAAGGTGGTTCGTTGTTAAACAAAGCAATCAATAACTTACCTGTTGAAATGCACTTACCTGGTCATAATTTTACTGGCCCCGGTACCAAGTTAAAGAAAAGATTAAATCCTGACTTAACACCTAAAGAATGGTCAAAGCCTGTTAATCGTGTTGATGAAGCGGCTTATCATCATGATATCTGTTATCTTAAACATAATGATACTAAAACACGGAATGATGTGTGTGATACTAATATGCTTAAAGAGTTAAATGGTATCTATAATCCTACTATTAAGGAAAAAATGGAAAGAGGATTAGTTTCTTCATTGATAGGAACCAAGAAAAGATTTGGTATGGGTGTCGGTAAAAAAAAAAATATTCACTAGCAGAAGAATTACATAAACCTGTAAAAAGAAAATTTAAGAAAAGGAGAGTTAGAGTAGGGGGTGTCGATAGGATATGGGCAGCAGATTTAGTAGATATGCAAGCATTTTCTAAACTTAATCATGGAGTAAAATTTCTTCTTGCTGTCATTGACATCTTTTCAAAATATGGATGGCTGGTCCCCTTAAATGATAAAACAGGAAAATCTGTTTCTGCTGCACTGAAGAGTATTTTTAAGGAAAGAAAGCCTGAGAAAATGTGGGTTGATCGGGGGAAAGAGTTTTATAACAAAGATGTTAAAGATTTGGTTGAATTGTATTCTACTGAAAATGAGGAAAAATCAAGCGTTGTTGAGAGATGGATTAGAACAATGAAAGAAAAAATGTGGAAGTATTTCTCTGCTCACTCAACAAATGTATATATAGATGTATTACAAAATCTTGTTAAGGAATACAACAACACGAGGCATTCTTCTATTAAGATGTCGCCAATTGAAGCAAGTAAGAAGAAGAATAAAAATAAAGTTTGGACAACATTGTATCCTGATTATGACCAAGTAAGGGAGGATATCAAACCAAAGTTTTCTGTAGGAGACAAAGTAAGGATAAGTAAAAAGAAAAAGACTTTTGAAAAAGGTTATACTACGAGATGGACTGAAGAGGTTTTTACGGTTATCAGAGTAAAACAAACGACGCCTATAACGTATAAGATTGAAGATTTAAATGGTGAAGAAATAAAAGGTTCTTTTTATGAACCGGAACTACAAAAAACGAGCCAAGAGGTGTTTAGGATAGAAAAGGTTATTAAAAAAGGTAAAAAGAAATCTCTTGTAAAGTGGAAAGGTTATTCTGATGAGTTTAATTCATGGGTTGATAACGATGCCATTGTAAATATTTAACTATATAAAAATGAAAGATATTTTAATTGATAATATAACTTTACCAAATAAACCTTTAAGCAATTTTGAGCTTGAGGATGCCGTAAAAAAATTAAAAATAAAAAATTTTAGAGGAACATTTTTAAGAGATGCCCTACCTAAAAAAGTAAGAAATAAAGAATGTGGTATATTAAATCTTGATGCTACTGGCGGATCTGGTACACATTGGGTTGCTTGGTTTAAAGATGGAAAGAAAAAAATTTATTTTGATAGTTATGGTATTCAACCACCTCTTGAAATTATAGATTATTTAAAAAGTCCATTACATTACAATACGGATCAATTACAACAAGCAGGTGAAGTATTTTGTGGACATTTATGTTTATACATTCTTAAAGAGTTGTGCTTGGGTAATAAATTTCAAGATATTTTAAATAAACTTTTTTAGTAATATTAAAAATGCCTGTTGATAAATTTGGAAGAATGGATGAAGTTAAAACAAGCGGTGATGGGGTATCACTTGCTTACATTACTAACAACTTTTTACGTAAAGATGGAACGGTCACCGTTACCGGTTCCATAAATATGGATGGTAACACATTAACGAGGGTTAGTAATCCAGTAAATCCTCAAGATGTTGCTACTAAGAGTTATGTTGATGGTAGTAGCTCAGGGTTGTTAGATGAAAACGGGGGGTATCATATAGAGGGGTATCTAAACATGGGTTTTAATAAAATAAAAAACTTAGATGAACCTGAAGAGCCGAATGAAGCTGCTACAAAAAGATATGTAGATGGTATTAATGCAATACGAAAACAACAAGATGGTACCTGGTCTGCTGTTGCAGATATAAGCATGAAGGGGTATCATTTAATGGATCTTATAGATCCTGCATCCCCGAAGGATGCTGCTACAAAAAGATATGTAGATTATGCTAATCGCGCATTTATTCATGATGGTGATACATATACATCAAGTAGTGACATTTCTATGGGTGGATGGAGGATTAATGATGTTGCTTCACCTATAAATAATCGACAAGTTGCAAATAAGTTTTATGTAGATAGCATTGTTAATACGGCTACCGCAGGAAAAAGAGCTTTAAGACAAAACCAAGCTGGGGTTTTCTTAGCAACTGGTAAAATAGATATGAACACTCACCCACTTACCGGCTTACCAAATCCAATAGACCGTGATTCTGCTGTCAATAAAAATTATGTTGATAATGGGGGTGCCATTGTAAAAAATCCTGATGGAAGCTTTACGGCCTCCGCGGATATAAATATGCAAGGCTTTACTATAAAAAATGCGGTAACCCCAGTAGAAGAAAGAGATATAGCAACAAAATCCTACGTAGATGAAAAATTAGGCATTAAACCAAAACCTATAATTACCGTGTGGGCTGAGGAAAAGGGAGAACTTAAGAAAAACAACTTTCAGTTTTCATTTGGTAATGGTTTATCTGGTCCATCTCATGCATTAGGGGGTTATTGTTTATCCGCGTCAGGAAGAATATTACGCGGCACATTAGTTTCTTTACCAAAAGATGATAATGATAGTATACTTGAAATAACCATATCATCTGCTGAAACTGGAAAAAATATTATTAAAAAACGTGATGAGTTATGTACTTGTACAGAGTTTAATCCTCCTATTGAGGTCAACCAATGTGATGTTATAAATTTTAAAACTGTGTCAAAAAATCCAAAGGTAACTAATTCTTATGTAGCTATATTGATAGAATTGGATATGTAAAATATATAACCCAGAAAAAGGGTTAAATATTTATAAACTTAAAGTTTATGCTATATTCTTCAATGTCATTAATACAACTTTCAAGGAAACTATGTTCATATGGACAATCTATAAATCTTTGTTTAAAGAGAGATAGCAAATTGGTTAAATCTTTACTGTTAAATTGATGTTTAACGCGTATGTTGTTACCACCAGCATAAAATGTTATGTTTAGGTTACCCTCGTTAGGTTGTTCATAAAACATTTTACTGCAGTAGTAGTATATATCACTAAACCATCTTGGGTCTTTATAGGGCATTAGACCGGTTCCATTTGTGTAAATGATTTTGTTTGTGTTTGTAGGATGAATATTTGATTTATCCTTAAGTAGGTCATTTAGCTTTTGCTTGAAATCTGGCTCTAGTTCTAGCATTTTATTTTATGAAAAATTTTGTTTAATATTCTATTTCTGCTATTTCATCCATGATGTCTTCTTTAATTTTCTCATTTTCTTCTTCCACCACAGCTTTCAACTGTTGTTCTGATACCATGATACCCTCTTTCTCTTTCAACAAAAGATTTTCTAGTTTTTTATAAATTTCATCCTCTTTCTTTTCTAAATATGTTTTTATATTACCTAGGGTTTCTCTTTTAAAATCATCATAAGCATTACAAAACTGTAATTCTGTTTTAGATATGCGACAATCTGTTGAAAAACCGTTTTTTTTATCTTCTCTTTCGGATATTAGATGATCTAGATAGAAACATTCGTCTGCAAATTCACAATTTTTATCAAACCATTCTTGCATTACTCCACCATATATACTATGGGTTAGGTAGTAAGTATAACAATTTATTTTTTTATAAAACTCTTCTAGTTCTCTAAATTCTTTTATCAGATTTTCCACATGTTTGTATTCTTCATCCTCTACGGAAAATGTTACACATGCTCTGTTTGTTATTTCTTTAAATAACTCATATTTATGTTCAATATCCTCATATGCTCTTGAATGGAACCGGTCTATTGCCTGTTTGTTTTTTACAGTTTTACTTGCTTCTATTTCTTCCATTATTTTTTCCATATTTTTCTTTTAATATGGGTTATATTTTATCTTAAGATAAAATATATACCATGAATTATCATTTAAGTCCTATTTTAACATGTTTTTTTTCTTAGTCTTTTTTGACAAACACATCAGCTACTTCCTTTATTATTTGTTTTTTAAAAAAATCACAATCCTTGTCTAAAGATGAATGTTTATCATTTAAAGCATGTATAACTTCATCTTCTATATCCTCAAACACATTGTCTAAAGTTTCCTCCATCTGTTCTCTTATCTTATCAACATCTGTATCTAAAGCTATGTCGTTTTTTAAATCATCTAACCTAAACTGAAGATCCTCCTCTTTCACAGCGTTAAAGTAGCGGGTAAGATTTCTTATTGCTTTTGCTATTATATCCTCTGCTCTACTTTCAAACAAACCGTTGATGATGCTTGCCTCTTCATAAAACAAGTCATCAAACTCTTCTTGTGATCGTATGACAACGCCATTGTTATCATTATTATCACTTATGTTTTCATTATTATTTTCAGTAAAACTTGCCATTTTACCTACTTTTACTTAGGAATTTTTAATCTTAAATTCAATTTTTATTTAATTTTGACAAGTGATTTTATAATTTTTCTTATTAAAAATCTAAAGCCCACCCCAAAGGTTATAAACTGGCTAGCCATTGCATGACGCGTTGGTTGATGGGGGGTTTCGATGGGGGTTGCAGATGTAAGTGATTGTCTTGAGCAACTCATTGACTCGGTAACTCGGTAACTCGGTAACTCAGTATCTGAAGCAATGACGTGTGATTATGAAATTTTTTTTTTTTTAATCTTAAACTCTCAGGTTAACCACTTACTCAGTCACTCGGCTAACCCACTTACTCAGTAACTCAAGTTCTAAAGGTGTGTGCATGAAAATTTTTTATTTTTTATTTTTTTTTTTTTTTTTTTTGTTCATGAAATTTTTTTTTTTTTTTTTCGAAAATTTTTCAGTTAGTGGGTGAGGGGTTGAGGGGTGATAATAATTGAATTAAAGGTGAAGGGATTAGGATGGGGGTTAGTTTGATTTAATTATGATTGCTTAATCTATTGGTTCGTTGGTTTATGATAATTTTATGAGCATGCGGCTTAGAGGGCGTGCCTGTTACATGAAATTTTTGGTGAGGGGTAAGATAGAACAGGATTTAAGCTTTTTTTGTTGTATAAGGGGGTGAGGGGGGATGAGGGGGGGTGAGCCAGATCAAGTCTTTTATATACTACTAGCCACAAGGGGTCCTATTACGAATACAATTGCAAATTTCCTACCATGGTCATTTGCTAACATCATCGCGGCAGAAAAACGAGCATATATGTCCGAACTATCGAAAATAAACAGAACTGACATGACTTTCTGTTAAATTTCTCTGCGGCAATAAAAAGAAAGCTCAGTATGCTATTACGGTGTCTTAGATACCGAATGGCTACGGCCTAAATGACTGTGTAATAGATTCAAAAAGAACAGAAGAGCTCCACCAAACTATGCTTCAGAATTTTACAATTCAAAACACAGCAATTCACAATACAAATGACAAACTCCCACCCACCTACACTTCACAGAGCCCAAAAAAATTCAAACTGCCCCAAACCGTCACCATTGCGTTGATCCAAAAACCGAGCAAGTCACGAAGAACAAAAAAAAAAACCGGTCCCCCATAGATCTCCAAAACCTGAGAATCCAACGATGACAACGACAGCGCATGCCTCAACGGTGATGCCAAGCGTGCAATCCCCTTTCAAACTTCAGTCACAATCGCCAATATCACCCACTTTTCTGACCCCCCCCCCCCACTCCTACTGTGTTTTGGGCCTTTATATATCATAATCGAATGCACCCAGAAACGTCTAGAAGTACATTCGAGAAAAAAACAGGGGAATTCCGAATAAACATATACGCTGGATTATGGCAATAATAACATCAGTTTTTCTTTGAGACCAGAATATGGACCTTTCATACAAACAGTTAAGCACCTGTATTACTATCGATTAAAATCATTCGCTAATTACAAAGTAATTATGAAAATTAATATTCATTCGAGACTATTCTGCATACATCATGTTCTTGTAAAGAAAACATCGAAAGTACTAGAAATATCTTGACACTGTTACTAAAATTAGAGCATTAAATAAACATTAATGCATTGCTAGATTATTCACGAACATTCCGTAACAATGCGAAAACGAAAAAAAAAAAAATCGTTTCTTAAAGGCCCAGTAGCGGCCAAAAAGAAATCATCTGCAGGAGGTTCTGTGGAGTTAACGCTTTTAAAAATACCAGGCGACAACATTTTAGACTTGTTTAACCCTTTCCCAAACAAGCCCTGGTTTTCACGTGTCTGCAGTACAGGTCTTTTGAAAACACTGTGGGAAAAGGAGCAATTGCTCGTAACGAGCAATTTCTCCTTTTTTCCTCAGTGTTTTCTACCCGTTTTGAGAACTTTCTGCCATTTTCATCAAATTTAAAATTGTCATCTGCAAACCTTTTCAATTTGGACCAGTCCAAAATTTGTCGTTTGGGAAAGGGTTAAATTAAAAGCATTTGCAGACGACATATCAAATATGGCTGAAATGAGGGACTTTGTGGGTGAAAGAATAGAAAAAAATGGGTAAAGGAGAAAGTCTGGTTTCAAGCATTTTCTCCTTTTCCCACTATGTTTTCAAATGTCTTTTTTTATGGGGGGGGGGGGTCGGTTAAACTCTGAATTGTTTGGAAAAGGGTTTGAAAATGTCAATAAAGAATTAAAAAAAAGACCGTGGCGTTCTACTGTTATTTTTACGCTTAAGAATGTGATTTCAAAATTGAATTTCAACAATGACATTGCAATAAGTATTTATTTTCGAGAGTCCCTTACAAATTGAGTTGTAAGTGTGAAAATTGCGAGTATAATAGCGAGGTTATTTTAGCGCTTACAAACTAAAGTTCATTGTAAGGATAGTTTAAATAAAGATCAGGCTGTGCAGAACGTGCAATCTGATCTCAGATCCTCACTGTCAGATATTCTGGCAAAAAACAATACAGAAATTGCCATTTGAAGTAGATTTTTTCTTGACTGAAAACGTGTCACACATTTTAGCATTTATAAACTAAAGTTCATTTTACGGATAGTTTAGATAAAGATCACGCTGCACAGAACGTCCAATCTGATATTAGATCTCAGTGTCAGATAGAAACACTACAGAGATTGCCATTTTAATTAGACTTTTTTCTTCACTGAAAACGAGTTTATTTTACGGATAGTTTAGATTAAGATCAGATTGCACAGAACGTGCAGTCTGATACTTACTATCAGATATTCTGGCAAAAAACAATCTGAAATTGCCATTTGAAATAGATTTTTTTTTTTCTTGACTAAAAACGTGTCACACATTTTAGCACTTAGAAACTAAAGGTTAATTTTACGGATAGTTTAGATAAAGCACAGACACTGCAATTTGATCTCAGATCCTAACCGTTAGAAAGCAATACAGAAATTGCCAACTTAACCCTTTCCCAAAAGCCCTGGTTTTCACGTGTCTGCAGTACAAGTCTTTTGAAAACACTGTGGGAAAAGGAGAAATTGCTCGTAAGTGGGAAAAGGAGAAATTGCTCGTAACGAGCAATTTCTCCTTTTCCCTCAGTGTTTTCTACCCTTTTTGAGACCTTTCTGCCATTTTCATCAAATTTAAAAATGTCGTCTGCAAACTCTTTCAATTTGGACCAGTCCAAAATTTGTCGTTTGGGAAAGGGTTAAGAAGATTTTTTTCTTGACTGAAAACGTGTTACACATTCATATCGCGTTCTGAGGGTAAACTGTCTTACCTCCAAACTGGGAAGAAAAAACTTCCCAGGTGGAAATAAGAAACAAATATGCTTCAAATTTTACAGACATTCTGGTCACAGTTTATAATCAAACAACGGTCGTTGTAGATGTAAAATTTGACTTAATCCTTAAGCTGTCAAGCACGACTCGGGGCGCTTTTGCGGACAGTGTAGATCAAGATCAGACTGCACAGAACGTGCAGTCTGGTCTTCGATCTACAGTGTCCGCTACGGTGTTTTTTCCCGTTGAAATCATTTTTAAAATCGCAATATTTGACTATTGCGTGGAAATCTTCGTTTTTATCATTTAACAACCTATTGGTTAATGCTAGGTTTGATCTGGTTTTCGAAAAGCCATCCATAAAAATTTATGAGCCATGCTCTGTGAAAACGGTGTTTAACTAATTTCCAAACACTATCGACCCATATCAGCACACTCGAAACTTTTTACTGTCAGTCAGTTTTCTGCATGTCACTAGACATGACTCAGCCGGTTGTTATGATGTTCATGATTCAGTCGGTTGTTAGACAACATAGATTATAGGAATCCATAATTCTGTGATGTCTTGCATGGTACAATGCATTACGGAAATGCACTAAACTTCCTTTTGCCAGATTACAACTCATATACCTCGCCTATTGCTCTGAAAAAAGTCAGGCTGAGTGGCCCATTCATTTTCACATCCGGTATTCCTTACACTATATGCTTTTAAACTGTTAATGCACTGAATGTATGAAAAGGACCTTTGAAATGGAGGGGGGGGGGGGGGGCGGGGGAACAGCCGAAATATTGGTCTTTGAATGTTCTTTTCTTTTGGCCAGAAAAGGCATTAAAATAGCAGACAGTGTATTCAGATCTTGATTAACGCTGTCCAAAAATGTCGGTTCAATATATGAGGTTTAAATTATTACCAGATGCTGACTCGCAGACAAACTTTGGAAATATTGCGACAAACGCTAAGTATCCTAGATCGATGGTGCAAAATAATGTGGACAGATGTATTTTGGTCAAAAGTGCAGCAGACATTTCATCTTATGCCTCAAAATGTTCAATCTGGCTGGCTGGTTGGTATGATGACTTAACGATATCAACATCGAGCGAACACACTACCGACCGACCGACCTCGAGACTGACTGACTAACCGACCTTGACCAACCGTCCGATCGACCTACCGATCTTTTAGTGTGTCTTCTCTCTTATATTTCCTTCGTCAACCCTCTCTCTCTCTCTCTCTTTCTCTGCCCCTTACTTATTTCAGTATTTCTCAATTTTCTATAAAATGTCCTCCTTATCTGACATCTATATCTTAAGAATTATCAAGATTTACGCCCAGACTTTTCTATTATTCCCTGGCTTTTAACCCGTATTGTACTGATAAAAACACAACATATACCGCGGTAGAAAAAGCCCCATTGTTACAATCATCATGACAGGTTCCTAATCTAACATAATTCGGACAGTGTAGATCCAAGATCAGACTGCACATTCTGTGCAGTCTCATCTTGGATCTACACTGTCCACAAAATAAAGAGTTCAAAATTACCAATAGCACTGTAAGGGTAAAACTCCCGATGCTCCATTGATATCAGATAAGCCCACACAAATACATTTACTTAATGGTATTCAAGTCGATTGTCGAAAAACCGTCTTGGGAGCAAGTAAGGGGAACAATCTATTTTGCGTGCGTTTCCCTGCAAAAAAAAAACTGCACAAGAGGGTAACGAGAGTTTTAAGATCATTACGGACCCCGATACAAGCGTACCACGGGTTTTAAAATCATTACCGATCCGGATACAAAGCGTAACCTGGGATTTAATATTATAACGGACCTCGATACAAGCGTAACAAGGAATTTGAAATCCCAATGGGCCCCGATACAACGCGTAAACAGGGTTTTTATATGATCATAGTCCTCGATACCAGCGTTACCAAGGTTTTAAATCATTATTGACTCCGATATAAACGTAACGAGGGTTATGAAATCATTATCGATCCCGATATAAGCGTAACCAGGGTTTTAAAATCACTAGCAACCGATACTAAGCTTAACACGGGGTTTAAATAAAAATGGACCCCTATACAAAGCGTAACCAGGGTTTTAAAATCATTATAGGCCCCAATACTAAGCGTAACACGGGATTGAAAATAACTAAGGACCCTGATACAAAGCGTAACCATTTTCAACCCCGATACAAAGGACAACAAGTGTTTTAAAATCATTAAGGACCCCGATACAAGTGTAACCAGGGTTGTGAATCCGTTATCGATCCCGATACAAGCGTAACAAGGGTTTTACAAATCATTAAAGACCCAGACACAAAGCGTAACCATTTTTTTCAGCTATTCAGGACACAAATACAAGCGTAAGGGTTTTAAAAATCATTCAGTACCCAGATACAAAGCGTAACCAGGGTTTTTAAATTGTTATGGACCCCGATACAAGCCGCACAAGGGTTTAAAATTCATCAACTCTTTACTACACTATCCCGAGTTTTAACGACCCTTGAAAAGGGGCCTTTTGAAAAAATTGTTGAAACAGGAATTTTAATGCTGGTAACCAGCAATTTCTCCTTTTCCCATAATGTTTTCTCTATCATCAAAAGCAAATTAAATCATTGTAGTGGTATTACTGTTGAGGGAGAAGAAAAGTTTGTGGCGATTCCGTATTTTTTCCCATCATGTACATATGAGCCATGCTCTGTGAAAAGGGGGTTTAATGTATCTGCGAAAAAAATATCGACCAGGTCAGCCTGCGCAGTCCGCACAGGCTGACCTTGGCCGAAACTTTTCGCTATTGGTCAATTTTCTGTATGTCCAAGGACCAGTGTACCTCATGATTAAGTTCGTTGTTAAAAAGGATGACTATTATAGATCCATAATTATGTGATGGTTTGCATGGTATTATGTATTATGGAGATGCATTAAGCCCCCTTTTACCAGAACATTGGCTCATATGTATTTTTGGTTTAGTATTTCACAAAGTAGAAGACAATGTAGTCCACGATCAGACTGTGATTTCTGTGCTGCTCGATCTTCGATTACACTATCCGCAAAATCCAATCTAGTCTTGACCTACAATGTCTACAGAAACTGCAAAAGTTGCACTGCGCTCTTTCCAGTTGACGGGCTTTACGCCCGAGCTTCCGATTTCAGAGTTCGAGTCTTTTGATTCAGATCAGGTCACATGGGGGGGCCCTTAGGCATACGGAAAACATAGTGAATAAAAGCCAAGGTTTGTTAAAAGAGGTGAAAGGTCAGCTTGCAATACACAAGGCAGGTTCTTTTGAAAAATGATACGTTTGGTTCTTTGACATCATCATGGCCGATCTGACAGACAAGCAAACAAGGCGTATACGGTGGAAAATTGACGGAAAACTTGTTATGGAGAAAAACGATACTTTTAATCTCTTTTTCTAGCCCGACAGGGTTATTCGAACTATTTTAAACTGCGTTTAACCCATTAACATGGACCAAATTGCTATCCGGGTTATTGTAAACGTATCAGTCATTGGTACACAGCGTGACACAAATAAGACACATGAAATAATTATACAGTTCAAAGCAAAGTTACAAAAATGCAATGCTTGCTAATACATATGAGTCGCGCTTTATGCAAACGGGGTTTGTTGCATTTGAAAAAAAGTATCGACCAGTTCAGCCTCCGCAGTCCGCGCAGGCTGACTTGTGTCGAAACTTTTAGCTATTATATAAATTATTTGCCTGTCAGAGGGCCATTCTACCTCATGATTCATGTGGGTATTTTTTAGACAAAATTAAACCATTTTATGTGACGATTTGTTTGGTCCTTTGCATTATGGATATCCATTAACCCTTTCAGCGCCATAGGCGAAAACAGGGACTTTTGCGGACGGCACAGATCAAGATCAGACTGCACAGAACGTGCAGTCTGATCTTTGATCTGTACCGTCCGCTAAATTAGTCAAGCCCCTACGATAAAAAAATCTTTCTGGGTCTCTGTGGATTGCATTTACAGCCACCGAAAGAAGTCGAGTTTATTTATCTGGCGCCGAAAGAGTTAAACTCTTTTTTATCGGCGCATTGCTCAATAGGTGTCTGTCTGTGTTCACTTTATGGTTTAGGTTTAATTCCTGTTCAAGTCGCAAGGCACACACGAGTGCAGTACTACCTTAGCCCTCATTTTTTAAAAGGCAAACATTTTTTCCCCAAAAAAGTGAGGCTAGTTTAACCCTTTACCACACAATCCCGACTTTTAACGACCCTGAGAAAGAAGCCTTTTGAAAACGTTGTGGGAAAAGGAGAAAATGCTGGTAACCAGCATTTTCTCCTTTTTCCACAATGTTTTCTACCCTTCCAAAAGCATATTTTAATTTTAAGTCACATTTATTTTGTCGTCTGCAAATGCTTTCAATTTGGACCAGTCTAAAATTTTGTCGTTTGGTAAAGAGTTAAACGAATTATCTCGCGTCGTTTCACAAATAGTTTGATGTCCTTTTTTTTCTCCACATGGACATTAGGGTATGTCTCGAAGCGCCTTTCAGATTAAACTTATTTCGACTGAACACTTATTTCTTAATCCTTATTTAGAGATCTACCGAAATGTAACCCTCTAGGCGAAAACAGGGGCTTTTGCGCACGGCATAGAGGAAGATCAGACTTCACGTTCTGTGCAGTCTGATCTTAGATCTATACTGTCTGTTTGTTCAGTCAAGCCTATCTGATAAAATTCTTTCCCAGTTTTAGTGGACTGTATTTTCTGCTGTGTGAAAGACTTCATACAAATATTACACATCGCAGGCATAGGAGGCACAAGAGAAACACGTTTTACTATAAAAAATATTATGAGGGAAAAAGGGCAATTGATTTTTATAAAAAAAAATTCTTTTTCTCCCACAAGATTTTTTTTTAAAGCTGCTTCTGATTTTTATTTAAATTTTCTGCAAAAAAAAATATAACTGGTTAGTTGTTTTCAACATTTTTGAAAACAGTTAATAAGCTACATTTCTACTAGTACATGTATATTCATAAGGTGTAGGGCGATAACAACTTTGAATATTCATTATCATGATCCTGTTTTAGACACTGTTATCCCTTAGGCAGCTAAGCGCGACTCAATGCCCTTTTGCGGACAGTGTAGAACAAGATCAGACTGCACAGAAAATATGATGTTTCGTATTAATGTGTTACGTAACCCATACTTCCGTTCCTTGAAATCCTTATCTACAAAACAGTCAGTACTTTTTACCCCCCCTACACATACATTTACAGTACTGCTCCTATTATTTAAACATTCGACATTTCGAAAATATATTTTTTTTAAAGTTTTTGTTAGGAATGACATGGAGGGGGAGAGTAGCATGAGTTCATAGCTGCTAATAGTGTATGAAGGGACAGACAAACATTCTCATTATAGCTTTAAGATGAATACTCATTTTTTGAGTGTAATATATTTCCATCTAAATTTCCAATTTATTAGACCTATCCGAAAACTGTCAGTGTTTCACTAGTGTCCTCTTTTGCTTCTCTTCCCCGATTAAGTCAACTGGACCAGACAGTCAAAGGTAGGAATTTCTATTCCAGAGTATGTTTTGTTGGCAATTAAGACAAAAAAAAAAGGCGTTTAAAACTTTCCGAAGCAAATGAGCGGCGCGCTGGCAAAAGTGGGTTTAATGCATCTCCGTGATGCACATACTAAGCAAATCGTCCCATAATTATGGATCCATAAAATCCAACCGACTAAATTATAAGCTAAAATGGTCCCTGTAAATGAAGAAAATTTACCATTAGCAGAAAGTTTCGATCCAGGTCAGCCTGCGCGGACTTTTTCCCAGAACATGGCTCAAATACATTTTACTTCAAATTAATCATAGATCAATGGCGGAAACGTACCACTATTGGTATCAGCTTTGTCTGCGCATGTCAGTAGTCTTCGAAGATTTGACCTGTCTGCTATGACGTATCACAATCCTGTACAGGATGAATATTACTACACGAAATAGCAAGCAGAAAATGGCTATAAATAATAGTCTGTGGAAAAATCAAGCCAGTTTTTCGCTACAAATTTCTTGAAAATATAATGATTTCAAATGGGGAAAATAAATTCATAAAATACCATTGTTTACTCCAAATCCCTGTAGATAGTGTTTTTAAATATAGACACAGGAAAAACCGGGATTTGTACAACAAACTGACAACAAAGATAACGTCCCGACCCCGCTTGGCTGATTCCGGAGCCTTTTCTCAAGCTTATAGGGGCTATGTTTTAAGTGGCATATGTTATATGCTAGCTAACCGTGACTGGATGAATCGTACATGGTAGGTTTCAGTGAGTAAACGTGCATTTTATTTTAAAATTCGCTGCCTTTATTGCCACCTTCAAAAGTAGTCCGATTCTGTACCCAGAGTGCCCATATCAGATAGGTTACGTATTTGAAAAATGCCACCTAGCGGAAGATAATGTTGCTTTTAGTTTGTTTGCCGCAATCTTTTCCGGTCCAAAAAACATCCGCATATTCTGCCCAAATACTATGAGTCACAAGTCAGTCGTCATTCATAAAGAAAAAAAAAATGGAGGAATGTTTTGCCGGTTATTTATTCTTAGCAGTTTCCAAGGAATCGTGACAAGAAAACGACAACTCAAGGTGTTTCATCCTCATTTACATACAAACAAAATAAAGGAAACGATACGCTTGAGTTCTCTATCAAAGTGTCGCAAATCTTAAACTTGGCGCCTGATGTTTTCGTCTGGAAAATATGAGCCATACTCTGTGAAAAGGGGGTTAAATGTATCTGCAAAAACTATCGACCCACGTTTCGGAAAGTTTTGATTTTCTTAATTTTATGCATGTCAGTGGACCATTCTACCTCAGGATTCAGCTGGTTGTTACACAAAATGAATTTTACGGATCCACCATTATGTGATGACTTGCTTGGTATAACAGAGATGCATTAAACCCTCTATTTCCAGAGCAGGGCTCATATATATCTATACCAAAAAGGCATATCTCTAAAACAATTTTTGTATTACCGTTAACCAGGACTTGAAAAGTACAATCTAACCAGCGCCCTAATTGATAGCGTTTCTGTTGTCGATATTAAAAAGTTTTTTGCGGTATTTTCAAGTTGAGTACGTTATCATACCACAATTACCTTTTTTTCTCTCTCTCAAATATACTACATCAAAAAAGAAAGAAATAATAGCCTGTCAGTATGCCAATTAAAATTTCGATTAATAAACACTTTATTGGAAAACGGCACGCTTCTACCATTGTTAGTCGACAGGTGTCGCCACTAAACACGTGCATAATTCAACTTCCTGTCACGTGCTGTGTGCTTCAAAATGGAGTAATATTTACTTTATTTCTATGGGTGTTTCACAATTTCTCATAAATTTCCATTTTTTATTAGAAAATTTTTACAGCGCAGGTAAAACCTGAGTTAATCAGCCGAGTAAAGCTAGACAACTGTGTTCGAAGCAGCTGTTAGTTAGGTGGATTATCATAACCCTTACAGCGCCGATTAAACCTAATGAACATATTTAGTGAAGAAATAAGACTCAAATAATTGCAATTTCACAGTTGCTCTTGTTCACGGTGTCTACGCCAAGCGGCCTATGTAGAGAGCGTTCGGTGCAGTCTGACATTGGCTGCAAAGGCAACTAAATTTGTGCACTTCAAGAGCCAACTTAGCTATATTGAACCCTATTGATAAATTAGAAGAGGTACAAGGCACATAATCTACTCATCTCTGACGACCTAGCTTTATTTTGAAATAAAGGAGTCTCATCTGGCAGAATGGCTATCTGTTTGTCGTACCTTTTTCTAGTCTAAGGTAGTGCTTACCACCAATGACCAAAAAGCCTTTTGTAGACATAACGTTTATCAGTACAGCTGGTACGACGGAGAATGTACATGTATTTGAAGGGAAAGTAGAGTGATTTTTTATGAATAATACATGTACTCGTTTTCCCAAAATGTTTTCGAAATCTGTCTGTTGTAGCGATTTAAATGGTCGTATGTGTGTAGCCATGTTTACTACTTTACACACAAACTTACTTTTGACAAAGAATCATTACTTCATGGTGAAGGGCAGGTCGTATGGATTGTGGTGAGAGAGAGAGAGAGAGAGAAAGGGAGAGAGAGCGAGGCGCAACAAAGAACATTTTTTCAATAAAAATAAATGTATTCCTTACATTGTTTATTCATCGAATCGCATAAAAGCATTTTTCTAAGTAATTGCTAGTTACCAATAATGATTATTTTTTTCGGCGGAGCTGAATGCGCTGACTTTTGACCTATTTTGTGGTGTTGCTGTATTCGGCTGAATAAATAGAAATATGCGATTGGTAAAAAAATAGTGGACATGTTTACTGTACGGGCCCCTGCAGGCCATTTGTGGGGAATTTTACGTCGTCTATCTTTTTTTTTATTAAAGATATTTCTTGTATCGGCTGCAAGAAAACCTGCCCCTTTCGTACTATGATTCGATTTTTTTTTTGTTTTTATCCTTACCACTTCTTTGAATATCTGTCAGCCTGTCAATCATTTTTTTTAACTCCCGACAGCTTGACGTTTATAATTCTATGGAAGTTTCTTTTCTTTTGTATGTATAGAAAATTATATTCATGGTCCAACAGTGTGTTTTGGGGGTTCCTTTTGTAGAGTAAATGAGATTTTCTATGTTCGCTTTGTAATCAGGTTTTAACACATATTTAATTAATATCAAATTTAAACTTCACCTTTAATGCTTAACCCATTACAGTCAATGCTGCTTAAACGCCTGTTAACAAATATAGGTTATGAGTGACACACGGAACACGGAAAAAAAAAATGAACCATGCTCTGACAAAAGAGAGTTAAATGCATTTCTGTTGTGCATGAAACCAAACAAGACATCATATAACTATGGATCCATAAGATCCATTTCGTGTAACAACCAACTAAATCATGAGGTAGCAAGGTCCTTGGACATGCAGAAAATATAGAGAAAGCAGAAAGTATCGTCCATGTCAGCCTGTGCGGACTGCGATATGGGTCGATGCTTTTTGCAGATGCACTAAACGTCTTTTCACAGAGCATAACTCAAACGTATTTTTGAATTACTCTAAAACATTTTGCGACACGAAGCACATTATTTATAACAACCATTCGACATATCTTTAAACGCTTTCTATAGCAGAAGGGTAAAAAGTCGTGCTTGTATAGAAACGGGTTAAATGAATACAGACATTATGTCCAAAACATGATAGTTCAATTGCAATGAACCCCGAAATCAAAGTGACCACATTTCAAAATCTCTGAATTCTAATCAAAAGTTCTTATGAAGGAGTCTGTCCGTCTGTTTTTGTCTGTCTGTCTGTCTGTCTCTGGCAGCGGACATCCTTTGTTGTATTTCAAACTATCCGTAAACCAATCTTGGCCTCTTGACCATAAATAAGCTCTCCTTATTTTACAAGCCGTACACACACTCACTTGCAAGGTATATTAAAAAAATTAACGTCAAAAAATATTTCTGCTATGTACTAGTATAACATTTAACAGAAATACAGTGAACTATATGGATGTAGTGGGTGTAAAGTATGCATGGAATTAATTACTTTTTTCAATTCATATTCAAAAGCCAAAAGGATTCACTAGGAAAAACGAGTATTCAATGCAACCCCCTTATACAATACAGCTTAAAATTGATCGAGTATTAATGAGTACGAAGTAACGATTAACGCGAACGATCTACTATTTAAATAAAAACCTGATCCGAAATTCGATTTACTTATTAAACTTCGGTTTTACTTATTAAACATCCATCCATTCATTGAAATGCAACACCAAATTAGTCCTTTAATGGTAAAGAGGGGTAACCCTTTCTACGATAGGACTGACATATTAAGTGGCTTTTGCGGACAGCTTAGTTCAAGATCAGACAGTAGAACAGTCTCATAACTGATTTTAAATCTATGCCATCCTGCCGCTATATTATTTCTGGGGCCAAGTATGCCTCTTTGTAGACGTAATTTAGACAAAACTGAACATAAAAGGACATTTTTTTCTATTTTGTGACGAAAATCTTCAACTTTATCCTTTGTTATATACCATGAAGTTACCAAGCACGACTTTGGGGTCATTTTGAGGAAAAAACAGATCAAGAACAGACAGCACAAAATGTGCAGTTTGATCATGGATCTGGTGTGTTCGTTTAAAGTGAAAACCACTTCGAAATTGCAATATTTTAGTTTTTATTACTGGTTTAAAATATTTATTTTATTTAGCAGCTCAAGGGTAAAAAACTAACAAACGGAAAAATCATGATCTATATATCATTGATTTGAAACTGGCATAGTAAAGCTTAATCACTTAATTGTGGTATCGAAGAGAGCAAGCAAAGATCATGTATGAAGGATGTGCAATCTGATCTTCGTCTACTTCATTTACAAAGACAACAGGGTTTGTGATCAGTGGTACAAAAGTTTATATTATGGAGAATAATCCTGTTTCAAAGACATGCATCCTGATGACCTTTTCAGAGTGGATTTAAATTTTATTATATATATTTAGTTAAGTTTATTTTTATTTTTATTTTACATGGATTGAGAAACAAGCTCTTACAACTTATACGAATCTCTCTCGATTCTGCTTCCTGGGAACTACACCAGTACTCGCGCCGAATGTGTGGACCAATGAACAATCCCGAAGTTGACACCCACTCCCGTGTATCGAACTCAGGACCTTATGGTTACGAGGCCGACGCTCTATCTCACAACCACGGAAATAAAAGATAAAAGAAATAACCGTATACTTGTCCGTCGCACGTTTCTCTAAGAGAAAGAGAGATCGGTGGATCGAACAATCGATTGATCGATCTACAAAAAAAAACAAGAGGGCCATGATGGCCATGTATCGCTCCACTGGCTTATCAATATAAACCATAAATACTAAACATTTCAATTCTGAGCCAAATGGTTTCAAAATGAAGACTTACAAAGTTTTCTTTGTAAAAGCCCATGTTAAAGTTGAGACCCTCAGGGAAAAGCCATTTTTGATCCCAGAGCGATAATCACTTGAACCCTGGTAGAGGTCCACAAGATAAAGCCACATGCCAAAATAATACAGGTCTATGCTGTATGGTTATAAATACGGTGATTTTCAAGTTTCGTCCATATGAAGCCTCTGTAAAACATAAGACCCATAATGCAAGGCTAATTTCAAAAAAAAAAAAAAAAAAAATCAAAAGTGCTCCAGATTTGCCCTTGGGTTTGCGGTTAGGAGCAAAAGGATTTTTTGAATTTTCACCCTATAAGCACATGTTTATGACCAAATTTGGGAGTTCTTGCCTTATGGCTAGTAACAAGACGGTTTCTGAAGTTTTCACTCCATAAACCCATGTAAAACTTGTGACCCCTGGTGCAGGGCCAAACTTGATCCTAGGGTTGTAACTTGGGCCCTCTTTGTAGTTGTCCACTAGACAGAGCTATAATTATGCAAAATTTGGTAGCCCTAAGCCTTATGGCTATGTACACCAAGATTTAAAAGTTTTCCCTATATAAGCCCATGTTAATCTTGTGCACCTTCGCCCCCCACCCCTCCACCCCCCAGCATGAGGCCAAATTGACCCCAGGACTGTAATTTGGGCACTTTTGGTAGACCCCCACCAGATCAAGCTAAATGCAAAATTTGGTAGCTTTAGGCCTTATGGCTAGGTACTGGAAGATTTCTTAAGTTGTCTCACTATGTACGCCCATGTAAAACTTGTGACCCCTGCAGCGGGGCCAATTTTGACCCCAGGGCTAAAATTTTGGCCTGCTTGGTAGAGGCCCACTAGATATAGTTACATGCAAAATTTGGTAGCTCTAGGCCTTATGGCTTGGTACAGGAAGATTTTTAAAGTTTTCTCTATATAAGCCTATGTAAAACTTGTGACCCCTGGGGCAGAGCCAATTTTGACCCCAGGGCTATAATTTGAAGAAACTTGATAGAGGTCTACTACATAAAGCTACATGCCAAATTTGGTTGCCCTACACCTTATGGTTTCAGACAAGAAGATTTTTAAAGATTTCCAATATTTTTCAGTTTTGTTGCCATGGCAACCAGAGTTTTTGAAGGAATCAAATTCTTTCAAGAAATTCTGAAGAGGACCATGGCAGGATCATTTCTGTGAAGTTTCATGAAAATTGGATGGGTAGTTTCAGAGAAGAAGATGTTTGAAATAAAAGTTAACGCACGGACGGACGGACGCACGGACGGACGGACGCACGGACGCACGACGGACACCGGGCCATGACATAAGCCCGCTGGCCTTCGGCCAGTGGAGCTAAAAACGGATAGAATAATTGCAGAAACCTGCAAGACAGATAGATAAACATTCGAAGACCTGACAATAACAGCCTTGATGTAAGGATTTCCAACTGATTAATTTACCCACCACTTGAGTTAATGAAACAAAATTGCAGACTTTAAGTCAAAGACTTGCTCCTTAAATGGTTGTTCATTTACCACAACGTTTTCCTGTACTTTCCAAAAGCTACAGTTTTCTTCCCTACTACCCTGAACAGGAAAGCTCTTGAAGGCATTGTGATAAAACGAAAAAATGTTGTTAAGGCCTTTGAAAATACTACGGGAAATGGAGAAAATGCTGGTGACCAGCATTTTCTCCATTTCCCACAATGTTTTCTATCCTATTTAACACAAACCCCATCATTTGAGACACTTTAATTTGCCGTGAGCAAACGCCATCAACGTTGACGAATATAAAAGTTGGTCGGCTGGTACAGTGCCCAAATGTTTTGTTGAGTGTCTTTAAATCCTAGTTTTATTAAGCTAGATATTTATTTTTTTTTTTAATCAAAAAGCCCTTCATGGGTGAAACCCAAATATCGCATGTATGTCTTCATTAATGAAAAACCAGAAGGTCATAGACCCATGAAGTATGTACATGTACATCATGTATAATACAATCTAGTGCTAATATGGCGAACTTAACATTATACTATAAGAAGTGATATAGTTATAATTCCCCGTCTTTCCACCAATGTCCACCTTGTTCGAAACGAAAAGACAAGATAGACAAATAAACTGACGAGGGATAAATCCTACTAAAAAAAAAAAATCTACGTACTATATTGCAAAACTCTTAACATTGTCAATTCAAATACTTTTCACAGTAGTGTACTACATATTTACAACATTAAAGGAACACTATCAACATTTTACCTAGGTAAACATGACTTGCTAGTGAACATTTTGTAAAAAAATAAATTGAAAACGAATTCTGAATTCATTACAATGTATTTTACAGCGATCGAAAACATGAAAGTTAATCCTTTCCCAAACGACAAAATTTAGCCCCTCCCAAATTGAAAGCATCTGCACACTACAAATTTGAAAGTGGTACAAATGAACTTAAGGTTTTTTGACAGGGTAGAAAACATTGTGGGAAAAGGAGAAAATGCTGGTTACGTCTTGATTTGTACCGTCCGTCTCGTCCCTCTTTTCGTCCATTCCGCGGGAAGGTTAAGATCGATTGATTGATCGACTGATTGATCGATCGATCGATCGATTGATTGGTGAAAACTTAAAACCGTTTTCATCATTATTTCAGTTATATCGGGGCAACCGGTGCACCTATCCATGCTTTTCTAACGTTTCTGTCACCAGCACTTGGCACAATATTCTTCTCAAGCCACTGGCTGCTTTCCCGTGTAACCGTCGTCGAAACAATGGTCCAGCAGTAAGAAAGGAATGAATGCTGTCGCAATGACCATCATCAATCATGGGAAAGAAATTAGCCGAGCTGAGGATTTGAACCAGCGACCCGCGCCCCCACCCGTTCTCAAGTCTCAAGTCCTGCGGGCTATCAAATGCGCAACCGAGGCTCGGATAGGATCACAATTTCAGCCATTTTGTATGTTATACTGACAAAAACAGCCCAGGTGTTATAAATATATGTGCGTTTTTCACTCTGCAAAAAGGTCTTTTGTATTCATTTGGTTCTCGATCAGTAAATATTTGTCCTAAAACATGCAATTTTTGATCTGGTAAACACCGGCGAATAAAGAAGAAAATCAAGAAATGTTTGTGTACATGCATAAATTTATAAAGAAAATGTTATATACATTATAATATCTGTGTGTGAAGACATGTAATTACGAAATAAAGCGCCGAACATCTATCTATTCTGAAACAAGTTTTTACAACTTATATTGATCACTATCGATTATTGCTTCCCGCAAGCCTTAACGCTTTACCGAACAACAAAAATTGAGACTTGTCCAAATTGAAGGGATTGGAAGATGACAAATAAAATATGGTTCAAATGATGGGTTTTGCTTTTTCTAGGGTAGAAAACATTGTTGGTAAAGTAGAAAATGATGGTTACCAGCATTTTCGCCTTTACCCACAATGTTTTCAAAGGCCTTCTTTGTCAGGGTCGTTAAAACACGGAAATTCAAAGAAATGCAACTTCTGATTGGTGAAACCAAATGATTTAGCCAGTCAGAAGCTGTGTTACTTTCTAAATCAAGAATTAGACCAAAAATGTCCTTAGGAATGGTGGGTAAATATGGACCCAGTACTCGCGCGCCGTGATGTGGGTAGCGCCAAAGGTTGATCCCCGCTCAGCACGGGATTCAAACCCGGGATCTTTGATGTGAAGGCCGATACTCTAACCCTATATCAATGTCTCCCACATTTAAACGAACTGAAGATGACTGGTTGGCGATGGGTTTAAAGTAAAGCTAATTTCCACTGTATCGCCAAAGAATCGTATTTATCACGGTCGTCCCTAATTTACATGTTTATTCAAATTCTTTTATTAATTAAAAGAAAAAAATGACGACAGAGGGCATCACCGCCTCATTAAATTGATTTAAAATTCAAAAAATATTTCACAGTGAATCGGAAACGGAAGGGAGCTAGGGACTGAAACGGCGTAATCATCGCGATAAGAAAATTAAAATCTGCCATTGTCGAGGAATAGCATTATTTCTTTTCTGAACGTTAGGAATGCTAAGAGCGACTAGACGCACAGAGCGTGCAGTCTGACCTTCGATCTACACTATTCGGTACTGACAGAGATTTTCCCAGTGGAAAGCACTTTGAAATTGCAATACTTTTCGGCTTTACAATAGGTTGGAAACGTTTAACCTAACTAGGGATAATATATTTGTTCCATGCTCTGTGAAAAGGGGGCTTGATGTTTCTGCAAAAAAATATCGATTCAGGTCTGCTTGCGCACCCTGCGCAGGCTGACGTGAGTCGAAACTTTTTGTTCAGGTAAATTTCTGGATGTCCATTTTACCTCAAGATTCAGCCGGTTGTCAGACAAAACTGATTCAGGGATCCATTTTATGTGATGACCTACTTGCTAAAATGTAACACAAAGATGCATTAAGCTGCCTTTTGCCAGACTATGGATCAATTATTTAAGCAAGGTACACGTATACATACCGGAAGGAGTAACTCCATATTTGACTTCCCCGGCTGTAAGTATTGTTTCAGGTATCATAACCAGAAACGCACAGAGAATATGGAAGACGGATGAAAAAGGCGGGAAATTTTCAAACACATGACGTAATAAGTCATGTGATATCATCGCTCCGAAGGTATTCGTTGTTGAATCGAGGGCGTGGTCTCTACCGAGCTTCGTCCCATCGTTGGCACTGTTACCAATCTTCAACAATGACGTAAACACAAACAAAGGCAGAAACAATATAGCCAGCACTATTAAGGCGATGTAAGCCCTGAGTTCCGATGGCGTGTCCCCACCCCATAACTCGTCCTTGTTTAGCCTGCGATACTTGGAAACCCCGAGATAGGTCACAAAGGAATGGACGGCTAAAACTAACAGACAATACACAACCGACCATAAAGAATTCAAACTGAACGTCCGTCGAGCAAGTTCCACCATCTTGGACTGTCTATTTTTCACAATGAACTCACGTTCAAAATGCTAGAGGTATTCCAGATGAATTCCCAAAGAAGCGTGAGAAATTCCCAGTTGAAAGTCGTTCACATATTTGAGTTCATTTATTGCTGGTCGAAGCGGAACTCCAATAACCATCAACTTCCTCGTTTTTCTCCTAGATGTCGGAATGCCCTGAAATTCGATATAAAAACACGTTAATGAAAACTTTAAAAGTTAAATAGGTTGAAATTACCATGGATACTGTACTGCCATAACAAAACAGTGCAAGCATTGAGAGAGAAAGGAGAGCTTTTGTAAAAGTGCTTGATTAAATATCTGTGGATTCCGTTTGTTATTTTTGATAAACTACAGTGATCTACTAAATATCTTTGAACTGCTCAACAGGTCAAGTTGATCTTCTAAGGTGCAAAAGTGCCACGGAGAATGCGTTTGACAAAATATTTTACCAAATAGCAAACATTAAACAAACTAGATCAGACCGCTCTTTGCATTCCGATCTTGATCTTAATCTATACAAAGACACTTAACGTTGACATCGTTGACTGATTGGTATGATTGAACTCGATGTTGGTATCAAGCCTTCAAGAAAGTAGAGTTCAAGAAGTTGCGAATTGAAAGAAGTAGTAATGCTGGCTATTTACATTGCACCTTTAACCCTTTACCGCACAATGCCGCCTTTTAACGCCCCTGGGAAAGAAGCCTTTTGAAAACATTGTGGGCAAAGGAGAAAATGCTGGTAACCAGCATTTTCTCCTTTTCCCACAATGTTTTCTACCCTATCAATAGAAAATTGCACCATTTGAGCCACATTGAAATTGTTGTCTGCAAATGCCTTCAATTTCGACAAAGCTAAAATTTTGTCGCCTGGTAAAGGGTTAAAGTCTACATCAACATCTTTTCAGTCAAAAAACAAATGCCAGATATACAATACGCTAGCTAAAAGGTCTGAGCCATGCTCTGCAAAAAGGGGGCTCAATGCATCTCCGTAACACATGATACCAAACAAGTCAGCATATAATTGCAGTTCCATAGCATCCATCTTGTATAACAACCCACTACATCATCAGGTACACTGGTCCTCGGACATGCAGAAAATTGAGCAATAGTGAAAAGTTTCGGCCCAGGTCAGCCTGTGCAGAGCGCGCAGGCTGATGTGGGTCGATACGTTTCGCAGATGCATTAAGCCCCCTTTTCACATAGCATGGTTCATTTTATTGTTTTTACCTTTACACAATCGGAAAATTTGATTTTTGGGTGGATTTGAATATTTAGAAATGAATATGAAATGGTTTGCGAGTATGAAATCTTTGCTGATTTGCCAAAAACTCTCTAAATCCTTCATCAGATATAGAGTTGACCTCCTTGACGGCTATTTTTAATCCTACAGGCTAAAAATGAGCTAACAAACGGTATAGATCAACGATCAGATTGTAAGTTTCTATGCAGTCTGATCTTAATTTATGCTGTCATCAAAAGCCTTGGCGCTAAAAGGGTAAATGTCCGGCATCCATCTCAGGTATGAAACACATTTCTAAAACCATGTGCATGTGAAGTCTGCATACTTAGGCACTGAGCAAGTGACATGATAAAATACCGTGACATCTTTTGAATGGAAAACGACTGTAAACTTGAACAATTCACGGAGTGTAAATGGAATGAGTGTAATCAAAACGAGGTTTGATCTCGTAAAAACCGAGGAACAGCGAGAGTTTAATTGCAGTCCAAAATCATTCCGTGACACATGATTATCGTCTAAAGGCTTTAATCAAGCTTCCAATACTAGTAATTATCGCTGGTCCAAGGTTCGGGTTTTGCAGCAAAATATTTGGGCTTTAAAACTTGCGTGTGTTATGTAACTCAATGGTGGCCGAAGCAGGTTATTTCTAACGAACTGCGAAAAGTGTGCTATTCTTAGGAAAGGTTACGAGAGAGATGTATTAGAGAGAGAGACAGAGAGAGAGAGATGCACGTAATAGTAGTTGCAGAAACAGTGGCAGTGTATAGAAGGGGCACCGGGCACAGTGACACGTTTCATACTGTTTGAAGCGCTATATAATACCAAAGAAATGCGCTCCATAATCATGTCAAATTGTAAAAAAAGAAAAAGGGTAGATCAGCCCAATCATTTAATATGTCAAATTATCTCATACGATATCAGACTCTGAAGATCAAGATCATACTGTACCCTGTGATCGAAACCGTCCTCCATAGCAACCTGATCAGTGCTTTCCACCCTAAAATTTTACAAGTCTCATCAACTCCCCCGCAGTCATCAGTCTCTCCCATTAATGTCAGAACTTCTCATGCAGTCAGCCTGTATGTACCAACCATTTTTATAACATCCTTGGTCCAGTTCTCAAGAAGTGCCTAGATTTTAAAGTAACACCATTTCTAATTGGCAAAATCATTTGGTTTAGCCAATCAGAAATGGTGTTACTTTTTAAATCTAGAATAAAACTAGAAATGCGATTTAGAATTGTTAGTCAATGAGGCCCTTAAATTCAACTGTACTCAGAAGGAACGTAAATTTTGCTATACACCCGCAGAGTTTACACGCCATCCTGTCGACTCCCCCGCAGTCATCAGCAGTCTCTATTGATTAATGTCAGAATTTCTGCAAGTTTAATCCATGAAGTTCTACCTTATCACGAGAATGGCTTATCAAATCCGAAAATAGAACTCATTATCAAAAAAGCAAATCACTCACTTAGAACACCACCCACTGTTTACGCAGCAATCTGGTATTCAAAAGGAGCCAGACAGACAGACAGACAAATAGGTTTTCCCTCTCTGTTATAACGTGCTTAAAGTATTCTGCTGTGAAATGTTTTATATTATTATCCTAATGAATCCTCCCATTCTCATTCTTTGGACAAGGCACTGTAGAGCCCAGCACTGGTAAAATCCAGGAAACACGAATAATTGGGCTGACGCGGTGATACCACTGAAATACTATTGAAAGCAACGTAAAAACACTATACGTACATATATATCTCTTCTTGAATATTCCTGCTTTGAAGACACCCATATTAAGTCTTTATGACAAGAAAAAAAAAAAGATTTAAACTTGCCCACATTGAAAGCATTTGAAGAAGACAAATAAATGTGGATAAAATGGTGGAATTTGTATTAAAATGGGAAAAACATTGTATGAAAAGGAGAAAGAGCTATTTACCAGCATTTTCTCCTTTTCTCATTATGTTTTCAAAAGCTTTTGTTGTTAAGGTCGTTAAACTAAGGATTGTATGGTAAAGGGTTAAACACATTTTATATTCCACTGTTACAATGACTTGATCCTTCACCACAAAGTGCTGTGATTTAACGACCCTATAGGAACAAACAAAATTTCAGAAAGAGTAGGAAAAGGAGAAAATGCTTGTTACCAGCTCTCTCTCTTTTTTTATTTTTTCCACAATCTATTTTATTCTTCTGAAGACAAATCCTATTTAACGAAACGCATTTCATTTGTAGCGCGAAAGGCGTTCGATATACACGCGTCTAAATGTTTATGGTCTGATAAAGAGTTGGTACACCATACCTAAAAGCAAGACATTGTTTTTCCAAATAGAAAATTATCCTTTAGGTTGGGACGAGTCTAAATCTTTTATAATCTGATAAAGAATTAGCATACCATTATCTAAAGCAAGGCACTATTATTCCGTATAGCAAATCATCCTCACTTTATAACAATGAGTCTCCAAGCAAAAGAGTGTTTCAAGACAATCGTTCGAAGCTGGAAACCAACTGACGTAGTACACCTCGCAAATTGAGTTAACTGGCCTCTCCGTCATTACTTAACCCTACGGACTGCTAAGAGCGACTAAATGCTTTTGCAGACAATAGAGATCAAGATCAGACTGCACAGAACATGCAGTACGATCTTGATCTACATTGTCCGATGACAAGTTTTTTTTTTTTCGAGAAGACATGAATTTCAAATTCGCATTAACTGACGACTGGAATGTTTTCGATCAGTTCTTTTAGCAATGAAGGGTTAACATATTTCCACCTGCAAACAGCTTTCTTTGTCTTGCAGCCGACCCTTTACGGAAAACATTGTGGCCAAATGAGAAATTGTTCGTAACGAGCAATTTCTCATTTTGTCACAATGTTTCCACAAACATTCATGCATTTAGGCTTTGGTTCGTGTTAATTTTCCATGATTTACATGATGTTTTTTTTTTTTCCGAGTTGTCTCCTGCAAACTCTGTTTTAAGCGGTGAATTGATAAATCTGCTCAAATGCAGAAAAATTCTGAAAACGATGTGACAAGTGAAGAAATTGCTCACTGTGCGTAGTTTCTCCTTTGCAATAATCCTTTAAAAACTACATTTACATCTGGCCATTATCTTTCCACGAAATATGTGACGTCTGTTTTACCCTTAACCTGCGACATAAGTGGAATGAAACTTTCAAGCCAACAGTAAAAACACAAATTTTGCTATTTGAAAATTATTTTGGGAGGAAAAAATATCTCCTTATGGGGCATTGTAAATCAAAGATCAGGCTGCACGTTTTGTGCAGTTTGATCTTGATCTACATTATATCCGCAAAAGGTCATTGAGTTGCGCTTAGCAGCCTGAAGGTTAAGATTTTCTTCAGACCGATTCTACCTCGAATGGACCAAATGTTTCTTTATATGGGGTATCTGATTAGCCGTCACAGGTATACTATACATAACACCAGGCAATATCTATTTAGTATTCACCTTCCCCTTGGGACGGGCAAGTAATTGGGCTAATCAATTAGAATCGGATTGGATAAGTGACGGCCCACCACGGGATACCGACAGTATACCGGTATATCTTTTCCTATCTCCCCGAAATTAGGTTTTTACATTTCTTCATAATCAATCGACTATAATACTATGTTACTCCCACAGACACTTGACTTAGTGGAAAGTCCGGTCGGGTAGCTCAGTTGTTAGCGTATCCGACTCGTGAACTGGTGGTTGCAAGTTCGATATCCGATTGAGGCAAACTTTCTTTCCTGCGATTTTTCGCCTCTCACCTCATGTAAGAAAGTAGTCAGTGACTGGGAAAGAAAGATGTGTAAGTACTGGTGTGAGAAAGTCAGGAAACACATGCGTAGGTGCACTGGCCGCCGTGATGTCATATCACGGCGTTAAAAAGCTGTTAAGCTGTTAAAAACAGCGTTAAACTCCAATGCAAGTTTGGAAAACAAATGGTTTTATTTTGGATTTTCTGTCATATGGCCGTCTTGTAGGCGAAAGAATCAAATAGAAAAGCAGATATTGGTTTGGAACAATGTTGTGAGATACAATTCTCTACCATAGAAAGGTGTATTGGCCTTCATAACCTGCCCGAGAAAATCCTAAACACGGCATTTGATACCAATTTTAAGAAGCATTCAAACAAACTCAGTCTATGATCGCAATTTTCCTTTCCTAGTTATGTTTCTGTGTGCAGCACTGGCCCGCGTTTAGATCTATGGATTGTTTTTAAAAGTGTGTAGCCAATGAGAAGATGTGTTACTTTCAAATGTAGAAAATTCTTCCGCATAGGACTAAGAACACACATGTATTTAAGAATGGTTTGTGAATACGGACCCAGTTCTACTTTTCATTGCGGCCGTGTATCTTGTTAGCGGCAATTTATACTGCCTTTCCGGTTAAAATAATATTTCTAAACGCTTAAGTTTGAAGCCAAGGTTAAACATGGAAAAAACACAAATTATGCGAACGAAAAGAGAGAACTAAGCCCTCGCTACTGAAACATTTTTGCAGAGTTATTTATATCATAGACGTTAGATTCCCCCGGATTTTGCAGTCTGGCGATTTTTGCTAACGTGGCACACTACGACTTTTTACCTACATTGCATGAGCTGCTTTAGTTTGTGTTTTTACTCTATATCGCGGCTAAATTGAAGGCACAGATTTTTCGTTTTTTATACTGTTATTCAAGAAAAAAAAAAAAACAAAAACAAACCATGCACAGTTATTTCATTTTTAAGGCTGGCTTATGTGTGGGGGTATTTGTGAGTGTAAAATAAAATACATGTATCTGACAGTAAAGATAGATCAATGATCAGGCTGCAAGTTCTGTGCACGTTCTTTGCAGTCTGACCTTGATCTACACTGTCCACAAAAGCCCCTTAATGTAATACTTGACATGTAAAGATTTATACGGTTATTTATAAAGTATCAAATCCGAGGATGTTGCAGTCTGGCGCTTTTCGCTTACGTTGCTAACGCTTTCTAGATCTGTTCATTTAATTAAAGGCGTTACTTAATTATCATGTGTTATGTCTTGCCTTCATCTTTTATCTTCTGTTGCCTTAAGTTTTTTAGGTATTTATTCTCAAAAAAGGGGTTACCTCGCCAAATCGGAACCGCTAGGCTTATTGAGCGTGTGAGGGCAGTGTAGATCATGATCAGACTAAAGATTTCCAGTCTGATCTTGGATCAGCCTTTTCTAAAACCGTGTGATTGATTACCTTGCAAGCATAATATTAACATCCCAATTTCAGCTGGAAAGTTACATTTACTTTATTTATAAGTTATAAGAGTTTACCTATTGCCACATAAGCACGCCTTCCTACGTCCTTGAGTGGATTGCATGGATACGGCTTGTGCAAAAATTATTGCGAAACTGAGAAAACGGAATTCAACACCCACAGCAGGTACACATTTCCTGTACCCCGGAATACAAATACCCAAAACTAATTGACCAGTTCGTACACAGAGCTCTGACAATGTATAACCGATTAATGGTAGCAATTACCTCGGTATTAACCCTTAGGCTGATATGCCTGACTCACTGACCTTTTGCGGACAGTTTAGATCAAGATCAGACTGCACAAAACGTGCAGTCTGATCTTGAATCTACACTGTCCGATAAGAGGACCAAGAAGTAAGTTTGAAATATCATTCTTCTAGTTTTTACTATCGGCTTGAAAGTTTCATGTAACTTATTTAGCAAGATAAGGCATAAAGTCTTGCAGTTGTACACGAGATATAGAAGTACAGACTCACTGTTCCCCTCCTGCAGACAGTAAGTCAGCAGACAGTATATCAGTAGCCAAGCCTGGCAGTCTGGCGTTTAAAACCAAAGGGTCACTGGTTCGATTCCCAAGCTCGGCTAAATTCTTTCCAAGAAAAGATGATAGCCATTACGACAGGATTCATTTCATCCTCACCACTGGACATTATTTCGATGTTACATGGACGTGTTTGTGAGAAAGCAAAGCTGCTACTGACTTGAAAAGATGATGTGCGAAATACTGACTGGTAAAATAAACGCCAGGATAGCGTGGACAGAGGAGCTGGTCACTGCAATATAATTGAAATAATGTTGAAAATGGCGCTAAACAACAAAACTAAACAGGATTCGAACGCTTGACTCCAGAAAAAATCGTCCCTTTACCCAACTGTCTTCTAGATCAAAAAGATTCCAAACTTTTATCTAAGAATGAAAATAGAAACTTGGATACTTTTATAAATTCAGCGGTAGCCTCGAATGCCAAAATCATCATGGTTTTAATCAACAGTTTACACAATAATCACATACTTGGCACATCTCTCTCTGTTACCGTTGTTATAATCGTCTAAGTGAAGCTGATCCTTCAGTTTCTACTCTTGTCCGAAACAAATTTGCAGCCAAAAGCTTTGAAAAAAAATCTTTGTAAAATACAGATAATCAACAGGAACCCAGGGTTCGTATTCCCCAACCATTCTTCAGACATTCTTAGTTGTACTGTACATTTGAACGCATCACAACTTCTGATTGGCTAAATCAAATGGTTTAGACCATCAAAAAGTTGTGTTACTTTCTAAATCTGAAATCGGACTAAGAATCTTTAGTACACTTAGGCTGCTAAGCGCGACTTTTTGGGCTTTTGCGGACAGTGTAAATCAAGATCAGGCTGCACAGAATGTGCAGTCTGATCTTGGATCTAAACTGTCTGAAGGTGGTGTCACAACCCTGCCGCCGGTGGTAAGACGCCTGCATCGTCTTCTAGCAATATATATCTGTTATTGTACCTACAACTTGAAGTTCACTTCAGATTTGTGCTAGTTCTTCTATCAAAAGAGGAACCCACTCCCAAAGGGTAGGTAACTTTTAACACATTTTGACAGAGTCACGTCCCTTCTGAGACTTAAAATTATCACTGAAAAACACCCGCATCTAAGTGTTGCCACTCGCATGCGGTATTATTGAACAACTCCCGGGTTTCCATAGAAGATAAATTCGGTAACAACAGTGTCAATTTGAGGAAATTGTTTAAGTTTGATAAATTGAATGGATTATGTACCAAAATATATTGTAGAATCATCAATATAGTTTTTCGGGATATCGAAATGTCACAACCTTTGACTTAACACTTTTGAAGATATTTTTATGTCATCATACCTTAGACAGACACGAAAAATGGGGCAAAAGGGAAAAAAAAAGTAGTCCCGAGGAGTTTCTGCTTTTTCAACAATGCTTTGACATGATCATGATTCAATTCCTATTTTATCATACAATTCTTTCTCTACTAAGAGAGCTTATTCAGGCAGGGGGTTAAGAAACAAACATTATATGAGCGGCTCTCTGGCAGAGAGAGGTATAAGGCATATCAGTGATGCATTATAGCAAGCAAGTCATTACGATAATTATGGATCCGTAAATTACATCAATTAGGTCTAAAACCCGACTGAATCATGAGGTAGACTGGTCCGTTGACTTGTGGAAATTGACCAATAGCAAAAAGTTTTGACCGGGGTCTGTCAGGCTCGATTTTTTTTTTTTTTTTTTTTTTTTGATGCATTAAACCCCTTTTCATAGAGCATGGCTCATGTACAAAGTTGCGACAATCTGACGTTGAACTATGACAGAATGTTCCCTGCTTTATGATTGACAAAAGATAATATAATCATTTTATAAAAGATCGGTTGAATAAATAAAGTTCGCATAATTGATTAAGTCCAATCTCTCGCTCGTTCATTGACTTCGTCATCTGGCAACCGCACGTTCCTTACTTATCATATTATCCAGATGTAATCGATTTTATCCGCAATCAAAGGGATGTTGCCATCAAAGAAATAGCTAAAGGTGCGAAACTGTTGCCCGACGCTACGTAACTAGGTGCGAAAAGTGTCGTGACGTGTGTGAGTAATGGCTATTTGAGGACATTGCAAAAAAAAAAGGTCTGTTTGATCTCCATTTTATATGATATCCTTTCGATTGTAATGAGAGTTTTTTTTTTATGTGAATTAGAGATAGAGATAGAGAGAGAGTTCACACAGACAGGCAGACAGACATGGAGGACTGACCGGTTTAGTCTTTATGAAGGCAAAAGGAACGCAAGCCTGACAAATTCTCTCCCTCCCTCGGTCTGTGTGTCGTACTGTCTATTACCCCTCCCCTCTAACTCTCCGCCCGCAAATACACAACAAACTAAATAATATATTTTAAACTAAGAACAACCGAGGCATCACTGATAGTACTTATAGTATTTACTGCTATTATTTAAGACACGTGCTTCTGATCAAGTGGCCAGCGAAATTGGCAGATCAAAGGGCCTTAACCCTTTCCCAAACAAGCCCTGGTTTTCACGTGTCTGCAGTACAAGTCTTTTGAAAACACTGTGGGAAAAGGAGACATTGCTCGTAACGAGCAATTTCTCCTTTTCCCACAGTGTTTTCTACCCTTTTTGAGAACTTCCTGCCATTTTCATCAAATTTAAAATTGTCGTCTGCAAACTCTTTCAATTTGGACTAGTCCAAAATTTGTCGTTTGGGAAAGGGTTAAAGTAAGCCGAACACAATAGATAACATCGCGACCTCTGTTGTACTTTACAAGGGTCTTAGGTAAAGAGACTCCTCCAGTCAGCAAGACTTGCAGTCTGATCTAAGTTGACGTTCATCGATACGATATTAATGATAAGGCTATACTTAGGTCGACTAGGTGCACTTTTGCGGACAGCGTAGATCAACATTAGACTGCACAAAACGTGCAGTCTGATCTTAGATTCTCAGTTTTTAATCCAGTGAGCTATTTTGTTGCGCAAACAACATAGAAATCACAATACTTGAGTTTTTTTCTATTGGCTGAAAATATTTGTTTTATTAATTCAGTAATGTAGAGGTTATTTGTTGCAGCTTAACTCTTTACCAAACGACAAAATTTTAGACTCGTCCAAATTGAAAGCATTTGCAGACGACAAAATAAATGTGACTCAAAAATTGAAATGTGTTTTGGGAAGAGTAGAAAATATTGTGGGAAAAGGAGAAAAATGCTGGTAACCAGCATTTTCTCCTTTTCCCACAATGTTTTCTACCCTATCAAAGACAACTTCCGTCATTTGAACCACATTTCAATTGTTGTCTGCAAATGCTTTTCAATTTGGACAGGGTTACATTTTTGTCGTGTGGTAAAGAGTTAAATCCAAATCGTGTAGATCACAGATAAGATTGCACGTTCTATGCAGTCGGATCTTGATCTAACGTGTCCGCAAAAAGCTAGCGTTGTTATGCTCAGCAACTTCCCAGCCAAGGTTTCAGAGCTCTAAAACATTTAACAAGCAACCAGCGACAAAAGGTCTTATCTTATTGGCTACGTCGACAGTCTGCATAAACAACCTATGTTTTATGATATATCACTTCCCATTATTTCCACTGCACAAATTACCTCGGATTCCACAGATAGAAAATGTACAGAGACATAAACTTGATATTTTTTGTTTTGTTTTGTTTTACACCCCGTACAAGACGCCAAAATAACGAGAGCAATGAGAATTTCTGTCAATTCTTATTCAGCTAAATAAGTGCAATGAAATCTTCAACCCGATAGTAAAAACTCAAATGTTGTTATTTCAAAGGGTTTTTTTTTTGGAGGGGGGTGGAGGGGAGGAAATAATCATCTCCTTGTCGCACAGTGTAGATCCAATATCAGACTGCATGTTCTGTGCGGTCTGATCTTGATTTACACTGTCTGCATAAGGCCAGTAAGTCGCGCTCAGCAGCTTGAGGATTAACAGCATTTTAGTAAAAAAATAAAACGATTCCTAGACATGAATGCATGTCATTTAACTTTACAAAACATTCTCGTTTTAACACTTAACCCTTTCCCAACGATGAATTTTAGACTGGTCCAAATTGAAAGAATTTGCAGAGGACAACTTTAAATTTGATGAAAATGACAGAAAAATCTCCAAAAGGGTAGAAATCACTGTGGGAAAAGGAGAAAATGCTCGTTACGAGCAATTTCTGCTTTTCCCACAGTGCTTTCAAAGGACTTGTACTGCAGACCCGTGAAAATCAGGGCTTGTTTGGGAAAGGGTTAAGCTGCTGAATAAATGAAACGTAAATTTCTACTCAATACTAAAAGCCCAAACATCGCAGTTTCAAAGTTGATTTCACCGGAAAGAAAATACTGCATCGGACGGTGTAGATCAAAGATCAAACTGCACGTTCTGTGCAGTCTGATCTTGATCTACACTGTCCGTAAATGGTCGATAAGCTGCTTAAGGGTTAAACAACCAGTGATGGAATGTTTTCGAAAACAATGCGGTCAGGAAAGAGAGAAAAATGCAGGTAAATAGGATTTTTCCTCGTTTCTATCAGTTTTTTTTTTTTTCTTTCCTTTCAATGACAAATTCCATCCTTTGAGCCTCATTTTATTTTTGGTCTGCAAATGCTTTCAATTTGAAGAAATTCTAAAATCCTGCCGTCTGGTAAAGAGTTTCAGACTACAAATTCATGTTTTATTATTATTATATTTTTTAATTCTAATGGCAAAAATACTGAAATATTCTTTGTAACATTAAAGTAACAATAGCTGCCAAAAGTAAACAGACCGGGTGTTAAAATGCATTCAGATTTAAATCGTATCATTTAAAAGTATGAAAGTCATTGTGAAGATGACAGTCTGTTATTGTACAGTTGGTCCAAGACTTAGACGCTGGCAGAGAAATTAATTTCAAAACTAAGTTAAAAGTGGCCATATCTCTCTATCTTTTGTTTACTTTTTGCCTGATTTTAAAATTCATTTTCCTGCCAGCAACTAACACTTGGATCGACCACACAAGAACAGATTGTCATCTTCGAAATACTTTCGATACTTTTAACCCTTTTCCAAACAAGCCCTGGTTTTCACGTGTCTGCAGTACAAGTCTTTTGAAAACACTGTGGGAAAAGGAGAAATTGCTCGTAACGAGCAATTTCTCCTTTTCCCACGGTGTTTTCTACCCTTTTTGAGACCTTTCTGCCATTTTCATCAAATTTAAAATTGTCGTCTGCAAACTCTTTCAATTTGGACCAGTCCAAAATTTGTCGTTTGGGAAAGGGTTAAATGGTATGATTTAAGTTCAAATGCACTTCAACACCTGCATTGTGTTTTGGCTGTGGGTTTTTAACTTGTACTGACACTGCTTGATTCCAGTCATGTTGACAAAATGGTACTTTAACTCTTTACCGCACAATCACGAGTTTTAACGACCCTGAAGAAAAAGCCTTTTGAAAACATTGTGGGAAAAGGAGGAAATGCTGGTAACCAGCATTTCCTCCATTTCCCACAATGATTTCTACCCTTCCCAAAGCAAATTTCAATTTTTCAGTCACACTTATGTTGTCGTCTGCAAATGCTTTCAATTTGGACAAGTCTAAAATTTGGTCGTATGGTAAAGAGTTAAGCAACCTGTTCCCTCTTTCCCACAATATTTTCTACCCTACAAAAGACAAATTTTATCATTTCAGGTACATTCAAATTGTCGTCTGCAAATGATTCAAGTTCTGATCAGTCTAAAATTCTGTCGTTTAGTAAAGAGTTAGGCTTTATTTTGTAGACAATGTTTGAACATAATATATCAAATCTTTTTGATTTTGTTCGTCTGCTACAAAGTTAGTGAGACATGCATGCATTTGATTTTTATGTACAAAATTGATTGAATATATTGAGAGAATGTTTGTAATAGGAAAGCTCTTTCCATCAAAAAACAATAATTACGCCATTATGGCGAGGCTCCTACTTGTTATTTACGAGACAGAAAACAGAGAGCCACCTGTCTCTTTGTGGATTACACGTTGATAACGTTTGACAGATCGCTCGTTAGGAATGTAAATTCCTCGCAAGAGGCAGGCACACAGACGGACAGACAGACAGACGAGGGTACAGCTAATAAGATTGTGTAAGATATAAAAAGAGAGATGATGAGAGAGAGAGAGAGAGAGAGAGAGAGAGAGGGTGGGGGGGGGGGGGGGAATTGAAACTACGTGAAAACAACCCTTTCCCAAGCGACAAATTTTGGACTGGTCCAAACTGAAACAGTTTGCAGACGACAATTTTGAATTTGATGAAAATGGCAGAAAGTTATCAAAAAAGGGTAAAAAACACTGTGGGAAAAGGAGAAATTGCTCGTTACGAGCAATTTCTCCTTTTCCCACAGTGTTTTCAAAAGACTTGTACTGCAGACACGTGAAAACACATGAAAACCAGGGCTTGTTTGGGAAAGGGTTAAGAGAGATTAGGTCAGTATATATATGCAGTTGTTACGGTGGCACAAAAGTGACATGGAAGATATATTTTATACTACGTGCGCACGTAATAGTTATTACGTGCGCACGTATTAGTTAATACGTGCGCACGTATTAGCTACTGCGTGCGCACGTACTAGCTACTGCGTGCGCACGTAATAACTAATACGTGCGCACGTAATACTATTGCGTGCGCACGTATTAGCTAATACGTGCGCACGTATTAACTAATACGTGCGCACGCAATAGTATTACGTGCGCACGCAGTAGCTAATACGTGCGCACGTATTAACTAATACGTGCGCACGTATTAACTAATACGTGCGCACGTATTAACTAATACGTGCGCACGTAATAATCGACCAATCAGTTTATAAGGAACAGAAGCCATATTGTTGCGAGGGAAGGGCAAAATTACATTGGTCCAACACGGCAACAGATGTGCATACATCTGACACCCAAGTAAAAAATCAAGTAGAGCTATTATTTCTTAAATCGTTTAGGCATACTGCGATTATTTTAAGTATCTGTACCTTGGTACGGTACAGTAACTATTAATACTCTAGCCTACGGTCCATCGAATTACCCCAAACCACCCCAAAACACCCCAAACCACCCCAAAACACCCCAAACCACCTTTTATCATATAAAATTAATACTGTGGTGGGGTTGGGGGTGGAATGATTTTTAGGGTACGAAAGACTGATGAGCTATACAAGGAGTTTTGTCACAGAAAACTACCCAAAACACCTCAAGAAAACAAAAAAGGCGTTTAAAGTGATATCATTTTACAACGGTTTAAGATGCAGGAACAGTATAAATCAAATTGAAAATGGCATACACAATAATTAATTTTCCTTAAACTGAAATATCTATGGTTCAAAAGATGTAGTTTGAATGCCTAACACCGTGGACCCCAATCAGACTGTTACTTTAGTAGCAGTCTGATGATCTGGCTGCACAATGTTTGCATATATCTAACTTCCCTAAAACTTATATAAATTACGGTATCTGTTGCCATTCTGACTACATATAGTTTGGAGGCACGAACGAACTTTTTCAGGCAGTCAGACATGACCAAACATTATGGACCCAGATCAGACTGCTCCTTCAAGGGGCAGTTGGATCTTCATGGGCGGATCCAGAGGGGGGGACCGGGGGTCCGGACCCCCCCCTGGAATTTTGGAAAAATGTGGTTATCGGATTCGTGAAATGGTACTGGTTTGATATTGCACAGCATTTATGTAAAATACAGTCATGAATATAAAAAATAAACGGTTCTAAATGTGGAGACCTCCTCATGGTTAGAACTGGAAACGTTGACTTACATCCACTGAAATCCGAAATCAAAGTATCATATAATAAGAAGAGTGCGTTTGCGGTGGGACCCCCCCCTGCGAAAGATATCTGGATCCGCGCATGATCTGGGTCCACAAAGTTTCCCTTTCTGACAGGATGACTACATATAGTTTGGAGGTATGAACGAACTTTTTCAGACAGTCAGACATTAGCAAACATAATGTACCCAGATTAGACTGCTCCTTTAAGGGGCAGTCGGATCTGGGTCCACAAAGTTTGCCATTCTGACAGCATGACTACATATAGTTTGGAGGCATGAACGAACTTTTTCAGACACAGACATGACCAAACATAATGTACCCAGATTAGACTGCTCCTTCAAGGGGTAGTCGGATCTGGGTCGACAATGCTTGCCATTGTGACTACATATAGGTTGGAGGCATGAACGAACATTTTCAGACAATCAGACATGACCAAACATAATGTACCTAGATTAGACTGCTTCTTCAAGGGGCAGTCGGATCTGGTTCCACAATGTTTGCCATTCTGACTACATATAGGTTGGAGGCATGAACGAACTTTTTCAGACAGTCAGACATGACCAAACATAATGGACCCAGATCAGACTGCTCTTTCAAGGGGCAGTCGGATCCGGGTCCACAATGTTTGCCATTCTGATTACATATAGTTTGGAGGCATGAACGAACTTTTTCAGACAGTCAGACATTATGGTCCCAGATCTCAGTGGGGCCAAAAAGTCTCTAGCGCATGTAATGCATGTAGTCCTTTTATCCTTAGGCTAACGTGACAGGACGTAATATAGATATTTTTTGTTAAAAGTGATCCTTACCCAACAATTCAACCAACCCTTACTGTATTAATAATTTTATATCATATAAAAGGTGTTTCGGGGTGGTTTGGGATGTTTTGGGGTGGTTTGGGGTGTTTTGGGGTGGTTTGGGGTAATTCGATGGACCGTAGGCTAGAGTATCAATAGTTACTGTACCGTACCAAGGCACAGATACTTAAAATAATCGCAGTATGCCTAAACGATTTAAGAAGTAATAGCTCTACTTGATTTTTTACTTGGGTGTCAGATGTATGCACATCTGTTGCCGTGTTGGACCAATGTAATTTTGCCCTTCCCTCGCAACAATATGGCTTCTGTTCCTTATAAACTGATTGGTCGATTATTACGTGCGCACGTATTAGTTAATACGTGCGCACGTATTAGCTACTGCGTGCGCACGTAATACTATTGCGTGCGCACGTATTAGTTAATACGTGCGCACGTATTAGCTAATACGTGCGCACGCAATAGTATTACGTGCGCACGTATTAGTTATTACGTGCGCACGCAGTAGCTAGTACGTGCGCACGCAGTAGCTAATACGTGCGCACGTATTAACTAATACGTGCGCACGTAATAACTATTACGTGCGCACGTAGTATAAAATATATCTTCCATGTCACTTTTGTGCCACCGTAAGTTGTTCATCAATTCGATGGACTAGAGAAATCGATGCATCTGAATTTCGGTAACTAAGGCTACCACGCTACAAAAGATTAAAAAGATTATACTCAGCCGTGTAATGTAATCAACAAACTAATTATGTCTATATGAAAACAAACTGTACTGGTTCAGTCAAAATATTTAGGGGTCGAATACCTTGAGAAATCACACTCTACGTGCTAACACGGGAAGCGCTGAAAGTCATACACTGAAACATCTGAAGTGTTGACATATGTGCATTGTGCGCTAGGATGCAAACATGTGCTGATTGGCATACCATAAATCATTAAGGTAAATGCTTCGACAAAGCCCGAGGTGTTTAACCCCTGGGCTGATAAGCGCATCTCAGGGCGTTTTTGCGGTAAGTGTAGATCAAGATCAGACTGCACAGAAAGTACATTCTGATCTTGGATCTGTCTCTGTCCGACACCGAGATTTTCCCCGAAAAAGTAACGTTGCAATATTTGGGATTTCTACTATTAGGTGGAATGTCTCATACTACAAGTTTTGTTGTAGGTGAAGGGTTGACAGAGGTGAAAAGCGCTATAGGAGAAGTAGTTTAGGGAAACAGCAAACGGACATGGTTTTTGTTATCGTATGAAAAGCATTGTTAGGAAAAGGCAATCTACATGTATTTCATTTATAAGGCAATTGCTCCCTTTTCCCACAACGTTTTCAAAATCTATTGACAGCCGCGAGGAATTTCACAAAGTTGAATTTGTATAGTAACGTGTTAACCCATTCAACGCCATGGGAGAACAAAGAGGCTCTTTCGGATGGCGAAGATCAAGATCAGATTGCAGGTAAGACTACAAAGAATGTACCGTCAGTTCTTGGATCCATACCGTCTGCTTATTTAGTTAACCCTATAGGATATAAAGAAAAAATTCTGAGTTACTCTTGGGAATGTATCTGCAGCCGTGGAAAGAATATATACGAGCGATGCTCTGTGAAAAGGGGGCTTAATGCATCTGCAAAAGGTATCGACTCAGGTCAGCCTGCGCAGTCCGTGCAGGCTGACCTGGATCGAGACGTTTTGCTATTGGTCAATTTCCTGCATGTCCAATGATCAGTCTACCTCTTTGTTAGGCAAAATGGATTTTATGGATCCATATTTTGTGATAAATTGCTTGGTGTAATGCATAACAGAAATGCATTAAGCCCCCTTTTACCAGAGTTGACTCGTACATATATTACTGAAAAGGTAAACCCCTAGAGCGCTGAATAAACCCAACCGACTTTACTAGTCTAGAATTAAAATCTAAATACATGTAATTACAATTTTAAGGTTGTTTTGTTCAAGATGTCATGGCAAAGCGGACAGAATAGACCAAAGATAAGAATGCACGTTCTGTGCAGTCTAATTTTGATCTATATAGGCCGCAAGGACAACTTAAGTTGTGAAAACTTCGAAAGGGTTTAAATGCACCTACAATAACACAGATAAGATGATGAATGTTTTAGTCTTTTCGCGAGCCCATCGTAATAAAATGCTGCAAAAAAGCAAACGTACTTTATGAGAGACATGCAGAGATGCGCAGTTTTGTCCACGTGCCAAAATCCTCACAGCTAGAGCGAAAGTAAGTCATTTGGCAGTATTACAGCCTATTACAGATTTTTTTCAGCATTTGAAAATTCCTTTTCCATTTATCTATTCCAAACAGAAGCGGTTAAAACTAATCTAAAGCCACCAGAAAATATTATGAGTGATGAGTGTCCTGTTTGAAATAAGTCGATAATGATCCGACTTTGTGTTCTAGATATTTGAATAAAGAAATGGTTGAAAGTGGACCGCAAACTAGAGGTTTTATGCCGTGTTAGAGGGTGCCTTTAACAAAAGTAAATAAAGTTGTCTTACTCTAAGTATGTGTTATACTGCAATTGAAGAAGAAGAAGACAACGATGACGATGATGATGATGATGATGATGATGATGATGACAATGATGATGATGATGAAGAAGAAGAAGAAGAAGACAACGATGACGATGATGAAGATGATGAAAAGAAGAACAGAAAAAGACGACGATGATGATGAAGAAGAAGAAGAAGACAACGATGATGATGATGATGATGAAAAGAAGAACAAAAAAGATGACGATGATGATGATGATGATGATGATGAAGAAGAAGTCAATAATATATCTTATTTCACACGTAATTCCGTAATTACTTTTACCAACAATAGAATTTTATAGAATAGAATGGTATAGAATTTTTTGTCCCATATTGATAAATGTACAAATAGAGACGCGATAATTTTGTTTAAATTTCTTAATGGTGCCGGTAAAGAATAGTTGGTAACCGGATCTATGAGGACCCTATACCAGTTAGTTAACTTTAACTACCAACTCCAGAAATTCAACTTTTTTCCTTCCGACAGTGTAGATCAAGGGCAGATTGCACGTTCTGTGCAGTCTGATCTTGATCTACGCCGTCCGTAAAAGCTAGTACAGTCGTCATTGGTAATGAGAGAGTTAACCCTTATTCTGCTGAATAAAAGATATAGAACTTTGAAGCCGATGGCAAAAACGCAATATTTCCTATTTCAAAAGAACATTTGGAGGAAAGATATCTCCTTATCGGACAGTGTAGATCAAGATCAGACTGCACGTTCTGTGCAGTCTGATCTTGATCTACGCTGTCCGCAAAAGGTCAGTGAGTCGTGCGAAGCAGCCTAAGGGTTAATCCATCTGAGTGAGTGAGTAAATCTCCTTCTCGAAGCCTTTTGCGAAGCAAGTATGTGCTGACCAACTTAATTTCAACACTTCTAGGTCGGATAAAATCTTTACCCATTCAAAATAAATGTGTGCTCTGTGAAAAGGGGATTTAATGCATACTCAAAAGTATCGACTCAGGTCAGCCTGAGCAGTTAGCGCAGGCTGACCTGACTCGAAACTTTTTGCTATTGGTCAAATTTTTCGCATATCCAAAGGAGCATTCTACCTCATGATTCAGTCGCTCATTAGACAACATGATTTTTTGGATCCATATTTATACATGATGACTTGCTCGGTAAAATGAAAGAAAAATACACGTATAATTTACCTCCCAGTACATTATTTCAGCTGGGTTGATTGATTGATTGTATGGTGTTTAACGCCATTTTCAACATTATTTCAGTTATATCGCGGCGGCCAGTGCACCTTTCCATGCTTTCCTGGAGTTTCTTATACCAGTACTCCGCACAACATTCTTTCCAAGCCACTGGCTGCTTTCCCTCATAACCATCGTCGAAACAATGGTCAGCCGTAAGAGAGGAATGAATCCTGTCGCAATGACTATCTTCAATCCTCGGAAAGAAATTGGCCAAGCCGGGGATCGAACCAGCGACCTCCTGTTCTCAAGTCCTGTACGCTACCGACTGAGCTACGGGGCTTGGCTATTTCAGCTGGGAAGTGGGTCATACATTGATTTCTGATACTCATGTCAAACAGAAAGTATCAGCCAGTTAGACTGTTGCTCTTGGATTACAGGACTAGGAATGGCTAGAGAATAAGTGGACCCTGGGTTTCAAAGAACAAAATTTAACTGAAGGTCATTCGACAGAGGCAGATATCTTTAAGCTGCTCTCAGCTGTGTAGGGGCTGACCGTATAGAATGACAAATACTCGGAAACGAAAAATTCGGTTATCAAAAAAAAGATATTGCAATTTAACCTTTAAATCGTTGGAACCAATTTAAGTTCTTTTTGCTGAGAGCGTAGATCAAGATCAGACTGCACAAAACGTTCAGTCTGATCTTTGATCTACACTGTCAGCTACTTTATTACATCTTTTGGTTAAAACAACCACGAAATGCCAGTATTTCCGATGTTTGTCTCCAGTGTAAAGGTCCGTTTCATAAATTCAGCACTTAGTGTTAAAGCCTATGTGAATAACTCTGAAATTTAGATGTATTTCCCATTACAGTCTTTCTGCATTTTGATCTTGACCTACACTTTCAAAAGAAAAAAAAATGGCTTGGCAATCAGAAGGGTAGGCCTATCCATGTATATAGAATAAAAGGGAATGGGGGGGGGGGGGAGGGTTGGTGAAGTGGGGGCCGCTTTTCGAATCGCTATGTCATTACAATCATTATTTGAAGAGGGTAGGGGGCGGACCTTTACACATTGATTTTCAACAATAAAGTTTCACTTGGCGGAAATTTACCTCCTCCGAACAATACGTTAGCAAATAGATGTATTTACAAATCGGCCAACATTTTTGTACTTGTCATTTTTAGTGTAGCTATATCGTGGCATGAAAATGACGACCTTTCTTAAAAAAAAAAAAAACTTTTGCAGGCAAAACAAAAACTACGAGCTACGAGCTACTGAAACCATTTTTTTCCTCTGTATTTCTGCTATGTTACTAGGAATTTCTTCTGTAGTCAAAACGTTTTATAAACGGTCTACTGTACGATTTTTTTTTTTAAAGTTGTCTGTTTGAGCTAAGAGCAATAAGTTGGGGTTAACTTGCGAAATCGAATGCAACAGACACACACCGATTTTGTTGGATTGGGGTTTAACGCCGTTTTAACAGCTTAGGTCATATCACAGCGGTCAGTGCACTTCACACATGTTTCCTGGCTTTGTCACACCAATACTAACACAACTCACTTTCTAAGCCACTGACTGCTTTTCTCACATGCATCAGAGGTAGGAGGCGAAAAATCGCCGGAAAGAAAGTTTTTCTCCAACTGGTATCGAACCCGCAACCACCAGGTCACGAGTCAGATACTCTAACCACTCTAACCTACTCAGTTGCAAATACGAGAGAAGACACGGCTATAATTATGTTCGAAATATCAGTGTATCTGAAAAATCCAAATCATTTGAAACTTGTCTCTTCGTCTTATAAAAAAAGTACATGTATTTTACAGGTACTTTAGTCTACATACCAGAGCAGTTTCTACGTATTTCCTAGTAAATTAACTGCCAACGTTCTGCTATTGCTGTTTCTCGAGACATTTTTCGTGCTTGAATAATCGCTGTTTTTTCCACAAGCAATTACTTCTGTACAGAAGGCAAACTTTAACTTCCGTTCAGAAGGCAAACTTTAACTTTACAGTTTACTACTTGCATGATTTTTCCAGTTGCGTAAATTTACGGTAGAACTATTTCTTTTCGATTATACTGCTGATAAGCTCGTTAGGCTGGGACGGTGATACATTGGATCTGAAATGCTAAGAATGCAGAAGAATTAGTCAATATGTACATGCGTTGCATTCCGATCTATCGATGTACAAATGTAAGTAATGATAACGCCTGACTAGCTGCGGAGAGTGATTGAAATTATTTAGATAGCAATAAGACTGAGCCATGCTGTGTGAAAAGGGGCGTGAATGCATTTACAAAAAGTATCGACCCATGTCAGCCTATGCAGTGCGCGCAGGCTGGCATGGGTCGAAACTTTTTGCTATTTGTGAATTTTCTGCATGTCAAAGGTCCATTCTGTCTCTGATTCAAGTGGGCTGTTAGTCAAAATGGATTTTACGAAGAGTGTTCAAATATGAATGCATCTAAGCACCTGAAATTTGATTCTTCATAGGTTTCACTGAATTTTTCATTTTGTTACCTTAAAGTATTCACATCCAACAGATCTACAAAGTTTCAGCCTCCGGATCCAATCTTTGAAGGCATTTTCATAGTCTTTTTTAGGTATACTATGATGACACTGGATTTCATTTTCTGTCAACTCTATTTCAACATGTGTAAACCATCAGTTTCAGTCACTGTCTTTTGTACGAGGTGTAAGACTTTCTGATGCAGGAAAATGTCGTTGTGCTTCCCCACCCTCCGTGACCTTGCCCCTTGTGACTTCTTTTTGTTTTCAAAGTTAAAAAGATACCTTTCAGGTCGAAAATTTCTTCAGCGCAAACACCTCGGTTCTGCATAGTATACCTAGGAACAAAATAAAAATTTCAGTGAAACCTATGAAGAATCGGAGTTTAGGTGCATGGATTCTTCATAGGTTTCACTGAAATTTTTATTCATATTTGAACACTCCTCGTACAGATCCATAATTATATGATGGCTTGCTTGGTATACTGCACCTCGGTAATGCATTAATCCCTTTTTTCCAGAGCGTTGCTCATATGTGCTGGCTTATATACTAAATGAGGGGCAAAGAGACTGAGAGAGAGAGAGAGAGAGAGAGAGAGAGCGAGAGAGAGAGAGATTCGGTGTTATCAAAAGCCTTCTCTTCAGGGTCGTCCATAATATGGTCAAGAGCTTAACCCTTTACCACACGACAAAATTTTAGCCTTGTCCAAATTGAAGGCATCTGCAGACGACAATTTCAGTGCGGCTCAGATGGTGCAATTTTTCTTTGATAGGGTAGAAAACATTGTGGGAAAAAGAGAAAATGCTGGTTACCAGCATTTTCTCCTTTTCCCACAATGTTTTCAAAAGGCGTCTTTCCCAGGGGCGTCAAAAGGCAGCATTGTGCGGTAAAGGGTTAAAAGACGTCATGGCCTGTATTGGATTAAAGATGTATGAGGGAGAGAGGCGAAATTAATAACAGAAACGCGCATTTGAGAAAAACACCTACAATACACAACATAAGTCTAAGCTCTTTTTTTTTGTATATACTTTATTATATTCGGAATGGTTGTTCCAAGATAGATACGCGGGACAGATACAATAAATCGAATGTCACAAATAACTAAAAGCCAGGGAGGGTTTTCAAGTTATTCTCGTTTCCATGGTAACTAATCCGTTACAAAGAATTTGTGAGAGAAAACCTCCAGAGAAAATGTCCAGTCAACATTAATGTTTGTTATCCCTTTCGTTGCCCGGGGTGACTCTGTAGATCAAGATCAGACTGACAGATTTTGAGATATCCTCTGGGAAAAGGGAAATTAATGCGTTTTAGTAACGAAATATACCAAGCAAGTCCTTATATAATTATGGATCCGTAAAACCCATGTTGTCGTACAACCGACTAAACCATGGGATAGAATAGTCCTTGGAAATGCAGAGAATTTACAAATAGGAAAAAGTTTCGACCCATGTTATGGGTTACGTTTGCAAATGCAATAGACACCCTTTTCACAGAGGATGACTCATTTGTTATATTTTAGCACCTTGAGTGTTAAAGTTATATTCGATAAAAGTTTATTAGCAGTGTTTGATTTCTTACCCTATATACGACACAAGTACAGAAGTCTAAGTTTCACTTCTAGGTAGCTTTGGTAAACAATGAATAATCAAAACAGTTAAAGCGCTGCTGAGGTGAGGTGCGTTTAATCCTGCTCAAGTTGAAATCCAACTTTGGTACCAAATAATAGGCACGTAGTGCGGCTAGAAAGAGTTGAGTAAAAGCAAGCAGACATTTAAAGAGCTGAGTGGTATCACTCGGTTAAATCTTAGAGCAAATTTGACAAGTTTCTCTCTTTTTTTGTGGGGAGGGTGGTTCAATAGAATGTCAAAATGAAACGACATGAGAAGTATTATTAAGCAATATCTGGACAAATAAAGCAATCCTATTCAAAGAATTAACACAAGAGTTCTCATGATGCTTCTAAGCTTTCCATTACTCTTCTTGACGCTTCTTGACGCTATTTGGTGGAACTGACACATAAATGCGTATACCTAAGCATACATCATGGTACTTTGTTCTAACACTCTTTTTTTTTTTTAAAACTGTGTTATGATAATGGTGTATTTGTTTACATACTTATAGTTTAAGTCGTGTAAGTTCCCATTTTGTTTACGCTTTAGTCATGCCTTGATGCTTAAGTGAATAAAATGCTTTCTTAATGGTACTATTTCTCCAGGTAATGATTTTGCAATGTTAGGCACCCCAAAATCAGATTTTTAGGTTCAGTTTCCCACATGGTAAATCTGAGATGGGATGCTTCGCACCCACCTCAAAAAAGGAGAATTCTCTGAATTGGAAAGTAACACAACTTCTGATTGGCTAAACCATTTGGTTTAGCCAATCAGAAGTTGTGTTACTTTCAAATGTAGAAAATCTTGGAGAATAAGACTAAGAATGGCATTAAGAATGGTTGGTGAATACGGACCCAGATGTCAAATGAAGAAAATATTTAAACCATGTTCTGGCAAAAGGGGGTTTAATGCATCTTCTTGATACGTTATAACAAGCAAGTCATCACATAATTTTGGATCCATAAAATCCATCTTGTCTAACAACCAGCTGAATCCTGAGGCAGAATGGTCCTTTGGCAAGCAGAAATTTTACCTTAAGCAAAAGGTGATGACTCTGGTCAGGCTGACCTAGGTCGATAGTTTTTGAAGATGTATCAAAAACCCTTTTCACAGAGCATGGCTATTTTATATTGAAAGGTTTGCCATCACTGTGGGTGATACAGAGAATGCTTTGTTTTTTTCCATAGACTGTCGGAAAATAAATGTCAAATGGCTTATCAGCCGTCTGAAAGTACTTTTGGCAACGTGTCTTAAGAATGAATAATATATCTGTCTGTTTTTTTGTTTTATGGAACTCGATCAAATTAGTAAAACATTCTGGAATTTTTCCGCTGATAACGTAAAATACGGATGCTTTCAAATTTTCGGAACAAGTGTTGGCCAATTTTCTAATATCTTTTTATTTTTACCCTACTAATAGCGTGTTTTCTCCCTTTAGATAAATGTTATCTAACCTATTTAACCCTTTCCCAAACAAGCCCTGGTTTTCACGTGTCTGCAGTACAAGTCTTTTGAAAACACTGTGGGAAAAGGAGAAATTGCTCGTAACGAGCAATTTCTCCTTTTCCCACAGTGTTTTCTACCCGTTTTGAGACCTTTCTGCCATTTTCATCAAATTTAAAATTGTTGTCTGCAAACTCTTTCATTTTGGACCAGTCCAAAATTTGTCGTTTGGGAAAGGGTTAATACAACAGAGAGAGAGAGAGAGAGAGAGAGAGAGAGAGAGAGTTAAAACCTTAATACATGTATTTTTTTTTTCTTTTATTGTTTACCAGAATTGATTAATTTCTTGTATTTAAGGGGGAAAATCCAAAAACTTCTTTGCACGAGTCGTAACGTCTCAAAGGTAGGTTCAGAGAAGAGAAACTAGATTTCGTGACGTTACCTACTTTCGTCGTCACAGACGATGCATACCATTATGCAGATCACGGACTAAAGCGTTTCCACATGCAATGAAATTTGTGACCCTAATTTTCATGGCGCTTTTCGCTTTTTCTCATTTTTCCGACAGTGTTTTTTACGTCTGTGAAGAAGAAACCAATTATTTGACTCATATCTCATTAAATTTTTGTCGTCTGCACATGTTTGAATTTGGACAAATCTAAAATTTTGCCATTTGGTAAAGAGTGAATAACAATATGTTTCTAAGACGAGGAGGCGCTCTATTCCTGCTGTTCTTTCTGTTCTAGAAATTCATTCAACTTTTGATGTAGCGTATTAAATTTGAAATTTGTATATCAGCCAAATCTTCTTTTTCTTCTGTAAAAGATAAGTTGAATACCATTTGCCAATAACTATAAACCACTATGTTTCCTATACAATTTGTTATATCAGTGTCTTCTTGATTACGGGAAAACTTGACTGGCTAGGTACAGTCTTAGGTATAAATACACCCAATAGCTTAACTCTTTACCAAACGACAAATTTTTGTACTAAACCAAACTGAAAGCATTTGCAGACGACATCTCAAAGTAAGCTTAACCGATGATTTCTTTCTTTGATAGGGTAGAAAATATTGTGTGAAAAAATGCTGGTTGCCAGTATTGTCTTCTTTTCCTACAGTGTTTTCAAAAGCCTTCTTCTCCAGGGCCGTTAAAACTAGGGATTGTGTTATACGGGGTACCCTGTGTAATGGCGACCTCTTTTTCATTATCTCCCGCTAGATGGCATTCTTCAAATACACATCTATCTAATTTGGGCATCCTGGGTACAGTAGCGGAGTAATTTTTCAAAACAACAATCGTGACTTTGAATTTCAAATGAAATAAACGTTTACTCAATTAAACGCTACCTGGTGCCATTCATTCAGCTATGATCGGCTAGCATGTAACCTATGCACCGACTATTTATTAAAACAGCCCCTACATGCTTTGGTAATTGGCTAATAGCTTCGATATAAGCCCTACTTTTACCCGGTATACGGGGGATGGGTGATGCGTCATATAAGACAGGTCGAATCTTCGAAGAATATGACATGCGCAGACAACGCCTCTTTTTATGTCATTTTAAAAAAAAGTAGAGCATAACCAGTTAATGGAGGGATTCTGGGTATTTGCTTTACTAATAGCGAGATAACTTTCTCTTTCTTATCCTAACACATTTTTACTTTGCAGACGACCAGTACGTCAGCGTCTAAACAGACAGACATTCTCAAAGAAAGCTATGCTGACAGTTTGAATTGGGTTTTACGCTGCGTTCAACCATATTTCAGTCGACTGTCCGACCATTTATTTCATACCTGGGTCTGTATTCACCAACCACTCGTAAGAACATTCTTAGTCTTATTCTAAAAAAAAAAAAAAAATGACTTAATATGAAAGTAACGCAACGTCTGATTTCGCGTTACTTTCTAATTCAAGAATAAGACTTACAATGAAATTAAGAATGGTAGAAAAATACGGATCCTGGATCCGTATTCACCAGCTATTCTTAAGAACATTCTTTGTCTTATTCTCCAAGATTTTCAAAATTTGAATGTAACACAACCTCTGATTGGCTAAACCATTCGGTTTAGCCAATCAGAGGTTGTGTTACTTTCAAATTTTGAAACTTATGGAGAATAAGACTGAGAACGCTCTTAAGAATGGTTGGTGAATACGGACCCTGGTTTCACCAGTACAAGGTAGGGCTTGTGCATTTCAGTGCCCAAGGACACTCCAAAACAACCATCCAATCGAGCCAGGACATTCCCAATTACAAACCACACTACTGAAGCAATTTGTCACGGGGCAACAACCGCACACTATAAATAAAGTCCAAATTGTTTATAGAAAATTCAGCAAATCATTCCACGATGTGTTTAGCCCGATAGCAAAATATGCTCTTACAAAGACCATTAAAACTAAAACTACTTATTGTACCGCTAATTCGACTGGCACCAGAGGTATTAAACTTTAATCGTCAAGGCATACTTATCGATGCTTTACTCGGACATCGTTAATCCAAGATCAGACTGCACGTGCATTCTGATCTTCAATCAGCAATGTCCGATTTCCTTTTCAAGTTCGGGCCGGTAAAACAGGCAAAGAAAAACAATATCTTGGTATTTTTAATGGAAAACAAAATGTCGTTTTCATGTACTGCGTTCTGTAAGGGTTAACTTTTTGCACTAAAGCCGACCAGATGAATGAAATGAATTTGTTCAGTCGGTATTAAAAAGGAACAAGTATTATAACTTCAAAACTATCTAAATCTATTAAAATATCGGTTAGATTAAGTCTAAGATCAGAGCACAAGGTCTGTACATTCTGATCTTATTCTACACCATCCGCATAGAGACCCAAAGACGAACTCTTTTATTTCAAGGATTTACAACCACACGCAGTTTATAATACCAGACTTGCATTCACTTAAGCTTTTACCATACAATCCTAAGTTTTTACGACCCGGGTGAAAAACATCTTTGGAAACATTGTGGGAAAGGCAGAAAGTGCTGGTAACCAGCATTTTCTCCTTTTCCTACAATGCTTTCTACCGTGGCTTTCATATACAAATCCTATCATTTGAGTCACCCGTTAATTGTTGTCTGTAAAAAGCTTTGAATATGGACCAATTTAAAGTTTTGTCGTTTGGTAAAAAGTTAAGTGCGCGTTTTATCATTTTGCCCCGTGTTGTCAAAACGTGCCCGGATTATGTAATTTGCAACTTGCGTCTGTTTCGCTGGTTTCCGGTAATTCATCCGAAAGCTGTGTGAACGGTAATTACCTCGGTCTGGCAACAACTCGTGGCTGTCTAAAGCATTACCGAAAGCGTATACATCCGCGTTTCCGCCACTGTGCACCGTTGCTATTTGTGGAACAGTAAGAACTTGTAATGATGCATTAAAATTGGTTCTTTTTCGTTTCCGGTAGTTATAACTTTCCGTTTGAATATTTCTCCAAACTTTGAAAACTTGATCTTCTCTCTCTTCAAACAAGAATCGCACCGCCGTATTTTGTTAATGTGAATTCCATTCGTTAGGCTTTGTGCTGATCTATTATGAAAAGTGTAAGTTGTATTATTTACAAATATATGAAGATAATTTGTATCATTAATGACTCCTTAATACTCCGGGCCCGTATTCACTAACAACATTCTTAGTCTTGTTCTCAAGAGTTTTCTAAGTTGAAAGTAACACAAATTCTGATTGGCTAATGGTTTAGCCAATCAGAAGTTGTGTTATTTTCTTAAACCTAGAATAAGACTAAGAATGAAATTAAGAAAACTTGCTGTATACCGTCCCTGCACATACAGCAAAACCTGTTTTTGAGCAACCATTCATCAAAAAGTGATGTTGGCCTTTACAGACAGGTGAACGCACAATGAAGCCCAAACGTAATGTTAAAAGCTGGTGTTGGAGCTTTTTTGTGTGACGTTGATCTGCATTATGCTGTCACCTGTCAGATAGAAGGCTTAATAGCCATTTTTTCATAAGGTGCTGTGAACAGGTTTGGCTGTAATGATAAATTTCAACCTAGCCAAATATGAAAGCTCTAGCCCTTACGGTTTGGGACAAGAAGATTTTTAAAGATTTCCTTCTTTATCTCTATGTGAAATCCGAGAACCCACAACATAGGGCAAATTTCCACACTAGGGCCATTATTTGAAGTATTTTGGTAGAGGGCCACTAGATGATACTACATGCCATATATGAGAGCTCTAGCCCTTATGGTTTGGGACAAGAAGATTTTTAAAGATTTCCTTCTTTATCTCTATGTGAAATCCGAGAACCCACAACATAGGGCCATTTTCAAGACTAGGGCCATAATTTGAAGCAATTTGGTAGATGGTCACTAGATGATGCTACATGCCAAATATGAAAGCTATAGCCCTTAAGGTTTGGGACAAGAAGATTTTTAAAGATTTCCTTCTTTATCTCTATGTGAAATCCGAGAACCCACAACATAGGGCCATTTTCAAACTAGGGCCATCATTTGAAGTATTTTGGTAGAGGGCCACTAGATTATGCTACATGCCAAATATGAAAGCTCTAGCCCTTACGGTTTGGGACAAGAAGATTTTTACAGATTTCCTTCTTTATCTCTATGTGAAATCCAAGAACCCACAACATAGGGCCAATTTCAACACTAGGGCCATTATTTGAAGTATTTTGGTAGAGGGACACTAGATGATACTACATGCCATATATGAGAGCTCTAACCCTTATGGTTTGGGACAACAAGATTTTTAAAGATTTCCTTCTTTATCTCTATTTGAAATCTGAGAACCCACAACATAGGGCCATTTTCAAGACTAGGGCCATTATACCCCCCCCCCCCCCGAAATCGGGTAAACAGACACCCGGTGAAAGAGAAATGTAGAAAATGTAGAGCAATGACAGAGAGGTAGGGGTAATTTGCTAAAGAGAGTATAAAAATACATGTACATGACATCTAAATTGTATTTTGAACCATCTAGATTTAACTTTTAGAGCACTTTACAAAAATTAAATTGTTTCAGTGGACAATTTAAATCCAGTATTCGTATGTTTTTCCTGATTTGAAAGGTTCCATTTCATTTTTTTTTTAGCTTACTCATAGGATTAAAGCGATCCCTCGTGGTTCTGTGGTTAATGCAATGGTTGTTTCGATCGTGAAAACCACGTTCAACTCCCCGCTGGCGATGCAAGTTAGCCGCAGTGCAATATTTATAAAGAACTGTCGTCGTAATATAACTGAAATATTGTCGCAAGCGATATAAACACTATTCACATTCGGCAGGGAAACATCGTGTCTCTGTGTACAAGCTAAAATTATCGTTATATTAACCCTTTGCCACACAATCCCGCGTTTTAACGACCCGGAGGAAGAAGGCATTTGAAAACATTGCTGAAAAAGGAGAAATGCTGGTAACCAGTGTTTTCTCCTTTTCCAACTGTTTTCTACGAAAGATAAATCCCATCGTTTGAGTCACTTCCTGAAAAGCTTTGTCGCCTGAAATTACTTTCGATTTGGAAAAGTTTTTATGGGGGTTAGGAAAAGGGTTAACAGTGTCTATGTACCGCACAAATAGATTTATCTCTATATCTATAGTCAAAGTATCTCTCTATCTTGGTTATCCTTAAATGACTTTAAATTGAAACGGCGGAGTGAAATTTGTATAGGAAAGTTATAAACGTTGTAGATAAAACTTGATTTATGAACTTTCGGTTTATGTTTCATTTCCATTGTTCACAAACACGCATAACGAGATGGTTGGATTTTAGATTTAAGTGACGTACTCTGAAGTAGGGAAGATCGTAGTCGATTTCAACAAACGGAAAAAAAGAGAGTTAACGACGACGACGGAGAAAAAGGAGGAGGAGGAGAAGATGAAGGAGGAGGAGGAGATGAAGGAGGAAGAGGAGATGAAGGAGAAGGAGGAGAAGATGAAGGAGGAAGAGGAGAAGATGAAGGAGGAGGAGGAGATGAAGGAGGAGGAGGAGATGAAGGAGGAGGAGATGAAGGAGGAGGAGGAGGAGATGAAGGAGGAGGAGGAGATGAAGGAGGAGATGAAGGAGGAGGAGGAGGAGATGGAGGAGGAGGAGGAGATGCAGGAGGAGATGAAGGAGGAGGAGGAGGAGATGAAGGAGGAGGAGGAGATGAAGGAGGAGGAAGAGGAGAAGATGAAGGAGGAGGAGGAGATGAAGGAGGAGGAGGAGATGAAGGAGGAAGAGGAGGAGGAGGAGATGAAGGAGGAAGAGGAGATGAAGGAGAAGGAGGAGATGAAGGAGGAGGAAGAGATGAAGAAGGAGGAGGAGATGGGGGAGGAAGAGGAGATGAAGGAGGAGGAGGAGATGGGGGAGGAGGAGGAGGAGATGAAGGAGGAGGAGGAGATGAAGGAGGAGGAGGAGATGAAGGAGGAGGAGGAGGAGTTGATGATGATGAGGACGACGACGGCGACAATGAGGATGAGAAAGAGGAGAAGGGGGAAAAAGAAGGAGAAGAAAGAACAGGACGAGGAGCTAATAATCTGAGAAAAACCAGAATGGCCCCATTTAAAAACGAAAAAGTCAGATTACAAATTCATAAAAAAAAACGTTAACGGTACTCTGCTGTTACCATTTAAAGTAACTGGTAGATAACAAAGAAAATTTATAGAGCTGAACTAAACCCTTATCCTGCTAAATAAGTGAAGAGAAACTTTTAAGCAGATAGTAAAAACCGAAATTTCACTATTCCAAAGATATTTTTGAGGGTGAAATATTTCCTAATCGGACAGTGTAGATCCAAGATCAGACTGCACGTTATGTGCAGTCTGATCTTGATCTGCACTGTCCGCAAAAGGTCCTTGTGTCGCGCTTAGCAGCCTATGGATCAAGAGAATTTAGAGAGCTTAACTGAAACAAAAAAGAAGAGCATCGCATGCTGACGCCAACGCTCGACTGCAGTTGCTTGATCTTCAGTGAAAATTGTAAGTCGAAAAAACGGTGTATCTGTGTCAAAAATGCTTTGACAGTTACCTGCGTTTTTGGTTCATCTTTTAAATATCTTCCGTTATATAACAGACAAATTACCTACTGTCATCGTTTTTGAAAGTTCTAAGCCTAAAAAGGGGCATAACTGATTAAAAAATATTTTGATGATTGCCATGCTATCCCTGTTGTATGGGCTTCTCTTTTTATAGTTGACTTGTCCGAATTTGAGGCAAATATCTTCAGAAATAACTGAGATATTATAAAATGTCAAACTCTTTGCAAGACGATGATACACACGACGACGACACCAGGGCTAAGGCAATATCACGAGGTTCTCTTCGAAAACAGCCGAGCTAAAAATTAGACGGTGGTAGATGGTCAAACCGCTATGAATAGATGAAACCATATGGCATACCATTTCCAGTTTTAAAAACGAAAAAATATGAGCCATGCTCTTTGAAAAGGGGGCTTAATGTATCTGCGAAAAGTATCCACCTAGACCGACACTTTTCGCTATGGGTCAATTTTCTGTATGCCAAAGCACCAGTCTACCTCATTATTCAGACGATTGTTTAAAACAAGTGGCCATCACTGATCCATAATTATGTGATGGCTTGATTGGTATCATGCATTTAGGAGATGCATTAAGCCTCCTTTTGCCAGAGCATGTCTCATATCTTAATGAGGAAAAGGCTGTTAGACATCTAACGACTTGTAATCTGATAGCCCGGATGTCATGTATATCATGGTATCATATCCACTGTCATGTATACAAACATTAAGTCATCCTGAAACGTAGTCGCCAAAATATACCTGTATACCTATGCAGATGTTCGCGTATTCCAACAACCCCTTCCCTTCATATACCTCAATAGAAAACATTATGGAAGAAGGAGATATAGCTGATGACAAGCATTAACTTGTTTGGCCACAATGTTGTTTGTCTCTGTCCGCTGAAACGCCATTAAAAGGTAACGGATAATCAAAGTATGGCAGCACTCACTCAATCCTGATAACTCTTTCATCTGGTTAAAAAAAGGTTTCTACAGACCACTTTTGAAAACATTATGAAAGGAAGCAATTTCTCCTTTTTATACAGTGTCACAAGGACATATTAAGCCTTAATTCATGTTGACTTTCCACGTTCTGCGATCGTCTGCTGCAAAAATCCCACGAAAAGGTATAGACTTAATTTTCGTCGCGAATGTACACATGTACATGATTTTGGCGGTTATGCGTCCCACACTTCCGGTTGAATATCCTGAAGATGGCCGGCTTAAGTGTTCACTGAGTCTTTACCACACAATCCTGACTTTTAACAATCTTGAAAGTGAATGCTTTTGAACATATTATTGGAGAAGAAGAAATACATATAACTAGCATTTTCTCCTTTTCCCACAATGTTTTCTTCTCTATCAAAGACAGAAGTTATCATTTAAGCTACATCTAATTTGTCGTCGGCAAATGCTTTCAATTTGGTTTAATAAAAAAACTTTGTAGTTAGGTAAAGTGTGAAATGTATAAATCACAAGCCAGGCATATTTAAAGGAACAGTTGAAGAAAGGGAAAATTAAACAGAATGGAAAACGTTTTTTTTTTTAACTGTTTGTTGTAACCAGCAGTGGCGGCTGTTCAATGGTGAACTTGAACGATATATTCAGTGTTGTTGATGGACAAAGTTTGTTGGTGCCTTAGCCCCTAGTTACGGACCCATCCCCCCTCCCCTTGGCTTTTCCCTGCGTTCAGTGAAGTCAAAACCTTCATGAGAGTGCCCTAGGGCATGGTATTTCAAAGTCACGGCTCATTAATTCTGAAACTTAAGAAATATACGATTAAATAAGGCTGTCGCAATAAGAAAATTATGGCTGAAGTGTTTCAAGCAAAGTAAAAAAAAAAGAAAAATATTTGAGCAATCAATCATCACCTTCGACCATCTGGTTAGGTTTTCTTTAATGCTTCCCATTCTTTCGTTGATGTTCATGTGGGAAAGCAGCCAGTGGCTTAGCAAAAGTGTTGTACAAAAGACAAATAATAGAATCTCCATTAACGCATGGACACGTGCATCGGCCGCAATGATATGACCGAAATTATGTTAAAACGCCGTCGAAAATGAAACAAATAATAACAAGTGATATCAAACGTATTGCTTCTTAGATATTCTCGGCATCTTTTCGCTCTGAGCTTGTAGGAATGAATGGTTGGAGCCCAATTAAACGATGGACGTTTGATGGCTATTTTATTAAAGGGCTCCTCGGGAGTGTCTGAGATTGACCGTCGATAACAGATCGATAGACACAAAATTGCGGTGCAGGAAAATCGATCAGGTCGTGTCATTACGAAGGGCGTCTTAAATTCCTTCTTTCCTTGTATCTTTTTTGGTTCCTTGATTTATCTCTTGTCGTATGCTTTTTTTTTCATTGCTTCCGTCTTTGGCTCTGTCGTTGTTTACTTGCTTTCTTCCTCCTTTGGTTTTCTCTTGCTCTCTGCTTTGTACGTTCTTTTTCTTCAGCCCTTGTTTCATCATTCCTTTCATCTTCCCTCCTTTCTATTTTCATTATATCTTTCTTTGTTCTTATTTGCTTCCTCTTTTGTGCTTATCCTCTTGCATCCTCCCAAGTTTCCCTCCCTTCTTCCATGTTTACCGTTTTGTCTAAAATTATTGCCCCCCTTTCGCAGTTTCATGTTCCTTTCTAACTTTCTTCCCATTGCTGTCTACCTGTCCACCATGTTTGATTCTTTTTTTTTTTTTCCTTGCTTCTATTTCTCCGATTTCATATTTGCTGTCTATCCCATCTCCTTGCTCCCTCCTTTGCTTCCATCCTTGCTGAACAGCATCATTTTTTGCTTACCCTTTTTTATATTTTCGATGATCAAATAATAATACAATGTGCAAAGTTTTACCAGTCTACTTTACAAGCTCCGCCGAACCCGATAGCTCAATCGGTAACGAACCGGAGTTAAAACAAGGGGGGTTGCTGGTACGAATCCCAAGCTCGGTCCATTTCTTTTCGAGGATTGATGATAGTCATTGCCAAAGGATTCATTCCTGTCTTACCTCTAATCGTTATTCCGACGATGTATATGTGAGAAAGCAGCCATTGGTTTGGGAAGAATATTGGGCGAAGTGCTGGAAAAAATAACCCCAGGAAAGCATAAATATGTGAATCGGCCGCCGCGAAATATTTTAAATATAACTGAAAACTCAATACAGTCAATCGATTAATTTTTACCACCTTGACTCGACCACCTACAGTAACTAGTTTGGTTAACCAAACATCAAGCCTTTGAAAGTTCACGTTACCAAACATAGCACTAGTATACAGAGGTTAATGGTGAAATAGAAAGATATGTGAATGGGTAAGAGCAACTTAAGTTGTAAAAAATACGCAGTTACAGGAATAGTTATTCCAGGTTCATTAGCAATGACAAGAACTTGGCAGCCTCCGACCTGATATGCCAACAAAAAGAGAGAGAGAGAGAGAGAAAAGAGGCAATGATGATGTTTATGGTGGTTTCCATAGTTATTTATTGTGACAAGCACAAACTTTCGGTTCACATTGGTTTATTTACCTGTATGGATTAAGTGCGTTGGATTAGCCAAATCCTATATCGTACAAAAAACAATAGTTTCCATATTGTCAGATACCTCAGATTTTGAAAACGTTGAGGGAAAGGGAGCAAATTGCTTGATACGCGTAATTGCTCCTTTCCCGACAAAGTTTTCCATTCTTCACCCTAGACTGTGCCTCTGAATTGTTTTCCTTTCCGCAAGTTGTAATAACTCTCTTTTTACTCTTATAGGCTAAAACCAGCTGGTACAGAAATAGCCACTGAAGAAGTATAATTTGATTATTGGTGTATTATTATGTAGGCCGAGGATAACAATAGTGGTTTTTGACCACATAGGACACGCTTTCGGATATTTAATCTTTACTCGTTTTTATTTTGTAGGTGATGTTGGCCAAAGTATCTTTACACTTGCTGTAAAGACCTTTCCGATTGACTTAACTGACGGTTCAAAACATTGTAGCCTAACAACAACGAGCTAGTTACCAGAATTCTCTCCTCTTCCAACGATGTTAAGGTTAACGTCCTCCAGCAAATATACTTTTGCGAAAAATAAGCTGTTTATATATGTGAACAGTTCTAGCCAACAGTAATAGAGCGAATAACAAAAATATACACAAAGAAAGAAAGAAAAGAAAGAAAGAAAGGTAATCTTTAAACAACACAGTACACTCGCCCATGATCAGTGAAACAATTGTATGTTAATTAACGCGGAACACCGACGAAAGACGAACGGCACCAAATAGACACCTTCCTGAATAAGCACATGCCAAGTTTTAGTGCAAGACTCTTTAAACGCGACCTGTCGAACACTTTGTTTCTTCTCAACGTAATTTCTTATGATGATTTAGACAGATGAATGATAGGAAAGTTACATAATAAATAACAATAAAATGTGTATGATAATCAAATGTTACTTCTTCAAGTTTCAAACCTCCAACAGCCTTAATGTCAAAACATTAATTTTATTTACTATGGTTGATGAAAGTTGACAAAAAGAAATTCAACGAAGGTTAACTGTAAAGAGCCACAATTTCTTTATTCTTTCAGTTTTCAACCTTCAACTTTCACTGAAACTTACTACTTTAACCATGATATCGGATAGTGAAGATCCAAGATCAGACTGCACGTTCTGTGCAGTCTGATCTTGATCTACACTGTCCGCAAAAGCACACAAAGTCGTGCTAAGCAGCCTAAGTGTTAACCTGCTATATAAGTGAAATGAAAGTTTCAAGCCGATATCAAAACCCATAATTTTGATGTTTCAAAGATTTTAAAGATATATTTTTGCGGAGGGAAGAATATCTCCTAGTCGGAAAACGTAAATCCAAGATCAGACTGCACGTTCTCTGCAGTATGATGTTGATCTACACTGCAAAAGGTCCTTGAGTCGCGCTTAGCAGCCTAAGGGTTAAAACCAGAGGGTCGCTTGTTCGATTCCTAGCTCGGTCAAATTCTTTCCCCCGAGGACTGAAGGTAGTAATTGCGACAAAAACTCTACTTACCTTGAAGTGACGAGAACTGAACTCCGCACAACGTGAATTCAAAACTCATCTCCTGGCCACAAAGTCAGCTGTCCCTTATTTTCAATGCTAATTATCACTCTTTTTAAAGTTGTCCTTTCGACCAGAAAAGGCAATGTTATTTCTTCCTGTTTCTAACCTCCAATCCTCGACTTAATCCCAAAGCGCAACTCATTTACTTACTGTGGCTGCCGAGAGAGAACTCGGCTCAGCAGAACGTATTGTAGAATACAATCCTAACTCCTGGTCAAAAAGCCACCTCTTTTTCTCCGACGCTAATTATCACAATTTTCAACACTGTCCATTTCAGTTAAAATTCCACACATAGTTCTAAACTACAATAAACAATGTGAATCTCGAACTGATATAACCGTGTCTTTACTTCATGTCCTATTATTTGTTATAAATTAAGTCAGAAGTCTTCTGTGCTCGAGCTTGGTCTACCTTTCATAGACTGAAATAAAAAAAAGTAATAATTATGAATTAATCCTTCAAACAAAACGATCTGATTTTGATCTACACTGTCCACAAACGGTCCTTGAGTCATGCTCAGCGGCCAAGGGTTAATTACCAGCAGTATTTTCTACAGAGCTTTCTCTGAGATGCTTATACCTAGAAGAATACACAACCGATGATAAAATCCCGCTTTTTACGAGAATCGTGCGAGAATAGATATAGTGAAAGAGACTTGCAGAAAAGATACAACAGTGCTGACGATTGTAAAAATGACGTTAACCAACTTATAGGAAACCGTTTATTTTTTGTAAAGTTCTATGAAACGTCTGTGAAATTTTAACCCTTTTCGCGTCATTGGCGGAAACAGGGGCTTTAGCTGGCGTTAACGATTAAGATCAGACTGCAAAGAACGTATTATGCAATATGAAAAATTTTCAAAATTTCAGTGGATTGCGAGGTATGCAGGACGAAGGCAATTTTGATATAACAATTATTTAAGTATTATTTCTAGACTGAAAATATATAATTGAGCCGTGCTGTGGCAAAAGGGGGCTTAGTGCATATTCGTAATGAATTAAACCAAGCAAGCTATCACATAATCATTGATCCATTATAGCCATTTTTTTTTCAACAACCGACTTAATCACGAGGTAGACTGGTCCTTGGATATACAGGAAATTGACACATAGCGAAAAGTTTCGGTTCAGGTCAGCTTGCGCGGACTACGCAGCCTGACCTGAGTCAATAGTTTTCGCAGATGCATTTAGGCCCCTTTTCACAGCGTATAGCTCAGTTGGTTTATTCGGTTCTCTAAGGTTTAAAATCGCGATAATTTACATACGAGAAGGGTACAGATATCAGTTCGAAGCATCAATATACAGGAGCCGTCAACGACTTTTGAGTCTCATTGTTATCATACTGATCTATTGGGTGACGTAAGCATACTTCCGACCTTGCATTGCTTCCTGTCCCAAGTTCCGGTTTTGCGAGATGAAACATAGTTTTGTAATTATTCGGTAAACAAACCAGTTTTTTTTTTTTGTAAATAACTTACAATTGTGCCTTTGTGATAATGAATATGGCTATAAAGCCTGGGCTATCGAATCTTTAAAACAATTATTTCGTCCACGAGGGTACACGATAACCAATCGCTCACACGGACATCAATATATAAAAATAGCACATAATGTATATCTAAAAATAGCGGTCGTAAACTAAACAAGTTTGCGGACATGCTGAAAAATACTCTACGACTACAAACATCTTTTCTATGGCACGGTTCTATTTGTGGAGAATTCTCAGTGAAAATTGTTTGATAATTACCCAGTAGAAGTACACTCTAATTCTCACAGTCTGTCCTTAACTGTGAGTTCTTATTTCAATTCAACACTCAACCTATGATCGGAAAAAGAAAGGCTATACTGAGTAACATGGAAGCTTTCAAACGGAAATTTTTCCCAACTGTAGGCTTTTTTTTTTTCGAACAAATTTACAAAGACTTGGGTTGTTTGGATTGACTCCCTAGACATTCTTACACGTTGCTTATTCACAGCTTTTTATTCTAGACTATAAATACATTGCCATATTTTAGATCTACGTAGTTCTCACAACCAGCAATCTGAGAACTTGAATTTTCAGTCCACTATAATTCAAATAGCCTACCATAAAATAGATCAATGTTAACCCACTCAAACAACAAGTTCTTTATTGGAGTGTTTGTTAGTGCTGTAAAGGGAAATAGAGCTTTGCGAATCGCGAACATTTACTTTACACCAAATCAATATACATGTAGGTCTCTACAATTTTCAATTGTTGTGGAAGCAGTACTAATTCCTGGGACGTTATAAAACGCAGACAATATGGAACATAGAGTAAGGAAGACAATATAGACGAAGAAGGGTATTAGAAAAGGGGACAAAACGTGCACAATATAAAGATTGTGAATCGAAACAAGATTGTCAAAGTTTTAAAATTCAAACCCCACACTTTCACCACTAAGCTACGCAGGACTCTTCTCAAATTAAAGAAAGACCATGTACGTACTCCAAATGCCATATCTTCATTCCACTTCTCATTCAACTTCTTCAGAATTCCACATGAATGCTTTTAATAGATTTGAAATTTAAAAAGGGTGAAAACTTCTAACTCATTACAACCAGGCGACTCTCAGGACTACCAGTCCTTTGATTAAAATCTTTCCTCCCTATGTGTCGCTAAAACTCGGGATGATTTGGTTAAGACTGAGAGGTTCTTTTAAGTTTTATCGAGATTCGACGGATAATAGATGGCTGGAAAGGCGTGTAAACTTGTGGCTCTCGTTTCTTCGCAATCATACAATTTGACAACGGTAATGCGACCCGGTTGAACAGGGCTACAATGGCGGCCAAAATTATCTTTATCAAGTCATAATAAGTTGAAAGCGAACAATGAAATCGTTTCTAATGAAAACTTAAACCTTTCCATTACCATAAAAGCCAGATTCGTCTTGATAAGCCCATACTCACTACTAACAGACAGTTGTGCGCATTTTACATGCATTAACCATGCAGAAATAGTTTTTATTCTCAGGCGGATCGCAGGTATCATAGCAACAGACATGAAAAAGAAAGTTACGTACGTTTGTTTGTTATTGACATATGATTACCTGCTAATGTACTTATCAAAGTGTACTTGCCAGGGGAATACTTGGTTGTTTGGTGTTTAACGTCGATTTTCTTCAGTATTTCAGGTATTTCAGCGACAAGTGTACCTATTTATGCTTTCCTGGAGTTTCCTTTCCGGCTAACACAAATTCATGTTATTTATCCGTATTTAACATGCAGGGATGCTTTCAAACCAGTCTGCTAGAAGTTTAAGGGGAAGGGGAGTTAAATGCATCTCACTGTGCACAAAACTTAACTCTTTACAAGATGTCAAACGTTTAGGCTCGTGCATACTGAAAGCATTTGCAGACGACAAAGTAAAATGCGACTAGTATGATGAAATTTGTCTTTTAAAGGGTAGAAAACGGTCATGGAAAAGTAGAAAATACTAATTTCCAGCATTTTCTCCTTTTTCAAACAACGTTTTCACAAGCCCTCTTCCCAGGATTGTTAAATCACAGGGTTATATGGTAAAGTACAGATTGACGCTTCCACCACTGAATCTTTAGAAACAACTATTAACCTTTTACAGCACAATGACGCCTATTGACGCCCTTAGGAAAGAAGCCTTTTGAAAACATCGTGGGAAAAGGAGAAAATGCTGGTAACCAGCATTTTCTCCTTTTCCCACAATGTTTTCTACGCTATCAAAGAAAAATTGCACCATTTTAGCCAAATTGAAATTGTCGTCTGCAAATGCTTTCAATTTGGAGAAGGCTAAAATGTTGTCGTCTGGTAAAGGGTTAAGTGCTTTTGGCCTCTTGTGGCCAGTTACCCAACATTATTTGTTTAAACGACCTAATGACGAAAACTACTTTTGAAATAATAGTGCTTCATTTTCTCCATTTTCGCGCAATGTTAGCTACATTTTCAGATACTAATTCTACAATTTGAGTCACTTTAAATTCGTCGTGTTCAAAAGCTTTCAATATGGACAAATCTTAAAATTTCAAGAGCACTCTACTCTACTTGACTCTTGTTATACAATACATTGTATTTTCAAACATTGATGAACTCAGTTAAATAGATAATAAGCGGGAAGAGGGAAAGAAAAAAATCATCGTCTCAAAAATCCTAAATCAATCACCATAACCAAATTACGCCGGCATTAAGTGTCTTCAACCATCTGTTACCACCAAAAAAATAGTTCCTGTAGATTACTGTAAATGATTGATAGTAATCGTTATTTGGAATTATGTTTAGTTTGCCCGTGCCGTGTTTTAATTGAATATTTCCTGTGGTAATTGACAGTTATATTAGATTGAATGTCGCCATCAAGGACATTGTCATCTTAACCCTTATTCTGCTAAAAAAGTGAAACGAAACTTTCAACCCGATGGTAAAAACCCAAACTTTGCTCTTTCAAAGATATTTGGGGAGAAGAAATATCATCTCCTTATCGGACAGTGTAGATCCAAGATCAGAGTGGCGCGACTGAGTCTGCTCTTGAACTAAACTGTCTGCAAAAGGTCCTTGAGTCGCTGTTAGCTGCCTAAGGGTTGACTCTTGGATCTACACTGTCTGATAAAGAATTTTTCCCCCAAAAATACCTTTACAGTAGCAAAATTTGGGTTTTACTATCTACCTGAAAGTTTAAAGATTCACTTATTTAGCAGCTTAAGGATTCATTTTATTCCTAAAAAGTAAGTGTAGAGATACTTTTTTTTAATCTCTTCAAATCGCTTTAGAATTCTATGATCTTGTGGCTGAAAAACTGTGCCGGAAGTCTGACCCTTGCATGCCAGCTGTTTGACTATCATTCTTGAGTAGACAGTTTGTGCTTTGACACAGACGTCAGTATTGCAAAACGTTCATGTAGATATTCCGATTTACATGGATTTATGACGCAACAGCAGAAACAACCTTCCTCTTTTCTACTGTATTATAGAAAGTTTGGCACGAGGACTGACAGACGATTTATGCACGTAGTTTTTAGCAATAATATTACCGAGGCAAAACATTCCATGTAATCAAAACTCTCTGATTTATATGACGTAGCGTAAACCATCTTTCATCCAGTAGTTCTGAGTAACAAAGAAACATCGCCATAGCCTTTTCTTGTGAATTTGTTTTGTTTATTTCCTTGTTTATTTGGTTACAACAGAAATTACCCCTCGAAAACCTCGACATATGCAATGTATTTATGAACCATACTCTGTGACAAGAAGGCTTCATGCATTTGCAAAAAGTATTGACCCAGGTCAGCCAAGGCCGAAACTTTTTGCTTTTGATCAATTTTCTTTATGTCGAAGAACCAGTGTACATCACGATTCAGTCGTTTGTTATGCGGATAAACGGATATTAGAGATTTATAATACTGTGATTTCTAGCTCGGTATCAAGCATCACGGAGATGCATTAAGCCCCCTTTTGCTAGGGCATGGCTCTTATATAACGTTCCAATTTATTTCACACTAACTTCTTTATACAACGGAATTCTCTGTGTTACATTGCCTGCAACGCAAGTTAGCTAACTCTTAAATAACATCTCCTGCGATTATTTTCAAAAAAAGTAGCTGTTAATCATAAAAACGCAGAACAAAAAAAAAAAGAAACCCTAACTGAATATTGACTTAACCCTTTCAGCGCCATAGGCGAAAACAGGACTTTTGCGGACGGCACAGATCAAGATCAGACTGCACAGAACGTGCAGTCTGATCTTTGGTCTGTACCGTCCGCTTAATTAGTCAAGCCCCTACGATAAAAAATCTTTCTGGGTCTCTGTGGATTGCATTTACAGCCGCCGAAAGAGTTAATGTAATCGTCGGGTTTTCAACGATTCCCTTTATACGGGTATAGAAAAACTTAAACATTTGGGCCGTACTCTTTTAACCCTTTTCCAAACGACAAATTTTGGAACTGGTCCAAATTGAAAGAGTTTGCAGACGACAATTTTAAATTTGATGAAAATGGCAGAAAGGTCTCAAAAAGGGTAGAAAACACTGTGGGGAAAAGGAGAAATTGCTCGTTACGAGCAATTTCTCCTTTTCCCACAGTGTTTTCAAAAGACTTGTACTGCTGACACGTGAAAACCAGGGCTTGTTTGGAACAGGGTTAAAAGGGGGCTTAATGCATCTAGAAAAAATATCGACCCAGGTTAGTGTGCGCAGTCAGCTCATGCTGACCTGAGTAGAAACTTTTTGCTTTCGGTAAATTTTTCTGAAAATGTCAAAGGACGGTTGTACCTCAGGATTCCGCAATTTGTTGGATAAAATAGATTCCACGGATGCATAATTGCGACGACTTGCTCGGTGTAACGCGACTAGGATATGCATTAAGCCCCCTTTTCACAGAGCATGGCTCATTTATTGGTAAGTTTTGAAGACTGAAGATCAAGATCAGATCGGATTGCATGTACGTGTGCTGATCTTGGTCTACACTCATCGCAAAAGGAGTCAGAGATTAAGATCGGCAATATAAAGGTTACCATGTCTACTGAGGGTATAGTGAAGATCGGTATGATTGATCATAGGCTCGAGACATCTTATGTAATGGTCCGTCGATGTTATATCAGTAGAGGGAAGAAAACCGTACAACTCTCTTTTAATTCTTAACCCTTTACCGCACAATGACGCCTTTTGACGCCCCTGGGAAAGAAGCCTTTTGAAAACATTGTGGGAAAAGGAGAAAATGCTGGTAACCAGCATTTTCTCCTTTTCCCACAATGTTTTCTACCCTATCAAAGAAAAATTGCACCATTTTAGCCAAGCTGAAATTGTCGTCTGCAAAATGCTTTCAATCTGGAGAAGGCTAACAGTTTGTCGTCTGGTAAAGGGTTAACCTGCTATATAAGTAAAATGAAACGTTAAAGCCTTAGTAAAGCCCATAATTTTGCTATTTCAAACTTATTTTTGTAGGAAAATATCTCATTATCGGACAGTGTAGACCCATTATCAGACTGCACGTTCTGTGCGGTCTGATCTTGATCTACACTGTCCGGAAAAAGCTCCTTGGGTCGTGCTTGGCAGCCTAAGGGTTAACAACATAGATCTCCTTTTCGGAAGTTCCATAATTAACCTTTTACCGCACAATGCCGCCTTTTGACGCCCCTTTGAAAGAAGCCTTTTGAAAACATTGTGGGAAAAGGAGAAAATGCTGGTAACCAGCATTTTCTCCTTTTCCCACAATGTTTTCTACCCTATCAAAGAAAATTTGCACCTTTGGAGCCACATTGAAATTGTCGTCTGCAAATGCTTTCAATTTGGACAAGGCTAAAATTTTGTCGTCTGGTAAAGGGTTAAGGTTTATGTTCTAGAGATATTTTCCCGAGATTCCGAATTCAGTCTATCTGTGCAAAAAAATACAACAGTTTGAATACATTTTCAACACCATTTACCACACATTTTCACTTAATACACAGAGACAGTTCAGCTTTATACCTATTTCCTGAAAAGTTACAAATACCAGACCTTGAATATGTGACAAGGACCTTGTAGCCGAGAAGCGCTGGCAAAAACTGAATCCTGGGAACTTAGTTGCAAATCGAATGCTACAACTCACTTGGAGCAGCCGGATAATGGAAATCAAACATTGGATAAGACTTTTTAAGCCGTCGGGTCTGATCTTGTGGTACATCGAAATGAAAATCGAAACCAATGGCAACGAAAGGTTTTAGGCAAATCCACTGTTAAAATCGGAATGATCTAAAGATGGTCTACACTCTGAGTACTCGAGCATTTTTTAACCCTAAGGCTGCTAAGCGCGAACCACTGACGACCTTTTGTGGACAGCGTAGATCAAGATCAGACTGCACAGAACGTGCATTCTGATCTTGGATTTAGCCTATATGATTAGGAGATAATTATATTTCCTCCAAAAATACCTTTGAAATAGAAAAATTTGGGTTTAACTATCGGATTGAAAGTTTTATGTCTTTTATTTATCAGGATGAGGATTAAATTTCAAAGTAAAGCATTTTCTGATTAGTATCAGATGGTTCAGTCTATCAGAAATTAAGTTGCTAATGAGACCAAGATTCAGAATGGTTGGTAAATACAGGCCGTGGCCTTATAAATACCCTCCTTCACAAATTACCTGAAGATGACTCGAGAAATTAATTTTGTTGTCACAGAAAAAATCTACATTTGATGAGTCTGAAATTATATATTACCTCGTCATGATATCAAAGTGCAATAAAAAATTCAAATTAAGCCGTAACTATGGCAACGCTTATGATATAAACACAACTTACAAACCGTTTATTATGTTGAGATATTTCGTAAAAAATGTTGTTTGCATATAAATTATCACACAATTATACAAAAGGGAAATATATTTGTATAACATTCAAACATAAATTTTATATATGACTCCGGCCTCCTTTCATCAGTTTACTGGCTGAACGAAGTACTACGTATCAAAGCTCTGCATTATGTTACAAGCGATTTCTCCTTTTGCCACAATGTTTTCAAAGGCGATGTTTTACAAGTCGCAAAAGAATTCTTCAGGAAGGTGTATGGTCATTTTTTATATTCATGGCAGGGTAAAGTCTAGAAATAACTCTTTCACTATCACGGGCGACACAAAAAGTTTTTGCGAACAACGAAGATCAAGATCAGACTGCAGAAAAGTCTTGGATCCACGTCGTCCTCTACCTGATTTCAAACTATGATCAAAATCGTCTTACATTGCAATGAAAATCTTACCGAACGACAAGGTTTTGGACAAGTCCCAAATGAAAGGACAAATTAACCCTTTACCAAACAATCCCGGGTTTTCACGACCCTGGGAAAGAAGGCTTTTGAAAACATTGTGAGAAAAGGAGAAAATGCTGGTAACCAGCATTTTCTCCTTTTCCCACAACGTTTTTTTGCTCTATCAGAGAACTTAACCTGATTTGTACCAGAGTTGAATTTGTCGTCTGCAAATGATTTGAAATTGGTCTGGTCTAACATTTGTTGTGTGGTAAAGGGTTAAAGGTGGCTCAAATGATAAAATTTGTCTGTGACAGGGTAGAAAAGATTGTGGGGGGAAAAAAGGAGTAAATACTGGTCTCCAGCATTTTCTCATTTCCTCACAATGTTTTCTAAGCTTTATTCCCAAGAGTCCTTAACACTCGGGATTGTTTGGTAATGGGTTAAGACTTACAAAATAAAGAACCATGAAGCTGGCAGCGAAGGAATTAAACCTTAAGGGCGCCGAATAAAACCATAGAAATGTTCATCCTAGAAATATGATCCGAATAATAGTAATTGCATGGTTGCTTTTGTCTACAGTATTTCAGCAAAGCGGACAGTGTAGATCAAAGATCAGGCTGCACGTTTTGTGCTGCCTGATCTTGATCTACAGTGGCCGCAAAGGCAGCTATAGTCGTTAAAGGCGCTTTAATGAAGATCGCGCAAATTTCCATTATCACGCTAGTGAAATTATCACGCTCACCGTTCACTCGAACACAACTTTTCACAATCGATCCTGTTAAACTTGTCAGTCTGCAATAATGGATAAACTAAGAACAAAAATTGGGTGTTTTGTGTCTGCAACACAACCAAACACGAAAGTATTTTAATCAAGCATTATACTTGCGAGTCAAGAATCTGACGGTAAAGGTTTCAAAAGATCAAATTGAAAGCGAAAGTAGGTCACGAAACAGGTAAAGATGGACACAAATTTATGCCACTAGCGTTCTATCTGGCAGAGCTGGGGCATCTTTCAAATCAGTTGGAATGTGATAGATGTGAACGTATTTTAGAGTTGAAAAATACTGTTGAAGAAAGACATTACGGGTTTGGTTCAATGTTTCAAATAAAATCTGATTGCGGAGAGCTAAAAAGGTGGAAACAAGTAAAGACATCGTCCAAAGGGAATTCAACGGATCAATTTGAGATCCTCAAAAATATTAAAGATCTGGTGAATGGAAAGTATGCGTGTGAAAACATTGCGGAAAACGGAGAAATTGCTCGTTGTGAGTAATTTCTCCCTCTCCCATAGTATTTTTTATAGGTAGTCAACTGCAGACCAGTCAAAAGCCTTTTCTATGTAGGAAAGGGTTAAAAGTGTGTCGAGGAGTGGGTTTTATTTTCAGTATTGCAGAACAAAGAAGTTTGACCATAACCAGCTGAGAGAAATCAAATCTATGATATCGTACAAAATGTAAACCAAGCTTACCCTGATCAGTCAACTCTGACAGGGGATGTCTGATTTGGGTCTGCTCTGTTTCGTTATAAAATATTATAGAGGTGATGCTGTTGGTTATGGTAGTAATTTCATTTGCTTTAAAGGCAAAAACAAGTAAAATTAGATAACCATGTTGGATGGATCTAACATATTTTAATAATCATGAGTTCAAGGACTATCAAAGGACAACAATATTGCAGTATATAAAGCCCAGTATAGTTAAATTTTTAAAGTATTGCGCATTTTCATAACTCGTATTTGCATAAATCAACTGAACTGCATGTTTTGAAATCTTCCACTGTAAAATAGATCTGTAATTATAGGTTAAAAATCGAAAATTAAAGTTAACAATGGGCTATAACTCTTACTCCTTCACCAGTCATTTCCTTAGTTTTACGAGTCTGCAGCAGACGACATTAGAAAACAATGGGGAAAAAGGAGATAGTAATAATGATCAATTTCTCTCTTTCACACAATGATTTTCTAACCCATCGGAGAACTGCGATTCATGAATACTAGGTTTTGAGTTTTCGTCTGCAAACTGGCTAAATTTAAAAGAGTCTTAAATTTGTCGTTTGGTAATGGGTTAAATGCTTACATTAGTATTTCATTTAATGCTATGTGTTGGTTTATTGTGAAAAATATCAAGTTTAAGAAATACTCTTGTTTTTATTGGGTTTTTCCGAAATGAAGGTATGTTTTAGCCACAAGTAAAGGTATTTTCTAATAAATTGATACCCAGTATACCATTAAATCATTTTGCTTTATTAAATTTGATGTTTTGCCAATATAATGAGATAAAATTTGTTTATAATTGTAATCATTACAGAAAAATATATCTAGATTTGGTTTTCGTAGGTGAAACTTTATTCCGAACTGCTACAATGAAGGGTGTATTAATAGAAATATTCATAGAATTTTTCCAAAACTGGTGACCCCCTGTTTTTATCTCATATTTTTGTAGATCAGATGATAAACTATCACCAAACAAAGTTTTGTGAAATTCTGAACGTTCTGAAAAAAAAATTGTTGAAACTCTAGCAATCGTCTTTAAGGGTTTAGGTGAAATATGAGGGGGTTACATAGCTATGTAAAAGACAATACAACAATGAGGCATGGCAATACAGATGTTCAAAGTTTATTTATTGCGATCTGATTTATCCTACTAGAAAATCACCTAATGAACCGACCTTTTTCTTTAACCCTTAAGCTGCTTATCGCGACCCACTGACCTTTTGCGGACAATGTAGATCAAGATCAGACTGCACAGAAAGTGCAGTCTGATCTTTGATCTACACTGTCCGATATGGTATTTTCTTTCCTGTGAGATCAACTTTGAAATCGCAATGTTTAGGCTTTTAGTATTGAGTAGAAGTTGGCGTTTCATTTATGCAGCAGCTTAAGTGTTAACATCGTCTACATGACCTCACGAAATCTAGGTAACTAACACATGTTAATCATATTGCTTAACTTGTCCAGTTCTTTTTAGGGGGGCTGTTTGTTTTCCGTAAAACAAAATTTCTGCCGAGCCCCGGTAGCTCAGTCGGTAGCACACAGGACTTGAGACCAGGGGGTCGCTAGTTCGGTCTCCGGCTCGGTCTATTTCTTTCCGAGGATTGATGATAGTCATTGCGACAGGATTCATTCCTCTCTCACCGCTGATCATTGTTTCAACGATGGTTATGTAGAAAAGCAGCCAGTGGCTTTGAAAGAATATGGTGCAGAGTACTGGTAAAAGAAACTCCAGGAAAGCATGGATAAGTGCACTGGCCACCGCAGTATAACTCAAATAATGTTGAAAACGGCGTTAAACACCATACAATTGATCAACAAAATTTCTTATCAACACTAGTTCTATACAATTAAATATATCTCTTCCCTCCTTGCAAAAGGAAACTGGACGGTTTATGTCAGTAAAATGGTGAATTTTTGGCACAAAAATAAAGGGTGGCGGTTTGACAATCTGGAACTCCGTCTATTTTTATAAAATCAGATATGACGTCATTGTAGTTTTTGGAATACGATTCCATGTATCCCATAATTGTATTCGACGCGATTAATTTATCGTTTGTGATACCCACAAGCCATTGTGAGATTTTGTCGCGAAATCTAAACATACCTTAAGATGCTACATGTACCTACATGTATAACGTTTAGGAAATACCATAGTTTTATTTTTAGACTAGCGAAGCTAGTCTATAGGCATCATGATTAACCTAGAGTCAAAGTAAACAAAAAACCCCACAGCTGCCAAATATGCCTCACAGAAAATACTTCTTTCTGTTAGAAATCTTAATTCTGTTATATATGACAGATTTGACAAAAACACTAAATCTCTACTACTCCAATTTGAACATGTCTTCTTACAAAGTAACAGATTGAACAAGATGTCATGTATAAGGTGCAAGATCTTTGCTTATATGTAAATTAAGTGACCTATGCAAAGCAGGCTATTATCACTTATTCCTACATCACTGTAAACATTATCAATGAATTTAAAAATAAATACACCTAGGTAACTTGTAGCAAATCCCAGCTGCATTAACTCTTACTGGACAGGGAACCCTTTTCATTCCTTCAGTCATTCATTATTTAGATCATTGTGTACAGTTAAACTGTTATGTTTAACTGTTATTTTACGACTTGAATATTAACTCTTTACCACACAATCCCGAGTTTTAATGACACTGGGGTAGAATCCCTGGTAACCAGCATATTCTCCTTTTCCCACATTGCTTTCTGCCCTTTTGGAATCAGGCTTCATCAATTCAACCACATTTAATTTGTGGTCTGCAACAGCTTTGAATTTCGTTTTGTAAAAAAAATAAATAGTTCACTACATCTTGCATTATTGGATATTGACTTATTAACTGTATGGTGTTTAACGTCGTTTTCAACATTATTGCGGTGATATCATGGCGGCCAATGCACCTATCCATGTTTTTCTGGAGTTTCTTTTACCAGCACCACCGCGATTCAATTATCTTTTGTGGACAGTGTGGATTAAGATCAGACTGCACAGAATGTGCAGTCTGTTCTTGGATCTACAATGTCCGCTTGGCCAATTTCTGTAAGCCGAGGATTGATGATAGTCATTGCGACAGGATCCATTCCTCTCTTAGGTTTCAACGATAGTTATGTGGGAAAGCAGCCAGTGGTTTGGAAGGACTATTGTGCGGAGTACTGGTAAAAGAAACTCCTGGAAAGCATGGATATGTTCACTGGCCACCACTACATAACTGAAGTAATGTTGAAAATAGGGTTAACAGACAGAGTAAATAAGGATCAGACGACATAGAACCTGCAGTATGATCTTATATCTACACTTTCCCTCACAATGAAACCCTTTCGGTGGGAAAATCTGCGAAATCGCAATATGTTGGGTATCACTGTTTGCTGGAAGTTTTGGGTTAAAGCAGTTACAAACTACTAAGTTTGTAGAGTGAACATCTCCAAAATCCTTTTAATGCTTTGTTTCAACAATGCTTTCAAAGCCTAGTAAAAGTTTTATCCAAATAAATATCGCAAAAAGTCATGATGAATTAACGTATGCACTGTAAAGCGTCGCCCCTTTCCCGTACTGAATGATGACACGGATGTTTTTTTTCTACCACTCAAATTGTCACGTGATTTTGATAGGCGTGGGAAAGCAAATTTTACATTTTTTCCCCCTCAAGACTTCAACCTGTATATTTTGATAGGCAAACAAACCAGGAGATGAGTATCGCAAAATATTTTTCGCTAGCTAAAACGAGTTTCTGCTGTTAAAATCATACAGATCTATTTTTCATTTTAAATGCATAATCATTATTTTATCATTCGAACATTCGTTTACCCTTTTTGCACTTTTTCTTTTGCAAGATTTGAACCAAAACATACGACGCGATCACAAAGAACTATTCGAGTATCAAATCTGAACTTGAAAATCCCGATAGTTCACTCAATTAACCAATGACCAAATTATTACATATTCAGAATGTCTCTTGAGTAAAGAAATGACTGAGACCACACCAAGGCCGGAATTCGCAGACACACAGTCTGAGTTTGATCCTCCCCGCGCAATACCTCGATACAGTCATGCTCTGTGATTAGGAGGTTTCACTCTTTACCACATGACAAAAATGTAGACTTGTCCAAATTGAAAGCATTTGCAGACGACAATTTAAATGTGGCTCTAGTGGTGGCATTTGTCTTTGACAGGTTAGAAAACATTGTGGGAAAAGGAGAAAATGCTGGTTACCAGCATTTTCTCCTTTTCCCACAATGTTTTTAAAGGGCTTCTTCCTCAGGGTCGTTAAAACTCGGGATTGTGTGGTAAAGAGTTAATGCATCTGCAAAAAGTATCGATTCACTACAGAAAATATGGGAAAAGCAGAAAATGCGGGTTATCAGCATTTTCTCCTTTTTCCTTGTAATGCTTTTAAAAATCATCCTTCTTTAGAGCAGCTAAAACTCGAGTTTGGTTAGAAAAAAACGTTAAAAGACAGGCGATCTCGACTTCGACTCGGGATACGAGGGACTTTATTCGGACTCGTTTATCCTCCAAGTTAGCATATGAAAGAGTAAGCATGACACACGATCCATTTGCTTGCTGGAATGTCTGCCATTTTAACCCTTAACCCTTTTCCAAAAAAGCCCTAGTTTTCACGTGTTTGCAGTACAAGTCTTTTGAAAACACTGTGGGAAAAGGAGAAATTGCTCGTAACGAGCAATTTCTCCTTTTCCCACAGTGTTTTCTACCCTTTTTGAGACCTTTCTGCCATTTTCATCAAATTTAAAATTGTCGTCTGCAAGCTCTTTCAATTTGGACCAGTCCAAAATTTGTCGTTTGGGAAAGGGTTAAGCAGCTAAATAAATGAAACAGAATTTTCCACTCGATAGTTAAATCCGAAATATTGCAATTTCAGAGTTAATGTCACCGGGAAAAGAATACCTTATCGGACAATGTACATGTAGATCAAAGATCAGATTGCGTGTTTTGTGCAGTCTGATCATGATCTACAGTGTCTGCAAAAGGGCCCCGAGTCGCGCTATGCAGCTTAAGGGTTAATAAATACTATGATTTGTGTGTTATGAATACTGTATAGTTTTAAGTAATTTGACACTTGCAAGGCTTCAAAATTAGCATGTTCAGGTGACGCTACATCCCTCGTAAACACTTCAATTATGGCATTAACTACATCCCTCGTGCACACTTCAATTATGGCATTAACTCTTTACCAAGCAACAAAACTCTTCAATTCTGCTGAAATGAAGATTTCTGTCTGATCGGGTAGAAAACATTGTGGAAAAAGGAAAAAGTGCTGGTTACCGGCATTTTCTCCTTTTCTCACAATGTCTTCAAAAGCCTTCTCCACTGAGATCGTTAAAACTCTGGATTGTTTGGTGAAGGGGTTAGAGATACATCTATACTCAATTTTCATCCAGTTTTTAACCTACATGTATTTAATCTTTATTTTATCAAAATACGATCATTCTAGTATCTCTGTGCCAAATGTTGTCCCTGGCGGTTGTAAGGTAGCATAGAGTACGACCGGTAGAAAATGCATTTCATTTTCTGGAGGCCATCAAAGAAATTACTTTTGTGACTTTTCCGCGTTTAAACGAAGATTTCTGGTGTATGTATTTATCCCTTAAACCATACTCGGTAATATACCCATGTTTACACAACTGACCAAATTCTAAACCATTCTATAGTCTTATCGAATTTTAACAGCGTTTTTTTTTCTCTCTCTCTCTGGCTGTAAGGGTGTATCTTTAAATGAAATCGCGACCTGAACTTACATCCAAAACAAACAATTACATCTATCCTACATACAAGAATATTTCTACGTGCCTTTCTTTTCTGTCTTTATCCATGGAATCACAAAGAAACGTTAAAAACCTTGGTAATTTTGCTGCATCTTCAGACTATTTAATAAACTATAATCTTTTATACGATAAGTTGCTAACTGTAAACTTCTTTCATAAGCCTAGTCAACACTTAACCCTTTGAATGCTAAGCGCGACTCACTGACCTTCTGCGGACAATGTAGATCCAAGATCAGACTGCACAGAACGTGCAGTCTGATCTTGGATCTACAATGTCCGATAAGGAGATATTTTTCTCCAAAAGATAAGTTTAAAATAGCATTATTCGGGATTTTACAATAGGCTTGCAAGATCCATTTAACTCATTTAGCAGGATAAGGGTTAAACCATCGCGGAAAGCTTGGGTAGGTTAGGGTATTTTTTTTATATATATATACACGCAGAAAGTGTAGATCAAGATCAGATTGCAAGAAACGCAACGCTCAATCTAATCTTAAATCTTAAGTATCTAGTATTTTGTGGGGTAGTTCGACGGAAAAACACCCATGGAAATTATTTTTTTTTCTTGTTTTGTTTTCTATTAACAACATATAGTAAGAATGCCTGTATGTCTTTGTTAGGGTAGAAAAGGAGAAAATTCTGGTTACCGGCATTTTCTCCTTTTCCCAACAATGTTTTCCATAAAAAGACGAGAATGTTTGATAAAGAGTTGAATTATTGATGATATTGAGAAGAAAAAGTGATAAAGTTGTGGATATAACATTATCTATTTACCCCTTAAACTGCTAAGCGCGAATTAAAGGCCTTTTGCGGACAGCGTAGATCAAGATCAGACTGCCCAGAACGTGCAGTCTGATCTTGGATCTACACTGTCCGATGAGGAGATATCCCCCCCCACGCCCGACAAAAAATACCTGTGAAATAGCAAAATTTGGTTTTTTTACTGTCGATTTGAAAGTTTAATTTCACTTACTTAGCAGGTTAAGGTGTAAGTGTTTACAGAGAATTATATCTTCGAGATCTAGAGCATTTTCAGCGATATCTGTCAATCTAAGCTTATTTTGTCTATAAGAAAATTACATCCCTTAGTCGCATCCTTTTCTCCATTCCGTTGTCATCAATTCAAACTAGACTTGTGAAAGATCAACAAAAAATCTAAACAGTACGTCAGCAAACATTGAGACAATAGGGAAAACTGCCCGCTACGAGCTGCTTCTCCTTCTGTCACATTTTTTTTTTTCAAAAACAGTCTGCTGCACGACAAATAAGGGTGTCTCTAGGTTATAATGTATAAATGTTTAAACTGCAAAATGAAGACATGAGCCTTTGTAGCTGTTGGTAAAAATCCAAAATATTTCGATTAAACTGCTTCTTTTCTCTGGAAAAAAATATATATATCACCATATCGGACACTATAGATCCAAGATTAGACTGCACGTTCTGTGCAGTCTGATCGTTATCTATACTGTCCGCAAAAGCACGTTGAGTCGCACTTACCGACCTTAGGGCTAAAATTACTTCTCTGCCATCGATCAATATAATATAATGTGTTGAAGCCCGTCTTGATTAAATTTGATCAAGCTAAAAGGAAGGTATTATAATAAAATAATGTCATGATAAGATACTATAAAGTATTTTATCGTTAAATCTTTTGGCGTCAAGTGCTATTTAAGGACAAAACAGGCGAAAATCAGGCTGCATAAAAGCGTTAACCCTTACAGCGCCATAGGCGAAAACAGGGACTTTTGCGGACGGCATAGATCAAGATCAGACTGCACAGAACGTGCAGTCTGATCTTTGATCTATGCCGTCCGCTTCTTTTGTCAAACCTATGGGGCAAAAATATTCATTTGTTTCACTGGATGGTATTTTAAGCTGTCAGAGGTGTTCAAATTTCTATATTTGGCGCTGAAAGAGTTAAATCATTTCAACATTAAATTGTATATATTACTTGACGTCGTGGTGTTGTTCACCACTTTAAACAGTATTTCATTTATATCACTGCGATAGCTCACTGATTCATGTGTGCCTTCGGTTTCACCTGTACTATGTCAGGCTTCTGAAATGTCTTGCCTGAAGAAAGTCCTACAAAGAGCCAACCACTTCGAGTGAGGATCGAACCCAAGACCTCCGGTCACGAGTGCAAATCCTATACCTTCATCACTGACATGCAGAAAATTTACAAATGGCAAAATAATTCGATCCATTTCAGCCTGCTGCGCAGGCTGATATGGCTCGATACTTATGTAGATGCACTAAGACCGCCCCCCCCTTCTTTTTTTCATAGAGCATGACTCGTTTCAATTTTGACCAAAACAAAAAGCAACAACACATATGTAGATATAGTATACGAATTCTGAGCATGGAAACCTGCTTTTCTTTTAACTCTTTACCAAACGATAAAATTTTAGACTGGTCGAAATTGAAAGCATTTGCAGACGACAAATTAAAGGTAGTCCAAATGCCCTTTATAGATTAGAAAACATTGTGGGAAAAGGAGAAAATGCTGGTTACCAGCATTTTCTCCTTTTCTCACGATGTTTTCAAAGGCCTTCTTCCTATGGGTCATTAAAAGTCGGGATTGTGTGGTAAAGAGTTAAACTGTATTGAAAAAACATCGCTTGAAAAACGATCACTTCTAATCTTCAATCTTTCAATAAAACCACCGGCTACAGGAACATAATGGAAATGGCACATTCATTTTTTACTGTTCTGCTACGAGCATTACAACTAGGCACACATTCAACTATTCAGCCATGTTGTCCTTCCGTCCTTCTGCTCTCTGTCTCCATCTGTGTGTCTGTCTGTCTCTGTCTGTCCGTCTGTGTGTCCGTCTATGTGCCTGTATGTCTCTTTCCGTCTCTCTCTCTCTCTCTTGCCCAATAATGTGTGTGTGTGTCTCTCTCTCTTGCCCAATAATGTGTCTTCCTTCTGTTATCATTCTCATTCCTTGAGTATCTACCGAAAACAATAATCGCGACAATATACTCAATCACAGTTATTACAGAAATCATCCAATTATCGAAAGGCCCCCTACGGACTGTAGGCAGTACAAACTAAATTATCTGTTGCGTTTGCGTATTTCAAATTAACCTTTTACCCTTTACCTGCTAAATAAATGAAACGAAAATTTCCAGCCAATGGTTAAAACGAAAATATTTCGATTTCAAATTTTTCATCAAAGGAAAAGAAAAGACATATCGGACAGTGTAGATCCAAGATCAGACTGCACGTTATGTGCAGTCTGATCTTAATCTACACTGTCCGCAAAAGGCCATTGGGTCGCGCTTATTATTTAGCAAGTTAATACCGAGACATTGGGTGTTTTTTTTTCTTATTTATGTCGAAATTTATTATTCCTTTTTTTTTACCCAGACAAACGCCTTTATTCACTTATTTATGAACTGATTCAATCTGTAAGTAAAATACGGCATAACTCTTTACCAAACGACAAAACTTTAGACTGGTCCAAATTGAAAGTGTTTGCAAGCGACAAATTCATTGCTAAAATGGTGAAATTTTCTCTGATAGGATAGAAAACATCGTGGGAAAAGGAGACAATGCTGGTTACCAGCATTTTCTTCTTTTCCCACAGTGTTTTCAAAAAACATTTTCCCAGGGTCGTTAAAAGTCGGACTTTATTGGTTTAAGGATTAGTGACAAACTAGTAGATCACAATGGCTCAGACGGAGATTCAGATTGGACTAGCGGTCTGCTCTCAGAGACCGTATGATAATCATATCTGATTTGTATCCGAACATAGACATCTTCAAAACTCAAAATACCGAGACATTGGGTGCTTTTTTCTCATCCATCTCGAAATTTATCAGTCCCCTTTTTACTCCGAAAATATTGCAACTATTGCAGAGAAAATGAATTAACCCTTAAGCTGCTAATCGCGACCCACTGACCTTTTGCGGACAGTGTAGATCAAGATCAGACTGCACAGAACGTGCAGTCTGATCTTTGATCTTCACTGTCCGATACGGTATTTTCTTTCCGGTGAAATCAACTTTGAAACCGCAATGTTTGGGCTTTTAGTATTGAGTAGAAATTTACGTTTCATTTATTCAGCAGCTTAAGTGTTAAAGCTTTACCATACAGCCCAGAGTTTTAACGATGCTGGGGTTCTTGGAAATAGAGAAAATGCTAGAAAATGCCAGTAACCTGCATTTTCTCCTTTTCCCACAATGTTTTATACCTATTCAAGAACGAATACTATCATTTGATTGAAAAAAAAAAAGTTTGAATTGTCGTCTTTAAATATGGACGAGGCTAAAATTTTGCAGTGTGGTAAAAGGTTTTTTAAAAAAAAAGAAGCTGCACAAGCCAAACAATTGTTGTATTCAAGTGTGAAACAAAAAAAACCCGTTCCCTTTTAAAAAAAAAAGACCTTCCACAGTCATCTTTTTAAAATTTAGGCTTGAACTTTTTAGACACCTTACTCAGAAAAAAAGTATGATACGAGCCATGGCCTGGCAAAAGGGGGTTTAATGATTGATTGATTGTATGGTCTTTAATTAACGCCGTTTTCAACATTATTTCAGTTATATCGCGGCGGCCAGTGCACCTATCCATGCTTTCCTGGAGTTTCTTTTACCAGCACTCTGCACAATATTCTTTCCAAGGCACCGGCTGCTTTCCCACATAACCATCGTCGAAACAATGGTCAGCGGTGAGAGAGGAATGAATCCTGTCTCAGTGACTATCATCAATGCTCGGACAGAAATTGGCCAAGCCGGGGATCGAACCAGCGACCTCCCGTTCTTAAGTCCTGTACGCTACCGACTGAGCCACGGGGGCTTGGCAGGTTTAATGCATCTCCGTGATGCACAATTCCAAGCCGTCAGATTATTATGGATCCATAATGGCCACAACCGACTTACAAAATCATGAAGGAGGCTGGTCCTTGAACATACAGAAAATCGACCCATAGCGAAAAGTTTCGGCCTAGGCTAAGCAGACTGACATGAGTCGATACTTTTTGCAGATGCATTAAACCGCCTTTTCACAGAGAATGGCTGAAATTATTATATACTTTAAAACGCTCGTTAATTTGTAGTGCAAGGGACCAGGATTTTTACGTGGTTCGGATCAAAAAGTGTGCTTGTGTTCGAACCATTCGAACTAAGCTTCCTGTTTCTAGATTTTTAACCCTTCCCTTGTCAATGGTGGCGGAGGTGGAGAACGTTTTATGCAGTCTAAACTTGATCTTCTCTGGCCACAAAGACCGCTATGGTTGTAACAGGCGCGTTGGGGACTACGGACAAAAATAGTAGATCACTTTGCCTCAGAAGGAGATACAGACTGGACTTACATTCTGCTGTCAGAGACCGTCTAATTATACCTGATTTACAGACGAATATCATCACCTCCAAAGCTCATATTTCTCTTATTCTGGAATTTCCCGGATATTACGTCTGTCTGTCTGTCTGTCTGTCAGCTGGTCTGTCACTCACTCACTCACTCGCTCACTCACTCACTCCACCCGCTCACTCACTCCTACCGCTCACTCACTCACTCACTCTCCTTTTCCATCATCTCTCTCTGCCTCTGTTTCTCTGTCTCTCTGTCTTTCTCGCCTTTCAGATCAAATAAATATTTCGCTATCACTTCTTTCAGATCAACTAAATATTTCTCACCCAGTCTGTCTCTCTGACTCCTCCACTTCACATCAAATAAATATTCAAGAGCAGATAGAGCAAATTTATTGATCTCAATTTCCTGCTTGCATTTTGAATGCTTGAACAAACATGTACAAATTTCATAAATAGGAAATAAAAAAAGTACCTGCAATAAAAATCCAGAAAACTTCTCACCAAGGTCACCATAAATGCCACGAATTTCAATTTTAGCTATAAAATAACTCCTCGCGCTCAATACTGTTAACCGCCGCAGTATAATTATCAGACAAGCGAAAAGCTGGTATGGTGAAATGATCATAAACAGGTGTAAAGACGAAATTCAAAAGGATCCATCAGAGAGAGAAGTTTTTCGTCTGCAGAAACGAAAATGTAAACTTAAAAGTCGTCTGCTACTGAACGCATTTTTCATCTCTCCTTTTGGTTGTTACGCTTGGTCGATAAATATAGTTTTATCCTTTTCACTGAAGATTAGACTTTTTTTCCTTTTCACGAAGGATTATACATGTATATATATATGGTGCAGGGCTTGTTCTTTGAAAGCCAGTAGAATTTTTGATGTGGTTTGATGTACACCTTGTAGGTTCGATACCTATCGGTAAAAATCGATCATTATTAACCCTTAACCCTTTCCCAAACAAGCCCTGGTTTTCACGTGTCTGCAGTACAAGTCTTTTGAAAACACTGTGGGAAAAGGAGAAATTGCTCGTTACGAGCAATTTCTCCTTTTTCCACAGTGTTTTCTACCCTTTTGGAGAACTTTCTGTCATTTTCATCAAATTTAAAATTGTCTGCAAACTCTTTCAATTTGGACCAGTCTAAAATTCATCGTTTGGGAAAGGGTTAAGCTTCTAAATAAATAACAAAAATTCTACTCAATAGTAAAAACCCAAACGTTGAGATTTCAAAGTTGATTTCACCGGACAGAAAATACCGTATCGGACAGTGTAGATCAAAGATAGGACTGCAAGCTCTGTACAGTCTGATCTTGATCTACACTGTTCCCTTATGCGTCCCGCTTAGCAGCCTACGGGTTAATCCGTATCTAATCGATTTGATACATTTCTCTCAAAAGGGGGCTTAATGCATCTGCAAAAAGTTTCAACCCAGGTCAGCTTGCGCAGTACGAGCAGGCTGACCAGGGTCGAAACTTTTTGTTATTGGTCAATTTTCTGCATGTCCAAAGACCATTCTACCCCATGATTCAGCCGGTTGATAGACAAAATGGATTTTGGGAATCCATAATTATGTGATGAGTTGGTCGGTATAGTGCATCACGCAGATGCATTTAACCCCCTTTTGTTAAGGCATTTGTCAATGTATTAACATAGAGTGCCGACACACAATTTCTCTTTTTCCACAATTAAATTTTTTTTTTTTAAAGACGACGCTCACCAGTTGTAATTGTACTATTTTCTTTAATTAGGCTCTTCTAACTCAAAGGAATTCTGCTGGCGACAAACTCAAAATCAAATCAGTGGGTGTTCCACTACATATGGTTGAATACTTAAAAGGAAGAAATTGATAATTACAAGAAATTTCTCCTTTCCCCCACAATGTTTTCAAAAATGGTTTCTCTGTAGACAAAATTTCAATGATGGCTGTTTCCAGACAGTATAACAAGCAGACGGAAAGGGTAGATCAAGATCATACTGCACGTTCTTTGCAAGTCTGATTTTGATCTACAATGTGCGCAAAAACAAAATGAGTCCTGTGCAGGGCTCTAGTAATGAATACTTAATCACGCAATTCAGTGTTTTAACGATCCTGGGGAAGAAAACATTGTGGAAAAAGGAGAAAATGGTGGTTTCCACCATTTTCTCCTTTTTCCACAATATTTTCTACCCTTCAAAAGGTAGTTTCTATTTTTTAATCAAATTCACTTTGTCGTCTGCAAAAACTTTCAATTTGGGCAAGGTTAGCCCTTAGGCTGATAAGTGTGACTCAAGCATCTTTTGCGGACAGCGTAGATCACGGTCAGACTGCACAAAACGTGCATTCTGATGTTGGGTCTACATTGTCCGATAAGGTGATATTTTTTCCTCCCAAAATACCTTCGGAATAGCAATATCTGGGATTTTCATATCGGCTTGAAAGTTTCATTTCACTTATTTAGCAGGTTGAGGGCTAAAATTTTGTCGTTTGGTAAAAAGTTTAACAAGTGAATAAGATTGTACTCACCCGATATCAGTTCTCTTTCAATCTATGTACGTGTATCTAATTTCCATTCTTGACCAAAAAGCTGAATTTCCCCAGTCACTGTATAAAGGTAAAAATCCCTTAAATGATCACAAAAAACATACAAAAATCTAAAATGACACACATCAAATTATAAGTTTTTAAATGCAAAAAAAAAAAATATATATATATATCAAAGCACCGGAATCGTGATAAAAATATAACCCCAGAGATTTAAATATATAATTCAGTTGACAAAATAGTTACGAGAAAAAAAAAACGTCATCCAAGTGTGTGTAGTTTCTTAAAGAAGGGAAATATGGACCCGGTACAATCGTCGTATCGAAGAAAAAAATCTATTAGAGAGAAAGAAAAGGTGTGTAGAGTGTGTTGAGCGGCCGCATCCCGCCGATTGGTCAACTAGGTTTTCAGTATTATTCTTGTAAAACCTGAGAATTTTATTATTATATACAGAATATGAAATGAACATAATTTGGTGGGGAAAAAAAAAAAAAACTCTTAGATGTCCCAATTCCTATTAATTTTTATTATGACAAAGTCTGCAAATTTATGTATTTGGTATATCGAAGATTAACCTGTACCCTCTGTGCAGGTTGATCTAGATCTATTCTGTCTAAAATCGCGTTTGGTGCCGAAAACCCTACATGAATTTCTTTAAATATTGCAAAATGATTCAAAAACAAATTTCTGTCAGTAGGGTAAACCCTACATTTTAACCCGTAGGCCGCTAAAAGCGCGACTCACTGACCTATTAATGAAGATCAAGATCAGACTGCACAGAACGTGCAGTCTGATCCCGGATCTACACTATCCGATAAGGAAACATTTTTCCCCCCAAAATTATTTTGAAATCACATTATTTTGGTTACTTACTATCGGCAAGGCTTGAAAGTTTCATTTAACTTATTTAGCAGGATAAGGGTTAAATCTTTACAAGACGACAGAATTTTTGTCCAAGCATTTGTAGACGACAAATTAGATTTGGCTAAAACAATTAGGCTTGTCTTTGAGAGTATATAAAACATTCCACGGAACGAAGAAAATCAAGTTTTCATAGAGAAAATGCTGGTTACCAGCATTTTCTCCTTTTTTCGCAATGTTTTTAAAAGCCTTCTTCCTCAAGGTCGTGGAAACAGGCGATTGCGTGGTAAAGGATTAATCGTGGTTTAGTGGCTGTAGTGCCCAGGAAATGTCAGTCAGAGAGTGTAGATTCAGGTCAAGTTTTACAATTACACCCGGCGCATCCGCACATAAAATAAATGGTTTCCTGTTTGGGAGAGAGAGATAGAAATCTTGACAAATTCTTTGTTGTATAGTATACATCGTGTGATTTTGACTATGTACAGTATCTGAGAAAATATATGTTCTGTTCTTCTATTCTATTCTATTCTGCAAGGTTTTAAATGACTTTTAGACACAGTTATATCCAGGAAAAGAATTTGGCGGGAAAAAAACATAGTGACCTAAGATCAGACTGTCGAAAAAAAAAAAAACACAGAGAAAAGTTTAAACCATAATCGGGCAGTCAGTGCGACGGGCATTATACCCATTATTACTAGAGAGCCAAATGTTTTTGCTACACATACATGTCAAACAAAATAGTGTGTTTAATCAAAAGTAAACATCCATGAAATTCAAGGGCAATTGTGAGAAGTTAGGCTTAATTGCGTCACTTACACAGTATGCAGCTGCTCTATCAGTCTTTTTCTTCTTCTTTTAAAATTAACCCTTTACCGTACAATGCCGCCTTTTGCGTCAAAAGGGAAAGAAGCCTTTTGAAAACATTGTGGGAAAAGGAGAAAATGCTGGTAACCAGCATTTTCTCCTTTTCCCACTATGTTTTCTACCCTATCTAAGAAAAGTTGCACCATTTGAGCCACATCGAAATTGTCGCCTGCAAATGCTTTCAATTTGGACAAGGCTAAAATTTTGTCGTCTGGTAAAGGGTTAAGCCAGGCTATTGAGGGTTTACTTTGTAATGGAAACATCGAGGTAAAAGAGGGAATTAGTTGTATTAATTCCAACAGAGAAAAAAAAGCTCTTCACATGAACAACGATTTCACAGGCTTCACTTGAGGGTATCAACTTCAGTTACTCTAAATGCTTACCATGAATGACGAGTAGTTTTTACCAGCGATTTTCTATAGTTTTTGAGCCATACTCCGTGAAAAAAAAATAAGTAAATGATGCATTTGCAAAACGTATTGACGCAGGTAAGCCTGCGCTGTCGCGCTGGCTGACCTCAGCTGAAACTTTTTGCTATTGATAAATTTTCTGTCTGTCATAGTCGACCCCATGGCTCAGCCGGTCTAAGAAAAGGCTGATCGAGATGATACCACAACTTGTTTGATGTAATGCATTACGAAGATGTATTAACCCTTAGGCTGCTAAGCGCGATTCGCAGACCTTATGCGGACAGTGTAGATCACAATCAGACTGCGCGTTCTGTGCAGTCTGATCTTGGATCTACACTGCCAGATCTTTTCACGAAAAATATATTTGAAATAGCAAAATTTTGGTTTTTACTATTACTTTAAAAGTTTCAGTTCCCAGGATAAGGGTTAAACTTCCTTTCCTAGAACGCCACTCGTTTCAATTATGTCAAGGCCACCAGTGCATCATATTATGTGTTCACAGCGGGTTTTTTAACATTACTTCGCACAACTTTATGTTGAAGCCACTGGCTGCTTAATTGAAGTATGCGATGAGACAAAATTGAAGCTTATCCCAGTGATCTTTCATTGGCCCTAAGAGAGAAATTCGGCTGAGTTTGTATTCAAACTCAAATTCCTGAATTAATAAGTCCGCGTGTAACTTCTGTGTTACAAAGGCTTCCCTTTATTCCAATAGACTTATGTATGTACCTAACAATTTACGAAATAAATAAATGCTGTGTTTAAATTACCCCGAGGAAGAAGCATTTTGAAAAGTTGGAGCAAACGTTTCAAATGCGGGCAAGTCTTAAATTTTGCCGTTTGCTTCAGAGTTAATAAAAGTCTGTCCAGCGAAGAAAAAAAAAAAAAAAAAGGAATTCGAACTCAGAACCTCTAGATTACTAGCTCTTCGTTTTTCGTCTGGGATAAAGGCTGATAGACTCAACCATGTAATCAAAGGGTGGCTATATCAATCCTAACGGTTGGTTACTTGACCCTGACAATGGATCACACGCTTGGACAGTCCAGTATACAAGCAATAGTTTGGCTGCATTCAGAGACACGAAAGATGGGAAAGCCCGAGTCCTCCTATTGTTAGACAAGATAAATATCATCCACCCAAACGATCGGGTATCATCATGAGGCTTTGACCTTTGTCCTTTTTATCTGAATATCTATAGATAAGATAGAAACTTATACATGTATATCGGTTCGATAATTGAAAAAAGTATCATCAATACGTTAACACTTTATCTACCCTTTACCTCAAAATCCCATGTTTCAACAACCTTTGAAAGTAGTGCTGTTCAAGACATTGTGGAAAAAGGAGAAAATGCTGGTTACCAGCATTTTCTCCTTTTCCAATAGTGTTTTCGCAGTGGTTGGCCAAAGGAAAACAGTCGTCTGCAATTGGTGATGTGGTCATACCCTGATATCTTCCAGCTGATATCTTAATTTTATCGTGCTGACTATCGTGGATCAAACCATGGTTTCTAAAGTTCACAGTTATCCTGGGACAATTATACTACAATTAATTGGAGAAAACAAGAGGCGGCTGCCAGATGCTTTTTCGTCAACAACTCCGAGTTAAATACGGGACATAACTGTGTCAAAAATACTGTAATGCTTACATGCCCTTTTGGTATGGGTTTCCCTATTGATAGCTTACAATTAACGTGAGTTTAAAGGTAATATCTTTAGTAATAACAGAGATATGAGAAAACGTCGAAGTTTTCGCATGACGACGATAAGGCAGACGACTCAAGACGACGACAGGTTTATGACAGTACCTCGACGTTTGCTTCGAAAACTGCCATGCAAATTGAAAAAAAAAAAAAAAAACGACTTGTACTAACTCATAAGAATAGAAAGCCAAAATATCAAAAGCAAAGCGTAAGTGACTGAATTATTATGTGGCCATGATATTTTGCCTTTTTAATATTCATTTGGAAAAGAGAAAAGCCCTGATTTCATACGATAATAGTTTGTAGAGTCTGTTTTTCTTCTCCTGAGTAATTTATTGTACCTCATACACCTATCGTTTATTCATCTTTATAAATAAGTGTCAAATTCATTTACTCGGAAAATTGTTTATAGCCGGTAAAAAGGTTGAGTCTTTCTTTTCCTCTCAATGATGCGCGTTAGCTGTGATTTTCTACTCCATTTGACCTCAACTTTAGCCCATTACCAACGTAGACTTTATTTGGTCTGTGGATAGGTAAGCCTTTGAAAGCATCGTGCCAAAAGAAGCAAGTTCTTCGTTTGCTTCAACATTCCAACGTTTGCTATTCATTAGCTAGATTTAAAATGATCAGTGAGTACTGACCCTGCACTTATGGGTGCCCGATCAATCCATTCTAGTACAGAGAGAAGACTCGAGACTGATTTAACGTCTCTGCAAGACTGTTCGGAGTAAATAAATCCATATCATCCACAAAATAATCTCATAATGTTAGAGGCCACACATTTCTTAACGTGAATGTACAGTACATGTAACTATCGAGTATCATGTAATTTACTGCCCGCAAATATTTCACACGTTAAACAAAATACAATTTAGCAGTTATCCAGGTTTTGAAGAAGGATTTTAATCCTTAAGTCAAACATACATATTAGTTTACAACAATTGATACATCAACCGTCAGACATAATTTTGTCAATTTAGTTATTTTAAAAAAAGATGTGTAAAGAAAAGAAGATCTTACTTTTCATTGAGAACAACTGGGGGGAATCGTCATCAAAGTTACAGATTTTCAGTACTTTTAACCCTTATCCTGCTGAATAAAAGAAATGAAACTTTCAAGCCGATAGTATAACCCCAAAACTTTCCTGTTCCAAAGGGATTTTTGGAGGGAAGATATCTCCTCATCGGACAGTGTAGATCAAAGATCAGACTGCATGTTCTGTGCAGTCTGATCTTGATCTACGCTATCCGCAAAAGGTCAGTGAGTCGCGATAAGCAGCCTACGGGTTAATAGATCTTTTCGTGATTAGATCATATCATTGATGAAACAGTTGTCATTAAAAAGCTACAGTTGTATCAGCCAAAAGCGTAAACAAGGGCTTTTGTGGGTGGCAGAGATCAGACAGCAGAGAACGTACAGTCAGATCTTGGATCTATGCGGGCCGGTCGTTTTGACAGGCCTATAAGATAACATTCTTTCTGGGTTTCGCCGAACTGAATTTTCAACCGTCGGGAGAGGTCGAGTTTATTCATTTGTCGCTGAAAGAGAAGGCATCAAACTATTATGTCAAATGCTGAGACCATTCGGAATTTGATTTTAGTTATTGAAATGAAATCCAACTCCAGATTTCACACATTTAGTATTTCTAAATACAAGAGGAAATTGGAGGCTATTTAATCAATTTCAATAGAAAAGGAATTCGCAAGTCGAAATTAGGAAAATTCGACCCGATCTTGTGCTATTCAATACCGTCTGCTACGATTGTATTAAGATTTAAATTTAACAATTTCACTTTTCTAGTATTTCAACTCACCTTTTGAAAACTAATCGAGTGTATAATTTGCTTGGATATTAAACATATTTCGAACATACTGGTGTAATTATTTCATATATCCTGTCACTTCAAACCTTTTCGTCCCTTTAACAAGATGCCCAAAATATCTCCTTTCTATCACGTGATCTTAACGTCACACCTTTTAAGAGTTGTTACTCTTTTTAAGCATGCGTTTATATGGCTCCCGAAGGGTAATCTTATAATAGCGCCTAGGTCCGTCCATCCGTTCGTCCATAACACTTTTATCCCGGTTTTGATATTTATGAACTTCCCGTTTTGGGAAACAAATTAAAAAGCATTGCCTTTTAAAATAACGCGGTAAGAATAACTCTTTAATTACCTAATTATCATCAACAAATTTTATTGCAAAGCCCCTTTACCAAACAGTTCCGTGTTCTACATTTTGGAAACGGAGAAAATGCTTGGAAATAGCATTTTCTCGAACAATGTTTTCCATCCTATCAACAAGTTCCATCATTTGAGCCACATTTAGTGTCTTAAATGAGCTTGTCATCATTTTAACCACATTTCATTTGACTAAGCCCTTTATCACAAAATCGTGAGTTATAACTACACTTAGAAATAAAGTTTTTGAAAACATTGTGTGAAAAGGAGGAAATGCTGCAAATGCACTTCACCCTTGACCACACAATCTCGAGTTTTATCGATCACCAATTTAGTACTTTTAGGTTTAACCTGTGAGAAAGAGTTTCTAAAATGTCATAAATTCTGTCATAGGTTACAGTGTGTTCTCTACAAGCTAGAACATGAAGCAGACACATATCAGCACTGTCAGTGCTTTGAAATCCCGTAAGGCTGGTTAACAACATTTTTTTTCTTTTCTTACAATGTTTATTTCTCTTTCAAAGGCAAATAACGTCAATTAAGACATGTTTGATCTGTCGACTGCAAATCTCTTCGATTAGGACATATATAAAATTTTGTTGTCTGGTTAAGAGTTAACATGCTCGGCGAGTGGAACACTTATTCTTTTTCCGGCCATGACTTAAATGTTACTATATACGAGCCACACTTGTTCTTGCCCACCGGCTTGCATATATTTCTCTTTTATATAATTTATTATATTCCACTAGGTTAGTATGACAGAAAGATAGTATATTTGTATCTGTAATATGTTGGTTGCCTTTTAAATAGGAAATTTACAAATGATCGGGATGGTAAATCACGCCAAAAAAGACATTTATTGTAAAGGGAGGTAATTCGTTATGTCAGTATCTCTGTGAGATGTCATGACTTCTGTCAAGGTTACATTCTGTTTTCGCAGCAAGCTAAAACATAAAGAATGGTACATATCAGCACTGTTTGCGCTTTGAAATCCCAAATGCTGGTTACCAGTAGTTTCTCCTTTTCCCACAATCTTTTCTTCTCTTTCAAAGACCGATCACATAATTTGGTGTCTTCGATTTTGACTTGTTCACAGTTTCCTCGTTTGGTAAAGATTTAATATGAACGAGTCCAATATTCTGTCGTCTTGTAAAGAAATAAGTTAGATCTAATACGTAAGGCCTGTGCCCGTATTATTTTGCCTTTAACTTGTGAGAAAGAGTTTCTAAAGTTTCACAACTTCTGCCATAAGTTGGGATTTATGTTTGCTACTAGCTAGAATATGAGGCATGGCACACATCAGTGCTCTCAGTGCTTTTATTCTCACCCTGTCTTAGCATCTACCATTTCAAGGTATCATAAACAACATCAAAGCCTTGAAACAAAGAAAGCGAGCGTTATATTGCTAAACAACTTACATGAACATTTTTATGTAAGAAAAACAGTCAAAATACTCCAACTTGAAGATAGTTTTTCCAGATTATATTACTTCACGGCGGACAGTGTAGTTCAAGACCAGACTGCACGTTATCTTGATCTACACTGTCCGCGAAAGATCAGTGTTTCACACTTAGCAATTAAAGCATAACAATGTTTATTCCCCCCTCCCAAACATCATGCTTGTATTATTTTTTATCTATTCAACCGACTGAAACCGCACAAAATACGCATTATGTATTTGCCTTTTTGAAGAAGCCTAATCCGCTTTTACATCATTTAATCACAGGTGCGTGCTTGTGCCTACTTTTTTTTTTATATATAAAGTTTCTTACATATTAAATCTCAACCCTTAAAACTGATAAATAGATAGAACGGATACTTTCCCTAACAGATAATCAAAGGATGAAATTTCTGTGCAGTTTCTCGCGAGATTATCTTCAGATTTATTTAGATGTATAGATACAAGATCAGACGGCACGTCTAGTGCGGTATGATCGTTATCTTTCACTCTCATTAAAGACACCTGGAGAAGCTTACGGTATTTTAAGGGTTAAAGGTATATTTAGTGACCAAGAAAACTTCAAAAGAATCAGGCACACTTATCGCGCATGCCCCTGAATAAATCTGATTACATTTTAAAAGGATATGTGTCTTTGTTCTCCTTTTTCAAAGCACGAGTAGTTTTCCCTTTCAACTATCATATTAGCCATATGCTCTGTAAAAGGGGGCTTAATGCATCTGCAAAAAAAGTATCGACCAAGCTCACCCTTCACACTCAGCGCAGGCTGACCTGGGTCGAGACCTTTTGCAATGGGTCAATTTCCCGCATGTCAAAGGACCGGTTTACATCATAATACAGCCGGTTAATTGACAAAATGGATTCTATGGGTCCATAACTATGTGATGACTTGCTTTGAATCATGCATTACGGAGATGCATCAAACCGCCTTTTGCCAAAGCATGGCTCATATCTTTTTATCTCTTTAAGGATTCCATGGCCTAATCGTTAGGGGTTTCACTTCGTAATGTAGATTCCCTGGGTCCGATCCAGGTAGTACTGGGATGATCATGATTCACTTAACTCTTTACCGCACAATCCCGAGTTTTAACGACCCTGGAAAAGAAGCCTTTTGAAAACATTGTGGGAAAAGGAGAAAATGCTGGTAACCAGCATTTTCTCCTTTTCCCACAATGTTTTCTACCCTTCCCAACATAAATTTCAGTCACATTTATTTTGTCGTCTGCAAATGCTTTGAATTTGGACCGGTCTAAAATTTTGTCGTTTGGTAAAGAGTTAAAGAGCACTACAATTCATAGCCTCGGAGGTCACCGGGTCAAAGCTCTTGTCTGGGTAGAGGAATGCTCATCCATGGCTAAAGCTTCCGTATAGTTATATCAAGTAGCGCATAAAACAATGCATGGCCTTCTTTCACATTGCTTAACATCTATATGGCAGAATTCCGACTAGAAAAGCAGTGTATCCAAATTGTCTATGCAAGATATGTCAGTGGCGTTTCCACTGAATAATCAAAATGAATATTGATGAGGCTTTGAAAACCAAACCGACACATTGAAAAAATGTCATTCAAACCGGATGAAAAGTGGTCTTTTGAAAAGGACTGTCCTTGGGCAAGAAACTGTCGATCCACAGCCTTGTGCTTGTACTTGTACCCAAGAAAATCATAAGCGAGTTATCGCCCGGTTTTATAACTGAAATACCGTTGAAACGTTGAAACCTTGAGAAAATACCATCCAGGCAAACAAGCAAACGAACCGAATTTCAGTCATTCCTATTTTTTATGTACTTCTATGATTGCCAAAAACATGAAAAATTCATATCATGGAATTTTGATGAAAAAAGTGTTACAACAAAAATTTACCCCAGTATAATGAAATTCTGAATTTACACTTCATGATAATCAACCGTTTTCTTGTTGTAAATGTTTTAAGTGATTGACTGTATCTTGAAGTAACGGAGGTTAAGCTATTAAGTTCAAGTTTTCTATCATCCATGGTGTGAAAACCATCAACAAAACTTACATAAACACATAAATTCATTGAAGATGTAAGCATATGGAAAGGAAATAAGCCAAAACTTTTGGGTTGTATTGCATTTTTTGAAAATTAAGACACAAAATCGTAGCTATACCTTATTCTTCATATTGATTCTCAAATTTCGAAATACTTTCGTTTAAAATATCTTTACTTTGGCTGGGGATTTGAATGACTATTATTCTTAATTATGTCAATGAATGTATCACTGATAATTTTCCTTGCATAATTTCAACCATGATTCTCTAACTTAAAATGTTCAAATACCAATTAAGATTGTAACGGATGTTAAAAGGAAAATTCCATATAACAAAATATCCCAATTTTCGCATATTACTGAAACGATGAAGTTATGAAATGACTCAGAAGTAAGACAACTTTACTCAACTTGAAGAACTATAACAGTAAAAAATGTAGGTCTTTTGAAAAACAATGACCCAGATTTTAGAAATAAATCTTGCAAATTTTAGACACAAAAAATGAAAGAAATTAATCAAAGCTAAAGTTAATACACCTACATCAACTTATTGATTTCTTTAAAGCAAAAGTAGACACTGTTCTAATAGAATGCTTCACAATCTACCATTCTATCTGATTTCTTGAAAGACTTTCTAATCCTGGTAACGGAAGTTAAACCAACTATATTACTGAATCCTCTGGCGCTTCAAGTCACACTTTGCCTTCATACATACTCTCAATCATGTCAACTATTTCAAGGCCTTACTTGAAAAATTGGCTTTCTCTTACCTGAGGATACGGGTTCCGTTATTTTCATCATAACCCGTAGGGTGCCGAAAAAACCTAACAGACATTTTTAGTTAAGTTGCAAGACCAGAATAATTGCAACATTATGAATGATGGCTGTAGTCAACAGTGTTCCAGCAAAGCTGATGCTCAACTCGCTGTGCAAATCAGAAATCTGACTGCACGTTTTGTGCAGTCTGATCTTGATCTACACTGGTTGAAAAAAGCAACTACAGTTGTGAAACATGCTTTAAATGATATTATCCTTTTCAGGTACTCAAACTTCATCACGTTTTAAAGGCCATTTTATCCAACGTTCCTGCCTCATCTATGAAATTGATCTTAATTGCACCAGATCAGGTCTCTGTAAATGTGCAAATATACCGTTCCCCATGAAACATAGCAACACAAAACTCAACAAAATCTAAAACAATATCATCTGTGAACTCACAATTGCCATTTTCTGTATATTATGCTTTTAAGTAGTACCATCTTGCATTCAAAACCGAACAAAGCATTGTGTTTGAACAGTTACAAACTTTGAACTACTTTTGTTTCATTGCTGTCAGGTTGGCGAGTCAGTTTGATAGTGGATAAACCTCAGATAGGTGTATTTTAGGTAGTCAACAAACGGCAGTCAAAAAGTATTGATTTTAGTCACGGATGTTAAAGATCACGGATGTTAAAATTGGCATATCGTTTGGATCAGAAAATGTCCTTTTTCAGGTTGTTACGAGAATGATCCATATTTTTTTTCATTCTTATTGGCATTCTTCTTTAAGCATTACGTTCAATACAAATCAATCAATAATGGTTTTGCTAAAACCTTGGTAACAGAGGTTAAACAACTTTTTGTCTGAATGCTATCTTTGATATCAATAATGTATTTTTTTCAAATGAAATTGGTTTTGGTGATCCTTAGGCTCTAAAATCCTCAATATCAAGCATAAAAGAATATTCCGACAGTGATCTCTGGACAAACAGTTCTAAGTTTGACCATCCCAGCACGAGATAAAAAGCAGTAACGGATGTTAATGCCTTTTCGGCGACACCACTAAACCATTGTAATTTCAAAATTCTGTTGCATGTGTCTTCATGTGTTATTAATACATCTGTAAGCATACCAGATTGGTATGTTTTGTGCAAGAAAGAACTGTGAAATATCAAACAGTATACTTTCTGTAAAGTTTCAAAATCATTCCCCCAACAGAGAGACACAGAAAAAAAGCACCTTTCTTGACATAATAAGCTAATTTTCAAGACTTTTTAAGTGAACACGAGAATGTACAACTCTGTATATGGTTTCTGTATGGTCCATGTATCGAAAATAGCTTGATTATTTTACTCTTATTCGCTAATGGTGTCAATAATTCGGCAGGGACACTAAAAAATGGAAAAAGTACATGGAAAACAGGAATGACTGATTTGCATACTTATAAAAAGCCTAGGAAATGCGAAGATGTCATTTACGGTATCTTTTGATATTCAAAACTGAAATGTGACATTTTTCGTGAAAAGAGGCTGTCAAAAACGGTCCATGTTCAAAATACAAAGAAAAAATTTGTATGAAATGAAATTAGATACTTCCTGGATTATTCAATATTGACAGGTGAAAAGCGTTGTATTCAGGTGGCAGTATAAGTAATCAAATTTTGCTACAAAGATGATGATATTGTTGATGATATTCTAATGCTGCTTCTGTTGCTGCTTCTGCTTCTGCTGCTGCTGTTGCTGCTGCTGCTGCTGATGATGATGATGAACTGTGGTGGTGAATGTAGCAGTAGACAGTAGTACTGAGATAATGCGTCGGACCCATACATCAAAGATTCCGGGTTCGAAGCCCGTGATGAGCCCGGGCAATGCTTGTAAATAAACGATGTCTCTGCATGATCACTGCTTAGATTTCAAGTCATCGAGAATGATAAATTTAAAATGATGAAGCTGTTTCACGATCGATGGCAAATAAATAGGTTTTAATTGAACAGTTATTGCATTTACTCAATTTTACAAAAAAATATTTTCAATCGAAAAATACAATCCACTTTCAACTTAGACAGACGTTCATCTTTTAGGATTGACTAAACGGCCGACGGTAAAGATCGAAGATCAGACTGCAACTTCTGTCCGGTCTGGTCTTGATCTATGCCGTCCGTAAAAATTCCTGTTTTCTAGTATGGCGCTGAAAGAATTATTCATAGACCTATATGCCATAATACTCTATCCGCACCTTTCAATTGTAGACACACCCCACAGTTTCAATCATTCAGATCGGTTTCGTTTCTTTCTGTTTCGCTGTCTTCTCCCTTTTTTATCTATTTGAACAATGCTCTGTGAAAAGATGTCTTAGTGCATCTCCCTGATGCAATGTACCAAGCAAGTCATCACATAATTACGGATCCACAAAATCCATTTTGTCTAGCAACCGACTAAATCACCAGGTAAAAATGGTCACTGGCAAAGCAGAAAATTTACAAATAGCAAAAAATTTCGACCCATGTCAGCCTGCGCGGACTGCGCAGGCTGACATAGGTCGACACTTTTTGCAGATGCATTAAACATCCTTTTCAGAGGGCATGGTTCATGTAACTTCATATACTCACTGGCGCACACCTGGAAAATGCCAGCGTGAGTGAAAACTATTATAATGTAATAAACACTCTACAGTAATTGTTTGACCCTTCACTGTTTGAGGTGGAGAGAAGATCGGGGAACCGACTGCTTTTTCTAACTTGTTGGTAAATAAAGCAGTTTCCTGTAATACGGAAAAAATAAAATAAAATTATAATAATAAAATTACAGAAGGTACAGAAACCAGCTCAGTTTCAGTGTAATTGATTAGTTTTACGGTAGAGTAAAATCACGGAATCGGCGAAGTTTCCTTTCAAGATGTTAGAAATTGATGTTAAAATCAGCATAAAGCGCAAACTTCCCAGTCTAAGAACGCAAGATCAGTTGGATGGGTGACCACCATGTCATTGTTCATTATATTCAATTCCGCGTACATTTTTGCCAGATTAAAGCCTGATATTTCGACAATGTTGAACCGGAAGTCCATAAAGAACATGCTTCCGCAATGGAAGTAAACCTGTAATTCGCGATGATAGTAAACCTATCTTTCGCGATGAAAGTAAACCTGTAATTCACGATGAAAGTAAATCTTAAAAACCCTTCTCTAAACAACCTTGCAACTCTATCGTGTCACCAGAGAGAAGAAAAACTAAACGCAATTTACTCCTGGCTGCGCATAATTTCTGTTTTACTTTAGAGAGAGAGAGAGAGAGAGAGAGAGAGAATGGGGGCACACACAGAGGGAGATATAGAGAGGAACGGTTTGCCTCACGTTTCTGTGAAAATTAAGTTACCTGATAAATTCTCTTACATATACCCAAAGTTTCGAAACACAAAGACGTTTCAGGTAACTTTACAACAAGAAGTAATGTTTTGTCTCAAAGTTTTACCGGACAATGGTATAGACGATACTAAAGGAAATCGGCCTTTGGTATATATTTCAAGAAAATAGACTAATTATCACAATGTTAGCCAGAATGCGGTGAACCATGGGGTAGACTTTGTCGTAATGAATGCCAATAAATCCGTGCGAGGAAGAAATACGAGGACATACGAATGAGAAAAAACCCTAATTGACGTCTGTGGAATATTTTGACTGGAGGAGTGAGACGGAATTACGTTAATGTCCGCTCGACTGAACGCCATCTCTTTTCTCTTTACCAAACAATCTCTAGTTTTACTGACCCCGAGAAGGGGGCTTTTGAAATAAATGGAGAAAAGAGACAAAATTCTGGCAATTAGCATTTTCTCCCATTTCAATTATGATCTCAACCTTGTCAAACATAAATTCCATTGTTTGAGAAATGTTTGCTTTTTGGTCTGCAACTGTTTTGATTTTGGACATGCCCGAGATTAACTCTTTACCACACAATCCCGACTTTTCACGACCCTAAGAAAGAAGCCTTTTGAAAATATTGTGGGAAAAGGAGAAAATGCTGGTAACCAGCATTTTCTCCTTTTCCCACAATGTTTTCTACCGTTCCCAAAACAAATTTCTATTTTTCAGTTACATTTATTTTGTCGTCTGCAAATGCTTTCAGTTTGGACCAGTCTAAAATTTTGTTGTTTGGTAAAGAGTTAAGTCGTTTGATACAGAGTTAACACATTAGCTCCTGGATGCAACGTTTTGTGTCTTGAAGTAGATCATGATCTTTTATAAAACACGAAAACATATAAGTATGGGCGGGGCAGTTTTCCGGGGGTGGCAATTTTCCGGGGCGGGGGTGGGGGCAGATTTCTTGGGGTAGTTCTTGGGGGCAGTTTTCGGGGGGGGGGGAAGCACTTTTCCTAGAACCGATGGTATTGCTTCAAAAAAGAAATGGGAAAAGGAGAAAATGCTAGGTACCAGCATTTTATCCTTTTCGCGATATGTTTTCAAAAGCATTTTTCGTCAGGGTCGTTAAGAGACGGGGTTCTTTAATAAAGGGTTAAACCTTAATTCAAGCTGGTTATCCATGTTTTATAAGGATGTTTTCAAAGCTGTCTTTTTAGCATTTATCTCAGGAGGCAATAAGTTCAGGAGAGCAAAGCAGCAATGAGACAATTAGCAGAAAGTCTACTATATGGCGTGCAACACACGAAAAGGGGCCTTCGGACATTTGCGTAAAAGTGTGTCGTCCCAGATCAGCCTGTGCAGTCTGTGACTAAAACAAGACGACACTTCCCGTTTTTGTGTGATTTTCTGTGTCACGAAAGTCTACTGTATGAACAAATTTTATGTAGTCGTAAAGTGTTGTCTCGGATTAGCCTGCGCAGATTGCGCAGGCTAATCCGAGACAACAGTTTACGCAAATGTCTGAAGGTCCCTTTTCGTGTGTAGCACGCCATATATGAGCGGCGCTATGGGAAAAGTTGTGGGGGGGGGGGGGGTATAATACATCTCCGTGATGTACATGTATCATAATCAAATCATCTCATAATTATGGATCTTTAAAATCCATTTTGTATAACAATCGACTGAGCCATATGAGGTTGATTGGTCTTTTGACATGCAGACAACTGACCTATAGCAAAAAGTTTCGACCCAGGTCCTGGGACGAAACTTTCTGCAGATACTCCAAACCCCCTTTTCACAGTACATAACTTATTTGTAGACGGATAGAGATTGGGCAGCAGAGAAAGTAGTTTCTCAATGAAATATAATATTTCACGAGTCCCTCCATTCCCTTATTGTTTCCTTTGTTTCCGTCTGTGGGGCCATAGTAAGGGTCATCATCAAGAAAATTGATAAAAACCTTCTGGTGCCGGCAATAATGGCTTGTTAATGAAATAAAACATTTGTCCATTCTTGATGACCCCTGTTTTATTTATAGATTGGTTTCCTCCCCTTACACAACTAATAGCGCATAACGCGCATTACTGGTGATGAATGGTTAGTTTTTGACACGGTCTTCTGTAAATATATTCCCATTATACATGTATATGAGCCATGCTCTTACGAAAGCGGGTTTAATGCATCTGCAAATAGCTGACATGAATCGAAACTTTTAACTATTTTTAACACTTAAGCTGCTGAATAAATGAAACGCAAATTTCTACTCAATTCTAAAAGCCCAAACATTGCGGTTTCAAAGTTGATTTCACCGGAAAGAAAATACCGCATCGGACAGTGTAGATCAAAGATCAGACTGCACGTTCTGTGCAGTCTAATCTTGATCCACAATGTCCGCAAAAGGTCAGTGGGTCGCGATAAGCAGCTTAAGGGTTAATTATCTGCATGTCAAAAGACCATTCTACCTCATGATTAAGTCGATTTTTAGACAAAATAGATTTTGGGAATCCATAATCATGTAATAAGTTGCTTGGTACAATGCATCACAGAGATGCATTAAATCCTCTTTTGCCAGAAAATGGTTCACGTATTTCTTCCTTGTATTCGTATTTGTCACACTACTTTCGGTAAACTGTTCTGTATTAATTCGAAGGATGTAGATCTATTTTCCTTGCTACCATCTATCTCTGAACGTTCAACCCCAAGGGATAAATAAACTGCCGTAATACTGAGAAATTAATCCTTTAATTTAAATTAGACCTATAATAACCTACCTTTGGGCATGTAACTGACAAAATAACTTGGAGTTGTGTGTTTTACGGCAGGGTAAACAAGAGCACCACATGCGGGTGCCAACGCTCGACTGCAGTTGCTTGATTTTCAGGGAAAATTCTAAGAAGAAAAAGGGGCATAACTGTGTCAAAAATACTTTGTATGGGTTCCCCTTTTGATGGTTAACAACTTGTCAAAGTTTAACCCTTTCCCAAACGACAAATTTTGGACTGGTCCAAATTAAAACAGTTTGCAGACGACAATTTCAAAAAAAAAAAAAAAAAAATTGATGAAAATGGCAGAAAGTTTTCAAAAAGGGTAGAAAACATTGTAGTAAAAGGAGAAATTGCTCGTTACGAGCTATTTCTCCTTTTCCCACAGTGTTTTCAAAAGACTTGTACTGCAGACACGTGAAAACCAGGGCTTGTTTGGGAAAGGGTTAAAGTAAAATTCTTAGTAATAACAGAGATATTATAAAAAGTCAAAGTTTTTGTATGATGACGCAGACGACGACGGCGCCAGGGCTCCGACAATAACTCGGTGTTTTCTTCGAAAACAGCCGAGCTAAAAATTCGGTATCTACGTATTTTTACTGTTGAAATCTGTTGAACAGTCTTCAAAAGTTTATCTAAATATTCATTTGTTCTAATTCTAGGGATAGGGCTAGGATTATCAGCACAGGGAATCGACTCGGGATTTCCTAAATAAAGGTACAACCCCTTTACATCCTAGCTACATGCGACCACTCCTTACGCAAAAAATAAAGGCACTCGACTTGTCCAAATTGAAAGCGTTTGCAGACAACCACTTAAATTTGACTCACATGATGGAATTCGTCAATGATATGGCAGAAAACATTGTTGGAAACGGAGAAAATGCTGGTTATCAGCAGGCTTCTTTCTCAGGGTCGTTAAAGCTCGAATTCTGCGGTAAAGAGTTAACATGTTTAACAAGACAGACAAAGTTCTAGAAATGGGTTCTATCAAATATGTTGTGCCTTAGCCTTTGAGAAAATATGAAACATACACGTAAGACATAAAATCAAATTTGAAACGTGTTTGGCTTTGATTAAATACATAAGCCGATGAGATTGTCTGTTGATTTACATTAAAAACAAGGAATGAAATAGGCCGATATTACAAAGGAGGGGTGTTTATAAGGCTGTTTTCATGGCCACTACCGATTTTTTTTAAACTTTACATACTGCAACCTATACATGTTGGCTGTAATATTATGCAATATTGAATCAATTGGTAAAGGTTTATAAGGTGTGTGCTTGTTCAAAGTGCGCGGGGTAATTCTGACTCAAAGAGGAGTTTGTCATGAAATTGATGATATTTTTATTGTTACTCAGACCTGGAAGTTAATAATTTTGTACTTTCTTAAGCAATACCAGGTGTAACAGCTTAAGCTAAAACGCTGGTAAAACTCTTATATGGAATTTATTTTTACTCAATTGTATGACATGTCTAAATTTTAGCTTTTTTTTTTTTTTTTAAATTCTCATACTTTACGAAAAAACCACAACATAGTTTTATACATAAAGGGATTCCAATGATATTTTGCTCTTGTAAAGTATATTAAATGGGTATCGTAAAATTATGACGATAATGTTTTACAACTAACAGTTTTTGAGTTATCTGTCCTTGAATTTTTTTATCTATTTTTTTTTTTTTAACAAATTTTTAGGGTCTTCATTTCTCAGTTGGCCACCATGAAAATAAAGTTATTTAATGCAGTGGAACTTATTCTGTTAGTTATATTTTGGGTTTTGATTACAGATATATCTCCACCTTTGTCTTGAGCATACAACTTCTGTGCTCCCGTGACTTTTTGGGTAATTTGAACTATTCAATTCGAACTTATTCCTTACGCTGTGATTCAACTAATTCACTCCCACCACTTATTGATAACAGGAACCTTTTCTCCTCAGTGCCGAACTTGAACGGCTGTTTGTTTGTATGGTGTTTAAAAAGGTTTTCAACAAAATTTCAGTTATATCACGGCAACCAATGTATCTATCAATGCTTTCCTGGATTTTTTTATTTGGCCAGTGCTTTGTACAATATTCCTTCCAAGCCATTGGCTGCTTCTCCGCATAGCCATCATCAAAAAATGATCAGCCAGTGAGACGGCAATGAATTTTGTTGCAATGACTATCACCAATCTTTTCAAAAGAAAGCCGATCATGGGGATTCAAACCAGCAGTATAAACCTTGTACATTACAGAGCTTCTACGCTAAGCAGTGTTAAATATCGTTGTATGTCTCTGTTAGGAAGTTCCTTTGTTATACGTGAGCCTCTGGATAGTGCCATATCTAAAGTCTATAGGATTTTTGTCAAAACTCTAAGCTTGAAGAAAGTTGTTTTGCCAAACAACTGATTGTCTTAAAATAGCATATCATTTCACTACTTCTGAATAACTTGGGGCATTCGAAGTGCCGATAGCAGCATATTATATTTCAAACTCAAATTCTTTATTCCAGATATAATATAAGGCCTCTGGCCCACAATACAAAGCACAAGTATTAAAAAAAAAAAAAAAAAAATGAAGAGACTGTTAATACAATAAAAAGTCTTACATCATAACAAAAAATGAAATAATGAGGTTGGTGGAGAGAAATCAACTTGGAGTGCAGTGAACATATTAATCATAAACTGGACCACGTATTGTGAACCTTTTTCGCAAAAGAAATATGAAAAAGGTTCACCGGTCAATATTAAAAGCTTAATGCAAAGTAATTACAAAAAGAGGAAAACATTAGACAAGTCTTGCACAATAATTTAAATAATGGAGAGTTACTTTTATCACAATTTTTCCAAAAAACGAGTCTCTTTCCTTTGCTGCAGATGCAAGATATCTAGAGAGTGAATAGATATCACACAAATAAATGTTTCGTAGGGAATCTATTTAACTATTTTTTTTTTTTTTTTTTTGAAAATAGGTTTTTCGTATTTTATCATACAACGGACATAATAATACAAAATGAAACTCATCCTCGACAGTATAAACATTTCTTTTACACAAAAATTACAAAATCTAAATTCTTTGTCAATGCTTTCATGTCTTCCTTTCTCAATTGCAAGATTATGGTTCGAACATCTTAAGTTAGAAAGGATTCTTTTGAAGTTATATGGTAAGTCTGTAGATAAATAACTTTCAACTTCAAGAAGTGTTTTGAAATCCTTGTAATAATACGATTTGGGAGAACCTTGAACTTTTGGCAACCATTTTTGTACAGACATATTTTTTATTCTCTGTTTGAATGATCTTAGGAAAGTATCAGGGTCCCCAATTTCTTGAGCAATCCAAACATAACCAAAAGCATGTTCAAATAAAATTGACTTGATATGGGCCGCCTATGTAATTCTTCCGGTTTCATCAAATTTTCTTAATAGAGTATAACAATGCTTTGGATATCTATGGTTAGGCATGATTAAAAATTTTGTCCAATATTTCATACATTGTGATATGTAATTCACAGCTACAGGATATTTACAATCAGGGTCCGTATTCACCAATCATTCTTAAGAACGTTCTTAGACTTATTCTTCAAGATTTTCCAAGTTTGAAAGTAACACAACTTCTGATTGGCTAAACCAAATGGTTTAGCCAATCAGAAGGTGTGTTACTTTCAAATTTGGAAAATTTTGGAGAACAAGACCAAGAATATTCTTAAGAATGGTTGGTGAATACGGACCCAGGAGTATTTTGGCCAAGGTTATAGATACGTTTACAGAACTGGATGTGGACTTGTTCTATTACACTGTAATACTGATATCCCCATATGTCGGCCCCAAACATAATATCGGTTTGACCAATTGCATCAAAAATTTCAAATGCATCATTAGCATTAAAATGACCGAAACGACGTTGGAATTTGAGAATACCCATACAGGATTTTTTAGCTAGGGCAGCTTGTGATTCTAAACACTTAGGCCGACTTAGTCTGCTGCTAAAGAAAGTTTCCAGATATTTATAGTAACTTGTTACATCTATCGGCTGTCCCTTATAAAACCACTTTTCGTGTTAAGTCAATACTCCCCCGTTTCGAAAAACAATGATTTTCGTTTTGTCCATGTTGATATCCATACCTGCATAATCACAAAATAGTTCAAGTACATTGTTTTTGTAATCCCGTGACTGTGTCCGACAGGCTAGCAACATTGTCTGCGAATAGTAGACAAAACAAATATTCAGTTTCGCTATCAATGCAGATACCTTGATTGCATTTGATATTAAATAATTTAATAAGATCATATATGAAAAGAGAAATAATGGTTGTGGAACTTGAACAACCTTGTCTGGTCCCAATCGCGCACTTAAATGAGTCTGTTAAAAAAGCAGTATTGTTAAAATCAAATTTAACGGACGTGTTCAGTTCTTTATACACTGATTTGAATACGTCTAAAAATTTCCCATTGATTCCTTTTCTGGTGATTGTATCCCATAGTTTATCGTGATTTATGCTGTCGAAAGCTTTCGTTAAGTCCACTAACAGACAATGAAAGCGCCATTTCTTTTTTTGTCAGATACTTTTGCACGACGGAATACAGAGTAAAACTTTGGTCATTAACACTGTAATTTTTGCGAAAACCTGCCTGTGATTAATTTATGATTTGATTACGTTCCGTCCAGTTAGTTAAAGGATTTGATAGAATCTCAATAAATACTTTGCTTATAGTGTTTATAAGAGAGATGCCACGATAATTTCCGGGATCTGAAAGTGACCTTTTTTTATGAATATGTATAATTAGACTTGACTCCATTTGTTTGGAAAACTGTCGCTACCAAATATACTGTTAAACATATTTGTTAGAAATAATAAAATGATATCTTTCATGTTAATAATCATTTCTGAACATATCCCATCTGGTCCAGGTGACTTGTTGGCACTTAGTCTTGAAATGCGGTTTAAAACTTTCTCGTTTATTATAGGTAAGTTAAGTTCTGAAGCCTTACTATTTGTTACAATATGTCGTAGGATATTTTCTTTATTTCTAGTTGGTTTTGTTTAAAATAGATTACTGAAATGGTCATACCATACTTTGGCGTTTATAGATGCACTGATCGGTTTCGAGTCAGATACTTATATGATTTCACGCCAAAACGCACTAGTGTTTCTTCGGACTGCAACTAGATCTTCCCTATTTTTCTTTTGGGCAAATTTAATATTTTGTCTACATTTGACTTCGAAATGGTTTCGTATTGTTTATATATTGAAATCAGTGACATTGTTTGTTCTTCTAAATTGTCGAAGTGCACGAATTTTTTTGTTTTTCAGAATTTGGCAATCTCTATCCTACCATTCCGGCTGCTCAGCTATGGTTTTCTTACAGGATCTATGAGGATCATAATATACTTTCATATTTTTTTCCGCTTTTTTTTTTTTTTTTTTTTTCAAGTCTAAGTAAGACTGAGATAAAAGTTTTAACTGTTTAGGCTATTTGTTAATTGAGTGAACAAAGTTTGAAATTTCACCTTAAAGTTGTCTTGTTTGTTTTTGTTCCATTTATACTTATCATATCTTTTATATGTGTGCGTTTCCTTAAAAGTAGAAATTTATGTATTAGTGCAGAACGTGAGTATACATTCGAGAGGGAAGTGATCCAAGAATTCAGCCTCACCAACACAAAAACTGGACACATAATCAAAAAGTTCGCTAGATGCAATAAAATAATCTGCAATGCTCCGACCTTCGTTAGCGGTACAAGTAAATTCTCCATAACCATCACCTGTACATCTGCCATTGAGAATGTGATATTAAAAGATTTACACATATCTAATAGACCAAATTTGTTTACCGTATTATCTTTAGACAACCTTTTCAGATGGAAAGAGTCCGATGGGTAATCATGAACATCAGTATTGAAAAATATATTGTTTATATCGTCGTTTTCAATAAAATGCTGTCGGTTCCCTATTTTTGCGTTAAGACCACCGGCAGACATGAGTCGTGCGTTCGGAAATTTCGAGGATATGATTAAAATATGTTCTGTCAAAATATCTATACCGATTTTATTGTGTTCGTCATAAATACAGAAGTATTCCGGTGAAACATACAAATAACATAATAATACTGAAATTAAGAGTAAAAAAACTCTTTTTCGAATAGTAAAACAACACAATCTGAAAACTCTTCAAATATACATTTGAATTTAGTAGTAGCAAACAAGATTTCTTTTATCAATACAGTAACTCCGCTGGAGTTTCGAATTGCTCTTGACTGTTCCACAAAGCAGTGGTAATTTGTAAATGCATTGAGATTGAAGAATCGTCCATTGGTTCCCATGTTTCGCTATATACGACTATGTCGGAACCGATCGCTGTAGGCTAGGAAGTGGTTATTGTCATTATTTGACGCAGCCGCTTACGTTCAGATTATAGATTTTCAATTCTTATAAAACTGTTACTAACTATATATTGGGCTATTTACAGTTGTACCATTAACAAATGGACCTTGGTCTGGATCCTATTAAGCAACAGGCTGTTTAGTTTCATGATCATATACATGTGGATATCCATCAATGATAAGCTTATCATATATCTTAACTACGCTCGCGGTCCATTTGAAATACACTGTTTTATAAAGGGAAGTAATTTTTGCTCTTAAGTCAGACACACGCTTAACAGTCTTCACTTATGTGAACGGGATTTTCTTCGGATGTTCTTTGTAGCTGTCTTTCTTTCTTTACTTTATCTCTGTGTTTCCTGAGTATTTTTTCTTTCTTTTCTTTTTTTTTTTTTTTTTTTTATAGAACGAGAGCTTTTATTATACTATTATTACTATTATAGGACTAGGCCTAGTTATGCTTTGAAGTCGGTGTGCCCGATCAATGCCTATGTTGTTGGGATCCATGCCTAATCCTTCCTTTAAATAGTGTCTGACTTTACTCTCAGTTTCTTCCCAGGTTATATTATATCCGCTTTCCTCGACATTGAAGAATCTCAAATTCTCTCTTCTAGATTGCGCTTCCAGCTGCTCGTTTTTCTTTTCATTTTTACTGGTCGCATGTTCGAGTCTACTTATAGCTTTACCCAATTTCCTCTACTCTGTCACCCATTAACTTGTTTTCTTCCTTTAGCTTCTAGTTATCTCTTTTGAGTTCATCAACACTATGTTCTAAACGATCAAATTTTCTGTTCATTTTTTTTTACCTCCTTCCTTATTTCTAACAGTAGAGTTTTCATATGATAATTTTCTGAGTCTTAGATGCCTTCGTCGTAAATTTCATCTTGAGTAGTTTCACAATCATTGTCGCTATCAGGTTGGTTTTGTTCCGTTGTTAGGGTGGATTTGGCTTTCTTTTTAGTTTTTCGTTCTTTGTTTAGAAACTGGCTGATCTTACTTTGTTCTTTTAACCCTTTTTGTGACCTCCTTGTCGATCCCTGACTGTTGTCTGGTAATGGGTTTTGTTGTGGAATGTCTCTTATCTGTATAGTTTGTTCTTCATTGCTTTTGTCACCAGTGGTATCTTTAGTCTTTGTTGTCTCCATGGTTCCTCTTTCCTTGTTATACTCCCCTCTCCTAGGACCCGGATTAGACTCAACTCCGTGAACCACTAATAGCAAGAATAATTTGTTCGAATACAAAGTGACTCTTTAGTGTTTAATGATGATGTCATCCAAATCGCGGTACCAGTAGATCTATGCATATTTGTTGGTAAAAAGCAGCCCATTCTTACTCTCCAGGTTTCTACTGATATCCCCATACTCGCTGTATACTGGGTTTAACAAAGGAGCGCTTTTTATATGACACGGCTCTTATGCGACAGCCCTTTGGGTGCATCCTCGCTTAAATCCTTAACTTTCCCTTTCGCTCAAATTCTTTATCACTCTTTATAATATATTCAGTTGGGTGGAGTAAATAAACAAAGCACTATCTTCAATGCGCCTTACAGCCGTGTCTTATCAAACCAATGCAATGACCTGTTTCAACCTGTTTTGCCATCAGATTTCTGTCGATGAGCTGTTATATCGGTCCTTTCTTACTTCTAGATCAATTCATCTCTAATGAACGAGTAAATCATACAAATCTCAAAATGTTTAAATCGCTAAGATTTTTGCGGCCATCACAAGGGACGTCACTCTTTATACACTATCGGCTAAAACAAGGTATTAGGCACACACGTGTCTCACCAAGATGAAAAAATTAACTTTCATGCAGCATTTTGAAATTTTGGGTATCAAAAGTTCAGTATTTTGGCCATTCAAATCAATACTTGTTTCTATTAAGCAGCTTTTGCAAATACATTTTTATAGTTATTTTGAAGTACAGGTCACCTGTCTGTTACGGACAACAGACATATAAGAACAATTATTTCTTCAAAACATTGTTCTTTTATTGATGTTTACTCAGAAACTTAAAAAAATGAAAGATAAACAAATTAATGATTGTTGGATTTCTTATTCCAAAAAAAAAAAAAAAAAAATATCTGCAAACCTGCTCCAAAATGAAACAAAATTCAACTCTAAACTCTTAGCCTTACATTGTCATACTACGAATGCCAATGTTTAAAACACAATAGTTTGCTGGCATGAATGCTAGACCCATAATTATGCAAGTCACTTCCAACTGTTTGAAACGAGCTAGATATGCCCTTATCGTCCAAAATAATGGAATCTTGTAAAGTTACGGACATTACGGCAGAATACTGTCTGTACATGTTCCATCTTACATGCTACTTAAAACTAACATGTTTGTGTATTTTCATGAGATTGGCTTTTGTGCTATCTATTTCACATGTTTTAAACTGAAAGTGACCTCTTTCATTTAGAAGTCTAGGGTTTTCTAATCTTGAAATGATGATGTCTTTGAGCTCTTGAGATATATCTGGCTTTTCAGGCCGTGTGTATAAACTGCCGGATTTCTTCATGTATTTAAGGCCGCACTCACTTTCATACGTGTGTATGACTTCTGCTACATTAATACAGATGGGTCCTTTCTTTGGTTTTTAATCCCACTGCCACGAAATCACCAGGTTTGTAATTACTAGCTCCTGACCGTTGCCACGATGACGCTGTATTTTCTTGTACTTTCCTCTTCTTATCTTCTAATTTTTTGGTTTCTTGTTTCCTTTTTGAAGGAGTTCTTTTCTGGTTCTTAATCTGAGGTTGTTTTGTACTGGTTTTCTAATTCTAACACTCTGATCATCTTTCGATTGACCAACAACGTTAAGGTTTCTTCTCTCCCAGCTGCTAACAATATCAGAATTCTAACATTCTGCACCTTGTCCTTTTACACAAGCGCTACGGTAGCAGCTTAGATTTCGTACACACAGATCATAGTCTTTACCTATGGACTTGACAGTATACAACAAACCCCTCCTCCGGTCAGAATTACCCCACCCACTTTGAACAAGCTCACACACTACAAACCTGTACTAATTGATTCAATATTGCATGATATTACAGCCAACATGTATAGGTTTCAATATGTAAAGTTTAAAAAAAAAAATCGGTAGTGACCATGAAAACAGCCTTATGGACACCCTCCTTTGTCCGTGATCTTGTTTTTCTGTCAGTTTTAATGCACCTCCGTGATCCGTGATCCAAGTCATCCTATAATTGTGGATCCATAAAATCCATTTTCTCAAACAGCCGACTGAATCATGAGATACGCTGTTCACAAAAAAAAAAAAAAAAAGAGAACCACATCTAGAAATGATAAGTAAATACAGACCTCAAGTATACGGAATCGATAAAGAAGTTCGTGAAGAAGTTAATTTCAAAGTTTACGATCGCAGAGAAATTACTCAGTATAGATTGTATTGAATCTGCGAATTCCACCGTCCCCTAGACAATAAAAGAACTATCTATTAATGCCTCAGTAACGAGATTTTTTCGCAGATTATCTGTGCCCCGACACAAACCATTTGGCCTACACTTTTAGAATTTACAATGAATGTAAGGTTCCGGTGTCAAAATCGAGGCTTTGGTATAACAAAAAGATTGCTTGACTGCAAAAGCTTGATTTTGTTTGTCAAATGTTTTTTCGGTATTAGTTTAAAAATACATGTATTTAGGTATCTTTCATCCATTACACGCCGGCTCCTTTGTTTGGACCAGGTCTATATTTTTCAGAACGACCCGTCTTAACAATAGAGTGCACGAGCGCAGGTCTATTTATGCACGTGCACAGGTTTTTCTGTAGATAGAAAATCTGCCCACGTGCGAGAAAGACCTGCTCACGTGCAGGAAAGACCCGTCTAGGTGAATTGGAACTATGTTTCTTTTGGAAAGACAGATTTTAACATGATTTTTTATTGGTAACCAACTCAACAATTTTTAATTACATTATGAAAGAGATCATCAAAAAATCTATCCCTTCCTATCTAAAACATGTGCAATGACATTGAAAACATTGTCGGAAAAATGCATTTTCATATGAGCCATGCTCAGTGAAAAGGGGGCTTAATGCATCTGCAAAAAGTATCGGCTCGGGTCAGCCTGCTCAGTCCGCGCAGGCTGACCTGGGCCGAAAGTTTTCGCTAATGGTCAATTTTCTGTATGTCCAAGGACCATTCTACCTCATGATTAAGTCGGTTGTTAAAAACAGTGGCTATTATGGACCTATACTTATGTGATGGCTTAATACGTATAATACATCATGGAGATGCATTAAGCTCCCTTTTTGCCAGAGCATGGCTCATATGTTTCTATTCAGATGATGTCACCTTTAAGTCCCGTTATTACAATAATTCATTCATATTTAAAACCATCTCATTTTTAATCGGTCGGTAGACCGATTAGAGACATGGCAAACTTCGGAAACCCGTGCGCTCAGGGCAAACTGATATACCTGCAACTCGTAACAGCTTTTACTTACAGCGTTTTAACGCTTATACCTGCTGTGATGACCTTATTACAAAAACTACTTTTGAAACAGATAAGCGCACTTTTGACCCAGATAAGCACTGGAATAGTAATTAGCGGTAAACAGGCGTTAAGTAATGTCAAATAATCCCATAATAACTTCCAAATTATGTAATAAACGGCGGTTACAATTTGTTTAGTAATGAAGTATGTCATAATTACAGTATTATGGAAATCTCTGGCCAGCAAAAACTGGAGCAGTTTACTTTCAACACAATTATAAGAAATGGGGTCAGTGATTAACAGCAACTTTATGAATGAAACGAGTGCGAATCAAGTGTATCGGCTGATGTGAACATATCTTGTAGTCGTCTGCTATCCCTATCATTCGGCAAATTTCGAGTGATCCGTTGATAGCTATACGCAGTTACGGGATCGGCCGAGTTGTGACGAGTGCTCTCCGTATATGTAGCAGGTATTGAAAAGATGATAGGTCATTTTTGTCTTGAGAGGAGTAAACTCGCAACAGAAAGGAGTTTGTAAGGAAACATTGCTTTAAAAGAATTTTACATTGCTCTGCCTAAGAGAAAATTGGTGTAAATGCAACTCGTAACAGCCGTAAGTTTAAAATAGTAACCGGTCGTTGGTCGTTAAATGCAGGGATCGTATATGTGAGGCGAAGCGTGTGAAGCTGTGGGAACAAAGGGTATAGAGGTGTATTTTTATACAAAAGGAATGAAAGTCAACAGGCTGCATATCTACTCGAAAATACATCGACGCTGATTTGTCCATCTTGTAAGACGCATTTGTGGATGCCTGAACATTACGAATCCTCTTATATACGGAGGTTAAGGCACCGTATTTATAACAAAGAGGTTCCGGGTTAGAATCCCACTGGCGGGGCTGTTTGAGTGTCAATTCTTTGGCAAGGCACATAAGAGCCGCATCCGGCTACTGGCGAAACCCAAGAATACATGAATATGTGCTATTCGTCATTAGGATTGATAATTATTTAGCCCGGCATCAACCAATCAGTCAACCAGTTCCGTACTCTACAAGTCCCTCACCATCACAATTATGAGCCTGTAGTGATTCCTGCACCCGAGTGATAAGAAAGAGAGCCATAAATTCTAATTCTTAAATCTGAAGAATGACTCAGCTGGGAATCGGACCCTCAACCTCCAGTTTTCGACTCGACCGTGTTTGAAACAAACTGAATATTGTAACTACCTTTTCATTATATCAAAGACAGTTGTGCGTACACAATTCATAAAGAGAAGAAATAACAGACGGACGGACAGACGAGGGACTGACTGACTGACGCTCTGACTGACTGACGCTCTGACTGACTGAATGAATGAATAGATTTAAGTTTACCATACTCTAAATCAGTCTGTCAGTCATATTACTTATGCTTGTCCCCTTTTGTCTAATGTACCGATATTAAGCGTATTTATTTGACATCGATTCTGGAAAAGCACAAATTAGATCAATGACTCTAGATGATAGCTTCTTTGAAACAGAACCCAAAATCGAACATTGTGTAGGCAATTCACGAATAAAACAGCTCAACTCGGCAGTCAAATCTATAACCTATGATGTGAGAGGCTGTCAATCAGCCGTACCTACAGCCCTATGCAGCCCTATCGCAAGACAATCCAAGTGCCTCGACCCCGAGTCGAACGAGGATGCCTGTATTTCAAATTATCAGATTATTTCGTAAAAACGAAATAACTATTTCGTAATTACGAAATAATTATTTCGTTTTTACGACATAATTATTTCATAAATACGAAATAATTATGTCGTTATTACGAAATATTATTTCGTACAAACGAAATAGTATTTCATAAATACGAAATATTATTTCGTAAACACGAAATAATTATTTCGTAAATACGAAATATTATTTCGTAAAAACGAAAAAAGTGAGAAATTTGCATATAAAAAAAAGTCGAGCATGTCACTTTAGGGGTTCCGTATAAAAAAGTTGCTTTCGATTAAAAAAAAAAATGTAAAATGCTTCTTTTTTTCATCGAACAGGTCCAAACTGGTTTAGTCGTCTACTCAATACGGATATCGACCTCATACATCGGCCTTTCCTTATAAGAAAGGCCTGGGCAGGAGCTTCACAAAACACCTCGAGCGCTTCGCGCTCTCGGTGTTATGTGAAGCTCGTGCCAAGGTCTTTCTTATACGGAAAGACTTCGTACTCGGTTGATATCCAATACATATATTTTTCAAATAAAGCACGATAGTAGTGTGAAATTAATTGAAATGGAACCAGCATTTTCCTCTATTCCTACAATTTTTTCGACCATTTGAAAAACTGATCTCATCATTTGAGCTATACTCAAACTGTTGTCTGAAAATGCTTTAACTTTGTACCATACAATGCCGAGTTCAAACGGCCCTGACAGAGGGCTTTTGAAAACATTGTGGGAGAAGGAGAAAATGCTGGTAATCAGCACTTCCTCCTTTTCCCATAATGTTTTCTACCCGATAACAGACAAGTATTGTGAAAAAATTGGGCCATTTAACATTTAGCAACATTTAATTTGTCGTCTGCAAATGCTTTCAAATGTAGATCAGTCTAAAATCTGGTCGTTGTGGTAAATAGTTAAGACAGTCGAATCAGACAAGCGCTAAAAAGATGTCGTCAGGTAAAAAAGTTCAATCTTTAGTGGCAGAAACAGTAAAATGTACTGACTGTTAAACTTATTACGGGTGCTAATTTGATGAAACGTTATATTCAGAAATGCCAAGATGCCAAAATGGATCAAAATGCTGGAAATACAGACAACATTTTTATCATTTACCAGGAAAACAAGTTGTCTATTTGTCTAAAAGTGTGCCATATTCTATGGAAATAAAATAGATGACTTTTCCAAAAAACATTCAAAAGGATTAACTAAACTTTAAATGAAATTATCGTATTGATGAATAAAGGCCTCTGACCCATCATACAATAAAACGCGGACATCATAATATGCAGTGCAGAGACCAAAACAGTTTAACTCCATAAACCTTTCATTAACCCTTAAAAGACGACAAAATTTTAGCCTTGCCCAAATTGAAAGCATTTGCAGACGACAATTTCAGTGTGGGAAAAGGAGAAAATGCTGTTTACCTGCATTTTCTCCTTTTCCCACAATGTTTTCAAAAGGCTCCTTTCCCAGGGGCGTTAAAAGGCGGCATTGTGCGGTAAAGGGTTAACAGTTTATATTATTGTTTGTTTTTGGGAATACATGTTTAACTCTTTACCAAACGACAAAATTTTAGTCTTGTCCAAATTCAAAGCATTTGCAGACGACAAAGTAAATGTGACTCAAAAATAGAAAATTGTTCTGGGAAGGGTAGAAAACATTGTGGGAAATGGAGAAAATGCTGGTTACCAGCATTTTCTCCTTGTCCAACAATGTTTTCAATAGGCTTTTTTCTTCAGGGTCGTTAAAACTCGGGATTGTGTGGTAAAGGGTTAAAACCACGAATCATGACGAGATAATATAAACATTATCAAGTTAGGTTTATACATCATCTCGTCACGGTACGTGATTTTAAACCTGTTATCCCAAACATAAACAATAATATAAACTGATAATGAAAGGTCTATTGAGTGAGAGCTATAGAAACATATATCAAAACGATACTAAAACAGTAGCATAAACAATAACGACATTTATATAAAATCATGAGGAGTTTTGCAATACTGAGGGGAAAGGTGGGGAGGGGGGGCGAAGATCTATTTTTAATAAATTATATTGTTCAAACTTTGAATTTAAAAAAAAAAACCACCTAACTATCTGATTAGCAACTCAGATGGACATTTCTAAGATTTATAATTGAGCCATGCTCTTGCAGAAGGGGACTTAATGCATCTCCCTGATGCATGATACTAAGCAAGTTATCACATGATCATAGATTCATAAAGTCCATTTTGTTTAACAACAGACTGAATCATGAGGTAAAACTGGTCCTTTGACATACAAGAAAATTGACCAATAGCGAAAAGTTTCGGCCCAGGTCAGCCTGCGCGGAGTGCGTAGGTGACCTGGGTCAGTACTTTTCGCAGATGCATTAAGCCCCGTTTTCACAGAGCATGGGTCAATTATTTGATTTTGGTCGTTGAAATAAAGCTTCATTTGAAGTAGCATTGTCCTAATTTTCATGATTTGCTTAGACCGTACCATCAGCCAATCAAATAGCTCGCCTTGAAAATTAGAATCGAGTTTGGAAAAATTGATAGATAAAGCCAGCAGTTTTTGAAAATCAGAACGCACGTGCAAAAATGCTGATTTATTAAAGATGAATGAGCCATGTGCATACCAGATCTTTTTCAGAAAATTTAATGCTTGCATGTATCAGCGTTTCTTTTTACTCACGAGAAGAACTGTTCTGAACGAACATTCTCAGAATGCCAAGAAACATACTGTAAATACCATTATCATCAAAACGCTCGCACGTGTGCACATGATAATTCATTAGCCCACCTTTATTCCAGTTGATGACGATATAAAATAGAGACGATACTGGTAACAAGCATTTTCTTCTTTTCCCACGATGTTTTCAAAATACCTCTAATTCAGGGTCGTCAGAACTTGTTAAATGGTTTATCTTGAAGAAAAGGATTATAGGAGATTATGGATAAATCTGTTCTAGATATAGCCTTTTGAAATGCTGAACCGTGAGTCCGATCAAAATCAGATAGGTAGTCTTACCGAGAATATAGAGTTAGAATTGAACATTATAGGTTGAAAAATGTTCACTTTGAGGCGTGATTGTTATTTTCTCTCTGTCGCATTTGCTCTTAACCCTTTACCACACAATCCCGACTTTAACGACCCCGAAGAAAAGAAGCCTTTTGAAAACAATGTGGGAAAAGGAGAAAATACTGGTAACCAGCATTTTCTCCTTTTCCCACAATGTTTTCTAACCTTCCCAAAACAAATTTCAGTTTTTGGGTTACATTTATTCGGTCGTCTGTAAATGCTTTAAATTTGGACCAGTCTAAAAATTGGTCGTTTGGAAAATAGTGAAGCTGGGATACAACGGCTGGTACGAATATTATCTCCTTTTCCCACAATATTTTGTTCTCTTTCGCCGAAGAAATCCACCATTTTAGCCACGTTTTTTAAAAGTTGTTGTCTGCAAATTCCTTAAAACATGGACTAGTTTGTTGTATGTTGAAGAGACCGGACCGCAAATTCCTTAAACACATGGACGAGTTTGTTGAAGAGACTGGACCGCCAAATCCTTAAAACATGAACGAGTTTGTTGTATGTTGAAGATACCGGACCGCCAAATCCTTAAAACATGGACGAGTTTGTTGTATGTTGAAGAGACCAGACCGCAAATTCCTTAAACACATGGACGAGTTTGTTGTTTGTTGAAGAGACCGGACCGCCAAGTCTTTAAACACATGGACGAGTTTGTTGTTTGTTGAAGAGACCGGACCGCCAATTCCTTAAAACATGGACGAGTTTGTTGTATGTTGAAGACTTGAAGAGCGCGGTCCGCCCAAGATCACCGGTCAAAAATAAATGTCATGTTTTAGTAGAAATTAATGGCTAGATGAGCGACTATGTATAGAGTTAAGGCTGATAAGCATCGAATTCCAGGCCAATAAAACCACCGCTAAAATTGTTACTTTATCACGCTATCTGACTCGCGTCTTCTACATCTGAGACTAAATTTGACGTTTAAATGTTTCCGTTACTTTTGTGAAAGAGAGACAGAGAAAAAATGCATAGCGTAGGAGCTTTATCTGTCATTTGAGGTCATATATACGATAAAACCTCAGTTACTCGAGTAAAGGAGGGACCAAGAAATTGATCGAATCGTCGGTGAACGTCGAATAGTGGTTTGAACTTTTTCTAGATGTAAAAAGTTGTACACTTTATGGTGCATGATATTTCTCTAGTTTATAACATTTTCATACAGTCAAATTTCACTGACGCTTTTTATCCTTGATTGTTTGTTTGTTTATTTATTTGTTTTCGGAACAAAGGGCTGCAGTACACTACACTGTTTTCTTCAAACAAGACTGTTCCAGATATTCGAATGAATAAAATTTTCGATTTAGTGGAGCGGGGTAATTGTGATATCATGAGCTGAATGTCTTTTAACCCTTAGAGCGCCAAAAAACCCTATCAGACATTTTCATCCTAAAAATACAATCCAAAATAATTGCAAGTTACCTTTGTCTGCAGTGTATCAGCAAAGCGGACAGTGTAGATCAAAGATCAAAATGCACGTTTTGTGCAGTCTGATCTTGATCTACACTGGCCGCAAAGGCAACTATAGCAGTGAAAGGCACTTTAAGGGTTAACCTCCAAACTGCTAAATTAGTGAAATGAAACTTTCGAGCCGACAGTAAAATTCCATATTTTGCTATTTCAAAGTTATCTTTTGCGGAAAAATATCTCTTAATCGGACAGTGTAGATCCAAGATCAGACTGCACGTTCTTAGCAGTCTGATCTTGGTCTACACTGTCCGCAAAAGGTTCGTGAGTCGCGCCTAATGGTTAGCCCTTTACCAAACAATCCATTGTTTTGACGACCCTGTAGACTCTGTAGATAAAGGGCTTTTGAAATATTATGGGAAAAGGAGAAAATGCTTGCTACCATCATTTAGAGATAAATATCCCACCATATGAGCAACATCTGATTTGTCGTCTGCCAATGCTTTCAATTTGGACAAGTCTACAATTTTGTCGTGTAGCAAAAGGTTAAATTCCTGTTTGAGTTCATATGACTTTCTAGAGAAGATGAACTTTACTGAACCTTTTCAAGCTTTGATTTAGGCGTGAAAGAAAGTTTCATCAGCTTTTAAAATCTGTTACACTACTAATTAAGTGCACACACACACACAAAAAAAAAACATTCGAGGTTGTGTATTTCTTAAATTTCATAACGTTTTCGAAAGTTCAAAAACTCCATCAACTCTTTACCACACGACACAATTTTAGACCAGTCCAAATTGAAAGCATTTGCAGACGACAAATTAAATGCAACTCAAGAATAGAAATTTGTTTTGGAAAGGGTAGAAAACATTGTGGAAAAAGGAGAAAATGCTGGTCACCAGTATTTTCTCCTTTTCCCACAATGTTTTCAAAAGGCTTCTTTCCCAGGGTCGTTAAAAGTCGGGATTGTGTGGTAATGGGTTAAGAATAACCTGAACGCAGTGCACGTGTGACGTCATCTCTATTGTCCCTAGCGAAGGATGCAGAACAAGATCAGCCTTCTCATGTGTGCATTTAAATCTTAGTTAAATCTTATATATACATAATAATTCTGTCAGATGTTTGATATCGATTGGACCTTAAACAACAGCTAGTTAGACTGACAATTCTGCTAAAGGTTGATTCATTGCCACATGTATTTATCTAGTAATAGCTGTGGTGATAATCTAGCTATTTGTATGCAGTTCGAAATAGTCACTGATAAATCTCAGTAGCTGCGGCATAAAGGTGCACAGTGTTTTGTTGAACTACGCAAAATTAATTCATTTTTTTTATACATACCAGCACTGAAGAGTATTTGTTTGCTTTTAAAAAATGGTCAAGTATCATATTCGCCTAGAGAGTAACCGATCTGACTGAACTGATTGTATCCTTCCACCTACGGTGACCCGGATGAAATAGGTCGTCCTTTATATAAACGATGGCGTTTAATGTTGGATATGGTTGAAGCAAATATTTACGGAGCTAAGTAAAAAACGTATCAGTGATGGGTGGTGTGTTTATATATTAGCAATCAAATTATAAGCATTCCATATCTACATCGATCTTTTCCTCCTTGTTTCAGTATTTCCTTCTTGCTCCATTGTTTTTGTTAAAACTCATTCCCTATACGCTCCACACCGACAAAAGGGACAATTTAAGTTAGTCCCGGTTCAAAAAAGGGAAAGGGGTAACCTTTTCACAGGTAACTGCTTGCATATTAGGTGGTGGAAGACAAAGACATAACAGCAGGGAAAGTTCTAAAAAACAGGAACTGCATTTACAAAACATTCAATACGAAAATAGCGATGTCTACGAACTCCTGGATCAGCCCTCGTATTGATGCAAGTTATTACTACTTCGATGTATACAAATACATGTACAGTACAAACTCCAACATCCAAATTTCAACGTATAGAAGTACAAGTTCAATATCCCCAGTTTAATGTAAAGAAGTATGAAGTTCAATATTCCTCTTTCAATGTATACAAGAACAATTACAACATCCCTACTTCAATATAAACAAGTAAAAGTTCAGTATCGCTACCTCAGTTTAAACAAGTAGGGGTTCAGTATCCCTACTTCAATGTAAACTATTACAAGTTCGACATCCCTACTTCAATGTAAAGAAGTACAAGTTTGACATACCTACTTCAATGTAAACAAGTAGAAGTTAAGTATCCCTACTTCAATCGAAGTACAAGTTCAACATCCCTACTTCAATGTAAACAGGTACAAACTAAACATCTCTAGTTCAGTTTATAAAAAGTATAGGTGCATCATCCCCATTCAATGTGTACTGGTACAAGAACTTCATCCCCCTTCAAAGTATATGAGAACAAGCACAACATCCCTATTTTAATGTAAACAAGTACAAGTTAAACATCCCTACTTTAATGTAAACAAGTACAAGTTCGGCATTCCTACTTCAATGTTTAAAGTACAAATACAACATCACTACTTCAATGCATTCAAGTACAAACTTAACATTCATAATTCAATGTATATAAGTTAAACATCCCAACTTAGATATATAAAAAGTATAAAATCCCTCGTTCAATGTATATAATCTACAAGGTCAACATTCCTCGTTCGATGTATACAATTATAAGCTCAACATTCCTCGTTCAATGTATAGAAGTACAAGTACATCCCTTCTTCAATGAACAAAAGTTTAAGGACAACATCCCTACTTCATTGTATGCGTACACGTACAATATCCCATTCTCAATGTATACAAGTACAAGCACAACATTCCTTTTCCCATGTATAGAAATACAAGTACAATATTCCTACTTAAATGTATACAAGTACAAAATCCCTAATTCATTGTACACAAGCACAAATACAACACCCTATTATTTCATTGCCTACACCAACATAGAAAAGAAAAAGCAGCATTTCCTCCGTTTTCAATTACATTTTTTACTCCCTTTCAAAGACCAACTCCATTATTTGGGCCACATTTAATTTACTGTCCGCAAATCCTTTCAAAATGGAAGAGTCTAGAATTTTGAGGTCTGATAAAGAGTTAATAGAAAGTGTTATTTTCTGATAAATCGAAAACTCTTACCGCCATGTTCCACAAAGAATACAGGTTTGAGAAAAAACAAAAGATTTTTCTACAGGATAGACACTTTGTAGGAAAAGGAGCAATGCCTTATATCAAGTGGCATATGAGACTCATCAGCAACTTACTATTATAAAGGTAAGCAAAAAATCCGTTTAGTTTTGTTTGTTTGTTTTGTCTTTTCTAAGCCATTACAATCAAGTCTTTACCACACAATCCCGAGTTTTAACGAGCCTGAGGAAATAGCTTTTGGAAAACCCCGTAGGAAAAGGAGAAAATGCTGGTGACCAGCATTTTCTCCTTGTCCCACAAGGTTTTCTACACTTTCAAAGACATTTATCATCATTTCAGCTACAAATTTAACCGTTTTAACCACATCTAATTATGTCGTCTGCAAAATACTTCCAATTCGGACTAGTCTAGAATTTTCACGGCTGTAAGAAAGCTAAACAGGGTAATTATTATATAAAATCACCTGTGAATTGATGAAAGCAGATAGTGTGAAAACTTCATTGTGCATTTTCTCATGCTCAAAAAGTGCTTCAATGTGTATAAATAACCGACATCCGAAAGACTTAATTGAATGTATCCCTTTTTTAGCCTTATCCTGCAAAATAAATGAAATGAAACATTCAAGCCAATAGTTAAAACCCAAATGTTGTTATTTCAAAGGTGTATTTTGGGGGAAAATATCTCCGTGTCGGACAGTGTATATCCAAGATCAGACTGCACGTATTGATCTACACTGTCCGCAAAAGATCAATGAGTCGCGCTTAGGAGCTTAAGGGTCAGAGTCTAACTATGCAACGAAGTTTTCGATTCCGCCATATTGAGAGAATATGCTGACGCAAAGTAAATGTGGTTAAAAAAAATGGGATATGTCTGTTGTAGCGTAGAAAGTGTTGTGGTCACTAGCTTTTTTCTCCTTGTCCAACAATGTTTTTTATAAGTTCCCTTCCTTTAGGTTGTAAATTCTCGTGGTTCTTTTGTGAAGGGTTGACGTCTTATCAAATAGCGTTGAAAACTGAAATATAACTCCGACATACAAAAATATTCATCAACGCCGTACATGCTTACTCTATAATTATCGTATTTGTAAAATACATGATTAGTGAAGATCGAGTGAGTATCGTATGGTAGTAATTGGCGTTTTTTTTTCTGGTATATAGTTATTTCTGAACCGCCTATCTGTCTACAACCTGTCGGAAATGTCCCTTTTCGTCACCGTGTTTATTTACTTATTGGTATAATTGATAGATTCCTGGTGTTTGGTGTTCTTCTTGTGCGGAAGAGTGTATAAATGTCTGTCTGCACTGCTTTCACACCTCCGCGAAATGGGCGAGCATTACAACAAAATGCTTCGGAAAAATAAAGCAACAAAGTAAAGTACTCTACAGTTAAACAGGTAAAATAATGAGCTGTGCTCTTTCAAGGGGGTTTGTTGCATTTGCAAAAAAGTATCTATTCAGGTCAGCCTGCGCAGTCCTCTCAGGCTGACCTTGGCCGAAACGTTTTTGATATTAGTCAATTTTCTGCATATTCAAGGACCAGTTTACCTCATGATACAGTCGGTTGTTAGACAAAATGGATTTTATGGATCCATGATCATGTGATAATTTGCTTGGTATCATGCATCACGGAGATGCATTAAGCCCCTTTTGCCAGAGCATGACTCAGAAAATTGACTAAAAGCAAACAATTTGGGTCCGGGTCAGCATGTGCGGATTGCGCAGACTGACCTGAATCGATACCTTTTGCAGATACATTAAGCCCCTTTTCACAGAGCATGGCTCAAACGTATCTGCCCCTCTGTATCACCGACTTTTAAAACCGTTTGGGGGGAGAGACAAAAAAAGGGGGCTTAATGTATATACAAATACAAACTTGTTACATTTTTGTTCGAGGTATATTGGTATATATTAGATAAAGATAAGAGTTTTCAGAGAGGAGCCATTTTATCCTGCCAGTTTTTGTGTAAATTATAGGGCCATAAAAAAAAAAGACTAAATAAACAATTGTATGAACAAGGGCATTATACTGTTTTCGAGTTTATATAATTTCTAAGGCCTTTATTTACTCGAGTTTACGTAGGGGCGGAAGCAGTTCGGTCAGGGTTTAATTTGTATGCGTAAACATACTGAGCGAACAGGTTTTCTAATGCAAACAAATAGTTCTAAAATATATAGTCAAAGTTATAAATGATTTATTTAAGTAAGACAGCGCTAAATATACATAAAATTTCTTGTATAAAGATTGCTGACCTATGGAAGTTTGACGTCATTATCATGATCGAACTTTACTCGAGCGACATATACAAATGTGATTTTTTTCACCGAAGGCTGACCCGAACTTCCCATGGTCGATAGACAAATACAAATGTCAAACACTTATTTTTGAAATTAAGGTTTTTAACCCTTATGCTATCATATATGGCTGCGTCAGAATTTTGCAGATTGTGGACTAAGATCAGACTGCACATACGTGCAGTCTAATCATAATCTACTCTGCCCGCTCCTCTATGGTTGTCAATGATATGATCACCATTAAATGCCAATAATGCTCTTTTCATAGTCAAGAACATAAATTTGGTACAATAGTGTTAGAAATATTTTTGTTCTCAGTACGCCAGTGTTGGTGGGTCCAGACTGACAGTGAGCTGCGAAAATTGTTAAACTGGCACCACCATCATCTTCATCATGTGGGTATCTTTACCCTGTGCATGGCTTTTTACATAGCATGATAGGGTAAAAAGCACAGATAACGATGATGTTTATACGAGACAATGGTGTAACGAGATGATGTAACGAGTTTCGCAGCGTTTTATCCAGTCTCTGTCCATGAACGCGGACAGGACTGGGGAATAATTCATGCAGTTTGGACATTCACATTCTCTTGTCTGTCTAAAATCGTATCATCAGGTAAAGCGTGAACCTTTAACTGCTAAATAAATGTTACGAACATTTCACTCAATAGAAATCTAGTAAAAACCAAAATGTTGCGATTTCAAAGTTGATTTCACTGGAAAAAATACCGTATCGAACAGTGTAGATCCAAGATCAGACTGCACGTTTTGTGCAGTCTGATCTTGATGTACACTGTCAGCATAAGCGCCCCGAGTCGCGGTTAGCAGCGTAAGTGTTAAGTACAGCATTGTGCATATTATTTGCATGGTAAATGATGTTTTTAAACTGTTACCTGTCAAAACTTTATCTATTAAAATCTTAATATAGGTATGAAATATATTAAAAGTGATATTAAAAGTGATATTAAAATTCAAACTTTGATGGCTCGTTTCTAATACATTATTTTCTGCAGATTTAAAAAAAAGATGTCTCTTAACTAAAGTTGGTCTACGACCAACGTAGGGTATAAACACTTTCTTTCTTTCTTTCGCTGACTCAAAATAGGGACTAAAGATCGACAACTCAAATGATTGAAAGCCCATAAAAACATCTTTAGATTTATCTCCCTTAAGCAAAGGAAAAAAAAAAGTCTTGATTTGTAAAGTAAAAATCAACTTGTATGGTGTTTTGAACGCCATTTTAAAGAGTAAGGAACTTAATCTCACATGAATCACGGTTCTTTTCCTAACACAAAATGTCTTCCTTTTTAAGCACTACGCAAAGCATTTTCACCAAGCCAGTGGCTGCTTTCCTGCACAGCCATTCTAGATACTGCTCAGTGGTGTGAGAGGAATGACTCCGGTCCCAACAAATTTCACACACCCAAGAAAAACAGCTTGATCGAGCCGCAACGGGTAGAGCTAGCAACCATTTGACTAAAAGCCATGCGTGTTACCGCTGATCCATTTTCACAGTGTAGGACCGGAAGTTTACAGTGTTTCGGATTGTATTTGACTTGGGATTCTGAATAGTGACGGTCTGTCACTTGGGTGTTAAAAATTGTGTGCACAATTGTAAGTCAAGCTGAAGCTTTATTCATTTATTTTGATATTTATTATGAAATATTCAACAGCATGGAAAACCTTATGGGAAAAGGAGCAACTGCTTGTTACGAGCAATGGCTCCTTTGACAACGAAGCTTTCTATAGTTGTCAACTCCAAGGGCGCAAACATCGCCTCTGTGCAGTATCGGCTGACATGTTAGCAGGCATCAGCTTCGGGACTATCGGTCATACAAATGTGGAGGGTTGTCAAAGTACCCAGACCAGACAGACACCTTGGAGCGGGATTCATAAATTGCTGAAAGAAAAGAAAAAAAAAAAAAAAAAGGGGACAATCCTTCAATTTTTTCGTTCGTTCGTTCGTCCGACCGCCCGCCAGCCTACACTCACTCACTCACTCACTCACTCACTCACTCCGTGAGTGTTTTTGCAATCAGCAAGTTGTAACAATGAGCAAAGGAGAGAAACGCTACAAAGAAGAAAAGCACGGAGCTGGGGCACCCACTGCAGACAAACAGACTAAGACATTCTATAATCCAAAAGAAACGCACTGCGAAAAGGGAGTTTAATGCATTTTGGGTACAGCCCAGTCCGCGCTGGCTGACCTGGAACGAAACCTGTTCCTTTTTGTCAATTATATGCATGCCAAAGGGCCATTCTACCTTAGGATTTACTCGGTTGTTCGACAAAATGGATTTTATGGATCCACAATTATTTGATGACTTGCTTGGAACAATGCATTACAGAAATTCATTAAACCCAGGTCCGTATTCACCAACCATTCTTAAGAATATTCTTGGTCTTGTTCTCCAAAATTTTCCAAATTTGAAAGTAACACACCTTCTGATTGGCTAAACCAAATGGTTTAGCCAATCAGAAGTTGTGTTACTTTCAAACTTGGAAAATCTTGACGAATAAGTCTAAGAACGTTCTTAAGAATGGTTGGTAAACACGGACCCCAGTTTTGCCAGAGATTGGCTGATATACTTCAGCCATAGCTGATATACCTACACAAACACACCGACACTTTGTCTCCTCCATTTGAGGTGCATTCAATAAATAATGCTAGCTATATTATTTCCTACTTAACCCTTATCCTGCTGAATAAAAGAAATGAAACTTTATAGCAGATAATAGAAGCCCAAACCTTTCTTGTTTTAAAGGTATTTTTGGAGGAAAGATATCTCCTTATCGGACAGTGTAGATAAAAGATCAGACTGCACGTTCTGTGTAGGCTGATCTTGATCTACGCTGTCCGCAAAAGGTCGGTGGGTCGCGATAAGCAGCCTAAGGGTTAATTTAACCTGATCCTGACCTTTATGCTGAATATATCAATAGAGCTCCGTCTATTCTTCGGAAAGTTTAGTTCGCATTCGTTGAAGTTACGGAAGACTTGAGCCAGTTCTATGTTAGGTACTTATATATACACAAGTAAGCAATTAAATTGAATGATTAAGCTAGACTTACCTTTGTAGAAGTAAAGCGAAGGTTGATCATAATTTCATCCGACACAAAACTCCCCTAGGGCTCACACGCCCACCCTCAAACACCCTTCCGACGATTCCTAACTGCTGCACAATACGTACTCTAAAATATGATCACCTGGATTGCAATGCTTTCATTGTCGGTATCTTTCCATCGTCAATAGAACTTTAATATGAAAAAAAAAAAAATGCTTGAGTGGCGTTATTCGTTTGACATAGAAACAACTTTCGCAATGCGATTCCATCCCAAACTGAAACTGTTATTCTTTTTGTTGTAATTATTAATATTATTACGATACATATATTTTTCTTGTATGGAAAAGGATTTTTTTCTCAAAAAAGGACTCGCCACTTCTAATTCCTTTCCCCAAAGTACTCCTCAATTCCTTATTTTGGAAATATGAGTTATTTTCAAATCATGCACGATTAACTCTTATAATCATTTTATATGAAACATTTTGTCCGTTCCCGGGTCGCTATTGCCCCTTTATGACCACCTGGGTTGCTGACGCTGCGTCATAATCTGTTGGCCCATAACGGAGTTTATGTGTTGGATGAAATACGCGCATACCGAACGAAGTATTTCCGTGACCATTCGGGCAGTATGCAGAAGGTAGCCTCGTGTGATGCCGATGGTAATCAAAGTACTGAAAGTACTGACAGACTAGAGAATTTGATTGATTGATTGATTGATTGTTTGTATGATGTTTATTAATCCTGTTATCAACATTATTTCACTTATGTAGCGGTGGTCAGTGCACATATCCATTCTTTCCTGGAGTTTCTTTTACCAGTACTCCGCACAATATTCTTTCCAGCGACTGGCTGCTTTCCCACATAACCATCGTCAAAACATGAGAGAAATTAATCCTGTCGCAATGACTATCATCAATCCTCGGAAAGAAATTAGCCAAGTCGGGGATCAAACCAGCGACCTCCTGTTCTCAAGTTCTGTACGCTACCGACTGAGCTGCCGGGGCTACTTGTGTTGTTGGTTTACTAAAATCCAGTTTAAGTTTAACCTGTAACCTCCTTAAATACATGTATGTTAAATGAAACTTTCAAGCTGATGGTAAACACCTCAATATTGCTATTTCAAAGTTACATTTTGGAGAAAACATATCCTCTTATCGGACAGTGTACATCCAAGATCAGACTGCACGCTCAGTGCTGGTAAAAGAAACTCTAAGAAAGCATGGATGGGTGCTCTGGCCGCCGCATTATCACTGAAATAATGTTGAAAACGGCGTTAAACACCATGCAGTCAATTAGGTAATATCTAATGTCACAAGATGTAGTTAACTATTTAACTCTCTATATAAAACAAACAAACAAAAAAAAAAAAAATACACTCGTCTAAATTCAAAGCTGTTGTAGAACATAAATTGAATGTGGCTGAACTGATGACACATGATTCCAGAAAGGCAGAAAACAATGTGGGAAAAGGAGAAAATGATGGTTACCAGCGTTTTCTCCTTTTCCCGCAATGTTTTCAAAGGGATTCGTCCACAGTGTCGTTAAAACTTGGGATTGTTTGGTAAAGGATTAATAGAAAAACACTTTAACATAACAGTTTAACTCTTCACAAAGATCTAAATAATGAATGACTGAAGGAATGACAAGGGTTCCCTGTCCAGAGGGGATTAATATAGCTGGGATTGGCTACAAATTACCAAGGTGTATCTATTAATAGATTTATTCATAATGTTGCAGTGGTGTAAGAATAAGTGATTCTCTGCTTTGCATAGGTCACTTAATTTACACATAAGCAAAGATCTTGTACCTTATAAATGACATGTTGTTCAGTTTATTACTTTGTAAGATGACATGTTCAAATCGGAGAGGTAGAGATTTAGTAGTTTTTGTCTAAATTGTCATATATAACAGAATTAAGAATTCTAATAGAAAGAAGTATTTTCCGTGAGGCAGTATTTGGCATCCTCGTTGACCAAGTTCCGGTGTATTCCGTAAACTACATTCATCGCGTGATGAATGGTAATACTTCACACCTGGGTTAACGAGGGTGGTATTTGGCAACTGTGGGTTTTTTTTTTTTTGTTTACTTTGACTCTAGGTCAATGTTGATGCCTATAGACTAGCTTCGCTAGTCAAAAAAAGAATTTTGATTTATGGAAATGATGTTGACAGTGGTCAGGTTAAATAATGTGGGCAATGATAATGTATACAATGATTGATATCAGTGTTGTTTAACCCTTTACCAGACAGAAAAATTTTAGACTCTTTCATTTTGAAAGCATTTGCAGATGACAAATTGAACGTATTGATAGACATTTTCTTTGAAAAGGCTGAAAAATTGTGGGTAACGAGGAAAATGCCTAAAATACCCTGTTAAGTATTGTCAACCAACATGACTTAGCGTTTTTCATAAGCATTTACTTACGCCGTAGACTGTCTGCGGCGGATGTTCGAAATGTTTGGAGTTCCTTAGATTTATCTGTAGAGCCCAACCGAATGCATTAAAAATACGGGAAAGAAGTTGTTACAACTCGTGTCCAGGTCAATGTTGTTCCAGTAGACCACGCCTAGAATTTATAAAATAGACACTCATAACGGGAGATTTGTCGTATTTGTAATTGCACGCCTAAAATTTATAAAATAGACATTCATTACAGTATCCTATTTGTAGACAGTAGGATAAGCTAGTCTTCCTCTCACACTATACCCCTTGTTTTCGAAAACGTATTATTCAAATGATTCTCCAACTTTTGAAAACGATTCAGTTTTGAAAAATGCAGACTGGTTCGATGCTGAATGTGTGAAAGCTCGAGACTGTTATTTAAATAGCTTACTGTTTTCAATTGGAACAAATCCAAAGACGAAAGGGTCGTCCTCTGTATGCCTAAAAGAGATTATAAAAATCTGATTAGGAGAAAAAAGCAACAATTTTACAAGTTAAAAATGCGTGAAATTGAAAGTTTGAGGAAAAAGAAGCCAAAGGATTTTTGGCAGTTTCTCAAACCAAAATAGAAGGGGGTACAAAATAATATTTCAGCACAGGAGTTTCGTGATTTTTTCCTCGAAAATCAAATTAACAATTACAGGGGTATAACGCTGGTCAGTTGTTTCTCCAAACTTTTCACTACTATACTAACTAAGCGGATAGAGTCATTTTGTGAAAAAAAAAAACGATAAGCTATCCGACGCTCAGCTTGGGTTTCGCAAAGGCCGCTCTACGGTAGACGCAGTCTTTTTTTTTTTTCCCTTTTGTCTCTTATTCAAGCACAAATCAATGAGGGAAACAGGCTCTATGTAGTTTTTGTTGACCTCATGAAATGCTTCGATACAATTTAGAGAAATGACCGTTGGTTTTAAATGTTTAAAACAGGAGTTCTGGGTAAACTTTCGAGAATTATTCGTGACATGTATAACAACGTGAGATCTTGCATCAAATCATGCGCCTCGTATTCCGATTTTTTTCATTATGCTGTTGGCTTGAGACAAGGTGAGGTAATGTCGCCATTGCTGTTTTCCCTTTTTATAGAAGATCTGGAGTTATTTCTCATGAAGGATTCAAATTCCTGTTTACCTACTGATGATAAAACCTTTATTTTACTACTTTTTGCTGATGATATGGCATTGATTGGGAGGTCGCCGGCAGAATGACAGAGTCAATTAAATCGTTTACACGATTATTGTGATTATTGGGGTCTTAAAGTCAATACAGTATAGACAAAAATTATGGTATTTCGTTTACGTGAACAAGAAAAATGGAAATATAATGAGCAAGCTATTGAAGTTGTGGAAAATTTTAATTATTTACGTGTTTTTTTTAATCATACTGGGAATTTTGTTTTAAATCAGCCGCACTTAATTGGTAAAGGCCTGAATGCATTGAATTTACTTTTGTATAAATGTAAACAATTTGATCTAAATCAAATCTATTTTACGTCAATTGTTTGATTCTTTTGTTGGATCAATCCTCAGTTATGCCGCTGAAATATGGGGTTATACAAAGTCAAAGGAAATTGAACGTGTACATTTGAAATTTTGTAAACGTCTTTTAAACGTAAGAATTAATGCTTGCAATTCTGTAGTTTATGGTGAGTTTGGATGCTATCCGTTGTACATACATGGTACTTAGATACGTCCGCATGATAAATTATTGGCTAAAAATCGTCCAAACAGGCAATATCTTGCTGAAAACAATTTACAATCGTTCATTATTAGATAGTAACGGAGGTCTTCCGAATTGGGTAACAAATATCAAAAGAATTCTTGATGAGTATGGAATGACATACGTCTTTAATGATTATTGCCGTATTGATGCCGCGATGTTTTTACAGGAATTCAAAATGAGGGTTATCGACACATTTAAAACTGGGTGGTTTAGCTCGATAAATAGCAGCACAGTTTTAGATATGTATTGTCATTTTAAAAGCACCATTTTTTATGAAAACTACCTTGATATCATCCCAGGACATTTACGGTTTTATTTCACACGTTTTAGGGCATCGATTCATCCTTTAAGAATACAGACAGGCAGATACGGCAGAAACATAGAAACGAGGGAACAACGACAATATCAATATTGTGAAGATTTAGACATCGAAGAGGAATATCATTTAGTGAGGTACGAAAAAAATACTTAAAACACTACTATTTCGCACACCCATAAGTTTATACGTATCATCAATTGTTAAAGTCTTCGAATAGACAGGACCTCATTCAGTTGTGTTATTTTATTAAAGAGGCTTTAACGTTGAGAAATGGTATAATATTACAGACTAATGCATAGAAAGTCCATGTTGTTTAACCTTTTATTGTATGATGCCGACTTTTAATAACCCTGAGAAAGAAGGCTTTTGAATCCATTTTGGTAAAAGGAAAAATGCTGGTAACAGGCATTTTCTACTGTTCCCATAATGATTTCTATCCTATGAAAGACAATTAATTTTTTTGTTTTGAGTAACATTTAATTTGTCGTCTGCATATGCTTACAATTTGGAGAAGGCAAAAAATTGTCGTCTGTAATAGAGTTAAATGAATAAGCCTTATATTGTACAAAATTTATATTTTTATACATACACCTTTCATGAAAGGAGGCTGCAGTGACTTTCTTTCCGATATCTTATGTCTTAAAGAATACTCTCATTTCAAAACCCCAATGTATTCGAAGGTGTGGACCTGTGATTAGACTGAACTTATGAATCTTGTGCACAAGACTTGCCCTCAAAATGATCTATCTGAATTTTAAGTATGAAATCAATAGCTTTGACAATTTGGAAGTTATGCTCCTGACAAAAGCTGAAAATGTGAAATAACAGAGGGAAATAAATAAATAATAATAATAATAATGAAGACAGAGTTGCAGATCTTGTGGTGTACAGTGCAGTGTAATCTTTCTGTAACTTAAGTACATGTATGAAGTAATTAGCTTTAAAACTTTGAATGTTATGCGCCGAAAAAAAAAAAAAAAAAAGGTCAAGAACTCCAAAAGAGTTATGGATCTTGTGCAGTATACTAAAGCACAATGTGAACTATCTGTAACATGATCTATTTGAATATGAGGTCTGAAGTCAATAGCTTTTATACTTTTGAAGTTATGCTCTAGACAAAAATTCAATTTGATAAATAACAAAGGGCAAAAATACAGATAATGAGGACAGAGTTATGGACCTTGCATACTGCACTTGTTCTCAACATGATCTTTCTGAATGAAGTCTGAAGTCAATAGCTTTTACACTTTGGAAGTTATGCTCCTGACAAAAATCCAATTTGTCAAATAACAAAGGGCAATAACTCCAAAAGTAATGCGGCCTGAGTTATGGATCTTGTGTACTACAGTTGTCCTCAACATAATCCATCTATATGACGTCTGAATTCAATAGCTTTTAAACTTTGGAAGTTATGCTCTGGACAAAAATCAAATGTGTACATTAACAAAGAGCAATAACTCCAAATATAATGAGGACATAGTTATGGATCTTGAGCACTGCACTTGTTCCTTGTGTGGTCAATCTGCATATGAAGTTTGAAGCCAATAGCTTTCATACTTTTGAAGTTATGCTCTAGACAAAAGTCCGAATTGTGGTCAATCTGCATATGAAGTTTGAAGCCAATAGCTTTAATACTTTTGAAGTTATGCTCTAGACAAAAATCCAAATTGGAAAATAACAAAGGGCAGTAACCTCAAAAATAATGAAAACAGAGTTATGGATCTTGTGCACTGCACTTTTCCTCAATGTGATCTATCTCTATATAAAGTCAGTAGCTTTTATACTTCGGAAGTTATGCTCTGGACAAGATTTAACCCTTTAACACGCAATACTTACTTTTAATGACCCTGAACAAGAATAATTTTGAAAACATTGTGGGAAAAGGAGAAAATGCTGCTTGTATGCATTTTCTCCTTTTCCAACAATGTTTTCTTATCTATCAAGGACATATTTTGTCTTTCGGTCACCTTTAATTGGTTGTGTGCAAATGGTTTCAACTTTGACCAGTCTAAATTTTTGTCGTTTGGTAAAGAGGTAAGTTGGCATATGCATGGGCAGACGGACAAATTGACTCCCTTTGTGGTGGTATTATGACATTTTTTTGGAGGAAAGGGGGTGGGCTTTGCTTATTTTCTCCATCAAAGTTTTTATTGCAGTACAGGATTCTGAAGCCATGGTCACATCTTACGTAGTTGACCGTAGTTGGCCATAGTTGAACGTATTAAACGTAGTTGCACATATTTACACATAGGTAACCGTAGTTCAACGTAGTAATGAACGCAGTTTGAACTCATGATTTGCCCATAGCAAGCACATACAAGCCCACCATGGCTTTCATCTTTAATTTTCATCTCTCCCTCTGGGTCCCTCTCTCTTAATTTTTGTTACGCTCATTTGGGTGCTTTACTTGAAAAAAAAGTGCTGTTTTCTCATGGGACAGCTGCAAATTTTGGCACAAACATCGGGAGCCATCGGAAGATTTTTTTTCCAATCAATATGTGCAAGCAAAAACTGGCAACTATTCAATCATATCATTTATGGCAAAAATTTTTTTTGGCAGTCATTACAATTGCATCAGAATGATAAAGTATAATGTATCTCTACCAATATACACAAGGTCATTCATATTATGAATATGGACAAGACCAGTATCTAACTTTTCTTCTTCCTTTTACTTTGTTTGTTTTTATTGGAGTTTAACGCCATTTTAGCAGCTCAGGCCATATCATGGCGGTCAGTGACGCACCGATGTGTTTCCTGGCTTTCTCAGTGCAGTACTGGCATAACTTTCTTTCTAAGCCACTGACAACTTTTCTCACATGTATCAGACGTTAGAGGCGAAAAATCACCCGAAAGAAAGTTTGCCTCAACAGGGTATCTAACTCGCAACCACCTGGTCACGAGTCAGATACGGTAACCACTGAGCTATCCTGGCGGGTTTCTACCTTTGCAACCATGGATCTGTTTTGCAGAACATGTAAAGCAATTATATCAGCCTGAATGTATTTGCAGCCTGATCTTGCACTACACACTCTCCTGCTCTGTCAGTAGTTTTGGTCATGTAAACCCAATCAAATGCCAATAAACTTAACACAATATATAATGTACATAAGAAGTAATACTCAGCAGTATAAGTGTTAAACCTTTCATTACCTCCTGCAAAAAAGAAATCACAGATAGATATTTATACAACTTTGCGCACAAAATTGAGTAACCCTTTACCAAACAAATTCCATTTTTAATGACCCCAATGGAGAATACTTTGAAATCTTTTTAACGTTTTCCCAAACGATAAATTTTAGACTGGTCCAAATTCAAAGAGTTTGCAGACGACAATTTTAAATTTGATGAAAATGACAGAAAGTTCTCCAAAAGGGTAGAAGACACTGTGGGAAAAGGGGAAATTGCTCGTTACGAGCAATTTCTCCTTTTCCCACGGTGTTTTCACAAGACTTGTACTGAAGACACGTGAAACCAGGGCTTGTTTGGGAAAGGGTTAAGAATATTGTTGGAAAAACAGAAAAATGCGGGTAACCAGCATTTTCTCCTTTTTTCACTTTCTTTTCTACCCTTTCACATCAAATTCCATCATTTGAAACATATTTAGGCTGTCGTCTGTAAATGCTTTCAGTACAGACGAGTCAAATCTTGATGTTGGTAAACAGCTAAGTTTTATCCAAGAATAACCTGCATATTGACGTACTAGAAGCAGATTTTGTAACTCTACATTAATGAAACAAGAGGGCCATGGGCTCTTACTTACTTTTGGCTTACTTTTGTGACTTACTTTTGGACCCAACATAGCCCAATTTTGAGTGTAAGTGACCTACTTTTTGACTCGACATGGACCAATTTCAATTTGTCCAAGATATCAAGACAAACATTCCGACCAAGTTTCAAGACTATCTGACTGAAAATGTGTCCTCTACGGTGCTGACAAGGTTTTTCTAAGTTTTGGCCCAGTGACCTACTTATTCATTACAAAATACCGGTAGAATAAGTTAAAATGGTTAACCGCTTAAGAGACCATTTCATTCAAGACTGGTTTGGTTACATTAATATTACTCCAGAATTATAGTATTTCAGCAGATTTAAAACAGAATTTAAATTTGAAAGAAATCCAAAACGAGAATCTCAGAAAAAAATCTCACAAAGTTAAGACTTAGTTCACACTCTTTAGAAATCGAATTAGGTAGACGTAATGGGATCGAGAAAAATAACCGTATCTGTGAACTTTCTTCTCTGATAACTGTAGAATCTGAATTCCATTTCTTACTTTGCTGTCCAAAATATGATGAAATACGCAAAAAATACATTGGTAGAGTTCCGTGGCCCTCTCTTCAGAATTTCTATAACTTGATGTCTTCTAGTAATAAAAATACTCAAATAAGAATAGCCTGATATATATCCAATGCACTTTTAATTAGGGAGGAATCCTTGAAACAGCAAATACTATACCCTTAACTCCTGTCTCATTGGCCTTAATTTCTGTCTCATTTGCTGGAAATGCCTCATGTCACCTATTTTGTTGTTCTCTGTCATACACTTGTATAGTTTCTTTCGTGTGTGTTTTCCCAATCAGAAACTGTTTCGTTAATCATGATAAAAACGTATTTGTATGTTGTATCTTCATACCTGTCGCCATACCTTTTTTGTAAATGGTCAAAGGCAAAATGTATTGCCGATGACCAATAAAATGTATGTATGTATGTTGACCCACCCTTGAGCTTCTGCATCCGTTCTCGTTCGTGGTAATGCTTAAAACTCGCCCCACTTTGCTGAAACAGTGTCTTACCTACTGTATTTAACTCTCAGGCTGCTAAGCGCGCCTCACGGTTATTTGGCAGTCAGTGTAGATCAAGATCAGACTGCACAAAACGTGATCTACACAGTCCGCAACAGGAGATATTTTCCCCCAAAAATACCTTCGAACTTGAAAAAAATTGGATTTTTACTATCAGCTTAAAATTTTTATTTAGCATGTAAAGGGATTATCATACCATAAAGGGGTTAGCAAGTTAATGAGTTTTTCTAAAACAAAAGGATGATCATTCAATTATTCATGGCTGATAATGATTGTGGATAGTGCAAATCACGTGATTCTGTAATTAACCTTGGTCTGAAATTAACCTTAATTTCTGCTAATTGGGTCCTCTAATGTCTTCGTCGAAATGTGTTGGCCAAGATCCCTCTGTAAGCCGCTGCATTCTGATCTCGATCTACACTATTCCACATACATTTGAATGGTTAAGTTTTTCTCTACCCGCTTATTTCTTTACCAGATAAAAAAAGGTGCTAGACTAAGATTTTGCAGACGACAAACCAAATGTGGCTCGTATTTGGTTAACCAGCATTTTTTTTCCCTTTTTTCCTTCGATGTTTTCTGCCCTTTCAAAGACAAATGCCACCAATTCGTCCACGTAGAATTTGACGTCTGCAGACACTTTTAAAAAGATAAGTAAACATTGTGCTTTCCTGTAAAGAATTACGGGCAATACAGTCGATCACTGTAAATCGTGTTCGTACTGGTAAGATTCTATAATGGACATATCGATTATTCAAACTTGGGCACAACCAACCTTCTATAAAAAATACAAATGTTCTTTTCTGTAACTTTGGCAACTTTGGTAACTGTACTGTAACATATAAAAGTCGTATAAAATATGCCCGCATTATGACTTTGAAATTGTTTACTTTTGGCTGCTTGTGGGCCTTTTATTTTTCCATTTTTAACAAGCCATCGTTTTTATCTAGACAAATTGTCCTACCTAATTTTTGTGGCGGGCTAAATCGTCCTGGGCCAAATCGTCAAGTCCAAAACGTCTGCTGGAAAATTTCTGCTACATTACTCTCAAAGAATGTAGATACCCAATAGCCCAACAGCATTTACATAAATTAAAATTCTATTTTTAGACTAGCGAAGCTAGTCTATAGGCATCAAGACTGACCTAGAGTCAAAGTAAACAAAAAAAAAAAACCCACAGTTGCCAAATACTGCCCCACAGCAAATACTTCTTTCTGTTAGAAATCTTTAATTCTGTTGTATATGACAATTTTGACAAAAACTACTAAATCTCTAACACTCCAATTTGAACATGTTGTTTTACAAAGTAATAAACTGAACAGGATATCATTTATAAGGTACAAGATCTTTGCTTATATGTAAATTAAGTGACCTATGCAAAGCAGAGAATCACTTATTCCTACACCACTGTAACATTGTGAATGAATCTATTAATAGATACACCTAGGTAACTTGTAGCAAATCCCAGCTATATTAACCGTCACTGGACAGGGAACCCTTGTCATTCCTTCATTCATTCATTATTTAGATCATTGTGTACAGTTAAACTGTTATGCTAAACTGCTATTCAATGTCTTAACCCTTTACCAAACAATCACTGTTTTAACAACACTGGGGAAGAATCCCTATGAAAACATTGCAGGAAAAGGAGAAACTGTTGGTAACCATCATTTCTCCTTTTCCCACATTGTTTTCTGTCCGTTTGGAATCAGGTTTCATCAGTTCAACCACATTTAATCTATGGTCTGCAACAGCTTTGAATTTGGACAAGTGTAAAATTTTCATTCTGTAAAGAGAGTTAGATAATAAACTACATCTTGTGCTACTGGATATTGACTAATTGATTGCATGGTGTTTAACGCCGTTTTCAACATTACTTAAGTGATATTGCGGAGGCCAGAGCACCTATCCATGCTTTCCTGAAGTTTCTTTTACCAACACTACCGCAATTCAATGACCTTTTGCGGACAGTGTGGTTTATAATCATACTGCACAGAGCGTGCAGTCTGATCTTGGATCTACATTGTCAGATAAGAGGATGTATTTTCTCCAAAATGTAACTCTGAAATAGCAATATACAGGTGTGTACCATCGACTTGAAAATTTCATTTAACATTTTGTAGCAGGTTAAGGGTTAAAATTAAACTGGATTATAGTTAACCAATGGCACGCATAGCCCCGGCAGCTCAGTCGGTAGCGTAAAGGACTTGAGAACAGGAGGTCGCTGGTTCGATCCCCGACTTGGAAAATTTCTTTCCGACGATTGATGATGGTCATTGCGACAGGATTCATTTCTCTCTCACGTTTCGTCGATGGTTATGTGGGAAAGTAGTCAGTGGCTTGTAAAGAATATTGTGAGGAATACTAATAAAAGAAACACCAGGAAAGCATGGATATGTGCACTGGCCACCGCTATAAACTGAAATAATGCTGAAAACAGGGATAAACACCATACAACCAATCAATCAATCAATCAATTAAATTCGCTAGTCTGTCAGTACTTTCAGCACTTTGATTACCTTCGGCACAGCACAGGACTGTCTTTTGCATATGTCCCGGATGGTCACGGAAATATTACTTACGGTATGTGCGAATTCTCCCATCAGCACCAGGTCATGTGATGAGCCCCTGTGAGAGAATCATATCGTGTCCAGGTCAGTTGCAAGTTAGTTCCAGACAGGTCAATTGATTGATTGATTGAATGGTGTTTTACGCCGCTTTCAACAATATTTCAGTCATATCACGGCGACAGCTCACACATTCATGTATTTCCAGGGTTTCACCAGTACTAGGCTAGGGCTCTGAAGTGTCTTGCCCAAGGACACTCCCACGAAAAACCCAGTGGATCCAGTGAGGCTCGAACCCGGGGCCTCCAGTTTACGAGTCCTACACTTTACCACTGAGCCACGCAGGACCCCTTCAGACAGGTCAAGACATGATAGCATATATCGTATTGAAAATACGAGTTACAATAAAGGAAAGTTTTCTTTAATGTTTTTTCTTTCTGTTTAATGTGCAGCTGGATTGAAATCTAGTATTTAATATTACTACTAGTGGTTATTTGAAGTCATTGTTTAGTATTTCTTATTAGTGTGATTTATTTGAAAAGTGATTTGAGTGTTTGAAAAAATAATCCATGAAAGTGAAATAAAGTGCTAGATAGCTCAGTGTACACTACTAGTTTCGAGCTACAATACAGAGAGCACTAGGACTCTTTTAAGGAGCACTACAGAAACCATGCTTCCAGAAGCACTTAGACTTCTGCATTTAGTTGAAAAGGAACACCAAGAGTAAGGGGCAAGCAGAGCTGTCAAGCCTCCACAATTCATGGTAATAGAATATGACTCTCAAAAGGGGCGAAGAGCATTGTAAGCCTCCTCAATTCGTGCTATTAGAAGCATTAAGACTTCTGATTCCGACAGGTGAGTGATTTTTAGCAAAGAAGCCCCAGTAGGCATTAAGCCCTACATGTAGGCCTTTAAGCCCTACAAGAAGCCCCAGTAGGACATTAAGTCCTACATATTGAACTACGAGAAAAAGGAATTCATCATTTGTCATTGATATGGGGACAGGCAAAAATCCCCAAAACCAATGTTTATATTTAGACTTGAACTGCTAGTGGAATAAACAGTGAACATATTCAATACAATGTAAAACAGAACTTTGTGTTTCATCATACTAGTGTAAAGCAGTCAATACCACACCCCACCCATCCTCATCAGAATAATCGGACAGCTGTAATGGGTATCAGGAAAAATTCAGTAACTGGCTAGACTACCCACTTTTACATTATTTTACGTGCAACTTTGCATGCATTGTCAGAGCATAAAGGGCCACTGCCATGCCAGGAGATGGCAAGCTTTCTCAAAACCTTTTTGTCATCTAAATTGGATGATTGTAAGAGAGTGTCTGTTTAAGAAAAGCATCAGATACCGGAAAATACTAGTCAACTCAAAAACCCAAAAGTTAGCCATGAAATTATGTGGGTATTTTAATATGAGGCTCAGGCAAAAGACCCGAAATAACCGAGAATACATTCAAACTTCTTTAGAGCAAATGCACTTGTTTTAAGTGTCATAGACCAAGAACCGAAACAAACCTGAATAGGTGAACACAGAGAGAATGATAACTTCACTTGTTGGTAGTTAAGCACTTAGCTGAGGCTAATGTACTGATGTGAAAAAAGGGGTGTGTGTGAATATGACATAATTCATACTGACGAATCACAACAGAACTGCAAGGTGGCCACTTTTAAATGAGATGAAAAAATCTGTTTTCCAAGCAAAATTCTTGAAAAGCTGGGAAATAAAACCGAGGATAGAATATGTCAAACTCATTAAACTGAATTGATATTGCTTGCCCCTCACTATATTCACAAAGCTTACATCAACCTACATTCATAATTCCCACTACTAGATATAGACAGTCATTCTGAAAAATGCTAGGAAGAGGTGTTAACTGAGAGGGCAAAATACAGGTCAAGGAGGTACATCCTTATCTTTGAATTAAAACAAATGAATGAGCCAATGGGTTACATGCATTAAGTTGTTAAGCTCGCAATCATCTCTCAGATTAATGAGGCACAGAGGGTATAATTAGCCTTCATAGAGTTAAAGGATGTCTATAACACAGTATCAGGGAGTAAGGAGCACAGAAAACGTATGTGATTCCTGTAGAATGGACAGATGTTAAAATATACATGCTGCCTAAATAACTGACTGTGCATATTCCTTGTTCAATCACAAAAATATGGGAGTAGTCCTCGGGCATTTATGAGCAAGGGGATTTAGTCAGTTAGTCATATTGCTGGTTCATACTTCACGGGTAATGCCTTCATAATATACAATGTACAAGTAATCATGCTTTATATTTGGTTTGCTGCATTAACAACAACAACAACTACAACAACAACAAAAGTACATTCCTTCCCACTAAAATGAATACTTTTCTAAGTTCTATGCAAAAGTCAGTCACAATGCTGGAGCACTTTAAGCTATATATACTGTGGGAAATGACAAGAAAATACTATCACTTCTCTGGGAATTAGATCAAAGTATCACACCCGATATAGGGTGTTTGTGTCTGTCTGTATCAATTCCAGAACGCTATGAACTGCTAGAGCTATTTCGGATATGCAGTGAGGAATATAATAATATATTCCCCCAGACTGTATATCTCCGATAAAATTACACAGACAACAGACTCTTCCTTTATGGGCTGGGAAGCAGTCCACATGGGGTCAATGAGGTGTCTCAGAGATACCTGTTGACAACAACATTCATTATCTTGATCTGAAAGCTGTTTATTTCGGACTGCTATCTTGTTTTGAGACACCGTTAAATAAACAGTATTTGAGTTCAATCGGGTAAGGCACAACAGTCCCCTACATAAATCAGTTTGGGGGTCATTAGTCGGCCACTTAAAATGTTGGAAAAACCCAGGACTTTGCAAAACATTGCGACATACTGCTAATTCGAGCGCGCATGCTAGAATGGTAAGGTAAATGCGGATATATGAAAGTCTTATTGTATTTCATGATCCCATAAAGTGGATTCTTAAACAGGCCATCCTTTAATTAAGGTGTTAAGCCTTTCTATTTAGAAGTATAGACAGAGTTGATTGCTTTCAAGCAGAATAAGAATTTAGACATGTGTGTATTCTGCAAGCCTGACCCAGAAGTTCTTCATGTATTTTTTGTTTAAATATCTTAGTCAGATCCCAAAAGCTGCAGTTCTGCCAGTGTAATAAAGTGCCTCAAAAGCCTGAGGCTGACAAAACAGGGGGGATAAAAATACTGCTGCATTGGCTATGACAACAATGGTTCCATCGTGCAATGGAAAACTGTGTATCGACCCCAGTCAGATCACCACTTGCTGGAGATTTACTGACCTTACATGCATGCACCTGGTGGCAGAATCCACCCATTACCTTTGGTAGGGCTGAGGTAACTTGTCACTTGTCAGGGACCTTAATTAGTGGTCAGGCTTATCTCCTTAATTCCATGGCGGGGCAGCACTAAATAGGGTCTAAGGCATATTCATTACTGTGCCAGTTCTTCTCTAAATAGCCATTCAGTCCCAGAAAATCAAGTACTTGAACTGCTTACATGCCCTTTGGCAAGCGGGGTTAAGCTAAAGTGCCTTATAGTGTCTTGCAACAAAAAATGCATTAATTTATTCCTTCATGCTGGCTCTGACATATGTTACCAAATTATGCAGTTAGTAATCTCAGTTTCAAAAAATAAAATTACGGACCTTCTTTTCCTACAGATAAGTATATAATATATATTAATTGTAGTCATATTATGACTACAATTGCCTTATGATTGCTAACATCATCGGCAGTTAGTAACAAGAAATAATTGACCAAGTTCATTGTTCTCTTGTTGGGTAATAGAGCCCTTCAAAATGTTTTTTTAAAGTATGAAAACCTAGACCAGGGTGAATCTACGCTTGACAGATAGGTGTACAATATTGACTAAAATATTTTTTTAAAACGGTAGGTATATAATATTTGCCTGAAACGTCTATTTAACAACAACAGTGCATAGCCTACTTCCGGTATTTACCTTAAATTGTCAGTACCCAGAATCTTTGTAAGACTGTCTGTTAACGCTGTCTAGATAGATCTCGAACACATCACCAGATCAAGTTATTACTAGCTAGAAAAGGCATTGCACAATAGCGGCATGTTTCTGCAGCTAAGAATGCAGGGATCCCATTACATAATACCACGACAGCTGCGAGCTGGACATCTTAGGTGACTCACTCAAGGTTTAATAACAATCCCACACAAAATGAGAGCAACACTTCACTAATGCTAGACATAAGTAGTGAATTCAAAGTACTAAGTGACAATGTTTTCAAACAAAACATGAATGAATTGCACTCATTCCACTGTATTTAAAGGATAAGATGCATATTTGGAAATTGGTTGTTCGTGAACACGTTTTAAACTCCCACAGGGGCTGATCACATGACCTTGTGCTGATTGGAGAATTGGAAAATTAAACGAGACTTACCTGTAAGTTGAAGTTGGATTTCAATTCTCCGAAGCACAAGGTCACCGTGATAAGCTCATGTGCCCACCCGTTTTACCCGCCCTTGGTGAAAATTGGCTATATAAAAATACATGGTTACAAAGTTTTGAAAAGTGTTAAGTGCAATTTCGGTATGTTTATTCGGTGTTAAAATATAAAAGTGTCCAGTGTAAATGTGAATCAATTCCGTGGGAAAAAAGTGTTCACATCACAAGTTAAAAATTGACCTCCTGGACACGACATGCATCTCTCACATGAGCTCATTACGGTGACCTTGTGCTTCGGAGAATTGAAATCCAACTTCAACTTACAGGTAGGTCTCGTTTGATTTCCAATTAAAAGGCTTACTTGTGTATAATACAGAGAACTAGCTCAAGTCTTCCGTAACTTCAGCGAATACGAACTTAACTTCCTGAATAATAGTAGGAGTTCTATTTATATGCTTGCTTATATATTCAGCATAAATGTCAGCATCAGCTTAAATGAAGTAAGCAATACATTATCTTCCACTAGGTGGCATTTTTCAAATACATAACCTATATGATATGGGCATTCTGGGTACGGAACCGGACTATTTTTCAAGGCGGGAATCAATGCAACGAATTTCAAAATAAAATATCCGTTTACTCTCTAAAACCTTCCTTGTACGATTCATCCAGCCATGGTTAGCTAGCATATAACCTATGCACCAGCCATTTATAAACATAAGCTCCTATAAGCTTGGGAAAAAGCCCCGGTATAAGCCTAGCAAGGTGGGGACGTTATTTTTGTTGTCAGTCTTTTGCGCAAATCCCGGTTTGACAGAGATTTGCAGTAAACAGTTGGTATTCTTAAAAAAAAAAATTGTATTTTCCCCGTTTGACATCATTTCGTCTTCTAAGAAATTTGTACCGAAAAGCTAGCTTGATTTTTCCACAGACGTATTATGTATTGCCACTTTCGCCTGCACTTTTTAAGCGGCAATTTACACACCACGTATTGATATATGTCCATTTTTTTTTTATCAAGTGATGCGTCATAGCAGACAGGTCAACATTCGAAGAATATGACATGCGCAGACAACGGTTAGCAATACAGTCAGAAAAAAAAAATCCAAACATTACAATTTCATGGCCGTTTTTTTCCCCACACAAATATCCCACATAAACAGACCATTAAGATCTAAGGTATGAACGTCTGTGAAATTGATCTGCATTGCGTTCAAAGGACAGTCTGATCTTTATCTTTTATTATCTTCAAAAGCGACTTTACCTGTCCATGGCCAACAAAGGTCATTGTATTTAAGTCATTCTAATAAGCAAGAGCATAACCTTGTGCTCTTTATCTGAAATGTGGAAAACGCTGTGAAAAAGGACAACATGCTGAATACATGCAGTTTTCCCCACTATATTTTCAAAGCCCCACAGGGTTGTTTGGTCAAGTGTTAACTGACTAATTCCAATATTTAGAATCTCATCAAGAAGAAACATGTAAGTGACCGTGCAAAATGGTAGTGCCGTGGCTGCAATGAGAGGAAGAGGGGCTATGAAAACAATTTAACCCTTATCCTTCTAAATAATTGAATTGAAATTTCAAACCGGTAGTAAAATTCGAATAATGTGAGTTGCATTTACATGAATTTGCTCTAAGGCAGAACAATCTAAATTTTCAAATTCTTTTAAAGCAATATTTCCCTAAAAACTCCTTTCTGTTGCGATTTTATCCTTGCTCAAGGCCAACACCTGCTATATATACGGGCAACACTCGTCAGAACTCGGCCGATCCCATAACTACGTGTAACAATCAACGGATCACTCGAAGTTTGCCGAATGATATGGACAGCAGACGACTACAAGATGTGTTCACATCACCCGCTACACTTGATTCGCACTTGTTTCATTCATAAAGTTGCTGCTTATCACTGACCCTATTTCTTATAATCGTGTTGAAATTAAACTGCCACAAAAGTTCCAGTTTTTGCTGGCCAGAGATTTTGACAATACTGTTATTATGACATAATTCAAAGCTAAACAAATTGTAACCACCGTTTATTACATACACATGTAATTAAAAAGTTAATTATGGGATTAGTTGACATTACTTGACGCCTGTTTACTGCTAGTTACTATTCTTGCGCTTATCCGGGTTAAAAGTAGTTTTTGTAATAAGGTCACGACAGAAGGTATAAGCGTTAAAACGCCGTAAGTAAAAGCTGTTACGAGTTGCAGTTACATCAGCTGGCTCTCAGCGGACGGGTTTCCGAAATTTGTGGTCTCTCTTATCGGTCTGCCGACCGATTAAAAATAATCGTGAGTTTCAGTATATTGTGTGAGTCGTCGAAAGATGTAGAGTCTAAATGATTGGGCTGAAAGAGTTGATCCTTCATCAGACAGTGACATTCTAGACTCGTCCTTATTGAAAGTCCCTAGGCAAGGCACTCCTGAGCCCCAGCCAAGCACTGCTGAAAACCAGTAAACTAGTTGATAAGTGAACAATCTCAGTGAAATGATTAAGATAACTTTGAAAGCGGCGAAAACATCATTTAGTCAGTCATTCACCCCTATTGAACGCATTTGCAGACGACATGTTATGTTGCTTATAGGTTTCGGGATATTTATTTCATGCTTTCCGGTAGGATATCGAGAAATAGCGGTGAAAATATTTTTCGATATTACACGGGTACGACCAGTGAGAATACCGACCACGGGGAGTTTGTACTGGTTTTTATGGAAGTCTCGACAAAAAAAAAAAGGCTTTAGAAGCATGAAATAAATAGAATATTTGTTTTTTTTTCGGTGAAAGATCGAAATTTATTTCATCGAGTGAACATCATCGGTAATATTTTCACGAGTGGCCACTCGTGAAAATATTACCGATGATGTTCACTCGATGAAATAAATTTCGATCTTTCACCGAAAAAAACAAATATCCTCTATATCTTTCTAATATACTACAGGCGCTTCGTCAGGGATCATTTCGATATTTCGAAATATTTTACATTTCAATTTCGCGTTAAAAACAGGTGTTTCCACAGGCAGTCGGTGTTATCAGTGTAACAATGAAGTACATTCAAGTATCCAAAATGTAGTGTACTTAACTGTACAGAATATAAAGCTTATGTCTGTGTCTAAACCGTTCAGAAAACAACGTGTCTACACCGATTTGTGTGAAATTGTTGATGTGGACTACACCGCTGCATTAGCGATATACAAAACACATGTTTTCGGGTATTTCTAGACATATTTCACAAAAATTACCGTAATCATTGGAAAGTATGTGATGAACACCTACAGAAATAACAACCTTCATCCACTGCATTAGCTTATTTTCCATTCTAAACTAAAAATGATGCAAGTTCCACGCTTAAAATTTAAATTTTACCGAATGGCAATGTTTACGCCGATATGACGTATCGAATAATGGCACTGGCTCTTTTCTATATAGCACCGTGGCTTACCATATCATTCCTCCACAATATATTGTAAGTATCATGACTCGAAGGTTTCAAGAAAAAAAGTTATTGATGATAAAATGTGACACCCACCTTTATCCATGTAAACAGTCTGCCATCTTGGAAGTGACTACACATTTCGTCCCGCACAGCTTACAACATAGTGATCACGTTCTCTCAAGATTGAAAATAAATCGGGGCAATCCTGGCAATTTTTAGCTCTACTGGCTGTAAGCCAGCAGAGCTTATGTCATGGCGTGTTTTCTGTCGTCCGTCCGTCTGTCCGTCCGTTTGTCCGTTAGTCTTTTTCTTGTTTACGCGATAAAGTCTTCACTTGTTGTCGGATTTTCGTAAAACTTGCACAGTTTGTTTATTTCATCATAGCTTGATCCCTATTGATTTTGAAAAAATTCTGACAATCAGTGTGGGAAAAGTAGCCATTTAAAGTTTAAAATTTCAATTTGTTGTTTACGCAATAAAGTCTTCATTTGTGGTCGGATTTTCGTGAAACTTGCACAGTTTGTTTATCTCATCAATAGGTTGAACCCTATTGATTTTGAAAAAAATCTGACAATCAGTGTGGGAAAAGTAGCCATTTAAAGTTTAAAATTTCTATTTCTTGTATACACGATAAAGTCTTCATTTGTGGTCAGATTTTTGTGAAACTTGCACAGTTTGTTTATCTCATCAATAGCTTGAACCCTATCGATTTTGAAAAAAAATTAACTGTCAGTGTGCGAAAAGTAGCCATTTAAAATTTAAAATTTCAACTTGTTGTTTACGCGATAAAGTTTGCATTTGTGGTCGGATTTTCATGAAACTTGCACAGTTTGTTTATCTCATCGGTAGCTTAAAGCCGTTTCATTTTGAAAAAAAATCTAACAATCAGTGTGGGAAAAGTAGCCATTTGAAGTTAAAAATTTCAATTTGTTGTTTACAGGATAAAGACTGCATTTGTGGTCGGATTTTCGTGAAACTTGCACAGTTTGTTTATCTCATCTGTAGATTAAGGCCTTTTGATTTTGAAAAAATTCTGACAATCAGTGTGGGAAAAGTAGCCTTTTAAAGTTCAAAATTTCGATTTCTTGTTACGCGATAAAGTCAGCATTTGTAATCGGATTTTCATGAAACTTGCATAGTTACTTTGTATCATCAACAGCTTTAACCCTATTGACTTTGGAAATATTAAACAATCAGTATGGCAAAAGTAGCCAATTAAATCTGAACATTTACAATTCTTGTTTACGCGATAACGTCGGCATTTGTGGTTGAATTTTCACGAAACTTGTGACAGTTGCTTTATAATATCAAGAGCTTGAACCCTATTTATTTTGAAAAAAAAAAAAAAAAAAAAAAAAAAATGACAATCAGTATGTGAAAAGGAGCCATTTAAAGTTGAAAATTTGCATTTGTTGTTTACACAATTCAGTCGCATTTTTTATTAAAATCTTTTGAAACTTGCAAAACTTATTTGTATCATCAAGGGATTGAGCTCTATCAAGAATGAAGAAAATCTAGCAATTAATTTAGGAAAAGCAGCCGATGACCCAGTATTATTTACTAAACACAGTCCACATTTTTAGTCACATTTCTTTGAAACTTGCAGGGATTGTTTAAAACAATGAGTACTGAAAACTTATCAAACTGGGCTGGATTCCAAACAATTGGTTTTGAGAAATTCTACTTCATTTTTTTTTTTTTTTTTTCACTATTTGTTCCATTCACCATGCCTACTTGTGCTGCTTTAGTGGGTTCAAGCCCAGTTGTAAAATTCATTTTTTCATGTGTTTGATTTTTCCTTTTGGCATCACGAATTCATAACGTATGCTTGGAAAAAAGCAAAATCAATGACAGTAGAGCAATTCAGGCCATTAAGGGCCTCTAGTTTTATCGTTTAAGATTATGTCGAAATTTAAAATCGTACAAGGTAACGCACACTTTCAGTGCCGTTTCAATACTGCTATATATTTAATATTGTATTAATGCGTTTTTTAAGCAATATGTATTTCATAGTGATAACCCGGCCGTTACCGATTTAATCATGCGCGAGTAAAAGTGGTGATAGGTATTTTTAACATCTTGTATTTATTGCGAAAAGAAGAGGACAGACTTAACGCTTTCACTGCCAATGTCGCCTTGGATACATTTTGCGGATGACATAGATCAAGAACAAAGTGCCAACGGCGCTGAAGGCCTGGGCATCAGAGGGGGTGAAAAGGTAGGAAGATGAGGCCTAGAAGCTCAAAATTTCTATCATACTTGTACACGCTTGAAACTGCTGGATCACATTTGACAGGCCCGTCGCCGTGTTGTAAAAAGGTTAATGTTGGAGAAGTGCGATATTATGTGTGTTTACAACGCTTGAATTTAATGTCTACGACCCCTAACTCATCGGCGAATATCGTTTAATATCGACGCTCTCGGAAAGGCTGTTCGACCAATCTCGCTATTTTCCGTGGTGTTCTATTTTAAGTAATTTTGTCACGTGACACAGAGTTTTCCTCTTTTCTGACGTCATGACCTTGCATTCCAAAATGGCTGACTCAACTGTTTCGGCTGTGAAGAGGAGAGACAATCACTGTCGTTTTAAGAAAAGTAAAGTGAACCGTGCAAGTAAGTCAGTTGAAAATGCTTATATTAAACATAACTATGTGTTCGGCTGTACCTGTGAAGGAGAAACATGTGAAAATAGGGATTGTCCGGTTGGAATGCCTTTTCATAATTCGAGTGATGGTTGGCAGGAAGCATCGTAGAACTTTATGTGTTGTTTGAAGCTTTTCCGTTTTATGAAGCTTGCAGACTAAGACCAGTTCCGTTGACTTTATGTAGTTTAACCACTTACCACACAATCCGGAATTTTAACGACCCTGACCAAGAAAGCATTTGAAAACATTGTGAGAAAAGGAGAAAATGCTGGTAACCAGAATTTTCTTATTTTCTCACAATGTTTTCTACCCTTTCACACGCAACTTTCCCCATATGAGCCATATTGAGTTTGTTGTCCGCAAATGCCTTCACTTAAGACAAGTCTAAGATTTTGCTGTGTGATAAAGAGTTAAAATGTTAATCAAAGACAGGACTCAGTGGTTATCTTCATGTATAGTGCCAGAATTCTGACTCTGGCCACAGAAATACTGTCCCTTTTGGGAAAACCCATCATGGAGGAAAGACTCATGCCCCTTGTTTTGTTGTCAGTACAAAACATAGTACAGATGTGTTGAATTTTTTAATCAATTTCGATGCTATCAAGCATGCAAGTTAAAACTGTTAACCCTTTCCCTGTTTTGCAATATTTTGATTCTTCCAAATCCACAGCATCTGATGAGATGGTCAAATACTGGGTCAAATGATGGTGAAATTATCAGACAGAGTAGAAAATATTGTGGGAAAAGCAGAAATTGCTTAAGAGCAATTTCTCCTTTTCCCAATATGTTTTGCCATTTTCATCAGAGGTGTGAAAAGTTGTTTCTGTGCAAGAAAGGGTTATTGTGGAAGTCTAAGGAAATGAAATGCATCTTTCTATTGCAGTTTTATTTGTCAAATTGATGTGGATTTTTTATGTGTTTGTGTCAATGTTACCGGTACTCTTTTTTAGATTTTTGACTGAATTGTTAGCTTTTATCGAAATAGAAATTTTGAGCGAAGTTTTACACGTAAGTTTGTATCTCCATAATTTTACCATGGATTGAATAGAAACTTCACAAAAGACTTTTGTACAAACAGACCTACTTCTTTGCCAAGTTTAATTATTGTAGGTGATAATACAATGTAATTAATATCCATTTTAACTTGGAAATTCTTGGCTAATTGTGCTATTTGTTCAGTAACAAAGTGCTACAAATAGTCAAATGTGCTGGTCTCAGGCAGCTTTAGCATTTTGTTTTTAAATTAGAAAAGATCTATACAGTAAACATGAAATTTGAGAAAAAAAAAAAAAAAAAAAACACAGACACACACACACACATGTCTTCTATGGATTTGTCAATTTACTCATTTACTTACTTGCATGAGAGAATTTTTTTAAATAATTGGTGACCATTGAAACTACCTTACCATGTTTAGGTCCGATTTTCTCTGAAAGTGTGAGGTGTACTTCCTTCAAATTTCTTCCTAGCATTTGTTAATGATGTTTGAATTTTTTTTTTTTTTTTTTTTTTTGAAGTTCCACTGGGTTTGCAGGTTATTTGAATTTTTATGATTTTTCAAAATTAAGTGAGGACTTCTCTTGAAAATGCGTTTGGCTGGACGACCTGCATCTGAATTTTGTCAAAATGGTGTTGTCTTCTGGAAAGATTTTGCCATTTGGTTGGCATTTAATTATGATCAAGTAGTACTTACTTGATTGTTTGAAACCTTTATTTGTCATTTTATGTTGAAAAATATGATAAACACATTGAATTTCAAGCAGGTAGTACTCTATTTTTTTTTGTGCAACCTGGGTATCCGTGGGTCATGTGATAAAATTCTTCATAATTCAAGTTACGTGTGGTGAAATGTTTTTAAACTCCACCATAAAGTGTCTCTACCAGTCACTATTGCTGTGAGACTAAGTTTATACAGAGTTAGGGGCCGTAGACCTTAAGAAAAAGTTTTTAAGATGTGCTTTGCGAACGTGTACGGCTTACGTGAGATACCGTATACGCAGAGACTACAAGCTTCCATTATGATTATGTTGACAATGGGACATGAACAGAGAGTTTCGATCAGTTCTTTTTTCGTCTGAAATTCTCTGAAGGCATTTTACACCTATATTCCGTAACAGATTAATCGATAATTACTTACATATTCAGAGCCGGTTCACATGATCGGAGCCCTTCTTTGTTGTGGTCATTTTTACGCTATTTCATTTCAATTTTTTACCAGCAGCGATTATAACAATTCAAAATACTAATTCACGCTTTTAGGACAGCAAACCTCTCTCTTTATTTGCAAATTTAATGGCCATAATGAAAAAAGACTGAATCTAGGTTCTTGACGTATTATTTCGGCTACGGTCAACTCACGGCACAGATGATTCAGACAATAATGCACACATTCCACGGCTTTCCGTAGTGTAGAAAACACGTTGAAAGACTTGAACATTGCATGAAATTCTCCTTTTTTGGAATTTCAAAGACGTAAGAACACATGATTACAAAGAATTACAAGTTTACCTGCTTTTCAGTTGTTTTTAGCCGACGATTTCGGAACCGGAAGACCAACACAACATTTTCTCGTCGGAGCCTTTGGCTCCGAATATGAAGTTTTCTACCCGTGCTTAGGCTGCTAATCGCGACTGTGTAGATCAAGATTAAACTGCAGAGAATGTGCAGTCTGATCTTGGAACTACACTGTCCGATACGGAGATATTTCCCCGAAAATATACCTTTAAAATAGGCCTAACAATATTTAGGTTTTCATAATGGGCTTGACAATTTTATTCTACTTATTTAGCAGGTTAAGGGTTAAAAGAAGCAATGGTGAGTGGATATATTGATGAATGGATCGATTCCAGATAACAATGATCTGCTTACATATATACTATTAGATATTCATCAGAAACAAACGGTTAAATTTCTCTGTAAGAACTTGAAATGACTATTTACAGGATTAATTATCGTGCAAATACAATTTATTTAACCCTTAAGCTGCCAAATAATTTAAATGAAATTTTGAAGCCGATTGTAAAACCTGAATGTTGCTATTTCAAACTGTTTTTTTTTTTTTTTTTTAATCCCCTTATCAGACAGTGTAGATCAAGATCTGTGCAGTCTTATTTTGATCTTTACTGTCCGCAAAAAATTGCTGAGTTGCGCTTAGCAGCCTAGTGGTTAATTTTCTGCGGTATACTAAAATTATGATAACATTGTGAGAAAATGTGTCTTTGCTAATTACAAGCAGAAGCTCCGCCTCTCGTGATATATTGAATACCAGAACATAACAGAACAGAACATAATTTTATTCAGACCTGTACGTTACATACATCGTCTTCATACTATGCAGTACAAAAATTAACAAATGTCACGTGATTACACTGTTTCTTCATCTTAATGTATAAATACATATAAAATATAGGGAATGTGTGTAGAGTTCTAACTTGAAGAAAAAAGATAATTCTAAGAATACAGTACAAAAGACAAGTAATCATTAACAGTTGGAATGTATATAATGAATGAGTAAAGAACATTAAGTACTTTCTATGACATTAATTTCAACATTTCTTACGTAAAAAGCTTGTTTAATATATCTAGAAAAATTTCGTAATACATTCTTATCTACTACTTGAAATAACTGACACAATTTAAACATTGACGGGCTTAGATAAAATTTCTTGTCGAGATATTTAGCTCTTAATGGAGCATATAAAGGGCAAATAAAAACAAAATGATAAATGTCTTCAACATCATGCAAATCGCAAAAAATGCAATATCTTTCGTTCCTTGGAACTCTGTTTAGTCCATATCTACATGCCTGAATTCTTAGTGAGTGAGCCGATAATCTCATTTTGTAATCAATTACACGTTGTTTAAAAACTCTTGGGAAAACTTTCAATTTAGAGAGATCATAAGTATAAAATACGTCAGAAATTCCATAGTTATCTAAAATATGTTTAACCCATGAAACCGAATTTGTTTTTCCTACCTGAAAATCATTAACAGCCAAGTTATATAACCTGTTTTTAGAATAACATTATCTGTATTGATGACCTTGCACCAATATTTGATAATTCTATAATGACGAGAAACATAGATAGGGTACCTTGATAATTCGCCATAAACACGCACAGTACAAGAATTCGTAGGAACTTTCAGTACACGTTTACAAAATTTTAAATGGATTCTTTCAATTTCCTTCGATTTCGTAAAACCCCAAATTTCTGATGAATAATTCAAAATTGACCCAACAAAAGAATCGAACAACTGGCTTAGTGTTTTGGGCCTTAATGGTATATTTTTACAGTTCAGTAATAGCATCGACAGTGCCTTTAAAGCTTTACCAATAATAAATTCATTATTCGAGCAAAAACCACCAGTATATTTAAAGACTGTGCCAAGATAATTAAATGAGTCGACTACTTCAAGATATCTCTCTCCATACGTCCAACTTTCATTCTGTTTTAGACGACCCCTTTTACTAAATACTATAACTTTAGTTTTAGAGTCATTGACCTCCAGTCCCCACTGCTTACAATAAGTATGAAGTAAATTAAGATTTTTTTGTAAGTCTTCAGGCGAATTATCAAAAAGCACCATATCGTCAGCAAAAAGTAATAAAATGAGGACAATATCATCAATCAAAATACCGGTTCTCAGTTTGTCTTGCAAAAATAACTCCAAGTCTTCAAGGAACAGAGACACTAGAATAGGCGAAATTCCCTACCCTTGTCTTAGGCCTACTGAGTAAGAAAAGAAGTCGGAATAACAGTTCAAATGCTTGACACAAGATTACATGTCTTTAATAATACGTAATAGTTTACCCTGTACTCCAGCCTTAAACAATTTCAACCACAGGGCATGCCTATAAATACTATCGAAACACTTCTTTAAATCAATGAAAGCAACATATAACCTTTTGTTGTTATTCAAATAGTTTTGAACGACTGTACTTAATGCAAAAATGGCGTCTACTGTAGATTTACATTTTCGAAAAACAAACTGAGCATCGGATATAATGTTGTATTTGTCACAACAGGCTACAATTCTCTGATTTAAAACAGTAGTGAACAATTTAGACATACAACTTAAAAGAGTGATACCACGATAATTATTCACGTCATTTTTATCTCCCTTTCTATACAATGGAATAACTAGACCCTCTCTCCATTGATCAGGAAAATAACCTGAGTCTAATATGGCATTAAATATGTCACAAATATATGGGGGAAAAATGTCAATACATTCAATAAAATATTCATTCAATAAATTATCAATTCCTGGGGCTTTATTTCTTTTCAACTTTTTAACTGCTTTCAAAATTTCGTTGTGCGATACTGGAAAATCCAATTCGTCATTTACATCAAAATCGTTGAAATCGTGTTGTAAACAAAATTCTTCTGCTTCAATGTTTGTACTTTGGTAAATGTCACTTTCTAAATTAGAAAAATAGTGAAAAAATCATATATATTAAGTGAATTGCAGTTCTGTGGTTTACTAGTCCTTAAATGTTTCCAAAATGCAATTGGTTTACTATGCTTCAATCTCTCTAATTCTTCTACTTTTTTTCAACTTAAACTGTTTTTTCTTTTGTCTGATTAAACTTTTGTATCTCTTTTTACAGTCACACAAATAAATTATACTGGTGTCAGATTTGTAACGATTGAAAACAGAAAGAGCCTCCAAATAACATATTTTTGCATTCTGACATTCGCTATCAAAAAATTATACAATAAATGCATTCATTACACAAATCATTTTTTGATTGGTCAAAATCAGGTCATGTGACGACGAGAAACTTCATGTTTATTTTTCGATGAAGGCAATGGGACCATTATCGTTTTTTTTTTTTTTCAAGTTGTCGTGTTTTGTCTAATTTTAGATTTCATGCAAGCTCCTTATGCGCTATTTTAAGATTTCTATAACTGAATCAGGCCAATACGGATAAATTTATTTCTTTTGCTTGGAAAACTTGAAAAAAAAAAAAACCCAATGAACCTGAACAAAAATTTAGTCACTTTTTTTTTTTTTTTTTTTGTACCCCGAAACACAGAACAGAACAGAATGCTTTATTTCAAATTGAACACATAAGGTTCATCGTTGGTATACAAAATTCATATACATAAGTATGGACATGTGGAAAAAAATGGAATAATAAGAAGAAAGACAAAACATAGATAAACGGAATATAGGTGTAAATGCCTTCAGATTGACTGACGGAATAACCAGACGTAATAAAATCCATTTGTTTCTAGCATAAACTTAACATTATGAAACCAGTTGGTATTGGTATTTTTGTAAGGCGTGTTTGTCATGTTCGTTATTGTCTGAAATATACAATTATTTTGTTTATATAGAAATAGTTTGATGAAATACTTCATGATTCGTACTTTTATATTAACAGCTAGTGGATATCTCCCAAATTCCCCGTATAACGCTGAATTGCTGGTAGAAGACTTTACATTAATCAAACGGCGACGGTTTTAGAAATTTTCTATGCAACACAGAATATATACCGTGCCAAGTAGTGAGTCTAGGATTTTAAAATGGCCGACGTCATCAGTTAATCATTCGATACGTCGGCGGCCGATTTCTATGAAACCCAGGTCACTGAGTTAAATTTAGTGCACTGTTTAAACAGAAAATTTATTCATGCATACGAAGTTGATTTCTTGTTTTGTGACCGAGTTGTCCTAAGCTTGGTTGGCGAGAGGACTTAAACATGGGAAAGCACGATAAACAGCTATATATTGATCAGAAAAAGGTAATTAGATCTGATAAACGATCTTTCCTTTAACAGTCCTTAACATGTCCATTTCCTTTTTTTTTTAATCGCAGTCCTGTAAATTAATAGTCGTGACACCGTTGTTTACATTCAAATCAGCGGCGGTTGCGTCATTCACTTAAAAACTCGAGAACAGGTCTGTGGACGGTAAACAATCTGAGCAAAATATCAATAAGAAAGTCAGTCGAATGAACGTGTCGTTTGCTCAGCCACAAGTTTAGATACTTTATAAGATTTTCCACATAGAGTATCAGAAATTTCTATTTTGATTCAAAAATCATTGAAAGTATTGATTTCGAAGCGGCATGATGGCCTTGAGAAAATATGTTGCAAGGCTAAAAATAGATTGTGTATTTTGACTCGCGCCACTATTGTATTTGTCCAATGTTTTTTCTCTCTCTCATTTTCGAAAATTGATTCAAGTGAATAACGATTGCAATTACAAGGGTTGAGTGGATATTCTTGTGTTGCCATCGAGAAATAAACTGCATTTGCCTTATTACGTGGCAAGTAACGCCCGAAAGGCCACGTAATCAGGCAATTGCATTTTATTATCTCTACTGGCTGTAAGCCAGCAGAGCTTATGTCATGGCGTGGTTTCCGTCGTCCGTCCGTCTGTCCGTCCGTCTGTCTGTCCGTCCGTTAGTCTTTTTTCTTATTTACGCGATAAAGTCTTCATTTGTTGTCGGATTTTCGTGAAACTTGCACAGTTTGTTTATCTCATCAATAGCTTGAACTCTATTGATTTTGATAAAAATTTGACAATCCGTGTGGGAAAAGTAGCCATTTCAAGTTCAAAATTTCAATTTGTTGTTTACGCGATAGATTAAGTCTGCATTTGTGTTGGGATTTTCCTGAAACTTGCACAGTTTATCTCATCAATAGCTTGAAGCCTATTGACTTGAAAAAAAAAAAAAAAAAATCTAACAATCAGTGTGGGAAAAGTAGCCTTTTAAAGTTCAAAATTTCAATTTGTTGTTTACGCGATAAAGTCTGCATTTGTGGTTGAATTTTCGTGAAACTTGCACAGTTTGTTTATCTCATCAATATCTTGAAGCCTATCGATTTTGAAAAAAATCTAACAATCCGTGTGGGAAAAGTAGCTGTGTAAAGTTCAAAATTTCAATTTGTTGTTTACGCGATAAAGGCAGCATTTGTAATCGGATTTTCATGAACATTGCACAGTTGCTTTGTATCATGAACAGCTTTAACCCTATTGATTTTGAAAATATTAAACAATCAGTATGGGAAAAGTAGCCAATTAAATCTGAACATTTACAATGCTTGTTTACACGATAACGTCGGCATTGTGGTTGAATTTTCATGAAACTTGCACAGTTGCTTTATATTATCAATAGCTTGAAACCCTATTTATTTTGAATAAAAAAAATGACTATCAGTATGTGAAAAGCCATTAAAATTTGAAAATTTACATTTCTTGTTTACGCAATTAAGTCGCATTTTTGATTAAATTCGTTTGAAACTTGCAAATATTGTTTGTATCATCAAGGGATTGAACTTTGCTAAGAATGAAGAAAATCTAGCAATCAATTTAGGAAAAGCAGCCGATGACCTAGTATTGTTTACTTAACACAGTCCACATTATTAGTCACATTTCTCTGAAACTTGCAGAGACTGTTTAAAACAATGAGTACTGAAACCCTATCAAACTGGCCTGGATTCCAAATAACTGGTTTTGAGAAATTGTACATGTATTTCATTTTTTTTTTCACTGTTCGTTCCATTCACCATGCCTACTTGTTCTGTCTTAGTGGGTTCAAGCCCATTTGCAACAACACTCCCCCCATTTTTTATGAATTCATAACGTATGCTGGGGAAAAAAAGCAAAATAAATGCCAGTAGAGCAATTCAGGCCCTCAAGGGCCTTTAGTTTCTCGATGGCGACACAAAAATATGCACTCAACCCTTAAATAGGACATTTTCATTTCCTGTAAATGATTTGTGTCAATTTAAATTACCAATTAGTAGTATATCAAAAATTAACTTTGACGATATTATGTCAACACATGCATCATAGACCGTCCACGACATTCACATTGTCGAAGAACTCTTCGGCTACAGACGGCACACAAGTGGAACCCTGTTGCCATGGGTATAGCTACTTATTTATGGCCTGAAGCCTTTTACCAAACAATCGTTTTTACGACCAGAGGAGGAGTACATTTGAAAACATTTTTCGAAAAAGGAGAAAATGCTGATTAATAAGATTTTCTCCTATTTTCCACGATATATTCAACTCTTTAAAGGACAAATTTCATCAACTGAGCCACATTTCATTTGTCGTCTTCAAATGTTTTCAATATGGACAAGTTTAAACGGTAGAGGAGTTAAAGAAGAACAGCGACAGTATAAACAGGTATAGTTGACCCACACATATTCCATTTCCTTTAAATTTTCAGCTTTCAACCTTACGACATCATGCAGTTTTTAAATTCATAAGCTCGTTGCTTTCGTCATCGGATGATTCATACTCGTCTCCAGATTTGGCCGATGCCGGCTTGGAAGATCTAAACAAGTCTTCAACAATATGCCTCCTAAAACTGAACATATACTTTTCGTCAACGTGCTCTGGAGGAGTTGTACATATGCTGATGATAATGCTGATGATGACAGCGACAAGAAATCCGATCAAAGAATACAGAATATAAGATATAGTGTATAATTTCTCAAAGATAGACAAGTCTGAAAACTCAGGCTCATTGTGCACAGATGAATTCAAAACGAGGCTCTGCATTTCATTTCTGGCATTGTACTTGAGATATTTCTCTGCCGACAAATAGGTACTATTGGCATACATTGAGCAATTGTCCACAGGTCCAGATGGCAATTTAGGGTCTTCAGGAATTTCAGAGAACGTTTTACCAATTATCAACCAGAAAGATACGCACATACCGCAAATTGCACCAATAAAAACGCCTTTGCTAGTCCCTCGTCTATAAAAAATCGATAACAAGAATATGGCTGTCGTTGGACCATCAAGGCATCCCATGAAACCCTGGAAAATATTGGTTACAGATCCGGGTATTCTGGCAATCAAGAAAGTCATAGCCATGCCCAGTAATCCGTATATCAGTACAACTATTTTGGAAAGCTTCGTAGCTTTGATATCTTCCATATCAGGGTAGATAACACGTATGACGTCCTCGTATGTTATAGCTGAGAGACTGGATAGGCATGAGGACAAGGTGCTTAATGCAGCACTAGACAGAGAAGCAATGAACAAGCCTTGGAGTCCTGGAGTGTTTTGAAACAGTTGGATAACTGTTACAGGTAGTATTTCATTGATATTGTCTATCAGTCCGCCGTTAAAAATATCACAGCCTCTGGACGCATGGTAAGCAAATATTGTCACTCCCTCGTAAGCGGTCATAAAGAAAAACAGCGAATAAATTGGGGCTGATATTATGTAGATTCGTCTTGCTGAACCTATGTCTGGTGTTGAATTGATGCGCTGGATTCCAGACTGTGTTAAACATAAGTACAAGAACATGGTGAAAGTTCCACATGAAACATTCCAAACAGTATAACGCACGGTAGGATCAAAACTTATTTCTCCCATATTGAGCTGGTCACGTGCCAGTTGCGTCACTCCAGATACACTACCCACGTCAATGGTAGTTTTAACTAAGACTGCTATGATTCCGAGCACCATGATCAATAACTGAAATACATCTGTCCAAATGACGGCTTTGATTCCACCGATTGAAGTATAAATTGTCGTAACGATCGTATAAATGAGAACCGTACCCCAATATGGTATACCAATTATGACTTCAGCAGCAACGCAACTTCCGTATATAACTGTTCCCATGTAGAATATATTGAAGGCGACACACGTGAACACAGCCAAGTAGCGAACCAGATTGTCGCCGTATCTGAGATTGAAGTATTTATTGACGCTTGTAATTTTCAGTGGATAAAACACAGGGACAACGACCAGGCCAGCAAATATATAACTAAGAATAATCCCTGCGATGTTGTAGGTAAACATCATGCTGTAGGCATAAACCTCGACAGGGGTAGCAAGAATAAGCAGTGATGACTGGAACGTCACGATGAATGACAACGCCACCGGAAATGTGCTCGATTTACGTCCAGCTAGGAAGTAGTCATCCGGGGAGTTCCTCTTTTTCTTTCTGTCCCATATTGCAAATAAAAGTCCGATTGAGAAAGAAATGGTCAATGTGCCAATAAACACAAGAAAGTCGATGCCACCGAAATACTCCTTCATGTTTACAAAAAATGTTTTACACGCAGTAGGTGCTCTCTCAAATGTTCACAACCTACAACTCAGCTCTGAGGTTTTTAACCCTTAGGCTGCTAAGCGCGATTCACTGACCTTTTGCAGACCGTGTAGATCACGATCAGACTGCACAAAACGTGCAGTCTGATCTGTAATCTACACTGCCCGATGAGGAGGTATTTTTCTCCAAAACATAACCTTGAAATGGCATTATTCGGGATTTCACTATCGGCTTGAAATGTTTATGTTAGTTACTTAGCAGTCTACGGGTGATATACTCTACTGAGTGACAACTGTCACACTAGAGCGGTTTTGAAGCCTACTGCAATAAATCTTCATGTAAACTCATGCAGATACTTTCGAAGCACATTAATTTTCATCTAAAACCTATCCTTAACATCGCTGTCACTGTACTTCAAAATTTTAGTGCGTAATTAGTAAGAGTGTATTTTGAGAAGCAAGTGACACAACCTCTATTGAAACAAACTGTCCAATGGCAATCTGCTGTAGATTTTAACGATTAATTTAACCAACAGCAAGCTCACTTCATGGATGAACTCTTCCTCAACGCAAATAACGAGCATATTCTATCGAATGTGAATCAATTTTTCATTGATACTGATCACTAGCGATGATTGCTTTCAGAATATTTAACAAGTATTAAAGAGCCTAGGGTATTGGAGAGCTCTTTATTAAAACCCGCGCGTTGCTGTTGCCTATATATACGACCATTTAAGTCTTTACCAAAAGACAAAGTTTGGACTCGACCAAATCGAAAGCATTTGCAGACGACAAATTTAATGTAGCCCAAATGATGATTTCTCTTTTTCATGGGGTAGAAAACATTGTGGGAAAAGAAGAAATGCTGGTTACCAGCATTTTCTTTTTTTTTCCACTATGTTTTCAATAGCCTTCGTCCTCAGGGCCGTTAAAACTCGGAACTGTGTGGTAAAGGGTGAAATTTAATCCTTAAGGCGACATTCAAAACCTTAGTTCCCTTTGCGATAAGTGTTGAACAAAGGTCAGGCTGCACAAAACGAGTAGTCTGTTTTTTTATCTACAATGTCTGCTTTGTTTACGCATTCTGGGCAAAAAGCAAAATTACAACTGCAATTATTTTTCTTTTATTTAAGGCATGCTCTGTGAAAAGGGCAATAAATATCGACCCAGGTCAGTCTTCGCAGTCCTTGCAGGCTGACATGGGCCGAACGTTTTGCTATTGGTCCATTTTCTGCAAGTCCAAGGACTTATTTTCATTCAACCATTTTACCATGAATAGCGCTCCTTTACGTTACCCTATGAACTTTAACCTTTCACTGCTTAGTCCCGTGCTTTAATGACCTTGAGGAAGATAGCTTTTGAAAACTAATGACCAGCATTTTCTCCATATCAAACAATGTGTTATGCTCTTTGAAAGACAGTTCCTTTCATTTGAGTCACATCAAATTTGTCGTCTGCAAATGCTCTCAATTTGAATATATCTAAAGTTTGTTGTCTGGTAAAGAGTCCTGCAGACATCCGCTCTCGTCTTACAGCAGACCTCTATTGAAAACAAACGGTGTTAAAGGGAGATATTGCTCGTTAATGTAAATTCGCAATAAAACTTACATAGACAATCTTTATACTGGACAAAAAAAAGTTAAGGATCATCATTTTGTCGTAAACTTTTTCTGATTTAGAAATATATTTTTGGTTATAAATGCCATCTGTACATTCCTCAATTCACTATCAATAAAATCAGCTTTTCCTTGCATTTTATGGTTGGGTGACTACATGACAGCAAAGCATGATAGTGTCAAAATCCAAATGTACCGGCACATAGAGTGGTTTGAGAAAAACATCGTATTGAACTTTCTTGCAGCTGATTTGAGTGTTTGAGTAAACATTTGCTTTTTGGTGAAGAGTCTGTGATAAGGCCTCAATTAACGAACCAGGAAGCCGCTCGAATGGTGGGTATGCTGCAAGGAGGCCAAATTTAGAGGACGGTAGCTGCAAATTTTAATGTGTCACAGATTGTCATCTCAAGGCTCTTGAACCATTTCCTTTATGCTAGCAATGTTACTGAAAGACCCCTGATTGAGTCGCCTAAGGGCTACTTTCGCCCGTCAGGACTTTATCTTGCGACTACGGCGCGCAGATAGTGGTTTAAGTTAGCTCTAAGGCTGAATGTTGACTTTCTTTTAGCAACTGAAGTGCAAGTAACGTCACAGACAGTTGGAAACAGACTTCATTCTGCAATTCCACGTGCCTACCGGTCGGTTGTTTGACCAGTTTTGATTGGATGTACTGAATGGCAGGTGAGACTTTGCGCTAAACCACTTCAGCTGGCAACTCCTTGATTGGACCCCAGTTCTGTTCGCAGATGGGTCTCGCTTCTGTGTTGACTTTCATTATGGTCGTAGGCAAGTTTGGCGTATAATTCGCTGAATGTTGTGTTAAAGAACATGAGCTTTTTAAAAGTGGGTCTGTCATGGTGTTGGCTGGCATCAGTATTGATGGTCATACAGACTTACAGGTAGTGAATAGCAGCCTTACTGGCGACAGATACAGGGACGAGATCCTGAACCCGATCGTCAGGCCGTATGCAGGTGCTATTGGAAATTACTTTCTTTTGATTGACCATAATGCCCGCTTCAGCGTAGAGTAAGATTAGTGAATGATTATCTTGAACCTGACACAATTAACCGTATTATTGACCCAGTGGCTTGCCTGACCTAAATTCTGTAGAGTATGCCTGGTACATGCTCTATAGGGCAGTGTAGTTCCACGCAACAGCCATGCAATTGCAATGCCGTGCTTTGAGTTAATGAGGGGCACTCAGAGTACTGATTATGACCTACGAGACATTTGAAGGACAAATTGTTGTTTTACTCTGATATCCTGCAATCTTGAAATTCATTTTGAATTTAGGGGTGTCTGACATTTTGAGTTTTACTGATTTGATAACCGAATGAAATTATTGAATTTGAACTGAAACTGGTCCAGTTATTGTTGTTGAGTATTTTTAGTATATTCGTTGTTTATTCGTGTGTTTTTCCTGCATTTGAAATACATAAGAGATTATGATCCCTAACTTTTTTTTTTTGTCCAGTATTTATTATCAATGTATTGTACGTTTTTAGTATTGTATGAGAATGCATTTTGTCCGGTGAGTTCCTTTGGTAGAGTCGCATTAGCTAGCGAGAGCAACTATACAAAAGGAACAGGTTCGACACATATACGAGTAGATTCCCATAGAAATCCAAAACTCTTTTAATTATGTACTTTGAGCGCTATTTTAGCGCTTCTTATTTCCAATTGGTGGAACGCTTCAAATATCAATGGCATCATCTATGAAGTACAAACACAGCCATCTGTACTGACGGAGGCACATTTCATTATGATCCAATATCTAATAAGTATATTTAGGCTTTATTTCTCATTTATTTTTCCCGTTATGGGTTAGTTACGATTTGGCTATGTTACGGGCACCATGTGTCAAATGGACGAGTCTTTAAAGGAACAAAAATTTTCCGGTAAAAGGATAGCGCTGCTACCACTATTATTAATATTATTATTTTCAAGTCATGCCTTCTTCGAATTTCTTAACCGGCACTATTCAAACCACTTTTTCAAAGCCACTGACTACTTTTGTACAAGAGTCGCATATTATTTAGGGGAGAGTTTGCGGAAAGACTGTTGCGATGACTTCCATCAATCCTTTAGCCGACTCTAGCTTCCAAAACACCGCCCTGGGTACGAGGGCTTTATCTTACTGCTGGGCCACTGGACGTTGAACATTTCAGAAATCAAATCACTAGGTGTAACACCTATCTTTTTAATTCCACCCCCTTCTCTCTCTCATCTCTCTCTCCCCCCCCCCCCCTCTCTCTCTCTCTCTCTCTCTTTCTCTTACCTATTTCATTTCGTATACGAATTCTGAGCTCATTTAGTCCATTTCAGATTTAGTCAATTTTTATTTTTTCAAACAACGACGTTATGGTATATCAATGGGGTCGAGGTTGTTATATGTTGAAACATGAAAGCGTTGGAGACGGCCTTTCAGCAGGGATAACTGAAATGTTTCCATAAATCCTTCAGCTGCAAAAAGACTGAATGAACTGTTGTAGCCAACAGTTAAAACTCACATATTGCGATTTAAATTTTTTTTGGCCAGAAAAAATTCCAAACAGTGTATCATACCGTCTAAAAACTGCATGTTCTAGGGTTAATCCTCATCCTGTGTGATTAGTATCACAAATAGATCGGTAGTCTGGCAATAAATGGGAGTCATATGCCTGAATCGATATGCAGGCTTTCAAGCGGGTCCTACTTTCCCTACTTTTCCCTACCTTTTTTTCTGTCCCCCACTTTCCCTACTTTTTTTCTGAAAATGCCCTACTATCCCTACTTTTTTATAGCAAAATGGAAACTATTTATAAAAAGGGTTAAAAAGGTTAAAAGTCATGGTTGAAAGTTTTTGTATTATGATAGATTCTGTATTTTCCGGGTCCGACTTGCTCATTTTTCCAAATCTTGTAAATAACTCTTGTATCTACGGCATATTGCAAGTCAGCTGATCTCAAGGTTTTGTATCAATAAAGTTGAAATAATAAGGTTTGTATCAATAAAGTTGAATAAATTCCTATCAGCATTTCCTTCGAGGCTGTTCCTGGTCATTTATGGCTCTTGTCGAACATCTGGTAACAGAGATTCCGCTTACGGAATCAGATGAGTTTAGTGGTTGTGTACCCTTGGAATATTTATAGCAGCATTTCATGCTTCCTACTTGAAAAACATCTTATGATTGGACCAAAACATATTTGTCAACCAACAGATAATTATTGAAAGGAGAAATTTCGTCCTGCATCATAACATGGCGTGTTGAAATGAAGATTGTAACAGTTAGAACCTCTCGGTTTTAATTCAAAAGAAATTGAAAAGGACATGCAAAATAAATGGGGGTGGGAATGGCTAAATGAAAGAGATTTAGGCAGAGAAGGATATGCATCTGGTTAATAATGTCGCATGTAACAAGAGTTGCATTTTTGAAGTGTGCAAAAAACGACCAACTACTGATCAAATGGAAAGAAAGCCTTTAGGCCTGCTTGCCTGTACACGTAGAAGATTTTTATGTATAAAGGAATGTGAGTAAGTTCAAAGGGTTGATTATTAAAAGAACCATGTGCTTGAAAGTGTCAATCCCTCTGTTAGCCTGCTTAGGTATGGCACTAGTTTATTGACAAACAATCAAGTTGTATGTTAACTTAGAAATAAAAATTGAGAGGGAAAATACATGGTGCCTTTTTGAAATGTGGTTGTCATGAAAAAGGTTTTAACATGAATAGAAAGAGCCATGTTTCTGGAGCTTCCGGGGGCCTCTGGCCCCCTGAACCCACAGCCAGTGCATTGCCCTAGACCCACCGAGGGCCCTAACGGCCCCCTTACCCCAAGCAAAAAAATTTCAGTATTTCCAGTTTTTCAAACTTTCACCCATGGAAAAGTGTTTCTTATTCTGGTCTGTAGATATCTTTCAGAATGTCTGTACTAAAGGTACATTGTGGGCAGGCGGAATTCATGGCGATATGGAGCTAAGCTTTGTCAAGCCTCACTGTCTATGTAAGGTTACTCCTGTTGCTGTGCTATGAATTGTATCTGAACACAGATGTTGCTGGATGTATAGAGTGCAAGTATATTTACATGAAGTATGTCAAATATGTAACTAGACAATAAAATCTTCATTATCATTGATGAAAAATATGGTAAGTTCTCCGTAAATATAGCCCGCCCGGGTAGCTCAGTGGTGAACGTATCTGACTTGTGACCCGGTGGTTGTGAGTTCAATACCCGGTTGAGGCAAACTTTCTTTCCGGCAACTTTTCGCCTCTCACCTCTGATGCATGTGAGAAAAGTAGTCAGTGGCTTTGGAAAGAAAGTTGTGTCAGTACTGGTGTGAGAAAGCCAGGAAACACATGGGTGCGTCACTGACCGCAATGATATGACCTAAGGTGTTAAAATGCCGCTAAACTCCAATAAAAACTAAAAAAAAAAAATGGAAATATGCCCTATAGCAAAATGTTTCGACTCAGGTCAGCCTGCGCAAAGTGCACATACCGCCCTGAGTCGATACTTTTTGCAGGTGCATTAAACCTCCTTTCCACAGATAATGGCTCATATGTGTGAATACTGAACAACAAAATCAGACTGCAAATATGTGCAGAAAACATCCATGGTCGCCCTTGGCAGCAAGGATTTTAGCTTTACGATACTAATATTACAACAGGCACTGCTTGTCTGGATGCAAAGCCTTGCAGGGGCAAAACCTAGTCCTCGATCTAGTGAAACCGGGGAAAAATACATACACATAAATAAGTGAGCCGTTGCAGTGATTTTGCAGTGATATAACTGACTGAAATACGGCGTAATACCTAATTCAAAGTAACTGGACAACTTTCAAGATGACAGAGGAACTCAGCCTACTAAAATTGTTGCACGACGACGAGCACCCTCATACCCCACCAATTGCCTCGTCACTGGTTTAGGAAAATGTTAAAGCCACAATAGCGGCCAAGGGTAAACAGTGATGGTATTAAAATGTATTTGAATTTAAATCATACGTTTTAAAAGTACGGAAATTACTGTGAAGATGACAATCTGTTGTACGGTCGGTCCAAGTCTTAGTCTCTGGCAGAAAAATTAATTTTAAAACCAGGTAATAAAGTAAACAAAAGATAGAGTGCCTGCCAACTTTTGCCCTACTTGTTATACCCGTTTTTCTGCCAGCGAGTAACACTTGGACCGATCTTACAATAACAGTTTATCATCTTCATAATAATGTTCATACTTTATGATGGTATGATTTAAATCTAAATACATTTTAACACCTGCAATTTTTACTTTGGCTGCTATTGGGACTTGAAAGGGTCACAATGCCTATAACAGTCCACAAGGGAGAATGATAATTTCGGGTGCCCAAGTGCCCATGCGGGTGCCCGAGGCGAAACGAGGCTGTGGACCTACAGGCAGATGAATAATTTAATTCCAGTATACCCAAATAGCCTCGTTGTGTGTGTTCCTGTGGGCGGTATGATTATTTTTTGTTGGTTTTGTTGGTTTGGTGAGCCCAGCGCCAGCCGTGTCCATAGAGTAGGTCTAATTTACTTATAACCAGAAGACAAAAATATGGTCAAAATCTAAAGTCACAAGTTTCGAAGAGGACAAACTGTGTGGTTTAAATGAAGGGATTTGTGTATATGAGGTTGTAATACAGTGGGTACGTATGCCATTGCCACTGCAATTTCAGGGTATCTGTACGTACGATTTCAGCAGCTGAAGTCAATAATACATAGACTGCTATTATCGTACATATAATGAAGTGTGTAATTATGATTCAAATCAATTTTACAATATTTTTTAGCGGATTTGCATATAGCACATCCGCTTAAGTGATTGCTCCGCTGGAACCAAATACAGTGCGCATGCGCACTACGCATTATACTTTAGCTCGAACACCTTAACCTCGTTGTACTCTATGTAGGCTTCTTGCACATGTGCATACATCTATACACAGGCAAAAAATCGCGTCAGATCGATGGATTGACTTCCTAGTCCACAGGATCAGTTAACTACTTTTAAGGACACCTTCATTTATAAGCAATAAAATCACAGTCAGCCTGCTGAGCTGACCAATTTTGATTCAAATTTCCCTTGTTCATTCTTGTTCCATCAAGTAATTTCAAGTGAACGTATTTTTCTTCCTCCATACCATTGCTATGTACTGCTTTAAAAAAAAAACACGCTTTTTAGTACTTTCTATCTTTTGATTTATGGCTCGAACAAACCTAAAGTGGTCCCCGTTGTAGGTTTACTTATTACAACTGGTACAGGCTTTTGTTTCGATACTTTTGATTGGGCTACATGTATATCACAGAATAGCAAATCAGAGCATCTTACACATTTCCAGTTTGGCTGTATAGCTAACATGGCGATTTTTTGCACAATTTGAAATTAGTAATCGGAACTAAAAGAATATTAGCAGAAATAAACATTGAAAGGTGATACCAAAAATACAAATCACTTACTCGTGAGGTCAGAAATATCGGAAAATCTACTGCTCAGGAAGTGACCTCCCCTGAATCTATTACTAGTCTCGTGACATGGCTGTTCTAAAAATAGACGGGCAGAATTCTACCCGATTTTAGTAGCCTGTACCGATTCCTGTACATTTGCTGTATCGGGGAGGTAACCAATCTAGAACAAACCTGTCCATCGTCAGTTCCATTTACAGATGAAGATGCGGACCGGCCAATAAATAAAAAAGGCCAACACACGGTAAAATATATCCTTTGTTAGACATTGGAATTCTTTCAGATCAATAAAAAAAGGAAAAAGTTTTTGTAACGTGTGAATGTAATGGGTTTTAGAAGAATTTCTTGTGACCATTAAAATAAAAAATGCACGCTGAATTTTTTTTTAAAAAATCAGCAGTACAGTGAAACCTCGAGTACACAAAAATATCTTCACACAAAAAATATTGGTGTATTATTTATAAACAGAACGAGAGTGACTTTATGAGAAAGTGAATCAGCAGTTCTGATTGCCCATTTATATTTATAAGCAATTACAACTGCTGTAGTTTTATATTTGGGAAAAAAAGCTTACACCAAAAAACAAAACAAACTGTGTCTGCACTGTTTCCAAATAGAAAAATACTTCTTGTTTTGTATGAGGCATTTGGAGTTTATGTATACATACACCATACATTTATCGCTTCTAACAGTTATACGGAGAATACTAAGCGCTACTCAAGGCGCTAAATGCGGACGGAACACATCAAATCAAAAGGGCTGCACACAGAACGTACAGTATTGTACTGGATTTTCTCTGTTCAAACTGATGAGATTCTGAAATCGCTTTATTTTGTATTTTACCAAAATCTTATTTTTTTTTTCTTTTTTCTTTTTTTTTTCTCTCTTCCTTTAGTATTTTCTTTTCTCCTCCTTTAGTATTTTTTTTTTTTTTTCTTTTTTTTAATTTAGGCAATTGAGGGTTAAAAAAATTGATGTTTCAAGTTTTCTGAACTAAAGTACACTGATAGTTTAAAATCAGTTAATGAATCCTACTTGCATTCGAAAATTCAAATTTCACAGTAGTTGTCTCCGTTTCTTTTACATTAAAAGCGAATAGTGAGTATTTTTTGTTGTTGTTTTTTTTTTCCTCCAGCGTTGATAATACTAGCTTCTCCAACGCAGGCCTGCCTAATATCCTGAAAAAGAAATCAAAGTATCTACATGGAAACAAAAAAAAAGTTCAATACAAATTTCTGTACTGCTTTTTGTAAAATTGACATATAACCACCAATTGTCGCCGGGAAAAAAATCTCGCTATATCGGACAGTGTAGATCAAAGATCAGACTGTACTTTCTGTGTGTAGTCTAATTTTTATCTAAACTTTCCGCAGCAGGGCGATGAGTCGCGCTAAGCAGTCCACGGGTTAAAACTTGATGGCGCTTAAAATATCTTAATCTTCTTCACAAGTACGCAAAACCTTAACGGTTAGACTGCTAAGCGCGACTCACTGACCTTTTGCGGTCAGTGTAGATCAAGCTCTGCGCAAGCAGTCTGATATTGGATCTACACTGTTCGACAAGAAGATTTTTTTTCTCCAAAAGGTAACTTTAAAATAGCATTATCCTGGTTTTTACTATCGACTCGAAAGTTTCTTTTAACCTATTTAGAAAGATAAGGGTTAATTATACTCAGGGTCCGTATTCACCAACCATTCTTAAGAACGTTCTTAGACTTATTCTTCAAAATTTTCCAATTTTGAAAGTAACACACCTTCTGATTGGCTAAACCGTACGGTTTAGCCAATCAGAAGGTGTGTTACTTTCAAATTTGGAAAATTTTGAAGAACAAGACCAAGAATGTTCTTAAGAATGGTTGGTGAATACGGATCCAGATCTATAATTATGGATACTTGCTCGGTATAGTGCACCATGGAAATGCATTAAACCTCCTTTTGCCAGAGCAAGGCTCATATTTATTGAATGTAGCTGTAGTAAGCAAACAGTTACAGTAACGTTTAACCATACAATGTCGTGTTTTCCGACCATAAGAGAAGAAGGATCCAAGAAAACATATGGCTCCATTTATGTCTGAATGAGTAAAAAACATTGCAGGGAAAAGGGGAAAATTCTGTTTACCAGCATTTTCTCCCTTCACACAATGTTTTCGAAAACATTCTTCTTCTTCAGTGTCGTCAAAACGCGGGATTTTTTTGGTATAGAGGGTTAATACAGATTAGACCATATGAGCCATGCATTGTGAAAAGGGGGCTTAATGCACCTGCGAAAAGTGTCGACCCCGGTCAGCCTGCACAGTCCGCCGAGGCTGACCTGGGTCGAAACGTTTTGCCATTGGTAAATTTTTTGCATGTCCAAGAGCCGTTCTACTTCATAATTCAGTTGGTTGTTAGACAATATGGATTTTATGTACCCCTAATTATTTACTGTCTTGCTTGGTATAATGCATCACGGAGATTCATAAAACCCCTTTTGACAGAGCCGGTCTCACATATAAATTACCTCCTCTTCCGGTACAGTCTACATTTCTAGTGTGGTCACAGAACCAATACTTCAGGCTGAAAGACGTCCCGGGGGGACAGGTATAGACAAATGTTCGGCCAGCCCCACAGTTGTAATACATGGAACAAACATTAGCGTTGGGATGAACTCCGTCAGCTTTCGATTTACAAAAATCTGCAACGGAAAAGAAGGTCAATGATATTGATGGTCTTTTTCTTGTGGCCAAGCGCAAGCTGCTTAGTTCTCGTTCAGGGTCCGTATTCACCAACCATTCTTAAGAACGTTCTTTGGCTTATTCTCAAGAACTTTCTAAGCTGGAAAGTAACACAACCTCTGATTGGCTAAACGAAATTATTTAGCCAATCAGAAGTTGCGTTACTTTCAAAATCTAGAATAAGACTAAGAATGAAATTAAGAGCGGATGGTGAACACGGACTCTGTAATCCGGTGCTTTCAATTCAGGCATGTCAAGGCTTGGATAAACTTAGTTTCTTTTTCACCGCTAAAAACTGTTTCGACTTTGTCTATATGCGAACGTAGCGTGTGACTTAAAGCCCCAATAAAGTCCTAAATTAGAATTTTTTTATGCTTGAAAAAAGGCACGAATCTGTTGGATTTACTCTTATTTTGTCGCCAAGGGGATAGGGGCGTTCATTGCAGCATCGGTTCATGTCACAGAACCATACAAAAAATCCTAATATTTTTTATCAATTCTCCCAAGTGACGTTGCCACGCACTATTCGGAATCATTCTAGTGTTCTATTTGTAGACACCATGTGACCGATGACGTATTACACAGACGATGTGCTTTCTCTCCTTAAAAAACGTTGCGAAACTTCGGTAAGTCTTTAATTTTCGTTAAATTACCAGCGCTCATCGTATCTAAGTTATTTGTATGCATTTGACTGGTAAATCGGAGTTGTGTTATCTTTATTTCGATCATGATATGCCTATTTCTTCTTGTCAAGAGTCGTCCAAACATCGAATGACATCTCGGCCTATAACACTTTCGGCCTATTACAATTTCGACTAGTAAGAAATTCGGCGCATATACAAAATCGAATGACTACACAGGGTATAAAGGTTTGTAATATGAGCCATGCAGAATAAGTCAAACAAAATGTGGACATTTTATAACGAAGATCAGACTTTACATTATGTGCGATCTGATCTTGATCTTTGTAGGTAATGAAAAAGTTAAGAACTTTGTGGTGTTTTTTTTGGTCTGTAATTACTAGCGAATTTTGACCTGAGTTTAGCATCAGGTGGTGGACGTTTTATATGGAAGGCCAGACCTCTTACTAGGAGCAATCTGATCTCGATCTATGCTGTCAACAAAGGATATTTCTCAACTTTCAAGAGTTTAGTAAAACACATCGCTTATAGATATTTTTACTGCTAGTTTTTGAAGACAGAGTTGATGTTACTTCATCAATCAAGTTATTGCATGCAGATGAACCATATTAATTTATTTTTCAAAATTATAGATACATATTCCAAAGCTGATAAATACATGTATTTCAAGTTGTTGGAGTTCAATACAATTGAAGACAAAAGTAGAAGTTTACTAGTACTCAAGTAATATTTATCTACCACATTGTGATTAAGAAAAATATTTTTTATGTCATTTTTTACTGATCTCTTTTCTTTCCAATCTAAAAACAGTGTATCTTTTTAGGGTGTGATACAGAGAGACCAAGATGTTTGTTAACTGACAAATAGATATCCCAGTCTGGTGTTATATCTCTGCTGTAGACATTTTTATTTTTTCACAGATTTTAGCACAGTCCATGTCAACAGGTATTTGAATGATATTTAGATCTACATCTATTACACATTAATGTTAGAACTTTGAAGTCTATTATATTTCAAGCTTAGAAAGGATCAGCTGCTGAAGGGATAATTGATCAAATACAACTTTTTTACACCCTTGCCATAAATTTTTGAAAGGAGCAATTGTTTGCTACAAGCAACTGCTCCTTTCTCACATTTCTCCATTTAGATGATTTTTTTTTTTTTTTTTTTGAATATTCCCCAGTTGTCGGTTTTTTAAGGCCATTTTCAACATTATTTCAGTTTTATCACGGCAGCCAGTGCAGCTGTCCATCCTTATCAAGAGTTTCTGTTTTCAGTACTTTGCATAATATCCCACTGGCTGTTTTTCCACATAATCATTGTAAATACAATGATTAGCATTGAGAGAGGAATGTATCCTGTTACAAGGACTATCATCAATCCTGGGAAAGAAATTGGCTGAGCTAGGGATTTGAAGCAGCAATCCCCCAATCTCAAGTCCTGTATGCGACTAGCTGCACCACTAGGGCTTTGCAGTAGTATTTTGTAAAAGTAATGTACTCTTGAGAGAGAAAAAGGCATGCCTTGGGGCTAAAACAAATTAAAGTCCAACTTTTAGTAAGCAAGCACAAAAGGTACACTCAAAAAAGTTGCTTTGAATTAAGCCAGCACCAAAGAGACTCTCAAATTGTGTTGTTTTTTTACCTTGAAAAAGAAGGCTTTTGAAACATAATGAAAAAAGGTGAAAACCAACATTTTCTACTTCGAAAGGTGATTTTATCTTTTTAGACAAGTTCTGTCATTTGAGCCACTTCAATTTGTTGTTTGCAAATGCTTTCAATCTGGAGAAGTTGGAAATTTTATCAGCTTGAAAAGAATTAATATAAAGGTGGCCACCAGGGCAGGGTTTATTGTATAAAGAAATGAACATATCTTGTAAAATAGTTCTAGAGATACAATTTGAGAGTAGTAGATTAAAAATACATGTGTTTTTCAATCTAAATTTACTTGATTGATTGAATGGTGTTTAATGCCGCATTCAACATTATATCAGTCATTTCATTGCATCAGCTTGCTTGTTCATGTATACCCTGGGTTTTAATGGTACAAGGCTATGGCTCTGTAGTGTCATGCCCAAGGACACTCTTATGAAAAACCCATTGCTTCCAGTGAGGCTCAAAGCTTGGACCTCCGGGTTATGAGTGCTACACTTTACCACTGAGCCAGGGAGACCTTATATAAATTTGTATTTCAGACTCAAAATGCGAATGCAGTCTCAATGGCTGTGTAAGATACAAGGACATAGTTGTTAAATGGCCTCTTTAGGAGTTCATTTAACTCTACCAAACAACAAAATTTTGGACTAGTCCAAATTCAAAGTATTTGCATCCAAAAATTTAACTGTGGCTCAAATGATGGAATTTGTTTTTAATAGGGTAGAAAACATAGTGTGGAATCAAGAAAATGCTGGTTACCTGCATTTTCTCCTTTTCTCACAATGTTTCCAAAACGCCTGGAGATGCATTAAGCCCCCTTTTGCCCAAGCATGGCCCAGACATACTTTTCATTATTTAATTCTTTAACAAACAACAAAATTTTAGACTGAACCAAATTGAAAGCATTAATTTTGCAGACGACAAATTAAGCATTGCTAAACTGATGATTTCTCTTTTTGATAGTGTAGTAAACATTGTGGGAAAAGGAGAAAATGCTGGTTACCAGCATTTTCTTCTTTTCCCACAATTTTTTCAAAAGCCTTTTCTTTCTGGGTCGTTAAAAGTCGGGATTGTATGGTAAAGTGTTAAAAAGAAATTTATCTTCTTGTCATTTCAGTGTCTCATTCTGGACAGAGTGACGTGACATTTGAACAGTGTGGACAGGAAAAAAATCGCTCTCATTTTATAGACAAATATGGACAATATTAGTGCATCTACTAACGTAAAAATATACCAGTAACATTGGAATGGACTATTGCAGTGATTGGTGATCGTAATTTTAGAAATTTTGGATCAAAATTGTGGATTTTGGAGGTTTCTTTTGGAACAATTTGAGTGAGCAGCCAGTGGCTTGAAAAGATTATTGTGTGAGGTACTTTAAAAAGTGTTTTTGTCAGTTTAACCCTTTACTAAACAATCTCGAGTTTTCACGACCCTAGAGATGAAGACTTTTGAAACCATTGTTGAAATTCTCTGGTTACCAGCGTTTTTTTTTTCATTTTTCCCATAATGTTTTCTACCCTTTCAAAGACAAATTTCAATACTTGAGTCCCATTTATCATCTGCAAATACTTTCAAGTCTAAGATTTTGTTGTTTGTCAAGAGTTAAAAACTATGTGCAGAAATGGGTTAACCATTTACCAGATGACAGGTTTTGGACAAGTCCAAATTGGAAGTGTTTTTAGACAACTACTGTAATTCAGTGTGGGTAAAGGATTAGATTTGTCTTTGAAATGGTAGAAATCATTGAGAGAATAGAAGAAAATGCTGGTTACCAACATTTTCTCCTTCACCCACGAAGTTTCTAAAGCTATCTCCCTGGGGGTCATTAAAAGACGAGACTCTGCTAAAGGACCATTGTATGCTTGATTTAAAAGCTTGAAAATAAGTAGATAGTGAAAACAATTGCAGTTTGCTCAAATATACTTTTTATTGGTCTCGAACTTTGTAAGATATGGTTTTATTTTAAAATTCATAAACATGAATTAAAACTGTAACCCCTTACCAAATGACAAAATTTTATGCTAGTCCATATTGAAAGCATTTGCAGTTGACAAAATAAATGTGACTCAAAAATTAAGATTCTTTTTGGGAAGGGAAGAAAACACTGGGAAAAGGAGAAAATGCTGGTTACCAGCATTTTCTCCTTTTCCTACAATGTTTTCAAAGGGCTTCTCTCTCAGGGCTGTTAAAAGCCGTGAGTGTGTGGTAAAGGCTTAAACTGGAAACAGAGTTTAGTATCTTTCAATAATTTTCCTTTTAGTAATAAAAAACAATGGTCACAGAAATATCACACTCAACTCTTTACCACACAATCCCGGGTTTTAATGACCCTAAAAAGAAGAGGGCTTTTGTAAACACTGTGGGGAAAGGAGAAAATGCTGGTAACCAGCATTTTCTCCTTTTCCCACAATGTTTACTATTCTTTCCAAAACAAATTTCAATTTTTCCATCATATTTATTTTGTCGTCTGCAAGTGCTTTCAATTTGGACCAGTCTAAAATTTTGTTGTTTGGTAAAGAGTTAATCATATTGGTAATCTTAATTCAATATTCTTCATGACTGGTGTAAAAACTTAATACTGGCTATCTGTATCTTGGGCAAAAATACTGTTCACGTAAAACTTTCCATCATAGAGCACCTAAGGTAGGAAGAGAAACAGAAACAAGTAAATGTATTTGACTGATATATGTCACAATGCAATAAATCTATTTTCAACAGTATTTCAACTGTATAGCAGTTGCTGTACACTTACTCATGTTCACTGGGTCAATAACTGATATCCCTTTACCACACAATCCCGACTTTTAACGACCCTGAAAAAGAAGCCTTTTGAAAACATTGTGGGAAAAGGAGAAAATGCTGGTAACCAGCATTTTCTTCTTTTCCCACAATGTTTTCTACCCTTCCCAAAACAAATTTCCATTTTTCAGTCACATTTATTTTGTCGTCTGCAACTGCTTTTAATTTGGACCAGTCTAAAATTTTGTCGTTTGGTAAAGAGATATTACTGGCAATAAAGCTGGGGGAGGTCAGTTTTTGTAGGAAACTTCCTATCAAGCTCCAGCTACATTTGAATTTTGAACACGTTTTACAAATCATATCAACCAAAAGGCCATGGTGGGCTTGCAAGCATTTTCACGTCCTTGTTTATTAACGCTTAACCACACAAATCCAGGTTTAAACGAACCTATGGAAGATGCCTTCTGAAAACATTCCGGGAAAAGGAGAAAATGCTCGTTACTAGCATTTTCTCCTTTTCCCACTGTGTTTTCTACCCTACCAGAAACAAATTCAAATTTTGAGTCACATTTATTTTGTCGTCTGTAAATGCTTTCAATTTGGACCAATCTGAAATATTGCTGTGTGATAAAGAGTTGAGTGTCATTGCAACAGGATTTGATCCTCTCAAACTCCTGAACATGATTTGGGTTTGCTCATGGGGGAAAACAGCCAGTGAATTTTAGAGAATTTGCTGAGAATTACTAATATATGAAATAGAGGTAAAAGGAGCATTATTAAATTTAAACCTTTTTCAAACAATCCAAGTTTTAACAACTCTTAGCAAGACAGCCTCTGCAAATATTGTGGGATAAAGAGAAAATTTTGGTACAATATAGCCTGTAGAAAAAGCAGAAAATGTTGGTAGCCTGCATTTTTTTTTCTTTTTTCCCCACACCGTTTTCTACCCTTCCAGAGAGACATTTATTGTGTTGAGTTACATGTACTTTTTCATCTGCAAATAGTTTCAAGTTAGACAAGACTAAAATGTTCTTCTCTTGTAAAGATTGGGTGTTTATTTGTTGGAGCATTTTGCACCACTTTGAACATTATTTCAGATTTTTATTCATGTCAGTGTGACAACTTATTACTGTCTTTTCTGTATTTCACCAGCACAAAGCTGGGGCTCTGCAATGTCTTGCCTAAGGACATTCCTTAACCCTTAAAGCCCTGGATTGATTGATTCTATGGTGTTTAATGCCATTTTCAACATTATTTCAGTTACATCGTGGCGGCCAGTGCACCTATCCATGCTTTCCTAGCGTTTCTTTTAGCAGTGCTTCGCACAGTATTCTTTCCAAGCCACTGGCTGCTTTTCCTACATAACCATTGACAAAACAATGGTCAGGGGTGAGAGAGGAATGAATCCTGTCGCAATGACTATCATCAGTCAGCGGAAAGAAATGGGCCGCGCCTGGGATCGAACCAGCAACCTCCTATTCTCAAGTCCCTTACGCTACAGACTGAACTACAGGGTGCGGCTTAAAGCCCTGGAACCAACTTAAGTTGTTTTTGCAGACAAAAGTTGTGTTTGCAGACAGTGTAGATAAAGATCAGACTGCACATACATGTAACATGCAGTCTGATCTTAGATCTATACTGTCTACTACTATGAAACAAGTTTTGTCAAAATAAAGCAAAGCCGCTACCGTTTTCTTACTTTCCAAGCAGGTGCGCAACCCTTTACCAGTTGGTAAAATTTTAGAAATTGTTCAAATTGGAAACAATTGCAGATGAAAAATTGGACGTGGTAGCTCAAATGAAAAGCTTTGCTTCAAAAAGAATAGTATACATTATGAGAAAAGGAAAAAATACTGGTTGTCAGCAATTCTGCTATTTCCAAAATGTTTCAAAAGCATTTTTCTTTGTAAAAATGATTAAATAGTGCTTTACATAACAACTTGGATGTTTTGGTTAACCCTTTACCACACAATCCCAACTTTTAATGACCCTGGAAAAGAAGCCTTTTGAAAACATTGTGGAAAAAGGAGAAAATGCTGGTAACCAGCATTTTCTCCTTTTCCCACTATGTTTTCTACCTTTCCCAAAACAAATTTCAGTTTTTGAGTCCCATTTATTTTGTCATCTTCAAATGCTTTCAATTTGGAATTGTCCAAAATATTGTTGTTTGGTAAAGAGTAAGGGTTGAGGGCAAGCAATAGCTTCTAACATTGCTTTGTATGTATGAATATATTTTTTATTTGTCCACAAATTCTTCTTGTAAGACTATTGTGATGTACATGTATTTAAAATAATAAAATAATATTACACCATATTGCCTTGCTTGTTGCATGAAACATATCTGTCTTTGAAAGAGCTGTGTAATACAGGAGAACTGTGATGCCCTAAGTGACAAAACAAAATTCAGTTGCATAAGCAAAGCAGTAGCTTAATCAGCTGTCTACAGGTATTTTGTCCAACAGCATATTTTCAAGAATTCTGCTCCATTTTCATCCTGGCCTATAATAAGGGTTTCATTCAAGATCTAGATGAGACAGCAAAAACTTCTTGCAGTATACCAGTAATATTGAATCTACACTGCTTCTTTATAGGTATAGCCCAGGTGGTGGGTAGAGGTGAATCCCTGAAACTGCAGTACATTGTTTTGAATTTTCATGACTTTACCAATCATGTAAATTTTGGAATTTGGCTACTGAAAATAAAAGTTGTTTTATCTGATTGAGACACATGTACCTGAAAAGAGGTCGACAAATTCTGGATCTACTGGAATGGATTCACAATCATAACAGAGTCAGAAACCAAGGCTCATCTGCATCTGCTCAGTCAGTATAATACAGTATGTGTATCATCATGTAGGAGGATCCATTCACATTGGCCAGAGATGTGTAAAGTAATTCTCTCCATACTCTGGAATATCATTTACATATCATTTAACATACTGTGCTAGAAATATAGTGGTGTTTTACTCCGCTTTCAACAGTATTTCAGTCATATCATGGCGACATTACACAAATTCATGTATTTACTGGGATTCACCAGTACTAGGCTAGGGCTCTGAAGTGTCTTGCCCAAATACACTCCCACGAAAATACCAGCCAATCGAACCCCGGACCTAATAATGTGCAAATTCCCACTTTAACTTTTTACCCAATGACAAAAATTTAGACTTGTCCAAATTGAAAGCATTTGCAGATGGCAATTTAATGTGGGCCAAATGATAGAATAGGTCTTTGATAGGGGAGAAAATATTGTGGGAAAAGAAGAAAATGCTGGTTATGCTGGTTACCAGCATTTTCTCCTTTTCCTACAATGTTTTCAAAAGGCTTATTTCTCAGGGTTGTTAAAACTCGGGATTGTGTAATAAAGGGTTAACATACAATCCAGTGCTGTAATGACCCAGAGGCATAAAACTTTTGAGAACATTGTAGGAAAAGGAGAAAATGCTGCTGGTGACTAGTATTTACCTTTGATTCAACAATTATTTCTCCTGTTTCAAATACAAATCATGTAGATCCAATACAAGCCATGTCGTCTGCAAATGGCTTCAATCTAGACAAGTCCAAAATTTTGTCATCTGCCAAAAAAAAAAATCACCAGGATTCCATTGATATGTGCACTGACCAGATTAGGGAAAGATAATTGGGTTCTACGTTCAAATTTGTGACACCCAAGAAATTCAGCCAATTTTTTTAAAAAATGGTGCAGATTTAATTCAGCACATTGAGTTTCAGTTGCATTTCTAAAGTTATAAACACACACACACACACACACATACACACAAATAACAAATACTTAGCCTTGTCCAACACTAAGGCATTTGTGGAAAAACAAATATTTCTCAAATAATGAAATTTGTCTGTGATACAAGAAAAATACTGTGGAAATAGGAGAAAATGTCGGCTTCCAACTTTCTCTCCTATTTCCACCATGTTTTCAAAAGCATTTTTTCAATGTCGTAAAAACTAGGGATTGCTAGGTAAATGGCCAATCTCTGAATAAATATGCGTCGCGTATATCCGAGGTTCAGACTACATTCATGCACATTTAATCATTATCTGCATTCTCTGCATAGAAAATGGGTCAATCGGGTGCTGCGCAAAAATGAAAGATCATTTTCACCTCACAGGTGAACGGCGAGCGACAGTATAATTCATATATTACACACTGAGTAATAGTAAATTAGTGTGTAATATATGATTTATACTGTCGCTCGCCGTTCACCTGTGTTTCATCTTACTACCCGATATTCATTAACCCTTACAGCCCTGGAACCGACTCTTAAGTTGTTTTTACAGACAGTGTAGATCAAGATCAGACTGCACAAAATGTGCAGTCTGATCTTGGATCTACACTGTCTGCTATTATGTTACATTTTCAAATGGAGAAACCTTAAAATAGCAAAATTTCGGACTGTTTTTCCAGATTAAAAAGGTCCAAATCTTAATTTCAGCACTTAAAGGGTTAATCAAAAAGTGCTTACGTATCCTGTTCCAACAGTAAATGCGGAAATCAATACAGATGTAGCGATAAATCTGTTTTTAACACAATAAATATAAGATGAACGTGCGGCTTACCGATTCAAGAATGCGAACTGAAATCCGCATCTGTTTTCAGACAGTTCGCTCATTCTGTATATTTACACGGAGCTTCTTGTTCAAAACAAAAGAAACAAATCCTAAAATAGACGCCCGTTTGTTCTTTGTGTGTCGCTCTTCGGCAAATTCGGTAAACGAACTTGGTTTTCTATCGAATATGATTCTCACACCGTCACACCGTCCTCCATTTTGTTTTTCGTTTACCTTAGCTCCTAGGTATCACGTGGTGTACCTACGTCATCGTTATTGATGTAAACAAAAGTTAGAGATACCTGGTAGTATTTTCTGTAGTTTTGAAATTAATTCTTCTGCCAGCGAATGGAACTTTGACCAATCGCACATTAAGAGAGTGTCATCGTCATATTAATCTACATAGTTTTAAATGGTATGATTAAAATTTAACTTAATTTTTTACCCCGCATTGTTTACATTTGGACTTTATTGGGACTTTAAAAAGAACTAAGACGGTTTAGATCCAGTGCAGTATGGGCTTTGTAATCTCGGATTTACTGGGTAACTTAGGATGTGTTTTGTCCTGTATCCTGTACTATCCCCATAAAATGAGTAAGAACCTTCTTCGGGCGTCGGTCATATGGGAAAGCGGTAACGGCAATAAATAAACCCAAAGCAAACAAACTTCGAAAGAATTTTTCCATCGTACTGGCAAAGTGCATTGGGCTTTAACAGATATCAGAGCACCTGTCCGTGCAATCTTTGGCCCGTATGCACAAACCATTCTTAGTTTCACCTTAGTCTAATCCTAGATCTAGAAAGGCTTATTCTAGATTTAGAAAGTAACACAGCTCCTGATTGGTGTAGCCAATCAGAAGTTGTGTACTTTCAAATTCAGAAAATCCTTTAGAATAAGACTACGAATGTTCTTCAGAATGGTAAGTGAATACGGACCTTCTTTTTTCTCTTTACCAGTACTATAATTTTTTTTCAAGATGCCAACTGTTTTCTTTTGCGGATGGTTGACCTCAGATCGATTTTCAATATAGCAAATCATTGATCTAGATCGGTGATCTAGATTGTGCGATTTTGTCTACACCCGTTCAGTGCCATTTTGAATGCGAATTTTCGGTGAAAACGATCGATGCAATTTTCAAATTCGATCGTTATTCTCTTGAAACTTTTATAATTGATACGAGATAAAGTATTCTGGTTAAAAAAGGCCCTTTTAATTTAAATGAATAAAAGATAAGTTTACTCTTGGTTAAAAATAGTAATAATAATAATAATGATAAAAGTAATAAAAAATAAAAATATATTTGGACCGGGTATATCTAGATCAGGCTTCATATATAATACAGCTTAATCTTGGATCTTAAATGCTCGGTATTGTTGGCTGTATCTTAGTGCTCAAAAACAGCCTTGGATTTACGATATTTCCAAAAGTTGGCGTTCCGTTCTAGTTCTCGGGGTCTTGGTCTCAAATTTTTGCTACAAACTTAATGAATTAGAAATTGGTAGCGGGCAGTGTTGATTCAAGATTAGACTGCATATTGTGTCCAGTCTGATCTTGACCTACACCGGCGGCAAAAGTTACCTTACTTCCTAAGGGCACTGAAAGAGTGCCTGAACAATCATTTATATTGAATCACTTTCATATGCGCTTATAAACAAAATCAAAGGACTGATAGTCCTGAGAGTCGCCTGGTGGGTAATGGGTTAGAAGTTTTCACCCTTTTTAAATTTCAGATGTAGTAAAAGCATTTATGATACAAAATAACTTAACCATAAGATAATATTACATGTATATGCAAGCATACTTCTGACTTGTCATCCTAAAATTACAAACATAAACTATCAAAATTCACATGAAAAAAAGTATGTGGTGAGAATTAAAATTTATACACCAGTAAATAGCTTTAAAAAGTTCAAAGTCTTTAACCCGGGTGACTTCATTTAAGAAATAGTTATCAAAAGGTACAATCAATATAAAACAAGTTATTTCGTTGAAATGATTTCCACCGCCGAAAAAGACCTTTTTTGATAGGAACGTGTAAGAGGTATTGTGTTTTGCATGTAAACGTGGCCTCTTTGTTATTAGTCCATAATGAAATTTTACATTAAGCCCCTTTTTCCATGGCATAGCATTTCATTAAATAAAACAAATATTGACTGTCTATGGCTTAGGATTAACAACATAAATATGAAGTTTCATAAAATTGTGTCCGGTAGTTAAAGAGATATTGGTTTATAATAGAAATATACATCAAGCCCCCTCTCTCTATGACAAGGCATTAAATGAAAAAATATGTATATCAGCGGACTATCATAAGGTACACATGTATGAAATTTAATAAATTTTCAATAAGGATTTTAGAAGATGTCTCTCCGGATGGACAAACTAACAGACGGTTATTGGTCATAATGAAACTATACATTAAGCCCCCTTTTTCCATGACATGGAACTTTATCGGCGGACTATCATAAGGAATACATGTATGAAGTTTCATCAACTTTCGACAACGATTTTAGAAGATATCTGTACGGATGGACAGACGATCGGACGGGCAGACAGACAACATGAAAACTATATCCTCCCCCCCCCCTCCCCACGAAATTCGGCAGGGGATAATGACTGTCGAAGTTCCATCAATATTTGCAGTTCCTCCCTAGCTTAAAGGAATGTGGACAAGAATTAGGCCTTTGGTTGATAAAAATGTTTTTCTAGTGTAGAATCTGGGTGACTTAACTTACATGTATATCTTAATTCTAAAACAAACACTCTGAATAATTTCAGTAGAGTGGGGCAATCATTTTCTCTCCAGATTCAGAACAAGTTGTTCTTGTATGACACAAATTTTACTAAAATTGGACCATGTGATTATATACATGTATATCAGTTAACTTGAATAATTGTCCTTTCCAAATACTGGATGCTGGATACGAAATTTGAGTATAATTGCTTATACAGTTTCTGAGGTGGTGATGTTGAAATGTTACTACTCAGTTTTAAAGCTTCTGTGAAGTTTAGAGAAACAGCAGAAGCACTTGAACAGTTTTAAGAGAGGACCATTTCGGCAACATTAACTTATGGAACTCAATTGAACTTTGTCTTCTAGTAAAGGATCTAGTGACATACTTTTAGACCAAAAAATGCCCTTTTGCAACTCACCCATATCTAATTTCACCAGTCTGACAAAGTTTCATGAGTATTGGACTTCACATTAATGGATTCTACAGCACTAATACGGTTTTGTCTGATTTGACCTAGAGACAAACTTTTTCATTTTACCCAAGGTGACCAATATTCAGTTTTGTCAAAAATATTATTGAGACAAATATCCGAGCAATTTCATGAACATGGACTGAAATGTAGCCGCTGAAGCACACGCAAATAATTGACTCAGTAATCAACATGTTCCCTGGAAGTAATTTGTTTTCGTTGTTGTCCAAGTTAAAGTTGTGTCTACAATGGACTCTAAGAATGTTGCTGCTACAGCTCAAGGAAAACAATATAACTCAACAGCATGATCATCAGCCTTTAAACGGTTTACTTATGTCTTGTCTAATGAACAACATTTTTACATTTCAAGTATTTCATCAAAATAAACATTTCCACCAAGTTTGATGTGCGTTGGACTGAACATACTCCTATAGAGTGCCCATAATTTTTTCTTTTTTTTTTTAATTTGACAAAGTGACAATCTTTTTGACCAGAGGTGTCTGACTTTTCAATCTGACATATTATCAAGACAAAATCTGTGGAATTCCGAAGAAGTTCTATGAGAATTGGAGTGAAGATATGGCCTTTCGAGTACGTGCAGGGTCTTTCTTTAATTTGAGAAGAGTCTTGTGTAGCTTAGTGGTAAAGGTGTGGGATTTGAAATTCAGAACATTGACAACCTGGTTTCGATTCACAATCTTTAAATTGTCTGCGTTTTATCCCCTTTTCTAATACCCTTCTTCATGTACGTTGTCTGCCTAACTCTATGTTCTATATTGCCTGTGTTTTATAACGTCCAAGGAATTAGTACTGCTTCCATAACAATTGAAAATTGTAGAGACCTACATGTATATTGATTTGGTGTAAACTTAAATGTTCGCGATTCGCAAAGCTCTATTTCCCTTTACAGCACTAACAAACACTCCAATAAAGAACTTGTTGTTTGAGTGGGTTAACATTGATTTATTTTACATTTGAATTATAGTGAAGTAAAAATTCAAGTTCTCTGATTGCTGGTTATTAGAATTCCGTAGTTTCAAGTCGAATTCCCGACTGAATTCAGAAATTGGCAGTTACGAAAGCACCTTGCGTTCTGACGCCCTTCACTAATAGTTGTTTCATAAATATTAGATCTAGGTTAATCTCAAATTGAAAATCTCAGCAAAAAAAAAAAAAAAAAAAAAGCAGAATTTGACAAATTCACGTCTTTAAGAACGACAAACAATTAATTAAACACAGTTTATAACACTGTCTTCGCATGGATCGGTGAAGCGTTAGGTCGATGTAGGTCGAATATAAAGGCCGGTTTAGCGACTGATTTATAAATATGTAAATATTATAAAGAATTCCATCGTTCAAATGACGTTAAATACGTCACTTGATTACAAGATCTATATTTTTATCACAGCTACATTCCAGAAAGCACCTGCTAATCGATGACCTGGTACAACCAAGAACCATACACATTACATACGATATGTACGATCTCTGGTACACCTAAAATATGGGTGTGCAAAGTATTTAAGTCTAGAATAAAAGCAGTGAAGAAGCAACGTGTAAGAATGTCTAGGAAGTCAATGCAAACACTCCAAGTCGTTGTAAATTTGTTCGAAAAAATTAGCCTACTGTTGGGAAAAATCTCCATTTGAAAGCTTCTATGTACTCGGTATCGCCTTTTTTTTCCGATCATAGGTTGGGTGTTGAATTGAAATAAGACTTACAGCTAAGGACAAATTGTGAGATATAGAGTGCACTTCTAATGGGTAATTATCAAACAATTGTCCCTGAGAATTCTCAACAAATAGAAGCGTGCCGTACAAAAGACGCTAGTCGAGGAGTATTTTTCAGCGTGCCCGCAATCTTGTTTAGTTCACGACCGCTATTTTTAGATATGCGTATATGCTATTTTTAGATACAGATGTTCGTGTAAGCGATTAGTTATTGTGTACCTTTGTGGACGAAATGATTGTTTCAAAGATTTGAACCGTTAAATAGCTCAGTGTTCATAGACATATTCATTATCACAAAGGCACAATTGTAATTTATTTACAACATAAAAAACTGGTTTGTATACCAAATAATTACAAAACTATGTTTCATCTTGCAAACCGGAACTTGGGACAGGAAGCAGTCCAAGGCCGGTATGCTTACGTCACCCCATAGATCAGTATGATAACAATGAGGGTCTGGTTGCTCCGCATCCAGGCGACTCCAAAAAATACTAGGTATACTGATTTTCAATTACATACTCAAATCTATCGTAACACTGCCTGTCGTTGTTGTTGGGGCGTTAGAGGGGGTTACTGTCTGTGTTGCTGTGGGTGGCGGCGCTGTCGTTGTTGTCGTTTGGACGTCAGATGGCGCTGTCACTTCTTCGGTAGTCCTTGGCGCGCTGGTCGTGGTCGGGTCTGATTCGGCCCTGGATTGATACATTTAGGCCTATATAGCTTTCCGATAGAAATACTGTTTTCGTTGGAATGACAGTGATTCATTCCGTGAGCAATGTAAATATTTGATTTCAACACAATTAATCCTTCATTCATCCACCCATCCTCAGATTGCATCCATCAAACCATGCACCATCACACCAACCCATTCATTTAACCATTCACTACTCATCCACCTATCCATTTATCCACCAACCCATCCACCCATTCAGCAATCTATTTGATTGATTGAATTTGCGATTATTTATCGTCGCCACCGATTGCACATAAAGGCGACGCCCCCTTAAGACTTGATAATTCTCCGTGTCACATCGTATAGCGGAGAACTGTTGGCTCAAATGTACGTGAACAAAACCGGTTATGCTGGTTTTGGGGCGGTGTCGGTTATAAGTAGGCACCGTGTGGTCGCTTTATGCGAGAACTCCTAAGGAGTAACATCGTCTTTACGTTGGGGCGACTTCAAAATTGAATGCAAGGGTGCGGTCAAGGGGTTGGTGTTTCCGACAGCAAAATGAATGTTTTATTAGGCACGACAATAAATTGTGGCAGAAACTTGGAAGCGTATTTCAAAAGATAAGTTCCAGAGATATTTAATTTATAAAATATTTTTGCTCGAAATTTGCAATATGAATTTGAGAAGACGAGCAACGAATAGCAGTTGCGTTGCAATGCCGAGGCGTATTTCCAATAAGGCAAGGATTGAAGTTGAAATGAATTCCTTTGACTGTATGTAAGATTTAAAAACTATGTGAAACTAGGTAGTTAAAGTGGCCACTGTTGTTTTAAAACGACTTTAAATAGCGTGTTTTATGTTTTAATAATCTTTAGGATTAATAGACCCATAGACAAACACGTTTAATCATATGATGCCTTACCGGTAAGTTCATTCCAGGCATCCCTATATTTTTCAAGTAAGGTTTTGAGAAGCGAGTTAATACTGTGTGTAGTCAAAGCTCAAATGTCGATTAGTTATAGATAAGCTTCATTACAGACATAGCTGATGCATTTATCTGATTTGAGAGAGTGGGGATGGAAAATGAAGAATACTTTTGACGCTATCTGTTGCCTATGGACTGGAACACATTACACGGAGACGCCAAGTCGTAATGAGGCCATGTTCGCATATGTTCAGGGCTGGGCCCATTCAATTTACTAGGTAGAGTAAATCTGGCGAAACCTTGTGGGTGTCTCTGCGTAGGAAATCTGGCTCTATGAGAGCAAGTATGACAGTCTATCTAGTCTATCTAGAGATAAGTATTTTTTTTTTCTCGAAATTGAATTGCTAAGACCAATTGAATACTACACATCGACAAGATGAACGAGCACTGGTTAAGAAGAGAAACCTCATGAAAATACTTAATGGTCTTCAGAAGTTTATGTAGGAAGAACAGCTATATATAGTAGTTATGGATAAGCGATCATGGTAATGTTCCATGTTACATAATTGACAGTGGTAAGGCGTGTGGCCAATATTGATGCAAAGGAGAAAGTCACGAACTGTTCTTTTATTTTGAATGTTGAACAATTAACGGAAATTCACTTAAAACTATATAGGCCCTGAGTTAGACTGAGTATGTCATAAAGAAAGGTAAATCTGCTAGAGATGTACAAAATGTTGTCCAAAGAGATTCGAAAGATATAGGCGCAGAGTTCCTTGATTAAACAGTTTGTAAAGTGTCAAAGGCGTTTAGTTTACTAGAAGTCGTCTTCATGTTATTTACATGTAAAATAAAGTTCAGTAATGGATTGTTGGCCTCTATTGGTTTTCAAGGCATTTTGGGGAAGAGAAATTAAAATTATCTGAAATCGTTGTTAAATTCAGGATATCGGTTTAAAAAAAATCTTTATTCTGGTCTTGTCGAAAACGCAGTCATTTAGGCTGTATGCTGATTAATTCAGATGGCAGAACTATCTATAGTTATTAATTGTAGCTGAAAGGTTAAGCAAATACAAGTACGAAGTTATCATGTTAATAAATGATAAAGTAGCAGGACACCACTAATAACTGGGAGGCTGCAAGAGCAATTCATTTCTAGGGATCATCGCAATTAAAAAAAAAAGTTAATGTTTCCTGGACAATGCTATGAAATACTATGATTTGGACGAGTCATCTGATACGTGTAATATACTTGGCTTCATAACGATGCCAAGCGTAGCAAAGTATTCTATGATACAAAGAAAATGTATATACCAATGAGAGAGCAAAAAGTTACGTATACGTGCATGGAAATTTCTTTTAAAAGGAAAGTCCGACAGATGTCGGATGTGAGATGTTAGCTCCCGGAAGTAAGCGTTTTGATCAATGTGACAGTGTCAGGTCTTCTGTTTAGTACATGGAAAGTTTTTGGACAGGGAAGTCCGAATTTCAGATAGCCAGAAGTTAAAAGTTCCCGAAATTGAGCGTCTTAGTTGACGATAGCGTTAAAGGCGATGCTTATCACCTGTGAAACTGTTTTTTAAAACAAGGCTTTGCGTCAAATGGCAAGTCATAGTAGTAAAACCTCTGAATGTGAACGTCTCTTTGAATGATACACTGGAAGTTCTTGGAAAGAGCGATGTGAGATGTACAATATAATATAAGTTGAAAGCTCCATCAAGTAAAAGATTCGGTCGACGAGGTAGCGTCATGTAAACGTGCTTGTAAATTGCCGAAAAAGGGCTGCAATTAGCATTTGGAAAATCTTAGAGGTAATATATTCAATTTCGTCTCCGTTATTGTTTCATTTGGAAGACCGACGATATATATATAACAGAGCCGATAGTGCATAGCGTTGCCAATCCAAGTTTCTGTGATATTTAGTCTATGTGGAACGTCACTGAGAACAAGTCCTCAAATAATGAGACGGTTCAATCTCTTTCAACTGTATATGAAGCAGACAGGAAAAAGCTACGTGTGTCAGACAAAAAAAAAAAACATGTGTATACATAGATAGCTTAGATATTGGGGCAGTGCGGTTCAATTTCTTGGACTGGTTTTGAAAAGAAAATGTTTGAGGTCAGGTAAAGATAAACGCCATTGATTTGAATTGAAATGGAGAATATATTTTGCTGTCAAATGTTGCTGAAAAATATATACATGTATATATACAGAAGTTGAGAAAATTGTAGACACGTTTATTGCCATTTACACTGTTTCTGTGTAGTCCAATATACAGTTCAACAGTTGTGAATATAGAGTACAGGGATGGATCGGCAGAGCTATGTGCCAGGTAAGGAAACCCATGTATTGCAACATTCAAGGCTTCGTTACAAATGGTTTTAGAATAGCCTGTTTCTAACAAGCACGATATGATAGAATTACAACATATGCACACATCAGTATGGCAATACTGCCTAGCCTATATTTTGACAGGTTTCACAGTAACAGACCAATTCCTATGAGACTGGTTGATCCTTAGATACGACGATGATGAGATGCATTTTCACAGTGATGGTTGAATAAATGACGCAATTTTCAGTCACGAGCAGGAAATGAAAAAAAAAAAGAAAAAAAAATCAATCTGGGCTGGAGGTGCACTTTAACCCTTTACCAGACGACGAAATTTTAGCCATGTCGAAATTGAGAGCATCTGCAGACGACAATTTCAGTTTGACTCAAATGGTGCAACTTTTCTTTGATAGGTTAGAAAACATCGTGGGAAAAGGAGAAAATGCTGGTTACCAGCATTTTCTCCTTTTCCCACAATGTTTTCAGAAGGCTTCTTTCCCAGGGGCGTCAAAAAGCGGCATTGTGCGGTAAAGGGTTAAGGATTCAACAGTTTTCGTGAATGGTAACAATCAGTTTGAGATTCAAGTTGTCGTTAGTCCATCTGTAAGTGTGAAGAGAAATCCAATGACAATCGTATAAAGATCAAGTGGACGGATACATGTAGTAAACGCTTACAGTATCTTAAGATGCAGTAAGTTGATGTCTTTATTATTGGCATCGAATAACACAGATTATGGTCAATTAGAAGACGTTACATGTGTGCTTTCACAGACAGCGCTGTTTCTGCCATTATCGAAACGATTCCAAATTAATGTATATGCATAACTGCGCGACTTGCAATTCGTTGTGCATGTTAATTTTAGGTGTAATGTTTGATCAAATGAGACGAGACGCATTAATAAAAATGATATCGCTTTTTGCTATTAAACGTACATATCATGTCTGAAAATAGAATTACTCATCGCCGAAGCAGATACAACTGCTTGTTTGTATACCATATTACAAAGGGAAATGTTTGCAGCAGATTTCATGACTGAATCCATTTACATTTAGTCCAAATCCAATGTCAAGCAGTAGTAAGTTAATGTCGACACCAGCTAAAACTATATTTCGATATGAAATGTAATATAACTCTGAGTACACAATCGTGTTAAGGAATGAAGAGAATGTTTTTTTTTTTTTCATGGAGGTATGAAAAAAAAAAAACTTAATCACACTTTTGTATGACACAGCGAAGCGGTTTCATACAAAAGTGTGATTAAGTTTTCTTTTTTTCATACCTCTATTAAAAAAAAACATTCTCTTCATTCCTTATAATTTAATACTACAGACAACATACGCCCACGGAAATAATTCAAACTGCATTTATTTTCGTTATTTTTAAATATAAAGTCTGATTTTAGCCCCTTCCACTCACATTTGTATGGTGCAAGAATATGTCCTGAAAATCAACCAATAAAACGCAAGTATTAACACGGCAGTGTGTAGAACCCGCAATGTGTAACCTTCACTCATGGTGAATATTGCAGTGGGAATTCATGATTCCCAAAAAATTGGATTGTACAATTTTCGAAGGAACAGTTGGGACATTATACCAGCAGATATTAGATTACTTCTGCTTTTATTTGAAATTTGGTTCGAGACAGCGACATTGGCTGGCTTTGACGAGTATGTGAGAGTGTTTAAAAAAATGTGGAATATTGTATACATGTTTGTTTACATTAGTTTGACAGCTAAAGTAGTTCCGGCACCACGTGATTTTTTTTTTCATGGAGCTATGAAAATTTTTTTTCAGCCAATCAGAACTCGCCAACATTCATGAAAACAATTGATATTAAATTATTTACGTATGAGCAAGATCAATGCCTGGAAAACACGTACGTCAGAGGTTCGATAATGTGTTCTATAGAGGAATGGTCCTTGTTTTCAAAGTTACCTGGCTTTTAGACTTCTGCTTTATTGTGGCTTCATGTTGTTTTTCATACCAAGAAAATTTTTATTTAAATCCTTTTGGCGGTGTTGACTGATAAAGAACATTAAATCTGAACGTTCATCCTCTTAGATTTGCAGTGTTCTATACGGGTCTCGCCCATGCAAAACGAAAGAGTGTTTTGTTGTTCTTGTAGTAGCAGTAGTTTTGTGAGAGATACAAATGAGACTGTTAGTTTCGTTACGGGGGATAGTACAGTACGATACCCATCCTAAGTTATGCCTGGTTCTTTAACGTGCTCAGTGTATAGCGCCGTCACACGGGACCTCGGTTAAACGTCTCACCCGAAAGACTATTAGTAATTTTAGATGGCCAGCCGTGGGGCTCAAACCCACACCCTCAAAAGACCCAGGACCTGGTGTTTACAATTCCTACGCTCTACCACCTGAGCTATGCTGGCCGGTCGGCAATCTATTTGTCCATTCATACCTCCATTTAACCAACCATCCACCTATCATCAGTCTATCAGCTCAACTTCTTGCCATCCTTCTACCCAATTACCTAATTCTTTCTCTCCCCCTGCCAAACATCCATCCATCAATCAGTCTATACAATACAAACACTCACTCATCCATCCATCCATCCATCCGCCATTCATCTTTCCATCCATATTGGCTATTCCTCCCTCCGAATGGCAGATCATCTTTCATCCAATTAATCTATACAATCTTTCAATTACCAACCCACATATACCATTTACCGGATAGTCACAGCAATTTGATCAATGTATCAAACAATCAAATGCCCACCATGTTAATCAATCTATAAAGTCCTTCGATTACCTACCCACAGTTAACATTCACTGGATAATCACAGCAGTTACAGTTGACGTTCCACTTTAAGCCATGTTGACATGACCGATGGTACGGGATGCCTGCCCAGCACTCATAAAACATGTCACAGTTGTCCTCATCCTTAAAATATCTTCCTGACTTGCCAGCGCAGGTAAACACTTTGAAAAGGGAAAATTAATTTGGATTAGTTATAAACTTATTTGAGCCATGCTCTGGCAAAAGGGGGCCTAATGCATCTCCGTGATGCATTATACTAGGCATGTCATTACATAATTATGGATCCATATAATCCATTTTGCATAACAACGTAAGCCTACTGAATCATGAGCTACACTGGTCCTTTGCGCTGCAGAAAATTGACAAATGGCAAAAAGTTTCGGCCCAGGTCAGCCTGCGTAGACTGCGCAGGCTGACCTGGGTCAATTTTTTTTTTTGCAGATGCATTAAGCCACCTTTTCACAGAGAATGGCTCATTTATTTCACATCGAAACAAGTTCTTACGACTTATAATTAATCGATGATTGCTTTCTGGACCTTAACCAGTACTGACGCTGTGATCAGATTGCATAGAAAGTTTTTCCACAATGTTTTATGTCCTTTTCTTTACAAATTCCATCATTTGAGGCATACTGAATTTGTAGTCTGCAAATGCTTTCAATTTGAAGCCTGAAATTTTGTCGTCTAGAAAATTTTACTCTGTGCCATCGAAGTTTTACCTTCTGGGGCAGTAGTTGTCGGCCCACGAGTTGTATCACTCTCTGTGGACGAAGTGATTGGCTGAACAGTCGTGTCACGTGGTCTGTTTGGTGACGTCACCGGATTTGTATATGTAGTTGGTGCTGCGGCTGTGGTTGGTGGAATCACGTCCTCAGAGCCCAAAATTTCTCTCATGAGACTCATAAGTGGGTAGCGCCGGGTTGAAGAGCTACAAACTTTATTGAAGTCGTCTAAATCGATGTTCCAAATCATAGCCCCGCCATAGTCTTGTTCCTTTATCCAGTTCAGCTGAAAGGATTTTGTACAATTTTGCGTTTATCTCACTATTTGAAATGCTTTGGAAATATATAATTCATGCGATTCGTAATTTATAAACTTTAAATGTCTAACAAGACTCAGACAATCAAAAGGGTTCTTTTTGAATTAAGTATAAGATCAAAAGTTCTAGAATGGTAGGTGAATAGTCTACAGTCGAAGATGATTTCCAACGATGATACCTGAAGCATGGAGTAAACTGGCTTTGATGGTTAATGCATCTGCAAAAAAAGTAGCGACCCTTGTTGGCCTGCGCCGTACGCGCGGGCTGACATGAGTCAAACTTTTTTGCTATTGGTAACTTTTCTGCATGTCCAAGAACCATTCTAACTCATGGTTTAGGCGGTTGTCTGGCAAAATGGAATTTATGGATCCATAATTATGTTGCAACTTGCTTCGTATAATGTGTCATTGAATTGAAATTAACCCCCTTTTACCAGAGAGCCGTATAACCCTTTACTGAACGATCCCGTTCTGAATTAGGCAATTTATCAATTATTCACATAAACTTGATAAATACTTTAACGGTGAAGCTTTCCACATCGTCGTAGCCGATCCATACGCCATCTGTCGTCACGAAATAGGGAACCTGGCTATCATCCATCCAATAACGGGTACCAGACATGTCGCATATCTGTAAGAAACAAAGCAGTCCGCATTTAGTTTTGTTTGTTTGTTTCGTAAAGGGTTTAGTCGCTTTCACTGATACTTCGGTCTCACTTATTCATGTGTTTCCTGGGATTTACAAGTTCTATACCGAGGTTCTGTGATACCTTGCCTAAGGCCACTCCCGTGAAAAAAATAGCTCCCGTCGATGAGGGCTGAGCCCACAAATCATGAATTACAAAGGCGTCATATAAACCTCATAGCCACGCAGAGCCCCTGAATTAACCCTTTACCAATGAAGAGGTTTAACAACCCTGACGGAGAAGGTTTTCGAAAACTTGTTTGAAACGAAGACTAAGTTTTTTTTTCATTAATATGCTGGTAACGTTCCCAACGATATTTTCTTTCATCTCCCTGACAAATTTTATCGTTTAAGCCACACTTGTCTGTAAAATACTTTCAATATGGACAAGATTAAATTTTTGTCAACTGGTCAAGGGTTACCGGACTCAAGGGTTACCGGCCTTAAGGGTTACCGGCCAGGTATTTGATATAACGAAATCTACTTTGGGAATAATCAGCGATTAAACTTAAACGGCAAAAAGTGAAATATCGCAAAAATATTTCTATATCCCTTGTTTACGGTCCGGTTAGCCTTTTTTGCCTCCTTGTGCCCATCAAACTGAAAAGCAATATTAACCCTTTCCCAAACAAACCCTGGTTTTCACGTGTCTGCAGTACAGGTCTTTTGAAAACACTGTGGGAAAAGGAGAAATTGCTCATAACGAGCAATTTCTCCTTTTCCCACAGTGTTTTCTACCCTTTTTGAGAACTTTCTGCCATTTTCATCGAATTTGAAATTGTCGTCTGCAAACTCTTTCAATTTGGAACAGTCCAAAATTTGTCGTTTGGGAAAGGGTTAAGTATGGTCATTTTAACCCATAACTGCACATGGAATTTTTAAAACATTACAAACAACGAAAAGGGAGAAGGATTTCTTTTAATCTAAAAAAAAAAGGAAATGTTTTTAAGCGTAATGTATCACAGAAATTATAGTGGGGAAAAAGAGAAATTGCTTAAAACTAGCAATTTCTGGCTTTCCCACTATCTTTTCAACAGTAGTCTACGATAAGGTAGTGAAAAAGTCGAATTTGTAACGGTTACACAGACTCAGATATATGAATTTCTAGGCTTTATTTTATACATGTACAGAGATGTACATGTCACAACATCTCACGAGATATCTGACAGATCCTCGTTGTCTGCGCATGTCATATTCTTCGAAGATTCGACCTGTCTGCTATGACGCATCACCCATCCCCCTATACCTGGGAAAAGTAGGGCTTCTATCGAAGCTATTAGCCTATTACCAAAGCATGTAGGGGCTGTTTTAATAAATGGTCGGTGCATAGGTTACATGCTAGCCGATCATAGCTGAATGAATGGCACCAGGTAGCGTTTTATTGAGTAAACGTTTATTTCATTTGAAATTCAAAGTCACGGTTGTTGTTTTGAAAAATTACTCCGCTACTGGACCCAGGATGCCCAAATTAGATATGATGTGTATTTGTAGAATGCCATCTAGCGGGAAATAATGGACAGATCCTGGGTTAGACTGCTACCTCATTTCTGCCAAATATCGATCTGAATTGTATGCAAAAACAGTCAAAATAGTCCATGGCGTCGTTAGGATTAATCATCATCTTTTTACCCTTGACCTTGCAATACTTGTTTACCCTTACCGAAGATGTCCATGTATTTGTGGCGTTTTATACCATCTCAACATAATCTGTCTAAATTTTAATTAACCGTCTCCCAAACGACAAATTTCGGACTGGTCGAAATTGAAAGAGTTTGCAGACGACAATTTTAAATTTGATGAAAATAGCAGAAACGTCTCAAAAAGGGTAGAAAACACTGTGGGAAAAGGAGAAATTGCTCGTTACGAGCAATTTCTCCTTTTCCCACAGTGTTTTCAAAAGACTTGTACTGAAAACCAGGGCTTGTTTGGGAAAGGTTTAAATGTATTCCATAATTCTAAGTAAAATTAACTGACCATTGCTACATGTATACCTACGATACATTACGCACGAGTGACCCTTTTTTTGTAGTATTGATCAAGAAAAAACGATTTATAAACGATAACAAACGATGAATTGTCAGGTTTTTGTTGTTGTTGTTGTTGTTGTTGTTGTTTTTGTCTTTAAACAATATATTTAATTAAACCTTTTATCAAACAATCCTTTCTTTTAACGACCTCGAAGAGGAAGGCCTTTGAAAACACTGCACATGGGAAAAGGAGAAAATGATGGTAACCAGCATTTTCTCCTTTTCCCACAATAGTTTCCATCCTTTCATAGAACTTCAGTTTATTTGTATCATTTTCGAAATAACCGTCTGCAGAAGCTTGTAGTTTTGAAGAGTCAAGAGTTCGTCGTTAGGTAAAGAGATATTTCAGAATTGTCAAAATATGTCAATCAATACAGACAGTGTTAGACAATTCTTATACGTATGACAAGGGTTTCAGTGGAAAACTGAATAATCTATAATTCTTTTAGATGAATTAAAAAAACACTTCTCTAGATTTAACATTTCCAACAAAAATTAAATGAAGACACTTACTTCATAATATGCATAAAAACCTGCCTCTCCAGTGTACTGACCGGCCGGCGAGGCTCCGGCTGATGGACTGCCCGGAGAACTCTGGGATGTGCTAGAAAGCCTGAACCCTCTACCGTAAGTCGCAAGTCCGACGATTAGCTTATTTTTTGGAGTGCCTTGCTCGTGCCAGTAGTTGGCTGCCCATGCCTGCAGATGTAAAGAAAAAGACTTTTTTTAGATAGTTATCTATGGGATTGGGGATTGGGGAATGGGGGAAAAAAGCCTTAGAACGCCAAAGAAACCCAATGGACATTTCCAGTTTAATAACAAGAGGAAATAAATTGCAATTCATCCAGAATCTTTCCGCAAATAAGCAGACAGTATAGATCAAAAATCAGACTGCACGTTTTGTGCAATCTGATCTTGATCTACACTGGCCGCAAAGGCAACTAAAGTTATGGAAGGCTCTTTAAGAATTTATTTGTGGAAGTTCATGGTTGGCAGCTTTTTTTAATTTGGACTTAACTCTTTACCGCACAATGCCCCATTTTGACGCCCCTGGAAAAGAAGCCTTTTGAAAACATTATGGGAAAAGCACAATGTTTTCTACCTTATCAAAGACAAATTGCACCATTTGAGCCACATTGAAATTGTCGTCTGCAAATGCTTTCAATTTGGACAAGGCTAAAATTTTGTCGTCTGGTAAAGGATTAATACATGAAAAGATAAAGAAACAAATTGAAATATCTTCAGTTTTTTGGGGGGGCCGGGGGAGGGGATCTCAAAACAAAAAAGCCTGTCCTAGTGTCCTCTATTAAGCAAGCAACCTGCTTTTAAACAAGTGTACTTTTGTTCCAACAGTCCAACGAAATGGTGTTGAAATTGTATCTGCATTAAACGTGTACATGTATGAAGCAAACGCATTTGGTTTGTCCCCTAGGTGCTTGCCTAGCACAGGCTGGGACTGTACATGTATAATTGAGTCATGCTCTGTGAAAAGAAGGGTTAATACCTTTGCGAAAAGTCTCGACCCATGTCACCTTGCGCAGTCCGCGCAGGCTGACCTGGGCCGAAACTTTTCGCTATCGGTCAATTTTCTGTATGGCAAAGGACCAGTCTACCTTATGATACAGTCGATTGTTAGGCAAAATGGACTTTATGGATCCATAATCATATGATGACTCGCTTGGTATAATGCATCACGCAGATGCATTAAGCCCCCTTTTGCCAGAGCACGGCTCAATTATACATCTCTAAGATATATAATGAAGTGGACAGTGGCTTTTTGTTTTCGGCATGGATTCTGTGTAAAAACATGTACAGGGTGTCCCAAAAGTCGCAAATCATCAAGGTTTCCATGGAAAAGACCATTTTGTTTCAAGAACACCTTTATTGATCAAGATCATAATAAACTCTTTTGTGTGTTATTAGTTATTAGCCATAACTGAATCTGAAAGCGAGAGGAAAAAATCGGTATTTAATCTGTAACACAGAAACAAAAATGAAAACCAAGACGGTGAGCGACTTCTGGGACACCCTGTATAATAAAAATCATAGCATCATTCAGTCCTCTTGTATTTTAGTTTTCGAAGTTATACTGTTTCGGTACAACCATAAGCTCGGTCTTAAATAGCATCTTACGTGTGGTGTATGGCGCAAAACGAAATAATTACCTTGTTCGGCGCCAAAGGTGAAAAACGGTGGCTACTGCGGACGGCATAGATCAAGATCAGACTGCACAGAACGTGCAGTCTGATCTTGAATCTATACCGCCCGATTGTTTAGTATGATTGATTGTATGGTGTTTTAATGCTGTTTTCAACATTATTTCAGTTATATCGCAGCAGCCAGTGCACCTATCCATGCTTTTCTGGAGTGTCTTTTACAAGTACTACGCACAATATTCTTTCCAAGCCACTGGCTGCTTTCCCACATAACCATCGTCGGAACAATAGTCAGCGGTGAGAGAGGAATGAATCCCGTGGGAATGAATACCATCAATCCCCGGAAAGAAATTGGCCAAGCCGGTGATCGAACCAGCGACCCCCTGTTCTCAAGTCCTGTACGCTATCGATCGAGCTACCGGGGCTCGGCCCGATTGTTTAGTCAGTTTCTCTCTAGGTATAAGTTTACGAGAAATGCATTTTCAGCAGTCGCAAGAGGTCAAGTCTACATAAGCCTTGCTCTGTGAAAAGGGGGTTTAATGCATCTGCAAAAAAGTATCGACCCAGGTCAGCCTGTGCAGTCCGCGCAGGCTAACCTGAGTCGAAACTTTTTGCTATTGATCGATTTTCTGCATGTCCAAGCACCAGTCTACCTCACGACTCGGTCGGTTGTTATACAAAATGGATTGTGGTTCCATGATTATGTGATGACTTGCTTGGTATCATGCATTCCTAAGATTCATTAAGCTCCCTTTTGCCAGAGCATGGCACAATTTTATTTGGCGCAGCAAGAGCTAACCATTTAGCCAGGTTAGCCTAGAGAAAAAGCTCGGGGAGTTGAGTTACCGCCGAGGTCTTGCGGCTAAACTGTGCCTCAACCACGGTGGATCCAAAATCTGACATTTTAACTCTTAACTCTTTACCAAACGACAAAACTTTAGACTAGTCCAAATTGAAAGCATTTGCAGACGACAAAATAAATGTGACTGAAAAATTGCAGTTTGTCTTGGGAAGGATAGAAAACATTGTGGGAAAAGGAGAAAATGCTGGTTACCAGCATTTTCTCCTTTTCCCACAATGTTTTCAAAAGGCTTCTTTCTCAGGGTCGTTAAAAGTCGGGATTGTGTGGTAAAGGGTTAAGCTGCTAAGTGCGGCTCAGATCAAGATCAGACTGCACAGAACATGCATTCTGATCTTGGATCTACAGTGTCCGATAATGAGATCTTATTCTCCAAAATATTGAAATAACATCATTTAGGTTTTTACTATCAGTTTGGAAGTGTTATTTAACTTACTTAGTTTAGTTTCAACATATTTATTTTACATTGATTGAGAAACAAGTTCTTACAACTTATACTAATCTCTCTCGATTCTGCTTCCTGGAAACTACACCAGTACTCACGCCGAATGTGTGGGCCAATGAACAGTCCCAAAGTTGACATCCGCTCCCGGGTATCGAACTCAGGACCTTTCGATTACTTAGCAGGATACGGGTTCAGATGAGTTTAAAGTCAGTCGAATATATGGCGGGATTTTCTGTCCTAAACAGCCTTCAGAAAAGTTAAATCTGCGTTCACTTTTTAAAATGTAAATTTCAGAGTTATTAATTTGGAAAAGAAAACCGCTAAACTGTGATGAATAAAATAATCCAACAGTTTCATTGAAAAGTTAAAAAAAACAAACACAAATCATAACTGGCATTCTAAGCCGGATTTGCCTTGCATTTCTTTTCAAATAACGGTGTTGATTTAAGTTCAGAATAACGGTCTGTACAGTCTGATCTTGATCTTAAACGTGCATAAAAACATCTAACATTTGCCGCATAGCATATTCCTACAAAGAACTGAGACAATATTATGGACAGTGATTATCAAGATTATCAAGACAGCACAAAAGTGTGCAGTCTGATCTTGATCTATACTGTTCTTTAAATGTGAACATTAAATAAAATTCTTACTATATTGAGTTGCGCCTCGCTCCATAATTCCCCGGCCCTGCTAAATAACGGGCTGTTGTGTCCTGTTTTCCAGTCCCAGGCGCCGTGCAAGTCGTAAGACATCAAGTTGACAAAATCTAGATACCTTGAAAAAGATAGGGGAAAAAAGTAATGATAATATAGAAAATATGAGCCATGCTCTGTGAACATGGGGGCTTAATGCATTTACAAAAACTATCGACCCATGTTAGCCTGCGCATTCCGCACAGGCTGACCTGGGCCGAAAATTTTTGCTACTGGTAAATTTTCTGCAAAAGGACCAGTCTACCTCATGGCTCATATTATTGAGAAAATATGTCATTATAATATATTCATGCCACCAAGATTTGTATATAGATTTACCGACTTTTTTGAATTTGGTATTTATGATGAGGCCATGGAGTAGCCTAGTGCAAGGGGGGAACGTGACCAGCCGTATAGAATTAAGAAGAGACAGGTATACAATGTTGATAATAGTAGGTATGCTCTGTGAAAAACGGCTTTAACTCATCTGCATAAAGTCACAACATAGGAAGCCTGGGCAGACCCGGATCGAAACCTATTGCTTTTGGTCAATTTTCTGTATGTCAAATGACCGGTCTACCCCATGATTCTGTCTGTTGTAAGACAAAGTGAATTCTATGGATACATAATTATGTGATAATTTGTTTGGTAAAACGCATCACGGGGATGCATCAGACCTCCTTTTGCCAGAGCATGGCTCAATTATTTTCAAAGACAGACAAGCATCATTTCCGACTGTATACTTTTTTGTCTTTTATTTCACAATCAATAAGTCGGAGCCATAAGGTTCCTTTAGCTAAAACATTCAACACGGCCATTGTCACCACCGGGATTCTAACTCTGAGCATCTGGGTCCGTATTCACCAACCATTCTTATGAACGTTCTTAGACTTATTCTTCAAGATTTTCCAAGTTTGAAAGTAACACAACTTCTGATTGGCTAAACCAAATGGTTTAGCCAATCAGAAGGTGTGTTACTTTCAAATTTGGAAAATTTTAAGAATGGATGGTGAATACGGACCCTGAACTAATGGAAACTACAGAGTACGACAGAGGAACTGAACTGCTCTGTGTAATACATGTGTCCACTCTGACGCGGTCTTTGAGGCGTGTGATTGTAATCAAAAAGGTCCTGAGATGGATTGCTGCTGGCGAGGCTGGTCCTGTATGAGTTTCCCTGGGCAAGGTACGTCACAGCCTAATCCTACTACTGGTAAGCACCATAAAAAATGAGTGGGTGAGCCGACACTGTGATGTCATTGAAGCAGTGTTAAAAGCCTAATGTATCAGTTGATCCTTTACCAAACAATCCCGAGTTTAATCGACCTCAAGAAAAACGACTTTTGAAAACACTGTGGCAAAGGAGAAAGTGCTCGTAACCAGTGTTTTCTCCTTCAACCTTGCGAAGGCAAATTTTTAAGGTTTGTACCCAAGTTCCTTTGTCGACTGAGATTAACCCTTAAAGCGCATTTTACGACTATAATTTCTTTTGCGGCCAGTGTAGATCAAGATCAGGCTGCACAAAACGTGCAGTCTGATCTTTGATCTACACTGTCCGCTTTGCTGAGACACTGCAGACAAAAAGCAACCACAAAATTTAAATAATCTTGCTCTTATTTTAGACTGAAAATGTCCACTACGTTTATTCGCGCTTTAAGGGTTAACAGGAAAACACTTGTACAATGATAACTCTCACTTCTGTATCTCTCGAACATTGTAGCCGCTGTCAACATTCCATTTACCAGCCGGTACAGCGGCGGTCAACAACAATCTATCTCGACCTGTGTTGGCAGCTTCTTTTTGAAATTCTTCTGTAAGTTCCTAGAGGTAAAAAGAAAATGAACTGAATTGTACGTTTTGTGCAGTCTACTCGTGTTTCACACTGTTTCCCGAAGTCGGTGAAACCTTCAAATGCGAAACAGGTGAGATGTGGCCAAGAATAAGAGGACCAAGATGTCCAAATTTCATCGCCGTTTTTCGAGGGGGAGAGGTTTCAGGATCTCATATTATGTGGCGTTGAGGGCGGTCACTGTCGTTCGGTCAAAGCATCATTCTAATTCCTAATTCAGTCTAATATTTGATCTACACTGTCCGCTCTGCACAGACATTCTAGCAAAAAAGAAGAGAAATTATAACTGCAACTATTGGGATAGCTTTTGCCAAACTGAAAATGTTAATTGTGTTAATCTGGTGTTCTGAGGTTAAAATAAAAAAAAAAGCTATAGAATATGACTGTCTTTATAAATGACTATCTGGTGAGCTTGTGCGGACAGTATAGATCGAGATCAGACAGCACAAACTGTGTATTGATATTGGATCTACACTTTTCGATACAGTGATATATATCGTGTAAAAAAATAAAGTAGCAGTATTTTTTTTTTGCCATTTGCGAGAAACTTTTCTTTACGTTATTCAGCAATATTTGGTTGATTGTATGGTGTTTAACGCCGTTCAACATTATTTCAGTTATATCGCGGTGGCCAGTGCACCTATCCATGCTTTCCTGAAGTTTCTTTTACCAGTATTTCGCACAACATTCTTTCCAAGCCACTGGCTGCTTTCCCACATAGCCATTGTAGAAACAATGGTCAGCGGTGAGAGAGGAATGAATCCTGTCGCGATGACTATCATCAATCCTCGAAAAGAAATTGGCCAAGCCGGGGATCGAACCAGCGACCTTCTGTTCTCAAGTCCTGTACGCTACCGATTGAGCTACGGGGCTCGGCCAGCATTATTTGGGTAAACTCGTTCAATCAAAACATACCCTCAGGAGCAGAACAAAGTTCTGTTTATCAGCAGCGGCCCCACCCCTCAGGGTCGGATACTCCCAGTCCATATCAAGACCGTCGAATCCATGTTCCCGTAAATACGATATAGATGTCAGGGCAAAGTTCAGGCGGAGACCCGAATCTGCTACCATATCCGAAAACCTCTTACTTCCGGCAGTCCAGCCTCCGACAGCGAGAAGTGTTTTGAGAGATGGGTTACGTGTCTTCAGATTTTGAAATTGCTGGTAACTACAATAAAGAAGTAATACGAGTTGATTTTCTGTGTTATCCCTGAACACTTTGAAATTGTCTGATGCAAGTTTGCTCACCTCTTACACAGCCAATACCCCCTTGAATAGCTTTTGCATACGGCGTAGATCAAGATCAGACTGAATGTGTAGTCTGTTCTTTGATCCGCTATCTGATGGTAATCTTTTACCAAAATTAGCTTAAAATGCAACAAAAATCTACTTCTAGATCTCGAGAAAAGTAAGACCTATTTAGTCGGCAGTGAAAGAATTAAGGTGGTAAATGGCTAATGTAAGGCATGTGCTTGTAGCACAGTTTTGAAAAAAAAAATATGATTTAATGAATATAACTAGATGAAACAAATGTCTCTGTGAGGATAAAAAGCTATAGAAAGAGCCGGAGAGCGTTGGAACTTGGATCCACTCGACCATTTCTGATACTTTCCTGGTCATGTCCGTCTGTGCCCATCTTCGATAACATGACCTTATTCCTTTACCACACAATCCAGAGTTTTAACTCTGAGAAAGAGGTATTTTGAAAGCACTGTGGGAAAAGAAGAAAATGCCTCTAACCAGCATTTTCTCCTTTTCCTATATTGTTTTCTACCCTTTCAGAGACAAATCCCCATAGGAGCCATATCTAATCTGTTGTCAACAAATGCTTTCAACTAAAACGAGTCTATAATTTTGTCGCTAGGTAAGTAGTTACCAAAAAATTACCAAATACAACTGAAAGCTGTGATCTACCTTGGCAAAAACCTTTGGTTCTTGATCGATATTTGCGAAAAAAATGATGTTTTTCTTCTACACGGTTTTCATGATTGGCAATATCAATTTCTAACAAGCTCGTTTTTCTTACTTGTTCCGTCTTATTAATTCGAAATAACTCGTATACATGTACAGGGTGTATTATATTATATGTTACACTTTCAAATATGCCAAAAATGTACTGTTTATAACGGTAATACACTAAAATTTATACCATTTAAAAATTTAAGAATACAGTTTCATGCACAGTATGTAAGGTAACACAGAACAATAAAGGCGACTAGCGCCTTTCAAAACTTACGTTGATTTACATCAAATGTTTAAAATGACGTCCATTGTTACGTCGCAGGACATTCCGTCTATTCATGAACTTCGCTTTCATCGATCTGGGTTGTATTCAGGCTTATGTCTGGAACTATTGATGCCTAAAGCTCATCTGTTGTCTGAGGCTGGACTATACAAATCCATGTATATTTTGAAAGGCGCTAGCCGCCTTTATTGTTGAATGTTATCTTACATACTGTGCATGTTAATTTATTACACACCTGAAAGTTTTCCGGTTCAAATACATGTGTCGCACGCGGATGAAAAAACACACGACAGAAAAAAGTCTGTATCTAAACACTGCGAAACACGGTTCCAAATATGGTATTAATGACGTAACTCACGCTCGGAAAAATTACGAATTGTTTTACGATCTGACTGGTCAAAATTTACGCTACGATATTTATCAGCCATTCATAAGAATGACGTTACTAGCTACTACACCATTGTTTGTTTTATTTTGCTTACCAATTTACCAATAAAATGTCAAGAACTGCAAAATTTAGCTATATAATGATTATATTGTTGTAACTTTCCTGCAGCTTGTATTTACTTCTTGCTGCGTAAGAAAATTTTGACATCGCGCTCGACCTTCGGTCTCGTGCGATATCAAAATTTCTCACGCTGCTTGAATTAAATACAAGCCCCAGAAAAGTTACTACAACAAAATATTCCGTAAGTATTCCGTAAGTATCAAATGGTATAAATCTTATTGTGTTACCGCTTTAAACAACAAGTCCTTTGCATATTTGAAAGTGTAACATATAATATGAAATACCCATTTGGCTTAGCCAATCAGGAGTCGTGTTACTTTCAAATGTAGAAAATCTTGGAGAATAAGACTAAGAATCTTCTTAAGAATGGTTGGTGAATACGGACCCTGATATCAATTGAGTTGTACCTTTTCTTGCAAAATTCGTCATGCAAAACAATCTCTGATTTGTTTCAAACTATTGTAACTCTAGCATGTATTCTAAAACGATGCGTAAGAGTTTTTTTATTTTATGAATCTGGTTGAAACAAATACATGTAAACCATCGCCGGCATTTTTTCCAAACTTGGGGTGTACAGTTGTAATGCCTGCCTCGGTGTACAGGTCTACAATTATTTTGGAATGTATTTCTGAAATATACAAGAAGAAAAGGTAGTCACGACTTACAGCTCAAAATCGTTATTTTCCCACTTAGTCAACTCAAAAGTTCCGAAAGGTAACTCAGCAAACGAATACACCAAGTGGGTACACAAGAAAGGGTCTATGTCAGACGGTACAAATCGAGCCGTGCCTTGTCTGTGTTGAGACCAGTTCGAATAGTAACACACCCTTTTATAACCTGTAATATTGACAGCACCTGCGTCACAATAACATCAACAACAACAAAATCTACAGTGTTATCTTCACCATGGAAACCTTTGTCGTAATTAATTCTATGCAAAATAATCTCAAGCTAGAATGACCCCAAGAAAAAGATTTGAAAACATAGCAGGAAAACAAAATTATGGTGACCAGCATTTTTTACTTTTCTCACAGTGTTTTGAATTCTCCCAAAAGCAAATTCCTTCAATTCAACCACAATTTCTTTGTCGTCTGTAAATCCTTTAACCCTTTACCGACTTATAACGATCCTGAAGAAAAAAGGCTTTTGAAAAAAAAAAAAAAAAAAAAGTGGGAAAAAGAAAAATGCTGGTAACCTGCATTTTCTCCTTTCCCAATTTTTTTTTCCATCATACTTGTATTCATTTTAACTGCTTTTGGATTTGAAGTCTGCAGACACTTTCAATTTGGAAGAGTCTTATATTTGTCTTTTGGGAAATGGTTAATATATAGATGAGAGTTCCAGATAGAAGAAGTGATTTTGATTTCAAAATTGAAAATACTAGTTATTCTCCATTAAACCCTATGTTGTAGGTACTCATTTGAATCGTCTCATCGAGACGATTCTAATGAGTACCCACCACATAGGGTTTGGGAGAGAAACAATGGATATAGAATACCATCACTCCCTCTTATCTGGAGCACTGATAGATAATCTGAAATTTTGTCCCAGTTCAAAGAAAAGTTGTAGAAAAACAAGAGCACCACATGCAGATGCCATTAAAATACGGATGCCGTGCGGATGCGGTCGCGATTGTCTTTCCTGTGATGATTCTTTGTCTTTATAAAGAAAACAACCTGGTGGTCACATCTCCTTTGGTAACGGTTACCCTTTTGATAGTTAATAACTATCCTAAATTTGAAGTAAATATCGCCAGTAATGATAGAAACATATGGTGGCACTGAGTTGACATGTGCACTTTTTTGTATTTATCTCGTTCCCACGAGATAATAATCCGATTTCTCGAGGTTTTTTTTATAAAAAATTATGCAAAAAACAAAATTCGTTTTCTTGAGTTTTTTTTTTTTTTCCCTTATAAGAAATTATGCAAAAAACAAAAATCGTTTTCACGAGTTCTGAAACAATCGTGGATGCAAACTACCATGTTGAATGAAACTATGAAGAACATGGACTCCGTGTAATAATAGGAATTAGTAGGAGGAATCTGATTGGATGATAATGTCGTGAGCACGACTTATTATCTCGAGCGAACGACATAATGGAGGACTTGGATTGGCTGATTATCTCGTTCGAACGAGACAGTATTTCGTTTTTTGCATAATTTTTTATATGAAAATAAATCGAGGAAATGAAAGTTTTTTTTTTTTTTTTTCAAAATTGTCTATAAAAAGAAAAAAAAAAAAAAAGAAAAAAAACCGAGAAAACGAATTTTGTTTTTTTGCATAAATTTTTTATTAAAAAAAAAAAATAAATAAATAAATAAATAAAAAAAATCGAGAAAAACGAATTTTGTTTTTTGCGTAATTTTTTATATATATACAAAAAAAAAAAAAAAACTCGAGAAAACTAATTATTATCTCGTGGGAACGAGATAAATACAAAAAAAATGCACATGTCACCTCAGTGCCACCGTAGAAACACCAAAAAATGTCAAGGTTATCACACGACGACAAAGCCAACGACCACAGCCCGATAATTATATGTGTACCTCAACGGTTTTCTTCGTAAACAAGCGCACTATAAAGTCACCAAGCCCTTCTTCTTCTCGCCTCAATATCTGGTTCAAATTTGCATTATTACGGAGTTTAGTTTTTACATCAGTATATGAACAAAAAGATCTAAGTCTTAAGAAAGGCTGACCGTTTTCGTCGCCACTACTGTCATTGTCGCCATTATTGTTCTCATCGTCCGGAAGTGATGTCACCGTGGGCGCTCCTGGTGGGACCTGTGTTGGAGCCTGTGTTGGGGGTTGAGTCGGGGCATCTGTTTGTGGAGCTTCTGTTGCACTGTTTAAAGTAATACAAATGTAAATTACTGCGCTATGAAAAATATTATCATCATCATTGTTCACATTATAACCTTAACACTTAGCCTGCTAAATAAGTGAAATGAAACTTTCACTTCGATAGTAAAAACCCAAATTTTGCTATTCCGAAGTTTTTTTTTTTTTTTTTTTTTTTTTTTTTTTACGGGTTGGGGGGGGGGGGGGGTGTTAAATATCTCCTTATGTGTATATCCAAGATCAATCAAATAACTTTTTCTGCAGGGTAAAAAACCACGGAAATTTTCTGTAAAGGCTAACACAGTTTAGAAATACTAAAAAAGTCTTTGTAACTGAACCTATAATGAGCATAATAATGCTACTTTTGGATCGGTTGGTGAATACGGTTCCAGGTTCCAGGTATATGTAAAGATCAGTAAAATTTGATATCAGTTTCGGTGTTCGTGAAACCTGATAAACATGCTACCTTTCAAATCCATGATCAGACTATGATTTGTGTGTTGTCTGATCTTGTTTATTCACCTCTACAAGCACGCTATTTCGTAATCAACATGCTAGAGTTAAACGTTAATACAGTACTTTTAAAACTAGTTAACGATCGTTTATAAAATCCGTGACAATAATATAGTCTGCCAGAAATTTCCAAGGGAAATAACTCTGGTATAGAGATACAGCGAAAAAAACGAAGAATTCGGGTTTCAACAAATTTTGGAACTATCCATTTGTTTGGTTGATCACTTTTTCAGTGACAATACTGCCAATGGGTCATTCTCTAGCAACAGGGGGTTTAATGCATCTCCGTGATGTATGGTACCAAGCAAGTCTTCACAAAATCATGGATCCATAAAACGACCAAATCATGAGGTGCACTGATACTTTGACAGGTAGAAAATTGACCAGAGACAAAAAGTTTCGGCCCATGTCAGTCTGCGGGGACTGCACAGGCTCACATGGGTCGATATTTTTTATAGATGCATTAAGTCCCTTTTTCAAAGAGCATGGCTCAAATATCTTAGTCACTCTCTGGGAAAAAAATGTGGTTTAATGCGTCGGCAAAATGTTTTAATCCGGGTTAGCCTGCAAACTTTGCAGTTCCGAGTTCTTTATAAATTCAAAATTACCAGACTGCAACAGAAAGACAGATAGATTGACAAGTTTATTTCAATATACCCTCTGAAATATTTGTTTTTTCAGAAATATAATAACACAACTATACCCGCAGTCGACGTTAGCCGGGAAATCGCAACATGGACATCCCTGGTTCCAGACGAGCCCCGCCTGGCAGGACTTGTGGTGGGGAGTGCCGTGCCAGCAGTGATAGTATTTGTTACAATCGACAGGGTCGCGGTGAAACTCTGCGCCTAATCCCACACACTTGACTTCTGGAAAGACATACGAGTATGTTAACCCTTTAGCTGCTAAGCGCGACTCACTGACCTTTTGCGGACAGTACAGATCAAGATCAGACTGCACAAAACGTGCAGTCTGATCTTGTATCCACACTGTCCGATAGGAAGATATTTTTCTCCAAAAATTAGATTTGAAATAGAATTTATTTGGGGTTTTATTTTCGGCTTGAAAGTTTTATTTAACTTATTTAGCGGGTTAAGGGTTAAACGGCTGTTTGGTTGGTTAGTCGATGTTGGTTGGTTTGGTTTGTAAGCCAGTCATTCAGCAGGCTTGTCGGTCGCTAGGTCAGCCGGTTGATAGGTTAAGTGGTTGGCTGGTTGATTGTTTATTTGTTGGTCGGTTGGCCAATCGGCAGGTAAGTCTCCTTTTTAGTTTGTCGGTTGGTCAGTCAGTCGATAGTATGGTCAGTTTTCTGGTCAGTCGGTCTGTCGGTTTGTCAGGTCAGTCAGCTGGTTGTTTGGTATGTTGGCACTCCCTTTCGTTTGTTGGTCAGTCAGTCGTTTGATGATTATTTTAGCCTGTTGGTATTCCAGTCTTTTTTTTTTCAATGGACAGTTGATTGCAATATAAATTATTAAATGCTTGTTTACTGACTGACCGACAAACAGGAACCGACCTGTTATGCCGATGGTCATTGTCAGTTTTAGAAAAAACGTGAAAATGAATGGTAAAAAGATTGTACTTCTCACCAGCGGGTTGGTTAGATGTTGCCGTTGTTGTTGGCGCCTGAGCTGTTGACACCGGATTTCCGGTGTTTGCCTGGGTTGAACCTGTGACTGGTGGGGGGTTGGTCGGCTGGGGCTCATTGGGGCCAAGGACCTCTACCATCAGACTCAAGAGCGGATAACGTCTCGTGGACTGGGGACAGAACCCTCTGAAGTCGTCTAGATCAATGTTCCAAATCATGGCGCCTCCGAATTGTTTGGACTTTATCCATTCAAGCTTGAGATATGGATAGTAAAATCTCAATATTCTGAACACACAATTACTTGAAAATGAGCTATGCTACTTGAAAAGGGGGCTTAATGCATTTGCGAAAAGTATCGACTCATGTCAGCCTGCGCAGTCCGCGCAGGCTGACATGGGCCGAAACTTTTCGCTATCTTAAAATTGTCTGCATTTCAAGGGATAATTCTAACTCATGATTCAGTCGGTTGTTTGACAAAATGGATTTTATGGATTCATAATTAGGTGATGTCTTGCTTGGTATAATGCATTGCGGGGATGCATAAAATCAATTACTCTACCTATTGTTAGAACAAGTGTAACCTTGATGGAAAACTACAGGCCTATAGAATCAATCTGGTTGCCCCTGGCAGCAATGAGCAATAAAACTGCGTCCACAAGAAATGTGCGTATTTGGTCTTTTTGCCTTACACGAGTGCGCATGCGCAGTTTTCCGGTCTCGTTACCAGGAAGTGGTCAGAGACTAAAAGGGTCTATATGGTTGCTCCTGGCAGCAATGAGCAATAAAACTGCGTACGTCGTTTAAGTGAGCAAGCATCAAGTCTGAAAACAAGTTTCACTGCACTACATAGCTTTATGATTTGAGTAAATATTTGCAGAATTTTACGCCAACCCATACCTTTGGGTAATGCTACGTTTACACCGTTTTCCCGGCAACGACGGCAGCCCCGTTTGTCCGAAACGTAGTGTGTAGTGAGATTTTGGGTTTTTCTTTTCCCGATTTACCAAGTTCAGTTAGGACTAGCTAGGTTTCTTTACAGTATCTCACAACGCGTATCCGTGACAAGCCGTGGAGGGAAGGGTTGCTCAGTTCCACGATGCCAATATGATCTACTACGGTTCGACATCCGTTTTACCACAAATGCGAGTACGTTTTATCCCGGCCCGTCAGCATCCTCACGTTTCTAACGTACCTGTCAAGGTCTCTTACGTTCTTCAGGTTCTGTCAACGTGTAAGAGGGATGGAACGTGTTGAACGTGCAGTTTTGGAGCATGTTTGTGTCCACGGTATAGGAAGGCCTTCCGAACAGTAATTATCTTTGTAGTCTTATGATTCGACATGTCAACATGAGATGCAAAGATGAAGAAAATTTTGTTTTTGTAGATTTGTTTGGGGCATAGATACAATCTTTGCCTCAGAATGAGAGAGAATACAGTAGGGACGGAATGCCGAATTGCGGTAGGTAAGAGGAAAGAGAAGAAGGAGGCGGAGAAAACCACAATCATATTTGTCATATGGGTGTAATTTGCCTCCCTTCAGATGAATTTAACAAGGAAAACATCTAAATTTTGGGGGTCATTCAGAAAATTTGGGGGTCCAAATTCAAAGCGACAGGGGTTCAGGGAAAACTCTGCAAGGTCCATGTTGCTGCGCGAATGGATATAGGAAAAAGGAGGCAACACACCTGCCACAACTCAACAATTTTCACCAGAGAGTTTTGCAATGACGATATAAACACATTCCAGAACTATCTAAGGATGCCTCCAGTGCACCTTTGACAAAATCCTGGAAAGGGTAACACTAGCCATAAAGAGACAGGACACGTGGTACTGCTTTGCATTACGACCTTGTCAAAAGTTATTCCTGACTCTGAGACATCTGGCTGAAGAAAATAATTACTGATCACTTTCCTATGCACTTTAAGGTAGTAAAGCAGCCAGATTTGCCATCTTGTATGAGAAGTGTGCAATGCCATTGTAGGAGAATGGCATGGTCAAGTGTTTACTGTTCCTGTGGCGCCTGATGACTGGAGAGTCCTGGCACAGAAGTTTGAGAGACATCAGGTCATCAGCTTGAACCTGGTCCTCCACTTGTAGCATGGGTGGTGGGGCAGTTATTTTAAATATATTTATTTTACATCGATTGAGAAGCAAGTTTACACAGTTTATACTAATCTGTTTCAAGTCTGCATCCTGGGAACTATACCAGTACTCGCACCGAATTTATGGGTAAAATGAACGATCCCAAAGTTGACATCCGCCCCCGGGTTTCGAACTTGGGACCGTACAACCAAGGACACCACTCAGTAGGGCAGTTCAGTTGGACCTTGAACGTTTTTGTTTTTTGGGCTGGCACAATTCGAACTTTGACTTCTTGAACTCATTTTCTTATCGCAGCGTTTATATGCTCCCAGACCGTGCACGTCCGTCAGGCCGTAGTAGAGCGCAACGCGCCATAACACGCCGGATCCATAACCGGCACACACCGAACAGAACACAACGAAACGGCTGGGAAATAGTTGAGCTTGCCGGTAGAACTGCGAGCGCAACAAAACCAGACAAAACTTAAAAGAACCGTTAGATACCGGTGAGAACAGTGCTTCCACGTCCCATCACGGATCGTCTCTGAGTCTTGTTACGGCTAATTACGTGCTGGTAACTTCTGTTGCGATCAACCCGTTCCGCTACGGTCTGTTAGGTTTCTTATCTGCATCGGGACTGTTGTGGCATTTTTTTGACAGTTTAAAAGTCTCACACGGCAATCACGGCAAACCAAGGCAACCACAGTCTGTCAAGTTTACTTATCCCGTTGCTCTGCGCTGCCTTACGTCAATCCCATTTCGTGCACGGTTGTCTTAACTCTTTCCCAAACAAGCCCTGGTTTTCACGTGTCTGCAGTACAAGTCTTTTGAAAACACTGTGGGAAAAGGAGAAATTGCTCGTAACGAGCAATTTCTCCCTTTCTCACAGTGTTTTCTACCCTTTTTGAGACCTTGCTGCCATTTTCATCAAATTTAAAATTGTCGTCTGCAAACTCTTTCAATTTGGACCAGTCCAAAATTTGTTGTTTGGGAAAGGGTTAATCGTGGTTGCCGTGGCTGCCGGGAACATGGTGTAAACGTAGTTTAAAGCAGGGATCGTATGTGTGTATATTCAATCCCAGAACATTTGCGTAAATCTATGTAGTTGGGTGAAAGGTGCCCCCTGACTTATTCAATGCGCCTTTGCAAGGTTCTTCCATCTAAGTATACACATCCGATGATATTTGTTTGAATCTAAATATTTCATCATGCATGTATCAGATAGTTCATATCAAAAATCGGACTGCGTGCTTTGTGCAATCTGATCTTGATCTATACTGTTTCCTTGTACAACTTGTGGTCAAAATTCTTACAGGCTGACCGAGAGAAAAATAGACAAACAAGACGACAAACAGCAAGCTATGTCTTTTTACCACACAATCCCGTGTTTTAAAGATACATCCTTACAGCAGGAGAGAAAAAAAACCCGCTGTCAAAATTTGATATTGTAGAATGGTTCAGAATTTAGTTAGCTGTGTAAACAATTACCGATTTATATTGTGTAAGGGATAAATAAATATATCGGAAATCTCCGACTTCAAACCGGAAACGTCAGAACAGGGATTTCTTTGATGGCCTCCAAGAAATTATATGTATTTTCTATTAGTCGTAATCTATGCAACTTGCAACCTCAAGGGCAACATTTGGCATGAAGATACAAGAATGAGTGTAGTTTGATAAAATAAAAATGAAACGGTTTAAAAACCGGCTGAAAACCAGTACAGATGTATCATTAAGAGTCTAAAGAAGAAGAATATTTTAAAAATTGTGGGATAAGAAGAGAATGCTGGTATTCAGCAATTCTCCTGTTCGCCACAATGTTTTCCGCTCTTTCATCGAAAAATCCGATTGTCAAAACAACATTTAATTTGTTGTCTACAAATGTTTTCGATCTGGACAAGTCTCAAACTTTTGTCAACTAATAAAGGGTATAAACAAATCCATTTTGCCTAACAGCTGACTGAATCCTGGGATACACTGGTCTATGGACAGCAGGAAATTGACCAATAGCAAAAGGTTTCGACCCAGGTCAGCCTGCGCGGACTGCGCAGGCTGACCTGGGTTGATACTTTTTGCAGGAGCATTAAACCCTTTTTTCACAATGCATGGCTTAGATAAAAAGAGAGGTACCTTGACAGTAAAGCTCTGCTCGTCGTCATAACCGACCCACAATCCATCATCTGTCACAAAGTAAGGTACCTTAGCATCCTCCATCCAGTAGCGGGTTCCAGCCATTGTGCATATCTGTAAGATATAATATACTTCTATTGTGTACCTACAAGTTGTCCGGCTTAACCCTCTACCACACAATCTCGAGTTTTAACGACCCATGAGGAAGAAGCCTTTTGAAAACATTGCGGGAAAAGGAGTAAATGCTGATAACCAGCATGTTTTTCCTTTTCCCACAATGTTTTCCACCCTTCTAGAGACAGATCTTATCAAACGACATTTCTAAATTATCGTCTGCAAAGCCGTTCAATTGACCTTTCTGCAAACGCGAGTTTGGCACGCCCACCTTAGTAACAGTGTAATGGGTGATGTTTTTTTAACGGGAGATTTTAATGCTAGGGTAGGTTTACGCCCAGATTATGTCGAAAATTTGAATCTTGACCGTTATGTTTACATGCCATTGGTTGACCATGAGTCAATATGTAGTATGTCTTCACGTCAGTCAAGAGATAGTACCGTAAATGTTTTTGGGAACAAGTTACTTTCTTTGTGTAAAGAGAATGAGCTATTTATTATGAACGGTAGACTCGAACCGGGAGATTATACTTGTTTTAATGCCTTGCGTAACACTTCATCATGCAGTGTTGTTGACTACCTCATCACTGGTCATGAGAATTTTAGAGCCATTTCATACATGAATATAATGGAATTAACGGAATTTTCTGATCATTGTCCGATTGAGTTTAATCTCAATAGCGAGTACTCGGTACTACACCATACCCTTAATTTTAGAACATACACTACATGCAAAAAAATATATATTTGATGAATTATTGGGCCGTCTAGAGTCAGGCGACATTGATACAGATACGTATGTAGATGACCTATCTAATATAATTCACGACATTTCCTTCCAGTTACATGGTAAAACGTGTCGGACAGTGCCATCAAAGCATAAACTCAAGAATTCCCCATGGTTTAGTAATTTATGCAAAGATTCGAAGAAATCGTTTATTTTTAGTAAAAGGGCTTTTCGATCAATCCAAGTGAACAAAACAGACAAAATTTTCTAGAGAAACGGCGTATATATTGTAAAATTAAGCGCAAAGCTAAGAGTCAGTATTTAAACAAGGAAAGGAGTAAAATTTCACATCTCCAGAAAACGAGCCCCCGTGAATTTTGGAAACATGTGAATAATTTTATGAAAAATGATGCAAAATGTAGAGATGGTCCGTCCCTTTATGAATTCATAAATCATTTCAAGAATATATCTAACACCCCTCATAATGATTTTTCGACTGATCCATCAAATTTTGTGCGACAAGAATTATCCGTTGAAGAACTTGATAAACCCTTTACCGCGGAGGAAATATCTAAAACTATTAGCCTTCTACATAGACATAAAAGTGCTGATTTTGATAACAACATAGCGGATTTTTTCATCGATTCCAACAGTTTTATTACATCGCACTTAGTTACTATTTTTAATAAAATTTTTGACTCCGGAAAATATCCAGAAAGATGGTGTAAGGGTGTAATTATACCTATCCATAAGAAAGGTGATCCATTAAATACTGCAAACTATCGTGGCATAACGGTAATAAACGTTATGGCTAAAATATTCTCTCTAGCGCTTAGGAATAGATTAAATAGTTGGTGTGAATCGGAGCATGTTTTCAACGAGTCTCAGTTCGGATTTCGGAACAACCATAGTACAACGGACTGTGTTTATTTACTCCACTCCACTATTCAAAATATTTTACACAAAAATGCTAAATTGTATTGTGCTTTTATCGATTATCAAATGGCGTTTGATACCGTAATAAGAGATGCACTATGGTTGAAATTGATGGGGCTTGGCATTAGTTGTAAAATGCTTAACATGCTTAAAGCCATTTACAGCTCCGTCAAATCTTGTGTCAAAATATCACCTTATACTAATTTCTCCGAGATGTTTGACGTCACAACTGGATTGAAACAAGGGGAACCACTCTCGCCGATTCTTTTTATACTTTTTATCAATGATATCAATACTTCTTTGGATTTCAGTAAAATGACTGAAAAGGACTTAAGCTATTTATCTTTATATTTGCTTCTATTTGCTGATGATATCGTTCTATTTATCACGGATCCCCATAGTTTACAATCCCAGTTAAATGCTATTTCAAATTATTCGACTACATGGGGACTTAAAATCAATGTTGATAAAACAAAAATCTGTATATTTGAGAGTAGAAAGAGTCATAATGATATTAGTTGGTTTATTGATGATAAGAAAGTTGAAGTTGTTGATCACTTTAGATATTTGGGTGTAGACTTTTTGTATACAGACAATATGAAAAAGTACTTCATGATCAGGCATTAAGGGCATATAACTGTATTCTGTCTTTATTTTCTAGAATATCAATGGATGTTAAAACTAAGCTGTCACTATTTGATACATTGGTCGTTCCTATACTCCTTTACTGTTCCGAGGTGTGGGGAATATATAAGTACAGAGATATTGATAATCTTCACATAAAGTTTTGAAAATAATTCTTGGGGTAAACAAGCAAACGTCTAATATATCCGTTCTAGGGGAGCTTGGTAGGTATCCGCTCTCACTAATTTGTAAAGAAAGAGTCTTAAAAAATTGGATAAAAATAATGAATAATGAAAATTCACCAATGTATAGAATATTCACAGAACAACTAAACAGTAATAATGCGAAATGTTGGGCATACTCAGTCAAGAAACTTATAGATAATCTAGGTTTTAGCATTATATGGGATAATTTTGATAAAAATATTAATTACCTCCCTTTGTTTAAACAGAGATTAAGAGACCAGTACTTACAAAATTGGCTATCATCAACGCAGGAGCTCCCCAAATTACCCTACTTTAGACAATTCAAAAGCAATTTCGGTAGAGAAAAATATATTGATATCATTTCAAATGATTTTTTGAGAAAAACGTTGAGTCGCTTTCGTATGTCCTCCCACTGTCTAGAAATTGAAGTCGGCAGATATACTAATGTTCCAAGAAATGACCGTGTATGCAAAATGTGTTCTGATCATCAAGTTGAGTCAGAATACTTCTTATTGTGCTGCCCGTTTTATTCGGATTTACGAAAAAAGTATTTTGGTAACATACCCCATCCTAATATGGATACTTTTATCAACATAATATCATCAAATAGTTTAAATACTGTGCTAAATACAGCTAGGTTTTTAAGAGATGCTTTCAAACTTCGTAACAGCAAATTATTATAATAAATGTATTGGTTGAATTATCTTTTTAATTTTTGAAACCATCAAACTCACCTTATTGATTAAACATTTGATGATATATTTAAGCATAAACATAAACTCCAGTGTACCCTCAGCATTGAATGTTACTTGCATTTTCCTTTTCATTGCATACTATGAAATGAATGTTTCATCACTGTTTTAGATATTATGATACGTTAAGCGCTTTCTTTTCTAGGTCCTTTGAATAATATTTCTGTATTTCATTAAATTTACATGTTCTTGCCATATTTTTATTATGTATTGTTATGGCCAAAAGCATTACTTGTGCTGATTTGCCGAATAAATGAATGAAAAAAGTAACGCGGTATTTCGGTCGTTATGCCCGTCAAACAAACCAGAAAATGGCGTCGAATACATAGAGAAAGAGCGATTATTTCAGTTTTATTCTAGCTTATGTTTCGCTATAATTAAAGTACCCAAAGCTTTTTTCCGAACTTTCTTTTCAGTTCGGACTAAATCGGCAAAATAACAAGAAAAAATATTTTGAATAATGTCATATTTATGAAAAATTGAAAAATGAAAATGGGGCAAATATGTTCGTAATTCTATGTCTGGTCATAGCATTTAAACTAAAAATACATTGTGAGTAGATTGCTGTCGGCATTTTCCGTAACTCATCATAGGGGCATAAGTTTTTAAGACATTTCGTTAGTATATAACATGTCAGTTTAACAGTAAACAATATGAGAAAAGGATTTACAATTTAACCCTTTACCATACAAACCCGTGCTTTAACGACATTGAAGGAGGAAACTTTTGAAAACTTTCTCTTTTTCCTTAGATGTTTTCTACCCTTTCAAAGACAAATTTCATCATTGGAGCAACGTTTAATTTGTCGACAGCAAATGTTTTCAAAACAGACGAATCTAATCTTTTGTTGTCTGCTAAAGATTTAATTAACACCTCTAACACCTGTTTGAGTGAAAATCAAGAAGTTTATTGTAAGTAATCAATAAGGTGGTTTGTCGTACTTTTAACAGATGTATGATGTTAGTTCACTAGCCAAATTTTTTTCTCTGTGCCTCAGGAAGAGACTCAATAAGTATTGTAAGAATGATAATGTTTTAACAGATTTACAGTTCGGTTTTAGAGATAAGAAAAGTACAGTCGATTGTATTTATATTCTTCATTGTTTAATCCAAAAAGTTTTGTCATTGAATAAACAATTATTTTGTGCTTTTATGAAATGAAAAGTGCTTTGACACTATAAACTGAGAATTTTTGATACGAAAAACTTATTTCTTCAGGATTAAGTTGTAAGTTAATTCATCTGGTCAAATCTCTTTATAATAATGTGAAATCGTGCATTAGGATGTCGAAAAATTCAAATCTTTCTGACTTCATAGATATAGCCGTCGGTTTAATGCAAGGGGAGCCGTTGTCGCCTCTCCTGTTTATTCTATTCGTAAATGTTATAAGCGATTCTTTGAAATTAGAAAATCTGAGTCAAAGTGTTCTAGAATATCTTTCCATTTATTTACTTATGCTTGCAGATGACATGGTTCTCTTTACAAGAGATAAAAATAGTCTCCAGAAGCTGCTTAATGATATTTCCAGTTACGCCAACCGATGGGGTTTAAAGATCAATGTTGAAAAACGTAAAATCTGTAGCTTTGGAAAAAGGAAAAGAAATCACAATTTCATATGGTCTATAAACAATGAAGAGTTAGAAATTGTAGAAAAATGTTGTTATCTTGGCGTGAAATTTTCCAAAAACGGGTTATTTAATAATGCTGTGTCAGCGTTACATGATCTGGCAAATAGAGCAATGATGAATCTTTTTCAATTATTTAGAAGAACAAAATTCGATATTAAAACAAATTTACTCTTATTCGATAGACTGGTTGCACAGATCTTGTTATATGCCGCAGAGGTATGGGGTATATATGGTTTAAAGCAGATTAATAACCTTTGTGTAAGGACACAAACTCCAAACTTTGCAGTTTATGGTAAGCTCGGTAGATATCATCTATCTCTTATAGCAAAAGAACGAGCAATCAAGTATTGGATGAAAGTGAAAAGTGGTGATGAAAGCCTTATGTCAAGAATATATAACGAACAAAGCTTAATAGCAAATCAGTCAGATACATTATGGGTTAACAAGGTTAAACAAACGTTGAATTACACTGGTTTAACATACCTATCAGATAAACATAATTTGAATAACACTGATTTTAAGTTATTACAAAGTCGGCTAAGGGATCATTTTAAAAAAGAATGGTGTAGTTACATGTATATCAGTAACTCTTCTAAATTAGATTACTACTGTAAGTATAAAGACCGATTTGAGTTCGAACCGTATTTAAATAATTTAAAAGATGAATCGTTAAGAAAAACGCTCACACAAATTAGATTAGCAAGGCATAAGCTTGAAATTAAAATTGGAAGAATAAAGAATGTTGACAGAAATAACAGAATATGCAGACTTTGTGATCGTTCTTTAGTTGTGTCTGAATACCATTTTCTTTGCATTTGCAGTAAATTTGGTGATATTAGAACTAAGTACTTGTCTTTTACTTGGGCTAATATCAATAAATTTATCAATATCTTATGGTCTAAAAACAAGAAAATACAAGCTAATACAGCAAAATTTACAAAGGAGGGAATCTTGTTTAGACTTGTCTATCAATTCCGAATAACTTATCATTCATCAGATTGTGTTTATTATCATATGTATTTATATGTTCACTATATGCATGTATGTTCTGTCATTGCCATATATCCATGTTTTCTTGTAAATGGCCAGTGGCATATTTGCTTGCCGAATGCCAAATAAAGTTGACTTGACTTGACTTGTAAAACACTTTTAAATGGGGGGTATATTAGTCACTTGGGTGATTGTAAGGATTATACTAATTTAGAATGGACGTACATTTATCAGTCATGTGACAATCGTTGGGAAAACAAGCAATCGTTCGAACCTAGCAAAAGTGACATTAACAGTCACATGCAATCGTCTTTATGAAATAAGAATAAAATATGAATGCTCTCTAAAGTTTTACAACAAGAATCATATGATGACGTTCGCAATGTCAACTTATTTTTGAAACAGGGTGACGAGTGGCTGTCAATAAAATATCCTTCTTCCTGTCGCTCCTTTCCTATACATGTAACGATTACGACTGTCTACGAGTAATGGTTTGGAATTTGAAAGATGTACGTGCAGTTAGATTTCAATACAGGTAGTTTAACGAAACAGTTTGGCATGACCGTTCTTTCTTTCCCGAAAGACTGAGGAAAAAACTGCTTTTCTGTCGTTTGGTAGATTGGCTGGATTTTTCGGAATCCTGGTTAAATCTACCGGCGACATTTTACATAGATCTAGGTTTTTGGAATGGATAAATTTAGTTTTCCTGTCAAGGTATATAATTTAACAATAGTCAATAGTCAATATTTTATTAGCATAACATAATACAATGTTATTGATATTACAAAACAAAAAACAAAAAACAAAAAAAAAAAAAATAATAATAATAATAATTGTACAATACATTTTCAAAATTTATGATTTATGCTAGTAGTTTCAATCTGTAGTTTTTACGTGCATCTTTGGACTAAAACAGTTCGAGAAAAGTACGATATGGGTTCAAACCTAATCAATCTAATTATTTAAAGATTTCTATCCTATTTATTTGTTACTCTGACGTTTATCATTGGCCATACATATATATTTACTTAAATTATTCGTAGTTTTTTTTATTATCATTTTTCATCAATAAAATAAATTTGTACATAGATGATCGAGTATGATAAAACTTTGGTATTAACTGACTTCTAATTTGTTGATAAAGAAGACATATTAGTACAAAGTGAAATTCGTCTTCTATTTCATTCAGATTACATAATTTACAGATTCTATTCTCTCTTAGTATGCTATTGAATCTACATGTACCTTCCTCGATCAATAAATGGTGTGATGAACATCTTAATTTTGTAAGTTCATTTCTTTGTTTATCATTAATAACACAGTTAAGATAATTTTCAAATTCAAAATATAGTTTAAAAGATCTATAACATTGCAGTTTAGATGAGTTGTCTATATCCGTAAGCCAGTTTTGAATAAATGTGTCCTTTATTTTTTTAGTTATCATCTCTATGGCTGCATTCGTAACAATCGCTTTACTATGCATGAATGATAGTCCTAAATTATTTAATATGTATATGATATTTTTATGAAAACCATTTACGATATTACCATTGGTGTCTTTCATATTAAAAACTTTACATAAAAGACTATTAGGGTTTGATAGTATCCTTTGCCAATATCTTATAATTGCTATTTTGAGGTGTACAATCAATGGATAACGACCCACTTCGCCATATATGGCTGCGGTTGGAGTCTGCGTACGTACACATAAGATCTGCTTTAAAAATTTCAAATGTATTTTTTCAATGTCATCAGCCTTATGAAGACCCCATATACAAGCTCCGTACATCAGGATTGGGAGAATAAGTGAATCGAACAGGTGTATTTTTTCAGAAAAATTCATTGAAATCTTTTGACAAGTAGAATTCAATGCAAATAATGCTCTTAAGGCTTGCTCTGACAACTTTTTCTGAGTTAGATGAAACTTTCCATTATAAGATAATGTTACTCCAAGATAAGAACAATTTGTGACTGTGGCTAGTTTCTTTCCATCATAATATATTTCAGCATCCTGTCTAGGGCGTCCATTTTTACAGACCATGACTACAGTTTTGCTAGTATTAACTGTGAGCCCCCATTTGTCACAGTAATTCTTTAACCTATCTAATAAAACTTGAGGGCCTTCCCTAGTGTAAGAAAATAAGACTGCATCATCAGCAAATAATAACAGGAACAGTTTTAAATCATTTAGAGTAACATAATCATCATTATGATTGAGAAGACTCTCATAGAGGTCATTTATGAACAAAATGAACATCACGGGTGAAATAGATTCTCCTTGCTTTACACCATTTAAACAACTGAAACAATCGTTCATAATGTTATCCGACCTTACACACGCTTTGACATCACTATACATAGATCTTAGCATCTTAACCATTTTACTTGAGGTTCCACGTTTTAATAATTTAATACACACTGTCAAAGGCTTTTTTATAATCAACAAAGGCACAGGAAAGTGGCTTCTTTTCTACATTTATGACTGTCTGTATTATTGAATTTAAAAGGAATAAGCAGTCGATCGTACTTTTACCGCTGCTAAAACTAAACTGATAATCCGAGAGAACGGTGTTTTGTTCAGCCCAGTCTCTTAGACGCTTTTCTATAATTCGAGATAAAATTTTTGAAAATATACTAGTTAATGTAATACCACGATAATTGTTTACATCTAAATTATCTCCCTTTTTTGGTACAGGCACTATTACTCCAAGTGACCAATTATAATTTAACAATTACCTTACCACATGATTCTTACATGTAACTTTAATCCATTTTGAAATAATTATTGTATAATTATTGTATAAAACTATGGTTTAAACAAAAGAAAACAATTACATTGTCAATATTAAAATCTATCACTTTGTTAGATTGGTTACCTCCCCTGATACAGCAAAGTGTATAGAGATCGGTACAGGCTACTAAAAACGGGCGGAATTCTGCTCGTCTGTATTAGAACAGCCACGACGCAAGACTAATAGAGATTCACGGGAGGTCACGCTCACTTCGAGAGCAGTAGATTTTCCGATATTTTTTACCAGTTTATCACTTTGTCTGACCCTTGTGCTTACATGGCGCGCTATACTGCGTTTTGATTGGCTGATAGGACCTGTCAATCAAAATCGACAGAAAGGTCAATTCGGTCAAGTCTAAAATTTTTCCAAACGACAAAATTTTATACCAGTCCGATTCAAAAGCGTATGCAGACGACATATAAAATGTTACTGAAATGATGGGATTTATCTTTGAAAGGGCAGAAAACATTGTAGGAAAAGGAGAAAATGTTGGTTACAAGCATTTTCGCCTTGTCTCACTATTTTTTCGAAGACCTTCTTCCCTAGAGTCGTTAAACTTAGCCTTTTGGATGAGACGTTAAACCTAGGCCCCGTGTGACGGTGCTTTTCACCGCACACGTTAAAGAATTTGGCGTAACTTTGAACGGGACAAAATCTTGCACAACCCCCGTAACATAACTTACAGCCTTCAGGGGACATCTTCCATATTGGGCAACCGGTGGCGACGATAAATAAACGGAAAATCAATCAATCAGGGTCGTTAAAACTCGGGTTTTGTAAAGAGTTAGGGCCATGCATAGCAGATGAATTCAGCAACGACGGGAAAAAGGTTATCTGGCAATGTCCATTACGCTATCAAATATAGTACGCTGACGTAACACGTTTAGGGACTACTTTTCAGCTTGGTGCCCGATTTGACTGGTCGAAAAAAAATTAGCGTTCACCCGACATTGATTTAACAAGGTTAACACCAACTAAACTATATATTTTTTTAACTTTTTACCGTTTTTGTTGCTGGTAAACCAGCATTTTGTACTTTCCGATAACGTTGTCCAACCATCCAAATACAAATTACAACATCTGAGTAATTTTTCGGATATAAAAACCTTTCAAAATGGGCATGCCTAAAAAATTGTATTCTGGTAATCAACCACTAACATACCGGGGCTCAGTTTTTCCCCAACTCTTCATGCATCTACTAAATGCAATGGACTTTTTCAAAATTAGGTACACAGACCGCAATTTCTCAAAGAGGGGGAGGGGGTCCTGAAAATTTCAGAAAATAACGGACAGTGGACAGTGTGGCTCAAGATCAGACTGCTTGTTCTGTGTAGTCTTATGTGAATTTACACTACTGGCAAAAGACAATATGATCTTTCTCAATGTTGTATACACAAACAGTTCAAATTTGCTCAGCACTCGAAAGGCTCATATCTCGGGTTCAACATATTCACCAATATTCTCATATTCACCAACCATTCTTTCAAACTATTCTTCCGGTTACTCTCAACAATTTTCTACTGAAATTAACGCAACTTCTGATTGGCTAAACCAAATTTGCTTTAGCCAATCAGAAGTGTTGCTAATTTCTTAAATCTAGAATTAGGCTTAGAATGAAAGTAAGAATTGATAGTGAATACAGACCCAAGATTCTAAACCTACCTCATAGTATGAATAAAATCCACTTTCTGACGTATAATCCCCTTGAGGCGAGGCTCTCATCGCCGGACTTCCAGGCTGGTACTGAGATGGATTGGTGAGCGTAAACCCTCTACCGTAGGTTGCGAGTCCGATGATCAATTTTTCTTCCGGAGTTCCTCGTTCAACCCAATAATTAGCTGCCCAAGCCTGTATGTCACACACACACATACACAAAAAACCCACAGATAAGCGATGGTCGATATCATTTTCTCTTAACTCTTTAGCAGACAATAAATTTTAGATTTGGATTTTTTTTTTCACATTTTTTTCTACCATTTTAAGCATACATTTCATCATTTGAGCCAAATCTGGTTTGTCGTCTGCAAATGCTTTCAATAATTTTAGTTTAAAAATATTTTATTCATCAAATAAATATAACTTTCAACAGACTGACAATGACATAGAATAACAAAAATAACTGATGAAATAGACAAGAATGAAAGCAAAGCTTATATGGTTCTAGTCCAAATTTCAGGTTCACAGTTGGTAATGGGATTTATAATGACATGGCTACAGTAAGAAAAATAATAATGGTAATTTGACAAATAGCGAGGAAAAACAATGACAGCAATTAAAGAAATAAAAGATTTTAAAAAAGAGTGTTGTGTGGAGTGTTAAACTTGAGGATTCCGAGGTATTTTTTCACAGGCTACGAGTAATTTCTTCCGCCACGACCATCACAAATCATTAGATATCAGTAGCTATTAACCCTTATCCTGCCTTTTTAGTGTTAGGCCCTAACCGTACAATTCCATGCTTTAAACAAGATAAGCCGAGCCCCGGTAGTTCATCCGGTAGCGTACAGGTCTCGAGAGCAGAATGTCGCTGGTTTGATCCCCGGCTCGGCCAATTTCTTTCCGAGAATTGATGATAGTCATTGCGACAGGATTTATTCCTCTCTCAGCACTGACCATTGTTTCGACGATGATTATGTGGGAAAGCAGCCAGTGTCTTGGAAAGAATATTGTGCGGAGTACTGGTAAAACAAACTCCAGGAAAGCATGGATATGTGCACTGGCCGCCGTCATATAACTGAAATAATGTTGAAAACGGCTTTAAACACCATACAATCAATCAATCATTTAAACAAGATAACAGGATTTAAAAACAATAATAAAAAGGAAAACCAACAATACTGATAACTACTATTTTCTCTTTTCAAACAATGTTCTCTACCGTATCATGGCCAAATTACACCATTTAAACCTCATTTAACTAATCTACCAAACGACAAAAATGTAGACTTATCCAAATTGAAGGCACTTGCAGGCGACAAATTAAATGTGGCTCAATGATGATTTCTGTCTTTGATAGGGTAGAAAACATTGTGAGAAAAGGAGAAAATGCTGGTTACCAGAATGGACGAGTCTAAAATGTTACCTTCTGGTAAAGCGTTAGAAAAGAAATCTTTACCATATTTAGATACGACTGTTCCCCAGATTCGTCTGCCCGTTGGAATAACGGACTATTATGTCCCACGGTAGTCTCCCAGTGCCCGTGTAGGTCGTAAGACATGAGGTTTATGAAATCCAGATACCTGAAATTACAATATTAAGTCTTAACTCTTTACCAAACGACAAAATCTTAAACTTGTCCAAATTGAAAGCATTTGCAGACGACATATCAAATTTAGCTGAAGTGACGGTAATTGTCTGTGAAAGTAAAAAATCTTGTAGGAAAAGGAGACAATGCTGGTTACCAGCATTTTCTCCTTTTTCCACGAGGTTTTCACAAGGCTATTTTCTCGGGATCGTTAAAACTCGGAATTGTGTAGTAAAGAGTTAATCCTGTAGAAAAACGATCGGTTTTTTTTTTTTCAAAAAAACAAAAATGCCCAGCACTTTACTAGCAGGCTGCCTAATGTATTTATCAATAGGTTTAAGCCACAGATTCATTGCCATTTTTTCTTTTTTTTTTTGCGGGGGGGGGGGGGGAGGGGGGGGGCTTCTTCTCATTCATTTACAGTAATCATTTCAAATTTTACAACCGTTTAAAGCATTATTGAAACCAATAGTTTGAACATGTATCGACTTAAGCATGAACTCCTGTTTTATAGGTATGATCCGTGAACTTACTTATGCAGCTCGGCGACGTCATATCCTGTGTCAATATTGTATTTACCGGCCGGAACCGCAGCCGATAGCAAAAGTCTATCTCGACCGGAATCGTCTGCTTCTCTCTGGAATTCTTCCATCAGGTCCTGCAACATAGTCAGAGTGGTAGGTCATACGTTCTTTAAGAACCGCCCGCGCACGGCTACTAATTTTAGTCGTTAAAGTGTATAATCATCGACCGTTGGTCGTAATACTCTCTAATGATCGACCACTGGTCATAAGACTATCAAACATCGACGATTGATCCTGTTATTGTATAGCCGTAAATCATCAACCCTTGGTCGTAAGACAGTATAATCATAGAAACTGGTTGCTGAACACAAAATTCATCAATTTTTGGTCATAGGACCGTATAAGCATCGACTTCTGGTCGTAGGACTGCATGGTTATCGACCGTTGATCGTAGGATCACTAAATGCCAGTCATAGGACTGTATGATCATCGACCTTAAGTCGTCACATTGTAATTAGACTGTGAAACCATTGTTCGTTGGTCGTAAGACTGGATAATGACCGATCGTTGGTCGTAAAACTGTATGATTATCGTCCTTTGAACAGTCCTAGGGCTGTACAATTATCGACCCTTCGTAGTAATACTATATAATCATCGACAGATGATCGTAATATTGTATTTATTCATCGGCTTCTGGTCGTATGACTCTAAAATCATTTACCATTGGTCATAAGAATGTATAATTATCGAACATTGATCGTAACAATGTGCAATTACCGACCATTGATCCTAGGATTACATAACCATTGAATGTTGATCGTTATACAGTGTTAGCATCGACCACTGGTCGGATTACCGTATAACCATTTACCCTGAAATTGTAAATCATCGGTCCTTGATCGTAAGACGGTATAATTATCGACCGCCGGTCCTAGATCATAATATGCATCGACCGATGGTCAAATGACTGTATAAGCATCGACTGGTCGTAGAACTGTAAAATTGTAAAATTATGGTAATTTGAAACACGCCTTGAGAAAATAGTGTACCACCAGTTCGGATTACTCATGCTAGCACTTCAAACTGCTCTCTCAGTCAAAAAGTATCCATAGTCCTTGTGCATGACAATTTTAGATCTTATGTGCATCTATTGACTTGTAATCAGCTCTGCAGTCTCGAACGATATATTTCGAAAAGGCAAGTAAACTGAAAATATTTTGTTCCCAGTCAGGTAGAGTTATTGCTCTATAAGTACGCTTGTACACACTGGGGTAAGAAAATGAAAAAGTCTCGCTAGACAGTGCGAGATTATGGAAAAATGTGAGGAAAATAAACCGTACACAACCACACGACGAAAATATTATTTAATAGTGAAGAAATGACAGTCAAAGTATGCATGGCAGTGAAATGTACGTTCGTTTGAACAGATGTTCCATTCGACTGTAATTCATTTTGATTAAATGTTTGTTTGTTTACGCATTGGTGCGGTAGTGACATCTAAACGCGCCTTCTAATTGAAAAGTTCCAGTAATGGAAATTGGAACGGTTAAAAAAATGGTAGTCTTGTATTCATATTAATAGGATTTAACTCATTACCGACTAAAACAAATTTACTTCAGAAAACTTGGAAGATATCACTGTAAAAAAATTTAATAACTAATACGAATCAAAGTTTGACACAGGAATATATTGTGCTCAAACAAAGCTGCACAAGGAGAAACGACTTGTGATTTCTACGTTTTCCACAATGTTTTCAAAGTGCAGTGCAATAAAAGAATTATCTGAAGGATATACAAAAGTTATTTCTATTAGTTCCTTACCTTGAGAAGAAGAACAAAATTCACTTTATCAGCTGGACGTCCACCGCGTAGAACCGGGTACTCCCAGTCCAAATCGAATCCATCAAAACCGAACGTTCGGAGAAAGTTGGCCGTCGTTTGTGCGAAGTTTAGCCTTAAGGCTGAGTCAAGGGACATATTGGAGAATCTTTCGCTGCCAGCACTCCATCCTCCGACTGCTAGAAGAGTTTTTAGGGCTGGGTTAGCATTCTTCAGGGCATTGAACTGTGAGTAGCTGTGCGATTTACGAAACACAGGAAAGAAAGATCTTTAACAAATGTTAGACGGAGTAACAAATACAGAATTGTAACTACTGAAACTCATTCGTGGTTCAATACAGAAAGAAAAAAAATAAATAAATTGTCAACCACGCCAGCTATTGCTTCCTTGTTTTGCATATTGTTGAAATCTTTCAAATAGAGTATATTTTTCGAGACTCAACGTTTTTCTTCATGGTTTGACTATTTGGTCATCTCTCCCTCTTTATATTGTATTATTTCTCTTCATACATATTGTGTCCTGCTGACTAGGTTTTTTATGTAATTTCTATTATTTTTGCTTCTGATTGGTAACTATAGGCTAACACTTTTTTCTACAGTTTGGTTACTTCACTTTTGTATATGTATATACACATCTGACATCATTCATTGAAAAGCTTACATTTTGTCAAGACAATGTACTATGTATACGTCTAAATAAAAATGACTGTCTGTCTGTCTGTCTGTCTGTCTGTCTGTCTGTTAATCCAACTCATCGTTTAGAAAGTAGCGGCTGCTGATAAAAACGGGGTGTCTGGAAATACATGTAGACGACAGAGTAATGGGTTATAGGGTAACGCATAAAAAATTAAATTGCCAATTAGTACGACAATAAGATTATAACCTATCATATGGAGCATGCTCTGTGAAAAGGGGTTTAATGCATCTGAAAAAGTATCGACCCATGTGAGTCTGCGCGGTCCGCACGCAGACCGACCTGGGTCGAAATCTGTTTTTGCTACTTGTAGATTTTGTGCACATTCCAGGACCATTTTACCTTATGATTCAGCCGGATGTTAGACAAAATGGATTTTAGGGATCCATAATTATGAGATGACCTGCGTAGTAAAATGCGTCACAGAGATGCATTAAACCCTCTTTTGCCAGAGCATGGCTCATATAGATTTACAAATGTGCAGATAAGTGCAGAGGGGTATTGATTTATTCTAATGGTTACAGCCTTTGTATAATGGAGTCATACATGGTCCCACAAAGAGGCTCGTAAAAAAGATCCGTAGAGGCCCGTAGCATAAACATGTCCACATTTTAAATCAATTTCGAATTACCATTGATTGATTCTAGATTTACACCAAAAGGTGGGTAAAAACAAGCAAATATAGCTACGTTAAAAAAAAACGAACAAAATGGAACAAATTCAAGCAGAACTAAAACCATCCTTAGATAAAAGTCCGGTCGGCTTATTGAAAGCACAGTGCGAGTTGCACGTGCACGTAAAGGATTTGTATATCCGCTCCAACGTTTTGGTTAGAAATATCAATGTCAAGGATTTCGGAAAATTTATCTGAGATGGCAATAGGCATGCTGGAGGATGGGATTCCCACTAAAGAGGTTGCAGCTGGTGTTGGTTTATCCGTGGTTTATCCGAAGTCAGGAGCCTTCGGTGGCGATTTGCGTAGACCAGGAGTACAAGAGACCTACAACGGAAAGGCAGACCGCACGTCACGATTCGAGCCCAGGACCGCTATATCGTGAACCAGTACCTAAGAGATCGCTTTTGAACAGTAACAGCTACAGCTGCCGTAACCCTTCGGACTCGCAACGATCGGATTTCCGCCCAGACGGTGCGGAATCGGAATTCAAACGAATATTTAATTGGACTGGATCTCTTCGATGAAAATGTGTCTGGCGATGTGCTTTTTCCTTATAAATATTTGCCGTAGCTTGGAATGCTGAGCAAAACCTGAGTTGTTTTTGTGTTGAGTGTAACCTCAAGATTAAAACCAGACTGCACAGGACGTGAAGTCCTATCTCGGATCTACATACACTCTTGCATTTTGTGAGATATTTTGATCCCGAATGATCTTTCAGTTGCAATATAAGATCCGTTTTCCCGACTAAAACCGTGCTTTTCATTTCAGAGCTCCAGCAATCTACTGCTGTAGAAAACATTGAAGGAAAAGGAGCAATTTCCAATTTTCATTTAATTTCCATATCAATAAAATTGATTTTTTCCCTCTCTCTTTTTAATCACCAAAGTGTTTTTGTTTCGCTGGGTAATAAGGAAACAATTGGCATGTAACTGATCTAGAATTAACTTCTTCAGTAACGGATAAATGCGCTGTGATAAATGATAAACGAAACTAGGTGGAAGATTTTATTTTCACCATTTTTTTCCCGCCTAGACGGGTTTATTCTATGTGATATTTCTTTCCTAAAACATTTTTTGCAGTATTTTGATGATAAGATTTCCATTACAAATAATGCACTAAGAATGAACACACTATCTCACAAGTACGACTTAGTACGCCCCTACAGATTATCTCTTTCGAAAATTCGAAATAGGAGCAATTGCTCATGTAATTGACTTTGACCTGCGCAATTCTTTCACTATTATGAAATCCCACTTGGCGCAGAACATATATACTTTGTTCCTTTTTTTGCAATGGAAAGGTAGATAACTCCAAAGAAAATCAAAGTACTGAAAGTATAATAGAAAGGTGATGGTAGAAATTTGCTAGCCAATAGGCTTGAACAGTGCACCATTTCATTAAAAGTTCATTCATCTCACGGTTGATAACATTTTTTTCTATGATTGATAGCGTTATTTCATGACAATTTTCCATAAAATCGTGTATTTGTATGGGGTTCTAGGTGTTAGGAAAGTAATCTTGGTGTTTTTCCAGTGATTTGGGAAGCTTTGGTGGTGTTCTCTTACCTATTTATCATATATGGCGGCGATGTAGACTGTATAAACTAGACCATGTCAAAGTTGCGAAACGAGACCAATTTCAAATATGGAGCTGATTCTATGACATTTATCTCTGAAGTTCATTGTATCTGTAATTGGCTTGAACAGTGTTTCTACTGGCTTGTTATTTTCATAAATAAAATGACACAGATGCATCTGTTCATTCTATGAGGACTTATTTTTCTTGGAACGTATGATTTATTCGTCGTCACAGGATTTCAGTTTGACGGTTGACTTAAGAAGGTATGACCTGAAAGATTATCACCTTCTAAAATTCAGTTTGGTTTTAATTCTGCTTAAATTTGTTCCATTTTGTTTGGCTTCGTTCTTTTTCGTTTCGTTACGTTTCGTCTCGTTTCGTGTCGATTCCGTTTCTTACTGTATAGGGACCCCATTTAATTAACAATAGGAATACACAACCATGTATTTGCTGATAAAACAGTATGGCAGAAGTTCTTCACTCTTATTGTTCAAACGGCACCCCTACATCCATTCATCCATCCATATATCCATTCATCATTAATCGGTGATTAATTAATTCATTTGTTTTATCCATCCATCCATCCATCTACCATTATAACTTCCTCTATATACTCACAGTGTGAGGTCATTCCATTCAACTGTTTGCAATTCATAGACCTCGGTCGGCATTTGAGCGAAAGAGAAGATCAAATGAGTACATAAGAATGGGTCGATGTCGGTCGGCATAAATTTTCCCATACCTGATCTGTATTGCGACCAGTTCGAGTAGTAACATACCCGCTTAAAATCTGAAAAAATAGACAACGTCACTTAAATCATACGGGTACAAACCTTAATTTTACTGAAGTTGTATTTTCGAACAGTGTAGATCAAAATCATACTTCTCATAACGAGCAGTCTGATCTTGAATCCACACTATCCAAAAGAGAAAATCATAAGGAAACAAAGAATTTGTCTTTTAAATTCTGCAAACATAACACGTAATATTAACTCTATACTAAACGACAAAATTTTAGACTTGTCGGAGAAAAAAGGCATCTGCAGGCGATAAACTATTTAATATGTCAACAGTAAAAAGCCTACATGCTAGTGCTAACATGATTAAACTAGTTAAACCAGGGTCCGTATTCATCAACCTGTCTTTAGAACATTCTTAGTGTTATTTTCAAGAATTTTCTTAACCCTTTACCAAACGACAAAATTTTAGACTTGTCCAAATTGAAAGCATATGCAGACGACAAAATAAATTTGACACAAATATTGAAATTTGTTTTGGGAAGGGTGTCTTACATTGCAATTTGAATTAAGTTAATTTTACAAATGTTACAGAAACAAAACGACGGTCTAATAACTATACTAAACAAACAAATGTTTGAATGACCATGTCGAGCCCCGGTAGCGCAGTCGGCAACCTACGGGACTTGAGAGTAGGGGATCACTGGTTCGAATCCCCAGCTCGGCCATTTTCCTTCCGAGGACTGGTGATAGTCAGTGCAACAGGATTCATTCCTCTCTCAGCGCTGATCATTGTTTCGATGATATGGGAGAGCAGCCAGTGGCTTTGAAAGAGTATTATCCGAAGTACTGGAAACAGCAGCTCTACGGATAGATGCACTGGCCACCGCGATATAACTGAAATAACGTTGAAAACGATGTTAAACACCATACAGTCAATCAATCAATCAACCATTGAACGACCATTAGGAAAAGGCTTCCTCTGAGCCATTTTACACACTTTCATGTTTCAACAGCACTTTTCCCTCTCTGGCTGTAAAGATGTATTTTTAATATGTTTTCTGCAAATACTTTCAATTTGGACACTTAACAAATTTTCGTCCAATAAAAAATGAAAAGGAGGGTGTTAAAATTGAAACGAAAATGAATAAGTAATGGGAACACTTATCCTCATCATTGAAATCTATAGTTGCGGTTTTTTACCTTGCCCATTTATTCCAGGAAGAAATCCAAGGAACACAAGTCCGCTCAGCAGAAACACGTTTCGGACCATCTTCATCAATGGTCTGCAATATACGATATGAAACCTATATCTACTGGCTCTTTTTAAAAGCCAAGAGCTTTCACCTGGTCACTTGACAATAGATTGGATTAATTATCTCTAACACTTTTATCATTTGTATAACATTTACCATATTTCATTTATACCCTAAATCGTTTTTTAGAGGGTTTGTACTAAGATTTTCTTTTCTGTACCATATCATTTTTTTTTTTTTTACCCTTTGGTAAAAAGAAGACTCGCATTTTCGGCGTGTGCGTTTTACGCGTAGATATACACCAAAGTGAATCGTACAAACAGCATTTCCCGTTTTCGTCTTTTCAGAGAGTAGGAGAATGAAGCGCCACAATAGTTATTATTAACTGTTTACCGGACGAAAAAATTTTAGACGATACGACAAATTTTATGTGGTTCAAATTATAAAAAATTTTATAGACAGAGTGTAAAAAAAAAAACATTGTGGGAAAAGGAGAAAATGCTGGTTACCAGCATTTTCTCCTTTTCCCACTATGTTTTCAAAAGCTTTTTTTTTTTCCCTCAGCGTCTTTAAAACTTGGAATTTTGTGGTAAAGGGCTATCTCTTCACCAGACGACAGAATTTTAAATTTGTCCAAATAGAAAGCATGTGCTGACGATGTATGCCAATTAAAATATGACTCATATTATCCGATGTAGCCTTGAAAAAGTAGAAAACATTGTGGGATAAGGAAAAAAAAGCTGGTTACCACAACTTTCTCCCTTTTCACACAATGTTCAGCGTACAAAAGCCTCGGTCCGAAGGGTTATCAAAATATTGGACTGTTTGGTACATCGTTCACATTTAAGGACTACGCCTTTTGCGACATTTATATTTTGACTATAGTCTACACTGTAAAACAAAGATTAGAATGCACAGAACATGCAGTCAGATCTTGAACCAACATAATTCGATATTCTAAAAAATATTCGAGCAAAAATAGTCGCTCGGTTTGCGATGTTTGGATTTTTACATTTGTTTGGGAAAGTCCATTTTTGTTATTAGACGGTATAAGGGTTTATAGATCTATCTCGATTTTCGGCTTTGGTCCTTCGGTCTTGTGCAATAATTAGCTCTAAGTCCCTTAACCCCTTACCATATAATCATGATTTTTAACGATCCTGAAAAAGAAGCCGTTTGGAAAACATTGTGGGAAAAGGAGAAAAATAATGGTTACCAGCATTTTCTCCTTTTCCCACAATGTTTCATATCTTATTGACAAATCTCTAAATTTTAGCAATATTCAATTTGTTGTTTGCAAATGCTTTAAATTTGGACCAGTCTAAAGTTTTGTCGTTTGGTTAAGAGTTCAGTCCCTTAATCTATCGATCCTGCGTTAATTACGACCATTAGGGGGGAAGACTTCTGAAAACGCTTGGAGAAAAAGTAGAACTTGAATGCTGGTAAACAGCATCCCGGGGCCCCATTGTATTCTACCCTGTCGAAGACGAAATTTCATATTTCAAGAAAGACGTTATACATAACTTGTCGCCTACAAATTCAACCAATATGGATATTTTAATATTTCTAGTTTGGTAAAGAGGTTAATTCCATCGTAATGACAACATTATAGGTCACTCTGACCTTTGTTCAGTGTTTTGAACAATGCCTCAACTGACAAGCAATCTCCGTTTATATCCGTTCTTTTTCGACTCCCGAGCCTCTGTTCATCGTCTATTTCTAACTCTAAATTTACATGCAATCATACAGAATGCATTTGTATGTAGTTGTATTTTCGAATTTAATTAGAAATGAAATTTGAAAAATTCATCTGATCAAAAAAGCCGGTGCATGACCAATGGCGTCATCGGATATCGATGACGTCAATCTTTTCGATAGTTGTTTGGTAATATTCGGCAATGTATTCATACACCTAAAAACGGTGAAAGGCTCATCTAATCGGTGCATGTATAGTGTTACTGTTATTATCGTCCAAGATTATTTTTGTGTAATGTCAAATTGGAATATACTTTTGAGTGACGTCATGCGAATACCAACTGATTAGTGTGATTAAGTCGACCGTCCAGTACTTCGAAGTAGCAATCAGTAATCCTAATAAATCCCAGAGGCCCTGCTCTGATACCACCCGCCTCAATCCATGTACTCCGGTAAAGCCAGTATGTTACCGATATACAAACGGGGCGTAACCGTGGATAGACGAAGAAACCATCGGCAAAACACCGGTAACAGACCAAGTTACGACTTGTAAACCTGGTAAATAAGTTAAATGAAATGTTCAAGCTATTGGTAAAAACCCGAATATCGCTATTTTTTGGTGAAGAAATATCTCCTTATTGGACAGTAGATCCAAGATCATACTGCACGTTCTTGCAGTTTGATCTTGATCCACACTGTCCTCAAAAGGTCCTTGAGTCGCGCTAAGCAGTGTAAGGCTTAAAATGCCTCCGTCAATCAAGAAAGAGCATTTTAGAGTCATATTAAAACATTTCGCATCCTAGATCAAGACTAATATTTAATACCAGAGCATAAATAAATAAATAAATAAATAAATAAATTTAATCTACCAGATCTGCAATTTCAATAGCCCTATATTCCGATATAGTTTTCCAAACATGCGGACGGCGTGTGTGCAGTCTGATGTTGATAACCTCCGCCTACAAAAGGACGGTGTGCTCTTGATCCACATAGCCTACAAAGAAAGCTTAAGTTGAACTAAAAATACGCACTTGTATTTGTGCGTTATGGGTGATACGCTCTTAATACTAAATGACCGATACGTAGCAAAACGAGGATATTGTACCTAGCAAAATCGACGATATGGTACCTAGCATAATCGAGGATATGGTACCTAGCACAGTCGACGATTTGATACCTAGCAAATCGAGGACATGATACCTAGCAAAATCGAAGACACGGTACCTAGCATAATCGAGGACCCGGTACCTAGCGTACCGGAGAATATGGTACCTCGCGATTGGAGGACTTGGTACCTAGCAAAATCGAGGATGTTGAACCTAGCAAAATCGATGATGTGGTACCTAGCAAAATCGATTTTTCGCTACCTAGCAAAATCGAAGATATGGTACCTAGCAAAATGGAGGATGTTGTACCCAGCAAAATAGAGGATACGGCACTTAGCAAAATCAAGGATGTGGTACCTAGCAAAGTCGACGACCCGCTACTTTGCAAAATCGAGAAAATGCTACCTAGCAAAATCGAGGATATGGTACGTAGCAAAATCGAGGACATGGTACTAACATAATCGAGGACCCGGTACCTAGCATAATCGAGGACCCAGTACAATCGAAGGTATAAGAATGCGCGTGTAGTTTTTTCAGAGAAAAACTCTCCCAATAATACAGGTACCTAGCATAATCGAGGACCCAGTACAATCGAAGGTATAAGAATGCGCGTGTAGTTTTTTCAGAGAAAAACTCTCCCAATAATACAGGTACCTAGCATAATCGAGGACCCAGTACAATCGAAGGTATAAGAATGCGCGTGTAGTTTTTTCAGAGAAAAACTCTCCCAATAATACATGTATCGTTATAACGTTACTGTCTACTTCTCGCCAGAGCCAAGCCCCCGTAGCTCAATTGGTAGCGTACAGGACTTGAGAACAGGAGGTCGTTGGTTCGATCCACGGCTTGGCAAATTTCTTTCCGAGGATTGATGATTAGTCATTGCGACAGGATTCATTCCTCTCTCACCACTGACCATTGTTTCGACGGTGGTTATGTGGGAAAGCAGCCAGTGGTTTTGAAAGAATGTTGTGCAAAGTACTGGTAAAAGGAACTTCAGGAAAGCATGGATAGGTGCACTGGCCGCTGAAATAATGTTAAAAACGGCGTCAAACACCATACAAACAATCAATCAAACTTCTCGCCAGAAGGTTGATTGAATGTTGTTTTCTGCCGCTGTTAAATTTTTCAGTCATATCACAGCTGACTTACTCCTTTGTTTTACCAATACGATGTGAGGGCGCGAGTCATAAACTTTTGCGCACAGAGTAGATCAAGATCTTAAAAGATCTACACTGTCCGATAAGGAGATATCTCCACGCCCCCCCCCCCCCCGTCCTCCCCCCCTCCCCCGCAAAAAAAAAAACAAAAAACTTTGAAATAGCAAAATTTAGGTTTTTCGTATCGGCTTAAAAGTTTCATTCCACTTTAGCAGGATAAGGATTTAGTGTGTTGTCTAGTCTAAGGACGTCGTGCGAAAAGTAGAGAGGATCGAGTCAGTTGCGTTCAGGTTTCGAATCCTACGCTTGGACTTCTGAGCCACGCCAGACTCTTTCGCCAGAAAGAAGCGGGCCTGTAAAATGACTTTGGAGCCGGGCTAAATCCTTTTTTTTTTTCGGATTACCATAAGACACACCAACAAACCGAAACTGCTTGCTTTAACTCCCTACAAGGTCACAAAAATTCTATACTTTTCGATATTAACTCTTCAGCTGCTAAGTGCGACGCACTGACCTCTTGCGGACAATGTAAAATCAAGATAAGACTGCACAGAACCTGCATTCTGATCTTAGATCTACACTGTCCGATAAAGAGATATTTTTCTCCTAAATGATAAGTTTGAAATACATATGTAACATTATTCGGATTTTTACTATCGGCTTGAAAGTTTTATTTAACTTACCTAGCAGGATAAGGGTTAAAGGAATTTGCAGATGCCGAATTAAATGTGGCTGAAATTATTATGGCACTTGTCTGTTAGTGGATGCGAAATGTATGAAAAGGAGAAAATGATGATTACCAGCATTTCCTTCTTTTTCGACATTGTTTTCAAAGGCCAGTTTCCCCAAGGTCGGTAGAATAAGGAATTGTGTGGCAAGGTAAAATGTCGTCCTCGCTTTACTCGTTTTTCTGAAATGTTTACATTATCTGTAAGCTGCCCATTGTCGCAAAATACAAACATTGTGACATTTTTCCGCTAGTTTGGTTACACTCAATTTCTGCTTGAACTGTTTTGCACAATGTTGTTTACATACATTTCGATTACGAACCGTTAAATGGCAACAACAGACTTTCATGTTTGTGATGTACTTCTAAATGAACCATGCTCTGACAAAAAGAGGTTTAATGCATCCCCGTCGTACCGAGCAAGTAACATTTTAATGATGGATCCATAAAATCTATTTTGTCTGACAACCAGCCGAATCAAGAGGTAGAAAATTCACCAATAGCGAAAAGTGTCGACCCAGGTCAGCCCGCGTGGACTGCCCAGGCTGACATGAATCGATACTTTTTTGTAGATGTATTGAACGCCCCTTTTCACAAAGCATAGCACAAATTTTGGAATCGAGCCCGGTAGATCAAAATTAGACGGCACGGAATGTAATCTGAATTTTGATCTACGCCTTCTCACATCCTGCTTGTTTTGAATTATGGCCAGTAATCTCCTGTTCAAGTACTACAAGAAATGTATTGTACAAAAAGAAAGGCGGGGCAAATGGGACTGAATTAAAAATATTGAAACTCATCTACCAGCAAGTGCCTGTTTTTTCTCATTGCTTGCATGGTGTCGAAATGTGAGATATTGAATTGGATGTTAGCCATGCTCTGTAGAAAGGGGGCTTAATGCATCTGCAAAAAAGTATCGACCTAGGTCAGCCTGCGCAATTAGGAAATTGACCAACAGCGAAAAGTTTCGGCCCAGGTCAGCCTGCGCGGACTGCACAGGCTGACCTGGGTCTATACTTTTCGCAAATGCATTAAGCCCCCTTTTCACAGGGCATAGCTCATCTATATTTATGACCTATGGAAAATTACTATGAATTAATTCGAAACTAAAACCAAGAAGTTGGTCAAAATCCAGCTAATGAAGCTACACCGAAAAATACAAAAACTATCAGGTAACCTTTCTATATATGAACTGTACGGCTGACTTTAAAATTAATACGCATATATTTATAGAAAGGATTTGGCATCATTTTCCTGCAGGATATTTTGCTACTAGATTAATTCGTTCAAAACATTTTCCCCGTTGTATCTATGTTTGCATTTTTTCCTGAATTTTGATCTACCACTGTCCGAGCATTTTTCAAGGTTACCTAGGCAAATCGAAAGCATATTCATGGGACGAAATAAATATGGCTCAAATGACGACTTTCAAAGGGTTGAAAACATCGCAGGTGGGAAAATGAGAATATGCTGGCTACCGGCACTTTTTCCTTTTCCCACCATGTTTTCTTCCTCGTGGCCTCAAGTCTTCTTCCGCAAGTTCGTTCAAACTTGGGACTGATTGGGAAATAATAAATTAACCCTGTACCAAACAACCCCGTCTTTTAATAAACCTAAGATGGAAGGCTTTTGGAACATTGTGGGGGGAAAAAAAGGGAAAAAGCTGGCTACCCGCATTTTCTACTTTTCCAACAATGTTTCTAGTTTTTCCAAGCACGAATCCCGTCATTTGAGCCATATTTAATTTGACATCTGTAGTATGCGAATGCTTTCAATTTGGACAAGTCAAAAGTTTAGTTGTTTGATCATGGTCTAAGGCCATAGATATCATACCTTTTCATCAAATAATTGCAAAACTTGTCAGAACAAGTTCAATCAGTCTGATCGTGATCTATTCCGTCTGCAGAAGCCCGTGTCTACGCCTATGGCTCTAAAAGGGCTAAAACTTTTGTCTTCTGGCAGAGCTAAACCTTTTTTCCCTGCTGTATTGTGTAAAAAACAAAAACAAACCATCTTTTAACACCCAGCTCTTGATATTGATGTGTAAACTGAAGTTTATCCCTTAATTTAACAATCCCTAGCTTTCAGAACCCCAAAGAAGAATGTTTAAGAAAATATTCTGGCAAAAGGCAAAAATGCTGATGACCAGCATTTTATCCTTTTCCTACAAGGTTGTCTACCCTTTCAAAATCACACCACATCATATGAACCACATTAAACCCCTCAACATACCCTCCAGAGCTTTAACGACCTTGAGGAAAAAGGATTTTGAAAGACTGAGGGAAAAAGAGAAAATGGTGGTAGCCATGATTTCTACACTATCAACAACAGATATCGAGTTACATTTAGTTTGTCGTCTGCAAATTCTTTCAATTTGGTCTAATCAAAATTTCGTCGTTTGGTAATGAGTTAATATATTGTCTACAAATTCTTTCAAGTCTACAAGTATAAACTTTGGTGGTTTCGGAAAGCGTCAAACAGTCGAACATGTATTGAAGAATGTAGACGAAGATCAGACAGCACATTATTGCAAGCTGATATTTGTCTGTACACTTCTCAAGAGGACATCATTTTATCAACTCTTTACAAAATCTTAGACTTGTACAAATTGAAACAATTTGCAGACGACGATTTAAAGGTGGCTCAAAAGATGTAATTTGACTTTGATAGGATAGAAAACATTGTAGGAAAAGGAGAAAATGCTGGAAACTAGCATTGTCTCCTTTTCCCACAATGTTTTCAAAAGGCTTCTTCCTCAGGGTCGTTTAAACTGAGGATTGTGTGTTAAAGGATTAACTCTTTACCAAACGACAAAATTTCAAACTAGTCCAAATTGAAAGCATTTGCAGACGGCAAATTAAAGGTGGCCCCAGTGATGAAATTTGTCATTAACAGGTTAGAAAACATTGTGGGAAAAGGAGAAAATGCTGGTTACCAGCATTTTCTCCTTTTCCCACAATGTTTTCAAAAGGCCTCTATCTCAGGGTCGTTAAAAGTCGGGATTGTGTGGTAAAGGGTTAACTGGTCTCTTTATTTTTGGGATACTGCTTACAAAAACAAACAAATTGTAGCGTGGGTCGGAAACCGAATTTGTACAAATTAATTTTTCAGTATTCAACTGTTGTACAAACAATCAAATATCTGCGTATTGATAGTTTATCTCCTTTGCATCACTAGCCTATCCCCCGTCCCCCTCCGGACATCAAAACTTTAATTAAAATTTGTTTTGTCATGTGCCTTTACCCATTATTCTATCGCCTATTTTTGAATACGCTTAAACTTTCCACAAATGATACAAAATGACTTTTTATATTAAATGTATATTAGAAACTCACTACATTTATAGAGTTGACCGTAATATAAATTGTTAATTCGAAGAGTTCTCTTAACCCTTTGCCTTCCAAATAAATAAACGAAACTTTCAAGCCAGGACTAAAGACCCAAAATTTGCTATTTCAAAGTTATTGAGCGGGAAAACTCTCCTCATCGGACAGTGTAGCTCCAAGATCAGGCTGCACGTTCTGTACACTCTGATCTCGATCTATATTGTGCGCAAAATGTCCTTGAGTCGTGCTCAGCAGCCTAAGGGTTGATTCTCCAATCATTCGGATAGTTCGGCGTACGTGGTCTAGATATAGTTATTGATTGAGTGTGTGACTGAGTGAGTGACTGAGTGGGAGGGTGGGTGGGTGAGCGAGCGAGCGAGCGAGCGAGGATCGAACCCTGTTGGTTCGATCCTCGCTCGCTCGCTCACTCACTTGTGAAGCCTACACTTTCGCTACTGAGTAGTAGGATCATCCTACCATAATAGTATGACCAGTATATATTATATAGACTGTGGTGACCAAACTGCACGTTCTGCAAAATCTGTACACTGCCATATCTGACCAGTTGTATATGATTTTCTTTGAGTAAAAATGCTTTTGAAAACATTGTGAGTACAGGAGAAAATACTGGTAACCAGCATTTTCTCCTTTTCTCGCAATGTTTTCAAAAAATTTCTTTCTCGGGGTCATTAAAACTCGGAACTGAGTGGTACAGGATTTTTGATGTTGCGGGTAACAAAAACCCTTTGCCAAACAACGCCGCGTTTTACGATCTTGAGGAACAAGGCTCTTGAAAACAGTGTTGGGAAAGGAGAGGATTCTGGTGACAATTTCGACCACAAATCCCATCACTTGAGATAGGTTTAATGTTTCGTCTTCAAGTACTGTCAAAGTAGAAAAAGTCGAAACTTGTGCCGTGTGGTAAAAAAGGTCATGCGGCAAACCTCCGGTGATCCGTTGATCAAAACTAGAAGGTACGGAATCGGCCGAGTTGTGACGAGTGGTAAAAAGCTATATAGGGATTACCAGAGCTGTGTTCTGGCAAAAGGGGGTTCAACGCATCTCCACAGTGCATTATACCAAGCAAGTCGTTACATAATAATTGGTTCATAAAATTCATTTTGTCTAATAACCGTCTGAACCATATGGTAGAGTGCTCCTTTAACACTTAAGCTGCTGAATAAATGAAACGCAAATTTCTACTCAATACTAAAAGCCCAAACACTGCGGTTTCAAAGTTGATTTCACCGGAAAGAAAATACCGTATCGGACAGTGTAGATCAAAGATCAGACTGCACGTTCTGTGCAGTCTGATCTTGATCTACACTGTCCGCAAAAGGTCAGAGGGTCGCGATTAGCAGCTTAAGGGTTAACATGCAGAAAATTTACCTATAGCAAAAGGTTTCGAACCAAGTCAGCCTGCACATTCCACGCAAACCCCCTTTTCTCAGAGTATGACTCATCTATATGAGCCATGCTCTGTAAAAAGTGGGCTTAATGCATCTGCGAAACGTATAAACTCAAGTCAGCCCGTGCAGGCCGCACAGGCTGACCTGGGCTGAAACTTTTTGCTATAGGTCAGTTTTGTGCATGTCAATGGACCATTCTACCAAAGGGTTCAGTCGGCTCTTGCGCAAAGTCAAGTTCACGGATCCCTACTTTTGTGATCACTTGCTTGGCATGATACATCACGGGGATGCATTAAGACCCCTTTTGTCAGATCATGACTCATGTCTATATTTGCATTCTGCATTAAGCCTTAAGCTGCTAATCGCCACCCACTGACCTTTTGCGGACAGTGTAGATCAAGATCAGACTGCACAGAACGTGCAGTCTGATCTTTGATCTACACTGTCCGATACGATATTTTCTTTCCGTTGAAATCAACTTTGAAACGCAATGTTTGGGCTTTTAGTGCTGAGTAGAAATTTGTGTTTCATTTATTCAGCAGCTCAAGTGTTAAAGAAGTTGATAATATACAATGAATGTATATCGACCAACAAATATGGTCAAGCGATTCGAAGGTGAACCCGGTTTGAAAAATAGTCTTTTCAGACGTTATATCATTTTCATATTATACAATTAGATGTAATCAACTCTACTGAACATTTGATATTCGTATGCAGAAAAAATCTTTCACATGTTATCAATTTAATCACGAGAAGTCCATTAAAGTGCACACTTTTAGTTCAATGACCCTTGGGAATGCAGTTAGATCTATATCTGTCGGTGTGTCTCAGTTTTGATGTAATCATAACCCGCTATCAAACGACGAATTTTAGGCATTCCTATACAGAGAGCATAAATTTGCAGACGACGTCATGAATATGGTTCTGAAAATGATGCAATTTAATTTTTAAATTCTAAACAAAAGTATTCACAAAAAAAAAAAAATGGATAAAATTATTGGTTTCTTGCCTTTTCTTCTTTTTCCACAATGTTTTCAAAAGCAGTCTATTTCATTTTGTAAAGGGGGGAGTTAGGTAATGCATTTAGAGTGCAGGCTTGTCAGTGATATCGAAGTAAGATTTTCTACGTATTTCTTTCATTTGTCTTGACGAACAGTTTCGTCGTTTGCTTCCATAACAGGTATGTTAAAAAATTTCGTGACAGTGTTAAAGCACCGCAAAATAGATTACAAAAAGACATTAAAAAAAGAAACGTCACCTTCTTTCTATGACGATAAAGTAAAGAACTTAGTCCTGTACAAAAATTCCGTGGATTCATCAGTCTATAGATGACTTGCCGTACACTAAAGTCTCCATGCTTTGCGGAAGGGTAACTTATAAAACTTTGCTAGATTCGGGAACCTTCCAGGAGCAATCATCAATAACATAAACAAGGGTGGAGCTCTGCCTATAGGCTAGATGGTAAGCGTTCGCGGAGTGATATACGAAAAACGGCGGTAGGAAGCAATCGGAACGTTCGGGACCCATCATCTGAAAGTGGGCAATGCTTTCTGTGAAAAGGGGGCTTAATGCATCTGCAAAAAGTATCGACTATGGTCAGCCTACGCAGTTCGCGCAGGCTGACATGGGTCGATACTTTTGGCTATTGGTCAATTTTCTGCATGCCCAAGGATCATTTTACCTCATGATTCAGTCGGTTGTTATACATAACGACTATTATGGATCCCTAAATGTCTGACGACTTCCTTGGTAGTACGCGTTGCGAAGATGCGTCAAACCTCCTTTTGCCAAAGCATGGCTCGATCATTTTGAGAGGCTTCTGAATTTGTAAGCCATACCGTTCTTATCTTACACACGTTTGAGATAAAGGTTTTATGACGTCATAGGAGCTCTATGTGACGTCATTTGTTAAAGTATTACATACTCCTGCTCATTATTTCCCAAAGCAGTGTCCGACACAAATCTGTCCCATTCATGACTTTTAGGAATGTGAAAGGGATCTTATCCTGATAATTTTTAAAAATTATTCTTGAAATAGACTAGTTATGTGACAAAAAGAAAACTGACATTCGTTGGCGTTTGATATATAGAGAACCTTACATGAGTGTTTATGAATTATCATTATATCCAACGAGTTGACTAAAATTGTAGTCATGACGCGAGTACTGGCGAACGTCAAATACATTTTAGTCAATGAGTTTGATAAAAATGATAATACATAAACACGAATGTGAGGTGATATTTATCACATAAAACGGATGACAGACAAACAAGTATCCTGCATTATCATCTTCAGCCTACATATCGTTCACGGGCATTCGGCATACCTCGGGTGACCCAGTGATCAAATCCCTCAGCTGTATCACGCAGCTTGATATGCACCTACACGGTATATTACATCGCCGGAAGCACACCGTTTTACCGTTATTGAAATTGTAAGGTTCCTCTTAAAAAAAGGTAACGTGAGTCACAATTTTCTACTGATATCTTTCTCAGAATATTTCCGTCGGCAAATAGTTTGTACATTCGTTTTTAGCGTGGTTTATCAATTCCGTTGGGAGCTTTCATCGACAGATCGATAGATGTGAATAACTTCACCGTGGTTCTTCATGTCTTTGCTAAGCGATTTACAGGGGCGCCGCCATGTTTGAGATCGTGTGATTGGTAGTTCAAAATGGACACTTCCTTTATACGGACGGTTAGATGTATGTACGGAACCGGCCGAGTTGTGGCAAGTGCGTTCACGGGTTCATGTTTACACCTGTGGTTCGGTTTGAAACGTGTACATACACAAGATGTGGGTAATAATGCCGTGACAGTTGTACAACATCGTAACATGGTAGAATAGCAGAATGAAATAATTTAGGGGGGGGGGGGGAATAGAAAGATTTCAACAATTTTTTGTACCTTTCTCATAAGACTTTCCGGGCGTATGTAGGCCTCAGCAATAATGAAGTCATGCCCCCCCCCCCCCCCCAAAAAAAAAATAGCGAAGTAGTACAAATTCCGGCACGTGCTGTGCATAGTTGGTTTCGCCGGATTCACCCGCTGACAACTACAAATTAATCATAACCGAGACCCAAAAAACTGTTAATACGCTAGTTAGCTAATGTAATAATTATCGAATCATGGGTTTAACACACTGCTGGAGATATTTTAAGCTGGTCATAGCTCGCTTAATTGCATTTTTTTAGACTCGTTCCATAAAATTCTATCTCCGATGCTAATTTATGGCAGAGCCTACGTGCATGCTAAAGTTTGTACAAATCACTTACTTCCACAGGGAGGCCGCAAAACTATGTCTAACTGTATTGATAATTCAAACAAAACTCTTTATGCGGTAACAATCGTTCTAAAAAAATCCATCGAGTCATTTTTCTTCCCACTATTCACAACATTTACACACCTCTCCATTACTGTTTGATACCAAACTTTCACTACTTAGTCATCCCTTTAGTTTATAATGCCACAATTTACATTACTTAACCCTTATCCTGCTAAATAAGTGAAATGGAACTTTCAAGTTGATAGTAAAAACCAAAATTTTTTTATTTGAAAGGTATTTTTATTTATAGATATCTCCTTATCGGACAGTGTAGATCCAAGATCGTTCTACACAGTCCGATTTTGATCTATACTGTCCACAAAAGGTCCTAGAGTTGCGCTTAGCAGCCTAAGGGTTAACTCTATATTGTTTAGATGCCACACTTTACTCGGGTCCCCATAAACTTAAAAACGGAACCCAAACGAAACGCAACGAAACTGAATGAAACGCAATGAAACGGAACTAAACGGAACCAAACCCAAGGAACGAAACGAACTAGAACGAAACGAAATAGAAGGAAATCTAGCAAAGTGATTTTTTTTTTCTCATTTTATCATATTTCTTTTAAATCATTTCTTATTGCATTATCCCACGTTTTATGCGGCGAGCACACAGTCATCTCATGCGTGATCTTCGGGTTTGAAAATCTGGTCCGAATCAGAATTAGTTGAACTAAACGACAATACTTTACCAGGACCTGTGTTTCGGAAAGTTGCACAAACTCCAACATATTTGATGGAAGATTTTGGTTTGAACTGAAATTTTGTTTTCTTTCTATTCTGTTCTTCTTTCAGTTTGGTACCGAGCCCCGTTAGCTCAGTTGGTAGCGCACAGGACTTGAGAACAGGGGTCGCTGGTTCGATCCCCGGCTCGGCCAATGTCTTTCCAAGGATTGATGATGTCATTACGATAGGATTCATTCTAACCGCTGGCCGTTTTTCGACGATGGTTGTGTGGGTAAGCAGCCAGTAGCTTGGAAAGAATATTGTGCATATAACTGTCAAAAGAAACTCCGGGAAAGCATGGATAGGTGCACTGGTCGCCGCGATATATCTGAAATAATGTTGAAATCTAATCAATCAGTAACATTTTGATACTTTATTACCCTCGCAGTGTGCCAGCATATTTCGTATGAACATCATATTATGCCGTCAATACCTTTGAGGTGTTGAGTCGATGCCCTTCAAGAAGATTTCAGTCGACCTTGTGAGTCCCCAAAGATATTTGTTTTTTATTTGTTATTTTTACCCCATATTAATACGGCAGAACCTGTAAGATAAAGAGGTGGCTTCAGATCTGAAAAAAGAAAATTGGTAGGGCTGTTCGTTAGAATGGCTGAATCGCCAGAGGGAGATAAATTCAGTCTCGAAGAAATCGTCTTCAGTTTCAAAGGCATTACGTTGTTACCAATAAATGTACAACATGTATATAAATGAACCCTAACATTCCCATCCCACAGGATCTGACGGTCAGCAGTAACTTATTTTAAAGTTATCTGAAAAATGTTAAATGGGTTGCAACACCACTGTCTGGCGAATAAGATCCTTACTCGCACGACATACAGCGGATAATTATTCGCACGACATCAGTAAGGTTATTTTCTATGAAAGAAAAATATGACGCTTTATTGCTTATTTTGAAATTATCGAGGAAAAGATTCACACTTTTTATTCTAAATTGCTGTCTATTGAAAATTACATGAGTAAAAGGCCCAATAGCGGCCAAAAACACAATGCTGCTATTAAGATACATTTAAATTTAAATTATACCAAATCAAAAGTATGGAAAATATTGTGAGGATGACAGTCTGTTACTGTGTGGTAAGTCCAATGTTAGCCACTGGCAGAAAAATTAATTTTAAAATCAGGTAAAATGTAAAAAGATGGAGTGACCTGGCAACTTTTAACCTTGCCCCGTGCTTATAAAGAAATACTGAGAACGATCTCATGTTCAGCACAAAACCGTACTCAATTGCTTGAGTTTTGCTTACGCGAGTTTTGAACTCAGACGTTGCTTATAAAGGTCGTTTGAGAACATTCTCAGCTGAGCACAGTACGCACTTTAAACTTCATGAAAGTAAGCGACCAAACTTCTAAAAATAGCCGATACCAGCAGATTCGGCCCCAAGAAGATTCGACCCATGGCCCATGACCGACCACGTTTTTAGAGAATATCCGGCCTAGAAATTATAAAGATTCGTTGCCCAAGTATGATTATACATAACTTGTCAAGATTTATGGCACGTATAGGTTCGGGAAGTGGCACGTTTGGTGTAAATAATATAGATTATAGTAAATGATTTGAGGTTTCCGTGAAACAAAAAAATTACATAACAATAGAAGTTAAGCATACTTTAAGTACTTCATTATCATTATTTCTACTATTTAAATTTTAAAATGTTTCCAAGAAACCCCCGCCCCCCCCCTTTTTTTTTTCTGCTTCGACTTGGCAGCGAGGTAATTGCGTCACTGACAGTTGCCTTATAATTGAAGAACATTTTAATGATTTATTTCAATAACAAAGTGAACAATAATCCAGATTCACAGTTATAGCCCGATCTTCGTCCGTACTGCTGCCATCAAATTTTAATATTTACTTTTTTCTTGCATTAATTGCAATCAAGAGGAAGATGTTTCAAAAATGATGTAAGTTTTACTTCTGTTTGAATTTGTTCTATTTCGTTTCGTTCTATTCATTTTCGTTTTGTTGGGTTTGGTTTCGTTTTGTTGGGTTTGGTTTCGTTTCGTTGCGTTGCGTTTCGGTTCCATTTCTGAGCGTTGTCTGCGCATGTCATACATTCTTCGAAGATGTATATGAAAAATGCCACCTAGCGGAAGATAATGATTTCTGAGTTTATAGGGACCCACTTTACTCCTGTAATGCTATTGTTAAGTTCTGATGTCACATTTAAAGTTACTTAGCGATACATTTTTTAGATGCCACACTTTACATTACTTATTCACCTCTTTGATATTTAATTCCAAACTAAATAATGTTTAATGCAACACTGCCCATTACCAAAGTCACCTCGCTTTGATTTGGTGCGACTCTATATTGATCTCTTTATTGTTGGATGTAAAACTTTACTCTATTAACCCTTTCCCAAACGATAAATTTCAGACTGGTCCAATTTGAAAGAGATTGCAGACGACAATTTTAAATTTGATGAAAATGACAAAGTTCTCCAAAAGGGTAGAAAACACTGTGGGAAAAGGAGAAATTGCTCGTTACGAGCAATTTCTCCTTTTCCCACAGTGTTTTCAAAAGACTTGTACTGCTGACACGTGAAAACCAGGGCTTGTTTGGGAAAGGGTTAAGTACGTAAGTTTTACGTTGTTTTGATGCCACTCTTCTACAATTCATTTTTCTGCTGGCGATAAATTCTATTGAGTCATCTCTCTGCTACGTAGGGTTGGATGTGTCCATGCATTTAGTGAAATCGCTTTAATAGCTGGAATAGAACTAAGTAATTACCGCGAATTATTAGTGATGACGAATAATTCTGAAATTCACTTAAAACTAAAATTCGCTTGAAAAATGTAAATACCCTTATTCATCATTCACTTTAATGATCATCTATAAGTTTTTCGTCTTCGAAAAGTAGTGCAGCAGCTGTTCCTACACTATATATATATTTTTTTTTTTTAAATATCCAACCAATTTTTCCAACCAATATCCTGAATAATCAGTCTGTGCCTTCGAGAAGACACATATTTGAAAAGTCGCGATATCTTACGAACTTGTTGAATGATCAATATTTATGCAGGTGAACTTCCCGACTTGAGATAAGACAACGACAAACGGTATGTTTTACCCATCAAAATAAACATATTGCAGTTCCCCTCTGGCCACACATTCGATACAGAGATAACAGGGATCTCGACATTTACCTTGCCAAATTAACCCATGGTTGTACCGATTTATTTAACCCATAACCTGCTAAATAAGTTAAACGAAATTTTCAAGCCGATAGTAAAAACCCAACTGTTTGTATTTCAAAGTTATTTTGTAGTGGAAAAATATCTCCTCATCGGACAGTGTAGATCCAAGATCAGACTGCACGTTCTGTGCAGTCTGATCTTGATCTACACTGTCCGCAAAAGGTCCTTGAGTCACGCCTTACAGCCTAAGGGCTAAGATCAACTCTAACCTGAAGGATAGGTGTTAAATTCCAAGACGACATCTTAACTTACCCCAAAATCAAAGTATTTGCAAATGCAAAATTAAGTGCGGTTCAAATAGTGGGAATTTTTGTGTTTGAAATGGTAGAAAACACTGAAGGAAAAGAAGAAGTCCTGGTTACAAGAAAGTCAATCAAAATCCTGCCTTTCCTAGGTTGTAAATACATTGTTTGGTTAATGGTAAACACTTTTTACAGAACTGTTGCTAAAGTAAAGTTATTTTTTGTCAAAGTAAGGAATCGAGAATGAAGATGTAAGATCAGACTGCACAATCTAAGTGGTCTGAGTTTCTTCTTGATCATCTGAAAAAAAAAACGCTAGTTCAGTCACTTGTGGAGATGAAAGCACTACTTGACTCTTTACTGTACAATCCAGCGTTAAAAACCACGAGGGAGAAGGCTTTTGAAAACATTGTGGGAAATGGAAACAAGAGGGCCATTGCCCCTAAAGCGCTCACCTGAGCAAGCTCATCTAGAGCTGATAAAGCTGAAAAGATCCTGGTTGTCATGATGTGAAACATTTGAGAGTGGGTGACCTGCTTTTTGACCGACTTGACCTATTGTTGAATTTGTCAGAGATATCATCAAGACAAACATTCTGACAAAGTTTCATAGGTATTGGGTTGAAAATGTGGCCGCTGACGTGCACAAAAAGGTTTTCCTAAAATTTGGCCGAGTGACCTACTTTTGGACCCAACATGACCCAATTTCAAACTTGTCCGAGATATCATAAAGACAATTATTCTGACCAAGTTTCACGAGTATCAAGCTGAACATGTGGCCTCTAGAGTGCAAACAAGGTCTTTCCAAGATTTGTCCAAGTGGCCTACGTTTTTACGCGATGTGACTCACTATCAAATTCGTCCAAGGTATGATATAGACAAACATTCTGACCAAGTTTCATGTGTATTGGACTAAAAAAAACTGGTATTTATGGTGCACACAAGGTTTTTCTAAGATTTGGCCCAGTGACCTCCGTTTTGACCACACATAACCAAATTCAAAACTTGTCCAAGATTTCATCAAGACAAACATTCTGACAAACTTTCATGAGTATCAGTGACCTATTTTCTAACCCCATGTGAGCCAGTTTCAAACTTGTTCCACATATTATAAAGACAAATATTTTGACCAATTTTCAGAGTGCACACAAGATTTTTCTTTGATTTAGCCAAGTGACCTTCTTATTGACCTGATGTAACCCAGTTTCGATCTTGATCAAGATTTCATCAAGACAAACATTCTGACCAAGTTTCATGAGTATCATACTGAAAATGTGGCTTCTAGAATGCAAACAATTTTTTCCCTAAGATTTGGCCCAGTGACCTACTTTTTGACCCAATTTTAAAGTTGTCCGAGATTTCATCAAGGCAAATATTCTGACAGTTTCATAAGTATCAGGCTGAAAATGTGGCCTCTAGAGTGCACTAAAGGTTTTTATAGGATTTGGCCCAGTGACCTACTTTTTGGCCCGATGTGACCCAATTTCAAACTTGTCCGAGATTTCATCAAGACAAAATGTGGCTGCTAGTCTGGATTACAAGGTAAGACGCCCCGACGATGGACACAGCATGGTCCCTAAAGCTCACAAAGAGCTTTTTGTGCTCAGGTGAGCTAACAAAAGAACATTCTGACAAATCTTCTAGAGTATCAGACTGAAATTATGGCCTTTAGGTTTTTCTACCATTGACCTACTTTTTGACCCTATGTGTCCAAATTTCTAGCTTTTCCAAAATATCATCAAGACAAACATTCTGGCTTTTATGAGTAACAAACTTAAGATGTGGCCTCTAGAGTGCACATAAGGTTTTTCTAATATTCACCCCAGTGACCTACTTTTTCTCCCAAAATGACACAGTTTAATATGTGTCCGAGAAATCATCAAGACAGTCTGATCAAGTTTCATGAATATTGGACTGAAAATGTGGTCCAATGAGTGTGAGTGTACATAAGGTTTCTCTAGGATTTGGCCCAGTGGCCTACTTCTGGTCCCGACGTAACCATTTGGTAGTTGTCTGAGATATCATCAAAACAAACATTCTGACCAAGTTTCAAGCATATCAGACTAAAAATGTGGCCTTCAAAGTGCACACCATGTTTTTTCTAAGATTTGTCCTTTCCTTGTGACCTACTTTTTGACCCCACATGACTCAATTTCAAACATGTCAAAGAAACAATCAAGGCAATTATTCTGACCAGGCTTCAATCAAGGCAATCATTCAGACCAAGTTTCATGAGCATTTGCCTGAAAATATAACCTCTAGAGTGCACACATGGTTATTCTAAGATTTGTCCCAGTGACCTACCATACCTTTTGACCTGATGTGACCCAATCTCAAAGTTGTCCAAGATATCATCAAGAAAACCATCTGATCACTTTTCATGAGTATCAGACTGAAAATGTGTCCTCTACAGTACACACAAGGTTTTTCTAAGATTTGTCAAAGTGACTCACTAACTGACTGGATGTTACCCAATTTCAAACTTGTCTGAGATATCAAGACAAACACTCTGACCAAGTTTCAAGCATATTTGACTCAAAATGTGGCCTCTAGAGTGCACACAAGGTTTTTCTAAGATTTGGCCCAGTGGCCTACTTTCTGACCTGATGTGACCCAATTTCAAACTTGTCTATGAAATAAGACAAAGATTTTGACCCATTGATAGGGAATGTGTCTCAAATGATGAGATTTTTCTTTGAAGGGGAGAAAAAAAAAAAAAATTTGGGAAATGGAGAAAATGCTGGTTACCAGCATTTCCTCCTTTTCCCACAATGTTTTCAAAAGTTAATTTCCATGTTGTTAAAATTCAAGATTCAGGACTAATCTTAAAAGCACAGCAGCTTTAGAGAAGTTTAAGACAGCTGTAAATATTAGCTAAACGCCCCATCAACCCTCCTGAGCTGCTATAGAAGCTTGGGCTTCTGTGTGGTAAAGTGTAGGGCTGATAACCTGAAGGCCCAAGGTTTGAGCTTCACTGGATAGACTGTTTTTTGCATGGAAGTACCCTAGGGCAAGACACTTCAGAGCACTAGCCTTGTATGGATGAAACCCTAGACATACATGTACATGATATATGCGATCTGTTGCTGTAACAGGACGGAAACAAGAGCACAGCATGCAGGTGCCATGGTTCGGCTGCGAATGCTTGATTTTCAGTGAACATTATATGTTAAAAAAGGGGCATAACTGTGTCAAAAAATACTTTTATGTTTACCTGCCCTTTGTTGTATAGATTTCCCTTTTGATAAGTAACAACTTGTCCAAGTTTGAATACAAATATCTTCAGTAATTATAGAGATACTATAAAATGTCCAAGTTTTCGCACAATGACGCAGACGACACAGACCATGACCCCAGGGCTACAGCAAGACCTCAATGTTTTCTTTGAAAACAGCCAAGCTAATAATGTTAAAAGCTGCGCAAAACTTCATTCCAATAATCAAGGGACAAAGAAATCAAACAGAATGCTGTTGTTTTAATCAATGACAGAGTACAAAGTAACAAAACATGCATAGACAGGATTTCAAACATGCAATATTTGTACGTAAATATTTTGTATGTATATATAAGGCACTTTTAGAGCTAAATATCACTGGTACAGGTTATGTTTAATCTTAAGAAATTGACGGTTCATTTTGCATGCTAGAACAACTTTTAAACTAGGGGCTCTTCAGGGCATGAATTGGTCTACTGGAATTGATTTTGCCCTTTTTCTAGCGTATGTTATTAATTCATGATGCAAAAGAGGAAAAAAGCAAACACATAAAAAAATGAGGGGGGGGGGTTGCAACGTGGCTTGAACCCACCAAGATAGCAGAAGTAGGCATGGCAAATTGAACAAATAGTGAAAAAAAATTGAAGTACAATTTCTCAAAACCAAATGTTTGGAATCCAGCCTAATTTGATAGGGTTTTAGAACTCACTATTTTAAACAACCCCTGCAAGTTTCAAAGAAATGTGAATAATAATGTGCACTGTGTTGAGTAAACAATACTAAGTCATCAAATGGCTGCTTTTCCTAAATCAATTGCTAGATTTTCTTCACTCTTAACCCTTTCCCAAACGATAAATTTTAGACTGGTCCAAATTGAAAGCATTTGCAGACGACAATTTTAAATTTGATGAAAATGACAGAAAGTTCCCCAAAAGGGTAGAAAACACTGTGGGAAAAGGAGAAATTGCTCGTAACGAGCAATTTCTCCTTTTTCCACAGTGTTTCCAAAAGACTTGTACTGCAGACACGTGAAAACCAGGGCTTGTTTGGGAAAGGGTTAATAGAGCTCAATCCCTTGATGATACAAATAATCTTTGCAAGTTTTGAAAGAACTAAATCAAAAATGCAACTTAATTGCGTAAAAAGAAATGTAAATTTTCAACTTTAAATAGGTCCTTTTCCCAAACTGATTGTCATTTTTCTTATTCTTTTCAAAATCAATAGGGTACAAGCTGGTGATAATATAAGGCAACTTTGCAAGTTTCATGAAAATTCAACCACAACTGCCGACGTTACGGTGTAAACAAGAATTGAAAATTTTCAAATTTAATTGGCATCTTTTCCCATACCGATTGTTTAAATTTTTTTCAAAATCAAAGGGTTGAAGCTGTTGATGATGCAAGTTTCATGAAAATCTGATTACAAATGCAGACTTTATTGCATAAATAAGAAATTGAAATTTTAAACTTTAAATGGCTACTTTTCCCACACTGATAGTAAGATTTTTTTTCAAAATCAATAGGGTTCAAGCTATTGATAAGATAAACATACAAACTGCAAGTTTCACGAAAATCTGACCACAAATGCAGACTTTATTGCATAGAGAAGAAAATGAAATTTTGAACTTTAAATGGCTACTTTTCCCACACAGATGGTCAGATTTTTTTTGATATCAATATGGTTCATGCTATTGACGAGATAAACAAACTGTGCAAATTTCTGGAAAATCCGACAACAAATGCAGATCTATCGCGTAAACAAGAAACTGAAATTTTGAACTTAAAATGACTACTTGATCGTCAGATTTTTTTTCAAAATCAATAGGATTCAAGCTATGATGAGATAAACAAACTGTGCAAGTTTCCCGAAAATCTGACCACAAATGCAGACTTTATCTGGTAAACAAGACTAACGGACTGATGGAAACCACACCATGACGTAAGCTCTGCTGGCTTACAGCCAGTAGGGCTAAAAATGGATTGTGAAAAAAAGAACTACTTATGTAACTAGGAAATTAATTTTTCTCCACCTCTTCCTTAACCCTCTACCATGCAATCCCAAGTTATAACAACCCTATGGGAGAAGACTTTTGTAACCAAAATTTTCTCCTTTTTCCACTATGTTTTCTATCCTATCAAGGACAAATTTTGTCATTTGATCCAAATTTCATGTTTGCAAATGCTTTCAATTTGGGTGAGTTTAACATTTTGTTGTTTGGTAAAGAGTTAACCCATTCTAATGTAGATGAACAAATACAACTGTCCAGATCTCTGCAAGCCTGAAGGAAGCTATCAAGAGCATGTGAACTTTGATCTCCTGTAATGATCTTGACCCTGTAACCTGGCAGCTGAAACTTTAGCCCTGCATGTAGTCTCATCTTGGTATACACATGAACAATTTTCAAAATTAGATCAGGGACCAGTTTCACTGTACAACTTCTCTTTACCACGCAAGCAAAATTTAGACGGGTCCAAATTCAAAGCACTTGCAGACAACAATTAAAGTGTGACTCAAACTAGAACTGTAGCATTATTTAAGCAGACAAATACCCTAACCAGCACCTTGTCACTGAAGCAGCACAATCAGAAAAAACAATTCACCTGTGACCTTGACCTTTGGCCCATGTGACCCCAAAACACTAGGGCACCTCCTTGGGTCATGACTCATGAGGAACACTTGCAGAAAGTTTCAGGGTCCTAGGTAAAAGGGCTTTTGACTTTGAGCTCAGAAATGAAAACAAAATGGACAGATTGACAGAAGGACTGATACCAGTACAGTTGTCCCCCTGTACAAAATGAACAGATTGATGGAAAGACAGACACCAGTACAGTTATCCCCCTGTACTTTGTGGGTGGGTGTGTAATAATAATGGAATTTGTTTTTGATAGGGTAGAAAACTTTGTGGGAAAAGGAGAAAATGCTGTTTACCACTGTTTTCAAAAGGCCTCTTCCTCAGGGGCATTAGAAGTTGTGATTGTGTGGTATAGGGACCAAAGTTCTGTACCTGCCAACAGCCATAAAACTTGCAGTTAGAGCCTGGATTCTCCCTGTATGGAGCATGGTTGCAACTCTCAAAACATTTCACTTAGAACTGTTTTAATTCAAAACAGGATAATGGACAGATCTAACAACTGACTCTGCAGAGAACTATGAAAACTTGGTCTATTAAACAGATCATTATTTCCATGTGAAAAACAACATGCGACCCTTTTTTAAGTGCTGAGCAATGGCTACCCATGGATTTTAAGCTTTTCCTTGCCAATATGAAGAAATGGGTTCAATATACAATTTCATGAACTGCATAGGCTTTTCTGTCTGCATAATAAGGAACAAGAGGGCCATGAAGGCCCTGGATTGCTCACCTGAGTCAATAGACGAAATTTCACCCCAGGGTCATAATGACCCAATTTAAAACTCATCTGAGATACAGTGGAGCCCCGTTATAACGAACTTCGTTAACTCGCTGATTCCGTTAGAACACGGGTGCCCTATGGCTCCCAAAATTTGGGGGGGTTGACCATTTTGCGTCCGATCAGGATCTAGGATACGCTGATATGGATGCTCAATGTAAAAAAAACCAACCTACTAATCAATTGCTCAAAATCGATATGCGTGCACATAATCAGACAGTCTTTCACACCTTTTTTGGTTGTTACCGCTGGCAATCGTTAATTGGTTGTTTGACATTGTTTGACAAATACACGCTCAGTTGATTACGATAGGACTTCAGTCTTCAGCCAAACTGTGTGACACTTGAGTGAATAAAGAACGGTCAAACACAAGCTTACACAAGCCATTTTCTGTATAAAAACTGGACTACTTGGTTTGAATGGATACACTACGTTGTATTCTAGATAGCGATAGCAATCGATCATACAGCGATTGATACAGCGATTTCTCACTCATTTATTGACTCTTTTTAATCCAAAGCAAAGCACTTTATTCTCTTATCCTTTGACTAACAAATTTATTCTTAAAAGCTAACTTTGCAATATTTCACACCCTTTAATTAGTTGCACTATCGTATTCGTACTTCCACACCACAAGTTTTGTGCATACTAACTGTTCTTTCTCTCTATACTTTTACCTAACCTTGTTTTACAATGTCTCAGAAGAGGAAAGCATACACGATGGCAGAAAAACTACGTATCACCGACGAGTGACTCTCACCTTGACGTGGTTCGTGGGCTTAATCTGATCCAAGTCTTAGACATGCATCAGAGAACAAAGAATAGTCTTTAGGTCGTTCGGAAGAGTCTTTAGATTCACTGTTGTGTATGTACATGTATGTAGTGTACCGTAATTCGCCAATGTATTCGGACACCCTAAAAGTTCGGACATGGTCAAAAATTTTCAAAAATAATTTATTTTGCGTCCTTATTCCGGACAGTCCAAAAAATTAATTTACCTATATATTCGGACAGCCTGTAACATTAATTTTCCGAAAAATCAGCCAGTAAATACATATTTTTTATTTAGAAAATGTTTCCGATAACGATCGGCTGCATATTTGCACATTTCTGCATCGTGGATATTCATCATTATGAACATGAATTCCTTAAGAGTCAAGTAACTCGGCGGTTATTTTAAGTCATGAAATAAGACCAAAAAAAAAAATGCAATATCAAGGTTGTCTTTGTTGAAAACTTCTCACCAAAACAAGAGTAGATTTAGATCAGACCAAACATTCTGCCTAGTCTGATCTTGATCTACACAGGCTGCTCAAGCAACTAGTTTTGAAAGGTGCTTGAAGAGTTTAATGTTTCTCGGCTTTTTGGTGTTGTGCAAGCCGTTTTTCCCTTTTTTCGTAACATTTTCAAAAGGCACCTGCAAAACCGCGAAATTGTCCCTCCATGAACAATATTAAAAAAATTGTAAGTACCAAACCTCATTGTTTCTTTCCTTTATTTATCGGTATTAAATCCATTTACATGTATATATAAAATTAGATCGACTGCATTAATTGTCTTATGCATTCCGTTTTATTTTGGGTGCAAGGAATATTTTCTAAAGAAAAAAAAAACAGGCAGACTTTTTTTCTGCTGACTACACAAATTATGTGACAAAGCTGCCCAGGTGTTCCTGAAACAACCATTACTAACCGCAAAAAGACACTATCAGCTAGTATAAAGTGGGCATGATATACGCTTATTGCGTGGTCATTTTATGTGGATTGGAAGTCAGCATGTAACCCGAGAGAGTGTGTACAAAAACAGGTGCTCTTTACAACCCTTTCGCTCTGGATGATTTGCACGTTACATCATACCCATAATCCAAATTTTACTGCAAACATTTGTGTACCCACGACAAATGTAAAATCTTGTTGACAGATGGCTCTTAGATGATGGCAAAATGGCGGAGTTTGAAATGTTGGCGTACGGTGTAGATAGAGATCAGACTATAGCGAATGTGCGGTCTGATCTTTGATATATACCATGCACTACTGAACTATGATTTTAGAAAGCTACTGCTTACAGGTCTAAGAAATATTTAAAACACATGCTTTGAAGATTGAAAACACGCTGGAACTTTAGATATATTACAGTTTTGACCCCCCCCTCAGCGGTGCTATATATAACTAAATTTGTTGGATTTTACTCTTATTTTTTCAGGACACACACATTTGGACAACAAGGTAAAACCTATTATTTCGGCCACCCCCTTTTTTTCAAGATAATAATTTCCTAAAGATTCGGACACAAAAAAAAAAAATATTTTTTTCTGTCCGAATACATTGGCGAATTACGGTATGTAGTATACGTTCATAAATGAGAACGCAGATACAGGCCATCCGCGGAAGGGGGGGGGGGTGAAACAGCGTAATATCCTTCACCCCGGATATAACGCGGGTCGAATCCATGGACCCCGTGGACTTCGTTATAACGGGGCTCCACTGTATTATTAAGACAAACATTCTGACCAATTGTCAGGTCAACTGAGCTGAAAATGTGGCCTCTAGGGTATTCAAAATGTATTTCTTCAATTTGACCTACAGACCTAGATTATGACCTTATATGACCATATTTCGAACTCATCCAAGATATCAAGGCAAACTTGTTAACCAAGGTTCAGGTGAATTTGGCAAGAATTGCCGCTTCTAGAGTGCCCACAAGGTATTTCTGTGATCTGACCTAGTGACCTAGATTATGACCCTATGTGACCCAATTTCAAACCCATTCAAGGTATCATCAGGTCAAACATGCTGACAAATTTTCAGGTCAGTTGAGCAAAAATTGTGACCTCTAGAACGCCAACAGCGCATTTCTTTAATTTGACCTCCTGACCTAGTTTATGACCCTATGAGACCCAATTTCTGATTGATCCAATATATCATCAAGTCAAACATGTAAACAATTTTCAGGCCAATTTAGCTAGAATTGTGGCCTCAAGAGTGCCGACTAGTATTTCTTCAATGTGACCCAGTGACCTTGTTTATGACCCTATGTGACCCAATTTCGAAATCATCCGAGATATCATCAAGACAAACATGCTGACCAATTTTCAGGTCAACTGAGCAAGAATTGTGGCCACTACAGAACCCACAAGATATTTCTTTAAATTTGACCTAATTTATGACCCTATGTGACCCAATTTTGAACTCATCCAAGTTTTTATCAAGACAAACATGCTGATCAATTTTCAGGTCAATTAATTAACCCTTTACCACACAACAAAAATTTATACCAGTCCAAATTGAAGGCATTTGCAGACAATTTCAATGTGGTTCAAATGATGTGATTTTTGTTTGATAGGGTACAAAACATTGTGGGAAAAGGAGAAAACGCTGTTAGCAGCATTTTCTCCTTTTCCAACAATGTTTTCAAAAGGCTTCTTTCTCAAGGGTGTTAAAAGTCGGTATTGTGTGGCAAAGAGTTAAGTAAGAATTGTAGCCTCAAGAGCGCCCACAAAGAATTTTTGTAAGTTGATGTAGTGAGACCTAGTTTATGACCCTAGATGACCCAAATTCAAACTCATAGGAAATTTCATCAAGACAAACATTCGGACCAATTTTCAGGTCAATTGAGCAAAAAATGTGACCTCTAGAGTGTCCACAAGGTATTTGTTTAATTTGACCAAGTGACCTAGTTTATGAACCCAGGTGACCCAAATTCCAACTCAGCCTAGATTTCATCAAGACAAACATTCTGACCAATTTTCAAGTCAACTGAGCAAAAACTGTGGCCTCTAGAGTGCCCACAAGGTATTTCTTTAATTTGACCTAGTGACCTAGTTTATGACCCCAGGTGACCCAAATTCAAACTCATCCGAGATTGCATCAAGACAAACATTCTGACCAATTTTCAAGTCAACTGAGCAAAAACTGTGGCCTCTAGAGTGCCCACAAGGTATTTCTTTAATTTGACCTAGTGACCTAGTTTATGACACCAGGTATCCCAAATTCAAACTCATCCGAGATTGCATCAAGATAAACATTCTGACCAATTTTCAAGTCAATTGAGCAAAAACTGTGGCCTCTAGAGTGCCCACAAGGTATTTCTTTAATTTGACCTAGTGACCTAGTTTATGCCCCAGGTGACCCAAGTTTGAACTCATCCCAGATTTCATTAAGACAAACATCCTGACCAATTTTCAGGTCAATTGAGCAAGAAATGTGGCCTCTAGAGTGTCCACAAGGTATTTCTTTAATTTGACCTAGTGACCTAGTTTATGACCTCAGGTGACCCAAATTCAAACTCCTCCGAGATTTCATCAAGACAAACATTCTGACTAATTTTCAAGTCAATTGAGCTAAGAATGTGGCCTCTAGAGTGCCCACAAGGTATTTCTTTAATTTGACCAAGTGACCTAGTTTATGACCCCAGGTGACACAATTTTGAACTCATCGCAGAGGTTCCAAGTCATGTCTCGTGATTGAGATAGGCTAGCAAAATATGTCTCATTTTCAAAACATTGTTATTACCGTAACAAAACAACATGAACTTCTATCCCAAAAAACAGAATGAAATATTCAAGCTGGAAAAATGGTAAACTAAAAAATGTCATGCAAAAGTGTTACACTCGGGACATTTTTGAGAGGTTTTTAGTCATAACTTTGGACAGATGGCACAATCAAGCTAAAATTTTGCAGCAGTTTTCACAATATCCAACATCTTTAGAGCGAAAAATAAGATTCAGGTGTGAAATAATATGCATTTTATCTTGAAAAAAAAAAAAAAAAAAAAGTCTAAATTTTTTTGAAAACTGCCTGGTTACCAGCATTTTCTCCTTTTCCAACAGTGTTTTCAAAAGGCTTCATTGTCAGGGTCATTAACACTTGGGACAGTGTGGTAAAAGATTCTACCCAAGTTCTATATGGTGGAAAAACAATACCATAGTTGAAGCATCTTGGGTCAATTGCAATTATTTACCATTACAGTGCCTGTCTCAAATGTAGTTGTAAAAATCTGATCCTATATATTTAATCTTGAGTTATTCTGAAATCAAAATTACAGTATTTTTGTTCTTTCTTCCATGTCAAAATCAAAATACCTATTTTCTTTCTCAACAAGCACTTTCAGCGATCATATTTTTCTGGACAAGAGATTCATAAGTCCTGTAATTGCTCCAGAGTTCAAACTTTTTCAGCATAAGAAAACCTAGTCGAAAGGCAGAGACACATATATAAAAAAAAATAAAAATGAACACTTGCTGTGCTAAGAAAATACTTGTCTTGCTAAGAGTGTGCATGGGCAGTGCAGATTCTTCACTGTTCAAAATTTGTCATGGCATTTGTACTCCAGGCTCAGACAGTCAAAAGCAATACCATCATACAGAATGCTGTTTTTCCCTTGTTGAAAGGCCTGTTAGGTCTATGTTCCTATGTAAATAAGCAAAATTAAGCCATCCTTTGCATACCCATTGTGGGCAGGTTTTGAAAACTTATCTAACAAAGGAATAATTGCATGTTAGAAGCGTTTGCCACTTTTTCTTACTCTTTTTTTTTTTTTTTACATCTAACTTATATATTAAACTTCACTTCTTGTTGATTGTCTTTTTTCAGGATATGTTCAGTGTCACCTACTGCACTACAAAATTTGTATGCCTTTACAAAACAATCAAGTTGGTAACCACCCTGGAGAAAAAGGCTTTTGAAAAAATGTGAAAAAGAGAAAATGCTAATAACCAGCATTTTCTCGTTTTCCAACCATGCTCTCTACCCCTAAGCTCTTTACCACACAATCCCCAGATTTACTGACCCTGAAAATGTAGATTTTTGAAAATATTGTGGAACAAGAGGGCCATGATGGCCCTGTATCGCTCCACTGGACCCATGGGGCAGGGCCAATTTTGACCCCGGAGCTATAGTATGACGAGTTCTTGTAAAGGTTCATTAGATAAAGCTACGAGGGCCATTTGAAAAGTTCTGATAATGGGCACTTAACTCTAGGTAGAATTTATAAATTTGTATGAACTATACATGTATCGAAAGCTCAGTTTTTGCAGCGCACAAATGTGCTCAATTTGCATGTGCTACACGAGACGCTATTGTAATTCAGTGCTTTGAATTAGATAGGGTTTTACGCATTGGCGCATAAAGCAGACATCAGTGCAAAGATGGCTAAAGAGGAGCAAAAGGTCTATGTGAAAGTACGGTCTCTGCTAAACCGTTTGGCGCAAGATATCAAAGCCGATTTAGATAAAGTTTATGGAAATGATGCTCTTTTGTATACTATGGTTGCCAGATGGTCAGCTCGTTTTAAAGATGGTAGACAATCTGTTGAAGATGACTCTTGGTCAGGACGTCCATTGACAGCATTTTATGAACATGATGTCACCGCCGTTAGAAATGCAGTTGAAGAGGATGCTCGTTATACTGTTGAAGAGTTAGCCGACATATGTGGCCTTAGTTTGGGGGGTTTTTACAATTTTGACGGAAAAGCTGAAACTCCGGAAAATATGTGCCAGATGGATCTCCCATTTATTGAGGGACCACCAGAAGCTGGAGCGCATAAGAATAGCCATGGAACTACTTGCAGTGTATGAGAACTGTGACGATAGGCGACTGTTTGACATCGTTACTGGTGATGAAACTTGGGCATCATTCTTTGAGGCTGATGGAAAAGAAAATAACAAAGTTTGGGTAGGGAAAAATGGAGAAAGGTCCCAGATTGCTAGACGTTCTCGAAGAGTCAGGCACGTTTTGTATGCACTATTTTTTGATGCACATGGAATGGTGCTTCATTTCCCCGTCCCAGAACACACCACAGTTACATGAAAGATGTAAGCTGACAGTATTTTGCCTGCCGTTGTTAGCCACTATTTGGCAGCCCACCCATGAACTGGAGTGCGAGGACTTAAAACTTCTCCATGACAACGCCCCTGCCCCTAAGTCAGCCATCATTCCGGACTACTTACAGACATGTGGACTCCATACTTTACCACACCCACCTTACAGCCCTGACCTAGCTCCCTGTGATTTCTTGTTGAATCCCCATATCAAATAGTGCCTCAGAAGTCGCAAGTTTGAGACCTGCATGGCTGGTGGGCGTGCCTTATATCGATGCACTAACACTATACCTAAATCTGACAATAAAAAAGCATTTTCTGACTGGATCAGACGCCTGAAAAAGTGTGTACAAGTCCTTGGGAAATATTTTGAGGGACTGGAGTAGACAATCTCCATCAGGTAAAAGTTATATAAGAAGTCCGCACGCATTATCAAAACTTTTCAAATGGCCCTCGTACATGCCATATTTAGTAGCCCTAGGCTGTATGGTTTAGGACTAGAAAACTTAAAAGTTTCCATCACAGAAGTCTATGTAAAACTTGTGGCCCAAGAGGTGGGGCCAATTCTGACCCTAGTGCTGTAAGTTGATGAGTTTTTGTAGAAGTCCATTAGATAAAGCTACTGCCAAATTTGGTAGCCCTAGGCGATATGGTTTAGGACAAGAAGATATTTTAAGTCTTCACTATATAAACCCAAGTAAAACTTGTGACCCTTGTGACATGGCCAAATTTGACCCCGGGGCTATAATTTGATGAGTTTTTGTAGATGTCAATTAGATGAAGCTACATGCCAAATTTGATAGCCCTAGGCCATATGATTTGGGACAAGAAGATATTTAAAGTTTTCACTATATAAACCTATGTAAAAATTGTGACCCCTTGGGCTGGGCCAATTTTGACCCTGGGGCTATAATTTGATGAGTTTTTGTAGAGGTCTTTCAGATGAAGCTACATGCCAAATTTTGTAGCCCTATGCCATTTGGTTTAGGACAAGAAGATATTTCAAGTTTTCACTATATAAATCTATGTAAAGCTTGTGACCCCCAGGGCTGGGCCATTATTGACCACAGGGCAATAATTTGAAAAGCTTTTGTAGCGGTCCATTAGATGAATCTACACACCAAATTTGGTAACCCTAGGCCTTATGGTTTCGGACAAGAAGATTTTTAAAGATTTTCAATATTTTTCAGTTTTGTTGCCATGGCAACTAGAGTTTCTATAAGAATCAAGTTCTTTGAAGAGCTTCTGAAGAAGGCCATGGGAGGATCATTTCTGTGAAATTTCGTTAAAATCCCATGGGCAGTTTCAGAGGAGAAGATATTTAAAATAAATGTTAACGCACGCACGGATGGACTGACGATGGACACAGGGCCATGACATAAGCCTGCTGGCCTTCTGCCAGTGGAGCTAAAAACCAGAAAATGCCGATACCCAGCATTTTTTCTTTTTCCCTATATCAAGACAAATTCCATCATTTTAGCCATTAAATTGTTGTCTGTAAATGCTTTCAGTTTGGACAAGTCTACATTTCTGTCGTAGTAAAGGTTTAAAGACAAATCCCATCATTTAAGCAACATTGTATGTGCTGTCTGCAAATGCTTTGGTTTGGCAAAGTCACTATTGTCATCTGATAAGTTTACTCTTTATCAGACAACGTAATTAAATGTGTACAAACTGAATGGATTTGCAGAAAACATATTCTCTGTGGCTAAAATGATTGGATTTGTCTTTGAAAGGTTAGAAAATGTGGGAAAACAAGAAAATGCTGTTTACCAGTATTTTCTTCTTTTTCCTCAATGTCCTTAAAAGATTCTTTTCTCTGAGGGTTGTTAAAACATGAAATTTTGTGGTAAAGAGTCATGGATATAACAAGTGAACAATCATCATGTCAAGAGACTCCTCAAGCAAAAAAAACCACTTGTAAAGTTCAAAGTTTGTCAAGACAAAGCTTGTGGAGATAGACTAATGCCCATGATACAGGATATCCAAGGCCTCAGACAGTCCAGAGAGACACAGACGGCTGTTTTTGGCTGGTAGAATGTCTACCATGTCTTACTTCCTCCATCCACGACTCAAAAATGGCTTCCATTTTCTTTCGGCTGTGATAACTCCCATTATTGACTGTTGGCAGTATTTTATCTGGCTTTGTAAACTGGACAAACCGCTTCAGCTCCAGAAAACTGCTGTGTTCACTGTATGGAAGACCTGAATCATAATGAAAGACTAGAAATGTGTCACTGACACGGATGCCCCCGCCACATGAAAAAGGTCACAGTCATGGTATACTTACAAAGTCAAACAATGACCTCTAGCTATACTTATTGACAAATACTTTTACATTGTGTATCCAAAAATTTTCACAAAGCTCTGTGACCTTGACCTTTGGGCTGGCAACACTGTTCTGCTCACAACATGTTGTCTGTTCATTGCAATCCTTTGTGCAAAATTATTTCGAAATCCAACAATGCACATCAAAGTTAAGGGCTGGACATAACACCACCTTTTCCAAGAACACACACAGACAGGGATGACACTATATGCCCATTTGTCATTTTATGGCAGGGGCATAATAGGGGCAGTTGCCTGCAATGACAATAACGCTCGAAGCATAAGTCTGAGAAACTCAATTTCGTGTTTGCTAGCAGAAAAATATGGACCACTGCATGCACCGCTGATAATCTGCATCCAAAACTCGGGTCATAGTTATCCTCATAAATCATGACACCCGTATTTCATGTTCTTAACAGCTCTACTAACAACTATTAAATTGACTCCACTGGTTAACCCTTTCCCAAACAAGCCCTGGTTTTCACATGTCTGCAGTACAAGTCTTTTGAAAACACTGTGGGAAATGGAGACATTGCTCATATCGAGCAATTTCTCCTTTTCCCACAGTGATTTCTACCCTTTGGGAGAACTTTCTGTCATTTTCATCAAATTTAAAATTGTTGTCTGCAAACTTTTTCAATTTGGACCAGTCTAAAATTCATCGTTTGGGAAATGGTTAAAGAGTTCTGGCTTACACAAGATTTTACCACCAGGGATGCATCTAGAAATTGGCAATTTTAGGGAATTTGTCCCCCGTAATTTCTGAAAGGGGGGGGGGGGGAATGAAAATAAATTGGGGGAATGAATATCAAGATCTTTTTACATGCTTTGAGGTTCTTAATACTATATTTATCTATAAAAAATGTACATATGTAACCTTTTATAGAATTCATATATCCAATATTTTATCAAGACTAACATTCTGACGAAGTTTCATGCATATCTGACTGAAAATGTGGCCTCTAGAGTGCACACAAGGTTTTCCTAAGATATGGCCCAGTTACCTACTTTTTGACCTGACATGATCCAATTTCGAACTTGTCTAAGATATCATCAAGACAAACATTCTGACCAGGTTTCAAGAGTATCAGGCTGAAAATATAGCCTCTAGAGTGCACTCAAGGTTTTTCTAAGATTTGGCCGTGACCTACTTTTTGACTCGACATAACCCAATTTCAAACTTGTCCGAGATTTTATCAAGACAAACATTCTGACCAAGTTTCATGCATATCTGACTGAAAATGTGGCCTCTAGAGTGCACACAAGGTAAAATGTTGACACCGACAGACAGCATGATCACAATAGCTCACCTTGAGCACTTCGTGCTCAGGTGAGCTAAAAATGAATTTCAAGATAGCTAGTAGAAAACGGTAATGTGACTTACCATACACTTTTACATTTTCCTTTTTCACTTCTGGCTTGATATGATCTAGGGAGATCAGTTTCTTGTTGTAGGTCCAGCCTGTGGGTTTGATACCTAACACAGCATTGTACTTTTTACCATTCTTTTGAAGATGTTCTTTCAAACCCTGTGAAAATAGGAAACATAGTTTTTATCCATCACGGTATAAGTTTATATCACACCGACGGACTCCATGTTGATAGGCTCCCATTCAGCCCAAGGCTAGGAAATATGTCCTGCAGCAGGGCAGCCCTGCATAAGGACATTAGCTCTCTATCAGATGACAGAAGTTTAGACTTGCCCATAGAGAAAACCCTTGAATACTTACAAATCAAATTTGATACAAGTTACGGTTTTCACCTTTCAAAGGTAGAAAGAGTTAAGGTTTTAAGAAGAAAATGCATTTATCCAGCTTTTTCTTCATATTCCTCAATATTTTCAAAATAACATCTTTGTTAGGGTAATAAGAACATGGGATTATCCGATTAAATGTTAAGGACATGAGTAGAATGAGAGTGGATCAAAACCATGACTTTAAAAGCTGATCCATTTCATTCTTATGATGCCAGTGATAAATCCCATAGCTTTCACAGACAGCCAAGTTCAAGATCAGACAGTATGTGGCATGACTGAGACTGTCTGATGTTAGGTTATGAGGTTTTGTGTGATTGTTTGACCACTGATGTACACCAATATTTCAAGTAATTTCTGAGTCCAAGTTGTACTTACAATTAACCCTTCCAGTTCTGAATCATTCCTTTATCACACAATCACAACTTTTAACGACCCCCAAGGAAGAAGACTATTGAAAACATTGTGGGAAAAGGAAAAAAATGCTGGTAACCAGCATTTTCTCCTTTTCCCACAATGTTTTCCACACTTTCCAAAACAAATTTCAATTTATGAGACACATTTATTTTGTCATCAACAAATGCTTTCAATTTTAACAAGTCTAAAATTTTGTCCTGTGGTAAAGAGTTAATGAAATGGACCTTTACAGTTAGGAAAAGCAGCCAAGACATTGCAATTCAAAATTGTTTGGTCTAGGTTATAATTAGCAATGTAGGAAAAGGATCAGACTGCAAAATCTGTGCAAGTATGACCTTGAATTACACTATCAGCAAAAGCAGCAGAAACTGTGCCTATCTCTCACAAAGCGGACAAAAATACACCCCCATCAGCACCTTGTCACTGAAGCAGCACAATCAGACAAAACAAAGTTCACCTGAGACCTTGAACTTTGACCCCAAAACAATAGGGCACCTCCTTGGGTCAAAAGAAACACTTGCATAAAGTTTAAGGGTCCTAAGTCAAATGGCTTTTGAGTTACAGCACTGAAACGAAAACAAGACGGACGGATTGACAGACAGAGTGACAGACAGACATGGTGAAGCCAGCATAACCCCCTCTGCTACGCTGATGGGGGGTATAACAACAGTCTTCATACCAAAGGATTAAGCTTAGCCATAGGTAAAACATGAAGTTGTGATTCATTCCAAACCATGCTTGTTCTCGCTTTCAACCATCCATCTTCAAGGCAATCTATCACTGACTTCTTTTCCCTCGTCACACATATTTTACAATCAAGCTCTTCTGCAATGCCTTTGAAACGAGATAAATAAAATCAAATATAACATTTTTCTCCCACACACTTTTTTACCTGCCATAATTCATCACTTGGTAGAGCAAAGTTTTTATACCACTGTTATGTCTTAGTGTTTTTGTAATATTCCAACATGGCCTAGTTTTATTCATTTCCAGACAAAATTTCCATTGGTTGAAAGTGCAAGTAATTGCAGATGACTAAGTAAGCTTGAGCACACAAGATTTTAGACAGGTCCAAATTAAAAGTACTTAAGGACAACAAAATAAATATGGATAAAAAAGTGGAATTTGTCTGTGAAAGGTTAGAAGCAATTTTTTGAAAAGTGTCAGGGGTAAAAATACCACTCGCCCTCTCGCACTGGCAAGTGATCTTTGACTTCCCGCGAGTACAAAAAATAACCGACTTGCTCAACCAGGTGAGTGCATTTTCTGACATCTAATATGCACATAAAGCCCATAAAATTCAGCAACATTTCAGACAGAGAAGTGCTAAACAGAAATTTACATCTGTTATTGATCAATGCGCATTGTCTTTAAATCGGGACAACTCTCGCTGTCTATGCTTGAATAGTCTTCTTTTATTATCTAACAGGAATAGCCATTGTCACCAAATACACACCATATAATGCTAGTCATAGATTTGTGACAGGATGCACGCCATATTAAGTAAAATCAAGGCTTGGCTTTAGAAATTATTGGTGGCGACTAAATCTCATACATGATTCCTAACTGGTTAGCATTAGATTTTGTGTGAAAATTCTGTGTGCACACCATGGATGCAAATGGGGCGTGGCACAACTGACACTTGATTAGCACTGTATGGTGTATATGCATGTATGGTGTGTAACTAGACAAAACACAAGAAAATAGCAAAGGGAATTTCCAACTGGTCCAGTGGTTTTCTAAACTTACTGAAGAACTGGCATGACCTATTTTTCAATAAATTGATTGAATAGCTGCATTATAAATTACATTATGCATGTAAGAAGATAATTACGTATATAATTAGGTCGACTTTGTGTTTGAGTGGTCAGAATATGTGACAGAGTACATAATCAATTTATACTATCGATGTACGGGAACACCGCCTGTCTGTTTACATTTATACAGGTTGTTGTTAGGAAATGTATTCCTCTCATTGCATGACAATAATGAACTGGCAGTACAGGAAAATGCTGAAAATTTTACATGGTAACATTTCTTGACATTTATTTCAGTTCTAAATCCTATGTACGCATAATTACATGACTTTCAATTATTTTAGACAGATGTTTCACAAAAAAGATGGGCAAGAGAAAGACTATGCAGGGTGAATAACTTTTTATACCTACTCACCCTGCCGGGCAAAATTTTGTGTACACCCTTTACCACACAACGAAATTTTGGACTAGTCTTAATTAAAAGCATTTGCAGACAAACAATTTAGTCTCACTCAAAAGATGATTTCTGTTTGGAAATGGGAGAAAACACTGTGGGAAAAGGAGAAAATGCTGGCTACCAGCATTGTCTCCTTTTCCCACAATGTTTACAAAAGTTTTTTTCTGTCAGGGTCATCAAATCTTGTGATTGTGTGGTAAAGAGTTAAAGGGTCAAATGATGAAATTTTTCACTGAAAAGGTAGGAAAAACACTGGGGGAAAATGAGAAAAGACAAAAATGCTGATGAGCAGTGTTTTTCTCTTTTACCTACAATAATTTTCCTTTTCCCACAGGGTTGCAGAGGCATCCCACTGTTTAGTAAAGGATTAAACAAATTGGCAAATTTGTAGTATTAACTCTTTATGAAGGGGCTGAATTTTAGACCTGTCCAAATTGAAAGCATTTGTATAGGACAATAAAATTTGACTCACATGATGGTATATATATTTCTGGAAGCCAAAAATACTTTATGGAAAAAGGAGAAAATGGTGGTTACCAGCATTTTCTCTTTTTCCCCAAATATTTTAAAATACCTTCTTTTGTTCACGACGTTCAAACTCTGGATTGTTTGGAAAAGGGTTAATGGGAACAGATGTGTGCTCTTTGACAGTAGTATAGTGGAAGTTTTGACTGCCTATGCTGGTAATGTAATTTTAACTCTTTACCAAACGACAAAATTTTAGACTGGTCCAAATTGAAAGCATTTGCAGACGGCAAAATAAAAGTGACTCAAAAATTGAAATTTGTGATGGGAAGGGTAGAAAACATTGTGAGAAAAGGAGAAATGCTGGTTACCAGCATTTTCTCCTTTTCCCACAATGTTTTCAAAAGCATTCTTTTTCAGGGTCGTTAAAACTCGGGATTGCGTGGTAAAGGGTTAAACAGACTTTTCATTTATATTCTAGAATAGAATGATAGAGAAGATCAGAAGGTACATTTTACATTCTTTTTCAGGGTTGTTAAAACTCGGGATTGCGTGGTAAAGGGTTAAACAGACTTTTCATTTATATTCTAGAATAGAATGATAGAGAAGATCAGAAGGTACATTTTACATCTCATCTTGATTGTCCAATATGGTTACTAATGTCCCCTGGCCTGGTGAAAGGGTATAACATTGTAATCGTAGCTAGGACACTCACCTTTAAAAATCCTTTCCTTTCCTATGGTATAAGAGCCACAAACTATCAATGTACTTGGATTATTCCTGACAGCATCCACTGCAACCTTGATGGCATATTTTACAACTTCTTTTTGAGATGGGAAATCATATTGAGGATCACAATATCTTAAATGAAAAAAAATATATATAAACCATGCCTTATGAAAATGGGGCTTAATGCATCTGCAAATAAGTATCTACCCAGGTCAGCCTGCCCAGACTGACCTAGGTCAAAACTTTTTGCTATTGGCCAATTTTCTGTATGCCAAAGGACCATTGTACCTCATGATTCCATCGGTTGTTAGACAAAATGGACTTTATGGATCCATAATTATGTGATGACCTGCTTGGTATAATGCATTATGGAGATATATTGAGCCCCCTTTTGCCAGAGCATGGCTCATATGTTAAAGTTTCACCTGAAGCAACAAGAGCATCACATGCCCGTGCTAACCTTCAGCTGTGCTTGACTTTCCGTGAAACTTGTAAGTCCAAAACGGGGCATAACTGTGTCAAAAATACTTTGATGATTACCTGCCATTGTTGCACTGGTACAGGTTTCCCTTCTGATTGTTAACAACTTGTCCAAGTTTGAGGCAAATACCTTCAGGAATAACAGAGATATTACAAAATGTCAAAGTTCTTGCAGAACGATGCAGACGAAGCTACCCAGATGACGCCGATGACAACGACAATACCTCGATATTTCCTTCATAAACAGCTAGGCTGAAAAATGATAGATGACAACTAGCCTAAAATTGGAGTAAATAGTTTTTGTTCTGACAGAGACAGTAGAACATGTCAACCTTTTAGCACAATAACACGCAATATGACAGGGTTATGATAATACCTTGACATTTTCTTCAAAAACTGCCAAGCTAACAATGGTTGGCTTTCAATGCTAAATAAATTGCCAAGTTCCAACAATGAAACAAAAGAGATCCAGATAATGCAATTCACACAATATTCTTCACACTACCTAACAAGCCATTGGACTGTAAAATAAAGATATAACTATAAAGAACATGCAGGCTGATCTTGAGTCTACTCTGAGCTAATAAGCATCCCTATCAGGCCACAAATAAAGAGCACATAAAATTATAGTAAAATACAGTAAATAGGTTTTAAGTTGTAATACAATAATTTTTAGTATTTCTCCAATCCATCTGAATGTTCCAATTTGGAAGCACCATAAATATGTCTTTCTTCCTGAAAATAAAAATGAGCCATGCTCTGGCAAAAGGGGGCTTAATGCATCTCCGTAATGCATTATACCAAGCAAGTCATCACATACATGTAACTATCGATCCATGAAAGCCCCTTTCTTTAGTAATCAACTTAATCATAAGGTAAACTAATCCTTTGACATACAGAAAATTGACCAATAGCGAAAAGTTTCGGCCCAGGTCAGCCTGCGCAGACTGCGCAGGCTGACCTGGGTCGATACTTTTCGCAGATGCATTATGCCCCTTTTTCACAGAGCATGGATCATATGTAAGAATCAAAAATAAAGCTAAGCTAAATAATTACGTAGTATCCAAATATAGGGAGTGGATTCGAAGGTTTCGCAGCTCTGGATATGCTTCCATCTCCTCACATGCTCTGAAGTCACCAGTATGAAGGTAAACCTTGCCTGTCTTTAGTTTAAACAGTATGAGAACAGCACCAGGACAACTGATATGAAATAGGAGAAAAAGACACATTTGATACTTTGCTGCTTGACATACCAGGTCAGACATGGTTTACTCTGTTAAATGGTGGAAAAAATAAGAAAAAAAAAAGTTTATTCTTGAATGTTTTAATACATAACTGTCCTTGTTTTCAGTGAGAGCCCTTAATTCTTTACAACACAATCCCAAATTTACATGGTGCTGAAAGAGAAGGCTTTGAAAACATTGTGGGAAAAGGAGAAACCGGCATTATGATCAACTCCAAAATTTTGTCATTTGGTTAAGAGCTCACAGGCTTTCTTGTCTTATTTAAGGAATTAAGAGAACTTTTTTTTTTTCATGGAGGTATGAAAAAAAAAAAACCTAATCACACTTTATGAAACCGCAAACTCTTGAAAAAATCAGCAATAATGGCAAAGATACTTCAGTGTTCTGCCAAGAATTTTGAAAAGGTGAGACAAATGTCTCCCTCACCCTAAAAAGTTGGAGACATTTCTGGAAACATGGGGACACATTTTTTTTTATTTAATATACAAATTATCATGTAAATTAAATAATAAAAATGAATTACCTTACACTTCAGCTTGTTTCTTTTATTGTTGACTATATATAACTATCATTTCAAGGTTAGATGTCTTCTTGGACTAACTGTCTTTAGAAAATTAACTTGAGAAACTCAGGAACACAGTTTTACAAGGTGACAAACTTCTCATGAAGTTTGATTCAAATCTGTTGGTAGTTATTGAGAAATAGCTTAGACAAAAAAAATTATCAAAGGTCCATAACTCAGTGAAAAATAATTCAACAACCAAATTATAATATGCACATCTTTGCTCAGTTGTAAAACTTTCTATAAAGTTTAATTTAAATCCATTCAGCAGTTACAGAGAAATGCCTCGGACAAAAAAAAAAAAAAAAAATTATCGAAGGGCCATAACTCATTGGAAAAATCAATAGATCACACTCACTGATTGGCCTCTAGAAATGTGATTTCTACGTCCTCAACAACTGTTGGTGTATTTAATGGCATAGCATGCACATACTGTGGTTTTACTCCAATTTTCTTCATCACTAAATTTCCAGTAATCTGAAAGTAATATACAGTTTGTCTGAATGGAAGTAAAAGAAAATCAATATTTTTGTCCTGAATAATATTTGCAACATCATTTAGACTCCATACTAAGCAGTTCATGAAGAACATCTGATAATTTCTAGCCTGATTATTTCTTGTCCAGTCTTCTTTTCCTTTAATTCTTTACTAAACAACAAAATTTCAATCCGGTCTAAATTTAAAGCATCTGCAGATGAAAAGATGCATGTGACTGAAAAATTGAAATTTGTTTTGGGAAGGGTTGAAAACATTATGGAAAAAGGAAAAAATGCTGGTTACCGCCATTTTCTCCTTTTCCCACAATATTTTCAAAAGCTGTCTTTCTTGGGGTCTTATAAGTCAAAACTGTGTGGTAAAAGGTTAATAGATTCATACATTACTTTGTCAGACTGTAATAATAACGAAAGTAAATAGCTACTTTTCCTTTGAAAACTGTCCATTGTCCTTCATTTCCAATGAGTTTTAAGCTATCAATGACAAGAAAAAGATGCATAAGTTTCACAAAAATGTATAGACATAAAAATGTTTAATGGACAGACATCAGAAACCACAGTATGACATAAGCTCTTATGGCCTTTGGCCAGTAGAGCTTAGAATTGTACTTTCCTTGTACCCTTCATCAATATCTCTGTTGGCCATTATACATTTGCTGTTGGAGATCACATGACATGTGTGTGTGGTAATTGTGCACATACCTGACTACAATATAAGGGATGGCAAAATGATCTGTTGAGTCTGATGGATAGACATCAGAAACCACAGTATGACATCAGAAACCACAGTATGACATAAGCTCTTATGGCCTTTGGCCAGTAGAGCTTAGAATTGTACTTTCCTTGTACCCTTCATCAGTATCTCTGTTGGCCATAATACATTTGATGCTGGAGATCACATGACATGTGTGTGTGGTAATTGTGCACATACCTGACTACAATATAAGGGATGGCAAAATGATCTGTTGAGTCCTCCGTAGTGATCATAGTGAAAGTGGGACAAAACGTAAGCTTGGCAGTCTGGGATACTTCCATACTTGAAAGCATCTACAGTCAAACTTGTTCCTACAAAGTCATATTTAGCCTTTCAATCTGAATAATAATATTTTACTAATTCTTTCAATGCATCAAAATTATGAAAGCTACTGAAACTAGAACTGTAACAAAGCCGACAAATACCCCCACCAGCACCTTGTCACTGAAGCAGCACAATCAGAGAACCAAAATAATTTCCAAAACAAAGATCACAAGTGACCTTGACCTTTGACCCATGTGACCCCAAAACAATTATGGCACCTCCTTGGGTCATGAGTAACACTTGTATAAAGTTTCAGGGTCCTAGGTCAAACAGCTATTGAGTTAGACCAGAGAAACAATTTTCTAAGGAACTTCACACCTTGACCTTTGACCCATGTGACTACAAAACAATAGGGCACGTCCTTGAGTCATGGGCAACACTTGTATAAAGTTTCAGTGTCCTAGGTCAAGCGGCTTTTCAGTTAGCGCACAGAAACAAAAAAGTCTACAGAAGGACGGACTGACGGATGGACAGACAGACAGAAATAGTGAAATCAGTAACCCCCCCCACTTCTACTTCATAGGTGAGGGGTATTAAAATGAAACATGAAGTTACTGCTGAACTCTTTACAAAACAATCCCCTATGAGTTTTTAAAACCCTGGAGTAGAAAGCTTTTGAAAACATTTTGGGAAAAGGAGAAAATGCTAATAACCAGCATTTCATCCTTTTCCCACAATGTTTTCTACAATATCAGTGAACTTAAGCTTATTTGTACCAATATCAATTTAGTTATCTGTAGAAGTTTTGAAATCAGAACAACCTGAAATTTCTTGTTGGGTAAAACTTTGTAGCACCTGGGCTGCCTTTCACTAAACTGTGCATGCACATAATTTGTGTACGAAATTTATGTAAGCAAGCCATAAGTCTTAACCCTTTCCCAAACGACAAATTTTGGACTGGTCCAAATTCAAAGAGTTTGCAGACGACAATTTTAAATTTGATGAAAATGGCAGAAAGTTCTCAAAAAGGGTACAAAACACTGTGGGAAAAGGAGAAATTGCTTGTTACGAGCAATTTCTCCTTTGCCCACAGTGTTTTCAAAAGACTTGTACTGCAGACACTTGAAAACCAGGGCTTGTTTGGGAAAGGGTTAAAATAAGTTTCACTAAACTGCATTAACCCTTTCCCAAACGGCAAATTTCAGACTGGTCCAAATTCAAAGAGTTTGCAGACGACAATTTTAAATTTGATGAAAATGGCAGAAAGTTCTCAAAAAGGGTAGAAAACACTGTGGGAAAAGGAGAAATTGCTCGTTATGAGCAATTTCTCCTTTTTCCACAGTGTTTTCAAAAGACTTGTACTGCAGACACGTGAAAACCAGGGCTTGTTTGGCAACGGGTTAAAATAAGTTTCGCTAAACTGCATTAACTTTACGATTTGAATAAATATTTGCATAACTAACACCAGCTAGTACCTTTGGGTAAAGCATATTATATATACAATCCTAAATAATTTGCATAAATCTATGAAGCTTAGTGAAAGGCAGCCCTGACAAGATGGCTGTTGAAAACACCGGAAAAAAAAAAAAGAGTAGTTATTATCCCGCATGTTTTCTACCCTTTCAAAGACAAAGTTTCTCAAAAAAAAAAAATTGAAGCCCGCCAATGCTTTCAATATGGGCAAGCCCAAAATTTTGTGGTCTTCAAAAGATTTGACTTTTTACAGAACAAAATTTTAGACTTGTTCAAAGTTGTTGCAGAACACAAAAAAGTGTGGCTGGAATGACAAATTTGACTCTGAAAGGGTATAAAACATTGTACAAAAAGGGTCTCTCTTTCCAGTTGTTAAAACAGTAGATTGTGTGATAAAGGTTTAACCCTTAACCACACAATCCCAAGTTTGACAAGGAAAAAGCTATTGAAAACACTGAGGGAAAATGAGAAATTATTGTAAACCAGCATTTTCTCATTTTCCCGCAATGTTTTCTACCCGGTAAAAGACAAATTCCATTATTTTAACTACAATTAAATTGTAGTCTGCAAATACTTTCAATTTGGACAAGTCTATATTTTGCTCATGTACTGGAGTTAAAGGTGGTTACATTACCTGGGATCTTCTTGTAAAATGGGCATTTTCTTTGGTTTGTAGCTGCAGGTTCTGTCAAATTCTCTTCCACATTTCTGACAGGTACAGATACATTAGCTACATTTTCTCTTGACCTGGTGGAAGTATTTGAATGTTTGCCTCTGTTTGACATGAGAAATTCATTCACATTACGACTACCTGCAGACTTTGAAACATCTTTAGGTGCTTTTCTAGTAATTTCACTGTTCTTGCTTTTTTTCTGCAGAGCTTTACTGGTTTGCATGAGTATGTCAAGAGCATTCTTTTGTATTTCTTTCACTTTTTCAGCAACTGCATTAAAGAAGTCAGTAGAATCTGCTGACAAACTTTCAACATTATCTGCAAAAAACTCATTTGTATCTGATTGGTTACTGGTGCATATTCTATTTATTCCTTCATCTTGGCAATCAAAGCTTGTAGTACTACTTTTGTTGCTGGATAAAGATCCAGTTTGTTGGTCATTAGCATCTACACACAAATCATGGTCTACAACAACCTCTTCACATTCAGAGAAATTTCCAGAAACAAAATTTTCAGCATCATCACCATCATTATTAATCACTTGATCTGTTTCTTCACTAAAGAATCCTCCTGGTAAGTTGCAATCTTCTTCAGTTCTAACATTAGTAACTTGAAATTTTGGTGTTGAGCCAACACATACTTGAGACTTTTGTAAAGATGATTCAGCACAGGTGATAGACTTGTCTGTATGTGGTGTTACATCAACACTTTCTTGAGACTTTTGTGAAGATGATCCAGCACAGATAACATTCTTGCCTTGATGGGACTTGACTCCAGAGATGGTTGTTTCTTCAGTTTCTGATATGTAACCATCTACCAACTTCTCCTTTGAACATGTAAATTGCTGGTGAGTGATAGCTTTTGCACTTGCAAAACTACTACCTTTTTGGCTCAGTTTATCTATCTTTCTGTTTTTACCCACATTACTTGTTACTTTTCTATTTCTTTCAGAAATAGGCTTCACAATGTACTTAGAATTAATTCCTTCATAATCACTACTGTCAGTGTCCACTGTAATACTTTCAATACATGTATTGGTGATTGCTTCAACTTCCATCTGAAAAGGTGATTTGTAATCTGGTTTCTTTGAAGTTTTTGTTCCAGTAATGTTTCTACCATTTAAGTCACTTTTAACTTTATAAGTATTTACTTCGGATATGTTTCTTTCATTCAAGTCTCCTTTAACTGTGGAAATATTTATTTCAGGTATGTTTCTGTCCTCCATGGTACTTTTAATTGTAGAAATATTTGTTTGAGGTATGCTTCTGTCCTCCATGGTACTCTGAACTGTGGAAATATTTGTTTCAGGTATGTTTCTGTATTCCATGGTACTTTTAATTGTAGAAATATTTGTTAGAGGTATGTTTCTGTCCTCCATGGTACTCTGAATTGTAGAAATATTTGTTTCAGGTATGTTTCCGTCTTTTAAGTTTCTTTTAACTGTTTTGCCTGATGCCAATATACCGGTTTTTATATTTTTCCTTGAAGATTTAAGCCTTTCAAGCAACACTTTACAATCAGATTTATTCATTACTCTCTTAATTTTCAGTTTTGTATCATGCTCTTTGTTTGTTTCAACTATAAATGTTTTCTCAGTATCACTTCCACCGCATAATTCCTTGTCTGGCACAATGGCACTGTTGCAAGTCTTTGCTTTAGGCGGCCGCACATTTTTAGAAGTGCTGTGTCGAGAATTTTTAAGCTTGATTTCTTCTTGCTTTCTTGCAAAAAAACCTTTGGCACTATCTCTACTACAAGTATCATCTACAGATTCAGATGTAACACTGGCTGCTTTCACAGAATTATATGACAGCTTACACCCCTTGTCAATTTCAGTGCTTTTAATAATCTGATTGCAGTCTTTCCCTGAGTTTTCAAAAAAACAGTCTGAAATAAAATTTTTGGAGTTACCAATTTCATAATTCGGAGAAGATCTGGCTTCTGGTATGAAAGAATATGTTTTTGGAGACTGAGAAAAAGGAATGCCAGTTTGTAGTATATCTGTATCATTGCTGGATCCATCTTCTAACATTAAGCCTGGCTCCTTAACTGCTTCTGTTGACTGTTTATTATCGGAGTCTTCAGCATCATTTTCATCAAAGACATCTTTTAACATTTCTGTAATACTTCTAGAATTATCGGTTACATTATCTATATCTTGAACACTGTTAGATGATTCAGTTTCTAGCAAATCTAGTACATTCACTTTTGTCAGAACTTTTTCTGAAACTGTGTTATCTTCAAATAAATTATCTTCACCCTTAATTCTGCTTGTAAAATTCACAAACCCCTCATCACCATTTTCAGACTTCAATGATAAACTGTGATATATGGGCCGATTTATTATATCAGAATTTCCACAACTCTTTGAAGATAACAATCTACCAGTTTCACCATATTTTGAAATGTATTCTTTCTCAGTCTTACAGGCAGGATTGGTAGAAGTAATATTGGTAGAACTCTGTTTACCAACAGTCATCTTGCCCTGAACCTCTGGAGACCCCAGCTCTTTCACTATCTTTTTCATGTTCTGTTTCATCAATGTTTTTAAACTATTTCTTTTCAGTTGGTCATATCTTCTTTTAGCAGCTGCAGATTTCTCTGATTGAGGCGATCTATCCTTTGTTTTGATACGTTCAGCACGAGACTCATTAACTGTCTCACTTTCCTCACTTGAATCATCTAGCTCTATTACACAATCCAGTGTAGAGCTGGGTACTTTGAGTACAGTGGAATGATTAGCAGGATTTTCATCAAATTCTAGCTTTATCTTTGCATTCTGTATATCACCTGAGAAACGGAAAAAAATGATTGATTGACTGATTGAATGGTGTTTTACACCTAGTGTTTCATGCCACTTTCACCATTATTTCAATCATATCACAGCGACAGCTCACATAATTTGTGTATTCCTGGGTTTCATCAGTACTAGGTCAGGGCCCTGAAGTGCCTTGCCCATGGACACTCCCAAAAAACCTCCATGGATCACATGAGCCTCGAACCCGGGACCTCCAAGTCACAAATCCTAAATTTTACCTCTGAGCCATGCAAGACCTCATGGAAAAAGAAGACAAAATACAAATTACTTTGTCAAGCTGGCAAATGGCCTAACAATAACAACAATTAAATACTAATCACCTATTATTTCTCAGCCACCTTTAATTTGTTGCCTGCAAATGCTTTCAATTTGGACAAGTCTAATATTTTGTGGTTTGGTTAAGAGTTAAGGGTGCAGACATGGTTCAGTCCGTCTCTTACGTTTGGGAAGAAAATTAAAGAGATACGTGCTCAATTGAAATTTCCATAATAACTTGTTGAAACATTGCATAATTATCAGTTGAATATGTATATGTACAATGCTACAGAAAAATTAGGGGGTCACCATGCTTAATTTTGAGAAATGAGATCTTGAAAATGAGTGATACGGCTCTTTAAGACTAAAATGGGGCATTAAAATGAGCAAAATTCCATACTTAGGTAAATTTGAGCCTCAAATTTATTTAAACCACTTATTCATGTTATTTTGTATTGTTATCCAATAGTCAGCATCTTCAGGATTATATAAACCCATTCAAAATTCTTAGATTTATGATATAAACAGAAAAAGAATTGAAAAGACTTAGTACATATGCGCCTGTAACAGAGAATAAATGCTAGAGTTTTCAATTATTTTCTTCACAAAAATGGCCATAAAATGGAAACTGTCAATGATAAATTCACAAAACTTCTCAATGATTAGGAGTTTGGTATATTCTATCAAAAAATGTTCAAAAACCACAATGTCATCATGGTATTTTTCAAAATATTGAGAGAAAAGAAGCCATAATGAAAAATATTTTATATGAAAAATACATCAGTACATGAATTACACTTGACATTTGTGACTGAAGTATGGCTTAAATCTTCACTGTACCTGAATTAAGTAAATGGAACTTAATGAAAGGGTCCTTTCTTGATTTTTTCATACAAAAAAATATAAAACCGCTTGGTGACGCATGATATGCGCGCGTATCTCTTTAAACTGTACAGTATCATGGGTCACACCAGTATGCTTTCTTACAAACATGGCATGGTGCTTTGAGTCCAGCGAAAGTAAGCCGAGTCTGATGCAAGACCTACACACAAATCATTCCTCAAAATGTGATTTACTGTAACCCATTACCACACAGATACTGCACTTGAGTTATCTGCTGTAGATCATGTTTGAACATTTGTAGGAAAAACATCATTAAGTTCTTATAAAGAATTGTTAGATGTTAACTACATTTTCAATATGCAATGTGTTATTTTGAACATTAAATTTTGTAAGAAAAGCAGCTGTAAGTTGTTATGAAGAAATGTCATTTGTCAACCACATTCTCAGTATATCATTCGAAAAAAGACATTTTCCTGCATACAAACATTTCTCTTTTGTCCTTTGTTCACAAGAGGAGGGTAAGGCACGGCCCAAAGAAACCACACAATCCCATCTTTATAGTAAGCTGACAAAGAAAGGTTTTGAAAACATCGTAGGAAAAGGAGAAAATACTGGTTACCAGCATTTTTTCCTTTTCCCACAATATTTTTTTAAATTTTTTTCACGAAAAAAACAACAAAAAAAAAAACAAAACAAGAGGGCCATGATGGCCCTGGGTTGCTCACCTGAGTCAATAGGCAAAATTCACTCAACATGCATAATCCAATTTCTGACCAATTGTCAGGTCAATTGAGCTTAAAATGTGGCCTCTAGAGCATCCACAAGGAATTTCCGTAAGTTGACCGAGTGACCTAATTTATCACCCCACGTGACCCAATTTAGAACTCATCAAAAAATTTATCAAGACAAACATTCTGAACAGTTTTCAAGTTAATTGAGCAATAAATGTGGCCTCTAGAGTGCCCACAAAGTGTTTCTTAAATTTGACCCAGTAACCTAGTTTATGACCCCAGCTGACCCAATTTCAAACTCACCCAATATTTCATCAAGACAAACATTCTGACCAACTTTCAAGTCAATTGTGCATGAAATGTGACCTCTAGAGTGTCCTAAAGGTATTTCTTTAATTTGACCTAGTGAGCTAGATTATGAGCCCAGGTGATCCAATTTTGAACTCATCCTAGATTTCATCAAGACAAACATTTTAAGCAATTTTCAAATCAATTGAACGATAAATGTGGCCTCTTAAAGTGCCCACAAAGTATTTCTTTAATTTGACCTAGTGCCCTAATTTAAGACACCACATGACCCAAATTCAGACTCATGTAGGGTTTATCAAGACAAACATTTGGACCAATTTTTAAATCAATTGAGAAATAAATGTGGCCTCTAGAGTGCCCACAAGGTATTTCTTTATTTTGACCAAGTGACCTAGTTTATGACCCCAGGTGACCCAATTTCAAACTCATCCGATATTTCATCAAGACAAACATTCTGACCAATTTTCAAGTCAGTCGAGCAAGATATGTGGCCTCAAGAGTGACCACAAGGTATTTCTTTAATTTGACCTAGTGACCAAGATTATGACCCAGGTGACCCAATTTTAAACTCATCCTAGATTTTTTCAAGAGATTTTATCAAGTCAAGCATTCTGAACAATTTTCAAGTCAATTGAGCAATAAATGTGGCCTCTAGAGTGCACACAAGGTATTTCTTTAATTTGACCTAATGACCTAGTTTATGATCCAAGTTGACCCAAATTCGGACTCATGTGAGATTTTATCAAGACAAACATTCTGACCAATTTTCAAGTCAACTGAGCAAAAAATTTGGCCTCTAGAGTGCCCACAAGGTATTTCTTTGACCTAGTGACCCAGTTTATGATCCCAGGTGACCCAAATCCAAACCCATTCGAGATTTTATCAAGACAAACATTCTTACCAAATTTCAGGTCAACTGAGCAAAAAATGTGGCCTCTAGAGTGCCCACAAGGTATTTCTATAATTTGACCTACTGACCTAGTTTATGCCCCAGGTGACCCAAATCCAAACCCATTCGAGATTTTATCAAGACAAAAATTCTGACCAAATTTCAGGTCATTTGAGCAATAAATGTGGCCTCTAGAGTGCCTACAAGGTATTTCTTTAATTTGACCAAATGACCTAGTTTATGACCCCAGGTGATCCAATATCAAACTCATCTGATATTTTATCAAGACAAACATTCTGACCAATTTTCAAGAAAATTGAGCAAGAAATGTAGCCTCTAAGAGTGCCCTCAAGTTATTTCTTTAATTTGACCTAGTGACCTAGATTATGACCCCAGGTGACGCACTTTTGAACTCATCATAGATTTCCTCAAGAGAAACATTTTAACCAATTTTCAAATCAATTGAACAATAAATGCAGCCTCTAGAGTGCACACAAGGTATTTCTTTAATTTGACCTAGTGACCTAATTTAAGACCCCACATGACCCAAATTCGCACTCATGTGAGATTTTATCAAGACAAACATTCTGTCCAATTTTCAAGTCATTTGAGCCAAAAATGTGGCCTCTAGAGTGCCCACAGGGAATTACTTTAATTTGAACTAGTGACCTAGTTTACGATCCCAGGTGACCTAAATCCAAACTCATCCGAGATTTTATGAAGACAAACATTCTGACCAAATTTCAGGTCATTTGAGCAATAAATGTGGCCTCCAGAGTGCCCATAAGGTACCTATTTAATTTGACCTAGTGACCTAGTTTATGACCCCAGGTGACCCAATTTCAAACTGACTGAACATGTTGTGCTCAGGTGGGCTAACAAACTTAGAACAGGTTCACTACATACCAAATAACAAAACTCTATGCCTTCAAGGTTTAGAAAAGAAGAATTTAAAGTTTTCCTTCTTTGTTCCTATGTTAGAACTTGTGACCCCTGGGGCAGGGCCAGTTTTGACCCAAGGAGCATTGTATGAAAAAACTTGGTAGAGGTCCGCTAGGAGATGCTAGATGCCAAATATCAAAGCTCTGTGCCTCCCAGTTTCAGAGAAGAAGAATTTTAAAGTTTTCATTCTTTGTTCCTAGGTTCGAAACTTGTGACCCCCGGAGCGGGGCCAGTTTTGACCCCAGGGACACCATATGATCAAACTTGGTACAGGTCCACTAGGACATGCTACATGCCAAATATCAAAGCTCCACCCCTTCCAGTTTCAGAGAAGAAGAATTTTAAAGTTTTCGTTCTTTGTTCCTACATTTGAAACTTGTGACCCCCGGGGCGGGGCCAGTTTTGACCCCAGGGACATCATATAAACAAACTTGGTAGAGGTCCACTAGGAGATGCTACATGTCAAATATCAAAGCTCCACACTTTCCATTTTCAGAGAAGAAGAATTTTAAAATTTCCTTCTTTGTTCCTATGTTTGAAACTTGTGACCCCCAGGGTGGGGCCAGTTTTGACCCCAGGGACATCATATGAACAAACTTGGTAGAGGTCTGCTAGGAGATGCTACATGCCAAATATCAAAGCCCTACGCCTTCCAGTTTCAGAGAAGAAGAATTTTAAAGTTTTCCTTCTTTGTTCCTATGTTCGAAACTTGTGACCCCCGGTGCGGGGCCAGTTTTGACCCCAGGGGCGTCATATGAACAAACTTGGTAGAAGTCCACTAGGAGATGCTACATGCCAAATATCAAAGCTCCACGCTTTCCATTTTCAGAGAAGAAGAATTTTAAAGTTTTCATTCTTTGTTCCTATGTTTGAAACTTGTGACCCCCGGGGCGGGGCCAGTTTTGACCCCAGGGGCATCATATGAACAAACTTGGTAGAGGTCCGCTAAGAGATGCTACATGCCAAGTATCAAAGCTCTATGCCTTCCAGTTTCAGAGAAGAAGAATTTTAAAGTTTTCCTTCTTTGTTCCTATGTTCGAAACTTGTGACCCCCGGGGCGGGGCCAGTTTTGACCCCAGGGACATCATATAAACAAACTTGGTAGAGGTCCACTAAGAGATGCTACATGACAAATATCAAAGCTCTACGCCTTCTAGTTTCAGAGAAGAAGAATTTTAAAGTTTTCATTCTTTGTTCCTAGGTTCGAAACTTGTGACCCCCGGGGCGGGGCCAATTTTGACCCCAGGGGCATCATATGAACAAACTTGGTAGAGGTCCACTAGGAGATGCTACATGCCAAATATCAAAGCTCCACGCCTTCCAGTTTCAGAGAAGAAGAATTTTAAAGTTTTCCTTCTTTGTTCCTATGTTCGAAACTTGTGACCCCCGGGGCGGGGCCAGTTTTGACCCCAGGGACATCATATGAACAAACTTGGTAGAGGTCCACTAGGACATGCTATATGCCAAATATCAAAGCTCCACGCTTTCCATTTTCAGAGAAGAAGAATTTTAAAGTTTTCATTCTTTGTTCCTATGTTTGAAACTTGTGACCCCCAGGGTGGGGCCAGTTTTGACCCCAGGGACATCATATGAACAAACTTGGTAGAGGTCCGCAAAGAGATGCTACATGCCAAATATCAAAGCTCTACACCTTCCAGTTTCAGAGAAGAAGAATTTTAAAGTTTTCATTCTTTGTTCCTATGTTCGAAACTTGTGACCCCCGGGGCGGGGCCAGTTTTGACCCCAGGGGCGTCATATGAACAAACTTGGTAGAGGTCCGCTAGGAGATGCTACATGCCAAATATCAAAGCTCCACACCTTCCAGTTTCAGAGAAGAAGAATTTTAAAGTTTCCTTCTTTGTTCCTATGTTTGAAACTTGTGACCCCCGGGGCAGAACCAGTTTTGACCCCAGGGACATCATATGAACAAACTTGGTAGAGGTCTACTAGGAGATGCTACATACCAAATATCAAAGCTCTACGCCTTCTAGTTTCAGAGAAGAAGATTTTTAAAGATTTTGCCATTTTTTTCCTTCTGGTTGCCATGGCAACCAGAGTTATGGGTGGAATTCAATCTCTTGAACAACTTTGGTAGAGCTTCACCTGAGGAACATCCCTGCCAAATTTCATCAAGATTGGCCCTGTGGTTTAGGAGGAGAAGATGTTTAAAGAAATTGTGGACGACGAACGACGGACATTGGGCGATCACAAAAGCTCACCTTGAGCACTTTGTGCTCAGGTGAGCTAAAAAAAAAAAAAAAAAACTTCTGCCTATATTTTCAATTTGGACTAGTCTAAAGTTTGGCATTGGTAAAAAGCTAAAGCACTGGAACCTGTTTAATCCACTACCACACGAAAAATTTTAGACCTGTCCAAATTCAAAGCATTTGTAAAGGACAAATAAAAGTTTCTCTTATGATGAAAATCATCTTGGAAAGAGCAGAATAACATTGTGGAACAAGAGCGGCAAATTGTCGCAAGATACGCCCGTCTTACCCCAAGTTGTAAAGTTGGGGCATAATAATGATAAAGGGGAGGTATAGAAAAATAGTAGTGCAGAATATTTTTTTTACTGTTGATTGAAGATAATGGCAGTGTATTTGTGTTGACGGAACTCTTGTTTATACACTTTATGTTGATATCCATAGATACGATAGTGTTGAATTTAAGCCTGAAAAATGACTAAGGACAATAAGAAAAAGTTAAGGAAGCAATAGTTATGTTTCTAATAATCTGAGATGTATGCATCACTGAAATTTCATATACATAGGTAGTGTAGTAAGAGAGATATGCTGCTGACAAAATTTAAGTATGAAAAAGAAGAAAGGGCAATTACTCATAAGGAAGGAAGATTTATTCTTTGTGTACACTGCACCCCATATGGTTACAACAAACACAACTGTCAAATTTAAAGTTAATAGGTTTTAAGATGTGTAAGTTATGCTACCTGGATGCCTATACGCCATGGCTGATCCCATAATACATCCTGTCTTGAAAGGGTGCATAAAAAATAAGCAATTTATATTTCATGTGCACTGCACTACCCCTTGATGAGATGTATCCAGCCCTAAAATTTCATAACCTGAGGTAGTATAGTTTGAGAGATATGCATCATACAAAATTCAAGTTCGAAAAAAAAAAACAAGAAAGGGCAGTAACTGAAAAATTAAGCAAGCAAGAGTTGAAATTTATATGCACAGCACTTCCCGTTGATGGAATGTATCCACGCATGAAATTTCATATCCTTAGCTAGTATAGTTCTGAAGATATGCACTGGACAAAATTAAAGTTTCAAAATAAAGAAAGAGCAATAAGTCAAAAATTAAGCAAGAGTTATGGTTCATGTGCACTGCACTCCCAGTTGATGAGATCTATCTACACATGAAATTTCATAGCCATAGGTAGTATAGTTTTGGAGATATGCTCGAGACAAAATTCAAGTATGAAAATAAGTCAAAAATTAAGGAAGGAAGAGTTATGATTCCTGTGCACTGCACTCCCCCTTAATGAGATGTATGCAGGCATGAAATTTCATAACCCTAGGTAGTATAGTTTTGGAGATATTCACCGGAGAAAATGCAAGTATGAAAAAGAAGAAAGGGCAATAACTGAAAAATTGAGGAAGCAAGAGTTATGATTCCTGTACACTGCACTCCCCCTTAATGAGATGTATGCAGACATGGAATTTCATAACCGTAGGTAGTATAGTATTGGAGATATTCACCGGACAAAATTCAAGTATGAAAAACAAGAAAGGGCAATAACTGAAAAATTAAGGAAGCAAGAGTTATGATTCCTGTGCACTGCACCCCCCCTTGATGAGATCGATCCATGCATGAAATTTCATAACCGTAGGTAGTATAGTTTTGGAGATATGCTCCGGACAAAATTCAAGTATGAAAAACAAGAAAGGGCAATAACTCAAAAATTAAGGAAGCAAGAGTTATCATTCCTGTGCACTGCACTCCCCCTTGATGAGATCTATCCACTCATGAAATTTCATAACCCTAGGTAGTATAGTATTGGAGATATTCACCGGACAAAATTCAAGTATGAAAAACAAGAAAGGGCAATAACTCAAAAATTAAGGAAGCAAGAGTTATCATTCCTGTGCACTGCACTCCCCCTTGATGAGATCTATCCACTCATGAAATTTCATAACCCTAGGTAGTATAGTATTGGAGATATTCACCGGACAAAATTCAAGTATGAAAAACAAGGAAGGGCAGTAAGTCAAAAATTAAGGAAGCAAGAGTTATGATTCCTGTGCACTGCACTCCCCCTTGATGAGATCTATCCACTCATGAAATTTCATAACCCTAGGTAGTATAGTATTGGAGATATTCACCGGACAAAATTCAAGTATGAAAAACAAGGAAGGGCAATAACTCAAAAATTAAGGAAGCAAGAGTTATCATTCCTGTGCACTGCACTCCCCCTTGATGAGATCTATCCACTCATGAAATTTCATAACCGTAGGTAGTATAGTTTTGGAGATATGCTCCGGACAAAGAACTGGACGCCGCCCGCCTGCCCACCACGGGTGATCCCATAATACGTCCCGTCTTTGACGGGCGTATAAAAAGGAGAAAATGCTGGTAATCAACATTTTCTCCTTTACTCACAATGTTTTCAAAAGCCTGCTTCTTAAGGGTCTTAAAACACTGGATTGTTTGGTAAAGGCTTAACCCTTTACCAGACGACAAAATTTCACCCTTGTCCAATTTAGAAGCATTTGCAGACGACAAAATAAATGTTACTCAAAAATTGAAATTTGTTTTAGGAAGGGTAGAAAATATTGTGGGAAAAGGAGAAAATGCTGGTTACCAGCATTTTCTCCTTTTTCCACAATGTTTTCAAAAGCTTGCTTTCTCAGGGTCGTTAAAAGTCGGGATTGTGTGGTAAAGGGTTAAGGTACACTTGCTGATATTGTAGATCAAAATCAGACTGCATAAATGTGTTGCCTGTTTTAAATCAACACTGTCCAAGACTTAACTATTCCGACCAAAAAAACCTTGAAACAGCAGCAATAGGGCCATCAGATTTTCCCAATTAGAAAACTCCACTTCATTCTTTCAACACTATAAGGGTTTAGCATTCTATTTGTCTTCATATTAATTGTAAATCTCATTAAAAATATTCCCCACAATTATCCATAACCACACAATGCCGAGTTTTGATAAACCTGAGGAAGACAGCTTAAGAAAACATTACAGGAAAAGGGGGAAACATGCTGGTCACCAGCAATTTCTCCTTTTCCAACTATTTTCTACCCTTTTGAAGATAAATCCCACAATCTAAGCCACATTTTAAGCTTTGTCTGCAAAATGCCTTCAGTTTGTACAAGGCTTAAACTCTGTTGTCTCATAAAGGGTTCATCCTAGCCTTCAGGCCCTTTTCATAACTAAAGTTACCCTTGTGGCCAGAGTAGCTCTGACTGTTCAAGGTCAGACTGCACAAAACATGTGGTCTAATCTTTAAATCTACAGTCTGGTTCGTCAAGGCATTCAGGGCAAAAGCAAACTTGAAATTGTAATAGTTTGGATTTAGTTTCTAGACTGAAAATATCTGTTCAGTTTATTGGGCACCCAAGGGGTTAATAAGCAAGACTTGTCATCAGCAAGTACATCTCTTTTTTCTGTTCCAGGTGGCAGTGCCTTGATACAGCAAGTGTCTCAGCCTAGGACAGAAGAGCCATCATTAACTCCAACCCCAGGGCAAGTGCAATAGCTTGACCTTGACCTCTTGGCCAAAGGCATGGGCTGGGATAAATCTAATCTATATCCATCATCATACAATGAACCAAATCAATCATTCCATCTGGAAAATAGGAGCTCTCGAAAAACTTTTACATGAAATTTCAAAATTGGAGGCCTTGAACTGAAGATGATGGACATGGCCAGGATATTGCTCTATGAAAGTTTAGACTTGCATAAACCAAATATGAAACAAGTCAATCATTTGGTTTGGAATATATTATGAGCTCTCAATATTTTAACTTGAACATAAAACTTTGATGTAAAATATCAAAGTCTATTACCTTGACCTTAAGATCATGCACATGGGCTGGGGTATTACTGAAAGAAACCTAGGACCCATATCTATCATTATACCAAATATCAACCAAATCAATATAATGGTATGGAAATCTTTAATGTAAATGAGGACGCTGACATCATCGCCTACGCCTGGGGTAGTGCAAAGGTTCCTCCTGGATTCTATCTAGGCAAGCCAAAAATACATACCACCTGTAGCCACTGGTCTTGTACGATCATATTTATGCTGTGATCTGGAAAGAGCAGTATGTCTGAACTTCTTGTAATGACTTGCTATGGTGCTGCAGCAGTTCATTCCAGAGGGACATTCTAATGTAGACAGTAAATACAGTAACTGTTAATATTTTAGCCCTTCACCAAATGGTTCTGTATTTTCACAACCCAGATAATCATTTTTATGTCCTTTTACCAACACGTTTTCTATGCTTTTGACCCTTTCCCAAACAAGCCCTGGTTTTCACGTGTCTGCAGTACAAGTCTTTTGAAAACACTGTGGGAAAAGGAGAAATTGCTTGTAACGAGCAATTTCTCCTTTTCCCACAGTGTTTTCTACCCTTTTTGAGAACTTTCTTCCATTTTCATCAAATTTAAAATTGTCGTCTGCAAACTCTTTCAATTTGGACCAGTCCAAAATTTGTCGTTTGGGAAAGGGTTAAAGTACAAATGACTACACCACATTCAACTTTATGTCTGTGAATGCTCTCAATGCAGGCAAGTTCAAAATTTTTGTTATCTGGTGAGTCTAACTATTTACCACACAACAAAATTTTAGACTGGCCCAAATTCAAAGCATATGCAGCCGACAAATTAAATGTGACTCAAATGATTGGGTTTGTTTTGAAAAGGTAAAAAAACAATACAGAAAATGGAGAAAATGTGTTAACCAGCATTTTCTCCTTTTCCTGCTATGTTTTCTAAAGTCTAATTTCCAAGAGGCATTAAAACTGGTCATTGTACGGTAAAGAGTAACTCTTTACCACAAAATCCTGAATTTTAATAACATTGAGGAAAAAAGCTTTAAAAAACATTGTGGGAAAAAGGGAAAATGCTTGTAGTAACAGCATTTTCTCTGTTTCCCACAATGTTTTCTACAATTTCAGAGTCAAATCCCATTATTTGAGCCACAGTAAATTTGTTGTCTGTACATGCTTTCAGTGTGTATGAGTTTCAAATTCTGTACCTCGAAAAAAAGTACAGACTTTAAAAGGGATTTTACATGGGCAGAAATATCATTGTTCTTAACCCCCACCACACAATCCCGAGTTTTAACAACCCTGAAGAAAAAGCCTTTTGAAACCATAGTGGGAAGTGCAGAAAATGCTGGTGACCAGCATTTTCTCCATTTCCCGTAATGTTTTCTACCCACCCCAGAACAAATTTCTATTTTCGAGTTACATTTGTCATCTGCAAATGCTTTGAATTTGGACTAGTCTATAAATTTTGTTGTGTGGTAAAGAGTTAACCCTTTCAGAGGTAGAATCAGGGAATTTTGCTTGACCTTTAATCCACGGACAGGACTCTTGCACATAACACGTCGTCTTTATGTAGTTAACAATTCTGCAAACTCATATTGAAATTCATTCGTAATTAAACAAGAGGGCCATGATGGCCCCGGACCGCTCACCTGAGTCAATAGGCGAAATTCACTCAACATGCATAATTCAATTTCTGACCAATTATCAGGTCAATTAAGCTTAAAATGTGGCTGCTAGAGCATCCACAAGGAATTTCCATCAGTTGACCTAGTGACCTAATTTATCACCCCACGTGACCCAATTTAGAACTCATCAAAAAATTTATCAAGACAAACATTCGGAACAGTTTTCGAGTTAATTGAGAAATAAATGTGGCCTCTAGAGTGCCCACAAAGTGTTTCTTAAATTTGACCCTGTAACCTAGTTTATGACCCCAGCTGACCCAATTTCAAACTCACCCAATATTTCATCAAGACAAACATTCTGACCAACTTTCAAGTCAATTGAGCAAGAAATGTGACCTCTAGAGTGCCCTAAAGGTATTTCTTTAATTAGACCTAGTGACCTAGATTATGAGCCCAGGTGACCAAATTTTGAGGTCATCCTAGATTTCATCAAGACAAACATTTTGACCAATTTTCAAATCAATTGAACAATAAATGTGGCCTCTAGAGTGCACACAAGGTATTTCTTTAATTTGACCTAGTGACCAAATTTAAGACCCCACATGACCTAAATTCGGATTCATGTGAGATTTTATCAAGACAAACATTCTGTCTAATTTTCAAGTCAATTGATCCAAAAATGTGGCCTCTAGAGTGCCCACAAGGTATTACTTTAATTTGAACTAGTGACCTAGTTTATGATCCCAGGTGACCCAAATCCACACTCATCTAAGATTTTATCAAGACAAACATTCTGACCAAATTTCAGGTCATTTGAGCAATGAATGTGGCCTCTAGAGTGCCCACAAGGTATTTCTTTAATTTGACCTAGTGACCTAGTTTATGACCCCAGGTGACCCAATTTCGAACCGACTAAACAAGTTGTGCTCAGGTGGGCTATCAAACTTAGAACAGGTTCACTACATACCAAATAACAAAGCTCTATGCCTTCAAGGTTTAGAAAAGAAGAATTTTAAAGTTTTCCTTCTTTGTTCCTATGTTAGAACTTGTTACCCCCCCGGGCAGGGCCAGTTTTGACCCCAGGGGCATCATATAAACAAATTTGGTAGAGGTCCACTAGGAGATGCTACATACTGAATATAAGAGCTCTACGCCTTCCAGTTTCACAGAAGAAGAATTTTAAAGTTTTCCTTCTTTGTCCCTATGTTCGAACTTGTGACCCCTGGGGCGGGGCCAGTTTTAACCCCAAGGGCATCATATGAACAAACTTGGTAGAGGTCCACTAGGAGATGCTACATGCCAAATATCAAAGCTCCACGACTTCCATTTTCAGAGAAGAAGAATTTTAAAGTTTTCCTTCTTTGTTCCTAGGTTCGAAACTTGTGATCCCTTGGGCAAGGCCAGTTTTGACCCCAGGGGCATCGTATGAACAAACTAGGTAGAGGTCCACTAGGAGATGCTACATACCAAATATCAAATATCTACACCTTCCAGTTTCAGAGAAAAAGAATTTTAAAGTTTTCCTTCTTTGTTCCTAGGTTCGAAACTTGTGAACCCCGGGGCGGGGCCAGTTTTGACCCCAGGGGCATCATATGAACAAACTTGCTAGAGGTCCACTAGGAGATGCTAGATGCCAAATATCAAAGCTCCATGCCTTCTAGTTTCAGAGAAGAAGAATTTTAAAGTTTTCCTTCTTTGTTCCTATGTTCAAAACTTGTGACCCTCAGGGCAGGGCCAGTTTTGACCCCAGGGGCATCATATGAACAAACTTGGTAGAGGTCCACTAGGAGATATAGATGCCAAATATCAAAGCTCCATGCCTTCCAGTTTCAGAGAAGAAGAATTTTAAAGTTTTCCTTCTTTGTTCCTATGTTCAAACTTGTGACCCCCAGGGCGGGGCCAGTTTTGACCCCAGGGGCATCATATGAACAAATTTGGTAGAGATCCACTAGGAGATGCTACATACCAAATATCAAAGCTCCAAGCCTTCTAGAATCAGAGAAGAAGATTTTCAAAGATTTTCCTATTTTTTTTCCTTTCTGTTGCCATGGCAACCAGAGTTTTGGGTTGAATTCAATCTCTTGAACAACTTCAGTAGAGCTTCACCCAAGGAACATCCCTGCCAAGTTTCATCAAGATTGGCCCAGCAGTTTAGGAGGAGGAGATGTTTAAAGGAATTGTGGACAGACGGACAGATGGACGCCGGACAACGACCCATCACAATACCTCATCTTAGCACTTCGTGCTCAGGTGAGCTAAAAATCTACAGGCCGGACAACAATACTATATCCTTAAAACATGTGACCTTGGCCTTTAACCTATGGACATAATTCTTGTGCATGACACATCATCTCAATGTAGTTAACATTTGTGCAAAGTTATTTTGAAATTAGGTAAGAGGGAAAAAAGTTATGGCCCAGACACGAAAACGACACCCCCCCACCCCAAAAACATTTGACCTTACTAGGGCCTTGACCTGTAATCAACAGACAGGAATCTTGCCATGAGACATCGTCTTTATGTGGTTATGTGGACAATCCTGCAAAGTAATACTGAAATTCATTCCTAATTAAAAAAAGTTACATGCCAGACAAATTTGACCTTTATGTGACCTTGCCTTGACCTTTACTCTATGGACATATCTCCTGCGCATGACACATCCTTTCAATGTGGTTAACAATTGTGCCAAGTTTTATTAAAACTGAATAGCAGGGAAAAAAAATATGGTCTGGACACGAAAACATCCCCCCCCCATCCCAAACGCATTTGGCCTTGCTGTGACCTTGACCTTTAATCCACGGACAAGACTCTTGCGCATGACACATTGTCATTATGTGGTTAACAATTCTGCAAAGTAATACTGAAATTCATTCATAATTAAATAAGTTAGGGTCAGACACGAATACTACCCCCCCACCAACACATTTGACCTCCCTGTGATCTTGACATTTACCCTATGGACATATCCCTTGCACATGACACATCGTCTCAATGTGGTTCCTGTGCCATGTTATTATCAAATTGGACAATTGGGAAAAAAGTTATGGCCCAGACACAAAAAAGACTAACAGCAACCTGCCTCCCCCCACGCATTTGACCTTGCTGTTACCTTGATCTTTAATCTGTGGACATGACTCTTGCCCATGACATATCATCTTATTGTGGTTAACAATTCTGCAAAGTAATACTGAAATTTGTTCATAATTAAAAAAGTTACAGGCCAGACATGAATACTACCCCCTAAAGTACATTTGACCTTGCTGTGACCTTGACCTTTAATCTATCAACATATATCTAGCGCATGACACATCGTCTTGATGTGGTTAACAGTTGTGCCAAGTTATACTGAAATTGAACAATAGGGATAACAGTAATGGCCCGGAGACGAAAATTGGACGGACAGACGGACAAACAAAAACTATATGCCCCTGAAAATTTTTTTTCAGGGGTGTAAGAAGTCAATTTCTGCAATTAACCCTTTACCACACAATCCTGAGTTTTAACGACCCTGGAGAAGAAGCCTTTTGAGAACATTGTGGGAAAAGGAGAAAATGCTGGTAACCAGCATTTTCTCCCTTTTCCCACTATGTTTTCTACTCTATCAAAGACAAAAATTATCAGAACATTTCAACTACATTTATTTTGGCATCCACAAATGCTTTCAATCTGGTCAAGTCAAGAATTTTGTTGTTTGGTAAAGAGTTAAATCAGATTAAATCAGATTAACTCAGATAAGAAGACATTCCCAGGTTACTGACAAAATAAAAGGGTTATACATGTACATACGTTCTTTGCCTGAATAAGGAACCTCTAGGCATGCTTCTTCATGCCATGATGGTGTTTCCACCCGACTCAGTGCTGAGAAAGGGAACTGACAAACACGACATCGGCCACTTCTTATCTTCTCATTTGGGGTAGCCTGTCCCTCTATTTTAGACTTTTTCTTTCGGACTGTATGCCTTTTTAACTTTGTGCAATTCTTGGTTTGATTGCTGTCTGGGTCATCCTTTACACAAATTGATTTCCTGCTCAAGGCCTCCTTTTTTACAACACTGGGCTGCGTCATAGATGTATATGGTTTGAAATCATCTTGGCTGTCCTCTGTGTCAGTTTTAGACAATCTATTACTACCATTTAATACTGGTAACGATTTGAGCTGGCTATCATTGTCTTTTCTTGCTATCTTTCGTGTCCTCTGTCTAGGATTTGTTGTCTGGGTCAAATTTTCTCTCTCTGATTTGATGCTTGTATACTGTGAATCCTAAAATATCAATACTTATGTAATTTTAACGATCACAAGGTACAAAATTTGTTTATCATAATTTTATGAAACTCTAGTTTTTGAGAACATTATGGATTAAAGAGTCACCTTTAAGCAGCTAAAAGTAACTTATCAACTTTTGCAGTCAATATACATGTAGATCAAGATTAGACAGCAAAGAATGTGCTGCCTATCTTTGATTTACTCTGAGAGTAATTTCGTCATACAAATTTTAAAATATCAAACATTTTTTTAACCCTTTCCCACACGACAAATTTTGGACTGGTCCAAATCCAAAGAGTTTGCAGACGACAATTTTAAATTTGATGAAAATGGCAGAAAGTTGTCAAAAAGAGTAGAAAATACTGGGGGAAAAGGAGAAATTGCTCGTTACGAGCAATTTCTCCTTTTCCCCACAGTGTTTTCAAAAGACTTGTACTGCAGACACGTGAAAACCAGGGCTTGTTTGGGAAAGGGTTAAAAGAGCAACAAAATTCAATTTGCTACAGGAGACAATGAAGGACTGATGAGTCCTACATTGCATAATGGATGTCAAAATGAAAAAAAACATAGACTGCAGTGTATAAATAGGACTGAAGGTAAGAAGGGGTGGTTGTAGTCCTATGGCTAAACCCTGACCAATGTTATTTTTCATTTGACATTTATTATGCAAATCACATCTTCTTGGCTCCTTCATAATTTTTTAACCCTTTACCACACAATCCTAAGTTTTAACGACCCAGAGAAAGAAGCCTTTTGAAAACACTGTGGGAAAAGGAGAAAATGTTGGTACCCCAAAACAAATTATTTCAATTCCTGAGTCATATTGAATTTGTCATCTGCAAATGCTTTCATTTTGGACAAGTCTAGAAAATTATTGTTTGGTAAAGAGTTAACAAACTCTGACATCAAAGTTTATCACTGTTTGAACAACTAATTTTGATACAAGTACTTTCACTGTATTTGTTTGATAAAATATACATCAGACAGAAGATTTATACCTGACTTCACAAATTATTATGTTACTGTTCAAACCTTGTTTATTTATGACATTGATACATTCCATTTCTATTCTAAACTGTTCTGTTTTGTTATAAATGGCTGTGGAATAGAGGCGATCCTTCTGCATAAGACTAATTATGCAGTGTAACACTTTACCAAACAAGTGGGCCATTGGCCCTAAAGCGCTCACCTGAGTAAAGTCATCTACAGTTGATAAAGCTGAAGAGATCCTGATTTTAATGTTGAAAAACACACGAGTGCAAGTGACCTACTTTTTTAACCAATGTGACTGAAGTCCAAACTTGTCCAAGATATCATTAAAACAAACATTCTGACCAAGTTTCATGAGTATCAGACTGAAAATGTGGCCTCTATGGTACACACAAGGTTTTTATAAGATTTGGTCCAGTGACCTACTTTTTGACCAGATATGACCCACTTTGACACTTGTTCAAGATATCATCAAGGCAAACTTTCTGACCAAGTTTCATGAGAATCAGGCTGAAAATGTGGCCTCTAGCTTCATCTAAGATTTGACCATGTGACCTACTTTTTGCCCCGACATGACCCACTTTCAGACCTGTCCCAGATATCATCAAGACAAACATTCAACCCAACTTTCATGAGTTTCATGCTGAAAATGTGGCCTCTAGAGGGCACACAAGGTTTTTCTAAGATTTGCCAAGTGACTCACTTTTTGCCCCAACATGACCCAATTTAAACTTGTCCAAGATATCATTAAGACAAACATTCTGATAAAGTTTCGATAGTATCAGGCTGAAAATGTGGCATCTAAGGTGCACAGAAGATTTATCTAAGATATAGCCCAGTGACCTACTTTTTGACTCGACATGACCCAATTTCAAATGTGTCCGAGATACATCAAGACAAACATTCTGACCAAGTTTCATAAGTTTCAAGCTGAAAATATAGCCTCCAGAGTGCACACAAGGTTTTTCTAAGATTTGGCCCAGTGACCTACTTTTTGACCCGACATGACCCAATTTCGAAGTTGTCTGAGAAATTATCAAGACAAACATTCTGACCTAGTTTCATGAGTATATGACTGAAAATGTAGCCTCTAGAGTGCACACAAGGTAATTGTTGGCGCCTAGACAATGGACGACGCATGACAGATGCTGGACACAGTACGATCACAAAAGCTCACCTTGAACACTTCGAGCTAATGACAAAATTTTAGGCTTGTCCAAATTAGAAGCATTTGCAGATAACAATTTCCATTATGCAGGGTTCCCATTCACGTACATATGTGAGTAATAGTAATTTTTACGAACAATAACTTAAAAGATGTGACTTTTAGTTTCTAAATGATCATTTCTCACATGATGTAAATCCATGCCGGAAGCCCTCGGCATGTGGCATAATTAACATAATCACCCATTCTCAATAAGCGGGTGCATTCGATGTCGCCGATGTTTTAATAAACCTACTTAAGATACTAGATAAAAATCAGTCAACTTTAAGAATCAGTACATGTCCGTTTACAATGCAACAAGGTATGCGGGACAGATCATCGAAAGACAAAAAGAAAAATCATGTTAAGCCAGTGAATTTGACATGTTCGTTACTGTCGCCGAGCATCACAATGTTATTGTAAACAGTTCAAAAAGGCCGAAAAAGTATAGATTTAAGATAAAAAATAGCCTTTTCAAAGCACTTGTATGATGACATCAAGTTTATTAACGTCCAGCTTCTTTTTAATTGCTAATATTTTCTTAAAGAGACCAATGAATCATTTAAAAATGATGTCGCCAAAATTGCTGACATGTTCGTTAATCTATCGATTAGTAGCTGACAACCAAAAACAGAATTGATTCAGCATTTTCTTTGCATGTTTCTCGATAGACTGATATAAGGGCAAAAACTTGAGATAATAATGTCTGTTGAAAAGGAAAGGATTCATTTCGCGTGTAACCATTAAAGGGGAAGTCTCGCGACTTTTCATATCAAAGTGACATGTTCGTTTTACTCGAGTTTTTGAAACACTGCTCAAATATCTGCTTTAAAATATTATTATAAGATAGGGCATGTTGTATGATCTTAGAATAATTCAGTTTGAATCAGCATTTATTGTATTTAAAATAAGAAAATTACTAGCAAAGTTAAAATTTGACATGTTCGTGACTGACGTTTTCGTTACGAGAAATCTAAAGTTAAGAAAAATGCTGTCAGTGTCCCTTTAAAATTTTATGACGTCAATTAACATAATATTGACGTCATATGTTACCACGTTCGAAAAAATATGGCGTTTTACTGAGACTTGAAGACAGATTTTATTTGTTGTTTTTCCCTGCAGCACTGTTTAAGGTAAGACATTACTTCTTTGTCACGCCACTAGTTGTTATGAAAACAGTCCTTATTGTTCTCTGTCTGATTCCAAACATATAGAACCAAATAAAAATAATTCACCACGATGTAAGTGACATGCAACATGTTTCAGAAAAAAATGGCGACGAATTACATGAAATGTTCGTTACTATATGGTAACGAACATGTCTTATCCTTAAGCCGTTATAAATCCAAGATCTTTCAAAATATCCAGATTTCGGTAAGATCGCACGCTTAAATGTATCTAATGTTTTAATACTTTTAACCAAATATGTCAATCAAAGCAAAAGAAAAGTGTTGATAAAAATGGAAACAAATAGCCACCCTTTTCTATTTATTATCCACTTTTTTTTCCGTGCCACCAAACCTGTCTATACTTTATTTAACGTTTTCGTATCTGATAAAGTCAATAGCTGTTTTCGTAACCTATTTATACATAAAAGTGTCAGTTTCTTTTCGATCTCAGATAACAATCACAGTAAAGATAGACATAACGAACATTTCCAGATTAGTAACGAACATTTCTGCTATCTTGTTTTCAGAATGGGGAAGTCTAGAGCGGAAATTCAGAAGGCATACTGGCAAAGACTCAAAGACAAAAACAATGAACAATATCTCGCAAAAGAAAGGCAAAGAAGAATGACCTCTTACATTCCCAGTAGCCAACTGGGTAAAAGTGAAAGATTAAAAAGGAACGAGAAAAACAGAGATTACTTGCGGAGATATAGATCAAGAAAACGTGCTCCGGCTAGAGTAGATTTAAATAATGAGCCTGAAAGTAATACGAGTGGGTATGAAAGTTCGTCATCTATGATGGTACCCAGACAAGATGGTCCAAGGCGTCTACAAGTACAAATGGCTTTTCCCGCTCGAGCTAACGGTTCCCGTGTCAGATTAAAGAATGCCCTGGAGGAATGCAAAAGGGAAATAAAAGAATGGAAGCAAAAGTATGAGACATTGCAAAGAAAGTACAAGACAAGTCAACGGTTCATTCAGAGATCCAAACACAAGGAACCCACTAAGCAAACACCAAGATCAAAGACAGAGATGCAAATCAAAGGGATGCGTTTAAGAAGAGATCAAGCTTGTAGAGTGAGAAAGCATCTGCTATTCACCAACGTTCTTTGCGAAGAGATGTCAAGAGCAAGAAGCAAAGTACGAAGAAACCAGCGTGCTCTAATGCATAATATGATCGGCGGACGCATACTGAAAAAGTACAAATGTATCAAAATGGCAAGCAAAGAAACCGGTTTGAGTAGAAATAAGCTCCGAGTAATAGAGAAGAAAATACCAATCAATACCAAATTTAGTCGTCTTCGAGAGGTACAGAGAAATAGAGATAAAGTTATAACATTTATGAATAGGGATGATAACAGTAGAGTGATGCCAGGAAAAGCAGATTGCAAAAAGGATAGCAATAGCAAAGAAAAGCGACAGAAAAGGGTTCTGACAGACTATCTATCAAATCTTCATTACAAGTTCATCTCAGAAAACCCAGAATGTAAACTTTCCTTGGCATCATTTTGCAGAATACGCCCGAAACATATATTGCTTGCCTCGTTCATCAGCAGATCGACATGTCTTTGTACAAAGCACCAAAATATGTCTTTGACACTGAGAGCTGCAAAAAAAGAGGGCATTCAAGTATCTGTAAATGGAGATCATATGATTGAGTCCAGAGAGCTATTCCTGAGTGAAGTGCGAGAGAAAGAAATAAATGACATAGTTGTAAGCCAATGGAAACGTGTCCCAGTAATAGAAAAGGGGAAACAGAAGATGGTGATGAAAGTAATTGAGCAACACATGACAAAAGAAGAATATGTTAATCATACAGAAGCACAAGTAGAGGAATTTGTTGCTCACGTAACAAGAGTGAAGGTTCAGTATCAGGAGATAAGAAAGCTGAAAGAAAATTTACCCATAGATAACGTTCTTATACAAATGGATTTCGCCGAGAACTATAGCTGTAAGGCAATGAATGAGATTCAATCTGCATATTGGAACCAGACAAGTGTTACACTCCATCCGTTTGTGGTATACTTTAAGACACAAGATTCGGATGAACTAAAACACAAGAGTTTTGTAATAATATCAGATGAACTTGCACATAATTCTAACACCGTTATTACATTCATCGACTCTATCCTGAAACAAGTAAAGCTCTTGTGTCCAAATGTTATAACAGTCCATTACTGGACCGATAGTCCGACATCGCAGTATCGAAACAAATTCATTTTTCATGAAGTAGCAAATCACCAAGAAATTCACGGAATTAATGCCAAATGGAACTATTTCGAGAGCGGACACGGGAAGGGCCCGTGTGACGGCTTAGGTGGCACAGCGAAGCGCATGGCTGATGAGGCAGTAAATACAGGAAAGGCTGCTATTCAAAGTGCTCTCGATTTCTTCGCCTGGACCCAGTCACCATCATGCAATCTTCAAAATGTGAGTTTTATATATGTTGCCAAAGAAGAATGTGAAGAAAAAGCCACTACACATGCTAAAAGAACACTTAAGCCTGTAATTGGGACTATGAAAATTCATGCAGTCATTGGTCACGGCAAATCGGAGGTTTCGGTGAGAGAGACCAGTTGTTACTGTAACACGTGTCTGTCAAATATTAGCACCTGTGAATCTTGGAGAAAGGAGTCAGTTGAGAAGCCTAGGCAAGCAACAGATGATACCAATGCAACTGATATAGCAATTTCCACTATGGAGACAACATCATCAATAGAATATAAGGCAAATGTGAATGATTATGTTGCTGCTTTATATTGTAATAAGTGGTATATTGGCAAATGTGTCACCATTGATGAAGATGAAATGGAAGCAGAAATTTCTTTCATGGAAACAAAGAAAAACCTATTCCAGTGGCCACGACATCCTGATATCGTCTGGGTTAAATTTTCAGAAATCATTAGAAAAATAAAAGAGCCAGTAGCTACAGGAAAATCAAGGAGACTATTTTCAATTTCAAAGGAAGATAAAGATGCCATTGAACAAATTACATCGTAGAGAAAACACAGTTCTAAGCATTTGAAATGTTCGTTACTTCTAAAACTATAAAATGACTCAATTCGGCTATTTACTCTTCACTGTGATTGAACTATGAATTTTCTGTATTTATGGTTAAGAGACCGATAAGCATTCACAATGAATCTGATACTGAAAGTCTTTAGAACACACATTTAGCCATTTATTTTCTATGGTAACGAACCTTTCATGTTGCATACTTCTAGAAGTTAGTTTATAGCTCATGATTGCAAGTGAAGCGACTTTCAAGTAGACTTTTTTAAGAGTTAATTTCGTTCCTGGGGATCTTTAAAGTTACTTTCAAACTTTAACCATGGTTATACTAAAAAAAGCACCCATATTGAGGGTTTTACATTTTATTAAGGATCTGCTGTTGTATCTATAAACTTTGATCTGAGTGAATACTTGACGAAATAGAAATATATGCCCTTTCAATGTTTAAGACATTTATACGGTATTTTCTGTGTAAAACTGTTCTTACTGTGTTACTTAAAAAGTTTATTTTTTTCTTATTTGATAGAAATGTTCGTTACATCTACCCATCCTCTGATTTTTCTGATCCAAAACGAACAAAATCAAAGCCAAGGGAGCAAAATACTAAAACCCTTCAGGCTTATGTATATTTCTTGAAAGTAATGTATATTTTTCATAAGAACTCTTGGGTATAACTGAGTTGAATGTAACTGAAATAGAACTCCATTATTATTATACAGAAAAACGAATATTGCTTCAAATATCAGACGTGATCTTGACAATAAGGATGACAATCAAGAAACTAAAAGAAGTCTCTCGACAAATAATAATGTCTATATTATGATTTTCTAGGAAAATATTTGTCATTTTTCCAATATGACTTCTAAAATTAAAGCTAAAAAAAAGATGTAACGGACATTTTTTGACAAAAGAATTAATGTTCATGTGTTGATTTTGAGATAAAAAGTAACCTTTTAGCTTTTATTTCTTGATGACGGTATTGTAATTTTCAAATACACAGATTGTTGAAATTTCATAATTTCAATGAAATAAAGCAATTGGTAATAATCGATTTTTCATTTTTTTTCTTCTGCCAGTGCACCCGCTTATTGAGAATGGGTGAATGAAATAATATAGCAAGGTCTACATGAGCATCAAATTAATAACTACAATATACATACTATTTTTCTGCAGGTAATTTGTCATTTATTTGAAAATGTAGAGTGAAATCCTTATTTTTCTCAGAAAACCCCAAGCTTTTAATGATTCTGTTGGCTTATTGTTTAGTAAATGTAAATATATATTCCCCCACGACTTTACCTGCACCCTCAAAATGGCGACCCTATGTCAGATGGATACAACTCTCCGAAACAATTTTGTTAAAAATTCAATATAAGTAGGATTTTCCTGGTATAATCGATGTTCAAGGATCAACAAACAAAGATATGTAAGTGGATTTTGGTATCTTTTTTCACATGAACTAATTTTCAAGTTTTGGTTGCTTAACATCACGAATATCAGTTTGTCATGGTATGTCAAAACTCTTTGTCACTCTCGTGCGTCCATATCGGTTCCTTACCAGACTACAGAAATTGGCATTTCCAGAGTCATCCATGAGATTTAAATCTTTACCACACAATCCCGACTTTTAACGACCTTTAGAAAGAGGCCTTTTGAAAACATTATGGGAAGAGGAGAAAATGCTGGTAACCAGCATTTTCTCATTTTCCCACAATATTTTCTACCCTTTCCTGATCAAATTTCAAGTTTGGAGTCACATTTATTTTGTGGTCTGCAAGTGCTTTCAATTTGGATCAGTCAAGAATTTTGTCGTTTGGTAAAGAGTTAAACCGTAGATTATGAACCGGCAAGAACAAATGTGTCGGGGAACTGTCTTAAAATCTGTCGGGGAACTGTCTCCAAATCTTGTGTCGGGGAACTGTGTTCCCAACACCGATGCTTATCGTTTCGAAAGAAGACACTCATTAAAAACCATTCAAAAAAAAAAACCAACCGACTCACCCCACTACATGCCATGACTACCTTTTGAATCGACTCAATTGGTACCAAGTTCCAGAGTCGGTAATAAATGGTGATACCTAGTCCGAATATTTAGACGTATACATGCTTATTTACCTTTCAACATTTATCATCGGACATTTCACATTTTATTTTTCTTATTGCATGTAACGTCTAAACGGGTCCCATTCAGTTCAATGTAGCAAATCCGATCTCTCTAAAACCAGTATTATAACGAAAGAGAACTTCATTTACCTGTAGGAAGAACTTTTTTTGAAAATATTCAGCCGCTGTCTTGATAAATAATGAGCAGATTCATTCAGAATTCAATAAAATCACTCGCAAGTGGGATTGCCGACACAGTCGCCGCCATGTTTTTCAGTCATGCAGACGGTTGCATAACAAATAAGAATTGACGTTAAGTTTATGAACGAAATCTATTACAATAATCAAACAAGACCGAAGCGAACAAAATTTCGTTTTAAAAAAAGACATAATACCATTCTGTAAGTTGCATTGACCCGCACATGACGTTTCATTCGGAACAATCATATCTCTTCCACGGCAATTCATAACAAAACAGAGTGGTGTTGAATCGGAATGGATTTAGCTCATAAATAGGCAAGTTTTGGACAAATATCCTTTTTCAATCGAGAAATTATTCATTTATCTTACTTCTGATGTAAATTTTATTGAACAAGTTCACTTGAAGGTATCCAAATTTGCTGTTCAAACAGCGACAAAATTCGATGTCGGAGTTTGCTAAAGGAAACTATGAAGGAGCCGATAAGACCCTACGTACACGATGAATGTCAGAATGAAAAATAACGTACGTAGGGGCTTATAAATAGGACTAGGTGATACCGATCTTCTATCCCTCTTCAATGAAGATTTAAAAAAAAAATAACTCACCGGAGTAGGTTTAATTTTTTTCGCCTGTGATCTGTATTCCCAAACACTATCTTCCTCCTCACTGCTTATGACCTCAATTCGCGGCATTATGCTTCTTGAACAGAGAAATCATATTAGCGCGCGAAATTCCTAAGATGCCTACTTTCAACTAGTTTCGTTTTTCTCGGAACGACGAGGAGGTAGGAGAGTATTCATTTGTTGTTGTTGTTCGTTAGGTTTCGCTATTTTATCAATCCGGCTTTATACTTTTCACTACTTATAATTGACCTTTCTGCCGATTCTCAACTGATTTCTCGTCGGTCTGGGCTTGTTCGATCCAAATGATTTGAGCACAGTCATCGCGCTGTCTTCTTCATTCTTTTTATTTTTGTTTTTAAAGAAAGAACATAAAAACAAGGCAAAAAGAATTACTTATCATCTCTAATCGACTGATACTAGACCGACACTAGACTGACAGTCTGCTGTTTATGTTTATCTTCCAACCCTTGAAAGGTGTTAATAGTGAATACTCACTGATTTTGACAGGTATGAAAAGGTGTTGACTTTAGATAATTTCCCCCGATCACTTCACTCAACCTTAGAATATGTAGATGTGCAGAAATAGTCACCCCCAATCATAACGTTTGAAGACAAGAAAAATAGTAATGGATATGAATAAGGATTTTCAGTGCATAATGTTTTGTAGCACGGTAAGTCGCAGGCAAGAGGTGGTGGGGTGCGACTGGTGCCAGCGATAGCAACATGGTTTGTGTGACACTGGTTGTTTGCATGTTTTCAAAGAGTCTCAGTTCGGATTTCGGAACAACCATAGTACAACGGACTGTGTTTATTTACTCCACTCCACTATTCAAAATATTTTACACAAAAATGCTAAATTGTATTGTGCTTTTATCGATTATCAAATGGCGTTTGATACCGTAATAAGAGATGCACTATGGTTGAAATTGATGGGGCTTGGCATTAGTTGTAAAATGCTTAACATGCTTAAAGCCATTTACAGCTCCGTCAAATCTTGTGTCAAAATATCACCTTATACTAATTTCTCCGAGATGTTTGACGTCACAATTGGATTGAAACAAAGGGAACCACTCTCGCCGATTTTCTTTATACTTTTTATCAATGATATCAATACTTCTTTGGATTTCAGTAAAATAACTGAAAATGACTTAAGCTATTTATCTTTATATTTGCTTCTATTTGCTGATGATATCGTTCTATTTACCACGGATCCCCATAGTTTACAATCCCAGTTAAATGCTATTTCAAATTATTCGTCTACATGGGGACTTAAAATCAATGTTGATAAAACAAAAATCTGTATATCTGAGAGTAGGAAGAGTCATAATGATATCAGTTGGTTAATTGATGATAAGAAAGTTGAAGTTGTTGATCACTTTAGATATTTGGGTGTGGACTTTTTGTATACAGGCAATATGAAAAACTCTGTCAAAGTACTTCATGATCAGGCATTAAGGGCATATAACTGTATTCTGTCTTTATTTTCTAGAATACCAATGGATGTTAAAACTAAGCTGTCACTATTTGATACATTGGTCGTTCCTATACTCCTTTACTGTTCCGAGGTGTGGGGAATATATAAGTATAGAGATATTGATAATCTTCACATAAAGTCTTGTAAAATAATTCTTGGGGTAAGCAAGCAAACGTCTAATATATCTGTTCTAGGGGAGCTTGGTAGGTATCCGCTCTCACTAATTTGTAAGGAAAGAGTCTTAAAAAATTGGATAAAAATAATGAATAATGAAAATTCACCAATGTATAGAATATTCACAGAACAACTAAACAGTAATAATGCGAAATGTTGGGCATACTCAGTCAAGAAACTTATAGATAATCTAGGTTTTAGCATTATATGGGATAATTTTGATAAAAATATTAATTACCTCCCTTTGTTTAAACAGAGATTAAGAGACCAGTACTTACAAAATTGGCTATCATCAACACAGGAGCTCCCCAAATTATCCTACTTTAGACAATTCAACTTGAAGCAATTTCGGTAGAGGAAAATATATTGATATCATTTCAAATGATTTTTTGAGAAAAACGTTGAGTCGCTTTCGTATGTCCTCCCACTGTCTAGAAATTGAAGTCGGCAGACATACTAATGTTCCAAGAAATGACCGTGTATGCAAAATGTGTTCTGATCATCAGGTTGAGTCAGAATACTTCTTATTGTGCTGCCCATTTTATTCGGATTTACGAAAAAAGTATTTTGGTAACATACCCCATCCTAATATGCATACTTTTATCAACATACTATCATCAAATAGTTTAAATACTGTGCTAAATACCGCTAGGTTTTTTAGAGATGCTTTCAAACTTCGTAACAGCAAATTTTTATAACAAATGTATTGGTTGAATTATCTTTTTAATTTTTGAAACCATCAAACTCACCTTACTGATTAAACATTTGATGATATATTTAAGCATAAACATAAACTCCAGTGTACCCCCAGCATTGAATGTTACTTGCACTTTCCTTTTCATTGCATACTATGAAATGAATGTTTCATCACTGTTTTTAATATTATGATGCGTTAACCCTTTCCCAAACGACAAATTTTGGTCTGGTCCAAACTGAAAGAATTTGCAGACGACAATCTTAAATTTGATGAAAATGGCAGAAAGGTCTCAAAAAGGGTAGAAAACATTGTGGGAAAAGGAGAAATTGCTCGTTACGAGCAATTTCTCCTTTTCCCACAGTGTTTTCAAAAGACTTGTACTGCAGACACGTGAAAACCAGGGCTTGTTTGGGAAAGGGTTAAGCGCTTTCTTTTCTAGGTCCTTTGAATAATATTTCTGTATTTCATTAAATTTCCATGTTCTTGCCATATTTTTATTATGTATTGTTATGGCCAAAAGCATTACTTGTGCTGATTTGCCGAATAAATGAATGAATGAATTATTATTATACCTACTATTATTATTATTATTAAGTATACCATAGTTAATTGATATCAACTAGGCGAGTCATTTTGACAATTCGGTTACGGTAAGCACTGCTCATCTAAAGAAAATCTCATAACTGCAAGTGTAAGTAGTTTCGTTTTTAAACCAGCCTGACAGATTGAAAGGTAAAAGACAGATCTACAAAATCAAACATCGGACTGCAAGTTTTGTTTTGTATGACCTTGATCGCGACTGCAAAATCAACTACGTAGAGTCGTGAAAGGTTTTTCATTTTTTAAGTTTGCGCTATTAGTGAAAATGAAAAAGAGTAATAAGGTTTCTAATCCCAAACATCTGCCCTTGCATAAACCTCAAAATAACTTTTTATCCCGTCTCAGTGTAGCCACCCGGTTTCTTTACGCTTGCTAACAAGGAACTATGGTAGTCTTCATCAGTGTTTCTGTTGGAATTTTGAATTTACCTCAACAGAAATAAGATAGGCTATGCTTTTGTTGTTCTATTAACACGCAATCTTACCAGATTTGCGATATTTGAGGCTTATGACTGCACACAACAAAAGTTCCAATAATTTCCTTTGACTTATTTTGAGCCACCAGTTCTGGAAATAAGCGTTCCGCTGTCTGTGAAAGAGACTCATACACCCATGTATGAGGAGCCTCCGGTTCTGGAGATCAACGTGAGTGGCATTTTTTATAAATTATAGTGCCTATATGCCTCATATATATGATTCTCTAGTTCTTACGGTAATCACTATTGAAAAAGATTTTTTTTTATAAAGAAGAGCAGAGTTGACCAAGTTTTCATTAGATCGATAAGCGCACAATACATGTCAGCTTGAAAAAGAAATACAATTGATACAAACCTGAGAGCGAGTAATCCATCAGAAGCGGACGGTGAACCATATATCAAAGATCAGATTTCACGTACTGTGCAGTCCTATCTTGAATTATGCTTGTGTCAAGGAGAGAGGTTAGATATATAAGCGCTTCAAACCTGCCTTACTGTTGAGCTAGCTTTTACGGCGATGCGGTTTGGCTTTTCTCTCTCCGTGAAAGTTAAGCAACGTGCGTTGTGGTTAATGCCTGGATGCCAAGCCGCTGCAAGTTACTCTTGATTAACATACATGTATTTAGTATGAAAATGAACAAGTGTCGGGAGACAGTGCGATATCATTAGGCCAGATATGGCTGAAAATTCCATCCACCGAAGCTAAGAAAAATTTTTATCATATAAGCTTGACAAAACATGTGGACGGTAAACATCCATGATCATATATTAAGTTCTTTGCAGTCTAATCTTGATCTACGCCGCCCGCTTTGGACGTTAAAGATCCGAGATCTGGGTCCGTATTCACCAACCATTCTTAAGAACATTCTTGGTCTTGTTCTTCAAAATTTTCCAAATTTGAAAGTAACACACCTTCCGATTGGCTAAACCATATGGTTTAGCCAATCAGAAGTGGTGTTACTTTCAAACTTGGAAAATCTTGAAGAATAAGTCTAAGAACGTTCTTAAGAATGGTTGGTGAATACGGACCCAGATTTCACGTTCCATGTGTGCAGTTTGATCTTGACCCATGCCGCCCGCCTTGGACGGCAAAGAACCAAGATCATATTTCACGTCCTGCATTGAGCAATCTTCTACATATTATTGTTACATCTCTATACAGGATAGGTCTTTGTCAGACACGGTGCTACCAGAGCGAGAGGTTTCCGTGTAAGTAGTGATGAACGGCACTAAACGGGGAGGAAAGAAACGTATACTATACGTAACAAGAACATACGCTGCCTGGCTGCGGTATAACAGAACAGAGACAGCTTTAGGCCGGTTTTCCATGTCCGCCATCCGACTGCTTTATCTGTTTGCGAAAGAGCGATTTTCGGACGCAAGTTCGGATCACATCATTTTCAATATGATTTTTTTGCATGTATCCGCCTGCGTTGTCCGTCAATTCCACTGTTCAATTGCGACGAAAAAGATAGCTGCATGCAGCGTTCTTTTTCATCCCAATGGACCATCGGACGGTATTTCAAGCAAATAAAAACAAAAGTCGTCATGTTGTACTTATTGACAATCATGTAATTTCGGCTCAAATACATTCTCGAATGACGACAATTGGGTTCTGTTCAGTCTTGAATACATGCACCATGGAAAGTCTTCATTACTTAATTCTGATTCGCATACGAAATGATAGTATGTATCACAGACGTTTCTATTTCTTAAAATACCCTTCACCCAACATTCGTGTTTTCGTTGTCTATATCTAAATATATAGCAACAGCCATTAATAACAGACTGCTCTGTTTCTGACATATTCTGTTCAGGATCCCGTTTCAAAAGACAGATCGCGTGGTCGGTTCGTATATATGGAAAAGGGATTCCGATGGCAAACGGACGACGAGTCGGACAACGGACACATGGAAAACCAGCTTTCGTGTTCACCAACCTGATCCGGGTGTAGTCAAGCGTACAAGAATGACAGCATAGGTAATAAAACACGAATGATATAATTCTTATCGAAACAGCTCATCAATTAGCACCACATTTGTCCGAACTGTTCAGTTTCTCAATTTCTCATTAATTGCCAGTTCTGTTCTAAATTCATGGAAAACATCCAATGTATGCCCGATATTTAAGTCCAGTAAAAGTTTCAGAACGTATTACATGTGTATTCAAGCATGTTTATAATCATTTAAAGGATAACAATTTCTTTATATCTTATCAGTCAGGTTTCATGCGTGGTGACTCTACTGTTAATCAAGTAACTAGTCTCTATAACAATATATGTTTACAAGGCTTTGAATGATGGTTTAGAATTTAGAGTTGTATTTTTCGATATCAGCAAAGCATTTGACAAAGTCTGGCATAAAGAATTATTGTTTAAGTTGAGAGGAGCAGGGATCAGTGGAAAACTGTTAAGTTGGTTTTCTGATTATCTATCCGATCGTTTTCAAAGAGTTGTTCTCCTAGGCGTTGTTTCAAATTTGTGCCATATACAAGCCGGTGTGCCTCAAGGATCCATTTTAGGACCTTTGTTATGTTTTATTTATATTAACGATATTGTTGATGACATTCAGGCAAACATTAATATTTTCGCAGATGACACTAGTTCATCTGTGGTTGTAGTTGAAAGGGCTGGTGTTGGAACTATTTTACAATCTGATATTGACGAAATTTCTCGATGGGGACAAAAGTGGTTGGTCAAGTTTAATCCATCTAAGTCTGAATCCTTAGTAATATCTCGTAAACCCTTTAAACCCAACCATCCCAGTCTTTTTATAATAAATAAAGAGATTCCGTCTGTAAAAAAAAAAAAAACATAAACACTTAGTTATGTATCTCACTAACGATGGATCTTGGGACTTACACATTAACAAGTCTATTGAAAAAGCATGGAAGAGAATATGAGTCATGCGACTTTTGAAAACACGTCTTGATCGCCTTTCACTTCAAATAATTTACTTCTCATTTATCAGACCCATTCTTGAATATGGAGATGTTATATGGGACAATCTTACCCAAGGGTTAAAAGATCAACTGGATAAAGTGCAAAACGAAGCTGCTCGGATAGTTACCGGTTGTACTAAACTTGTTGCCATCGCTGATCTTTTATCGGGAGGCTGGTAGGGAATCTCTAAGTCAAAGAAGGCGCAAACATAAGCTTATTCTCTTCTATAAAATGTTAAATGGACTTGCTCCAAATTATCTCAATAATCTTGTTCCGCCAACGGTCGGCGATTCTTCAACTTATAATCTTAGAAACATTGCATGTAGAACCAGCTTGTATAGCAATTCATTTTTGCCAACTGTAATCAATGATCGGAACAACCTACCAAATGAAATCAACAACGCGGAATCTCTGTCATCTTTTAAATACCGTTTGAATGTAGATTAACCTATTCCACGAAAACTTTACTTTTTTGGGGACAGGAAAATGCAAGTCATTCATGCTAGGTTACATAACAGATGTAGCAGTCTTAATGAGCATCTGTACTTAAAAAAATTGGTGCAATCACCTCTCTGTAGATGCGGTGCTGTCGAATCGACGCAACACTACTTTTCAGACTGTTTATTTTATCGTGACTTAAGGTTTAGTCCAAGTCATAGCCTATATGGCACTACAACACTTAATCTTAATACTATTCTTTTCGGGGATGAAAACCTTCTTGATAATCAGAGAATATTTTGTGCGGTGCATACTTATATCCGTAACAATAGAAGATTTACTAGCAATACGTTTCATGTTTTCGCAAAGTTGAATGTCTACCATTTACTTTCCCTCTTTGTATTTATTGCGAAACCATGTTTGTGCATTATCTTTTATTCATTTCATCTTATACTATTCTCATTAATTATGACTTATGTCACCATTTACTCCTTTTGAAAAAAGAGATGCTGGTCAAGCTGGAAGTTACTACAGTCCTTAGCAGTGAAAATCTTTACCATTAACGCTCCACACCATTCTGCTTTGATGTTTTTGTCTTTTATTTATGTTGTCTTTCTACATTGTTTTCTCTGAATTATTATCATCGAAATCATCATAAAATATAACCGTTGACCGGAATTTGGAGAAGAACTTTATAAGCTTCAGCTTCCGTTCTGATCCATTTCTTCAGTATATGTGTAATATGATTATATTGTTTGCTGTAGATTGTCATATACTGATGAATAAAATATGTTTAAACTAAAACATGAACTAATCGGTTGATTGGAATGTCAAGTCGGACTCATTCAAGTGGTCATTCCACTTTTTTTTTTTTTTTTTTTTTGGGGGGGGGGTTAAAAATCTGCGAGCGTCTACGTGGACTACATGTATATTAAAAACAATTAGTAACCGACAGTATTTTTGTCAAAATTTTAGACATGTCCGTATTTAGGCATATAAATTCAGAGTGTAGTTATATGACTGGTATTCCTTTTTATAAGTAATAATAAACAGCGTGTTAACTCTGTAACAGACGACAACATTTAGAAGTTGTCCAACTTGAAAGCCTTTGCAGACGACAAATCAAATATCTTCAAATGATGTGATGTGTCTTTGAATGACACAAAACATTGTGGGAAAAGGAGAAAATGCTGCTTGCACGATTTTTTCCGCAGCGTTGTTAAAATCGGGATTGTGTGGTAAGAGTTACGAGCAGAAAACGCTGCTTACCAGCATTCTACGTATAGCAGATTTCAAATAGCAATCCACGGATTGCTTATGTAGGAATCAGAAAATTAAAGTTACATATTGGTATTTGTTCAGATTTAAACGTGTTGAGCCCTACAATGGAGATTGTGGAATCAACGAACAACGATGAGGTTAACTGCCATGACTTTTCCCTTACAAAGTCGATCACTCTGAAAGGAATAGCTAATAGACATTGAGACCACATCATTTCTGGACGAGTCAAACACAATAAATCGTTAAAAGGTAGTGCCCGGATATTTTATCTCTGAACTATATTGATTCCAAAACCATTTTTGTACTGTACAGGTACTGGAAGCTAACATGACATTGACTACTCCATCGGTCCAAGCTGTGGTAATGGATTTCGAACAAGGCTTAGGAAAAATTGTACAAAGTACTGGTAAAAGAACCTCTCGGAAGGCATGGATAGGTTTACTGGCCGCCGCGATATAACTGAAATAATGCTGAAAACGGCGATGAATACGGCGTTGAATGTGGCTTTAAACAACAAAAACAAACAAACTCTGTGTTCCATATTATAGTAGATCTAGATTTTACCAAACAATCACATGTTTGAACAAGCCCATGGCAAATGCTTTTTCGTCAATATAAGCAAAAGGCAATAAACTTGTCGATGTATCTTGGAGATGATTGGTTGGTTGCATGGTGTTTAACGCCGTTTTCAACATTATTTCAGTTATATCGCGACGACCAGTACACCTATCCATGCTTTCCTGGAGTTTCTTTTACCAGTACTCCGCACAACATTCTTTCCAAGCTACCGGCTGCTTTCCCACATACCCATCGTCGAAACAATGGTCAGCGGTGAGAGAGGAATGAATCCTGTCGCAATGACTATCATCAATCCTCGGACAGAAATTTGCCGAGCCGGGGATCGAACCAGCGACCCCCTGTTTTCGAGTCTTGCACGCTACCGACTGAGCTACCGGGGCTCGGCGTATCCTGGAGAACAGGCGATAGAGCAAAATACTACTATAGAAAGGCAAAAACAAAGCCTTGATAAGTTTTATTCACAGTACTTTTAACGATTCATTTTAAGCGGCACACAGCACTGTACATGTGCGATAAGGTAGTGTGGGACGAACACGTCCGGGCAAATAAGCCCAAGGACGAACAAGTCCGGGCGAACAAGCCCGGGGACGAACAAGCCTAGGGACGAACTGGTTTTGGGACGAACAAGCCCGGAGCCTTTGATTGACAAGTCATATCAGCCAATCAAAACGCAGCATAGCGCGTCATATGAACAAAAGGGTGGTACAGAACGAGTCATTTCGACACCCGGTCATTTCGACCCACGGTAAAAATTTTTTTGCAAAATTTGGTCAGTTCGACACCTGATTTGTTTTACGAGCACTATTTATATTTGAGTTCATAGAATTAAATTACTCTAAATGTTTACTTTGTAATCTTGTTTTAAGTGCGTGTTCAAAATATGTGTTTTTGTTCTATATGAAGATTCAAATAATGGGAATAATTAATCGGCAATGTCAATACTGATAGCGGGTGTCGAAATGACCAAAGTGCTTTTATCTCCTTATTTCCTAGACAAGTAAAATTGCTTATGTTTATCAATGTTCTGCTGTTGTATTGATCGGTTATTTCGCGCTGACCACAGCACCTATCCATGATTTCCTTGAGTTTCTTTTAACAATTATTGTTGAATTGGAGTTTAACACCTGAGGTCATGTCACGGCGGTCAGTGCACCTACACATGTGTTTCCTGGCTTTCTCTCACCCGTACTGACACAACTTTCTTTCCAAGTCACTGACTACTTTTCTCGCATGCATCAAAGGTGGGAGGCGTAAAATCGCCGAAAAGAAAATTTGCCTCAACCAAATATCGAACTCACAACCACCAGGTCCAAGTCAGATACGCTAACCACTGAGCTTTCTTTTAACAGTACTCCGCACATTATTCTTTCCAAGCATATAGTTCATAGATATAATTCACAGTGGTGAGAGTCTCGCAAAGAGTTGATGGAATGATACATGAGCTAAATGCCGTTTTCAACATTCTTTCGATTATTTTGCGGCAGCCATTGCATGTATCCATGCTTTCATATAGTTTCTTTTACCAGTATTTCGACACGAGCAAAATCACGCATAATCCTCAGCTTATGTGCAGTCCGATCCCGATTTAGGCCTACTCCCGCGTTAACTATATATGCATGGCAATATAAATTTTTCCATCGAAATTGGTTTCATAAATAATTGCGTTGCAAAGCTTATTTCAGCCAGCAAAATTCAAAATGTGGAGCAGAGCAGAGTCGAGATAGGATCGTAGTTTTCTGCAGTTCGATCTCGCCCCACACTGCCCGCAAAATATGGTTGTAAAATCAGTAACAGAGAACCGTGTTCGTTAAATCAAATCTTCTGACAAAGAAGAAAATCATAAGGCTGTTTTTTGAAGGTTGTGCAGAATCTAGATCGACCACACCTTATGCAGTTCGTTCTCAACTCGAATCTATCGTATATAAGGGTTTATCATGTCTCCTTTGACGATTATGAAATTAATCAAGCAGGTGTCATTATAATGTTCGCATTGTTTGGCGCGGTGTGTGACCGATTGTTTTCACACCTTGGCCAGGTCTATTGATGGCACGAGCACCTACCGCTGTTGATAATTTCAGCACTGTTGATGATGCGAATCAATAAAATCACAGATAAGCACGAAAGAACAATCGGCTGGAAAGACGAGAAAAAAGGAGTACGGCCGATAGCAAATTGGCCAAAAAAAGTGGTCCGGCCTTGTCTGTTGTCTCCTCCCGACTTCACTTAACACAGTTATCTGCCATTGCAGAGCAACAAAACAATGAACCACAACCTTTACAAACTCCAGTTTATTCACGAAACTTCTGCTATAACGAAACACGAAACATATCCACAAATACAACGATAATTTTTATCTTTTAATAATAAATTACATTAAAGACATTTCGTTAAACTATTGACTACAACATTCAAATTAAAGCAAAACAGCAATGAGGGTATAATTTGTGAAAAACAATCAACATTTTCAATTAAATCAAGCAAAACAATTAATGCAGCTTAACCAACAGCTTGTTTCATAATTATCATTTATGAAAGCAGCATAAAAGAACATAAATGTAGATATGGATATATGATTATTGCTTACAAATAACAAATCATCTGTCTCAGCTTTTAACAACCTCCTCATATAGAATTCAACTGATGTATCCATCAAGATACCGGTAGTTGCCCATCTGCAATAAAATAACAAAAGTAGTAAACACAAAGATCGGAAAAGAGGCAACTTTCGCTATATAATCCTTATAATCACCTCAAGTGACCAAACATTCCCCCAATTTGAAAATTTTTACAACATACATCTGTTAAAATTAGGACAAACCACTTTTTTAATTTATTACTTACAATGACACTTATTGATTTTCACTTAAACGGTTATTGGAGGTGTTAAGTAAATCTTTACCAGACAACAAAACATTCGATTCTTCTATGTTCAAAATATAAATTGCCGTTGACAAAATAAACGTTGCTTCAATGATGAGATTTGTCTTTAAAGTGTAGCAAACATCTAAGAAGAAAGACAAAAAGTTTTCAAAAGTCTCCTCCTTCAAGGTCGTTATTTAAAGCACCGGAGTAGTATAGGAGAGTAGACCTCGGACAAATGGGGCAATTTGTCCCGGGTCTACCCTCCCTGGAGCCATTTTGTCCCTAGTTCCCTCTCCCTGGGAGAGGGAACTAGGGACAAAATGGTTCGCTGACCCCTCTGGGAAGGCTATTTTGACCTTTTGGCGGCCATCTTGGATTTGTCCCTAGTTCCCTCTCCCAGGGAGAGGGAACTAGGGACAAGATGGTCCGCTGACCCCTCTGTGGGGTTTGATCGATCATCGTTCATCTCTGTAGGACTTAGTTTTTTCTCCGCCGTCTTTGTTCGACTCTGTAGGACTTGGGGTATTGTCTAACTCACAAGCAGTCATAAACATGTCATTGACTGAGTTACAAACAGCTTCTAAAACCATGTCTAAGAGGTCATTGTCTGAATTGCAACCCTAAAACAAGGTCTAAAAGCCTAGTCCCGTATTCGGACAGTACAAGTGACGATGAGGCATTGCAGTCCATGTCGTGGGTGTCGCCATCTTGGATTTGACCTTTTGTCCCTAGTCTCCTTTGCCCGAAATAGACTGCCCCCAGGGCAGTCTATTTCGGGGCAAATTGGACTTAGTCTTTTTTCTCCGTCTTTATTCTGTGAGATGTGCCACCGTCTTTAGGACTTAGCCAATACTCTATCACCGTATTGGACTTAGTCTTTCTTCACGACACAGACTATATACTGTAATATGGTTGAATTAGTCAGACAAGATTTATCTCCCTTTGTGCACTATTCCACCCGTGGAGCATTTTGTCCCTATACTGCCCGCCACGGGAGGGCAATATAGGGACAAGACATCTTGTCCCTATACTGCCCTCCCGTGGCGGGCAGTATAGGGACAAGATGATCGAGATGGGTCCGAAAATCGTCTTCTCCACGATATGGCGCTATATGTCGAAAGAGGAGGTAAAGAGGAGTGAAGAGGCGTTAAAGAGGAGTGAAGAGGAGGCAAAGAGGAGTGAAGAGGAGGCAAAGAGGAGTGAAGAGGAGGTAAAGAGGAGTGAAGAGGAGGTAAAGAGGAGTGAAGAGGAGTCACCTCTCTACGCATATTGACAAGGTTGTCCCCCATACTACGGCTTTTTCTACCATGTTGGACTTAGTCTTTTTCCCACGATATGGGCTATATGCCATCTTACGTTGGCTCAGGCAAAGGTCTCTTTTGAACCTAGTCTTTTTTCTCCGTCTTTGTTCGGCTGAGAGCTGTTGTTTCTTTCTCTATCAGCGTTGGACTTAGTCTTTTTCTACTATCGTTGGATATGGGTTATTTTCCTCTTCTCAACTTGGTTATAGCATAACCTTACCATACAAACATCATCGTTGAACTTAGACTTTTCTCCACGATATGGGGCTATATGCCGAAAGAGGCGTGAAGAGGAGTGAGGAGGAGGAGGAGGAGGAGTGAAGAGGAGGAGGAGGAGGAGTGAAGAGGAGTCAGCTTTCTTGCTATATTGACAAGGCTGTCCCCATGTTGTAATTGTCTCAGGGGCTCATCGGTCCTGAAAGTATGGCTTTTTCTTCTCGATTGAGATCTATTCTTTCTCTCTATTAGAATAAAGTTGGACTTAGTCTTTTCCCCACAATAGGGGTTATATTCCTTCTCAACTTAGACCAATTCTCTATCACCGTATTGGACTTAGTCTTTTTTACCATCTTCGATTAGGTGTTGTAGATCGTAGACTTAGTCTTTTTCTATAATAGATATTATAGATAGAATATCACAGACGTAGTCTTTTTTCTCTAAAGTGCGAATGTGGTGTTCTATCTACATGATTCCGCTCACGTTCGCGCTCTTTTAATGGAATTAACGTTAGCCAATCGTAGATCTCGTTACATTTTTCTACATTCATATAGCTATTGTAGATAGAGTATCATAGACTTAGTCTTTTTTCTCTAATAGATATTGTAGATAGCGTATAATATTCTACTTACATGCTTTCGCCCATGGTCGCGCTCTTAATTCTGTTAATTCTGTATCAAAGTAGGTCAATCCTCCTGCTAGGCTATAAAAGCCGGCCGATTTCTCTATAGATCATTTCCACGATGAAGTTGTCCGTGCGCTGTTCTCCGTGGTGAGTCTTTTTTCTCCCATGTTGAATTTCTTTGGAAGTACTTAGTAATACTAAGTTATACTGCTAATACCAAGTTGATGTGGGTTATCTGATGGAAGCTCGGAAAAGAAATGAAGGAAACTTGAAGGAAGTTATAGTCTTTTCAGACGTAACCTTTCAGTTCTTACTTTTCTTCAAATTGTCCTTTTCAGGGCTACCCAAGACCCAGAAAGTTCTATCTTTCAAATTGTCAAATTGTCAAAAACAAAGTCAAGTCCTATATGCTTTTCATAGTTTAAAACTTTTTTATTGTCAGATAATCATTACAATGAAACTTTGAAGTACAGAAATATATACAATAATCATTACAATGAAATTTTTATTTAAAACAATGAACTGTTAGAAATTTTTATTTAAAACAATGAACTGTGAAAATATAGATATATACAATGATACATTTAAAACATTTAAAAACTTTTTATTTAAACTTTATGTACAATAATCATTATTTGGGTTGTTGTCTGAAATGGAACCAGACATACTCGTAATCTGAATTGCAGCCATAAAACCATGTCTAAAAGATTAGTCCCGTATTCGGATAGTACGCTTCTAAAACCATGTCTAAAAGGTTGACTTATCATCAACCCTAAAACAAGGTCTAAAATGGATATGAAAAGTCTATACGCCTTAAAAGAAGTGGGAAAAAGAAGTCAAGAAAATTCAATACAGAATCCCATCTGCTGAAGGTGTCTTTTAGAAATTTGAAGGGATTACAACCACACCAATTGAATGCCTTATTTGACGATGTTATCCGACAAATTGTTCAAAAGTTAAAGACTGAATCGATGAACAGCGGAGCGATAGTAAAAGACGTCTACTCTCTCTGAAGGTTTAAACCGAACTGATTACTACCAGAGCGTTTTATATCGCTGAGACTGGAGTGTATTTCAGTAACAAATATCGTCTACTATTTTCCAATACGTGGCGGAGAGCGATAGTAAAATACATCTACTCTCTCTCTGAAGGTTTAAAGCGAACTGATTAGGTGTAGAATTGTTTATCTTGCAGGCGAGTCCATGTGTGACGGGTGAACAGGTAGTATTTGTCTGTATAGTGCAATGAAACCAAATGAGATATTGTACAACAGTTTAACCGATGGTTACAATAGGCTCGTCTAGTGAGTATATATAGGGTGCAAATTTCTAATAATATTATCGCTGCTGCAGTATTTCGCGTGTAGTACCGGTACCACGATTGAAATTTTATATCGACGCTTAAAATTGTACTGGGAGTATATTTTATTATCGGTTTTGGTAGGATGTAAACCCATAGTGTTAAATGTACAACTATAACGAATGGACGGGTCTGTTAAATGTTCGATATCTGATCTATATTTTGTCATGTACGTGGTTCTTTGTTTTTGGTAATTTGATTTTCAATGATGTTTTGTGCTGCCAACGTAAACCGATTTTAAAAATTTCTTCTTGTATTCCTGCTTTCAGCATAGATTCTCTCTCAGTCGCTTTGTTGACTTAAATCTCACAAATAGTTAAAAACGAAGCTTATGTGGATAGTAAAGCCCTGTTTTACTCACAATCGTTTTCCCAAAATCAGTTCGTCTCAAACGAAATTTTAGAGGTGACTCCTCCGCCTCCTCATCAGTGTCACACAGACCGTCGACATGAACACATGCAATATATGCGCTAAACAGTTTAAACGGAGGGATAATATGCTGCGTCACAAAAGAAGCGTTCACCACCAGAACCAAGATTCTGATATGGAACATTCCGAGAATATGGAGCAACAGACTTACGAAAGCACTGACAAATCAGAGAGTAACGAATCAGAGAGTGACGAGGAACAGTCTTACGAAGGCACTGACGAATCAGAGAGTGACGAATCAGAGAGTGACGAGCAAGTGACAAAATACAACCCCTGGAATATTCTCATACAAGAGGCAACTGAGCAATGTCAGGAGGGTTTTGAAGAAGCGGTTTCTAAACTTAGCCGACACAACAGCTTAGGAATAAAGGCTGCAAGACACAAAGCATACGAAGATTTACGGTCATCTTATCGGAAAGCACTAGTTAACGTCCTACAGAGCAGGATGGTGTGGTTTAATGCAATGAGGAAGGATCCGGTATACAAGAGTATGAGAAAAAAAGTTACCGATCTGATGAATACGGAAAATTTCACTAGAGACGAAGCTTGGAAATATACCATAAGCAAACGCAAATATTTCTTGGATTCCATCCTCGATGATTTCGGTCCGCCACCAGTGGAAACAATTGACAATAACCAGGAAACAGTGATAAAATGGCCATACCAGAATTTAACTCCTATTTTAAAGAGTTAAACCAATGACATTCTATCCGAGTCTTTTGGTGTTTCAATTTAGATCGTAATAAAAATAATATCTATAACACACATCTGTTTTTCTTTTTTTTACACACCCATTCTTGCGATCTGTAATACGACTCCTCGAAGCTAATCATCACCTAAAACCTGAATCCTCTTTACTCCTCTTTACCTCCTCTTCACTCCTCTTTACCTCCTCTTCACTCCTCCTCACGCCTCTCTACCTCCTCCTCACTCCTCCTTACCTCCTCTTTCGGCATATAGTCCCATATCGTGGAGAAAAGACTAAGTCCAGCATTATCCTAATAGAGAGAAAGACCAAAGACGGTGAAAAAAGACTAAGTCCAAACCCAACTTTATCCTAATAGAGAGAGAAAGAACAACAAAGGGAGATAATTCTTGTCTGACTAATTCAATCATGATACTGTATATAGTTTATATCGTGAAGAAAGACTAAGTTCAAAAGAGACCTTTGCCTGAGCCAACGAAAGACCGACATATCGTGAAAAAAGACTAAGTCCAACGCTGATAGAGGAAGAACAGATCTCAGCCGAGAAGAAAAGCCGTAGTATGGGGGACAAGCTTGTCAATATACCAAGAAAGGTGACTCCTCCTCACTCCTCCTCACTCCTCTTTCGACATATAGCGCCATATCGTGGAGAAAAAGACTAAGTCCAACGATGACAGAGAAAGATAGACGGTGAAAAAGACTAAGTCGAACAAGGTGATTGCCTGTGTAAAAGTTAAGGGTTGTATCAAAACGTTAAGGGTTACAACCACCCGTTAAGGGTTAAGGGTTTTAGAAGAAATTTGTCCATTAGAAGAAAGTATAAGGGTTTTAGAACAAAACAAAAGGGTTTTAGAAGGGTTAAGGGAAAGTTAAGGGTAAATGACGATTTTTCGACCCAATTTGCCCGAAATAGACTACCCCAGGGTAGTCTATTTCGGGCAACTCCGTTAGCCTCCTCTTTCGACATATAGCGCCATATCGTGGGAAAAAGACTAAGTCCAACATGGTAGAAAAAGCCGTAGTATGGGGGACAAGCTTGTCAATATACCTAGAGAGGTGACTCCTCTTCACTCCTCTTTACCTCCTCTTCACTCCTCTTTACCTCCTCTTCACTCCTCTTTGCCTCCTCTTCACTCCTCTTTGCCTCCTCTTCACTCCTCTTTAACGCCTCTTCACTCCTCTTTACCTCCTCCGCCTATAGAGAAAGAAATAACAGCTCAACTTTATCCTAATAGAGAGGAAGACTCTCAATAGAGGAGAAAGAGTCCTTTTCAGGACCGACCGAAAGCTGAGAAATGGCTAAGTCCTACAGAGTCGAACAAAGACGGCGGAGAAAAAACTAAGTCCTACAGAGATGAACGATGATCGATCAAACCCCACAGAGGGGTCAGCGGACCATCTTGTCCCTAGTTCCCTCTCCCTGGGAGAGGGAACTAGGGACAAATCCAAGATGGCCGCCAAAAGATCAAAATAGCCTTCCCAGAGGGGTCAGCGAACCATTTTGTCCCTAGTTCCCTCTCCCAGGGAGAGGGAACTAGGGACAAAATGGCTCCAGGGAGGGTAGACCCGGGACAAATTGCCCCATTTGTCCGAGGTCTACTCTCCTATACTACTCACCGGACTGAGGGGTAAAGGGTTAAATTGTGAGTCCTTTTCTTATATTGTTTACTGTCAAACTGACATGTTATATACTCTCAAAATGTCTTATAAACTTATGCCCCTATCCCCTATTAATAAGTACAGATGTTACCAACAGCAATCTACTCACATTTGTGAGACCGAACACGGAATTACGGACATATTTGCGCTATTTTTACTTCTCGATTTCTTATAAATACGACATTATTCAAAGTATTTTTTCTTGTTACGCTGCTGATTTAGTTCAGATTGATAAGAAAGTTTGGAAAAAAAAAAAAAACTTTGGATGCTTCATATAGAGCGAAACATAAGCTAGAATAAAACTGAAATAAACGCTCTTTCTAGAGCTATGTAATTGACGCCGTTTTCTGGTTTGTTTGTCGGGCATAACGACCAAAATACCACGTGACTAAGGTGGGCGTGCCAAACTCGCGTCAATTAAAGATAAACACCCTTATCAAATTACGGCCGCGAATGTCCCAGCTGCCCCGGATCCAAAGATTTTTTGTATATACTGAAGAAAACAGAAACTTTCATAAAGTACATACATAATATTATGTCATGTAGATCTATATATGTGTGGCAATTTTTAAAACCATTATAGTTTTCAAAATTGGTCAGATAATCCCGAACTAAAAGACCTGCTGGCTATTTAACGGAAACTTCAGCTTTTGGTGCTTGTAAGGGATGGCCATATCCGGTCCACGCATTGATCAGAAATATCAATGCCAAGACTTTTTAAGAAAATTTACCAGAAAGAGTCATAGGTATGCTGGAGGCTGGGCTTCCTACTACAGAGACTGAAGTTCATGCTGGTGCATTCGCGCAAGCAGTCAGCAGCCTTCTGCGGTGATTTGCACAAATCTGGAGTGCAAAAGACTTGCACATAACGGCAGACCGCGCATCACGACTTGATCCTATGACCAATATATCGTGAATCAGTACCTACCAGCAACAGTTACAGCTGCTTTTATCCCTGGAATCGTTTAGCTGATAACTGTTTGCACACATGTCGCTCGTACGTCCGCTCGGTTCTGATGCGCTGCCATCGCAAATATAGAGAGCAATTGGCCTTGGGACAGATAAACTAGACAAGACAGCATTGGTGGACAATTATTTTTTTCTGATGTCGAGGTTTGTATTGTCTCGAGCTAATGGCCGTGTATAATTGTTCCGACGCAGGAATGAACGTCACCCGTATGTTTGCTCGGTTCTGCTGCACCGCCATCGCAAATATAGAGAGCAATTGGCCTTGGGACACATAAACTGGACAAGACAGCGTTGGTGGACAACTAATTTTTAGCTTCACTGGCCGAAGGCCAGCGGGCTTATGTCATGGCCCTGTGTCCGTCCGTTCGTGCGTGCGTGTGTGAACTTTTATTTCAAACATCTTCTTCTTGGAAACTGCCCATCGGATTTTAACGAAGCTTCACAGAAACGATCCTCCCATGGCCCTCTTCAGAAACTTCAAAGAATTTGATTCCTACAAAAAAACTCTGATTGCCATGGCAGCAAAACTGAAAAATATTGAACATCTTTAAAAATCTTCTTGTCCGAAACCATAAGGCCTAGGGTTACCAAATTTGGCATGTACCTTCATCTAATACACCTCTACAAAAACTCTTCATATTATAGCCCTGGGGTCTCTATAATGACCACTAAGAACACTGGTCTACGGACCCTTCAACACACAATTCCAACTTTACTCTTTACCAAGCGATAAGATTTTGGACTTGATCAAGTTGAAAACATTTGCAGAAGACAAATTAAATGTAGCTAATTTCTGACTTTGATAGGGTAGAAACATTGTGGGAAAAGGAGAAAATGCTGGTTACCAGCATTTTCTCCTTTTCCCTCAATGTTTTCAAAAGCCTTCACTCTCAGGATTGTCAAAACTCAGGATCCTTGGGTAAAGGGTTGCAAACCCTGTGGAGAAAGCTTTTGAAAACACTGTGGAAATACATTGCATGCTAATATACTACATGGATCACACTTAGGTTACAGGAAGGGTGATCTCTGCTCAATGAAAGTAGACAAGTTTCAAAATTTAAGGTAAGACCTGTGTAATGCACTTCCGGTGAACATTGGGCAAAAATTCTAATTGGTAGTTAAATAAGGATAAATAAGGATTTATGCCGAAATAATATTTTTGCACATTTCTAATGGATCAGAAATTCCGTTTATGTCTATCTTGAAACTTTTTTTTGATACTTTTGTTTGTTTTCTAAAGAGGGAGGTAATTATTATCTCTTTTTCAATTGAGAATATAGCGGTTTTAAATTTATAAATGATAATTCAAAAAAGGAAAAAATGGAAAAAATGAAAAGGTGAAAGTAGTTCAATAATACTCATTTTTAATTATAGCTAATTTTGCAGGATGATATTTTAGTGGAAATAGCTGTTTTCCATTACACAGGTCTTACCTTAAAAAAAAAAAATCAATATATAAGTAAGTCTCCTGTTTATTCAAACAATTCTCATCTATTCATAATGCAATACACTGTAAAATTTCTATGCTGAAAAAATTCTTTGTCTGCATCACAACTTCAGTCATAATTTTACCATAAAGCAACAACAACAACAACAATGATCTCATACAATTTTAAGAATTTTCTATTTGTTCAGTTTTTAATTTTATTGTGACTAGATCACAGCACAAAAATAACTGAGTCATGCTCATTGAAATGGGATTTGGTGCAATGTGTATTGTATGTCTCTGTTTGTACCCAGTAGATTGACAATGAGTTTTAAGTTCTCTCTTAGACTTTATAAATTTTATGTTAGATTTTTTTTTCAATTTATGATATTCAGAGAAAATACACTTACTAAGCATTTACACTTCAGACTTCGTATAAAATTAGAAGGAAAAAAATCTCGTATACATGTTTGTTTACATTAGTTTGACAACAATAGTAGTTCCGGCACTACATGAACTTTTTTTTTTGATGGAGCTATGAAATTTTTTTTTTTTCAGCCAGTCAGGACTTGCCAATATTCATGAAAACAACTAATATTGAAATACAAGTAAGGGTGTAAATAGTATTCCCTGTATAAGTGTTTGTAAAAATAAAAAAAATCAATCATTTTGCGCATGAAAATCCTGAATAAAAAATGATGAACTGGATGCTTTGCAAGTCAAATGCCAGATGCAGGAACTAACTAGGAAGCATGTAGCATCACATATGGTTGGTCACTAATGCTCACAGCAAAAACATTTGTGAATTGTCCGTTGACCCTTTACCAACAATCCCAAGTTTTAAAGACACCCCCTCGCCCCAGGAGAAAGCTTTTTAAAGCACTGTGGATATACATTGTGATTTCACACTTCGGCTACATGAAATTTTCACTGAAGGATGACCTCTGCTTTCAAGAAGACAAGTTTGAAAATTTAAAAAAATATCAATACCAGTAATTCTCTTTCTGTTCATTCAAACAATACCCTTATGATGTTATAAACTATAAAATTTCTATGCTGAACACATTCTTTGTCTGCCTAACAACTCCGTCCTAATTTTACCATGAAGCAACAACAACAAAGAATTCCACAATTTTAAGAATTTTCAGTTCATTAAGTTTTTACTTAAATTATCAATTGTAATAAAAAGGATTGACCCAAGTGAGCCTGTACTGTCTGGGCAATGGAAAACATTGAGGAAAAAGGAGATTTTAAATAAGAGTTGCTTCTTTTCCCTCACAAAGGCTGTCCAATACAGGTATGTTTAACCCTTTACAAAAAAAAAAAAAAAAAAACTATGTCTTAACCCTTTACCAAACAATCCCGGGTTTTAACGTGTCCAACGAAAAAGCCTTTTGGAAACACTGTGGGAAAAAGAGAAAATGCTGGTTTCCGACAACGTTTTCTACCCTTTAAGAGACAAATCCCATCATTTGAGCAACATTTGTCATCTACATGTACATGCTTTCAGTCTGTACAAGTCTAGAATCTGGTAAAGAGTAAAATCCAAAGCATTTTAGCAGACAACAAACCAAATGTGTCTAAAATGGTGGAATTTGTCTTTGAAAGGCTAGGAAAAATTGTGGGGAAAGTAGATTTCTTATACCACCATTTTCTCCTTTTCCTATGATATTTAAAAAATGCCTTCTTTCTCGAGGACATTAAAACTGAGGATTCTGTGGTTAAGGGTTTAGTCGTCTTTGTGTTGAAATGGTCCTCAGCCTAAATCCTCATCTAGACTTCCATTCTGTTTGCGAGTTTCCAGAATATTTCTGAAATCATCGTTATTTAACTCCACTACCATCAGCGGAACATCCTTCCACCGTTTCTTGGTAATCTGGCGACCATTATGATCAACAATCAAAAATTTCTCAATTTTCGGGACAGGAAATTCCAGTCCATGATAAATTGAGATGACCCCAAGCTTTTCACCACACTTGCAGCTCAATCTACCAATTGGTTGGTTGGCCTCAACTGCACATTCTTCTATCTCAGTCTTCACAAAATCAACTCTTTCCTCTAATTGTTCATCCACAATAACGTGATGAGCATCTTTTATCTTTTTCAGATCTTTTGACATACAAATAAACTGGCTGCATTTCTGACATTGAAGTTCAAAGTTACCAGCTCTCGGTAAAAGACGCCGAGTTCTATGCGACTTTAGTTGATGATGCAGATTTGCTTCGTCCTGCAGTTCATGTAAATCTTTCTTGAATTTTTTTGGCTGTACATGAATCTCTTCCTGACATGAATAACAGAAAATCATTAATCTTTTTCCAGACAACAAAACTATATACCCATTCAAATTGAAAATATATTTGCAAATGACAAACCAAAATTGGCTCAAATGATGAATTTTGTCTTTGAAAGGGAGAAAATACCAGTTACCAGTATTTTTTCTTTTCCCACAATGTTTCTAAAAGCCTTTTTCATCAGGGCAATTAAAACAGGATTGTTTATTGAATCAATTTCAGCATTTTCTCATTCTGTCACCCTACAGTGTGTTAAAACCCTTCTCATCAGAATGTTCAAAGACTATAGGCAACTATAATGAAATACCTTAACCCTTTACTGCACAATGACACCTTTTGATGCCCCTGGAAAAGAAGCCTTTTGAAAACATTGTGGGAAAAGGAGAAAATGCTGGTAACCAGCATTTTCTCCTTTTCCCGCAATGTTTTCTACCCTATCAAAGAAAAGTTGCACCATTTGAGCCACATTGAAATTGTCGTCTGCAAATGCTTTCAATTTGGACAAGGCTAAAATCTTGTCGTCTGGTAAAGGGTTAACCAATCAGTTTACAAGTCTAGAATTTACAAATTAGAATTGAAATAAGCCATGCCCTGTGAAAAGGGGGCTTAATATGTCTGCAAATAGTATCAACCCAAGTCAGCCTGCGTGGACTATGCAGTCTGACCAGGGCCAAAACTTTTTGCAATCAGTAAATTTTCTGCATGTCAAAGGACCATTCTACTTCTTGATTTAGTCAGTTATTAGACAATGTGGATTTTATGGATCCCTAATTATGTGATGTCTTGCTTGGTGTAATGCATCACAGAGGCTTTTATGAGCCTGGTAGAACTAGAAATGTGTCATTGACATGGATGCCCCCACCACATGACAAAGGTCACAGTCATGGTGTAATTCCAGACCCAAACAATGACCTATAGCCATACTTATTGACAAAAACATTTTATACACTGTGTATGCAAAATTTTCATAAGGTATTGTGACCCTGACCTTTGAGCTGGCAACACTGTTTTGCTAGCAACATGTTGCCTGTTCATTATTTGAACCAAATTATTTTGAAATCCAACAATGCAGATCAAAGTTAAGGACTGGACATAAATACCACCTTTTCCAACAACACACACACAGACAGACAGGAATAGCACTGCCTACAGTATTTGTCATTTTTTTGCAGGGACATAATACCGGCATTTGCCTGCAAAGATAGTAACTCTAGAAGCATAAGTCTGTGAAACTCAATTTTGTTTTCTAGAAGTAATTTTCAGCAAAGAATCCAAAAATCATGAGAAAAAATGTGGACTGCTGCATGCACTGCTGATAATCTGCATCCGACGTATAAGTAAGGGAGATAACGTCAACACTCAGGTCAGAGTTATCCTGATATATCATGACACCCTTATTTCATGTTCTTAGCAGCTCTACTAACTACCATTAAAATGATTTCAATGAGTAAAGAGTTATGGCCGAAACATGATTATACCACCTGGGGAGATCACTGAAAATAGATATATACGACCAGAGTTAGAATTTTTCAATGCACCTCTCCTTCTTGATGACCAACACATCCCTATTCATTATCATCAAAATATCTCCATTAGTAGAGGAGTTTTGACCTTAAGAAAATTTAATGACCAAGGGAGATAACTCAAAAATAGAGTCAGAGTTGTCTTTTTTGTATAAAATGTATAGGTAGTTTGAGCTTCATTGGGACCCCCTAAATTTTGAAATATCTTGAAAAATGCTGTAGCTATTGTATTGAAAATTTGCATAACTTTACCAACTCTGGTAAACAACTTTAGAATTTTTGATGCCTTGGATTGACTTTTTTGCATTCAACGCAATGTTAAAATGTATGAACAAAACAGCTTAAAAGCGGTCGGAGGGTTGAAGGCTATTCCAAGTAAAGGGTTCACCTGTTTATGAAAACAATTCTCATGTAAGCACAGTAACTGTGGTCTTCTATTGTTTGAGCAGCAAAAACTTCACTTTTTGAGGCCCTTATCTCGTTTTTTATTTGAGTTTTATTTCAATGATTCAATATCGGTGACTTGCATGCACTTATTTACACTTTGTTTTTTTTTCCACGCCCAACCATAGTTGTTTCCCTGAAATCCAGTCAAACTTTGGCTCACACCATGTGGTATAGCATACAATAATAAAATGAAGAAGGGTGAACTGTATGAACTAGTTAAGTTCCATAAACATGCTCCAAAGAATTGCTGTAGATGAAAATTACAGTCAAGGGACACAATGTCTTTGACATTACCACCCCATGATTGTGACCAAAATCCAATTGAGCTAATATTGGACGAACTGAAAAAATCATGGCCAAAAACAAATCAAAACAAAACCCTGAAAGATCTTCAAGTCTAAGCATCAGGTGGTTATGAACACATATGTCAACAGAACTAGTATAAAACATGAAGCCATGCGGAAAATAAAATTGAGACCAAACATTGGAGAACACACACCATTGGACATATCATTTTAGATTTTGAAGATTTGTATGAAAGTGACAATAGCTGTATCTAAGGTAAGGCATACAACTATATTACTTGTGCAAAAACTAATTTCAGGGCCTCATATTTAATTAAAGTGAGGTACTGAAGTCATGCACTTGTTCAGTTATGTTTGCTGTTCTAGTCACTGTGCGAAAGTTAAGCTTCAGAACAAAAATTTAACACTACTGGAGGAGGCAAAATGCTATTTCTTCACAAAAAAAAATTCCAATTTTCACTGTGAGAGTTGGTAGGGTCATTTTAAAAGATTCTGAAAACTTTCACAAAAACTGATATGGGATTTTTCAAGATACAGTTGAATATCCATACCTCGAAGTTCAGGGGACTATCAAAAAAAGTTCGAGTTACAGAAAGTTCGACGTGCAGAGATTCTTCAGATGAGTGTGTCAGGAACCAGAAGTAGGTAACCAGAGTATACTTTGTTCACAGGCTGTAGAATTTAGAGAACTTCGAGGAGTAGATGTTCAAGCAATGGACATTCGACTGTATTTGAAAATTCAGGGGGTCCCTATGAACCTCTAACTACCTAAACATAACTTTTAAAGCTCGATGAAGTATCATGAAAATATATCAATAGGTTAAACAATTATAGCCTTCACAGAATTTAGCAACTATGGGAGATAACTCAAGTAGTCAACTGAGAACTGTGTAACCTTGACTTTAAACTTGGTGACAATCTCCTTGTATGTGAAACATCACCTATTCATGGTGATCTATTTGCAAAATAATTTCGAAATCCAACCAAGTTGGCTGGACATGAACAACCATCATTACTATCAATCAAGGCAAAAATTGACAAAGTTGAACTGAGCACTGTGACCTTGACCTTTCAGCTAGCAAAATGGTTTTGGTAAGTAACACATTGTCTATCCATGGTGATCATTTATACCAAATAATTCAGAATCTAGGCATGCATGTCACACTTATAGGCCATACAGGAACACCTCACATTGCTATAATTGTTGCATATATTGACGAGGTTCAACCAAGCACTGTGACCTTGACCTTTAAGCTGGCAACATGGTTGTTGCATGCATGTTGTCTATCCTTAGTGATCATTTGTGCCAAATAATTTTAGAATCGAACAATACATCTGTAAGTTATAGGCCAGACAGGAACAGCTGTCATCACTAGGATTGTAGCAAATATTGACAAAGTTTAACCAAGCGCTGTGACCTTGGCCTTTTATCTGGGGACAGGAATTTGCATGTGACAGGTTGTCTATCCATGGTGATCATTTGTGCCAAATTATTTTAAAATCAGAAAATGCATCTGGAAGTTATGGGCTGGACTTGACCACCACTGTTTACCATAATTGTAGCAAATAATGGCAAAGTTCAACCAAGCGCTGTGACCTTGACTTTTATGCTGGTGACACTAATGTTGCTTGTGACATGTCTCCTATCCATGGTGATCATTTGTGCGAAATCATTTTAGAATCAGACCATACATCTGGGACTTATTGCCCGAAAAAGAACACCTGTCATCACTACAATTTTAACAAATATTGACAAAGTTCAACCAAGCACTGTGACCTTGACCTTGACCTTCAGGCTGGGGACACGAATTTGCATGCGATATGCTGTCAATGGTAATCATTTGTGCCACATCATTTAAGAATCGGACCATACATCTGGCGGTTATTGCTCGGACAGGAACACCTGTCATCACTACAATTGTAACAGATATTGACAAAGTTCAACCAATGCTGTGACCTTGACCTTCAAGCTGGGGACACAAATGTTGCACACTATCCCTGGTGATCATTTGTGCCAAAATATTTTAAAAATCAGACCATGCACCTGGAAGTTATGACCACCACTGTATTACACACACACACACACACACACACACACACACACACAAGGTTAACACTATATACCCCTCCTCCCCATTTCATGGTAGGGGCATAAAAAAAACTCCCAAATATTGCAACTTCAAGTCTTATTATAAGATTGTTTCACAAAAGACTATATTGTATATATCTATAGACTACAGATGAAACTAGACCAAATTGAAAGCATTTGCAGAAAACAAATAAATTGTGGCTGAAATGATGACATCTGGCTTTGATAGGGTAAAAAACATTGTGGAAGAAGGAGAAATTCTGGTTACAAGCATTTTGTCCTTTTTCCAAATTGTTTTCAAAATCCTTCTTCTTTGTGGGTTGTTAGAATACGGATTGTGAGGTAAAGGCTTAAATAAATGCAATGGACAGCTTCATTTGTGGTGTCCGTGGTTCTCAGGTAGGACGTCGGCCTTGTAATCAAAAGGTCTTGAGTTCGATACCTGTGAGCAGATGTCAACTTTGGGACTGTTCATTGGCCCACACATTTGGCACGAATACTGGTGTAGTTTCCAGGAAGCAGAATCGAGAGAGATTAGTATAAGTTGTAAGAACTTGTTTCTCAATGTAAAATAAATATGTTTTTAAACTTTCAATTGTACCCATCAACAAAAAAGACATTTTCAGTGCAGACAAAAAGACCTAAATAGAAGCATTTTTCCCAGTTGCTATTATCCAGAATGCCTCATCAAAGGGGTCAGCGTAGATCAAAGCTCAGACTGCACATTTTATGGATTTATGCAGATGATCTTGATCTACATTGACTGCAAAGGCAACTTAAGTTGTAAAAGGCGCTTCAGTGCTTAACAAAAAGAGCTCTTTTTGCATTCTCAACCAAGTCTACATCTTACCAAGTACCATAACTTTAGACTTGAACAAAACCAAAGTATTTGAAGGCTCAAACTATCCTGAAAGTCAATCAATAGTTCCAAAACAGAAAATGTCACATCATTGTTTTTAAAATTCAAGGAATCAGCATAGGACAATTAAGAAATTGATAGAAATGATCTTTAAAGTTCTCTGATATGAAGGAAAACATTGTGGGGAAAAGGAGAAAATGCTGGTCATCAGCATTTTCTCTTTTTCTCACAATGTTTTCAAAAGCTTATTTTCTTCAGGGTCATTAAAGTTCAGGACTGTTTGTTAAGGTTTATCCATACCTGCAGTTTTTTTATGGCCTTTCTCATCATGATTTCTCTGATCATATTGAGCTCTTCCTTTTCTGCCACTCCAGTGCCTTCTTCAGCAATCACATAATAGTTGCTATCTTTTGCCCTGCCTCTGCCTGTTGATTTGGAAAAAATTGAACTTGAAATGTCGTTCAAAGAAACTGAACAATCTATCATTGAATAGGCTGTTTTCAGAGCTACATGTACCAAAGCAAATGAGCCATGCTTTAGAAAAAGGGGGCTTAACTCTTTACCACATGATCACGGGTTTTAACGATCCTGAAGAAAATACCTTTTGAAAATATTGAGGGAAAAGGAGAAAATGCTGGTAACCAGCATTTTCACCTTTTCCCACAATGTTTTCTAACCTTCCCAAAACAAATTTCAATTTTTGGGTCAAGTTTACTTTGTCATCTGCAAATGCTTTCAGTTTGGACAAGTCTAAAATTTTGTCGTTGGGTAAAGGGTTAATGCATCTGTATGATGCTTAATACCAAGCCAGTCATCACATAACTAGGGATCCATAAAATCCATTTTGTTTAACAACTGACTAAGTCATGAGATACACTTGTCCTTTTACATGCAGAAAATTGACCTATAGCAAAAAGTTTCGGCCCAGGTCAGCCTGCGCAGACTGCAGTGCAGGCTGACCTTGGTTGTTTCCTTTTGCAAATGCATTAAGCCTCCAATTCACTGAACATGGCTCAAATGCAATGATGAACCTACACTTGAAAGAAAAAAAAAGAAAAAAAACAGTGTTCAACAGTATTATAAAACATTGTGGAAAGAAGAGCAATTGCTTGTAATAAACTACTGCTCCTTTTACCATAATGTATCAGATAGACATCCACAGCATGGAACAAAAAGCTGTATTTGTACATTAGTGGTTTAGTTTCCCTGTAGAGAGTTCTGACAGAGAATACAACAGTTATACATTGTTTATTAAGTTCTATAATAGAATTTTTTAAGGCTTTTAATGTTATTTCAGTCCAAGAGTGGTGATAACTAACTTGGGCTCTGCAGTGACTTGTCCAGGGACATGAGTTTTTCTCCTGTAAGTGGTGTTTGAATGGTGTTTTACTATGTATTGCACAGAAAATTAGTTATCACCTTACTTATTCATGTCTTTGTTGGTTTTGTTGGTTCTAGGCTTGGGCTCTGCAGTGACTTGCCCAGCACTGTAAGCTAGATATAATAAATACCGTAACATAAAATAAATTCAGTTGTATATAACTAAAATATGTCTTGCTCAAAACTCAACTCCCTCTCATTATCATAATAAAGTTTGACAAAAAAAAGACAGGTGGAGTTTCGTTCGACAACAGGCATTGTGGAAATATAGACCAACAGGCAGGCAGACAGAAGATTGACAAACAGAATGGATGAATCCAGCATATTCTACCAAACTTTGTCTGCTGAGCTTAAAAGTAAACAAGAGGGCCAAGATGGCCCTGTATCCCTCCACTGGCTAATATGTACAAACCATACACACCAAACATTACAACTTTAGGCCTAAAGGCTTCTAACAAGAAGACTGATAAATTGTGACCACTGACCCCAGGGCGAGTCCATTTTTTACCTATGATTTACAATTTCAAAGCTATAATTATAAGCTATAATTAACTGAATCCTGGTTAAGGTCAACAAGATACAACCACATACCAAGTAATATAAGACTGGGCTATGTGGTTATAAGCAAGATTTTCATTTTCTTTAAAAAACCATGAGGGGGTTAATTCAATTTGAACGATGGCTAAATTTTGAACAAATTCAGAAGAGATCCACTAGATGAAGCTTTATGCCAAATTTGGTAGCCCTAGGCCTTACAGCTAAGAACAAGAAGATTTTTAAAGTTTTCACTATAAAAGTCCTTATAAATCTTGTGACCCCTGAGAAAGGGCCAATTTTGACCCAAGTGCTATAATTTGTAGAATCTTATAAGAGGTCAATTAGGCAAACCTTCATACCAAATTTAGTAGCCCTAAGCCGTATGGTTTAGAACAAGAATATTTTCGAAGTTTTCCCTGTATGAGCCCATGTAAAACTTGTGAACCCCAGGGTGGAGCCAATTTTGGTCCCAGGGCTATAATTTGATGAATTTAAGTAGAGGTCTATTAAATGGAGCTACATGCCAATTTTGGTAGCCCTAGGCCACATGATTTAGAACCAGATTATTTTCAAAGTTTTCCCTGTATATGCCCATGTAAAACTTGCGACCCCCAGGGCGGGGCCAATTTTGGCCTGATGCCTAAAATTTGAAGAATCTAAGTAAAGGTCCATTAGATGAAGCTACATGCCAAATTTGGTAGCCCTAGGCAATATGGTTTAGGACAAGAAGATACATGTATTTAAAGTTTTCACTATATAAACATATGTAAATCTTGTGACCCCCAGGGTAGGGCCAATTTTGACCCCGGGCTATAATTTGAAGAGTTTTTGTAGAGGTCCATTAGATGAAGGTACATGCCAAATTTGGTAACCCCAGGCCTTATGGTTTTGGACAAGAAAATTTTAACTTGTAATAGCTATGCATTTAGTGAATACCCATAGAAGGCAAACATTTGTGAAAATATTTACTTGTACTAAGTGAGCACCCTGTGTGCTTGCTTTACCTTTGACCACAGAATCACAAGTTTTATCAATTGTGAGAAAGGGCCAATTTTGACCCAAGTGCTATAATTTGTAGAATCTTATAAGAGGTCAATTAGGCAAACCTTCATACCAAATTTAGTAGCCCTAAGCCGTATGGTTTAGAACAAGAATATTTTCGAAGTTTTCCCTGTATGAGCCCATGTAAAACTTGTGAACCCCAGGGTGGAGCCAATTTTGGTCCCAGGGCTATAATTTGATGAATTTAAGTAGAGGTCTATTAAATGGAGCTACATGCCAATTTTGGTAGCCCTAGGCCACATGATTTAGAACCAGATTATTTTCAAAGTTTTCCCTGTATATGCCCATGTAAAACTTGCGACCCCCAGGGCGGGGCCAATTTTGGCCTGATGCCTAAAATTTGAAGAATCTAAGTAAAGGTCCATTAGATGAAGCTACATGCCAAATTTGGTAGCCCTAGGCAATATGGTTTAGGACAAGAAGATACATGTATTTAAAGTTTTCACTATATAAACATATGTAAATCTTGTGACCCCCAGGGTAGGGCCAATTTTGACCCCGGGCTATAATTTGAAGAGTTTTTGTAGAGGTCCATTAGATGAAGGTACATGCCAAATTTGGTAACCCCAGGCCTTATGGTTTTGGACAAGAAAATTTTTAATAATTTCCGATATTTTTGAGTTTTGTTGCCATGGCAACCACAGTTTTGATAGGAATCAAATTCTTTAAAGAGTTTCTGAAGAGGGCCATGCCAGGATCATTTCTGTGAAGTTTCATTAAAATCCAGAGAAGAAGATGTTTGAAATAAAATTTAACGCAGGCAGGCATGCGCGCATGCACGACAGACAGACACAAGGCCATAACATAAGCCCACTGGCCTTTGGCCAGTGGAGCTAAAAAAGCATTCAATTTTTAGTTTGCTCTCTACTGATGAAGATAAAAAAGCTTAAATTACCTCTGGATTGTACCATCGCAATTTCATTGCTCACATGATCATATCGGATAACAAGATTACATTTACTAATGTCCAAGCCTTCTTCAGCAACAGATGTAGCTATGATCAGTTTATGTTTACCATCCTTGAAATATTTCAAAACATCATCTTGCTCTGCTTTTGTCATACCTTAAACAAAATAAAGATGAGCTATCTGTAACTCTTTACCAGACAACATTTTCAACTCAATCAAATTGAAAGCATCAGCAGACAACAAATTAAGCGTGTCTAAAATGACAGGATTTCAGTTTTAACCCATTACCACACAACCCTGAGTTTCAATGACCCCAAAGAAAATGACTTTCGAAAACATTATAAAAAACAATGCTGGAATGGGAGAAAATACTGGTTACCAGTATTTGTTTTCTTTTCCCACATCTTTTTTAGAAGTTTCTTTTTTTATCAGAGCAGTTAAAACAGGGGACTGTTTGTTACATCAATTCCAACATTTTCTCATCACCCTACAGTGTGTTTAAAACCCTTCTCATCAATATTGTTCAAGGACTATTGGCAACTGATTGAAGATGTAATATCTTAACCATTCAGTTTGCAAGTCTGGGATTTATGACTTAGCACTGAAATGAGTCATGCTCTGTGAAAAGGGGGCATAATGCATCTGCAAAAAGTATCGATCCAGGTCAGCCTGCAAAGTCCATGTAGGATGACCTGGGCTGAAAGTTTTTGCTAATAGTAAATTTTCTGCATGTCAAAGGACCATTCTTACCTCTTAATTTAGTTGGTTGTTAGACAAAGTATTTTTATGGATCCCTAATTACATGATGTCTTGGTAAAATTTTGTCACTTGGTAACAGCATTTTCTCCTTTTCCCAAAATGTTTTCTATCCTTTCAAAAACAAATTTCATGATTTTTGATACTTGTAACTTGTCATCTGCAAACGCTTCCAATTTGGACCAATCTAAAATTTTATCGTTTGGTAAAGAATTAAAGAGTAGAAAAATACTGTGGGAAAAGAAAAAAATGCCGATAACCAACATGCTGGTAACCAACATTTTCTTCTTTTCCCATAATGCTTTCAGATGACTTTTTCTTCCCCTTATGTAAAAAGATTTGTTTGGTAATGGATTAAGAAAATGTAAACTTTGTTTTGTTTGGTGTGTAGTGCAGTCTTTAGGCCGAGTCAGGTCGTATAGTCTGTAGCATACGGTACTTGTCACTGGTTTGAATCCCAAGCTTGGCCACTTTTTCTCCTAGAATTGATGATAGTGATGGTCTGAGTTATTGCAACATAATTCTTTGCCCTCTCATCCCTTGGTTTATTTGGGAAAGCAGCCAGCCGAAGAATAGTTGTGAAGTACTGGTGAAAGAAACTTGAGGGAAGCATGCATAGGTGTACTAGCCACCACCATATAACTGAAATAATGTTCAACAAGAGCACTCCATGCGGGTGCCAATACTCAGCTGCCAGTTTCTTTTAGAAATAGATTGATTTTCAGTGAAAATTGTAGGTCAAAAAGAGGCATAACTGTGTCATAATTTTTAGATAATTACCTGCCCCTGCAATAGTTAAGAACTAGTCCGAGTAAATATTTACAGTAATGACAGACATACTATAAAATGTCAACATTTTTTGCACGCCGCTGCCAACATAGCTATGACAATACCTTGAGGTTTTCTTCAAAAACAGCTAAGCTAGAAACAGCTAAGCTAGAAACCAGCGTTGAACACCATACAAACAAAGAAAGATAGCAGTCTTCAAAAGTGTTTTAGTCATGTCTACTGGCCTGGCTTTTTACATTTTAAAAAATGACTTGCCTCCCTTGTCAGCATGAGGGTGTTGCCCAAGGAATGGTATTGGGTTCAATTCTTTTAAACCATCAGTCTCTTTCATCCAGCTACAAACTGCTTTTGCTAATTCTCTTGTTCGTACAAAGACAATTCCACGGGAATTCTCAGGATTCGTTCGATAAGCCTTGATGATCATTTCACACAACTTTTGAAGTTTGGGATTATCACTGCACTGGTCAAACTTGAATCCACGTAGTTCTGAAAAAACATTTGAGCCATGCTCTGTTAAAAAGGTAGTTAAATGCATCTGCAAAAAAAAAAAAAAAAAAAAAAAAAAAAAAAAAAAAAATTACCCCATATTAGCCTGTGCAGTTTGCTAACAAAGGTAAAAAATTTTGGCTAATTGTAAATTTTCTGCATATTAACCCTTTCCCAAACGACAAAATTTGGACTGGTCCAAATTGAAAGAGTTTGCAGACGACAATATTAAATTTGATGAAAATGGTAGAAAGTGCTCAATAAGGGTAAAGAGCAATTTCTCCTTTTCCCACAGTGTTTTCAACAGACTTGTGCTGCAGACACGTGAAAACCAGGGCTTGTTTGGGAAAGGGTTAAAGGACAATTCTCCCACTTTATCACACAATCCCGACTTTTAACGACCCTGAGAAAGAAGCCTTTTGAAAACATTGTGGGAAAAGGAGAAAATGCTGGTAACCAGCATTTTCTCCTTTTCCCACAATGTTTTCTACCCTTCCCAACTAACATTTCAATTTTTGAGTTACAGTGAATTTGTCGTCTGCAAATGCTTTCAATTTGGATGACTCTTAAATTTTGTCGTTTGGTAAAGAGTTAAAGAAATGTACCTTTTAATGAGATTGATTGATTGACTGTATGGTGTTCAACGCCGTTTTCAACATTATTTCAGTTATATCGCGGCGGCCAGTGCACCTATCCATGCTTTCCTGGCGTTTCTTTTACCAGTACTTTGCACAATGTTCTTTCCAAGCCACTGACTGCTTTCCCACATAGCCATTGTCAAAACAATGGTCAGTGGTGGGAGAGGAATGAATCCTGTCGCAATGACTATCATCAATCCTCGGAAAGAAATTGGCCGAGCCGGGGATCGAACCAGCGACCTCCTGTTCTCAAGTCCTGTACGCTACCGACTGAGCTATGGGGCTCGGCACCTTTTAATGAGAAGAAAGGCCTAAATATTGTTATTTCAAGGTTGATTTTGCCAGAATATGTATTAAAGTAGCAGATGGTTTTGATCTTAATCAGACAGCATATTTTGTGCAGTCTGATCTAAATCTATCCTGTCTGCAATAGCAACATGTTGGTTCTAGTGCTTGAAGGGTTACAGACAAAAAAAAAAGAAACCCAAATCTCAAATATAGAAGACCCAAATCATTTGTATTTTCCTTGATTCCTTTGCATTACCCATTTTCTACACAATCCCATGTTTTTATGACTCTGAGGAAGGATTTTGCAATCAACGGGAGAAAAGTAGAAAATACTAGTAACCAGCATTGTCTCCTTTTCCCACAAGGTTGTCTCCCCTTTCAGAGATGATATCACCATTTGAGCCACATTTAAATTTTCATCTACATCTGGTTTTAATTTGGACAAGTTAACTCTCTACCAAACCACAACACATTGGACTCAACCAATTTGAAAGAATTTGCAGACGACAAATGTTGTGCAAATGATGATTTCTGTCTTTGATAGGGTAGAAAAGAATTGTGGGAAACGGAAAAAATGCTAGTTACTAGCATTTTACCAGCATGTTTTCAAAGCCTTCTTCTTCAGGGTTGTTAAAACTTGGGATTGTGCCAGAAAGGGTTAATTTATTTCCTCCTGCAGATTATTTTTTGTCTTGCAGCAGACCATATTATGAAAACCTGGTTACAAAAGAAGATGTTGCTTGCACAGAGCATCCTTTAGGTTTACCTCAATACCTAGATTGGCATTCATGTCTTAACTCTTTACCAAACGACAAAATTTTAGACTGGTCCAAATTGAAAGAACTTGCAGACGAGATAATAAATTCAGCTGAAATAATGGTAATTGTCTGTGAAAGTGTAGAAAATGTTGTGGAAAAAGGAGAAAATGCTGGTTATCAGCATTTCTCCTTTTCCCACAAGGTTTTCAAAGGGCTGTTTCTTCAGGGTTGTTAAAACATGGGATTGTGTGGTAAAGAGTAAAACCTTGTCCACAAAATCTTGAGTTTAAACTACTGACAAAGAAAGCCTTTGAAATCCTTGAGGGAAAAGGAGAAATCAGTATTTTCTCCATTTCTCACAGTGTTTTCTACCCTTTCAAACACAACTCCAATCATTTGAGCCACATTAAAGGCACCTTTCCAGGTAAAATGCGGCAAATTAAAATGTTTTGTTAAACACTATAAACACTAAACAAATATGCTTTTCTCTGCAACAAAAAGAAAGTTACTGTAACATGGTGTAAAATGGTGCAAATTTGGTGTTCAAATAACGGGTTGGTTGCATCACAATTGATGGCAAAAACAGCTGAGCTAAAAATGCTGGTTACCAGCATTTTCTCCTTTTCCCACATTGTTTTCAACAGGCTTGATAAGGGGTCAAAAGCAGCACAAAACAGCAATCAGATATAGATGGAATATGTACTCAGATTGATCAATGCACTTCAATAAGTAATTACCACTAGAATCATCACAGGCCGATGAATACCCCTCCCCCATCCCCGTCAGTTGCCTTTTCACTAGATCAGGAAAAAATTCTGACGAGCCAAACCTCCCATAGCAGTCAACTATTAAAATATTGCAGGAACACAAGTTCCCATGGTAGGGTGGTTGCCAAGAAAATTTTAGTCAACTTCGCTCAAAACTACTATGAAAAGCAGATACAAAATTGTGTCTACCATTGGATGGACAGGCAATCTGGTTCCAATATATTGTCCCCCCGCTTCTTTGCTTTTTTTGGGGGGGGCGGGGTGAGGGGGAGGAGGAAAGGGGAAAGGAGAGGGCAGCAAGAAGAAAATATTTAGACACATGGCAATAAAATGTTTACTTTTAAAGGCATTATCCAATTTCTTTTCATTTTGGTCCATGTTTTTTGCCTGGTCTCTCCATATCTTCATCTCCCTATCAAGATAGCTCAAAGCATCCTGCACACGAGCATCATTGTGAATAATCAGGGCATTGTTGTAATGCTGAAAAACATACAAAATACTATATTGTAGTAATTTTCCTAGTGCTTGTATTTGCTGTGTGGGAAAATTTTGAGGTCACACAAGACCAAAGGATGAGGAAGATGTCAAAATTTTCCCTTGCAGCATTAAATCAAATGTATCTTTAGTTTGAATTTTATACCGGTAGCCTGCATTTTATCCTTTTCCACAATGTTTTCAGCTATTTCAAAGACAGACATTACCTTTTGAGTGGCATTGAATTTGTTGTTTGCAAATACTTACAATTTGGACAAGTCTAAAATTTTGTTGTTTGGTAAAGAGGTAAGCCAGAAACTTGTAATAGCTATGCATTTAGTGAATACCCATAGAAGGCAAACATTTGTGAAAATATTTACTTGTACTAAGTGAGCACCCTGTGTGCTTGCTTTACCTTTGACCACAGAATCACAAGTTTTATCAATCGTGAGGAAAGTTTTTTGAAACAAGAGATGTTTGTAAAACATGTATGCCCCCCTAATGGCATCCAATTCTACATATAACATGTGATTATAAACTGTTAAGTTCAAAGTGTAAAAACGAACAAAGGGTAATTACTCAAAAATTATTAACGATAAATTAACAATTCTTGGGCACTGCACTTCCCATTTATGTGAACTATCAACTTATAAGGTTTCATGATTTTACCTCACATACTTTTTGAGTTATGCTCCTGAAAAAAATTAAGTACGAAAATCAACAAAGGGCAATAACTGCAAAAATATAATGGGCAGAGTTATGGTTCTTGTGCAATGCACTTCTCCTGAATAAGATCTATCCACATGTAAAGTTTCAAGATGATATCTGAAAAACCTTTTGAGTTATGCTCTGGACAAAAATTAAGTATGAAAATCAACAAAGGGCAATAACTCCAAAAATATGATGGGCAGAGTTATGGTTCTTGTGCACTGCACTTCTCCTTAATAAGATTAATCCACCTATGAGGTTTCAAGGTGATATCTGAAATACTTTTTGAGTTATGCTCCGGACAAAAATTAAGTATGAAAATCAACAAAGGGCAATAACTCCAAAAATATGATGGGCAGAGTTATGGTACTTGTGCACTGCACTTCTCCTTAATGAGATCTATCCACCTATGAGGTTTCAAGATGATACCTGAAATACTTTTAGAGTTATGCTCCGGACAAAAATTAAGTATGAAAATCAACAAAGGGCAATAACTCCATAAATATGATGGGCAGAGTTATGATTCTTGTGCACTGCACTTCTCCTTAATGAGATCTATCCACCTATGTAGTTTCAAGATGATACCTGAAATACTTTTTGAGTTATGCTCCGGACAAAAATGTGGTCTACGGACCGACGGACCGACGGACAAGTGCAAAGCAATATACCCCCGCTTCTTCGAAGGGGGGCATAAATATTGTTGGGAAAAGGAGATAACCAGCATTTTCTCCATTCCCCACAATATTTTGTACCCTTTTACAGACAATTTCCACCATTTGTGCTAAATTTTACCTCATAGTCTGCAAATGCTTTGGATTAAGACATGTCTAAATTTTTTGTATGGTAAACAGTTAATACAGATTTGACTGTAGTTTTACCTTTGTATTGCTCATACTTCTTACAATAACAATAGCTGCCAAAAGTAAACAAAACGGGTGTTAAAGTGCATTTAAATTTAAATCATACCATTTAAAAGTATGGAAATTTTTGTGAAGGTGGCAATCTGTTATTGTACAGTCGGTCCTAGTGTTAGTCACTTGCAGTGAAATTAATTTCAAAACTAGGTTAAATGCTGCAAGGTCATTCTATCTTTTGTTTACTTTTTGGCTGATTTTGAAATTAATTTTTCTGCCAATGACTTACTCTTGGACTGACCACACAGTAACATATTTTCATCTTCACAATATTTTCCATACTTTTAAATGGTATGTTTGAAATTCAAATGCTTTTTAACACCTGCATTGTGTTTTTGGTCGCTATCGGGCCTTTAAGTTTTGCCAAAAAGTTGGACTGCAGCATAATGGGTCAAAGAGCACAGTACATGTATTAACTCTTTACCATACAACAAAACTTTATACCCGTCAAAATTCAAAGATGTTGCAATCTACAAATTAAATGTGGCTCAATTAACTCTTTACCACACAATCCCGAGTTTTAACGACCCTGAGGAAGAAGTTTTTTGAAAACATTGTGGGAAAAGGAGAAAATGCTGGTAACCAGCATTTTCTCCTTTTCCTGCAATGTTTTCTACCTTTCCCAAAACAAATTTCAGTTTTTCAGGCACATGTATTTTGTCATCAGCAAATGCTTTGAATTTGGACAAGTCTAAAATTTTGTCATTTGGTAAAGATTTAATGAAACCAGACTCCCAAAGGGTAAAAAACTTTGTGATAAAAGGAGAAAATGCTGGTTTATTACCAGCATTTTCTCCTTTTCACATAATGTTTTCAAAAAGCTTCTTACCTAGGGTCATTAAAACTCAGGATTGTGTGGTAAAGGGTTAAAGATTCTTAAATTTCCCTGGAGGACAAAATTTTAGATTTGTCCATACTGGAAGTAATTTCATTTGTATTATATACATACTTCTAAATGTATTCTACAGGGATACACAAATCTGCGAGCCTCTGCACTTTGTAGCTTGGCTGATTCTTTCCATAGCTTGCTGACCCACTGTGTATACTGGGCTGTACCTTTTCCTGCGGGCGGCTTCATCACCTTTTCAAACTGTTTTGCCTCTGCCATTTCTTTGACAACTGCAAGAAGTATGGGAAGTTTAAAATATACTACCTTAACTCTCTACCAATCAATCCCAAGTTTTAACGATCTTCAAGAAAATATTGTGGGAAATGAAGAAAATGCTGGTAACCAGCATTTTCTTCTTTTCCCACAATGTTTTCAACCCTTATATGGTCAAATTCCACAATTTCAACTACATTTAAGCTGCTGTCTGCAAAAGCTTTAAATTTGGACAGGTGTAGAATTTTGTTGTGTGGTAAAGAATTAAAGCAAATGTGTTCTTCTGATCACTGTTTCAATGCAGAGCAAAAGTTTACTTGCACCTGTAGACAGTGCAGATAAGAATGCGGTCTGATCTTATATCTACACTGTCCAATACTTTATCAAATACTATGGCAAAACTGAATTAATGTTTATTCACTTTTAAAGACTGAAGGTATCAATTAATATTTATATACTTGGCACCCCATGGGTTAGTTCAACTTGCATTTCTTATCACTCTTTCCTCAGCTTTTGATCTGTTTATTTGACCTTTAACTACACAGATTTCAGACCAACATCAGTCTCATGACAGAAAGGTCAGACAACTGATGGAAAAAAAAAAAATCATTTTAGAATTACTTTGAAAATAATACATTCTGAAAACTCGCATGGAAAAGGAATAGGTGATATTATTTCTTACAAGCAATTTTTCTTTTTCCAACAGCATCTTTAAAAAAAGTATTCTGCAGATATTTAAAAATGCTACTGATACTATTACGTTACACTGTTTTAGTGAAACCTGCATGCCTATCATTTTCAATTCATTTCATAGTTCAGATGTCATGAATATGAAAACATACTTACTTTATGTTCAAAATGGGCACGATTCTATTGCATGTTAGTTTTTTACCTCAATTCATGTTGCTTATCCACATTTCATATAGATTATTTTAAAGTCCTTTTAGTTAAGAGGCTTTTGAAAATGCATGTGCATGGGAACTTCTTCTTAAGAGCTATTTTTTCCTTTCTCTGCTACAATATTTTCAGAATTTTTTTTTCTGCTACGAAAGAAAAAGTTGTTGAAAAAAAGTAATGCAGAATTTGTTTAACCCTTTACCACACAATCCCAGGTTTTAACGACCCTGCAGAAAAAGCCTCTTTAAAATATTGCGGGAAAAGGAGAAAATGCTGGTAACCAGCATTTTCTCCTTTTCCCACAAAGTTTTCTACCATTTTGAAAACAAATTTCAATTTTTGAGCCACATTTATTTTGTCGTCTGCAAATGCTTTCATTTTGGACTTGTCTAAAATTTTGTCATTCGGTAAAGGGTTAATAAAGTTTATACAATGTTACAACATCAACTTTATACAAACCAGATGACATTGTCATCAGTTGTTCTATGGTGTACATCAATTTCTTCACTGATTCTCCAAATATGTCATTTTCTCTTTTTGATACTGTATATGTCTCTGAAAAATAATGTGAGACTGGTCACTGAATATATGACTTCATGATTCTCGTATAAATATTTTCGAAGTATTTGTCACAGAAAGCTTCTTTGTCTTGCAGTACCACCACTTTAGAAAACATTGATTTAAAATGGAGAAACTGGTCATAACAAGCAATTTCTTCTTCAGCTACACTGACAAGGACAGAGAGAGAGAAAGAGAGAGAGACACACACACACACACACACCTGACATTTACCTTCATCGGGTAATGCTACATATGATCTCAATTCTTGAATATTTTGCTGGACAGTACAGATAATTTCTGCGTCCAAGTTAGCCATTAGCTTCTTAATGTGCTCTACAGCTTTATCTACATCTCTAGCTTTACCCACACCAACAGAGGCTGTTAAACCAACAATCTGTTAAAAATGATTGAGAACAGATTAAAGTCACTGACAACTACCTCATACATAACTGGTTGCATATATGCCATTTTACCAGAAGAAAAAAAGAGCTTAAGTTGCAAAGTTGGGCAATATATGCCTGAAAGGAAGCTTAGATCAAAAGCATTTGACCTTTGACAACCCCCTGTTGTGACCATTAGACCTTGGACCCTGGTGTCTGAAACCTTTGCTCTACATATCATCTCATCCAGGTGCACACATGTGTAAAATATTTAACTTCTTTAACAACCCAGAAGAACGAAGACATTTGAAAACATTGTGGGAAAAGGAGAAAATACTGGTATTAGCATTTTCTCCATTTTGCAATATGTTTTCTCCCCTATCAAAGACAGAATTCATCATTTGAGTAACATTTGCTTTGTCATCCGCTCAATTTTGTCATGCAATAAAAATTTTTAAACATTCAGACAAGGGGTTCAAGAGACATAGAGTGCATATGAAATTACTGACAAACAGACAGATGGATGATACAGGGCATAACATAATTTCGCCTTTCAGGCCTAGAAAATCAATGATAAATGATAGGCAGATGCATTCATCATATTACACAGTCCTCAATTGACAGTCATTGTTCAATCATGTACTCATTTTTTTTTTCTTTCATATTTTAAACGTTTATCATACAATCCCGTATTGTAACGCCCCTCAGGGAGAACCCTTTTGAAGACATTGTGGAAAAAGAACAAATTGTTAGTTACTAGTATTTACTCCTTTTCTCACAATGTTTCTGCCCATTTCACCCTTTACCATACAAGCCAAGACCCCTTAGCTCAGTCAGTAGAGTACAGGACTTGAGAACAGGAGGTTGCTGGTTCGATCCCCGGCTTGGATAATTTCTTTCCAAGGATTGATGATAGTCATCGCGACAGGATTCATCCCTCTCTCACCGCTGACCATGTTTCGATGATGGTTATGTGGGAAAGCAGCAAGCTGGTTGGGGAGGATATTGTGCGTAGTACTGGTAAAAGAAACTCCAGGAAAGCATGGATAGGTGCACTGGCCACCATAATATAACTGAAAAAAATGTTGAAAACGGTGTTAAACACCATACAATCAATCAATCAATTTACCATACAATCCCAGCTTTAAATGACCCTGAGACAGAAAATTTTGAAAAACATTGTTGGAAAAGAAGAAAATGCTAGTTACCAGCATTTTCTCCTTTTCTCACAAAGTTTCTACTCTTCCCAAGACAAATTTCAATTTTGAAGTACATTCATCTTGTCGTCAGCAAATGCTTTCAATTTCGAGAAGTCTAAAATTTTGTCATTCAGCAAAGAGTTAAAGACAACTGCTTTTGTTTCAGCAACATTGAATTTCTCATCTGCAAATACTTTCAATTTGGACAAGTTTACAATTTGTTATTTGGGGAAGGCTTAACAGCGTTCACATAGCTACAGTTCTGATTAACCCTTTACCACACAATCCCGACTTTTAACGACCCTGAGGAAGAAGCCTTTTGAAAACATTGTGGGAAAAGGAGAAAATGCTGGTTACCAGCATTTTCTCCTTTTCCCACAATGTTTTCCACTCTATCAAGGACAAATTTGGCCATCTGAGCCACCTTTTGTACATTGTCTGAAAATGCTTTGAATTTGGACCAATCTAAATTACTGTCGTTTGGTAAAGAGTTAAATCTATGAGTCCAAACTTTTCTCAAGACATGTCTATGATCCAGATTATGCTTTCAACTTATAATTTCCAATCATTCACATATCTAGAGAACTCACTAATAACTGGGCATGTATTCTGACCTAAGTAGTTTCATTCTTAGAGATCATGCACATATCTAGAGAACTCACTGATAACTGGGCATGTATTCTGACCTAAGTAGTTTCATTCTTTGACTTATTCTAGATTTAGAAAATAACACAACTTTGGAATAGCTAAACCATTTGGTTCAGTTAATCAAAAATTGTGTTACTTTCAAATTTACAAAATTCTTGTTAATTAGACTAAAAATGTTCTTAAGAATAGTTGGTGAATAAAGACCCTGCTGACTTCAGTTCTCTTTTCTGTCTCTTTTCAGAATTGTCTCGATTTATTCAGTAGGAAGCTTTTCCTCTTCCTTAACCCTTTACCACTCAATCCCTAGTTTTAACGACCCTAAAGAAAAGGCCCTTTGAAAACATTGTGGGGAAAAGGAGAAAATGCTGGTAACCAGCATTTTCTCCTTTTCCCACAATGTTTTCTATCCTTCCAAAACCAAATTTCAACTTTTTGTGTCACATTCATGTAGTCATCTACAAATGCTTTCATTTTGGTCCAGTCTAAATTTTTGTTGTTTGGTAAAGAGTTAAACTACATTGCAATATGTACCATGTTTTGCAAATTGTACATCATGTGCCTGCCTGTACGTATACTTTGTAGCCCATGGCCTCTTTTGTTGGTTATGCCTTAACCCTTAATACTGAGTTTTAATGACCCTGATAAAACAGGCTTCTGAAAACATCATGGGCAGAGAAGAAAAAAAGAATATCACTATACCTGAGGTAAGACGGGTGGATTTTTCGAAAACTTCAGTGTCATGTACATACTCATGATCTGGTTAAACGTGTGATTTGCATGTGTATGATGACACTCATCAAACACCATCAGCGAAAACATGTGGATTCCTTGAATTTCGTTGCGCACCAACGAGTCAAGCAACACTTGCGCTGTAACTATCAGGATATCTCGTCTGAAAACATTTATTATTGTTGTCTTTTAATGATTCAATTTTCTAACAACCTGGGAAAAATTGCTTTTGAAAAACATTCTAGGCAAAAGGAGAAAAAGCTGGTAAAACAGCCCATTATGCATATATATAATAATATCACCGATTAACTCTTTACACAGCAATAGAATTTTAGACTCATTCAAATTGAAAGAATTCGCAAGTAAAACTAAAAGTGGCTCCAATTATCTCAGAGCTGTAAAAATATGGGATTGTTCAGTTTGGGTTCAACTGCATCTCTCATTATCTCCTGCAGATGACTTTACAATTAATTATCAGAAAAAACACATGTACATTAACTCTTTACCAAACAACAAAATTTTAGACTAGTCAAAATTCAAAGCATTTGCAAATGACAAAATAAACATGACTCAAAACTGGAAATTAATTTCAGAAATGGTAGAAAACATTGAGGGAAAAGGAGGAAATGCTGGTTCACAGAATTTTCTTCGTTTCCCACAATGTTTTTCAAAGACTTTTCTTTTGGCTTGTTAAAACTTGTGATTGTGTGCTGAAGGCTTAAAATAACTCATTCCACCTTTGAGAAAAAATTGCAAAACACCACACTGTAATATGTAACGTCTTACTACTGTGAGAAGGCAATCAATGCATGGAAAAAAATATTGTTGAAAAAGAAGAAGTAACTCATTACAAGCTGTTTCTCTCTTAAGCACATTGTTTCAAAAGTGGTCTGGTACAAGATCAGACAAGTCATCATGCTGCCGGTGAAAAAAGTACCATTTTTAATTAACCCATTACCAGATGACAAAACTTTAGCCTTGTCCAAATTGAGAGCATTTGCAACTTTTCTTTGATAGGGTAGAAAACATTGTGGGAAAAGGAGAAAATGCTGGTTACCAGCATTTTCTCCTTTTCCCACAATGTTTTCAAAAGGCTTCTTTCTCAGGGGCGTCAAAAGGCGGCATTGTGCGGTAAAGGGTTAACTCTTTGTGAGCAAAATTCAGACTTGTGCAAAGTGGAAGCATTTGCAGTGGTCAAATCAAATATTACTTTGAATTTTGTCTTTTCAAAGAGTGGAAAAAAATGTTGGAAAAGGAGAAAATACTGGTTACCTGCATTTCCTTCTTTTCCAAGAATATTTTAAAAGGCCTCCATTCTCAGGATCATTAAAACTTGGAATAGTTTGGCAGCATGCTAACTGACTTTACCAAATAACAAAGTTTTGGACTCTACCAAATTGAAAGCATTGCAGACGACAAATTAAATGTAGCTTAAATAATGATCTCTGTTTTTCAAAGGGTAGAAAACAATGTTTTCAAAAGCCTTCTCTTTCAGGGTTGATAAAAGTCTGGACTCTGTGGTAAAGAGTTAATTGAATTTCTTAATATTCAAGATTTTATACGAATGATCTTTGAAATACAGTCTTACTTGTCTATAAAATCTTTCAGATATTCCTTTCTTCCCCTCTGAGTTTCCCCACTGATGACCTTTGAACTGTAGCATTTTAACTGTTTACCACATTCATCCCCTTGTTGCTTAGCTAGAGCCACTTGATTGACAAGAAAAATAACTTTTGGTACACTGTGTCCTTGCTTCTTTCTGATATGTTCCTGATTGAGAAAAGAAGACAGAACCATGTACATGATTTGTTTAGCCTTTACATTTGTTACCCTTCACGACATGACAAAATTTTGGACCTATCAAACTTGAAAGCGTTTGTAAACGACAAATTAAATGTGGCTCAAAAATTGGAATTTGTCGTTGAAAGGTTAGAAAACATTTTGGGAAAAGGAGAAAATGCTAGTTTTCAGCATTTTCTTCTTCTTCTGTTTTCTAAAGCCTTCCTCCACAGGGTTGTTAAAACTCGGGATTGTGTGGTAAAGGGTTAAAGATAAATCTGTAAAATCTTCTACTTTTATGTAACAGTTAACATACTCTTTGATATCAAAATATCCTTTCAAATATACCTACATGTTTTAGAATAAAAGCGGAGAGCCAGAGAGAGAGAAAGAGAGAGAGAGTTCTATTACATAAAATGCATACATAATTGATTTATTATCATATCATTCAAGCTGACCAACACCAACAAGAACTGTCACAAAGGGCACATATACCCCTCACCAGCAGCTTGTCACTGAAGCAGCACAATCAGAGAACGGAAATGATTTTAAAATCAAACATCACCAGTGACCTCGACCTTTGACCCATGTGACTTCAAAACAATAGGGGCCTTCCTTGGATCATGATCAACACTTGTATAAAAGTTTCAGGGTCCTAAGTCAAACAGTCGCTGAGTTAGAGCACAGAAACTATTTTGAAACAAAGTTCACCTGTGACCTTGACCTTTCACCCATGTGACCCCAAAATAATAGCGCACCTCCTTTGGTCATGAACAACACTTGTACAAGGTTTCAGGGTCCTAGGTCAAAAAGCTTTTGAGTTGGAGCATGGAAACAACAACAACCAAAAACAGATTGATTGACAGACAGTCAAACATAATGAAACCAGTATACACCCCCTCCCCCCACTACTTTGTAGGTGGGGGGAATAAAAAGTGAAACTGAATAATAGAAAGTTTTGATGATAGCAGGTTTTAAAGTAAAATTCTGAAATCTAAACTCAAGTGCTCCTCCCTCTATAAATCTTTACAGGACTGCAATTAATTAGGCTTTTCCATATTTGTGCAGACAAGAAGTTCAAACCTTAAAACGCCTGTCACAACTATAGTTGCTTTTGCAGCCAGTGTAGATCAAGATCACGGTGCACAAAATGTGCAGCCTGATCTTTCATCCACACTGTGTGCTTCGCTGAAATGCTTTCAACAAGAGCAACCTTGAAAATTGGGATTATTTGGGCCTTACATATATTTCTAGACTAAAATATCTTTTGGATTTATTCGGGGCTCTAAAGGTTAACTTTTTACCACTTCATCCTGAATTTTAACGACCTTGAGGAAACAGACCTTTGAAAACATTGTTGAAAAAGGAGAAAGTGCTGGTAACCATCTGCCTGCCTGTGCTTGAGGAAACAGACCTTTGAAAACATTGTTGAAAAAGGAGAAAATGCTGGTAACCATCTGCCTGCCTGTACCTGCCTGTACCTATACTTTTTCCCACAATGTTTTCTACCCTACCAAAGTAAAATCCCATCATTTTATGTCAATTGCAAATGCTTTCAATTTGATCCAGTCTAAAATTTTGTCGTGTGGTAGAGTTAATGTAGTGGAAATAATGATCTAAATTGCTGCCATCAGGTTAAGTGTTAGTTCTTTACCAGACAACAAAATTTGGAACTCATGAATTAAACATGGCTCAGTTGATTGAATTTGTCTATGATAAGGGTAAAAAACATTTTGCGAAAAGATGGAAACGGTGATTACCAGCATTTCCCGCTTTTTGCATAATGTTTTCAAAACCCTTCCACCTCAGGGCCGTTAAAACTCAGGATTGTGTAGGAAAGTGTTAATCTTAATATTACTTGTATAATACTAAGTGCGACTCTAGTTTTTCCTGATCCAGTTGGAGCTACAATAATGACGTTTTTTCCATGAAGAGCAGGTTCAGCTAGTTCGTGCTGGTATCCCCTCAGTGAAATATCTGTGTCCTCAACTTCTTTCACATCACTGCTGGATTCAAGCTCTTGATCTGAAAATAATAAGGTATATTGTGAGTATGGGAAACATGGATGGTAAAAAGTTTTCAATTAAATGCTAGGTTAAGTATTTTCAAATGCTGTTCACTGCAAGAGCCATAAATGCAATATTCATAAGGGAATACAATTAACTCTTTATCAGACAACAAAACTTTAGACCCATTCAAACTGAAATCACTTGCAAATGGCAAAAAAAAAAATGTGACTCAAATGATTTGTCTTTGAAAGAGTAGGAAACATACGAGGAAGAGGAGACAATGTTTGTTACACCTTTTCCTATGATGTTTTCAATAGGCTAACTTCATGAGGGTCAACAGAACATGATATACAGCTTGGTATTGAGTCAACTAAAGGAGCAAGACCATTTCTTTCAACAGAGTAAGAATACCATGAGTGTAATTATGGAAGCAGAGGTAAAAATATGGGGACTGTTTTGGGGTTCAAAGAGAAATATCTCTTTAGTTTTCCACTAAAACCTATGTTGTAGGGAATCATCATATGTGAACCATGCTCTGGAAAAAGAGGGTTTAATGCATCTCTGTGATGCATTACGGTATACCAAGTAAGTCATCATATGATAATGGATCTATAAAATACATTTTGTCCACCAACTGAGTCTGGAAGTCGTGACATGCTGAAAACTGATCAATAGCAAAATGTTTCAACACAGGTCAGCCTGAATTGATATTTTTTTGAAGATGCATTAAACCCCCTTTTTACAGAGCATGGGTCAATTGTATCAAAACAACTTTCTGTATGAGTACCTACAACATAGCCTATGATGGAGAAATGGAGTTTTACGAATTCAATGACTCTATTGATCTAGACCTTTGTTTTAGTACTGATAAATGCAGGTTTGTCTGATCTTTCCATTGCTGTATTCTTCAGTTTTGTAGCCTGAATGCTGTTAACCCTTTACCACACAATCCCAACTTTTAACGACCCTGAAAAAGAAGCCTTTTGAAAACATTGTGAGAAAAGGAGAAAATGCTGATAATCAGCATTTTCTCCTTTTCCCACAATGTTTTCTCCCCGTCCAACACAAATTTCAATTTTTGAGTCACATTTATTTTGTCGTCTGCAAATGCTTTCAATTTGGACCAGTCTAAAACTTTGTCGTTTGGTAAAGAGTTAAATGTGTTAACCAGAAACACAAACATATATGAGCCATGTTTTAGCAAAAGGGGGCTTAATACTTCTCTATGATCCATTATACTAAGCAAGTCATCAAATAATTATGAATCCATAAAATCCATTATATCTAACAACCAACTGAATCATGAGGTAGACTGGCCCTTTGACATGCAGAAAAATTGACCTATAGCAAAAAGTTTTGACCCATGTTAGCCTGCACGGATTTTGCAAGCTAACCTGGGTCGATAGTTTTTGCAGATGCATTAAACCCCCTTTTCACAGCTCGTATGTAGAGGTGCAGTAGCTACTTTGAACTAACTCAAAATTGGTTGAAAACATTATCCCCATGTCTCTAGACAAACATAGTTTTTCCTACATATTTAGAAAAACGTTTTATTTAAGTTCATTACATTAACCTTTCCCACATGGCAATATTTTACACTTGCCCATCTAGAGGGAAGTTACAGACAACAGTTCAAATGTTTTTCAAATGATAGTATTTGTCCTACAATAAGAAGAAAACATTGTATGATTGGTTACCAGCATGTTCTCCTTTTCCCACAATGTTTTCAAAAGCCTTTTTTCTCAGGGTTGTTAAAACTCTGGATTGTGTGGTAAAGCGTTAAATGCTTTGTTTAGGCAAACCAGTTCATAGTATGATAGGAAATGTACCCTAAGGAAAAGAAAATGCATTTACTGAAAGATATAGGAAATATTGTTTGCAAATAGGTATTTCTTAAACAATAAATACATGTAGCTTCTTTTTCCTGCGTCTTCAAAGGCGAATGTTTTCAGTCATCCAATACAGATAGTTACAGTTTTCATTTGTTCAAATTTTCCCTAATACCACTTTTCTGTGATCTAAAATTACCTCCGTACAGTAAAGTGTTAGTCCTTTACCATACTGTGTTCGTCATTTACCATACAATCATGTGTTTCAACAACCTCGAGGGAGAAGCCCTTTGAAAACATTGTGAAAAAAAGGAGAAAATGCTGATAAAAAATCAGCTTTTGATATGTCTACATGAAATCCCATACCTTTACTGTTGATATTCATTGTTACACTTCCACTGATTGCATCCACATTTTTGTCCCGCATGACTTTTAGATCAGGACTTTGTGAATTATCTCTCAGTGTTCTTGAATAAATCTGTGTCACTTGCTGCCGTGTTTGATTTGCAGCTCCAGTTGATGTAACTGTTTGAGGGACTCTGTCATTAGATTCAATACTGACAGCTTTGAGTAAGGTTTGTTCATCATCTGCAACATTTAGCCTTCCAAATGCTGCTTCACTTGATTCTTCACTTGCTGTTTGGAAAAAACTTCCATTTGACTCAAAGTTGGTCGTACTGAGTGTAGTTCCACCATCTCCTAGTTCTCTCGTAAATGAATTTAACTGTCAAACAAAAACTGCCTTTTAGCCTGTTTATCATTCAGTCCTTTTTATAAATACCTACAGCATCACATGATATTCACGAATTACATAGCAAATTGTGTGTTTCCTTAAGCCTTAAGCTGCTCAGCCCGACTCACTGACCTTTTGCGGACAGCCTAGGTCAAGATCAGACTGTACAGAACATGCAGTCTGATCTTGGATCTACACTGTCCGATAAGGAGATTTTTTTTTTCACCAAAAATTAATTTTGAAACAGGAATATTTGGGTTTTCAATATCGACTTGAAAGATTCATTCAACCCTTTACCACACAATCCCGGCTTTTAACGACCCTGAAAAAGAAGCCTTCTGAAAACATTGTGGGAAAAGGAGAAAATGCTGGTAACCACTATTTTCTCCTTTTCCCACACTGTTTTCTTGCCTTCCCAAAACAAATTTCAATTTTTGAGTTACACTTATTTTGTCGTCTGCAAATGCTTTCAATTTGGACGAGTCTAAAAATTTGTCGTTTGGTACAGAGTTAATTTATTTAACAGTATAAGGGTCAACTCTTTAGCAAATGACAAAATTTTGGAGTCATCCAAATTGAAAGCATTTGCAGAAGACAAATTAAATGTGGCTGGATTTATGTTTTTTGCAGAAAACGTAGTGGGAAAAGGAGAAAATGCTTTTCCCACAATGTTTTCAAAAGCTTTCTTTATTAGGATCATTGAAACTCAGGTATATGTGGTATAGGGTTAAAGTGGAGAGAGTGCATTCCATGCATTATGTGGTCTTGTGGTTAATCAATTGCAGCACAAGTCAATTTCAGACGTCACTATGTGAAACATTTGAAGTAGATCGCGAGCTTGGAAATAAAGTTTTTGCTTCAACAAATCTACTCAGGGAATAAGGGCTTTTATATGCAGGCCTGTTTCATTAGAGTACTTATTTCTTAGACTTTACAACAGCCTCCTTTAAATTCATGCCAAGTGACTGCTATAAAACCTGGTCTTTGATAAAAGTTTGACATGACATAAAATCAACATACTCTTTGGTTGGGCAAGCTTTCTTGGTTAGACGACATCTGGGAATTTGAACTCCTAGAATGGTGAACTGAATTATCAACCAGTAAACTATCAAAACTCAGTGATTCAGGTTGGTTCCCAACATTGTCCACATTCATTTTTAGATTGGTTTTCTGAACTGAAGTCTCAGAATAGTCCTGTCTGTCAGAAACAGACTGGTAGGCTGACTCCTGACGAATGTTGTCATTATCACTTAATATTTCTTGAAAGTCTAGAGTATTAGACAATAACTCTCCTGCTAGTTGGTCTGGTGCACTCAAGTTGTTTGCTTGCATTGAAGGTTCATGGGAATCTAAAATACAATGATAATATGAAAATAGGCAAAGCCTAGAAACTGGCAAAAAGAGACTTTTTTCTTAAACATATACAAACAGAATCGATACAATAACTGATCAATTCAGATAAGCTTATGTGACATTGCCAAGCAAATTTTTATGGCAGCACTCCCTTTGCCCATGAAGAATTTCAGTCCTAAATTATTAGGAATCCTGAATTAGCTGGGCTAATTTCTTTCTGAGTAGTGATGATAGTCATTGCAACAGGATATGTTCTCCTGTCATGCTGATCATTGTTCGGATGAAGATTAGGTGGGAAAGCAGCCAGTGGCTTGGAAAGAAAAGGGCACCATGGAAAAGTATGGACAGGTGCACTAGCTGCCAAGACATAACTGAAATAATGTTGAAAGTGGTGTTAAACACCAAACAAAAATACAAAATTACCGGTCTGTCTGTCTGTCCCCAAGTTTCTTACAATATCTTTTATCCAATCCTCAATGTATAGTATTACCACCCTATCTATCCCATGTCCTAGTGTCAGCTTTGTCTAAATCAACAATATTTACCTTCTTCTTATTAATTTACTCAAAAGTTTGGACTTGACCAAATTGAAAGCATTTGCAGACGACAAATTTTATGTTGCTAAAATGATGATTTCTCTTTTTGACTGGCTAGAAAACATTGTGGGAAAAGGAGAAAATGCTGGTTACCAGCATTTTCTCCTTTTCCCACAATGTTTTCAAAGGGCTTCTTTTTCAGGGTCGTTAAAAGTCGGGATTGTGTGGTAAAGGGTTAAATTATATTACTGTAAAAGTAAGTTTTTAATTAGCCTTGTAAACAAAGGATGAAATAGCATAGGACCGTGAATAAGGGTGTTGAAGAAACCGGGACGAACAGATAATAAGGCGAACCACGAAAGGGCAACGAGATTGAGGCCAAACACAAGAAAATGACATCAAAGCAAGCATGTAATACTGCATAGTTCATGTCATTAAAACTATCAATATCAGTTTGTTTTTTTTTCAATTATTCTTGTTATGATAAGTAGTTGGTGAATATCATTTGATTACATCTTAAGAAATGTTTTGAAAAAAAATAATTGAAATTAAATCCTTTGGATTAAGTTAGACTGTATCAAATTCCTCTTGTGATAAATCGATACTCTGGTTGTCAAGGAAGTTGAATTTCAGATACTGTCGAACTTTTTCTCCATGTGAGGAAATTCAAAATGGCCGAAATATTGTCCTTCAGAGTTGAACAATTGACTTATACTTGTAACCTATAGGCAGTCTTTCGCTCGTATTACAAGCCATGCTAAGTGAAAAAAGGGTTTAATACATCTGCAAAAAGTATCAACCCAGGCTGCTCATTCTGCTCATTCTGCCCAGGTTGACATGGGTCAAAACCCTTTGCTATCTGTTAATTTTCTACATGGCAAAGGACCACTAAACCTCCAGATTCAGTCAGTTGTTAAACTATGTAAATGGATTTTATAGTTCTATAATTATGTAGTGACTTGCATATAATGTAGCAAAGACACACATTAACCCCCTTTTTCTAGAGCACAACTCAATGATGAATACTGGTAACTAGAGTACTTTCACTCTTTACCAGACAATAAAAGTTAAGATTTAAATAGTGAAGACATCTGTGGATGAAAATGTAACTGGCTCAAATAATTTGCTAATTCTATCAAACTGTTTACCAAATGTCAAAATTTTAGACTTGTCTAAAGTGAAAGCATTTGCAGATGACAAATTAAATGCCACCACAATAATTGAATTTGATTCTTAAGATGGAGAAAACAACTGTATGAAAGAAAAAAAACACTGGCTACCAGCATTTTCTACCTTTCCTACAATGTTTTCAAAAGGTCTCTTTCTATGGGTCATTAAAACTTGGGATTGTGTGGTAAAGGGCTAAAGGTTGTTTTGGCAAGAATATAAAACAAGTAGTGCTCAGTAAAGATGCAAGATCAGACTGCCTGTTTTCTGTACTCAAGCCAGTTCCAGAGCCTTTTTCCACAATGTTTTAAAGAGCCTTGTTTCTAAGGGTCATTAAAACTCGGACTTGTGTAGTGTTAAAGCCATCTCCGAACAACAAGATTTAAAAACCTTGTGGTAGAAGGCTTTAGAAAACATCATGGGAAAAAGAGAACACACTGGAAACCAGCATTTCTCCTTTTCCAACAGTGTCTCCTCCTCTTTGGAAGACAAATTCCATCATTTGAGCCACAGTCAATGGTACATGTAGGTCTGCAAATACCTTCATTTTGGACCCGTGTAAAATTTTGTTGTCTGGTAAAAAGTTAACCCTTAGGCAGCTAAGCATGACTCATTGATCTTTTGCGGACAGTGTAAATCAAGATCAGATTGCATGTTCTGTGCAGTCTGATCTTTAACCTATGCTGTCAGATAGCGAGATATTTTTCTTCAAAATGTAAGTTTGAAATAACATTATTTGGGGTTTTAGTATTGATTTGAAAGTTTTATTTAACTTATTTAGCAGGTTAAAGCAGGTACAGCACAGTAAAACTGACCTTTAATTACATGCTCTATCGTGCCTGAACTGTAACTGCTGGATGACACCTGCCCAGTGGGTTTTTCCCCTGAAATAATGAAACACACATGTAGCTTCATAAACTTCATTACTAACCAATTACATGATCTAACCACCATAGGAAAGATTTTGAAAAATACGTGAAAAAAGGAAAAAATGCTGGTAGCTAATAAGAAGCAACTGCTTTTCCCATGATGTTTATCACTCTTTCAAAGACAAATCCCATCATCTGAGCCCTACTTTATTAGTCGACAGAAAATATTTTAAATTTGGATGAGTCTAAAATTTGTTGTCCGATAAAGAGTCAAAGAAATGTCAGTAAACTCAGCAATTTCTTTAAAGGCTCAATGTTGCCAACATTAAATCCAGTTTTAATATCTATTGTACTATGGCCAGTGATAGAACTTTGACCAAATACACTTTAACAGATTACCATACATACAACAATGAATTATATTATGAAGATTTCAGTGAAGGACAACAAATGTATCATGTTCAGATTATCTGAAAAATCATTAGCAAGAACACATGAAAGATCTAGCTTAAAGTCACAGTAGCAGCCAAATATAAACAATGCCAGTGTTAAAATGCATTTAGATTTGAATCATAGCATTTAAAAGTAAGAAAATTGTGGTGAAGATAACAATCTGTTTTCGTATGGTTGTTCCAAGTGTTAGTGGCTGGCAGAAAAATGAGTTTCAATATTAGGATAAAAGTTACCAAGTCGCTTTGTCTTCTGTTTACTTTTTTATTTTTGATATATTTTTGATTTTTAAAATTTCATTTTCTTCCAGGGACTAATACTTTGACCGACCACACAATAATAGATTGTCATCTTCACAATATTTTGCATACTCTTAAAAGGCATGATTTAAATTCAATTGCATTTTAACATATGCATTGTTTTAGGGTCACTATTTGGCATTTAATAAGGCAATTAAATCGGTTTCATGGTAAACCTTTAGTGGATTTGTAGAATTTGTACGGCATATTCTCTTACTGTGATTGTACCATACAAAACCAAATACTTTCAAATATGCTTTACGAATTCCTATGGATCCTACCTCTAATTTCTCATGTTCATAAAATCTCTGGATTAATTGGTAAGGGGTTAAAAGTTCCAAAGCATAAAGGTTAAAGCATTTGCAACCTGAATCATGTTCATACTTAGAAGTATATTTTCTACAATTTTAATGAAAAACAAACACAGACAATTGTTGCTTAACCTTTTACCAAATAAACCCATGTTACAACCGTCCTAAGAAAAATGGATTTTAAAAACATCGTGAGAAAAGGAGAAAATACTGGTAACCAGCATTTTCTCCTATTTCCCACATTGTTTTCAGCCCCCCGGGTAGCTCAGTGGCTAACGTTATCTGACTGGTGACCTGGTGGTTGTGAGTTTGATACCCGGTTGAGACAAACTTTCTTTCCGGCGATTTTTTGCCTCTAATCTCTGGTGCGTGTCAGAAAAGTAGTAAGTGGCTTTGAAAAGAAAGTTGTGTCAGTACTGGTGTGAGAAAGCCAGGAAACACATGGGTGCGTCACTGACCGCCATGATATGACCCGAGCTGTTAAAATGGCGTTAAACTCCAATACAAACAAAACAAACAAACATTGTTTTCAACTCTTCCAAAGATAAATCCTATCATGTGTGCTACATTTAATTTTTCGTCTGCAAATGTTTTCAATTTGGACCAGTCCAGGATTTGGTCATTTGGAAAAGAGAAGCAACAATTTAACCTCACTGAACATCCCACCAACCTTTTTTGGGCTGATTGTTGTTAACCGGTATGCATGAAGTATAGCCATCTGCCAAGCACTGGATAGAAATACCATTCTCCCTTATTTCTCTTATTTCTGAAAAGAAAAAAAAAGACATTGGGAGAAAATTAATCAGAACAATGATTCAATACATTTTTTGTTTTAAGTTGATTCATTGGGCATACACCAAAACGAAATGTGAAATATACATGTAATATTTATTAGGTGATTTGACATTAAACATTGTCTGTGACCTGTCTTTGTCCAACTTTGAATTCTGAAAATATTGTGCAAAGTACTGATATAAAAAACTTCAAGAAAGCATGGACAGGTGCACTGGCAGCCATAATAATAACTGAAATAGTGTTAAAAACACCATACAAACAGATAAATCATCTGTCTGTCTGTCCATCTTTCAGCAATGTTCAGTCTGCTCTGTATTTCTTAAACCCCTTTTCTTTACCTAAGTATGTTACACGATGAGTGCACCTTGATGAGACAAGATGTGGAGCATAGGTTTTAAATGCCAGGCTCTATTGGTCGAGGTCACAGCAGTGGGTTAAAAGTCAAATGCTCTTAAATCATGTCTCCTCCTTATCTCTTGAACCCATGGTCTGAGTTTGAAAATATTTCACACCTGTGCACCTTGATGAGACAACTTGCAGAGCAAAGGTTTCAGGCTCTATAGTCAAGGTCACAGCAAGGAGTCAAAGGTCACATGCTTTTAGTAGCTTCCTTCTGGCGTATGTTGTCACACTTTGTGGAGCCCTCTTTTTATTTTATATTAGAAAGCAGCCAGTGTTCACCAAGGATTAGGGAAAGTAATATTGGTAAACAAAATGGGCCATGCTCTGTAAAAATAGGGTTAAATGCATCTGCAAAAAGTATCAAATATGACCATGAGCACCACAAAGAAGAGCTCTACAAAGCAGGACAGTATATGCCTGAAGGAAGCTTCTGTGGCCCTGGCCTTGCAGCATAGAGTCTGAAACCTTTGTTCTACATGTTGTCTTATCAAGGAGCACATGTGTGGAAGATTTTTAAAGTCATGGTTCAAGAGATACAATGCTGACACAAAATTGCTAAGAGATGGATGTACCTCCAGGGCATGACAAAACATACTCCTCTGTGCATATAAATTTAACTCTTCACCAAATTACAAAATTTAGGTCTTGTCCAAACTGAAAGCATTTGCAGACAACAAAATAAATGTGCTTTACAATTAGAAATTTGTTTATGAATAGGTAGAAAACATTGTGAGAAAAGGAGAAAATACTGGTTACCAACATTTTCTCCTTTTCCCACAATGTTTTCATGTCTTCTTCCTCAGGGTCGTTAACTTGGGATTTAGTGGTAAAATGTTAACATCAGGTGGTAAGATACTGAATAAAATTTGAAATCATGAATAACAACAGAAATCTGTACCTTTATAAAGTTTCCTGTCTATCTTCTTTGCAACATGATCTGATCTAGCATCAATCAATGCTTCCATAAAAATCTGGAACCAGTGTTGCTGCTTGGTATGGATAATTAAAAGCAATTCCAGCATGGCTCTTATGGCACCCTGATTTGCCGATACCTGTCTGACTAGTTGAGATTCTATTTCACCAATAACCTTGTGTTTTATAAGTGTTGGTAGAATTTCAAGGGGATCAACATTCTCACATATGAAACGGAAATTTTTGTTGATGCTGTCTCTGTTCTTTTCATTGACAGGAATAATCTCTCCAGTTAAAATGCGCACAATTTTGTCATAGCCTAGCAAAACAAAATCAATAAGTAATAATTTACCCTTTCACAAACAATTTCAACTTTTAACGACTCCGAGGAAAAAGGTATTTGAAGACATTGTGAGAAAAACAGAAAAAACTGGTAACCATCATTTTCTCCTTTTCCCACAATGGTTTCTACCCTTCCAAATATAAATTTCAATTTTTGAGTAAGATTTACTTTGTTGTCTGCAAATGTTTTCGATTCGGACATATCTAAAATTATGTCCTTTGGTTAACCCTTTCCCAAACGACAAATTTTGGACTGGTCCAAACTGAAAGAGTTTGCAGAAGACAATTTTGAATTTGATGTAAATGGCAGAAAGGTCTCAAAATGGGTAGAAAACACTCTGGGAAAAGGAGAAATTGCTCGTTACAAGCAATTTCTCCTTTTCCCACAGTGTTTTCAAAAGACTTGTACTGCAGACACGTGAAAACCAGGGCTTGTTTGGGAAAGGGTTAGGAGTTAATCAGCAGTTTCAATTTCAAGTTACACCTTTTTGTTTGGTAGTTCTCAAATGTTCTTCTTATTTAAATTATGGCTCTAATTCTTGATCACATACATGTACATGTAGGTAATTCAAAAAGAGAGAGAGAAAAAAAAATCATGTTTCAAAAGAACTCTTCCACAAGTGTGGACTTAACCCTTTCCCAAACAAGCCCTGGTTTTCACATGTCTGCAGTACAAGTCTTTGGAAAACACTGTGGGAAAAGGAGAAATTGCTCGTAACGAGCAATTTCTCCTTTTCCCACAGTGTTTTCTACCCTTTTGGAGAACTTTCTGTCATTTTCATCAAATTTAAAATTGTCATCTGCAAACTCTTTCAATTTGGACCAGTCTAAAATTTATCATTTGGAAAAGGGTTAATTTCATATACAAGAAAAAGTTTAACAGAGAGACAGACAGTTGCCAGCAGAAGAAGCAATGGAAACCACATCACAAAGACATATAAGCTTTCCAGGCTGTCAACATGTAGCTCACTGAATTATAAGAGATTATTTGATAAACAGGAATTTCATACTACATGCAGTTTACAAAATAATTTTTTTTTTTGCTAAATTACTGGTTTTGACTTGTTTATATTGATGCTTTCAAAGATGACAAAAAAAATCTTTCCACTATCCTCAAAATTATTGGAAAAGGAAAACTTTTAACTAGTACCAAATTTGCTTTTAAAAACTATTGCAAGCTGAACATATTCAAAGGGACTTTATTCACCAACAGTTCTTTTTGTTGTTCTATATGCAATATTTGAAAATCTAACCACCTGATTAGCCAAGATAAGAAAGGATATCTCACCAGAAAGCACACATTGAAGACCCAGACATCATACATGTGCAGTGCAACATGGACTTGACCTACACTGTTTGGAACAGCAACTATAGTTGGGATAAGCATTCAAAGGACAATGAGGTACTAATAAATGACATACTAGTACCTGCTTCTTGAAGTGCCTCAACCAACCGTCGATACTTTTTAGGTTGATTTTCCAAACTGTCTATCATCTCCAGTCCTGTTGATATCACTTCTGGGCCTTTACAATTTTTACCCATTCTGTTCAGCTCTTTCCTTTGCTCTAAAAGTAAAATTGGACAACTGAACTGAACTCTCAGCTTTTTGTTTTGAAACCTGGAAACCTTTAACCCTTTACAACACAATCCCAAATTTTAACGACCCTGAGGAAGAAGCCTATTGGAAAACATTGTGGGAAAAGGAGAAAATGCTGGTAACCAGCATTTTCTCCTTTTCCCACAATGTTTTCTATCCTTCCCAAAACAAATTTCAATTTTTCAGTAACATTTATTTTGTCATCTGCAAATACTTTCAATTTGGACTTGTCTAAAATTTTGTCGTTTGGTAAAGAGTTAAGCAAAGAAATAAAAATAGCTTTCTCAACACTACAGATTTGCATATGTAATGCGTTTTGACTGACCTTTTTGTGTTAGTTTCATGTATTGTTCATTGCTGGCCAGAGAGAACTGATACTTACCTCATTCCTTACGATATGATGACACAAGAAGCTATTGTAGACACTGTAGATCAAGACCAGACTACACGGAGCATGCAGTCTGATCTCTGATCTACATTGTCCACAACTCTATTACAAACTATTTACACTTTACTTACCTGGTGAGAAAAATGGGTAGTGCATCAACAGCTGTTGGTAATCAACATCTTTCATAAGGATGGTACGGAAAGCCTCTACAAAATATTTGGTAAATCCTTCCAATTCTTTCTCCTCTGGCTCAAATTCTTCTCCCACAGGACTGTGACGTTTGCAGTCTTCTACTGATGCCATGTCACTCATTACTATTCTAAAATAGATTCTTAACTCTTTACCAAATGATAAAATATTGGACTAGACCAAACTGAAAGCATTTGCAGACAACAAAATAAATGTAGCTCAAATGATGATTGTTTTTTCTATGATAGGTAGAAAACATTATGGGAAAAGGAGGAAATGCTGGTTACCAGCATTTTCTCCTTTTCCTGCAATGTTTTCAAAAGCCTTCTCTCACAGGGTCGTTAAAACTCTAGATTGTGTGGTAAAGGGTTAAAATAACAGTCTGCTTCATACAATACTTAGTATGTCAATATTGTCATAAATGGCAGTGAGGATAAATCAAGAATGCATTCTTTTTGAAGCCTCATCCTTTACAGTCCACAAGAAGACCAATGGATTTACCTTTACCAAACAACCCAGGGCTTAAATTACAAGATGACAAAGGCTTTTGAAAATATTGTAAGAAAGGAGAAAATGCTGGTAAGGAGCATTTTTTCCCCATTTTCCCTTAACCCTTTCCCAAACAAGCCCTGGTTTTCACGTGTCTGCAGTACAAATCTTTTGAAAACACTGTGGGAAAAGGAGAAATTGCTCATAACGAGCAATTTCTCCTTTTCTCACAGTGTTTTCTAACCTTTTTGATAACTTTCTGCCATTTTCATTAAATTTAAAATTGTTGTCTGCAAACTCTTTCAAGTCCAGAATTTGTCGTTTGGGAAAGGGTTAATCTTTTATGGCCTATCAAAAACATATCCCGTCATTTGACTGACATTCTATATGTTGCCTACAAACCCTTTTGATTTGTATAAGCCCAAAATTTCATGGTTTGGTAAAGCGTTAACCCTCTACAACACAATCCCGAATTTTAATGACCCTGGTGGAGGTTTTTGAAACCTTGTAGAAAAAGGAGATACTGCTGGAAACCTTTCTTTCACAACTTACCCCATTTGAACCACGTCTAATTAATGCTTTTAAGTTTGAAAAGTCCAAAATTTGGTTGTTTGATTAAGGGTTCAGAGTGAACTACTTTAGTTAAATTCTAAAACATACATAAAATAAATGTCTACAGCGCCTGGTGGTAATTGTGATTGTTCTAAATTTGAAGCAAAAAAAAATAGATCTTACTTATATAGACACTCCTACTTATATACGTGTAAAAAGCATCATTGATTTAATGACCTCACAACAGCAATACAAATACAAAATTAAAAACAGTGTTATCAGTGCAATATTGAACACATTCATATACCTGTTAACAATCTTGAGCTTCTGTTCCCCGAACTAAACGGTGAATTTTCCGAAATCCTTTGATGACGTCACAAGAAAATTCCAAAGAAGCCTGTCAACAGTCTTAATTTTTCAACTCTAGATCCAGAAAATAGAAAAAGAAATCTAATTCTGAAATGGAAATGTTTTGATATGCAATGCTTTACTTCTATTTTTTGCTATCTTATCATATTTCTTTTTATTGCAGTAAAATTTCTACTTTCACTTTCGGTGTCTTGGGTTTTCCAGCATTAGTTTCGTTATCTTACTATTTTCGACATAGCTATATCCCGATGACTCCAGGAAAGTACGCGTATACATGTATCAGTAAAGTATGCATGGAAGTTGTTGGGTGAATGGCACATTTGTAAATTAAGCTGAGAATTTAGAGACATACGTATTCAAAGTTATCCCCAGAGAAACTGAAATCTCAAAAAAAAAAAAACATTTCGACATTGTCAAACGAGTAGAATATTTGAAGATGTTAACCTCCGGTATGACTTGATACCGAAAATAGCCTATTTTCGCGAAAATAGCTTTCCCTCCACGAAAATAGCTTCCCTAATATATGAATACATGTTTGAATATATTGCTTTTATTTGTCATTTTCATGTACTATCTTTCATAATATATATTGATAACGTAATGAAAAAGGGTGAATTGTAATTAATCGATCTAAATAAAGTTTTTGTACGACCGGACTAAGCTTTCCCTCTACGAAAATAGCTTTTCGTGTGCCATGGGCCGTGTATCGACCACCATTCTCGTTGCATATTTGTTGTATAGAATACTATAATATTAAAAATATCCCTATATTATTATTTTTAGACAGGATTAAATTGATTAAGCATTTTATTTATTCATTTTTCTGTTTAACTTCGAAAATGAATTAACAGTACGAATATACCATTTTGATAAATCTATGTTATTGTTTTCTTTCTCTCCTGCTTGATGTAATAACCTCATTTATCTTTTATTTAGTTTTGTTATATTAATCATCGATATGAAATAAAGAATGAAGGGGGTACTTGGTGAGAGATAGAAATAATTATTTTCTCCGAAAATAGCTTTCTTCTTATGAAATACCTACTGATTGCAGCAATGGAAATACATGTATTTCTTAATTCGATAAATATTTTCCTCAATGCAAAATAAGGACGCAAAGAACATGTTTATTTTATTTTTTATGAACGTCAACTTTTTAAGAGGTAAAAACTAATAGCTTTTATAGTAAAAGTATATGTCCGCTTCTAGCTAGCATTCCTTGTACGAAAATAGCTTGTGCCTGTATCCGGTTTTCACGAAAATAGCTTGAAACCAACTATGAAAATAGTTTTATCACCTGATGATACGAAAATAACCTTTTAATATTTATTTGTTTATTTCGGTGCAAATATATCATCCTTGTGTCCGTATCCAGCTGTTTTCACAATAAAAGTTTCCTCATTTGACGAAAATAGCTTGAAACCAGTTACACGAAAATAGTCTTATCACCTTACAAATCGGAAATAGCCAATGATCACCTGACACATCGAAAATAAGCTTTGATTATTTATTTCTTATACACTTCTTGATCCGAGAACTTTATTTCTTATTCACAGATTTTTTAAATACATGTATGGTATCATTATCCGTATCTTAATCCTTGAGTGATCACACCTTTTGGTAGGGGGAATCCCGGGATCCGTTAATCAGCTTTGATACGAATAGCTCATGTACAAACTACACTGATCACGTATAATTGGATTATATAACACCTATACTAAGACTTTTTTTTAAATTCATTTCGCACGTTCATTAAACGCGATATAGGTCGAAAATGGTAAGATAACCGAAACTAAATACTGGAAAACCCAAGACACCGAAAGTGAAAGGTTCGATAGGGTATAGCTAAACAGCGAAAGGAACTTCCTTTCGCGAAAGGAGGATAGTGTCCACGAAAAGAAGATTATTTACTATGAAATATGGGTTTAATACTTAAAAGAAAGGTTTCTTTGTCACATTTAATATATTTTCTTGTATATGGATAAAATTTACACATTGAATTCAAGTATTTTAAACCAAATCGCCATGTATTTGCATCGCCCGAAGCCTTTACACAGCGTTGTTATTAGAGCGTTAGTTTAAACATATTTTATTCATCAATTAGTTACAAATAATTAAAGACAATTCAATAGAATAACAAAAAATAAATGACGAAATGGATCAGAACGAAAGCAAAGCTTATATGGTTCTTCTCCAAAATTCCAGGTACACAGTTACAGGTTGATATTAATGTATAACGTAGAAAAAAAGATAATAACGGTATTTGAGAAGCTATTGAGAGAAAACCGTGGGAATAAAATAGAACAGGAACATAAGCAGATTGATGTGGAGTGTTTAACTGGGGGAACAAAACTGGAGGTAAATTTTCACAAGCTATTGACATTCCTCCATGACCATCACAGATCAGTAGATACTGGATGCTATCAATAAAAGAACATGCAGTTACTTATTTAGATACAAGCATTTAGACTGAGTTTTGGAGGCAGGATGTTCACATAAAAGAAAAAAAAAAAAAAAAGCCATAATTATTCTAAGTAAATCTTCTGCTATGACTAATATAAGTATGAACTGCTGCAAATATTTTTTCATTATCAGGTTGATTGAGATCTTCATCACCATATAAAATGACTTGAAGAGTAACTCTTGTAATTGTACTTATATCATCTTTTAAACTTCTTAATTCTCGGTAAAATGGGCATTCAAAGAAGTAATGATGTGTTGATTCAACAGAGCCGCATCTACAAAGGGGCGACTGGACTATATTTTTCAAATACAAATGCTCATTAAGACAACTACACTTATTACGTAACCTAGCATGTATGATCTGAGTTTTTCTATCTCCAAAGAAATAAAGCTTGTTTGGGCTCGGTTTATCCAAGTTTAAGCGATATTTAAAAGCAGACAACATTCCAGCATATTTCGTTTCATCTGATAAACAGTTCCAATCATTGATCACTGATGGCAAGAATGAATTTTTGTACAAAGTGGTTCTGCAAGTAATGGTTCGCAAGTCATTTGGTCTTCGAAGATTGTAAGATGATGATTCCCCAACTGTTTGAGGAACAAGAACATTTAGATAATTAGGAGATAGTCCGTTGAACATTTTATAAAAGAGAATCAGTTTGTGTTTTCGCCTCCTTTGGCTTAAAGTTTCCCATCCAGTTTCTTGGTATAAATCACGGATAGCAACTAGTTTTGTGCAGCCTGTTACTATGCGAGCCGCTTCATTTTGCACTTTATCCAGTTGATCTTTCAGGCCCTGAGAAAAATTGTCCCATACAACATCACCATATTCAAGGATAGGCCTGATAAATGAAAAGTAAATAATTTGAAGAGAAAGACGATCGAGACGCGTTTTTAGATGCCGCATGATTCCAATCCTTTTCCAGGCTTTTTCAATAGATTTACTAACAAATTAGAGCGTTCAATTAGATATCGTGAAAGGAAGTTTCATTCAAAAGTAAAAAGTTTTTTTTTTTTTGTTCGGAAACGTATAAACTTAAAAAAATGAAAACTATGCCTATTATACTACACATTTACTGATGATGTATTTGAATACTGAGGGTTATTGGAGAGGTCATCAGACCTCTCCAACAGTGGTGAGTTTAAAAGGCAGACTGCTTCAGAAATTGCTGCCTCACTCCATGCTTCTCTGCGAAATCGTTCTGATACACAGTCTGTTTCGTCATGGTTTTATAAATAAACCGAAATCCAAAAACTGAAGTAAGAAATAGACGTGTTTTGTTTTTATATGACGGATTTCAAAAAGGATTTGTTATATTGATTTGATTGCAAATGACCTTTCCAGTAGTTGTAATTTTTCATTAAACAAATAAAGCTACACACACACACACACACACACACACACAAAGAATTTCGTTAAAAAAGAGAACACCGCGGGAAAAGATCACTCGACTTGAAAACGTGGGAAAAAGGTCACGTGTCTCATGGTCACGTAATGCATAAAAGATTTCTCCTTTTTACACAGCGGCAATCATATAATGCCTTACTTATTTGTTTATATGTACTAAAATATATTGAAATTAAAAGCAATAAGCTATTTGAAAACATTGATGCTGACCTCTCCTGGCTTCCTTTTCAAAGAAGCCAACTTGTTTTGTTACTGTTCGTGTTGTTTACTTTGTTGGGGGGGGGGGGGGGGGGGGCAAGTGTTTTTCGTCCCTATTTTTTTAGTCACTTTAGACGTTTCGTCCAGTTTTATAATTGTAATATGTACTGTGTGTCCCAAATATTTTGTGGAAATGGAAAAAATAATTATTCTAGGTGTATTTCAGTTCCAAAGAGTAACCCTTTACCAAAAGACGATTTTATAGACTTGTCCAAATTCAAAGCATACATTTGCAGACGACAAATAAAAGTGGCTCAAATAATGAGATTTAGCTTTGAAATATGAGGAATCATAGTAGGAAAAGGAGAAAAATGTCTTTCACCAGCAATGTTTTCCAGAGCCCTCTCATTCGGAATTTTGTATGAAAGGGTTCAATAGTCAAAGCATTTCGGGCAGATCGAAAGGAACCTTTCCTAAATTTTCTTCTCTTCCTACAGATCCTATAAATAGAACTTTCAGGGAGAAAAGCACACTTCAAGATTGGTTGGGAAAAAAGACACTTCAGGACTGGTTGGAGAAAAGTGGACTTCTCTCCTTAGCGAGTCTGTCTCTCTATCTGTCCCTCCTGTCAGTGTCTCTACCATATACGTTAGTTTTTAGCAAAATAAGATTAATCACTTTCTCTATACCCATGATCTAAATTGCAAGAAAGGAGCAAACAAACAAACAAACTCTCTATCTCTCTCGCTCTCATGACAAACTTCGTAGCACTGCCTGGTGCTAGCCCACACAACTTACAGTATTTTTAGTTTTTGCACCTGAATATCATGAGGGAATGTTATGTGACCAATAATATAGGACGTGGGATCTTTATCAAATGATTTATACAATGACATATTCAATTTCACACACATCAAAAATCAGCAACAAACCTGTTATTCGAAAGCCAGTCTGTGTCCTTTTTACTGCGTATGTCCAAAAGTATATTTTGTTGTATTCATCAATGTTAAATACATGACGAAATACGCCATGTATCCATCTTTAGTGATTACTTTAATTGTATTTTGGCAACTTTAATTCATTCTAGTTTTACAAAAGTTTCTCTGCCAGCGACTGGAACTGTGACAGACTGCATTGTAAACGTTAAATCATTAACAAAGTTTGTTTTCATGGATTCAAGATTAACAATGTTACAATATGTAAAACGTATATGCTTTACAGTTGCCACACTTTTCCACAGTTAAGCTTTTAGATTCAAATGTGCGGTAATTAATGCCTTACCATAAGTACATTTGTATTTCACGGTGATAGCTCAGATATTCATGTTTCCTGACTTCTTTTAGACCATTTCTTAACCAATCACCAGAAACTTGCGGGGCAGTTGTTTCGTTACGCTGTCATCGCGACCGAAACTCCCGAGAAAGCACAAAGTAAGCCCTTGCAAACTCGTAAGGCATGTTGGTCTAAGTCGACACTTCTCACGAGCAAAGAAAATGATTACCTACTTTTTCGAGATGATGATAATGATAGTAATTAACAACAGTAATGATAGAAAAAGTAAATAATGAGAATATTTATATACGTAGTTTTATATATTGCTTGAACTACGCCAACCTTTAAAACATTGTGGGAAAAGGTAGCATTTGGTTCCATTAGGCGTTAATCGTCTGTAAAATGTTTCTTTCATTTAAGAGTAATTTACTAAAGTAACAGTGGTTATAGCAACAAACCAGACACTATGGTTTTCATTACCGGGTTTGAGATTGCCGTGTGGGGAAATCTCATACATGAATCGCCGATTTAAAAACATCAACAGTACAAATATAACGACCCTGAAGTTGATTTCCTTTGAAAACATTCTGGATAAGGAAGTAATTACTCGTAACAGGTCCCGCAATTCCTCCTTTCCCCTCAATGTTTTAAATATCACCTAGCAGTGACCCCTTTCTTTCAAATGTTTTCCCATGTATTGATTGTTCAATGATCTAAAATTAGTCTATGCAGAAATGGGGTAATTTGAAGTTTCGTCCAAATTTAAAACAAAGTAACCTGCAAAAAAGTGGTAATTGCAAAAAGAATGACTACTTATAGCTTGAAATTTACACAGACTCGGAACAAAGCGGAGGAAACGGGGGTGATACAAGCGATTTTATCTTTACCAGTGACTTCGAAAGTTGGCTACTGCATAATATATGTAGGCCTATATGTAAGCTTAAAGAGCGATATCATGAGCACGCTATGAGGTTTGTAGTCTAGAAACGCTAATTCTGACTTTTAACTCTACTCACGTGGTAGGCAGTGAAACATAGATAGGCGAATTGTATGGCGAGTTCCTGTTTAGAATCGTTTAAAAGAAGGCAAACTTTGAAACAAGTGAAAATCACGAATGCGTATTGTAGCTATTTCGATGTCGTTAAGCAATCCACGTATGGTTACCTGAATTGACACCGTCTGCATCATACATAGATTTTGGAGGAAGGATTACTTAGTACCTTTTTCATCCCTATAGATGGCGAGATTCAGTTTGCACTGATCGAGCAGCCTAAGGGTTGATAGAATAATAGAAACATACCTGCTAGTAACAAGACAAATTTTTGATGCATAGCATCAAAGAAGCCGGCAATTTTTTTGTTACCATCAATGAGGAAGGTGCTTTAGGAATAACTCGCTTATCAGAAGTTGTGTTACTTTTAAATTAAAAATTCTGGAGAATAAGACTAAGAAAGTTCTTAAGAATGGTTGGTGAATACAGACCCAGTAGAAAATTTTACCGACTGCAACAATTTTGGGGGGCTAATTAAGATTTTTTTTTTGCTGTAAATCCTATTTTTTGTTTAACTCTTTACCAAACGACAAACTTTTAGACTAGTCCAAATTAAAAGCATTTGCAGACGACAAAATAGATGTGACTCAAAAATTGAAATTTGTTTTGGAAAGGATAGAAAACATTGTGGGATAAGGAGAAAATGCTGGTTACCAGCATTTTCTCCTTTTTTTCCTTTTCCCACGATGTTTTCATAATGCCTCTTTCTCAGGGTTGTTAAAACACGGGATTGTGTGGTAAAGAGGTAAACACTAATATAAACTTCACTTTTTTTCCTGCATGCATTCGGAAAGAGGACAGTTACATTCAGTAAACAGGAATGGTGCAGTTTTGCTCTTCAGATAAAAGCATGGTCATTTTGGATTAGGTATTTTCTCTATTTTGACAAGATCAAAATACTGTTATCATTCTTACATGAATATGATCCTACATACCGTAGTTAGACCTCCAGGTAAGAGGGAGTGATAGTATTCTAAATCCATTATTTCCCTTCCAAACCCTATGTTGTGGGTACTCATTAGAATCGTCTCGATGAGACGATTCTAATGAGTACCCATAACATGGGGTTTAGTGGAGATTGATTAATATTTTCAATTTTGAAATCAATATCACTCCCATTCTGTATCTGGAGCTCTGCCGTAGCTGATGCATATTATTGCATGATCACTTGACATTCCAACAAGCCTTCACAAAATTTTTGCCAAAAGCTAAAAAACCTTTACCAAAAAATTGCATGTTCTAATTAATGACCCTGAAGAAAAAGGCTTCTGAAACCATTGTGAGAAAAGTATAAAATGTTTGTCACAAGCGTTTTCTCCTTTTCCACAATGCTTTCTATCATTTCAGAGCCAAATCTCATCATTATAACCAAATCTAATTTGTCGTCTGCAACTGCTTTGAATTTGGACAATACTGACCAAAATTTTAGCCCAGTCCAAGTTGAAAGCATTTGCAGACGACAATTTCAATGTGGCTAAAATGATTGCAATTGTTCTGAAAGGTTAGAAAACATTTTGGGAAAAGGAGAAAATGCTGGTTACCAGCATTTTCTCCTTTTCCAACGATGTTTTCAAAAGGCTTCTTTCTCAGGGTCGTTAAAAGTCGGGATTATGTGGTAAAAGAAGCATTGCAATAAAAGTATAAAATGCTTATCACAAGCATTTCTTCCTTTTCCTACAATGCTTTCTACCATTTTAGAGACATATCTCGTCATTATAACCAAATTGGATTTGTCGTCTGCAACTTCTTTGAATTTGGACAAGTTCTAAATTTTGTTGTAGGGTACAGAGTTAAGAGGCCAACTAGTCCATTGAAGAAGTACCATTAATTTGTTTTTCCATTGCTTCTTGCTTTATTTCTTGATTCTTAGTCAGCTATTGCCTTACTAAATTGAGCAATAAAATATTTTCAAGTTTGGTTTGACTATGAAAATCTGAATAGCCCCCTTACAATGTAATAGTTGAACATGTAAATGAGCCATGCTCTGGCAAAAGGGGGTTTAATGCATCTCCGTGATCCATGATACCAAGCAAGCCATCACATAAGGATCAACAATACATGTAGCCTCATTTATAATACAATCAACTTAATCATCAGGTAGACTGATCCTTAAATATATAGAAAAATTACCAATAGCGAAAAGTTTCAGCCCAGGTCAGCCTGCACAGTCCAAGTGGGCTGACTTGGGTTGATACTTTTCCCCAGATTCATTAAGACCCTTTTTCACAGAGCATGATGTACAACATCAGTCAAAAGCTGTCGAGGGTCATTTATAACTAGGTGCAAAACCCAAGTTTGGCTGGAGCCCTAAAGCCACAAAAATAAGTGCAATACCCTTAAACGCTACATCAAAAGTTCCATTACATTTCCTTTCCAGCCTTACTTTAGACCTTTGAAAGGGTAGAAAACATTGTATGAAAAGGAGAAAATGATGGTAACCAGCATTTTGTCCTCCTGCAACTACGTTTCAATAGTCTTCTTCCTCAGGGTTATTAAAACATATGAGACATGCTCTGGCAAAAGGGGACTTAATGCATCTCTGTCATCCATAATTCAAGCAAGTCATCACATATTTATGGATCCATAAAATCCATTTTGTCTAGTAACCAACTGAAACGTGAGGTACACTGGTTTTTGACATGCAGAAAAATTACCAAAGCAAAAAGTGTCGGTCCAAGTTAGCCTGCGCGGACTGCGCAGGCTAACCTGGGCCAATATTTTCTGCAAATGCACCAAGCCGCCTTTTCACAGAGCATGGCTCATAAGTAAATGCCCAAGGATTTAGTGTGTCTCAATTGTGCTCTTAGTATGCAAGGCTTGTCACAACAAAGGTACATTCTTACAAAAAAGTATGTATAAGAAATGTGTTTTTCAAAATTTGGAATTTTTTTTTTACCAAAATATGTGGAAGAGCAGCTTTAATTGCAAGCGTACCGCTTTGTTAAACAAAAACAAAAACTGAGGTGCGTTCTTTAGAGCGAGAGTTTTAGGCCGCTCAAAAAGATTTTAATAGGCATATCTCGCGCAATTTAGTAGAAATTCTTCAGTGTTGCGCGAGACATCCCGATTAAAATCTTATTGAGCGTTTTTAGAATTAAGAGTTCAAATACAAAATCTGTAGTTTTCATGCTCGCAATTTATTTGAACAGCACAAGGGAAAATCAAAGCGCTGACGCACTGAAGGCAGCGGGTTTGTGCCAGCTACAGATCTTATTACTTTCTTTGCACAGGTTTCCTTTATACTTGACTTGAAGTAAAAAGGTGCCTTAATCGATCTGCAAACAGTATAGACTTAGGTCAGCCTGTGCAGGCAGTCAGTCTGTGCAGTCTTCACAGGCTGACCTGGGCTGAAACTTTTCGCCATTGGTCCATTTTCTGTACATCGAAGGGTCGGTCTATGGATCAATAATTATTTATGTCTTGCTTGGTATAATCCATCACGAGGATGCAAGAAGCCCCCTTTTGCCAAAGCACAGCTCATTTGTTTGTGGCTAAAATAAAGATAAAATCTAGTACATGAGCACAGGCAGAAAACAAGACTAGAATAAATGATATTAATCCTTTCCAAAACAATCCCAAGTTTTTATGACCCTGTGGAAGAGGCCTTTAAAGACATTTGTGGAAATGGAGAAAGTGCTTCTAACCAATGTTTTCTATTATATCAATCCGTAACATTTATGAAATTCTTGAAAGGTATCTTAAAGTACTGAAAACCAGTCTTAGTATAATTTTGAGGTTTTACACCTCAAAATCCTTGTAGGCCAAATAATGTGCTTTATAAAAGTTTTGCCGATCCCTTTTAAGGAGTTTGTAGCTCAAAGACTTGAAGTTGGTACCGCTGGTTTAAATTTCCAGCATGGTCTTCTTTCTGATCCACTTATCATTTATGCCATGTTGTTATTCAGTGCATGATCTTAAGGAAATAGCCAAGAAACGCATGCATAGGTACACTGGCAGCTGTTATGACCCAAGCTGTTTAAATTTCATTAACTGCTAATAAATTATACTGAAAGAAGCCATTTGCAGACAAAAATTGAAAATGGCTCAAAAACAGTGTACATCTTTGATAGGGTAGAAAACATTGTTGGAAAAGGAGAAAATGCTGCTTACCAGCATTTTCTCCCATTCCTACAATGTTTGTAAAAAGTTATGTTCTAAGGGTCGTTAAAACTTGAGATTGTGTTGTACAAGTAAATGCATAATATAATTTGCAGTTATAACTACTTTTAACTCTTTACCACTCAATGCCGACTTCTAACAACCTTGAGAAAAAAGCCTTGTGAAAACAGTCTGGGAAAGGAGAAAATGCTGGGAACCAGCATTTTCTCTATTATCCACAATGTTTTCTATCCTATAAAATAAAACTTGTACCATTTGAGCCACAATGAAATTGTCGTCTGCAAATGCTTTCAGTTTGAACACAGCTGAAATTTTTCCGTCTGCCAAAGGCTTAATGGGTGACTTTTCGTGTAACATCGCCTGTCATAGCCGAATCCGTACGACTTTGGCGATAAAAGGCGATGTTACACGAATCCCATTACGATGCCCTATGCTCAAAATTCATCATGCAAACAAACACCGACAAGAAAAAGTCGATGCAAAGAATCAAAGTCGCCGCAATTTTTTTTATTTAATGCTTCAAGAAAGCCAGGGCAAATAAGTAAATGTCAGTTTTCATCAGCAGATTTTTTAACACATTATGAAATTGATGTGACTGTGAATCTATATCAAAAGTTGTCTTCTGTTACAGTATCTAATACCCTCGCATAGCGCTCTCTGAACTCTTTTCCAAACGAAAAATATCAGACTCTTCCAAATTCAAAGAGTTGACAGACGACAATTTAAAAAGCTGCAAAAATGGTAGAAAATTCGCTAGTAGTGGGGGGAAAAATATTTGTTAAAGGAGAAATTGCTTATAACGAGTAATTTCTCCTTATCCAACATGTTTTTCCAAAAGAATTTGACAGCGCACGTGATAACCCGCGTTTGTTTGGGAAAGTGTTGAAAACAGGGCCAAGTTACTAAAATGTTGCTGTCCTAGGATAGTATGATTCAAGAGAACGTAAGTTTGCAAGGCATGCTTTCAATTTAAACAAGTCTAAAACTATACTGTTTGGTGAACGCTGTTAATAAAGAATATTGGTTTTGCATTGCGATTTATGAACAACACAGCGAAAAACTGGTCTCTCTCCAGATTTTTTCCAACAAAGTACATGTAAATTTATCTAGAACTTGGTGAGAAATAAACAAAAGGGTTCTAAACAATCTTTGTTTTAAAAACTAAACTTAGAAAGAAGTAACCAATAATGGTTAGATACAATCATAACCATCATACTCGTTCTTCGGCGGAATTTAACACAATTTCAGCAATGTACAATTTTAGCGGTGGTCATTCAACAAAAAACACAAATAGTAGGAAAAACTAGGTACTAAATAATCAAAATGATAATTAAACCTGTGTACGAAATGACGAAAGTGGATACGAAATGACCAACTGGATACGAAATGACCAAAATAGAAAGTATAGGTAGGTACGAAATGACCAAAATCGTATCTACGAAATGACCTAGGTACGAAATTAACTAGGTACGAAATTACTGGAAACCTGTACAGCCTTGACCAATGGAAACAAGGCATTTATTTGGATGAGTCCATTTCTCGCGAATAGCGAAAATAAAAGTAATACTTGGGCGGATTTTTTGATGTTGTAAGTATTAACAGAGCAAAAATAGTATCGTATTGTATATACTTCGTAGTTTAAGAATGAATTAAAAAGCCAGTTTAAGGCGAAGTAGAAAGATTCCTTGTTAACCTTAACACCCCTATAAAAAAGAAATTCCCATTGTCCATGTCCTAACTCGAAAAACTATTAAAAATATAGTCGCGCGCTTCTGCGCGGCGACTAATAAAAACTTTTGCTCTGAAAATATTTTCTTTTGCACTTTTTCGGTCTATGTAGATACCGACGCCCTCTTTCCGTTTCTATTCTACAGTAACATTACGGATGAACTCGTAAGGTGTAAGGCAGTTTTGAAAGGGTGTCGTCTGCGCGAGTAGCGCGTATTTATACATGATCGTTTGTGTATTCATGGAGGAACTATTTAGTCAAGTGTAGGAATCAAGTTTTGTTTACCTCGCGTATCCAGGAAAAAGCTGCCGGATGCAAGAATTCTCGACCTAGATAAATATCGTAAGCGTTGAAAATCAGTAACTCATACCTGGGGACTATGACAGCGGGTTTCACCCGCTGCCAAAAACGCGTAAAATTGCGCTAATCTACTTACACGTATAGTAGTATCAGGGGAGGTAACCAGTCTGTACTAGTTTAAGAAGAGTTACGCTGCCTGTGGGGTCAATCATTAATCAGTTATTAAATAAATATCTATAAATACGAAATCTTTACTTTTCATGCTCGAAATTCATCTCAACAGTACATACAGAAAAATGCATGATTTTGAGCTTAATAGCAACATACTATTAAAAGTATTTGAGTGAATATGTCGGAAAAGTTGTGCAATGATGTATCCCAAAATTCCCCATGTGCATAAAAAAAAAAGCATTCCTACTGGAAGCCGGCTTCAAGAGCCGGCTTCCAATAATGGTAAATTCTCCGGGACAGCAGTAGAAATTGTGGGTTCCAGAAGGGAAATCGCCCGTCCACAAGTAGCGTGAACGAAAAGAAATCGACACCACAGAGTCAATGCATTATTCAGAACCAAACAAAAATCTAATTTTTTCGCCGAACAAAAGCAATTTTAGATAAATATCAGAAGTGGCGGACAGACGTTTTGGCCATGGATGTTTTGGCCAACTGAAAGTACAAAAAAGGACGTTTTGGCCAAATGCTGTTTTAAAACAGAGAAATGCAATAAGTGAATTGTTTATGCTCTTTAGTACATGAATACATTTTTAGAAAAAGAAAAGCACTGGAAGTTCATTTATTACATTTTTCTGCTTTTAAATAACATTTGGCCATAACATACATACATGTAATTATAAATTATACTTTATTAGAAAAGAAACGTAACAAGAACTTCTCTTCATTTCAATATTACCCGATACCATATCATTATTATCATATTAAATCCAATAAATCCTAATTTTACAAGGATATATTAATGTGATGACATAGAAATCATTGTGAGAAAAGGTGTAAATGCTTGTAAATTTTACCTTTTCCCATAATGACTTCTAATTTCTTAAGCTGCAGAAAAAAAAAAAAAAAAAAAATTGCACATCCCAAGAATTTTTTTTTTTTTTCAACCGATATTTTCAAATAATCTATACTTTAACATACGATTTCTCCAATTTTTTCAAAAGACACCCACGGCAGACACGTTGACATAACGTTTGGACCAAACTTCCAACTTTTTGCTTTCGGCTGGCCAAAACGTTCGTTGACAAAACGTCATGGCCCAAATGTCCTTACCAAAATATCCTTGGCCAAAACGTCACATATTCTCTGAATCTGTAACTCTTCGTGTGTATAAAATCATGTCCTTTAAACATTCTGTGCAGTATTCGAAATTAGCATGTGTTATACATGAATTTTGTTTTCTCCTCTCGTCCTGTTGCTAATGATGGGGAACTGTAAACGCTGTTTGCACAAATTAAATTGGTCAGCCTCTCTCGCAAGAACAGTACTCTCTAGATCCACGTGTACATAAATACATTTTTGAAATTCTGACTAAATTATCCTAGAATTTTTCAAAATGAAAACAATTACAGAGGACAAATTAAATGTGTCGTATAGATCTAGTGTTTGTTTTTGAAACGGGATGAACACGTTGGAAAATAGCAGATTGTCGATGACAAGCTTTCTCTCCTTTTTCCACGGTGTTTACAAAAGCCTACTTCCTCAGGGTCATAAAACAGAGACTGCTTACTAAAGGATTAAACTGCTACATAAATTAACTTTTACAGCCAATAATTTCAACCAAAATATTACGATATCACGTAGATCAACATGTATTTGTTTTTTACCGAAAAAATATCGATCTATGGGACCGATGGGGTCAAAGATCAGACTGCTTTTATTTTTGTGCAGTCTGTTAGTGATCTATACTGTCGGCAAAGTGCATTTAATCGCATTGATCAGCCTAAGCATGGATCGTAAATTACATCCCTGGCCTTAGGGTCAAACCACGGGGGTCAGTTAATGTATCAAATAATGAAAATCTAACCCTTAAACAGAAGAATAATTTGAATTCAACATTTCAAACCGGCAATTTCAGCTCAAATATTGCAATTTCAGTTTTCTTTCGCAAAAAAAATTCACCGTATCTAAAAGTGTAAATCATAGATAAGTAAGCTCGTTCTTTGCAGTCTGATGTTAATCTACACTGTTTTTAAAGTCATCCTGAGTCGCGTTTAGCGGACTAAGGAATGTGGCTAAAATACGAATAATCTGATTAGTGCCAGATATACAGTCTATATATAAAAGGATGGTCAATATACGTGTGATGGAAGCTGGGCTACTGATTGTTACGTAATGTTACATTTATCTTATCTTTCTTAGCCACGGGATATCGATTACACACGGTTTAGGTTCGCCGAACTCCGGAAACTGCCGAACCTGTACGAATGATAACGATAATTTTTATTGATTTGTTGATACGCGAGGCTGCTGATAAGGCATGGCCGTAAAACTTGGCTATGCTTCTAAGCACTGATTAAAGCTCACGGAAAGTATAGACAGGTGCTCTGGCCGCCGCGATTTAATGGAAACCGTTTTGAAAATGGCGTTAAACATCCTTCAAACAAACAGTTTGAGCACTAAGGTCATATAACGTCATACGTTGGCCAGATTTTGGGCCCGAACAGCCCATATATTGAACATTTGAAAACTAGTCGAACCCAGTATAAAACAGAAACTACTTGTCGACGATTTCAATAGTTTAATGTCAATGTAACACCCCGATTTGTAATTAATATTCAGCTGGTTGCAGAGAATTTATTATTATTATTATCATTATTATTGAACGGACATTATTTTAGGGTCCTGCATGCTTGTTTCTGTCTGAAGTCATTCAAAAACATTGCAGCAGCAGTTCTACTTCCTACACAGTCACAAGTGTTGTTAGACTGCAGTATTTTAAAGGTACATTTCAAAGCAATTATAGTCGGTATGCAAATTGACACCACAATACTCACTGGCGCTTCAGTTCGATTCATTAGTTTGTTCAAATTAATGAAAATCACTGTCCGGCGAATCTTAACCGATCATGAGAGGATAAAAGTACATTCGTATAAAATCATTTATTAAGGTCCCATTTGTAACATGAATTCTTTCTCAATGAAAAGTGGTTCAGAAGCATTTCTGACTGAACTTATGTCACGCTATTTTCAAAAGACTCGTACCCGTACATAATTATTATTGCTGTGAAGACTTAATTACACACGCATTTACCCCTTAAACGCATGCAGAAACTTCAAAGAGAGAATCCTTCTCAGCGATAGATAACGGGGTATGAAAGTTTGAGAAAGAAGTTAGTCCTATTTTGCTGAAAATACTTACATTGTAGCGACACAAACAGGTGGAGGGACAACCGGAGAAAAAGACTGCAAGAGAGAGAGGTCCGAGTTTCTTTAACCAGTCCTTAAGTCCCCCCCCCCCCCCCTTCTTGAAGTTCGATTCAGTTATCTTGGGTGGGAGGAGAACGTCTTCGGAAAGGTTCCTTTCGTTCAATACGAGTGAAATTCACACACTTCGGAACTGAAATATATCTGGAATTTTTTTTCCACGGAATATTAATTAGGCATGAACAAGACTTGTAACAGGAATAAATCCGGACAGAAACGTCTATACGGAAAAATGAAGGACGAAGAAAAACCCACCCCCCTGAAAGCTAACCATGGTAGAAAAAGAAAATATCAAATGAATATCAAAACTCGCCATTAAATGTTTTTTTTTTTTTCAAATTTAGAGCTACTCGTTTCGGAAACTTAGAAGCTTTTTGCTATGAAATTCTCGAACTTTCTTTTACTAAAAGAACACTATAAATAGCAACATCATGTACCTTCGTAGCAAAAAACTTCCTTTTGTGGAAGGAATTTACCTTTACGGAAATGTCGCAATGAATCTAGCGTTCAACACAATACCGTCCAATTACTTTTGTATATTAATACGCAGTGCTAAAATACATTTTTTGGTCTAAAACATTTCAACTCAACATTCAATTTTTATTCATAACGAGAAGATTTAGCCTACTAAGTTTGGCAAGGAAACTTCCTTTCGTTAGGAAAACACTTCTTATATAGCAAAACAATGTTCCTTTCGTAGACGAAATCTTTCTGTCGAGAAAGGAAATTCCTTTCTTTCCTTTTTGTAAAGGAACGCTTCACCATTCACAGCAAATACTTCTTCACACAGTTTCATTTAACCCGTAGGCTGCTAAGCGCGACTCAAGGACCTTTTGCAGACAGTGTAGATCAAGATCAGACCACACTGAACATGCAGTCTGATCTTGAATGTACACTGTCCGATAAGTGGATATCCTTCCCCCAAAAATACCTTTGAAAAGCAAAATTTGGGTTTTTACTGTAGGCTTGAAAGTTTCATTTCACTTTTTTAGCAGGATAAATAAATAAGTCGCAATTTAAAGTAAAATGTATTCATATCAAAAAGATAGCCTTAGATTTAAAAAAAAAAAACCCTTTCGTAAACTAAACACTACTTTCGTAGCAAAAGTCTTCCTTTCGTGAAAAGAAATTACCTAACGCTATTTATAGTAACACTATTTACCGTGATATGAAAACACGAGTTTTTCGGTCTAAAACACTTAAATTCAGCATTTAAATGTCATATATATCGAGAAGATGTACTAAGATGAACACGCAAACCTTCTTTTCGTAAGAAAAACACCTCTTTCATAGCAAAAAATCCTCCTTTCGTGGACGGAATCTTCCTTTCGCGAAAGGAAGTTCCTTTCGCTGTTTAGCTATACCGGGTTCGGGTATTTAACAGAAAGTCACACTGATCAGATTAACACCGTTAATTATCTATTATAATGTCACACTTTCCATAAATTTGCGACAATCGATTTTGACTTCTTTTTTGTGCTTTGGCTATAGTATATAATTCTGACCATCAGTGCACTATGTATCAACCATTATCGTTTTAATATTCACATATCAATAACAGAATAAAGAATAAAATAAAATAGATATATTTTAATCAAAAGAAAACTAGTAATCAGGGCTATTTTCGTAACTGTAATGTGCCATTTTCGTCTGTGTAATGTGCTGTTTTCTGTGGTAAACAGATTGGTATTATTTAATGCTTTCATTGCCAAATGCCGAAACAGGGGCCTTTTAAGTTAGCATGGATCAAGATTAGACCGTACATAACGTCTAGCCTTATATTGGACAGTTCTGTTCTGTTATTTACCGTCCGCTTATGCGTTTTTTATATTTGGGAATGTAAGAGTTATCCATGTGCAATGAACACTCGTTTGACACCACATTGCCTTCAGCTCTTCTGCGATTGTCTTCAAATCCTGTAAAATAATTGAAGGGCTGTAAGTGGCTTGTATGTTGTTCCAACCAAGTGCAATGAAAACATACCTGAAACAGAAATGAGAGTCTTTATGTTACAAACCTAAGTACATGTAAATAAGCTTCAATACGGTAAAAAACTTTTACACTATATTTTCTACTATATTTTCTACTGCAGAAAACACCACATAATCCATTTACCACACATGCCGACCCGTGAGCTTCTGAAAACATCACAGTAAGGAGAAAAGGCTGGAAACCAGAAAAAATATCAAACCATTTATCCCTTTATCACACAATTGCGAGTTTCAAGTACCATTACAAAGTAACTTTTTAATAACATTACAGGAGCGATAGACAATTCTATTAACCAGCATTTTCTCATTTTCCCGCGATATTTTCAAGAGTTTCATAAGCTAATTACATCAATTGTAATTAATTACAGTTAAATATATTAATCCTTATACTGCTAAATAAGTTAAACAAACTTTTCCAGCCGATAGTAAAGATCCAAATGTTACTATTTCAAACTTATTGTTGGATAAAATCATCTATTTATCGGACATCGTAGATCCAAGATCTGACTGCACGCTCTGTGCAGCCTGGTCTTGATCTACACTGTCCACACAAGGTCACTGAGTCTCGTTCAGCAGCTTAAGTGTTAAGATCGATTTAGAGCTGAACAAGTCTGACGTTGCTTTTCACCCATTTAAGTTTCCCTTACATGTAAAACAGAATAGAACTTTATTTCTGTTCTGTTCTGTAAAACATCTCAGACGTCGTCTGCAAATGCATGTACATGTAGTTATATACTAGCAGAATTATAGATTAAGATGCATAAATAGGTTGGTCAGAGCAAAGACGGTCGAACTTCGCTTCAAACTTTCTTCTAGTGGTCATTCCTTGAACTCTATTTGACCTTTCTGCCGATTTTGATTGACAGATCATATCAGCCTATCAAAACGCAGTACGACGCGTCATATAAACAAAAGGGTCAGACAAAGTTACAGCCTTTACTACTGACAGACAATGTAACTTTTTTCTTGTCGTTTAAACCAAAGAAAATTGGATTATAGGTTAATCATTTCAAAATGGATTAAAGTTGCAGATAAGAATCATGTGGTAGGGTAACTGTTACATAATATACTCTGAAGGAAAACTAAATTTATCCATTCCAAAAACCTGTATCACGTAAATGTCGCCAGTAGATTTAACCAGGATTCCGAAAAACCAGCTTCTCTACCAAACAACAGAAAAAGCAGTTTTTTTTTTTTTTATCTTTCGGGAAAGAAATAACGATTATATCAAAGTTTATTGTTAAACAGCCTATTGAAATCTAACTCAACGAATATCTTTCAAATTCCAAGCAGTACTCGGAGACATTCGTAATCGTTGTACAAAACTATTATGAAATAGTATATTTATATACACCGACAATGTATACATGTAGATCTATTTTAGTCTCAACACTGATCGTATATAATTAATTTACGATCCCTGGTCTCAATAATGAGATGTTTACGATGCCCCTTTTCATAGATGGACATTTATTATGCACAGTAACGTCTCAAGTCCATCGTGAATGTTTCAGATTGAAAAGATGTATGAACAGCGCTCTAATAAATCTGAAGTCGTTTCAATCTATGTTGAACGAAATGCAATTAATTTTTAGAAACACGCATGATCAAGAACAAATTATTAACCGTTTCATTACCTGTTTAAAAAGCACTTCTAGAAGTCGTTAATAATTTCTAAATATTAAAAATCTAACAAAATTTATCGTGTCTGTGGAAAAACCCTGCACAAATCCCAGTTTTTCCAGATGTCTATATTTAGAAACTGTATACATGTATGCAAATCTTGACTTGCAGCTAACAACGGTATTTTTGTATTTTTATTTTCCCGCTCACAATTATGTTATAGTTAGACGCTGTGCATTAAAAAAAAAAAACCGATTTTAACAACCAAAAAAAGGAAGTATGTTGTTTTGTCCATATAACTGCCACTGTCAATCACTCGTGTGAGAGACATAGAGTTTAGGGGTTAGCATTGATCGACGAAAATACAACTGCACGGTTCCACGTTTTATTGCGGACTGGTATAAGATGGGAATGTTGAATGCGATGGGGCTAGTATAGGCTATGCATATCAGGTTACATTACATCGTTATATCATTGCACCCCCTTGTTTTCATCTAAAAATAAGCATGCCACATAGACCAATAATGACAAACCCCATTTAAACATGAAAGCTGTTCAGTATCCGACTAGTAACACTTCAGGTCCATAAATTTTAAACTATATCAGCCTCAAACCTTAAACAATTTGCTGTAAATAGGCCGTGCGAACTTTTTTTCTATCACGAAAACTGTCCCGTGTACCTGCTTCCCATCATTTTAACATACCTCGGTTACTTTGAACGGCGTATTTTCATTGGTTATCCACGGAGGTGTGTCTGACCTCGACCAATGAGAAAACGCGTTACAAAATTCGCATTGTACACCATAATGGTTTAAAGTTCAGACGGCTTGATATTTTCAGATAGGAAAAAAAAAAAGGTTCGTACAATCGAAAAACACATTTATGTTCTAACTTTAGTGCATATATAGTTTTAAGTTTGTGGACTTGAAGTGTACGTTGCACAAAAACTGAAAGTTTTCGCGTTTTAAATGCTTTTTAGTCTTGAAAGTTTTCGGGAATCAATGCAATCCGATCTTTCGAATTGGTTTGTTTGACAGTTTCAAGCTAGATATTTCTCAGCAGCTTGAAATGTCTCAACTTGTGATATGATTTTCTTGTAGAAAAATGTTTCCGCTATTGTTTGGTACTATGGATGTTAATATTGGTGGTAAAATGACGTGTAAACGGCATGAAATCCGTGACTAGTGTATTGAAAAATAATTTACGAGTTGTTTACCTTTCAGTATATTAGTGTGTAATATATGATATGAGATACTGTCGCTCGCCGTTCAACTGTGATTTAATGAATATTCCGTCTTTGAGTGAACTAATTATAGATAAATTTACGATTTTTAGGAAATTTACTTCGGCATCATGTGTCCAGGTATTTTACCTCCACACCATGGACACGGTGACAAGATCAGTTTCTTACCGAGAATTCATCATCGACAGAAACATATGAAAAGGAATATTTTTCCGGAATATAATCGAGAGAAGAAACAGACATGACAGCACGATTTAAGTAGCCTTTCTGCTATACTGTATATGTATTTACTGCGTTTGTTTGGGAGCCCTTAGCTACAGTAACCAAGGAACTCGGTTTATTTCATCGCCACGGATTCATAAGAGTAGTATACTGGTTTCTAGGGCGTTATCTATTTTTCCTTGTTTTAGACTGTTTTTGATAGCGTCACTCATCTTTAAGTGCTTTTCAAATATTAGTGAGTGGTACTAAATCCGCCTAACGATATTTACAGGTACTTGAAGGCTGATTGAAGAGTGATTTGATTGCGTCTAATACTTTAAAGTAAAGACAATGTATATACATAATTCAGAAACCCCAAGATCAAGATCAGACTGCACAGAAGATGCAAGTTGATCTTTCTTGCGGATAGTGTAGATCCTGATCAGATTGCGCAGAACATGTGGCACCTCCCTTCAATTATTATTAACCTTTTGGCTGGTAAGGGTGGCTCACTATACATAATTCAGAAACCTCAAGATCAAGATCAGACTGCACAGAAGATGTAAGTTGATCTTTGTTGCGGATAGTGTAGATTCTGATCAGATTGCGCAGAACATGCGGCACGACCCCTTCAATTATTATTATCCTTTTTGGCTGGTAAGGGTGGCTCACTGACCTTTTGGGCTGACAGTGTAGATCAAGATCAGACTGCGCAGAACACGCTAAGGCGATATTTGTTAAGGTCAGTGTAGATCAAGATCAGACTGCACAGAACACGCTGAAGAGATATTTTATTTCCCAAATCTTAACTTTGATGGAACAGCAATATTTCGGTTATTGATGTCGAATTGAAAATTAAAGAGTAGATCAAGATCATTTCGCAGGATGTGAACAGCACGTTCAATCTCGTTCAAACGTGTCCGGTCAAGTCTCTATTTGTTGTTTATTGCGTTATATAAATATTGCTGCGATGTCTTTACACAATTACTGAGAGTATAACTTTTCGACATGAAAATCGACTTCAAACTTTCTACCCATACGGTTGACAAGCATTTGAATGCAAGTCATTCTCAGGCTTCTGTGTTTTTTGATAAAGGCACCATGTACGAATCGGTAGAAAGATGTTTGGAAAAACCCGACGCCTGTATGAAAATTGGAAAACGTTTCGAAGCTACAAAGACATTTATGTACAACATTGGTTTATTGGGACATAAAAAGCAACCGAGTCGTACAGTTAAAATAGTTTATTCCAGGACCAAATACAGAATCTTCGTAATAACAGCTTACCCTGTGGCAAAGGGTACTTGTTTATACACGTCAGATGTAAGAAAAAAACTGACCAATCAGAAGAAACTTTATGACTATATAACTCCGTAGTATGTGTGTAGAAGTCATCAGAGTTTTGACACTCGAACGAGCAACATGATTAGAGATAAATTCAGTCTCGGTAACGAACGCTACGTACAAGTGAACGAATGGAGAGGTGAATTGAGAGTCGATATTAGGGAGTGGAAAGATGACAAACCCACCAAAAAAGGCATAAGCTTAACTCTGATGCGTTGGAAGAACCTGGTAATTCAAATAGAGTACGTTGACAAAGCCCTCGAAAATAAGGTATCATACGGATATCACATCGGGGGCAACGTGCATTGTAGTATTGGCGAAAGCAGCGTTTGCGTAGATATTAGACAATATTGGAAACCGAATGAAGAAGTAGTGCCGACCAAAAAAGGTATTTGCTTGAGACCCAAAGAATACGAACGATTAAAAGAACTTATGCCAAACATTGGAAAAACTTTACCCGAATTGGACGGTGTGATACCCTGTTACCTGCAGAGTGATCATATGAACCAGTTAGGAGCCCTTCTGTGTGCAGAGTGTAACCCGAACGAGTTTATAAATAACTGGTGATCATGTTTGGACTTGTGTATATGATGACTGTATTGATTGGTGAATGGATACATTATAGACATATAAAAACAGAAATAGAAATCGAAATGGAACGATTTCTCACTTTTTTACATGCATACCAAATTAGACCTTTGTATTCAGTTTTGTTGTAATACTATATCTTGTAAGAATGTAAGTTATGTATATTTGATTAAAAAATGGATGACTGGAAAACATACTTGTCTTCTATTTATTTTGATTCCAATAATCCTGCTAGTTTTAGCGGCCCCGAGAAATTGTACCAGTATGTAAAAGCACAGGGTAAATACAACATTGGTAGACATCGAATACGAAAATGGCTACAAGATCAAGAGTCCTATTCGCTTACGAGGTGGGCTAGACGCCGATTTATACGATCCAGAGTGATCGTTGAGGGCGTTGATAGTCAATGGGATATAGATCTTATGGATATGGTCAATTTACAGAAGCATAACGAAGGTGTGAAATATATTTTGATTGCTATTGATGTCTTTTCTCGTTTTCTTTATGCTCAACCCGTTAAGAGTAAGCGAGGCGCTGATTTAGTCACGGTCTTGAAACGTATACTGACAGGCCCCAAGAAACCAAAAACAATTCGTACGGACCGAGGAATGGAATTTAGAAGCAAAGAAGTAAATACATATTTAAAAAGTCAAAACATACATCATCTGTACGCGTATAACACGGAAACAAAGGCGAATTACGCCGAAAGAGTCATTAAAACCATAAAACACAAGATTTTTCGATACCTGCTCAAGAATAGAACCCGTCGGTACATTGACATTTTACAGGATGTTGTACATAGTTACAATCATACTTCTCATAGGAGTCTTGGAGAAAATCCAGCAGCAATTTCCATGGAAAATGAGGGGGAAAGCCGTCTTCAACAGTATCTCATTAGAACCAAGGGAAGTAAGCGGGAACAGCCCGTTATCAAAAAAAAATGAAATATAAAATCGGTCAGACTGTACGATTGTCGCACATCAGGTCCGTATTTGACAGAGAATACTCGCAAAAATGGACAGGGGAGATCTTCAAAATCAAATCACGCTTCAAAAGACAAGGAATTCCAGTTTACACGTTAGTAGACTGGGACAATGACGAAATTGACGGTACATTTTACGAACAAGAATTGCAAGCTATAAATGTTGACGAAGGTACCGAATTTAGCATCGAAAAAATATTGAAAAGAAGGACACGCAATAAAAAGCGAGAAGTCCTGGTGCGATGGTTACACTGGCCAAAAAAGTATGACAGCTGGATACCGGAAACTGATATTACGCAATACTCGTAAACAATTGATTACATATAAAGGGTTGAATTGATTGCTCGATTGTGTGGTGTTTTACGCCGTTTTCAACATTATCTTAATTATATCACGGCGGACAGTACAGCTATGCACGCGTTCCTCGAGTTTCTTTTGCCAGTACTTCGCGCAATTTTCTTTCCAAGCCACTGGCTGTTTTCTCACATGATTAACGTCGAAACAATGGTCAGCGGTGGGAGAGGAATGAATCCTGGCGCAGTGACTATCATCAATTTAAGATCGAACCAGGGGGGTGGTAGCCAGGGATCGAACGCTTGACCTCATGTTTTGAAGTCCAGCACTCTATCGACTGAGCTAACGGGGCTTGGTATAAAAAGATTGAAAACTAGCAAAATTCTATCATTTATGTGTAGACAGTCAAACGATCATGATCATCACAAACGTGGTCTACAGCGCTCAACTCAACTGTCCTATTGATTTAAGACAACTCTGCTACAAAATAACGAATGTACGGTATGATCCAGCACGATTTCCCGGATTGATATGGCAACACAGAAAAATTGGAGGAAACTGTTTAGTGTTTTCTAACGGTATTATCAACTGTAACGGTAAAGCTTCGAGTAAAAGAGAGGGGTACAAACGGATACGAAAATATGCTTCAGAATTGCGGACATCCCGTGAATTTTTCGGACGCAAAACTTTTAACCATGTCTTTGAGCCATACCCTCAGTTCGAATTTGGATCTGAAGCGTTTGTCTTTCGATAGAGATGTCGTATACGAACCAGAATTATTTCCTTCCCTTAACTTTAAACGGAAAGGTGTGCATTTTTGTTGCTTTCATACGGGGAAAGTGGTTATAACGGGTGTAACCTCTCCACAACAAGAGGACGAGGTTGTTTGTCCCACACTAATTGAACTTGAACTCTACACGCGTAAGAAGGAATGAGTATTTCAACGATTCAACCATGAAACACTCTACAGTTTATTTACATTTCTCTTATTTACTACACCTACAAGAGACCGACACGACGGAAAGGAAGAATTTACTGCAGAATTTATCGAATCGTCGACTAAAGGCTATCATCGAGGTGGCAAAACGTATCCTTAACGGAATCATTAATCCAATGAGAAGAGATGTTCAAAATTTCGAAAGAAGGAGACTATTGTTACGCACACCATGCTCAAATAACGTTTCATCTAGCCGTAAGAAGACTTTACTTCAACGATTTCATTCATTTATACCCATTTTATTACGCCCAGTTTATCTCATTCCTACCATACTTGACGAATTGAGAACGAGGAGAGAAGAATGACAGAGTTTTACCTATATTTAAATTGCGCAGAATCGATCGATATACGTAAGAATAACGCCGATTTCTTGTTCCAGTTTTCTAAAGACTATAGTTTAGAAGGAAGTTGGTTATGTGCTCTCGTAGAATCGTCATTGACCTGCGACTTTACACCTCGAAGTAAGCGATTGTATTTGAATTGCGATATCATAGAGGAAGCGTTTGTCAGGAACAAGTTACAACCCGTTCTCAACAGCATAGAAATCGAAACAAGATACAAGAAATTTAAATTTACCGAATGTCTTCATCGACGTTATAGACCCGTGAGTGTCAAAAGATTTAACACTATTAGACTGTCGTTAAAAAGCGAAGATTTAAAACCCATTGATTTGAAATCGAACGATTTTCACTGCGTCCTTCATTTCAAGAAATCATGGGTTCCATAGACGTGTTTGATTCAAAACTACAGAAGTGGGTTCCGTACAAAGAAGATGTGGAGTATTGGATTAATTATTTTAAACCGAAAGACCATATCCCAGATCAAATAAGGAATTTGGAGAAAATACTAGAAGAAAAGAATAAACTGCTGCGGGATATGGAAGAAAAACTTGAAAAAGTCAAAACGCCTCAGGTAAAAATGGTGAGCCCGTTAACCGAAGCCGTTGATAGGGCAAAATCTCAGATTAAACGTAAGAATGGTGAAGACGAAGATCGTAAGAATACCAAGCGTAAGAAGACTCGCAAAACGTATCGCAAAGATCCCGACTGGGTATTTTGAAATTTACGATGAATAGTAAAATGCAACACATAGAAGAATTATCGTTATTTAACCCGATCACGAAAGATTCGTCCTTGTTATCGAAAGATTGGATCGAATTTCGACCCATTAACCTCGTAACTGATTCTTCATCGAGCTTGGAATTTAATATACCGCCACAGGCCAGCGCCTACATCAACTTGAAGGAATGTAAATTGAGGCTGAAATTAAGACTGGCTTTACAAGACGGTACCCCCGTGACCGCAGATGACACGCTAGGACTAATCAATTTACCCTTGCACACCATTTTCAGACAGCTGGACATTCATTTACAACAAAAACCACTCCCGAATAGCGGAACAACTCATCCGTATAAGGCCTACATTGACACCATACTAAATACCAATCGATCTATACAGGAAGCTTTTCTGACCAGCCAATTATTTTTCAAGGATGACCCAAATCTGGACGATAGCGACCCCAAAACTGGATCAAATGCCGGTTTATTCCAAAGATATGATAGGACCAAGGGTGGTAAGATTATAGATCTAGAAGGGAGTATCCCGGTGGACTTATTTCAACAACCAAAGTTACTTATAAACGGAGTGCAAATGGCGCTTAAATTTTGGCAAGCATCCGATGCATTTCGAATCATTACAGATGCGTTAACTCCGAATTACAAGGTGCAAATCGTTGACGCCCGTTTCAAGCTCTGTATTCAGCGGTTACAGAACGATTTGCTTTTGGCCCATGACAAAATGATTCAGGACACTCCGGCTATGTACCCTTATTTCCGCTCAGAGATAAAAACAACCTCGATACCGCAGGGACAATATAGTTTTCACGCAGACGATATATTTCAAGGTAGGGTGCCAAACAAAATCATCATAGGGGCGGTTCCAAGCGTTTCGTATAACGGGGACTACAAAACAAACCCATTCAACCTGAAACATTACGACTGCAGTTACCTCGGTTTCTTCGTTGATGGACAATCCGTACCATCGCAACCATTGCAACCTAATTTTGAAGGAAATCATTTCACCGACTGTTATCAGACCCTCACTTCCTGTAGAAATGATATCAACATCACGTACACAGAGTACAAGCAAGGATACTGCCTATACGTGTTGGATATCGATCCCTACTATTCTTTTAACACAAAAAGAAGAGGTCTTTGCCGTTTGGAAATCAAATTTGCTAAACCTTTACCAGAAAGTGTGACATTGCTACTGTACGAAAGCTTTCCAGAAGTACTTACGATCGATGAAGCGAGAAATGTGTATATACAATAGATTATGGGGGGAAAAAATGACTCGTGGCTTCTTTCATACTTTTATTGTATTATTTTGTAAATAAAAATATAAAAATGTAAAATTGTCTTGTTATTTAAAAAGAAATCCAATCTATATCTTTCTTTCTTTTCTTCTCTCCGCATGACCTCATGCATTAGGTCGTCTAAAATGATTAACTTGTGTTTTTTGTCTTTTGTGAAGTCATCCAATTCTTCCGCAGTAGGCAGTCCTTGCTTACTGTAAAAGTTTGGAATGGAACTCTCCATGGCATCAAACAAGTCTTGGTGGATACCGTAGCAATAGAGAATATGGGAAGGGGGGTCTCTTCCGTACATGAGGTTTACTTGTTTCAAAAAGCGATACACCCATTGGGTTTTACCGCTACCAGTTTGTTCGCTAATACACATACTAGAACATGGTTCGAAGGGAAGAGGGACGGCCATTATTTCTTAAGTTTTGGGTTAGGTAAAGCGTATCCGATACAGCTACTCAAGAGTGATACCCAGAGTTCGGTAGAACCGTTTTGTATGGATAGGTTAACGATCGCTGTAATAATAATGATGTACACTATGATCATCTGACAAAAGTAGACAATCTCTGCTTTGTCACTCTGACTTTCTTCGTCACGTTTCTTTTTCCGGAGTTTCTGTCATATTCTTACGTTGGATTAACTCAAAACGCAAAGAGAAATTCTTTCTTACTATCTTTTAATTTACAAGCAATACGATCATGATAGAATAAAATGAATAACAGTTAGTCTTTGGAAATATGAGTAAAACCTTTAAAGGTGGGTATTTAGATTTTGTCTCATCAAATTAAAGAATATATACATCACTGAAATTTATATGAAACAAAAACATTACAAATCATCAATGATTAAGAATCATAAAATTACACACACACACACCCCCACACACACACCCACACATGAAGTTTTTTTAATGTGTTCCCATAAAGGGTTACGTAGCCTCTTAAGGTATTTTTAGATTTCGCGCCAGAAATAAGAAAAAAAAAATTACTATTGTGGGGGATGTAAAGTGACTGGCACGGAAAAAAAAAAGAAAAAATGACTAAAACTTTCTAGAAAATGAGTGACACTTTTTGAAAAATGAGTGACACTTTTTGGAAAATAAGTGGTACTTTTTTTTAAATTTGAGCCTATGAGAATTTACGTGTAAAAGTACAAAAACGTAAAATGAGTGACACTTTTTAATATTTGTTTGACAATTTTTAATATTTGTGTGACATTTTTTGAAAATTGAGTAACACTTTTTTTTTTCTTTTTGAGAATTGAGTGACAATGAAGAAATATCTAACAGGTTTATATATAAATGTCGTAATATCGTTGAAAGCAAATTTGACAGAGGTCGACTATCAAAACCCGTATGGCTCTGTATCAAAGTGGTCTACTTTTCGTCTTTTTGTATAAACCATTTGATAACTTTTTTGTTCTTCTCTATTATACAATTTTCTTTTCCTTTTGTCCCTACAAATTTTACTAGGATTGGTCACAGTGATATTTGAACTACTTTGAGGGTCTGTGACTATATCTTTCACGCTATGAAAATTAATGAGTTGACTGTTTTTATAATTTAGGGTAAATCCCCTCACTTTGCAAGTTTCGTTGTTTTCATTCGTTTTGTAAGCATAATTTTTTGGCCCCCCAGACACAAACTCCACAATGTACTCTCCATTTTCAAGTTCATCAGTCAGTTCACCCAAATAATCACCTAGAGGTGGATCATACTCATTTGGACGACTCACGTATATGATGCTATCTGTGTCATAATACAGGACTCTTCTACCCAGCTGCTCAAGTACACTGTAAAGTTTAAGTCTGGCCCAGCACGTTGTAAATGTTGCCAAATATATGTTTGTCTTGTTATCTTCGGTTTGACAATCGTTCTTATACTGCCATTCAACTTGTATCTTATCATTAGACAATATATGAAAATCGATGGGTTGCTTCAATGGATCGGAAAAAAGTTGAAAAAACATGTTGGCCTGACTTTCGTGAAAAATTCCGTTTGTCGAATATTAAGTCTCTGACCAAACTTTCCCCAAAAGCTATTGAGACACAGTTTTGCCAAAGCTCTAAGTCCTGGGTTCTTTCGAATATTTTTTCGATCCAATGAGACCCCTTCTTTTTCCACATATTGTCCGATGTACTTATTCATATCATCGTAACATTTAATCCAAACGGGAGGACCACTTGCTTCTTGTTTGAATTTCAAAAATGTGTTAATATATTGAGCAAACAGTCCTCCTTTATGGGTTTTGGGGTCATTTTGAGTGCTTTCTTCCCAGTGGTATACTTCATAAATTTTTGTGATTTTATACCCTAATCTGACAGCCGTTTCTATTTCGGGGGTGCACCACGTACCAGTCAACTCTCTTTGTTCATTTGTACATTCGCACGGGGTTTGACTTTCGGTATCCGCGCAGGTCCGACATAAAGAAAATTTTAGTTTGCCATTAGACCTGTAAGGAAGGACTGGGTGATAGAGTCCCCTGGGCGGGATAATCTTCACCTTGGCAATACCAAAATAATCCTTGATGTCCCCAAAATCTTTGGTAATGACTGTGGGGTGACCTAAGGGATAACGACAATACTTGTTTACCCAAGGATACAGACTCGTAAAATCCACATATTTCACTCGCTCGTTTTCTTTTACTTTGTAATAAAGCGGGCTTGCATTGGTGCGACCTCCAAAGAAACTTTCTCTCGGGTCTAGTCGATCCATGATATCTAGCTGAGAAATGAATTGCCGAAGTTCAGGGTTTTGGTTTTGTTGTTTTTTGAAGTCATGATCCCAAATACAAATATATTTCATACCTAAATTTTCGAGGTGTGTTTGTTTTTTCAATGTCAGCGCGTACAATTCGTCCAAAGACTGGTGTGTGAGTGGGTGATACGTTTCTTCACGATTGTCAGAAAAACACACGGGGCATCCGTGAAATATACATCCGTGATATTCATAGACCGTGTTGGTTTCTCTACAATATCCGTCCAATTTGTAGCGAGTGCCGGGGATCGTTTTCTCCCCTTCATTCAAAGCATGTTGGATATGAACGTTATCGAGTTTCGCCCTCCACTCTAACCATTGAATTGACGCTTTACTGTATTGATCATTGTAACCACTGGGAGGAATTTTCGCTATGGGGGAACTCACAAATTCTTTCTTGCACACTTTCTCTCCTTTCAATTCGGATTCTTGGACCCACTCGTTTCCGTTTTGTATATACAATTTTTCGTCGATGACTTTTGCGGGTACCCATTGATCATTGCCTTTCAGTTTTACGCGCCATGTTTCTTCCAAAAATTTGGTTCTAAAGACGTTCATGCAAACGGAAGCTATAGTGACAGAATCGAATGGATCCACGGCTCCAACCCATTGTTTCTCTTCCTTCCCTTTTTTATTGAGAACCACTTTCTCTTCCCCCGTAGCACTCATTAATAAATGTCTAAATTTCATACAAGCTTGTCTTAAAATATCTACATCACTTCTACAATATTGTAACATTTCTTTTCTAAAATCAAATATTTCATTCTCTCTCTCACTCAACCACGCTACTAACTCGCTTCTTTCTTTCTCACTCATAAAATCGTAACCATAATCTTTAGCATCAGGGTAGGGTCCAACATAATTTTGATTCTCTCTAGTATTAAAATAATGCGGGAACCACCCTTTTTTCAATTCTTGCAAACCAAATGCTTTCGGGAGTGCTGATAATTTCATGGGTAAAAAGCTGAGGCTGTCAATCACCTTTATATGTAAATTTTTCTCCACTGTCATATACATGATTTTTGAGCCGTTGTAAATAATTTTGGCAGGTCTTATGGATTGATCGATCAAATATTCCAAAATAAAATACCCTTTCATGTTATGGGCAACAACCTTGAAATATTCGTGTTGATCCGTAAAGAGCCACTGTCCAAACTTTTCGGCCGTATCCGCGCCCTTGAATATGACTTCTCTGAATCCGCATTTACCGGGACAAGGACCTGGGTCCTCATTCTCGTGCAGATCAATATTGTCACATTCCTTACAACGCGTACCACAACCCTTACATACGGAATCAGGAGTCAGTTCTTTTTCAATGCATTTAGGGCATACTGAATGAGCCACAACAAAGTTTGGACGGTGGGTCGCTTTACCGCACCATGCTGTTTTGCAATTCTGACATTTGGAGCAAGATTTACATATCTCTGGCAATTGGCAGTCCTTACAATTTAATTTTGAATCGGGTACGTATCCTTCAACGCAGTAACTCATCTCATCCTGACTGCATTCAAAATCAAAAAATATAAATTTTGGAATGTAATATTCTTTGGCCGGTGTGGCTCTTATATAACATTTATGATCATCCATGACATATTTGTGACAGGAGGAGCACTGGTATTCGCCACATCGATGCTCCTCCTTTTTGCGTTTGTCTGTTCTCAACACCTTGAAACATGTGGGACACTTCCACCATTTTTCGCATGGTGAAGGGCCACTGGGTTGTCCTTTTTAGGCCCAAATTTGTATGTTGTAACTTTTTTGTGCTCAGCGTAACAAACTGCCGATCTGCAGGACATATTACAGTCGCTACATTTCACAGGTTCTACGTTAAGGCACGAGTCACTTTTACAGACAATACATTTTATTTCACATTGATGTCCTTCTCTGTCATTATAATGTTTGAGACATTTTGTACAGAAATAACTGCAACTGAAAAATCCCGTGATGCTGGTAATGGCGTGAAAGTGATCATCATCAACCAAATAAATATAAATGCATGGACACTTGTCACTGCTAGCCACGGTTATAAATTTGTTTCCTAAGCGAGCACTCACCACCATTACACGAACACCAAGGAATTCTTCAAACATCCTAACATCATTTAAACTGAGGGGTTGCTCGGTGCTCACACCGACGGCATGGCACAGTGCTTGGGCGAATTTCTTTTGTTCGTTTCGACTCTTATTGCGTAAATTTTTATAATAACTTTCGGGTACTTTTCTGTGTTCTAAAATCAAGTCTATATTACTTCTTTCCCCTCTGTTTTTCCTTATTTCTTTCCATTCATCTACAGTGCATCTGTTTAATTTTGCCCAACTGACCCCTATAGCCCTAGCCATACACAAATTGTCTTTATTTTCAAAAGTCACAAGGGACCTTTTTAGATGTACCAAATTGTTCTTACCCTTTACTTTTGTCATTTGTCGTTTTAATGACCTTTTTGGCAAAATGATCAAACCAATAACAATAATAAAACTCTGATCAATTAACAGTTCTTGATGGCTATTTAGCACTTTCATAATGGCCTCTATAACTTTTACCGCATTAAGTTGATCCCATCTCTGTAGTGGAACTATAATAGGGTTATCAAGTCCTTGGTGTTGAATAATTACCCGTCCCAAGTCATTACCAGCTAAATTACCTCCGGTCTCATTTAATACATTTTCGAATAATTGCTCAAGTCCTCTTTGAATACCACTTATACTTTGACCGTAATGTCTTTCGTCTATTTTTATCTCATAGGTCCTGTCCACAGCCTTGTTTTTGGCATACGTTCTTTCAGACTTCTTTCGAATATTATACCGAATATCGTTCGAAGATCCTGGCTGAGGTTGATTTGGAGGGAGTACAGGATTCCATTCCCCATCTTCAACACAAACTCGAGCAGTTTCCTCCATTTCGTCGTCAAACAGAAGCGCTTTTATTGCCCCCTGTATCTCTTTTTCTATTCTTACCGATTCCAAATCTAAGTCACTACTGTCATTGGTTATATCCACTGGACCTCCTAAATTATGAAATAACGAATCAATTTGTTCATTTATATAATGATCACTGTACTCCGGATTTCGCAGTTGAAATAAACGGAACCTTACAATAGGGGAATCCTGAATACCCATGGTCGCAGAAAAATTCATCAACTCTTCAGCATCGGTATAAGATTGGATCATTGTCTCTAAAGCCATCTCGAAGGAATCTATTTTCACAGTAAGAGGTTCGTTGATACAAAGTAAATGATTATGATAAAACTAGTACGCTATTCGTAATGGCTATAAATAGTTCCTCACGTTCTTGTGTCTTACAAACAGGATAAAACTTGTACGCCATTCGTAATGGCTATAAATAGTTCCTCATGTTCTTGTATCCTATGAACAGGTTAGAACTGGTATTCTATTCGTAATGTCTATAAATAGTTCCTCACGTTCTTGTATCCTTTACTCATATTTATTTACTTGAGGAATAAATAGCACATGTATCGGCTGCTTTATACCTGAAAGAAAAAAAAAAAAAAAACCACCATTTATGAATTAAAAATGAAAATAATTCTATATGATAATATAAGGAAAACAGATTGAGAGGGATAAGAAATAGAAAAATCGAAAAAAAAAAAATTACTTTCCCACCATATTTTCTATTATGAAATACACTATGTATAAACAAGTTTCAGGTCCTATCATTGCGAATATATCACTGTGTCTTTTTTTTTTTCTTCATTATGTTATCAATTTCTATCCGATTTTTAAATTGTTTGCATAATCGTTAGTAAGAAAAAAAATCTTTGTACACCGGTATAACGAATTATTGACTGTCTAATATATTTAGAATTACTATAAAAATAAAACTTACCCCCTCAAAAGATCCTTTCAATCCAATTTTCACAGAACTTTGTATAATTATGAACAGTGATTTTAAAGCGTATCTTCATGTAAGAATGATAGAGGTTAAAGTTACGAGCAACGAACGATTCGGGGAGAGGGGGGGGGGGTGGGGGGGCGTGTCATTGTAAAGTCTAAATAGTGATGAGCAACGAATCGGGGTATGATGTTGTGAAATGCAAACAGTATTGAAAGGTCGAGGGTTTTGACATTTTCCGATCTCATCTCCTTTACGATTTCAAATTTGTTTATTCACTTTATAGTACTAGACACCCTGGAACCATCTTCAATCAGTCTTCAAGTACCTTTAAGTATCTTAAAGACGATTAAGTCCCACTCACTAATATTTGAAAGAAAAGACATCGCAGCAATATTTATATAACGCAATAAACAACAAATAGAGACTTGACCGGACACGTTTGAACGAGATTGAACGTGCTGTTCACATCCTGTGAAATCTTGATCTACTCTTTAATTTTCAATTCGACATCAATAACCGAAATATTGCTGTTCCATCAAAGTTAAGATTTGGGAAATAAAATATCTCCTTAGCGTGTTCTGTGCAGTCTGATCTTGATCTACACTGACCTTAACAAATATCGCCTTAGCGTGTTCTGCGCAGTCTGATCTTGATCTACACTGTCAGCCCAAAAGGTCAGTGAGCCACCCTTACCAGCCAAAAAGGTTAATAATAATTGAAGGGGTCGTGCCGCATGTTCTGCGCAATCTGATCAGAATCTACACTAGCCGCAACAAAGATCAACTTACATCTTCTGTGCAGTCTGATCTTGATCTTGAGGTTTCTGAATTATGTATAGTGAGCCACCTTTACCAGCCAAAAGGTTAATAATAATTGAAGGGGTTGTGCCACATGTTCTGCGCAATCTGATCAGGATCTACACTATCCGCAAGAAAGATCAACTTGCATCTTCTGTGCAGTCTGATCTTGATCTTGGGGTTTCTGAATTATGTATATACATTGTCTTCACTTTAAAGTATTAGACGCAATCAAATCACTCTTCAATCAGCCTTCAAGTACCTGTAAACATCGTTAGGCGGATTTAGTACCGCTCACTAATATTTGAAAAGCACTTAAAGATGAGTGACGCTATCAAAAACAGTCTAAAACAAGGAAAAATAGATGACGCCCTAGAAACCAGTATACTACTATTTTAACTGTACGACTCGGTTGCTTTTTATGTCCCAATAAACCAATGTTGTACATAAATGTCTTTGTAGCTTCGAAACGTTTTCCAATTTTCGTACAGGCGTCGGGTTTTTCCGAACATCTTTCTACCGATTCGTACATGGTGCCTTTATAAAAAAACACAGAAGCCTGAGAATGACTTGCATTCAAATGCTTGTCAACCGTATGGGTAGAAAGTTTGAAGTCGATTTTCATGTCGAAAAGTTATACTCTCAGTAATTGTGTAAAGACATCGCAGCAATATTTATATAACGCAATAAACAACAAATAGAGACTTGACCGGACACGTTTGAACGAGATTGAACGTGCTGTTCACATCCTGCGAAATGATCTTGATCTACTCTTTAATTTTCAATTCGACATCAATAACCGAAATATTGCTGTTCCATCAAAGTTAAGATTTGGGAAATAAAATATCTCCTTAGCGTGTTCTGTGCAGTCTGATCTTGATCTACACTGACCTTAACAAATATCGCCTTAGCGTGTTCTGCGCAGTCTGATCTTGATCTACACTGTCAGCCCAAAAGGTCAGTGAGCCACCCTTACCAGCCAAAAAGGTTAATAATAATTGAAGGGGTCGTGCCGCATGTTCTGCGCAATCTGAACAGAATCTACACTAGCCGCAACAAAGATCAACTTACATCTTCTGTGCAGTCTGATCTTGATCTTGAGGTTTCTGAATTATGTATAGTGAGCCACCCTTACCAGCCAAAAGGTTAATAATAATTGAAGGGGTCGTGCCACATGTTCTGCGCAATCTGATCAGGATCTACACTATCCGCAAGAAAGATCAACTTGCATCTTCTGTGCAGTCTGATCTTGATCTTGGGGTTTCTGAATTATGTATATACATTGTCTTCACTTTAAAGTATTAGACGCAATCAAATCACTCTTCAATCAGCCTTCAAGTACCTGTAAATATCGTTAGGCGGATTTAGTACCACTCACTAATATTTGAAAAGCACTTAAAGATGAGTGACGCTATCAAAAACAGTCTAAAACAAGGAAAAATAGATGACGCCCTAGAAACCAGTATACTACTCATAAGGGTATTATGCATACATATTAACTCTTATCCTGCGGAATAAGTTAAATAGAACTTTCAAGCCGATAGTAAAAAACAGAATAATGCTATATCAAACTTATTTTTGGCGAAAAATATCTTCCTATCGGACAGTGTAAATCCAAGATCAGACTGCACGTTCTGTGCAGTCTGATCTTGATCTACACTGTCCGAAAAAGGTCGGTGAGTCCCAATTATCAGCCTAAGGGTTAAATATTTGAATCCCGTTTAGAAGAAGCCTCGGTAAATATCGGAAAAAAAAAAACCCGAACACATTCACAGAAACAAAGTCAAAGTGGTTTCACGGTAGCATTCGGCATACCTCGCGTGATCCGGTGATCAAATCCCTCGGCTGTATCACGTAGCTTGATATGCACCTACACGGTACATTTCGCACGTCTCCGGAAGCACACCGTTTTACCGTTATTGAAACAGTAAGGCTCCTCTCAAAAAAGAAACCATAACTTAATTTTCTATCGTCATCTTTCTAAGAATATTTCAGTCGGCAGACAGTTTGTACACATATTTTTTAGCGTGGTTTATCAATTCCGTTGGGAGCTTTCAGCGACAGATCAGTAGATGTGAATAACTTCACCGTGGTTGTTCATGTAGTTGCTAAGCGATTTACAGGGGCGCCGCCATGTTTAAGATCATGTGATTGGTAGCCCAAAATGGAAGCCTCCTTTATACGGACGAGGTTAGATGTAGGTACGGAATCGGCCGAGTTGTGACGAGTGATACGGTAGAGACAAAAGCGAGGTTGAGGTGTATTAGCTAAAACTGAAAGTAGAATGGGTAGAGCGCAAGCGTGAATGACAGTATATTTGGTTGGTTGGTTGGTTATTTCCGTTTATTTATCGTCGCCACCGGTTGCCCATCTGAGCGACGCCCCCAGAAGACGGTTAGTTGTTACGGGGGATAGTGCAAGGATACAGGTCGAAACTACTGAGAGCTTCGCCTGGTTCTTTAACCTGCTCGGCGTATAGCACCGTCACACGGGACCTCGGTTTAATGTCTCATCCGAAAGACTATTAGTAATTTTTAGTTGGCCAGCTGGGGATACGAACCCACAATCTGTAGGACATTGTGTTCACGAGTCCTACGCTCTACCTACTGAGCTATATCGGCTGGTAAGTATATTTGGTTCAGGTCAAACCGATATAAGTACAGTGTGAGCGCGCATGCGTTGTTACGCATGATGTATTTGGTTCCGGACAGAACGATCACAGTAAGCGGATTTGCCATACAAATCCCCTAAAAATGGTACCTCTGTTACTCCAATTATACATTTGTCAGGGTTAAACTTGATCCCTTTGATCATGCTCTGTCTAACACGGATCGTAGGTTAGGGTCATGCTCTTGCCTTGTTTTACCATAAATCAGTATGTCGTATACAATGGCTGTGACACCGGTCATGCCCTCAAATATTTCATTTACTTTTTTATTAAATACTGTATGTCTGATAGTTTAGTTTAGTTTAAACATATTTATTTTACATCGATTGAGAAACAAGTTCTTACAACTTATACTAATCTCTCTCGATTCTGCTTCCTGGAAACTACACCAGTACTCGCGCCTAATGTGTGGGCCATTATGTCTGATGAAGCTGATATCCCGAATGGTAATCGTAACCATCTATATTGACCAAACGGTGTACTGAAAGTGGTGAGGAATGACGATTTTTCCTCCAGTTCTAAGCTCCAATAAGCATGAGTTATATCCAACAACGAAAAGAACTTTGCGTCCGTGAGTCGAGACCTGACGTCGTCTAACGTCGATCTATACTGACTCTCTCGTATATAAAAACTAACGTATAAACAATACCAACGTGCAGAGGAAGTGACGTCAAGCGCGGTAAAATGTTAGGTAAATAACGGCATTATAAAGAATGCATCTATATTGCGGACATACTAAGGGCCGCGAAATGATAATTAAACACGTACAGCGTAAAGTCTTAAAACATGAATATGCGACCTAGTGAATGCAAATTGCTGATTTAAACACTTCTTAAATGAAAGTCTCTCATATGCACTACTAATACTGAGTTAAAATTGGCGGGGAACTTAATTATTAGTATCTTAAAAGAATAAGCATTGCTTGATAAGTCAAGCTTGATAAGTCTCAATGCAGTTCATCTTGAATTAGGCACTGTAAGTAATACGCGAGGTTAATTGACCTTTCTGCAAACGCGAGTTTGGCATGCCCACCCTAGTAACGCGGTATTTTGGTCGTTATGCGCGACAACCAAACCAGAAAATGGTGTCGAATACATAGAGAAAGAGAGATTATTTCAGTTTTATTCTAGCTTATGTTTCGCTTTAATTAAAGTACCCAAAGCTTTTTTTCCCGACGTTCTTTTCAGTTGTGACTAAATCGGCAAAGTAACAAGAAAAAATACTTTGAATAATGTCATATTAACGAGAAATCGAAAAATGAAAACTGTGCAAATATGTTCGTAATTCCATGTTTGGTCACAGCATTTAAACTAAAAATAAATGGTGAGTAGATTGTTGTCGGCATTATCCATAACTTACTATAGGGCATAAGCTTTTAAGACGCTTCGTCAGTATATAACATGTCAGTTTGACAGTAAACAATATGAGAAAGGATTTACAAGTTAACTTTTTACCACACAAATCCGTGCAGTAACGAAGAGGGAAACTTTTGAAAACTTTCTCTTTTTCCTTAGATGTTTTCTACCCTTTCAAAGACAAATCTCATCATTGGAGCAACGTTTAATTTGTCGACAGCAAATGTTTTCAAAACAGCCGAATCTAATCTTTTGTTGTCTGGTAAAGATTTAATTAACACCTCTAACACCTGTTTGAGTGAAAATCAAGAAGTTTATTGTAAGTAATCAATAAGGTGGTTTATTTTTAACAGATGTATGTTGTAAAAAAACTTTTTAATTGGGGGTATGTTTGGTCACTTGGGTGATTGTAAGGATTATACTGATTTGGAATGGACGTGCATTTATCAGTCATGCGACAATCGTTGGGAAAACAAGCAATCGTTCGAGCCAGGCAAAAGTGACATTAACAGTCACATGCAATCGTCTTTATGAAACAAGAATAAATTATGAATGCTATAGTATTACAACAAGAGTCATATGGTGACGTTCCCAATGTCAAGTTATTTTTGAAACAGGTTGACGAGTGACTGTCAGTAAAATATCGTATGTACATGTAACGATTACGACTGTCTACCAGTAATGAATTGGAATTTGAAAGATGGACGTGCAGTTAGATTTCAATACAGGTAGTTCAACAAAACAGATTGGCATAACCGTTCTTTATTTCCCGAAAAACTGGAAAAAAAACCCTGCTTCTCTGTCGTTTGGTAAAGTAGCTGGTTTTTCGGAATCCTGGTTAAATCAACCGGCGACATTTTACGTAGATCTAGGTTTTTGGAACGGATAAATTTAGTTTTCCTTTCAAGGTATATAATTTAACAATTACCTTACCACATGATTCTTATGTGTAACTTTAATCCATTTTGAAATAATTATTGTAGAATCCAGTCTAAGAACTATTAAACAAAAGGAAAACAATTACACTGTCAATAATAAAGTCTATCACTTTGTCTGACCCTTGTGTTTACATGATGCGCTATACTGCGTTTTGATTTGCTGATATGACCTGTCAATCAAAATCGGCAGAAAGGTCAATTTATCTATAGATCAAAACCCCTTGAATTAATGTTCTGAAATTTCCAAAGGGAATAATTCCACTATGGGTCTGTTGATAATGCCACCGACTGTTCTAATTTTCGCCGACCGAACGAGCCCATCTCTCCCGGGCACGAGATCGTCAACGACTGCCAGTCTCCATTGCGCACGTGGAACGTCATCGTGGACTTGTACTACGTCGCTGACTGATATGGACTGTTGATTGTTCCCTGAAGTACGGTGTTGCTCCTGAATAGCGGTCAGGTAGTCGTGTCTCCATCGCTTGCGGAAGTCATCTATGAGTTTAATCTGAACCCTGGCACGTTGTGAAATGTTATGGCGCATGCCAAGGCTCGAGCTTAGGTCAGATTCATCTGTAGTGTTGTAATACGGTAACGTGGTAGTGCGTCTGCCGTATAGAAGATGGGCTGGCGTCAACGGTTCTGGTTCTGCATGCATGCCCGACGAAATGTATATCAATGGTCGATCATTCATAACGGCTTCTATCTCCGTAATAACGGTCTGTAACGTGTCGAATGTAACGTAAGCACGTCGTAGGGTCTTCTTAAGTGCTGTCTAGGTGAGACCAATTAACCTTTCCCACCAGCCGCCATACCAAGGAGCTCGCTTAGGTATGAACTTCCATGTGGTTCCTTGACTTGTCAAGGTGTCTTGAACATGCCAGGGCTCGAACAAGCGTGTGATCTTGTTTGATGCTGCCATAAACGTTGAAGCGTTATCGGAAATCATGATGTGTGGCAAAGATTTTCGGCTGCAGAATCTTCTGAAGGCTTGTAAAAAGCTTTTTCTGTCAAGTCTGGTACGACTTCTAGATGTTCTGCTCGTGTAGAAGCACATGTAAATCAACAAATGTAGGCCTTTGACACAGTTCTGTCTCTAGTTCGTACGTAAAGAGCGCCTGTGAAGTCGACGCCTGTCATTGTATCTTCTACTCGATATCTGGGTTACGAGAGAGGGTCTGGGAGTGAGTATGGTTTGCCGATTGCTTTTCTGCACGTGACGCATTTGCGTAGAATCCTCTTTACACATTGGCAAATAGCAGGGATCCAATACTTCTGTCGACTGTAAGTAATTGTGGAATCGACTCCTGAATGCAGCATTCTTTGATGGCAATCAATTACAATTAAACGTGTCAACGGGTGTCTTGATGGTAACAGGTAATGGAATCTAGAGCTCTCGGTCAGTGGGCCATTGTGGATACGTCCCCCGCAACGGATTCCTCCGTCATTATCCATAAATAATCGAAGTTGCCTTATTGTCTGTGAGCGGGATTTACCGGATCTCATGTTATCATCTCTGTCTGGTATGAACTGGACTGACAGTCTATTAGCCATGTTTTCTCTGCTCTTTGCAACTCATAGGAGGTTAGGGGTTCGCGTTTCTCCCCGGAATTTCTACAGTTCTGTATGAATCTCATTACAAAGGCAGTAACACATAGTAGTTTCTGGTAACAAATGAATCTGTCTATACCATTTACTTGATAGATACCGGGGGAATTAAGCGTGGTAACAGTGCTGGGGTCTGTACTTAAAGTGTCGATTTCATCATCGGAAATGTTGTGAAGGGAAGATATCAGCACTACTGCGTCTTGTGGATCCCAAGTAGGCCACATTAAAGGGGTGCTGATCCAGCAGGGTCCCTTTTGCCACAGGTTGTTGTTTGCAAACTGCATGGCTGTTATTCCACGGTTTAAAGAATCTGTGGGATTGTAGTTCGTTCGGCAATATTTGCATTTGTGATTTTCTGTGAGGTCTTTTATTTCTTTGACTCTGTTCTGGACGAAGCGGGATAAAGGCTTCTTTGTTTCTAACCAGTGTAGAACTATCTGGCTGTCTGACCAAAGATAGAAGTCTGTGACTGTCAATGAATTCTGTATGTGACTGAGAAGTCTGGCACCAATTGTAGTCGCCATTAATTCTAGGCGAGGTAACCTCAATTTTTCAAGTGGTGCCACACGATTCTTTGCCATTATAAGGGACGACTGTTGACCTTTGCAGAGGTAAGCTGCGGTTCCATACGATAACTGGCTAGCGTCTACGAACACGTGTAGCATAGTGGGTGAATTTATAACTGCTTTGGGATCTGTTAGGTACCATCGTCTGTACTAAGTTGTTGAAAGCGAATTCAAATCTTGCACCAAGTTTTCCCATCTCCGTTGCATATCTGGTGGTAGTAGTGTATCCCATTCGAACTTTTCTTTCCATATTTCTTGTAACATAATGTCATATCAATTCAGGCATTTAACACGATATATCTGAGCCATGCCTTGTGAAAAGAGGGCTTTATACATCTGGTGCCATGCATCACGGAGGTGCATCAAGCCCCCTTTTGCCAATGGCTCATACTCTACAGTGTCTACAGCATTTTTATTTTTCGTCCTTCACAATAATTTGTGAATGAATGAAGCGGGAAAGTCTATATATAGATGTTGGATTTACCATTGTTTTGGCGATGATGAATTAGGGCGTATCTTTGTGAATGATGAAGCAGGAAACTCCATATATGGCACCATTGTTTTAGCGATGATTTAATTCGGGCGGACAACGCCTAAGTCAGTTAGACGCTGTGAAGAAAAAATTAAACGATTTAAACAGCCACTGTCGGTCGGTAGGCTCCCTCCTTTTGGCTGTTTAAATCGTTTAATTTTGTCTTCACGGCGTCTAATACATAGACATATAGAATTTGAGCCGTGCTCTGGCAAAAGGGGGCTTGATGCACCTCCTTGATGCATGGTACCAAGCGAGACATCACATAATTATGGATCCATAAAATCCATTTTCTCTGACAACCGACGAAATAAGCAGGTAAAATGGTCCTTTGAATTGCAGAAAATTGGCCGAAAGCAAAAAGTTTGGGGCCTTGTAAGCTTGCGGGGACTGCGCAGGCTGACCTGGGTTGATACAGTTTGCAGATGCGCTAAGCCCCCTTTTCACAGGGCATGGCTCAGAGATATCCTGTTAAACGCCTGTATCGATATGACACCGCAATAAACTAGTTTACTACAGTATTGATTTTCTTTATATTTCAAAATATAGATTGACGGATTTATGTTTAAAAAAAAAAAATCTTTATGTTTCCCATTTTCCTCTTTATACAGTCTTTGTCGAGTTATCGGTGCTTGTGTGTGTAAATTTAAATGGTAGATGAATATGAATGAGGGAGGCGGGTTTTATGCGCGCATGCGCGGTAAACCCAAATAAACGCGACGTTTAAACTGGCAGCCTGTTATCGATCTTGGTATCAACAACAGGTAACACCAGATGCTAACAAGTTGGGTTTCTGCGCGGTTCGAGATTTCATGAGATAATGCGAGACCTGGAAATTTAAATTGTGATATTATTTATGCACAGAGACAGACCTTATCGATAAAGATTAAATTCTTTAGCAAGTTTGATAAATTGATTGTGACCGGAAAAACACTTTGTCAGTCACGAAAATCTCAGACGAAGATGGAATATTGCTCGGTTATTTTAAAACAGAAAATAAGGCATTCTGTTATAGGCTGTCTGATTGGTGGGTTTGGTACATATGAAAACCAATAGCTGCCGTCGATAAATCGGGTGTGCCTGTTGTCTATCGGACGGTTACGGGAGATACAAAGGGTACCAGTTTACGCGACGTTTAAATGATTAAATGGTCGAAATAAACCCTGCTTGAGGCAGTTTAAAGGAAATACAGCGTCAGAATTTTTCAAATATAAGCCTTCTGATTGGACGAAAAAGTAGGGCAAAGACTACTATACTTATCATAATTTTGGCGCGACCTTCTCGGGTAAAAGATGAATTTTAAAAACTGTTTTTTCTTATTTTTAGCGCTTAAACTGAAAATGTTTGTATTTTAAAACGAAGGATTATTGACTATGCAAGCAACAGGTAGATCTATCAAATCATAATTTTGTCGTCATTGTGTGACAATATGAGAGTTTAAACATGCGCACAAAATCTGTTCGGCATTGTCTGTGCACGTCAATATTCTTCGAAGATTCGACCTGTCTGCTATGACGCATCACAGTCCTGTACGGTACAAATGACATGAATATAGGCAAAGCCTAAAAGCGAGCAGCGCTTGAAGCGTTTGCTACTTTGATACTGAAGAAAGTGAATCTCCAAATCTACTGTCTTAAAATTATAGGGGGTAGATTAGATCTAGATATAATTCAGATTTTACAATCTCACTAAACTTCAAAAAATGGTTAATCTCTGAATTATGGAAGGGAATTGCTGTCAGTAAAGAAGAAAGACCAATGTAATAAGAAAAGAAAAATAAAAAATAAAAACTCAATGGAGTTCCCATAATGGGCTAGATAGCCCCTTAGGAAATTTGTAGATTCTTTGCCAGAATTTAGGGATTTTGGAGGGGTTTGTGGGAATGTCATATGATCAATAATGTGGATCCATTATATAGGACTGTATTCAAATAAGTATGATAATGACATATTTGATGTCATAGAGTTATGTTTTGCAAAGCAACCAGTCCATTATTTGAATGCCAAAGTTTACTGCATACACGTATCCGTCCAGTGTTGTTACGTTCGCAAAGAAAAGTCTATTTTGTAGTAGATCTACCATATTCATCTGTGTGTAACAAAAAAGCAAAATGTAGAAAAAAAGCCCCTTTAACATGGAAATCCTTTGGTAGCACTTGTGCATATAGTCTTGTATCTCAGTTTGTACATCATACATTCAGCTAGGGCAGGGGTATTGTGTTGGAGTCTGTTTCCAGGGTAGCATTTCCCGTTGATTCTCAGCAAAATGTTGACATGATCAATTTGTGTGACTGAGCAGGTATTCTTGAACCAGGCTATGTAACAAACGGGACCTCAAAGCTGTTATATCAGCTTTGTTGCCCTCAAGTCTGTACAGCAATACCCTGTTAGCCAGAGGTATCATGTTCCAGTTCCACATCAGTCATCATTTTTCCCTTTATCATTGGACCTGTTTGAGAGAATGAATGGACAAACAAACAGACTGACCAACTGACTGATGGAATTGTACGTGCTTGAAGCAATTTTTCCATGTTGATATCTAGGGCTATGAATTTGTTACATTCTTTGATTATCAAAGCAAACAGTTTGAAATATTTTCATCTTTTACTATCTTTTTTGTCATAATTATAGTATTGTAGCTCAGTTCATACATCATACATTCAGCTAAGGCAGGGATACTGTGTTGGAGTCCATTTCTAGGGTAGCATTTCCCGTTGATTCTCAGCAAAATGTTGACAAGATCAATTTGTGTGAGTCAGCAGGTGTCATTCTTAACCAGGCTATATAACAAATTGGAACTCAGAGCTGTTATATCAGCTTTGTTGCTCTCAAGCTTGTGCAGCAATACACTGTTTGCCAGAGATATCATGTTCCAGCTCCACATCAGTCATCATTATTCCCTTTATCACTGGACCTGTTTGAGAGAATGAATGGACAGACAAAAAGACTGACCAACTGACTAATGGAATTATTTGTACTTTATGCAATTTTGCCATGTTAATATCTAGGGCTATGATTTGTTACAACCTTTGATTATCGAAGCAAACAGTTTGAAATATTTTCATCTTTTACTGTCAGGTATTTACAAAATTAGACAAAGTCAGAGAACAACTTTAAAGTTTTGTAAACATTCATAAGTTCTGGGTCAAAATGGCACCTTCCAAAGAGTTTAGAGTTGTCTTAGGTGGCTGAGTGCTTGAATTAGTAATAAGACCCTGGGTTCGATCTGCCAAAATAATGTTTTACTTTTAGGGGAGTGTCTTTAGGCAATGCAAGGTACATCCAAAGCATGGACTTCTTGTAAAACCTAGGAAAATACATAAATAACTGAGCTGTCAGTCTGATAGTAAGGCTGAAATGATTTTGAAAGGAGAGAAGAACACCATTTAATCAATACAAAAAGTCCTAGTTTCAAAAATGATCCGTCTAAAAGAAGCTGGTTAAAAATTATGGTCCTTTTTTCAAATTGTTATCTGACATTGGTATTTGAAGTGAGGTCATGACTATTTAGTCATAGTTTGACAACATAGAATTTCTTGATTAAAGTTATGAACAACATGATATATAGTTTACTTGCATGGATCAAGGGAAAAAGTAAAGACTGAGAATTTTCAGAGATTTAAGTTTATAAATATTTCGTTTGAATGGAGTTTTATGTTACTTTTCACAGCAATTCTGCTTATTTCTTGTTATTAATTATATCTTAGCAAAGTTACAACAAGTGCTAGGCTGTGGCTGTGGTGCCTTGCTCAAAGATACTCCCTTATGACTGACAGTGCAATCAGGAGTTGAAACAGGATTTCTTGATAACAAACCCTTTGCCTTGAGCATATAGATGTAGATCACCCCAGGGATACAAAATAGTCACCTATAAGAACTAATCTGTAGAAAAAAAATATTTCAATGGCTTTCAAGTCCTTGTCGTTACTTTTCCACAAATCTATTTTTAACAATCAATTCATCATATTGGTATTTTTTTTTTTTATGCAGCTGACGGTTTTGCTGGGATGTAATAAAATTAAATTTGTTGAAAGCTGAGTAATGCAGGAATGTTAAAAAGGCATAACAGCAGATTTTGTTTTTGGAAGTTAAAAATATCTTTTCATGAACTAATAAGCAATATTATTCTTCAAAAAAAAGGGGTTAGACCAAGATATTGTGTCAAAAGAAAATACATAAAGGAATATCCCATTTTTAAAAAAAAAAAAAAAAATGTTGCCTTATCGTGTAACAGGGTAGTTCTAAATACATTTGGCTGACAGATACCATATTTTGGATGATTAGGATTATTTCAGATGATGGAGGCACTCTAGGTTATCATTTTATGGGTAATGAGTTTGAGCCCTGGTGCTGACAATTTTGGTGTGCCTTTTTTTCTCTCACCTTTGCCACATTGAGAGTACAGTATCATTTCTTGGTGATGTATCTTACCAACTAGCAAACACCTTGAACAAAATTCTTTGCTCAAATTCAAGTTTTACCCAGCTGAAACCTCTACATTGGAGAATAGATTGGGAAAAAAATGAAAAAAAAAAAAAAAACTGTTTCAGTCTGTAGAAAAGACAGCTATCCAAAATTTAAAAATAATTTAGCAAAATCATCTCAGAATTTCCACTAGTCCAACAATGTAGATCCTATTTTAGAGAATAACAAGCTGAACAAGAATTCATGTTCTATGCAGTCAATTTGAAATTTATATCTACAATATCAAAAACGTAAAAAGAAATTCTGACAGAGTTTGATAGGATTTACAACAAGCACAATTTGGGACCGCAATTTGGCAGCTAATTCACAACAGAAAGAAAGAAACATACCGAGATTGAAAAAAGGAAGAGATTTCCTCTGTTAAAAAAAATAATGATTAAAAAAAAAAAAATCACTGCTGTAAGTGGGCCAATTAGACCTATACCCTTTTGCTCCTAACAGAGAAAAAAGTAAAAAAAGAAACTTTAAATCCAAGATCTAGATGAAAATCGACTTTCCGGCACTATCCACAAAGATAAACTTACTTTGCCCTGGCCAAGTTGACCTGGGGACGAGTTAAATACTGGCCGAGTTGCTTTGCATTCTTCACACATAAAAAATTAAAAAATAGGGAAAACGTCATAATGAAATATGAACGAAGTTTTTATTGGCAAGAGCGCGAAAAAACTTTAAAGAAAAGATCCATTGGCTCACCCGAAATGGTTTTCTGCTCCTTATTAATTCTCGTAACGTTTACATTTGTATTCGGAAATATCCGTACATCGGACAGATACGGAAAATCCCGAATTCATTCGTATTTGTCAAGATCTCGCGAGGGTCTCGTTTGTAGACTGGAACGCTGTTTCATATCACGTGATTAACAAGGTTGTCAGAAATTATAGGGCAGAAACGCTCTTAGAACCAGTCTTTTACGTCCCTTCCGTCCGCCATATTTGAATTTGTAAAAAATCAACTTCCGGTCCACCACTTTTTCGAGGCATCAGGTATGTACATTTTTGACACCATCTCTACCAATAAGCTCTCGATTACGCGAGGCGTCGCTCCTCGACGCCTCTTGTGTGCTGCTCGCTATTAATACACGGTGCGTAAATTGCCTCTTAACAAGTGCTGGCGGAAACTGGTAATAAATGGTACGTCTGTGGAAAAATCAAGCAGTTTTTCACTACAAATTTCTCAAAAAAACAAAATGACTTCAAACGGGGAAAGTACTTCTTTTAAAATACCAATCGTTTACTGCAATCCTCTGAAGACAGTTTCTAACTATAGACATGGGGGAAAGCCAGAATTCGTGCAACAGACTGACAACGAAAATGACGCCCCCACCTTGCTGAGCTTATATCGAGCGACAGCGAGTTACGAGCGAAGCCCTTTTTGCGGTAACACCGTTCTAGATTTTTTGAAAATGAATTCCGACTTCGCTCTGGGTTTTAGTCTAAATCTAGATGGGGGTGGCTAAAAATCGTGTGTCTTCCTAAACTGGTACCCGTTGTATCTCCCTATATGTGATACGAAGATCGATAACAGGCTGCCTGTTTAGTGTCTTGCAGTTAGTCGCACAGCGTCACATGTATCACAACCTTTCGCATATTTACTTGATTGGTAAAAAATGACAGTAATAATTTACCGATTGGATGATTACATGTACACGTATTTAAAAATCATCGTCACTAATGAAAACAGATTATCTACATTCCAACTCACTTTAAGCGTATTAAACGTCAAATTTTGTATTCATATCTGCAAATTTCCATGCCAGAAAACATGTACTATGAATTGTACTACTTTTACGTCATACACGATCCATTTTGTTTTGGCGAAAAAATATTGTGTTGAAGAAATCATGACAAAACTTTTTTTTTTTTTTTGACGTTTCAAAATGCCATTTATAGCGACAGCGGGATTTAAGTTAAATTTTATTTTATTAATTAGGCTATTTTTCCCATAATAAATATATTTATCAACATGTTCTGAGAGCTTGCTGATAGGTCTAGATCTAAAAGGGTTTTTCTTTATCCATAAAGGATATTATCAAACAGGATATCTACCCGACAGTCTGGATTACCCGCTTCTTACACTACTCTTGAAGTACGGCGGGGTACCAGACTAATCTACCCTATAGCTCAGAAATTTCTTTCCTTGGATTGTTGATTGTTAAATGTTGCGATAGGATACATTCCTCTCTCACCACTGATCATTGTTTCGACGATGGACGTGTGGGAAAACAAATAGGGAAAAAAAGAGCTACAAATAATCTGATTTTGGCGATCTACGCACTCTGATTAAAATAAAAACTCAAGTAAAGCATGGGTAGATGCACTAGCCGACATGGTAGATCTATAATTGAAATTATGCCGAAAAACGGCTTTGAACAACATACAAAGAAATCAGAGCGCGTAGATCGCGTTAATTAGATTATTTGTAGTTTTTTTTTCCTGTCTGCAATTGTCTCTTACTAGCACAGCAATAGATTGTTTATAGACTATTAGATTTCTTTTCTTATAGTCACTCACTGAAATCTTCACTATCGGTTTACATTTTTGGTGTTTACTCATTTTATTTGACTTACTGTACTTGTGATATCACATGACTGATTTTAGGGAGAGAAACTTATATAAGCTTTTATGCTTTCGTTCTAATCCTTTTCGTAATGCTCTCTTGTACTTGATGCAACATATGGAAATATATTGAATAAAATACAGGGTAATTAAGAAATAATTACCGCCTCGACCCGGGACCAGGCTGTACATAGATCTACTTGCAATGAGGAAATGTGTCCGGTAAATGCTCTTTAAAAGTATGTGAACCAATAATCATTACAAGTTATTTGACTCTGAACCAAAATAAAAAAAAAAAATGTCGGGAAACTGACTTCATTTTGTCAAGAGAATTCGGGACCGTTCGTATTTCACATACATGTATAAAACTACAGGAGAAGAATGTTTCTATCGCAATGACTTTTGACAACCCTTGAAATTAGTTTAAGCAAAGCCGGGATTCGAACTCAAAACCCCATGAATTCAAGATCTAGCTCGTCATTCGAATTATTAGATCTAGCGATCTAGTCCACAAATTATCCATGTCGCTCATATTGAGGCTTTGCCCTTTTTCGTATTACCAGGGCATTTTCCCAAGCTTTATATTCGGACGAGGTTAAATGTAGGTACGGAATCGGCCGAGTTGTGACGAGTGTCCCTAGCCTCTAAGGCTAGAGGTACGGTCCGTATTCAGATATACGGTCCGTATTCACAGACACTGCTATATCAAAAAGGTTTATTCAAGGATCTTCCATGTCAAACAATTATGAATTCCTACCATAGATTTTATAAGACGTTGCCTTCGGCCAATACCGACCACGGTCGCATTGTTTCCGAGATCAATTAAAATCGGTCATCAACGGAGCTATATCACAAGTTTGTCCAGAGATAGTTTATGCACACTATCATTGATATCTGACCTAAGGATTCTATTAGGAAAGTCTTGCCAGTTGAGGCCATATATTTTGGCGCATTATGATTCTAACATAGAAATCTGAATTAGGTCTATGGAAGGATGATTTATGTTACATGTATAAAATGTTACTGACCCAGAAAGTTTTTTTTTTAATGTATAGGCTTGACTAAACAAGCAGACAGTATAGATCTAATCAGATTGCACCTTCTGTGCAGTCTGATCTTTATCGATGCGTTCTGAAAGCTGCCCCCCTTTTTTGCCGCTGAAAAGGTTAAGGCAGGGAAATCAAAGTGCTTCTGAAAACATTTTCTGTTATTTTTCTAACAAGCAGATGACTTTTCAAAACACTGTGGTAAAAGGAGAAGTTGGTTCTTACGAGCAGTTTCTCCTCTCATAATAATACTTTCTCATGTTTCATGCTTTAACCCTTTACCACACAATCCCTAGTTTCAACGACCTTGAGAAAGAAGCTAGGTTTTTGAAAAGGAGAAAATTTCTCCTTTACCCATGGCATGTGTGAGCCATGCTCTAGCAAAAGGGGGCTTAATGCATCTCCGTGATGCATTTTACCTAGCAAGTCATTACAGTATTATAGATCCATAAAATCCATTCTATCAAACAAACAACTGAATCATGAGTTAGACTGGTCCTATAAGGTGCCAGAAATTGACCAATAGCAAAAAGTTACGACTCGTGTCAACCTGCGCGGACTGCGCAGGCTGACATGGGTCGATACTTTTTGAAGATGTATTAAGCCCCCGTTTCAAAGAGTGTGACCCATATATTTTCTACTCTTTGAAAGAAATTTTATTCCATTTGAGCAAAATTTGATAAGTCGTCTGCAAATGCTTTGGATTTGGACAAGTCCAGAGTTTCGTCATTTGATAAAGAGTAAACTCATATTGATAATTCATCTAGAAACTCATACTGATATCTTGTACAGGCCCTGAAGATGTTTTCAAAGTTGTTTACTGCATTTTCTTTTCAGGATTGTATGGGTTTAACTCTTTACCAGATGACAGATTAAACCTTTACCAAACGATAAAATTTCAGACTGGTCCAAATTGAAAGCATTTGCAGACGACAAAATAAATGTTAACGAAAAATTGAAGTTTGTTTTGGGGAGGGCAGAAAACATTGCGGGAAAAGGAGAAAATGCTGGTTACCAGCATTTTCTCCTTTTCCCACAATGTTTTCAAAAGGCTTCTTTCTCAGGGTCGTTAAAAGTCGGGATTTTGTAGTAGAGTTAAACCAAATACAGTGCCCTGACTTGGACACACACACACACACACACACACACACACAGCTTGAATTTACCTTGAGACAAGGATTCAAATTTGATTGCAGAATTTTTCTTGGTATTTCTCCCTTACATACTAACCACATTATATTTGCCAGTTTTTTTCTTTCCAAAGTTGGTTTATGAAATGAGCATATGGCCTCAGACAACTTCAACCCTTTACCACACAATCCTGAGTTTTAACGAACCTGAGTTACAGACCTATTGAAAACATTGTGGAAAAAGGAGAAAAAGCTGGTAAACAGATGTTTTCAACCCTTGTAGAGTTAAATCAAACCATCTAAGCCATATCTTATTTGTGCATCTGCAAGTGCTGTCAGTTTGGACACATGTAAAATTTCTTTGTATTGTAAAGAGTTAAGCCATCATTTCCACCTCTCAAATATCCAACCATTACGATACTGATAATTTTTGATTGGTCAACTTCAATTATACATACCGGTAACCCTCAAAGCATCTTTCACGAAATATGTTACCCTTTGCAGCTTGTGTAGTTCACAAAAAGATAACACAATCTGCAGTCTGATCTTCGATCCACACAGTCCGATTCGCCGAGACATTCTAGACAGAAAGAGCCTTGACATGGCACTTCTTGGGTTTTTTTTTTTTTTTTTTTGCGGGGGGGGTACTAAAAAAGTGAACTGGATTTACATGTATGTGGCTTTTCTGGGTTGAACAGTTCATTTACCACCAGAATCTCCATAAGAACTGAACTTGAAAAGCTCATTTCTTCATCACATTTCATGTTGGCCATTGCCTTCCCACAATTACAATCAAAGCGCTGAAGGCGCTGAAGGCCTTGGCATCAGAACGAGTGAAGAGGTAGGAAAATGAAGCCCAGGAGCTCAATGTTGCTATCACATTTATACAGGCTTAAAAACTGCTATCATATTTGTACAGACTAATAAAAAATATCTACATGTCTCACACTGACAGTCTGTGGAGTTGACAACAGAATGGAAAAACATAAATTTCTAAAGGCCAATATAATGAGTATTTTTGTATAACCTTGGTCTCATGGTCTTTATGGATTGGAGGGAGATAATTTTCAAAAGATTTTCTGCTTCCTATTTTCTTACTTTACGTTGCTTTGGCAACAAATCATGGTAAAAAAACCAAAATGAGCAGCGTGCAACAGCAGGGAATACTTCTAGAACGTGCAAAAATCCACAATGGCCAAGCAATGAATCATACTTTTCTTGAATTTTACCACACTCAGTCTATAGGTTGAAAAAAGTAACCATGTCCTTTGAGCAATGACAAGGACAAACACAATCTTTAAAGGCTAATATCACAGAGCACGATTTGGTGTCTGAGAAGACAATCTTTTACGTATTTCTTTTTATTTTTAAGTTTTGGTTTCTATGGCAACAAATTTTAAGACGTCCGCATTCGGGCGCCAATGCTTGGTTGATTTTCAGTGAAAACACAAAGTTGAAAAAGGGGCATAACTTGATAGTTATTTACCCTTATTGTTTATGTTTCCCTTTTGATAGTTAACAACTTGTCCAGGTTTTAAGAAAACATTTTCAGTAATAACAAAGATATTGTAAAATGTCAAATAGTTTGCATGACGACGACACAAACGACGAAGATGATGACACTAGGGCTATAAAAATACCATGTCTCTAAAAACAGCCGAGCTAAAAGTTCTCAGTCGAAAAAGGGGCATAACTAATTACTTCCAAAAATATTTTGGTGGTTACCTACCTCTGTTGTACTGATATAAATTCCCCTTTTAATAGTCAACGAAAAGTTCAAGTGTGAAGTAAGTATCTTCATTAATGACAGATATGATAAAATGTCAAAGGTTCTGAAAATTTAAAGCAATAGAAAAAGGGCCTAACTGTGTCAAAAATATTTTGATGGTTACCTGCCCCGTTATATGGGTACCCTTTTGACAGTAAATAACTTGTACAAGTTTGAAGTAAATATCTTCAGGAATAACAGAGATATCAAAAAATGTCGAAGTTTTTGCACGACGACAATGACGCATAGGCTTTGACAATAGCATGACGCTTTCTTCGTAAACAGATGATTCTAACTTAGAAATCTGAATTAGGTTTATGGAAGGATGATTTATGTTGCATGTAAAAAATGTTACTGACCCAGAAAGGTTTTTTTTTTTTAATGTATAGGCTTGACTAAACAAGCAGACAGTATAGATCTTATCAGATTGCAGATGAGCTAGAGACTACCAATTGAATAAAATCATATGGATCATACAAGACTCTTCAAGGTACATTTCTATAAAAGTTTTATCAAAATATCCGCTGTAAATGCCACTGTTTTAAATTTTCGCATTGAAAGTCTATGAATCTCTAAGTTGCCATGATCAACCAAGTTGGAAAGCCGATTTTCATGAACAAGGGGCCGTTGGACCTAAAGCCCTCATCTAAGTAAAGTCATCTAGGATTGATAAATTTGAAGAGCTCCTGGTTGTGAATATGGAAAACACAATTGAGCCATGCTCTGGCAAAAGGGAGTTTAATGCATCTCCCAGATCCATCAATCCAAACGAGCCGTCACATATTAATGGATCCATAAAATCCATTTTGTGGAGCAGCCGACTGAATCATGAGGTACACTGGTCCTTTGGCATGCAGAAAATTTGCCAAAAGCAAAAAGTTTCGACCCAGGTCAGCCTAAATACCTATGGAGATCAAGATCAGATTGCACTGAATGTCAAGTCTGATCTTCGATATAAAACACCCACCAGCTACTTAACTCTTGAACACACATTCTCGAGTGTTAAGTACTCCAAGGACATAGCCTCATGAAAACCTTTTGGGGAAAAAAAAAAAAGAAAATGCTCTCTTTTTTCCTACAAGGTTTTCTGCACTTTCACAGCCAATAACCAACATTTCAGCTAAATCCATCTTGCCGTCCGCAAATGTTTTCAATTTAGACAAGTCTAAAATTTCATCGTTTTTTTTAAAGATCAACTGGTTTTCAATGGCTCATGTTACAAACTTTAATACATATTTGGTATTGTATGCTCCGAGTTTGCTATGGGTCGAAATGGTTATGGGCAGAGATGTCATATCTGGACAATTCTGACAGGAAGAAATAAGGCATATATACCAATCACATACATACTTATACCTTCAGACACGAGGTGCACAGTAATTTTACGAAAATTAAAGGTTTTGAGACACCATATTCAGAGAAAGAGCACATCGTCTGCGTAAATACGCTATCATTATTTGTCATACACATGGTGTGTAGAAAAAGGATAAACGAACGATCCCGATTAGTGCTCGGCAACGGCACCCTTCACAACTCGGTCGATTGCGTACCTACATCAAAACATTTGATCAACGATCACCTGAGGTTTGCCAGTTGTTTCTTTCACTGTTGAGCGCATGAATTTGCAGTTATGAATAACCTCACGAGGGCCTCAAATTCTCACTCAACACTTTCGTACGATTAAAATCGCACATCTATCAAAGTTTGTTGTGAAATTAAACCTTACTGTGATGTTCAAATCTAAATATATCGAAATATTTTATTATTTACAGGGGTCGTTTCCTTCAGCGTAGTGAGATGGATTGCAGACAGTACTTTTCACTTTTACTCGGGTTTTTCCGTAAATGCTTGGATGGGATTGAAATTTTAGTATACGATTCCTATGGCCTTAGACCTGGCAAGCCAAGCCCAGGCCAAAAACGATCTATCAATAATAATTATAGACAGGGGGAAGGTAGTTTATTCAATATCTCCTCCAAGATGGGAAAAGTTAAATGATTTGTTTGTTTGCTTGTACCGGTATATGGGTTTAACACTATTTTCAACTTTCAACATTATTTGTTATATTGCAATGGCCAGTGCACCTATCCATGTTTTCCTTGAGTTTGTATTACCAGTATTTGCCGAAATATTCATCCAAAGCCACTAGCAGATTTCTAACATAACAAGATTCAAGCAACATTCAGAAGTGAGAGAGGAGTGAATCCTGTCACAATGACTACCATCAGTCCTTGAAAAGGAATCAGCCCATCTGGAAACAGTTTAACGAACAACAGATAACAAGAGATCCATGACGGGCCCTTATCGCTAAACTGCTTTAGATATACATGGACATAGGAAAATTGACATACAATGTGACATTTTACTGTGTACAAGACATAGAATTTTATTTGTCTAAATTGACTAAATTGAGAGGATTTATAGATGAAAAATTAACTGTGGCTCAAAAGATGAGATTTGTCTTTGAAAAAGTAGATAAGGAGAAGTTGCTACTTAACAGCATTTTCTCCTATTCAAACATAGTTTTCAAAACCCTCCTTCCTGACCTCAGGGATGTTAACACAAATGATAGTTTGGTAAAAGGACTCATTCATAAGAAGTCCTTAAACCTTTACGGTTACCACACAATCCCGACTTTCAACAACCTTGAGAAAGAATCCTGAAATGATAACATAATGGAAAAAGGAGAAAATGCTGGTAACAGGAAATTTTCTCCTTTTCCCACAATATGGCCCGTGGAGCAAGTAATAACAAAAACCCATGACTGTTTTTAATCAGTTACATGTATTTACTTATTTAACAGACAATTCTAGTTCGACTAATTAGACCGCCGCCATCTTTGATGGTCACGTGACCGTCCGCCATAACGGTACTGCAAATTCCTGGACGTACAATGTATATCTGTATCAGACATCGTCACTGCGAAAATATTTCGATTAATTCATATAGTATGGATCCCAATGTGATCCTTTTCTGTGGTAGATCTGATACATTATTCATGGGTCTTTGTACATGAACTGAATTTGCGCTCTTTAATTTCTTCTACAGCTATATATTCTGCGTCCAGTGTGGATCAAGACCGGGCGGCTAGAAAGTGTTGTTTTGTCTTCGATTCTGCACTGTCCACTAACTTGAACTTTTCTAACTAAAACAAGCTTCAAAACTTATTTATGTTTTATTTTTCATTTTGATTTTACATGTACCTACCAAACGCTCTGAGATTGCCATTACAGTTATATTTTGTGGCCAGTATGAATCAAGATTGGACTGTACTAAATGTGGGATCCCGTCTTGATCTCACTCTGTCGGCCACAAAATGGTTTTCTTACCACAAAATTTTCGATTTATTTTCTCGTTTATGGACTTAAATTTCATTATTCTTATTCTCATTTATTATTCAGAGTTCCCACAATGTATTTCTTTAATTTGACCTAATGACCTAGTTTATGATCCCAGGTGACCCAATTTCAAACTTATTCGAGATTTAATAAAGACAAACATTCTGACCAATTTTCAAGGCAATTAAGCAAAAAATGTGGCCTTGTAGAGTGTCCACAAGGTGTTTCTTTAATTTGACCTAGTGACCAAGTTTATGACCCCAGGTGACCCAACTTTAATCTCATCCGAGATTTAATTAAGGCAAACATTCTGACCAACGTTCAAGTCAATTAAGCAAAAAATGTTGCCTCTAGAGTGCCTAAAAGGTATTTCTTTAATTTGACCTAGTGACCTAGTTTATGACACTAGGTGACACAAATTCAAACCCATCCGAGATTTCATCAAGACAAACAATCTGACTAATTTTCAGGTCAGTTGTGAAAGAAATGTGGCCTCTAGAGTGTCCACAATGTATTTCTTTAATTTGACCTAGTGACCTAGTTTATGATTCCAGGTGACCAAATTTCAAACTCATCCGAGATTAATTAAGGCAAACATTCTGACCAATTTTCAAGTCAATTGAGCAAAAATGTGGCCTTTAGAGTGCCTACGAGGTATTTCTTTAATTTGACCTAGTGACCTAGTGTATGATCCCAGGTGACCCAATTTCAAACTTATTCGAGATTTAATAAAGACAAACATTCTGACCAATTTTCAAGGCAATTAAGCAAAAAATGTGGCCTTGTAGAGTGTCCACTAGGTGTTTCTTTAATTTGACCTAGTGACCAAGTTTATGACCCCAGGTGACCCAACTTTAATCTCATCCGAGATTTAATTAAGGCAAACATTCTGACCAACGTTCAAGTCAATTAAGCAAAAAATGTTGCCTCTAGAGTGCCTAAAAGGTATTTCTTTAATTTGACCTAGTGACCTAGTTTATGACACTAGGTGACACAAATTCAAACCCATCCGAGATTTCATCAAGACAAACAATCTGACTAATTTTCAGGTCAGTTGTGAAAGAAATGTGGCCTCTAGAGTGTCCACAATGTATTTCTTTAATTTGACCTAGTGACCTAGTTTATGATTCCAGGTGACCAAATTTCAAACTCATCCGAGATTAAGGCAAACATTCTGACCAATTTTCAAGTCAATTGAGCAAAAATGTGGCCTTTAGAGTGCCTACGAGGTATTTCTTTAATTTGACCTAGTGACCTAGTGTATGATCCCAGGTGACCCAATTTCAAACTTATTCGAGATTTAATAAAGACAAACATTCTGACCAATTTTCAAGGCAATTAAGCAAAAAATGTGGCCTTGTAGAGTGTCCACAAGGTGTTTCTTTAATTTGACCTAGTGACCAAGTTTATGACCCCAGGTGACCCAACTTTAATCTCATCCGAGATTTAATTAAGGCAAACATTCTGACCAACGTTCAAGTCAATTAAGCAAAAAATGTTGCCTCTAGAGTGCCTAAAAGGTATTTCTTTAATTTGACCTAGTGACCTAGTTTATGACACTAGGTGACACAAATTCAAACCCATCCGAGATTTCATCAAGACAAACAATCTGACTAATTTTCAGGTCAGTTGTGAAAGAAATGTGGCCTCTAGAGTGTCCACAATGTATTTCTTTAATTTGACCTAGTGACCTAGTTTATGATTCCAGGTGACCAAATTTCAAACTCATCCGAGATTAATTAAGGCAAACATTCTGACCAATTTTCAAGTCAATTGAGCAAAAATGTGGCCTTTAGAGTGCCTACGAGGTATTTCTTTAATTTGACTTAGTGACCTAGTGTATGATCCCAGGTGACCCAATTTCAAACTCATTCGAGATTTAATTAAGACAAACATTCTGACCAATTTTCAAGTCAATTGAGCAAACAATGTGGCCTTGTAGAGTGTCCACAAGATGTTTTTTTTATTTGACCTAGTGACCAAGTTTATGACCCCAGGTGACCCAACTTTAATCTCATCCGAGATTTAATTAAGGCAAACATTCTGACCAACGTTCAAGTCAATTAAGCAAAAAATGTTGCCTCTAGAGTGCCTAAAAGGTATTTCTTTAATTTGACCTAGTGACCTAGTTTATGACACTAGGTGACACAAATTCAAACCCATCCGAGATTTCATCAAGACAAACAATCTGACTAATTTTCAGGTCAGTTGTGAAAGAAATGTGGCCTCTAGAGTGTCCACAATGTATTTCTTTAATTTGACCTAGTGACCTAGTTTATGACTCCAGGTGACCAAATTTCAAACTCATCCGAGATTAATTAAGGCAAACATTCTGACCAATTTTCAAGTCAATTGAGTAAGAAATATGGCCTCTAGAGTGTCCACAAGGTATTTCTTTAATTTGACCTAGTGACCTAGTACATGACCTCAGGTGACCCAAATTCGAACTTGTCTGGGATTTAATCAAGACAAACATTCTGACCAATTTTCAGGTCAATTGAGTAAGAAATGTGGCCTCTAGAGTTGTTGACGACGGACGACGCACGACAGACATCGGACAACCACAAAGGCTCACTTTGAACACGTTGTGCTCAGGTGAGCTAAAAAGGTGAGAAGAATAATCCTTCTATTACTGTGGGATAACACATGTTAGTTCACTAGCCAAATTTTTTTCTCTGTGCCTCAGGAATAGACAATAAGTATTGTGAGAATAATAATGTTGTAACAGATTTACAGTTTGGTTGTAGAGATAAGAAAAGTATAGTCGATTGTATTTGTATTCTTCATTGTTTAATCAAAAAAAAAAAAAAAAAAAATGTCATTGAATAAAAAATTATTTTGTGCTTGTATTGATTATGAAAAGTATTTTGACTCCATAAACAGAGAATATTTGATACAAAAGCTTATTTCTTCAGGATTAAGCTGGAAGTTAATTCGTCTGGTCAAATCTCTTCATAATAATGTGAAATCGTGCATTAGGGTGTCGAACAATTCAAATCTTTCCGACTTCATAGATACAGAAGTCGGTTTAAAGCAAGGGGAGCCGTTGTCGCCTCTCCTGTTTATTTTATTCGTAAATGATATAAGCGATTCTTTGAAATTAGAAAATCTGAGTCAAAGTGATATAAAATGGTGTCTTCCCATTTGTTCCACATTTTACAAAAGCCATTAAGGCACTTACCTGTATGGGTTAGGGATGATGTAAGGATAAGTGTGAATATAGTCTGTGTCAAACATATTAATTTGGGAAGCTCTAGTTTTGCACAGTTGGGAACATGTAACAAATTGAAGAAGCAAACAATTTTTTCCACCTTTTAAAAAGCATAGAATAAATATTACCTGTAGCAATTGCACTTCAGTAACAGGTTAAAAAGTTTATACAAATCAGGGATATGTGTATATAAGATCCCTGTACAAACATACCTCTATATTTTTTATGGTTGTAATTAAAGGCAGTTTTCAGTTTTTCTTTTTTTTACTAAATGAATTACAAATGCCGAGGCCCCCGGGTAGCTTATTCTGTAGCGTACAGGACTTGAGAACATGGGGTTGCTGCTTCGAAATGTGGGACAAATGGGATCAAACCGTAAATACATGTAAATGGAAAGATACTCTATAGGTTTAATCCCATTTCTCCCACATTTTGATTTCTAGACCAATATAAATATGGGACAAATGGAAATTAGTACAGGTAAAAGCACAGATAATCCTGGCCTGAGGCTAATTTACAACTATAGTCTTTAATACTAGTAGTTATAGGCAAATTATATGTATCAAAGACTCTTAATTTCAATTTTATTTCTTTATTCATTTTAATGTTATAATCAAAATGTTAATATATATCTTTTGGTTGCGAAAAATAAAGAATTTATCATTTATCATTGAACAAAACTCTCTCTCTCTCTCTCTCTCTCTCTCTCTCTTAAAAATACCAAATTGCACACTTTGCCGAAATAGGGAAAAGAAACATTAATTTATCATAGCGTTAGGAATCTCCTGTCACCCGCTTTTCACCTCAGTATATAAGGAAATGGGATGCATTTAAAATTTTGTATTTGAATGCTGGATTCCACGTAGAAAAATAAATCGGGCATTGCAAGTGGAATTTTATAAGAATACTGGCCGTCATAAAACACTGAGAGAAAATTTAAAATCGATAAAACCATATTTTACCTTTTTAATGTCTAAAATATGTGTATTCTGTTTAACACAAATCTGTATCCATTGTGAAAGAGTGTTGTGGATAAATTTCTATATTCACACGAGCATTTGCCATGTTTTTGGTAAAAAAATATTGCTACAGAATGGTGCAAATAGAGCTATATAAAATACTTTGTTATTCATTGTTAATTGATTGAATGTATGGTGTTTAACGCCGTTTTCAACATTATATCAATTGTATCACGGCGGCTAGTTTACCTATCTATGCTTTTCTGGAGTTTCCTTTCACCAGAACTAGGCACAATATTTTTTCCAAGCCACTGGCTGCAGACTGCTTTCCCACATAACCATCGTCGAAACAATGGTCAGCCGTGAGAGAGGAATGAATCCTGTCGCAAACCAATGGGGTTCAAAGATCAATGTTGAAAAAAGTAAAACCTGTATTTTTGAAAAAAGGAAAAGAAATCACAATTTGATATGGTCTATTAACGATGGAAAATTGGAAATTATAGAAATTTTTTGTTATCTTGGTGTGAAAATTTGAAAAAACGGGTTATTTAATAATGCTGTGTCAGCGTTACATGACCAGCAATAATGAATCTTTTTCAGTTATTTAGAAGAACAAAATTCGATATTAAAACAAATTTACTCTTATTCGATAGACTGGTTGCACAGATCTTGTTATATGCCGCAGAGGTATGGGGTAAATATGGTTTAAAGCAGGTTAATAACCTTTGTGTAAGGACACAAACTCCAAACCTTGCATCGAACAAAATTCGATATTAAAACAAATTTACTCTTATTCAATAGACTGGTTGCACAGATCTTGTTATATGCCGCAGAGGTATGGGGTATATATGGTTTAAAGCAGGTTAATAACCTTTGTGTAAGGACACAAACTCCAAACCTTGCAATTTATGGTAAGCTCGGTAGATATCATCTATCTCTTATAGCAAAAGAACGAGCAATCAAGTATTGGATGAAAGTGAAAAGTGATAATGAAAGCCTTATGTCAAGAATATATAACGAACAAAGCTTAATAGCAAATCAGTCAGATTCATTATGTGTTAACAAGGTTAAACAAACGTTGAATTACACTGGTTTAACATACCTATCAGTTAAAGATAATTTGAATAACACTGACTTTAAGTTATTACAAAGTCGGCTAAGGGATCATTTTAAACACGAATGGTGTAGTTACATGCATATCATAACTCTTCTAAATTAGATTACTACTCTAAGTATAAAGACCGATATGAGTTCGTACCGTATTTAAATAATTTAAAAAATGAATCATTAAGAAAAACGCTCTCACAGTTTGGATTAGCATCGCATAAGCTTGAAATTGAAATTGGAAGAATAAACAATGTTGACAGAGATAATAGAATATGTAGACTTTGTGATCGTTCTGTAGTTGAGTCTGAATACCATTTTCTTTGCATTTGCAGTAAATTTAGTGATCTTAGAATTACATTGTAAGTAGTTGTCTTTTCCTTGGCCTAATATCAATAAATTTATCACTATCGTATCGTCTAAAAACAAGAAAATGCAAGTTAATACAGCAAAACGTACAAAGGAATCTTTGCAAAGGAGGGAATCTTGTTTAGACCTGCCAATCAATTCTGAATAACGTATCATTCACCAAATTGTGTTTATTATCAAATGTATCTATATGTACACTACATGTATATACATGTGTATGATCTGTCATTGCCATATATCCATGTTTTCTTGTAAATGGCCAATGGCATATTTGTTTGCCGAATGCCAAATAAAGTTGACTTGACTTGGTAATGGATGTGAGAGTATTTCAATTCACGAATCTAGGTAAAAAAGCCAGAGGTAAAAAAGCCATAGGTAAAAATGCCATAGGTAAAAAGGCCATAGGTAAAAAAGCCAGAAGTAAAACGGTAAAAAAGCCATAGGTAATAAGGCCAGAGGTAAAAAAGCCAGAGCTAATTTAGTATATATGGTTTATTAAGAAAATACCAGATATATATATTAATATATATAAATATTTAATAAAAATGATTTTTAATGATTTGTGCATTAATTTTAACATTTATTATGTAAATTAAAAGAATTAACCGTACTCTGTGTAAAGCATATGTGGTATCTAAATAAAGATTAATTTTGTATTATCAAAAAGGATGGGCAATAAAATAATTTGTATTTAACAGAAATTATATTTGTTTGTTTATTACAAGTACTTGTTGATAAATTAATTGAAACCAATAATAGGTGCAGGAAATGCCCTTATACATAATTTGTATTATTTCAAACTGTTATTGACCGATTTCATAATTATGATTAAAACTTTGACTTGTAAAATAACTGTTTGCACATGTTTGTAATTAGTTTGTTTTTGTATTGAAAGTTTGTTCCATAGAAACTTTGAAGTATAAGATAATGGTATGCAATGATTGCAATTAGTTTATTTGCTTCTTTAATGATACCAGTAATAAACATTAGGGACTACCAATATCAGTCAAAAGTATGTATGTGAAGAAATTTTCATTGAACTACATTAATTATTATTTCTTTGGGAAAAGGAGAAATTGTTTGTTATGAGCAAGAAAAGTAAAAGGAGACCCGTCTAAAATTGCGTTGTATGGGAAAGGGTTAAATATTGAAAGAATCTGCATACAACACGTCAATATAGGGAAATGTCGGGAAAGGAGAAATTGTTTGTTATCGGCAGTTTCTCCTTTTCCTAAAATGTTTTCAAAAGTCAGCAGCTGAAGACTGGAGAAGTTTTAATTACGACCAGTTCCCCTTATCAAACAACTAATTTCAGACTCTTACATATTGAAATAATCTGCATACAACACATCAAGATAGGATATAAAACATTGTGGGAAAAGGAAAAATTGGCTTCTCCTTTTCCCAAAATACTTCTAAAGATTTTCTGAAATAAAAAGCTTTCTCTATATATACTACTAAATTAGCTCTGGCTTTTTTACCTCTGGTCTTATTACCTATGGCTTTTTTACCGTTTTACTTCTGGCTTTTTTACCTATGGCCTTTTTACCTATGGCCTTTTTACCTATGGCTTTTTTACCTCTGGCTTTTTTACCGCACACCTCAATTCACACATACTTAATAAAAATGAGAATGGTAAGTATGGTAAATTACCATAACTAATTAGCATAATCCATTCAGACATCTTTCCTGTCATTGTAATTGGTTGTCAAGGAGATTGCCTTACAATATCCAAGGATCGTATGCGTAATATACGATCCCTGCAATATCTGATTAGGTAAGGTGACGAAGTGTGCCTCAAAGGACGAGTATCAAAGTTGATAATCATATATGCTTAAACCCTTGAATTTATGACCTTTAACCTTTTAGCTGCAAAGCTTGAATCATTAACCTTTTGCGGACAATGTAGATCAAGATCAGACTGCACAGAATGCGCACAGAACGTGCAGTCGGATCTTGGATCAACAATGTCCGATGTAGAGTTATTTTTCTCCAAAAAAATAATAACAATAAGCTTGAAATAACATTTCGGGTTTTTAGTATCGGCTTGAAAGTTTTATTTAACTTACTTAGCAAGATAAGGGGTAACTGACGAATTTACACGTCCAGGTATGAATTTGCGGACGTGTATACATGTAAATCGTCCAGTCTTATTTTTCGGACGTTTTCGAGAATTTTCAGGACGTATATTACGTCTACGTCCGCTTATTGAAGGCACTGAAATATGCTTCAAATCTTTGATCGACATAAACTTTGCGCTTTGCAAGTAACGCCTTGTGTTACGTAGAGAGAAAGAGAAGGAAGGGAATGTTTTACACAATGTGTTTCATAGTTGAAAATTCAGATGTATTTTCAATACTCAATGGGGTCCAGTTGTTATTTTTACCCTGAGCAGGGATCTTATATATACATAATATATGTATATAATATCCCTGCCCTGAGAGAGAGAGAGAGCTGCACTGATTAATATATATACAGTAGTTTATGTACAATTGCCATGTAAACTTCGTTTTAATTTTGACGGTACCCTTTGTTTTTATATTTAGAATATAGAATAACTGACACATTTCTGTCTTGATCTTGTCATAATTTACGTTGAATTGATCGGGGGTCGAAATGACAAAAAAGTAACGAGGTAACCGCATTCACCAACCATTCTTTAGAACGTTCCGAGTCTTTTTCTCCAGAATTTTCAAGATTTGAAAGTAACACAGTCTCCGATTGGCTAAATCAAGAAGTTTTTTTCTAACTAAAGTTAGAAAGGTCTAAAGTTTTTTTCAAATTTAGAAAACCTTGGAGAATTAGACTAAGAATGTTCTCGAGCCTGAATGGTTGGTGAATACAGACCCCCGTCTCAATAACCCAACGTGTTGTTTACATGCCGCGTTTTGCCATCCATATTCTTTTCTTGTCGTAAGTGCAATCAACCACAACACACTCCTTTCCACTGCTTTTTTGTGTGTAGCATATTCGATGAAAAAATATTACAATATTGATTAGGTTCGGAAAGTATCTCTTAGCCTGCAGTGGATGAGAGTAAATTTTGCTCTACCGTAATTACCGTAATGGCGGAAGGAAAAGTAGTCGGGGGCAGGTAAATCGGTAAGAATCAATTTCTGGAATTGTCTATATAACTGAATTAATTAAACTGTATTATACTGTAGAAAATATCAAAAGGCTGAAAATAGCTGGTTGGTCAGAATACACAATCAAGAAATCCATGAATGCCTTGTATCACTCCACTGGCTAATAACCATGATGTGTAAGTGAGCTGTAATTTGCAAATTATCCATTAGGGTGCAAACCAAATCAGGGCTGCTGTCAACTTTTGAAAAGTGATACGGCCATGGAAAGGCTTTTTAGAGTTTCAAAGGCATGAGTCAGGGGAAGAGAGCGAGAAAAGGTTTTCCCGCTTCTGGCAAGTGGAATTTTTGAGACTTCCCCAAGAGAATTTTTACACAACACCTGACCTGTAGACATGATACATGGATCCGTGGCGATGAGATAAACCGACTTCCTTGGTTACCGTAACCAAGGGCTCACAAACAAACGCAGTAAATACATATAGGGTATAGCAGAAAGGCTACTTAAATCTTACTATCATGACTGTTTCTATCGATTAAATCCCGGAAAAATATTCCTTTTCATATGTTTCTGTTGATGATGGATCCTCGGTAAGAAATATATGGAAACTTGAACTTATTTACACAAGGATATGTAGAAAAAGTGTGAATTTCAGGGGCTACAGACAATGTAATACCTGTGCCAGCAAAATTTTGAACATCTACGAGAAAGAGTGAAACACCTCATAAACCTCAGTTTTGCTTAAAGATAATAGAATTAAAGATGATTAATATTTTTGTAAAGCTTGTTAAGTTGTCTCAACATCGTATTCGATAATAAATCACACTGAATTAGGCTACAAGCATTTTGAAATATTTATAGATTGTCTCATTCAACTTTGATATGTATAAGCAATATACTCTTGATACAGGGAAATAAGCCTTTTGAAGCATTGTGGAAGGGGGAGAGTAAGCTGGTAACCAGCGTCTTCCCCCATTCTCACAATGCTTCCAACTTTATCTATCCTCATCTTTTGCCTTCGGTCTTATTCTCTTGAACAATTTTGATATGTACGAGATAAGCAATATACTCTTGTTACAGGGAAATGAGCCTTTTGAAACATTGTGGAAAGGGGAGAGGATGCTGGTAACTAGCGTCTTCCCCCATTCTCACAATGCTTTCAACTTTATCTATTTTCATTTTTTGCCTTCGGTCTCATTCTCTTGAGCAATTTTGATACGTATAAGCAATATACTTTTGCTTCAGGGAAATAGGCCTTTTGAAACATTGTGGAAAGGGGAGAGGATGTTGGTAGCCATCTAGCATCTTCGCCCATTCTCACAATATGTTTTCTACTTTTATCAATTCTCATACTTTGTCTATGGTCTTATTCTTTTGAACAATTTTGATATGTACATATAAGCAATATATCCTTGCCTTAGGGAAATAGGCCTTTTGAAACATTGTGAAAAGGGGAGAGAATGCTGGTAGCCAGCATCTTCGCCCATTCTCAAAATGCTTTCTACGTTTATCAACTTTCCTATTTTGCCTTCGGTCTTATCTTCTTGAACTATTTTGATATATATAAGCAATATGCACTTGCTACAGGGAAATTGGCCTTTTTAAACATTGTGGAAATGGGAGAGGATGCTGATGACCGGCATCTTCGCCCATTCTCAAAATGCTTTCTACTTTGTCAATGACCGAGATGATTGTTTTTCTTATATCCAATTTAATCTGTCGTCTGTAGATTCTTACAATTTGGTCTAGCTAAATATTTTGTCGTTTGGAAAGGGGCTACGTAACTACGATTGGCTCAGATAATTGGCCAAATACACAAAGTGTGGACCCCCACCCACTAACCCTTGCACTTCAACAAAAAGAGATTTGGGCTATTTGACCCTTTCCCGAACAATCTCTGGTTTTTACGGGTCAGGTATAGAAGCCTTTCGAGGGCATTGTGGAAAAATGCTGGTAACCAGCGTTTTCTCCTTTCCCCACAATGTTTTCTACCCTGTCATATAGAAGGGTCATCTGCAAAGTGCTTTCAATTTGGTCTGGTCCAAAAGTTGTCGTTTGGGAAGGGGTTAATCGGAAATGGTTTACTCTAAAAAGATATCAGATAGTTATAAAACCAGTGAATATACCGGAAATCTTGTTTTAACTTTGCTTGGTATTCGTCATTTCCCCTTTTTGTATGATTTGTATACTTGGGAGAATAAAAGGTTTGTCTTGTCTTGTCAACAGAGAGGTGGAAGTCTAAGAAATGTTTAAATAACAAGTTAAGGGAAAATGGTTGCCTGATGAATTTAAAATGTGTAAAGTGTGCTGTCAATTAACAAACTTGTTAATATCATTGGCGGTAGTTTGTTTTATCTACAACAACAACAACAACAACATACTTTTAATTACACCCAGGTATACATGGTATACAATAAGGGCAATATACATAATAATAGTACTGCATGAAAATATAAAAGACGACTTCCGAAAAAAATAACAATTGTAAGCTGGAGATGATATGGAGGAACGATTTCGAGGGATAGAGCCGCTTACGCGCACCTGCTGGTCACGTGACCTCACGTGCGAAATACAGGTCGCGTAAACCCTACTTGAAAGCAGCAGGTAAGTTGTTTTTATTATTCATAAGTACTGCTAGATCAATTTACTAATAACACGTGAAGAAAGGGTGGAAAACAGACGGGGCTAGCGTCATTGTGCACATGAGGGTGTCAACAATGAGGCCAGCTCAGCCTGTTATATCGCCAGCCATGTGGGTAAAATTGCAAATTTGTCATTTTTCATGAGATGAAATGAAATATTCCAGACTCCAAACTAATTAATAAAACTATCACATTAATGTGTTGGTCTAGTGTCTCAATAAAGAGGAATAAACGTCTTTCCCTGTTGTACGCCCCTGTGACATTCTTAAAATTGTTATTTTAGCCAACCAATCGATTAAATTACACGTTTGCCGTCTGGTATGCGTGTAGAGAGAAGTAAACAAGCGATTATGAATGGAATTCTTATCAGTTGTAAACGGTTTGTTTACATTTACTAGTAATTGTATATACAAAATGGGCGAGGCCAGCTTGTAGCTAACAAGAGCGCAAGTTGGCCTTCGTGATAGGCCTATACTGAAGACAACGGGTGGTCGAGTGGATTACAGGGGCAATCAAACACACATCCTATCAGTTAACAGTTTACCGACATACCCTTTGAAATGGCAGATGTGCTAATCCACTTAAATATGGCTAAGTCAAAAGCTGATTTAGTTAACTTAAGTTGCCTTTTGAGCTGAACTTCTTAAACTGTACAAAACAGAACTTAGTCTGTTTCATAAATGAAATCTACATATACCTTCAGTAAAAGAATGCACGTAAATAGACTTAATTTAAGTAGCAGATGGTTTGAATCCAAGAATAAACTGCATTTTTTCCACTCTGATCTGTATCTACACATTCAGCATTCTTCACGCACCAAGGGTTGATGTTAACGTCAAATTGAAACATTGATGACACGTGCCCCCTTTTGGATGTGCGGAGGTTATTAAACAAGGTTTAGATATTTTAGTGAACGTACTTTCTTTTTAGTAGTATTTCTAGGTTGGCGTTACCGATCGCCAAAATCGCCACTGGCGATTAAAAACTGCAGCTGGCGATTAAAAACTCCAAAAGAGCAGATATTGGCGATCAAAAAATTTGTGATAAACAAAATCGCCGACCGTCAATTTCATATCGGCTATGGTCAGTTTACACTTCCGTCATTGCAAATTAACAGTTTACAAACCTTATCGCCACGCGCCACAGGCTATTTATCTTCGGTACACAATTAACACATGTGTTCGCAGCTAATTTGTCACGCCTGTTGACCATCATGTATCATAAACGGTTATGGATACCGATCAATACTAACCAGCCTTCCCAGCAAAACTTGTGGTGAATGGTCAAGTGAAGGAGGACTTATTTCCTGAATGGACCGATGTAATTTACACACCGCGTACTAAAATCACTACTCCACACACATCTACTAGTACCAGTTCAAAAACACGTGCTGATGACAGTTATTTGACTAACACATCGACAGAGAATTCGACTCCACGTGCTGACACAATCAACCAAAGCCAGTCGAACTTCAGACCATGGGCAAGTAACTCCAGCGCCACTTCCGACACGGTAACTCCCATTGACGAACGTGGATAGGACCGGTCCGGAAAAAACTGCCAAAAAAATGAAAATTTTCAAACTGAACCTAACATTGTAAATATAGAATGTGCTTTTTTGAATGTTAGAGGACTACAAAGACGACTTCAATATCCAGAATTTATGAACAATTTATTACAATTTGACATACTGTGCGTAGCAGAGACAAATATTGACTGTTACGATGAAATTGAAATCCCTAATTATGTTTTCTATTCAAAGTGCAGAGATAAGTTTATCTCAAGAAAATCCGGAGGTATAGGTGTTTTTATTAAGAGTTGTATAGCAAAACATGTAGTAGAAATAGAATCAAATTCGGAATATATATTATGGCTTAAACTCTCTGGAACAATGTTTTCAAAAGAAGATGAAATTATATTAGGGACCGTGTATTTGCCCCCAGAAAGATCTAATTACTTTGAAGAAGCTGAATTAAATGCACTTAAAGATGAAATAGAAATTAAATGCCAAAGTAGTCAATTTGTCATTTTAGCCGGAGATTGGAATGGAAGAACTGGTAGACTGCAAGATTTTACTGAAAATGACGATTTCATATCAAGGGAATTAATCATGGATGATCTTGATTATTCTAATAGAGAAAAAATAGCTATACTTGAAGAACTTGAAATTCCCCTAAAAAGGGCTTCTAGTGATTCTAGGACAAATGCACATGGCCATGTTTTACTAGATATATGTAGGAATAATGATTTGTTTATATTAAATGGTAGACTAGGCAATGACAAAAATGTTGGTAAACTTACCTTTAGGGATACGTCTTTGATTGACTATACCATAGCCTCAGCCAGCTGTTTTAAACTCATCCATAATTTTAGTGTTGAAGAAACTGATCCCCTCTTCTCAGATGGTCACTCAATCCTGAAATGGTCATTAAAACCTTTTAAATACTTATCTGAAACAATAAATAATGATAAAAGTGAAAAACCTATTAATTATTCTAAACAAACAAAATGGGACAAAAGAAAAGCCAGAGAATATAACTCAAACATTAATATGAATCAGCTAAACCAAATTATAAATAGCTTACAGAGTCTTGAAGCCTCCCCAGAGACCATAGTTAAACTTACCAACGATATCAATGCATTAATGAATGATGCTGCAAATAAAACATTTACGGCAAAGAAACGTAAAACTAAAAATACAAAAAATCCTTGGTTTGGACCAGCATGTAAACGGTACAGAAGAATCTATCACTCTTACAGAACAAAATACAAAATCAACAAAAGTATCAGAAATAAATACAATTTAAATAAAGCAAGTAAAGAGTATAAGAAAACTATGAATTTTTTCATAAATAAACATAAACAGGAAACAGCAAATAAGCTAAGAAAGATGAGCACAAATGAGCCTGGAAAATACTGGAATGTCATCAGAAATGCCAACAGAAAAAATAAATTAACTGAATCCACCCCCACCCTTAATAGCTTTTATGAGCATTTCTGTAAAACTAATTCCCTAGATCAAACTGAGGAAGAATATGTACTAAATGTTGAGACCCCCAATATAAATATTGATGATTCAGCTTTAAATGTGCCAATAATTGAGGCAGAAATATTAGAAGCAATTAATAATTTAAAGAATTCAAAAGCACCTAGCCAGTCAGACAATATCTTAAATGAATATATCAAAGGAACAAAAGAATTAATGTTGCCTATTTATAAATACCTATTTAATGCCATCCTTGATACTGGTTTTTTACCTGAAATTTGGTTAAAAGGGACAATTCATCCCATCTATAAGGGTAAAGGCACCCCTTTAGACCCTAGTAATTATAGACCCATCACCATACTTTCTTGCCTAGGCAAACTTTTCACAGCCATTATTAATAAAAGACTGAACCTATTTTTACAAGAAAATAAGTCACTGAGCGAAAACCAAGCTGGATTTCGAAAACAGTACTCCTGTTCAGACCATACATTTACTTTGCAAAGCCTTATAAATATACTAAAAAAGAGAAAAAAGAAACTATTTTGCTGTTTTGTGGACTTTACACAGGCCTTCGACAAGGTGTGGAGAACCGGACTATGGTCTAAGATCTTAAGCCACAACATTAATGGAAAAATATTTCAAGTTATTTTCAATATGTATCAAAGTATAAAATCATGTGTTTCTGCAAATGGCCAAATTTCATCCTTTTTCCCATGTGAAACAGGTGTAAGACAGGGAGAAAATTTATCACCTGTATTATTTTCAATTTTTCTCAATGATCTTGAATCACATTTGCGTACCAGTGGAAGTACTGGTATTTCACTATCCTCAAACTTTAATGAAATCTTTTGGCTAAATATTCTTATTTTGCTGTATGCTGATGATACTGTACTGCTGTCAGACTCTGCCTTAGGCCTACAAAATACCTTGGAAAGTTTCCAAGAATACTGCCAAATGTGGCATCTCAAAGTTAATTTAGAAAAGACAAAAATAGTTATATTTGGCGGGAATAAAACAGACAAGTTTAAATTTGAATTCAACAATAATGAAATAGAAATAATAGAAAATTATAAATACCTTGGGTTGATTTTTTCAAACAATGGCTCTTTTTTAAAAGCAAGGCAACATTTGGCTGCACAAGCAAGAAAGGCTATGCATTCTTTATTGGTTAAATCCAGAAAACTTGATCTTCCCATTGATTTACAGTTGAAACTGTTTGACCATACTGTTGTACCAATATTGTTGTATGGGTCGGAGACCTGGGGTTATGAAAACCATGATATCCAAGAAAAAGTTCATATTGACTTCTTGAGAAAAATAACAAGGGCCAAAAAATCTACACCTTACTATATGCTTTACGGTGAGTTAGGTAGATATCCACTTTCAATTAACATTAAAACAAGGATGGTCAATTTTTGGAATAGATTAATATGTAGTGAGAATAACAAGCTATCTGTACAAGTGTATAATTTTATGATTACAGACGTAGAACGTGACTATAAATGGCTTGACTATGTCAAAAGTATCTTTCATAACTCTGGAAATGGCATAATTTGGATTACACAAAATTTTAACAAAGTTAAACAAGTACATAAATTAATTAATTTTGACTTAAAGGATCAGTTTATCCAAGAATGGCATAATAACTTACTAAAATCCAGTAAAGCAAGGAATTACAGTCTTTATAAAAAGGAACCATGCTTAGAAACTTACCTAACACAGCTTCCATTGTCATTGGCAATCAGTACTTTTTTATTTCGAACTGGAAACCATAAACTGCCTGTCGAGACTGGTAGATGGAATGGTACAGCCTACAATGAAAGAATTTGTCAGTTGTGCAACACAGGAAGCGTAGGTGACGAAATGCATTATCTATTGTCCTGCCCTGCCTTAGTCAACCAAAGACAATCTTTTCTAGCTGGAGCGCAAGTGACAAATACTACATTCTGTTACGATAAAATTATGTCATTCTCATCAGGTGCTGATCCAGTGAAAATTAGTAAATTCCTAATATTGATTATGAAAGAAGCTAAAATGATATCGAGGTAAAAAGAATGCATCCCACAATATCTGAAACATAAACAAAAACAAATAGTTGTAACTTACCTTACAAACGATAGGTATTTTCATTGACCAGGCGTCCTTTCAACATATACTGTAAAAACACGATTAATATTCCGCACTGTGATTGGTCACTTCTTCAACTACACAGCCGTGTTGAGATTACGAACTAAACAACCCGGATAAACTCGGTATCCATCGGTTCTATTTATCCCTACTTTGTCAAATGCAATGCGTACTCGACGCACGCTATTAATTAAGAAGCTTTTATCTTTACATTTACCTTTTATAAGTTCCAAAATTCATAGTAATCTCAATGCTTATATACTAAGAAAAATAACATGGTGAAGGATTGGGGGGACAGGAGCATACGCCCGTTATTACTGAATAACCCTCCCCCCACCCGCGCCCCGATTACGTCCCAGAAGGTTTGCTTCTCCATTGCAAACAACTATCATTATATATTTTTAGCTTTATCTGATATATGTCGTCTGCAATATTGCTTCAAGTTTGACAAGTCTAAAATGTTACTAATTGGTAAAAGAGTTAAACTCAAGCTATAAGTGTGTATGAGTGCTCTTTTTTTTTTTTTTTTTTCCCCAGCAGGTGATGTAGATTGTGATCAGACTGTCACAGAGAAACGGTCTGATCACAATTATCATCGCTATCTTCTTCGAATATTTTCCTTATTAGTATTTATTTTACTTTTTACTTATTTGACACTTACAATTGCATATTACCATGCTAATGTAGACTAGATTCTATGTTTTTATTTTCGATTTCATGTACATCTAGCTATCACAAGTGCCAAACATTATCTATATAGTGTCTTTGAGAGAAATGCAAATTTCAGTTTACCAATTGTGCACATTGTGAACACTAGCCAGCCAGTGCGGGGTGTGCAGTGTGAGCCTGAACCTGCACTCTGCATTGAAGTTGGTGCAGATCAGGATCGGACTGTACATGCGCATTGATTGACTGGCAATGGACTTATAGTACGTGATTTTTTAGACCTTTACCCGAGAAATGATCCTCGTATTATTGCTGTTCCTTTTATTTTCCCTCTGACTGAGAAGTCCATTCACTTAGCGCATATATGTATCACACTTAAAAGGAAATCTTCAAAATTGTTCTCTGATTACTTTAAAAAAAAAAAAAGTCAATAACTATGGCAGGTGTTCTATTTAACGACAAATCTGAAAATTAGCTGCAGTTTTTTCCAAACCATAACTTTTTTTTTTTTCTCCTTTCTACGTTCTGGTAATATGCAAGTGCGTTTGTTTTATGTCTATATGTCTGTGTATATGCCTGTCTGCGTGTATTTTGTGCTAGTTTCTTTATTCTATTTCTTTTCATTATTTCCTTGAAATCCGCTCGTTTTTGACCATATCTAGTTTGTTGCTATGTAAATTCCATGCTGTATGACTTTTGCATACCTGGAAGAGAATAAAGTGTTGTATATATATATACTAATTAGATAAGTAAAAGCGGGTACCAGTCTGTTGTAAATTTGGTCGGACTGGTTTTCGCAACTTGGAATGTTTTGCAAAGAGCGCTGCATGCTCGGAGATCAGTCCGAGTAGACTTTTTTCGCACGTTATGTCAAACAATCGCCAATCACTTGCTAATTAGTTTAAAAAAGCAACACGCAAAAACTAAACGGTGGAACAAATGTAATGCCGATCGGTGAAATTAATGTGATTAATTTGGTCATTAAAGGCTGTTTATAAACTGTCAGCGGTCTTATGCCCTTTTGAAGTTGCTTTTGTTGACAATAAACAAAATATTTGAGTAAAAAGAATCACTGGTTACCTTTCAGTTCATAACCCCATTTTTTAAACCCTCTCTAAAACAATCCCTCGGTTTTTACAACCGTGAGATATAACCTTTTTGAGGGCATTGCGGGAAAGGGAGAAAATGCTGGTAACTGGCATTTTCTCTCTTTTTCCACAATGTTTTCTACCCCACTGGAAACAAATTTCAGTTTTTGAGTTACATTTATTTTGTTGTCTGCAAATGCTTTCAATTTGCACCAGTCTAAAAAATTTGATGTTTGGTAAAGGTTTAACAAGCCTGCAATAGACAGCCTTGAAATAATTGCTAGAGGGAAAAACATTGGCAATAAGGTTTTTTTTTTTCCATTCCCAACAAATGTATGGTTGAAATACATATAGATCTAATATATTTAGACATTTAAAACATTGTTTGTGAGATTGTACATGTTGATTTTCCCCACCATCATTATTATTAATGTATATACACTACCACTGATTTACTTTGCACTAGACCACAAATTGACAGTGCAAATGTGCAACCTGATCAGATCTACACAACCCAGTACAAAGTGATCCCCCTCTCTCTCATGTCACTAGGTTAGGCACAGAAACATGTTCTTCTTTAAAAAAAAAAAAAATCAGCCTGCAAGTTACAATCTACTTTACTAAACCTTAGCCGAATGAGTATGGGTTACGAGTCATTTCGAACTGGTTACTCCCCCAGTTTTTTTTTTTTTTTGTTTCTTTTTTTAAATTTGAAAAATTCAAATAGCTGCTATTCGTGTAAGGGACCGCTGGTTAAGGGTTTCCTGTATGCCTTCAAGTGCCTAGCACATAGAGTCTGACTTTTGCCATTGTTTCACTCTTTTTTTATTCATCATGTACATTCTCATTTGAAAATACTTATGTGTCATAATTTACATGTGCATTCTGAATTGATCATCCAGATACTTACTTGTAAATATTTTTTATGTATTTACTTACTTGTAAATATTTACATTTTTTTTTTTTTTGTATTGTTCATGTAAACCCGCCTCTATAAATATTAATCTATCTCCCCTTTGCTGTCAAACACATGTCTAAGTGAATCAAGTGTACAACTGTTCTTAACCACTGTCTTCTGCAAGTCAGAGTATATTGAGAAGCTAATCCTTGCCTCCACAAGAAAATTGTAAATTAGCTAAGAGTTATCCATAATACCTTGTCTCATTTTTAACCCAGAATTAAAATTCTTGGGTACATTTTTGGTGGATATACAAAGCCTCTGGAAACTTATTGGCAAAAGAGAAAAATGATGATTATTCATTATTTTTTCCTTCTCCCACAATGTTTCCCATGTCTCACTACCCCACTGTCAGGCCTTAATTCTATGGCCACATTTGGTCAAGCAATCAGGTGTTATTTTGGACCTGTCTAAAACCATTTCAGCCATGTTATATTCTTTATCTGTAAATAACTCTCAATCAGGGCCAGAGTATAAAAAAAAAAAAAATTGATAACATTTCAGTCAAATCATATCTGTTACAAATGGAACCTTGAATCTGGGCCAAACTAAATCATTTTAGCCTCACTAAAATTGTTATATTCAGCTGCTTTCAACTTGGACCTGTCTATAATAATATTAGAAATATTGTATGCATATTTGTTATAATGTAAATGCTTTCAATTTGGGCTAGACTAAAATTTTGCTATTTGGTAGGAGTTGAACCCTTTAATCCATTGCCACACAACCCCCACTTTTGACGCCCCTGAGAAAGAAACCTCTTCAAGGCCCTGTGGGAGAAGGAGAAGATGCTGGTAACCAGCATTTTCTACTTTTCCCACCCTTGCCAGAACAGGCTTCTATTTTTCGGTCGCATTATCTTGTCATCTGCAAATGCTTTCAATTTGGACCAGTCTAAATCTTTCTTGTGTTGGTAATGGGTTAACCAGTATACCAATGTTTACAAACCATGAAAATTATGCTTATTGAATGCGTTGTGGGTAAGAGGAAAGTGCTGGCAACCAGAATTTTCTCCTTTCCCTACACTGTTTTCATTCCCATCCAAGGATAATCCCACCTTTCCAGCCACATTATATCTGCTGTATGGTGAGGGGTCAAGTCAGTATATAGGACCACCAGTATTTTCTCTTTGTATTTATACGTTTTCTAGATATTCCCAACCAATATATATAATGAACTGTAATCCAAGAATATAAAATGTAGTACTGTAGTCCCTGTGACAAGACAAAAAAATTTTATGTCTTTTCGTAGTGCAATGCCTTCTACACTATGTAGACGAAGGCCAACCTGCGCTCTTGTTAGCTACAAGCCGGCCTCGCCCATTTTGTATATACAATTACTAGTAAATGTAAACAAACCTTTTACAACTGATAAGAATTCCATTCATAATCGCTTGTTTACTTCTCTCTACACGCATACCAGACGGCAAACGTGTAATTTAATCAATTGGTTGGCTAAAATAACAATTTTACGAATGTCACAGGGGCGTACAACAGGGAAAGACGTTTATTCCTCTTTATTGAGACACTAGACCAACAAATTAATGTGATAGTTTTATTAATTAGTTTGGAGTCTGGAATATTTCATTTCATCTCATGAAAAATGACGAATTTGCAATTTTACCCACATGGCTGGCGATATAACAGGCTGAGCTGGCCTCATTGTTGACACCCTCATGTGCACAATGATGCTAGCCCCGTCTGTTTTCCACCCTTTCTTCACGTGTTGTTAGTAAATTGATCTAGCAGTACTTATGAATAATAAAAACAACTTACCTGCTGCTTTCAAGTAGGGTTTACGCGACCTGTATTTCGCACGTGAGGTCACGTGACCTGCAGGTGCGCGTAAGCGGCTCTATCCCTCGAAATCGTTCCTCCATATCATCTCCAGCTTACAACTGTTATTTTTTTTCGGAAGTCGTCTTTTATATTCTCATGTAGTACTATTATTATGTATATTGCCCTTATTGTATACCATGTATACCTGGGTGTAATTAAAAGTATGTTGTTGTTGTTGTTGTTTAAAAAGAAAAAACGAAAGAACTTTCTTCGTTGATTATACTTAATTATTTGTACTCGTTTTATTTTCCATTGTACTCAATATACCAATTAAATGCTATGGCCTTCTACATGCTGCATTTTTTGAGAATTAAAGCAAGTGTCAACATCTTCTATGTAAATGTAAAACTTAAAATGCCTCCTACGAAGCGTAAACTAGACTTGAAAGACTCTCATCAGCAGTCAGTGTTAAGTTATTTGCCATCAAAAAGACTCAAAACAAACGACGAAGACAAGGAAAATAACACAGTAAAATCTTTTTTCGAACAAGTTACACCATCTACTGCAGAAGACCGTAAATTCAAACGGAATTGGATTGAACAGTTTCCATTTATCAAGTTTGATGAAGCAAGGGGTGTAATGATTTGCAAAGACTGTGAAGCTGCAAAAAGAGACAATATATGGACATCAGGCTGTGACAAGATGAAAGTTGATGCCATAAGAAAACATATGAAAACCAAAGACCATCAGTTTGCCATTACAGCAAAATCTTTTGTTGGAGACTTGGACAGGGCAGCTATCAAAGCAGCTGAAAAAGAAAGGGAAGGAGTAATTGGAATCATGAAAAACATCTATTACCTAGTCAAACGAAATGAGCCGTCTTCAGCCATCAGCGACCTAAACAAGCTCCTTCTTCACCACAAAGTGTCAAACTTTGTTGCTATGGAAAAATCGAACAAATCTCTTCCATATGAGCACCATGAAAGTATTAAAGAGATGCAAGATGCCATGGCTAAAGTGGTCAAAGAAGAACTTCTACAAGACATTAGGGATTCAGGAATTTTCTCCATTATGGCTGACGAGTCTACAGATATCTCAACAGAAAAGACATTAGTTTTGTATGTGCGCTATGCCAAATGTGGCCAGAGTGAAACAAAATTCTTGGAGTTAACAGAACTTGCAGGTGATGAGTGCAAAGCTTTAAACATCTGTGATGCCATATTAAAAGTGTTAGAAAATAGGAAACTTAACATTGATAATATGTGCTGTATAACAACTGATGGAGCTAGTGTAATGACTGGTGTTAGGGGAGGTGTGACTACACTAATGAAACAGAAAAATAGTCGTATCCTTAGCATTCATTGCATTGCACATAGATTAGCTTTGGCAAGTGGACAGGCAGCAGATAGTATTAGGTATCTGAAAAAATATCAGGCTACAATTAATGCAATATACAAATATTATCACTATTCACCTAAGCATCAGGGAAGACTAAACAAAATTCAAAGTGTGTTCAACATGGCTTCAAGAAAATTCCGGCAAACATTTCACACTCGGTGGCTTTCATTTGAAGGCGCAATAGATGCAGTTATTGAAAATTATGATGCCCTTATCACCTGCCTTGAAATTGATGTGGCAGAAGAAGGGGACCCGACAGCCACTGGATTACTTAAATTTGTTAGTGACTATCAATTCCTTGCTGTATCACATCTGTTAGGAGATAATCTCAATATCTTGGCCATACTTAGCAAAAACTTTCAAATAAAGGATTTGGACTTATGAGCTCAGAATTTTGCATTCAAGGCTGCAGTAGGTGCTCTCACATTAATGAAAAGCTCACCAGGACCCTTACTAAGTATGTTCTTGGATTCTCTACCAAACAATTATGAGAGTGGTTTTGACTTTGGTAAGCATGGGTCAGTTAGCAGAATCAAATGTTCACAAGCTCAGATTTCAGAAACTGAAAAAATCAGACAAATGTACTTGGATAACATATTAAAAAACCTAAAGGAGAGATTTACAGACAGTGGAATCACATCTAGTTTTTCAGTTCTGAATCCAATGGATATTCCTGAAAATGATGATGAGACTTTAATCACTTATGGAGATAAGAAAATTCATACTCTTTCTGAATTCTATGGTGGAGATGGACAGTCACCTCTCTCAGTGAATAAACAAGATCTAAAAGCTGAATGGACACTGTTTAAATTTCACTTAAGTAAGAAATACAAAGGCATGAAATTTAACCAGATGTCCAAATCAGTTCTGGAAGATGAGTCTTGTTGTACCAGTTATCCCAATATCTTAAAACTAATTAAGATCTGTGCCGTGCTTCCAGTTTCCAGTGCTGATTGTGAGAGAGGTTTCTCTAGGTACAATTTGATTAAGACAAAAACCAGGAATGAACTTGAACCTGAGAGTGTAAACAGGCTACTAACTCTGACGGTTGATACACCAGAACTGAATGTTATGCAGGAGTTTTCATTTGATAGAGCATTTGACAATTGGGCGAGCACAAAAAATCGAAAACTTCCACTGATGGGTAAAGGTATATTCAAAAAGTAAATACAATGGAAAGTTAGTAATAGTGTGCAAAAAGGAGAAATCAGGCCTTTCAGGTTAGACTTTTATGTTTTGTCTGGAAGGAATGCTTTCTTATTATAGCAACTGCTGAATAATTGTGTGGCTGAATTAAAGGAATATGAAAAGAATTTCTATAGTTCAAATTAAGAATGAAAAAATGCTTGTTTTTCACAAAATCAGAGAAAAATACCTTTAAAAACATAGTAGAAATTTTGTTTCCTTCTCCTACAATGTTTTCTGCCTTTGCAAAAAAAAAAATTTACTAATTTAAGGAACATATTGTGGCACAATTAGCTACACTCATATTGTTCTCATTGGGACATGTGTAGATATTTTGTCATCTTGTATAGGATAATCAGATAAAACCAATGCAGAGAAAATAGGCCTTTCTGGTTAGACTTACAGGTTTACCCAGGAAGGATTGCTTTCTCATTTCTTTTTATTTCTTACTTTGCATGTCATTTTGTAAAAGATTTTACTTGATTTTGGAAAGTTTAATATAATAGGAATAAAATCTTGTTCATTCACTCAAATAGTGATGTTTATTTATTGTTTTATCACTCACCTGCTTTAAGCACATGCAGAAACTTGCAACAAGTTCATGTTTATTTCCAAAAGTAACTTGTGAAAGTTCAATAGTTGGCTCTCTATACATGTTAAGGAACTGTCTGAGATCTTAACCCTTTCCCATACAATCCTGAATTTAAACAACCATTACAATGAAGCTTTTTAAAACATTGTGGGGAAAGGAGAAAAGGCTGGTAACCAGTGTTTTCACCTTTCCCCACAATATTTTCTACCCTTTCTGAATCAAAATGAACATTTGTGCCATATTTAATTGGTTGTCTTCAAATCATCATTAAGTTTAAAATTTTGTTGTTTGGTAAAGAGTTAAAGCTTAACTATATACTTAAGCTGTATATAGGGGAGGTAACCAGTCTACACCCATATAGTGATCGGTCCATTGACTCAATCCGATTTTGGACGACAAAGTTTTGGCTACTAAAAATTTTTGGCTGGCGCCATCCTAGGTATTTCATATATTTTACCTTTGTTTTCCACTGTAAAACAGTTTATGTTTTTTTTTTCAGAAAGTTTCAGAGAATATTAATTAATCCATTGCGTAATATAGCGTTGATCGAAACTCTTTGCTCATGTCCCATTGTCAATCATATTCATAATGCAAACTTGTCATCTCTTCGTATATCTCACGTAAGCCGTACACGATCGCATAGCACATCTTTTAAACTTTTTCCTAAAATTCAAGCGCTGAAAACACACATAATATCGCACTTCTCCAACATCAACAGTCGTTTGTTTGTGAGCCGAAATAGCAGACAGCAAGGGTGGACATCGGGCCAAATAAATGCGATGACCTGATTGGTCAGATATCGATTTCCACGAATCCATGTATTCTAATGCATTTTAAGACCATCTGTGCCTGTGAAACTAAACTGAATTTAGGAAAGGAAAAATAAAATCCGTGGTGTGGCCAATAGCATAAAGTTTGGGCAAGAAAGTGGTTTGGCCATGGTCCGGCCAGCCGGACTGTTGACAGCAGCCTTGTTTGCAGAGACTAACAAAACTACGCTCATGGGAGCCACAAGGTGTACTGAAGAATCCTGGCCAAATTGCATGGAAGTCCGACGAGCAAAATTGGGGATTTTTGAAAATATTTCAAGTTTTTCATATTTGTTGCTATGGCAACATAGTTCTTCATGGACCTTAGTTTTTCCAGAGATCTGAAGGAAAGACGGAAAATTTGTATTAAATTTGAATCAAGTTGGGCCAGTAGAATCAGGAGTGTTTGAAAAAAAAGAAAAATATGTACAAGCAGATAAGAAAAACGGACATTTGCACACACACACTCATTCTCAATAAGAGGGTGCACTGACGGGTATAAAAAGTTGAAAAATCAACTTCATATTATTGGAAGCCGGCTCTTGAAACCGGCTTGCAGTGGGAATGCTTTTTTTTTTATGCACATGGGGAATTTTGGGATACATCATTGCACAACTTTTCCGACATATTCACTCAAATACTTTTAATAGTATGTTGCTATTAAGCTCAAAATTATGCATTTTTTTGTGTATGTACTGTTGAGATGAATTTCGAGCATGAAAAGTAAAGATTTCGTATTTATAGATATTTATTTAATAACTGACTAATAATTGACCCCACAGGCAGCGTAACTCTTCTTAAACTAGTATAGACTGGTTACCTCCCCTGATACTACTATACGTGTAAGTAGATTAGCGCAATATTGCGCATTTTTTTTCCTTGTGCTGTTCACATAAATTGCGAGCATGAAAACTGCAGATTTTGTATTTGAACTCTTATTTTTTAAAAATGCCCAATAAGATTTTGCTGCATACATACTATGTTTTTTGTAATAACTTTCTTGGGGCTTGTGTATGCTTTGAGCTGCGGGGAAAATGTACATCTCACAAAACCAAAGGTAAAGTGAGATCTCATGACTTTGCCATGAAGCAAGAAGCAGATACAAGCACCAGGAAAGTTGATACAACATAGTACATGTATTTCCTTTATAGTATAACTACATATTTAAACAACAAAATGAGACATGCTTTGTGAAAAGGGGGCTTAATGCATCTGCGAAAAGTATTGATCCAGGTCAGCCTGCGCAGTCTACACAGGCTGACCTGGGCCGAAACTTTTTGCTATTGGTCAATTTTATGTATGTCCATGGAACTGTGTGCCTCCTGAATCAGTCGGTTGTTGTACAAAATGGATTTTTATGGATCTTTAAGTATGTAATGACATGCTTGGTATCATGTACAACGGAGATGCGTTAAGCCTCCTTTTGCCAGAGAATGGCTCAAATATTGCAATTAGTGACGATTTTAATTAAAAAAGATACCAAATTGTATTAGTCTGATATGTCATAACATTCTTTTTATTAATGGCTAATATGGTGGATAAATATTATGATATAGATTTTCAATGACATAACATATCAAGACATCGGCATACCATGTTTGGGACCATATTTGATGTTGCAGATACAGAAGAGCCATGCTCTGGCAAAAAGGGGGTTTAGTGCATCTCTGATGAATTGTACCAAGCATAAAATCTGTTTAGTCTAACAATCGACTGGATTTGGAGGTAAAATGGTCCTGTGCCATGCAGAAAATGTACAAATAGCTAAAAGTATTGACCCACGTCAGCCAGTGGGGACTGCACAGGCTGACATTAGTTGATACTTTTTGCAGATGCATTAAACCCCCTTTTACAGAGCATGTCTCAGATTTTTTGTTCCACTGTGTCTATTTTTATCTGTGTGCAATATATTGTATTTTAGCAGGGAAGTTTGTAGGTGTGTAATTAATCTGTTTACTATTGGAAACTTTTTGTAATAACTTTTTTGTAAGAATTTACCTTTGTTGTGACAAGCCTTGCATACTCAGAGCACAACTGAGACACATTAAATCCTTGGGCATTTATTTATGAGCCATGCTCTGTGAAAAGGGGGCTTGATGCATTTGCAGAAAGTATTGGTCCCAGGTTAGCCTGCGCAGTCCGCGCAGGCTAACTTGGACCGACACTTTTTGCTTTGGTAATTTTTCTGCATGTCAAAAACCAGTGTACCTCACGTTTCAGTTGGTTGCTAGATAAAATGGATTTTATGGATCCATAAATATGTGATGACTGGCTTAAATTTTTGGATGACAGAGACATTAAGTCCCCTTTTGCCAGAGCATGTCTCATATGTTTTAACAACCCTGAGGAAGAAGACTATTGAAACGTAGTTGCAGGAGGACAAAATGCTGGTTACCATCATTTTCTCCTTTTCATACAATATTTTCTACCCTTTCAAAGGTCTAAAGTAAGGCTGGAAAGGAAATGTAATGGAACTTTTGATGTAGCGTTTAAGGGTATTGCACTTATTTTTGTGGCTTTAGGACTCCAGCCACAAACTTGGGTTTTGCACCTAGTTATAAATGACCCTGGACAGCTTTTGACTTATGTTGTACATCATTGCACTTGAGCCATGCTCTGTGAAAAAGGGTCTTAATGAATCTGGGAAAAGTATCAACCCAAGTCAGCCCGCATGGACTGTGCAGGCTGGCCTGGGCTGAAACTTTTCGGTATTGGTAAATTTTCTGTATATTTAAGGACCAGTCTACCTGATGATTAAGTTGATTGTATTAAAAAAGGGGCTACATGTATTGTTGAACCTTAATTATGTGATGGCTTGCCTGGTATCATGGATCACGGAGATGCATTAAACCCCCTTTTGCCAGAGCATGGCTCATTTACATGTTCATCTATTACATTGTAAGGGGGCTATTCAGATTTTCATAGCCAAACCAAACTTGAAAATATTTTATTGCTCAATTTAGTAAGGCAATAGCTGACTAAGAATCAAGAAATAAAGCAAGAAGCAAAGGAAAAACAAATTGATGGTACTTCTTCAATGGACTAGTTAGCCTCTTAACGCTGTACCCTACAACAGAATTTAGAACTTGTCCAAATTCAAAGCAGTTGCAGATGACAAATCCAATTTGGTTATAATGATGAGATTTGTCTCTAAAATGGTAGAAAGCATTGTAGAAAAAGGAAGAAATGCTTGTGATAAGCATTTTGTACTTTTATTGCAATGGTTGCAGAAGCTTTTTTCTTCAGGGTCACTAGAACATATAACTGTTTAGTGAAGGATTAAATCTTTACCACATAATTCCGACTTTTAACAACCCTGAGAAAGAAGCCTTTTGAAAACATTGTTGGAAAAGGAGAAAATGCTGGTAACCAGCATTTTTTCCTTTTCCCACAATGTTTTCTAACCTTTCAGAACAATTGCAATCATTTTAGCCACACTGAAATTGTCGTCTGCAAATGCTTTCAACTTGGACAGGGCTAAAATTTCGGACAGTATTGTCCAAATTCAAAGCAGTTGCAGACGACATATTAGATTTGGTTATAATGATGAGATTTGGCTCTGAAATGATAGAAAGCATTGTGGAAAAGGAGAAAATGCTTGCGACAAGCATTTTATACTTTTCTCGCAATGGTTTCAGAAGCCTTTTTCTTCAGGGTCATTAATTAGAACGTGTAATTGTTTGGTAAAGGTTTTTTAGGTTTTGGCTCAAATTTTGTGAAGGCTTGTTGGAATGTCAAGTGATCATGCAATAATATGCATCAGCTACGGCAGAGCTCCAGATAGAGGGAGTGATTTTGATTTTAAAATTGAAAATATTAATCAATCTCCACTAAAGCCATGTTATGGGTACTCATTAGAATCGTCTCATCGAGACAATTTTAATGAGTACCAACAACATAGGGTTTGGAAGGGAAATAATGGATTTGGAATACTATCACTCCCTCTTACCTGGAGGTCTGACTACGGTATATAGGATCATATTCATGTAAGAATGATAACAGTATTTTGATCTTGTCAAAATAGAGAAAATACCTAATCCAAAATGACCATGCTTTTATCTGAATAGCAAAATTGCACCATTCCTGTTTACTGAATGTAACTGTCCTCTTTCCGAATGCATGCATGAAAAAAGTGAAGTTTATATTAGTGTTTAACTCTTTACCACACAATCCCGTGTTTTAACGACCCTGAGAATGAGGCATTATGAAAACATTGTGGTAAAAAGGAGAAAATGCTGGTAACCAGCATTTTCTCCTTTTCCCACAATGTTTTCTATCCTTTCCAAAACAAATTTTAATTTTTGAGTCACTTCTATTTTGTCATCTGCAAATGCTTTTAATTTGGACTAGTCTAAAAGTTTGTCGTTTGGTAAAGAGTTAAACAAAAAATAGGATTCACAGCAAAAAAAAAAAATCTTAATTAGCCCCCAAATTGTTGCAGTCAGTAAAATTTTCTACTGGGTCTGTATTCACCAACCATTCTTAAGAACATTCTTAGTCTTATTCTCCAGAATTTTTAATTTAAAAGTTACACAACTTCTGATAAGCGAGTTATTCCTAAAGCACCTTCCTCATTGATGGTAACAAAAGAATTGCCGGCTTCTTTGATGCTATGCATCAAAAATTTGTCTTGTTGCTTTAATGTATTGAAATTTTCACACTTTAACCTTGTCATTGAGAAAAATACATGATCGTCATCAAGAAACACTAGTATTGATTCAAATTTTGACTTCTAAATCAACACACTGAATGCACTTTTTCTGTTAAAAAAATGTCCGTTCTTGTAACTTTACTGTTCATTATGAAGCTTGCACTCGAAAAGAAACAGGTGAAATCCTTAAAAAAATCAGTATTTCATTTACATAAAGTATGCGATATTTCAAAATTACTGTTGAACGGTACTCATGTGAACAACTTTAAACTTCTGTCACAAACTGACCAGTTTTGCGTAACACAGTTCTATATTTTGAATTAGAAAATAATACATTTTAATGAAAGCTGTCCATTAAGGTAATTGTAAGAATTTAGGTGCGAAGGGGACTTTCCCTATCAGAAAAAAATTATTCAAAAATACAAAATATTATTACTAAACTTTGGCGGCAATGTTTATACTTGATGAGTTTTCATAGTAGGGTAAAAGATAACAAACATTTCTGCAAAACTTCAAGTAGTCAAACAAATGTTAGGCATTATGTTTACTAAGGTTTAATTAGCGCCAAACAAGACCCTTTCTCAACTGTAGCAATTTCTAAAAACTTGTATAACCGTTGTCAAGTAAATATTTCGTTCGAGATCTAGTGCAAAATGAGGTTTTACCAGAATCATTCACTTTCTTCGCCAAACTGGTATACTTTCTAGCAAAAAATAATCTCAACATGTGTAATTACATAACAAAGAAACAAATAGTGTTTTGAACATCAAGTAAATAGGCAGAATGAAAATGTTCGTTGATTTACTGGTTAAATGAAACTTAAACTGTAAAATGATCTTTTAATCTGGACACCAATTTTCCTTTACAAGAAGCACTTACCAATAATTCTCTATTAAACGTAAATGCTACTTATACTTTTAAATCGTTGAATGGCATGTCTTTACTAACTTTATCATAAAGAGCATCATTTTAAAATGTCTTTTGCACCGCTTGAAACGTAACAAAAAATTCACAATCTTTATGTTGATTAAGTACTAGTGTTTTAAAGTTCCATAGCCTCTCTGTTGACACTCAAAGTTTTAAAAAAAGCCTCTCCCAAGGGGTGTAGGACAAAAGCCCCACAGGACAACAGCTCCGTAGGACAAACGCCACAAGGATAAAAGTCCCCAAGGGCAATTGCCCAACAGGTCAAAAGCCCCATGTCATTAATAAAGCAATATATTACAAGGAATGACTTCATAACCTCAAATTTGCAAACTTATTGGTTTTAGTGATCTGTTATCTATGTTCTAGCAAAAGAGGAATTTATTTTGGTGTATGAGCTGACAAATAATTTCTCGTACTTTCATTGTGTCTTCAAAATGACCTGAGATATTACTGATAATCATTTGAAATAAATATGGACACATAAGTTGTGCAATGACTTCTGATCTATAATGTTTTGAAAAGAACAGACAGGATCGTTCGATCAAGGGTTGAACCTCATTTTCTGTTGATTAGTATTTTTTTACAAGGATAGTTTCACATATTTGACAAGGTCAATGACAGATTAAATAAAGACAGCCAATAAAATGTTTGCAACCATACAAAACCAAGTGCTATTATCAAATTATTTTTTAATCTTTGACTGTGCTTTGAGTCGCTTAATGAAATTGAATTTTTAATCTTCAATACAAAATGAGTCAATTAAATCTCCTTTTTTACGTTTTTTTCATATACATACATTAAAAATTCAGAAGAAAATCAATGTTTTACACCATGGGGTTTATGTCTATATTTCTATTGAGTGTATGGTGCTTTTATTTTGTGAGGCTTTTGTCCTTGGGGCTTTTGACCTATGGGGCTTTTGTCTGTACCCTGAATTTCCGTTAGAACCAGTTATTTTATTTGTCACATATAATGTCTGAAAATTAGATACATTTAAGAAGTTCAAGTAAGTATCATGAAGAAGTTTCGGAGGATTACAAAGCACAGACACTTTTGTCACTATTTTGTAACGTACATGACCTTTTTTATTTTTTACACTTATTTCCAAGATATCTTGAGTACCCTTTGAACAAGAGGAACAAATGTTAAACTAATGTTTCTCTAATCAAAATTCGCAGGTGACTAGAGGGTTTATTCAATTATATGTTCACACTGATAATGAAGAAACTTATAATGCTGAAATCAACTGATCATGATCAGTAAAAACAAAGAAAATCTGTCAGTAAAGGTTTAAACTAAGATAATTTTGTCTCATTCATCGAAAATGATGATGTCACATTAAATGTTCATCAAATTCATAGAGGAAGTCTCAAGAAATTGTGTGTGTTTGAATTTCTATGTAACGAAAATGTCAATTACGAACATGTCGAATTGGAATTAAATGGATTGTTTTCATGTTTTAGTACGATACAAACAATTTTGAAATAAAATCACTGGTTTTTCATGGTATAGTTTAGTTTAATATACTTGTTTATGATATAAATTGAGAAACTCAATACTAAAACGGACATGTCACTTTGATATGAAAAATCACCAAAACTCCCACTTTAAGGCACACTAGTGCAATGCTACTAGTGCAATGCTTATTAAGATTTTGATCCAGTATTTATGTTTGAAGTGTTACACCTATTTTAGATAAAAAATGTGCAAAATTGAATGGTAAGTAGAATCCCTTTTGAATACAAACAAAAGCATTAACGTACATTTCACAGATTCTGGCGACACGAATTTTCCCAGCTTCATTCGAGGTTAAAATAATAATCAGAATAGAAAAACGTCCAGCAAATATGCAAATTAATTTTTGTTTAGTTATAAACCTATGAAGGTTTTTAGGAAACCGTCTTATAGATGTATGTATATTTTTATTGTTATTTACTTTTCTGGCTTTTGCTTGGCGACAGTAACAAACTTGTCAAATTGACTAGTTTGACATGAAATATTTTCTTTGACATTTGCGACCCACCCCTATTACTTTGGTTTTTATAAAGGATACATGGGTACTGATTGTTGGAAACGACCGGCGTTACCAAATTCATCCCGTACGGTGAGATAAGCCCCCGGCGACATTAAATGCACCTATTTTTTGAGAATGAGTGAAATGACACGCACAGGCCATAATATTAGTTCACTGTCCTTTGGTCAGGGAAGGTAAATATAGGACAGTGTAGACTGATAATTAAACAGCATATTCTGTTCAGTCTGACATTCATCGTCACTGTAAAAGAAAAAAAAAAAAAAAAAAAACAACAGCAAGGCTGTGCAGTCTGACATTGTTAAATAAAGTATATCTGGTTAGAGTAGAGATACAGGGTACATTCATAAATTTGCGAACAAATTCAACTCTTTACCAGACAACAAAATTTGAGAGTAGTTCAAATTGAAAGCATTTGCAGACAACAAATTAAAATTTGTTGAAAGAGTAAAATTTGTTTCTGAGGGATAGAAAACATTCTAGAAGAAGGAGAAATTGCTGGTTACCAGCACTGTCTCCTTTTTTCCACCATGTTTTCAACAGCTTTTCTGTTCAGGGTCATAAAAGCATGTGATTGTTTGGTAAAAGGTCCACTCTTTACCAGACAATAGACTCTTTGATGTAGCTATATTAAAATCATTTGCAGAGAACAAGAGGCCCATGATGGCCCTGAGTTGCTCACCTGAGCCTTTTTGACCCAACAAGACCAATTTCCAATCACTTCTAAGATATCAAGTCAACCATTCTATCAAACTTCCATACCTATTGGAATGAATTGATGCCTTTGGAGTGTACACTAGCTTTTTCTAGGATTTGTCTCAGTAACCTACCTTTTGACCCAACATGAACTATTTTCAAGCCTGTTGTAGATATCATCAAAACAAACATTCAGCCTAGTTTTTTGTGAGTTTTGGACTGAAAATGTGGCCTCAAGAATGTATACAAGTTTTTTCTAAGATTTGTCCCAGTGATTTTCTTTTGTACCTGATGTGACTCATTTTCAAACCTGTCCAAAATATCAAGACAAACATTCTGACCAATTCTTACGAGTATTGGACTACAAATGTGGCCTCTAGAGTGTCCCCAAACTTTTTCTAAGACTTGTCTAAATGACCTACTCTTTGAGCCATCATGATCCATCATGACCAAAAACTGAAAATGTGGCCTCTAGAGTGTACCTACTTTTAAATTCAACAACACCTATTTCCTTTCTTGTCCGAGATATAGTCAAGACAAACAATCTTACTAACTTTCATGAGTTTTGGAGTGAAAATGTAGCCTCTAGGGTGTACACAAACTTTTTCAAAGATCTGATCTGGTGACCTACTTTATGACCGAATGTGACACACTTTGCAACTAGTCAGAGATATCATCAAGACAAAGATTCTTTGGCATCACTTGTGGACCCTAGTGTGTACACAAGGTGTTTTAAAGATTTCACCTGGTGACCTACTTTTTGACACAATGTGACTGAATTCTAAGCTCAATTGAGATATCATCAACACAAACATTCTGACTTTCATGAGCCCTGGGCAGAAAATGTGGCCTTTAGTGTGTACAAAAGGGTTTTCAAAGATTTGACCTGGGGAGCTACTTTTTTTTACCTGATGTGACTCAATTCTAAACTCATCTAAGATATCACCAAGACAAATATTCTGACCAACTGTCATGAGTTTTGGACTAAAAATAAGGCCTCAAGAGTGTATACAAAGTTTTTCTAAGATTTGACATGGTGACCTAGTTTTTAGTTTAGTTTAAACATATTTATTTTACATCGATTGAGAAACAAGTTCTTACAACTTATACTAATCTCTCTCGATTCCGCTTCCTGGAAACTACACCAGTACTCGCGCCGAATGTGTGGGCCAATGAACAGTACCAAAGTTGACATCCGCTCCCGGGTATCGAACTCAAGTCCTTTTGATTACGAGGCCGACGCTCTACCTCACAACCACGGACACCACACCTAGTTTTTAACCTGACCTGACCTATTTTCATTCTCATCTGAAATATCATCAACACAAACATTCTGAATAACTGTCATGAGTATTGGTTTTGGACTAAAAATGAGGCCACTAGAGTGTACACAAGGTTTTTCTAAGATTTGACCTGGTGACCTACTTTTTCTCACCTGAGAATTCAAGAGTAACATTCTCACCAACTTTCATGAGTATAATGGACTTACAATGTAGCCTCTAGAGAGTACAAAAGGTTTTACAAAGATCTGGCTCAGTGACCTACCTTTTAACCTGATGTGAACCATTTTCAAGCTAGTCAAAGATATCCTCAAGACAAACATTTTGTTCAATTTACATAACTACTGGATTGAAAATGTAGCCCTTGGAGCATACACAAGGTAAAAGTTGATGACACGAAGCACGATGGACGTTGGACACAGCAGGATCACAAAAGCTAACCCTTAGCACTTTGTGCCTAGGTGACCTAAAAGGTAAATGATGGTATTTGTCTTAAAATTGATCATAACTATATTGGAGGGGAGTGGAAATAATGGTGGTTACCATCATTTTCTTCTTTTCCAGCAATGTCTTCAACAGCTAATGTCAGCTAATGTATCAATTACATAATAAAAGTGTACTTGAAAAATATACCAGTATTAAATGTAAAGCAATATTGTAGACAGTAAAAATCAACAAAGAAAAAAACACTAGGAGGAGAAAAGATGAAAAATTATTGGTTGTTTTGCCACTTTTTATCTGTCCTCTGTGACTAAATATATGCATCACTATTTCCTTTTCACCACAATTTTTTTCAAAAAGTAAAGGGTTAAACATTAGCCATATTACTCTAAATTCACAAATTTGTCAAATATAGTTGAGCCATGTTCTGTAAAAATGGGGCCTACGTAATGCATCTGCAAAAAGTATTGACCCAGGTCAGCCTGTGCAATCCATGGAGGCTGACCTAGGCTGAAACTTTTCGCTTTTGGTAAATTTTCTGCATGTCAAAGGACCAGTCTACCTCATAATTTAGTTGGTTGTTATACAGAATGGATTTTATGGATCCATAATTATGTGATGACTTGCTTGGTATCATGGATCAAGGAGATACATTAAGCCCCCTTTTGCCAGAGCATGACTCAGCTGTAAATAGCAACAACATAAATGTTTCATGCAGCAAACTTACACACTGTTTTTATGTGTAGGTTATAATATGCTCTGGGTATGCCTGTGTGTCATGAAATATTACAAACATTGCTGGAATTTGCATATTGTTGGTTACAGAATCATAGAGTATATCTGGTGTTCCCTTCATACGCACAGGTGGAACACGCATTCCTTGAATGCCGAGCGCATAATGACCAACCAAAACAAGTGCTCTGTACATTCTTTTGTGTCCTGTGTTGGGTTCTGGTCTTGCATATCCGTTGCGGTCTGAATACTGGGCATTTACCGCGAAATACACACCCTCACCATAAGCAGTTGCTGCAGGGGAGATATTGGAGAATAATGCATAGATGATTATACAAACTGAATGTTACATAGTTTACTTCTAGGCAGATATCACTCTTTAAAGCAATATCAATACAAGAGCATGCAGATGCCAATAATCAGCTGTGGTTGCTTGATTTATAGTGAAAATCCTAAGTAAAACTAAGGAAGGAATTAAACTGTGATTGAAAAACTAGAACTGTCCTAAAGTGGACAAACACTCCACCACTAGCACTTTGTCACTGAAGCAGCACAATCAGAGAAAACAAAGTTTGCCTATTACCTTGACCTTTGTCCCATGTGATCCAAAACCAGCATGGCACCTCCTTTGGTCATGAGGAACATGTGTGTGAAGTTTCAGGGTCCTAGGTCAAACAGCTTTTGAGTTAGTGCATAGACTACAGATGGATGGACGAACGGACAGACATAGTGAAACCAGTGCACCCCCCCTCTACTATGTAGGTGAGGGTACAAAAAGGGGCATAACTTTGTAATAAAAAATACTTTGATAGTTACCTGCCCTTGATGTATAGGTTTACCTTCTGACAGTTAACAACTTGTCTAAGTTTGAAGCAAATGTCTTCGGTAATAACAGAGAGAATATAAAATGTCAAAGTTTTCACACAACAATGCAGACCACAACACCAGGGCTACGACAATACCTGGGTGTTTTCGTTAAAAAGAGTTGAGCTAATAAAGATAAACACAGTTACAGTAAGGTGATTGTATGGTCTGTATGGTGACTAGTGCCCTTCTCAACATTATTTCAACTAATTTTGGGCAACAGGTGCACTAATCCATACTTTCCCGGAAGTTCTTTAACCAGTGCTTTCAAGTTTTCTTTCCAAGCCAGTGGCTACTCTAACACACAAATGTCATGGAAACAATGATAGGCAATGAGAGAGGAATAAATCCTGTTGCAATGACTATCATTAATCAATGGAGAAAACCTGGCCGAGCTTCAGATTTGACCTGTTTTGAAGCCCTGCACATTACCAAGTGAGCTACTGGACATACAATTAAGATATCATGATGTCGTTATCAAAACAAGATTATATATCATCACTATGAGGTTTATACATTATTGTTTTGAAGCCAAGTTGCTAACCTTACTTCACCATGTATCACACAATCCCGCGTATAAATGACCCTAAAGAAAAAGACTTAGAGAAAAAATTGGGGAAAAGGAGAAAATGCTGGTCACCAGCATTTTAATATTTTCTCCTATTCCCACATTGTATTCTACCCTTTCTGACACAAATCCCATCATCTGAGTATTATTTTATTTGTTGTCTGCAAATGCTTTGAATATGGACCAATCTAAAATTTTATTGTTTGGTAAAGTGTTAACAAAAGAAGGAAATGCAGTCCTGTATTGCACATGTCTGTACAGTATAAATATTTGATAACCCAATTTAGTAATTATGCCAAAGGCAAAAAGCTTGAAAAAGTGTGTCAAACTATATTTACCTGCAGATAATCAAAACAGGAGCACTGCATGCGGGTGCCAAGGCTCGGCTGCAGTTGCTTGATTTTCAGTGAAAATTCTAAGTTGAAAAAGGGACATAACTGTGTCAAAAATACCTGTCCTTGTTGTATAGGTTCCCTTTTTGATAGCTGACAATTTCTCCAAGTTTGAAGTAAATATCTTTGGTAATAACAGAGATATTATAAAATTTCAAAGTTTTTGCACGAGGTGCAGATGACAATGACAACGCAGAGGCAGACGACAACGCTACAGCTATGACAATAAATTGATGTTTCTATCAAAAATGGCCAAGTTATCCAAATTTAGATCTTGTGGCTTCAGGCAAGAAGGTATCGGGGAAAGGAATTAAGCTGTGATTGAAAACCGGACAAAAATATCCCCCAATGGCACCTTGTCACCGAAGCAGCAGAACCAGAGAAAACAAAGTTCACCCGTGACCTTGACCTTTGACCCATGTGACCCAAAAACAATAGGGCACCTCCTTGGGTCATGAAAAACACTTGCATAAACTTTCAGGGTCCTAGGCCGAATGACTTTTGAGTTAGAGCACGGAAACAAGATGGTCAGATGGATGGATGGACTGACAAACATGGTGAAACTAGTATACCCCCCTCTCCTTCATAGGTGCAGGGTACAACAAATACATACCATTTTTTCCACAATAACTTCTGTTATAGCCATGTGCTGTTATGTTGGCCACAGCATTGACGTCTGTTCCATGCCACAGCACACGTTCATTCATTATGCCAGGGTTGCACGTCTCCATTAAACGCCGCTTGGCTGCATACTGTTGGTACAGAGTCTTATTCTGTATTCTTTCTATCTATAAGGCAAGAATCAGGATTGACCTTAATCCTTTATGAGACAAGCATTTGTGTTTAATGAACATGAGGAAAAAGCCTTTAAGAATGTGCAGTCAGACCTTGAACCTACACTGGCTCCCATCCTGACTAAAGACTCTTCATTTGAATTAACCCTTTGAGAAACAGCAACATTTTATAGTTGTCCAAATTAAAACTAGAGCTATCACTAAATGTGATGAATAACCCCCACCAGCTCCATCTCAAGAAATAACTCTTTGCCACAGAAATGCAGAACGCCTTAGCCCAAAATGTAAGAAAGTTCTACACAGCTTATAAATGCTGAAAAAAAAGAAACTTTGAAAAGCAACCTGATATGGGCTCCATTCCCCTCATGAAGCAGTGCACTCTGCTCACCATATTTTTTCTGATGAATTCTGTTGATAACTTGATAACTCTTTTAAAAAGATACCCACTTTACCAGTAAAGAAAAAATCAAATGCAAATTTGTAAAAAGAGGCCAAAGAAAAAATTATGAAAAATGTTTTTCAAAGTTTTCTGCTGAAGTTGCCAAAATCGTCAATTGATTAGTTAGGCATTAATCATTTATGTTCATCAATTCAGCAAGGGCATCGTAAACAAATTAAATAACTAGATAGTATCCAAATGCATATTTATGTATTTGATTCAATGATTTAGCTATTGAGAAATTCTTCAAGAGATATGACTAAGTGAAAAAACATTCCATGACTCAGTAGGAAATCATTCAAACATAATGAGATAATCTGTGTTTGCCGTTTAAATTTGACCAAAATCCTTCCAGTGAAAATTGAGAAATACCATGCCATGGAAAAAGATTGATCAGTAAAATACACCAAAGGGCCATACCTCTGTAGAATATCATGCAACCATAATGATAGTACAATAAGCCAATCAGTGTTTGCTGTTGAAGATTCCTATGAGGTTTTATTAAATCAAATAATAATTAAGAAATACCATAAACATGATTTGATAAAGACAACATATCAAAGGCCATAGCTCAGAGAAAAATAATTTAACCATAACCAACTTACTTAATACACATCTTTGCTTTGTATTGAAACTTCCTCTGAAAGTTGATTGAAATATGTCCAGTATTTATAGAGAAATAGCTTGGACAAAGAAATTCATCAATGGGCCATAACTCATTGGAAAATCAATCAACCATAGCCAAATTATAAGATGCACATCTTTGTTTGATATTATAACTTTCTACGACGCTCAACTGAAGTGTCCAGAAGTTATTGAGAAACAGCTCACACAAAAAAAATCATCATAGGGCCATAACTCATTGGAAAATCATTCAACAATAACCAAATTAAAATATGCACATCTTTTCTTCGTATTGAAACTTCCTATAAAGTTTGATTGAAATCTATTATGTAGTTATTGAAAACTAGCTTGGACAAAAAAAAATTCAACAAAGGGCCATAACTCTGTAGAAAGTCATTCAACCATAACCAAATTATGGTATCAACATTTTTGCTTAGTTTTGAAACTTCCTATGAAGTTTAAATGAAATACATTCAATAGTTATAGAGAAATGGCTTGGACAAAAAAAAAATCATCAAAGGGCCATAACTCATTGGAAAATCAATCAACCATAACCAAATTATAATATGCACATCTTTGCTTTGTACTAAAACTTCCTATGAAGAGTACTTGAAATCTGTCCAGTAGTTATTTAGAAATAGCTCGGACAAAAAAGTTACAGACCAACCAAACGGGAGACCGGTAGACCAACCGACAGTCACTCTGATATACCCCCCCACAAGGTTTGTGGGGGGTATGATCATTTGTAGAGGATGAAATAAATGTGGGCTCAAAAATTGAAATTTGCTTTTGGACGGGTATAAACAATGTGGGAAGGAGAAAATGCTGGTTAAAAGAATTTTCTCCTTTGTTCACAATGTTTTCAAAAGCCATCTTCCTCTGGGTCGTTAAAACATGGGATTGTTTGTTTAAGGGTAAAGCAGTATTTTTAGCCCTACAAAAATGACATTTAGGATCTTTCATATGCTCATATTTGAGATTATAATGTGTGACATAAATTGGTATTTGAAATAAGATGTGACATGAGTTGGCACTTGAGAAATCTATCATGAGTTGGCATGTAAGGTAATATCCGGCATAAGTCGGTACATGTATTTGAGATAATATCTGACATAAGTTGGTATTTTAGGAAAAAAAGTGTTTCAAAGGAGTTAAAAATGTAATTAAGCTTGCTAAAAGTTTGAAATTTGACCTAGTGACCTAGTTTTTGACCAAACATGACCCAATTTCAAACTCATCTGAGATATCACCATAAAAAAGATTCTGGCCAGGTTTCACGAGTATCTGACTGAAGATGTGGCCTCTAGCGAGTAAATAAGGTATTTCTAAGATATGACCTACTGACCTAGTTTTTAACCTGACATGACCTGTTTTCAAACTTGCCTGAGATATTATCAAGAAAAACATTCTGAAAAAGTTTTATGAGTATCGGACTGAAAATGTGGCCTCTAGAGCGTACACCAATTTTTTCTAATATTTGATCTAGTTTTTGACCCGACATGACCTAATTTCACACTAGTCTGAGATATCATCGAGACAAACATTCTGATTAAGTTTCATGAGTATGGGACAGAAAATGTAGCCTCTAGAGCATACACAATGTCAAAGTTTATGACGGACAACAGACGACAGATACTGGACACAGCACGTTTGGCTGCAGTTGCTTGATTTTCACTGAAAATTATAAGTAGAAAAGGGGCATAACTGTAGAAAAAATACTTTGATGGTTACCTGCCCTTCTTGTATAGGTTTCCCTTTTGATAATAAACAACTTGTCCAAGTTTGAAGCAAATATATTCAGTAGTAACAGAGATATTACAAAATGTCAAAATTTTCGCATGACGATGACACAGATGACAACAACGCCAGGGCTATGAAAGTACCTCGATGTTTTCTTTGAAAACAGCAGAGGTAAAAATGGTTCCCCTCTGAGAACTTTTCCCAAAGTTGTTGACTGCCAGGGGTCAAAACTCATAGTTTTGTAAAGTATGGGATCAACCCTTAGAGAGCTAAATGAAACAAAACTGAAGTTTAAATAGCTATGTTGATGAACCGAACATTTTCTATCAAGAAAACCTGACATATCCCAAATTCAGATGGGCAGACGGACACAAAGATTCCATTTTACCCATAACTTTGCAGTTGGGGATATATAAATGTACCCACTTTAATTATATTTGGTGTCCTTCCAAGAGTTTTGGTGAATTGAGCCAAAACATCTTTGTATTCCTGTGACGTATTTGGGAGGTCTACCATCAGCAAATTTTGATCCTTCTTCATAGCATCCCAGGTGGAAGGAACTGCATCCCCAGCATCTAAATACAAAACATTTTACCCTAACAACTTACAAATATTTTTTACACTCGACTACATTGAAAAAATTTGCAGTGGACAAATTAACAGTGACTTAAATGATTGGGTATGTCTTTGATCGGTAGAAAACATTTCAGAAAACAGAGAAAATGCTGGTTACCAGCATTTCCTTCTTTTCCCAAAATGGTTAAAAAGCCCAATCTTAGAGTCAGTACATGGTTAATCCCTTGAATACCAGTATCTAATTTTACAGAAAGTCTGCAAAGAATAGGCAGCCTAAATTTTATTCCACCACGTGTGGTATTTTTTTCGTTTGAGATGCCATATCACATATACCCTGCTGAACAAAAAGAAATCTTTGAAGCAACAATTTATAAGATTCATTAAATGATTACAGAATAGCTGAAATAATTATTTGGTAACCAGAAAGTACCGATAAAGTTCAAAATGCTTTGTTTGTTTGTAAATGTAGGTTGTTTTTTAATGCCATTTTAAATATTATGTCAGTTATATTATGCACATATGCATGCTTTTTTAGACTTTCTTTTATGAATGTTCTTCCCAAGCCAATGGCTGCTTTCTAACATAAGAATTATCAAAAAAGTTATTAAGAATGAGAGAGGAATGAATTTTGTAACAATGACCAAAATTAATGGTGTCAGGAGAAATCGTCCCCTGGAGAAATTGTCCCCAAACTGCTTGGGGATGATTTCTCTAGAGAAATCGTCCCCAAATTAAATTTTGGGGAAATCGTCCCCACATTCAAAATCTATATGTATAGTCGTAAAAGTTGTCTTAGAAAAATATTTTTGAAATTTAATAGCATGTGTCACATTTGATGTATACTGCATTGTTAGACAAAAAAAAGTGGTCGGGTTTTTTTTGCTTTTTTTTTTTATGTTGTGTAATTTCAGACGTTTGGTAAAATTTTTAACTTTTTGATTTTGTTAAACTAGTACTCGTATTTATATTGCATGTGTTATGATGTATGTTTCATAGAAAAAAAAGTTGGAATTCTTTTTGCTTTTGTATTCACATTGCGTATGTCCTGATGTTTACTTCATTGATGAAAATGTACACAGACTGGTAGATAATTGTCACTTTGTAATATTATGTGTTTGTATGTAATTGTTACTGAAACTTTAATAGTTATACTTTTCACAGACCGGTAGATAATTGTCACTTTGTAATATTATGTGTTTGTATGTAATTGTTACTGAAACTTTAATAGTTATACTTTGTATCTGCTCATAGTAGGTAAGGGAGATAAAATTGAGGAATTACTCTCAGCATGTAATTACCAACAGCCGATATTGATAAAACTGAAGTTTGACAAATGTCTTGAATATTTAATATAATTCTTGAGTACTGCTTCAAAAAAACAAGAGGGCCATAATGGCCCTGTATCGCTCCACTGGCTTATAAATATAAACCACGAAGAAAAGTCTTCACTATATAAGCCCTTATAAAACTTTGACCTCATGGCTACAGTCTGACTAAATGGGGAATATTGTATTAGAAGAATAACATGCCAAATGTGGGAGTTCTTGGCCTTATGGCTGGTAACAAGATGGTTTCTGAACTTTTCACTCCATAAACCCATGTAAAACTTGTGATCCCTGGTGCAGGGCCAAACTTGATCCTAGAGCTGTAACTTGGGCCCTCTTTGTAACTGTCCACTAAATAATGCTATAATTATATGCAAAATTTGGTAGCCTAAGCCTTATGGCTATGTACACCAAGATTTAAAAGTTTTCCCTATGTAAGCCTATGTAAATCTTGTGAACCCCCCCCCCTCCAAGTATGAGGCCAAATTGACCCCAGGACTATACTTTGGACACTTTTGGTAGACTCCAACTAGATCAAGCTAAATGCCAAATTTGGTAGCTCTAGGCCTTATGGTTTCAAACAAGAAGATATTTAAAGTTTTCTCTATATAAGCCTATGTATAAAACTTGTGACCCCTGGGGAAGAGCCAATTTTGACCCCAGGGCTATAATTTCAAGAAACATGATAGAGGTCTACTACATAAAGCTACATGCCAAATTTGGTAGCCCTATGCCTTATGGTTTCAGACAAGAAGATTTTTAAAGTTTTCTCTATATAAGCCTATGTAAAACTTGTGACCCCTGGGGCAGAGCCAATTTTGACCCCAGGGCTATAATTTGAAGAAATTTGATAGAGGTCTACTACATAAAGCTACATGCCAAATTTGGTAGCCCTATGCCTAATGGTTTCAGACAAGAAGATTTTTAAAGATTTCCAATATTTTTCAGTTTTGTTGCCATGGCAACCAGAGTTTTTGAAGGAATCAAATTCTTTCAAGAAATTCTGAAGAGGACCATGTCAGGATCATTTCTGTGAAGTTTCGTGAAAATTGGATGGGTAGTTTCAGAGAAGAAGATGTTTGAAATAAAAGTTAACGCACGGACGGACGGACGGACGGACGGACGGACGCACGACGGACACCGGGCCATGACATAAGCCCGCTGGCCTTCGGCCAGTGGAGCTAAAAAACATAATTGAATTTCATTGAGGAAAAAAGTCATACCTGTACCTGCAATATATTTTTCATAAAGAGATTCCTGTTAAAAAAACACACAGTATGAATAATAAATCAGGATGTGTTTCCGAAAATTCAGCCTAATCAAATACATTTTGAGTTGACAATATTGATAATGTGCTTTATTGTCAGTTATTTTGTATCACCTGCACGTGTTGATTGGCTATGGTACTAAAGTCGCTTAACCCTTTAGCAAAAGACCAAATTTTTGACATGTCTAAATCGAGAGCAATTGCAGATGACATATTTATTGCGGCCGGAATCGAACTAAAGAACAAGGCCACCCCTAACGTAGGAATCGGACTCAAACACCATGAAACATAAATCCAGCTACATGTAAGTATTTGGAAAAGAATGCAATTTCTGAAAAAATAATATTAATTACCCATACCTAGTGATACAGGAAATCACCCATGTACCAAGTGATACAAGAAAGAGAGAAGTTTCAATATACGGAGAGATGATAAAGAGGGAGAAAGAGAGAACTTCAGACGAAAAACAATTATAAAACATATATAAATACCCATACAAATGATTCAGACAGAGAGAAAGGAGGGGGGTGCAGAGAGAGAGAGATCGAGATTTACAAACGAAAAATCAAAATCAATAAAATGCAAAAGTTAATTTCCCTTGCCGAGTAGTTCAAGAGGGAGAGAGACAGACAGACAGAGAGAGATCTACGGACGGCAACCATCATAATACATCAAAAACATTTACTAAGTCGAGTGAGAGAGAGAGAGAAAAAAGAAAAAAATAGAGAGAGGGAGAGATTCAGACTCATTATGACAACATAAAAATACATTTATGATCGAATGACTCCTGACACATTTTACGAACGTGTTTATAAATAGTATAATTGGATTTAAATGAAATTAAAATAAAAAATTTACATGTGTAAGCTTCCTGTAACAGCCATGAAAGGTGTTAACAATAACCTGTTAAAGTGAAATTTGCTGTATAAACAATAACAGCTTGAGAAAAAAAAACAATTTAAATAAGAAAACCTTCACAAAAAGAAACTACTAAACCAAAAACTTCAAAGTTTTATTTTAAAGGATAATTTCACTAACTATATATATGAATTTTGAATATGGGGACGATTTCTCCAAAATTTAAGTTGGGGACGATTTCTCCAGAGAAATCATCCCAAGGGAATGATTTCTCCAGAGAAATCATCCTCAGGCAGTTTGGGGACGATTTCTCAAAGGGACGATTTCTCCAGGGGACGATTTCTCCAGCATTCAAATTAATCAATCCTCTGAAAGAAATTGCCGGCCCTAGCTGAAGATTTGAACCAGCAATCCCAGATTTTAAGCCCTCTATGTTACTGCCTGAACTACCAGGCTTGGCATCAAGGAAACATGCCGAGCAAAAGCTGAATTGCTAGTTAAATGAAGTTAAACAATGATGAATTCACTCACCTGCCATCATGTCACGTCTAATAACTGGGTAACTTTCTGCTTGATTTTCAACATAACTCATTTGCATCTGTTGGAAATCAATTTCGAAGTCCTCATTTCTTGTTGAATCTGTCAACGTGACCTTGGCTAAGGTGTTCTTGAACCCGTCTTCTATTTTTAGATTATGGACATCCTCAAATGGTTTTTGTTCATTTTTTGTAATCCAGAACCATTTCACCACATTTGTCAAAAGTTCAGCATGTCTCTTTTCATGAACACCTCTGTCGAATGTTCTCAGTTCTTCATAGATAAGGTCTTTTACCGGCATCACATTATTGATAAGTCCTTGAACTTGAAATCCTCCAACATCTTGGTCAATATTCATCAGAACATTATTCTTTTTGGCAATTGCTTCTATGTTTTCAATCTGAAGTAATTACAGAACTGTAATATCATGTAGGAATTGTAAACACTATACTCCTGCATGGTTTTATTAACCCTTTTCCACACAATCCCAAGTTTTAACAACTCTGAGGAAGAAGCCTTTTGAAAACATTGTGGGAAAAGGAGAAAATGCTGTAACCAGCACTTTCTCTATTTCCCATAATGTATTTCACCCTATAAATGACAAATTCCATTGTTTGAGTCACATATAATTTGTCATCTGCAAATGCTTTCAATTTGGACAAGTCTACATATTTTTTTGCAGTAAAGAGTTGAAATGTGCATGATGAGTACATTATCCTGTCAATTCAACTGTCAAAATCAACGACTGTGGCAAAGCCAAGATGTACTTTATTGCTAAAGATAATTATTTAACCTAGAGTCAGGTACACATATGTACATTTCGTTAACTTTTTTCTTTATCCCAGAGATGCATTACTGTTATAAAAGTAAGTTGGTCTCGTGTGCAGGAATTTCCATATATAGCCTACACTGCATGCTTTTTGCATAATTAAAAGCTATGATAGAGTTATGTTGTGCAAAGAATCTGAAATAAATTTGCAGTAGAGATGAAATTATCCTATTAAACTCATCTAGAAGAAGAATACTGGTAAGTGAGCCTGCGGTAAGCTTTATAACATCTTATCCAGATTTGTTTGTTATAAAATCCTATCCCAAAGCTTAGTAATGTCAGACCCTACATATCTTGAATAACACTCTTCTACATATAAACTGTGTATTGACTTTTCTCCAAACTTTTTACATGGAAAACTCATCATTTAACTCTTAACCCTTTCCAAAACAAGCCCTGGTTTTCACGTGTCTGCAGTACAAGTCTTTTGAAAACACTGTGGGAAAAGGAGAAATTGCTTGTAACAAGCAATTTCTCCTTTTCCCAAAGTGTTTTCTACCCCTTTTGAGACCTTTCTGCCATTTTCATCAAATTTAAAATTGTCGTCTGCAAACTCTTTCAATTTGGACCAGTCCAAAATTTGTCGTTTGGGAAAGGGTTAATCAAACGACAAAATTTTTTATTGGTCCAACTTGAAAGCATTTTTCAGACAACAAAATAAATATGATTCAAATATCAAAATTTGTTTTTGAGGGGTAGAAAACATTGTGGGAAATGGAGAAAATGGTGGTTACCAGCATGTTCTCCTTTAACCACAATGTTTTCAAAATCCCTGTTTCTCAGGGTCATTAAAATTTGGGATTGTGTGGTTAGGGTTAACATGCCTTTAATTCTAACAAAATATTCTACAGCTGTTTCCTTCAACATGCAGATTTATCACATTCATTCACCAACTGTCATCATTAATTATAAAGTATACACTGAAAAAGGAAAAAATATTTGACCCAGATCTACCTACAAAATGCCTTGCTCAGTGGTACCTCATCTGTAGTGATTACACCCTGGTTTCCCAGCAATTTAACTACATGTATTTAATAAAGCTTTAGAACACATTACAGATGGGATGTTAAAACATACAAAAAAAACAAAAATGTTCAGTGTCTTTTTCAGAGATAACTATCAAGTCATTAACCGAATCTATTATTCCATTGTAGGCAAATTATGAATCTAGTAATGATACAGGTCTTTGTCTCAAGTGCCTGAGGCAGGAACCAAAAAAAATTTCAACATATATGTGTCCATATGGTACTCTCTTTCAAAATGAAGAGGCAGACAAAAAAATGGCAAATAGAACAAGAGAGTAATGATGGCCCTGTATTGCGCCTCTCCCTAGTTAATATGTAATACATATGAGCCATACTCTTTGAAAAGGGAGCTTAATGCATCTGCAAAAAGTACTGACCAATGTCAGTCTGTGCAATCTGCACAGGCTGACATGGATCGAAACCTTTTGCCGTTCATCAATTCTCTGCATTTTAAAGGACCAGTGTACCTCATGATTCAGTTGCTTGTTATGCAAAATGGATTTCATGTATCCATAATTATGTGATGACAAGCTTGGTATCATGCATCATGGAGATGCATTAAGCCCCCTTTTGCAAGAGCATGGCTCATATAATTATCATTGACAATCACTAAACTGTAAAAAATCTGTATTGCAATAAAATTTCATGGAGAAAATCAGCCTAACCCCAAAATTTGTCATATCTTTTTCACATGCTATGATGATGATAATGATTAAAAGCAGGTCTAATGTAGTATCTTCATACCAGATATCAAACAACTTCAACAAAGAGTATTTTGACTGAACAATATTTTAAGTAACAGGGCAATAATGGCCTTTAATCACTCACAAGAGAACAATTTGTGACACCCCCTTCCCCTGATGAACCAGTGTTTGACCCCAGGGCAATAATTCGTACAATCAAATTATATTGTCAAGATTTTATCATGACAAACATGCTGATCAATTTTCAGGTCAATTAAGTAATAACTGTAGCCTCTAGCGCACCCACAAGGAATTTTTGTAAGTTGATCTAGTGAGACCTAATTTATGACCCTAGGTGACCCAAATTCAAACTCATCCGAAATTTAATCAAGACAAACATTCTGACCAATTTTCAGGTCAATTAAGTTAGAAATGTGGCCTCTAGAATTTCCACAATGTATTTCTTTAATTTGACCTATTGACCTAGTTTATGACCCAAGGTATCCCAAATTTGAACTCATCTGAGACTGTATTAAGACAAAGATTCTGACCAATTTTCAAGTCAATTGAGCACAAAATGTGGCCTCTAGAGTGCCTAAAAGGTATTTCTTTAATTTGACCTAGTGACCTAGTTTATGACCTAGGTGACCCAAATTCAAACTCATCCGAGATTTCACCAAGACAAACATTCTGACCAATTTTCAAGTCAATTGAGTAAGAAATGTGGCCTCTAGAGTGTCCACAAGGTATTTCTTTGATTTGACATAGTGACCTAGTTTATGACCCCAGGTAACCCAATTTCAGATTCATCCGAGATTTCATCATAACAAACATTCTGACCAATTTTCAGGTCAATTGAGTAAGAAATGTGGCCTCTAGAGTGTTCACAAGGTATTTCTTTGATTTGACATAGTGACCTAGTTTATGACCCCAGGTGACCTGATTTCAATCTCATCCGAGATTTATTTAGAGCTATCACTAAAAGTAATCATACCCCCCACCAGCTCCTTGTCACAGAACAGCTCTTTGTCACAGAATGCAGAATGGTTTCGTAAAAAAATAAGAGTTGAAAAAAAAAGTGGGAAAAGAGTTATGATACTTGTAAACTGCACTTCTCATTAATGTGGTCTATCTGTATATAAAGTTTGATGTCACTAGCTTAAATGATTCAGAAGTTATGCCCCGGACAAATATCCAAAGTTAAAACTTACAAAGGGCAATAACTCGAAAAAAAAATGGAATAGAGTTATGGTTCTTGTACACTGCACTTCGCCTTATAGTGATCTATCTGTGTGTGAAGTTTGAAGTCATAAGCTTCTATACTTTGGAAGTTATGCTCTGGACAAAAATCCAAAGTTAAAATTTACAAAGGGCAATAACTCGAAAAACAAATGAAATAGAGTTACTGTTCTTGTACACTGCACTTCTCCTTAATGTGATCTAACCTTGTGTGAAGTTTGAAGTTCCTAGCTTCTATACTTTGAAAGTTATGCCCTGGACAAAAATCCATAGTTAAAATTTACAAAGGGCAACAAGCTTAAGGGGAGATAATTCGGCAACCAATAGCAGCAAGGTCATGAAAATTGCACATGCACAATTTCATATGTACCCAAACATTATGTGTAAATTTCAGTGCAGTACTTGAAAAACTGTAGGAAAAAAGCTCCGGACAAAATTGTGTCTACAGACAGACGGACGGACGGACAGACAGATGGACGGACAGCCATGGCGATTCCAGTATACCCCCCTCCACTTCATTGTGGGGGGGTATAATTAAAACAAACATTCTGACCAATTTTCAAGTCAATTGAGTAAGAAATGTGGCCTCTGAAGTGCCCACAAGGTATTTCTTTAATTAGACCTAGTGACCTAGTTTATGACCCTAGCTGACCCAAATTTGAATTCATACAGGATTTCATCAAGACAAACATTCTGACCTATTTTCAGGTCAATTGAGTAAGAAATGTGGCCTCTAGATTGTCCACAAGATATTTATTTAATTTGACCTAGTGACCTAAGTTATGACCCTAGTTCACCCAATTTCAAACTCATTCAAGATGCAATTAAGACAATCATTCAGACCAATTTTCGGGTCAATTGAGCAAAAAAAGTGGTCTCTAGAGTGCCCACAAGGTATCTCTTTAATTTCACCTAGTGACCTAGTTTATGACCAAAGGTGACCAAAATTCAATCTCATCTGATATTTTATCATGACAAATATTCTGACCAATTTTCAGGTCAATTGAGTGCAAAATGTGGCCTCTAGAGTATCCACTAAGTATTTCTTTAATTTTACCTAGTGACCTAGTTTATGACCCCAGGTGACCCAAATTGGCACTCATTCGAGATTTCATCAAGACAAACATTCTGACCAATTTTCAGGTCAATTGAGTAAGATATGTGGCCTCTAGAATGCCCACAAGATATTTGTTTAATTTGACCTAGTGACCTAGTTTATGACCCAAGGTGACCCAAATTCAAATTCAGTCGAGATTTTATCAAGGCAAACATTCTGACCTATTTTCAAGTCAATTGAGTAAGAAATGTGGCCATCAGAGTGTCCACAAGGTATTTCTTTAATTTGACCTAGTGACCTAGTTTATGACCCAAGGTGACCCAAATTCAAACTCATTCAACATTTTATCAAGACAAACATTCTGACCAATTTTCAGGTCAATTGAGTTCGAAATGTGGCCTCTAGAGTCTCCACAAGGTATTTATTTAATTTGACATAGTGACCTAGTTTATGACCCCAAGTGGTCCAAATTTAAAGTCATCCGAGATTTCATTAAGACAAATATTCTGACCAATTTTCAGGTCAATTCAGTAAAAAATGTGGCCTCTAGAGTGCCCACAAGGTATTTCTTTAATCTGACCTAGTGACCTAGTTTATTACCCCAGGTGATCAAAATTCAAACTCATGCGAGATTTTATTACAACAAACATTCTGACAAATTCTCAGGTCATTTGAGTTAGAAATGTGGCCTCTGGAGTCTCCTAAATGTATTTCTTTAATTCGTTCTAGTGACCTAGTTTATGACCCCAGGTGTCCCAAATTAGAATTCATTGGAGATTGCATCAAGAAAAACATTCTGACCAATTTTCGGGTCAATTGAGCAAGAAATGTGGCCTCTAGAGTGTCCACAAGTTATTTCTTTAATTTGTTCCAGTGACCTAGTTTATGACTCCACGTGACCCAAATTTGAACTCATCTGAGATTTTATCAAGACAAACATTTTGACCAATTTTCAGGTCAAGTGAGCAAGAAATGTGGCCTCCAGAGTGTCCACAATGTATTTCTTTAATTTGACCTAGTGACCTAGTTTATGACCCCAGGTGACCCAAATTCAAAGTCATCCAAGATTTCATCAAGACAAACATTCTGACTAATTTTCAGGTCAATTGACGAATCACAATACCTCACTTAGCACTTTGTGCTCAGGTAAGCTAACACATAGGCCTAACCATTGTCTGTGGCTTGTGATAAACAACATAAAGATGAAGTTCCATAAGATTTTGTCCTGTAGTTAAAGAGATATTGATCCATAATGAAAATATATGTGAAGCCCCCACTTTCCATGACATGGCATTTAATCAAAAAAGCTAAAATAATGATATTGGCGGACTATCATATGGAACACACATATGAAGTTTCACAAATTTTTGTCCAGTATTTTGAGTTGAAGATACATGTGTATTGATCCTTAACAGAAATATACATGTACATGAAGCCCCTTTTTCCTATGAGACCGTATTTGATATCAAAAAGGCAAAAAAAACAATAAATATCGGCGGACATCATTAGGAACACTTGTATGAATTTCTATTAGTTTTTGTCAAGGATTTTAGAAGATATCTGTCCTGAAAGACGGACAAACAGATGGTCATTGGTCCATGATGAAATTAAACATTTAGCCCCCTTCTTTCATGACATGGCATTTCATGAAATAAAAACAAATAACTATTGTCTGTGGCTTGTAATAAACAATATAAAGATGAAGTTTCATGACATTTTGTCCAGTAGTTAAAGAGATATTGGTCCACAATGAAAATATACATCAAGCCCCTTTTTTCCCATCACACGGCAATAAAAAAAAAAAGGTATATAACTGTGGTGTTGCATGGTCAATCTGGGTGAAACTTGTTGTTCTGCATTTCCTAATGGTGGTTGATAGATGTTACAAGTTCGATGTAAAAACTCTGTATAGTTTTCAAGATATTAGTCAAAACAAAAGTTCACTCTGTATACCTTTATGTCTTACTTTGTGACCCCTGGAGCAGGGCTGATGTTGACCCCAGGGGCATCATTTAAACAAACTTGGTAGAGGTTCACCAGGAGATGATCCATATAAATTATCAAAACTCTAGGTCTTCTAGTTTCATACAAGAAGATTTTCAAAGTTTGCTCTATATATGATTTTGCCCAAATTTGTGACCCCTGGGGCCTGGCCAATTTTGACCCCAGGGGCATCATTTGAACAAACTTGGTAGAGGACTACTAGAACATACTACATACCAAATATCAAAGCTCTGGGCTTTCTGGTTTCAGACAAGAAGATTTTTAAAGATGTTGTAAATTTCCCCTTTTTTGTTGCCGCAGCAACCAGAGTTAATGGGTTAATTCAATTCTTTTAACAACTTTGGTAGAGCTTCACCCAAGGAACATGCCTCCCAAGTTTCAACATGATTGGCCCACAGGTTTAGGAGGAGAAGATGTTTAAAGGAATTGTGGACAGACGGACAGATGGACAGACGGATGGACGGACTGATGGACAGATGGATGCCAGACAACAACTGATCCCAACACCTCACCTTAGCACTTCATGCTCAGGTGAGCTAACAAGATGGCCATTGGCCCTAAAACGCTCACCTGAGTAAAGTCATCTACAGCTGATAAAACTAAAACGATCCTGGTTTACATGGCCCAGTGACCTACTTTATGACCTGATGTGAACCCATTTCAACCTAGTCCAAGATTCAACAACACAAACATTCTGACCAAGTTTCATGATTATCAGGCTGAAAATGTAGCCTCTAGAGCGTACACAGGTTTTTTTTTAAGATTTGGTCAAGTGACCTTCATTTTGACCCAACATGACCCATTTTCAAATTTACCCCGAGATATTATCAAGACAAACATTCTGACCAAGTTTCAAGAGTATCAGGCTGATAACATGGCTTCAAGAGTAACAACACGGGTTTTTCTAAGATATGGCCCAGTGACCTATTTTTGACCTAACATGATCCAATTTCAAACCTGTCCAAGATAGCATTAAGACAAACATTCTGACCTACTTTCATGAGCATCTGACAGAAAATGTAGCTTCTACAGTGTACACAAGGTTTTATCAAGATTTGGCCCAGTGACCTATTTGGCCCAGTGACCTACTTTATGACCTGACGTGAACCAATTTCAACCTAGTCCAAGATATCAACAACACAAACATTCTGACCAAGTTTCATGATTATCAGGCTGAAAATGTAGCCTCTAGAGTGTACACAGTTTTTCTTTTTAAAATTTGGTCAAGTGACCTTCATTTTGACCCAACATGACCCATTTTCAAATTTGCCCCGAGATATTATCAAGACAAACATTCTGACCAAGTTTCAAGAGTATCAGGCTGATAACATGGCTTCAAGAGTGACAACATGAGTTTTTCTAAGATTTGGCCCAGTGACCTATTTTTGACCTAACATGATCCAATTTCAAACCTGTCCAAGACAGCATTAAGACAAACATTCTGACTGACTTTCATGAGCATCTGACAGAAAATGTAGCTTCTACAGTGCACACAAGGTTTTATCAAGATTTGGCCCAATGACCTATTTTTTGACCCAACATGACCCAGTTTCCAAATAGTGCAAGATATCATCAAGACATACATTCTGACCAAGTGTAAGGTGTATCAAGTCGAAAATGTGGCCTATCAAGTGCACACAATGTTTTTCTAAGATTTGACCTAGTGACATAGTTTTTGACCTAACATGACCAAATTTCAAACATGTCCTAGATATCAGCAAGACAAACATTCTGTCCAAGTTTCATGAGTATCAAGCTGAAAATGTAGCCTCTAGAGTGCACACAATGTTTTACTAGGATTTGGCCCAGTGATCAACTTTTTGACCTAACATGATCCAATTTTTTTAATGCCCAAGATTATATTAAAACAAACATTCTGACCAACTTTTATGAGTATCTGACTGAAAACGTGGCCTCTTGAGTGCACACATGAAAAATGTTGATGACCGCACAATGGACGACACACGGCTGACGCTGTACACAGCACAATCACAAAAGCTGACCTTGAGCACTTCATGCTAAGTTGAGTTAAAAACATACCTGTTTTGTGTCTAGTTTTAATATGACAGAGTCTTCAGTCTTTTGATTTTATCAAAACAAACATTCTGACCAACTTTTATGAGTATCTGATAGAAAATGTGGCCTCTACAGTGCACACATGGTTTTTCTAAGATTTGACGACCGCACGATGGACGACACACAACGGACGCTGTACACAGCACGATCAAAAAGCTCACATTGAGCACTTCGTGCTAAGGTAATCTAAAAACATACCTGTTTTGTGTCTAGTTTTAATATGGCAGGGTCTTCAATCTTTTGCGAGTACCATTCATGATCAAGAATTGTCTTTAAACGCTTAAAAGCATCATCAACTTTGCTTCTACCTTCAGCATAGACTTCAATAACACATGTAGTTTCTGTTTGACCCATTCCGTCATTTATTGAGTCATCTTGAGTTGTATCAATACTATCAAAGGAAGCTGGTGATTCTATCCCAGTGGCTTTTCTTTTATGCTTTCTTCTAACAGGTAACATCTTTCTACACAGTTTCAGAATAGATTGTCCTGAAATAACATGATGGCCATTGATGTTAAATTGCTCACCTGAGTGAAGTGATCTGGAATTCATAAAATTGTGGACTAAAAATGGGGCCTCTAGGGTGTTCACAAGGTTTATCTAAGACTTGTCCCAGTAACCCAATCTTTGACCCAATATGGCCCATTATATACACATATACACATTTTCAAAATATTAGCAACACAAACATTCTGACCAATATTCATGAGTGTTGGACTGAAACTGTGGCCATGAGACCTCATATAAGTTTTTTCTAATATTTGTAGTAGGGTCACTTTTGATATGCCATGTTCATTTGGTCAGTGTATGCATTTACCTGTGTTTGGCATGACTGAGTTTTTCCTCCACTTGAATTATTTGAATTTTTCCAATCATTCCCGGTCTAGTCTTTGGTTTATGAACATGGTCTGACCTTTGTGTCTTTGTTGTGTAACAAAAGGAATCATTTATGCTCACTAGATGTCACAGAGAGTTTCAGTGTGACTAAGTAAAATAGAGACCATGTAAAAACATTGCAGAGGATGAAGTCACTTAAGTCCTTAAATTGGATGAAGTCATTCAGAGACTGAAGTAATATGTGATTAAATAAAAATAAGAACCTAAATGTACCAGAGTAACTTTAAAGGGAAGGAAACAACTCTACAACATATTCTTTCCAAGTGACCAACTTTTTGACCTGACATCATCCATTTTGATACTCATCCAAGATATTATCAAGGCAAACATTCTGACCACTTTTTATGAGTACTGAACTGAAAATGTGGCCTCAAGAGTGCACACATGGTTTTTCTAAGATTTGTTGCAGTGACCTACTCTTTGCCTGACATGACCCATTTTCAACTTGAACAAGCTATTATCAAGACAAACATTCTGACCACTTTTCCAAAGTATTTGACTGAAAATGTTACCTCTAGGGTGCACATAAGGTTTATCCAAGATATGTCTCAGTGACCTACTTTATACCCAGACATGACCCATTTCAGACATGTTATTAAGATATCATCAAGACTTATATTCTGACCGATTTTCAAGGCCACTGGGACAGAAAATGTGGTCTCAAGTGCATTCTCAAAGCTTTTTAAAGATTTGTCCAAGTGACCTACTTTTAAACAATTTATACTTTGAGATATTTTGAGATATTGTCCAGACAAAGATTCTGATTGATTTTCATGAGTAATAGACAAAGAATGTTGCCTTTAAAGGGCACACAAGGTTTTTCAGAGAGTTGTCCAAGTGGCCTACGTTTTGTGCTGATGTAACCAATTTTCACACTCATTCAAGACATTATCAAGACAAACATTCTGACCAATTTTCATGAGTATCGGACTAAAATTGAGTCCTCTAGTGGGTGGACAAGGTTTTTCTGAGATCTGTCCCAGTGACTTACTATTATGAGCAGACATGACCCATTTCTTTAATTTCTTCCAGTATCATCAAGACAAATGTTCTGACCATATTTCTTGAGTATATTATATCAGACTGAAAATGTGGCCTCTAGAGTGAACATAAGATTGCCCTCTATGGTCCAGTGACCCACATTTTAACCCCAAAGTGCTCCAGTTTCAAACTTGCCATAGATACTATCAAGACAAGCATTCTTACCAACTCCCAGAAATTGCTTCGTATACTGATTGACAAACCCTTGCCAGTTTTAATATGACGCTATTCTCCTTTTTTTGCTATTTTTCCTTTTGTTACAACATGTTAGGAAATTATATCATAATTAGAATCAAATTTGATTTTCACAAAAATATTTCAAAGTTGTTTGCAGCCAAGTAGTTTCCAAGAGGTGAAAGTTCAAAGAATGAGTTCACTTGTTTACAAATTCTAAAGGGTGAGATCACATAAAAGACCTTCAGAAGTCAGTAATTACAATAACTTGCATAAACCCTTTACCAAACGATCACAAGTTTTAACAAGCCTGAGAAAAAAGGCTCTTGAAAACATTGTAGGCAAAGGTGAAAATGCTGGTTACCAGCATTTTCTCCTTTTCAAACAATGATCTATACCCTTTCTTAAACAAATTCCATCATTTCAGCCACCTCTAATATGTTGTCTGCAAATTCAATTTGGGCCTTCTTCAATTTTGTTGTCTGGAAAAGAGTTGTGCATGTATGACACTGGAAATTTACTAAGAAAAAATGAAATACAAAGGGAAACGATAGTAAAATATCACCTTGAATGGACGATTTGAATCCATGTATGACTGGATCAATCAAGCTTTTCTGAAATATTACAATCCTTATTTCTTGGACAACTTTTGGATCTACCTGCCCTGCCACAAAACAACAAACTGCCTTGGCAATTTGAACTGCGATCTTTCCTGGATCGTGACCCATGACTGTTATGAAAAAGAAACAATGAAGAAAATGTTTTCAAAACAACAGACTGACAGCACATGAATTCTGAGTAGTTGTAACTATTTTATTTAATAAAACATAAACACATATATACTACTTTAAGACTGCTAGGCACCAAAGCATTTCAGACATCATTATAAAGTTTGCATGAGAAATACATGTATTTGCATGTCCAAATCCAAAGCATTTGCACATGACAAATATTGCTCAAATGCTCAAATGGCAGAAATCTTTTTTTTTTTTTTTTTTTTCTAGGATAAAAAACATTTTGGGAGATGGAGAAAATGCCAACAGCCAGTATTTTCTCCTGTTCATAATGTTCAAAAGACTTAAATTCTTCCCAACAGATGTCAAAATACTGGATTGCTTGGAAAAATGTTTTGCTTCCTCAATTTTCATGATAATTTGGTGTGTTGCATACATTTACTTTACATGTGTATATAGTGCATTCAGTCCTAACCTCAAACGATTGGGATTTAATAAATGAAAGAATGAAATATGGTCAATGGTAGTGCAAGAAGAAACTGATTGGAAGCAGACATATGGTGGGCCATTGGGATTTAGATTTGGGCAACCCATAGATATGTTGGCCAGGCCCTTGGTGTGAACCACACTGTTATCAACAGTGCCTAGGCCAGGTTTCAAAAGTATGGCATATCTGTCAAGCAGGATATTGTTGTTACACTAAAAGCAGCTACTGTAGATGAAAACCATTTCTTAATCAACCTGGCTACAACAAACTGCTTTGAGACAGCAACCCAGTTTTGAACCTTCAAACTGCATCTTGGATCAGTGTATCCATGGAAACCATCAGTATGACATTGCACTGGCAATGTGTTCTCTTACAGATGAGTCTAGACTACACACACACATGCTACAGTGCAGCAAAGGCCAGGAACAAGTTTACATGTAGCTGTCCATGCCTTTATGAAAAATATGAAAATCATTTTGTTTTCAAAAATTCATAACTGTAGGGACTCAAAAATTGTGTAGATGATTTAACAGGTTAAGGATCACAACATCATCATGTTCTTAATCAAATCATCAATGAATATGATGTAAAACTGGCAACAAAGCAATTTTGCCAAAACACCTGTTTATGATTATGAGCACTTCCTAAATTAGTCATATTGCTTTCAACAGGGGCACCGCATGTAGATGCCAGCATTCGGCTGCAGTTGCTTGATTTTGAATAAAAATTCTAAGTTGAAAAGGGGGTGTAACTGTGTCAAAAATGCATTGATGGTTACCTGCCCTTGTTGTATAGGTTCCCCTTTTGATAATTAACAGCTTGTCCAAGTTTTAAGCAAATATCTGCAGTAAAAACAGAGATATTACAAAATGTTAAAGTTTTCGCACGATGATGCAGGGGACAACACCAGGGCTACAACAATACCTTGAGCTAAAAATCACAAATCATTAGTTTCAAAACCCATCTACTTGTGGGAAAGCAAACAGTTCCATGACATAAATAAAAATTATCCTACCTGTCCCAAGAGCTGGAAAAGATATAGAGGTAATGCCTTGACCTTCAGCTGTCCTTAAACAATTGTAAACTACCTCCTCCCACCCACTGACACTATCTGGGTTTACAATAAACATTATGTTTTCACACTTCAACTGTCCTGCTGTTGTAACAACTATTCCAGCAGATTTCATTTGTGGCCCTACAGAAATATAAAAGGTAGTGTTACCCTGTCACACACTATTCCGAGTTTTAATGAAGAAGACTTTTGAAAATATTGTAACCAGCATTTTCTCCTTTTCCCACAATGTTTCTATGTGTCCAAAAACAAATTTTGATTTCTGGGTCACAATTTGGACAAGTCTAATAAACTGCCGTTCGGTAAAGAGTTAATTCACTGAAGCCTGAAATTAAGTGCTACATAAACCTAAAAGACATTTTCAGTCTAGAAATAAGACCCCAATAAAAGCAATTTCAACTGAGCTTTCAGACTGTTTCTTCAGAGCACAAAGTGTGGATCAGACTGCATATTGTTTGCAGTCTCATACACACTGGCTACAAAGGCAACAACAGTTCTGAAAGACAAAAGGGATTAAACATCTTCTGACTGTCTTTCAATATATATATATATAACTATTGTACACTCATCATACCAACATCATTCTGTCCAGCTAATCATGGGTGTAATCAACAATCAAACTAATCTGTACCATACATATATGTATATATGCCACTGACTTCAACAAGACAATCAAGAGAGAAATATTTAAAAGAAGAGAAATTTGTGGGTTTTTTAAAAGGATGATATTGTAAGCAATGTTGAAAGAGAAGCAATTGCTAGAATCAAACAATCTGGTCAACAGTGTAAATCTCACAACAGCAATTTACTCTGTAGATGCACATATATTTCAAGAAAGAAATTTTTCAGAAAAAGCAGTTTCTTGGCTTACTCCTATCTTTGTAAATCATGGTCATATCTCATAAATATGAACCATGCTCTGTGAAAATGGGGTTTAATGCATCTGCAAAAAGTATCAATCCAATTCAGCAGTCCACACAGGCTGCCCTGGGCCAAAACTTTTCGCTATTGGTCAATTTTCTGTTTGTCCAAGGACCAGTCTACCTCATGATTAAGTCGGTTCTTGAAAAAAGTGACTATTATGGGTGCATAATTATGTGATGTCTTGCTTGGTATAATGCATCATGGAGATGCATTAAGCTCCCTTTTGCCAGAGCAAGTCTTATATCTAATGTTCTCTCTAAATCTGCAATAATTGAGAAACAGTCTGAACACAGCAGTTATCTGTAAGCTTAGACAAATCTCACAAACACACAACTTACTCTTCTGCTCACAGTCTTTCTCTATCTCTGGACCTCCCTTTGTTAAGATTGCTTTTGCAACTTGTCCAGCTGAAAACAAACAAAATGTTAAAGTAAATACATAGGTTGCGTTGTCATGTTTCAAAAATATCTAACGAGGTTGGAAGAATTGAAAATTGTCGAGCCTTTGCAAGACAATTATCAATTCTTACAACCCAGTTAGATATTTTTGATATTCAGCAACACTATGTACATACGTGTATTCTATTTATCTCTTAACATATGATTTATATTCATTATGAAAAAGATGTTAAAAATTTGTGTGTTACATGTATTTCAAGTGAAATAAATTTATTAAATTTAGTACGATATGGATTAGCTGTAATAATTACGTCATAAATGATGTTGACTACATCATACAACATGATGTTTACCCAGAGAAAATTCATTCATGTTCTATAAATATCCATGGTATATCAAAAATAAATATTGCATAGGTGTTACTGCATGGATATTTGGTTACTTGAAAGATAAATCAGTTTATGATTTTGATATAACTGCAGTCTTTTTTCTTTTGTAGAGTTTCTACATTGGACAAATTCTAGCAACAAAGGGTCAGAAAAAGCGTGTAAGTTGTCATTACAAGGCAATAACACAAGAATACTCTTTAATACATGTTCTGTGGACTATTATATGACTCAAAGAAATAAGTTAAAAAGTCACAAATAAAAATCTTGAAAGTACTAGGGCTCAGAAAATTTATCTCTCTCAGCACCAAATATAAATGAGTCATGCTCCATGAAAATGGGGCTTAATGCATCTGCAAAAAGTATCAACCAATGTCAGCCTAAAGTCTACACAGGCTGACATGGATCAAAACCTTTTGCTTTTTGCAAATTGTCTGCATGTCCAAAGACTATTCTACCTCACGATGCAATCTGTGGTTAGACAAAATGGATTTTACAGATCCACAATTTTGTGATGATTCGAGTTTAATCCATCTCATAGATGCATTAAGCCCCCTTTTGCTAGAGCATGGCTCATTAATAATCAATCAATCTCTTTAGATGTAGGCTTTCAAGTGTCCTTCCGCTAAAAAGTAGGGGAAAAGTAGGGATAAACCTTTTGAAAAAGTAGTGAAAAAGTAGGGATTATTGTGAAGAAAAAGTAGGGATAGTAGGGCATATTTACAGAGAACTTACCATATTTTTCTTCAATGATAATGAAGATTTTACTATCTAGTTACACATTTGACTACTTCATGTAAATATACTTGCTCTCTATACATCTGGCAACACTGGTGTTTAGATAGAATTCATAGCACAGCAACAGGAGTAACCTTACATAGACAGTGAGGCTTGACAAGGGTTAGCTCCATAATTATCACCATGAACTCCCCCAACCCATGTACCTTTAGTACAGACATTCTAAAATATAACTAACTACAGACCAGAATAAGAAACATGCAAATTAATCTTGACAAAACAGAGATAATTGTATTTAGGAATGGAGGCCCTTTACACGACAAAGAAAAATAGACTTTGTTCTGCATGTACAACTATGCAGGCCTAAAGGCTTTCTTTCCATTTGATCTGTAGTTGATCATTTTCGTGCACACTTCAAAAATGCAACTCCAGTTACATGGGACATTATTAACAAGATGCATATCCTTTGCCACCTAAATCTCTTTCATTTAGCCATTCCCACCCCCATTTATTTAATTTTGCATGTCCCTTCCAAGTGCTTTTAAATTAAAACCAGGAGGTTTTAACAGTAACAATCTTCATTTTGACTAGGCAGCCATGTTATGATGCAGGACAAAATTTCTCCATTCAGTAATTATCTGTTGGCTGACCCGATATGTTTTGTCCAATCATAACAAGTTTTTCAAGTAGCTAGCATGAAATGCTCCTATAAATATTTGACGTAAACTCAGCCATTAAACTCATCTGATTCTGTAGCAGAATCTCTATTACAAAGTGACCAGGTGTAAACTCAAAGAGAATGCAGATAGGAAATAAACTTATTGATATAACACCTAGACATTAGTTGACTTGCAATATGCCGTAGATACAAGATTTATCTAGACAATTTGGAAAAGCGATCTAGTTGGACTCTGAAAATACAGAATTCCATCATAATATGAAAACTTTCACCCATGACTTTTCACCATTTTTATCCTTTTTATAAATATTTTCCATTTTCCTATAAAAAAAAGTAGGGATAGTAGGGCATTTTCAGAAAAAAGTAGGGAAAAGCAGGGGGACAGAAAAAAAAATAGGGAAAAGTAGGGCCCTCTTGAAAACCTGTAGGTAGCTTAACTCTTTACCAAGTGACAAAATTTTAGACTACTCCAAATTCAAAGCATTTGCAGACAACAAAATAAATGTGACTCAAAAATTGAAATTTGTTCTGTGATGGGCAGAAAACATTGTGGGAAATGGAAAAAAATGCTGGTTACCAGCATTTTCTCCAGTTCCCACAATGTTTTCAAAAGGCTTTTTCTTCAGGGTTGTTAAAACTCGGGATTGTGTGGTAAAGGGTTAAAGTGAAATCAACAGAAACGAAGAAAGATTTTTATCTTAGAGACTTGACCATAGCCATAATAATTATATGGTACACATCCCAACATGGCTACACATTCTGCATGTTTTCATCTTGACCTACACTATCTGCAAAAGCACGTTTTTACCTGTGGTGCTGAATGGATTAACCCTTTACCACACAATCCTGACTTTTAACGACCTTGAGGAAAAAGTGTTTTGAGAACATTGTGGGAAAAGGAGAAAATGCTGGTAACCAGCATTTTCTCCTTTTCCACAATGTTCTCTTTCCTATCAATTAAGACTAATTCCATCATTTGATTCACACTGAAATTGTTGTGTGCAAATGCTTTGAATTTGGACAAGTCTACATTTTTCTCATGTGGTAAAAGGTTAATACAGCTAAAACAAGGGTACAAATCTAACTGGGGCAGAATCTCTGCTTTCATGAACCACAGTCCAAAATCACGTAGGAATGGTTATAACTTACATTTGTCAAGATCGAGGCCAGAATTAGAGCCTGCCACAATAGCCTTTGTATCTTGATCTGTAATGTCCCCTTCTATTATAAACACATGGATTCCACCAATCTGGAATTCTGCAGAATCTGCAATTGAATATACATGCTGAAAACTTGTCAAATAATTATAGCCTAGTCTATAGCTTTGTTTGAGTGCCTAAGAAACTGTCTTATGAAATATTTTCAAGTAATCTGAATCCTTCCAACACCAAGCCAATGAAATGGACTGTTTAACCCTTTCCCAAACGACAAATTTTGGACTGGTCCAAATTGAAAGAGTCTGCAGACGACAATTTTAAATTTGATGAAAATGGCAGAAAGTTCTCAAAAAGGGTGGAAAACACTGTAGGAAACGGAGAAATTGCTCAGCACAAGCAATTTCTCCTTTTCCCACAGTGTTTTCAAAAGACTTGTACTGCAGACACGTGAAAACCAGGGTTTGTTTGGGAAAGGGTTAAGTCATTAAACCCTTTTACCACAAAAATATTGTGTTTTAACCCTTTACCAAATGACAAATTCTTAGACTTGACAAAATTGAAAGCATTTGGAGAGGACAATTTAAATGAGGTTCAAATGATTGAATTTGTATTTGATAGGAAACCCACAGCAATCCCCTGTTCTCAAGTCCTGTATGCTATCAGGGCTCGACTCATTTGGGAAAGGGTTAATCCCTAAAACTACTATGAAAAAAGGATACTAGAACTGTCACCGAAGATGGCTTAACTCCTTTCAGCTTCAAAATAAATAAATTACAGGTATACTTATACAACAACTATAAATATAGTTCCACTGCAAGATGACAAAACAGTTCTGTCAGAATCTAAAATAAAGTAGCGTACAGTATAGATCAGAAATCAGACTGCATACTCTGTGCACAAAAGCTTTTTATGTTGTCTACTATATGGAAAGAGTTGATACACTGGAAAAGTGTTTTGAAAGGGAAGACAGAATGATGTTCAAACTTTACAAACACTCTAACAAATATCAGTTCTAGGCTGGATAATTCTTTAATTCCTCAGCACAGACATCTGAAAACTATGTCTTGCACATCAACAGATTCTTGTTCATAGCTATTCACTGTTTCAATGCAATGATGGACATACTCCCTATTTCCATTCATGGAACTCGTCCAGTTAAAGGTGCATTTAGACTGGAACTCTTCAAGTTAAAGGTGCACTCAGAACTATTACCAGGACCAGGTGTGAACAAAAAATCAATGACAACATATATGAAATACAATCAAATGCAGCTATCTTTACTAGCAGAGGCAAGTTTCATTGTGATGCAGTATCCAATCAGTACCATATTGTGCTTAAATTCTGGAAAACCCAAAGTACTGGGACACCATAAACAAGAGGGCCATTGGCCCTAAAGCGCTCACCTAAGTAAAGTCATCTAGGATTGATAAAGCTGAAGAGATCCTTGTTGTAATGATGTAAAACACATGAGTGTTTGTGACCTACTTTTTGATCTACTTGACCTATTTTTTTAACTAATGATATTTCATGAGTATCAAATGGAAAATGTGGCCTTCAGATTGCACACAAGATTTTTCTCAGATTTGTCCCAGTGACCTTCTTTTGGACCCGATATGATTAAATTTTGAACCTGTCTGATATATCATCAAGACAAACATTCTGACCAATTTTCATTAGAACTGGCCTGAAAAAGTGGCCTCTAGAGTGCTCACAAGGTTTTTTCTAAGATTTGCCCCAATGACCTACTTTCGACCTGACAAGACCCAATGTTCAACTCGTGCTAGATTTCATCGAAACAAACTGTCTGACCAAGTTTCATGGGTATCCAGATGAAAATCTTGCCTCTAGGGTGCACACAATGTTTTTCTAAAATTTGGCAGGGTAACCTACTTTTTGACCCAACATGACTCATTTTCAAGCTTGTCATGAATACCATCAAGACATACATTCTGACTAAGTTTCATAAGTTCCTGGCTGAAATTGTGGCCTCTAGAGTACACACAAGGTTTTTCTAAGATTTGTCCCAGTAACCTACTTTTTGACCTAACATGACCCAGTTTCAGACCTGTCTGAGACATCATCAAGACAAGTATTCTGACCAAGTTTCATAAGTATTAGACTGAAAATATGGCCTCTAGAGTGCTCACAAGGTTTTTTCTAAGATTTGCCCCAATGACCTACTTTCGACCTGACAAGACCCAATGTTCAACTCGTGCTAGATTTCATCGAAACAAACTGTCTGACCAAGTTCCATGGGTATCCAGATGAAAATCTTGCCTCTAGGGTGCACACAATGTTTTTCTAAAATTTGGCAGGGTAACCTACTTTTTGACCCAACATGACTCATTTTCAAGCTTGTCATGAATACCATCAAGACATACATTCTGACTAAGTTTCATTAGTTTCTGGCTGAAATTGTGGCCTCTAGAGTACACACAAGGTTTTTCTAAGATTTGTCCCAGTAACCTACTTTTTGACCCAACATGACCCAGTTTCAGATCTGTCTGAGACATCATCAAGACAAGTATTCCGACCAAGTTTCATAAGTATTAGACTAAAAATGTGGCCTCTATCGTGCACACAAGGTTTTTTTAAAATTTGATCTAGGGCCTACTTTTTGAACTGGCATGACCCATTGTTTCAAACTTGTCAAAGATTTGATCAAGACAAACATTCTGACAAAGTTTCCTGAATATTGGACTAAAAATGTAGCTTCTAGAGTGCACACAAGGTTTTGCTAAATTTTAGCCAGGTGACCTACCTTTTCACCTGACATGACCCAATTTCAAACTTGTCTGGGATATTATCAAGACATCCTGGCTAAGTTTCATGAGTACTGGACTGAAAATATGGCCTCTAGAGTGCATGCAAGGTACTTGTTGACGCTTGGTAGATGGATGACAGACGCTGCACGACGCACGACTGACAACAGACAAAGCACAATCACAAAAGCTCACCTTGAGCACTTTGTGCTCAGGTTAGCTAAAAAACGCAAAAATAATTATTTTTCAAGACCCAAAGATCTGGGACATACTAAAAATTGCAAAGCAAGATCGGTATTTTTTTGTTCCAAAGAATTGGGACACTGAATACCGACTCAAAAAAAAATCTTACAATCCATCTGATACCCTTTGTTTACAAGTATTTTCTTTGTGCAGTTTTATTTCTGCACGTAAGCACTGCTTCCCAACCCTCCTGATTTTATTGGGAGTCTCCCAATTCAAGACAAAAAACCCAATCACCCAGACAGAAAATTAAACAACCCCAAATTGAAAAAAAATCTGATATAAGGGTAAAAAGGGTGTGATAAACTTGTACCAAAGGTACATGTGATCTGAAGTTGACAAGAACTTGACATGGGTGTGTATGTCACGATCAACCGGGTTCATAGTTTATAAATAGAAATCAGGATATCCTATATTCTAACTGAGTTTTATCAGTCAAAGATCGTGAACCAATCAAATTTGAGAACGGGCTGAGCAGGTACATTTCAGAGCAGAAATCAAATGGTTTTGTCTAGTTACACAGGATACATGCATACACATCATACAATACTAATCAATCAAATGTCAATTTTGCCATGCCCCATCTGCATCAAATGGTGCGTACACAAAATTTTTTAAAAATATCTACTGCAAACTATTATCAGGAAATAGGAATCGACTACAAGTTTTAGTCACTGCGCATAATTTCTTAGGCCATACCTCAAGTCTGCGTTATATGGTGTGCATCCCATCACAAATCTATGACTAGCAATATATACATATACATATATTACATTGTATTTAGTAATGACCCAAATCAAATTGTCATTTTCCTCACATTAACAGATAAAGTATGTTGTAATATGAGTGTCTATAAATGCAAAATACCAATGCTGATTGCTTCCCCAGGATGCATACAAAAATTAGTGAAAACACTGGCACCAAAACATAATGTTAATTAGTAATGAAATCAATGATGAATTACAAAGTTTTAAATTCTTACTGCACAAACTGACCACAGGAATTTCAATTTGTCTAAAAATAGACCGACCTGCAAGTGACCTGCATGTGACTGTAGTTTTATGGAAATCAATGACGTAGCAATATTTGACTGGTTAGTGGTCAGTGACAAACAGTATGACAGCTTGTCTTGTCTGACCCTAAGTTTTGAAACACCTGAAAAAATAATTATTTTCCATCGATATAAGTAATGGGACATCTGAAAAAAAAAAATTTTTTTTAATGTACCAAACTTTTAAGCACAATATGGTATATTCAAGCTTTCAGTTCTCATTTATTGATGCTTGTTATTGGTTTAATAAGTTCATATTTCGTCAATGCTACCTTATCTGACCTAATAGTATCTTGCTGTCTAGCAAGACTTGCTTATTTTCTTACCAAATCTGCAGAAGAGTGCTCAATGAGGCATAACTCTATTAGAGTAGCAATATGTTTTGTAAGGTTTTTTCAGATTCTAGTACAGTCAGTCAGAAGTATCTAAAACTGCCATTAGCATGACAAGAGTTTACTAACCTTTTACCACACAATCCAAAGTTTTGGTGACCTGCAGGAAGACATCCTTAGAAAACATTGTGGGAACAGGAGAAGATGCTGGTAACCAGCATTTTCTCCTAATCCTACAATGTTTTCAATCCTCCAAAAGACAGCTCACATTATTTGAGTCACATTCAATTTGTAGTCTGCAAGTGCTTTCAATTTCCACTATTCTTACAATTTGTTATCTGGTAAAAAGTTAACTCTTAAAACCCTTTTCAACTATAGTTGCCTTTGATGCCAGCATAGATCAAGATCAAACTGCACAAATGTGCAGTTTGATCATTGATCTTCACTGTCTGCCTTGCTGAAATACTTCAAACAGAAGCAACCAAACTATTGCACTTATTCTGGTCTTATTTTGAGACTGAAAAAAATGGCTGGGTTTATTTGGCACTCTAGGGGCTGAATGGTGTGGAAATAAAAACCTTTTGATGCCTTTATGATTTTTTTCTCTACTTTGCTGATATCAGGATCGCTTGTACTTGTGGGTTGTGAGTCCAGGTGTCCTCTACTTAACAGCTGTAAAGTGGACATAAAGGTCTGCAAACAACAAAAACATACATATCTTTTTCTCATGTAGTAGCTTAACCCCTTACAGCCCTGTTTTAACCCTTTCCCAAACAAGCCCTGGTTTTCATGTGTCTGTAGTACAAGTCTTTTGAAAACACTGTGGGAAAAGGAGAAATTGCTCGTAACGAGCAATTTCTCCTTCTCCCACTGTGTTTTCCACCCTTTTTGAGAACTTCTCGTCATTTTCATCAAATTTAAAATTGTCGTCTGCAAACTCTTTCAATTTGGACCAGTCCAAAATTTTTCGTTTTGGAAAGGGTTAAATGAATCTGATATTTCCAAATATGAAAAACAGCCCAAATATTACTATCTAAAGGTTGTTTCCCGTAGAATATGTAGCAAAGTAAAAGTCAGTGTAGATCTAATATCAGACTATATGTCTGTGTAGTCTGATCCTGATCTACCAGGTACACTGTCTGCAAACACAATTTCAGTCAATTTCAGCCATTTAACCCTTTGCCACACAATCCAGAATTTTAATAACCCTGAGAAATACACTTCGAAAACATGGTGGGAAAAGGAGGAAATGCCTGTAGCCAGGATTTTCTTCTTTTCCCACAATGTTGTCTACCCTTCCCAAAATAAATTTCAATTTTTTTGTCATATTTATTTTCTCATCTGCACATGCTTTCAATTTGGACAAGTCTAAAATTTTGCTGAGTGGTAAATAGTTAAGAGTTACATGTCTTCACCTTAGTTGCCTGCAACAAGTGCCTGTGTAATTGCTCTTATCCTCTGTCATTTTTCAATTCAAGTCAAGTCTAGTCATTTTTCTTTTTTTTTTTCGTTTTAGCTAGTTTCAGGAATGTCTAAATATCCTTATGTAGAAACCCTTTAACCCTTTACCACACAATCCCGAGTTTCAATGACCTGAGAAAGAGGCCATTGGAAAACATTTTGGGATAAGGAGAAAATGCTGGTAACATACATTTTTCCTTTTCCCACAATGTTTTCTGTCCTTTTACAGACAAATCTCACCATATGAGCCATTATATAATATGTCTTTTGCAAATGCTTTTACTTTGGAAAAGTGGTAAAGGGTCAAACCAAATGCTCCAGTTTCATATAAACCAAAGGGGAAAGGCTTCTGAAAACATTGTGGAAAAGACAGAACTCTGCTAGTCATCAATATGCCTTTCTGTCCTTTCAAACTGCATAAGTTGGGCATAATATCATTGTCTGCAAATGCTTAACCCTTTACCGCACAATGCCGCCTTTGACGCCCCTGAGAAAGAAGCCTTTTGAAAACATTGTGGGAAAAGGAGAAAATGCTGGTAACCAGCATTTTCTCCTTTTCCCACAATCAGGGGTTTGGAAATACTATGTCCAACTCGTCCGCCTTGGGAAAATTCAGCGTCGGACAATTGACTTTTTTTAATCTAGTTGTCCGTGGATAAGTAGAAAATATGAGATTTGAAACAAAAATCTGTTGTATATAGATATCCATTAAAATACATATGCTCTCACTTCATACAAAATGACATTTCGAATGATAAACAGTGTCTTGAGATGATCCCTGATTTCTGGAAACCCAAACTACACATTTGGTCTACCCCCACTTTCACAGCATACGATAAGATGGGTAAAATATGCGGCTGTTTTTGCATGTAAATTTTTTTGAAAAAATGTCTAAACACCTTCAAGATAATCATTATGGATTAAAATAATTTATTAGTATCATTTTAGTTACTGATTCAGAAATCTTTGATGACAATGTCGTACACATGAAATTTTTTGCCTTTAATCTGATTTTAAATAGCTTCGGTGCAAATCAGCTGTGATTTAACACCTCTGCCGGAAGCAGTCTCAATATCCAAAAGTTTTAGATTTAGCGATCAATATATTGGTGTGTAAAATCGGAGAAAATGTTTTCTTTTTTATCAAATCTTCGATGCAAACGGAAAGTAGAAAGTCTAAGACTCCGAACCATTTGGCGGCTCCAAACGTAAAACGGACCATGAAAAGAAATATGACAAAAACATTTTTTTTTAACGAGGCATGCTTGAAAGAATTCCCGTGGTTCAATGCAAGCGATCGTAACAATATTTTCTTAAGGTTTGTCGAGAGTATAGCATTGTTGCGGACATGTCACTTTACGTATACCATTTAAAATCGTTTTGTTTTGGACAAGTGAGCCACACTGGTGGACAAGTAGATTTTTGTAATTTACTTGTCCGCAGACATGTAGAAATTTCTAAGATATTCACAGCCCTGCCACAATGTTTTCAACCCTATCAAACAAAAGTTGCACCATTTGAGCTATACTGGAATTGTCATCTGCAAATGCTTTCAATTTGGACAAGGCTAAAATTTTGATGTCTGGTAAAGGGTTAACTCTTTACCAAACGACAAAATTTTAGACCCATAGAAACTGAAAGCATTTGCAGATAACATCTTGCATGTGACTCAAATGAATAGATTTTTCCATAAAAAAATAAGAAAACATTGTGGGAAAAGGAGAAAATGCTGGTAACTAGCATTTTCTCCTTTTCCAACATTGTTTTCAAAAGGCTTCCCTTGCAGGGTCATTAAAACTCAGGATTATGTGGTTAAGGGATAAACATACTATTTTTTTTTAAGCTTTATTTACCACGTCAATGGGTACGTGGGGGTCGTGGTCATCCCCCACCATACCTTACATAAGATGTTAGTAAGCAGTGTTAGTTTCATTTTTAAACATATAAACATATTTACCAACATTTAAACGTATTTACAATAACTTCATGAAAGAAAACATTTTCTAATAAAAAAGATACAATAATATATATGAGACATGCTCCGGCAAAAAGGTGCTCAATGCCTCTCCGCAATCCATCATGCCAAGCAAGCCATCATATACTTTTGAATGCACAAAAGCCACCTTTTTCTAAAAATCTACTTAATTACGAGGTAGAATGGTCCTTGGACATACAGAAAACTGGCCTTTAGTGAAAAGTTTCGGTTCAGGTCAGCCTGCGTGAACCACGCAGGCTGACCTGGGTCGATACCTTCTCGCAAATGCATTAAGCCCCTTTTTCACAGAGCATGGCTCACATACAATTATCTTTTCAAAAAGGTAGAATTATGAAAATTGAAATAATTTCAGTTAAAATCTGTGGCAATTAAGCTTGTGTGTGCGTGTGTGCGTGTGTGTGTGTGTGGAAAACAAAAATATGATGAAACTGATTGGTGTAAAAAAAATGGCATCATTGATTGTGTGTTTAAAAAATTATGCTTATTCTAAAATCGATCGGGATAAACATACTAAGTCTAAAATTTTATCATATAGTACAGAGTCACAGGTTTGAAAAGCCAAAGAAAGACACACAAAAGCAACAAACCTTGTGTATATCAATATCCATGTGAAAAATGACAAATTTCACAGATTTGATGGATGTCTGGTCTTTGTTATCCTGGCAGTACTTTGACACACACGTGAACATACTCTTGGCAACAACACTTGCAGGGAAGCCCTGGGCACCCGTACCCAGAGCTGGGAATGCTACAGATTGGAAACCAAGCTTATCAACTTCAGTCAGACAACTCTCTATGTAGGCCTAGAAAGAAATGTTAGTTTGATCTTTTTTACCATGAAAGAACAGTACAATCTTAACCCTTAGGCTGCTTATCGCGACTCACTGACCTTTTGCGGACAACGTAGATCAAGATCAGACTGCACAACACATGCAGTCTGATCTTAGATCTACACTGTCCGATAAGGAGATATCTTTCCTCCAAAAATCCCCTTTGAAACAGGAAAGTTTTGGGCTTATACTATCGGCTTGAAAGTTTCATTTCTTTTATTCAGTAGGATAAGGGTTAATTACAAAGTATAGTTTGAGTACTCTGAGCGCAGCAGAAATCTAGCAGGATTGCAGACATATAACTCAACCCTTTTGTTACAGAATGACTGTGCTTGCTCTACATTACTGACGTTGCAGCTATGATGCTGCTTCATTCATTAATTTCTTCCTCCACTTTTACTATGCTTTAGTGGCACTTCCAGTCCATGGCAATTCCACTATGTAGATTTTGAGCAAGGTCAAAACAAGCACATTGAAGTGACGATCATTAAGATTAATCTCGGCTCACTAGAAAGGCAGCTTAATGTAATCAACACAGATCAATCGGCTTTGCTGCTGTACTCCATTTTAGGACCGCAACAATTACAGATATGACAGTCCACATGTTATGAGAGGTGATCAGAAAGAACGTGGACTACCTGGTTATTTTGAAAACTACTTTACGTAAGGTTACAAAAATTTGCATACATGAGCATCAATTATCTGGTAACTGACTCAAATTTTCAAATGTCATCATATTCGATCAGGTAAAGTGTGATGTCATTTTAATGACGTCATGTACTGCATTAGTGGTCCATAATATCGGACCACTAATGCAGTACATGACGTCATTAATATCTGAGCAGAGAGTAATCATAAAGTTTTACGTCAAACTCTGAAAGGATTAATCAGAAATTGAAGCCAATTCAGAAAAGGTTTAAGCTAACCCTGCACTCAAGAAATATGGTACATGTATTTGTAAATCAATCAGACCAATTTACAGAAGGGTGCAATTCTGTTAAAGATGACTCTAAATATAGTTGGCCATCAACATCAGTCACAGTCAAAATCATAACGGATGTACGGCTGCATATAAAACCAAATCGCTGAGATACTGTTTGGAAAATAGCTCACAAAATTAGCATTTCATAGGGAAGTGCCAAGGAGATTTTGACCGACAATCTTGGAATATTGTGTGTTTGCCCTATGTGGGTACCTCACTATTGACGCCCAATCAAATGGGGGTTAGGGTTGAAATCTGTTGAGAAATTTCAAAACACATTAGGGTAGAGGGGTCAAACATCACTGATCGTAATGTAACATGCCATGAAACAGAGGTATAATTTAATGAGACAGAATCAAGGCAGTGTATAGAAACATCCAACATCGCCTTCTGCTTTTAAAGGTCAACTTCAGACCAAAATTTTTATTTCGAAATCGGTCAAAACTCTGCAATTGTAAAGCCAAAACTTTCTAAGTCAGTTGGTAATGCTATGTGCATCATGTTTTTCTATTCTCGTGTTTTTCTGTTTTTCTCCTAAATTGGGCTGTATCTATACACACTACACATACAGTGAATGCCAAGTTTTCACGTACAGTAAACGCTGAGTTTTATACCCACATTATTTAAATAAGTTTAACCCTTAAGCTGCTAATCGCGACCCACTGACCTTTTGCGGACAGTGTAGATCAAGATCAGACTGCACATAACGTGCAGTCTGATCTTTGATCTACACTGTCCGATACGGTATTTTATTTCCGGTGAAATCAACTTTGAAACCGCAATGTTTGGCCTTTTAATATTGAGTAGAAATTTGTGTTTCATTTATTCAGCAGTTTAAGTGTTAAAAAACACCATGTGAAAAAACCAGCAAGAAGTCCTGCGGAGTGGTGTCACTTTACATCAAGATAATGCCTTAGCTCACAAAGCCACACTTTGAACGCAAAACTTCGCAAAAACTAAACATAGAAACACTAGCCAACCCCACTTTATAATTCAGTCCTGACCCCTTGTGACCTCTGGCTAGTTACTGTTTTGTAAGATTCTCTATGTGCCACACACTATGACAGTAGAGAGGAGCCAACCCTCTCTATGACCAGGTCATTGAGAGTACCGTAATTCCCCTAAGTATTCGGACACCCTAAATTTTCGGACACCATTAATTATTTTCCGAAATAATTTATTTTTTGTCCCTAAGTTCGGACACTTGGTACAATAATTGTCCCTAAATTTTCGGACACGAAATTATGATGGTTTAGAAGTCCCGCAGTACTCTACCAAACAACAAATTAAAATGATTCAAAAGTTGACGAAGACCCGCTACACTCTTTCCCAAACAACAATTTAAAATGGTTTAGAAGTTGACGAAGACCCGCTATACTCTTTCCCAAACAACAAATTAAAATGGTTCAGAAGATCGACTAAGGTCTGCAATACTCTTTCCCAGACAACAAATTAAAGACTCTTCCAAACTGAAAGAGTTTGCATACGACAAAGGCTTGTTTGGGATATGGTAAACTTTTACCAAACGAAAATGTTCTTGGACTAGATAAAATTCGAAGGATTCGCAGACGACAATTACATTTTGCTAAAATACTTTTTGATTGGATAACGAAGAAAACAGTGGGGGAAGAGGAGAAAATAATTAATTCCAGCGTTTTCTCCTTTTCCAACAATGTTTTCAAAAGGTTTTACCCCAGGATCGTTTAAAGTCGTGATTGTGTGGTAAAGAGTTAATTAGCAAGTACCTGAGAAGAGTAAATCGATCTATGTTTTAAGCTTAAATCCTTTGTTTGGTATCTGATTGATCGCGGTAGACTGAATGCAGGTGCTAATTTGTGTTACACAGGCCGAATATGTTTGGTCCAATACCCGTGACGCATTAAAGATGTAAATCTTATCTATAAACGCTATAACATACACTTTTAATGCATAACGGGATGGCTAGTTGTAACGACCTGTACACAGACATGTTGGCATGGAGACAAGCACGTGTATGGGTGACGTAACCAGGTTTAGTCAGGTCAAGAATAACCCTTATCACGACCATGATTTAGGATTGTTTAGCGAAGTAGCTATTTGCGTTCGAATACGTAATTGTGTGAACTCTTTTTACAAGTAAGTTTTATTAATCCATAAAGGTCGATCTCATGTCAGTTTTTTTCGGGAAATATTTGCCTTACTGTATGTTGTACATACGATGTCTATTAAAGGATATGTTGTTGTTGGAAAGAGATTTCCCGAAATTTTCGGACAGTTACACAAATAATTTAAGAAGTTTTTGGACACCAAAAAAAATAATTATTTTTTTCCGTCCGAATACTTGGGGGAATTACGGTAATGTCACATGACGGGCTCGGGGACATGTCTAGCGCATGGGAATCAACAACGAAAAAGAGCATATAATTGAAAGGAGGTTACTTTCAAAAACAGTAAACATTCCAAGTTGGTTTCTATAACAATATTCTGATACAGGTACTGTTCCACGTTCTTTTCTGATCACCCCTCGTATATGATTCACACAAAATATTCAGGTTTCTGTGATAAAACAACACTGTGAGGAAAACAGAATCTTTAGTTTAGTTTAGTTATCACCTGTCAAAAGATAATTACAGCAGCTCTTACCTCAAGATAGTCAACGCTTTTCTTATGACTGTAGGCCTCCAAACAAATGTGCAGAACATTTTTGCATTTCAAGTCTCCTGCTATTGTCACGGCAACTTCTCCAACCGATATTCCATTGGGATACTTCTGATTACAGTCAGCCTGTATTCTACTTCCTCCTGCCTTTAGCAATGCTAATGAGGCTTTACCCCTTCCAAGGTCAAGGTCACTGGCTGCTGAATTGACGATCACATCAACCTGACAATTGGAGACAATGTATAAAACTGAACACTGGTATATCCACAACAGCCCTATAATTATATTCATCTTTGATTTTAAACTGTTCAAAAATAACCATTTTCATATGCTTATTTAATTTACATGACAAGCACAAATACCAGCACAAATACCACAATTATGTACCATCATCTGACTTCATTCCATGGTAAAAATAGAGGGAAAAGAGACAATAGCTTATTACAAGTAATTGCTCTACAGCCCTCAGCATTTTCTGTTCATCTAAAATAATAACTTTTTTTCCTTCCTCAAAATGTTTCTCCTCTTTGTCTTCTTCAGGAGTTATTGATTGGTCCAGAATTTTCTCATGCATCTACCAGTTGGCACCCAGTTTGTAAAACATATTTATCTAATGGTAACTTAGAGTAAATTATGTTATTATACATGTATCTCTTTTTCACTGCTGTTTTCTTTCTTTAAGTGCATTTCATGTTCCAAGGATGTCTATGTCTCTCTTCTTTATCTTTTCACTTCATCTGCTGTTTTTGAAAGTAACTTAAATTTCACATCTAGGACAGCAGTGGAAAGAACAAAATACTAAAATGTGCATCATCTATCCAAACAATTGACACATACAGGGTGGGAATACACAGGGTTTTTCTTTTAACCCTTTGTGGTGCTAGGTAAATGAGCCATGCTCTGTGAAAAGGGGCTTAATCCATCTGCAAAAAGCATCAACCCATGTCAGCCTACGCAGTCCGCGCAGGCTGATCTAGGTTGAAACTTTTTGCTACTGGTCATTTTACTACATGTCAAAGGGCCAGTGTTCCTTTTAATTCAGTCAGTTGTTATACAAAATGGATTTTATGTATCCATAATCATGTGATGACCTGCTTGGTATAGTGGATCACAAAGATGCATTAAACCCCCTTTTGCCAGAAGCATGGCTCAAATGATACAGACATTCTAAGTATTAAAGATGCAGATACTGTAATTTCAAGGCATTTTTTTTTTCCAAATGTTAATATTCACCAACCTTTCCTAAGAACATTCCTAGTCTTCTTCTCCAAGACTTTCTAAATTTGAAAGAAACACAACTTCTGATTGGCTAAACCATTTGGTTTAGCCAATCAGAAGTTCAAATTCAGAAAACTGTGGAGAAGAATAAAAATGTTCCTAAGAATGGTTGGTGAATATGGGCGCAGGTTCGGTGCTACAAAGGGTTAATTCGCTGCTAGGAAATACTGAAATTTTGAAGAAATGCTAAGGTAAATGGCTTTTTCTCGCTTTTCAGGTCTTTTGTGCTCAATTTTATCAATCATTAATAGCATCATATTCCAACGAACTTATTTTCCAACTCAATGATACCATAATGGCATCATAAAACTTCACACTCTCTCCAAACACCATATCATGGCTTTTATAGTTTTGATACACATTGCACGATATATTATGACAAGGAGTTTGCAAACAATGGGAATTTTTATGACCATCATTAAGTTATCATTAAATCTAGACACAAGTTTGCTGAAATATGATGCATAAGTCAGTTGATGAAATTAAGCATGAAAAAGAGAGAAAAATTGTTACCTTAGCATTTCACCAAAGTGCCACCATTTTTCCGTGCAGTGTTTATAAACAAAAACCATGTGATTCCCAACCAAAAGCCAAGGCACCAAACTACTGCTAAAAAAATTTGCTCACAAAGAGCAATGGCTTTCTGCTGATTCAAATCCTTTACTAGACAATCCTTTGTTTTAATGAACCTTAGGAGGAAGGTCCCTGTAAATGCTACTCAAGAGGGGCAAGAATGAAGTATAAAAAGAACTTTGCATAATTAACCCATACAGCGCTGGAACCAACTTTTTTTTGTGGACAGTGTAGATCAAGATCAGGCTACACAAAATGTGCAGTCTGACCTGGGATCTAACCTGTCTGCTACTTCGTTATACCTTCTGGCCAAAACAACCTTGAAATGACAACAGCTTGGATGTTTTTCCTCATTGAAAAGGCCTTCTTCATCAGTTCAGCACTCTTGGGGATAAATATACCTTTTCTTCAGTAATGTTCCCTTTGATTACTTCCACTTGAGTATTACCAAACACAATTGTGGTCCCCACAGGTCTCTGACCTTTTGATGGGTCATCTTTTATTGGAGCTGGAGTGCTTTTTTGATCACCTTGTCCTGGAAAGAGTATGCCAGAAAGGCTTTCCCTATATTTCCACATAGGCATGTTTCAAAGCTACTGGTATCAGTCTAGAGATAAGACCCATATAATTGCAATTTCAAAATTGCTCCTGCCCCTCATGTTTCAACAAACCATACAGTATAGATTAAGATCAGAGTGCTGTATCACTATAACTGGTCTGTAGGCTAATGCTCAGGAGTGCCAAATAAACCTAAAGGACAGTTTTAGTCTAGAAATAAGCCTTATAAACTCTAGTTTCAAAATTACTCTTGTCCATGATGTTTAAGACAAGCAGACAATGTAGATTAGACTTCAGATTGCACATTTTGTGCAGTCTGATCTTGATCTACACAAGCAACAATAAACTGAATTTGTGAAAGGTGCTTTACGGGTGAACAAATGACATAATATAAATACAAGTACCTGTAGGTCTATAGATTACCATCTATAGATTACCCTATGATTGATTTATAAGTCTACAAGTACATGTGTACAATTATATGGCCCGCAACATGCGAAATGAGACCTTTGGACATTTGCGTAAAGTGTCGTCCCAGATTAGCCTGCGCAGTCCACACAGGCTAATCCGAGACGGCACTTTACGACTATCTAACATTTTTTCATACAGTAGACTTTCGGGAAACAGAAAATCGCACGAAAACGGGAAGTGTCCTCTCGGATTAGTCACAGACTGCATGGGCTGATCAGGGACGACACACTTTTACGCGTATGTCCGAAGGCCCCTTTTCATGTGTTGCACGCCATATAACTGTACCACTAACCAAATGCTAGAGGTAAGAAAACAACTACTCTGAAATCAGTTTAGCTACTCATAAGCATATGAGCCATGCTCTATGAAAAGAGAGCTTAATCATTAATGCATTTGCAAAATGTATTGATCCAGGTCAGCCTGTGCAGTCCACACAGGCTGACTTGGACTGAAACCTTTTTGCTTTTGGTCAATTTTCTACATGTCAAAGGACCAGTGTACCTCATAATGAAGTAGGCTTTTGTATAAAAGGGGTTTGAAGTGTGTATGATACTGTGATGACTTCCTTGGTACAATGCATCACAGAGTTGCAATAAGCCCTCTTTTTCCAGAGTGTGCCTCATATCTATTTGATTCTTAACCCTTTCCCAAACAAGCCCTGGTTTTCATGTGTCTGCAGTACAAGTCTTTTGAAAACACTGTGGGAAAAGGAGAAATTGCTCGTAATGAGCAATTTCTCCTTTTCCGACAGTGTTTTCTACCTTTTTTGAGACCTTTCTGCCATTTTCATCAAATTTAAAATTGTCGTCTGCAAACTCTTTCAATTTGGATCAGTCCAAAATTTCTCGTTTGGGAAAGGGTTACGGTACAGTTTATCCTCAATGGACCAGCACTAAATTTGATTGAAAGCTATGATCAGTCAATATCATGTTTTACCTGTAACTTGCTTGACCCCATCCACTGAAGACAAAGCTTTCATGAAAGCATTCACAGTTTTGGGATTAATATCACAAAGGTATATATGTCCAATTGTGGACTGTGGCTTATTCTGAAATTGATAAACAGAAGCAGTATATAATACTACAATAGACTGTACACATAGAGCAGAACAGTATGTAACTTTTAATTTTTTTCAAATGACTTGAATAATCATGTTCATCCTCATTTAAAAGCTACCGTTAATATAAAAACCCAGACGAAGCTGGTTTGATTTCCAGCTTGGGATAATTCTTTCTGAGGTTTGAAAACTGCAAGATTTATTCCCCTTGCACTTGAGAACATTGTTTTGACAATTTTATGTGGTAAAAGCAGCAAGTGGCTTGGAAAGAATATTGTGCAAAGAACTGGCAAAAGGACAATGGACAAAGGACGAAAGGTGCAATGGCAGCTGTGATATAAATGAAATGATATTGAAAATGGCATTAAGCAACAACGAAGCAAGCAAACAAACAAAGCTTATGACTTTAACACACAGAATGTGCAGTCTGATCTTTGACGGTTCACTTCTTTATTCTGGTTAAGGATCACACTGTGTCCTCATCCTGCAGTGGAAGTGTGTTTGGCAGGTGAAAGAGTGGTTTTATGTATTTGGAAGTGAAGGAGATAAAAAACGTTCCCAGTTATCAGACATTGTGCTAATTTTGATAGCTTTAACCATTCACCAAACAACCCTGAGTTTTGAGAACCCTGAGGGAGAAGGCTTTTGAAAACATTATAGGAAAAGCAGAAACTGTTGGTGGCCAGAATTTGCTCCTTTTCCAATAATGTCCTTTGCCTTTTCAAAGTCAAATCTATCATTCGAACCACAATGAATTTGTCCTTGTCTGCAAATACTTTCACCATGGACAAGTCTAAAAATTTTGTTGTTTGCTAAAGGAGGTAAGGCCACTTATAGATACAAGGATAAAGATCAGACTGGACGTAGTTTGCAATCTAATCTTTGATCTACCCAGTTTTAGATAACCTGGCCAAAACAAAATTGATGTGAAACATTACCTGAAAATACTGCTTGATAGTTGTAACAATCAGCAGACAAGCCATGTCGATAGGGTATTTGTAAACACCGGTGCATAATGCTGGTATTGCAATTGAGGCACATTGCCGCTGGTCTGATTCTACAAGAGAATTCTCAACTACAGACTGAAGTAATTCAGGCTCCTTGTTGGTTCCTCCTTGCCATCTTGGTCCGACTGCATGTACAATATGTTTGCAAGATAGGTTTCCTCCACCGCTGACAACAACATTTCCAATCACGACTGATCCATTCTTCTTCACAAAATCTAAACATTCCTGTTGTATTGATTTTCCACCTGTAACAAAAGTAATGCCATTTTCTTCCATATTTTGCTTTCCATCACCATATAAGACTGGTGTTCATTGAACAAAGAAAGGAAACCTAATCTTTTAGCATCTAGTTGACAAAATTTTAAACTTGATCATATTGAGAGCATTTGTAAAACCTGAAGATACAGTCTGTCTACTTTTTTAACCCTTTTCCAAACAACCCCCGGTTCTTACGATCCTGGGAAAGACTGCTTTTGAAAACATAATGGGAAACGGAGAAAATGATGGTAACCAGTATTTTCTTCTTTTTCTTCAATGTTTTCTACCCTATCATAGACAGAAATCATCATTTGAGCAACATTTAATTTGTTGTCTGCAAATGCTTTCAATTTGGTAAAGTCCTAAATTATGTTGTTTGGTAAAGAGTTAAAGAGAAGATACTGAGGCTGAAGTTATTAATTTCTGAATGATAATAAGAGGACAAATTTACTATGAAAATATTATGAAGGTCAAAAATAAGTGAGCCATGCTCTGTTAAAATGGGGTTACCATTCTACCTAAGGACTCAGCCGATTGTTAACCCTTTCCCAAACAAGCCCTGGTTTTCACGTGTTTGCAGTACAAGTCTTTTAAAAATACTGTGGGAAAAGGAGAAATTGCTCATAACGAGCAATTTCTCCTTTTCCCACAGTGTTTTCTACCCTTTTTGAGAACTTTCTGCCATTTTCATCAAATTTAAAATTGTCGTCTGCAAACTCTTTCAATTTGGACCAGTCCAAAATTTGTTGTTTGGGAAAGGGTTAAACAAAACAGATTTTATGGATTCATAATTATGTGATGACTTGTTTGGTATAATACATCACGGAGATCCATTAAACCCTCTTTTACCAGGGCACAACTCAACGGTTTTGTGATAATGGGTTGCTTGGGAAGTATTGAAATCCTCTGGCTTCAGATTGGGCTCCAACAACTAGGTACACCTCCAGACCCATCAATTATCTATACACAAGTAGACATACATGTACTTGATCCCTATATTCAGTCTGCAAGGAATACCAAACTATTGCAAACCAAACGCTAACTTTCTCTTGAGTATTCAAACCATATGACATAGAACAGATCAAAGATCAGACTGCATATTTAGATAGCTTCATGGTGATCTATAATGTCCGCAACTGTTATCCCTAGGATGGTCAGAGTTAAATCTCAAAGAGCTGAGCCTTGCTTTAGTTGCTTTTGTGGCATTTGCAGACAGTGCAAATCAAGATCAGATTGCAGAGAACATGCAGTCTTATCTTAGATATAAACTGTCCAATACTTTGCCATATTTTCTGACAAATTTTGTCTTGAAACTGCAACACTTGCATGTTTTGTACTGTCAGACTAAGCATATCTGTTTCAATTTAGCACTATGTAAGTTAATTCTTTGCCAGACAACAAGAATTTAGAATCATTATGATGAAAGAAATGTGGTTGAACTTAAATGACTTGGTCTGTCTCTGAAAAGTTATAAAGCATTGTGAGAAAAAGAAAATGCTGGTTAGCAGCCTTTCCTCTTTCTCCCACAATGTTTACAAACTAATGTCTTCCACAAAGTTGTTAAATCACAATACTGTTGTTTAACTCGTTACCAAACAACAACATTTTGTACTAAACCAAACTGTAGCATTTGCAGACAACAGTAAAAACTGTTAAAGGTAGCTCAAATGATTTCTGTCTTTGATCAGGTACAAAATATTGTGGGAAAAGGAGAAAATGCTGGTTACCTCTTCTTCTTCTGGGTCACTAGAACTCATTGTGAGGTAAAAGGTTAAACGGTTAATTTGAATGAGAATAAATAACAGAAAGGTACCACTCACCAGATTTTAAAATGGCTGCAGCAAGGCCTCCAGTTAACTTCATTTCTTCATTAGCAGCATTTACAATGACATCAACCTTTAGCTCAAGCATGTTGCCTCCAAACACAATGACCTTTAGATAAAACAAGAGCACTACATGCGGGTGCCAGAGCTCAGCTGTAGATGCTTGATTTTCAGTGAAAATTCTAATTAAAAAAGGGGCATAACTCTCTCAAAAATACTTTGATGGTTACCTGCCCTTGTTGTATAGATTCCCCTCTTGATAATTAACCCTTTCCCAAACGACAAATTTTGGACTGGTCCAAATTGAAAGAGTTTGCAGACGACAATTTTAAATTTGATGAAAATGGCAGAAAGGTCTCAAAAAGGGTAGAAAACACTGTGGGAAAAGGAGAAATTGCTCATTACCAGAAATTTCTCCTTTTCCCACAGTGTTTTCAAAAGACTTGTACTGCAGACATGTGAAAACCAGGGCTTGTTTGGGAAAGGGTTAACAACTCGTCAAAGTTTGAAGCAAATATCTTAAGTAATGAGAGAGATATTATACAATGTTGAAGTTTTTGTATGACGACACAGACAAGGAAGCAGACAACGACGCCAGGGCTCTGACACTACCTCGAAGTTTTCTTCGAAAACAGCCGAGCTAAAACTATAAACACTAAGAATTTAACCCATTACCATATGATCCAAAGTTTTAACAACCCTGAGGAAAAAGACTTTTAAAAACACTGATCAAAAAGGAGAAAATGCTTTTTTCCCCCTTTTCCCACAATGTTTTCTACACTTTCAAAGACAATTTTTCAAGAGTCATATTTAATTTGTCACCTGCTATTGCTTTTAATTTAGGGAAGTCTAAACATCTGTAGTGTGGTAAAGAGTTAACACACAAATTAAAACTCTCTTTTCAAAATGTTTTGGCACAATGGCTTTTATCAAGTATTATTGTTGTTTCAAATAACACGAGTTTTTACTAAATGTCTTATGCACAACTGTATAAAATATATGTTTTCCAAGGCAGGGCAATTCTTGACCTAAGAGACACATTTTTTTTCAAAACTTTGATTTAGTAAAGTTAATATGATTGATGCAAAACTCTCTCTAAAACAGATACATGTAATTCTGTCCCTGCCGTGAAAAATGCTGCAATTACAAGGCTGTATCAGACCAGAATCTCTCAAAATACGTGATTAGTGAAGTTTGATCCTGGTCCCCTAAATGTCCATAAAAACACACCATGTGCTCTTGGCACTCTATGAGTAAACAGAAAAATCCTAAAATCATTACAGTATCTTTTGATAAAATAGAAACATTTGATAATGCTAGTTACTGCTTTACCAAACAATCCCATGTTTTAACAATGCTGATAACCAGCATTTTTGCCTTTTTCAACAATGTTTTCTGCTTTTTCAAAGACAAATCCCATCAGTTGAACCACAATTAATTTGTCCCCTGCAGATGTTTTCAATTTTGATTTTTTTTCATCTGCTAAAGAGGTAACTCTTTACCATACGATAAAATCTTAGCCTTGTCCAAACTGAAAGCATTTGCAGGTGACATTTTAAATGTGGCTCAATGGATTCAAAAATATGGAATTTGACTTTGATTCGATAAAAAGCATTGTGGGAAAAGGAGAAAATGCTGGTTACCAGCATTTTCTCCTTTTCCCACAATGCTTTCAAAAGGCTTTTTCCACAGGATCATTAAAACTCTAGATTGTGTGGAATAGAGTTAAAGAGAACAGTAAATTCATACCCTTTGTCCAGTTGGTAATAGAGCTTCTCCACATGACTGTGTGAGTCCTAACTTTTGAAGCGTTTGGCCTTGATCAGCAGCATTTTTCTGAGCACTGTCTGACTCCAGAAGATGTACTATACAGGGTGTGTTTGTCTCAACACTCTTGATGCTCTCCTGACCTTTGTTTGAGGTCAAATACTGTCTTGCACCTGGTCTGTCTAGCTTGAACTGCTTGAATTTAACTTTGCCTTTCAATTCCTCCAACAATTTTCTCACCTCTGATAAGCCATCAGCTGTACCTGTAACAAATTATCTTTTTTTTTTTTTTTTTAAAAAAAGAGTATCAGTGGATGAAAACAATTATCATCAATAACCTATACAAGTGTTATTCATACAATAATGGCGTTAACCTTTTGAGAGCCTAATTAACCTCAAAGACATTTACGTTCTAAAAATAACTTCAGACACTAAAAAATCTGATTTCAAGTCTGCTCTTGCATGGAATGACTCATCAAAGCAGACAGTATATATCAATGATCAGACTGCATATTTTGTGTAGTCTGATCTTGATTAACATTGGCTGCAAAGGCAACTGAGGTTGTGAAAGGTGGTTTATTGGTGAACCTTTTCAAAATATCTTGACAAATCATAAATTGCATCTCTTTCATTTACCATGATGTTTCTAGATACAGTGTGATCAGAACTTAACTGGTTAGTTTTACTTCAGTGTCTACAATCAGACAGTTTTAAACTTACAAATTAATGTTGGTACCATGTTCGAAACATTACTGACTTACTATTACACAGCTTTTATGCAAATCATGGACATTTCTGCAAGTCTTTTCAAAATCATGAAAAAAAATCTAAAGAGAATGTGAATACAGTAACCACATGATAAAATTACAGAGAGTTTGATTAAAATCACTGTGGCAAAATACAAACCTTAACTCTTTACCAAATGATTATCAGCATTTTCTCCTTTTCCCACTGTTTTCAAAAGCCTTCTGTGTTAGGGGCATTAAAACTTGGGATTGCATGGTAAAGACTTGGACAATCTTTTTTTCATTTTTCAGAGCGCATAATTATCATGTTTGCTTCTTCTCCCCAATTTTTTTTTTTTGACAAATCACAGTCATAAACCCTCCCTAAACAAAACTTTCCTGACCCCTGAAACTGAGTGCACCTTCAGACAAAAAATCTATAAATTGATTCAAATAAGCTTAAGTTCACATGTGAAATCATTGAAGAAAAAGGATTAATGCTGGTTACAAGAATTTTTGTTTCCCAGAACATTTTCAAAAGTTTAGCTTCTCAGGGTCTATCAAACACAGGATTGTTTGCTTAACCATTTACTTAACAATTACAACTTTTAACAACCCTTCATGAGGAAGAAGCCTTTTGAAAACATTGTGGGACAAGGAGAAAATGCTGCTAACCAGCATTTTCTCTTTTACCCACAATGTTTTCTACCTTCCCCAAAATGAATTTAAATTTTTGGGGCACATTTATTTTGCTGTCTGCAAATGCCTTGAATTCGGATGGGTCCAAAATGTTGTTGTTTGGTAAAGCTTTCAATAGTGCAAACAGAAAACATTGTTGGTTGAAAACGTATCATGGTACATTGTGCTCCTTTTTCCAACAAGTTTGTGCACAGCATTCAAGAAAAATATTGTCCTTCCCTACAAGACCTTTCCTTTGCACCTGTTTAGAAAAGTGGTATTTACAAAAATAACCTATATAGTGTTGGGATAACCTTATTGCTGGAAAGAAAGATATTGCTGGTAACCAGCATTTTCTCCATTTCCCACAATGTTTTCTTCATATTCAAAGGCAAATTCCATCTTCTGAACCACATTAAGTTTGTTGGTAGCAAATGCTTTCACATTAGACAAGTCCAAAAATTTGTCCAAAATTCTGTAGAAAGAGTATACTACTATAGCACAATGGTTTTGATTCACAAATAAAACAAAGGAATAACAGCCAAAAACTGGAAAAAGAGTCCGGTATTGAGAGAAACCAAGACAAAGGTGAGAACAGATTGGGAAAAAAGCATTTTACAAACCCTGAACTAGAACAATGTCAGATCTCTTGTACTCCACCTTCACCTCTGTATTTCTTTGTATGTCTTGTAACTGATGACCTATCTCTCTGCCCATGTACTGCCTCATGAATTGTAACACATACTTCTGAATGCATATTTCCTCCCTTGAAATTGAGTTCTTTGACAAGAACTGTTGGATATGCTGTTGGATTGGTAGCTTTACATCTTTCCTGCAGCACAATCTGATTTTATTCTCTACCTTTTGTATCACCACATAGCCCTGAAAATCATCATGAATTTTTTGCTGCAACTCTGACCATTTGTCTGCACGCTTTAGAATTTCTGAGCTTGTATCTATCTGAAACTCCATGTTGGCAAAGAATCCTTTAAAAATCATTTTCTTTTTGGCGAAGTCTTCTCCTTCTTCAGTGACCACTGTCAAAGAATTTTCATTGGATTCCCATAAATCTAGTAGATGTTTCTGTCTAAGCCTATCGCTAATTTGCTGTTGGGTTTCTGCATTGCCTAAAAGTGTAAGTGCTTCTTTGGGAATTTTTATACTTTTCTGTCTGACACACTGCAACTTTTCATACAATTCTAAAATGACATCATTCACAGATGTCTGGGGACCGGTAAATTCAAGAGAACGTCCATCAGAATCCATCATAACTTTGACATCAGGATAATTGCTCTGCATTTGTATGTGAATGCCTTTCATTTGCAAATAGTTGATTTGCCATTCCTTAAATATCTCTTCCTTGCTAATTCTCTGCCTTTGTTGTTCAACTTTATCAAACACCCTTTGAATTTTCGATTTTGCATCTTCAAATGCATCCCTTGTAGCAACTAAAATTATTGCCTTGTCACTTTTCTCTAGAAAAACTACAACTTCTTGGGGATGGAGCAGGTGAACTGATTCTAATTCTTTTTCAACAAGAGGGAATGCCTCATCATCTGCTATGAAAGTCCTTTCAGCTAATTCTTCCATCATTCTATCAAGTTCCATTCTGACATCTTCAGTCCAAGTTTTTCCAAGCTTCTTATATCCCTTTACCTGCTTAGACAAACTACATTCTATTATCACAGGCTTTTGTTTCCACTGAACAGTGGCATTCAAAGCATGAAAGCTGTCATCAGCTGGTTTTCTGTGAGCGTCCTTGCTACCAATGAAGTTCAGTTTTGATTTGTATCTTGTCTCTGTGACATAAGGTTCAGGACATATCCAGGGTTGGTCTGGCACAACAGGTCTGCCCAAACATAAGTGGTGTGGGGTTACCTTCAAAACTGTGCTAAGAATGCAGTGGATTTCTCTATTGCATACCAAGTCGACCACTGCAAAAAATGTCAAACATGAATATGATACTGATATCTCTTCACCTGATCTGTTGTTGTGATGATCAGTCTTTTGTTGAAAAACGTGCTAAAACCTAGTGCAGCTGCAAATTAACACTTTACCAAATAATTCCCTATCTTGATGACCATATGGAAGAAGTTTTGAAATCATCTTGGGAAAAGAAGAAAATGCTGGTTACTGGCATTTTCTTGTTTTCCCACAATGTTTTCTAACCTGTAAAAGACAAATCCCATCATTGAGCCATATTCATTTTGTAGATTTATATGCTTACAATTAATCTGAATTTGAACAAGCTGAAAATTGTGTTTTCTGGTAAAAAATTTGTAAGTTTATCAAATCACTTCAAATGACAAAAAAAATATTCTTACATGACATGTGAATTCGGCTATATAAACACAGTGAAAGGGAAGCATGATAAAGTCAATGTCATTCGATATAAAGTGACGTCATTCTATGTTAAGTAAATGTTCTATGTCTCAGCCCTCGGATACTTTATCAATGACTCTCACATAAAAAAATTATAATTTCCGCTACAAACCAAAGAGGGAAGGAAAAACTCAAGGACTTACTGATATTTACTGTTTTTGATAAAAATTGACAATGATGGAACTATCTGAAATGTTACCAGTAACCATGTGTAAATCAAATTTCTTTTCATTATTGAAGATTAACATCAAAATTGGCTGATGTAGCAATTGAAATGGAATTGGGAGAGGGTGGGGTAATATTCAGAGCATTCGAAGCGACTGTGACTCTAATGCTTGATGATACATTCTTCTTCTTTGTCGTTTAAAAGAGAGAACATAAAACAGTGCGGCTATTTTTCTTGTGTTTGATGCCTAAGGTTTTATTCAATTTTTGATTTTTTTATATTTAAAGACTGGACAGTGGGGTTTTGTTTTGGTTAGTAACTGGGAAACCCATGCTTTATTTAAGGGAATTAATCTGCCTTCACATTTGTTTACTATATATGAACTTGTTTTCCTTTAATCAAGAGTTGGTCATGTAAGAATCAAAATAATCTTTTTTCTATCTTGGTTTATTGTTCAATAAACCAAAGTTGCGAGTTATGAGGCCCTATGAATAAACTACTTGGGCTATCACCCTCATGGTTTATTTATTGTGCCTCATAACTCACAACAGTGGTTTATTGAATGATAAACCACGACAGAGAGATTATTTCTTAAATAAATAATAAAAATGGATGACCATGATGGTCCTATATCACTCACCTGAGTACCAAGCAGTAAATGTCTAAATGAAGATAAATACCAAATATCGAAGTGCAAGGCCAAAGCTCTAGGTCTTCTTGGTTTAGACAAGAAGGTAATCTTTCTTAACCAAACCCGGTTATATAAATATTTGTGAGAAGTTTGAATGATATTTGTCCAATAGTTGTTGAAAAATAGGGAAAACAAGAAATTTCATCAAAGGAAAATAACTTTGTAAAAATTCAATGAACCGTCACCAAAATATAATATGCACATTCTTGCTTGGCACCGAGTCTCTCTAAAGTTTGAATGAAATCTGTCCTGTAGTTGTTGAGAACTAGCTCTGACAAGAAAATGCTACAGAAAGACTGATGGATGGATGGATGGATGGACTGACAAGCTGACTCCTATATACCTCCAGAACAGAGTTTTGAAGGAATAATAACAAAGCCCTAGGCCTTTTGGTGTGTGGCAAAAAGTTGCCTGATTTGAACAAACTTAGTAGAGAATGTTTGCCGATTCAAGACTTTCTATACAAGTTTGTATTATAATGTTGTTAAATACACCAACAATTACAGTGGTTGTCCAGGGACATGTTCATGGGTAATTGCTATTGTAAAACACATAAACAATGTATTTACACCTGCAATAGTCTTGCACCAACCTTTCAATGCATCCAGCTTACAAAAATTTGAGTTTCAAGTGTGACTCTGACCTTGGCCCTACCTGAACAGATCTTTCAAATGGTACTTCAATTCATGGTGGAGTATATGCCCAAAATCTATCGGGGGAGGGGGGGCATAAACTTATTTGTTAAGACAAACACCGCAAAGTGAAGAACAAAAATTATAATGACTTCTAAGATTTACAAGATAAAGTCTGTACTACAGAGTTAAATGAATGAACAAAAATGAACTCAAAATACAATGAACACAATGTTCAAAGATACATCCTAACAGCCAGAGAGAAAAATGCTGTCAAAGCCTTTAACCCTTTACCACATGGCAAAATTTTAGATCTGTCCAGACAACATTTTCATATTGGCTCAAGTGACACAATATTTCTTTGATAGGGTAGAAAACTCTGTGGGAAAAAGGAGAAAATGCTGGTTACCAGCATTTTCTCCTTTTCCAACAATGTTTTCAAAAGTTTTCACAGAATGTTTCTCATCATGTGACCTAGCACATATTGTCAAGGTTCTGAAATTTATAGCTGCATCATGGAAAAAGGAGTCTTCATGTTATATTTCATTTTTCACCAATATCTGTTTAATTACTGGACATATCTCAACAGATTTGGATGAAATTTTCACACATCAAGTGACCTGGCGCATATTGTCAGGGTTTATTGCTGTGTCATGGAAAAAGGGTGCTTCATGTCAAATTTAAACTGCATCCGTTCATCCTGAATAGATAAAAGGAAAAAATGATCAGGTGGGAACCAAGGCTAGGGGTACGCAAGACAGGATGTTTTATCAGACAGTGTAGATAAAGATCAGACTACAGTTGGATCTTGTATATATATATGCCTTATATTCTGCAAGATAGTATTGCCTACAACACAGTCTTGAAATGCATATTACTTGGTCTATCTTTATCTCTTTACCAAACAAAAATTTTAGACTGGTCTATAATTCAAAGCATTTGCAGACAACAAAATAAATTTGTCTCAAAAAAAGAACTTAGATCTGGGATGGGTAGAGAACATTGTGGAAAAAGTTTAAAAAATGCTGGTTACCTGAGTGCCTGGCCCAACTGAGATTTAAACTTGACATCCCTGCATAGCTAGCCCTGTAGGTAATGAGCTAACAGGCTTGGCTCAAATCATTAACAAACAACAAAATTTAATCCTTAAACCTAAAGGCCATTTTCATTCCAGAATGAGTCCAAGATGATAACAACTGCGTGGGTGCCTTTTGTCTGCAGTGTTTCAACAAAGCAGACAGTATAGATCAATGATCGGACTGCACATTTTGTGCAATCTGATCTTGATCTACACTAGACACAAAGGCAACTATAGTAGTGAAAGGCGCTTAAAGGGTTAAGACTTGTCCAAATTCAAACCATTTGCTGACAACAAAATAAATGTGACTCAAAAATTTAAATCTGATTTTGGTTGGGTGGAAAACATTGTGGAAAAAGGAAAACATGCTGGTTACAAGTATTTCCTCTTTTTCCCACAATATTTTCAAGAGTCTTATTTCTCGCAGGCGTTAAAACTTGGGATTGTGTGGTAAATGGTCAAATAGAACAAGACTTTTAAAGTTCATTCTGTATACTTTTATGTCCTGTTTTGACCCAGGGGCATCATCTGAACAAAACTGGTAGAAGTCCACAAGGAAATGCCACGTACCAAATATCAAAGCTCTAGGCCTTCTAGTTTCAGACAAAAACATTTTTAAAGTTTGCTCTATATACAATTTTGCCCAAAATTGTGACCCCTGGAGTTAAAGGGTTAATTCAATTCTTTTAACAACTTTGGCAGAACTTCACCCAAGGAATATGCCTGTCAAGTTTCGACATGATTGGTTTAGGAGGAGAAGATGTTTAAAGGAATTGTGGAAAGACGGACGCTGGACAATGACGAATCACAATATCTCACCCAGCACTTCGTGCTCAGGTGAGCTAACATATAGGCCTAACCATTGTCTGTGGCTTGTGATAAACAACATAAAGATGAAGTTTCATAACATTTTGTCCTGTAGTTAAAGAGATATTAATCCATAATGAAAATATATGTGAAGCCCCCTTTTTCCATGACACAACATTTAATCAAAAAAGCTAAACTAATGATATTGGCGAACTATCATAAGGAACACATGTATGAAGTTTCACAAATTTTTGTCCAGGATTTTGAGTTGAAGATACATGTACGAGGGACACTTTTTAAGTTCGTAGAGTAAGCCTATAACTTTTTAACGCGATTATGAAGTTGCACGATTTTTTACACAGAACTTGCGTAATCATTCCTCTCTCGAACGGTGTCACGGTATGCGGCGCACGAGGTCCACGTGCGCGCTGCGCTGGGTATTTTCAACACGTGGTTTTATACACTATAGTAAAATATAGCGTTCAATATGGATGGAAAAATCTCTGAACAGAGGGTATATTGTAAGATTCGAGCACAGCTCGGGTTTCCGCCAACAGAAATTCATGCCGATTTGCAAAAAGTTTATGGGAATGGTGCTTTAAAATATGCTACAGTTTGCAAGTGGGTACGTCGTTTTAATGGTGGTCGGGAGTCAATTGAAAATGACCCTCGGGTGGGTAGGCCGGTTTCCGTTTTGACGGAAAAGAACGTTGCTACTGTGAAAACGTTAATTGAGGAAGACGCACGTTATACCGTGCAAGAGATAGAAGAATTAAGTGGCATTCATTCGTCAAGTGTTTTGAAGATCTTACGTGAACGACTTGGGCTACGTAAGATCTGCGCGCGCTGGGTGCCCCATTTGCTCACTGACGAGCAGAAACAAAGTCGGGTTAGACTTGCATCGCAAGTTATAGAAAAATATGATAAATGTGACCCACGTCGTTTGGAAGAGATAGTTACAGGTGATGAAACCTGGATCTATCATTTTCAACCCGATTCTAAAGCTAAAAATAAGGTTTGGGTTTCATCTGAGGGCGACAGACCTTTCATTGCGCGCCGTTGTAAAACATCAAATCGCATGTTGTATGCGATATTCTTTGATTCAAAAGGTCCAGTCCTTCAAATTCCAGTCCCGAAAGGTAGTTCTGTCACTGGAAAGTTTTACAGAGAAAGTGTTCTTACTCAATTTGTTGATTTCTATCAGAAACGCAGACCGCGCACCGGTGTCCGCAGCATCAAATTACTCCATGATAACGCACCGGCCCATAAATCCGCTACGGTACAGGAATATCTGAAAGAATCTGGGCTCGATGTCTTAGATCATCCCCCATACAGCCTTGACCTGTCCCCCTGTGACTTTTGGTTGTTCCCAAGACTAAAGGAAATGCTGGCAGGGCACCGTTTTGAATCCCGTTGTGGTATAGGCAGTGCGGTCTACCAGTGTCTGCAATATATACCTAAAGAGGACTACCGGGCGGCGTTCCGGAAATGGGTAGATCGGTGTAAAATGTGTGTGGAGGCAGACGGGGCATATTTCGAAGGTCTTAGATAAATAAAATTTTAATATTTCAAGCGGTTTTAAAAAGACCGCCCTACTCTACGAACTTAAAAAGTGTCCCTCGTATATTGATCCTAACAGAAATATACATGAAGCCCCTTTTTCCTATGAGACAGTATTTGATATCAAAAAGGCAAAAAAAACAATAAATATCAGCAGACATCATTAGGAACACCTGTATGAATTTCTATTAGTTTCTGTCAAGGATTTTAGAAGATATCTGTCCTGAAAGATGGACAAACAGATGGTCATTGGTCCATGACGAAATTAAACATTTAGCCCTCTTTTTTCATGACATGGCATTTCATGAAATAAAAACAAATAACCATTGTCTGTGGCTTGCAATAAACAATAAAAAGATGAAGTTTCATGACATTTTGTCCTGTAGTTAAAAAGATATTGGTCCACAATGAAAATATATGTCAAGCCCCCTTTTTCCATGACACAGCAATAACTGGTCCTATTAGACCTACAATCAAACTCATTCGAGATCTTACGGTCATATATATTTTGACCAAGTTTGGTGCTGATTGGTTTAAATTTGTAGATGCTAGAGTGTAAACAAAGTCAAATGTAGCAATTTTTTCAATTCAAGGGCAAATAACTCCAGTCGTTCTGGTCCGATTAGACACATAATCGAACTCATCCAAGATCTTATGGTCATATATATATTTAGACCAAGTTTAGTGCTGATTGGTTAATATTTGTAGATGCTAGAGTGTAAACAAAGTCAAACATAGCGATTTTTCTAATTCAAGGGCAAATAACTCCAGTCGTTCTGGTCCGACTAGACACATAATAGAACTCATACGAGATCTTATGGTCATATACATTTTGACCAAGTTTGGTGCTGATTGGTTAATATTTGTAGATGCTAGAGTGTAAACAAAAAAATGTGAACGGACGGACGGACGACGGACGATGACGGACGGCGAGTGATCACAATAGCTCATCCTGAGCACTTTGTGCTCAACTGAGCTAAAAAACCTGAAAAAATCAACAATAAAAACACATGGAAATAAAGAGAAATTAGATCTAAAAAAGAAAATACTGCTAAAGCTTATTCAACATGAAATTACAAACACAATAAAACATTGGAGTAAAAGGAGAAAAGCTTCACAGTAAATGATGTATTAGATAATCATAAAGAATGATCATCATCAACCCTTGAAACTGATGCTAGGGAAAATCTGGGATGAAGTAACCCCAAATGTTATGATGTTTATTCCCTTACCAAACAATCACATATTTTAATGATCTTGAGGAAAGTAAAAAAAAATGTTGGAAAAGGAGAAATTGCTTCTAACAAGCAGTTTCTTCTTTTCCTACAATGTTTTCTACCCTATCAAAAAACCTCAGCTCATTTGCACCAATTTCATTTTTTTTTTGTCTGCAGACACTTTAAATTTGAAAAAGTCAAAAAACTGTTGGATAGAGAATTAGTTTTTGTGTCTGCTGTGCAGAAAGAGGGAGGTGAACTAAAGTATTTTACCGTCAGGGTCTTCAAAACTTATAAGACAGTAGCCCTGGTCTTCACTAAGTTCAATTTGCTCTACATTTCCACCTCCGCTTTTTTTATGATTTTCAAAGTAGTATCTGCAGGTATCCTCTGTCACATCCTCTGGTAAGTTTGTAACAAGAATTGTCTTTGTCAAACACACAGGCATGGGAGCAAGGTTGGAATCCATGAATGGCCATTTCTTGCAGACTCTCTCAACCACGCCTGGGTCTAGAAAATGAATCAATTGCTTGAGGCATATTCTTACCTAAACCCCTAGAGTCCCAAGTAAACCGTTAAGATATTTTCAGTCAAGTAATAAGACCTAAACAGTTGCAATTTCAAGGTTGCCTTTGTACAGAGTGTCTCAACCAAGCAGACGGTGTAGATCAAAGATCAGACAGCAAGTTTTGTGCAGTCTGATATTGATCTATACTGGCCGCAAAAGCAACTACATTTGTGAAAGGCACCTTAAAGGCCCAAAAGCAGCCAAAAAGACGATGCAGGTATTCAAAATGCATTTAAATTTGGATCATACCATTCACAAGTATGGAAAATATTGTGAAAATAACAATCTGTTATTGTGTGGTCGAATGAAGTGTTAGTCGCTGGCAGAAAGATGAGTTTTAAAATCAGCAAAAAGTAAACAAGAGGGCCCATGGCCCTAAAGCGCTCACCTGTGTAAAGTCATTTACAGTTGATAAAGCTAAAGAGATCCTGGCTTTAATGATGTGAAACACATAAGTGTAGGTGACCTACTTTTGGACCTGACACGGCCAAATTTCAAACTTGTCCAAGATACATGTATCATCAAGACAAACATTCTGGCCAAGTTTGGTGAGTATCAGGCTGAAAATGTGGCCTCTACGGCAAACACAAGGTTTATTTAAGATTTGGCCCAGTGACCTACTTTTTGACCCATGTAAACCAATTTTGAAATTGTCCAAGATATCATCAAGATAAACATTCTGACCAAGTTTCACGAGTATCAGGCTGAAAATGTGATCTCTACAGTGCACATAAGGTTTTCTAAGATTTGGCCCAGTGACCTACTTTTTGACTTGATGTAACCCAATTTTGAAATTGTCCAAGATATCATCAAGACAAACATTGTGACCACCTCTACAGTGTACACAAGGTTTTTCTTAGATTCTAACCAAGTTTCATAAGTTACTGGCTGAAAATGTGGCCTCTAGAGTGCATAAAAGGTTTTCCTGAAGTTTAGCCCAGTGACCTACTTTTTGATCAGACATGACCCAGTTTCAAACTTGTCTAAGACATCATCAAGACAAATAATCTGACCTTTTATTCATGATCATCAAGCTAATAATGTGGCCTGTAGAGTGCACACAAGGTTTTTCTAAGATTTTTTGCCCTGTGATCTACTTTTTGACCCAACATGACTCAATTTCATACTTGTCCAAGATATTATTAAGACAAATATCCTGACCAAGTTTCAAGAGCATCAGGCCAAAAATGTGGTCTCTAGAGAGTACACAAGGTCTTTCTAAGATTTAGCCAAGTTACCTACTTTTTGACCAAATGTGACCCAATTTCACACTTGTCCAAGATTTTATCAAATTATACATTCCGATAAAATTTCATGACAATATGACTGAAAATGTGGCTTCTAGAGTGCACACAAGTAAATGTTGACAACCTGGATGAAGCATGATGCACGATGGACACAGCTCGATCATATAAGCTCACTTTGAGCACTTTGTGTTCAGGTGAGCTAAAAATAGCATGGCCTGGCAACTTTTACCCTAGTTTTGAAATTAATTTCTCTATCAGCAACTACCGGTAGCACTTGGACCGACCAAGCAGTTTGTCATGTTCAAAATTATTTCCATACTTTTATAAATTCAAATACATTTTAACACCCACTTTGTTTGCTTTTGGTAGCTATTGTTGCTTTAAAGGTTTAAACCTTCAGACTGTTTATATTTCTTTGAATCAGAGTGAAAACTTAAAAAACTAAAGCATTGCATGCAGGTGCCAATGCTTGGCTGCCTTTGCTACAGAGATGGTGAAAATACATGTAGAAAAAGAGGCATACTTGTGTCAAAAATATTTTGAGGGTTATCTGCCTTACTGGTATATGTTCCCCTATTGATATTAACCCTTTACCAAACAATCCCAAATTTTAACAACCCTGAGGAAGAAGGCTTTGGAAAACATTGTGGGAAAAGGAGAAAATGCGGGTAACCAGCATTTTCCCCTTTTCCAAAAATGTTTTCTACTCTTTCACAGACAAATTCCATTATTTCATGCACCTTTTGTTTGTCGTCTGCACATGCTTTCATTTTACTTATTTTTTGGACTAGACTGAAATTTTGTCATTTGGTAAAGAGTTTGAACAACTGATCCAAGTTTGAAGTAAATGTCTTCAGTATTAAATGACAGAGATATTAGAGAAAAGTTACATTTCAGTGAAAATTCTAAGTCAAGAAAGGGGCATTACTGTGTCAAAAATACTTTGATGGTTATCTGCCTCACTGGTATGTGTTTTCCTTTTAATAGTTAACCCTTTCCCAAACGACAAAATTTGGACTGGTCCAAATTGAAAGAGTTTGCAGATGACAATTTTAAATTTGATGAAAACGGCAGCAAGTTCTCAAAAAGGGTAGAAAACACTGTGGGAAAAGGAGAAATTGCTCATTATGAGCAATTTCTCCTTTTCCCACAGTGTTTTCAAAAGACTTGTACTGCAGACAAGTGAAAACCAGGGCTTGTTTGGGAAAGGGTTAAGGTAAATATCGACAGTAATGACAAAGACACCAGAAAATGTTAAAGTTTTTACACCACAGCACTGACGACAACAGGGCTGCGACAATAACTTGACGTTTTCTTTGTACAAGTATCACAAAGGAATATATTTGAATGAGAGAAAATACATTTTTGTATGATATTGAAAACATTGCTGAGAAGAGGCAGTAGTGTATAACCACAATAGCCTCAAAGACTTTATGCCTCTAAGGCATATAAAGTTATATTTTAATGGTTACGATGAATTAATTCAGTATGAGTATTCTTCAATACGGGAATCATCTTCAGTAGTTCCTTTTGTTTACTATTTTTCAAATGCACACATTAGATAACATAATACTAAATGTTGCTATTTTGGGAGCTACTTTAGACTACATAATTATGTACAAGGTAGTCCAAATTTTAGTTTGACTTTTTCAATTACATGATTATTACATGTAGGTAGTACATACAAATCATGATAGAAATCCTTAAATTCTTCACGTGAACAGTGAGGCAGCAATTGCTTGTATGTACAATCCTAACTGCTATTACTTTTTGCAAGACAGTTTTTTTCTGTGAATGATTCAATTTTACCCATTAACACACAATCATTAGTTAAACTCTTTAACACACAATCCCAAGTTTTAACGACCTTGAAGAAAAAAAACCCTGGTGAAAACATTGTGGGAAAAAAAGAAAATGCGTTGTGGGAAAAGGAGAAAGTGCTGATAACCAGCATTTTCTCCTGTTCCCACAATGTTTTCTACCCATCTCTAGGCAATTTTCAAATTTTTAGTCAAATTTATTTTGTCATCTGCAGATCCCTTCAGTTCAACAAGTCTAAAATTTTGTCCTTTTGTAGAGAGTTCAACAACCTTCAGGAAGAAGGCTTTCAAAACATTTTGGGAAAAAAGAGAAAATGCTGGTAAACTTAGTATTTTCTCTTTTTCCCGGCAATGTCTTATACCTGTTGTCTTCGAAGATCTGACCTGTCAGCTACGATGCATCAAAGTCCTGTACGGGACAAATATTAATACGCGGTGCGTAAATTGCCGCTTAAAAAGTGCAGGCGGAAAATGGCAATAAATAAAACATCTGTGGAAAAATCAAGCAAGTCTTTCACTACAAATTTCTCAAAAAACAAAATGATTTCAAACGGGGAATTTTTTTTTTAGATACCAATAATGTTTACTGCAAATCTCTGCAGACAGTTTCGAAATATAGATATGGGAAAACCAGGATTTGTAAAATAGACTGACAACAAAAATAATGTCTCTGCCATGCTGGGCTTATAAATACCAGGGCTTTTTCCCAAGCTTATAAGGGCTATGTTTATAAATGGCTGGTGGATAGGTTATATACCAGCTAACCATGGCTGGATGAATCATGCAAGGTAGATTTTAGTGAGTAAATGTTTTTTCTATTTTGAAACTCATTACATTAATTGTAGCCCTCAAAACCATTCCAGTTCTGTACCAAGAATGCCCATATCAGGTAGGTTATATATTTGAACAAGAGGACCATGATGGTCCTATATCGCTCACCTGAGTACCTAGCAGTAAAGATCTACAATGAAAATAAATACCAAATATCGAAGTGCAAGGCCAAAGCTCTAGGTCTTCTTGGTTTAGACAAGAAGATAATCTTTCTTAACCAAACCCGGTTATATAAATATTAGTGAGAAGTTTGAATGATATTTGTCCAATAGTTGTTGAAAAATAGGGAGAACAAGAAATTTCATCAAAGGAAAATAACTTTGTAAAAAAATTCAATGAACCGTCACCAAAATATAATATGCACATTCTTGCTTGGCACGAGTCTCTCTAAAGTTTGAATGAAATCTGTCCTGTAGTTGTTGAGAACTAGCTCTGAAAGAAAATGCTACTGAAAGACTGATGGATGGATGGATGCACTGACAAGCTGACTCCTATATACCTCCAGAACAGAGTTTTGAAGGAATAATAACAAACCCCTAGGCCTTTTGGCGTGTGGCAAAAAGTTGCCTGATTTGAACAAACTTAGTAGAGAATGTTTGCCGATTCAAGACTTTCTATAGAAGTTAGTATTATAATGTTGTTAAATACACCAACAACTACAGTGGTTGTCCAGGGACATGTTCATGGGTAATTGCTATTGTAAACACATAAACAATGTATTTACACTTGCAATAGTCTTGCACCAACCTTTCAATGCATCCAGCTTAAAAAAAATTGACCTTCAAGTGTGACATTGACCTTGGCCCTACCTGAACAGATCTTTCAAATGGTACGCAAGACAGGATGTTTTATCAGACAGTGTAGATAAAGATCAGACTGCAGTTGGATCTTGGATATATATGCCTTATATTCTGCAAGATAGTATTGCCTACAACATACTCTTGAAATGTATATTACTTGGTCCATCTTAATCTCTTTACCAAACAAAAATTTTAGACTGGTCTATAATTCAAAGCATTTGCAGACAACAAAATAAATTTGTCTCAAAAAATGAACTTAGATTTGGGATGGGTAGAGAACATTGTGGAAAAAGTTTAAAAAATCCTGGTTACTAGAGTGCTTGACCCAACTGAGATTTACACTTGACATCCCTGCATAGCTAGCCCTGTAGGTAATGAGCTAACAGGCTTGGCTCAAATCATTAACAAACAACAAAATTTAATCCTTAAACCCAAAGGCCATTTTCATTCCAGAATGAGTCCAAGATGATAACAACTGTGTGGGTGCCTTTTGCCTGCAGTGTTTCAACAAAGCAGACAATATAGATCAATGATCGGACTGCACATTTCGTGCAGTCTGATCTTGATCTACACTAGACACAAAGGCAACTATAGTAGGGAAAGGCACTTAAAGGGTTAAGACTTGTCCAAATTCAAACTATTTGCTGACAACAAAATAAATGTGACTCAAAAATTTAAATTTGATTTTGGTTGGGTGGAAAACATTGTGGAAAAAGGAAAACATGCTGGTTACAAGTATTTCTTCTTTTTCCCACAATATTTTCAAGAGCCTTATTTCTCACAGGTGTTAAAACTTGGGATTGTGTGGTAAAGGGTTAAATAGAACAAGACTTTTAAAGTTCATTCTGTATACCTTTATGTCCTGTTTTGACCCAGGGGCATCATTTGAACAAAATTGGTAGAAGTCTACAAGGAAATGCCACATACCAAATATCAAAGCTCTAGGCCTTCTAGTTTCAGACAAAAACATTTTTAAAGTTTGCTCTATAAATAATTTTGCCCAAAATTGTGACCCCTGGAGTTAAAGGGTTAATTCAATTCTTTTAACAACTTTGGTAGAACTTCACCCAAGGAATATGCCTGTCAAGTTTCAACATGATTGGTTTAGGAGGAGAAGATGTGAGCTAACAAGTAGGCCTAACCATTGTCTGTGGCTTGTGAAAAACAACATAAAGATGAAGTTTCATAACATTTTGTCCTGTAGTTAAAGAGATATTAATCCACAGTGAAAATGTATGTGAAGCCCCCTTTTTCCATGACACAACATTTAATCAAAAAAGCTAAACTAATGATATTGGCGGACTATCATAAGGAACACATGTATGAAGTTTCACAAATTTTTGTCCAGGATTTTGAGTTGAAGATACATGTATATTGATCCTTAACAGAAATATACATTAAGCCCCTTTTTCCTATGAGACAGTATTTGATATTAAAAAGGAAAACAAGAGGGCCATGATGGCCCTGGGTCGCTCACCTTAGTAGAGTGCCTTAAAGGTTTTTCTTTGACCATGTGACCTAGTTTTTGACTGCAGGTGACCCAATTTCAAACTCATATTTCATGAAGACAAACATTCTGACCAATTTTCAAGTCAATTGAGCAAAAACTGTGGCCTCGAGTGCCCTAAATATATTTCTTTAATTTGACCTAGTGACCTAGATTATGACCCCAGATGACCCAAATTTGAACTGGTCTTTGACTATATCAAAAGAAACATTTTAACCAATTTTCAAATCAAATGAATAATAAATGTGGCCTCTAGAGTGCCCACTAGCTATTTCTTTAATTTGACCAAGTGACCTAGTTTATGACCCCAGTTGACCCAAATTCAGACTCATGTGAGATTTTACAAAGACAAACATCTAGTGACCTAGTTTATGGTTCCAGGTGACCCAAATCCAAACTCATCTGGTATTTCATCAAGACAAACATTCTGGCCAAATTTCAGGTCATTTGAGCAATAAATGTGGCCTCCAGAGTGCAAACAAGGTATTTCTTTAATTTGACCCAGTGAACTAGTTTATGACCCCAGTTGACCCAAATTAATCTTATGTGAGACTTTATAAAGACAAACTTTCTAACTAATTTTCAAGGCAATTGAGCAAATAATGTGGCCTCGGAGTGCCAACAAGGTATTTCTTTAATTTGACCTAGTGACCTAGTTTATGACCCAAGATGAACCAATTTTGAACTCAATGAACTTGTTGCACTTAGATGGGCAAACAAACTTAGAAGAGAATCACTACATACCAAATATCAAAGCTCTACGCCTTCCAGTTTTAAAGAAGAATTTTAAAGTTTTCCTTCTTTGTTCCTATCTTCGAACTTGTGACCCCCGGGGCTGGGCCAGTTTTGACCCAGGGGCATCATATAAACAAACTTGGTAGAGGTCCACTAGGAAATGCTACATACCAAATATCAAAGCTCTAAACCTTCCCGTTTAAGAGAAAAAGAAATTTAAAGTTTTCCTTCTTTGTTCCTATCTTCGAACTTGTGACCCCCGGGGCGGGGCCAGTTTTGACCCAGGGGCATCATATGAACAAATTTGGTAGAGGTCTACTCTGAGATGCAACATACCAAATATCAAAGCTCCACACCTTTTGGTTTCAGAAAAGAAGAATTTTAAAGTTTTCCTTCTTTGTTCCTATGTTCGAACCTGTGACCCCAGGGGCTGGGCCAGTTCTGACCCAAGCAGCATCCTTGGAACAAACTTGGTAGAAGTCCACTAGGAGATGCTACATACCAAATATCAAAGTTCTATGCCTTCCCATTTAAGAAAAAAAAAAAATTAAAGTTTTCCTTCTTTGTTCCTATGTTTGAACTTGTGACCCCCGGGGCAGGGCCAATTTTGATCCCAAGGGCATCATATGCACAAACTTGGTAGAGATCCACTAGAAGATGCTACATACCAAATATCAAAGCTCCATGCCTTCCTATTTCAGAGAAGAAGATTTTTAAAGTTTTCCTTCTTTGTTCCTATGTTGGAAATTGTGACCCCCAGGCCAGGGCCAGTTTTGACCCCAGGGGCATCATATGAACAACCTGGTAGAGGTCCACTAGGAGATGCTACATACCAAATATCAAAGCTCTGCGCCTTCTAGTTTCAGAGAAGAAGATTTTCAAAGATTTTGCTTTTTTTTCCCTTTTTGTTGCCATGGCAACCAGAGTTGTGGGTGGAATTCAATTCTTTGAACAATTGTGGTAGAGCTTCACTCAAGGAACATCCCTGCCAAGTTTCATCAAGATTGGCCCAGTGGTTTAGGAAAAGAAGATGTTTAAAGAAATTGTTGACGGACGACGGACGCCGGACATAGGGCGATCACATTAGCTCACCTTTAGCACGTTGTGCTAAGGTGAGCTAAAAACCAATAAATATCAGCGGACATCATTAGGAACACCTGTATGAATTTCTATTAGTTTTTGTCAAGGATTTTAGAAGATATCTGTCCTGAAAGATGGACAAACAGATGGTCATTGGTCCATGACGAAATTAAACATTTAGCCCCCTTTTTTCATGACATGGTGTTTCATGAAAAAAAAAACAAATAACTGTTGTCTGTGGCTTGCAATAAATAATAAAAAGATGAAGTTTCATGACATTTTGTCCTGTAGTTAAAGAGATATTGGTCCACAATGAAAATATACGTCAAGCCCCCTTTTTCCATGACACAGCAATAACTGGTCCTATTAGACCTACAATCAAACTCATTCGAGATCTTACAGTCATATATATCTTGACCAAGTTTGGTGCTGATTGGTTTAAATTTGTAGATGCTAGAGTGTAAACAAAGTCAAAAATAGCAATTTTTTATTTCAAGGGCAAATAACTCCAGTCATTCTGGTCCCATTAGACACATAATCAAACTCATCCGAGTTTAGTGCTGATTGGTTAATATTTGTAGATGCTAGAGTGTAAACAAAGTCAAATATAGCAATTTTTCTAATTCAAGGGCAAATAACTCCAGTCGTTCTGGTCTGATTACACCCATAATCAAACTCATCTGAGATCTTATGGTCATATACATTTTGACCAAGTTTGGTGCTGATTGGTTATTATTTGTAGATGCTAGAGTGTAAATAAAGTCAAATATACCAATTTTTCTAATTCAAGGGCAAATAACTCAGTCCTTATGGTCCGATTACACCCATAATCGAACTCATCCGAGATCTTATGGTCATATACATTTTGACCAAGTTTGGTGCTGATTGGTTAATATTTGTAGATGCTAGAGTGTAAACAAAGTCAAATATAGCAATTTTTCTAATTCAAGGGCAAATAACTCCAGTCGTCCTGCTCCAATTACACCCATAATCGAACTCATCCGAGATCTTATGGTCACATACATTTTGACGAAGTTTGGTGCTGATTGGTTAATATTTGTAGATGCTAGAGTGTAAACAAAACAATGTGGACGGACAGACGACGGACGGACACCGGACGAACGACGGACGGACGGACGGACGATGGACGGACGACGACGGACGGTGAGTGATCACAATAGCTCATCCTGAGCACTTCGTGCTCAGGTGAGCTAAAAATTCCACTTAGTGGAAGATAATGGTCTAAAAAGATTATTTCAAATATTTTTGCCACATCTAATTTGGCGTCTGTAGTTTTGTACATTGTGTACTTGCACAAGTCCAAAACTTTGTTGTTTGGTAATCAGCTAACAATGAAATTTCTAATAACCAAGTTTTCACTATGCTACCTATTGGTTCTATGAATTTCACAACAGCTCTATCCCTTGAAAGGTTGTATGCTATTGGAACTTGTGCCACTTCTACGTCAAGTTTGCCTTCTAGGAAATTTCTTAGATTCTCCTCACTGACGCCCTCTGGTATGTTGGTGAACAGTAAGTCAGTCTTGCTGTACACAAATGGTGTCACTGACAGTTGGCATCCATCTACAACATGGGGCTGGGTTTTGGCTTTGTTACAGACAGATCTAACAGCTGAAACAGTTAAAATGAATTCTTACACAAATTCTTTACATGCTTAATATATCCAATCTGTCATGGTGCAGTCTGGTGCATTTGGTGGTGTACTTCTATACAGAAAACTGATTTTATTTCAATTTTTGCTCTGTGACAAGGTATATTTACCAAATGTAGCACTGGAATAGTTATACAAAGATGTCACAGGCTGATCTCACAGCTGAAACATTGAACTCTTTACCACACAACAAAATTTTAAACTTGTCCAAATCCATTGAAGCATTTGCAGATGACAATTCAAAGGTGGCCCAAATGATAAAACTTGCCTTTATTTGAGTAGAAAACATTGTGGGAAAAGGAGAAAATGCTGTTTATCAACAATTTCTCCTTTCCCAACAATGTTTTCAAAAGGCTGCTTCTTCAGGGTCATTAAAACTTGGGATTGTGTGGTACAGAGTTAACACTTCACCAGACGATAAAATTTTAGACTTGGAAAAACTGAAAGCATCTGACAAAATAAATGCAGTTCCAATGATAGGGTTTGTCTTTGCAGTATTAGAAGACAATGTGGGAAATGGAGAAAATGTTGGTTTTCTCTTTTGAATCCACAATGTTTTCCAAAGCCATTTTTCTCAGGGTCGTCAAAAAAATAAATAGGATTAGGTAAAGGGTAAACTTGAATTGTAAGTCTTTTCACTACCAGCTCAAGTAATGCAACTTTTTATTTTATTGAAGGTGAACTGGGCCATAGTCCAGCATCAAGTAGCGGATGGTGTAGATCCAAGATCAGACTGCATGTTCTGTGCAGTCGGATCTTGTTCTACACCATCCACAGAAGGGGTGTAGGACAGTTGCCCACCTGGTCATTTGCCCACCTTGACATTTGCCACCTGGACATTTGCCCACCCGGACATTTGCCAACTAGGACATTTTCCCACCCGGACATTAGCCCTCCCATACTATATTGATAGTTAACTCATTGATTGACTGTCTCAACTCTATACCAGAGGAAGCCTTGCTTTTATGAAGCGGGGAAGAAGACCCCTGTTTTTACATGTCCGCAGTTGAAGACCAATGAAAACATTATGGAAAAAGAGTAAATTTCTTGTATTGCTGCATTTAAAATTGTTGTCTGCAACTTTCTTTGAATAAGGAGGCAATGCAAATTCTGATTGACTGTCTCAACCCTCTACCACATGAAGCCTTGTTTTTACAAAATTCGGAAGAAGACCCGAGTTGAAGACTTACAAAAACATTGCGGGAGAAGGATGAATTGCTCATAAGGAACTTTTCTCCATCATCCACAATGTTTTCTATCCTATCATTAAATTTTCTTCTATTTTTACTGCATTTCAAGTTATCATCTGCAAATATTTTTAAATTGGCAGATGCAAATTTTGTGACGTCTGATAGATTAGAATAGGTTAAGTGTACCTTTCAAATATGGTTATTATAATTTTGGAGACATCATAGAAAGTCAGGAGCCATTACACTTTTGAGCTGCTCATTTATGCATTGGTTTCTTTTTCCCCGATGGCTGAAGCATTGAAATTACGTTGTCTGGCCAAGCTAAGATTAATGCAATTTAATTCATACATACAGCCTTTTCAGTGCAACGCAAATCGTTTACTGTTGGGGGGGGGGGGGGGGAGTATTTAGCATGAAAACTTATTTAACTTAAAAGCACATAAAAATAGATGAAAATAAATGAAATAAAGGGGGTAAAGGCGGATGGGCAAATGTTCGGGTTGCTACTTTTGTGGATGGGCTTTTGTCCGAGTGGCTTTTGTCCAGGTGGCAAATGTCTGGGTGGGCAAATGTCTGTACCCCCACAAAATCCACCTATCTCGTCACTGGCAGTGAAGGGGTTGATAAAAATTCAACAGACATGTCACTGATAACCTCCTGCAGACCATTTTTTTTGTGACTTTTCAGATCCAGTGTGAAAATTATTTGAAAATAAGGTGGCAAAAGAAGGAATTGCTTGTTACAGGAACTTCCTGCTTGTGCCAAAACGGTTTCACTTGCATGAATATATATGACCTTGATAATACCTATTTTATAAGAATGCTTTGTAAGTTCTCTGCTTCAAACAGGTTTAACCCTTTATCACACAATCCCGACTATTGACGACCCTGAGAAAGAAGCCTTTTGAAAACATTGTGGGAAAAGGAGAAAATGCTGGTAACCAGCATTTTCTCCTTTTCCCACAATGTTTTCTACCCTTCCCATTACAAATTTTAATTTTTCAGCCACATCTATTTTGTCGTCTGCAAATGCTTTCAATTTGGACTGGTCTCAAATTATGTTGTTTGGTAAAGAGTTAAGGCAGAAATGGAAATTACTGTTGTTGCTCTTTGTTCTTCGAATCTTTAAATCATGCAACAAACATATTTAAAACATAAATGAGAAAAAAAACATTCACACAAATTAATATTCATATTGCCTCTGAGGAAATGTTACTCTCAGGTCACTCAGTCCTATTTTTATTACCCTACAGAAAAAGACTTTTGGAGACATTTCAGGACAAGGCAAAAATGCTGGTAACAAAATGCTGGTTACCAGCATTTTCTTCTTTTCTCTCAATGCTCTCTACATTTTTCAATTTTTTTGCATGGTGGCTATGACAGTGCACGGTGACGATGACAGGGCTATGACATTGCCTCGACATTTTATTCCCAAAACAGCCAAGCTAAAAACATGAATAATAAAGTGCAGAGGGAATGTATCACCCTCTTACATCAGAGGTTCTGGGTTTCTACCCTTTGATGACTGTGATCAGCATTTTGGAGCTACAATGAGCTTTAGCAAGCTTTTCTTAGTCTTAGAGATTGACTGGCATAAATTGAAGATTTTTCTTTAAAAAAACAAAAGTTGGTTTAAAATAAAGGCAAAAATTAGATACAGAAAAAAGAGGGGTTAATTCAATTTTTTTAAGACATTGAATTCTGCAAATGTAAATCAAAAGCTGTTCAAAGCCCAATTACATACCACATTCTTCTTCAAACGTTATTAAAATATATTCATTCTCCTTGTCTTCAACAACACTCTCCACTTCCCCACCTCCTGATCGAGTTTTGTTTTCGAAGTAGTAATACAGAGTGTCAGTGCTTCTTCCCAATTTATATCCTTTGACCTGAATCAATATAAAAATACGGATAATTAAATCTTGTTACAAGCATTCTCTCCTTGTCCCACAATGTTTTCCAAAGCTGTCATTTGCTAAGGCATTTGTGTTAGTGTTGTAATGAGGATGGGTCTTTTCTTACTCAAAGTACATGTATTAGAAGATAAGTAAAAAGCTGTATACAGCTTTTGGATTTCAAAACATTCAGGTGGCATGCAACAAGGTTTTTTTTTTGCAAGTTTTAAAAAAAATCATTTATAGGCCTGCAAAGATAACTTTAAAGCTAAGATGTCAAGTCAGATATGCATGAAGAAAACATTAGGAATGTATTTAATTTTTCTGTAAAATATTTTAGATACATTCATCACAAGGAAGTGTGACTTTGTCACAAGGGACAAATACATTTTGACCCTTTACCACATTGAAAAATTTTGAACTTGACCAAACTGAAAGCATTTGCAGATTACAAACTCAATGTGGCTAAAATCATGAAATTTGTCTCTGAAAGGGTACAAAATATACAGGGAAAAGGAGAAATTGCTGGTTACCAGCAATTTCTCCTTCTCAAATAATGTTTTCAAAAGCCTTACTTCTTAGAGTTGTTAAAAATCTGGATAGTTTGGTAAAGGGTTAAACACACCCTAGAGAAAGATATGTTGATAGCTCCGTCAGTAAAGTCACTGGTCTGTGGTACTAATGATTGCACATTCAAATCCCACAGATAGCAAGTAATGTTTGTGGGGTCTTTTCTGCCTCAAAAAAAAAAATGCTGTCACTTGTGAAGATTTTTCCTTGCTAACGCTCACATCATAATTATGATTGTAATCAACTTGTTTAATAAAAATGATAAAACATAAACACTCATTTAAGATTCTCTATGGTCTGTGAAAATGTGGTTGGTCAAAGTTCAAGCCACTGGCAGAGCAATAAACATGAGAACTAGAAATAATGCTCCCGACATTATTTCTAGTTTTAATATTCATTGTTCTGCCAGTGGCTTGAACTTCAACCAACCATACCTCAGCAAATCATAAGACCTTTGATAGTTGCCATAGTTTGTTTTTGGTATGTATGAAATTTACTTTTATTTTATACACAGAATTGTTAACATTTGGATGTCCCTTTATCACCTTTAAGGTGAAATTTCAGACTCGTTCAAAGACAAGGCAGGTGTAGGTGACAAATTGAATATTGTTCAAATGATCAGATTTTTCTCTAAAATGATAGAAAATATAGATCTAGCAGGAAAAAGAGAAAATGCATGTTACCACTATTTTCTCCTTTTCCCACAATGGTTTCAGAAGTTTTCTTTCTCAGGATCATTAAAGCAATGGCCTGTGCGGTAAAGAGTTAAATACCATGATAGTTTTAGTTTCTGAGTCTGAGGTCTTATCTGAATCTGCAAAATGCTTCCTCTGTATGCCATGGTCTGGATGTTTGACTTGCCTCTCTCTGTATTCTTCAACCTGTATCTCAGTTTGAGAAAGCATAAAGGGTGTCTGCTTGTATTTGTCCAACACCGTTCTAAGATCTAAAAGATACAGTAAAACATGTCTCATGTACTGGCTATCTCTAAGAAACCTGTATCAAGCAACAGATATATTGAGATCCAAGACAAGGCCAACATGCCAAAATATACCTGTACTAAGGAAATATCTGTCTTTAGCCAGCACATTTTCCTTACAAGCTTACTTAACTCTTTACCATATAACGATATGTGAGAGTCATCCAAATTGAAAGCATTTTCAGACGACAAATTTAACTATGTAATGTGGCTCAAGTGATTAGATTTGTCAGTAAAAAGTTAGGAAATATCATGGGAAGAGGAGAAAATGTAGTTTTCCAGCATTTTCTTGTTTTCCCACAACAATTTCAAAAAACGTTTTCCTCAGGGTGGTAAAGGGTTAGTAGAGTATGGACTTTAAATCTTTACCAAACAACAAAATTTTAGGCTAGTCCAAACTGAAAGCATTTGCAGACGACAGATTAAGTGTGACTTAAAAATCGAAATTTGTTATGGTATGGGTAGAAAACATTGTGAGAAAAGGAGAAAATGCTGGTTACCAGCATTTTCTCCTTTTCCCAAAATGTTTTCAATAGGTTTCCTTTTTAGGGTCGTTAAAAGTCGGGAGTGTGTGGTAAAGAGTTAATAACAAGACATAATATTACAGACACAAGCTTGTGTTATGAGATATAAATTGAATGTTTATCACATGGCAGAATTTCTAAGATCTGTCAAAATTGAAAGCATTTTCAGATGACAAATTACATGCTACTGAAATGATGGAATTGTGGAGGGTAGAAAACATTGTGAGACAAGGAGAAAATGCTCATTACCTGCATTTTCTTTTATTCCCAGAATGTTTTCAAAAGCCTAATTCTGTCTTTGGGTTCTTGGTGCTAGGAATTGTTTGTTTACACTTAAAGCACTGGAACCAACTTAAGTTGTTTTTGGAGACAGTGTAGAACAAGCAGTCTGATCTAGGATCTACAATGTGTGCTACTTTGTACCACATGCTGACCAAAACAACCTTGAAACAGCCATACATATTTCTGTTTTTCCTGCTTGAAAAACTCCATCTCATTAATTCAGCATGCTAAGGGTTAAAGGATCAAGTCTCACTGCAATTGCTGACAACAAAGGGTCCGTATTCACCAACCATTCTTAAGAACATTCTTGGTCTTGTTCTTCAAAATTTTCCAAATTTGAAAGTAACACACCTTCTGATTGGCTAAACCACATGGTTTAGCCAATCAGAAGTTGTGTTACTCTTAAACTTGGAAAATCCTGAAGAATAAGTCTAAGAACGTTCTTAAGAATGGTTAGTGAATACGGACCCAGGAGCTCTTGGAGACACAGCATAGATCAAGATAAGACTGCACAGAAGGTACACTGTCTTCTACCTGATTCTAAACTATGGCACTACATTTTGATGGCTTCTCAATTTATGCTCAAATTATATAACCCTTAGCAAGTAATCCACAAGAAAAAGGGCATTTGAAAAAATTGCTCGGAAAAGAAAAAATTCTGCTTACCAACTTTTTGTCCTTTTCCCGAAATGTTTTCAAAAGCTGTCTTAATCAAGGTTTTCAGAATTCAGATTTACCAGTAATTAGTAAAGGGTTCAATCAAATCCTTTGTTCAAAAAGAAATTTATTTAAAAAGATCAGGGCAGAAGACTTAACCTTCAAATCTTTATTTAAAGATATACACATTGGTAAGGTTAAACCTTCACAAAACAGTCCCGAGGTTTAACAACTTAGCTGAGAAAGACAGATCTTGAAAACATTGTGGGAAAGGCAGAAAATGCTGGTAACCAGCAATTTCTCCTTTTACCATAATGTTTTCTACCCATCCTAAGACAAATTTCAGCTTTGAGTCTCATGTAGTGTGTCATCTGTCTCATCTGCAAATGCTTTCAAAATTTGGACAAGTCTAAAAGTTTGTCATCTTGTAACCCTGTACCAAATGACACAATTTTAGATTTGCCAAAGTTGAAAGCCACTGAAGATGACAAATCAATGTGACTCAAAAACAGAAATTTGCTTTTAGGAGGGAAGAAAACATTGTGGGAAAAGGAGAAGATGCTGGTTATCAGTATTTTTCTCCTTTTCCCACAATGTTTTCGAGAGGCTTCTTCCTCAGGGTTGTTGAAACTCATGATTGTGTGGCAAAGAATTAAATATATGCAAATAAACAAGTTGATCATTTAAACAGGGTGATTACCATCATTGTTTTGAAATGTGACAATGGCTTTGTTCTTTTCTGGATTATTCTCTACATCTTCCACACTCAAGGCTCGTCCAAAAGTCCTCTTACTCTCAAAGAACATTGTCAGAAGGTCCTCCGAACAATTCTCTGGTAAGTTGGTCACTAACAGTTTTACAGAGGGTTCTGCATCTGGTAACTCTAAATACAAAGTAAACAGATTACACTTTTCAACAGCTACAGATGTACATGCAGTTCCACTGCAAGATGAAGAGACAATTCAGTCATACTCTAAAACAAAGAAGTGGACAGTTCTGATTTTGAACTTTATATGTACATCGTTTACAAAAGCATCTCATGTCATTAACTGTAGGAAAAAAGTTAATCATAAAAGCTGTGCTGTTACATAGTTAATTTCATGTCATACCATTTGAATACTGGTACATGTATTTCTTGCTTCACCAATCAGACTGCATACATAGATTTGAGCCATACTCTGGCAAAAGGGGCTTAATGCATCTCCATAATGCATGATACCTAGCAAATCATCAAAGTATTATAAATCCCTAAAGTCAGTTTTGTATAACAGCCAACTGAATCATGAGGTAGACTGGTCCTTTGACATGCAGAAAATTGACCAAAAGCAAACAATTTTGGCCAGGTCAGCCTGCGCGAACAGCGATACTTTTCACAGAGCCATTAAGCTTTTCACAGAGCATAGCCCATTTATTTATTTCAGATAGGCTTATTTTAACTCACACAAAGATTTAAGACGCATCTGACAAAGTTTTCATTTTTTTTTTTCATAAAATGATTTACACAGAATCAGATGAATACTTTGTTCTACAGGAGCCAGAACACTCAGACACCAGTAAATTGTAAAGAGGAGCAAATAGGCCTCCCCCTACCCCATGGGAAATTTTCGGCACTTTTATTTTCTGAAACCCCAATGTCTCCTGAGCACTTTGTGAAAGTCTGCCATCTGGTGAGTGGGGAATTTGCGAGTTATAGAGGTCAAAGGTCATCAAGTGCACTTTTGCATAGAAAGGTATAAATGAATTGCAATTAAATAAATTTTTGTTTGATTTTCTTTATCATATATCTCAGAAACACCTTCAGATGGGTTAATACACTCATATCTATTATCACAACCATCGTTTTACTGAAACAGACACATTTATTTTTTTTTTAAATGAAAGCACTGAAAGAACTGTACTTGGTCATGTTTGTAAGCTAAAAATGGCAGGTACTAAAAAATGTATCCATAGTATACAACATCATCTTTTGTGATCTTAGGGATTCAGAATAGATGTTAAGACAGACATTGTGCCTTTTCATTTAAAATCTATGCTATCTATAAGCTGCTTTATCCATGCAAATCAGAGTATTAACAATACCAAAGGTTGATTTTTTTTAAATCTAACCTTTGTGAGAATCAAAGATAAAGTTTTGCTGTTAACCCATAAGAATTCATTGTAGTCAGGATTGTACCAATCACTTCTATGGTCAACAATGAGTAAATTAATGCATAAATCGGTAATGTAATAACCCAGTGAATAAAGTTGTAAAGATATTTCTCTATTTTGTGGCCCTTCACAGAGTCCGAGACTAACATGGAGTTGTCTCTTAAAAGCATACAATTACAACAACGATGTTTACAGTAGATCATTTTCACACTATATGAAGTCTATTCATTATCACTTTTATCCACATAAACCACAAAGTTTATTTTATATATCATACACATGTATTGCAAGTCTATGACATGAGGAATTACCCAGTAAGTATCTTAAAAATTCTATGAAGTGTCTGAACTGTTCATAATGTCATGATTTTACTACAACTTAAGTATCAAGATGTACACAAAGAGGGTTGACATAAAACCATTTATGAATCACTTTGGGTTTCTTATTCTCATACTGATTCTAAGGTAGTATTTTGCAAAGCAAGATTTACTTTAGTCAAACTACAGAGACTTCCCTTCACAACAAAGAGTTTGCAAATGAGAAAGTAATGGGAAAAAAAGACAGGGCTCTTCATTGCATATTTTAAGACTTTAGCAGTTCATATACCAAACCCAAAGCATGTCATTTCCAACACTTATACTTGGCCTTTTTTCATAACCGTGACATGATGCCTCTTAGTTTCATGATGCCAAACAGTTTTTTCTGACTAATTCTAAAGAGGTAACAATGGAAAAACAACAAAAAGAAAACATAACAAAACTGAGCAGTCACAAATATGGCTGGCATGCATGAGAATGATGGTGATGATTTTACTGAGCAAATATGATCTCTCATTCCCTATGTCACAATGACCCTCTGTTATGAAATACTGACTAACAAATGTGCTGTAGCAGGTACATCTGCCTTTTTAAATATCAAATCCAAAGGAGGAACTCATTTTGGTAACATACATAGCTAGTAAACCACTGGATTACTAAACTGATGTGTCCAAAAAGTGGAGCGTATCTCAAGATTAACTAGGAATAATAAAATATATGTCTAACTTTAGACAGTTATAGCCATGCATATGTATCGTGCATTTAGTAAAAAAGTTAAATATGGCTGTAGGTCATATCTTTCATTTTACTTTGTCAAGTTGAACATTTAGTACTATGATTTCATTGACATTCTTAGTGAAAAACATCCAAATATATTGTATTTTTAAACACTATTGTCCTTTTTTTTAGACTCAACACTTTAATGGTAAATAATTTATCACTAACTTCAGTGCTTTGATTTACACTAAAAGTTTCTATTTATTGTAACAAATTTGATAAGATCATGAAAATACACATACCAATGAATATTAGATCATTTTCAACCTAAAATAAGAAATGGACCAGATAACAGTTGAATTCTCAGCAGCTGATATAAAACATTCAAAAGTATATTTGATGAATTTTTTTTATTAGTACTTCTGTTTTCTTTATGGATATGAAAAATTGGTGATATATAAATCTGAAAATTCCATGTAGGTTTCTTCTAGGATGCAATCAAATCATCTTTCATCAAGAAAATGTATTTTATCAGAAAAATATCCACATGGTTTCTCATAATATGATTTTTTAAAAGCTTAAACCATAAAAATTCAGTACTTTCAGTGCTTTGATCTGCTATAAACACTCTTTGTTCTTTGTACCAAATGCAAAGAAATAGTTTAAAACAAGCACCCTGCTGGCTCATAGTCTGTATATAAGTGTTTATGTAATTTAATTTTTATTTAACACTTAACCTGCTAAATATGTGAAAGAAAGCTTTCAAGCTGATAGTAAAATCCCAAATTTTGCTATTTCAAAGGTATTTTTTGTGAGAAAAATATCTCCTTATTGGACAGCATAGAATGTGTAGTCTGATTTTGATCTACACTGTCCGTAAAAGGTCTTGAATTCACGCTTAGCAGCTTAAAGGTTAATTAATTAATCAATTAACTAAAACCATGTATTTAAATGCAACCAATTCTATAGCTGTTTCCAATGAATACATTGCCAGGAAAGTTTATTTTTGTAAAACAGAAAACTGTTACAAGCTGAGGACTGGTCCCCGATCTCCTACGACAGGGCAAGGGAAATATTTTTAGAAAACATGACCAAGATCAGACTAGATCCCAGTAAACTAGGTTTACATTCCCTAAGGTCTGGTGGGGCTACATCTGCTGCTTCCTCCAGTGTGTCAGATAGACTACTGAAGAAACAAGGCAGATGGAAGTCAGATAAAGCGAAAGACTGCTATGTGAGAGAAAGCGATGCTGAGAAGCGATCTGTGTCCCTGAATCTTGGAATCTGATTTATGATATGGGGGTTGTATTATTTAGATACATACTTCCTTGAGTGGTGGGTTATTGTTAGTTCTAGGATAGCTTTAAGAATAGGTTCTTCAGTTACTGTTATTTGCATATTATGTTATTACTTTTGATATTACTGAGTGTTGTTTCGAGTTATGTACAATATTCCTGTTCTTTTCTGTCGAGTACAATGCCTTGTCTATGCCACTACTCCTATTACTGACTTATGTTATTATTCCATAAGAAGTCCATGTAGTAGAACATAAATGTTTTATATTTGTATGAGTGGAACGAAAGAAAATATAAATATATTTATGTTGGGTGCTTGGCCACTTATTATAGATAACTCTGTCAAGCGTATGTTGCGTACAAGCACTTCCCGTTGTAGTACAAATGGAAAGCGTGGCTCTATTCTGGTCATTAGACAGCTAGACTACGCACTGTTTACAATTCCTTTATATCCCCCCAACCCACCCTTTCTTTTACGTATGAGAAAACTGCATAAATACTGTATAATAAGTTCTGTATTACTATGCATTCATATGAGATATTATGTTCAGGTTAACCTGCTGATAAGCATGTTTCTATGTAGAGATTACAACATGTCGAACATCTCAAATACAATGCGTAGTCTATGTCGCTACTCCTGTTACTGACTTATGCTGTTTATTATCCCATAATAAGTCCATGCAGTAGAACATAAATGCTTTATATTTGTCTGAGTGGAACAAAAGAAAATATAACAACAAATACTGTTACTTTAGGCACACCTAGTTTATTGTCTGCAAATGCTTTGACTTTTGAAATGTCAAAAAAATTGTCATTCAGTACAGAGTTAGCAACAAACATGAGAAATTTACAACACCTAGTAAATTTAAATTTCAAAAACAAAACATTTAGGTGTATGATTTACCACCATATACATCTGTAGTAGTCTTGTCTATTCCACTATCTCGTCGGGGCTTGGGGACTGGTCCTGAAGCTGGTCTTATGTTTGAACCCGAATGAATAGATTCACGGATTCTTCTTGGTGCAGGTTTAGGAGGCATTCTCTACAGATCTTCCCAACAAGGTTTCTTTCAGGGAAAATAAAAGCTATGAAATAGATGAAAGAGCAAAAGTATTTCATTGTTGTTGTTGCTGTAGTTGTTTTCTGCAGTAATCGGAAAGAAAGTATCAGGGAAAAAAGTATCGGAAAAAGGTATCAGTTTTTGCTAGGAAATAAAGTATCAGGAAAGTATCAGTTTCTGTCCGTCAAAGTTATGATATTTTATCAATATTTATTTTAAATCAAATAATTGTGATTTTGATACTTTGACTTTATTTATGTAAAGGTAAATCATGACATGGTGTCTGGTGGTTTATGGATTATGTTAGACATTTTTGTGGGAAAAGGAGAAATTGCTTGTTACATTTGCAGGCAACACAATTACCGAGGCTCAAATAATTGGATTTATCTTTTAAAGGGTAAAAATCATTGTACAAAAAGGTGAAAATGCTCGTTACAAGCATTTTCTCTCTTTTTGTACAATGTTTTCAAAAGCCTTCTACCTCTGGGCTGTAAAACTAAGGCTTATCTTGTAAAGAATTAAATCTTGGATTTATGTTAAAGATTAGTGTGGGAAAAGGAGAAATTGCTTGTTACTAACAAAATTTTATTTCATCACAATATTTTCAATGCAAGTTAATATCTAGGTTTATGTTAAGCATTGTGGGAAAAGCAAAATTGCTAGTTACGTTTGCAGGCGACAAAATAAATGAGGCTCATGCATGATGGGATTTGTCTCTTGAAGGGTAGAAAACATTTTGGAAATGCTCATTACAAACATTTTCTCTTTTTTCTGCAATGTTTTTTAAAGTCCTTCTTAAAGAAATGAAATAAATTGGTAAATGATTAACTTTGTAATGTAAAAGTCACAAACTGTGAATACTGTAAGTAAAGTAGAAGTTTAAAATCATATCATGAAATGAAATAAAATGATTGTAAAAGACTATTATAAACAGTTTGGCAATATCAATGACTTAATCAAAGTGAACATCATACCTCAGTTAAGATTATACAGTTTGCAAATTATAAAAATTACCCTAATGAATGAAAACAAATCAAAAACATATTACATGTAATTACTATAGTTATACCCACATCTCTTGCGGGTATCAACTGTCAAACATGTGTGTTTGGACATTTCTGCCAAATTTCAGGACAAAAAGGGAAAAAAAATGTACAAATACCACATTTTAAAGTCATTATAACCTAGCTATCAACTAACTTTTTACATAATATACCATGTTAACTTAATCTCTTTTTGTCAACTGATACTTTTTTTCCTGATACTTTTTTTTTTCTGATATTTTCCCGATTCTTTTTTTTCCTGATACTTCTTTCCTTCATTTGTTGTCTGCTCGTTAAGCTTTATCATTTAACCTTCCAATGTTTTCATGACCCTAAGTAAAGAGGCTTTTGAAAATATTGTGGGAAAAGGATAAATGCTGTTAACCCACATTTTTTCCATTTCCCACAATGTTTTCTAACCTCTCAAAACACAGATTTCCATGTCCGAGTCATATCCATATTGTCAGGATCTGCGACATATTGTCAAAAACCATGTTCGTCTAAAACTATCCCTAGTCCTGACCCTTAAACTCTTTTGCTGCTAAGCCAGGCTCGATGATTTTTTTGGACAGTGTGGATTTGGATCAGACTGCACATAAAGTGCGTCTGGATCTATGATCAGCACTGCCTGATGGAGGAAATGTTTAAGACGATAAGAAATTGAAACTGAAACATTTGGTTTTTACTATTGGATGAAAACTCATTTATTTTCTCACTCTCTTTCTTTTTAGCAGTTTAGGAGATAATAATAATATCCATATTCTCTCTCTACATTTGGTTGAAAAATTATACGAAAAGACAAAGGAAAACATATCTATAAAAGGTGATTTGAAAACAATGAGACCGAAATATCACATTTAATAAAAGATTACATGAAATTAACCACTACACATACACAGCACATGTAGCTACTTCATGTTTTATAATATATACATGTAACAGTTATTGCCCTTGGTTTACTATTGGTTGTTCATGTTTATCATATTGCTATTGTATATGGCGAGATACATGTACTTGTATAAGTCAATAAAATCTATCTATCTATAACCACCCTGAGGAAGAAACCTTTTGAAAATAATGTCGGAAAGGGAAAAAACGCTGGTTTTTAGCATTTTCTCCTTTGCTCACAATGTTTTCGACCCTATCAAAGACAAAGTCCATCATTTGAGTTACATTTGAATTGTCATCTGCAAATGCTTTCAATTTGGACAAGTCTACATTTTTGTTGTGTGGTAAAGGGTTTACAAAATACAGTTGACCATCCAACTAGAATGGCCACTTACTCAGCAGTGGAACATAAAAAAGTAATGGTCATTTTCAAATGCAATAAATAGTGAAAAGAGGTTGATTAGTTCAAACATAGAAGTAGAAATACACTTGATTGCTAACAAGACCATTCTTATTATTATACTGTTCTAATTTCATTTAGATTAAGCGAAAGTAACCGTACATGGGTTTACAATTTGTAACACTTTCGACTTCTAGCCCACTTAATGCCACTATTTATTTGTTCAAGCAGATCTTGGGACTTTTCAACGCTAGATATTTTCTTGCGAGAATAATTAATTGTTGACTATCCCTGTTAGATACAGCACCCAATATAAGGAAGACAATGAATAATGAGAAGTTAACTACTCATTTTTATTCCATCTTTACCTGTACAAAATTTTATACTGGTCCATACTGTAAACATATGCTGACAACAGATCAAATGTGGCTCAAATGGTACAATTTATCTTTGATTATGGTCTGAAAGCATCTTTAAAAATGAAGAAATATTGGTTACCAGCAATTTCTATTTTTACTACAATTTTCTCAAAAGCCTTCAAGTACTGGTAACTCTTCCTCAGGGTTGTCAGGATTGTGTGGTAATAGGTTAAAGGAATAATTACTAACCTTTATCATGGGTTTGCTGCAGATTAATCCAAGGATTCAGAGAAATACCAGCTTATTCAAACAAACCAGGAAGTAAATAAAATGTTTAGATCTAGCTATGTAAGCAACCATTTTTGGCAAAATGAAATTAACCCGACTTAAAAAAAAAACAGATGTGCATACCTTGTGCACTAATGTAATAAATCTAGTATCTCTAGCAGATCTAGGTCTAAATCTAGGCTAACTCCATTTTTTATCATTATTAAATTTGATTATTTCAGCGATACCATTTCACATTAATATTCAGCATGATGAAGAAGAGACCTTCACTTTCAATTTCAGCAGAAAAATCCAATTGTGTTATGAACTCTTTCAACACTAATGGTTACATAAGTGAGCACTATAAACTCACCAGTACTACTATGAGCATGGAGTCTGATCTCAGATCTACAGATCTACGGTCTGAAATTTCAAACTGAGCTAATAATGCCTCCAGTTGCAGTCCAATTGTACAACTAGCTAACGAAATTTCATGAACAAAAGAACGATTTTGACAACAATCGGGGCAGGGGAGGGGAGTAGGGGAAGAGCGTTGACTTTAACGAGCACATATGGGAAAAGTTTGCTGAGTGTATGACGGGGGGAAATCTTCTCCCATTCCCTTTGAAAGTTTTGAAATCTTAATAATATTAGATCTATCCCTGTATTATGTTCCCAGGCCCATTGTTGTGTTGTGAAAAGTGGTCCGGCGGAGAATAGTACGAGTGTCGAAGGCACGAGAGGGGGAGAACACGAGAGGGGGTTCTTTCCCCTCTTGTAAGTGGGATGGGGGGGGGGTCTCCCCCAAGAAAATTTTTTATTTACGGTGCCGCTATGTGAGGTTTTTGTGCACTTTTGGATGCGTTCAGGACAAGATTTCAGTAGTGTTATTCACCTATTTAAATACGAAAAGAATGAACGCAAGACTCAAGATGATCTTTAACTACACTTTAACCCCCTCTGCGAGTCTCATCAGGCGGTGGCATCAAGGTTAATGTCTGACAAAAATAAAGCCAGTTTGCAAAATCTCTCAGTCCTGACTTCTGATGTCACTTTGAAGACTAATTTTTTTTTGGACACGTCTTTCAAGTTAGAACACCAATTAATGGTGTAAGCTTTGTCTAGATTTGTGCTTGCAATGCCCTTGTGGATAGGCCACCATACAAAGATGACAAAACGCCAGATCTTTTGCTTCATTATAACAGGGATCGTATATTACATGATCCCTGATTATAATGAAGTCACAGCCTACTGTTGAACCACGATGGCTGAAAACCTCTTTGTCCCGACTTTTTTTTTAACACAAAATACTTTGTTGGAACCGAAAAGTCTTGGGCTGATTTGAAACAGGCGGCACTTGTATATCCATAATGGAATACAATCATTGACTTGGAACTTTCGGTACAGCTTCAGGACTTAGAATGCTTATGTAAATTCAAAACGTTTTAAACGTACCTTGCCGCCAGACATGTTCTTTGACTTACAAAAACTAGAACAAAAATATATTTGGGAGAGGATAAAAACTTTCTTTTGTAGCACCGAGAAAAACATGCTGCTGTATTTTGATTTCATACCATTGTTTGGCAATTCAAAATCAAAAAGACCCTGCCCATGTAGCTCAATGGTCAGCCTATCTGACCCGTGACCTGGTGGTTGCGAGTTCGATACCTGGTTGAGGCAAGCTTTCTTTCCGGCAATTTTTCGCCTCTCACCTCTCATGCATGTAGGAAAAGTAGTCAGTGACTTTGAAAGAAAGTTGTGTCAATACTGGTATGAGAAAGCCATGAAACACATGCGTAGGTGCACTGACTGCCGTGATATGACCTAGGCTGTTGAAACGACATTATTAAACTGCGATACATACATACATACAAAATCAAAATGAAGAAGTTCTTTATTACTTCAACCTGCGCAAATAGGTCAAGTAGTAGAGCATAGGACTCATAAACATCAAGTCTCGGGCCACTTGAGGTTGTGGGTTCAAACTCCTTTCACAATTACTAATGAATTATAGTCTTTCAGATTTGATTCTAAACCTTGCTCCTGCATTAAGGAACTGGGCGTTACTTAGGATGGGTTTCGTCCTGTATCTTGCACTATCTTCTTTAACAAAACCTAACAGCCTTGCGGGTGAAGGGGGGTGTTGGTCATATGCAAAACCGGTGGTGACTATAGATACATGGAAAATCCACCAATTAATCTTTAATACATTCTGTGTCAAAGAGTTTATCATGTCTCCTTTAACGATTATGAAATTAATAAAGCAGGTGTCATTATAATACTTGCATTGTTCTACACAGTGTGTGACTGCTTGTTTTCACACCTTGGCCATGTCTAATTGATGACACGAGCACCGAGCGTTTTTGATAATTTCATCAATGAATTGCAACACTGTTGATGATGCGATTCAATGGAATCACAGGTAAGCACAAAAGAATAATCGGCTGAACAGAAAAAGAATAAACGCTGATCGTTTTTTTTTTTTATATATATAAATCTGCAGAATGAACTTGACTGGATCCCGTTGAATCTTCGCGCTAATACAATCCAGAAAACTTTGAGCTACTCTCTACAAAGGAGAACATCGGACAAAATACGAAAGTGAATTCTACTCGAATTTTGACCTTAAATCATACGATTTCTTGTTTTAGTATAAATCATTCTGCATGAATAAATCAGATTCATATAACCATTCTATTCACCCTATTCATAAATAAAAGAAATATTGATTATAATTACGATTAAATCCCCTATTAGCCCTAGCTCGAAACTGTCTCGTGCATGTTGTGGATTTAGTCTGGACTGTGTTAAATTCTTCTTATATTAAATGAATCCTCTGGTTCATGTACGGATACAGTTGAACTTTTTCTCCATGTGGAGAAATTCAAAAAGGCCGAAAAAATGCCTTCGGGGTTGAGAATGACTTATACATGTAACCTATAGGAGGCCTTCAGCCCGCGCCTTGGGCGCAGTCTTTCTCCCGTATAAATAGGATGCTGCTCAGCAACCATCAGTCAGTCTGGCTGTTGAATTTGTGGACTCAACAATAATGGCAATAAATAGGCTACCATCATTTTACAACCGGTGGCTAGGTTATAGGTCTTTGCTCAAATTAAATAGTGTGGGTTTAGACTTGACAGGCAAGATAACTGCAGATAATGCCCTTAGTTTCCAATGATGCCCAGCGTCTTTGGTCATCGGGGGAGATGTTGATCAGTCAATGTACAAGTGTTTGCCATTCTGGTCTTTTGATTGATATTGTATTTACATAATTGTAAATCACTGTAAATCAGATTGAAAGGTAGGTCTAGTCTAGAAATCACCATACTTAATTTCTGTTGTTGATTATTGTCTCAAATTACACTGTTTTCATTTATATCCACATGCTCATACAATCATATAGCTGGTGAAAAATTGTTATACCGGTAATCAAGTTATACATTTCACAAATTAATTTCGCTCGTCATATCATTTCTTTTTGATTATCTGTAAAGGAGTATCATCCCTAAATCACTGTGATTCGCATCCGCTCAGCAAAAGTACAGTAGGAATTATGAACAAGAATTATCTTTTAAAAAGACAGACGACATAAATTTGCCAGCAAATAGTCAGGGACCCTTAGAATAAACTTGTCTACATACATGTATTTTACCGATCACAGATTTCTATTCATTCATTTGTTATCAGCACAAAAAAGTAGGTCAAAACCAAGCACGTGCAGCTATGCCGAAAAAGTTTTGCGTCTGCTGATCTTTTTGAAAGACGAAGCAAAAGGAAGATGGACAGGACTGAATTTAAATAATATATTTGAAAAAAGAAAGTTTAAGTTATTCAGAGGCTTCCAAACGCTTCTTCTAATATTGCAGTTTGGGATGATTGCAGACTTTGAAGAGGGTGGGTCTTCTAGACAGTCGGGTGGCAAGTTTTGGGTCTCTTTGAAGATTTTGAAATCTAAGGCGTCTGTTGGCAGGCACGTTGGTAGCAACATCCGATCGATTGGGGGCACAAGTCTTGAATAAAGTATGGCGTTTATCTATAATCACATGTGTGTGTTTGAGGGGTACTTTCAGTAATGCTGTCGAAATACTGAGGGGGGGGGCTGAGTCCTAGCTTACTCATTTTTCTTTGTCTCATCTTTGTAGCCTACTGTAATTTCACATACATGTACCAGTTTAAGTAAATTGCAATATACCATATCCTAAATTATAATAAAAATTGTTCTAGCTAGAAGAAACCTGGTGAGTCTGTTGTTTTAGAAAAAAAAATTGAATTAAAATTTATACCGCACTTATGGGCGCATGCATGTCGGCCACACCACGTGTGAAGTAGGCTTGCTGGCCCTTAGCCAGTTGAGCTAAAACTGTTCAAAGAGAGGGGAAGGGTAAATAACCTTTGTCCATCCTCACTCACTAAACTAACATTTGAGACAGGAGGAGAAGGACTGCACATTGCTCGTCCGCAAACGAAAAAAAAAAAATACTGTTGCAAATCGATTCGTACAATGAAGGGTCCACTTGTAGCCAAATGTAAATAATTTTGTGTATAACACACAGGTAAATTTTATATCGACAAAAAGTATTGGATTTATCGTAAGTCTGTTCAGGTAAAAGTGCCAAATAACAAGGCAATGGCTCCTTTTTCTACGCCTTGTTTCAAAAGCAATCGACTAGATGAGAACTGAATGCTTGATTTTTGTCATTATATCATGATCATCTTTGTTCTTATATTTTTATACATCTGACTATTAAGGCATTTTCCTGATCTTTCTGAACAAACCCTGGAACTTGCCAAAGATGGATGGATGGATGGATAAGTTAATTTCATTAGCAAACGGACAGACAGGTTTATAGACAAATCACTTGATCGATTACTTTCGTTTCACAATAAGGAAATCACCATCTTCATTCTTTCACTTCCGACATGAGGTGAACTCATTGTGATCAATTTAACCCTGTCCCAAACAATCTCGAAATTTTTACGTTCCTGAGGAAAAAAGTTTTTTGAAAACATTGTAGGAAAATAAGAACAAGCTGAAGACTAGAATTTTCCCTGTTTTTCCATATTGTTTTATATCCATTCTAAAACACATTCCCTTATTAGAGCTAGGTTGATATATCGCCTGCATTTTAGAAGCCTTCACTAGAGACAAGTCTACAATTTATTAAGGTCTGATAAAGTGTTGATGTAAATGGACCTACCTCAGAATACATCGACGCGAACGAGGTTGCTTTCTGTCTTAGACTACACGTTTAAATTTTTTCATTAATCGGTCATATATCACTTCACTGCGCAAAAATCTCGCAATACACATTTACGTGCGTTTTTGTGGGCGTTTTTCCTTGTCGTGTTGTTATTAATTTTCGTTTTCTATGAAAACGAAAGTAGAAAAGGTTGACGATTTTTATTTTTTTTTTTTCAATTTACGTTATACAAAAAAAAAAATCTACTGATATTACTGTAAGTGAACAAAAAAATTATGTTATTTGCAATATTTATCTATAATGCATATTGTTACCATAAAACACAGAAATATTACTCACTTCCACTTAAGTATCAGCTCGGTCGCAGTTTTGAGGACTTTCCGAAAATCTATTTATAGCAACTCTATGCGTTCATCCAAGTCAGATGACAAAAGGAGATTAGAATATCAGTTTATAAAGCTTGTAACGTTAGCTTTATTTTTGTTGTTCGATAAATTTAGTAGCAAAGTAAAAAATATTGAATTCCAAATATATTTTTACCGAACGAAGAGTGTGATCCTGTATAATGTTTACTGACATGAACATCTATCTATACGCTGTACAATATGTAATAGAAAAAATATTCTTGCTATTACCAAACGACAAAAATTTAGATTCAGCCAAATTTGAAACACTTGCAGATGACAAATTAAATGTAACTCAAGGTATAATTTCTATCTCTAAAAGAGAAAAACATTGTGAGAAAAGAAGAAAATGATGGTAACAGCATTTTCTCCTTTTCCCACAATATTTTCAAACGCCTTCTCTTCAAGGCCTTTAAAACATGGGTTTGTATTGTGAAGGGTTAAAATGACCGAAAACTCTGCATGCATTAACCCTTTCCCAAACGACAAATTTTGGACTGGTCCAAATTGAAAGAGTTTGCAGACGACAATTTTAAATTTGATAAAAATGGTAGAAAGGTCTCAAAAAGGGTAGAAAACACTGTGGGAAATGGAGAAATTGCTCGTTACGAGCAATTTCTCCTTTTCCCACTGTGTTTTCAAAAGATTTGTACTGCAGACACGTGAAAACAAGGGCTTGTTTGGGAAAGGGTGGAACCTTTTCAACTGACTCAATTCATGTTTCCATCGATTATTTAATTAATCCTTTACCACACAATCCCGAGTTTTAAAGACCCTGAGGAAGAAGCCTTTTGAAAACATTAAACGAAAAGAAGAAATTACTGTAGCCAGCATCTTCTCCTTTTCCTACAATGTTTTCTAACCTATCTAATGCCAAATTCCATCATTTGAGCCACATCTGAATTGTTGTCTGCAAATGCTTTGAATTTGGAAAAGTCTACATATTTGTCGTGTGGTTAGGACAAACCCAGTGACTGTGTGCATGACGAAGTATGAGACTCGTTTAACATTTTGTAGAGGACAAATAAAATGTGGATCTTTGACGGTGGTTTTGTCTTTGAAAGGATATGAAAATTGTATGAAAAGGTGTTATTACTGGTTAACAACTTTTTCTCCTTTCCCATAATATTAGTCCTAAATTTTACACGGGACTGTTTCAAAAACTGTCTTTCAAAACATGCAGTTTATGATTCAAATTAGAAAGAATAACAAAATTACCCTTTAGTTGACCATAAACTCGCAAAAGCCACTACAAGTGACAAAATGCGGAAAACATTTTTTAGGGAAGATTTTTTTCCCCTCGATGTTTATAAAATATAGAGGAAAAAGGAGCAATTGCTTATAACCAGTCGTCTTCTGCAAGGAGGCGCATGAAAATCATAGCTGTTAGTGTAAATCTGAATCAATTTTTCTGTAGAATGTCGCCCTGCTTTTTCTTCAAGTGCTCGTTGTTTTTCACCTCAAGTTCTCTCTGTTCGGGAACCAGTGCCCTGTAGGAATGGTAGAAATGAAGTTACCCCGATTGAAAGGACTAATCAACACGATGAAATCAGTGACTTACTGAAAGAAAGGCAAAAGAGAACTCCACAGCGAGAGAGAGAGAGAATGAATGAGAGCTCCACAGAGAAAGAGAGACCTATCTTTTAACTTTACGTTATAAATCCGGATAAATTAAAGTCTATTTTGAAAAACTGTCGGGAAAGACGATTGCGACAGTTTCATCATTTTTTCCAAAACATTCAGGATTTCACGAAACTTTGTTTTGGATAATTATATCAACTGATCTACAAAAATATGAGATAAAAACAGGGGGGTCACCGGCTTTTGAAATAATAAAATTTCACCAAATTGTGTTATGATAATGGTGTATTTTTTTACATATTTATTGTCGAAATCGTGTAAGTTCCCCATATTGTTAACGTTTTAGTCATGCCTTGATGCCAAAGCGAATAAAATGCTTCCTTAATGGTACTATCTTTCCAGGTAATGATCAGTTTGCAATGTTAGGTACCCCAGAATCAGATTTTTTAGGTTCAGTTTCCCACATGGCAAATCTTCGCACCACACCTCGAAAACTGTGGCATATGTCATTAACTGTTTACCAAACAACGAAGTTTTAGACTAGTTCCAATTGAAAGCATCTGCAGACGACAAATAATATGTAGCTCAAATGATGAAACTTCCTGTGAAAGGGTAAAGAACATTGTGGGGAAAGGATATCTACTTTTCCCAGCATTTTTTTTCCTTTTCCCTCGATGATTTCAAAGGCTTTCTTTGTCAGGGTCGTTAAAACTCGGGATCGTGTAGTAGAGGGTTAACCGAATTACTTACACTCCAAACCTTTCTCCTTCTACGATAGTGTCCGGAAGTTTCTGATGCAAAGTTTCTGGCAGTAAGAATAGCACAATCCCAGCCACTATAGACAGGGAACCAAAGATGACCAGTGGTTCTGCCTGTCCGAATTTCCCGCCAATCAGTTCTCCCTTAAAATGAAATGTTATTCTGACAATTATTTGTTCAAACGAAGTAGGATTAGCCATTAATTCTTTACCAGACAAAAGTTTAGCCTTGTAGAAATTTAAAGCGTTTGCAAATCAACAATGACTCAAAAACTAAACTCTGCCTGGTTACTAGCATTTCCTACTTTTCCCGCAATGTAAATTGATGGACAATTAAATATAATTTAGATGGGAATCCTTCAAAAAGCAGTATAAAAATCTAACTGAATAAAAATTCATTGTATCACGTTCTTTTCGAATGTTGCCTAGATATCAGAGACTCTGATTCTCGTGTCATCAAACCAACTCGCACCGTTACATTACCCGACTCTCAATGATTCATGACAGACGGAAATGTAAGTTAATTTACAAAACATTTTGTCTATAATCACCGCATAACACCTAAGAAAGACAGGTAGTTTTATTCTGAAAAGAAAAAAGTGATAAATACGTAGTGCATCCTGCAGGTCAAAATACCCGGTCTACCACCTTGGCAAATCTGGTGGACAAAGAACAGACGGTGCATATTTTCCTTGAAATTGAATTGCATGCTTCCCTACCTACCCGACTGAACGCCTTTTTCTCTCTCTTACTTTTTAGTCTTGTGATTAGGGACTTTATTGAGATGACAGGATGTAAAGAGAAGATCTGCTTTTCAATCTCAAACGTTTGAGTTAGAACACCGTACCGATTTAGCGATGTACGGAGCTAGCATGGCACCAATACGGGCAGCCGAGGAGCAGACGCCAAGACCAGCGTTCCGAACCACAGTTGGAAGAATTTCAGACGAAAATAAGTAAATCAACGAGAAGGCCGCTGCGGCCCCGGCCTTGCCTATAACTGCCAATACTATTGTCAGGGGCTGCAAGTCTGGAACAAAAACAATATGATGACTAACTGTCGAAGGCGCCGAGATACATGTAGCATTTATTGCTGACATGCATACTGTGCAGCCGTCGACATTTCAATACAAAATTTTCAGCTCCAAATAATATAGAAGGTTCTATAAAGATAGAAAAGTATCCATCCAGGTCATCCTGCGCAATCCGCGCAGGCTGACCTGGGCCGAAATCTTTCGCTATTGGTCAATTTTCTGCATGTCAAAGGACCATGTCTACCTCATGATTCCGTCGGTTGTTAGCCAAAAATGGACTTTATAGATCTATGATCATGTGATGACTTGCTTGGTATCATTCATCACGGAGATGCATCAAGCCCCCTTTTGCCAAAGCATGGCTCATTTTTACTAAAGGATTATTAAGATTATCAAAAGGCTCCATATCATCATAAGACTCCTTAAAGTATACTCCATTCAATTTTGCTAGCATACAATTTTCACCAATAAAAGTTAGTGAATGGAACTTAAAATGTCATCTAAATTTCTGTGAAAAGGACGAGATACAAACTGGAATATTGCCATTCAAAGTTTTGACAAGAATTTGTAAATATAGATCTCTCGAGATTTTGTCTTCTAACAAAAACATACACGTAGGCCTATTCACACTTGGAGAACATCTCTTACTTAAAAATTAAAAAAATAAAAGGAAAATAAAAATGAAAAATAGTTCAAATATGGGGTCGGTGTGGGCAAAGAGAATCTGACCTCAACCAAAATTATTGTCCCTTGTTCCCCTCGTTCGTACGCTTATGCTTTTTGAGTAGTTTATTAAATAAAGCTGATTCATGAAGAACTTGAATACAAAAAACGAAAAGTAAAAATACAGGCACTTTTACCACCAAACAAAACTGAGAATATCGTGCAGAAACTAGCCAGTCCACCGATACACAAGAATAAACTGTTGGACCTTTGTCGACCGATTTTCTCTGCCGCAGGAAATGAAACAATGTAGCCTGGGAATCCAGCTATTATTAGTAATAGGAAGTTGAGGAAGAAGTCTCCTGCCATGTTACCCGCGTTAATGGTTGAACCGTAGTAACTCATACCAATAACAAACCTAAAATAGAAACCTTTTTATAATAGTATTTATTGAATTGCGTTTACGCAATACTTCTTATTTCAATTAGTGGAACTCTTCAAATTAAAGGCGCGTTTAGACTTGCTACCGGGACCACATGTAAACAAATATCGATAGCATCATTTATGAATTACAATCAAATGCGAACATCTTAACAAACGGGGGCACATGCCATTGCAATGCAGTGTCTAATGAGCATATTTAGGCTTTCATTTCCTTTAAGTTGCCACATTTTTTTCAAATGTTTTCACTTTGTTGCTGTCCGGTTTTTTTTTTTTTTTTTTTTTTTTTGTTTTTTGTTTTTTTTTTATAAACGCCTTTGACAGCGGTCTGTTGTAAATTGTTTCAATAGGTATTGATTTAACTCGGAAAGGTTGTATTAGATGCGGAACTGTGTTACTTCAAGATAGTGAACAGTTTAAACAAATATCAGGCTTCACGTTTTACCGGTTCTAATCCAGATCTTTTAGGTCCACAAAAGAAACAAAGGAAATGTCTATAAACTGACCAGCTAAAGCACAAGACTGCTGTTCTTGACCGAAGAATAGGACTATTTATGATGTCCAAAAATGTACCATCGGGATTGGTTTGGTTTAATAAGGATTCATCGATGATGAACACGTCCTCCGAAAGCCTGACGCCATTTATGTCTGCCGCATACCGCAATAGCTTCTCGTATTTGTCTTGTTTACCTTTGCTTGAGAGCCATCTCGCTGATTCCGGAATCAACCTTCGAAATAAAAATGGATTGTAAAATTTAGATTATTTTCTTTTCATTCCTGTTGTCTATTATGGTATATTATAGATATTTTTGTGTGAAACATAACATAAACTTACAACTCCACATAAACAATTATAAGACTGTGAATAAGATACTAAATTTCTCTCTGTTTTTAGTTGGGACCTGTTTACAAGTCACAACTAGACAGACCGCTACCCCGAAATTTAAAATTGTACAAGGTAACGCCCACTTCCAGAGCCGTTTCAATACTGCTATATATTTCATATTGTATTAATGCGTTTTTCAAGTAATAATGTATTTCGTAGTGATGACCCGGCCGTGACCGATTTATTCATGAGCGAGTAAAAGTGGTGATGGGTACTTTAATATCTTGTCTTTATTACAAAAGAAGAGGACAGACTTGACTCTTTCACTGCCAATGTCGCCTTGGATAGCTTTTGCGGATGGCATAGATCACTATGTTGTAAGCTGTGCGGGACGAAATGTGTAGTCACTTCCAAGATGGCGGACTGTTTACATGGAGAAAGGTGGGTGTCACATTTTATCATCAATAACTTTTTTTCTTAAAACCTTCCAGTCATGATACTTATAATATATTGTGGGGGAATGATATGGTAAGCCTCGGTGCTATATAGCAGAGAGCCAGTGCCATTATTCGATACGTTATATCGGCGTAAACATTGTCATTCGGTAAAATTTAAATTTTAAGCGTGGAACTTGCACCGTTTTTAGTTATAGAATGGAAAATAAGCTAATGCAGTGGATGAAGGTTGTTATTTCTGTAGGTATTCATAACGTGCTTTCCAATGATTACGGTAATTTTTGTGAAATATATCTAGAAAGACCCGAAAACATGTGTTATGTAAATCGCCAATGCAGCGGTGTAGTCCACATCAACAATTTCACACACAGCGGTGTAGACACCTTGTTTTCTGAACGGTTTAGACACAGACATAAGCTTTATATTCTGTACGGTTTAGACATAAAATTTGACAGTATCTGCGGTCTAGACATGAAATGGAAAGACTGTCTTTTGATATTTGTGTTACATACCATTTACCTGCTTTAAAAAAAACACTTTGTCTATCTTATATTTCAGTTGCACGCCATTCACGTGCTACCAATGCCCATTTGCAGGAGATTTCGAAAGTGTTGTTTGACACTCCATGGAAGTACATTCTGATAAGGTTTTGGAAGTGCGTCGGAGGGAAATCAATGAAAGAACTGGGAGAAAAGGTCTGAAAACTCTTAACTTTAACATAATTCCTGATATCATTAAAGCTACGAACAAGGACATTTTAGCTATAAATGAGGATGGAACCCAAAAATTAGAATTGATTGACACAGAAAATGATGATTTTGGACTGACTGATCTATCACTTGACGATATTCCCGATCCTGACTGTATGAGTCCTTTTTGTAAACGAACAAAGACTTCAACACCACATAAAGTTGGTCAGAAAACACCGACTGATTCTGATAATATTTTACCAGACTGTGCCGAAACAGTTATGGAAGATAACTCTGTAGATTCTCCTCTTTATCAAAAGGACATGGAAATAATGAGTGAAATCAATCGTATACTACCGGAGGTAATTCGGTCATTAAGAAATATTGATCAACTTCAAAATTGGTTATCTTTTCATAAGATGGTGCAGGAAGGTCGGTTTCCAATGGAAAATATTGCATTTCACTTATTCATGGATGTTTGCAAGTTTTATTCTGTTGAAAATACTGCCGCAATGCGTTTCAGTCTCATAGTGAAACGTTTCTGGTGAATTTGATACTGTCTTTTTCACTGGAAATGGTTGCATTCTATGAGTGGGCCGAAAAATCTAAGGCAGAAAATCATAAATCCTGAAGAAGAGGTGTCATCCGAACGGGCTAAAATTAATTTTGCTGTACCTTACCAAGCGACTGTAGGGAGCAGTAACAGGGCGTTTAAAGAAGACGATGTTAAACCGGGTCTACTTACACCGATGACTGATAAGTTGGCAGATCAAGCAAAAGAAAATAAAACGTATAAACTTTGTGTACACGGTAAAAAGATTAATGCTGGGAAAAGCAAGACAAACGGCGACATTGACCTATTTGGTTTTGAAAAGTCGCCTACGTTATCAGAAAGAAAAGCTGAAATGAAAACTGAAACTATCTTACTGAAATCAATATCAGAAAATCTAGATCTTTTTTCTATTCGTCGGAAGGTACTGTTGAAAGATTTATCCTCTGAAGAAAGTAAAAAGTTAGTGCCACCGCTTCTTGAAAGTTTACAGATAGTCGGTGAAAAATTACGTACCTTAAGAGAAACAAAAGTAAATAAAGAGTTGATGTTAGAAAAGTTGAAGAAACAGAGTGGAACGGATTGGCGAAAATCAAAATTTGTATATGTTATCAGTTCCCTAGAAACTGATTTTTATGACGTGTCAAACTGCATTAAAGAGTTGCTGAGTACTGTTGATGAAATAGGACTTACAGTTGCTACATTAAGGAACACGGGGTATTTATATTCGACGAACAAAAGTGTGCCACTGCACACCCAGAGTAACTACGTTCACATATCCAGCACATGCAGTGAACATGACTTTATAGAGCCGAGAAAAATCAAACATCAAAGTGACAAATGGCATGAAATACGTAATTCTGCGACAGTGACCGATGATCCCTTGTCAGTTCCAGACGGTTCCTTCGGTGGGTGTCGGTAATAAGGGAGACTGTCTCGAACTGTTGGTGCCAATTTTCAGGATTATGGATTAACGCCAAGTTACGTTATATTCAGAGAAGAATAGATTCGTTTCAAGACCAAGCCAATTGTGTCTAAACCGTACATACATTGTGCTTTAAATTGTGTCAAAACCGTTCAGAAAACAACGTGTATACACCGCTGTGTGTGAAATTGTTGATGTGGACCACACCGCTGCATTAGCGATATACAAAACACATGTTTTCGGGTCTTTCTAGACATATTTCACAAAAATTACCGTAATCATTGGAAAGTACGCGATGAATACCTACAGAAATAACAACCTTCATCCACTGCATTAGCTTATTTTCCATTCTAAACTAAAAAGGATGCAAGTTCCACGCTTAAAATTTAAATTTTACCGAATGACAATGTTTACGCCGATATGACGTATCGAATAATGTACTGGCTCTTTGCTATATAGCACCGAGGCTTACTATATCATTCCCCCACAATATATTGTAAGTATCATGACTGGAACGTTTCAAGAAAAAAAGTTATTCATGATAAAATGTGACACCCACCTTTCTCCATGTAAACAGTCCGCCATCTTGGAAGTGACTACACATTTCGTCCCGTACAGCTTACATCATAGTGTAGATTAAGACTACACTGTAAAAAACGTGCATTCTGATCTTTGATCTACACCGTCCACTACCTGATGGTAATGTTTGACCAGGGCCGCCTTCATTTGTAACGAAAATATACTTTAAGACCTCGAGAAAAGTCGAAACCATTTAGTTGGCAGCGAAAGAGCTACAGAGGATCTTACACGAGTGTCTATGTATTATCATTTGCATCAATCAAGTTTACTGAAATTATACATGACGCCAGCCTTGGCGGGCGTAATATACATTTTAGTCAACGAGTTTGATAAAAATGATAATACATAAACACGAATGTGAAATTCTGCTTATCACATAAAACAATGACAGACAAATAAATATCCTGCATCATCATCTTACCCTATATATCGTTCACGGGTCCATGTTTACAGATGTAGTTTGGTTCGACATGTGTAAATACACAAGAAGATAGGTAGATCTGTGACATTCACATCGAAAAGTAGAATAAAACAGCTTATAGAGGGAGTAAAGTGAAATAACTTTACAATTTTTTTACTTTGAATAACCACAGGCCTTTGAAACTCTATTTGTCTATCACGGAACACCAAATTTTTCCTTGGTCGATCATTGCAGATTGGTGCACCGCCTGTATATCACGGATTACTCAAATTTTCTTTACACTGTTACTATAAATAGCACACTGGCGACTGCCTCTATATTGTATATAATTTAAGAAAAAGTCTTTAAATGTTAACATCACAGAGCATAATTTGGTGTCTGAGAAGATAATTTTTTTAGGTATTTCTTTTTATTTTTGCATTTTGGTGTCTATGGCAACAAATAAAAAGACGTCCGGATTCGGGCGCCAATGCTAGGCAACAGTTGTGTTTGGTAAAAAGAGCACCATATGCGGGTGTCAACGCTCGTCTGCAGTTGCTTGATTTTGAGTGAAAACACAAAGTCGAAAAAGGGGGCATAAGTTGAGAGATATTTACCTTTATTATTTATGTTTCCCTTTTGATAGTTAACAACTTGTCCAAGTTTGAAGTAAACACCTTCAGTAATAACAAAGATATTGTAAAATGTCAAAGATTTTGCGTGACGATGACACAAACGACGAAGATGATGACACTGGGGCTATGAAAATACCATGTCTCTAAAAACAGCGGAGCTAAAAGTTCTTAGCTGAAAAAGGGGCATAACTAATTACTTTGCCAAAAATATTTTGGTGGTTACCTGCCTCTGTTTTACTGATATAGATTTCCCTTTTGATAGTTAACAAAAAGTCCAAGTTTGAAGTAAGTATCTTCATTAATTGCAGATATGATAAAATGTCAAAGATGCTGAAAATTCAAAGTAATATAAAAGGGCATAACTGTGTCAAAAATATTTTAATGGTTACCTGCCCCTCTTATAGGGATACCCCTATTGAAATTTGAAGTAAACATCTTCAGGAATATAAGAGATATTATACAAGTCAAAGTTTTTGCACGACAATGACTCATAGGCTTTGACAATAGTATGACGTTTTCTTCGTAAGCAGAGGAGCTAAAGACTACCAGTTGAATAAAATCATATGGATGATGCAAGACTGCTCGAGGTACATTTCTATAAAAGTTTTGTAAAAATATCTGCTGTAAATGCCACTTTGCAATTTTTTTCCATGGAAAGTCTATAAAATCTTGAAGTTGCCATGATCAACCAAGTTGGAAAGCCCATTTTTATAAACAAGAGGGCCGTTGGACCTAAAGCCCTCATCTGAGAAAGTCATCTAGAATTGATAAATTTGAAGAGCTCCTGGTTGTGATTATGGAATACACAAATGAGCCATGCTCTGGCAAAAAAGGGTTTAATGCATCGTGATCCATCATTCCAAACGAGCCGTCATATATATATATATATATATATATATATATCCATAAAATCCATTTTGTTTAACAACCGACTGAATCATGAGGTAAACTGGTCCTTTAATATGCAGAAAATATGCCAAAAGCAAAAGGTTTTGACCCAGGTCAACCTAAATACTACTAGTACCTATGGAGATCAAGATCAGATTGCACTGAATGTCAGGTCTGATCTTTGATATAAAACGCCCACCGGTTACTTAACTCTTCACCACACAATCCCAAGTTTAAGGACTCTGAGGACCTAGCCTCATGAAAACCTTTTGGAAAAAGAAGAGAATGCTCTCTTTTTTCCTACAAGGTTTTCTGCACTTTCACAGCCAGTAACCAACATTTCAGCTAAATCTAACTTGCCGTCTACAAATGTTTTCAATTTAGACAAGTCTAAAATTTCATCGTTTTATAAAGATTCACTGGTTTTCAATGGCTCATGTTACATACTTTAATACATATTTGCATTGTCCGAGTTTGCTATGGGTCGAAATGGTTACGGGCCGAGATATCATATCTGGACAACTCTGACAGAAAGAAATAAGGCATACATACCAATCAAATACATAGTTATAACTTCAGACACGAGGTGCACACTAATTTTACGAAAATTTAAATCTTACGGAGGTTTTGAGACACCTTTTTCAGAGAAAGAGCACACAGTTGGCGTAAAATATGCTATCATTATTTGTCATTCACATGGTGTATAGAGAAGGGACAAACGGACGATCCCGATTAGAGCTCGACAACAGCACTCGTCACAACTCGATCGATTGCGTGCCTATTTCTTAACATTTGATCAACGATCACCCGAGGTTTGCCAATTGTTTCTTTCACTGTTACAGCGCACTAGTTTGCAGTTACAAATAAGCTCACGAGGGCCCAAAATTCTCAATCAACACTTTCGTAAGATTAAAATCGCACATCTATCAAAGTTTGTTGTGAAATTAAACCTTACTATGATGTTCAAATCGAGATATTTTTATTATTATATGGGGTCGTTTCTTTCAGCGTATTGAGATGGATTGCAGGTGGTACTTTTCACTTTTACTCTGGTTTTTCTGTAAATGCTTGGATGGGGTTGAAATTTTGGTATACGATTCCTATGGACTTGGGCTTGACGAGCCAAGCCCAGGCCAAAAACTACTTTTAACATTTCTTTTGTTACTTTTAACATTTCTTTTGTTGTTTAAATGCAACAACAATCAAACGACAGCTGCGCCCGTTTTGCCACCGTTCTGTCTAACTACTGAATGTAAAGGCCAAGTTCGCGTATAACCAATATTTTTTTTTTTCTACGGAAGCCATTTAGTGCCATATTTTTTATACATTTATTAAGAAATATTCATGAATAAACAACCTTGTAAGAAATATATTGATCAACTTGGTAATAAAAATGATATTATTAGCAGTCTCTTTTGATTTTGTTTTTCTTTTCTTTCAGGTAAAACAGAATGGCGACACCAAAAGTCTAAATATGGGTACCTCATGATGAGAGAAGCATACCAAGATGTGAAAGAGAAGGGTTTTGCGATCAGGCGGGCTGCAAGGGTATACGGCTTACCAGAGTCTACACTCCGTCGGAGGCTACACTCCGTTTGAGACGCATCAATATTCAATGTATTTGCAGACGACTATTTCAATATGGCTCAAATGATGAAACTTGCCTTTAACTGAGTAGAAAACATTGTGGGAAATCCTAACCAGCAATGTTTACTAAAGGAGATTCTTCCTAAGGGTCGCTAAAAGTCGCCATTGTATGGTATAGAGTTAAGGGTTAGGGTTTGCATTGATGTTTAGACTAGTCATTTTAATTTCTTTTGTTTTTATGACAATTTGCCTATTCCTGTTTACTGTATTCGTTTAGACTTGAATATCCCTGTGTACTGTACATGTATTTGAGTTCTAGCTCACCTGTTCCATCCTGAAAAATTTAGCATCTATGATTCCATTTTGTCTGCTTTAGTCATGTTTGCTTGTCTAAACATATTTTTGTGCCTAACCGTAGGGCCAAGAGCTTCGATATTTGGTTTGCAGCATCATCTAGTGGGCCTCTACCAAAGATGTTAAAATTAAGCACTTGGTCCTGCCCGGGGGGGGGGGGGGGGGGGGCGGGGGTTTCAAGTTTATAGAAAGGCTTGTATAGTACAAAGTTTAGAAATATTCTTGTTAAAAAATGGAAGGCCAAAACCTTTACATTAAGTATGTAGCATCGTCTAGTGGACCTCTACCAAGGTTGTTAATGTTATGTCCCTTGGGTCAGTATTAGTCACAAGTTTGTACACAGGTTGATATAGTTGAAACTTTAAAATCTCATTGTAATAAACTGAAAGGGCCTAGAGCTACGATATTTGGTATGCAGCATGATCTTGAGTGCCTCTACCAAAGTTGTTTAAATAATATCCCCTATGGTCAAAATTGGCCCCACCCAAGGGTTCACAAGTTTGTACTTGGGCTTAAATAGTGCAAGCTGGCCCCAAGGGTCACAAGCTAGTATTTTAAAAACAGCTTGTATTCCTTTGTTCCATTATAAACTTACGTCAGCAATTCTGATGGCCCTCTTGTTTTTGTGTTAGCCACAATAAGTTTTTTAAAGGTTACCAGTGACAGTATTTTACCTTTGTGTGTGTGTGTGTGTGTGTGTGTGTGTGCTATACAACGGGACCAAACTTGGTCTTTAAAACATGTTCACAAAATTTGATTCCATCAAAAACTCTGGTTGCCATGGCAACGAAATGGAATTTTCTAAGAAATTCTTTAAAAATCTTCTCCTCTGAAACCGCTGGTCAGATTTTGAAATAATTTCACGGAAATGTTCCTTGGGTGACCCTTTTCAAAAATTGTTCGCGAAATTTTGATATGTCGAAAAACATGGCTCTGGTGAATGGGGGCTACTTGCACTATATGGATATGAAGAAATTCTTAAAAATTCTTCTTCTCTGAAACCGCTGGTCAGATTTTAAAATAATTTCACAGAGATATTTCTTGGGTGACCCTTTTCAAGAAGTGTTCTCGAAATTTTGATCCGTCAAGAAACATGGCTCTGGTGAATGGGGGCTACTTGCACTATACGGCCATGAAGAAATTCTTAAAAATTCTTCGTCTTTGAAACGGCTGGTCAGATTTTGAAATAATTTTACAGAGATGTTCCTTGGGTGACCCTTTTCAAAATTTTTTCGCGAAATTTTGATCCGTCAAGAAACATGGCTCTGGTGACTGGGGGCTACTTGCACTATACGGCCATGGAGAAATTCTTAAAAATTCTTCTTCTCTGGAACCGCTGGTCAGATTTTGAAATAATTTCACAGGAATGTTCCTTGAGTGACCCTTTTCAAAAATTGTTCGCGAAATTTTGATCCGTCAAGAAACATGGCTCTGGTGACTGGGGGCTACTTGCACTATACGGATATGAGGAAATTCTTAAAAATTCTTCTTCTCTGAAACGGCTGGTCAGATTTTGAAATAATTTCACAGAGATGTTCCTTGGGTGACTCTTTTCAAAATTTTTTCGCGAAATTTTGATTTGTCAAGAAACATGGCTGTGGTGACTGGGGGCTACTTGCACTATACGGCCATGGAGAAATTCTTAAAAATTCTTTTTCTCTAAAACCGCTGGTCATATTTTAAAATAATTTCACAGAGATGTTCCTTGGGTGACCCTTTTCAAAAACTGTTCGCGAAATTTTGATCCGTCAAGAAACATGGCTCTGGTGAATAGGGGCTACTTGCACTATACGGAAATGAAGAAATTCTTAAAAATTCTTCTTCTTTGAAACGGCTGGTCAGATTCTGAAATAATTTGTTCGCGAAATTTTGATCCGTCAAGAAACATGGCTCTGGTGACTGGGGTCAAATTAAAGCAATACCTTGTGGGCATTTTAGAGGCCACATTTTTTGCTCAATTGACTTGAAAATTTATCAGAATGTTTGCCTTAATTAAATCTTGGATGAGATTGAAATTGGGTCATCTGGGGTCATAAAGTAGGTCACTAGGTCAAATTAAAGAAATACCTTGTGGGCACTCTAGAGGCCACATTTTTTGTCTTGATGATATCTCAGAGGAGTTCAAAATTGGGTCACATAGGGTCATAAACAATGTCACTGGGTCACATTGAAGAAATACCTTGTGGGCACTCTAGAGGCCACAATTCTAGCTAAATTGACCTGAAAATTGGTCTACATATTTGACTTGATGATATCTCGGATCAGTTAGAAATTGGGTCTCATAGGGTCATAAGCTAGGTCACTGGGTCAAATTAAAGAAATGTACTGTGGGCACTGTAGAGGCCACAGTTTTTGTTCAACTCACCTGAAAATTTGTCAGCATGTTTGACTTGATGATATCTTAAATGAATTTGAAATTGGGTCACATAGGGTCATAATCTAGGTCACTAGGTCAAATTACAGAAATGCCTTGTGGGCACTCTAGAGGTGACAGTTCTTGCCCAATTCACCTGAACCTTGGTCAACAAGTTTGTTTTGATGTCTCGGATGAGTTTGAAATATGGTCACATAGGGTCATAAACTAGGTCACAAGGTCAAATTGAAGAAAGACATTTTGGTCACTCCGGAGGCCACATTTTCAGCTCAAATGACCTGACAATTGGTCAGAATGTTTGTCTTAATAATATCTCAAATGAGTTTTAAATTGGGTCATTATGACCCTGGAGTGAAATTTCGCCTAATGACTCAGGTGAGCGATCCAGGGCCATCATGGCCCTCTTGTTTTTATGACTGACTGTACACAGTGTGCCTAGATATTGGATTTTCTGTCATGGTATTGAATTACATGATATTTCATTATTAAGTCGCCATGAATACAAAGTCTTCAAAAATTCCAATGAAACTAAAGGCCTTAAAAACTGCTTCCTAAAATCAATGTTCGATTTCAAGGTAAAATGACCAAACAGTCAGTTTAAAGAATAAAGAGTTAGATTACTGCCTATCACAATTGCAATTCTAGTAAATTGTATTAAACTAAACTTTGCCAGGACCTAAAAGTTAGAAACCCCTTTCATCAATGTTTATACCATCCTGCTAAGGTCAAAATCAAAATTTTATTTTCATTTGAATTTTGAAAAATAGTGACACTTGATCTAGGATTATATGAGATTAAGAATAAATAGAGAAAGGCTAGTTAAATAAATCATCAAAGGATGATGATATAGGCATATATACTCAGCCAAAAAAGAAAGTGCCCACTTTTTAAACCTTAATATTTCATTTGATATTGTTTTATCACAAATATAAATAATAAGTAATGTACAGGTAATCGTTGAAGCACCTGTTGACCCAAGTTAGGTCAGTAGTAAACCATGACGTTCGGCGAAAGACTCGATTTAGTGAATTTGCACGTGCGCCTCGTGCGGCACGGGTCGATATCCGGTGGAAGAATCTGACCGCACTGATTGACCGGTAATAAGTCACAGTTGATTAAAATCACGCAAAAGCAAGTCGGAAAGAAATGCCAAGATAAATAATGATCAACGAAACCAAGCTATTGGGATGCTGAATGCGGGTACGTCAGTAACTGCAATATACCGTCTGTTTGGTTGTACTTGTAAAGCGATAGAGCGTTTACAGAGACGATTCCGGGCTACGGGAAACGTCCGCGACTGTCCCCGGAGTGGTCAGCCACGTGTGACGACTATTGCCGACGATCGGTACATCATAATGCAACATCTCCGCAACCGACGCCTCACTGCAACAGCAACTGGGAGACAGACTGTCGGGAATGGGTTGCGACAGAATGTCCAACCGATTCGCGCGTATCGGCCGTATTTTGCCAAATTGTCACACACCGCCATCGGACGGTAAGGCGCGACTGGTGCCGTCGTCATTTGCGCTGGCGGCGTAATGACTGGAGATTAGTGTTATTTTCAGACGAATCTCGGTTTAACATTAGTCATGCGGACGGTCGTGAGAGAGTTTACCGCCGTCGGGGAAAGCGTTTTCCCGACGCTTGCGTCATTGAGAGGGATCGTTTGGAGGGGGAGGGGTCGGTATTAGTCTGGAGTGGAATTATGGGTGGAAACAAGACTCGCCTTATTGTGATTAACGGGAATATCAATGCTCAGAATTACATCAATGATGTTCTAACAGTAGAGGTCATCCCTTTCCTTAAGCGCCATGGTCCGAATGTCACTCTAATGCACGATAACGCCCGCCCCCATACGGCTGCAGCAACTCGGCGGTTTTTGGCGGCCCATAACGTCAACGTCTTAGACTGGCCTGCGAAAAGTCCCGATTTAAATCCAATAGAACACGTGTGGGACAAGCTAGGACGTCGTGTTCGAACAAATCACGCAATCAACACGGTAAATGACTTAGCAGCAGCCTTACAAGTTGAATTGAACAATTTGCCTACACCTTTTATACTTCGTGACGTAAACAGTATGCAACGCCGAATCACGACGTGCATTGGTGGACACATGAGATACTGACTCCGAATTCAAAATTTAAAACCCATTTTGGGTGCTTAAACCCCATTCAAAATGGAATTAAACCTTTGTTGTTGGTGAAGCCAGTGTTATCGAAGAAAGTGTCATTTTTTAAATCAGCCCCTATGTCATTTTGCTCAATATTTTTCAATGAAAGAAATATCGCATCGACTACAAATTTTCACAGAATGTCAGAAAGGAATTGTTCTTTAATACAGATTAAAAAAATAGTCACAATATATGCTAGTTTCCAGTATATAGATAGAAGTATAGGATGGGTACTTTCTTTTTTGGCTGAGTATATATGTTTGTTCTTTATAAATATTTTTATTGCAACTGTTTAGATAAAAAAAAATATATATTTAAAAGTCGATTCTTATTTTGTTTTCTCTGAATTCGCAACTTTTGATACAGGTTCCAATCGCAGTGCCTTTAGCACTTTGATTAACTACGGGCACTTAAACATAAAATCATATATTAGATGTCAGGGACGAGACAAAATGACGTATTATTTACGAATTAGGTGGTTTACTTTTCTCAGAAAAAAAGAACAACTGAATCATTTGCGAACACTGAAATTCAATATTTTCATGCACATGAGAAAACATTAATCTTGGTGTTCACTCAGTCAGCTATATCTCTTTTACATCTTATATTTAAAAGAAAAAAGTTTTATTCTTTCTATTAAGATTTTCGTATATTTATGGATATGTGGAGAATTTCCCTTTCTCTCAGGCTACAAACCAGAGACTCACTGAATTCTCCGAATGACGTTTAGAAATTTACATTTCATCGCGGAAATGCATTTTGCTGACAGTAATTCGTCTCGTTATTTCGGTTGACCATTAACATGTTATTGAGGCTAACTGTATAAAGTAACTAAATTACTGGAAACTATTTACAAACTACTCTAAATTGTATTCTCATGCCGACTCTCAAGAGATTTAACTTTTGGACTGCGCAACTCACTGACCTTTTGCGGACAGTGTAGATCGAGATCAGACTGTACAGAAGATGCAGTCTGATCTTGGATCTACTCTGTCCGATAAGGAGATATTTTTCTCTACAAAATAAATTTGAAATAGCATAATTCTGTTTTCTTTAACTATCGGCTTGATAGTTTCATTTAACTTGTCCCGCAGGATAAGGGATAAAGAAACGCACTGTCTGGTCAGCTAAACCATTTGACCATCAGAAATTGCTGCACTTGCTAAATTTATAATACTAGTAAGACTAGGAATGCTGTTTAGAATGGTTGATGAACACGGGTCCTAGCTGATTGTTCTGTCTAGAGGTTCAATAAGCCAAGCTCTAAACAAGAACAAAGTCGTCACGGAAAAAAAGCTGGGGTTTTCTAAACCTGAAATTAGTGCGGATTAAACAATGCAATTATTCGAACCATGATCCGAGTGACCTATTCAAATTACATAATCAATGAATACATTATAACTCTGTAGTATCAACACTATTTTATTCAAATTTTGTATTGAATTGAAAGTACAACGTGCAAATGACGAAAGTGTTGTAGCTTATATAGTTCTCTAAAATACAGTGCAGTGACTCGGTGATTTAATAAAATGTTGCTTGAGTTTAATGCTAAAGAAACCTCCATTTACTAAAGAACTTAATTAAGTTTAGGTAGAGTGAATGTACGAAACAAACAGGTAAAAGGGAAAGAATAAACATAAGTAGTTATGCAGATGTGACGATACTAGTACTTTACATGTATAATCCTATGAATAGTAAATGATGTTATTTACCACCAGTAGCTGAGATAAAGTACAGTTGGTATAGCACATGCCAGATTGATATATTTCCAGTCACGTATCAAGTAGGACACCATACATAGGTAGGTTAGACCGGTGGTAAAAAATATGTGTAGAAGTATGCCGGTCCATGCTCTCTTCTGTGGCCCTACCATCTCGAGAGCTGAAAGCATGGATTCATCTGGTTGGATTTTTCTCAAGTCATTTTCAGGCAATGATTTCTAGATCTAATGCATTTTCTTCAGACTTTTAACAATTGTAATCCATCTTCGTGTCTTGCAAATTACTGATGACAAAAAAAAAAAAGTAAAAAAAATAGTTTGGACGAATCCGTTTCAAGAGGAAAGTGTAAAAAGTCATCTACAAAAAGAAGTGTTAAAGCACCAAATATATATCAACTATAGAGTCTAATTTCATTTAAAGTGTATAAAACCTGTCCCAATCATCCTGTAACATTTTAATTTAGATTTACGTACATGGGCTGATATATTCTGATGCATATCTAACATTTTACCAATCGATCCCGTGTTTTAAAAGGCCTACAAAAATATCGTATGAAAAGAAGAAAACACACCTAACTAGCTTTTTCGCCCAGTTTTCTGTTCTGTATTCTACCTTCTCAAAGATCGATCCAATCATTTAAGTGAATGTAATGAAAAAAAAAGAAAACACCAGCAACATTACCTAATACAGACGCAATAACAAACGCTGCGTGACAGGCTCCACCCACAATAAACTGCAAAACGGCGAAAACGTAAATGTTTGGCGCCCAGGAAGATGCTATAGATGCTATCACCTCTGACAGGAAAGCTGTATATAGCGCCACCTTTCGGCCAAACCTGTCAATGTAAATGGTCACTGGAAATAATGTTTACACTTCAAAGACTGCTGTGAGAGACTTTGCCAACAGATGCACTGTGTGAGAGGGAAAAAAAATGTTTAAGCCTAGAAAGATGTCACAGAAGCAATCAACTCTGACAGAAAGGTAGGACATGTCGAAAGCCCAACCATCGGAAGTGACGTCACTATATAGAGGATCTTCTATAAGTGTTTATGTATTTTCATTTGTATCAATCGAGTTAACTAGAATTATATGATGCGAACCTTGGCGAGCGTAGTATACATTTTAGTCAAAGAGTTTGATAAAAATGATAATACATAAAAACGAATGTGAGATTCTATTTATCACATAAAATGAATAGCAGACAAATAAGTGTCCTACATCATCACCTTAACCTATATATCGTTCAAGGGTCCAGGGTTTACCGATGTAGTTTGGTTTGAAAAAGTAGGCCTACATACAGCAGATGATAGTTGTGTAACATTTACATCGAAATTAGAATAAAACAATTTATAGAGGTAGTAAACCGAAATATTTTTACAATTTTGTTGACTTTAAAATAACTTATGCTGCATTTCCTGTTGTTATCAAACATGAAAATCACAGCATCTTCCGCACTTATAGCTTACGTCTTAGCAAAACGACGTCATTTTCCCGCGAAATGACGAAGTAGTACAAATTCCGGCACGTGCTGTGGTTGGTTTCGCCGGCTTCAGGCGCTCATAACAACAAAAATAACCACGACCGGGATTCAAAAAATGATAATTTAATGCACTAGTCTAATATGAAAAAGACAAAGCCTCAATACGAGCGACATGAAAAATTTGTGGAATAAATAACTAGATGTAATAATTTTAATGACGAGCCAGATCTTGAAATCATAGGGTTTTGAGTTCGAATCCCGGCTTTGCCTACACTAATTTTGAGGGTCGTCAAAAGCCATTGCGATAGAATGCATTCTTCTCTCGTAGATGTATACGTGTGAAATACGGCGAACGGTCCCGGATTCTTTTGACAAAACCAAGACAATTTCCCGACAATTTTGTTCACCGTGGTTCAGAGTCAAATAATTTGTAATAATTATTGATTCATATACATGTACTTTTAAAGAAAATTTACCGGACACATTGTCTCACTGCATGTAGATCTATATACAGCCTGGCCCTGGGTCGAGGTGGTAATTATTTCTTGATTACCCTGTATCATGCCCCTTAGAATCGCAGTCTTAATTGACTTTTAGCTGATAAATCGCTTTCGTTATTATTACCGTCAAAAAATAACGTCCGCATGATAGAAAAGGAAAAAAAATGAAAGCAGGCTAGTAGATCTAAATCTATAAAACAAAAAAAGAAGGACAGAAAGGAAGAAATTCGCGGTCTCATTTTTCATGTTGCATGTAAAAAGGAGAAGAGCTTTTGTAGATCCATATATCATTCCTTGGAACACTACTTATTTTCTGCAGTACTCCCCAGTGGCTTGATCGCCAGAAAATCATATAGGTATATGACCGCCATATTTTGAGGGGTTAAAATGGTAATTAAGGTCGACTGGATTGTATTCAGTCCGGGCACTACTGCAGCAGCGGTATCTGATCAGTATCGGAACTGCCACATCTTGATCTCTCCATTTTTTTTTTTTTTTGAGAATAATGATATTCTGTCACAGTGCGTCCTGGTCATGTTTTCGACGATGATTTTGCGGGAAATCAAGCCAGCGGGTTGGGAAGAATAATGTGCAGAATACTGGTAAAAGAAACTCCAGGAATGCATGGTAAGTGCACTTTCTGCCGCGATATAGATCTAGATCTACATTGTAACTGAAATAATATTGAAAACGACGTCAGACATCATACAAACAAACAAAGGAATACAACGTTCTAATGATAAATTTCGATTAAAAAAAAAGAGAGAGGGACAATTCCATAAATATGTTTCTGCATGGATTGTAAGCAGACGACTTGTTTTATTTGAATGTATTGATAAATACTAATATAAGTGTTTAACTCTAGATTCCCTCTCAACATTAACTTAGATAATGTTTTAAAAGATGGGAGACAGATTTGAAGAAAATTCCCAACACTTTTGTTTAAATTCAAATCACATGCTGCAAATAATTTCACTAGGTATTCGGATAATTAGCGACATATGGGTGGAAACAAATGATTTGTACAGGTCTGTGATTAACGAAGACCCTATATCTATGTTGAAATCTTACAATCGATTGCTGTGCTTATAAGAGACAATTTCAGACAGGAAACTCCAAATAATCTAATTAAGGCGATCTACGCACTCTGATTTGTTTGTATGGTGTTTAACGCCGTATTTCGACATCATTTCACTTATAGATCTGTCATGTCGGCCAGTGCACCTACCTATGCTTTATCTGAATTTAGATCTAATTTACACATATTTATTTTACATCGATTGAGAAACAAGTTTTGCAACTTATAAACACTAATCTCTCTCGATTCTGCTTCCTGGAAACTACACCAGTACTCGCGCTGAATGAGTGGGCCAATGAACAGTCCCAAAGTTGACATCCGCTCACAGGTATCGAACTCGGGACCTGATGGTTTCGAGGCCGACGCTCAACCTCACAACCACGGACACCACAATCTTTAATGGGAGTGCGTAGATCGCCAAAATCAGATTATTTGTAGCTCCTTTTTCTTTGCAATCTGTTTTCACACAAGTCTATCTTCGAAACAATGATCAATTATGTGACAGGAATGTATCCTGTAGCAACATTTGACTATCAACAATTCTAGGAAAGAAATTTGCAGGGCTATCAGATAGATATCCGGTTCATGGGGGATTGGGGAAAAAAACCTTTTAGATCCATTAGCAAGCTTTCATAACATGTGAATAAATATATTCATTATAAAACGCTTTCTATGTAAAAAGCATTTTAAAAGGGTCAAAAACCTAGTCGTGATTTCTTTGACACAATATCTTTCCGCAAAAAAAGGGCTCATGCATGACGTAAAAATAGTTATAATTTAGCAAGGAACATTGCGGATATTTTTACAAAATTAGACGTTTGACACGCTGAAAGTAAGTTTGAAATTAGATAACCCGTACTCATTAAACTTACGATGATTTTTAAATAATCATCCGATCGGTAAATAATTAATGTCATTTTTGACCAATCAAGTAATTTTTTAAGTGCGAAAGATTGTGGTATGTGTGACGCTATGGGAGCAACCGGAAGACACACAAATTTTAGCCATCCTCATCTAGATTTAGACTAAAACCCAGAACGAAGTCGGAATTTTATTTTTAAAAAATCTAGAACGGTGTTACCGCAAAACGAGCTTTGCTCGTTAATATCAAAAATAAGTCATGGGTTTAATGCACTGTTGGAGGGAGTTATATGTGATAAACTACTTACTCCTGCAACTCGGACGTCAGACAATCTCTAGTATAATTTTGTTAGTCGATCACACAAACTTACATGTAAATTGCAGTCATCGATAAACTTACCAAACCATTAACTATCATTTTGAAAATTTAAATCCTTATCTGTTATAGAAATTATTCAAATCCAAAATAATTCGAAAATCAAGTATGATGTATGCTCTATTGGAATTTCCGACTACTTTTCAAAGGAAAAATTTCGTTGTACACATAGGACAATGAAGATCCAAAACCAGGCTTTGCGCTCTGTGAGATCTGGTCTTCTTCTGCACTGTGTGCAGTTGCGCATTGGGTCGTGCGTAGCATCATTGGGGTTGAATTATTGGAAACAGTAAATCTTATTCAGAAATGATCCATTTAAAGAAGACCATAGCTAAAAAGACCTAGCAGATATACGTAGGTTCACTTGTACACTAGAAACTATCTACTTACTTATCAGCAATAATTCCGAGTATGATATCCCCGCTGAAGACACCAAAGAAAAAGAAGACCTGCGCATGTGTCACCTTCAGAGCGTCCGAACATACCAGATTGAGCTATGAATAGATGACTTTTCATCAACACTCTTTTACAATGCGCACTACATCTGTTTCAGCAGAAAATATTTGTGAGTGCTTTGTGGAAAAATAAGTAAGATAAGTAGATTGAGCCCATGCCGAAGGTACGACCCGGGTACGCAATACCGTTAGGACCATCGCCTTTGAATGTGTTGATTTAAAACGCGATACTCGATAGTACAATGATGATAATGCGAAATCACGAAACTACGATGATGAAAACGCGACGGTACGATGACGATAACGCGATACTACGATGCTCAAAACGCGACAATACGATAGTGCGATGATAATAGTGCGATGTAATATCGTGTTTTCACCATCGTACTGTCGCGTTTTCATCATCATAATATCGTAGAATCGCGTTATCAGCATCGTACTGTCGCGTTATCATCATCGTACTATCGCGATTTCATCATCGGACTGTCGTGTTATCACCATAGTACTTTCGCGTTTTCACCATCGTACTATCGCCTACCAGTGGGCATACACATTCAAAGGCGATTGCCCTAACGGTATTCCGTATAACTCTACTAGACTGCATTTTTGGGGGGCCACGCAGAAAACTTTACGGGAAAATGAGAAACTTCTGGTTACCAGCATTTTCTTATTTCTCCTAAGGTTTGCAAAAGCTCTCTTCCTTCAGATCCTTAAATCTGTGTGTTTTCATAGGGGGGAAGGGTTAACTTGTTTGTTTGTAGAAATATAACGCATAAGAAGATTAACGCATTAGTCCTTATCTTGCCGATTGCAATAATGGATTTATTTTAGGGAGAGTATAGGGCAAGATATTATATCGCACTTTCATCATCGCACTATCGTATTGTCGCGTTTTCAGCATCGTAGTATCGCGTTATCGTCACCTTACCGTCGTGTTTTCATCATCGTAGTTTCGTGATTTCGCATTATCATCATCGTACTATCGAGTATCGCGTTTTAAATCAACACATTCAAAGGCGATGGCTCCAACGGTATTCCGTAATACATGGCTGAGGAGTACGATAACACGATAGTACAATGGTGATAGTGCGACAGTACGATGATGAAAATACGATGGTACAATGGTGAAAACGCGAAAGTACGATGGTGAAAACACAATAGTATGATTATGAAAGCACGATAGTACGATGGTGAAAACACGACAGTACGATGATGAAAACACGAAAGTGCAATAGTGAAAACGCGAAAGTGCGATGGTGAAAACATGAAAGTACGATGGTGATAACGCGATACTACGATACTATGATGGTGAAAACGCGACAATATGACAATACGATGGTGAAAACGCGACAGTACGATGGTGAAAACATGATATCATATCGCACTATCATCATCGTACCATCGTATTGTCGCGTTTTCACCATCGTAATATCGCGTTATCGTCATCGTACTATCGGGTTTTCATCATCGTAGTTTCGTGATTTCGCATTATCATCATCGTACTATCGAGTATCGCGTTTCAAATTAACACATTTAAAGGCGGGTGGGAGTACGACGTAAAGGTCAGGGGTAGGGTTCCAAAGAAAAAGAAAAAGATTGATGAGATATGTTCACAGTGTAGGACCGGAAGTGTACAGTGTTTGAGATTGTATGTCACTTGGGAGTCTGTACAGTGGCGAAATGTCACTTGGTCGTTGTAAACTGCTATGACACGGTAAGTCAAGCTGGTGATTTTTCATTTATTTTGATAGATATTATAAAACCTTCATATCCAGTTTTTTGTTTGTTAATTATAGACCGTATCAGGAACACCCAAGTGCTCTGTAAATCTTTCCTGGAGGAATGGGGATGCCTTGATCATGTAACCATACTAAAATACAGATGATTTTGCCTCAAAACAACGAGGTATTTTGTTTGATTAACCATCCTTAAAAGCTTTTTTGCTGAACGGAAAATGTATAGATATTTTCTTTATTCACTTTTTTTTGAAAACACGTAAAGGTTTGGTGACAAAATCGACTACAATCCTCATAATCGTTCGTTTAAAATGGCATGTTGACAAAAGGAATTTGTACAGTCACTTGATAAGGTGTTGTACAGTCGCTTGAGATCTGCAATATTTTATTTTGTACAGTGACTTGAAGAGCATGTCTTTTATTACGAAGAATGAAAAGGGAAATTCGACAGAAAGTTGTTTATTTGAAGTGATATGAGACTCTGACTTGTTTGACCTACTTTAAAGTAGATTGATTTGACAGATGCTCCCTGAAATGTTGGTTGTACTTGCTATAATATTCGATTACTTTATTAGACACTGAAAATCCCAGTAAGATAATGTACCAAGGAAATAGGAGCAAGTTTCAAGTTCTGTAACTGACTAATACCGTCTTGTACCCTGCTGCATAAAAGCGCGCTTTGATATAGATCGCAAAGCTTTGTTTTTGCATGAGAACACCTAATTGATTGATTATTTAGCACCGTTTTCCACATCATTTCAGTTATATCGCGGAGAAATGAAAACGCGGCGGCCAGTGCACCTGTCCATGATTTCCTGGTTTCTCTTTTATCAGTACTCGCACAATATTCTTTCCAAGCCACTGGCTGCTTTCTCACAAAACCATCATCAAAACAATGGTCAACGGTGGGAGAGGAATGAATCCTGTCGCAATGACTATCTTCAATCCTCGGAAAGGAATTGGCCGAGCCCCGGATCGAGACTACGACCCCCTGTTTTCAACTCCTGTACGCTACCTACTGAACTACCGGGGCTCAGCGAGAACACCTAAACGAGAATAGAATTTGACTGGTTTAAAGGTGGCCCTTCAGATTTTGCGACGAAAATTTTACAATATACAAAAAAAAAATCATTCTTATACTCCGAAAACTTGTCCGCGATATCATCGAAACAAACAATCCGACCAAGTTTTATGACTACCTGACACTGTGGTCTATAGAGTGCAAACAAGGTAAATGTTGACGCCTGGACGACAGACGACGGACGACAGACATAGCACGATCACAAAAGCTCATCTTGAGCAATTCGTGCTCAGGTGAGCTAAAAAAAAAAATAATAATGAAAAATCCATTGCCATAAACGACACAAAAGCCACAAGCACAACGAATGAAATGCTTTATGTAATCCTTCAGAACATACTGGTTTGAATACATCGATCGGGTCACGCGGTACCACCTTAAGTAAATTTTGGCCAGTATAAACAATTGATCCCGAGAATCTAATTTCACTTTGACAGAGTTCACGATGTTAAGCTGCTCAAACAAACAAATCTTTCAACTTTTTCTGTGATTTAAACGTAGAACCATGACGTTGTTTGTCAACGAAATGTGAAGTTTTATACGCATATACTGTGATATCTGGGCTGAAAAAAATTCGAGGAGCTTTTTTCAGGGTATTTGATATAGGTTTCGCTCAAACAGTAAGCCAACTGAAACTAAAACGAACTCATGAAGGTAACGATGCTTTAAACAACTGGGCCTAGATTTTTATCGAAGAATGAGCGACACCGGGTCGCTAGCAAAGAATACACGAAGCCCCTTGGGCTGCATTTACTTTGGTGGTGTCCGTGGTCGTGAGGTAGAGCGTTGGCCTTATAACCTAAAGGTCCTGAGATCAATACCCGGGAGTGGATGTCAACTTTGGGATTTTTCAGTGGCCCACACATTCGGCGCGAGTACTGGTGTAGTTCCCAGGAAGCAGAATCGAGAGAGATTAGTTTAAGTTTTAAGAACTTGTTTCTCAATCAATGTAAAATAAATATGTTTAAACTAAACTAAAACTAAACTTTGCACGCGACCCAGTGTCGTTCAAACTTAGATGAACATCAGAAAATAAAGGATTTTACACGAGTGCTCAATTCATACATATGAAACTCATGAAGCGAGCCTTTGGCGAGTTTCATAAATTTAAAAAAAAAAAAAATGACCTAGGTATAAGATTCTGTTAGTAATATGACGCTAATTAATCGGAATTTAAGGTAAGAAATGGTGTCACGCGACAGTATCCCAATATTAAATAACGTGTGGTCATGTTCATTTATTTTACGAGATCATCAGACCTCTCCAGTAGTGGTGAGTTTAAAATGCAGACTGCTGCAGAATTTGCTGATTAAATCCATTTTTCTTGGGAAATTGTTCTAATACACAGTAGACTTCTGTTTCGTCATGGTTTTGTAAATAAAGCGAAATCAAAAAACCGAAACACGAAATAGACGAGGTTTATTTTTATATGACTAATTCTAGTAAAGATTTGTTATATTATATTTGCCATGGTTGCAAATGACCTCTATAGTAATTGTAATTTTTCATTAAGCAAATATATCTAGGCAGAAGAAAAAATAAGAAGAATTTTGTTTAATAAAAAAGAGAGAAAGAAGATCGCTGGACAAGATCATGCAACTTGCCCACGCAGGAAGAAGGTCAAATGACCGTCATGTAAAGCATAAGATGCTTCTACGCGGCGGCTTTTTTGCTTGTTTGTTTACATATACCAAAATATATTGATATTAAAAGCCAATAAAGTATTTGAAAAGATTAATGCTGACTTCTCCTGGCTTCTTTTGTAAAGAAGCCAACTTGTTTGTGTCATTGACTGTAGACTGTATTGACTGTGTGTGGTAAAAAATTATAGTATGTTATCCATAAATTGGATATGCCTACACGTCTAGAATATACCCTGTGAATATGGAATGACAATTCTTCAAAAAAGGAAGTTGTCAGTTTTTTACCAAAGGCAGTTAATGGTAAATTATCAATTACGTCGTGCTCATGACGTGATTTGTCTAGTACAAGAATGCTTCACGTCAACGCTTCAACTCTTTACCACACGACAAAACGTTGGACTTGTCCAAAGTCAAAATATTTTAGACTTACCTAACTTCAGTACAAGTTAGGCCTACACATGACGCATACTTATAGCAAAGTAAAAATATGCTTTTTTCAGCGGCATCAAACATAATAGGATGATATGAAGTCAACATAAATTACGAGCCATATCTACTTTTGAAGATATCAGCTTCAGGGGCGTAAAAAGTTGTTTCAATAGAAGTCAAAATGTGGTATAGGGACAAAAACAGAATAATTATTTTCAGCCACATTTTATTGCTACTAAGGCCATAACTAGGGATAATATAAATGTGGCATTGCAGATATCCTAATTTGTCAAAACTACATGTACTGAAATATACAAGGCCTATCTGCGTATCCGCCTAGCCCTATCTTGTCCCCACCAGTCGCTGCTTACTATGCAACACTTTGTCAAATTCTACCATGAGCAGACGACACAGCCTTATTAAAACGTATCTATTTAATGCAGCACCAAATGAGAAAGAAAAAAATAAACCCCCAAAATAATTAAATCAAATAAAAGTGCCATTATCATTTTGGAATCGGTGGGGTAATAATGACATAGAGCCAAAAATCAGATTTAAGATGGATTTTTTTAGATTGTTTAAGCTCTTGCAAGGGAAGTATTTATTTTTCTACTACATCATGGTGCTATAAATTAGCTCCTAATATCACCACAAAATCAAGAAACCAAACCTATGATGCCAGTCAACAGTTGGCATAGTTGAATGTTTGTGACACGAAATGCGTCATCATAATCTCTATCCACTTTAAAAATTGGTACACATTAGTAGTATCTTCAATTTGTATTCTACGCTGGCTAATCTTTTTCTGTGTTTAAAGCGTATGAAGCCACAATTGAAATATAATCCATTTTCAGCCAGAGGACACAACACAAGAGCAATAATACTTTATATGTCGATTTCATTTCTCTGTTTCCATCATGTAGGTCAAAATACGGGATCAAAGCAAACAAGATTTTGTTGTAAAGTGTCAAAATTCTTTATGTAAGAACAAAATAATTTTGAGAACGGATTCAAGTGACCGTACAAAGTCGTATCAAGTGACAGTACAAACCTAAAATATTGGTTTTCAAGTGACTGTACAAAATTGTGTTAGTAAACATACAGGAATTTCGTCATTTTCATCGCTTTTAAGGTCACAACTTGGAACTTGTTGATGAAGAGAAGAAGCATAAACACAGACAGACCTTTATATCGTAGAAAGAACTCTCTCGTGTGCGCTAAAGCGAAAATTCTGGTATTTTTTGTAGTCGAAAATCATTTCAATTTTCTCACGTCAAGCTGATCAAGACATTCTTATTGCTATAAGGAGGTTGCGCATCGCACGATCAGGTGCCTGGTATGTTTAATATATATCAAAAGTACAAGTGGATGGAAAGATTTCAATTAATTACAAAAATAAACGAAAAAACATTAACTTCACTTACCGTGTAAACTCAATTTTCAAGAATCAAGTGACATTTCGCCACTGTACAGACTCCCAAGTGACATACAATCGCAAACACTGTACACTTCCGGTCCTACACCGTGATGTTTGCACAATCCGATATTTCTTTTTCTTTTTTAACCTCCGTTTTTTTTCTCTAAAAATGACAAAGTTGCAAAATTGAATTTAGAGTCCGGACTTCAAGATGCATTCAAATTCAAAATCATGCCTTTTTAAAGAATGGAAAGTATTGGGAAGATGATAATTTGTTTTTGTGTGGCCAGTCGAAGTATTAGTCGCTGGCAGAAAAATGTATTTTAAAATCAGGCAAAAAGTAAAAATAAAAGAGCGAGCTGGCAAATTCTAACCTAGTTTTGAAATTCATTTCTCTGCCAGCGACTAGGACCGATCGTACAAACACAGATTATCTTCACAGTAATTTCCATGCTTTTAAATGGTATGGTTTAAATCTATTTTACGCATTTTAACACCGGCACTGTTTACATTTGGCCGCTAACCTTCCTTTAATATTTATTACGCATGAATGTATTTTACAATACGGAAGGCTCACTTGGCTTGCCGAGGAGCCCTTTCACTTTACTCTACTTTACTCGAATGACACTCTCTCTCTCTCTCTCTCTCTCTCTCATGTTCTTGGATGGCGTTTTTATCATTGATATCACTGCTATATTACCTTCGCTGTCAATGTTGACTTAAACACAGTTTCATCGTATACCCACTCACTACACGATTTTAAAGCGAGTGTCTTGTTGACCGATGCAAAGGCCTCTCCATATCTTATGTCTCCTGCCTCATTAATGTGACATCTATCGTACAGACCAGCAGCAGTTCTCGGAATAGTTAAATTAATTAGGATTTCGTGAAGACTATCCTGTACTACGTAGGTGTCATTATCAAGCCCGGGAATTTTACATCTGAAACAAGAGACAGTTCTTAGAGAAGCCACATTGATGACTTTTTAATCCCCTTCCCCCCAGCAATTGATAAGCTTTGGTAACCGTTGCACGAAAAGGAGCAAATGCTTGTGACAAGCTATTGCTTTGTTCCCAGAATGTTTCTCTCTCTTTTTTTTCAATTATGTATAGAACAGTATTTTCATTTCATTGATGTAACTTTCAGTCTTTGCGGTAGGTCTAACGCCCAAACTTGGGAATCGACCATGATTGCGGTAGTTTGGTCGCACAAGCGGCTCCCGTGAACCATGACCTCCTTTTCAATGGTCCCCCGGATAGATGTTCGGGGCCTGTGAAAGATTTTAGGGGTCTCTGATAGATTTTACGGACCTCGTAAAGATGTGAGGGGCCTCAACTGACAGAGAGAGAGAGAGAGAGAGAGGGTCAGTCGAACTTGGCTCATGAACTAGTTGCATTTAAAACAATTGCTTATTATCAAAGTCTTTAATTGAAGTCTCAAATCTACATGTATTTATGTAACCATGTAAAAGTAACCTTTATATTAAAATCACCTGCGCTAAAAGACCACTTGTAGTTTGTCGTTCGACCATACAGACATATACGAACGTGCGGACAAGCGAACGGACATACATACATACATACATAGGCAGATATTACCTGTGCTTTGGTGTAAACAGAACAACAACCACAACTAACATTAAAGTCCCAGTGCTGATCATTGGTAAACATAACAATCCATAGACCTTTTTCTGGTAACGTCCAAAGTCTCCGATATGCTTTAGTATTTCATCTAACCTCATTTTAGCTGGGTCTGTTAGTAATAACTTTGTCGAGAGTAGCCAAAGAAATTACAGCGAACGTCGTTGAAAATATATGGGGCAAAGCATAGCGCATGTAATCAGTGTCGCTAGTATTCAATGTTAACCCTTATCCTGCCAAATAAGTGAAATGAAACTTTCAAGTCGATCGTAGTAACCATAATTTTGCTACTTCAAAGGTATTTTGGGGCAAAAGATATCTCCTTATCGGACAGTGTAGATCAAAGATCAGACTGCACGTTCTGTGCAGTCTGATCATGGTCTACACTATCCGAAAAAAGGTCATTGAGTTGCGCTTAGCAGCCTAAGGGTTAATTTTGCAGTCAGACCACAGGCACTTGGTTTTTGATAAACTTCGTCCTATGTAACATAATCAGGTTGTAGACTGTACTACTTTGTAGAACCGTTGTGTTACTCTCTCGTTTTCCTATTTTATCACCAACCCTTTTTCAAATAATCCCGTGTTATGTTGATCCTTGGGAAGAAAACTTTTGAAAACATAAAGGGAAAAAGGAGAAAATGCTTCACGGTAACCAGCATTTTCTCCTTTTTTTTCCATTTGTCACAGTTTGTTCCCTTTCGAAGACATCCCAACATTTGAGTCACATTCTATTAAATTTTGTCGTATTAAAATGCTTTCAGTTTGTATAAGTCCAAAATACTGTCATCTGGAAAAACTTAACCTTTCACCAAACAATCCTCAGTTTAACGACCCTAAGGAAGAGGGCTTTTGAAAACATGGCAAAAGGAGAAAATGTTGATAACCAGCATTTTCTCCTTTTCCCATAATGTTCTCCACCATTTCAAAAACAAAAGTGATCTTTCCAGCCATATTCAATTAATCACCATGGAATGCTTTCAGTTAGGACAGACCGATTAAATGTTAAATGATCAGTTTGGTATGCATTTTCACCACAAGCTTCCAAATTGTCAAATTTAAGGTGAGTCATAGTGGCGCCGCATGAGCGGCGGCACTATATTTTTATTCGGTTTTGTAAAGTGCCTATGGAGGCAGCCATATTGAACTGGTTCCATGCTTTGTTTTAACATCCACCTATATCTACTGTACTTTGATTACCAGATCGGGGTCCATAATAACTTTTTTATTTATTTGTGGGGATTTTTTTTTTGTTTTTATATATTGCAGTTTCATTGTTAGATGGATAAAAACACGGATCGTAGACATATCAACATTTTCCTTTCGAAAAATAAAAAATGCATTTCGAATAATAACTCACGTGATCAAAAATTATCTGTCACAAATTTTCGAAGCCACCATTTTAAATATCTTACGCTGGAAAAGGTTAAGAGGCATTTTCAAGCTCTTTGACCCTAGAGCACCCTATGTGGTACTTGTGACCCACTTATATTTTTGTTCTAGTATTGTATGGATTGTAGAAATATTGTTTTCCTTTCGCGATCGTGTTTTTAAGATCAGCTAACTGTAACTAGGTCAATGTGGGGGGGGGGGGGGGGGGGGTGACAGATGTTTCGGTAACATACGAGTTCGGTAAATTGGACTTACAGAGTAAATCGATTGGATGTTTCGATAACAAGGTAATTATATAGTGGTAATGCACCGTGACGTTTTTCACACCAAATAAAGTCTTGGTTCTGATTCGTTCAATGTTTCTCTTTTTTCTTCCACACACTTTAAGACATAATATTTTTGTTATGTTTCTACTGTCATGCTGTACGTAAAATGATACCCGAATCAAAGTTGAGGTAACGAATAACAACACCCAATCCTAAACTTGAAACACGTTGTATCTCTTTTTAAATCAATGCTTTATGATCCTTTCAATGTGAAAATATCTTCTTACTGAAAGACTTCCAAACCAGCCATTAACCCTTAGAGCGTCTGTCATTACTGCTGTTGCCATTGCGGCCGGTGCAGATCGAGATCAGAGTACACCAAACACGGAGTTTGATCTTTGATCTTCATTTGTCAATTTTGCAAGACATTCTAAACAAGAAAACCTTGACACTGCTAAAAATAGGTTTTATATCTAGAATGAAAATGACCGTTGGGTTTATTCGACGCTCTTAGATTTAAAATTATGGATAGTTAAATTTAGTTCAGAAACACAGGTAATACAGGTAAAAATATTGTGGCAAAAGAAGAGAGTGAGCGCGAGAGATAGATAGTAGCAAATACTTTTTTTGACAAATACTTTTTTCAAACTGCACGAGCAGTGTGTGATCTAAACATGCCCAATCCCCATAACTTTTACATGCAGTCTGATCTGCGAGTTTCGTCTTGTCCATTGGTGTTTCAAGTTTTCATAAACCGGGGTTAATCTTTAAGATCTACGGGAAACTTCTTTATCTTGTTGGCAATGGGACGTGTGAAAACAGACTGTAAACGCGTCTATATACAATATACAGTACTCCCTTCGCTCTCAAATAGTACGCATATGATTTTTTTATGCAGTGTTGTATTGATGAACGCACTTTAAAACCAGCAGACGCCGATTTTTGTGCACCAGACCAGATTTGAAAACTGTGTGGAAAATGGAGAGGAACAATACAGAACAGATATCTTTTAGATGGGCACAAATGTTCATGTTCAAAATCACAAGAAGTATGCACGAAAGCATTATTGTCAAGGCCTCTCTCTCTATCTCTCACTCCCTCTCTTCATTTGCCACAATGTTTCAAATGTATTATCTTTATTTCTGAATTCTGAATTCACGTTAATTATCCATAATTTTAACCCTTAGAGCATCGAAAAAAGTAAAGGCTATTTTCATTTTAGAAACAGAACAATATATATATTACAATATACGATCCCTGGTCTAATATTAGCTATTTCAAAGCAAAGTTGTCCTTCCTCATAATGTCTTAGAAAAGCTGGCAGCGTAAACCAACGATCAGACTCTGTTTTTTTTTTTTTTTTTTTTGCTTTGCAGTTTGATCTTTGTCTGAATCGGTCGCAAGGGCAACAAGAGTGAAAGGTGTTCTGAGGGTAAATGGCTGGTTTGGAAGTTGACCAATTTATTTCCGGAAGAAATTATTTTTCACACAGAAAACGTTGACAAGAATAGCGTCATTTTTAATAAAACATTTTTAAAAAACTTGAGGATTGGCTTAAAGTTGGAGTCTGTTATCTGTAGGACGATTAAGTAATACGGGTACAAGCTTAGGGCTGGGTTTTATCAGGGATCGTATATTATTCATTACATGAATCAGCTATGGGTGAAAAACGAAAATAAGATATGGTGATCAAAATTTACTAATTTCAGGTATTTATTTATACAGCATGGAAAGAACAACAAATATATTTACGTCAGAAAACGAGTGAGAATTGCAAATTAAAAGAAAAAGCGTTTGCACAAACAGAAGCCATGGGTGTGTAAAACGTCACGGCACTATATTACTGCCTTGTTACCGAAACATCCAATCAATTTACTCTATAAGTCCAATTTACCGAACTCGTCTGTTACCGAAACATCCGTAAATCAATGTTGGAGCGCCTAACATGACTGGTATCATACAACCCCTCTAGTCTATATAGATATAAGGACTTCATTCAAGTCTTTATTATATCTATAATAAAGAGGGGTTGTATGATACCAGACATATGTGTTGGAGTGTCAGATTTAGCACAATCCGATAACAGACTTTTCTTTCGTTAGTGTAAAATCTTCCTGTTCAAAATCAGACGGTCGAAAGTTTTGATATTTCATGCGTAGTATCGCTACAATGACCTCTACCAAGTACTAGTATGTTCAAATGGTGGCCTTCGGGTCAAAAGTTGCCATATGCTCCCCTCCACCCAGATGTCACAAATTTGCGCATAGCCATATTTGTTGCACACTTTTCAAAATCTTCTATCAAATATCAGAAAGGCAACAGCTCTAACATTTCTATCTACCAATTGTGTCCAAATGATGTCCTGTGGATAAAGAAATGGCCCAGTCCATGGATAAGAAGTTTGCAAATAGCCTTCAATGATATGAAATTTAAAAATCTTGTCAAAAACCAGATGGCCCAGAGTTTAAATACAGTATCACCACTTGGACCTCTACGAAGATTGTGCAAGAGATGCGTATTAGGAAATAACCCAGTGCATTGTGCCCTGTTACAGAAACAACTAGTTTGCGGCGCCATTGATATTCAGCATCAATATTTTCTTGTATATATAATTAAAAGGTCACGCAAATGTACTGTATAGAGAACATGTACACGGATGATATAGATGATAGTGATCTGTCTAGGGAACCAGGCTCTATATCCATGTTCGCACGCTCGATTCCCGAACTGAGTAAGGTCAGCACTGACACTTCTTGTAGGCATATGTATGTATACCTATGTGCATATAAAGACGAGAATTAAGTTTTGCGCATGGTCTTGGTTTAAACTCATACTCTTGCATGTATAGCTAAGGCTTCCAATAGCAATTTGAGATTATAATACAACAGATACTATGTTCAAACTTGTAATAGTTGTAATAGACATACCGTTTGTCGTCTGAAGTTCACAAAGAAAACATTTAGGGGACTGGGGGTGGGGGGCTTCAAGAGAGAAAAACTTCGAGGGTAAAACAAAAAAAAAAAAACTACAAAAATAGATTACGTATGATGACAAACCAACACTAATTAAACTTATATAAGCAGATCTACAATATATATATATATTTTTGAGATACTTTTAACTGATAAAGTCTGCATTATTTAAATAATAATGATTAAAGTAAAATGAATAAACTTATATAAGCAGATCTATTTATTTTGTCGTCTGCAAATGTTTTGAATTTGGGCAAATTTTGTCGTCTGTTAAAGTGTAAAAGACATGTTACTTTAAACCAGTCCACTGAAAGGAGCTGGGTGATCACTGATCTATTTGCAAGAGTGTAAATGTACCTAACGCCGCCTAACACCGGATTAAATCACCTACTGGTCAACGTCTTTCCTGTTTCTGTGGGATTGCGAAAAGACTATTCCTCTTCAATCTGTGACAATGGCTTTCGACCCAGCTGTCGTGTATTTGGTAGCTGCTTCAATCGTTGTAGCCACTCTCATCATCATTTCTGTATTTTGTAACGGGAAAGGAAGCAGTAAGTGAATTACTTAGCTGCTACTTCATGTCTTAGTGACCGATTCTAATGAATTTTGCACGCCTGATTGAGATCGTTGTGAAATCACATGTCAATAGCTCAGTTTTCAATTTTGAGTAAAGTCAAATTTAAAGTATTGCAAAGAAATTTTTTGATGTACTGTGTGAGATCACTTTTTTTTTCTTTAAATTAGAACGGGGACAGCTGTAAATTTCTGTCATTCTTTTCGGGTAGTACTAGTGGTCGGATGCTACCAACTTGGCTCTCCCATTGTGAAAAAAATACCTAAAATGGGAATCGCCCATCTACTATTAGACATTCTTGCCTTAGAATACCTGTTTGACTTCTCTCTCTCTCTCTGTCTCTGTCTCTCTCTCTCTCTCTTGGGGGGATGGGGGAACAAATACATCATTCGCTATTTAAGTATTTTTTCTTGATCACTAACCCATTACCAAACAGCAAAAATGTTGACACGTCCAAGCATTTGCAGATGACAAATTAGATGTGACTTTAATAATGGAACTTCTCTTTGTTAAGTTACCATAATTTTCTCCTTTTTCCACAATGTTCTCAGAAGGCTTCATCCTCAGGATCATTAAATCTCAGGATTGTGTGGTAAAGGGCTAAGCAAATGGTCATTTTATTTTTTAGGTATTTAAATAGATTACAAGTTTGCCATTCTGAGATATTATAAGATGACTTGCCTTTCCAGATAAACACATACTGTTGATCCAAATTTCCACAAAATTCTAATTTAATATTACATCCTGATGACAGATTTGTGAAAGTTCACTTCACCAGCCTTTTATGTTCTGATACTGTACCACAGAATTCTTTGTTATCTTTAGCTTGGCTGTTTTCAAAGAAAACATTGAGGTATTGTCGTAGCCCTGATGTCGTTGTCTGCGTCTTCGCCAGCTGCATCATCTGTGTCCACGTGCAAAAACTTTTACATTTTATAATATCTCCATTATTACCAAAGATATTTGCTTGAAACTTGCAAAAGTTGGTAATTATCAAAAGGGGAACCTATGCAACAAGGGCAGGTAACCATCAAAGTATTTTGACGGAGTTATGCCCCTTTTTCAACCTAGAACTTTCACTGAAAATCAAGCACCTGCAGCCGAGCATTGACACCTGCATATAGTGCTATTGTTTACACCTGTTTTCTTGAAAAAGAAGGAGGACCACAACAGAGAGGAAATCAGAATGTTGCTGCCCGTCCAAGAGAAGATGCCCCACCTGGTGCTCGGGCAAGGAGACGGCCGATTCGGAGAAATAGGATGCAAATGGCTAATGAAGACTCAGGTAATTTGTTATTTTTCCTCTTCTTTTGTTATGTTTTATACATAATCAAAAAGCAGTTAAAATGCTTTTTGAGTACATCTAACAAGTGGCAAATATTATGTAACACATGAAAACAGTAATTGAATTGTCCTTTGAAAACAGTACAATATGACTTAGTTGAAACACACTTGCAACTTTGGGCGTTAACCCTTTCCCAAACAAGCCCTGGTTTTTACGGGTCTGCAGTACAAATCTTTTGAAAACACAGTGGGAAAAGGAGAAATTGCTCGTAACGAGCAATTGCTCCTTTTTCCACAGTGTTTTCTACCCTTTTGGAGAACTTTCCGCCATTTTCATCAAATTTAAAATTGTCGTCTGCAAACTCTTTCAGTTTGGAAGAGTCTGAAATTTGTTGTTTGGGAAAGGGTTAAAAAGATCAGTATAGGCTATAGATAAACAACATGAATCAAGATATTTGTACTGATATGTGTACAAAAATGAGACAAAAGGCTAAAAGACCAATTACAATCAATTTTAACTTTCCCATCATATGTTCAAAAGTATTATTCTGCTATAGAGAAAATAGTTTTCCATAGGTAGTTTCATTGTAATATGTTAGGAATACAGCTGATGAAGTAGAGGCAACAGAAATATGTGATTTTTTTTTCCAGAGAAATTTAGAAAAACTCTGTTCTGCTTACATCATTTTAAGTAATCGTTCCTCTTTCCTTGTGGGAGAGAGCCCTGCATGGCTCAGTGTTGAAGCTGGAGGATTTGCAACCTTCAGGTCCTGGGTTTGATCCTTTCCCAGCTCTGGGTCTTTTATGGGTGTCCTTATGAAAGACAAATGAGCCCAGGTCTGGTACTGGTAGAACCCAGGACACTTTTGAAAAAGTAAACTGTTGCTGTGATATATCTGGCATAAGGGCAGAGTAAGGAAGTCTTTTGAACAATGATGGGTAATGGAGTAAATGCTTGTAACCATTGTTTTCTCTTTTATCTACAATGTTTTCTAATTTTTCAGAAACAAAGCACATATACATGTAGATTCTACCATCATTTGAGTCACATCCAATTTGTTTGCAAAATTTAATGTTTCCATTTTGGATTAATAGTTAATGGGGTTATGTAAGGCATTATACATAAATTTACATTTCTAGATGAGGATGGAATGCTTCCTGCAGATGAAGATGAAGCCTTTTTTGAAGAAATGGATTTAGCAGAAGGAAAAATTGGTGCTAAGAAACTTAGAAAACTCCAAGAAAAGGCAGAAAAAAGAAGACAGCGTGAAGTAAGAAAGATTTTGCTTGCCAACACAAAAAAACTTGTATCCATGTTTTATTGAGTTAATTTTACTCTTTCTTGTTCTCTTTTTTTTCTTATTCACATCCCCAAAAAGAGTTTCGCTCAAATCATGGCTAAGATTTGGTTTTCAACTTTTTGTCCCTTTTCCCACAAGTGTTCCAGAAGCTGTAATCCTTTACAACACAGTCCTAAGTTTTAACAACCCTGGAAAATAGGTTTGTGAAAATATAGTGGGAAAAGTAGAAAATGCTGGTACCCAGCATTTTCTCCTTTTTTTAACCATATTTTCTATCCATTCAAAAACAAATTTCAGTTTCTGAGTCATGTTTATTTTGTCATCTACATATACTTTCAATATGGATAATTCTAAAATTTTTTGTCATGTAGTAAAGAGTTAAAAAAGCCTTTACTCTTCAGATCACTGAAAAAGAACTGGAATATTTGGAAAAGGGTGAAATGTTAATGGACATAGAGACTGAATGACCAATAGGCCAGTCAGTGTACCCTATTTTGGGAGTCAACCTAGAACTAATTGCAAAAGTTTTGAAAGTCTTGTTTTTCTGTTACTACCATGTATTATTAAGTATCCATTAAAAGTCCTGGGCCCACTATCTCAAAGCACTTTAAGTGCTACGACCATTGTAAACCAACCTTAAGTGCCTCGTAAGCATTTTATTGTCTCTCTCAAAACATTGCAACTTAAGGTAGGTTTTAAGAGATCAGTTTAAGAAAATCGTAAAATCCCTGTAAAATGATCGTAAAGGTAACCGTAACTTACGAAACCTTAAAGTGTTGAGATATTGGGCCCTGAACTTTTGCAGTTGCACTTATTGAAAAATAGACGCCGGAGTATGTACAGGTACATGTACCTTGGATTTCATAAATTCATATGAAATAGGATAATGTGAATGTAAAGAAGCATTTATCAGAAGAATCAAGTTAAAATGACTTTTAACACAATGCATTATGATAAAGGAAGGCAAACTATGCCTTTTGATTGAAATGAATGGGTTTTTTCATTATTATACAGTGAAAATCACATGTAATTTTACCCCATCCACCAACGTTAACCTTGATAAGTACTAGATGCTTGTTCACACTAACAAATTCCCATCTTGCATGTTTGTCTCATCTGAGGGTATGTTTAGAATTACAATTTGTAATAAATACAAATATATAATTGCAGTAAAAAAAATGAAAACACCAGTTATGCAATGATAAAGCATTCAAAGAGTGTTAAACACATATCAACAATAGAGGGTTACTGCATTTCTAGTGGAATCATTAGTCAATAGTAAGAAAATTTGCACTTCACACTGCTTATACATGCATATGTCTTAGGAATGTGCCTGTTAAAAAGGGGAGTTTTTCCTTGTTTTAAAATCTACATTGCAATGCTGTAGTAAATATTACATGTAATAGTACCCCACCCACTAATGCTAACTTAGATTGTTTACAATTCAGCATATTGCCATTTATCCATATTACTAGCACTTTCACTTAGAGGCTCTTTCATGACTCAAATTTATAATACACTTTACAACCGAATTAATGCAAGTAACGCAAGAGGCTCATGATGGCCTGAATCGCTCTACTGGCAGTTACCTAAATACATCCTTAGGTGAAATAAACAGTAAAGAGTAATCATATTTTTTTCTTTTGATCATCAACTCTAAGCCATGAATGAAAAATCTATTTTTTCTTGGATAACACAAGCCCAAATGTAACATAACTGTGAACAGTGTATTCAACAATACAGAAAAAAAATTCAAAATGTAATTTCTCAATATTTGTTTTTTGAAGTCAAGCCAATTTTGGAATTTTGTACCCATTGTTATCAACAGCCCCAGCAAATTTCAAAGAAATTGAACCAATGTTGTGCACTTGGTGGAGTGGAAAAGAATAAGTCCTCAAATGACTACTTTTTCTCAACTGGTGATTAGATTTTCTTTATTTTCAATTTTATTTTCAGTAGGGTTCTAATTCCCTTGATAGTACAAATACTCTGTGCAGTTTTCAAAAGAACTGGATGAAAGCACTTATCACAAAAACATTTGTAATTTTCACCTCTAAAGACCTATCTTCCCTAACTGTTTCTTGGATTTATTTAAAAAATTAATAAATAAATAAATAAAATAAAGCTAAAAAAAAATGTACAAGTTTCACACACACACACACACACACACACAAATCCACCAACAAATGCAGACTTTATCTCTTACGCAAAAAAAAGGTTGACGGATGGATGCAAAGATAAAACATACAATTAGCTTGAAGCTAAATATCAACGTTAATTAGTTACAGTGAGTATAGTGAACTCAATAGTGAAGGAAAATTGCACTTGGCATTTCTTATATACATGAGGGCTGACTGATAAATGAGTTGTAAGTTGTGTGGTGTCTGTGGTCGTGAGGTGGAGCATCGGTCTGTGTCAACTTTAGGACTGATCATTGGCACACAGATTCGGTGTGAGTACTGGTGTAGTTCCCAGGGAGCAGAATCTAAAGAGATTATTGTAAGATGCAAGAACTTGTTTCTCAATAAATGTAAAATGAATATGTTTAAATTAAACTAGTTGTGAGCCTTGTATTGAAGGAGTTAAACAGGGATGCCTTTTCACAGCCAAACTATTTCCTGACTAATAAAGGCTGTGTACCCAAAGACTGGTGTCATTTGGTCAAATATATCAAAGGGGTAGCGCTCTAAGGTATACAAGGCCAGTAACTTTTTCAAATGTACAAAAATCTCTGAAAGAGCAAAGATTCAATATTTGCATAAGAAAGGTCTAGCACCTAAAGATATCCAAGCTGATATGGAAGCAGTACTAGGGAAGGATGCTCCTTCATACAATACAGTGACAAGGTTGGTGGTGGAATTAAAGCATGGCAGGCAGAGCCTTGAGTATAGTGCACGTCCAGGAAGGCCTGTCACCATTGCAACCCCAGAAATTGTCAGTAAAGTTCTCAATATTAGTATGGCTGACAGGTGAGTTACAGAGCGATATATAGCCAGTACAGTTGGGATTTCATACGAAAGAGTACATTCCATTCTTAGGGACGATCTTGCAGTGTGAAAGCTCTCAGCCCGTTTGGTACCAATACTTCTGACAGTTGATCAGAAGCACAGCAGGCAGACTTTATCGCTTGCTAATCTGAACCTTTAAGAGGCAGATCCTGCTAACTTTCTGAAGAGATTTGTGATTATGGGTGAAACGTGGGTCCATCATTTCACCCCAGAGGCCAAACAATAGTCTTTACAGTGGAAGCATCCTTGTTCAACCCCTCCAAAGAAGGCAAGGACTGTTCCATCATCTGGAAAGATTATGGTCTCGGTTTTCTGGGATGCTGAAGGTATTCAGACGGTAGATTGTCTGCAAAAGGGACATATTAAGCACCACTACTTAGGCAATTAAGAGAAAATGTTAAACTCGAGCACCATGGAAATCTTGGTAAAGGTGTGTTGCTCAACCAGGACAATGCACCTGTTCACAAGTCTATCACTGTCCTGGCTACCATTAACATTTGTGGCTTTGAATTAATTATTCACCTGATCTCGCTCAATCAGACTCTGATCTGTTTCCAAAATTGAAAAAGGCTGTTTCTGGTTCACACCTTCGGTCAGATGATGATGTCATACATACAGTGGGGGGACCTCCTGAATGGTCAAGAAAAGGACTTCTTTTAACCCTTTACCAGACGACAAAATTTTAGCCTTGTCCAAACTGAAAGCATTTGCAGACGACAATTTCAATGTGGCTGAAATGGTGCAATTTCTCTTTGATAGGGTAGAAAACATTGTGGGAAAAGGAGAAAATGCTGGTTACCAGCATTTTCTCCTTTTCTCACAATGTTTTCAAAAGGTTTCTTTCTCAGGGGCATTAAAAAGCGGCATTGTATGGTAAAGGGTTAAAGTGGCATTACGGCCCTTAAACATAACAAAAATGTTTTGTTATTGAAGGAGATCATGTTGAAAAATAATGCAATATATCCGCCAAAAGCCCTTATGAGGCTCACAACTTATCAATCAGCCCTGGTATATGTCTTAGTCTTATGAATGTGCCATACGAATGGCTTTCTCTGTTCTAAAATGTACATTGTGCTACAGGTGTAAATTGCTTAGGCAGCTGATAGATAGAATATGGAATATATCAGTAAATGTCGTCTTACATCATCTGCCCACTAAACACCCCTCGGAATGGAATGTTTTATAATATTTTTTTGAAATATTAATTCTAAACTAATAATTCTATGCTTTTATTCTGCAGTAAGCGGTCATAAAATATTTCATTCAATTCCAAATTCCCATTGACTTAAATACATTTTTCAGTGTGCAATATACTAAATTACGATGCTTCATGCAATCATAAGGAAAACTATACTGGTAGAAAGCCAGGTTACAGGGGCCATTTTCACTAATGCTATTATTTCCTTACATGACATCGAACTTGTCACACTCTAAAACTTGGTGATATTATGTTTGTGTTAAATTTTGGCGACGTCGCCATTGATGTCCATGTGAAAAAAACTTTTTCGAAAATGTTGGTCAGTTTTTGAACAGCTACATTTCTGTCAAATTGCATTGCATTGACTTTCTTTCCGAGGACTGATGATAGTCATTGCGACAGGATTCATTCCTCTCTCACCGCTGACCATTGTTTCGACAATGGTTATGTGGGAAAGCAGCCAGTGGCTTGGAAAGAATATTTCGTGGAGTACTGGTAAAAGAAACTCCATGATGTTGAAAACTGTGTTAAACACTATACAATCAATACAGTCAACATTGCATTTATTTTCAAAATACACATTTCAATGTCATACTTATTTTTCTTTATTTTCATACAAGTTCATAACTACAGCATCATTTTTTAAAGCCGCAGAAAAGTAAAGTTGGAAATACATGTCAGTCAGTGAGGATTCGGACAATAATGGAAATATTTACAGCCACTATCTGTTAACAACTTATATTAATGTCCCATATGTGCTTCTGTAGATTGAAAAATCTATTATGTCCCATTCATTATTTCTCAACTATCGGGGTTTCTTTTTTAAGAAAAGTTACAAAATGACAATAATGTAATTGAATTTATGACATCCACTTGATATATTATGAATAATTAACATGTTTGGCGGATATATTTGATAAAATTTGTGATGATGTAAATGTTAAAACCTAGCTTGTGCTGACCTTATTCAAAGATGATTGTTGGCAGATCGACGGCTGCTACTTCAATGAAAATTGTAATAATGTGTGTTTTCAATCTTTATTCTATGTATAATTACCTGAAATTTACCTAGAACGATCCTGAATCATCTACTTCGTGATTTGTTAACATTTTTATTTAGAAATCATATGGGCGTCGCCATTACACTTTGTATGACATCATATGAATCAGCATGTGATATTTGACATCTTCTACTGGTACAGTAGCACAGTCGGACCATTTCCGAAAGTGATGAAAATAGCTAACTTTAGTCATAAAATTCGCTCTATCTGCAAGAGCAAAATTCGGGGATTTTTAACGGTGAATATATCTCACGCAATAGTTTCGCCAGGTGTACTTAGAAATTCTTTTGCAATAAGTTCTAGGTCTTTTCTTCACTGACTGGCCCACAACCACATAGCTGACTTAGAGACTAAGTGGTTACATGATTGCTTGATTTCCTTGAAAAATGGTTCAATGCCAAATGCGTACTTTTGCAAAAATAATTTGACATATCAGGTTTTAAACTTTTTACCACACAACAAAATTTGGGACAGCCCCAAATTGAAAGCATTTGCACATGACAATTTATTTATAGCTCAAATAATAGGATTTACCTTTGAAAAAGTAGAAAACATTGTGGGAAAGGAGAAAATGCTTGATACCAGCATTTTCTCCTTTTCCCACCACAGTGTTTTCACCTTTTCCCCCCACAGTGTTTTCAAAAGACATCTTTCCCAGAGTCGTCAAAATTCGAGATTGAGTCGTAAAGGGTTAAAAGCTGTCTACACCATTGCAGTAATTTTTAATGACTTCAATGATATTTTTTAGAAGCAGATCTTGTTTGCATTATTGTTAATTTTACTTGTTGTTGTAGATTGAGCTACAGGAAAGAGAAGAAAGAAAAGAGAGAGAAAAGAAACAGGAGGAACAGAGGAAGAAAGATGAAGCAGAACGAGCAGCTGAAGAGGCAATAAAGGTAGGAGGATTTGTTGTGTTTTATAGGGCTTACTCATATCCTGACACAATTTTGCTGCAAACACATTCACATACCAAAATTTAGACTTGGCTCAAATGACACAATTTGTCTCTGAAACGATAGAAAAATTAAGGAAAATGGAGAAAATACTTGTTACCACCTTTTTTTCCTGTTTTCACAACATTTAGACTTGGCTCAAATGATGCAGTTTGTCTCTGAAACATTGTGGGAAAAGGGAAAAATGCTTGTTACTACGTTTTTCTCCTTTTCTCACAATATTTGCAAAAGCTTTATTCCTCCAACTTTTAAACACAAGATTGATTTGTAAAAGGTTTATGTGTCTTAGTCGATACAAATTATGACTCATTTGATGTACATGTATTTACTGTTTGCCAAACGACAAAATTCGAAAGCATTTGCAGATGACAAATCAAATTTGACCTATATTGTGAGACTTTTCTGTGATAGGGTAGAAGAGATTATGGGAAAAGGAGAAAATGCTGGTTTCAATCATTTTCTTGTTTTCCCACAATGTTTTCAAAGGCTTCTCACTCGGGGCCATTAAAAGCTGGGACTTTTTAGTAAGGGGTTAACCAGTGGAGTAATACAGTGCCATCATGGCTCTCATGTTGTCATGAGGGTAATAATACTGATCAAACTCCATGCATTTAGTTTGCATTGTTGTTTGTATTGGGTTTCTTTCAGTTTCAAACATTAGTATACTTCAACACTTCATGGAAGTGTCCATGGGCAAAACACCCCAGAGCCCTAGCCTAGTACTTGTGAAGCCTGGGACATGCACGAAGAAGTAAACTGTCACCAAGATATGACTGAAATAATGTTGAAAGTGGTGTAAAACACCATTCAATAAATAAATACATGTACTTCAGCAGTTGATATTGTGGCACTTGTATATAAACAGCAGTCTACTATAATAACAAGGAATATGTAGCAATGAATCAGAATATTGTACATTAATATTCTGAAATGTAATATGAATGTTTTATTATGCAGGGGTGTGGAAATACTATGCCCAACTCGTCCGACTAGGGAAAATTCAGCGTTGGACAAGTGACTTTTTTCAGTCTAGTTGTCCGTGGACAAGTAGAAAATAGGAGGAAAATTTTGAAACAAAAATCTGTTGTATATACATATCCATTGAAGTACATATGCTCTCACTTCGTACAAAATGACATTTTAAATGATAAACAGTGTCTTGAGATGATCCCTGATTTCTGGAAACCCAAATTACACATTTGGTCTACCTCTGCTTTCACAGTATACGACAGGATCGGTAAAATATGCTGCTGTTTTTACACGCATATTCTTTAGAAAAATGTCTAAACACCTTCAAGATTGTCATTATGGATTAAAATAATTTTATTGGTATCATTTTAGCACTGATTCAGAGATCTTTGAGGATATGTCACACATGTGAAAATTTTTGCCATTAATATGATTTTAAACACCTTTTGTGCAATGGGCCATGATTTAACACCTCTGCCAGAAGCTGTCTCAATATCCAAAAGTTTTCGATTCAGCGATTAATATATTGGTGCATAAAATCAGAGATTTTTTTTTTTTTTTTTTAATCAAATCTTTGATGCAGACGGAAAGTAGAAAGTCTGAGACACCGAACCATTTGGCAGCTCCAAACGTAAAATGGACCGTGACAGGAAAGATGATAAAAACATTTTTTTTTTTAAACGAGGCATGCTTGAAAGAATTCCCGTGGTTAAATGCAGACGATTGTAACAATATTTTCTTAAGAAGTATCCCCATGTTGTGGACATGTCACTTTATGTATACCATCTAAAATCGTTTTGTTTTGGACAAGTGAGCCACACTGGCGGACAAGTAGATTTTTGTAATATACTTGTCCGTGGACAAATAGAAATTTCTAAGATTTCCACACCCCTGTTATGTTTATGTGATTTATTTAAGTGTCGTTTTATACATGCTCTATCCAAATACCAAATGTTTGACCTTTACCAGATGACACATATTTCCTTTTATCTCTTTAACAAATGACACAATTTTAGAATAGTCCGAATTGAAAGCATTTGCAGACGACAAATTAAATGTGACTCAAATTTTGATACTTGTTTTGGAAGGTAGAAAACATTGTGGGAAAAGGAGAAAATGTTGGTTACCAGCATTTTCTCCTTTTCCCACAAGGTTTTCAAAAGGCTTTTTCCTCAGGGTAGTTAAAACTTGGGATTGTGTGGTAAAAAGTTAAACTAAACCTTTAAATTATCATAATATTTGCTTTTCAGGCTGAGGAGGAAAGACTGAGGAAAGAGGAACAGGAAAGACAGGAACATGAAGAATATCTAAAAATGAAAGAAATGTTTTCAGTGGATGAAGAAGGAGAGACAGAGCAAATTGGAGAAGAAGAGGTATCATTAGCAATTTCTCCTTTTGCCACAATATTTTAACATACATGTACTAATTATCCGTATCCAGCAGATATGCTTCTTCATTTTTTTACCACAAATTTCTCATCATAGAATTAAAAAAAAATTGTTAATGGTGAAAGTACTCAGTAAATGAAATGGATTTTTTTTATCCTTAAGCTGCTATATAAATGACATGAGACTTTCAAGTCAATTTTAAAAAACTCATTTTTTTGCTCATTCATAAATATTTTCGGGGGGGGGGGGGATATCTCAATATCAGTGGATGAAGAAAGGTCAAGGTCAGACTAAAATGTGTTGCTAGCCATTTAAAAAGACCCGTGTTTCAAACTTCTTTTTCAGCCTTCTAACTACCTTGTGGCATACATGTATTTTTAATATTATATGGACGCAGCTAAATATAACCTGGTATGTTTTTTGTGCATTAACATTTGCTAGGTCCCGGGGTAGGTGTTTGAGTCGCCCTAAAAGGTGAGGGTTCCAACCTTTTTTGAGAGACCCAGTGAATGTTGCATCTTTACTAAATTGTACACCAGTCCAAATTGAAAGCATTTGCAGACTACAAAAGAAACGTGACTCATAAACTGAAATTAGTTTTGGGAAAGATAGAAACTGTTGTGGGAAAAGGAGAAAATGCTGGTAATTTCTCAGGGTCGTTAAAAGTCACTATTGTATGGCAAAGAGTTAATGCATGATAAACCATACTTGGTTGCTAGTCTTGCATATCATTTTGCACTCAATATAGAGAACATATGTGCATGCAGGATAAAATGTGACAGACAAGTAGTAAATTTCAACTTGACTGTCATCAATTGAAGAAGGATAAGGTGGAAATCAAACATTTTAGTTGTGATAGATCTCCTCACTCCAAACACGTTGTTTGTTTACATTCAGGTATGAATGGCATACTTACTTAGATCTAGGATGACATCAAAAAATGACATCACTTTGATGACATCATCAAATTATCGGATAAATATTTCAAGCTAGTAATCTTGTGTCATTTGTGTATTAACCCTTTCCCAAACGACAGATGTTGGACTGGTCCAAACTGAAAGAGTTTGCAGACGACAATTTTAAATTTGATGAAAATGGCAGAAAGTTCTCAAAAAGGGTAGAAAACACTGTGGGAAAAGGAGAAATTGCTCGTTACAAGCAATTTCTCCTTTTCCCACAGTGTTTTCAAAAGACTTGTACTGCAAACATGTGAAAACCAGGGCTTGTTTGGGAAAAGGTTAATACAGCTTCTTCATTATTGTGCCTGATGTTTATAAAAAGTCACCATTCTGTCACAAGTTCAAATTAATCTGACCCTGCTGACTTTATTTTGGCCAAAATTTTTAAACAGCTGCATGCAGTCTGTAAGTTTTTTCCTGTAGATTTTAGTGTAAATGTAAATGCGGGGCCCAGGCCATCTTAAGCCATATTAAGCAATGAAGTTCAATGGGTATTTTGTTTTTACAAATTTTCCTTGTTTCGTTTGCCCCGCTAACTTTACTCTGTTGCTGGAGAGAATGGGGCTATTTACATGGATGCCCAATGTGCGTGTTCAACCCTTTACCACACAATCCTGACTTTCAGTGACTGTAAAGAAGAAGGCTTTTGAAAACATTGTGGGAAAAGGAGAAAATGCTGGTAACCAGCATTTTCTCCATTTCCCACAATGTTTTCTATTCGGTCAAGGACAAAATTTATCATTTGAGCTACCTTCAATTTTCTGTCTGCAAATGCTTTCAGTTTGGACAAATCTAAAATTTTGTTATTTAGCACAGGGCTAAAATACCGAAAGCTGTGCTAAAACAGTGTTAAGTTAATGCATGGTTAGAGCTCTATTAAGAGGACAGCCTTTAACCCTTTCCCAAACAAGCCCTGGTTTTCACGTGTCTGCAGTACAAGTCTTTTGAAAACACTGTGGGAAAAGGAGAAATTGCTCGTAATGAGCAATTTCTCCTTTTCCCACAGTGTTTTCTATCCTTTTTGATAACTTTCTGCCATTTTCATCAAATTTAAAATTTTCGTCTGCAAACTCTTTCAGTTTGGACCAGTCCAAAATTTGTCGTTTGGGAAAGGGTTAACAGGCATACCTATAGGTTTCTGTGCAAGAATATCCTCTACATGCATTTCTATTTTCTTTTCAGTCACAGTCATTGCTTCAGAAATTTATCGATTATATAAAGGTAGGTGGAGAAAGCTTTGCGTTTTTTTCTTTGTAATAGATTATGAGTATTTTTTTGTTTTTTTGTCTTGCAGAAAACTTCTTTGAAAACACTGTGGCAATAGGAGAAATTTCTGAATTAGCTCTTTGTTTCTTTGAAAATGTTTTCACATGTATTTATGTGATACTTTATGTTCAGTTCCCAGACTATAAAAGGATGTTTATGAAGTTACATGCTTCAAGTTTTTTAACCCTTTAAGTAATAATCCCATGTTTTCACAACCCTTAAATATAAGCTGGTAACCAGCATTTTCTCCTTCCTGTCAAAAGTGTTGTCTGTGTTTTTGGAAACAAAAACCCATTATTTTAGCATCACAGACCAAACACTTGAAAATCAGGGCTTCAAACATAAACCTTAGGAAGAATGTTTTCACATCTTTTTACATATTGACAATTATCACCAGAAACCCAGAGAGCATGTTATAACTGAGCCATGCTCTGGCAAAAAGGAGTTTAATGTGTCACAGTGATACATTTTACATGAAACTTGTCACATAATTATGGAACTATGAAATCCATTTTGATAAACAACCATCTGAATCATGAGGTAGACTTGTCGTTTGACATGCAGAAATTTGCCAGTAGCAGAAACTTATGTCTTAGGTCAGCCTGTGTGGGTTGCACAGACTGACCTAGGGCGATACTTTTTGCAGATGTGTTTAACCCCTTTTCACAGAGCATGGTTTATGTAGTGAACAGTGTAAATTTAAGATCTGGTGGTATGTCATTTGCAATCTGATCTAAAGCTGCTTTGACCTTGAAAGACAGTCTGATTTTAATCTACATTGTCAACAAAAATAACTTAATCTTGATGTTCTAAGGCTTACGCCTTCTTGCCTGTTGCTTACCCATTCCTTCACAAAGGTAGGTAAGAAGCTGTTACACAGCTATTACAAGAAATAAATAGTTAAACAAATTCTAACTCTCTACCAAGTGACAAAATTTTAGACTAGTCTACGTAGAAAGCATTTGCAGATCTATGGCATGTTAAATATAGCTGAAATGATTGTAATTGTCAATGAAACTGTAGAAAACTTTCTGGGAAAAGGCAAAAATGCTGGTTATCGGCAGTCTCTCTTTTCCCTCAAGGTTTTCAAAAGGCTATTTCCTCAGGATTGTTAAAACTTGGGACTGTGTGGTAAAGGGTTAACCATTTACCAGAGTTTTAACAACCTTGAAAAAAAAAGCCTTCAAAAGCATTGTGGGAAAAGGAAAAATGCTGGTTACAAGCATTTTCTCCTTTTCCCACAACGTTTTCTAATCTATCAAAGACAAGTTCCACCATTAGTCACATTAAATTTGTCATGTGCAGATGCTTTCAATTTGGACAAGTTAACAATTTTGTTGTTTAGTAAAAGGTTAAAAAAAGAGGTGAAATAAGCTTAATATGGTAGACACTTGCATTATGATGATTATTTTACATGACCTGGTGGAAGACAGGTTGTGTGGCACAATCACTGTAATACAATTTGGAATATTCAAACTGTTATCAGCTGAACTGAAATACAGAGCTGTCTCTGATCTGTTTTATCCCAATAATACACAGGCTAATTTTAGACCAACCAATAATTAGTGCTTGAGTGATACAAATGAAAACTATAGGAAGGGATAAGATTTCACCCCATGCATGATTTACTGGACATTCTGACATGACATGTGAATTCAGCTCTACAAACACAGTGCAACAGAAGCATGGAGAAATCAAAAGTCATTCTATATTCTATATAAAGTGAAAATTAATCTGCATCCTCTTTAGTATACTAAGTACGAACTTTTTTTTCCTTTTATCAAGAGTTGATCATGTTAGGATAGAAATAATCTTTTTCTATCAATGTTTTCAAAAGCTTTATATATCAGAAGTGTAGTTGGTAATTGGTTGATGTAACCTGTCTGCAAGCTATTATAGATTTTTGTACACCATTTCAGGAAATGAAAGTTGTTATGTTAGAAGACCTTGCAGCTCATTTTCAGTTAAAAACACAAGTAAGTAACCTTTTTTTCTTCAAAGATTAAATTTTTCAACACTCTGTTCTTAGAAGGGGACCAGCTATTGCCAAGTTAAGCTGTTTTTGCATGGATATTTCTCAAAAATTAATTTGAAGGGATCTTATTTTTTCAGTAGAGTTTTATGTTCAGTCTGTTGGTCATATTTTTGTGTCTGCTCTATATCTTGTGAACCATTTATCACATTTTAGAACTGTTTCACACAGAACAGAAGTTTCACATTACCAGTCCCAAAGGCTAAGGTCGTAGCAGGGTGCTCAAAGTTTGGAAGCTCCTGTTTTTATTAAAAACAAAGAAGCTTTAACCCTTTACCACACAAACTTTTAAATAATGACTTTTGTTGACCCAGAGAAAGAAACCTTTTGAAAACATTGTAGGAAAAGGAGAAAATGCTGGTAAGCAGCATTTTCTCCTTTACCCACAATGTTTTCTATCCTTCCCAAAACAGTTTTATATATTTTGTAGTGTAAAATGCTTTCACTTTGGATTTATCTAAAATTTTGTTGTTTGGTAAAAGGTGAAGATAAATTTGGTCATACATGTATATATTCTTGAAAGTGCACATTCAAGATGACACATGTTTTATAACGTATAATTCTGGAGCTGCAATGCATGCAAAAGTTAATAGGATAACATTTTTGAAAAACTTAGCAGTGTGAGGGTCAACTAAATTTGCTTTTCAGCTATTGTAGATCAAAGTCAGACCAGACAGAATGTGAACAGTCTGTATTAACAGCTAGTTTTGAAAATTATTTAGCTGAAATAGCATAGAATTTGCATTACATGTATCTCTGTGACTGACATGTCCCTTTCCATTTTTCATCTGGTGCTCTAGGATTACTGTAAGAATGTTATTTTTACATCAATAGAACTCTGTCTGCAAGTTTTCAAACAACAAGAATGTTATTTTTACATCAATAGAACATGGTCTGCAAGTTTTCAAACTGTCTCACTTAAAAAAAAAAAACCTTAAAATTGGGTAAGGTAGATTTTCTAGAACTTGGCATACTGAAAATGTTAATTTTCATTTATCTTAATTAGATTTGATCCTCTATCAAACAATCACTTCTTTTCACAACCCTGAAGCCTTTATAAGACAATGTGGGGAAAGGGAAATAATGCTGGTAACCACAGTTCTTTTTTTTTAATCTTTTACAAAACTTTAATCATATTAGTAGCTTTAATTGTTGTGTTCAAAAGCTATCAATGTCAAAGGGTCCAAAATATTGGCATTTGGTGAAAAGGTAAAGCATCTAAATAGTACTTCTGTCATTTTCTCCTCAACAGAACTGCATCGAAAGAATTCAACAGCTACAGGCAGAGGGCCAGTTGACAGGGGTGATTGATGACCGTGGAAAATTTATTTATATCACGATGGAGGAATTGGAATCTGTCGCCAAATATATTCGCCAGCATGGAAGGGTGTCGATATCTGATCTGGCAGACTCCAGTAACAGACTAATCAATCTGAACCCTGACAATGCTGAGGTGCAAAAGAAACTGTTTATTGGTGACAATGCTACAGATTTAATGGATGTAGAAGTTGCTGCATGAAAAATGACCCTGAACCCTTCACCAAACCATCTAACCTTTCAACAATCCTGAGAAAACAAGGCTTTATGAAACAATGTAGGAATAGGAGAAAATCCTGGTAACTAGCATTTTCTCTTTTTCCCACAATGTTTTCTACCCCATCAAAGGCAGATCCCATAATTTCAGCCACAGTTAATTTGTCGTCTGAAAATGCTTTCTAATTGGACAAGCCAAAGATTTTTATTGTTTGGTAAAGAGTTAAAATGCCAAGTATAAGTATGATGCTTTCGTGGACAGCATATTTCAAGGTCAGACTACACAGAACATAGTCTGATCTTTATATTATGCTTTCTGATACTATTTGAGATATTTTGGCAAAAATAGCAATGAAATTGCAAGTATTTGACTTTTTATACAATTGAAAGTATCACTTTCATTGACCCCGGAGTCAAAAAATTTAACCCTTTATAAAACAATTCTGTATTTTCACAACTCTAAGGACACAGGGTTTTTGTAGCCATCATTTTCTCCTTTTCCAATAATGTTTCCTAGTTTTTCAAAGACCAGTTTCATCATTTGAGACACATTTGTCTTCTGCAAATGCTTTCAGTTTGGTTATGTGTAAACTTGGGTCATTTGGTAAAGAGTCAAAAGGTAAAAGAAATACAACAGTTTATTACTGACATCTGATTGAATGGTTACTGTAGAAATTTAATGTGAAAACTTAGACCTTTTATGATACATGTATCTGTTATTACTGAAGACATTTGCTTCAAACATGGTTGATTGGTGGTGCAGTGGTAAAATGCTGGACTATCAATCCTGAGGTCTGATGTTCGATATCCAGCCTGGCCAGTACTTTTCTGAGACACTTTGTGTTTCCCATCTAACTAGAGGTGAACTGGTTTGAAACCCAGAGGTAGACTCATGTGTATCGGTGCTTTACACCGGGCATGTTATAGAACAAACAGGGTCTTTTCGAAGAAGAGCTAGGGGCTTGCACCCAGATCTCCTTGTATCCAATTTTTTCTCTCTAATGGTCCAATCCATATATGCCTAGAGCACGGAGGGACCGTAATCCTACAAAGTCATCATCATCAGGTATACAGTCTTGTAGTGATATGGCTTAAATAAGAGGAATAGTAATAAGTGTGTAAAAAAGCATGGTATTAACTTGCAAAACATTTGGGTAATAAAAGTGCTGGATGTTTTATTTACATAAAAACTGTCTTTCAATTGCCAGTTTGCAGTGTAGCTACATGTATGTATTGTCAGGCAATTAAGAAAGTCCTTTATTTTCTTTTTACCAATGGGAGCTGCCGAAACTCAGAAAAAGTCCTGTTAATTCTTTCTATACCATACACAACACCAAAAGGTTTGTGGACAGTGTAGATTAAGATCAGTCTGATCGCTGATCTACACTGACTTTATTCTAGATTATGACCATACTGTATCTTAATCTTTCAACAGAAATGTATTTGTGGCCATTGAGAAAATGCAATTTTTTTATTTGGTAATAAAACATTTACAACATATTGTAGGAGCATATGAAGTACTTGTACCGCAGCACATAACTTAGTGACAATTGGAGACCATGCTAACCCTTCAGCTGCTATACAAGTTAAATGAAACGAAAAGAGTTAAACACTAACATGTCAATATCTTCAACTCTTTACCAAAGGATAAAACTTTAGACTTTTCCCAACTGAAAGCATTTACAGATAAAAAACTAGATGTGGCTCAAATGATGTAGATTTGGTCACCAGCATTTTCTTTTTTCTTGTTGTCAAAATACGGTTATTTGGTGATAGGTAAACCTTTTGCCACACGATCTCAACTTTAACGACCCCGAGGTGGAAGGCTTTTGGAAACATGTGGGAAAAGCAGAAAATACTGGTTACCAGCATTTTCTGCTTTTTCCACAATGTTTCTACCATTTCAAAGACAAATTCTGTTATTTAACCACATTAAATTTGTTGTCTGCAAATGCTATTGATTTTGGACAAGTCTAAAATTTGGACAAGTCTAAAATTTTGTCGTGTGGTAAAGAGTTAATAATTTTTACTCGTCATTTACTAGTTTGATAACTCACCTTTAGCCTCTGCAATAAGTTCCTTACTTCTGGCTTTGAAAGTTACAACTTTCAGATTTTTCCGCTCCAATAAAGTACAAAACACACTGATTATTTTCCTTGCTGTACACAAAATCTCTTACTTTGCCAATGTAGTAAAATGCCTTCGGCTGTATATACTCATCTTCATGTAAATTTATAATCTGAGTTTCTAGTCTATCAATTTCATACTTCATGCTATGATATTCAGAAAACCCGCAATTGATATCAACTGTGACAGGGTTGATTTTTGTAAAAACGGACAGTGTAGAGGTTTTATGCCTCTTACTTCGCTCATATAGTTCTAAGTGAAATAAACTATTCACTATTTTTGCAAAATCTCCCTTGAAACACCATAGGACACTTTTCTCCACAATTCTATGATAAACTCCAGCTTCTATTTCTTCCTTGTGTTTTGGTTCCAAGGAATGTATGGCCAGTTCTAAAAGTTCAGGATTTTGTCCAAGAATTGCCAGACTATACAAAGGACCATCGGTTTCAAATCCGAGACCCTTCTCCACCAGGCTTTTCAGTTTCATGAAACCGCCAGGCCTTTTCGACCATTTTTGCAGTAGGTACTTTGGTACTTTCACAGAGTGATGGTGCATCTTCTTTGATGACTAGAATGATACGAAAAATATCAGTTAAATATGATTTAAGAAGTTGCTTCATAAAGTCGGTTTTTTTTGTGAAAGTTTATTAAGAACATGGATGCTTATAGTGAAGTTCAACTGCAGAACTGTTCCTTTTAACAAAGCCTGAAAATTATTTTAAACAATCCACATTTTCAACTTGACCCTTCTGTGTTTCAAGCCCTGTACACTACAGAGAGAGTTGGCTGTACTCTTCAGCACTTCAACCGGTTTGAAATTATCTAAGAATTACATCATGCCTGTATTTATTGTTTGAAGCGCTTGAATCAACCTAAGTTAACTCTTAATCTGCTAAATAAGTGAAATGAAACCTTAAAGCCGATAGTGAGAAGCAAAATTTTGCTATTTCATAGGTATTTTGGGATGAAAAAATATCTCCTTCTCGCACAGTGTAGATCCAAGATCAAACTGCACGTTCTGTGCAGTCTGATCTTGATCTGCACTGTCGGCAAATGGTCTTTGAGTTGCGCTTTGCAGCCAAAGGGTTAATTTTGGGACAATTTATATCAAATTCAGATTGCACAGAACATGCAGCCTGATCTGAGATCTATACAGTCCGCTACTTTGATAAGTTTTCTAGTAAAAACAACCCGGAAAGAGCAGTATTCGGGCTGTGTCTCTTAACTGAAAAGTTCCAGTTCTTAAATTCAGCACATTAAGGGTTACCTCTTTATCAAACAACAAAATGATAGACTTATCGTTACAGATACATACTGGCACATATTCCTTGTTTCTTTTCTGTTGACTTAGAATAATTAGTTGCTTTATTTAACAAAAGGGCGAAGGTTTAGTCGAAATGCAATGTCACAGCTTTCAAAGTTCTGGACCTTACTGTAAAAAAAATTGAACAAAATGTGGCGTACCGGAGTTTGATTGGCTCGCCTTACGTTAACTGCTCTTGCATGGTGGTACTCGGGTCCTCTCATGAGAAACTTCTAGTAATTACTAGAGAACAACAGTTTGTCCAGTTTATCTGAACCGTCTGTCTTGTCTCTGCTGGCCTGAAGCAATTCATCTAGGGAATTCAAGGACTGTACCTGTAGTGAGGGAACAGGAGTGCCTCGACAGCTGCCCCTTTCCTCACAGACATGACAAAGAAGCTGCTTGTTTAAAAGTGTCGACGTTTGTACACATTTATGAAATAGCAGGTGCATGCAGTCCAAATAGGTAGTCTAGTAGATTCCTTTTTGCAATCAGAACACTCTGAAACAACAATGTTCAAAGTGATACACACCAACCTTTATTCAGCAAGCACTCAAAATATATGGGCCATGTTCTGGCAAAAGGGAGCCTAATGTATCTTAGCGATGCAAGCAAGTCATCACATGATTACAGATCCCATAAAACCCATTTTGTCTTGCAACTTGCTGAATCCTGAAGTAGACTGGTCCTTGGACATGCAGAGAAATGACCTATAGCAAAAAAGTTTCGGCCCAGGCGAGACTGAGCAGGTTGACCTGACTCGATACTTTTTCACAGAGCATTGCTCAGATTATGCCACTAAATGGGGCTATTCCGGTTTTTATCAGCATATCAAACTTTTTTTTTTATCACTCAATTAACAGGGGTAACAACCTACGTCATAGCATACGTCATTGGAGACATTTTAAATCCGCCATTTTCGTTTTAAAAGGTAAGTTTTTCAGTTGTACATTATTGTTATTCAAGATCTGTCCAAACAAAGCAGTGCATATGGTACCTGACAACTTTCTTCGTTAGTATACATTAATATTTTGTCCATTAGTTTCGTTGATTTTGCAATTACCTCCGCACAATTTTCGAAGCCGGTGACACATGTGCGATTTAACAATAGATCTCGTATACACTTCATCCGAAATTGTAATATTTACAATGATAATACTAAATTCTATCAAGAAACATTTGCATATGGTGATCATTTTGATAGTATTTAACCGAGAAACGACTGTAAGACTTCGTTTTCACTACGGGAATTTGAAAAAGCATTGACTGATTGGACATTACAGGCCCGTAGGAACGGGGGGGGGGGGTTTAGAAAGGCCAATATTTTTTACAATAAGCGTAAATGAAATACATGTAGGCTATTAGTGTGTCGTGCAACACAACAATCTATGAAGAATATCTCCCTACCCCCCCAAGTTAGCCCCCCCCCCCGCAATATTGAATTGCTTCCTACTTGTCTGCATTACTAATAAACATGTACAACATATTTGTTGTTGTTGTGTGTGTTTTTCTTTAATGGGCTTTTACGCCGTTCTGAACAATCTTTCAGTTATATCACGGCGAAGTTCACTTACTCATGTGCTTCCTGGGTATCACCAGTACTAGGCTGGGGCTCTGACATGTCTCGCCCAAGGACATACCCACGTGACCAGCGGCGCGGGGGGGGACTCGAACCCGCAACCCTCGACACCTCTCGCGATTACCGGATTACAAGTCCGACGCCCTAACCACTGAGCCACGCAGGACCCCCATCATATTTGTAGTCATTTTGATTATAACATTTTTAGCACTGGATATGAGATCATGCGCGGATCCAGAGGGGGGACCGGGGGTCAGGACCCCCTCTGGAATTTTGGCAAAACTGTGTTTATCGGATTCGTGAAATCTGGGAATCAAAATATCATGTCACCCGTCACGCAAAAAGGGACATTCAAGGAATTCTGTTAAGCAAATATTTAAAAAAGAGATTTGATCCAGCAGCGGTTAATCAGGGTTGATATATCAGTATGGATATAAAGTAAGGTAGAATGACAAAAAGTCTGCAATACGCGCAGTCTGACCAGGGTCGATACTTTGTCAATAAGGTCTTGTGTAGACCCTACGGCTGTCAGTCAGTCTCCGTACGGAGCCAGTAGGTTGATTCGGTCAAGATTTAGTACCAAGACATTTCACGGCCACCGTACGATGTCCGTACAGCGACCGTGCGATGCCTCTACTACGTGTTTACGGGTAAGAGACACCGTATGGTCTTGTGATTTTCAAAAATATGTTTTCCTTTTTGTTAAACGTGATTGCAAGGTCTACAGCGCCCGTAAAACCGTGCGATAATCGCACGGACACCGTATGCCTCCGCACGGGGACTGCACGAATTTGGAGTTACGGTGAGTTCACGGGTGCCGTAAGAGCTCCGTAGGCCAAATGTAAACTAGGCTTTATACAGAAGGATCCGGTTCTGATTGTGTCTTCCATGGTTATTAACTGGTTAGCAAGCGGGTTAGTGAATTGTTCTGACGTAACTAGATTTCAAAACGATTGCTTCAGGATCACTTTAACTCTGTACTAGATCAATAAGCAGTGTTTGGCCCCAGGAAATACGGCATAAGATTTAAAATCAGACGACTTGAGAATCTCGCTTGCACCGGTAGTCGAGTGGGAATTTCCTTTGGCAGGGCATATCTTAGCCCAAGCCAAGTCCTAGCGATACCAAAGAAGTACATGAATACGTAAACTTCGCTGGGTTTAGCTGAAAAAAAAGTCCAAGTTTAGCATAAAAACGCAATGAAGCAAAACAAACAAAAGGGGGAAACGCTCTTCCCTCTATTGAATCCTGATGATATAGCTTCAAGTACTCGATCTTACCCAGATGTTATTGACATGTGAAAAAGTTTCAGGTAGGAAACTCAGTTCATTCCAAGGCAGACCGCCCATACCATTACTACCGACCAAAGCCGGGCAGTCCATGTTTGACAGAGTTAATCTGATCGGCAATGTCAGGCTAACTTTAATAATACCATTTTGTACTGATGTGATATTCTCAATTCCGACAAAACCTATACTTTTCCGAAGAAATAATAAAGAAGAAACAGTGAGCTTGAACTGTTCTCTACGTGAACAAAGAGTTGATCATTTAGGCCCCTATCCATGAGATAAGGTAAGGAGAGTTTAAAGTCTCGATGTTCAAACTTGATAATAATGGGACAAACTATAGTTCATTCCCGTTATATCGAAATCAAAGTGGCTCTCTGAAATACTTCGAGATTTCATTAATTCGACATATGAGGTTTTGATATTTGTTACCAAAAAATCATGCAACCACATTAAGAGTATCATGAGAATGATGTCGATTTATTTTCAATGTGGTCACTTTCTCACCATATCATTCTGTTACCTTGTTTTAAAAGTATTTGTTTACAACTGGGACAGAATTTCTTAAATATTAAGAAAATCTTTTCTGAAACCACTCGTTTTAAAATTTGGATTTTTTTTTTTTTTTGGCAAGAAAGCTTCAAGTCGACTTAAGTAGTTATTTGTGAAATTAAAAGTGAAGTCGAAATAACGACAATCAAGGTCGACCGCAGACTACGTATCACAGACTATTCAAGGATAACATTTCGTGTTCCAATTATATCTATCATATTAAGACAAATTTGAGAAATACAATCAAGGCATTGTTATATATGTTAACAAACAGTCCAACGAATTAAATATCAACAACCAATTATAAGAATGTGGTTGTTTTCCTGAAATATTCGAACTGATTTTGTTTACTAGTGCTTGTGTACATGCAATTCTTCAATTCGCAACTCTTGTTGGTTACTCATTTCGTCCGATCAATTTTCCTACAACAACACAATTGATTCTATTGATTTTATCTCAGTGTCTCAAAATCGCTTTCCATGATTGTCAGCCCGTCACCCTTTTCGTGTGCGTATACAACATCAATGCCTTTGCAAGTGTTTACGACACCAGTCGACCTAATTCACACCACTGCATCAAATCCCGCATTGAATGATGGGTAGCAAACATTGCAAATTACAAAATAATGGTATATTAGCAATTTGCATCAGTGATTATAAAAGCAAATGAGGGAAATCGAATGCAATAGCAACAAATTGTAGCTTTTCTGCAGAAATGTACCCGATATCTGTGTATAAATAGACTGTTGACAATGCCGTTAAGAATAATTGTGTTGAAGTGTTTAGAGCTACAACATTGTTTCATGGCATTTTGATTTCACGAATAGGACAAATATATTTACCGTCACCAGATGAAGTAGGTATTTTAAGTAAATTTTAGATACATATATCTTTTTTTAAAGTAATTAATCTGCACTTTGCGCACAAAATGGCGGCTATTCAAAATGTTTCCGACACCTCTGCTATGACGTAGGTTGTCACCCTTGATTAAGTAGGACAGTGGTTTGCAAACCGCCGATTAATAAGAAAGAAAATTGTAAGATTTTTTTTTACTACCTTGCTGAGTTTATACCGAGACATTTTTCCAAGCTTATAGGGGCTATATTTATTAGTAGCTAGTTATATGCTAGCTAACCCTGGCTGGATGAATCGTACAAGGTAGGTTTTAGTGAATAAACGTATATTATTTTGAAATTCGCAGCATTGAATGCCGCCTTGAAAAGTAGTAAGGGTTTGTACCCAGACTGCCAATATCAGAATGTATTTTAAAAAATGCCACCTAGCGGAGGATAATGCCAGAATTTCCCATATGCTTGTAGGAATGTCACATGATCAATGGCGCCCGTCATTTATGTGGGACACTGGTTCGATGACGTCATACCTGGTCACAAAAAATATCCGGAGTTCTCGATTGCATAACATTTGGTGCTCTGTGGTATTGTAAAGAAAATGTATAATGTTTCTCTATTAGAGTTACATTTGTACTGATTTCGAATGAAACGGAGAATATTGTCAAAAAAGATAAGTTGTGTATTTTTTACGTGTACGTAGAAAAAAATTAGAAAAATAGACCATTACCTTTACAGAAAACACTGAGAAATTCTCTTTTCGAATCCATAACATCCTTTTGGTCTTTACCTCTTATAACTAGCTTAATTGCTCCTGATTCCATTTCTTCTTTTGTGCAAAGTACTTCTTCACTTGATTCTTTAATCACGGTATAAATATTCACCCGAAAGGCGTCCTTTTTTGGTCGAGAAATTTCAGCTTTATGAAGATTTTAAATGGTCTTTCTGATATTACCAATGATCTCTTTTACTCCGATGTAGTCTTCTTAACTACATCGAACAGACACTGGCAGATAGCTGTTGTATAGCTTTGTTTCCCTTACTTTGTGACCTTGATCATTTTTATTTGTATCATTTTTTACCTTCTCTGTTTTCTTCAATTCTCTAACACTTATATCGCTTGTATCATCTTCTGCATAGACAGAGCTTTGATAAGTAACACATTTTCTAGAGGCTGTGATTGGGTCATTTTCTGTGTCACAAACTTCATTTAAACCTCTTCTATCAGCTGGCTTGTTTTTATTGTTTCTCTCATTCATAGCTTTAATCGACAGTCCAGTAGTTCTTGTCTGTCCCGCTTCAGTGAAGTACGGCTCAACCTGCACACTCTTAAAGTGCCGTGTTAGTTTTTCAATTTCATCTTTAAAAATGGTTCTCACAATAGCAGCACTTGTGTTACTAAATACCCATTCTGCTTGTCCACAACGTAGTATAGTCCTTACATCAGATTGTGTATCTCCGTCATCAAAGACTGTGCTACGCAGAGTTTTAATTGCAAGCTCATGGATGTCACATGAATTAGCGGCCACTTGCATCACACTCTCTCTATAATTAACATAGACTTGTACCCCGATTTCCGACATTGTCCAGTGTGCAGCTTCATAAAGGGAACCAAATTTATCCACCATGGCAACTAAGAATGAGGGCTCAAGGCTCTCTGACTCTTGCATCTGATAGAAAATGACATACTGATCAGATAATGAACTGTTTAGATGTTGGTTAGGTCACGTAAGGCTCAGTTTTCTCCTACAAGTTTTAGGTAGACATACATGTACGTCTATGCAGGCCTATCCAGATATGCCAGAGTTAAATTAAGGGTTAGAGAGGTAGAGAAATGGAATATTACTCTTGAATATGCGTTTAAACATTAATATGGAATTACTGATCATTCTTTTCCATTACAGGAAAGGTCTGCTTAACTCTTTCATTACCAATCACGACTTAAGTAATTTTTTCGGATAGTGTAGAGTAAGATCAGATTGCACAGAACGCGCAATCTGATCTTTGATCTACACCATCCGCTGCATGTTTTTTTTTTTTTTTTTTATGACAATAGTCATATTCAATAGCAGTGGAAATCTGCTTTTACAAGAGAGAAAAAGGTGGCATTTCTTGAGTAAGTATTGGAAGAGTTAAAACGTGTAAAAGTCTGTTGTAGACATGGTTATGTGTGGTAACCAAACGAAATGTTGGTTGATAGCAACTTAGTATCTATACGTAGGGTATACCAAAAGTTGTGAACGGCTAACATTATGTAATTTACTTCTGATTGGTTTTTTACGAAACAACATTTTAGACTCATCCATATTGAGAGCATTTGCATAGAACTAATAAACTGTGATAGGATTTGTCTTTAAAGTGATAGATAACATTGTGGGAAAGGCAAAAATGGTATTTACCGTTGGCAGCTTTTTCTCCTTTTTCATCCCCCAGATTGTTAAAACACAGAACTGATATGTAGAGGGTTAATGTGATTAGAGTTTAAACAAACTATTTCAAGAAATGAATGATTATTATATGTATCCTCATGGACAAAACAGAACACATTAATATGAGCCATGCTCTGTGAAAAAGGGGGCTTAATACATCTACATAAAGTGTCGACCAGCTCAGGCTGACCTGGGCCGAAACTTCGCTACTGGTCAATTTCCTGCATGACAGAGGACCAGTGTACTTCATGATTCAGTCATTTGTTAGACAAAATGGATCGTATGGAAACCTGATTAATGTGATGGTCTGCTTGGTATAATGTATCACGGAGATGCATTAAGCCTCCATTGCCAGAGCATGGCTCGTATGGGCTCACATAGGCCTCTAGAAGATACTAAGAAATAAAAAAAAAGCAAATAATACTTAGGCAAGCTGCGCATGCATGATGTTTCGACACCGTCATATAGCGGTGCACATTTATGCAAGCTCTACGTAGCCTCTGCATGCATGTATGACAGTACTGAAAATCTGTAGAATTCTGGAGATTCGAGCACACGTCACACGACACAGGGGTGGTTTCAGGAGGTAAGCTTAGCAGGCTATACTTCGACATGGTTAATTACGCGTGATCAATCAGAATATTTCCAGTAGCAGATTTACTAGATCTAGATCTAATCATTTTCAGCCGCCAAATAAAATTAGGAACTCGACCCCTATCGACGGCTGAAAATACATTCCACTAAAAGCTCGGAGAGTTCTATCCGAAAGGCACAACTAAGCAAGTGGATGATATAACCTGCATTTTCTCCTTTCCCACAATGTTTTCAAAAGCCTTCTTCCTGGGGGTCGTTAAAAGTCGGGATTGTGTTGCATAGGATGAAACAACTTTAAATACGAAATACGTGTAACTGTACGATCATGTAGTTTTTCCCCACAGAAAGTCTTTTTTTTTTCGGCGTAGCTGAATGTGCTGGTTTTTGACCCACTTTTCGGTACTGATAACTAATAAATGAATAGAAATTTGTGATTGGTCAAAAATGTAGACATGTTTATTTTATTATTGCCTTTTTTCTGGCACATTTACGCCGTCTATCTTTTTAAAGATGTTCTTGATTCTTTTTTTCCACATAGATGACACTGGAACATAAAAATACGCCGAAAACTTATTTTCCCCTATAGCTACCAGTTTCCTTTCGCTAACATACTTTATCAATCCCAAGTGCGCCCAAAAAGTAGACCAAGCAAACCTTTTATCCTAATTTAGAGAAAGAAAAACAAACAGACGTCATATCACAGTTATTTAGAATTAGCTGTACTAACTTTAAACAAATCCACCTAGTAAGATATCTTGTATAGTTTTTACTTTTAAAAACAGCTTTTGCCCTTTACTACACTATCCCGTATTTAACAACCCCTTCCGAAAGGGCTTTTGAAACATTGTACATAGGAAAGGAAGGAAATGGTTGTAACCAGTATCTTCTCCTTTTCTCACAATGTTTTCTACTCTATCAGTCGCAAACCCCATTATTTCAGCCGCATGTAAGTTGGCGTCCCCAAATGCTTTCAGTTTGGGCAAGTCCGGACTTTTGTAGACTGGTGAAGAGTTTAACCCTTTACCACACAGTCCTTACTTTTACCGACCCCCAGAAAGAAAGTTTTTTGTCGTTTTGTCAAGAGTTAAACTGTAATTCAATCTGCATTTCCGCCATAACCAACAAATACGTCTTTCTTCACTCCTGTAGAAGACAGATTATGAAAATAATTGTACCATGCTTTGTGAAAAGGGAGCTTAATGCATCTGCGAAAAGTATCGAACCAGGTCAGCCTTTGCAGTCCGCACAGGCTGCTCTGGGCCGAAACATTTCGCTATTCATCAGTGATGTCTTCGAAGGCTTCCAGTAAATGAAATGCATTTTCTGTCGATCATAATCCGTGCAACCGTCAGGGGTAACTTTTGGCATGAAGATACAAGAATGATTGTAGTTCCCTAAAATAAAGATGAAAGGGGTTAAAAACTGACTGAAAAGGAGCATAGATGTATCTTCAAGGTCTAAACTTTGTGTGGCAATAGGTCTAGCATTACAAATATAAAAATTCTCTGGTATGCTAGCTGTTCGGCCTCTCAGTAGATGTGGTTTGCAGCTTAGAAATTCAGGCAATAACAATTAACTGCGACAAAAATTTAAAATAGTTATCATCTGCAACCCATTTGCCGATAGAGTAGCCAAGGAGCAGAAAGCACATGTATACGAGCTGTCTGATATCGATCCACACCCCGCTTCTTCACTTATAGCTACAGTCATAATTGTAACCTAGTCGAATAACAAAAACGAAACTAAAGAAAGAAAATGTTGTCCTGGTCAACAGTTATCAATATAGCGCGATATGGATAAAGTACTGAAAATCTGACCGTTTGTAGTTCCTATGGTTTAGAGTTTTAGATTCAAGCCTTTATGCATGTTGCCCATGTTATATGTTTGATTTGCTGTAAATTAAAACATAAACTATGCTCTGTGGAAAGGGGGCTTAAGGCATCTGCATAAAGCAGTTCGCGCAGGCTGATATGGGTCGAAACATTCTGCTATTTGTATTTTTTTTTTTTTTTTTTTCGTCTCAAAGGACCATCCTACTCGTGGTTTAGTCGTTTGTTACATGCATTTAAACCCCCCTTTACCAGAGTGTGGTTCATATAATAATAAAAAAAAAAACTTTCGATTGAACAAAAGAATTATCATAGCGAGATATTGGCAGGGATCATTATGAAAATGTAGGCTAATGTCATCTGTTTGAAATGGTTTCCGGAGCAATAAATGTTGTTACATTCGGATGAGTGAGTGAAATCCATTCATCCTCTTAACCATCTCACAGCCGCTCCACTGAACGATCCAGATGTGTATATAGATAACTGACCACCGTATGCAACGGTGTGAAGAACAAGGTTGTTCTGTGTTTTTTTAAACTAAATTTTTAGCAAGATAATTTGCCTGATAATAATTGTTTTACCTGAATTTTGAACAACGCTGCAGGCACCGTGCCTTCCGTTTTCAATACAACTTTACCAAGGAAATCTTTGGCTACGGTAGCTACTTCAAGCAGCGAACAGTTAAACGCATCATCCTGGTACTTTGAGGAAATCAAAGTACTGAAAGTATTGACAGACTAGCGAATTTGATTGATTGATTGTTTGTATAGTGTTTAACCCTATTTCACCATTATTTTAATTATATAGAGGCGGCCAGTGCACATATCCATGCTTTCCTGGAGTATCTTTTACCAGTACTCCGCACAATATTCTTTCCAAGCCACTGGCTGCTTTACCACATAACCACTGTCGAAACTTGAGAGAGGAATGAATCCTGTCGCAATGACTATCATCAATCCTCGGAAAGAAATTGGCCGAGCCGGGGATCGAACACGCGACCTCCTGTTCTCATGTCCTGTATGCTACCTACTGAGCTACCGGGCCTATGCATGCTATTGGTTGACTATCATCCAGTTTAAGTTTAACCCTTAACCTGCTAGAAAAATTAAATGAAACTTTCAAGCCAATGGTAAACACCTGAATATTGCTATTTCGAAGTTACATTTTGGAGAAAATATATCCTCTTATCGCACAGTGTAGATCCAAGAAAAGACTGCTGTTCTCTGCAGTCTGATCTGAATACACACTGTCCACAAAAGGTCATTGAGTCGCGGTGGTGCTGGTAAAAGAAACTCCAGGAAAGCATGGATAGGTGCACTGGCTGTCACATATTCATTTTGTTAACTAAATTCCTTTCCGTTAGTTTGGTATATTTTGATACATATTCGACTCTTGTGTGCAATTTTAAGTAGATTAAAAAATGGACTCCTAGATAGCGTTCGAGTCATATCTAACACCGGCCTTCATGATATCACCGAAATAATGTTGAAAACGGCGTTAAACACCATACAATCAATAAGTCAATATCCAATAGCACAAGATGTAGTGAACTATTTAACTCTGTATGAAACGAAATTCAAAGCTGTTACAGACTTCACATTAAATGTTGCTGAATTGATGAAACCTGATTCAAAAAGGGCAGAAAACAATTTGGGAAAAGGACAAAATGCTGGTTACCAGGGATTCTTCCCCAGTGTCATTAAAACTCTGGATTGTGTGGTAAAGAGTTAATAGTTTAAATGTAAAATAAAAGTTTACCATAACAGTCTAACTGTACACAATGATCTAAATAATGAATGACTGAAGGAATGATAAGGGTTCCCTGTCCAGTGAGAGTTAATCTAGCTGGGATTTGCTACAAGTTACCTAGGTGTATCTATTTCTAGATTCATTCATAACGTTACAGTGGTGTAGGAATAACTGATAATAGCCTGCTTTGCATAGGTCACTTAATTTACATGTAAGCAAAGATCTTGTACCTTATAAATGACATCTTGTTCAGTCTATTGCTTTGTAAGAAGACATGTTCAAATTGGAGTGGTAGAGATTTAGTGATTTTTGTCAAAATTGTCATATATAACAGAATTAGGATTTCAAATAAGAAGTATTTTACTGTGAGACAGTATTTGGCAAATGTGGGGTTTTTTGTTTACTTTGATTCTGGGTCAATCATGATGCCTATAGACTAGCTTCGCTAGTCTAAAAATCCAAGGAACAGAGCAGTGATAACAATGGAATACTTGTCTTAAATACAATTTAATCTTTATTCTAGAAAGTACCATACACGCTTAAAAAGTGCATGTTTAAAGCACTTGGATAAAACAATGGTGTAATAGCCATGTTCTGTGAAAAGGGGGCCTTAATGCATATCCGTGATGCATGATACCAACCAAGCCATCACATAATTGCGAATCCGTAATAGCCACTTTTTTTCAACAACCACATACTGCACATGCTGTTGTAATTCTGATGTAGAAAACGAAGTTCACTTTGTTATTTCATGATTTTTACAAGGACTTGAGAACCCAGACTTTTTGTGATATACTTGGCAAAAATCCTTTTGGACAGTTGCCTCCCTTGGACAAACTGTCATATCTTATGAAGAATCATGTTCGTTCACTTGCAAAATTTATTGTTCATGCATTCGAGAAGCGACGAAAATTTTCCTACTGCTAATTTCTGGAAGTGTATAATTTTGTCAGATCTGACCAATTATCCAACATGTGAGTTAATACACGTAAACATATTTGAAACTGACAGTGACTTATAGGCCCATGGGGCCGGGTGTATGTTTGTCAATGATTTTGTTATATCTTCTGTATGTTATTCTGTACACATGTCACCATAATAAACTACTACTACTAGTAGTTATATAAATGCCGGTTCTAGAACGTTGCACACCCCGCGCACATTTTGCATCCCCGCACACATTTTGCATCCCCGCGCACATATTTTTACGCACACACATATTTTTACGCACACACATATTTTTCCCCACATCCCCACATCCCAACATCCCACATCCCCAAATAAAATTTTCTTACTCCCTCTGGCAGCAGTAAGAAAATTGTGTTTCCTTTTTCCCAAATTAAATTTCCCTTCCCAAAAAAAATAACAAAAATCTTTTTCTTAAACATTTTCCCCCAACTCCAACTTTTTAAAAAAAAAAAAAATTATATTTTTCTTACTCCCCAAGCAAATCATTCCCCCATTCACACACATCCTGATACCCCTACACACATCACACACACGACATTATTTTTTCCCGACATCAGCCAATTGTCTTGGAAAAAAAATTAATTTGAAAAAAAAAACGATTTTGAATAGGAAAGCAAAAAAATGGATAAGATGAGTGTTTTATATAAGCTCACCAAAAAAGGAAAGAAGACTCTCGAGAAATGTCTTGATGATAGAGTAAAATTAGTATTTACAAATCATCATCATTTACTTGATGAAGAAAATGTTTGTGCTTATTTTACTCCCACCAGATATAAAAGAAACTACAAAAGAATAGATAATGCTTTACGTTATTTTGCCAGCAAAGAAAAGATAAATAAAAAGGATTTTAAAATATATATAGGTTATGAAACTTTTCCTAATTCCTATAATTTTTTTATTCAAACAGCTTGTCATGAAGATTGTATTATCTGTATACAATCTGCTTTATATACATTAGCTAATATTACTAAAAATAAAAATTTTTGCTTATGTCTTACTTTCAAATACGAAAATTTTGAAGAAGATGTATAAAAAAATTTACTATTTAAAAAAATGGATTTGATTGAACACAAATTTATTAAAAATGGATTACCTTTTACTTCTTTCTATTTTCCTAAGTCTCCAGAAGAAGTACAAAGATCTAAATACCATCATTTTATTTGTGAAGCATCTAAAATATCTAAATCTACAATTAAAGATTATGTTGACTATATTGTTGACAGAAAAACTGCTGCATTTCTATGTAAAATTGGAAGAGACAAAAAAATTGATTCTGGAAACGATGCAGACCTCTTCGAGCTTCTTGCGATTTTTTTAAAAGAAATAGGCATACATTTTAATATCACTGAGGATGAAGATGACTCGGACTATAAAATATTTAAGAAATTTGTAGAAAAGCGCGTTGCTGAGTTATAAATATTTAACCTCTTACCAGGTTAAATATTTTTTATAAATCCAACTCTATCAATATCGCTACATACGCATTTTTAGCATTAGGATTATCCGATCTCGTTATAAAGTTTATAGTGTCGCATTGATCTATTTCTAAAGGTTGAGGAAAAACTATACATCCACAATTTTCTTGTGATTTTTTTATTATGGAATAATCAACCCGTTCAACCCCGTTTATGACTATGTTAACTTTTACCTCTTCCGGTAAAAACTTATTACCTTTTGCTACCATTAAAGACCCTCTTATAATTCTACCCGGAGCTGACATACAATAACCTCCTAACCCATGACTTCTTCCCGTGTTTCCATTACCGAAAGAAAACTCATAATTACCATCTCCTAAAGGGCCTTGTTCTTCGGCCCACACGCTTATTATAGGTTTCTTTTTATCTACGTAAGATTTTGTTGCTGAATCTTTTTCATCTACAGGTTCAGCTAAGTTATAAATTACATTTCCCCGCATATTTATTTTTCCACGCGCAATAACAGTGTCTCCGACACCACTATCAAAGAGTCTTCCTGCATTACTAGCTACAACTGTATCTACATAAAATTTATTCACGGCCTGATGATCTTGTGAAGGTCTTCCGAGATTGTTAATTATGCGATTACCCATGGAAATATCAACAACCGCAGTAAAACTACCATCAGGATTTTTTATTATTGCACCACCGTTGTCAACATAATTTTTATTTGCTGCTGCATAACGGTCGATGGGATTTGGCAAACCAGTGATCGAGTGACCATTCATAATTATATTACTAGATGCTAAAAAGTGCCCAGCATGGTTTTTTGTAAAAGCTTTATCCCCCTCAACACCCTTGATAGCAGTATCTACGTAAAACTTATTCGCAACTTCTCGAATTTCTATAGGTGATGCAACATTAGTAATTCTTCTCCCATCCATGGAGATATCAGAAGACGCTATGTAACCTCCAGGACCATAAGCAAAAGCCCGGTTAGCATCTACATAATTTTTAGTTGCTACATCTTGAGGCCCTGAAGGTTCTATAACATCTGTTAAAGTATATCCGCCTTGCATATTTATATTCGAAACAGCGAAAAAATTATTATCCTGACTTTTTACGATTGCTCCTTCATTATCTACGTAATATTTATTAACAGCTTCATTCAGCTCCTCTGGTTCTGCTAAGTTTCTTATTTTATTAAAGCCCATGTTTAAATATCCAGTCATATGATATCCTCCGTTTTCATCTAACAACCCTCCAGCATTATCAACATAATCCTTTGTGGCTACATCCTGAGGATTTACCGGATTACTGACCCTGGTTAGCGTGTTACCATTCATATTTAAAGAACCAGTGAGGCTAGTTGTTCCATCTTTACGTAAAAAATTATTACTTATGTAAGCGAGTGACACTCCGTCACCGCTAGTTTTTACCTCTTCCATTCTCCCAAATTTATCAACAGGCATTTTTTTTATATTAAAAAAGTTTATTTAAAATATCTTGGAATTTATTACTTGCAGTGGCTCGTACACTACCTGAGCTTAACTCTTTTAGAACATATAAGCATAAATGCCCACAAAATACTTGCCCCGCTTGTTGCAATTGATCGGTATTGTAATGCAATGGACTTTTTAAATAATCTATAACTTCATTAGGAGGTTGAATACCATAACTGTCAAAATAAATCTTACTTTTACCGTTTTTATACCAAGCGACCCAATGAGTACCAGGTCCATTAATATCATCGAGATTTAATATACCACATTCTTTATTTTTTACTTTTTTAGGTAGAGTGGTTCTTAAAAATACCCCCCTAAAGTTTTTTATCTTTAATTTACTCGCTGCATCCTCAAGCTCGAAATTACTTAAAGGTTTATTTGGTAGCGTTACATTATCGATTAAAATATGTGCCATTTTTTACACATTAAATATTTTCGATAGCACTATTATCAACCCACGAATTAAATTCATCGGAGTAACCTTTCCACTTTACGAGAGATTTCTTTTTTCCTCTTTTAATAACCTTTTCTATCCTATACAACTCTTGACTCGTTTTCTGAAGTTCTGGTTCATAAAATGTTCCTTTTATTTCCTCTCCATTTAAGTCTTTAATTTTATATGTTATGGGAGATGTATGTTTTACTTCTGAAACTGTAAAAACCTCTTCTGTCCATCTTGTGGTATAGCCTTTTTCAAAGGTCTTTTTCTTTTTACTTATCCTTACTTCATCTCCAACAGAAAACTTTGGCTTGATATCTTCTCTTACTTGATCATAATCGGGATACAATGTTCTCCAAACTTTATTTTCATTCTTCTTTTTACTTGCTTCAACTGGGGTCATCTTAATAGATGAATGTCTCGTGTTGTTATATTCTTTAACAAGGTCTTGTAATACATCGATATAAACATTCGTTGAGTGAGCAGAGAAATATTTCCACATTTTTTTCTTTCATTGTTCTATTCCATCTCTCAACAACGCTAGATTTTTCCTCGTTTTCAGTAGAATATAATTCAACCAAGTCTTTAACTTCTTTGTTATAAAACTCTTTACCTTTATCCACCCACATTTTCTCAGGCTTTCTTTCCTTAAAAATGCTCTTTAATGCGACAGAAACAGATTTTCCAGTTTTATCTTTTAATGGTATTAGCCATCCATACTTTGAAAAGATATCAATGACGGCAAGAAGATATTTTACACCACGATTAAGTTTAGAAAATGCTTTTATATCCTATCAATACCATTCACTCTAACTCTTCTTTTCTTAAATTTTCTTTTAACGGGTTTGTGTAATTCTTCCGATAAATTTAACATGTCGAAATTTTTTTTTTACTCGCTCCCATTCCAAATTTAGCCTTAGTTCCAATTAAAAAGGAAACTAATCCTCGTTCCATTCTTTCCCTAATCGTTGGATTATAGATACCCTTTAACTCTTTAAGCATATTACGATCACAAACTGCATTTCTGGTAGCAGTATCATCATGCTCAAGATAACATATATCATGATGATAGGCAGCTTTATCCACACGATTAATAGGTTTCGACCATTTTTTAGGAGTTAAATCAGGATTGAGTCTTTTCTTTAATTTAGTACCTGGCCCCGTAAAATTATGACCTGGTAAGTGCATTTCAACTGGCAAGTTATTAATCACCTTGTTTAACAACGATCCACCTTTTTGTTTCTTAATAAATTGTGTTTTAGTTGTTCCACATTCGACACACCTACCGCGTTTCATATTTCTTCCATTTTTGCTTACGGTATAATTTATATCACTTGTATCCGTTTGTTTTTTACATTTAACGCAATACATTTTTTTTATATTAATAATTTTAATTTATATAAAATGGACGTTGTAAATTTATCATGGAATGAACCGATGACAAGAAGATTTAACCATGCATTTTTACCCAAAAGCATTAGAGGAGTTATCGTGGGTAAATCTGGATGTGGAAAAACGACTCTTTTACTTAATTTACTTTTAAGGCCGGATTGGTTAGATTACGACAATCTTTCCATTTTTGGAAAAAGTTTATTTCAACCGGAATATAGGATACTTAAAAAAGCGTTTGAAGAAAAAATACCGAAAGAATTAATCTTGAGACTATTTAACATGAAAGAAGAAGTATTCAATCGAAATATTTCACCAACCGCTTTAGTAGAGGAATGGGCTAAAACGATTAAAAAGAAATCGGATATAAATTGTCAGTTCTTCGAAAATGCGAGCGACGTTCCCGATCCTAGACAATTAAATTCCGAAAATAAAAACCTTATGATATTCGATGATTTACTTTTGGAAAAACAAAACAAGTGTGAATGTTATTATGTACGAGGAAGACATAGTAACATCGACTGTTTTTACTTAGCACAAAATTATTTTAGATTACCCAGGCAAACGATTAGGGAAAACGCTAATTTTATCTGCCTATTCAAACAAGATTTAAAAAATCTTAATCATATTTACGGAGATCATGTTGGAGATGATATGTCTAAAGAAGAATTCCGCCGATTTTGTAAAAAAGCTTGGGATAAACCTCATGGATTCATAGTCATTGATTTAAGCAACAACAAGGATAACGGTAAGTATAGAATTGGATTTGACAACTTTTATTTACCTACGTCAGTATAAAAAAATAATATAATATTTTTATAAATATTATATGACTAACTTAAAATATGGAAGAACTTTTAGAGAAAATCGTTAAAAACACTGACCACAAAACATCATTTCAAATTATAGTAACAAGCAACAAAACGAGTTTTAACACAAGATTTACTCCTCCGTTACAATTAGAAAAGGATAAAGAATACGAAGTAGCGTTAGTTAATCTCGAAACTTACTACTCTTTTCCAAATATCGATTCTAGAAATGATACACTCGTTTATTCACCCGACAATGGTGTTTCATGGGAGAAAATAAAAATACCTGAAGGAAGTTATGACCTCGTTGATATCAATGATTTCATTCAGCAAGAAATGAGGAAAAAAGGTCATTACGACGCAGTTAACGAAGAATATTATATTAATATCTCTGCAAACACTAATACCCTCAAGTCCGTTCTTACTCTCAAAAATGGTTATCAAGTAGATTTTAATCAACCCACATCTATCAGTAAAGTACTAGGATTTACTCACGCTAAATATGTACAAGGATTTCACGAATCAGAAAATGTAGTAAACATCCTTTCCATAAATAGCATCCTTGTTAATATCGATATCATCTCTGGAAGTTATGTTAACGGTTCGACTAAAAACACTATTTATTCTTTCTTCCCAAATGTTTCTCCGGGGTATAAAATAATAGAGAATCCGGTAAATCTAGTTTATCTACCATTAACATCGGATAAAATAGATAATCTTAATGTAACAATTACTGATCAAGATGGAAATTCGCTAAATCTTAGGGGGGAAAATTTAACAATCAGATTGCATATAAGAGAAGCGAGATAATAAAAAATAAAATTTATATAAAATGGCGGAATATACTACAGTAAAATTAAAAATATCGGATGGACAAAAAGAGAAACTTAAACACGCTTTAAAAAAGAAATGTCCAGCAAGTATTCGTTTAAATCATAGCGATTTGGATGGTGATGATGTTGTTGCTATAACTCAATCCCAAGTGAATAAAATAGCAAAAGCCTACGGATCTGGAAGAGGAGTCACGATCAAAATGACACAAAAACAACTTAAACATAACACGAAAGTAGAAGGTGGCTTTCTTGGAATGTTAGCAGGATTAGCATCATCAGTTTTACCTACATTAGCAAGAACCGTTTTACCAAATTTAGTTACTGGTGCTTTATCTGGCTTAGCATCGGCTGGAGTACAGAAAGCTATGGGATCAGGTCTTTACCTTAAAAAAGGTGGATGTGTTTGCCAAGTAGAAACTGATGGAAAAGGCCTTTACCTCAAACCATTTAAAGGCAAAGGATTAAGTTCTGTCGGCGATGGATTATATTTAAAACAAGGAGGAAAGTTTTATGATGGAAATGGACTTCTTTTAGGTCCAAATAGTCCATTTGCTAATATTCCTATATTAGGTGCAATATTATAATATAAATAAAAAAAAGACATGAACGTTTATAAATTTGGAGTTAAGCCTAAAATAGTACAACCAAAAACGATTTTTTGGAAACCGTTTAAAGTTAAGCATCCTCCTAAAAAGGTTAATCCTGTTCTTTGGGAAATTTTTGCTCAACAACCTCTTGTGCTTGGATCAGGTGAAACAAAATCATTGTCATTAGGTTTTGGTTTTTTAATGAGTAGGGGCGTCGTTTTAACCTCTTTGTCATATAATTTAAAATTAAAGCTCTTAAGTTTATCGAATGAAGTTATTCTTAATGATACTAATGATATCGTCATTACTATTACGAACAACTCGAGTAATTTACTAAGAATTGAGGAGAGTGAGTTTTTGTGTCATGTTTGCTACACGTTTTAAAAAAAATATCTCTCTAATTTAAAAATGGAGATGAAAGAAAAGATATATCCGAGCTTACACTACGAGCGCAGCGAAGAATCGAGTGAACGTATTACACCAAATGCTCCTTTAATGAATGATGACAATGGACATTCATACCGTTTAAAAAAGATATCGGAAGTCCAGTCTTTCCTCGAAAGTGAAGTTCGAGAGAGAGATGCACTCGCAAAAAAATATTTTAGAACCGCAAATATAGTTGACAACATCGATACAGTTTTAATTACTGTGACAATGGCGAGCGGTGCAGGAGGGATTGGATTGCTGACAACCGTAGTTGCGATACCTGTGGTAATCGCATTAGAAGCAACTGCACTTGTTACCGGTTTAGTTTCTATAATTGGTAAATATGCCGTGAGAACCACTAAAAGTAAAGGTGAAAAACATCAAAAGATAAAAATGATCGCTGATACTAAACTTGACACAATATCCACGCATATATCAAAGGCATTACTCGACAATCATATATCCGATGATGAATTTAAGTTAATTATGGAGGAATTGGAGAAATACAAAACCATGAAGAATGAGATAAGATCTAAGTTTAAAAAGAAGATAGCTGCTGAAAACGAAGAAACATTAATCGAAAGGGGGAGACAAGAAGCGCGTGAGTCCTTTCGGAAGCTCGTTGAGAAAAATCGTACCAAAGATTAAGATGCCAAAATTTAAGTTTTCGTGTTCGTTCGAATTACCTAACGTTGATTGCCGTTGATTATTGTTGTTGTTGATGTTGTTGAAAACTAATACGTAATATAAAATTATATTACGTATTAAAAATGTCGTTTTTAAAAATTACTGATCCAACAAAAAGGGATGAATTTGTAAAAGACTATCTCGAAACGAGAAAAAGAATCAAAGATAGTCAACTTGCAGAAAGAACGGGTGAAATCGAATTACAAACGGGGCTTTCAAAGTTTTTTAAACCTATTACAGAAACGCAAAAAGCTTCAACAAGGGAGATCACAGAAGGACTTAAACCTATTAAAGAGGGGATTGAAAAGTTACCACAACAACAGTTTTCTTTTTCTAGTCAACCTCCTAGTTACAGATCACAACCATCTATCCCTATAGAGGAGGAGGAGGAAGAGGAAGAGGAAGAAAAACTTTCAATCTTAGATAGTAAATATAAAACATTAATAAAAAAATATAAAGGAAATTTCGATAAGACATTTGGTACTGAAAGAAGAGGTATTAATTATTACATAGGTGATAAAATGGTTGATTTCGATGGTGATGATATTTGGATTGGAGCAGAAAATTATAAATCAACGGATGGATTATGGGAATTAATTGTCTCAAAAAACCCATTATATAGCAAGTTTTCTGGTAACGACCTTAGAAATTACGAAAAAATATTAAGACAAACTAATGTTATTTTTCGTGATAATAATCCAGACAATCCTCCTAAAAGCAGCGGTGGAGTTAAATATAAAAATTTTATTAATCCTATTTGGACTCAGATTGATTATGATGAAAGAAAAAAGAAAGAAAAATTAGCGGAAAAAAAAACTGGAAAAGGAATTACCCCATCCGATCCAAATGCTCTATTAGAAAGATTAGACCTTTTAATGGCAAGTAAAGAAGCCGGTAATACGGGAGTAAGAAATGAGTTAGTCTCCATTTGTGATGAATTAAAAAGGCAAGGCATATTTGACTCCTTGAGTTATAAAAATTTAATGTCACTATTATAAAATGATTACATCACAAAAAAGAGGATTTAAAAGAAACTATTCTTACGGTGGATCTGGAATCTTTGATAGTATGGTTAATTTTTTAACGAGACTCTTTACGAGTAGTGCAGCAAAACAAATTGCATCTTCTGCTCTTGATGTAGGTAAAAGCGTTGCTAAGGAAGGAGCAAAAAAGGCATTAGAAGTCGGAAAGAGTGCCGCTGTTGATGCTGGAAAGAGGTTAGTTGAAAAAGCTTTAACACCAAAATCTAAAAAAATTTTAGAAAAATACACCCCAAAGCCAACAACAACTCAACCTGTATCACAAGATATTAATACCATGATAGATGGTAGTGCTATTGCCATACAAGATTTAGTTAAGAAATTAAATAGCGGTTCAGGAATTAAAACAATTTAAAAATTATAATTGCATATATAAAAATGGACATATTAGACATAAAAGCATCGATTATAAAAGATGATAGCATTGATGAGTATGAATATCACGAGTATGAACCTATTACAGGAACTAATCTAAACAACCCCGGAGGAGATATAAGAATTAATATCGAAACACAAGATATTTTTTATCATCCTTCTGAGTCTTACTTACAAATCATAGGAGAATTAGTAAAAAATGATGGAACAGTTTATGGAGCCGCCAACGATGTTACATTAACAAATAATGGATTGATGCATCTGTTTAAAAATATCAGATACCAACTTAGCGGACAAGAGATAGAATCCATTAATTATCCCGGTCAAGTTACAACGATGCTCGGACTGTTAAAATACCCGGATGACTTTTCTAAATCTCAAGGGTTAAATCAACTGTGGTATAAGGATACCGGAGCCAATGCGAACAGTGCAAATAATGTCGGTTTTTCAGTAAGAAAACAGTATATTTTTAGTTCTAATCCAGTTGGAACCTTTAGTTTTAGGATTCCTTTAAAACATATATTTGGTTTTTGCGAAGATTACACCAAAGTTCTGTATGGTATGAAACAAACTTTAACCTTAACAAGAAATGGTGATGATGATGCGATTTTTAAAAGCAATGTTTTAGATGGGGGTGGTAATCCTGTTGTTGTTAACGGTAGAGTTAATTTACTGAAAGTATCTTGGTTTATGCCTCATGTGGAACCAGAAATTGGTAATAAACTGGAACTTTCCAAATTTATAGAGAAGAAAGAAAAATTTCCAGTTGGGTATAGAATGATACAAAGTGACTCTATTGCAGTTCCGCAGGCCTCTACAGGTTTTACTTGGAGACTATCATCTAAATCATCTCCTGAGGTGCCACGTTTTTTAATTATCGGTTTTCAAACTGGAAAAAGTGGTGATCAAGAACAAAACCCATCTATATTTGACAACTTAAATGTTAAAAATATTTATGTAATGTTAGGCTCGAGAAAATATCCGGCCTATGATTTCGATATAAATTTCCCCGCAAACCAAATTAGTAGAATATATAGTGAGGCGGCCTTGTTTAGAAAGAAGTTTTTTAACATGGATGAATTAGTATCAAACCCTAATATTACTCCTTCAGATTATAAAACTCTCTTTCCTCTATTTGTGTTTGACGTATCGAAACAGAGTGAAAAGTTAAAATATTCCGTAACTGATATTCATATTAAAACAACATTTACTGCAAATCCTCCGGCAAATACTGTAGCATATGCGGTTTTACTCAGTGATAGATTGATTAATTTCCAAAGTGATGGAATTAAGATGAGCGTAGTTTATTAAGTTACAATAATCTTATTACGAAAAAAAAATCGTAATAAGATTTGATTTAAAAACTTATTTTTTTTTACAAAAACATGAGTTCCATATTTAGAAATATCGGAAGATTAAGTAGAGCAATAATTCCAGAAGGTGTTAGACAGGGGATAGCCGATTTTACTAATTGGTTGACTGGTAGTGTCAGAGAGGAACAGGTTCCTCAAGTTTTAGATGAAATCACTTCTAATTTGAGAGAACGTTTTCCAAGAAGATATCAACCCCCTCCACAACCGCCAGGACCACCACCACCAGTTAGAGAACCACCAAGAAGATGGAGACCACCCCAAAGGAGACATACTTTCGAGTTAAGAGAAGAAGCATCCGCATTTAGAAATTTTACAACACAACAAGTAATAGATGGGGCAAGAGGATATGGACCGATTGATTTTTTAGAGGCTTCCAGACCTTCAATCACAACATTTTTAAGAAATAATAGAAACGTAAAAGTTATGTTGAGTTTTCTATGTGAACTTCAACGTTATGGTGGTGATTATGTAATAGTAGAAAGACCATTTAGATCTCATCATGAAATTAATTTAAGAGGAACTGATGTCGATGAGTTATATGATAAAATGGTAGAACGTGTTATGGAAAATCTATCAAAGTTTACGAATGAAGGAAGCGGTTGGAGTTTTGTTAGAGTTAAATCTTTAACTTTGTATGTTACAGAATATGCTCCATTAGCAGAAGATTTACCTGGTTCGTGGATACCTTTGCCAGAAGGCTTAAGAAATGGAAAAGGAAGAAATAACAATAATGGGTTAATTAATATTAAGAATGAAAAAGATCAAATGTGCTTTCCATATTGTGTAGCAAGAAAAATATATCCAAAAAAGGATAATCCACAAATAGTAGACTCAGAATTAAAAGAGCGAGTAAAAGAATTAAATATGGATGGAATAGAGTGTCCAGTTAAGATTAAAGATATAGATAGGTTTGAAAAACAAAATCCATCAATTACTATCGTTGTTTTAGGCTATGATAATGAAACGGGAATTTATCCCATTAGAAACCAGCGAACCTTTAATAGAGAACATTTAGTTGTTCTTTTATTAATAACAAACAACTTTGAAAATAGTCATTACGTTTTGGTTAAAAATCCGAGCGCTTTGTTGTCTTCTAAGCTGTCAAAAAATGGGCATAAGCTTTTCTATTGTTGAAATTGTTTAAACCATTGTACGAGTGAAAAAATATTAGAACGACATCAAGAATATTGCTATGATCATAATGCGGTAAGAATAAAGATGCCAGAAAAAGGTTCTGTCATTGAGTTTAAAAATCATATTAAAACACAATGGTTTCCTATTGTTATCTATGCTGATTTTGAGTCATACATTAAGGCAATGGATACGACTGCGCCTGATCCAAGCAAAAGTTATACATTAAAATATCAAAGTCACGAACCGTCTGGATATTGTTTCTATATTAAAAGCTTTGATGAAAACGTTTTTGAGTCAAGAATAGAACTATATACGGGTGAAAATGTATCAGAAAAGTTTGTAGAAGCTATAGAAAAAGTGGCAAAAGAGTTTTATAATTTGTCAGAAAAAGAGATGATATTTACGAGAAAAGATCAAAAGCTCTTTAATGAAGCAACAGAATGTCATATTTGTGGAGAAGGGTTCGAAGAAGCAAAAGAAGAAGATGATGAAGATGAAGATGAAGAAGATGAGAATGTAAATACAAAAAAGAAAAAATACAAAGGGGAAAAAGTAAGAGATCATTGTCACTTTACTGGTAAATATAGGGGTGCCGCTCATAGAAAATGTAATCTTAAATTTCGAAAACCTAACTTTATTCCAGTCTTCTTTCATAATCTATCAGGTTATGATAGCCATCTATTTATAAAAAATCTTGGTGTAAGCGAGGGTGAAATCAATGTAATCCCAAACAATGAAGAAAAGTATATTAGCTTTTCTAAAAAGTCTGTTGTCGGTCAATACTATGATGAAAAAACAAAAAGTTATAAAAACAAAACAGTCGATATTAGGTTCTTAGATAGTTTTAAATTTATGAGCACCAGTCTGGCTAAATTAGTAGAAACATTAGCAAAAAAATTAGCGGAAGAAAAAAAATTAGAAGATGAACTATTCAGAAACCTAAAAAAGTTTTACCCTAAAAAAGAACAGTTTGATCTTCTTTGTAGAAAGGGGGTATATCCGTATGATTATATTGATTCTTTAAAAAGGTTAAAAGAAACACAACTTCCCCCGATAGAAGCATTTTTCTCTAAATTAGACGGAGAAGGAATTTCAGATAAAGATTATGAACATGCTAAAAATGTTTGGAAAACTTTTGGAATGAAAACAATGGAGGAATATCATGATCTTTATTTAAAGACGGATGTTCTTCTTTTAGCTGACGTGTTTGAAAACTTTAGAAAGGTTTGCTTTGAGAATTATAAGTTAGATCCTGCGTGGTATTATACCGCTCCTGGTTTGGCTTGGGATGCAGCATTAAAGCTAACTTGTGTTAAGTTGGATCTATTAACGGATGAAAATATGTTTTTAATGATTGAAAGGGGCATCAGAGGAGGAATTTCGATGATTAGTAAAAGACATTCAAGGGCAAATAATAAATACATGGGAAAAAAGTATAATCCAAATTTACCCAGTAGGTATATTAAGTATTTAGATGCAAATAACTTGTATGGCGCTGCGATGAGTATGAAGCTTCCTACTGGTAACTTTTCTTGGATGACTGAAAAGCAAATGATAGATTGGAAAAGGTATCCTTGTATTTTAGAGGTGGATTTAGAGATTCCTAAAAAGTTACATGATTATTTTAATGATTACCCTCTCGCTCCTGAAAACATTGTGGTTAATAAAGTTGGTAAACTAATTCCAAATTTTGGTGATAAAAAGAAGTATGTTATTCATTATAAAAATCTAATCCAGTATATGTCTTTAGGCGTAAAACTAAAAAAGATTCATAGTGGAATTAAATTTACAGAAAGTGCTTGGTTAAAAAAATATATCGATAAAAACACCGAGCTTCGAGCAAAAGAAGGTGTATCTGATTTTGAAAAGGACTTTTTTAAGTTGATGAACAACTCTGTTTTTTGGTAAAACGATGGAAAATATAAGAAAACGTGTAAGTGTTAGACTCGTTAGAAATAGAAAGTCGGCAAGAAGGTTTGTAAATAAGCCAAACTTTAAGCATTGTAGGATCTTTAATGAGAACTTGATATCTATTCATATGGGTAAAACACAGATAGTATTTAATAAGCCTATTTACTTGGGATTGTGTATTCTCGACTTAAGTAAAACTGTAATGTATGACTTTCATTATAGATATATTAAGCCAAAGTATGGTGAAAAAGTAAAGTTGTTGTTTACTGATACGGATAGTTTAATGTATGAGATTGAAACGGAAGATTTCTATAAGGATATATTGCATGATGTTAAAGATAAGTTTGATACTAGCGATTATCCAAAAAATGGTCATCCTTCTGGAATTGCTGTTGGAGAAAATAAAAAGGTAATAGGAATGTTTAAGCATGAAACACAAGGAGAAGAGATAGAAGAGTTTGTAGGGTTAAGGGCCAAGTTGTATAGTTTTAAAATGATAGATGAAGAAGAACACAAAAAATGTAAGGGAATAAAAAAGAAAGTGATTAAAAATGAAATTACACATCAGAACTATTTAGATTGTTTGCAAACAAAGGAAAAACATTATAGAAAGATGAATGTTATTAGAAGCCATGAACATAATGTTTTTACGGAAGAAGTTAATAAAATTGCATTAAGTGCTAATGATGACAAGAGATATGTATTAGAAGATGGAGTAAATACTTTAGCATTGGGACATCATAGAATACCGGGCTAAAAACATATTAAAATATATAACCTTTAAAAAAGGTTATATATTTATATCGATCACATTATTCATATTCGAGGGGGTTCATTAGCGTTTCAATCAATAACTCCAATTCTGGCAGTAGGTCAACCACAAGCTGTATTTTTGATTGTACTAGTTGTGTGTGATGTTGCTTTTTTACCAGAGATTCAATCTCGTATGACAAATCCGGTAGTAGGTCGGTCACAAACCGTATTCTTGATTGTATTTCTGGTTTTATACACGGCTGCATTTGTGGTTGCCGCGGCTGTTGTATGTACGGCTGCATCGTGTGCGGCTGTTGTATGTACGGCTGCATCGTGTGCGGCTGTTGTATGTACGGCTGCATCGTGTGCGGCTGTTGTATGTACGGCTGCATCGTGTGCGGCTGCATTTGTTCCAAATATCTATAGTTAAACATATTTTTAGTTCTATATGATTGTTACCTTATAGACATTGGTTTTTAAAAATTTTATTTTTAAAAATCAATTTAAAATAAAATCTTGGGGAGTAAAAAAAATATATATATATATATTTTTTTTTTTTTTAAATTGGTTACATTTCTAGTGTGTCATCTATTAACATATCTCTTATAATAAATAGGGTGTCAAATGTGTTTAATATTTCCCTTCTTAATAAAATTTTTCGTTTTGCTGTTTTATACCTCTGTACTTTTTTATCAACTTGCCCATGCATTTTTTCAGCATGAGCAATAATTATTTGCCTCATTTTCTCATTTTTGTTTTCATCTTTTACTTTCTTTTCTTTTATAAAATTAAGAACTTTGCTAAGAATGCTATTGCTTACATAATTTTCATTAAGTTCTTTAGTTATTTTCTCAAGAAAACATTTAGAAAGATCAGATAAATTTTCTGTTTCTATTTGTCGTACCATAGTATTATCCCTTTGAAAACTTAATTGAGCTTTTTTACTATCTCCAAGTGCTTTTCCTCTGTTCATCTTTTTCCTAAAAGCTTACAGATATTTTAAAGTAAAATTATTTTTTTTCTATGAGCGAAATATTATATTTTTCTTTTAATCTTATTTTTTGTTTTACATATTGGACATTTTTTATCTTCATATATTAGACCACATTCTTCACAAATAGGAATATGCCCACAATGACAAAAGAGGATATTTGGTTCTTTTTCTGCACAGATGATGCAAATAGATTCAGGAAATGTTTCTATGGAGTTGATAGGCTCTTCTTCACTATTAGAGACATAATCATTTGATGGGTTATAATCATCATCATCTTCCCAAGAGTGCCTGTGGTCATATCTGCTAAGTTCCAAATCAGTGTTTAAAGAAAAACGAATGGAAAAACTTACATTTACAAAGATTTCCATTGGTAAATAAATTATGGTATCACCAATATTGGTACCATAAAAAAATAATCTAATTATTTTTTCTTTTAATTTTTTAAAAACGTATAAACCACCTGTATTAGCATGTCTAATATTTCCAAATGTTTCTGTAAAACGGAATAAAACATCATCATCTTCTTCTTCATGCGTTTCTATAAAAAGATTGATTGAGTATAAATCTATATTTTCGCTAAAAAGTTTATATTCAGATACAATCCTACTATATTCATATAAAATATATTCTGCTATTCCATTTGCTCTTTCAACTGTTGGTAAAATAACTCTATTATTTTTTCTATATTTTCGGTCGGAAAATATAATTTTTTGCTTTGTTATGTTAATGAGATTTTCCCTTTCTTCTTGTGAGATTTTATTAAGAACTTCCATTTTCTTCACAATATATCCCGTTTCATATTCACCACGTTTTCAATTTTTTAACATTACAATTTATTTACTGCTAGAAAATTTTATTCTCCCAAGACAATTGGCTGATGTCGGGAAAAAATAATGTCGTGTGTGTGATGTGTGTAGGGGTATCAGGATGTGTGTGAATGGGGGAATGATTTGCTTGGGGAGTAAGAAAAATATAATTTTTTTTTTTTTAAAAAAGTTGGAGTTGGGGGAAAATGTTTAAGAAAAAGATTTTTGTTATTTTTTTGGGGAAGGGAAATTTAATTTGGGAAAAAGGAAACACAATTTTCTTACTGCTGCCAGAGGGAGTAAGAAAATTTTATTTGGGGATGTGGGATGTGGGGATGTGGGGATGTGGGGAAAAATATGTGTGTGCGTAAAAATATGTGTGTGCGTAAAAATATGTGTGTGCGTAAAAATATGTGCGCGGGGATGCAAAATGTGTGCGGGGATGCAAAATGTGCGCGGGGTGTGCAACGTTCTAGAACCGGCATTTATATAACTACTACTACTACTACTGTACTACCAACTGAATCAAGGGTTGAAGGGTCCCTTTTGAGACGTAGAAAATTGACCAAAAGCGACAAGTTTTGGCTCAGGTCAGCCTGCGCGGACTGCAAATGCTAACCTGGGTCGATACTTTTCGCAGATGCATTAAGCCCCCTTTTCACACAGCATGGTTCATATGTAAGGTTACAGCGAAGGGTAAATAATGGCCAAAAAGCTCGTTTTAAGACTTTACAGTTCACAAGTTAATGTATTTCAAACGACCTGTCGAAATCACAATGGCAAAACAAGAAACTAGTACAATGGCAATAGGAATTCCTCAGGGAATGAATGAAACACTATGAAAATCAACACTATATTGTTGGATATTATGGCCATTATCTTTTTCAAGAGTTCGAAACACTTTTTCCTCTATGAAATTTTAACTCTTATCCTGCTAAATAAAAGAAATGAAACTTTCAAGCCGATAGTGAAAGCAAATTTTCCTATTTCAAAGGTACTTTTGGAGGAGAGATATCTCCTTATCGGACAATGTAGATCCAAGATTAGACTGCACGTTTTGTGCAGTCTGATCTTGATCTACGCTGTCCGCAAAAGGTCAGTGAGCCGCGCTTAGCAGCCTAAGGTTTAAGCTTGAACAAAATGTTCTCGAGGAAAAAGTGTTTCGAACTCGTGGAAAAGGCAACAAATTCATTACCAAACGGCAAATGTTTAGACTGTCCAAATCGAAAACATTTGCAGACGACAAATAAAATAAGGCTCAAATAACTGAATTAATCTGAAGGTGGGAAGCAAACATTGCGGGGGAAAAAGGAGAAAATACTGTTGATAAGCAGTTCTCATCCCATAATATTTTCTTCCCGTGCACAGACAACTTTCAACATTTGAGCCACATTTATCATCTGTTTTGTTTTTAATTTGGACTAAATGTAATATTTTGTTAACGGGTAAAAGTTAACCCAAAGACTGCTAATCGCGACTCAAGGACCTTATGGGGACAATGCAGATCAAGATCAGACTGCAGAGAATATGTAGTCCGATCTTGGATCGACACTGTCCGATAAGGAGATATTTTTGCCTCTAAAAATAACTTTACAATTGCAACATTTGGGTTTTTACTATAGGCTTGATAGTTTCTTCTAACTTATTTAACAGGTTAAGGTTAATAGACAAACGCCAGTTGACGACAACTGAACGACATGAGGGTCTCATGCTCTTAAACTGAAACTGTTTATCACCTTTGTAGGTTCACAGTATAAAAGAATACTGTCAGTTGAGTCAACACAGACAGCGCAAGATATCCAGCCAACACAAATAAAGCCTGCAATTTCTATGTATTTAATAAAAACGTGTTCTGTCTATGGCACAAAGCGTTACAGCAAAGTATACCAACTACATGTGTGTTCGCTGCTCTCAGAAAGATTTAAAAGATCCTAGTATTTTAGTTTTAGCGTTTTTTCTTTGTCCCTTTGGAACCTGGCTTTTTCCCAAATGCTTCATCAGCTGTACGTTTACCCCGCCCTCGTCCTTTTGGCTTCACCTCTTCTACCTCTTCGTCACTTTCATCCATGGGTTCTGGCCCCGCCCCTTTCCTGCTTTTTCCACGCCCCTTTGTAGCCGCCACCTTTCCAACACTGGGTGTACGTTTCATAGCACCCCTCCCCTTCCCTTTCTTTTCTGGTTTCGGCTCGGGGACATTCTTTCCCCGACCTCGACCTCTACCTTTATTTTGTTTTGCAGGAACAACTTCCTCCTCCTCTTCTTCTTCCTCGCTTGACTCCTCCTTCTGTGCTTTCCCTTTTGCTTTACCTTTCACGACTTGAGATCCCTGAAATCATATATATGTACTAAATGTATGTTTTGTTTCGTTCCATTCTGGCATCCAACTTCTTACAATTCAGATATATTTTTTTTATTTCAATGTACTCATGTCTTCAAAAAAATGTTTTGGTTTTAAAATTAAAATGTCAATTCTGAAATCAATTTCGTATCATTAGGGCATTTAGCTAACCCGGGATGTTTTTCACTAAATTGCGTACGCACGAAATCTGCGTATGCAGTTTAGAGTTTAGGTAAGCAAGCGTCAAGTTTGAAAACAAGTTTCACTAAATTGCACACCTTTACGATATGGGGTAAATATTTGCATAACTTTACACTTTTACGATATGGGGTAAATATTTGCATAACTTTACACCTTTACGACATGGGGTAAATATTTGCATAACTTTACACTTTTACGATATGGGGTAAATATATGCATAACTTTACACCTTTACGACATGGGGTAAATATTTGCACAGCTTTACACCTTTACGACATGGGGTAAATATTTGCATAACTTTACACCTTTACGACATGGGGTAAATATTTGCATAGCTTTACACCTTTACGACATGGGGTAAATATTTGCATAGCTTTACACCTTTACGACATGGGGTAAATATTTGCATAACTTTACACCAGACCATACTTTTGGGTAAAGCTGGGATCGCATGTGTGTATATACAATCCCAAATAATTTGCGTACATCTACGCAGTTTATTGAAACACAACCCTGATGTCTATTTCTAGGCGAAAACGCTAATTTTAACAAAACATGGGTCTAAAATGAAGATTTTAATATAAAACGGCCATGCTCTACGAAAATAGGGTTTAGTGCATCTGCGAAAAGTGTCGACCCATGTCAGCCTGTGCAGGCTGACAAGGGCCGAAACTCTTTGTTGTTGGTAAATTTTCTGCATCTTAAAGGACACTCTACCTCATTCTACGTGTACCTTGTATTTCAGCCGGTTTTTAGGAAAAATAAACTTATGCGACAACTTGCTTGGTATAGTGTATTACAAAGATGCATTAAGCTCCATTTTCCCAGAGCTCGACTCATACACTGACACCTTGCAGACGACTATATTTTCCTTTTCCACCTGACTTCTTGCAGAAAACATTGTAGAAGAGTGCGAAGTTGCTCGTAACGAACAATTTTTAGTTTGACAAATGTTTACGTTTGCTACATCTTAACCCTTAAAGCGCCTTTCACGACTATAGTTGCATCAATTGGCGGCCAGTGTAGGTCAAAATCAGGCTGCACAAAACGTGCAGCCTGATCTTTGACCTACACTGTCCGCTTTGCTGAATCACTGTAAGTAACAAAAGCAACCATGAAGTTGCAATTATTTGGGTCTTGTTCCAAGGGTGAAAATGTCTGACAGGTTAATTCGGCGCTCTAAGGATTAATTCATCTTTCTATTTCCGTTTACAGGTTGTTTGGAACGAGTATATGATCAAGCAAAAAGGGGCTTAACACATCTCCGTGATGCATTATCCCAAAACAAGTCATTATGTAACTATGGATTTATAAAATCCATTTTGAGTAATAACCGTCTGAATCATGAGGTACACAGGTCCTTTGACATGCAGAAAATTGACCAACAAAAAAAGTTTCGACCCAGGTCAGCCTGCGTCGACCTGGTCCGATACCTTTTGCAGATGCATTAAGCCCTTTTTTCACAGAGCATGGCTCAAATCTATTTTTAAGGAATTTAATTCATACCTTGACAGGGGCCTTTCCTTTACCCTTGGGTGCATTCCCATCGCCTTCTTTCTTCTCCTTGGGTGTATAGGGCTTGTACCTTCGGAGAACCTCTCCCCACCCACCCCCTGTTTTCCAGAAAGACCAGTTGTACCCGTCCGTCCAGATAGAAAACTCAACAGCTTTGACAAGTTTTTCGTGGATTTCTTTATCACTAGGGGGCTTCACCCTCAAAACCTGGAGGTAGAATTTAATTGGAAAATTAAACGAGACTTACTTGTAAGTTGAAGTTGGATTTCAATTCTCCGAAGCACAAGGTCACCGTGATGAGCTCCTGTGAGAGATGCATGTTGTGTCCTGGAGGTCCATTTTCAAATTGTGATGTGAACACTCTTTTCCCACGGAACTGATTCTCATTTATACTGAACATTTTTTTTTTTTGTATTTTAACACGGAATAAACATACCGAAATTGCACTTGACATTTTTCAGAACTTTGTAACCATGTATTTTTATATAGCCAATTTTCACCAAGGGCAGATAAGACGGTTGGGCACATGAGCTCATCACGGTGACCTTATGCTTCGGAGAATTGAAATCCAACTTCAGCTTACAGGTAAGTCTCGTCTAATTTTCCAATTCTCCCATCAGCACAAGGTCATGTGATGAGCCCCTGTGAGAGTTTTAAAGGTGATCACGAACAACCGATCTCCAAGTATGCATCTTATCCACTAAATACAGTGGAATGAGTGCAATTCATTAATGTTTTGTTTGAAAACATTGTCACCTAGTACTTTGAATTCACTACTTTAAGTCTAGCATTAGTGAAGTGTTGTTCTCATTTTGTGTGGGATTGTTATAAAACCTTGAGAAAGTCACCTAAGATGTCCAGCTCGCAGCTGTCGTGGTATTATGTAATGGGATTCCTGCATTCTTAGCTGCAGAAGCATGCCGCTATTGTGCAATGCCTTTTCTAGTCAGTAATAACATGATCTGGTGATATGTTCGAGTTCTATCTAGACAGTGTTAACAGACCCAGTCTTATAAAGTCTTATAAAGATTCTAGGTACTGGCAATTTAAGGCAAATACAGAAAGTAAGCACTTTTGTTTTTAAATAGATGTTAAAGGCAACTATTATACACCTACCGTTTTAAATAGATATTTTAGTCAATATTGTACATCTATCTGTCAAACGTAGATTCACCCCGGTCTAGGTTTTCATACTTTTATTTAAGACATGGTTATTGTGTCCCAAAACCATTAGGAAGGGCTCTTTTACCCGACAAGAGAACATTGAACCTGGTTAATTTATGGGTTAAGTAATGTCAGTCTATTCTTGTTACTTACTGCCAATGATGGTAGAAATCATATTGCAATTGTAGTCATAATATGACTATAATTATAATATATATTATATATTTACCTGTAGGAAAAGAAGGTGTGTAATTTTATTTTTTGAAACTGAGATTACTAACTGCATAATTTTGTAACATATACCAGAGCCAGCATGAAGGAATAAATCAATGCATTTTTTGCTGTAAGACACTATAAGGCGCTTTAGCTTAACCCCGCTTGCCAAAGGGCATGTAAGAAGTTCAAGTACTTGATTTTCTGGGACTGAATGGCTATTTAGAGAAGAACTGGCACAGTAATGGATCCAATTTGTAATACGCCTTAGACCCTATTTAGTGCTGCCCCGCCAGGGAATTAGGGAGATAGGCCTGACCACTAATAAAGGTCCCTGACAAGTTATCTCAGCCCTATGAGAGGTAATGGATGGATTCTGCCACCAGGTGCATGTATATAAGGTCAGTAGATCGCCAGCAAGTGGTGATCTGACTGGGGTTGATATGTATGTTTTCTATTGCATGATGGAACCATTGTTGTCATAGCCAATGCCGCAGTATTTATATCCCCCCTGTTCTGTCAGCATCAGGCTTTTGAGCCACTTCATTACAGTGGCAGAACTGCAGCTTTTGGAATCTAAGATATTTAAACCTAAATTACATGAAGAACACACATTTCTAATTTCTTATTCTGTTTCAAAGCAATCAACTCTGTCTCTACTTCGAAAAAGAAAGGCTTAACACCTTAATTAAAGGATGGCCTGTTTAAGCATCCACTTTGTGGGATCATGAAATACAATTGGACTTCCCATATATCCGCAGTTACCTTTACCATTCTATCATGCATGCTCGAATTAGAAGTATGTCGCAATGTTTTGCAAAGTCCTGGGTTTTTCTAACACTTTAAGTGCCGACTAATGACCCCCAAATTGATTTATGTAGGGGACTGTTGTGCCTTACCCGATTGAACTCAAATACTGTTTATTTAACGGTGTCTCAAAACAAGATAGCAGTCCGAAATAAACAGCTTTCAGATCAAGATAATGAATGTTGTTGTCAACAGGTATCTCTGAGACACCTCATTGACGCCATGTGGACTGCTTCCCAGCCCATAAAGGAAGAGTCTGTTGTCAGTGTAATGTTAGCGGAGATATGTAGTCTGGGGGAATCCGTAGCCCTATTATATTCCTCACTGCATGTCCGAAATAATTCTAGCAGTTCACAGTAAAAACCATTTGCATCATGTCATTTTAGAGCTATTGAAATAGCCCAAGCACTTAAAAAAATTCTTTGATGAAATTACCCTTAGCATGTTTTTAGAGCTAACGACTTTTCATTCTACAATATTTTTGTGTATACAAAACCGACTGCGTTCTGGAATTGATACAGATAGACACAAACACCCTATATCGGGTGTGATACTTTGATCTAATGCCTGGAGAACTGATACTATTTTCTTGCCATTTCCCACAGTATATATAGCTTAAAGTGCTCCAGCATTGTGACTGACTTTTGCACAGAACTTAGAAAAGTACTCATTTTAGTGGGAAGGAATGTACTTTGTTGTTGTTGTTGTTATTGCAGCAAACCAAATATGAAGCATGATCACTAGTTCATTGTGTATTGTTAAGGCATTCCCCGTGAAGTATGAACTAGCAATATGACTAACTGACCAAATCCCATTGCTCATAAATGCCCGAGGACTCCTCCCATATCTTTGTGAACAAGGAATATGCACAATCAGTTACTTAGGCAGCATGTATATTTTAACATCTGTCCATTCTTCAGGAATCACAGACTTTTTCTGCACTCCTTATTCCCTGATACTGTGTTATAGACATCCTTTAACTCTATGAAGGCTAATTATACCCTCTGTGCCTCATCAATCTGAGAGATGATTGTGAGCTTAACAACTTAATGCATGTAACCCATTGGCTCATTCATTTGTTTTCATTCAAAGATAAGGATGTACCTCCTTGATCTGTATTTTGCCGTCTCAATTAACACCTCTTCCTAGCATTTTTCAGAATGACTTTCTATATCTAGCAGTGGGAATTATGAATGTAGGTTGATGTAAGCTTTGTGAATATAGTGAGAGGCAAGTAATATCAATACATTTTAATGAATTTGACATATTCTATCCTTGGTTTTATTTTCCCAGCTTTTCAAGAATTTTGCTTGGAAAACAGATTTTTTTCACCTCATTTAATAGTGGCCACCTTGCAGTTCTGTTGTGATTCGTCAGTATGAATTATGTCATATTCACACACCCCTCTTTTTTCACATCAGTACATTAGCCTCAACTGAGTGCTGACAAGTGAAGTTATCATTCTCTCCATGTCCACCTATTCAGGTTTGTTTCTGTTCTTGGTCTATGACACTTAAAACAAGAGCACTTGCTCTAAAGAAGTTTGAATGTATTCTCGGTTATTTCGGGTCTTTTGCCTGAGCCTCATATTAAAATACCCACATAATTTCATGGCTAACTTTCGAGTTTTTGAGTTGACTGGTATCTTCCGGTATCTGATACTTTTCTAAAACAGACACTCTCTTACAATCACCCAATTTAGGTAACAAAAAGGTTTTGAGAAAGCTTGCCATCTCCTGGCATGGCAGTGGCCCTTTATGCTCTGACAATGCATGCAAAGTTGCATGTAAAACAATGTAATAGTGGGTAGTCTAGCCAGTTTCTGAATTTTTCCTAATACCCATTACAGCTATCCGATTATTCTGATAAAGATGGGGGTGGGATGTGGTACTGACCGCTTTACACTAGTATCATGAAACACAAAGTTCTGTTTTATATGTATTACATATGTTCACTGTTTATTCCACCAGCAGTTCAAGTCTAAATTTGGAAATTGCTTTTGGGTATTTTTGTCTGTCCCCGGATCGATGACAAGTGATGAATTCCTTTTCCTCGTAGTTCAATATGTAGGACTTAATGTCCTACTGGGGCTTCTTGTAGGGCTTAATGGCCTACATGTAGGGCTTAGTGCCTACTGGGGCTTCTTTGCTAAATCACTTACCTGTCAGAATCACAAGATTCTAGTAAAAATGAGGAGGCTTACAATGCTCCTCGCCCCTTTTGAGAGACGTATTCTATTAGCATGAATTGTGGAGGCGTGACAGCTCTCCATGCCCCTTTTGAGATTCCTATTCCATTACAATGAATTGTGGAGGCTAACAGCTCTCCTTGCCACTTTTGAGAGTAATATTCTATTAGCATGAATTGTGGAGGCTTACAGCTCTCCTTGCCCCTTACTTTTGGTGCTCTCTGCTTCCTTTTCAGTCTGAACTAAATGCAGAAGTCTTAGTGCTTCTGCATGCATGGTTTCTGTAGTGCTCGTTAAAAGAGTCCTAGTGCTCTCTGAATTGTAGCTCGAACTGGAACTGTACACTGAATTATCCAGCACTTTATTTCACTTTCAGAGATTATATTTTCAAACACTCGAATCACTTTTCAAATATAAATACTAAACATTGGATTCAAGTAAACACTAGTAATAATATTAAATACTAGATTTCAGTCCAACTGCACATTAAACAGAAAAAGATAACATTAAATAAAACTTTCCTTTAATTGTAACTCGTATTCTCAATACGGTATATTCTAACATGTCTTGACCTTTTTGGAACTAACCTGCAATTGACCTCCTGGACACGACATGCATCTCTCACAGGGGCTCATCACATGACCTTGTGCTGATGGGAGAATTGTATATCTATGGACATATGTGTATTGTGTATAAATTCCTTAGAAACTGCCTTTGACAAAACGAAGGAAATGCCACAAAAGACTCAAAATTCAAGGGTAATATTTAGGAATATTCTTACTGTTGAATCGTTCAAGCTTCCAAAATTCACAGTCATGCTATGGATGATTTCATAAATCTATGAGAAAATTCATCTACGAGTGCAAAGCATCGTGATTATAAATTGCCTTTAAATGTCATACTACCAATATACCTCTATTATCTGCAGCCCCATCCTCGTTGACCCAGTTCCGATGTATTCCGTAAGCTTCATACATCGCCCCTGGGTTATCTCGCGTATGTTTTCTCGTTCTCATGAATTATTCATGAGGCATGTTGATCGGTAATCTCAGTTTTTCAGTGAGAAAAGTTAATCTATTTTTATCAACTGTATGCCATCATTTCTATTTTTACCTTGTCTACAACCAATCAAATCGCTTGTATCAAATCAAGTTTGGCGATACTTTAAATATGGCTGAGGCCGTGAACATCATTGATCCTGCTCGCCACATGACTTTATGCCGCATGGCGAGGGCAAAGACGAGAAAATGATTGATTGAACATCATTGACAAATATTTACAAAAACATTCGGCGTCACCCCGAAAGAGTTCGAGCTAAGTATACATGGATTTGTAATGTCTGCCCTGGATTGTCGTAAGGCAAATGCCACAGAAGGAAGGCCCACCGATGGCCTCCATATTCGTTGATAATGATGTGGGTTTTACCCGGTTTGTTCATAGTAATGGAAGAAATGTGATTATCCTCCGCTATAAGAGATTATCGTTATGTTATCGACAATTCGATTGGCCATTGGGTGTAATTCGAAATCTTATGAATATTCATAGAAACGACGGTTACGCAATTGAATGTCCCAGGGGTGATGAATGGTAATACTTCACACCTGGGTTAACGAGGGTGCTGCAGCCCCGACTTTCCGAATCATTCAGAACTATATGTATTATTTGAAATAAACATATGTCAAAACTCACTTTCAGAACTACATGTATTATTTGAAATAAACATATGTCAAAACTCACTCTGAACCAATCAGCGAAGGTTTTCATGTTATTTATAGTATCTACGGACTCTTTCATCTGTTTGACCATGTCCTCGGTTGGAAATCCGAAGTTGTCATCATATCGCTTGATCAGCTCTTTCCTACTTTTACCTTTTGGCATGGCAATGTCTAAGAACAGCACCTAATAATGGTAGAATCAGTGGCTGAATAAACAAAAGATAATAAGAGCCATGCTCTGGCAAAAGGAGTGGGGCTAAACAATTTAACCCTTTCCCAAACAAGCCCTGGTTTTCACGTGTCTGCAGTACAAGTCTTTTGAAAACACTGTGGGAAAAGGAGAAATTGCTCGTAACGAGCAATTTCTCCTTTTCCCACAGTGTTGTCGACCCTTTTGGAGAACTTTCTGCCATTTTCATCAAATTTAAAACTGTCGTCTGCAAACTCTTTCAATTTGGACCAGTCCAAAATTTGTCGTTTGGGAAAAGGTTAAGCTTACACTTCCGTTCCAATCCATTTTGTACGATGCTATATGTATACTTGTGATTTTCTTATTGTACTGATCATGTAAGAATGTTACAAATAAAATATATTGAAACTAAAAAGGCGGCTTAATACATCTCCGTAATGCATGATATAAAGCAAGTCATTACATGATCATGGTTCCATAAAATCCAATTTGTCTGACAACCGTCTGAATCATGAGGTAAACAGGTCCTTGGACATGCAGAAAATTGATCAAAAGCAAAAGGTTTGGGTCCAGTTCAGCCTGCGCGGACTGCAGAGGCTGACCTGGGTCGATTTTTTGCAGATGTATTAAGTCCCTTTTTCACAGAACACGGCTCATATCTTAACCCTTTACCGCAAAATCCCGAGTGTTAACGATCCAGAGGAAAAAGCCTTTTGAAAACATTGTGGGAAAAGCAGAAATTGCTGGTAGCCAGCATTTTCTCCTTTTCCCACAATGTTTTCTACCCTATTAAAGACAAGTTCCATCATTTGAGTCACGTCTTAATTGTCGTCTACAGCTGCTTTCACATTTCGTTTGATAAGAAGTTAAAAAAAAAAAAAAACGGTTCTTATGACAAAAATAATAATACACTGTATTTAGATCTCTACCTAAACAAAAAAAGCAATATTTGCGAACATATCTATGCAAAGAATTGCAATATCTAAGCGCAACACTTCTATAAATGGACTGTGTAGGAACGGCACCTCTGAAATAGGCAGTATCTAAGAAAGAATTAAAATGCTGTAGAACAGCACCTACGTAAAGTACGGTAATATAGATCAGAACAGCACATATAGTAGGTCCCATATAGTACTACTTCGCACTTTAGGCCCTTTACCTCAGAAAACTTTTTTTATACACGCTATAGGGTAAACTGATCGTGACTCGGACACCTTTTTAATGCGAGTCTACGCCGACCTCGCAGTTTGTAGTTTTCAACTTCCAGACTACACAGGTACCTGCTGGCACCATTTTCCTGTTGTTATAACTGCCATTATGTGGGAAACCAAAGGCTTGAAAACACACAACCCAATTTTGACCGTGAGTCGGACAATTTCGACCGTGAGTCGGACGCACTGATATTGAATCGGACGGTTCTTTAATTATCTAAGCATTCACTGTATGAAGCACAAAATCTTTTAAATTGTCACTTAACCCGTCGCAAAGACTGAAATTTTCTGAACAATGCGATATTAAATGAATACGGAAGATTCTTAGAATGTGTGATAGATCTACGAATCAAGGCACTTTCCCGACACAAGCTTGTTTTCGGGACGGTTCCCTGACAGATTTATTCTATGGCATATCATCTGTTGTTGATAATTATGATTGATAATCAGGTAAAATTTGAAATATTTGTGGATAATTAATGTATTGTGTTTGGATTATTTGTACCTTGTGATGAAGAAATACATATACATTGACGGGTACTTGTTCTCTCATGGATGAATTAACGCGATTCACGATTGTCATGAAAATAAGAGACTTTTAACAAATACTTCTGCCAGCATGGAAGTTAATAAAACAATTATGTTTCGGGAGTACTGGGAGTTAATCCTTCAAATTCTTTGGATAATTTAGTTTAGCCATTAAACGAAGCCTTATAACCTTCAAAGCTACGTACTTGGAATGCCAGCAGCTTTCTACTGACGGCCGTGCGTTCTAACGTCTGTCCGAGTCTGTAGGACATGTCCGTGTCCAGCATCCCTAATTTTGAGTCCTCTTTGACGTACCACATGACTTGGCGTTTCCAGCTCTCTGACAAATACGCCTCCGCACCATCTTCCCATCTATAAGTATAAAGTATGCCATTATTGTAAAAAGCTACTGCTTTGACGTCGACGGCTTTTGACAACATTGTATCAACCGCATGCAACAAGAAATTGTTTTTTCACCAGTTTTGAAAACAAAATTTTATAAGAAAATATAAAAGTTAAAGAAGACTTGTGATTTTTGACAGACACGAAAACATTGTCACAAATAACAAGGAATATCTTTTTAAAAAAGATAGCGCAAATAGGCAGGGCCCTTAAAATAAACATGTCTACATTTTTTACCAATCACAAATTTTTACTTATTCATTTTTATCACTACCAAAAATTAGGTCAAAAGCCAGAACATTCAGCTAAGCCGAAAAAGACAATGACTGATGTACCACCTGTATTTCTTGGATCCTGACAGTAACATCAACCATTCTCCGATATGAGGACAAGCTTTTTTCGATCTGTTGGCTTCATCCGCGATAAAATCCTGAAAATAAAAGGAACCATTATAAGGGTGCTCTCCGGTGTAGATGTACAAAGCTATTTCGGCAATTCAAACCGAACAGGGCCTAAGAATGCCACAACAGATACTTTCAGTAAGTGAAGAGACTTTTTGTTCATAGTTAACCCTATCACTGCTAGAGCAGTTAAATGAAAATTTCTAGCCAATAAACATACAGAAAAAAAATCGATATCAAACTTCTTTTCGCAGGAAAAATCAAACCATATCGGTTTTAATATGAATACAACAACAATAAGATTACAGACAAGTTTCAAAATTTTACAGTGTCTTGACTAAGTTATACTTTTGACATTGTTGAATTGTCGATAACAACTCTCGGCATATTCCGTTCATGATCGTCAACAGACGATCATGAACGGAATATGACGAGAGAAGTCGACGACTGAATGTCGGCATCAACATATCTCATATAAACTTTAAAACATTCTTACATGTAGCCTCCCCTCAATGATACCTTCTAGTTTGGGATAGGTTTCGAGCGCCCACAAGAACAATCTATGAAGGGCAAAGTATCCATTAAGACTGTTATCACTGGTATGTTGTGTACCCTTGCTGAATTCCACCACTGTGGCACTCATAAGATTTGGAATTGTCTTTATCACCATTTCTTCTATTGGCGTTTTCTTTGGATTACATTTCGGTAGAATCACGGCGATTTCGTTTAATACAGTGTTCTCAAACGTTCTTTGTATCTCCGCACCATGAAGAGGATGAATGTATAATGGTAGGAAAAATTTGACCTCATCTTTTAAGACGCTGTGTACCACGTCGACCGCCTTTTTCATTCCATTAAAAGAACCCAACTGTAGAAACTCGCACGGGGTGGTGAGAGCGGGGCGATGTGGAGGTCCAGATTGTATCAACCCATATCCATAGAGCTCATTTGGATCTTTCGGTTTCGAGACCTTGAAGTGTTCTTTTGATATGTAATCGACTATCACGGGTCCCTTTTTGTCTCCCTCCTTCTTCCCTTTTCCTTTCGATGTCCCTGCACTACTTAATGGCGGAAATGGTTCAGTATAAGTGTGGCCACAATCTGTACATTTAAAACTTTTGGACAGTTTCATATTATGGACGGTAGTGTCTTTCATCCATGCGTTATCCCCAGACTGGGTCTCGGCCAGGAAAGCGACTACGTTCATTAAGATTGTCTGGACGGTATATCCCGGGGACCAACCCAGACCCTTCTGATTCTTCCACTCCGTATGGATATAGGCGAAGTCAGAGAAGATATTCAGACATACCTTGGTCCCCTTTTTACCAGCCATTGTTGCCCCACTGTTATACCTGATAAATTGAAAAATGAAAACATACCATGGATGATAGCATACATATGCAAATACAAGTTAACTCTTGCACTACTAATTCCAGAAATTACATGTTTTTTCCGAGCTCTAAAAATAGATTTCCACTGCCATTTAAAACGACATTCATCATAGTTTAAAAATAGAATAACGGACAGCATAGATCAAGATCAGACTGCACGTTCTGTGCAGTCTGATCTTGATCTACGCTGTCCGCAAAAGGTAGTCAAGTCGTCATTAGTAGTGAAAGAGTTAATGCATTCCACTTCAGTACAGGCCACAGATACACTTACACCTACCTTAGGTACCTTCATTTCTTATAACCTCATTTGTGATCAAGTAAAACTTGCACGTTCCAGTCTTATTTTTTTATATTCAAAGATAAGAAAAAATATATATAGATCAATATTTCTCAATATTTATGATATTGCTCGTGACTGATTTCTAACTCTGTTTCCTAATTTTCCATTTGATAGACTGGTTTTCTTTTGCGGATTTCTTCTCTCTCTTTTTTTTCGTCTTGACGCAGAACACTCATTTCAGGCGATGTTTCTGTTTCTCACAGTGTTTTCATGTATTTAACTACAGTTCATGTTCACTCTCCATATTTTAAGAGGATGTTTTCAAAGAGGCATGCTGCTAATTACTTCGTCAGACGGGGTGCTCAAAATGAAAAACTTTATGGATGGGTGGGTGGGTGGATGGATGGATGGATGGATGTTGCAAATGGAATTCAACATAGCAAAGGTGTATGAGCCATACTCTCGCAAAGGGGGTTTAATAGCCATACTCTCGCAAAAGGGGGTTTAATGCATCTCTTTGATGCATTATACCAAGCAAGACATCACATAATTATGGATCCATAAAACCAACTTTGCCTAACAACCAACTGAATCGTGAAGTTGAATGGTCCTTGAACATGCAGAAAATTTACCAAAAGCAGCAAGTTTCGACCTATGTCGATACCTTTTGCAGACCCCCTTTTCACAGAGCATGGCTCATATTAACACTTAAGCTGCTGAATAAATGAAACGCAAATTTCTACTCAATAATAAAAGCCCAAACATTGCGGTTTCGAACTTGATTTCATCGGAAAGAAAAATACCGCATCGGATAGTGTAGATCAAAGATCAGACTGCACGTTCTGTGCAGTCTGATCTTGATCTGCACTGTCCGCAAAAGGTCAGTGGGTCGCGATTAGCAGCTGAAGGGTTAAGGCGTATATTGGTAGCAACGCTGCAAAATTATTTCGAAACGGGATCGTACCTGAAACCCGCGGGCACAAACTCCGCGCTGGGCGATTCATACGGGTACTTGTCGGTCAGGTACAAGATCAGATGATAAATAATGTCATCGTGTTTAAAATTACAGTGCCATTCTAGCATGTTCTCCTCGAGAGGTGCAGCCGATACATTTTCAACCGGTTGTAGCTCCAGCTCGTGAAGGTCCATGGCTAACCGCTTCATGGCATTTTTACGCTGTGTGTTGACCGCCATGTTTGGGCTCTATGGATGATTTCGATCTGATTGTCTGAAAAAAAAAAAATCGGTGGTACAAAGAAGGGGTGATTTTTTTTCTTGGGTTCAAAGGTTTATCAACATAGTTCTTCACAATTATAGCCGATTCCCGGTAGCTCAGTCGGTAGCGAACAGGACTTCAGAACACGAGGTCGCTGGTTCGATCGGCCAATTTCTTTCCGAGGACTGATGATAGTCACTGCGACAGGATTCATTCCTCTCTCACCTCTGACCATTGTTTCGAAGAATGGACAGGTGCACTGGCCGCCGCAATATAAGTGAAATAATTTTGAAAACGGCGTTAAAGACCATACTATCAATCAATCAATCAATTAATGGTCCCGCCTGGCTCAATGGCTAAGGTTTTGGATTCATCACTTGGCGACGCCGGGTTTGATCCTCACTTAAGGAGCTGAGCTTTCGTATGAGTGTCCTTGGGCAAGATACTTTTGCGCCCTAGCCTAGTGCTGATGAACCCAGGACACACATGTATGAAGAAATGAACCAAATGAAAATGATGATGATGATGACAGAAATTGCTCAAAATGTGCGCTTCCTACCTTCTGTACAAAATAATCCCATCAGTGAGCCAATCCTGATACGAGGATATGTCCAGTAATTTACCTCCTTATCAGACGACAAACTTTAAACTGGACCAAATTGAAAGCATATGCAGACGACAAATGAAGTGTTGTTAAAATGATGATTTCTGCCTTTGACAGGTTAGAAACATTGTAGGAAAAGGAGAAAATGCTGGTTACCAGCATTTCTTTTTCCTTTTCCCACAATGTTTTTCAAAAGCCGTTTCTTTCAGGGTCGTCAAAAGTCGGCATTGTATGGTAAAGCGTTGACTTAGATTTGTCAGATACGGTTCATGGAGTTAATGGTTCAAAGCAAGAAGCAACATTTACATGTAACATTGATATAAAACTGGGTAAAACAAGATATCGCATATCATATCTAAACAACCACAGACGAACCTATTATCTTAACCCTTTCCCAAACGACAAATTTTGGACTGGTCCAAATTCAAAGAGTTTGCAGACGACAATTTTAAAATTTGATGAAAATGGCAGAAAGTTCTCAAAAAGGGTAGAAAACACTGTGGGAAAAGGAGAAATTGCTCGTTACGAGCAATTTCTCCTTTTCCCACAGTGTTTTCAAAAGACTTGTACTGCAGACACGTGAAAACCAGGGCTTGTTTGGGAAAGGGTTAAGAGCGACCCAACGACCTTTTGCGCCCAGTGTAGATCAAGTTTAGACTGCACAGAACGTGCAGTCTGATCTTGAGTCCGCACTGTCGGATAAGGAGATATCATAACCCCCCCCCCCAACTTTGAAATAGCAAAATTTGGGTTTTTACAACAGTCTTGAAAGTTTCATTTAACATATTCAGCATGTTAAAGTAGCAATAGCTGCCAGAAGTAAACAAAGCGAGAGTTAAAATGCATTTAAATTTAAATCATACCATATAAAATATGGAAGTTACTGTGAAGATGACAATCTATTATTGTAGCGGTCGGTACAAATGTTAGTCGTTGGTGTAGAAATTCGTTTCAAAACTAGGTTAAATGCTTCCATGTTTACTTTTTGCCTGATTTTGAAATTTATTTATCTGCCAGCGACTAACACTTCGACCGACCACACAATAATATAGACTGTCACCTAAACACTATTTTCCACACTTTCGAATGGTATGGTTTGAAACACCTGCATAGTGTTTTTGGTCGCTATTGGGCCTTTAAGGGTTAAATTCAGCCCTTCAGCGGCATAGTTGAAAACACGGGCCTTTGTGGACGGTATATAGGTCAAGATCAGACTGAACTAAATGGTTTATCGAAACAAAAACTACATTACTTTCTAAGTTTATAAATAGGCAAATATTACGATTATGAATGTTCGGTGAATACTGGGTCTGAAGGGTACGAAAAAATTAACCTGGGCCCGTATTCACAAACTATTCTTAAGAACATTTTATTCTTATTCTCAACAATTTTCTAAATTTGAAAATAACACAGCTTCTGATTGGCTAAACCAAATGGTTTAGCCAATCAGAAGTTGTGTTATTTTCAAAATCCAGAACTAGATCAAGAATGTTCTTAACCCTTAGCCAGCTAAGGGCAACTTACATACCTTTTGTAGAGAGTGTATGTCAAGATCAGACTATATAGAACGTGCAGTCTGATCCTGAATTTATACTGTCCGATAAGGAAATATTTTTCTCCTAAAAATAAGTTTGAAATAACATTTGAGTTTTTACTGTCGGCTTGAAAGTTTTACTACGATTATTTAGCAGGTGTAGGGTTAAAAACGGTTGGTAATACGGACACTGGGAATGACAATTCGTTTAACCCTTATAGTGCTGAATTTATGAAATGGACCGTTTCACTGAAGAAAAACATCCAAAATATTGTCATTTCATGGTTGTTTTAGCCAGAAAATGTAATGAAGTAGCTGACAGTGTAGATCAAAGATCAGACTGCACGTTCTGTGCAGTCTGATCTTGATCTACACTGTCAGCAAAAACAAGTTAAGTTGGTTCTAGCACTTTAAGGGTTAACCTTGCGAGTTATTGGTGACTGTGACTTCAGGGAGAAATGAACGACACGGTACGCACGACCGCTCTTTTTTCAACAAATTCTGTTGATACTACAAAGTAGCATTTAATTGCAAAGGGTAATATGAATGTGTGGTGTTTAATGCCGTTTTCAACTTTATTTCAGGTATATCGCGGAGGCCAGTGCACCTATCCATGCTTTCCTGGAGCTTTATTCTTTCCAAGCCACTGGCTGCTTTCCCACATAACCATCGTCGAAACAATGTTCAGCGCTGAGAGAGGAATGACTCCTGTCGCAATGACTATCATCAATCCTCGGAAAGAAATTGGCCAAGCCGGGGATCGAAGCAGCGACCTCCTGTTCTCAAGTCCTGTACGATACTAACTGAGCTACGGGGCCTTGGCAAAGGGTAATATAAACACCCTCAGTGTCTCTTCCTCAGGTATTCGACACCGTGTATCATGATATGGGAGATATAAAACTAAATGTTGTATATCGACCCTGTCCTACCCAAATAGGACTTTTTATGCCCTTTTCAGTAGACACATTTTGAAAACGAAAAAAATAAATAACTGCCAGTTAGTCTTAAAAAAAAGTGAAGTTTGTTGCCCAAAGACATCCACCCATGTTAACAGTGCCACGAGCGTAGAATCAAACCGAGGAGAACAACGCCTTACCCTTTACTAACCCTTAAGCTGCTAAGCGCGACTCACTGACCTTTTGCAGACGGTATAGATCAAGATCAGACTGCACAGAATGTGTAGTCTGATCTTGAATCTACGCTGTTCGATAGGGAGATATTTTTCTTTAAAAAAATAAGTTTGAAATAACATTATTCATGTTTTTGCTATCGCCTTGAAAGTTCTATTTAACTCTTTACCAAACGACAAAATTTTGGACTAGACTGAATTCAAAGCTTTTGCAGACGACAAATTAAATGTAACTTAAATGATGTTTTTTGAAAGTGATAGGGTAGAAAACATTGTGGGATAAAGGAGAAAATGCTGGTTACCAGCATTTTCTCCTTTTCCCACAATGTTTTCAAAAGGCTTCTTTCTCAGGGTCGTTATAAGTCGGGATGGTATGGTAAAGGGTTAACTTACTTAGCGGTATAAGGGTTAAACAATTTCGAGTCTAAACGATCACGGAGAAGAATGTTTCGGAAATCATAAAAGAATCTTCATCTTGAATTTTCCGTAAGACTGGTTTGTCAGGAATAGGTTAGACATTTCTGTGTAAGCTATTCCAGACAAATCGACTTTAATCCTTAACCAGACGACAAAATTTTGGTCTTTTCCGAATCGAGATAATTCATTGTGGCTCAAATGAAGGGATCTGTCTTTGAAATGATTGGAAACATTTTGGGAAAGCATATTCTCCTTTTCACACAATGTTTTCAAAAACATTCTTCATCAGTGTCCCTAAAGCATAGGATTGTTTGGTTAAGTGTTTACATCACAATATGGGGGTAAGTCCCTTTAAACTCTTAATTTAACTCTTTACCAAACGACAAAATTTTAGACTGGTCCAAATTCAAAGCATTTGCAGACGACAAAACAAATGCGACTGAAGAACTGATATTTGTTTTGGGAAGGGTAGAAAACATTTTGGGAAAAGGAGAAAATGCTGGTTACCAGCATTTTCTCCTTTTCCCACAATGTTTTCAAAAGGCTTTTTTCTTAGGGTCGTTAAAAGTCGGGATTGTGTGGTAAACAATCCCGAGTTTTAACAACCCTGAAGAAACAGTCTGTTGAAAACCTTGTGGGAAAAGGAGAAAATGCTGGTAACCAACATTTTCTCCTTTTCCAGCAAGATTTACTACAATTTCACAGACAACTACCAAAATTCCAGGTAAATTTGTCATCTGCAAATGCATTCCATTTGGACCAGTCTAAAATTTTGCCGTTTGGTAAAGAGTTAACCAAACTCTCAGCTAATGGGTCCAGTTGGTTTATTTTCCGTATGAAGGGTGAACTTCCTTCTACGGTTTGGTATTGATATCGACCTTAAATATTCAAGCTTGAAGAAAACCATACCACACATATTCATACTACCTTTAAGTTTTTTACTCGCTAATGTAGTGTAAAACTGGACTAAGGAATATAACAATTTACCTGGAGAAACTTGGGGGTAGAAACAGAGAGAGAGAGAGAGAGGGGGGGGGGGGGCAGGGAAGAGAAGGGGGGAGAAGGGGGCCAATGCGCCAACAGTGAAGGCAACACAGAAGTTTAGGATTCGATCCCCACTTGCATCACTGATCGCCTTGGTAAATCCCATGGGACATTCAGAAACCGGAGACCAAACCCAGTACATACTGAGACCTAGGCATCACATTATGTATGCAGGACTACGGTGAGCTTGTGGTGCAATTGTTGCAGTAACATTTTACGCCGTTTTCAACAGTTTCTTTTCTGTCACAGAGCTAGACCTTGGTTCCGCAGTGCCTTGCCTCAAAGCACTCCCAGGAAAATTAGCGCCACCAGTGATGATCGAACCCATCACTGTAACCACTGAGCAAGGCATCAGCTGAAATCAAACACAACTCCAATAAACAACAAAGTTCGATCGGTTTACACGAAGAAAATCTGTCGCCATCGTGTTATGAACACGATAGCCCTTAGGCTGCCTTTCACAACTACTAGTATATTTGCCTTTGTGGCCAGAGTAGATCAAAGATCAGATTGTACAGGACGTGCTTTCTGATCTTTTATCTACACCGCCCATTGCTGAAACACTATATACAAAAACAGCCTTACAAGAGAGCTTACCAGATTCATACTTCTTGACTGAAAATGTATGTTTGGTTTATCCGATACTCTAAGGGTTAACTTTCAGTGCTATGGTATATCATTGTACGCTTTCTACGAGTCCAGCTCATTACTGACGTAACGAGGCTTCATTAACCCTTAGGCTGCTTATCGCGACTCACTGACCTTTTGCGGACAGCGTAGATCAAGATCAGACTGCACAGAACGTGCAGTCTGATCTTTGATCTACACCGGCCGATAAGGAGATATATTTCCTCCAAAAATACCTTTGAAACAAGAAAGTTCTGGGCTTATACTATCGGCTTGAAAGTTTCACTTCTTTTATTCAGCAGGATAAGGGTTAACAGCCGCGGAATAGATTGAACAACATCTGTTTCAAATGTTAAATGATTTGCCATTTCGATGCTTCAATCAATTCAAACAGCTTTACACAGCGATGACCAGGATCAGAGCGTGCATTCTGATCTTCAATCGACACCGTTCGCGGAGAGAGAGAGACAGACAGACAGACAGACAGACGGGGGTCCTAAATAGCTTAATTAGAGACATTTAGAGACTTATACAAACATTTTTAAATTTCAGGACATACCAGTTTGGAATGGCAAATGCTGCGTTTTCACCTGTTGTAGCGGTATCTTGCAAAGTGTAGAAGTATTACAATTCTACAAATGGATGTATACCTTTTACACTTTGCACTATAAAATCAATACACTGAACCTGTTTTACTTAGTGTATAAAACAACATCATCATTCACTATTAATTTTACGGATTATCTTAATAAACGAGAAATAAGATATGTAGGCCTTACCCGCTTAAATTTATTCCAATATGTGGTCAAAGAGTCATGACCATTTTCAGCAATCGGCCAATCGGCTTTAGAAAAACCAGGACTCAACCGCAAATATATACACTGTATCAGCAAAATTTTAGTACAAGCTATAGCAAGTCAAGGAAAGAGACATGCGCAGACGTCAGCTTCTTTATTTAGACCAGCCAGGTACATGTAATTTTCTATAATTATCACCAAGAAAAACAACTCATCTAAGTTTGTAGCATACATTAAGAATTGCTTCCCTTTGTATCACAAGAAAAGAGGGTGTCTAACCGCTGGTTTTTTGGCCACATTGACAATAGCGCGAAATAAGTTGTAAGTTATGGTTCCACAGATCGCTTAATGGCAAAATTAAGGCTTCTCCGTCTGTTGCTCTCCAAAGTATGAACATAGTCCTACAAAAAATGCAAAAAAAAAAGGCCAACCAATTGCATTTTTCGCTAAATTCCAACCAACACAGGCACCCTAAAATTTGCCCTCTGAGGAACACCTGTTCACGGTCATGACCCCTTGATACAAAACAGTCCTATCAAAATACAATACAAATGAGCCATGCGGTGTGAAAAGGGGGCTTAATGCATCTGCGAAAAGTTTCGCCCAGGTCGGTCTGCACAGTCCAAGGACCACTCGACCTCATGATTAAGCAGGTTGTTAAAAAAGTGGCTATTATGGATCCATAATTATGTGATGGCTTGATTGGTATAATGCATCACGGATATGCATTAAGCCCCCTTTCGCGGTTCAAATGCATCAAACTGGTCCCCCTAATGCCCAAATTTGAATCAAATCTAAATTATATACGTCCAAGCCATCTCGGCTCCATGAAACAGTGCAACAGAAGTGCTACTACAAATTTTCATGTGGGACTACTTTTGACTACCAGAACCCGGAAGTAGTCTCGCTGTGGTGTGACACCAGTCATTAATTGCACGATGTACGAAAGCCCTGAATTAATGAATAACACCTTTTTAGTTAGCGGGGAAAAAAAGCCCAGATATTGCTTTTTCAGGGTTGTTTCCGCCAGATCACTTTACAAAGAAGCAGACAGAATATATCTAAGAATAGAATGCATGTTCTGTGCGGTCTGATCTTGATTTACACTGTCTGCCAAAGCTATTTAAGTCGGTGCAAGTGCTATGACGGTTTAGAACAATTACTATTACATGGGAAAATTACCTTCCCCTGATAAAATGGCTCCCAGAGAAAACATGACTGCCAAGCCAACATAACCTATCCACCCTATGGGGGAGGGGGTGGATTAAAACGTGACCCCATGGAAAACTGCCCGCATCATACATGGTAGGTTTATTTTTATTTCTCTCTCTTTCAAACGCGTGGGAGTCATGCTCTGTTAACAGGTGGTATAAGGCACGTGCAGAGGGCGGTTCTTCCTCGTGAATTGACTGGTTGTTAAACAAAACAAATCTCATCTTTTGCGACAACTCGCTTGGTATTATGCAAATATGAAGATGCGTTAACCTCATTTTCCAGAGTATCCTTTGTGTATTTACATAGCGGTCCACTTCTACACATGGCCACCTGCCGACTTTTTCCATCTTTCTTTTATCTGAGCAACACTCTGGAAAAAGGCGACTAAATGCATCTCTGTAATGCATGGCAAGGACCAAGTCAACACATAATTATGGGTCCATAAAATCAACTTTTGTCTTACAACTGAATCACGAGGTAGAATGGTCCTTAAGATATGCAGAAAATTCACAAGTGATTTCGTAATTCTGTACTTAGTCTTAGATGGTATCATCAACCCGAAACCGGATGGAAATACTTTACGCTTATCCAATATTAAAGCATTTGCAAGCAACAAGGTAAATGTGACTCCAAAACTGAAATTCATCTTTAGAAGTGTAGAAAACATTTGGAAAAGGAGAAGATGCTGGTTACCTAGATTTTCTTCATATCCCATAATGTATTTGAAAGCTTGCTTCCTTAATCTCGTTCAAACTTGGGGATGGGCTGAATTAGCACAATGATGAGTATACAAGAAGCACTGTAAATAGGCCAGGTTGGTTTGAGTTTATTAATTGTATGTTGTTTAATGCCATTTTCAACATTATTTCAGTTATATTGCCAGTGCACCTATCCATGCTTTCCTTGAGTTTCTTTCATTAGCACTACACACAATATTCTTTCCAAGCCATTAGCTGCTTTCCCACATAACCATCGTTGAAAAAATTGTCAGTGGTGAGAGAGGAATGAACCCTGTAGCAATGACTATCATCAATCCTCGGAAAGAAATTGGCCATAGCCCAGGTTTGAACCAGTGACCCTGTTCTCCAGTCCTGTACACTACCGACTGAGCTACCGGGGCTCGGAACTGGTTTTAAATAAAGAAGTTTACCTTCATACATGACTAGATCATCACTTTCTTGTACTGTACATTGACTAAAACAAAAGCAAGAGGTAACTTATATAATCAAAAGTTTTAATATTCACATAATTCAAAATAATTTTAACAGAGAAATCATGTTCAGTTAACTAACTCTTTACCAAACAATTCCGAGTTTTAACCACCCTGTAAGAGAGAGGGCTTTTGAAAACATTGTGGGAAAGGGAGAAAAATTAATGCTGGTAACCAGCATTTTCTCCTTTTCCCACAAAGTTTTCTAACCTACCTAAAACAGAAATCCTCATTTGAGCTACATTTAATTTGTTGTCTGCAAATCCTTTCACTTTGGACCAGTCTAAAATTTTGTTGCTTGGTACAGATTTAACTAACTCATAACCTCCAGAAACAAACTTACATCTGACAGATTTAAAACCATCCTTGTAAATTTTTGGATAATCAAATAGAATTAAGGTTTACTATATGTGAAAATGCTGTGGCCAATGAAGATACTCCTTTGAATTAACATTTTCTCCTTTAGCCATTTTGTTCCTGATAGTGGTTTACTTTAACCCTTTCCCAAACGACAAATTTTGGACTGGTCCAAACTGAAAGAGTTTGCAGACGGCAATTTTAAATTTGATGAAAATGGCATAAAGTTCTCAATAAGGGGCAGAAAACACTGTGGGAAAAGGAGAAATTGCTCGTTACGAGCAATTTCTCCTTTTCCCACAGTGTTTTCAAAAGACTTGTACTGCAGACACGTGAAAACCAGGGCTTGTTTGGGAAAGGGTTAACTAAAAAACACTGAACTGGGTATTTTATGCACAGCCTGATCTTCTCTTCACAGCCAGAAAGTCAAAAATGCAGGTGAAGTTGTGATAGGCATCCTACATTGATTATTTGATTGAATGAAGTTTTATAACAGCAACAGCTTACATATTCACCTATTCCTCGGTTCCACCAGTGCTAGGCTAGGGCTCTGAAGTGTCTTACCCAAGGACACTCCTACGAAAAACCCATTCAATCCAATGACGGTCAAACCCGAAGCCTCCAAGTCCAAGTCCTACACTTTACCACCAAGCCAGGCAGGACCCAACAGGCATCAATGAGGAAAAATCTTTAAGCCACTAATTTCACCAAACCCTTCATAGAATTTTGGAAACTAATACATCAAAGTGAATGCATTATGAACAGATAATGTGACCTGATGAGCATTATCCCAGATTTAACATAACCCACACAGCATCAAATAAATAAAAGCTACATATCGCAATTTCAAGAATGTTTTGGTCAGAACATTTCAGAAATAATCAGACAGCGTAGATCCAGGATCAGAATGCACAGAATGCAGAACCTGATCTTGGATCTACACTGTCTGCAAAAGCAAAACAAGTTTTGCTGTGAGCTTCAGGGATAAAAAATTTGACGAATAAAGCTTACATAACTCTGTTTAACTCTGTTTATCTTTTGTAGAAAAGACACAATAAGCACAGATAAAGCCTTGTTCCTGAACTGTATTAGAAAATATAACTAGTTCAGTCCATTAACCATTATAACAAGTGCGTCACATAATTTACAGGGTGTAATTGCTAAACTATGAGATGGGATGAAAATGCCCCCCCCCCCCCCCCCCCCCCCCCCCATATACTTAAGTAAATACAGCATTTCTGAGCAGATCCTCCTGAGCTGGGGCAGTTTTGAATTTTCAGTTCCAACTTCAGAGAGGAAATCCTCTGGAAAAAAAGGAAAATCACATCGCTTCATAAACCCCAAAACAACAACAAAACAAACCCACTTTATATGGCTTTCTTTGGAAAAAATCTAGAAAAGTTGTCATCAAGTCTTTACCTCTTTACCGCACAAAATGTTGACTTTTAACAACCCTGAGAAACAGTCTTTTGAAAACACTGTGGAAAAAACAGAAAATGCTGGTTACCAGCAGTTTTTCCTTTTTCCCAAAATGTTTTCTATCCTATCAAATACAAATCTTACCATCCAATCCATATTCAAATTGTCGTCTGCAAAAGCTTTAAATTTGGACCCGTCTAAAATTTTGTCTTTAAGTACACTCTTTACCAGTCAGACTTGTCCATATCAAAAAACATTTGCTGACACAAAATTCAGAGTGCTTCAAATTATGGAATTAGTCTTTAAAAGGTTAGGAAACATTGTGGGAAAAGGATAAATGCTGGTTATCAGCATTTTCATCTTTGTCCCACAGTGTATTGTAACAAATCCTTAATCAGGACTTGCAAGACACAGGTTTGTTTTATAGCGGGTTATCTATTAACCACACAACAAAATTCTACACCAGTCCAAAATGAAAGTGTTTGTGGGCAACAAATAAAATGGGGCACAGACAACATTATCTATCTTTGAGACTGTTGAAAACATTGTGGGAAAAGAAGAAAATGTTGGTTCCCAGCATTTTCTTCATTTTCCACAATGTTTTTGAAAGCCTTCTTCTTTAGCGTGGTTAAAACTCTGGATTGTGTGGTAAAGGGATAAATAATTACCACTAGACAAATTCCCTTATGTCTCCTGCTGCAGAGAATATTCACATTATTTACAAGAGAGAAAATTAAAATATCTTAAATTCCAGGTTCTTCATTGTGAGTTTTTCTAAAAATTAACCATTCTTTTAAGTGGAAGATACAGAACTGTTATAATCACTCATAACAAAAGACAGGTTCTGGGTTAATTCTTCCTGGTTTTCACTTATTATGCATTTTTTTTTTTTTTTTTCTTTCAAAATAACCTCAATGACAAACAGATGACCCTTTAGTGGAATAATTCAATTTTAAAACTTTCATAATCCTTTGAGGACTTTTTCCCATAACCCTTTACCAAACAATCCCACCGTGAGGAAGTATGCTTTTGGAAAGATTGCAAGAAAAGGAAAAAATGCTCGTTACCAGCATTTTTTTCTTTTCCCTGAATGTTTTCTATGCTTTTAAAGATACATTCAATCATTTGATCAACTAGTGATTTGTTGTCTGCAATTACACATACTTTTAATTTAGAAAATTTCGTCCCATGTCAAAGGGTTTACAAGTAACTACTGCCATCTAATGACCACTTTATTTTTGCAAACAAATAAGAAATTTACATTGTGAGTAACTCTTTGAATCATTCCCTAAGAACTCCTTTTGAAAATTGCTAATGAACAGAAAGCTCTGGATGTTATTTGCTAATGTGAAATATAAACAAGAGGGCCATAGGCCTTAAAGCGCTCACCTGAGGAAAGTCATCTGCAGTTGATAAAGCTGAAGAGATCCTGGTATTAATGATGTAAAACACATGAGTGTAAGTGACCTACTATTTAAGCCAATGTGACTAAATTCCAAATTTGTCCAAGATGTAATTAAAACAAACATTCTGACCGAGTTTCACGAGTATGAGACTGAAAATGTGGCCTCTACCATGCACACATGTTTTTTCTAACATTTGGTCCAGTGACCTACTTTTTGACCTGATGTGACCCACTTTGAAACTTGTCCAAGATATCATCAAGGCAAACTTTCTGACCAAGGTTCATAAGAATCAGGCTGAAAATGTGGCCTCAAGAGTGCACACAAGGTTTATCGAAGATTTGACCATGTGACCTACTTTTTGCCCCAACATGACCCACTTTCAAACTTGTCTGAGATATCAACAAGATAAACATTCTGACCAATCTTTATCAGTAAAAGGCTGAAAATGTGGCCTCTATGGAGCACCCAAGCTTTTCCTAAGATTTGGCCCAGTGACCTACTTTCTCACCTGACATGACCTAATTTCAAACTTGTCCGAGATATCAAGACAGACAATCTGACCCAGTTTCATGAGTATCCGACTATAAATGTGGCCTCTAGAGTGCACACAAGGTTTTTCTAAGATTTAGCCCAGTGACCTACTTTTTGACCAGACATGACCCAATTTCCAACTTGTCCTAGTTATTGTCAAGACAAACATTCGACCAAACTTTCATGAGATTCAGGCTGAAAATGAGGCCTCTAGAGTGCACACAAGGTTTTTCTTAGATTTGGCCCAGTGACCTACTTTTTGACCTGACATGACCCAATTTTGTACTTGTCCAAGATATCATCAAGACAAACATTCTGACCAAGTTTCAAGAGTATCAGGCTCAAAATGTGGCCTCTAGAGTGCACACAAGGTTTTTTTGAGATATGGCCCAGTTACCTTCTGACCCAGTTTCGAACTTGTCAGAGATATTATCAAGACAAACATTCTGACCAAGATATTATCAAGAGAAACATTCTGACCATGACTCAAGTAAATCAGGCTGAAATATGGCCTCTAGAGTGCACACAAAGTTTTTCTAAGATTTGGCCCAGTAACCTACTTTTTGATCCGACATGATCCAATTTTGAGCTAGTCAGAGATATTATCAAGACAAACATTCTGACCAAGTATCATGAGTATATGACTGAAAATGTAGCCTCTAGAGTGCACACAAGGTAATTGTTGACGCCTAGACAAAGGACACAGCATGATCACAAAAGCTCACCTTGAGCACTTCGTGCGCAGGTGAGATAAAAAAAGTGAGTTTTAGTACCAAATAATCCTATTTATTTTGCTTTTTGGTAGTTCATCAGGAAATAATGGTGGATTATGGTTTGATAATTTCACCATTTTGACCAGTGAATTTACCGATTGATAAACTCACTGGTACAGAAATAACGAGAGCTCCCCTGTACTTTGCAAATCTAAAAAAAAAGGAGTTAGACACATGAAATAAATATAACAATTGTTTTTTTTTTATTGAAAGACTGAAATTGATTTTATCTCATGAACATAATACGGTAATATTTTCACTCATGGCTGTGTCACTAATGAAAATATTACTGATGATGTTCACTAGATTAAACAAATTTTAGATCTTCCACTGAAAAAAATAAATATCTTCTATGTTCAAATGACCCTGATGACGAGGGCTTTCATAAACATTTTTGAAACAGGAGATATCTTTGATAGAGTAGAAAACATTGTAGGGGAAAATATTTAAATTTTATCATAAAAAATGGAAAAAACAATATTTCAGCCATATTTATCATCTGCAAATGCTTTCATTAAGGACTGGTCTATAAAAATGTTTGTTTTGTAAAAAGTTAACTAAAATAAGCCCTACCTTGAGGCAAAATTAAATTTTTAAAAAAAGTCTATAATGTGAGCACTTTCAATACCAAATATGGACAATAAAAATTTTATTGCAAAAGAGAGCACTCTAATTCCTTTCACTTCAACAGTGTCATTCGGCCTTTCATCTTTGCATGCGAAGATAGCTCTTAATCAAACAATTCCGAATATGAGGAAGAAAGAATATGAAAACAATGTATGAAAAGGAGAAAATGCTGGTTAAAAAACAGCATTTTTTCCTTTTCTTACAATGTTTTCTACCCTTTCAGAGACAAATGTCATAAACTGAGAATCCTTTAATTAGTTCTCCGAAAAGGCTTCCAAATCCAACAAGTTATAAATTTTGCTGTGTAGCAAAAGAGTTAATTTTTCATAAGGCTCATCTCAAAGAAGGCATCGCCCCACACACACGCTGATTGTGTCCAATATGGATTTCAACAGGTCTCGATCCTATACAGAACACACACATGAACACTAGCACCAAGAGAAGAATGGAGTCCTGTGTGGAAATTTTTGGGTAAATGTTTCACTTTCTGTTCGTATGCGTCCAGTTCCATTTCGCTCCACGGTGACCACCGGCATCTGAACTAACTGAACCGGGGATTTATCATCTTTGAGTGCTTGAGTAAGATTTAATATCTGTAAGGAACAAACAATGACTTGCTTCAATCAATTACCAAAGGCACATGGACTCACAATCACACTGTTATAAAAAGAGTCTGATACAAAACATAACAACATAACATCACAATACTGTCTCTGAGTGCCTTGGCTACAGTTTCTCTCTCAGTGAAAATTTTAATTAAAAAAAAAAAAATGGCAGAACTGAGTCAGATGTATATTTCAGGGTTGTCGGCCCTTTGTATATGGGTTCCCTTTTTTGACAGTTAACAACTCGTCCAAGTTTGAAGTATATATACAGGGACATGAGACAACATTTATGTTCTTCACATGAGGCTGTAGACAAGGCCAGGGCTATGACAATACCTTGGCTTTACTTTGAAATAAGTGAAACTAGAAAGTTGTTGGCAGGTGGTTATTAGTAAAACAATGTAATGCTTAATACTTCATCATTATACATCAGTATTTCAGGTGTTAAAAGTCAAAAGTGTGACATCATCAAAACTAAAAAAAACAAAAAATTGCTAAAAACGCAAGAAAAGCCCCTTCTTCACCAAGAATGAATGAACGTTGTTTTATGGCGCATCAACAGCTTTGGTCATTTAGTGCACATATCTGTGTTAAAGGAATGATTAAAGCGCAATTTTTGAGCTAAAAAGATTTGAGACATACTGACAGCAAAAGATTTGAATTAAGAAGGATTATGTGTGATCTTAATATCCATAAAAGATATAACTGAGCAACAGGTCAATCCCTATCAACTCAAAAAGTTTTGAACAATGAAGTTAAGACTGTGATAAAAAGATTTGAACAGTCTTAAATTGATAATAAAAAGTCTTTAAATGATGAAAGGTTATGTTCTTCACCAAGAACAGAATTCAAAGAAATATGCACTGAACAACATGAACTTCTAATTTCATTGATAAAATAAAACTTCATATGGAAGTAATAAGATTATGACTCCTTGAGGAACTCCAATAATCAACAGAAATAATGTGTAAGAAAGATATTCCTCACCTGGCCTCGCATCACAGACATCTGTCTTTCAAAAGTTCTTCTATCAAAACCTTTATCAGTCTGAAGAGAGAAAAATACAAACCCTTTCTTACTGCTTAGGCTACTTTAACACTAACCCCATCAATTTCAAATTGCAAACAAACAATGAACAGTTGTAGGTGAGATATCATCCTTTTTAAACAGAATGGAAAAGATTGTGGGAAGATAGTGCCACATTCTGTGCATTTTTTTTTTTTCAAATTGGTCATCAAAAGGTGTAAATATTTGTTCTTGTACAATAACTGGTTCATCAAATGGGTGTTAGAGTGTGAGGTAAATTTTAGTTGCCTTTTGAGAACCGTGAAGATCAAGATAAGCCTACACAAAGCATGCAGTCTGGGCCCTTCACACTGATGGCATGTTTAACATCACTGCTAAGATAAGTGAACAATTAATATGAGTTACAGCCAAATGCATACTTCTAGACAAGCGGTGTCTAACTGGCATATATCAACTTTTATTCCTAACTAATTACTCTTGTCTTTTAGTTTGTTCAACAGTTTACCATGCTTTAACAACCCTGAAGAGGAAGGCTTTTGAAAACATTGTGGGAAAAGGAGAAAATGCTGGAAACCAACATTTTTTCATTTTCCAACTGTGTTCTTAACTCTACCAAAGATAGAAATCATCATTTGAGCTAAATTCACTTTGTCTTCTGAAAATGCTTTCAGTTTGGACCAATGTAAAATTTTGCTGTTTGGTACAGAGTTAAGGTTTGTTTACTTAACCTTAACATGTAATGGTGATGTCCTCATAATCTCAATCTCATAAATGTATCTGATAGGTGTAAAAAAAGTCTTGACCCCAGAGCAATGCAAAATAAGAATTCCTTTTTACACGTTTTTTTCCACACAAAGTCTACACACTGTTTAACGATAGGTAAAGAGTAAAAGGAAATTAGAACAAATTAGAACAGAACATATTACCTTGAATAATTCATAGAGATCATCACAGAGGTCCTGAACAAAGTTCATGTCCGATAACTGGGGCAGAACAAGTTCCTTAATCTCTTGTGAAAATGGTTCTTTGGCTTGTGGAAGCCATGCCCAGTGATACGGATCTACAAAGAGCAAAGATAATTGTCATGTATATGTAGTGTGTTTTATATCTCTACAAGGTTGTCTGGTAACTACAGCTATCACTAACAGTGATTAATACCCCCACCAGCGCTTTGTCCCAATACAATTTCAAGTTCTTAGCTTTTATCCTTTGGGAGTTATGCTCTGGACAAAAATCCAAAGCTAAAATTTACCAAGGGCAGTAACTCCAAACATACTGAAGATAGAGTTATGGTTCTTGTGCAAAGCACTTGTCCTCAATGTGGTCTATCTGTGTATGAACTTTCAACTTTCTATCCTTTGGGAGTTATGCTCCAGACAAAAATCCAAAGCTAAAATTTACAAAGGGCAATAACTCCAAAAATACTTAAGACAGAGTTATGGCTCTTGTGCACTGCACTTGTCCTCAATGTGATCTATCTGTGTATGAAGTTTGAAGTTTCTAGCTTTTATCCTTTGGAAGTTATGCTCCGAACAAAAGATTTTGTGACGGACAGACACACAAGGTGACTCTAGTATATCCGCTCCCCCCTCAACTTCGATTGTGGGGGTATAATTAAGCCTTTACTTACTGATACATGTACTAGGTTTTTGCAACGCTATTGAAGAAAGCTTTTGAAAACTTTGAGGAAAGGAGAAGATGCTGGTAGCTGTCACATGAGCAAGTCTCTAATTCTAAATTTGTCCTATGGTATTGAGTAAATGCCATTTTCAAAAGTGTTTCATTTATTTCAGGTTGCCAGGGTATGAATCTAAACCTTGGGAGTAAATTTACAGGTTCTGTACAACACTACACAACATTGTTTCCAAGCCATTGGTTATTTTCAAACAGAAAAAAAATCAAAGCACTATGCATCCTTTGGTAATAGCTTTCATCACCCCTCCAAATGAATTTGACCAAGGCAGAATTGAGACTCATGAACACAGAATCAGTAGCGGGTGTTACCATCTAGCTTTTGGGACACTGCCTCTAGGTCTCCCATTTACAATACACTTTTCAAAATGTTTTCATCGAAGATATCACCTCCATCTGACAACTTTTTCTATTATCCTGCAAGAGACCATTTTCTAACACAAAGGAGACATTATCTGTAGCACACAAATCACCCTTTTGCCATAAATTTCTGAAACATGTACATGTATTCAATCCCTCCTCATGACAATTGTTTGCATTCTACACACCTGTTTTTAGAGTAACCTGCTGCATATTTGTTCCAGTTAAAAGTTTAAGTTATGTTGATTCAAAGCCCTGTAAATAAGCATGCCTTTATCAAATTCCCCCATACATATGAGCCATGCTCTGGTGAAAGAGGGCTTCATGCATTTCCATGATGCATTATGCCAAGCAGAACATCACATTATTATGAATCAATAAAATCCATTTTGACCAACAACCAACTGAATTATGAGGTAAAATGGTCCTAAGAAATGCATAAAATTTACCAATAGGAAAAATTTTCGACCCTTGTCAGCCTGCGCAGACTGGGTTCACACTTTTTGCAGATGCTTTAAGCACCTTTTCAGAGTATGGTATGATTATAGATAAGCATACTCAAAAACACTTTTGAACAAGCAGTTCAAGTACAGGATGTTTAATTCTTTACCAAACAACAAAATTTTAGACCGGTCCAAATTCAAAGCATGTCCAGACCACATAATATATTTGATGCAAAAATTAAAGTTTGTTTTGGGAAGGGTATAAAAAATTGTGGGAAAAGGAGAAAAGACTGGTAACCAGCATTTTCTCCTTTTCCTACAATGTTTTCAAAAGCTTTTTTTCTCAAGGTGGTTAAAAGTCAGGATTGTGTGGGAAAGGGTTAATCCTTTACCAAACAATCCCAAGTTTTGAGGACTCTGAAGAAGAACATTTTTGAAAACATTGTGGGAACGAGACATGTCACTGAGAAGGAACTGATGCCCCCGAAAACACATATGACCTTGCTGTGACCTGGACCTTTACCCTACGGACATGACTTTTGCGCATGACACATCATCTCAATGTGGTGAACATTTGTGCAAAGTTATTTTGAAATTAAGTTAAAGGTAAAAAAGTTATGGCCTGGACACGAAGTGGCTAAACCTCCCCCCCCACACACACATTTGACCTTGCTGTGACCTTGACCTTTAATCCAAAGATATGACTCTTGCACATGACACATTGTCTTTATGTAGTTAAAAATTCTTTAAAGTTATACTGAAATTCATTCATAATAAAGAAAAAAGTTACAGGCTGCACAAGAATACTATAAACGCCCCCCCCCCCAACACATGAACCTGCGGTGACCTTGACCTTTAACCTATGGACATATCTCTTGCACATGACACATCGTCACAATGTGGTTCACATTTGTGCAAAGCTATTTTGAAATTAGGTCAAAGGGAAAAAAGTTATGGCCCAGACACGAAAACCACCCCTCCCCCAGCACATTTGACCTAAGTGTGACCTTGACCTTTGAATCCATGGACATGACTGTTGAGCATGACTCATCGTCTTTATGTGCTTAACAATTCTGCGAAGTAATACTGAAATTTATTCATAATTAAAAAGGTGACATGAATACTAAAACACCCCCCCCACACACACACACACTCTGTAAGGATAGAAAACATAGTTGGAAAAGGAAAAAAATACCAGCATTTTCCCCCAATATTTTCAAAAGTCTTCTTCCTGAGGGTCATCAAAACATGATATTCTTGGGTTAAAGGTTCTATCTGCTTTAACGTTTTACCAAACAACAAAATTTTAGACCAGTCCAAATTGAAAGCATTTGCAGACAACAAATAACATGGAGCACAATAGACAGTACCTGTCTTTGAGATTGTTAAAAACATTGTGGGAAAAGAAGAAAATGTTAATTACCAGAATTTTCTTCTTTTCCCACAATGTTTTCAAAAGCTTTCTTCTTGAGGGTGGTTAAACTCTAGATTGTGTAGTAAAGAGTTAACTCTTTACTAAACAACAAAATTTAAGACTGGTCCAAATTGAAAGCATTTGCAGATGACAAATTAAATGTGACTAAAAAAATTTAAATTTCTTTTGAAAAGGGTAGAAAACATGGTGGGAATAAGAGAAAATGCTGGTTAACAGCATTTTCTTCTTTTCCATCAATGTTTTCAAAAGCTTTCTTTCTCAAGGTCGATAAAATTGGGATTGTGTGGGAAACAGACAAATGATAAAATACTTACAAGCTCTCCATTCATCTGGATGTTTAAAGGGAAAGGCAAGACCATTGTCAATTGCAGCTATAGCTATATCTGGATTTTCTACAAAACTCCACTCAGATTCCTGTATCAAAAGTTAAAACTATGAGACTAGTGAAACTATGATCTTTATCATGATAGTTTTTTTGTGGGACTGTCCCTGGGCAACACACTGCAGAGTCCTTGCCTAGTACTGGTAAACTGCAAAAGTTATATGAATATGTGAGCTGTGGAGTTGTTTTTGTAGACAATTAAGATCAGATCAGAATGCCTTTAATGGTGGTGTAGATTGAGATCAGACTGCATAGAATATGCAGTCTGATCTTAGACTGACCCTGTTAGTTATTTTGTGATGCATTTGGGGGGAACACATCCTTGATATACCGTATTGTCTCTTTTTAACGTCCTCTGGTGCATTACATTTTCCAAAAGAGAGGTGATTAATAGAGGTAAAACTATCTATAGAATAGATATACATAGAATTTTCCTAGAATGAAGATAATATCACTGTCCAGGTTTTAGTCAGTGCCAATTGTGTAGCGATCACCATTTGAGAAACACGCTGTATTTGATGAGGAATATCTATTTTATCACTGATCATGATTCATTTGGAACATAAATTATATTCTAGATTAATATGTGACAATGGTCTTTGATATTGTCACTTTCCTAAAGTTTTTCTTGGTTAACACTTTGTGTTACCAGAAGTTTAAAATGTCATCAGAAGTGTATGTATATTTGGATTAGAGACATTGATTTGTGAATTAATTAGGATTATATCAGTGTCGTAAGTGTATTCCGGCTGATCTTTTCAACATATCGATGGATTGGCTCTTGGTAAGCTTATTTTTAATAAGAAAAAAGCTGCGGGAGCATTAATTAGAGGGAAAGCTATAATAAGGGACAATACGGAAGCAATTTTTTTATCTAGTTTCCTGTAAGTTTGAAAGTCTATTTTATTTATGTAGCAAAGGTGTGTAACTCTTTATCAAACAACATTTTAGACTTGTCCGAACTGAAAAGATTTACAGACTACACATTAACCTATGACCAAACAATCCCGAGTTTTAACAACGCTAACCAAGAAAGCTCATAAAAGACATTGTGGGAAATTGAGAAAATGCTGGTAATCAGCATTTTCTCCTTTTCCCACAATGTTTTCTATCCTTTCAGAGATGTCTTTCATCATTTGACCCATGTTTGATTTGTTGTCTGCGAATGCTTTCAATTATTAGATGAGTATGAAATTTCGCTGTTTGGTAAAGTGTTAAAAGTGCTCAAATGACAGGAATTGCCATTTATTGGGTAGAAAGCATTATAGGAAAGGTACAAAATACTGGTTATCTTAAAATCAAAGATTGTGTGGTACACATGACAAGCTACAGACACTGTCGTTCTAGTTTTTTGTTTTGAAAGAGGACCCTTCAAAAAGCACTTTCATCTTTTACCACTATAGTTCCTATTGTATTCATGTATTTACTCTTTTACTGAACAATTCAGTGTTTTTAACAACTCTGAGGAAAAGCCTTGTGAAAACATTGTGAGAAAAGAAGAAAATGTTGGTAACCAGCATTTTCTCCTTTTCTCACAATAGTTTCCAACCACTGCAAGACAAATCTGGAGTCATATCTGTCATCTGCAAATGCTTTTGTCATCTGCAAATGGTTTAAAATTGAGACGAGTCTGAAATTTTGTCGTTTGGTAGTGAAACCTTGTTTTCATGATCACCTGTATTTTACCTGGATCTTTTCTAATTCATCCTCTGCAAGTCTGTTTGAAAATGTTATAAGATCAGACTATCTACAACAAATACTTCTTCAATGATACATACCCCTTTATCATCTGATCTGTCAGCAGTAGCTGGTTCATACTTTATTAACCAATTATCATTGCCTCTATCTGGAGTAAGAAACAATAATGTGAAATTTGGCTCATTAAGACATGCAGTGGGGTCCTGTGTGGCTCAGTGGAAAAGTGGGGGACTTGCAACCTGGAAGCCGAGGGTTCGAGCCATGCTGAAAGTACCAGTACCAAGCTTTTTGACCTTGGGCAAGATACTTCAGAGCTCTAGCCTAGTACTCCCAGGACATACATGTACATGAATACATCGGGTGTTGCTATGATATGACTGAAATAATGTTAAAAGCAGGGTAACACACCATTCAATCAAACATGCAGAAGTTGTGGGAAATTGGCTGACTCCAAATATATGCTGGAAACAACATGTCATGAGAAAGAATGAGAATCTGTTTGTTTAGTGATTTATGTCCTTTTTCAACAATTTCTACTATAAATTGCAGCAGCTAGTGCATCTATCCATGCTTTTCTAGTAAAACTTTTAACCCTTAGGCTGCTTTTTCAGTGGGACTCACAGACCTTTTGAGGACAGTGTAGATCAAGGTCAGACTGAGCAGAACTTGCAGTCTGATCTTGGATCTACACTGTCCGATAAGGAGATGTTTCCCCAACTTCCATTAGCTTTGAAATACCAACATTGTGGTTGTTTACCAGCAGCACCTTGAAAGTTTCATCTAAGTTACTTAGCAGGATACTGGTTAATCGGTACATCACATAATGTCCTACCTAGGGGTACACTGTACCTCCAATTTTTTCTTTGTATACCCAATTCAAAGTCTGAAGCAGAGGGTGCATTGTACCCCCACATAAAAAACCCAGCGGGCATGCTGGTAAAGACTTAAACTAAAAACAAGAGGGCCATGATGGCCCTGGGTCGCTCACCTTAGTATAGTGCCTTAAAGGTTTTTCTTTAATTTGACCATGTAACCTAGTTTTTGACCACAGGTGACCCAATTTCAAACTCATATTTCATGAAGACAAACATTCTGACCAATTTTCAAGTCAATTGAGCAAAAAATGTGGCCTCGAGTGCCCTAAAGATATTTCTTTAATTTGACCTAGTGACCTAGATTATGACCCCAGGTGACCCAAATTTGAACTGGTCTTTGACTATATCAAAAGAAACATTTTAACCAATTTTCAAATCAAATGAATAATAAATGTGGCCTCTAGAGTGCCCACTATCTATTTCTTTAATTTGACCAAGTGAACTAGTTTATGACCCCAGTTGACCCAAATTCAGACTCATGTGAGATATTACAAAGACAAACATTCTGACCAATTTTCAAGGCAATTAAGCAAATAATGTGGCCTCTAGAGTGCCCACAAGGTATTTCTTTATTTTGACCTAGTGACCTAGTTTATGGTTATAGGTGACCCAAATCCAAACTCGTCTGGTATTTCATCAAGACAAACATTCTGGCCAAATTTCAGGTCATTTGAGCAATAAATGTGGCCTCCAGAGTGCAAACAAGGTATTTCTTTAATTTGACCCAGTGAACTAGTTTATGACCCAAGTTGACCGAAATTAATCTTATGTGAGACTTTATAAAGACAAACTTTCTAACTAATTTTCAAGGCAATTGAGCAAATAATGTGGCCTCGAGAGTGCCAACAAGGTATTTCTTTAATTTGACCTAGTGACCTAGTTTATGACCCAAGATGACCCAATTTTGAACTCAATGAACTTGTTGCGCTTAGATGGCCAAACAAACTTGGAAGAGAATCACTACATACCAAATATCAAAGCTCTACGCCTTCTAGTTTTAAAGAATTTTAAAGTTTTCCTTCTTTGTTCCTATGTTCGAACTTGTGACCCCCGGGGCTGGGCCAGTTTTGACCCAGGGGCATCATATGAACAAACTTGGTAGAGGTCCACTAGGAAATGCTACATACCAAATATCAAAGCTCTATGCCTTCCCGTTTAAGAGAAAAAGAAATTTAAAGTTTTCCTTCTTTGTTCCTATCTTCGAACTTGTGACCCCCGGGGTGGGGCCAGTTTTGACCCAGGGGCATTATATGAACAAACTTGGTTGAGGTCCACTCTGAGATGCAACATACCAAATATCAAAGCTCCACACCTTTCGGTTTCAGAAAAGAAGAATTTTAAAGTTTTCCTTCTTTGTTCCTATGTTCGAACTTGTGACCCCAGGAGCTGGGCCAGTTTTGACCCAAGCAGCATCCTTGGAACAAACTTGGTAGAAGTCCACTAGGAGATGCTACATACCAAATATCAAAGCTCTATGCCTTCCCATTTAAGAGAAAAAAAAATTAAAGTTTTCCTTCTTTGTTCGTATGTTTGAACTTGTGACCCCCGGGGCAGGGCCAATTTTGACCCCAAGGGCATCATATGAACAAACTTAGTAGAGGTCTACTAGGCGATGCTACATACCAAATATCAAAGCTCTACGCCTTCCAGTTCCAGAGAAGATGATTCCTAAAGTTTTCCTTCTCTGTTCCTATGTTCGAACTTGTGACCCCCGGGGCAGAGCCAACTTTTGCCCAAAGGGCATTATATGCACAAACTTGGTAGAGGTCCACTTGAAGATGCCATATACCAAATATCAAAGCTCCATGCCTTCCTGTTTCAGAGAAGATTTTTAAAGTTTTCCTTCTTTGTTCCTATGTTGGAAATTGTGACCCCCGGGGTGGGGCCAGTTTTGACCCCAGGGGCATCATATGAACAAACCTGGTAGAGGTCTACTAGGCAATGCTACATACCAAATATCAAAGCTCTACGCCTTCCAGTTTCAGAGAAGATGATTTTTAAAGTTTCCCCTCTTTGTTCCTATGTTCGAACTTGTGACCCCCCGGGACAGGGCCAGTTTTGACCTCAAGGGCATCATATGAACAAATTTGGTAGAGGTCCACTAGGAGATGCTTCATGCCAAATATCAAAGCTATATGCCTTCTAGTTTTAGAGAAGATGATTCTTAAAGTTTTCCTTCTCTGTTCCTATGTTGGAAATTGTGACCCTCGGGGCGGGGCCAGTTTTGACCCCAGGGGCATCATATGAAGAAACTTGGTAGAGGTCCACTAGGAGATGCTACATGCCAAATATCAAAGCTCTACGCCTTCAAGTTTCAGAGAAGAAGATTTTTAAAGTTTTCCTTTTTTGTTACTATGCTCAAACTTGTGACCCCCGGGGCGGGGCCAGTTTTGACCCCAGGGGCATCATATGAACAAATCTGGTAGAGGTTCACTAGGAGATGCTACATACCAAATATCAAAGCTCTACGCCTTCCAGTTTCAGAGAAAATGATTTTTAAAGTTTCCCCTCTTTGTTCCTATGTTCGAACTTGTGACCTCCTGGGCAGGGCCAGTTTTGACCCCAAGGGCATCATATGAACAAATTTGGTGGAGGTCCACTAGGAGATGCTTCATGCTAAATATCAAAGCTCTATGCCTTCTAGTTTTAGAGAAGAAGATTTTTAAAGTTTTCCTTCTTTGTTCCTATGTTGGAAATTGTGACCCCCGGGGCGGGGCCAGTTTTGACCCCAGGGGCATCATATGAACAAACTTGGTAGAGGTCCACTAGGAGATGCTGCATGCCAAATATCAAAGCTCTACGCCTTCAAGTTTTAGAGAAGAAGATTTTTAAAGTTTTCCTTCTTTATGACTATGCTCAAACTTGTGACCCCCAGGGCGGGGCCAGTTTTGACCCCAGGGGCATCAAATGAACAAACTTGGTAGAGGTTCACTAGGAGATGCTACATACCAAATATCAAAGCTCTGCGCCTTCTAGTTTCAGAGAAGAAGATTTTCAAAGATTTTGCTTTTTTTTTCCTTTTTGTTGCCATGGCAACCAGAGTTGTGGGTGGAATTCAATTCTTTGAACACTTTTGGTAGAGCTTCACCCAAGGAACATCCCTGCAAAGTTTCATCAAGATTGGCCCAGTGGTTTAGGAGAAGAAGATGTTTAAAGAAATTGTTGACGGACGACAGACGACGGACAACGGATGACGGACGCCGGACATAGGGCGATCACAATAGCTCACCTTTAGCACGTTGTGCTAAGGTGAGCTAATAATCAAAATTCACCACTCTATAAATAAGCTACTGGGGTTTGGCATAATAGTAGTATCTATCAAATATTTTAAATGCTTTACCTGTATTTCTTATTATGTAATCTAATACTACAAGTTTTTCAAACAATTGCTGAAATTTCTTGGCAGTGCTGTCTGGCAGAGCCTCATTATCAAATCTACGGAGCCAGTAGTCTGCGTCCTTGTACCCATTAACAAACAGCTGAAATGATCCTGCCTGAAATGAATCGATAAATACTAAACACTTTACCACACAATCACAAGATTTAATGATCCTGATGAACAATGTGGGAAAAGGAATAAATGCTGCTCACCAGCATTTTCTTTTTATCCCACGATGTTTTCTACCCTTTCAGACACAAATTTCATGATTTGTGCTACACTTTATTGGTTGTCTGCAAATGCTCCAAATCTGGACCAGTCTAATTCTTTTTGTTTGGTAAAGAGTTAGAGGGGCCTATATAATTACTATGTTGTTTTTTTCCACAAAGAAAAAAAAAATTGAAACGTAAATGTGAGTTATACTAAAAAGCATGTTTCTCTTTGTAATTTTAAAGAAATTGCACGGTCATATTCAGTAAACATGAGCATTCCATGCAGATGCAAACAAGGATGCTCTGTCAGTGAAAGTCTTTCTTATATCAAAAGGGGTTGTGTCAAAACCATGTTGAAAGTTACCTGCCATTCTAGTACATGTTCCCCCTTTGATAGTAAACATCTTGCCCAAAGTTAAAGTAGGTATCTTAAGTAATAATAGAGAAATGAGGAAGTGTCAAAGACAGAACCCCAATGTTTTCATTGAAAACAGTCAGGCTAAAAATGTGCAATTATAGAATTCAACCCTTTACCACACAATCCTGAGTTTTAATGACCTTGTGGAAGAAGGCTTTGAAAAACATTGTGGGAAAAGGAGAAAATGCTGCAAAAAAGCATTTTCTCCTTTTCCCATATTGTTTTCTACCCTTCTATAACGGAATTCCATCAGTTCAACTATATTCAAGTTGTCGTCTGCAAATTTGGCAAGTCCAAAATTTTGTTGTATGGTAAAGAATCCAATATCAAGATGGTCCTTTTACAAGTGGTAACTCTCTCTATGTTCATGAGAAAGCCATACCTATTTGAATAATTATGATTTCGAGGGGTGAATGCGAAACTATTCCATCTGCATTTTGGAAAATATTACAGGAGAGGGGGAAAAAACTCAATTCCGTGAAAAGCGTTGTTAGATTGTCTTGTTTAATTATGTTGTGCTGAATTCATGATCATCTAAACAAGATGATCTAACTATTCTTTTCACAGAAATGAGAAGCGTTTTTCCCTCTCCTGTAAAATTGTTCGAAACGCAGATGGAATAGTTTCGTATTCACCCCTCACACTGATCATGTAACATTCCTTTAAACCTTATAAAGTGTCAAAGTTTTGGCATGAAGATGTAGACAACAACAAGGCTATGACAACACCTCAACTTTTTTTTTTTTTCAAAAACAGGCGAGCTGAATATAAACTTAACCCTTTCCCAAACAAGCACTGGTTTTCACGTGTCTGCAGTACAAATGTTTTGAAAACACTGTGGGAAAAGGAGAAATTGCTCGTTACGAGCAATTTCTCCTTTTCCCACAGTGTTTTCTACCCTTTTGGAGAACTTTCTGCCATTTTCATCAAATTTGAAATTGTCATCTGCAAACTCTTTCAATTTGGACCAGTCTAAAATTTATCGTTTGGGAAAGGGTTAAGAGGCTCAGTAGCTATTACGGAAGTACATGTACCACTTAAATTGTTTTATTTCCTTACACTTCTCTTTCTCTTTTACTGATTGTTACCCTGCTATTGCCCTAATACATTCAGCGATAGAACATTTTTGAGGTGTAGCTTATAAAAATCTGAAAAACCTCTTTCAATAAGCTTTTTTTGTCCAAAATTTCACTTTTGTCACTGTGAACAGCACACCTATCTATGAACTCAAGCTTTTCTGTAACTGTTCAGTTGGACCATAATTTATGCACAGCTAAATCACTTCAAAGTTTTCAAATGTAAAATATTTGGCCTCTGATGGATTTTGAAAACTTCACGAAAACAGGTACAATTACTCATTTTTAGCTGTATCACCTTTTGCCAGACTGCTTTCTACACTGAAATACATTTAGCTTCTTTATGTCATAGGTCTACATATTCCTCAAAACATCAGTTTTGGAAACACACTAAATCCTACTATACTCGCGGCAAAAAGTTGCTGTGCATTTCATACCCTGTCAGATAGAAAGAATGTGACCATAAGCTGCATCCAAGCCATGGAACAAACATGATCCTATCTACAGACGTGCAAAAACGTGACGTATCCTCGATTGAACCAGATGCTTGTCTTGCAGATGTAAGTCCAGGAAATGCATGTCTCATTTCCAGTCACTCACTCTCCCAGTATTTTTATCATTCTGACTACACATATTAGTTTTTGAGCACCTTTGTGAAAGTCAGAAAAACAAAACTGTTTGGAGTTTTGATGTGTATGAGAGGTGCTAAGTCTGTCCGTGCCATAGGCAAGCTTTGAAAGGGAAAACACAGGCCTAGGTTGCTAGACCGTTTGTTTTGCATAAAAACACTATAAAATCTATATAGAGACACTACCAAACCACAGGTCGTGTTTCAGACTACTCACAGTCAGGGTGACCCCCATGTGATATCAGGATGATATTTGCCAGCAGCACTACAGGAACTGCTGTCAGACTACTGTTTTCACTGTCCACAGCTTTTCTAGTATATGGCCAATCAGTGGACAAACTGTTATAAAGTCAACTGCAAGAGCAAGGAATACAATCGCGACGTCATGCCATATGTCCTGTGTTACGTCAGAACCACTGTGCAGCTCGTTTAGCATGTTACAGACAACATTTTTGATTCAGGAGAGATCACTGGACAGATATTTTTTTTTTCCCACGAGTCTCATTTCCATTTGGACTGTAGTGATGGCCAAGTTTGTGTATCTCGACGTCCCTGTGATTGGTATTCAGAAGCATGTGTCATCTAATGCATTGTCTTCCAGGGTAGGGGGTGTGATTGTTTGTGAACTGCAACTCACAGAACCCCACTGAATGATGTCAATTGACCTTTCTGCAAACGCGAGTTTGGCACGCCCACCATAGTAACGCGGTATTTTGGTCGTTATGCCCAACAAACAAACCAGAAAATGGTGTCAAATACATAGAGAGAGATTATTTCGGTTTTATTCTAGCTTATACTTCGCTATAATTAAAGTACCAAAGCTTGTTTCCAAAAGTTCTTTTCAGTTCGGACTAAATCGGCAAAGTAACAAGAAAAAGTACTTTGAATAGTGTCATATTTATTAAAAATCGAAAAATGAAAATAGTGCAAATATGTTCGTAATTCCATGTTTGGTCACAGCATTTAAACTAAAAATACATTGTGAGTAGAATGCTGGCGGCATTATCCATTTATAACTTATAATAGGGGCGTAAGTTTTTAAGACATTTCGTCAGTATACAACATGTCCGTTTGACAGTAAACAATAGGAGAAAAGGATTTACAATTTAACCCTTTACCACACAAACCCATGCTTTAATGACCTTGAAGGAGGAAACCTTTGAAAACTTTCTTTTTCTCCGTAGATGTTTTCTACCATTTTAAAGACAAATTTCATCATTGGAGCAATGTTTAATTTGTCGACAGCAAATGTTTTCAACATAGATGAATCTAATCTTTTGTTTTCTGGTAAAGATTTAATTAACACCTCTTACACCTGTTTGATTGAAAATTAAGAGGTTTATTGTAAGTAATCAATTAGGAGGTTTGTCTATTTTTAACAGGTGTATGTTGTAAAAAAACTTTTAAACTGGGGGTATATTTGGTCACTTGGGTGATTGTAAGGATTATACTGGTTTTGGAATGGACGTGAATTATCAGTTGTGTGACAATCGTTGGGAAAACAAACAATCAAACCAGGCAAAAGTGACATTAACAGTCACATGCAATCGTCTTTGTGAAACAAGAATAAAATATGAATGCTCTCTAAAGTGTTACAAGAAGAACCATATGATGATGTTCGCAATGTCAACTTACATGAAACAGGGTGACGTGTGGCTCTCAATAACATATCCTTCATCCTGTCGCTCATTTCGTATGTAACGATTGAGGATTGTCTATGAGTAATGGTTTGGAATTTGAAAGATGTATGTGCAGTTAGATTTCAAAAAAGGTAGTTTAACAAAACAGTTTGGTATAACCGTTCCTTTCTTTGCCAGAAGACTGAAAAACCTGCTTTTCTGTTGTTTGGTAGAGTGGCTGATTTTTCGGAATCCTTGTTAAATCTACCGACGACATTTTACATAGACCTAGGTTTTTGAAATGGATAAATTTAGTTTTCCTTTCAAGGTATGTAATTTAACAATTACCTTACCACATGATTCTTACGTCTAACTTTAATCCATTTTGAAATAATTATTGTAGAATCCAGTCTCACAACTATGGTTTAAACAAAAAGAAAACAGTTACATTGTCAACAGTAAAGTCTATCACCTTGCCTGACCCTTGTGTTTACATGACACCCTATACTGCTTTTTGATTGGCTGACAGGACCTGTCAATCAAAATTGGCAGAAAGGTCAATTGGACTGCTATTCTACAGGCTTCACTGACAAACTTAGTGTGATCCACGTGTAAATGGTGTGTGGAAAACATTACAGTAAACAGCGGACATATGACACACTCTTTTGCATTCACCGTTTCAGCGTCATGTCAAAAGATGAGCTGTAGCGCCCGCGAATGTTACGTCATTGGTAATTCGGCTTAACAATCATACTGTCCAATAGTTAAGGCTACATAAAATTCCATGAATTGTCACAAATACACCTTTGCAGTGAAGTTATATGCTTATTATGCAATGCACAGGAACTTTTTTCTGTTGGTATATGTACACTGTGTGTCATACTAACATGATTTGATGGTACTTCACAACCCTCCTATGAGGTTAAATGGCTGCTTTTCCGAATATTATGTAAAAGACCATGGCTACCCTTCACTAAACTGTGTAGATTTACGCAAATTTTTGGGACTGAATATCACATAATCATCCCTGCTTTACCTAAATGTATGAGCTGCCATAAAGTTATGGAAAAATTTACTCAAACTTTTAAGTTATGCAGTTTAGTGACAGCTGTTTTCAGACGTGATGCATGCATACCTAAACTGCATATGCGAATTTCCTGTGTATGCAGTTTGAGAAAGGTACCCCAGATCTGTGGATCTTGTATTTCCCACTTCCTTTAGTACCTTCTTTCCTAAAGCACTGTTTGGTAAAGTGATAAAGTACCATACTAACATTTCTCACCTGAAGATGAAAGATTTAACAAAATGCAATTTTAAGGCTATTTGTTTCACTACAATGTATCAATGTTAATTGATTAAAAATTTAGGCTAAAACTGCATATTCAGAGCAATCTGATCCAGATCTGACATAAGACAATTTAACCCTTTCCCAAACAAGCCCTGGTTTTCACGTGTCTGCAGTACAAGTCTTTTGAAAACACTGTGGGAAAAAGAGAAATTGCTCGTAACGAGCAATTTCTCCTTTTCCCACAGTGTTTTCTACCCTTTTTGATAACTTTCTGCCATTTGCATCAAAGTTAAAATTGTCATCTGCAAACTTGGTATAATGCATCACAGAGATGCATTAAGCCTTCCTTTACCAGAGCATGGCTCATAAGTGTATATGAATCTAGATTTTTACTCATAGTCTAGGAAGAAAATGTTGTATCTGTTAACCCTTTCCCAAACAAGCCCTGGTTTTCATGTGTCTGCAGCACAAGTCTTTTGAAAACACTGTGGGAAAAGGAGAAATTGCTCGTAACGAGCAATTTCTCCTTTTCCCACAGTGTTTTCTACCCTTTTTGATAACTTTCTGCCATTTGCATCAAAGTTAAAATTGTCATCTGCAAACTCTTTCAATCTGGACCAGTCCAAAATTTGTCATTTGGGAAAGGGTTAAGGGTTAAGATTCAGAAAACCTTACAATCATAATGAAAAATGGCACAATACCTTGGGTGGAAGACCTATGCGATGAAACCGTTTTCCTATCTGTGGAAATTTCTCCTGTATATTTTTTTTTGTGGACGCTTTCGCTCTATCTATTGGGCTGTAATTAAAAGTTCTACTGGCTAGCTTAACTACCTGCAAAGTAAGAAAAGAAAAAACCTGTTATGTCTCAAGCAAGAGTACGAAAAAAATGGTGTAACTCTTTACCAAACAGCAAAACTTTGGACTGGACCAAATCGAGAGCACGTACAGACGACAAATCAAATGTTGCTAAAATGACGATTTCTCTCTTTGACAGGGTAGAAAACACTGTGGGAATAGAAGAAAATGCTGGTCACCAGCATTTTCATCTTTTCCCATAATGTTTTCAATAGTGCTCTTTTTCAGGGTCATAAAAAGTTGTGATCTTGTGGTAAAGAGTTAAATAGCATGTTCTTCATGAAACACTGAAATTATTTAAAACTTCAGTTATTCTACACTGAACAAAAAATGCCAAGAAGAGTACTTGCAGCAGATAAATTGTTAAGCAGCCTTGTAGAAATGTATAATTTACATGACTTTACATGGCTAAAGGTTTTACACATCAATGCACATGATGATGAAGATAATATGGCAAAAAAAAAAGAAACTGCTGCTCTCAACAGCTGTCTCCTGTCCAAAGATGGGTCAGTTGATTGATTGACTGATTGTATAGTGTTTAACGCCGTTTTCAACATTATTTCAGTTATATCGCGGCTGCCAGTGCACCTATCCATGCTTTCCTGGAGTTTCTTGTACCAGTACAATATTCTTTCCAAGCCACTGGCTGCTTTCCCACATAACCATCGTCAAAACAATGGTCAGCGGTGAGAGAGGAATGAATCCTGTCGCAATGACTATCATCAATCCTCGGAAAGAAATTGGCCGAGCTTGGGATTGAACCAGCGACCTCCTGTTCTCAAGTCCTGTACGCTACCGACTGAGCTACGGGGCCTCAGCCCAAAGACAGGTCAACTACAGTAATGATATGCACAATATAGATGAACCAAGCTCTGATAAATAAATATCTACGTGTCTCACACTGACAGTCTGTGGAGTTGACAACAGAATGGAAAAACATAAATTTGTAAAGGCCAATATAATGAGTATTTCTGTATAGCCTTGGCCTCATGGTCTTTATGGATTGAAAGGAGATAATTTTTAAAGGATTTTCTGCTTCCTATTTTCTTCCTTTACATTGCTTTGGCAACAAATCATGGTAACAAACCAAAATGAGCAGCGTGCAACAGCAGGAAATATTTCTGGAAAGAGCAAAAATCCACAATGGCCAAGCAATTAATCATATTTTTCTTTCATTTTACCACCCTAAGTCTATAGGCTGAAATAGTAACCATGTCCTTTGAGCAATGACAAGGAAAAACACAGTCTTTAAAGGCTAATATCACAGAGCATGATTTGGTGTCTGAGAAGACAATCTTTTACATATTTCTTTTTATTTTTAAGTTTTGGTTTCTGTGGCAACAAATAAAAAGATGTCCGCATTCGGGCGCCAATGCTCAGTTGATTTTCAGTCAAAACACAAAGTTGAAAAAGGGGCATAACTTGATAGTTATTAACCCTTATTGTTTATGTTTCCCTTTTGATAGTTAACAACTCGTCCAAGTTTTAAGTAAACATTTTCAGTAACAACAAAGATATTGTAAAATGTCAAATATTTTGCATGATGATGACGCAAACGATGAAGATGATGACACTAGGGCTATGAAAATACCACGTCTCTAAAAACAGCTTAGCTAAAAGTTCTCAGTTGAAAAAGGGGCATAACTAATTACTTTGCCAAAAATATTTTCATAGTTACCTACCTCTGTTATACTGATATAACTTCCCCTTTTAATAGTTAACAAAAAGTTCAAGTTTGAAGTATCTTCATTAATGACAGATGTAATAAAATGTCAAAGGTTCTGAAAATTTAAAGCAAAAAAAAGGGCGTAACTGTTTCAAAAATATTTTGGTGGTTACCTGCCCTGTTATATGGGTACCCCTTTTGACAGTAAATAACTTGTACAAGTTTGAAGTAAATATCTTCAGGAATAACGGAGATATTAAAAAATGTCAAAGTTTTTGCAAGACGACAATGACGCATAGGCTTTGACAATAGCATGATGCTTTCTTTGTAAATAGATGAGCTAAAGACTACCAGTTGAATAAAATCATGTGGATGATACAAGACTGCTCAAGTTACATTTTTCTATAAAAGTTTTGTCAAAATATCTGCTGTAAATGCCAATTTTCAACTTTCACATTGAAAGTTTAAGGAATCTCTAAGTTGCCATGATCAACCAAGTTGGAAAGCCGATTTTCATGAACAAGAGGGGCCGTTGAACCTAAAGCCCTCATCTGAGTAAAGTCATCTAGGATTGATTTGGTTGTGATTATGGAAAACACAAATGAGCCATGCTCTGGCAAAAGGGGGTTTAATGCATTTCCGTGATCCATCAATCCAAACGAGCCATCATATATTAATGGATCCATAAAATCCATTTTGTGGAGCAACCGACTGAATCATGAGGTACACTGTTCCTTTGACAAGCAGAAAATTTGCCAAAAGCAAAAAGTTTCGACCCAGGTCAGCCTAAATACCTATGGAGATCAAGATCAGATTGCACTGAATGTGAAGTCTGATCTTCGATATAAAATGCCCACCAGTTACTTAACTCTTGACCACACATTCTCGAGTTTTAAGGACTCCAAGGATATAGCCTTATGAAAACTTTTTGAAAAAAAAAGAAAATGTTCGCTTTTTTCCTACAAGGTTTTCTTCACTTTCATAGCCAGTAACCACAATTTCAGCTAAATCTAACTTGCCGTCTACTAATATTTTCAATTTAGATAAGTCTAAAATTTCATTGTTTTTTAAAGATTAACTGGTTTTCAATGGCTCATGTTACAAACTTTAATACATGTTTGGTATTGTAAGCTCCAAGTTTGCTATGAGTCGAAATAGTTATGGGCCGAGATGTCATATCTGGACAACTCTGACAGGAAGAAATAAGGCATGGATACCAATCAAATACATAGTTGTAACTTCAGCCACGAGGTGCACAGTAATTTTACGAAAATTAAAATCTTGCCAAGGTTTTGAGACACCTTTTTTTAGGGAAAGAGCACATTGTCTGTGTAAAATACACTACCATTATTTGTCATTCACATAAACGAACGATGCCAATTAGTGCTCGGCAACAGCACTCATCACAACTTGGTCGATTGCGTACCTACATCAAAACATTTGATCAACGATCACCCGAGGTTTGCCAATTGTTTCTTTCAATGTTAAGCGCACGAATTTGCAGTTATGAATAACCTCACAAGGGCCCCAAATTCTCAGTCAACACTTTGGTACAATTAAAATCGCACATCTATCAAAGTTTGTTGTGAAATTAAAACTTACTGTGATGTTCAAATCGAAATATTGTATTATTTAAAGGGGTCGTTTCCTTCAGCATAGTGAGATGGACTGCAGGCTGCACTTTTCACTTTTACTCGGGTTTTTCCATAAATGTTTGACTCGGGGTTTTTCTGTAAATGCTTGGATGGGGTTGAAATTTTGGTATATGATTCCTATGGCCTCTTGGCCAAGCCCAGGCCAAAAACTTTATTTGCTGGTGTGAAAATGGTCTTGCTATTTTCAATCAGTTGAAAGGACCAAAAAATTGCAACTTCCTGGCTATTTTATTTTTACTTTCTCCAGGATCCAACTGCACCTTCAGTATTATCTAATTTTATTCTACACTGCAAGGGCACTGTAAGTCTCCCTTGGAATCTGTGCAGGGTAAAATATGGCCTCCTACATCTTGAACATTCAAGTATTACATTTTGTGTACTTTGTTTGTTTGGTTTGTATGATGTTTGATACCACATCAGGACTTTCTTTTCTACTAAGAAAGTGACGCCGATAGTCGGCATCTTACCCTCAGCAAATTTTCCCCAAAAAATGTAGTTTTCCCCCAGGAAATAACTTTTCCCCTAAGAAATCAACTTTGCCCACTTTAATACAAAGTGTTCTACTAAAATTTAGTTAACCCTTTCCAAAACAAGCCCTGGTTTTCACATGTCTGCAGTACAAGTCTTTTGAAAACAATGTGGGAAAAGGAGAAATTGCTCGTAACGAGCAATTTCTCCTTTTCCCCCACAGTGTTTTCTACCCTTTTTGAGACCTTTCTGCCATTTTCATCAAATTTAAAATTGTCGTCTACAAACTCTTTCAATTTGGACCAGTCCAAAATTTGTCGTTTGGGAAAGGGTTAATAAACCCACTCCCAGACTGAAAGATCGGCTGCAAAAATGATCAAGGTGAGCAATGTTTTCGTTGTTCAATTAGTCATCTGCCTTTGAGGTACGCGGGAAACGGTCACTAACTGGCTGATTTGGTATTCTCTATTCATTCTTTGCAAGGAATTTTCCGAACACGCTCGTAGTGTAATGGTTGAAGAAATCTGAAGTACAAAATTGACATTCTCCGATCCTAGTCAGCTTTCTCTTGTTCATGAGAATTAATTTGTATCAAGATGAATTGTCAGAGAAGGGTTTTGAGAATACTGACTCAGAGTTTTCACTTGACCTGGGACCCCTGGTTTTGATGCTTGGAAATTCGAAATGACCCTTTTTGACGCTCAAAAATATCTGCCTGAGCATCAATCTGATGCATGAGATTATCCGCTAAAGCCTCATGTAAACTGGCTCACATGCAGCTGGCAGAAATATAGACAGTAATAAACGCCATCAGTATCAAATGCAAAAGACACAGCTGATCATGCTGGCTAGTGGCGAGTCATTTTTGACAACATGAATGATAAAGATGCTAACCCAGTTATATTGTGTAAAATGACAGGTTTTAAAGTTACCTGCTACCCTAATTGACAAATTCATGTCAAATTTTGCAGTAATACTTCTAAAAAAAACACAACTGTCATGAAAAAAAGATCGTTTAAAAAAAAAAAGAATGTGATACACCAAAAGTCAGTTTGGCATCATCCAATCAGAGGCACTTCAAACTATCTTTTCATCTTTGATAATGAATTTAAACAGTGAATTTACACTAATTTCTGTATAAAACAGTAAGTGGAAGCTAAAAATTTTTTCATATCAACGAAAAAGTTCGGTTGTTTTTTTTTAACCGAAAATATACAACAATGTAGATTAGACAAAGGGAGGGGAGTGGAAAGAAGGGGGGATGGAAGTTAGGCCTTCTTGTCTTACAGTATTAGCACTGGAACAAGTGTGAAAGAAGAAGTCACTGGTCAAAATAAGAAGACCAAAATTTAAAGAAATAACACTGGATGTGAACTTTTATTTTCTCCCTTTTCCACAATGTTCTAAGCTATGAAGGACAAGTTCCAGCCACATTTGAATTGTCATCTGCAAATGCCTTAAACATGATCGAGACTAAAATTTTGCTGTTTGGTAAACTTTTAAAAGATTGTGTCCGTTTTTTTATAAAGATGAACTGCATGCTAGGACTGCAAGTTAAAATTCATCTATCCACTTCATTCCAACAAGTCTGTACATCAGATGAGGTATTTTCTTGTCTAATTTCTGTTTATAACTTCAGAACATAAATGAAAAATTGTCATTATTTCACCCTTATCTCTCCATAATAATTAACTAATTCTGACCCCTAGACATTCCTCTTTGACTCTTGTAAATTCCATTTTGACTCTTGAAAATTTGGGCCCAAGGGTCAATGACTCTTGGGATTCTGGACCAAGTGAGAACCCTGATTGTTGTTCTTTTTAAGTCCAGAAAGTACAGAGACATACCCCTGTAGACAAACATTTTGTGTTTACAAAACCGTTAAATTCAGTTTCATATGTTTGATTGTTATTGCAAAGATTAATACCAGTGATCTATTGATAGTACATAATATATATCACATACATGTATAATGACATACCAATATAATAAATATATAGCAAGACAGTAAATTTCCCCAAATATGCCCTTTGTTGCGCATTTTTTCCCCTATTGACCAGTGTTCAGTGTCTTCCCCAAACCCTAAAAAAAGCCCTGCATATTCAACATTATAATACATGTACTCTATTTCAGTTACTGGTAAATCACAGTAGCCAATGCACCTGCAGCAGAATTTTGTTAGTTCACATGTCACTTGTTCAAAGCTATGTGTTGGTTCATATGCTATTGCCAGTCATGATTTTTATCCTTCTTTATCATTGTTTAATTCCTACTGAATACTTCGAACATTGGTGGTCCGTAGTTCGTAGTGTATTTCATATCCCAAAAGTAGTTTTTGAACACAAACTCCTACCTTCAATTAGTATGTAATTAATCCGCTAGCAAACTTGACCAACCTTGAGTTTCACACCTGTTGATTAACAATGCCAACTGGTATCATTCAGTCGTTAACTGCGAGAGAATGTAATTAAAGGCGGTATTTAGTTTTGTCACATCAATTAAGCGATCAATTAATAATTCCGAAATTCCTTAAATCATCCGACAAGGCATAAACAGATGACAGTCTGAGGTGGTTCTTAGAAAGACCGGAAAACATCTCATGACCGGAAAACGCAGGAAAACATCAGAAAACACTCAAAATGTAGCAACTACATATTGAAAGAGGGAGGGGATCAAAAAGGTAGGGTTATATGTTAAATATGGGTATTGGGGAACGAAGTACATGTAATCAATCTATACTGGCCGAAAAAACCATTGATACTAAGTCATCCATTTCCATTTTTATTGCCGAAAATCATTGCGTAGCCCCAATAAATTCAGGAAAAAAAGCAAACCATATAGGTGGAGGGGTTTCATTTGGTAAGGATTATCTGGTCATTAGGGATATGGGGGCTGGATATTACCTTTTACTTGCCTAAACCACCTAATATGCTAGAACACACCATTAAGTGTTTTTCAGTTTTTCTACTAGTGACCTGGTCTGAAGTCCTCTGAGTGATTTGATCTCTAGAAAGAGAAATCGCTCCAATGGAATTCAACAAATGCCAAAACAGTGGATAAATTTGTTTTGTGTGTTTATTATGATCAACATGTATTTATAGATGGATGAAAACTAAAGATAAGTAAACGTTCTTGTTTCGGAGTGTTACTTAACATTACCCCAGATTTGGACGCTTGCTCCAGTGTTTTTTTTTTTCAAATATGTCTTTGCTGGGTGAGCGGAGAAACAATCACAAAACATCGGACCAAGCCTTCAGGTTGACGGAAGGGGAAATATGTATGTATAATCGTTACTAGTTCAGGGTACTGCAAGACATGCTGCAAAAATCTAATTGTCTATTTCCGTATATATGTGGCACCGAAAATACCCGAACACAGACACAGTTTTCGGTTCATACTACCTTTAGTTCGAATAAAATACCCTGGTCCCTTGCACTACGAACTACCAAGATTTTACTGTATATTCACTTTCATGTAGTTTCTTTTACCAGTGCTTCCCACGATTTTCTTTCCATCCCAACGTTCAGCAGTGAGAGGGATGAATCCTGTCACAATGAATGCGATCCATCCACAGAGAGAGAATTGCCGTGCTTTGGTATCAATGCAGCCACCTTCTGGTTTCAAGCCCTGACACAGTTACCAGATTCAGCACAATCTAAGTATTTGAATTATGCAAAAACCTTACCCTTGTTTTAGGGACTACATGTAATTGCAACTTTCTGTCGACTAGACTTGCTCCTGCCTCTGAGAGATAACCCTGATTTGGCACTAAACAACTGCGCCCAAAACAGCATGGGCAGCACAACTTGTGTAACCATTTTGTCCATTTTGGATTTAACTGCCCATATGGTTCCTCATCTTTGGGTTTGAACACAGCAATGGTTTTCTGAAAGTAAAAATGTAATCATCATCTCAAAAATATTTAAATCTTTGTATGCAAAAATACAAAGTGCAAAGAAAACTCAATAAACATTTTTAGTCTTAAAATAAGCCCAAATAATTGCACTTCAAGGTTGCTCTTGTGCACGATGTCTCAACAAAGTGACATTATTGATCAAAGATCTAACTGCAGACTACACTGTCCACAATCACAACTCAAGTTGTGATTGCCACATATTAGGGGTTCATTCTTTCAGCATCAATTACATAACCCTTTACCACACAATCCAGAGTTTTAACAACCCCAAAGAAGCAGCCTTTTGAAATACTGTGGGAAAAGGAGAAAATCCCAAGATGCTTTCCACTCTATGAAAGACAATTTTCAATTTGTGTGAAATTTAATATGTCCTTTGCAAATGTTTTATAATTTAGACATAGCTAAAATTTGGTCATTTGGTAAAGAGTTAACTAGACTTCTTTTAGACAGTTGGAAATACAATCCACTGACACACAGGAAGATTTTACCATGTAGGATTGACTAAATACACTATACAAACGCAAGATCAGACTGCCCATTCTGTGCTGTTTGATACTAATCTATCTATATACATGTATAGTATCTGCAAAAGCCCCTGTTTAGACCTACGGCCCTGAGAGGGTTAATGCCATTTTCAACAGTGTTTCAGTTAATCCTTTACAAATGACAAAATTTTACTCTTGCCCAAAATTGAAAGCTTTTGCAAACAACAAAATAATTGTGATTCGAAAGTAGAAATTCACCTTGGGAAGGTTAGAAAATATTGTGGAAATGGTTACCAGCATTTTCTCCTTTTCCAGCAATATTTTCAAAAGGCCTTTTCCTTAGCATTGTTAAAACTTGGGATTGTGTTGGGACGTGATGTGGCCACCACAAGCACACAAACAGCCAAATGATTCATTAAAGGGCAGCAACTTTACAGCCCCACTAAGACTGCTTTATTATATAAATTGGCACTTTATGAGGCAATATACTGAAAGCAACAGTCACTGGAATATACAACTCTGAGAGAAATCAATAAAGGAGCCAGCCCACAGTTTGAACCTAGGAATTCATGATCTGGAACTACCCTAGTACTTGAAGATAAGCAAACAAGATTGCCCCCCATAAGACCTAATCAGCTTTTCCAGTTAAACACATGTATTAGGTCTTCCAGGAGCAATATAGAATGCTCATATTTACTATATAGTACCAGAAGGTTGAATCTGTCCCTCAGTACAAGACTTTATGGAAGAAATATATCTACATGTATGTTTTGCTTCTCCTAAATAAAAGTAGCAGAAAACAAGCAATTTTATTGAAATGTTATCCCCCACCTAAAAAAGCCCCATTTTTCCATGACACAGCGTTAAATAAACAAGAGGGCCATGATGGCCCTGGATCGCTCACCTGAGTCAATAGGCGAGATTTCACTCCAGGGTCATAATGACCCAATTTAAAACTCATCAGAGATATTATTAAGACAAACATTCTGACCAATTGTCAGGTCAATTGAGCTGAAAATGTGGCCTCTGGAGTGTCCAAAATGTCTTTCTTCAATTTGACCTAGTGACCTAGTTTATGACTCTATGTGACCATATTTCAAACTCATCAGAGACATTAAAACAAACTTGTTGACCAAGGTTCAGGTGAATTGGGCAAGAATTGCCGCCTTTACAGTGCCCACAAGGTATTTCTGTAATTTGACCTAGTGACCTAGATTATGACCATATGTGACCCAATTTCAAATTCATTCAAGACATCATCAAGTCAAACATGCTGACAAATTTTCTGGTCAGTTGAGCAAAAACTGTGGCCTCTACAGTGCCCACAATACATTTCTTTAATTTGACCCAGTGACCTAGTTTATGAATCTATGAGGCCCAATTTCTAACTGATCCAAGATATTATCAAGTCAAATATGTAGACCAATTTTCAGGTCAATTAAGCTAGAATAGTGGCCTCTAGAGTGCCCACAAGGTATTTCTTCAATGTGACCCTGTAAAATTGTTTATGACCCTATGTGACCCAATTTTGAACTCATCCGAGATATCATCAAGACAAAAATTGTGGCCTCTAGAGTGCCCACAAATTATTTCTTCAATTTGACCTAGTGACTTACTATATGACCCCAGATGACCCAGTTTCAATCTCATCCGAGATTTAATTAAGGCAAACATTCTGATAAATTTTCAAGTCAACTGAGCAAAAAATGTGGCCTCTAGAGTATCCAAAAGTTATTTCTTTAATTTGACCTAGTGACCTACTTTATGACCATATTTCAAACTCATCTGAGACATTAAAACAAACTTGTTGACAAAGGTTCTGGTGAATTGGGCAAGAATTAACCAAACGCCAGCTGTCAATCAAAACAAGAGGGCCATGATGGCCCTGTATCGCTCCACTGGCTTATAAATATAAACCACGAAGAAAAGTCTTCACTATATAAGCCCTTATAAAACTTTGACCTCATGGCTACAGTCGGACTAAATGGGGAATATTGTATTAGAAGAATAACATGCCAAATGTGGGAGTTCTTGGCCTTATGGCTGGTAACAAGATGGTTTCTGAATTTTTCACTCCATAAACCCATGTAAAACTTGTGATCCCTGGTGCAGGGCCAAACTTGATCCTAGAGCTGTAACTTGGGCCCTCTTTGTAATTGTCCACTAAATAATGCTATAATTATATGCAAAATTTGGTAGCCTAAGCCTTATGGCTATGTACACTAAGATTTAAAAGTTTTCCCTATGTAAGCCTATGTAAATCTTGTGAACCCCCCCCCCCTCCAAGTATGAGGCCAAATTGACCCCAGGACTATACTTTGGACACTTTTGGTAGACTCCAACTAGATCAAGCTAAATGCCAAATTTGGTAGCTCTAGGCCTTATGGTTTCAGACAAGAAGATATTTAAAGTTTTCTCTATATAAGCCTATGTATAAAACTTGTGACCCCTGGGGAAGAGCCAATTTTGACCCCAGGGCTATAATTTCAAGAAACATGATAGAGGTCTACTACATAAAGCTACATGCCAAATTTGGTAGCCCTATGCCTTATGGTTTCAGACAAGAAGATTTTTAAAGTTTTCTCTATATAAGCCTATGTAAAACTTGTGACCCCTGGGGAAGAGCCAATTTTGACCCCAGGGCTATAATTTCAAGAAACATGATAGAGGTCTACTACATAAAGCTACATGCCAAATTTGGTAGCCCTATGCCTTATGGTTTCAGACAAGAAGATTTTTAAAGTTTTCTCTATATAAGCCTATGTAAAACTTGTGACCCCTGGGGCAGAGCCAATTTTGACCTCAGGGCTATAATTTGAAGAAACTTGATAGAGGTCTACTACATAAAGCTACATGCCAAATTTGGTAGCCCTATGCCTTATGGTTTCAGACAAGAAGATTTTTAAAGATTTCCAATATTTTTCAGTTTTGTTGCCATGGCAACCAGAGTTTTTGAAGGAATCAAATTCTTTCAAGAAATTCTGAAGAGGACCATGTCAGGATCATTTCTGTGAGGTTTCGTGAAAATCGGATGGGTAGTTTCAGAGAAGAAGATGTTTGAAATAAAAGTTAACGGACGGACGGACGGACGACCGGACGGACGGACGCACGACGGACACCGGGCCATGACATAAGCCCGCTGGCCTTCGGCCAGTGGAGCTAAAAATCAATAAGCCAATCAGCGACCAGTATTTTTCCATCCAGAGCGGAAGCCGTCTTGCCGTTATAAAACCTAGACATTCTGAATCATTAGGAGTGATAACTATATACAAATGTATAGTATATTTATGAGAAATAACTGATGAATAACTTTAAACTTGATATCCATTATTAATCCTCACGACTGCAATTTCAAGATGCAGTTACACCAGGTAAAACTATTGTTGCAGAAGACAAATTCAGATTTAAAAGGAGAAAAATAAATGAATACTTCTTGTTAACATGCTTTTTTATTGTCATAAATTTTCCAGAATTTCAATCTTGGCAACAGATTCCTGTTTCTTTACTAAAAGAAATGTATAGATAATATTTTAGACAACTGATTGGATTTTATCATGTTCAGTTATTTATTTCCTTTACCTTATTTTTCATTTAAATATATACTCGGTAATTCATTTTCTTACCAAACTGGGTTGACTTGTTATTTTGAATGCTGGTTACATCTCTTTTGTTGAATCTTTTCCCCCCTCGCAAATTATCCTTAAATAAAATTTGAGTCGACGAAATTCGGGTAAAAATGCTTTCCATATAATCTTCATAGAAGTCAAACCTAAACAGCCCCCCCCCCCCCCCCCCCCCGCTTTTAAAGTAAATGCAATGTAGGCACAGTTTTGACATTTGTTTAAATCACCATCAGTAAACCATTAAAAACGTTGTTCCCATTGGTCTCTGTATTTTAACAAATCTATGAATGAAAACTTAAAGCCTGTTAAATTAAAGACAATTATGCCACCCTATATATATAACCATCTTTCCCCTCCCTTTATTTTCAATCTTTTAATCTCCCTTAAACTATTACTTATTTATCGAAAATCAATTAGGTACCAATCAAGCCGTTTTCGTTTGATTTGTTGTACATGTTGCCACTTTTTACGCAAAACGTGGCGCAAGGGTTTATGCGGTATTCCTGTGATATCGGTATACCACCCCAAAAGCGTCTGGTACTGTCCTACTTGTAAAATTACACACGTGTCATATCAGTCTGACTCTTTGTGACCCTCTATAACCCCTTCCAACGATTATTAGTGTTTGAAATTTGGATTATACATGTTCAATGTGTAAGTCAATTTATTTTTCTATTACTCTTACAGCATAGTATTTACCGGCGAATGCTTAGAAATATATTCACGTTTTTATTCTTTTTATTCTTCTCCTCGGGTTTTTCCCTCAAACTTGAAAAAATCAATTTGGTAAACCTATCATTTGTTAATGTATCTTCTAATTTCAATTCAAACATCTGGTAACCATATTGCCCTGTTAAAAACATGTATATTTCATTTGGTAATGTAAAAGTCTTGCAATTTCTGGTGAAATTATTAAATCATATATCACGGACTAAGTAATGGAAAAATCTCTGTAACTTTGAAAAAGCTTATTTCTGTCCAGGTAAAAGATGGATTGCATTTGAAGACCAATGACTTTAAGAAATATTTAGGAAGCACGAGTTACATGTACATGTATTGTACCAACATTATCAAACGTAAGTGGCGTAAGAGGTGTAAGTCAACTGACTTCGAAATAAATAGTCTCTATTTCAATTTTCACCTATAAAACTTCGAAAAACCTAAATCCAAAAGATGTAACTACCTTTTCTCAAATTGTTCCCATGCTTATTTTATCTTGAACAATTATTTCGTGTTAAAGTATCTTCTGGTAACTTGCATTATGTCTCCTAGCAAAGCCCTCGTGTCTGGGTAATGTTTGTCTAGGTTTTTAGATTCGCGGGTCACGTGACATCAGTGGGAGTAGCGATCTATCGTCTGTCATTTGGTTAATTGCCGCTCTTTCCAGTGCCCACAAGGTATTTCTGTAATTTGACCTAGTGACCTAGTTTATGACTCTAGGTGACCCAAATTTGAATTCATCCAAGATTTCATCAAGACAAACATTCTGACCAATTTTCAGGTCAATTGAGTAAGAAATATGGCCTCTAGAGTGTCCACAAGGTATTTCTTTAATATGACCTAGTTTATGGCCCCAGGTGACCAAATTTCAAATCCATCCAAGATTTAATTAAGACAAACGTTTTGACCAATTTTCAAGTCAATTGAGCAAAAAATGTGGCCTCCAGAGTGTCCACAAGGTATTTCTTTAATTTGACCTAGTGACCTAATTTATGACCCCAGGTGACCCAATTTCAAAGTTATCTGTGATTTAATTAAGAAAAACATTCTGACCAATTTTCAAGTAAATTGAGCCAAAAATGTGGCCTCTAGAGTGCCCACAAGGTATTTCTTTAATTTGACCTAGTGACCTAGTTTTTGACCCCATATGAACCAATTTCGAACTCATCTGAGTTTTTATCAAGACAAGCATTCTGACCAAGTTTCATTAGTATCAGACTGAAAATGTGGCCTCTAGAGCACACAGAAGGTTTTTCTAAGATTTGACCTAGTGACCTAGTTTTTGACCCCACATGACCAAATTTGAAACTCGTCCGAGATTTATCAAGACAAGCATTCTGAACAAGTTTCACAAGTATCTGACAGAAAATGTGGCCTCTAGAGCGCACACAAGGTTTTTCTAAGATTTGACCTAGTGACCTAGATTTTGACCCCACCTGACCCAATTTCAAACTTGTTCTAGATTTTATCAAGACAAACATTCTGACCAAGTCTCACAAGTATCTGACAGAAAATGTGGCCTCTAGAGTGCACACAAGGTTTTTCTAAGATTTGACCTAGTTTTTGACCCCACATGACACAATTTCACATTTGTCCGAGATTTTATCAACACAAAAATTCTGACCATGTTTCACAAATATCTGACAGAAAATGTGGCCTCTAGAGCGCACACAAGGTTTTTCTAAGATTTGACCTAGTGACCTAGTTTTTGACCCCACATGACCCAATTTAATACTCTTCCGAGATTTTATCAAGACAAACATTCTGACCAAGTTTAATGAGGATCGGACTGAAAATGTGGCCTCTAGAGCGTACACAAGGTAAAAGTTGACGATGGACAACGCACGATGGACACAGCACGATCACAATAGCTCACCATGAGCACTTGGTGCTCAGTTGAGCTAAACAAGAGGGCCATGATGGCCCTGTATCGCTCCACTGGCTTATAAATATAAACCACGAAGAAAAGTCTTCACTATATAAGGCCTTATAAAACTTTGACCTCATGGCTACAGTCTGACTAAATGGGGAATATTGTATTAGAAGAATAACATGCCAAATGTGGGAGTTCTTGGCCTTATGGCTGGTAACAAGATGGTTTCTGAACTTTTCACTCCATAAACCCATGTAAAACTTGTGATCCCTGGTGCAGGGCCAAACTTGATCCTAGAGCTGTAACTTGGGCCCTCTTTGTAACTGTCCACTAAATAATGCTATAATTATATGCAAAATTTGGTAGCCTAAGCCTTATGGCTATGTGCACCAAGATTTAAAAGTTTTCCCTATGTAAGCCTATGTAAATCTTGTGAACCCCCCCCCCTCCAAGTATGAGGCCAAATTGACCCCAGGACTATACTTTGGACACTTTTGGTAGACTCCAACTAGATCAAGCTAAATGCCAAATTTGGTAGCTCTAGGCCTTATGGTTTCAGACAAGAAGATATTTAAAGTTTTCTCTATATAAGCCTATGTATAAAACTTGTGACCCCTGGGGAAGAGCCAATTTTGACCCCAGGGCTATAATTTCAAGAAACATGATAGAGGTCTACTACATAAAGCTACATGCCAAATTTGGTAGCCCTATGCCTTATGGTTTCAGACAAGAAGATTTTTAAAGTTTTCTCTATATAAGCCTATGTAAAACTTGTGACCCCTGGGGAAGAGCCAATTTTGACCCCAGGGCTATAATTTCAAGAAACATGATAGAGGTCTACTACATAAAGCTACATGCCAAATTTGGTAGCCCTATGCCTTATGGTTTCAGACAAGAAGATTTTTAAAGTTTTCTCTATACAAGCCTATGTAAAACTTGTGACCCCTGGGGCAGAGCCAATTTTGACCCCAGGGCTATAATTTGAAGAAACTTGATAGAGGTCTACTACATAAAGCTACATGCCAAATTTGGTAGCCCTATGCCTTATGGTTTCAGACAAGAAGATTTTTAAAGATTTCCAATATTTTTCAGTTTTGTTGCCATGGCAACCAGAGTTTTTGAAGGAATCAAATTCTTTCAAGAAATTCTGAAGAGGACCATGTCAGGATCATTTCTGTGAAGTTTCGTGAAAATCGGATGGGTAGTTTCAGAGAAGAAGATGTTTGAAATAAAAGTTAACGGACGGACGGACGGACGGACGGCCGGACGGACGGACGGACGCACGACGGACACCCGGCCATGACATAAGCCCGCTGGCCTTCGGCCAGTGGAGCTAAAAAACCAAAAAACGTGTATTGGCAGACTGTCATAAGGAACACATGTATGAAGTTTCATTTAATTGCATCAAGGACTTAGATATCTGTCTGACCTGATGGGCGGAAAAATGGACTGATGGACCGAACGGACAATGCAAAAACTACATTCCCCCTTTCAACCCCCCCCCCCGAAATTCGGTGGAGGATAATAATAGAGGAATGAAAGGGATTACAGAGAGAGAAAGAGGCAATCAGACAGATACCCACGTACTCCATATCTATCATGGATAAAATAACATCCACTGGTTCCTTTAGAACTCAGTTTAGGCTTTTGGCCTAGCTCAAGTCCAACTTCACTCTCAAACACGACCCTGGCATAGTCCAGATCCTGCGGGAAGTCATTTCCGAATGAAGACACAAATGTAACAGGGTCAACGATATCTCCCACACTCTGATAAAGGCCCGTCACATAGTCCGTGTCAGAATCTTGACGTTGCACTATTTGCACTGTATCTAGATCTGTCATCGTCTATCAAACTTACATATTACAAAGATTTCTCAGCAGCTTGTTGAAAATTGAAAGAGAAACTCACCAAAGAAATTTGATCAAAACTGTCACTTCTTGGATAGGATTAATGTTTAACTGTGGCTCTATGTAAATGAATCAGAAAATCAACAAAACAACTTCTACCACTGTTTCAAATAAATTTAGAAATAAAAAACTTGATTAAAAACAGTCTGTCACTTCCAAAATATGTTACTCTCATCACTTAACAGGCAAAATCCTAGTATAAGACTTTCGTAGCAAACTGTCTCCTCATGTATTTTGTCATACACAGATATTCTTAACAAATAAAGGCCATTTCACAACTTGAGTTACCATTGCAGCATGTGTAGATCAAGCTTGATCAGACTGCACAAAAAGTTCATCTACACTGTCTGTTTTCCTGAGACATTTACGGACAGAAGTAATTTTGAAATTATTTCTGTCTGAAAATATCAGATGTGTTTATTCAGCACTTTTTAAGGGTTGGTATTTTAGTTTCTTCCACATATGTAAATATTTAGCAATCCAAGTGTAGCAGCTGGTGATTTTATCCTTCACCCAAAGAGCATCAATCAAAACTTAAGTTGGTTTGGCTGATAGATCAGACTGCACAAAATGCGAAATATACTGACGAAAACACTATCTGTAGATTCTTTTACCTGTAGACTGTCAGAATTTTTATTAGACAAGACACCCTTTGAGTTTTGGTTACATACATGAAGCTATCTGATTCTGTGCACTAATCCACCTCTAAGGCTCCTTTCACACCTTGTGATGCTTTAACTCTTCACCAAACAATAAAAGTTTTAGACCTGCATGTTGTCAAAAGGCTTCTTAAATCTCAGCGTCGTTAAAGTCGGGGTTGTGTTGTTCGTGGTTAAGGGCTGTTGTAGATCAAGATCAGACTGCACAAAATGAACACTATCTATAAGCCATATTGAGATAGTCTGGTAAAATGCCAACTAAAAATGGCAAACAAACGCAATCATTTTCACCACTGAAAATGACCTGGTTGTGAAAAATGATGAGTTTGTTATACAACATACTGGTAAATGGCTACATGTTAATTCGACTCACTAGCTTGAGCAGGCAATAAGAATACAAACAAGGTGATAAACTGCTTATCGAAACGTTGTATAAGACATGATCAACTACATTTCTAGAACTTTATCCTGTCAACAATTAACCCTTTCCCAAACAAGCCATGGTTTTCACGTGTCTGCAGTACAAGTCTTTTGAAAACACTGTGGGAAAGGGAGAAATTGCTCGTAACGAGCAATTTCTCCTTTTTCCACAGTGTTTTCTACCCTTTTTGATAACTTTCTGCCATTTTCATCAAATTTAAAATTGTAGTCTGCAAACTCTTTCAATTTGGACCAGTCCCAAAATTTGTCATTTGGGAAAGGGTTAACACATAGACATACAAATACATGTATGTACCCTACAGCTTTAGGTATGACCCTTTACCCCCACGGTCCCGAGTTGTAACAACCTTGGGGAAGAAGCCTTTGAAAGCATTACAGGAAAAGGAGAAAATGCTGGTAACCAGCCTTTTCTCCTTTTCCGGGCTCCCGCTGGGCTTCGCATTTGGCGCCGTTTGCAAAAGAAATTTTTAATTTGGCGCAGAAAATACGAGTTGGTGAAAATGAATGGATTTTCCGACAATGTTTTCCATCCTATCAAAACAGAAATAATCATTTGAGCTACTTCAAATTTGTTGTCTGAAATTTGGGCCAGTCTAAAATGTTGTCATTTGGTAAAGAGTTAACCCTTTCCCAAACAACTAATTTTGGACTGGTCCAAATTGAATGAGTTTGCAGACGACAATTTTAAATTTGATGAAAATGGCAGAAAGTTCTCAAAAAGGGTAGAAAACACTGTGGGAAAAGGAGAAATTGCTCATTACGAGCAATTTCTCCTTTTCCCACAGTGTTTTCAAAAGACTTGTACTGCAGACACGTGAAAACCAGGGCTTGTTTGGGAAAGGGTTAAGAATATTAGACCAATTTGCTTTTACAAATCTATATCCTTGTACTTACTTGCCTTTACACATTGCAGTCCTGAATTAATGAAAGAGACATTCTCAATTTGGAAAACAGTCAAATTATTGCAGCTTAGTCATTCTGACCAAAATACATGTACACTGTAGCGTAGCAGACACTGTATATAAAAGACCAGACTGTACATTCTGCACAATCATTGCCTGCCCAAAACAAGCAATAAGTGTTGTGCTTAGCACTCCAACATTATGTATGGACAATACACAATCAAGTCAATTGTTTTCTTCACTAACCTTTAGAGCGCCAAATAAACCTAGCAGACAGTTTCAGCCTAGAAATACAAACCAAATAACTGCAATTTAATGGTTGTTTTTGTCTACAATGATTAACCAAAGTGGACAGTGTAGATCAAGGATCAGGCTGCATGTATTGTGCAGCCTGATCTTGATCTACACTGGCCACAAAGGCAACTATAGCTGTGAAAGGCATGTTAACCCTTTACCACACAATCCCGACTTTTAACAACCCTGAGAAAGAAGCCGTTTTAAAACCATTGTGGGAAAGGAGAAAATGCTGGTAACCAGCATTTTCTCCTTTTCCCACAATGTTTTCTATCCTTCTCAAAACAAAATTCAATTTTTGGGTCAGATTTATTTTGTCGTCTGCTGATGCTTTCAATTTGGACTAGTATAAAATTTTGTTGTTTGGTAATGAGTTAAGGGCTAACTTTACACACTTAAACTGAGTAGTAAATCAGGCGTTATATACATGTATCAATGTTCAGTAGTTCACAGGAATCATGTTGACAGTAGAGATTTCTGCATAGGCATGCCTTCAGTCATTTTACTCCATATGTTCAAATGTATGTTAAAACATTACAACTCAGTTATGATTACATCATTTTGGTTGTGATAATGTGGCTTAGGTTGTAACCTTCTATGCCAGAGTTGTGGTATGGTATAAATTTAGCTTTAAAAATGTTATTTGCTAGCCATTTTTCGGCCAAAACGGAACTGATCTGCAAATGACAAAGGCCAACAAATACAAAATCTCCTAGGTGAGAAGTGAAAAATTGATGGATAGAAAGTTTGCATCAACGGAGTATTGAACCCGCATCCACCTGGTCACAACTCTGAATTTTTACAATGCCCACTGAGCTACCCGGCCAGGTACACAGTGTCGGACTTGTAATGATATTCATACTTTTCAATCATACAAATTAAAATAATTTTGCCGGCATTTTGACTCCAAAATAGTTTACTTTTGGCCGGTGGTGGGCCATTAATCCCATTGATCCAGCTAAACATGATCAACTACTCTTTACCAAACCACAAAATTTTAGACTGATCCAGATTGAAAGCATTAGCAGGTGACATATTGAATGTAGTTTAAAAGATGATTTCCTTCTTTGAAATGGTAGAAAACACTGTCCGAAAAGAAGAAAATCCTAGTTACCAGCATTTTCTCCTTTTCTCACAATTGTTTCAATAGGTGTCTTCCTCAGGGTCTTTGAAACTCTGGATTATGTGGTAAAGGGTTAAGATTGAACAAGGCCAAAAATTTGACATTTGGTAGAGGATTAATGCCTAACAAGTGGCTTAGAGACTCTCCATGAACAGTACAAGATTGATTGATTGTTTGTATGGTGTTTAATGCTGTTTTCAACATTATTTCAGTCATATCTGGGCTGCCAGTGCACCCATCCATGCTTTCATAGAGTTCCTTTTACCAGGTCTCGCACTATATTCTTTCCAAGCCATTGGCTGCTTTCCCACATAACCATCATCGAAACAATGGTCAGCGGTGAGAGTCCTGTCACAATGACAATCGTCCTCGGAAAGAAATTGGCCGAGCCAGGGATCGAACCAGCAACCTCCTGTTCTCAAGACCTGTACACTACCGACTGAGCAAATGGGGCTTGGGAACTGTACAGGAGGATGTTAGTTTGATCCCTGCCAGCTCATATCAGATACCATTATAAATACTAGACTGGTTCATACTTTCTTTTTTAACTCTTTACCAAACGACAAATTATTAAACTAGTCCAAATTCAAAGCATTTGCAGATAACAAAATAAATATGACTCAAAAATTGAAATTTGTTTTGGGAAGGCTTGAAAACATTGTGGGAAAAAGAGAAAATGCTGGTTACCAGCATTTTCCCACAATGTTTTCAAAGGGCTTCTTTCCCAGAGTCGTTAAAAGTCCGGATTGTGTGGTAAAGAGTTAAAAGCAAACAGGTTTTTACTAAAATCTAGATCTATATAAGCCTTGATTTGTGAAACAGGGGCTTAATGCATCTGCAAAAAGTATCGACCCAGGTCATCATGCGCAGTCCACGCAGGCTGACCTGGGCTGTAAGTTTTTGCTATTGGTTAATTTTCCACAAGTCCAAGGACCACTTTACCTCATGATTTAGTCAGTTGTCAGACAAATGGACTTCATGGATCCATGATCATGTGATGACTTTCTTGGTAGCATGCATCATGGAGATGCAGTAAGCTCCTTTTTGCCAGAGTATCACTGCATCTCATATTGAATACAGATCCTCACACAAGTTATCTCATATGAATGATTTATCATCATAATGCCCCAATGTCTCATCTATATAGGAAAGAAAGGTTTAGTCACTTATCTATGAGTAAGTCCAGAAATTATCAACTCAGTGACACACTCAAAGCCACAATCTCTCTCAAATGATTATAGTCTTAAATGGATCCACGCCATTTCGTCAAAAACTATCCCTGGCCCTGACCCTTACCCTAACCCAGATAAGTTGTGACTCAAATCTTTCTCCAAGACAGAGCTTTTCACAAAATAAATCTAGGAAATTAGCAATCGGTATTTTAAAACATAGATGGATTTCGACCAAACACCCTTTGATGAAATGTCGTGCACTATATTAAAGAAAGCTCTATTTCACAATAAATTGTATCAGGCACTAAATGAACACATGATCTATGAGTTTAACAAAGTTTATACTCTCCATTAACTGATGGTGAATTTATATACCAGTAAATAATCAACAGCCTTAAACTGTATTATGTTCTTGGTCGTTCTTTAACCCTTTACAACTTTAACCTTTGACAACGCTGAAGGCTTTGGAAAACATTGTTGGAAAAGGAGAAAATGCTGGTAACCAGTATTTTCTCCTTTTCCATCATGTTTTCTACCCTTTCAAAAAAAAGAAGAAAGAACATTTGAGCCACATTGTGTCATCTGCAAAATACTGTTTTCAAAATGAACAAGTCTTAAGTTTTGTCATCTGGTAAAGCATTTGGTGTGTTCCATGATAAAGATGTAAGATGAACTGATGGTAAATAAAAATGTACAGATAGCATCAAATTAATATAGATGGCCAGAAACATTATAGCAAAAGGAGAAACTGCTAGAAACTAGAGCTATCACTAAAAGTGATCATACCCCCCACCAGCTCCTTGTCACAAAACAGCTATTTGTCACAGAATGCAGAATGGTTTCGTAAAAAAATAAGAGTTGAAAAAAAAAGTGGGAAAAGAGTTATGGCACTTGTAAACTGCGCTTCTCATTAATGTGGTCTATCTGTATATGAAGTTTGATGTCACTAGCTTACATGATTCAGAAGTTATGCCCCGGACAAATATCCAAAGTTAAACCTTACAAAGGGCAATAACTCAAAAAATAAATGGAATAGAGTTATGGTTCTTGTACACTGCACTTCGCCTTATAGTGATCTATCTGTGTATGAAGTTTGAAGTCATAAGCTTCTATACTTTGGAAGTTATGCCCTGGACAAAAATCCATAGTTAAAATTTACAAAGGGCAACAAGCTTAAGGGGAGATAATTCGGCAGCCAATGGCAGCAAGGTCGTGAAAATTGCACATGCACAATTTCATATGTACCCAAACATTATGTGTAAATTTCAGTGCAGTACTTGAAAAACTAGGAAAAAAGCTCCGGACAAAACTGTGTCTACAGACAGACGGACGGACAGATGGACGGACAGCCATGGCAATTCCAGTATACCCCTCTCCACTTCGTTGTGGGGGGTATAATTATTTCCAAATGACAGGACATACACAAAAAGTGCATCAGACATGAAGTGAAGCCTGGTAAAGTACAGGGCTTGAAACCCAAGGGGTCCCTAAGTCACTACCTGGCTGGCAAAATTCTTTCCAAGAACTGATGGGTCATTTCAATAGGATTCCTTCCTCTCTCACTGCTGAGCATTGCTTTGACTATGTTTATATGGGAAAGTAGCCAGTGGCTTGGAAAAAATGTCATGCAAATTACTGGTTAACCCTTTCCCAAACAAGCCCTGGTTTTCATGTGTCTGCAGTACAAGTCTTTTGAAAACACCGTGGGAAAAGGAGAAATTGCTCGTAACGAGCAATTTCTCCTTTTCCCACAGTGTTTTCTACCCTTTTTGAGACCTTTCTGCCATTTTCATCAAATTTGAAATTGTCGTCTGCAAACTCTTTCGATTTGGACCAGTCCAAAATTTGTCGTTTGGGAAAGGGTTAAAGAAACTCTGGGAATGCATGGATATTTGTACTGGCTACCATGATTTATCACTGAGATAATGTTCAAGTCAGTGTAAAACACCAAACTAACAAAGAACTGAGGTCATGATGGAACAAAGTACCAGACAGTAATTAACTCTTTACCGCACGATGAAATTTTAGACTTGTCCAGTTTGAAAGTAGTTGCAGACATGTTACAGGTGGCTAAAATGACAAAATTTGTCCTTGATAGGGTAACAAACATTGTGGAGAAAGGAGAAAATTCTGGTCACAAGCATTTTCTCTTTTTTCCCGTAACATTTTCAAAAGGCCTCTTGTTAAGGGTCTCTAAAACTTGGGATTGTGCGATAAAGGGTTAATGGAAGTTTTTCAGAAAATTCTATTAGCCCTTCGACTTCCTGTGTTTGACCTGCAGTGCCCCTGTATAAACTGGTACAATTTGATGGAACCCAATTCCAGGTAATTAACCATACCCAAATAGCACCCTTACACTTTACTTCTCCTTTAATCTTTGACCAAACGACAGAAAAGGTCCAAGTTCAAAGCAATTGCAGACGACAATAAAATGATACTCAAATGATGTGATTTGTATCAGAAAGGGAAGAAAACATTATGGAAAAAAGAGAAAAGGCTGGTTTCTCCTTTTCCAAAAAATGTTTTCAAATGCCTTTCACCTAAAGGTCAATAAAAGTGAGGATTGTCTAGTGAAGGGTTAACCAAATAATTAAGTAAGAACAATTTATGATATGCACATCTTTGCTGAGTACAAAGTCTATCCATGAAGTTTGAAAGAAATTTGTCCAGAATCATCAAAGGGCCATAACTCCATGAAACCTAAATAAACCATAACCAAAATAGGTTATGCACATCTCTGCTTGATACTGAGTCTATTTGTGTAGTTTGAACCAAATCTGTCCAATAGTTGATGAGAAAAAGAGCGGACAAGAAATTTCATGAAAGGGCCATAACTCAGTGAAAAATCTATGAACCATAACCAACATTTCATATGCACATCTCTGCTTGATACTGAGTCTACCTGTGAAGTTTGAATAAAATTCGTCCAATAGTTTATGAGAAATAGAGCAGACAAAAAGCTACAGACCGACCGACCGACGGACGGACGGACCGACGGACGGACGGACCGACCGACAAGCTGACTCCTATATACCCCCCAAACAGAGTTTTGGGGGGTATAATGAGCAAATTTCCAATTCTTCCAACATCATTCAAGACAAATAAGAATAAGCTGATAGACAGTAATAGGTTAAACACACAATAATATCCTTCAAATCAAAACAATGTAAGAAAAACATGTCTATACATTTATAGGCTATAAGAATTGACCTGGCAGGGCTACATTGAGGTCAGGACTCGATTTTAACACTGGCATACTTGCAAAATGCAAGTTGAAATTTAATATTGCAAGTTCATTGCACAGCCGATCGACTTTTTTTTTAGAGTAAAAATTGTAAGATATTTTATGAATATATCAGCAATTAGGCTTCCCAGATTGAGCAAAATCTATAATTTGGCTTTTAGACTCGACATACATTGTCTGTAGTCTACATTTTCATTGGTTAGTGACATTGTTGAGATGAAATCACTTGACACAGTATGGTTCGCTTTACTGGTTCTACTGCTCTCTAAGCTGACATAAGCAGTAATAAATTGAAACAGTTCAACATTAGCTTTACTGGTTACTGTGGTTCCATCAATCATTTGGAAACCAGCCTGCAAATGTCACCAGCGCTCAGACTTCAGTGTTCAACTTAATATGTCAATATGAAAAATAAGTCTTTTTTTTTTTCCTTTAAAATCAAACTTACAGGACCTAATGATGAAAGGCAAAATCCAGGTCCATCATCTAAATAGACGGCCTGTGGACCCTCAGTAAATATAGTAAAGAAATGGGAAAACGAAATACGCATTGGTCTTAAAATTAAATACGAACTAGATCAGCAGGGAAGTTTAGAAGAAATTTTCTGTTCTGACTGCATGGAATATTGTCCCGATTAGACAATGTAGTTATGTTTAGTTTTGAAAATATTTTGTGAAAGTTTTGCTAAATTTGACATTAAAATTGTCACATTTCCTGACATTTTGCGTTCCTGTGAAACTTGTGAAATTGTAGTTGGAACATATTGTACTTACGATCAGTAATCTATTTATAAAATGGTGTTGTACAGTCAGCTAGGGTGACACACACTGAGCTAACATTTAGAAATAGACATTATTAACTCTTTACCAAACAACCAATTTTTACACTGGTCCAAATTGAAAGCATTTGCAGACGACAAAATAAATGTAGCCCCAAAACTGAAATTTGTTTTGGGAAGGTTAGAAAACATTGTGGGAAAAGGAGAAAATGCTGGTTACCAGCATTTTCTCCTTTTCCCACATTGTTTTCAAAAGGCTTCTTTTTCGGGGTTGTTGAAAGTCGGGATTGTGTGGTAAAGGGTTAAGAACTATTGCACTTGTTTTGATTTCATTTCATGCGCATGCATCACTTACACAAAGATGACTTCTGATTATCATTAATATCTACATAATGTACGCTTACTCTGTAAGCTAAATTACAAAAAATATTGCTAGTAAAAAAATAATTTTGCGAGTTGAAACTCTATCCACTCCCAAATAAATGCCAGTGGAAAAAAAGTTAAAATCGAGCCCTGGAGGCAATTCGGAAATCATCGTGAGTAGCCATATTAAGTACTGTTATGGTGTGTTTACGTAGGTTTACAACAAACAATTCCAAACTGCTCGAGGCCATTAAAATGAAAAAAGTTATGTCAAAGGTTATCAACACCCTGTCAGGTCAATTCTTACAGCATATACATGTATTGCATTTATTAACCACTTCCTTTATAAACAGAAAAAAACATTTCACAGATCAACTCTTTACCAGAATCTAATTACAGAGTCTTAAAACATTTCACAGATCAACTCTTTACCAGAATCTAATGACTAAGTCTTATATTTGTCTAATTTGAGAGGATTTGCAGACAACAAAATAAATGGGTTTGTCTTTGCCAGAGAAGAAAAAATTGTGGGAAAAGGACAAAATGCTGAACTCTTTGTACTACATCTACTTATGGTTTGACAAAAATATTCATGGCCACTGGTTAATACATTACCAGCTGCAAATAACTTCATTGCTTGCAACAACCAATTTCTCATTTTGCCACAGTGTTTTCATTATGTACTAATTGTTTTAATGACCTTGACTTTTTAACCTTTAATGTTGATTACTGGTATTCATATTTTACATGGCTATTTTCAAAGCTGATAGGATCAAATCATTTCAAGGGGTTAATGAGTAATCATCATGCAATAACCAGACATGGCCTGAAGGATGTAAACATACCAGTTCTCCTATCCTTAAACCCTTTCCCAAATGACAAATTTTGGACTGGTCCAAATTGAAAGAGTTTGCAGACGACAATTTTAAATTTGATGAAAATGGCAGAAAAGTTATCAAATAGGGTAGAAAACACTGTGGGAAAAGGAGAAATTGCTCTTTACGAGCAATTTCTCCTTTTCCCACAGTGTTTTCAAAAGACTTGTGCTGCAGACACATGAAAACCAGGGCTTGTTTGGGAAAGGGTTAACAGATACAACATTTTCTTCCTGGACTATGAGTAAAAATCTAGATTCATATACACTTATGAGCCATGCTCTGGTAAAGGAAGGCTTAATGCATCTCTGTGATGCATTATACCAAGCAATTTATCACATTATCGTGGATCTATAAAATCCATCTATTCTGCCATTTGCCAGAATCTGGAGGTAGAATGGTCCTTTAGTTAGAAAATTTAGAAATATCACAAAGTTTATACCCATGTCAGCCTGCGCAGACTGCGCAGGCTGACATAGGTTGATACTTTCTGCAGATACATTAAGCCCCATTTTGACAAGACATGGCTCAATTACAGATGTTCAACTCTTTACCAAAATTATCTTATAACTATTCACCAGACTTGTAAAAATTTACTTGTCAAAACTGAAAGGAATTTGCAGACAACAAATTAACTATGGCTTAAATTGTAAAAAATGTCTTTGAAAGGATAGAAAACATTGTCGAAAAACGCAAAAAATGCTGCAAAACAGTATTTCATCTGCAGCGTACCTGTCTATCACACAGATATCAAATGTATAGCTTATGTTTGTACATGGGGAAACTTATTGTATTCTGCCTTGCTATCGAGTTTGCTTTTCTAGGGATGTGGTACAGCGTTTGCCTCAGGACCTAGAGGTCCTGGGTTCAATCCCTGCCTCTATAGGTCATTTGTCAGAACTGGTACATCTCTATTTCCGACAATGTTTTCAAATGCTTTTTTTCTCACAACTGTTAACCCTTAAGCTACTATATAAATGACAGAAAACTTTCAAGTCAATTATAAAAACCCAATTTTTGCTATTTCATAGGGGTTTTTTTTGGAAAAGATCTCGGTATTGGACAGAGTAGATCCAAGATCAAAATGTGTATGTTCTGTGCAGTCTCATTTTGATCTACACTGTCCGCACAAGGTCACCAAGTCGCACTTAGCAGCTTAAGGGTTGAAACTCTAGCTTGTGTGGAAAGTTGTTAACCACCGTAAGGAAGGGGGTTCAAAACATTATGGTTATTTGCATTTTCCCCTTTGCCATTCTTCCAAGGACAAATCCTTTGGAGGAGTAGAAAACATAAGGGAGATTGAGAAAATGCTTGTTACCAGCCTCTTCTCCCGATCCCACAATGTTTTCAAAAACATTTTACTTCTGGGTCATCAAAACATGGGATCATCTGGTAAAGGGTTAATGAGTTTAACTCTTTCCATATGCCAATAATGACACTTCTAGCTTTTGCTGCTGATTTAGATCAAGATCAGACCCCCTGTAGACCCAAAGGTGTATAAAGGAAAGGGTTGCATACATATTTCTAGATAATTTGTTACATTGTACTGTGTACATTTATCTTATTGCATACCTTGCATGTCTCAAAGGATAGTTTTCTACACACACTAAACCCCATGCTTTTGGTCCTGAACAAGACTGCTTTTGAAGACCTTGTGGGAAAAGGAAAACAAACAAAGAGTACCACATGTGGGTGCCAACGCTCGCCTACATGTGCTTGATTTTCAGTGAAAATTTCAAGTTGAAAACAGGGCATAACTGTTTCAAAAATGTTTTGATGGTTACCTGCCCTTGTTGTATGGGTTCTCCTTTTGATGTTCACAACTTGTCCAAGTTTGAAGTAAATAGCAGAGCTGTTATAAAATGTCAAACCTTTTGCATGACGACGACACAGACAATAATGGGTTAGTACAGGTAACTGTCCCCAAAGGCGATTTAGTTTTTTAATGGTCATGTGACCTACAGTGCAAAATTAATGTCTAAATAAGAAAAGAAGCACCGTAAATGTCTCATTGTTGAGACTAAATGACACGGCTACAGCAATAACTCTTATGTTTTCTTCAAAAAAAGCCAAGCTATTAATTAATGCAGGAACCAGGATTTTCCCTTTTTCAGATACCGTCATTTGAGTCGCATTCCATTTGTTGTCTGCATATGATTTCAACTTGGGACTAGTCTACAATTTTTGTTGTCTGGTAAAGACTTAAGAGAATATTAATGTTTAGGAAATAGCAGCTACTTCACTGGAAGAAAAAATATGACATAGAAATTGCTCAGAATGAGCAACTTTTACCTTTTTCATTATGTTTGCATAAGGCAGTCACAAGGAAAGTGCTAATTTATCAATACATCACATGTATACACTCTGTCTCTGACAACACATGCGACAGCCTCATTCATTTATATCCTATTGATTATTTTGTCATTCTTAAAATATCCCAGTCAGAGTATACTGTATTTATGCTACATGGATATTTACCGAAACAGCAATTCAACTCACTGTTCCCGTTAATCCTTTACCACACAATCCAGAGTTTTAAAGACCCTGAGGAAGAAGGCCTTTGAAAACACAGCTGGAAAAGGACAAAATAATGGTAACCAGCATTTTGTCCTTTTCCCACAATACTTTCTTCCCTAAGTATCAAAGACAGAAATCATTGTTTGAGTCACAAATTATTTGTCGTCTGCAAAGGCTTTCAAGTTGGTCCAGTCCAAAATTTTATTGTTTGGTAAAGATTTAACACTTTACCAAATTAAATTACAAATTTTTAGACTGGTTCTAACATTCCGTTTCTCCTGCAATGCCACATTGTTTTTTGAAAGTAGTCTACAGGAAAAGAATATAGTCATTCTGCAGGTGGTAATGCATTTACAACTCACAGTTTAGGTGTTCTCCCTTTCTTCCTTCCATTGGGCTAAGCTTACAATTACCTCTCTCTCAGATAAGAATATTTTAGACTTATCAAACTGGAGGTTTTCATAGAGAACAAATTGAATGTGGGTTAACCCTTTACCAAACAAGCTCTGGTTTTCACGTGTCTGCAGTACAAGTCTTTTGAAAACACTGTGGGAAAAGGAGAAATTGCTCGTAACAAGCAATTTCTCCTTTTCCAACAGTGTTTTCTACCCTTTTGGAGAACTTTCTGTCATTTTCATCAAATTTAAAATTGTCGTCTGCAAACTCTTTCAATTTGGACCAGTCTAAAATTCATCGTTTGGGAAAGGGTTAAATGATCAGATTTCAATTTGACAGGATAAAAAATTCGTGAGAAATGGAGAAAATGTTGTTAACCATTATTGACTCATTTTTCCCCATAAGCTTATCAAGTGCCTTTCTCCATTAGGTCATGATAAACATATTAGATTATTTTACAAATTTTAAAATGAACACACTATGTAAACAGACAATCCACAGCTAATCATGGGAATGAATTGTTAATGATTGTTCCATTTTTTACTGAACACATACATATAAAACTCAAAATATTCTTCACAGTGAAAGGTTAATTCCAGAATGACTTATATATAAACACAGAATTAATTTCCAGCTGCAGTTTATTCAATTATGGTGCCAACACACCAAAATCTACATGTACATGAACATTCCCTGAGCATGCCCAGAAGTAGATTTCCTGTGCCACATGTTTTCTTCAAAAAACATTTTAACTTATCTAAAATCCAAAGGTTCAAATTTCTATTTATAGTTCCAGTACTGGATCACATTTATTTATACTTTTGGTCACACTGTGTGTGCTTCTTAATGACTTCAAGGGAGGCTAACCTGTATGCATATGTATAAATATTGGCTCTAAAGTTATCTCCCCTAGTATCCTGTCAATAGACACGTAATTCCTTAACTTGACATTCATCCGGTGTTTTTCTGCTAATGTCCCAATGTGTCAACCTAGGTAGCACTAACTTCCAGTTAAACTGCTATGTGGACAGTTTAGATTAAGATCAAAATAGCCAGAATGATCAGTCCCATTTCCGAACTAGTGCCCACTTTTTTGAGAGATATTCGAATTAGTTTATGTGGTAATTAACCCTTTCCCAAACGACAAATTTTGGACTGGTCCAAATTGAAAGAGTTTGCAGACGACAATTTTAAATTTGATGAAAATGGCAGAAAGTTATCAAAAAAGGTAGAAAACACTGTGGGAAAAGGAGAAATTGCTCGTTACGAGCAATTTCTCCTTACGAGCAATTTCTCCTTTTCCCACAGTGTTTTCAAAAGACTTGTACTGCAGACACGTGAAAACCAGGGCTTGTTTGGGAAAGGGTTAATGCCATTTTAAACATTACTTCAGGTATAAAATTACAGCAGACAGTGCACCTATCCATATATACTTTTCTCAGTTTCCTTTTACCAGTTCTTTGCACAATATCCTTCCCAGTGGCAGCTTTCCAACAAAACCAATCATACTTCTAAACAATGACCAGTGGTGTGAGGGGATTGTATCTTGTCACAATGACTATCAACGACCCTCCAAAAAGAAAATGGCAAAGCTGGGGATACCATCTGACAAAACCAGGTTTGAAATCAAAGTATCTGCAGCTTAGGTGCATATCAAGAATGTCCATCTAATTTACCTAGCAATATCAGGGTTGTCATGTCCTTTATTTCACACAATGTATACATTCACCAGGGGTATTCCATCATTTTTCAAAGTGTTTTAAGAAGTCCTGTTTCTCAAAAAGTGTTTAAATGGTAAAAAAAGTTTACCCTTTCACCTGACAAAATTTCAGACTGGTCCAAATTAAAAGCCTTTGCAGTCCAACGATTGCAGGTGGCAAAATCAAGAAATTTGTCCTTGATAGCATAGAAAACATTGTAGAAAAAGGAGAAAATGCTGGTTACCAGCATTTTCTCCTTTACCCACAATGTTTTCAAAGGCTTTCTTTGTCATGGTTGTTAAATGTTGGCATGGTGTGGTCAAGGGTTAACCCATTGGGAAAGAAAGATGTACAGTGATCTTTTTAAAAACCAAAACCAGCTTGTATCATGAATGATAATTATGAACATAATGATACAGCCAGAGTTGTCCTGAAATGTTTGCATCAATTTGATGGTTTTCCAAATTATTACATGTATAGTCACATGATGACAGCTGATGCAACTATCCATGCTGTCCTGTGTTTCCTTCTAAAAATATGCGTACAGCACTTTTGCTCAGCCACAAGCTGCTTTCCCACTTAAATGTTGTTTAACAAATCTTCAGCATCTCAACAGGAATAAATCCTGTTGTAATGATTATCTTTGATTCTCCAACAGGGATTCATACACATGATGCCTGGTTTTAGCTTCTATCTGAGCTTGGCATAAAAGAATTGAGAAAATGGCAAGCAGAAAACAGACAGTACATGAAGCAAAGAGAAACTGAAATAACAGGATTATAAACAGGAAAATAAGTCTGTACATGTAAATTCTGTATAATTATGTATCCTTTACAAGGGCCTTAACAGGACTTTAGTTTAATGCCGTTTTAACAGCTTAGGTAATATTTACAGCTGTCAGTGCGCCTACACATGTGTTTCCTGGCTTTCTCACACAAGTACTAAAACAACTTTCTTTCCAAGCCACTGATTATTTTTCTCATGTGCACATGAGAAGGCATTTGAAAACACTGTGGGAATAGGAGAAAATGCTGGTAACCGGCATTTTCTCCTTCTTCCATAATGTTTTCTACCATATCAAAGACAGGCATCATTAATTTTGAGGTACATTTTTTAGGTTGTCTGCAAATGCATTCAATTTGGTCGAGTCCAAAATATTCTTGTTTGGTAGAGACAACATTTCAGACTTGTAGAAATTCAAAACATTAGCAGACAACAAATTTAAGGTCAAATGATGGAAGTTGCATTTGATTGAATAGAAAACACTGTGGGAAAAGGAAAAAATGCTGGTTACCAGCTTTTTCTCCTTTTCCCAGAATGGTTTCAAAAGCTTTCTTTCTCAGGGTCATTAAAACTCCGGATTGTGTGGTAAAGGATAAAGCAACCCAAATCACGACCTATACTTAGCCATCAAAGCACTAAATGATGGAATGGCCTATCTGAATCAGGAGGAAAAAAATCGAAGGGCGTTTTTGCCAGAATATTTACATTAAAGTAAAATTTTGCATCATAAGGGTCAATACAGAATTTATTTCAGGATCCAGAAATACAATGCAACTGAATAAACCTTTCTCCTGTCAAAATTCCTTCAATGTATACAGTGTTCAATTTAGCTTTGCTTGTGAGGGGGGCCCATTGGCCCAGAGACATTGAAATAGGGGGCCATGTTGGAAAACATGGGGAGTCACACACAAAAAATATCTTATTTACTGATACGATAACCTTTCTATTTAACAAGTGTTGCCTTTTTATTTAAGAAGCATGTTCCCATTCATGTATCTATGAATACTAAGCTAATAAAACTGCAACACCGCAGGAATTATCGCTGTTAATTTATGCAACCTTATTTCTGCCATTGATTTAAATCTAAAAAATAACGAAATATGTCTGTCAATGGTAGATTTTCGAAATTCTGAAATCCCATCACATAATGGAATTAGCTTTCCCGTCAATCACTCAGACTAGTCTACAGTTTATTTTCCCGTCATAAACTAATTATCTTTGATTTGATTGACCGGAAGCCATTTGGTTGAAACTCACGTTACTGTGGGGTTTTATTTTTTGTCGCTTGAACTAGGGGTTGGGATTGGCCTGATGGTGCTTTCCGAAGTAATACTTTCAACAGTTCTTGCCTTTTTCGCGCCAATGATACTTCCAAAACACTCAGAAAATCGCTTCATTGCAATCTTGAATGATCAGCTGAAGCTCAAGGAATCGTAACTTCTGGTACCCGTTGTACCTCCCGTAACCATCCAATACAAAGATCGATAGTTGGCTACCAGTTTTATGTTAGCCATAACATCTGTCGGGTTATCGATAAATTCTCAATGGCTTAGTTAAACTGGTCCCCGTTGTAGATTTACATATTACAACTGACACAGGCTATTGTGTCATTGCTTTTCATTGGGCTGCATATATCACAGAATACCCAATAAGAGCAGTATGCACATGTCCAGTTTGGCTGTAGAGGTCACTTGCGATTTTTTGCACGATTTGAAATTGGTAATCGATACTGAAAAGAATATTAGCAGACGCAAACATAAAAGGTGATACCAAAAATACAATTCACTCATTCGTGAGGTTAAAAATATTGGAAAATCTTCTGCTCTGGATGTGAGAGTGGCCTCCCATGAACCTCTATTAGTCTTGCGTCCTGGCTGTTCTAAAAATAGGCAGGCATAATTCTGCCTGTTTTTAGTAGCCTCTACTGATCCCTATATACTTGCTGTATCAGGGAAGGTAACCAATCTATGGCTTAGTGAGCAGAAAAAGCAGAAACGGACAAAAAGGACTGTAATTCGCAGAATGGTTCTTTTGGGATCGAGTGCGCCTGACGGGCCCGAGGTTGGTTTAGAATTGCGCCATCTGGGACTTAGGGGGCCAAGAGCGCCATGGCGTGCTTTAAACTGAACACTCGGTCTGTGTATATTACATGAACAAAGTCCCAATAGCATCCAACTAAAAGTATGGAAACTATTGTAAAGATGACAATCTGTTATTGTATGGTTGATCTAAGTGTTGGTCGCTGGCAGAAAATTAGAACAACAGATCCATTTTATCAACCTAGACAGCAAGCAACATGTCATCCAAAGAGACAACAGTCAAAGCCATAACAACTCCGGGACAAAGACCTCCAAACTCAAGGGTTGCACCGATGCTATTTTTGTGATTATTTCTATGCTCTCCTTCACAGCAGCCATTCTTTTAATACTTCTGCAAACTTTAAAATCTTACCAGTCATCTTTCAGTCAGCTGAATGTGTCTTTAATCTGCTTGTCAGCAATTCAAATGTATATTCAGGGTTCATTCTAGAAATCAAATCTATTGGGCCAACTGGAAAAAGTAGGGACCATCAAAGAATTTTATAGGAACAAGGGAAAACTACCTTAAGTCTTTACCAAACGACAAAATTTTAAAGAAGTCCAAATTGAAAGCATTTGCAGACAACAATTTCAATGTGACTCAAATGGTGCAATTTTTCTTTGAAAGAGTAGAAAACATTGTGGGAAAAGGAGAAAATGCTGATTCCACATTTTCAAAAGGCTTCCTTCTCAGGGTCATTAAAACTCAGGATTGTGTGGTAAAGAGTTAACCAATAGATTTTAATTTCATCCTTGCAATTGAAAGTAAATTTTTGTTCCATTACTGCCTTGATGACCTTTTGCCTCTGAATGCATCACTTGTGTGCATGTAAGAAATTGTGTAGGCTTTAGTCAGCATAGTTGTCTTTCATGCTTACAGCACAAAACACTGTATACTTTGTGTTTAGTTAGACTTAGAGCCGATTAATGACAACAAAGAATATCATCTCTGTAGTTTATTGGCTGAATTATAAATTTCTTCCTGTCTCTGCTTTTGCACCCTGCAATGTCTTATTTATCACTTACGGAGAAAATTTGGTTACTTTGACTTTATTTCTTTGAATATTTTGGCCCAAAAATGTTAAAAATATTAGGTAAAACGTCTGCTGTATGACGGAAGTAACATGGTGTTTTATCAGGTTTTTAAGTATGCAGTTTTTGATTGGATGATATGGGTGACACACCCACAGAAATAACAAACAAGAACCCCCCATAACAATTCACTGGTCACAATATGTTAGTCTGGCACTCTGCCGTACTTGAACAGTACGTCAGGCAAAGCGCAATAATGGCGGCCCCCGTTGGTAATATGCAGAAGTAACGAGATATTGTTATTTCACTTGATCAAATCGGATCATAGGCTTAATTCAAAACAGATCCCTTGCAATAAAAAAATGGAGTGAGTTTTTTTAACTGTTGTTCTTATTTAGCGAGAAAAACTACCTATCAGAAATAAGCATCTGAAATGTAAATGGCCCTATATAACGTCCAAAAACAGAGCTACTTTTAAAATGATTCATAGTCAAATTTATACCTAAATCGTACGTTTTAGATTCGGTAATGTATATTTTGTGCAAAACTGATCTCATTTTATTCACTGATCAAACTGCATCACAAGAAATTGAGAAAATAGGGAAGCATGTTGGGCCACCATTATTGTGTCTTGCCTGACCCGATAACATAGTGGTAGGGGCAGGTAATCCAGACTAACAATATGTTGGCTGCAAACATGCTGACAAATTTTCAGGTCAGTTGAGCAAAAACTGTGGCCTCTACAGTGCCCACAATACATTTCTTGAATGTGACCCAGTGACCTAGTTTATGACCCTGTGAGATCCAATTTCTAACTGATCCGAGATATCATCAAGTCAAACATGTGGACCAATTTTCAGGTCAATCTAGCTAGAATTGTGGCCTCTAGAGTGCCCAAAAGGTATTTCTTCAATGTGACCCAATGACATTGTTTATGACCCTATGTGACCCAATTTTGAACTCATCCGAGATATCATCAAGACAAAAAATATCCAACTCATCCAAGATTTTATCAAGACAAACATTCTGACCAAGTTTCATAAGTATCTGACTGAAAATGTGGCCTCTAGAGCGCACACAAGGTTTTTCGAAGATTTGACCTAGTGACCTAGTTTTTTACCCCACATGACCCAATTTCGAACTCATCTCAGATTTTATCAAGACAAACATTCTGACCAAATTTCACAAGTATCTGACTGAAAATGTGGCCTCTAGAGTGTACACAAGGTTTTTCTAAGATTTGACCTAGTGACCTAGTTTTTGACCCCACATGACCCAATTTCGGACTCGTCTGAGATTTTATCAAGCAAAACATTCTGACCAAGTTTCACAAGTATCTGACTAAAAATGTGGCCTCTAGAGTGCACACAAGTTTTTTCGAAGATTTGACCTAGTGACCTAGTTTTCAACCCCACATGACCCAATTTCAAACTCATCCGAAATTTTATCAAGACAATTATTCTGACCAAATTTCACAAGTATCTGACTGAAAATGTGGCCTCTATAGCGTACACAAGGTTTTTCGAAGATTTGACCTGGTGACCTAGTTTTTGACCCCACATGACCCAATTTCGAACTCGTCCGAGATTTTATCAAGACAAACATTCTGACCAAGTTTCATGAGGATCGGACTGAAAATGTGGCCTCTAGAGCGTACACAAGGTTTTTCTAAGATTTGACCTAGTGACCTAGTTTTTGACCCCAAATGACCCAATTTCGAACTTGTTCCAGATTTTATCGAGACAAACATTCTGACCAAGTTTCATGAGGATCGGACTGAAAATATGGCCTCTAGAGTGTACACAAGGTTTTTCGAAGATTTGACCTAGTGACTTAGTTTTTGACCCCACATGACCCAATTCCGAACTTGTCCGAGATTTTATCAAGACAAACTTTTTGACCAAATTTCACAAGTATCTGACTGAAAATGTGGCCTCTAGAGTGTACACAAGGTTTTTCGAAGATTTGACCTAGTGACCTAGTTTTTGACCCCACATGACCCAATTTCGAACTCGTCCGAGATTTTATCAAGACACACATTCTGACCAAGTTTCATGAGGATCAGACTGAAAATGTGGCCTCTAGAGCGTACACAAGGTAAAAAGACGACAGACACAGCACGGTCACAATAGCTCACCATGAGCACTTTGTGCTCAGGTGAGCTAATTACGATAGATGTGACTTGAGGGACAGACGGCATAAAGGTGCAGTCTATCTAGATTCTGCACAACTCTTAACAAGCAGCCTCATGATTTTCTTCTATGTCAGAAGATTTGATCTAACTAACATAACTCTCCGTTACTGATTTTGCAACCATATTTTACGGGCAGTATGGGACGAGAAAACTGTGGTCCTATCTCGACTCTACATTGTTCCATGTGTTGGATTTTGCTGACTAAAATAAGCTTTGCAAGGCAATTATTTATGAGACCTACTTTGATGGAAAATGTCATATTACCGTACATGTAGTTATTGCTGGCGTAAATCAGGAACGGACTGAACCTAAGCTGACAGTTACACGTGATTTTGCTCATGTATCGAAATACTGGTAAAAGAAACTACAGGAAAGCATGGATAGATGCAATAGTTGCCGCAAAATAATTGAAAGAATGTTGAAACACCATTTAACTCGTGTATCATTCCATCAAGTCTTTGACCACTCTAACCATTGCAAATTACATTGTATATCCATGAATCATACGCTTGGAACGAATGTAATGTGCGGAGTACTGTTAAAAGAAAGCCCTGCCATGTAGCTCATTGGCTAGCGTATCTGACTTACACCCAGTGGTTGTGAGTTCGATACCTGGTTGAGGCAAACTTTCTTTCCGGCAATTTTACGCCTCTCATCTATGATGCATGTGATAAAAAGTAGTCAGTGATTTGGAAAGAAAGTTGTGTCAGTACTGGTGTGAGAAAGCCAACAAAAACATGTGTAGGTATAATGACCGCCATGATATGACCTAAGCTGTTAAAAACGGCGTTAAACTCCAATTCAACAAAAACATCCGTTAAGTGCACTGGTCGGCATGAAACAACTGATCAATACAAAAGCAGAAAATCGACTAAACATAAGTATTTTAAATTGTCTAGGACATTAGGTGATAAGAGCAATACTTTGGTCATTTGGACACCCGCTATAAGTAATTAATTAATTATTTGAATCTTCATATTGAACAAAAACACATATTTTGAATACGCACTTACCACAAAATTGCACAGTAAACATTTACAGTAATTTAATTCTATGAACTCAAATATAAATAATGATGGGAAAAAAAATCGGGTGTCAAAACGACCAAATTTTGCAAAGAAATTTTCACCGGGGGTCGAAACGACCAAAAAGTGTTGAAATGACAGGGTGTCGAAATGCCTTGTCATTCTACGGTATACATTGCAACTGGGTTAACGAGGATGCTGAATCGAGGGTATGGGAAAATAACCAAAATTTGTTAGCTCACTGACCAAATAACCAAAATTTGTTATAAAACTGATAAGATTGTCAGACTAACAGACAAAATAAATCTGATCAGTCAGTCTACTTACATTGTCAATCCCCTTCACGAAGTAACTCCCACTGGACCCTTGATAGATTCTTTCTGGATATCTTCCACAGTCAATCGCATCCTCGGCCAGTCGGACAGTGTCCTGGAAATGTGGATCGTCAGGAAAGTTGTTAGCAAACCCTCCGTATTCAAGTTCGAGTGAAAGTGCCGGTGCCAATAATGGTGAATTTTCCTCCGTACCTCCGCCGGCTCGATCTCGAGTAGGAGATCGCGCGGAACGATCCCGAGGAGCGAAAGTTACATTTGTAACATCTGGTGGTGGTCCTCCATGGTCCATTATGTCTTGTTCCGGAGGTATAACATCAAAAAGCGGGCGATCTATGCTCATGCGTAGGGTATGACAGGTGATCTCGTGACATTACACTAAAACGTACACATTGTGTAGAGTAATGCCAAATGGTGCGAAACGGAAGTTAGGCGTTCGGAACCACTCGTCACGATTCCTTACCTACATCTCCGTATCACCCGAGGTATGCCGAATGGTTCGGAACGTTACTTAGTTGTGATAGAATTTCCACTAAACTTGTCAAAGGACTGAAAGTCTTGAAGAGTTGTCCGTATATCGGATGTTACGGGAGATGAAACAGTTACCAGTTTAACCACTATATAGTGTTTTTGAATTCAATGAAGCATTTGTTTCACATGTGCAAATTATAGGGATAATGGTTAACAAAAGGTTTGATGACTTGTTAAGAGTTCTAGATGAATTAAGAAAGAATACAGTTATTTACATAACTTCAACCAGTCTTTAATTGGCAAAGAGCCTGAAATCAATTGTTGCTGTCCAAAGCGATTAGCAATTAGGCTACATTTACAATAAATTTCTTGTTATGGTGATTTTATCCTTTTTGTATCAACAAGAAAACCATGTGCCAACATATAAAACCAGAAAATGCAAGAAAGAGAACCCTTAAGAGTGGGGAAAAAAAACACTTTTCATCTTTGAGTTGACGGGATTCCAGTAACAAATATAGAGCTTGTCTCCCTTTGCGAGAACCTGTAGTTTGTCACATGATCCAAACTAGCGTCATCGGCATTCGTCACATGCTCTTCTAGGAAGAACAGTTCCTTGTCCTGTAAGCACCTGCTAAATTTATGGTGATAGTGTTTCAACTTGTTGGTATTGAACAATTTGGCCTAATACAAAGCAGGAATATAAGAATACTTAAACAAATCTTGTACATAAACAAATTACCATATATATCTTTGTTTATGAATAAACCACTGGCTTTGATGCGCGGATGTACTTTAAACTTGCCCAGAATTAAGGATGTTAGTTTCTTTTTAAACACACTCATATTGTTTAGTCGGGTGACAGATGTTTCGGTAACAGACGAGTTTGGTAAATTGGACTCAAAGAGTAAATCAGTTGGATGTTTCGGTAACAAGGTAATTATGTAGTGCTAATGTACCTCGACGTTTTTCATGCCATGGAAATACATTCGTCCTGAAAGACTTCCAAACCACACATCAACCCCTAGAGCGCTTGTCACTACTTTCGTTGCCCTTGCGGCCATTGCAGATTGAAATCGGACTGCGCGAAAATCGGAGTCTAAAATAAGACATAGTGATCAAAATAAGGTCAAATTCATGAGAAATAAGGTTTTGAAACATTGCGATAAAAGGTGAAATAAGGTTTGGAAACATTGTAATAAAAGGTGAAAAGCCACTTACCAGTAATCCCAACTTTTACCACAATATTTTGTAATGAAAGTTCAATAGTTTGATATGTTGTTTCCAAGAAATGTTTTAATATAAACCCATCGTGTCATATAGGAGTGGGCTTTTCACCTGCTGGGCTTTTCACCTAGTGGGTTTTTTGTCCAGTGGGTTCACCTAGTTGGCTTTTCACCTGGTGGGCTTTTGTCTGTACCCCAATCTCATAATACCAAAATATCACACGCCGTTAGTCCCTACTGTAGATAGATAAGGGTCATGAATTAATTAACAGGGATAAATATCCCTTTTACTGCCAGTTTGAATCTAGTGTCCCATCAAAACAGTCTGTCTATGTGTCTGAGAGTGTGCGCGTGTGTGTGTGTTCTTCCCTCTTGAACCAACCCTTCTTCTCTTCATCCGATCTTCCTTCCATCTATCCATCCTTTCATCCATTATTCTAAAACAGCTTTTCGGTAATTTAAGCAACCATGCCCTCTTTCATGGAAAGAAGAAGAAGGGGGGGGGGGAAACAGCACAGAAGCCATTCAATAATTTCAGAACACGCCAAAATGTATTGCATACCAAAAATTGCACATATATATACATGTACCATGAATTATTTCCATTGCTCGGTTCGATGCTGCTTGTTAACACCATTTTTTTTTTTCATACTTTGTTTACTTTCTTCATGCATGTGTGTGGGCTATTTTTATGACGAAATCTCCGTTAAAAAAAAAAACTGAGAGTGATCAGTTTGCTGACCACAACATTACTCTTTTTCTTTTCGATTTTTAGTCAGCTAGATAGTCTTGATCGGTCACACTAAAATACTCCGAAGGAATAGTTTATGCCACAGGTACGCCACAGGGAGAAAGTGATATGCCACAGCACATAAATAACATCTAATGCGTATTTTTTCTGTTTAAATATCTTAATTAAGGTGTTATCTTTAGTACATTTAACTTTAGGTGAGAAATTTTAAGTAATATTTGATGGAATTTGGTCTTGAAAGACAGCTATATACTCCGAGTCACGATCATCAATGACGCCATAGTTGTATAAAACATCAATTTCTTGAATGTGTAGATTGTACAACTTTAAATAGATTTATTTTTCAATTCTAAGAATATTTCACGATGTCAAGAATTGAATCGTTACTTTGTAAACCGTTTCGTCTCCATTGACTCGGAACTGTATCGGAAGCTAGTGAAGGGAGATAACTCTAACGAACGATTGACACTTGTCACTTTAATCGTTAGTCTGGAGATGATTCAGTTTACAAAGTGATGATCCAATGCTAAGTATTGTTAATATCCTAAGAATTGAAAAATAAGTCTATTGAAAGTTGTACAGACAACCCTCTTACAGAAATTAATGTATTATACAACCGTGGTGTCATTGAGATCGCGACTTGCAAACAACACAGAATATCGCTGTCTTTCAAATTTCCACCAAAATACTAAAAAATTCCTAGCTATACTTCAATATATTATAGATAACATGCTAAGATGACGTAAAATACATCTGTGGCGTATTCTAGTGTGACCCAGTCTTGATTATCTTTTACCCTCTTTCAGAAAACGGGGAGGGGGGCTTAAGAGGGCATTGGGCTTCAAATATGAACAACTAGAGATCCTGTAAATTGAATAGCATCAGTCTAGTGCGCATACATGTAGTAAGCGATCGATCAAGAACACAATCTATGTCTCTGATCAAAATCACATTGGAGAACAAGCAACAAGGAATATGACAACATAACACAACCATATAGGGGAACAAGGACTATGGTACTTGGTGACATGACACAACCACATAGAGAAGCAAGAAACATTGAACATGACATGATACAACCACATACAGATGCAAATAACATGATAAGTGATGGCATGACACAGTTACCTAGAGAAACAAGGGGCATGGAAGTTGACACGTTACAATCACATAGCTGTACATATGACATGGTACATGATGACATTACACAGTCACATAGGGAAACAAGGAACATAGTATGTTATGACATGATGCAATCACACAGAGAAAGAAGGAAAAAATATTGAACATGACATGATACAATCACATACAGGCTCGAGGAACATGGTACATGATGGCATGCCAAAGTCACAGAGGGGAATAAAGCACATGGATTATGTTGACATTACACAATCATATGGAGGACTAAAGCAAATAGATCATAACAGTTATACAATTACACAAGCAAAAAAGAACATAGAACTCTCTAATCATAGAAAGTTCTTTGATTATGCTGATTTTGTTGGCTACAATAACATTGGCAATAATTTCAGTGAGGGAAGGTTTAATTGATTGTACGGTGTTTAACGCTGTTTTCAACATTATTTCAGTTATATCGCGGCGGCCAGTGCACCTATCCATGCTTTCCTGGAGTTTCTTATACCAGTACCACGCACAATATTATTTCCAAGCCACTGGCTGCTTTCCCACAAGGCCATTGTTGAAACAATGGTCAGCGGTGAGAGAGGAATGAATCCTGTCGCAATGACTATCATTAATCCTCGGAAAGAAATTGGCCGAGCCGGGGATCGAACCAGCGACCTCCTGTTCTCAAGTCCTGTATGCTACCGACTGAGCTACGGGGGCTCGGCCAGTGAGGGAACGAATCTTTATTTTAAATAGACAGTGATAAAGGTAATGAGAGTTGGTAAAATAAATGGTTTAAGATCTTGATATATCTAAATGAATTCAGTTTATATCATGCTAAAGGCAACGCAACAGGCGTTGATTTATGATTTTACTTGTCTAATATTATTAGTAGCCACAGGACATTATATTATTGGACACACACACACACACACACACACATTTTCATATTTCTCTTTTGTGAGCATAGACTATTTTTCAGTCTCAAAAGTGTTGTTAGTATTATTGGTATTCAGTATTTCCTTGGTGGTTTTTTTTTTTTTTTTTGTCTACATTGACAATGATTTAAAATTATTATCAAATACATATAGATCTGGTTACTTGCATGAGTAGATTAATTCAAATTAACGTGCTCCCTTTTCCTTTGTCTATAATTTGCAATTTTTCGTTGATAGCCACCCTAACCATTAATGCTATTTTTAATTTTTCATGAAAACGAAGTTCTAGAGTAATTCTTTTTCTATAACAAGTTGGAATGTCCATGGTCTTGAACATAAGTGTCATGGTGTGAAATGTAATAAGTTAGATGGCTCTGAAGTTATTGGTACTCTAAAAGATTTTGATTGCATAGGTTTGTTAGAGACTCATGCAGATAAAGAATTTGATATATTACTGTCAGGTTTCCATGTTATTAGAAAAGCCAGAATAAAGCATAAGAATGCTCACACTCCATCGGGTGGTATTGCAGTATTAGTGAGGGAATCTTTGAGACATGCGTTCAAAATTGACCCGGTATCAAGTAGTGACACAATTTGGGTACGTGTTCTGAAGGATTTTACTTCTTTGTCAGAAGACCTGTATATCGGATTTGTTTCTATTCTGCCATTGAACTCATCATATGGAAAGATACATGGTAAAGATATTATGTCAAAACTAGAAAAACAAATTGAACGTTTCTCTTGTAAACGAAAAATAATTTTATGTGGTGATTTCAATACCAGGGTTGGTAAAAATATTGAGGTAATTCAGAAATAAGAGGAAATGTATCTTCCAATACCTGGTGATAATGTATTTGAAACTATTTTGCCTAAGACAATCAAACTGTTAATCAAGTGGGTAGATGGCTAATAGAAAAATGTGTGGATAGTCAGTTATACATCCTTAATGGAAGAACTTTAGGAGATTTGACAGGCCGTTTTATATGTCATACTCCATGTGGCAGTAGCACAGTTGATTATTTTATAGCTATAACATCATTGTCTCACGTGATTCATTCCATGAAAGTTCATGATCTCAGTTTCTTCTCTGATCATTGTATATTGACTGCAATACTTAGTTAGGTTAAAAAGTGGTTGATGAGGAAATTCATTCCATCGATGAATTTGATGTGAATAATCAACCTCGTGACAAATTCATATGGTAAGAAAATTCAACAAGAGGGCCATGATGGCCCTGTATCGCTCCACTGGCTTATAAATATAAACCACGAAGAAAAGTCTTCACTACATAAGCCCTTATAAAACTTTGACCCCAGGGCTACAGTCGGACTAAATTGGGAATATGTGTATTAGAAGAATAACATGCCAAATTTGGGAGTTCTTGGCCTTATGGCTAGTAACAAGACAGTTTCTGAACTTTTCACTCCATAAACCCATGTAAAACTTGTGACCCCTGGTGCAGGGCCAAACTTGATCCTAGGGCTGTAACTTGGGCCCTCTTTGTAGTTGTCCACTAGATAATGCTATAATTATGCAAAATTTGGTAGCCTAAGCCTTATGGCTATGTACACCAAGATTTAAAAGTTTTCCCTATGTAAGCCTATGTAAATCTTGTGAACCCCCACCCCACCCCCATCCAGCATGAGGCCAAATTGACCCCAGGACAATAATTTGGGCACTTTTGGTAGACCCCAACTAGATCAAGCTAAATGCAAAATTTGGTAGCTCTAGGCCTTATGGCTAGGTACAGGAAGATTTTTAAAGTTTTCTCTATATAAGCCTATGTAAAACTTGTGACCCCTGGGGCAGAGCCAATTTTGACCCCAGGGCTATAATTTGAAGAAACATGATAGAGGTCTACTACATAAAGCTACATGCCAAATTTGGTAGCCCTATGCCTTATGGTTTCAGACAAGAAGATTTTTAAAGTTTTCTCTATATAAGCCTATGTAAAACTTGTGACCCCTGGGGCAGAGCCAATTTTGACCCCAGGGCTATAATTTCAAGACACATGATAGAGGTCTACTACATAAAGCTACATGCCAAATTTGGTAGCCCTATGCCTTATAGTTTCAGACAAGAAGATTTTTAAAGATTTCCAATATTTTTCAGTTTTGTTGCCATGGCAACCAGAGTTTTTGAAGGAATCAAATTCTTTCAAGAAATTCTGAAGAGGACCATGGCAGGATCATTTCTGTGAAGTTTCATGAAAATTGGATGAGTAGTTTCAGAGAAGAAGATGTTTGAAATAAAAGTTAACGCACGGACGGACGGACGCACGCACGCACGCACGGACGGACGGACGGACGGACGGACGCACGACGGACACCGGGCCATGACATAAGCCCGCTGGCCTTTGGCCAGTGGAGCTAAAAATGAAATTTCGGGAATCTTTTTCCTCACCAGTTATACAAAGTAGGCTTAACTCTCTCACAGAAATAATACTGGTGTTGATGATATAAATGTATTAAATGATATCATAAGAACTGCTGGATGTATATCACTTCCTAGAAACACTTCTGTTAGGAAAAAGAAAAAGGTTCACAGAGTAAACAAAAAATGGTATTATAAAGATTATTATGAGATGTTAACAGAAATGCGAGTGGCTAAAAATGCTTTTAATCGTAACAGTACAAATGTGAGAATAATATGAAATCGGTTGAAATGATGACATATTGATATATGGCACTCACGCCAGTGCGAAAACATGAACTTGGCAAAAGGCACAAATAATGCTGTTTTTTTTTTTTTTTTTTTTTCTTTTCTTGATTTCTTTTTGGGAATAAAAACATACTAAAATACATCCTCTTCTAATGAAATTGTCTGCAAATTAGTATGACAAAATTGGTCTCACTATTAAAGTGTGCATGAACAGACTATCATTCTTTCCAATTTGGAGTAGTTGAAACATGTCATCACGGTCGCAAGCAATATCATGTCGATTCGGGACATCTTCGTAGCTCAAGCCTGGCAACACGGAAGCCTTATGCGTTGGGATGAAAAAAAAAAAAAAAGAAACGTATGGAAATAAATGAAAGTAGATACATAGAGAGCCTGAAAATTTTCACACATTCTTAATAATTTGAATTTGAAATTTGTACTTTTAAATGTCTCAGAATTAGGGATAATGAATAAAAAAAAAAAAAAAAAAACGATAAGGGAAAATGGGGTAAAAAAAGGAGTAGTTGCTCAGATTTGACCCTTGTCCACCAATGACCAAAACTAAAAAAGATATTGGGACCTTTCGTCCAGCCCACTGAGCTAGCGAAGTAGTTGAATTCAACCCAGAAAATTAACCCCCTTATATATATGTGTAGATGTAGTTCCCTCCCTTTGTTTCAAAACATTCCCACAGAAGTCAAAAGTAGTTCCATTTGAAAATTTGATATCAAGCACTTTTGTTACCCTGTTTTATCAGAAAATATGAACGGATAGGTTTAAAAGGCGTTTTTGATGTTCGTTTGATCATATCTTGAAAAACTGAGCGTGGCTGTGTAATTTGTTTCGGGACTATTTTGTTTTTGTGACCTTATTACGCACCATGGTCTACTACGATTCAGAAATTCGTTTTACTCTGATTTTCCAAGTGAACTTTGAAGGCTTATATGTAATCCTTTGCAGATCTGCAGCCATATAAAATGGATGTATGCCAAAATACATAGACATTGGGCGATTCTTTGGATAAAACGGGTGACAGAAGGTCGGGTTCTGAACCGACCCCCACCCACCTGATTGACCGGACAGGTTTAAAAGGCGTTTTTGATGTTTGTTTGATCATATCTTGAAAAACTGAGCGTGGCTGTGTAATTTGTTTAGGGACTATTTGTTTTTGTGACCTTATTACGCACCATGGTCTACTATTCGTTTAACTCTGATTTTCGAAGTGAACTTTGAAGGCTTATATGTAATCCTTTACAGATCTGCAGGCATCCAAAATGGATGTATGCCAAAATACATAGACATTGGGCGATTCTTTGGATAAAACGGGTGACAGAAGGTCGGGTTCCGAACCGACCCCCACACATCTGAATGACCCGTTTCGATATAAATTTCCTACATATTTTTCAGATCAGATTCCCAATCTCACATTGAAGCTTTGGATATGTTGAGACCACTAATTATCTATTATGAAAAAGTCATGAAGAATCATAGCCTAACTGAATAAACCAGCAAGATAGAGAGAGAGATAGAGAGAGAGAGAGCTTTTCAGGAGGACCTGGTGGCAGTTGCAAAAAACAAGCCAAAAAAAAACCCTTTAAGGGCCCTTTTCTCTACATAAAGTATTTGGGAATAGCAAAAAAATACTTTGAGATTTTGCTGATGGTACCATTTGACAGGAAAGAAGCGGAAGAAAATAAATAAATCATTACTAAAAAATGAATGAGAAACGAAAATAAAACAGGTAGCAATTTTCCTCAGTGCAGTCAGGGGGAAATTTGTTCAGTGTTGCTTTTTGAATAGCCTAATAGGTTTACGGGACTTATCAAACAATGTGGCAGGGTAATGTGGAAAGACAAAAAGGGTCCACCACAATGTACTTTGTCAGGCATAGATCTACAGCTGCAAGGCTCAAACTGGCAAAATGTCACAAATTTATGTACATCTCCTGTGCCCGTGATGACATGGCCGAACCGTCAGAATGCACGCAACAATTAGACCCAGAGAAGAATCTGAAATCGGTTGAAATGATGACATATTGATATATATCACTCACACCAATGCGAAAACATGAACTTGTCAAAAGGCACAAAAACGCTTCTTGATTTCTTTGTGGGAATAAAAACATACTAAAATACATCCTCTTCTAATGAAATTGTCTGCAAATTAGTATGACAAAATTGGTCTCACTATTAAAGTGTGCATGAACAGACTGATGCGCAAAAGTTAACACAAACCCAGATTTATGTATTATCGAATGTGCCAAATTTCCCTATATCTTTGGGTTGTCATCACAATTGATTTTGGACCTTGGTCATACTATCATTCTTTACAATTTTGGAGTAGTTGAAACATGTCATCACAGTCGCAAGCAATATCATGTCGATTCGGGACATCTTCGTAGCTCAAGCCTGGCAACACGGAAGCCTTATGCGTTGGGATAAAAAAACAAAGAAACTTATGGAAATAAATGAAAGTAGATACATAGAGAGCCTGAAAATTTTCACATATTCTTAACAATTTGAATTTGAAATTTGTACTTTTAAATGTCTCAGAATTAGGGATAGTGAATAAAAAAAAAAGAATGTTGAGGGAAAATGGGGTAAAAAAAGGAGTAGTTGCTCAAATTTGACCCTTGTCCACCAATGACCAAAAACTAAAACAGATATTGGGACCTTTCGTCTAGCCCACTGAGCTAGCGAAGCAGTTGAATTCAACCCAGAAAATTACTCCCCTTATATATATATATGTATAGAGGTAGTTCCCTCCTTTTGTTTCAAAACATTCCCACAGAAGTCAAAAGTAGTTCCATTTGAAAATTTGATATCAAGCACATTTGTTACCCTGTTTTATCAGAAAATATGAACGGACAGGTTTAAAATGCGTTTTTGATGTTTGTTTGATCGTATCTTGAAAAACTGAGCGTGGCTGTGTAATTTGTTTAGGGACTATTTTGTTTTTGTGACCTTATTACGCACCATGGTCTACTACGATTCAGAAATTCGTTTTACTCTGATTTTCCAAGTGAACTTTGAAGGCTTATATGTAATCCTTTGCAGATCTGCAGGCATCCAAAATGGATGTATGCCAAAATACATAGACATTGGGCGATTCTTTGGATAAAACGGGTGACAGAAGGTCGGTTTCCGAACCGACCCCCACCCACCTGAATGACCCGTTTCGATATAAATTTCCTACATATTTTTCAGATCAGCTTCCCTATCTCACATTGAAGCTTTGGATATGTTGAGACCACTAATTATCTATGAAAAAGTCATGAAGAGTCGTAGGCTAACTGAATAAACCAGCAAGAGAGAGAGAGAGAGTGGTAGATAGGTAGATAGAGAGAGAGTGCTTTTCAGGAGGACCTGGTGGCAGTTGCAAAAAACAAGCCAAAAAAACCTTTAAGGGCCCTTTTCTCTACATAAAGTATTTGGGAATAGCAAAAAAATACTTTGAGATTTTGCTGATGGTACCATTTGACAGGAAAGAAGTGGGAGAAAGTAAATAAATCATTACTAAAAAATGAATGAGAAATGAAAATAAAACAGGTAGCAATTTTCCTCAGTGCAGTCAGGGGGAAATTTGTTCAGTGTTGCTTTTTGAATAGCCTAATAGGTTTACGGGACCTATCAAACAATGTGGCAGGGTAATGTGGAAAGACAAAAAGGGTCCACCACAATGTACTTTGTCTGGCATAGATGTACAGCTGCAAGGCTCAAACTGGCAAAATGTCACAAATTTATGTACATCTCCTGTGCCCGTGATGACATGGCCGAACCATCAGAATGCACGCAACAATTAGACCCAGAGAAGAATCTGAAATCAGTTGAAATGATGACATATTGATATATGGCACTCACACCAATGCGAAAACATGAACTTGTCAAAAGGCACAAATAATGCTGTTTTTTTTTTTTTTTTTTTTTTCTTGATTTCTTTGTGGGAATAAAAACATACTAAAATACATCCTCTTCTAATGAAATTGTCTGCAAATTAGTATGACAAAATTGGTCTTACTAGTAAAGTGTGCATGAACAGACTGATGCGCAAAAGTTAACGCAAATCCTGATTTATGTTTTAGCGAATGTGCCAAATTTCCCTATATCTTTGGGTTGTCATCACAATTGATTTTGGAGCTTGGTCATACTATCATTCTTTCCAATGTGGAGTAGTTGAAACATGTCATCACGGTCGCAAGCAATATCATGTCGATTTGGGACATCTTCGTAGCTCAAGCCTGGCAACACGGAAGCCTTATGGGTTGGGATGAAAAAAACAAAGAAACTTATGGAAATAAATGAAAGTAGATACATAGAGAGCCTGAAAATTTTCACATATTCTTAATAATTTGAATTTGAAATTTGTACTTTTAAATGTCTCAGAATTAGGGATAATGAATGAAAAAAAAGAACGATGAGGGAAAATGGGGTAAAAAAAAGGAGTAGTTGCTCAAATTTGACCCTTGTCCACCAATGACCAGAACTAAAAAAGATATTGGGACCTTTCGTCTAGCCCACTGAGCTAGCGAAGCAGTTGAATTCAACCCAGAAAATTGCCCCCCTTATATAGATATGTATAGATGTAGTTCCCTCCCTTTGTTTCAAAACATTCCCACAGAAGTCAAAAGTAGTTCCATTTGAAAATTTGATATCAAGCACATTTGTTACCCTGTTTTATCAGAAAATATGAACGGACAGGTTTAAAATGCGTTTTTGATGTTCGTTTGATCATATCTTGAAAAACTGAGCGTGGCTGTGTAATTTGTTTCGGGACTATTTTGTTTTTGTGACCTTATTACGCACCATGGTCTACTACGATTCAGAAATTCGTTTTACCCTGATTTTCCAAGTGAACTTTGAAGGCTTATATGTAATCTTTTGCAGATCTGCAGGCATCCAAAATGGATGTATGCCAAAATACATAGACATTGGGCGATTCTTTGGATAAAACGGGTGACAGAAGGTCGGGTTCCGAACCGACCCCCACCCACCTGAATGACCCGTTTCGATATGAATTTCCTACATATTTTTCAGATCAGCTTCCCTATCTCACATTGAAGCTTTGGATATGTTGAGACCACTAATTATCTATTATGAAAAATTCATGAAGAATCATAGCCTAACTGAATAAACAAGCAAGAGAGAGAGAGAGAGATAGAGAGAGCTTTTCAGGAGGACCTGGTGGCAGTTGCAAAAAACAAGCAAAATAAAAAAACACCTTGATGGGCCCTTTTCTCTACATAAAATATTTGGGAATAGCAAAAAAATACTTTGAGATTTTGCTTGATGGTACCATTTGCTAGGAAAGAAGTGGGAGAAAGTAAATAAATCATTACTAAAAAATGAATGAGAAATGAAAATAAAACAGGTAGCAATTTTCCTCAGTGCAGTCAGGGGGAAATTTGTTCAGTGTTGCTTTTTGAATAGCCTAATAGGTTTACGGGACTTATCAAAGAATGTGGCAGGGTAATGTGGAAAGACAAAAAGGGTCCACCACAATGTACTTTGTCAGGCATAGATCTACAGCTGCAAGACTCAAACTGGAAAAATGTCACAAATTTATGTACATCTCCTGTGCCCGTGATGACATGGCCGAACCGTCAGAATGCACGCAACAATTAGACCCAGAGAAGAATCTGAAATCGGTTGAAATGATGACATATTGATATATGGCACTCACGCCAATGCGAAAACATGAACTTGGCAAAAGGCACAAATAATGCTGTTTTTTTTTTTCTTTTCTTGATTTCTTTGTGGGAATAAAAACATACTAAAATACATCCTCTTCTAATGAAATTGTCTGCAAATTAGTATGACAAAATTTGTCTCACTATTAAAGTGTGCATGAACAGACTGATGCGCAAAAGTTAACACAAACCCAGATCTATTCTTTAGCGAATGTGCCAAATTTCCCTATATCTTTGGGTTGTCATCACAATTGGTTATGGAGCTTGGTCATACTATCATTCTTTCCAATTTGGAGTAGTTCAAACATGTCATCACGGTCGCAAGCAATATCATGTCGATTTGGGACATCTTCGTAGCTCAAGCCTGGCAACTCGGAAGCCTTATGCGTTGGGATGAAAAAAAAAAAAAAAAAAGAAACTTATGGAAATAAATGAAAGTAGATACATAGAGAGCCTGATAATTTTCACATATTCTTAATAATTTGAATTTGAAATTTGTACTTTTAAATGTCTCAGAATTAGGGATAATGCAAAAAACAAAAAAACAAAAAAAAAAATGATGAGGGAAAATGGGGTAAAAAAAGGAGTAGTTGCTCAGATTTGACCCTTGTCCACCAATGACCAGAACTAAAAAAAAGATATTGGGACCTTTCGTCCAGCCCACTGAGCTAGCGAAGCAGTTGAATTCAAGCCAGAAAATTACCCTCCTTATATATATGTGTAGATGTAGTTCCCTCCCTTTGTTTCAAAACGTTCCCACAGAACTCAAAAGTAGTTCCATTTTAAAATTTGATATCAAGCACATTTGTTACCCTGTTTTATCAGAAAATATGAATGGACAGGTTTAAAATACGTTTTTGATGTATATTTGATCATATCTTGAAAAACTGAACGTGGCTGTGTAATTTGTTTCGGGACTATTTTGTTTTTGTGACCTTATTACGCACCATGGTCTACTACGATTCAGAAATTCGTTTTACTCTGATTTTCCAAGTGAACTTTGAAGGCTTATATGTAATCCTTTGCAGATCTGCAGGCATCCAAAATGGATGTATGCCAAAATACGTAGACATTGGGCGATTCTTTGGATAAAACGGGTGACAGAAGGTCGGGTTCCGAACCGACCCCCACCCACCTGAATGACCCGTTTCGATATAAATTTCCTACATATTTTTCAGATCAGCTTCCCTATCTCACATTGAAGCTTTGGATATGTTGAGACCACTAATTATCTATGAAAAAGTCATGAAGAATCATAGCCTAACTGAATAAAACAGCAAGAGAGAGAGATAGAGAGAGACAGAGAGAGCTTTTCAGGAGGACCTGGTGGCAGTTGCAAAAAACAAGCCAAAAAAACCTTTAAGGGCCCTTTTCTCTACATAAAGTATTTGGGAATAGCAAAAAAATACTTTGAGATTTTGCTGATGGTATCATTTGACAGAAAAGAAGTGAGAGAAAGTAAATAAATCATTACTAAAAAATGAATGAGAAATGAAAATAAAACAGGTAGCAATTTTCCTCAGTGCAGTCAGGGGGAAATCTGTTCAGTGTTGCTTTTTGAATAGCCTAATAAGTTTACGGGACCTATCAAACAATGTGGCAGGGTAATGTGGAAAGACAAAAAGGGTCCACCACAATGTACTTTGTCAGGCATAGATCTACAGCTGCAAGACTCAAGCTGGAAAAATGTCACAAATTTATGTACATCTCCTGTGCCCGTGATGACATGGCCGAACCGTCAGAATGCACACAACAATTAGACCCAGAGAAGAATCTGAAATCAGTTGAAATGATGACATATTGATATATGGCACTCACGCCAATGCGAAAACATGAACTTGTCAAAAGGCACAAATAATGCTTTTTTTTTTTTTTTTTTTTTCTTTTCTTGATTTCTTTGTGGGAATAAAAACATACTAAAATACATCCTCTTCTAATGAAATTGTCTGCAAATTAGTATGACAAAATTGGTCTCACTATTAAAGTGTGCATGAACAGACTGATGCGCAAAAGTTAACACAAACCCAGATTTATGTATTATCGTATGTGCCAAATTTCCCTATATCTTTGGGTTGTCATCACAATTGATTTTGGAGCTTGGTCATAATATCATTCTTTCCAATTTGGAGTAGTTGAAACATATCACCACAGTCGCAAGCAATATCATGTCGATTCGGGACATCTTCGTAGCTCAAGCCTGGCAACACGGAAGCCTTATGCGTTGGGATGAAAAAAACAAAGAAACTTATGGAAATAAATGAAAGTAGATACATAGAGAGACTGAAATTTTTCACACATTCTTAATAATTTGAATTTGAAATTTGTACTTTTAAATGTCTCAGAATTAGGGATAATGAATGAAAAAAAAAAAGATGAGGGAAAATGGGGTAAAAAAAGGAGTAGTTGCTCAGATTTGACCCTTGTCCACCAATGACCAAAACTAAAAAAAGATATAGGGACCTTTCGTCTAGCCCACTGAGCTAGCGAAGCAGTTGAATTCAACCCAGAAAATTACCCCCCTTACATATATGTGTAGATGTAGTTCCCTCCCTTTGTTTCAAAACATTCCCACAGAAGTCAAAAGTAGTTCCATTGAAAATTTGACATCAAGCACATTTGTTACCCTGTTTTATCAGAAAATATGAACGGACATGTTTGAAAGGCGTTTTTGATGTTTGCTTGATCATATCTTTAAAGACTGAGCGTGGCTGTGTAATTTGTTTAGGGACTATTTTGTTTTTGTGACCTTATTACGCACCATGGTCTACTACGATTCAGAAATTCGTTTTACTCTGATTTTCCAAGTGAACTTTGAAGGCTTATATGTAATCCTTTACAGATCTGCAGGCATCCAAAATGGATGTAAGCCAAAATACATAGACATTGGGCGATTCTTTGGATAAAACGGGTGACAGAAGGTCGGGTTCCGAACCGACCCCCACCCACCTGAATGACCCGTTTCGATATAAATTTCCTACATATTTTTCAGATCAGCTTCCCTATCTCACATTGAAGCTTTGGATATGTTGAGACCACTAATTATCTAAGAAAAAGTCATGAAGAATCACAGCCTAACTGAATAGACCAGCAAGAGAGAGAGAGAGAGAGAGAGAGATAGAGAGAGAGATAGATAGATTGAGAAAGCTGTTCAGGAGGACCTGGTGGCAGTTGCAAAAAACAAGCCAAAAAAACCTTTAAGGGCCCTTTTCTCTACATAAAGTATTTGGGAATAGCAAAAAATACTTTGAGATTTTGCTGATGGTACCATTTGACAGAAAAGAAGTGGGAGAAAGTAAATAAATCATTACTAAAAAATGAATGAGAAATGAAAATAAAACAGGTAGCAATTTTCCTCAGTGCAGTCGGGGGAAATTTGTTCAGTGTTGCTTTTTGAATAGCCTGATAGGTTAACGGGACGTATCAAACGATGTGGCAGGGTAATGTGGAAAGACAAAAAGGGTCCACCACAATGTACTTTGTCAGGCATAGATCTACAGCTGCAAGGCTCAAGCTGGCAAAATGTCACAAATTTATGTACATCTCCTGTGCCCGTGACGACATGGCCGAACCGTCAGAATGCACGCAACAATTAGACCCAGAGAAGAATCTGAAATCGGTTGAAATGATGACATATTGATATATGGCACTCACGCCAATGCGAAAACATGAACTTGTCAAAAGGCACAAATATTGCTGTTTTTTTCTTTTCTTGATTTCTTTGTGGAAAAAAAAAAACATACTAAAATACATCCTCTTCTAATGAAATTGTCTGCAAATTAGTATGACAAAATTGGTCTCACTATTAAAGTGTGCATGAATAGACTGATGCGCAAAAGTTAACGCAAACCCAGATTTATGTTGTATCAAATGTGCCAAATTTCCCTATATCTTTGGGTTGTCATCACAATTGATTTTGGAGCTTGGTCATACTATCATTCTTTCCAATGTGGAGTAGTTGAAACATGTCATCACGGTCGCAAGCAATATCATGTCGATTCGGGACGTCTTCGTAGCTCAAGCCTGGCAACACGGAAGCCTTATGCGTTGGGATGGAAAAAAAAAAAGAAAGTTATGGAAATAAATGAAAGTAGATACATAGAGAGCCTGAAAATTTTCACACATTCTTAATAATTTGAATTTGAAATTTGTACTTTTAAATGTCTCAGAATTAGGCATAATGAATGAAAAAAAAAAAAAAAAAAAAAGATGAGGGAAAATGGGGTTTAAAAAAAGAGTAGTTGCTCAGATTTGACCCTTGTCCACCAATGACCAAAAACTAAAACAGATATTGGGTCCTTTCGTCTAGCCCACTGAGCTAGCGAAGCAGTTGAATTCAACCCAGAAAATTACCCCCCTTATATATATGTGTTGATGTAGTTCCCTCCCTTTGTTTCAAAACGTTCCGATAGAAGTCAAAAGTAGTTCCATTTGGAAATTTGATATCAAGCACATTTGTTACCCTGTTTTATCAGAAAATATGAACGGACAGGTTTAAAGGGCGTTTTTGATGTTTGTTTGATCATATCTTGAAAAACAGAGCATGGCTGTGTAATTTGTTTAGGGACTATTTTGTTTTTGTGACCTTATTACGCACCATGGTCTACTACGATTCAGAAATTCGTTTTACTCTGATTTTCCAAGTGAACTTTGAAGGCTTATATGTAATCCTTTGCAGATCTGCAGGCATCCAAAATGGATGTATGCCAAAATACATAGACATTGGGCGATTCTTTGGATAAAACGGGTGACAGAAGGTCGGGTTCCGAACCGACCCCCACCCACCTGAATGACCCGTTTCGATATAAATTTCCTACATATTTTTCAGATCAGCTTCCCTATCTCACATTGAAGCTTTGGATATGTTGAGACCACTAATTATCTATGAAAAAGTCATGAAGAATCATAGCCTAACTGAATAAAACAGCAAGAGAGAGAGATAGAGAGAGACAGAGAGAGCTTTTCAGGAGGACCTGGTGGCAGTTGCAAAAAACAAGCCAAAAAAACCTTTAAGGGCCCTTTTCTCTACATAAAGTATTTGGGAATAGCAAAAAAATACTTTGAGATTTTGCTGATGGTATCATTTGACAGAAAAGAAGTGAGAGAAAGTAAATAAATCATTACTAAAAAATGAATGAGAAATGAAAATAAAACAGGTAGCAATTTTCCTCAGTGCAGTCAGGGGGAAATCTGTTCAGTGTTGCTTTTTGAATAGCCTAATAAGTTTACGGGACCTATCAAACAATGTGGCAGGGTAATGTGGAAAGACAAAAAGGGTCCACCACAATGTACTTTGTCAGGCATAGATCTACAGCTGCAAGACTCAAGCTGGAAAAATGTCACAAATTTATGTACATCTCCTGTGCCCGTGATGACATGGCCGAACCGTCAGAATGCACACAACAATTAGACCCAGAGAAGAATCTGAAATCAGTTGAAATGATGACATATTGATATATGGCACTCACGCCAATGCGAAAACATGAACTTGTCAAAAGGCACAAATAATGCTTTTTTTTTTTTTTTTTTTTTCTTTTCTTGATTTCTTTGTGGGAATAAAAACATACTAAAATACATCCTCTTCTAATGAAATTGTCTGCAAATTAGTATGACAAAATTGGTCTCACTATTAAAGTGTGCATGAACAGACTGATGCGCAAAAGTTAACACAAACCCAGATTTATGTATTATCGTATGTGCCAAATTTCCCTATATCTTTGGGTTGTCATCACAATTGATTTTGGAGCTTGGTCATAATATCATTCTTTCCAATTTGGAGTAGTTGAAACATATCACCACAGTCGCAAGCAATATCATGTCGATTCGGGACATCTTCGTAGCTCAAGCCTGGCAACACGGAAGCCTTATGCGTTGGGATGAAAAAAACAAAGAAACTTATGGAAATAAATGAAAGTAGATACATAGAGAGACTGAAATTTTTCACACATTCTTAATAATTTGAATTTGAAATTTGTACTTTTAAATGTCTCAGAATTAGGGATAATGAATGAAAAAAAAAAAGATGAGGGAAAATGGGGTAAAAAAAGGAGTAGTTGCTCAGATTTGACCCTTGTCCACCAATGACCAAAACTAAAAAAAGATATAGGGACCTTTCGTCTAGCCCACTGAGCTAGCGAAGCAGTTGAATTCAACCCAGAAAATTACCCCCCTTACATATATGTGTAGATGTAGTTCCCTCCCTTTGTTTCAAAACATTCCCACAGAAGTCAAAAGTAGTTCCATTGAAAATTTGACATCAAGCACATTTGTTACCCTGTTTTATCAGAAAATATGAACGGACATGTTTGAAAGGCGTTTTTGATGTTTGCTTGATCATATCTTTAAAGACTGAGCGTGGCTGTGTAATTTGTTTAGGGACTATTTTGTTTTTGTGACCTTATTACGCACCATGGTCTACTACGATTCAGAAATTCGTTTTACTCTGATTTTCCAAGTGAACTTTGAAGGCTTATATGTAATCCTTTACAGATCTGCAGGCATCCAAAATGGATGTAAGCCAAAATACATAGACATTGGGCGATTCTTTGGATAAAACGGGTGACAGAAGGTCGGGTTCCGAACCGACCCCCACCCACCTGAATGACCCGTTTCGATATAAATTTCCTACATATTTTTCAGATCAGCTTCCCTATCTCACATTGAAGCTTTGGATATGTTGAGACCACTAATTATCTAAGAAAAAGTCATGAAGAATCACAGCCTAACTGAATAGACCAGCAAGAGAGAGAGAGAGAGAGAGAGAGATAGAGAGAGAGATAGATAGATTGAGAAAGCTGTTCAGGAGGACCTGGTGGCAGTTGCAAAAAACAAGCCAAAAAAACCTTTAAGGGCCCTTTTCTCTACATAAAGTATTTGGGAATAGCAAAAAATACTTTGAGATTTTGCTGATGGTACCATTTGACAGAAAAGAAGTGGGAGAAAGTAAATAAATCATTACTAAAAAATGAATGAGAAATGAAAATAAAACAGGTAGCAATTTTCCTCAGTGCAGTCGGGGGAAATTTGTTCAGTGTTGCTTTTTGAATAGCCTGATAGGTTAACGGGACGTATCAAACGATGTGGCAGGGTAATGTGGAAAGACAAAAAGGGTCCACCACAATGTACTTTGTCAGGCATAGATCTACAGCTGCAAGGCTCAAGCTGGCAAAATGTCACAAATTTATGTACATCTCCTGTGCCCGTGACGACATGGCCGAACCGTCAGAATGCACGCAACAATTAGACCCAGAGAAGAATCTGAAATCGGTTGAAATGATGACATATTGATATATGGCACTCACGCCAATGCGAAAACATGAACTTGTCAAAAGGCACAAATATTGCTGTTTTTTTCTTTTCTTGATTTCTTTGTGGAAAAAAAAAAACATACTAAAATACATCCTCTTCTAATGAAATTGTCTGCAAATTAGTATGACAAAATTGGTCTCACTATTAAAGTGTGCATGAATAGACTGATGCGCAAAAGTTAACGCAAACCCAGATTTATGTTGTATCAAATGTGCCAAATTTCCCTATATCTTTGGGTTGTCATCACAATTGATTTTGGAGCTTGGTCATACTATCATTCTTTCCAATGTGGAGTAGTTGAAACATGTCATCACGGTCGCAAGCAATATCATGTCGATTCGGGACGTCTTCGTAGCTCAAGCCTGGCAACACGGAAGCCTTATGCGTTGGGATGGAAAAAAAAAAAGAAAGTTATGGAAATAAATGAAAGTAGATACATAGAGAGCCTGAAAATTTTCACACATTCTTAATAATTTGAATTTGAAATTTGTACTTTTAAATGTCTCAGAATTAGGCATAATGAATGAAAAAAAAAAAAAAAAAAAAAGATGAGGGAAAATGGGGTTTAAAAAAAGAGTAGTTGCTCAGATTTGACCCTTGTCCACCAATGACCAAAAACTAAAACAGATATTGGGTCCTTTCGTCTAGCCCACTGAGCTAGCGAAGCAGTTGAATTCAACCCAGAAAATTACCCCCCTTATATATATGTGTTGATGTAGTTCCCTCCCTTTGTTTCAAAACGTTCCGATAGAAGTCAAAAGTAGTTCCATTTGGAAATTTGATATCAAGCACATTTGTTACCCTGTTTTATCAGAAAATATGAACGGACAGGTTTAAAGGGCGTTTTTGATGTTTGTTTGATCATATCTTGAAAAACAGAGCATGGCTGTGTAATTTGTTTAGGGACTATTTTGTTTTTGTGACCTTATTACGCACCATGGTCTACTACGATTCAGAAATTCGTTTTACTCTGATTTTCCAAGTGAACTTTGAAGGCTTATATGTAATCCTTTGCAGATCTGCAGGCATCCAAAATGGATGTATGCCAAAATACATAGACATTGGGCGATTCTTTGGATAAAACGGGTGACAGAAGGTCGGGTTCCGAACCGACCCCCACCCACCTGAATGACCCGTTTCGATATAAATTTCCTACATATTTTTCAGATCAGCTTCCCTATCTCACATTGAAGCTTTGGATATGTTGAGACCACTAATTATCTATGAAAAAGTCATGAAGAATCATAGCCTAACTGAATAAACCAGCAAGAGAGAGAGAGATAGAGAGAGACAGAGAGAGCTTTTCAGGAGGACCAGGTGGCAGTTGCAAAAAACAAGCCAAAAAAACCTTTAAGGGCCCTTTTCTCTACATAAAGTATTTGGGAATAGCAAAAACATACTTTGAAATTTTGCTGATGGTACCATTTGACAGGAAAGAAGTGGGAGAAAATAAATAAATCATTACTAAAAAATGAATGAGAAATGAAAATAAAACAGGTAGCAATTTTCCTCAGTGCAGTCAGGGGGAAAATTGATCAGCGTTGCTTTTTGAATAGCCTAATAGTTTTACGGGACTTATCAAACAATGTGGCAGGGTAATGTGGAAAGACAAAAATGGTCCACCACAATGTACTTTGTCAGGCATAGATCTACAGCTGCAAGGCTCAAGCTGGCAAAATGTCACAAATTTATGTACATCTCCTGTGCCCGTGATGACATGGCCGAACGGTCAGAATGCACGCAACAATTAGATACTATAAAAAGTTCAATATGAAAGGTTGACTAAATTCAAAAGAAGAAAATATAAAGATAATCTAACAAAAAGGTTGAAAAAGACCCACAACCTGCTTGGAAACTTATTGATGAACTAAAAAGAGAGTCAATGCTAACGGATGAAGTTGAAATAATTAATCATCAACGATGGTTTGAACATTTCCATAATTTGTTAAATTCTGGTAATGACCATATTGATACTGTAAGAGAAATTTATGTTAAAAATGAACTGAATTATTATGAGTCTTTACAACAAGTTAATCATTTAGATTATGCTGTAAGTCCAAAGGAAATTAAGGAAGCGTCTAGGAAGCTTAAAAATAATAAAGCATGTGCTTTCGATCGAAACGGTGCGAAATGAGATATTGAGGACATCCATTCCACTTCTTTGCCATCCTTTGATTAAAGTATTTTCCAAGATACTGGTAAATTTCCAGTATCTTGGAAAGAAGGTATTATTATTCCTATCCATAATCAGCGTGATAAATTTGACCCAAATATTTACAGAGGTATTACCATTGGTAGTTGTGTTGGCAAATTATTTTGTCATATTGTCTATAATAGAATTGCTTCATATCTTGAGAGTGTATCTTTCTTGAAAAATGAACAAGCGGGATTTCGTAAAAATTTTCGAACATCTGACCATATATTTGTTTTACGAAAAATTATTAATAAATATGTCATGAATTCCAAGAATGGTTGTAAGCTATTTGCATGTTTCATTTGTCTCAGAAAGGCCTTTGACATTGTATGGCATGGTGCCTTGTTTCTGAAACTTCAGAGAGCTGTAATCAGTGGTCGTAAATGATTTAGGAGATGAATTAATTGATGATGATGCACCAACGCTGCGCAGTTATAGCATTAGCCACTTACTTTATGCAGATGATGTAGTATCATTGTCTACCTCAAACAATGAATTACAACATTATATTAATATGGTGTATGAATTTTGTAACGAGTGGGGTCTTTCAAGTAATGCCGATAAATCCAAAGTCATGGTCTTTTCTAAGAATGGAAAGGCAAGTTCTAACACAGAATTTACATATGGGCAGAATAAGTTAGAATTAGTACCAGAATACAAATATCTTGGAATTAACATTACTTCAAATGGTAAGTTTTTGAAGGCAGAAAAGATTTTGAGTTTGATAGCTAGTGGAGCACTTTTTTTTCTATAAAACAGAACCTTTTTGATAATAAGATCATGCCCTATGCAATGCTTCGGACTTTTTTTATTCACTTATTAAGCCAATAGCTACTTATAGCAGTAAGATATGGCTAGGGTATAAGCCATATTTTTAAAGAAGTCAATTGATGAAATGTTTGATGTGTCTTTCAAATCTTCTAATGAATTTGATAAAGTATACATAAGATTTTTGAAATATGTATTAGGGGTGCACTCAAAAGCTTCAAATTTTGGAGTCTTTAGCGAACTTGGTCAGTTTCCACTTGTCATCTCTATGATTACTAGTTGTGTAAACTTTTGGGTCCATGCTGTCCAATCTAGTAATGATTCGCTAATTTCAAAAGCCTTTTGGGAACAATACAATATTTTGGGAGTAAAAAGCATATGGCTTAATTTTGTGAAAAATGTTTTAACTGAGTTGTTGTTTTTTTTTTTTTCCATGCTTGGGAAAATCATTCAACATTCAGTGGAAATGCATTAGTTTCCAGTTTTAAAAAAAAGCAAGTAAAGGAAAGTTTTTTTTTTTTTTTTTTTTTTGGACCAAAACGATTAATTTAATTACGAAAAAGGACATATTAAGAGAAATTGTAAGTTTATTGGGATATCTTTTGGTATGGAGAGATATTTAAAAATTATAACAGATAGTAAGGAAAGGAAATCTTTAACAGCATTCAGAATAAGTGCCCATAATCTTCAAACAGAACGTGGTAGATACACGGGTCTAAGGTTAGAAGAAAGACTGTGTACTGTGTGCAGCGTTGTTGAAGATGAAATTAATTTCTGTGATTGTACTAAATATCTAACACAACGCACAAAATTGTTTAAAGATTTCTCGACTTTTGACTTGTCTACTTCAAGTAAAAATTTCTTTCAATAGTTTAATGAATTGTAAAGCTGATACGGTTCTAAAGTCTATTGGATCATTTAGTAGAACATGTAATGTTTCATAGCCTGACCCTTATGTCAAGACCAGCGCGCACTATTTTTTTTTTTTTTTTTTTTTTTTTTTTTTTTTTTAATATATATGTATTTATGTATGTAATGATTTTATATGCCTTTAACCCTGTAAGCGTATAATTGCGCATTCTATTCTATTCTATACAGTTGGTCAAATTAACCCCTGTTGCAGTTTCCAGGGGGCAGAACGGAGAAAGATTAATAGATGTAAAAGTTGCAATAACTTGTGTCTCAGTCGATGTAAAATAAATATCGTTAAACTTTAAACTCGCTAGATCTGTATGAAATAACATGTCATAGTGACGGACAAAATCCTTATGACCGGACTGACAGTCATTTCGACACCCGGTCATTTCGACACTTTTTGGTCGTTTCGACCCCCAGTAAATTTTTTTTTTGTAAAATTTGGTCAGTTCGACACCCGATTTTTTTCCCAAGCATTATTTATATTTGAGTTCATAGGATTAATTTACTCTAAATGTTTACTTTGTAATTTTGTTTTAAGTGCGTGTTCAAAATATGTGTTTTTGTTCTATATGAAGATTCAAATAATGGGCATAATTAATCGGTAATGTCAATACTGATAGCGGGTGTCGAAATGACCAAAGTGTTGCTTTTATAACTTATTTCCTCGGCAATTAAAATTACTTACGTTATCAATGTTCTGCTTTTGTATTGATCAGTTATTTCGCGCCGACCACTGCACCTATCCATGCTTTCCTCGAGTTTCTTTTATTATTGTTGTTGTTGAATTGGAGCTTAACGCCGTTTTAACAGCTTAGGTCATATCACGGTGGTCAGTGAACCTACATTATCTCCCGTTAGATGGCATTCTACAGATACACATCTATCTAATTTGGGCATCCTGGGTACAGAAGCGGAGTAATTTTTCAAAACAACAACCGTGACTTTGAATTTCAAATGAAATAAACGTTTACTCAATAAAGCACTACCTGTTGCCATTTATTCAGCCATGATCGGCTAGCATGTAACTTATGCACCGACCATTTATTAAAACAGCCCCTACATGCTTTCGTAATAGGCTAATAGCTTCGATATAAGCCCTACTTTTCCCCGGTATACGGGGAATGGGTGATGCGTCATAGCAGACAGGTCGAATCTTCGAAGAATATGACATGCGCAGACAACGAGTGAACCTACACACGTGTTTCCTGGCTTTCTCACACCAGTACTGACACAACTTTCTTTCCAAGTCAGTGACTACTTTCTCACATGCATCAGAGTTGAGAGGCATAAAATCGCGGGAAAGAAAGTTTGCCTCAGCTAGGTATCGAACTTACAACCACCAGGTCCAAGTCAGATATGCTAACCACTGAGCTGTCCGGCCGGGCTTTCTTTTAACAGCGCTCCGCACATTATTCTTTCCAAGCATATGATTCATAGATATAGTTCGCAGTGGACAGAGTCTCGCAAAGGCTTGATGGAATGATAGTTAAATGCCGTTTTAACAACATTCTTTCGATTATTTTGCGGCATCCATTGCATCTATCCATGCTTTCCTGTAGTTTCTTTTACTAGTATTTCGCTACATGAGCAAAATCACGCGTAATCCTCAGCACATGTGCAGTCCGAGTCTGATTTACGCCGGCAAAAACAACGGTAATATGAAATTTTCCGTTGAAATAGGTCTCATAAATAATTGCCTTGCGAAGCTTATTTCAGTCAGCAAAATTCAACATGTGGAATAGTATAGAGTCAAGATAGGAACGTAGTTTTTTGCTGTTCGATCTCGCCCCACACTGCCCGCAAAATATGGTATTAAAATCAGTAACAGAGAGTCATGTTCGTTAAATCAAATCTTCTGACAAATAAAGAAAATCATAAGGCTGCTTTTTGAAGGTTGTGCAAAATTTAGATCGACCGCACCTTCATGCAGTCCGTTCTCAACTCCCATCTATCGTGTCTAAGAGTTTACCATATCTCCTTTAATGATTATGAAATTAATCATTTGCATTGTTTTGCGCGGTGTATATGGACTGCTGGTTTTCACGCCTCGTTCAGGTCTATTGATGGCCCGAGCACCTACCGCTTTTGATAATTTCATCAATGACTTTCGGCACTGTAGATGATGCGAATCAATAAAATCACAGATAAGCACGAAAGAACAATCGGCTGAATAGACAAAAAAAAAAAAAAAAAAGGTGCGGCCGATAGCATAACTGGCCAAAAAATTTGACCAGCCTTGCCTGTTGTCTCCTCCCGACTACATTTAACACTGTTATCTGCCATTGCAGAACAATAACACAGTGAACCACTACCTATACAAACTCCCGTTTATTTACAAAACTTCAAAAGTAAATAAACACAAAACAACGTCAACAAATTTAAAGTTACTTTTTGTCTTTTAATAATCAATTACATCAAAGACATATCGTCAAAAAAATATTGACTGCAACATTCAAATTAAAGCAAAACAGCAATGAAGGGGTATAATTTGGGAAAAACAATCAACACATTCAATTAAATCAAACAGAACAATTAATCCAACTTAACCAACAGTTTGTTTCATAATTATCATTTATGAAAGCAGTATGAAGGAGCATAAAAGTAGATACAGATATTCGATTATTACCTAGCAAATAACACATTATCTGTCTTCTCCTTTTAACAACCTCCTCATATAGAATTGCACTGATGCATAAATCAAGATAGTTGCCTATCTGCAATAGAATAACAAAAGTAGTAAGCACAAAGATCGGAAGAGAGGCGACTTTCACTACATAACCGCAAAAATACACCACAATTTTATAATCAGTGCATCTTACAACATACTGCGCGAAAATCTTAATTTTCGGGGAGAGAATAATCAACAGGTGTCGAAACAACCATTTTTTGCAAAAATTTCGTTTGGGTGTCGAAATGACCAAAATAGGGGTCGAAACGACAAAAAAAAAAAAGTGTCGAAATGACCGGGTGTCGAAATGACTGGATACCGTATGCAATACGTGACTATCGATGAAATTTTAAACAAATTTTAGTTAACACTTTATTACAAACTGAGTGACGTCACAACTTCTGAGTAAATAGATCAACTATACTTCCTGATTTAGTTAATGTTTTTTGGAAAAACCAGATAACACTCTTCGCTTCGGTGATGAACTGATATCGAATGAACGACAATGGCATGTTGTCCGAAAGGGGATTCATTCGTGAGTCCTATGGTAAAATACGCCCTGTTTTTCTTCAATTTTGTTTTCTGGGTAAGTGATTCATGAGGAAATGTCTTCACCCTCATACCTTTCGTTTTCATGATTTCGTCACGAATTGCTAGAATGAAATGTACTTTACCTATCATTTCACACACCATATTTTTAAGGGATACGGTATTTTTAAGTACTTACTTTATAAAAAGGAGAAAAATCCCGAGAAATAATATTGTCAATGAAGAAATTTATTATTATGAAGGGTTGTTTAAAAAAAAAAAATCCAGACAAATGAACTGAGATTTGTCCTTCTGGCTTGACTTTTTAATAAAATAGTGTGAAAATATTTATATGCATTAAGACAACACTTCATCAGGCTATCTCTTTTGAATGACTATGGGCCTTCCTATCTACCGCAGGACAGAGTTTTAGACTTGTTGAAAATGAAAGCACTTGCAGATGACCAAGTAACTGAGGCTGAAGTGATGCGATTTGCCTTTGAAAAGGTAGAAAACTTTGTTAGAAAGAGATAAGTGCTGGTTACTAGTTACATGGATACTTTGGGAGTAAACTCACAGGTGAACGGCGAGCAACAGTGTAAATCCTGTATTACACACTAATATACTGAAAGGTAAACAACTTGTGATGTATTTTCAATACCCCAGTCACGAATTCCATACTGTTTAAAAGTCATTTCACTACCAATATTAACATCCATAGTACCAATGGATAGCGGAAACATTATTCTACAAGAAAATCATGTCACAATCTGAGCCATTTCAAGCTGCTAAGAAAAATCTAGCTCGAAACTGGCAAACAACCCAACTCGGAAGAGATCTGATTGCATTGAATCGCGAAAATTTTCAAGAGATAAAACCCATTTTCAACGCGAAAAATGTCCGTTCTTGTGCAAGGTGCATTTGAAGCCTACAAATTGAAAAGTATATCTGCACTGAAAATAGAACTTCAATATATTTTTGTGTTGTACGAAGCTTTTTTTATCTGAAAATGTCCAGCCGTGTAAATGGTCATCCTTTATGGCCAACTAAGCATGCTTTTGTATCGCGTTTTCTCATTGGCCGGTTCCAGACACACCCTCATCGATAACCAATGAGAAAACATTTTGAAAAACAAATGTAGCATGCGCAGTATGTCCAAATGGCAGGCAGCTGAGCGCTGGACAGGATTACCGATGGAAATAAGGATTGTACAGCCTATTCACACCAAATAGTTTAATGTTTCAGGTTTATATGCCTTATTATTGCTGGACCTGAAATGATACTTGTCAAATATTCAACGGCTTTCGCGTTGAAAATGGGGTTTATCTCTTGAAAAATTTCGCTATTCAGTGCAATCAGATCTCTTCCGAGTTGGGTTGTTGGACAGTTTCGAGATAGATTTTTCATAGCAACTTGAAATGGCTCAAATTGTGACATGATTTTCTTGTAGAATAATGTTTCCGCTATCTATTGGTACCATGGATGTTAATACTGGTAGTAAAATAACTTGTAAGCAGCATGGAATTCGTGACTGGGGTATTGAAAATACATTACGAGTTGTTTACCTTTCAGTATATTAGTGTGTAATATGGGATTTACATTGTCGTCGCCGTTCACCTGTGAGTAAACTGGCAGCCTGTTACCGATCTTCGTATCAACAACAGGTAACACCCAATGCTAACAAGTCAGGTTTTTGCCCTGTTTGAGATTTCATGAGATAACGCAAGACTTGGAAATTCAAATTGTATTTTATTTATGAATGGAGATAAACCTTATCGATGAGGACTAAATTCTTAGCGAGTTTGATCAGTCGATCGTGGTTAGAAAAATCTTTGTCTGTCATGAAAATCTTAGCTAAAGATAAAACACTGCTCCGTTATTTTAAAGCAAAGAAGGTCATTCTGTTACAGGCTATCTGATTGGTGGATTTGGTACATATGAAAACCAATAGCTGCCCTCGATAAATCGGGTGTTGCCTGTTGTCTATCGGATTATCTATCATATTATTGTCTTACATTGACAGCATCAATGGAAAGCCATTGACTTCTAGAAATCCATCTGTTACTTCTTGTTGATTTGTCGCGTAACTACAGCGCCCCAGTTAGGCTGTGTATTTGTGTATTTTATGCGATTTGGAACAGCAAATACAAACAACATTTATTTTAAAGCGTAACAAATACGCATATTTCTCACAATACGCAATTTGACTGATTTTTATTGCATATTTTGTTGACAACTGATATTGTCATCTTGATCGGCTGTGTTGTCACCGAAACGCTCTCGTATCATTTTCTGAGCTTGTTAGATCAGCTGATTATTCCACTCGTCACAACTTGGCCAATTCCGTATCTACATCTAACTTGATAAATGGATCACCCGAGGTTTGCCGAGTGCTGATTACACGTGTACACGGTTTAGCATTTGGCAAACCTCGGATGGTCCTTTGATCAAATTCCTCAGCTGTATCATGTGATTGATATGCACCTACACAGTACATTTCTTCTTGAAAAATACACCTCCTTTACCGTTCTTAATTTGTAATACTCCCAGTGTTCCCACTCACATCTATTTTTGGGAGTGCATGCGCTCCCTGGAATACAAGTTTGGGAGTGCAAGAGAAATTCTAGGAGTGCACTTAATATTGACAATTATAAAGCATCAATGGAGGACAGTAAGGGTCTGTTGTTTTGAAAATTTGTTTTGATGAGTCTAATTCTGCAGTCAGCTGCTCTTGAAAACAATATGGGTAATTTAAAAAAAGAAGATGCTTGTTATAATTTCCTTACTTATGGGACCAGTTTCAGAGGGACAACTTACAGCCTTACGGCCAGTGGAATTTTCCATTTCACTGTTAATTTCTGACACTAATTAGCTTTCACTTACTGTTTTATAGAGATATTGATGTAAATTTACTGTTTAAAGTCATTGATAAAGCTGAATAGACAGTTTGAAATGCCTATGATCGGACGATGTCAAACCAATTTTTGTTGTGTCATGGGTTTTCGCGTTTCTTGCAGCGATCTTTTTACCATGCCTGTTAAATTTTGGAGTAGTATTTCCGCATGATTTGACTTAGATTTGTCAATAAGAATAGCATGTAGCTTCAAAACCTTTAATTTTACATTAAAAAAAAAGCGGATTGATATGAAGTTTGATTAGCGGTGATAAACAGTGACTTTCACACATGATAACTTGTCCCAACTGGCGCCACTGGTGATCGACAACGGGAGCCCTGAAACCTGTGCGTGCATGCACGTTTCACTTCATATTTTTGTGCGTGATTATTCAATTCAGTGCGTGAATCACGCACATATGTGCGTGAATGGGAACCCTGACTCCACTTCGAAAAAGAAAACACTTCTTACAATTTTCTATTAGAATCTTTATTACATTTCCATGGAAAAAAAATAGTTTGTACAGTAATTTTCTAACTTGGTCTATCAGTTCTCATTGATGCTTAGAAATTTGAAATGATCCAAGCTTTTTATGCTGAAAAATTTCTGCCTAAGTCATTTTATTAAACATGATAAAATTGTTCATCCATTTATCTAGTGTAAAATGACAGGTCTTAGAGTTACCTGCTACGCTTATTGACAAATTCATGTCAAATGATGCGGAAATACTTCTGTAAAAATTAGTTCACATGAAAAATTGGACACTGTAAAAAACACGAAAACATATGACACAACAAAGGCCAGTTTGATATCGTTGTATCAGAGGCACTCCAATCTGTCTTATCGTCTTTTATAATGAATTTAAACAGTGAATTTACACAAATCTCTGTATAAATCAAGGAGTGGAAGCCAAAATATCTGTTTTGTAGTGATTGATAAAATAAAAATATATGACAACCTAGAAATTAGATATGGGAGGGTGAAGATTAGGCCTTCTAGTCTCACAGTGTTTTGCAATGCAACAAGTGTTAAAACCCTTTACTGCACAATGATGCCTTTTGACGCCCCTGGGAAAGAAGCCTTTTTAAAAAAACATTGTGGGAAAAGGAGACAATGCTGGTAACCAGTATTTTCTCCTTTTCCCACAATGTTTTCTACCCTATCAAAGAAAAATTGCACCATTTTAGCCAAATTGAAATTGTCGTCTGCAAATGCTTTCAATTTGGAGAAGGCTAAAATTTTGTCGTCGGGTAAAGGGTTGAATTAACCCTTTCCCAAACAACAAATTTTGGACTGGTCCAAATTGAAAGAGTTTGCAGACGATAATTTCAAATTTGATGAAAATGGCAGAAAGTTCTCAAAAAGGGTAGAAAACACTGTGGGGGAAAAGGAGAAATTGCTCCCACAGTGTTTTCAAAAGACTTGTACTGCAGACACATGAAAACCAGGGCTTATTTGGGAAAGGGTTAAAGAACGTATTGGTCACTCATACAAAGAAAGAAGCCTATAATGATGGTGACCTTTCTTTTCTCCCGTTTTTATAATGTTCTAGTATGCTATATGAAAGACAAATCCAGTCATTCAAGCCATATTTGAATTGTCGTCTGCTACTGCTTTAAATCTGAAAGAGCCTAAAATTATGTTGTTTGGAAAACCATGTCATTGTTTATGACCATTTATCCATGATGATGAATCGCATGCTGGGGCTGCAAATTAAAATTCATCTCTCCATCTTTCTGATGATCAAAAGCTTGGAATGCTAAACAGCTGTAATCATTATTTGATAATGCGCTCAAAAATGTGAAAATGAAGAACATAATACATGAAAAATTGTGTTAATTTCAACCTTATCACTCCATAACAACTGAGTAATTTTGACCCTTGGACATGAAAATTTTCTCTGATTCTTGGAAATTCCATTTTGACTCTTGAAAATTAGGGTCCAAGAGTAAGTGACTTTGGGACTGAGAACCCTAGTATCCATATTTTAGCAAAACATTTTCTTTTTATACAATGCTCAGCATATAACAGATAAAAAGAATAAATTAAAATTGCCATATTTTTTCAATCAGTCTTACTAGCTTGGCACTATATATGTAAAATAAAACAAAAAAGTTAACATTATGGGATTTAAACATACTTTGTTCAGTTATGGGGTAAAACTCGGTTTTTACTCTAACATTAGAATTTTCATGCTTAAAAATTTGCTGCTTAAGCACAGTCATTTCATTTTACCCCTGTCTTAAGAAAATGATGCTTAAATACTCCTTGGCTCAAAAAATTATCTGGGGCTCTGTAACCTAGATGCGTAGCACTGTGCGGTGAATTTACTAGGGTGGTATTTCCAATGTTTGTTTGAATTACTTTCGAATGATTTGATAGCATGTGTGAGGTGTGACTATGACTTGATTTTGTAATTCTGTTTTGGGTAATTTATTAAATACATGTAGTTTTTGACTGTTCCCTGCAGTTCTATTATAGAGTCGGACAAATCACCAAAATACCACAGAAACACCAAAATACCCTTATTTTTTTTCTATATTGTCTTGAATCTAGGATGCTGAAGTTGCTCAACTTGTTTATATTGATTAAAGGAGATTAGATTGGTTTTAAAATCTTGGCGTAATTCTGACATGCCATTCAGGCCTGCCATGAAGAACATGTGCTGGAATAGAGTCTACAGTGCTCATAAAGGTTCACCAAAAATACTTCCGCGATGATTCAGGGAAATGTATTGACCTCCACACTTTCATTACAGTAGCTTTTGTATAAGTTTGATGTGTCTGATTTAGATCCATTTGCATGCTAGGAAAATACTTTCTTCCTTTTCAATATTGGGAATGTAGTATTAAAACTGTACCAAATTAGAAAACTGGCAGCCATTTTGAACAGGGGTATAGACAATTGCCCACCCAGACATTTGCCCACTAGGACAATTGCCACCTGGACAAATGCAACCAGGACAAAAGCCCACCCACAATAGATGCAACCTGGACATTTGCCCACCCGCCATTTTCCTTTGTTTTCACATACTTTGATTTTTTTTATGTGGTTTTAAGTAAGTTGATTTTTCACCATTTTTGCCCAAACAAACAATTTGCATTGCATTGAAAGGCAACATGTATGAAATTAAATTAATCTTAAATGCATAACAAGAGAAGCTTTCCCAAAATAATATAATTGTTAAATTCTGAAATAGTATTTGGAGTGGTTTATGAATTGAATTGTTTCAATCTAAAAGAAGCTTATCCAAACAATGTTATTGTTAAAACTCTGAAGTAGTGATTAAAGTGGTTTAATTATAGATTCATTTGTTTGACCAGCTTTAATTACTGACCAACTTAACCCTTTACCACACAATCCCGAGTTTTAATGTTTTTTATTTGGACTGGTCTAAAATTTTGTTGTGTGGTAAAGAGTTAAAAGATTAATGGGCCCTTTAGTCTTATCATGGCGCAATTAAACATAACTTATGTTTAATTGGGCCCCTATGTCGTGTACGGAAAACAGTTCATCAGATTGTTAGGGCTTTAAAAGCCTAATTGCACTGAAATTTATATTGTGAAATTCATCAAAGAGTTATCAAGATAGTTATGTAAATCAGATTGAGTTACCAAGTAAGTATATGTTACTGAAGAATATTTCATTCATGATCTCTTTGCTTGATTTATGGTATAACAAAATTGGAATTAACCTTTCACCAAGTTATTAGTGAAGATATATTTTCATGGATAGTTGATTTGTAGTATTTGTGGAATTTAAAGTGTAAACTGAAAAGGGTAATGGCTACTCTTTCCATGACATCTCCAAAATTCTAATTCTTACCGGAACTATCAACATAGTATGGGAGGGCTTTTGTCCAAGTGGGCTTTTGTCCTAGGTGGCAAATGTCCAGGTGGCAAATGTCGGGGTGGGTAAATGTCTGTGTGGGCAATTGTCCTCCACCCTTTTGAACAAAACTATTCCCTCATAATATATAAGACAAATTGTCCAACTGTATTAACTGCCAAACATAACCCACAGTCATTTCTCAGTCTTTTTTTTTTTCACCATTTTCTAAACTGAAGGTATTACTTAAAATTGTTGTTTTCTGCAGTACTTCATCTTGGATGTTAAGAGAGTTATAAAGGTTGAAACTTTGGAGGCGATATGTAGAAATTGTAATACTGTGGTAAATATGTTGAACTAATCTGATTGGTCAGTACTATTTTCAGCATCTTCTCTTAATCCTCTCCCGAACAAGCCCTGGTTTTCACGTGTCTGCAGTACAAGTCTTTTGAAAACACTGTGGGAAAAGGAGAAATTGCTCGTAACGAGCAATTTCTCCTTTTCCCACAGTGTTTTCTACCCTATGTGAGAACTTTCTGCCATTTTCATCAAATTTAAAATTGTCGTCTGTACCCTCTTTCAACTTGGACCAGTCTTAAATCTATTGTTTGGGAAAGGGTTAAGCAGCTTGAAGGAAAAACAAGCTCCAGGAAAGTTTCATTTTCATATCATAAAAAAAACATAGTCATAATATTTTGTATGTACATGTTCAATTGTTAAATGCCGATTTCTCTTATTTTTCAGCTTTGTGGTGGGGTGATGATTGGTGTTGGAGTTTGGGCATACATTGAGAAAAATAAATATTATTATCAGGACATTCATGTAAGTTGCATTAACTTGAGAAATATGAATAAAAAAAATATATAAATTTCTAAGAGTTAAGAGGAATAGAAAATGGCTGTTGTTTATTAGGACAGGTTGTCCATTCTATGTAAGAGGAGATACAGGTTAAATGTGATGGCTAGGTGAATGAAACCTATATTCCCAGTTAAATGCAAGGTTAAGTTAATGAGTTTAGTAGTGATCTGTATAGTAACAACAATTTATCAGAGCATATTAACCCTTTACCACACGATCCCTAGTTTAAAGACCCTGAAGAAGAAGGCTTTTTAAAACATGGGAAATGGGGAAAATGCTGTCATCCAGCATTTTTTCCTTTTCTTACAATGATTTCTACCCTGTCAGAGACAGAAATAACCATTTCAGCTACATTCAAGTAGCTGTCTGCAAATGCCTTCAGTTTAGTCAAGTACAATTTTTTGTCGTATGGTAAAGAGCTAAGATTTCTTTTGCCATGATAAACATTTCTTGTAAAACACTGAAAATACATGGACCGGTAATACAAAAATTAATTTCTTTTTTTTTCTTGGGGGCTACATTTGGTGAAAAGGTACAAGTGTAGCAATTTAAATCTTTACCAAATGGCAAAGTCTAAGACTTGTCCAAATTAGGAGCATTTGCAGATGACATATCTTGTTTCAAAAGTTTGTCATTAAACCATACATTCCCAAATTTTAACAACCCATAGAATCAATGATTGAAAACATTTCTGGAAAAGGAGAATGTTGGTTACCAGCATTATCTCCTTTTCCCACAATGTTTTCCTCCCTTTCAAAAACAAATTCCATCATTTGGGCAACATTTAGTTTGTTGTCTATAATTGCTCTCAATTTGGACCAGTCTGAAATTTTGCAGTGGGTAAAGAGTTTAAAAAGAGAAATGTTCTTGTTTATTTTCAGACCATATATGATGTACTTTTAGACTTGTCCATCCTACTGATCATTGTTGGTGCTGTTATATTTATAGTGGGTTATGCAGGATGTGTGGGAGCATTGAGGGAGAATATCTGTCTTTTGAAAATTGTAAGCATACCAATAGTACATATTTTGATGTATTTGGTATAGCATTACCAATTGTCCTCAAAGGATCTATATTTAGGGTACATCCATATGAGCAGCACTCTGGCAAAAGGAGGTTTAACCCTTTTCCACAGAGGAAAACTTTTGAAAACATTGAGGGAAAAGGAGAAAATGCTGATAACCAGCATTTTCTCCTTTTCCCATTATTGTTTTATTACCTGTAATAGATAAATGCAAACATTGGAGTAACATTTAATTTGTGATCTGCAAATACTCTCAATTTGGACAAGTCTAAAATCTTGTCTCTTCGTAAAGGGTTAATGCATCTCCATGATGTATTATATCATGCTAGACATCACATAATTATGGATTTATAAAATTCATTTTGTCTTACAGTAAATCGAATCATGAGGTAGAATGATCCATGGACATGTAGAAAATCGACCATTAGCAAGTTTCTGCCCAGGTCAGCCTGCACTGACTGTGCAGGCTGACATGGGTTGATATTTCTTGCAGACACATTAAACACCCATTTCACTGAGCATGGCTCATATATAGATTATTTTTATTACGCACCATGACTAAGTCTGTCTTGCAAGGTATTACTGTATATGTAAAATTAACTTAAATTTTCCAAGAATATTTGATAGTACACAAAGAACCAACATTTTGAGGAAGGCCAAATATCATTTTTAATCCTTTACCAAAGGACAAAATTTTAGGCATGACCAAATTGAAAACATTTGCATATGACAAAGGAAAGTTGACTACATGATGAAATCTGTTTTTGGAAGGACAGAAAACATTGTGGGAAAAGGAGAAAATGCTGGCTACCAGCATTTTCTCCTATTCCCGCAATGTTTTCAAAAGCTGTCTTCCTCAGGGTAAAGGATTAAGCTGCATGGGAAAGATTTCTGAAAACATGGAATTGCTTGTATGTGACATCTAATTCCTCCCTTCCTGGAAGAAGTCATATCAATTTAGTAATGGTTAAGCTGATTAAACTTGATATACTTTATTTATTGAAATATACCGCTTATTGTGTTGAACCCGATGGTGTTATTAAACATTAAAGGTCCAGCATAGGCCATAATTACTCGATTGCTACACAGAACAGTACTAAAAAAGACTCAGCTAGGTTAGGATATTGTCTGTATTTCTCAAAGATGCTTTTGAAGTTGCCTGCTGAAAATTGGTCTCATTGTGTCTTGATTGGAATTGGATTTCATCTGCTAGAGGCTGTAATAACCCTCATTGTAAATTCCATCCTTTCATCTTAATCCTAGAGAAGCCACTTGATTTGCTAAGATAATATCTTTGCCAATTAGGTGGCTTGTCTTTAAAAAAAAAATGTAAATGATGGATCATGTTACAAATGTGATGCTTTCACCAACTGACCAGGTGGAATTAACAACTAAAAGTAACACATACATTTTCATCTTTTCAGTTTTACAGTATTATCATCCTCATATTTTTGGCTGAGGTCTCCATTGTAGTCTTAGCTTTTGTGTTTAAAGACAAAATGAGAGACTGGGTCACAGGTGTTCTACAGGAGGGGATGATTCTGCGTTACCAGGACGATGAAGATGCTCTGATGGACTGGTTTCAAGAAAATGTAAAATTCATGTTTTTTCCAATGTCAGTCTTGGAAATTACATGCTGTAGAATTTAAATAAGTGCCTATTTTATCTATACTTTTTTAACAGCTTTGTAGGTTATTATTACTCAAACAAATTGACCTGAAATTGACCTTTATGCAAAGAATAATTAGAGAGTGAATACTTTTATCATCACATACAATCGGATGGTGCGGAAATTCTATTAACGGTAAATTTTGGGCTTGGCCCTTTCAGTGCCTTTACTCTTTACCAAACAACAAAATTTTAGACTAGTCCAAGTTGAAAGCATTTGCAGACGACAAATTAAATGTGACTTTAAAATTGAAATTTGTTATGGAATTGGTAGAAAACATTATGGGAAAAGGTGAAAATGCTGGTTACCAGCATTTTCTCCTTTTCCCACAATGTTTTCAAAAGGCTTCCTTTTTAGGGTCGTTAAAAGTCGGGATTGTGTGGTAAAGAGTTAATCAAAAATAAGAAGCTTTTGCAGATGACATGGATCAAGATCAGACTGCAGAGAAAGTGTATCTTAGATCAACGTCATCTGCCTCATATTACTAGTTTAAAGCAACAAAATCATGCTCTATTCGGGTATTTTAAGTATTCTTTGACCCTTTACCACACAATCCCCAGTTTTAATGACCCTGAAGAAGAAGGCTTTTGAAAACATTAAGGGAAAAGAAGAAAATGCTGGTAACCAGCATTTTCTACTTTTCCCACAATGTTTTCTACCCTATGAAAAACAAGAATCATCATTTGAGCTACAATTATTTTGTCGTCTGCAGCAGCTTTGAATTTTGGTGAGTCCAAAATTTTGTCGTTTGGTAAAGACACAATATATATTTTAGCAGCATAAAGAGTTGAAAATCGTTCAGATTTCCACATTCAGACAACAATAGCCGAAGCTAAGTTTGGACAGTAATTCAAGCGTGTGATATATGGTGACAGAGGTCATTTATTTCATGCCAATTTATTGGATTAATAGATCTACGTAAGAGATAAAGTTTTGTGCATGGTCAGATCTGCTATTTAACAGTCCTTTTTGAGTGACTGTAGTTCACCATTAAATTCATACAACAGGAATGACCAATTAAATTTATATTAGATAATTAACTTGTTATGGTGATTTTGTCCTCACATTGACTTGGAACAGTTATTTTTAAAAATAGCAGAAGTACAATATTGTAGGAAGCTGGAAATGGAAATATCTGTTTGTCTTGTATCACTGTCAGATGGAAAATGGCAATGTTACATGTTATACCTCCCACAACAAAGTTACAGATTGGCCTTCTGTCAGTCTGTTCTTCTGTCTGTTTGTCAATAGAAGCAATTATGGGTACACCTCACCTGCTGCTGTTTTCAACTAGTTCGAAGCCTTCCTACTAAAGAACCATATGCATCTGCAATGTTAGTTATGATTGGTCAACTATTACAGTACTTATTGCCCTAGGAAATCTTTTTGTTGATCCAGTGACAAGGCAGCAGGTAGACCAGGGGGTATTCCTAAGCCAGCTTAGAGTTTTAGTTTGATGCTGCATGAGCTGATTACATGTAGATTGGACACACTTAGCTCACTGATCTGTGTTTCATCAATCTCAGAAATGTTTTCCTTCCCATTTTTCTTTCAGATTAAATGCTGTGGTATAGACGGATACAAGGACTGGAACAAAAACATTTATTTTAACTGTACAAAACAAAATCCCAGTGGACTCAAATGTGGAGTGCCTTACTCATGTTGTAAAGATCCTGATGCTCTTACGGTATGTTCAGATGTAAATACTTCACCAAGCAATTCTACTTTTTGTGATCCTCATGAAGTTTACACTGCAAAGTATTGTGGGAGAGGAGAAAATACTAGTAACCAGCATTTTTTCCTTTTCTCTATATCTTTTCTACTCTTTCTAATCCAAACCCCATTGTTCAAGCCACATATAATTTGTCACAAACTCTCTGTCAAACCGTTAACCCTTTCCCAAACGACAAATTTTGGACTGGTCCAAATTGAGAGAATTTGCAGACGACAATTTTAAATTTGATGAAAATGGCAGAAAGTTATCAAAAAGGGTAGAAAACACTGTGGGAAAAGGAGAAATTGCTCGTTACGAGCAATTTCTCCTTTTCCCACAGTGTTTTCAAAAGACTTGTACTGCAGACACGTGAAAACCAGGGCTTTTTTCGGAAAGGGTTAGTTAAGCATTTTTTGGTTCAAAACATGAATATTTAGTTACCCTTTAACTTATCGAGTGTCCTCACTTCATAATTTAGACATAAGAATATAAAGGTGAAAATTTTGGTCATAAAGGAAAATATTTCCTTTCTAATGATGCAGAAAACATTTTGGTGAAAGGAACAGGGTCACTTGTCAAGTAATTACCCCTTGTACTCTAAACGGTCTCAAAAGCTGTGTACTGAGAGAATATAAAAAGTTTTGTAGTTATAGGTATAAAATTTGATTTGCCACAAGGCATTTGCAAGGCCATAGAGAATTCTGTCTTGAAACCATTGAAGCTCAAAAAGTGTTGAGCTGCACCATTGAGAACAGCCAGTCAGATGCAGTCACTAGTTTAGAATAAATGGCTATTCCAACCTTGTTCCTTATGCAGATAAGCTTTGATAGACTGCATGAATTCTGTGAAATTACAAATTTTTCAAAAAAGATCTTCCCAATATAGAGCCTTGGGCTGCATACAAGAAAAGATATACATGTAGTTTCATATAAGATAAAGATGAAATGGTTAAAAACTGGCTGAAAACAAATGAGCCACACTCTGGCAAAAGGAGGCTTAATGCATCGGGGGGGGGGGGGGGGGGGGGGGGGGGGGATGCATTATACCAAGCAAGACATCACATATTTAGGGATCCGTAAAATTCTCTGTGTGTAACAACCAACTGTATCATAAAGGAGACTGGTCCTTTGACATACAGAAAATTGACCAATATTAAAAAGTTTTAGCCCAGGTCAGCCTGTGCAGGCTGATCTGGGCCAGTACTTTTCACAGATGCATTTAACCCCCTTTTTCCAGAGCATGGCTCAATATAGATGTATCTTTGAAGGGAAAAAATACAAAAGATATACAAAAAAATTCATTCGGATAAAATGAGAGTTTGTCTTTTGTAGATGAAATCAAATTACAAAGAATGTATTGATCAATAAATTGCTGACTTGAGGCAAACAGATTTTCATCTGCCTTTGCATTAGATAAAAGAATATGGAGTGTGAAGCTCAATGCATGCAAGAAGGCAGATTTGAAAACCAGTTTTGATTCTTGTATTTCTAGCCTGGAATGCCAAACATACTGTGTGGAGGCGGTGCCTTAGAAGAAACAAATGTAAGTACATAGGTACTATTATGAAAATGTTGAAGTAAGAATGACATTTCAACACATTATAAGTGCATAGATGTGTTTTCTCACATGACCTTGTAACACTCATGTACAGCATATGTCATTATGCTTTATCAAGTGTTTCAATTATGAATCACATGTGATAATTAGGCTGTAATGTAAGCCGAGCCCTTGTAGTGCAGTCAATAGCATATAAGACTTGAAAAAGGGTCACTAGTTTGAATCCCCAGTTCAGCCAATTTCTTTCCGAGGATCAATGATCTCATTGTGACAGGAAGCATTGCTCCCTCACTTCTAATCATTGTCATTGAGGATGATTATGTGGGAAAGCAGCCAATGGCTTGGGAAGAATATTGTGCAAAGTACGAGGGTCATTCATTTAATTGTGTCACTGGGTGTTTATGAGACATATGATATTAAATGCATATATTTTGTTCATTCCATCCCTTCCAAATATTTTCCATTGACAGAAATACATTTTTCAAGTCTGGAAATCCAGTCTGTGAATTTTGCAAAATAGGTCTTTCTGGGAATATCCTGCAGACACTGAAAAAGGGCTCTTCCAAGGGCACTTTTAGAGTCATATTAATGCCCTGGGAGAGTTTTGTTCAATAAGGGAGAGGAAAGAGAAAAAAGTCACACGGGCTGAGGTCGGATGAAGCTGTACGACCTTTTTCCAAATTCTGAAAAATTGCTGACTTGGTGAGCAGCTGCATTGTCATGAATAAGGCACAGGCCTCTTAATCTGGTTCCAAGTCTCTGTTTTTCATATTGTTTCTTCACTTTTGAAAGAACATTGTTCTTGTAAAACTTGCCTGTATTCATTTGGGAATTTGAGCAATTGGACCATCGGAATTAAAAAATATGGCACATAAAGCTTTTCATGCTTTTTGTTCTTTTAACTATGATCGGCCTAGCTTGGTCTTTGCGCAGCCACTGCTTATTATTGACGTGTCTCTGAGGCTCAAAATAATAAATCCAGGTTTCATCACCCTTGAGCTGTTCTGAAATTCTGTGTTTGTCACAATTTTCGTACTTTTAAGAAGAATTTTGGCCATTTTTACTCAATTAGCCTTTTGCTCATCCGTCAAGAGATGGGGGACCCATTGAGCGCAAATCTATGAACTGATCCCAGTGATATACTATCTTTCTTAGCTATTTCTTTCACTGTAAGCCTGGCATCCTACTTAATTATATTGCCACAGCAGCAACATTTTCTTTGGTAGCTGCAGTTTTGGGTTGACAAGGATGGGGGGGGGGGGATATTTTAAGGAAGTTCTACCGTCTTTAGATTTTTTATACCACCTGAAACTGACTGTTTTGATACTGCAGATGCCCCATGTATCTGACATAATTCACTAAATATTTGTGAAGCTGAAATATTTAGACTAACCCGACCTTTAATATAGGCCCTCATTTCAAGGCTTGCTTTTGGATTCATTGTACATTCAGTAATATAGCCAGTGTATATGACTGCACCTACTTTAAATTTCAATAACTTTTGAAAGAATGAACCTATTAAAACAAAATTTCTTGCCAATATTCAGAACAACTTCCTTGCTAAAATACTGTTATTTCTTTACAATATGTATGGTCATGCGGTACGGAGGCCCATTAGTGACACAATTAACCCTTTGCCACACGATCTCAACTTTTAAAGACCCTGTGCAAGAGACTTTATGAAAGCATTGTGAGAAAAGGAGAAAATGCTGGTAATCAGCATTTTCTCCTATTCCCACAATGTTTTATAACCTATCATGGACAAGTCCCACCATTTAAGTCAGATTTGATTTGATGTCTGCAAATGCTTTCAATTTGGACATACTGAAAATTTTGTCGTTTGGTAAAGAGTTAACTGAATGACCCTCCTACATGAAAGAAATTCCAGGAAAGCATGGATAGCCGCACTTATCAAGTAATCAAATGTTAAAAATGGTGTTAAAACAGCTGCAACATTGTTAGTTTAACCTTTTAGCAGACGACAAATGTTAAAAAAACATGTCCAAATTGAAAGCATTTGCAGATGACACATTAAATATGGTGGAAAACAAGGCATTTTATTTTCCATAGGTTCAATTCCCATGGCCTCAAGTTCCATGAAAAGGTGTTTGCAAAGAGCATGATTCGTTTTGGCACCATTACCCTATCAAAGAATTTTGGTTCATGTGTATCACTTTCACGAATTGGTTGTCTGCAGATGCTTTCAGTTTGAAAGAGTGTAGAATTTATGGCTTGGTAAAGAATTAAAACAAAAGCCATGTGATATCCCACCCTGGATATTGCTTATGGAAGTATCATTTCTATTCCAGGCATTTGAAGCAACATCTAAAATCTACACAATAGGGTGTGTCCAAGCCCTGATTAATCTGGGAGAGGAAAATTTGCCAGTCATCGGATTTATTGTTCTTGGACTGGGAATTCCACAGCTTCTTGGTATCTGTCTGGGGCGTCTTTTATCCGGACAAGTGCAGGACCAAAAGGAAAGATGGAGGCGGAGTCATCACAGATGAGGGGGGAGGAGGTGGTGATGCAAATTATGAGGAGCTAAATACTACAAACTCAAACTCTATATGTATAAATAGTCATTGTTTTGTTGTTTCTGGAGAACTAAGAATACTCATCTCTCAGGGTTTTTCCTATTCTAACTCTGAGAGTGAATGTTGGAAACTAGTCTTTTATATCACAAGTTCATCTGGAAGTTTTATGTTGGTGAAGGGCTAATATATTCCTAATTTCCTTTTTTTAAATTTCTTCTTTTTCATATGATTTTCAGGTCAGTGCAAATTGAAATGTTTTATTGTTTCTTACCTTAAAATTCTTTGTAAAACTCTTTATTGTACTCTCTATGAACCCTTTACCAAACGAAAAAATTTTAGACATCCAAATTGAATGCATTTAAAGACAACAAAATAAATGTGGCTCAAAAATTGAAATTTGATTTGGAAAGGGTTGAAAACATTGTTGGAAAAGGAGAAAATGCATTTTCTCCTTTTCCCACACTGTTTTCAAAAGCTTTCTTTCTCAGGGTCGTTAAAAGTTGGGATTGTGTGGTAAAGTTTTAAGGAAAACTATTTTACTTGTTCATATTGAAAGCATTTGCAGAGGATCAATTGAATGTGGCTGATTATGATAAGATTTGTCTGTGAAACTTATAATCATTGTGGCTAAAGGAGAAAATGCTGGTTACCAGTACTTTTTTTCCTTTCCCACAATGTTTTCAAAAGCTTTCTTTTTCAGGATCGGTAAATTTTGAGGTTGTTTGTTTAACCCTTTACCTCTTAATCCAGTTTTAACGACCCTGATGACAAAGCCTTTTGAAAAGATTGTGGGAAAAGGAGAGAATGCTGGTACCCAGCATTTTCTCCTTTCCCCACAATCTTTTCTGCGTTTCCCATACAAATCCCATCATTTGAGTCACATTTGATTTGTCATCTGTAAATGCTTTCAATTTGAACCAGTCCAAGAATTTTTCTTTTAGTAAAGAGTTGAAGAGTTAACAGTCTGTGTATAATGTTTACCTTTTTCATATTATAGAAAAGATTAGGTTTGCACTTTTCAGCATAATTTATGATCAGACAGCAAAGACTTCTAGTCCAAGCCTTGACCTGCATTGTCTTGTATTCAGGTATAATCTGAGCCATGGTCTGGCAAAAGGGGGCTTAATGCACCTCCATGATGCATTATGCCAAGCAAGTTATCACATAATTATGGATCTGAAAAATCCATTTAGTCCAACAACTGACTGAATCATGAGGTAAACTAGTCAATGGATATGCAGAAAATTGACTAATGGCAGAAAGTTTTGGCCCAGGTCAGATCAGACTGCTCAGGCTGACCTGTGTCGATCCTTTTTGCAGATGCAGATTCATTAAGCCCCCATTTCACAGACATATATATATGAGCCATGCTCTGGCAAAGGGGGCCTCATGCATCTCCATGATGCATTGTACCAAGCAAGTTATCACATAATTGTGGATCCATAAAAATCCATCTAGTCCAACAATTGACTGAATCTCGAGGTAAATTGATCATTGGACATGCAGAAAATTGACCTATAGCAAAAAGTTTTGACACAGGTCAGCCTGCAAGGACTGCACAGGCTGACCTGGGTCAAGACTTTGTTACAAATGCATTAAGCTCATTTTCACAGAGCATTGCTCATATAATTGTAAGTGAGGCCATGTTTAACAACTATTCACAAAGAGTAACAAATGTGAATTATGGGGGATAGCAATATCACTTTAAACTGATATTCTTGATTGATTGATTGACTGAATGGTGTTTACTACCATTTTCAACATTATTTCAGTTATATTGTGGTAGCCAGTGCACCTATCCATGCTTTCCTGGAGTTTCTTCTACTAGTACTAAGTGCAATATTCTTTCCAAGCCACTGGCTGCTTTCCCACGTAATCATTGTCAAAAAAATGGTCAGCAGTGAGAGAGGAATGAATCCTGTTGCAAGGACCATCATCAGTCCTTGGAAAAAGTTGGCCAAGCTAGGGGTCGAACCAGTGACCCCTGTTCTCAAGTCCTGTAAGCTACCCACCGAGTTACTGGGGACTCAGCAACACATTATCTTAGTGTTATCTAACTAATGTCAATCTGGTATGTAAGTATAACAGGTTGAATTTTAACCATGATGAAGACAAAACAGGAATAACTGTATTAGTACTTTGGATACCTTATTTATAAAATGTAAATAAATCATGTTCAATTGCTCAGCTACTCTGTCTTCCAGTGTGATCTATAGCATACTTATGTAATAGATTTTTTTTTTCACGTTTAAGTTTTGCTTCTTTGATAATTATAAGCCATGGCCATAGCCTATAGAAAATCATGTTTTAGAATAAATGGCTAAAACTACCTATGTAAGACAAATGAATACCCACATCATCCTTTTGTACAGTTCATTGCCAAGAATATAAAAACTCCTAACCTTTTACAAAATAACAAAAATTTGGACTTGCCCAAATTCAAAGCATGTGCAGGCAACAAAAGAAATGTGGCTCAAATGATGAAACTTGTAAGTTGTAAGTGAAAGGACAGAAGACATTGTGGGAAAAGGAGAAAATGTGAGATATCAACATTTTCTCCTTTTCTCACAATGTTTCCAAAGCCATTCCCCTCACGGTCTTTAAAATGTGGAATTGTGTCGTAAAGGGTTAAATAGTGGTAGAGTCATTTTTCTGAGATGTGTAAATTCAATAAAAAAATTCTTAGGTGCCCTTACCTTGGGTCACAGCCACCTTTTTCTTGTCCTTTTGATCATAGAGAGCCATGTGCAGTTAGTATGGATGAAGATTCCGTACATGTATATTGTTAAACTTATACATATGAGTCATGCCCTGGCCAAAGGGGGCTTAGTGCATCTCTCTGTCGCATCATACCAAGCAAGTCATCACATAATTATGGATCTATGAAATCTATTATGTCTAACAAAATGCTGAATTCCGAGGTAGAAAGGTCCTTGAATACGCAGAAAATTTACTAAAACCACAAAATATCGACCTAGGTTAGCCTGTGCAGCTTTAGAAGGCTGACCTTGGTTGATATTTCTCGCAGATGCATTAAACCCTATTTTTAAAGAGCATGGCTCATATACATATAACTGATTTTTGTTCATGTTTAATTAGTAAATGTATTCTTATCTCAACCAGCATTTTGATGTCCACCTATGAATAGTTTTGGAGAAGAGTTTTTGAACATATTGATGAATTTATTTGAGATGTAGGTTTTTCTTTTAATTTATATGATGCTCGAAGTGGATCACTACATGTTTGCTTATAAAAATGTATTTTATTCTGTATTGAAATTGTAATGTAAAGAACTTGGAAAGCAAGCTCAGAAAGATGCACTGACTCATTGAACTCCTTGAATATCTACATAAATAAAACATTTCCAGCTAAAATTATAAACTCATATTTCATGTAATTTCATGGTGCTATATTTAAGAAAAATCTAAATTTATGAGACAGTGCAGATCCAAGATTATACTAAGTACTCTGATCTTGAGCTATGCTGTCCCCAAAATTGCATGAGTTGCACTTTGCAGTGAGAGAGTATATCTCAATTACAAGCAGAATCCTGAGAGATGGCATAAGCCTGAGACCGCTAGATTACACATTAAAAAGTTTACACTTCTAGTCTTTACTGTACATGAGCCAGGCTCTGTAAAACGGGGCTTAATGGATCTCCGTGATGCATGATGCCAAGGAAGCAATCGCATAATTATAGAGCTGTGATAGCTACTTTTTTTTAAACAACCAACTGAATTATGGGGTAGAATGGTCCTTTGACATGTAGAAAATTAACCCATAGTGAAAACTTTCGGCCAGGGTCAGCTTGTGCAGACTGCAGGCTGACCTGGGTTGATACTTTTCGCAGATACTTTAAGCCCCCTTTTCATATAGCATGGCTCAAATGTATTATTGTAGTAATGCATAAAAATTTATACATTCCTTTTTATTTGTAGGACATTTATTTTGTACATCTGATGTGTAATTTTTATCCTATAGAGAATCAGTTAAGACTTGGGATGTTTTTGGGAAGTGTAAATCAAGATCAGACTGCATAGAAAATGTAGTGTGATCTTGTATGTACACTGTCTGATATTTTGTTAAATATTTTGATCAGAACAGCTGTAACTCTTTACAAGATGACAAAACTTTATAGACTAATCCAAAATTAAAGCATCTGCAGAGAAAGAATCAAATAAATATTGCTTGGCATTTATCTTTGAAAATTTTGAAAACTTTATGGGAAAAGGAGAAAATGCTGGTTTCCATCATTTTCTCCTTTTCCTGCAATGATTTAATCTTCAATCCATAGGGTTTGTTTTGTAAAGAATTAAAAATGGAACATAAAGTTTTTCTTGTCTGTTTCACCTATTTGGCACTCTAATGTATAATTATCCCTCCTTTGTACTACATGTATATCTTTTGTCATTATTTTACAAACTACAATGTACATGTACTGTGTATAATGCTTAACAATTTACATGTTTGTTTTTGTGTTGAAAGTAGGAAATAAACCTAACAGTTTACAGTGTAATAGAATATTTGGGTTTTTTTGGTTTTTTTTTTTTTTTTTTTTTTAATGAAAGATTGAAATTTATTTCATCTCATGAACATCATATGGTAAATATTACCAATGATGTTCACTTGAAGAAATAAATTTTGATCTTTCACCGATAGAAAAACAAATATCCTCTATATAGTACATGTATATATTTAGCTTAAATCTTTTCCACACAGTCCCCTATTTTACTGACCTTGTTGAAGAAGGCTTTTGAAAACATTGTGGGAAAAGGAGTAAGTGCTGGTTACCATCATTTTCTCCTTTTCCTACTATGTTTTCTAGCCTATAATAGAACTCTATAATAGAACTAAAGCGTTGTATTTTAATTCATCGTCTGCAGTCATTTTCAAGTTACAAGAGTCAATATTTTATTGTTCAGAAAGGCTTAAGTGGATCTTGTAGTCTGGTACTTTGGTGTCAGTCCAGTTTTCATTGATTGTTTCATTACATATTGAGTTGATAGGACAAATGAATGGAACTAACAAACATAAACCAGCTACTTGTCTGCCTTTTTGAACTACTATGAAAATTGGATTGTAACACAGACACTAGTGGTTTTGTGCAATATAACATATAGCATATGGGCCATGTTCTGGCAAAAGGGGGCTTAATGCATCTCCATGATGCATGATAACAAGCAAGTCATCACATGAAATTCATTTTTTTTTTCCAACAACCAACTGATTCTGAGGTAAACTGGTCTTTAGATAGGCAGAAAATTGACCCAAAGCAAAATGTTTTTGCCCAGGTCAGCCTGCGCAGATTGTACGGCTGACCTGGGTTGATTCCTTTTGCAGAAGCATTAAGCCCCCATTCTACAGAGCATGGCTGATTTTGTAAATACATGTATAATGCTAAAAGGTTTTTGAATATTCACATTGTGCAGTAGCATCATGTAAATGATTTCCTTCTTGATTTCAAACTACAGCAAATATAACGTCTTTTCTTGAATTTCACTCTCAAGAATATATATATATTCTTAACCCTTTACCAAACAACAAAATTTTAGACTCGTCCAAAATGTTACCATTTACAGACCACAGATTAACCCTTTTCCACACAACAAGATTTTACACTCATCCAAATTGAAGGCATTTGCAGACGACAAGTTAGATATGGCTCATATGGTGAGAATTGTCTTTAAAAGGATAGAAAACATTGTGGGAAAAGGAGAAAATGCTGGTTACCAGCATTTTCTCCTTTTCCCACAATGTTTACAAAAGGCCTCTTTCTCAGGGTTGTCAAAACTCGGGATTGTGTGGTAAAGGGTTAAATGTGGCTCAGATGAGGAAATTTGTCTGTGATAGGATAGAAAACATTGTGGGAAAAGGAGAAAATGCTGGTTTCCTACAATGCTTTCAAAAGCCTTTTTTCTTGGGGTCATTAAAACTGGGAATTGTCTGGTAAATAGTTATTTCACTTACCATGATCCTACTGAAAATAATTGTTATCGTGATTTTTTCACTAGATTTTCAAATGAAATAATTTCATCAATGAAGAAAATCATATTTTTGTATGCTCATTATCAAAGCATAAAAGGAAAGGTCAGCATTATTATAGAATTTGGATAGTGATTAATTCCATATATTCTGCAGACAGCATAGATCAAAATCAGGTAGCATGAAGCATGATCTGGACTGTCTTAATATTTGTTGAGATAATTTGGCCAATAGCCCATGATACTGAAACACTTGGGTGTGAAAATTTTTGAAGATACATGAAAAGTTCCACATATGCACAGGTTTAGAATGATAATCATTCACTGAATCCATATTAACTCTTTACCAGGGTCCATGTTCAACAACCATTCTAAAGAACATTCTTAGTCTAATTCTCAAGAATTTCCTACATTTGAAAGTGACACAACTTCTGATTGGCTTAACTCTTTACCACACAATCCAGACTTTTAACGACCCTGAGAAGAAGCCTTTTGAAAACATTGTGGGAAAAGGAGAAAATGCTGGTAACCAGCATTTTCTCCTTTTCCCAAAATGTTTTCTACCCTATCAAAGAAAAGTTGCACCACTTGAGCCACGGTGAAATTGTCGTCTGCAAATGCTTTCAATTTGCACAAGGCTAAAATTTTGTCATCTGGTATAGGTTAACCAAATGTTTTAGCCTATCAGAAGTTGTGTTACTCTCTAAATCCATTATTACATGAAGAATGTTCTTAAGAATGATTGATGAATACAGACCCAGATAAATTTTTAGACCTATCCAAATATAACTTAAAAAACTGAAATTCCTCTTTTGAAGAGCAGAAAATATTGTGGAAAAAAGGTTACCAGCATTTTCTCCTTTTCCACAATGTTTTTAAAAGCCATTTTCCTCAAGGTTGTAAAAACTTGTGCATTCATAGTAATCTTGTTTTACCAACATAAACAGTAGAACTCTTTCTTTTTGATTCACTGGGTTTTTTGGTGGAGTGTCTTTGGGCAAGACACTTCAGAGCCCTAGCTGAAATAGTGAAATAATGTTGAAAGTGGCATAAAACACTATTCAATCATTTAATCAATCTTTCACTTTGAAAAGATATGTACTCAGTATTAAGTCTTGACCAGACAACAGAATGCTACACTCATCCATGTTGAATTCAAAGTAGCTCAAAAATGGGATTTGCCATTGAAAGGACAGCAAACATTGTGAAAAAAGGAGAAAATATTTATTTCTCCTTTTCTCACAATGTTTTCATATGCCCACAATCTCAGGGTTGTGAAAACTCAGGACTGTTTGGTGAAGGATTAACCTTTAACCCAGTACCACACAATCCTGAGTTTTAACAACCCTGTAAGAGAAAGCTTTTGAAAACATTGTGGGAAAAGGAGAAAATGCTGGTAACCAGCATTATCTCCTTTTCCCACATTTTCTACCCAATCCGAAACAGAAATCATCATTTGAGTTACGTTTAATTTGTGGTCTGCAAATCATTTCAAAATCTAAATGTTTTTTTGTTTGGTAAAGAGTTAAAGTAACAAGTAACCGAAATGATAATTTTTACTTGGTTTAAAAATCCCAAAAATTACAATATGAAGGACAATTTTTATGTTTTTTAGAATATATCAAACAGTGTAGATCAAAAACCAAACTACACTTCTATGCAGTCTGATCTTAATTTACACTGCTTGCTGTAGACACAAAGTACAGTATAGCATTCTGTATGTTAGAAAGAGAGTACTTACTTGATATGTATATAACAAAAAAACTTAAAAAATGTGAAAAATAGAGAGACTTCACTACAGGGTGATATGTCCGTTTTGAATCGTTTTGGCAAAATTAAAATGTTGTAGATAAAAGGAGCATGGGCTGTATTCATGAACAACTCAAAATTGCATTGTGTATTATTTACATAATTTGCATGAATTTTCCATAAATCAATGGAACAATTTTGGATAGGCTGACAAAATGTTTTAGCTAATTACAAATTACGTGTATGTTCCTTTTCAAATTTAGAATGAGATTTATTAATGAAAACGATATTTAGAATGGTTGGTGAATACAAGTCCAAGATTTCTATTGGACAGAAGGGTCTGAACAACACAAAAAGTCAATATATAGGTATACCCGGTATGCAAAAATCACTTCAGTTGCAATACTTGAACGCCGATAAAGTGTCACCTGTTTTGAAAAAATCCCAATACAAAACAGAATGAGTATCATTTATGTCGGAAAATTTGTGTATGAATAATTTGTAATGGGACATAAAGTTTTTGATACTTAGTAATCATCTGTGCATTGGTTTACACTTAATTGATTTAACCCATTCAAGGTGACCCGCTATCGCAGTTAAACTATACACAGACAGAGAATGTCATGTTTATAACGTTCACATGATCAGCTTTTACTCCGAAATATACATGTTTGTAATGTTCTATTTTTAAATTTATTAAAACATGTTAACAAATACTTACAATTTTTGTTCGTTTTTAGCTCCGCTGGCACAAACAGTTGTAAGATTTTAGCGCCACTGGCCCAAGGCCAACATGCTTTTGTTATACTCTTACCGCTGATCATTGTTTCGACGATGGCTATATGGGAAAGTAGCATGGACAGACTGTTGTGTGTAGTGCTGGTAATAGAAATCCCAGAAAAGCATGGATAGGTGCACTGGTCGCTGCGATATAACTGAAATAATGTTGAAAACGTTAAACACCATACAATCAAAGCTTTTATTATAGCCCTGTGTCCGTCTTGCATCCGTCTGTGCTTGTGTTAAGTTTTATTTCAACATCTGTAAAATGACTCATTCAGTTGTGACAAAACTTCACATCCTCCTCTTCTTGGAAAGAATTTGACTCTGGTTGTCATGTCAACAAAACAGAAAAATGTTGAAAACCGCAATTTAAAATTCTTCCTTTTTCAGGATGCCTCTTTGTTTTACATTTTTAGCTCACCTGAGCACAAAGTGCTCAGGATGAGCTATTGTGATCACTCACCGTCCGTCCGTCTGTCCGTCCGTCGTCCGTCCGTCTACATTTTCTTGTTTACACTCTAGCATCTACAAATATTAACCAATCAGCACCAAACTTGGTCAAAATGTATATGACCATAAGATCTCAGATGAGTTCGATTATGTGTCTAATCGGACCAGAACATCTGGAGTTATTTGCCCTTGAATTAGAAAAATTGCTATATTTGACTTTGTTTACACTCTAGCATCTACAAATATTAACCAATCAGCACTAAACTTGGTCTAAATATATATGACCATAAGATCTCGGATGAGTTCGATTATGGGTCTAATTGGACCAGAACGACTGGAGTTATTTGCCCTTGAATTAGAAAAATTGCTATATTTGACTTTGTTTACACTCTAGCATCTACAAATATTAACCAATCAGCACTAAACTTGGTCTAAATATATATGACCATAAGATCTCGGATGAGTTCGATTATGGGTCTAATTGGACCAGAACGACTGGAGTTATTTGCCCTTGAATTAGAAAAATTGCTGTATTTGACTTTGTTTACACTCTAGCATCTACAAATATTAACCAATCAGCACCAAACTTAGTCAAAATGTATATGACCATAAGATCTCGGATGAGTTCGATTATGGGTGTAATCGGACCAGAACGACTGGAGTTACTTGCCCTTGAATTAGAAAAATTGCTATATTTGACTGTTTACACTCTAGCATCTACAAATAATAACCAATCAGCACCAAACTTGGCCAAAATGTATATGACCATAAGATCTCGGATGAGTTCGATTATGGTTGTAATCGGACCAGAATGACAGGAGTTGTTTGCCCTTGAATTAGAAAAATTGCTATATTTGACTTTGTTTACACTCTAGCATCTACAAATATTAACCAATCAGCACTAAACTTGGTCTAAATATATATGACCATAAGATCTCAGATGAGTTCGATTATGTGTCTAATTGGACCAGGACGACTGGAGTTATTTGCCCTTGAATTAAAAAAATTGCTACATTTGACTTTGTTTACACTCTAGCATCTACAAATTTAAGCCAATCAGCACCAAACTTGGTCAAAATATATATGACCGTAAGGTCTCGAATGAGTTTGATTATAGGTCTAATAGGACCCGTTATTGCTGTGTCATGGAAAAAGGGGGCTTGACATATATTTTCATTGTGGACCAATATCTCTTTAACTACAGGGCAAAATGTCATGAAACTTCATCTTTTTATTGTTTATTGCAAGCCACAGACAATAGTTATTTGTTTTTATTTCATGAAACACCATGTCATGAAAAAAGGGGTCTAAATGTTTAATTTCGTCATGGACCAATGACCATCTGTTTGTCCATCTTTCAGGACAGATATCTTCTAAAATCCTTGACAAAAACTAATAGAAATTCATACAGGTGTTCCTATTGATGTCCGCTGATATTTATTGGGGTTTTTTGCCTTTTTGATATCAAATCCTGTCTCATAGGAAAAAGGGGCTTCATGTATATTTCTGTTAATGATCAATATACATGTATCTTCAACTCAAAATCCTGGACAAAAATTTTTGAAACTTCATACATGTGTTCCTTATGATAGTCCGCCAATATCATTAGTTTAGCTTTTTTGATTAAATGGCATGTCATGGAAAAAGGGGGCTTCACACATATTTTCATTATGGATTAATATCTCTTTAACTACAGGACAAAATGTTATGAAACTTCATCTTTATGTTGTTTATCACAAGCCACAGACAATGGTTAGGCCTATTTGTTAGCTCACCTGAGCACGAAGTGCTGGGTGAGGTATTGTGATTCGTCGTTGGCCGGCGTCCGTCTTTCCACAATTCCTTTAAACATCTTCTCATCCTAAACCAATCATGAAACTTGACAGGCATATTCCTTGGGTGAAGTTCTACCAAAGTTGTTAAAAGAATTGAATTAACCCTTTAACTCCAGGGGTCACAATTTTGGGCAAAATTGTATATAGAGCAAACTTTAAAAATGTTTTTGTCTGAAACTAGAAGGCCTAGAGCTTTGATATTTGGTATGTGGCATTTCCTTGTAGACTTCTACCAATTTTGTTCAAATGATGCCCCTGGGTCAAAAAAGGACATAAAGGTATACAGAATGAACTTTAAAAGTCTTGTTCTATTTAACCCTTTACCACACAATCCCAAGTTTTAACGCCTGTGAGAAATAAGGCTCTTGAAAATATTGTGGGAAAAAGAGGAAATACTTGTAACCAGCATGTTTTCCTTTTTCCACAATGTTTTCCACCCAACCAAAATCAGATTTAAATTTTTGAGTCACATTTATTTTGTTGTCAGCAAATGGTTTGAATTTGGACAAGTCTTAACCCTTTAAGCGCCTTTCACTACTATAGTTGCCTTTGTGTCGAGTGTAGATCAAGATCAGACTGCATGAAATATGCAGTCTGATCATTGATCTATACTGTCTGCTTTGTTGAAACACTGCAGACAAAAGGCACCCACACAGTTGTTATCATCTTGGACTCATTCTGGAATGAAAATGGCCTTTCGGTTTAAGGATTAAATTTTGTTGTATGTTAATAATTTGAGCCAAGCCTGTTAGCTCATTACCTACAGGGCTAGCTATGCAGGGATGTCAAGTTTAAATCTCAGTTGGGCCAAGCACTCAGGTAACCAGGATTTTTTTAACTTTTTCCACAATGTTCTCTACCCATCCCAAATCTAAGTTCATTTTTTGAGACAAATTTATTTTGTTGTCTGCAAATGCTTTGAATTATAGACCAGTCTAAAATTTTTGTTTGGTAAAGAGATAAAGATAGACCAAGTAATATGCATTTCAAGACTGTGTTGTAGGCAATACTATCTTGCAGAATATAAGGCATATATATCCAAGATCCAACTGCAGTCTGATCTTTATCTACACTGTCTGATAAAACATCCTGTCTTGCGTACCCCTAGCCTTTGTTCCCACCTGATCATTTTTTACTTTTATCTATTCAGGACGGACAGATGCAGTTTAAATTTGACATGAAGCCCCCCTTTTCCATGACACAGCAATAAATTCCAAAACCCTGACAATATGTGCTAGGTCACTTGATGTGTGAAAATTTCATCCAAATCTGTTGAGATACATGTACATGTATGTCCAGTAATTAAAGAGATATTGGTGAAAAATGAAATATAACATGAAGACCCCTTTTTCCATGATGCAGCTATAAATTGCAGAACCTTGACAATATGCGCTAGGTCACATGATGAGAAACATTCTGTGAAAACTTTTGAAAACATTGTGGGAAAAGGAAAAAATGCTGGTAACCAGCATTTTCTCCTTTTTCCCGCAAAGTTTTCTACCCTGTCAAAGAAATATTGTGTCACTTGAGCCAATATGAAAATGTTGTCTGCAAATGCTTTCAATTTGGACAGATCTAAAATTTTGCCATGTGATAAAGGGTTAAAGGCTTTGACAGCATTTTTCTCTCTGGCTGTTAGGATGTATCTTTGAACATTGTGTTCATTGTATTTTGAGTTCATATTTGTTCATTCATTTAACTCTGTAGTACAGATTTTATCTTGTAAATCTTAGAAGTCATTATAATTTTTGTTCTTCAGTTTGTGGTGTTTGTCTTAATTTATAAATAAGTTTATGACCCCCCCCCCTCCCCCTGATAGATTTTGGGCATATACTCCACCATGAATTGAAGTACCATTTGAAAGATCTGTTCAGGTAGGACCAAGGTCAATGTCACACTTGAAGGTCAGATTTTTGTAAGCTGGATGCATTGAAAGGTTGGTGCAAGACTTTTGCAGGTGTAAATACATTGTTTATGTGTTTTACAATAGCAATTACCCATGAACATGTCCCTGGACAACCACTGTAGTTGGTGGTGTATTTAACAACATTATAATACTAACTTGTATAGAAAGTCTTGAATCAGCAAACATTTTCTACTAAGTTTGTTCAAATCAGGCAACTTTTTGCCACATACCAAAAGGCCTAGCACTTTGTTATTATTCCTTCAAAACTCTGTTCTGGATGTATATAGGAGTCAGCTTGTCGGTCCATCCATCCATCCATCCATCCATCAGTCTTTCTGTAGCATTTTCTTGTCAGAGCTAGTTCTCAACAACTACAGGACAGATTTCATTCAAACTTTAGAGAGACTCGGTGCAAAGCAAGAATGTGCATATTATATTTTGGTGACGGTTCATTGAATTTTTACAAAGTTATTTTCCTTTGATAAAATTTCTTGTTCTCCCTATTTTTCAAAAACTATTGGACAAATATCATTCAAACTTCTCACAAATATTTATATAACCGGGTTTGGTTAAGAAAGATTATCTTCTTGTCTAAACCAAGAAGACCTAGAGCTTTGGCCTTGCACTTCGATATTTGGTATTTATCTTCATTGTAGACCTTTACAGCTTGGTACTCAGGTGAGCGATATAGGACCATCATTGTCCTCTTGTTTTTTATACCTACAACAAAGTTATGCTAATGGGGTCTTAGTCTCAAGCTCTTTTTATCTCCCCGGTAATAAATTCATTTATCAATATGATTAGGATGAATGAACTATCAAAGGAGGCGTTTGCATGTTTTAACCAAATTAAAGGGAAGTTTTGACAAAAAGCCGGACGTTTTCACTGTAGACCAAAATAAGAGTTAAGATCTTAAAGTTTAAGAGAAGTAACTCCTGCTTTCCTCGTGAATATATGTTACCGTTTATCTCACTCGATTGTCACTGAAATAAACAATGTTCTGTTTTTATGTACGATGATTTATGTCGATGCTAGTGGTTATGCTATGATTAATAATTGTATGAAGTAAGATTTGTATCATGTTACTTTTTCATAAAACCAAAGGGTTGTTCTGTTACGGGTTTTAAACATGATTAGCGTAACTCTATTTTCTCTTTCGGAGTGAAATACAAGTCTTTTGTAAGCATTGACGTTACGCAGGATGCCTGTTTCATTCCGTGTATTTTAGGATCGTCTGGCATCGTGTTGGATTCAAAGTCATAGGCAACCAGTCGGTTCACTCTTGTCATGATGTGCATGATATCCCAGATGGTTCCGAACTCGTCGAGAACGCGAACAAGTCCTTGTATAAACCAAGAACCTCTGGAAGAGTTTCGCCACGAGTAGAAACCGGGTACCGTCGAATAAGCAATAAGGAAATCAGCCTCGTTTGGAATTCTAATTTCGTTTTGATCGGGCATTGGGATTTCTTCGGTGAAACGTTCAGCATCGAAAACATTCATATTCACTCCCTGATCCATCTGGTGTCCACGACATGCTTGAATGAAAAACAGCTTTGGCTTTCCTGCTAATGACTTGCAACTATTGCCTTTAAATAAAGCGAATACATCATTTAAGTTTATTTCACCATCATAAGCAAAGAATGTGTCCTTGAGGCCATGCGACATGATTACGCAGGCAAAACAGTCCGATTTACTGTGGTCTTCGTTAGCCGATTCCTTCAGGATTTTGAAAGTTTCAGCGACTGTCAAATCTTGACACTTTAAAACATCAAAACCAAGAAGTTGCAATCGTCTGCTGATTTTAGTAGCATCAGTGTCTGTTCCTTTTCTCTCTCCATAACCAGCGCGCTGTAGTTCCTTCGAGAAGACTTTGAAGTTGAGAACGAGTGCAGAGCCTCGCTTTGGATAATCCATCTTGTAAGTGTCGGTGAGCATCTCAGCTCGAGTTACCCTCTTGTATGCCTGTATTTGAAAAGTAATGGAGAAGTGCAAAGTAACAAACACTTACCCATGTGGCCAATGTAGATCATGATCAGACAACAAGAAGAACTGATACAGTGTGATCTTGATCTAAATTCTCTGCTAAAATGAGAATTTCAAGACAAAACTATCTTTACAAATTAAAACATTCTTTCCCCCGCCCACCCTTTCTGAAAATGTCTGTATCATTCATTTGGCAGACTAAACATTAAAGAAACCGGTGCACACAATACAGGCAAGCAGTTTGTATGACAGAAAATTGTTACTTAATTAACCTTTTACCACACAGTCAGTGGTTCTGCATGGTCAGAAATGAAGATCAAGGGAAATAATCTACCATTTTTGGGCCTGACCGCGTGATTTCCAATACCGGCTGTAGTTAGCACCCTTTATAACTGTTGACTAGATAAAACTGACTAAACACCAATATCAGACTCAATGACACGCCTAGGTAATAATGCCCGAAGACATCGTCCTATCACTCCTTGTCCCATTGATTTTCTGTCTCATGTTTAATTTTACTTGAATATTTTTATTCAAATTATTAGGACGAGATGTTTTAGAAAACATTATCTAAAAAGGAGAAAATGCTGATAACCAGCATTTTCTCCTTTTCCCACAACGTTTTCTTCTATTCGTAAAGCGAATTTCTTTATTTTAGTCACATAGAATCTGTCATCTGTAAATGCTTTCAATTTGGACAAGTCTAAAATTTTGTCTTTTTGTATTGAGTTTTATCCTAGAAACCGCCAAGGGTTTGTAAGCCATAGGTTTTTAATTCGAAAACTGACTCTACATCAATTATAGTCTAAGGAACAATTCAATCTTACTTTCTGGCGAAGCAGTAGAAACTCAGCCTAGTGCCTCCGAATTTAAATAGTTATAGATCATACAATCAGATTTTAATTGGTCAATATAGGTCACAATTTAAATGAGAATGCAGACCAAGACAAGACTCTATGCATGTGCAGGCTGATCTTAGTCTACAGTCTCCGAAAATACATCCATTCAGAACGTTGTCCTATTGATTTTCTCTCTCATGTTTGATTTTACTTGAATATTTTTATTCAAATTATTGGGTTTCTTTTGTTCTTTTTTTTTAATATATAACTGGGTTTCTTGCTTGACATCCGAAAACGAAACACATTTTGGTGGTTTCTCAATTAACCCTTTCCCAAATGACAAAAGTTTGGACTAGACCAAATTGAAAGCACTTGCAGACGACGACTTAAATGTAGTACAAATGATGATTTTTGTCCATAAAAGGATAGAAAACATTGTGGGAAAAGGAGAAAATGCTGGTTACCAGCATTTTCTCCTTTACCTACAGTGTTTTCAAAAGCCTTCTTTCCCAGCATCGTAAAAACCAGGGATTGTTTGGGAAAGGATTAAGATAGTTTCAAACTGAAAAAGGTAATACCATAACTGGACTAAAAGAGTGAAAAGATTAATTATCTATCGGTATACCAATACGATATCCAGGTAAGTCTGTGCTTCATTGCTGGGGATGATTGGTTTTGGAATCAAACGTTTGTCAAGGCTTAAAGGCGAGAGAGTATGACGATGCTTTGAATAGCAAGGTTGGATGGGGGCTAGGAGTCGAGAGATTGTTACGAGGTTTGGAGTCGAGAGAACAGGACGAGGCTGGAAGTTGATAGAATTGGACGAGACTAAGGATGGAAAGTAAGACAGGGCTAGAAATTGAGTGGGTGGGACGTGTTAGGGAGCCGACTTAGTGGGAGCTGTCAGAAATCAGGATGACGTGAAGTCGAGAGTGTGGGACAGAGTATGAAGTGGACAGAATAGAACCTTCTGGAAGTCAGCAGAGTGGGAAGAGGCTTTAGAAAATGGACCAGAACCGGCCGAAATTCTGAAATTCGATCATTTGGCAAAGCCTTGTGTAAAATTCTGAATGAGACTCATAAGGGGACTAGAATCGGTTTGGATTGAGATAAACCTAGAAGTCGAGACTGAAACGAGATTTTGAGCCGACAGATGTTTAGAGTGAATAGACTTGGAAAAGGGCAGGATTGGAGAGTGAAATGGGGCTGGGAGTCGAGCATGGGCCGAGGCTGGGAGTCGAAAAAGAGAACAGGCTGTGATTCAAGAATGAGAGGAGGCTGAGTAATGAAATTATGGCACGAGGCTGGGACTCGGGAGATGAAGGATTCGGTAGTTTAGCATCGGACGAGGTTTGAGATCCAGACTGGGAAAAGTCTGGCAGTCAAGGGTAGGGGGCGAAACTTGGAGTGAAGAGTGTAACGAGACTTGAAATCGAAAGTGTGGACAGAAAGTGGCCGAAAGAATCGGGCGATGCTTGGGGTCAATAGTAGGAGAGGAATCGGATTCGAGAGAATGGACATGTCTTGGTGTCGAGAAAAATTGGCCGGGCTAAATATGGAGAGAGTAGGACGAGGCTAGATTCGAGAGTGTGGAGGAGCTGGGGTATAAGACCAGACATGTGAGGTGATCTAGAATGGGACGAGACTGGAAATCGAAAGTGGGAGGAGCCTTTGGATTGTGAGACTCGGACGAGACTTGGAGTCGAGGGAGTAGGAGATGATCTGGAGTCGAAAGTGGGACGAGCCTTAGAGTCGAAATTAAAAAAAAAAAAGGAAAATGGATGAGGCTAGGAATCAAAATCTGCACAACTCTTGGTGTGTGCACAGCAGGCCGAGGATGGGTCGATGCTGGAAGTTAGATGACGTTATCTAACATACTTACATCTTCTATCCCGTAAAAGTCATCATCTTCGACATCAACCAAGGCCACATCATTGAACTGTCTACTTGATCCACACATCAAATTCTTTATCATTTTAAAGGCTAGTGCGTCTACTTCGTCTGTTTCCGGCACACCATCCACCCTCTTGTCCCGTGTTTGACTCTGTTCAGTTTTCTGCATGTTTTGGGGACCTTTTTTTCCACAGAACACCAGGAAGAAAAAAAAAAAGAAAACTTCTGTATCCTTTTATTTATTACCATCGGAATACACCGGTTTAACATCTTGAAGCGAACCGTTTTTGATACAATTTTGGTCAAAAGGAGAAACTGCTCGTAACTAGCAACTTATTGTTTTTTTCCAAATTGTTTTTGTGAAATCAATGGACTAAACCTCTATTCATATTAGCAATTACTATTTTCCATTTTTTCTTTTTCAAAGTCGTTCGCTGCAAATGAGCCACGCTCTGGAAAAAAGGGCTTAATGTATCTCCGTGATACATGATACCAAGCAAATCATCACATGATGATAAATCCATCAAGTCCATTTTGTCTAACAAGTGATTGAATCATTAGGTAGACTTGCCCTTGGACTTCAGAAAATCGATCAATAGCAAAAAGTTTCGGCGCAGGTCAGCCTGCGCGGACTGCGCAGGCTGACCTGGTAGATACTTTTTGCAGATGTATTAAGCCCCCTTTTCACAGAGCATGGCTCAAATGTTTTTCAGAAGGTAGTGAGTTGTGGTTAATAATATTGACGTCACCTCGTATTTATCTTATCTCAATATGAGAATTATCTTTTTTTTCCCCGTCAGACATTCAGTTTAACTTCCGTCTAGGGATTCATTATTTTCGTTTTCAAAGTATTGATCCAGCAAGAGAAATCAATATTAAAACTGCCAACTCCAAATACAAAATCGCGAACCCTGCGTATTCAGTTTTATTCGAAGGAAATATTTCAGGTTATCGGACCGGGTGGCGTCGAGATCAGACTGTCCGTTCTAGTTTAGCTTAACCCTTTCCCAAACGACAAATTTTGGACTGGTCCAAATTGAAAGAGTTTGCAGACGACAATTTTAAAATTGATGAAAATGGAAGAAAGGTCTCAAAAAGGGTAGAAAACACTGTGGGAAAAGGAGAAATTGCTCGTTATGAGCAATTTCTACTTTTCCCACAGTGTTTTCAAAAGACTTGTACTGCAGACACGTGAAAACCAGGGCTTGTTTGGGAAAGGGTTAAACATATTTATTGCCCTATATACATGCTTACAGAAGCGATACATACAACAAAATTTAGAACAAAGACTGATACATGTACATTAGTAAAGGGGCCTGGCCACAAGTTCTCACAACTTAGGTTCGGCTACTGCACTTTATAAAATCTAAGAATTAAAACTGCCCCTCCTTTCCTCTTTAAAAAGGTTGGAGTTTTTTTTGCCAAATAGAGGTCGAATTATTTGAGAGAGCTGTTGAGACACAATGGTCTTACAGAAACATGACAGTAAAGAAATAGATTTATTGTTAGACTATGCTATTAGATACGTAATTATTAGACACGTTTCACTTTACATTGAAAACACTTTTTTTACACTTTTTTTTTTCAGGATTATTTGTTGCTTGAAAGATTTGTCCTAATGTATTACTTTCATAAAATGCATTATTGATATTCTAATGGTTTACGTTCATAAAATATATTATTATTAGCAGTAGTACTAGTAGTAGTAGTAGTGAAAGTGTAATTTTGATACCTTTTCAGCTTGATATGTTCACCTGCAAGTCGTAACGAAGACTAAATACAAATTGCATACATCAAGACAACTACTTCAATTCCAAAAGAGCCGTATAAATAAAAAATATATATATAAACCGTTATAAAATATCTCCTTTAGGTTCTTTGAGACATTCTACCGGGTTCACAAAGTATTTCGCCTCTATATTCTCTTATCAGAATAGCGCTCTAACTTACGAATATGTAGTTATATATGTGGGCAAAAACCTTCCACCCTTTACCTGACGATAAAATGCTGGACTTGTCCGAATTGAAAGCACTTACAGACGACACATGAAATACGTCTCAAATAATGGGACTTGTCATTGAAAGTCTGGTGAAAAACATTGTGGGAAATGGGGGAAAATGCTGGTTACCAGCATTTCTTTTCCTTTTCCCACATTGTTTTCAAAAGCGTTCTACGTTAAAACTCGGGGTTGTTTGGTAGGGGATTAAGTAATGACAGGGTTTCGGGTAACTTGATATCTACGATCATAAGCTCAGGTATATATAGAGTTGTCCTTTATGTATGTTCACCCTAAAATCTCCTTTTAAAATTAACTGAAAATTTCCAGCTTACAGCCAAAAATCGAACCCTTCAATTTCAAAGTTCTTTTCGCCGCCAAAAAAAAATCATACCATTCCGAACGGCGTAGATCAAAGATCAGACTGCACGTTGTGTGCAGTCTGATCTTTATCTACACTGTCCGGAAAAGCTACACATGGTTATGCTTAGTGTTAATGTATTCATTTTAGCTGGCGGGGGGAGGGGGCAAACTGTCCTAAAGTAGATAGAAATAGAAAGGTTTTTAATACCGTATTACACTGATACCTTGATTGTGTAACGTATTTTGTGTCAAATACATATCCTTGACTAATAGAGCTGTGCTCTGTGAAAAGGGAATTTAATGCATCTGGGGGAAAAAAATATCGACTCATGTCAGCCTGCGCAGTCCGCGCAGGCTGACATGAGTCGAATTTTTTTCCTGTTTGTAAATTTTTCTACATGTCAAAGGACCAGTCTACCGCATGATTCACTCGACTGTTAGACAAACAGGCTTTCATGGTTCCGTAATTATATTATGACTTCCTAAATATCGTGCACGTCGGAGATGTATTAATTAACCCTTTACCACACAATGCCGCCTTTTGACGCCCCTGGGAAAGAAGCCTTTTGAAAACATTGCGGGAAAAGGAGAAAATGCCGGTAACCAGCATTTTCTCCTTTTCCCACAATGTTTTCTACCCTATCAAAGAAAAATTGCACCATTTGAGCCACATTGAAATTGTCGTCTGCAAATGCTTTCAATTTGGACAAGGCTAAAATTTTGTCGTCTGGTAAAGGGTTAAAGCTCGTTTTGCCAGAGCGCTAATCAAATATACTTGTAATGTGGGAGTTGAAGCTATCATGTTAATCCGTCATATGATTTTCCTTTAATGTTAACAGTTGAAGGACATCTTGGAGGAAGTAGGTTGTATTCTTGCGCTCGTAGTTATGATCATTGTATGAATGCAGGACCCAGGTTTGATCGTAGTAACCAGTTAAATGTCTTTCATAAGCATGATAACATGTTACATTTTGAGAATCTCATTAACAAACATATATAAAAATGGTATACATTTGGAGAAGAGAGAGAGAGAGAGAGGCAAGCCTGCGGATATAAATCCAAACAGACAGACATATGGACAGACAGACGAAGGTATACAGGTGAAGTGAACAAACAAGGTTTTGGTTTGTCTTTCCACGGCATGGTGCAAATCCGTACCTGCTGTATGACTGGTCATCTCCATCCAAAAATGTAAACAATGAGTCATTATGCCCTGTCTGTCTGTCTGTCTGTCTGTCTGTCTCTCTCTCTCTCATATATATGTATCGGATACACGGCTAAACAACAGGAAACATTTTATACTGAATGCCTTAAAACGTTTATTTCATAAAATAAATTATCTTATTTCAAAATATATACAACTCTAAATTACAAATTTAATCAAAAACGAGAACACACCAACAAAATGTTGACCTTAATGACGTTATCAACAACAGAACAAGAGAACCAATGACCCTAAAGCGCTCACCTGTATAAAGTCATCTAGGATTGAAAAAGCTGGAGAGATCTTGGTTGTGATGATGTAAAATACATGAATGTAAGTGACCAACTTTTGATCCGACGTGATCCATTTTTCTACTTGTCCGAGATATCATCAAGACAAACGTTCTGATCAAGTTTCATGAGTATCCGACCCAAAATGTGGCCTCTAGAGTGCACACAAGGTTTTTTTCTAAGATTTATTCCAGTGACCTACTCTTTGACCCGACGTGACTCAATTTTGAGCGTGTGAGATATCATAAGGATAAACATTAATGAATACAAGACGGAAATTGTGGCCTCTAGAGTACACACAAAGTTTTTTCTAAAATATTGCCCATTGACTTTCTTTTGGACCTGGCATGACCAAATTTTGCACTTGTATTAGGAATCAAGACAAACGTTCTGGCCCAACTTTCCTGAGTATCCAATAGTAAATGTGGCCTCTAGAGCGCACACAAGGTTTCTTCTGAGATTAGTCCCAGTGACCTACTTCTGACCTGATGTTACCTACCTTTTGACACGATGTGACCTAATTTCCCAACTTATCCAAGATATCATCAAGACAAACACTCTGACATACATGTATTTCATGATTATCTGACGAAAGATATGGCCCCAAGAGTGTACACAATGTTTTTCTAAGATTTGTCCCAGTGACCTACTTTTTGACCCGACGTAACCCAATTCTTTCCTAAGGTTTGTCAAACCTTAGGAAAGAATTGGGTTACGTCGGTACTTTTTGACCAACGTGACCCAATTTTGAACGTTTACCTGATACCATCAAGACAAATATTCTAAGCAACTTTCATGAGTATTCGACCGACAATGTGGCTTCTAGGGCGCATACCAGGTACATGTAAATGTTGACGCCTGGACGGCGGACGTCGCACGACGGAGACAGAACGGTCACAAAAGCTTACCTTGAGCACTTTGTGCTCAGGCGAGCTAAAAAATCTTCGTCATTTGGGGCTTTCTTTTTTCATCAGCTCTTCCCTGCGCACTGCTGTACCGATCCTTCAATATAGGCCTATAATATAGAACTTGTGACATTCAACAATTCACCATACGACAGAATTTAAGACTTATTCAGAATTGAAAGCAACTGGAGACGACAAATTAATCGTCACTCAAATGATGGGATTTGTCATTGTAAGGTTAGAGAACATTTTGAGGAAAAACAAGAAAGTGCTGGTACAAACACCTCTCTTTCTCTAAATGATTCCTGTACTACCAAACACAAATCCCATCATTTGATCCACATTCTATTTGTCGTCTGTAAATGCTTTCAAAATGGACGTCTCAAATTCTGTGGGCTGATAAATAGTTGAACTCTTTTGTCTGGCGTTCGGTTTCACTTTCGCTTAAAGATAAATCACATTTCGTTTTCATAATATTAATAAATTTTGTTAAAATTTTGGTTAATTTTTATAGTTACATTGCAACTCATATAATTATGATCTTTCCTTTTTTGAGATAACTTACCTAAGTTGATTTTACTCTCTTAGATAGATTTACTTTTCAAATAAGCAAAAGTTTTTATACACAAAAGATTTCACTTATGACATACACAAAACACTTGTAACGAAAATTCCATTGACATACATGTATATATAATTATAGTCATAACCATAAAAATTTAGAAGTTACAGTTGAACAAAGAAACCCGTATTCTATTGTAGACGCTTTGTTTAAATCTATACTAAACGACAAAATTTTAGACTTGTCCAATTTGAAATCATTTGACTTCGACATCTGTAACTTGACCTAGAAAGGGTGGAAAACATTATGGGAAAAGGAGAAAATACTGGTTACCAGCATTTTCTCCTTTTTTTCACAATGCTTTCTAAAGCTTTTTTTTTTTTTCGGGTCGTTAAAAGGTGGGATCATTACAGGGTTAACTCTTTACCAGGCGACAAATTTTAAACTTTTGTCAAAATTGAAAGTAATTAATTGTTTTTTGTCTTTGAAAGGGTAAAGCCGTTGTTGGAAATGGAGAAATGCTAGTTACCAGTATTTCCCACAAAGTCCTTTACCCTTTCAAAGATAAATTCCTTCATTTGTGCCGCATATATATCGTCTGCAAATGTTTTCTATTTGACAAGTCTAAACTTTTGTCGTTTGGTAAAGAGTTCAGCTTATTAATCACGCAAATTCGTTTTTAATAAGTTCTGACAATGGGAGATAAAAGTCAGTTACTTTCCACTACTGAATAAGGAATTACTTGGATTTTATTCTTGACATTCTTTGCACTGTTTAGGAATGTTCAGGTTTAAATATCTCCTTCAAAATTTATCAAACCACAAATTTGATCTATTTGATGCGTTTCAATGGTAATAGTATGTGAAATTCGTTTTGCAATATTATGAAGACCTTGCATATACATCATAAGTCAGATTATAACAATCGCAACATATCTTAGTAAATCAAGGATAAAAAACAAAGGAAATCAAAGAAAAGGACCCACTTGTAATTTGGTAACCGTAGTTTTTATCTAACAAGGAAGATAATTTGAATTTCACTTTTGTTTCCTATTGCGATAAAGACTTGGTCTTTTGGACTTCGAATAGGAGGCAAATATGTTACTACAGCGCTTCAGCCAAAGAAAGTTATCCCTTTTCCTTAACTTATTTCTAAGTCATGATTCAGCCATTTCGCTTCAAATTTTTAAACTAAAATAACTAAACACGTGATTATGTTTTTAAAGGAACAATTAGTTACAAAATACATGTAGTTCAATAGACATGTGTAATCTATCGGCCTATTAACTGCGACCAAACTGGCTCTTCCATCGAAGCAAGTTAGCTCCCTTATTTAAGGAAATCATTACTCAGCTTTTTTCCCCGATTTTAACTCTTAAGCTGCTAAGCGCGACTCACTGACCTCACTGCACGTTCAGTGCAGTTTGATCTTGATCTACACTGTCCGATAAGGAGATATTTCTCTCCAAAATACCTTTGAAATAGCGAAATTATAGGTATTACTACCGCCTTGAAAGTTTCATTTCACCTATTTAGCAGGATAAGGGTTAAAGTTTTGTTCAGCCATTTCGTTTCAAGACCTGGAAAGCTTGCCATTGGCACGTAGTCATGCTGCCACACGTTTTGTCTTCCCTTAGCACCGGACAGTACATGCCCGGCTGGGTTGCCCTCTGGGTAATCTGTCTGGTCCGAAACTGTATACCAAATCCACAGGTTTTGGAACACGCAGACCAGTCTGACCATTGAGATACCTGGCATGCTGAGGTCTTAGCTGGAAAAAGAAAGCAGATTTCTGTCACGGTTCAGTCAAAGGTATTTGATATGATTGACTGCATAGTGTATTACGCCGCTTTCAACATTATTTCAGTCAGATCAAGGCCCCAGTTCAAATATTCATGTATGCGCTGGGTTTTACCAGTACTAGGCTTGGGCTTTGATAGATCCAGTGAGGCTCGAGCTCGCGGCCTCCAAGTTATGAGCCCTACACTTTACCACTGAGCCAAGCAGGACCCCTTAGGTGTTTGATAAAAACTGATGGTGTGGCAAACTTCATTTTTAATTTACAGTACTCTTTTTTATATCCAGTAAAACAACCTCATGGAAAAAAAAACCTGAATTCTTTAGCAAACGATAAAGTTTATGACTCGTCTGCTTTGAAAGCACTAGCAGACGACAGATCTAATGTTGCTCAAATGATGAGACTTCCCTTTCAAAAAGTAGAAAACATTGTTGGAAAACAAGCATTTTCTCCTTTTCCCACATTGTTTTCAAAGGTCTTCTTTCGAGAGTCGTTAAAAGTGGGGATTGCGTGGTAAAAGATTAAAGTATTCAAATTAAAGAGGCGAGTAGTGAGTCATTTTTTTTACTACTCATATACGAGTATGTTTCTTTTACTATTGAAAAACGTAACCATGCTGTAATCCTACGCATGCGCTTGATATTTTTTTCCATCGCGGACGGACATTTGTCGAGGGCTATGTGACATGCACTTCCGGTTAAACAAAGTAAAAGCACTGAGCTAAGTTGTAGCTTATCATTGAATAAAACCATGATCGAGAGAAATTTAGAGACGGGTTCACGCTATTTGCGAAATGCCTCACCCCTCCCCAAATCTTTCGAAGCTAAAACGCATGTTTTTTAAAGACTAAAGTATCCATAAGTAAATCTATTTGAATACAAATTCAGATTATGCTTGTGAAAGATAACTATAAGTCTATCAGGTGAAATTATATTGGCGAAAGTTCTTAAACTAAATCATCATTTTTTTTTTATTTAAGTTAATAACAAAACTATAAAAAGAAAAACGCACGAATATTAATTTAAAAACTTCGGTTTATAAAAGACAGCTGTCAGTCTCTCAGTAAAAAAAATACTAGTGCGAGTTCCCAAGAAGCAAATCATCAATAATTAAAACTATCAACAAATTATGGAGAGAAATACGCTTTTGTGTACATTCCGATTCGAATTCTTCAAATATTATGGCAGCCTCTTATTAGGGCGGGATTTGTTTATGCATTGGGTGTTTGCTTTAATGTAATTGAAATCAAACAGGATACTTCCTCATTTCCCAGTTTTAACGACGAGTTGTACATTCTGTTTATGAATACCGTTTCAAGATAGAAGTAGCACAAGGAAAAAATAAAAAAAAGAAAATGGCTCTTTTAGATAGTACAAAAAACGTTTTGGAAAAAGGAGCAATCGCTTGTAACAAACAATTTATCTTGATTCGCGTAATATTTCTTAAAATCACAATATACTGGTAATCGAGCAAGTAATGATGCCGATTCCACTCTCGCATTCGACTTATAAAGGTTTCATTTCGGTTTTGATTGATTGTTTAAATGGAGCTTTACGCCGCTTTCAAATTATTTCCGTCGAATAACGACGATAGCTCTACCGCAATACTGGGGTGGGATTATGAAGTGTATTGCACAAAGGCACTCCTACAGCTCACTCCTTACCCATGGCCACTTCGGTCCCACTAAAGGCTAAATAATAATTATAAATACCGCCACCCATTGGCAAAGCTCGTTGAAGAGATCGGAAATACTATTATTTTCGGTTCTGTTTGACGTCAGCATGGACCAATATAAATAATGTTTGGTTTCGAGACTTCACTGGGTGAGAAATGCCCCTATACCAAACGATCTGAGGAAAAAAAGCTATTGAAAACATTGTTGGAAAAGGAGAACCAGCATTTTCTTCTATTCTTAAAAAATGTTTTCTATTCTTTTAAAGACAAATCGCACTATCTTGGTCACATTTACATTGTCGTCTGCAAATGCGCTTAATTTGGACCAAACTTTATTTTTCTCTGATAAAGAGCTAAAATGGTGCCTCCTTGTAAGAATGCTTAGAAAGTTGGCCGTACGTTCCCTTCAGTGACAGATAAGACTAAACAAATCTTTGTTAATAAGACATAGCTAGAATTCTTGTTTACAATAATAGTAGAGTCGACGTGTGTAGCCCTTTGTCTTAACAGCTGAATCAGCCATACATAATGAGTTGTGATATTGATTGTGTTACTACTGTTTTTGTTTTGAAAATGAGCAACTACTCAAAGCAGGCATTTTGAAAGAAAAAACAAATGTCTGTCTCGAAAATTTGTGTGTACCTATATGTACTCTGACCACTTCAATGCTGATTTTTCCAGCCAAAACGATTCTGAAACTGCAATAGGTCTACATGTATTTTGACCATTTTTATTCACCGAAAAGGTCAGCGTTCTCAGGGTTAACTCTTTTAATAGTTTACGTTGACCGGTTCTTGCGACGGATGACCATCTTTATAAGACTTTGTGCGCAGTGAAACAAATGTACATGTTATTCAGCGCAAATGAAAGAGAAAGCGGGAAAAAGTGTACCGACCTTTTGGAGAATCATCTTGTGGAGCCATGATTTCGTTCTGTTTTTCTAGTTTCGCCTTGTCAACAACTCGATCAATAATTCGCTCAACTTCCGGTATTACTTCTTTCACGTCATCATAAATCTCGAGGTGACGTTCTTGTTTCAGTGTTGGCAAACTCTTGCCTTTGCGGCGATACTCGGATAATTTCGTGAGTTTTACTTTGGCTATAGGCGGGAGTACGATCATATTCGGATAATAGAAAGAGCTTGCAGAGTGACTTGGTTTTGTTGGTGATAACTTGTAGATCTTTTCTTGGGGTTCAGCTGGCCAGTCAGGGGAGGTAAATGTTAACCCTTTGTCCGTCCCAGCGTCCATTGGATACAGGTTCAATTCTATAACGGACTTCCATCGTTTGCGATCACAGAGGTCAAATGTCGCTATGCCAACAAACCAATCGGGGCTCGGAACTATTTTTACCATAAAGGAAAGCTGAAAATTGAAAATTGAATTCATTTTACTTTTTGCTTGATATCGACATAAATAACGATGGTTTACTCAAGTCTAATAAAGGCAATTTTGCAAGCGTTGGAGTGATAAGATCTATTGCACGGCTCAACTCGGCTCAACTTCTCAGAGAGAAAATCTATAAAATTTTGAGCTAACTTATAATTTAAGACTATAGAGAGGATGTTTTTCGGTGAAAGATCGAAAGAGTGGAAATATTACCGTATGATGTTCACGAGATGCAGTAAATCAATTTTAATCTTCAACAAAAAAACAATCTCAAATTTTCTATTCATTTGATGCTTCTAACCTCTTTTTTATGGGGGGGGGGGGGGGGGGGGGGGGCACTTGCAAAGTACAGGGGAGCTCTCGGTATTGCCATGCCAGTAAGTTAATCAATCGATAAATTTACCGGTCGAAACGTTGGAATTATCAAACCTTAATCCATCCTTTTTTCCCGATAAACTACCGAAAAGCATGAAATAAGAGCGTTCTTATTGCATTTTTTAAAATCATCTTTTCTCATTTGTATGAAGGCAACATGCATAAATGCGTTTAAGGTGCCCTTTCTTTTAGACCCAGTTCCTTATTCTCAGCAGCGTTTGATCGGAAAATCATGTTACGGTTATTCACACTTTAGCTCAATTCCATAAACTGGTACATATCCTGGTGGTCTACTATTGCCGAGTTAAAGTCTCGTTTGTATGACCACTTAAACCAGCTCACGTGAATGGCTCTCTTGTCCATAACTACTTACCATATATAGAAAACGGACCCTGAAAGGGGTCGTATATAGATATGAGCCATGCGAAAAGTTTCGGCCTAGGTCATCCTAGGTCGATACTCCCCCCACCCCCACCCCAATGCATTAAGCCCCCTTTTCATGGAGCATGACTCATATATGTCTAAACTATCCTTGACCGAACCTTTGCCATAATATCATTGACAATCAAAATCCATTCTAAAGAAAGTTGGCCGCCCACCCACTCAAAAAATCATGTCTGCAGTGGTTATTTCATGAATGTGTTTCTTATAATGAGATAGTTGATATGAGCAATTCTCTGTGAAAAAATGTTTAATGCATCGGCAAAAAAAAAAAAAAAAATCGACCCAGGTCAGCCTGCACAGTCCTCGCAGGCTGACCTAGGTCAAACCTTGTTGCTATTAGTCAATTATCTACATGTCTAAGGACAAGTCTGCAGAATGATTCAGGTGGATGTTTGACAACATGGATTTTATGGATCCCTAATTATGTGATGACTTGCTTGGTATAATGCATTACGGGGATGCATTAAACTCTCTTTCGCCAGAGCGTGGCTCATATATTTTATTGTAGGCTTATCGCAAGTTAACGCTTTACCAAATGACAAAATTGTAGACCAGTCCAAATTGAAAGCTTTTGCAGACGAGAAAATAAATGTGACTCAAAAATTGAAATTTGTTTTGGAAAGAGTAGAAAATATTGTGGGAAAAGGAGAAAATGCTGGTTACCAGCATTTTCTCCTTTTCCCACAATGTTTTCTGAAGGCTTCTTTCCCAGGGTCGTGAAAACCCGGGATTGTCTGGTAAAGGGTTAAATGGTCCTCTACGAACATAAGGTAAATGGTTCATTGTGGTCTGTCCTCTGCTTATACGTATGATTAAAGAAAACCTATCGGGAGACCAACCACAAAGGCAGTCTGACGACATCTGCATTCATTCTAGGAAGTTACTGGTCCGATTCATGGCTGGGTAGTAACTATGGAGCTTGAAGCCGTTGATGTACGGGGCAAGTCTTCTCCGAGGCGAACAGATGTTTGGTATATGTATCTTGAAAAGGAAATACTGTGACAAGTTCTTCGAATATTTGTTTCAGGAAAAGCAGTGTTGACGGAGGGCAATTATACGAAAATAGAAACAAATAACATCAATGTGTAGGTAGAGAAAGTAATGACAAGTCAGACCTTTGTATGCCTTCCATCTGCGATGAAATTCGTCACAGTTTTCCCAAGCCCTCCTAAAATGGGTGCCGCGGTAAATGTGTCCTTGACCCCGCCGTAACCTTGAGCCTCGATATCGAATCCTTTAGTATTGGCATTTTCTGCGAACATTTGAACCGACTCTGAGGCGTACGCGTCTTCCTTCCACATTGTGTAAAGGTCTGAATGGCTGCGACCTAAAATTTGAATTAAAAAAAAAAACTGAAATAACTAAAATAACAACTTACAGCTTCAGTTACTCAAAATATTAAAGTATTTGTTTGTTATAGCGTCAAACCTTTTGAAAGAACCAACCAGTATCAGACTAAAGTTTGATCAGGCACATTTAGTTCCCGAGTCCTAATTTGTAATGCCAAGGCACCAGACAGGAAGGCATATCGAAACCATTGTTTTAACTAGTTCGTGGCCATATCAGAAGGACTCCCATCCCAACTGGAATTCGAACCTTAGAACTTCCACTCCATAGGCGAATGCCAAATCTACATAGAGGGAATAATATAGATTTGGTATCACGTGACTTCCTATTATCAAGTGTCCTATGTACAGGGATTTCGCTTAATTGAAAATAGATTGAAATTTACGATATTTAATCTTTTTATGTACTTTTATTGGCTAGCTCACAGCTTTGCTGTTTGTTTCTATAAAATGTATGTCCAGTGGCCTACACACGAAACCAAAAAAAGAAAAGTACCTCGACCAATTGCATTTTTGCAATCCTACCTCAAACCTAACTACTCTTGAAAAATCACAGTGAAAAAGGCCCTTCCGGGTGGTAGACCATGTTCCTTTATGTGGGCAGAGGCACAAAATAGTTCCTCAAGAAAGAGCAGCACTCAATTTCCACAGAAATCGTCAAATCGTCAAATCAAAACCAGAGACACATTTTAGACATGTCCTTCCATATTCGCTGATAAAAGAGTACAGCAGAAGTGCTTGCTGTCAAATTTTCAAACGGGACTACTTTTGATGACTACGAACCGGAAGGAGTTCGCAGTGGTGCGACAGCAACAGCAGAAATTGCAGCAACAACGAAGTACAAAGGTATGTTACGTTGCTTTATCTGTTTATCCCTTTCAGCGCCATAGCCGAAAACAGGGACTTTCGCGCACGACATAGATCAAGATCAGACTGCTCAGAACATATTGTCTGATCTTGGATCCATGCCCGGTCCGCTTGCTTAATCAATCCTTTAAGATATTTATGAATGTTGCTGGGTATCAGCGCATTGTATTGCTAAGTTGTCGACAGATTTTGAGTTCATCTATGTAGTGCTGAAAGATGGTTTAACCCATAACCTTATACGACTTTTACTCTTCTATAGAAATCAGCTTTTTGAAATATTGTGGGTAAAAGGCGATAACTGCTTTTAAAAGAAGCTGCTCCATTCCTACATCCCTTCTTAAAAACGATTCATAACAACGGCATCACAAAAACCGAAGCAACGGGGGAGGGGGCGGGGTGTCTTTCCCCCCCCCCCCCCCCATTATATACCAAATTCGATAATTTGGTATCTGTTTGCCCGAGACGTTCTTCAGAACTTCAGAATAATCAAGGCAATTAGACTCCCAGTCATTGTGAAAGGTCTTGCAAAGGCCTTAGAATTCAGAAATAGTACAGAATTTAGAACTGTATACCACCACAAAACTGCTGGCACGCCTTGTTCTCTAAAAAGTACTAGTGTGGTTACAAAGCCTTCTTTGTTTTTAACCAGACAACAAAACTTACGCCGTACACAGACCGAAAGTATTTTAGCCATGCTCTGTGAAAACTGGGCTCAATGCATCTGCAAAAGTATCGACCCAGGTCAGCCTCCGTGATGCGCCCAGGCTAACCTTGGCTGAAACTTTTCGCTATTTGTCAGTTTTCTGCAGGTCAAAGGACCACTGTACCTCATGATTCATTGTTATACAAAACGGATTTCGTGGATCTAATAATACTGTGATGACTTGCTTGATATCATGCATCACGGAGATGCATCAAGCCCCCTTTTGTCAGAGCATGGCTCATTTACAATTGACGAACTTAATGCCACTCAAACCATGCACTTTATCAAAGGGTATAAAGGATTGTGGAAAATGCTGGTCAACCAATTATTGCATACTTGTAAAAACGATCTGCCTATTTTGCAGATTTTCACAGATTCCTGTAAGATCGATTTCTAATCGAAAAAGGTGGTATAACCATTATAGCGCCTAGACGCTTTCATTCGAGCCTTGCTCTGTGAACATCTGCAAAATGTATCGATCATGTCAGCCTGTACAGTTCGCGCAGGCTGACAAAGATCGAACATTTTTGCTATTTGTTAATTTTCTGCATGTCAAAGGACTAGTCATCTTCATGATTCAGTCTGGTGTAAGACAAAATGTTTTTTTTTTTCGGATCCTTAACTCTTTACCAAACGACAAAATTTTAGACCAGTCCAAATTGAAAGCATTTGCAGACGACAAAATTAAGGTGACCCAAAAATTAATATTTGTGCTGGATCGGGTAGAAAACATGGTGGGAAAAGGAGAAAATGCTGGTTACCAGCATTTTCTCCTTTTCCCACAATGTTTTCAAAAGGTTTCTTTCTCAGGGTCGTTAAAAGTTGGGATTGTGTGGTAAAGGGTTAATTAAGTAATGGCTAACTTGGTATAAAGCATCACGGAGATCCATTATACCCATTTCTTGCAAGGGCACAGCTCATCTATATAACATTCAGTGCCTTGAATAGAGGATTTTTTTTTTCTTCTTGCAGTAAACGAAATCTGGAAGATTGTCGCTAAAGGAGAAATTGCTCCTCGCGAGCAATTTCTCCTTACGCCACAGAGTTTTCAAATATACTGATGTTTATATCTTAATTTATGCTGGCTATCCATATCTCGATAGAATGTTTTCAAATTCGTCTCCTGCACCATTATTTCGGAAGATAACGAGATTAGAAAACAACAATGACAACCACTACTACTACCTCTACAACATCATCAACTACTATCATCACTGCTAATGCTGCCAAACTCTAGAAAAGGGGGTTTAATGCGTTTCCGTAATGCATTAAAACAAGCAAATTATTATATAGTTATGGATCCCAAAAAATTCATTTTGTTAACAACCTATCGAGCCATGAGGTAGAATGGTCCTTTGACATGCAGAAAATTGACCGATAGCAAAATGTTTCGGCCCGAGTCGACCTGCGCGGACTGAGGTCGACTTGGGCCGATACTTTTTGCAGATGTAATAAGCCCCCTTTTCACAGATCACGGCTCATTTCCATTTTTGCCAGCACTACTACTACTACTAAGACATCGTCAACTATCGCAATTTCTTTCTGTTATCGATCCATACAATAGTTTTGATAATATTGATGATAGCTCTTACCTATTAACTTGGACCACTGGGCTGGAGGTCTAAATTTTGGATACATTCTGGGATATTCTCTTTCAGACCATAGCCCTTGGAAAGAGAGTTCATACTCCGCGATGATATTCTGTTTGCACTTCCCATTGAGTCTCTTATTCTTCCCTCGTCTGTTTTTCTTTCTGTCTTTCTTCGCAGAATCACAAATCGTGGACACAAGCAACAAAACGACACATAGCTGCATGGAGATTTTGTGGAAATTCATTTTTGTTGCAATTAGTGGAAACTTAACTTATAGAACAACTTATATACAGTTTTGCTAATCTTAAACTATTCTAGCCGTAACTGTCAGTCAATGCTTTTCTCAAAGATATTGTTCGTAAACTGTTCCCTCGAAAATCATATGATCTAAATACAAATCAATAAATAAACAGTAATGAATAAAAGATAAGGAATGTTTCTGTCTTAAATTGAGATCACAATTTTTCACCTTTTACAATAAAAACAAATATCTGATGTGTACAGTAGTAATATCAGTCATATCAATACGCTTAGCGATGCACGTCTGGAAGCGTGCGCGTGTTTACGCATGTTTATATAGGCACGCGCCAGAAATTTACGAGTAAGATACTTGCTGAGACGTGACTCTGTTTTTTTTTCAGAGAGCAGTATCAGAAACTTTGCTTTATCTCGTGGGACATAAATATTATGCCTGTTTATTCGACTTCCATATTCTTCTTCATCTTTATTGCATTACTGAAAAGCCACCGATACATGCAGCCCAATGTAATATAAATGGCGCTCTGGCAAAGGGGGGTTTGATGGACCTTCGTAATGTATTGTTCAAAGCAAACGTTAAATCAACCCTTTACCACAAATCCCGACTTTTAACGACCCTGAAGAAAAAGCCTTTTGAAAACATTGTGGGAAAAGGAGAAAATGTTGGTAACCAGCATTTACTCCTGTTCCCACAATGTTTTCTATCATTCCCAAATCAAATTTCAATTTTTAAGCCACAGTTGATTTGTCGTCTGCAAATGCTTCCAATTTGGACTGGTCTAAAATTTTGTAGTTTGGTAAAGAGTTAAAAGAGACTGAATTCGGACGCAGAACAGTCATTTGACAGGCAGAAAATTGACCAACAGCAAAACGGTTCGACCCGGGTCAGCCTGCGCAGTCTGCACAGGCTAAACTGGGCCGATACTTTTTGCAGATGCATTAAATCCCCTTGTCACGGTGCATTATATAAATACCCATTTAACTCTTTACCAAACGACAAAATTTTAGACTTGTCCAAATTGAAAGCATTTGCAGACGACAAAATAAACGTGACTGAAAAAATGAAATTTGTTTTGAGAAGGGTAGAAAACATTGTGGGAAAAGGAGAAAATGCTGGTTACCAACATTTTCTCCTTTTCCCACAATGTTTTCAAAAGGCTTCTCTTCCAGTGTCGTTAAAAGTCGGGATTATGTGATAAAGAGTTCAGAAAATTTCTTCGCTTTATATGTATTTATTCAGCCGGAGGTAACAGAAACGAAACATTTGACAAGATTTGGTCAATCTGTAATTCATTCCTTAATGTAAGCATAGGTATAAACTGAACACGATGAATGTGACATTCTCCTGAAGCCATCAATATTCAAAGTAGAGGTGGTGCAGGCGAACTATCAACTAAATTATCGCCTCGCTCTCTACGGTCTCGAATCATAATTCTATTAAACTGCAGCGTTTATGTTTTCAATATCATGGAATGAACCAACATTGTTAAACAAATTTCCACAATTATCGCGTTCGCGTTATACTTACAGTCATTTTGAATCTTTCTGCAATGACAGGGTACACTTACTGTTACCCATTAAAGGAAGTTGAGGTAAGCGTCAGTTTCTTATTGTCAATTTACATATAGCTCGGGCTGACATGGGCCGAAACGTTTTGCCATCGGTCAATTTTTTTGCATTTCAAAGGACCAGTCCACCTCATAATTCAGTCGGTTGTCAGACAAAATGGATTTATTTGATCCCTAATTATGTGATGGCTTGCTTTGTACAATGCATCAAGGAGATGCATTAAACCCCCTTTTGCCAGACCGGGGCTCATATACTTGGAGCTTAAAGGGTTATGAATGTGTATAAACATGGATTATAATTCAAACTCAGGCCTTTTCGGTGAGAGCAGGTGTATACGCTGGCAAAAAGGGAGCTTGTTGCATCTCCGTGAACCATGATACCATGCAAGTCATCACATAGTTATGGATCCATTAAGTTAATTTTGTCTAACAACCGGCTGAATCATAGGGCGAAATGGTCCTTGCATATGCAGAAAACTTACCAATAACAAAAAGTTTGGGCCCAGGTTAGACTGCCCGGACTGCGCGGGCTCACCTGGGCCGAAACTTTTTGCAGATGCATTCAGCTCCTTCTTCATAGATAATGGCTCAAATATGAAACATCGGACAGGGTAGATCCAAGATCTGACGGCACGTTCGGTGGCTGATCTGAATCTGCACTTTCTGGGAACAAACATTTTGCGATTTCGTTGGCGAAGAGTAATTGTAAGATAAATTTGTGGTATTCCAGGTTATTTTTCAAGAAGCAGACGGCCAACACCCCTGTCTTTTATGTCTGGGTAACATCCGGTTTCACTCAATGTTTTCACACAAACCCAGTGTGGTACAGCTACTTACGTACCCTCAAAGACTAATTGGCTTATCAGCCGGTATAGCGCAGCTTTTGATATTTTTTGTGGTTTTGTTGACCGTGTAAATCACGGTCAGAATATACCAGTATGCTGTGCTGTTTTATCTTGGATCTACACTATTTGATACAGTGAGATTTTTTCGGTGCAAAGAACTTTGAAATCGCAATCTTTGGTGTTTTAATTTTGAGAAGATCTTTTCAATTAATTTATATTGCAGTTTAGCCCTTTACCAAACAATTTCGTGTTTAACCACCCTGACGAAAAAGACTTTCAAAAACATTGCAAGAAACAGAGTAAATTCTGGTAACCAGCATTGTCTCTTTTTCCCAACAATGTTTTCAACACATTCAGTCACAGTTCCCATCATTTCAGCCACATTTAAACTGTCGTCTGCATACGCTTTCAATTTGGACAACTCTAAAAGTTTGTCGTATGGTAAAGGGTTGGGGATTACATGTATATACCGATCAGTGTTATATAGCTGTAATATCCGCTTGTGCTTACCGTGTCTGGCAGATTCTCACATAGACATACTAAATAAATGTACATGTATTTAATCTTTACCAAACGATAAAATTTCAGATTCGACCAAATTGAAACCATCTGCAGACGACAAATAAAATGTGGCTCTAGCAATGGAATTTATTTTTAGTAGGGCAGAAAACATTAATGCAATCATTTTCTCCTTTTCCCAAAATATTTTCAAAAGCCCTCTTACTTAACCCTTTCCCAAACAAGCCCTGATTTTCACGTGTCTGCAGTACAAGTCTTTTGAAAACACTGTGGGAAAAGGAGAAATTGCTCGTAACGAGCAATTTCTCCTTTTCCCGCAGTGTTTTCTACCCTTTTGAAGAACTTTCTGTCATTTTCATCAAATTTAAAATTGTCGTCTGCAAACTCTTTCAATTTGGACCAGTCTAAAATTTATCGTTTGGGATAGGGTTAAGGTCGTTAAAACTGGGCATTGTTTGCTACAGGGTAAAAAGATGGAAAAATACAAATGAATTTGCCGAAGATTATAAATCAAACCGTTTTCACACCAAAGAGCTCATGGTAAAATTTCAGAGAAAAGTGTGCTCTGGAAGGACCATTATTGGCAAGATATCATGCAGCACATACATGTACATACAATGTGCGCTATACTCTGTGAAAAGGGTGCTTAATGCATTTACGAAACGTATCGATTCAGGTCAGCCTGTGCGGACTGCGCGGGGTGACCTGGGCCAAAAGTTTTTGCTACTTGTAAATTTTCTGCATGTCCTATGATCAGTCTACCTCATGATTCAGTCAGCTGTAGGACAAAATGGACTTTATGGATCTAAGATCATGTGATGGCTTGCTTGGTATCATGCATCACGGGGATGCATTTAGTCCCTTTAGCCAGAGCACGGTTCATGTACATAAATGTTCGGAATTGGCAAGCCTGATCTTGACTTGCTCTCTCTCTGTATAACAAGTACGTAGTATGTTTTCAGCACTGACAAGACTGAGCTTATTCTATCCTGTCTGCGAAAACGCCATGAAGTAGCGCTTGACAGCCTAAAGGTTTAGATATTCGACAAAGATATTACTGCTGCGACTGTCTTTGCTCCTTATCACTTTTCGGCAATGATGCAAAACAGATGAACTGTATCATTTAGCCCGTTATTGCTTTTAGTGAAGTTAATAAGAGATAAAAGATGCGTTATAAAATTGATATCTCTAAATCTTTCAGCGCCAAATTTATGAGCCGCGCTCTGGCAAAAAGGGGCTTAGTGCTTCTCCGTGATCCATGATATCAAGCAAGTCATCACATAATTATGGATCCATAAAATCTATTTTATCCAACAACTGACAGAATCCTGAGGTAAACTGGTTCTCTGACATGCAGAAAATTTACCAAAAGCAAAAAGTTTCGACCCAGGTCAGCCTGCGCGGACTGCGCAGGATGACGTGGGTCGATACTTTTTGCAAATGCATTAAGCCCCTTTTGGCCAGAGCGTGGCTTATATAAAACTCGACATCCTTCGACGGCTGGAAATACAACAAGAACTGAAACACACCCATACTTTTATCACATAGGCTTGACTAAACAAGCGGACGGTTTAGATCTAAGATCAGACTTCACGTTCTGTGCAGCCAGATCTTGATCTATGCCGGCAGCAAATGCCCCTGTTTTCGTCCTTGTCGCTTAACCCTTTACCACACTATCCCGAGTTTTATAGACCCTGTGAAAGAAGTCTTTCGAAAATATTGCGGCAAAAAGAGAAATTTTTTTCTGACCTTTATGATACAAATCTGAGCTACGTTTAATTTGTCGTCTGCACATGCTTTCAATTTGGATCAGTCTAAAATTTTGTCGTTTGGTAAAGAGTTAAAGCGTTAATATGCCTATAACTGAACCTTTACTGCAACGATATTGCAACGCAGAAACCGATCAATAGCATTTATGATTTAAGTCAATTTTTGTGGTTGATGACGAAAAACTCTGTAGTTTAAGTCAATAAAATATTCTGATTCTGATATTCTGATGACTCGTATTTATGTTGGAAACTTTACTGGCGCAAAAACTTTTAGCATTACCAGAGGGTACCGTCTTTGATCTTCAAAGACGTACAAAGAAAACACTCGCCAGCCAAATTACATTCACATTTCATTATATAAAATCACCTCGTGTTTGGAAACCCCCAAAATTTTAGATAATGTTTATCGCAGCGTTATTGAATGCCGTATGGCGGTTTTCTCCACGTGTTTTGAATTCGCGACCCCATGAATTGCACGCCACTGACTAAAAGGAAAAGCTGATATTTGACAAACCGATGGATAGAAAGATAGATAAATAGACAAAAAGATTGTTGATTGATTGAATGGTTGAATGGTATTTTACGCCGCTTTCAACATTATTTTAGTAACATCACGGCGACAGCTTGTTCATGTATGTTCTGGGTTTCCCCACTACTAGGCTAGCGCTCAGCGGTATCTTTCCCAACGATACTCCCTCGAAAAGCCCACTGCTTCCAGTGAGTCTCGAACCCGAGGTCTCCAAGTTACGACTCCTACACTTTACCACCGAGCCACGCAGGATCCCACAGAAAAAGCGGGGCGTGCATTTTCCAGACATACAACGTACGAGTATGTGGGTAAAAATTTAGAAAAAGCAACGTGGACTATAGTAAGCTTGTAACATATCATACAAACTCACCCAAATCGTTTAACAAGAAATATCGACATGAATTCCGTCTCAAAAGTTTTTTTTTGTTCTCATAATATTTATCCATCTTCACCCCCCCCCCCCCCCCCCCCCCCAAAAAAAAAAGACGAATTCCATAAGCCTGGCCAGTCGAGCTGGACACTTGCCCCTCACACGATTTAATCTGTGTTACCTCATATTGACCGGAAACTATTCGATAATTGAATAATTCATATCAAAGCAACAAAAATTGCTTCAAGGACACGTAATTGTACGCTGAAGGCTTCGGCAAGACCTATGATACAATTCGGAAGCATGCCAAAGTTTCACCTTATCCTATTACCATTAACTACGTCACTGTCAACTATAATTTTGAGGCAAGCTCTGGCAAAAAGGGGCCTAATGATTCTCTGCAATGCATGATTCCAGTCAAGCCATCACGTAACTATGGATCCGTAGAAGCCACTTTTTTAACCAGTGACTTAATTATGGGGTAGAGTGACAAATTGCGAAAAGTATCGGCCCAGGTCAGCCTGCGCGGACTGCGCAGGCTGACCTGGGTCGATATTTTTCGCAGATGGATTAAGCCCCTTTTTTTCATGGAGCAATGGCTTATATATAATCGACGACTTTCGACGCCTATCCGATGCAACTGAAAAAGATTTTTATCCTAAAGCCTGGATTAAACAGTCGACAGATAGAGACCCAAGATAAGACTGCACGTCTGGCCCAGTCTTATATTTGTCTATGCCGTCCGCAAAAGCCTTTATCATTTGAAATAATATTATAACACACCAAACCAACTACATTAATTTTAAGTGTTCAGTTCCTACCTTTAAATCGGTATAAAAAAATAAGTCAAAAGGTTACCTATGAAAGAGAGAAGATTTCAACCAGAAGTGCAGACTTTTCTTAGTCTGTTCTCTTCCAGAATAATTCAGTGTTGCCTGTACGAAGAACACCGGTTAACCGACTCTTTACCAAACGGAAAAATTTTAGAATGGTCAAAGTGTTGCTTAGATGGTGGGATTCAGCATTTAGATGGTAGAAAACCAGCATATTGTCCCTTTCTAAAAATGTTTTGAAAAGCCTTCCATGGTTTGGTAAAGGGTTAGGGTCGAACTATTAAGTACAATGACGTAGTCTTTTCTACTACAGTTGGGCGAACCGCCAACTTTCCCAGACTGCTAGTGAAAATCTCGTGTGGCTTTTCCCCATTAACCTCACTTTGTAAGTGATGTTTCTAGGCCAACCAACCAGAAACCCTTCCCTTTTCACAAAGTTATTGTACTAATAATTGTGTCCGAATTGTTTATGATTTGCGTGTTAAGACTATGAAACTAAAAACGTCTGAAGTGGTTTCGTATTTGGTGGTCTTCTGTGTTTTGAGTCTTAGAATTTCGAGGCAAATAAACAACAACAACAACTGTTGGGACTAAACTACAAGACGTAAGTACCCGGAGTGTTTATACTTGGAGTTTCGGAGGCCAACAAACCAGACACCATGCACTTTTTTCCTGGTTGCTGGGCGCCAGCGTTCAGATTGGTCATCCTCCGCGTTCCGGGCAAACAAACTAGAAATCCTTCAGTTGATACCAAGTTGCTAGACTAGTGTCCAGAATGTTTAAACTTGGCGACTGAGACCATCCAACCAGTGATCAATCAGCTGATACTTGGTTTCTGTACATCAGCATTCAGTGAGTATATGATCTGCGTTTCTATGCGAACAAGCCAGAAATCCTTGCGTTGTTACTATGTTGCTAGATTTATTTGTCTGATGTTTTCATACTGGGCGTTCTTGAGGTCAAGAAACCAAAAAGCATACAGCCGCAAATTGCTTGCTGGACAGCAGCGTTCAGCGTATTCATCCTTGTGCGTCTCTTGGCAAATTAACAAGAAATCTTTCAGTTGTTACTTAATTGCCAAACTCCAGTGTCCGCATTGCCCGATCTTGGAACCTCTGAGTCACCAATTAACACCCTTTAGTTCTTCTCAATCGTTACTTGTTTTCTTGGTCCGTATTTACTAACCGTTCTTAATTTCATTCACAGTCTAATTCTAGATTTAGAAACTAACACAACTGCTGATTGGCTAAGCCATTTGGTTTAGAATAATTCTATTCTGTATTTCTATGCCAATAATCTACGTATAAACCGCCCTGTTGTTTTGTAGTTGCTGGGCTGTTATTTCTAGACTGATATTCTTTAACAGAAGACAAAAGTTTTAGACTCGTCCGAAGTAAAAGCATTTGCAGACGGCAAATTAAATATGGGGCAAATGTTGAGATTTGTCTTCAACAGGGTAGACAATATTGTGGGAAAAGGAGAAAATGCTGGTTGCCAAAAGCTTCGGTCTCAAGGGTCCTTAAAACAAAGCACTGTTCGGTCGACCCTAAACTTTTGACATGTCACTGGTAAATAGTTACGGAAGCAGAGGATGAGTAGAAGATTGATTGAATGGTGTTTTACGCCGTTGTCAATAAAATTTCACTTATATCACGGCGATAGCTCACATACTTATGTATTTCTTGGATCCCACCAGTACTAGGGCTCTGAAGTATCTTGACACTGCCAAGAAAAACCCAGTTGATCCAATGAGGCTCGAGGCTTGGCCAATTTATTTCCGAGGATTGATGATCGTCATTGCGACAGGATTCATTCCTCTCTCACCGCTGATCATTGTTTCGACGATGGTTATGTGGGAAAGCAGCAAGTGGCTTGGAAAGAATATTGTGTGGAGTACTGGTAAAAGAAACTCCAGGAAAGCATGGATAGGTGCACTGGCCGCCGTGATATAACTGAAATAATGTTGAAAACGGCGTTAAACACCATACAATCAAACCATACAATCAAACCAATGAGGCTCGAACTCGACGCCTCCAGGTCACGAATCCTACATTTTACCACTAGGCCACGTGGGGCCCCAGATGAGTTTGTAAAGGAGGAAAATTTGCGGTAATCTCTTGTTTTCCTGTATTTCTTTGAAGTGTATTTGAGTGTATGATGTTATAATTTCCTAGACAGGTGGGAATTGGGGTAACAAAGTTCTGAGAAAACCTTAACTCTTTACCAAACGACAAAAGTCTGCACTTGTCCAAATTCAAAGCATTTGCAGACGACAATATAGATGTAAGACAAAAGAAAAATAAAATTTGTGTTCGGATAGGTAAAAAAAAAACACTTTGGGAAAAGGAGAGAATTTGGTCACCAGCATTTTCTTCTTTTCCCGCAATGTTTTCAAAGGGCTCCATCCTCAGGGTCGTTAATATTCTGCATTGTGTGGTAAAGCGTTAAACCCTTGGGCTGCTATGCGCGACTTGGTGCTCTTTTGCGGACAGTGTGAACCCAAGACCAGACTGCACAAAACGTGCAGTCTGGTCTTGGACTTACACTAGCTTAGTAGCAGGTAAAGGATTAAAGGCAATTTGCAGTAGCCAGCATTTTCTCCTTTTCCCACAATGGTTCCTACTAGTTCAAAGACAATCCTTTCATTTGATTTGTCGTCTGCGCACGTTTTTATAATGGGCAAGTCTAACTTTTTGTGGAGTTAAGGGTTAATGGCCCTCACAATAAGAAAACATATTCATCACAACAATAGAGTTGTGGGAATGGTACATTTGTTTATTTTCTTTTGTCTATCTCACGCTGGGCACTCGTTTAGCCCTGAACCCTTAAAGATACATCTGTACTCGTTTTTCTGCTAGTTTTTAACTCATTTCATCTTTATTTTAGGAAACTATAATTATTTTTCTATCTTCATGTTGCACCTGACGGCTGCAAGATTGCATAGATTGCGATAGATAGAAAATGCATGTCATTTTTTGATGGCCCTCAAAGATATCACTGTTGTGAAGTTTCCGGCTTTAAATCGAAGATTTCCGATAAGATAATATGATGTATTTATCCCTTACACATATATCGGTAATTGATCTATGTATAAGCGGCTGACTAAATTCTGAGCCATCCTACACACTTTAAAGTTTTAACAGCGCTTTTTCTCTCATGGATGTATCTTAAACAGATAAATAAATGAAACGAAGATTTTCGCTCAATAGTAAAAACCCAAACATTGTGATTTCAAAGTTGATTTCACCGGAAAGAAATAAAGGATCGGTCGGTGTAGATCAAAGATCAGACTGTACGTTTTGTGAAATCTGATCTAGATCTACACTGTCCGTAAAAGCGCCTGGAGTCGCGATTAGCAGCCTAATGGTTAACTCCCTGCCAAACGACTCAATCACAGACTGGTTAAAATTAAAAGCATATACCGCGGGAAAAAAGAGAAAATACTGGTGTTAGAAAAATTTCCCCTTTTCTTATAATGTTTTCACAATCTTTCCTTCTTAGGGTCGTTAGAAGACGGAATAGTGCGGTAAAGGACAGAACTGCTGCACAAATACATGCAAAATGAAATTTCTAGCCAACAGTCAACACAAAAAGCTTGCTCTTATCAAATCCACTTTTGCATCGAAAAAATCTCACCGTATAGGACAGTGCAGATCTAAGATCAGAATGCACGTGTAGTCTGATCTTGATCTACAACGTCTGCAAAAGCGTATCGAGTCACGCTCAGCAGCCTGAGAGTTAAGCTCAGGTTAACAAGTACATACTACTCACCTGGAGCAGGTTTTGTTTTTCTATTCTAATGACTCACCCGTCACAACTCCGCCGATTCCGTTCCTACATCTAACCTCGTCCGTATAAGAGGTTTCCATTTTGAACTGCCTGTCACATGCCCTTAAACATGGCGGCGCCCATGTAAATCGCTTAGCAACGACATGAACAACCATTGCGAAGTCTTTCACATCTATCAATATGTCGATGAAAGCTCCTGACGGAATCGATAAACCACGCTAAAAAATGAATGTACAAACTGTTTGTCAACGGAAATATTCTTACAAAGATAACGATAAAAAATGTGACTCATATTTTCTTTTTTAAGAGGAGCCTTACAATTTTAAAAAGGTAAAACGAAGTACTTCCGGCGAAGAAATGTACCTTGTAGGTGCATATCAAGCTACGTGAAGGACTTGATCACCGGATCACCCGAGGTTTGCCGAAAATTCAATGACTACTTCATAAGTCTTTTGTCTCATTTCGCAAGCGATTTATCTTTTTGGCTGTCTGTACAGACATCTAACAGCAGGTAGGTAGGGTAAGTTAGTAACCGTCCGACAGACGTTGATGTCGAGATCGATCTCTGGCTTCCAGGTTATCGGTAAGGCCAAAATGTGGCTGTATGTTGCTCCTTTATTAGAAATATTTTTCTTAAAGTATCGGATTTGATACATAGTATACACAAAACGTCAAAGCCATATTCATTCATGATTTTATTCGAGTGAATTTTCATCAATTTGAAGAAAATTAGTCTCACCGCTGGTCTTACCTAATTTCGAAGCAATTGTCAACTCATAAGGAAACGATTCTGAGTGTATATGACCCTAGTGGGGAAAGGCGTTTGAAAACATCGGGCGAAACGTAGATGATGCTGGAAACCAGTATTTCTCCTTTTTACAATGTTTTCTTCTTTTTCAAGGCCAAATGGCACCACTTGCGCAATATTTAATGGCTCTTCTCCACATGAATGCTTTCACTTTGGGCAAATTCAAAACTTTGCCAATGTGTAAGACCTTGACCGATTTCTCTCTTTTTCTTGATGCAATACACTATACTAAACAAAGATACAGGTATCTTACGGCTTTCTGAAAAGATTTGTGACAAACGGGGGAAAACGTAGAAACATAATAATGATGTCCATTAGACACAATGTACATGTATATCTCAAAATTCAGGATCACATAGGGAAAGAAAATGTAGAAACATAATAATGATGTCCATTAGACACAATGTACATGTATATCTCAAAATTCAGGATCACATAGGGAAAGAAAATGTAGAAACATAATAATGATGTCCATTAGACACAATGTACATGTATATCTCAAAATTCACGATCACATAGGGAAAGAAAATGTAGAAACATGGTTAGAATATTCATTAGACACAATGTATATCTCAAAAATCACGGTTATATATTGCAATGTTTTTCGAATTTGTCCTGAAATGTGCCATATTACAATGGGTAAAAGAAAGTCTATGAAGTGTTTCTAGACATGTTTTGTCTGAACCCTTTACACTGTATTTCCGACTTTTAACGACCCTGGGGAGACTGCTTTTGGAAACCTTGTGGGCAAAGGAGAAAATGCTGGTTACCTTTTACCACAATGTGTTCTACCTTTTCAGCGACAAAATCGCCATTTGAGCCGCCTTTGATGTTTCATCTTCATCTTCTTTCAATCTGAATAGATATTTTTGTTTGGTAAAGAATTAAAATAAAGTTCAGTCTAAGAGTATATCAAAACGTGCGTATGGTAAATAAATCTTGATTATGATTTGTTTTATGTGAAAGTGGTTATGAAACAAGGTCGGCACATGTTCTTATTAAGGAACCAAAATTTTCATATTTCGGATACAACAAAAGTGCCTTCTTGAATGGCTTTTAACTCTTTACGAGCCCGTGCATGGATTAGGCCAATGGATTACCTCTTTATCCAACGACAACATTTTAGATTTATCCAAAGTTGAAAGCATTTTCAGACGAAAAATTAACAACTTCTTTGTTACTTTCTGTAGAAATACATTTATTACATAAACACCTGATGCCAGCTTTTAAGCAAAAACTCAAAAACAGGTATAAGGACATTAAATATTCGTCTCTAAACGCCATATAAGTATAAAATTTGTGAAAAGCATTCTGAGAATTTCAAGGTCAAATTGATGAAAAACTGCATTCATGACCCAAACAAATCTGCATGTGGCTGTACATAAATCAAACAGTAATATCGTTCAGCTTTATTTAAATAGGATAAAGATCTGCTGAAATATATTTGCCGAAAACACTTATTGTGTCATGGCTTCAGTGAAGACGGTACAAAACTTGGTAATTAGTAGGTATAACTTTTGAAAAAATTTAAATTCTCAGAAAAAGGATAGAAGCTACGTCAGCATAAATACCACAGCATTGTGACCGCAAGTCTTTCTGTCTATGACAAATTAACTATTTACCAAACGACATTATTCTAGAATTGTCCATAAAAGTATTTGCAGACGACAAATCAAATATGGCTAAAATGATTGCATTTATTCTTGAATGGTAAGAAATCATAGTTGGAAAAGGAGAAAATTCTGATTACAAGCGTCTTCTCCTGTTCCCAGGAAGTTTTCAAAAGCCCGCCATCCTGCCTGTGGTCCACAAACTGGGGTTTGTTCGGTTAAGGTTAAATCTTTTAAAAGAGGTAGAAACACGGTCATATTTTCGTTGCAAGCTCGCATATTTGTTCATTGTATATTCTTCATATTCCTCAAAATTTTCGGCATACACCGAGTTTTAAACAAGAAATATTGAGCCTTTATGACCAAACATTACCAATTTCCAATGCCTTCCAAGATATCAAGACAAACGTTCTAACAAACTCTCATAAGTATTTGACTGAAAATGTGTCCTGTAGAGTGTACACAAGGTTTTTCTAGAATTTGACGAGATGACCCACTTTTTGACCTGACGTGATCCATTTCCAAACTCGACTGGGATATTGTCAAGACAAACATTTTGACCAACTTTCATAAGCATCGGGCTATAGATGTGGCCTTTAACTCTTTCCCAAACAAGCCCTGGTTTTCACGTGTCTGCAGTACAAGTCTTTTGAAAACACTGTGGGAAAAGGAGAAATTGCTCGTAACGAGCAATTTCTCCTTTTCCCACAGTGTTTTCTACCCTTTTTGAGAACTTTCTGCAAACGTCTGCAAACTCTTTCAATTTGGACCAGTCCAAAATTTGTCGTTTGGGAAAGGGTAAAAGTGTACACAAGGTTTTTCAAAGATTTGACCTTAGTCCATATTCACCAACCAGTCTTCAAAACATTATTAGTATCTTCTCAATAATTTTCCTTTTTTGAAAGTAACACAACTTCTAAATGGCTTACCCAAATGGTTTAGCCAATCAGATGTTGTGTAACTGTCTAATTCTAGAATAAGATTAGGAATGAAAAACTAAGAACGTTTGGCGAATACGGGCACTGGTGACCCAGTTTTTGACCCTACGTGATCTATTTTCAAACCTGACGGAGATAATATCAAGATAAATATTCTCACCAATTTTGATGTGTATTTGACAGAAAATTTGGCCTCTAGAGTGTGTACACAAGGGTTTCTAAGATTTGGCCTGCTAACCTAGTTTTGACTCGACTTGACCAATTTTCAAACTCGTCCAAGATATATCAGAACAAACATTCTGACCAACTTTCATGAATATTGAACAGAAAATGTGGTCTCTATAGTGTACACAAGGTTTTTCAAAGATTTAACATGGTGACCTAGTTTTTTATCCTGACCCGTTTTCGAAATCATGCGAGATATTATCACGACAAATATACTTTCCAAGTTTCATGAGTATCTGACTGAAAATGTGGCCTCTAGAGCGTACAAAAGGTAAAAGCTGATAACAGATGACGCTCGTCGCACGACGTACGACGGATACAGACGTACGCACGGATCACAAAAGCTCACCTTGAGCACTTCGTTCCCAGGAGAGCTAAAGATCTAGAATTTTTAACGATTGTTAAACAGCGATTAATTGGGTCGAAATGACAATCGGCAAAGACGCAGGGTATCATAGCCGAGGTTTCTTGTATCCGATTTTTGCTTTGAAAGGTGCATAACGATCTATAATTGCTAGCCTATACAGTTTTGCTTAGAGCACGAGGTTGACTCAGTTCTTACGAAATCATCATTATAACCAAATGACAAAAGATGCTTGGTTAGAAATATCATTGTTGTTTTCATACTTGACTACAATATCGTAAACATGGTAACCCTTAAGCTGCTAGGCGGCGACTTAATGCACTTTTGCGGACGGTGAAGATTACGATCAGGCTGCACAGAACGTGCAGTCTGGTCTTGGATATAGGCAGTCTGATACGAAGAAATTTATCCTGCCGACAAGAGTTTTAAGACAGCAAAGATTGGTGTTTGTACCATTGCCTGGAAATGTTCATGTCGCTTTATGTAGCAGTTGAATTTTCGGCACCACGTATTATTGAGCCATTATTCGATGGGTGAGTGCAACACTATCCTAAGTGCCTATACAAAAGTATAGGCACTTAGGATAGTGTTGCACTCACCCATCGTATTGCTCTGTGAACATGCATCTTCGTGATGCATTGTACCAAGCAAGACATCACACAATTAAGGATCCATGGAATAGCGAAAAGTTTCGGCAGATTGCGCAGGCTGACCTCGTCGATAGTTTTCGCAGATGCAGTAAGCCCCTTTTCACAGAGCATGGCTGAATATTTGTATAAAGTCGACCTCTTTTGATGGCTGAAAGTACATTTCACTGTAGCTGTGTAAAGTATTTTACCCTGCAGACTCAACCAAACAACCTGTAGATATGCACTATGATTAGACTGGATGCTCTGCCGTCCTCAAAAGTCCGTTTTCGCTAAAGGCGCTGAGAGCCAGTTAATACAGAAATACAAACCATGTGTACCACCTTCTTGATCAGTGAACTTTGAGTTGTTGATAATTAGGACATGACCTTGTTAAAACTGGGTTAATATAGGTACACCGGCTCGAGGGCGTGTCTAAGCCAGGTGTGTTGCCTTGGTAACCCTTATCAAAAAAAGTGGAATATAGATACCTTTCAGTGAAAAAAATACCGATTCAGCAATTTGACGAAGGGGCAACTATGGCTCTTCTATTTCATAGAAGAGCGATCCATGTCGACTGAAGATCAGGCTGTATGTTTTATGCAGTCTGATCTTGATCTACACTGCCCTATAATGCTATAAAATTGGCTTTGGCTTCGAAAAGGGTAAAAAAATCAAATCAGTTAGTGGCAATCTGGGTTTCCCTGGATTTTTCCCTTTTCGTTGTATCTCCCAAAACGTAGATTTTTCCAGTGTGTCAAACTTGGCATTATCAAAGCCAAAAAAAAAATAAAATATTTGCAGATCTATTGTCTATGTATACCTTATCGTCCCGAGATCTTTAAAAAGGCATCCATTGTTCGTGATACATGTAGGTATTCCCCCTGTGGGTTGTGTTCTGTATAGTATATTATGCTTGCCTGCAAAAAGTGTACAATATTTTTCCAAGTTTCAGTAATTCACGAATGATTGGTCGCAGGCCTGGTCTATAAAACTTGAGTGCGTTGTAGCCGCACTTTGCGATATAGTGAGTGTTTGATTGGTTAATAGGTCAAATTAAAATCTTTTATTGCCAGGGTTCGAGTGTTTTGTCTGGTTTTTATTAGAGATACACAAGATCTGTTTATAACAAAGGTGGTTTCTTCCTTCAGAAGTTTTAAGAGGCTTTTATTACAAAAGCAGACGGCCTTGACTTCTCTATCGGACGGCGATTCACTCTCTTAGGCTATTGTTCTCTTATGTTTTCTTTCGCCATTGAATTACATTCCTCGTTGAATTTTCTCTGTCGTATATAGAAGGTTGAGCTCATGTAAATATTATCTCGTTTTGAGGCAATCAATTTTCGTATTTTTGTGGGATGAATTAGAAGGAGTAGCTAGCTGGCTTCATTGCCTTTACCAAGACGCCTGTTACGAGGCATAGCATTTTCATGATTAATGAATGCACACATATGCTTAAGACTGGTAGTTTAAGTGATACATGGAATCGTGTCCTTCAGCCGTCTTAAAACATGTTCTCATTCTAGAACAGATTGAGACTAGTTCTCATTCTAACTCACCAGGCTTGTCATCTGATTGGTTAGGCTTTCTGTCTCAGCCAATTAGACGATTTAACTTTAGAATTACATTTTGAATGGTTGGTAAATACGGCGCCTCACTTCCAAACTGGACACAGTGAGTCCTTCTCAGGACATGAGTAGACAGTGAGTTAATGATTCGCACAGAAAGAATCTCGATTATTCGATAACACATAACTCGAACAAGCTGGAATAGAAACATTACTCGTATTTGAAAATTGTGGGCAGAAGAAAAACAAGTAATTATGTTAACAACTTCTTAAAAATGTAAAAGTTGTGTGCATTATTTTAAGATTAACAAATTTTTAAGTTTTGAATGATCCATTAACATACCAAATGCACTGATGATACCAAATTATTCTTTTGGACCAATACATATTCAAATACATGTAGTTTAGGTTTGCTGTATTTCTCACAAAAATCATGATTTCATATTCATGTAGACAGACGGGACAGAGTGCTTCAAGAGAGCCATTTATCCAAGAAAGTTCACAAAAATGAAACAATGTATCATTAACACTTAAACTGCTGAATAAATGAAACGCAAATTTCTACTCAATACTAAAAGGCCAAACATTGCGGTTTCAAAGTGGATTTCGCCGTAAAAAAAATACCGTATCGGACAGTGTAGGTCAAAGATCAGACTGCACGTTCTGTGCAGTCTGATCTTGATCTACATTGTCCGCAAAAGGTCAGTGGGTCGCGATTAGCAGCTTAAGGGTTAAACACGAAACTGCATTCTGTAATATGCAGTTTAGGGGAAATGAGTTCAGGTCGGACAAATCTTTGAATTGGACAAATCTTCGGTGTTTTATTTTTTCTATTCCTTTTCACTAATATGTTTACTTTTGAAATTTAGTCTGATTTTTCCCGTGCCTCGTTTTCGAGATAATTCAATTGTACAGCACACCTGTTGCAGATTGTGCTTAATAAACCGAATCCTCCTGCAATCTGCAGAAACCGCAAGATTGTGGGTCCGTCTATACCAGACGGCCCCGTAATTGTGGAAGAAAACCATTTATTAGGGAAAAGGAAAAAATGCTGGTCACCAGCATTTTTCTTTTTCCAAAAATGTTTTCTATCCTTTCAAAGATAAACCTTATCATTTGAGCCAAACTTAAGTTGTCGTTTTCAAATGATTTCGTTGTGGAGTTTTCTAGTTTAATAAACGCGTTACACCTTATTCGTAGCCTTTAAACGTGCGCCAATATTTTTTGTCTGTTAAAAAGTCTATCTGCAAATGTTTTCCGTAACCAGAAGCGAGTTGGCACTAAAACTTTGCATGGATAATTAGTACAAGAGGTACTATGAATAAATACAGTGAGTTGACCTTTGACTTAGTTTTGGAGAAGTCAAAGGTCAAGGCTACAAGTGCTTAACCCCTTCCCAAACAAGCTCTGGTTTTCACGTGTCTGCAGTACAAGTCTTTTGAAAACACTGTGGGAAAAGGAGAAATTGCTCGTAACGAGCAATTTCTCCTTTTCCCACAGTGTTTTCTACCCTATCTGAGACCTTTCTGCCATTTCATCAAATTTAAAATTGTCGTCTGCAAACTCTTTCAATTTGGACCAATCCAAAATTTGTCGTTTGGGAAAGGGTTAAACATTCTCTTCAAATCATGTCTGTTGGGTAAAAATGGCCACGCCTGAAGATCATGGGTTAAATACAACAAAAGATTTAAAAAAAACAAGATATGAGCTATGCTCTGGTAAAAGTGGGCCTAATACATCTCAACGATGCACTATACCAAACAAGTCATCTCATAATTTTGGATCCATTATCTATTTTCTCTTAGAGATGACTCAATCCTCAGGTAGAATGGTCTTTGGACATGCAGAATATTGACCGAAAGTAAAAGGTCAGCCTGCGCGGACTGGGTCGATAGTTTTTGCAGATGCATTAAGCCCCCTTTTCACAGAGCATGGCTCATATTCTTGTCTAAGATCACGAAGGCTTAGAGTGTTAATATTTGGTGTGCAGCATTATTGGATGGTTCTTCATCAAAAGTCTTCAAATGGTGTTCAAAGGGATCAATGATAGCCACTTCCGGGGTTCGACATTTTTACATAGAGTTTTGTAGGGTTTTTTATACCGCGAAAAAAAAGTTTCGGGGGCATATAATTTTTGTTTAGTCTGTACGTCCGTCCACTTTCGTGTCCGGGCCATAACTTTTTTTCCCTACTATTCAGTTTCAGTATAACTTGACACAATTGTTAACCATATTAAGACGATGTGTCATGCGCAAGAGATATGTCCGTAGGTTAAAGGTCAAGGTCACAGCAAAGTCAAATGTGTGTGTGTGTGGGGGGGGGGGGGTAGTATTCGTGTCCGGCCTGTATTTTTTTTTCAATTATGAATGAATTTCAGTATTACTTTGCAGAATTGTTAACCACATAAAGACAATGTATCATGCGCAAGAGTTATGTCCGTGGATTAAAGGTCAAGGTCACAGCAAGGTCAAAGGTCAAATGTGTTGGGGCGGGGTGGGGGAAGTGATTTTCGTGTCCCGGCCGTAACTTTTTTTCTATTGTTCAATTTCAGTATAAGTTGGCATAAATGTTAACCACATCAAGACGATGTGTCGTGCGCAAGCGATATGCCCGTAGGTTAAAGGTCAAGGTCACAGCAAGGTCTTTTTTTTGTGGGGGGATAGTATTCGTGTCCGGCCTGTAACTCTTATAATTATGAAGTAATTTCAGTATTACTTTGCAGAATTGTTAACCACATAAAGACGATACGTCATGCGCAAGAGTCATGTCTGTGGATTAAAGGTCAAGGTCCTATCAAAGTCAAATGTGTTTGGGGTGTGGGGATCGTTTTCATGTCTAGGCGATAACTTTTTTATCCCTTTGACCTAATTTCAAAGTAACTTTGCACAAATTGTAACCACATAGAGACGATGTATCATGCGCAATAGATATGTCCATAGGTTAAAGGTCCATTCACAGCAAGGTCATACGTGTGTGGGGGGAATAGTATTCGTGTCCGGCCTGTAACATTTTTAAGTATGAATGATTTTTTGTGTTACTTTGCAGAATTGTTCAGTACGTAAAGACGGTGTGTCATGTGCAAGAATCATATCCTTGGGTTATAAGGTCAAGATCACAGCAATGTCAAATGTTTTGTCAAATGTTTTGGTGGGGTGTAACCGTTTTCGTGTTTGGGCCTAACTTTTTTCCCTTTATTTCAAAATAACTTTGCACAAATGATAACCACAATGAGACGATGTGTCATGCACAAGAGTCATGTCGGTAGAGTAAATGTCAAGGTCACAACAAGGTCATATGTATTTTCAGAGGCATCAGTCACTTCTCAGTGACACGTCTTGTTCTTTTTAACCTTCTCTGAAATCCATAAAGCTAGAGGATGCGCGAGTTCATCTTTTGCGCATGTAGTTGTCAGACTGGTATACACCAGAGGCGATTGTTCTATAACAGAACGTCATAGCCAATCAGTTGGCTAGTCTTGAGTTTTAGAAGTAGACTTTAACCCTTAAGCTGCTAAGCGCGACTCACTGACCTTTTGCGGACAGTGTAGATCAAGATCAGACTGCACATAACGTGCAGTCTGATCTTGAATCAACACTGTCCGATAAGGAGATATTTTTTTCTCCAAGAAGAGGTTTGAAATGACATTATTCGGGCTTTTACTATTGGCTTGAAAGTTTTACTTCACTTATTTGGCAGGATACGGGTTAACTTAAAATTGTTGGTGAAAATCACTCCCTACTGGTGCTAGACTTTGGTTTATTGTATAGCAGCGATGATGACTAGAGTACAAACAAGACAGCGTGGATTAGCCTTGAAACTGCTAAATAAATCAACTAATTATTTCCTATCTGTAGCTGAGACCAAGAAACCAAAGTGCTGCTATTTCAAAGCCGACTTTTCACCATATAACTCACTATATCGGACAGATTAGATAAAAGATCAGATTGCACGTGCTGTCCCTAGAAGGTCCAAAGTTTGCACACAGCAGTATAAGGATTAAAGTTAATCAGGTCGTTGAACTTCCGAGCGGAAGTTAATTTAGGTTATCTTAAATGGTAATAGTGAAAAAGTGATTAAAATAATGGTTAAAACGTTCATCCTATAGTCTGGCAGGTGCATCTCTCTTATCTTCCTGCCCACCTCTAACCTGTCTGTCTGTCTGTCTGTAATTGTGATATTAACCCCTTAAATTACAAGCTTGACTTTAGTCCATGGTTTCAGCGATAAACAAAAATACTAGGTAACACTGAAAACCACCTGATGATGAACTTGGATCTTTCTTATCCAGTTCTATATAGGATATCTTGTCACGCCGGTCTGAAAATTGAATAATTGAATAAAGTAGGTTCCTCTGTCAGGAGATGTCAACTACATTTATTCAGCACTTTGACTCAGTCATCATAAAACTTGGGTCCAAACCTCCCTTTTGCTAATTGAAATCTAACTTTACAGAATGTGCAAACTGGGTCCGTATTCATCAACAATTCTTAAGAGCATTGTTAGTCTTATTCTGGAGAATTTTCTAATCTTGGAATTAACACAACTTTTGATTTACTAAACCATTTGGTTTAGCCAGTCTGAAGTTGTGTTACTTTAAAATTTAGAAAATCTTGGAGAATAAGACAAAGAATGTTCTTAAGAACTGTTGATAAATACGGACCTTGGTCTTGCAGCTACGTAGTCAGCTGTTAGGACCAAAAAAATACCTTCATCTGCAGTGTGTTTGGTTCGTATCCTTCTATCGTTTTCAGTGCTCAAAAAATATTTGCCTTGTTTCGTTTGGCAGGCAATTAGTTAACCCTTATCCTGCCGTTTTTATATTGTGGTCAATTAAAAAAAACAGATTTCCTTAAGTTTACTTGCTTTGAACGGCGTTTATGTGACAAAGACTACTAATAGAGCAACGGAGAATATAGATCAAGATCAGACTGCGCGTATGTGCGGGCTGATCTTGCTTTACACTCTCCGCAATAAAGAACTAAGGTCGCAAACGGCAGGAGGAGACTGAATAGACAAACAGCTCTGTGAAGACAATCAACATGATTAAGTGCAGTTTCACTATATACCGGTGTTTGGTGTAATCATCGCGAGTGCGTATTTTTTTTTCCGAATGTGTTGACGTTATTCACCATGTTGTGATGTTTTTGTTTTTGCGTCTCCAAATAAATTATATACTTGTTTGTCTGCAAGTTGTGATCTGTTTCTTTTTGTCTGTGAGTTACGACTTGTTTGCCATCGATGTTGCAAAATATACATTTCAGCCATGCTCTGGAAAAATGGGGTTTAACCCTTTACTGCACAATGCCGCCTTTTGACGCCCCCGGGAAAGAAGCCTTTTGAAAAAACATTGTGGGAAAAGGAGAAAATGCTGGTAACCAGCATTTTCTCCTTTTCCCACAATGTTTTCTACCCTACCAAAGAAAAATTGCACCATTTGAGCCACATTGAAATTGTCGTCTGCAAATGCTTTCAATTTGGACAAGGCTAAAATTTTGTCGTCTGGTAAAGAGTTAATACAACTTCGTGATGCATTATACCAAGTAAATTATCACATAAACATGGCTCCATCAAATGTATTTCGTCTCACAATTGGCTCAATCCTGAGGTAGAATGGACCTTGCACTTGCAAAAAAATTACAAAAAAGTTTCGATTTAGATCAGCCTGTGCAAACTGTGCAGGCTTACCTGGGTCGATACTTTTCGCAGAGGGTTCTTTTTCAGGACATTTATCAGGGTCCGTATTAACCAACCATTCTTAATTATTTTCTTTTCATTCTTAGGCTCATTCCTGGATTTAAGAAACGGAGCAAAAGAAAAAAAACATTCAGGGGTGAAAAGAGAACAACTGTATTTTTTTCCTGAACCTTTAAAATGAATTTTGTCTACTTTGGATTAACCGTTAGGCTGCTAAGCGCGACTCACTGACCTTTTGCGGACAGTGTAGATCAAGATCAGACTCCACAGAACGTGCAGTCTGGTCTTGAATCTACACTAATTCCTACATCTGAGCCACAATTTATCGCCTGCATAAGCATTCAACTCGGACAAGTCTCAGTCTATCACACCAAAACCAGATAACTGCTTTTAGACGTATGCTTTTAAGACAACCCTTTTCGTCTTGCAGCAGCCCATTTTATATAAGTGTCATGCCCTGTGAAAGGGGGGCTTAATACGTCTGCGAAAGGTATCGACCATGTCAGCCCGCGCAGTCCGCACAGGCTGACCACGGCCGAAACCTTTCGCTATAGATCAATTTCTACCTCATGACTAAGTCAGTTGTTAAAAAAAGTGGTTTTTATGGATCCACAATTATGTGTTGGCTTGTTAGGTATTAAGCCCCCTTATGCAAAAGCATGGCTCAAATGTTTATTATCCATATTTTTTTCTCTGCTGCTGAAAATTTGTTTCATCAGGTACTGAATTAATGAATAAAATCGGATTCAGGATTGCAAAAAGTAAACTGCACGAGATACGTGCAGGTTGAGCTTGAACTACTGTAATAAATGAGCAGTGCTCTGGCAAAAGGTGGCTTAACGCATCTCCGTGATGCTTGATACCAATCAAGCCTTCACATAATTGTGGATCCATAATAGCCATCTTTTTTAACAGCCAACTTAATCATGAGGTAGGAATTTTCCCTAGACATACAGAAATTGACAAATAGCTAAAAGTTTCGGCCCAGGTCAGCCTGCGCGGACTGCGCAGGCTGACCTTGGTCGATACCTTTCGCACATGCACTAAGCTCCGTTTTCACAGAGCATGGCTCAGATTAGATAAAGAACGTTAGAGGGTTGTAATGGGGGAAAAAATTGGATAACCAGACTGGGTTTCAAAAATCGTTCAATAGACGCCTTCAGCATATTTTCTCTTTCAAAACAATATCACGTGATGTTGAAGTACCTTTTATATTCTAGTGGAGTACAAATTAATACATTAAGCATGCTAGAGCCGTTTTGACGTCATCAAATTAAAGAGAAGTATTAAATCGTTGCAATTATTGTTCTGTCTGTACTCTCTGCCAACAGATCGGGTACGAAGTACAGCGATTACGAATGAATGTTAATCAACCACATGAGAATAATTCACTTCCGTTTGCACTCCCTGCGGTTTCCCAGACATCATCATATTTCAAACTATGTATAAAAGACGAAAGGGAGAACAAAACTATCGTACTAGGCAGGATTTATTTCAAGACTAATTTACAAAAGAAAACATCAGATGTCATCCATAAGAAAGAAAGAGTCGAAACGGTTTTCACACCTGATTTACTTAAATGTAGTTCTGCTTTCAGTAATTAATTCTTACAGCACCATAGGCGAAAACAGTGGCTTTTGTAGACGGCACAGATCAAGACTAGGCTGCACAGAATGTGCAGTCTGACCTTAAATCTATGTACTACCAATCTACCCAACTAAGGAAGAATCCAAACGACGTGCATGAGGAACAAGACATTCGTCGTTTGGTGTGGAGGTCATTTAGGGTCACTTTGTAACTTAAAAGGGGCATATAAATAGTTTGTGCTTCTTCTTCTCCTTGGTAAAAAGTTTCATCTAGTCTATTTCAGTTCCTTAACTTCTCAACCATTCTAAATTCAATAGGTTTCCTTGTTTCACAAGCCAAGACCTAGCCGCCTGACGGGCTAAATCAGTCACAAGACGGTCTATAGGCTTAGAACAATGTATAGCGTTGTTTGTGAAAACGATTGCTCCAGAGTAACATTTGTATGATATTTTTTTCAATGTAATTGTGTCGAAATAACAGTTTTTCTTCCAAATCTACTTTTATGTTCATATTGGTACAGTGTTCGTTGACTGATAGCCCCACCCAACTTTCCCTCAATATTGCGATGACATAAACTGCAATCTAGGCCGGACCAGTACTGTGGCTATTCACTAGTTGATAATTTCTATGAATACCACAGAGATAGCAGAAACGCATGGTGCTTTCAACCGAAATGGATGGATAATGAATGCGTGCACTTTGTTTGAATAAGTTTTTTTTACGATTTTTTAACAGTTTTTCGGTCAAAGCGAGGCCAAAGCTCATTTACATGTACATGTATTTATATTTTTCTTGTGCATTGCCTTGTCCAAGGGTAATCCCACGGGACCAGCTTCCTAAACGATAGAAACGTGTCCTACTCGAGACAAAACAATTTATAATATATGTCACAGGCAAGTCCCATGCCTGCAATATTTCAGAATGATTTACACGAAAAAAATACAGCGCCTACCGCGAAAGTTAAGTCTGCGGGCTCAATCTAGATCAAATGGAAGCCTTCCAACTCATTATGACGTCAGAGTTAACATTTTCTTGCTTAATTACCACAGGCGGAACCCTCTTATTCTACGCACGTTTATCGATATTGCATATGGTTCTCTGATTTAATTGTTATTTCAATTACACCCGGCATAAATCAAAGGAACAGGTTCTGTTTTGCTCACAGGGGTTAAGTCTTTGCTCTAAATCAACCTGTTTTTGTTTTTACACGTAGATGGGGTCAGATTTAGTATCAAATCTGTCCCTCCATTACAGACTCTGTCTTTTGACATGCTGATAAGTTTAATATGTTGCATGGCACTCAGCAGAAGCGCGTGAAATTTTGTAACATGTTTGTTATCATTGAGAAAAGGGGCTTTGTTGCATCTCCGTGATGCACTAAACCTAGCCATGAAGTCATCATGTAATAATGGATCCATAAGATCCATGTAGTCCAACAATCGACTGGATGTGGAGGTAGAATGGTCCTTGGACATGCAGAAAATTCACAGATTGCAAAAAGAATCGTCAATGTCAGCTTGCAAGGAATGCGCAGGCTGACATGGTCGATACTCTATGCAAATGTATTAAACTCCCTTTTAACAGAGCATAACTCAAGTGTTAAGGTGTCTTGGAAATAGCTTAATCGATAGTATTCACCATACTTGACTTTTTCCTCCGACTTCTCATGCTATGTTCATACATGATCGTCAGATGCAACGACAGTGTACGGAATGTGCCGAGAGAAATCAGTGATGATGAATAATCTTGCACGGAATATTCCGAAGAGAAGACTGTCACGATTATCACATGAAAGTAATATGCTGAGAGAAGTCGGTCGTGATACGAATAGGCCGAATAATCATCTTTTGCAGACGACAAAGTTAACAAGGTGGCTCAAATGATGTTATTTGTCTATAAAAAGTCAGAAAACATTGTAGGAAAGGTAGGAAATGCTGGTACATGTATTAGCATATTTTTCTCTCTCAACAGTTGTTGAAAAGCCTTCTTTCCAAGTGTCGTAAAAACAACATATTGCACCTTAAAGGCTTTATTATATTTGATAGGATGCCACAGGTAAAATACTCTACCTTTATTGCCGGACAAGATGCCATAAGCAATAGAGGCTGTCTGTCTGTCTGTCTGTCTGTTTGTCTGTCTGTCGTATTGGTGCGACAAGGACAAAACAAATTATTCATTGTTGTCTATTTGTCTGCATTTTTGCCAAGACGCTATCTCAGAAATAATGCAACATTAAAGTTAGCAGCTTTTTCGAGCACCAGCTTAGGAAATAATTCAGTTCTTATATCTTGTTAACCACATGGGCGACAGACATTGCCGCTTTTTGGCGTAGATCAAGATCAAACCGCACAAATCTTGGATGTATGCCGCCCGACAATCGATTCTAAGATATCATGGCCAAATAGTCTCTTCAGTGAACGAAAACGTAATATTTGAGCCACGGTCTGGCAAAAGGGGGTTAAGTTAATGCATCTCTGTGATGCATTATACCAAGCAAGTCATCACATAATGATGGATCCATAAAATCCATTTTGTATAACAACTGACTGAACCATGAGGTACACTGGTCCTAATAATTGACCAATAGCAAAAGTGTTCGACCCCGATCAGCCTCCGCAGGCTGATCTGGGTAAATACTTTTTGAGATGCATTAAGATGCATTAAGCTCGTATTTCCCAAAGCATGGGTTATCCATTTTGCAGCTCAAACCTGCTGAGGCAGAGGCGATGTACCTCACATAAAATCGGACAGTGTAGATACAAGAGAAGGCTAAACGTTATCTGCCATCTGAGTGTGACCCCATTTTGTCCGAAAACTTACGTTTTTCTAGATGCTCTCGGAATAAAGTAGTTCCACAGCTTCATAAGAAAAGGCAAGAAAGAACTGAACAACACACCCCCGCGCCCCCCCCCCCCCCCCCACACACACACACCACACACACACACACACACAGAAACAATCGGGTTGATCTGGACATAGGCCACTGAAACTCCATTGGATTATAACCGGGATAGCAAAATTTTCCTTATCGGACACGGTTACTATAAATAGCATATTGGCGACTACCTCTATATTGCATATAATGAGACAAGTTTTCCTGTCATGTACAATATAGAGGCAGTCGCCAACGTGCTATTTATAGTAAAGATGCAAATGAAACTTTAAGTATTCCGTGATACACGGGCGATGCACCAATGTGAAAAAGTATTCGATGGTCAACCAAGACAAATTTTAGTGTTCCGTGATAGGTCAATGGTGCTTCGAAGGCCTGTGATCTGAAAAGCAACTCGTGAAGTGTTCATTGATTATTCTATCAATTACTGTATGAATCGATTTTTTATTTTCATTCATCGATTCGTTTACAACTAACCTGTGCATGCATTGCCCTTTTGAAATGATAACATTTACTTACTTGTTTAACAACCTAAAAAGCACAGAAAGGCCAGACTTTGAGGATAGATTTTCTGTTTATAGAAAAAAAAAAACATAAGCGTGTTCCCAAGACACTGCTCATGTTGTACTGTCTACCAAGTAAAGAAACTCTTTTTGGATGTATATTCAAGAGAGTACCGATGTAATACTATAATTATTTGAGCCATGCTCTGTGAAAAAGGAGCTTAATGTATCGGCAAAAAATAGCCATCCATATCTGCCAGCGCAGTCGGGACTTTTTTCTATTTGTGATTTTTCTGCATGTCAAAGGATCAGTCCACCTCATGCCTCAGTAGATTGGTTACATCCTCTGACACAGCAAGTAAATAGGGATCGGTACAGGCTACTAAAAACGGGCGGAATTCTGCCCGTCTATTTTTAGAAGAGCCATGCCGCTGGACTGACAGTAATTCAGGGGAGGTCACTCTCACTTCCAGAGCAGTAGATTTTCCGATATTTTTTACCTCATAGATAAGTGAGTTGTATTTTTTGATATCACCTTTTATGTTTATGTCTGCTAATATTCTTTTTAGTTTCGATTACCAATTTCAAATTTGCAAAAAATCGCACTGTTACCTCTACTGGAAATACATGTATGTATGCTGCTTTGATTGGTTATTCCGTGATATACATGTAGCCCAATGAAAAGCAACGACACAATACCCTGTGCCAGTTGTAATATGTATATCTACAACGGGGACCAGTTTAATGATTCAGTCGGTTGTTAGACAAAATGTTTTTATGGAGCCCTAATCATGTGACGACTCGCTCGGTATAATGCATCACGGAGATGTATTCAACCCCTTTTGACAGAGCATGGCTCATTACATAGGCCTACTTGTATATACATGATGTAATGCAAGAATGTAAGAAGCCTCAGCTCATCACCTCCTCGCTTTTCTTATGTCGTCAGCTGCACCATTTTTCCGGTAGGTTGTGGGCCTGTGGATATCATTCAAAAATAAGTTTATGAACAAATGTAATATCCCCCTCTTTCTTTCACCCCCTCCCCTAGAAAAAAATCTTTACCATTTATTTTGTTCTTTATTATTCAAACTCTGATGAAACACGTTTCAGAAGTTAAGAAACCTTACAAGAAAACGCAGAAAATGCAAATACTTTCAGATATGCAAATACGAATAATCAAAACTACGAATCCAGTTTAAATTCATGAATAAGCCGATAGTAAAAATTGGAGGATAAAGAAATTCCTGCCACTGGCCACAATATTTCTCAATGTCTGCTGCACAGCCCAAAAGGTTTACTGCTGGAGGTAGCGACTTAAACTTCTGTTGTGTCTTTTCCGGTTTTCCCACCATCGAGGTCATTGATTGGTTCCCGACATACATTTAGCTGTTGGTCTTGTATTTCGACGTCTTTAGCCCAGCCTTGTATTTCTCCAGACCCAAATACAAGATAAAACACGGCACCAAACACGTAAATCGCGGCCGCAATAACGAATACGAGCCTCCATTGTTCAAACGTTTTCTGAAATAAAAAAAGAAAGCAGTTACCTGAAAGTTACATGAAGGATTTGTTACAGCGACGGCTGGGTGGGATCGGTGGCCCATTAACCCTGTAACTGCAATGGGGGAATTTAATAACCATTGCGGACGGTATGGGTCAAGAGCTGACAGCAAAACAAGAGGGCCACCTGAGTAAAATCACCTAGGATTGATAAAGCTGAAGAGATCCTGGTTGTAATGATGTAGGGTGTTCGTGACCTACTTTTCGACCTTCTTGACCTATTTTTGAACTTGTCACAAACATTCTGATGATATTTCGTGAGTATCGAACGGAAAATGTGGCCTCCAGATTGCACAGAAGATTTTTTCTGAGATTTGTCCCAGTGACCTACTTTTTGGGTTTACATGACCCAAATTTGAACATGTCTGATGTATCATCAAGACAAACATTCTGACCAATTTTCATTAGAACTGATATGAAAATATGGCCTCTAGAGTGCTCACAAGTTTTTTTGTTTTTTTTCAAAGATTTTGCCCAATGACCTACTTTTGACCTGACATGATCCAATTTAAATTTTGTGCTAGATCTCATCAAGACAAACTTTCTGACCAATTTTCATGGGTATCGGGATGAAAGTCTTGCCTCTAGGGTACTCATAAGGTCTTTCTAAAATTTGGCAGAGTGGCCTATTTTTTGACCCGGCATGACCCAATTTCAAATTTGTCAGAGATAATATAAAGGCAAACACTCTGACTAAGTTTCATGACTTTACGGCTTAAAATGTGGGCTCTAAAGTGCACACAAGGTTTTTCTAAGATTTGTGCCAGTGACCTTTTTGACCCGACATCGACTAGTCGGAGATATCATCAAGACATACATTCTGACCATGTTTCATAAGTATCAGACTAAAAATGTGGCCTCAAGAATGCACACAAAGTTTTTCTAAAATTTGACCTGGTGACCTACTTTTTGACCCAGCACGACCTAATTTTAAACTTGTTCGAGATATTATCAAGGCAAACACTCTGACCAAGTCTCATGAGTATTAGACTGAAAATCTGGCCTCTACAGTGCACACAAGGTTTTTTTTTAAAATTTGGCAGAGTCACCTACTCTTTGACCCTACAGGACCCAACTTCAAACTTGTCAAAGATATTATCAACACAAATATTTTGGCTAAGTTTCATGAATTTCCGGCGGAAAATGTGGCCTCTACGGTGCTCACAAGGCTTTTCTAAGATTTGTCCCGGTGACCTACTTTTTGATCCGGCATGACCCAGTTTCGAACTTGTCCGAGACGTCATCAAGACAAGCATTCTGACCCAGTGCCATAGGCATTAGACTTAAAATGTGGCCTCTAGAGTCTAAAGTTTTTCTAAAATTTTGTCTGGTGACCTACTTTTGGATCCGGCATGACCAAATTTCGATCTTGTCCGACATTTCATCAAGACAAACATTCTGACCAAGTTTCATGAGCATTAGACAAAAAATGTGGCCTCTAGAGTGCAAACTAGGTTTTTCTAAATTTTGACCTGGTGGCCTACATGACCCAATTTCGAAGATGTCCGAGATATTAATAAGACAAAGATTCTGACCAAGTTTCATGAGTATATGACTGAGAATGTGGCCTCTAGAGTCCACACAAAGTGATTGTTGACGCCTGGACCCCGGACGACGCACGACGGACGATGCACGACGGACGCCGGACACAGCTATATCACAAAAGCTCACCTTGAGCACTTCGTGCTCAGGTGAGCTAAAAAGAGCATTCTAATCTTGGGTCTGCAACGTCTGCCTCTTTAACCCTTGTCGTGCTAATTAAATGTAAAGAAATTTTCAAACCGATAGTAAAATCCCGAATAATGCTATTTCGAACTGACTTTTTAGGAAAAAATATCTCCTTTATCGGACAGTGTAGATCAAAGATCAGACTGCACGTTCTGCGCGGGATGATCTTGATCTGCATTGTCCACAAGAGGTTAGTGAGTGCGCTTAGCAGCCTAAGGGTTAATCTAAACTTTGATGCACAAATCTGTTGATTAGCTTTGGAATCATATCTTTATTGTCGAAAACTGCGATCTCAGTTTTGTTTGCCAGTGGAAGTGTTAATTGTCGCTGTGTTTGACGTGAAAAAACTGCAATTCAGAATAACTGGTTCCAGATCAAATTTTGGAATGTTTACTGGAATATTATCATAAGAAAAAAAATGTGCATATTATTTTTCAAAAGGATAATAATGGTCAACAAGATAATAGATACGGCTGTGAGTGGTCTTTAAAAAAGATTAAGAATGGATAAATCAATTACTTACAACTGCCTCCATCTCCCCCCCCCCTCCCCCCCCCCACAAAAAAAAAAAGAAAAAAAAGAAAACGACACGTAACACTGAGAAAAAATGTGTAAGGAAAGAAACTTGTCATTTCTTTGATGATATCACTTTTTTGCAAGAAAAGAATCAACAGCTTGTCACAAACAATCGCCCCTTTCTCACACAGCTCTCCACTGCTGGAGCAGAATAGACTTATCGAAAACTTAATCTTCGTCTGGTTTTTGGCATGCAACTTAACCCTTTACCACAAAATCTCGTGTTGTATCTACCCTGAAGAAGAGGGCTTTTGAAAACATTGTGCGAAAAGAGAAAATGCTGGTAACCATAATTTTCTCTTTTTCCCTACAAAGTTTTCTACTCTATGAAAGACAGAAGTTATCATAATGATGTTAATCTGGATGAGTCCAAAATTTGTCGTTTGGTAAAGAGTTAAGAAAAGGTAGACTGGTTTATTCTGATGCAAGATCAAGATATAAATCATCATTCGTAAACATTTAACCTCGATCTGACACGAAAACAGACAATTATTGCTGACAAAGAAGCTATAATTCACCTGAGAATCTGCTACTATAAATAAACTAAGTGTACTTACATCTGTCGTGATTAAACCAATAACAATAGGAGCCAAAAACCCTCCAAGTGTACCCGTCGTATTGGAAATCCCAAAAATGATCCCTGCATATCTCGGAGCAATGTCAACAGGGTTTACAATGAAGCCACTACCATATTGGCACCCAGACATCGCCACCCCGATCGTCAGAAATATCACTGCTAATTTGACGTCTCGGCCGAGGTATCCAGTCAGTACTATGAACAGGGCAGGCGTCAGTGATCCTTCAATACAAAATATGAACATTCACAAGACACTATTTTTTTCATATTGAAAGCCGTGGTAAAAGGAGAAATTAATCGTTAAGAACAATTTATCGATTTACCACTGTATATTCATATATGTCACCTTCATGTAATAAACTAACTTTTTGTTGATAAGCCGTTAATTTACAGAGATATTTTGATAGTTGTCGGCTGCAAATCTGTTTAAAGAGTGAGTTAGTCTGATGGTAGCAAAGAAGTTACAACTGACTGTTTTCAGTGGGTTAAAACACGCTAATACTGCTCTTCTAGGCCCCAATATCTTAAAATAAATAAGACAGTTCATGTCATTGCTAAGACCGCATATTCTCTACATTCATATCGTGGTCTGCAGTCTCCGCTTTTAAATTTGGCCACAGCTCGCTAAAGTTCAAGTGTTACAGTGCACGATAAACCTAGATATTAGTTTCATATAAAAAATCCAAACTTAATAGTATGCTAGTGCATGTGTCACGAAGGAAAAATATTTAAGAGGGAACGAAGAATATGTAATACATCGTAATATATTTTTAACAAGCATAAGTTTATTTTCCCACAACGAGTCTCAAAGCTGTGAACTAGACACTTAAAAAATATAGCCGTACTGTAATGAGTACTCGTGTACATGGTAAAGGGAGACAACTGTGAAACGCTTACCGAGACTGTTGAAGAGTTTTCTGGCTGTTGTTGTGGTAAGCCAATGTCTGCTTCTCATGAAGTCTGCAAGTTGACCGGATACATTAGTCATCGCCCAAAATCCAATGTATGGGAGAGCAGACAGAAAAGCGGCCTTCAAGGACAAATATATACATTTTCAATTACATAACAGTATTTATTATACAAATGAATTACCTACCATGTATAGTTATGAACATGGGTTATTTCACCTGACCTTGATTTTACAATAGCCAAAAAAATTACCATATCTTTACATTTGAACAATAAGCTGAAGGGAACAGAGAAGTTCAGCCAGTAAAAAGGATCAAAGGTTCTTCTGGCAAAATATATTTCACTCTCCATGAACAAGATCCGCTATACGAGTATAATAAGGCTAAGGACTTTGCTAGTGAACATGGTGTTTTAGAAAAGGAATACAGCGGCAAATCTATTTTATCTGTGAAAATCATAGCAAGCAATACTGGTATATTGTACATCAATCGTCAGATAATACACACACCTCTAATGACATATTTAGACCACAAGTCCACTCAACTGGGTTTTCTATTTAATTTGTTTTTAAATCCAAATGATGGCACTATTGTTATTTGATTGATCAACTTTAGCAGAAACTCATTGTATTAATCTAGCGCCTAAGCCGCCGCTGTCCAATACATCCATGCATACATAAGATGGGTCACAAGAAATTTCATCTCTTTCTACAATCAAATTACAATCCACTGAAAGTGGCCAAACAAGCGGATGGTTTATATCCAAGATCAGACAGCACGTTCTGTGCACTTGACGATCGGCATTTTGAAGCAATAAATTCCAAGTTGTCTGCAAGTTTGTTTCAAGAGATAAAGCGTAACTATCGTCCAAAAAAAGCCATGTCACACAAACCTGTTTGATATCGAATTCAAACACATCCTTCATGTAGCTGGGTATGTTAGTAAGGAAGGTATAGGTTCCCCAGTTACAACACATGTGGGTCAGAATAATAGCCCACACCGGAGAGGATGTAAATATTGATAGCCATGGCGTCTTTGTGTTCTACAACAAATAATGTAGTAAGTCTCTGATAATGTCATACATAAAAATTGAACTTCTATCTTTAAATAATCCTTATTAAACAACAACAAAAATCGCGGACTGCGCAGGCTGACCTGGTTGATACTATTTGCATATGCACTACACCACATTTCACAGAACATGACTCCATTGTATCAAGTCGCTTTAGATATATACGATGTGTCAAAATACTTTACATAATTACAGAGCTTCCAAAACAAGGTTGTATAATAAGAGCATACACTTTTTCTCGCGTCTTTCTCGTTCGCTCTTAATTCTATAACCAAAAAAAACAGGTCATTCGGGAAGAATGTTTCTTGAATACGGTTATCTCGTTTGTGCGTATAGTTTGTTTTTTACAGAGTTTAAAGACCTAGAAGCATACACAGAATATGATTGTAGATTATACCTTTTTACCGACGTCGATATCAGACTTCAGACTATCAACAATGTAGGATCTTTCTTCCGGGGATATTCTTGGGTGTAACACCGGCGAGTCGTAGACAATGATCATCCATAGAGCAAACCACAGCACACCAAGGCCACCTGAATGATATTAGGCAATCATATAAAAGATTGTCTATACATTGAGATATTGTCCTGAATTAATTTCTTGTAACGGAATGACTAAACGATTATGATATTGAACACAAAATTGTGTCAGTTGCCTGGTGAGCTTTAATGGAAAAGAATTTGGAGCTCTCTATGTGAACAGTGATACAATATGTGGCCAACCACCAGCCATACTGGTCTTCAGTGAAGCCTTTGCCGAAATTTAACTTTATACCACTCAACTCTCCTTATTGTAGCCTAAATAGAAGTTGGGAAACAATAAATCTATAACATAAATAATTGTCTTTTTTTTTTTACAAAGAAACTTCAGAAAATGAAACGCCAGAATTTGAAAATCAAAGGAATAAAAGTCCTGAAAAGCGGAATTGTGGAACAGTATTAAGCGATGAGTTTGGCACGCCCAACTCAAAAACGCGGTAGCGCACCCAGACATCGCCAACCCGATCGTCAGAAATACCACTGCTAATTTGACGTCTCGGCCGACAGACAAACCAGAAAATGGCGCCGACTATATAGATAAAGAGGGTTTATTTCTGTTTTATTTTAGCATATGTTTCGCTCTAATTGTAGCACCCAAACTTTTTTTTTTTCCCAACTTTCTTATCAGTCCGAACTAAATCGGTCAACGTAACAAGCAAAAATACTTTGAATAATGCCATATTCATAAGAAAACGAGAAGTAAAAATACCGCAAATATGTTCGTAAAATTTTCCGTATTCGCTCTCGGCATTAAGATAAAAATACATTTTGAGCTGTCGGCAATATCTATAATTAGTAATAGGGGAAAGGGAAATAAGTTTGTAGTACATATACAACGTCAGTTTGACAGTAAACAATATAAGAAAAGGACTTACAATTTAAACATTTACCACACAACCCGGTGCTTTAACGACATTGAAGGCCTGAAAGAGGAGACTTTTCTATTTTTCCCTAGATGTTTTCTATCTTTTTAAAACAAATCTCATCACTGAAGCAACATTTAATTAGTCGACAGTAGAATTAATGTTTTCAATATAGACGAATCAAATGTTTTGTTGTCTCGTAATGATTTACTTAACACCTCTGATACCTGTTTGAGTGGAAATCAGTAAGTTTTATTGTAAATAATCAATTACAAGAGGGCCATTGGCGCTAAAGCGTTCACCTGAGTAAAGCCATCTATAGTTGATAAAGCTGAAGAGATCCTGGCTTTAATGATGTAAAACACACGAGTGTGAGTGACCTACTTTTTGAACCAATGTGACTAAATTCCAAACTTGTCCAAGATATCATTAAAACAAACATTCTGACCAAGTTTCATGAGTATCAGACTGCAAATGTGGCCTCCACGGTGCACACAAGGTTTTTCTAAGATTTGGTCCAGTGACCTACTTTTTGACCAGCTGTGACCCACTTTGAAACATGTCAAAGATATCATCAAGGCAAACTTTCTGACCGAGATTCATAAGAATCGGGTTGAAAATGTGGCTTCTAGAGTGCACACAAGGTTTATCAAAGATTTGACCATGTGACCTACTTTTTGCCCCGACATGACCCACTTTCAAGCTCGTCTGAGATATCAACAAGATAAACATTCTGACAAATCTCCATCAGTATAAGGCTGAAAAAGTGGCCTCTCTGGAGCACCCAAGGCTTTCATAAGATTTGGCCCAGTGACCTACTTTCTCAGCCGAAATGACCCAATTTCAAACTTGTCTGAGATATTATCAAGACAGACAATCTGGCCTAGCTTCAGTATCAGACTACAAATGTGGCCTCTAGAATGCACACAAGTTTTTTTCTCAGATTTAGCCCCGTGACCTACTTTTTGACCGAACATGACCCAATTTTGAACTTGTCCCAGATATAATCAAAAAAAAAAAAAAAAAAAAAGAAAATTCTACCCAACTTTCATGAGTTTCAGGCTGAAAATGTGGCCTCTAGAGAGCACACAAAATTTTATATGATTTAGCCCAGTGATCTACTTTTTGACCCGACATGACCCGATTTCAAACTTGTCTGAGATATCATCAAGACAAACATTCTACCCAACTTTCATGTGTTTCAGCTAAAAATGTGGCCTCTAGAGTGCACACAAGATTTTCATAAGATTTGGCCCTGTGACCTAATTATTGACCCGACATGACCCAATTTCGAACTTGTCCAAGATATCATCAAAACAAACATTCTGACAAAGTTTTATAAGTTTCAGGCTAAAAATATGGCCTGTAGAGTGCACACACGGTTTTTCTAAGATTTGGCCCAGTGACCTACTTTTTGACCCGACATGACCCAATTTCAAACTTGTCCAAGGTATTATCAAGGCAAACATTCTGACCAAGATTCAAGAGTATCAGGCTGAAAATATGGCCTCTAGAGTGCACACAAGGTTTTCCTATGATTTAGCCCAGTGGCCTACTTTTTGACCCGACATGACCCAATTTCGAAATTCTCCGAGATATTATCAAGCCAAAGATTCTGACCAAGTTTAATGAGTATATGACTGAAAATGTAGCCTCTAGAGTGCACACAAGGTAATTGTTGACGCCTGGACGACGGACGACGGATGACGCACGACGGACGCCGGACATAGCACAATCACAAAAGCTCACCTTGAGCACTTCGTGCTTAGGTGAGCTAAAAATGTGCTTTGTCGTAATTTCAACAGATGTATGGTGTAAAAACTTTTAAATTGGGGGTATTTTTGGTCACTTGAGGTGATTACGAGGATTATTCTGATTTAGAATGGGCGTGCATATATCAATTATGCCACGATCGTGGGTAAAACAAAGAGTCGTTCAAACAAGATGAAAGTGTCATTAACATTCACGTGTAATCGCCTTAATGAAACACGAATTAAATATGAACGGTCCCTAAAGTATTACAACAAGAATCATAGGACTTTGAAATAATTATTCTATAATCCAGTCTTATTTGGTTTAAACGAAAAGAAATGAATTACATTGTCTGTCAATAGTAAAGGCTATATTTTTGTCCGACCCTTTTGTTTACATGATGCGCTTATACTGCATTTTGAATGGCTGATATGACCTGTCAATCAATTTCGGCAGAAAGGCCAATTTGTAATTTCATTACATGATTAACTTATTAAGGAGCAGCAATATAACCACCAGTCTGACACGGTTCTCTGCTGGTATAAGATTTAGGACTGTATGTTCACGTATAGGACTGTACATTTGGTAATGACAAATGGGAGGTCGGGTGTACTAGCTAAAACTGAAAGTATGATGAGTAGAGCGCAAGCATGTATTACAGTGTTTGGTTCAGCTCAAACCGATAACGTAGAACAGACCAGCTATTCAAAACTGCGTTAGTTTCCGCTAGGTGGCATTTTTCAAATGCATAACCTATCTGGCCAGGACTACTTTTCAAGCTGGCAATCAATGCAACGAATTCCAACATAAATATACGTTTACTCACTAAAACCTACCTTGCATGATTCATCCAGCCATGGTTAGCTAATATATAACCTATGCACCAGCCACTTATAAACATAGCCCTTATAAGCTTGGGAAAAAGCCCCGGTATAAGCCCAACAAGGCGGGGACGTTATTATTGTTGTCAGTCTGTTGCACAAATCCCGGTTTTTCCCATGTCTATATTTAGAAACTGTCTACAGAGATTTGAGTAAACAAATCGTATTTTTAAAAAAATATTTTCCCCGTTTGAGATCATTTTGTTTTTTGAGATATTTGTAGTGAAAACCTGGCTTGATTTTTCCACTGACGTATTATTTATTGCCATTTTCCGCCAGCACTTTTTAAGCGGCTATTTACGCACAGCTTATTACTATTTGTCCCTTACAGGACTGTGATGCGTCATAGCAGACAGGTCAAATCTTAATCTGGATTACCTGCCCCTACCACTGCGTTATGTTACTCTTGAAGTAAGGCGGGGTACCAGACTAGTTAAATCTTCAAAAAATATTGACATGCATAGACAACGTTCAAAACTGAAATTGGGCGCTCATGCGTCGTTCCGCATGATGTATTTGGTTCCGGCAAGTTCGATCACAGTAAGCGGATCTGCTATACAAATCCGTTAAAACTTGCCAGACTGGAAGCCAGGCTAGACTACAGCGGTCATAGGTCGTTATGAAGCGTTACTTACCAAACACATAAAATATACTTGGCCAACCACCTGCAAAGCCGTAATCACATAGTAAGCCACTCAGTGGAAAAGCAATAACGTTCCCAATTTGAGCTCCTGTTAAAAAAATAGAAATAAGCGTTGTGTGGGTCTTGCTTTTAAGAAAAGTGAAGATCAAAATCGGAGTGTATAGAGCATGCAGTCCGACCTTGGACCTACACTGTCTGGTATTCCTAAATGCTAATTTGAAATACATGTAGCACCGTTTAGGGCTTTTTCTCTGTAACAATTAGTACTCTACGGGTTGTACATGAAATGGACAGTTTTATGAGTAACGCCGATCCGAAATTTTTATAATTTCGGACTGTTTATCAACTGAAATATCTCAGCCTAATGAATAGTATAGACTCATGATCGGACGTCACATGTTGTAGAGACAGACCTCAACCAACCCTATTTGGTAAAGTACCAGTTGGTGCTCCTAGCATACCAACAGTTATTGAGATCTAGACAAAGAAAGTCAACGACATTTATCTATTGTACAATTGCGTAATCCTCCATACAGAAGGTCCTCTGTTTAACCCTTTCCCAAACGACAAATTTTGGACTGGTCCAAATCGAAAGAGTTTGCAGACGACAATTTTAAATTTGATGAAAATGGCAGAAAGTTATCAAAAAGGGTAGAAAACACTGTGGGAAAAGGAGAAATTGCTCGTTACGAGCAATTTCTCCTTTTCCCGCAGTGTTTTCAAAAGACTTGTACTGCAGACACGTGAAAACCAGGGCTTGTTTGGGCAAGGGTTAAATCATTTGCTAAAAGGACCTTTGTAACGACCCATGGCATGACGCAACTTCCTTTTATTCTGGTATACAACTGATTGAGATTAACGGAAAATCACTCAAAAACCTCCAGTATGCGTTAGGACAAAAATGCCAAAAAGACTATGTACATAAATACAATGCACATAGTATCATGTCCTTGGTTGTCACATATTTGTGAAAGAAAATATTACAGATATAGGTCTGATTGCTCATCCGACAAAACTAATGCACCAAGACTATTCCAATATATTTCTAACTATTTTTCAAAGGTATGGCTCATAAGTAAAAAGTTGTAAGAATGTAATTAACATGTTCGTACCAGCATACACAAATCCGCTAAGTTTGCTGCGTTCTAAAGGCGGTGCCCAGTGACCCCAGAGTACCTGCATGGAAGGCCAGACAACTCCCTGAAACGGAAAACCATAGCTGTCTAAAAGTTCAAAAGCTGTTCTAAACGTATAATTACCTCGAGCAGACGACGATCTCTGATGTTGTAGAATACCACTTGGAAAACATCATGGCTAAAGGAGAAATTTATTGTACTTGAGGTACAGGGATTTCACCTGCACCAGATTTGATTTCGATAAGCCATACTCAGATTTTACAAGGATGTTTTCAGTTTGCTTCATTTTCATTTAAGAAGAAAATGGGTCAAATGGCATAAATTAATGGATACATGTTAGTATAATTGGCACATTATCTATACTTCTAGTATCTATTGTTCAAAATTTATTCCGCCAATGATGTAATCATTTTGATTTTGTGTTTTATAAGGTTCAGACTACATGCTCTGTGAAAAGGGGGCTTAATGCGTCTGCGAAAAGTATCGACCCAGGTCAGCCTGCGCAATCTGCGCAGGCTGACCTGGGCCGAAACTTTTCGCTATGGGTCAGTTTTATGTATGGTCAAGGACCATCCTGCTCCAAGATTCACTCGGTTGTTAAAATTATAAAAAAGTGGCTATTACGGATCCATAGTTATGTGATGACTTGCTTGGTACAGTGCATCACGGAGATGCATTAAGCCCCCCTTTGCCAGAGCATGGCTCATCTAAATGACACAGTACTTTGTACCACTGGCTTATGAATATGATTATACATCGTTTCATGCATAAACAATGACAAACTGCAAGTAACTTCAAGAACATCTTATTTTAGCATTTAGGCCTACTACAGTTATATTGATAGCACACCTGACCAAGTCCTGCTATAACACGTAATGCAAGTAAAAGCCACACTCCAACGTTTGCTGCCAGGGGAACAAGCAATGTGGCCACGGCGCAGACGAACATGCTCCATCCAAACACGTGTTTCCCGCCGAATCTTCCGGCCAACCATCCGCCAGGTATTTGGGTCACGGTGTAGCCCCAGAAGAAAGATCCCAAGATGAATCCTTGGGTTTTCTTGTTCCAGTCGTATCTCACGGCCTCAGAAAAAGATGTGAATGGAAAATGTAATGCAGTAAACCATGTAGAGTGAAAAGTAACCAAAGAATTTCTACAGTCCATAAAAACACATTGGAGATAAAATGTGCATCTTTCAATTATTGTGAGCCTGCAGAATGCATAGAATATGAGTCAAGGGTATAACTGTCTCAAATACACCCATAAAGAGATAAATGATTGTAAAGCACTGTATGATACAACAGTGCCATTAAGCAATGGTATCCTGTATATTATCCGAATATTTGTTTGGTAACTGGTGTTGAAAGGATGAGTCGTGGATATTTCCCGCTAGTGGCCAAGGGATTTCAGATAATATCCTTTCTTTTTTTAAAACTATCTTTAATATAAAAGATACAGGAAAATGCTTAATAATAAACAGAATTTAACTGATAGGCTGGTTTACCAAACTGTAGGAGAAAAGATGCTGGCTAAACGGTTATTTAGTTTGCCGTAAGATAGTCATAAATGTAGAGTTGACCTTTCTCAAACAAAATCTACCTCTAAAGATCTAATCTTAACTTTTTTTCTTTCGTGGTTATCAAGTATTGCTAGGAACAAAATTTAACATCATTCTATTTCATATATTTAAAGAATACATTTCTTATTTTTCATTTTATTTTTTATCTATAAAAGAGTTACCTCCCCTCCTTTACGCCCATCAAAACAGGTAACATTTCCTGTGACATTCACTGCTCCCTGATTTGCTACACTGGGACATCTGTCATGTTTCGTCATGCATACTATAGCAACGCTCATATTCACTCGCAGCGCATATAGATTGATAAATCCGAAAAATCCAATAATTGTGAGGGCCAGTCGGCTCGAACACCACAGTGACACACCTTTATGAAGTGAATGAAATATATATGTATAATGAAATACTAAACATCTGAGCCACGCTCTGTGAAATCTGGGTTTAATTAACGCGTCTGCAAAAATTATCGATCAGGGTCAGCCTGCATAGTTTTCACAGGCTGACCTGTGTCGAAACTTTTTGCTTCAGGTCAATATTCTGTATGCCAAGGAACTAGCCTACCTCATGATCCATTCTGTTGTTAGACTAAATGGATTTTATGGATCCATACTTACTGGTTGACTTGCTTCTTACAATGCATCATGGAAATCATTAAACCCTCTTTTGCCAGAACATGGTTCATTTGCATGCTGGAACACATTACCAAATGCAGACGACCTTTTTCAGCCTTGCAGAAGGAAAGCTGGCTGGCTGACAAACTGATATTTTACGCCTCTTCGCCATACAACAAGGATAGCTCATTAATTCATGTGTCCTCTGCGTTTCACCAGCACCAGGACAGGAGCGCTTCAAAGTACCCTCCAAAAGCGGTGCGGTGGAATATCATCACTTTTAATCAAATATTAAATCATATTATTTTCATACTTTCTGTCAGTCAAATGGGTGAGGAAAAAGTTTATACTAGTACTTTGTCAAACCTTTACCAAACAATCACGCATTTGCACGACCCTTGACAGTTTTTTTTTTTTTTTAACTCTTTACTAAAGACTTATCCAAATTGAAAGCTTATGCTGACGAAAAATTAAATGTAGCTACCATGATGGAATTTGTCACTGACAGGGTAGAAAACATTGTGGGGAAAAGAGAAAATGCTCTTTTTTTTTTTTTTTTTTTTTTTTTTAAACAGCATTTTCTCCTTTTCCCACAAAGTTTTCTACCCTTTAAAAGACAAATCCCATAACTGGATTCAGATTTAATTTGCATACGCTGTAAATATGGACGGGTTTTAAATGGTGTCTTGTGATGCCTGCTGGTGAAGGTGTAGGATTCTCCCTCGAGCCTAGTTTTTTTTTTCGTGAAAGTGTCCTATAGCAAGACACTTTAGAGACCTGGCCTTGTACGCGTGTGAAACCCAGGCAGAGCACCACACGAATAAGTATGCTGTTGCCGTGATAATTATGACGAAAATAATGTATAAAGTGGCGAAAAAAACAATTTGATCAATCCTCAAACTGACAGACCATAAATTTTGTTCAAAACGTATACTCTATGCATGGAGTAAATGTGAAAAGCCAAAGCACTCACAGATCACACCATTAACACTTAACCTGCGACATAAGTGAAATGAAACTTTCAAGCCGATAGTAAAAACTCAAATTTTGCCATTTCAAAGGTCACATTCTGTTCAGCCTGATCTTGATCTACAGTGTCCGCAAAAAAAGTCCATAAGTCACGCTTAGCAGCTTAATGGTTAAGACTTACTACCAAGTTCATGAAATGACTATCACCGTGCTCGCTCGGAGCACAGAAGACACACTCGTTCTTAGCAGTTTCTCCTTCGGCCAAAATATTTCCTGGTGTGGGCTGCCGCAAGCCGAAAACAAGTCGTCAACGAAAGGCAATGAGTTCTGCAAATTAAATTAAAGAAAACTAACCTTTGTTCTGAACTAAATCGGTCATGTTTTCGGATAACGGTTTCTTACAAAGAAGGTCCAGCAACCACCATGCTAGTAAACAAATCGCTACTCATTCCAAATGCAGTTAAATGTCACATACGACTTAAATGAGATGGTTCTGTTTTACACTGAATATCTTTTACCCTTCGTGAATTTCAGAATGGTGTCATCGGGAAAAAAACAGTAGAAATAGAAGCCAGGCACAAAGTAATGGTTTCTTTTTCCGCGATATTTCTAATCTTTCTTGGCTGTAAACAGACTCGCATATTTAATCCATTGATCATTTCATAGGGAAATACCCATAATTCAATCATTAATAGCAAGAGTAACATTGAAATAAGGGTCTGATGCTATCTAGGTCAAGGCTCGCTACCTCATGTGTAAACAGACGCTGCACTCCCTTGGAGGCTTATCAGCACTGGTCTGTAGAAGAGAAAGCCTCTCAGGAAATCAACGATTAACCCTTTACCGCACAATGCCGAGTTTTAACAACCCTGGGAAAGGAGCCTTTTGAAAACATTATGAGAAAATGCTGGTAACCAGCACTTTCTTCTTTTCCCACAATGTTTTCTACCATTGAGCCACATTGAAATTGTCGTCTGCAAATGCTTTCAATTTGAACAATGCTGTACAGTTTTGTCGTCTGTTAACGGGGTAACCCTACATTATTTACTTTTTCTTGTAGTAATCTGCTTTTGAAATCGTTTGTAGGAAACGGTGAAATTGCTTTTTTATAGAGATTGCTCCTTTGACCTTTTAATGTTTTCGACAGTAGGCTATCACGAAAAGTCAAATTCCTATTTTACATTGCGTAACTTGCTTTTAAGACGTGATATATACTAAAACAACAAATATTGTCTGCCCACAACAACAATGGGAGACAGTGGTATAGAGGAAAAACGCTTGGGCTCTCACACCAAAGGTTCTGGGTTTGAGTCCTGTGATGGGGGAGGGTCAAACTTTGGAACCACCCGAGTAGGCCTACTTCGGGTTAACACAATACCGCGCAATGCCGCCTTTTAACTGGGAAAGGAGCCTTTTGAAAACATTGTGGGAAACAGAGAAAATGCTTTTAACCAGCATTTTCCACAATCTCCTTTTTCCACAATGTCTTCTACCCTATCAAAGAAAACTTGCTGTATTTGAACCACATTGAAATTGTCGTCTGCAAACCACTTTTTCTCAGGACATATACTGCAGTATACAAGATATAGGGTGCGTCTTCTCTATAGGCGTATGATTATGAAAAGCTTTTCACGGTAAGGTTTTACATAAATAATCGTATGCCCATTGGAAAGAAAAGTTTTTTTTTTAAATCAGAATTGCCTCGTTTTCAACCATACAGAGCGAGTAATCTAAGGGCGAGCTTTCAGTGGGACGAGTTGACCAACATTTTAGGTGCAACCTGAAGATGGAAGTTTGCATAGACTCGGTTGAATCTGCAATCGCAGCAGAGAACGGAGGTATCACTTTAATATTAGTATTTCTTATTCGTCCTCGGGCGTTCAGGTAATTTGCATTTAGGCCCTAGGTGCCTAAAGTAAGGCACAACTTTGGTTCGCCCCAAATAGTTTGATGATAGGCAAATTGTTCGTCCTCATTCCTGTTCGCCCTAGTATGTTTTCACCCATCAAGTTTTCTGTATGATTTTATGAAAGATGATAGCTAACTGTTGTTATTACGGACGATTCGATAGAGGTGATTCCTTAATAAAGTAGTAAAAAATAAAATTGTAAGATACAGGCCTACGGACAGAATTTTGGAGGATCAAATTAATATCCCAATGAGAGATGACAGAGAGGCTGAAACTGTGCTGCTACGGGGATCGTATGTATATATGTAATTTACGATCCCTGGTTGCTATTACAGATAACTGATAATCCAGATAGCACATTGCCTTAAATACAATAGCATCCTGCCATATGAAGTAGTACTTGGGGCTTGTTAACCGTTTACAACACAATGCGATATTTTAATCACATGGAAAAAAAGGGGGAATAAGGCTTTGAAAACAGTGTGGGAAAAGGAGAAAAGTAACCAGCATTTCTCCTTTTCCCAAAATGTTTCTAACCTTTAAAAGACATCCAATTGACCTTTCTGCTGATTTGATTGACAGGTCCTATCAGCCAATCAAAACGCAGTATAGCAAGACATGTAAACACACTGGTCAGACAAAGTGATAGACTTTACTATTGACAATGTTATTGTTTTCTTTTTGTTTAAACCATAGTTCTGAGACTGGATTATACAATAATTATTTCAAAATGGATTAAAGTTACACGTAAGAATCATGTGTTAAGGTAATTGTTAAATTATATACCTCGAAAGGAAAACTAAATTTATCCATTCCCAAAACCTATATCTACGTAAAATGTCGCCGGTAGATTTAACCATGATTCCGAAAAACCAGCCACTCTACCAAACGATAGAAAAGCAGGGTTTTTTCACAGTCTTTCAGGAAAGAAAGAACGGTTATGCCAAACTGTTTTGTTAAACTACCTGTTTTGAAATCTAACTGCACGTACATCTTTCAAATTCCAAACCAATACTCCTAGACAGTCGTAATTGTTACATACAAAACGAACGAGAGGAAGAAGGATATTTTATTGACAGCCACTTGTCACCCTGTTTCAAAAAGAAGTTGCATTCCAAATCAGTATAATCCTTACAGTCACCCAAGTGACCAAATTACTCCCAATTAAAAAGTTTTTTACAATATATATCTGTTAAAAATACGACAAATCACCTAATTGATTACTTACGATAAACTTCTTGATTTTCACTCAAACAGGTGTTAGAGGTGTTTATTCCATCTTTACTAGACAACAAAAGATTAGATTTGTCTGTTTTGAAAACATTTGCTGTTGACATATTAAACGTTGGCCCAATGATGAGATTTGTCTCTGAAAAGGTAGAAAACATCTAAGGAAAAAGAGAAAGTTTTCAAAAGTTTACCTCTTCAAGGTCGTTGAAGCATGGGTTTGTGTGGTAAAGGGTTAAATTGTAAATCCTTTTCTCATATTGTTTACTGTCAAACGGACATGTTATATACTGACGAAATGTCTTAAAAACCTATGCCCCTATTATAAGTTATGGATAATGCCAACAACAATCTACTCACAATGTATTTTTAGTTTAAATGCTCTGACCAAACATGGAATTACAAATATATTTGCGCTATTTTCATTTTTTCGATTTCTCGTAAATGTGACATTTTTCAAAGTATTTTTTTCTTTTTACTTTGTCCAAACTGAAAAGAATGTCGGGGGAAAAAAGCTTTGGATACTTTAATTATAGCGAAACATAAGCTAGAATAAAACTGAAATAATCTCTCTTTCTCTATATATTCGACGCCACTTTCTGGTTTGTTTGTCGGACCTAACGACCGAAATACAGCGTTACTAAGGTGGGCGTGTCAAACTCGTGTTTGCAGAAAGGTCAATTGTATTAGCTAAATTGCATTTGTCGTCTGCAAAAACTTTTAATTTGGACAAGTCTAAAATTGTGTTGTCTTGTAAAGAGATAAGTACAAGTCGTGTGGATATACAAGCTGAGTTTGACAGATTCAGCTAGGTATCATGTAATAATATAGAGTACATGATCCCTGATCTAAATGAAATTGTAAGGTAATTTACACTATAATTTGATTGCAGCTTGGAAACTGAAGTAAACTCCTACACCCTTAAGTTACCAATTATCCTAAAAAATGATTAATTACTACATCTACATTAGTCATCTTAAAATGATTATTAAATACATTAGTCCACAGTAACTATAACCCTAGCAGACCATAATCCTTTATCACAAGATGAAAATTTAGACCAGTCGGAACCAAAAAGGATATGCAGACACCAAATTAAAGGTGGCTAAAATTGTGGACATTGTCTTTGATAGGGTACAAAACATTATGGGAAAAAGAGAAAATGCTGATTACCAGCATTTTCTTCTTTTTCCACAATGTTTTCAAAAGTCTTCTTTCTCAGCATGTCAGAAGTCTACATTGTGCTGTAAAGGGGAATTAAAAATTGGGATCAGACTATACAGACAACACTTTCTAGTTCTTTGTGAGATAGTTATTCTGGGAGCCATGCTTTGAAATTTTAAATGGGCTTTTTCTGTTGAGAATGTTTCAAAGCAGACAAGAAACAACATTGGCTCAAATGATAGATTTTCGCTTTAACTCGTTAACAAGCGACAAAAATGAAGCATTTGCAGATGACAAAATTAATGTTACAAAAAGATTTAAATTAGTTTTTGGACGAGTTGAAGACATTGTGGGAAAAGGAGAAAATGCTGGTTGCCAGTATCTTCTCCTTTTCCCATATTGTTTTCAAAAGCCCTCCCCAGGGTCATGAAAACTATGGATTGTTTGGTAAAGAGTTAAAAAGGTACAAAAAATTGTTGGAGAAAGAGACAATACTGTTACAGCATTTTCTCCTACTCTACTATGTTTTCAAAAGCTCTCTTCCTCAGGGTCATAAAAACAATTGAATTGTTTAGTTTACCTGGTTACAGATTTCGCTAACACAAATCTACTTTTTCTGTGCAGGTGCAGCTAGGGTGGAGCTCTGCTCAAATTTACTGGAAGGTGGTACCACACCAAGTATAGGTTTGTGTCTGTTGTGTAACTTGCAAGTTGTGCAAATTCTTTTGATTGCCAAGGTTTTTGTGGCATTTGTTGAAGACAATGCCACTATGAGTTCAATACGGCATTTTGAAAATCATGTATCATATTTTGTGCAAAACTGAAGGAAATAAACCCGATTTAACTCAATTTTTCTAAGACAAGTGTTTCGATGGCACTCAGATATGAAAATAGCATATTAAAATGAATTGGATTAGGCCATCGATCATGGAAATACTTCTTTTTATCGAAAATAGCTTGGTCCGCTATGGTCTTCTTTTGGCGTATTGATACACACAGTTTTTTATCGTCCCAAACCAGTTTGTTCCTGGGCTTATTCATCCCTGGGCTTGTTCACCCGGACTTGTTCATCCCAGAGGATTGCACGCTACTCTATTGGATTGTGCATGACTATATAGTAGGTTGATTTTCAAGCGAATATTTTGAAACTGTTTCTATGTTTTATTTTTCAAATTATTAATTTTGCACAATGGCTCTCTTGGCAAAAGCCACACCAGTGCTTTCAACGCTTTGATTATTAGCTCTGCTGTTAAAGAAAACGTCGAGGTATTGTCATAGCCCTGGCGTCATCTGGGTCATTGTGCGAAAATTTTGACATTGTATAATATCTCTGTTATTACTGAAACTTGGACAAGTTAATTATCAGAAAGAGAACCTATACAACAAGGGCAGGTAACCATCAAAGTATTTTTGACAGAGTTATGCCCCTCTTTTGACTTAGAATTTTAACAGAAAATCAAACATTTGCAGCCAAGCATTGGCACTGACATGCATTGTACTTGTTTCTTTTACTATTTACCCCCTGAAACTGGAAACATCCATGTAAAATACATGTTTGAATGACCAACATGTATTAATGCTTAGCCATTTATCACACAGTGCCTTGAGAGAGAAAACTTTTGAAAACATCGTGGGAAAAGGAGAAAATGCTGGTAACCAGCATTTTCTCCTTTTCCCACAATGTTTTCTACCCTGTCAAAGACAGAAATAATCATTTGGACCAAATTTAATTTGTCCTCTGCAAATGCTTTTAATTTGGACTAGTTGAAAATTTTGTGGTTTGGTAATGGGTTAATGCATTATTATATGAAAAGAAATTATGGCCAAAAAGAAATTGCTCATTGTGAGCAATATAAGTATCCTTTTGCTACAATGTTGTTAAAAGTGGTATGCTAATGCTGCAAGATGCAAGAAAGTGGTCATCTAAGAAATGTTAGGTTGTATTAATGCAGAAAGTTGAAAGCAAAACTGATTTTTTTTTTGGTCAGAAAAGAAATCTCTCTTTTTTAAACTTTGACATATCCTACTTTGATCATTGGTTATAGTTTTCGATTACTAAGCAGGGAATCGTGGTTTGATCCCGGTTTGCATAGCTGGCCACCTGAGTGTTCTTTGGCAATTCACTGAAGAGCCCGAAACCTCGTGCGTGATCCCAGGAAACCCATGGCTATGTTGACTGTTACAGTAAAGTAGCAGAAGTACGATTCAAACTAGCTTTGAAAAAAGAAAATAAGCAAACTTTAAAGATACATCTATACTCGTTTTCAGCTCATTTTTAACCCATTTTATCTTTATTTCATTAAACTATAATCATTCTTGTATCTACATGACAAATGTTGCCCTTGACGTTTGCAAGGTTGCATAGATTATGACCGATATAAAAATGGATTTCATTTTCTTGAGGCCATCAAAAAAATCGCTGTTGTGACGTTTCCAGTTTTAAATCGAAGGTTTCCGATATCTGTACTGGTAATTATCCCTTACACCATATTTGTCAGTAACTTATGTATGGCTACACAGCTGACTAAATTCTGAACTATTCTACAGTCTATCACATTTTAACAGCATTTTATTTCCCTGGCTATGAGGATGTATATTTACTTTTGGATCATAATTTATATGAGTTAAGCTCTGGCAAAAGGATGCTTAATGCATCTCTGTGATGCATTGTATCAAGCAAGTCATCTCATAATTATAGATCCATAAAATGTTTTTTGTCTAACAATTGACTGAATCTACAGGAAGAGTGGTCTTTTGACATGCAGAAAATTTACAAATTGCAAAAAGATTTGACCAATGTCAGCCTGCGCGGACTGTGCAGGCTGACATGGGTCGATACTTTTTTTTGCAGATATATTAAGCCCCCTTTTCACAGAGCATGGCTCAAATTGTTATGATGCATGTTGTCTCCTGTACCTAGGTATGTTGAAAATTGTGAAGAGCAAGATATCCATTCCTGTATTTGTTATGATACGACCAAGGGGAGGAGATTTCCTGTACACCCCACTGGAATACGATGTCATGCATAAAGATCTCATCGAACTGAAGCATGCAGGAGCAGATGGTTTTGTGCTTGGAATTTTGACTCAGTTGGTAAAATTTTATTCTTGTTCTTTATTATTACAGTTGTTTAACCCTTTAACACACAGTCCTGACTTTTGATGGCCCTGAGGAAAAAGTCTTTTGAAAACATTGTGGGAAATGGAGAAAATTCTGGTAACCAGCATTTTCTCCTTTTACCACAATGTTTTCTACCCTGGCAAAGACTAATTCCATCACTTGAGTCATATTTAAATTGTTGTCTACAAATGCTGTCAATTTGGACAAGTCTAAATTTTTCTCACGTGGTAGTTAAACAATCAGTGTTTTAATCCATCTGTACTTAGGCTCTTTGTAAAACTAAATGTACAAAAAAATATACGAATTACACAAAGTACAAACATTTGAAGAAAAGGAAAATTACTGTTTTTAACAGTGTGGGAAAAACTAAAGAAAAAGGAAACTAATGGCTTATTACTAGCTTTTGCTTCTTTCTCTTTTAGCTCTTTTAGGCCACAAGAGCTTAACCCTTTACCACACAATTCTGACTTGTAACAACCCTGAAGAACTCTGCCTTTGAAATCATTGTAGAAAAATGAGAAAATGCTGGTAACCAGCATTTTCTCCTTTTCCCACCATGTTTTCTATCCTTTCAAAGACAAATTCAAGCATTTGAGGAAAACTGTTTTGTTGTCTGCAAATTCTTTCAATTTATACTTGTCTGAAATTTTGTAGTCTCATACAGAGTTAATGTATCTAGAGCTTATCAAGACATAGTGTTGTTTCTGGTGTCTGCCAAGTGTTTGCCTGGTTTATGCAATAAAGGTCACACTTTTTGTCATAGTCTGAAATTCTGTGAGATATTCTTGCCAAACACCATTTGAACATCAATTTTTAGATCTTGAAAGTGTTCTTTTAAAGCTTGTTTTTTGAAAACTGAATATCCTATTTATGTTGTATCTTATAACAAGTCTTACTGCCCTCTCTTTTTAACCCATATCCTACTAGGTGCAACTTTACCTGCTGTAGTGGATAGTATTATGTATTGTACATGGTAGATCAAGATGAGGCTGTTAGGGAAGTTCACTCAAACTAAGTGTATGAATTATTTTGGTATAGCCTTCGGTGATGCATTGTTTTCATCGTTTATTCATACCATTTTTGCAGTGATGGAACAGTTGACATGGAAAGATGCAGAGATTTGATAGGTAACTTTGGTTATTAGACTTGATTTTGGACCACATAAGCTTCATTTGCGTGGAAGATCAGACTGTTGATTTTGTGCAATCTGATCTTGACCTGCCCTGTTCACACTTACATTGTGCTTTGCTCTTCATGGGTTACAGCGAAATAGAAGTCTGGTTAATTGCTTGCAGTAAAAAAAGTATTTCAGACTTTAAGTGTATTTCATTTATGTCATTTCAAAAAAGTTAACCTATCTATTATGGTCTGATGTTACAATTGTAGCACAGATTATTTAAGACCTGAGAAAAAAGTATATGAATAGTGCAAGTATCTGAAGAAAATTTAAATATTATGTTTCAACAGTATGGAAAAAAGAGAAATTGCTTGTTGCAATGCTGTGAACAGTTAACCTTTTACCACACAATCCTGACTGTTAACAACCCTGAAAGGGAAAGGCTTTTGAAAACATTGTTGGCAAGTAGAAAATTATGGTAATCAACATATTCTCCTTTTACCACAATGTTTTCTACCCTATAGCAGACAGAAATCATCATTTACAATACATTTATTTTGTTGTTTGCAAATGCTTTCAATTTAGTTGGGCCCTAAATTTCATTTGGTAAGGAGTCAACCTTCACCATGTGGATCACACTTTAAAAGCCCACTGGGCTCAAACAAACAGGGTGAGTGCAGTGTTCTTCTTAGAAAAGGTATATGGTAAGTAAAACTGACCAAACCTCAAAAAAGGAATTCTTAAATTCACCTTGCATAATTTCTCCTTTGTCCTTAGTGTTTTCATTTGTATTTATAAATCAGTTTAATCATAATTCAACTTAATTATTCATATTTCATAAGGATTTTCTCAAGATCATCAATATATTTCAGAGGCCATTGAGTTGATTTGTCCCTTTACCAAACACAGCTATGTTTTAACAACTGAAAGAAGTTGGATTTTGAAAACACTGTGGGAAAAGGAGAAATTGCTGGTAAGCAGCATTTTCTCCTTTTCCCACAATGTTTCCAAAAAGCTGTCGCAGATTCATGCAGTTTTCAAATGCTTTCAATCCGTGTGCTACCTGGAATTCGTCATTTGGTAAAGAGTTTTTTTACTATTTTGTTAAATCATTATCCTTTTTTGCTTTCAAGATAGAGCAAGACCTTTACCTGTCACATTCCATAGAGGTAAGTCTGTGATCTTCTTGTTTTCTTCCTACTATATTTCATATCCAAATTTTCAAAACTGTAAGATATTTTAAGATACAGATGCCAAAAATTGTGAACAATGGGGGAATTATGTTTGTTTTTTCGCTAGTCATTTGCATAACCCCTGTCTAAAAATAGAAAGCTACTTGTTGTTTCAATACAGGAAATGGCGCACTTGTGTATTTGTAGGATCATGTCTTTTCCCCTTCTTTCAGCAAAAACACAAAATGTTAATTTACACATACGAAAATTACTATTCTTCTGTCTTTGAAATCATTCCCCTGCACTCTCAATATAAAACTCTGACATCCTCGAATAAAATTGCTGTTAGGTTCTAGTGACATAGATTGTTGCGACAGTACACCTGTGTAGAACATCTCGACTCCACTTTCCGGCCGCATGAATGTGCAAGATGAAGGTAGTATACAGTCACATGACAAGCATCATGTGATATCCTCGATTGAACAAGTGGATAGCCACCATTTGGCTTAAAATGAGTATTGACGGAACTTTAAGACTTGTCAATACTGAAGTATTTTCAGGTGACAAAGATGGCTCAGATGACAAAATTTGTCCATTACAGGGTAGAAAAAATCGTGGGAAACGGAGAAAATGCTGGTAACCAGTACTTTCTCCTTTTACCGCAATGTTTTCAAAAGCCTTCTTCCTGAGGGTCATTAAAACCCGGGATTTAGAAACGCTGCATTATGGCAGTATGAGAAGGTACATGTACCTGCTGGTTTTAGAAATTTCTGTATTGGTATTATGTTTTTTGAAATACTGTTGTACATGAATTTTGAAATATACATGAATAATGATAATTAAAAAAATGTATGAATCGGGACCAACAGCATCTTCCGCTAGATGGCATTTTTCAAATACACAACCTATCTGAAATGGGCATTCTGGGTACAGAGCCGGACTGCTTTTGAAGGCGACAATCAAGGCAGCAAATTTCAAAATAAAATATATGTTTACTCCCTAAAACCTACCTTGTACGATTCAGTTAGCCACAGTTAGCTAGCATATAACCTATGCACCAGCCTTTTAAAACATAGCCCCTATAAGCTTGAGAAAAGGCCCCAGAATAAACCCAGCAAGGTGGGCAATTATCTTTGCTGTCTGTCTGTTGCACAAATCCTGGTTTTCCCCATGTTTATATTTAGAAACTGTCTAAAGAGATTTGCAGTAATCAATGGTATTTTATAAAATTATTTTCCCATAGTAACTTCAAGAAATTTTTGGCGAAAAACTGGCTTGATTTTACTACAGACGTATTATTTGTAGCCATTTTTTGCTTGCTATTTCGCATATTAATATTTATAACATACAAGATAGTGATGCACCATAGCAGACAGGTCAAATCTTCGAAGAATATTGACATGCGCAGACAATGAAAAAAATCTGTCTGTTTTAACTCTTTACCACACACTGACAGGTTTTAACATCTCTGGGAAATTAGACTTTGGAAAACATCATGAGAAAAAGAGAAAATGCTGTCAACCGTTTGGAAACAAATCCTGTCATTTGCACCACATTTAATTTGTTGTCTACAGTTGCTTTGAATTTGGGCCAGTCTAAAATTTTGTTGTCTGGTAAAGAGTTAACAAATTACTGAATTATTGAATATTCTTTTGAATGAATCGCAATGTGAATATCATAATATATGTTTGTAGCCATAGATATGACAAGAGATATTTTTCAAGCTCTAGAGACAGTGATCTCCCTTGGATGTGAAAGAGTGTTAACCAGTGGTGGAGACTCTTCAGTATTGGAGGGGCTGCCTGTCATCACAGAAATGATTGAGATGGTCCTGATAACTATTTTTTTAACCTTTTAATCTGTTACCAAACAACCCAAGCTTTCACATTCTTCAGAGAGAAGTCTTTTGACAACGTTTGGAGAAAAGCAGAAAATACTGGATACCTTTTGAAAACAATGTGGGAAAGGTAGAAAATGCTGGTAGCCAGCATTTTTGCCTTGTCCCACAATGTTTTCTACCCTTCCACAAACAAAGTTTATAAGTTGTACCCCACTTAAAGTATCGTTTACAAAAGTTGTCAAGTCTAAAATTTTGTCTTCTGGTAAAGTGTTGGCCTTTATATTTTGTCTTTACCAAACAATAAAAGGTTAGATAACATGTCCATATTGAAAGCTTCTGTAGGTAAGAAATTAAATGTGGCTCAGTGGATGATATTGCAAGGTATTCAAAGTATAGAAAACATTGTTGGCAAAGCTAGTTCAAACTCAGGGGTTCTGTTAAAGGGTTAAATATACCCCTCTTTACTCTCTATGAATTACTTAAAACTCTTTTGACAAAGATTTTTTCATTTGAGACTTGGTTGGTGATAATCATTAAGACAGGACTGTTTATCCTTGATGAGGAAACATGCTTTATATTTCTTTGTTTGGTGTTTAACTTCATTTTCAACATTATTTCAGTCATATTGCAGCAGGTAGTGCATCTATCAATGTCTTCCTTGAGACTCTTTTACCAGTGCTTTGCACAACATTCTTTCCAAGCCATTGGTTGCTTTCCCACAGAGACATGACCAAACAATGTTCATCAGTAAAAGAGGATTGAATCCTGTAATAAGAACTTGAACTCAAGGCTTTAAAATTACAGTCAGACAGTTATACTATCATTGGGACAAATCATGGCTGTTTACTCATGGGTAAAAATGAAAAATTCCATTCACACCTAAATAAGATGCTGTCAAACTGCTGGAACTTTCAGTTTCAAAATAAGAGACCTTCTTTACTAATTGTTGAATTGGCCCTTGTGTTGAATTATACAAAATTTTTGTTTTCATCAATAAATTATAGGTTTGAGTTGTCCTTATTTTTGTTTTCAACTATAGGCCAAGGGAAGAATAACAGTTGTACCAGGTAAGGTTGGACACCTGTCTGATTATTTTTCTCTCTGGGCTAATACTCATAAAACTTGAATTCATGCTAAACTGAATTTATGCTCGAACTTTTAATCTAAAGTTTCATCAATGAATTACCGGTAGATAGTTAGGAAAATGACATTAAGGTATGACCATCCTAACTTGCGCTTCGCGATCTCGTTACTTTCTGTCAGATCTCGACATTTTCTGTAAGATCTTGTAAGCATTTCAGCAGTATTGAAAGTATAGCAGAAATGAGGATCTAGTTCCTTGCTTTACAATACAAAGTATTGGTAAAATGCAGAACCAGCATTCCAAATGGTGTCCTGTGACAATCCCGGCTGTTTTGAGTCCACAAAAGCGAAAAGAACAAGAGTTTCTAACAACAGTATACGGTCAAATCTGTGCAAGCAGCCACACATGAACATCGGCCAATCTGTGTGCAAGGGCCAATCTGTGTGCAAGAGCCAACAGAAGTCAGCCTATGCATATTTCTTCTTTAATTACTATGTACACAGCACTAATCTGTCAAGTGCAGAGAGAGCCAGCTTAACTGAAATGAATTAACTGTTTATGACACCTACACAACAGCCAAATTATCAAAAGTTTCACATAGTGTGTACTTGAAAAAGTCAATAATTACTATTACGATAAAAGGATTAAAGCTGATTAATGCCAGTCGGTGTTCTTAATCAAAGACCTAAATTTAAATGTTTGATGTAATTAATTATCATTAACACTTTGATAAATCATCTGTTATTGTGTGTTAAACTGTGAGAATGGACAAATGTGACAAATTTGAGCTGTCCAGTGTCCATGCAGATTTGCCCAAAATGGTCATCATGTACACTTTTCCACAATGTTTAAAAATATTGTGTAAGATGCAAAATGTTTTACTTCAATTTTTAATTATTAATAATTTCTTTTTACAAATGTAGTTGAAAACTTTTTTATGTACAAGTACAGTGAAATGTCCAATGTCCATGCAGATTGGCCAAAAATTGTCATGAGCTACAAATACATGTATACAAAAAGAAGAAATGCATGTACAAGTTTAAATTCTGTTTTATTTGCCCTATAAAATTTGAAATAGATCTAAATGAAAAAAAAAGTTTAAAATATGTTTTATTGGTGTGGTTTATTTTTGTGCTTTAAATAGAAAAAGATTTAAAAGATTTAAAATTCATTGCAAACAAACCTTTACCTATTGAAACCATCTTATTCGCAACTCAAAACAGTGCAAGAAGTGCATAATCTGGACAACAGCCAATCTGTGAACAACAGCCACTTTTAGAACTTCCCTTCAGTGGCTGCTGTTCACAGATTAGACTGTACCTGCATATCATAACTATGCCGATATTTCTTGATACTGTATTGGATATGAGTTCATAAGATACTGAGGAAATTACTATAACGCACAGATTCCAAAGACAAGTCATGACAGTTGGAAGGATGGGGGATGAATTGTTGAACTTGGTGTTATACTTCACAATTTGCGATCATGTTTGTGCAGGATGGTGGCCTATTGCTCTATCTGATGTTGTTCAATTTTGTTGGTGAATTATGACAAGGACCTGGAGGAAATCTGTATTTCAGATGTTAGAACATTGATTTTAGGCTGTTAATTTGCATCCAAAAAGAAACTTGCAATGCGAGGCCCATTGACTCTTTAGTCTCACAACGGAAGTCATGGAGTTAGCAGAAGACTGCAGAGGGGGAAATATGAACCAGAAGGGCTCCACAGTTCCCTACAGAAACAAGTAACAGTTAATCGTGTTGCTAACTGGAAAATTCACAAAAAAAGACTGGAATGTTTTGCTACCAACACTAAACTTGGGGTGGGTATGTTATAAAGCTAGCCTCCATGGCGTTTGATTAACCCTTTATCAAATAATCCTTGTTTTAATGACCCTGTGCCAGAAGGCCTTTGAAAACATTGTAGGCAGCATCATTTTCTTTTTCCTCAATGTTTTCTACAACATCAAAGACAAAATTCATTTAAGCTACATTTGATTTGTCATATGCAGATACTTTGAATTTGGTTGAGTCCAAGATATTAGTGATTTTATTACTTTTCATAATTTTAATATTAAAGTTTCCCTTACCCAAACTTTAGACTGTCAAAACTTAAAATCATTTGCAGACAACAATTCTTCAGATGTAGAGAGAAAAGATTGTTGAAAATGAGAAATTTTCTTGTCACAGGCAATTTCTCATTTTCCCTTAATGTTTCCAAGATTATAAATGTATTAATTGTAACAGAGCGAGACTGTAGAGTGAAAACCCTTGATTATGAAACAAATTGGTATTGGGGTTTTTGCATGGTTTTTTTTTCCTAATTTTAGCAATGAGAGATAGCATTGATGATCTGAAAAGACGAATAATTTCCCTGGATGTCAAGCCCATTCTAAAAGGAAACCTTCAAAAAATGAACACAGAGCAGGCCAGTTTGTGGCTCCAACATGTGTGGTTTTCAACCTGGAAACTACTGATTTAAGTACAACGTATGTAACTTTTCCTATGTATACAGATACAGTTTGATATATTTAATACCTGTCATTCTAGAAGGTAACATGTGGGAACACTGTATATTACGTAACCTGTAAAATTATCATATCAATGTTATTTTAGCCGGTATGCAACAATAGTTGTTAGAATTACTGCACAGTTAAGTAGAAAGACCTTCAACATCGGCCAGATAGCAAAAGGTTTCTACCTTATTAGGCTGTGCTGACTATAGACTGACCACGACCGATGCTTTTTCAGATCCCGGAAGGTGCCATTTAGAACAGAACAGAACAGAAACTTAAATCACAATTCAGACTTGAACACACATTTAGAGTGAAGGGTCACATTTTTTCTGGGTGCCTGAAATAATTTTTTTCTTAGGCTTCTTTGTGGCCTAATGCCTGTTTTTATGATAAAGACAATAAATATACCCTTAGCAAAATGAATGAATAACTTCTGTGGTATTCTTAATCAGCCTGTCTATCCATGTCTGTCTATCTATGTACATAAATAAGTATTTATTTGCCATGAAATACAGTTTTGTTGTCATTGTATTGAGCTTTGAAGATACATTTATCACAAATTGAATGAAGATGTGCAAAACTTTTGTGAAATTGCCTTGTGCCATGAATTCCACATCATATCTTATTCCTCATTTATTCTAACTCTATTCCAGATGTCCAGATCTGCTCAATCACAATCCCACGTTATACTGACCCTGACAAAAAAGTGTCTGCAAAAGGAGAGAATGCTGGTTACAAGCATGTCTTCTTTCTCCACACTGTTTTCTACCCTTCCTAAGGAAAATTTCATTGTTTGAGCCTGATTTATCTTGTTGCCTGCAAATGCTCTAGATTTGGACAAGTCTTTAACTTTGTACCCTGCTAAAGAGTAATAAATTTATATCAATTTTTCAGTCAGAGGACATCAAATGCCATTTATAACACAAATAGCAGGAAAAGAGGTGCAATCGGGGTTAGTGTAACATTGTAATGTAGTACCAGAGATCCCAATCATACCATCAGCTGAAAGGATAACAAAGATCCGTGTGCAGAATAAGTCGGACATGCATGTTTACAGCATTCTTGTGGAATGTGTTCTCATCAAAACAGCTGCAGTTAACTCTTTACCAAACAACAAAATTTCAGACTGGTCCAAAGTGAAAGAATTTGCTTATGACAGAATTAAGGTGGATAAAATGGGATTGTGTGGTAGAGTTAAAATCCTATCAGAATGTCATATAAGTGGCTCAAAACAGGAGAAGGTTTTGATTTTGCTGTGCTTACATCAGCACTTTCTAATTATGGGCTTATTGATGAATTTTTGTCTGTTGCTCCTGCTCCTACCAGCAGTGTCATCAAAGACCAAGAAGGTATAAACAAATCTTGCACGCAACTTACTCAATATGGAGTATAATACTCATAATGCTGAACATGATGTAAAATGTTTAGGCAACCACTGTGTTAAAATTTAGAAAACTGTTTTGTATGTAAACACTTTCAACCTAAGGCATTATGTTGACAATGCAGATCACTACAGAAAAGAAAAAAAAAATTCCAAGTTTGAAATTCCTAATAAGCAGTGGTATTGTTGAAATGTGCACAGCAGAGAATATTACAAGTTCCAGATGAAATTATGCTCATTTAAAAACTATTTTTGAGAGAAATAGAGAGAATGGATTGTATAGTGTTTTTCAAATGAAAAATAGCCCAGGGAAAAGAGTTATAAGTGTCATAAAAACTCTAGAAACAGTTGTTCCAAAACTAACAGGTCACTCTGAAAATGGAAAATGAGTATCTGAAATTTTCAGTTCAACCTCCTTAACCCTTTATCGCACAATCCCTTCTTTTAATGACCCTGAGGAAGACTTCTGAAAACATTTTGGGAAATGGAGAAATGCTAGTTACCAGCATTTTGTCCTTTTCCCACATTGTTTTCTACCTATTCAAGACAAATACTTCCAATTGAAAAATATTGGAATTATCATTTGTAAATTCTTAAAATTTGGACAAGTCCAAAATTTTTCCATGTGGTAAAGGGTTAAAACCAGCTCCCTTTTGACTGATAACCTGTCTTGAACAATACAATTTGTATGTTTTGTGCATTGTACCCACTACCCAAAGGGGTGTTGTTCTTGAGAAGTTGTCTTCTTGAGAGGTTGTCTTCTTGAGAGGTTGCACTATTTTTTATTTATTTGAATTTTTCGTCTGCAGGCGCTTTCAATATGGAGTTTAAAATTTGTCATTTGGTAAAGCGTTGCAAGACTGAAAATCTTATCAAAACCTTGTAGAGTTGTTACTAATTTATATATTCTTACTAAGGATACTAGTTATTATGGTTTGATTATAGTGAAATTTAATGATATTGTTTCATTCATAAAGTTCCAGACTTTGACCAGCCAATTATCTGAAAAATCAGTTGCCCGAAATTTCAGTACTACTTGTTTTTGATGTGAGGTATTTTTTCAGTTTGGCTGCTATAAAGTTATTTATTTCATTTTATTATATACCTACATGTATAAATGATCTGAGAAAAATATGGGCATTGTCTAACTTCACAATGCAACTGGACAGAAAAATTTTCCGTATCAGTACCGTGTGTAGAGCGTAATCGTGTACACAGACTACCGCTGTGTAATAACATTCGAGACTTTCAACCATACTGTATCTTTATTTACGTCCAGTTAGCATGACAAAGCACAAAAACCCCATTTAAGTGTATTTATAGATACTTCAATTGTTGTTTGTCATCTATTTTTTTCAAAAATCATTTTTATGCAGAACTTGATTTTGTCCGACATCAATGCCCATAACATAAACATGTGTTGTTTCAAAAGGGTATTTCCCAGTGCTACTGTACAATACACTTGTGAACTTCAGCACTGCAATTAATAATCACAAGCTCTACTTGCCTCCTGCATTGAAATGAAAAAAAAAAAATGTACTGTTCTTGACAGTGATAGTGAATAACAACCACTGACTACATTTTCAGTGTTTAAGAAATAATTTTTATGCCACAGTTGTTGTTTATTTTCTTGTAGCAGCTCGAAAACAGCAGCCGCCATTTTTAAATGCATAGATCTATGCAGACTTACCGTTAGGCCTATCTGTGTATATTTATCTGCCATTCATAAATATTGTACATATATGTACAATAAAATGTAGTTCTCTGATTTGTTTTGTTATTCTTATTGATTTTGTGATTTTTTTGAGTTATAGTGGTGAGGTATATAATAAAAGGAATATTACAACAGTCTGCATTTCTGCATGGTTGGATCATGTCTCGTTGCATGTTTAAAGAGATGCGCATCAGATTCGACCTTCAGCCTCATCCGATATACATCTCTTTATACACGCAACTCGACTTGATCCTACCAGGCAGAAATGCAGACTGTTGTAATATTCCATATATATTTTGTCATAATATTGTCCAGGAAAACTTTTGTATCAGTTTTAGGGGTTGCATTTCTTACCTGAATTCAAAACAGCACCCTCTTTCACACCCTTCATTTGCAGACATTGGACTAAATGAGCGTTTAACCCTGTGGGGCATACATGTTAATTTGGCAATATCTTATACTCAAAATGGCTGTTTTATTACATATATTTGTAAGGACAATCATATTTGTGATAATAAAAACAGAGACTATTTTTATCATTCTTTGTTGAGAAAAAATATATTGTACAATTTGGGTAGTGGTGGCCATTTTGGAATTTTGAAAGGGTGGGGAATTGGGTGTCAGATAATTAATTTTCTAGAAAAGAACATGGTGAAATTCTTTCAAATTTCACACTTTTATGTCTAATACAATACTCTGATACCCTATACTAATTAAACTTTTATTGAAAGGTTCGAGTTAGGATGGTCATACCTTAGGACTTATTTAACACAAAGAAAGAAAATGTTTGTAAATGGACAGTTACTCTTCAGGATGTAATATTTGTGTAACTGAAATTCCATATTCATATTTCCTTAAAAGTGTTTGCCTTGTATTTTCAATCTTCAGTCTACTGATTAGCCCTTTACCAAACAATATAAGCTTTGCAACCCTGAGGGAGAAGCCTTTTGACAACATTTTGGGAAAGGGAGAAAATGCTGGATACCAGCGTTTTCTCCTATTCCCGTAGTGCTTACTACCAGTCGAAAACATTTGAAATCCCATCCTTTGAGTCACATCTGTAAATCCTTGGAAATTTTTGTCACTTGTTGAAGAGTTAATGGTTCAAAACCAAGATAGATTTGTCAGAGCTAAGCACATCATAGGTAACCCCTTTACCACAAAATCCCAAGTTTTAAAGACCCTGAAGAAGAAGAAGACTTTTAAAAACAATTTGAGAAAAGGAGAAGATGCTGGTAACTAGCATTTTCTCCTTTTCACATAATGTTTTCTACCCTGTCAAAGACAGATATCATTATTTGAGCTACATTTATTTTGTCATCTGCGAATGCTTTTAGTTTGGTTCGGTCCAAAATTTTGTCGTTTGGTAAATAGTGACTTCAGTGTAGATTATGACTGAACTGCACAATTTTGACAATCAACTACTCCATTACTCTCCCCCACCCCCACCCCCGCAATAATGTTTTCAATTTCTGAAAAAAAGTAAATTTCATGTCATGAAAGTATTTCTACTTCATGTTAGCATAGTTTGTGCAACTCTTCTTACCAAACAACAAAATTTTAGGCCTGTCCAGCTCAGAAGCATTTACAGATGACATATTAAATGTGGCTCAAATGGTGGAACTTTTGTCTTCAGTAAGGTTGAAAGCATCACTGGAAATGGAGGAAAATGTTGGTCCTTTTCCCTCAATGTTTTCAAGAGCTAAATTCCCAAAAGTAGTTAAAACACAGGATTGTGTGGTAAAAGGTGAATGTCTGAAACAAACACTGATGGTCTTAATTATCAACTCTTCACTGTAGCTTCAGGCCTGTATTCACAGTTCTTAGGTGAAATTACAAGACTGGATTCTGATTGGTTGAGACAGGAAGTTTTGATGTATTAACTGACTGATCTTGAAATTTAGAACTGTAGCAATTTTTTTAATGATTTGTAAAGATGAATACTTGTATAATCTGTCTGCATAAATTTAAATGGTAGACTACCCTGTATTCTTACAGGGGGTGGCATAACAGAACGAAATGTTGGTCGAATACTTGAACAGAGTGGAGCCAAAGAGTTTCATGCTTCAGCAAGATCAACGCGAGAATCAGAGATGAACTTTAGAAAGACATATATTTCTATGGGAGCTTCATTTTCACCTCCAGAGTTTTGTGTTAAAGTTGCAGATGCCGCAAAAGTCAAGACCTTCATTTCACTGGCGAGGGAAGTTTTGTGATAGTTAGGATGGCCATTGAGTTATGGTATGGATTGTAGGACTTGAAAAAAAAAAAAAAACACTGTCATGTTTTATCAGTTTTTGAGCCCCTTTTTTTTTAATTTCAGACCTATATGTATTTTCATATGGCGAAAAAATTCAGCAAGACTTACACATCAGTTTTAATGAACAGGAAGTGTCTACATTATTTTGACAGTTTTGTTTGAAGCTTAAGTAAGCTGAAAAAATGTAAGTGCACAAGTCTGTCATTTCTTGGATAGCTCACATGTTAATTTGGCAATCTTATACATATACTCAAAATGGTTATTTTATTGCATATAGTTGTAAGGACAGAGCTGTTGCCCTAATGATAATAGGGAACATGTACATATTTATTCATAACTTGTCATGTTACAGTAGGTACAGGTGTGATCAATCTATACATACACTTCACTTCACAGTCTAATCATAAATTGTACATCTATGATGAATACAATGTACATCATTTTCTGTCAGCATCTTATTGAAAAGGTCATCTTTGCCATTGAAGTTTCATTATTATATTTTTTGAAGATCTTTTTTCCAAAACTAGCTGAAACTGGAATATATTTCCAGTCACTTTGAATTTTCTTTTTTTTTTTTTTCAGTATTCAGGTGTGCTTGGAACAACAGATCTTGAAATTAATCAAATGAACATTATCTAAGCTTTCCCATTTCCATTGTCAGTAAGTTCCACAAAAAATTGATTTGTTGTGTTAATTAGTTCATTTGGCATGGTGAAGATTAACCCTTTCCCAAACAAGCCCTGGTTTTCACATGTCTGCAGTACAAGTCTTTTGAAAACACTGTGGGAAAAGGAGAAATTGCTCGTAACGAGCAATTTCTCCTTTTTCCACAGTGTTTTCTTCCCTTTTTGATAACTTTCTGCATTTTCATCAAATTTAAAATTGTCGTCTGCAAACTCTTTGCATTTGGACCAGTCCAAAATTTGTCGTTTGGGAAAGGGTTAAGATAGAGTTTTGGTCTTGGGAGAGAGAAAATAACAACTGAGTTTTTTTTTTCAAAACAACCTTTAATGATTTATCACAGACTGCAGGTAGAATACAGACATTTTTATAATACATGCATGTACCTTGTTCCGGTTTTGACTGTATGGCTTTGTTTAACTCATTACCACACAACACAAATGTAGACTAGTCCAAATTAAAAGCATTTGCAGAGGATATTTTAAATGTAGCTCAAAACATAACATTTGTCTCTTAAAGAGTAGAAAACATTGTTGGAAAAGAAGAAAACGCTGGTTACCAGCATTTTCTTCTTTTCCCACAATGTTTTCAAAAGGCTTCTTTCTTGGGGTCGTTAAAAGTCAGGATTGTGAGGTAAAGGCTTAAGAGGCATTTTAATTGAAATGAAACCAAAATTAGTGGTACAAAATGCTCAATGGAATGATTAATGTCATTTACTTTAGTTACTGATTATTTACAAATTACTGTTGACATTGAAAGAGTGCTGAAAAAATAGTTATCCCCTTGAATGTCCATCACAACTTTACTCTTTGCTGTGTATCCAATTTTTAGCATGGTCCAGATTGGAGGAATTTGCATATGATACATCAAATGTCACTCAAACCATCAAACTTGTCTTCTTAAAGGTAGAAAACATTGTGGGAAAAGAAGAAAATGCTGGTTACCAGCATTTTCTTCTTTTCCCACAATGTTTTCAAAAGCTTTCTTCCTCAGGGTCTTTAAACCACAGGATTGTTTGGAAGAGGGTTAGGTTAGGGTTATGGTCAATGTAGATTTAAAGTTGTGAAAAACAGTCTCGGGTTCATAAAATTGGACAAAGGGAGGTTTACTCATGAACAGCTGAATACTGTTTCTACAACCTTTATGTTAGAAAGCAGCCCCAGTGGTGCAATTGTGCAAACTAGTGGTACAAGGAACTGATGAAGTATAACATAAATAATGCTGGAAAAGGTATTAACACCAAACAAACAAGGCTTTACTCTTTATGAGCAATGTTTCCCTGGCTTTTTGGTATAATAAAGTATTATGTTAAGCACCATTTTCTACATTATTACAGTTAAACTGCAGCAGCCAGGGCACCCATCCGTGCTTTCCTGGATTTATTTTAATCCTTTACCGCACAAAGCCGCCTTTTGATGCCCCTAAGAAAGAAGCCTTTTGAAAACATTGTGGGATAAGGAGAAAATGCTGGTAACCAGCATTTTCTCCTTTTCCCACAATGTTTTCTACCATATCAAAGAAAAATGCACCATTTGAGCCACGTGAGAATTGTCGTCTGCAAATGCTTTTCAATTTAGACTAGGCTAAAATTTTGCAGTCTGGTAAAGGGTTAACACAATATCTCAAACCACTGGCTCCTTTCCCACAAGACCATCACTAAAACAATGTTCAGCAGTGAGAAGGGAATGAATCCTGTTGCAATGACTACCATCATTCTTTTAAAAGAAATTGGCCAAGAAGGTGCAATGAACCAGCAACCCCCTGGTTTCAAGCCCTGTATGTTACCACTGAGCTACCTGGCTCGGCTTTCAAGAAGCTATGGTTGGCATAAGTAGTAAATCATACAGGATAGTGAGCCATAATTGACAAACAAAATAAATGTGTTTGTTACAAAGTCAAGTATTTTAAAATAAATTTAAGATCCATGTCTGTTTAAAAAGAAAGAATAAAAAAAAAAACATGTATAGGAAAGAATTAATGAAATGAACATTTCCCCTTAATATGCTAAATAAACCCAAAGGATATTTTCAGTCTAAAAGTAAGACCCAGTTAAATGCAATTTCACAGGTGTTCTCCAGAATATCAGAGCAAAGTGGACAATGTAGATTATAGATCGGAATGCACATTCTTAGCTTAAGGGTTAATGTAAAGTCATGGCATTATTTACATCAAACAGTACCATAAGTACTGATAAATTTTATCTGTGACTATTGCAAACCACAAACTGCCTGACAAATCACATGACTGACCTGTCATTTTACGTTTTACTCTTAGCTCAACCCACTGATGGGTCTTGACTCTTTAGCAAATGACAAATTGGAGGCTTGTCCAAATTGAAAGCATCCACAAATGGCAAATGAAATGACTGGAATGATAAAATTTATCTCTGAAGCAGTAGAAAACATTATGGGAAAGGGAAAAGAGGTGTGCACTTTCATCTTTTCCCATGGTGATTTCAAAGACCTCTTCTTCAGGGTCTTTGGATTGTTTGATAAAGCATAAAAATGTACAGTATATAGATGGAATTATGTATGCACAATGAATAAAGGCTCTTGCATGTTTTTAACTCAACCAAACAACAAAATTTCAGACTGGCTCCAATTAAGCGCAGATGACAATTTATATATAGCTGAAATGATGATTTCTGTCTTTAAAAGGGTAGAAAACAATGTGGGAAAAGGAGAAAATGCTGGTTACCAGCATTTTCTCCTTTTCCCACAACGTTTTCAAAAGACTTCTTTCTCAGGGTTGTTAAAACCCAGGATTGTGTGGGAAAGGCTTAACCCTTTCCCAAATGACAAATTTTGGACTGGTCCAAATTGAAAGAGCTTGCAGATGACAATTTTAAATTTGATGAAAATGGCAGAAAGGTCTCAAAAAGGGTAGAAAACTGTGTGGGAAAGGGAGAAATTGCTCATTACGAGCAATTTCTCCTTTTCCCACAGTGTTTTCAAAAGACTTGTACTGCAGACACATGAAAACCAGGGCTTGTTTGGGAAAGGGTTAAGCAAGGAAATATAAAATAATGGTTCAAAGAATGAAATTTAGGAGAAATATACATTGATAATCATATGACAAATTTAGGAAAAATAGAATGTAAAAGGGCAAAAAATATTGATTTACAATTGTGAGTAAATTGCTGTCAGACGTGTTTACGTAAGCTTGAGTACATATCCTCACTAATCAGATTCCGCTTGCATTATTTTGTTATTCCTGCAAAAGAAATGTAAGGATTATCATTATGAGTACAGTTATTTCACCATCAAACATTGCAACAACAATAGTGACTATAAAATGAAAATTAACTTAAGACAGATATGTATTGTATACATTTACTGAAAAACACTGAGATGGATATACAAATGGGCCATGCTCTGTGAAACGGGAGCTTAATGCATCTGCGAAAAGTATCAACCCAGGTCAACCTGCGCAGTCCGCACAGGCTGTGAAAAGGGACCTTAATGCATCTGCGAAAAGTATCGAACCAGGTCAGCCTGCGCAGTCCGCACAGGATGACCTGGGCCAAAACTTTTCGCTATTGGTCAATTTTCTGTCTGTTAAAGGACCGCTCTGCCTCACGATTTAGACAGCTGTTCGACAAAATGGATTTAATGGATCTATAATCACATAACGACTTGCTTGGTATCATCCATCATGTAGATGCATTAAGCCCCTTTTGCCAGAGTGTGGCTAAACTGAGTGACACTCTGGCAAAAGGGGGCTTAATGCATCGCCATGATGCTTCATATCAAGCAAGACATCACATGATTATGGATTCATGAAATCCATTTTGTCTAACAAGCAATTACATCATAGGGTAGAATGCTCCTTTCACATGCAGAAAATTTACCCATGGCAAAAGTTTCCGCCCATATCAGCCTGCCCAGTCTGAGCAGGCTGATATGTATCGGTACTTTCTGCAGATCAATTACGGAGTATGGCTCAAATATTTCTGAGTAAAAGAAAAAATCAAAACCCACATAATTATTTAAGAAAAAAAAACTGGGAAAAAAAGGAAATACTAGGGCATCTAAGTATCTACACATATTCAAATTTTACCATACGGCAAAATTTTAGACTTGTCCAAATTGAAAGTATTTACAGACAACAAATTAAATTTGACTCAAACCGAAATTTCTCTTTGGAAGTGTAGGAAACATTGTGGGAAAAAGAGAAAAATGCTGGTTACTAGCATTTTCTCCTTTTCCCACAACATTTTCAAAAGGCTTCTATCACACAGTCATTAAAAGTTGGGATTGTGTGGTAAAGGGTTAACTCTTTACCAAACATACCCTATCTGAAGACCCTGAGGAATAAAACTTTTGAAAAGATTGTGGGAAAACAAGATAATGCTACTAATCAGCATTTTCTACTTTTCCCACAATGTTTTCTATCCTTTCACTGAGAAATCAAATTACTTTGTCACATACACTTTGTCGTCTGTAAATGCTTTCAATTTGGGCCAGTCCGAAATTTTGTTGTTTGGGGAAGGGTACAAGCAAACAATACAGATGTATTACGGATCTGCCTGAAATAAATAATCAATGGGTATATAGCAACAATAGCTGGTAAAATGGAATATTTACAGATCCAATAACATTAACCCTTTAACTCTTTACCAAACGGCAAAATTTTAGACGTGTCCAAATTGAAAGCATTTGCAGACGACAAAATAAATGTGACTCAAAAATTGAAATTTGTTTAGGGAAGAGTAGAAAACATTGTGGGAAAAGGAGAAAATGTTGGTTACCAGCATTGTCTCCTTTTCCCACAATGTTTTCAAAAGGCTTTTTCTTCAGGGTCGTTAAAATTCGGGATTGTGTGGTAAAGTTTAGCCATTTACCGGATGACAAAGTTTTAGAATCATATACATTTAAAACACTCGCAAACGATGATTTAAACATGGCTCAATATATGGGATTTGTCTCTGAAATGGTAGAAAACAATGGAATGAAGGAGGAAATGCTGGTCACGAACATTTTCTTGCTTTCCCACAATGTTTTCAAAAGACTTCTCTGTCTTGGTCGATAAAACTCTGTATTGTGTGGTTATTGGTCAAAGGCTAGGAAAATAAAATTGCCTCTATTACACAGGTATTTCAAGGCTGTTTTTGCCAGAGTATCTCAAAATATTTGAGTCTGCAGTTTCAAGAGCAGATGGCTCATTATTTACTTTCTGATCTTAATTTGCATGGCAAAAGCATTTAAATTTGCTAAGGGTTAGAAGTAATGATAAAACGATATACAAACATGCATTAACAAATAATTGACATGCATTTCCTCACAAATGTGTGCCCTTCATATAAATTGCAATAATAGTGGGCAGGTCTGAAGTAAGCTTTTACTATAAAGAGTTAACCCTTTCCCAAACAAGCCCTGGTTTTCACATGTCTGCAGTACAAGGCTTTTGAAAACACTGTGAGAAAAGGGGAAATTGCTCATAACGAGCAATTTCTCCTTATCCCACAGTGTTTTCTACCCTTTTTGAGACCTTTCTGCCATTTTCATCAAATTTAAAATTGCTGTCTGCAAACTCTTTCAATTTGGACCAGTCCAAAATTTGTCGTTTGGGAATGGGTTAAATCATATTAGAAAACAATAGGTTAAGCGTTTACCAAACTTGTAATCTTATATATAAACCACCCAGAGTAACAATTCTTTTGAAAACATTGTGAGGCAAGGAGAAAATGCTGGTAACCCCCACTTTCTCCTCCAATATTATTTTCTATTTTTAGCTCACCTGAGCACAACATGCTCAAGGTGAGCTTTTGTGATCGTGCTGTGTCTGGTGTCGGTCGTGCATTGTCCGTCGTGCAGTCATCAACATTTACTTTGTGTGCACTCTAGAGGCCACACTTTTAGCCAGATCCCCATGGAACTTGGCCAGAACGTTTGTCTTAATAAAATCTTGGACAAGTTCGAAACTGGGTCATGTTGGGTCAAAAAGTAGGTCACTGGGCCAAATCTTAGAAAAACCTTGTGTGCACTCTAGAGGCCACATTTTCAGGCTGATACTCATGAAACTTAGTCAGAATATTTACTTGATAATACCTTGGACAAGTTCTAAATTGGGTCACATTGGGTCAAAAAGTAGATCACTGGGCCATAATTCATAAAAACTTTGTGTGCATTCTAGAGGCCACATTTTCAGGCCAATACTCATGAAACTTGGTCAGAATGTTTATCTGGTTAAAATCTCAAACAAGTTGGAAATTGGGTCAGGTCAGGTCAGGTCAAAAAATAGATCACTGGGCCAAATCTTAGAAAACTTTGTGTGTATGCTAGAGGCTACATTTTCAGCCTGATACTCATGAAACTTGGTCAGAATGTTTGTCTTGATAAAATTTTAGACAGCTTAGAAATTTGGTAACATCAGATTAGAAAGTAGGTCACTAGGCCAAATCTTAGAAAAACCTTTGTGTGCACTCTAGAGGCCACATTTTCAGCCCAATACACATGAAACTTGGTCAGAATCTTTATCGAGTTAAAAGATGTACAAGTTTGAAATTGGGTCACATCAGGTCAAAAAGTAGGTCACTGGGCCAAATCTCAGAAAAAACTTGCGCGCTCTCTAGAAACCTTGTGTGCACTTTAGGGACCACATTTTCGACCCGATACTCATGAAACTTGGTCAGAATATTTGTCTTGATGATATCTCAGACAAGTTTGAAATAGGGTCATATCAGGTCAAAAAGTAGGTCACTGGGCTAAATCTTAGAAAAACCTTGTATGCACCATAGAGGCAACATTTTAAGCCTGGTACTCATGAAACTTTGTCAGCATGTCTGTCTTTATGATATCTTAAGACCAGTTCAAAATTGGAACATGTCAGGTCAAAAAGTAGGTCATTAGGACAGATCTGGGTAGGTCACTGGGCCAAATCTTTGAAAAACCTTGTATGCAGTGTAGTGGGCATTTTTTCAGTCTGATACTCATGAAACATCATCAGAATGTTTGTCTTGATGATATCTCTGACAAGTTCAAAAGTAGGTCAAGTCGGTCAATAGTAGGTCACTTACACTACTGTGTTTTACATCATTTAAACATGGATTTTTTCAGCTTTATCAGCCATAGACGGTTTTACTCAGGTGAGTGCTTTAGGGCCTGTGACCCTCTTGTTTCACATACAAATTCCATTATTTGTGCAACAATTGATTGGTCATTTGCAAATGCTTTTTTTTTTAGTCTGAATTTGGAGCAGCATTTTATTTTTCATCTTATCTACAGATGCTATCAACCTGGGCAGCCCTGAAATTCCTGTCTGGAAAAGAGTTAACCTTGTACCATAAAATCCAGACTTTTAACGACCCTGACAGAAAAGGGGCTTTTGAAAACATTGTTGGAAATGGAGAAAATGCTGGTAATCAGTATTTTCTCCTTTCCCCACTATGTTTTCTACTCTTTAAAAGATAAATCATACCATTTAAGCAAAATTTAATTTATTGTCTGCCAAGGCTTTCAATTTTGACCAGTCTAAAATCATATTGTGTAGTTAAGATTCATCTCTCTACCAAGACAAAAGTTTTTACTCTACTACATTGAAAACATTTGCAGATAAAAGAGTTGAATTTGGCTCAAATGATTAGTTTTGTCTATGATAGGGTAGAAAACAATGTGTAAAATGGAAAAAAAAATGTTGGTTACCAGCATTATCTCCTTTTTCCACAATGTTTTCAAAGGCCTTCTTCTTCAGGGTCGTTAAGACTCAGAATAGTGTTGTAAAGGGTTAAAAAGAAATGTTAGCATCAACAAGACAAACTTTTGGGTTCTTGGTTTGTAAGATTAGTAGACTGCAATTCCAGTTAGATTCACACAATTTTAGGAATACTTGTATTTCATCTTTAAGGCAGGCTTCTTTAGTTTAAGACCCTTGTTTATTCTCGAATGGAGTACATCTGATCCACTAGCTTTCTCAGATTCAGTCAGAGTTGCAATTTCACTGCTTGAAAATGCATTCCCTTCATATTTTATGGGTAAAAGTGATTTGTCGTAAGTGCCTAAATGGACTGGTGATTTTTTTGCAATGAATTTTGTTGAGCTCATTTCAACAAGGTGTCCAGGATTATTTTTTACTGTTTTATTATAGGAAAGCGGAGATACAAACTCAGGAATAGGTTCTTGCTCAAAATTTTCTGTAACTGTTGTATCTTCTGCATTATCACTGTAAAAAATCCATATATTTTTCCCATTAACTCTTTACCAAACAACAAAATTTTAAACTGGTCCAAATTGAAAGCATCTGCAGATGACAAAATAAATGTGATTGAAAAATGGAAATTTGTCTTGGTAAGGGTAGAAAACATTGTGAGAAAAGGAGAAAATGCTGGTTACCAATATTTTCTCCTTTTCCCACAATGTTTTCAAAAGGCTTCTTTCACACGGTCATTAAAAGTTGGGATTGTGTGGTAAAGGGTTAACCAAATGAATGTATTCATATAACAACAAAAAAAAATTTGGGCCAATACTCAACACCCATTCTAAAAGGGAGTTTTTTAGATTTTTATGATGTCACCAAACTTACAAAATGATTTACTACTGAATTAAACAAGCCAATAGCTTACAATTCACCAGTAAAGAAGAGAGACAAAAGAAATAAAGAACAGTTTATAACCTTGATGGACCACTTCGCCTCTTTAGATAATTTTAGATTTTGCAAGAGTTTCTCAAAGACTAGGGAATGTCACATGATCAGTAACACATGTCAGTTACAAGGATTCATATTCAAAGCAATATGATGACTTCATATCTGATGTAACTAGAGCCCCTTGAGGGCCTGAATCGCTCTACTGGCAGTGATTTTGCTTTTTTTTTCTAGCATACATTATGAATTCATGATGCAAAGAGAAAAATGACAAACACACAAAACTTGAGGGGGGGGTTGCAACTGGGCTTGGACCCGCTAAGACAGCATAAGTAGATAAGTAGGCATGCTGAATTGAACAAATAGTGAAAAAAATTGAAGAACAGTTTCTCAAAACCAATTGTTTGGAATCCAGCCCAATCTGATAGGGTTTCTGTACTCAATTGTATTAAATAATCCCTGCAAGCTTCAAAGAAATATGACTAATAATGTGGACTGTGTTGAGTAAACAATACTAAGTCATCAAATGGCTACTTTTCCTAAACTGATTGTAGATTTTCTTCATTTTTAAGAGGGTTCAATCCCTTGACGATACAAATAATCTTTGCAAGTTTCATAAGAATCAGACCAAAATTGCACACTTAATTGTGTCAACAAGACATGTAAATTTTCAACTTTAAATGGCTACTTTTCCCATACTGACTGTCAATATTTTAGCTCTAATGCCTGTAAGCCAAAAAAGCTTATGTCATGGCGTGGTTTCCGTCGTCCGTCTGTCTGTCCGTTTTTCTTGTTTACACGATAAAGTCTGCACTTAAGGTTGGATTTTTGTCAAACTTGCACAGTTTGTTTATCTCATCAATAGCTTGAACCCTATTGATTTTGAAAAAATCAGTGTGGGAAAAGTAGCCATTTAAAATTCAAAATTTAAATTTCTTGTTTACGTGATAAAGTCTACATTTGTGGTCTGATTTTTGTGAAACTTGCACAGTTTGTTTATCTCATTGATAGCTTGAACCCTATCGATTTTGAAAAAAATCTGACAATCAGTATGGGAAAAGTAGCTATTTAAAGATCAAAATTTCCTTTTCTTGTTTACGCAATTAAGTGTGTATTTGTGGTCAGATTTTCATGAAACTTGCTCAGTTGCTTTGAATCATCAACAGCTTGAACCCTATTGATTTTGAAAAATCATCGAAAAATCATCGACAATTAGTATGGGAAAAGTAGACATTTAAGTTTGAAAATTTACAATTCTAGTTTAAGCCATAATGTCGGCATTTATGGTTGAATTTTCATGAAACTTGCATAGCTGCTTTATATTATCCCTATGAATAATATGGATTATTATTATATGAACCCTATGGATTCAAAAAAGATCAAAACATTTGAAAATCAGTATGGTAAAAGGAGCCCTTTAAAGTTGAAAATTTACATTTCTTGTTTATGCAATTAACCCTTAGAGTGCCAAATAAACCTGTAAGATATTTTTGTCCTAGAAATACGACCCAAATAATTGCAATTTCATGGTTGCTTTTGTCTACAGTGATTCAGCAAAGCGGACAGTGTAGATCACAGATCAGGCTGCACATTTTGTGCAGCCTGATCTTGATCTACACTGGCCGCAAATGCAACTATAGTAGTGAAAGGGGCTTTAAGGGTTAAGTCACATTTTTTATTCAGTCTTGAAACTTGCAAAGATTATTTGTATCATCAAGGGATTGAACTCTGTTAAGAATGAAGAAAATCTAGCAATCGGTTTAGGAAAAGCAGCCATTTGATGACTTAGTATTGTTTACTCAACACAGTCCACACTATTAGTCACATTTCTTTGAAACTTGCAGGGATCGTTTAAAACAGTGAGTACTAAAATGCTATCAAATTTGACTGGATTCCAAACAATTGGTTTTGAGAAATTGGACTTCAGTTGTTTTTTTTCCACCATTAATTTTGTTCAATTAACCATGCCTACTAGTGCTATCTTAGTGGGTTCAAGCCCAGTTGCAATAACCCTTTCCCCCATTTTTTTGTGTATTCACCTTTTTCCCTTTTTGCATCATGAATTCATACCATATGCTATAAAAAACAGCACGCCGGTGGAGCGATTCAGGCCCTCAAGGGCCTCTAGTTTTTCAAAATAAATTGGGTTCAAGCTATTGATGATACAAAGCAAATGTGAAAGTTTCATGAAAATTTGACTGCAAAATGCTGTCATTTTTTGCATAAACATGAAATGCAAATTTTTAACTTTAAATGGCTACTTTTCCCATACTGGTTGTTGGATTTTTTCTAAATCAATAGGGTTCAAGCATTTGATAATACATAGCAACTGTGCAAGTTTCATGAAGATCAGATAAAAAATGCAAACTTCATGGTGTAAAAAAGGAATGGAAATTTCCAACTTCAAAGCGCTGCTTTTCCTATACTGATTGTTAGATTTTTTTCAAAATCAATAGGGTTCAAGCTATTGATGATATAAACAAACTGTACAAGTTTCACAAAAAACCAACCACAAATGCAGACATTATGGCCTAAACAAGAAAAAGACTAAAAGACAGACGGATGGATGGACAACAGAAACTATGCCATGACAAAAATTCTGCTGGCTTACAGCCAGTAGAGCCAATAGAAATAGGGTTACCGACTACAATTCAAATTTGTCAAATGCCCAAAATTGCTCCTTTTTATGGAATGTAACTGTAGAATAATTATGATTGCAAACAAAAAATATATCTAGCTGTACTTGTCAGTATTTTGAAAGAAATTTTGATATATGGCTTAACCCTTTCCCAAACGACAAATTTTGGACTGGTCCAAATTGAAAGAGTTTGCAGACGACAATTTTAAATTTGATGAAAATAGCATAAAGTTCTCAAAAAGGGTAGAAAACACTGTGGGAAAAGGAGAAATTGCTCGTCACAGTGTTTTCAAAAGTCAGTATTGTGTGGTGAAGGGGTAAAGGGCTAAAGGAATACAAATTCAGATTGACTAAACCAAATGGTTTAGCCAATCAGAAACTGTGTTACTTTCTTGATTTAGAATACTGTTAGACTAAAAACCGAGATCAGACTCTACATTTGTTCTGTCTGATCTTGAGTTGCTCTGTCAACAAAAGCAAGGAAAGCTCTGCTTGGCATTTTCTCAGGCTTGTATGTAATGTGGAAGTCTTACAGGATTTACCAAAACAATAAAACAACATGCTTATCCCATGCAAAATGCGTCAAAATTTTATTTTAAATCTTAAAGTGCCGGAATAAGATTAAGTTGGGTTTGCACACAGTGTAAATCAAGATCAGACTACTCAGAATGTGCATTCTGATCTTGGATCAACAGCGTATGCCATGTTGTTACACATAAGGGCAAAAACAACTTTTCAAAACCAACAGTTTGGCCATTTTTCCTTTTAAATTCCTTTTAAGAGAAAAGGACCATCTCATTTATTTAGCACTCTAAGGATTAACCCTTTACCAGACAACAAAATCTTAGCTTTGTCCAAATTGAAAGCATCTGCAGACGACAATTTCAATGTGGCTCAAATGGTGCAACTTTTCTTTGATAGGATAGAAAACATTGTGGGAAAAGGAGAAAATGCTGGTTACCAGCATTTTCTCCTTTTCCCACAATGTTTTCAAAAGGCCTCTTTCCCAGGGGTGTTAAAAGGTGTCATTGTGCAGTAAAGGGTTAAAAATAAAAGTACAAAAAAAGAAATAAAAAAGATGATTCTAAATCAAGAAATGCATTCAAAGAAAAATAGAATTGCTTTAAAATGTTCATTATGAAAGTAAACAATGCAACAAGGTAGATATTTTCAGGTTACTATCAGCATTTTCTGTAATACAGATCAGTCGGAATACAGCTCTTATTGCAAAAAAATCATAAGAACACATAATCATGCAAAATGCTTGCATCACTAATAAAAACATGCAGATTTGTAACCTAACCATGATGGACATTCTGAATGAATAATGACAAGAGATAGCCAGGAAAAGGGTGTGGAAAATGTAGGTATTGCTCATGATAGCTTCAAAGATTGTCTGCTGCAGATTCAATTATTTCAGCTTGAAGGAAAGAGTCAGAAAACATGCTCAAAGATTTTCTTTTTGGAAATTACAAAAGAGATTACCTAGGCCATAATTCAAATCTTGCATAGGTTTGTGAGCTGAACACAAATCAAAATTTAATTAATTGACATTGTGACCATTAGGATGCTGTTGAATACTTTTGATACTTTTAGGGAAAATGTAGGTCAAGATTGGACCACATACAAGGTAAAACTTCTCCTCTCATAACAATATTTTCAGAAGTGGCTTGCTGCAAGACCAAAAACTCCTCAGTAGAAGACGGCACTTAAAACATAATGAATTGAAAATGAATATTCTTAATTTTTTTAAACTTTAAATCCATAATGTTATCATGAATTATAATTTTTTTTTTTTCTCACTACGTGGGGCCTTGTTGTCTCTTTAGAATTGTTCACTTAATTAACTGATCTCATGTACAGCAGCTGTCTATAAAGACTGTAGAGTAATAGGATAAGTTTTCACTTGGCATTCTATCATTTGACTAAACTTCAGACAGGATGTCCCATATGATGATTTGGGCAATAGCCTTATCCTTCATTGCCAATGATGACATTAAGAAGCTTTTGGTGACAGCATAGATCAAGATCGGACTGCACAGAACATGCAGTCTGATCTTTGATCTACACTGGCCCTTACCTGATACTAAGCTATGACCAAGGTCATTTTTAATAGCCGTCAAACTAATTTTAGAATTAAAAATAAAGTTGCATTTCTGGAATCGGTGGTGAATCTGCTAACTCTTGACCAGACAATAGACTTTAAGACTTGTCGGAATGTCCAACTTAAAAACATTTGCAGATAACAAAATCAGTGTGGCTAATATGATAAAACCTGTCTGAGAAAAAGAAGAAAGCACTGTGCGAAAAGGAGAAAATGATGGTAACTAGCATTTTCTCCTTTTCATACAATGTTTTCAAAACTTTTCTTCTTGAAGATCATTAAAACACAGGATTGTTTAGCAACTCTAAATGACAAATAAATCTAATTATGGACAATAACTTTTTAAAATTAGGAAAAGTAAACCATGATAATATCTTGGCATATAACTTTATGACTGTCACAATGTTTACAATTTACAAAACAACCTACAGCTTGAACTTAAATATGTCACTGTATGAAGAATGTATATAATTCATAAAAATATTTACCTTGGTGGCCACAATGCTCCTTCTGTTGCACTTGGGTCTCTGTTAAAAATAAAGGAAATGTTGTGCAACTCTTTTCAGAGGCAAACTGATAGAAATTTTTTCAGCAAAAATTAAAAATAAAAATATAGTAAATCAAAGCTCTATGCAGTGTTCATTTCGTGAATAAATTAAAATACCAAAATTTAGTGTAGCAATTACATGTTTGGTTAGCTGTAAATACCTAAATGTAGTTAACAATGCACACCTAAGATCAGACTTCATATTCTGTGCAGTCAGATCTCTATCTACACGAGCCACAAAAGCAACTAGAATTGTGAAAGGTACTTAATAGGTTTAAAAGTGGTACTTACGATTCAGGATAAACTTTGTTTCTGTAATAAAAACAACAAGATTCAATAACTGTACCTTTAATTCATTTGTTCAGTATTTGCACAAAAACATTAGAAAAAATTGAATAGGACCTTACCAAACCAACTACAAACAAAAATTTGATTCAAGTTCATTTATATAATGCATTATTACATGCATTAATCCTTTACCGCACAATGCCAACTTTTAACGTCACTGAGAAGGAAGGCTTTCAAAAACATTGTGGGAAAAGGAGAAAGTGCTGGTAAAGCATTCTCTCCCTTTCCCATGATGTTTTCTACCCTATGACAGACAAATTTTTTGTTTTGAGTAACATTTAATTTGTCATTAGCAAATGCTTTCAATTTGGGCCAGGCTAAAATTTTGTTGTCTGCTAAAGAGTTCAATGCCTTAATAATTAACTGTTTACAAAAAGACAAAATTTTGGACTTGTCCAAACTGAAAACATTTGCAAACAACCAAATAAATGTGACTTAAAAAGTGAATTTTGATATGGGAAAGATAGAAAACATTCTGAAAAAAAGAGAAAATGCTGGTTATCAGCATTTTCCCCTTCTCCCACAATGTTTTCAAAAGCTTTCTTTCTCACGGTTGTTAAAAGTCGGGATTGTGTAGTAAAGGGTTTCTTTCTCAAGGTTGTTAAAAGTCGGGATTGTGTAGTAAAGGGTTAACCCTTTACCGCACAATGCCGCCTTTTGACGCCCCTTGGAAAGAAGCCCTTTGAAAACATTGTGGGAAAAGGAGAAAATGCTGGTAACCAGCATTTTCTCCTTTTCCCACAATGTTTTCTACCCTATCAAAAAAAAGTTGCACCATTTGAGCCACATTGAAATTGTCGTCTGCAAAATGCTTTCAATTTGGACAAGGCTGAAATTTTGTCATCTGGTAAAGGGTTAAATAATAAACTAACCATTGAATGATTACTGATTGCATGAATGTCTTGTTACAGTGTTGAAAATCTGTTCTAAGGGACATCTAGGATGAAATGCACAAAAAAATACAGCAAGGAACATTGTCATATATGGATAATATTGTCCCTTACTGGTAGGTTTGTGATTTCTTTACTCTGCAGTAACTGCTTCTAGAATAAATGGGTCCATGGATATGCTTAAAAGCAAGAGTTTTAAAGCATAGAAACGTGCTGAAAAAGGCAATAAAACTCAAACTTAACCCTTAAACTGCTAAATAAGTCAAATGAAAGTGTCAAGCCAATAATAAAACCAATAATTTTGCTATTATAAAGTTATTTTTTGGGGAAAAATATCTCCTTATTGGACAATGTAGATTCAAGTTCAGACTGAACATTCTATGCAGTCTTATCTTGATCTACACTGTCCATAAAGGGTCCTTGAGTCATGCTTAGCAGCCTAAGGGTTAAAATGTGGATACTTACTCAAACAGCTTAGATGAGGTTATCAGCTCCTTCTCTGCTGGATCCATATCGCTCATACGCCTGAAGTGTTTTGCAAGTTTTACAGAAAATATCAAACCCAACATGGAAAAGAATACACACCAGCCCAAGGCGAACCAAAACCCATTCTGAAATGAAAAGAAAGCTATTTAATCTTTTCCCAAACGACAAATTTTGGACTGGTCCAAACTGAAAGAGTTTGCAGACGACAATTTTAAATTTGATGAAAATGGCAGAAAGATCTCAAAAAGGGTAGAAAGCACTGTGGGAAAAGGAGAAATTGCTCATTATGAGCAATTTTTCCTTTTCCCACAGTGTTTTCAAAAGACTTGTATTGCAGACACGTGACAACCAGGGCTTGTTTGGGAAAGGGTTAATGTATGAAGTTATTACATTTACAATGAAATTGTCTTACTTGGATTTCTAAAATACCAACACCATGATGACTTATAACACTTTCATGAGCATGCATAGACTCACTTGAATAACATGGGCAATTTTGGAAAATTTGAAAAATTTTGAACAACTATTGAGAATGTCCTGTAGGTAGTTACTGAACTTCATATGAAAGTTAAATGCCAAATAAGGACAGTGCAGCAGAAAATTAAGAATGATTGGCCAAACAGACTTTGAAGAGTAGACCTTGAAGCAAGTAACAGAAACCACAGTAGTTCACCTTGAGCCTTAACCCTTTACCACACAATCCAGAGTGTGAAATAAGAGAATGCTGATAGCCAGCATTTTATCCTTTTTCCACAATGTTTTCTAAACTCAAAAAGATAAATGCAAGCATTTGAGCTGCCTTTAAGTTGTTATCTGCAAATGCTATCAAGTTAGACAAGTCTAAAATTTTGTGATTTGGTAAAGGGTTAACTCTTTACCTGAGGAAAACGTTTTAGACCAACACCCATATTTGTAAAGTTAGGTATTTTTGAGTTAATATATGGGTGTAAAATACTCACAAATGTGTCCATCAAGTTGTAACAGAAGGTGTGAACCAACAAGGAATCATACAAATTCCAAACAGGTCTACAATTTCCCATCTTGTTTAGGATCTGTAATTCAAAAATTGAATTTACACCAATTAACTCTTTACTAAATGACGAAATTCAAGACTTGTCCAAATTGAAAGCATTTTGCATACGATAAATAAAATAACAATCAAATAATTGGATTTTTCTATGAAAGGGTAGAAAACATTGTGGGAAAAGGAGAAAATGCTACTAACATTTTCTCCTTGTCCTACAATGTTTTCAAAATCTTTTTCTGTTATGGTGGTTAGGGACTGTCAGGGATTGTGTGGTAAATGGTTAACTGAATTTCTTTGTAGCATCTTTCCAGCTATACATTACCTTCTGAAACAATTTTGTAGCAGGTGACATTGTAACAGCTATATAGGTAGTTTGCAGTTCATGGGGACCCCCTGAATTTTTAAATATCTTAAAAATTGCATCAGCTATTATACTGAAATTTTGCATTGTTAAAAATATTACTGTTACCAACTCTGGGTAAAATTTTCAGAATTTTTGATGACTTAGTTTAACTTTTTGCCATTCAACGCAATGTTAAAATGCATGAACAAAACAACAGAAAAAAGGTGGGAGGGCAGACAGCTGTTCCTAGTAAAGGGTTTACATGTTTGTGACAACCACTCGCGTGCAAGTACAGTAACTGTGGTCATCTATTGTTTGAGCAGCCAAATTTCAACTTCTGAGGCCCTTATCTCCTTTTTTATTCGGATTTTACTTTAATGATTCAATATGGGAGACTTGCTAGCACTTGTTCACACTTTGTTTCCTTTTCCACGCCCAACCATGGATGTTCTCAGCAAACCCAGTCAAGCATCATGTGGTATAGCATACAACAATAAAATGAAGAAGGGGGAATTGTATGAACTGGTTAAGTTCCATAAACTAGGGCCAAAGTATTGTGTAGATGAGTTTTTTATGGTCAAAGGGACTTTTTAATCTTAAAGTGTCTTTAAGATTACCAAACTACAACTGTGACCTACATCCAGTTGAACTAACTTTGGACGAACTGAAAAAAGTCGTAGCGAAAAACAGTTCAAAATAAATCCTGAAAGACCTTCAACTCTTAGTGTCATGTGGTTATAACACGTATCTTAACAGAAGTAGGTAGTATAAAACATGAAGCCATGCGGGAAATAAAAGTGAGACTAAATCTTAGAAAACTGACAAGATACCAGAGTTTGGGAAATTACTTTAGACTTTGAAGAGCTGCATGAAAGTGACAAAAGTGATAAGGTAAGGTATAGATCTATATTATTTGAAAAAGAAATGTCAAGGCCTCATCTTTAAATAAAGTGAGGTACTGATATCATGCACTTGTCCAGTTTAAGTTTGCTGTTCTGTTCACTGTGCAAAACCGTTGGAGAAAGTTAAGCTACAGAACAAAAATTTAACACTACTAGAATGAGCAAAATGTACTTTCTTGTAAAAGAAAGAATTCTACTTATCGCTGTAAGAGTTGGTAGGGCCATTTTAAAAGACCTTGAAAAGTTTCATAAAATTGATAATGTATTTTTCAAGATATTTCAAAATTCAGGGGATCCCTGTGAACTTCAAACTACCTATACATATAATAAGTATCAACATATTTCATGCTTCATGCAAACATATTAGAACAGGAAGAAATGTCTCATTATGAGCAATTTCTCCTTTTGACATGATGTTTTCTAAAGTGGTCTCCTACAAGATAATTGAATTACTAAAATTAGTTGATACCTCCTGCCAAAGGGGGGCGTACAGATCAGTTAGATACACACAAATGGTGTTGCACATAATGAGGTAGCTTAATTTTTGATATGGTAGGTGGTCGATAAAAATTAAATACGACCATATCACATTTTGTTGTTATTGTTTGGTTGGCATACCGGTACATCATACAAAACAGTGTTTGGCTGAAGGTAACTCGGGGAACACCCTTGTGAAATCATATAAAAATTCATCCATTTATCTAGCAGAAGAGGTTGTTTACAGGATTTTCTGGCAGCTACCTTGTGAAGCAAAAGGATCACTTTGAGCTATCTCAGCTGAAGGTCACCCTGGGAATGTGCCTGTAAATTCTTTTTCCATATCAATCCAGAGTTTTGGAGGATGAATTATGAAAAAGGGTTTTTCTATCTTACCTTTTACCAAATGGCAAGATTTCAGAATTGTCAAAATTGAAAGCATTTGCAGATGACAAAGTGCATGTGGCTCAAACATCTGATTTTATCATTGAAAGGGTAGAATCAGCATTTTCTCCTTTTCCCAAAATGATTTTTAAAAGCCATCTTCCACAGGGTGATAAAGAGTTACACCCTATTGGTCTTTTTGTTCAGTGGAGCTGAAGCTTTCAAACAATTTTGACAGAGGGTCATATAAGGAACCAATACAATCCTCTGATATTCAATTAAATCTACCAGCTAGAGGTTACCTATCTTTTAAGCAGGATATGTTTAACACTTTACCACACAATCACAAGCTTTAACGAACCTAAAGAAGAGGGCTTTTGAAAACATTGTGGGAAAAAGAGAAAATGCTGGTAACCAGCATTTTTTCCTTTTCCCACAATGTTTTCTATCCTACCAATGACAGAAAACATCATTTGAACTACATTTATTTTCCTGTCTGCAAATGCTTTCAATTTGGTCGAGTCCAGTATTTTGTCATTTGGTAAAGAGTTAAAGGTGTGCTATGCATAGCTCTGGCAGCCATTTTGTTCAGTGAAATGAAATGGATTGTACAATTTTGGTGGATGAATTTTGCGTTAATAGGTACTTGTTGCTAACCGTTCTGGACATAAAAAAACCAGTTGTTGTAAAGATAAATGGTAAATTCATACCCCATCCTCAGTATGTGCTTTGAAGGAATCTGCTATGCTCAACAAACGATTTGCATAATTGTTCAACAGCTGAAAAGATTAATAAATAATGACACATTTCAAATGTCTGCAAAGATCATCAATAGTTTTCAGTGTTCCAGCAAATTGGAAGTACACTGTATATCTTATCATTTACAAAATAGGTCTTTCATTGAATAAAGGTTTTCTTTAAAAATCAAATAAAATGATAAATACATGTAGAATGTTTGATGAGAATTAGAAGGGTACTGTACGGTCAGCTAATATATCTTTACCAGAAAACAATACTACAGATGTGTTCATATTGAAAGCTTTTGTAGATGACAAAATGAAATTTGACTCAACATGCAGTTTGTCCATAAATTGCTCTAAAACATTGTTTGGAAATCATAAAATGCTTGTAACTGCCATTTTCTCATTTTCCCACAATTTTTTCCAAAAGCTTTCTTCCTCATGATCAAAAAAACATGTTTGGTAGAAGAGCTAAATTTATGAAATAGAAATGTTTAGACTGAGACGACTTTTTAGGCGACTTGTATTGCAAATCCACTTACTGTGATCATTCTGACCAGAAACAAATATGTACTCTCATTTATGCATAGCTCTATTCATTCTTCTTTCAGTTTCAGCTGGTACACCTTATCTTTGTATACACAGTATTATCTATTCATGTATACAGTCCTAACGTGTGACACGCATAAGCTGGCTTGTCTGTCCAATGGATGAATTAAAAAACTACTCAAAATGGCAGCACTAAAACCACATTAAGTCTGCTGGGCTGACATATTCTGAATTTCTTTGCCCTTGCTTGCCCCAGAAATTGATTTTGTTAAAAGATATACATGTATGTGATAAAAACCTAATTGATCTTTCCTTCCTGTCTTTGCCAAGTACTGCTCCACAATCTGTTTTCAGGTCTTTGAGTCCTTTGATTTAAATTTTAACACTGGTTTAGTAAATATATTACACAAAATAACATCAGTGAAGACCGCAAATTTTGTCCATTGTGACCTGGATGATGATCTGATGTATCAGCAAAAGACACGTAAGTTGTGCTAAGCAGTCTGGGGAATATCAGTATTCTGGAAGAGACCAAATTTTGCTAAACAGAGCAATTACCTGTATGTGTGGTACTTACATTTCTAATTACTGCATTTGTGTTACTCTGTATGTATGCATTGGTAGAATTTAGACCTGAATCCAGTGAATCCACTTGGTTCTAAAACAGAAAAACATAGAAGCCTTCGTCCCTAATACTTTCTTGTTGAATTGGGTCAAAAGAATACAATCCTGATTAAAACAACCCTAAAGAATAAAACTTTGACAACAATGCTGGACAAGGAGAAAATGCTGGTAACCAGCATTTTCTCCTTTTCCCACAACATGTTCTACTCTTTCAGACACCAAATCCATCAACTAAGCAACATATACAGTAATCTGTAATCTGCAAATGCTTTCAATTCGGACTGGTCTTAAATTCTGTCATTTGGTACAGAGTTCATGATTAACTTTCAGCCTGATAAGGACATCTCCAGGGGCTGCATTTACTAACCAGACAATTCTAGATTGCAAGACTAGAAGAGAAAGCCCCACTGACATGAGGTACACTTACTTTTTGTGCCTTCAAACAAACTGAGTGATAGAGTGATTAACAATAACGACTTGGTGTCTTGTTTGACTTCTTTATTTTTACTAAATAGCATTTTCTCCTTTTCCCACAATGTTTGCTCAATTTTCCAAGAAAATTTTGAACATTTGCATCATGTTTAAACTGTCATCTGCAGATGTTTTCATTTTGATTGAGTCTAAATTTCATTGTTTTATAAAGAGTTAACCCTTTACCGGATGACAAAAATTAATCAACTCTTACTGGAAGCACTTGCAGATGGCAAATTAATTGTTGCTAAAATTACAGGATTTGTCTCTAAAAAAGTAAAAAACATTGGATACTAGCATTTTCTTCTTTTCCCACCATTTTTTCAAAACCTTTCTTCATCAGGCTCATAAAAGCACAGAACTGACTGGTCAAGAGTTAAGAATGTAGGACTAATTCTTCAGCAAAATGTTATACGAAATGGCATACGAAGTAAGTATAAAATAGATCGTAATGAAATTTTAAACACTTACCGGAATACCATTAACTACTGACTCCATATTGGCTACGGATGAGTTCAGAGCAGTCTGAAATGATAAATAACGGAGTAACGATAAAATAGAATATTGGCTTAACCCTTTACCGCACAATGACGCCTTTTAACGCCTCTGGGAAAGAAGCCTTTTGAAAACATTGTGGGAAAAGGAGAAAATGCTGGTAACCAGCATTTTCTCCTTTTCCCACAATGTTTTCTGTCCTATCAAAGGAAAATTGCACTATTTGAGCCACACTGAAATTGTTGTCTGCAATGCTTTCAATTTGGACAAGGCTAAAATTTTATTGTCTGGTAAAAGGTTAAAAATAACGAGTGTTGTTGTACTCCTCATCAATATGACCCAACCATGTACCAAATGATTTTACCTCTGAGGAAGAAGGCTCTGAAAAAACCAAGTGGGAGAGGGGAAAATAGGTGTTACCAGCATTTTCTCCTTTCCCTCAAAGATTAGAGCCATGCTCTGTGAAAAGGGGCTAAATGCATCTGCAAAAAGTATCAACCCAGGTCAGCCTGCGCAGTCCATGCAGGCTGACCTGGGCCGAAACATTTCGCTATTGTTTAATTTTCTGCATGTCTAAGGACCAGTCTACCTCCTGATTCAGCCGGTTGGTAGACAAAATGGATTTTAAATAACTTAATGACTTGCTTGATACAATGTACCACGGAGATGCATTAAGCCCCCTTTTGCCACAGCATGGCTCATTTATAACATTCCAATGATAAATAACATCATTTGTGCCACATTTGATTGTCATTTGAATATATCACATCATTCAAGCAACATTTGATTGTCATTTGAATATATCTTAGATATGGACAAGTCTAGAAATGACTAGGCACTTTAACTCTTTACCATACAATCCCAGGGGAAGAAGCCTTTTGAAAACATTGTGGGAAAAGGAGAAAATGCTGGTAACCAGCATTTTCTCCTTTTCCCACAATGTTTTCTACCCTTCCCCAAAACAAATTTCAACTTTTCAGTCACATTTATTTTGTCGTCTGCAAATGCTTTCAATTTGGATGAGTCTAAAAGTTTGTCGTTTGGTAAAGAGTTAAAACAATGCTGTTGTGGGAAAAATATCTTGCAACTAGAAATTTCTCCTTATGCTACAATGTTTCCAAGTGCATTTGTGTACATATTACAAATACATTACATTAATTATTCATTAAAGTATTTACAAGATAATTTCACCATTGTCTTCTGCAGTCTTTTGTGAGGCAATGAAGTCTTATTTTAGCTGTCTTTCCAAAAGTTTGATCTATTGAAATTCATTTTTAGGTACTCCACGGCTTTTCTTACTGTAGTCTTTTTGTTACAAATTTCGAAAGAAAATTCAAGCAGGCTGACTTACTATCTTAGCTTGAACATCTGCATATTCTGTGGCTTCAATATTCCTGATGTTTGTAGCTTCTGCTTCCAAATTAGCCTTCAAAACAAAACAGTAGCATGTAAACTGTTGTACACCATGTAAACTGCCAATTGAATATGATGGAATCAATGAATTTATGATGTAAAAAATTGCTGGATTTGCAAAATCAACAAACTTTGCCAACAATTTCACAAGAAACCAGGAAAATGTTGGATAGGCATGGCATATTAGGCACATGTACTTTATCACTTTACCAGAAAATCCCATGGAAGATAGCTTTTGAGAAGATTGTGGGAAAAGCAGAAAATGCTAGTAACCAGCACTTTCTGCTTTTCCCACAATGTTGTCTACTCTTTGAATGACAATTGCTACCAATACAGCAAGATTTAATTTGTTGCCTGCAAAATTTAATGCTCTCATTTTGGGCAAGTCTACACTTTGATGTACAATAAAGATTTAATCATGAAAAGAAAACTTTCTAATTTATAAAAATCTCAAAGCAGTCTTACCTTAGTAGCTGGAAGTGTGGTAAGACTACTAGCAAAGGTATCAATTTCATCAGCCAGTACACTCAAGTTACCAGTTGTAGGTGTGTTTTGCAACTGGAAATAAATATCTCCTTTAACCCTTTCCCAAATGACAAATTTTGGACTGGTCCAAATTGAAAGAGTTTGCAGATGACAATTTTAAATTTGATGAAAATGGCAGAAAGGTCTCAAAAAGGGTAGAAAACACTGTGGGAAAAGGAGAAATTGCTCGTTACAAGCAATTTCTCCTTTTCCCACAGTGTTTTCAAAAGACTTGTACTGCAGACACATGAAAACCAGGGCTTGTTTGGGAAAGGGTTAACCCATTACCACACAGTCACAAATTTTAACAACCTTTATGATAAAACATTGATGGAAAAGGAGAAATTGCTGGTAACCAGTATTTTCTCTTTTTCTAACAAATTTTCTCCTCTTCTAAATACAAATCCCATCATTTGGGCAATATTTTATTAAGTTGTCTGCAAATGCTGTAATTGTGGGCAAGTCTAATATTTTATCATCTCGTAAAAGGTTTACTAGCTAACCAAGCAACAAAAAATTTAGACTGGTCCAAACTGAAAGCTCTTGCAGATGACAAAATAAAAGTGACTGAAAAATTAAAAATTCATAGGTAATACAAACTACCAAATTGTAGCACAGTCATGTGTGTATGTAGACATTCACATTGATATGAAAGCATACACATGAGATTTAATGAGTCACTTGACCCTTTACCAAACAATCATGTGTTTTCACATCCCTGAGGAAGAGGCCTTTTGAAAACATTGTGGGAAAAGGAGAAAATGCTGGTAACCAGCATTTTCTCCTTTTCCCACAATGTTTTTTACCCCATCAAAAAACCTTAAGTTCATGTGTCTTTCAAATTTGTCGCCTACAGATGCTTTCATTTTGGAAGGGGGCTAAAATTTGTTGTCTGGAAAAGGGTTAATTGATCTGTGAAAAGTAAAATATGTTTTGGTAATTTTTTTTTAAAAAAACTTCCTTTCATACATAACAGCATACTATTATAGACATCAAAGCCACTAAGTCAAAGTTCAGACCTTGATTTCAGCATAAGATCAAGATGCTGCTTGTAACAGACAATTTTTCCTTTTCCACCTTTTTTCCAAAGCTGTACTGTAGTGACATAATGTAAAGTCACAGATATTTGAACTGTAATGGTTTTAACTCTTTACCAAAAATTCCACCTTTTGAAAACATTTTGGGTTTAGAAGATTATGCTGGTGACCACCACTTATTTTCCTTTTTTAATAATGTTTTATACCATTTTACAAGACAAATTTCATCATTTGAACCTCCTCCATTTTGTTATCTCAAATGGCTTTCAATTTGGACAAATCTAATATCTTTTGTTTGCTCAAGTGTTAGACCTCATTTTCAAAACAAAAACATGGCAGAAACAAGTCATTCACAATACACAAGTACAATGTATTTCACCAACCTCTGTGTAAAACTTTGTAAAATTAATGTCGATGGCATCTTTCAAATCTGAGAGTTGTGTCCTCAGTGCTGTTGGGTAAACGTTGGTGGAGGACAGATTTACATTTACTGCATCTATTTCTGCTTGGACATCCACAGTCTAAAATACATTTGCAGGAAAGATAGATCTACATGCACAGTGTTGGTCAGTTTATACTTGGTCTATAGACAATTATTAGTAATTTCCATGTATGAAATTAGTATGGCTGATACTGAACAGAGATGAAGTGAAAAGAAAATGTCTTTCTATAAAAGATCATAATTATTAAGAGTCTCTAAGCCATAGCAATTATTAATAAACTCTGAGCCATATTTTTTGACAAGGTAACCCTTAAAGGTTAGATGACAGAAAACTTAGAGAAACTACGGTATGTTAAGCCAATGTTTTGACAGATCAATATTCTATATACATGTATAAAATCTGACAGCGGTTTCCCATGCAATAGGGTCAGCCTATCAAGCAGTAAAATCTAATCTGCAGTTTGGAGAATAAGATTTGTTACTACACAAGTTTCAAGTTATGTAATGGCATCCAGATGTCAATCCTCAATCACTGAAGAGAAATTCTGAAGAGTACCATAGCAGAAACATTTCTGTTAAGTTTCATTACAGTAGTTTCAGAACTTGCTAATGAGAGTATTTTCAAAATAATAGTTAGCCCACAGAAGCATACACAATAATGTAAGGTAGCAGACCCTTCTGCAAAGGAAATTACAATGAAAAATACTCTGAGGAAAAATCTTTAAAAGTATTCCTAAATCCTAATAGTTTTCCTTCAATATGAGAGCTGTAGTTTCAAAGTTACTCCCTTAACGACTAGATTTACACTTACCTTAGAGTAATTCAGAAGGTCAGTAAGATCAAACTTTTCCCCCATTTTGAAAGAAGTGAATGCTGACTGTCCACCTTTACAGCTCCTGGATGAAACAGAAATAGACAGCTGGTAATTGTTCAAACCGATTTTTCACATGAGCAACCTAAAACAATGTAATAATGTAAAACCTGGATTTCACTGTTCCAATCAAGGGAACACAGTTGGTATTCACAAACCATTTTAAATTGCATTCTTAGTCCTATTATAGATTTAGACTTTTCTAAATATCAAAGAAGCACAATTTCTTATTGGCTACTAAAGTGAATGATTTAACCAATCAGAAATTTTGTCACTTTCTAAATCTAGAATAAGACTAACAATACAACTTAAAATGGTTGGTGAATTTGGGCCTAGAGGAACATTATAAAGAAGAAATCTACAAACCTTAACATGCCTGTAAAAGTTAGAGGTACTGTGTCATTGTCCAGAACAAGATCACCCAAGTAATATTTGCCAGCACCAACTTTATAGTCATTATAGATTTGTGCAAGCTGAAAAAGATTTTTGTTAAAAAAGAAAATCAAAGCAGTAATTGTTCTGGATATGAACCCTTTTACCACACAATCCCAATGAAAAAAACGTAAAAACATTGTGGGAAAAGGAGAAAATGCTGGTAACCAGCATTTTCTCCCTTTCCCACAATGTTTTCTACCCTGTCAAAAAAAAAATAATAATTTTCGAGTCATAAACATCTTGTCGTCTGCAAATGCTAAAATGCTCTCAATTTGGGCATACAATACAATACAATACAATACAATACAATACAATACTTTTATTTGCTTCGATGTGAACAATGCACATTACACAAAATAACAACTATATACAACATACATAAAATTTTGTTGTTTAGTGAAGAGTTAAGACATCAACAGACAAGAAAATTTTAACACCTTTAAGTAGAAAGCATTTGCAGGTAACTAATTAGATTTGACTAAAATGATGGGATTTTTTTCACTATAAAAACATTTTCATAGACTGATAAAATGCTAGTTACCAGCATTTTCTCCTTTCAACAATGTTTTCAAAAACCTTTTCCTTAAGGTCCTTCAAATTCAGCATTGTTTAGCAAAGGGTTAATTCTAAACCTCAATATGAGCAATGCTTTGTGAAAAGGGGGCTTAATGAATCTGCAAAAAGTATCGACCTAGGTCAGCCTGCGCAGTCCGCGCAGGCTGACCTGGGCTGAAACTTTTTGTTGTTGGTCAATTCTCTAAATGTCTTAGGACCAGTTGACCTCATAATTATGGATCTATAATCATGTAATGACTAGTTTGGTGTAATAGATCAAGGAAATGCATTAAGCCCCTTTTTTCCAGAGCATGGATCATTTGGGAAAGTCTCATATTTTTGTTCCCAAGCTTTTAACACATGGTCCCACATTTTTATGACCCCAAGGAAGAGGTCTTTTGTTCTGGTATCAACACTTCTGCCTTGAATGAAAATTGTTTTCATCCTTTCAAGAACAGGGTTATGAAAATGCTTGGCTGTTTTCTTTGAAAACAGCCGAGCTATAAATTCATCATTCATGCCTTGTTTCAGGGGCTGCTGCTTCGATCCCTGGCTCGGCAAATTTCTTTCCAAGGATTGATGATAGTCATTGCAACAAGACTCATTCCAGTCTCACCCCTGACCATTGTTTCAATGATGGTTACGTGGGAAAGCAGCCATTGCCCTTTGAAAGAATATTGTGCAGAGTACTGGTAAAAAGAAACTCCAGGAAAGCACAGATAGGTGCACTGGCCGCTGTGATATAACTGAAATAATGTTGAAAGTGGCATTATACACCATACAACAAATTCATGCCTTGTTTCATTAGTTTTGTCATCTGCAAAATGCACTTAATTCTTAGGTCTTAAAGAGCTGAATTAATGAAGTACATCTTTTCCATTAGAAAAAACAGCAATAATATTGCTATTTCAAGGTTGATTTGGCAAGAATATGTAACAAAGTAGCAGACAATGCAGATCCACAATCAGACTGCAAGTTCTGTGCAGCATGATCTTGATCAGCACTGTCGCAAAAGCAACTCCAGCCGGGTTCAGGGCTGTAAGTGTTAATTTGGACTAATCTAAAATAATCTCATATTGTAAAGAGTTGAACAGCAGATGCACTCACATCCTCTAACTCGTCCAGGTCTGTTATTGGAAAACAAACCATTCTGTGGACAGGAGCCCCCACCATGAATGGAAATGTGGTCAGCATCATCAAAAGTACAGAAATAATGAAAGTCAAATATACACATCTGAAATTAAGAACAAAATGATTATCAAAAGTAACATCTAATCCTTTAATCCATGTTTTAACCCTTAACCAAACGATCCCAAGTGTTAACAACCCTGGTAACCAGCATTTTTTTTCCTTTTTCCACAATGTTTTCTACTCTATCAACGACAGAAATCATCATTTAAGCTACATTTGTCATCTGCAAATGCTTTCAAATTGGTCTGGTCCAAAATTTTGTCGTTTGGTGATGACTTAATTTCCAAAATATTGTAGGAAAAGAACAAAATGCTTGTAATCAGCATTATCTTCTTTTCCCACAAAGTTTTTGTACCCTTTTGCAGATATATCCAATATTTGAATCTCACTTAATTTGTCATCAGAATGATTTCCAAAAAGACAAATCTAAAATGTTACTATCTGATTAAGGGGTTAACAATCAAGGCACAAGCATGATTTAACCCTTATCCTGCTAAATAAAAGAAATAAAATTTTCAAGCCAATAGTAAAAACTCAGATTTTCCCATTTCAAAGGTATTTTTGGAGGAGAGAAATCTCCTTGTGGACAGTGTAGATCCAAGATCAGAATGCACGTTCTGTGCAGTCTGATCTTGATCTACACTGTCCGCAAATGTCAGTGAGTAGCACTTAGCACCCTACGAGTTAACATATTTCTATATGACAAAATGAAAGAAACAAATAATGAAGAGGCATATGTTCAAAAAATACTCTACAACACCCAGTCAAACTGGGCCTACATGCCAGTCTATTTATGATGGTAATGTGACAGGTCAAATATAGGTGCATGAATGTAAGCTGGTAACCAGCATTTTCTCCTTTTTCCCAAAAAGTTTTCCAATATTGCAAAGGTAAAGCCCATTATTTGAGCTATATATAGTTAAACTGTTGTCTGCAAATGCTTGCAAATTGGACATGTCTCAAATTTTGTCCTATGGTAAAGAGATATACAATAATTGTCTCATGAATGAAATTTGCTGTGGATTTATTCAAAACTACCTTGTGACACAGGGGCTAGTCTACATGAATACTGCTTTAACAGGTGATTTTATGCTTTTAACCCTTTACCTCACAATGCTGACTTTTAATGATCTTGAGGATGAAGGTTTTTGAAAACATTGTGGGATAAGGAGAAAATGCTGGTAACCAGCATTTTCTCCTTTTTCCACAATGTTTTCTACCCTATTAAAGAAAAATAGCATCAATTTGAACCACACTGAAATTATTGTCTGCAAATGCTTTCAGTTTTGACAGACCCAAAATTTTGTTGTGTGGTACAGGGGTAAAACAATTCTTGACAAAAAGAAAAATTACCTGTGACAAGAAATTCTCTCAGAACATTTTCCAAAAGGTATGCAGCGATGAAAATATCCTGTCAGCAGGAGTTAACAGATTATCTTGGTCATATGGAGAAACTTAAGTCTTCAGTTTTTCCTCATGCAATGTTACATGTATGCAACCATTTCTACACGTACATGTACTTACATCATAAGCAAAATTCCTCCGCAGTTTGCCAGACATCCTCTATTGGCCGGATGAACTGTTGTGTTTGTTCCAAGGACTCCGAAGGTTACTCCACCCGCCAATAACATAATAAGCACTAGCACTATACAAGACAGAGACAAGCCACCATACCACCTAAAAAAATATTTATTCATTTAAAAGTTGCAAAAACCAACTGTTTGCGAGTAATGATGTGTAGAGTTTGAAAAAAACAAGTACAAGTAGGTTGCAGCTAATTTATTTACGGTAAAATTTAATTTCACCATGCCTGCCTTTGAATAATACGATATACCATCATTTATTACAAAATCAATATATACCTGGAAAAAATAGTGTATGATGTGCTGGTCATGCCACTCTCTTAACCCTTTACCAGACGACAAAATTTTAGCCCTGTCCAAATTGAAAGCATTTGCAGACGACAATTTCTATGTGGCTCAAATGGTATATATTTTCTTTGATAGGGTAGAAAACATTGTGGGAAAAGGAGAAAATGCTGGTTACCAGCATTTTCTCCTTTTCCCACTGTTTTCAAAAGGCTTTTTTTCCAGGGGCGTCAAAAGGCGTCATTGTGCACTAAAGGGTTAATCCATTGCTGTGCAGGCTATCTTTGGAGCAGTTTTAGGCCAGAGTATACCGGTAATCCAAGTATTTCACAATCTAGATCCAAGATAAGGATGTACGTTTGTGTAATCTGATCTTGATCTATATTGTGACAATAATCAGCTCAAGTAATGCATGATTTTTTCCATACAAACAGCACAAATATACCATAAAAAGAAAAAAGATGGTTCTTTTCCATGGCATGTGAAACATTTTGGGAAGAGGAGCAGAATTTTTACCAAAAACTTCCGTCAACTAATGTTCTACAATATTCCTTTATTTCTCTGTATTTTACCCTTTTCAATTGTACCTGAATATATAATGTACCAAAACATGTGAGAACACTGAGACAAAACTGCTTGTTGAACATTTTCTCCTTTTACCATAATGTTTTCAGAGATGGTCTGCTACAAATACCATAATGGGTGGGAATTCTTTTACCTGTATTTGTCATATTTTTTCAATGTATCTCCAAACTCCAGCACATCATCTGACAGTTTATCCAAGTCTATCGTTGCATTGCTACCAACAAACTAGGACAGAAAAACAAGAAGGCCACTGGCCCTAAAGCGCTCACCTGAGTAAAGTCATCTACAGTTGATAAAGCTGAAGAGATCCTGGTTTTAATGATGTAAAACACATGAGTGTAAGTGACCTACTTTTTGAACCAATGTGACTAAATTCCAAAATTGTCCTAGATATCATTAAAACAAACATTCTAACCGAGTTTCATGAGTATCAGACTGAAAATGTGGCCTCTATGGTGCACACAAGGTTTTTCTAAGATTGGGTCCAGTGACCTACTTTTAGACCAGATGTGACCCACTTTGAAACTTGTCCAAGATATCACCAAGGCAAGCTTTCTGATCAAGTTTCATGAGAATCAGGCTGAAAATGTGATCTCTAGAGCACACACAAGGTTTATCTAAGATTTGACCATATGACCTACTTTTTGCCCCAACATGACCCACTTTCACACTTGTCTGAGATATCAACAAGATAAACATTCTAACCAATCTTCATCAGTATAAGACTGAAAATGTGGCCTCTATGGAGCAGCCAAGGTTTACCTAGGATTTCACCCAGTGACATACTTTTTCACCTGACATGACCCAATTTCAAACTTGTCTGAGATATTATCAAGACAGACAATCTGACCTAGTTTCATGAGTATTTCAACTACAAATGTGTTCTCCAGAGGGCACACAAGGTTTTTCTAAGTTTTGGCCCAGTGACCTACTTTTTGACCAGACATGACCCAATTTTAAAACTGTCCAAGACATCATTATAGTATCAGGCTCAAAATGTGGCCTCTAGAGTGCACACAAGGTCTTTGTAAGATTTAGCCCAGTGACCTACTTTTTGACTCAACATGACCCATTTTCATATGTGTCCGAGATATCATCAAGACAAAGATTCTGATAAAGTTTCATAAGTTTCAGGCTGAAAATATGGCCTCTAGAGTGCACACAAGGTTTTACTAAGATTTGGCCCAGTGACCTACTTTTTGATCTGACATGACCCAATTTCAGAGCTGTCCAAGATGTTATAAAGACAAACATTCTGACCAAGTTTCATAAGTTTCATGCTGAAAATGTGGCCTGTAGGGTGCACAGAAGGTTTTTCTAAGATTTGGCCCAGTGACCTACTTTTGGACCCGACATGACCCTATTTCGAATTTGTCCGAGATATTATCAAGACAAACATTCTAACCAAGTTTCATGAATATATATCTGAAAATGTAGCCTCTAGAGTGCACACAAGGTAATTGTTGATGCCTGGACGATGGACAACAGACGACGCACACCCCACGCCACACGACGGATGCCGGACACAGCGCGATCACAAAAGCTCACCTTGAGCACTTCATGCTCAGTTGAGCTAAAAACAGGTATTTAATCAATTGGCAAACAACAAATTTACCAACAAGCATCAACCCAGAAGAGAGAGGCTTTTGAAAACATGGTGGGAAAAGGAGAAAATGCTGGTAATTAGATCTTTTTTTACGCTTTCAAAGACAAATCTTACTGTTTGAGTAATGTTTAACTCTTCACCAGACAACAAAATTTTGGCTTTGTCTAAACTGAAAGCATTTGCAGACAAAAAATCAAATGTTACTCAAAACATAAAATTTGTCTTTCATAAGGTAAAAAACATTGTGGGAAAAGGAAAAATGCTGGTTACCAGCATTTTCTCCTTTTTCCACTATGTTTTCAAACATCTTTCTCGTTAAAAGTCGACATAATGTGCAGTAAAGGGTTAATTTGTTATCTGCATAATGTTTTCTATCTGGACTAGTCTAAAGTTTTGTTCTTTGGTAAAGGATTAAAGATGAGTCTTCTACAAACCACAACTATGTGACCCTTTACCACACAATCTCAAACCTGAGAAAGAAGACTTTTGAAAACATTGTGGGAAAAGGAGAAAATGCTGGTAACCAGCATTTTCTCCTTTTCCCATATTGTTTTTCTACCCTTCCCAAAACAATTTTTCCAGACACATTTATTTTGCCATCTGAAAATGCTTTCAGTTTTGACTAGTCTAAAATTTAGTTGTTCAGTAAAGAGATAAATACTTGTCCTCATGCCTCTATATTTAAAAACATTGATATCCTTTGTGGAGTAAAAGAGCAGCTCCTTGCAAACACATGATAAAAGTACTACAAACTATGGGATATATTCTTTTACCCTTTACCACACAATAACAACTTTTAACGACCCTGAGGAGGCAAGCTTTTGAAAATATTGTGGGAAAAGGAGAAAATGCTGGTAAACAGCATTTTCTCCTTTTCCCACAATTTTTCCTACCCTATGTTAGACGCATTTCATATTTTGACTTACATGTAATCTGTAGTCTGCAAATGCTTTTAATTTCGACAAGTCTAATTTTTTGTCATGTGGTAAAGAGTTAAAGGGTGAAAAGCATGAGGGGGAAGGAGGAAATACTGAATATGCACATTTTCTCCTTTCCAACGATGCTCCCTTTACCAAACAATCCCATTTTCACAATCCTTGGGCCACGGCCCAGTAGCGCAGTCGGAAGAATACAGGACTTGAGAAAAGGGCGTTACTGGTTTGACCCCCGGCTCAGACAATTTCTTTTCAAGAATTGATGATAGTCATTGCAACAGGATTCATTCCTCTCTCACCGCTGACCACTGTTTCAAAGATGGTTATGTGGGAAAGCAGCTGGAGGTTTGGAAAGAATATTTTGCATAACACCAGTAAAAGAAACTCCAGGAAAGCATTTTGATTTGCGCAGATAAGTGCACTGACTGCCATGATATAACTGAATAATATTGAAAATGGCCTAAAACACTGTACAATCAATCAATCACAACCCTTGGGAAGAGGCCTTTAGAAAACATTGTGGGAAAAGGAGAAACCCTAATATTATGTGTCAGTGTCTTAATTGCATGACTGAGCAATGGCGTTTGGTTTCACAAATATGTCTATGTACTTACCAGATTGTTTAGGTCTCTAATTTGGTTCATAATGGGATCAATATCATTTGATAGGTTGCTTATCTTCTGTCGTACATCTGGAAAAAGGCAAAACAAATTTAATCCACAAAATTTGAGTGAAGTGAAAAAGTATGACCTTCAATGTTTGACTAGGAGAAATTGACAGCAAACTGCAGACCAAAGATTAAATGTGGCTCACCCATGTTTTTAAGAGCACTCTTTCTCAGGGTCATGAACTATTTACCACACAATCCAGATTTTTCACAACCAACAAGAAGAAGGCTTATTTGGACCACTCTAAAATTCTTTTCATGTGGTAAAGAGATAAACCACACTACTATTTGGTAAAGCATTGAAACATTGTGAGAAGAGATAAAACTGCTTGTTACAAGATTTTTGTTTCGTTCACAGTGATTTCAACATCAAAGAATACTTTCCTTGACACTTTCTACATTTTTGTAATATGCACTTGTTACCAGTATGTCCAACACTAACCTTAATGGTAATGGGTCAAGAGTGTGATTACTAAAGGTGATAATAAACAGAGTTATTTCCCTTGGAATGAGTATATACTCTCAATATATATATATATACTCAGGCTGACCCGAGTCAATACTGTTTACAGATGCATTTTCACAGAGCATGGCTCATATAAAAGATAGCAATTCCTCAACACATTTCTCATTTGTGGCATATAAACTACTGTAGTTAGCAGTATGTCTCACACTAACCATGATAGTAATAGCTCAAGAAAACATTGTTGAAAAAGTATAAAGTGCTGGTTACCTCAGCATCATGGACCCTTTACCACACAATCCTGAGTTTTAATGACCCTGAAGGAGAAGGCTTTCCAAAAACATTGTGGAACAAGGAGAAAATGCTGTTAACCAGCATTTACTCTTTTTCCCACAATGTTTTCTTTTCCATCAAAGAAAATTTCTACCATTTAAGCCTCCTTAAATTGTCGTCTGCAAATGCTAGCTTTCAATTTGAAAAAGTCTTAAATTTTGTTGTTTGGTAAAGAGTTAATCCTTTCCCACACAACAAAATTTTAGACTGCTCCCAATTGAAAGCCTTTGCCTTTTTAGAAAGGTTACCAGAATTTTCTCCTTTTCCTACAATGTTTTCAAAAGTCCTTTACCTTGAGGTTGTTAAAACTAGCTACAGTAGTAAATAATTTATACAGGATTGTGTGGTAAAAGGTAACTCTAACTGACTTACCATCAAGTGTAGGCCTGGAGTCATTCACCACAGTGTCTGGAATGTTGTCTAACTCTGCCTCTGCCTATACAGGAGACAATAATCATTGAATAATGCACTTATCTCCTACAGGCAATGATTTTAAATTCTACAGTGGATCACTATTGAAATCAAAGTGCTGTAAGCACTGCAATTGGTCAACACTGAATAACTACAGTGGTTTGAAATCACAATTCAAATGGTAGTTGTTTGAACTATGGGTGGGATAAAAAATCCCACACCCTACAAATGAGCCACATAGGATCTCCCTATTTTTTAAATGTCTTTTACAATTTAGTAGTTTAAAGGAATGGTTAAAATATAGGCTATGTTTGCCAGCCAACAGCGACAGAACGTAACAGATACATGTATGTGACAATTCTGATCAGCAATACCCATTATTAAGCTTTAGATATCACTCATCATGAATAGCAGTGCCTACCAACCATTTATAAAAGTGAAGAAAATACAAATATTCTTTTCTGTAACTTTGGCAAATTTGGTAACTGTACTGTAACATATAAAGTTGTATAAAATATGCCTGCATTATGACTTTGGAATTGTTTACTTTTGGCTGCTTGTGGGCCATTCATTTTTCCATTTTTAACAAGCCATCATATTCACCTAGACAAACTCTCCTACCTAATGTTTTTGGCGGACCTAATGTTTTTGGCAGGCCAAATCATCCAGTCCAAATGTCTGCTGGCAAATTTCTCCTACATTATACTTTCAAAGAATATAGATACCCAATAGCTACCTAACCCTCAACCCTTTACCAAATGATAAAATTTTAGACTTGTCCAAATCAAAAGCATTTGCACATGACGAATTAAATGTAGACCAAATGATGATTTGAATCGTTGAAAGGGTTAAAAAAAAACATTATGGGAAAAGGAGAAAATGATGGTTGCCTGCATTTTCCCCTTTACCCACATTGTTTTCAACAGCCTTCTCCCTCATGGGCATTAACTCTTTACCAAACGACAAAATTTTAGACTTGTCCAAATTGAAAGCATTAATTTTGCAGACGACAAAATAAATGTGATTGAAAAACTGAAATTTGTTTTGGAAAGGGTAGAAAACATTGTGGGAAAAGGAGAAAATGCTAGTTACCAGCACTTTCTCCTTTTCCCACAAGGTTTTCTAAAGGCTTCTTTCACAGGGTCGTTAGATGTCTGGATTGTGTGGTAAAGAGTTAAAAAAGGGATAGTTTGGTTAAAAGTAAAAACACTCAGTTAATTGACTAGTCTTTTACAATCAGAAAAACAATATCCAAACATTACAATTTCATGGTCGGTTTTTTTTTTTCATATATATCCCAGATAAACTGACAACTAGATCTGGGATATGAATGTCTGTGATATCGATCTGCATTGTGTTCAAAGGAAGGTCTGATCTTGATCTTTTATTGTCTTCAAAAGCGACACAGCCAACAATGGTCATTGTATTTGAGTCATTCTAATACGCAAGAGCATAACTACAGTAACCTTGTGTTCTTTATCTGAAATCTGGAAAGGATGAGAATCAACCAATATGGAGTAGCTAATGAGACAAACATATTGCTGCGAGTTGCACGCTTAGAGCCCTCAATTGATAAAATAGACATGTGAAGCTTGGAAAAGCAGCCTTAATATTGCAGTACCATTGCTGTCTTGACTAGAGTATCCCAGGAAACTGGCTGACAGATCTGACTGCATGGTCTGAGCAGTCTGGTCTAAATCTGCACTCTCCACAAAGACATTTTCCCTGGTCCGTTGATTCAGATATGGAGAATATGACGTTAAGAGAGCATATTTGTGTTGCAGTTTCAGGTTTTTTTGTCCTCCCTGCAAATTCTCTTTTTAACTCTACCAAATGACAAAATTTTGAAAATCTTTCAAATGGATGAAAAACGCTGTGGAAAAAAAGAGAACATGCTGAATACATGCAGTTTTTCCAACTATGTTTTCAAAGCCCCCCAAGGATTGTTTGGTCAACAGTTAACAGACTGATTCGAGGCGGTGGATGGCCATTCCATTCTGATAATGTTTATGTAATGGCCTTTCCACTAGGGTCATAACAACTCTACACCCTTTGTCCCTTCACACGCTTTGCCCACTAACGTTAAACAAACAACGGCTGATTACTATTTTAAACTTAGCCTACAGCTGTTACAAGTTGCATTTACATCAGTTTGCTCTAAGGCAGAGCAATCTAAATTTTTAAATTCTTTTAAAGCAAATTTTCCATACAAACTCCTTTCTGTTATGATTTTATCCTTGCTCAAGGCCAAAATGACCTATCATCTTTTCATCACCTGCTACATATACGGACAGCATTCATCACAACACCTGCTACATATATGGAGAGCACTCATCACAACTCGGCCAATCCCGTAACTATGTATAACCATCAATGGATAACTCGAATTTTGTCAAATGATATGGACAGCAGATAACAACAAGATGTGTTCACATCACCTGATACACTTGATTTGAACTCGATTCATTCATAAAGTTGCAGCTGATCACTGACCTTATTTCTAATACTCGTGTCAAAAGTAAACTGCTCCAGTTTTTGCTGGCCAGAGATTTTGATAATACTGTAATTATGACATACTTCAACACTAAACAAATTGTAACCGCCGTTTATTACATAATTTAAAAGCTATTATGGGATTACTTGACGTCTTTTTACCGCTAGTTACTATTCTCGGGCTTATCTGGGTCATAAGTAGTTTTTGTAATATGATCATCACAGCAGGTATAAGCATTAAAACGCTGTAAGTAAAAGCTGTTACGAGTTGCAGTTGCATCAGTTTGCCCTCAGTGGACGGGTTTCCAAAATTTTCCATCTCTCTAATCTGTCTATTGACCGATTAAAAACATTGTGGAAAAAGGGAAAACTGGTTAGAACATTAGCAAAATGGTTACAATGGTATTAAAGTACGAAAGCCTTAGTTCATGAAGTGTTTTGGCGTAGATGTATTCTGACCTACATGTACTTTACTTTTTGGTACTGGTAACAAATGTATAAATAGAAATTTGTGATTGGTGAAAAATGTAGGCATGTTTATTTTAAGGGCATGCCTATTTACTGGCAAATTTATGCTGTCTATCTTTTTTACAGATATTATTTGTTGATCTATGCAAGCATGTTTTTAAAGTTGGCGAAAATTTATTTAGACACTGATATGAAATAAAACCTGTATTCCTGACCTCTATAAATTGATTGTAAGATTGTATGGTGCTTAACGCTGTTTTCAAAATTATTTCGGTCATATGTATTGCGGTGGCCAGTGCACCTATCCATGCTTTCCTGGAGTTTCTTTTACCACTACTCCCACAATTACTTTCCAAGCCACTGGCTGCTTTCCCACATAGCCATTGTCGAAGCAATGGTCAGCAGGGAGAGAGGAATAAATCCTGTCCCAATGACTATCATCAGTCCTTGGAAAGAAATTGGCCGAGCTGGGGATCAAACCAGCAACCTCCTGTTCTCAAGTCCTGTACGCTACTGACTAAGCTACGGGGCTCGGCGACCTCTATAAAGCAAGCAACATATATTAAATTTTTAGACTGGTCCAAACTGAAAGCATTTGCAGAAAACAAATGAAATTTCGCTTAAATGATGGAATTTTTAGATGAAAGGGTAGAAAACATTGTGGGCAATGAAGAAAATGCTCGTTATCAGCATTTTCTCCTTTCACCACAGTGTTTCAAAAGGTTTTTCCACTGCAGGTCGTTAAAACTTGAGATTTCGTGGTAAAGGATTAATACAATTATCCCGGCAGAAGGTGAAAATGGTGGTAACTACATTGTTTTAAAAAACCTTCTTCCTCTGAAAGACAAAACATGGTTGGCCTTGTTGTAATCTTGTTCAAAGAAAAAAACATTTTAAATAAATATGAGTTATGCTCTGTGAAAAGAAGGTTTAATGCATCTGCAAAAAGTATTGACCTGGGTCAGCCTGCACAGTCCCTGCAGACTGACCTGGGTTGAAACCTTTTGCTTTTTGTAAATTTTCTGTGCATTCAAGGGCCATTCTACCCCAGAATTCAAAAAGTATTGACCCGGGTCAGCCTGCACAGTCCCTGCAGACTGACCTGGGTTGAACCCTTTTGCTTTTTGTAAATTTTCTGTGCATTCAAGGGCAATTCTACCCCAGAATTCAAAAAGTATCGACCCAGGTCAGCCTGCATAGTCCCTGCAGACTGACCTGGGTTGAAACCTTTTGCTTTTTGTAAATTTTCTTTGCATTCAAGGGCCATTCTACCCCAGAATTCAAAAAGTATCGACCCGGGTCAGCCTGCACAGTCCCTGCAGACTGACCTGGGTTGAAACCTTTTGCTTTTTGTAAATTTTCTGTGCATTCAAGGGCCATTCTACCCCAGAATTCAAAAAGTATCGACCCAGGTCAGCCTGCATAGTCCCGGCAGACTGACCTGGGTTGAAACCTTTTGCTTTTTGTAAATTTTCTGTGCATTCAAGGGCAATTCTACCCCAGAATTCAAAAAGTATCGACCCAGGTCAGCCTGCATAGTCCCGGCAGACTGACCTGGGTTGAAACCTTTTGCTTTTTGTAAATTTTCTTTGCATTCAAGGGCCATTCTACCCCAGAATTCAAAAAGTATCGACCCGGGTCAGCCTGCACAGTCCCTGCAGACTGACCTGGGTTGAAACCTTTTGCTTTTTGTAAATTTTCTGTGCATTCAAGGGCCATTCTACCCCAGAATTCAGCCAGTTGTTAGACACAATGGATTTTATGGATCCATAATTATGTGATGACTTGCTTGACATTATGCATCACAGAGATGCATTAACTCTTTACCAAACGACAAAATTTTAGACTGGTCCAAATTGAAAGCATTTGCAGACGACAAAATAAATGTGACTGAAAAATTAATATTTGTTTTGGGAAGGGTAGAAAACATTGTGGGAAAAGGAGAAAATGCTGGTTACCAGCATTTTCTCCTTTTCCCACAATGTTTTCAAAAGCTTTCTTTCTCAGGGTCGTTAAAAGTCGGGATTGTGTGGTAAAGGGTTAAACCCCATTTTGCAAGAGCATGGCTAATATATTGTTTTAGATACTCACTTCTATAAGCTGTGCTGTCATGTTTGTGTTTTTAGCAGAATCCATGCTGGATCTTGGGCTGGTCAGATCTGGAAACTATAAAGAGTATAATCCTTACATGGAGTGAATGAAAAGAGATAGTAGCATTATCTCCCGCTAGATGGCATTCTACAAATACACATCTATCTAATTTGGGCATCCTGGGTACAGTAGCGGAGTAATTTTTCAAAACAGCAACCGTGACTTTGAATTTCAAATGAAATAAACGTTTACTCAATAAAACGCTACCTGGTGCCATTCATTCAGCTATGATCGGCTAGCATGTAACCTAAGCACCGACCATTTATTAAAACAGCCCCTACATGCTTTGGTAATAGGCTAATAGCTTCGATATAAGCCCTACTTTTCCCAGGTATAGGGGGATGGGTGATGCGTCATAGCAGACAGGTTGAATCTTCGAAGAATATGACATGCACAGACAACGGAGATAGTGGATCTATGTATATATGCAAATTACTGCCCTCTGGCAAAGTCAACCCTTCACCAAACAACAGACTTTCAGACTGGTCCAAATTGAAAGCATCTGCAGACGCATATTAAATTTAGCGGAAAAGATGGTAGTTGACTGTGTAAGTGTTGAAAACCTTGTGGAAAAATGAAAAAAATGCTGGTTACCCACGTTTTCTCTTTTTCACCCAAGGTTTTCAAAAGGCTATTTCCTCAAGGTCATTAAAACTTGTGATTGTGTGGTAAAGACTTAACCCATTTCCATAGAAATACAACATTTATTTTTCTGAAGCATAGCTTTCATGTTTTTCAACCTTCAAAGAATAAACACTTTCTTTTTTTCTTATATGTCTCCAATAGTAAATGGCATCTACACATTTACATAATACAAATGGGTCAAGCCTAAACTGTAAATTTGGTTAACCCTTTACCAAACAAAAAAATTATGGACTGGTCAAAATTCAAAGCATTTGCAGACGATTAAATAAATGTTGCTAAAATGATGATTTCTGTGTTTGATAGGGTAGAAAACATTGTGGGAAAAGGGGAAAATGCTGGTTACTACCGGATTTAACCCTGGTTACTACCAGCATTTTCTCCTTTTCCTAGGATGTTTTCAAAAGGCTTTTTTCTCAGGGTCATGAAAACTCAAGATTGTGTGTTAAAGCGTTAATCAAAATATGAAGATGGTTGTTGATGATGATGATGATGATGATGATACATGTCAACTCTAAAAGCATGTAAACATGATAAATCAGATTTGGTTGGAATGATAGGATTTGTATTTGAAGGGGTAGGAATAATTGTTGCAAGAGGAAAAAACTGATGACCGGGATTCTCTTCTATTTTTCATAATGCTTTCAAAAGCCTACTTCCTCACACGTAAAACAAAAACATGGAATTGTTAGGTAAGGGTTATGCAGAAGTTACATATACTTACATCACTTGAGCTAAATCCTGTTGACATAGCTGTAGCATAATCAGGTTGCCCAGTCTGACAGGGAACACCACAAGTCGTAAAAATATTGTCCAGGGAAGCCTTGGATGCATTCAACCTTGTCTCCATTGTTGTGACAGCAGTCCTGAGGGCTGTCTCATTACCTTCCACATCAGACAAGGCAATGTCGGCATTGTCTAGACCTAGAAGTATGAAATTAGATAAATACTTACATTTGAGCCTTGCTCTGGCAAAACAGGATTTAACCCTTTACCACACAATCCCAACATTTAACAACCCTGTAAAAGAAGTCTTTTGAAAACATTGTGGGAAAAGGAGAAAATGCTGGTAACCAGCATTTTCTCCTTTTCCCACGATGTTTTCTACCCTTTCCAAAACAGTTTTCAATTTTTCAGTCATGTTTATTTTGTCATCTGCAAGTGGTTTGAATTTGGACCAGTATAAAATTTTGTCGTTTGGTAAATAGTTAATGCATCTCTGTGATGCATATACCAAGCAAGTCATCACATGATTATGAATCCATAAAACCAACTGAATCCTGAAGAAGACTGGTCCTTTGACATGCAGAAAATGGACTAGATCAGCCTGTGCGGACTGCACAGTTTGAATTGGGTTGATACTTTTTGCAGATGCATTAAACCCCCTTTCCACAGAGAATGGCACATTTTATCCACAATTGTTCAAATATGAGTTGTAATGCCATTGCAGTTGCTACGTTTGTAGAATGCGGTAGGAGAAGTAGCAAAAGAACTGGCAATGAGCAGTAACAAATGTCCACCTTGACCACCACATGAGAAGATGTAAAAATAACTTAATTACAATAAGCCACTCATTGCACAGGTATAATTAATTTTAATATATACCAGTGCAAACAAACAAAAAGAAAAGATGTGGATCAAGTCAAATGACAAAATGAGGACAAAATGGCCCTGTAATACTAATCGGAGTTTACATCTGCAAACAAATTTGTAAAATGTTGCTTATTTTTGGAACCAGCAATAAAACTTTAAAACTTTGACAAAAGACCAACAGTTGAAACCACATGTACATACAGTTTTTATGCGATTCCAGATAAACCATTTTGTGGCATTATCATCCTGGGGTGTGCCTCAAGCCATTTTTGCCAACTTTGATCCACATTATCTAGCCAGGCTTTCATTCGATAATTTCTTTCCATACATAATACATGTATTATATCATCTATATATGCCTTCGTCTATGTCCTGTGTCTATACCGTATGTACACTTGTGAGTACTTTTTGCTAGACTAAATACATGAAATTCATCTTTGCTTGTGTTTTTCTTTCCTGCTCTTTTGATTCAAGCTCTGTTATATGCTGCTCTTTCGCTAACATTGTTCACTGCTCAGCACTCTTGCTCCGTTCTTCACCAGTTACACAGACATACTTTTGTTGTATCTCTTTATCATAATTTCTTTCATTTTACTTTGGAAAAAAAACTTGTACTGTTCCAGTACGAATATTTCATTTAACCTTAACAATTTGATCAAGTCTTCCTTCCCATATTTGATGAACCCAACAATTTCTTACAAGAAAGCATTTCAGCAATGGTGGATGGACAGACAGATGGACAGCCAGGCAGATCATAAGTGATCACAAAAGTACATCCTGGGAGTACTTGCTCAGGTGAGCTGAACTCTTTACCAAACATTGTCCAAATTGAATGCATTTTCAGACAGCAAAATAAATGAAACTCAATTAATTTAAATTTGTTTTTGGAAGGGTAGAAAACATTGTGGGAAAAGGAGAAAATGCTGGTTACCTGCATTTTCTTCTTTTTCCACAATGTTTTCAAAAGTCCTCTTCTTTATTGGAATAGTTAGGTGAAGGGTGAATGGCTGATAGCCTGTGTTTGATTCAAAGTAATTACATGTATGTAAGACTTGACTTACTGGTTATTAGACTGTTGGCATTTGATAGTGTTGTTCTTATCCCAGTATTAGTTTCAATATCGGTTCTCAGGGGCAATCCAACAAGATATGCTACATCTGAAATAGAGCATATAAAATAATTTTGACCAGAAACCTTTAAATCATGACATGAAGCTATTTGACTCCCATTATAATGATATATTGTATTGCTATATTGGCCATAAGTCAACAAAAAAACAGCCAAGCAAATCAGTATGAAAACCTACCTCAACTAATAAAAGAGTTAAAATTCAGACAAAAATTATTGACAATACACATAAAGTCAGCCACCATATTGATAAAGAGGTGCAGTGGATTTACTACAGGTTGTACTTCCAAAATAATATCATTGTTCCAAGATATCACAACTGTAGCTTTTTACTAGGTACAGTTAGACTTTCTGGGAAAAAAAACCCTGACGTACACAATGTCTCATCAAAGTGGTCAGTGTGTACATGTAGATAAAAAATTAGGCTAAACATTGTATAGCCTGATCTCGATCTACACTGGCTGCAAACACAACTACTTTAAAAAGGTGTTTCGGGGTTAACACTTCAAACAGCTGAACTGAAAAATTGGGCTTTTTCTATTAAACCTATACCACATGATCCCAAGTTTTAATGACCCTGGAGAAAAGTATTTCCTCCTTTTCCCACAATGTTTTCTTCCCCTCAAAAAGTGAATTTTGATCTTCAAGTCACAGTTATCTTGTAATTTGCAAAATCTTTCAATTTGGGCAAGTCTAAAATTTTTTGGTTTGGCAAAGAGTTAACTGAAAATATCTGTCTCTTGATTTTGTTCTCTAGGGCTTAAATTCAATATGAGCCATTCTCTGTGAAAAGGGGGCTAAATGCATCTGCAAAAAGTATTGACCCACGAGAGCCTGCTCAGTCCACGATAGTCTGGTACCCTGCCGTACTACAAGAGTAATGATAACGTAGTGGTAGGGGCAGGTAATCCAGACTAAGTCCACAAAGGCTTACCTGGGCCAAAACCTTTTGCTACTGGTCAATTTTCTGCATGTCAAAGGACCAGTGTAATTCATGATTTATTTGGTTGTTCGACGAACTAGATCTTATGGAGTCATAATACTCTGATGACTTTCTTGGTATCATGCATCACAGAGATGCATTAACTCTTTACCAAACGACAAAATTTCGGCGTGGTCAAAATTGAAAGCATTTGCAGACGACAAAATAAATGTGACTGAAAAATTGAAGTTTGTTTTGAGAAGGGCACAAAACATTGTGGGAAAAGGAGAAAATGCTGGTTACCAGCATTTTCTCCTTTTCCCATAATGTTTCAACAGGCTTTTTTCTCAGGGTCGTTAAAATCGGGATTGTGTGCTAAAGAGTTAAGCTCCTTTTTGCAAGAACTTGGCTCATATACTTACTGTCTAAATCCCTGTTCATTGAGTTATTCAAGAAATTGTAATTATTCTGTATCAAATGAGTGGCTTCCTGAAACAGATAAAATGAAGAACAAACATTGAAAATTGTGCTGTTTTCTTTTAAACAGATTGAACCGCGTGTATAAGTAACAGATTTGAACTTGAGTATCACAGCTAATCACAGCTTTGGGTGCTTTGCTGACAACAAATCAAGATCAGACTGCACAGATCATGCAGTCTGATCTTGAAATTAGCTTTCTCATGATTCATGAGATATTCTTGCCAAAGTCTCAATATTATGATATTTGGTTTTGTATTTAGTTAACCCTTTACCCCACAATACCAAGTTTTAACATCCCTAAGAAAGAAATCCTTTGCAATAATTGTTGAAGAGAGAAAAAATGCTGGTAACCAGAATTTTCTGCTTTTCCCAAAAAGTTTTCTACCCTATTAAAGACAAATTGAAGAGCTAGTTCAGTCATAATCTAGAATAGATTAGTGGAGAGTATTAGTGAAGATATTGCTGCAAAGCAGACACAGCTTGCTCTCAATATTTCTCTTAAAGCCACACCATATTTTCAAGAAACATCTTGACAAAGCACAGGTTCAACATAAAGTATGGACATCAACATAAGTTAAGACCTAATACATAAATGCAATGTGAACGTGTTGTAACAATGTAGAAATTACTTTACTTGCTATCAGTAATTTCTCTTCTAGCCACAAGATTTGTCAAAAGTGGTTTTCTGTAATACACTTTATCTCCTTTTAACCCTTTCCCAAACGACAGATTTTGGACTGGTCCAAATTGAAAGAGTTTGCAGATGACAATTTTAAATTTGATGAAAATGGCAGAAAGTTATCAAAGAGGGTAGAAAACACTGTGGGAAAAGGAGAAATTGCTCGTTATGAGCAATTTCTCCTTTTCCCACAGTGTTTTCAAAGGACTTGTCCTGCAGACACGTGAAAACCAGGGCTTGTTTGGGAAAGGGTTAATCCTTTACCACGCAATCCCGACTTTTAACGACCCTGAGACAGAAGGCTTCTGAAAATATTGTGGGAAAAGAAAAAAATGCTGGTAATCAGCATTTTCCTTTTTTCCCCCACCGAGCCCCCATAGCTCAGTCGGTAGCGTACTGGTTCGATCCCCAGCTCGGGGATTGATGATAGTCTTTCTGAGGATTGATGATAGTCATTGCGACAGGATTCATTCTTTTCTCACCGATGATCATTGTTTCAACGATGGTTATGTGGGAAAGGAGCCAGTGGCTTAAAAAGAATATTGTGCGTAGTACTGGTAAAAGAAACTCCAGGAAAGCATGGATAGGTGCACTGGCCACCGCGATATAACTGAAATAATGTTGAAAACGGCGTTAAACACCATTCAATCAATCAATCTTCTTTTCCCACAATGCTTTCTACCCTTTGAAAAACAAATTTCATGTTTTGAGTAACATTTAATCCTTATCCTACAAAATAAGTGAAAAGAAACTTTCAAGCTGATGGTAAAAACCCAAATATTGCTATTTCAAAGTTATCTTGAGAGTGGGGAAATATATCCTTTTTGGACTGTGTAGATCCAAGATCAGACTGCACATTCTGTGCAGTCTAATCTTGATCTACACTGTCTGCAAAATGTCCTTGAGTAGCACTTAGCAGTCTAAGGGTTAATATTCCATCTGGGAATGCTTTCAATTTGGACTGTGCATAAATTTTGTCATGTGGTAAAGGGTTAAGGAGTTAAGCCTACCATTATTGTATTGTTTACATAGATTTCAAGGTCTTCCAAATTTGACACTGTGTTTTTTGGTATATCATTTACAGCTGTAGTAGTAGCATCATTGTTCAACAAAATCAGCACAGCACCAACCCTGAAAAAGGCAATGAAGAAAGCAATATAACTCATAATTCATAACAGAAAGAGAAATCCTCATTCCAGTTTTATTACCTATACGTAAAACTTTTTTTTAATTTGAATTTATGCCTTAAAGTGCCAAATAAACACAACAGACATTTTCAGCTTAGAAATGAGACCAGACCAAAACAATAACAATTATTAAGGTTGCTCCTGTCCAGAATAATTGCCTGAGCAAAGCTTGTAAACAGCCTAGATCAGAGATTAGACATGTTTTGTGCAGTAAGATCTTGATCTAAATGGGTCCCTAATGCAACTGTAGTTGCAAAACATGCCTTCAAGGTTAATTTGTTTGATTTATTTGATGTTGCATTTTTCAAGTTTTTTGGCCAGTACAGCTATCTGTCATAAGTATTCCTGGAATGTCTCCTGGCAGTGCTTTGCATTTAAAAAACACACTTTCAGACCACAAACATACGCCTAAAATAATGCTCAGTTGTGAGAAGCGTCAGTCCATGTAAAAAGCTTGACAAAGCTGAGATCCAACATGACAACATGTGGACTATCAGCCATGTATATTACTGATTAAGCAACTGAGCTCTGCTAATTTGAAGATCAAGAAATTAGCTATAGTTCTGATTTTTGACTAGCAAAACTAGTCTATAGGCATCAAGATTGACCTAGATTCAAAACCCCACAGTTGCCATATACTGCCACACAGAAAATACTTCTCTCTGATAGAAATCTTAATTCTGTTATACATGACAATTTTGACAAAAACCACTAAATCTCTACCACTCCAATTTGAACATGTCGTCTTACAAAGTAATAAAATGAACAAGATGTCATTTATCAGGTACAAGATCTTTGCATATATGTAAATTGAGTGACCTATGCAAAGCGGAGAATCACTTATTCTTACACAACTGTAACATTATGAATGAATCTATTAATAGATACACCTAGGTTAACTTGTAGCAAATCCCAGCTATATCAACCCGCACTGGACAGGGAACCCTTGTCATTCCTTCAGTCATTCATTATTTAGATCATTGTGTACAGTGGAACTATTATGTTTAACTGTTATTCTATTAACCTTTTACCAAACAATCCCAAGTTTTAACGATACTGGGGAAGGGTCCCTTTGTAAACACTGTGGGAAAAGGAGAAAATGCTGGTAACCATCATTTTCTCCTTTTCCAACATTGTTTTCTGCCCTTCTGGAATCATGTTTCATCAGTTAAGCCACATTTAATTCATGGTCTGCAACAGCTTTGAATTTGGACGGATGTAAAATTTTTTGTTTTGTTAGGAGAGTTAAATAGTTAACTACATCTTGTGCTATTAGATATTGACTAATTGACTGCATGGTGTTTAACGCTGTTTGCAACATTATTTCAGTGATATTTCCGTGGTCAGAGCACCTGTCCATGCTTTCCTTGAGTTTCTTTCACCAGCACTACCGTGACTCAATGACCTTTTGCAGACAGCGTGTGCAGTCTGATCTTGGATCTACACTGTCTGATAAGAGGATATATTTTCTCCAAAGTGTAACTGTGAAATAGCAGTAGCAATATTCAGATGTTTACCATCAGCTTGAAAGTTTCATTCAACATTTTTTAGCAGGTTAAGGGTTAAACTTAAACTGTATTATAGTTAACAAATAGCACATATAGCTCCGGCAGTACAGTCGGTAGCATACAGGACTTGAGAACAGGAGGTCGCTGGTTTGATCCTCAACAAATTTCTTTCCGGGGATTGATGATTGTCATTGTGACAGGATTCATTTCTCGCTCATGTTTCGATGATGGTTATGTGGGAAAGGAGCCAGTGGCTTGGAAAGAATATTGTGCGGAGTACTGGTAAAAGAAACTCCAGGAAAGCATGGATATGTGCACTGGCCACCACTACATAACTGAAATAATGTTGAAAACAGGGTTAATTAACACCATACAATAAATCAATCAATCAATCAAACAATCAAATTCTCTAGTCTGTCAGTACTTTCAGTACTTTGATTTCTACTGTTACACCATTTGTCTATGGGATGTTAGTTCCATTCCATATTTAAAACTAACATAATTACGCACAACTTTTTTGTCCTACAGCAGACCTCTTTTCTGAGTATCAATGGATCTTTTTCCAAAAAAGTCTTTTAGTGCTTTCCTGAATTAACAAGGTTGCAAAAAGTTCTATTTGTATATCAGCTGGCAGGAAAACTAACCATTTGATACATACATGTACCAAGAACCACCCTTTTTGAGAATGAAAGGTACATCTTTTCTTTAAATACAAAAGAGTTCATTCATACTCACAGTAAAAATATTACCACAATCAATATCATTATGATGTAAATCCACTTTTTACGTGTCTTTTTGGAATCTTCTTCGGACTGGACCATCTTCCCGCCACATTTTTTACAGCAACATCGACAACAACAAAAACAGCAGGCCACTATTGGTACAACTAACATGAATAAAATTCCGATTGTCACACAGATGGCGTAGCCAATAAAAAAGGCGGTATACTGAAAAAGATCATAATTGTTTGCTTGTCTGTTGTATTTTAACCCTTATCCTACTACATAAGTTCAACTAAACCCAAATAATGCTACTTCTAACTTATTTTTTGGAGAAAAATACCTCCTCATCAGACAGTGCAGATCCAAGATCAGACTGCACATTCTTTGCAGTCTGATCTTGACCTACAGTATTTGCATAAAGGTAAGTCCCGCTAAACAGCCTAAGGGTTAATTCGTTTACTGAAAGGCAAAACTTTAAACTTCAAATTGAAGCTTTTGCTGGTAACACATTATATTGTGGCTCAAAAGACAGGATATGTCTTTGATTTTAAGGGTAGACAATATTGTGGGAAAAGGAGAAAATACTGGTAATGATGTTTTCAAAATCCATTTTTCTCAGATTCATTTGTTTAATAAAGGGTTAATCAGCACATTGTATAAAAAACTATTAACACAATTTTTTACAGTCTGCAGCAAGACAGCTTTTGATAAAAACAAGCAGTTTATTCCTTTCTCTTAATGTTTTCCAAATGATGCACAAATACATACAAGTTGATTCTCTTGTAATTGAGCCATGCTCTGGCAAAAGGAGGCTTAATGTATCACCATGATGCATTATACCAAGCAAGTCATCATATCATAATTAGGGATCCATAAAATCCACTTGGTATAAAAACTGACTAAATCTGGAGGTAGAGTGGTCCTTGGACATGCAGAAAATTGACTGATAGCAAAAAGTTTCGGCCCCTGTCAGCCTGCACTGAAACTTGGTCAGAGTACTTTTTTTGATAATGTCTCAGACAAAGTTTGAAACTGGGACATGTTGGGTCAAAAAGTTGGTCTCTGGGACAAATCTTAGAAAAACCTTGTGAGCATTTTACAGGCCACATTTTCAGCCAGAAACTCATGAAACTTAGTCAAAATCTTTGTCTTGATGATATCTCTGACAAGTTTGAAATTGGGTCATATTGGGTAAAAAAGTAGGTCACTCTGCCAAATTTCAGAAAAACCTTGTGTGCACTCTAGAGGCCATATTTTCAGTCAACTACTCATGAAACTTGGTCAGAATGTCTGTCTTGATAATATCTCAGACTATTTCGAGATTGAGTCATGTTGGGTCAAAAAGTAGCCACCAGGTCAAATTTTAGCAAAACCTTGTGTGCACTCTTGAGGCCACATTTTCAGTCTTATACTTATGAAACTTGGTCAAATTAATGCTGGGCTGATACTTTTTCCACATGCATTAAGCTTGCTTTTCACAGAGCATGGCTCAGTTGTTTTGTGCAGGTATTAAATTAACCCTTTGAGCACTGAATGGAGGTCCTGCATGGCTCAGTCTTAAAGCGTACAACTCATGACCTTGAAGCCCCAGGTTGGATTCTCACTCAAAAGTACTTGATTTTTATGGGAGTGTCCTAAGGCCAGACACTTCTGATCCCTAGCCTAGTATTCACGGGTAAGAAACTTCATATTCCGAGCCAATGGCTCCGACGAGAAAATGTTGCGTTGGTCTTCCGATTCCGAAATTGTCTGCTCAAAAACAACTAAACAAGATGGCCATGATGGCCCTGGATCGCTCACCTGAGTCAATAGGTAAAATTTAACTCCAGGGTCATAATGACCCAATTTAAAACTCATCTGAGATATTATTAACCCTTTACCACACAATCATGGGTTTTAACAACCCTGTAGAAGAAGCCTTTTGAAAACATTGTGGAAAAGGGAGAAAATGCTGGTAACCAGCAACCTGGGGCTTCATGGTCATGACCTTGAAGCCCCAGGTTGGATTCTCACTCAAAAGTACTTGGTTTTTATGGGAGTGTCCTAAGGCCAGACACTTCTGATCCCTAGCCTAGTATTCACGGGTAAGAAACTCCATATTTTCTGAGCCAATGGCTCCGACGAGAAAATGTTGTGTTGGTCTTCCGGTTCTAAAATTGTCGGCTCAAAAACAACTAAACAAGAAGGCCATGATGGCCCTGGATCGCTCAACTGAGTCAATAGGCGAAATTTAACTCCAGGATCATAATGACCCAATTTAAATGTAGAAGCCTTTTGAAAACATTGTGGGAAAAGGAGAAAATGCTGGTAATCCACAATGTTTTCTTCCCTATCCATAACAAATTTCAAATTTTCAGTCCTATTTATCTTGTCTTCTGCAAATGCTTTCAATTTGGACCAGTCTAAAAGTTTGTCGTTTGGTAAAGAATTATGACAAATATTCTGAACTGTCAGGTCAATTGAGCTGAAAATGTGGCCTCTGGAGCATCCAAAATGTATTTCTTCAATTTGACCTAGTGACCTAGTTTATGGTCATCAGAGATTTAATTAAGGCAAACATTCTGACCAATTTTCAAGTCAATTGAGCAAATAATGTGGCTTCTAGTGTGCCCAAAAGGTATTTCTTAAATTTGACATAGTGACCTAGTTTATGACCCTAGGTGACCCAAATTCAATTTATCTGAGATTTCATCAAGACAAACATTCTGACCAATTTTCAGGTCAACTGAGTACGAAATGTGGCCTTTAGAGTGTCCACAAGGTATTTCTTTAATTTGACCTAGTGATCTAGTTTATGACCCCAAGTGACCGAATTTCAAACTCATGTGAGATTAAATTAAGACAAACATTCTGACCAATTTTCAAGTCAATTGAGCAAAAAATGTGGCCTCTAGAGTGCCCACAAGGTATTTCTTTAATTCGACCTAGTGACCTAGTTTATGACCCCAGGTGGCCAAATTCAATCTCATCACAGTTTTCATCAAGACAAACATTCTGACCTATTTTCAGGTCAATTGAGTTAGAAATGTGGCCTCTAGAGTGTCCACAAGGTATTTCTTTGATGTGACCTAGTGACCTAGTTTATGACCCCAGGTGATCCAGATTCGAACTCATCAAAGTTTTAATCAAGACAAACATTCTGACCAATTTTCAGGTCAATTGAGTAAAAAAATGTGGCCTCTAGAATGCCCACTAGGTATTTCTTTAATTCAACCTAGTGACCTTGTTTATGACCCCAGGTTACCCAAATTTGAATTCATCTGAGATTTTATTAAGACAAACATTCTGACCAATTTTCAGGTCAACTGAGTACAAAATGTGGCCTCTAAGGTCTCCACAAGGTATTTCTTTAATTTGACCTAGTTTATGACCCCAAGTGACCGAATTTCAAACTCATCTGAGATTTCATAAGGCCAAAAATTCTGAATAATTTTCAGGTCAATTGAGTAAAATATGTGGCCTCTAGAGTGCCCACAAGGTATTTCTTTAATTTGATCTGGTCACCTAGTTTATGACCCCACGTGATGCAAATTCAAACTCGTCCAAGATTTCATCAAGACAAACATTCTGACCAATTTGAAGGTCAACTGAGTAAGAAATGTGGCCTTTAGAGTGTCCACAAGGTATTTCTTTAATTTGACCTAGTGACCTAGTTTTTTGAGCCCAGGTAACCAAATTTCAAACTCATCCGAGATTTAATTAAGACAAACATTCTGACCAATTTTCAAGTCAATTGAGCAAAAAATGTGGCCTCTGGAGTGACCACAAGGTATTCCTTTAATTTGACCTTGTGCCCTAGTTTATGACCCTAGGTGATTCAAATTCGCACTCCTTCGAGATTTCATCAAGACAAACATTCAGATCAATTTTCAGGTCAATTGAGTATGCAATGTGGCCTCTAGAGTGCCCACAAGGTATTTCTTTAATTTGACCTAGTGACCTAGTTTATGACCCCAAGTGACCCAAATTCACACTCATGCAAGATTTAATTAAGACAAACATTCTGACTAATTTTCAAGTCAATTGAGTAAAAAATGTGGCCTCTAGAGTACCCACAAGGTATTTCTTTAATTTGACCTAGTGACTTCGTTTATGACCCCAGGCAACCCAAATTCAAACTCATCCGAGATTTTATCAAGACAAACATTTTGACCAATTTTCAGGTCAATTAAGTATGAAATGTGGCCTCTAGAGTGTCCACAAGGTATTTCTTTAATTTGACCTAGTGACCTAGTTTATGACCCCAGGAGACCCAAATTCAAACTCATCTGAGATTCTAACAAGACAAACATTCTGACCAATTTTCAGGTCAAGTGAGTGAGAAATGTGGCCTCTAGAATGTCCACAAGGTATTTCTTTAATTTGACCTAGTGACCTAGTTTATGACCCCAGGTGACCCAAATTTGAATTCATCCGAGATTTCATCAAGACAAACATTCTGATCAATTTTCAGGTCAATTGAGTAAGAAATGTGGCCTCTAGAGTGTCCACAATGTAAATGTTGCCGACGCACGACAGACGACGGACACTTGACGACCACAAAAGCTCACCTTTTGCATGTTGTGCTCAGGTGAGCTAAAGACATGTAAGCTTTTCATTTTTTGTAATTATGTGTTCTTACGTCTTTGAAATTCTAAAAAAAGGAGAATGTCATGCAATGCTCACGTCTTTCAACGTGTTTTCTATACTACGGAAAGCCGTGGAATGTGTACAGTATTGTCTGAGTCATTTGTGCCGTGGGTTGACCGTAGCCAAAATAATACGTCAAGATTCAGTCTGATATTGCCATTAAATTGGCAAATAAGAGGTAGGTTTGCTGTCCTAAAAGCATGAATTAGTATCTTGAACTGCTATAATCACTGCTGGTAAAGAATTGAAAAGAAACAGCATAAAAATGATAAAAACAAAGAAGGGCTCCGATTATGTGAACTGGTTCTGAATATGGAATTATTTATGGAGTAATGGGTTAAGATACAATTCGTACATATAGCTTCGGTCTGAATCAGTTTTTGTTCAAAGTAAACACACGTTTTGTATCGTAATAAAATTTATATAAACAATTATCTACTTTATCGTTCCACTGTTCTTATCTGTTCGAATTTTCGGTTTCAAGTATGTAAGGATTTAGCCCATGATTTTTGGATTGAAAAAAAAATGTATTGGACCAGGAAGATTTGTCTTGTCAGATTTTTTTTTCAATGCATTGACAACTAATCGACATATTCTGTTGCATATTCTATTGCATTATTATATGAAACCCTGGTATCAGGTTTAGGGAAGAAAAAAAAAGAAAAGCCCTGAAGTTTTCCATAGTTGAGAGATAAAATCTTTCATTCAAAAGACAAGAGTTTAACTCATAATCTCGTCAGTCTGGTTTGTAAACCAAAGAACACCAATAAGAGTTGTTATTGCAAAATAACTCTAATGTTAAAAGTGGCTAAACACAAATAATAATTTTGAAATAAAATGGGAAATAAAAAAGTAGCTATGGCATGCTTGTTCATAAAAGTCATTTCATGAATAAATACGACTTTCAGAAAATAACACCACTGTCACAATACGAAAGTAACAGCAGCTATTGTATATAAAGGACGCTGTACCAATACAGTGTAAAATAATTTCATCTACATAGCAAGAACCACATATGTAAATAATCGTAACCCTAAATTTCGATTAATGGTTAAAAAACCAGTATCGATTAATGATTAAAAAACCAGTATCGATTTAAACCAAATGATCAAATCGATATTGACTGATTGTCTCCGAACGCTATCTTATCTCCTGATATCGATAATAGGCTGCCAGTTTATCTCCTGATAGACCACTTGAATGGAAATGATATATAAGGGTATAATTGGAGGCAATCCAATTTGGGGTTTTGGACTTTAGAAACTAAGGAAGTTATTCTCGAAAATCAATACCAATTCATCAGTATGTTATTTGCCAATTTAATGGCAATATCAGACTGAATCTAGGTTCTTGACATATTATTTCGGCTACGGTCAACCCACGACACAAATGATTCAGACAATACACATTCCACGACTTTCCGTAGTGTAGAAAACACGTTAGCTCTTTACCAAACAGCAAAATTTTAGACTGGTCAAAATTGAAAGCATTTGCAGACGACAAAATAAATGTGAATCAAAAAATAAAATTTGCTCTGGGAGGGGTTGAAAACATTGTGGGAAAAGGAGAAAATGCTGGTTACCAGCATTTTCTCCTTTTCCCACAATATTTTCAAAAGCTTTCCTTCTCAAGGTCGTTAAAAGTCGGGATTGTATATTAAAAGACTTGAGCATGCATGACATTTGCCTTTTTTGCAATTACAAAGATGTAAGAACACATAATTGCAAAGAATGACAAGCTCACCTGTTTTTCAGTTGTTTTTAAGCCTACAATTTCTGAACCGGAAGACCAACACAACATTTTCTTGTCAGAGCCATTGGCTCCAAATATGAAGTTTCCTACCCGTGGTATTGGTGAAACCCAGGACATGAATATGTGAGCTGTCACTGTGATATGACTGAAATGATGTTGAAAGTGGTGTAAACACCATTCAATCAATCAATCAATACAGCATTATCTAGAACAAATAAACATTTTTCATTTAGGAAAAACAGCAAAAAATTACCAACATCAAGGTTGTTAAGGCCACAGTATGTTGCATGGTAGGGGACAGTGTAGATCCAAGATCAGAGCATAAGTTTATGCAGTCTGGTCTTGAATCTATGCAGTCTGTAAAAGCGATGTAAGTTTGCTCAGTGTTATAAGGCTTATCCCAAGGGATAAATGTAAAACGAATTTTGAACAGTTCAACGCATATAGCAACAATAGACAATAATTATAACAACAAAACAAACCAGGGGGGTTTATACAAGAAAAAAGATTCAGGTGTGTGTCAAAACCTTCAAATATAAATACTGGTAGTATAGTATCATTCAATAATTCACAAATACCTATTGTTTATGTTTAAAATGTATGGATTATAATCTGATACTTAATCTTGCATTTTATTCATAGGCATGCATGCTCATCTATCAGATAAAACCATGTGATATTTATTAACCCTTTCCCAAACAAGCCCTGGTTTTCACGTGTCAGCAGTACAAGACTTTTGAAAACACTGTGGGAAAAAGAGAAATTGCTCGTAATGAGCAATTTCTCCTTTTCCCACAGTGTTTTCTATCCTTTCTGATAACTTTCTGCCACTTTCATCAAATTTAAAATTGTCGTCTGCAAACTCTTTCAATTTGGACCAGTCCAAAATCTGTCATTTGGGAAAGGGTTAAAACATTGTATGCAGCTTATATTTATATGCACATTTTTTGGTCTGTAGCCAAAATTAACCTTCCACTGAAACATCCCAACTTTTAATGACCTCAAGAGAGGAGGCTTTTGAAAGCATTGGGGGAAAAGGAGAAAATGATTGTAACTAGCATGTTCACATTTTTCCATAATGTTCTCTAATCTTTCAAGGACAGATTCCATCATTTGAGCCACATTAGATTTATTGTCTGCAAATACTTTCAATTTCAACGAGTTTAAAATTTGTCATCTGGTAAGGAAAAAGACATACATCTTAATGCTTTTCCAAGCAACATAATCTGGGCCAGTCTGAATGGGAAGCATTTGCAGATGGCAAAATAAATATGACTCAAACATTGAATTTTGTGTGTGGAAGGGTAGAAAATATTGTGGAAAAAGGGGTAAATGCTGGTTACTAGCATTTTCTCCTTTCCCACAATGTTTTCAAAGGCTATTTCCTCTATGTTATTAAAATTTGGGATTGTGTGGTAAAGGGTTAACCAAATTGAAAGCATTTGCCTACAACAACATAAAAAGTAACTCATGTGATAATTTTCATCTTGATAGGGAAGAAAACATTGGAAAATGAGAAAATGCTGGTTACAAGCATTTTCTCCTTTTCCCCGCAATGTTTTCAAAAAGTTTCTCTTTGAGAGTCGTTAAATCTAGGAACTGTAGGGTAAGGAGTTAAAACATTAGCTCTTTACCAAACAATCCCATGTTTTAGTGACCCTGAGCAAGAAAGCTGTTAAAAAAAGTGTGCTAAAAGAAAAACAATGCTGTTAACCTGCTACTATCCTTTCAAGACAAATCTCATCATAGAAGCAACATTAGATTTGTCATCTGTGAATGTTACTAATTTGAATGAGTTTGAATTTACTTTTTTTTTTTTTAATAAACTTCATCTTTTACCACACTATCCTGAATTTTAATGACCCTGAAAAAGGAGGCTCTTGAAAACATTGTGGGGAAAGGAGAAAATGATGGTAACCAGTATTTTCTCCTTTTACATCAATGTCTTCTACCCTATCAAAGATAGAAATCATCACTTTTCAATCACACTTCTAGGGTCGAAAAAACTGTGATGCAATCCATAGAATATTTTATGTTCTTCTTTGTTTTACTTCTACCCTGCTTATCTGTAACTTAACAATAATTTAATTTGTCATCTGCAAATGTGTTCAATATGGTCTGGTCCAAAATTTTGACCTTAGGTAAAGGGTTAAAAACATATGCAATCTGAATTACTACATCATAGCTAAAGACAGCTTATGAAATACTGTAGAAACAAGAGCAATCACATGTCACAAGCAAATGTTCCTTTAACTTTTTACCAGACACTCAAAATTAACTCTTAAAGCACCAAATAAACCCAATTGACATTTTCATTCTAAAATAAGACCAAGACAATTGCAAGTTTCCTTTTGTATGTAGTCTTTTAGCAAAGTGGACAGTGTAGATAAAAGATCAAACTGCATGTTTTCTGCAATCTGATCTTGATCTACACTGGCCACAAAGCCAACTATGTTAGTGAAAGGTGCTTTAAGGGTTAAGACTGTTCCATGTTAAAAACATTTGCCAATGCCAAATAAGCTGTGGCTAAAATGATGGGACCTGTCATTGAAAGGGTAGAAAACATTGTAAGAAAAGGAGAAAAAGCCGGCAACCAGTTTTTTCTTCCTTTTCTACAATGTTTAGTAAAGGACTAAGCCATACCTACAATGCTTGAATACTGTCCAAAACAGCAAGTCCACCTTTCCCTATGAATAATTCCTTTTTGCGTCACTTTGACAATTTAGTGTAGGCTTGAACTCATTACCATCAAGCACTGCTAATTGGAAACTTCACTCTTTACAAGACGACAATATTTTAGACTGGTCCAAATTCCAAGCATTAGCAGACAACACATTAAATGTGGCTCAAATAATTGGATTTTTTTCTGAAAGGTTAGAAAACATTGTGGGAAAAGGAGAAAATGCTGCTTACCAGCATTTTCTCCCTTTCCCACAATGTTTTCAAAAGTCTAATTTCCTAATTTCCCAGGGGCGTTTTAACTCAGTATTGTGTGGTGATGGATTAACAGGTAATTAGGCCAACATTTAGAGACCTTAACCTTTGAGCCTTGTATCTGAAACCTTGGTTTTGCACGACATCTGATCAAGGTGAACACATATGCAAAATATTTTCAAAAACAGAAACATGGTTCAAGAGATATGTTGTGGACATGACTTAAGAGCATGTGACCTCTGGTTACTTCCCCCTGCTGTGACCTTGACCTTGTGGTGTCTGAATCTTACTCATGTATGAAATCATGTATGAAATATGGACCATGGGTTCAAGAGAACAGTAAACAACCATGATTTAAAAGAGTATTTTACCTTTATTTCCCCTTGCTGTGACCTTGACCTTGGATGCTGGCATTGGAAACCCTTGTTCTGCATGTAGTTTCATCTACATGCATACATGTGTAAACATTTTTAAAATCAGACCAGGACTTCTAGAGATATGGAGATTTAAGAGCATGTGACCTTTTACATAATTTAAGATTCTATGCAGTCTGATCTTGACTTATACAGTCAGTAAAGGCTATTTTAGTCTATATTGGCAGTGAAAGGGTTAATCAAAGCCAACTCACACTACTGTAGTTGTCCGCTATCTCTGACGTTTTCCCTTCCAATATTTTCTCCACTATATCTACAATAAAAAATAGCACTCTGATTTATTTAGTTATAAATAAAGTCATTTTGAAGGAATTTAGATGCATGTATTCTCTGACGTGTAGAATTTGATACATATATAATTGATATTAAGATCAATAAAGATATGAATTTCAATCAGATGGTTTCAGCTTTACAGACAGTTATACAGATTATTTTCCCCCATTCACACATTGTTTTCTGCTCCTATCCTGTCATAATATCCTAGCGTTTCAATTACATTTAATTTGTCACTGCATGTATGCTTTCAAAATTGGAAACTGTATAATCTTGTTGTGTAGTTTAATAGAGTTAAATACAGTTACACTATGTTGCCATTTTAACCTTTTCCTATACAATCCCGACTTTTAACAACCCTGGGGAAGAAAGCTTTTGAAAACATTGTGGGAAAAGGAGAAAATGCTGGTAACCAGCATTTTCTCCTTTTCCCACAAAGTTTTCTGCCCTTTTCCTGAAAATCTTTATTATTTAACTTTTTATTTGTTGTCTGCAAATACTTTCACTTTTGATAAGCCTAAAAGTTTGTTGTGTGGTAAAGGGTTAATCTTGATCAACTGTTCATTTGTCCATCTGTCCAATTGTTCCTATGGTTTTATGGCCCTGAGAAATATGGCTGTCAAAAATGTTTTGTAAAAAGAAAAAACTGCTAGTAACCAGCAATTCCTTCTTCTCTCACAATGTATACATGTACCACCCTTTCAAAAATAAATATGAAAAAGATTACTTAAAATGTTGTCATTTAGTATAAAAGACTCGCTTAACGTACATAAAAAATAGGACAAAGTGAGTTTAAATCTTTACCAAACAATTCTTGTAGCCAGCATTTTCTCCCTTTTCAAAATCAAAGCGTTGAAAGCACTGGTGTGGCATTTATCAAGGGAGCCATTGTGCGGAATTATTAATTTGAAAAATAAACAATAGAAATAGTTTCAAAATATTTGCTTGAAAGTCAACCTACTATATAGTCATGCACAATTCGATAGAGTAGCGTGCACTCTTGTGGGATGAACAAGTTCTGGCGAACACGCCCAGTGATGAATAAATCCAGGAACAAACTGGTTTTGGGACGAACAAGCACAGTGTGTGTATAATTACGCCAACAGAAGGCCATAGCATTCGGCATACCTCGGGTGATCTGGTGATCAAATCCCTTGGCTGTATCACGTAGCTTGATATGCACCTACACGGTACATTTCGCACATCGTCGAAGCACACCATTTTACCGTTTTGAAATTTTAAGGCTCCTCTTAAAAAAGAAAACATGAGTCACAATTTTCTGTCGATCTTTCTAAGAATATTTCAGTCGGCAAACAGGTTGTACATTCGAGTTTTAGCGTGGTTTATCAATTACGTTGGGAGTTTTCAACGACAGATCGATAGATGTTGATAACTTCACCGTGGTTGTTCATGTCATTGCTAAGCGATTTACAGGGGCGCCGCCATGTTTAAGATCATGTGATAAGTAGTTCAAAATGGAAGCTTCCTTTATACGGATGAGGTTAGATGTAGGTACAGAATCGGCCGAGTTGTGACGAGTGAAGGCCATAGCGGATCAAGCTATTTTTGATAAAAAAGAAGTATTTTCATGATTGATGGCCTAATGCTATGGAATGCCATAGCAGAAAATCGAAACACTTATTTGTCTTAGGAAAATTGAGTTTAATTCAGTTTTGCACAAACTACGATACATGATTTTCAAAATGCCGTATTGAACTCATAGTGGCATTGTCTTTGACAAATGCCACAAAAAGCGTTCTTCCATTTCAAAGACAAATCCCAGTATTTTAGCCATTTTGAATGTGTCTTCAGCAAATAAATGCAATTTGGACAAGTCCACAATTTTCTCATGTTGTAAAGAGTTAACCCTCTACCACACAATCATGAGTTTTAACAACTCTCAGAGAGAGAGAGGGCCTTGGAAAACATTGTAAGAAAAGGAGAAAATGCTGGTAACCAGCATTTTCCCCTTTTCCCACAATGTTTTTTACCCTTCCCAAAAATAATATTTGAGTCACATTTATTTTGTTGTCTGAAATTGCTTCCAATTTGGACAAGTCCCCAATTTTCTTGAGTTGAAAAGAGTTAATTAGAGTAATGACTCACCATCTGGGATACCTTTGGGTAGGACAGCTGTTATAAAGCCATGCACCATACTATAAAATGCCTCTAGCCCTCCACTAATTCTATTGACAGAAATGCCTTGATAAGCCTCTCCGGTTGGCAAACTTGCCCATATAATTGTAGCATTACTAAATGCAAAGTTTCCGCTGGCATCTGACAAGTTCTGTGGGGAATAAACTGGGGATGAACTCTCTACCAAATTTGGTAATGAGACTATCCATATGCACATTATGCTGTGCATCAAATAAAAAATGCTTGGTTTCATCTCCATTTCTGTCCCAACCAGAGGGTCACACCTCTGTCCCTTCAGTATTGACCTAACTTCTCTGCTTATTTCAATTCACATTCTATTTCCTCTTTTTGAATACTATGAAGTCCATGGCAGAATCATCTAGGTGACACTACATCGAAAGTTAAGTTCATTTTAAACTTTTTATCGATCAAATGTTTGCTGTGGTCTAAAATAGGATGCAGCATGTGATGTTAATATCCCTTTTCTGGTGTTGTGGTTTCTTACAGGATCCCTGAAAAACAATGAAGGTGTCTATTGTTAAAAAAAAAAAGCATAGATCTATAATGGAAAATCCAGTGGTGCCTAGATTCCCTTGTAGGGAGAACTAGTAAATACCACTGGAGAGACAGCACTAGTCCTGAGGAAGAGATTCAAAGAAATTCAAAGAAATGTTGTTGCACACATGTATGACTGATTGAAAAAAAAAAAAAATTATAATCTCCCAATGGTCACAGGTAATCTAACAGCAGCCTACCTGCCTCTCTCTCTCTCTCGTGCTGAATTTGAGCTTCAGTAATAAATCATACCCAATATTGAGTATATATATATGTTCCATTTCATACATTCAGTTAAAACTGAGGCTGGAGAAATCAATCCACTGAGAATTTGGGTTACACAGACCAGAATATTACCCTGATTATTTATTCATAGACTGGTTACTCGGTTACTCTGGTCGCATTACAAAACAAAGAGAATATCAATTATCTGGTCACCACCAAATGTCCAGGTGTGACACAATGGTTATTTATAAAGGCTATATTTCCAACAATCTTGGTTGAGGTACATGTACTAAGTGATACCAAACTAGTACACCAGGGTCTGTATTCCCCAACCATTCTTAACCCTTTACCGCACAATGCCGCCTTTTGACGACTCTGGGAAAGAAGCCTTTTGAAAACATTGTGGGAAACGGAGAAAATGCTTGTGACCAGCATTTTCTCCTTTTCCCACAATGTTTTCTACCCTATCAAGAGAAAAATGCGTCATTTGATCCACATTAAAATTGTTGTCTGCAAATGCTTTAAATTTGGACAAGGCTAAAATTTTGTTGTCTGGTAAAGGGTTAAGAATATTCTTAGTCTTATGCTGAAAGAATTTTCTGAATTTGAAAGTAACACAATTAACCTACTGATTGGCTAAAACCATTTGATTTAGACAATTAGAAGTTGTGTTACTTTCAAATCTAGAAAATTCTTGAGAATTAGACAAAGAACAATATTAAGAAAGGCTGGTGAATATTGGCCCAGACCATGGCCAAACCTACGAGCTTCTTTGTGCACTGTGTGGTCAGGAATAGTACAACTGATGGAATTCCTTGACTTCATTGTTGTATGTCAAATATCTACATAAATTTGCTTCTACAGTAGAGGTGATTTGCCTATGGATCATTAACTGTCAGAAAATGATAATAAACATAGCGTTACTACGAATATTAGATTTTTTTCTGCGAATTAAGTTGTTCATATTTATAATTTTTGTGCCAGTTTGTGTTAGATCTAGTACTAATAGGTTATAATTATGTACTTTGAAACACACAAGCAAAAAATGTTTCCTGTAACTTGAATTTTTTCTGTTACTTACCCAATTTACTTACACCTTTTCACACTGACCAGTACATGAAAATATGAAAAATTCAACACTACCACTACTTTTACCACCAATAATGATAAATGAATGAATAGAATTTTAATGAATCAAGCATGTTGCAAGTTGTGGCAAAGGTAGACTTTGTCATAAATACCCAGTATTTATTTACTTCGTATCTAAAAATTCTTATTTCCATACTACGTGTTTCTATTTCCAAGGTAACAGGATAGAAGTAATTTGTATTTGGATCTTTTTTCCAGGCAGTACACATGCATACTACCCAAAAACCTGTTGGCAAAGTTTTCATACCTACATGTTTTCTGCCTTCCCCATGGATCCTTGAAATCCTTCAAAAAATTGTCATCTTAAAAATAACTGTTTGCCAAATGACAGACTTTTGACTCCTCCATATCGGAAGTAGATCTGTTAGCAGACATTAAATTCAATGCTGCTCAAAAGTATAGAAAACATTGTTGGAAAAGAGTATTTTCAAAGTCTTTTTGCTCCAGGTTTATTAAAACATAGGAATGTTCGGTCAAAATTCAAATGAATTAGTTATTAATCCTTTACCACACAATCTTGAGTTTTGACGAGCCCAAGGAAAAAGCCTTTTGAAAACTTTGCGGGAAATGGAGAAAATTCTGGTAACGAGCATTTTCTCCTTTTCCCACAATGTTTCCTACCCTATCCAAAACAAATTTCATCATTTGAACCACATTTAGATTGTTGTCTGCAAATGCTTTCAGTATGGACAAATCTACATTTTTGTTTTGTGGTAAAGGGTTAATTCAATAGAGGAGTAAGAACTGGAAAATTAATGTTCTTGAAAAGTTGACAGCTTTCTATCTAACCTTCATCTAAAATTCAGACCAATTTAAGCCATTGTGAAACCTTTCTATGGTTTAATGACTCTAGAAAAGAAAGAAGGCTTTTGATTTCACATTGTGGGAAAAGGAGAAAATTTTGGTAACCACATTTTTTTTCTTTTTCCCCACAATTATTTCTACCAGTTCAAAGATAAATCTCATAACATGAGCTACATCACTTTTGCCACTTTGAATTTTTCATCAACATATGCCTTCAATTTGGACAAGTCTTAAATTTTGATAGAGGTAAAGGGTTATGCACTTGCTTACTGTGTTTCTACAGGTGAGATTGATGATAGTTATTGCAAAAGAATTCAAAAGAATTCATTTCTCTCTCACCGCTGTTCACTTTTTCGACTATGATTATGTCTGAAAGCAGCCAGTGTCTTGGAAAGAATGTTGTGTGGAGTACAGGTAAAAGAAACTCCAGGAAAGCATGGATAGGTGCACTGGCTGCCACAATATAACTGAAATAATGTTGAAAACGGTTTTAAACACCATACAATCAGTCAATTTACAGGTGAACTATTGTGATTCTCCTTTGAGTTTTCTATCTTGGCTGGCCTGCTATCAATTATGAGAATTTTCTTTAAATCTTTACCAAAGGACAAAATTTTAGACTTGTCTATAGAAAGAGAAAGCATTTGGAGAAAAAAACAAAGTGAAATGTGACTCAAATGGATGAGCTTTTCTTGAAAGGGTAGAAAACATCATGGGAAAAGGAGAAAATGTTGATTACCAGCACTTTCTCCTTTTCCTATGATATTTTCAAAAGCTTTCTTTTTCAGGGTCGTTTAAAGTTGACATTGCCAGGTAAAGAGTTAAATATCTGAACCAGGTTTACTTCTTGTGACCATGTTAACACTCAGAGTGCCAAATAAACCTGCCAGACATTTTCATCTTAGAAATATGACCCAAATAATAGCAATTTCATGGTTGCTTTTGTCTACAGTGTTTCAGCAAAGCAGGCAGTGTAGATCAAAGATCAGGCTGCATGTTTTGTGCAGCCTGATCTTGATCTACACTGACTGCAAAGGCAACTTTAGTGATGAAAGGCATTTTAAGGGTTAAAATAAAAGTATCCCAGATACCTTTTCCTGGATGTCCAAGGGCCAGTCCTTTTAACCGTTTACGAAACAATTCCCTGTCTTAACAACCTTTAGAAGGAGGAATTTGAAAACATAGTGGAAAAAAGGCAATATGCTGGTATTCAGCATTTTCTTTTTGCTTTCTCACAATCTTTGGTAACATTTTAACCCATAAGCTGCTAGGCACGACTCCCTAACCTTTAGCAGACTGTGTAGATCAAGATCAGGCTGCAGTCTGATCTTTAATCTACACTGTTCAATAAGGAGATATTTTTCTCAAAATGATGTCTTAAATAACATTATTCTGGTTTTTATTATCAGTTTGAAAGTTTTGTATCACTAGCAGGATAAGGGTTTACACGCTACTTCAGTAAACCTGTACTGTAAGACATGGGTGAAAGTAACATTTTTTCAAAAACCCTGAAATCCTATAAATTGTAGCAATTTCAAGTAGGAAAGGGAAGAAAATTTCTTTTTTGAAGGCCTAAAATCTTGAAATCATGAATAATCCTGAAAACTTTAACCCATTGTTTAAGTTGTCGTCTGCAAGTGCTTTCCATGTGAGCCAGTCTAGAATTTTGTTGTCTGGTATAACACAGAGTTTATTATCTGAAATTTACCAGATTTTAATTGTGCAGCATGTTTATTGTCAACAAGTTAACACGTGTGATACGTGCAGAATATAAATGGAATACAAGAGCCAAATATAAAGCACATGATCAATGTTTCTTTTCCTTTCCGCTACTTTCTTTCCCTTGTGTTCTTTTAGTACGTGTTTTATACAACGGTTCAACCCTTTTCTCCCCCTTATGCTGCCGATTCAAGTAAGCACTCGAGCTAAGACTTCCTTGGGAATTTTTATTTGTACATATTATTGCCAAGTGTGACGAGTACAGTATTCTTGAAACTCAGTGGAAAGTAACTCAAATCTTCTTATATTAAATGAGATAACTTTGCTGATATTACCCCAAAATCGAAAGAAAAAGTAAAGTTCTCTTTTGAATAGAGAACCTGCTGTCTGATCTTGGATCTACACTGTCCGATAAGGAGATTATCTATTCTTCCAAAATACCTTTGAAATAGCAAACTTAGGGGTTTTACTATCGCCTTGACAGTTTCATTTCATTTATTTAGCAGGAAAAGGGTTAAACATGTCTTGATGGCCACCTTCAAAATTTTGGACCCGACCAAAGTGCAGACGAAAAATAAAATACGGCTCGAAAGATGATTTCTGTCTTCGATAGGGTAGAAAACATTTTCTCCTTTTTCCCACAATGTTTTCATAAGCCTTTTTCTTCAGGGTCGTTAAAACCCGTGATTGTGTGGTAAAGGGTTAAGCAAGCAAACTCTTACCAAACAGCCCCAAGTTTAAACGACCCAGACAACAACAGTTTTTGAAAACAAAGTGGGAAAATGCATTTTCTCCTTTTCCCATAATGTTTCTACCCTTTAAAAGACAAATTTGATCATTTGAGCCCTTTTTTTTCAAATCATCGTCTGCAAAATCTTTCAGTTTGGTTGAGTTTTTACCTGTATTAAACAAGCACCTTTCTTTGGTAAGCACATTTTGAGTCTCTCCAGTTGGACAGTATGTGCAATCGACATTGTAGGAAAGGCCTAAATATTATTAATATATAATATATAATATTATTAACCTTCGAAGCGTGACTCAATGACCTTTTCCGGACAGTATAGACCCAAGATCAGACTGCACAGATCTACTCTGACCGATAATGTCCGATAGAGAGATATTTTTCTCCAAAAAATAAGTTTGAAATAGCACCATTCGGGTTTTCACTAACGACTTGAAAGTTTCATTTTACTTACTTAGCAGCTTAACTCTTTACCATGTAATCCTGAGTTTTAGCGACCCTGAGAAAGAGGTCTTTTGAAAACATTGTGAAAAAAGAAGAAAATGCTGGTACCCAGCACCTTTGAAAGACAAACTCTATTTTTAGACTAGCGAAGCTAGTCTATAGGCATCAAGACTGACCTAGAGTCAAAGTAAACAAAAAACCCCACAGTTGTCAAATACTGCTTCACAGAAAAATACTTCTTTCTGTTATAAATCTTAATTCTGTTATATATGACAATTTTGATTAAAAAAAAAAAAAAAAACACTAAATCTCTACCACTCCAATTTGAACATGTCGTCTTACAAAGTAATAAACTGAACAAGATGTCATTTACAATGTACAAGATCTTTGCTTATATGTAAATTAAGTGACCTATGCAAAACAGAGAATCACTTTTTCCTACACCACTGTAACATTATGAATGAATCTATTAATAGATACACCTAGGTAACTTTGAGCAAATCCCAGTTACATTAACCCTCACTGGACAGGGAACCCTTGTCATTCCTTCAGTCATTCATTATTTCGATCATTGTGTACAGTTAAACTGTTTTGTTAAACTGTTATTCTAGTCTTGAATATTAACCCTTCACCAAACAATCCCAAGTTTCAACGATACTGGGAAAAAAATCCATTTGAAAACATTGCGGGAAAAGGAGAAAATGCTGGTAACCATCGTTTTCTCCTTTTCCCACATTGTTTTTCTACCCTTTTGGAATCAGGTTTCATCAGTTCAGCCACTTTTAATTTAATTTCTGCAACAGCTTTGAATTTGGACTGGCGTAAATTTTTTGGTTTTGTAAAGAGAGTTAAATAGTTAACTACATCTTGTGCTATTGGATATTGACTAATTGATTGCATGGTGTTTAACGCCGTTTTCAACATTATTTCAGTGATACTGCGGCGGCCAGAGCACCTATCCATAATTTCCTGGAGTTCCTTTTACCAGCACTACCGTGACTCAATGACGTTTTGCGGACAGTGTGGATTAAGGTCAGACTGCGCAGAGCATGCAGTCTGATCTTGGATCTACACTGTCCGATAAGATGTATTATTTTCTCCAAAATGTAACTTTGAAATAGCAATATTCAGCTGTTTACCATCGGCTTGAAAGTTTCGTCTGACATTTTTAGCAGGTTAAGGGTTAAACTTAGACTGGATTACAGTTAACCAATAGCACGCAGAGCCCCAGCAGCTCAGTCGGTAGTGTACAGGACTTGGGAACAGGAGGTCGCTGGTTCGATCCCCGACTCTGCAAATTTCTTTCCGAGGACTGATGATAGTCATTGTAACAGAATTCATTTCTCTCTCATGTTTCGACGATGGTTATAATGTGAATGTGGGAAAGCAGCCAGTGGCTTGGAAAGAATATTGTGCGGAGTACTGGTAAACGAAACTCCAAGAAAGCATGGATATATGCACTGTCCACTGCTACATAACTGAAATAATGTTGAAACAGGATTAAACACCATGCAAACAATCATTTAATCAAATTCGCTAGTCTGTCAGTACTTTCAGTACTTTGATTTAAGTGACATTTTAATATGTCGTCTGCAAATGCTTTCAGTTTGGACCAGTCTAAAATTTTGTTGTGTGTTAAAAAGTTAAAGGTTAAAATAACTCTAAGAGCCGGATTGTCCAGCAAACTTGGACAATAAAGACCCAGTATCAAGCAGCATATTCTCTTCAATCTGATCTTGCATTACACCGTCCTCAAAAAGCAAATGGCGACATCATCACTAAATTAACTCTAACCTTGAAGAATTTGTGCCGCTGCTTCTTCCACATGTGCGACGATTTATCGTTTTGAAACAATGACGAAAAAAAAAAAAACTCAGAGCAAGCAATTCGTCATTTGCCACAATGTTTTAGACCCCATACAACAACTGAAAGACACCAAAGTTATCATCCTTAACTTTGTATGCCTAAAAATTTAGACAACTTAATCCTTTCCCACACAGCAAGGTTTTTTTTTCCCCATATTCAAAACATCTGTAAGCGACAAATTTAAATTCGGTGCCAAAGACCTCAAGCTTTCTGTTAAAGTAGAGAACGTTGGTGGAATAGGAGAAAATGCTGGTTATCACTTTATCCTTTTTCCACAATATTTTCAAAAGTTTTTTGCTCGTTAAAAGTCGGGATTGTGTTGTAAAGGGTTTTAAGTACATGACAAGTAACTAATAGTGTTACTAGTATCTGACCCAAACACCACACAAAAAAGGACCCAAACACAACAAACAGTGTCGACGCAAGATCATACTGCATGTTCTGTGCCTTCTGATCTTAATCGGGCTTTTCTGTATGCTGAAATAAATGTTTACCTTCATTCTGCTAAAGGTATAGCGTGGAATAATCCGAAATCAGTTGAATGGTTACTCTGAACACAAAGAGAGTTAGAGCTATGTGAGTTCTATGCTATATTCTCATTTCTGTTTCCATGTAAACAGAGAAAGTCCCCTCACCCAACGCCATTGCATCGTGTGAACGAGGCTTGGTATCCAATAATCGATAATAAATAGAAGAAGATTTAATAGACATAAATGACGCAACGATATTCTTAAATAGGTATTTGGTGTATTCCACATGGAAACCGTAGGTATTGGCGGCCCTACGCACAACTTTAGCTGCTTTTGCAGGCCAAGTAGATCAAGATCAGACTGCACAATCGGAGATCTTAATTGTCTGATTTTTTTTTTTTTTTTTTTTTTTTTTTTCGAAGCCAAAACTGCCTTGTCGTCGCCATGGCAATGATGATGATGATGATGATGGTGATGGCGAAGAGTAGGAGGAGAAGGAGATTCTGTATTTTCAATAATTCTTGTGGATACAAAGACAGTAAAGATGGTTCAGCTATTAAAAGGTCACAACTAAAAAGTCACTGAACTGTTTAAATTTAAAATAATTATAATAATTAAAAATCAAATCGGTCAAAGGTCGGCTTAAAACCTATCACTCTGAAATCAGAAACTGGCCGATCGGACACAATAGACTTTTGTTTTAGGCCATAATACAATTTTAGCCTACAAAACCGACGTGACAATCGACGCCCTTGTAGAAGATAACTTTTAAAAACATCATGTTAGAAAAAGTATTTGCTTGTAATGAGCAATTGCTCCCTTTCTCACACCGTTCGCTTAATCGTCCAAATATGATAATTTTCCTTTCGTTCAAAAAAATATAGTTTGGGTCATTTGTATTAGACAAGTCCAAAAATAATCAGTCTAGATGGGTTTAACCCTTTGCCAGTCGACAAACTCATAGATTTCGTTCCTATTGAAAGCTTTTGTCTTGGAAAGGGTAGAATACATGACGAGAAAAGAAATGCATGTAAAATCCATTTCCCGTGCAGTTTTTGGCCTTTTCAAAAAAGGTTTTTGAGCCTACAATCGCCTTCTTCCAAAAATCTGATGACGTCAATTTATTTACTCCTTGACTGTGACATCAGGGTCCGTATTCAACAACCATTCTTAAGAACGTTCTCTGTCTAATTCTCTAAGATTTTCTAAATTTGAAGTAACGCAACTTCTGATTGGCTAAACCAAATGGTTTAGCCAATCAGACGTTGCGTTACTTTCAAATTTAGAAAATTCTAGGGAATAAGACTGAGAATGTTCTTAAGAATGGTTGGTGAATACCGGCCCAGGGTCCGTGTTAAACAACCATTCTTAAGAACATCGTTAGACAAAATACACAAGTCTAAATTTGAAAGTAACATGACTTTGATTGGCTGAACCAAATTCTGGAGAATAAGACTACGTAAGAACGTTCTTAAGAATTGTTGGTGAATACGGACCCCGGTCTGGTATAAGTGCCAGGCCGGGTAGCTCAGTGGTTAACGTATCCGACTCGTGGCCTGGTGGTTGCGCGTTCGATACCCGGTTGAGGCAACCTTTATTTCCTGCGACCTTTAGCCTTTCACCTCTGATGCAAGTGAGAAAAGTAGTCAGTGGCTTGCATAGAAAGTACATGTACTTACTGGTTTGAGAAAGCCAGGAAAGACATGCATAAGTACACAGACCGCCGTGATATGACTTAAGCTGTACGGCGTTAAAATCAAATACAAAGTGATGTAAGTTCTCAGAAAGCAGGTAAAACTTCCTACGTTTTTTTTTTGCCCGCGTAAAACTACGGGGGGGGGGGGGGGGGTGCAAAGAGGACAGTGCACACACAATTAGGTAAGATGGACCAGGATTTTTATCCTGTACAGTCATCGTCGGACAAACCGTGAAACGGGTGACTAGGAATTATTCTATAACATTTTATTCTATCCAAGGGATAATCCCAGTAGAGCTTAAAAAGTAAGAAAGATATCATGCCCCATGCCGGATCCAGCCGTTTACAGTCATGGGGCCCGTGTTTTAACAACCCCAAGGACAAACACATTTGGAAACATTGAGAATATGCTGATAACCAGCATTTCTGCTTTACCCTTCAACGTTTTCTACTCTTTTAAAAGAGAAATTCTATCATTTTTGCCACATTTCATTTGTCTTCCTCAAATGCTTTCAGTTTGGATACATCTAAATTTTTGTCGTATGAATAAGATTTATGATTTACAAGACGAAAATGTTTTAGACTTGTCCAAATTCGTAGCAATAGAAGACAACAAATAAAGTGTAGCTTAAATAGTTGGATTTGTCGTTTAAAGGATAGAATACAGGCTGAAGAAAGAGGAACGTAACGTTAACTAGCTTTTTCTGTTTTTTCTACAGTGTTTAAAACCCCTATTTTCTTAGCGTCCAGTAACATGGGATTGTTTGTTCAATGGTTAAACCTTTAACCCTTAGGCTGCTAAGCGCGACTCTCTGACCTTTTGCGGACAGTGTAGGTCAAAGATCAGACTGCACAGAACGTGCAGTCTGATCTTTGACCTACACTGTCCGATATGAAAATATTTTTCTCCAAAAAAATAAGTTTGAAAAAACCTTATTCGGGATTTTACTATCAACTTCAAAGGTTTATTTAGCTTGTTTAGTACAACAAGGGTTAACCCTTGCTCTCGGGGTATTTTATGCTAACAGGCTCCTTTTCTTCACTAATCGTGTAAGTTTTCTCTCTTTATGAAAAACGTCGTTATTAACATCTTTGGCGAATTAAATAATAAAAAAAAAATATAAGAATGAAAAATAAGGAAGAGAAATTCGTCATACATACCTTTTCAACTCTTTTGAAATGTTCTCCTTTGGGGCGGAGGAGGAGAAGAAGAAGAAGGAAGAGGACGAGGAGAAGAAGAAGAATTTGTTTGTTCAGGACTGGCTACTGTATTGTAAAATATTTTTCAAAAAGTGTGTCTTGGAAACACTGCAATTTAAAAGTTACGATGGTTCATTGTTTAATATTTTTCTGCGTTTTTTTTTTTTCCCCTTTCTTTGTAGCCTATTATCCTATTTTCTCCGTCAATTATCATCATTTTTTATTCTCCGTGTTTTTTTTTTTTTTACTAAAACTTTTCTCGACTTGTATGTTTTATATACCCTTTTTTTCGCAATTTATATACTTATTCTTTCTTTAACTCTTTACCACACAATCCCGACTTTTAACGACCCTGAGCCTTTTGAAAACATCGTGGAAAAAGGAGAAAATGCTGGTAACCAGCATTTTCTCCTTTACCCACAATGTTTTCTACCCTTCCCGAAACAAATATTAATTTTTCAGTCACATTTATTTTTTCGTCTGCAACTGATTTCAATTTGGACCAGTCTAAAATTTTGTCGTTTGGTAAAGAGTTAAACTACTAATTCATCCTATAATGCAATAGCTATTTCCAAGGAAAAAAGTCACGATTAACCTGAAAAAAAAAAAACAGGAAGGGGAAAAGAGAAACAACTTACTGTTCGGAAAACACGTAAACACCATACTAAATTTAGAAAAAAATCGAAACTAAACAATCTTCCGTAGACCATAGAATCAGGTGTATAAAACGGTACACTTGTGACAAGATACAACAGAGTTGCCGCAGGTAAATAGCTGAAACACGTTTAATATTCTTTTTGCGCATTTGTAATAGCGGTATTTATCGACTTCTAGATTCTTTAATTTATGCCTACCTCTTAACCCTTTACCAAGCAATCCCGTGTTTTCGAGGAAGAAAACACCGTGGGAATGGATAGAGTGCTGGTAACCAGCATTTTCACCTTTCCACACAATATTTTCTACCTTCTCCATGACAAAACGTACTATTTAACGAAATTTATTTTTTCGTCTCCAAATGACTTTGGACAAGTCGAAAACCCTATCGACTTGCAAACAGTTGGGCCTCAGAAAGCCTAACCCTGCTCTCTACATCGAATGCTAGCAGTAAATATCTTTATTTCCCCTTCTGATCATGACGCCACACTGCCCAATATCCCCTCTCCCTCCCTCCTCTCTCTCTCCTCTCTCTCTCTCTCCAGGATTGGTAGAGCAGTCGGTAGCGTACAGAACTTTCAGACCAGTGGATTCAAATCCACAGCTCGACCAATTTCTTTCAAAGAATTGATGATAGTCATTGCCACAGGATTCATTCTTCTCTCATCGCTGTTTCGACGCCAGTAATGTGAGAAAGCATTGGGAAGAATATTGTGCGAAACACTGGTAAAAGAAACACTATGATAAATCCCGAGTTTTAACGACCTTGAAGAAAAAGAATTTTGAAAACATGCTTGGATAAGGAGAAAGTACTGGTCACCAGCATTTTCTCCTTTTCCGACAAGGTTTTCAAGACAGAAATTATCTTTTGAGCTGTATCGAATTAGTCGACTGAAAATGGGCAAGTCTAAAATTTACAGAGTCAAAAGGAACATCACGGTAAGGTCACTTGCCACCGTGACAAAACTAAATTACTACTGAAAATAATGATTAACACTAGAGAAACATGCAAAAAAACCCGACAAGATTTGATTATACACGTCAGTTTTCAGTGTTCTATTGAAAGTTTGTTTGATCAAACCGACAGAATAGCTTATAGTAGAGCAAAGCGTCGAAAATAATCTGTATTTTATTACGAAATAATTGTCTGTGTTACATAATCAAGAATTTAGCATAAATATTCGGCTCTAGAGTCCTCAGTCTCTAGCAATAAACCCCCAGGGCGCGAGCAGAACAACTTTGAATGTTTTCTCGGGAAGTGTAGGTCAAGATCAGACTACACAAAGGGTGCAGACTGATCACAGGTCTACACTGTCCGCTACCTTGCTACGTACTTTTACTAAAACAGCCTTGAATATCGATATTAAGGCCGTTTTCCTGCTCTACCGAAAATGTACATTTAATTTTTCTAGGGGTGAAAGAGTTGAGCACTTTACAAAATATTCGGACTTCTTCTCGACCCATCGTAAATAGACTTACACCTTTTACTACTTAACACTGTAGAAGACGATAAAATAATATATATAAAGGGAAAAAACTCGAGGAGAAAAGGTGCTTAACTCTTTTCTAAACGACACAATTTTAGACTGATCCGAATTGAAGTACTTGCAAGCGGCAAAATAAATGAGGCCCAAATGATGAAATTTGTGAATGGAAGGGTAGAAAACATTCTGGGAAAAGGAGAACATGCTGGTAACCAGCATGTTCTCCTTTTCCCACAATGTTTTCTAAAACTCCCCTTCTTCAGGTCGTTGAAACTCGGGATTGAGTGGTAAAGGGTTAATTCCCCGTTTCAGAATTTACGTAACATACAAGTATGTCAGAAATGACTTTGTCACAAATCTCATTTATCGATCTTTCTCTGTCGTCGAATTTCATTTCTTGCAGATAGACAAAGCTTAGAATAATTTACCCTTCATCACGCTCACTTAACCCTTTCCCAAACGACAAATTTTGGACTGGTCCACATTGAAAGAGTTTGCAGACGACAATTTTAAATTTGATGAAAATGGCAGAAAGGTCTCAAAAAGGGTAGAAAACATTGTGGGAAAAGGAGAAATTGCTCGTTACGAGCAATTTCTCCTTTTCCCACAGTATTTTCAAAAGACTTGTACCGCAGACACGTGAAAACCAGGGCTTGTTTGGGAAAGGGTTGACATGGAACCAACATGGTACTAGTCAGGATTTACTGGTTCTAACCTTTGAATAAATGCATAAAAAAAAAAGAAAATTTCCAGTCAAAAGTAATTCCCAACATTTTTTAACTTTCAACTTCTGTTAGTGGGAAAAATCTCACCAAATGGATACTGCAGATCTGCATCTTCTCTGTCGTATGATCTTGATTTACGCTGTCTGCACAAAAGCTCTATAGGTCACGCTTAACAGCACAAGGAGTAAATAAAAACAAGCATTTGGGTAGCGAAAACAGTAGACCAACATGAGACTTTACGGACATGCTCATCCAGGACCCGTATTCACCAACCATTCTTAAGAACACTCTCAGTCTTATTCTCGAGAATTTTCTTCTACTTTTGGAAGTAAAACAACTTCTGATTGGCTAAACCAACTGGTTTAGCCAATCAGAAGTTGTTTGACTTTCAAATTTAGAAAATTTTGGAGAATGAGACTTAAGAATTGTTGGTGAATACGGACCAAGATCCTTGCTTGTTATCACATTTCTTCTTTCTTAATGAAGCCTTTAAATTTTCCCTTGGTTGTATGGCAAATGATTAATACAAGCTTGAGAGCTTGACAAAAATGACAAAAAAAAGACAGAAAATTAATGTAAAGCGACAGCTGTAAACAGTTTATACATATAATCATGATGAAAGAAAAAAACCAAAATGTTAAAGACAACGAAATCAGCGGATATAAAAGAATGCACTGTAATTAATTTAAACGAAATTCAATCCGAAGCAATGCCTTATGTTTTTATATCAAACAAACAATTATACGTCAGTACAATACAATACATTTCCGTCTGGGATTCCACAATGGTTCGATTTGTCGAATTTGTGCTAAATAAATCTTTAATTACGTGGTATGAAAAACTTTCAAGATCTTTTCTCGAACAACACATTTGTATATTGCCAGCATTTGTATGTCGGTCCTGGACCTACATGTAGTTTCGGGTCCAGGGGTAAAGAAGACATCGTTCTGCCCATTATCAATCCGAACAAAAACTGCCTTCCACACAAAGCGCCGAAAACTACACCTGAAATACTTGTCCCACGTCGAAACAAAACGCAAAAAGTGCAAAAATGGCTGACGTTGGACCATCGATGCATCCCATGACCAAAAGAAAAATGTTCAAGATTGAGCCCGGTAAACTGTGATGATAAAGGCTAGTGACAGACCTACTATTCCATACACAAAAACTGTAAATTTGGACAGAAGCGTGGCTTTCTCATCCAAAATATCTGGAAATTTGACTCGTATGATATTATCATAAATGAGCAATGCTATATAAAAAGGGAGCTTAATGTATTTGCAAAACGTATAGACAAAGGTCCGCCTACACAGTCTGCGCAGGCTGACCTCGGCCGAAACGTTTTGCTTATGGTCACTTTTCTGCATGTCAAAAGACCAGTATACCTCATGATTCTGTAGGTTGTTATACTAAAACAGGTTTTAGGGATGAATAACACTGTGATGGGTTGCTTGGTATCTTGCATCACGGAGATGCATTAAGCCCCCTTTTGCCAGAGCATGACTCGTTTGTTATTACCGATAGGTTGCTCAATCAAGAAGACAGAGCACTCAAGGCTAAAGTGATTTCTATAAATAAACCATTTACTCCGGGACTGCCACGGAATAGCTTGACCACGATATAAGGCAACGATTCATTGACTTTTTCAATAATTCTTGCATCTAGTAAATCACACCCTATCGAACGAGTATAATTCTCAAGTTTACATACCCCAAAAACATATATATGATTGTACCAAAATCAAGTCACTGTCCTATTAACGGCAAAATGCAGGGGGGCGGGGGGGGGGGGTGGGGGGGAGAAAGATTAATGGGTGTATAATAATGCTGGTTCCAAAAAATAACTGTAGATGTCTTGAATCGTCAAAGAATGGCTTTAACCCGATCTACCCTACATCTGTCGTTGAGCCCTTGCCGCACAGATCTCTTACAATATGTTTATCAAAGCTAAACATATATTTTACATCAGGGTTTCCCGGTGAACCAATGACCAGGCTACTGGCAATTCCTAACACTGTAGCAACTAGAAATCCAATTAAAGAATACAAAACATATGATATAGTGTATATCTTCTCCAGAAAGGACATTTGCAAAGACTGATCGTGCGCGGTATAATTCAAAGTAAAATTTTGCTGCAAATTTCTGTCATTGTCTTGATACCATTTTCTATAGGTATATGAACTGTTTGCATATGCAGAACAGTTATCAATTGGACCCGATGGCAACTTAGGATCAGCTGGTATGGAAGAAAATGTTTTACCCATAATCAGCCAAAACGAAACGCACATGCCACAAAGCGCTCCAATAAACACTCCTTTGCTCGTAGCTCTCCTACAGAAAATTGACAACAGAAATACGGCAGTTGTTGGACCATCTATACAGCCCATAAACCCCTGAAATATATTGACAACAGACCCTGGTAGTTTTGCTATTAAAAATGTCATACCCATTCCAGCTAGGCCATATAAAAGTACAACAATCTTTGACAGTTGTGTGGCTCTATAATCTTCCATATCAGGATAGATGACTCGAATAACGTCCTCGTAAGTTACAGCTGAAAGGCTGCTTAGGCATGAAGACAAAGTACTCAATGCTGCGCTGGACAATGAAGCTATGAAGAGTCCAGCCATTCCTGGTACGTTCTTGAAAAGCTGAATGACTGTAATGGGTAGAATTTCATTTATATTGTCTATCAGTCCACCGTTAAAGATATCACAGCCTTTTGATGCATGGTATGCAAAGATTGTCACTCCTTCGTAGGCGGTCATAAAGAAAAACAACGAATAAATTGGACCTGCTAGGATATAAATACGCCTTGCCGATTGAATGCTTGGCGTCGAATTAATGCGCTGAATTCCAGACTGTGTCAGACAAAGGTACATAAACACACTTAATGTTCCAAATGAAATATTCCAAAAGGTATAGCGCACTGTCGGGTCGAAACTGAACTCACCCATGTACAACTGGTGATGAGCTAATTGAGTTACACTTAATATACCCCCTGCTTCCATAGTTGATTTTATTAAAACGGCAACTATACCAAGGGTCATGATCAACAGCTGGAAAACATCCGTCCAGATGACTGCCTTGATTCCACCAATAGAAGTATAAATCGTTGTGACGACCGTGTATATTAGAACGGTGCCCCAATAGGGTACGCCCATAACAGTCTCGGCGGCGACACAAGTTCCATACATAACAGTCCCCATGTAACATATGTTGAAGGTAACGCCGGTAAATAGAACAAAGTATCTCAAGAGATTGTCTCCGTACCTAAGATAGAAGTACTTATTAACACTTGTGATTTTCAGGGGATAGAACACTGGCACTATCACCAAACCGGCTAATATGAGTAGTATAGGAGGGTAGACCTCGGACAAAACCCGTTTTTGTCCGAGGTCTACCCTCCCTGAGTGCCATTTTGTCCGAGGTCTACCCTCCCTGAGTGCCATTTTGTCCGAGGTCTACCCTCCCGGGGAGGCAAAAGACCGGTCAAAATGTCAAACCGGAAGTAGATGTCCGCCATCTTTGACGCGGCTGGGGGTCCTTTTTATCCATGGTCTGTGAAAAGGGGTCTTAATGCATCTGCGCGCACGCGCGCACGGATCGTAATGATATGGTTCGGCAGAGACTATCGTTGGACTTAGTCTTTTTTCTTCATCGGAGATAGATGTTCACCATCTTTGACGCGGCAGGGATCCTTTTTTTAAACCATGGTCTGTGAAAAGGGGACTTAATGCATCTACACGCACGTGCGCACGGGTCGTAATGACATGGTTCAGGCAGACACTATCGTTTGACTTAGGCTTTTCTCTGTCATCGTTGGACTTAGTCTTTTTTGCCGTCTTCGTTCGCCTCAATCTTTCTCTATCACCGTTGGACTTAGGCTTTTTCCACGATATGGGTTATACTCCCTTCTCATGGTGGTTCAGGCAGAGACCCTCGTTGGACTTAGTCTTTTTTCTCCGTCTTCGTTCGCCTCAGGCTTTCTCTAGCACTGTTGAACTTAGTCTTTTTTCCACGATATGGACTATATTCTCTACTTACGCTGGGTCAGGCAGAGAGTATCGTTGGACTTAGTCTTTTTTCCGTCTTTATTCGCCTCAATCTTTCTCTATCACCTTGGACTTCGTCTTTTCTTTGGCTCCTAGCAGTATGATCTTTAGACATTGTCTGACTATATGATCTGAGTGTGGGTTTTTTTTCCGACATTTCCCGGAAATCAGTTCGTCTAGACTCACCCGATCTTAGATTTATTCGTCCCTAGTTTTATTCGACCCTAGTTTTTTAATCTGCAGAACTTTTTTTAAATTGTAAAAAAATTTTTATCCGAAATTTTTTATCTGAAATTTTTCTATGATAAAAATTTTTAAGCGTAAAGTTTTTCTATTGCTAAAATTTTCTCTGCAAGATTTTTTATTTGAAAAAATTTTTCTATCGATAAAAAGATTTTTCTCTCTGCAAGATTTTTTAATCGTAAAATTTTTCTATCACTAAAAAGTTTTTTCTATCGCGAATAAGTTTTTTCTCTCTGCAAGATTTTTTAAAAATTGAAAAATTAGCTGCCCTATATTTGATTTTTTCTCGTCTTGGTATACTTTATAATTTATTTGCACTACTCGAGAAACGAGAGATGAATGATTATAGGAAAAGTTTACTGGATTTTTATAGCTTAGTGGAGGGATTAACGTACTGTAAAAATTCATTCACATAGAATGTTATGATCTATCTACAATTTCCAAGACTGATCTTTTTTGAAGAAATGATTGAATAAAAATGCTTCCATCGTTATTTATGTTGTCAGTTTATTATTAATCCTTAAAGAGAAAAGTAAAGAAATCATGGAGGTGGATGTACAAGCTATTTTATTTCAACATCCTTGTAATATTTTCATCACAGGCCCGAGTGGTTGTGGAAAGACAGTCTTTGTTCATAAATTAATTGACTATCGAGAAGATTTGTTCAATATCGTTCCTGAAAGAGTTGTCTGGTGTTACAAAGAATGGCAGTATGCTTACAATCTTATGCAGGAGAAATTCAATTCACAGTTTGAATTAATAAAATTCGTGGAAGGAATTCCTGACGATGAAAACGAGCTTGTCAGCGATGTATCTATACCGCATTTAATCGTCTTTGATGATATGCTGGGTGAAAAAGATGAGGAAAAAATTAAACTTTGGTTTACAAGAAAAGGACATCACCGTAATGCAAGCGTGATTTATATCACACAAAATATGTTTCAACAATCAAAATCGAGTCGAACCATCAGTCTTAATTCAAGATATATGGTTTTATTTCGAAATGACCGAGATAAAAATCAGATTAAAACACTAGCTCACCAAATGCAAGCTCCACATTTACTATCTGCTTATGAAGATGCTACATCGGTGGATCATGGATATCTTGTCATCGATTTCCATTCACGAACAAATAAAGAATTAAGACTGCGAACAGATATATTTCATCGTTATGAAGAAGACGAAAGAGGTCCAACCGTTTATTCCCCTGCTTAATCGTTATAATGTTTTTTAAAATAAAAATGACTTCATTTTAATTTATATTGTCATTCTATCAATAGGCGACAGTGAGTAAACATGGCTTTACCAGCCACGTCAACTTCAATTTTAGCTGCTTTGCGAAATTTAAGTCAACAAACCAATAGACATGAAAGAGAATCTGTGTTAAAAGCAGGGTTAAAAGAAATTTTAAAATGGTTTACGTTGGCAGCACAAAACATCATTGAAGATAAAATCAAATTACCAAAACAAACCACCACGTATATGACAAAACATAGAGCAGATATCGAGCAGTTAGCAGATCCGAATATTGATGAGGAAATTAAACGTAGAATTATTTTAAAACCTGGAGGTGGTGGATTTCTAGGTGGTGTTATTATCAGAAGCTTACTGAGATGGGATGGAGTAAAAACCGTTAGGAAATTTGGGAATGAAAGACAACCCCGACAACGTGCTCCACGAAAACGTGCACCGCAAAAGAGGAAATCTCCAAAGAAGAAAAAGTCTCCAATGAAGAAAAAATCTCCAAAGAAGAAAAAATCTCCAAAGAAGAGAAATCCCCCGAAAACGCATGCAAGAACTATCACCTCGTCACCTATAATTGATGCAAGAACTACCATCTCTTCACCTATAATTGATGAAAGAACTACCACCCCACCACCTATGATTGATGAAAGAACTACCACCCCACCACCAATGATTGATGAAAGATTTGTTACTACCCGAAAACGAAGGCCTGTAGGAAGTAGCATTTCAGAATATCAACGCTATCCAAAATCTAGAGAGGAAATACTTGGTAAAAGAATGCGGAATTACCAAAGAAAGTATTCAAGATTTATATTACCAGGCAAAAAAATAGCGTTTCAAAGAATTCCATCCGTCGCTTGGTCTCCAAATACATTGGCTAAACATAAAAAAGGATTAAGAAAATATAGACGGATGATAGAAGATATGCTGCGATATAACCTCGGCACAGGAAGATATAAACTTGACGAAAAAAATCAGATGCTTGACCTTGGGAAAGGAAGATCCGTTCCCGTGGATTCGTCCATGGCTAGCGCTGATACATTGGTTGATGCTCTCTATTCACAGTTTTCTTAAAAAAGTAATTCTGACTGTAAAAGACAGTATGTTAAAAAAGTTTTCTTTTGTAAAAAAAGACAGTATGATAAAAACATCAGGTATAAATGATAGTGCCATAGAACTTTTATTTTCATTTGAAGTGAAATAGTGATAAAGTCAACATGAAGAAAACACCTCTGATAAAAAAACACGGCTCAATGGTTATGGCCATGATACAGGCTACACCAAAAATACGTAAAAAGCTTGTCAAAGATTCACCCTCAGAAGCAATAAGGTGTATATTGGAATGCTGTCATAATGTTTTAAAAGGCAATGTACATTTATCACCAGATCAGAAGAAGAAGTTGTATTCAAGCCGACAACATCTCAGACGTTTAGCTTCAAAATCAGTCTCTGTAAAAGATAAAAAACAAATTTTAAATCAAAAAGGTGGATTTCTTTCATTGCTTGCACCTGCATTATTACCTTTGTTAGGAAAAGCCGTTATCGGAGGAATAGGAGGAGCTCTAAATGCCTTGTAGATAAAAAATTTTCAATGAAAAAAATCTTATAGATAAAAATCTTATAAATAAGAAATCATGTCTGTTAGAAAAATGGTTATCGTACCTTACCAGGTCTTAGAAAATATGAAACGATGGAAAGCCGAACAAGCTCAAAAACCTCGTTTACCACCTAATCCACAAGTTGCAGATGCATCACATCTTCGGCAAGATATGAGTCAAACTTTACAAAGTACCGATCTGTCAGAAACAGAAAAGGCTCAAAGATATGGTGAAACTTTGATTAAGTTACAAAATTCGCTCCAGAAAACAAAACCAACTTCGATCAATTTTCTTCCAAAAACTGATGATGGTGTGCAGGAATCAGTATCTGCTGGACTACAATCTGTTGCCTTGTACGATCGAATTTTGCAAAGTGTGCCAAAAACCATGAAAAGAAAAGCTGAGTTACTTTTGAGTATGATAAAAGACAACGATAATTTAACTTGGGACGAACAAGGGGTGGTGTCATATAAAGGTACACGCATTCATGGTTCCAATATTATTGATCTTGTCAATGATGCGATACGTCAAAGAAAAGGTATCGAGCCCAGAGGATGGAAAACATTTTCAAAGGCATTACATGAAAGTAATATACCTCAAGAAGTTATTGGCAATTTGAACAGATGGAAATGGATACAAAAAGTCCATGATAAATCACCGAGTAAATCATTGAGCGAAGATGAAGATTCCCATGCAGAATCCTATGGAGATTCCGATTACTTATTTCACACACCAAAAAGTGTACGAAAAAGTACTAAGTTAACTCCTATAAAAAGAAGTATGAAAAGAATAAAAGAAAAATCTCCATACATGAAACCTGAAGAAAGAGAACGATTGAAGCAATTCTATGTTAAAGAACTGCTAACTCCCCCAAAGTCTATAAAAAAGACTCCGAGCCGTAAAACACTTCAGTCATGGGAGGCATGGTAAAGTCAAAACTTGATTACGTGTTAAGAAAGTTGTTTTATGATCCTAAAAGTACTGTTGCATTTAGTGGAGTAAAGCAATTGTATCACGCTGCGAAATCTGTTTTGAAAGGAATAAGATACAAAGATGTTCAAGAATGGTTACAGGGTGAATCCACCTACACCTTACACAAACCGATTCGTCGTCGTTTCAAAAGACGAAAAACTATTGTAGGTGGTATAGATTATCAATGGCAGGCTGATTTGGCTAACATGCAACATTTAGCAAAACAAAATGATAACAAGAAATATTTACTTTGTGTGATTGATGTGTTTTCGAGATTTTCATGGGTTATCCCTATTCCAGATAAAACGGGTAAAACTTTGATCAGAGCATTTCAATCTATCGTTCAGAAATCAAAACGTAAACCTTTGGCGCTTCAAACAGACAAAGGTTCGGAATTTAAAAACAAATCGTTTCAAGACTACTTGAAAAAGAATCAGATTCATTTTTTCACCACTGAAAACCCAGAGACAAAAGCAAGCATTGTTGAAAGATTTCAACGAACTTTGAAAACGAGAATGTGGAAATACTTTACGTACAAGAAAACAAGACGTTACATTGACGTATTGAATTCTTTAGTTAAGAATTACAACCATACTTTTCACAGAAGTATAAAAACATCTCCTGTAATGGTAACAAAATCCAATGAGGCAGAGATTTCAAGAAATCTGTATCCTCAATTACCGACAAATGTAATGACAAAAAAGCCGAAATTCAAAATTGGAGATCATGTTCGAATCAATAAAACAAAACGTACATTTGATAAGGGCTATTTACCAAATTGGACGCAAGAAATATTTGAAATCAGTCATGTCAACAAAACATTTTCGCCTATTACCTATAAAGTAAAAGATCTACTGGGAGAACAGATTTTGGGAACTTATTATGAATATGAACTTCAATTAATAAAAGATGATGATATTTATGAAATTGACTCAGTTCTTGATAGACGTACAAGACGTAAGGGTAAAAAATTAATCAAAGAAATAAAAGTCAACTGGAAAGGCTATCCAAAAAAATTTCAAAGTTGGATACCAGAATCCTATTTGGTGTAATCCTATTTGGTGTAATCCTATTTTGGTGTTGTGAAAACATCTTTTCTTATTAAAAAAAAAAAAAAAAAATCTTATAACTTAAGAAAAAGTTATAAAAAGTCAGCACATTCATAATGAATCCACAGTCAAACATTGAGTGTGGAACAGAAAAGTCTGGAATAGAAGAAAAGTTCGGAATAGAAAACTTCGATAGCAGTAGTAGTAGTAGTATCAGTAAGAACTACAATTGCTGTGGAAATCGTGTCCCAAAGAATCAGTTTACCTATATTTCACAGATTTTAGTCATTTATGCAATTATTGCAACCTCAATAGTACATTTAAGTATTCAAAGTCAAGATCGTGAATTGTGGCTGATCCTGTTAAGCAGCTCACTTGGATATATTCTTCCATCACCAGGGTTAAAATTCAGCAGATCAGAACAAAAGCAGTCAGGGTGGGTTGATAGTAAAAAATGAATTCGTTTTATCTCACTCTACCCAGCGATAGTTCCATGGACCTTTATCCGAACAACACCCAATGTTGTTTTAAGGTTCATTTACCAAAGACAGTTCATATTGACAAGGAAACTTGGGAAGTCGCACTAGTTCAACTTATTACTCCCTCTCAGTTCTTAAACATAAGTGCAGAAGAAGCAGAGTTCGATCTTACAACAACGGATAACGAATTAGTCAAATTAATATCACAGATAGACAAAAGAGGAGATAATATACAAATAATTTCATTAAGACGAAATAGTGGAAATGATATAATAAAATGGGCAATTCGATTTTCCTTTCCAGCCGGGAGTTACGTTTCACCTGAACATCTTATAGAGACGATCAATGATGTGATTCAATCCACTATAGGTCCTGCTCTTCGTAAGGATTCGTCGGGTGTGTTCATTACTTATTCATCTTCAACCAAACGTCCGAAAATTATATTTAATAATATTATAAAAACAGGGATCAAATTACATCCATCCCTGTTTTTAAAACTGGGTGGATCACCAGAATTCAAACATGATACATTTTTTCAGGGTAAAAATATTTTCAAATACTTTAAATATAATCCAAACATTGATGCTGGCTACAATCATCTGTATATTTATTCAGATATTGCTGAACACACTATAGTGGGTGATACACTTGCTCCCATACTTCGTGTTCTGCCTTTCAAAACATCCGATTTGATTGAAAATGGTTATGGTTCTCAACATACCAATCATGAAATTACAATACCGCATTATATTCCCGTTTCGAAATCCGATTTCGATCATATTCACATTCAAATAACAGGGGATTTAGGTATACCGGTTCATTTCATTACTGGTAAGACAATAGTGAAGTTACATTTCAGACAACGTTTAACTGACAATCATTGAAAATCATTGAAAATTATTTTTAAAAAATGCTACCAGTTTATCGTGGTGTAAAACATCAGTATGGCTATGGGTTAGGTTCGCTATTTAAATCGGCAATTAAAGTAGTGACTCCATTGCTTAAACCGTTGATTAAATCTGGTTTTAATGCTGTGAAAAAAGAAGGAATCAAACAAGGAATAGGCGTAGTAGAAGATATCCTTTTACATGGCGAAAACCCCAAAAAAGTTGTAATTTCACGGGGAAAACAAGCCATTCATGATCTAGCAGAAAAGCTAATACCAGGGATAAATAAAAGAAAATCACGAAAACCACGTCATTCCCCCTACCGCCTTCGCAGTGGTAAGATCATAAGACAAAGAGACAGACGACCTCTTGATATCTTTGATTAATATATTGGATTAATATATTGAATTCATCTACTTGAATTATATAAAAATGATGCAAAACGGTTCTTGTGAATGCAGTAAGTCAGAACTTGATGTTCTTTCTGTACCACCTACAATGACAACGATGCAAGAAAGTCAATGGATTGAACATTTCCCAATATCGTCTTTGGCAAACAATGCACCGATAGAATTCATCATACCACCTCAAACTGAACATTGGACAGATTTGTCACAATCGTATTTGTATGTCAAATACAAAGTCGTTCAAGCTGACGGTACTGATTTAGATGTCAATGCAAATGTGGCCCCTGTAAACAACTTCCTGCACAGTTTGTTTAGCAGTGTCGATTTGTATCTAAATAATAAACTAATCACCAGCAATTCAGATACCTATCCATACAGAGCATATATCGAAAATCTTATGTCATATAATTCTGACAGCAAGACTACGCATTTGAAAGCTGGTGATCTTTGGATTGAAGACACCTCTGCTCATTTCAATTCACTCAACCATGATGGATCTAATGAAGGTTTACAAGGTAGAATGGGTGAAATTGCACGAAGTAGAACCGCCGAACTTTTTGGACGCTTGCATCTTGATCTGTTTCAACAAGAAAAATATTTACCTAATGGTATTGAAATCAGACTTAGATTAAACAGATCTTCGCTAAACTTTTGTCTCACAGGAGGTGCTGGTGCACCAGCTCCAAAAATTGAACTGGAAACAGTCAGTCTTCATGTGCGAAATGTCGAATTGTTGCCTATTGTTGCAAATGATCTAAATCATGTTATTGCTCAGCAAAACATGAAAATCCCTATTCGTAGGGTTGAAGTAAAAACTTTTACCATTTCTACAGGCCTTCAGTCTAAAGTTGAAGATCATTTGTTTCAAGGACAACTTCCAAAACGCATTTTCATTGCAATGGTAGCAAATACTGATTATAATGGGGCTTATAACAGAAATCCATTTTTCTTTCAACATTTTAATCTGTCAAAAATTGATGTATCATGTAATGGTCACAGTATTCATAACAGACCCTTTGAACCTAACTTTGAAGCAGGATTGTATTTGAAATCCTTTCTATCATTGTATCAGGCTAACTCATCTTTAGCACTTAATAAATCATTTAATATTGGTAAAGAAGACTATGTTGGTGGATACTGTTTGTGGGGATACGATTTGACAGCGGATCAAGGCAGTGAAGAAGGACAACTTCATCCTATAAAAACTGGAAATCTTCGAATTGAACTTCAGTTTGGTCAAGCTCTGGCAGCAGCTATCAACGTTATTGTCTTTGCTGAATTTGACAATCAGATTGAAATCAACAGTTTGAGAGAAGTTATCACAGATTATTAATCCTGGAAAAACCAACAGAAACTCTCTGATCAAAAGATAGCTTTCACAAAAACAGTCCTTTTCAGGACTAAGGAATATAATATCGAAAACGACAGTTCTTTTCAGGACTATTGAAAAACAGTCCTTTTCAGGACTATCTACAGGACTAAAGAACTGGAAAAACAATGTTGGGACTCAGATTTGCTATAACACTTAGAGAAGAAGCAGAAAAAGTGAAATATTCCGTATCGAAGTGCATCTCTACTCGGAAAAATGACATTCACAACAGCTTCGAAAAACATATGACTGAAAAATTAAAAAATCTTATTGTCAGTGAAGTTACCAACCAGTGTTACGGATGTCAGGTGGATCATCCCAGTCAAACACAGCATGAACTGTGTTTATTCAAGGATAGACAAGAACATACAGATATGTTCATAGAAAAAGCCATGATGGAATTAAATCCATACGAAATCATGGAAAAATGGTATCCTGAACTCATAGAAATGAAACTTGATGAAAGTGACTATGTGGAAGCCTACAGATTATGGCGAAATATAAAACAAAACATTTTATCTGAATTCACGGAGTCGTGGTTACAATACTGGTGTGACAAAGTAAAACAATCCTGGGAAGAAAGTGATTAGAAAAAAATGTATACTTCTGAAATTCAATACATATTGGATCACGGAACGTGGATAAAAAATCTACAGGCAAAAGTCTGTGCAAAAGATCAGTTACCTCGACAAAAACCGGATCATGTGAAAGCCTACATTGTGAACACAGAGAAATCAACCGGTCCAGGAGAACACTGGGTAGCCGTGATATTCAACAATAATGGCAATGTACTATACTTTGATCCCTACGGACTACCACCACTTGAGCCAGAAATCATTAACTTTTTAGACAATCATTCTTATTCGTGGAGATACAATCGACAAACTCTTCAGAGTCCACAGGGGAAAGTTTGCGGATTTTACTGTATCTTCGCATTGGATGCTGCTGCTAGAGGATACAACATACAGAAATATCTTCAACAGAAATTCCTCTCAACGGAACATCGACGAAACGATCGAGATGTAGTGTTATGGTTCAATCAGCAGTATGGAATTCTATTCGATAAAGCTCAGAGACTTTTTCCCCACAAATAGTATATAAATGTATAATAGCTCTTTTTATCTATGTGTTTGTTGTATATATGTTCATTGCTCAGTTCATTGTTCAGTTCTGTTCAAATAAAAGTTATACTGTTTAAATGGTGTTTTTCATTCTTTTTTCCACAAAGATAATTTCTCCACAAAATATCAGTCTTGGAAAAATGTAGATAGATCATATAGTACATTATGTTCTATCTACATGGTCTCGCCCACGTTCGTACTCTTAATTCCAAGACAAAAGTAGGTCAATCCCTCCACCAAGCTATAAAACCAGCAAATTTCTCTATATACCATTTCATTTCCACGATGGGTTTGTTCAGATTCTGCTGTGGACTATTTGGTAAAAGTCGAAGGAATGAGGAGAAGAGAAAACGCCAAAAGACAAAGACGTCGGCTGAGTTCTCTGCAAGACAAGGGTATAACCCCTATACCCAGAACCCAACACCTAATTTCTACCCCGATCTTTGGGTTATGCCAACTGATGATCCAATCTTTGGGGAGTTTGTGATATCAACCAACCAATGAGGTAATGATGAGGAGGTTTAGAATCCTCTATCTTTCTCTGATTTTGGAATTAACTTGCTCGAATGATTAATTTAATTCCAATCCAGAGAATGATAAAAAACAGCTCTTTTAAGAGCTAACATTCATCCCAGAAAGTCCTATCTTCGAGACTTGTCAATTTTACGACTGAGTACCATCCCAAGAGTTACATTCCAAGAGTTACATTCCAAACGATATACTCCAATTCGAATTAACTCAAAAAAGGTTAACCCAACACGATGCTTGTATGGTAAGGATTTATACTATAAGCCATCTCTGACCAACTCAGAAGATAGCATATAGCATAAAGGTGTCAAATCTTGTCTGACTAATTCAATCAAATCGACAAAATAGTGCTATAAATAAACTCAGCTCTCAGATCTTATAGACAAGTTACAAAACAATACGGTCTTTATCCCCTAAAGCTAGTTTTAAAAAAAGACTGAGTTCGTCAGACAAATATCTAAAGATCATACAGCTAGGAGCCGAAGAAAAAGACTAAGTCCAATGATGATAGAGAAAGATTGAGGCGGACAAAGTCGGAAAAAAGGACTAAGTCCAACGATACTCTCTGCCTGAACCAGCGTGAGGAGGTGAAATAACCCATATCGTGGAAAAAAGACTAAGTCCAACGGTGCGTGAGGAGGTGAAATAACCCATATCGTGGAAAAAAGACTAAGTCCAACGGTGATAGAGACAAAGAACAACTCAAAAAAGACTAAGTCCAACGACTGTAGAGAAAGATTGAGACGAACAAAAGACAGAAAAAAGACTAAGTTCAACGGTGATAGAGAAAGGCTGAGGCGAACAAAAGACGGAAAAAAAGACTAAGTCCAACGATGGTATTTGCCTGAGCCAAGCTGAGGAAGGGGAAAATAACCCATATCGTGGGAAAAAAGACTAAGTCCAACGGTAATAGAGAAAAGATTGAGGCGAACGAAGACGGAGAAAAAAGACTAAGTCCAACGATACTCTCTGCCTGAGCCAAGCTGAGGAGGGGGAAATAACCCATATCGTGGAAAAAAGACTAAGTCCAACGGTGATAGAGACAAAGAACAACTCAAAAAAGACTAAGTCCAACGACTGTAGAGAAAGATTGAGACGAACAAAAGACGGAAAAAAGACTAAGTTCAACGGTGATAGAGAAAGGCTAAGGCGAACAAAAGACGGAAAAAAAAGACTAAGTCCAACGATGGTATTTGCCTGAGCCAAGCTGAGGAAGGGGAAAATAACCCATATCGTGGGAAAAAAGACTAAGTCCAACGGTAATAGAGAAAGATTGAGGCGAACGAAGACGGAGAAAAAAGACTAAGTCCAACGATACTCTCTGCCTGAGCCAAGCTGAGGAGGGGGAAATAACCCATATCGTGGGAAAAAAGACTAAGTCCAACGGTGATAGAGAAAGATTGAGACGAACAAAGACGGAGAAAAAAAGACTAAGTCCAACGATGGTCTTTGCCTGAGCCAAGCTGAGGAGGGGGAAAATAACCCATATCGTGGGAAAAAAGACTAAGTCCAACGATGACAGAGAAAAAAAAGCCTAAGTCCAACGGTAATAGAGAAAGATTGAGCCGAACGAAGACGGAGAAAAAAGACTAAGTCCAACGATACTCTCTGCCTGACCCAACCTGAGGTGAAAAAATAACCCATATCGTGGGAAAAAAGACTAAGTCCAACGGTGATAGAGAAAGATTGAGGCGAATAAAGACGGAAAAAAGACTAAGTCCAACGATGACAGAGAAAAGCCTAAGTCAAACGATAGTGTCTGCCTGAACCATATCATTACGACCCGTGCGCGTGCGTGCAGATGCATTAAGTCCCCTTTTCACAGACCATGGTTAAAAAAAGGATCCCTGCCGCGTCAAAATGGTGAACATCTACCACCGTTTTGACAATTTGACCGGTCTTTTTGAGAGTAAGTCCAACGATAGTCTCTGCCGAACCATATCATTACGATCCGTGCGCGTGCGCGCAGATGCATTAAGACCCCTTTTCACAGACCATGAATTAAAAAAAGGATCCCTGCCGCGTCAAAGATGGTGAACATCTATCTCCGATGAAGAAAAAAGACTAAGTCCAACGATAGTCTCTGCCGAACCATATCATTACGATCCGTGCGCGCGTGCGCGCATATGCATTAAGACCCCTTTTCACAGACCATGGATAAAAAGGACCCCCAGCCGCGTCAAAGATGGCGGACATCTACTTCCGGTTTGACATTTTGACCGGTCTTTTGCCTCCCCGGGAGGGTAGACCTCGGACAAAATGGCACTCAGGGAGGGTAGACCTCGGACAAAATGGCACTCAGGGAGGGTAGACCTCGGACAAAAACGGGTTTTGTCCGAGGTCTACCCTCCTATACTACTAATATGTAGCTCACTGTAAGGCCAACCACATGGTAACAGTATACCATACTGTACGCGTAAACCTCGACAGGAGTTGCAAGAATCAACAAAGATGACTGAAACGTCACGATGAATGACAAAGTAACCGGAAATGTACTCGATTTACGGCCTGCAAGAAAGTAGTCGTTCGGAGATTCTCTGTTTTTAGTCTTATCCCATACTGCGAAGAAAACTCCAACCGAAAATGAAATCAACAAAGTACATATAAAAACCATGAGATCGATCAGCCCGAAATATCCCTGCATTGTTGTATAGAAACGCTGTATTCTAAGGATCTCTGTATGAACTAAACCGTTCTCGTTAAATGTCGAATATAGTTACTTCGAGGGTTGTGCCAGAAGTATATATAATGTACTTTTTCCACACTCCGCCATTTATTAAGATTTTAATACCAAAATTTGGCAAGGTATCATTGCACGTATCCATGATACACATTTTCTGAAAGTACATAGATGGAGATAAAGGTTATGTGTACAAAGAATAAAACAACATCACTGACTGCCACCCGGTGCACAGCAGAAGGTCACATCAAAAGATTCGGCATTGAAAGTCACTCTATCAATTTAGTTTTTTTTTCCCTCGTCATCAACAACTTCACGAATACATTTCCTATTATGGGCAATCAGTTTGTTGCATGTGTCGATGTAGAGTTGTTAATCGAAGGAAGACCCAATCTTCAGTGTTTCCGTCATGACATCTTGCGCGCTCACTCGTCACAACTCGGCCGCTTCCGTAACTACGTCTAAGCTCGTCCGTATCAAGGTTTTTTTTTTTCCCATTCAGTGATAAGCATTCTGCCGCTGAAAAAATGCCAACGGAATTGAGAGATCGAGTTAGAAAATAGCTACACACTGTTTGTCATCGAAAATGTAATTACAAAGATTCCCACAGAAAATTGTGACTAATAACTTCTTTTTCTAGCTGGAGTGTTACGATTTAAAGAAAAGTATTAACACTTAAGCTGCTGAATAAATGAAACGCAAATTTCTACTCAATACTAAAAAACCCAAACATTGCGGTTTCAAAGTTGATTTCACCGGAAAGAAAATACCGTATCCGACAGCGTAGATCAACGATCAGACTGCACGTTCTGTGTAGTCTGATCGTTGATCTACACTGTCCGCAAAAGGTCAGCGGGTCGCGATTAGCAGCTTAAGGGTTAAGCGGTGTATTTTCCGGCGAAGAAATGTACGTGTAGGTGCATATCAAGTTACGTGATACAGCCGAGGGACTTGATCAATGGATTACCGAGATATACCGAATGCTTGCGCGCTGTCAAATATCTATTCCCGTAGATGCGGCATAATCTCCGGAAACACACGGTAGTCAACAGGAAGTGAAACAATTGACAAGGACTTGTAAAGGAATCTTTCTCACTTTTGGAATATTAGTGCATTTCACATATCTTGTCATAGTATGACGATTTCAATGTCCGTCCGTCTGGTGCTCTGTGCACCACTAAGCAGCATGGCCCGGCGATCCATTAAAGACATACATGTATGTGTTTTCCGCCAGACTCGGACACTTTTGCCTTCTTCGATGGTTGGGATTTCGGTGTAAGTTATATAATAATAAACCTAGACTGTGTACTACATTTAATTTTCTTAGATAAAAGAACGATGACGAATACGATGCAAAATACATTACTATTTCACTAATTCAAAATTTCAGGTGACTTCTAGTGACCATATGTTGTGCACCAGATGGCAGTGAATGGTGTTATTAATCCTTTATAACTTTTCACCCTTGGGCTGCTGAGCGCGGTTCAAGGACCTTTTACGGACAGTGTAGATTACGATCAAACTGCACAGAACGTGTGGTCTGATCTTTGACCTACACTGTCCGATAAGGAGATATTTTCCCCGATATTTATGTTTGAAATACCAAAATTTTTATTTTTACTATCGGCTTGAAAGGTTTATTTCACTTCGTAGGTTACTCGATCGATGTGAGCCATGCTCTGGCAAAAGGGGGCTTAATGCACCACCGTGTATTATACCAAGCAAGTCATCACATCGGTATAATTACAGATCCATAAAATCCAATTAGTTTAACAATTGACTGAATTTCGAGAAAATGTGGTCCTTGGACATGCAGGAAATTGACAAATAGCAAAACGTTTCGACCCATGTCAGGCTGCGCGGACTGCGCAGGTTGAAATTGGTCGATACTTTTTTTTTTTTTTGCATATGCACATACGCATTAAGCTCCCTTTTTACAGAGCACGGCTAATATATTTTGATAAAACTTATAGCAAGTATAAATGATACATTTAATGACATAGCCAAGTTTTGCTAGTAAAATTTTCATGAAAAGTCGAGTTACTCAGGAAAAATCTAAACATTTTTAGTAACCCTCGTGTACCAGAATGAATGTACAAGTCGAGGATATTTTCTGCTAAAAACACGACAACAGTTTTTTGCCACTGAGAAATACTTGACAGTTTCCCAAGCATTTTTCCGTCTTGGGTCGACCAATGAAAGCCACATTTCACAAATCAATGTCGACTCTGTTTCGTCATTGTAGGCTGCATGTATCAGCACAATCATTGATCGAGCCATAATTACTAATAGAAGGAAAATACAGTCCATTGCCCCGTGCTTATAAAACTTTCTTGAGCACAATCTCATGCTCAAGGAGCGGTTTCTTGCTAAACTCTGAGTCCGACCCAGAATTTTGTGCTTATAAAGAATCCTGAGCTTGAGATCGTACTCACCTGAGCATGAAACTCAAACTCTGCTGAGTATGGTCTGAACCAGACTCAAGAGAGTTTGCCCTGTCTTGTATTCCGTGATAATGAATGCCGCAGCATACCTTCGCCTCTTTAGAAGACAGGTTCGGTGTGAAAGGGGGCAAACACCGCGCTGTTTTGAAGATCGAAGTTACCCCTTTGGAATTTCGTACTCGTGACGGTACAGAGTTTGAACGGTATCGGTTTGGAATAGGAACGGCATAGTTTTATCATTGGCTTGCTCAAAACTGGCGCACCTGCGATTTATAAAGAAAAATATGTCCCTCCTAAAATGTTCAACCCTTCTAGTTGGATTGCTCAGAGGAATTTAGCGACCGGTGCAATTCATGATTCGTGTCGAGGACAGTTTGAATAGGCCTATTTTGGTAAAACGACGGCAGATCAATGTATACGAAGAAAAGAGGTGTTGGTTTAAATGTTTTGCAAACATATTTATATCGGTTTTCCCATCGAAATCGAACTGGAAAGACAAAACAGGAGTTTTTCCAGTTAATGCTGGTAATTTAGTTGGAATTTTGAAAACAAAAGCTCGAAGGAAATCTATTTTTAAACGAAAGTTGATTGGTTGACATATAATCAATATTATTAAGGCTGGTTGCTACTTCTGTTATCGATACATTTTAAGGTGGGTGTCTTCTTATCTTAGAAAGTACCACCGAAGTTAGTGTATGCAGTGATTTAGTAGTTAAAACTGCTAAAATCTTCCATGGTTTTTCCCCAAAAATCACTTTTTTTGCTCAGGGCTAGAATTCATTTTTTTTGTGTGTGCAGGCTCCGGCAAACTAGCTGGATCGGCATAAGCATCAGCTGTCGACACCATCCGATTAGAACATGCTATTTTTGTGTGCAGGACGATTCGACTCAATGCAAACAGTGGAGAAGATTTCGAGATACTGACTTACTTTTGCCCATTTACGTACCTTTCCTTGCTTGTTTTTATATAATTCGGATTTTTTCCTATTTCCATTCAGATGTTACGATACTACACGTAGGGGAAAATCGGATAAATTCGGACAAACGAATAAATCTTGACGGTTGTCTAAAATCCACGTTTTTTTTTTTTTTTTTTACGAAAAGCAGAACCAATTTCTTAAAATATCTCCTCTTTGAAATAGGCTTTCTGTCCTTTTTAAGGAATTCCATAAAGTAATTACGTCACGAAGATGGTGACTTAGTTTGAGTTTCTTAAAGTCATCCACCCACACGTTCGTTTTGATAGTTGGGTGACTTCAAAACAAGGCGGATTCATGCAGGTCCCGTTCTCGAACAAATAAAAGGTATAGTATAGATGAAAACAATTATGGAACTGATGTCTGTTGACAGATGAATTAATAAACAACACGATGATAACAATTTTAACTACTTTTAGACAAAAAAAAAAAAAAGAGAAAATAAGAAGATTTTAAGTTGTCCGAGTTTCCCCCACTATTTTTCAGATTTGGTATAAATTCGGACTGGCAGCAATCAACGTATAAACTGGCATAAACCGATAGCTAATGCTAAGGTTTATTCCGATCGGTCCCTCCAAAAAACCATATTGCTGTAAATATAACAAAACTCATTGTCTGGAAAAGAGCTGATAAAGGTTCATTATAGTTTTGTTAAGTTGTTAAAGAAAATCCTCGGAATAACAAACAAGTGGATTTAGTAACAATCATCCTAATCAATACATTCTATGACAATGATCAACTGATTAGAAAATAATAATACGCAGATTGTTGAATCTTATCTCCCAAAATCTATAATTGATGATTTAGATTTTTAAACAAAAGTTCAAGCTGTCCGAATTTTACCCTGCGATAACTAACTTGTCCGGGTTTCCCCTCTTTTGTGTCCGTATTTTTCCTATCGGGTCCGAATTTACACGTTTTGCAATATGTTGAAGAAACGATCTTTCTTAACATCTTGCCTCATATTTCACTAGACATTTTGCGAATGAAATGCAATTAAAATGATAGCCCGAATGAGTAAGGGTGGACCTGCGTCCGAGTTTCACCACTATACCGCATAATTGAACCTCCGCAAAGGTGCTGCAAAAAGCGTCCGAATTTTACCTGGCTTTCCCCTACATGTACGTTCATATACTTACATGTAATTATTTAGGCCTGTCTGGATTGACTGTTTATAAAACGATTACGTTTGAAATATAAACTAAAGGTATAATCTATATTATGTACCTATGCGTGTTTTTGTTCATATTTGATCCTTGACAAAGAGCAGAAGTGACAATGCTTCAGCATGCCACAACATCTGCTTATGGTAGAATCGGAAATATTGTTCAAAACACACTTCAGTTCAAGCCTTTCTCAATTTTAAGTCTATTAAATGCCCAAAGAAATACTCGAATGAGTGACTGCAACTACGGTTCATATCAAGAGGGACAGGGTTTTGATAAATAACAACGAAGTTCGGTAAGAAGGATATCTATGGATAGTTAATTGATTTAAATTGTAGGAAATGGATAGAGATACTGCAGAACGGCGTTTGTCACATCTTTACCTGGCTTTCATCACCAACACCTGTCTCCAATAACGGAACAAAACTTAATCAATGACAACTTCTTAAAAGGTGTGGGGGGGGGGGGGAGCGGAGGGGTCGGGGGCGGGTCTTGGAAGCATTTAAAAATGAAATAGTAGAAATAATGATAATGCAGTACTTAAAGTATGCTTAACTTCTATTGTTATGTAATTTATTGTTTCACGGAAACCTCAAATCATTTACTATATGCTTCAGTGACTGCAGAAAGGGGTATCATGGCCAAAAAATCACTTATTAAGTTTTTCCCATATTTGGATGCACCTACATGTCTAGAACACAATCTGTGAATATGGAATGAAAATTCTTTAAAAAAAAAAGCAAGTTATAAGCTTTTCACCAAAGGGAGTCAATGGTAAAAGATCTAGGACGTGGTGCGCATGACGCCATTAGTCTACAGGAGGTGAACGTTTTGCTTCAATGCTTTAATTCATTGGTAAATAGATTGAATAATTGACTAAGAGGATTATATTTCAATGATATCTTTAAAATATCTCATATTCCTTTGTCTGTCTTCCACAGACCAATCAAACCTACACTTTAACCCTTTACTCTACCAGCTATTTTAGACTGTCCAAACCCCATTACAAATTACATATCTAGAACACACAGATTTACACAGAGGAAAATATTTTTTTCAGCAGCATCAAAAACATAATAAGATGATATTCAATCAACTTTTGCACGCAATTTCTCCTTTTACAGCTTTCAGCTTCAGAGACATAAAAAGTTGTTTTAAGTCCAGTTAGAGAGGGATGTCAATACAAGCCTGAATGTGGGATAGTGACAAAAAACAGTATTACTACTCTAAGTTATTTATTTCTGTAGCATACCACGACTATTGATTATAAACACGTAACATTTGTAATAAACTAAGCAAATATCCAAATTTGTCAAAAATACATGTACTGAAATATACAAATTAGTTTAACTCCTACCATACAATTTAACCGCTTACCACACAATCCAGAGTTTTATCGGCCCCCATCCCCAGAAAAAAAATCCTCTTGGAAACATTATTGGAAAAAGAGAAAATGTCAGTAACCAGCATTTTCTTGTTTTCCCCTTAATGTTTTCTATCCCATCAAAACGAGAAATCATCATCATCATTTTATCAACAATTACTTGTCCTTGCAAATGCTTTCAGTTTGGTCCAGGCTAGAATTTTGTCATTTGGTAAGGTGTTAAATGGACTTTTTCCAGTCTAAGAAAAAAGGCCAATAGTAATATAATTACACAGGTGTCTGCCATAAGTATTGTCAACACGAAAGATACAGATCAAAGACCAGACTGCACACTTTTTGCAGTCTGATCTTGATCTACATTGTAAAGGAAGTCTGATCTTGAGCTAATTGTCAGTAAGAAAAGGATCTAACTGACTGGACATCTGTAACTTACATGGTTCAAATAGCTTTGGTTTTAAAATGAAAAAGATTGATTGCACAAGTGACATATTCAAGTATCCTTTACCAGCTGTGGCACACTGTAGACACTTATACACTAGAGTTCAACTGATTTAATATAAATTATGCAATAGCTCTCCATATGAGCCTCTCATAATACCAAAGCACCCGTCTGGAGAAAAAATGGTATGGTTTTGTCCAGGCACCATCATACTGTACTGAATGTCTTTGTCTTTACCTATTTAATGTAGAAATGCATTCTTTTGAGGAGAGAGAATTAATTGTGTTAACCCTTATTCTGGTTTAGTATCCATAGGAAGGACTTTGTTAACATAGTGAGAAACGGGGAAATGCTGGTAATTGACATTTTCTCCGCTGCCACAAAGTTTTATACCTTTTAAGACTGTTTCATCAATTGAGCCGCACTTTAATTTGTTGTCCGAAAATGAAACCAGTCCTTAACTTTTCAATTTGGTTTAGAGTTAAGTGATGGATGTCATCTCTGAATGACAGTTGCAAAGACCTACCCAGCTCACTTTTGTAACTTTGATGCTATATATATCATGGGTGAAATTGTGCCTTTGTACACCAAAATCACCCTATATGCTCATGCAGTCTAGCTACAAACAGTCAAATTTTAGTCTCATCCTTTCACTCCTTCTTTGAGAAGTTTATCACCAGAAAGTCTACTGAAAATGATTGACTGAACATGATATAGTAAACTGTACAGATTTGGCAGTTGAGGTTAAGGATAATGTTCTGAAATTAGTATTATGACTGTCACAGGTATTTTTTGACCATGCTATAACTTTTAATGTTTACTAAGTCTGATACCTACTGGAAATGAAAGCAACAACAACCTTTTTTCTTATGAAAATTTTCACCTTTTCATTTCTACAAAGAAACTATCTTTGACAAGAAAATACACAAACCTGTTAAAACTCTCCACAATGAAGAAGATTTACAACAATATTTTCTTGTTGATAGTAGATCTATTTACCAAAGTGGATCTGAAGAAGATTTCACAATATGTTCCTATAACCATTGATGTATCACTGGTAATTGCTTCAGTGGCTATGTATTTTTGGTGCTCATGTATGTAAATACATGTATGTCAGTTTCAGTGAGGTAACAATTTATTTTGTATTTATAACTGAAAAATTGCTTTAAGTCTGTAAAACATTGGTATGTCTATCACTTGCAATCATACTCATAATTAGGTGAAAAGAAAATGCAAGATTGAATATAATCATAGAACACAAATGTGACAGTTAAAGTCATCTTTGCATGTTGAATGTGAGGGAAAAAGCTGCCTTTGGATGTTTATTTTTAATCTACTTTCAGACTTTGAAATAAGCTGAATTCATTTATTTTGGCAGCAAAAGAGTTAAAAGTAACATTCTGTAAGTTAGATTGTTGAACAAGACATACCTGTCATTTTCTAGGAATGCTGACCCCCCAGGTCTTGAAGATCAGAAATAATGCTGTGCCATGCTAACTACACTGTCTGTTCCTTCACTAACCACTTCACCATCAGTCAAATGTGTCTATTTACCTGGGCTGAGAATGAAAGTAATGAAAGTTTTGCACTGACAAGAATAAAACTAACATACATACTGAAAATATACTTACTGAAAATAACTTAAATGACATGAAACCTGTGTTGTGGGTACTTAGTGGAATAAAGAAAGAATATCTGCAATACAGGTTTTAGAATTCCAATCACCATCCGATAATCTGAAATCAACCAATGGTCTGAACCTCTATCAAATTGCTTAAGAATCATTGTTACTTCTATATGCCTGACTGTTTACCATAGAGCTCCCACCTTCAGTTTATTTATGAAATGGTATAAATACAAGCCACACTGAAGTCGGATAATACATAGGTAAATGATGATAAGTTTCAGAATCTAACATGTTCATCATGTTTCATTTCCATTCAAGGTTTAGTTAACTTAACAAGAGATGCAAAACACACACTTCCACTTCAATGTCTGCCTTTGTACTGAATAACCATAAACTTTAAATGTAATAAATAAAGGCCAACACACACAAACATAAAGATTCTTAGTTTTCGGTTTCAAATATAACACTGTTGGCATTGCCTGAATAATTATCGGATTCACAGTGGATCATATGTCTACATTTAAAACATTGGATTCTTCATCAAGTTTGTTTTCAAAAGTTGGGTAGTTTTTTTCAACCGTGACAACCGATATGTTGTTCTCAATTATTCAACAAAAATGTTGTCCTGATACATGATTATTTTATGTAAAATCGTACTGACAGTGGGAGAGTAAGTTTGCGGACTTGTTTGTTCAGTTACTTTTAAAATTTTGGCGGACAATGTACTCCAAAACCGTTGCTAGGAACAAAACTTGTACTAGTTAGTTACCGATGACACAACTTCCGGGTCACTGAAAGTGTCGAAAATTTTTATTTTCGCCAAGAAATATTGAGATAGAAATTCTTATCGCAAAATGTAAAAATACACAAATCTTACCTAAGGCATATTCTTGTATGTAGTCACCGTAGTTACCTTTAAAACTGATTTTTATGTCATCGTATCTAAATGAGGTCATCGCTGTTTTCATGCAGGAAGTGATAGGCTACACTCGGTACGGACTGAATGACTTCGGCGGCCTTAATTTTATCGATTTGTGACTGAAGTACGTGTAGACAGACTTAGGAGACAATATACAAACAACAATATGTGTTTAAAGCCAAAAATATGGTGGTAGTCGTATAAAAATATGACGCGCAAACTTTAAAACATGTTTTCTCGAAATTGACGTCGGAGCCGTAAGACCCCTTTCTCTTGCCGGCGTCACGTATATATTTTTTTACACCAAACGTGTAAAATTGTAAATTGTTTAACCCTCTGTCACATAATCCCGAGTCTTAACGTCCCCAACAAACAGAACTTTTTAAAATCATTGTGGAAAAAGGTGAAAATGCTGGTAACCAATATTTTCTACCCTTTCAAAGATAAATTTCATTGTTTGTGCAACATTTAATTTGTCGTCTGCAAATGCTTTCAATTTGGATCGGCCTAAAATTTTGTCGTCTGGTAAAGAACAGATCAGAAGAAAACAGAACAGGCTATTTATTTCTGTGCTTAGGCCCGTAATACAACATCGTACAACATAATCATCATAATGTACAGAGCGAACTAGAAGTACATGTGTTAGCTCTTTACCAAACGATAAAGAATTGACTTGTCTCGATTGAAAGCATTTGCAGATGACAATTTATATGTAACTCAAGTGACTGAACATGTCTTTAATATGGTCGAAAACATGATAGAGAACATTGTGAGAAAAGAAGAAAATGCTGGTCACCAGCATTTTCTTCTTTTTCCAAAAAGTTTCAAAAGGCTTCTACCTCAGGATCGTTTAACCCTTTCCCAAACGATAAATTTCAGACTGGTCCAAATTGAAAGAGTTTGCAGACGACAATTTTAAATTTGATGAAAATGGCAGAAAGGTCTCAAAAAGGGTAGAAAACACTGTGGGAAAAGGAGAAATTGCTCGTTACGACAGTTACCACAGTGTTTTCAAAAGACTTGTACTGCAGACACGTGAAAACCAGGCCCCGTGCTTATAAAACTTTCTTGAGCACAATCTCATGCTCAAGGAGCGGTTTCTTGCTCAACTCTGAGTCCGACTCAGAATTTTGTGCTTATAAAGAATCCTGAGCTTGAGATCGTACTCACCTGAGCATGAAACTCAAATTCTGCTGAGTATGGTCTGAACCAGACTCAAGAGAGTTTGCTCTGTCTTGTATTCCGTGATAATGAATGCCGCCGCATACCTTCGCCTCTTTAGAAGACAGGTTCGGTGTGAAAGGGGGCAAACACCGCGCTGTTTTGAAGATCGAAGATACCCCTTTGGAGTTTCGTACACGTGACGGTACAGAATTTGAACGATATCGGTTTGGAATAGGGACGGCATAGTTTTATCATTGGCTTGCTCAAAACTGGCGCACCTGCGATTTATAAAGAAAAATATGTCCCTCCTAAAATGTTCCAACCCTTCTAGTTGGATTGCTCGGAGGAATTTAGCGACCAGTGCAATTCATGATTCGTGTCGAGGACAGTTTGAATAGGCCTATTTTGGTAGAACGACGGCAGATCAATGTATGTACAAAGAAAAGAGGTGTTAGTTTAAATGTTTTGCCAACATATTTATATCGTTTTCCCCATCGAAGCTGGAAAGAGAAAACAGGAGTTTTTCCAGTTAATGCTGGTAATTTAGTTGGAATTTTGAAAACAAAAGCTCGAAGGAAATCTATTTTTTAAACGAAAGTTGATTGGTTGACATATAATCAATATTATTAAGGCTGGTTGCTACTTCTGTTATCGATATATTTTAAGGTGGGTGTCTTCTTATCTTAGAAAGTCACCGGCCGATATAGCTCAGTAGGTAGAGCGTAGGACTCGTGAACACAATGTCCTACAGATTGTGGGTTCGTATCCCCGGCTGGCCAACTAAAAATTACTAACAGTCTTTCGGATGAGACATTAAACCGAGGTCCCGTGTGACGGTGCTATACGCCGAGCACGTTAAAGAACCAGGCAAAGCTCTCAGTAGTTTCGACCTGTATCCTTGCACTATCCCCCTTAACAACTAACCGTCTTCTGGGGGCGTCGCTCAGATGGGCAACCGGTAGCGACGATAAATAAACGGAAATAACCAAAAAATCTTAGAAAGTACCACCGAAGTTAGTGTATGCAGTGATTCAGTTAAAACTGCTAAAATCTTCCATGGTTTTTCCCCCAAAATCATTTTTTTTGCTCAGGGCTAGAATTCATTTTTTTTTTGTGTGTGTGTGTGCAGGCTCCGGCAAACTAGCTGGATCGGCATAAGCATCAACTGTCGACACCATCCGATAAGAACATGCTATTTTTGTGTGCAGGACGACTGTCTAAAATCCACGGTTTTTTTTTTACGAAAAGCAGAACCAATTCCTTAAAATATCTCCTCTTTGAAATAGGCTTTCTGTCCTTTTTAAGGAATTCCATAAAGTAATTACGTCACGAAGATGGTGACTTAGTTTGAGTTTCTTAAAGTCATCCACCCACGCGTTCGTTTTGATAGTTGGGTGACTTCAAAAAAAGGCGGATTCATGCAGGTCCCGTTCTCGAACCAATAAAAGGTATAGTATGAATGAAAACAATTATAGAACTGATGTCTGTTGACAGATGAATTAATAAACAACACGATTATAACAATTTTAACTACTTTTAGACAGAAATAAAAAAAAAAATGAGAAAATAAGAAGATTTTAAGTTGTCCGAGTTTCCCCCACTATTTTTCAGATTTGGTATAAATTCGGACTGGCAGCAATCAACGTATAAACTGGCATAAACCGATAGCTAATGCTAAGGTTTATTCCGATCGGTCCCTCCAAAAAACCATATTGCTGTAAATATAACAAAACTCATTGTCTGGAAAAGGGCTGATAAAGGTTCATTATAGTTTTAAGTTGTTAAAGAAAATCCTTGGAATAACAAACAAGTGGATTTAGTAACAATCATCCTAATCGATACATTCTGTGTCAATGATCAACTGATTAGACAATAATAATACGCAGATTGATGAATCTCATCTCCAAAAATCTATAATTGATTATTTAGATTTTTAAACAAAAGTTCAAGCTGTCCGAATTTTACCCTACGATAACTAACTTGTCCGGGTTTCCTCTCTTTTGAATCCATATTTTTCCTATCGGGTCCGAATTTACGCGTTTTGCAATATGTTGAAGAAACGATCTTTCTTAACATCTTGCCTCATATTTCACTAGACACTTTGCGAATAAAATGCAAGTAAAATGATAGCCCGAATGAGTAAGGGTGGACCTGCGTCCGAGTTTCACCACTATACCGCATAATTGAACCTCCGCAAAGATGCTGCAAAAAGCGTCAGAATTTTACCCGGCTTTCCCCTACATGTACGTACATATACTTACATGTAATCATTTAGGCCTGTCTGGATTGACTGTTTATAAAACGATTACGTTTGAAATATAAACAAAAGGTATAATCTATATTATGTACCTATGCGTGTTTTTGTTCATATTTGATCCTTGACAAAAAGCAGAAGTGACAATGCTTCAGCATGCCACAACATCTGCTTATGGTAGAATCGGAAATATTGTTCAAAACACACTTCATTTCAAGCCTTTCTCAATTTTAAGAATATTAAATGCCCCAAAAAATACTTGAATGAGTGACTGCAACTACGGTTCATATCAAGAGGGACAGGTTTTTGATAAATAACAACGAAGTTCGGTAAGACGGATATCTATGGATAGTTAATTGATTTAAATTGTAGAAAATGGATAGAGATACTGCAGAACGGCGTTTGTCACATCTTTACCTGGCTTTCATCACCAACACCTGTCTCCAATAACGGAAAAAAACTTAATCAATGACAACTTCTTAAAAGGTGTGTGTCGGGGGGGGGGGGGGGGGTCTTGGAAACATTCAAAAAATGAAATAGTAGAAATAATGATAATAAAGTACTTAAAGTATGCTTAACTTCTATTGTTATGTAATTTGTTGTTTCACGGAAACCTCAAATCATTTACTATATGTGTCAGTGACTGCAGAAAGGGGTATCATGGCCAAAAAATCACTTTTTAAGTTTTTCCCATATTTGGATGCACCTACATGTCTAGAACACAATCTGTGAATATGGAATGAAAATTCCTAAAAAAAAAAGGAAGTTATAAGCTTTTCACCAAAAGGGAGTCAATGGTAAAAGATCTAGGACGTGGTGCACATGACGCCATTAGTCTACAGAAGGTGAACGTTTTGCTACAATGCTTTAATTCATTGGTAAATAGATTGAATAATTGACTAAGAGGATTATATTTCAATGATATCTTTAATTCATCTCATATACCTTTGTCTGTCTTCCACAGACAAATCAAACCTACACTTTAACCCTTCACTTTACCAGCTATCTTAGACTGTCCAAAGCCCATTACAAATTACATATCTAGAACACACAGATTTACTTATAACAGAGGAAACTATTTTTTTCAGCAGCATCAAAAACATAATAAGATGATACTCAATCAACTTTTGCACGCAATTTCTCCTTTTAAAGCTTTCAGCTTCAGATACATAAAAAGTTGTTTTAAGTCCAGTTAGAGAGGGATGTCAATACAAGCCTGAATGTGGGACAGTGACAGAAAACAGTATTACTACTCTAAGTTATTTATTTCTGTAGCATACCACGACTATTGATTATATACACGTAACATTTGTAATAAACTAAGCAAATATCCAAATTTGTCAAAAATACATGTACTGAAATATACAAATTAGTTTAACTCCTACCATACAATTTAACCGCTTACCACACAATCCAGAGTTTAACGGCCCCCATCCCCAGAAAAAAAATCCTCTTGGAAACATTATTGGAAAAAGAGAAAATGTCGGTAACCAGCATTTTCTTGTTTTCCCCTAATGTTTTCTATCCCATCAAAAAGAGAAATCATCATCATCATTTTATCAACAGTGACTTGGCCTTGCAAATGCTTTCAGTTTGGTCCAGGCTAGAATTTTGTCATTTGGTAAGGTGTTAAATGGACTTTTTCCAGTCTAAGAAAAAAGGGCAATAGTAATATAATTACACAAGTGTCTGCCATAAGTATTGTCAACACGAAAGATACAGAACAAAGATCAGACTGCACACTTGTTGCAGTCTGATCTTGATCTACATTGTAAAAGAAGTCTGATCTTGAGCTAATTGTCAGTAAGAAAAGGAATATCTAACTGACTGGACATTTGCAACTTACATGGTTCAAATAGCTTTGGTTTTAAAAAGATTGATTGCACAAGTGACATATTCAAGTATCCTTTACCAACTGTGGCACTCTGTGGACACTTATACACTAGAGTTCAACTGATTTAATGTAAATTATGCAATAGCTCTCCATGTGAGCCTCTCATAATACCAAAGCACCCGTCTGGAGAAAAAATGGAATGGTATTGTCCAGGCACCATCATACTGTACTGAATGTCTTTGTCTTTACCTATTTAATGTAGAAATGCATTCTTTTGAGGAGAGAGAATTAAGTGTGTTAACCCTTATTCTGGTTTAGTATCCATAGGAAGGACTTTGTTAACAGTGAGAAACGGGGAATTGCTGGTAATTGACATTTTCTCCGCTAGCCACGATGTTTTATACCTTTTAAGACTGTTTCATCAATTGAGTCGCACTTTAATTTGTTGTCCGAAAATGAAACCAGTCCTTAACTTTTCAATTTGGTTTAGAGTTAAGTGATAGATGTCATCTCTGAATGACAGTTGCAAAGACCTACCCAGCTCACTTTTGTAACTTTGATGCTTTATATCTATATCATGAGTGAAATTTTGCCTTTGTACACCAAAATCACCTTATATGCTCATGCAGTCTAGCTACAAACAGTCAAATTTTAGTCTCATCCTTTCACTCCTTCTTTGAGAAATTTATCACCAGAAAGTCTACTGAAAATGATTGACTGAACATGATATAGTAAACTGTACAGATTTGGCAGTTGTGGTTAAGGATAATGTTCTGAAATTAGTATTATGACTGTCACAGATATTTGTTGACCATGCTGTAACTTTTAATGTTTACTAAGTCCGACACCTACTGGAAATGAAAGCAACAACAACCTTTTTTTCTTATGAAAATTTTCACCTTTTCATTTCTACAAAGAAACTATCTTTGACAAGAAAATACACAAACCTGTTAAAACTCTCCACAATGAAGAAGATTTACAACAATATTTTCTTGTTGATAGTAGATCTATTTACCAAAGTGGATCTGAAGAAGATTTCACAATATGTTCCTATAACCATTGATGTATCACTGGTAATTGCTTCACAGGCTATGTATTTTTGGTGCTCATGTATGTAAATATGTCAGTTTCAGTGAGGTAGCAGTTTATTTTGTATTTATAACTGAAAAATTGCTTTAAGTCTGTAAAACATTGGTATGTCTATCACTTGCAATCATACTCATAATTAGGTGGAAAAAAAAAATGCAAGATTGAATATAATCATAGAACACATATGTGACAGATAAAGTCATCTTTGCATGTTGAATGTGAGAGAAAAAGCTGCCTTTGGATGTTTATTTTTAATCTACTTTCAGACTTTGAAATAAGCTGAATTCATTTATTTTGGCAGCAAAAAAGTTAAAAGTAACATTCTGTAAGCTAGATTGTTGAACAAGACATACCTGTCATTTTCTATGAATGCTGACCTCCAGGTCTTGAAGATCAGAAATAATGCTGTGCCATGCTAACTACACTGTCTGTTCCTTCACTAACCACTTCACCATCAGTCAAATGTGGCTATTTACCTGGGATGAGAATGAAAGTAATGAAAGTTTTGCACTGACAAGAATAAAACTAATATACATACTGAAAATATACATACTGAAAATAACTTAAATGACATGAAACCTGTGTTGTGGGTACTTAGTGGAATAAAGAAAGAATATCTGCAATACAGGTTTTAGAATTTCCAATTACCATCCGATAATCTGAAACCAACCAATGGTCTGATCCTCTGTCAAATTGCTTAAGAATCACTGTTGCTTTCTATATGCCTGACTGTTTACCATAGAGCTCCCACCTTCAGTTTATTTATGAAATGGTATAAATACAAGCCAAACTGAAGTCGGATAATACATAGGTAAATGATGATAAGTTTCAGAATCTAACATGTTCACCATGTTTCATTTCCATTCAAGTTTTAGTTAACTTAACAAGAGATGCAAAACACACAGTTCCACTTCAATGTCTGCCTTTGTACTGAATAACCATAAACTTTAAACGTAATAAATAAAGGCCAACACACACAAACATAAAGATTCTTAGTTTTCGGTTTCAAATATAACACTGTTGGCATTGCCTGAATAATTATCGGATTCACTGTGGATCATATGTCTACATTTAAAACACTGGATTCTTCATCAAGTTTGTTTTCAAAAGTTGGGTAGTTTTTTTCAACCGTGACAACCGATATGTTGTTCTCAATTTTTCAACAAAAATGTTGTCCTGATACATGATTATTTTATGTAAAATCGTACTGACAGTGGGAGAGTAAGTTTGCGGACTTGTTTGTTCAGTTACTTTTAAAATTTTGGCGGACAATGTATAACAAAACCGTTGCTACAAACAAAACTTGTACTAGTTAGTTACCGATGACACGACTTCCGGGTCAATGAAAGTGTCGAAAATTTTTATTTTCGCCAAGAAATATTGAGATAGAAATTCTTATCGCAAAATGTAAAAATACACAAGTCTTACCTAAGGCATATTCTTGTAAGTAGTCACCGTAGTTACCTTTAAAACTGATTTTTATGTCATCGTATCTAAATGAGGTCATCGCTGTTTTCATGCAGGAAGTGATACACTCGGTACGGACTGAATGACTTCGGCGGCCTTAATTTTATCGATTTGTGACTGAAGTACGTGTAGACAGACTTAGGAGACAATATACAAACAACAATATGTGTTCAAAACCAAAAATATGGTGGTAGTCGTATACTTTAAAACATGTTTTCTCGAAATTGACGTCGGAGCCGTAAGACCCCTTTCTCTTGCCGGCGTCACATATATATTTTTTACACCAAACGTGCCACTTCCCGAACCTATATATGCCATAAATCTGGACAAGTTATGCATAATCAAACTTGGGCAACGTAACTGCAACGAATCTTCTCATTTCCGGGCCGAATTTTGAGAATATCTGGGCCGGATATTCTCTAAAAACGTGGTCGGCCATGGGCCATGGGTCGAATCTTCTTCGGGCCGAATCTGTTGGTATCGGCTATTTTTAGTAGTTTGGTCGCTTACGTTCACGAAGTTTTAAGTGCGAACTGTGCTCAGCTGAGAACGTTCTCAAGCGACGTTTATAAGCAGCGTCTGAGTTTAAAACTCCCGTGAGCAAAACTCAAGCCGTTGAGTACGGTTTTGTGCTGAGCATGAGATCGTTCTCAACATTTCTTTATAAGCACGGGGCCAGGCAAAGTGAACGGTGTTTTCTCCCATTTCAAAAGCAAATTACATCATATGTGTAATGATGTAATGATCTTATGTAACCTGATATGCATAGCCTAACCCCATCGTATTCTATATATTCCCATCATATATCAGACCTCAATAAAACCTGGAACCGTGCAGTTGTATTTTTATCGATCAATTCTAACCCCTTAACTCTATGCCTCTCACAAGAGTGATTGACAGTAGCAGTTATATGGTGCAAACAACACATGGTGCAAGAATTCGGATATTAATACACGATATTTTAAAACTTTGGATTTAAATGGAATCACACATCCACATATGAACTGGACGGACTCTAACCTACCGGAACAATGGAAAAAGTTTCAAAGCAATGTTCAACTTATGTTCGACGGACCACTCAAGAAAAAGAGTGAGGCAGAAAAAGTGGCCTACCTAATGCTTTGGGTTGGAGACAAAGGCCGAGACATACAGTTAACATGGACCGACATTGCGCCATAAGATTTCAGGCACATGTACAGCCTAAACTCAAACCAATTTTTGCGCGGTACACATTTTTCAACGAGGTACAAAATACAGAGAGTGTTGAAGAATTGTCTGTGGAACAAATTCGTCCAAAATTCGTGAAAGACTGATCAACGAAGGAGCTGATCTCACGTTAGACAAGGCAATACATATAGCTCAATCCTTCGAATATTCGCAAAAACAACTACAGACCATGCCGACTGAGCAAGAAATTCACGCAGTTCAGCACCCTAGGAGGCCAGATGAGCACAGAAATGCCGCCTAATCAAGCCGTCGGTAGCACAGGCGAGGAACCATCAACGCCAAGAAATCAAAGTACTGAAAGTACAGACAGACTAGCGAATTTGATTGATTGATTGTTTGTATGGTTTTTAACCCTGTTTTCAACACTATTTCAGTCATGTAGCGGTGGCCAGTGCACATATCCATGCTTTCCTGGAGTTTCTTTTACCAGTACTCCGCACAATATTCTTTCCAAGCCACTGGCTCATTTCCCACACAACCATCGTCGAAACCTGTCGCAATGACTATCATCAATCCTCGTAAAGAAATTTGTTGGGTGATCAAACCTGCGACCTCCTATTCTCAAGTCCTGTAAGCTACCGACTGAACTGCCGGGGCTATGTGTGCTATTGGTTACCAGCATTTTCTCTTGTTCCCACAATGTTTTCAAAGGGATTCTTCCCCAGTGTCGTTAAAACTTGGGATTGATTGGTAAAGAGTTAATAGAATAACAGTTTAACATAACAGTAACTATTTAACTGTACACAGTGATCTAAACAATGAATGACTGAAGGAATGACAAAGGTTCCCTGTCTAGCGAGGGTTAATATAGCTGGGATTTGTTGCAAGTTACTTAGGTGTATCTATTAAAAGATTCATTCATAATGTTACTGTGATGTAGGAATAGGTGATTCTCTGCTTTGCGTAGGTCACTTAATTTACATATAAGCAAAGATCTTGTACTTTGTAAATGACATCTTGTTCAGGTTATTACTTTGTAAGATGACATGTTCAAATTGGAGTGGTAGAGATTTAGTGGTTTTTGTCAAAATTGTCATATATAACAGAATTAAGATTTATAAGAGAAAGAAGTATTTTTCTGTGAGGCAGTATTTGGCAACTGTGGGTTTTTTTGTTTACTTTGACTCTAGGTGAATCTTAATGCCTATAGACTAGCTTCGCTAGTCTAAAAATCTTACTCGTCCGTAGTTCAATATATACTTTAGGCCTAAACATGTACAATGGGTTGTTTATGCATGTATATTCTCAATTTAAGCCAGTCGCTGTTTCAGATTTCCTTATTTTATATTCATTCTAATGCAAAAATACAGAAAATATCTTAAATTGGCTGCATTGTCTTTTTTCTGGATACTTAGTTACTCGCATTTTGTCACAAGATATGTGAAACTCTGTACCACACGACAAACTGTTAGACCTATCCAAATCCAAAGCATTTGCAGACGACCAGACAGAGGTGCCCCAAATTGTGGGATTGTTTTTCATAATGGAGAAAACATTGTGGAGAAAGGAGAAAACGCTGGTTACCAGCATTTTCTCCTTTCCCAAAATGTTTTCGAAATCATCTTACCCCAGGGCTGTTAAAACTGGTTTGTTTTGTAAACAGTTACATGCAAGCGTGGTAATTGAAAATGAAAAACCTCTTTATAAATATTTTACCACCACTGGCAGTCAATATACATGAATCAACTTCAGACGGTACAGACCATGATCAGCTGGACAGAATGTATAGTCTGATCTTCCAGCTACATAGTCCTTCACTTGGTTGTGCAGTAGTGCAGTATGACGAGAAAGTTGTCATTTGCCATAGAATTTTCCTCTTATCCACGATCGAAAACCACGAATAAATTGATCTTCACTTTACTTAACGATCTCGTGATTTTGAGAGCTTGAAGAAGAAGGCCTTTGAACTCATTGTTGAAAAAGGAGAAAATGCACCAGGTTTGCTTTTGTCCCTCTGCCACCCATGTTCCTTCCCATTTTCCGCCAATTCCGAATTTGAAGTTTCAATTTTGTGTTAGACCTATTCACCCACGAGGTTCCGACCGAGCGACTGAGGACTTTTTTTCTTACCAAACCATGCAGAAAATTAAAACGAACCCATCATCACGTTTTTTTCCCCTAAGCACAGAAAGCCCATCTATCTGAAGTGGAAAATAATAAGTACTAATTTTAGTGAAAATAAGAGAGAGAGAGAGAGAGAAAAGAAAGTCTGAATGGACGTCATGACCACACTGGGTTGTCATTCAATTTACTAACCTCATATTTGCGTGTAAAGGTGGCAATATGTGCGACCAAAATGTCAGTCGAGGGTAAAGAAGTTCAGATATGATAATATTTTGCAATCTTCATCATAGTGAAAATCTTCATGCTACGTTGACAAGAAGTCACATGACGCGTAAAGAAATAAAATATAGTAGAACTTATTTTTGGTTGTGGTAGTGAATAAAAAAAGTGAGAGATTTAATTTGTTCAGTTTTTCAGTTTTGTGATTAAACTTTTTCCCCCTTACAGTTTTATTGGGAGTTTGATGATGCGCATGTACATGTATATGCATGTAGGCCGGTATTGGATCCATTAATCTGTGGTTAAGTTTACAGTTAGTATTCGAATCACAGCTGAGTCGTCTATTCTAAAACAGTAAACACTTTTTTTTTCGTCCAGAATATGGCGACAGATTTCGGAGTGATTGATTACGCCGTGTTTATTGCAACTCTTGTAATATCTCTATCAATCGGAATATTTTTTGCTCTTATAGATAAACGGAAGAAGAGAAATTCTCCGGATGATTATTTCCTTGCAGGCCGAAACTCGAGCACGTTTCCGGTGGCGCTTTCATTTGTCGTTACATTCCAATCTTCCCTTTTGATTCTAGCCAACCCGGTAGAAGTTTATGCTTATGGTATGCTCTTTGGATTCTACACGGTTGGATTAGTGCTTAGTTACATATTCGCTGGCCTGATCATTGTCCCTGTATTTTTTCCGCTGAAGATTACAAGCGTTAACAAATATTTTCACCTCAGATACAAAGGTAATTTGATTAGATATTTAGTTTTATTTACTGGTGTGGTATATTCCATCTTCTATATGGGAGCTGTGATCTTTGGTACTTGTGTGGCTGCAGAAGTTATTATTGGGATACCGTACTGGGTGACTGTACTGATCTACTCCATCGTTACGACAATCTACACATCCATAGGTGGAATAAAGGCTGTTATATGGACTGATGTATTTCAGTTACTGATCATGACATTTGGTATTTTGGCTGTTCTGGTGATGTCGGTACTTGATACTGGAGGTGTGTCTAAGGTCGTAGAAATTGCACACGATCGCCTAGACGTCAGCGAAACCAGCATCGATCCAACAATACGGTATACAGTTTGGAACGTTTCCATTGGATCATTCACGATGTTTCTGTATGTGTGTGTTTCACAGTCTGGAATTCAGCGTGTCAGTTCAACACCTACGTTACGATCAGCCAGACTAGTGTACATTTTAGCAGTTCCGGTTTATGCCACTGTCATGCTACTGACTTGTTATGAGGGGGTGACAATTTTCGCATATCACGTTTCAAAGGGCTGTGACGTTTTAGCGGGTGAGTTAGTTGACAACATCAATGAGATATTGCCATTAACTGTCACACAGTTATTTAGAAACATGCCTGGAATAAAGGGCTTATTCATAGCCTCGCTTTCGAGTGCGGCATTGAGCACATTGTCGTCATGCTTAAGCAGTCTTTCCGCAGTCACGTACGAAGATGTTATACGAGAGAAATATCCAAATATCGACGATAAGAAAGCAACACTGCTGTCGAAATTCACCGTCCTTGGCTATGGACTGATAGGAATGATAATGACTTTCGTCATTGCAAAGTTACCTGGCTCGATCGTTAACATTTTCCAAGGTTTTATGGCTTGTGTAGACGGACCTACATCTGCAGTCTTTGTACTGTCTATTTTGTGCCGGCGTGTTACAAGTAAAGGAGTTTTTCTTGGTGCTCTGTGTGGAATGGCTGTCTCCTTCTGGTTGATAATGGGTAAAACGCTAGCGCCAATACCTGAGGACGAAAAGCTACCCCCAGGACCTACAGACACATGCTGGCAATATAGGAACATATCAGCACCCACAGCTAACTTTACAAGGAACTATGAAACCACTCTCTATCATAATACAACAGGAGGGAGGGAATTAACTATTGTGGAGAACCTGTATAGGATTTCATACATTCTTTATTCTCTAATTGGCTTTATCACTACAATCATAACCGGTTTGGTACTGAGCTATTGCACTAACCCACCAAAAGCTGTGGCGGAGAAATACTTGTTCAGTTTTTCAAAACATGTCATGAAAGATATATTTAGTAGAGAAAAAGGTAGATCTTCGAGCAGAACGCCAGGGGAAGAGGTCGAAACAGGAATTTCTCCTGAAACTAAGGCACTTACAACCGAGAAACGATCAATTTAACCCTTTACCAAACAATCCCGGGTCTTCAAGAAGTTTTTGAAATCACTGTGCAGCAGGAAAACCAGCATTTTCTCTTTTTACTCAATGTTTTCTACCATTTCAAATTCCAAAATTCGAACCATATTTGATTTGGCGAGTGCATAATATTTTTATGCTCTCAATTTGGACCACTCTAGAATTTGTCAGCTGATAAGGAGTTAAATGTTTGTACTCTTCCATGTAACCCTGTAGTCACGTATTTTCATGTAAATATTCTTAACCCTCTGCCAAACAATCCTGAGTCTTGACAGTATTTAGGAAAAAGTATGGGGGGGGGGGGGGGGGAGGCGTGGGGAAAAAGGGAAATGCTGGCAAACAGCATTTTCTGCATTTCCCCACCATGGTTTCTACACTTTCAAAGGCAAATTCTATAATTTAAACCTGTCGTCTGGAAATGTTATCAATTTGGAGAAGTCCAAAATATTGTTACAGGGAAAAAGTTTAATTCTCGTAGTCTACCATATAATCCTTTACTCATGTATATTATCATTTGGACATCTTTGCTGTAAATGTCCCACTTTTTTATGCATGGCATATAGTATGCAAATGAGTACACGCGTTACAAGGTTTTATATTGTACTCTGATATAGTTGTAAGTGAGATACATTTATCTCTACCTTGAATCTTTAATGCATCAACCTCAGTTGTCTGCAAACGGTTCTGTAGCTTGGCTAAAATCGTTTTCTTTGGCTTCTTTATTTCAAACATGCATTTGTTGCAATCCTTATGGGTAAAAATCAGGACATTAAACTGTTTTTGGCTTCTTTTCCTTACACTCTCTTTATTTTAGAGAAATTTGCCTATTTTGTTGATCTCTTTCTCTTGTTAGTTCTTATGTTTTACTCAACCCTTCACGGAAACAGCCCGTGTTTTCAGGACCATAGGAAAGAAGCTTTTTGAACATATCGGTTGAAAATGACAAATGTACATGTAGGTGACCAACATATTGCTCTTTAACCACAATGTCTTCTGGCTTGTGAAAGGCAATTCCTCAGTATCTTAGGAACATTCAAATACTTTCAGTAAAGACGAGTCTAAATTTTGGTTTTCCAGTAAAAAGTTAGGTTGCCGGGGGTTAGCCTGAATTGTTAAAATAGCACCGTTTCCTGCAACGGCTCCAAGCATGATTGCCAGTGAGCGACTTTTCGCCGAATACAGTCGGAAGAGGATCGTCTGCAGGGCCTACTGATGGTGATATACAAATCAGGAGAGAGGAATCAAAGGGTAAAGTCAATTTAAAGGCCATAAAGCTGCAAAAAGTATACAGGACCGCTGTTAAAATACATTTGAATGTAAACCATACCATTTAAAAGTATGGATATTGTTATGAAGATGACACAATCTGTTACTGTACAGTCAGTCCATGTGTTTGTCGATGACAGAAAAAATGAAATTTGCAACTAGTTACAAAGTTGCCCTATCTTTTGTTTACTTTTTACCTGATTTGAAAATTCATTTTTCTGACAGCGACTAACACATGGACAGACCGTACAAGGAAAGACTGTCATCTTCATAATAATTTGCATACTTTTAAATGGTGTGATTTAAATTTAAATGCATTTTACCACCCAATCGGTTACTTTTGGCAGGAATAGTGCCCATAAATTAAGCATATAGTGTAGTCAAGATCAGACTGCAACTGCACAGAACGTACAGTCTGATCTTGCATCTACACTGTCTCATAAGATAAAATCTCTCCCGCCCCCTCCCCCCGGCATCAAATAACTTTGAAATAGCAATATTTGGATTATTACTATCGACTGGAAAGTTTCAATTAATTAATTTAGCAGGTAAAGGGTTGATGCCGACTCTGCGATAGTTAATCACGCAGGAGTGGGTCAAGGCACTGTGCAGAATCACAACTCAGTCCTGGGGCCCGTATTCACCAACCATTCTTAAGAATATTCTTAGTCTTATTCTCCAAGATTGTCCAACTTTGAAAGTAACACAACTTCTGATTGGCTAAACCAAATTGTTTAGCCAATCAGAAGTTGCGTTACTTTCAAATCCAGAAAATGTTGGAGAGTAAGACTAAGAATGTTCTTAAGAATGGTTGGTGAATACGGACCCTGGTAAAATCCATTCATAGACGTGATTACATCGTCGTCTCGATATAACCTAGATACGGTTGAAGGAGTTGTAAAGCCCGATACAAACAAACGATCCTGAACAAGAAGGCTTTTGAAAGCATTGCGGGAGTAGGAGAAAATGGTGGTAACCAGCATTTTCTCCTTTTTTTGTCGCCATGTAGCCCAATCACATCGCTGGGACCATATTTATTTTGTCAAATGTAAATGCTTTCGATTTTGAAAAGTCTGAAATTTTGTTGTCTGGTAAAGAGTTAAAATTCAGCATCGTGAGCTTCAACCTTACCAAGTTCTAGGAAAAACCCGTGTATTTCTTTATAAATATAAAATTAAAAGGTTATGTTGTACAGTTCACTTCTTCCGTAAACATGTCCATATCTTCGAAATAGTGAAAGAAACTTGATAATATACATAATGATGTACGTAAAATAAAAGCAACAGGGAGGGCATAGTGTAGGCCTATGCCACACTGGGACCGAATTCACCAACAATTCTTAGCTTCGTTCTAAGTTTAATTCTACATAACGAAAGTATGCCACTTCCGATTGGCTAAACCATTCTTAAGAATGGTTGGTAAATAGGGACCCTGATTGCATACTCTTAATCCTTTACCAACCAAACCCGTGTTTAATGACACTGAGAAAAAGGGCTTTTGAAAATATTGTGGAAAAGGGAGATTATGCTCTTAACCAGCATTTTCTCCATTTCCCACAAATGTTTTCTGGCCTTTCAAAGACAAATCATATCATCTGAGCCATATTTGATATATGGTCAGACAGGTCTACAAATGCATTCAACTTCTACTGGTCTAAATTGTTATCGTGCTGGAAATGGATGAATACTTTAATGATCTTTCTCTCTCAAAAAATTCTCTGATTAAACAAGAGCACTAAGTGAGCATGCCTATGCCCGGCTGCTGTTACTTTTTTCAGTCAAAAAAAAAAAGGCATAACTGTGCCAAAAATATTCATACCTACATTACCCGCCAGTCAACGTTTGAAGTAAATATCATCAGTAACAACGGAGATATCTAAAAATGTCGGAGTTTTTCCGACGAAGACGAAGACGCAAATCGAAAAAAGCCGAGCTAAAATAAGGTGCATGTAAACTGGTGTTTGGAAAAAAAAAAAAGTGTATATAGAGTTTGAGGTTCATAGGGACCCCCTGAATTTTGAAATATCTTGAAAAATACCTTATCGATTTTTATGAAACTTTTCAAAATCTTTTAAAATGACGCTACAACTCTCTCAGCGAAAAGTAGAATTTTCCTTCCACAAGAAAGTGCACTATGCTCATTCCAGTAGTGTTTAATTTTTGTTCCGAGGCTTAACTTTCTCCAACGGTTTCGCACAGTGAACAGAACAGCAAACCTAACTGGACAAGTGCATGCCGTCAGTACCTCACTTTATTTAAGTATGATGCCCTGAAATTGTACTTTTTGTGCACATACTATAGATCTATACCTTACCTTATCACTTTCGTCACTTTCATGCAACTCTTCAAAGTCTAAAGTGATTTCCCAAACTCTTGTATCATGTCAGTTTTCTAACATTTGGTCTCAATTTTATTTTTCGCATGGTTTCATGTTTTATACCACTCCTGTTGACACATGTGTTTTAACCACCTGACATTAAGACTCGAAGGTCTTTTAAGGGTTTCTTTTGACACTTTTTTTTTCAGTTTGCCCAAAATTAGCTCAACTGGATGCAGGTCACAGTTACAGAGTGGTAATCTTAAAGACGCTGTGTCCATTTGACCGTAGAAACTCACCTACACAATATATGTACTTTGGACCCGGTTTATGAAACTTTCTCAGTTCATGATGACAGTTCACCGTTCTTCATTTTATTGGCGTATGCTATACAACATGGTGTGAGCTAGAGTTTGACAGGGTTTCTGAAAACATCTGTGGTTGAGCGTGAGAAAGTAAACAAAGTGTAAATATAAGAGGATGCAAGTCTCCTATATTGAATCATTAAAATACCCCCCCCCCCACAAAAAAAAAAAGATAAGGGCCTCAAAAGTTGAAGTTTTTGCTGTTCAAACAATAGACGACCAGAGTAATTGTAGTTGCATGAGAACTGTTTCCATAAACAGGTAAACCCTTTACTCGGAACAGCCTTCTCCCCTCCCACCGTTTACCTGCTGTTTTTTTCATTCATTGCGTTGAATGGTAAAAAGTCAAAATAAGTTATCAAATTCTGAAAATTTCACCCAGAGTTGGTAATGGTGATATTATTAACTAAGCAAAATTTCAGCACAATAGCTGAAGCAATTTTTTAAGATATTTCATAATTCAGGGGGTCCCTATGAACTGCAATCTACCAACACGTAACTGTCTGAATATGTAAAGTTATTTTGGCCAACCCAAATAGTATTTCAGGCGCGTAGCCTTGCGTCTAGAAGCTTGGACTTTTGCAGGTATGCCTATTAGCGGGCGCGGGCGCGCGCGCGTGTGTGTGTGTGGGGGGGGGGGGGGGGGGAAGCTTATTGAAGGTTGAAGTATTAAAATCCCGTATTTGAACCCTAGCGACGCCCCCGTATTTTTTCATAGAACCGAAAATTGAAGTTTTATGCTGTTGTTCCGGATGTATGAATCGTTCAAAAGTTCATAAGAAATGAAATGATGAGGGTAAAAAGAAAAATTATATGTATTATTTAGATCATCGTTATGTCTGCATAAAACTGAAAAAGTAAAAGTTTGTTGTAAAGGTAAAAAAAGGAAAAAATACATGTTACTCAAATCATCATTAAGTGTATGACTGCATAAAACTGAAAAAGTAAAGTTTGCGGTAAACGAACCGTTGAAAAGTTTATATTAAACTTAATATGTTTTCAGGAAAAGTACGATTATATTATCTAAATCATTAACATACTGTCTTCATAACGATGAAAGTGTTACAGGATACGGTCTACTGGTTTCTCGGTCCATTGAGTTCTTTCAGGCGATTTTGTCGCGTTTGGTGAGAAAATGACTTTCGAAGACGAGCATTTTCTTCTTTTGCCAAGATATTTACGCATGCATTCACTTGTTACATACCTTAATACACGTTGTTAACACTTATTTTACAACCATGTTTTCCAAGTCGACTGAGTCAAATCTATCTTAAACAGGACGCTAGAAATTAACGATCAGGCTAAGGCCTGCAACTTGCAACATGTGCTTCTCTGGTTTTACCCATCAAATTAAGTTAGGTCTCTCATGATGTCTAGTTTTCTCTCCATCGGTCAGCTACCGTTATCAATAGCAAAAATATCTCATTGCTCCTGCGTCTAGAGAGAAGGCCGTTGTTTTTATATAGACACTGTGGGTATAAGCCTACAATACATGTACATGAAAATAACCCAAGAAACACGGAGTTCTAAACAGTGGCACAAGTGCAACTACCGAGAATGGTCCTAATGAATGTAAAATCTGTCAAATACCTCTATATGTTTTACTTCAATCCCGACGATTACTTTTCTATGGTGGCATATTTCTGCCACGAGATACGAGATAGCTATCATGATAGTTTTAGAGAACTATCGCGATAAAACAAACTTTCCGGGAAATGTTATCTAGATAACAAAAAGTTTCACGATAAAGATACCACGATATTTCTAACTGTTATCACGTTTTTTTTTACGCTCGTGCCCACAACTGACATTCACGGTATCTATAATTATATACGGTTTCGGATCATCTTTGTCTCCTATACAGTCAAAAACCTCCGAGTTCATCCAAATGGTAATTTTTCTATTTATAGATATCTAGAAACGGGTAGAGCTATCGCGATAATTTTACCTCGATGTCAGCTTCGTGCACGAATGAGAAATAATCAACATAAAATTTTCTAGATAACAAAGTTTATCGTGATATTTTTTCAGAAAACTTTTCACTATCTAAATAAAATTTTCAGGAAACTTCGAATTATCGTGAAAGTTTTCTAAAATTATCGCGATAGCTATCTCGTATCTCGCGGCAGAAATATGCCACCATACTTTTCCGTATGAATCTTTACTCAGAAAGTGCGAGATCAAAGTATGTCGACTATCGCAAGTTCGGCCGTCGCGCACGTCATAAATATTTAGTTTGACAAAGTCGAAATGCAAAAGTCATGCGTTCGAAGTGTAAGTTTTCATTCTAGGATTGAATACAAGAGGGTCATTGGTCCTAAAGCGCTCACGTGTGTAAAGTCATCTCAGATTGACAAAACTGAAGTGATCTTGGTTGTAATGATGTAAAACATATGAGAGTAGAGTTGATAGCGCTCGATCTGGGCCAATACCCTTAAGATCCTCACCCCCCTACGCAACACAATAAGCATCACCAAAATTTCATGTAACACGCACGCCCTCTAAGCCGCATGCTCATAAAATTATCAAAACCAATAGGTGAAGCATTCATAATTAAATCAAACTAACTTCTATCTTAATCCTTTTACCTTTAATTCAATTATTATAACACATCAACCCCCCACGCGGTAGATGAAAAATTTTCGAAAAAAAAAAAAAATTTAATTTTTAAAAATTTCATCATCACTCGTCTTTGCTTCAGATACTGAGTTTACTGAGTTACTGAGTTGCTCAAGACAATCACTTACATCAGTTAATCGCTTAACCTCCCCATCAACCAACGCGTCACGCAATGGCTAGCCAGTTTATGAGTTAGTGGGTGGCTTAAGATTTTGATAAAAAAATAAAAAAAAAAAATTTAATTTTTAAAAATTTCATCATCTCACGTCATTGCTTCAGTTACTGAGTTACTGAGTTACTGAGTTGCTCAAGACAATCAACGCATCATGCAATGGCTAACCGGTTTATGAGTTAGTGGATGACTTAAGATTTTGATAAAAAAAAAAAAAAAAAAAAAAAATTTAATTGCATAACATCATAACGCAAATCATTGCTTAAGGTGAAACGAAAAATTATATTTAATATTTTTTCTCTATTGGAAAATCCTCTTTAATTACAAGAGGTGATAAAATTTCTAATAAATCATCTCTACGATAAGACCAACATTTTTTTATTTCCTTATTTCTTGCTAATATTTTAAGTTCTTTTACTCCATAAAAATTTAATTTTTCTTGAGGTGATGAATATTTCCAATCATAAGAAAATCCTTCTGATCTTTTCGATCTAGGTAAACAATTTTCACAAATAAAATTTTTATTACAGTCATTTCCTAAACATTTTCCATTTTTATCTTCCCTTTCTATTTCTTTTTTACATTTAATACATGTTGGTGTCAAACAATTTTTACAATTTATATATAGAAAATCTTTTCTTTCGTAAATACATGTACAAGGTGCTCCATAAGATCTTTGATATTCCGGCAATATATTATGTCTATACTTACATTCTTCACACTTTTTTTTAAGATACTCTTGTTTTTCTTTAAATATTCTCTCTAAATCACCATTACAACAAATGCATTTAGTAAATAAAATACTTCTTAATTCTAAATTATTTTCAGTTAAAATTTCCATCTTATTACATTATATTATTAATTAAACAAAAAACAACAAAATCAAAAAAAATTTTATTTTTATTTGTTTTATTAACAAATAAAAATTTTTATTAATTTGTTTTTGGTCTTGCCCCCTGTGCTTCATACATTTCTCTTTCTTCTTCTGTTAATCCTTGTAATCTATAATGACCCCATGATAATGTTCTATAACTTCCATCCCTCAGTATCAAACCCTTTTTATCATCTTCAAAGCTTAATGCTACTTTTTTCATTTTTATAGTTGTTAATTCATGATGTTTACTTTTTATTCCTCCCATAGTTACACAAAAATCTTTTTCAGTATCCAAACAATCTTTATAAGTTTTAAATTTTAAGTCATTTTTAATTACAGACTTTTTAACTCCTTTACATTTTTTAGTTTCTGATGAACTATCTTCATAAACAAACATACCATTTTTATCAGTTAACGCTTTACCATTTTTATCTTTTCTTAAGATAAATTTTTTCATAGCATAAGTTTTTGCTCCAGGACTTACAAATCCAGTTAAAAGATCTCCTTCCATTTCATCCTTAAATTTACCTAACACATTACAATTTTTATCACTATATAATGGATGATTTTTTGGATAATTGCTAAAGTCAAACAAATCATCGGCATCCTCTTTTAAATCTTCATACAAATCTTCAGTTTCTATTTTTAAAACATAACTATCAGTATCAGTATAGCACATAAATACTTTATCTTCACCAAATTTATTTTTAAAATAGTTATAATAATCTTCTAACATTGTTGTTTTGCTAATATCGAGTATACTTACTCCTAAATAAATTGGTTTATCATATTTAATCCATGTTTTTTTCATATGAACAGCAACCAAATTTTCATCAAATATAGTATGATTATGAAAGTTATGTTTTGCTGTTAACTTTTTAAAACGTTCACTATTTTCACCATTAACTAATTCTATGTTTACTCTATTTCTTATATTTTCCATGGTTTTACCAAAAACAGAATTCATTGCTAACTTCCATAAGTTATCTAAAAATTTATTTTTATCCTTCTTTGCTTGTGTTCTTAAAGCCACACACTTATCAACATATTTTTTAATAGCGGTACTCTCTTGATATTTAATTCCACGATGTATTTTTTTAATTTTTAATCCTAATCTCTGGTAAGTCTTTAAAGCTTCATGATGAAGTATATATTTTTCCTTATCATTTAAGTTTGGTATTAACTTTTCTACTTTACTAACTTTTAATTTTTCTGCTGCTAAAGGCATTTCATTATGCAAATCATGTAACTCTTTAGGATATTCCAAATCAACCTCCAGGGTACACGGATATTTTTCCCAGTTATTTATTTCTTCTTCTGTCATCCACTTAAAATAGTTTACAGGTAAAGGCTTACTCATAGCCCAAGGATAAAGACTGTTTTTATCAATATAAAACCCATATATACTAGGTTTAGTTGAATCATACTCTTCACCCATATACTTATTGTTTGCTTCAAAATGTCTAATACTTGTCATGCATACGCCACCCCTTTTTGATGCTTCAAAAAAGTTAAGCATATTAATATCAGTAAGTTTTTTTAATTTTATTTCGCTTACCTTAAGCATAGCATCCCATCCATATCCAGGTAAAGTATAATACCAAGCAGGATCTAAACCAAATTCTTTATGCATAGAAAATCTAAAGTTTTCCATAACATCAGCTAAAAGTACAACATCTGTTTCATTGTATAGTTGTAAATAATCAGACATAGTTTTGCAACCAAAAACATCCCACACTTTTAACGCGTGTGCCAGATCTTCTTCTGAAATTCCTTCTCCATTTAAGCTTGAATAAAATTCTTCTATAGGTGGTAGTTGTGTTTCTTTTAACTTATCAAAACTATCCATCCATTCATAAGGAAAGATGCCCTTTCTACTTAACAATTTTAATTTTTCTTCTGTATAACCACCACGATAATTTTCTAAATAATACTTTAAATTTTTAAAATTTTCATCTTTTAAATTTTCTACAATTTTTTCTAAACTACTAGCTAAAAACTTAAAACTATCAAGAAATCTTAAATTAATATGTTTATTTCCTACCTTTAGATGTTTTGTAAAACTAATATATTTTTCTTCTGTGTTAGGTAAACAATCAATTCTACCACTAGTTTTACCAAGATACTTAATAAAAATATGTGCATCATAACCAGATAAATTATGAAAGATAACAGGTATAAAATTTGGAACTTTTGCTTTAAGATTACAATCATTATGTGCGGCACCTCTATAATTACCAGTAAAATGACAATGATCTCTTACTTTATAATTTTCATGAGTAAATTTACCACCACATATCCAACATTTTACTTCATTTTTATGTTTTCTAACTTTATCTTCAGTTAATTTTTCTATTTCTACTGGGTTTTTATAAAATTCATTATAAAGTTGTTTGACATCCTTAGTTAAAGTATCTATAAAATGTTTTTCGGCATCCTCACCTACATGTCCTCTTAATACTGGTTTCATAATTTTATCATTAAAAGGACAAATTAAATAGTTATAACTTACAGGTATATGCTTTTGTGTTTCAATAGTATTACTTTTTTGTTGTGGTTCTATTTTTTGTAATATACATTCAAAATCGGCAATAACTACAAATGGTACCTTAATTTTTCTACAATAGTTTTCAAACTTTATTAAAATTTTTTCAGGATTTTCAGGATCAAACTTAGGCATTATTATATCAACTCCATCATGATCTTCACAACGCTCCATATGTTCTTCTAAAAGTTTTTCACTACCAAAATGATTCATACAAAGCATACAATACTTTACATTATGATTAGAAGCCGCTTGAGTTCTCAGTAAAGCATTAATATTTTTTATTAAAACATAATGTGTTTTTTCTTCTTCATCTTCAATATATAACAAATTTATATGATTTTCTTTTAAACTTTTTATAACTCTAATACGTTTGATTTTTTCCTTACCTTCTACTATCCCAAAAACATTAACGCTAATTGTTGGATTTTGTCTTTCAAACTTATCTATATCCTGTAAAGAAACAGGATATTTAATTCCTTTCATATTTAAGCTATTTTTCTTTGATTTTAAATTAGCAATTCTTTCAGGGTGATTATCTGTTGGATTTAAATGTCTCAAAATACAATCTGTAAAACATTCATCATTCTCACTTTTCATATTAATACACGCATTTTTATTAGCAATCCACTTAGGTAGGGGTAACCAACCACCTGCTCTTAATGGTTCATAAATAACACTATGTAACTTTAAATGAACCACACTATTAAACGACCAACCACTACCATTTGAAGTAAATTTAATATAATTTTCTATAATTCTTTCCATCATTTTTTCATATACTTCTTCTACATTAGTTCCTTCTAAGAAAATCTCATAACTACCAGAAGAAAAATTTGCTTCTACTATTTGTCTATTATTACCCTCTCCTCTTTCCATAAAACATTGAAGATTTAATTTTACTTTATGACTATGCATGCTTCTTAAAAGATTTTCAATTGTCGGTTTTGTAAGCATTAAAAACTCTTGTAATGTCTTAACAGGTATACTGTCTATTTTATGTTCAGTTGCATAATCTTTTAAGGCAGATCTATTTTGAAATAATTTTATTTGTTTCTCTCTTTCTTCATCATATATACTTTTTATTTTATTTTTTAAAGCATTAAGTTCAGGTGTTATACTTGGTTGTTCTACTCTTACATTTTCTAAACTCCTTAGCAAATCATTAACTGAAGTAGTTTGTTGCCTGGTTGGCGGTGGTATATAGGACGTTGGTTGTAATATTGGTGCATCAATGGCAACGGTATCCCTATCTAATATTGAGGGTCCCGTATTAATCAAAAGAGTTATTAGTTCATCACGTCTAAGCCTTGAGTATCTTCTTAATCCCCTTTCCCTTGCTAAATTTCTTAATCCTTCTACGTTGTATCTATCAAATTGACGATCCATTTTTTTTTAAATATAAATTTCTTTCCTTAAGTCAAATTTTATTATTTTTTTCATAAATAATAAAATTACTCGCAGTGGCTCGTACACTAAAGAATATCAATTCTATATTTACCATTCCATACTCTACCATTCCAATTTTCAATCGTTTGAGGGCATCTATCTATATACTTAGAAGCCTTGTAAATCGATGGAAACTCTTTCACCTCTTCAGTTTCAACATCCTTTAAGGTAACCCTCTTTGGGTTTTTAGCAATATCCTTTAATCTTTCATAATTAGGAATTTTTTTTAAAAATTTTTTTTCTTCCTCTTCAGGATACAAATCATGTTTTTTTAACACATCAATATACTTTTTCTTGTTCCAATAGGAATACCACTTAATATTGTTATCTGCTAATATTTTCTTAAAATCAGCAATCTTTTTCATTTTATTTAAGTAAAAATTTACTTAATACACTACACTCATCTTATTTCCATCACTCTGGAAGTTAATTAGTCTATCACTAAGTAAAACAGCATATGCCTCAGTATTTGCTGGAACAGGTGCGCCAAATGTTGCTTTAACATGTATATCAGTAACAGAATACTTAAGCCTTTCACTTTGTTTTGATAAATCAAACACAAACAAAGGAAAAATAAATTTAAAATCATAAGGACTAATATTTGGATTTGATACCAATTCATCCATATTATAAAATTTCTTTCTAAAAGAGGAAGCTTCACCATATATTCTTCCAAATTTATTAGTTGTAAAATTAATATCATGTTCATAGTTTGGATATTTATTTGAACCCAACATTACATAAATATTTCTAACATCTATATTATCAAATATTGCCGGGTTTCGTTCTTGGTTACCACTTTTTTCAGTTTGAAAACCAATAATTAAGAAACGTGGCACTTCAGGAGATGATTTAGATGATAACCTCCAAGTAAAACCTATGGCTCGTGGTACAACAATGCTATCGCTTTGTATCATTCTATAACCAACTGGGAATTTTTCTTTCTTCTCGATAAATTTAAAAAGTTGCATCTTATGACTATCTTCTGGTGTTACATGCGGCATAAACCAAGATACTTTACTTAATACAACCCTACCAGGTTCATGTCTTTGATTACCACCTACTGCCGCTTCGGCAAGTCTATAAATTGCATCATCATCATTGTTTCTTGTTAAGGTTAGTGTTTGTTTCATACCATATAAAATTTTGTTGTAATCTTCACAAAAACCAAATATATGCTTTAAGGGCACCTTTAAACTAAATGTTCCAGTAGGCTGTGAACTAAAAATAAAAGTCTTTCTTAAATTATAACCAATATTATTTGCTATATCCGGGAGTGTATCCTTTTGCCAAAACTGATTTAATCCTTGGGATTTAGAAAAGTCATCAGGGTATTTTAACAGACCTAGCATTGTGGTAGTTTGACCAGGATAATTAATACTTTCTATCTCTTGTCCACTAAGTTGATATCTTATATTTTTAAACAGATACATCAATCCATTGTTTGTTAAGTTGACCATATCTTCATTCACATAACTAGGATTAACAATAACAAGAGATTCTTTTAGCAATCTTCCTTCAATTAGTAGATACGATTCAGAAGGATGATAAAAAATATCTTGAGTTTCAATATCAATCCTAATATTTCCTCCAGGGTTGTCTAGATTAGTCCCTGTAATAGGCAGATATTCATAATATTCATATTCATCAATACTATCATCTTTAAAAATCGGTTCTTTAATATTTAAAATATCCATTTTATTATATGCAATTATAATTTTAAGTCAAATTATAATTGTTTAAATTAATTTGCCCATAGTTGAGGGAATGACCTGTTTTCATCATTTACATACACACCCTTAAGTTTAATATTTTTAAGTTTTTCTACTGAAAGGTTTTTTTTCATTTTTAGATAAATTCTATTTCCGTAAAGAATGGTTACCTTAGGCATATTATTTTTTTTTAGATATTGATTTACATCTTCTTCAAATTCCTTAATGATATCAGCTTTTTCAGGCGACAATTTTAAAGTAGTCTTTTTATAATCATAATTTGTATCACTGCTATCTAATACTTCACAATCTTCATCAAGTTTTAAATTAGCATAAAGGATACTAACCTTTTTTGTATTGTATTTTTCATAATGCGTTAAATTAAATTTTAGATTAGTCATTTCTTTTTATTTAATGTAATAATCTACTTAACTTAAATTTCATAATACTTTAACTCCACCACCCTTACTATTTAACTTCTTAACTAAATCTTGTATAGCAATGGCACCACCATCCATTAACTTACTAATATCTTGCATTGCAGGTTGTGTTGTTGTAGTAGGCTTTTGAGTATATTTTTCTATAATCTTTTTAGATTTTGGTGTTAAAGCCTTTTGAACTAACTTTTTACCTGCATCAACCGCGGCACTCTTTCCAACCTCTAATGCTTTCTTTGCCCCTTCCTTAGCTACACTCTTACCAACATCAACTGCTGAAGATGCAATTTGTTTAGCTGCGCTGCTTGTAAAGAATTTAGTAAGAAAATTGGCTAAAGTATCAAATATTCCTGCTCCTCCATAAGCATAATTTCTTTTAAATCCTCTCTTTTGTGATGTAATCATTTTATAGTATAGACATTAATTTTTTATAAGTTTTTGAATCAAATATACGCTGTCTTTTTAATTCATCACAAATACTTACAAGCTCATTTCTTACACCAGTATTACCAGCTCCTTTACTCGCCATTAAGAGGTCTAATCTTTCTAATAGTGCGTTAGGGTCAGATGGAATAACGGTAATTCCTTTTCCGATGGGCCTATCAAGCCAAAAATCTTTAAGAATTTTTCTCCATTTAAATGCTTTACTGCTTTTTGGTAAATGACTATTTTTGTTATTATCTCGATGAAGAGTGCCAGATTTTAACATTAACTCCTTGTAATTATTAAAATCCTCGTCAGTATATTTATCTCTGTCTGGTCTTTTAGCTACAATTAACTCCCACATACCAGGTGTGCCTTTATAGAATTTATTTGCAACTGAAAGATCATTATCTAAAATTTCAACTTCCTCACTGCCAATATAAAATTTACCTTTTTTATCATATATCCCATAAGTTGTATCAGCTTCATCCTTATTTGTATATCTTCTTAGTTGCTTTGTTGCTTCTGATCCAATAAGAAGTAATGGATCACTTTCTTCTTCCATTTGATCCCTATACCAAAATATTTCTTCTAATTCTTCATCAGTAAGGCCATCACTTTTTTTAGCTTCTATAGAAGGAAAGGCAGGAAACGTAATAGCCTGTGGCAACCATTTGATCCCCTCTTTAATTGGTTTAAGCCCTTCTGTAATTTCCTTTGTTGCAGCTTTTTGTGTTTCTGTAATAGGTTTAAAAAACTTTGAAAGGTCTGTTTGTAATTCAATTTCACCTGTTTTTTCTGCAAGCTGATTATCATGAATTCTTTTCTTCAGTGCAAGAAATTCTTTTACTGTTTCTTCCCTTTTTAAAGGGTCTTTTATCTTCAAAAATGACATTTTTTTAAAAGTAAAATAATTTTTTAATTTGTATTGTCTATCTCACATGCACAAGAACATTTAAACTTAGGCGGTTTTAGTTTTAATTTGAATGCCTTTCTACAAGTCTCCTGAATTCCTCCCGTGCTTCTATTCGCCCCTTCTCTATTAAACTCTCCGACTCCTCTAGCTTGCTTTTTTTCTTTGACTTACTCCTAATTTCTTCCTTCATTTGTTTGTATTTTTCTAATTCTTCCATAATTAAAGTAAATTCTGAATGATCTATTTTGTTGTCTGTTATTGCTTTTGATATATGTGTAAGTAGTGTGTTTAGCTTTGAATCAGCTAACATTTTAATCTGAAGATGTTTTTCAGATTTTGTTCTGCTTCTTCTAACTATAAACTTACCCACTAAAGCAGCTAGTCCAACAACTAAAGCACAGCCTTCTAGAACCATAGTTGCAGGTATCGCTACTACGGTTGATAGTAAAGCGATTCCCCCTGCTCCTGCACCTAGTGCTATAACGGTTAGTCCAGCTTCTACATTGTCCACATTCTTACTAATCTTCATATATTTTTTACTTAGTTGCTCTCTTTCCCTAACTTCACTTTCTAGAAAAGTCTGAATTTCTGATATCTTTTGTAACCTGAATGATTGACCGTTATCTCTTGCAGTTATTACTGGCTCTAATGATGGTGCATTTGGTATATTTCGTGCTTCTGGTAGCTCTGGATAAATCTTTTCTTTTAGTTCCATTTTATTAACAACAACTTATTTTTTAAATAGAATAATAAAGACGACACAAAAAGGTGTTTTCTTGCATTTTTTTTATTTTACCAGAGTTGTTTGTAATTGTTGCAACCATATCATCCACCTCTTCTAACGTAACTTCATTTGTAATAGATAATTGATTGAGTTTAAGATTATAAGATAGAGAAGCTAAAACAAAACCTTTACTCATATTGAAGCCCATACCTAAGGCTATCGTCTTCGTTTGTCCTCCTTCTATTACTAACGGTTGTTGAGTAAAAACATCCCATGTAACAGGATTAACTTTTTTAGCTGGATGCTTAACTTCTACAGGTTTCCAAAAAATAGTTTTTGGTTGAACTATTTTATGTTTTCCATTTCCAAATTTATGTACATTCATATTTTTTAATTTACAATATTGCGCCTAATATAGGAATATTAGCGAATGGGCTATTAGGTCCTAAAAGAAGACCTTTTCCATCATAAATTTTACCACCTTGTTTTAAATACAATCCATCGCCTACGGAACCCAATCCTTTACCTTTAGCTGGACCAAGAAATAAACCTTTACCATCAGTTTCTACTTGACAGACGCATCCGCCTTTCTTAAGATAAAGTCCGTTGCCCATTGCTTTTTGAACACCTGAAGATGCTAACCCAGATAGTGCACCAACTCCCAAAGCAGGTAAAACGGTCCTTGCTAATGTAGGTAGAACTGATGAAGCTAATCCTGCCAACATTCCAAGAAATCCCCCTTCTACTTTCATATTATGCTTAAGTTGTTTAGTTGACATTCTAAACGATGCCCCCTTACCGGCTTTATATGCTTTTGTAAGTTTATTTACTTGTGATTTGGTTAATGCTATTACATCATTACCATGAATATCCTCATGCTTTAAACGAATACTAGCTGGAGCTTTGTTTCTAAAAGAATGTAAAATTTTTTCCTTTTGTCCGTCTGATATATTTATTTTAGCGTTAATATAGTTTGTCATTTTTATATTTATCTTGCTTCTCTTATATGAAATCTAATTGTTAAATTTTCCCCTCTAAGATTAAGTAATGTTCCATCTTGGTCAGTAATTGTCACATTTAAATTATGTATTTCATTTAATGTTAATGGAAGGTAAACTAAATTGACTGGATTTTCTATAATTTTATATCCTGGTGATACATTTGGAAAAAAACTATAAATTGTATTTCTTTGTGATCCATTAACATAACTACCTGAAATTAAATCTATATTAACTAGTAAGCTATTAATACTAAGAATATTTACTACATTTTCTGATTCATGAAATCCTTGTTCATATTTAGCACGAGAGAATCCTAATACTTTGGCAATAGAATTTTGTTGGTTAAAATCAACCTGATATCCATTTTCTAAAACAAGAATAGACTTTAATGTATTAGTATTTGCTGAGATGTTAATATAATATTCTTCATTAACTGCATCATAATGGCCCTTTTTTCTCATTTCTTGTTGAATTACATCATTAATATCAACTAGATCATAACTTCCTTCAGGTATTCTTATTTTTATCCATGATGTACCATTGTCTGGTGTATAAACAAAAATGTTATTGCTTGCGTCAATATTAGGAAATGAATAGTAAGTTTCAAGATTAACCAATGCTATTTCATATTCTTTATCTTTTTCTAATAAAAGAGGAGGAGTAAATCTTGTTCTAATCTCTGTTTTGTTATCGCTTACGATAATTTGAAATGAAGTTTTGTGGTCAGTGTTTTTTACTATCTTTTCAAGTAATTCTACTTCCATTTTTATTAATTTGTAAAATATATTTTTAAATGAAAAATATATTTTTAATAATAATCTTTATAATCTCGTGGTATATAAACGTTATCAAATCCACATCTATATTTACCATCATTAGGGTTCTTAGTTAAATCTAACACTACGAATCCATGAGGCTGTTCCCAACACTTTTTACAAAAATTAATAAACTCTGTTTTAGTCATATCATCTCCTACATGATCACTATAAATATGATTAAGATTTTTTAAGTCTTGTCTAAACAAACATATTAAGTTTGCATTTTCTCTAATAGTTTGACGAGGTAGTCTAAAATAATTTTGTGCAAGATAAAAACAATCTGCGTTACTATGTCTACCCCGCACATAATAGTTTTCACACTTGTTTTGTCTTTCTAAAAGTAAGTCATCAAATATCATTAAGTTTTTATTTGATGTATTTAAATCTCTCGGATCAGGAACATCACTAGCATATTCAAAAAATTCACAATCGATATCAGATTTTTCCTTAATTGTTTTTGCCCATTCTTCAACTAATGCTGTAGGTGAAATATCCCGGTTTTGTACTTCATCTTTAAGTGAAAACAACCTTAATATATATTCTTTTGGTATTTTTTCTTCAAAAGCTTTTTTAAGTATTCGATATTCTGGTTGAAACAAACTTTTACCAAAAACGTATAAGTTACTATAATCTAACCAATCAGGTCTTAACAAAAGGTTAAGTAAAAGTGTAGTTTTACCACACCCTGATTTGCCTACTATTAAACCTCTGATACTCCTAGGTAAAAGGGGATGGTTAAATCTTTTTGCTAATGTTTCATTCCAAGATAAATTAACAATATCCATTTTATATTAAAAAATATATTTTAATATAAAATAATGTATTGCGTTAAATGTAAAAAGAAAACTGATACTACTGATTTAAATTGTGTAGTAAGTAAAAATGGTAAAAAAATGGTGCGAGGAAAATGCGCTAATTGTGGTACCGTGAAAACACAATTTATTAAACAACAAGAAGGTGGTTCATTGTTAAACAAAGCAATCAATAACTTACCTGTTGAAATGCACTTACCTGGTCATAATTTTACTGGTCCTGGTACTAAGTTAAAGAAAAGATTAAATCCTGACTTATCACCTAAAGATTGGTCAAAGCCTGTAAATCGTGTTGACAAAGCGGCTTATCATCATGATATTTGTTATCTTAAGCATAATGATACTAAAACACGTAATGATGTGTGTGATGCTAATATGCTTAAAGAGTTAAAAGGTATCTATAATCCTACTATTAAGGAAAGAATGGAAAGAGGATTGGTTTCCTCATTAATAGGAACCAAGAAAAGATTTGGTATGGGAATGAGTAAAAAAAAAAATATTCACTAGCAGAAGAATTACATAAACCTGTAAAAAGAAAATTTAAGAAAAGGAGAGTTAGAGTAAATGGTATTGATAGGATATGGGCAGCAGATTTAGTAGATATGCAAACATTTTCTAAACTAAATCGTGGAGTAAAATTTCTTCTTGCTGTCATTGACATCTTTTCAAAATATGGATGGCTAATACCATTAAAGGATAAAACAGGAAAATCTGTTTCTGTTGCACTGAAGAGTATTTTTAAGGAAAGAAAGCCTGAAAAAATGTGGGTGGATAAAGGTAAAGAGTTTTATAACAAAGATGTTAAAGATTTGGTTGAATTGTATTCTACTGAAAATGAGGAAAAATCAAGCGTTGTTGAGAGATGGATTAGAACAATGAAAGAAAAAATGTGGAAGTATTTTTCTGCTCACTCAACAAATGTGTATATTGATGTATTACAAAATCTTGTTAAGGAATACAACAACACGATGCATTCTTCTATTAAGATGACGCCAATTGAAGCAAGTAAGAAGAAGAATGAAAATAAAGTTTGGACAACATTATATCCTGATTATGATCAAGTAAGGGAGGATATCAAACCAAAGTTTTCTGTTGGAGACAAAGTAAGGATAAGTAAAAAGAAAAAGACTTTTGAAAAAGGTTATACTACGAGATGGACTGAAGAGGTTTTTACAGTTACAGAAGTAAAACATACAACGCCTATAACGTATAAGATTGAAGATTTAATTGGTGAAGAAATTAAAGGTTCTTTTTATGAGCCTGAACTACAAAAAACGAGCCAAGAGGTGTATAGGATAGAAAAGATTATTAAAAAAGGTAAAAAGAAATCTCTTGTAAAGTGGAAAGGTTATTCTGATGAGTTTAATTCGTGGGTTGATAATAGTGCTATTGTAAATATTTAAGTATATAAAAATGGAGAATATTTTAGTTGATAAAATAACATTACCAAATAAACCTTTAAGCAATTTTGAGCTTGAGGATGCTGCAAAAAAATTAAAAATAAAAAATTTTAGAGGAATATTTTTAAGAGATACCCTACCTAAAAAAGTAAGAAATAAAGAATGTGGTATATTTAATCTTGATGACGCAGGCGGACCTGGTACTCATTGGGTTGCTTGGTTTAAAGATGGAAAGAAAAAAATTTATTTTGATAGTTATGGTATTCAACCGCCTCTCGAAATTATAGATTATTTAAAAAGTCCATTACATTACAATACGGATCAATTACAACAAGCAGGTGAAGTATTTTGTGGTCATTTATGTTTGTACATTCTTAAAGAGTTGTGCTTGGGTAATAAATTTCAAGATATTTTAAATAAACTTTTTTAGCAATATTAAAAATGCCTGTTGATAAATTTGGAAGAATGGATGAAGTTAAAACAAGCGGTGATGGAGTATCACTTGCTTACATCTCAAATAATTTTTTACGTAAAGATGGAACTACCCCCGCTGCTGGTTCTATAAATATGAATGGAAACACATTAACGAGGGTTAGTAATCCAGTAAATCCGCAGGATGTTGCCACTAAGAGTTATGTTGATGCAAACGCTGGGCTGTTAGATGAAAATGGAGGATATCATATGACTGGATATTTAAATATGGGTTTTAATAAAATAAAAAATATAGCGGACCCTGAGGAACTGAGTGAAGCTGCTAATAAAAAATATGTAGATGCTGCTGAAAGTGCTTTTGTTTTGGGGGCAGATGGTACAGCAAGAGGAGATATTTCTATGGATGGATTTAGGATTAACAATGTTGGTTCACCTATAGAAACTCAGCAAGTTGCAAATAAGTTTTATGTTGATACCGCTGTTGAAGCAATAACTGCAGGTAATAATGCTTTAACAAAAAACCGATATGGAACTTTCTTAGCAACTGGTAAAATAGATATGAACACTCACCCACTTACTGGATTGCCGAATCCTACAGATCGTGATGCTGCCGCTAATAAAAATTATGTTGATAATGGAGGAGCCATTGTAAAAAATCCTGATGGAAGTTTTAAAGCAATATCTGATGTAGATTTTAAAGGTTTTACTATAAAAAATGCTGGGGCTCCTGTAGAAGAAAGAGACTTAGCAACAAAATCTTACGTGGATGGAAAAGTATCACTTCCTTCTCTCATAGGTCCTAAACCTATTATAAGCGTGCATGCTGAGGAACAAGGAGAATTAAAAATTGGTAGTTATGAGTTTGCTTTTGGTAATGGAGGTAGTGGAGAAACTCATGGGTTAGGAGGTTATTGTATGTCTGCTCCTGGTAGAATTTTAAGAGGAACTTTAATGGTTGTTAAAGGAACCGGTGCTCTAAGAGAAGAGTCAAAAGTTAATATTGTCATAAATGGAGTTGAACAACCTAACTACTCCATAATAAAAAAGAAAGGAGAAGGTTGTAGTTGTACAGTTTTTCCTATACCTTTAGAGGTGGAGCAATGTGATGTTATTAACTTTATAACAAAGAGAAACAATCCAAACGCTAGAAATGCATATTTGACAATACTGATAGAATTGGACTTGTAAATTTTTTAACCCTTTACTGGGTTAAGAAATAATAATATTTGTTTTGGTTAATGTGTTACTAATCAAACACAGTATATCAAATTTATCTAGTATCGCTCTTCTAAACAAAATCTTTCTTTTTATATTTGGATATTTTTTAACCATATTTTCAATTTCATCTAAAATACTGTTAATATAAGAAATTGTTATTAACTTCATTTGATGATTTTTATCCTCTCCCTTAGGTTTTGGGTGACGGATAAGTTTTAATATATCATAAAAGGTAGCATTAGAAACTTCAGTGGTTGCTAAAATTTGTTCAATTGAATCTACAAAAAATTTAGCATTCTTATTAAGGTCTTCAGTTTTAACCTCTCTTAAATTATTGTTTCTCGTGTAAGAGATTTGTGCATTTTTATTAACTCCTAGAGCTCTTCCTCTGTTCATCTTTGTAAACTATAGGAATTTATAAATTTTAACTCAAATTTATAAATTATAAAAAAATTTTTGTTTAATATTCTATTTCTGCTATTTCATCCACGATGTCTTCTCTAATTTTTTCATTTTCTTCTTCTACCACAGCTTTCAACTGTTGTTCTGGTACCGTGATACCCTCTTTCTCTTTTAACAAAAGATTTTCTAGTTTTTTATAAATTTCTTCCTCTTTCTTTTCTAAATATGTTCTTATACCAGCCAGGGTTTCTCTTTTAAAATCATCATAAGCTTGGCAAAACTGATCTTCCATTTTAGATATGCGACTATCTGTTGAAATTAAACCGTTTTCTAGTTCTTCTCTTTCGGTTACTAGATGATGTAGATAGAAACAATCGTCTACAAATTTACAATTTTTATCATTCCATTCTTGCATTACACCATCGTGTATACTATGGGTTAGGTAGTAAGCATAACAATTTATTTCTTCATAAAACTTTTCTAGTTCTCTATATTTTTTTATCACATATACCACGTGTTCGTATTCTTCATCCTCTGTGGAAAATGCTACACTTGCTTTGTTTGTTAATTCTTTAAATAACTCATATTTATGACTAATATCTAAAGATGCTTTTGATAGGAAACGGTCTATTTCCCATTTATTTTCTACAGTTTTACTTGCTTCTATATCTTCCTTTATTTTTTCCATATTTTATATATCTCTGGTTCTTTAACCTACTATGTTGTTGAGACTTTTTAAGTAAAATTCAATTTTTTATTTCTATCAAAGGAATAAAAAATTAAAATTGTTAAATAAATAATTTTCTAATAAAATTTTAAAATTTTATATGATTATTTTATCATATAAAATCATTTACTCAGCTTCAGGATCATAATAATCTTCATATCTAAATCTAGTAACAGGATCCACTGGAATATAATCGTTATCAGAATCATCATCTGAAGAAGAAATATATTCGTTATCTGTATCATCCATGGCGTTTGCTTCTTCTCGCATCTGTTTAACTTCTTCTTTAGTAAAATATTCGTATCTTGTTTCTTTAGTTACTTCGTTGACTAATTTACAGGCTACTTCTCCTTCTGTTCCGTCGTGATATAATCTATCTAGTACGTCTTCTATTTTCCAATCTTCATCTTCATATTCTGTAAACATCTCTCTTGCAATTTCTAAGATGACAAATTCTTTATGATAAAAATCTTCTAAAGAATCATAAGCTATTCTCATCCATTTGTTTTCTATTTGATCCCAGTCTGTAAAATATATACTGTTTTCATAATCCTCTGTAAGGGTTCTCATCAACTCTCCGTAGTAATCTGATATTGTATAGTCGTCTACTAGTCTATCCTGTTCTGGGCGTGATAAGAAAGTAAATTTCGTAAGTACCATATCTTTGTACCATGTATCTCTTTTATCTATTCTCATTTCAAATTCGCTCATAACATCTTGTTCTAGTTCGTCTAGATTAAATATTGCGGGCCTCTTATCTTCCGTTCTATATTTACAGATTAGAAACGATAACGTTTTTGTTTCTGTATTAAATTCTGGCAAAGAACACATATAGTACCCTGGAGGAATGTTATAGAACGCCAATAAAATCATGTGGCAAGTTTTTGTAGGATACTGATTAGAAATTACGTTATCCAAGTGATCAATAGTTATTTCGTCTTTTGCGATCATTGTTTTTTGGGAATATACTATATTTTTTAAATCAAAAATAAAATCAAATTTTTTTAAAATTAAATTTTTTTTTTTAATTTTTTTATCAAAATCTTAAGCCACCCACTAACTCATAAACTGGCTAGCCATTGCGTGACGCGTTGGTTGATGGGGAGGTTAAGCGATTAACTGATGTAAGTGATTGTCTTGAGCAACTCAGTAACTCAGTAAACTCAGTATCTGAAGCAAAGACGAGTGATGATGAAATTTTTAAAAATTAAATTTTTTTTTTTTTTCGAAAATTTTTCATCTACCGCGTGGGGGGTTGATGTGTTATAATAATTGAATTAAAGGTAAAAGGATTAAGATAGAAGTTAGTTTGATTTAATTATGAATGCTTCACCTATTGGTTTTGATAATTTTATGAGCATGCGGCTTAGAGGGCGTGCGTGTTACATGAAATTTTGGTGATGCTTATTGTGTTGCGTAGGGGGGTGAGGATCTTAAGGGTATTGGCCCAGATCGAGCGCTATCAACTCTACTTATGAGTGTTAGTGACCTACTTTTAGACCAACTTGATATACTTTTGAACTCGTCAGAGATATCATCAAGACAAACATTCTAAGATAGTTTAATGAGTATCGGGCTGAAAACGTGGCTTCTAAAATGCTTACTAGGTTTTATAAAGATTTGGCCCTATATATTCCTATTCTTTGCTCTTATCCAAAAGTCATTTCTGTTTTTTCCCTTTCTTTCCTTTTTTTTTTTTTTTTTTTTCTTCACTTTCTTATTAGTTGTTTTTCTTGTTTTTGCATAGCTTTGTAAAACTTATTAGTCTTTGATAACTATTCATTGATCCAGATTCGGTGAACTAAATAGGCCGTTTGTTTGACACTTTCCCCTCATGCTCTATTTAACACAATAAAAAGAAAAGAATTTTAAGAGCATTGTGGAGAGGAGTGAAATTGCTCGAAAAGATCGATTTCACATTTTCCCGCAGTGTTCTTCCATAAAATCAATAATTTATGATTATATTTCAATTAGTTTGTTTAAACACATAACTTTATCTGGATCTCTGAAAAGTACATGTATTTTTATTAACTCTTATTCTGCGATGTGTCACCTTTGCGAGCAGTGAACTCCAAAATCAATCTACACTCGAATCTTGGTCTGCACTGTTCGCAGGGGTCACAAATGTTATTGGATGTAAATAACGATTGTTGTAAGGATAGAGGGAAGATGGCCACGACCTCCCCTATCCAGTATACGTGGCTAATAAAGTTTACAAAAAAAAAAAGATTTGGCCCAGTAACCTACCTTTTGACCTGACCTGACCTGACCCAATTTCAAACGTATCAGAGATATCATCGAGACAAACATTCTGACTACGTTTCATGAGTATCTGAACGAAAATTTAGCCTCTAAAGTGCACACAAGGTTTTTCTAAGATTTGGCCACGTGACTTACTTTTTCACAAGGCATGACCCTATTTCATACCTATCAGAGATATCACGAAAACAAATATTCTGACCAAGTATAAATACCGGACTGAAAATGATGCCTCTAGAGTACATACACGGTTTTTCTAGAATTTGGCCCGGTGACCTACTTCTTGACAAGACATGACCCAATTTCTCACTTGTGTGAGATATAATCAAGACAATCAATCTGACAATGTTTCATAAGTATTGGGCTGGAAATATGGCCCCTAGAGTGCAGACACGGTTCTTCTAAAGTCTGGCCCAGTGACCTATTGTTTTTTACCAAACGTGACCCAATTTAGTAGTGGTCCAAGATATTATCAAGACAAACATTCTGACCAAGTTTCATGAGTATTTGGCTGAAAATGTGGCCTCTAGAGTGCACACAAGGATTTTCTAAGATTTGGCCCGGTGACCTACTTTTTGACCTGACATGACGTTATTTTGAACTTGTCCACGGTATCATTAAACAAACATTCTGATCAAGTTTCTTGGGTATCAGGCATGAAATGTGGCTTCTAGAGAGCACACTGGGTTTTTCTAAGATTTGGGCCAGTTACCTTTCGACCCGACGTGATCCGATTTCGAACTTGTCCGAGATTTTATCAAGACAAACATTCTGACAAACTTTCATGAGTATAAGGCTCAAAATGTGGCTTCTGAGAGTGCACACAAGGTTTTTCTAAGATTTAGCCAAGTGACCTACTTTTTGACCCGACGTGACACAAATTCAAGCTTGTCCGAGCTTTTATCGAGACAAACATTCTGTTTCATGTGTATCGGAAACAAAAGGAAACTGAGAGAAAGTGGTTATGCTCGTGTATTTTTAAATGAAGACTTGACTTACATAAGAGACAAAATATTTTATAGCACTAGGAAGTTGGCAAAGGACAAAGTTATTCTGAGTACGTGGACAAAAGACGGAGTAATTTTGGTGAAAGACGTGGACTCGAGAATATACAGAGTGGAGACTTTCGCCGATTTGGAGAAGTTCAAAGGAAAAACTCCATCATCTTAAACTTTTATATACAGTATACTTACCTGTACAAACAATACATACTTTCTACTTACTATATACTGTTACACTTGCTGTATCAACAAACTACAGTCACTGAGACGTCGATTTAAACCCTTTACTTAACAATCCCAATAGGTCTAACGACCCTCAAGAAGATGGACTGTGTGGGTATTGTGGATGGAGGACAAAAAGCTGCTGGTGGTCGGCATTTTTGTCTTCCTTTATCCGCAATTCCTCCATCCTTTCAATGATAATTTCTGTCATTCGGTTACATCCCCACAATGTTTTTTACCCTATCAGAGACAGAAGTCATTAGTTAAGCTACATTCAATATGTCAAATCTAAATGCATTGTGGATGGTAGAGAAAGTGCTGGTAGCCAGCGCTTTCTCATCTCCCCACAATGTTTTTACCCTATCAGAGACAGAAGTCATTAGTTGAGCTACATACAGTATGTTATGTCTAAATGCATTGTGGATGGTGGGGGGGTGCTGGTAGCCAGCGCTTTCTCATCTCCCCACAATGTTTTTACCCTATCAGAGACAGAAGTCATTAGTTGAGTTACATACAGTATGTTATATCTAAATGCATTGTGGATGGTGGGGGGGTGCTGGTAGCCAGCGCTTTCTAATCTCCCCACAATGTTTTTACCCTATCAGAGACAGAAGTCATTAGTTGAGCTACATACAATATGTTATATCTAAATGCATTGTGGATGGTGGGGGGGTGCTGGTAGCCAGCGCTTTCCCATCTCCCCACAATGTTTTTACCCTATCAGAGACAGAAGTCATTAGTTGAGCTACATACAATATGTTATATCTAAATGCATTGTGGATAGTGGAGAGGGTGCTGGTAGCCAGCGCTTTCTCATCTCCCCACAATGTTTTTACCCTATCAGAGACAGAAGCCATTAAGTCATTAGCTGAGCTACATACAATATGTCATATCTAAATGCATTGTGGGTAGTAGAGAGGGTGCTGGTAGCCAGCGCTTTCTCGTCTCCCCACAATGTTTTTACCCTATCAGAGACAGAAGTCATTAGTTGAGTTACATACAGTATGTCATATCTAAATGCATTGTGGATAGGGGAGAGGGGGTGCTGGTAGCCAGCGCTTTCTCATCTCCCCACAATGTTTTTTTACCCTATCAGAGACAGAAGTCATTAAGTCATTAGTTGAGCTACATACGATATGTCATATCTAAATGCATTGAGGGTAGTGGAGAGGGTGCTGGTAGCCAGCGCTTTCCCATCTCCCCACAATGTTTTTACCCTATCAGAGACAGAAGTCATTAGTTGAGCTACATACTATATGTCATATCTAAATGCATTGTGGATAGTAGAGGGGGTGCTGGTAGCCAGCGCTTTCTCATCTCCCCACAATGTTTTTACCCTATCAGAGACAGAAGTCATTAAGTCATTAGTTGAGCTACATACGATATGTCATATCTAAATGCATTGTGGATAGTAGAGGGGGTGCTGGTAGCCAGCGCTTTCCCATCTCCCCACAATGTTTTTACCCTATCAGAGACAGAAGTCATTAGTTGAGCTACATACTATATGTCATATCTAAATGCATTGTGGATAGTAGAGGGGGTGCTGGTAGCCAGCGCTTTCTCATCTCCCCACAATGTTTTTACCCTATCAGAGACAGAAGTCATTAGTTGAGCTACATACAGTATGTCATATCTAAATGCATTGTGGATAGTGGAGAGGGTGCTGGTAGCCAGCGCTTTCTCATCTCCCCACAATTTTTCTACCCTATCAGAGACAGAAGTCATTAGTTAAGCTACATACAGTATGTTATATCCAAATGTTTTCAATATGGTCGAGTCAAAATTTTTTATCCTTTGGTGTAGAGCCAACAGTTGATTATTTGACCTGTCTACAATGACGGGTTAAAAAGCTTACTAACTAGGCATTTGATGCACTAGGCGGATAGGTTTGATACCCATCAACCTAGAGTTAAAGACCGATTGTTATTTGTCGTTGCTTATATTTTGTTTGTTTGTTTGTTTGTTTGTTCGTTTGTTTGTTCGTTTGTTTGTTTTCTCCTTATTCATGATTATGTAGTTTCAAAATCTGCTCTTGGTCACGAGATGACTTGCAGTCGTCCATGTATTCAAACGTCCGTTAGTTCGATTCTGTGGGCATGGGTCGATTATCGGCTTGGCTCGATACTCAACGCCCTTGACTTAAATGATCCTTATTTATTTTTCTCTCGTGCCAATGTTGTAACTTTGTATTTAATTCAGATACAGTTCATTTTTCTATGTATCATGCTCGATGAGCGTCAGTCCGGTAGGGAGGGTGCATATTGTGTTTCGCCCGATCGGCTCAGTACTCTGTACCATCGATTAAGCTGTAACTCGCAGCTTTCTTTTTTTTTTCAGTTGTCAAGTATTCTCTGGCCTTTGAGTCACATGCTTATTGCTATTCCATTGTCTTCATTTGTAAATGTTGTAAATTAACATATTGCATTTTATCCACCCGTAAGAGTAACTGAAGCCATCTATGAACGCATCCTTCTGATTTGCCGGTAAATGTTGATAATTAAATCTATATTTTCTTCAAAACACATTTTACCTTGCAAATTTGTGTAACCTCAATGAGTTGGACGATGATTATCTTCTAGCCCCTTGATATATCACTTTGCTCACTTGTAAATGTTGTAAATATTGAACTTTTTTCTTTCAACTCGTAAAATGAATAGCAAACTTTTATGAACATACTCTTCTCATGTGCCTCCAGGTGTTATGAATAATACACTGTATTTTCTGTTACCAGGAAATATCATGCAATCTTTTATGTACAACGGTAGGCGTCAGTCCAGTTTGTTGTGCCCTTGGTTGGCGGATCAAGCTGGTTCGATACCCTTCACTCCTGTGCTAGACAATTTCTGTTATTTCTTTTTCTTTAATTGTGAACTTTGTAATTTTTCCATCTACCACAGGATTCGTCGCAGTTTTCCGTGAGCCATAAGGAGGGTCGATTCAGTGCGGGCTGTAACTCAGGACGCTTTGTAATTTTCATTTCAAACAATAGAGATTGTGCAATCCTGAATAATATCAAAGAGTGGCGGAATGACTGTGTAAGCGCTTGGTTCGCTGGCCGGGCCGGTTCGATACTCCTCACCCTAGAGCCTGATATTAATTGTTTTTTCTGCTTCTAGTTGTTAATTTTGCACTTTACTTTTTCTATTGTTTTTAGTTAATCACATATCAGTTTTGCAATATTCTACGAACCACGATGAGGGTCGGCCCGGTGCGGGCTGCGCAATTTGTGCTGCACATGCTGGCACGATATTCTTTGGCTTAGAGCCTGATACTTATTGTTACTTTTTCCTAATTGTAAATAATGTAAGTAAACAGACTGCAGTTTATTCAAACATAAGTTAACCTACAATTTTCCTGAAACAATAATGATCGTAGTTTCATTTCGCTTAGCGCATTGTTCGCTGATCAGACTGGTTATATACTCTGCTTCTAATACTGTTTAGTACTTCTTTTAACTAAGGACAAGAAAACATTGAAATAACCAAACTGTAACGCTTGTTTAATCGCAGAATACATTGGAATCTAGGTGTACTATGATGTGCACTTATACAACACTTCAACACTTTTTGACAATATCACCTCCTGGTCAATTTTTCGAATCCCAATGCTGATATTTTCTTTACCATCTTTGATCTTTTGTTCTATTTGTATTATTTTCTATCTTTTATTCTGTTTCACTTTTGTTCACATTTCTCTTTTTAGTTATAGAACCTTGGTTGTCAGTCGGTTTCCTCGGGTGGTCAGTAATGATGGTAACACCATTCAGACTTTTTCGATGGTTAAGCGTCTATCAGACTTCAATAGTTTTGATCCGCCATAGGTAACGATATAGACGTTTGGCGCGCGGCTATCGGAAATTTCTACGCAAAGACACAAGGCTGTAAAAGACGTTTAAGTTTTATCATAAACCTGTTTAGGGTCATAGTCGATTGCTTCGAGTATCTCTACTGTTTCCAAAGTAGATGTCCTGTGTACTTGAACCTACTTTTTAAGGTTATTGTTGGCCAGTTTATTTCCACTTTTTTATATATGTTACTTTTTCTATCAGGTGATATAGAGACCAATCCTGGTCCTCATCCCGATTCATTCAATGTCAATAATGACTGTATTTCTATTGTTCACCTTCACATACGAAGTATTCGTAATAAGATAGAATATATCTCTAACTTCTTGTCTGATTTTGATATAATGTGCTTTACAGAAAGTCATTTAGATGCTGACACTTCAGACTCTGATTTGACTGTAGACACACATGACAGTACAATGTACAGAAAAGACTTTACTTCACATTCTGGTGGACTTTTAGTGTACGTATCAAACTGCCTATATTCCAAAAGAAGACCTGACTTAGAAAATCGCTCAGTTCACTCCGTTTGGGTCGAGGTCAATTATCGAGCAATGACTTTTCTTCTTTGTATTGTCTACCGATCTCCAAACATGCCAGTGGTCTTTTGGGACCGTTTCAACGTGACACTGGAAAGAGCTTATGAGTCAAATGAAAACGTTATAGTTGTTGGAGATTTAAATCAAGACTTACTAAACCCAAACGAAAATAAATTATCAAACATCATGTCTCTAAACAACTTGACTAACGTTATAACAAAACCTACTCGCGTCACGAGAAATACATCTACCTTAATAGATCCTATAATAGTTTCTGATCCTACGAAAGTAATTCAGGCGGACACTTTAGACGTTGACAAAGACATAAGCGATCACAAAGCAACGACAGTTTTGTTAAAATTCAATACACTCCCACAATTATCTTCTAAAAGGAAAGTTTGGTACTACGACCGTGCTGACTTTAATGAACTAAATAGACTAATTGACACGGAAAACTGGGAATTTATAGACACTTTGGACGTAAATGACGGATGTGACTGCTTTACAAGTAAGTTAATTGATATGATGTCTCGATGCATTCCTTCAAAAGAAGTCACCATAAGACCTAACGACAAACCTTGGTATGACTCGGACATAAGACGACTAACCAGGAAACGTGACAGACAGAAAAAATCTGTGACAAAACGAGGACTACCTTCCGACTGGGAAAAATACAAAATACTGAGAAACAGAGTCAACAACCAAATACGTTTTGCTAAACAACGCTACTTTAGTCACCTTGATGAATGTCTGTCTGATTCTCGTGTTAACAGTCCTCAGAAATACTGGAAATATCTTAGATCACTGGTAAATTCGAACAAAACCTCCGACAAAATACCAATCCTAAAATCTTTCGAAAACGATCGAGAAGTCTTACATTACACGGACAAAGAAAAAGCAGAATGTTTAAACAAATATTTTTCATCTATCTCCACTGTCGATGATTCACAAGTATTTTTACCACAATTTGAATCGAAAACTGACAGCAGACTTGACAACATTGAAATTTCTAGTAACGATATTGAGAGTATCATTAGCACTTTAAACGTGAATAAAGCAGTAGGTCATGATTTGATTAGCCATAAGTTACTGATGAATATCAAAAGGAGTGTTGCTAGACCACTTTCTAAATTATTTAATAAATCACTTCAAGAACGGACGTTTCCGTATAAATGGAAAGAATCAATTGTAAACCCTTTATTTAAGAAGGGCGACAAATCTTTAGTTAGTAATTATCGACCCATTTCCCTGCTAAGTTGTGTCGGTAAGCTAATGGAAAGGTGTGTTTACAAGCATGTTTACAATTACTTGTACTTTAACCGCCTATTATATGATAAGCAATCTGGCTTTCTAAAAGGTCACTCAACTGTCCATCAGTTGCTCGAGATATATCACCAAGTTGTTTCTTCCCTGGATTCTAGGCAAAATTTATGTATGGTGTTTTGTGATATATCAAAAGCATTCGACAGAGTGTGGCACAGAGGTCTGATTTTTAAATTAAATCAACTAGGAATCAGTGGGCCTCTCCTTTCCTGGTTCAAAGATTACCTATCTTGTCGCAGCCAGTCGGTCATTGTTAATACGTCCAGGTCAAGGTCAAGGTCACTAAATGCGGGCGTTCCACAGGGCTCTGTTCTCGGTCCATTGCTCTTTCTCGTATATGTAAATGATATTTCGGAAAATCTTCTAAGTATATCTAGGCTATTCGCTGATGACACCTCCCTAGCTTGTTCTGCTTCATTCACAGCTGACATCGAAGGTATTTTAAACCACGATTTGATCATGATTTCACACTGGGCTAAACAATGGCTGGTTACTTTTAATCCATCTAAAACAGTGGCAATGGTCTTTTCTAACAACAGGAATGTTCAGCTTCCAAATTTGATTTTTGATGACGTCAGAATCAGCTTCGTTGACAACCATAAACATTTAGGACTAACATTAAGCAGCAATGGAAAATGGAAAACACACATTAATAATCTTTGTCAATCCGCATCCAAACTTCTTGGAATGATGAGAACTCTGAAATTCAGACTCAAAAGAGATTCCTTAAATCAAATTTACGTTTCGTTCCTACGTCCTGTCCTCGAATATGCCTCCGTAGTCTGGGACAACTGCACCAAGCGCGAAAAAGAAAATCTCGAAAAAATCCAAATCGAAGCCGCCAGAATAGTCACAGGTATAACGAGATCTGCGTCCATAAATAATATATATAAGGAAATTGGATGGTTAACCCTAGAGAACAGGCGAAAATATCAAAAACTCATTCTTATTTACAAAATAATCAATGGTTTAACTCCTGACTATCTTTATGAAATTTTCCCAAGAAACGTAAGCACAAGAACAATTTACTCATTACGCAATATTCACCAAATCGACTCGATTGCTTGTCGAACAGAATTATTGGCCAGATCATTCATACCATCTGCAGTTTCTCTTTGGAACGAACTTCCGGACGATGTGAAGTCTTTACAATCTTTATCATCATTCAAATCCTATATCCTAGGAAGATTAGCAGCACCAGTAGTTCCAAAGTATTTCTTTGTTGGTCAACGTAAATTATCCGTAATTCACACAAGAATTCGTAACAAATGCAGTGATCTGAAGTATGACCTCTTTTCTAACCATATTTGCTCGGATTGCGCTTGTAGTTGTGGATACGCCATTGAAGACGCTGAGCACTACTTTTTCCAGTGCACCCGGTACACAATTCCGAGACGACAACTTTTTCATGAACTTCGCAGCTTTCATCCTTTAAATGAAAATTTATTACTTTTTGGATCTGAAAATCTCAGATTAGAAGACAATTCCACAATTTTTCTCGCCGTGCAATCCTACATTAAAGCTTCAGAGAGATTTGCATAAACGTCTTATAGCCTGTAAGTCATTTTACCACCCCTGTCTCCAGTCACTCTCGTCCATTTAACTGACTTGACAACCAAGTATTCTATACTTCTCCATCCTTAAACATGTAAATTCTTAATAACTAACACTTGAAATGATTTATTGCATAGCTGGAACATAATTGTCTTCTTTTTCGAGAGAAAAGTACAGAAATAAATACTTATAACAATTTTAGACTTGTAGAAGACTCTCATAGCTTGTAAATTATCTAAAGGGAATGGCCGAATCTAAGTTGTGAGAACTTGTGGCCAGACCCTTTTGCCTGATTTGTATCTCTGTTTGTGTAAACTATGTATGTTGTATGATTTGTATATAGATGGCAATAAAATATGTTTAAACTAAAATGTGTATCGGACAGAAAATGTCCGGACGACGGACACAGCACGATCACAAAAGCTCACTTTGAGTCGACCAGTTTATTTTTTTAGTCGCCTCGAGTCACTTCGGAATTTTTCGTCATAAATCGACGTAAACACGTGCATCAAAGCAGTACTTTATCGCCCCCCCCTACAGCTACTCACGATGATTTCCTAATAACCTGTCCTACCTTAATCTAAAATGCAGCGAACTTTAACATAGCTCCGCCCTGCCAGGTCAATTCTTACAGCCTATACCTATGACAACAACAACAACAACAACTAGAGGCGCTTGAGCGCCTGTATCGCTCCACAGGCCTGATATTTCTATAATGGCGAAAAGAAGTTTTTAACAATTACCATTCAATCCTGCATTTTAGCTCACTAAAGAAAAAAGGTATGGAAAAAACTTGTGAGAAACGAAGAAAAAAATGGTAACCAGCATTTTCTTAGTTTCCCACAATAATTTCTATCCTTTTTTATATATGTCTTACTAATTTGAAGATATGTTGTCTGCAACAGGTCCTTTCACAAACCATTTTGGGTGGGGAAACATCAAAATATGTCTTTCTCAGGGTCGTTAAAAGTTGTGATTGTGTGGTAAAGGGGTAATCTAAAAGAACAGCTAGGAGGGCAAATGAATGAATGTTATAGCAATATAGATCAACTTACATCAATACACCAGATAGAATGAAATATGCTGGCATACAATGAACACCTAATCCCTAATAATCAACTTTTCACAGTTAGAATGTCTTCTGTGGCAAACAACACAAAATGGTCTACAAATGCATTTACATAAATCAAATATCCTGCTCCAGGGCACAGATTAATTCTGGTGTACTGAAGTTGCGGGATCAGTTTGACTGGGTAACATTAATGCCTTATCACAAATGTAAAGCCCTGTCTCACTGTGTACCAGGTCACCAGGATTTACACCCCTTCTCTGTCCACTCTGCATTTACTCATTAGTAGGTCAACAAACCTTTACCAGAACTAATAAAAGTGCGGAGGTTCTCTTGTTCTATATCAAAAGGACTATAAAGTACCTACAACATGGGGGTTTTGTTATTAAAATACTTTTTCTTTTTTATCTTGGCATGGTTACTCAGGCTTAGTAATAAGGCAAAATTGAAAAGCTCAAGTTGTGAAAGGTGCTCAAGCTTTTATCTTATTTATGGCCAGTGATATTTCATTACTAGTACTAACTAATAGCATATCATTGGAGTAAATTGTGATCTTAATACCAAGGAAAATGTGTGGGCTTAAATAGGACAGCCCTGACTAGGTCAAGTCAATCCAATTTTCTTGCTTTTTCTTTGTTAGTCGATAAAACTAACACAATAAATAGTTTTGGAGAAGAACATTTTTTTGAAATATAAGCCTTGTCTATAAAAAAATGTGTTTTTAGGTGTATCATTTTTTTTAAAGGAATTTGGTATACAACCACCATAGAAACAATTTGGCAGACAACCACCATAGGAACTTACCTGCAAAACAACAATGAAATCCAATGAATAGTTTTAGAGAAGAAATTTTTCAAAGATTTTACTTTATACCATAAAAGGAAAATGAGACTCCCATAAAAGCCATGTTTTTTGACAGATCATTTTTTTTTAAAGGAATTCTGTAAACCTGTATCTAAGGAACATTCCTGCAAAATAATAATGCTATCCAAATAGCGGTTTGGGAGGAGAAGATTTTTAAAGGTTTTTTACTTTGGTTGCCATGGCAACCAGAATTCTTTATGGAACACAATTATTTGAAGGAATTTGAAAGAGGACCACCAAAGGAACATTCCTGTGAAATTTGGTAAAAATCCAGTCAATAGTTTCTGAGGAGAAGTTTTTTAAAGAAAAAGTTTACGGACGCACGCACGGACGAACGGACGGACGGACGCACGACGGACACAACGCCATGACAAAAGCTCGCTGGCCTTCGGCCAGTGGAGCTAAAAAGCACTCGCAATTAAACATTGACAAAGTTACATGTACGTTGGAAAAACAACCGTGTCAAACACGACCACTCAAAAAGGAACAGTGATGTTTTTTATCATGGCAACGATGAATGGAAGTCGATTCTAGGATGTTCTGTGATTCAGAGGTGTTAAAAACCGTTCGACATGTGTAATCAACACATTGACAAATACACAGTTGAGTGCCAAGCGCAGGACCTTGTCATTGTATGAAAACTATTTTTTCTTTAATGAACACATTTTAAGTATTTAAAATTTTAAACGTGAAAAGGAGTGTTCGAATAGTCTATGAATTTCAAATTTTCAAATATTCGGACATTTTTAGAATATTCGGTCCCACCTCTAGAAATGAGCCATTTAAATTAATCTTTCTCTGTTTCTCTCTCTTTTTTTCTCCCTCTCCCTCTCTCTCTCTCATTTTAAATTCTGGATGAAAAACAAACTGATTCTGACTAGTAGATTCTCAAATTTTAATTTAACTATTATTGTACATATTATCTTTTCACAAAACCAAAACAAGTACAAACTACAAAGATGAGCGAAAATGAAAAGAAAGTATGACATTTTAAATGGCAAGGAGAATGCTGGGGTGAAAGTAGAGATTGCTCTTTTTCCCATAATGTTTTCCAGAGCTATGCACTGCAGGGTAAGCAAGTCATACCGGTAATTGTACAAGAGGTTAAGGCAATCAATAACAGACAGTTGGATAGACAAACAGTCACAATCACTCACTGCAGCAATTCAAAAACAGGTGAGCTACAAAATGCAGTTTTGTGAATTGAACAAGAAAACACTTGTGATACAGAAAGTTATCTATTCTAAGTATCGTTAACCATTTGGTACATATATTTTTCCAATCACTGAGCTCAGACATCCGAACAATGCTTTGTGAAAAGCTAATTTAATGCATCTGCAAAAAGTATTGACCCACACAGGCTGACCTGCGCTGAAACTTTAAGCTATTAGTCAATTTTCTGCATGTCAAAGGACCATTCTGCCTTATAATTCAGTCGGTTGTTTGACAAAATGGATTTTATGGATCCATAATTATATGCTAGGTACAGTGAATCATGGATATTCATTATACCCTCCTTTGCCAGAGCACGGCTTGTGTAAAAGTTTGTCTTGATGGCGAACAGGGTGCACTCTTAACCAGACAATACACTTTAGACTTGTCTGAAAATATTTTCAGACAACAAATTAAAATGTTGCTCTAGTGATTCGGTTAGTATTATGATGGAAATAGTGAAAAGATTTTACAGAAAATTATGGTTACCTCCATTTTCTCCTTTGCCACAATGTTTTCAATGGCTGTCTTACTCAGAATCCTAAAACATGTACATGCAACTGTTTGGCAAAGGACCAACCCTTCAGCAAGTACAAAAATTTTAGTTAGCGCTTTCTGACGGAAAACAAACTCAATTTGGCTCAAATGGTAGATTTTGTATTTGAAAATGTAGAAAACATTTAGTGAAAAGGAGAAATTGCTGGTTAGCAGCAGAATTTCTCCTTTTCTCACATTGTTTTCATAGCCGTTTTTTCTTAAAACTCATAAAAATAAGATCTTTGGGTAAAGTGTCAGATCTTGTTTTTACCCTTTCCCCAATTTAAAACCTCTGCAGATAATTGATTCCAACTTGATACAATTGAGCTTAAGATCTCTGATAGGGTACAAAACATTGTGGGAAATGAAGAAGAAAAATGTTGGTTACAAGCATTTTCTCTTTTACCACAATGGTCCTCCTCTTCAGGGTCCTTGAAACTTGGGACTGTGTGGTAAAGGATTAAGGAATGCCTTTTGTCAAATTTACACTTGATGTTTAAAATTATATTTTACTCTTACCCTATATAACCCAGTGACACAAATCAGTATTTATTTAGAGCTCATGAGTGTGTCACTAGTAGTTTTCATTTATAAAACAATTATTATATTGCATGACAAAATCCATGTAGAAATTTGTCCAAAAAAATCATTCATTCATTCATATAATATCTATCTTATCACAAGATCTACCCCCAACCTCCTGAAACACATCTATAACAGATGACTTTGAAAAAGCCATAATTTATAATTTAACAATTTTGCTTGCCACAGAAATCTACTCGCATCAGACAATGTAGATCAAAGATCAGACTGCACATTCTGTGTAATCTGATCTTGATCTACACTGTCTGCAAAAGCCCATACAGTTGCGCTTAGCAGCTTTTGTGTTATGACTTAATATACATACATACATGAAATATACATGAAAATACTGTAATTCATCCTTTTGTCACAATGTTTTCATAAGTCCTTTGCAAGGCAGAAAGTCATCATATGAGGTATCTAAATTTGAGTTATGCTCTGTGAAAAGGGGGTTTAATGCATCTGCAATAAGTATCCACCCATGTCAACCCACACAGGCTGACACGGATCAAACTTTTTTCCTTTTGGTAAATTTTCTACATGTATAAGGACCAATCTACCCCATGATTCAGTCGGTTGGTAGACAAAATGACTTTTATGGATCCATAATTATGTGATGTCTTGCTTGTTATAATGCATCATGGAGATGCATTGAGTCCCCTTTCACCAGTGCACCACTCACTGACACTATAGCTGTTGTTCAGTACCTGGATTCACTATAACATAGTAAACATTTTCCTCACTACCCGATGGTCGAGGAATTGTTATAACTTGAGTTTCTTCTCCTGAAAGAACAGCATTCCTTATTGTCTCCGTGAGCATCTTCTCATCAGCAGAGTCAACTTTTCCCGATTTACTCAATTCGTCAGCGATCTTACCAGTGATTTCCTCGACTAACCTTTCATCTGTTACTTCAGTTACTTCATGACCAGCTACTTCATGTTCTATACCTTCATGTTCAGTTGTATATATAATCTCCTCAGTCTCCATGATTTCTTCCTTGATAGGTTTTGTCTTGTTTACCTCAGATACTGCTGCTTCATATTCATCTCGACTGATCTCCATTGCATTCTGACCATTTGCTGGGCAGTGACTCTTGTGCTTTTTTAGGGAAGTTTTCCATTTCAGTAGCTTACCACATCCACATCTATAGGATGGCAGGGTCTTTCCATGTACATTAGCTATGTGAGCTTTTCTTGCATAAGGATTTGCAAACCTTTTGTTACAAGTATCACATTCATAAATTAATGGATTCACTCTCTGACACATTCTTGCATGAACATATAGCCCACCCCTTGAATAGTAACTATTACCACATATTGTACACTGGAATGGCTTATTTCCAGTATGTTTATTCATATGATAACCAAGTAACCTAGGTCTAGAAAACTTCTTCCCACAAATATCACATTCATGAGTATTTAAAGGCTTTTTGAAGTGCACCATAGACCTATGCTCTTTCAGTTGATCGCTTCTCTTAAAGCCATGGCCACAAATCTCGCAGACGTGGTCGCGAGTAGTTTTCTGCGGCCTTCGCTTCTTTCCCTCATGTATATGCTTAATATGGTCTTTTAGGTAATCTGGTTGTTTGAAATGCTTATCGCACTGATCACAGTAGTACCGTCCAGATTTCACATCAAAAGAGTGCTGTTTTAACATGTGTTCTGTATAGTCTGTTTCATCCTTCAACACTTGATCACATTCCCAGCAACGCATCACTGGCTCTTGATCTTCAAGTACTTCCCCCTCATTTAAAATCCCATCTACCATTGTACTGTCATCCATTTTCTCTGTTCTATCCTCTACTTTATTCTCTGTATCACCAGTCTTATTATCTACCTCATTGCCTATCTCCTTGTCTGTATTTTTCTCTTGCATTTCATTTTCTTCATCTTCTTTGGCTTCTATTTCATCTGTTTTGGCATCACAATTCTCTGTCTGCCAAAATTTACAAACAGATACTCCAGCATGACTAAAGCCAAGATTTACAGTACATTCTTTGAGCAATAATTAACCCTCTTCCAAACAATCCTGAGTTTTAATGACCTCAAAAAAGAAGGCTTTTGAAAAAATTGTTGGAAAAAAAGAAATTGCTGGTTACCAGCTTTTTGTCTTTTTCCTACAATGTTTTCTTCCTTTTAATTGGAAAACCCCTTCATCTGAGCCAGATTCAGTTTGCCGTCCACAAATGTTCTTAATTTGGAAATGTTGTCTTCTGGTAAAGAATTAGCCAAGACTTACAAAAACTTTTTCAAGCAAGAATTAACATTTTGATCTTATATCACATGAGCATAATAATTACCAAAAACATATCTGTGAGTCATCATATAATCAGTGTCTTCCAGAGTTTCATCAAAGTTTAAATCCCAGCTTGAACAGCTATGGGATGTAAATAAGTATATCAAACAAGCAACTCAAATATCTTGCGCTGTTGTGTTGACCTTTTTTAGACCTTTATTATCTTGTTTGTTTGTATTTGAGTTTAACACAGTTTCAACAGCTTAGGTCCTATCACGGCGGCCAGTGCACATACCCATGTGTTTCCTGGCTTTCTTATACCAGTACTGACACAATTTTCTTTCCAAGTCACAGACTACATGCATCAGAGGTGAGAGGCAAAAAATCACCGGAAAGAAAGTTTGCCTCAAACCTGCAACTACCAGGTCACAAGCCAGATATGCTAACCACTGGGCTACCAGGCCGAGCCTTTATTATCTTCCGACACTAAAATGTTCTTTGATCTTTGAAAGTCTATCTATCTTGAATTTTTCCCAGTTCATATTTCTTTCAATATGTAAATATTTTTTATTTTCTTCCCTTGATCTTACCACCCTTTTAATTATTTTGTGCTTTTCTGAATCAATTTATCATTACTTGAACATCTAATATTTGCAGACAACAAATGAAATGTAGCGCACTTGATGGAATTTGCCTTTGAATGAATGAATGAATGAATGTTGTTTTTATGGCGCATCGACAGCTTTGGTCATTTAGCGCGCATATCTGTGTTGAAGGAACGATTAAGGCGGATTTTTTTCTAAAAAGATTTGAGACATGCTGACAGTAAAAGAGTTAAATTAACCCTATCGCACTCAGACCGGCCGATACCGCCTTACCTTTATCTCCTCAGAACGCCCGATACCGCCCTTTCAATCTATCCTCAAACCGCCCGCGGCCGCCCGATTATACCGGGTACATTACATCCTTTTGTATTCCTTTATTTACACCAAAAACTACCGTTTCACAACACAAATCATTAAAATGTATATTTCTCCCTATTTTTCTACAAGAATTACCAAAGTACATGTTGTTTTGTCGTAGATATTTAACTGAAAACGAAGGCCAATTATGACTCGCTAAAATTTTTTCCTCGTGTCCTCGCCTGGGTAAAATCCATTTAATTTCCTTTTTTCACCAAAATCTTTCGTTTTAAAGCTCAAAATTCTGAATTAATAAACTTCTCCACATTTTGAAACTTGAAAATTCTTCCTAATATACATTAATAACAGATATTATAACCAAATTATCGGTGATTTATGACTCGCCATTTTTTCCCCTTTGTTATGCAACTTTCAAAATGACGCCATATTTCACTCTTAAAATCCGGTTTCTTCCAGTTTTTCTCGGAAGTCTTGGGTGATTTATGCGCGTATAACTCTGCGCATTGACTAAGCGTCACCTACCCATTTCATAACAATATTTCACGAAAGTCAACGACACAAAAAAAACTACATATATATAATTGAAATATAATACTTGCCTTTAAATTTCCAGCGAACTTTTACTTATTTCCAGTGAACTTTATTAGAAAAAATTTCGACGAAATTTTAAGGATTTGGAGTTACACTATGAAGGACCAAAAATGGAGTTTGTTACCGACGAAAGGAACTCGGATTTGGACAGCAGTTTCAACAGCGGATTCGACGAGGAGACCCTACAGACAGCAGAGGAAAGAAGGAGAAATTTTGATGACAGCGACATTTCAGACATTTCTGATTGGGAGATTTCCAGCGTTTCACACAAGATTGTCTGTTGCAGTTTTTCGCAAAAATTGGAACACACACATGGTCAGATGTTTGAGGACGACTTTTTCCAGACGATTGCTGACCAGACTAACTTGTATGCAGAACAACAACAACAGATGAATGGAAGAGACACCAGATAGATAGCCACGACGATAGATGAAGTACGGGCCTTCTTCTGCCTACAGATCATCATGGGGATTCACAGACTACCGGAATACAGCCACTACTGGGCCGACGACAGGAATCTGAATGTCCGTGGTGTATCAGAAGGCCAGATACGAGAAGCTCAACCAGTACATTCACCTTACCAACAACAGCCAGCCAGAGACAGCCCAGACTACGACCCACTATTCAAAGTACGACCACTTTTAGACATGCTGAACAGAAATTTTCTACGACACTACACACCAGGAAGAGAACTGAGCGTTGACGAAGCGATGATAGGATTCAAGGGGAGATCACTGCAGAAACAGTACATGCCAGGAAAACCGACCAAATGGGGGATGAAAGTTTGGCAGCTATGCGAATCAACAACAGGATATACTTCACAGTTTCAAGTCTACACCGGAAGAAGAGAAGCCAACCAAGACCACAGAGCCCTAGGACACAGAGTTGTGATGGACCTACTACAGCCACTACTGAGACGGAACTACCATGTATACTTCGACAACTTCTTTAGCTCTATACCACTTATGGAAGACCTGACCAGACACCAGACCTATGGATGCGGAACCTTACGACTCAACAGAAGAGGATTACCACCAGCCCTGAAGAACGCCAAGCTGAGGCACCCTGGAGATACGCTGAAACAACAGAAGGGAGATTTACTTGTGACTGTATGGAGGGACAAACGACAAGTTGCCATCATTTCGACCAACCAACAACCGACAGACAGCATGCACCAGCCAAGAAGAGGAGCACCAATCAACAAACCAGACGCCGTGACCAACTACAACAAGTTTATGGGTGGAGTGGATCTAGCCGACCAACACAGAGCCTACTATTCAACTGGACGGGAACACAAGAAATGGTGGAAGTACATCGTGAATTACTGCTTAGACGTTGCAATTGTGAATGCCTACCAACTCTTTGTCGCCTCAAACCAGCCCATGCCAAAGTCATCAAGGAAGTACACACATCTCGCATTTAGACTACAGATAGCAGAAGGACTAAAAAAATTCAGTGTTTGGATATAATTGTGATTCGATATCTTCTTGTTGGATATAATACTAGTGGTTCAATATAATAGTGATTGGATGTATTTCATGAAGAATAGATTTACGCAAGTATATGTTGTTAATCTAACTATTAACAAATGTTCTGTTCTGTTTGTGTTTTAACTTTGTTTTTAACATTTATTACTAACATTGCAGGTACTTAACCCTTTACCAAACGACAAAATTTTAGACTAGTCCAAATTGAAAGCAATTGCAGACAACATATTACATGTCACTCAAAACATAAAAATTTGTCTTTCAAAGGGCTGAAAACACTGTGGGAAAAGAAGAAAATGCTGGTTACCAGCATTTTCTTTTTCCCACAATGTTTTCAAAAGGCTTCTTTCTTAGGGTCGTTAAAATTAGGGATTGTGTGGTAAAGAATTAAAGTGTTAACTTTGGGTAAATTTTCCCAAATAGGGGTGGTCATTTCTTTTTGTAACTACTCCTGCTATATTTGCAGGAATTGTTTAGTTATTGTTTTATTTTATAGCTAAATAATTATTCTTTCAGATAAAAGCTTTTGATTGGTGATTTTAGTGTTAAAAGTAAATAATTTGGGAATTAAACTAAGACAAACCAACATTTTTTTTATTTTTCTTTAACTTTTTTAATTCATAAGCAACACACTGGAAATATCATAAACAGACAGCTTCACTGTTCGACAGGAAATTAATCTACCTGCAAAATAAAAAAAAAATTATTAAAATCTGATGATTATTAATCGAGATATGACCTTTTAAAGACACATACCCCACAGTGAACTGATTTTGGGTAAAAATAGCATGAGGACAGGCAAGTCATAAACCCAATATTGGATAATGAGATAGAGGCTTATCAGTTATTGGTGCATCAGTGCAATAGGGTTAAGAAGGATCATGTGAGATCTAAGTATGTATAAAAGATATAATTGAGCAACAGGGCTTCCCTATTAACTCAAAAAGGTTTTGAATAATGATGTTAAGACTGTGATAAAAAGATTTGAACAGTCTTAAATTGATAATAAAGGAGTCTTTAAATGAAGAATGAATGTCTCCAATGAGATAAGATGCCCTCAAAAGAGGTAATCCTCCCATTAAGGAGATGTAAACTTAAGATTGTGATAAAAAATTTGAACAGTCTTAAAATGATAAGAAAAAGTCTTTAAATGATGAAAGGTTATGTGTAACTGATAATGTGCATAAAATATAATATTGAGTGGCTGGGCAATCCCTGCCTACTCAAAGTAAAGAATGTAAAAAGGTGGATAAGAAACTAAAGAGTAAATATCACAGTTTATTGTAAATGCCAATCTCCTTTATGAAAGCGATAATAGATTCAACGCTGACAGAATCAAAGAGATTTTTTAAACTATCGACGTTGAAATATTTTGTACGAACTGGCTGAAAGTCAATGCAATCTAGTAGAATGTGTTTTATAGAGAAGGGTGCATTGCATGGAATACATTCAGGGGCATCATCTCTGGTCAAGAGCCAGGAATGTGTAATGCGTGAATGGCCAATTCGAAGTCGTGCAATTATCACTTCTTCTCGACGAACAGACCTGTAAACGGGGTACCATTCACCGAGGGAAGGTTTAACTGAATGTAGTTTATTGAAAACATCAGCATCCCACTGGGATTGCCAAGAAGATTGGATATGTGTTAAAACAGAGGATTTAAAATCAGTGTGTGGAACTTTAAAATCTGAAATGGGAAGGTTAAGTGCAGATTTGGCAGACCTATCGGCATTTTCATTGCCTTTGATGCCTACATGACTTGGAAGCCAGCAGAACACCAATCTATTCATAGAAGAAATTTGTGAGATCCTTTCAAGTAAAGTACAGATCAAGGGATTCTCAAGTCGTTGATATGAAAGGGCCTGTAATGTTGACAAAGAGTCCGAAAAGATAATGAAACGGTTGGAATTAGAATGTTCAGCTAGATTAAGGGCAAGATCAATAGCTTTAATTTCTGCAGAGAAGATAGAGGAATTGTTTGGAAGGCGGCACTTTAAGCTCCTTTCTCCATAAATGGCGGCAGCTGCTACAGAATTTCCTTCTTTTGATCCATCTGTGTATATTGGTTTGAAGGAAAAATAATGCTCCTTTATCTCATTGTATCTAGCGTGAAACACAGTTCTATCCGTGACTGACTTTTTGTCGGATGCAAGGTCAAATCTGAATTCTGCACTGTTTAGTGTCCATGGAGGGATTTCAGAGATTTTATAATCGGCAATAGACTCAGTGTCTATGCCAAGGTTATCTACAATGGGCTCCATGCGGATACCAAATGGAGGAATAACATTTGGTTTCCTTTCAAAAAGACGTTTATACTGAGGTTTAAAAACAACTTTATGAGTTGGATTAAAACGATTTGACTTCAGTTTTAAAAGATATTGAAGTGAGAGTTTTTCCCTCCTGTAAGAAAGAGAAGGTTCATTAGCCTCAACATAGAGACTATTGACGGGAGAAGTTCTGAAAGCTCCAAGTACAAGACGCAGGCCTTCGTGGTGTATAGGATCGAGAATTTTAAGACAAGATTTACGGGCTGATCCGTATACAATAGATCCATAGTCTAATTTGGAGCGGACTAAAGACCGATAAAGCCGCAAGAGGACTTTACGGTCTGCTCCCCATTCAGAATGGGCCACAACCTTTAAAAGATTAAGAGCCTTCTTGCATTTCTTTTTAAGTGCAGTGATGTGAGGAAGGAAGGAAAGCTTTCTGTCAAAGATGACTCCAAGAAATTTAAACTCAGAAACGACTTCAATTTTAGTTTTGTCCAAATACAGTTCAGGGTCTGGATGAACACCACGTAAATTACAAAGGTGCATGCATTTTGTTTTGGACTTGGAAAATTTGAAGCCATTTTCTTCAGACCACGTTTGGAGTTTGTTGAGACACTGTTGAAGTTGTCTCTCAATAATATTCATATTTCGAGATCTGAAGCATATAACAAAGTCATCAACATAAAGAGAACAGTCTACACCAGGACAGATAGCTTTAACTATACTGTTTATTTTTACACTAAAAAGTGTAAAAGAGAGAATACATCCTTGGGGCACACCCATCTCCTGTTCACGGGCTCCCGAGACAGTATTACCAACTCGGACGCGGAAAAGACGTTCATCCAAGAAGGCTGAAATAAAAAGAGGAAGACGGCCTCGAAGACCAAAGTCATGTAAGTCTTTAAGAATTCCGTATTTCCAAGTCGTATCATAAGCGCTTTCAAGGTCGAAAAAGACAGATACTACATGTTGTCTATTAATAAAGGCTTCTCTGACAAAGGTTTCAAAGCGGACAAGATGATCGATGGTACCACGCTGGCGACGAAATCCACTCTGTACATCAACGATAAGGTTGTTTTTCTCTAAAAACCAGACAAGCCTGTCGTTGACCATACGTTCCAGAGTCTTGCAGAGACAACTAGTAAGAGCTATTGGACGATAGTTGGCTGGGTCACTAGCATCCTTGCCAGGTTTTGGGATAGGAATGACTAGTGCCTCTCGCCAGGACGAAGGAAAATCACCGGACTGCCAGATATCATTAAAAATATCAAGTAAAACAGAGAGAGAAGTAAAAGGTAAGTGTTTTAAAAACTGGTAATGAACTTTATCTCGGCCAGGGGAAGGATCGTGAGCTCCATTCAGAGCAGATTTTAACTCTTTAAAAGTGAAGAGTTTATTATAGTGCTCTGAATTAGAAGAATTGAAATTAAGTTTTTTCTTTTCTTCTCTGGCTTTATTCCTCTGAAACTTTTCAGAATAGTTTGCAGAGGAGGACTTTTTACAAAAGGTGTCAGCAAGAGCATCAGCTATATCCTGGGGGGTTTCCAACGAAGTATTGTTAACTTCAAGGTGACTGAGAGGGGGTTGGCCTTTGCCATTGATCTTTCTGATCATGTCCCAGGTTTTTTTAGTAGTAGTTCTACTATTTAATTTAGAAACATATTGCCTCCAAGCCTTGCGCTTACTTTCTCTAATGGTACGACGAGCCTTTGCCCTGGAAATACGGAATAGGTTATGATTTTCTTTGGTAGGTCTGAGGTTAAACTTTCTAAGGGCTTGTTTTCTGTCTCTGACAGCCTGTTTACAATCTTCATTGTACCAAGGCTTGTCAGGACGTTTTGGATTTGTCGAGGTCTGAGGGACAGACTGTTTAGCTGCATCAATTAACAGCGAAGTAAAAAGTTTTGCTGGATCATCGCAATCTCCAAACTTGTCATGTGTAATGGTCTGTTCACAGAGGGTTTCAAATCTGTTCCAATTGGCTTTGGAGAGCTTCCATTTCTGCGGTTTTATGCTGCTAGATGGTTGTGTAGATGAAAAGATAATAGGGAAGTGATCACTTCCACACAAATCCTCTTTCACTTTCCAAGTGAAATTGGGAAGTAAGACTGGGCTGCATAAGGTTAAATCTATAGATGAGTAAGATCCGTTTGCTGGATGTAGGTAGATTTTGGACTTGTTATCATTCATGAAAGACAAAGAGTTGTTCGAAATGAAGTTCTCCAACTGTAAACCTCTCTGGTTAGTGTCATCACAACCCCACATAACATTGTGACCATTAAAGTCCCCAGCAAGAATATAGGGGGATGGCAATTGGGAAATGAGATTATTCAGATTGGTCTCATTAATAGGTGTGCTCGGGGGGAGATATAAAGAACATAGTGTAACGGCACTGTGTAAAGATAATCTGATGGCAACAGCTTGCAAGTTTGTGTTAAGAGAGATAACTTTATGAGGTATGTTGTTATTAACAATAACAGAAACACCACCTCTAGCTTTCTCGCCTTCGGTAAAGACTTTATTGTAAATTGAATGGTATTTGATTGAGATATCATCCTCCCGTTTAAGGAAGGTTTCTTGAAGACAAACAGCAACTGGTTTGTGATCACTAATTAAAAGGGAAAGTTCGTCAAAGTTTGACTTCAGACCTCGACAATTCCACTGGATTATGGTATCCATTGTGCATGAAGAAAGTATAAAAGCTAAAGTAAAAAAAGAGGCCGTAAACCAATACATTTTAAAATAGATTAAGATTTAATTATAGATGTCTCGGGTTTGGACGTGTGCCAAGTGTCAGTGTCCTTGTTCCAAGTATCTTTAGAAATGGACCAGATAGAGGCTTCTGAATCTGAAGCCTCACCTTCCAGATTTTCAGTATCTGCATCCATGTCCTCTAACTCCGAAAATCTGTTGGAGGTAGGGACCGGATCATCTACTGTGACTGCTATTTCACAGGATTCATGTTTATCTCTAGACTGTGGTTTAGATTTTGAGGAAGATCTTTTTGGTGATCGGGGTACATGATACGATTTGTTGTCTTTAGGTGGAGCGTTAGATTTATTTGTAGACTGTGAAGGTTGAGGTTGGGGTTTCTTAGGAGGCTGTTTTGAAGGGGCAGATGGTTTTGAAGGTTTTTTTGAAGAAATATTTTGCGAAGAGGTAGACGGCTTTGAAGGTTTTTGTGTAGAAATACTTTGAGAGTCTGTGGGTTTTGAGGTTGCAGGAGGGGTTTTGTTTGTTTTTGACGCAGATGGAGAGTCAGGAATTAGTTTGGACAAGGTGGATGGAGGGAGAAGTTCTTTCAGCTCAGTAGCTACGTCAGGAAATTTTTGAAGAAGAACTTTCGCAAGAATTTTACAAGTGCTGCAGTCGTCCTTTTCAGTTGACGAGCCAACAACACCTGCATAGCTAGGACTAGAAGAGGTTTTTTTGCGCTGTTCAAATATTTTCCTTGCTTCTGGAAAGCTTACATTATTGTTGTATTTAATGGACAGTATTTCTTTTTCTTCTCTCCATACAGGACACTCTCTTGAAAAAGTAGAGTGTGGAGACTTACAATTAATGCAAAGAGGAGGATTTGAACATGTAGTACTGTCATGGTCAGGTCCTTGATGAGCACATTTAGAGCATGTTTCTTGGTTTGGACATTTACTGATGTGATGGCCGTACCGCTGGCATTTAAAACATCGCAAGGGATTTGGCACATACACATCTACTTTTACAATTTGAAAGCCTACCTTGATTGATGTTGGAAGAACAGGTGAAGAAAATGTTAAGATGTATGTATTTGTGAGTCTCTGTTCTCCATCTCTGCGTACAGAAATCCGTTGGACATCGGATACACCTTGTTGTTTCAGATTATCTTTAATTTCTTGCAAAGAGTTGCAGTAAGTAAGCTCTTTGCATCTAATTACTCCTTTGCAAGAATTTAGTGAAGGATGTGGGAAAATTCTAACATCTGTGTCAAAGAATTTTGTGTTTTTTAAAAGATTCACAGCTTGTTGATTTGTAAGACATTCAACTAAAAGGGTCTGGTCTTTGAGTTTTTTAACAGATTTTGGAGTTCCAAGGATGCTGGTAATTTGTTTTTCTATTACGAAAGGAGATAGTTTGGTTATGGGTTTTGAAGGATCTTGGGACTGAATAACGATAAAACGCGGAGAGTGAAAAGAAGAAGTAGAAATTGAAGGTTCAGTTTCGGACTCGCTGTCTGATAAAGGGCGTTTGCTTTCATTGAGCTTGGCCTTTTTTTGTGACGCCATGTTTGTGTATAAAATTTCATCACCGATGCTCCCCACCCACCACGGAGTCCAACAAGGGGTCATGGTCTGGGGAAAGCCCATTCGCAGACCATGACAGGGATACATCAGTGGTATACTCGGTATGAAAGGGCTAGACTGGACAGATATATTCTCGCAGAAAGTCTTACCAAGCTTAGACGATCATTGAGAGGTTACAAATGTCAGCCAAACACCAAAAAACTTTCACCCGATTGACCCATGAGCCACCGCCTTCTAGGGCAAAAACAAGAAATCTGGAAAGAGTGTGGATTAAATATGGAGAAGATAGTAATTTTAATTGAGAGAAGGCTGCGAAAGAAAGAACATATTAGATGCCCTAGGGCAAGGCATGACCAGCCGATTGATCAGGACGGGCCTTCCTGACCTCTCGTTTAGTTCAGTTCAGGGCCAAAGTGGTGTGTTGTGAAAACAGAGCTATCAAAAGGCCGAGCCCCGAATCCACTCAACCACCAGGATCCCGTCATCAAACGACACGAGTTGCAGCCCACGGCAAACGGGCAGGCACAGTGGGGGGGTCTTACCCCTTCTGTAGTGCGACAGCTGGGCAATTTCTATCCCCCCGCCCAGCTGGGGGAAAATTTGCCTTTGATATGAAAGAAAACATAGGTGGGAAAAGAGAAAGTACTAGAAAGCAGTATTTTCTTCTTTTTCCACAATGTTTCCAAAAGCTTTCTCCCTTATGGTTGTTAAAAGTCTGAATTGTTTGGTACAGGGTTACCAAATAATCCTGTGTTTTAATGACCCCGGGGTGGCTGACTTTAGCTGGTAACCAGCATCTTTTCCCATTTCCACAATGTTTTCTGTCCTTTCAAAGAAAATCCTTCCACATGTTTTTCTAGCCACATTTGTCGTCTGCAAATGCTGTCACTTTGGGAAGAGTTTAAACTTTCGTCATCTGATAAAGAGATAAAGATGTCCACCACAAATACGTGTCGGAAGATTTTAGAACAAAAGATTCACTTACATCTGCCACTGACTCTGTTCCATCTAGTTTTGGTTTATCAATATCAGCATTCTTTTCTGCTTCATCAGCTGTTTTTGCTGGTGTTAGTGTTGTAGTGCTACTTGTAGTACTAGAGCCTCCAGTGCTTTTTCTGGCCCATTTCCTTCTAGGTGAGCCCAGCATGGCATCTGTATTGTCCATTCTTTCATTGTCTTCAGATTCCAAATTATCATCTTCCTCTAGTCTTTCCACTTTCACCTCTTTGAGGGGTTTTGTTACATTTTTAGCTTGTTTGGTGCTTGTTTTGTTTCCCATTTGTTTGACATCTGTGCTTTTTTTGAAAGTTAATAAGGTTGGTCCAAGTTTCTCAGTAAGTGATGATAAATCTGTATGAAATTGATAAATGATAACATCAGTCGGCAATCTTACTAGATATAATGACAAAACCTAATGAATGTGCCATGATGGAGATAAGAAAACTGCCTTTATTGAATGCAAAAAATAGTGTAGAAAAGAGTAATTGGTTAAAACGGGCAATTCCTCCTACTGCCAGTCAAGAGCTGACATCTGCGGGGGCATAAAACAGGTTGTGGTATTTATGTTGCTATGGATTAATAACTGCATTTGTCATACTTACCTTTCTAGATGTAATATGTTTGATAAAATAGATGATTAGACAGAACTATCAAGTAGAAAGTCAGCTATTTTAGGGCACATTCATCTGATCGGTCAGTTTCTTGATGGCACTTATGCTCTTATCTATAGCTATCAAAACTAGAACTTTCGCAAAGCGGACAAATACCCCCCACCAGCACCTTGTCACTGAATCTGCACAATCAGAAAATGGAAATGATTTTCAAAACATAGTTCATCCGTGACCTTGACCTTTGACCTATGTGATCCCAAAATAATTTGGCACCTCTTTGTGGCATGAGCAACACTTGTATAATGTTTCACAGTCCTAGATCAAATGACTTTTGAGTAAGAGCATGGAAATGATTTTCAAACACAGTTCACCCTTCACCTCGACCCATGCAACCAAAAAACAATAACGCACCTCCTTGGGTCATAAACAACACTTATTTAAAGTTTTAGGTCAAATGGCTTTTGAGTTAGAGCAAGGAAACCATTTTCAAACAAAGTTCACCTGTGACCTTGACTTTTGACCCATGTGACCAAAAAACAAAAGCACCTCTTTGGATCATGAGCAACACTTGTATAAAGTTTCAGGGTCTAGATCAAAAGGCTTTTGAGTTTGAGCACAGACACAAATTGACAGACGGACAGACAGACAAGGTGAAACCAGCATACCCCGCTCTACTTCATAGGTGGGGTGTATAACAATGCCCACTAGCTGGCATACAAAAAGACATTTAATTCCCTATACCCTAGTATCAAATGTTTGCTGCTTAAGCTTGTTTAAAGGTACGTGCTCAAATCGGAGTGGAAGATCAAAGATCAGCATTATCTGTTAAGTAGGGGCGTTCCACATAGTGCTTCTTTTCATATACAAGTTCTGTCAATCAATGTTTTGAGATAATTCAAATGATTTGCTCCAACAGCCAAATATTGAAGTATACAGAAACTCAAAATCTGTTACAATAAATTGCTAATTCTGAATTTGCCATTATATGTTTTGGTAATAAAAAGACAATAGTAATGCTTGTGGCACTTGTAATACTCTAGTAGCTATAAGTAAACATCTGACAGTAACTGGCCCTTTAGAAATTTGAAAGCACAGTTAGCCTCACTAGAATTTGACCAATCAGATAACCCTTTACCAAATGACAAAATTTAAGACTGGTCCAAATTGAAAGCATTTGCAGACAACAAACCATATGTGATCCAAAAAAGGGTTTCAGTCTTTGAAGGGTAGAAAACATTGTGGGAAAAGGAGAAAATGCTGGTTACCAGCATTTTCTCCTTTCCCCACAAAGTTTTCAAAAGGCTTTTCCTCAGGGTCATCAATACTCAGGATTGGGTGGTAAAGGGATAAAACATCCTAGAAACAGCTGACTACATTCGGATATTATACTAGTAAGAGCTCTGTCCCATGAGCTAACTGATTGGGTTCATATAGCAAAATAGGAACAGCTATTGCCAGGACAAAGGTTTTATGTGAAAGCCACCAGTAAACAAAGAAGCGAGACCAGATAAACACATCTATATGCAGGTAGGTAAACAATCTTTCTGTTTAATTCTGTTACAGATAGTATTTAAATCTTTACCAGATGACAGAATTTTATACACGAGAAAATAGAGACCATTTACAGACAACAACCTTAATATGGCTCAAAGATGAAAGGTTAGAAAACATTGAGGGAAAAGGAGAAAATGCTGTTTACCAGCATTTTCTCCTTTTCTCATTATGTTTTCAAAAGCATTCTTCCTCAGCGTTGTTAAAACTTGGGATTGTGTGATGAAGAGTTAACCCTTTCCCAAACAAGCCCTGGTTTTCACGTGTCTGCAGTACAAGCCTTTTGAAAACACTGTGGGAAAAGGAGAAATTGCTCGTAATGAGCAATTTCTCCTTTTCCCACAGTGTTTTCTACCCTTTTTGAGAACTTTCTGCCATTTTCATCAAATTTAAAATTGTCGTCTGCAAACTCTTTCAATTTGGACCAGTCCAAAATTTGTTGTTTGGGAAAGGGTTAAACAATCATTCTATTCCAAGTTTTCTCTACAATTAAAGAGTATTCTTTTTCAAACAAGGTTTTAAGTTTCAACCCTTTACCATACAACAAAATGTTATACTTATCCATAATGAAAGCATATGCAGACATTATCTCAAATATGACTCAATGATTGATTGATTGATTGTATTGGAGTTTAATGCCGTTTTAACAGCTTAGGTCAGTGCACCTACGCATGTATTTTCCTGGCTTTCTCATACCATTACTGACACAACTTTCTGTCCAAGTCACTGAATACTTTTCTGACATGCATCAGAGGTGAGAAGCAAAAAATTGACAGAAAGAAAGTTTGCCTCAACCCAGTATAGAACTTGCAACCACCAGGTCACAAGTCAGATACGCTAACCACTGAGCTACCCTAGCAGACAAATATGGCTCAAAAGACAGGATTTGCTCGTGAATGAGTAGAGAACATTGGTACAAACAATTTCTTTTTCCCACAATGTATTCAAAAGCCTTCCTCCCAGAGATCATTAAAACTCAGGATTGTGTGGTAAAGGATTAAATCTAAGAATTATCTTCTTCCACCTTTCCTACTTGGGCATGTATTCCTTGACCACACAATCCTGACCTCTAACAACCCTTAGGTAAATGGCTCATGAAAATGCAGCAATTTTTCCTTTACCCACAAGTTTTTCCACCTATCCAAAGATGAATCCCATCATTTACAAAACATTTGGCAGATGCAAATCCTGGCAATTTGGAAAACTTTAAAATTTTGTCATCTGGTAAAGACTTAACATGGAACACACGTTCAATGCATACATGTACATGTAGTATTTAGTAGACTTGCACAGACCTTCACGTTAAAGGAGCCAAGACATTGGACAGGGCTGTGCAACTTCTATACAAACCTTTTCCCACATAGTCCCCAAGCACATAAATTTTAACCTTTCACCAAACGACACAATGTTGGACTGGACCAAACTGAAAGCATTTGCAGAGGACGTATTACACGTAGTGAAGGCGATTATTTTTGTCTTCATTAGGGTAGAAAGCTTGTGGTAAGAGAGAAAATGCTGGTTACCAGCATTTTCTCTTTTTCCGAAATGTTTTCAAAAGGCTTTTCCACAAGTTCGTTAAAAGGCAGCATTGTGCGGTAAAGGGTTAAGGTTCCATTTATGTCACAGCAAGTAACACCAGAACTGCACAAAACTGAAAAGAACTCAAACTTTTTTTTCAGCAAATATTTTTTCCAGCTCTGTATATGTATTTCATAATTCTATGCCATATAGCCTGACAAGATGCAACATATAAATCAAACAATTTAAATGATGTTACTTGGGCAAGCTAATAAATGTCAGGACATAGATATATATTTAAACTGTCCTTGAACAAATGGAAAAAAAAAAAATTCCACTCCCCAGCGACAAAATGGGATGCTAAATAAAGCTCAGCACATACCTGGCTTCAGGAAAGGCCATTCATTCTCTTGAAAAAACTCCACCAAAGCCCTTTCTTGTTCCAAAGTGACATATAGCATAATAAGATATGTTCCAATCTGAAAAAAAAAAAAAGGCCATTGGCGATGTGAAAAGAATTAGCAACAAGTTCTTTCATTGCTTAGATGAAGTTAAGACTACACTGACCATTGTAAGTTCAGTTCCAATTTCAAGACAAGCCATTTGATTGGCCAGGATGTTCTGTCTTAGCCAATCTGATAGCTACTCATGGAATGTGGAATCAAGACAATATTAAGACTTGACATTTTGAATTAATGAATACGATTCTACTTTGTTTGAATGATATTTTAACTTTTTACCAAACAATTCCCAAGTTTTAGTGACCTCGAGGAATAAAATTTTCCAAACTGTGGGAAAGTAGAAAATGCTGGAACCAGCATTTTCTTTTCCCACAATTTATATTCTACCCTTTCAAGGACAAATCCAACTGTTTGACCAATATGCAATTTGGCATGTGGTAATTTTGTCAATTTTGGACATGTCTAAAATTTTGAATTTTGGTAAAAACCTTTGCTCACAGAACTACATATTGGTAACATATACATACAACATACATACTTCACAATTCCTTACTGGTTCTGACTTTGACATAGGCTCCTTTCCCTGCGCTTCTTTCTTAGACGTCTTCTTCTCCTCTCTCTCCTCCTCCTCGTCATCTGGTTTCCAATCTGTATCACCTTGGTTTAATTTTTTATAATCAACCCTTCCCTTTCGCTTTGCTCTATTACCACTTCTCTTAGCATCTGACAGCATCTTGAGTTCGGAGTCCTATATTACAGAATAAAATTACCATTCACTTAAACTTGTTAGATTTCTCTTTAATATTGATTTCTATATTTTTTCAGTTATGTTGTAGAAACTACATTGTACTGCACCTATCCATGCTTCCCTAAAGTTTCTTCTGCCAGTACCACGCATAACTTTCTTCCCCCGCCACTGGCTGCTTTCTGACATAACCGTCATCAAAATACTGTTAAGCTGTGAAAAATGAAGTTAAATGTGTCTTAGACACATGTGTCAGGCTAGGTCTCTGAAAGGGTAAAATGCATGAAGGAACTGTTTTTTGGCGCATGGGTAGAATGCATTAGGGGAAAAGGAGAAAAGACTGGATAGAGGCATCGTCTTCTTTTCCTATAATCTTTCAACAGCTTTCTTCTTCAGGGTTGGTTAAACACTGAGGTTAATTAACCCTTTCCCAAACGACAAAATCTGGACTGGTCCAAGTTGAAAGAGTTTGCAGACAACAATTTTAAATTTGATGAAAATGGCAGAAAGGTCTCAAAAAGGATAGAAAACACTGTGGGAAATGGAGAAATTGCTCGTTACGAGCAATTTCTCATTTTCCCACAGTGTTTTCAAAAGACTTGGACTGCAGACACGTGAAAACCAGGGCTTGTTTGGGAAAGGGTTAATTAGATTTTAGACAAAATTGTATGTGCTTAAAATTTGACCCTTTACCACACAATCCTGACTTTTAATGACCCTGAGAAAGAAGCCTTTTCAAAACATTGTGGGAAAAGAAGAAACTGCTGGTAACCAGCATTTTCTTCTTTTCCCCACAATGTTTTCTACCTTTTAAGAGACAAATGTTATGTTTTGAGCTACATTTAAAATGTCGTCTGCAAATGCTTTGAATTTGGACTAGTCTACTATTTTTGTCATTTGGTAAAGAGTTAAGAAGTGCTGACATTTTAATGACTAAAGAAAATTATAAACAATGCATACATTTATATCTGCTACTGCCTGAGCCTTGGAAACGTGATGACTTGAGAGAATATGGCGTGTCAGATCATTCCTACCCCCTCTTCTTATTGATATGTCTGTACTACACAACTTGCAAAAGACATGATGTACCCCTTTCTTGCTCTTGGCCACACACTTGAACTCTGAAACCCACTTCTCTTGGAACTTGGAATCATTTGTCATTGTGTTGAATTTGTCTTAAGTAACCAACAACCTACAATAAATGCACTACAAAATTTGTACTTTGTATGGCAATGATATAAACCTATGTCAAATGATCCTATGTTTTAAGGACACTGAGAAAGAAGCCTTCAAGTCTGGTAACAAGCATTTTCTCCATTTTCCACAATCTTTTTTACTCTGACAAGGACATAATTCCTAAGTAAGAGCCATATTCAATTTTTCCTGTGCAAATGATTTCCATATGAACCACTCTTTATATCTTGCAATCATACTGAAATGTTCAGTGTTGTCATGTAATTTTGTGATAAGGCTGGATTTCCATTATCCGACTGCATAATCTGTTTGCGACAATGCAATTTTTATGACGCAAGTTCTGGTCCTGTTATTTTCCATACAACACATTGCGTTGTCCATCAATGTGACAGTCTGACTGCGACAAAAAAGTTTGCTAGATGCACCTTTTTTTTTCTTTGCAACGGACCATAGGATGGCATTTCAAGCACACATTGCGTTGTCCATCAATGCAAAAGTCTGATTGCAACAAAAAAGTTTGCTAGATGCACCTTTTTTTTCCACTGCAACGCACCATTGGATGGCATTTCAAGCACAATGAAAACAAAAGTTGCTGTTTAGCACTTATTGCCTCTCTTGTCACCCTTCTTGTAATTTCAGCTTAAACACATTCCAGAACGAAAGCAAACTGGGCTATGTTCAGTATAAAGTAACATGGAAAGTCTCCATCACTTATTGTAATTTGCACAGTAAATTTGTGCTGCCATAATTGTTTCTATTCCAGATGATACCCCTTACCCACCATCTATTCTTGTTTTCTGCATCTAAAATAAATGGTACCAGCCATTAACAACAAACTACAAACTATGGTATGTTCTGTTTCATCTGACATGTTTGCTATTCAGGAACCAGTTTCAAAAGACAAATCATGTGGTTGGTTTGTACATATAGAAAAGGGGATCCAAATGCGATAAATGGAAACACCAGTCTCAAACAGACGACACGGTTGGATGACAGACATAATGAAAACCAGCCTTATTGATAAAAATGATTACTGTTACTCTGAATGCTGTTGCCTTTCTATAGTCAGATGATTTAAAAAAAAAAAAAAAAAAAATCACCTACAACACTCCAAATAACCAGGAGAAAACTGGAGTAAAGGAGATGTCCTTTACATCAAGGTCACTTTTTGAATCTTGGCTTTTTTCAAATTGTCTTTCCTGTTTATCTATGCCCACATGCTTCGCAGAGTAGATACTTGTTTTGATGTAAATATGTGCTATCTCTAAAACTTGTGTATGGAGAGAATGCCTTTTGTGGCTGTAAAGCTACTACAAGTATTTTTAATATTTCAGTCGACACTCATTTTCAGCTTCTTGTATGCAGAAAAATGGAAGCATGACCCTTAATATTTTTTGTCTGCATCAGATGGGATGCAACTTCAATTTTGAAATTCAGAAGGTAAAAAGTTACAGCCCATGAACCTTTGATCAAATGATCATTGTCACGGCAGCTTTTTGGACACAATTATAAAGTTGAATTATGAAATATTAAGGTAAGTTTAAATGTCCTTTCTTGAAGGTGATTCATGCACATCTAGTTTTACTTTCTGAAAAGCTCTGTGACTGAAAATATGGTTTCATCTCAGTGTTTCCGCTTTCAGCAAGATCATGAATTTTGGGGGACTTCTGTGGTTCCTTGTTTGAAACTTTGTGGGTCATTCAGAAATTGTAAGAATCATGCTCTGTAACCTTTTAATTTTCTTCTTTTTGCAAATTTTTCCCCTTTGTGGATGTCGCATAATGTTTAAAGTGTTGTATGACAGTGTGATATTAAGGTTAAAGCTAGGCCCCATAGAAACTTTTATCTGTCATCCCGATTACTCCTGCGAGTCAGTGACCATGACTGAGCAAGGTCTAAAGCATGGACAAAAAAGTTCAAAGTGTCAATTCCATACAGTCATATATGCAAGATGACAGTGATGTCACTCAAAATAATGTCACGTTTTACACCAATACAGTGTAAATCCGAAACAAATAATTCTGTGGTAGAAAGTAGATTCAGTATGACTCTGCAGTTACATGTATTAACTTGACAATTTTCCAAGATAAAATTATATTAATTGAATCAACTTTTAGGTTACTTCATAGCACTGTTTTATGTTGCGTCAAGGAATATCCAATGTATTAATTGTGTTGCGTCAGCCTTTCATTTTCTGTATCAAAAACGTGGAGTTTCTGAAATGCTGTTCATCTTCTTACAAGACAATGAATGTATATTATATATTGGAATTTAAAAAAAAAAAAAAAAAAAAAAAATCCTGATTTTAAAGATATAACTAAACCTTAAAAATCAATAAAAGCCATAAGTGAACTTCTAAATCTATCAAGATAGCTCCTTTGACTTTATGCAGCTAACTTGAATTTGGCCTAAATACCAACGTGGTGTGACACTGCAAAGAACACCGTTAGATTAGCATAAACCTTAAATTAATGAGTTTGCAAGAATATGTCACAAAAATATGTCAGTGTTGAAAAGATCTTAAGCCAGGGCCCTAAAATCGCAGATGAGTCAGTGAAATGGCAACAACGGATGAATATCCGGTTTAAACGTCAGTCCGAAAATATAGCTACAGAGTATAACCTTTATGAAATTGCATAATTGTCATGAAAACAAAAATTAAATCCCAAAATATATAAAAAGAACGCATCTGAACATATAGTGTCAGCGAAAAACAAAAGTCATGAGCAATATGGAATTTTAGAAACACGTACAATCCTCGAACGCGGTGTACAGCTTAACTTAACACCACTTCCTTCTGTCTGGCACACTCCATTCTAAACACAGTAAACATTTCAATTTGTGTTTAATCGATTAAAATATTTTGCCTTTCAGTTGATACATTCTCTAGAGTGCACATATCCCCTCCTAACCACAAGGAAACTTTTTAGTTTCGGAAAGAGAAGAGAATGCAATGGGGAACTAACTAATGCCAATGACTTTGTGTTCAAATTTTAGATGTCTCGCTACGGTATCCAGTCATTTCGACACCCTGTCATTTTTACACTCTTTGGTCGTCTCGACCCCTATTTTGGTCATTTCGACACCCAAAAGATTTTTTTTTTTTTCCAAAAAATGGTCGTTTCGACACCTGCTGATTCCTCACTCCCTGAAAATTATAGGGGGGGGGGGGGGGGGGGGAAGGTAATTTTTTGCGCAGTATGTTGTAAGATGCGCTGATTTTAAAACTGTGGTGTATTTTTGCGGTATATACAGCGAAAGTCGCCTTTTTTTCCGATCTTCGTGTTTACTACTTTTATTTTTCTATTGCAGATGGGCAACTACGTGTACATATCTTGTTTGATACATCAGCGAAATTCTATATGAAAAGTTTGTTAAAAGCAGACGACAGATAGGTGTGTTATTTGTTAGTAATAGCCGAATATTTGTATCTAATTTTATGTTCTTTCATGTTGCTTTCATAAATGATAATTAAGAAACAAACTGTTGGTCAAGTTGGATTAATTGTTTTGTTTGATTTAATTTGTATGCGTTGATTGGTCTTCACAAATTATACCCCCCCCCATTGCTGTTTTGCTTTAATTTTGATGCTGTAGTCAACATTTTGTTCACGAAATGCCTTTAATGTAATTGCTTATAAAAAGATAAAAAGTAACATTAAATTTGTTGATGTTGTTTTGTGTTTGTTTACCATTGAAGTTTTCTAAATAAACGGGAGTTTGTAAAGGTAGTGTTCATTGTTTTATTGTTCTGCAATGGCAGATAACCGTGTTAAGTGTAGTCGGGAGGAGATAACCGGCAAGGCTTGACAACTTTTTTGGCCAATTATGCTTTCGGCCGCACCCCTTTTTTCCTCTTTTCTGCCGATTGTTCTTTCGTGCTTACCTGTGACTTTATTGATTCATCAGCAGTGCGGAAAGTCATTGATGAAATTATCAACAGCGGTAGGTGCCCGTGCCATCAATAGACCTGACCAAGGTGTGAAAACAACCGGTCACATACCGCGCAAAACAACGCAAATTTATATCGTAATGACACCTTCTTGATTGATTTCATAGTCTTTAAAGGAGACATATTTTGAGGGCAGTGTGAGGCGAGATCGAACTGCAGAAAACTGTCGTCCTATCTTGACTCTACACTATTCAACGTGTTGAAATTTTCTGACTTAAATAAGCCAGGGATCATATATACACCCTCAGGGATCATATATGTGTATATAAAATCCCTGAATAAGCTTCGCAAGGCAATTAGTTATGAGACTTATTTCGATGGAAAATTTCATATTACCGTAAACGTAGTTATTGCCGGCGTAAATCAGGATCGGAGTGCACCTAAGCGGATGATTACGCGTGATTTTGCTCATGTATGGAAACACTGGTAAAAGAAACTAAAGGGAAACAAGGACAGATGCAATGGTTGCCGCAAAATAATCGAAAGAATGTTGAAAACGGCATTTAACTCATGTATCATTCCATCGTCTTTGCCAGACTCTGACCACTGCGAACTATATCTATGAATCATGTGCGTGGAAAGAATAATGTGCGAAGTACTGTTAAAAGAAAGCCCGGCCGGGTAGCTCAGTGTTTAGCGTACCTGACTTGGACCTGGTGGTTGTGAGTTCAATACCTGGTTGAGGCAAACTTTCTGTCCGGCGATTTTACGCCTCTCACCTCTGATGCATTTGAGAAAAGTAGTCTGTGACTTGGAAAGAAAGTTGTGTCAGTACTGCTGTGAGAAAGCCAGGAAACACATGTGTAGGTGCACTGACCGCTTGATACGGCCTAAGCTGTTAAAACGGCATTAAACTCCAATTCATTAACAGCAATAACTGTGTTTCCTCACGTTTTGTATTGGTTAACTGGCATTTTTTCCTTTTCCCACAATGCTTTCTACTTGTATAACCAGACCTAATCTTCAGTCACATTATACGAGTCGTCAGCAAATGCTTTCAACTTCCGAAAGTCTAAAATTTTACTCATTTATTTAAATAGATATTCAAAGAGTTGACAACAAATTTTTGGCAGCTTACAGCAGACAACTTAACCCTTGATCACACAATGCAGACCTAAATTAACGACCCCGAGGAAGAAGCCTTTTGACAACATTGTGGAAAAAGGAGAAAATGCTGGTAACCTGCATTTTCTCCTTTTCCCACAATGTTTTCTTCCCTATCTGAGAAAAATCATATCATTTGAGCCACATTGAAATTGTCGTCTGCAAATGCTTTCAATTTGGTTGGGTCTAAAATTTTGTCATGTTGTATTTTGTCATGTTGTAAAGTGTTAAATACTATGGAGAGTTGAATATATATCAATGCATTTGGAATCACAGCTTGAGCTCATTCGGGCATACCTTGGGTGATCTGGTGATCAAGTCAAGTTGCATGTAGGTAAGGAATCTGCCGAGTTGGGACAAGTGAGGTTGAGCTAGTACTTGATCTATATCATTAAAACTCCCCCACCAACCAGCACACTTCAGTTAACTTCACCACATATAAAAGAAGAAATTGATAAAAAAGACATTTGCGTCCACCTGCCTTTACTATCCTATCATCTCATGTTGCCATTGACACTAATTACTTGAGTAAAACTCAAATTATTCTTTTCATTTTCACATTTTTTTCACATAGCTTTGGATAAAAAGAGTTGTTTGAAAATGAGTAAATATTTGTTACAAGCAACCCCTTCTTTTTCCCAAAATGTTTTCTATATCATTCATGGATTATTTTTTTATAATGTCCCTCCTTTGTACATCTATTACCCGTCTATTAACGGCCAAAAAATGCATGGCTTAAAGGAACCTACTGGCCAGATATAATTATGTGAAAATGTTTCCTTGACTTAATCTCAGAAGTGCAGCTATTGTGACCTTCACCTTGGACACTGGTATATGAAATCCTCTCTGCATGTAATCTCATCAAAGTAGATACATGGTGCATGTGCAGACTGGTGGGTATGTGAAATCTTTGGTCTGCATGTGTCTGAACAAGGTAGACACATCGTGTGTGAAGTATTTCATTTTCAAATTCGGACAAGGGGTTCAGGTGATATGAAAGGCTCAAAATTTTAGAAGACAGACAGGCAAGATAGGCATACAGAAAACTCCTTACAATAGACCCCCCCCCCCCCCAACTTAATAAAAGTAATATAAAGTAGAAGTATTTTGTTTAATCTGTTTTTGTCAAATGCTGTTTTAGAATCGCATAACTATTACAAAACGATCTTGCTCCGTAAACCTTCACCAAACAATCCTGGTGTTCATGACCCTGGGGAAAAAGACTTTTGAACACATCGTGGGAAAAGGAGAAAATGCTGGTAACCAGCATTTTCTCCTTTTCCCACAAAATTTTTTACCCTATCAGAAAGCTTAAGCTCATTTGAACGAATTTTGAACTGCAGATGTCTGCAGATGTTTTAAATTTGAAAAAGTCTAAAATTTGTCATTTGGAAATGGGTAAATGACCCGAGGACCAGTGTTTTCTCCTTTTCCCCCTAGTGTCTTCTAGCCATTCAAAGACCGGTAAAATAATTTGTGACATGTTTTATGTGTTATCTGGAAATGCTTTAAATTTTGATAAGTCTACTATTTTGTTGAATGGTAATGAGTTATTCATGTACAAAAACAATCCTGTGTTTAACTCTTTACCAGATGATAAAATTTTAAAATTGCCCAAATTGAAAGCAAATGCAGATTATGGATTAAATGTGACTCAAATACTTGAAATTGTCTTTGCAGAGGTAGAAAACATTATAGGAAAAAGAGAAAATGACCGGTAAAATAATTTGTGACATGTTTTATGTGTTATCTGGAAATGCTTTAAATTTTGATAAGTCTACTATTTTGTTGAATGGTAATGAGTTAATCATGTACAAAAACAATCCTGTGTTTAACTTTTTACCAGATGATAAAATTTTAAAATTGCCCAAATTGAAAGCAAATGCAGATTATGGATTAAATGTGACTCAAATACTTGAAATTGTCTTTGCAGAGGTAGAAAACATTGTAGGAAAAAGAGGAAATGCTGGTTGCCAGCATTTTCTCCATTACTCAATGTTTTCAAAAGCCTTTTTTAGCTCACCTGAGCACCAAACGCTCAAGGTGAACTACTGTGATTGTTCTGTGTCTTTTGCTGTCATCTGTCATCAACTTTTACCTTTGTTCGCCCTAGAGGCTGCATTTTGAGTCCGAAAATCATAAAAATCAGAATGTTTGTCTTATTAATATCTCAGGAAAAAATTCAACACTGTGTCATGTCAAGTCAAAATCTATGTCAACTGCTGCAGGTCAAGTCTTTGAAAAACCTTGAGTGCACTCTTGAGGCCACATTTTCAGTCCAAAACTCATAAAAGTTGATCAGAATGTTTGTCTTGATAATATCTTGACCAGTTTTAAAGGGGTCATGCAGGTCAAAAAGTAGGTCACCAGGTCAAATCTTTGAAAAACCTTGTGAACACTCTGGAGGCTACACTTTCGGTCCATAACTCATTAATGAATGTTTGTCTTGATGATATCTCCAAATAATTGGTCTGATTGGGTCAAAAACTAGGTCACCAGGTCAAATCTTTTGAAAATCTTGTGATCACTCTAGAGGCCACATTTTCAGTCCAGTACTCATGAAAGTCAGTCAGGATGTTTGTGTTGTTGATATGTGAGATGTCCATGAGAATGGGTCATGTTGGGTCAAAAGGGTAGGTCACTAGGACAAACCCTTAAAAAAAAGCTTGGGTACACTCTGGATGCCATATAATTCCATCAAATACTCATAAGAATTTGTCAGAATGTTTGTCCTGATGGTATGACATACCAGTTTTAAAATGTATCACATCTTGTCACAAAGTAGATCACCAGGACAAACTTACAAAAACCATGTGAACATTCTTGAGGCCACAAATTTTAAGTCCCATACTCATGAAAGTGGGTCAGAATGTTTGTCTTGATGATATCTCTGATTAATTTTAACCCTTTCCCACACAATCACGGGTTTTAACGACCCTGAACAAAAAGCCTTTTGAAAACATTGTGGGAAAAGGAGAAAATGCTGGTAACCAGCATTTTCTCCATTTCCCACAATGTTTTCTACCCATCCCAACACAAATTTCAATTTTTGAGTCACATTTATTTTGTCGTCTGCAATGCTTTAAATTTGCACCAGTCTAAAATTTTGTTGTGTGGTAAAGAGTTGAAAAGGGTATGCAGGTCAAAAAGTAGGTCACCAGGTCAAATCTTTGAAATCTTTCTGAACACTCTACAGGTCACATTTTCAGTCCAATATTCATGATTCAGTTGGTTGTTGTTGGGCAAAATGGATTTTATTGATCATGAGTTTATGATTATTTGCTTGATATAATACATCATGCTGATGGATTTAATCCCCTTTTGCCAGAGTGCAGCTCATTTGACTACATGGACACTCTCAATTAGGATAAAAAATAAAAAATAAATAAATAAATTAGAGGGTGTTTTTATCATGTTATTCAACAACTAGATGCCAGACATTGTAGATGTAAGATCAGACCTTACATTTTGTACTGTCTGATTTTGCTCTACACAGCAGCCTGATCTTGATCTGCAATGACTTCAAAAAACAACATTCCCCTTTACTCTCTAGGGGTAAGTTATGAGAAGAACTCTTTCCTCTAAAGTGACAAAAAGCATTTCATCCAAAATTACACACTTGTGTTGTGATTGTTAGGCAATTGTAAATGTATTAGGAAAACTATAATGGATGCACACAAAATAACCCGTTGACAAAATGTTCATTTCTTCATTATAACATAATATACATTTCCAGTCCCCCTGTCTTCAAATGCCTGTGTACCCAAGGAGGTTGTGCTTGAAATTTCCACAACTTGTTCATCAACCCCATTTACAAGATCTGCGAACATGTGATCATCAACATCCGACACATCCAATGCACCCCTAACAGTATTGTGATTTATTTCATTTACATCATTTGTATCAGTAAATATCATTTGTATCTCAGCTGAAGAGTCTACTGGCGGGGCAAGTTGTTGAAGATCACAGACACTTGGGTCATTTGTTTCCTTTATTTTACTGTCATCTTCAAAAGTACCAACAATACTTTGATCTATTTCTTTTACACTTTCACTAGCACTATCATTCATGTTTGACAGAAAATCTTCACGCTTCTTTGCATTGTCTAATTTGTCTTGGAATTTTTCTCCCAAATTAGCAGCTTGAAGTGGACAGCGACGCTTGTGTTTTGTGACAGAGGACTGCCAACGGACGACTGTTCCACATGCACACACTAGAGCGGGATCTGAATGTACTGCCTGTATGTGAAGTTTATAGTTGTGAATGGTCTTAATTTTTTTTCCACAGTGCTCACATGTTATCATTGAATCCTCACTCATCTCACAAGATCGCTTGTGATTTCTTAGTGTCACTTTGGAGAAGAATTTACCCTTGCATTTATCACATTCATATGGTTTGGTACATAAATGTTCTTTGTTTATATGATACTCTAGCATAAATGGACGATGAAATGTTTTAGAACAATGAGTACAAGCATGTTCTCTTAATGCAGAATTATTATGTTTCACTGCAATATGTTCATTTAAATGGCACTTCCTCTTGAAGTTAGAGCCGCATACTTCACATATATGATCCTTTCCAAGTTTTTTCTGTTTTGGTACTCCCAAATGAGCAACATCCCTGTGTTCTTTCAGGTAATCAGACCTTTTAAATATCTTGCCACAAAAATCACATATGTACATGTGCTTTTTGGCATAACTTTCTCCATGCTCATCTTTCAAATGCTTCTTGTACTCTGAAAATTTGGCAAACTTTTCCTCACAAAGACTACAGCCAAATGGTTGGACAACCTTCTGTCCATCATTTTCAACCTCATGCCTTTCTATGTGAATATTGAAAGATTTCTGAGAACTGAAGACTTCATAACAGATACTACATGTTCTCTGTGAACCAATTTTGTGTGACTTAAACGTTACAGGATGTTCTATTTCGTAATGACTGCCTAGAGTTAGCTTGTCTTCAGCATGAAATTGGCAAAGTGAGCAATCCAAGTTATCTGTCTCTTTCACATTTATTTTTGAATTTTCCTTGGGCACACTCTCCCATGTTTCAGAATCTTGAAAGTTTTCTTTGCAATCACTTTGTTCTAAATTTTCTGAATCTCCATTATCAGTCCTAAATTCTTCCTTCACTGTCACTATCTTTTTACCTTTTGTATGATGGCTTATCAGTTCATCTTCTAGGATTGAAGTGCATAGTTCTGTCTTTTTGCCCTGATCTGTCTCTTGTGCTTCACTTTCATTCCGTTTTCTTTTCAGCATAAGAGCTGACAGTAACGTCCCTATAACTTTTCTTTTTTTTGATAATCTTGCACTCTTTCTTATTGAAGATGACCTAATCGGCCGAGATTGTGTCTCAAATCTTTCGTGTCTACCTTTCCTCTTTGTGCCTACCTTGAAAATAATAAATATCTATACGTTTTTAACCCTTTACCACACAATTCTGCCTTTTAATGATCTTGATGAAGAAGGCTTTTGAAAACATTATGGGAAAAGGAGAAAATGCTGGTAACCAGCATTTTCTCCTTTTTCCATAATGTTTTCTACCCTATCAAACACACAAAGTCATTTTTTGAGCCACATTTAATATGTCGTCTGTGAATGTTTTCACTTCGGTTCAGTCCAAAATTTTGTCATTAGGTACAGAGTTAAACAAAGGACAGAACATTTTTCATTTTTCCACCTATATGCCAAAGAGAATTTTACCTCTTTTGTTTTTTTTTTCTTATTACTAACCCTTCTAATTGTCAAATGGTCTACAGACTTCTCTGTAGAATCAAGAATATCAATCACTGAAACAAGTAGAAAAATAACCACTACAAGCCATTTCTCTACTAGTTGCACTGTTTTCTTGCTGGTCCATGTCATCTCTACATCCAAATTTCAATTATGCAAACTTGATATCCTTTTCTACAGAGGCCTTCACAGTGAGACAGCCCTTAACCCTATACCAAACTAGAATGGTCCCAAAGCCGACAAATACCCCCCACAAGCACCTTGTCACTGAAGCAGTACAATCAGAGAACAGATATGATTTTCAAAACAAAGTTCACATGTGACCTTGACCTTTGATCCATGTGACCCAAAAACAATTGGGCACCTCCTTGTGTCATGAGCAACACTTGTATAAAGTTTCAGGGCCCTAGGTCACATGGCTTTTGAGTAAGAGCATGTAAACAATTTTCAAACAAAGTTCACATGTGACCTTTACCTTTGACCCATGTAACCAAAAAACAAAAGCAACACTTGTATTAAGTTTCAGGGCCCTAGGTCAAAGGGCTTTTGAGTTGGAGCATGGAAATGATTTTCAAACAAAGTTCAGATGTGACCCTGACCTTTGATCCATGTAACCCAAATAGGATACCTTCTTGGGTCATGAGCAACACCTGTATAAAGTTTCTGGATCAAAGGGCTTTTGAGTTAGAGCACTGAAACAATTTTAAAACAATGTTCACTTGTGACCTTGACCGTTGACCCATGTGATCCAAAAACAATAGGCTACCTCCTTGGGTCATGAGCAACATTTGCATAAAGTTTCAGGGCCCTAGGTCAAACAGCTTTTGAGTGAGAGCATGGAAACGAAAACATGGATGGATGAACGGACAGATGGACAGACAGACAGACAAACATACATGGTGAAATCAGTATACCCCCTCTACTTCAAAGGCGGGGTTATAACAATTCCAAGTTTTTACAACCTAGGAAGAAAGGCTTTTGAAACCAATGAGGGTAAAGGGGAGAGTGCTAGTGACCTGCATTTTCCCCTCTTCTAACACTGTTTTCTTCCCTTTCAAACACAACCCTTGTCATTTAAACCACATGTCATTTGTTGTCTGCAAATGCTTTTGATGAAAGCAAGTCTAAAATTTTATCAACTGAGCTAACCCTTTGCAATATACATGTAATCCCAAATTTTACAAGCCTGACAGAAAAGCCCTTTGAAAAAATACGAGGAGTGTTCATATATGAATGCATCTAAGCACCTAGAATTTGATTCTTCACAGGTTTCACTGAAATTTTCATTTTGTTCCCTCGAAGTATGCACTTCAAACAGATATACAAAGTTTCAGTCTCCGGATTCAGTCTTTGAAGGCATTGTCATAGTCTTATATATAGTGACCTATATTACGGTACATTGTGCATGTAAGGATATACCGATATATACTTTCATCAGAATTGTGAATTTTCTGGATTACTTTATTTTTGTTAGGCTCATGACCATTTTTTTGGCTTGCTTATTCAAGTTAAATATGTACGATATTTCTGAAAGACCAAATGTCTGTCTGATCCAGCCCGACAGATTACAGAGTCGTCAGGTCTGACTGGACAATACTGACTTTATGTACAAATATTTTGGTTTGTGAGTCAGTGACTGGTGCAGCGGTTAGCGTAACCAGCACAGAACTTTGAGTACACTAGTTTGAGGCATGATCGCTTAAAAAAATTTTTTTTTTTTAAAGTCATAGATCTAATTGTCATGTTAAACGTAACGGCAGTCATTTTAATTTTAATTGATAAAATCAATAATTAAATGACTTTTGAGTATAATTCCACCTGCCAATCAAAGGATAAACTTTGTACAGTAAGTGATGCTGCATTATAACAAACATGTACTCCACTGAAATGGCGTGTCTCAATGTCCCATCAAGTCCAAAATCTCCCAACGAAGTGTCCAATGTGACCGACGTGTCTGATGTGACCTATCAATAACCGTCCAGTTTATATCCTGGATTATTCCCTGTTTTGCAACTCAAATACATGTTTGAAAGAACAAATGCCGCAAACAAGACCTACATGTAAATTATCTATACATTGAGTAGGAAATATTTTTTCTCTTCAATTAAAAGAATAATATCCGACAGCCACTTAACTGTCCGAAAGTACCCGACATTGCTCTAAAACACTGAAATATCTAACAACTAAACCAATATTTAAAAAAAAAACTTTTTCAAAAACATCCACAATCAAAAAGTCACAACAGCATGAATTAAGGCTCCTTTTGTCAAGATGTTTTCAAAAGTAGTCTATTACAAGACAAAAAGAAGTTGATTGCTAGTAAAAAATACATGAATGAAACTTCATAAACTCTATACTCTTCACTCAACATCTGTTTCCAACAAAAGCAATGTGAGAAAAATGACAAACCAACGTCATTTTCTGCCAGACACACCTGAATCAGTAAAAAGCAAAATGATAACCCTACTTTTTTCTATCTATCATACTTGATGAACTTTCAGCTTTTGCAAGCTGTAGTCCACAATGTTCAATGTTTCTAATGACAATGTCTATTAAGTTCAGACTGCATAGGAAATACAGTGATCTGAGATATATTCAGTCAGCTTGATAGTTACTTTGCAACATTCCCTGACAAAAATTCTTCAAATTGCGATATGCAGTATTTAGATATCTTTTCCCACATTTGATTTACTTTGAATTCAAAACTTTTAATTTCTTTTCTCTCTGCTCTTAACAAAATAACTAAATATTCATAATGAGGCCAATGGCAATCCACAAATATTGTAAAAACGGTTCAATTGCTAAGAGTTTGCTTGAACAGGGTAGAATGGTCATAGAATAAAATGCTGGTATCTGGCTCTTTCTCCCTTTTTCATAGTGTTTTTCAAAAGTTGTCTTCAGGGTCATAAAAGCAGGTTTTTTAAATTCTTTACCAAACAACAAAATTTTGAAATCAATCAAATTCACAGCAATTGCAGACAAAAAATTGATTGTAACTCAAATGAGGATTTCTGTCTTTGATAGGGTAGAAAGCGTTGTGGGAAAAGAAGAAAATGCTGGTTATCAGTATTTTCTGCTTTCCCCACAATGTTTTCAAAAGCCTTCCTCTTCTGGTTTGGTAAAACTAGGAATTGTATAGTAACGGGTTAATAAAAGGTTAACAAGGGTCAATACCTCAGTTTTTCTCTTGCTCGGTTCAGAATCATCTGCAGGCTCCTTATCACCTTCAATGTCTGCTCCAGCATATGGTAAGTGACCTATCTCATCGCCAGACCCAGTTTTTGTCACCCTCTTTTTGCATAAAGACGGTTTGGATTTCCACTTTTGCTCTTTTGATAAGCGTTCAACTGGTCTGGAAAATGGTTTAGGGACTACTGGTGGGCCAATTTCTTTTGTCAAGGCATTGAGATCTGGCAAACAAAAAAAATTGTTGTACTAATTAACTCTTTACCATACAACAAAATTTAAGATTTGTCCAAATCTGAAGTGTTTGCAGTTTAGAAATTAAATGTGATGGTAACTTGTGACAAAATGAGGAAATGCTTGTAACCAGCATTTTCTCCTTTTCCAACGATATTTTCAAAAGCCTTTTTCTTCAGGGTCATTGCCGAGCCCTGGCATTTCAGTCAGTAGCGTACAGGACTTGGGAACAGGGTGATGCTGATTTGGAGCCCGGCTGCAACAGCCGACTTCTTTCCGAGAATTGACGATAATAATTGCGACAGGATTCATTCCTCTCTTACTTCTGACCACTGATTTGCCCATGGTTGTGTGGGAAAGCAGCCAGTGGCCTGGGAAGAATATTGTGCAGAGTACTGGTAAAAGACACTCCAGGAAAGCACAGATACATGTAGGTGCACTAGCTGCTGCGATATAACTAAATTATTTTGAAAACAGCATTAAACACCATACAATCAATCAGTACACTGGTATCGCACAGTGAAGATCCTGATAATTGTCCAATAGCAAAAAGTTTCGGCCCAGGTCAGCCTGCACCAACTGCGCAGCCTGATCTGGGTCGATACTTTTTGCAAATGCATTAAGCCCCTTTTTCACACAGCATGGCTCATATGTAATTGACAAAAATGATGGGATTTGTTTTTCACATGGTTGCATGGGATAAGGAGAAAATGCTGGTTATCAGCGTTTTCCTCTTTTACTACATTTTTTTTTTTTATAAAAGCTTTCTTCCTCAGATTTTGAAAATAGAAGATCATTAGGAAAAAGGTTTTACTAGACAACAAAATTTTAGACTCGCCCCCCCCCCCTTAAAACTCAGGGTTGTGTGGTAATGGGTTAAGAGTATTGTCCTGCCTTCGTCTATAACACAAATAAAGAAATGATTTTGATTACTGACTTACCATTTAACCAGAAAATAAAATTAACATGACATATCAAATATCCATACAGATACATTTAATGTAAATTTATTGGAGTTGACAATATAAGACAGAAAGCATCGTGGAAAAAGGAGAAAATTGAAGATCTAGTATTTCAATGTGTGATACTAGACATGCGAGTATCATGGTCATTGTTTTATATGCCATGATCAACATAGATATGAGTAGTATTATTCTTCTCATTAGTTAATGATATGTTAATTAGCCATGTGTTCTGTTTTCAAAGAATCCTTCATACTTAGGAGCCATGTCTGGCAAAATGCATCTAAGTAAGTGATGTATTGTACCAAGCATGTATACATAATAATGAATCCATAAAATCTATTTTGTCTAACAATCGACTGGATGTGGAGGTAGCATCACGTCCTTTGACATGTAAAAAATTTATCAAAAGTGAAAAGTTTTGACCCCCATCAGCCTGTGTGGACTGCTCAAGCTGACCGGAGTTGATACTTTTTGCAGATGCATTAAGCCCCTTCTTCACAGAGCATGGCTCTTATGTTAATGGCAATGTGGGTAATATAAATTCAGTAACATAAGAAAAATAAATGTATTTCTATGTTTCAGTGGTATTTCGGTGTTTCAGTGATTCGTCGGACCACTCAAAAGCTCATTTTGTTAACGTCCTTAAAACTTGGGATTGTGTAGTAAAGGGAAAAGAAAGAACAGGACCGTGAAAAGTTAAGTGTAAATATGAGTTACGTTTGAGTAAATGAAATCAAATTACCAAGTTTGTGAAAGGGCCAGCCATTATCAATGCAAAATTTCTTCAAAGCTTTTTCCTGTTCTAAGGATACATAGAGCATCATGAGATAGGTTCCCATGTCCTGAAACATACAAAACATACAAAAAATAACAGAGACCATCAAGGAAAAATCTAATGTCTCTTAACCCTTTACCACACAGAGTTTTAAAGACCCTGAGAAAAAATACCTTTTGAAAACATTATGGATAAAGGAGACAATGCCAGTAACCAGCTTTTTCTCCTTTTCCACCAATGTTTTTGCAACTTTCAAAAACAACTACAAGTACAGTCATTTGTGCTACCTGTAATTTGTCATCTGCAAATTCTTCAGTTTGGACCAGTCTAAGATTTTGTTGTGTGATAAAGAGTTAAGGTATTCTTTAAACCCTTTACCAAAAAAGCCCTTGTTTTCACTACCCTGAAAAAAAGGCTTTTGAAAACAACGTGGAAAAGGGAGAAAATGCTTAGCTGCTAACTAGCATTTTCTCCTATTCTCACAATGTTTTCTGAACTTTCTGAGGGATATCTTACCATTTGGGCCACCTTTAATTTGTTGTCTTCTAATGCTTTAGATTTGGGCAAGTCTAAAACTGCATCATGTGAGAAAGAGTTAACTCCATTTCTGTACAATTGAGAGTTTACAGCCAAAACTTCAATGAAATTAAAGCAACTGGTTCTGAGGTTTGGTCACGTGATTGGTCAGTGTTCACTCCAATGATTCTCAGACTGTGGATTGGTTCCAATAGAATGACCATTAATTATTTTCTTTTTTCAGAAATGTTGTAGGGAAAAAGCACTTGTTTGTAACAAGAAATTTCACTCTCTTGAAAAATGTTTCTAAATCATTTAAAAAAGAAATTTTCCTTTTCTTCAATCATATGTCCACTGCATTACTTAAAAAGTTGTTTGACTCTTAATTAGACAAAGAAAAATTAGATTTCTCTCACTTGAAATCTTCTGTAAAAGACAAATTATACCAGGCTTAAAATGATGGGATTTTGCTTTGAAGGGTAGAGAATATTGTGGGATGAGGAGAAAAATGCATTTTTCTCCTTTTTTCAACAATATTTTTCAAAGCAATATTTCCCATGGTTGTTAAAATATGGAATTGTTTGGTATAGGACAAATGACAGAAATTGCTGAAGACAAAAAACATATTCTTAGTTTGACACAGACCTGGCATGTCTTTCAGTCAGTGAAAAGCTTAAGTGCTCAAAACTGTTTTTTTTTTCCCTTATTTTTCCCACATAAACATTACAGGTGACCCATTGAAAGATTAATCACAACTCATGCATACTCAGTAAATACATTGATCTAACAATAATGATAGTAAAAAATGTCACTTAGACATGAAATAATAAAAAGAACTGTTTTAGCCAGTATTATCCGAAGGATTTACGGATGTTTCGGTAACAGACAAGTTCAGTAAATTGAACTTAGCGAGTAAATCGATTGGATGTTTCGGTAATAAGGCCTAAGTATAGTGCTGTGACGTTTTTCACACCCATGGCTTCTGTTTTTTCTTTTAATTTGCAATTCTTACTCGTTTTCTGACATAAATATATTTGTTGTTCTTTCTATGCTGTATACATAAATACCTGAAATTAGTAAATTTTGATCACCATATCTTATTTTTGTTTTTCACCCATAGCTGATTCATGTAATGAATAATACCAGGAATTGTATATTGTAATATAAGATCTCTGATAATACCCAGCCCTAAGCTTGTACCCGTATTACTTAATTGTCCTACAGATAACAGACTCCAACTTTAAGCCAGTTCTCAAGTTTTTTAAAAATGTTTTATAAAAAATGACGCAATTCTTGTCAGCGTTTTCTGTGTGAAAAATAATTTCTTCCGGAAACAAATTTGTCAACTTCCAAACCAGCCATTTACCCTCAGAACACCTTTCACTCTTGTTGCCCTTGCGACCGATTCAGACAAAGATCAAACTGCAAAGGAAAAAAAAAAAAAAAAAACAGTCTGATCGTTGGTTTACGCTGCCAGCTTTTCCAAGACATTATGAGGAAGGACAACCTTGAAATAGCTAATATTAGACCAGGGATCATATATTGTAATATACGATCCCTAATTAGACATTCTGTTTCTAAAATGAAAATAGCCTTTACTTTTTTCGATGCTCTAAGGGTTAAAATTATGGATAATTAACGTGAATTCAGAAATGAAGATAATACATTTGAAACATTGTCGCAAATAAAGAGAGGGAGTGAGAGATAGAGAGAGAGGCCTTGACAATAATGCTTTCGTGCATACTTCTTGTGATTTTGACCATGTACATTTGTGCCCATCTAAAAGATATCTGTTCTGTATTGTTCCTCTCCATTTTCCACAATGTTTTCAAATCTGGTCTGGTGCACAAAAATCGGCGTCTGCTGGTTTTAAAGTGCGTTCATCAATACAACACTGCATAAAAAAAATTATATGCGTACTATTTGAGAGCGAAGGGAGTACTGTATTTTGTATATAGACGTGTTTATAGCCTGTTTTCACACCTCCCATTGCCAACAAGATAAAGAAGTTTCCCGTAGATCTTAAAGATTAACCCCGGTTTACGAAAACCTGAAACACCAATGGACAAGAAGAAACTTGCAGATCAGACTGCATGTAAATGTTATGGGGATTGGGCATGTTTAGATCACACACTGCTCATGCAGTTTGAAAAAAGTATTTGTCAAAAAAAGTATTTGCTACTATCTATCTCTCGTGCTCACTCTCTTCTTTTGCCACAATATTTTTACCTGTATTACCTGTGTTTCTGAACTAAATTTAACTATCCATAATTTTAAATCTAAGAGCATCGAATAAACCTAACGGTCATTTTCATTCTAGAAATAAAACCTAATTTTAGCAATGTCGAGGTTTTCTTGTTCAGAATGTCTTGCAAAATTGACAAATGAAGATCAAAGATCAAACTCCGTGTTTGGTGTAGTCTAATCTCGATCTGCACCGGCCGCAATGACAACAAAAGTAATGACAGACGCTCTAACCAGGGTTAATGGCTGGTTTGGAAGTCTTTCAGTAAGAAAATATTTTCACATTGAAAGGATCATAACGCATTGATTTAAAAGGAGATACAACGTCTTTCACGTTTAGGATTGGGTTTTGTTATTCGTTACCTCAACTTTGATTCGGGTATCATTTTACGTACAGCATGACAGTAGAAACATAACAAAAATATTATGTCTTAAAGTGTATGGAAGAAAAAAGAGAAACATTGAACGAATCAGAACCAAGACTTTATTTGGTGTGAAAAACGTCACGGTGCATTACCACTATATAATTACCTTGTTACCGAAACATCCAATCGATTTACTCTATAAGTCCAATTTACCGAACTCGTCTGTTACCGAAACATCTGTCACCCATCCGAAGTATAGAACAATCCGAAGTACTGTAAGATTCAGCTAGATTCGAAAAATTGCATTCTGCTGTACCACAAGTGAGTTATCGATCCATTTTAATTTCAGATTTCTACATCTATGTATTATAAAGATACCCTATAGAATAATAGACTATCTAAATGATCTACAGCTCTCATTTTACCAAAGCCATAGAAGTTTTCATCCTTTCAAGAGTCATACCGGTCAGTTTGTTTGTTGACTAGAGTGGAATCTTGATTACGGTAGGGTTTTTAGTAATATGGAATTCTAATAGTGTGCTTTGCAATTAACTTTTCAACATACGCTTTATTATATATACTTCCACCACATCTCATTTTGCTGATTTGAGTTTATGTCATGTTCAGATAGATTCTAATTCTAATCCTTCTATGATAGATTTTTTTTGCAGTTTTGTTATTATGGTAAGAATTCAACCATTAATCATTTAATGACATATGCCACAATTTTTTTCCCATGGACAGTTTTTATTTTCATTTTCGCTCAGATGATAATATAATGTATGCGAAGTAAAAAATGAAAAGAAAATCATATGTTGCGTAGCAAAATACCAAGATACAGTTCTTCTAAAGGGATTAATCTTGTCAAACTTACAGTAAGTAGGCTTTAAATTCAAACATAAAAAAAAAAAAAAAAAAAAAATCAGATCCAAACTTTTTCCATAGGATATAGCATATCAGTATTTTTCTGTACGTAATGAGTAACTTGATACATTTATCTGAACCAAATTGTATATCATACCTATACATCCAGTATCAGTGTTCTTGTTGTATTAACAATGAATATCATTAATTTAATAATAGTCCCCATTACAATACATCCAGAGCGTAAAGCGTCCATTTTGTTTTGCAAAGAATATAGATGCTTTGCTGGATATCCAATATTTTTCAGGAGTATTTCAGTGCTATTTGGTTATTCTATGAGTATGGAACTAGTGAATTTATGGCTATAAAACACAACTTGTAACATTAAAAAATTATTTGAATGTCTCAGAAAAAAAAAAAAAAAAAACAGTAAGAAAGCTCTCTTCTTTAACTTTGCTACACAGCTATCACCTTAAAATGGATGTGTACCATAACTTTCAACGGAGATGGATGCTGAGGATATTTGGTGTCTTATTATTACTTTGTGGAAAAACTTACTTTGTGGTAAACCGGACTACAAGGAAAGTATCTACTGTTGATGTTATCCGGATCTCAGCTTAGAAATAAGTTTTGCAATAAACCAAAGTTTGTAAGCTGAAACATATTAGTACATGTAAACATGTTTAAAGGTGAAAACTGTCTGAGTTGCGAAACCTCTTCAAGGCGAAATCACTTCATGACGAAACCTCCGATATCGAACCTCTTTGGTGACGAAACTTTGTTGTTGTTGTCGTCGTCTGTTTGTTGATAAAACATTTAGCCAAATGACGATTTATTTCTTAAGCGATACGGTTTCGCATTCAAAACAAGATATATTTTCTTATTAAGCTTTTTTATACATGTAAGCAATGGGTCCAACAAACTGGAACCAGGAAACGAAGGCTCGATTAAACGAGAGGGTGGCTGCAAACATCAACGATATTGGTTCTCTGGCGAGACATGTCATACGATCCTCGAAATGCACTGAAGTAGGTTATTTAACCATTTATCACACATTCCCGACTTCTAACGTCCATGAGAAAAAAGTGTTTGAAAGCATTGTGGGAAAAGGAGAAAATCCTTGTAAACAGCATTTTCTCCTTTTCGTTTTCCCTCAATATAATGTTTTCTATCCTGTGAAAGACAATTTTTATGTTTTGAATGGGTGCATGAAAATACCGAATAACACCTGATATACCAAATAACACCGAATTAGGCTTTATAATACTGAATTATATCAGCAAAACAATTATTAGGTAAATATAACATTAATCAGACTTGTTAAGTTTAGTTCTTTGTGGTTATCTACAGTTGAATTCAGTAGCAGAACAATACCGAATTACACATTTAAACTGTATTCGGTATCCCAGAGAACCCGCAGACTGAATAATACCGAAGTACATTTTATAATACCGAATTATACCTACAAAACATGTATTAGATTATTATGAGATTAAATAGACTTTCTGAAAATAGTTCAGCGTGGTCAACAGTCTAATTCTGTACTAAAAAAAAGTACCGAATTACACCTTCACACTGACTAAAGTATTGCCGATCACTGGGAGAAATATACCGATTAACACCGAATTACACCGAATAACACCAAATATCACCGAATTATATCTGCTAAACACTAATTCGGTAAGTATTACATTAATTAGACTTGTTATGATTAGTTTTTTGTGGTTAGCTACAGTTTGATTCGGTAAAAAAACAATACCGAATTATACATTTAAACTGAATTCGGTATCCCGGAGAACTCGCAGACCGAATAATACCGAATTACACTTTATAATACAATCTCATAATAATCTAATACGTGTTTTGCGGGTATAATTCGGTATTATAAAGTGTAATTCGGCATTATTCGGTCTGCGAGTTCTCCGGCATACCAAATTCATTTTAAAGGTCTAATTCGGTAATGTTTTTATTACCGAATTAAAGTGTAGATAACCACAAAGAACTAATCTTAACAAGTCTAATTAATGTAATATATATCTAATAAGTGTTTTGCAGATATAATTCGGTGTTATTCGGTATATTTCTCCGAGTGATCGGGGATACCTTAGTCAGTGTGAAGATGTAATTTGGTACTTTTTTTTTAGTACCGAATTACATTGTTGACCACGCTGAACTGTTTTCAAAAAGTCTATTTAATCTCATAATAATCTAATATGTGTTTTGCGGGTAAAATTCGGTAGAATAAAGTATAATTCGGTATTATTCGGTCTGCGAGTTCTCCGGGATACCGAATTCAGTTTAAAGGTGTAATTCGGTATTGTTTTTATTACCGAATTAAAATGTAGATAACCACAAAGAACTAATATTAACAAGTCTAATTAATGTAATTTATACCTAATAAGTGTTTTGCAGATATAATTCGGTGTTATTCGGTGTAATTCGGTGTTATTCGGTATATCTGGTATTATTCGGTATTTCCATGCACAGGTTTTGAATATGTAACAGGATGTAGGTTTATCTGCACTAATAGATGGACTGGAGACGACAAGAAGGTTCTTTTGGATAAACAAACTAAGCAAGCTTTATTTCAAACAATATAATTTATTTCCCAACTGCAGTTTTCTCAAAACAGAAGAAAACAGCAATACAGAGTTAACTAATTAAACCCTACATTATGGGGCGGAAATGATCAGAAAGAGAGACAGAGTGTAACAGACAGACGGAAAGACAGAGAGAAAGGCAGAAAGACTCAGCGAGTTCAGCTCAAAGGTAGACGCTACCTGTGACGGTTCAAGCAGAGACCGTGCTTATATAGCCAAAGTCGCCTTGGGTGCCCGGCTGTTGTGAAAATACAGTTAGATGTCAATACATTGGCAGTGGAATGCAGACTGCCAAACACCACAATGTTCTCAGAAATACATGCAATATTTCCACTGAAAGAAGCAGATAAATGCATATGTGATAAGAGGGAGTAGATAATGGCATGGACAGAGTGCAGAAATTAGTGTTGTAAGACAACAGAGAGAGGTATACTGCTAACAAATAAAGTATGACAGTACTTGTAGTGCATAGTAAGGACATTGAGAAAGCAAAACATGCGTACGGGTCATGGAAAAGTAGTGTTTTAATAATGGGTATCGAATCACTCCCTTTACAAATAACATAATTTGTTGTCTGCAAATGCTTTCATTTTGGACAGAGCTAACTCATATAGTTCATAAAGTAATTGAGGTCACTTGTACAATTGCACATAAGCTATTTAGCTTCTAAAGGCCTGTTTTGATGATGTTTTCCCAGATCCATTTTGTATTCCAGCTGCTTTTATCACTCTATTCACCATTCTTGTATATTCATGGTTATTACCACATAATATAACACATCATTTCATTATATTTATCATAGTAAAGTAGACACTAATTCTTACGTGATTGCGATCAGTCGTACATATACAATACTAGAATATTAGATTTACAGTAACTATAATTATGAGCAATTCAGACAACTGTTTAAAATCACTTAATTTGCAGTTTAAAATACATTTTAAATTATTCTTTCCTGAATATATGTTTATTTATAGCACTCTGCCTCAAATATATTCTTAGCTTTCCAATTTTTGCTTAGCCAAGATTTAAAGCAGTTCAAAGATGGTGACGTAACAAATATTTTCGTTTGGTAAAGAACTGTGTAGAAGATAACAAAATTTTAGACTTGTTTGAATTGAAAACATGTTCAACAAAATTTTAGACTTAATTGATTTGAAAACATGTTCAGAAGACAAAATAAATTCGGCAGTTTTAAGGATGGGATTTGTTATCAAACAGGTAATGCCCTTTAAACAGAATTGTGTTGAAAATGGAAATTCTTTATCTGACAACAGAAATTTAAACTTGTCCAATTTGTAAGCAATTGCAAACAACATTTAATGTGAAACAAACAATGGAACTTAGCTTTGATAGGGTAGAAATGATTTTGGGAAAAGGAGAAAATGCTGGTCAACAGTTAATCTCCTTTTCCCAAAATGTTTTCAAAAGGCTTCTTCTTCAGGGTCGTTAAAACTTTGGGAACTTATGGTGAAGGGTTAACACTTTTCTATGTTATAATAGATTAACCAAATGGAAAATAAAGATGCAGTCTTATATTTTCATCATTTAAGGTTTACCATCAAGGAAACTTGTTTTGACTCATGACAAGACAGTAAAATCTAAGACTTGTCTGTATTGAAAGCACTTGCAGATGTCAAATGTGATTCAAATGATGGGATTTTTGGGGGGAAGCAAAGAAAGCATTGTTGGAAAAGAAGAAAAGTTAGTGTGGTTTGTAACATTTTCTCTTTTTCCATCTGTTACAATACGATACAATACAGTGTACATTATTTCTCTCAGATACATCATGAATTAGTATATAACAAGAGGTATGGATGGTCAGATAACATTCTGGTTTAAAACATCACTATAGTTATCAGTATGATGAAACTTGTAGTAGAACTTAATGAAACGTAAGGAAGAAAAAAGATATAACTATCGATTGCCAATGGGAAATCCAAATCTATAAAAGATAAAATATATAGGTTGATAGTAGGTATGCACATGTGTGCAGGATAGTCTACCATGCTCTTTAAACAGGACATAGTGAGACAAACGTGCAAAATGCCTGGGAAAAAGTGAGGCTTTAAGCTGCAGTGATGTTTAATACAGTATGCATTTATTCATGGAGATGGAATGTTTTTTAGATTTAAATTGCAATTTGGCTGGCTGAGAAGTTGCCAGTTAAGGAATTTGGGATCAAAGTCAATTCTGCCATTATTACATAGTATGATAAGGTTCTGGCTAAACCCCCTCAGCACCAAATGGACTGGACCTCTGTCGGTGACTGAAAATATGTCTGACTGAAACAGGTGGGCAGTATAGACCCAAGATCAGACCAAACATGCAAGAGTCCTTTTGGCCCATGGCTTGGAGATGGCTAAATCCAGATAGCAAACAACGAAGATCTGACCTTATATTTAGGCTCGTAGATGTTAATAACATTCTTACACAAAAATTAACTCTTTGCCATGTGACAAAATCTTAAACTGTCATAAAGTGAAGGTACTTTGTTTTCAAAAGTCTTGCCCCAAGGGATCTTAGAAACATGAAATTGATTTGTAAAAATAATTCAAAAGTTTGAAATTGTTAATGGAATTGTTTCTCTTTTATTCAGCTTCTTGCACAAGCTGCGAAAAACTTTGCATCACAAGAGTCAGTGATAAACAGTTCACAGGAGGTAAAATTTTGTTGAAAAGTCATTTTTTTTTTTTTAAATTTTCACATCCACGCAGTAGTTAATTCAGAAAACTTGGTCAAACCTTTAACAAACAATCCCAAGCAACCTGTAGGGCTAAAGCTTTTGAAAGCATTGTGGGAAAGGAGACAATGCTGGTAACCTTTTTTCTCCTTTCCCACAATGTTTCCTACCCTTTTACAAAGAAGTCTATGAAGACACTGAAATATTGTACAACCGAGGTGTTTGTGCTGAACAGATTTTCGACCTGAAACTGAAAGGTATTTTTTTAGCTTTGGAAACAAAAAAAAGTCGCAAGGGGCAAGGTCAGGTGAATGCGGAGGGTGAGGGAGCACAACGACTTTTTCCTGCTTCAAAAAGTCTTGCACCTCATACAAAAGACAATGACTGAAACTGATGGTTTACACAGGTTGAAATAGAGTTGACAGAAAATGAACTCCAGTGTCTTCATAGTACATGTACCTAAAAAAGACTATGAAAATGCCTTCAAAGATTGGATCTGGAGACTGAAACTTTGTATATCTGTTGGAGGTAAATACTTTGAGGGAACAAAATAAAAATTTCAGTGAAACCTACGAAGCATCAAATTTTAGGTGCTTAGATGCATTCATATTTGATCCCTCCTCGTAGATCTGTAATTTGTTCACAAGCCTTAAAGTAATCGTGAGCCAGTATAATTCATGTTTAATTCCTTGTTTCACAAGGCAGTTTTTGAAGATTCCTGCTGCAAATTTGTTTCAGGTTTAATGAGTGAATACATTTCACTTTTTTCACTCAGACTTAACCCTTTACCAAACAATCCTGAGTTTTAACAACCCCGAGAGGAAACGCCTTTTGAAAACATTGTGGGAAAAGGAGAAAATGCTGGTAACCAGCATTTTCTTCTTTTCCCACGTATTTTAGGGTCCCTATAAACTCAGAAACGGAACCGAAACGAAACGCAACGAAACGGAACGAAACGTTACGAAACGGAACGAAACGCAACGAAACGGAATGGAACGAAACGGAACCAGACCCAACGAAACAGAACGAAATAGAACAAAATGAAGCAGAAGTAAAACCTGAATTAGTTTTTTTCTTTTAAATCATCTTCCTCTTGATTGCAATTAATGCAAATAGGTAAATATTAAAATTTGATAGCAGCTGTACGCACGAAGATCAGGTTATTGCAATGAATCTGTATTATTGTTCACTTTGTCATGGAAATAAATCATCATTAAAATGTTCTTCAATTATAGAGAAACTGTCAGTGAAGCAATTACGTCGCTGCTCAGCAAAGCTGTATAATTGCGATGGCGGCGCGTCAGAACCGAGCCAATGTGCGGGCGACGTCTGAGCAAACCGTTATCAGCTAAACAATCCCGGGGATAACAGCAGCTGTAACTGTTGCTCGTAGGTCTCGTAGGTACTGATTAACGATATATTGGTCTTAGGCTCGAGTCGTAACGCGCCGTCTGCCGCTACTTGTACAGAACAGAACAGAACAGAATTTTATTGCTGTAAGTAATACAATACTTTTAGCAAACATAAATGAAATATAAAGCCATGAGAGATTAACAGCGAGAAACTATTTTATACTTGAAATGGTGAAAATATATATCATATCTATTGTAAGTCTTTTGCACTTCAGGTTTGCGCAAATCGCTGCAGATGGCTGCTGAATGCTTGCGCGAATGCACCAACATGAACTGCAACCTCTGTAGTATGTAGCCCAGCCTCCAGCATACCTATGACTCTTTCTGGTAAATTTTCTTTAAGTCTCGGCATCGATATTTCTGATCAGTATGTGGACTGGATATGTTTATTCCTTACATCCACCGAAACTCGAATTTGCCTTAGATAGCCACCAGGTCTTTTAGCTAGGAATTATCTGCCCAATTTTGCAAACTATGAACGGTTTTAAATATTACCACACGTGTAAACATAACGTATATAATATTTATGTACGTCTCAAAGGTAACATTGAAAACTCTGCACATACTTTACGAAAGTTTTTTTTGTTTAGTATATACAAAAATCGTTGGTCCTGGAGCAGCTGCGACATTTGCGGTCTTCGTTTGATAACGGTGTTTATCCTTAATTATAACATGTATTATCATTTTTTAAGACGTGAACATTGTGAGTTCCTTCGATGTTGGGGGAAAAAGGGTTTGGGTTCTAGTTCAGTCAGTTCCCGATTTTCTTAAAGTAACAATAGCTGCCAAAAGTAAACAAAGCAGGTATTGAAATATATTTAGATTTAAATCGTATCATTGAAAAGTATGGAAATTATTGTGAAAATGACAATCTGATATTGTACAGTTGGTCAAGGTGTTAGTCGCCGGCAGAGAAGCTAATTTCAAAACCAGGTTAAAAGTTGCCAGGTTACTCCATCTTTTGTTTACTTTTTTCCTGATTTTAAAATTCATTTTTCTGCCAGTGACTAACAACTGGACTTACCATACAATAACAGATTGTCATCCTCACAATATTTTCCATACTTTTGAATTGGTATGATTTAAATTTCAAATGTATATTAACACCAGCATTGTGTTTTTGGCCGCTAGTGGGCCTTTAAGTCATATAATTTTCACATAGACAGCAATTTAGCATAAGAAGAGTGAATTTTTTCCTCGATATTTTCATAATAATCAATACAGTGTCATAGTTTTCTTTCAAAGAAAACAATAACCTTAGTGTTGTTGTGCGAATAATAATTATTATCCTTATCCGCTGTATGTCGTGCGGTAAGGTTTCTTACCCGCCAGACGGCGGTGTAACCTACTTAACCCTTGGGCTGCTAAGCGCGACTCACGGACCTTTTGCAGACAGTGTAGATAAAGATCAGACTGCACAGAACGTGCAGTCTGATCTTGGATCTACATTGTCCGATAGGGAGATACTTTTCTCCCTAAAATACCTTTGAAATTTATAGCAAAATTTGGGTTTTTAATATATGCTTGAAAGTGTCATTTTCAAGGATTTAGCAGGGTAAGGGTTAACATTTTCAGATGACTTTAAGATAAGCTACTGCTTACAGTCAGATCCTGTGCGAATGTTCGGATTCATTTGTATACATGCTGTACATTTATTTGTAACAAAGTAGTGCCTTTGAAACTGAAGATGATTTCTTCTAGACTGAATTTATCTCCCTCTGCCAGTGTAGCCATTCACCTTTAACGAACAGACCTACTCATTTTCTCTTTTCAGGCCTGAATCCATCTCTGTATCTTACAGGTTCTGCTGAGACGTCCATTACATTGATTTATCATTATGAGGAAAATGTACAAATGAAAAAGAAAAATCTGTGGGGACTCTATATACTGGCAAGGGTCGACTGAAAGCATTTTGAAGGGTTGATTAATTGATTGATCGTATGGTGTTTAACGCCGTTTTCAACATTATTTCAGTTATATCGCGGCGGCCAGTGCACCTATCCATGCTTTCCTGGAGTTTCTTTCGCCAGTACTCCGCACAATTTTCTATCCAAGCCACTGGCTGCTTTCCCACATGGGCATTGTCCAAACAGTGGTCAGCGGTGAGAGAGGAATGAATCCTGTCGCAATGACTATCAACAATCCTCGGAAAGAAATTGGCCAAGTCCTCCTGTTCTCAAGTCCTGTACGCTACCGACTGAGCTACGGGACTCGGCACATCTTGAAGGGCATCGACTAAAATCCTCAAAGGTATTCACGGCATAATATGGTGTTCGTGCGAAATATGACGGCTGCCTGCGAGAGTGATATAATATCAAAATGAAACCGATTAATTGGATGATGTTTAAGGCCGTTTTCAACATTATTTCAGATATATCGCAGTGGCCGGTGCACCTATTTATGCTTTCCTGGAGTTTCTTTTGACAGTAATACGCACAATATTCTTTAGAAGCCACTGGCTGCTTACCCACATAAACATCGTCGAAAAAATGGTCACTGTGACAGTGGAATGAATCCTGTCGCAATGATTGTCATCAATCCTTGGAAAGAAATTAGCCGAGCACCGAACCAGCGACCCCCTGTTCTCAAGTCCTATACGTTACCAACTGAGCTACAGGGGCTGGGTACCAAAATGAAAGAAGAACAGAATAGAAAGAAAATATAATCCCATTCCGTCCAAAATCTTGCATCAAATATATTGGAGTTTGCGCAATTTTCCCAAACACAGGTCCTGGTAACGGATTGTCGTTTAGATTATCTAATTCTGATTCTGACTAGGTTTTCAAACCAGCAAATCACGCACGAGATGACGCAAAATTTCAGTTGTTTCTGTGTGCTCTCCACATAAAAGGTGGGATAATCCAAGAAGAATGATACAAAAGAAATATAATAAACTGAGAAAAAAATATAGTGGAATATTGCTAGATTTCGTTCTATTTCGTTTCGTTTCCTTGGGTCTGGTTCCATTTCGTTCCGTTTCGTTTCGTTCCGTTTCGTTGCGTTTCATTCCGTTTCGTAACGTTTCGTTCCGTTTCATTGCGTTTCGTTCCGTTTCGTTGCGTTTCGTTTCGGTTCCGTTTCTAAGTTTATAGGGACCCCGTATTTTACCCTTTCCAGAACAAATTTCAAATTTTCAGTCACATTTATTTTGTTGTCTGCAACTGCTTTCAATTTGGACCAGTCTAGAATTTTGTTGTTTGGTAAAGAGTGAAATGAAAATCATTTCAAAGGAAAGAAAAATGCCTTCTTCAATAATACATGTATTAGATAATAATATACTTGAGCCAAGCTCTTGCAAAAGGGAGCTTAATGCATCTCCTCGATGCATTGTACCAATCAAGCCATCACATAATTATTGATCCATAGTAGCCACATTTTATAACAACTGACTGAATTTGACGTGGACTGGTCCTTGGACATGCAGAAAAAGTAAAAAGTTTCGGCTTAGGTCAGCCTGCATGGACTGTGTAGGCTGACCTTGACGATACTTTTGAAGATGCATTATGCCCCTTTTTCACAGAGCATTGTTCATTGTATTATAGAAAAGGAGCAATTTCTTGTTACAATAAATTGTTTTCCCTCAATGTTTTCAAAAACTCATTAACTGAGGGATGCAATAAGTTGCATTTGAACAGATTACAGCCATTAAAGTAGGTTGACTTTTATTCACATATAAACTATACTTTTCTTTTTTTTTATTGTCAGACTTTGAAAAAGATGAACATAATCAGATCACAGTTTGAATTTCAGTAAGTACAGAAGGAAATTATAATTTTGAGATTGCATATAGGGATAGTTTACACAGTTTGTGATTACTCATGTAATTTAATCACTGGTTTTTGCATTAAGTAGTCTTTGTATGTTTAAAAAATAACATTGTCCTAGAGTTGTCCTTTACCCACAATGTTTCCAAAAACCTTTTTCAGAGTATTTCAAACACAGAATTGTATGGTAAAGGACTAAACTGTACATAAGAGTATGTTTTGACCAAGGTACAAGAAAAACAATTGAGCCTGAAAAAAAGTCTGGATAGTAAAGATGCTCTTTGAGGTGAGCTGGTCATTTTGTGACTTATATAGCAGTTATTAATTAAATAACCAAGGAAACAAGTTTTTATTGTAGTATCTTGGGTTCAGCACAAGCTGAACAGTAGGTACAATCTGATCGTGGATCTGCATTCTCTGCTTTGTTGCTGGCCAAAACAATACTGAAATCGGGATCATTTTTGGCAATTTTTCTTTATAGAAATTTTCCCAAATTTTGGACCTGTGGAAATGTGACCCATATAATGGGATTTTTCTTTGAAAGGGTAGATGACGTCGTGGAAATAGGAGAAAATGCTGGTAATGAGCATTTTCTCCTTTTTTCAAAGTCCTTCTTCATCAGGATCATTAGAACTCAGGATTGTTTGGTAGAGGGTAAATCACCTTTCATAACTATATTTGCCTTTGATGCTGGTCTTGATCAAGATCAGACTGATCTAAGTGTTAACTTAGTACTCTAAGAGTGAAATACCATCAAATTAAATCACAGTGGCTCTGCAAATTCTTGTCCGGTATGTGTTTTCTTACATAATGCTTTATATGAGGTTGCATTTTCTCATTTTCTTTTGTCTGGCAGTAAAATATTCTGTAATTACATTTATTAAAAACCCCTTTCATCCATAAGAATAATCTGTATTCAATGATACCACAATATAGCGGTTTAACTTTTTTTTTTCTTCTCTTTCTTTGTAGACAGTCTGCTATTGAAAGAAGGTAAGCCCTATTTGTTACTGATGTGCTTCAGTTCTGGTTTCCTGTCCTTCATAGTACAGTAACGAAAGTGTAAAATTTGAAACATTGAGACCTCCGGACTAACTCTCACTCGAAGGACTGGGTGTTTTGTGGAAAGCCCGTAGACTAAAATGATTTAAATAGTTCTGAAAGCGGTGTAAAACAGCATTCACACATCGAGGTGTTTTTCCAAATTTGAAAAGGGAAAAAAGTACATATAGCTTTTAATAAGGGTTTTACCCTAAGGCTAAAATGATTTGTTTGACTTTGTGCCTTTTTAGACTTTGTAAATCTAGATGAGATTATACAAAATTTGCAAAAGAAAGAGGAATCTCTTTTAAGCACAGCTGTTTGTGAAGGAAACATTGAGGTATCGTCATAAGCCTGTCATTGTCTGCATTGTCGTTGTGCAAAAAGTTTTGACATTGTATAATATCTGTCATTAATGAAGATATTTACATCAAACTTAGACTAGTTGTTAACTATCAAAAAGGGAACCCATACAACAAGCGCAAGTAACCATCAAAATATTTTTGACACAGTTATGCCCCTTTTTCAGCTTGAAATTCATATTGTAAAAAAACTTAGATCTTATGTCTGTCATTACTAAAGATATTTACTTCAAAATTGGACAAGTTGTTAACGTTTGAAAGGGGACCCATACAACAAGGGCAGGTAACGATCAAAATATTTTTACACAGTTATGCCCCTTTTTTACATATTATTGTCAATGCTGCTCTTGTTTGGATTTCAGTCAATCGATTATTAGATGGATCAATTCTTTCATCATTACAATTCAGACCTACCCAGCCAGTCTTTGACTCTCTTGCTCTCTCATAAGAGATTTACAGCAGGCAGCAACAATGTAAAATTTATACTGATAATCATCATGAACTCAGATACTCAGATTCAGTACATAGGTAGTAGTGAAAACATTGTGAAATAAAGAAAGTGCATGTTAGAAGCAACTTCTCCAATGAGCCATTTCTCTTTTTGCCACAGTATTCTCAACCCTTACCTTCCAATCCTTAGTTTTTACTATCTTGAGGCCGAAAGCTTTTGAAAACATTGCGGGAAAAGAAGAAAAAGCTGGTAACCACCTTTTTCCCCATGATATTTTCTATGCTATTATAATCAAATTTCAATGTTTTAAATCATATTTATTTTTTCTGCAATTGCTTTTTGTACAAATCTGTAATTTTTACTGTGACAAAGAGGTAAAGTGGCCTGCGTCAACATAGGAAAGGTAATCTGGAGGGAGTAATGTGTAAATTGAAAGGCCCAGCAGTGGCAAAATTGTCAGTGCAGGTGTTAAATGCATTTATTTTAAATCATATCATTTGAAAGTATGGAAAATATTACTAAGATGACAATCTGTTATTGTGTGGTTGGTCCAAGAGGTAGTTGCTGGCAGAAAAATTAATTTCTAAATTAGGCAAAAAGATAGTGTGACCTGGCAGCATTTACCGTAGGTTTGAAATTAATTTCTGCGCCAGCGACTAACATTTGTACTGATTGCACAATAACAGATTGTCATCTTCACAATAATTTCCATACTCTAAAATAGTATGATTTAAATCTAAATGCATTTTAACATCCAATTTGTTTACATTTGGCAGGTATTGCTGCTTTAATGGCAGTCCTAAAATTGTAACATGGGATCAAATTCGGATGATGCATGATTAGTGAAGACTTTAATAACATTCCATTGTGTTTTCTTTCAGCATGACAAGTATTGAGGAGATACAGGATCAACTCAAGACAATACAAAGATAATACTATCATACATGTACATATATATTTGTCATTTGTAATATTAACCCTTTCCCAAACAAGCCCTGGTTTTGATGTGTCTGCAGCACAAGTCTTTTGAAAACACTGTGGGAAAAGGAGAAATTGCTCATAACGAGCAATTTCTCCTTTTCCCACAGTGTTTTCTACCCTTTTTGAGACCTTTCTTCCATTTTCATCAAATTTAAAATTGTCGTCTGCAAACTCTTTCAATTTGGACCAGTCCAAAATTTGTCGTTTGGGAAAGGGTTAAACTTTAATGTGCAATCAGATCTGGCAAAAATGTCTTATCGGTCTGATGAATCACAGAAATACCACCGAAATACCCCTGTTTTTTCATTATTGAGAACAGATAATTGATATAAATATGCAGGATTTTTCTCTTTTTTTTTTTTTAAAGGGAAAGCGCTTAATCAAAGTTTTTATCATTGTTGAAAAGAACAGTGTTAATTATATATTCTGATCATTGATTTACATGGAGACCAATCACTGAAATGCTTGCATGTCTCGTCTGTTACACACCAAAATCCCTGATCTTGATTATGCCAATCTAGATTAAAGAATTATCAGTATGACATGATCACTTGTATTTATTATTTCTTTGAATGATAAACACCCATACAAAATCATTTGCCAACAAAGTAGACCTAAACCAGACATTGCATGATGTAAGTCTCTGATCCATCGAGATGCACAAGAAGCTTGGCACATTCTGTTCTGTTAAAGTGAAGCAATCATAATTGAAGGCATTCTTGCTGAATTGATCCAACTTATTTGATGTGTAAGTTTGTTATTGTTATTTTTAAAGTGACATGGTTATTATTGATAATCTTAATGGTGGATATATAATTGTCTCATCAATTTTGCCTGGTAACGTTGTTAACCACAGATTCAAGATGGCTGGCGTTTTTCTAATTTGGTGATTTTTAATTTCATATGCCCAACATAAAAAATGAACACTATATGTATTTTTTCTTGCACACTTAGGGATAAAAATTAGACACAACAGACACAACAGTCTTGTATGAAAGCTACTGTAGTGAGACTGCAGAGGTAAAATCCCTGAATCGACAAGTTTTACTATGTTGAGCGGCTATTTCGGTGGAAATAGCCGCTATTTCGGTGGACATTTAGTACATGTAGCCTATTCCGGTGCACATTCTTCACGGCAGGCTTCAATTGTATGTTGTTATTTTGTCATTAAATTTTAAACTAACCCTCCTCCATCAATATGATTACAATTTGTGTCAAAAACCACAACCTCATTAATCTTAAATCAATAATGAAATAAAAAGGAGTGGTATTTCGGTGTTTCAGTGGTATTTCGGTGATTTGTCAGACCCATGTCTTACTATCTAAGGAAAAGAATGTCTGATGTATGACCTCATAGTGTGCTTGCTTGCTTGTTGTTGGTAAACTATTTACCAAAGATTCTGTGTTTGGAGTAACCTACCCGAAAGAGATGGCTTTTCAAAACATTGTGAGAAATTTCCAAAAATTGTGAAAACGAACAAACTTAGCCATGCTCTGTAAAAAGGGGGTTTTAATGCATCTGCAAAAAGTATTGACCCAACATTTTCTTCTTTTCCAACAATATTTATTTGTATTTCAAAGATAATTTCCATCATTTAAGATGCATTTGTTTGTGTAAATACTTTCAATCTGGGCTAGTCTAAAATTTTATCCTTTGCTAAAGAGTCAAAAGTCAGAATAACTCACAGTCAACAAAGATGCAGGATCAAACTGTATGCCTTGTGGGATCAGATTTTGATCTGCACTTTTGGTTTGTTTTGTGTAGTCTGATCTTGATCTACACAAATCATTTGATGAAGAATAAAGCCAGAACATCTCTTCAAAAGTATGTAAGTGCAAATCCAGAACCAGACAGTGTTATGTGCCCTCTGATCCTGACCTACACTTGTCTTCTTGTATAGAGTAAAGCTAGCATATCTCACTGAAGATAAATCTGTGCAGATCCAGGATCAGACTATGTTTTGTTCAGTCTGATCTTGATTCTGCACCTGTCCATTTGTAAAGGGTAATGCTAGTATATCTCACTAAAGATATAGCAGTGTAATTCCATGATCAGACGGTATTGTGTTGTGGAGTCTGATCTTGGTCAGTAATGCACTCAAAAATGCCTGTAGACGTCTTCAGCCTCCCACAGGTTAAATCTTTACCACATGAACAAAATATAAACCTGTCCAAAATGAGAGCATTTGCAGATAACAATATAAATGTGGTTTAAATGATGGAATTTGTCTTTGATAGGGTAGAAAACAATGTGGGAAAAGGAGACAAGAGGGCCATTGGTCCTAAAGTGCTCACCTGAGAAAGGTCATCTAGGATTGATAAAGCTGAAAAGATCCTAGTTATAATGATGTATAACACATGGGTGTTTATGACCTACTTTTCGACTTGACCTTTTTAGCAGGAAGTGCTCAAGGTGAGCTATATTGTGATCATGCTGTGTCTGTCGTCCATTGTGCGGCATCAACATTTTACCTTGTGTGCACTCTAGAGGCTACATTTCCAGTCAGATATGCATGAAATTTGGTCAGAATGTTTGTCTTGATAAAATTTTGGACAAGTTCGAAATTGAGTCATCTCAGGTCAAAAAGTAGGTCACTGGGCTAAATCTTAGAAAAACCTTGTGTGCACTCTAGAGGCCATATTTTCAGCCTGATACTTTTGAAACTTGGTCAGAATGTTTGTCTTGATGATATCTAGGACAAGCTTGAAATTGGAACATGGCGGGTCAAAAAGTAGGTCACTGGGCCATGTCTTAGAAAAACCTTGTGTGCGCTGTAGGGGCCACATTTTCAGCCTGAAACTCATGAATCTTGGTCAGTATGTTTGCCCTGATGATATCTTGGACAAGTTTGAAATTGGGTCATGTCTGGTCAAAAAATAGGTCACTGGGCTAAATCTTAGAAAAACCTTCTGTGCACTCCAGAGGCCACATTCTCAGCCTGATACTCTTGAAACTTGGTCAGAATGTTTGTCTTGATGATATCTTAGACAAGTTCAAAACTGGGTTATGACGGGTCAAAAAGTAGGTCACTGGGCCATATCTTAGAAAAAAAAAATTGTGTGCACACTAGAGGCCACATTTTCAGTCAGATATGCATGAAACTTGAAACAGAAACATTCTGACAATGTTTCATGAGTTTGAAATGGAAAATGTGGCCTCTAGATTGCACACACGATTTTTCTAAGATTTGTCCCACTGACCTACTTTTTTACCCGACATGATCCAATCTTGAACTTGTCTGATATATCATCAAGACAAATATTCTGACCAATTTTCATCAGAACTGGTCTGAAAATGTGGCCTCTACAGTACTCACAAGCCTTTTCAAAGATTTGGCCCAATGACGTATTTTTTGACCTGACATGACCCAATGTTGAATTTGTGCTAGATTTCATCAAGACAAACATTCTGACCAAGTTTCATGGGTACTGGGATGAAAATGTGGCCTCTAGAGTGTACACAAGATTTTTCTAAAATTTGGCAGAGTGACCTACTTTTTGACCTGACATGACCCAATTGCAAACTTGTCTGAGGTATCATCAAGATAAACATTCTGACTAAATTTCATAAGTATTAGACTAAAACTGGCCTCTAGAGTGCACACAAGGTTTTACTAAAAGTTGACCTGGTGACCTGCTTTTTGACCCAATATGACCCAATTTCAAAGCCAGATATTATCAAGACAAATATTCTGACCAAGTTTCATGAGTAATTGACTGAAAATGTGGCCTGTAGAGTGCACCCCAGATAACTGTTGACGCCTGGAAAAAAGCACAACGGACACAGCACCATCACAGAAGCTCACTTTAAGCACTTCATGCTCAGATGAGCTAAAAATTCTTGTTACCAGCATTTTCTCTTTTTCCCACAATATTTTCAAAAGCCTCTTACCTCAGGGTAGATAAAAACTGGGATTGTGTGGTAAAGAGTTAATCTACAATGTGCTAGTACAGTATGATGTGCTAGTACAGTAAACTAGCCTCTAACCCTTTACCAATCAGTTCCATGTTTTAACTACCATAGGGTAGAGGGCTTTTGAAAACATAGTGGGAAAAGAAGAAAATGCTGGTACCCAGCACTTTCTTCTCTTCCCACCATATATTCTATCCTTTCATCAGATATATATATCTCATTTTTTCAATAAATAATTTGAAGTTATGTGTTACCTGCAGATGCATTCAACTTGGACCAGTCTAAAATTTTGTCGTCAGGTAAAGAGTTACACTGTAACTCTTTACCAAGGGAGAAAATTTTAGACTGGTCCAGATTGAAAGCATTTGCAGACAACAAAATAAATGTAATTGAAATTTGTTTTGGGAATGGTAGAAAACATTGTGGGAAAAGAAGAAAATGCTGGTTACCAGCATTTTCTCCTTTTCCCACAAGCTTTTCAAAAGACTTCTTTAACAGGGTTGTTAAAAGTGGGGATTGTGTGGTAAAGATTGAAATGGCATTTACAAGTGGTATTTCAACTATGTGATAATACTCTCTATCCTTAAAACTCAAAAATACCTACAGAAAAAAATGAACACTGTCCATGTAATGTGGAAAATGGACAAAAAATGGTTCAGTACATGAATTTCAGATGCAAATATTTTGGCAAACACAGAAAATGCTTGTTATAAGGAATTTCTTTACTTTATCCACAGCAGTATCAAATTTGGTCTTCTGTAGTATACACAAAAATGTTATCTGCAGGTGGTAATGAAGATGGTTCTTTATCTTCATGTTATGTTAGTTTAACCCTTTCCCAAACGACAAATTTTGGACTGGTCCAAATTGAAAGAGTTTGCAGACGACAATTTTAAATTTGATGAAAATGGCAGAAAGGTCTCAAAAAGGGTAGAAAACACTGTGGGAAAAGGAGAAATTGCTTGTTACGAGCAATTTCTCCTTTTCCCACAGTGTTTTCAAAAGACTTGTACTGCAGACACGTGAAAACCAGGGCTTGTTTGGGAAAGGGTTAAAAATATTTTGGAGAGTACCAGTAAGACAGCTTTGTAAGTTTTTTTGACTCTTTATTTCAAATACATGTGGACATGTACCCACTTTTCAATAAATAAGTTTAAACATGTGTACATGTACTTGTTTTTCAGTAAGCTATTCTGACTCTATTGCTTTCATTTATTGCCATTTTATAAGTAACATTTTGATTTGTTTGAAATGTATGCTTGGATCAGTTATTTCACTGCTTTCAACTATATTTTAAGTCATATCATAGCAAAAACTTACTTGGGTCTTTACAAAACGACAAAATTTTGGACAAGACTAAATTGAGAGCATTTGCAGACAAAAAACTGAATGCAGCTTAAATGATGATCTCTGTCTTTGATAGGCTAGAAAACATCGTAGAAATGGGAGAAAATCCTATTTATCAGTATTTTCTCCTTTTCCCACAATGTTTTCAAAATCTTTCTTCTTCATGGTCGTTATAACTGAGGACCGTGTTAACCCTTTACCACATAATACTGAGTTTTAACAACCCTAAGGATGAAGACTTTTGAAAAAATTGTGGGAAAAGGAGAAAATGCTGGTAACCAGCAGTTTCTCCTTTTTCCACAATGTTTTCTGCCCTATCTAAGAAATATATTATTTGAGCTACATTGACATTGTCGTCTGCAAATGCTTTCAATTTAGATGAGTCTAACATTTTTTCATGTGGTAAAGGTTTGAAGGATTAATCACATCTTTCCTAAGATTTACCAGTACTAGATGAAGGTTGCACAGTGCCTTGCCCAAGGAAACTCCTTAGAAGTGGCTGGGCTTAATTTCATCACACTGACAAGAATTACACACATTATTTGCATATGCAAGCAATTTATGCTCAGCGTTAATTGGTTGATTGAATGGCATTTAATGCCGCTGTCATGTTTTTAGCTCACCTTAGCACAACGTGCTAAAGGTGAGCTATTGTGATCACCCTATGTCCGGCGTCCGTCGTCCGTCAACAATTTCTTTAAACATCTTCTCCTAAACCACTGGGCCAATCTTGATGAAACTTGGCAGGGATGTTCCTTGGGTGAAGCTCTACCAAAATTGTTCGAAGAATTGAATTCCACCCACAACTCTGGTTGCCATGGCAACAAAAAGGAAAAAAAAGCAAAATCTTTGAAAATCTTCTTCTCTGAAACTAGAAGGCGCAGAGCTTTGATATTTGGTATGTAGCATCTCCTAGTGGACCTCTACCAAGTTTGTTCATTTGATGCCCCTGGGGTCAAAACTGGCCCCACCCCGGGGGTCACAAGTTTGAGCATAGTAACAAAGAAGGAAAACTTTAAAAATCTTCTTCTCTGAAACTTGAAGGTGTAGAGCTTTGATATTTGGCATGAAGCATCTCCTAGTGGACCTCTACCAAGTTTGTTCATATGATGCCCCTGGGAGAGAGTAAGAGTAAGAGTGCAAATGCAAAATATAGAGTTTCATGCGGATAATGTGTATATATAATCGAAACCCCCTACTTTTTTTCGGCGGGAGTATTCTAGCGGTGGTTCCTTCCTCCTCACATCCCACTTCTGCACCTGCACCCACCACGCACCCGCACTCGCATTTGGATTCACACCCCTCCCCCTTTTTCCCTTTGCCCGTTTTGCCGGTTTAGCCCGCTGCCTCCGTTTTGCCGGTTTAGCCAGCTGCCTCTGTTTTGTCATTTAGCCCACTAGCCGGTTTAGCCAGCTGTCTCCGTTTTGCCAGTTTTCTCAGCTTTCTCAGCTTACTCAGCTTACTCAGCCTTATCAGCCTTCTCAGTTTACTCAGCTTACTCTGTTAGCCGGCTTAGCCGATTTAGCCGGCTTAGCCAATTAGCCAAACCTAGCTGTTTAGCCGGTCTAGCCGGTTTTGCCGGGCATTGAGTTCCTGGGCTAAAGGGTTAGCGGTCTGGCGGACTAGCGGACTAAAGGAACTAGCCGGAGCCTAACAAAACAAACGGGAGAAACTGGGGAGAAAAAAACTAACAAAAGCAAAAAAAACCAAAGTTTTAAACGCAAAATTAAAACTATTTAAGTTTTTTTCTATATATATTAAAATGAGTAGAATGTTAAATATTTCCAACGCTGAAAATAAAAAACCTCTTACAATGAATATTAAAGAGGTGGGGTTAAGGTCTATTAAATATTTAAAAAATCTTATTGCTATTGAAAATGCTTATGATAGTCACTTAATTAATGATATAGGTGGTATTTCATATACAGAAGGTTCAAAAGGAAAAATGAAACTTAAACCTTTGGATGGTTATGATGTTTTTAATGATGATGTATATGTTTGTGGGTTTATCTTTGAAGATGATGTTAAATATTTAAAAAATGGTAGAATACGTCTTATTGGAACCTCCAAAAACAAAGAAGAAGGGGATGGAGATGAAGATGAAGATGGGAAAGAGGAAACAAAAAACAATGAATATGAAGCAGAGGAAACACAAGCAGCTAAATTTTATTTAGATATTGTTAAAAATGAATGTTGTTGCTATTTTAAAGCCCAAAAAGTAAATTCACGAATTATAACAATGTCGGTATTAAAAGGAAATAGTGAAAACTCTAAAATAGCACAATATTTAAGAATTCTTAATATCAAAAGCAAAAATGAAATTTTAAAAGCAGCACAAAAATTAAAGGATCCTACAGAAAAAACCCATCCTTTTCCTGTTGGTGTTGTTTCTGTTAAAGTTGATACTTCAAATTTAAATTTTAAAACAACTGTCAGTAATCTGAGTGTTTTAAACAAAGCATTAAACAGAAAAGGATTTGCTATTTATCAAGTTGACTATACGCAGGATTTTGCTGGTACATTGGATAGAAATGAATTTTATAATTTTTTTCTTAATTCTGGATTTTGCACAATGGAAGATGGGGACCCGCCCCTTACAATTTATGATAAGCTTAGAGACTGGGAAGATAGAGAAGAACAAACAAATACTATTTATGATGAAGTATATTATTGGGAGAAAAAAACAATTTTGGACAATTTAAACGAAGTTGAAAGAACAGCGGATTTAACATAGTAAAATATAAAAAATATACTGAAGATGGGTATTTTATGAAAGTTAAATTTTATAATAAAATTGTTTCTAATTTTGAAGCAGGAGACACACAAAATAAAAACGGTTCTCATTTAAGTGAATATGCTTATAATCATTCTGATAAACGTTTAAAAAATGTTTTTTTTCATCCTGAAGTTAAAAAATGTGGAGTGACAAGAATTGAAGTTTCACTTCTTTGTCCAAATGTTAATACTAACTATACAGATGTTTTAAAACAAGAATATGATTTTGTTAAAAATGAAGAAATTTTCCATATTCAACCAGGAGCCCAACAATGGGTTAATTTGTCAAATCATATTTCTAAAAATTGTGTAATTGCAGACAGAACAAATGAAAGTATGTTTGTTGGTTTGGTTCAACTAAAACAGGAAGAACAGCAGGGGTTAATATTAAAAAAACAGGTGATTTAGAAAAGAAAGAAACAGCTAAAGAAAAAGAAAAATTTAAAGCATGGTGGAAAAAAAGAAAAGAAAAAGGAGTTTTGTTTTAATGATGTATTAATACATTTAGTAGAATATGAAGTATTAAAAAATGAAAAAAATGAAACATTTTTAAAATTTAAACCTTTAAAGTGTTATGAAAAAAAGGGAGACACAATACTTTGTCCAACAAATAGACCCACTATGTATTTTAATGTTGAAAAATATTCTGATTTACCTGATGTTAATGATGTTCTTCCACACACAAACATATTAAATTTGTATTCAGATCAGAAAAATTAAAAAAAGAATTTGGAAAAAATAAAAAATTTGCAAATGTTGTAAAATTAAAAGAATTAACAGGAGTTAGTAAATTAGTTTTACTTTCTAAGAAAAAACGTAAAGAAAGAATTAAAGAAGATGAAATTTTAAAAATGTCTAATGGGTGGAAGAAAGAACAAAAAAAAAAAAAAAAAAAAATAGAAGAAAAGAGAAAAGAAGAAAATGAAGAAAAACTTAAAAAAGTACAGAAGGAACTTAAGGCACATTTAATACTATTTCAAAAAAGAGAAAGGGCAGAAGAACGTTATAGTACTGTAGAACAATATTTAAAAGAATGGGTTAATACAGATCTTATAGAAAAAAAATTAAGAAATTTGAAAAAAATTAAAATATATGCCTTTAAAGAGTTTACAGCTACCGGTTGTATTACAATGCTTTTTACAGAGGTGAAAAAATGTAACATTAATATTAAAAGGGGGGGTTTGCTATGCAAATGGGCAAATAAAAAATTTTTTAAATCACAAATGTAAAGAAATATTTTTTAAAGAAATAGAAGTGAAAAACAAAACAGACAAAAAAAAGGGAGTTCGTATTTTTTGTATGCCTTTACATAGTATTATTTTAGATTGTTCTAATCCTAAAAATATAGTATTAGACAAGGAATATTTTGATAAGTTTAAAACAAAAATAGATTTAACAAAAATTAACCAAGAAATGGAAGAATACTTTAAAGAATATGAAAAACTACAAGAAGAATTAAAAATTTTAGAACAACATCCAAAACCATTAGAAAATAGTGGGGATATAGCTTATAGTATTACATACAACACAGCTAAAGAAACGGTTATAAGTGGTGAATATGAAGCGTATGAATATGGGAAAACTGATTTTAGATACCAAACTTATACAGTTCTATATATATCAAAACCGGGGAAAGAAGAGGAAACACAACCAATAAGAGGTTTTTTTTTACAAGATGAACTAAACAAAATATCAGATTTATCAAAGGTTAAAGCTCCAATAAAAGTTTTAATTGGAGAAGTGAAAACCCACAAAGCAAGAAAGAAATTAGATAAACAGATTACTCTATATTATGAATTGTTATAATCTACATATGATAAAATTATCATATATAGATTTTTAATACACTGGTTGTATTTCCTTTCCATCAGATTGAAAGCTTAAAACCTTATCAGACAACAAAACAGCATATGCTTTAGTATCTGCTTCTATATTTTTGTTAAATAGCATTTCTACCGTAATATTAGTAATTGATGTTTTTAAAGTTGCTGATTGCTTTGACAAATCAAAAACAAACAAAGGATATAGTGTTTTAAAATCAAGAGGGTTAATATCAGAATTTGAAACACAAGAAGGAACACCTGACACCAAACATTTAAAATTGGCTGCTGCAGTATAAGCATCCATATAATGATTTGTTGAAAAATCTGTTATAAAATCAAGAGCTGCGTAACGCTTAACACTGTTTAAATATACATGCATTCTTCTCAAAAATTCATGGGTAAAAGATGAAGGGTTTAAATCTTGGTTTGTTCTGCTTACTCTTTGTATGCCAACAATTAAAAAACGTGGCTTTTCATTTGCTGCTTTTGTTGTTAAATTCCATGTGTAAGATGTATTACCGACAGGCAAACCCACGCTAAATACTTGCCTTTGATCATATCCTATTTTAATATTAATATTTTTCGCCATTTCTCCCATCAAAGTATTTAAATTTGAAATTGATGGCTTTACTATAGGTACAAACCAATACATATTGTCTAGTGTAATTTTTCCAGCATCCTCAGCACCTGCTTTAAAAATTGCTTCACCATCAACCTTACGAGTGAAAATTAATTCTTGTTTAAGTACTTTGTCGTAATCTTTACAAAAACCAAAAATATGAGAAAGGGGAACATTAAAAGTAAATTTTCCAATGTTATTATTGTCGTCTTGAAAAGAAGCCAAAAGTCCCAGCATTGTCGTAGCTCGCCCCGGAAAAAGCAGCGTTTCCATTTCTCGCCCTCCTATTTCATAACGTATCTGATTAAAAAGATACATTAAACCATTATTAGCTATTGTTACTAAATCTGCTTTATCATACGGACTATCATCTTCTTTAGTTAGTCTTCCTATAAATTGTATATATGAACGGTGTGGATGTGTAAAAATATCACCACTTTCAATATTAAAACGAACTTGACCAGGATTATTCAACATAGCCACACCACCCGCATCCGGTGGGTATCGTCTATATTCATATTCTTCTATTCCCTCATCAATTAAAACTGTATCATCCCACTGTAATATATCTGAACTAGTCATTTTTTTTAAATATGTTTTAAAATGCTTTAAATGCTTCAAATAATTTTAATTCCTAGACCTCGGTTTAATCCTCTGTTTAATCCGTCTGTTGTTCTTTCTGGTTAGCTCCACTGGCCGAAGGCCAGCGGGCTAATGTCATGGCCCGGTGTCCGTCGTGCGTCCGTCCGTCCGTCCGTCCGTCCGGTCGTCCGTCCGTCCGTCCGTGCGTTAACTTTTATTTCAAACATCTTCTTCTCTGAAACTACCCATCCAATTTTCATGAAACTTCACAGAAATGATCCTGCCATGGTCCTCTTCAGAATTTCTTGAAAGAATTTGATTCCTTCAAAAACTCTGGTTGCCATGGCAACAAAACTGAAACATATGGGAAATCTTTAAAAATCTTCTTGTCGGAAACCATAAGGCATAGGGTTACCAAATTTGGCATGTAGCTTTATGTAGTAGACCTCTATCAAGTTTCTTCAAATTATAGCCCTGGGGTCAAAATTGGCTCTGCCCCAGGGGTCACAAGTTTTACATAGGCTTATATAGAGAAATCTTTAAAAATCTTCTTGTCGGAAACCATAAGGCATAGGGCTACCAAATTTGGCATGTAGCTTTATGTAGTTGACCTCTATCAAGTTTCTTCAAATTATAGCCCTGGGGTCAAAATTGGCTCTGCCCCAGGGGTCACAAGTTTTACATAGGCTTATATAGAGAAAACTTTAAAAATCTTCCTGTACCTAGCCATAAGGCCTAGAGCTACCAAATTTTGCATGTAGCTATATCTAGTGGGCCTCTACCAAGTGGGCCAAAATTTTAGCCCTGGGGTCAAAATTGGCCCCACCGCAGGGGTCACAAGTTTTACATGGGCTTACATAGTGACAACTTAAGAAATCTTCCTGTTTTGATTTTTTTTTTAAATTAGCCTTGCATCAGGGGTCTTATGTTTTACAGAGGCTTCATATGGACAAAACTTGAAAATCACCTTATTTTTATGGCTTTATCTTGTGGACTTCTACCAGGGTTCAAGTAATTAAATAGCTCTGGGATCAAAAATGGCTTTGCCCTGCGGGTCCCAACTTTCATATGGGCTTTTACAGAGAAAACTTTGTAAGTCTTCATTTTGAAACCATTTGGCTCAGCATTGAAATGTTTATTATTTATGGTTTATATTTATAAGCCAGTGGAGCGATACAGGGCCATCATGGCCCTCTTGTTTTGGTGTTGGTTTTGCTGCTGGAATTGCATCAGGGTTTACTGGTAGTACTGAACTAAAACTGTTTTTTTGTTTACTTTTTAACAGTTGGTTGATCTTACTCTTTGCAATATCAGTAGCTTTTTCTGTTACCTTCTTTCCTATATTTTGTGCTTGTTTTGTTGCAAATTCTAAAGCCTTCTTTTTACCGAAATCTAAAACTTTGGGGGCATATCTACTAAACATTTTTTTAGCAGTATTCCAAAGAGGAGTTAAAAAATTTGCTCCACCTTTTACATATCTTGTAGCTAATCCTGTATTTTTAACTATCATTTTAAGAATGAAAAAAATGTTTTAGAAGCCGTTTAATAATTTTTCTTTTTGTTTTCTTGTCATTACCTTCATTCTAATTAATTCTTTACATATTTCAACCATTTCGTTTTTAAGGCCTGTGTTTCCGGCTTGAGCACTCCCACAAAGCAAAGTTAAACGGTTTGCTAATGCCACCGGATTAGATGAAAGAAAAACTGTTTTGTGCCCTTTTCCAGTTGATGTTTTTGGCTCTTCTTTTTTTGGGTCTTCCTGTCTTTTTTTTGCCTTTGGTGTCTTTGGTTTAATTTTATCATACATTGGTTTTAAAAGCTTCTTCCATTTTTCTGAACCTGTTAATTTTTGATTTGCTGTTTTTCCAGTTTTAGAAAACAAAACCCCCGAGTCTAATAAAATTTTTTCATAATCACTCTTTGCTTTTTCGTTGTCAATACTTGTTTCAGCTGGAGTATCAGAAAAAATTAAATCCAATAGTTCCGGTGTTCGTTTGTATGTTTTACCACCATATTTAATATTGTTTTGTCCAATTGTTAAATTTTTTTCTCCAATGTTTAAAACTCCTTCTTTGATGGATATTAAAGTTTTAAGCCTGTTTGTTGTTAGCTTTTCTAAATATTTCGTAAGTTCCTCGTCCCCTGCCACCTCTATTTTTCCCTTTTCTTCTTCTATTGGTGGTAAACCGGGAGCAGGCAAACCAGGCAAACCAGGTAAAGCAGGTAAAGCCTGAGAAATAGCCGCTGGCAAACTTTCTACTTTTCCCGTAAGTTTTTGTATTGGTTGACTTACAGGCTTAAAAAATTTAGCCAACTCTTCAGCTCTGGTTACTTCCCCCATCTGCTCCGCTCTGTCCCTATCTCTTAAATATCCCTTTAAAGCCAGGTACTTTTTAACTTCTTCGTTTCTGTTTCCTGGTGATTGTATTGTGTAAAATGTCATAGTTTTTTAAAATATATTAACCTTTAAATAGTTAATATATTTTATTTAATCCATATTACTTAATACACATGAACAACTTAAATTAAATTTTGGTATTGTGAAACTTAGAAAGGGAGTGTGCCTCCGTGGTTTTTCTCCACAAGTTTCCGGAATTCCTCCCGTGCTTCCCTCTTCCCTCTCTCTATTAAACTGTTTTCTTCTTCTACTTTCTTTTTTTTTGTTGCTCTTTGTCCGTATTTCTTCTTTCATTACCTTGTATTTTTCTAATTCTTCCATAATTAAACTAAACTCTTCATGGGTTACTTTATTGTCTGCAATGGACTTTGATATATGAGTATTTAAAGTATTAAGCTTACTATCAGCAATGTTTTTAATCTGCGAGTGTTTTTCACTCTTGGTTCTTGTTCTCCTCACAAAAAACTTACTAGTAAGAGCAACAAGACCAAAAACCAGGCTTGTTATTTCCAGGGCAATTGTAGCAGGGATAGCCACTATTGTACTAAGCAAAGCTATTCCTCCGGCTCCCGCTCCTATTGCTGCAACTGTCAACCCGCTTTCAATGTTGTCTGCTGTTTTACTATACTTCTTATACTTCTTAGCAAGATTGCCTCTAATCCTTACTTCTTCTTCAAGATACTTCTGAATTTCTGAAATCTTGTTTAATCTGAAACTTTGCCCATTGTCCCCCATCTCAAAAATGGCAACTGGTGCAGATGGTTCTGCTTTTACAACGTTGGGATATATACCGCTGTTTGTTTCTTCCTTTAACTCTGTCATTTTTTTAATATAGTCGTTAAGGTTTTAAGTATTTTACAAAACAAAACGGTGCATTTTCTGGTAATATCACAGTATTTTTAGAAAAATTTAAAACTGATATTATAATATTCTCTGCTCTTGGTCCACAATACATAGGGTTTTTAAATTCTAGACTTTGTTTAATTTCTTCTACTGGTATTACCAAAATCACCCCTCCACTCATCACATATCCAAAATTTAAACCTATTGTTTTTTTTTCTCCTGGCTCTATCTTTAAAGTTGACTGTGTTTTTATCTTCCAACATGTGTTTGACTCTTTTAAAGCTGAATGTCGTATATTTTCATATGTTCTCCAATATATAGTTTTTGGCTGACTCATATTTTTTTAAATATTAAAATATAGATTTAAGTAGAGGCCCAATTATAGGAATGTTTGAAAGAAAGCCTGAACCGTCCTGAACGTTTCCGTTTTGAACAAGAAAAACACCATCACCACCAAAACCGGAACCCGTTACAGTAGGAAAAGGAGACAAATACAGCCCCTGTCCGTCTGTTTCTACTCTTGCCACATTTCCATTTTTAGACAAATATAGACCATCTCCAAATATAGCCTTTACTGCTTTATCAGCCAAGCCTGAAAGAGCACCAAGACCAAGAGCAGGAAGAACCTTTTTAGCTACAGGCAACACGTAAGGAAGAGCACGAGCAGCCAGGGCTGCTATCTGTCCCCCGTGTTTAGCGTTGTATTTTACCTGTGCCAATGAAAGGGTGATTCTAACACCTTTACCAGCATTAAAAGCCTTGCTCATTTTTGAAACTTGGCTTTTAGTAAAATAGAAACTGTCTGAACCTTTGGCATTTTCAGGCTTTAGGTCTAGTGTAACGTTGCACTTGTTTTTGTATGCCGTAGCAACTTTTTCTTTTTGATGTTCTGTTAAATTAAGTTTTGTTTCAATATACGTTGTTTTAGTCATTTTTTTAGTTGGTTTTAATTTCCCTAATATGAAAACGCATTGTTATGTTTTCTTTTCTTAAATCTATTAACTCCCCGTTTTGATCTGTTAAAGTTGCCCTTACACTGTGTAAATCGTCTAAAAGCAAAGGTAAATATACAGGAAAAGGAGGGCGTTCTATAATTTTATGGCCGGGGTTAACATTCGGAAAAAATGAATATATTGTATCTCCTTTGTCTCCTTTTACATATGACCCGCTTACAATATCTAAATTTACTAAAATACTATTAACGGGGAGTATATTTACTATATTTGGGCTTTCGTGATTTCCCCCTTTGTAAAATTTAGGTTCAAAACCTAAAATACGGTTTAATGAATTTTGTGTAAAATCAACAACGTAATCAGGCTGAATATACATTTCAGTTTTAAAAGTATTTACGTTGGGTTGTATTTTAAATGGATATTGGTTATTTTGATCTTTTAAACCGTATTTTTCAAAAATAGCGTCAATTTCACGATTAATACCAGTAAGGTTATAACTCCCTGTTTTGATTTTAAAATCCCACGCTCCGGCTCTTGGTTCTTTTAATAGTCTAAATTCGTTAAACCCCGGTTTGATATTTGGAATACTGTAAGGTTTCGAGATTAATCAAAGCTATTTCACAAGGTTTTTTTAAATGTATTGAAGGAGTAAACTCTGTTTTAAAATTTGTACTGTTTCCTGATAGTACTATTTGTAATGAAGTTATTTTTTAAATTTAACAAAAGTATTTTAATTAAAAAAATGATATTGACACAAAAACAAAAATTAAATCTCAAAGCTCACATTAAAAAAAATCACAATCATCATTTAAAACTAAAGGAGATTATAAATTTTATAAAGGCATTGAACCAGATTGTGACGAAGATCATGACAGGAATCCATTTGATAATTTTTATAATCCTATAGTCCTCCATGAATTTAGTCAGCATAAAAAAACTCATAAAAATTTTAAGCTCTATGTTGGTATAAATTTTAGTTGTAATAATTTTTTAGGACTTGGTGAAATTAGAAACAAAAAAATTAAATTATATGAATTGAGAGAAAATACAGATTTTTTTAAGGTGGTTAAAAATGCTAAAAAAAATTTCATCCCCCTTTTTATTAATGGCATGTCTTTTCTTGGATATGAACTAGAATTTTTTACATGTTGTGATCCTTTTTTTTATGAGGAAGGTGTTGGGTTGTGTATGAGCACAAAATATCTTAATTTTATTGACTGGAACGTATTTATTAATGCCCTTTCATTTTTATATCATTCATATTTTTCTTTTAAACATTTTGAAAGAAACGATCCATCTTTAATTTTGGATGTTGATGCAAGTATTGAAGAAATATGTGGTAGAATTGAAAGAATGCAGAGACTAGAAACGGTAACAGTAGAAAAAGTGAAAGTAATAGAAGTAAAAAAAGACAAAACAGTTTTTAACGGTGAAGAGTCTTTTAAATCCGAAGAATGTGTAATTTGTTACGATGAAAAGCCATCTGTAATGTTTTGCAGTTGCGGTCATATAGCTATATGCACTAAATGTAATGAATTAAACAATTTCAAAAAGTGTCCGGTATGTAGAAAAGAAAACTATGTTAAACGTAAATTAACTGAGTTAGAAACAAAAATTTAATTAAGAAATTTTTTGCTATAATAAAAAAATGGAAATGGAAACAAATACAGGAGGTTTAAATATCAGTGTTGAAATATGGACTGATTTAGAAGAAGGGGAGCAGAACACTATGCTAATGAAGGAAGTTGAAAACGACAATGACAGCTATCAGGATTCTGATGCAGGATATTTTTGGATGAACAACATGGGCGAGTTTAAAAACGGGGAGTACTATATTACATATGATTTAAAAGGAATTATAAAAGTTGAAAGGGTTGAGGATCACAAAGATTCAACAAATACAAACGAATCTTTTAAATCTGATGAATGTGTAATTTGTTTAAAAGAAAAACCTAATATACTTTTTTGCAATTGTGGCCATATAGCTATATGCGCAAAATGCGATGAATTACATACAAATGCTAGATGCCCTGTATGTAGACAAGAAAACACCATTAAAAGAAAAATTTAAACAACTTAAAATAAAAAATTGATTTATAAAATGAGTTCATATTTTATAAATCAGCTAAATGGAGTTTTAAAAAATCATATTAATCACTCAAAGAAAGAAGAAAAAACAACGGGTGATTTTTACACTCAGATGAAGTTTAAATTTGCACCGGTAAAACCTAACACATATTTTAAATATACTGAGCCTATAACATATTTAAGACGTTTTAAATCTTTTCTTTACTATGAATGGAGTAAAAGAAAGCAAGAAAACAAAAATTTTAAACTTTACGTCTCTTGTGTTGTTGTTTCCGATGTTTACATTCACCGATATGATGATATATTTTGTTTTGATGAAAATACAAATGATATTTTTTTAAAAATAGAAGAGCTTGATGATATACTGTCATTCTTCTATTTTCCGAATGTTGAAGTATATTTTTGTTTAGAAAATGAAGAAAACAGAGAAGGGGACAAACTGCATATTTTAGAAGATTTACTTGAAATGAAAGAAGAAATTTTTTTAAAAAATTATGGGTTTGTTAGTGTAATTAGTGAACTTGAGGAAATGGAACAAGATAATATTTAACCTGGAAAAAAGGTTAAATATTAAATTTTTAGTAAACTTTTTAATTCTGCTTCTTCATCCCGATCATTTGTTTTTCCACTTAAAACAAGAGTTATAAAAAACCTTTTAACTTTTGGGTGTGATGATTTGAAATATACTATCAAGCTTGAGCATGGGTTTATTTCCCAATCTACACCTTGTATTTGTTCACAATGTGAAAAAAATTTTCCTTTTATTTTTTTTGCATGAGAAAAAGTATAGTGAAATTTGTTCCCTTCTCCAATTACTAATCCCCTCTCTATTGATGTTTCTTCAGGAGTAACATTTCCCCTCCCTAGCAAATAGATATCACCAAAATGTAGAATGGTAAAAACAAAATTTTCATCTTTTAAAGTTTCATCATCGTAAATAGCAGTAAAATTAACACTTTTTAGTTTACTCCTTATAGGAATTAAATAGTTAGGTTTAATTTTTATTTCTCCCCCTGCTCCCCATGTAAATTTACCCCCGTCAAATTTTCCAAAATAAACAATGGTTGGTATTAATGGATTTCCTTTATCATCAATACGAATTACATATTTTTTACCATCATCACCTTCAATTGTTCCACGAAGATTAGAATTAAAAACTTCTTTTTCTCCTATAATAGGTCCTTCAGCTTCACCAAGAATTAAAAATAAAGACTCTGAAGATGCTAATGTGTGAGAAGCTTTAGCCAGTTTGTAAACAATATCATCTGTATATTTTTTATTCGTTGCATCCCCTTCATCTGTCGGGTCACCTAAATTCACCATTCTAAACCCCTTCATATCCTTGTGTTTTGTTGTTTCATCTGTAAAAAATGCCCGTAGTTCTTCAACATCATTTTTAATATTTTCATCTGCTTCATTTAATTCTTTTACTTTTTCATTAAACATTGTACGAATCTGATCCGTTTCTTCTTTTCTGTCCTGGTCTTCTATTTCAAGTCTATTAACAGCTTCATTAAAAATTTCTTCTAGCTTTTTAATCTTGTCACCCCCTTCATCAATTTCAGTTTTTAAAGTGTTAAAAGAAGTGTTTATTGTTCGTCTAAATACTTTTTTTTATATTTTCAGCTCTTTTTACAGAGTTTTCTATTTTTTTATCAACATATTTTTTATTAACTCCATCTTCTGGATTTTTAGGATCACCCACATTAACTAATTTAAAACCTTTCATATCACGGTGTTCTTTTACTTCTTGTGGTTTTTCTAATTCTTTAATTTTTTCCTCAAAAAATTCTTTCATTTCTACATAGCTTTTATTAACAGCATCTGTTTCTTCTGTTTCTTCTGTTGGCTCAGGTAAATTTCGCAGCGTTTTTTGTTTCATGTTGATAGCCCCTTTAGCATTGTATGTTTTTCCATTTCTTGTATTAAAAGCCTGGTTTTTCTCAAGTTCTGTTTTAACAACGTTTAAAGCTGCAGCGTCTACATTACCACCAGCTCCAATATTTGCCGTCTTTTCATCTACATATTTTTTATTTACTACCTCATCTTCTCTCTGAGGATCACCAACGCCGTAAAGCCTGAAATTCTGTAAATTAACATTACTGTCAACTTTGTAATTAACTCCATCTGAAAATTTATTAATTACATTGTCTTTTACTTTTTTTGCTGCTTCACCGTCTGATTTTGGGATTCTTAAACCCCCCAGTTTCTTTTTTCCCATATATACATGTTCTTTAGCCTCAAATCCTCCGTTTTTTCTTTCAAAGGGTGACGCATCATCAACATACTCAATTGAAGCAGCATCAGTTGGCAAATCAGGAAAACCGACCCCCTCGATTTTAAAACCTTTCATGTTAATCTTGTCTTTTGCTTCATGTATCCCGTTTTGAATATTAAAAGGATTTTGTGTTTCTAGTTTTCGTCTTCTATCTTCAGTTAATGTATCAGTATATATTTTAGTTGCTGCATCATTGTCATCAACAGGAAGGGGCAAACCTTGTAATTTTTGCCCATCCATGTTTAAGCTTTGTTTAGCTGTATAGTCTCCGTCTCTGTTTCTTTTAAAAAAATTAATTCCTTTTGTTGAGTCAACATATTTTTTATTAACAGCGTCTTGAGGATTAATCGGATCGGGTATATTTTGTATTGGTTGACCTCCCATGTTTAGGCTTCCTTCCATCTCTCCCCCGTCTTTTCCTAGAAAATTCTCAACAATGAAAGGAAGAGGCACCCCTTCACTCTCAAGCTCTCTAATTTCTTCTTCTAAATGACCAAATTTTGTTATTGGGTATCTAGTATACATATTTTAAATTAAACCATTTTCTTTTAAATCCATTAAATGAGATACGACAGGCTGTAAATCATACCCACTATTTAATTTTTCTAATACATGAATACAAAGATGACCACAAATCACAGTACTAGGTTCTTGTATTTGATCAGACGAATACAAGATCGGAGATTTTAAATATTTTTGTATTTCAAGAGGAGGAGGCAACCCGTAACTGTCAAAATAGTACTTGTTTTTTTTTTGTTTTTGTGCCATGCTACCCAATGCGTACCTGGGCCTTTACTATCATCAAGGTTTAATATTCCACATTCATAAATATTAGGCTTTTTTGGCAGAGCATCACGAGAAAAAACACCCCTCCAACCTTTCAAATGTTTACACATATCAGATAGCTCAAAGTTGTTTAAAGATTTAATCGGTAGACTTTGCACATTTTCAGAAATTTCTAAACTTCCACCTGCTGTTTGTTTTTCCTGTTTCTTCCTGTCCCTTTGCCTTTGTTTCTTTTCTTTTTGTCTCACTGCTTCAGCTTTCACGGCTTCCATCCCTAAACTAGCATTTTCTTTAATCCTTGGCTTAGTGTCTCCCATCCACTCCTGAATTTTAAACCTTGTTTTTTGTAGTTCTTGTCTGTAAAATGCCCCTTCTATGTGATGTCCTTTAGCATCCCTTAAAAATATGTTGTTGGGTTTGTGTTGTCTATTTTACGTATTATAAATATCTCTTTTGTCCAGTTTGCCGTATATCCTTTTTCAAGTCTTTCTTTTTTTCTTCTTGGTATTCTCACACGATCGTTAACTTCTAAAGGTGTTTTTTGTGTTACGTAGTCCACTCTAAACTTTTTAGGTTCAGCATTTTTATAAAATGTTTCATATATCCTTTTTTCATTCTCAGGATCGCTTGCTTCTTCTGGAGTTAGCCGATCGTTAAAATTCCTATGAACTGTATTGTTGTAATCATCAACAATATCTTGTAAATGAGAGATGTAATCTGTTGTGTTGTTGTCTGTCATGTAACGACCAATGCGATCTTTTAAAGTTTTAATAAATCTTTCTGCTAATGTTGCTTTGTGTTTTCCTTCAGTATGATACAACTCAACCCCTTTTAATCTTGTCTTTGATTCCTTTGCTTTGTTGGGAAACAAGACAGGACACACACGCCTTAAATGATTTGATAAAGCTCCTTTAGTTTTTAAATATTCTTTACAATGGGGACACTGAAAAGGAGTTGCAGGTTTTTCTTCTTCTTTGTCAATCAAACCGGTAAATTCACCACCTCTATCAGTCCACAACTTTAAAGGTTTTCTGTTTGATGACTGAAAGATATCATTAAAAGCTTTTACGACGCTGTTTACCTGTTTGTTTGGTAATTCACGAACCCAAGCGTAACGACTAAAAACATCTATTACAACCAAGAAAATATTTAAATTTTCTGTCTGTTTTTCTGAGGGTGTTTGTGTCTCCTTTAAAACTTGGGCTTTTTGAATTTCCTCCACCCCTTCGGCTTCACCTACTTTAATTTTTTTCGGCATGAACATTAAATCAGCAGCCCATGTATCATCTAATTTTTTAACAATTACTCGACGTGTGGGAAAGTTCCGCCTTAAAGGCCTGTGTAACTCATCACTTAAAGTTTTTTCTTCTTGTGTCCTTCTTTCCTTTTTTTCTCTAACTACCCACGGCTTTTTTTTTTATTGCCCATACCAAATTTTACTTTACTTCCTATGATGGGGGTTACTATAGCACGGTCCAGCCGTTCCCTCAATGTTGGGTTATAAATGCCTTTTAATTCACTCAACATATCAACATCACACAGGCTATTTCTTGTAGCTGTATCATTGTGTTTTAAATAGCATATGTCGTGATGCATAGCTGCACGATCAACACGATTAACCGGCTTACTCCATGCTTTAGGTGTTAAATCAGGGTTTAAACGTTTCTTTAAATTTGTTCCTGGACCTGTAAAATTATGACCTGGGAGATGCATTTCAAAAGGAAGAGTATTAATAAATTTATTAACTAAACTTCCACCTTTTTTTTTTACCCCACCTTTTGTAAACTGGGTCTTTTTCCCCCCACAAACAGAACAAGTACCTTTTAATATTACTCGTCCATTTTTCGTTGTCTCCTGTTTTAAGTTTTCTGTATTTGTCTTTTTTCGACATTTAACACAATATATTAAACTCATTTTTTAATTTTAGTAAATTTTAACTAAATTAAAAAGTTATGGAAATTAAAAACTATAGCTGCAATTTAAACAAGACAAAACGCAAAAAAACCCCAATGTTGCCCAGTAGTATTAGGGGTTTAATAATAGGCGAGTCTGGCTGTGGAAAAACAACAACACTTTTAAATTTACTTTTAAGACCTGACTGGCTGGATTACGATCATTTGTATATATTCGGGAAGTCAATGAAACAACAGCCGGAATATATACTTTTAAGAGAAGCGCTGGAATTTGGTTTAAGCAAAGAAGCTGTTAATTGGATATCTGAAAACATGAAAGAAGTAGAAAGCCTAAATACAGAAAAAAGAAATGAACTTACGGAAAGATTAAAAAAAGAAATGAAAAAGAATGGAACAAAAATTACACCTTGTTTTAATGAAGATGATAATGATGTGCCAGATCCACGTGATTTAAACAGTAACAATAAAAATTTAATAATATTTGATGATTTGTTGAAAGAAAAACAAGATATACCTGAAAAGTACTATACAAGAGGCAGACACAGCAACACGGATTGTTTCTATTTGTCACAGTCGTTTTTTAGTTTACCAAGACACACAATACGCGGCAACTCAAATTTTATAATCCTTTTTGATCTTCCAGAAAAAGATATTTTTAATATATATACTGACTATGCAAGCCGTGATATGAATATTGAAGAATTTAAAAATTTTTGCTATACTTGTTGGAGTGAACCTTACGGCTTTGCTGTGGTTGATAGAAGCAGTTCGTTGGATAATGGAAAATATAGATGTGGGTTTGGTACAATTTACTATCCATTGTGTGTAGTGCAAAACTTCCAATACTAACATTACTACTAATTAAAATGAAAAATATATATTACCGGTGTTTTGGTAATATATACAAAAATGAAAATGTTAAATATTAAATGCTGAAAATAGTTCCCTTCCCATCCGAAAGAAACCCACCCCTTTTTAATATATATATATTTTTTTAAATTAATTTCATGATACTTTTAAAGTATCATGAAAAAAATGGGGAAGAACAAACACAAGCATCTATGAGATAAATTACAAATCGAGCAGGTTTAAACTATCCTCTTTTAATTGGGCAAGTAGAGAGTTTTCATATTCATCATCTTCATTTTCACAATTATCATATCCATTAACCACAACATTTAAAACTTTAATTGTAATTCCGCTGTGTGATGTTTGAAGTCTACCATTTACAAGCCCCTCTTTTCTCCACAACCCAGTTACCTTTAAGGTATATACTCCGTTTGTAATTCGATCATACAAGAAATCGACATTTTTTAAAGGCCGTGTAATTTTATTGTGTCCTTCTTTCTCAACTGTTGTAAAGAAAGAATCATTAAACTGTTCTAGGTCAACCTTACATTTTACAAAACCTTGTTCTTTGTAATTTTGAAGAACGCCTTCTATTTGATAAGCATCATCAATTAAATCACGATACTCAGGATCATACCTTTCATATATTCCATACAGAAACTGTTCAAACATATCATTTAACTCAATGTTAATATATTTGTTTGAACCAAAAGTTGAAAGCGTTGGTTTGTCATAGGGTGTCCTACTTACTATATTAGTATATACACCAGTCCTACCGTTTTGTACAATGTCAGAAAAATAAATTTTATCAGTCTTCTTTTCTCCTTTAATACTATTTTCATGCCCTAGAGTTATCAGAATAGGCTTCTCTTCCGGGGTCGAAGGCTTAACTATCTCCTTTTTTGCTTCAGTATTTTGATTTTTAGGCATTTCAATTTTTTAATTTAATGAAAATTTACTTAAATTAAAAAAAATGAGACAGTATTACAAATTTGTAGTTAAAAACAATGTCGTACAAATGGTTAAAACAAAAGAGCCACCGGCTAACTTTAGGAGTGTAAATCATGATGTTAAAACTAAAATTTCTAACTCTGCTTTAAACGGATATTTCAAACAAACATTTTTAGAAGTTCCAGAGTTAACCAAAAGTTTAAGTATGGAGTCATATTTGAGTAAATACAGGGCTTCAGCAGCTCAGTCATTGGGTAAAAATCCAGGAACTAAAGCTATTTTAAGCGTTTGTGTTAAAATGAGGAATGCCGAGCAAATTAAAAAGTTTTACTTCAATTCAGAACCAAATATAATCTATCAATGGAACAATAAACAAAAGGCTATAGCCCGAATGATACAACAAGTTTTAAACATGTTTTACAAAAAAGATTATGAAGGAAGTGGGTGGAGTTTTGTGAGTTTTGATCATGTGTGTATTAACTATGGAAAATACAGACCATTTAAAGGGGGATGTGGAAACAACAAGCTACCCAAATGGCTAATTTTAAAACGTGCTGTTTTTTGTATACTTTCTGGAGATCAGCGTTGTTTTTACTGGTGTATTCTCAGACACTTCAACCCAAAAGAAAAAGACAAAGGAAGAATTACAAAAGATTTAAAAAAGATAGCAAAAGAAGAACCAAACAAATATGCAGATTTTACAGATATCAAATATCCAACTTCAGCCGAAGATTTACAACTTTTTCAAGATCAAAACCCACACATACATTTAATAATATATGGAGTGGACAACGTAAACAAAACAACACCTGTAATATTTGATGGTGAAAAAAAAGGAGGAGAAAAAATATATTTACTATTTTACGAAAATCATTTTTACTATATTGGTGAACTGTCCCCGTCTTCTTTCTTCTCAGATTTCAAATTCAAGCGGGCGTATATATTTTTGTTACAAATGTCACAGAGTTTTTAAGAAAGAAGAGAAATTAAACAACATGAAAAAATATGTTCTGATCTTACACTTTTACAATTGCCAGAAGAAGACTCTGAAGCTTCAATTTTAGAATTTAAAGAAAAAACAGACAGACCCCCTAATATTACAGTATACTTTGATTTTGAAAGTTTTTTAATATCGTGTGAAGAAGAAAACAAAATTAACAAACATCAACCTAGTGGCTTTTGTTTTTTCGTTGTTTCATCAGATACACAGATATACAAAAGCAAAAAAGTAAGCTTTGTAATACAAAAGGAAAACCAAGATGTGGCTGCTATTTTTGTTAAAAGTTTAATGGAAGAAATCGAAAAAGCAAACTGAATTTTTTTAAACAATGGACAAGCTTCAAATTTAACCCCTGTGCCATGTCACAACTTAAGCGGCTATGATTCACATCTTTTCATTTTAAAACTGGCTGAATATAGTAGACATCTTACAGTTTTGCCATCAACTGAAGAAAAATATATCAGTTTTTCTAAATATACCTATATATCAGGCAAAAGGCACGAAATACGATTTTTAGACAGTTTTAAATTTTTAAGTTCGTCTTTGTCTCAATTGGTCGAGGATACAGATCAAAACAATTTTAAATATACTTGTCAAGTTTTTGCAAATATTCCGATAAAACTGTTAACAAGTAAAGGGGTCTACCCATACGAATTTATGAATTGTTTCGAAAAAACAAAATTAACAAGCTTGCCACCAATAGAAAGCTTCTATAGCACAATGAAGAAAGAAGGTATATCAGAAGAAGACTATCAACATGCTTTAAATGCTTGGTCTGCTTTCGAATGTAAAACTTTAAATGACTATCAGTTAAAATATTGTGAGCTAGATACTTTACTTTTAGCAGATGTTTTTGAAAACTTCAGAAAATTAAATATTGAAACTTACGACTTAGATCCTGTTGTTTACGGTTATACTCTCCCTGGTACTTCATGGAGTAATATGTTAAAATTCACAAAACAAAAGATTTCATTAATTACAGATCGTGACATTTACGAAGACTTTGAAAATGGAATTAGGGGCGGAGTGTCTATGTGTGTCAGTAGATATTGTAAAGCAAACAATAAATATTTAAGTGACTATGATTCAAACAAACCGAGCAATTTCATTTTTTACATAGACAAAAACAATCTTTACGGAGAGGCCATGTCTGAAGCAATGCCTTACGAAATAGAAAGAAAATTAAGAAAAGCTGAATTTAAAGATTGGCGAAATTTGCCCTGTGCTATAGTATGTGATTTAGAGATCCCAAAAGAAAAACATGAATTTTTAAAAGACTATCCTCCATGCCCAGAACATTTAAAAATTAATGGTGTTCAAAAGCTTGTACCAAATTTACAAGACAAAAAAGAATATTTAGTATACTCAGAACTATTAAAATATTATGAAAAGCTGGGGGTTAAAGTTGTTAAAATCCATAGAGGATATGTTTTTAAAATGTCAGAATGGTTAAAGCCATATATTACAAACAATACAATTAAAAGAGGAGAAGCAAAAGAGAAGAGTAAACAAGAATATTTTAAAAAATCTATTAATAGTATCTATGGCAAGACAATAGAAAACCCACGTAAACGGTCAAATGTGGAGATAATAAACAATGAAAAAAGAGCTGAAAAACTTTTAAAAAGTCCAGAATACACAGGCTTTAAAATGTTTAATCCTCAATTTGTTGCTGTAACAAAAAAGAAAACACTCGTAAATGCTAACAAGCCAATATATATAGGTTTTGTTGTTTTGGAACTTTCAAAATTAAAAATGTATCAATTGTACTATGACTATTTAAAACCAAAATTCGGAAATCGAGTAAAACTGCTATATACAGATACAGACAGTTCCATTTTAGATATTCAAACAGAGGACATATACGAAGAATTAAAAGAAGATTTAAATGTTTGTTTTGATACTTGGAAATATCCGAAAAGTCACCCACTACACAGCATGGAAAATAAAAACAAACTTGGATTTTTTAAAGATGAAACAAAAGGCACACCAATTAAAGAATATGCTGCTACATGTGCTAAATCATATGCATACACAGAAGAAGTAAACGGGGAAACAAAAGAAACAATAAAATTAAAAGGAGTTGTAGAATGTTGCATTAAAAATCAAGATATTGTTTTTAATGATTACCTTGATTGCATTTTTAACGAAAAAGAAAAGACTGTTAAATTTTCAGGCTTTCGAAGTACAGACCATAAAATATATACAGAAGAATTTGTTAAAGTTGCTTTAAATCCCCAAGCAAGATGTGAGGTATATTTTAGAAGATGGGATTAATACAGTGCCGATTGGATATTTATCGGATGAAATAATAAGAGAGTAAGAGTAAGAGTGCAAACGCAAAATATAGAGTTTGATGCGGATAATGTGTATATATAATATAATATATGCACATTTCTATTAGATAGGTTATGATATTGTTGAAAAATCAGCACTGCACGTGTCAAATGCTTCTTGCCATCCTATTTCCCTAATTAACATTCTTTCTATTTTTATTTTTATGTTTGGCACTATTTCTTTTAAAAAATTTCTTGTAAATATTTTTGTTTTTTCATGCATTTCATCCTTAATTTCTTCAATTGGTTTACCTCTGGATTTTTCTTCATTGTATTGAATACGTCTATGAAGGTCTTTTATTGCATGGCTCATAAGTCTTTGTCTTTCAATTTTCACAGCCTCTTTAACTTCATAAATAACATCATTAGTAAAAATATCAACCGTTTCCCAAGCAAATTTATCAATTTCATTTTCTTTTTCATACAGTTTAGAAACATAATCGATAAACTTATAATCATCTTCATCAGGATCACAAAAAGAATTGATATCATTTTCTTCTTTGTTTAATGTTTCATCATTATCGCAGACAATTTTGTTAATCTCATTTTCTTTTTCGTTTAATGTTTCATCAGACATTTTTTTATAAAAAAATTTCTTTAATTGTATTTCCTCATTCTCCCCAGTTTCCCCCGTTTGTTTTGTTAGGCTCCGGCTAGTTCCTTTAGTCCGCTAGTCCGCCAGACCGCTAACCCTTTAGCCCAGGAACTCAATGCCCGGCAAAACCGGCTAGACCGGCTAAACAGCTAGGTTTGGCTAATTGGCTAAGCCGGCTAAGCCGGCTAAATCGGCTAAGCCGGCTAACAGAGTAAGCTGAGTAAACTGAGAAGGCTGATAAGGCTGAGTAAGCTGAGTAAGCTGAGAAAACCGGCAAAACGGAGGCAGCTGGCTAAACCGGCTAGTGGGCTAAATGACAAAACGGAGGCAGCTGGCTAAACCGGCAAAACGGAGGCAGCGGGCTAAACCGGCAAAACGGCCAAAGGGAAAAAGGGGGAGGGGTGTGAATGCAAATGCGAGTGCGGGTGCGTGGTTGGTGCAGGTGCAGAAGTGGGATGTGAGGAGGAAGGAACCACCGCTAGAATACTCCCGCCGAAAAAAAGTAGGGGGTTTCGATTATATATACACATTATCCGCATGAAACTCTATATTTTGCGTTTGCACTCTTACTCTTACTCTCTCCTGGGGTCAAAACTGGCCCCGCCCTGGGGGTCACAATTTCCAACATAGGAACAAAGAAGGAAAACTTTAAAAATCTTCTTCTGTAAAACTAGAAGGCATAGAGCTTTGATATTTGGCATGAAGCATCTCCTAGTGGACCTCTACCAAGTTTGTTCATATGATGCCCTTGGGGTCAAAACTGGCCCTGCCCTGGGGGTCACAAGTTCAAACATAGGAATAAAGAGGGGAAACTTTAAAAATCATCTTCTCTGAAACTGGAAGGCGTAGAGCTTTGATATTTGGTATGTAGCATTGCCTAGTGGACCTCTACCAAGTCTGTTCATATGATGCCTCTGGGGTCAAAACTGGCCCCACCCCGGGGGTCACAAGTTTGAGCATAGTAACAAAGAAGGAAAACTTTAAAAATCTTCTTCTCTGAAACTTGAAGGCGTAGAGCTTTGATATTTGGCATGTAGCATCTCCTAGTGGACTTCTACCAAGTTTGTTCATATGATGCCCCTGGGGTCAAAACTGGCCCCGCCCCGGGGGTCACAATTTCCAACATAGGAACAAAGAAGGAAAACTTTAAAAATTTTCTTCTGTAACACTAGAAGGCATAGAGCTTTGATATTTGGTATGAAGCATCTCCTAGTGGACCTCTACCAAATTTGTTCATATGATGCCCTTGGGGTCAATCTGGCCCTGCCCCAGGGGTCACAAGTTCGAACATAGGAACAAAGAGGGGAAACTTTAAAAATCATCTTCTCTGAAACTGGAAGGCGTAGAGCTTTGATATTTGGTATGTAGCATTGCCTAGTAAACCTCTACCAAGTTTGTTCATATGATGCCCCTGGGGTCAAAACTGGCCCCACCCCGGGGGTCACAAGTTTGAGCATAGTAACAAAGAAGGAAAACTTTAAAAATCTTCTTCTCAGAAACTTGAAGGCGTAGAGCTTTGATATTTGGCATGTAGCATCTCCTAGTGGACTTCTACCAAGTTTGTTCATATGATGCCCCTAGGGTCAAAACTGGCCCCGCCCTGGGGGTCACAATTTCCAACATAGGAACAAAGAAGGAAAACTTTAAAAATTTTCTTCTGTAAAACTAGAAGTCATAGAGCTTTGATATTTGGTATGTAGCATCGCCCAGTAGACCTCTACTAAATTTGTTCATCTGATGCCCTTGGGGTCAAAATTGGCCCTGCCCCGGGGGTCACAAGTTCAAACATAGGAACAAAGAAGGAAAAATTAGATTTTTTTTTCTCTTAAATGGGAAGGCATAGAGCTTTGATATTTGGTATGTAGCATCTCCTAGTGGACTTCTACCAAGTTTGTTCCAAGGATGCTGCTTGGGTCAAAACTGGCCCAGCCCCTGGGGTCACAAGTTCGAACATAGGAACAAAGAAGGAAAACTTTAAAATTCTTCTTTTCTGAAACCGAAAGGTGTGGATCTTTGATATTTGGTATGTTGCATCTCAGAGTGGACCTCTACCAAGTTTGTTCATATGATGCCCCTGGGTCAAAACTGGCCCTGCCCCGGGGGTCACAAGTTCGAAGATAGGAACAAAGAAGGAAAACTTTAAATTTCTTTTTCTCTTAAACGGGAAGGTGTAGAGCTTTGATATTTGGTATGTAGCATTTCCTAGTGGACCTCTACCAAGTTTGTTCATATGATGCCCCTGGGTCAAAACTGGCCCAGCTCCGGGGGTCACAAGTTCGAACATAGGAACAAAGAAGGAAAACTTTAAAATTCTTCTTTAAAACTGGAAGGCGTAGAGCTTTGATATTTGGTATGTAGTGATTCTCTTCTTAGTTTGTTTGCCCATCTAAGCGCAACAAGTTCATTGAGTTCAAAATTGGGTCATCTTGGGTCATAAACTAGGTCACTAGGTCAAATTAAAGAAATACCTTGTTGGCACTCTCGAGGCCACATTATTTGCTCAATTGCCTTGAAAATTAGTTAGAAAGTTTGTCTTTATAAAGTCTCACATAAGATTAATTTGGGTCAACTTGGGTCATAAACTAGTTCACTGGGTCAAATTAAAGAAATACCTTGTTTGCACTCTGGAGGCCACATTTATTGCTCAAATGACCAGAAATTTGGCCAGAATGTTTGTCTTGATGAAATACCAGATGAGTGTGGATTTGGGTCACCTGGAACCATAAACTAGGTCAATAGGTCAAAATAAAGAAATACCTTGTGGGCACTCTAGAGGCCACATTCTTTGCTTAATTGCCTTGAAAATTGGTCAGAATGTTTGTCTTTGTAAAATCTCACATGAGTATGAATTTGGGTCAACTGGGGTCATAAACTAGGTCACTTGGTCAAATTAAAGAAATAGCTAGTGGGCACTCTAGAGGCCACATTTATTATTCATTTGATTTGAAAATTGGTTAAAATGTTTCTTTTGATATAGTCAAAGACCAGTTCAAATTTGGGTCATCTGGGGTCATAATCTAGATCACTAGGTCAAATTAAAGAAATATCTTTTTAGGGCACTCGAGGCCACATTTTTTGCTCAATTGACTTGAAAATTGGTCAGAATGTTTGTCTTCATGAAATGTGAGTTTGAAATTGGGTCACCTGCAGTCAAAAACTAGGTCACATGGTCAAATTAAAGAAAAACCTTAAAGGCACTCTACTAAGGTGAGCGACCCAGGGCCATCATGGCCCTCTTGTTTTTTTTTTAATATACTGTTGTAAGAGAATGTCATACAAATATGTTTATATCATGGGCCATTGGCCTTTATTTTATATAGACATTTGTATTGAAAGGAATTGTCGGGATTGCCAGCAACGTGGGAAGGCGAAAAGATGTCCGTAACAGGCATTTTCTCCTTTTCACACAATGTTCCAGCCAAGTCTCAGTTGATTTGTTGCATGCAGACGCTCCAAATTTGGACAAGACCAAAATTTGTTCGTCAGGTATGGAGTTAAATGTTACGCTTTAATTGTGAATAAGTGGGGAGGGGTGTGGGAAAGGGAGAGAATGCTTGAAACGAGCATTTTCTCCTTTTCAAACAATGCCTTTTACTACTTGGGAAATAAATTCAACCAACTTAGCTGGTGGCCTATATCTTCGAGTGGACATTTGGATTGAAGCAAATTGCAAACATTGTGGGAAAGGGAGGGATGCCCGGAACAGGCATTTTCTCTTTTTCAAACTGTTTCTTCTACTGTTGGAGAAACAAATCTAATCAACTGAGCCACATGTGATTTGTCATCTGTGGGTGCTTGCAGTTTGGACAAGAGCAGAATTTTCTTGTCAGTTAGCAAAATGTCTTCATTTAAATACATGTAATTGTACACTTGTTAATTCATGCAAGAGAAGGTCTTGCAAAAGTGTATGTATTATGGGTGGGTGGCCTATATTTCTGAATAAAAACAATTCTATTCAACATTATTTCAGTCATATCACAGTGACATCTTACATATTGATGTATGTCCCGGGTTTCACTATCAATAGGCTAGGGCTCTGAAGTGTCCTAAGTCTTTATCAAACAGTAAGTACAGGTCAAGATCAGACTACTCAACTCAATGACAGTCTGATCCAGGATCCACACTAACTTATCTGTAGAAATATTTTCTGGTTTACTCTTTACTAAACAACAAGTACTGAATCTGATGAAGATCCAACTTCAAAACACAAAACAGTGTGATGGCTTTGAAAATCTGTCTTCTGGCATTCATTGAATGATTTTCTGTTTATTCGTCATCTCTACCAGTTTCCAATATGGACAATGCCCCAAGAAGGCTATTAGTTATTACGTAGGATAGTGCAAGATACAGGAAGAAACCCATTCCAAGTTACACCTGGTTCTTAAACGTGCTCTGGTGTATAGCAACATCACATTAGATTACAGTTTAACATCTCATCAGAAAGACTTAATAATTCTAGATAGCCAGCGATAGGGCCCAAACCCACACACTCAAGTGGCCTGAGACCTGGTGTTTACAAGTCTCAGGCTACAACTACTTGAGCTATTTGGCCTGTGCTAAATATCTTCTGTCTGGCATTGGTATTAAGTCACCTTTTCTGGCAGTGTTTGTTCCAATTTTGCTTGATGTATTGTTATGTGTGTCATGGCCCAGTGTCCATCGTGTGTCCAGCCATGCACATGTTAACCTTTTTTTTCAAACACTTCTTCTCTGAAACCACCCTTCCAATTTTGATGAAACTTCACAGAAATGATCCTGCCATGGCCCTCTTCAGAGTTCCTTAAATAAATTTGATTCCAATGAAAACTCTGGTTGCCATGACAACAAAACTGAAAAATATTGGAAATCTTTAAAAATCTTCTTGTCAGAATCCATAAGGCCTAGGGCTACTAAATTTGGTATTTAGCTTCATCTAATAAACCTCTACCAAATTCCAAATAACCCTGGTGTCAAATTGGCCCTGCCCCGGGGGTCACAAGTTTTAAATGGGCTTATATAGTGAAAATTTAAATATCTTTTTTTTTTTTTTCCTAAAACATAAAGCACAGAAAATTTAAATATCTTTTTTTTTTCCTAAAACATAAAGCACAGGGCTACCAAATTTTGCATGGAATGTCATCTAGTAGACCCTACTGATGTTATTCAAATTATAGCCCTGCGGTCAAAATTGGCCCCACCCCAAGCGTCACAAGGGCTTATATGTAGTGACAGCTTCAAAAAATCTTTTGATCCTAACTGTAAGACCTAGGGCTACCAAATTTGGCATGCTGCCTCATATAGTAGACCTCTACCACAATGTCCCATTTATAGCCCTGGGATCAAAACTGGCCCCACTGCGGGGGTCACAAGTCTTATATATGGGCTTACAAACAGAAAACTGAAAGAATCGTCTGTTTCCTAATTGTAAAGTCTAGGCTTACAAAATTTTGCATGAAGCTTCGAGTAAACCTGTAGAAAGGCTTAGAATTATAACCCTGAGGGTAACACATTTTACTAAGGCTTGAATAGTGAAAACTTCGAATATATAATTTTAGTACTATGAAGTCACCGTGAAAACTTTCGCGTACAGAAAAGGGGAAATAACTCCTGTTATAACATATATAGTTTGTTACCATTTACCTCCCTTGATTATCACACTGCACTGTAGTCTAGATTACCTGCCCCTACCACTACACTTTGAAGTATGGCGGAGTACCAGACTAACTGCACTGATACATGATTGGTTTTTGGGTATTCAAGATTTTCACAAAAAAAAAAATATCAGTTTTCATTGAGAGTGATTTATTTTGATGTTTATATTTACACGGATAGGAAACTTCATATTCGGAGCCAATGGCTCCGATGAGAAAATGTTGTTTTCACGGCTTTCCGTAGTGTAGAAAACACGTTGAAAAACTATAGCATTGCATGACATCCTCCTTTTTTGGAATTTCAAAGACATAAGAACACATACTTACAAAGAATGACAAGCTCGCCTGTTTTTCAGTTGTTTTTTAGCCGACAATTTCGGAACCGGAAGACCAACACAATATTTTCTCATCGGAGCCATTGGCTCCGAATATGAAGTTTCCTACCCGTGATTTATGCTCAGATGAGTGTAATAGTTAGTATATTAGGGTTCGTTGTTGTGTGTGTGTGTGGGGGGGGGGGGGGGGGGGGGTCTAGGCTATTTTCTTCATTGCATGTTTTTGACAGTTGACAAAATTTTAGACCAGTCCAATTTGGAAAGTGTTTGCAGAGACAACAAAATAAATGCAATTCAGAAATTTAAATTTGTTTTGGGAAAGGTAGAAAGCATTGAAAGGATTGTGGGGAACTTAGAAAAGGCAGGGTACCTGCATTTTCTCTTTTTGCCACGATGTTTACAAAATCTTTCTTTCTAAGGGTCACTAAAATTCAGGATCGTGTGGTAACACTTAAAGGGTTAAAAGCCAGTGGAGCAATACAGGGCCATCATGGCCCTCTTGTTAACATTTTTTCAGTTGTATTGCAGCCGCCAGTGCACCTGTCCATCCTTTTCCGGAATTTCTCTTAACTAGTCCATTGTATAGTGTTCTTTACAAGACACAGTTAACTGTATTGCCGTATACTCATTGCTGAAAACGCTGAAGTGTAAGAGGAATGGTTCCTGTTGCAGTTACGATCTCCCATCCTGGAAATCAATATTAGGCTTAAATGTTGCAACAGCTCAACGAATTAATCTGCATCTGTGTCTCAAGGCGACTTAGAATAAGAGCTTGTTTCGAAAAAAAATTCTTCGCAGTAACTGACTAGCTATATCCTTCTGCTAAGATGGAAAACTAAGGTTGTTAGACATAATGAATTTTATAGATCGCCATTTATGTGATGACTTGCTTGGTATCGTGCATTACGGAATTGCATAAAGCCCCCTTTTGCCAGAGCATGGCTCAAATCTTTCTGTCAAAAACCGAATTTGAGGTGTATGTAGAATGCAGCCAATCAAATTCATGACATTTTCTAGATTCGACCTTGACATTTGAATCGGTAAACAGATTTCGCCTATCCCTGACCATTTACGTGGAGGATTATATCACTCTACACAATCTGTGTCATCTCACATACTCGAGACTCTTTATACCACCGAAAGGTAATTAGTTTGAATAAACAGTTACATCTTAATCCTTTTAATTTTGCAACTAAGACTTTACCACAAATGTGCCCATTCCGAAGTGGAAGTGTGTACAGCTTCGGATACACATTTCGGATAATCAAGATAGGAGTATTTTGCTATTCACTGTAGGGCATATTTTAAGTCAAATGATGTGAAAATAACCTTTATAGAACTGGATGAAAAATACGATGGTTTTGAAAGCTACTACCTACAGTGGCATAAAATGTCATACAAATTGAAGAGATGGCACCCAGTTGCTTTGGGAATCGGTACAGATAACTCCCCGAAGGCTACCTTCATCGGTTCGCTCCGATGTTATTTTTTGTGACTGTTTCTCCACTCACCTTCATCTCAGCCATTCATTTTTCTATTCTGGAATGAAAGTTGATCATACTGGCATCTTTTCTGATGGCTCTATGTGGCAAAATCATAGTTGACTGCCAATAATATGGGCATGGATTGTTAGACAAATGGTCACTCTTTACAAAAATGCCAAATGTAACTGTAACCTCCTCGTAATTCCATGATTTTGAAGTGTAAATACCCACTGAACTATTTCCATGGAAATCGAAACTAGGCTTTACATTACTGCCCATGTTCCAGAAGTGATTTGGAGTACAGTAAACTTACTTTTTTTCACAATTTATCGGCTTCTCTTTCATCAGCTTGGGCTTAGACAGAAAAGCTGAAACAAATTGGATGTATTTCATGTGCGAGGAGTCATAATTATCACTTAAATTGCCGATGTTATTTTTTCAAATAAAAATGACCACGCATGTGCAGTTAACTGAATTTATAATGAGTGTTTGTTTACAAATTGACCAGATGTATTTATGTCAAATAAAAGTTCAGTTACAAAGATCGATGACACTAGGCTTGGTGTAAATGTGAATGTCTATTGATTCATGTCCATTTTCATAGCTGACAAGCAGAATTAAGACACATTATGCCAACTGAAAGATGACGGGTAAGATTTTTAAATTTCCAGAAGCCCTTAACTCTTTCACTACTAACTCCAGAAATTACATGTTTTTTCGAGCTCTAAAAATAGATTTCCACTGCCATTTAAAATGACATTCATCATAGTTTAAAAATAGAGTAGCAGACAGCATAGATCAAGATCAGACTGCACGTTCTGTGCAGTCTGATCTTGATCTACGCTGTCCGCAAAAGGTACTCAAGTCGTCAGTAGTGAAAGAGTTAATGAAGGGCTGATATGAAGGGGTGTGGAGACCCGATCACAAAATAACATCAGAGCAACCCTTCAGACTGAAGGTACCTGAAGGCGATTTTGGTTTTTGATTGGTCGCTTCCGGGTACAGAGACGATCTTTGAAATCTGCACACAGATTTTGTGCGCACTTGAAACTCTCTTACTTTCACAAATAGAGGACAAAACTAGAGTTTGAACATACCTGTTTCTTAAGTATTCAATAATCCTTTGTTTCAAGTACAAATCTTCTAAACATATGAAAAAAAGTTTCATTCGTCTGTTACTTGAGATGTTTACGTTTCTCAAAATGGCCACCAAACACAATAAGTTTCCTTCGCTCTTTTCGAGATTTACGTGTTATAAACAACATAGATCTACGAGTGCTTTAGGTAATAAAACATTTAGTGATTTGTTCTTGGTCATGTGTGTCACTAAGAATTAACTGTATTTCACTACAATACAGATGAAACTGATGAAACAAAAAGTCAGTACAGCGCTGTAGCTTTGCTACTGGAAAATTCACGATGGATTTGACATGGGTGCGATGCACATAAAATGACCAAATAAGAAAAGAAGCACCACAAACGTCTCGTTATTGAGACTGCTTTGAGTCATCTGCTGATATTTATTTCACCAGGTAATGAGATAAATCAAATTACATTGAACCCTTAACTGAACAATCCTGTCTTTTAAAGACCCCGAAGAAGACTGCCTATAAAAACATTGTAGCTTAAGGAGAAAATGCTGGTACTTTTCTCACAATGTTTCTCCTCTTTCATAGACAAACGACATTTATTTTGTTGCCTGCAAATGTTTTCAAATTGGATCAGTTTAGAATTTTCTTGTCTGGTAAAGAGGTGATGAATACTTATAATTTATTGTTTGGCAGGTCAGAATGTTAAGTAGAGTGAGACAGACAGCCATTGCTGCCAGTAAAATTTTCCATGGAAGTGTGAGACATGCTTCAGTTCAGCCTGTTGCCATTGGTACAAAATCTGAGTTGTATTTTGAGAAGGAGAGGAGATTTGGGGCACATAATTATGGGCCTATGAAAGTGGCTATTGAGAAAGGAGAAGGTAATTTTTATGAAAATTGTCAGTCCCATCCCTATATCTACATATGGGAGCCGGCTCTGTGGGCTCCTTTTTAAGGGATAGAGTCTTTACAACTCTAAAGATGAAAGCTCTGGAAAACTTTGTGGGAAAAGGATAAAATGCTGGTAGCCAGCATTTTATCTTTTTCCAACAATATTTTTTAACCCTCTAGAAGATCAATTTCATCTTTACAGTCACATTTATTTTGTTGTCTGCAAATACTTTCAGTGTTGACAAGTGTAAAATTTTGTCATAATCATAGTAAAGAGTTTACCAACAACTTATCCTAAGTCTTGAGTAAAATCTTGAGGACATTCTGTAAAACAGGGGGACAAAGACCACTTAAAAAAAGTTCACAGCATCTTACTTGACTACAACCCTGGTTACTCGTAAACAAATTGGTTTGAAAGTTTCAAAACAGACTGGCAACAAACTTGACATTTCACGTACCCATTTCCTATTTTCTGCTTGGACGTAGAGCATTCTTTTTGAGAGCTACTTTAATTATTGTTGCTGTAATCTGTTTCCTCACTTAACTTTCCGATGTTAGGATATTGCTCATTCTTAGCTAATGACATTTGCATGCCATGATACATAAAGACTGCTTAATAGAATATTGTTAAATGCTATGGGACAATAACTAGTAAAATCAAGACGCAGTCTTGTGTAACAAGTGTTCTTCGTGCGCTCCCTTGCTAGCTCAATCCACGCAGACAACAAAACACTGCTACGGTTAAGAAAAATGTAAAATAGTACTGCACAGCTCTACTGGTGGATTCGACTCTTACAGCTACTAGTGAGAACACTGGCACAAAAGGTTTACAGCTTTTAATCTAGTAAGAAGGTTTGTATCTGTAAAAGAACAATAAAACACACTAAATACAAGGTACAATAACTCCCCTATCTCTGAAATGCAGAAATAGTTATTACATTGAAATAATTGCTAAACAACAGACAACTTATGGCTTCAACATTTCTCACATCTACTGGTAGCTCTTCTAGAGTTTTTAACTTAGTCCAAGCTAAAACGGTAGAAAGCTACATGTTGCTCATCACCAGTTCTAGTTACCTAGTGACCTAACAAACAATAAATTTACAATAAAACCTAAATTACACAGTATGGTACAAGAAAAGTAACTCACCAATTTAAGGAATTGAGTACATGTAACCTGCAACACACACATACCACCAACCATACACTGTGCTGTTATTGCTGCAATTAAAACATGCAAGGGTTATTAGCAATTAATAACTAATGCAAAGAAGACCTTGCAACCTGAAAAAAAAGATTACGTGTTACAAAGTGACGAATGCTGCCATTTCACAACGTGCAAAGTCATGACACACGAAAACTAATTAAATTCAAAATAGAACGAACGTAAAACGCGTATAATTGAATGTCAACTTATTGCAACCAAGATAAAGAGATAGATAGTCATAGACAAACCACAAAGGCTAGAATTTTTTTCCCGCTCAACTGGAAAGACAAAGGCAATTTTTAAGCTACAAGACACGTCTTCTCTGAGAGATTTCCACTGCCGCTCTGAATTTAAGCAGGGATCACGTGCATAGAATGCTTAGTGCAACAAAGAGGAGAAATGGGCCAAAAGGAAAAACTGCCAAAAAGGAAATCAAAGTACTGATGTATCTGAAGAACATGACCTGGCTACATACTCCCCGTCCATCGAAAATGACGTCCCGTCATACTCCTTACAATGGCATGGAAAATTGAAAAGGGCAAAGTATATCAAAGGTCAGTCTGTCAAGTCAGTGTAACTTACAACGACTACAAAAATAACTACATATGTACTACATACACTAGCTATCATACAAAAAGTACAACTACACTGACAGTTACATCTACTTACTTTAAATATTGCTTATACAACATCTAACTATTCCTCCCCCCTGTTCAAAAGGGTCTATGACCTCTAAGGTTAGGAATTAAAAAGAAATCTGAAGAGGTTTGGTCACAAAAACTTGTATTTAATGACATTCCAAATACAATGGAAATCAATACAATTCAAGACAACGATAAAAAATGGTCATCAAAGCTAAAAAAATCATTTCATGACTGCTCCCACCAACTTCTGTGCTGTGTAGCTGTCCACTTCATTGAGCACACCTGACTTCACCAGCGCATCTAATGCCTGAATCCTACTATCTACTGTTCTAGTCATCTGGTACATGACATAGTCGGAATATCTGTCGGGCGGCTTCCTTTGTCTTACTGGTTGTGGTGCTGGCACTGGTCGGGAGGCAGTGTCGGTCTTTGGTCCGGTACAGTTCTCTTCTTTCTTGTTTGCATCAGCATCATCATCATTATCATCATCTTTAACATCTACATTTTCTACAGCCTGTTCTTCTGCCTGCAAAGGAAAAGAAGATTGATCATTACTCTGAACATGCTCTGCATTTTCATTAAAATTCTCAATGATCAAACTCTCATCTTCACTATCTTCCAAACATTCAACAACATCTAATCTATCAGACTCTTCTAACTCAGTCTCTCTCTCAACCTCATTATTTCTCTCAACCTGATCTAAATCTATACTATGGGCGTCCCCATTTTTGTATGCGTCAGGAGCATAAACACTAATCCCATTCTCGGAGTCGGTATCAGGCGAATCTTCTGTGACGTCACAATTTGTTTCTCCTTTTTCTTCTGTATCCTTGGATGCATCCCTTGACTGATCTGGATCTTCTGCATTTACACCACACTCCACCTTCCCTTCACCTGTCTCTTGATAGTCTACCAAGAGTAAATGGTTGCGATGCAGAGTCCTCTCTAAACCATTTTCTTCTGATCTGAGTCTGTAAACAGGAATGTCTGGTCTAGGCTGTTCTGTTATGATGAAAAGGTCTGGCTCAAACTTATCCTTGATCTTGTGTTTGCCTTCAAAAGCCAACTTCTTCACCAGTACCTTGTCACCGGGTGATAATGTCACCTTTTTAGTTTTCCTGTCGTAGTAAGCCTTTTGCTTAACTTGTGATTTCTCGGTCACTTGCTTCACTACATCATGAGCTTTACAGATCCTCATTTGGAGATCTTCCAAATATTGCTGTGTTGACTCTGAAACATCAATGTCCTGTCTTGCGTTCTGGAAAACAGCATCAATAGGTAATTTGGGCTTTCGGCCGAAGAGTAGCTCGAAGGGTGATGTCTTGGTGGTCTCATGCAGAGTACAATTATAATAGTACACTAATGAGCCGACATATTTCTTCCAATCCTTCTTCTCGTCCTCCTCCAAAGTGCCGAGCATGCTGAGCAAGGTACGATTAAATCGCTCAGGACCTGCGTTTCCTTGTGGGTGATAAGGCGTCGTGTGACTCTTCTTCATCCCCATTAGGTTACAAAGTTCAGTGATAATCTGACTCCCAAAATTGGCTCCTTGATCAGAGTGCAACCTGGTAGGTATACCAAAGTTTGTAATGAACTCATTAAACAAAGCCTCAGCTGTGGTTTTAGCAGTCTGGTTCCTAGTTGGTACTGCTTTGGCAAACTTTGTGTAGTGGTCGGTGATGATTAACACATTGCCAATATTACCCTTAGCTGGTTCCAATGAGAGAAAGTCGATACATACCAGATCAAGAGGGTATGAGCTCTGAACATTGATCAAAGGTTCTTTCGCAATTGTGGATTTGCGGCGTATACATCGCTCACAAGAATTAATCCAATTAGTCACATCTGCACCTACTCCTGGCCAGTAAAAACGATCACGAATGAGACGCATGGTGCGCTCTTGTCCCGGGTGGCCAACATCATTGTGGAGACCTCGCAATATTTCTTCTCTGTAACAAGGCGGGACCACAAGTTGCTCTATTACAGAGTCTTCTTCTTTCAGTACTCTAAAAAGAATTCCTCTTCTAATAATAAGGTTTTTATACTGTTTCCGGAAACAGAGATCCTCTTTACTAGAAAAACTGGAGGGTAGTTGCTTGTCTATGACAGCTATTCTCCATTTATCAATGGTTCTGTCTTGGCGCTGAGCACGTCTAATTTCCAGCATCTCCTTTTGCGCTAAAGGTTGTCCTGGCTCTTCGATAACATCAACAAGGTTGATTTTTCCAGTAGGTAAAGTGTCCAGAAGAGCTGGTACAGTCATGTTGCAAATGGCTTTCACAGTTTTATCTTCTGTAGTCACTAAGTCATCAGACTGGACTCTGTCATAAGGATATCTACTCAAGCCATCAGCATCTGCATTCTTATATCCAGACCTATACTGTATATCAAAGTTGTATTGTCTAATGCAGATGCCCATCGTTGTCCTGTCGCATCTAGCTTGGCAGTAGACAAAACGTAAGTCAAAGGGTTATTGTCTGTGAGAACAGTGAAATGACTCAACATGAGATAGTCACTGAACTTCTCTGTTATTGCCCACTTCAAAGCTAAGAATTCAAGCCGAAAGGCGCTATACTTTTGTTCAGCTTTATTTAATGCTCTACTGGCATAGGCAATAACTCGTTTCCGGCCATCTTGTACTTGGTATAAAACTGCTCCCAAGGCTTTGGCTGAGGCATCAGTATGCAACTCAAAGGGTAAACTGAAATCTGGGTAAGCTAAAATTGGTGGTGAAGATAGAAGATCTTTCAGGTGATCAAATATTTCCTGTTGCTTCTCGGTCCAGATCCAGGGTATGTTGTCATTCTTCTTTCTTTTCTTTGGTGATGTAGGGGGAAGTAACTCCGACAGAGGTTTGGAAATTTTGCTGAAGTCCTTGATAAATTTGCGGTAGTAACCGACAAATGCAAGAAATGAACGCAGTTCATCATGATTGGTAGGAACTGGCCAATTCTGGATCTTTTCAATCTTGGCTGGGTCGGTTTCAAGTCCATTCCCGCTAACAACATGGCCTAAAAAGTTCACACTTGACTTGAAGAAACAACATTTCTCTGGAGCAAGTTTAAGATTGGCTTCCTTCAACTTCTGTAAAACAATTTGCAGACGTTCCAGGTGTTGTTCAAAACTGTTACTAAAGATGATAAGATCGTCTAAATAGATGAGACAGATCTTCATGTTGAGGTCACCAAGAATTTCCTGCATGATCCGCTGGTAAGTAGAAGGACTGTTAGTCAGACCAAACGGCATCTTATTGTACTCGAAAAATCCTAGTGCTCCAACAGTAAAAGCAGTTCTCTCTTTATGGGATTCTTCTACTTCGATCTGGTGATATCCAGACTTCATGTCCATGGTTGAAAAATACTTGGCACCATGAAGGCAATCAAAAATTTCTTCCAACCTTGGAAGGGCAAATGAATCTTTGACAGTAATGTCGTTAAGTTGGCGGTAATCCACACAGAGACGAAGTTTACCATTCTTCTTCCATACTAAGACAACATTTGAAGAATAAGGTGACTTAGAAGGTCTAATAATGCCAGCTGCCAACAAACTCTCAATGTGTTGCTTCACCTCTTCAATCATGTTTGGTGGAATGCGGCGATGTCTCTGTTTGAATGGCACTTCTGTTGTGAGGTCAATTCGATGCTTGATCTTGTTGCACAGGCCAATGTCTATGTCACTTGTTGAAAAAATATCACAGTGAATTGCTAAAAGATTACATAAACGATCTTTGTCTGAAGCATTTAAAATATCTTCCTCATCAACTTTTAAGTTGGTTAAAATATCTTTGAAGTTTGTGTTTTCCTCAATCTTGTCAAACACTTCTTCCACAATTGAAACTGGCTGAAGTTCACATATAACAGCTTTTGGAGCAATAGTCACTGTATTAGTGCTGAGGTTCGACAGGGTAACAACAACCTGCTTCTTCTTGCCATAGTCATAACAAATAACTGATGGTGTAATGTCAATGGAATCTGGTAGCTGACTATCATCACACTCTTGAATAATGGCAGTAGTGGATGGGTAATCAAATTCCTTGTCAATCATACCTAAAACCTGTACACTTTGATTAGGATTGATACTTACCTTCTGTGGAAGAGCACTTCTAACAATAGCCAATCTGTTCTTGTTCTTCCGAAGTTCTTTCTGTCGTATCACTAACGACCTAAAACTCAGGTACCAAGGTGTAAACAAGTTTGCTTTCTGCAAAAACTGGTCACCATAACTGGATTTACAGTCATCCATAAGTTCTTGAAGAACATTTGTACCTAAAATGATAGGGGTACGACTAGAATACTGGGTGTCTGGCGTAACTAGCAACAGACAAGGTAAAGGCTTAGAGTCCGGTAATCCTTTCTGAATGACTAACTCTGTCTCAATATATCCTTTATAAGGTAGGTTCTGTCCATCGGCGCATTCAATGTTTAATATGTCTCCAACTGGTTTCATATGACAATTAAGGTGTTCCAAGTAAAAGGATTCCGACACAAGGCAAACACAACTGCCTGTGTCTAATAATGCCTTCGCTGGTTTCGAGTCTAGGAAAATGTCTGCTTCGTTGACACGTCCAATAAGTTTGGGATCATTAGTAGAAGTAAAGGTGCTCATATCAGATCCCGCGACAGGAGCACAAACTAGTTTGGGCAGTCCCGTGGTGAATGTCCTTTCCCTTTACACTTGGAGCAAACCAACTGTGCTAAAATAATAGGGCACTTGATCTGTACATGTCCCTTCTGGTTGCAGAGGAAACACGTAGGTGAAAAGGTGTCTTCTGCCTTTGGATCAGACTTCTTATTCGGATCCTGTTCGTTGAAATTCGAATTCCAGTTCGGTTTTCGGTTTCTCTTTTTCCAAGTGTTGGATGGCTGTGATGCCTGGCTCTGTCCTTTTTCCAGTTTATCTATTCTGTCATTTATCTGTTTAAGGAGTTGTTTGATTTCAGATTCCTCCTCCTTCTTTTCAGTTGGAACTACCGGTTTACACGGTTTGTCTGGTATTGTTTCTTTTAATTCTGCTTCTAGGCGTCGAAGTTCTCTTTTGAATTCATCGTAAGTGGACTCTTTGTCACACTGATAAGCTGACATCAATTTAAGATCGCGTCGCAGACCCGAATGAAGCACTTGCTTTAAAATTCCAGTATCTGTGCGCCTTAGACCTCTAAGCTCAACAGCTTTGTCAAACACTTCCTCTAATCTGGATGCAAACAGCTCAACAGATTCATTGTGTTTCTGCTCACAAGTATAAAATCTCTTCATAATACTTTCAGTAGTTTCAATTGTCCCATAATCATTCTCGAATTTCCTTAAAAATTCTCTGACAGTTACGTCTGGTCCAAGTCTTCGAAGTTTATCGCTGGCACTTCCTTTAACTGCACGGCGAATACCAAACATAATCTGATCATCACTGAAGTTATTAGAGGTTATAACTGCCATGACTTCATAATGGAAAGTATCCCAGTTTACTTCTCCGCGACCATCTTCACCATAAAAGATAGATAGTTTTGGATACTTGTGTGGCTCTGTATGAGGGGCTGGTTCCGGCATTCTCCTAGGGAGTGTCAGAGACTCAGTGAAAACTTGGGTGAGTCTGGCTATATCTTCCATAGACCCTGCTCTAGGTTCAAACCCATGCAGCAACTCCATTTCTGCCTTAGAAATACCTCCGACAGCTTCTTCCCTCTTAAATTCTTCCATGTCTTCCTCTTCCTTAGATGCCATGGTAGAACTCAGTAGACACAATAATAATATAAGTGAAACTCTTTTTCGGATTGGCATACAATTCCTTTAATACAAAGTCTTTTTTTCGTCTAGGTGTAAACTAGGAAGCTTATGATTCTCACTACATCTGGTAGTTACATAGCTTTCCCAAACTAAATACTTCAAATAGCAACACACACTAATAAAAGTGTAAGTATGAAGTGATATCACAAAGTTCTATGCTGCAAAAAAACAAAGTCAAAAGCAAAATTTTATTCAAAATATAAATCTGATTTACTAAAAATCAGTAACACAGGGAATAAACCTGAAATGAAAATTGTATCTTAACCAAGGGTAGATAAACGTGAAGTTTTAACTTCCTCACTCACAATGCTTTCAAGTAAGTAAGTTAAAGTCAGGTAGCCAAGAAAAAAATTAACTCCACATGTCACAATGTTTTCCTATGCACAAAAAGGAATGCAATAAAGTCAATTCATTCACATGCAGGGGTCAAATTGTTTCTTTTAAATGCAATGACTATATACAGCAATATACAATAATATACAGGGATATACAATCCTGAAAAAACAAGAAATAGGGTAGTCGGTGACTAATTAAGGTTCAATCTCCAAATGGGTTATTCTGCAGACAGCTTGTCTTCCTCAGCTTCAAATAAGCGCGAAAGTTATAAGTCGCGACGCTAAAGTACAAAAAGATAGATGTGAAACTCACAAATATCTTTGATAACAGTTGGTAGTCAACTGTTATCCTATAATCAGTTCAAGGGAGACAACTCAAAACACGAAATGAAATCTGGCTCAAAATACGCAGAGTCGAAAACGAAAAATACAGGTAAGTGTTTGCTATTATACAATGATACAAAATGAACTGTGTGCACTAGGTATCAAAGTCAAATAAAAATAATTCAGTGATAGATGAAAATAATCAACGGTACATGCCAAGATAATTAATCACATTAATTATCCTGTATACAACTAAGTCAATGTTCAATGTTTTCAAAATCGATAATATTTGCAAAGCACGAACTGATAACAAGTCAAATTCACAGGCAGAATGAGGTCAATGACTGTAAAAGAATGGTATTTACATGGCAAGGACTAATGACAGGTCTTCCCAAAAAAATTTAAAAATTTTTTTTTTTAACTACAACTATTAATAAATAGTAAATAAATAAATAAATTCAATCAAGGAAACAATTTCTCATAACCTGATATAATCTAAACTACCTACTAATATATGTAAGCTACAGGCAGTCAAGTTCCAAAGTTTGTCATAGCTATAAATAAGTTCACATTTCCTCAGTAAAGGTCAAGGTCACATGGTACAATCAACAGAAAAATGGAGGACACAAAATTGCAATATAAAATCACAGGGATCACAAATGAATTCTTCTGGAGCTAAATTAATAAATAAACCAGTACTAATTTCAAATTGCAGATGACTAAAGCAAATAACAGCTTCAATTAAATGTGCAGAATATCAGATGACTTCAAACAGACAAATGAACAAGGATCAGACTATGTGTAGATTCTGATCAGACTGTGTGTAGACTAAAGTCAGAATAAAGGGATGATTTACTCTCAAAACATGAAAAATGGGTAAATTCTTCAGTAAAATGAAAAGAACTCAGGAAAGAAATCCAGAAAAGAAAATAGAAAGGTTGCAATGAGCTGTATTCAACTACATACAGTGTGAGAAAAGGTGGCAAGTCTATCGGTAGACAGAACGGTAATGTTTTCACAATACAAAGGTCAAAATGGCAGCATAAACTGTAGAACTTCTATTCCTAGAGTGTAGTTTACTATTAAAAGTGAATATTTGTGATAACTACTTAACCAGGAATCTGGGAGTGAAAATAAGTGCTAATCTGAGCCTACACCTTAGATTAAAGCATGCAAAAGTGAATATCTTCCTTACAAAATACACTCAAAGGGTCTACTCACTCATACTTCATGAAAATGGGTCACTAGAACTGGTGAAACTTTCAGAGATAGGTAAAACCTGGTAAAACTTGGTAAAACTACATGTCTCTAGAGCGGCTGTCACTCAAGTCCAATGAACGTGAAGTGAAGACTGTCAAAACTTGAAGTTACTGGTCCATCGTTGAAAGACGAAAGTTCACAAAATATGGAATTGTAGCAATGTCTAAACCAAGCTGATCCTGTCTCTCCTCCTCCTTGAAAACACGTCCTCGTCGTAGTAGGTCAAAACGGGTAAGTGATTTACGTTGGGCGCCAAATGTAACAAGTGTTCTTCGTGTGCTCCCTTGCTAGCTCAATCCACGCAGACAACAAAACACTGCTACGGTTAAGAAAAATGTAAAATAGTACTGCACAGCTCTACTGGTGGATTCGACTCTTACAGCTACTAGTGAGAACACTGGCACAAAAGGTTTACAGCTTTTAATCTAGTAAGGAGGTTTGTATCTGTAAAAGAACAATAAAACACACTAAATACAAGGTACAATAACTCCCCTATCTCTGAAATGCAGAAATAGTTATTACATTGAAATAATTGCTAAACAACAGACAACTTATGGCTTCAACATTTCTCACATCTACTGGTAGCTCTTCTAGAGTTTTTAACTTAGTCCAAGCTAAAACTGTAGAAAGCTACATGTTGCTCATCACCAGTTCTAGTTACCTAGTGACCTAACAAACAATAAATTTACAATAAAACCTAAATTACACAGTATGGTACAAGAAAAGTAACTCACCAATTTAAGGAATTGAGTACATGTAACCTGCAACACACACATACCACCAACCATACACTGTGCTGTTATTGCTGCAATTAAAACATGCAAGGGTTATTAGCAATTAATAACTAATGCAAAGAAGACCTTGCAACCTGAAAAAAAAGATTACGTGTTACAAAGTGACGAATGCTGCCATTTCACAACGTGCAAAGTCATGACACACGAAAACTAATTAAATTCAAAATAGAACGAACGTAAAACGCGTATAATTGAATGTCAACTTATTGCAACCAAGATAAAGAGATAGATAGTCATAGACAAACCACAAAGGCTAGAATTTTTTTCCCGCTCAACTGGAAAGACAAAGGCAATTTTTAAGCTACAAGACACGTCTTCTCTGAGAGATTTCCACTGCCGCTCTGAATTTAAGCAGGGATCACGTGCATAGAATGCTTAGTGCAACAAAGAGGAGAAATGGGCCAAAAGGAAAAACTGCCAAAAAGGAAATCAAAGTACTGATGTATCTGAAGAACATGACCTGGCTACACTTGTAATTTTACATAGCCGTACAAACTGGTCAACAATATATAGAGAAAAGATGGTTGATGTCTTGGATGGTTAAAGTTTATATATTGTTTTTCCCACAATTTTTTCAAAGGCCTTCCTTTATAGGGTCGTTAAAACTTGGGATTGTGGGGGATTGGGTTAAGCCTTTACCAAATGACAAAATTTTGGACTTTCCTTAATTCTAAGCATTTGTAGACGACAAATTAAACTTAGCTGAAATGATAGAATTGTATTTGAGATAATGAAAAAGGTTAAGGGGAATGGAGAAAATGCTGATTACCAGCATTTTCTCCCTTTCTCACAGAGTTTTTATAAGCTTTCTTCCTCAGCTCTGGATTGTGTGGTAAAGGGTTAATGGCCAAAAGGAGAAAGCTTTTGCAAACATTGTGGAAAAAGGAGAAAGGCTGGTAACTAGCATTTTCTCCTTTTTCCACAATGTTTTCAACCCTTTGAATGCCAAATTCCTTCATTTGAGCCACATTTAATTAGTCATCTGCCAATGCTTTCAATTTGGACATGTCTAAAATTTTGTTGTGATGTAAAGAACCAGTTATAACAGTCACTCTAGTCAAGAAATCATTCTGATCTTTGATCAACATTGTCAACTTTCCTGAGATATTCCTAACAGAAACAAGATTTATATTGATTGCACTTATTTGTGTCTTACCTGTGGAAGATGCCAAGTGAGTTTATTAGGTGCAAAAAAATACAAACTCTGAGAAGTTTAGGTACAGTTGTCACTTCTCAAACTAATGGCATGTTTATCATGGAGAGTAATGGTTGAGAAAAGACTATACATCCTGTAAACAACTTTTGTGGTTTTGCATCAGATCATATTGAAAACATCTCTTGTAAACAGCAACTTTCCCTTCTGCCTCAGTCTTTTCACATTAATTTCTTGTTAAAACTTAAAGTCATGCATATTGATTAGTCTTATTTATATGGATATTTTCACAGTTGTTTTATGGGGATGGGGAAATAAGTAAATAAGGATTTTTTTTTTTCAGTGTTTGCGATTGATTTTGTTTTGACCCTGTGCCCGCCTCTGAAGCCAAAGGCTTTTGAAAACATTTTTGGAAAAGGAAACAGTGCTGGCCACCAGCGTTTTCTCCCTTTCCTACAGTGTTTTCTACCTGTTCAAAGATAGATCTCATGGAAACACATCCAATATGTCATCTGCGAATGCTTCCAACTTACCTTAGCATAAAAACTTATACAATGATTGATTGATTGTATGGTATTTAACATCGTTTTCAACATTATTTCAGTTTCACAAGTTTCTTTTACCAGTACTCTGCACAATATTCTTTCCAAGCCACTGGCTGCTTTCCCACATAACCATGGTTGAAACAATGATCAGCAGTGAGAGAGGAATGAATCCTGTCGCAATGACTATCATCAATCCTCAGAAAGAAATTGGCCAAGCCGGGGATCAAATCAGTGGCCTCCTGTTCTCAAGTCAAATTTTGTAAAAAAAATGGTTTAAGGATGTGGTTATATCCTTAAACCATACAGGATTTAGGATGATTAACCCTTGTTATTTCTTTCAAATTTTATTGAGAAAGGTAATTAGTCATTTTACAACTGTGTGACCCTTTCCCAAACAATCCTGATTTGTAACAACACTGAAGAAAAAGGCATTTGAAAACATTGCGGAAAAGGAGAAAATGTTACTGACTAGTACTTTCTCCTTTTTCTACAATGTTGTCAACCCTTTCAAAGTACTCTAGCCCATATGTACCAATTTTTAATTAGCTGTTTGCATGAGGTTTGAATTTTGAAGAGTCTTGAATTTGTCATTTGGGAAAGAGTTAAGGTAAAATAGATTTAACCCTTTACCAAACAGTTTTTATGGCTGTGAGGAAAAAAAGATGTTGAAAACATTGTTAGATGAGAAAAAAATACCAGAAATCCTGAATATGTTCTTCCCTTTTAAAGACAATTATTTGAACCGTATCAAATTTGTCATTTGCAAATTTAATGCCTTCAATTTGGTCAAATGTAAGCTTTGTTGTCTGTTAAAGAATAAAGAAACCCAGTAGAAAATATAAAAATAAAACATCTAGTTAGAAGTAATGCAAAATGAAGGAGGGAAAACATACACAAATGCATGGATAAACTCAAGAGTTTAATTAATTCACCTTGAGGAAAAACAAAAAAAAAATCCATTCAAGTTTAATTTATTAAAATCATTTCATTAACTTTACGAGCAAAAACTTGTTTGTGGTTTGCCGAGTACATGTCTGTTCACCATATATATGTATGTCGTAGGCTAGATAGGAATCTGGCCAGATTCGGAATCTGGCCAGACCAGATAGGAATTCCTATCTGGACTAGGCCAGAGAAGAATTCTTATTTTGTCTAGCCAGATTCCAGATCTGGCTAAACAATGTTTTGCCAGATACCTATCTGGACTAAGCTAGAAAGAATTCTTATTTGGTCTAGCCAGATTCCAGATCTGGCTAGACAATTTTTAGCCAGATAGGAATTCTTCCCTGGCTACACCAATTCCAGATCTGCCTAGGCTATATAGGAATCCTTCTATAACAGGTTTGGACGGTTACTAAAACTTGATAATTTGACTGCCATTTTATTAGATAATTTCATGTACATTCATAAAAGTATCACCTATTTGAGAATACTCTTAACCCTTTCCCAAACAATGAATTTTAGACTGGTCCAAATTGAAAGAGTTTGCAGACGACAATTTTAAATTTGGTGAAAATGACAGCAAGTTCTCCAAAAGGGTAGAAAACACTGTGGGAAAAGGAGAAATTGCTCGTTACGAGCAATTTCTCCTTTTCCCACAGTGTTTTCAAAAGACTTGTGCTGCAGACACGTGAAAACCCGTTCTTGTTTGGGAAAGGGTTAATTCTCTACCAGAAAACAAAATTTTGAGCTAGTCAAAGTTGAAAGCATTTGTAGTCAACAAATTAGATTTGTCTTAAATGATAGGTTTTGTTCTTAAAAAGATCATAAAAATTGTTGGAAAAGGACAAAATGGTTGTTACCAGCATTTTCCCATTTTCCTACAATGTTTTTAAAAGCTTTCTCCAGGGTTTGATGAAAGAGTTTAGTAAAGAGTTAAAGTAACAATAGCTGCCAAAAGTAAGCAAAGCAGGAATTAAAATGCATTTAAATTTAAATCATATCATTTAAAAGCATTGAAATTATTGTGAAGATTACAATCTGTTATTGTATGGTCAGTTCAAGTGTTAAATGTAATTGCTGGCAGTGAAATTAATTTCAAAATTAGGTTGAAAGTTGCCAGGTCACTCTATTTTTTGTTTACTTTTTGCCTGATTTTAAAATTCATTTTTCTGCCAGCGACTAACACTTAAACCGACCACACAATAACAGATTGTCATCTTCGCAATATTTTCCATACTTTTAAATGGTATGATTTCAAAGACATTTTGACACCTGCATTACCTTTTTGGGTGCTATTGGACCTTTAAGCAGAAAAACAAATGTGTCTATCCCTGTTGCAAAATGAATTAGCTAGTTTTTTCGTCTGTCCATCTATCTGTAGGCACATACATAGTTGCATTTGTCTTGTGAACTCCATCTACTGATTTGCTGTTAACATGTCAAAACTTTGCACAACTGTTTCACAGAAACTGTTTGTGAAAGACATCTTTTCAGATGTTTTAGGAAATATTTGGCTGATGTATGTTGGTTATGGCTGAATTAGTCAACTCTGCTGTCCCACAATCCTGAGGACACAAAATTTTGGATTACATACACCTAAAATGAGTTTTTAGAAGTTTTAACCAGTATTGTTTTGATGAATTTTGAAATTTTATCTACTGTTGAGTGAAACTTGTTTTGTAGGAGTGTTTGTATGGGATGTTGAAGGTAACAAATACTATGACTTTTTGAGTGCATACAGTGCTGTAAATCAGGGCCATTGTCACCCAAGGATTATAAAGGTAAGAAACAAATCTGTAGCAGACTACTTTGAAAATATCCTTGAAAATAAAGATAAGGTAATCAACATTTAACTTTGTACCACATGACAAAAATAAAGACTTGCCCACATTCAAAGCATTTGCAGACCAACATTTAACTGTTTACCACACAATCCCGACTTTAAACGACCTTGAGAAAGAAGCCTTTTGAAGACATTGTGGAAAAAGGAGAAAATGCTGGTAACCAGCATTTTCACCTTATCCCACAATGGTTTCTTTCCTTCTCAAAACAAACTTCAGTTTTTTTGTAACATTGATTTTGTCGTCTGCAAATGCTTTCAATTTGGACCAGTCTAAAATTTTGTTGTTTCGTAAAGGGTTAAATGTGGCTCAAATAATGGAATTAGTCTTGGATAGAGTAGAAAACATTGTAGGAAAAGGAGAAAATGCCAGTTACCAGCATTTTCCCCTATTCCCACAATGTAAAAGTTTCCTGTCAAGGTTGTTAAAGCTCAGGGCCCGTTGGGGTAGCTCAGTGGTCAGTGTATGTGACTCTTGACCTGGTGGTTGCGGGTTCAATATCTGGTTGAGGCAAACTTTCTTTCTGGTGATTTTTTGCCTCTCATCCCTAATGCATGTGAGAAAAGTAGTCATTGACGGGGAACGAAAGTTGATTTAGTACTGGTGTGAGAAAGCCAGGAAACACATGCGCATGTGCACTGACTGCTGTGATATGACCTAAGCTGTTAAAACGGTGTTATACTCCAATACAATCAATCAATCAAAAAAACTCAGAATTGTGTTTTAAAGGGTTAATTGAAGGTCTAACTTTGTACCAGATGAAAGGATTTTAGACTTGTCCAAAATGAAAGCATTGTACACAACCAATAAAATGTGGTTGCAAAGAATGGAGGAAACATTGTGGATAAAGGTATTGCTTATAAAGAACCGTATGTTCTCTTGCAAAAAAAAAAACACTTTGAAAGTGGAAAGATGAAAAAGTCATCAGAAAGTGTAACTATGTCATAACTTTTTTGTATCAATATTGCAGGGTAAGATTTTTGGCGGACAGTATCATCACCGTAGACCAAGATCAGATTGCACAGAATTGTTTGATCTATGTTGACTGAATATTTTTCAAGATCTGGCCATTGCAGTTAAGAATTTGAAATATCATTTTCTTCAGTACAGACTGAACAGGAAAGATATCTAATTCAGACCTTCGATGATATTTTAGAAAATTGGTTGCATTATCAGGTGGTACGCGAAAAGCAGCTAGTGGCTTTGAAAAAGCATGGAATGATGTTAGCCCTCAAAACACCTTTCACAACTCTAGTTGCCTTTGCAGCCAGTGTAGATCAAGATCAGACTGCACAAAATGTGCAGTTTGATCTTTGATCTACACTGTCACCTAAGCTGAGACACTGAAGACAAAAACCAACCAAAAAACTGCAATCATCTGCGTCTTATTTTACACTGAAATTGTCCATTGGGTTTATATGGCATTCCAAAGGTTAACTTTGTACTGTACAGACTCTTTTAGGCCTGCTTCAAAACTTGCACAAATTGCACTTGAAGGAATGAAACTTGAATCGACACTTAGAGGAAAAAGGAGGGATTGCTTGTTCCAAGCAATCTTCGTTTCCTCAGACTGGCAACCAAAGGGATATAACTGGTTTTTTTTTTTGCACAGTAGAAGGTTGAGCAGGCCATTTACTAACCCATTTACAATAAATTCATTCTCTCATAGATTGATTTAAACATTGGTCCCTCCTCCCATCCACACATCAATCCATCAAATTTTTCAGGCATTGACAGATCAAGCTCAAAAACTTACTCTAACTTCAAGAGCCTTCTACAACAACCTTCTGGGAGAATATGAAGAATTTGCCACCAACCTTTTTGGCTATGACAAAATATTGCCAATGAATACAGGTATTTAACCCTTAACCCTTTCCCAAACAAGCCCTGGTTTTCACGTGTCTGCAGTACAAGTCTTTTGAAAGCACTGTGGGAAAAGGAGAAATTGCTCGTAACGAGCAATTTCTCCTTTTCCCACAGTGTTTTCTACCCTTTTGGAGAACTTTCTGTCATTTTCATCAAATTTAAAATTGTCGTCTGCAATCTCTTTCAATTTGGACTAGTCTAGAATTTATCGTTTGGGAAAGGGTTAAAGCACCGAATAAATTTTCATCCTAGAATAAGATGCAGATGATTGTGATTTCATGGCTGCCTTTTATCTGTAATGTTTCAGCAAAGTGGACAGTGTTGACCAAAGATCAGACTGCACATTTTGTGCAGTCTGATCGTGATGTACACTAGCAACAAAGCCAACTATATTAGCGAAAGGTGATTTAAGGATTAATGTAATTTTCAAACCCCTTACAGTGCCTTACTTTAGTTGCATTTGCAGTCAGGTTAGATCCAGGTCAGGCATAACAAAACATGTAGACAGATCTTGGATCATCTTGGTATGGTTTTGTTTGCTTAGACACTTTTGGCCAAATAGATTATAGAAAGTTTAAACTGCAATATGTTCGACCTATTTTGCTTGTGTGTAAAAAAACACTTTATTTGAAACTCTTTTGATTGATTTTTCCCGTCATAGATGAGTCATTAGGCATGTCACAAGTGCACAAGGTGGCTTATGAAAAGCATTGTAAAAATGATAAAATATGTTTAGTCACTTTCCATGTAACGCAATTCGCCAATGTATTCGGACACCCTAAAAGTTCGGACACGGTAAAAAATTTTCAAAAATAATCTATTTTGAGTCCTTATTCCGGACAGTCCAAAAAATAAGTTTTCCTATATATTCAGACAGCCTGTAATATTGATTTCCCAAAATATCAGCCAATTAATACATATTTTTTTAGACAGTGCTTCCAGTAGTGATCGGCTGCATATTTGCACATTTCTGCATCGTAGATATTCATCGTTGTGAACATGAATCCTTTAAGAGCTGAGTGACTCAGCGGTTATTTTAAGTCATGAAATGAGGACCCCCCCCCCCCCAAAAAAAAATGCAACTCTATGGTTGTCTGTGTTGAAAACTTCTCACCAAAACGAATTGTAGCTTTAGCAGCTATTCTCCAGAAATTGAAGCCATTTTGAAAAAAGTCTGTCGCCAGCATATAGGCATTAAACTACATAATTTCATACACTTCTAACGTTAGGAATTTATCATATTATTCGACAAGAAGCATCGCGGAAGTAATACATACCTTTCTTGTTGAAGGAAACTGTTTTTTTAATAAATCTATAGATCATTATTTAACATGCGTACCCCCAAATTTCCCATGTCGCAAAGCCGATGTACGATATGCAACATGCGTAATTTTCCAAAATCCAGCATTTTCATACTGAAATAATGGTATCAGAAGGAGCAGTATACAATGGGCTTAGACTTGATAAAGGTAATTATGCTTTTTCTTACCTATTTTTCTCCTTCGTGAATTGAAATACACGAGTCGCCATCAGATCCTATGCTCCCATAACGATTTTAACCTGTCTCTTATTTCCCATGGTAAGGTGCAGAATAGACTTTGTAAATGTTTAATGAATAGTGAACATGTCATATTTAACAAAAAAACATACTCGGTAAAAACTATGTCAACGGTGGTTACCACAGAAACAATTGAATTTGAAAAATAAAATGTCGCATTTCAAATGATATGCTTCCGTAACGTCTGTATCTAAAAAACCAGATTGTTCTTCTTAAAATTAAAATTAGAACATGATAGATCAATGCAAGTCGAGGTTTTTACTGCTATTTTATGACGGATTTTATGCAGATTCAGTGTGTCAGCGTTGTTTTTGTTCGCAGGTCACTATGCTTCCGTAACACCTATGCTCCGTAACTATTGTATTATCCGAATTTGCGTGAATTTAACTGTAAAAACTAACTGGGAACCTTTTGCTGTAACACCGGTTTAATCCGTGTAAGAAAATGACGTAGGCATATACGCATGTGTTTTTACGATTTTCGGCTCATTTTACATGTCAAAGGTAAGAAAAAAATCAGTAACTTTGATTAAATCATATGTATTTTATGCCGACGCATGTAGGAGTGTTCAAATATATTTCTTTTTACCATAGAAACAGTATTGTTTGATACAGAATACGTCATCGCGTCGTCTGTCTGTGTTAACTAAATATTTCACCCACAACAATCAGTCCGTTATGGAACATATAAATATCGTTCAGGATCAAATTATGTCACTTTTTGGGAATAAAATGTACAATTTAGTAAAAATATTTGTGTTTATGTGGTCCCTGTACGTGAGACTTCTTTTAAAAGTAAGCATTAGCTACAAAATTATGATCGAATACAACAAAAAATCGTTACGGAAGCATAGGACACCTTTTGCGTTTTTGATGTTTTATATTCCAAAATTATAAATTTTAAGTGTACATTTTATTTTCCATCCAGCTGCATACGTACACTACCGAAGTCTAATACAAAATCAACGTTTGAAAGTAATATTTAAAATATAAATGACATTTTCTCTGTTACGGAACATAGCGTTATGGAACATAGGTTTTTAAAAGAAGTTGGTAATATTGCATAGTATTACTTGTGGGCGCATCTGGCTTATTAAACAACATCATTATATACTTATGTTGTTTAATAAGCCAGGAGCATACTTTAAAACACAATTTAATATCAAATTAAAATAAATAATAAATAAAAACAGCAAATATTACACACAATACTTGGCACAGTACGGAACATCATGAATTTGACAGCAAGAGTGGAACGTGAACGGAGCGGAGCGTGAGCGCTATGGAATTGGATTGATTGTTGAACGAAAAACGTTCTCGGATCGTTGTTAGAAAATATTGTGAGAAAAGCAGAAATTGCTTGTGACGAGCAATTTCTACTTTTCCCACAATATTTTTAGAAGAGATTCATGTAAGAAACTTTGGACAAGAGATTGGTGGCTAAATAATTTACCAAAATTAAAATGGAACGCTAAGAGCGGAATGGAATGGGAACGCTAATGCTAGTGCGTGGGAACGGGAATGATTGGAGCGGGATCGCATAAATTGTCAAATTCATGATGTTCCGTACTGTACCAATACTATGGTTATTTTTACTTGCAGAATGGCACTTAGCAATGCAGAAAGACAGCGTAGATGGAGACAAAAGCAAAGAGAAAATAACTACCAGAAATACCTAAAGAAAGAGAGAACACGTAAAAAAGACAAATACATACCTACTCACCTATTATCAGAAGAGAAGAAAGCAGAAAGAAGAAAGAAATGTAGGGAAGATTTCAAGAAGCACTACATCAGAAAGAAAAAGAAACTAAGAGTATCTGAACCTTCAACAAGCAGGAAGAACACCCGAGAATCAAATACCAGCACCAGTAACCTGAAAGTAAGATTTCCTTTTCAACAGAACGCAAGAGGTATTGCACTCAACAAGAGATATCGCAGGGCTTTGAGGAAAGCTTATAGAGATATATATGAGCTTCAAGATAAATGTGTAGAACTACAAAAGGGAAAGAAAACTCTACAGAAAAGGTTAGAAAGAGAACGTTTGCGTTCTACTCCATCAGGTTCATCCATCAAAGTTATAGATGGTACGCCTAGATCAAAGACAAAGTTAATGCTGAAGAAGGTCGGTCTGAAAGTGGACAAACGATCAGACATACATAAGAGATTGGTGTTTGGTAATGCAGTGTTGGACGCAATTAAAGCAACTGCTGGAAAGAAGAAGTCAGTGAAAAACTACACCATTAAAGTTGGATCACAGATTCTGAAAAAGTATTGTTGCATCAGAAAGGTATCCACAGACATAGGGCTATCAAGAAACAGACTTTCAAGGTTGCATCTTCCAAGAAACAGCAGAACACTGAAAGAAAAGTACGGCAAGCAGGTGAGAGTGTTTCTTGAGAGAGAAGACAACAGTACTGTATTGCCCGGTAAACGTGACGTCACAGTGATTAACAAGGTACAAACACAAAAGCACATACTTAATGACTACCTACATAACCTTCATCAGAAGTTTTGCCTTGAAAATCCAACAACCAAACTGTCAAGGAGTTCGTTTAGTAAGTTAAGGCCATCACATATTCTACTTACAAGTTTTTCTTCACGTCGAACCTGTCTTTGCACATATCATCAAAACTTTGCTTTGAAAATTAAAACCATGAAGAAAGAAGGTCTTCAAAGTAGTTCAAACCCAGATGTGTTTATTAAAGAAATCCAAAGTCAAGATGTATTTAAAGAAAAGCTGTTACAAGTAATTGAAAACAGTGATGTGAAGTATAGAATCTGGAAAAAAGTGTTGGATGGAGAAAAGCTGAGATGGAAAGAAGTTGAGGAAGTTGTTACAAAAGAAAGGTTTATTGAGATAGTAGTAGAAGAGTATGACAAGTTTTCTATGCATGTATCTAGAGTGAAAAACCAATACAGTGAACTCCGAAAACTTAGGGAAAATCTACCTGAAAAAGAAGTTTTAGTTTGGATGGACTTCGCAGAAAACTATTCGTGCTCATCCGTTGAAGAGGTTCAGAGCGCTTATTGGAATGCCCAGATGGTGTCATTGCACACTATGGTGGTATATTTCCCGGAAAAACATTCTAAGACTGTACAAAGCTATGTTGGAGTTTCAAGCTTGTTGAGTCATAATGCTACAGTTGTCTACACAATACTCAGGAAATTGATACCAATGTTAAAACAAGAATATCCAGAAGTCGAGTATGTTCACTACCTTACAGACTCTCCAAGCAGCCAATACCGGAACAAAACGATATTTCAGATCCTGTGTGAACACGAGAATGACTTTGGGATAAAAGGTAGGTGGAACTATTTGGAAACAGGGCACGGTAAGGGCCCCTGTGATGGGCTTGGGGCTAGCGTAAAAAGAATGGCAGATATGGATGTCAAACAACAGAAATGTTTAATCCAAGATGGTACTGACTTTTATGATTGGGCACAAAGTAAGAAAGGTGAAAGTAGAGTGAAATTTATCAAATACACAGAAGAAGAGGTAGAGGAATCGTCTAATATCTTGAAGAACAAACACCCAGTCATGGCAGTTCCAGGCACAATGAAACTACATGCCGCTGTACCTTTGAGTAGTAGCACTATAGCTATACGTCAGCTAAGTTGCTACTGTCCCCAGTGTTTACATGATGTCAGTAAAAGTTCATGCGGTTGGGAGATAAAGAGTATGTATAGTGTAAAGAAAACATTATTTGATAATACAGAGCAAGAAGTAGATGACACTAAACAAAAGCACACACATAAAGGACTAGAAGTGAAGCAGGGTGATTGGGTTTCTGCCATATATGACTGTAAATGGTATGTAGGTGTCATTACCGATGTCGATGAAAACGAGTGTCAAGTTAATTTCCTAACCAAAGCTGGAAAGTATGGAAATGCATTTAAATTTCCTCAACAGAAAGATGAGATTTGGGTAAACAAAGAAGATATTCTTGTTGTTCTACATGAAGTGCAAGAAACGGGAAAAGCGCGTAAAATCTATAGATTATCTGCTAGTGAAGAGAAAGTCGTAGAAAGTTCTTACCGGGCATTTATGGACAGAAATACCATGTAGTAAATGCAGTCAAACATTTCAAATATTGAAAGAAAGACAGAGATAGTCATAAAAAACAGGAGTTATTGGTGATTTATTGATTTCATGTTCATGCATATTAACTTGCGAAAGACTTCATAGAGTCCTATATTCTGTAACATATGTTCCGTAACAAGGATGTTTTACAAACCAGTTTCATTTAGACATTTTCTTTTCTATTGTGGAGCTTACCAGCGTTTATTTGTATCTTAATGAATGGTTTAATGAGAGTTTCTCCCACATTCTGACATTTTAACTCATTTATCTATCAGTTATATGTCAATTTCGAAAGTATTGTGACATTTTGCAGACATTATTTGTCAGTTGTATTCAAATAAAGGTTTAAAACAGTTCAAGTAGTGTCAGAATAACTATTAGTTAAGATTTCATCAAACAAGTATACAAGTATGTGGGTTGTTGGAACGTTTTTTATATCAAGACAATTTGCATATGCTCCGTAACGAAATACCACATTTTTATTGTTTATTGTTTCATTCATTCAGAATGCTCAGCACAAAGAGTAAATGTTTTTTTCACCACTACTTTAATCAGAGAAATGATACATATAACATTTAAAACAGTATTACACAATATTAGTCTCTCATAGAAAACTAAACAAGCACAAACATATATGACAAAACTATATATTCCGAAGGTTTCATATGGTTTGTTGATAAGACGAATTAAAAGAACAAAATCACAAAAAAATACGCTTTTATACAGACAGATATGCTTTCTCGTCAAAACAATACACATTTATTTCATTTTTGATCTTGGATTATCGAGTTTACTATTGAAAATATAACAACACTGTCATCTCTATGTTCCATAACATGCTTTTTTATATACTTAATTTGATGGATCATAAAATGAACACCGTAAAAATGTTGCAGGTAAAATTTTCAGAAATAACGTTTGAAGTAATTACTCTTTAAAAATTACTCAAAACCTTTGGGTTTCGGGAGGGTCAAAAAAATTTTTTTTCTAAATTCAAAATGGCTTTAATTTCTGGAGAATGGCTGTTTAGATTAAAGATCAGATTAAACATTCTGCCTAGTGTGATCTTGACCTACACAGGCCGCCAAAGCAACTAGTTTTGAAAGGTTCTTGAAGGGTTTAATGTTTCTCGCCCTTTGGTGTTGTGCAAGCAGTTTCTCCTTTTTACGTAACGATTTCAAAAGGCACCTGCAGCAGTGTGAAATTGTCCCTCCTAAAACAATATTAAAGAATTTATGAATACTAAACCTCGATGTTTCTTTCCTTTATTTATTGTTAATCCATTTATATATAAAACTAGATCTAATGCATTAATTATCATATGCATTCCTTTTTATTTCGGCAGCAAGGAATCTTTTCTAAAAAAATAACAGGCAGACTTTTTTTCTGCTGACTACACAAATTATGTGACATGGCTGCCCAGGTGTTCTTGAAACAACCATTACTAAACGCAACAAGGCACTATCAGCTAGCATAAAGTGGGCATGATATAGGCTTATTGCAAGGTCATTTTATGTTGATTGGAGGTCAGCATGTAGCCAGGGAGATCTACATGTATTTGGCGGAGTATGTACAAAACAGACAGGTGCCGTACTACTCTCTCTCTGGATGATTTGCACATTAAATCATACCCCTAATCCAAATTTTACTGCATACATTTGTGTACCCGGGACAGGTGTGAAATCTTGTTGACAGATGGTTAATTCACTCTGCTGATAGCAAGATGGTGGAGTTCAAAATGTTGATGTACAGTGTAGATAGGCATCAGATTATACAGATAGTGCAGTCTGAACTTGGATTTATACCATCCACTAGTCCACTACTGAACTATGACTTTAGAAAGCTATTGCTTTTAGATCTAAGAAATTAAGAAAATATTTAAAACACATACTTTTAAGATTGTAAACATGCTGAAACTTAAATATACTACAGTTTTGACCCCTTCATTGGTGCTATAAATAGATCTAAATTTGTCATATTTTACCCTTATTATTTTGGACACACATTCGGACAACAAGGTAAAACCTATTATTTTGGCCACCCCTGTTTTTTCAAAATAATTTCCTAAAGATTTTAACATTAGAAAAAAAATTTTTTTTTTTTCTGTCCAGATACATTGGCGAACTACGGTATTTTACACCTTTACAATTGAAGACATTCAAAATGTTGTAACAATATACAGTTAAAAAAAGTTACAATCAGATAAGAATAAGTATTTATAAAACTCATCTTTTTCCTTCTTAACTTTGATTATTTTTAATTTAAATTCACTGAACTGTCCTTTTATGGGTTTTTTGTTGTTGTTGTTATAGAATTTTTTTTTTTTTTAAGCATAGAATATTCTGTACTTATACTCTGAGTTTTTGTTAAAGAATATATTATTTGTTTTAAGCATAGAATGTTCTGTACTTATCCTCTGAGATTTTGATTCATATGGAGCTCTTAGTATTTTACATTTCATGCCCAGTACATCTATGTTTTATTATTATCTTATAACAGGTGTAGAGGGAGGAGAAACTGCTTGCAAACTTGCCAGAAAATGGGCGTACAAGGTCAAGGGCATTGAGCAGAATAAAGCGAGGATTGTTTTTGCAGAAGACAATTTCTGGGGACGAACGCTGGCAGCTGTTTCATCCTCAACAGACCCTTCTGCATATGGTGATTACGGACCATTTATGCCTGGCTTTGACATTGTTCCATACAATAATATTCCAGCATTAGAGGTATTTGGCTGAGACCTGTCTCCTCTATCAATTTTCACAATAGAGTCCATCTTTATCAACCCTTTACCACACAATTTTGTGTTTTAACGACACTCACAAGGAATGCTTTTGAAAACATTTTTGGAAAAGGAGAAAATTTTGGTAAACAGCAACGTGTTCTACCCTTTCATAGACAATCCCATTCATTTGAACTACATTAAATTCATCTGCAGGTACTTTCTTTTGGATAAGTCTTCAATTTTGTTGTCTGGTTATGCAAGCAACCTGTATTGAGCAAGCATTTCTTGGATTCCCAAAGAATCCAAATATGTTGATGTAACTGTCTTGAGCAAGCACTTGTCTCCAGCAAGCTATCATAAGTGTCCTTGGTGTGCTTGTTCAACTCTTTACCAAACGACAAAATTTTAGACCAGTCCAGATTGAAAGCATTTGCAGACGACAAAATAAATGTGACTGAAAAATGAAAATTTGTTCTGGGATAGGTAGGAAACATTATTGGAAAAGGATAAAATGCTGATTGCCAGCATTTTCCCCTTTTCTTACAATGTTTTGAAAAGGCTTCTTTGTCGAGGGTTGTAACAAGTAGGGATTGTGTGGTAAAGGGTTAACACAAGTTTGCCTGTAACTTACTTTCAATGTCAAATCATGTATGTTACAACTTAAGCCTTTACCACACAATGCTGCCTTTTAATGACCCTGATGAAGAAGACTCTTGAAAACATTGTGGGAAAAGAAGAAAATGCTGATAACCAGCATTTTCTCCTTTTCCCACAATGTTTTCTGTCCTTCCAAAAACAATTTTCAATTTTTGAGTAGTATTTATTTTGTTATCTGCAAATTTGGAAATGTTTAAAATATTGCCATGTGGTAAAGCGTTCAGAGAAACTCTACTTACATGAGATTGTTTTGTCTCAATGCCTCTGAAAAAAAATTATCAAAGGTGCACTAAACAGCCTTTGAAATCATTTTGAGGAAAGGAGCAGTAATTTGTAACTGGCATAACATTCTGTTTCTTTGATGTTTTCAGTATCATTTTCCTACAAAGATTTCTTACATATTTTTTGGTATGCATAAAAGTATAAAAGAAATTTTGTAAAATGCTTTTTATTCCACAATTATGGTCTAATTTTATATATTTAGACTAAGCACATCTTTAAATTCATGTACCAAGAAGGAACTGCCACAGTCGAGAGAGAAGTAAACTAAATATTGGGTACAAATAGTGTAATTTACTTCACTCTTTACCAAACAACAAAATTTTAGAGTGGTCCAATTGAAAGCATTTGCAAAATACATTTAAAATGTTACTCAAAACATAAAATTTGTGTTTCAGTGGGTAGAAAACATTGTGGGAAAAGAAGAAAGTGATGGTTACCAGCATTTTCTTCTTTTCCCGTGTTTTCGTAAGCCTTCTTCCTTTGGGTCATTAAAACTTGTGATTTATGATGAACCCTTTACCACACAATCCCGAGTTTTGACAACCCTTACAAAGAAGGCTTTTGAAAACATAGTGCGAAAAGGAGAAAATGCTGGTAACCAGCATTTTCTCCTTTTTCCACTAGGTTTTCTACCCTATCAAAAAAAAAAAATCATCATTTGAGCCACATTTAAATTGTCATCTGTAAATGCTTTGGATTTGGACTAGTCCAAAATTTAGTTGTGTGGCAAAGAGTTAAGGGTTAACAGATCAAACACATCAAATTGCTGTTCTATTTTGCTCTTGCAAAATCAGTACTTTTCATCAGCTCTTCCATATGAAAAAGAAACTCCAGGAAAGCATTGCTAGGTACAATGGCCGCCTCAGTATAACTGAAAAAAATTTGAAAATGGCATTAAGCACCATACAATCTATCAATCCACATGAAAAATTAAGTCTGCTTCATATTTTTAGCAGACAACAAATTATATGTTGCTCAAGTATGAGATCCTAGAAGAAGTGGAATATATTTGGTTAAGCCTTTACCATACAATCCCGAGTTTTAACCACCCTGAGAATAAAGGCTTTTGAAAACGTGAGAAAAGAAGAATGTGCTGGTAAACAGCATTTTCTCAATTTCCCAAAATGTTTTCTTTCCTTTCAAAGACTAATCAAACCATTGAAATCACACTGAATTGTCATCATTTAATCGTTTAGTGAAGAGTTAACTCTTTACCAAATGACAAAATTTTTAGACTGGTTCAAATTGAAAGCAATTGCAGGCGACAAATTGAGTATTGCTCCAAAGGTGAGATTTGACTTTGATATGGTAGAAAACATTGTTGGAAAAGGAGAAAATGCTGGTTACCAACATTTTCTCCTTTCCCCACAAGTTTTAGCTCTACTGGCTATAAGCCAGTAGAGCTTATGTCATGGTGTGGTTTCCGTCCTTGGTCCGTCTGTCAGTCCGCCAGTTAGTCTTTTTCTTGTTTACGCGATAAAGTCTGCATTTATGGTGGGATTTTCATGAAATTTGCACAGTTTGTTTCTCTTATCAATAGCTTGAACCCTATTTATTTTTTTAAAAAATCTGCCAAACATTGTGGGGAAAGTAGCTATTTAAAATTTGAAATTTCGATTTTTTGTTTACGCAATAAAGTCTGCATTTGTTGTCAGATTTTCGTGAAACTTGCACAGTTTGTTTCTCTCGTCAATAGCTTGAACCCTAATGATTTTGAAAAAAAATCTGACCAACAGTGTGGGAAATGTAGCCAATTGAATTTGAAAATTTCACTTTTTTGTTTACGCTATTTAGTCTGCATTTGTCGTCCAATTTTCGTGAAACTTGCACAGTTTGTTTCTCTCATCAACCCTATTGATTTTGAAAGAAGAAACTGACAATCAGTATGGAAAAAGAAGACATTTGAATTTGAAAATTTCCATTTCTTGCTTATGTGATAAAGTCTGCATTTGTAATCGGATCTTCATTAAACTTACCCAGTTGCTTTGTGTCATCAACAGCTTGGACCCTATTGATTTTTTAAAAAAAATCCAACAATCAGTATGGGAAAAGTAGCCATTTAAAGTTGAAAATTTACATTTCTTGTTTAAGCGATAAAGTCACCATTAATTTTGTGGTTGAATTTTCATGAAACTTGCACATTTCCTTTATATCATCAATAGCTTGAATGCTATTTCTTTTGAAAAAAATCTGACAATCAGTATGAGAAAAGTAGCCATGTATAGTTGAAGATTTACATTTCTTGTTTACACAATTAAGTCAGCATTTGTGGTCAAATTTTCATGAAACTTGCAAAGTTGCTATATATTTCCAATAGCTTAAACCCTATTGATTTTGAAAAACATTTGAGAATCAGTATGGGAAAAGGAGCCATTTCTTTAAAGTTGAAAATTTACAGTTCTTGTTTACGCAATTAAGTCTACATTTTTTATCCAATTCTTTTGAAACTTGTATCATCAAGGAATTGAACTCAATTCAAAATGAAGAAAATATAGCAATCACTTTTCCTATAGGAAAAGCCGCTATTTGTAGACTTAGTAATGTTTACTCAACACAATCCACATTATTAGTCACAATTTTTTGAAACTTGGAGGGATTGTTTAATACATAGAGTACTGAAACCCTATCAAATTTGGCTGGATTCCAAACAGTTGGTTTTGAGAAATTGCACTTCAATTTTTTTTCACTATTCAATTTGCCATGCCTTCTTGTGCTGTCTTGTGGGTTCAAGCCCAGTTGCAACCCCCCCCCCCCCGCCTTTTTTTGCGGGGGGGGGGGGAGTCTTTTTGCATCATGAATTCATAATGTATGCTAGAAAGAAAGCAAAAAGCAGAATCACTGCCAGTAGAGCGATTCAAGCCCTCAAGGGGCTTTAGTTTCAGAAGGCTTCTTTCTCAAGGCTGTTTAAAGACGGTATTGTTTGGTAAAGGGTTAAAGAAGAAAGTTTTGGTTTCCAGCATTCTCTTCTACATCCATAATGTATCGAAAAAACTATATCTTTCCAGGTCAAATAAATATATGAGGGTTTGGTAAGCGGTAAACCCTTTACCACACAATCTCAAGTTTTTACAATTCTGAGAAAGAAGCCTTTTGAAAACATTGTTGGAAAAGGAGAAATTTTAGTAATCAGCATTTTCTCTATTCCCACAGTGTTTGCTCTATTTTCAGAGGCAAATTTCATCATTTTATCGGTATTTATTTTCTTGTCTGCAAATGCTGTCAATGTGGACCAGTCTAAAATTCTGTGGGGGCATAAGGAGTTAAATGATGGTGCATTTGATTTGAATATTCATATTCCAGAAAGCATTACAAAATCCTGATGTATGTGCTTATATGGTAGAACCAATCCAGGGTGAGGCTGGTGTCGTTGTCCCAGCCGAGGGTTATTTACGGAAAACAAGAGAACTTTGTGATAAATATAATGTGTTATGGATTGCTGATGAAGTTCAGACTGGGCTTTCAAGAACCGGAAGGCAAGTATAACGTGCAGTGTGATTGACAGCAGTTCCCCCCACCCTTTTTTTCCCCACTTTTAAAACACCTTTCACAACTTTTGTTGCCTTTTTTGCCAGTGTATTACAGGATAAGACTGCACGAAACTTGCAGTCTGATCTTTGTTTTACACTCTGATTTGCTGAAGCATTCTGGAGAAAAGCAAACTTGAAACTGCTCTTATTGTTACAAGGAAACAGCAGATAATACTGTTACAGATTATGCTTTTATTAAGAGACAATCAGTCAGTAGTTTTATAGTAATTTGTCATATACTACAATTATTACAAAAAAACAAAACCATTATTAAGAGATATATCAGAAGGCATCTACATTAGAGAGATTTTAGGGATAAAAGAAACCAGTTGCTTTTAATGAAAATTTTTGCTCTTTTGAGTTTTAGAAACTATATATATGAGCCATGCTCTGTGAAAAGGGAGCTTAATGCATCTGTGAAAAGTATCAACTTACGTCAGCCTGCGCAGTCTGTGCAGGCTGACTTAGGGCAAAACTTTTTGCTATTGGTTCAATTTTCTGTATATCCAACGACCATTCTACCTCATGATTATACCCCCCCCCCCTCCCCATCTACAAAGTAGAGGGGGGGTATACTGGTTTCATCATTTCTGTCCGTCTGTCTTTCTGTTTGTCCCTCCATCTGTCTGTCTGTTTTGTTTCTGTGCTGTAACTCAAAAAGCCCTTTGACCTAGGACCGTGGAACTTTATACAAGTGTTGCTCATGACCCAAGGAGTTGCCCTATTGTTTGGGGATCACATAGGTCAAAGATCAAGGTCACTGGTAATCCTTGTTTTGAAAGTCATTTCCATTCTCTGACTGTTCAGTGACAAGGTGCTGGTGGGGGGGGGGGGGGTTTATCTGCTTTGCAACAGTTCTAGTTAAATCAGTTGTTAAAAAAAAAAGTGGATCTATAATTTTGTGATGGCTTGACTGTTATCATGCTTCACGGAGATGCATTAAGCCACTTTTTGTAAGAACATGGCTCATTTTTAATTCTTTTTAGAACTGACAGTTTGCAAGGATTAAAGATGGAAGTTATTTTGTTTTACACTGAAAGACAGTGCTCTGTAATATACATGTAAAACTGACATTGAATTTTGTTTAATGCAGGAGATTGGCAGTGGACCATGAAAATGTTAAACCTGATATTTTGGTTCTTGGTAAAGCTCTGTCTGGCGGCGTCTTACCAGTAGGTATATCTGATTTGAACATTAAGCTATTTGAACATTAAGCTATTTGAACATAAAGCTGTTTGAACATTAAGCTTTGCAGATCTTTTAGGCTTTATCTTGTTGTAAATGAGGAAAAAGTTACACTTATCTCTTTCCTGTACTTACATGTAACTCTGACAAAATGCACAACTCAGCAACTTTGTAAAACCATTACCTTAACCCTTTCCCAAACAAGCCCTGGTTTTCACGTGTCTGCAGTACAAGTCTTTTGAAAACGCTGTGGGAAAAGGAGAAATTGCTCGTAACGAGCAATTTCTCCTTTTCCCACAGTGTTTTCTACCCTCTTTGAGAATTTTCTGTCATTTTCATCAAATTTAAAATTGTCGTCTGCAAACTCGTTCAATTTGGACCAGTCCAAAATTTGTCATTTGGGAAAGGGTTAATCCAATACCACTTTATCCTGTGTTTGAGCAACTCTGAGAGAAGAAAAATCTTTTTAAAACACATTGGGAAAAGGAAAAATTTCCTTATAATCAACATTCTGTCCTTTTCCTACAATGTTTTCTTCCCATTTCATGACAAATCACATCACTTGAATCACAAATAATTTGTCGTCAGCAAAATATTACAGTTTGGACAAGTCTAACATGTTGTCCTGTGATAAAAAGTTGAAGACAGAACTTGTGATAGAAGACACCAGAAAAAAAATGAAAGCAATTGTGTTAGCCCATGACCACACACAAACAGCAATTTCTTACTTTACTCTAGCAGATGGCTCTTGAAAACAATAAGGGTAAAGAAGCAGTTACTTGATACATGGAAGGGCATGTTATCATTTTCTTTTAACTGTTTACCATACAGGGGAAGAAGCCTTTTGAAAACATTGTGGGAAAAGGAGAAAATGCTCGTAACCAGCATTTTCTCCTTTTCCCACAATGTTTTCAAAATATTTTCAACTCTGTCAAAGAACTTAGTTCATTTGTACCACTTGAGATTTGTCGTCTCCAGATGTTCACAGTTTGGATGAGTCTAAAAATTTGTCGTTTTGGATAGGGTTAAATGTTTCTTTATGCTGTGGCTTGTACTAGTTTTTTGTGGGTCTGACAGACATTAGACTGAGTTGTATTGGATCAATTAATTGCATATGTATCTAATTACATTTCTCCAGATTTCTGCTGTTCTGGCCAATGATGAAATCATGTTAACCATCCGTCCAGGTGAACATGGCTCTACATATGGTGGCAATCCATTGGCTTGTGCTGTTGCGATGGAGGCATTAAAGGTACTATAAGCACAGAGCGCATTCAGTACTGAAGAAGCTTTTGACAAAATTCAGCACAGGCAGTGTAAATCTATGTTTGAAAAGCCAAGCCTGGTAGCTCAGTAACATACAGGTTTTGAAACCAAGTGGGTGCTGGTTTGACTCCCCAGCTTAAAAAATTTCTATCCAAGGATTGATGTTAGCCATTGCAACAGGACTCACTCATTCAGTGCTAATTACTGTTTCGACAATGGTTATGTGCAAAAGCAGCCAGCAGCTTTTGAAGGATATTGTGCAAAGCACTAGTAGAAGCTCCAGGAAAGCATGGACAGGTGCACTGGTTGCAGCACTATAACTAAAGATAACTGAAATGATTTAACATTTAACTCCTACTTTGAAAGCACAAAGCTTCATTTCGATCTATAATCCCATCCTATATTTTTGCCTTTTTTACCAATAAGAGGATTAAATTTGCACTACTAGGGGTGTTTTCTGTCAGGTCAGATGTGTGTTGAAATAATGTGACAGTCCAATTGTTGATTTAGACTAAGCTATAGGACTGCCTTTGGAATTGGGACAGATGGTGATGCTTCCCAACTCATGTGTATTGTCAAAGAAAACATTGAGGTACTGTCATAGGCCTGGGTTCGTATTCACCAACCATTGGTAAGAACACTTTTAGTCTTATTCTCCAGAATTTTCTAAATTTGAAAGTAACATAACTTCTGATGAACTAAACCATTTGCTTTAGCCAGTCAGATGTGTTACTTTCAAATTTAGAAAATCAAATTTAGAAAATCTCTGATATAAAGACTAAGAACATTCTAAAGAATGGTTGGTAAATATGTACCCTGTTATTGAGTTCATCGTAGTTGATTGAAAACTGACATTTTCTGACATCTCGGTCATTTCTTAAGATCTTTATCTCAAACTTTGGTTACTCAACTGAAGGAACCCATAAAACAAGGGCAGGTAACCATAAAATCTTTTTAAACAGTTTTGCCCTTGTTTCCACTTAAGATGTTAAGAGGCAAATACAGCTGAGTGTTGGCACCCGCATGCTTTGTTTTAACACAGAACAAAGTTTTAGACTGGTCCAAATTGAAAATATTTGCAGACAGCAAAATAAATATGGCTAAAATAATGGGATTTGTTTAAAAAATTAGAAAACATTGTTGGAAAAGGAGAAAATGCTGTTTACTAGCATTTTCTCCTTTATCAACAATGTTTTCAAAAGCCTTCTTCCTCAGGGCATTAAAAATTGGGATTGTGTGGTGAAGGGTTAAATCTGAGGCAGATTTGAGGCAATCAAAATTACTTGAAGTGATGGAAAGAATTTGGGCAAAAAGAGGAGTGAACATTCAACATTTCTTATTTCAATTTTTGCAGGTATTAGAAGATGAAAACTTGGCTGAGAATGCAGAACGACTGGGACACATTCTTAGAAGAGAACTTTCAACCCTTCCGAAGGAAATCGTGTCAGTTGTAAGAGGGAAAGGACTTTTGAATGCAATTGTGATAACACAAGGTATTTGTCATGTCTGTATCTATTCTTTACCAAACGACAAAATTTTAGACCTATTTAAATTGAAAGCATTTGCAGATGACAGATACATGTGACTCAAAAATTGAAATTTGATATAGGAGTGGAAAACATTGTTGGAATAGGAGAAAATGCTAGTTTCCAATGTTTTCTGAATTTTTCAAAAGCCCTTGCCCTCAGGGTCATTGAAAGTCGGGATTGTGTGATACATGTTAATTCCAAATGATCCCATGTTTTCATAATGCCAGTCAGTACTATGTGTTTATGATGCAGAGCTATAAAAACATTGTGGAACAAGGAGAAAATGCTGGTGACTATAAACATTCTGTCCTTTTCCCACTGTGTTGTTCATCATTTCAACAACAAATCCTAACATTTGAGACTCATTTAATGTGATGTTTGTAAACACATGGATAATGACAAGTCTTAACCTTTTAGCACACAATCCCGACTTTTAACGATTCAAAGGTATAGGAGTTCTTAAAACATTGCGGAAAAGGAGAAAATGCTAGTAACCATCATTTTCTTCTTTTCCAACAATGTTTTCAGCCCTTTAACAGGCACATGTCATAATTTGTGCAACATTTGTCATCTGCAAAAGCTTACAATTTGGACAGGTTTAACATTTTGTCGTCTGGTTAAGAGTTAACTCTTTACCACATAAAAATGTAGACTTGTCCAAATTGAAAGCATGTGCAGGTGACAATTTAAATTGCATTAAATGATGGCCTTTGTCTTTGATAGGGTAGAAAACGTTGACATATGATATGACTTACTTGTCACAATGCATCATGGAGATTAGTGATGGGACGATGATTGGGAAAGATCAATTAGCAATCATTTGACGATTACAAATATTAAAAGTCGATCATCGAACTAAGCTCGAACAAAACCGAACTTAACCAAAGGACTCAGAGCTCAACCAAGGAAGGAACAACTCTAATGATGTGACAGCATGAAAATGCTTGAAAAAATGGTGACTGATGCAGTCGAACAGCTAGAAATTTATCCCCACCCGATGCAAAAACAAAACCCGAAGTTTTTAAGTATTTTGGCTGTCATAAGTTAAAACGGGATGAGCCTCCATTGAAATATAATTTAGATCTGCTGGATTCTCAATTGACCTGGGACTCCGGCTTTTAACGCTAGGAAATTTTAAATGACCTGGTTTTTGACAATTAAAAATATCTGCTGAAGTATCAGTTTGATGCATGAGATTATCAACAAAAGCTTCATATCAGTGAGCCCGCATCCGGCTAAAATATGGATTTTAAAAGACACTTTCAGTATCAAATGTGAAGCTAGTTAAGCTGGCGAGTCATTTATGAAAATGTTACAAACGTATTAATCCACTTATCTAGTGTAAAATGACAGGTTCTAAAGTTACCTTTCATGGGGAATCTTCCGATTGACAAATTCATGTCAAATGATGTGGTAATACTTCTCCAAAAATTAATTGACATGAAAAAAAGATATCTTAAAAAAAACCCACAAAAACCCATGACACAACAAAGGTCAGTTCAACATCATCCGATCTGAGGCACTTCTTAATGTTTTTCCATCTTTATGAATGAATTTAAACAGTAAATTTACATAAATCTACATATAAAACAGTAAGTAGGAGCTAAAATCTCTTTTAAATAATGAGGAAAAAACTGGTTTGTTTTATGAAGTGAAAATATATAGGCTAACAACCTACAAATTAGACGGGGGAGCATGGAGGTTAGGCCTTGTTGTCTTACAGTGTTAGTGTTGAAACAAGTGTTAAAGAAGGAGGTATTGGACATTCATACACATGCTTCCCAACTAGCCTAATTTCGTTAGGAGTCTCCCAGTTCAAAACAAAATACCCAGATCACCGCAACATACAACTTAAAAAACCAGATTTGAAAAAAAATCAGATATAAAGATGAAAAGGGTGTAATAAGTTTGTACCGAAGGTAAATGTACATCCTAAGTTGACACTGGTCTGTAATTAAACTGGTACCCATTGTATCTCCTGTAACCGTGCGATAGACGGAGATCCATAACAGGCTGCCAGTTGAGTGTGTAATTTCACAGTCAGTCAGGTTCTTTGTCTGTAAATAGAAATCAAGGTACTGAAGTTTGTCAATCGATGATCATGAATCAATCAAATCTAAGAACAGGCTGAGGTATTTTTCAGAGCAGAAATCGAATCCCCATTCACCTGACGTTAAGAGGTAAAATACGTTGTAAGAGTATAGATTTATAAATGCAAAATACCATGCTCATTGCATCCCCGGGATGCAGACAAGATTGAGTGAAAACATTATTAAGTTAATCAGTAACTAAAACAATGAAAATATACGAAGTTTTAAACCTTACTGCAGAAATTGACCACTGGAATTCCAATTTATCTAAAAATAGATGAACCTGCATGTGACTGTAGTTTTATTTAAATAAATGATGTAGCAATATTTGACTGGTTACCTGCGATAGAGTAATATAGTAATTCCCAGGACACTGATAGGAGGAACCAACTGTTGCTTAGCGTTACCAATGCTGAAGATTGCTTCCAGAATTTTTTTGTGTGAAGATTGCCTTCTTAATTTTCTCGTGAAGTGCAATTTTTTAGCTCTACTGGCTGTAAGCCAGCAGAGCTTATGTCATGGCGTGGTTTCCGTCGTCCATCCATCTGTCCATTATTCTTGTTTACGCGATAAAGTCTGCACTTATGGTCGGATTTTCGTGAAGCTTGCACAGTTTGTTTATCTCATCAATAGCTTGAACCGTATTGATTTTGACAAAAATCTGACAATCAGTGTGGGAAAAGTAGCCATTTAAAGTTCAAAATTTCAATTTCTTGTTTATGCAATAAAGTCTACTTTGTAGTCAGATTTTTGTGAAACTTGCACAGTTTGGTTATCTCATCAATAGCTTGAATCTTACTAATTTTTAAAAAAAATCTGAAAATCAGTGTGGGAAAAGTAGCCATTTAAAGTTCAAAATTTCAATTTCTTGTTTATGCTATTAAGTCTGCATTTGTGGTCGATATTCGTGAATTTCGCGTAGTTTGTTTATCTCATCGATAGCTTGAACCCTATTGATTTTGAAAAGAATCTGACAATCAATATGGGAAAAGTAGCTACTTAAAGATCAAAATTTCCTTTTCTTGTTTATGCAATACAGACTGTATTTGTGGTCGGATTTTCATGAAACTTGCACAGTTGCTTTGTTTCATCAACAGCTTGAACCCTATCGATTTTGAAAAAAATTCAACAACTAGTTTGGGAAAAGTAGCCATTTAAATTTGAAAATTTACAATTCTAGTTTACACAATAATGTCGGCATTTGTGGTTGAATTTTCATGAAACTTGCATAGTTGCTTTATATTATCAATAGCTTGAACCCTATGGATTTAAAAAAACAAAACATTTGAAAATCAGTATGGGAAAAGGAGCCATTTAAAGCTGAAAATTTACATTTCTTGTTTATGCAGTTAAGTCACATTTTTGATTCAATCTTTTGAAACTTGCAATGATTATTTGTATCATCAAGGGATTGAACTCTATTAAGAATGAAGAAAATCTAGCAATCAGTTGAGGAAAAGCAGCCTTTTGATGACTTAGTATTGTTTACTCAAAACACTCCAAATTATTGGTCACATTTCTTTGAAACTTGCAGGGATTGTTTAAAACAGTGAGTACTGAAACCCTATCAAATTTGACTGGATTCCAAACCGTTGGTTTTGAGAAATTGTACTTTAGTTTGGTTTTTTTCCACTATTAAATTTGTTCAATTCACCATGCCTACTTGTGCTATCTTATTGGGTTCAAGCCCAGTTGCAACAACACTTTCCCCCCATTTTTTTGTGTGTCTGCTTTTTTTCATTTTTGCATCATGAATTCATAGCGTATGCTGTAAAAAACAGCACAATCATGCCAGTGGAGCAATTCAGGCCCTGAAGGACCTCTAGTTATTTTCTTTTATTTTCACGCTTTTGAGATATTTTACTGATAATTAATGCAAGCAAGCATGATACTCAAAAGGAACTCGATGGGACTCAACTTTTTTCAGTGGCAAAAAGTATGACAGCTTGTTTTAATAGTTACCAGCAATTTGAGCTGGGTTATAAGGTGTTTATTCGAGACGTCTGTTTGCGATTACGGACCAAAAAGAATGAATAATGTTAGGATAAATTGTGATACTCTGTAATCTATATTTAAGCCTTTACTGCGCAATGACGCCTTTTGACACCCCTGGGAAAGAAGCCTTTTGAAAATATTGTGGGAAAAGGAGAAAATGCTGGTAACCAGCATTTTCTCCTTTTCCCACAATGTTTCTACCTTATCAAAGAAAAGTTGCACCATTTGAGCCACATTGAAATTGTCGTCTGCAAATGCTTTCAATTTGGACAAGGCTATGATTTTGTCGTCTGGTAAAGGGTTAAAGCTAAAACATTATGGTAGAATATCTTAAAAAAATAAATTATGATTATATCATGTACTTTCAAAACAGTGAAAACACTACGGACAAAGTAGCATTTTTAAGATAATCAACATTATGTATGGTGCTTCTTTACCATAGTGCTTTCTACAGATTTATGACTGTAATTATTGATTTTGTTTTTAAATATTCATATACATTTGATAAACAATAATATTTTATAAAGAATAAAAAGAAATAAACCATAAACCAGACTTTTGTTAAATTATAAGGATATTTGACCTAGAATGGTATAAAAATGACTTTTAGCAAGACCATCCAGTACATCTCAAAAAGTCTCCCCCTTGAAACCGCAAATCTCCCCCTTTCAAACTCTAAAAAAAAACCTGTGATGTTCAAAAAAGTTGGGAAGCATGCATACAAAGAAAGAAGACGGGATTTAAAAAAAAAAAACCTTTGTGGAAAAAAGAACCTAATTGTTAGGTGCATTTTTTCCTTTTCCAAGAATGTTATGTAACTAATTTGTCCATGTTAAACCCATAACCAAACACCAAATTTTATATTCTTCTGTAACCAATTATACGACTAATTATAGCATCAGAAGTGGTATTCAGTTCTAACCACTTGTTAATAAGCATTTTCAACCAATTTACCAAAACTAGCCTAGTGGAGATGATTAAGCCCCCTTTTGTCAGAGCATGGCTCAAAAATTATTTCCACAGGTTGTAAGGTCATAAAGAAATTTTGAGATCAAACTGATGCCTGTTTCATTGTGCTTTTGTAGGTGATAAGAAATACTTATCAGAAACAATCATGAAATTTACAACTCAGACAATTTTAAAAGTACACATAGTAGTGGTGTTTACTCTTTACCAAAGGACAGAATTTTAGACTAGTCCAAATTGAAGCATTTGCAAGCAACAAAATAAATCTGACTGAAAATTGAAATTCGTTTTGGTAAGGGTAGAAAACATCGTAGGAAAATGAGAAAATGCTGATTACCAGTATTTTTCCCACAATGTTTTCTAAAGGCTTTTTTCTCAAGGTTGTTAAAAGTTGGGACTGTGTGGTAAACAATTAAGTCCTTACCACACAATAAAATTTCAGACTTGTTCGACCTAAAAGCATTTTCAAGGGACAAATTTGGGTAAGATTGTGGGATTTGTTATTGAATCGGTAAAAAACATGCTGTTTTACCACCATTTTCTCCTTTTCCAACAGTGTTTGATAATGTCTTTATCTTCAGGGCCCATTATAAAAGTTAACTGCAGAGAACTTTGAAAATGTAGAATAGTATTAGTATGAACGATATGAACCCTTTCCCAAACAAGCCCTGGTTTTCATGTGTCTGTATTACAAGTCTTTTGAAAACACTGTGGGAAAAGGAGAAATTGCTTGTAACGAGCAATTTCTCCTTTTCCCACAGTGTTTTCTACTCTTTTTTATAACTTTCTGCCATTTTCATTAAATTTAAAATTGTCGTCTGCAAACTCTTTCAATTTGGATCAGTCTAAAATTTTGTCGTTTGGGAAAGGGTTAATACAATAGATTTCTGGTAGTTCACATGTCACTGGTTTGCAGCTATGTGTTGGTTCGCATGTTATCTCCAGTCCTGATATTTATCCTTCTGTATCATTGTTAAATTCATCTGAATACATGTACTTGCATGTTTGTGGTTCATTGTTTTCAGTATATTTCATGCCCCCAAAGTATTTTTCATACACAAATGCCTACCTTTAGGTGGTCAATGAATCTATCTGCTTGCAAACTTACAAAGGTGTTAAAACTTGCAATAAGCTTTATTTTCACACCTGTTGATCGACGATGTCTATTGGTACCAGTCAGTAGTTAACAGTAAATGTAGTTAAAGGTGTTGTTTGGATTGTAATGTCAATTAATCAAAGTGACAATTAACAATTTTGAAATGATAGAGGTCTGAAGTCCTCTTAGTGGTTTGATCTCAATAAGGGGACATCACTTTTTTTGAATTCAAAAAACGGAAAACGGTGAATAAATTTGTTTCATGTATTTATTATGATCATATACATGTACATGTATTTATAGATGGATGAAAAATAAAGATGAGTAAGTTTCCATACTTCAATTTTTTTAAAACCAATTATGTATCTAAATACTACAATCTATTATGGACTTGGCTACGAAAATATTTAACAATATCTACCGAACCCAACCCCAATAGAGGTTGCTACAAGATATACAGCATAAATCCAATTGTCCACTTTCTTGTACAGCATCAAAAATACACAAATACAGTCACACTTTTTGGTTCATACTACATTTAGTTCTTATTAAAAAAATTCTGGTCCTTTGCGCAACAAACAACCAAGGTTTTACTGTATAACCTTGTCAGTTATAAACGTAATTTTGTTTTGTTGCAGACTTCGATGCAGCAGAGGTGTGCAGCAGATTACTATCCAATGGATTGTTGGCAAAACCCACACATGGTGACATCATCAGATTTGCTCCGCCCCTTGTGATAACAGAGCCCCAATTGATGGAATGTATCAATATCATTAAATATACACTGAACAGCATGAAGTAAAGTAAGAATAGGTCAGATTTAAAACGTTTTACCAATTGATCAGGGTCTATATTCACCAACCACTGTTACGAATATTCTTTATCTAATTCTTAAGAATTTACTAGATTTGAAAGTACCGGTAACATAATTCCTGATTCATCAAACCAAATGGTTTAGCCAATCAGAAGTTGTGTTACATTCAAATTTAGAAAAGTATCCAGCCTTAGACTAAGAGTATTCTTAAGAATGGTTGGTGAATACAGACCCTGGTGACCCTGAGGAAGAAGGCTGTTAAAACCATTGAGGAAAAAAGGAAAAAACCCTGGCATCGGCATTGTCGTCCTTTTCCAGGTTTTCTTGTTCAAAGACAAGTTGCATCATCTGAGCCCAATGCTATGTGGTGTCTGCAAATTTATTTCTTCCAATTATTGATAAGCCTAAAATTTTGTTGCCCCTAATGGTACAAGGATCCTCTGAATAAGAACTTATGATTTTTTAGACTGAATACAATACTTGTGAAATGTTTTTGTATGTGTAAAATATAGCCCTTGTATTGCCTTCAAAGGCAATATTGTGTCAGCTGTATATTAACCCTTTACCAGACGACAAAATTTCAGCCTTGTCCAAATTGAAAGCATTTGCAGATGACAATTTCAATGTGGCTCAAATGGTGCAACTTTCTTTTGATAGGGTAGAAAACATTGTGGGAAAAGGAGAAAATGCTGGTAACCAGCATTTTCTCCTTTCCCACAATGTTTTCAAAAGGCTTCTTTCCCAGGGGCGTCAAAAGTCGGCATTGTGCGGTAAAGGGTTAACAAAAGTCCAAAACAAAAACATGGTATAGGTACTTCATGATTCAAAATATTTGAATGTGAATTTTTTTTTTGGACTGCACGGGTAAAATATAGTTTATAAAACTTGCAGGGGTAAAAGTTTTCCGTATTGTGACGGAATTTTGTATTTTCAGGGGCCGACTAGGTCATTTTTCCAAATCGTCTAAATCCGAGGAGAAAATTTAAGGGGGGGTTACCACAAAATCTTATATCTATGGCATATTGCAAGTCAACAGAACTCCAGGTGCCATATCAATAAAGGTTATTGCCTCTTTGAATTTCATTTGTTCAAGGCTAATCCCAGTCATCACTTATGGCACTGGTCGAATGTAACAGAGATTCTGATATGGAATCAGCAGAGTTTAATGGCAGAGTATACTCGGAATATTTATGAAAGCATTTCTGATCATCTATTTGTTAAACTTCTTATTATTGGACCAAAATACATTTATATCGGTCAGCCAACGGAAACTTATTTAATGGTAGAAGTTCGTCCTGCATCATAACATGGCCGCTGACTTACAAACAAAAGGTTTCACTGTTTATAAATGAAGTTTTTACCTCCCGGTTTTAACACAAAAGAAATCGCAAAGGATGTAAAAAATAAATGGCGATGGGAATGGCTAAACGAAAGAGATTCACGCGATGAAAGATACGGCGACTAGTTAAATAAGCCTGATGTAACTGGCTTTGCATTTTGCAAATGATGCATGACAACCATGCCTGCATGCCGAAGACGATTTTTTTTTTCTTCATTGATCTGGATATTTGATCATTTTATTCCAAAATAAAAAGTAAACTTTATAACAGACAATAAAAATTTAATTTTGATTGTTCCAAATTGAAAGCGATTGTCTGATAGACTAGTAAACATGCAGGAAAAGTAGAAAATGCTTTTTATAAGCATTTTCTCCTTTTTCCTCAATGTTTCAAAAGCTTTCTGCCTCAGGGTGGTAGATGCACAGGTGTTCGAATTGAAAGGTTACTATTTTACATGTCAAACTGAACATCTTTCCTCTAATTCCACTTTAATAAAAACATCACATTCTTCCTTGTAAATTAGCCATTCTTAAAGGGAGTATTGTTTTCCTGTTTGACAGATTTGATTTTGTTCTTGGATAGGAGACTTGAACATATGATTTAAATTTATCTCATGTGATTGCATCGCAAAGAATCAAGAATGAAATACTAAATATGTCCTTTTTCTCATACTGATTGTATTTTTGAATACAAAAACAGTGTAATCTGATCAGGTTCTCTGTGCAAATATGAAGATAAAAAGGACAAAAATTACATGGAAGCTAAAAAACGTTAAATTTTCTTAGGTAAGCATATCATATCTTTCAGCATATTCAAGATTTTTTCAACTTTAAAATGCTGTAAATGGATCTTGTTAGAGGATTTTGATGGCATTAAAACAGCTAAATCTCAGGAGCTTCCGTGGGCCTCTGGGCGTTGCCCTGGACCCACCGGGGGCCCTAGCCGCTCCCAGGTCATTTTTCAGTATTTTCAGAATTTTCAACTTTTACCCCTGAATTTGTTTTTTTTTTATTTTTCACCTGCCACACCTGAAATCCAAATCCTTTAACCAAACAATCTCATGTTTAATGACCCCAAGGAAGACATCTGACGCATGCTGACCTGGGCCGAAACTTTTCACATTTGTTCAATATCTGTATGTCCAAGGACCAGTCTACCTCATGATTTAGTCGGTTGTTAAAAACTAAAGTGGCTAAATCCATAATAGTCTGATGGCTTGACTGGACCCAGGTACAATGCAACATGAAAATGCATCAAGCCCCCTTTTGGCAGAGCATGGCTCATTTATAATTGTCTGTATGTATAATGATCCTTATTTAAATTCTACATGTTTTAGAACAAAGTATCTCCACAGATTTCTCAATGGTAATAATGATAATTATATTGTCAAATAAGAGTTTTTTGCCTCGGGATTGTCAGACCTTGTTATAAAGTTTATGACGTCACATTGTTTTACTTCTAGAGGTTGAGGAAAAACTACACAACTGCAACGTTCTTCTGGTTGTGCAGGGCATTATTTGAGTTATGTATCACAAAACATCATTGAATCACCAGCCCCTAAACCTATGCTGTTATAAACTAGGTTTGCCGCACAATCCCAACTTTTAACAATAGTAAGAAAAAAAGCCTTTGAAAACACAGTGGAAAAGTAGAAAATGCTGGTAACCAGCATTTTCTCCTTTTCCAACAATAATTTCTACCCTTCCAATGACAAATTCAATTTTTAAGTCACAATTATTTTGTCGTCTGCAAATTCTTCCAATTTGGACAATTCTCAAATTTTGTTGTTTGGTAAAGGATTAAATAGCTGACTTGAAGGGGCATTATGTCATTTTTTTGACAGCTTTGTCATTGTTGTCTGTTACATGCAATATTTTCAGCATTATTGTTGAAATCGGGCCATTGCTGTCATAAAAAGAGCTCTTCGAACAAAAGTATTTGACATACCTCATATACATAATTGTATATGTATTATACACTATATTTATTAGCCTTTTTTCAAAATTGTCAAAGCTGGGCTCTTGCCGTGTTGTGAATTGAGCTAATTGTACATAACTGTTTTGATGTGTATATATACTGGACAAAATAAGAAACTTCCCTTGTGTTTACGTGTAGATATCCGTAAATATGGATAGAAGGGTTAAATTATTTTTACTTGTATTCCAAGAGTATTTCAGTCTGAATTTGTGTGTAAAATTTTATCGCTCTACATTCATTGAAAACTGATGAAATGGTTGATTAAATGTGGTAGAGGTCGTAGACCAAAATCACACATTAATACTGGGTATGGCCACCTGGAGCATCGAGTACTGCCTGGCATCTTTGGCGCATAGAACCGACAAGTGTGTTGGTTTCTGCCTGGGGAATGTTATTCCACTCCTGGATTAAGGCTTGTGTTTGTCTATTGATGTTCGATGGTGGAATAGGGCGATGACTAACACACTGGTCCAAGTTATCCCATAGGTGTTAGATGGGATTCAGATCTGGACTTTTGGTGGGCCAATCATTAATGAATGCAATATTATTCGTCTTGAGGAAATTCAGAGAATCTCTAGCTGTATGGCTTGTGGCATTATCATGTTGAAACAGAGTGATATTGGCATTATTTTGAAACAGTGGGATGACATGCCTTGCAAGAATCTCATCTTGGTAGCGTTTGGCATTCAAATTCCCATCGATCATGACAAGAGATAAGCGATAACCAAGTACAATGCCTGCCCCGACCAAGACGGAACCTGTGCCCCCAAAACGATCTTGTTCAAGTGCACAACAGTTGGCATAACATTCATTTCTTCTACGTTATACACGAACCCTGCCATTACTTCGATGAACGGAAAATCTTGACTTGTGTGAGAAAAGAACACTATTCCATTGTTGCCTTATCCAGCGATGGTGTGTATGTGCCTAATTTACACGGTGACGTCGTGTCAAAACACAGCCAAGGTAAGGAAGACGTCCACGTAGACCACCTTTGCACAGACGATTGCGTACAGTTTGGGCAGATATTTGGTTATGTGTACCAGGTGTGTTAGCAGCAGTGGCAGTTTGAAAACGATTGCGTAGGTGTGTGTTCGTGATATAGTGGTCTTGACCAGGCGTCGTGACGGGCGGACATCCACTACATGGTAAATTATCAGTACACCCTGTTGCTTAGAAACGTTGCTTAAGGTATCGAATAGAAAGGCTAGAACTGGCAACATCCCTAGCAACCTCAGTCGTCGCCATACCAGCATTAAGCATTCCAATGGCATGTTCTCGTAAATTTGGTGGAATTCTAGGCATATCAAAAAGAAAGAAAACTTTATAATTTTTGTTTTTAAGACATCTTTTATTGACAACAAAGTGTATAAAGTCAGACTGAAAGGTTTGTTTTTATAAACATGGATTATACTGGTCCACACATACACACAACAAAATTGATTTTAACGTTTTCTCGTTTGTGTAATTCATACAATTTAGTTATAATTGGTTTTATTTGACGTTCAACCGAACATATGTAGGGCACTGGACATGTTGATTTCGTTTCATTACATCAAAAAAATATGTGTAGAAATCGGAAGTTTCTTTTTTAGTTCAGTATGTATACCTTTGGAACCTTGCATAATAGTATGTGCTGTTAATTCTAGAAATGTGCTAGTTCATTTTTGACATGGTTTTTATATTTCAAACACTTATAAAACTTTGTGGGATAAGGAGGAACTTGCATTTTACAAGCAACTGCTACCTTTCCTACAATATTTTCTAAAGCTGTCTACTTTCATAGGCATTAGAATTTTAGCAGTAAAAGCTTAATTGTGAATATTTTCACCTTGTCAGAGTATGAAAACATCTGTAACCCTTTATCAAATGATATTCTGTTTTAACAAGCCTTAGTGGAAAGACTTTTGAAAACATAGTGAAAAAATGAGAAAAGGCAAAAATCCTGGCAAACGCAGTGTTTTCAAGCCTTTTGACCCTTAACACACATTCACTAGGTTTAACGACCCTGAATCAGAAGGCCTTTAAAAACATGGTGGGAAAAGGAGAAATTGCTGGCTTATTTGTGGTCTGCAAATACTGTCAATTTGATCCAGTCCAAAATTTTGTCATTTGGTAAAGAGTTTAAGACACTTTGCCTTATTTGAGCCAAATTTATCATATACAGATGCTATCAATTTTGACAGGCCTTTCGATATGGAAGAATCTAAAATTTTGTTGTCCAGTTATCTATGGTGGAAATATGAATAGATTCAGTTGGTGTTGAAATTTTGTCTACTTTGAGGTGAAAGAGCTTTAAGTATATTTGTTCTCCTTATTTGATACATGTAGGTCTTGTCCCATTTATTTCTGTACCATATACAGTCGAAACTGTCTTAAGCAGCCAACCAAGGGACAAGCCAAAAGTGGCTGCATACGACAGTTGGCTGCTTAACACAGATCAGTATTTTCTACCACAGAGTGGTCACAGTGTAATTGGACTACATTACAAACAGTTTTCAATTTGCACTTCCAGCCATCCACTACACTTTTGTCCACAGAGCCACGCTCACCACTTTGTTTCTTAAAAACAATGTTGTGTCTTTTCAAGAAAGACTCCAGCCACCCACAAGATCCCTTGAAATCGTTAAGTCCGAGCTCACTGGCAAATTTCAATGCCTTCTCGCGAATCAAAGGTCCTGACACATTGATTTGTCTAGAGGTAGCGTCCAAAAACCAACGGTGACAAAGATCGTCAATTTTGTCATAAGACACAGTACGTTTAACACGTTTAGTTTCAGGATTCCCAGTTTCATATTCATCCATGATTTCGCGCTTACGTTTTGCCACATTTTGGATTTGAGTGCGTCCGACGCCAAAGTCGGAAGCGATGACCCTAGACGAGCGACCGGAATCAAGAAGCTGAAGAACTTTGACGCGTTCCTCTAACGTTAAACACTTGCGTTTCTGAGACATGATAGCGAAGAATAGGAAGTATCGTGTGATCAATCCCATTATAAAGCACCCTATCTTCGCAGTTTTACAAACTTTCAAACCTAATTAATTATTAATTAATTTTGATTGTATTAATCAAAATACCTCGGCACTTATTGACTTTAAATCATAAAAGACAAACAATTCAATTTCTCCCGATAAAGTGTACACCTGCACTATTAAGTTTAACCGTTTATCACACATGTTGATTGGTAAAGCGACGCGATTTATGCACACGATTAGCCAGATGTGTTATTGATTTTTTACACACCACCTGCTAGCGATTAGTCGGGTCGCGTGACCGCTTTATGGGATATGCTTTAAGTGTAATTAAGTACTTCAAATGTGACCGCTGACCACATATCACAATTTACCGTTAATTAAAGGACATTAAAGAGCTAATTTCCACGGGCGGGCCTGAACTGACCGTTAATCACAGATTGGCCGCCATTCACATATGACCGCTAACTCAGATTCGACTGTATTGTCAGAATCTCTGTCATAATTATACCAGTTAAGAGTATTTTTATTGTTGTCACATATCTTAATATTTAACCCTTTTGCCACCATATGCCAACACACATAACTTTTGCAGATGGTGCATGTCAAGATCAGACTGCACAGAATTATAGAGTGTGTTCTTGAATCTAAAGTCGTTCTTACTTGATTTTAAATAAAATATGGCCAAAGTATCAACTCAGTCGCAGTTACAGTAAGGCACAGATAATGCTTTAAGCAGTTTTGAAAAAAATAAATGAGCCATGCTGTGGGAAATGGAGGGTTTAACTGTTTACCACACAATCCTGACTTTTAATGACCCAGGGAAAGAAACCTTATGAAAACATTGTGGGAAAAGGAGAAAATGCTGGTAACCAGCATTTTCTCCTTTACCCACAATGTTTTCTACCCATCCCAAGACAAATTTCAATTTTTTAATCATGTTTATTTTGTTGTCTGCAACTGCTTTGAATTTGGACTGGTCTAAAGTTTTCTTGTTTGGTAAAAGGTTAATGCAACTTCATAATTCATTATACCAGGCAAGTCATCTTATAATTATGGGTCTATGAACTCCTTTTTTGCCTAACTCTTTACCAAACGACAAGTTTTTAGACTAGTCCAAATTGAAAGCGTTTGCAGACGACAAAATAAATGTATATCAAAAATTGAAATTTGTTTTGGGAAGACTGGAAAACATTGTGGGAAAAGGAGAAAATGCTGGTTACCAGCATTTTCTCCTTTTCCCACAATGTTTTCAAAAGGCTTCTATCTCAGGGTCATTAAAACTCGGGATTGTGTGGTAAAGGGTTAAAAACTGACTGAATCATGAGGTAGCATGGTCCTTGGATATGCAGAAAACTTACAAATAGCAAACTTCTGCAATCCATGTCAGCCTGCATGGACTCCACAGGCTGACCTGGTTTGATACATTAAACCCCCTTGTCATAGAGCATGACTCAATATTTGAGTTAAACCGTTCCCAAACGATGAATTTTAGACTGGTCCAAATGGAAAGAGTTTGCAGACGACAATTTTAAATTTGATGAAAATGACAAAGTTCTCCAAAAGGGTAGAAAACACTGTGGGAAAAGGAGAAATTGCTCGTTACGAGCAATTTCTCCTTTTCCCACAGTGTTTTCCAAAGACTTGTACTGCAGGCACGTGAAAACCAGGGCTTGTTTGGGAAAGGGTTCATGGGACAGAAGTAGAGCAATAGCACTTTTGCTTAGTTTCAACCAATGAACACACAAATGAAAATGAGCAGTCTTTGTTAAGGTTTTCTAAAAACCTTTTGAAACAAAATCTGGGTTAACCCTTATCCTGCTGAGTAAAAGAAATGGAACTTTGAAAGCAATTGTATAAAGCCAAATTTTTCAATTTCTAATGTATTTTTGGAGGAAAGATAACTCCTTATTGGACAGTGTAGATTAAAGATCAGACTGCATGTTCTGTACAGTCTGATCTTGATCTACGCTGTCCACAAAAGGTCAGTGAGTCACACTTATCAGCCTAAGGGTTAATGCCCCTTTGAAGTAGTGTATATTTAAGACCTTTGAAAAAAAGATTAAGGACAATCTCTATGTTGGAAGAGTATATTCTCTCTCACTTATGTATGAAATACCAAAGAAAATTATTTAGAGTTTGATATATTTTAATGTTTTATGTAGAATTAATTGGTGATAATTCATTGCAGCATTTATGAATTTCACGTAATTCCATATGAGCCCTGCTCTAGCAAAAGGGGATTTAATGCATCTCTTCAATGCATTTTACGTAGAAAGTAGACAAATGATTATGGATCCATAAAATCCATTTTGTCTTAACTCTTTACCAAATGACAAAAATGTAGACTTTTCCAATTTGAAAGCGTTTGCAGACGACAATTTAAATGTTACTCAAATGATGGAAGTTGTTATTGATAGGGTAGAAAACATTGTGGGAAAAGGAGAAAATGCTGGTTACCAGCATTTTCTCCTTTTCCCACATTGTTTTCCAAAGGCCTCATTCTCAGGGTCGTTAAAAGTCGGGATTGTGTGGTAAAGGGTTAAAACAGGCTGAATCTTGAGATAAAATGGTCTATGGACATACGTGTACATGTAGAGAAAAGTGAACTATAGCAAAAAGTGACATTCCAGGTCAGTCTGCACGTACTGTGCAGGCTGACCTGGTTTGATACTTTTAGCAGATGCATTAAACCTTCTTGTCAGAGATCATGGTTCATATCCGAATGAACACAGTAGTATTATTACCAGTATTATTTTGTCTTGTCCATGGAAACATTGAGTGATTTTGTATACAGTAGTAGTGGCTCTTAATGATTAGGATTAACTCTTTACCAAACGACAATATTCTAGACCAGTCCAAATTGAAAGCATTTGCAGACGACAAAATAAATGTGGCTCAAAAGCTGAAATTTATTTTGGGAAGTGTAGAAAAAATTGTGGGAAAAGGAGAAAATGCTGGTTACAAGCATTTTCTTCTTTTCCCACAATGTTTTCAAAAGGCATCTTTCTCAGGGTCGTTAAAAGTCAGAATTGTGTGGTAAAGGATTAAATCCTTTACCGGAGGACAAAATTTTAGGCTTGTCCAACTTGGAAACCCTTGCAGACAACTAAACACATTTGGCTCCACTGACAGGATCTTTCTGTAACTCGTTACCACACAACACGTTAGACTTGTCCAAATTGAAAGCAATTTCAGACGACAAAATAAATGTGATTCATGTGACTCTGGAAATTGAAATTTGTTTTCAGAAGGGTAGAAAAGGGTGGAAAACCTTGTGGGAAATGGAGAAAATGCTGCTTACCAGCATTGTCTCCTTTTCGCACAATGTTTTCAAAAGCTTTCTTTCTCAGGGCTGTGAAAATTTGGATTGTGTGGTAAAGAGTTAAATAGAGGATCTTACATGAGTGTTTATGTATTATCATTTTTATCAAATGAGTTGACTAAAAATGTATGACGCGAGCCTTGGCAAGCGTCAAATACATTTTAGTCAACGCGTTTGATAAAAATGATAATACATAAACACAAATGTGAGATTCTATTTATCACATAAAACGAATGACAGACAAACAAGTATCCTGCATCATCACTTTCAGCCTACATACCGTTCACGGGTCCATCTTTACAAATGTAGTTCGGTTTGAATAATACACATACATAAGAAGATAGATCTGACATGTACACCGAAAATTGAACGAAACAGTCTATATAGAGCGAGTAAATCGGAAGATTTCCACAATTCAGTGGATTTAGATACGTTTCTCTGCATTTTCTGTTGTTATTAAAAATGACAACCATAGAGCTTTTCACGCATATATGCCTTAGCAACAATGATGTCATTTTCCCACGAAATGGCAAAGTGGTACAAATTCCGGCACATGCTGTGGTTGGTTTCACTGGCTTCAAGCACCATATCTACAGATTTTACAGAACCGGGACCCAAAAAACGATAATACACTAGTGTATTATCGAAAATATGGCATGGGTTTAATACACTGCTGGAGGTGGTTTTATGTGATAAAAGAGTGTAACTTTACCCAAAATGTTTTAAAAAGGTGTCTTGCTGAGGGTAGTCAAAACATCAGGTTTGTGTGATAAAGGGTCAATGTGCTAAGGTGCTTTTGCAGGCATTGTAAATCGAGATCAGACTGCACATAACATACAGTATACCTGGTAGTTGATCACATAGTTATGGCTGTATCATGTGATAGACTGACCCTTTGACATGCAGAAAATTGACCAATGACAAAAAGTTTCAGCACAGGTCAGCCTGCATGGACTACCTGGGTTGACACTTTTTGCCGATACATTAAACCCACTTTTCACAGAGCATGGCTTATTTATGAAATAAAGGATTGTTGTGGTAGACTACATTCTACATTTCCAATTATTGTATATTGTATGTTTGGTTTAAACACTCCTAAAAGTTATATGTAAACTTTACCTCTAATCCCCAAAAACTAACTTCAATTATTAACCCTTAACCAAAAAGTGTTTCAATGACCCTGTGGGAAAAGGTTCTGAAAACATTGTGAGAAAAGGAGAAAATGCTGGTAACCAGCATTTTCTCCTTTTCCCACAATGTTTTACACCCTTCCATTGACATTTACCATCATTCCAGCCATATTTAATTTGTTATGTGCAAATGTTTTCCACGTGGATAGGTAAGTCTAAAATCAGGTGAAGGGTGTAGCATTTTTATCATTAATTCCCACAGAGCAAAATTTGAGTACCAAAGGAATTACCATTTTGCTGGTTTTGTAATTGCAAACAGTTGTATAAATTTTCTTTGATTCTTTATATTTCAGGTTTTGTGAAATATCAGCATTAATCCATGCTATGTAATCTACATGTAAATGACAGTTCTGTTATACTGATCACTTTAATTTATGCCAAAAAGGGAAATTGGCTTGTAATGAGTAATTACTCCATTTGCCACAATATTTTCAAAGAAAATCATGCACATGAGCGTGCTCTGTGAAAAGGGGCTTAATGCATCTGCAAAAAAAGTATTGATCCAGGTCAGTCTGAGAAGGCTTACATGGGCCAATAATTTTTGCTTGTGGTAAGTTTTCTGGATGTCAAAGGACCAGTGTACCTCATGTTTCAGTTGGTTATTAGATAGAAAGGATTTTATGGATCCATAATTATGTGATGACTTGCTTGGTATCATGGATTACAGAGAGAAGGAGCTTAATGCATCTGCAAAAAGTATTGACCCATGTGAGCCTGCGCAGTCCGTGCAGGCTGACATGGGTCAATATTTTTTGCTATTTGTCAATTTTCTGCATGTTTAAGGACCATTCTACCTCCAGACCAACTTGATTGTTATGCTGAATGGATTTTATGGATCCATAATTATGTGATGACTTGCTTGGTATCATGGATTACAGAGATACATTAAGCCCCCTTTTGGCAAAGCATGGTTCACATGTATTTCACTTTATTCCTCCTATACAAGCATGTTTTTCCCAGTCATCTGCAGCAAATGTGTCTCAGAAGGGAATGCTTTAAGGTACTGAACCTTAGAGAACAAAATATAAACATAAAGGACACCTTCAGTCCACAGTTTCTAAAATTCATCAAACATTCTTAAGAATATTTTTAGTCTAATCCTCAGGTATTTTCTAAATTTGAAAGTAACACAACTTCTTATTGGCTAAGCCAAATGATTTAATGAGTCAGAAATTGTCTTACTTTCTAAATCTAGAATTAGACTAAGGAGGTTCTTAAGAATAATTGTTGACTACAGACCCATAGATAAGACCAAACAAACTGCAGTTTCAAGGTTGTGTATTTCCAGAATGTCTCAGCTTAGCTGGCAGTGTAGGTAAAAAATCAGACTGCACCTTGTTTGCAGTCTGATCCTGATCAGCACTGGCTTTTATAGTTGTAAAAGGGGCTTTAATCCTTTCCCAAACGACAAATGTTGGACTGGTCCAAATTGAAAGAGTTTACAGACGACAATTTTAAATTTGATGAAAATGACAGAAAGTTCTCCAAAAGGGTAGAAAACACTGTGGGAAAAGGAGAAATTGCTCGTTACGAGCAATTTCTCCTTTTCCCACAGTGTTTTCAAAAGACTTGTACTGCAGACACATGAAAACCAGGGCTTGTTTGGGAAAGGGTTAAGGGTTAACTCTTTACCAAACCACAAAATTTTCAAAATGTCCAAATTGAAAGCATTTGAAAAGATGGGCTTTGTCTTTCAAAGGGTGGAAAACATTGTTGGAAAAGGAGGAAATGCTAGTAACCAGCACTTTGTCCTTTTTCCAAAATTTTTTCATAAGGTTTTTTTCCTAGTGTCGTTAAAACCAAATTTGTTTGGTGAAAGGTTAAGAATTATGATCTGAAGTGTTTTGTATGCCTCATGTAAAATATTAATTGGATGCAATAAAAAAACTTTTACTTGATGTAATATCGTTGTTATTGTATTTTGTTAATGAAGCCTCTACCGCACAATCCTGAGTTTTACCAGCCCTGAGCAGAAAACACAGATACTGCAAAATGCTGTTAACCAGCATTATCTCCTTTTCCCACCCTTTCTACCCTATCAAAGACAGAAACCTTCATTTGAGATTCGACACATGTATTTGTCATCTACAGATGCTTTCAATTTAGTCTGTCTCAAAATTTTGTTGTTAAAGGGTTAGACCTTAGGCTGCTAAATGTGACTCAAGGACCTTTTGCAGTAAAACATGCAGTCTGATCTTGGATCTACACTGCCGGATAAGGAGATATCTTTCCTCCAGATACATGTTTGAAATAGAAAAGTTTTTACTATCGACTTGAAGTTTCATTTCACTTATTCATCAGAATAAGGGTTAAGTCTGTACACTGAGACAAAAAATTAAGCATGTCCATAGTGAGTGCACATGCAAACAACAAATACAATAATGTGGGAATAAAAGGATTTATCTTTGAAAGAGTAGAAAACATGGTGGAAAAAGGAGAAAATGCTGGCAGCCTGCACTTTTTTTACACTTGTCTGAGATAATATCAAAACAAACATTCTGACCAAGTTTCATGAGTATCAGACTGACAATGTAGCCTCTAGAATGTACACACAGTAACAGCTGACCTGGCACAACAGACACGGCATCATCACTAAAACTCACCTTGAGCTCAGGGGAGCTAAACCCTTTATCACACAATCCTGAGTTTTAATGACCCTGAAGAAGGCTTTTGAAAACATTGTGGGAAAAAAGGATCAGTTCATCTCAAAATTTAATTCTTTACCAAACGACAAAATTTTAGACTTGTCCAATTGAAAGCATTTGCATACAACCAACAAAATGTTGCACAAATTAGGACATTTTTGTTTGAAAGGGTAGAAAAAAATGTGGGAACAGGAGAAAATACTGGTTACCAGTATTTTCTCATTTTTCCACAAGGTTTTCAAAAGGCCTTTTCCTTGGGGGTCATTAAAACTCGGGATCGTGTGGTAAAGGGTTAAATCACCACATCAAATCTTTGAAAATCCTTGTGTACAATCTAGAGGCCACATTTGCGGTCCAAATTTCATGAAATTTGGTCAGAATGTTTATAATGATAATTTCTTGGAGGTTGAAAATAGGTCACATCAGGTCAAAAACTAGATCACCAGGTCAAATCTTTGAAAAACCTTGTGTACACTGTAGAGGCCACATTTTCTGCCCAATACTTAGGTAAGTTGGTCATAATAGCGCCTTGATGATATCAAGGCTGAGTTAAAAAATGGGTAACACCAGGTCAGAAACTAAGTCACCAGGGCATATCTTTGAAAAACTGTGTATGGATTATTTATTGCCATTTTCCACTTGCACTTTTTAACCCTTTCCCAAACAAGCCCTGGTTTTCATGTGTCTGCAGTACAAGTCTTTTGAAAACACTGTGGGAAAAGGAGAAATTGCTCGTAATGAGCAATTTCTCCTTTTCCCACAGTGTTTTCTACCCTTTTTGGTAACTTTCTGCCATTTTCATCAAATTTGAAATTGTCGTCTGCATACTCTTTCAATTTGGACCAGTCCAAAATTTGTCGTTTGGGAAAGGGTTAAGTTACAACTTACGCACAGTGTGTTTTTCCTGAACAGGACTTATGTGTCATAGCAGACACGTCAAATCTTCGAGGTATATTGACATGCGCAGACAACAAGGGACACTCACAAATGACCAGGGTCCTTATTCACCAACCATTCTTAAGAACATTCTTAGTCCTATTCTCTAGAATTTTCTGTATTTGAAAGTAACACAACGATCAGAAGTTGTGTTACTTTCAAACGTATAAAAGTTTGAAGAATAAGACTAAGAATGTTCAAAAGAATGGTTGGTTAATATGGACCCAGAACTACCAGCTGAAATAAGACCCAGAACTTCTAGATCCCAAATCAAATGCACTAACCTGTAAAGCTTAGAGTTAATAAAATGAACCTTTTCAATTAGAGAAAAATGACAGTGAACACATGCATTGTCAGTATAGTTTTTGCCAGAATATGTTACAAAGAAGCGGACAGGTATACCTCTGAGAAATGGAGAGCTCCTGTTAACTCTATTCCAGATGACAAAATTTTACACTTCTCCAAATTCAAAGCAGTTGCAGACAACAAATTAAATGTGGCTCAAATGTTGGATTTTGCCTTGAAAGGGTAGAAAACATTGTGTTTACCAGCATTTTCTCCTTTTCTGACAATGTTTTAAAAGCTTTTTTCCTCAGCCTTGTTAAAACACAGGATTGTTTAGTAAAGGTTTAAAAGTACAAAGCATGACAGAAAATAAACAGAACAGGTGTGTTTAATGATACAAAGAAAGGAAACACTTAAAGCACCAAGAAAATTGCATGTAAATGTTTAGTCAGTAGTAAATTTTTAGACCAAAATAACGTAACCTCTTTGCATTTTCAAGACCAGACTGCACCTAACGAGTTATTATACCCCTCCAAATTTTGGATGGGGATGGGGTATAGTTTTTTATAGTCTGTCCATCTGGAGAGATATCTTCTATAGTCCTTGACCAAATTTGATGAAACTTCATACATTTGTTCCCTATGATAGTCCGCCAATATCCTTTTTTTTTTTAAATTCCATGTCATGGAAAAAGGGGGCTTGATGCCTATATCCATTATGGACCAATATCTCTTACTACTTGACAAAATTGTATGAAACTTCATATTTATATTGTTTATCATAAGCTAAAGACAATCATTATTTGCTTTTATTCAATGAATTTCCATGTCATGAAAAAAGAGGGCTTAATATATGAGTTCATTTTGGGCCAATAAGTGTCACACTATTAGTCCATCCGAACAAATATCTTCTAAAATCCTCAATGAAAATGAATTACACTTCAAACATGTGTTTCTTATGATAGTTTTACTGATATCCTTTGTTTTTTTCAATTAAATGCCATGTCATGGAAAAAGGAGGCTTGATGTATTTTCCCATTATGGACCGGTATCTCCTTAACTACTGGACAAAATTTTATGAAACTTCATATTTATATTGCTTATCATAAGGCACAGACAATCATTATTTGGTTTTATTTAATGTAATGCCATGTCATGGAAAAAGGGGGCTTATTGTAAAATTTCATTATGGACCAATAATAAAAAGGCCACATGTACATGCAAAACACAGTACCTCTTATATGTTTCTATCAAAAAAGGTGTTTGTGGGTGAGGTATATCATTTCAACATGATAACTTGTTCTAATCTGAAGTTACATTGTCCAAAATAGAGACTGAAATTAACCTTTTGCTGAACTCCTTCAGTGCCAAATATAGATCTATATTAACCCTTTCCCAAACAAGCCCTGGTTTTCACGTGTCAGCAGAACAAGTCTTTTGAAAACACTGTGGGAAAAGGAGAAATTGCTCGTAACGAGCAATTTCTCCTTTTCCCACAGTGTTTTCTACCCTTTTTGAGACCTTTCTGCCATTTTCATCAAATTTAAAATTGTTGTCTGAAAACTCTCTCAATTTGGACCAGTCTAAAATTTATCGTTTGGGAAAGGGTTAATCGGACCTGTTTCAGTGGCAGAAAATACAACCAACTGATACTCTAGAGAGATTTTTTATCATATATGCTCTACTATACAATTGGAGGGTGTAGATCCAAGATTAGACTGCATGTTCAGAGCAGACTGATATTGACCTATGCCATCTCCAAAAGCCCCTATCTAGCCTATAGCCCTAAAGAGAGTATAAAGGTGTTAATATTCTGTCCAAACAATTGCTCTTTGTACCATTCCTGGAGCATCTTTTTTCGTGAAACCCTATACCAAACATTCTGCGTTGTAACATCCCTGTGGAAGGAGGCTATTGAAACCATTGAGGGAAAAGGAGAAAATGCTGGTAACCAGCATTTTCTCCTTTTTATACGCCCGTCGAAGATGGGACGTATTATGGGATCACCCGTGGCGGGCGGGTGGGTGGGCGGCGTCCAGTTCTTTGTCCGGAGCATATCTCCAAAACTATACTACCTACGGTTATGAAATTTCATGCGTGGATAGATCTCATCAAGGGGGAGTGCAGTGCACAGGAATCATAACTCTTGCTTCCTTAATTTTTGAGTTATTGCCCTTTCTTGTTTTTCATACTTGAATTTTGTCCGGTGAATATCTCCAATACTATACTACCTAGGGTTATGAAATTTCATGAGTGGATAGATCTCATCAAGGGGGAGTGCAGTGCACAGGAATCATAACTCTTGCTTCCTTAATTTTTGACTTATTGCCCTTTGTTGTTTTTCATACTTGAATTTTGTCCGGAGCATATCTCCAAATATATACTACCTACGGTTATGAAATTTCATGCATGGATAGATCTCATCAAGGGGGAGTGCAGTGCACAGGAATCATAACTCTTGCTTCCTTAATTTTTCAGTTATTGCCCTTTCTTGTTTTTCATACTTGAATTTTGTCCGGTGAATATCTCCAATACTATACTACCTACGGTTATGAAATTTCATGTCTGCATACATCTCATTAAGGGGGAGTGCAGTGCACAGGAATCATAACTCTTGCTTCCTCAATTTTTCAGTTATTGCCCTTTCTTCTTTTTCATACTTGCATTTTCTCCGGTGAATATCTCCAAAACTATACTACCTAGGGTTATGAAATTTCATGCCTGCATACATCTCATTAAGGGGGAGTGCAGTGCACAGGAATCATAACTCTTCCTTCCTTAATTTTTGACTTATTTTCATACTTGAATTTTGTCTCGAGCATATCTCCAAAACTATACTACCTATGGCTATGAAATTTCATGCGTAGATAGATCTCATCAACTGGGAGTGCAGTGCACATGAACCATAACTCTTGCTTAATTTTTGACTTATTGCTCTTTCTTTATTTTGAAACTTTAATTTTGTCCAGTGCATATCTTCAGAACTATACTAGCTAAGGATATGAAATTTCATGCGTGGATACATTCCATCAACGGGAAGTGCTGTGCATATAAATTTCAACTCTTGCTTGCTTAATTTTTCAGTTACTGCCCTTTCTTGTTTTTTTTTCGAACTTGAATTTTGTATGATGCATATCTCTCAAACTATACTACCTCGGGTTATGAAATTTTAGGGCTGGATACATCTCATCAAGGGGTAGTGCAGTGCACATGAAATATAAATTTCTTATTTTTTATGCACCAGCATTTTCTCCTTTTCCCACAATGTTTTCTACCCTTTCCAAACCAAATTTCAATTTTTGAGTTACATTTAGTTTGTCAACTGCAAATGATTTCAATTTGGACTAGTCCAAACTTTTGCTGTGTGGTAAAGAGTTAATAGTAATACAATAATAAACAAGAGTTCCGTCAACACAAATACACTGCCATTATCTTCAATCAACAGTAAAAAAAATATTCTGCACTACTATTTTTCTATACCTCCCCTTTATCATTATTATGCCCCAACTTTACAACTTGGGGTAAGACGGGCGTATCTTGCGACAATTTGCCGCTCTTGTTCCACAATGTTTACTTGCCCTGTCAAAGACAAGTTCCATCATTTGAACAACAAATAATTTGTTGTCTGCCAATGCTTTCAATTTGGGCAAGCTTTGAACTCTGTCATCTGGTGAAGAGTTAAGTATGGAGAAGACACAAAAATCTTGCAAATGTTTCAAAAGATCAAGATCACACTTTACAGATGTACAATCTGGTCTTTGAAGAAAGCTGTATTCCTTACCTTGAGAAATAGTTTGTACAAAAAAAGACCCCCAAATTCAAACAATTACATGGGTTTTTCTACTGACAAGAGCTTTTCCTTTTATCTGTTAACTCTTTAACATGTCACAAAATTTAAAGATACATCAAAAGACAGTATTCTTCTTTAGAAAGATAGAAAACATTGTGTGTATAGGAGAAAATACTGTTCTCGCTGAACAATGTTTTTAAAGGCCTTCACTGGCAGTCAAAAAACATTCATGTTTTCCATTGGGAGTTGAGGTGAGTGGATGTTACAAAAAGATTAAAAATATAGCAGCATGACTTTCAATTTTGATCATTTTCTAGCATGAACGTGCTTTTTTAAATGACTGAATGTTTATCTTGTACGCTTCACTAAACGAGCAGAAGTTCTGTGCAGTCTGATCTTGATCCATACCATTGGCACGAGCCCCATCTTTCACCCATGGCACTAAAAGGTTTAACTCTTTACCACACGATCCTGAGTTTTAACGACTCTAAATAAGAATGCTTTTGAAAACATTGTGGGAAAAGGAGAAAATGCTGGTAACCAGCATTTTCTCCTTTTCCCACAATGTTTTCTACCCTTTCTAGGGCATATCTAGTCATTTGAAACACAAATGGTAATATCATCTGCAAATGCTTTGAATTTGGATGAGTCTAAAATTTTGTCATGTGGTAAAGGTTTAAATTGATGGAGACCCTAAGCGTTCACTTAAACATTCTTTACAAGGGCATCACGTTTCAGCCCTAGAATAGCAGATGTGAGGCACAATTTATGATGAGCTGCAGATTGTCAAAACCAAGGGCAGACTATGTGTCTCAATTTGATCTTTATTTTTAGCAAACATTAACCTATTTATGGACAGGCTACATGTACTTTAACTCTTTACCAAACAATAAAATTTTAGACAGGTCCAAATTGAAAGCATTTGCAGATGACAAAATTAATACAACTGAAAATTTGAAATTTGTTTTGGAATGGGTAGAAAACATTGTGGGAAAAGGAGAAAATGCTGGTTACCAGCATTTTCTCCTTTTCCCACAATGTTTTCAAATGGCTTCTCTTTCAGGGTCTTTAAAACTTGGGATTGTGTGGTAAAGATTTAACTCTTTAACTGCACAGCAAACGCTTAGACTGGTCAAAATTGAAAATACATACGAACCAAAAATTAAATGTTAATCAAATGAAAGTTTTTGTTTGTGAAAAGGTAGAAAACATGATGGAAAAAAGGACAAAATGCTGGTTACCAGTATTTTCTACTTTTCCTACATTTTCAGAAGCTTTTTTCCACAGGGTTTTTAAAACATGTGTTTGTTTAGTAAAGGGTCAAAATGCCTTTCAGAACTTCAATAGCCATTGCAGCCACTTTATTAAATTCAGACTGCGCAAAACCTGCAGTCTGATCTACTCTGTCTGTTTTGCCGACACATTCTGGATAAAAGCAATCTAGAAATTGCATTAAAAGTGTTGGTTGTATTTTTAAATTGAAAAGAAAAATGAACCATGCTCTGTTAAAACGGGCCTTAATGCATCTGCGAAAAGTATTGGTCAATTTTCTGTATGTCCAAGGACCAGTCTACCTCATTAACTCGGTTGTTAAAATATAGTGCTATTATGGATCCATAATTATATGACAGCTTGCATAGTATCATGCATCATGGATATGCATTAAGCCCCCTTTTGCCAGAGCTAGGCTCCTATGTATATTGTTAGTTGGGCACTCCAAGAGTTAAGCCCAACCAGATACTGGGTTAAGTCTTCTATTGTCAAAGAGCTCAACTGAACCAGGGATGTATACTGTATATCTTTGATCTCTACCTGGATATGAAAGGTGTTTCACCTCCAATGAAATGTATTGCGAGGTTAAAAAAGTCCTCTTTTGTACTCAGAGAGTGGAGAGTGAGCGGGAGAGAAGGGGAGGAAAAGAGAGGGAGAAATGGGCAAAATAGAGGTGGAAAAAAACATCTTAATATTTTTTTTGCATCTCAGACACTCCCCCTTAACCCCACAAGGACTTCTGCCCCTCCCATAACCCTGCTGGGTACACTGGAAGGACCAAAACTCCTTTACAGGGAGTGCTTTCAATTTCAGCCAAGAAAAGTCTGTGAAAAGAAACTGTCTAAGGCTATTTCTTTTGGAAACTTGAATTTCTTATACAAATTGCTGTTCAGCTTAGATCATAGTTAGAGAGCAGTCTGATCTTGTCTCTACACTGTTATGTCACATGAGTTTTCATACGAAGAGCAAACCTAAAATTACCATAATTTCTGTCTATTTTTCCATAGTTTTCTTGGATTGTTTTTTTTTTTTATTCTTTTCCATTTCAAAACAGAGTACCTCGAAATAGACTGCACATATCCTGCAGTTTGATCTTGAATTTTTACTATCTCATATTTTATTAGTTAATCCGAGAAAAACAGCCTTGAAGTTGCACTATTTTAGGCTTTCATACAGACTAAAAATGACCTTGCAGCTCTGAGGGGACTTCTGTGGTAGTCAAAAGAAAAGCAGGGGGCCAAGGATAGAGCTTTATGAACACCATGGAGAGAATAGACTGGCCACCAAGGAGAAAGTACTTAGCAGTTTTGAGTCCAGCAGGGTGGTGGTCAAGGAAAGGGCACTGTGGGGGCCAAGGTATAGCTTTATGAACATCATGGAGGGAGTACACTGACCACCATGGAGAGATTACTTAGGCAGTCATGGATGAAGCACTACTTGGACAAGGGTGAAGCACTACTTGGACAAGGATGGAGCACTATAAACGCTAAGGAGGGAGTACACCTACCACCACAGAGGGAGTACTTGGGCAGTCATGGGTCAAGGATAGAGCACTATGAACACCATGGAGGGAGTACACTGACTACCACAAAGGGAGTACTAATAGGCAGTCACAGATGAAGCACTACTCGGTCAAGGATAGAGCACTATGAACACATTGGAGGGAGTACACTGACCACTACAGAAAGAGTACTTAGGCAGTCATGGATGAGGCACTACAAGGGTCAAGGATAGAGCACTATGAACACATTGGAGGGAGTACACTGACCACTACAGAAAGAGTATTTAGGCAGTCATGGATGAGGCACTAATGGATGAGGCACTACAAGGGTCAAGGATAGAGCCCTATGAACACCATGGAGGGAGTACACTGGCCACTGAGTATAAAGGCAGTCATGGATGAGGCACTAATGGATGAGGCACTACAAGGGTCAAAGATAGAGCACTATGAACACCATGGAGGGAGTACACAGGCCACTGAGTATTTAGGCAGTCATGGATGAAGCACTGCTGGGTCAAGGATAGAGCTGTATAAACTCCATTGAGGAAGTACACTGACCACCACAGAAAGAGTATTTAAGGCAGTCATGGATGAAGCACTACAAGGGTCAAGGATAGAGCACTATGAGGATGGAGCATTGTGGTTGTCAAGATTTAAGCATTATGAAAACTATCGAGTATACAGGCAGCAAAACGAGAAGTACTCCCTCCATAGCTGCCTAAGCAATTCCTCTATGGCTGCCAGTCTACTCCCTCTATGGCCTTCATAAAGCTCAAGTCACGGATGCCACCATGCCCTCTTTGACCATCACAGTGCTGCCTCCATGGCTGGCTTAGTACTTACTCCTTAGGTTAGTGTACTCCTAAAATGGCCACCATAATACTCAAAAATCCTCATTGCTGAATCCGTGGCAACCACTTACTCCGCCAAAAACTGTTTAAGTACTTTCTCCTTGGTGGCCATTATACTCCAACCAAAGCCACCATAATGCATCATCCTTGGCCAACACAGCTCTCTCTTTGACCATCACAGTGCTCGATCCAATGATTCAAAAGCACTTCTACCTTGGCTGTCAATGTACTCCTTGCATGGTATTCATAATGCTTAATCACAATCTATGACTGCAACAATGCTCTATCCTTGGGCACCACAGTGCTCTCTCCATGGCCACCATGGATGCAACCATTCTGGATGCAAAAGGCTTCCTCTATGATCTACACTCTAATATTTGTTTTGCTGCGTACTCATATCACATTCACAGTATCTATATCAAATCTACTATGTACTCATATTGCATCAACTGAATTCATATCATATCCACCATGTCTTCGTATCAGATACATTGTGCGGTTATATCAGATTCACTGACTGTTTATATTGGATTCCTCGTGTATTTACCCAGTGTGTTGAATTCATTGTGTACTCATGGTTCCTTGTGTATCATAATGGATCCACTGTTTACCGGAATTGAAATCATGGTGTACACATCTTGGATTCACTGAGTACCATAATTGGTTATACTGAGTACTCGTATTGGGTTCATGTTGTAAACATACTGGATCCACTGTATACTCATATTGGGTTCATTTCCTTCTTAGATGTTTCACTGTGTACTCATATCATACTCACTTCAAGTGCATGGACTTATATATGAGCAATGTCTGAGAAAGGAGACTTAATGCATCTGCAAAAAGTATCGACCCAGGTCAGCCTGCACAGTCCTTGCAGGCTGACCTGGGCCGAAACTTTTTGTTTTAGGTTAATTCTCTGCATGTCAAAGGATCAGTGTACCTCATGATTGAGTTGGTTGTCCAAAAAAAATTGATTTTATGGATCCGCAATTATATGACTTGCTTAGTAAAGTGCATCACAAAGATGCATTAAGCTCTCTTTTACCAGAGCATGGCTTGTATGATTTTTGGACTTCTTATATTCTTATTATTTGACTGATTGATTTCTCACAGTCACTGGATTCATTGAAGGTTGGTAACAAACAACAAACAAGCTAGCTGTTTTTGGATGATATCCCTCTTTTATGTAACATTTCAATAAAATGATCATCTTGTGTTTTTTTGAGCAATGCTACAATAACTAAAACATGTAGTCACAATTTACCGGTACAACATTATAATATCTCTAATCTGATCAACATGATTTACAAGGATAATACTTACAACAGCAGGCACACTGATCATTCTGGTAAGGGGATAATGGGGACTAGGTGATTATCAGTCACATCTACATTGAGCTTTTACTACAGAATCCTCCTGTGTTTAACTCTTTACCAAAGGACAAAATTTTACACTGGTCCAAATTGAAAGCCTTTTGCAGACGACAAAATAAATGTAACCCAAAATTGAAATTTGTTTTTGGAAGGGTAGAAAACATTGTGGGAAAAGGAGAAAATGCTGGTTTCCAGCATTTTCTCATTTTCCCACAATGTTTTCAAAAGCTTTCTTTTTCAGGGTCGTTTAAAGTCGGGATTGTGTGGTAAAGAGTTAAATGACCCTCTGGGAGAAGGCTTTTGAAAACATTGTGGGAAAAAGGAGAAAATGCTGGAAACCAGCCATGTTTTCTAATCTTTCAACGACAAATCCTATCATTTATGCCACAGTGTATTTGTGATCTGCAAATGCTTTCATATAATTATGTACTAGTTTAGAATTCCCCATCTGGGATCGAGCTAACTCTCTACCAGATGGGGGAAATCTTAGACTTGTCCAAATGGAAAGCATTTGCAGACGACAAATAAAAGTAGTTGTTCCTCAAATAACAGGCTCTGTCTTTAAACAGATACTTTAAAAGATACTTAACATTGTAAATAAAGGAGAAAATCCTATTAATCAGCAATATCAGCAATTACTCCTTTTCACAATCAGTTTTTCAAATGTCTTCTTCCTTTGGGTCATAAAAAACAATGGATTGTTTAGTACAGGATTAATTCTTTACCAAATGACAAAATTTTAGACTTGTTCAAATTGAAAGCATTTGCAGATGACAAAATAAAAGTGACTTGAAATTTGTGTTGGAAAGGATAGAAAACATTGTGGAATAAGGAGAAAATGCTGGTTACCAGCATTTTCTCCTTTTCTGAGTGTTTTCAAAAGCGTCCTCTCTGAGGGTCATTCAAATTTAGGATTGTGTGGTAAAAGACTTAATACAGGCTTGACTGTTCTACTAACACATTAACAGTTCGAAATAATTTTCTTTTTAACCCATTTACAACATTCTTACCACATCCATAACCACTTCAGAGCACAAGCCTAACTGCACTGGTTTAACCTTTTAACATACAATTCTGAGTTTTACGGACCCTGAAGAAGACAGCTTTAGAAAACAATGTGGGGAAGGGGGGGAAGATGCTGATAAGCAGTATTTTCTCCTTTTCTCTCTACACTTCCTAGGGGAAATTTCACTTTTTGAGTCATATTTAATTTTTCATCTGTAAATGTTTTCAATTTGGATTAGTCTAAAATTTCATCATTTGGTAGAGTTAAACAAAAAACAGTCTAAAATTTCATCATTTGGTAGAGTTAAACAAAAAATTCATATTGATAATCCCTATTTTAAAAGGCCGTTTTGCAAAGTCAGTGGTTTCTTAAATTTGTTTCATAGGGAAAGGAGTCAGTGAATTCCTACGATAGGATGTAACAATGATTTGATGTTCAGTGACTGAGGCTGATTATCAATCAATTTTTGTTCAGTGTTTTCAGAGATATTCCCATCAGCATAGTCTTGAAACTGCTGTGAGAGTGTCATATGTACTGATGTAACTCTTCACCACAGTACAAAATTTAAGACTGGTCAAAACTGAAAGCATTTGCAGACGGCATAATAAATGTGGCAGAAACAATGGGATTTATCTGTGAAAAGGAGAAAAAGCTGGCTTCTCCTTTTCCCAACATATTTTCAAAGGCATTTTTTCTCAGAGTTGTTCAAACTCAGGATTGTGTGGTAAAGGGTTGAAACATGATAAAACCTGTCTTTTTGGCCTATATAAACCCTTTACCAAACAATCCCTTGTTTTCATGACCCTGAGGAAGAATCCTTTTGAAAACTGTGTGGGAAAAAGAGAAAATGCTGGTTACTAATGTTTTCTACCCTGTCAAAAAACTTCAGTTCATTTGTACCACTTTTAAATTTGTCATTTGCAGATGCTTTCAATTTGGAGGGGTCTAAAATTTGTTGTTTAGGAAAGGATTAAGCAAACAGCCCATATTATGCAAGTATTTATCAAAAATACACATTTAGTTCCCACAGAAGAAAATTATGATCAAATGGGCCTTTACTTAGCAAACAGTTGCCTTAACTCTTTACCAAACGACAAAATTTTAGACTTGTCCAAATTGAAAGCATTTGCAGATGACAAATGAAATGTTGCTCAAAACTTAAAATTTGATTTGGGAAGATTAGAAAACATTGTGGGAATAGGAAAAAATGCTGGTTACCAGCATTTTCTCCTTTTCCTACAATGTTTTCAAAGGGCATTTTCTTCAGGGTCGTTAAAAGTCGGGATTGTGTGGTAAAGGGTTAACTCTTTACCAAACAATCCTGTGTTTTTACAACCCTTATAAAACCTTGAGGGAAAAGGAGAAAACGCTGGTAAACTGCGTTTTCTCCTTTTTTCCCCCACTATGTTTTCATCTATAAAACAGCAATTCTCATGATTTGAGTGTCATTTAATTTGTTGTCTGCAAATGCTTTCAATTTGGGCAAGTATAAATTTTGCCATTTGATAAAGAGTTAATTCTTTACCACACTGCAAAATTCTAGACTCTTCAATATTGGAAGCATATGCAGACGACAATTTAAATTTGATTTAATCCCTGATCAAATGTCAATTTTTTAGGCTTGTCTAAATAGAAAGCATTGGCAGACGACAAAATAGATATGACTAAAAAATTGAATTTTGCTGTTCTAAGGACAGAAAACCAGCATTTTCTCCTTTACCCACCATGTTTTTAAAAGCCTTCATCCTTAGGGTCAGGAATGTGTGGTAAAGGGTTAAATGATGCAAATTTGTATTTGATAGGGTAGGAAACATTATGGGAGAAAGATTAAATGCTGGTTACCAGTATTTTCTCTTTTCCCATATTGTTTTCAAAAGCTTTTTTCATCAGGGTCCTTAAATCTTGTGATTGTGTGGTACAGGGTTAACTGTTTACCAAATGATCCCATCTTTTCACAAATCTTAACCCTTTACCGAACAATCTCTTGTTTTCATGCCCCTGGGAAAGAAGACTTTTGAAAACATTGTGGGAAAAGGAGAAAATGCTGGTAACCAGCATTTTCTCCTTTTCCCACAATATTTTCTACCTCATCAAAGAAAAGTTGCACCATTTGAGCCACACTGAAATTGTCATCTGCAAATGCTTTCAGTTTGGATGAGGCTAAAATTTTGTTGTCTGGTAAAGGGTTAAGAGGTGCGTTCTTAAAAACATTGGGGGAAAAAGAGCAAATGCTGGTTACCAGCATTTTCTCCCTTTCCAACAATGTTCCCTACCTTTTCAAAGATAACACCTATTATTTGAGCCATATTCAAGTTCTCTTCTGCAAATGCTTACAATTTGGATGTCTATATTTCTGTCTTTTGCACCGGTCATTGGCCCAAGAAGCACAGACAAGTGAAATGTTACCTCAAAATTAATACATAATTATGACTGACAAGAGTTTTATATACAATCAACTGTGCATGCAACATCATACATCAGACACTGTTGTAGGTTGTATTATTATTATAAAAGTCAAAATTATGTTGAAAACAACAAAATGCGAGCCATCCTCTGTGAAAAAGGGGCTCAATGCATCTGCGAAAATTATTGACCTGGGCCGAAACTTTTCCCTGTTGGTCAATTTTCTGTACGTCCAAACATCCAAGGACCATTCTACCTCATGATTAAGTTGGTTATTAAAAAAGTGGCTTTTATGGATTCATAATTATCTGATGGCCTAATATGTATAATGCATCATGGAGATGCCCCCTTTTGAGATATATATATGTGTGTGTGTGTGTGTGTGTGTGTGTGTGAGAACCAACCAACCAATCAATCAACCAACCTATATCCTCACATTCTCTTACATGCACTTTGAAAATGTATTAACCTTTTTCCAAGTAAACAAATATTTAAATAACCCTAAAGAAATTGACTGTTGAAAACATAGTGGGAAAAGAAGGAAATGCTAGTTACCAAAATATTATATAACAAGGAGAAAATGCTGGTTATCAGCCCCTTTTCCTTTCTCACCAATGTTTACTACCCTTTCAAATACAAATTTATCCTTTGATCCTCATATAATATGTTGCCTACAAAGGATCCAAGACTTTTCATTGAAAACCATTTCATAGAAAAATATTTTCATCTAGGATCCGTCTAAGGCCTCCTACAATACAGAAAATGATCAGTTTCTTTTATCTCTTTACCACACAAGAAAAATTTATACATGACAAAACTGAAGGCATTTACAGATGGCAATTTGAATATGGCTCTAATAACGGAATCTGTCATTGATATGGTCGAAAACATTGTTGGAAAAGGAGAAAATGCTGGTTACCAGCATTTTCTCCTTTTCCCACAATGTTTCCAAAAGCCATCTTCTCAAGGGTCATGAAAACTAGGGATTTTTCGGTAAAGGGTTAAAGGCCTATACATTAAATCCAATAAGTATGAAATATATGAAATGGACACATTCGTTCTGTAATGAAAGACTAAAATATTGTATTTTGAATCTTCTGAAATTTGCAGACTTGTCAGATTTTCCCAAGTATTTGTATTTAACCCTTTCCCAAATGACAAAATCTGGACTGGTCCAAATTAAAAGAGTTTGCAGACGACAATTTTGCATTTGATGAAAATGGCAGAAAGTTCTCAAAAAGGGTAGAAAACACTGTGGGAAAAGGAGAAATTGCTCATTACGAGCAATTTCTCCTTTTCCCACAGTGTTTTCAAAAGACTTGTACTGCAGACACATGAAAATCAGGGCTTGTTTGGGAAAGGGTTAAGATAACAAAGTACCTGAGGCTCAAACCATGAGATTTGTTTCTAAAGTGCATTTTCTCCTTTGTCCACAATGCTTTCTAAAAGCTATCTTGCTCAGGGTGTTTAAAATATTAGATCGTCTGGTAAAGGGGTAACTCTTGTAGTGATAAATAAATAAGCCATGTTCTGGAAAAAGGGGGCTTGATGCATCTCCATGGTCCATTACACCAAGCAAGTCATCACATAATTATCCATCCATAAAATCCCTGTTGTAGAACAACCAATTAAAAATTGACATAGACTGGTCCTTTGACATGTTGATTGACTGATTGATTGTATGATGTTTAACGCCGTTTTCAACATCATTTCAGTTATATCGTGGCAGCCAGTGCACCTATCCTGCTTTCCTGGCGTTTCTTTTACCAGTACTTCACACAGTATTCTTTCCAATGGCTGCTTTCCCACATAACCATTTTTGAAACAATGGTCAGCAGAGAAAGAACGAGAGAGGAATGAATCATGTTGCAATGACTATCATCAATCCTCAGAAAGAAATTGGCCGAGCCGGGGATCTAACCAGCGACCTCCTGCTCTCAAGTCCTGTACCATACCGACTGAGCTATGGGGCTCGGCCCTTTGACATGTGGAAAATTAACCAAAAGTTTTAACCCAGGTCAGCCTGCGCAGTTTGCAAATGCATTATGCTCCTTTTTACAGAGTATGGCTCAAATGAAATAGACATTCTCAAGTCATTGCCAACAATGCAGATATTACAATTACAAAGCTGGTTTTCTCAGTATGTCTGGGAAAGAAGCAGCCAATGTAGATCCAGGATCAGATTGCATTCTCTGTACAGTCTGATCTTGACCGACGCTGTCTGCAAAAGTTGTTACATATGGGTTCCACCCTACAAGGGTTAAAAGCTGTTTTAGTAAGGGTATCTTGCAAAATTTCGAAGAGTCTAACATCAGACTGCATTTGTACAGACTAATCTTGATCTAATTTGATCACAAAAACAACTTATTCACAGTAAAAGCTCCTCGGGATAAAGTACTCTAAAATGCCCAGATGGGGTAACACTTTGTAAAATACATAACAAGAAAATTTCATTAACAAACTGTCAGCTGAGTGCAGTTATCTGGTAAATCCTTTGAAAAATAGTTTTGAGTTGCCATCTTTCTGCTCTTAGGTGACAAAATTTCCATCACATACTGGGTAAAAACCACACCGGTACCCAATTAAGACACATTTGCCAATAACAAACACATTTTCTAATCTAAAATATGCACAATGTTGTCTATTATATTACACCATTCACCCTTTAACAAACCTTCCCATGTTATAACCAACCTGTGGAGAGAGACTTTTGGAAAACAATGTGGGAAAAGAAGAAAATGCTGGTTATCAGCATTTTCTGCATTTCCGGAACTGCTTCCCTTTCAGACATATTCCATTGTTTCAGCCACATCTCTTAATGTCGCATGCAGATGCTTTCGATTTCAATGCGTATAACATTCTGTCATTTGATAAAGGGTTAAGACACAAATATAACTTTTTACATGTACATCATTGAAGTAGACAGCTTTTTAGACAATTTGCGAAAAAAAAACAGCAGTTTCCCTATACCATCTAAGTTCTTACTAGACAATTCAAGAGGAAAAGATCCTAATGTTTCACCATTAAGCCATTTGCATTAGTCAGTTTAACTCTTTACCAAACGACAAAATCTTAAACTTGTCCAAATTGACAGCAACTGCAGACGACAATTTTGGTGTGGCTAAAATGATGGAATTTGTCTTTGAATTGGTAGAAAACATTGTTGGAAAAAGAGAAAATGCTGGTTACCAGCATTTTCTCCTTTTGCCACAATGTTTTAAATAGGCTTCTTCCTCTGGGTCGTCAAAACTCCAGATTGTGTAGTAAAGACTTAACTCATTTTCAAATGACAAAATTTTAGACTCCTTCAGTTTGAAAGAAGCTGCATTTACAAAATTTAGTGTGACTCCTAACGATTAGATTTGTTCTTGAAATGGTAGAAAACATTGTGCCAAGAGAAAATGCTGGTAACCAGCATTTTATCCTTTCCTTATGTTTTCAAAGGCCTTCTACCTCAGGGTTGTTAAAACTTGAGATTGTGTGGTACATTCCGTGCAAATACCTTCAAAATGCACCAGTATCAAATGTTTTCTGTATGGAGAGAGTATGTTGGCTACATATTAGAACAAAAGTTACGGTATCAGTGCACGCAGGGATTAACTCTTTACCAAACAATCCCAGGTTTCAATGACCCTGAAATTGGAGGCTTTTGAAAACATTGTTGGAAAATGAGAAAATGCTGGTAACCAGCATTTTCTCCTTTTCCCACAATGTTTTCTACCAGAACAGAGACAGAAATCATTATTTGAACTACACCTATTTTGTAGTCTGCAAATGCATTCTATTTGGACCAGTCTAAAATTTTGTCATACAGTAAAGTGTTACAGGGAATTATGGGTCAACTCTTTACCAGACGACAAAAAAGTTAAGACTTATGCATATTGAAAGCATTTGCAGACGACAAATAACATGTGGCTCAAATAATGGCATCTGACATCAAAGGTATAGAATTTACTTTGTACATGTACACATAGAAGCAAATGCTGGCTACAAGAATTTTTTTTGGCTTTAAAGCCCCCTTTTTTTTGTGATCTTAAAAGACCCTGGAATTGTTTGGTAGGAGGAAAAGTATGCTTTGACTTGTTCATTTTGCATCATTAGCAACTAGTTAACCTTTATTAAAAAGCACAGCACCGTAAGATCACACCAGTATATAATAATTAACCCTTTGCCAAATGACAAACTTTTAGACTGGTCCAAATTGAAAGCACTTGTAGACAATAAATTAGATGTGGATCAAATGATAGATTTCTGAAAAAGTAGAAAACATTGTGGGAAAAGGGGAAAATGCTGGTTTCCAGCATTTCTCCTTATCCCATAATGTTTTCAAAAGCCCTCTTTCTTTAGGGTCATTAAACATCAGGACTGTGTGGTAAAGAGTTAACCCTTTACCAAAGAACTGTGGGTCTTCAAGATTCTGGAAAAGAAAGTTATTGAAAACATTGTGGGAAAAGGAGAAAATAGTGATAAACAGCATTTTCTTCTTTTCCCACAATGCTTTCTACCCTATTGGTGAGCCTAACCACATTTGTGCCAACTGTGAATTCATCGTCTGCAGATGTTTATCTGTCATTTTATCTGTAGAGTGCAACTCTGCAAATGCTTTCAATTTGAACAAGTCTTATTTTTTTCCATTTTATAAAAAGTTGAAGTTGAAGAAACCTATATGGATAAAAACAGAAACCCTGCTACTATTTAGGATTCACATCCTCATAATTTATGAACATACTCAGGAGAGCTGCAGCAACATACTGATGATAAAAGAGACTGCAAATGTGCACTGATCTTGGTCTACAATCTGACTAAAGGACATCAAAGGGAGCCATATGCGCTATGTAGGTTAAGCATGACTTTTACTTGCCATTTTTGGACATTAGCAAGTCTTTAACTCTTTACCAAAAAGCAAAATTTTAGACTAGTCCAAATTGGAAGCAGACATATGTGACCAAAATGATGGAATTTGTATTTGACAATGTAGAAAACATTATCGGAAAAGGAGAAAATGCTGGTTACCAGCATTTTCTCCTTTTCCCACAATCCTTTCAAAAGCCTTCGTTTTCAGGATTGTTGAGACTCAGGATTGTGTGGTTAAGAGTTACACCCTTTGTCTTATAAACCTGACTTAACTCTTTACCAAACGACGGAATTTTAGACCAGTCCATATTGAAAGCTTTAGCAGATGACAAAATAAAAGTTACTCAAAAATTGAAATTTGTTTTGGGAAGAGTAGAAAACATTGAGGTAAAAGGAGAAAATGCTGGCTACCAGCATTTTCTCCTTTTCCCTCAATGTTTTCAAAAGGCTTTTCCCTCAGGGTCGTCAAAAGTCGGGATTGTGTGGTAAAGGGTTAATAACCTTGAGGAAAAAAGGCTTTCTAAAACACGGTGTAAGATATGCCAACATTTTCTTATTTTCCCATAATGTTTTCAATCCTTCCAAAGACAAAACCCACCATATGAGCCACATTTAATATGTCATTTGCAAATGCTTGGATTTGAGAAAATCCAGAATTTTGACATCTGGCACAGAGTTAACCTTTGTAAGAAAAAGTGCACAATGACATCATAAAAGTACATTTTTATAATCAAAAGTTTCATAAGCAATTCATTTTCTTTTTTTTTTAACTCTTTACCAACCAACAAAGTTTTCGACTTGACCAAATTCAAAGCATTTGCAGACGACAAAATGAATGAAGCTAAAATGATGATTTCTGTCTTTGATATTGAAGAAAACATGGTGGGAAAAGGAGAAAATGCTGGTTACCAGCATTTTCTCCTTTTCCCACAATGTTTTTTTCGAAAGGCTTCTTCTTTAGGGTCATTAAAACTTGGGATTGTGTGGTAAAGGGTTAAATAAGATTGCAATGTATTTAGTCGACTAGGTAACTGCTTGCCCTTACAATCCCAAGTTTTAACCCTTACGCTGCTAATCGCGACTCACTGACCTTCTGCAGACAGTGTAGATCAAGATCAGAATGTGCAGTCTGATCTTTGATCTACACTGTCCGATTCAGTATTTTCTTTCAAGTGAAATCAACTTTGAAAACGCAATGTTTGGGCTTTTTGTATTGAATAGAAATTTGCGTTTTATTTGCAGCTTAAGTGTTAACAACCCTGAGATGGGAAGCTTGGAAACGTTGTTGGAAAAGGAGAAAATTCTAGAAACTACATGTATCATTTACACATTTTCCATCGATTTCACCATTCCAAAAACAGTTTTGATTACTTGAGCCAAATGAAATCTGTAGTTTGCAAAGACTTTCAATTTAGACAATTCCAAATTTTGTTATCTGTTAAAGGGTTAACTTTTTACCAAATGATAAAATTTTGGACTCGTAGATGACAACTTGTTTGTAGCTCAAATGACAATATCTGTCTTTGATAGGGTACCACACAATTCCGAGTTTTAACAACCCTATAAAAGGCTTCTGAAAACATTGTGGGAAAAGGAGAAAATACTGGTAATCAGCATTTTCTCCCTTCCCCACAATGTTTTCTACCCTATCAAAAACTGAGGTCATCATTAGGGCTACATCTGAAAACATGGGAAAAGGAGATAATGCTGGTAGCCAGCATTTCCTCCTTTTTCAATAATGGTTTCTACCCTATAAAAGACAGAAATCATCCTTTGGACTACATTTAATTTGTCTGCAAACACTTTGTATTTAGCTGGGTCGAAAATTTTATCATTTAGTTAACCCTTTCCCAAACGATAAATTTTAGACTGGTCCAAACTAAAAGAGTTTGCAGACGACAATTTTAAATTTGATGAAAATGACAGAAAGTTCTCCAAAAGGGTAGAAAACACTGTGGGAAAAGGAGAAATTGCTTGTTACAAGCAATTTCTCCTTTTCCCACAGTGTTTTCAAAAGACTTGTACTGCAGACACGTGAAAACCAGGGCTTGTTTGGGAAAGGGTTAAGAGTTGGGGAAACACATTTTGAGTGCTCCCCCAGGTGGTTGCTTAACAAAGGTCTGATTGTAGTTTATACACAATTATTGTAGAGAAGGTAATGGCACTTCACTGCTTTCAGTTACTAAACACACACATACACACAATGTTAGAAACATCTTCTAAAAGTTTCAGCAAAGCAAAAATAATGTACAGTCATTCATAAAACATTCTTGCAGATATAACAGTTGTATATTATATGCTATTTATCAATTAAAACATTGCAAATACTTCTGAAAGTATTAAAAAAAAAGGGAATAAAAAATGAAAATAAAAGATTTGAAATCATACACATATATTTAGCACAGTTGGCTTTTTTAAATCATTGTGGCAAAATAGAAAATTTCTCAGAAATAGCACATTTTGCGGGGGGGGAGGGCTGACTTTCTTCACCTTCAGATCAACTGTTTTGTGGTTTAAAACAATTATTTGAACAAAACTGAAGTATAAAATAAAAGTAATTTAGATAAAAACTTCAAATCTCACAGACATGTTTAGACATAATATATATTTATGGCTTTTGAACCATTGTGGCAAAAAAAGAAAATTACTCTGAAAAAGAATATTTCCCATATGTAATGTAATTTTTCTGTCTCTCATTCACATCTATAATTGTCTTTCACACAATACTGTACAGGCTATTTCAAGACCGCTAAACCCTTAAAAAGACTTACACAACTAAGGTTGCTTTTGCGGCCAATGTAGATCAAGATCATATTTCACAAACCATGCAGTCTGATATTAGATCTACACTGTCTGCTATGCTTAGATATTCAAGGAAGTAGTATCCTTGAAAGAGCAATTATTTGTGAGTTTCTGACTGAAAATTGTAATTTTGCTTATTAACCCTTTACCGCACAATGACACCTTTTGACGCCCCTGGGAAAGAAGCCTTTTGAAAACATTGTGGGAAAAGGAGAAAATGCTGGTAACCAGCATTTTCTCCTTTTCCCACAATGTTTTCTACCCTATCAAAGAAAAATTGCACCATTTTAGCCACATTGAAATTGTCGTCTGCAAATGCTTTCAATTTGGAGAAAGCAAAAATTTTGTCGTCTGGTAAAGAGTTAAGACTCCTGATTGTTTAGTAAAGGGTTACTAGTAGAAAGCACTGTGAGAAAAAGAGCACTTGCTCGTATTTTTACGAACACAATAAAAGCCATGTTAAAGCCTATCACTTAATGCAGACTTTTTGGGGTTTTTTTCTTGCAGTTGAACAATTTTGAAAACATTGTAGCAAAAGGCATTATTGCTCTTGCCAAAATATACTATGATCCCTGTCATTTATAACAAGAGGGCCATGATGGCCCTGTATAGCTCCACTGGACCCGTGGGGCAGGGCCACTTTTGACCTCAGGGATATAGTATGAAGAGTTCTTGTAAAGGTTTAACTCCCGGGGTGGGGCCATTTTTGATTGAAGGGCTATAATTTGTAGAGGTCCATTATATGAAGCTACACACCAAATTTGGTAACCCTAGGCCTTATGGTTTCCAACAAGAAGATTTTTAAAGATTTTTAATATTTTTCAGTTTTGTTGCCATGGCAACCAGAGTTTTTATAGGAATCAAATTCTTTGAAGACTTTCTGAAAAGGGCCATGGAAGGATCATTTCTGTGAAGTTTCGATAAAATCCAGTGGGCAGTTTCAGAGAAGAAGATGTTTGAAATAAAAGTTAACATACGCACGGATGGGCGCACTCAGGCACACACTGACAGATGCACGATGGACACAGTGTCATGACATAAGCCTGCTGGCCTTTGGACAGTGGAGCTAAAAATTTCTAGCAAGGTGACTTTCAGGAAGACAATGTTGGGAAAGGAGAAAATGCTGGTAGCACGCATTTTCACACTTCGTTTATAACCTATAGGTGACAATGTCATTACGTAGTCTGTATCCAATTTGTCAACTACAAATGCTTTCAATAGCATTCTAGTCAACCATTTTGTCATTTGGTAAAGAATTAAATCCTCACTTGTCCTGGTTATTTATATTCATTAGTAGTGTTCTCAAGAGTTGACTGCTGCAAAATCAGGATAGGGAACTAGTTTAACTTTTTACCAAACAACAAAAATTCTGACTTGTCCAAATTGAACGCATTTGCAGACAACAATTTCAATGCCAATAAAATGACTTTTTCTTTAAAAGGGTGTAAACATTGTGAGGAAAGGAAAAAATGCTGGTTACCAGCATTTTCTCCTTTTCTAAAACGTTTTCAAAAGATTTTTTTCCCAGGGTTGTTGAAATCTGGGGTTGTTTAGGAAAGGGTTAACTCTTTACATGATGGCAGAAATTCTAGGATAGATCCTCAGGATTCAGGATTGCTTTCTCACACAAACACTGCCAAACTATCTGTCCTAATACTCATTTTAACTCTTTACCAAACGACAAAATTTTAGACCATTCCAAATTGGAAGCTTTTGCAGTCGACAAAATAAATGTGACTCAATTATTGGAATTTGTTTTGGGAAGAGTAGAAAACATTGTGGGAAAAGGAGAAAATGCTGGTTACCAGCATTTTCTCCTTTTCCCACAATGTTTTCAAAAGGCTTCTTCCTCAGGGTCGTTAAAAGTCGGGATTGTGTGGTAAAGGGTTAACTGTTTGCATGATGCAGATAACGCCAGGGCTATGACAATACCTGGATGTTTTCTTCGAAAACAGCTGAGCTAAAAATATTCATAACATCATTTTAAAAACAAACAAGCCACAAATTCTTCAGGGTTGTTAAAACATCAGATAGTTTGGCAAGGAGCTGCAAAATGACAACAAAAAGATTCTGTGGAAGTCTACCATGGAAGTCTGCAGTAGGATTATGCAAGTATGTGAATAACCTGTCTGCAAATTACATAACGATGACATAACGGCATTATGACTAACCCAGCCTAATCTGCACCAATTAATGTTCATTAACCGAAAAACTCTTTACTTTACTAAATTAAAAGCGGTTTTGGAGGACAAATTAAATGTGGCTAAAATAATACGGCTTGTCCTTAAAATGACAGAAAACAATGTGGGAATAAAAGAAAATTCTGGTGAATAGCATTTTCTACTTTTCCCACAATGTTTTCATACATCTTTTTCCACTGGCTGGTTACAACACAGGATTAGTTAGCGAGGGTGAAACGTACCTTATACACAATTTTGAATGCCTTTTTATCAACACTTAGGCTGCCAAGTGTGACTCAAGGGGCTTTTGTTGACAGTGAAGATAGAGATCAGACTGCACAGAAGGTGCAGTTACCAGCATTTTCTCCTTTTCTAACAACATTTTCAGAAGTCCTCTTTCTCAGAGGGGATAAAACTCAGGATTGTGTGGTAATGGGTTAAATTACACACATGAGAGAGCAACTGTACTGCTTCATTCTGTGCTTTTTGAGCAAAGCATAGATCAATATCATAGTGTACAGAACTGCAAGTCTGTTCCTAATCTACACCAAGCAGTATCGTGATATTCAAGCCAAAATTGCTTTTTATTGCAACATTTTGGTATCTTATTATCGAATAAATGTATTTGCATCTTTAATTGAGTAGTTACAGGGATAAATTTGGTTTTTATCATCTCAATATAGCATGTAAATTTATTTTTATCGGCCCAATATTGCACTCCAAACCGGAAACTTTCAGAGGGCAAAAGGAAGTCACTATTTTAATCCTTATGCTTTTGATGACTCCGCAAGGGAAAGCTTTTGAACAAATTGTTACCATGACACTAGCATTTTCTCCTTTTTCCACCATGTTTTCTAGCCTTTTCAAAGACACATCCCACTCATGTGACCCACAACTACAGTGCTGTCTGTAAATATCTTCATTAGTCCTTCTCCAAACGACAAATTTCAGATTCATTCAAATTAAAAACATCTGCAAACAAAACATTCAACAAAGATACAAAATTTAATGCATTTAACCTCTCTGATAAGGTAAAAATAATACAGGGAAAAGGAGAAAGGTTACCAGCATTTTCTCCTTTTTGTACAATGTTTTTAAATGTCTTCTTTCCCAGGGTCATGAAAATCAGAAAATTGTTTGGTCAAGGTTTAGAGAGTGCAAAATAAACTCAATAGATATTTTCAGTCTAGAAATAAGTTCCTAATAACTACAATCTCCAGGTTGCTTTTGTAAATACTGTCTCAGTCAAGCTGTGTAGATAAAAGATCTGATGGCATGTTTTCAGCAGCCTGATCTAAATCTAAACTAACTGCTGAGCAAATTGTAGCTGTGGGACACATTTTAAAAATCTACAATTTGTTGTCTGATAAAGAATTGCATTACGCTAATCATCTAAGTAACTCTACACAACAAAATTTTGGACTACCAAATTGAAAGCATTTGAAGATGACAATTGTAGATCAAATAATGATTTCTGTCTTTGATAGGCTAGAAAACAAGCTGGTTACCAACATTATCTCCTTTTCCCACAATGTTTTCAAAACCCTTCCTCTTCAGGGGTTGTTAAAACTCAGGATTGTGTGGTAAAAGGTTAAAAGGAAATAAGAAATACGACCCCCCCCCCTCCTCAAAACTGATTATGAAAGCGTAAAACCCTGCCTTATATAATTGACATTCAAGAAAAAAAAAAAAGAATAATTTTCTGCACTCCCATGCACGCAGTAGACCAAAACCAGTAATATGCCATTATTTGCTTAGACATTTACTTCAAAGAGAAACAGTACAGTTTCATCACAAACTAAACCTGGCTCTGCAACAGCCGACAAAGAGAAGTTGCAGATTACATATTATATGTGGCTCATATGGAATTTGACAGGACAGAAAAAGAATTTCTTAGAAGCATAAGCATTTCTAATTATTAGCCCTCTACCAACAAACAAAATTTTAGACACAGTCAAATTGAAAGCTTCTGCAGACACAAAAATAGTTGTGACTAGAAGAATAAAAATTCAACTTTGGAAGGGTTGAAAACATTGTGGGAAAAAGAGAAAATGCTGGTTACGTTTTGATTAGCTGATACGACCTGTCAATCAAAATCAGCAGAAAGGTCAATTAGTTCCAAAATCAAATCTTTCAATATAAATCCGTCCTTGTTTAATTACCATATCATGTGAACTCTTTACCAAAAATTGCATGATTAAAGACCTTTTGCAAATTAGGCTTCTTAAAACATTGTGGGAAATGCAGAAAATGCTTAGTAACTTTCATTGTGTTTTTCCCCTCAATCTCTTCCACTCTTTGAAATGTTTATGTCATATTAACCTTTTACCAAACAATCTTGTGTTTCAAGGACCCCAGGAAGAAGGCTTTTGAACAGATTGTGGGAAAAGTAGAAAATGCTGGTAACCACATTTAATTTGTGGTCTGCCAATGCTCTAAATTTGGATGAGTCCAAAATTTTGTTCTTTGGTAAAGAGTTAGAAGCCAGATTTTATTTTTTATCTGCAAGTGCAGCCAAGATGGAGTGAGAATAACATTTTGTCAGCTGGTGAAGAATGAACAGTACATCAGGGCTTATTCTCATAAATTTTCTACATTTGAAAATAACACAACTTCTGACTGGCTAAACCAACTAGTTTAGCCAATCAGAAGTTGTGTTCCTTTCTAAATCTATAATTCTACTAAGAATGTCCTTAAGAATGGTTGGTGAACTCTATATGGAGCAACAGAAAATGAGTAATCCGATATCAAAGTTGCTACATCTTTTCTAACCAGAAATAACATTTCTTGAAAAGTAAAAAAATTGTGAAAGGAAAGAGTTTCTGTAACAATTTTTAAGTAACTGTTCTTTAACCCTTTACCAAACAATCCTCAGTTTTAACAATCTTGAGAAAAGGGCTTTTGAACACATTGTGGGAAAAGAAGAAAGTGCAGGTAACTAGCATGCTCTTCTTCTTCCATTATGTCTTTTATCTTTTCAACCACATTTCCCATAACTTAGGTTACATTTCGTGTATTGTCTGCAAATTTTTTTTTGTTTGGTACAGGGTTAACACAGGGAATGTAAGAAATATGAAAAGGCAATGAGAAAGGAGTTAAAATTCAGCAATATATCAGCAACAGCACTGTCAGAGATATAACTAGTCCACAACACAACACAATTGTCCTTTCACCCTTTACCACACAATCCCAAGCCTTAAAATACCCTGGGGAAGAACCCTTTTGAAAACATTGTGGGAAAGCAGAAAATGCTGGTAACCAGCATTTTCTTCATTTCCCATGTGTTCTACCATTTCAGAGACAGCGATCATCTTTTGAGCTACATGTAATTTGTTGCCTTCAAATGCTTTCGATTCTGACCAGTCCAAAATTTTGTCATGTGGTAAAGGGTTAACACATTCACCTCCAGCAGTCAACTTCTTTCCTGTACCAGGAGACCTTTTTCGAAAAGCATTGTGACACGAAAAGAAATCGCCTGTGACAGGCAGTTTTCCCTATTGCAACAGTTTTTTTTTTTTGTTTCACATATATGTACTGCACATGAATTCACCGTAATAATTTTTTACCAACAAACCCCAAGTTTTGACAACTCTGTAGAAGGCTTTTGAAAACACTGGGGAAGAATAACTGGTTCTTTACCAACCAATCTCAAGTTTTAATATATCTTTACCAAACGACAAAATTTTAGACTAGTCCAAATTGAAAGCATTAAATTTTGCGGACAACAAAATAAATGAGACTGAAAAAGTCTAAATTTGTTATGGAAACGTAGAAAACATTGTGGAAAAGGAGAAATTGCTGGTTACCAGCATTTTCTCCTTTTTCCACAATGTTTTCAAAAGGCCTCTTTCTTAGGGTCGTTAAAAGTTGGGATTGTGTGGTAAAGGGATAACTCTAGAAGGCTTTTGAAACTTTGTGGGAGAAGGAGAAAATGCTGATAAACCAGTATTTTCTCCCTTCCCACAGTATTTCTGCCCTATTCAAAGATTACTTGAAATTTATATACCAACATTTATTTGTCATCTCCAGATGCTGTAAATTTTGACAAGTCTAAAATTTTGTTGCCTGCTATGGACTTGATGTTGATAGTCCATACTGTCAGTATTTTTACAAGGATGTTTTCAATTGTCTGTTGTAAATTAGCTTCTGGAGGTATCATGTTACCTAATCACTTTTGTAAATTGAACACTTCAACGAGCAAGGGCTCCAGTTTTGTAATGTCAAGATGGGACGCAAGCTTTGAACTAGATTCACCGAGCTGACGAACATCTGCAAGTTTCCCTAGCAGTTTTGGGTATAAGCTCCTTGCCTCGATCACCGGCATTATGGATTCTAAATAGAAGCGTAACCACCTTGTGAATTTTTCCTGAGCACGCATTATCTCCTCTTTACTGATGACGTTTGGCCTGTTGGGTGAGAAAACCTCTATGACGAATAGAAGAGTCATTATAGTAGAATTACTCCGAGTTAATTGATGAAGTGAGGTAACAAACTGTATGTGATCTGAGTACATACTTTGGCCTAGCTGTTCTTTTATAATTTTGGGGTCAAGCCCGTGTTCTTGGACAGTTTCTTGTTGTTTAATTTTCCACTGGAGTTTCTGTGGGTCAAAGCCCATGGCTGACCTCAGGACCATGATTTCCATGATGCCTCCCTGAAAAAAAGGAAGGAAAACACAATAAACTCATGACCAGACAACATTTTATTTTTATAGGCTATCCCTTTACCAGAAGACAAAGTTTTAGCCTTGTCCAAATTGAAAGCATTTGCAGATGACAATTTCATTGTGGCTCAAATGGTGCAGTTTTTCTTTGATAGGGTAGAAAACATTGTAGGAAAAGGAGAAAATGCTGGTAACCAGCATTTTCTCCTGTTCCCACAATGTTTTCAAAAGGCTTCTTTCCAAGAGGTGTTCGAAGTTGGCATTGTGCAGTACAGAACTATTCCATATTGAAAGCATTTTCAGACATTGTATCAAATATGGCTCAAATGATAGTTTGCCTAGGATTGAAAACATTATGGGAAAAGGAGAAAATGCTGGTTACCAGCATTTTCTCCTTTTCCCATAATGATTTCAAAAGGCTTTTTTTTTGCACCTGGAAACTTCAAGAATCCCTATAAAATAAGGAAAACCAGCATAAATTAATACTTGACACATTGTTTTAAGTGAAAGCATTGTGACAAAGGAGAAACAGTTGAAGAGAAGTAGTTTTTAGCTCGCCCGTTTCCAAAGAAAACATGAGGTATTGTTGTTACCCTGTCGTCTACTGTGTCTGCTCCTCCTGCCAGACATAAAGTATGACAATCTGTCATAAATTGTATCTCTGTCACAATGTTTAGCATGATTACAAAAAATCTAAGACCAGACTTTGTTTCTTTACCAAAAAATCCCTGGCCTTTGAAAACAATGTGGGAGAAGGAGAACATGTTGGTAACCAGCATTTTCTTTCTATCCTATCAGAGAGCTTCAGCTCACCTGTACCAATTCTGAATGTGCTACAGATGTTTTGAATTTGAAAGCATCTCAAATTTGTTGTTTTGGAATGGGGTAAAATGAAGCTGAAAATTGTAGGAGAAAAAGATGGCACAAAATTGCGTGTACTGAGGGACGGACAACCTTATTCCAGCATAACACACCCCCCTGCAACCCCCACCTTCAGGGTAACAAATTGAGCCATGCTCTGGCAAAAGGGGGCTTAATGCATCTCTGTTATGCATGATACCAAGAAAGTCATCTCATGATTATGGATCCAGAAGTCCATTTTGTCTAACAATCAACTGAAAAATGTGGTAAAGTGGTCTTTGGACATGCAGAAAATTGACCAATAGCAAAAAGTTTCAGCCTAGGCTGAACCGGGTCAATATGGTTTGCTGATGTATTAACCCTTCACCACAAGACAAAAATTTATACCAGTCCAAATTGAAAGCATTTGCAGATGACAATTTCAATGTGGTTCAAATGATGTGATTTTTGTTTGATAGGGTACAAAACATTGTGGGAAAAGGAAAAAATGCTGGTCACCAGCATTTTCTCCTTTTCCCACAATGTTTTCAAAACGCTTCTTTCTCAAGGGTATTATAATTCGGGATTGTGTAGTAAAGAGTTAAGCCCCCTTTTCACAGAGCATGACTCATTGGCATGACCTCTTTACACCAGGACAAGAAAGTAGACTTGTCAACATTTAAAGCATTCTCAAATGAAAATTTCAATGTGGACAAAACGATGGAATTTGTCTTCTAATAGGATAGAAAACACTGTGGGAAAAGAAGAAAATGCTGGTTATCAGCATTTTCTCCTTTTCTGATAATGTTTTCAAAAGGCTTCTTTCTCATAGTTGTTAAAACTTGAGATTGTGTGGTAAGTGGTTAAATCCAATCAAAAAGTCTGACAGCTATGTATTTTCTACAACAATCAGATAGACAGAGGCAGGAGTGGTAGAAATCTCAAGGATAGATAGCTCCATGGATAAATCCCAAGGTTGTACGAGATTAACCCTTTCCAAAACAAGCCCTGGTTTTCACGTGTCTGCAGTACAAGTCTTTTGAAAACACTGTGGGAAAAGGAGAAATTGCTCATGATGAGCAATTTCTCCTTTTCCCACAGTGTTTTCTACCCTTTTTGATAACTTTCTGCCATTTTCATCAAATTCAAAATTGTCATCTGCAAACTCTTTCAATTTAGACCAGTCCAAAATTTGTCGTTTCCTGGGAAAGGGTTAAAGATGCAAGAGATTAATTAATCCTTGGAATTCAGAATTTATTTTTCTCTTTACTGAATTAAAACATTTAGACTGGTTTAACTCTACCACACGACAAAAATGTAGACCAAATTGAAGGCATTTGCAGACGACAATTTAAGTGTGGGTCAAATCATAGAACTTGCCTTTGATAGGGTAGCAAAAATTGTGGGAAATGGAGAAAATGCTGGTCAAAGCATTTGCAGACGGCAAATTGAATGTAATTAAGATGTTTTGATTTGTCTTTGAATGGGTAGAAAACACTGTGGGAAAGGGAGAAAATGCTGGTTACCCCTATTTTCTCCTTTTTCCTACAATGTTTTCAAAAGTCTTCATTCTAAGGGTCATGAAAACTCCCGATTGTGTGGTAGAGTTCACCCTTTACCACACAATCCTGACTTTTAACAACCCAGAAGAAGAAGCCTTTAGAAAGCTTTGTGGGAAAAGGAGAAAATGCTGGTAACCAGCATTTTCTCCTTTTTCCCACAATGTTTTCTACCCTATTAAAGAGATATTCCATCAGTTAAGCCACATTTAAACTGTCATCTGCAAATACTTTCAATTTGGACAAGTCTACATTTTTGTCGTGTGGTAAAGAGTTAAATTGAAAGCATTTGTACAAGGTAAATTAGATTATGTCCTCAGTAAAAAATCTGTCTCTGAAAGGGAAGAAAACAATGTGGGAAAAGAGAAGATGCTGCTGACCAGCATCTTCTTCATTTCCTACAATGTTTACAAAAGCCGTCTTTCTAACGCTTGTGAAAACATCAGATTAAAAGTTCTTGGACCTTTATAAGTCTTTACCAAACAACAAAATTTGAGAAAAGTCCAAATTCAAAGCATTTCCAGACAATAAAATAAATGTGACTATATAATGAAAACTGTTTTTGGAAGGCTATAAAACATTCGAAAACGAGAAAATGCCTGTCACCAGCCTTTTCTCCTTTTCCTACAATGTTTTCAATAGGCTTCTTCTCCATGGCCGTTAAAACTTGGGATTGGGTGGTATATATGTAAAGAGTTAATCAGATAAGCCAAAATATTGCTATTTGAAGGTTTTATTTTGGCAAGAATATTGTACAAAAGTAGCAGACAGTGTCGATTCAAGATCAGACTGCAACTACAACACAGTATTGTCATTTAAAGGATATAGGTCATAGTAACTCTTCATACCAAATGCAAAATTTTAGACTGGTCCAAATTGAAAGTGTCTGCTGATAAAAATTATGTATGTCTTAAATGATTAGCTCTTTACCAAACGACAAAAGTTTAGATTTGTTGAAATTGAAAGCAATTGCAAGAGACAGATTAACAGTGACTTGACTCTTTACCAAACGACAAAATTTAGGCTGGTCAAACTTAAAAGCATTCGCAGACGACAAAATAAATGTGATTGAAAAATTGAAATTTGTTTTTGGAAGGGTAGAAAACCTTGTGGGAAAAGGAGAAAATGCTGGTTACCAGCATTTTCTCCTTTTCCCTCAAGGTTTTCAAAAGGCTTCTTTCACAGGGTCGTTAAAAGTCGGGACTGTGTGGTAAAAGGTTAAATGATGAAGCCATCTGTGATAGAGTAGAAACCATTGTGGGAAAAGAAGAAAATGCTGGTTACCTTTTTCTCAGGGTGGTTAAAACTCAAAACTGTGTGGTAAAGAGATAAATGTCTTAGAAAGGGTAGAAAACACTGTGGGAAAGAGAAAATGCTTAAGTTACCAGCATTTTCCCCTATTCTTACAATGTTTTCTAAAGCCTTCTTCCTCAGGGTGGTTGAAACTCAGGATTGTGTGGTAAAGGATTAACCACATTACCAAACAATCCCTGGTTTTGACGACCCTGACAAAGACAGCTTTTGAAAACATTGCGGGATAAGGATAAAAATGCTGGTAACCAGCATCTTCTCCTTTTCTCACAATGTTTTCTACCCTTCACAGGATGAAATCCAGTTTCACATTTATTGTGTCGTCTGCAGACTTGATCTGGATCAGTCTAAAACTTTGTCGATTGGTAAAGGGTTAAACAGTATTTCGGTCATGTCAGTGCACAGTGTGTGCATATCCATGACATCCTGTTGTCTACATCACCATATAATGCATGACAAGATAGCAATGATGTAAAATTGATCCCGTTCTTTTTTTTCTGAAAAAATGTTCTCATTTTTGGCCTTCTAAAAATACACAATAACGACTTAAAGCCCTCTGAATTCTAAATAAATGAAATGAAACAGTTTTTTTTTTTCAATTTTTCTGGATAAAAGATCTATTGCAATGGTTTTAAGGGTTTACAAAAATACCAAACATGCCTGTGTTTTCACAGCTCTCGGAAAGAATGCTATGGAAAACACTGAGGAAAAAGAGAAAAGCTGTTAACCCTTTATGTACAATGCCGCCTTTCGACGCCCCTGGGAAAGGAGCCTTTTGAAAAACATTGTGGGCAAAGGAGAAAATGCTGGGAACCAGCATTTTCTCCTTTTCTCACAATGTTTTCTACCCTATCTAAAAAAAGTTGCACTATTTGAGCCACATCGAAATTGTCGTCTGCAAATGCTTTCAATTTCGACAAGGCTAAAATTTTGTCGTCTGGTAAAGGGTTAAGCTCTGTGTTTTCTCTTTCCCTATCAACTGGTTTTGTTCCCTCTGACATTTTCTATCTTTAGAGCCACATTTTTCTTAGCAAAATCAATGCTTTCAATACAAGCATTTCTAATTTGTTTTTATCTTGTGACATGGTACAGTCATTTGATGGTGAAATCTAATTGCCATCTTTCCTAGTTGTAACCTGTTAATAAAAATGTTATATCCGCTACCAAACAGCCAGTGTGTGAATCATCACATTTCAAGGTAGAAGCCCCTATAAAAACACCGTGAGAAAAAGAGAAGGAGCTTGTAACCTAAATTTTGTCATATTGTAAAGTGTTAATTGGGTATTACTAGGAATATGAAAGAATTTGGTGCCCAATGAATTTTCACCTGTGATAACCAGCTGTTGCACTCTCAACATATTGTAGGTCTGTGGATACTACAGTTCCTATTTATTTGCTTGCTATCTATTTGTAGGTGTCTATATTAAGACCACAAATTCACATGACTGGATTGTCCAATAAAATTTTGCATCAGATTTTTCGCTGGTGAGTGGGATTTTGTCAATTGGTGCCACGAGAAAGCATTTATCAGGTGTCATTAACAGCAATCTTTTGTTTAACCTTTTCTCAAACAATCCTGAATTTTAATGATCCTTGGAAGGAATGCTTCAGAAAGCAATATGGGAAAAGGAGAAAATGCTGGTAACCAGCATTTTCTCCTTTTCCCACAATGTTTTCTACCCAACCAGGGAGCTTAAGCTCATATGTACCAATTCTGAATTTGTCGTCTGCAGATGTTATGAATATGGAAGAGCCTAAAATTTGTCATTTAGTAAAAATTTCTAGGTTTGAATAGTAATTCTTTGATCCACTGGATCATTTGGACAAGTACTATAACTATTTCCCAAACAACAAATTTTGGGCTGGTCCAAATTCAAAGAGTTTGCAGACGACAATTTTAAATTTGATGAAAATGGCAAAAAGTTGTCAAAAAGGGTAGAAAACACTGTGGGAAAAGGAGAAATTGCTCATTACGAACAATTTCTCCTTTTCCCACAGTGTTTTCAAAAGACTTGTACTGCAGACACGTGAAAACCAGGGCTTGTTTGGGAAAGGGTTAAGAAACAAATCAAAGACTTTCACATGTCTTTTACTTGGGTCATTACTCACTTTTTTTTCTCTGTCAGTATCATTGAATAAAATGTGCCATACACATCTTGGCCTTTGTTCAAGTGCTTTGATGCTGCAAGACAATACATGCTATCAAACTGAGACTTTGGTCATGGGTTTTTGTAAATTTTTCCATGCCAATTAAATCTTGAAAACAAGAATTTCTCTATTTTGACCTACACTTAGCAATGAAAATCATGATAACGCTCTGGTGGCTTAAAGATTTTCAGTGCCCATTTCAGAAATAAAATAATCAAGGATTGTTGATCCTTACGGTGGCACAAAAGTGACATGGAAGATATATTTTATACTACGTGTGCACGTAATAGTTATTACGTGCTCACGTATTAGTTAATACGTGCGCACGTATTAGCTACTGCGTGCGCACGTACTAGCTACTGCGTGCGCACGTAATAACTAATACGTGCGCACGTAATACTATTGCGTGCGCACGTATTAGCTAATACGTGCGCACGTATTAACTAATACGTGCGCACGCAATAGTATTAGCTAATACGTGCGCACGTATTAACTAATACGTGCGCACGTAATAATCGACCAATCAGTTTATAAGGAACAGAAGCCATATTGTTGCGAGGGAAGGGCAAAATTACATTGGTCCAACACATGTGCATACATCTGACACCCAAGTAAAAAATCAAGTAGAGCTATTACTTCTTAAATCGTTTAGGCATACTGCGATTATTTTAAGTATCTGTACCTTGGTACGGTACAGTAACTATTAATACTCTAGCCTACGGTCCATCGAATTACCCCAAACCACCCCAAAACATCCTAAACCACCCCGAAACACCTTTTATATGATATAAAATTATTAATACAGTAAGGGTTGGTTGAATTGTTGGGTAAGGATCACTTTTAACAAAAAATATCTATATTACGTCCTGTCACGTTAGCCTAAGGATAAAAGGACTACATGCATTACATGCGCTAGAGACTTTTTGGCCCCACTGAGATCTGGGACCATAATGTCTGACTGTCTGAAAAAGTTCGTTCATGCCTCCAAACTATATGTAATCAGAATGGCAAACATTGTGGACCGGATCCGACTGCCCCTTGAAAGAGCAGTCTGATCTGGGTCCATTATGTTTGGTCATGTCTGACTGTCTGAAAAAGTTCGTTCATGCCTCTATATGTAGTTAGAATGGCAAGCATTGTGGACCCAGATCCGACTGCCCCTTGAAGGAGCAGTCTGATCTGGGTACATTATGTTTGGTCATGTCTGACTGTCTGAAAAAGTTCGTTCATGCCTCCAACCTATATGTAGTCAGAATGGCAAACATTGTGGAACCAGATCCGACTGCCCCTTGAAGGAGCAGTCTAATCTAGGTACATTATGTTCGGTCATATCTGATTGTCTGAAAATGTTCGTTCATGCCTCCAACCTATATGTAGTCACAATGGCAAGCATTGTGGACCCAGATCCGACTGCCCCTTGAAGGAGCAGTCTAATCTGGGTACATTATGTTTGGTCATGTCTGTCTGTCTGAAAAAGTTCGTTCATGCCTCCAAACTATATGTAGTCATGCTGTCAGAATGGCAAACTTTGTGGACCCAGATCCGACTGCCCCTTAAAGGAGCAGTCTAATCTGGGTACATTATGTTTGCTAATGTCTGACTGTCTGAAAAAGTTCATTCATACCTCCAAACTATATGTAGTCATGCTGTCAGAAAGGGAAACTTTGTGGACCCAGATCATGCGAGGATCCAGATATCTTTCTCAGGGGGGGTCCCACCGCAAACGCACTCTTCTTATTATATGATACTTTGATTTCGGATTTCAGTGGATGTAAGTCAACGTTTCCAGTTCTAACCATGAGGAGGTCTCCACATTTAGAACCGTTTATTTCTTATATTCATGACTGTATTTTACATAAATGCTGTGCAATATCAAACCAGTACCATTTCACGAATCCAATAACCACATTTTTCCAAAATTCCAGGGGGGGTCCGGACCCCCGGTCCTCCCCTCTGGATCCGCCCATGAAGATCCAACTGCCCCTTGAAGGAGCAGTCTGATCTGGGTCCATAATGTTTGGTCATGTCTGACTGCCTGAAAAAGTTTGTTCGTGCCTCCAAACTATATGTAGTCAGAATGGCAACAGATACCGTAATTTATATAAGTTTTAGGGAAGTTAGATATATGCAAACATTGTGCAGCCAGATCATCAGACTGCTACTAAAGTAACAGTCTGATTGGGGTCCACGGTGTTAGGCATTCAAACTACATCTTTTGAACCATAGATATTTCAGTTTAAGGAAAATTAATTATTGTGTATGCCATTTTCAATTTGATTTATACTGTTCCTGCATCTTAAACCGTTGTAAAATGATATCACTTTAAATGCCTTTTTTGTTTTCTTGAGGTGTTTTGGGTAGTTTTCGGTGACAAAACTTCTTCTATAGCTCATCAGTCTTTCGTACCCTACAAATCATTCCACCCCCAACCCCACCACAGTATTAATTTTATATGATAAAAGGTGGTTTGGGGTGTTTTGGGGTGGTTTGGGGTAATTCGATGGACCGTAGGCTAGAGTATTAATAGTTACTGTACCGTACCAAGGTACAGATACTTAAAATAATCGCAGTATGCCTAAACGATTTAAGAAATAATAGCTCTACTTGATTTTTTACTTGGGTGTCAGATGTATGCACATCTGTTGCCGTGTTGGACGAATGTAATTTTGCCCTTCCCTCGCAACAATATGGCTTCTGTTCCTTATAAACTGATTGGTCGATTATTACGTGCGCACATATTAGTTAATACGTGCGCACGTATTAGCTACTGCGTGCGCATGTAATACTATTGCGTGCGCACGTATTAGTTAATACGTGCGCGTGTATTAGTTAATACGTGCGCACGTATTAGCTAATACGTGCGCACGCAATAGTATTACGTGCGCACGTATTAATTATTACGTGCGCACGCAGTAGCTAGTATGTGCGCACGCAGTAGCTAATACGTGCACACATATTAACTAATACGTGCGCACATAGTATAAAACATATCTTCCATGTCACTTTTGTGCCACCGTAGATCCTTGCTATAATCAATGCAAAAATTGTTGGAGCTTTATTATGTAAACCACCTGCCATATTACAAAGTAATGACAGTTTAAAAGTAATTTGTATCAGTGGCAGATACAGTTCTATGTGTAATTGAATAGAGTATCAGCAGGTCTGAATACTCGTTTTGATTTCTTGTATCAATAGGAGGAGAATACTACTTTTTGTCCAGTACCAGACCTGATTGTTGCAACTTGTCTTTGATCGCAAAACAGGTTGTAACAATCAAGCCCGTAACTCAGCATTCACCTTCTGTCAGCAGAGTTCTTTTTTTTTTCTTTTCAATTAACCCCTGACCACTCGACATAAGTTTAGACCCATCCTGATTAACAGCATTTGCAGGTAACAATTTCATTGTGGTTCAAACTATGCAATTTTTCTTTAATGAGGTAGAAAATATTTTGGGAAAAGGAGAAAATACTAGATTCCAGCATATCCTCCTTTTCCCGCAATTTTTTCACTAGGCTTCTTCCTCAGGTTTGTTGAAAGTCGGCTTTGTGTGGCGAAGGGTTAAGCTTTTACCACACAATCCCAAGTTTTAATGACCCTGGAGAAGAAAGCTTCTGAAAACATTGTGAGAAAAGGAGAAAATGCTTGTAATCAGCATTTTCTCCTTTTCCCACAATGTTTTCTACCCTTCCCAAACCAAATTTCAATTTTGTACCAAAATTTTGATTTGTGGTCTGCAAATGCTTTTAAATTTGGACCTGTCTGAAATTTCGTTGTTCGGTAAAGAATCAACACCCAGCCATACGACAACATCATAAACTCATCCAAATGGAAAGTATCAACAGATGACAAATTTTAAGTTATATCAAATTATGGTATTTGCTTTGTGGAGGATAGAAAACATTATGGGGAAATTTCCCACATTGTTTTCAAGGTCTTATTTTCTCAGATTCCATGAACTGATTGATTCACTGTTTGATTGAATGGTCTTTTATGTCCCTTTCAACATTATTTCAGTCATATCACAGTGACAGATGGTTATTTATGTATTTCATGGGTATCACCTGCACAAGGCAAGATCTTGCCCAAGTTCACTCCAACAAAAGCAAAGTGATTCTAATGAGGCTAGCACAAGACTGTTAAATAAAGAATAAATGAGCATCTCAGCCCTTAGATTTTCAATAAAATACGACAGAGTTTCTGTTGTCAATCCATCAAAACAAAATACCCATGTATTGCAAATTTCAATGTTGTCCTGGTCAAAGTACTCCACATATTATCAGAGTGCAGTTTAACCCTTTACCACACAATCACAAGTTTTAATGAACCTGAAGAAAAAGCCTTTGAAAACATCACAAGAAAAGGGGGAAAATGCTAGTAACCAGCATTTTCTCCTTTTCCCACAATGTTTTCTACCCTTTTCAGAAAGAATTTCCATTCTTTTTTTTGACAAGTTTGTTTAGTTGTTTTCAAATGCTTTGAATTTGGACAAGTCCTAAATTTTGTCATCTGTCAATCCCAAGTTCTAACGACCCTGAAGAAGGTTTTTTTTAAAACATTATAGGAAAAGAAGAAAATGCTGGTAACCAGCATTTTCTTCTTTTACCCTCAATGTTTTCAACCATCTCAAAAACAGATCCTGTTGTTTGTTTATTTGAATGTCTGCAAAAACTTTTAATTTGGACTGGTCTAACATTTTGTTGTGTGGTAAAGAGTTTGAACCACTGGAATCACCAATAATAATCCTGAAATCAATTAGCAGGGTCATAAATGATGCCTAGTTTTAGCTTGTTATGCCAGACAGGCTTGTTTCCTGTGTTTCATTGTCATGAATATGTAATTGGGACATAATATACAAAATAGTCATAACATATCAAAATTAACGATTCCAAAATTAGCAGAAATACTTGTGACAAGTATTTCTGCTAGGTTTGGAATTGCTAATTCAGAATATTATGATAATTTGTAACTATTCAAAAACATTTTCGCAAGAAATCTATTCAGCATTCAGACCTTTTTTTGTCCAAAACCTTAGACAGGTGAAGACTACTGGTACTTTCAGTTTATTTTCCTTTTCAAGGTTGAAAATGGTACCTCAAGGCAAAATGGTACATATACCCATTCTGAATGTGGCTCTACAACACAAAGTGCAACGAAGCATGGTAAAATGCAAGTCATTCTATGTAAAGCATGTTGCCCATGGCTGTTCCATGTCTCTGCCCTCAGATATTTTATCAACGACTGTCATTTGATGTAAACAAATTGTCACTTCCTGCATCTTGACCAAGGAGGGCAGAAAAACTCTAAGATTTACTGATATTTTACTGTTTTTGATAAAATGAACAGCTATGGAACTATTTGAAATGTTAGCAGTAAATACATGTAAATCAAGTGTCTTCATGTCGAAGATTAACATCAAAATTGGCTGTGTTGAAATGGAAATGAGATTAGGAGCAAGTGGGGCAATATTCAGAGGACAGGAAGTGGCTGCAACTCTCATGCTTAATGATACATTCATTCTTCACTGTTGTTTGAAAGGGAGATAATAAACAGAGGATCTTGCATGAGTGTTTATGTATTATCATTTTTATCAAACGAGTTGACTAAAATTATATGACGCCAGCCTTGGTGAGCATCATATACATTTTAGTCAATGAGTTTGATAAAAATGATAATACATAAACACGAATGTGAGATTCTATTTATCACATAAAACAAATGACAGACAAATAAGTATCCTGCATCATCACCTTCAGCCTTTATACTGTTCATGGGTCCATGTTTACAGTTGCTACCTTTCTCAAGGTTATAAACAGGATTGTGTGGTAAAGGGTTTTAAACAGTTAATGTTAAGTCTTATCCGATCAAAACCTTTAACCAAAGGGCAAAAGTTTGGACTCGTCCAGATACAAAGCATTTGAAGACGAAAGAATAAACATGGGTCAAATGGTTGAAATTCTTTTTGAAAAAAGTAAGAAATAATAAAAGGAAAAAATGGTGGCTAAAAGCCATTCCTCTTTTTCCAAATTATTTTTTAAGACACCTTCTTTCTCAGGGTCGTTAAAACTCACAGTTGTCTGGTAAAGGGTTAAGAAGCTTTCCAGTGTCTTCCAAGAGACAGGGACAGTCCATTTACTGAAATTACAACACTACATCTATCAGCATTTCTTCGAAACATTAAAGAGATCCTGAAATAAAAAAAAACGATCAGACCGTCCTTGTTATGCTTTCAGTCAAGATCCAACAGCCAAATAAATGTAATACATGTTCACGTAGATCATGTACATACATAAACATGTTGATTTACAAAATATTTATATTCAAGCTTCAATTTGAGAAGACGTATTTAGGAAATACGTGTCAAATGAAATTTTCATGAAAATGTGTGAAGGGTTAACTTGGTGTTGCTTCAATCTCAGTATCGCAATGTGGGGTGGGTGTGACCCAAGAAATGTAATGTAATTGCTTGGTACAAATTAACGCACATGTGTCATATAAAACTTTCTCTTCTCATCCATTTTTGGCCCTAATATTTACCCTTATCTTGATCAGTTGTGGATCTAGGATTTGGAATTTTACACAGGTTACATCGTTATTGAGGGCAAGTTCATTTTTTTGTCTCTATATTGGACCCGATTTATTTGATTAGGATCTCTAAAATGCATTTGCCTATCCATGATATGTTTGTTTCAAATGCAGTATCATAATTACTATACGTTTTAACTGTGTTGGAATTAATTTCCTCTTGAATTTTTCAATGTCTATTTCTTTTTTAGTTGTGACAGGGATCTTATATACACATTCTATATATATGATCCCTGGTTAAAAAATGTATGCAATTTCCATGCTGTTAACACTTTTCGGTAGTATACAACAAAACAAATAAAACAAAATGTTGCAATTGTCCAAATTTAAAAGATTTGCGAACTAGAAAAAGCTATGGCCCAACATGGCATTTGTCTTCAAAAGTGGTTTGTTTGTCCAGTGTAACTCAATACTTCCAGTGCGCCGCTTACGATAACGTGAAAATATCACTTATATCAAATGTAACTGGCAAATTGTCTATCGACAGCATAATTATGCAGACAAAAAATTAAATGTGGTACAAATGATGAGATTTGGATCAGAAAGGATAGAAAACATTGTGGGAAAAGGAGGAAATGCTGTTTTCCAGCATTTTCTTCTCCCACAGTGTTTTAAAAAGCCTCTTTCTCTAGCGTCGTTAAAACAACAGACTCATTGGTAATGGGTTAAAAAGGGTACGGCAATCTGTTATATTACCTCTTTATTTTAACCCTTTACCACACAATCCAGAGTTTTGATGACCCTGAAGGAGAAGTCTTTTGAAAAATTTGTAGGAAAGGAGAAAATTCTTCCCACAATGACTTCTGCCCATTTAAAGACATATCCAATCATTTGATCGACGCCTCTGCAAATGCTTTGGAATTGGACCAGGTGAAAATTTTGCCGTATGGTAAAAGGATAATTCTTGGGTCATAACATGCATTCTCTTCTTCATAAAGTTGATTATTTGGAGAAATTGGGCTGCAAGCCTGGGCCATTTGTAAAACATCCATGGCATGTGTTAATGAGAGATATAATTAAATGAATTACATATGTAGGTTGAATATGGATGTCAACCCTTTACAAAACAACAAAATATTTGAACTTTCAATTTTTTCAAGTGTTCACAAACAAAAAATTAAATGTGTTCTAAATGTTAAGGTTTGTGTTTGAAAGGGTAACATAGTAGGTTAAAAGGGAGACAATGCTGGTTACGAGAATTCTCTGCTTTTCCTACACTGTTTTCAAAAGCCTTATTCATCAGATTAGTTAAAACAGGGGATTGCTTGGTAAAGGGTTAAATGGGTCACATTTATAGGTTAACCCTCTACTAAACGACAAAATTTTTGACCCGTCCAAATTGAAAGCATTTGCAGACGACAAAATAAATGTGACTGAAAAATTGAAATTTGGTTTGGAAGGGGTAGAAAACATTGTAGGAAAAGGAGAAAATGCTGGTTACCAGCATTTTCCCCTTTTCCCTCTATGTTTTCAAAAGGCTTCTTTCGTAGAGTAGTTAAAAGTTGGGATTGTGTGGTAAAGAGTTAATAGAGTAAAATTAATGCACTAATGACGAAATATCAATTCATAATCAAACTATGTGATCAAATCAATACATGAATAATTCATCAGAAATATGAAAGAGGGAGGATATTTTTTTCACTTTCAGAGGAAACGTAATTTACAGTGCCATACTCATATGCAAAATTTAATAATTTTGAAACAAAAAAACCCATAAATCCTAGCTAATTGTCAAGTGTAACAAGGAACAAGAGGGCCATGATGGCCCTGTATTGCTCCACTGGCTAAAACGTACAAACCATTCACACCAAACATTATAATTCTAGGCCAAAAGTTTCCAACAAGAACACATGTAAAGTTTTCCCTACAAAAGCCCATATGAAAATTGTGATCCAAGAGCGAGTCTTACTGACCTATAATTACAACCTCGAGCTATAATTATGAGCTATAAATACTTGAATCCTGGTAGAGATTAACAAGATACAGCCACATACCCAATAATATAGGTCAAGGCCGTATGGTTATAAACAAGAAGATTTTCAAAGTTTCCTCAATAAAAACATATTTCCATTCAAGAGCTAAACTTCGAATGAATTCAGAAGAGGTCCACTAGATGAAGCTATATGCCACATTTGGTAGCCATAGGCCTTACAGTCAGGAACAAGAAGATTTTTAAAGCTTTCACTATAAAAGCCAATGGAAAGCTTGTGACCCCCGTGACAGGGCCAATTTTGAGCCCAAGCTATAATTTGAAGAATCATGGAAGAGGTCCATTAGGTGAAGCAACAAACCAAATTTAGTAGCCTTAGGCCATGTTGTTTAGAACCAGAAAATTTTAAAAGTTTTTACAACAATAAACCAATGTAAAACTAGTGACCCCAGGGTAGGGCAGGACCAACTTTGGCCCTAGGTCTATTATTTGTAGAATCTTGGTAGAGGTCCATTACATGAAGCTACATGCCAATTTTGGCAGCCCTAGGCCATATGGTTTAGAACAAGAAGATTGAAGTTTTCCCTATATAAGCCCATGTAAAAACTTGTGACCCTGGGGTGGGGCCAATTTTGGTTCCAGGCCTGTAATTTAAAGAATCTTAGTAGAGGTCCATCAGATGAAGCTACATGCCACTTTAGGTAGCCCTAGGCCTTATGGTTTAGAACAAGAAGATTTATACAGTTTTCTCAGCACAAACCCATCTAAAACCTGGGATCCACGGGGCGTGGCCAATTTTGGCCCTATGCCTATAATTTGAAGAAATTTAGTAGAGGTCCATTAGTTGAAGCTACATGCCAAATTTGATAGCCCTAGGCCTTATGGTTTAGAACAAGAAGATTTTCAAAGATTTCCAATACTTTTCATTTTTGTTGCCATGGCAACCAGAGTCTTTACAGGAATCAAATTCTTTCAAAAAGTTCTGAAGAAGACCATGTCAGGATCATTTCTGTGAAGTTTAGTCAAAACTGGATGGGTTTCAGAGATGTTTGAAATAAAAGTTAACGCACGCACAGACACATGACAGACACAGGACCATGACATAAGCTCTGCTGGCCTTTGGCCATTGGAGCTAAAAATGAAGAAAGTGTGCGTCTGGTTGCCTGAAAATTCTGAAATCTGGGAAAAACCTGAAAACTTTGACTAAAAACCTGTATCATTAACATTGCCAATACAAACAAGCACTCTGCAGAGCAGGCAGTCATTATGAACGGTAAGGAAGCTATTTAGAGCATGTCATCTTCGACCCTCTGCTGTGACCTTGAACTTGTTCACATTATGTGTGAAATTTTCCAAAATAAAATCTGGGATTCACCTGATGGGGTGCAAACACAAAATTCCAAATACACTGACAGAAGAATGTATGAAGAACCATTGGCATTATTAAACACAATATGTCCCTTTGTACAAATGAAATTACTTACAAAATGATCAAAACTCTTCTTTGAGGAAATACCAACTTACTTGGACTCCAAGTACTTACCTTTAACAAGTAGATCTGATCTTCCTGCTTCAGACATTTAAACTCTGGAATATGTTTGGCAAATTTTATTAACCTGCGTATGAATATATCTGTCATGTTAAACAGTTCATTTGCTGTATGTGGTCTCTCCACCATCTTCTTGGCCTGTAGCTCCGAATATCCGCTATCAAATACACTTTGGTACTCCAATTCTAACGCTTTTATACCCTCTTCAACGTCTGGTGGCAAGGGTCGTGGTAAATTGTCTGGAGACGGTTCCACTTTCACATTATTAGTTGAGATATTTAAGATCTGGTTCCCTGGACTACTTAAACTGTTATCCGTTGAATCAGACAAGTAGCTTGTAGTTACCTCCCCGTCACTGGTGCTCCCTTGGGGTGGGGTAACTGTATTGTTGAAGACATTTGTGTTTGGTAGTGGATACTGTGAGCTTGCAGCATATTCCATTGAATGTGGAGAGAGGCGCTGTTGCTGTTGTTCTAGTGGATGAGGTTCTGTTTTCATGAGATATGTCTCTTCACCAGTTCGGGATTTCTTTCGCCTTTTTGCTAATTGTTCATCACCTAAAATGAGAAATAATAAAGTTATATGATTAGACCCAAACACATTACTGTTACGGTTATTTTAAATCTAACACTGGTCTAACCTTACACTATAAAGACATAAATCTAACACTATACACTAGAGACACATTTTAACTCTTTACCAGACAAAAAAAATTTAGACTTTTCCGAATTAAAAGCATTTGCAGACAACGTATTAAAATCAGGCTTTTATCAAGGGATTTGTCTTTGACAGAATAGAAAACATTGTGAGAAAAGGAGAAATGCTGGCTATCAGCATTTTCTCCTTTTCCCACAATGTTTACAAAAACTCTCTTCAACACTGTTGTTAAAACTTGGGATTGTGTGGTAAATGGTCGAAGAAAATCATGTTAAAGAAAAATTGATGGAGTGGTAGTTTTTGGCACTTTCAACAGTTACTGTATTTTTTCCCTTTTTTTTTCCTTCAATGTATTCAACAGTCTTTGTCCTCAGGGTTGTTGCCAACCCCCGTAGCTCAGTCGGTAGCATACAGACTTGAGAACAGGAGGTTGCTGGTTCGATCCCAGGCTTGGCCAATTTCTTTCTGAGGATTGATGATAGTGATCGCAACAGGATTCATTCGTCTCTCACCTCTGACCATTGTTTCAACGACGGTTATGTAGGAAAGCAGCCAGTGGCTTGAAAAGAATACTGGGCGCAGTACTGGTAAAAGAAACTCTAGGAAACATGGATAGGTGCACTGGCAGCCATGATATAACTGAAATAATGTTGAAAACAGCTGTAAACACCACACAATCAACCTCAGGGTTGTGAACTCTTTACCACACGACAAAATTTTAGACTGGTCCAAATTGAAAGCATTTGCAGACTACAAAATAAATGCGAATGAAAAATTAAGACTTGTTTTGGGAAGGGTAGAAAACATTGTCGGAAAAGGAGAAAATGCTGGTTACCAGCATTTTCTCCTTTTCCCACAATGTTTTCAAAAGGCCTCTTTCTCTGGGTCGTTAAAAGTCAGGATTGTGTGGTAAAGAGTTAAAACACTGGACTGTTGGATAAAGTACTAATTGATTTGAGATGGTCATTTCAACTGTTGGAGCAACCTTACAGTTATGGTAATGACTGTTGATGTATGGTGACAGAGTCATCAAAAAACCTCATGAAATATGCAATCCCAGCTAAGTGACTTTTATTAACCCTTTCCCAAACAACAAATTTTGGACTGGTCCAAATCGAAAGAGTTTGCAGATGACAATTTTAAATCTTATGAAAATAGCAGAAAGTTATCAAAAAGGGTAGAAAACACTGTGGGAAAAGGAGAAATTGCTCGTTACAAGCAATTTCTCCTTTTCCCACAGTGTTTTCAAAAGACTTGTACTGCAGACACATGAAAACCAGGGCTTGTTTGGGAAAGAGTTAAGACAACTAACTCTTTACCAGACAACAACATCTTAGGACTTGTCCAAAATGAAAACATTTGCAGATGGTAAAATCAATTTGACTCAAAACATGAAATTTGTTTTTTGGAAGGTTAGAAAACATTGTGGAAAAAGAAAAAAAATGCTGGTTACCATCATTTTCCTCTTTTTCCACAATGTTTTCAAGGGTATTCTTGTTTAGATCTTTAAAACTTTGGACTTTTTGGTTTAACTCTTTACCACACAATCTCGAGTTTTAACGACCCTGAGAAAGAGGCCTTTTGAAAACATTGTGCGAAAAGAGAAAATGCTGGTTAACCAGCATTTTCTCCTTTTCCCACAATGTTTTCTATCCTTCCCAACACAAATTTCAATTTTACGTAACATTTATTCTGTCGACTGCAAAAGCTTTCAATTTGGACTGGTCTAAAATTTTGTTGTTTGTTAAATAGTCAAAAGGTAAAACCTGATATATAGACTTTAACTACTGTAAATATCAGCATAAATAGCATATAGAAATAAGCCATACTCTGGCAAAAGGGGGCATAATGTACCTCCGTGATGCATTATATCAAGCAAGTCATCACATATTCTGGATCCATAAAAGCCACTCTTTTTAATAATCAACTTAATCGTGAGGTAAACTGGTCGTTGGACATACAGAAAATTGACCAATAGCAAAACAAAAAGTTTTGGCTCTGGTCTCTGTGCGGACTGCGCAGGCTGATGTGGGTCAATACTTTTCGCAGATGCAATAAATTCCCTTTTCACAGAGCATGGCTCAAATATATATACCAATAGTAATCTGTTATATATTAACTCTTTACCATGCAACCAAACTTTGGACTTGTTTAAATTGAAGGCAATTGCAGACAACTAAAAAATGCAGTTCAACTGATGATTTTTGTCCTAGATAGGGTACAAAACAATGTGGAAAAAGAAAATGCTGCCAACCAGCATTTTCTCTTTTTTCCACAATGGCTTCAAAAGCTGTCTTTAATTGCAGCCAACAATTTGACTGTGGTGCTAATGATAGAAAACATCGTGGGAAAAGGAGAAAACGCTGGTTACCAGCATTTTGTCCTTTTCCAATGTTTTCAAAAGGTTTCTTTCATAGGGTTGTTAAAAATCGGGATTGTGTGGTACAGAATTAAGTCCCATCTAGAAAATGGAGCGGTCAGTTTTCTATTTTCCCAACCTATCTGTTGGTTTCTGGCTATAGTATAAATTGGTGAATGTATATCAAGATCAGAATTTAACATCATATGCAGTCTGATCTAGATCTTTCCTGGTTAACCCTTCACCACACAATCCCAAGATTTAAAGACCCTTAGAAAAAGGCCTTTTAAAAACAATGTGGGGAAAGGAGAAATGTTGGTAACCAGCATTTTCTTCCTTTCCCACAATGTTTTACCTATTTTCAAAAGCAAATTCAAAATGCTGGTTACCACAAGCTTTCAAAGGCCTTTTCTGATACTGGTAAAATTCAGGATTGTATTGTACAGTATTACGGTAATTCTGGAATGTCTTGAACAGTATTAATCAACTCCTTGGCCCATCTTTACCAAAATACTCATATTAACATTTTTATTCTCAAGAATTTTCCAGTTTCTGATTGGCTAAAAAAAATGAGTTCAATGATCCACAGGATAAAGGTTTTTAAAAACATCGTTAGAAAAGAAGACAATGCCAGTGGCCAGCATTTCCTCCTTTTCTCACCATGATTTCCACTCTTTCAAAGTACGAGGGACACTTTTTAAGTTCGTAGAGTAAGCCTATAACTTTTTAACGCAATTATGAAATTGCACGATTTTTTACACAGAACTTGCGTAATCATTCCTCTCTCGAACGGTGCCACGGTATGCGGTGTACGAGGTCCACGTGCGCGCTGCGCTGGGTATTTTCAGCACGTGGTTTTATACACTATAGTAAAATATAGCGTTCAATATGGATGTAAAAATCTGTGAACAGAGGGCATATTGTAAGATTCGAGCACAGCTCGGGTTTCCGCTAACAGAAATTCATGCTGATTTGCAAAAAGTTTATGGGAATGGTGCTTTAAAATATGCTACAGTTTGCAAGTGGGTACGTCGTTTTAATGATGGTCGGGAGTCAATTGAAAATGACCCTCGGGTGGGTAGGCCGGTTTCTGTTTTGACAGAAAAGAACATTGCTACTGTGAAAACGTTGATTGAGGAAGACGCACGTTATACCGTGCAAGAGATAGAAGAATTAAGTGGCATTCATTCGTCAAGTGTTTTGAAGATCTTACGTGAACGACTTGGGCTACGTAAGATCTGTGCGCGTTGGGTGCCCCATTTGCTCACTGACGAGCAGAAACAGAGTCAGGTTAGACTTGCATCGCAAGTTATAGAAAATATGATAAATGTGACCCACGTCGTTTGGAAAAGATAGTTACAGGTGATGAAACCTGGATCTATCATTTTCAACCCGATTTTAAGGCTAAAAATAAGGTTTGGGTTTCATCTGAGGGCGACAGACCTGTCATTGCGGGCCGTTGCAAAACATCAAATCGCATGTTGTATGCGATATTCTTTGATTCGAAAGGTCCAGTCCTTCACATTCCAGTCCCGAAAGGTAGTTCTGTCACTGGAAAGTTTTACAGAGAAAGTGTTCTTACTCAACTTGTTAATTTCTATCAGAAACGCAGACCGCGCACCGGTGTCTGCAGCATCAAATTACTCCATGATAACGCACCAGCCCATAAATCTGCTACGGTACAGGAATATCAGAAAGAATCTGGGCTCGATGTCTTAGATCATCCCCCATACAGCCCTGACCTGTCCCCCTGTGACTTTTGGTTGTTCCCAAGACTAAAGGAAATGCTGGCAGGGCACCGTTTTGAATCCCGTTGTGGTATAGGCAGTGCGGTCTACCAGTGTCTCCAACATATACCTAAAGAGGACTACCGGGCGGCGTTCCGGAAATGGGTCGATCGCATACCGTAACACCATTCGAGAGAGGAATGATTACGCAAGCTCTGTGTAAAAAATTGTGCAACTTCATAATCGCGTTAAAAAGTTATAGGCTTACTCTACGAACTTAAAAAGTGTCCCTCGTAAAATCCCATCAAATGAGATATACCTTCTTTGTTGTCTGCAAATGTTTTTAATTTTGACAGGACTTATAGTTTGTTGTGTTTTGGAGAAGAGTTTATGAGGATAGACAGCCTGCTGCTTAACCCTTTACCACTTAATCCCGACTTTTAATGACCCTGAAGAAAAAGCCTTTTGAAAACATTGTGGGAAAAGGAGAAAATGCTGGTAACCAGCATTTTCTCCTTTTGCCACAAAGTTTTCTACCCTTCCCAAAACAAATTTTAATTTTTGAGCTACATTTGATTTGTCGTCTGCAGCTGCTTTCAATTTGGACCATTCTAACATTCTGTCGTTTGGTAAAGATTTAACTCGTTACCAAATGACAAAAATGTAGACTTACTAAACTGAAAGCCTTTGCAGATGACAATTTAAAAGGGGCTCAACTAAAAGCAATTGCGATTCACAAGGTTGAAAACATTGTGGGAAATGGAGAAAATGCTGGTTACCAGCATTTTCTCCTTTTCCCGCAATGTTTTCAAAAGTCTTCTCTCTCAGGGTCATTAAAACTCGTGATTGTGTGGTAAAGAATTAAAAAGCCTCAATGTCATATAAGATCCTGGAGAAAATACTCCAGGGACACACGGATATCTACACTGGCCATTATGTGATATATCCAGTGAAATACAGTTGGAAACAATGTAACCACCCTGAGATATATCAAGACAAAAACCAGTCAGTCTAGTTTTCTTCAGTGAATAACATTCACTGATGCATTGAACTTTCCCTTTGTACAACCCAGCCTTTTAATGACCTTGAGGAAAAAGGCTGTTGAAAATATTGTATGGAAAGTAGCAAATACTGGTAACAAGCATTTTCTTCTTATCCAACATAGTTTTCTATCCATCAACAGACAAAACCCATCATTTGAGCTACAGTAGTTTTATATTCTGTAAATACTTCCAAAAAGGATAATTCTAGAAACTGGTTGTCTGGGAAAAAGTTATTTCAATCTTCCAGAGTTATTTCACCAGGAATTTATGCCTAAAACCACACAGGAAACTTAAAAGTCAAAAGCCAGCAATCTTATCATAACATCAATCTTCACAGCCTTTATGTGCCCAAACAAAAACTATTCACTCACCAAACCAAAAACTCAACTCATCCTAACCCAAAGCATTTGCAGGCAACACTCTTAACCCCTAGAATGCCGAATAAACCTATCAGACATTTTCATCCCAGAAATACGACCCAAATAATTGCAATTTCATGGTTGCTTTTGTCTATAGTGATTCAGCAAAGCGGACAGTGTAAATAAAAGATCAGACTGCATGTTTTGTGCAGCCAGATCTTCATCTTCACTGGCCACAAACGCAACCTATAGTCATGAAAGGTGCTTTAAGGGTTAATATTGCCATAAAGATTGAAGTTGGCTTTAATAGGGTTTACCAGCATTTTCTCCTTTTCCTAAATTGTTAAATTCAACAGTCTTCTATCTAACACTTGTGATTCTGTGGTAAAGGGTAAAGGCTTTAACCTTTAATCTTGAGCTTCCACGAGAAAGACGGCTTTTGAAAACATTATCAGAAAAGGAGAAAATACTGGTTCAACATTTTCTCCTTTTCCTACAACATTTTCTACCCTATCAAAGACAGAAATCATAATTTGAACTGTATTTTATCTGTCATCTGCAAATGCTTTCATGTTAGTAGATCCAAAATTTTGTTGTTTGGAAAGGGGTTAAACAAGAAATCTATATTAGACAATTTGAATGCAAACAGAAAGAATAGCAAATGTAACTGAAAGTGTAATCTGATCTTGGTGCTATCAGTAATTTTATTTGTCTGTTATTTTTCACAATGTACATGTGCACTTACAGCAGCAGTGTTGAAAAAAACATTAACCCTTTACCACACAACAAAATTTTAGACCTGTCCAAATTGAAAGCATTTGCAGACGACAATTTCACTGTGGCTGAAATAGTGCAATTTTTGTTTGATAGGGTAGAAAACATTGTGGGAAAAGGAGAAAATGCTGGTTACCAGCATTTTCTCCTCTTCCCACAATGTTTTCAAAAGGCTTCTTTCCCAGGGGCGTCAAAAGGCGGCATTGTGTAGTAAAGGGTTAAGGCACCATCGTCTATTTTATTCCATACTCTTTAGCTACATTTCTATTCATTGTTTAAATCTATATACCAGCTGGCAAATTTTAGATTTGTCCAAATTCAAAGCATTTTGCAGAAGACAATTTATGTAACTCAAAATGTACATTTTTATGACTTGTTGCATTTGCCCCCACTATGAGGACTGCACAAAACAGGTGTGATCTAGATCTACTCTTAGACATCTATTTTGAGGTGCTTTGGCTATGAAAAAGCTGTAATATTTCAACATGTTTCCTTTTTACTTGTCTTAGATTATCCTTGTTGTTTATTTGGCACTTTTAAACTCTTACAAAATGACAACATTTTGGTCTCAACCCATAATCATAAGCATTTGCAGACAACAAAATATCTATAGCACAAAAGATGACTTCCATCCTTGATAGGGTAGAAAACATTTTAAGAAAAGGAGAAAATGCTGGAGATCAGAATTTTCTCTTTTTCGCACCATGTTTTCAAAAGCCTTCTCCTCAAGGTCGTTAAAACTCGGGATTGTGTGTGGTGAAGGATTAAGGTTAAATATGACTAAAATGAACAGATTTATCCTTTGAAAGGGTGGACAAAGTTGTGGAAAAAGGAGTAAATGTTGGTTACAAGCATTTTTTCCCCTTTTCTCTCAATTTTTTCAAATTCCTTCTTCTGTGGAGTTCTAAAAACTGGGGATTACTTGGGAATGGGGTCAGCATAACAGCCAATCATGAGAGCAGTAAATACATGACTGCAATGGAATGAGCCTCAAATGATAGGATTTCACTTGGAAAGCACTGAAAACATGAAGGGAATACCTGGTATGCTGGTTACTAGCTTTTATCTTTTTCCAAGAATGTTTTGAAAATCTTTCTGCGGTACAATCAGAAACATAAGATTCTTTCCATAAAGGGTTTAAGTCTTTACCAAACGATATAAATTTGGTGTTTGCCAAATGAAAAGCATTTGCAGGCGACAATTTAAATGTCGCTTCAATTATGATGTTTGACTGTGAAAGAATAGAAAACATTGTGAGAAAAGGAGAAAATGCTGGCTACCAGCATTTTCTTCTTTTCCCATAATGTTTTCATTGGACTTCTTCCTCAGGGTCTTTAAACTCTGGGTTGTGTGGTAAAGGGTTAAGAGTTGTTGAGCCAATCATGAAAGTAATAAATAGTACTGAAAAGTTTTGCTGCTTCTGTTTGGCAGGCTTTCAAATATTCATTTGATGAGCTTGTTCAATGAAATATTTTCTTCTTGTCTATCATAATGCCTTTCTAAGTAATACCACTTGTTTCCAGGTGTAACAACTTTCTAACATTGAAAAAAAAAATGTTTGAAAACTTAACAAATCTGTAGCAGATAAGGTGAAAAAATGTTAAGATTTAATTAAATGTCTGTCTTAATTTCCAATTCCAGGCTGATCAACTCCTTACAAGAGGACATAGTGTTAAATTTGACTTGTTCAAATTGAAAGTATCAACAGACCACAAATGAAATGTGGCTACAATAATGGAATTCACTCCTGAAAGAGTGAACAAGAGGGCCATGATGGCCCTGGATCGCTCACCTGAGTCCATAGGCGAAATTTCACTCCAGGGTCATGATGACCCAATTTAAAACTCATCTGACATATTGTTAAGACAATTGTCAGGTCAATTGAGCTGAAAATGTGGCCTCATGAGTGTCCAAAATGTATTTCTTCAATTTGACCTAGTGACCTAGTTTATGACCCTATGTGACCATATTTCAAACTCATCCGAGATATTATCACAAACACCCTGACCAATTTTCAGGGCAATTGAGCAAGAATTGTGGCCACTAGAGCACCCACAAAATTTCTTTAAATCTGACCTAGTGACCTAGTTTATGACCCCATGTGACCAAATTTTGAACTCATCCAAGATTTTATCAAGACAAACATGCTGATCAATTTTCAGGTCAATTTAGTAAGAATTGTAGCCTCTAGAGCTCCCACAAAAAATTTCTTTTAGTTGACCTTGTGACCTAGTTTATGACCCAAGGTGACCAAAATTAACACTCATCTGAAATTTCATCAAGAAAAACATTCTGACCAATAAATGCAATAAATGTGGCCTATAAAGTGCCCACAAGGTATTTCTTTAATTTGACCTTGTGACCTAGTTTATGACCCAAGGTATCCCAAATTCAAACTCATCCGAGATTTTATTTAGACAAAGATTCTGACCAATTTTCATCACAATTGAGCAATAAATGTGGCCTCTAGAGTGCCCACAAGGTATTTCTTTAATTTGACCTAGTGACTTACATTATGTCCCCAGGTGACCAAATTTTCAAGTTATCCAAGATTTCATCAAGAGAAACATTCTGACCGATTTTCAGGTCAATTGAGCAATAAATGTGGTCTCTAGAGTGCCCACAAGGTATTTCTTTAATTTGACCTAATGACCAAGTCTATGACCCCAACTTGTCCGAGATTTAATTAAGACAAAAATTCTGACTAATTTTCAAGTCAATTGAGCAAACAATATGGCCTCTAGAATGTCCACATGGTATTTCTTTGATTCCACCTAGTGACCTAGTTTATGACCCCAGGTGACCCAATTTTGAACTCACCCGAGATTTAATTAAGACAAACATTCTGACCAATTTTTAAAATGTGGCCTCTGGAGTGCCCACAAGGTATTTTTTCAATTTGACCTAGTGACCTACCTTATGACCCCAGATGACCCAATTTCAAAGTCATCTGAGATTTAATTAAGACAAACATTCTGACCAATTTTCAAGTTAATTGAGCGAAAAATGTGACTTCTAGAGTGCCCACAAGGTATTTCTTTAATTTGACCTAGTGACCTAGTTTTTGACCCCACATGACCCAATTTCGAACTCATCCGAGTTTTTATCAAGACAAACATTCTGACCAAGTTTCATGAGTATATGACTGAAAATGTATCCTCTAGAGCACACACAAGGTTTTCCTAAGATTTGACCTGGTGACCTAGTTTTTGAATTGAGGTGACCCAGTTTCAAACTCATCCGAGAATTTATCAAGACAAAGATTCTGACTTAGTTTCATTAGTATGGGACTGAAAATGTGGCCTCTAGAGCGCACACAAGGTTTTTCTAAGATTTGACCTAGTGACCTAGTTTTTGACCCCACATGACCCAATTTTGAACTCGTCCGAGATTTTATCAAGACAAACATTCTGACCAAGTTTCACAAGTATCTGACTGAAAATGTGACCTCTACAGCTCACACAAGGTTTTTCTAAAGGTTTTTCTAAGATTTGACCCAGTGACCTAGTTTTTGACCCCACATTACCCACTTTCAAACTCGTCTGAGATTTTATCAAGACAAACATTCTAACCAAATTTCACCAGTATCTGACTGAAAATGTGGCCTATACAGCGTACAATAGGGTTTTCTAAGATTTGACCTAGTTTTTGACCCCACATAACCCAATTTCGAACTCGTCCGAGATTTTATCAAGACAAACATTCTGACCAAGTTTCATGAGGATCGGACTGAAAATGAGGCCTCTAGAGCGTACACAAGGTAAAAAGTTGACGACGGACAACGCATGACGGACGATGGACGCCGGACACAGCACGATCACAATAGCTCACCATGAGCAACTTTGTGCTCAGGTGAGCTAAAAATCAATGAAGGAAAATGAGTAAAGGCTGGTTTCCAACAATTTCACCATTTTCCAAGATGCTTTCAAAAGCCTTCTCTCTCAAAGTTGTTTAAACAAAGGAATTATTGATAAAGGTTTTTAACTCCTAAACATACAACAAAATTTTAGACTTGTCCAAATTCAAAGCATTTTGCTGACCATATATAAAATGAAGCTACAAAGATGATTTCTGTCTTTGAAATTGTAAAAAAACATTGCAGGTAAAAGAGAAAATGCTGGTTATCAGCATTTCCTCCTTTTCTCACAATATTTTCAAAAGCTTTCTCTCACGGTCGTTAAAACTCGAGATTGTGTAATAAAGGTTAAACCTCAGTATCACCTCAACAAACAATGCAAGGCAGCACACTTATTATCAGTAATTCAGAAAAGGTCCTTCTAAAATACAGAAAATCAACATAAAATATGATTTAAAACATGAACATCTGTGATAGTATTGCAAATTGAAAATACTTCACTGCAATCAATTCACAGGTGAATGAAATTTCCCTGATTCCATCTGTGAGAAGAAATAAAACACATTCTGACCTATTTTCTTTCTTACATTGATACTACTGATGTAAGGTCTATTAAACTCTTTGCCAAACAACAATATTTTAGGCTTGTCCAAATTGAAAGCATTTGCAGAAGACAAAATAAATGTGACCCAAAATTTGAAATTTGTTTTGGGAACGGTAGAAAACATTGTGGGAAAAGAAGAAAATGCTGGTTACCAGCATTTTCTCCTTTTCCCACAATGTTTTCTACAGGCTTATTTCTCTGGGTCGTTGAAAGTCCGTATTGTGTGGTTGGTATTAGAAGCAAAGGACAGCCTATTATGCCTTAACTCTGTACCAAATGACAAAACTTTAGAATCATGAAAATTGAAAGGTTTTGCAGCTGACAAACTATATATGGCTCAAATTGTGGAATTTGTCTCTGAAAGATAAAAATATTGTAGGAAACGGAGAAAATGCTGGTCACCAGCCTTTTCTTTTTTTCCAACAATGTTTTCAAAAGACTTCTTCCTCAATGTCTTTAAAACTCCGGATTGTGTGGTAAAGGGTTAACTAATGAAACCCTTTACCGTACATTCTGTAGTTTAGCAACTCTAACGAAGAAAGCTCTTGAAAACAGTGTGGGAAAAGAACATACAGGTAACCAGCATTTTCTCCTATTTCTAAAATCTTTACTCCCGTTTAACCCTTTACCATACAATCCCAACTTTTAACGACCTAACAGGGAAGCCTTTTGAGAACATTGTGGGAAAAGGAGAAAATGCTAGAAACCAGCATTTTCTCCTTTTCCCACAACGTTTTCTACCCTATCAATGACAGAAATTATCATTTTAGCAACATGTGATTTATCGTCTGCAAATGCCTTCAATTTGGTTCAGTCCAAAATTTTGTCGTTTGGTAAAGAGTTAACCCTTTACCAAACAACAAAATTTTAGACTTGACCAAATTGAAAGCATTTGCAGACGACAAATTAAGTGTAGCTTTAATTGTGATTTATGTATTGGGTAGGGTTTAAAACATTGTTTGAAAAGGAGAAAATGCTGGTTACATTTTCTCCTTTTCCCACAATGTTTTCAAAAGGATGCTTTCTCAAGGTCGCTGAAAGTCGGGATTGTGTGGTAATGGGTTAAAAGACAAATTCATCAAAAGAGCAACATGTCTGTCACCTACAATTGTTTTCAATACGGAACACTCTAAAATTTCCTTGCCGAAAAGAGTTTAGCACCAGGTCTGTTATGTAACAATCTTGCCAAAACAACCTCCACAAATTATTGCTGTATCTATTATGGCCTCTAAAGGTAGATCTAAATCACTCAGGATACTACAGGTAAATAACCTTGATTTACTTAATTTTATAGTTGCGCAAGTGCAGCTAGGCTAAAAAACACTTGTTAAATGTAAAAAATTAGTTGCTTGTGCTTTATATTAATGAATTAAAGATACATCCTTACAGCCAGAGAGAAACAAAAGTTTAAACATGACATAGTGTAGAATGGCTAAGAATTTAGCCAGCTGTGTAAACATAGATAAATTACCAATATATATGGTGTAAGGGATCTGAAGAAACTCAAGGGATTTGTCTTCGATTTAAAACTGGAAATGAAAACAGTGATTTCTTTGAAGACCTCCAGAAAATGAAATGCATTATTTATTGGTTATAATCTGTGCAAACTTGCAACCGTTGGAGGTAACCTTTGGCATAAAGATACAAGAATGATATAATGGATTAAAAACTGGCTGAAAATGAGTATAGAAGTATTTTTTTAAGATACTAACAGCCATACAGTGTAAACAGAAATGTGTTCATATTGACATGGATGCCCCAATATATCAGCAATATCTATGGCCCCAAAGAATGAAAAGAAGTTTCAGAATTGCTATTGGAAATGAATCTTGGTCAGGATAACGTCCATTCAAAATTGTAAACAATAGGGGATTGGTTTTTTCGCAAGTCATTTGCATATACCCCCATATTTCTTTTGGCAAAAATGCTAAATGTTAGTTAATTTACACATAAGAAATTTACATTTTTACAGTCTTTGAAATCATTCCACTGCAATCTCGATATAAAACTCCAACATCCTTGAGTAAATTGCTGTTGGGCTCTTGTGACATAGATTGTTGTGACAGAACGTCTGTGTAGAGTATCTCGACTCCACTTTCCATTTACATCAATATGCAAGGTGAAGGTCATACAGAGTCACGTGACAAGCATTATGCGATATCCTCAACTGAACGAGTGGATAGTCGCCAAGTCCAAAATAGCATTTTCTATCTATTGTAATCTATGCAATCTCGCAACCGCAAGGTGTAATATTTGTCATGAAGCCACAAAAATGACTACGAAATATCGACAGAATGGGTTATATTTGTCTTAAAATGAGTACTGAAGGAACTTTTAAGTATAAAGATTGTGCCCTGATTAACTCCTTATCGCACAATGCTGGGTTTTAACAGCCTTGAGTAAAAAGGCATTCAAAAACATTGTGAAACAAGGTATTTTACCACTTGAAAGTAAAACTGTATCATTCTTGCCACAATATAATTTGCTGTCTGCAAATGCTTTCAATTTGTTCAAGTCTTAAAGTTTGGCAGTATGGTAAAGATTTAAGGAGCTGGTTCTTGTAGGATAACTATGTTCATTGAGGCAGATTTGTATGCTATAAATGGGAAAACAAAGGTATCAAAAATACAGTGTGACCCTGATACAATGACTTAGTTCTGTCATGCTACACATTGTCATATTATAACAATTATTCACACAATCATTTTTGAAATACCATCATGTTGGGCAAAGTTGGTTAGACATTAACATACATTATTATCAGTGTCGAAAATGCAATGAACATGTGCAGTGTCACCTTTAATCTTTTACCTTGGATTTTGAACATGACTTTTTGTCTTGTCAGAACTATTATCAATGCCAAATAGTTTTGAAATCCCACCATGCAGGACAAAATTATGGGTCAAACATATTTTCAGCATGTTTCACTAGAGCCCAGGCACAAAGTGTAAGCCTTCTGTGTGATGTTGACCTTTCAGCTTAAGAAACAGGGTTGTTGCACACAACACATCACTTTGTGATGACAATAATTTCTGCCGTATGATTTTCAAATCCCATCATGCTGGACATGCTCATGGTGGATAAAAATCGGATTGACTGGTAAAGGGACCTGAACACTAGCACTCCACACTTTAGTTGTGCATCAAAATAATTTTGTCATCTCCACATCCTTTCAATTTGGACAAATCTAAAATTTTGGGTGTGGGCAAGAGTTAACAATCCTTAGGGAGAAGACTTTTGAAAACATTGTCAAATCAGCATTTTCTCCTTTACCAACAACATTTTCTGCCCTTTCAATAACAAACTGTATCTTTTTAGCCACATGTAACTTGTTGTCTGCAAATGCTTTTAACTTAAATTTAAAAACATTTGTCATCTGGTAAAAAGTTAACAATGCCTCTCCTCTCTATGATGTATTATCAGTGTGACATGCATGTAACTCTCTACCACACGACAAAATGTTAGCCTTGTCTAAATTGAAAGCATTTACACGACAACAAAATCAATATCACTCAAAACATGAAATTTGTCTTTAATAGGGTAGAAAACATTGTGGAAAAAGGAAGAAATGCTGGTTACCAGCATTTTCTTATTTTCCAACAATGTTTTCAAAAGCATTCTTCCTAAAGGTCATTAAAAGTTGAGACTGAGTGGTAAAGGGTTACGGACTCTAGCATGTGCAGAAGTTAAAGATTAAATATTTCAAGGACAGAGTAGATGTGAAAAATTATCAAAACTACGTTGGTGTCTGCAGCAATGGCTTCTCAAACGTCTTTACACACACCTAACCCTTTATCAGACAATAGAATAAGACTCATGCAATGGGGGGGGGGCATTCTTCAGTTATTTCCCTTGATTCCTCTCCTCTACTGTATTGGTCCTGATAAGAGGATAACTTGGATTTTTTCCTTGATTTTGCTTCAAATTACATGGGGACCTTTTATATAATCATAAATCAAATTTTTTTATAGCAACATCCACAAGGGAATCAATGATAAAAACAAAGGAACACAGGAAAAAGGACCAATCTTGTATTTGGTTACCTTTACTCTTTATCTGGCAAGGGAGATAAATTTACATACACGAATGCCTCCCCACTCGAAAACGTTTAGATGACCATATTGGATGTGGCTATAATGATGGGGATACAAGTTTGTCTTTGAAAGGGTGGTAAATGTACAAAAAGGACAAAATGCAAAATATCCACATGCAAAGGCCTTCCAACAACCAGCTGTATTTGGACTGTTTTCTTAAATTCCAAATTTTGAATTTTGTCTGTCTGATATTCTAAGGGTTATAATTTTTCATCATAAGAAATAATTCCATAGAGAAACACTCTACAATATATCATGTACAGAAACACTCTCTTTTTTTTTTTTCAATATTTTGGCCAATGGCCTTTATCAAAGGCCTTTATGTTCTGTTTCTAGAGAAAGGCTGTTGGCCAAAATAGTGAAAACAGACTGGATTATAATTTATTTTGCAGTCCAAGGATTAAGTCTCGGTCCAGTCAGTCAATACTTACTGAGAATCCAATCTTTCTTCATCCCAACTTCAAAACATTTCTTCAACCGACATCCAGAACAGAATTTTCTAGTATGAGGATCAAGTTTACAATTCCCTTCAAAGCTGCAGGCAAACACCTGAAAAAAAAAAATCGGGTTCGTATTTACCAAGGTTCTCAAGAACATTCTTTGTCGAATTCTGGAGTTAGAAAGTAACACAAATTCTGATTGGCTAAACCAAATACTTCAAATTCAGAAAATTCTTGAGAATCAAACTTAAAGGTTACTCTTAAGAATGGTTGGTGAATATGAACCAAGGAATAGTTTTAATCCTTGTTTGATGTCAACCTTTACCAAACAATATGATGTTTTAACTCTACTACATTGCAAAATTTTAGACTAGTCCAAATTGAAAGCATTTGCAGATGACAAAAATAAAAATGGCTGAAAAATTGAAATTTGTTTTGGGAAGGGTAGAAAACATTGTGGAACAAGAGCGGCAAATTGTCGCAAGATACGCCCGTCTTACCCCAAGTTGTAAAGTTGGGGCATAATAATGATAAAGGGGAGGTATAGAAAAATAGTAGTGCAGAATATTTTTTTTACTGTTGATTGAAGATAATGGCAGTGTATTTGTGTTGACGGAACTCTTGTTTATACACTTTATGTTGATATCCATAGATACGATAGTGTTGAATTTAAGCCTGAAAAATGACTAAGGACAATAAGAAAAAGTTAAGGAAGCAATAGTTATGTTTCTAATAATCTGAGATGTATGCATCACTGAAATTTCATATACATAGGTAGTGTAGTAAGAGAGATATGCTGCTGACAAAATTTAAGTATGAAAAAGAAGAAAGGGCAATTACTCATAAGGAAGGAAGATTTATTCTTTGTGTACACTGCACCCCATATGATTACAACAAACACAACTGTCAAATTTAAAGTTAATAGGTTTTAAGATGTGTAAGTTATGCTACCTGGATGCCTGTACGCCATGGCTGATCCCATAATACATCCTGTCTTGAAAGGGTGCATAAAAAATAAGCAATTTATATTTCATGTGCACTGCACTACCCCTTGATGAGATGTATCCAGCCCTAAAATTTCATAACCCGAGGTAGTATATTTTGAGAGATATGCATCATACAAAATTCAAGTTCGAAAAAAAAACAAGAAAGGGCAATAACTGAAAAATTAAGCAAGCAAGAGTTGAAATTTATATGCACAGCACTTCCCGTTGATGGAATGTATCCACGCATGAAATTTCATATCCTTAGCTAGTATAGTTCTGAAGATATGCACTGGACAAAATTAAAGTTTCAAAATAAAGAAAGAGCAATAAGTCAAAAATTAAGCAAGAGTTATGGTTCATGTGCACTGCACTCCCAGTTGATGAGATCTATCTACGCATGAAATTTCATAGCCATAGGTAGTATAGTTTTGGAGATATGCTTGAGACAAAATTCAAGTATGAAAATAAGTCAAAAATTAAGGAAGGAAGAGTTATGATTCCTGTGCACTGCACTCCCCCTTAATGAGATGTATGCAGGCATGAAATTTCATAACCCTAGGTAGTATAGTTTTGGAGATATTCAACGGAGAAAATGCAAGTATGAAAAAGAAGAAAGGGCAATAACTGAAAAATTGAGGAAGCAAGAGTTATGATTCCTGTGCACTGCACTCCCCCTTAATGAGATGTATGCAGACATGAAATTTCATAACCGTAGGTAGTATAGTATTGGAGATATTCACCAGACAAAATTCAAGTATGAAAAACAAGAAAGGGCAATAACTCAAAAATTAAGGAAGCAAGAGTTATGATTCCTGTGCACTGCACTCCCCCTTGATGAGATCTATCCATGCATGAAATTTCATAACCCTAGGTAGTATAGTTTTGGAGATATGCTCCGGACAAAATTCAAGTATGAAAAACAAGAAAGGGCAATAACTCAAAAATTAAGGAAGCAAGAGTTATGATTCCTGTGCACTGCACTCCCCCTTGATGAGATCTATCCACTCATGAAATTTCATAACCCTAGGTAGTATAGTATTGGAGATATTCACCAGACAAAATTCAAGTATGAAAAACAAGAAAGGGCAATAACTCAAAAATTAAGGAAGCAAGAGTTATGATTCCTGTGCACTGCACTCCCCCTTGATGAGATCTATCCACTCATGAAATTTCATAACTGTAGGTAGTATAGTTTTGGAGATATTCACCAGACAAAATTCAAGTATGAAAAACAAGAAAGGGCAATAACTCAAAAATTAAGGAAGCAAGAGTTATGATTCCTGTGCACTGCACTCCCCCTTGATGAGATCTATCCACTCATGAAATTTCATAACTGTAGGTAGTATAGTTTTGGAGATATTCACCGGACAAAATTCAAGTATGAAAAACAAGAAAGGGCAATAACTCAAAAATTAAGGAAGCAAGAGTTATGATTCCTGTGCACTGCACTCCCCCTTGATGAGATCTATCCACTCATGAAATTTCATAACCCTAGGTAGTATAGTATTGGAGATATTCACCGGACAAAATTCAAGTATGAAAAACAAGAAAGGGCAATAACTCAAAAATTAAGGAAGCAAGAGTTATGATTCCTGTGCACTGCACTCCCCCTTGATGAGATCTATCCACTCATGAAATTTCATAACCCTAGGTAGTATAGTATTGGAGATATTCACCAGACAAAATTCAAGTATGAAAAACAAGAAAGGGCAATAACTCAAAAATTAAGGAAGCAAGAGTTATGATTCCTGTGCACTGCACTCCCCCTTGATGAGATCTATCCACTCATGAAATTTCATAACCCTAGGTAGTATAGTATTGGAGATATTCACCGGACAAAATTCAAGTATGAAAAACAAGAAAGGGCAACAACTCAAAAATTAAGGAAGCAAGAGTTATGATTCCTGTGCACTGCACTCCCCATTGATGAGATCTATCCACACATGAAATTTCATAACCGTAGGTAGTATAGTTTTGGAGATATGCTCCAGACAAAGAACTGGATGCCGCCCGCCCACCACGGGTGATCCCATAATACGTCCCGTCTTCGACGGGCGTATAAAAAGGAGAAAATGCGGGTTACCAGCATTTTCTCCTTTTCCCATAATGTTTTCAAAAGGCTTCTTTCTCAGGGTCGTTAAAAGTCGGGAAAGAAGCCTTTTGAAAACATTGTGGGAAAACGAGAAAATGCTGGTAACCAGCATTTTCTCCTTTTTCCACAATGTTTTCTACCCTTTCCAAAACAAATTTCAACTTTTTGGTCACATTTATTTTGTCTGCATATGCTTTCAATTTGGACCAGTCTAAAATTTTGTCATTTGGTAAAGAGTTAAGTGAAAATGGTGTTTTGTTTTTTATAGGGCTGAACTCTTTACCAAACAACAAAATTTTAGGCTAATCCAAATTTATATCATTTGCATACAACAACATAACTCATTTTGAGAAGGCTAGAAAACACTGTGGGAAATGGAGAAAATGCCAGTTACCAGCATTTTCTCCTTTTCCCACAATGTTTAAAAAGCTTTCTTTCTCAGGGTCGTTAAAAGGAGGGATTGTGTGGTAAAGGGTTAATACAGCTTAATACTGTACTCCAATTACATATTGCAACACCTCATCTGTTCTCATATTTCCTTGAAGCCCCTGCTCCAACATTTATTTTTTCAAGAATGCCCTTCAGCAGAAAAAAGGTAAACAAAATTGCCAAGTACTCAACACCTCAGTCAAGGTCTGTACTGACAAAGTCTGGAGGATTAATTGATTTATGACCTTTCACTTGTTTTCAACATTATTTCAGGTTTATCACAGCAGCCAGACTTACTGCACCTATCCATGCATTCCTGGAGATTCTTTTTCCAGTACTATGCACAATATTCTTCCCAAGCCGACTTGAGAACAGGAGGCCACTGGTTCAATCCCAGGCTTGGCCAATTTCTTTCCGAGGATTGATGATAGTCATCGCGACCGGATTCATTCCTCTCTCACTGCCGACCATTGTTTCGACAATGGTTATGTAGGAAAGCAGCCAGTGGCTTGGAAAGAATATTGTGCGGAGTACTGGTAAAAGAAACTACAGGAAAGCATGGATAGGTGCCGTGGCTGCCGTGATATAACTGAAATAATGTTGAAAACGGCATTAAACACTAGACAATCAATCAGTCAATCTTCCCAAGCCCCTCGCTGCTTTCCCACATAACCATAGAGAAAAACAATGTCAGTGGTGTCAGAGCAGAATGGATCCTGCCACAATGATTTTCATCAATCCTTGAATAGAAATTGGGCAAGCTGGGGATCTGAACCAGCCAACTCTTGTTCTCAGGTCCTGTACACTACTAGAGTTCTGGAGCTCCGCAAAAGTCTGGGGGAAACAAACATTACAGGTGATTTATATCGGCTATACAATTTGTTGTACACACATGCAATAAATTGTTTCCATTATTTACCTTCAGCAGACATCTTTGTTTCTTTCCTGCAAGACAACTTCTGAAAACAATATGACCACAAGAGAAATTGTAATCAGCAATTTCTCCTTTGCAGCAGTATTTTCAAAACTGTAACACCTTAACCCTATACCACATGACAAAATTTTAGAATTGTCCAAATTCAAAGCAGTTGCAGATGACAAATAAACGTGCCTTAAAGGATGGGATATGTCTGTGATAGGCTAGAAATCTTGATGGGAAAAGGTGAAAATGCTGGTAATGCCCCTATCAGACTACGACACCGATTCCCACGAATTGTCACGAATTGATAAAATTTAGGATTCGTGGAGTTTCGTGAATTTTCTTGCCTTTATGTGATGACTTACGAATCTGTAACGACACAGATACGATAGCATTACGAATATTCGGCAGAATCGGCTGGAATTGCATGAATACTTGCAAGATTTCATTACGATTTCATTACCATTACACGAATTTATTGGGGGAATACGGCACAAAAGTTTGGGAATCAATTACGAATATGCCGACAGCATATACGAATCATGCACGAATAAAAGAAAATTCGTGATTGTTCTTGACAATTCTTGATATTTTCTGTCAAGATAGTTATAAAAAGCCATGTACCCCTGCTTGTCAGTCACTTTCAACATGAATGTTCATCGAAGTAGAGTCGTAGTTTTGGCTTTGCAAATGGAGTATCACCATCAGCTGCTGATAGCTAGAAGGCGAATACTCCAAAGAAGGAGGAGAAGAGACCGTGGTTGATGGATTCGTCCATAGTTGACACCAACTAGAGGACTAGAATTTGGACATCCCCTTACCCTTTCCCTTGCCCTTGGATGGACCTTTTTTATTATTAGCCATCTTGCATCAATGAGTCCTTGAATTCATGGTGTTTTCCCGCGCAATCGTCAGACGCTAGTGACATAAAATTAAATGCAACATTGCTTTAAACTATCCCTTTGTTAGCAATCCTAGCTGAATCGTATACCATTCTTGGAAGTCTTGGTTGTTTCGTATACTGTCGTGAGTTCGCAGGTAGTTCTTATTTATTTCGTATCTGCTTCGGCATATATTTGCAACATCCGTGACGGATTCGTGGTCAATTCGTATTTGGGTCACAAGCTCCGGAAATCCCGAATTAGTTACGAATACCTACGATAAGATTCAGTTAAGATGTCTAGGAATGCACTACGACTTTGTTACGAATTAACTGCGAATTTTTGTTATTGGGAGTTCGTGACCAAAATTTTGAACAGTTCAAAATTTTTGCCATGAATTCCCAACTGACCCACGAACTGCAAGAACTTACTACGAACTATAAGACTCAGTTAAGAACTTCACGAATCGATTACGTTTCAGCTACAAATCCAAAAAATTGTCAATTCGGGGCGATTTGTGGGATTCGGTGTCGTAGTGTGATAGGGGCATAACCAGATTTTTCTCCTTTTCCCACCGTGTTTTCTAGAGCCTTTTTTTCTTTATATCATTAAAACTGAGTGTTGTGTGATAAAGGGTTACTGGAATTTTTGGGTCCTCATTTTACAAGACTGATTCCAAAGTTGTCCACTGCAGAATTTGTTTCAGGGGAAAAAATACATGTATAATCTCTTCCACTTCAATTAGCCTTAACCTGCTAAATAAGTTCAATGAAACATTTTAGCCAGCCAATAATAATAAAAAAAAAAATCTGCATTTTCGAATTTATTCTTTGGGGCAAAAAATATCTCTTTTTATCGGAAAGAGTAAATCCAAGATCTGTAAGACTGCATGTTTTGTACAGTCTGATCTTGATCTACACTTGCCATAAAAGCGCCTTAAGTCATGCTAAGTAAAAAAGCAGTAAAAAGGTTAACCCTTTCCCAAACGACAAATTTTGGACTGGTCCAAATTGAAAGAGTTTGCAGACTACAATTTTAAATTTGATGAAAATGGCAGAAAGTTATCAAAAAGGGTAGAAAACACTGTGGGAAAAGGAGAAATTGCTCGTTACGAGCAATTTCTCCTTTTCCCACAATGTTTTCAAAAGACTTGTACTGCAGACACGTGTTTGGGAATGGGTTATGAAGAGATGTATAGGTCTGGTCAAAGGGGCGCACTGAAGACAATTTATGTAAGAGCAAAGAGTTTTATTTTTGCAAATTTAGAATTTATGTGAACGATTATACAACATTATGGCCTTCTTGTTTTGAAAACAGTTTTCCTTTTATTTCTCTGGAAAATATTTCAGTGATCTGTTTCCTTGCTTTTAGTGCCGATTAATGGGGAAAAACTGGTTTGAATTCTTAAAACGATTCATATTCCATGTAATATGAATTTTACTGTTCTTTTAAACACTTTACAAGACAACTAAATTTTAGACAAGGCCAAATTGAAGTCATTTGAAGAGAACTAATTAGATACAACTGACATAATGGAATCTGCCTCTGCAAGGACAGAAAGGTTGCCAGTGTTTTCTCCTTTTCCTACAATGTTTTCAAAAGCCTGCATCTTCAGAGCCCTCAAACCACTGGATTGTTTTGTACTGCAGGGTTACAACTTAGAGCAGGAAACAGATTAACAGATTTGTTTAGGTCAGAGAGGATTTAATGTTCCCTTATTCTGCTAAGTAAGTTGAATAAAACTTTCAAGAGGATAGTAAAAACCAGAATAATATGATTTTAAATTTACTCTTTTCGGGGACAATATCTCCTTATCGGACAGTATAGATCAAGGATCAGACTGCATGTTCTGTGCAGTCTGATCTTGATCTACACTGTCTGCAAAAGGTCAGTGAGTTGCACTTCGCAGCTTAAGGGTTAAAGGGATATTTTTGCTACAGTATTTCACAACATAGCAGACTGTGTTGATCTAAGATCCAACTAGCAATTCTCTTCAGCTTGATCTTGATCTACATTGTCCAGAAATGTCAGCTTGCTCTTAATCTACATTGTCTGTGAAAACAACAAAAGTTGTGTGTGGCAATTTATGGGTTAAAAACAAGAAGGCCATGATGGCCCTGGATCGCTCACCTGAGTCAATAGGCAAAATTTCACTCCAGGGTCATAATGACCCAATTTGAAACTCATATGAGATATTATTAAGACAAACATTCTGCCCAATTGTCAGGTCAATTGAGCTGAAAATGTGGCCTCGGGAGTGTTCAAAATGTATTTCTTCAATTTGACCTAGTGACCTAGTTTATGACCCTATGTGACCATATTTCAAACTCATCCGAGATATTATCAAGACAAACACGCTGACCTATTTTCAGGACGATTGAGCAAGAGTTGTGGCCACTAGAGCGCCCACAAGATATTTCTTTAAATCTGACCTAGTGACCTAGTTTATGACCCTATGTGACCCAATTTTGAACTCATCCAAGATTTTATCAAGACAAAGATGCTGATCAATTTTCAGGTCAATTGAATAAGAATTGTAGCCTCTTGAGCGCCCACAAAACATTTCTTTTAGTTGACCTAGTTAATGACCCAAGGTGACCAAAATTCAAACTCATGAAATTTCATCAAAAAAACATTCTGACCAATTTTTAAGTCAATTCAGCAATAAATGTGGCCTATAAAGTGCCCACAAGGTATTTCTTTAATTTGACCTTGTGACCTAGTTTATGACCCAAGGTATCCCAAATTCAAACTCATCTGAGATTTTATTTAGACAAAGATTCTGACCAATTTTCAAGACAATTGAGCAATAAATGTGGCCTCTAGACTGCCCACAAGGTATTTCTTTAATTTGACCTAGTGACTTAGATTATGTCCCCAGGTGACCCGATTTTGAAGTTATCCAAGATTTCATCAAAACAAACATTCTGACCGATTTTCGGGTCAGTTGAGCAATAAATGTGGCCTCTAGGGTGCCCACAAGGTATTTCTTTAATTTGACCTAGTGACCTAGTTTATGACCCAAGGTATCCCAAATTCAAACTCATCTGAGATTTTATTTAGACAAAGATTCTGACCAATTTTCAAGACAATTGAGCAATAAATGTGGCCTCTAGACTGCCCACAAGGTATTTCTTTAATTTGACCTAGTGACTTAGATTATGTCCCCAGGTGACCCGATTTTGAAGTTATCCAAGATTTCATCAAAACAAACATTCTGACCGATTTTCGGGTCAGTTGAGCAATAAATGTGGCCTCTAGGGTGCCCACAAGGTATTTCTTTAATTTGACCTAGTGACCTAGTTTATGACCCCAACTCGTCCGAGATTTAATCAAGACAAACATTCTGACCAATTTTCAAGTCAATTGAGCAAACAATGTGGCATCTAGAATGTCCACATGGTATTTCTTTGATTAAACCTAGTGACCTAGTTTATGACCCCAGGTGACCAAATTTCAAACACATCCGAGATTTAATTAAGACAAACATTCTGACCAATTTTCAAGTCAATTGAGGGGAAAATGTGGCTTCTAGAGTGCCCACAAGGTATTTCTAAGATTTGACCTAGTGACCTAGTTTTTGACCCCACATGACCCAATTTCAAACTCGTATGAGATTTTATCAAGACAAACATTCTGAGCAAGTTTCACAAGTATCTGACTGAAAATGTGGCCTATAGAGCGCACACAAGGTTTTTCTAAGATTTGACCTAGTGACCTAGTTTTTTAGACAGAATTACCCAATTTCAAACTCATCCAAGATTTTATCAAGACAAACATTCTGACCAAGTTTCATGAGGATCGGACTGAAAATGTGGCCTCTAGAGCATAGACAAGGTAAAAAGTTGACAACGGACGACGCACGCCGGACACAGCACGATCACAATAGCTCACCATGAGCACTTTGTACTCAGGTGAGCTAAAAAATTACAAAATGGGCTATTTTTAAATATACCAGTTTGTAAAATACTATTTTTGATGAACTGAAAAAGTTCAGTTGAAGGAGGTAAAAAACAAGTGTTCAGATTAAAATCATGAATATGTATAATATTATAAAGGATGCACTGAAATGGCAGTTACCACCCCCTTTCCCTTGATACTTTTCAAAGGCTCTAAAGAGGGGGACAAAAATAAAACAGTCAGAATTATTTGAGGCATGCTCTGTGAAAAGGGGGTTTAATGCATCTGTGAAAAGTATCGACCCAGTTCAGCGCAGGTGGACCTGGGCTGAAATTTGCTGCTGTTGGTCAATTTTCTGCATGTCAAAGGACCACTGTTCCTCATGATTCAGTTGGTTGTAATACAAAACGGATCTTATGGATCCATAATTATGTGATAACTTGCTAGGTATAATGTATCAAAGAGATGCATCAAGCTACTATTTGCCACAGCATGCCTTATTTGTATAATGAAAGATCCCCTTTTTACCATGTGGCAAAAGTTTAGACAGTCCAATATGAAAATATTTGTGAACAACTAATAACTAAGGTTCTACAGATCTGATTTGTCTTTGAAAGCATGGAAACCACTGGGGAAAAAGGACAACATGCCGCAAACCTGCATTCTGTCAGTGTCTCAAAATGTTTAACAAATAACCCTTCCCCTTGAGTGTTAGATTGTTTATTAACGCTTTCCCACACAATTATGAAATTTAACTACCCTGAGAAAGAAGCCCTTGGGAAAAGGAGAAAATGCTGGTAACCACCATTTTCTTCTTTTTACACAATGTTTTAACTTTTCTATCCAGTTTCAAAGACAAATCCCTTGAAACGCCTTACCTTTTAAATGTTATCTACAAATGCTTTCAATTCAGACAAGTCTCTATTTTACTTGTGTGGCCCTTTACCACTCAATCCTGACTTTAACGATCCTGAGGAAAAACCCTTTTGAAAACATTGTGGGAAAAGGAGAAAATGCTGGTAACCAGCATTTTCTCCTTTTCCCACAATGTTTTTACCCTTTCAATGACAAATTTCTTGCTTTAGGTAACGTTAATTTACCATCTGCAAATTCTTTAAATTTGGGCCAGTCTAAAATTTTGTTGTCTGGTATAGAGTCAAAGGACAAAGTCCAAGGTCACTAGCCATTTTTTCTTTGAAAACCACAACACTGTTGGTTATACATTATTAATAGCAAACATGAAAAGTAAACAAGTCTCTTTTCATTGTTCAAAACAACAAAACACTACCAAATGGAGAACTAGCTTATCTATAGTATTTTCTGGATGTGTTTGTTGAGCCAAACAATGTAGACAACTGTGTAAACATCTGAAGATTGTAAATAGAGAATATCATGTTTGTGTCTAAAAATGTCAATGTTATCTAACAAGGTTGAGATATTTTATTGTCACAAGGCTTGCCAATTCTGAATATTTCTCCAAGCTGGGTTCAATAACATTGATATGAGCAGTGCTGTGGGAATAGAAGGTTTGATGCATCTCTGTGATCTGTAAAACTTCAGCAAGTCATCACAATGATCAATTTTATCCAACAACTATCTGAATCATTGCAAAGTAGATAGGCCTTTTGACACACAGAAAATTGACTAAAAGCTGAAATTTTTGGTCCAGGTCAGCCTCTGCAGCCTGACCGGAGTAGATACTTGTAAACTGATTAAGCCCCCTTTTCACAGTGAATGACTTGGTCTATTTTTAAGATTCCAATGATGTTCGGATACTGTAGTTCTTGTAAAATCTCTGAACACTCTATAGATGACAAATTTTTAACTCATCCTTATTGAAAGTGACAACTATTTCAGATGGCAAATCCATCATAGCTAAAATGATATGCTTTGTCTGTGAGGCAGTAAAAAACCTTGAGAAAATGATGGTTACAACCATTGTCTCCTTTTCTGTCAATGTTTTAAGGTGCTTCCTTTTTCAGCATTATTACTAAATGAGATTGTTTGGTAAGGGTTTAAATTTTACAAGGGGAAGGATTGAAAACAATCAAATCGGCGGAATTTAAATAATTACAAGCAATAAAGGCATCCTTGCACGAATATGCTCCAGGCTTTAATATGCTATTTTGATTGTTTGGTGCCTTATTCCATTTTCAACCTTCTTTCACTTACATCTAAGGCCCTAGGCTAGGAAAGATAAGATTTAAAGTTTTTCTATATAAGCCTATGTAAAATTTGTGACCCCCACAGAGCACGGCCAAATTTGGCCCCAGGGCTATAATTTGGGCCATCTTGGAAGAGGCCCTCTAGATAAAGCTACAAGTAAAATTTAGTTAACCCTAGGCCTTATGGCTAGGAAAGAAGAAGATTTTTACAGTTTTCACTATATAAACCCATGTAAAACTTGTGACCCTTGGGGCTGAGCCAATTTTGAGCCCAGGGCTATAATTTGAAGAACCTTGTAGAGGTCCATTAGATTAGCTACATGTCAAATTTGGTAGCCATGGGCCTTTTGGTTCCAGACCGGAAGGTTTTTAAAGATTTTCAGAATTTTTCAGTTTGTTGCCATAGCAACCAAAGTTTTAATTAGAATCACATTCTTTAAAAAAAATCCTGAAAAGGACCATGGCAGGATTGTTTCTGTGAAGTTTGGTAAAAATTGGATGGGTAGTTTCAGAGAAGAAAATGTTTGAAACAAAAGTTGTCGCACTGACGGACAGACGCATGCACAACATACAGACACAGGGCCATGACATAAGCTTGCTGGCCTTTGGCCAGTGTAGCTAAAATGGATACAAACTTCATATTCACAAACACATACTTTGTACGGCAAAAGGGAACTTAATAATGCATCTCTGTGTTGCATAATACCAAGCAAATCATTACAGCATTATGGATCCATAAAATCCAGTTGACATGCAGAAAATTGACTAAAAACAGAAAGTTTTGGCCAAGGTCAGCCTGGACGGACTGCGAAGGCTAATCTGGGTCAATACTCTTTGCAGATATATTAAGCCCCCTTTTCACAATGCATGGCTCATATATATATACTTATTTCTTTACCAAACAAGAGAATTTAAGATTGCCCAAACTGAAAGCAAAGGCAGACAACAAATAAATGCACAAACAAGGCATTTAGTCTTTAAAAGATCATTGTGTTATCAAAAGGAGGTAGAAAACATTGTGGAAAAAGGAGCAAAATACTGTTAACTAATATTTTTCCTTTTCCCCCATTTTCAAATGCCTTCTTCCTCAGAGTTGTCAAAACTGGGGATTGTTTTGACAAGAGTCAGAATCACTGTTATCACAAGAGAAAAAACTGTGCATCTTGAATATGCACAACCTTTGCCAAGGCCTGGAACATGCTTTACATAAATGTTTTACATGTTTTTGACCTGCTTGCATCAAAGTTACAGCCCGTGCATAAACCTTATAACATAATTTTGGACTAGTCCAAAGTGAAAGCAAGACAAATCAAATGTGGCTCAAATGAATAATGATGAAACCTTTTGTTAAAGGACTGAAATGTTGTAAGAAATGGAGAAAAGGCTGGTTACCAGCCTTTTCTCCTTTTCCCTGAATGTTTTCGAAGGCTTTCTCTGTCAGCGTTGTTAAAACTTGGGATTGTGTAGTAAAGGGTTGGGTAGGTGTAATTACCTTTGTTTTAAGAGCATTTCTTCTGAAGAATGCCTTACATGACTCGCATGTGATTGCATCAAAGTTATAGCCCAGGGCCCTGTCTCCACATATTGCACAAAACAGTGAGGTCCCATCTTTGGGCTTTGGTCGCCTCTTTTGGTCACGCTTTTTGAACTGAAAAGATAAGAAAAAGGGAGTTTTAAAAAAAGTAAAAGTGAGTACTCCATCTGTAAAAGTTTATGAACCATCCAGTAAAAATTTGCAAAATTTAACCAACATTAAAATAATGTTATAAATCTATTAATTTTGTATTGGCCTGGTTAAATGTCCCTGATTTATCGTATTAGCATGAGACTGAAGGCTTAAGGTTAATAACGTAATCAGAGGACCTGTAACTTGGCCAATACTAAATTGATTGATTACCGATTATGATAACTTTAATAATAAAGGGCCAGGGTCTGTATTTACCAACCGTTTTTTAAGAACATTCTTTGTCTTATTCTCCAAAATTTTCTAAATTTGAAAGTAACAAAACTTCTGATTGGTTTAGCCAACCAGAAGTTGTGTTACTTTCAAATTTAGAAAATCTTGGAGAATAAAACTAAGAATGTTCTTAAGAATAGCTGGTGAATACGGACCCAGGAATGGTTGTCCATTTTAGGTATCATGCTAACCGAGTCATATTGGCCTTGTTTTATTTTATATTTGCCAAGTTTTTCACGTGTTGGCCGACTCCGATATGGGCCCAGCTTGTTGTTTGTACTGAACAAACCATTTTCATCATGTAAGTGCAATAACAAAGTCTGTTGATTAATAATGACTTCACTCTTTATCAAACCATAAATTTTTGGACTGTACCAAATTCAAAGCATTTGCAAACAACATATAAACTGTTGCTAATATGATGATTTCTGTCTTCAATAAGACAGAAAAAAGTGTGGAAAAAGGAGAAACTGCTGGTTGTCAGTATTTTCTCCTGTTACTTCAATGTTTTCAAACAGCTCCTTTTACCACAATGTTTCCAAACAGGTTTTCTTTAAGGGTTGTTAAAATCTGGGATTGTTTGGTAAAGAATTAAAAACAGGGTGTTTAAAAAAAAAAATGCACGTATCTATCTACCTATTGCTTTTTGAGTGGTAAAGTTACCCAGAGACCAGTTATCTATCTGTCTTGCTGCTCACAACTTTATCAATATTTTGCCCTTCAGGATTTAAGTAAATTTTTCCCTTTGGACATAACATAATCACCCTTAACGGCTACGTCAGTTAAATGAAACTTTCAAGTTGATAGTAAAATCCAAATGTTGCTATTTCAAAGTTATTTTTGGGGGAGAAATATCTCCTTGTTGGACAGTATAGATCCAAGATCAGACTACACGTTCTGCCCTGATCTTGATCTACACTGTCTGCAAAAGGATTAACTCTTTATCACACAACAAAAATGTAGACTTGTCCACATGAAAGCATTAGCAGATAGAAATTTAAATGTGGCTCAATTGATAAAATTTATCTTTGATAGGGTGGAAAATACTGTGGGAAAAGGAGGAAATACTGGCAACCAGCATTTTCAGCATTTTTCATGTGTTTTCAAAAGGCCTCTTCCTCAAGGTCAATAAAAGTGGGGATTGTGTGATAAAGAGTTAAAGACTTACTGAATATACCAAGGTCAGATATTGTAACAAAAGTCATAGTTCAGTTCAGAAGACATTCCCTACACAGGTACAGGGTTCGTATTTACCAACCATTCTCAAGAATGTTCTTTGTCTTAGCCATTAAGATTTTCAAAATTTGAAAGTAACACAACCTCGGATTGGCTAAACAAAATGGTTTAGCCAATATGGTTTAGCCAATCAGAAGTCCTGTTACTTTCAAATTTGACAAAATTCTGGAGAATAAGGCTAAGAATGTTCCTAAGAATGGTCTGAATATGGACCCAGTTAACCCTTTACCACACTATCCTGACTTTTAACGACCCTGAGAGAGAAGCCTTTTGAAAACACTTGGGAAAAGGAGAAAATGCCGGTTACCAGCATTTTCTCCTTTTCCCACAATGTTTTCTAGCCTTCCCAAAACAATTTCAGTTTTCGAGTTACATTTGTTATGCCGTCTGCTAATTCTTTCAATTTGGACTAGTCTAAAACTGTGTCATTTGGTAAAGAGTTAACAGAACAAGCAGATGTCTTGGTTGAATCTTGTCACCCGATACTAGCATAGTGATGTTATGATGCTCATCATCTGTTTGAGGTAATAGCAAAAACGCAACAATTAGAGGATTCTTATCAGTTGTAGGCTTGTGTATAATAACTGAGTGGCACTTTAGGAAAAGGGTGTTTAACCCTTTACCAGACAACAAAATTTTAGCCTTGTCCAAATTGAAAGCAATTGCAGAAAAGAATTTCAATGTGGCTCAAATGGTGCAATTTTTCTTTGATAGGGTAGAAAACATTGTGGGAAAAGGAGAAAATGCTAGTTACCAGCATTTTCTCCTTTTCCAACAATGTTTTTAAAAGGCTTCTTTCCCAGGGGCGTCAAAAGGCAGCACTGTGCAGTAAAGGGTTAATGCATTTTTTTTTGCATAATTAACAAGCAAGTTGTTGTTTAATTTTGATCCAATTTGTCAAACAACTGACTGAATTGTGAGGTAGAATGATCCTTTTGCCTGCAAAAGATTCATCCATGGCAGAAAGTTTGACCAAGTTCAGTTTGTTTGTACTGGAGTTTAAACGCTGTTTTACAGCTTAGGTCGAATCAAGGCGATCAGTGCGCCTATGCATGTGTTTCCTGGTTTTCTCACACCAATACTGACACAACTTTCTTTCAAAGTCAGTGACTACTTTTCCCACATAAATCAGAGGTGAGAGGTGAAAAAAGTTTGCCTCAACCGGGTATCAAACTCACAACCACCAGGTCTCGGGTCAGATACGCTTACCACTAAGCTACCCAGGCGGGCTGACCGAGTTCAGTTTGGGCAATCTGCTGACAAGGGTCGATACTTTTTGCATATGCATTAAACAATCTTTTCACGGAGCATGACTCAATTACAGATTATATGCTCAACTTAGCTGAGCATGTTATGTAACTGTAATAGATTATATGCTCAACTCAGCCAAACATGAAATTTTTAGTTATATAACTGTAATTTAATACATTTCATAGGAAATTTATTTATAAACAACTTTCCTTCATCCAGTCTTATCTAAATAAAATCTTGATCTCAAAATCTCTGGTAATCTAACTTATTAACCCTTTATCACAACATCCTAAGTTTTAACAAACCTGTAGAGGAAGCCTTTTAAAAAGATTGTGGGAAAAGGAAAAAATGCTGGAAACCAGCATTTTCTCCTCTTCCTACAGTCTTTTTTGCCCTTTCACAAACAATTCCCATCATTTGAGTTACATCTTAATTTGTTGCCTGCATATGCTTTTAATCTGAAACAGTCAAATTAGAATTTGTCATTTGGTAAAGAGTTAACGCAAACTTCAATGTTGCAGTGCAGCGCAATAGGAGTAAATAAAGCATTCTGCAGAGGGCAAATATCAGAATCAGAAGTTTCATTGGGTTTTCCTTCCAACCTTTGAAGGAGGTCTTGGATCCATACCATGTACTTGTTTAGTAAAGCTGTAATGATTGAAATCTTTCACACTTTCAGTAAATTGTATTTTCAATTGTCAAAAGAGCAGGTAAGATTATCTACTCCGGGCTACTCAAAGAATTAAGCTTGTAGCCCTAAACACAGGTTTAATTGCTTACACAGACAGTATACAAGGTTAAGACCAAACTGCAAAGAACATGCAGCCTGATCTTGATCTTCAATGTCTGCTCTTTGCTTGATATTCGATTCATCTCTGTTGAGCATAATACATACTCAAGTTTATATGCACTGGCAAAGCAAGTTAAATACAATTAACTCCTAAAGGCCCTCTAGTGGCCAAAAAATCAATGCAGGTGTTAAAATGCATGTAATAAAATGCATTTAAATTTTAAATTGTATAGAAAATAAAGTGAAGATGACAATATGTTATTGTGTAGTCGGTCCAAATGAAAAATTCATTTCAAAGGCAAAAAGTAAACAAACGATAGAGTGATCTGCCAACTTTTAACCTAAGTTTTGAAATGAATTTCTCTGCCAGCAACTAACACTTGGACCGACTGCAATAACAGATTTTCATCTTCATAAAAATTTCCATACTTTTAAATGGTATGATTTAAATTTAAATACATTTTAACACCAACTTTGTTTACTTTTGGCAGCTAATGTTACTTTACCAAAACAACAAAATTTTAGACAGGTCCAAATTGAAAGCATTCGGAGACAACCAAGTCAATGTTGCATAAGTGACTGGATACAGGTATATCTTTAGAAGGTTTGAAAACATGGTAGGAGAAGGGGAAAATGCTGGTTTCCAGCAGTGTTTTCATAAGCCTATAGGCTCAGGGTCGTTAAAACATAGGATGTTTGGTTAAGAGTTAATGTAAAGAATTCATATTACAGTATGAAAGCTGAGATATGATATGACTAATCAAATAACAGGAAAGCTCAGACATGATACAGCTAATCAAATTAGATTGCCTTGTTCCTGAAAATATAGCATGATTAAGGTGTTTTACATAATGATTACTCAATTAGAGCATGCACACTTGGCAGAAAACTGATTTATGTAATTGATAAAAAAATAAGGTACTTTTTATACAAGAAGATAATTCCGGGTATCTTACGAAAAACATCTCTGTACAATTTATGTTGTGGGTACTCAAATTTACAATAGTCACACTGAACACCTCTACAAGTACCTACAACACAGGACTGCCATTATTAGACCTGTTACGAAAGAGATTACATACCGGTATACGGCTATGCGTTTCTGATGTAACAAGTTACATGTTATACAACGGCATAAATCTTTCAAATAACTATCATTATGCATCTAAAAACAAATAAAGCTACTGCAAATTATATAATGCCCTTTACATCAAAGATCACTGGATTGAAAATGATATACTAAAGCACTGAACCATTGCTTATGTCTTTTATTCTGACCTGATTACGCATAATATTCCAAAGGGATGTGCTTTGCAATAGAGGTGGAGGCGTTTTCCTTCACCCACTTTACAAAGGGATACCCTTTATTGAAAAGCTTGATAAAGTTCTAAAAACAAGAGGGCCATGATGGCCCTGGGTCGCTCACCTTAGTAGAGTGCCTTAAAGGTTTTTCTTTAATTTGACCATGTGACCTAGTTTTTGACCGCAGGTGACCCAATTTCAAAATCATATTTCATGAAGACAAACATTCTGACCAATTTTCAAGTCAATTGAGCAAAAAATGTGGCCTCGAGTGCCCTATAGATATTTCTTTAATTTGACCTAGTGACCTAGATTATGACCCCAGGTGACCCAAATTTGAACTGGTCTTTTATTATATCAAAAGAAACATTTTAACCAATTTTCAAATCAAATGAATAATAAATGTGGCCTCTAGAGTGCCCACTAGCTATTTCTTTAATTTGACCAAGTGACCTAGTTTATGACCCCAGTTGGCCCAAATTTAGACTCATGTGAGATTTTACAAAGACAAACATTCTGACCAATTTTCAAGGCAATTAAGCAAATAATGTGACCTCTAGAGTGCCCACAAGGTATTTGTTTATTTTGACCTAGTGACCTAGTTTATGGTTCCAGGTGACCCAAATCCAAACTCATCTGGTATTTCATCAAGACAAACATTCTGGCCAAATTTCAGGTCATTTGAGCCAGGGGCATCATATGAACAAACTTGGTAGAGGTCCACTCTGAGATGCAACATACCAAATATCAAAGCTCCACACCTTTCGGTTTCAGAAAAGAAGAATTTTAAAGTTTTCCTTCTTTGTTCCTATGTTCGAACTTGTGACCCCAGGGGCTGGGCGAGTTTTGACCCAAGCAGCATCCTTGGAACAAACTTGGCAGAAGTCCACTAGGAGATGCTACATACCAAATATCAAAGCTCTATACCTTCCCATTTAAGAGAAAAAAAAAATTAAAGTTTTCCTTCTTTGTTCCTATGTTTGAACTTGTGACCCCCGGGGCAGGGCCAATTTTGACCCCAAGGGCATCATATGAACAAACTTAGTAGAGGTCTACTAGGCGATGCTACATACCAAATATCAAAGCTCTACGCCTTCCAGTTTCAGAGAAGATAATTCTTAAAGTTTTCCTTCTCTGTTCCTATGTTCGAACTTGTGACCCCCAGGGCAGGGCCATCTTTTGCCCCAAGGGCATCATATGCACAAACTTGGTACAGATCCACTAGAAGATGCTACATACCAAATATCAAAGCTCCATGCCTTCCTGTTTCAGAGAAGATTTTTAAAGTTTTCCTTCTTTTTTCCCATGTTGGAAATTGTGACCCCCGGGGCGGGGCCAGTTTTTACCCCAGGGGCATCATATGAACAAACTTGGTAGAGGCCCACTAGGCGATGCTACATACCAAATATCAAAGCTCTACGCCTTCCAGTTTCAGATAAGATGATTTTTAAAGTTTTCCCTCTTTGTTCCTATGTTCGAACTTGTGACCCCCCGGGGCAGGGTCAGTTTTGACCCCAAGGGCATCATATGAACAATTTGGTAGAGGTCCACTAGGAGATGCTTCATGCCAAATATCAAAGCTCTATGCCTTCTAGTTTTAGAGAAGATGATTCTTAAAGTTTTCCTTCTTTGTTACTATGCTCAAACTTGTGACCCCCGGGGCGGGGCCAGTTTTGACCCCAGGGGCATCATATGAACAAACTTGGTAGAGGTCCACTAGTAGATGCTACATGCCAAATATCAAAGCTCTACACCTTCAAGTTTCAGAGAAGAAGATTTTTAAAGTTTTCCTTCTTTGTTACTATGCTCAAACTTGTGACCCCCGGGGCGGGGCCAGTTTTGACCCCAGGGGCATCATATGAACAAACTTGGTAGAGGTCTACTAGGCAATGCTACATACCAAATATCAAAGCTCTACGCCTTCTTGTTTTAGAGAAAATGATTTTCTAAGTTTCCCCTCTTTGTTCCTATGTTCGAACTTGTGACCCCCCGGTGCAGGGCCAGTTTTGACCCCAAGGACATGATATGAACAAACTTGGTAGAGGTCCACTAGGAGATGCTTCATGCCAAATATCAAAGCTCTATGCCTTCTAGTTTTAGAGAAGAAGAATTTTAAAGTTTTCCTTCTTTGTTACTATGCTCAAACTTGTGACCCCCGGGGCGGGGCCAGTTTTGACCCCAGGGGCATCATATGAACAAACTTGATAGAGGTCCACTAGGAGATGCTACACGCCAAATATCAAAGCTCTATGCCTTCAAGTTTCAGAGAAGAAGATTTTTAAAGTTTTCCTTCTTTGTTACTATGCTCAAACTTGTGACCCCCGGGGCGGGGCCAGTTTTGACCCCAGGGGCATCATATGAACAAACTTGGTAGAGGTCCACTAGGAGATGCTACATGCCAAATATCAAAGCTCTACACCTTCAAGTTTTAGAGAAGAAGATTTTTAAAGTTTTCCTTCTTTGTGACTATGCTCAAACTTGTGACCCCTGGGGCTGGGCCAGTTTTGACCCCAGGGGCATCAAATGAACAAACTTGGTAGAGGTCCACTAGGAGATGCTACATACCAAATATCAAAGCTCTGCACCTTCTAGTTTCAGAGAAGAAGATTTTCAAAGATTTTGCTTTTTTTTTCCTTTTTGTTGCCATGGCAACCAGAGTTGTGGGTGGAATTCAATTCTTTGAACAATTTTGGTAGAGCTTCACCCAAGGAACATCCCTGCCAAGTTTCATCAAGATTGGCCCAGTGGTTTAGGAGAAGAAGATGTTTAAAGAAATTGTTGACGGACGACGGACGCCGGACATAGGGCGATCACAATAGCTCACCTTTAGCACGTTGTGCTAAGGTGAGCTAAAAATGCAGGAAAAGGACGAAATAAAGCCAATAAGCATTTTCTTCTTTTCCAACAGTCTTCTACCCTTTCAAAGAAAAATAGCATTTTTTGAGCAACATTTGTCATCTGCAAATACTTTCAGTACGGTAACTCCGAAATATTGCTGTCCAGTACAGACTTTAACCCTTTACCACACAATCCCAACTTTGAACAACCTTGAAGAAGCCTTTAGAAAACATTGAAGGAAAAGGAAACAAGAGGGCCATTGGCCCTAAAGCGCTCACCTGAGTAAACCCATCTACAGTTGATAAAGTTGAAGAGAGCCTGGTTTTAAAGATGACAAAACAAATGTATGTAAGTGACCTACTTTTTGAACAAATGTGACCCAATTTCAAACTTGTCCAATATATCACTGAAACAAATATTCTAACCAAGTTTCATGAGTATCAGGCTAAAATGTGGCCTCTATGGAGCACACAAGGTTTTTCTATGATTTGGTACCAGAGACCTACTTTTTGACTGGATGTGGCCCACTTTGGAATTTGTCCAAGATATCACAAAGACAAACTTTCTGACCAGGTTTCATGTGTATCAGGCTGAAAATGTGGCCTCTGGAGTGCACACAAGGTTTTTCTAAGATTTTTCTCAGTGACCTACTTTTTGACCAGACATGGCCTCTAGAGCGTACACAAGGTTTTTCTAAGATTTGACCTAGTGACCTAGTTTTTGACCCCACATGACCCAATTTCAAACTCGTCCAAGATTTTATCAAGACAAACATTCTGACCAAGTTTCAAGAGTACTAGACTGAAAATGTGGCCTAAAGCGTGCACACATGATTTTTCTAAGATTTAGCCCTGTGACCTACTTTTTGGCCCAACATGACCCAATTTCAAAGCTGTCTGAGATATCATCAAGACAGACAATCTGACCTAATTTCAGGAGTATCCGACTAAAAGTTGTGGCCTCTAGAGTGCATGCAAAGTTTTTTTAAGATACTGCCCACTGACCTACTTTTTGAACCGACATGATAGAATTTCAAAGTTATCCGAGATATCTTAAAAAAAAAACCATTTTACCCAACTTTCATGAGTTTCAGGCTGAAAATGTGGCCCCTAGAGTTTGCACAAGATTTATCTAAGATTTGGCCCGACATGATCCAATTTTGAACTTGTCCAAGATATTATCAAGACAAACATTCTGACCAAGTTTAAAGAGCATCAGGCTAAAAATATGGCTTCTACAGTGCACATAAGGTTTTTTTTTTTTTTATTTAGTCCAGTGACCTACTTTTAGACCTGACATGACCCAATTTCGAACTTGGCCGAGATATCATCAAGACAGACAGTCTTACCAATTTTCATGAGTTTCACGCTAAAAATGTGGCCTCTACAGTGCACACAAGGTTTTTCTAAGATTTAGCCCAGTGAACTACTTTTTGACCTGACGTAACCCAATTTCGAAATTGTCCCAGATTTTATCAAGACAAACATTTTGACCAAGTTTCATGCATATCTGACTGAAAATGTGGCCTCTAAAGTGCACACAAGGTTTTACTAAGATATGGCCCAGTAACCTACTTTTTGACCCCATATGACCCAATTTCGAACTTGTCTGAGATTTTATGAAGACAAACATTCTGACCAAGTTTCATGCATATCTGACTAAAAAAGTGGCCTCTACAGTGCACACAAGGTTTTTTCTAAGATATGGCCCAGTGACCTACTTTTTGACCCGACATGACCCAATTTTGACTTTGTCCAAGATACCATCGAGACAAACATTCTGACCAAGTTTAAAGAGTATCAGGCTGAAAGTATAGCCTCTAGAGTGCACACAAGGGTTTTCTAAGGTTTAGCCCAGTGACCTACTGTTTGACCCGACATGGCCCAATTTCAAACCTGTCCGAGATTTTATGAAGACAAACATTCTGACCAAGTTTCATGCATATCTGACTGAAAATGTGGCCTCTAGAGTGCACACAAGGTAAAATGTTGATGCCGCACTATGGACGCCGGACACAACATGATCACAATAGCTCACCTTGAGCTTTTGCTCAGGTGAGCTAAAGATGCTGGTACCCAGCATTTCGTCCTTTTTTCCACAATGTTTTCTACTTTATCAAAGGAAAAATTAATGTTTTTTGTTTCATTTAATTTATCCTCTGCAAAATTAATGCTTTCAATTTGGAAAAGGCTTTGTCGTTTGTTACAAAGACTTTAGACATATAGGGCGTATTCCATTTGCCTGTTCTGGCACATTGCACCGTGTTCCGGAATACTCTTCTGGAACGGGTGAAAGGAATATTTCAGCACATGTGCAGTGTTCTGGAATGATGTTCTGAATGGAGCATTTCTGGAACACTGTTCTTATCAATATCAAAAATGTTCTTTCATTTGTTCTAAACTTGATAACAATATTGCTAGTCGACATTGGATGTATGTGTCTTATCCCCTTTTCAATCTATTGTTGGCAATTAGAATGCTAAAGTAACCTATGTCATGATTAAACTTGAAATCTGTCAGAAACTTTTGTAGAAAATAGGGAAACTGTACGGGTGTATTACATCACCTCAAGACAATGTGCTGAGGGTTAGTTGTTACAACTATATAACTCTTTACCAAACATCAAAATTTCAGACTTGTCCAAAGTGAAAGCATTTGCAGATGACAATGTCAATGTGACTCCAAAATTGAAATTTGTTCTGGGATGGGTAGAAAACAATGGGGGTAATGAAATTGTTACTTGCCAGCAATTTCTCCTTTTTTCACACAATGTTTTCGAAAGTATTCTTTTTCACCTATATTTCAATGATGACAAAATCCCATTAGTAGCAAGTTTGTTTTTTTTTAATGCGACTAATTGGGTGTCGACTGTTTTACAGTTCTAATGTTAACAGCACTTTGATTTATACTCAGGTCATATGGACTGGAGTATTCTGAGCCTTTTTCAAAATACATATGTGACAAGCCATGAGGAAATGAGATGACAATTGAAAGCAACAAAATAGCTTGGCGTTCAGCATGGATTTAGACCACCCTGCACATCTGTGAGGCCTGTTCAGGATCCATACTATTTTCACAATGAAAAATTGTTCGCCTGTCAGCCGCCAGCCATCTTGTACCACGTGAGGACACGTTCAGCAGGTGCGCTGCACCTCGAATTATTTAGAACAGCCAGAACATGCTCTGAAGAACACAGCACCATGTTCTGAAATACTCCATTGATCTAGAACATGTTCGGAGTGTTTGGCGTAGCGAAAGGAATACACCCATTCATATTTGAATAAAAGGTCAATTCACGTCAGAGTCACTGCCTACAAACCTATTATTGGACCCTGGCCCCAGTTATTCCCCCTTTCTCCTGCTAAAATTGTGTTTCTCCCTACCCCCTGTCTTCTGGTCAAGTTGTGTGTCTCCCTACCCCCCTTTTCCTCCCTGGTAAAATTGTGTTTCTCCCTACCCCCTTTCTCCTGGTAAACTTGTGTCCACCCCCTTCCCACAGGCAAAATTGTGTTTCTCCTACCCCCTTTTCCCTGGAAAAATTGTATTTCTCCCTACCCCACTTTCCCCTGGTAAAATTGTGTTTCTCCTTGCCCCTTTCCCCTGGTAAAATTGTGTATTCTCCCTACCCCCTTTCGCCTCATAAAAATGTGTTTCTCCCTATCCCACTTTCCCTTGGTAAAATTGTGCTTCTCCTTTCCCCACTTTTCTCTGGTATAGTAGTGTTTCTCCCTACCCCCTTTCTCCTAGTAACATTGTGTTTCTCCCTATCCACCCTTCCCTCAGTGTGTCCACTGATTTTTTCAAATGGGGCTTTTGTACCTCCTGGGTTGCAAAGTTGGGGGGTAGGGGTTTACAGAAAATGAAATGGGGGTACAATAATTTTTCATGAATTTATTTTTCCATAAATTGTCAGTTTCATATGTTTCTCAAGGCTTCCCCTGCAAAGTCTTATTTATTTGCCGATAGATTCGGGGGTTGTGTGGGTAATGTATAATTTGATTTTCTTTGGAAATATGAACAGCTAATGAACCTGCCATACATGTACCTTCTTTAACATCTGTTCCAGTGCTATCACTGTAAGACAAGGTGGCCTAATCCCCACTTTCCCCTGATTTCTCATTATTGGACAGAGATTTTTTGCACCCACTTCTTGTATTATACTGATATTTACAAAAATTTAAAGGTTAGAGTCATTAATAAAGCTGAAAGGACAGTCAGAAGTGCCTCTGATCGACAATGTCCAACTAACATTTTGTTGCATCATAGGTTTTCACGTTTTTTTTTCAGCAATGTATTTTACATTTCAGTTAAATTATTGAAAGGTATTTCCACATGATTTGACATAAATTTGTCAATAACGGTAGCATGTAGCTTCAAGACCTGTCATTTGTACACTAAATAAGCAGATAAACATCATTTTCACCTTTTTCTTTTAATGACATGCCAGCTTGCTAAGCTGTGATAACAGTGACGTGTGCTTCCTTCACACTTTATACATGTTGTTTATGTTGGAGATTAAATCTTTTAAGATTCATGAAAAGGCATTCCTTGTCACCAGCAGATTCACCAGTGCTTCATTTTTGGAGATTTTTTCATTCTAAACTACTGCATTTGGCGCGAGTTGCAATCAACAGCAGAAGCCCTGAATTTAATATGTTAAGACTTACTTCTCCTGGTGATTCCGTTACAGTGCTGACCAATAAATGCGGATTGTCCTAAGCCAATTACTCGGCTCATTTTCAGATTGTCTTCCTGTGAGGGCCTTTTGAAACGATTGAAACACAACAAGGTCGGTTGTTGCTTCGACATTATGCAGTCAAAATATTGCTACGTACATGTAGATCTACTAATAAACTGGCCTAAATACATCTAGAATGGGCACCGGTCTCAATCTGACAAATGAACATATCGATATCTCAACAGTGGACCAGTTTAAAATTTGTCAAGATTCCGTTCTACGAATACTGCAGCAAAAATAAAGGTAGCCGATAATAGTGTGTTTTGTTCATGGAAAATCCATATTTTTGAATTAGCAACCTGACTGATATAGCAAGTATCTTTTTGCATTGATCATTACTGAAGGACTTCATGATTTTGACATCCATTTTGCATATGTTCAGGCACGTGTATGGCTGTAAAATTGTACATGATTATTTTGAAATTTAAGTGATTCACATACATTTCTACATGATCGCACACACTGTCCCCTGGTAAAATTGTGTTTCTCCCTAACCCCCTTTCTCCTAGTAAAATTGTGTTTCTCCCAATCCCCCTTTCCCCTGGAAAAATCGTGTTTGACCCTAACCCCCTTGCTCCTGGTAAAATTGTGTTTCTCCTAATCCCCCTTTCCCCCGGAAAAATTGTGTTTGTCCCTAACCCCCTTGCTCCTGGTAAAATTGTGTTTCTCCCTATCCCCTTTCCCCTAGTAAAATTGTGTTTCTCCCTACACACAACCCCTTTCCCCTGGTAGCATTGTTTCTCCCTAACCCCTTTCTCCTAATCGTAAATGGCGCTTTGAGGGTTAACAAAGTAATCATCAAAACAATCAGAGGGAGAGGAATGAATCAATAATCCTCTGAAAAAATAACTCTGCCCCTGGTTTCAAAGCCTGAGCAATACTGACTGAGCAACATGGCTCGGATTCAAGATAGTGAAGCTGTTGGCCATCAAAAATGATGAGTGATTTTAATGATTGATTGACTGAATGGTGTTTTACGCCGCTTTCAACATTAGAGTGATTTTAAGAAATGTCACAAAACCATTATACACGTCTTGTTTTTAACTAATGAAAGCTGAAGATTTATATAGAGAGGGCCATTGGCCCTAAAGCACTCACTTGAGTAAAGTCATCTACAGTTGATAAAGTTGAAGAGATCCTGATTTTAATGATGTAAAATACATGAGTGTACTTGACTTAATTTTGGACCTGACATGGCAAAATTTCAAACTTGTCCAAGATATCATCAAGATAAACATTCTGACCAAGTTCCATGAGTATCAGGCTGAAAATGTGGCCTCTACTGTGCACACGAAGTTTATCCAAGATTTGGTCCAGTGACCTAATTCTGGACACAATGTAACCCAATTTGAACTTTTCCAAGATATCATCAAGACAAACATTCTGACCAAGTTTCAAGAGTATCAGGCTGAAAATGTGAACTCTTTGGTGCAATGCACATAAGGTTTTTCTAAGATTTGGCCCAGTGACCTACTTTTTGACCCAATGTAACCCCATTTGAATTTGTCCAATATATTATCAAGCCAAACATTCAGACTAAGTTTCATGAGTACCAAACTGAAATTGTGGCCTCTAGAGTGTAGACAAAGTTTTTCTTAGATTTGGCTCAGTGACCTACTTTTTGACCCGACATGACCAAATTTCAATCATGTCAAAAATATCATCAAAACAAACGTTCTGCTTGATAAGCAACTGGCTAAAAATGTGGCCTCTGGAGTGCAAACAAGGTTTTTCTAAAATTTGGCCCAGATGACTTTTTTATCCAACATGACTCAATTTCAAACTTGTCCAAGATACAATCAAGACAAATAATCTGACCTAGTTTCATGAGTATCAGGCTAAAAATGTGGCCTCTAGAATGCATACAAGGCTTTTCTAAGATATGGTCCAGTGACTACTTTTTGACCCCACATGACCCAACTTCAAACTCATTCGAGATATCATTAAGGCAAATAATGTGACCTAGTTTTATGAGTATCAGGCTGAAAATATGGCCTCTAGACTGCACACATTGAAGGTTTTTCCAAATTTTGGCCCAGTGACCTACTTTTTGACTCAATTTTGAACCCATTTGAGATATTATTAAGACAAACATTCTGACCAAGTTTCAAGAGCATCAGGCTGAAAATGTGGCCTCTAGAGTGCACACAAGATTTTTCTGAGATTTAGCCCAGTGGCCTACTTTTTGACCAAAAGTGACCAAATTTTCAACTTGTCCAAGATTTTTATCAATACAAATATTCTGACCATGTTTCATGATGATCTGACTGAAAATGTGGCCTCTAGAGTGCACACAAGGATGACGCACGACGCACACCACACAATGGACGATGCATGATGGACACAGCACGATCACAAAAGCTCACCTTGAGCACTTCGTTCTCAGGTGAACTTATAATGGACAATTTTCACAAATCTTTAGCTTTCATAAATATACCACTTTTCGATAAAGATCACGGCACTTCTTGTAGATTTGAATTTAAAATAAACATTTTGTTTGCTTGGTCTAGAATACAGGTCATTATTTATCACATGTTTTGTCAAAGACATTGGGGCCAAAGTATAGATTATATTGCATGTCCTGAAATAAGGTTATAAGAGATAAAATAATGTCTCTGAAGTTTTGCCCTAACAGCATCAAATGAACAATTCAAAATATTTAAGTCATGAAAAACTACCTACTGGTATATAAATGCCATTTCAAGACTGCTATGGGATAGAATGTCTCCGAGACAAATACTCATTATGCGGTAATTGAAGCACAAATGAAATAGATTTTGCTGCCTATGCTCTAAGGGAAAGGCTCAAGGTTTTTGTTATGAAATCTGGCAAATGTATTTCATACCTGTCCCTATTCCAACATGTAATTTTGAAAAAGCCAAAAAGCAACAAAATTGGGACAATTTTATTTGCCTGGGCCAATATCCCTGTATGCTTTACCAAGCACCAATCTATTATTAGAAGAAAATCGAAAAAATTTTGCCCTGGCTACTTTTGACCAGTCAATATACCTGTATAGACGTAGTGTAGATCTAAGGTCTGGCTGCCTTTTTTGTGCAATATGATCTTGATCCTTTGCATATTCCAAAGGAATTCCAAAGTTCTATAAGGCATAGAGGAGGTAAATCCTTAAGAAATAGTCATTAACTATTCAGTCAATAAACAAAAGGGCCATTCGCCCTAAAGAGCTCACCTGAGTAAAGTCATCTACAGCTGATAAAGCTGAAGAGATCCTGGTTTAAATGATGTACAACACATGAGTGTAATTAAGTGACCTACTCTTTTAACCAATGTGACCCAATTCCAAACTTGTCCAATATATCAGTAAGACACACATTCTGACCACGTTTCATGAGTATCAGGCTGAAAATGTGGCCTCAACGGTGCACCCAAGGTTTTTCTAAAATTTGGTCCAGTGACCTATTTTGAGACCAGATCTGACCCACTTTGGAACTTGTCCAAGATATCATCATGACAAACTTTCTGACCAAGTTTCATGAGTATCAGGCTGAAAGTGTGGCCTCAACGGTGCACCCAAGGTTTTTCTAAAATTTGGTCCAGTGACCTATTTTGAGACCAGATCTGACCCACTTTGGAACTTGTCCAAGATATCATCATGACAAACTTTCTGACCAAGTTTCATGAGTATCAGGCTGAAAATGTGGCCTCAACGGTGCACCCAAGGTTTTTCTAAAATTTGGTCCAGTGACCTATTTTGAGACCAGATCTGACCCACTTTGGAATTTGTCCAAGATATCATCAAGACAACCTTTCTGACCAAGTTTCATGAGAATCAGGTCGAAAATGTGGCCTCTAGAGTGCACACAATGTTTTTCTATGTTCAGGCCCTGTGACCTACTTTTTGACCCAACATGACCCAATTTAGATTTTGGATTCTGTTTAAGATATCATCAAGACAAAAATTCTATGTTTCAAGAGTATCAGGCTGAAAATGTGGCCTCTAGAGTGCACACACAGTTTTTCTAAGATTTGGCCCAGTGACCTACTTTTTGACCTGACATGGCCCAATTTCGCACTTGTCCTAGATGACATCAAGACAAACGTTCTGATAAAGTTTCATGAGTATCAGGCTGTAAATGTGGCCTCTATGGTGCACAAAAGGTTTTCACTAGACTTAGCCCTGTGACGTACTTTTTAATCCAACATGACCCAATTTTGAACATGTCTGAGATATCATCAAGACAGTCTGACCTAGTTTCATGAGTATCAGGCTAAAAATGTAGACCCTAGAGTGCACACAAGGTTTTTCGAAGATTTAGCCCAATGATCTACTTTTTGACTTGACATGACCCAATTTCGAACTTGTCCAAGATATCATCAAGACAAACATTCTAATCAACTTCCATGAGTTTAAGGTTGAAAATGTGGCCTCTAGAGTGCACATAAGGTTTTTCTGAGACTTAGCCCAGTGACCTACTTTTTGACCCAATGTGACCCAATTTCAAACTTGTCCGAGATATCATCAAGACAAACATTCCAACCAACTTTCATGAGTTTTAGGCTGAAAATGAGGCCTAAAGAGTGCACATAAGGTTTTTCTCTGATTTGGCCCAGATACCTACTTTTTGACCTGATGTATCCCAATTTTGAACTTGACTGAGATTTTATCAAGACAAACATTCTGACCAAGTTTCATGAGTATCAGGCTGACTTTGTGGCCTCTATAGTGCAAACAAGATTTCCTAAGATTTGGCCTATAAAGAGTGCACATAAGGTTTTTCTCTGATTTGGCCCAGATACCTATTTTTTGACCTGATGTGACCCAATTTCGAACTTTTCTGAGATTTTACCCAGACAAACATTCTGACTCGGTTTTATGAGGATCTTGCTGAAAATGTGGCTTCTAGAGTGCACACAAGGTAAATGTTGATGCCGCACGACCGACAACGGACACAGCACGATTATGAAAGCTCACCTTGAGCATTTTGTGCTCAGGTGAGCTAATAAGGCCAAAATATATGAGCTGTATTCTGGCAAAAGGGCTATAACTCTTAACCAAACAACAAAATTTTTGACTTGCCCAGATTGAAAGTATTTGCAGACAAAAAAATAAATGTGTCTCAAAATTAAAATTTGTAGTTGAAAGAGTAGAAAACATTGTGGAAAAGGAGAAAATACTGGTTACCAGCATTTTCTCCTTTTTCCATGTCTTCAAAAGCCTTCTCCTTAAGGGTCAATAAAACTCAGGATTCTGTGGTAAAGGGTTACTGCATCTCCATGATGCACCACACGAAGCAAGTCATCACATAATTATGGATCCTTAAAATCCATTTTGTCTAACAACCAACTGAATCATGAGCTAGAAATGTCCTTGAACATGCAGAAATTTACAGATAGCAGAAAGATTCAACTCATTTCGGCCAATGCGGCATACGCAGGCCAACATGAATCTATACTTTTTGCACAGTGTGTGGCTCATTTAAATGTCAAAGTTTTTTTTCTTTTTCCAGTATATATACCTGTAGCAGACCATGTAGATCTAAGATCAGGCTGCACATTCTGGCAGTGTGATTGTAATGATAATTTCACAGTTATGCAAAATCAAGACACGTTTTGCCTGGCTGCATGTTAACCCTTTATCAGACAAGAAAGTTTTAGACTTGTCAAAATCATAAGCATGATGCAGATGACAAATCAAAGATTGCTAACAGATGACTGGACATCTTTGGATGTCTTTGAAAGGCTGGAAAATATAAAGAGAAATGCAGAAAAATGAGGATTACCAAAATTTTCTCCTTTTCCCACAATGTTTTCAAAAGCCTTTTTCCTACGTTCCGGAAAACACTGGTTTGTTTAGTAAAGGGTTAAGTAGACCAAGTATTGACCGAAATTGATTTTCTATAATCTAAATATGGCAAAGACCTTAGTTTAGATACTCTTGGCTGAAATCTTGTGACAGAAAAATATTGACATATAGGAAATATAAAAGACCTTACTTTTAACACAAATACAGTCCATCTTGTATTAATTAAGCAAGCACAAAAGAGATAGCCAAAATATGAATGCTTAACCATTTACCACACAATCCTGAGTTTTAATGACTCTGAGGAAGCGGGCATTTGAAAACATTGTGGGAAAAGATGAAAATGCTGGTAAGTAGCATTTTCTCCTTTTCACACAACGATTTCTACTTTTTCCAAAACAAATCTCATTACTTACAATGGGTCCTTACTTATTATGCCTATTTTATAAAATAATTTTGTACCAGATACTGGCACATCTTTAAATGAATCCCATGGTAACAGATAAATATTTCCCAATCTCCATCATGTACCAATTTAATCATACATGAATTTATATCAATATCCATTTCGTCTTTTTCGTTGTCTGCCTTATGGTTCCAAAAGCAGCAATTCTTGGACTTTTTTCAATCAAATAAGACAAGAGCATCCCATAAAGGTGCCATCACTGGATTGGCTGCATTGGCTTATTTAGTAAATATTGCAAGTCAAAACAGGCCAATCCAGTAATTGGGGACCCTCTTTTAAAAGTTAACAACTTGCCCAAATTTGAAGTAAATATCTTCAGTAGTATTAATGGAGATGTACAAAAATGTCAAACTTCTTCCATGATGACCTTGACAGAGACAGGTCTTTGACAATACCAAGAAGTTTCCGTCAAAATCAGCCAAGCTGAAAATAATATGACCTCAGATATGCCCACAGGTGGAACTTTCTCAGAGCTCCAGATACAGGGAGTGATTTTCATTATAGAATTGAAAATATTAGTTATTCTCCACTAAACACTATGTTATGGGTACTCATTAGAATCATCTCATCGAGAAAATTCTAATGTACCCACAAGATAAGGTTTGGAAGAGACATACTGGATTTAGAATACCATCACTCCCTCTTATCTGGAGTTCTGTTTCTCCAATGTAACTTGAGAATAAGAAGTTGCAAACACATAAATTTTGCAATACAGTACATATTGATCATACTTTGAAATCAGCATTTTAAGATCTCCTTTTCCTGCAACGTTTTCAAAGGCTGTCTTCATGTTGGTTATTAAAGCATGGGATTGTTTGACAGATTTTGATACAAGATTAAACAAAACAAATTTCAACTTACGCTTTGAAGATCATCAGTAGTATCAGGGGACAAATATTTTTGAGCGCCGTCTGGAGAAACATCCTCTTTTTTCAAAGGGTGTAAATCCATTTTCCTCTCTCCTGTACTAGTTCTCACTTTTTCAAGGTCGTTCTTATCAATTGTGTCAAGGTCAGTGTTTGTTATGGGGTCAAGGACACTACCAAAACTGTTATTTATGGCTTTAGAGTTGTCTATATGTTGAGCAAAATTTGATTCAGCATCATGAGAATGAAATGGAAGTTTATTTTCCTTTTTTACATTTCTACCGAGTTCAGTCAGACTGTTGCTTGCGCTTATGACAGCATCAAAATCGAGGCCTTCATCACTGTCAATCACCGTCACTGGTTGAATTGAGTTACTATTTGAATTGGTAGGTTCTTTAACATCAATTAAAGCATCAACGTCAAAGTGTTCTGCCCCAGATTCACACAGGTCGTCTCCATTAGATACAGTTTGTGATTCCAAATTTAGCCCTTGAATACTCACATTCACAAAATCTTGAACAAATCTGTTCGTCATCCAATCATATTGTCTATCCATTGTCTGAGTGCATTGATCCAGTTTGAATTACTTGTGAGAGAATTTGTGACTTTATGTCCCGCTGATATCTTTCAATATTCTAACCCTTTGAGTCTCTAAATAAATGAAATTAATTCTTTGATTGAGTAACAAAGACCCTAAGGTCTTGCATTTTCAAGCTGTGCATTTTTTCCAAAAATATTCTCACTAAACTTCAGGTAGTGTAGTCTACATTCTAGTACACATTCTGTGCAGTCTGTTTTTGACCTACAATGTCTGCACATGCAAACTCAAAATGTTTCTAGAGCTTTGAGGGTTAGAATTTGTCAGCACCAGTATGGGTTTAACCCTTTACCAGATGACAAAATAATTGACTTGTCCAGTACCAAAGCACTAAAACTGATTAAAGAATTACTTAAGTGTTGTTCAAATTGTGGATTTTTGTTTGATTGGGTCGAAAATATTGTTTAATTGGAGAAATATGAGGGTTACCAGCATTTTCTTTTTATCCCACTATATTTTCAAAAGCCTGATCTCAAGGTTGCTAATATGACACAGGATTTTTTGATAAAGGGTTAAAGAAAAAAAAAACAAGAGGGCCATTGGCCCTAAAAGCACTCATCTACAGTTGATGAAGCTGAAGAGATCCTGGTTTTAATGATGTAAAACACATGAGTGTAAGTGACCTACTTTTGGACCTGACATTTTGCACTTGTCCAAGATATCAAGACAAATATTCTGACCAAGTTTCAAGAGCATCAGGCTGAAAATGTGACCTCTGTGGTGCACATAAGCTTTTTTTAAGATTTGGCCCAGTGACCTACTCTTTGACCCCATGTTACCCAACTTCAAGTTTGTCCAAAGTATCACTGAGACAAATATTCTGTGCAAGTTTCATGAGTATCAGACTGAAGTTGTGGCCTCTAGAGTGTACACAAAGTTTTTCTTAGGTTTGGCTGAGTGACCTAATTTGTAAACCGACATGACCCCATTGCAATCATGTCCAAGACATCATCAAGACAAACATTCTGACCAAGTTTCATAAGTAACTGGCTGAAAATGTGGCCTCTAGAGAGCAAACAAGGTTTTTCTAAGATTTAGCCCAGTGACCTACTTTTAGACTCAACATGACCAATTCCAAACCTGTCTGAGATATCATCAAAACAAATTATTTGACCTACTTTCATGAGTTTCAGACTTAAAGTGTGGCCTCTACAGAGCACACAAGGTTTTTATAAGATTTGACCCTGTGACCTACTTTTTGACCTGACATGACCCCATTTCAAACTTACCATCAAGAGAAATGTTCTGACAAAATTTCATGAGTATCAGGCCGAAAATGTGGCCTCTTGAGTGCAAAAAAGGTTTTTTCTATGATCTGGCCAGATGACCGTATTTTTCAACCCAAAGTGACAAAATTTTGAGCTTGTCCAAGTTTTCTTGAAGACAAACATTCTGACCAGGTTTCATGGGCATCAGGCTGGAAATGTGGCCTCTGGAGTGCACACAAGGTTTTTGTAAGATTTGGCCCAGTGACCTACTTTTGGACCCAATTTCCAGTTGGTCCCAAAGTGACCAAATTTTGAGCCTGTCCAAGTTTTCTTGAAGACAAACATTCTGACCAAGTTTCATGAGTATCAGGTTGAAGATGTGGCCTCTTGAGTGCACACAATGTTTTTCTAAGATTTGGCCCAGTGACTTACTTTTTGGACCAACCCGACTCAATTTCAAATTTGTCGAAGATTTTATCCAGACAAACATTCTGACCAAGTTTCATGAGTATTGGGCTGAAAATGTTGCCTCTACAGTGCACACAGGATTTTTCTAAAATTTGGCCCAGTAACTTACTTTTTAACTCAACGTGACCCAATTTCAACCTTGTCCCAGATTTTATAGAGACAAATATTCTGGCCAAGTTTCATGAGGATCAGGCTGAAAATGTGGCCTCTAGAGTGCACACAATGGTTTTCTAAGATTTGGCCCAGTGACCTATTTTTTGACTTGACATGATCCAATTTTTGACTTGTCCTAGAATTTATCAAGACAAAAATTCTGACCAAGTTTCATGAGGATCTGGCTGAAAATGTGGCCTCTAGAGTACACACAAGGTAAATGTTGACGACCCCCATGACACACAACCAGGAGAGCACAAAGGAAGATGGACACAGCACAATCACAAGAGCTCACCTAAATGAGCACTTTGTGCTCAGGTGAGCTAAAAATGCTGGTAACCAGCATTTTCACTTTTCCAATAGAATTTTCCATCATTTCAAAGACAGATCCAATAATTTTAGCCATGTTTAACCCTTTCCCAAACGTTAAATTTTGGACTGGTCCAAATTGAAAGAGTTTGCAGACGACAATTTTAAATCTGATAAAAAAGGCAGAAAGGTCTCAAAAAGGGTAGAAAACACTGTGGGAAAAGGAGAAATTGCTCGTTACGAGCAATTTCTCCTTTTCCCATAGTGTTTTCAAAAGACTTGTACTGCAGACAAGTGAAAACCAGGGCTTGTTTGGGAAAGGGTTAATTCATTGTCCACAAATGCCTTCAGTACTGACAGGACCAAAACCATCTGGTCTCGTAAATAGCTTGAGAAGCATACAAGGTCATGAGCAGCTATTGCAAATACCTTTACTGTATCCAGTCAATAATTAACCATAATCATTTATCCTTCGTAGTTGTTGAATGAAAAATCATTTATGCTCTTTTTCTTTTCAAAAAATCAACATCGCAAACTGAAAATTAGCACTAACTTCCCAATATTTCATTCGTCCTCCCTACTTCACGACATGAAATTAAAATTGATCAAAACATAAAACACTCCCTCTACAACAACAAAATTGGACAGGCCACAAAAATTTATCAATATAACTGATTATTTTGTTTGTTTTAACTCTTTATACCAAACATAAAATTTTAGACTTGTTTACACTTAAAACATAGTGCAGGCAGTAAATATGCTGTGGCTCAAATGACAATATTTGTCTTTAAAAAGATGGAACACATGGTGGGAAACTCATGTAATGCTTGCTTTTTCCACAGGGTTATAAACACAGTTTTACCATGATTTCAGCAGCATTTCAGTTGTATCATATTGACACCTCACTAATTCTTGTAAATACTGGATTTCACCAGAAATTATTGCTTCAGGCTCTGCTGCCCATTGCCCAAGGACTCTACACTACTGGCGAAAATTTTTTTTTGCAGTAACAAACTACATGACAAATAAAATGCCCAACAGATGTAGTACCCCACGGACATTCAAGTCGCATGCAGGTAACTGTCTATGTTTACAGAACAAGGTCAGGTACTGTCTGTGTTTACAAAACAAGATCGATACCAATGCACAGATAATTTAAAAGTCATGTAACCTGTATTATCTTGAGTTAACCCTTTACCACACAATCCCAACTATTAACAACATTGAAGGAGAGGGCTTTTGAAAGCATTGTGGGAAAAGGAGAAAATGATGGTAACCATCATTTTCTCCTTTTCCAACAATGTTTTCAACCCTTTCAGTGTTTAAAGTTTTAATCTTTTAACCCTTTACCACACAGTCCCAACTTTTAACGACCCTGAGAAAGAAGCCTTTAGAAAACATTGTGGGAAAAGGAGAAAATGCTGGTAGCCAGCATTTTCTCCTTTTCCCACAATGTTTTCTTCTCTTCCCAAAACAAATCACAATTTTTCAGTCACATTTGTCATCTGCAAATGCTTTCAATTTGGACTAGTCTGAAATGTTGTCGTTTGGTAAAGAGTTAAGTAACATTTCAATCGTGGCCTGCAAATTCTTTCAGTTTGGATTAGGCTTACATTTTATCATCGGGTAAAGGGTTAACCCTTTCCCAAACAAGCCCTGGTTTTCACGTGTCTGCAGCACAAGTCTTTTGAAAACACTGTGGGAAAAGGAGAAATTGCTCGTAACGAGCAATTTCTCCTTTTCCCACAGTGTTTTCTACCCTTTTTGATAACTTTCTGCCATTTTCATCAAACTTAAAATTGTCGTCTGCAAAATCTTTCAATTTGGACCAGTCCAAAATTTGTCGTTTGGGAAAGGGTTAAGAGAAAGACGTCGAGGTGCAGTGGTTATCAAGGTGCTCATAGACACTTTGTGATAAGCATTTTTAGGCACCATTTTGAATCTGGCTGCAGTTTCTTTTTCAGTTTTTGACTAAGCTCATTCTTTTTCTTTCTCTTGCTATCATTGTTATCTCATACTCTGTCGAATACATATACCGGTAGACATTCTTTAACCCTTTCCCAAAATTTCCATAAATTTTGTTTTCCCCGAAATTTAGCCCCCCTCTGATTATTCATCTATGCTGTATAAGTGATATTCTGTCAAAACAGCCTTGAAATAAATGCTACAAGCAAGATTTGTACCTTGAATGGAAAAATGTAGAATTTATTAAGCAACCCAAGGGTTAAAATGCCAAACATATTAAAATGGACATATTAATCTCCAAATTAAACGCATCTGCAGACGACAAATTTGAAAGTAGTACACATGAACTTAAGGTTTTTTGACAGGGTAGAAAACATTGCGGGGAAAGGAGAAAATGCTGATTACCAGCATTAAAATTCTCCTTTTCCCACCATGTTTTAAAAGGCCTTTTTCTCAGGGACGTGAAAACATGGGATTGTTTGGTAGAGGGTTAATGATTTAATCAAATCTTCTAATCATCTACACTTAAAGGCATAAACAAGAAAGGTCCAAAAGATGGGACTGGACCCTTAACGGACTGCAGAAACTATCTCATGATATAGGCTCCTTGGCCCCAGGCCAGTAGAGCAAAAAGATTAGCAAAACAGAAGCTGTTGCATCAAAGTCTTCAAAAATTACCATTTGAGGAGTCAACCAGACAATAGACCACCCAGTGTTATAAAAATTTCCATAAATTTTGTTTTCCCCAAAATTAAACAAGGAAATTATCAGATCAAACAAGACAAATTTTGCAGCTGAAATGACTTATTCATCCAACAACATTTCCATTATGTTTTCCCTGAAGGATTTATGTAAGGGCATGCCACTGTCAAGTTTTCATACATTACTTTACAGTACTTTGCATGATATACACTGTCTTCTTCAAAACAAATTAAGTCTATGCCCCTGGCTAGGAAGAAAACCGTTTATCAAAAAGTTTTCTCAATCTTAATTCTTTATGGAATGACAAAATTTTACACTGGTCCATATTGAAAGCATTTATAGACGACAAATTAAATGTGACTCAAAAACTGAAATTTCTCTTTGGAAGTGCAGAAAGCTTTGTCGGAAAAGAAGAAAATGCTGGTAACCAGCATTTTCTCCTTTTCCCACAAAGACTGCAAAAGGCTTCTTTTACAGTGTTGTCAAAGCCCGCGACTGTGTGGTAAAGAGGTAAGGAAGAAAGCTTCTGAAAACATTGAAGTAAAAGGCGAAAACGTTGTTTTTACTTGCAGTTTTGCCTTTTACAACCATGTTTCAACCCTTGCAAAGAAAATCACATCATTCAAGGCGTATCAAATTTGTGGTCTTCAAATGCTTTCAACTTAATAAGAGTCTAAAATTTTGTGATTTGGTAAAGAGTAAAGACTAGTACATATTAACCCTTTCCCAAACGACAAATTTTGGACTGGTCCAAATTGAAAGAGTTTGCAGACGACAATTTTAAATTTGATGAAAATGGCAGGAAGTTCTCAAAAAGGGTAGAAAACACTGTGGGAAAAGGAGAAATTGCTCGTGACGAGCAATTTCTCCTTTTCACACAGTGTTTTCAAAAGACTAATGTACTGCAGACACGTGAAAACCAGGGCTTGTTTGGGAAAGGGTTAAGAACAATTGCACACAACAAAATAAATGAAACTCAAGTCATGGGTATGTCTTTGAAACGGAAGAAAACGGGATTATTGGAAAAGCAGAAAATACCAATGTAATAAAATGGATTTCCTTTACAGGATTCAAAATACAATTCCACTGCCAATAAAGAATATTTCAAGTAGAGGTTCTGCATGGCTCAGCAGTGAAGGTATAGGGTTCAAGACACAGGTTTGTTCCTCACGCAAGGCCACCGACTTTCTCAGGTATGACAAATCAGATTTCAGTACTGGTGAAACTCTGGGTCTGTATTCAACAACCATTCTTAAGAACTTTCCAAGTCTTATGCTCCAGAATTTTCTAAATTTGAAAAATTTTAACACAACTTCTGACTAGGTGAACCATTTGGTTTAGTCACACAACTTTTGATTGGTTGAACCACTTGGTTTAGTCAATCAAAAGTTGTGTTATTTTCAAATTGAGAAAATCCCAGAGAATAAGGCTAAGAACATTCCTAAGAATGGTTGGTAAATATGGTTCCAGGACACACAAGAATAAGTGAGGTGTCACTGTGATAGCACTGAATTAATTTTCAATGCAGAGTAAAATACAGTTCAATCAACTTTTTAAGCCATGGTATAGCTAAGTAGCCGACAGATTAATGTTTCAAGAAACATCTTAAACATCAATCATGGGATAGCATTGAAAAAACTTCTACTTTAATAAAATGATGAAATTGCTCTAAATATTTGTTCGTCCATTTGTAACTTTGTAGTCTATCATTCTAAGATGAAAGATCAGAAAACCTTTTTCTCCTTTTGGTTGCCATGGCAACTGAAGCTGTTCAATACATTTAATCGTTAATGATAAAAGTCATAGTAGGTCACAATTTACACAGCAACTCTGAAATTGTAAGACATTGCAAAAATTTTACTCCTTTTTCTTTTTACCTTTGGGGAAAAAAACCAGAATTTAAATACCCTAGGAGAGTGTTCTTTTGAAAACATGGTGGGAAAAGGAAAAAATCTAATAACCAGTATTTTCTCCTTTTCTCACAGGTTTTTTTTTTTTTCAATTTCAAAGACATACCCCACTGTGTGTTGTCTCTTGTCATCTCCAGTTGGGACGAGTCCAAAATTTTATCATCCAGCAAAGTGTTAAAACTTGTTGAATTATGCATGGCAATCATACCTTCCATAAAACCCCTAAACCCATTACCACACAATCCTGAGTTTTAATGACCGTGAGAAAAAAGCCATTAGAAAATATTGTGGAAAAGGAGAAAATGCTGGTGACCAGCATATTCTCCTTTTCCCACAATGTTTTCTACCCTATCAAAGACAACTTTTATCATTTGCACCACATTCAAAATTTTCATCCACAAATGCTTTCAGTTTTGACCAGTCTAAAATTTTGTCCTTTAGTAAAGAGGTAAACTTGTTGAATATGCATGGTAGATACCGGTACCCTCCATGAAGCCCATAATGAATAAACGCCCCAATACTTTTGAGTTGTTTGGGCTCCGGGGAGCTAAAAACTGAAATACCAATGACAACCCCTGCTAAACTCTAAGCTACACCTACAAAAACAACTACATAATTATAATATTTAACTCCTTACCATATGAAAACTTTTTTGGCCTCGCACTGTCCAAATTAAAAGCGTATGCAGACAACAAATAAGACTTGACTCAAACGGTGAGATTTGTCTTTGAAAGGGTCAAAAACATTGTGAGTAAAAGGGAGAAAGTGCTTCATGTCAGCATTTTCTCCTTTTCCCACAATATTTTCAAAAAGTTTTTTTTTCCTCACAACTGTTAAAACATGCAGTTGTCTTGCAAAGGATTAACCCAAAAAATGCCCAATAAAGTCAATGGGCATTTTCATTTTAGAGTAAGACCAAGATAATTGCAAATTCATGGCTGCCGTTTGTCTGTAGTGTTTCAGGAAAGTTGATAGTGTAGATCAAAGATCAGACTGCATAATTATTTTGTGCAGTCTGATCTTGATCTACACTGACCGCAAAGGCAACTATAGTAGTGAAAGGGTGCTCTAAGGGTAAGGAGGTCAAAGCACTATGTCAAAGCCATATTTCAAGACAAAAGGTCATTGACTACAAGTCATAGACCTTTTATATCAAGGGCAAGGGATTTATGTCATGTGATGCAGTAGATAATGTCATGGTGTAATCCTTAGGGGTCACAGGTTCAATTTTAGGCCAACACCTTGTTTTGTTTTTCCAAGTAGTAGTAATAGTAGTAGGGATATCAGCAGGCCCCCTCTTCACAAAAAATACCAAACACTATACCATAATTATTGTTCTCTAATTCAATTTGTAAGAACTTTACCAATTTAAACTATTTACCAAACAACAAAATTTTAGACATCCAAATTGAAAGCATTTGCAGACGACAAATCAAATGTGGCTGAAACGATGACATTTGTCGCTGAAAGGATAGAAAACATTGTGGGAAATGGAGAAAATGCTGGTTACCAACATTTTCTCCTTTTCCCACAATGTTTTCGAAAGCTTTCTTCCCCTGCACAGTCGTTAAAACTCTGGGACTTTGTTGTAAAATTGTTAATGGAACAAAATTTCAGATCTGCTGAAAGCATTTGGTTTAGCCATTCAGATGGCCATATAAGCCATTTGGTTTAGCCAATCAGAAATTCTGTAACTTTCTGAATTTAGACTCTACCCTTTCCAAAATAAATTTCAACTTTTCAGTCACATTTGTCATCTGCAAACGCTTTCAATTTGGACATGTCTGAAACTTTGTCGTTTGGTAATGAGTTAAATGACACAAATTCCTTTGAGTGCTCTAAAGGATAATTAAATTTTTACCAGATAACCAAGTTTTTGACTAATTCATATTCAAAACTAGAACTGTTGCAAAGCAGACAAATACCCCCACCAGCACCTTGTCACTGATCAGCACAATCAGGGAACCAAAATGATGTTCAAAACAAAGTTCACCTGTGACCTTGACCTTTGACCCATGTGACCAAAAAACAATACAGCATCTACTTCGGTCATGAGCAAACACTTGAGTAAAGTTTCAGGGTCCTACTAAGGTCATACGGCTTTTAGAGCACGGAAACGATTTTCAAACAAAGTTCACCCTTGAGCTTGACCTTTGACCCATGTGACCCCAAAACAATAGGGCACCTCCTTGGGTCATAAGCAACACTTGTATAAAGTTTAAGGGTCCTAGGTCAAACGGCTCTGAGTTAGAGCACAGAAACAATTTTCAAAGTTCACATGTGGCCTTGACCTTTTACCCCTGTAACCCAAAAGTAATAGGGCACCTCCCTGGGTCATGAGCAACAATCGTAGAAAGTTTCTGGGTCCTTGGTCAAACAGCTTTTGAGTTTGAGCATGGGAACGAAAACATGGACAGACTGACAGATGGACATGATGAAACCAGTATACCCCCCTCTACTTCACAGGTGTGTGTGTGTGTGTGGGGGGGGTTTATAAAAACTGCAACCAAAGGGATATATCACTCTTTACAACAAAACAAAATGTTATACTTTTATTGAAAGTACTGAAAGCACTTGCAGACTTCAATCTGAATATGGGTCAAGTGATGAAATTTTCTTTGAAAGGGACTAGAAAACATTGCGGTTAAAGAAGGAAATGCTTGTTTATATCTTAATTCCTTTGTAAATGATATTAGTAATGGGGATAATATAAACCCTCACAACACAAAAAAACTTAATACGTGTACTTTTCCCTGTTGAAAGCACTTAGCAGGTAACAATCTGAATATGGCTCAAATGTTGGATTTTTCTTTGATATGATAGAAAACATAGTCAGAGAAGAAGAAAATGTTGGTTAACCCTTTACCGCACAATGCCGCCTTTTGATGCCCCTGGGAAAGAAGCCTTTTGAAAACGTTGTGGGAAAAAGAGAAAATGCTGGTAACCAGCATTTTCTCCTTTTCCCACAATGTTTTCTACCCTATCAAACAAACATTGCAACATTTCAGCCACAGTGAAATTGTCGTCTGCAAATGCTTTCAATTTGGACAGGTCTAAAATTTTGTCGTGTGTTAAAGGGTTAACAGTAACTGTTGCCCACAATGTTTTATATAGGCTATTTCCTCAGGGTGGAAAAACTCACAATCATTCTGGAATGGGTTACAGGACTTTTAGTCTTGCATGATACTGCCCATGTACAAAATGTCCTCTTCTGTTTGATTTATATTGGTATAAATTTAGGAGCTGTCAACATAATAGAGTTCTAAATTGAATTTTATGGACTTTTACCCTAAACTCTAAGCATGCTGTAGGTAATATATGATCTTATAATTTATAAGATGCTTTTGCAGAGAGTATGGATCAAGATTAAGTGTGCTTTTATCAGTCTGATCATTCATCTATGCTGTATTAAGTGATATTCTGTCAAAACAGCCTTGAAATAAATGCTACAAGCAAGTTTTGTACCTTGAATGAAAAAATGTAGAATTTATTAAGCAACCCAAGGGTTAAAGTGCCAAACATATTAAAATGGACATATTAATCTCCATCAAAATAATTTAGACCCAAAATTACAATAACTAGGTCTGTTTAACCCTTCACCACACATTCCCAAAATTTAATGACCCTGAGAAAGGGGCCATTTGAAAACATAGTAGCCAGCATTTTCTCCTTTTCCCACAATCTTTTCTCCATTTTGAAGAGTAAACCCAATCATTCGAGCAGCATCCAATTTGTTGTCGGTAATTGCTTTCAATTGGGATAAAAAATCTAACACTTTATGTGGTAAAAAGTTAATAGTGGCATCATACAAAAATCTGCATGAAATAGTAAAATATTAAGATATGATCTCTTATCAAGTTCATTGAAAGTCCCATTCATAATTTGCTACGAAACCATATTTTTACAGGGCTTGTCCATAATGAGGATCCAATTAGAAATTAATGTGTTCAGGTTTACATTTTAATATACAAGTACATGTACTAAAGGTATCATAATGCGATAACCTATATGAACTTGTAGCTAAATTTACATGATAGAATCTCAAACCATTACCAGCTGGCTGTCTTCACTCTCTCACAACAACAACTCAACCACCATTCTGCAGACGGCTTTGATCAAAATCGGACTGCACAGAACGTTTAAAAATATCATCATTATAGATTAAATATTCATATAAGTATGATTTTAGCACAAATTCAAAGATCTTAGATGACAACGTCACACACATGAATGCCTTCAATCTGCAAAATGGGCTGTGGTTTAGCCATTATCTCCTTATTGACACCGTCTAAAATCAAAGCAATTTGCAATTCAGCAATCGATCAATGCTTGAAATTGGAGAAAATGGATTTTTTTTTTAACTATATCTTGTTTTGCAAACAGGGTTTCCGTTTACGACATAAAAGTATCTATATATGCATGAAAATCCGCTCGTATGCAAGAGATCAAAGCTGATGACAATAGAAAATAGATCTCTTTGTTGTCGACTTTGACTGGTTACCAGCGTTGTGCCCATATTGTCTTTTCCAGCAAACTGGTCATAGGAAAACAGCCGTTGTTTAGCATTTCTTTCCTGTAGATTGCTTCCCAGGCCAAAAAGAAAAAGCATTTGCGATCTTTCCAAGACCAATGGCTGAAAGCTCCTGCCTTCCAAGATTAGATGCTTACAGAAATTTATCTATATTCCCCTACTCATGTAATTGTGTTAAATCTGCAAAAGGTTCCATAAAGAAGTAATTTGAAATAGCTTCTTCTTTTTATCCACAAACCAAATTTGGTGTTAATAAATGGATGATTTATGCAAGCAAAAATGGAACTCAGAAGGAGTGCAATGGGACTCAACTTTTGCAGTAGCACTGGGTCCCATGGACTAAGTAAAATTTTATTCAAATGGAAACACTGTCAAACAGTAATAAAAAGTCAAACAAATGTATATGGTTCAAAAGGTTATCAATGTTCTAAAAACACATTCAAGTGTGCCATTTAAAATTGTTTTGTTTTGGACAAGTGAACCACACTGGCGGACAAGTAGACCTGTTTAATTTACTTGTTCACAGACAAGTAGAAATTTCTATGATTTTCACACCCCTAGACATATAATGTCTGGGGATATACTGAAATGACCATGGTAGTTAGTTTGCTAAATCATGTAGACTCATCTAAGTCTTATCTAATAAGTTCATCTTGAAAAATATGTAAGCTTTGCTATGCCATTTTAAGATGGGTAGTTAAGACTGATTCTATCATTGATATAGAGGACATGGGAGAAATAGAACTTAAATGTCTCTGGCACTTTGACGAGATTGATTGATTCTGTGGTGCTTTTTGCCACTTCCAACATTATTCAAGTCATATCATACTGACAGCTAATTCATTCATGAGTCTTGAGTTTAATGAGGACTAGGCTTGACCTTAAGTGTCTTGCCACCAAAAACTAGGTGTGTTGGGTAGGGAGCAAAAAAGAGACCACCAAATTACTACATGTTCCCAGGGCTTTTTTTAGGGTTTGGGGAAGACACTGGACGCTGATAAAAAGGGGAAAAAACGCGCAAAAGCCCTATTCGGGGAAATTTACTGTCTTGCTATTTATGTCGGCGTACATCACATATACATGTTTGTGATATACATTAATTATGTTCTATCAATAGAACCAGGGGTGTGGAAATACTATGCAGGACTCGTCCAATTCGGTAAAATTCAGCCGCGGACAAGTGACTTTTTTCAGTCTAGTCATCCGAGGACGAGTAGAAAATACAAGAAAAATTTTTAAACAAAGATGTGTTGTGTATATACATATCCATTGAATTTCATAGTTCTCGATTCGTACAAAATGACATTTCAAATGATAAACAGTGTCTTGAGACGATTCCTCATTTCTGGAAACCCAAAATATACATCTGGGTGTACCTCTGCATTCACCGCATACAACAGATTGATAAAATATGCGGCTGTTTTTGCATGTCATAGTTGCCTTGAAAAATGTCTGAACACCTTCAAGTAAAGTAATTTTATTAGTATATTACTATAATTTCAGTAATGATTCAGAGATCTCTGACGACAATGTCACACACGTGAAAATTTTAGCCTTTAATCTGATTTTAAACAGCTTCGGTGCGAAATGGGCCGTGCTTTAACACCTCTGCCGGAAGCTGTCTCAACCCAAAAGTTTTCGATTCAGCGATCAATTGGTGCATAAAATCGGAGAAAATGTTTTCTTTTTCAAATCTTTGACGCAAACGAAAAGTCAGAAGTCTGAGACTCTGGAACCATTCGACGGCCCCAAACGTAAATCTAAAACAGACCGTGATCAGAAATTTGACAAACATGTTTTTTAACGAGGCATGGTTGAAAGGATTCCCATGGTTGAATCATTGCGGACGATCATAACAATGTTTTCTGTAGGGTTCGTCGAGAATATGCCCATATTGCTAAGATGTCATTTTATGTGTGCCATTTAAAATCCCTTTGTTTTGGACAAGTGAGCCACACTGACGGACAAATAGATTTTTGTAATTTATTTGTCCGTGGACAAGTAGAAATTTCAAAGATTTCCACACCCCTGTGAACACTGGTATTAAGCTTTGCAATAACACTCAAGCATATGAAACTGAATTTAACTGTTTTGTGAACACAAAATGTTTGTTTACAGAGGAATGTCTATGTCCTTTTTGGACTTAAGAAGATCAAAAAATTAAAACAATTTTTCTAGGAGCGAAATGTCCAAGGGTCAATTACTTGGTTATTATGGAGAGATCAGGGTGAAATAAAGACAGTCTTCATTTATGTTCTTTATCCATTGACAGAAATTAGAGTAAAAAATAATAACCTCATCTTATGTGCAGACTTGTTGGAATGAAGTAGATAATGGATTTTAACTTGCAGTCCTAGCATGCAATTCATCTTTATGAATAAACAGACAAAAAGTTTACCAAACAACAAAATTTTTGACTCTGTCATGTTTTAGGCATTTGCAGACAACAATTCAAATGTGGCTGGAACAACTTGATTTTTCTTTCATAGCTTAGAACATTGTGGAAAGGGGGAAAAATAAAAGTCACATCCATTAAAGTGTTATTTCTTTAAATTTTAGTCTTCTTCTTTTGTCCAATAACTTTTTTTCTTTCATACTTGTATATTTTCAGTCAAAAAACAACCAAAATTTTTCCTCCATATGAAACAGAGATTTCTGCTTCCACTAACTGTTTTATACAGAAAATTTGTGTAAATTCACTGTTTACATTTATTATCAAAGATGAAAAGATAGTTTGAAGTGCCTCTGATCGGACGATGTCAAACTGACTTCTGTTGTATCATGGGTTTTCGCGTTTTTCTTCAGCGATCTTTTTTTCATGTCAATTGATTTTTTCCAGAAATATTAATGGATAATTTGACATGAATTTGTCTATTAGGGTAGCAGGTAACTTTAAAACATGTCATCTTATGCTAGATAATTGGATTAACACCTTTATCGCGTTTTCAAAAATGAATCGCCACTCGCCAGCTTGATTAGTTGTGATAAACAGAGCTGTGTGCGCCTTTTACATTTGATAGTTCTGATTGTGTTAATTGCGATCTCTATTTCTGCCGGATACATGCAAACTACTTTATATTACGCTTCATCCGATAATCTCATGCGTCCGATCGATGCTTAGGCAGATATTTTTGAGCTTCAAAACGGACCATTTTGGATTTCCAAGCGTCAAAACTCGGGGTCCTGGGTCAAATATTCTTGAAGTCCTTCTCTGACAATTCATCTTGACACAAATTAATTCTCATGAACTGGAGAAAGCTGGCTAGAGTCGATGGATGTCGATGCCAATTGTGTACTTTTGATTTCTTCAACAATTACACTGTCTGACCCGGGATCATCAGGACCGATTGCCTACTTTTAGATTGTTAATTAGTCTCTAATTTCAATGAATCATTGGATTTTGGCTTAGTTTTGGACCCAAAAAAGCACTGATTCATTTAGTATTCTTTGCGTCTGACAGTTTCCGCTTTTTATTGTAGTTATGGGCAATTCATAGGCCATCTTTTTGCTTTACTTTCAACACTGCAGGAAAAGTCACATGCCGAACGACATTACTGGTTTCCATGTTTTAGTTAACGTACCAATGAAAGCGTTGAATACCAAATGCTGGGATACAGTGGTATTTGTATTATACTGCGAAAATTCCGTGCAAAGAATGAATACAAAATACGAAATTGGCCGATAAGTGACGGTTTTCCATGAACTCAAAGGCGGATAACTCATTAAACAACGAAAACATTACTCTCCTTGGTCGTTTTTGCAGCCAATCTTTCGGTCTGGGAGTGGGTTTATTTACTAAATCTGAGTACAATACTTTGTATTACAGTGGGGAAATGTGATCTCTTAGGGGAAAATTGACTTCTCGGGGGGGAAAACTACATTTTTGGGGAAAATTTGCTGAGGGGAAGACGCCGACTATTGGCGTCTCTTTCTTAGTAAAAAAAACCCCTGGTTCCACAAGTTCACCACTGAGCCTGACACATGACCCCTACCCTGATAGAATAGACAGTCTCACCATATTCAAACTCAACATTACACACAAAAAAGTCTCACTTCAAGGGGAGACAATTCTTTCTGTTTGTATAGTTTTGTTTGTATTGGATTTTAACACCATTTTAACAGCTTAGATCTTATCACGGTGGTCAGCATGTGTTTCCTGGCTTCTCACACCAGCACCAACACAACTTTCTTTCCAAGTCATTGCCTACATTTCTCACATGCATCAGAGGTGAGAAGCCAAAAATTGCCGGAAAGAAAGTTTCCCTCAACAGGGTATCGAACCTGCAACCACCAGAAACAATTCTTAAAATCTTCCAAGCATACATACAATATAAATAAGGAAATAAAGCACACCCACCTAGGGTTTCGAACTGAGGATTCCCTCCCCCTACAACTATCTCTAATACTATGTACCTATATTGCATATTTCAGGGTTCTGACTTGCAATCCATGTCACCGGCAGAATGATAATGATTTATGTCAGCAACACTTCTTGAGCAACACTAGAAGGAATGTATGCTTTTCTAGGAATTTACAATTAGTCAAGATACCAGTATCTTTTGGAATGCATGCTACAACTTCAGGCAGGTGCCTACTCACTTGCATGCACATTTCACCTCATACAGAAGATGTGTATAGTCTTGCTGCAAACCACTGTTGAAAACATTGTGACATTAGGGGAAAATGTTCCTTTTGTCACAATGTTTTCAACATTACCCTTTGTCACAATGTTTTTCACATGTATCAAACATTAACCCTTTACCACACAATCCCGACTTTCAACAACCCTGAGAGCTTTTGAAAACATTGTGGGAAAAGGAGAAAATGGTGGTAATCATCATTTTCTCCTTTTCCCACGATGTTTTCCACCCTATCAAATACAGAAATCTCCATTTAAGAAACATTTAATATGTTGTCTGCAAATGCTTTCAATTTGATCCAGCCCAAAATTCTGTCATTTGGTAAAAAGTTAATTTATGTTGAAAATCCATATTTTGCAAGGTTTTCATGATTCTTGACTAAGGGTGTTTCAAGATTAGTTTTTGAGTCAACCCATTATAACACAAATTATATTCAGGCCTACAAACAAACCCCCCCCCCTTTCCTAATCCCCACCCAGAAAAAAATGCCCCCCCCCCCGCCCCAATTCTTAATAATCTTTTACCAAACAACAAAATTTATACTTGTCCAATTTTGAAGCATTTGCAGACAAAAAATTCAATACAGCTCAAATGATGGATTTGTCTTTCATAGGGTAGAAAACATTGTGAGAAAAAGAGAAAATGCTTAATGTTGTCAGCATTTTCTCCTTTTCCGATATTTTCAAAAGCCTAAGTCTTTTTCAGGGTTGTTAAGACTTGGGATTGCATGGTGAAAGGTTATTTCAATTTGAAATAGTGAATGGAAGATGAGAAATTACTTGCAACTTGCAAACAGCCCTTCAATTTTCCAACACTGTTTTTGATTATCGGATCAAAGAGTGTTTCATACCAATTTCAACATAATTTCAGTTATATCACAGCAGCAAGTGCACTATCCATGCTTTCCTTGACTTTCTTTTTACCAGTACTTCCCACAATATTCTTCCCAAGCCACTGGCTGCTTCCCCACATAACCATCAGTTAAACCATGATCACCGGTGAGAAGAGGAGAAACTCCTGTCACAATGACTACCATCAATCCTTGAAAAGAAATTCACTGAGCTGGGAATTCGAACCCCTGGTCTCAATTCCTGTATGTTATCGAGCTCGGCAACACCATTCTAGAAAATCATCAACAAGCAGGGCTTTAGATGTGTATCATTATGGGAATGGGTTAGCTTTAGAAGTATCTTTAGAGAGAAAAAAAATCAGTGTTTGGGTTTGTTCACACATAAAAAGAAATTGGATCTTTACTCCTAAACCTCTTGGTATAATCTATGAAATGGTATACAGGTAAAACAACAGCTTGGATCAATTTCAAAGCTGTTTTTGTATTTGAATTTGGTTATATAACACTCTTAATCCTTGAAGAGCCTTTAAAGCCCTTAAAGACTATAGTTGCCTAGCGGAAGGTGTAGATCAAGTCTGCAGTCTGATCTTTGATCTACATTGTCCACTTTGCTAAATCTTTATAGACAAAAGCAACCATAAAATGGCAATACTTTTGTCTTATTTTTTTGTCTGAAACTGTTTGGTTTACTCCTCCTCCTTAGGGTTAACCCTTATCCTGCTAAATAAGTTAAACAAAACTTTCAAGGCAATTGTCAACTAGAGGCCCTTCAGGACCTGCATTGCTCTACTGGCAGTGATTTTACTTTTTTTTTCTAGCATACATTATGAATTCATGATGCAAAAAGGAAAGAGGCAACCCCCCCCCCCCCAAAAAAAAAGGGGGTGTTGTTGCGCAACTTGGCTTGAACCCAGCAAGACAACACAAGCAGGCATGGTAAATTAAATAGTGACAAAAAACTGAAGTATGATTTCTGAAAACCAATTGTTTGGAATCCAGCAAAATTTGATTGGGTTTCCGTACTCATTGTATCAAAACAATCCCAGGTGCAAGTTTCATAGAAATGTGACTAAATAACCTGGACCATGTTGGGTAAACAATACTAAGCCATCAAATGGCTGCTTTTCCTCAACTGATTGCTAAATTTCATTTCAGATTCACTTTTAATTGAGTTCAATCTCTGATGATACAATTTATCTTTGCAAGTTTCAAGCTAATGATAATATAAAGCAAATGAGCAAGTTTCATGAAAATTCGACCATAAATGCAAAGTCGTAATCGCGTAAACATGAAATGTAAATTTTCAAATTCAAATAGCTACTTCTCCCATACTGACTGTCTATTTTTTTTCAAAATCAACAGGGTTCAAGCTGTTGATGGTACAAAGCAACTGTGCAAGTTCCATGAAAGTCTGATAACAAATGCTGACTTAATCGCAGAAACAAGAAATGTACATTTCGAACTTTAAATGGCTACTTTTCCCATACTGATTGTCAGGTTTTTTTTTTTCAAAATCAGCAGGGTTCAAGCTATTGATGAGATAAACAAACTCTGCAAGTTTTTGACGAAAACCCAACAACAAATGCAAACTAAATCGCATAAACAAGAAAAGGAAGTTTTGAACTTTAAATGGGTACTTTTCCCATACACACTGTCAAAATCAATGGTGTTCAAGCTATTGATGAGATACATTAACTGTGCATGTTTCATGAAAATCTGACCACAACCGCAGACTTTTATGTCAACAAGAAACTGAAATTTTGAACTTTAAATGGCTACTTTTCCCACACAGTGACACTGACGGTCAGATTTTTTTTCAAAATCAATAGGGTTCAAGCAACTGATGAGGGAAAATAAATGTGCAAGTGTCACAAAAAATCAGACCACAAATGTTGATTTTATCACATAAACTAGAAAAAGACTAACAGACGGACGGACAGGCGGACAGACAACAGAAACCACACCATGACATAAGCTCTACTGGCTTAAAAACCAGAGTAATGCTACTTAAAATTTATTTTCTGGAGAAAAATATCTCCTTATTGGAGGGTGTAGATTCAAAATCAAACTGCATGTTCTGTGCAGTCTGACCTTGATCGAGACTGTCCACAAAAGGTCAGTGAGTCCTGCTTAACAGCCTCAGGGCTAATAATGCAATAGGCATATCACAGCAGATATATAGCTCACATATTTGTTCCTGATTTTAGATACTGATTGATTGTATGATGCCTAACACTGTTTTCAACATTATTTCAGTTATATCACGGCAGCCAGTGCACTTATCCATGCTTTCCTAGTTTCTTTTAACAGTACTCTGCACAATATTCTTTCCAAGCCCCTGGCTGTGCAGAAGTGACTGAGCTACCGGGGCTTGGCTGATTTCAGGCAGATTGTTCCTTAGGCTTGGGTTCTGCACTACCAAATGAGGCTCAAACGTATCTCCTGCCCCAAGCCTGGGATCAACATTTTACCACACAATTCCCACTTATAACCACCCTGAATACGAAGCCTTTTGAAATCATTGTGGGAAAAGGAGAAAATGCTGGTAACCAGCATTTTATCCTTTTCCCACAATGTTTTCTACCCTATTAAAGACAAATTCCATGGTTTTAGCCACACTTAAATTGTCGTCTGTAAATGCTTTCAAATTGGACAAATCTATATATTTATTGTATGGGAATGAGTTAATTCTTTCCTGTACAACAAAATTTTAGTCTGGTCCAATTCTAAAGCATTTGCAGACAAATTAAATGTGATTCAAATGATGGAATTTCTCTCTGAAAGTGTAAAAAGAAATACTGTGAGAAAAAGTGGAAATGCCGGTTTATGTAATACCAGCACACCGTGCTGTCTGTCCTGCTTCGTGCGATTATCAACAAGCAGCTAAATGATGGGATTCACCGAAAAAAGATCAGAAAACATTGCAGAAAAGGGTGCGAAAATGCCCTGGACTATCAGCGTTTTCTCCTTTTTCTACAGAATTGTCAAAATTTCCCTTCTAGTTAAGGGTAAATAAGACGACAGCTGGTGACAGTGACCACAAATAATATAGGAGGTCAGGCAGACCAAATTTTTTTACAATAGGTGATCAATACAACATATAAATTATGTACAATGGTTATACTATTATGACCTGAAATTTGCCACCATTATGTTTTCAGTCAAACCATGATAAATAACTGATCTTGAAAACATTGTGTAAAACTGAAGAATATGAAGCTTACTGGCATTATGGTTATCATTCTGGTTACCTGCATTTTCTCATTTTCCAAATTATTGTTAAAGCCAAAAGACAAATTCCACTGTTGTTGAGCCACATTTATCTTGCTAGCAAACAACAAATATTTAGACTTTAACCCATACAGCACGGAATAAACCTGCCAGACATTTCATCCTAGAAATACGACCCAAATAATTGCAATTTCGTGGTTGCTTTTGTCTACAGTAATTCAGCAAAGCAGTGTAGATCAATGATCAGCCTGATCTTGATCTACACTGGCCGCAAACGCAACTATAGTTGTGACAGGCGTTTTAAGGGTTAATACCTATATTCAAAGCATTTGCAAGGGACAAATAAAAAGTGGCTGAAACGATAGAATTTGTAAATGAGTAGAAAACATTGTGGGGAAAAAAGTGAAAATGCTGGTTACCAGTATTTTTGCCTTTTCCGCAGGCAATGCTTTTAAAAGTCTCCTTTCTCACAGTCATTAAACTCATAGTTGGTTGGCAAAGGGTTAAGTTCCGGTCTGAACATGTGTTAAGTATGGATTAGTCTTAAAAAGTTTGCCGTCAGGAAGACATTTAATACTTTACTCTTTACCAGACGACAAAATTTTAGACTGGTCCAAATTCAAAGCATTTGTAGACAACAAATGTGCTTGGATTTGTTTCTGGAAGTGTAGTCTAGTCCAAACTGAAAGTGTTTGCAGGCGACAAATAAAATGGGACATAAATGGCCATAATTATCCGTCTTTGAGATGGTTGAAGATACTGTGGGAAAAGAGGAAAATGCTGGCTACCAGCATTTTCTTCTTTTCCCATAGTGTTTTCAAAAGCCCTGTTCTTCAGGGTTGTTAAAACTCGGGATTGTGTGGTTAAGAGTTAAAGACCCTGATGAGAAAGGCTTATGAAACATTGTGAGAAAAGGAGAAAATGCAGGTAACCAGCAGCATATTCTTCAGTACAATCATTTTCACATACAAATAATAGCTCTAATGCTAACAAACCAATCCTGTAAGAATCAGTCCATATTAAAAACAATAAAGCCAGCCAGCAAAACCACAAACATTTCTCATCTATGTATCCAAGTTACACGTTACATACATATCCCCCCCACATAACCACTAAAACATAGTAGCAATGCCCTTTCCTATACCGTAAACTTCCACATACAGTTGGTGATTCTTTACTGAAATAATCAACACATAGTATAAAACTTATCCAACAACAATCAAAATTTTCCAATTCAATCTGTGTAACTACCATGAACAGAACTACAGTATATATGCGTGTAACCACAATCTATACTGCCGGTTTTAAATCTAGGTTGTACAACGTCAAGTCGATAGATAATTCAGGTGTAACATACACACTGTATTATACCTATACCTCATGACATAGCAAACCCCTTAACCTATTACCATACAATATCGACTTTTAATGACTCCGAGGCAGACAGCTTTTGAAAACATTGTGGGAAAAGGAGAAAATGCTGGTAACCAGCATTTTCTCCTTTTCCCACAATGTTTTATACCCTATCAAAGACAGAAATCATCACCTGAGCTTATTTTATTTTGTTGTCTGCAAATGCTTTCAATTTGGTAAAGGGGTAACTCTCAAAAAAAAAAACCCTCCCTGTGTTTCAACGGCTCTGAAGAAGACGGCTTTTGAAAACATTGTGGGAAAAAGGAGAAAATGCTGGTAACCAGCATTTTTTCTCCTTTTCCCACCATGTTTTCTCCCCAATCGGAGACAAATCCCACCATTTGATCCTCATTAAATTTTGTTTTGTTTTCTACAAATTCTCAAATTTTGTTGTCTTGAAAAGAGTTTACTGTAACTACCAAAAGACAAAGTTCCAGACATGTCAAAATTGAAAGAATTTGCAGACGACAAATTAGCAATGACTAATACAATAAGATCTGTCTTTGAAAAGAGAGAAAACATTGTGGGAAAAGGAAGAAATGCTGGTTACCAACATTAATTTTCTTCCCTTACCACAATGTTTCCAAAAGCCTACAAAATCTGGGATTGTTCAGTAAAATTAATGGTTAATGCATAAAACATTTGTAGTGAAAGCACAGTGTCAAAGTAAAAAAAAAAATCAGAAAATCAATTTTTCCCACACACCATTAAATGCTTATCTTGAATCTTTCCCCGGAACCTGCAATGGTTGTTTTACTCAGAGTAAATATTGCTGAAATGACTTTGCAAATGACAGCTGTAAGAAGCCTATTGTTATTGTTCTATATTATTATACTACTCATAAAATGTTAGCCCTTTACCAAACAATCCAATGTTTTAACAACTTTGATGAAAAAATCTTTTTAAAAAAAAAATGGAGGGAAAGGGAGATTTTGCTGGATACCAGCATTTTCTCCCTTTCATTTAATGTTTCCTACCCAGTCAAAGACAAATCCCTGCATTTGTCAACCACGTACCATACTGTCTCTTTTTAATGCACCCAGGGGTGTTACATTTTCTGAAAGGGATGCGATTAAATAGAGGTAAAGCTACATAGAATCCGAGGATGACAGTTACATTACTATCTGGGTTTTAGACATGCCAACTGTGAGGCGATCGGCACTTGTGAAACATGTTGTTTTTAACCCTGAATATCGATTTTACCACTGATCATGATTCATTTGGACATTAAATACCATTCACAATTAGTATGGGACACTGGTATTCACTACCTCATTTTCTTAAAGTACTTAGAAGTTCGTTGACAAACTTTGTGTTACAGGAATAGAAGTGTATGTGTATTTGGATAGTCTGGTGTTAGTGACATTAATTTGTGAAGTAATTAGAATAATGTTGATGCTGCAAGTTTATTCCAGTCAATTTCTTTCAACTTTATCGATGGATTGACAGTCTTGTAAGCCCATTTTCAGATAGAAAAAAGTGTTTACTAGAGGGAAAGCGTCCATACGCAACATTATTGTATACATATATTGTCTTCTGTTAACTCTTTACCAAACAATAATAATTTTTAAGAACCCAAGAAGGAAAGCTTTTGAAAACATTGTGGTAAAGGGAGATAATACTGGTTACCAGCACTTTTTTCCTTTTTCCACAATGTTTCCTAAAAAAAAATTCAATTTTTTAGTCACATTCTTTTTGCCTTCTGCAAATGCTTTCCATTTGCAAAAGTCTAATATTTTCTTGTTAGGTGACGACTTAACTCTAAATGACTAAAAGCATTTGCAGACGACAAATTAAATGGGACGGAAAAATTGAATTTGTTCTGGAAAGGGTAGAAAATATTGTGGGAAAAGAAGAAAATGCTAGTTACTACCATTTTCTACATTTACTTCAATGTTTTCAAAAGATATCTTTCTCTGGGTTGTTAAAAGTCAGGATTGTGAGGTAAATGGTTAATGTGTCTGATTTGGACGACTGAAACCAGGAAATGGCTGGTTCCAATCTCAAGTTCAACTAACTTCATTACAATGATAGTCATTGTAACAGGATGCATTTCTCTCTCACTGCTTCACTGGATCCAATGTGCGAGTGTCCTTGGGCAAGACACTTCAGAACCCTAGCATAGTACTGGTGGAATCCAGGAAATACATGAATATGTGAGCTGTTGCCATGATATATCTGATAAAACACCATTCAATCAATCAATTAATCTCTCACTGCTTATCACTGTTTAATAAATAGTTATGTAGGAAAAGCAGCCAGTGGCTTGGGAAGAATAATACGATATAATGGTAAAAGAAACTGAAGAAAAATATGGATCGGTATGCTGGCCTCTATAATATATATGAAATAAGTTTGAAACAAGAGGGTCATTTGCCCTAAAGTGCTAACCTAAGTAATGTCATCTAGGACTGATAAAAGCTGAAGAGATCCTGGTTGTAGTGATGTAAAACACATGAGTGTTCATGACATACTTTTCGACCTACATGATCTATTTTTTAACTTGTCAGAGATATCATCAAGACAAACAATCTGCCAATATTTCATGAGTACTGAATGTGGCCTCTAGAGTGCACACAAGATTTTTCTCATATTTATCCAAGTGACCTAGTTTTTGAATCGACATGACCCAATTTTGAACATGTCTGATATAACAATAAGAGAAACATTCTGATCAATTTTCATTAAAACTGGTCTGAAAATGTGGCCTCTAGAGTGCATACAAGTTTTTTCTAAGATATGGCCCAATGACATACTATTTGACCTGACATGACCTAATTTTGAACTTGTGCTAGATTTCATCAAGACAATATCCTGACTAAGTTCCATGTGTATCCGTCAAAAATCTTGCCGCTATGGTGCACAAAAGGTTTTTCTAAAATTTGGCAGAATGACCTACTTTTTGACACAACATGACCCAATTTCAAACTTGTCAAAGGTATCATCAAGACAAACATTCAGACCAAGTTTCATGAGTTTCCGGCTAAAAAAGTGGCCTCTAGAGTGCATACAATGCTTTTCTGAAGTTTGTCCCAGTGACTTACTTGATATGACCAAGTTTCAAGACAAACATTCTGACCATGTTTCATAAGTATCAGACTGAAAATGTGACCTCAAGAGTGCACAGTAGATTTTTCTACAATTTGATCTGGTGACCTACCTTTTGACTGGACATGACCAAATTCTGAATTTGACAAACTTTCTTACATATTAGCCTGAAAATGTGGCCTCATGAGTGCATACAATTTTTTTTTCAAAATTTGACCTAGTGACCTTCTTTTTGACCTGACATGACCCTTTTCAAACCTGTCCAATATATCATCAAGGCAAACATTCTGACTAAATATCATGAGTATTTGAATGAAAATGTGGCTTCTTGCGTGCACACAAGGTTTTTCTAAGATTTGGCAGAGTGAACTACTTTTTGACATGATATGACCCTATTTCAAACTTGTCAGAGATATCATCAAGACAAATATACTGAATAAGTTTTGTGAGTTTCCGACCGAAAATTTTGCCTCTAGAGTGCACACAAGGTTTTTTTAAGATTTTTCCCAGTGACCTACTTTTGACCCAACATGTCGCAAATTCAATCTTGTCTGAGACATCAACAAGATAAACATTCTGACCAAGTTTCATAAGTATTAGACTGAAAATGTGGCCTCTAGAGTGCACAAGTTTTTCTAAAATCTGATCTGGTGAACTATCTTTTGACGCAATATGACCCAATTTCAAATGTCTAAGATTTCATAAAGTCAAACATTCTAACCAAGTTTCATGAGTATTGGACATTAAATGTGGCCTCTAGAGTGCACAATAGGTTTTTCTAAAATTTGATCTGGTGACCTACTTTTTGACCTGACATTACCAAATTTTGAACTTGTCTGACTGATATCATCAAGGCAAACATTCTGACCAAGTTTCATGAGCATCTGACAGAAAATGTGGCCTCTACAGTGCACACAAAGTAATTGTTGACACCTGGATGAAGGACACAGCACTATCACAAATGCCCACCTTGAGCAATTTGTGCTCAGGTGAGCTAAAAAGCAGCAAACACCATAACAACCGACAAACAATTTGAACAAGCCAAATTTTGTCTGCTTGCAGAAAGTTAAAAGGCAAGTAGCTGTCAAAAGTAAACAACAAAGTAGGTGTTAAAATGTATTTGAACTTAAATCATACTATTTACAAGTTTGGGGAATATTGTGGCGATCACAATCTTTTATTGTGTGGTCGGTTAAAGTGTTACTTGCTGGCAGAGAAATGAATTTTTAAAATCAGGCAAAAGTTAACCAAAAGAGATAGTAACTTTTAACCCTTTCCCAAACGACAAATTTTGGACTGGTCCAAATTGAAAGAGTTTGCAGACGACAATTTTAAATTTGATGAAAATGGCAGAAAGGTCTCAAAAAGGGTAGAAAACACTGGGGGAAAAGGAGAAACTGCTCGTTACGAGCAATTTCTCCTTTTCCCACAGTATTTTCAAAAGACTTGTACTGCAGACACGTGAAAACCAGGGCTTGTTTGGGAAAGGGTTAAACTAGTTTTAACATTAATTTCTCTGCCAGCAACGACCACTTACACCTACTGTACAATAACAGATTGTCATCTTTACAATAATTTCTATGCTTTTAAATGGTATGATTTAAATTAACAACTGCTTAGTTTACTTTTGGCAGCTATTGTTACTTTAAGCAATAAGGATATCTACTCCCATATATTTATGATTTTATCTATAAATCAGTTGATTTGTATAAAAAACCTTAACACCCTCACAGATTCTTGTGCAAAATTTAATACGTCAATTCAGTGTTCTCAGCTTAACAGGATAACTTGCAAAAAGCAGTATGACATAACCATAGTTGATAAAATTTAGTATATCTATAAATATTCAAAATTATTACCCCTCTGATTGCTCTACTTTTTGCAGTTACACAACAACAGAGTAGTTTAACCCCTTTCCCTAACAATTCCATGTTTTAAAAGACCCTGAAACTGAATGGCTGATTTATTAAACGGTTTTTTAGCTGCTTGCAACATTATTTCTATATTATAGTACATCAACAGCTCACTCATTCATGTATCCTAGGTTAGGGCTCTGCTGAGTATCTTGCCCAGGAAAAACCAAGCGTTTTGTGTGATCAAAGTTTAAGGGATTAAAAAATCCTACATCTTCATCACTGAGCCACCCAGGACATCCTAATAATATTAGCCATGCTCTGTGAAAAGGTGGCTTAATGCATATGCATACAGTGTCAACCCTGATCAGCCTGCGCAATCCCTGGGCCGAAACTTTTCACTATTGGTCAATACTCTGTATGTCAAAGGACCAGTCTACCTTCTGATACAGTAGGCTCTTAGACAAATTGGATTTTATGGATCCATAATTATATGATGACTTGCTTGGTATTATGGATCATGGAGATGCATTGAGCCCCCTTTTCACAGAGCATGGCTCATAAAGAATATTTTATAAAACATCTTGGAAAATGAAAGAATGTTTTCAACACTTTGAGAGGCAAATTCCATAATTTGACTCGCCTTTTATTTGTTATCTGCATGTGGACATACCGTACCATATTTCACCTAATTAACGCGCCAGGGCACCATGCAAAACACCGAGTGGGGCGCTCTTATTTCAAAGCCAATTTCCCAAAATTTAAGTGCCTTCACTTAGAGTAAGTACGATACTTTGATCCATGTTTTAGTCAGTGCTGCGAGCAAAGCAATTGCTATTTTGAAACACTTGCTATAATGCAGTAATGCAGAATATTGATTTTACTGCCGATCATGATTTATTTGGACATTAAATAGCATTCACAGTTAGTATAGGACAATGGTATTTGATACTTCACTATCTTAAAGTTTTTCCAAGTTAGATGACCGATAAGTTTATTCATAAAATATCAGTCATTAGTGTTTTTTTCATCAGTACGTGTTTGAAAAATTTTAGTGAAGTTATCCTGCATTTGGAAGTTTGTCACTCCAGTCGTCGATTTAAGGTATGGTCAGGTGTGATATGGGGCATCCGGAGGCCTCTGGAGTTTCTTCTACAAATACTTTGCACAATATTCTTCCCAAGCCACTGGCTGCTTTCCCACATATCCATCTTTAAAAGAAGGATCAGTGGTGAGACAGGAATTAAAACCATTGAAAGAACTAGCATCAATCCTTGGAGAGAAATTGGCACAAAAAAGTGGGAATCAAATCAGCTATTCAATCCTGACTTAATGACCCTGAAGATGATGTCCATTGAAAACATTGTGGGAAAAGGAGAAAACTACTAGTAACCAGCATTTTCTCTTTCCCACAATGTTTTCTACCCGATCAGAGACAGAAATCGTAATTTAATCTACATTTATATTGTCATCTGCACGTACTTTCAATTTGATTAGGTCTACAGGGTTTTCCCTTGGCAACAAAAATTGGGGGGTCATTGTGACCCCCTAGTCATAAATAACGGGGGTCATTCTAGACTTTGAGGGGCTCACAAAAATGTAATTAGGTTAAACATTAAAGACTGCTGTGTACGAAACAATGTGTGTTTTGGTGTTTCATATTCATCCCAAAGCTTTATATAACCTATTTATGAATTATTGAATGATGTAAGAAGATACATTGTAACAATTGGGATTCTCTGTATAGAGAGGGGCTTACAGTCTAGATGACATCTTTTTCATAGAGTATCTCGAGTATGCTTTATTAAAAACCTGGTGTTAACAGGCAAAAATGTTCTAGCTACAGACAAGCTGTCATTTATTTACATACTTTCAATCTTTCAATGGCACCAATGTGACCAGTGTTTTGGTGACGCATATTAGAGTTGAATTGCGCAAGTTTGTGCAGCCACTCTCTGTGGTAAAAGGGTTATTGTGTTTTGTTTTTGTCACAGGAATCAACCGTTTAATTGATACATATAGCTTGTTGTCGGCCGGATTTGATGACCTCTATTTTTCTTTTAATAGACAAGCTGACAACAAGCTATTTTCACCAATTAAACGGCCGATTCCTGTGTTTTGATACGCGGCTCGCATTTATGTCCCCGTTTTCGACGAGCAATTAAGCATAGATTTATGTCTTTTGCCAATTTTCAGTAAACCCTCGGGGCCTTGAAATGTTTTTCTTGTTACTCGAACCAGGCTATCATCATCCGTTCGTTATTCAAGGTCTCAAGAATGATGCCAATTTTGACTGAGCCATATTGTTTTCATTAGAGATTGACTGGTTTAGTTTAGACGAGTTTAATTCTTTACTAAACAACAAAATTTTAGACAAGTCCAAATTGAAAGCTCTTGCAGAAAACAAAATAAATGTGACTCAAACATTGAAATTTGTTTTGGGATGAGTAGAAAACATTCCGGGAAAAGGAGAAAATGCTGGTTACCAGCATTTTCTCCTTTTCCCACAATGTCTTCAAAAGGCTTCTTCCTCAGGGCCGTTAAAAGGTGGGATTGTGTGGTAAACGGTTAAAGACCAACAGTATTCTCGTAAAATCGATACACAGTCTAGTGTTTCATCCCATTTTCTTCTCGTACTTAAGCTTTCTTATGTACTCGCGATTAAACTGGCATATACTCGCGATGTAACATTGTCGCTAGCAAAGACAATTGTAAGTAACATTTATTGTATTTGTGCATCCACAGTGACGCACACTAAAAAGAATAGAGGTCATTTTTTCTTAAAAATTCATCTAAACGCACAAAATCGTGCGTCAAGGAAAACCCTGGAGTATCTTGAATATGTTTTATTAATTAAAAACCTGGTGTTAACAGGCAAAAATGCTCTAGCTGCAGACAAGCTGTCATCTATTTATGTACTTTCGATCTTTCATGGGCATCAATGTGACTACAGTGGTTTGGTGACGCACATTAGAGTTGAATTGCGCGGTTTTGTGCAGCTACTCTCTATGGTAAAAGGGTTATTGTGTTTTGTTTTTGTCACAGGAATCGACCGTTTATGGTAATTGATACGAATACCGTAGGACTGGTGTTTTTTGCAGCAATGTATTATTTGCAGAATTTTGAGGGTGGTGTCAGACCACAAATTTTAAATGCGCAAATAATTATCGATTTTCCCCCTACTGTCCCTCTTAACAGCAGACCACTCAATAGCCACTACACCATGACCGATTATTGATTTTCACCTAACGATAAGGTACACCTATGTAATTAAAGGTAGACAAAGACCAGTTGTATTTCACGCTATCGATTGATTTTATCAGTTTTTTTCAGTCTTTGTCTGTTTGTGTATTGAAAAAATATTTAGTAAGGAAAGGTCTGCCAGACCCTAATGGACCTTTATCTGAAGCTTTATCACCCAAAGAGATATCAGACTGTAATTCTGTTGTTCGAGATTTAACGAGTGCTGAAAAATGAAACACAGATGACTCTAGCTTTTGCACAGCCCACTCTTGGAGGGGATCTTTGAATAAGAAGTGTGGAACTTACTCTAGCTTTAAACCAGACGACAGGGCAAAAATCGCGAAATACCCTATGCATGGACCAGCTTTAAAAAGGAGAAAACGAAAAGCGAAAACTTGATTTCTCTTATAAGCCCTCGGAACCTTCAAAGCTTATGAGAAGAAAACATGATTAAGAAACCGCGAAAATTAGTCATACCGCATTTGGACCCAAACCACAAAAATTTGCACCCTCAAAAATAACTAGTTATACGGTAGCTTGTTGTTGGCTGGATTTGATAACCTCTATTTTGTGTGTGTGTGGTTTTTTTTTTTAAATAGAGAGTATCCATCCGACAACAAACTATTTTCACCAATTAAACTGCCAATTCCTGTGTTTCGATATGCTGGTCACATTCATGCCGCTGTTTTCGACGAACAATTAAGCATAGATTTATGTCTTTAGCCAATTTTCAGTAAACCCTCGGGGCCTTGAAATGTTTTTCTCGTTACTCCAAGCAGGCGATCATCATTCGATCATTGTTCAAGGTCTCTTTTCCTTGCAGACAACAAGAATTACGCCAATTTTGACTGAGTCATATTGTTTTCATTAGAGATCGACTGGTCTAGACGAGTTTAAAGACTGACAGTATTCTTGTAAAATCGATGCACACTCTACTGTTTCATCCCATTTTCTTCTCATATTTAAGCTTTCTTATATACTCGCGATGTAACATTGTTTGTGGCATAGACGATCATAAGTAACCTCTATTGTATTTGTGCATCCACAGTGATGCATCATTGAAAAAAATATGGGTCATTTTCCTTAAAAATGTGTCAAAACGCACAAAATCATGTGTCAAGGAAAACCCTGGGTCTAAAATTTTATCGTCTGGTAAAGAGTTAAGTATCACGAGCTATCTGGCTTGGTCCTACATGAAATATTTCAACTTGATCAAACTGCATGGCCTTGAAATTGACACGGATCTATACATCACATTTTATTTGGATCTTAAAATAATTTATGCAAATCATTTGTCAAGTAGAATGGAGCATTAACCCTAGTACTACACAATCTCCAGTCTTTACCACCTTGACGAAGACAGTTTTTGAAATCATCGTGGGAAAAGGATAAAAAGCTGGTAACCACCATGCTTTCTACCCTTTAAAAGATAAATTCCACCAGTCTTGAGCCATGTTGGATTTATCGTCAGCATTTAATTTGGACCAGTCAATCATTTCATTTGGTAATGGGTTAAACCTTTACCAAACTACTAGATTTTGGACTCGTCCAAATTCAAAGCTGCTGCAGACAACAAATTACATGTGGCTCAACTGATGAAATTGGTCTCTGAAAGGTTAGAAAACATTGTGGGAAAAGGAGAAAATGCTGGTTATCAAGAGTCTTCTTCCTCAGGGTCGTTAAAACTCGGGATTGTATGATACAGGGTTAGCGCAGCTCTTCATGCCATATATCTGCAGCATACAGCTCTAGGAAGGTCCTTGTTCCATATGAACAATCAATATGAATGAAGGGTTAACCCTTTCCCAAACAAGCCCTGGTTTTCACGTGTATGCAGTACAAGTCTTTTAAAAACACTGTGGGAAAAGGAGAAATTGCTTGTAACGAGCAATTTCTCCTTTTCCCGCAGTGTTTTCTACCCTTTTTGAGAACTTTCTGCCATTTTCATCAAATTTAAAATTGTCGTCTGCAAACTCTTTCAATTTGGACCAGTCCAAAATTTGTCGTTTGGGAAAGGGTTAAGCCTTAAACTGCTCAAGGACCTTTTCAGAGTGTGTAGACCAAGCTTGATCAGACTGCACAGAATCGTCAGAATGTGCTGTCTAATCTTGAATCTACAGTATCAGGTAAGAAGATATTTTTCCCCTAAATAAATAACTTTGAAATAGCAACACTTGGTTTTTTTATTATTGACTTGAAAGTTTCATTTCACTTATTTAGCAGGTTAACCCTTTACCAAACGACAAAATTTTTAACTGGTCCATTCTGAAAGCATTTGCAGACGACAAAATAAATGTTACCAAAAAATTGAAGTTTGTTTTGGGAAGGGTAGAAAACATTGTGGGAAAAGGCGAAAATGCTGGTCACCAGCATTTTCTCCTTTTCCCACAATGTTTTCAAAAGGCTTCTTTCTCAGGGTTGTTAAAAGTCGGGATTGTGTGGTAAAGGGTTAGGTCTTAACGCCACTGAATAAAAGCAAGAAGAAGTGCTGTGCAGGAAGAAATTTTCGTTGCGAGCAATCCCTCCTATCACAGCGATATAAACCTCAAGATGAAAAAGTCGTCTAGAGGAGGTAACAGAGGGAAGGTGAAATTAACCCTTTACCAAACAATCCTGTGTTTTCACGTCCCTAAGGAAGAGGCCTTTTGAAAACACTGTAACATTGTGGGAAAAGGAGAAAATGCTGGTAACCAGCATTTTCTCCTTTTCCCACAATGTTTTCTTCCCTGTCAAAAAACCTTAAGTTCAACTGTACCACTTTCAAATTTGTTGTCTGCAGATGCTTTCAATTTGGAAGGGGCTAAAATTTGTTGTTTGGGAAAGGGTTAAATGAGTGATATGATGGAATAAACCCCCCCATGAATCGTTGTGCATATGACATATTTATTATAGATATAATTTTTCTTTTTTTTTTCTTTATTCTTCAATTTGTCTTCTTTGTACCGTTGTAACCCTTTACCAAGCAATCTCCTGTTTTATCTTGGGAAGAATGGTTATGAATACATTGTAGGGAAAGAAGAAAATGCATTTTCAACTTTTACCGACAAAGTTTTCTACTCTTTGAAAGACAAAGTTTATATTCGAGTTGCATTTTATTTGTCATCTGCAAAATGCTGTTATTTTGGACAGGTCTATAATTCTGCCATGTGGCATATTAATATCTATGGTGGATTTTTTTGCAACATTTCCAGACACATATTATGCAGACTGAGCCCTCACAATGATGGAATAAACCTCCCATGAAATGCCATACTTATGACATATTTATTATATAAGTATTTTTTTTTCCTAAATGGCACAGTAGCTGCCAAATATAAACAATGCTAGTATTAAAATGCATGTAGGTTTAAATTAGGCTATACCATTTAAAAACCTGTATGGAAATTATTGTGAAGATGGCAATCTGTTGTTGTACGGTCCTAGTGTTAGTTGCTGGCGGAGAGATGAATTTCAAAGCCTAGGGTTAAAATTCAGCAGGCTGCTCTATCTTTTGTTTATTATTTGCTAGATTTTAGAATTCATTTTTTCTGCCAGCGACTAACAGTAAGACCGACCTATTTTTGAAAGGCATGATTTAAATTTAAATGCATTTCAACACCTGCATTGCCTTTTAGGCCACTATTGGACTTAAAACTGTCACTCAATTTGTCTTACTTTTATCATTTCTATGATACATGTTTTTGCTAAATTTCCAGCCACAAGACACAAAATAATTGCAGTCTGATCTTGTTTCACAGTCTGATCTTTTCTGATACATTCTGGATAACCATAGGAGCATTATTGCTCACCTTGTAACAAACTTGTGGCCGATATTTGCAACCAGGAGCATAAGTTCAACAATATTGTTCAATTTTTCACCCTCTACCACACAATTCCAACTTTTAACAACCCTGAGAAAGAAAGCTATTGAAAACATTGTGGGAAAAGAAGAAAATGCTGATAACCAGCATTTTCTTCTTTTACTACAATGTTTTCTACCCTTCCAAAATCAAAAATCAATTTTTGAGTCACATTCATTTTTCCATCTGCAAATGCTTTCAATTTGGGAAAGTCTAACATGTTGTCATTTGGTATAGGGTTAACTCTCTGTTACCACACAACAAAACTATACACTCATGAATATGCATTGGCAGGAGATACACATCAGGCCTAAATTACATCATGGTTGTGTCTGAGACAGGGACGAAAATATTGTGGAAAAAGGAGAAAATGCTGGTTACCAGAATTCTATCCTTTCCCGACAGTATTTTCAATAGCCTTCTCTGTTTGGGTTGTTAAATTTCGGGGAAGTGTGGTAAAGCATTAGGCACCAAATATATTAACTGGTCTCTTTCTGCAAATAAAATACAAATCAATGAAAACCAGAAAGATTTTTTTTCTTGCACAAAACAAGTCAAGGACGTTCAATGAATTTCAATCTTGATCTTTGATTTCTGCCATGGCTGCTGTTTTTGCCCATGGTGCCAAAAAGGTTTAACTCTAGATCTTTACCAAACAACAAAATTTTAAACTCATGCAAATTGAAAACATCTGCAGATAACAAAATAAATTTGAATCAACTAGAACTGTTGCTAATCGGACAAATACCCCCCACCAGCACCTTGTCACTGAATCAGTGCAATCAGAGAGCTGAAATGATTTTCAAAATAAAGTTCACCTGTATCCTTGACCTTTGACCCATGTGACCCAAAAACAATAGGGCACCTCCTTAGGTCATGAGCAATACTTGTATAAAGTTTCAAACTAGGTCAAACTGCTTTTGAGCATGGAAACGAAAAACCTGTACGGATTGACGGACAGACGGGCATGGTGAAACCGGTATACCCTCCTCTACTTCACATGTGGGGGTATAGAAATTGACATTTATTTTTGGCAGGTTTGAAAACATTCTGGGAAAAGGAGAAAATGCTGGTTACCAGCATTTTCTCCTGTTCCCACAGTATTTTCGAATGTCCTCTTACTTTGGGTTATTAAAAAAGGTCGGGCTTGTGTGATACAGGGTTAAAGAAACACTGCTGGTGCACTGGACAAAATTAAAAAGTTCTGGGCCAAACATATGAATGACTATGATATTCTACAAAATATTTTGTGGAGTTTGATCTTGATCTACAATGGCCACAAAAACATAGATAGTGAAACATGCTTAGGCTGTTTTCCATTGTGCTCTTCATCAAACTGCGTTACCTGTTTGCGGTCAGCATCCCAGTCGGAACCCCTTTTGCATATATACAAATCGACCACGTGATCTGTCGTTTGAAAGTGTATTCTTAACAGTAAACATACTGGATGAAACAGAACATATTTTGTTGTTAATGGCTGGCATTATATATTTTAGACATAGAAAATGAAAACACTTTTAATGCTGGGTCAGTGGTTATCATAAGGAATAGGAACGACTATGGCACATACTATCATTTGGAGCACAAATTAAAATCAAGTGATGAAGACTTTCCATGATACTTTAGACTGGACAGAACTCAATTAGTCAGAATGTGTTGAAGCCAAAATTACAGGAAGATCGACTCCAAGAGAGTCAATAAATACAAAATAATGACTATAAATTTTTTTCATTTTGCTTGAAATGCCATCTGATAGTCCATGGCGATGAAATAGAATGTTGCATGTTGCGAACATTTTTGTCACACACGGACCATCGCATTGACAGACAATGCAGTCGGATACAAGGAAAAATTTATATTAAAAATAATACGATACAATCTTGCATGCGAAAATTGCACTGGCGCAAACAGTTAACGAAGTCAGATGACAGACACATGGTAAAACCAGCCTTAAAAGATTAAGTAACACCCAAATAATTGCAGTTTTAATTTAACTCTTGTACAGAACGTCTCAGCAAAGCAAAAAGTGTAGTTCACAGATCGTTTTGTGCAGTCTGATTGTGATCTGCAAGTTGTAAAAGGCACTTAAGCTATTGTTTGGGAGTTGCTTTGAAAACCCTGTAGTCCTAATTCTAAAATCCACACAGAGTATCAGTTCTGTCAGATTGTGTACATGTTACAGGCTTTACCCTTGTCCTACTAAATAAGTTAAATAAAACTTTCAAACCGATAGTAAAAACCCAAATAATGTCATTTCAAACTTATTTCTTAGAGAAAAATATCTCCTCATGGGACAGTGTAGATCCAAGATCAGACTGCACATTCTGTGCAGTCTGATCTTGATCTACACTATCTGCAAAAGGTCAGTGATTTGCGCTTAACAACTAAAGGGTTAAAGACAAATTCTACCATTTGATAGGCATCTAATTTGTTGACTGCAAGTGCTTTATTCAGACTAGTTTAAAAAGTGTTCTGATAAACAGTTAACCTTTACCAAAAACAAACATTTCAGACTTGTCCCAATTCGGAGACAAGAGTAAATGCTGGTTAGCAGCATTTTCTCCTCTTCCCACTATATTTTCAAAAGTCTTCTTCCTTAGGGCGGTACAAATTTGGGATTGTGTGGCAAAGAGTTTTACCCTTTACCACACAATCCCGACTTTTAACGACCCTAAGGAAGAAGACTGTTGAAAACATTGTGGGAAAAGGAGAAAATGCTGGTAACCAGCATTTTCTCTTTTTCCCACAATGTTTTTTACCCTAACAAAGCCAGAAATCGTCATTTGGATGACAATTGATATGTCGTCTGCAAATGCTTTCAATTTGGTTGAGTCCTAAATTTTGTCGTGTTGTAAAGAGTTAAATCCCCTAAATGCATATCAGTTACTAAATTAATGACTGGTTTGTTTACATGAAATGTTTGTGGAAACACAAGTGCATAATTTATTATTAGAAGTCTTTTAAACCCTATAGCCCCTTTCACAACTATAGTTGCCTTTCCAGCCAGAGTAGATCAACATCTGAATAAATGTGCAGTCTGATCTTTGATTTACATTGTCTGCTTTGCTGAGAAATTCAAGACAATAACAACCTTGGCACTGCAATTATAACAAGTCTTATTTGGAGAAAAAAGTGTTCCTTTGGTTAAATAATATTCGGGCTCTAAGGGTTGACCCAAAAGGCCATGCCCAGGTAGCACAGTCGGTAGCATACAGGACTACTTTTTGCAGACTTGACCTTTTCTTGAATTTTGAATCCGGCCGAAAACGTGGCCTCTACAGTGCACTTGGGGTTTTTCTAAGGTCTGGCCTAGTGACCTACTTTTTGACCCGACGTGAATCAGTATCACACTTGTCAAAAATATCATCCAGAGAAACTTTCCAACCAAGTTTCATGAGCATCAGACTGAAAATGTGGTCTTAAGACTGCAACCAAGGTTTGTCTAAGATTTGGCCCAGTGACCTACTTTTTGACCTAAAATGACAATTTCAAATTTGTTTGAGATATCATTAAGACAAACTGACCAAGTTTCATGAGTATTGGGCTTAAAAAGTGGTCTCTAGAGTGAACAGAAGGTTTTTCAAGGATTTGGACCTGTGACCTACTTTTTTGACCTGACATGACACAATTTCAAACTTGTCAGAGTTATTATCCAGACAAAAATTCTGACCACTACAGTGCACACAAGATTTTTCTAAGATTTCAACCAGTGACCTACTTTTTGACCAACATGACCAAATTTCAAACTTGTGAGAAATTTTACCAAGACACACACTCTGACCAAGTTTCATGAGGATCTGGGTGAAAATGTGGCCTCTAGAGTGCACAACAAGGTTTTTCTTAAATTTTGCCCTGAGGCCTACTTTTTGACCAAACATGACCCAATTCCAAGCCTGTCCAAGATGTGATCTAGAGAAACACACTGACCAAGCTTCATGAGTATCAGGCTAAAAAATGTGGCCTCTAGAGTGAACACAGGGTTTTTCTAAGATTTGAACCAGTGACCTACTTTTTCACCTGACATGACCCAATTTCAAACTTGTCCAAGATTTTATCACGACAAAGATTCTGACCAAGTTTCATAAGGATCTGTCTGAAAATGTGGCCCATAGAGTGCACACAAGGTAAATGTTGACGACCGCACAACGGATGACGCACGACACAGCATGATCACAAAAGCTCACCTTGAGCACTTCATGCTCAGGTGAGCTAAAAAGAAACAAGAAAGCACTGACTGGTGCACTGGCCACTGTGATATGACTGAAACAATGTTGAAAACTGTTCAACACCAAAATACAAATAAAACAACGTATTGGCTGATACAGGCAACTTAATGGGCCTTTGCACAACACTGTAGATCAAGATCAGAATGCACAGAACATGAAATAATATTATGATCTTTTGCTATACTCTCCAATATGGTAAGATTTTTCCGGCCCAAAAGCTTTGAAAATCACAGTATCTGGGCTTTAAATATTGTCTGAAAATGTCTGTTCAATTCACCAGTGTTTAACAGTATCACAAAGAGCCCACAAAGGAAATTACATGTACCTCTTTACCAAATGACAAAATTTTAGACTGGTCCAAGTTGATGGCATTTGCTGATGACAAATTGGATATTGGTCAAGCAAAGGTATTTTTCTTTGAAATGGTAGCAAACACTGTGGGGAAAGGAGAAAATGCTTTCTCCTTTTCCCAAAATATTTTCAAAAGCATTCTTCATTGGGGCCATTAGAAATCAGGATTGTTTGATAAAGGGTTAACCCTTTCCCAAATGACAAATTTTGGACTTGTCCAAATTGAAAGAGTTTGCAGGTGACAATTTTAAATTTGATGAAAATGGCAGAAAGGTCTCAAAAAGGGTAGAAAACACTGTGGGAAAAGGAGAAATTGCTCGTGACGAGCAATTTCTCCTTTTCCCACAGTGTTTTCAAAAGACTTCTACTGCAGACACATGAAAACCAGGGCTTGTTTGGGAAAGGGTTAACAGAAAGGATAGAAGATTTGAGCAAAATAAGAGACTTAAGTTTTGTTTGTGAAACTGGGCCCAGACTGTACATTCAAAGAAGTCTATTCTTGATCTAAAATGACTTCAAAAGCTATGGAAACTGACCTTGAAGTTCTGGGGATGAATTAGTATCTGCAAGCACCATGCAGTCTGAGCTTGATATACACTGTGTGCAAAAGCTTTAGGAGATACAATGCTTATCAATAATCATTATAAAATGCACTTTGAAAATTATCAAATACTGCTGTAATTCTATGCAACATTTTATGTCCTAAAACTTTACCATACAACCCAATGTTTTTCTTTAAATGTAACAACCACAGGCGTTCGTTTTGTGACGAACTTCGCCATCAATATAATATAACATATAAGACAAGGTTTCCAACTCTATTCCATACCAAATACCCGCAGTCGTGATTTACCCTGAGAATAAAGATTTACGAATACAATGTGGGAAAAAAAGGACAAAATGCATGTTAATAGCACTTTCCCCTTATCCCACGATCTCTTCCTCCCTTCCAAAGATAAATCAATTTGAACTGCACTAAACCCTTTACTCCAACATCAAAAGTTTTATCAACCCTCAGGAAAAAGATTTCTGAAAACATTTTGGGAAAAGGAGAAAATACTGATAACCCACATTTTCTGTTTTTCCCAAAATGTTTTCTACCTTTTCGTCGACAAATTCCAGGGATTGAGCCACAATTAACTTGTCTGCAAATGTTTTCAATCTGGACAAGTCTAAAATGTTGTCGTTTGGTAAAGAGTTAACTTCCAGTCAGCAATTGCTGTCAATTTAGACAAGTCTGGGATACTGTTGCACGATAAAACTCAGGTTAACCCTTTCCCAAACGACAAATTTTGGACTGGTCCAAATTGAAAGAGTTTGTAGACGACAATTTTAAATTTGATGAAAATGGCAGAAAGTTCTCAAAAAGGGTAGAAAACACTGTGGGAAAAGGAGAAATTGCTCGTTACGAGCAATTTCTGCTTTTCCCACAGTGTTTTCAAAAGACTTGTACTGCAGACACATGAAAACCAGGGCTTGTTTGGGAAAGGGTTAAAGACCCAATAGCAGCCGAAACACAATGCAGGTGTTACATTATGCATTTAATACCATAAATAAAACCATTCAAAAGTATGGAAAATACTGTGAAGATGACAATGAGTTACTGTGTGATCGATCCAAATATTAGTCGCTTGCAGAAAAAATTAATTTCAAAATCAGGCAAAAAGTAAACAAAAGATCTAATAGAGAGACCTGGTAAGTTTTAATCTAGTTTTGAAATTAGTTTCTCTGCCAGCCACTAACACTTGGACCGACCGTACAATAACAGATTTTCATTGTCACAATAATTTCCATACTTTAAAGGGTATGATTTAAACTTAAATGCATTTTTACACCTACATTGTTTACTTTTGGCAGCTATTGTTACATTAATGAATTAAAAACCTGCATGATTTGGCAAAACAAGAAAACTATAATCATCATGTAAACAAAAGTAAATCTTACAAAAACATTTCTTATGGCAACAGGAGAAACAGTGTATTCTTAACAACTTCTCCCTTTACCGAAATATTTCTAAAAAATGACCTGAGGTAGAATGCTTATAAATGAGTGTTATCCCTCCTTGTTTAAGGTGACAAAATGTCTGTTCACAACTCTTCCACATATTACACAAGACTGTAGAGTTCGTAGTAAAAATGCTAAGTACCTGACTATCTTTTACATTATGACATAATCTACTAATTCGACCAAGTAGTCAGACTGAGTCTGTCTTCAAAATGATTGTACTCAGCTGCATTAATTCCAATATATTTTCATGCATGTCTCTAGTTGAGGTCTTAATCCTTTATCTAGCAATTCAAAGTTCGAAAAACTCTAAGGAACTAAAGCTTTTTGAAACACGGCGTTTTCTACGCTTCTAAGGACAAATTCCTCTTTTGAAATTACATCTAAAGTCTTAACTGCAAATGTTTTCTTTGATGAAATAGTGAATATTTTTGTTATGTGGTAAAGGGTTATGCCTAGTAGCTTTGTTTGTTACAAGTATGCTGTTTTACACCATTTTCCACTGTATTTTGAACGTTTATATCGCGGCAGTCAGTTGTCCAAACAATTTAACTCTTTACCACACGGCAAAATTTTAGGCCTGCCCAAACTGAAAGCATATTCAGATGACAAATAGAACTCAAGAATTGAAATTTGTCTTGAAAATGTTAGTCTACATCGTGGGAAAAGGAGAAAATGCTGGTTATCAGCATTTTCTCCTTTTCCAACAATGTTTTCGAAAGGCTTCTCTCCCAGGGTTGTGAAAAGTCAGGATTGTGTGGTAAAGAGTTAAAGTGGTGGCAGTCGAATGAATCCCGTCAAAATGACTGGCAGTGGAATGAATCCCGTCAAAATGACTATCATCAATCCTTGATAAGAAATAGGTAAAGCTTGGTATTCAAAGCAAGTCTTGTGCACTACAAAATGCACTATCGGGTTTGGCACACACCAAGTAGCCATGAAAAGATTTTTGAGTCCGGACAAAGAAAATACTCAAATCACTAATGTTCTAACTTTGCTCATGTCTGAATGCCATAGCACTGATGACAGTATAGATTCCAGATCAGACTGCACCTTTTGTGCTGTCTGATCATTATCTACACAAGCAGCTGCAGTAAACAGCCATTGAAGTTGTAAAAGACACTAAAAGGTTAATTGCTGAAGTGTTGACATTACCAGAGACATGACAAAATTTTAGACCTGTCCAAACCCAAAGCATATGCAAACTCCAAATCAAATGTGGCTAAAATTGTGGATGCTGTCTGTAGTTGCGTAGGAAACACTGTGGGAAAAGGAGAAAATGCTGGTTACCAGCATTTTCTCCTTTTCCCAAAATATTTTCTAAAGTCATCTTTCTGCAGGTTGTTAAAAATCAACACATCAAAGGAAATTTTCAGACAGGAAAGATAATCTTACCATTGAACTTAAAAAAAGAAAACAATGCACAAATATCTCCCAAAAGAAAAGTGTACATTTAAGATCAGGCTTCACATTCAACTGGGTCGGATCTTGAACTACCCAGTACAAAGTAACAATTGTAGCATTATCCGAAACACTCAAAAGGTTAGATAAGAATAACAATTGCGAGGAAAAATGGAGCTATGTATTATTAATGTGCCCAATAACACTTGCATAACTTTCCAACTTCCCATGTTTAACGACAAGTCTGTCATGAATTTACAATTATCCCTATAGGTCAATGGCCAAAATTATAAGTCTAGTCAAATTTGTCTTTTAGAGAACATCCATCGTCTTAATCCTTTACCACACAATCAAGAGTTAACTTTTCAAAAACATAGTGAGAAAAAGGAGAAAATGTTGTTAACGATCACTTTCTCTTTTTCTAGCAATGTTTTCTACCCTTTCACAGCCAATAAGCATAATTCAAGCCCCATTTAAATTTTCGTCTGCAAATGCTTTTAGTTTGGACAACTCCAAATTTATGGCATTTGGTAAAGAGTTAGGAAAATTTCTTTGAATGCATCAGAGGTCCTGTGTGGCTCACTGTTCAAGGTGTAGGATTCCAAACCTGGATGCCCCTGGGGATCTATCCTCTATCCAGGTTTTTTCTTGAGAATATCCTTCAACAAGATACTTAGATACTTAAAAGCCTAAGTCCAGTATTAATCAACTCCTTACCTAACGACAAAATTTAAGACCAAATTGGAAGTTTTTGCAGATGTCAAAATAAATGTGACTCCCCAATTGAAATTTATATTTGAAAGGTTAGAAAAGATTGTGGGAAAAAGGGTAAGGCTTTAGCCCATTACCACACCATCTCAAATTACAAGGACTCTGATAGAGAAGGCTTTTTTAAAACATTGTGGGAAGAGGAAAAAATGCTAGTTCTCAAGAAGGCTTTTTAAAACACTGAAGGAAGAGGAGAAAATGCTGGTGACCAGATTAAATACATCTGCTAGTACATTCAATACACATTCTAAAATTCTGTTGTTTGATATGGAATTAAGCAAAATGTTGGGATGCATGTATTGACTGTTTGACTGACTGATTGATTGACTCTGTTTATGCTGTCCTCAATATCATTTCAGTCATATTAAGGCCACAGGTCACATATCCATGTATGTACTGGGTTTCACCAACAGGCTAGGGCTCTGAGGTGTCTTGCCACAGGACACTTCCATGAAAACCCAGTGGTTCCAGTGAGGCCCAAATCCAGGGTCTCCAGGTAACTAGTCCCACACTTAACAGTTACTGCTGAGCCGAGCATGATCCCTGGGAATGCTTGTATAGGTATATCAGCTGAGATTAAAAGTAACAATAGTAAATCAAAGCGCTGACGCACTGAAGGCAGCGGGTTTGTGCCAGCTACAGATCTTATTACTTTCTTTGCACAGGTTTCCTTTATACTTGACTTGAAGTAAAAAGGTGCCTTAATCGATCTGCAAACAGTATAGACTTAGGTCAGCCTGTGCAGGCAGTCAGTCTGTGCAGTCTTCACAGGCTGACCTGGGCTGAAACTTTTCGCCATTGGTCCATTTTCTGTACATCGAAGGGTCGGTCTATGGATCAATAATTATTTAAGTCTTGCTTGGTATAATCCATCACGAGGATGCAAGAAGCCCCCTTTTGCCAAAGCACAGCTCATTTGTTTGTGGCTAAAATAAAGATAAAATCTAGTACATGAGCACAGGCAGAAAACAAGACTTGAATAAATGATATTAATCCTTTCCAAAACAATCCCAAGTTTTTATGACCCTGTGGAAGAGGCCTTTAAAGACATTTGTGGAAATGGAGAAAGTGCTTCTAACCAATGTTTCCTATTATATCAATCCGTAACATTTATGAAATTCTTGAAAGGTATCTTAAAGTACTGAAAACCAGTCTTAGTATAATTTTGAGGTTTTACACCTCAAAATCCTTGTAGGCCAAATAATGTGCTTTATAAAAGTTTTGCCGATCCCTTTTAAGGAGTTTGTAGCTCAAAGACTTGAAGTTGGTGCCGCTGGTTTAAATTTCCAGCATGGTCTTCTTTCTGATCCACTTATCATTTATGCCATGTTGTTATTCAGTGCATGACCTTAAGGAAATAGCCAAGAAATGCATGCATAGGTACACTGGCAGCTGTTATGACTCAAGCTGTTTAAATTTCATTAACTGCTAATAAATTATACTGAAAGAAGCCATCTGCAGACAAAAATTGAAACATGGCTCAAAAACTGTGTACATCTTTGATAGGGTAGAAAACATTGTTGGAAAAGGAGAAAATGCTGCTTACCAGCATTTTCTCCCATTCCTACAATGTTTGTAAAAAGTTATGTTCTAAGGGTCGTTAAAACTTGAGATTGTGTTGTACAAGTAAATGCATAATATAATTTGCAGTTATAACTACTTTTAACTCTTTACCACTCAATGCCGACTTCTAACAACCTTGAGAAAAAAGCCTTGTGAAAACAGTCTGGGAAAGGAGAAAATGCTGGGAACCAGCATTTTCTCTATTATCCACAATGTTTTCTATCCTATAAAATAAAACTTGTACCATTTGAGCCACAATGAAATTGTCGTCTGCAAATGCTTTCAGTTTGAACACAGCTGAAATTTTGCCGTTTGCCAAAGGCTTAATGGGTGACTTTTCGTGTAACATCGCCTGTCATAGCCGAATCCGTACGACTTTGGCGATAAAAGGCGATGTTACACAAATCCCATTACGATGCCCTATGCTCAAAATTCATCATGCAAACAAACACCGACAAGAAAAAGTCGATGCAATGAATCAAAGTCGCCGCAAATTTTTTTATTTAATGCTTCAAGAAAGCCAGGGCAAATAAGTAAATGTCAGTTTTCATCAGCAGATTTTTTAACACATTATGAAATTGATGTGACTGTGAATCTATATCAAAAGTTGTCTTCTGTTACAGTATCTAATACCCTCACATAGCGCTCTCTGAACTCTTTTCCAAACGAAAAATATCAGACTCTTCCAAATTCAAAGAGTTGACAGACGACAATTTAAAAAGCTGCAAAAATGGTAGAAAATTCGCTAGTAGTGGGGGGAAAAGTATTTGTTAAAGGAGAAATTGCTTATAACGAGTAATTTCTCCTTATCCAACATGTTTTTCCAAAAGAATTTGACAGCGCACGTGATAACCCGCGTTTGTTTGGGAAAGTGTTGAAAAAAGGGCCAAGTTACTAAAATGTTGCTGTCCTAGGATAGTATGATTCAAGAGAACGTAAGTTTGCAAGGCATGCTTTCAATTTAAACAAGTCTAAAACTATACTGTTTGGTGAACGCTGTTAATAAAGAATATTGGTTTTGCATTGCGATTTATGAACAACACAGCGAAAAACTGGTCTAACAAAGTACATGTAAATTTATCTAGAACTTGGTGAGAAATAAACAAAAGGGTTCTAAACAATCTTTGTTTTAAAAACTAAACTTAGAAAGAAGTAACCAATAATGGTTAGATACAATCATAACCATCATACTCGTTCTTCGGCGGAATTTAACACAATTTCAGCAATGTACAATTTTAGCGGTGGTCATTCAACAAAAAACACAAATAGTAGGAAAAACTAGGTACTAAATAATCAAAATGATAATTAAACCTGTGTACGAAATGACGAAAGTGGATACGAAATGACCAACTGGATACGAAATGACCAAAATAGAAAGTATAGGTAGGTACGAAATGACCAAAATCGTATCTACGAAATGACGTAGGTACGAAATTAACTAGGTACGAAATGACTGGAAACCTGTACAGCCTTGACCAATGGAAACAAGGCATTTATTTGGATGAGTCCATTTCTCGCGAATAGCGAAAATAAAAGTAATACTTGGGCGGATTTTTTGATGTTGTAAGTATTAACAGAGCAAAAATAGTATCGTATTGTATATACTTCGTAGTTTAAGAATGAATTAAAAAGCCAGTTTAAGGCGAAGTAGAAAGATTCCTTGTTAACCTTAACACCCCTATAAAAAAGAAATTCCCATTGTCCATGTCCTAACTCGAAAAACTATTAAAAATATAGTCGCGCGCTTCTGCGCGGTGACTAATAAAAACTTTTGCTCTGAAAATATTTTCTTTTGCACTTTTTCGGTCTATGTAGATACCGACGCCCTCTTTCCGTTTCTATTCTACAGTAACATTACGGATGAACTCGTAAGGTGTAAGGCAGTTTTGAAAGGGTGTCGTCTGCGCGAGTAGCGCGTATTTATACATGATCGTTTGTGTATTCATGGAGGAACTATTTAGTCAAGTGTAGGAATCAAGTTTTGTTTACCTCACGTATCCAGGAAAAAGCTGCCGGATGCAAGAATTCTCGACCTAGATAAATATCGTAAGCGTTGAAAATCAGTAACTCATACCTGGGGACTATGACAGCGGGTTTCACCCGCTGCCAACAAAGCTGGTGTTAAAATGTATTTAAATTTAAATCATACCATTTAAAAGTATGGAAATTTTTGTGAAGATGACAATCTGTTATTGTACAGTTGGTCCAAGTGTTAAGCACTGGCAAAGAAAACTAAATTTCAAAACTAGGTTAAAAGTTGCCAGGCCACTATCTTTACTTTTTGCCTGATTTTACCAACCACACTTGGACCAACCACACAGAAACATATTGTCATTTTCACAATATTTTCCATTCTTTTAAATGGTATTATCTAAATGCATTTTAACATCTGCACTGCTTTCTTTGGCCTCCATTGGGCCTTTCAGTGTATCAGGTAAAATGTTGATTTGCCTGTCTTGGATGTTCCAGCTAGGTGCTATCTAAATATATTTCTCATTTGTTCTTAGTTGCGACTTGCTAGTCCTAACAAAGGCAACATCAATAACTCACCTTACTACTGCACAGCTGTTTGGCACGCTAGGGTGGCATGAACTGCTAGCATTTCTAATTTTCTAAGTGCAGTCTATCACAAAGGCATAACAAGTCATATTAGTATGGTAATGAGGATTGTATAACCTTTACACAGAGCTTCCTAAAAAAGGGGGGCCATAAATGGCCTTCCATCAATCACCTCATCCATTATCCAGGGTCTTCTAAGATTTATACCAGTTACCTACTTTTTGATCTGACATGACCCAATTTTGAGCCTGTTTGAGACAGACATTCTGACCAAGTTTCGTGGGAATCCGGCTGAAAATGTGGCCTCTAGAGTGCACAGAAGGCAATTAGATGATGCAATGCGCTTGACGGAGTGTACACAGGATCTGTCCAAGGGACCTTCTTTCTGACCCGACATTTCCTGATTTCAAGCTTGTTTGAGATATTATCAAGACAAACATTCTGCCCAAATTTCATTTGTATAATGGTTTGAAAATATAACCTATAGAGTGCACACAAGATTTCCTATGATTTGTCACAGAGACCTACCATTTGACCTGACATGACCCATTTTGCACTTAAAATATTATCCAGACAAAGTCTTTCTGACCATGTTTCATGAGTATGCGATTGAAAACATGGCCTCGAGTGTGCACAAAAGGTAACTGCAAGATGGATGACAGATGATGCAACGGACTACCCAGTGTGACAACAGGTTTTTCTAAGATTTGTCCAAGTGACATATCTTTTGACCTGACATGACCCAATTTTATACTTATTTGAGATATTATCAAGACAAACACTCTGACCAAGTTTCATTTGTAACTCGACTGAAAATGAGCTAGGTCTCTAGAGTACACACAAAGTAACTGTTGACCACTGCATGACAGACAACACACGTCGCAAGATGGAAAACAGACAGAGCATGATCACAAAAACTCACCTTGAGCAGAAAGTGAGCTAAAGCAAGAGCAAGACTTCAAATAGAGATACTCAAATCTTTTTTTTTCCGGTAAAATTTAGTTATTTTGGCGTATCTCAAAATAATTTAACCATTACAGTTTCCATTCAGCATAACTCTTTGTTTTGGTCGAATGTTTAGATCAGGGTAAGTCCACAGCCTTTAGCAGATAGTGTGGATCAAGATCAGACTGCACATACTATTCAGTCTGACCTTGGATCTACTCTGTCTGCTAATTTGTAAACTATTAACCCTTTACCGCACAATGCTGCCTTTTGACACCCCTGGGAAAGAAACCTTTTGAAAATATTGTGGGAAAAGGAGAAAATGCTGGTAACCAGCATTTTCTCCTTTTCCCACAATGTTTTCTACCCTATCAAAGACAAATTGCACCATTTGAGCCACAGAGAAATTGTCATCTGCAAATGCTTTCAATTTGGACGAGGCTATAAAATTTTGTCGTCTGGTAAAGGGTTAAATAATTGGAATAATACCATTGACAATATTAACTCTTTACCACACAGCACAAATGTAGACTAGTCCAAACTGGAACTGATTGCAGATGACATTTCAAATGTAGTTCAAAAAAGAAAATTTGTCTGTAAACTCTTTACCACACAATCCTGACTTTTAATGACCCCGAGAAAGACAGCTTTTGAAAACATCGTTAACCAGCATTGCCTCCATTTCCCACAATGTTTCCTACCCTTCCAAAAACAAATTTCAATTTTTGAGTCACCTTCATTTTGTTGTCTGCAGTTACTTCCAATGCAGACATGGCTAAAATTTTGTCGTTTGGTGATGAGTTAAAGGGTTAACACTGTGGCAAAAGAAGAAAATGCTGGTGACCTTTTTCCACAATGTTTTCAAAAGGCTTCTTTCTTGGGGGTCATTAAAAGTTGGGATTGTGTAGTAAAGGGTTAAAACTGCAATGTTTCAATCTATATTCTTGACTTAACCCTTTACCACACAATTCTGACTTAAAACATCTTCGCAAGCCAACGTTACGATCATTACATGGATATTACCCCTTGGCTGATCATGTCAAAATTTGTAAGCACAGCGACGCACCACCTACTGGATTTTAATTGTTATCACCCCTAGATTTACATCATCGAAAACCAATCAAACGTCGCATAACATAACTCTTTTGGCCAAAGACTTGTTTACCTTTCTAGGTGTTGGGCTATGATCTGTTAAGGGCTTTGGTGTTGTTATTTTAATGGGGGTCCTTGACAATTGGCCACTAAGGTTTGGTTCAATTATAGTTTGTTCAGCATGCTTTCTCCGTAATTCGCCAACAATTGACTGCTTTTCAGATCGCAAACTTGACAGATGATTTATCGAGTCAAAATCTGTTTTCGAAATCTTAAGTTTCGTCAAGCAAAAGCCACACGCTTACTTTGACAGTCCATCATCTGGTGTTGGGATGTATCCTAAAACTTCATTTAATTGATTTGTGACAGTGAATGTTGAAGAAAATATTTTTCGTCTGTATTTTGTTGGTTATAATTCCCAGCATATCCAACAACTTTCTCCTGTGGTCATTTTTATTTACGTTCTGCTGTTGTTGGATAGCAAATGTAACACACTATTGGATTGGTGCTTTCAGTCCTGACTGCAACCAATGATTATTTGCATCGCGAGGCTAACAAATTTCGACTCAATCAGCCAAGGGGTAAGATCCACGTAGTAATTGTCGCCTTGGCTTGCAAAGCTGGACTTAAATCGACTCTGAAAGAGAAGGCCTTAGACAACACTTTGGGAAATGGAGAAAATGTTGGTAACCAGCTTTTTCTCCTTTTCTCACAATGTTTTCTTCTCTATCAAAGACAAATTCCATCATTTGAGCTACATTTAAATTGTCGTCTGCAAAATTAATGCTTTCAATTTGGACAAGTCTCCTCTTTTGTTGTGTGGAAAAGAGTTAAAAAATACATTCAATTTATAATTAGCACACCAAGGGTTAACTATTTCTGACAAAATAAATGTCTTGCATCACATCAGTTTATTCAATTCTGAGGTCAGGGTCCATATTCACCAACCATTCTTAAGAACGTTCTTAGACTTATTCTTCAAGATTTTCAAAGTTTGAAAGTAACACAACTTCTGATTGGCTAAACCATTTGGTTTAGCCAATCAGAAGGTGTGTTACTTTCAAAATTTGGAAAATTTTGGAGAACAAGACCAAAAATATTCTTAAGAATGGTTGGTGAATAAGGACCCAGATGCAGGTTATGTAATGCAGTATGAAGGACATAATGTGCTGGATGAGTTTGGCCAATTACTGTAAATCTTTTCTGCCCTAACTTTGACATAAACCCCTGCAGCCAGAACTTTCTGTCTCCATCATCAGACAGAATTTTTTTGTCTTGCAGAGGACCACTTCTGAAAAAAATGTCAAAAAAGGAGAAATTTTCCAGAAGTTTGGCAAGATACTTTGATATTTATTATTCATATGTTGCAAGGGTGCTTTCAAGGTTGTCTGCTGTCTGCTGTGTATTCATTTCAAGGAGGTAATGTATTTATTGTATTTATGACCTTGACTTTTAACAGGAGCATCACATTTGGGTCTGAACCTTTGGACACATTTGAACTTTCAGTGAAAATAAAGACTTCAAATTAAGGGGTATATATTACTGTGTCGAAACTTTTTCTAAGGTAACCTGGCTTTCTGGTATGGGTTTCTCTTTTTATATAACTTGTCTAAGTCTGAAGCATTGAAAGGAATGAAAAATAACTGTTTTAGTTTATACTGAAAAAGTGTGGGAAAAGCTGCAGCTAAGTTAAGCACAAGAAATTGCTAGTTTTGCTTGAATGTTTTCCAAATCTACCTACAGTCCATACAAGAGCACTTCAGAAAGTTTGATAGTCTCACTAGGAATTGACCTAGCAAGAGTCATTTATGTTAGTGTGTGAACTTTTTGAAGTGCCTTCATATTTGGGCTGTTATGTATTGTTGGTTATGTCTGTAGAGAGGGTGTATGGTAAGTTTCAATTAAGGTCATTGACCTCAAGTGAACTGCCCACTTGACCCTTTACTAAACAATCCCATGTTTTAACCCTGAAAAAACCAGTGGTAACCAGCATTTTCTCCTATTCCAACAACAGCTTGTATTCATGTATTTCTTGGGTTTCAGCAGTACTAGGCTAGGGCTCTAGAATCTTGCCGAAGGACACACCCATGAAAAATCCAATGCATCTAGGGGCCTCGAACCTTTGGCCTCCAGGTCACAAGTCCCACACACCTTACCACTGAGCCACACACAACCCACATGACCCTGATTGAGAGAAAGCTTTCAAAAACATTGTGGAAGAAAACAATGTGGAATAAAGGAGATCTCGCAACTTCGAGTAACCATCATTTTCTCCTTGTCCCACACTGTTTTCTAATGTCTTCCTTGGGGTCTTTAAAGAACAGGTTCATCTGCTAAAGGGTTAAAGGATTAAACTTTTGAGTGTTCATACACCTGTACTTAGCCCCTATTTACACAGACCGAGTTATCTTAACTCTTTCACTACTAATGACGACTTGACTACCTTTTGCGGACAGTGTAGATCAAGATCAGACTGCACAGAACGTGCAGTCTGATCTTGATCTACACTGTCCGCTACTCTGATTTTAAACTATGACGAAAGTCGTTTTCAATAGAAGTGGAAATCTATTTTCAGAGCTCGGGGAAAAAAGTGGAATTTCAGGAGTTAGTGAAAGACTTAACTCTTTACAAGGTAACAAAATTTTAGCCTTGTCCACATCAAAAGCATTTGCAAATGCCAAATCAAATATTACTCAAAACATGAAATCTGTCTTACAGACCATAGAAAACATTGTGGGCAAAGGAGAACAGGCTGGTGACCAGCATTTTCTCCTTTTCCCAAAATGTTTTCAAAAGGGTCGTTGAAAGTCAGGATAGTGTAGTAATTGGTTAACACTCAACCTGTACTGACGGCAAGTCTAGAAAGACTGTTTGGGCAGCCCATAGAGATCAAATTCTGACCTACCAGAATACGCTGTCTGTTAGATACACATGTTTGTATCTGCTTTCTTAAAATAATTTTGGGCCAACTGCAATAGAGACTCTTTTGCACTGTGATTGAAAATTTTCGTTTCAAATGTTTTATTATCTGTAAGGATTGAATTCACATTAAGATCTCCAGTTGACCCTTACCTTATATAAGCTAGGCTGGGGATATAAAGACTCAAAGTCAAGATCCTGTCATACCAAGTGACTCCAGTAGTTCTGGGTTCAATCCTCACCAGCAGGGCTTGAGTGGTTTTATGGGCAAGGCCATGCAGAGTTCCAGTCTGGTACTTGTGAAACCCAGGAAACCTTGCCACCATGATATATCTATAATACTGTTGGTAACATTTTCTATTTGGTGTTCAAAATAAAGTTTTCATTACCATTTCAATCCCATTAAGGTAGCCATACACCTTTTTCCACATTTGTGAAGTGTCTTTCATAAGTACCTCACACAACTCTCTCCAAGCCACTTGCTGCTTTCCCACATAACCACTGTCAAAACAAGGTTATACCAATAGTGGAATAAATCTCGTCACAATGGCAAAATGAATCCACAGACAAAATTTTGCCCAGATGGGATTCAAACTCAACCTTGGGAGCATAAAATCCTTCTATTTTGCAAGTTAAACTATTTGACGAGGCCTTTGAAAGTAATGTAAATCATCAAATAAACAGTCTCCAGGGGGATGCTTCTGTGTTGTCAAGACACAATGAAAGGTGCTGTATAAAGCTGACACATCACAGAAATAATGCAAATAAAAAGATAACATGCACCAAACTTGACTGATAGATTGATTATGATAGGTAGTTTCACACAGGACAGGATGACTTGCACATTGTGTCAAAACCTTCAGCACCAAATAACTTAAACACTTTCAGATGTTATAAATAGAGTTAGATACCTTGATTTCAAAGACGCCTCTGCCAAAATTTAATATACCATATTAGATGGTATAGATCAAATTCTTTAAGGCTATGTTCTCTAATGTCAGATTTTATTCTGCTACAAGGCGCCAAGGCAATTTACAACCCTTTGCTCCTACAGTATGACTCGCATTCCACAAAAAGGTGGATTAATGCATCTGCAAACAGTATCCACCCTGCACAGACTGACCTGGCTTGAACCTTTATGCTTATGGTAAATTTTCTTACTGTCACTATTCTGTCTCATGATTCAGTGAATTGTTTGACACAGTGGATAATATTCATGCAAAAACTTACTTAATGCATTGAGGTGCATTGAACATCCTTTTTCCCAGAGTGCCATTAACCCTTTCCCAAACAAGCCCTGGTTTTCACATGTCTGCAGTACAAGTCTTTTGAAAACACTGTGGGAAAAGGAGAAATTGCTTGTAACGAGCAATTTCTCCTTTTCCCACAGTGTTTTCTACCCGCTTTGAGACCTTTCTGCCATTTTCATCAAATTTAAAATTGTCGTCTGCAAACTCTTTCAATTTGGACTAGTCCAAAATTTGTTGTTTGGGAAAGGGTTAATATATACACTTTGCATGTCAATTTTCTCCAAAAATTGACCTGTCTGCTATGAAGCATCACTATCCTGTACAAGATAAATAATAATATGATTGTGGTGCGTAAATTGATGCTCAAAATAGCAAGCGAGAAATGGCCATAAATAATACGTTTGTGAAAAAAATCAAGCCAGTTTTTTGGAACAAATTTCTTAAAAATATAATGATTTCAAACGGGGAAAATAATTTTATACAATACCATTGTTTACTGCAAATCTCTGTAGACAGTTTCTAAATATAGACATGGGGAAAGCCAGGATCTGTGCAACAGACTGACAACAAAAATAACGTCCCCACTTTGCTGAGCTTACACCAAGACTTTTTCCCACTTTATACCTGCTATGTTTATAAATGGCTGGTCCATAGGTTATGTTCTAGCTAAGCATGGCTGGATGAATCGTACAAGGTAAGTTTTAGAGTGTAAAAATAGTATTGGACTTTGAAATTTGCTGCACTGATTGCCACCTTAAAAAGTAGTCTGGTGTTGTACCCAAAATGCCCACATCAGATAGGTATGTATTTGAAAAATGCCACCTAGCCAAAGATAATGCTTGTTCACTATGTCCTAATTTCAGATTATTCTACAAACACTAGGACACTTCATGCTATCACTTATCCATGGATTCCATACATTCCTTCTCTGAACTCTTAACAAGACAGGAACAAAAATCATACTGAACTTGTGAAAGCATTTTCAGATGACAAACATCATTTGCCTCTAACTATGGGATCTGTCTTTGAAAGGTTTGAACACATTGGGGAATTAGTAGATGATAATGTGTACCTACATTTCCTCCTTTTCCAACATTTTCACTTCAAACAGGCTGTACCTAAGCTGTTGCTTGGTAAAGGGCTCATCCATGAAATTTCTGATGAAATTCCTCTCAGAGGCAAACCTACTCTGTTAAGCCTCAACTCTTTACCAATCAAAAAAATTTTAGACAGGACCAAATTCAAAGAATTTGCAGACAATAGATTAAATGTAGCTTACATGGAGATTTCTGTATTTGATAGGATAGAAACATTGCGGAAAAAGGAGAAAATACTGAATACCAGCATTTTCTCCTTTTCCCACAAGGTTTTCATATGCCCTCATCATCAAGGTTGTTAAAACTCAGACTTGTGTGGTAAAGGGTTTCAGAGTTTAAAAGCATTACCAAAGATCCTAATACATGTGTCACCATTCCAAGACATTTTTGCTTCCAATATCTTACACATAATCACTCATCAGAATGATGTATGAAACCCCTGGCTTCAGCCTTTAAAGCCCCTTTCACAAGTGGAGTGTGACTAATTGCAACAATTTGATCACACAATCGACTTTAGAAAGCTGCTCTCGCAATGGGTAGCAAAAAAGCTTTCACCAATGCAACAGAAGTCGTCTAACAAGAGCTGTTGGAAGCATCGCAAGACAAAGGCGCATTTGCTCTTGTGAATGATCATTATGTTTACCTGTGTGTGTTGCACTAGTAACTGCAATTGGTGTGACGTCAACCATACAACTGGTGGGACTGATGGTGTTGTAGTATGATTTATTCCAGCATTGTGGGATTGGTCGGGTGTTTGGATGAGCCCAGTTGCAAGATCGTGAGATTGCTTGTACCAGAGTTCACGCAACGAACTGGAGATTTATACCCCCCTAAATATGGATCTTGCCAGATCAACACTGAATTCAGAGGAATGAGCCAAATGTCAACGAAAAAAGCAAGAAACACCAAGCAAGCGGCAGCAGCTTCCAGCTTCCTTCCAAAAGGGCTGAAGACCATTTTAGTTGAGGAGTTATTTTTCTCTGTAATATATTTCCCTCCGCAATCGACTGCTAGTTATAAATTTGTAATCCAATATCAATAAAGTGATTAGAAAATGTTGTCTTTGTAGTTATTAGTTTATTGAATTACCTCTCATATTAGTATCCGGAGAGCTGTAGTGGTGTAAGTCGACCTGTTTTCCTACATTGTTTACCTATTCACTCATGCTACACACGGTATATGTACATGTACATATTATGCATTAGGTTTATTATACGGCTTATTTTGCCCTTCCGAACGAAATCGTATGTGCCTTGTGTGACCATTTTCTTTGTCACAGTCAATCAGCAGGATCAAAGGCAAGCTGGCAAAAAAAGTCTTCAAAGAAATCAATTAGTGTTTTACTTGGTTAAAGAATGTTAACTGGTGACTTGATGCGAGGCGTTATAAACAATATGGCCATAAAGAGCCATAGGTTTAACTTAGTAAAATGAAGGCATGAAATCCTGCCGAAGAAATAAAAATGGTTTTAAATCAATATGGAAACTAGATTAAGTCTAAAAAAAAAAGTCCAAGTCTATAAAGTAGGTCATTTATTCCAGTTTTTTATCAACACATCAGGAGAACAATTACTCTTGCGTAGGTGCGAAAACGACATCGCGTCGACACGTATGTGTGTATTTACTGGACACGCAAGTCTGCACCTGCAAAATAAAGCGAAGTTTTAGTTAATTTTCAGAAATTTCATTGATTCTTTTCTTGAAATTATGGCATAATATTTCTAATAAACGACAAAATATATTGATAGTGCAAATATTTTGTTGCCATTATCCGAAAATTTCTTTTAACGGTATTTCAATAATCCGAGAAAATTTACATAGATTAAAGAGGAAATGGTTTTGTGCTGGGCAAAAAGTTGCTAATATCCGAAAATCCCTATAATCCGAGTTGCTAATAAGTGGATTCCACTGTATTGGGTAGCCCTACAAAAAGGGTTGACAGGATAATAAACAAATACTTAACCATAATTTACTGTTCATTCACACACCAGTCACCAAGTCACCTAGATGTGACATTGAGGTCATATTGACCACATGTCGATCTGGCAAACAATCATGAGTATCTATAGATACTAACAAGAGTATCTATAGATACTAACAAAGTTGAATATTACCCTCTCTCTACCTATTGATTTTTTTTGTTCTGCTTTTCACACCATTTTCAACATCATTTCAATAGTTATTTCATTGTTATATGTTTTATCATCTCATACATCATGGTGCCCAGTGCATCTATCCATGCTTTCCTGAAGTTTTACCATCAATCCAACAGCATTCTGTCCTAGCCATTGGCTGCTTTCTTCCATAAACACTGTCAAAACAAAGAAACTTAATCCTGTCACACAAACTGTCATCAACCCTAAAACGCATTTCATGACCAAAGTTGCCTTGGCACCCAGCATAGATCAAGACTGGACGGCACAAAATGTGCATTCTGATCTTTGATCTACAAAGTCCACTTTGCTAAATCTTAATATAAAAAAGGAACCTTGACAGTGCATTTTAGTCTTATTTTTCAACTGAAAATGTCTGTTGAGTTTATTCTGCGATCTAAGGGTTAACATGCAGATAGAATTTGCGAAAGCCTCCACTGGGTATGTGTCATTACTGGTGTGAGAAAGCCAGGAAACACATGCATTGACTGCTGTGATATGACCTACGGTGTTACAATGGCGTTAAACTTCTATCAAACAAACAAACAAAGCCCTCGGGTTTTTTTTTTGAGCCACCAGGCACAGCTCTATTCCCAATGATCTGCTGATTTGTTACGTGTTAAAACTCTTTACCAAACAACCAAATTTTAGAGTGGTCCAAATTCCAAGCATTTGCAGATGTTAAATCGAATGTGGCTCAAATGATGAAACTGCCTTTAACTATGTAAAAAACACTGGAAAAAGGAGAAAACGCTGGTTACCAGCATTTTCTCCTTTTCGCACTATGTTTCCAAAAGCTTTCTTTCTCAGGATCGTTAAAACTCTGGATTGTATGGGTAAAAGGCCAAAACCATTTTCATGCTCATTTCATTCTTTATTTCATCTTGTATATTGAGTTGCTATCATGCATGAAAAATGGTCACACAGGCTTTAACCCTTTACCACACAATCCCGACTTTTAACAACCCTGAGAACGAAGCCTTTTGAAAACATTGTGGGAAAAGGAGAAAATGCTGGTGACCAGCATTTTCTCCTTCTCCCACAATGTTTTCTACCCTAAGACAGAAATCACTATTTTAGCAACATTTAATTTGTCATCTGCAAATGCTTTCAATTTAAACATGTGTAAAATTTTGTCGTTTGGTAAAGAGTTAACTAGCCTTGCTTCTAGAAACATCTTGAGCTTGCAACTTTTGGGGCAGGTCCACACATTACGAGATGGTTTCCCCAAAAATTTGCATTCGAACTTAGTTGAAACATATTTCATTCATCAATTAAATACAACATTTTACAGACAATCCCAAAGAATAAAAAAAACTAATGAAATGAATCATAACGACAGCAAAAGCTTATATAGTTCTTCTCCAAATTCCAACTTTGGAACTTGAGAGAAATTATGGTGTTGGGTGGTTGCATCACTTCAAAAAGCCACCAACAGCCGACAATTTATCTTGTCAGAATACTGGTAAAGTGGATTTTGATTTCTTTACCAATACAGGACCAATGATATTCTTGTTTGTTTTAGAAACATTATTCAAGAATGAGTTTGTCTACAAACTTCAAGTGCTTACTTTTAATTTTGAAAAGTGCCTACAATTTTATGTAAAACCCCAACAGACCTGCAGTAATTTTCTGTATCTATTTGATCCTTATAAATTTTGATTATTTCACCTTTACCACACAATCCTGAGCTTAACTCTTTACCAGATGACAAAAATTTAGCCTTGTCCAAATTGAAAGCATTTGCAGACGACACTTTCAATGTGGCTCAAATGGTGCAATTTTTCTTTGATAGAGCAGAAAACATTGTGGGAAAAGAGAAAATGCTTGTACCAGCATTTTCTCCTTTTTCCACAATGTTTTCGAAAGGCTTCTTTCCCGGGGTTGTTAAAAGGCGGCATTGTGCGGTAAAGGGTTAAAATACCCTAAGGAAATAGCCTTTTGAAAACCTTGTGGGAAAAGGAGAAAATGCTGATAACCAGCATTTTCTCATTTTCCCATAATGTTTTCAAAAGCCTTCTTCTTCAAGGTCCTTAAAACTCAGGACTGTGTGGTAAGGGGGTTAAACTATTCTCAGATGACAACAGTTTGGACTTATCCAACTCAAAAGCATTTGCAGACATGTGCTCCAACGATAGGATGTGTCTGTGAAAGGGCAGAAAACATTGTGGGAAAAGGATAAAAACAAGAGGGCCATGATGGCCCTGTATCACTCCACTGGCTTATAAATATAAACCATAAATACTAAACATTTCAATTCTGAGCCAGATGGTTTCAAAATGAAGACTTACAAAGTTTTCTCTGTAAAAGCCCATGTGAAAGTTGAGACCCGCAAGGCAAAGCCATTTTTGATCCCAGAGCTATAATTACTTGAACCCTGGTAGAGGTCCACAAGTTAAAGCCACATGCCAAAATAATACAAGTCTATGCTGTATGGTTATAAATAAGGTGATTTTCAAGTTTTGTCCATATGAAGCCTCTGTAAAACATAAGACCCCTGATGCAAGGCTAATTTCAAAAAAAAAAAAAATCAAAACAGGAAGATTTCTTAAGTTGTCACTATGTAAGCCCATGTAAAACTTGTGACCCCTGCGGCGGGGCCAATTTTGACTCCATGGCTAAAATTTTGGCCCGCTTGGTAGAGGCCCACTAGATATAGCAACATGCAAAATTTGGTAGCTCTAGGCCTAATGGCTAGGTACAGGAAGATTTTTAAAGTTTTCTCTATATAAGCCTACGTAAAACTTGTGACCCCTGGGGCAGAGCCAATTTTGACCCCAGGGCTATAATTTGAAGAAACTTGATAGAGGTCTACTACATAAAGCTACATGCCAAATTTGGTAGCCCTATGCCTTATGGTTTCAGACAAGAAGATTTTTAAAGATTTCCAATATTTTTCAGTTTTGTTGCCATGGCAACCAGAGTTTTTGAAGGAATCAAATTCTTTCAAAAAATTCTGAAGAGGACCATGGCAGGATCATTTCTGTGAAGTTTCGTGAAAATCGGATGGGTAGTTTCAGAGAAGAAGATGTTTGAAATAAAAGTTGATGCACGGACGGACGGACGGATGCACGCACGCACAGACGGACGGTCGGACGGACGCATGACGGACACCGGGCCATGACATAAGCCCGCTGGCCTTCGGCCAGTGGAGCTAAAAATCTGGTACCAAGCATTTTCTTCTTTTTCCACAATGTTTTAACCCTTAGACTGCTAATCGCGACCCATGTACCTTTTGTGGACAGTGTAGATCAAGATCAGACTGCACAGAATGTGCAGTCTGATCTTGGATCTACACTGTCTGATAGGGAGATATTTCCCCAACCTCCATAACTTTGAAATACCAACGTATTGGTTTTTACCATCAGTTTGAAAGTTTCATCTGAGTTATTTAGCAGGACAAACGTTAAATGTCTTCTTTTTCAGGTCTGTTCAATCACGGGATTGTTTGGTAAGGGTTTAATCCTTTACCAAATGACAAAATTTTAGACCCGTCCAAATTGAAAGCATTTGCAGACGACAAAATAAATGTGACTGAAAAATTGAAATTTGGTTTGGAAAGAGTAGAAAACTTTGTGGGAAAAGGAGAAAATGCTGGTTACCAGCATTTTCTCCTTTTCCCTCAATGTTTTCAAAAGACTTCTTTCATAGGGTCGTTAAAAATCGGGATTGTGTGGTAAAGAGTTAAAAGAGATAACACATGAGACGGTGTCTAACACTACAGAATATTAGTGTACAAAGGGAAACAACTCATTTAATAACTCAGCAGTAACATTCTTGCATTTAATCCTCTTATGAGAAAGTCAGTCAAAACAGACAGATTGATTAACTCTTTACCAAACAATGAAATTTTAGACTTGAAAGCATTGTAGAATGATAAATTAAATGTACCTCAAAAAAATAGGTGACAAAATGAATGTACATAAAAAAGCAGAATCTGTTTTTGAAAAGATAAAAAAAACATTGTGATAAAAGGAGAAAATGCCGGTTACCAGCGTTTTCTGCTTTCCTTACATTTTCAAATGTCATTAAAAATCTGGATTGTTTGGTAAAGCTTATATAGAACACAGTTTTACCACAGGCCTTTGAAACTCTATTTGTCTATCGCGGAACACCAAAATTTTCCTTGGTCGATCAATGCAGATCGGTGCATCGCCTGTATATCACGGATTACTAAAATTTTCTTTACCCTGTTACTATAAATAGTACATTGGCGACTGCCTCTATGTTGTATATAATAAGACAAGGTGTACAACGAAATCGAAGAAAATTTTTACCCCTGTCCCCTTTTAGAGATAATATTTAACTGCAAATGGAAAAATAAACTTAGTTACCGTTGCAGATGGCTTCACAAATGATTTTTCTCGTGTACCCTGACCTTCGAAAGTTCCATAACGGCTCTTGCAATCAAGCAAGAGCTCTTATCTAAAACATTTTAAAAAGCTTCCACATTTTCCAGATCGCCATGCGCTGACGTCACACAATTTATCATCCCACAGCGGACTAAAACTAAAATATTTTCTTCCACCTAAGAGCATTTGCAGAAAAACAAATTAAAAGCAAATCAAAGATAGAAAAAAGTCTTTGGAAAGGGAAAAAACATTGTTAAGAAAGAAGAAAATGCTGGTTACCCACAACTTTTCTTTTTTCCAACAATATTTTCAAATGCTGGTTTAGTAACAAGGGATTGTTTGGTTAACCTTTAACCACACAATCCCAACCTTGAGAAAGACTTAGCCTCTTGAAAACATTGTGGAAAAAGGAGAAAGTGCTGGTTACCAGCATTTTCTCCTTTTCCCACAATGTTTTATACCCTTCCCAAAACAAATTTCAATCTTTATAGTCATGTTTATTTTTGTGTCTGCAAATGTTTTCAATTTGGGCTTGTCTAAAATTTTGTCATTTGGTGAAGAGTTAAAGTAGCAATAGCTGCTAAAAGTAAACGAAAGTGCATTTGAATTTAAATTATACATTTAAAAGTCTGGAAATTTTTGTGACAATGACAATGTCTTATTGTCCAGTTTTCCAAGTTGGCAGAGAAATTAATTTCAAAACTAGGCTAAAAGTTGCCATGTCACTTTATCTTTTGTTTACTTTTTACCTGATTTTAAAATTCATTTTTCTGCCAGCAACTACACTTGAACCGACCATTCAATAACAGTTTGTCATCTCTGCAAAATTTTCCATACCTTTGAATGGTATGGTTTAAATTTAAATGCAGTTTAACACCTGCATTGATTTTCTGGCCACTATTGAGCCTTTAAGGATTGACTCTTTACCTGACAACAAATTTTTAGAAAGAAATTCAACATTACGCTATCAATGACAAACCTCATCATCTGAGTTACATTCAGGTAAAATGTAGGAATCACAACCAAGAGGCCCCTGGTATGAGCCTCACTGGGTTTTTCATGAGAGTGTACTTGGTTAAGACATTTCGGAGCCCTAGCTGAATACTAGTGAAACCCAGGATGTACATAAATATGTTAGTTCTTGCCACCCTATTACTGAAATAATGTTGAAAGAGGCATAAAAAATTCATTGAATTTGTAGTATGCGAATGCTTTAATTATGACCAAGGATTGGTTCAATGGCATTTTACACCTCTTTCAACATTATCTAAGCTAAGGCTTTGAATTTTCTTGCTCTGTGATACTCCATCTAAAGACCTAAGCACCTTGAGTTAGGATCGAAACCGGGGCCTCCTGACTAAACCTTCAACAATGTACCACTTGTGATTCCAAAAAGTCTACTAACCTAATTGGACAATCACCATTGGAATTCATCAAAGTTTGAGCCTTCTAAATTCTTGATGCAATCTTGTCATATGTATGAACATATCAAACTTTAACCTCTCTACCAAACAATGATGTCTGATTTTACCAAATTCAAAGCATTTGCAGATGACAAATATAGCTCAACTAATGCAAGTTGTCTATAAAAAGGTAGAAAACATTGTGGGAAATGAAGCAAATGTTGGTAACCAGCATTTTCCCCTTTTCCCATAATGTTTTCAAAGGCTTCCCTTCTCAGTGTTGTTGAAACTCGTGATTGTTGATTCAAAATCATCCATCTTTCACTCAGATATTTTTCATAGTCTGTTGCAACAGTATTTCTCCTGGTGTCCATGTTGTGCAAAGGAATCATACAAACAAAGTAACATTTTTATCCAATCAATGTGGCATGCACAGGAATCATGGGAAATTAAGAGCTTATGTTCCTTACCACATGCAGCTGCAAAAATACTTCACTACAGAGTGATAATTTATCCTGGCATATTTATGAAACCTGACAAAGGGAGTCAAGTTATAAAACCTATGACAGAAATATTCTGATTTATCCCTATACCAAACAATCCCATTTATTCATAGACCCTCAGGACCAAAGCGTTATAAATCATTATGGGATAAGGAAAAAATGTGGATGATGTTTTCTCCTTTTTCCACACTGTTTTCTACCCTATTTTCTACCCTTTCAATGACAAATCCAATAGTTAAAGCATCATTTAATTTTTCGTCTGCAAATGCTTTCAATACAGATGAGTAACATTTTGTCATCTGGGAGAAGAGTTACATACCACATTGCAGTTGTTTCTGTTAAAGTCAAAAACTGTGACACTAGAGACCGAAATAAAACCACAATCTGCACTTACCGAGGTAAAATCTGATGTGCTCGAGGTGGGTTCTGCTATCTGTGTTTCCATGGAAATGGTACTAAAGGTACTCTCGGACATTGGCCAGTCGCCATCGTTCATTTCAGAAGCAACTGGGAACTCATTCATCCTATGAAAGGCTGAAAATAATGATAATATTATTATCCCTTTACCGCACAACCCTGAGTTTTAACGACCCTGGGAAAGAAGCCTTTTGAAAGCATTGTGGGAAAAGGAGCAAATGCTGGTAACCAGCATTTCTCCTTTTCCAAAAATGTTTTCTACCCTATCAAAGAAAAATTGCACCATTTGAGCCACAGTGAAATTGTCGTTTGCAAATGCTTTCAGTTTGGACAGGGCTAAAATTTTGTCATCTGGTAGAGGGTTAAAGTAATGCATCTTAACCCTTTACCACATAATCCCGAGTTTTAACAACCCTGCGAAGGAAAGCTTTTGAAAATATTATGGGAAAAGAAAAAAATACTGGTAACCAGCATTTTCTCCTTTTCCCACATTGTTTTCTACCCTATCAAATAAAAATTTCTTATTTTGAATTACATTTGAATTGTCTGCAAATGCTTCATATTTGGACAAGTCTAAAATTTTGTCCTTTCGTAAAGAGTTTATCATTTTCCACATAACAAATGGTTGTCTCTTCCAAACTGCAAGTAACTGTGTAACTACAAACAGACTGAAGTTCTCTGATAGGAAGGAAAACATTCTGAGAAAAGGAGAAAATGCTGTTTACCAGCACTTTTTCCTTTTCCCGCATTGTTTTTGAAAGAACTCTATCCAGGGGTTGTTATACCTCAGGATTGTGTGGTAAAGGGTTAAAAATTCTTTCACACACAAACAAAAAAAGTTTTTACCCCTTTGCAGAAATCAGCTTTTGAAAACAAAGTATGAAAACAAACAACTTCTTATTACAATTAATTAATCATAATTTGGTCATACAAGCAATTAACTCTCTTTACCAAATGACAAAATCTAAGATGAGCCCAATTTGGAAGCATTTGCAGACGACAAATCAAAGGTGGTTCAAATGACGAAATTTGTCTTCAATAGGGCAGAAAACATTGAGGAAAAAGGAGAAAATGCTGGATACCAGCATTTTCTCCTTTTCCCACAATGTTTTCAAAAGGCTCCTTCCTCGGGGTCGTTAAAAACTTGTGAGAGTATGGTAAAGAGTTAAAAGGTTGCTTTCAGCTCCTGCTGAGCATGTAAATACTCCATTTGCTACACTGTTTTTCCTTTGCAGTTCTCAAATTCATGTATCAACACCATGCATATTCAGCAAATGAAGAGATAATTACTATCTTTTAGAACAGACAGGTGTAATAAATTTGTTTTGTCATCACCTTCAGAAATCCAACAAAACAAGTAACATTTTCAGTTACAACATAATAAAGAACTACTTTATTATCCCTTTTTAATGCCCCCTAGGGGGTGTTACACCTTCCGAAAGGGAGCAATTCACCATTTACCACAGGGCAATATTTTAAACATTTCCAAATTGAAAGCATTTGCAGATGACCAAATAAATACCACTCAAAAACTGGAAATTGTTTTTTGGAAAGACAAAAAACATTGTGGGAAAAGGACAAAATGCTAGTTACCAGCATTTTCTCCTTTTCCAACAATTTTTTTCAAAAGCCTTCTTCATCAGGGTCGTTAAAAGGCGGGATTGTGTGCTAAAGGGTTAATAGAGGTAAAATGACACAGAATTTTGATACTTTCACTTTCTTAAAGTTTCTTTAAGTCAGTTAACACTTACGGAAATTGTAAAATGTTATCAGAGGTGTATGTATATTCCGAGAGTCAAGTGTTAGTGACATTGATTTGTGAAATAATTAGGATTATGTCCATGTTGTATCAATAAAACTCAGCAAAAGGAACAATCCTGTAAAACATTTAAACAAGAGGGCCATGATGGCCCTGGGTCGCTCACCTTAGTAGAGTGCCTTAAAGGTTTTTCTTTAATTTGACCATGTGACCTAGTTTTTGACCGCAGGTGACCCAATTTCAAACTCATATTTCATGAAGACAAACATTCTGACCAATTTTCAAGTCAAATGAGCAAAAAATGTGGCCTCGAGTGCCCTAAAGATATTTCTTTAATTTGACCTAGTGACCTAGATTATGACCCCAGGTGACCCAAATTTGAACTGGTCTTTGACTATATCAAAAGAAACATTTTAACCAATTTTCAAATCAAATGAATAATAAATGTGGCCTCTGGAGTGCCCACTAGCTATTTCTTTAATTTGACCAAGCGACCTAGTTTATGACCCCAGTTCACCCAAATTCAGACTCATGTGAGATTTTACAAAGACAAACATTCTGACCAATTTTCAAGGCAACTAAGCAAAGAATGTGGCCTCTAGAGTGCCCACAAGGTATTTCTTTATTTTGACCTAGTGACCTAGTTTATGGTTCCAGGTGACCCAAATCCAAACTCATCTGGTATTTCATCAAGACAAACATTCTGGCCAAATTTCAGGTCATTTGAGCAATAAATGTGGCCTCCAGAGTGCAAACAAGGCATTTCTTTAATTTGACCCAGTGAACTACTTTATGACCCACGTTGACCCAAATTAATCTTATGTAAGACTTTATAAAGACAAACTTTCTAACTAATTTTCAAGGCAATTGAGCAAATAATGTGGCCTTGAGAGTGCCAACAAGGTATTTCTTTAATCTGACCTAGTGACCTAGTTTATGACCAAAGATGACCCAATTTTGAACTCAATGAACTTGTTGCACTTTGATGGGCAAACAAACTTAGAAGAGAATCACTACATACCAAATATCAAAGTTCTACGCCTTCCAGTTTTAAAGAAGAATTTTAAAGTTTTCCTTCTTTGTTCCTATGTTCGAACTTGTGACCCCTGGGGCTGGGCCAGTTTTGACCCAGGGGCATCATATGAACAAACTTGGTAGAGGTCCACTAGGAAATGCTACATATCAAATATCAAAACTCTACACCTTCCCATTTAAGATAAAAAGAAATTTAAAGTTTTCCTTCTTTGTTCCTATCTTCGAACTTGTGACCCCCGGGGCAGGGCCAGTTTTGACCCAGGGGCATCATATGAACAAACTTGGTAGAGGTCCACTAGGAGATGCAACATACCAAATATCAAAGCTCCACACCTTTCGGTTTCAGAAAAGAAGAATTTTAAAGTTTTCCTTCTTTGTTCCTATGTTCGAACTTGTGACCCCAGGGGCTGGGCCAGTTTTGACCCAAGCAGCATCCTTGGAACAAACTTGGCAGAAGTCCACTAGGAGATGCTACATACCAAATATCAAAGCTCTATGCCTTCCCATTTAAGAGAAAAAAAAATTAAAGTTTTCCTTCTTTGTTCCTATGTTTGAACTTGTGACCCCCGGGGCAGGGCCAATTTTGACCCCAAGGGCATCATATGAACAAACTTAGTAGAGGTCTACTAGGCGATGCTACATACCAAATATCAAAGCTCTACGCCTTCCAGTTTCAGAGAAGATGATTCTTAAAGTTTTCCTTCTCTGTTCCTATGTTTGAAATTGTGACCCCTGGGGCAGGGCCAATTTTTGCCCCAAGGGCATCATATGCACTAACTTGGTAGAGATCCACTGGAAGATGCTACATACCAAATATCAAAGCTCCATGCCTTCCTGTTTCAGAGAAGAAGATTTTTAAAGTTTTCCTTCTTTGTTCCTATGTTGGAAATTGTGACCCCCAGGGCGGGGCCAGTTTTGACCCCAGGGGCATCATATGAACAAACTTGGTAGAGGTCCACTAGGCAATGCTACACACCAAATATCAAAGACCTACGCCTTCCAGTTTCAGAGATGATTTTGAAAGTTTTCCCTCTTTGTTCCTATGTTCGAACTTGTGACCCCGCCCCCGGGCAGGGCCAGTTTTGACCCCAAGAGCATCATATGAACAAATTTGGTAGAAGTCCACAAGGAGATGCTTCATGCCAAATATCAAAGCTCTATGCCTTCTAGTTTTAGAGAAGATGATTCTTAAAGTTTTCCCTCTTTGTTCCTATGTTGGAAATTATGACCCCCGGGATAGGGCCAGTTTTGACCCCAGGGGCATCATATGATTAAACTCGGTAGAGGTCCACTAGGAGATGCTACATGCCAAATATCAAAGCTCTATGCCTTCAAGTTTCAGAGAAGAAGATTTTTAAAGTTTTCCTTCTTCGTTACTTTGCTCAAACTTGTGACCCCCAGGGCGGGGCCAGTTTTGACCCCAGGGGCATCATATGAATAAACTTGGTAGAGGTCCACTAGGCAATGCTACATACCAAATATCAAAGCTCTATGCTTTCCAGTTTCAAAGAAGATGATTTTTAAAGTTTCCCCTTTTTGTTCCTATGTTTGAACTTGTGACCCCCCCGGGGCAGGGCCAGTTTTGACCCCAAGGGCATCATATGAACAAACATGGTAGAGGTCCACTAGGAGATGCTTCATGCCAAATATCAAAGCTCTATGCCTTCTAGTTTTAGAGAAGAAGATTTTTAAAGTTTTCCTTCTTTGTTCCTATGTTGGAAATTGTGACCCCCGGGACAGGGCCAGTTTTGACCCCAGGGACATCATATGAACAAACTTGGTAGAGGTCCACTAGGAGATGCTACATGCCAAATATCAAAGCTCTACGTCTTCAAGTTTTAGAGAAGAAGATTTTTAAAGTTTTCCTTCTTTATGACTATGCTCAAACTTGTGACCCCCGAGGCGGGGCCAGTTTTGACCCCAGGGGCATCAAATGAACAAACTTGGTAGAGGTCCACTAGGAGATGCTACATACCAAATATCTGCGCCTTCTAGTTTCAGAGAAGAAGATTTTCAAAGATTTTGCTTTTTTTTCCTTTTTATTGCCATGGCAACCAGAGTTGTGGGTGGAATTCAATTCTTTGAACAATTTTGGTAGAGCTTCACCCAAGGAACATCCCTGCCAAGTTTCATCAAGATTGGCCCAGCGGTTTAGGAGAAGAAGATGTTTAAAGAAGTTGTTGACGGACGACGGACATAGGGCGATCACAACAGCTCACCTTTAGCACTTTGTGCTAAGGTGAGCTAAAAATGGTGAACTGCCTTTTCCCCCAAACTATTTCTGACGGTACATTGAGATGTTAGGATTTCCTTCAGTAACTGATATCATAAAAAGTTAACTTCACCACTTGACAAAACTTTGGATTTTTCCACATTCAATGCATTTCGTTGTAGTTGACTAATTTAATGTGCCTCAAATGATGGAATTTATCTTAGAACTTGTAGAAAACATTATGGGGTATGACGGTAGTGCTGGTTTTCCTGTGATGTTTTTGAAAGCCCCCTCCCCCAATTAAGGGTTGTTTATACTCACTTGTTTGATAAAAAACTTTAAAGATATCAGAATATTGGAAAGTCCGTCTCTGCAAATCAAGGCAATTATTCACTGACCATTCTTGTTAACTCTTAACCATGCAGTCCTGAGATTTAACTACCCTGACGATGAAGCCTTCTGAAAACATTGTGGGGGGTAAAGGAGAAAAATACTAGTAACCAGCATTTTCTCCTTTTCGACACATTGTTTTCTACCATTCCAAAGGCAATATCTATCCATGTTTATTTTGTTGTTTGCAAAAGCTTTCAATTTGTGCAAGTCTTAACCCTTAAAAGTTGCTGAGTGCGACTCAAGAACCTTTAGCAGACAGCACAGATCAAGATCAGACTGCACTTAATGTGCAGTCTGATCTTGGATTTGCACTGTCTAATTAGGAGATACCTCTTTGCCCCCCCCAAAGATAATTGCATGACAGCAACATTTGGGATTTTACTATCCACTTAACTCTTTACCAAACGACAAAATTTTAGACTCGTCCAAATTCAAAGCATATGCAGACAACGAAATAATTGTGACTCAAAATTTGAAATTTCTTTTGGGAAGGGTAGAAAACATTGTGGGAAAAGGAGAAAATGCTGGTTACCAGGATTTTCTCCTTTTCCTACATTGTTTTAAAAAGGCTTCTTCCTGAGGGTCGTTAAAAGTCGGGAGTGTGTGGTAAAGGGTTAAGGGTATCGTTTAACTTATTAAGTCCTTACCAAGCAACAAAATGTTAGACTGGTTCAAATCAAAAGCATTTGCAGACGACAAAATAAATGTTGCTAAACTTAGGGAATTTTTCTTCGAATGTGTAGAAAACATTTTGGAAAAAGGAGAAAATGCTGGTTACGAGCATTTTCTCCTTTTCCCAAAATGTTTTCAAAAGTCTTCTTTCTCAAGGTCCTAAAAGTCGGGATCGTGTGGTACAGAGTTAAGCAGGATAAGTGTTAAAGTTTTGTCGTTTGGTAAAGATTTGAAATAAATCTAATTCTCAGGAACTGCACAGCAAAATAACTTCTGACAAGCTAATTGATACAGTTTAGCCAATCGGAAATTGTGTTACTTCAAAATTTGGAAAACTCCTCAGAATTAGACTAAGAATGCATTCATTGATTGTGTGGTGTTTAATGCTGTTTATTTCAGATATATTGTGGCAGCCAGTGCACCTATCCATGCTTTCCTGGGGGTTTCTTGTACTTCACACAATATTCTTCCCAAGCCACTGGCTGCTTTCCTACATAACCATTGTCAAAACAATGATCAGCAGTGAGAAAGGAATGAACCCTGTCTCAATGATTATCATGAATCCTCAGAAAGAACTTGGACGATCCGGGGATTCAAATCAGTGACCCCTTGTTCTTCAATGTCACCAACTGCACTACTGGGGCCCAGCGACGAGCAACTTTAATAACTTAAAGTGGTTGGTAAATATGTTCAAGATGACTTGTCATGGAATTTAGACTCAGAATGGAATCTAGAATGGTCGGTATAGGCCCTATTAGTGTTTTCCTGATCCATATTACCTGCAAAGCAAAGATTGTATTTTATTTGTCCAAATTGAAAGCAATCCAACAGGACAAATAAAATGTGGCTCAAAGGATGTGATGTCTGCATAAGGGTAGAAAGCATTGTCGAGAAAGGAGAAAATGCTGGTTTCTCAGAGTTGTTAAAAGTTGGGATTTTGTGGTAAAGGGTTAACCCTTTTCCAAACAATCCTGAATTTTGATGATCCTGGGGAAGAAGCTTTTTGAAGGCTTCCAGCATTTTCTCCTTTCTCCACAATGTTTCCTATACCCTGTCAAAGATCTTATGTTCATTTGTACCACTTACAAAATGTGTTGTGTGCAGATGGTCTTAATTTGGAAGGGTCTAAAATTTGTCATTTGGGAAAGAGTTAAGTCTTTACCAAACGACAAAATCTTAGAACAGTCCAAATTGAAAGCACTTGCAGACGACAAATTAAATGCAACTTAAGAATTGAAATTTGTTTTGGAAGGGTTAGAAAACATCGTGGGAAAAGGAGAAAATGCTGGTTACCAGCATTTTCTCCTTTTCCCACAATGTTTTCAAAAGGCTTCTTTCCCAAGGTCGTTAAAAGTCGGGATTGTGTGGTAAAGAGTTAAGGCAACCACTTTCAGACATTCAGGAAATAAACAAGTCCAAGAAAAAAAATAAAACTGACGTACAAACACAGGTCAGTAAACTCTACAACGGCCATATTGATTTTTGCGACTCCATTTATTTTCACCACAAAATAATCAGACTGGCAACACAAAATAATGTAACACACTGGATAACATCAGAATTGGCCTTCAAGTAATTTACAGGCTGCAGAAAACAATGTCTGTGTATATATTACAAAAATCTGATAGCATTCAGTATAGCTCTCATTGGATAAACCTTTCATTATCAGTTGAGATTACAGTTTTAAAATCAGTACCATGACCAGAACATTTTATAAACCCAACTCGATAATGTTTATATTATCTCATCACAGTTCATGGTTTTAAACATGTATTCCCAAAAACAAACCATAATATATACTATTAATGAAAGGTTTATCAAGTTAGAGTTATATTACATGACATAGACATAGATATATTTATTTAGTATCTAAGCCACTGGCCCATGATACAGTGAAATAACACACATAACTGATAGAGAGTCACTATTAACTTTCTAGTGAAAACTTGACATAAATTCTTTGGTGTCTTTCGGGAATGGAGTACATGCTTGTGACTTTACCATAACAAAATAGATCAACCCTTACATAATAAACAGGAGGGCCATGATGGCCCTGTATCACTCCACTGGCTTATAAATATAAACCATAAATACTAAACATTTCAATTCTGGGCCAAATGGTTTCAAAATGAAGACTAACAAAGTTTTCTCTGTAAAAGCCCATGTGAAAGTTGAGACCCGCAGGGAAAAGCCATTTTTGATCCCAGAGCGATAATTACTTGAACCCTGGTAGAGGTCCACAAGATAAAGCCACATGCCAAAATAATAAAAGTCTATGCTGTATGGTTATAAATACAGTGATTTTCAAGTTTCGTCCATATGAAGCCTCTGTAAAACATAAGACCCCTGATGCAAGGCTAATTTCAAAAAAAAATCAAAAGTGATCCAGATTTGTTAGCCCTTGGGTTTGCGGTTAGGAGCAAAAGGATTTTTTGAATTTTCACCCTCTAAGCACATGTTTATGACCAAATTTGGGAGTTCTTGCCGTATGGCTAGTAACAAGACGGTTTCTGAAGTTTTCACTCTATAAACCCATGTAAAACTTGTGACCCCTGGTGCAGGGCCAAACTTGATCCTAGGGTTGTAACTTGGGCCCTCTTTGTAGTTGTCCACTAGATAGAGCTATAATTATGCAAAATTTGGTAGCCCTAAGCCTTATGGCTACGTACACCAAGATTTAAAAGTTTTCCCTATATAAGCCCATGTTAATCTTGTGAACCTTCACCCCCCCACCCCCCCCAGCATGAGGCCAAATTGACCCCAGGACTGTAATTTGGGCACTTTTGGTAGACCTCCACCAGATCAAGCTAAATGCAAAATTTGGTAGCTCTAGGCCTTATGGCTAGGTACTGGAAGATTTCTTAAGTTGTCATTATGTAGGCCCATGTAAAACTTGTTACCCCTGCAGCGGGGCCAATTTTGACCCCAGGGCTAAAATTTTGGCCTGCTTGGTAAAGGCCCTCTAGATATTGCCACATGCAAAATTTGGTAGCTCTAGGCCTTATGGCTAGGTACAGGAAGATTTTTAAAGTTTTCTCTATATAAGCCTATGTAAACCTTGTGACCCCTGGGGCAGAGCCAATTTTGACCCCAGGGCTATAATTTGAAGAAACATGATAGAGGTCTACTACATAAAGCTACACGCTAAATTTGGTAGCCCTATGCCTTATGGTTTCAGACAAGAAGATTTTTAAAGATTTCCAATATTTTTCAGTTTTGTTGCCATGGCAACTAGAGTTTTTGAAGGAATCAAATTCTTTCAAGAAATTCTGAAGAGGACCATGGCAGGATCATTTCTGTGAAGTTTCATGAAAATTGGATGGGTAGTTTCAGAGAAGAAGATGTTTGAAATAAAAGTTAACGCACAGACGCACGGACGGACGGACAGACGGACGGACACATGACGGACACCGGGCCATGACATAAGCCCGCTGGCCTTCGGCCAGTGGAGCTAAAAATGAAATACAAAATACAGCAAAAAGCGAATAAATTCAAGGACAATACATGTGCACATTTTTGAAATGTAACATTAAAAAGTTATCATCAGGCTGAAAAAAGCTGCCGTATCAGACTGAGGAGTTTCAGGATCAGACAGCATGTACTGTACCGTCTCAAGATAGATACAAACTATTCGTTAAAACAAATCAAAATCATGTTTAGCAGCTAAAGGGTTAACTTAGCTCCTGCAAAATTTCATTTCCAAGCTGAAATGCTTTGAATAGATATCTAGAAATCTTTTGAATTACATTTTGGGTATCGCATGATAAGATGGAGTAAAAAGATAGTCAAGTTCTATTTTTTAACCAATGCTTGCGAAAATATTTTTTCCTTAAATTTTCATAAATACTACACTAGAAAACAAAATGAAGTTTGTCTTCTGTGGCAAAGATATTTGCTTCTGACATATCCGACAGCAGCAAAATTCTCGATCAATACAGAAATAACAGTATCATCCATAAAAACAAATGATTTTGAAATTGATTCAAAATTATACGTAGGCGTAGTCAAGATTGGTTATTTCGCGCGTTTCGTTTAGAATAGCGCGAAATGATTGTCTTCGCGTAACGTAGTTCAGCACAGTGGGTTGAATTCAATGGGCCGGGGCGATGCACGTGAAACAGGTAGAGTGTGCTTTTGTATATGTCTGGGTAGACGTGTATGTTGGTCATTCTACCTGACGACGGCAAACTGACCGCATCATATCTAATTTTTGAAATTGGCTTTTTTGACCACGTGGCAGCAGAGATGGAATCTTCGCTTCTTTCCCAAATGGAGGAGCTTATAAGCGCAAAGTTGAGGGACTTTGAACAGCGTATTAACGTAAACCAGCGTGAATTATCTCGGTCTCAACTGTCTGCTATTCAGCAGAGTATTGGAATTTCGGACTCTTACACTTTTAGAAGGAAAGGTCACGAGGAACAATTCAAGGCGAATAGTCGTGTTTTGGACAGCTTGACTCAGGCTGACGGTTTCCTACAGGAGGCGTCCACTGGGAATATTGAAGCTTTATCTGGAGCCAAGGGAAAGATAGCAGAAGGTATTCGTTTTATCAACCATAGGCAAAAATGCATTAAGCTTGCGGACTCGTCCGTGCATGGTTGGAAGGTGGTACAGGAATATGTTTGTAATCCACTAGCAGACGACTCCGACGATGAGAAGAGAATTCAGAGGGCATACAACCAAGCCGAAAGGAAAGCGCGCCAAGGGAAGCGATATTCGAGCAGACGATACCGGCCGTACACACCAACGACAGAGGTCAACAAACAGTCCACAGAGTTGGTACAGAGTACTACAGTGGGGGCAGCCAGACCAGGGTCTTGTTTTAGATGTGGGAAGTTGGGCCATTGGAGAGCCGACTGTAAAGCGGTTATTGAGCCATCGACGAGCTTCAAGAATGTGCAGATAAGTAGTTTATCTAATAAATCGTTTTTTTCTGAGAAAGAATCTGATAATGATAGCATGTTGACAGAAGTTTCAAGTATAACTTCGGCATCGCCGGTTGGCCGTTTGAAAAATTGTATAGAGCACTGGAAAGAAGCAAATGCAAACTCATATGTAATAGATATTATAGAAAAGGGGTACAAGCTGCCTTTTATGAGAATTCCCTCAAAGTGTGAATTAAAGAATAATAAGTCGGCCTTACATAATTCTGACTTCGTCGCTGGTGAAATTAAAAGATTGTTGAAGAAGGGTTGCATTCGAGAAGAGTCGGTAGCTCCGCATATTGTTAACCCATTAACTGTTGCTTTCGGGAAGTCTGGTAAACCAAGATTAGTATTAGACTGCAGGTATATCAACCCTGAACTATTTAAGTTTAAATGTCATTACGAGGACCATTCTGTCGCCAGACAGATATTTTCTAAAGGAGATTATTTCTTTACATTTGATATTAGGGGAGCTTACCACCATATCATGATATATCCTGAGCACTGCAAGTATTTAGGTTTTGCATGGTATGATGGTGAGTGTAAAAGATACTATTGCTACACTGTCTTAGCTTTTGGTTTGTCTACTGCAGGATATATTTTTACAAAACTCATGCGTGCTGTAATTGAAAAATGGAGAGCGCTTAGTTATAGAGTGGTAGTTTTCCTCGATGATGGAATGGGTGGAGAAACTGGGTATCAGAAAGCAGTAGAAGCCAGTTGTTATATGAGGAAAGATTTGATAAACTTTAGTTTTCTCATAGCGGATGAGAAGTGTTGCTGGGAGCCTAGGCAAGGTGCCAGATGGCTTGGCTTGGATTGGAATGCAGTAAAGGGTACTGTTTCTGTCAGTTCAGAGAGAATGAACAGAGCGCTAGAGCTGCTCGATTTGTTGATAACACGTGTTCAGTGTGGCAAGGCATTGATTTCAGTTCGACTAGTTGCCGCCATGGTCGGTCAGCTGTTGTCCATGCAATGTGTCATGGGAAAAGTGGTTTGACTGCACTCGCGTTTTTTGTACAAATGTATCTCTGAACGAGCCAGTTGGAATTCTGCAGTTGTACTTGATAAGTTCGCTGTGGATGAGTTGGATTTTTGGAAGAAAAATCTTTCCAAGTTAAATGAATGCGACTTTAGAGAGTCGGCCGATGTGTTTTGCACAATGGAGTGTATGAATGTTTACGTTGATGCCAGTGCCACAGGGTACGGCGGTTATATAGATGGCGTGGCCAATAGTCAGGTATTTGGTGCTTGGTCTGCTTTGGAAGCAGGTTCAAGTTCTACTTGGAGAGAACTAGAAGCAGTACGTCGATCTTTTACTAGTTATGAAGACATACTGAAAGGTAAACTGGTAACTGTTAAGTCTGACAGTAGAAATGCGTGTAGTATAATGCATATTGGTAGCCGTAAGCCCGATTTGCAGGCAATTGCATTGGAGCTAGAAACATTTTGCAATCGGAATGATATCAAGCTGAATTCCGTTTGGGTGCCGAGAGCATTAAATAAACAAGCAGACCAGCTGAGTCGTACATTTGATAGTGATGACTGGTCGGTCTGCGATGAAATTTACACAGAGCTAAACGATAGATGGGGTCCGTATACATTTGACAGATTTGCCCATGACTACAATTCCAAATGTGTCAAATTCAATTCTCGTTTCTGGTGTTCGGGCACTTCAGGCTTAGATGCGTTTAAATATAGCTGGAATGGCGAGAATAACTGGATTGTACCGCCTCCGAAGCTTATTGCGAAATGTATAAGGAAAATTCAGAAAGAGAAATGTAAGTGCACGCTTGTCGTCCCAGAATGGAAATCGGCACCTTTTTGGCCATTGCTTTTTTTTTTGTGTTGACCAGACGTGGTAAGGGTAAAAATGGCATTTTCGATGGGCGGCCCTTGACATTTGGTCTACTAGCTTTAAGGCTGTTTTAATTTAAGATACATTTTTCATATTTTTTATTCAGGTTTAGGGCTGGAGCAATGTATAAAGGAGGAGGTAGAAAATACTGGCGTAAATAGTGAGGCTGTATCAAGTTTGGCGGGCAAAATGGCTGAGTATTTAGTGGGATCTAAAGCTGACAGTACAGTTTGTAAATATCATAATTATTTTAAGAAATGGGGGGAGTTTGTTACTTCTAAAGGGGGGTTGGCTGTTCCAGCGTCACCTGTTTTAGTAGCTCTCTACATGACCGAGCTGATGAGCAAAGGATGTTCCTACGGCGTGATATCGTCTACAGTATTCAGTATTAAATGGGTGCATTCAATTAAAAACTTGGCAGATCCCACTGACAATTGTTATGTAAAAAACTTATTAGATTCGGCCAAGCGTAATTCCTCAAGGCCAGTTTTAAAGAAAGAGCCTGTTGGAAAAGACTTATTGTACGAGTTGTGCCAGAAATACTGTGATTCAAAGGACATTTTGATAATTAGAGATCTTTGTATCATTTTGTTAGGGTTTTCTGCTTTCTTACGATATGATGAGATCAAGAGTCTGCGATGTAAGGACTTAGTATTTTATGACGATTATTTCTTGCTGAGGATTCACAAAAGTAAAACTGATCAATACAGGCAAGGTGACGAAATAGTGGTTGCGAAAGGTAGTACGGTTGCTTGTCCTTACGCAATGCTGTTGCGTTATCTAGAGCTAACAGAGCAGACGACTGATATGGACGTGTTTTTATTTAGGCCTTGTTTTAGATCAAAAGCTACATGTAAATTAATATCTAAGAATAAGCCGCTAAGTTATACACGAGCAAGGGAAACTGTTTTAATGCGTTTCAAAGAAATTTCTCCCGATAAAAATTTTGGGTTGCACTCTCTTAGATCAGGCGGCGCTACTCTAGCTGCAAATTCAGGGGTTCTAGATAGGTGTTGGAAGCGTCATGGCCGGTGGAAAAGTGATAGTAGCAAGGATGGCTACGTTGAAGACTCTTTAGAGAGTAGGTTAGAAGTCTCTCGCCAGTTAGGGTTGTAGCTCTTTTACTGAAGTTTTGGGTAAAAAAGCGAGAATAAATGAGTGGCTTCTGTTTTTCTTTTGAGCTACTTATTTATTTCTAATCTTTGAAAGAAGACCGCAGTCTAGTACTGTGGTGTCGCCTGTTATAGGCATGAATAAGTGAATTGCCACCGTTGTATGTCCATTTTTTATTATATTCTCATTATGCAATTCAAACATATGTGCATTTTAAGATGAATGTGCGGGAGTCATTTCAACTGTTGAATGTTGTATACATAGGAAGTTATTGTGGTATAAGGACAAAGTATGTGGTATATATTTTAACTGTTTAGACCCTTTGTTTTTTATTTCATGCGAAGACTCGCTCCTCCAGCCCGTTCTTTGGTCTTTTTTCTATAACGCCTCGTCAAGGTATTGCAAAAAGAGTGTTTTGTTGTTGTTTGTCTGAGTTGAGTGAAGACTGGTTATTTCGCGCGTTTCGTTTAGAATAGCGCGAAATGATTGTCTTCGTGTAACGTAGTTCAGCACAGTGGGCTGAATTCAATGGGCCGGGGCGATGCACGCGAAACAGGTAGAGTGTGCTTTTGTATATGTCTGGGTAGACGTGTATGTTGGTCATTCTACCTGACGACGGCAAACTGACCGCATCATATCTAATTTTTAGCGTTTTTGAAATGCCTTGGGTGGTCGCTGAGGTTGAATGAGGTCCAACATTCTAAACCTGTCATTGACAAATGGACACAGGTTTCCAGAGTTCTTCACTCAAAAAGTGTTTTTATCTCTGGTTTTTCCTGGGCGAGACGGGTTACAACATTTCTTGAAGAAGCTAGTGCGGCGCAAGAGTCATTTCATTTAGCACTGTTTTTTGTATTCTTGTATAGTAGTCTAGAAATTCCTGAAAAACGAAATACTGTTTTTTCTTTGCTGCCACTTCTGTCGAATAAACGCCTCGTCAAGGCATTCTATAACGCCTCGTCAAGGTATTGCAAAAAGAGTGTTTTGTTGTTGTTTGTCTGAGTTGAGTGAAGACTAAAATATATTTATACCCACAGTGAGCTGTACGATGCTTGACAGCTGCTGTCACATGAAACATCACTATTTTGTAAAGCATAGATGGATTCCCTTAAGTCATCAGTGCATCAATCTTACCCCTCTGTATCATTTTAAAAGGCGTGCAGATCTAGATAACAAGAGGGCCATGATGGCCCTGTATCGCTCCACTGGCTTATAAATATAAACCGTAAGTACTAAAACATTTCTGTTCTGAGCCAAATGGTTTCAAAATGAAGACTTACAAAGTTTTCTCTGTAAAAGCCCATGTGAAAGTTGAGACCCGCAGGGCAAAGCCATTTTTGATCCCAGAGCTATAATTACTTGAACCCTGGTAGAGGTCCACAAGATAAAGCCACATGCCAAAATAATACAAGTCTATGCTGTATGGTTATAAATAAGGTGATTTTCAAGTTTTGTCCATATGAAGCCTCTGTAAAACATAAGACCCCTGATGCAAGGCTTATTTAAAAAAAATAAAATAAAAACAGGAAGATTTCTTAAGTTGTCACTATGTAAGCCCATGTAAAACTTGTGACCCCTGCAGCGGGGCCAATTTTGACCCCAGGGCTAAAATTTTGGCCCACTTGGTAGAGGCCCACTAGATATAGCTACATGCAAAATTTGGTAGCTCTAGGCCTTATGGCTAGGTACAGGTAGATTTTTAAATTTTTCTCTATATAAACCTATGTAGAACTTGTGACCCCTGGGGCAGAGCCAATTTTGACCCCATGGCTATAATTTGAAGAAACTTGATAGAGGTCTACTACATAAAGCTACATGCCAAATTTGGTAGCCCTATGCCTTATGGTTTCAGACAAGAAGATTTTTAAAGATTTCCAATATTTTTCAGTTTTGTTGCCATGGCAACCAGAGTTTTTGAAGGAATCAAATTCTTTCAAGAAATTCTGAAGAGGACTATGGCAGGATCATTTCTGTAAAGTTTCATGAAAATTGGATGGGTAGTTTCAGAGAAGAAGATGTTTGAAATAAAAGTTAACGCACGGACGGATGGACGGACGCACGGACGCACGACGGACACCGGGCCATGACGTAAGCCCGCTGGCCTCTGGCCAGTGAAGCTAAAAATCATTACAATCATGTACATGATATTGTGATTTACAACTTTGTTCAAGGATTTTTTTTATATGCAGATGCGTATTGTGAGTAATGGGCCCTATGCCCTTGTGATACCAATGTTTGAAACCAAATTATATTACGTTGCAGGGAAAAATATTAGCACTCAACCACTCACCCATGGCGACTAGAAATTCGGTTGGTGAGCCGAAAATGCCTGTCAGCGGCCCAGGTGGCGATCCAAAAAAAAGGATGAGTTTCCAAATATTTTTTTAAATTTATTAAATTTTCGGACAGACTGGTGACCAAAGTCAGGTTTCTTTCTAGTGTATTATTCAAATCTAACAAGATTCGCATTTTTCTGTGCCTAATATTGTGTCCTTTAAGGTATTCTGACTATTTCGACTGTCCTTATCTCTACCAGATGTTTACTCACAGTTTGGCTGGTTCTCGATTACTGCGTGTGTCCGTAAAAACAAGAGGGCCATGATGGCCCTGTATCGCTCCACTGCCTTATAAATATAAACCATGAAGAGAAGTCTTCACTATATAAGCCCTTATAAAACTTTGACCCCAGGGCTACAGTCGAACTAAATGGGGAATATATGTATTAGAAAAATAACATGCCAAATTTGGGAGTTCTTGGCCTTATGGCTAGTAACAAGACGTTTTCTGAACTTTTCACTCCATAAACCCATGTAAAACTTGTGACCCCTGGTGCAGGGCCAAACTTGATCCTAGGGCTGTAACTTGGGCCTTCTTTGTAGTTGTCCACTAGATAATGCTATAATTATGCAAAATTTGGTAGCCTAAGCCTTATGGCTATGTACACCAAGATTTAAAAGTTTTCCCTATGTAAGCCTATGTAAATCTTGTGAACCCCTCCACCCCCCAAAAGCATGAGGCCAAATTGACCCCAGGACTCTAATTTGGGCAATTTTGGTAGACCCCAACTAGATCAAGCTAAATGCAAAATTTGGTAGCTCTAGGCCTTATGGCTAGGTACAGGAAGATTTTTAAAGTTTTCTCTATATAAGCCTATGTAAAACTTGTGACCCCCTGGGGCAGAGCCAATTCTGACCCCAGGGCTATAATTTCAAGAAACATGATAGAGGTTTACTACATAAAGCTACATGCCAAATTTGGTAGCCCTATGCCTTATGGTTTCAGACAAGAAGATTTTTAAAGTTTTCTCTATATAAGCCTATGTAAAACTTGTGACCCCTGGGGCAGAGCCAATTTTGACCCCAGGGCTATAATTTCAAGAAACATGATAGAGGTCTATTACATAAAGCTACATGCCAAATTTGGTAGCCCTATGCCTTATGGTTTCAGACAAGAAGATTTTTAAAGATTTCCAATATTTTTCAGTTTTGTTGCCGTGGCAACCAGAGTTTTTGAAGGAATCAAATTCTTTCAAGAAATTCTGAAGAGGACCATGGCAGGATCATTTCTGTGAAGTTTCATGAAAATTGGATGGGTAGTTTCAGAGAAGATGTTTGAAATAAAAGTTAACGCACGGACGGACGCACGGACGGACGCACGACGGACACCGGGCCATGACATAAGCCCGCTGGCCTTCGGCCAGTGGAGCTAAAAATGAGGGCATTTGCAGACAACAGAATAAAACTGACCCAATATTGAAATTTGTCTTCAGAAGGGAAGAAATCATCGGTGAAAAAGGAGAACAAGAGGGCCATGATGGCCCTGTATCGCTCCACTGGCTTATAAATATAAACCACGAAGAAAAGTCTTCACTATATAAGCCCTTATAAAACTTTGACCTCATGGCTACAGTCTGACTAAATGGGGAATATTGTATTAGAAGAATAACATGCCAAATGTGGGAGTTCTTGGCCTTATGGCTGGTAACAAGATGGTTTCTGAACTTTTCACTCCATAAACCCATGTAAAACTTGTGATCCCTGGTGCAGGGCCAAACTTGATCCTAGAGCTGTAACTTGGGCCCTCTTTGTAACTGTCCACTAAATAATGCTATAATTATATGCAAAATTTGGTAGCCTAAGCCTTATGGCTATGTACACCAAGATTTAAAAGTTTTCCCTATGTAAGCCTATGTAAATCTTGTGAACCCCCCCCCTCCAAGTATGAGGCCAAATTGACCCCAGGACTATACTTTGGACACTTTTGGTAGACTCCAACTAGATCAAGCTAAATGCCAAATTTGGTAGCTCTAGGCCTTATGGTTTCAGACAAGAAGATATTTAAAGTTTTCTCTATATAAGCCTATGTATAAAACTTGTGACCCCTGGGGCAGAGCCAATTTTGACCCCAGGGCTATAATTTCAAGAAACATGATAGAGGTCTACTACATAAAGCTACATGCCAAATTTGGTAGCCCTATGCCTTATGGTTTCAGACAAGAAGATTTTTAAAGTTTTCTCTATATAAGCCTATGTAAAACTTGTGACCCCTGGGGAAGAGCCAATTTTGACCCCAGGGCTATAATTTGAAGAAACATGATAGAGGTCTACTACATAAAGCTACATGCCAAATTTGGTAGCCCTATGCCTTATGGTTTCAGACAAGAAGATTTTTAAAGTTTTCTCTATATAAGCCTATGTAAAACTTGTGACCCCTGGGGCAGAGCCAATTTTGACCCCAGGGCTATAATTTGAAGAAACATGATAGAGGTCTACTACATAAAGCTACATGCCAAATTTGGTAGCCCTATGCCTTATGGTTTCAGACAAGAAGATTTTTAAAGATTTCCAATATTTTTCAGTTTTGTTGCCATGGCAACCAGAGTTTTTGAAGGAATCAAATTCTTTCAAGAAATTCTGAAGAGGACCATGTCAGGATCATTTCTGTGAAGTTTCGTGAAAATCGGATGGGTAGTTTCAGAGAAGAAGATGTTTGAAATAAAAGTTAACGCACGGACGGACGGACGACCGGACGGACGGCCGGACGGACGCACGACGGACACCGGGCCATGACATAAGCCCGCTGGCCTTCGGCCAGTGGAGCTAAAAATTGAGACTTTTCATTGGTCAGTGCGATACATCAACATGGCTGCAACACTGACTGGCCGTTAGGCATAATGTGGTGATTCATTAAGTAAACTGATAAGCTGGGCCCCTAGATTTTGGGCTGGGCCCCTAGATTTTTAGGTTGGGGCTCCTGAGTTGGCCTTTATAAGAAAAAAATTAACTCTTTTTCCCAGCATTGCATAACTGATTTGATATAAAACAAAGATTTTAATTATGTTCAGATTAATTTCAAAGCCAGTTCTGTTTTTATCAATATGCAATATTGATTGTTGTATACCGACAGATGGATGATGTTTTAGCCTCCCCCAATCCCCTTCACTCTGTCTATACTAATAGCATTATTTGGTTCCAACTCATCATCAAAAAGACTTAATGCAAACATTTCAATCATGTTACACCACAGTTTGATAATCATGGAAGATACATGGTATCAAACTATCTAATGTGAGTAAACAAGACTTAGTGTTATTTCCCTTGATCTGGAGTTTAAGCATACTATAATTTTATTACATGCTATAATGAAGCCAAGCCCACAGCAGCCATATTCTTTGCAAGATCAAAATTATTATCAAGAAATCTGAAAGAGGTCCATCAAAATTAATAATCATTTATCCCAATTTGTAGAGAATTCCAACCTGCATAATGTGAAGAGAAGATTTTTGAAGAGTTTAACATTGTTCAGCTTTGTTGTCATTGCAACCAATTTTCAAGGGAATCACTTTTTTTTTTAAGGAATCCAGAACGGTACCATGGCAGGAGCATTTCTATGGAGTTTGGTGAAGACTGGATAAGTAGTTTTAGATATGTTTCAAGTAATAGAAAATCTTTAAAGTAGAAGTTAATCCATACATCAGTGCATACAGACAAATGGATACAGAGCAGTGACTTTGTCCTCATGGCCATCTACCAGTCTCAGGAGCTTAGAACAACTATTTCTAAGCTCTATATATATATGTCTATGTCAGAATCAAATATCATTCTGTGTCATCCGGGAGTTAGAAAGAAAACCCACCTTGACCTCTATCACCATTCCACAACCATTTGGAAATGCTGTAAAATTGTGACCTCAAAGATATCAATTTATATAATTTTTACAGTTGGCCCCTATCTGCACTGGCATGATGGAAAACCTGCCATTTCATTTTGCAGACCGCTAAATCTGCCATTGATTTTCTTATAAACCCTTAACTCTTTAATACACGACAACAAGAGGGCCATGATGGCCCTGGGTCGCTCACCTTAGTAGAGTACCTTAAAGGTTTTTCTTTAATTTGACCATGTGACCTAGTTTTTGACCGCAGGTGACCCAATTTCAAACTCATATTTCATGAAGACAAACATTCTGACCAATTTTCAAGTCAATTGAGCAAAAAATGTGGCCTCGAGTGCCCTATAGATATTTCTTTAATTTGACCTAGTGACCTAGATTATGACCCCAGGTGACCCAAATTTGAACTGGTCTTTTACTATATCAAAAGAAACATTTTAACCAATTTTCAAATCAAATGAATAATAAATGTGGCCTCTAGAGTGCCCACTAGCTATTTCTTTAATTTGACCAAGTGACCTAGTTTATGACCCCAGTTGGCCCAAATTCAGACTCATGTGAGATTTTACAAAGACAAACATTCTGACCAATTTTCAAGGCAATTAAGCAAATAATGTGGCCTCTAGAGTGCCCACAAGGTATTTCTTTATTTTGACCTAGTGACCTAGTTTATGGTTCCAGGTGACCCAAATCCAAACTCATCTGGTATTTCATCAAGACAAACATTCTGGCCAAATTTCAGGTCATTTGAGCAATAAATGTGGCCTCCAGAGTGCAAACAAGGTATTTCTTTAATTTGACCCAGTGAACTAGTTTATGACCCACGTTGACCCAAATTAATCTTATGTGAGACTTTATAAAGACAAAGTTTCTAACTAATTTTCAAGGCAATTGAGCAAATAATGTGGCCTTGAGAGTGCCAACAAGGTATTTCTTTAATCTGACCTAGTGACCTAGTTTATGACCAAAGATGACCCAATTTTGAACTCAATGAAATTGTTGCGCTTAGATGGGCAAACAAACTTAGAAGAGAATCACTACATACCAAATATCAAAGCTCTACGCCTTCCAGTTTTAAAGAAGAATTTTAAAGTTTTCCTTCTTTGTTCCTATGTTGGAAATTGTGACCCCCGGGGCTGGGCCATTTTTGACCCAGGGGCATCATATGAACAAACTTGGTAGAGGTCCACTAGGAAATGCTACATACCAAATATCAAAGCTCTACACCTTCTCATTTAAGAGAAAAAGAAATTTGAAGTTTTCCTTCTTTGTTCCTATCTTCGAACTTGTGACCCCCGGGGCGGGGCCAGTTTTGACCCAGGGGCATCATATGAACAAACTTGGTAGAGGTCCACTAGGAGATGCAACATACCAAATATCAAAGCTCCACACCTTTCGGTTTCAGAAAAGAAGAATTTTAAAGTTTTCCTTCTTTGTTCCTATGTTTGAACTTGTGACCCCAGGGGCTGGGCCAGTTTTGACCCAAGCAGCATCCTTGGAACAAACTTGGCAGAAGTCCACTAGGAGATGCTACATACCAAATATCAAAGCTCTATGCCTTCCCATTTAAGAGAAAAAAAAAATTAAAGTTTTCCTTCTTTGTTCCTATGTTTGAACTTGTGACCCCCGGGGCAGGGCCAATTTTGACCCCAATGGCATCATATGAACAAACTTAGTACAGGTCTTCTAGGCGATGCTACATACCAAATATCAAAGCTCTATGCCTTCCCATTTAAGAGAAAAAAAAAATTAAAGTTTTCCTTCTTTGTTCCTATGTTTGAACTTGTGACCTCCGGGGCAGGGCCAATTTTGACCCCAATGGCATCATATGAACAAACTTAGTACAGGTCTACTAGGCGATGCTACATACCAAATATCAAAGCTCTATGCCTTCCCATTTAAGAGAAAAAAAAAAATTAAAGTTTTCCTTCTTTGTTCCTATGTTTGAACTTGTGACCCCCGGGGCAGGGCCAATTTTGACCCCAATGGCATCATATGAACAAACTTAGTACAGGTCTACTAGGCGATGCTACATACCAAATATCAAAGCTCTATGCCTTCCCATTTAAGAGAAAAAAAAAAATTAAAGTTTTCCTTCTTTGTTCCTATGTTTGAACTTGTGACCCCCGGGGCAGGGCCAATTTTGACCCCAATGGCATCATATGAACAAACTTAGTACAGGTCTACTAGGCGATGCTACATACCAAATATCAAAGCTCTATGCCTTCCAGTTTCAGAGAAGATGATTCTTAAAGTTTTCCTTCTCTGTTCCTATGTTCGAACTTGTGACCCCCGAGGCAGGGCCAACTTTTGCCCCAAGGGCATCATATGCACAAACTTGGTAGAGATCCACTAGAAGACGCTACATACCAAATATCAAAGCTCCATGCCTTCGTGTTTCAGAGAAGAAGATTTTTAAAGTTTTCCTTCTTTTTTCCTATGTTGGAAATTGTGACCCCCAGGGCAGGGCCAGTTTTGACCCCAGGGGCATCATATGAACAAACTTGGTAGAGGTCCACTAGGCGATGCTACATACCAAATATCAAAGCTCTACCCCTTCCAGTTTCAGAGAAGATGATTTTTAAAGTTTTCCCTCTTTGTTCCTATGTTTGAACTTGTGACCCCCCGGGGCAGGGCCAGTTTTGACCCCAAGGGCATCATATGAACAATTTGGTAGAGGTCCACTAGGAGATGCTTCATGCCAAATATCAAAGCTCTATGCCTTCTAGTTTTAGAGAAGATGATTCTTAAGTTTTCCTTCTTTGTTCCTATGTTGGAAATTGTAACCCCCGGGGCGGGGCCAGTTTTGACCCCAGGGGCATCATATGAACAAACTTGGTAGAGGTCCGCTAGCAGATGCTACATGCCAAATATCAAAGCTCTACACCTTCAAGTTTCAGAGAAGAAGATTTTTAAAGTTTTCCTTCAATGTTACTATGCTCAAACTTGTGACCCCCAAGGCGGGGCCAGTTTTGACCCCAGGGGCATCATATGAACAAACTTGGTAGAGGTCCACTAGGAGATGCTTCATGCCAAATATCAAAGCTCTATGCCTTCTAGTTTTAGAGAAGAAGAATTTTAAAGTTTTCCTTCTTTGTTCCTATGTTGGAAATTGTGACCCCTGGGGCGGGGCCAGTTTTGACCCCAGGGGCTTCATATGAACAAACCTGGTAGAGGTCAACTAGGAGATGCTACACACCAAATATCAAAGCTCTACGCCTTCAAGTTTCAGAGAAGAAGATTTTTAAAATTTTCCTTCTTTGTTACTATGCTCAAACTTGTGACCCCCGGGGCGGGGCCAGTTTTGACCCCAGGGACATCATATGAACAAACTTGGTAGAGGTCCACTAGGCAATACTACATACCAAATATGAAAGCTCTACGCCTTCCAGTTTCAAAGAAGATGATTTTTAAAGTTTCCCCTCTTTGTTCCTATGTTCAACCTTGTGACCCCCTGGTCAGGGCCAGTTTTGACCCCAAGGGCATCATATGAACAAACTTGGTAGAGGTCCACTAGGAGATGCTTCATGCCAAATATCAAAGCTCTATGCCTCCTAGTTTTAGAGAAGAAGATTTTTAAAGTTTTCCTTCTTTGTTCCTATGTTGGAAATTTTGACCCCAGGGGCGGGGCCAGTTTTGACCCCAGGGGCATCATATGAACAAACTTGGTAGAGGTCAACTAGGAGATGCTACATGCCAAATATCAAAGCTCTATGCCTTCAAGTTTTAGAGAAGAAGATTATTAAAGTTTTCCTTCTTTGTGACTATGCTCAAACTTGTGACCCCTGGGGCGGGGCCAGTTTTCACCCCAGGGGCATCAAATGAACAAACTTGGTAGAGGTCCACTAGGAGATGATACATACCAAATATCAAAGCTCTGCACCTTCTAGTTTCAGAGAAGAAGATTTTTAAAGATTTTGCTTTTTTTTCCTTTTTGTTGCCATGGCAACCAGAGTTGTCGGTGGAATTCAATTCTTTGAACAATTTTGGTAGAGCTTCACCCAAGGAACATCCCTGCCAAGTTTCATCAAGATTGGCCCAGTGGTTTAGGAGAAGAAGATGTTTAAAGAAATTGTTGACGGACGACGGACGACAGCCGACGGACGACGGACATAGGGCGATCACAATAGCTCACCTTTAGCACGTTGTGCTAAGGTGAGCTAAAAATGTAGACTAGTCCAAATTGAAAGAATTTGCAGACCACATTTCAAATGTAGCTCAAAACATACAATTTGTCTTTTAAAGGGTAGAAAACAGTGTGGGAAAAGAAGAAAATGCTGGTTACCAGCATTTTCTTCTTTTTCCACAATGTTTTCAAAAGGCTTCCTACCAGACAGCGCTTTTCATGACATAAATCTAGGATTTTAGCAATCGGTATTTTAAAACGTACATGGATTTTGAGGAAACACCCTTTTGACAAAATATCATGCACCGCTGTCAAATTGCATGTCCAAAAAAAATCAGCTATTGGAATTAAGTGGGATTGGGTAAAGACTGATAACTCTGTATCAAATAATCCCCAGTTTTTAACCGTAACCGTAACTAAGCTTTTGAAAACATTCTGGGAAGAGGAGAAAATGCTGGTAACCAGCATTTTCTCCTTTTCCCACAATGTTTTCTGCCCTTCTGAAGTCGAATTCCAATTCCTGAGTCATATTCATTTTGTCTGCAAATTCTTTCAATGTGCACAAATCTAAATATTTCTTGTCTCATAAAGAGTTAGCTAATAAGTACAATGGTTCTAATGATGTACTGCGAGACTGTACTGCTTGAACTGTATTCAAACGCCAGTGCAACATTATTTGACCCTTTAAACAGACAAACCCCTGCTTGAACAACCCAGAAGAAGAGGGCTTTTAAAACCATTGTGTGAAAAAGAGAAAATGTTACTTGCCAGCAACTCTTTCACATGCAAATTTTGTCACATTTGCCACATTTCTTTCATTTTTGTTGTCTACAAAATGCTGTTAATGAAGGATGGGTCTACAGATTTTTTGGGTAAAGAATCAGAGTACTTACAGTACTCCAAAGGTCAAACCACTATTTTTCACAACGTTATGTGTAATTGTGATGTTTTAAATGTTCTATTTAAGTTCTATTAGAAATTATTCCGCATAGCTGAATGTGCTGGCTTTTGACCTATTTTTTGGTTTTGATAACAAATGAATAAACAGAAATTTTTGATTGGTAAAAAATGTACACATGTTTATTTTAAGGGCCCCTGCCTGTTTGTGGGCAAATTTACGCTATCTTTTTGAAAGATATTTCTTGTTTCTGATCTTTTTGGTGAATGGTTGACTGATTGATTGAATGTAGTTTTACGCTGCTTTCAACTTTATTTCAATCATATAACAGAGACAGCTAACACATTCATGTGTGTCCTGGGTAAAATATTCACCAGTACAGGGCTAGGGCTCTGAAGTGTCTTGCCCAAGGACAATCCCACAAAAAGCCGTGTGCTTCCAGTGATGTTTGAACCCAGAGCCTCCAGGTTACGAATCCTACACATTACACAGGACCCTTTAGTAAATGTTACTGAGCATTCTCCTTTTTCCCACAAAACAGTTTTCTACCCTTACAAAGACAAATACTATCTTCTGAACAACATTCAATTTGTTGCCTGCAAAAGCTTTCAATTTGGATGAGTCAGAAATGTTGTTGTTGGATATAAAAAGTTATAAAACAAAAAGTACTCCCTAGCGCAGTTTTGCTGAATGTCTGTCTAGACAATCTAATGTAGTTTCTTTGTTTGTATTGATTTTAATGCCGTTTTAACAGCTTACGTCATATCACAGCAGCCAGTGCACCTACACATGTTTCTGGCTTTCTCACACCAGAACTGGCACAACTTTCTTTTGAAGTCACTGACTACTTTTCTCACATGCCTAAGATGAGAGGCCAAAAATCGCTGTAAAGAAAGTTTGCCTCAACCTGGTGTCAAACCCACAATCACCAGGTCAAGAGTCAGATACTCTAACCACTGAGCTAACCAGCCGGGCTACTGTGATTCAGATTGCTGGCAATGCTTAGATTGGCCCTTGGGCAAGGCACTGCATAGATCCTGCCTAATTCCCATGAAGCCATGGAAACATAATTATAAAGAATTATTGCCCACATCATTTAACCCAACCCAGGTCACTATCATTTACATAAAAATCTTCATAAAATTTTTTTACCCTAGGCATCGTATGGAGTTGTCTTTGGCATATGTCCCGAATGCCTCCTTTTCCCACAATGCTTTCAAAAGCTTTCTACCCCAGGGTTGTTGGAACTTGGGATTGTGTGGTAAAGGGTTACCTTTTTAGTGTCTGGAAAGCACAATAGACATTTGCTTTTGTCCAGAATGTCTCAGCAAAATGGATAGTGTATATCGAAGATCAGACTGCACATTCTAATCTTGATCTACACTGGCTGCAAAGGCATAATGCTCGTTAACCCTTAGTCTCACAATGCCTTGTTTCACTGACCTTGGGAAAGAAGGCTTCTAAAAACATTGTGAGAAAAGGAGAGCATGCTGGTGACCAGCATTTTCTCCTTTTCCACCATGTTCTCTACTGAATTAGAGAAATTAGAGACAACCCCTATCACTTGAGCAACATTTAACTTGTGATCTGCAAATATCTTCAATTTTAGCCAGCCTTAAATTTTTGTTAAGAGATCAGGGTAGACAAACCATACAAAAATAAGATATAAATAGGAACAGTATGCTTACCAGTACATTACTCCTACAGCCTTGGATGCTTACCAGTACATTACTCCTACAGCCTTGGATGCTTACCAGTACATTACTCCTACAGCCTTGGATGCTTACCAGTACATTACTCCCATAGCCTTGGATGTATTTCCGTTGTTCATTACGACATAATGGTTTAGTGCACTATTCATTTTCTCTCCTAACATTTCAATTAACCCTTTCCCTGACAACAAAATATTGGACTTGTCCAAATTAAAACCATTTGCGGACAAAACCATAAATGTGACTCAAAAATCGAAATTCTTTTTTTTTGGAGGATAGAAAATATTGTGGGAAAAGGAAAAAACCCTGATTTCAAAAGCCTTCTTCAGGGTCATTAAAATTTGGGACTCTGTGGTAATAAGTTAACTCAATGCCTCTTTTAGGCCTCTTTCTTCATATATTGTAGAAGACTTGGGCGATTTTAAAATCATACAGGTAAAAGGAGGATCAGATTGATATAAGCAATTTCTCCTTTTTCAGCTATATAGTTTCGTATGTATTCATGAAATCTTCTAAATTGCTTTTTACTCTTTACTAAACGACAAAATTTTAGACTGGAGCAAATTGAAAGCATTTGCTCGTTACCAACATGTTCTCCTTTTCCCACAATGTTTTCATAAGTTGTATTTCTCTGGGTCATTAAAAGTCAGGTTTGTGTGGTAAAGGGTTTGATGACATTTGAATCTGAATTGGTGGTTACTTGCATTACCTAACCATCTTTAACTCTTTACCACACAATCATGGGTTTTAACGACCCTGAAGAAGAAGCCTTTTGAAAACATTGTGGGAAAAGGAGAAAATGCTGGTAACCAGCATTTTCTCCTTTTCCCACAATGTTTTCTAACCTTCCCAAATAAGTTTCAGTTTTTGAGTCACATTTATTTTGTCGTCTGCAAATGCTTCCAATTTGGACAAGTCTAAAATTCTGTAGTTTGGTAAAGAGTTAAACCAGACGACCCCATTTAGACAACCATGGTAACCAGCATTTTCTCCTTTTCCTACAATGTTTTCTACCTTTCAACAACACATTTCATCATTCTGAATAGGACTGCAAAATGCTTTCAAGCTTGATAAGTCTTACATTTCTGTCACACCGTAGAGTTAACCCTTGACCACATAAACCCGAGTTTTAGAAAGCCTAACTGAGGGGCTTTAGAAACATTGTGGAGAAAGGAGAAAATGCTGGTAACCAACATTTTTCTCCTATCTGATGTTGTTTTCTGCCTTTTTTAAGACAAATTTTATTATTTAAGCCACCTTTAGATTGTTGTCTGCAAATCCTTTCAATTTGGATAAATCTAAAATTTTGTTGTTTGGTAGTCCTACAGAGTTCACGATGATCAGTGAGCATGTAATATGCAGTCTGATCTTGTTCCATATAACAAATTATAACCAACTACTCCTTTGACCACAATTTTTTTAAAAAGACTCCTGCAAGTTGAAATGATCATGTCTGCTGCAGGTAAAGCATTATTCATATATTTTTTTGAGTTAACCCTTTCCCAAATGACAAATTTCAGATTCTTTCTAATTGAAAACATCTGCAGACTACAAAATTAAAAATTGGTACAAATGAGTTTAAGGTCTCTGATGGGGTAGAAAACATTGTGGGAAAAGGAGAAAGTACTGGTTACCATCATTTTCTCCTTTTCCCACAATGTTTTCAAAAGCCTTCATTCCCAGGGTCATAAAAACCTGGGATTGTTTGGTACAGGGTTAAATTTATGCAGTAAAGGCCAAACTCCATCAGTTCTTTTATCCTTAGCCCTTATGCTGCTAAGGGCAACTAAGGACGAATTTTGCAGTATAGATCAAGATCAGACTGCACAAAACATGCAGTCTGATTTTGGATCTACATTGTTCAGGAAACAATATTTTTCCCCGTAACAATCAACTGTCTAATGGCATTATTCAGGTTTTTACCACGTAACTGAGTGGAAATTTTCGCTTCATTTATTTAGAAGCTTAACCCTTTACCACTCAATCCCAAGTTTTAACGATGCTGAGGAGAAAGGCTTTTGAAAACATTGTGGGAGAAGGAGAAAGTACTGGTAACCAGCTTTTTCGGTTTTTCAATGTTTTCTATCCTTTCTGCATCTTGGCAAGCCAAGGATACCAAGGTAATACCCTTGGCCACTCGCCTCTTTAAAAATCGAAACTCCCGCTGTGCCATTTCACTGGATGCAATCAAAACCCATCGCGTCTAATAAAACCATCCGTAACAAGAAATCTTCCACGAAACGGAAAACAATAATGGCAGCGCCCATCAAAAACGAAAGGTGTCGTGAATGTGACGAAAATTTGCCAAAAAAGAGTAGACGATTGATATTTAGTGAGTTTTATATAGTTCAAGATCAATTACGTGAAAAATTAGGACAGGTTCCACAGCCAAATGATTGCGAATCATTGTATGTCTGATTAATTTCAGAAAATTGTGATGAATCCGAAAGCGCAGCCATATTTGATGCATAGCCTAACAAATTTTATTACGAGCATTTTAATTGGTCAGAAATAACATCAGCAAAGGTTACGCAACTCGTGATATTCGATAGGTGGCGCAGCGGGAGTTTCGATTTTTAAAGAGCCGAGGGGCCAAGGGTACGTAACGAACAAAGTGGAGTTAGTATCCTTGGCTTGCGAAGATGCCCTTTCTGATACAAATCCCATGCCACATTTATCATACTGTCTGCAAATGCTTTCAATTTGGATCAGCAAAGGTTTTTCTGTGTGATGAAGGGTTTAACAATTAAGATCAGTACAGCATGTCTTGTGCAGTCTTACCTTAATCTATATAACTCATAATAACCAGTTCTTCCATTTACCACAATGTTTCTTAAAGTCTGCTGCAAGTAAGATCTTGGTATATCATTCTTGAGTAAGTTTCTCTACACCATAAAAGTGTAAATTTAATCACCTCTTTCATCTTTACACACAAGATTGTTGATATGGTAGATTGTTCACACTGCACAAGGTCATTGCATTGGGTTTACAAGAGGACGAAATCCTCACTTAAACTGTTTTTCACTGATATTTCTATGTACAGCGATATTTCTATGCACAGCATTTCAAAGGGACAAAAGACCTACCACAGTAAAAATATTGATAGTCTATTAACCCTTAACTCTTTACCAAACTACAAAATTTTAGACTGGTCCAAATTGAAAGCATTTGCAGACTTCAAATTAAATGTGGCTAAAATGATTGCATTTGTTTCTGAAAGGTTGGAAAACATTGTAGGAAATGGAGAAAATGCTGATTACCAGCATTTTCTTCTTTGCCCACAATGTTTTCAAAAGTCTTCTCTCTCAGGGTCTTTAAAAGTTGGGACTGTGTAATACTGAGTTAAAGCGTCAAATAAACCCAACAGAAATTTTCATCCTAGAAATACGACCCATATAACTGCAATTTCATGGTTGCTTTTGTGACTATATATAGTGTTTCAGTGAAACGAACAGTGTAGATCAATGATCAGACTGCACATTTTGTGCAGCCTGATCTTGATCTACACTGGCCACATTAAGGCAACTAAAGTAGTAAAAGGTGCTTTAACCCTTTCCCAAACAAGCCCTGGTTTTCACGTGTCTGCAGTACAAGTCTTTTGAAAACACTGTGGGAAAAGGAGAAATTGCTCGTACAGAGCAATTTCTCCTTTTCTCACAGTGTTTTCTACCCTTTTGAGACCTTTCTGCCATTTTCATCAAATTTAAAATTGTCATCTGCAAACTCTTTCAATTTGGACCATTCCAAAATTTGTCGTTTGGGAAAGGGTTAAGGGTTAAAAAAGTCAATAAAACAGGCCGTTATAGCTCTTACTCGATAAAACTTTCATTGTCACCTAATATTATTGTTTATGTTTGGTATAACAGGTTTAAAATCACGCACTGTGCCGAGATAATATAAACATTATCAAGTTGGGTTTATAAATTATCAAGTCACAGTTTGTGATTTTAAACATGTATTCAAAAAAACAACCAAAAATTCAAACTGTTAATGAAAGGTTTATCAGGTTAGAGTTATACTCAAGCTAAACCTTGTTCTTGTCAACACTATTGGCACAACTCTTGACACATTTTTATGTGCAAAACCCTTCTTTTCAAATACAGAAAGCACTTTTATACAATCAAAGGACTCAAAGTCCTGAAAAGCTGGTTTGTGCAACAGTAATAAAGCTATGATATGGTGTAATAAAAAATAAAAAAATATTAAATTTCCATTGGTATAAGTTCTAGGACTGATGTACATGAGTAGGACTGTATAATATAGTGACAATCAAAGCATTGAAAACGCTGGTGTGGCATTTGTCAAGGGGGCCATTGTGTGGAATTAATAATTTGAAAAATAAAAAACAGAAACAGTTTCAAAATATTCGCTTGAAAGTCAATCTACTATATAGTCATGCAAAATCCGATAGAGAAGGGTGCAATCTTGTGGGACGAACAAGTCAGGGCGAACAATCCTGGGATGAATAAGCCCAGGAACGACCTGGTTTTGGGACAAACAAGCACGGTATGTGTGTGTCATTACGCCACTATAGAAGGCCATAGCGGATCAAGCTATTTTCGATAAAAAGGAAGTATTTCCACGATCGTCGGCCTAATACAATTTATTGTAATACGCCATTTTCAGTTTCATATCTGAGTGCAATCGAAATACTTATTTTTCTAAGAAAAATTGATTCTAATTGGGTTTACTTCCTTTGGTTTTGCACAAAATACGATACGTGATTTTCAAAATGCCGTATTGAACTCATATAGGCATTGTCTTCGACAAATGCCACAAAAATGAGGTTGGGGTGTACATGCTAAAACTAAAAGTAGAATGAGTAGAGTAAAAGCATGTAGGGAAGTATTTGGTTCAGGTCAAACTGATACAGACCACTATTCAAAACAGAAAATGAGTGTGCATGCGTCGTTCAGCATGATGTATTTGGTTCTGGCCAGTTTGATCACAGTAAGCTGATTTGCTGCACAAATCTGCTAAAAATTATGCTCAGAATTGTTCATGGAGGGGCTTTTTCCAATCCATTTACTTCGAAGTATACTTTGTCAAATCTGTTTTAAAGACATAACACATTACTGAACAATCCAGGGTTTAAACAACAGTTTGGGAAAAGGTTTCTGAAAACTAAGTGGGAAATGGAAAAAATGCTGGTAACCAGCATTTTTTTTCCTTTTCCCACTATGTTTTCTACCCTTTCAAGAATAGAAAACATCATATGGGCTACATATAAACTGTCTGAAAATGCTTTCAATACAGACAATTTTAGAATTTGTTGTTTGGTACAGAGTTAACCCTTTACCACACAATCTCAACTTTTAACAACCCTGAAAAAGGTGGCTTTTTGAAAACATTGTAGGAAATGGATTAAATGCTGGAACCAGCATTTTCTCCTTTCCCCACAATGTTTTCAAATGCTTTCTCCCTTATGGTAATTAATACTCAGGTTTGCTTGGTAAAGAGCTAAAACCATGGATGTTTTTGTAAAAGGTTTAAAGATACATCCTTACAGCCAGAGAGAAAAAAAAGACAGTTAAAACTTGATAGCATGCAGAATGGCTCAGAATTTAGTCAACTCTGTGAACATAGATAAATTACCTAAATATATGATGTAAGGGATAAAGAAACTCAAGGGATTTGTCCTTGATTTAAAACGGGAAACGACAACAGTGATTTCTTTCAAGGCCTCCAGAAAATGAAATGCATTTTTTATCGGTCGTAATCTGTGCAAGCTTGCAACCGTCAGGGGCAACATTTGGCATGAAGATACAAGAATGATTATAGTTTCATAGAATAAAGAGGAAATCAGTTAAAAGCTGGCTGAAAATGAGTATACAGTCATGTATCTTTAATCATACATCATTTTGATCTCATTTATTTGCCTGCTGGGGTGAATGCTCTCAGGCCTCTAGAGCAGACTTGCCAGTTCTATCAATACCTGTATAATTTGCCCTGAATACAATATAGCTGAAGTTATTGAACCTTTTTAATTCTCCTGTCATAGAAGTAGAACAGAAGTTTCAAAACAGAACTGAACCTCTGAATTATTTGCTCAGGATAGACTCATATGAAACAAGAGGGCCATGATGGCCCTGGATTGCTCACCTGAGTCAATAGGCCAAATTTCCCTTCAGGGTCATAATGACCCAATTTAAAACTCATCTGAGATATTATTAAGACAAACATTCTGACCAATTGTCAGGTCCATTGAGCCGAAAATGTGGCCTCCAGTGTGTCCAAAATGTCTTTCTTCAATTTGACCTAGTGACCTAGTTTATGACCCTATGTGACCATATTTCAAACTCATCCGAAACATCAAAACAAACTTGTTGACCAAGGTTCTGGTGAATTGGGTAAGAATTGCCACCTCTAGAATGCCCACAAGGGGTTTCTGTAATTTGACCTAGTAACCTAGATTATGACTCTTTGTGGTCCAATTTCAAATACATTCAAGATATCATCAAGTCAAACATGCTGACAAATTTTCAAGTCAGTTGAGCAAAAACTGTGGCCTATAAAGTGCCCACAATACATTTCTTGAATTTGACCCAGTGACCTAGTTTATGACCCTATGAGATCCAATTTCTGATTGATCTGAGATATCATCAAGTCAAATATGTAGACCAATTTTCAGGTCAATCTAGCCAGAATTGTGGCCTCTAGAGTGCCCAAAAGGTATTTCTTCAATGTGACCCAAAGACATTGTTTGTGACCCTATGTGACCCAATTTTGAACTCATCCGAGATATCATCATGACAAAAAATTTCAAGCCCGTCCGAGATTTTATCAAGACAAACATTCTGACCATGTTTCATAAGTATCTGACTGAAAATGTGGCCTCTAGAGCGCACACAAGGTTTTTCGAAGATTTGACCTAGTGACCTAGTTTTTGACCCCATATGACCCAATTTCAAACTCGTCCCAGATTTTATCAAGACAAACATTCTGACCAAGTTTCACAAGTATCTGACTGAAAATGTGGCCTCTAGAGCGCACACAAGGTTTTTCGAAGATTTGACCTAGTGACCTAGTTTTTGACCTGACATGACCCAATTTCGAACTCGTCTCAGATTTTATCAAGACAAACATTCTGACCAAGTTTCATAAATATCTGACTAAAAATGTGGCCTCTAGAGCGCACACAAGGTTTTTCTGAGATTTGACCTAGTGACCTAGTTTTTGACCCCACATGACCCAATTTTGATCTCGTCCGAGATTTTTCAAGACAAACATTCTGACCACATTTCACAAGTATTTGACTAAAAATGTGGCCTCTAGTGCGTACACAAGGTTTTTCTAAGATTTGACCTTGTGACCTAGTTTTTGATCCCACATGACCCAATTTCGACCTCGTCCCAGATTTTATCAAGACAAACATTCTGACCAAGTTTCATGAGGATCAGGCTGAAAATGTGGCCTCTAGTGCGTACACAAGGTTTTTCTAAAATTTGACCTTGTGACCTAGTTTTTGACACCACATGACCCAATTTTAAACTCAACCCAGATTTTATCAAGACAAACATGCTGACCAAATTTCACAAGTATCTGACTGAAAATGTGGCCTCTAGTGCATACACAAGGTTTTTCTAAAATTTGACCTTGTGACCTAGTTTTTGACACCACATAACCCAATTTTGAACTCGTCCAAGATTTTATCGGGACAAACATTCTGACCAAGTTTCATGAGGATTGGACTAAAAATGTGCCTCTAGAGCATACACAAGGTTTTTCTAAGATTTGACCTAGTGACCTAGTTTTTGTCCTGACATGATCCAATATCGAACTTGTCCCAGATTTTATCAAGACAAACATTCTGACCAAATTTCACAAGTATCTGATAGGAAATGTGGCCTCTAGTGCGTACACAAGGTTTTTCTAAAATTTGACCTTGTGACCTAGTTTTTGACCCTACATGACCCAATTTTGATCTCATCCGAGATTTTATCGAGACAAATATTCTGACCAAGTTTCATGAGGATCAGACTGAAAATGTGGCCTCCAGTGCGTACACAAGGTTTTTCTAGAATTTGACCTTGTCACCTAGTTTTTGACCCCACATGACCCAATTTTGAACTCGTCCAAGATTTTATAGAGACAAACATTCTGACCAAGTTTCATGAGGATCGGACTAAAAATGTGGCCTCTAGAGCATACACAAGGTTTTTCTAAGATTTGACCTAGTGACCTAGTTTTCGACCCGACATGATCCAATATCGAACTTGTCCCAGATTTTATCAAGACAAACATGCTGACCAAATTTCACAAGTATCTGACTGAAAATGTGGCCTCTAGTGCGTACACAAGGTTTTTCTAAAATTTGACCTTGTGACCTAGTTTTTGACCCCACATGACCCAATTTTGAACTCGTCCCAGATTTTATCGAGATAAACATTCTGACCAAGTTTCATGAGGATCAGACTGAAAATGTGGCCTCTAGAGCATACACAAGGTTTTTCTAAAATTTGACCTAGTGACCTAGTTTTTGACCTGACATGATCCAATAGTGCACCATGAGCACTTTGTGCTCAGGTGAACTACAAAGTTTCAGATATATACAGGTAACTTGTGAAAACAAGACTGCACGGTCACAAACATTTATTGCATGAAAACATGTTGCAAAAAGAGATATTGTTCACCACAAGCAATTTCTCCTTTTGCCACAGTGTATTTACAAGACTTAGTAGTTTGCCAGGCCAAAGCAGTCGTCTGCCGGTATAAACTCTGCACAATAATTTGACATCCACTCAGATCAGTCGAAATTCAAAGAGGGTTGTTGCGGATAGTAGCAGATAGTTATACTTAAAACATCAGTCCCATGTCACTTGTATACAACACAAGATTCTGTCGTAGACAGCGCAATCCCCCGCCGCTGGCCTTATTTCAAACTAGCATTTATTAAGACGTTTGATATCATTAATTGATTAGCATTAGAAGAGAGTTTTGTACAAATGCTTGAAGATTTGTTATAAAATGACCAGGACAGTAGAAAACTAACAGAGTTAGTGTCCAAAAGAAGACTTTATTTGGAATTAATATTCAATCACTGTTAGGATGAAATCATAATCTGTTTAATGCTTTAACCCATTACCAGATGACAAAATTTTAAACTGGTTGAAATTGAAAGAGGTTGCAGACGACATCTAATATATCGCCAAATCGGTAACTTTTGTATCAGAAAGGGTAAAAAATATTGAAGGAAAAGGGAAAAATGCTGGTTACCAGCATTTTCTTGTTTTCTCACAATGTTTTCTATAGCTGCATTTCTTCAGCATGTGAAAAGGAGGGATTGTGTGGTAATGGGTTAACAGGCGACAGATTTTTGATTGATTCAACATGAAAGGAGTTGCAGATGACAAAATAAATGTCACTTTAAATATGAAATTTGTGTTTCAAAGGGTACCCCTGCTGTGACCTTGACCTTGAAGGTAGGTCACCAAATCTTGTCTCATCAAGATATACGAGTGTGTGTGAATTATTTTGTAAATTGGACCAAGGGTTCAGGAGATATGGAGTGGACAAATACGTAAAGTGTGTAAACTCTAGAGTGGTGCTGTGACCTTGACCTTGAAGGAAAGTCACCAATCATGCACTCCGCACACAGTCTCATCAAGATACACAAGTGTGTGAAATATTTTGAAAATCAGACAAGGGGTTAAGGAGATATGGAGCATACAAGAATGTATAGCATTTGACATTTGAAGCCGTATTGTGACCTTGACCTTGAGAGAAGGTCACCAAATCATAAGCTCTGCACATTGTCTCATCATGATACACAAGTGTGTGAAAAATTTTGAAAATCGGACCAGGGGTTCAGGAGATATGGAGCGGACAAGGTATGACAGACAGCCAGACAGACAGACAGTAGTGATGGGACATCGGTTAGAAATCATAATCGATCATCGGTTGGAATCGGTTTCTGCTACCGATGCGATTCTTCCGATTATAATCGGTTCCTCATAAATTTGCATGTTTCATTGTAAAACCTTGTATCATTTATGTATTATGCTGTTGTTTGTGTTGCAGATAGACTTTTTGTAGTTTTACCTTTGCACCTGCTTTCTATACACCTTTTGGTTTTTAACCACCTCTGCTTTGTGCTATTTGGCTTTGTAACACAGAAGTATTTCGGCTGATTGTTGTTGTTATCGTGGGAGTGATAAAACCCAGTTAACACAGCGTTTTTTCTCATAGTTTTGGGAACGGGTCCAAAACCAGGCAAATTGGGGAAAAAAGCGTTGCTTTCTATAAAATTGGGAATTATTTTCTTGATGATTTTAGACACAGTCCTTGCATATCATTTACTACCATAATACAAGGGGTTAGCACAAAACTATTGTAAGTGCCTATATAAATATATGCACTTACAATAGTTTTGCACTAGACCTTCAAATAGAGGTTATTTTCCCTCTTAAGTCATTGAAACTAAAACTGAACTCAAAAATACTACCACGACGTTTTACTTTATTGTTCAGTATGACATGAAATACATGTACTGTAAATAAATTGGTCTTTTCAAAGGGCAATGTCCCTGCTTCTCATGTTACTGAAAATACCAATTTAGAGTCAAGTGTCATTTGTTTTTTAGTAAGAGGGAATATGGTAGAGGGACTGGGTTCTGGTAGATGGTCTATTTTAGAGGCAAACAGAGTTTTATTACTGACAGTGGGATCAGGGTGGCAGGTAGATTCACACAGAATGGCAGACATAGCTTGCTCACCCTCAAAACTCGAGCCTGCTGTGAACGGGATAACTTGGTTACATCTTGTACTTGAAGTGTTTTGATCTCGATCTACGATTGCAGACGAACGCTTACTTTCACTTTCCTCAGGCTCGCCAACCTCATCTTGGCTAGAATTATGACTTGGCCTCTTACAGATAAAGTCTGTTAACCTTTTACACCCCATTGGTTTTAACTTTTTTCAGTAATATTTGCTGTTGTGGCTCATTTTCACGTTAATTTACCGTTCTCGTCTCTCCGCAAAATCACATGTCAGACCGAGCGTGAAAAATCTCAAGTTTTTGGCGCCACAGAAACGAAGCACCGTTCACTACCGAGTTCTCCGAACTAAATACACTGGACCCCGGCTTATATTGATAATGGAGAGCACACTCCGGGACCAGTTGATCTAAAAAAAAAAAGGAAGTACATGTGTTTGGGAAATTCATCTTTTTCTGACCAATGACATCGCTGATAATTGGAATATATATATAGCTATGGGAAATCCAAAAAATAGCCGACGACTTGGGGTCTTTCGTTTTGGGAATTTCTTAAACTGGATTTTGGGAAAAAAAGGTCATTTTTTGGCATAGGGAACGGGTCCGTTTTACGGACCCGTTCATAGAAGGGAAAAAAAAAAAAACGCTGTTAACAGACACCGGTATATAAAATCGGGTACCCAACCGACGGTGCGGACTTCCTGCCGATCATCGATTATGACAAAGTTCAATCGATAATCGACATCGGGAGCTTCCAACACGCCGCTAATCGATACTTGCCGATTATCGGTACACCACTACAGTTAAGTCAAATGCACAATTTTCTCACCAAAAATTATTTCAGTTACATATCTCATGTAACAATTCTTTAACCCTTTACCACACAATCTTGAGTTTAAGCCACCCTGGGAAAGAAGACTTGTGAAAACATTGTGGGAAAAGGAGAAAATGCCGGTAAACCAGCATTTTCTCCTTTTCCCATGAAGTTTTCAACCCTGTCACAGACAACCTCCAACATTTGACCCACATTACATTGTCCTATGCAAATGCTTTTGATTTGGACAAGTCTACATTTTTTGTCATGTGGTAAAGAGTCACCCCTTTACCAAAGGACAAAATTTTGGTTGGTTGTATTGGTTGTATTGGGGTTTAACGCCACTTTAACAGCTAAGGTCATATCATGGCGGTCGGTGACGCACATGTGTTTCCTGGCTTTCTCACACCAGTACTAACACAACTTTCTTTCCAAAGCCACCGACTACTTTTCTCACATGCTTCAGCAGAGGTGAGAGGCGAAAATACACCGGAAAGAAAGTTCGCCTCAACCGGGTATCGAACTCACAACCACCAGGTCATGAGTCCAACACGCTCACCACTGAGCCACCCAGGCGGGCACAAAATTTTGGACTGGACCAAACTGAAAGCATTTGTAGACAACAAATTATATGTAGCTTAAGTTATTATTTCTGTCTTGGACAGGGCAGAAAACATTGTGGGAAAAGGAGAAGATGCTGGTTACCACCATTTTCTCCTTTTCCCACAATGTTTTCAAAAAGCTTTTTTTACAGGGTCATTAAAAGGCGGCATTGTGTGGTAAAGGGTTAACAAGAGTTTAACCAAACAAGCTCCAGTATGTATGAGTCCCTAAGAAATATCATTATAGCGACAGGTCAATTTACTTAACCCTTTACCGCACAATGATGCCTTTTGACGCTCGTAGGAAAGAAGCCTTTTGAAAACATTGTAGGAAAAGGAGAAAATGCTGGTAACCAGCATTTTCTCCTTTTCCCACAATGTTTTCTACCCTATTAAAGAAAAATTGCACCATTTGAGCCACATTGAAATTAACGTCTGCAAATGCTTTCAATTTGGTCTAGTCCAAAATTTTGTCGTCTGGTAAAGGGTTAAAATTGTGACACATATTCTGAGCAATCTATAGGATAATACAGCAAACATGTACAGTACATGTTCTAGAGTTTCCGAAAAAGACCCTATCACAGTATCAAATTTATTTTACAGAATGTCTCACAAACCTAGCAAACATTATCAATCAAATATTAAAATTCATCTTCGGTACAGTCTGAAATAGTGCTACACACTGCCACAAAAGAAAACCCCAGCCTATGAAAACATTATGGGAAAAGGAGAAAATCCTGGTAACTTGGGCACTTTCTGTCTTTCCCACAATATTCTTTATCCTTTTACACCAATCCAATCATGCCATGCATATTTTATTTCATCATCTGAAAATGATTTTAACCCTTTACCATACAATCCCGACTTTAAACGACCCTGAAGAAAAGGGCTTTAGAAAACCTTGTGGGAAAAGGATAACCACCATTTCTTCCTTTTCCCACAGTGTTTTCTAACCTATACAATACATGAATTATCATTTAAGCTACATTTAATTTGTCGTCTGCAAATGCTTTCAATTTCCTCCAGTCTAAAATTTTGTCGTTTGGTAAAGGGTTAAAGTGGACAAGTCTACAATATTGTTATCAAAAAAAAAAGTTTACTTGTGCCTTGAGCTAAAGGGATAAGTTTGAAAACCATGAGATTGACAGAAATTTGTAAGATTACTGACCAACGTTTTCCTCATCAAGGGAGACTTAATACTCCAGTTCCAAACTAATCATGAGATGCAAATTTGTGCTCCAACACGTCTAACACAATTACAGCCAATCCGATGGTGCTTAAATGTGTCAGAGGTCTTGCGTCAATCAGGCAGAAATCAGAACAATCCTAAATTGACAAAGGGCTTCATGACAGGAAGGGTGTCATAATCATGGACACTTTCCTGATTGGATTGATACTCCCAAAGTGTAACTTATTTAAGTCCCTGTATCCAAAGTGTAACCTATTAGTCCCTGTATCAGGGCTCCATATAGAGGAAGTGATTTTGATTTCAAAATTATCTCTTATCTGGAGAACTGCTGTATGTTGTAACATTAATTGCCAGGGTAACACAGTAGTTAGCATGCAGGCCTTAAGATCAGGGGGTCGCTGGTTCGAATCCCCAGTTTGGCCAATTTCTCTCCAAAATTGATGATATCATTGAGACAGGATTCATTCCTTTCTCTCTCTCTGCTGATCATTTTTTCCATGACGGTTATGTGGGAAAGCAGCTAATGGTTTGGTAAAAATATTGTATGAAGCACCAGCAAACAAAAAAATCTGTGAAAGCATGGATAGAGACCCTGGACGATGCGATATAATCGAAATAATGTTGAAAACAGCATTAACTAGAATATAATCAAAGTACTGAATGTACTGACAGACTAGCGAATTTGATTGATTGATTGATTGTTTGTATGGTGTTTAACCTTGTTTTCAACATTATTTCAGTTATGTAGCGGTGGCCAGTGCACATATCCATGCTTTCCAGGAGTTTCTTTTACCAGTACTCCGCACAATATTCTTTCCAAGCCCCTGGCTACATTCCCACATAACCATCATCGAAACGTGAGAGAAATAAATCCTGTCCCAATGACCAGATCATAAAATGTCGGAAAGAAATTTGCCGAGTCTGGGATCGAACCAACAACCTCCTGTTCTCAAGTCCTGTATGCTACCGACTGAGCTGCCGGGCTATGTGTGCTATTGGTTAACTATAATCCAGTTTAAATTTAACCCTTAACCTGCTAAAAATGTTAATTGAAACACCTGAATATTGCTATTTCAAAGTTACATTTTGGAGAAAATATATCCTCTTATTGGACAGTGTAGATCCAAAATCAGACTGCCCGCTCTGTGAAGTCTGAACTTAATCCACAATGTCCTCAAAAGGTCATTCAGTCATGGTAGTGCTGATAAAAGAAACTCCAGGAAAGCCTGGATAGGTGCTCTAGCCGCCGCAATATCACTGAAATAATGTTGAAAACGGCGTTAAACACTATGCAATCAATTAGTAAATATCCAATAGCACAAGATGTAGTTAACTATTTAACTCTCTTTACAAAACGAAAAATTTTACAATCGTCCAAATTCAAAGCTTTTGAAGATCATAAATGTGGCTGAACTGTTGAAACCTGATTCCAAAGGGGCAGCAAACAATGTGGGACAAGGAGAAAATGGTGGTTACCAGCATTTTTTCATTTTCCCGCAATGTTTTCGAAGGGATTCTTCCCCGGTGTCGTTAAGACTTGGGTTTGTTTGGTAAACGGTTAATATTCAAGACTAAATAACAGTTTAAGAGAACAGTTTAACTGTACACAATTATCTAAATAATGAATGACTGAAGGAACGACAAGGGTTCCCTGTCCACTGAGGGTTCATACAGCTGGGATTTGCTACATGTTACAAGTAATATCTATTATTATATTCATTCATCTATGTTACAATGGTGTAGGAATAAGTGATTCTCTGCTTTCCATAGGTAACTTAATTTACATACAGGCAAAGCTCTTGTACCTTGTAAATGGCATCTTGTTCAGTTAATTACTTAGTAAGATGACATGTTCAAATTGGAGTGGTAGAGATTTTTTTTTTTTGGTGAAAATTGTCATATGTAACAGAATTAAGATTTTTTAACAGAAAGAAGTATTTTCTGTGAGGCAGTATTTGACAACTGTGGGGTTTTACTCTAGGTCAGTCATGATGCCTATAGACTAGCTTCACTAGTCTAAAAATCATACAATGAACACTGATTGATTGAAAGGTATTTCATCCTTTACCACATGGCAAATGTTTTACTAGTCAATACTAAAAGAATTTACAGACATCTAAAATTAAATGTTTTCTCAAATGATAAGAGTTTGTCCTTGATTATGGAAACATTGTGGGAAAAGGAGAAAATTCTGCTTACAAGCATTTAATACTGCTTTCAACATTGTTTCAATCATATCATGGCAACAGCTACCATATTCATGTATACTGTGTTTCACTAGTGCTAGGCTAGGGTCTGAAGTGTCTTGCCCAAGAACACGCCTATGAAAAGCCCAGCACTGCAGATTAAACTACTAACAAGAGGGCCATTGGCCCTAAAGCCCACACCTGATTTTAATGATGTAAAACACAATGAGTATAAGTGACCTTCTTTTTTTGACCGACTTGACCTACTTTTGAACTTGTCTGAGATATCATCAAGACAAACATTCTGCTGACATTTCATGAGTATCAGACTGAAAATGTGGCCTCTAGAGTGTACACAAGGTTTTCCTCAGATATGTTGAAATGACCTGCTTTTTCACCCAACATGATCCAGTTTCCACCTTGTCGGAGATATCATTAAGACAAACATTCTTACAAAGTTTCATGAGTATCAGGATGAATACGTGGCCGCTGCAGTGCACACAATGTATTTTGAAGATTGAGTCCTGGAGTGACCCACTTTTTGATCAGATATTACTCAATTTCCACCTAGACCTAGATATCATCAAGACAAACATTCTGACCAAGTTTCAGGGGTATCAGGCTGAGAATTAGGCCTTTACGGTTCAAACAATGTTTTCCAAAGATCTGGTCCAGAAACCAACTTTCTGACCCCAAATGACCCATTTTCATACTAGTCAGAGATATCATCAATACAAGCACTCTGACCCAGTTTCATGAGTATCAGGCTGAAAATGTGGCCTCTACAGTGCACACAAGGTTTTTCTCAGACTTAGCCCAATGACCTACTTTTTGACCCGACATGACCCAATTTTGAACCTTTTTGAGATAGCATCAAGACAAATATTCTGACCATGTTTCAAGAGTATCAAGTTCACAATGTGGCCTCCAGAGTGCACACAAGGTTTTTCTCAAATTTGGCCTAGTAACCTACTTTTTGACCCGACATGACCCAGTTTCAAACTTGTCAAAGATTTAACCAAGACAAGCATTCTGACCAAGTTTAATAAGCTCTAGAGTGCACATAAGGTTTTTCTAAGATTTGTCCCAGTGACCTACTTTTTGACCCAACATGACCAGATTTAAACTTATCAGAGACATCATCAAGTCAAACAATCTAACCAAGTTTCATAAGTATTACATTAAAATGTGGCCTTTAGAGGGCACGCAAGGTTTTTCTCAAAGTTGACCATGTGACCTACTTTTTGGCTTGACATGACCCAAGTTCAAACAAGTCCAAGACACTATCAATACAAACACTCTCATTAAGTCTCATGAGTATTGGACTAAAAATGTGGCCTCTAGAGTGCACACAAGGTTTTTTTACCTTTTGACCAGGTGACCTACTTTTTGACCTGACATGACCCAACTTTGAAAATATCTGATATATTATCAAGAAAAACATTCTGACCAGGTTTCATGTGTATTTGACTGCAAATGTGGCCTCTAGAGCGCACACAAGGTAATTGTTGACACCTGGACGATGCACGACAGACGATGGACACAGCACTATCACAAAAGCTCACTTTGACCACTTTGTGCTTAGATGAGTTAAAAATGTGCAGTCTGATCTGTAACTCTGTACTGAACCATAAAATTGTGCACAATGTCCAGATTGAAAGCATGTTGGGATGACAAATATAAGAGCGCAATTGGCCCTAAAGCGCTCACCTGAGTAAAGTCATCTACAATTGTTAAAGCTGAAGCAATCCTGGTTTACATGATGTATAACAGATAAGTGTGAGTGGCCTAGTTTTAGATCCTACATGACCCAATTTCCAATTTGTCCAAGATATCATCAAGACAAACATTCTGACCAAGTTTCATGAATATCAGGCTGAAACTGTGACATCTAGAGTGCACATACAGTTTTTCTAAGATTTGGCCCAGTGACCTACTCTTTTACTCAACGTGACCTTATTCCAAGACATTATCAACATAAACAGTCTGACCAAGTTTCATGAGTATAAGGCTGAAAATGTAGCCTCTAGGGTGCACACAAGGTTTTTCTAAGATTTTGCCCAGTGACCTACCTTTTGACCTGACACAGGGTGCCCAATCACGTACTAAAGTATGTAATTCACATATAAATTCTACTCGGCGCGTACAATTTTTTTTGTGCTTAAGTGCATGCACGCACTGTCAAAAGTATGCACGTACAAAAAGGAAAGTAATTATGTAAACTGCACATACAAATTAGATAACCATTTCGTATTGCATGCCAAACAAACAAAACAAAAGTAGTTTTCCTCGTAATTGGGTACCACGCTTTGTCCTCAACATAGAGTGGGGTACCAAATATTTTCACTATATATATTTTGTGGCTCCCCTGTCTGTCTGAATAATTTTCGCTACAATTTTTTAAGGTGTCACAATTTCCCATGTGTGCAGGAAATCTGGTAATTAATGTTCAATGAGAAATTAAAATCATTTAATTATATTATGATGCGCAGTTATTGTTAAAAACACATCTTTTGACATATGAAAGCGGAAAAATCGAGCCGCAAATTAAATGTGTAATTTTCGTAGGTATGACGTCTGTCGCAGAAAAAATGTCATCACAACAAAAGCTGTTAAAATATTTTACATCGTGAAGATTTGAGAAAGGCAGGCTTACTCAAGTGATTCTACCATTACACATTTATTTTGCCCTAACACGGCCTGGCTTTATTTGACAGAGTCTGAGCTTACAATGAGCCAACTGGCCTGCTCCTCTGTGATTTTAAAATAGCCAGAACATCATCTTGGACAACGAGCATCAGTCTGTCTACGCTTCCTTTTTAAAACAGTTCTAATGTACTTCGCAACTTTGAGAAAGGAATTAAGGTGAAAAATCTTCTATAAAAGGGGGTCGATTATCAAAACCCATGGCCGTGTTCGGCTTTTAAACCCTGATCGACGTTGCGATTATATCCAAGTATATACATGCCCTGGAGACATATGATGCATCCACATAATCACCAAATGCACAATTCCATAATTCATTTAAGATCTCATTCATTACGGTAAAGGAGCTAGGGTGTTAAAATTCATTAATAAAACTGAAACAGCCCAAAGTTACTCTGTACCCCCAATTCAAAACCTAGGGGGTACAGTGTACCCCCAATTTTTTCTTTGTACCTCCAATTCAAAACCCAGAGGGTGCATGTACCCCCAAATTGAAAACCCAGTGGGCATGCTGTGACATGACCCTATTTCGAACTTGTCCAAGATACCATCAAGACAAATATTCTGACCATATATTCTTAGTATCAGGCTGAAAATGTAGCCTTTACAGTGCACACAGGGTTTTTCTAAGATTTGTCCCAGTTAGCTACTTTTTGACCCGACATGACCCAATTTCAACATTGTCCGACATTTCATAAGACAAATATTCTGACCAAGTTTCAAGCATATCAAGTTGAAAATGTTGCCTTTAGAGTGCTTACAAGGTTTTTCTAAGATTTGGGCCAGTGACCTATTTTTTGACCCAACATGACCTAATTTTGATATTGTCCAAGATTTTATGAAGACAAACATTCTGACCAACTTTCATGAGTATCTGACAGAAAATGTGGCCTCTAGGGTGCACACAAGGTAAATGCTGACAACTGCACAAAGGACGGACACAGCACAATCACAAAAGTTCACCTTGAGCAATTTGTGCTCTGGTGAGCTAACAAGAAGGCTTAATAATGGGATTTGTCTTTGAAAGAATGGAAAACACTGTGGAAAAACAAAAAGTGCTGGTTGCCAATGCTGGCAACCATATGGAGGAATTAAACCTAAGTTTTTCATCACAGTTATATATACATGTATAATGAAACTTACTAAGTTATGGCAAAGAAAATTGCAAGGGAAATTAGAGTTAGACAGTCTAGCAGGCAAACTGTGATATTTATTGCTGATAAGTAGTAACCTTTACCATACAATCCCAAATTTAATGACCCCACAAAAGAAGCCTTTTGAAAAAATTATGGAAAAAGGAGAAAATGCTGGTTACAAGCATTTTCTCCGTTTCCAACAATGTTTTCAACCCTCCCAAAAACCAAATTATAATTTTTGGGGTCACATATGTCTTGTAGACTTCAAATCCTCACAAGGCAAGTCTAATTTTTTTTTTTTCTCTTTAATCCTATACTAAACAAACCAGTGTTTTAACCCTTTCCCAAACGACAAATTTTGGACTGGTCCAAATTGAAAGAGATTGCAGACGACAAAGGTCTCAAAAAGGGCAGAAAACACTGTGAGAAAAGGAGAAATTGCTCGTTACGAGCAATTTCTCCTTTTCCCACAGCGTTTTCAAAAGACTTGTACTGCAGACAGGTGAAAACCAGGGCTTGTTTGGGAAACTTCTATTTCCACAATATATTTGTTATAAAAAATGATTAACCAGACAACCAAATATCAGCCTCTGCAGCAATGAAAACATCTTTTAATGAAAAATGTGAAAACATCGGTAAATGAACAAGAGGGCCATGATGGCCCTGTATCGCTCCACTGGCTTATAACTATAAACCATGAAGAGAAGTCTTCACTATATAAGCCCTTATAAAACTTTGACCCCAGGGCTACAGTCGGACTAAATGGGGAATATGTGTATTAGAAGAATAACGTGCCAAATTTGGGAGTTCTTGGCCTTATGGCTAGTAACAAGACGGTTTCTGAACTTTTCACTCCATAAACCCATGTAAAACTTGTGACCCCTGGTGCAGGGCCAAACTTGATCCTACGGCTGTAACTTGGGCCCTCTTTGTAGTTGTCCACTAGATAATGCTATAATTATGCAAAATTTGGTAGCCTAAGCCTTATGGCTATGTACAGCAAGATTTAAAAGTTTTCCCTATGTAAGCCTATGTAAATCTTGTGAAACACACCCCCTCCCCCAGCATGAGGCCAAATTGACCCCAGGACTATAATTTGGGCACTTTTGGTAGACCCCAACTAGATCAAGCTAAATGCAAAATTTGGTAGCTCTAGGCCTTATGGCTAGGTACAGAAAGATTTTTAAAGTTTTCTCTATATAAGCCTATGTAAAACTTGTGACCCCTGGGGCAGAGCCAATTTTGACCCCAGGGCTATAATTTCAAGAAACATGATAGAGGTCTACTACATAAAGCTACATGCCAAATTTGGTAGCCCTATGCCTTATGGTTTCAGACAAGAAGATTTTTAAAGTTTTCTCTACATAAGCCTATGTAAAACTTGTGACCCCTGGGGCAGAGCCAATTTTGACCCCAGGGCTATAATTTCAAGAAACATGATAGAGGTCTACTACATAAAGCTACATGCCAAATTTGGTAACCCTACGCCTTATGGTTTCAGACAAGAAGATTTTTAAAGTTTTCTCTATATAAGCCTATGTAAAACTTGTGACCCCTGGGGCAGAGCCAATTTTGACCCCAGGGCCATAATTTCATGAAACATGATAGAGGTCTACTACATAAAGCTACATGCCAAATTTGGTAGCCCTATGCCTTATGGTTTCAGACAAGAAGATTTTTAAAGATTTCCAATATTTTTCAGTTTTGTTGCCATGGCAACCAGAGTTTTTGAAGGAATCAAATTCTTTCAAGAAATTCTGAAGAGGACGATGGCAGGATCATTTCTGTGAAGTTTCATGAAAATTGGATGGGTAGTTTCAGAGAAGAAGATGTTTGAAATAAAAGTTAACGCACGGACGGACGGACGGACGCACGGACGCACGACGGACACCGGGCCATGACATAAGCCCGCTGGCCTTCGGCCAGTGGAGCTAAAAATGAAATGTAACTCAAACAATGCAATTTGTTGTTGAAAGGTCCAGGGGCACATTGTGCACATTGTGCTACCATCATTTTCTTCTTTTCCCATAATGTTTTCTGTAAACTAAATTTGTAAAAACGTGGGATTGTCTGATAAAGGGTTTGAAGATACATCAGATTCTTAGAGCCCAAGAGAAAAAAACACTGTTAAAATGTGAGACTATGAATGGTTCAGAATTTAGTCAGTTATGTAACCAGAGATAAAGTACTGATAAAATGATGGTGTAACTGTTTAACTCAAGAGATTTGTCTGAGGAACCAAAACTTGGCAAGAAGAAAACCTGTTTACAGTTTAAGCTGTAAACAATGGCGGGATGCCACAGAAATTGATCACTGGATTCCACCAAGAGTTGGATACAATGTAATTTGCATAGAATTTTGTTTTTCCACTTTCTTTGTTTATCTCATTAAATACAAAGCAAAGGTCAAATATAGTCATGTGATAGAATCCATAGTTTAAATTATCATGCAATATCCTGGGGGTATTACAGACCTATATTGGAAATCTTCAACTTAAAACCAGAAACAACAACTGCCATTTCTTTGATGGTCTCCAGAATATGAAAAGCATTTTTCTATAGGTCATAATCCATGCAACCTTGCAACTGCAAGGCATAACATTTGGCAATAAGATACAAGAATGGTTATACTTTGATAAAATAAAGATGAAATGGGTTATAACTGGCTGAAGACAAGTATAGATGAATCTTTACTGCATATATCCTTCCTAGTAGTGTCACTCAACAGTCATTTCCATTGTATTCTGATAATTTAGTGCAACTTCATTGAAAAAGGAGTGGGCACGCTAATAAGTGGTTTCTCTATGACCACGTAACCCTCTACCACAGGTCAAAATTTCAGACTTGTCCAAATTGGAAACATTGCAAATTTCTAAATTAAATGTAGCTCAAATGATGGGATTTGTCTTTGAAAGAGTAGAAAAACATTGCTGGAAAAGAAGAAAATATTGGTTACCATAATTTTCTTCTTTTCCAACAATGTTTTCTTCCTTTTAATAGTGTCATTAAAACACAGGACTGTTCGGCACAGGGTTTATAAATAGTATTACTAAAACATGTATTTTTACTCTGAATCTGCATAACGAACCTTTTGTAATTTTACAGCCATTTTAGCCTGAATTTCTCCAAATAGATAGTGTACACAAATGATCAGAATGCATATTCTGCAGTCTGACCTTGATCTAAATAATCCACAAAAGCAACCTAGGATGCTGTAATAGCATGTGAAGAGTTCATGTCATGATGAGGAAATAAATTTGAATGGTTTTCAAGTGGACTAAGAATGGATGATGTCATCAGGATGTAACATTTTTCCATCCAACTAAGGATTTTCCAGCACCCCTATTTCTATGGTTGTATTGGAGTTTAACACCATTTTAACAGCTCAGGCCATATCATGGTTGCCAGTGACACACCCATGTGTTTCCCGGCTTTCTAACACCAGTACTGACACAACTTTCTTTCCAAAGGCACTGACCTTTCTCACATGCACCAGAGGGTGAGAGGTGAAAAATTGCCGGAAAGAAAGTTTGCCTCAACCGGATATCGAACTCGCAACCACCAGGTCACAAGTCAGATACCCTAACCACTGAGCTACCCGGGCAGGCTCCTATTTCTATGGAGGACCACCCAGCTTTCAAGGGACTTTATTGACAATTTTACTTTACATATATTTCAATGAAGTACTGATTACTAGAAACATTTTTAAACCAAAAATTGGTTTTCAATACCTCAATAACCATACATTCTGCTTAAATTATGCATACTCAACAGTAACCAGATTTCACCCTTCAATCATGTGCTGGAAACAGTCTGGCATAATTGGGTTTCACCAGTACTCGGCTAGGGCTCTGAAGTGTTTTATTTTAGAAAACAGACCAAATCTGAAGTTGAAAAGATTTCGAATCATGTGACCTTAGACACCTCCTGATATGATCTTGACCTTTGAACCTGACATCTGTTACTATCTGCTCTATACATCTCCATCAAGACAAACATGTTTGAAATACTTTAAATAAAATGGACCAGGGATCCAAGATATTGGCAGTGGACAAACTCAGAGCATGTGACATTGGACTCCCCACTGTGAGCCTGGCATCTGAAACCTCTGCTCTGCACACCATCTTATTGCACACATGAAATATTTCAAAATAGGACCTGGGGTTCAAGAGATACGGTGCAGTAAAGATTATACAAGAGGTACAGAGCAGTAAAGATTTTACAGCATGTAACCTTTTACCCGTTGCTGTAAGTTTGGAATCTGGGATCTGCAACATCAACTCTGCACATCGTCTCATCAAGATGCACAAATGTGTGAAAAGCTTAAAAAATCAAGCAAGTGTGTCAAAGGATATGGAGAGGACTGGAGCGGACACCATGTTTACTGTATGTGACCTTTGACCGCTAGTGTGATTTTGACCTTGGAATCCTTGCTCTGCATATTGTCACATAAAGGCAGACATAATGCATAAAAAGATGTTACAGACAGATAGGCAGACAGTCATATGATGGCCATTCCTTTTATCCCCCTCCACATCATGGAAGGAGAATAACAAGCCAGCCGTACCTTCATACACTTTGTAACCCAGACACTGCAATTACTACTACAAATTAAATCTTTACCACACATTCCCGAATTTTAATGACCCTGAGAAAAGGAGCCTTTTGAAAACATTGTGGAAAAAGGAGAAAATGCTGATAACCAGCCTTTTCTCCTTTTCCCACAATGTTTTCTACCCTTTCAAGGACATATCTTGTTCTTTGAGTCACTTTTGTCATCGGCAAATGCTTTCAATTTGGAGAAATCTAAAATTTTGCAGTTTGGTATAGAGTTAAATATTAACCTAGTACAGATAACTGTTCTGGAAGGCATTTCAGTTTTCGATTGGTTGCCTCCGGGTACAGAGATGATTGTGAAAAAAACAGTTGAAATCTGCGCACAGATTTTGTGTGCTCTTTGAAACTTTCTTCTTGTCACAAATAGACGACAAAACTAGAATTTTAACATACCTATTGCTTAAGTATTCAATAATCCTTCGTTTCGAATACAAATATTTTAAATGTAAAGATTAAATATATGAAAAAAAAGTTGAACTCATCTGTTACTCGAGGTGTTTACGTTCCCCAAATACACACAAAATGGTGCCAAACACAACAAGTTTTATCCGTTCTTTTTTGAGATTTGTGTGTTATAAAAGACGAGTGCTTTAGGTAATGAAACGTTAAATAATCTTTCCTTTGTCATGTGTGCCACTGAAAATAATTGTATTTCACTGCAATACGGTCAAAACAGGAAGTCAGTACTAGCACTGTAGCTTCGCTCCTGGAAAATTCACCATGGACTCAGACAGTGCAATGCACAGTAAATGTCCAAATAAGTAAAGAAGCACCGCAAACGTCTCATTATTGAGACTAAATCTTAACCTAACAATTTTTCAGTCACGCCCATAGTGAAAGCATTTGCAGACAACAAATAAAATGTGGTTTAAATGGTTGGATTCACCTTTTAACTCCTTACCACACTACAAAAAGGTAGACTTGTCATATCTTAAAGCCACAATGTAGGCCCGGAAGTATGCATTGTGTGTGACTTGGGATTCTGTACAGGGACGATCTGTCACTTGGCGTTAAAAACTGTGTTCACACGGTGAACCAAGCTGGTTATTTTTCATTTAGTTTGATAGTTATTATAAAATGTTAATATCCAGTTATTTGTTTGTTATGTATAGACCATATCAGGAACACGTATGTGTGCTGTGAACCTTCATTTGTCCATGCTAAAAATACGGATGATTTTATCCCAAAACACACCGTTTTTTCTTGATTACTCAGCGTTAAAACCCTGTTTACTCAACTGAAAATGTATAAACATTTTCTTTATTCATATTTTTGTGAAAACATGTCAAAGTTTGGTAACAAAGTCAATTGCAATATTCCTTATCCTTCATTTGAAACGACAAGTTGAGAAAATAAATTTGTACAGTCATTTGTAAGCGGTCAATAGATCTCGGGTGACTGTACAACCGAAAATTTCTCAACATTCCATTTTAAACGGAGGATAATTAAGATTGTAGCCGACTTTGTTACCAAACCTTGACATGTTTTCGCAAAATTATAAATTAAGAAACTGTTTATACATTTATGTTGAGAAAACAGATTTTTAACGTTGAGTAATCAAATAAAAACGGCATCACTTTGGGACAAAATCATCTGTATTTTTAGCACTGTCGCCCTATAAAGGCAATGCTATTGCTATACAGAAGGTTCACGGCCCACATTTGTGTACCTGGTATGGTCTAAACATAACAACAAATAACTGAATATGAATATTTTATAGTAACTATCAAAATAAATGAGAAATCACCAGCTTGATTCATGGTGTGAACGGCAGTGAATTTTTAACACCAAGTGACAGTTCATCCCTGTACGGAATCCCAAGTCACATTCGGTGCATACTTCTGGACCTACACTGTGAAAGCATTTGCAGACAAAAATTTACTTGTGGCTCCGTATAGAAAACACTGCGGGAAAAGGAGAAAATGCTGGTTACCAGCATTTTCTCCTTTTCCCAGAAAATTCTGGTTACTAGCATTTTCTGCAATTGCTTTCAATTTGGAACAGTCTAGAATTTTGTCGTTTGGTAATTACTTAAGAGATAGGCTTTTGAAAACATTGTGGGAAAAGGAGAAAATGCTGGTGGCCAGTATTTTCTCTAGTTCCCCCCGTTTTCTACCTTATCAAAGACAGAAGCCCACAATATGAGTTACATTGAATATTTCATCTATAAAATGCCTTTATCCCTTTACCAAATGACAAAATTTTAGACATGTCCAAATTGAAAGGATTTGCAGAAAACAAAATAAATGTGACTGAAAATTGAAATTTGTCTTGGGATGGATAGTAAACATTGTGGGAAAAGGAGAAAATGCTGGTTACCAGCATTTTCTTCTTTCCCCACATTGTTTTCAAAAGGTGTCTTTCTCAGAGGGTCGTTAAAAGTCAGGATTGTGTGGTAAAGGGTTAATGTGGTCATGTTTAAATTTCTGGTAAAGTGTTAACAACCTAAGGGGTTAGATTTGACATAAAATAACGTTTTGACAAAAACTGAAATGCCACGTGATGGTAGACATTTTTACAGCAAAATCACAAAAAACGACACCAAAGATGTAATAATTATTATCAATACTATATGTATTATTATAAATACCTTTATTGTGGAATAACATTATCCTGAAGAACTAGTTAGAATTATCAGCATACACAAATCAAAACAAACAACAAAATGCTCTGGTTTAACCTCCAATTTCCCCTGAAATACCGATGAGTAATATTTTGCTAAAGTGCACTCCCAGTATTAAGTAGGAAAGTGGAAAACCTGATGTACCCAATCACATTATATTGTGTTACAAAAATGTACTTTAACCCTTTTCCAAACAATCGCTGTGTTGTAATGATCCCGAGGAAGAAGGCTTTTAAATACAATTTGGAGAAAGAGGAAAAAAACTGAGGATTTTTTCTTTTTTTTCCCCTCACAATTTTTTCTTTACTTGCTAAGATGAATCCCACCACTGGTCAGCCACTATTTAATTAAAGCTTGTCATCTGCGTTTGATAATTTTGTGAGAGAGTTAAGTGTTGAAAGTTTCACATCAAGATTTTTTTTCTCTAGCGAAAAGTAAACCCTTAAACAGCTATTTACCTAATGAATGATTGATTGATTGTGTGGAGTTTAACACAGTTTTCATCATCATTTCAGCTATATCATGGCCATTGGCTTTCTTTCCAAGCCAATGGCTGCTTTCCCACATAACCATTGTCGAAACAATGGTTAAGCAGAGAGAGAGATAGGAATGAATCCTGTCGCAATGACTAGCATCAATCCTCGGAAAGAAATTGGCCGAGCCAGGGATCAAACCAGCCTCTCCTGTTCTCCAGTCCTGTACGCTACCAACTGAGCTACCCCGGCTCAGCCTCTGCAACTGCTAAATAAATGAAACAAAAATTTCAACTCAATAATAACAAGAAATATCTTTAAAGAAAGCTACATGGTACAAATTTGCCCGCAAATACACAGGGGACCTTAGAATCAATATCTCAACATTTTTTACTAATCACAAATATTTATTTATTCATTTTTATAAGTACCAAAAAGTAGGTCAAAAGCCAGCACATTCAATCACACCAAAAAACCCAAATATTGCGATTTCAAAGATGATTTCATCGAAAGAAAATAAGGTATTGGACAGTGTTGATCAAGATCATTCTGCACATTTTGTGCAGTCTGATCTTATCTACATTGTCAGCAAAAGTGCCCGGAATTGCACTAAGCAACCCAATGGGTTGATGGAAAAAAGTGCTTACTGCTAGCATGATATCTTCAGCTGCTGTAGCAGACTGCAGATTAAAACCAAACTGCATGACAAATGTGGGGTCTGATCTTGTATCTACACTGGATCTACTTATGGTGCTTCTTTAGAAAGATTCTCAGGCCACAATATTTTCTCTCTTTGAGTCTGACTTCAAGAATTCATAGCTTTTTCAGTTTTTGTCTCGCCCATGTATCTTTTAACCGCAGAATCCCAAGTTTTATCGACCCTGGGAAAGAAGGCTTTTGAAAACATTGTGGGGAAAGGAGAAAATGCTGGTAATCAGCATTTTCTACTTTTCCCACATTGATTTTTACCTATTCAAGGTCAAAACCATCTTTTGAAACACACTGAAATTGTTGCTTATAACTTCCATCAATATGGAATTTAAGTCCCAAATTTTGCTGTGTTGTAAGAGAGAAAGTAATTTGGTTACCAGCATTTTCTGCTTTTCCCACAATGTTTTCTAATCTATCAAAGAAAAATTCCACCATTTGAGCCACATTGAAATTGTCATCTGCAAATGCTTTCAATTTGGACAAGGCTACAATTTTGTCGTCTGGTAAAGGGTTAAGTATTAAATTTTATCAACTGATAAAGAGATTGACAAATGCCAAGCTCAGTCGGTAGCGTACAGGACTTGAGAACAGGAGGTCGCTGGTTCGGTCCCCAGCTTGGCCAATTTCTTTCCGAGGGTTGATGATAGTCATTGTGACAGGATTCATTCCTCTCTCACTGCTGACCATTGTTTCAACAATGGTTATGTTGGAAAACTGCCAGTGCCTTGGAAAGAATATTGTGAGGAGTACTGGTAACAGAAACTCCAGGAAAGCAAGGATAGGTGCACTGGCCACCATGATATAACTGAAGTAATGTTGAAAATGGCGTTAAACACCATACAATCAATACAATCAATGATCATTACAAGTTATAGACAATCATTTCCATGCTTGCAGCAAGCCACTTTCAAAACACTGTGGCAAAAGGGAGAACTGCTTAACCCTTTCCCAAACAAGCCCTGGTTTTCACGTGTCTGCAGTACAAGTCTTTTGAAAACACTGTGGGAAAAGGAGAAATTGCTCGTAACGAGCAATTTCTCCTTTTCCCACAGTGTTTTCTACCCTTTTTGATAACTTTCTGCCATTTTTATCAAATTTAAAATTGTCGTCTGCAAACTCTTCCAATTTGGACCAGTCCAAAATTTGTCGTTTGGGAAAGGGTTAAAGGGAGCACTTTTCCCTTTATTGCCACAGTATTTCTCTATATATTCCTGTATCAAATATCGATTCTTGTTGGTATATCCATATCATACAAGAATGAATTTAGATGAGCACCTCTCTGGCAAAAGGCAGTTAAACCCTATACCTCACCATTGCGACTTTTAACGACCCTAAGGAAGAAGCCTTTTGAAAACATTGTGGGAAAAGGAGAAAATGCTGGTAACCAGCATTTTCTCCTTTTCCCACAATGTTTTCTACCCTTCCAAAAACAAATTTCAATTTTCGATTCCCATTTATTTTGTCGTCTGCAAAAGCTTCCAATTTGGACTGGTCTAAAATTTTGTTGTTTGGTAAAGAGTTAATGCATTCTCCGTGATGCATCTTACCAAGCTAGTTTGAGGTTCATATAATACTTATGGATCCATAAAATCCAGTTTGTAGAAAAAACAACTAAATCATGAGCTAGACTAAGCCTTTGACATGCAGCAAATTGACTTACAGCAAAAACCCTCAACCTGTGGGGAACTGCACAGGCTGACCTTGGTCTATACTTTCTGCAGATTCATTTAACCCCCTTTTAACAGAGCATGGCCCACATTAATCTGCCTCAAGTTTACCTCTGAGGGGGTAAAAAATTAATATTTACAAAATAAATCTAGGATTTTAATGATCCCAAGGGAAAAAGCATCTGAATACATTGTGAGAAAAGGAGAAAAATGCTAAACATGAACTTTTCTCCTTTTCCCTTTATTTTTTCTGTCCTTTCAAAAACCAAAACCCATCATTTGAGCCACATTTCACTTGTCGTCTGCTATATTTTCATCGAGGATAAAGCTAAAATTTTGTTGTCTGGCAAAAAGATATAAAGGGTCAAAATCACATCCTGAACCGATCCCAATACCTGTGGGCTGTAAAATCCTTTTCTGCTTTTGTTGGTAAGATTTTAACCCAGGTCCCTAATAGTTCTAATTAACCAGGTTTAACTGCTTACATGCACGGTGTAGATTAAGATCAGACTTTGCAGAACCTGCTGTCCAATCTTGGATCTACACCGTCCATTTCTGTACCAGATATTCCAGCAAAAAAAGCTTTGTTTAACTTTTTACCACACGACAAAATTGTAGACCAGTCCAAATTGAAAGCATTTTCAGATGACAAATTAAATGCAACTCAAGAATTTAAATATGTTTTGGAAAGGGCAGAAAACATTGTGGGAAAAGGAGAAAATGCTGGTTACCAGCATTTTCTCCTTTTCCCACAATGTTTTCAAAAGGCTTCTTTCCCAGGGTTGTTAACCCTTTCCCAAACGACAAATTTTGGACTGGTCCAAATTCAAAGAGTTTGCAGACGACAATTTCAAATTTGATGAAAATGGCAGAAAGTTGTCAAAAAGGGTAGAAAACACTGTGGGAAAAGGAGAAATTGCTCATTACGAGCAATTTCTCCTTTTCCCACAGTGTTTTCAAAAGACTTGTACTGCAGACACGTGAAAATCAGGGCTTGTTTGGGAAAGGGTTAAAAGTCGGGACTCTGTGGTAAAGAGTTAAACTGCATATCCGCAATTTTACTACTGACTGACAATGTTCAAATTAAAGCATCACAAGGGTTATAACTCTTTACTACATGATAAAAGTTTAGATTTATCTAAATTGAAAGCATTTTAAGTAACGTATCAAATATGGCTCAAATAATGTGTCTTGCTGATGAAGGTTTAGAAAACATTGTGGGAAAAGGAGAAAATGCTGGTTAACAGCATTTTCTCCCTTTCCCACAATATTTTTAAAAGGCTTCAACCTTTGGATCCTTAAAACTAGGGATAGTTTGATTAAGAACAAGGAGACATCCTTGTAACCAAACCATCTAAGGCCCCATTCACAATGTCACGCACACATTATACCGGTACTTAAAGATACATCCTTACAGCCAGAGAGAGCAAACGCTGTTAAATCTTGATAGTGTATAGAATGGTTCAGAATTTAGTCATAGATGACTTACCAGTATATATGGTAACAGCATAAAGAATCTCAAGGGATTTGTCTTTGATTTAAAACTCGAAACGACAACAATGATTCAGAGTTTTCGCTTGGCAACAAAAATAGGGGGTCATTGTGACCCCCTAATCATAAATAATGGGGGTCATTCTGGACTTTTTGGGGTCACAACAAAATGTAATTTGGTTTGACGCTTAAGAATACTATTTATGAAACAGTGTGTGTGTATTCACCCCAAAGCTTTATATAACCTATCTATGTATTAGAGCAATGTGTTACATACATTGTAACACCAGGGATTCTCTATAGTGGGGATGGGGAGGGGGGAAGGGGCTTACAGTCTAGATGGCATCTTTTTCATACAGAGTATTCTAGAATATGCATTATTAAGAGCATGTTCCTAACAGGCAAAAATGCTCTAGCTGCAGACAAGCTGTCATACCTTTGTGTAATTTTAACCTTTCAATGGCATCAACGTGACCGCTAGTGTTTTGGTGATGCACAAGGGTTGAATTGCACAAGTTTGTGCAGCCACACCTTGTAGTAAAATGGTTATTGCGTTTTGTTTTTATCACAGGAAACAACCCTTTAATCGGTACAAATAGCTTGTTGTCGGCCTGAGTTGATAACATCCATTGTTTAGACAGAGAGTATCAATCCGACAACAAACTATTTTCACCAATTAAACAACTAATTTGTGTGTCTTGATACATGGGTTGGATTCATGCCACCGTTTTCGAAGAATAAGTAAGCACAATCATGTCTTTTGCCAATTTTTAGTAAACCCTCGGGCCTTGAAATGTTTTTCTCTGTGCTTGTACAAGGCGATCATCGGCTGATGGTTGTTGAAGGTCTCTTTTCCTTGCAGACAGCAAGAATTACATCAATTTCGACCAGCCAAATTGTTTTCGCTAGAGATTGACTGGTTTACTTTAGACAAGTTTAAAGACCGACAGTATTCTAGTAAAATCGATACACAGTCCTGTGTTTTGTCCCATTTTCTTCTCGTACTTCAGCTTTATTATTTATTCGTGATGTAACATTGTAAGTTGCATATAGACGATCATAAGTAACCCTTATTGTATTTGTGCATCCACAATGACGCATTATTGAAAAATATACTGGTCATTTTACTTAAAAGTGCGTCAAAACGCACAAAGTCATACATCAAGGAAAACCCTGAGTGATTTCTTTGAAGGCCTCCAGAAAATGAAATGCATTTTCTACTGGTCGTAATCTGTGCAACCTTGCAACCGTCAGGGGCAACATTTGGCATGAAGATAAAAGAATGATTATAGTTTCACATAAAAAAGATGCAATAGGTTAATGGGTTAAAAACTGACTGAAAAAGAGCATAGATATATCTTTAAACTTACACAAGTAAATTTACTTACATTGTCATGTGGAAGAGCCATGTAAACTACTGATACTCCTATTATCCTGAAGTAAAACAGTCTGTAAAAGTAGGGTATATTGCAAAAATTACCGTGACAGGTATGCAACAGTATATTTTCTTGCAAGTTTTGATTGAATCGTTTTACACAGCTTGCAACATTATTTAAATCATATCGCAACAACTTTTTTATTCATAATTATGTGTCCCTGGTTTCACCCATACTAGACCAGGGCTCTGAAATGTCTGTACAAAGATACTCTTACCAAAAATATCCATTCTGATCTTGGTTTTACACACATAATTATCATTTTACAAGATAGCCATGCCAGATCAGGCTTAAAATTGCAATATCTGATATATGTCTTTTTCAAGTGACCAAAAAAGGTTCACCTCTTTTCCAGTATAAATGAACTTGTAATCTGGAGGCTGCAGGTTTGAGCTTCAATGGAAGCATTCGGTTTTGCATGGGAGTGTCCTTGGGCAAGCCACTTCAGAGCCCTAGCCTAGTACTAGTGAAGCCTAGGACATAGTACATGAATATGAGGGCTGTTGCCCTGATATGACTGCAATAATGCTGAAAACAGCACAAAACACCATTCAATGATTATTTCACAGTATGAGATATCATGTCAACAATCGAAGCTTCAATACAGCTTCATGTTTTCATGTACATGTATATAATATCAACTACATTTCGAAAAATTTGGTTCAAGCAACTTTGCAGCTGAAATATTTCATTTGCTTTCTGTATCTGAAAGGTCAATTTCCTGAATCCTTAGGCTGGTAAGCGGGTAACTAGCCTTTTGTAGACAGTATAGATCAAGACCAGACTGCATGTTCTGTGCAGTCTGATCTTGAATCTACACTGTCCAATACGGTGATATTAAATAAAAAAAAAAAGAACCTTTGACTGAAAGAGCCAAATTCAAGGTTTTACTATCGGCTTGAAAGTTTCTATTAATTAAGTTATTTAGCAGGTTAAGGGTTAATTCAGTGCTTTAACCCTTTACGAAACAATCCAGGGTTTTCTGTGGACTTTGTCATATGGGGGTCATTTGACCTCTATCAAATGAAGCCAAGAAGACATCCATCTTAATTTTAGGGGTCATTCAGAAAATCTGGGGGTCCCAATTCAAAGAAACAGGGATCAGGGAAAATCTCTTATATGCATTTTAGAGACCCTGTAGAAGAAAGCTTCTGAATACATAATGAGAAAAGGAAAACCAGCATTTTCTCCTTTTCAAAATGTTTTCTAGTCTTTCTAAGGCAAATTTTATCATTTGAGCCTCAGTATATCTTAAACTTTCCGCTCTGCCAATGCTCCCTTTTGGCAAGTTGAAAATTTTATAATCTGACAAAGGGCTAAAGGAAGAAATGGCTCAAGTGTGTGGGAGTGGGAAACCTGCATTGCCTATCAATTATTGCATGTGTCATTGTGCACGGATATGGTTATAATTCATCCTTAACCCTTTCCCAAACAAGCCCTGGTTTTCACGTGTCTGCAGTACAAATCTTTTGAAAACACTGTGGAAAAGGAGAAATTGCTCGTAACGAGAAATTTCTTCTTTTCCCAAAGTGTTTTCTACCCTTTTTGAGAACTTTCTGCCATTTTCATCAAATTTAAAATTGTCGTCTGCAAACTCTTTCAATTTAGACCAGTCCAAAATTTGTCGTTTGGGAAAGGGTTAAAGCAGGGTAGTCAATTCAAAAGAAGATGCCATGCCAAATCCCGCACCAAAAACACTGCTCCCTTTTCTCACAATGTTTATGTAAGGGTCTGCTGCAAAAGGACAACACAACGGGGATTTAACCCTTATCCTACTAAATAAAAGAAATGAAACTTTCAAGCCAATTTGGACAATTTAGATTTTGTCAAGTAAAAAACCCAAATCTTCCTATTTTAACTCTTTACCAAACAACAAAATTTTAGACTTGTCCAAAATCAAAGCATTTACAGACGACAAAATAAATGTGACTCAAAAATTGAACTTCTTGTTGGGAAGGATAGAAAACATTGTGAGAAAAGGAGAAAATGCTGGTTACCAGCATTTTCTCCTTTTCCCACAATGTTTTCAAAAGGCTTCTTTCTCAGGGTCGTCAAAACTCGGGATTGTGTGGTAAAGAGTTAAAGATATTTTTGGAGGAGAGATATCTACTTAAAGGACAGTGTAGATCCAAGATCAGACTGTACGTTAAGTGCAGTCTGATCTTGATCTACTCTGTCCGTAAAAGGTCAGTGAGTCGCGCTAAAATAGCATCCTTAGGGTTAAAACATACTAAGCCAAACAGATGACTCAAGTACACAGTCATGACCTTTGAATCCCTGATGTGATCATGCATGAAAAACCTGCGCTCCGCACATCTCCAATCAACTTGAGCGCATGTTTGAAATATTGCTAAAATCAGATCAGGGGTACAAGAGATTATGGACACAACAATATGACCGGTAGACCCACAAACTGCTGTAATGAAAATATAATGTTGCAACAAATAAATTTCAGATGGGAGACATAATCATTATGACTGAAAACTGAAATTTTTTGTATAGGAAACTTGAATGTACACAACCAAGAATGATAATTAACCCATTACCACACAATCCCGACTTTTAACAACCCTGAAGGAAAAAACTTTTGAAAATATTGGGGGGGAAAGGAGAAAACGCTGGTAACCAGCATTTTCTCCTTTTCTCACAATGTTTTCTACCCTTCCCAAAACAAATCGCAATGTCTGAGCCAAATTTGATTTGTTGTCTGCCAATCCTTTCAGTTTTGACCAGCATGAAATTTTGTTGTGCGGTAAAGAGTTAAGGGAGATAATTTGTCACATTTTAATATTAGTTATGAAAAAGTCATAGTTATTTCTCTTGATCACCGAGTCTAACTATCATAGCTTGTTATGAAGTAGATACAGTGTATAAGGTAATGTCATAGTAGCATTATTCTTCAATGGATAAAAATTTATCAAAAAGTGTAAAAGTGGTACGCCTAGCTGCTGTAGCACAGTCAGTAGCGTACAAGACACCATAGTTCAAATCCCCAGCTCGGCCAATTTCTTTTCAAGGATGTATGATAGTCATTGTGACAGGATTAATTCCTCTCACCACTGATCTTTGTTTCGACCATGGCTATCTGGTAAAGCAGCCTGTGGCTTGGGAAGACGATTGTTCAAACTTGTTTGCACATGCCATATTCTTCAAAAAGAGACCTGTCTGCTATGACAAATCACTTACTGTACAGGATAAATATTTATATGCAGTGCGTAAATTGCCGCTAAAACAGCAAGTGGAAAATGGCTATAGATTAATATGTCTGTAGAAAAACCAGGCCAGTTTTTTGCTACAAATTTCATTTAAATATAATAATTTCAAAAAGGAACATTAATTTTATACAAGAGGGCCATGATGGCCCTGTATTGCTCCACTGGCTTATAAATATAAACCATAAATACTAAACATTTCAATTCTGAGCCAAATGGTTTCAAAATAAAGACTTACAAAGTTTTCTCTGTAAAAGCCCATGTGAAAGTTGAGGCCCGCAGGGCAAAGCCATTTTTGATCCCAGAGCGATAATTACTTGAACCCTGGTCGAGGTCCACAAGATAAAGCCACATGCCATAATAATACAAGTCTATGCTGTATGGTTATAAATAAGGTGATTTTTAAGTTTCGTCCATATGAAGCCTCTGTAAAACATAAGATCCCTGATGGAAGGCTAATTTCAAAAAAAAAAAATCAAAAGTGATCCAGATTTGGTAGCCCTTGGGTTTGCAGTTAGGAGCAAAAGGATTTTTTGAATTTTCACCCTATAAGCATATGTTTATGACCAAATTTGGGAGTTCTTGGCCTTATGGCTAGTAACAAGATGGTTTCTGAAGTTTTCACTCGATAAACCCATGTAAAACTTGTGACCCCTGGTGCAGGGCCAAACTTGATCCTAGGGTTGTAACTTGGGCCCTCTTTGTAGTTGTCCACTAGATAGTGCTATAATTATGCAAAATTTGGTAGCCCTAAGCCTTATGGCTAAGATTTAAAAGTTTTCCCTATATAAGCCCATGTAAATCTTGTGAACCTTCCGCCCCCCCCCCCCCCAGCATGAGGCCAAATTGACCCCAGGACTGTAATTTGGGCACTTTTGGTAGACCCCCACTAGATCAAGCTAAATGCAAAATTTGGTAGCTCTAGGCCTTATGGCTAGGTACTGGAAGATTTCTTAAGTTGTCACTATGTATGCCCATGTAAAACTTGTGACCCCTGCAGCGGGGCCAATTTTGATCCCAAGGCTAAAATTTTGGCCTGCTTGGTAGAGGCCCACTAGATATAGCTACATGCAAAATTTGGTAGCTCTAGGCCTTATGGCTAGGTACTGGAAGATTTTTAAAGTTTTCTCTATATAAGCCTATGTAAAACTTGTGACCCCTGGGGCAGAGCCAGTTTTGACCCCATGGGGTATAATTTGAAGAAACATGATAGAGGTCTACTACATAAAGCTACATACCAAATTTGGTAGCCCTAGGCCTTATGGTTTCAGACAAGAACATTTTTAAAGATTTCCAATATTTTTCAGTTTTGTTGCCATGGCAACCAGAGTTTTTGAAGGAATCAAATTCTTTCAAGAAATTCTGAAGAGGACTATGGCAGGATCATTTCTGTGAAGTTTCATGAAAATTGGATGGGTAATTTCAGAGAAGAAGATGTTTGAAATAAAAGTTAACGCACGGACGGACGCACAGACGCATGACGGACACCGGGCCATGACATAAGCCCGCTGGCCTTCGGCCAGTGGAGCTAAAAAACCATTGTTTACTGCAAATCTCTGCATGCAGTTTCTAAATATAGACATGGGGAAAACCGGGATAAGTGCAACAAACTGACAACAAAAATAACATGCCCACCATGCTGGGCTAATACCAGGGCTATTTCCATAGCTTATGGAGGCTATGTTTATAAATGACTGGTGCACAGGTTATATCCTACCTAACCATGGCTGGATGAATCTTACAAAAATTGGTAGGTTTTAGTAGGTCAACATATAATTTTATTTTGAAATTTGCTGCATCAAATTGACACCTTGAAAAGTAGTCTGGTTACGTGCCAACAATGAATGTCCAAATCAAGTAGTTAAGTATTTGAAAAATGGGACCTATCAGAAGATAATATCATGCAAAGTACTGGCGAAGTTTAGACTGCATGAAAACCAATCTATGGATTCTGTGCAGTCTCTCCTTTCCCTACAATTTCCCGAAAAGGTAGTTGGGGAGGCCAACAACTCGATGGACCAAAGTCCAAGGCTTGTTTCAGGTATATGAAAAAACACAGGTACACACCTGTACCTGGTAACTAGAATTTCTCCTTTTCTTGCCATGTTTTTTACCCCTCCAAAAACAAATTCCCAACACCGAGTCACATTTATTTTAAGGTCTGCAAATACTTGCATTTTAGACCAGTCTAGAATTTTGTCATTCGGTCGAGTTAAACTTTTAACCCTTTCCCAAACGACAGATTTTGGACGGGTCCAAATTGAAAGAGTTTGCAGACGACAATTTTAAATTTGATGAAAATGGCAGAAAGGTCTCAAAAAAGGTAGAAAACACTGTGGGAAAAGGAGAAATTGCTCGTTACGAGCAATTTCTCCTTTTCCTACAGTGTTTTCAAAAGACTTGTACTGCAGACACGTGAAAACCTTGGCTTGTTTGGGCAAGGGTTAAATCATTAGAAACACATTTTAAGACTTGTCCAACTTGAAAGCATTTGTGGATGGCAAATTGAATGTGATTCAAGTTTTTGTAATGGTCGAAACATTGTGGGAACAGAACAAAATTCTGATATCCGGTATTTTCTTTTTTCCCACAATATTTTCAGAAATGCTTTTTTCCCAGGATCATTAAATCACAGGAAAATATGTAACAAAATATTACCGGTACACAGTATTGATTGGTTACTAGCATTTTCTTCTTTTCCCACAATGTTTTCAAAGAGCCTCTTTCACAAGGAGACAAAATTTGAGAATTGTACAAAATAAGCATCTGCAGACAACAAATCGACACAAACGATTGGATTTGTAATTAATCCAGAGGAAACTAGAACTGTCGCAAAGCCGAGAAATACCCCTCCCCCCACTTTGTCACTGAAGCAGGCTTTAAGCAGGATTATCACAGAACAGAAATGATCTTCAAAGCAAAGATCACCAGTGACCTTGACCTTTGACCCATGCGACCTAAAAACAATAAGGCACCTTCTTAGGTCATGAGCATAAAGTTTCAGGGTCCTAGGTCAAACGGCTTTTGAGTTAGAGCATGGAAACAAAAAAGTCTACAGATGGATGGATTGATGGACTGATGGACAGACAGAGTAAAACCAGTATACCCCCCCTCCCCTACTAAGTAGGTGGGAGGAAGGGGGTATAAAAAATACTGGCATATTCTCCCTTTTCCATGCTGCTTTCAAATGCTCTGTCAGGGTCATAAAAACATAGATCATTTTGTAAATGGTTAAATCTGAATGAGAAAATTGCTCTCTGAAAAGGGGGTAGAAAGCATCTGCACAAAGTATCTACTCCAGTCATCTTGTGCAGGCTGACCTGTGTCAAAACCTTTTGCTATTGGTCAATTTTCTGCATGTCAAAGGACCATTCTACCTCATGATTTGGTTGGTTGTTAGACAAAATGGATTTATGGACCATTTATTATGTGGTGACTCGCTCAGTAGTATACATTATGGAGATGCATTTAAGCCCCTTTTGCCACAGCATGGCTCACATCTTTCAATTGCAATTGCCTGCAGCTAGCCTGTGCTAAACAGTGCATAAGCTTACCTCTTAACTCTTTATCAGATAAAATTTTAGCCTTGTCCAAATCGAAAGCATTTGCAGACAACAATTTCAATGTGGCTTAAATGGTGCAATTTTTCTCTGAGAGGAATGAAAACATTGTGGGAAAAGGAAAAAATACTGGTAACCAGCATTTTCTCCTTTTCCCACAATGTTTTTAAAAGGCTTCTTTCCCAGGGGCATTAAAAGGCGGCATTGTGCGGTAAAGAGTTAACTTCATGTAGATAATGCGTTACAATCAATTTCACTATTTGCACAATGTTTTTTCTGTTCCAGGTGTTAGACACCACTTTAATCAGTATTTCAGTCACACTACCATGAGAGTTGCCAAGCCCCGTAGCTCAGTCAGTAGCGTACAAGACTTGAGAACAGGTCACTGGTTCTATCCCCGGCTCGGCCAATTTCTTTCCGAGGATTGATGATAGTCATCGCAACAGGATTCATTCCTCTCTCACCGCTGACCATTGTTTCGACGATGGTTTTGTGGGAAAGCAGCCAGTGGCTGGAAAGAATATTGTGCGGAGTAGTGGTAACAGAGACTCCAGGAAAGCATGGATAGGTGCCCTGGCAGCCGCAATATAACTTACATAATGTTGAAAACGGCGTTAAACACCATGAAATCAATCAATCAACCAACCATCAGAGTTCACTGACATGTTGCCAAGCACTAGTAGCTTACAGTTCGAATCCCCAACTTGGAAATTTTCTTTGTGCGAACTGATGATAGTCATTGCAACAGGGTTCATTCCTCTCTCACCGCCGATCATTGTATCAATGATAGTTACGTGGAAAAGCAGCTCTGTGGCTTTGAAAGAATTGCTAAGTACTGGTAAAAGAATCTCCAGGAAAGCATGGAGATATAACTGAAATAATGTTGAAATTGGCATTAAACGCCATACAATCAAGCAATCCATCGATCACTGACATGTCTTGCAGCACGTTGCCATAGTTTCACTACAACTAGGCTTGGGCCATTCAGGCTCTGGCTTTAACCCTTCCCAAACAACAAATTTTGGACTGGTCCAAATTGAAAGAGTTTGCAGACGACAATTTTAAATTTGATGTAAATGGCAGAAAGTTCTCACAAAGGGTAGAAAACACTGTGGGAAAAGGAGAAATTGCTCGTTATGAGCAATTTCTCCTTTTCCCACAGTGTTTTCAAAAGACTTGTACTGCAGACACGTGAAAACCAGGGCTTGTTTGGGAAAGGCTTAACTCTACCAAATGACAAAATTTTGGAATGGACCCAATTGAAAGCATTTGCAGACCACAAATTAAATGATGCTAAAATGGTGATTTCTGCCTGTGATAGGTTAGAAAACATTGAGGGAAAAGGAGAAAATGCTGGTTACCAGCATTTTCTCCTTTTCCCACGATGTTTTCAATGCCTCCTTTTTCAGGGTTGTTAAAACTCGGGATTGTGTGGTAAAGGGTTAAGGAAATGCCCTTGTGATAAGCATAGAGTTGAATTAGAACTACCAATTTAAAAGTCCATTACTTAACCCTTACCCTGCTATAGAAGTTAAATAAAACTTTCAAGCCGATAGTAAAATCCCAAATTTAATAATGTTATTTTAAACTTATTTTTTGTAGAACAATATCTTCGTATCAGACAGTGTAGATCCAAGGTCAGACTGCATGTTCTGTGCAGTCTGATCTTGATCTATACTGTCCAAAAAAGGTCAGTGAGTCACGCTTAGCAGCTTAAGGGTTAAAATCTTTACTAAATGAATTTTAGACTTGCCCCGATCCATTGCATTTGCAGAAAACAAGTATGGCTACAATGGTAGAATTGTCTAATGCAAGAGTAGAAAACATTGTGGGAAAAGGAGAAAATGGTGGTTACCAGCATTTCTCCTTTCTCCAAAATGTTTTCAACATTTTTCATGGGAGAAATTGACCCTTAGCCTAGGCTGCGCCCCATGTTTGATGATTGTTTCTGTAATTTCTCAAGGTCAGGAAGGTCTGAAAATTGCACATAGAGACAAGGGTTTTCCCTCTTTATCACTTGACAATTTTCAGACCTGTTCATGTTTAAAAGTGTTTGGAAACAACAAATTTAATATGATTAAAATGACAGGAACATTGTAGAAAAAGGAAGAAATGCTAGTTACCAGTGTTTAAAAGCCTTATTCCATTGGGTCATTTGAACACAAGATTGTGTGGGAAAAAGATTATGGATATGCAGACACTGTATCATAATGCAGTACAGGTGAACTCATCTTAGTGCAAAATAACATCAAACCGGGTCATTATAGACAGTTTACACATTATCATTCTGACAGATGTACCAAGCAGCTGAAATACTTCTTTATCTTATCCCTTTACCACACAATCCTGACTTTAAACGACCCTGAAAGAAACAGCTTTTGAAAACATTGTGGGAAAAGGAGAAAATGCTGGTAACCAGCATTTTTTCCTTTTCCCACGATGCTTTCTACCCTATCAAAAAGAGAAACCATCATTTTAGCAACATTTTATTTGTCATCTGCAAATGCTTTGAATTTGGTCCATTCCAAAATTTTGTCGCTTGGTAAATGGTTAAGACAAATCGTTATAGATCTACTTATCCATTCTGGAAGCATTTTGTATACAACAAACTAAATGTTGCTCAAATAATATGGTCCATACTCACCAACCATTCTTGAGAACATTCTTTGTCTTATTCTTTAAGATTTTCTAAATTTGGAAGTAACACGAGTTCTGATTGGCTAAAGGAATCTTCTAAAGAATAGTTGGTGAATATAGACCATATGATTTCCCTTTGAAAGATTAGAAAACATTTTGGGAAAAGAAGAAATGATTGTTAATACCAGCATTTGCTCCTTTTGCCAACAATCTTTCAAAAGCTGTCCTCCTCAGGGTTGTAGAAATACAAGGCTTAAAACCAGGGTCCATATTCACCAACCGTTCTTAGTTTCCACTTAAAATATAGACTTATTCTAGATTTAGAAAGTAACACATCTTCTGATTGGCTAAACCAAACCATTTGAGCCATGCTTTGTGAAAAGGGGTCTTAATGCATCTGCGAAACGTATCGATCCAGGTCAGCCTGTGCAATCCGTGCAGGCTGACCTGGGCCAAAACTTTTAGCTATCAGTCAATTTTCTGTGTGCTCCAGGGCCATTCTATCTCATGATTAAGTCCGTTTTTAAATAGAGTGGCTATTACGGATCCATAATTATGTGATGGCTTGATAGGTATAATGTATCACAGAGATGCATTAAACCCCTTTTTGCCAGAGCATGGTTCATTTAGTTTAGCCATTTAGGAGTGGCGTTACTTTCAATTTTAGAAAAATTCTTGAGAATAAGACTAAGAATGTTCTTATGAGTGTTTGGTGAATATAGACCCTGGAGGTTGCTGGTTTGATTCCCAAGCCTGGTCATTTTCTCTCTGAGGATTAATGGTTAAAGAGGAACTCCAAGAAGAGCATAGATAGGTGCACGGGCCACTGTAATATAACTTGAATAATGTTGAGCAAACATATTGTAAAACATAATTATTAGGACTGATTGGTAAAGGAGTAATAAGCTTCTTGCTAGGATATGTTTCTTTTTGTGCGATAAGCAAAGTTCACCGTCTGTTTACACATAATCTTAGTACTCGAAAACCCGCTTATAGATTATTGTACTGTGTAAACTGACTGTGACCTTTAGCTGAGTGCAAAATATTGGTTATATATACCATAGATCTAGGATGTGTAAACTGTCCAGGGCCTTATGACCTAACCTAGTGCTCGAAAACTTACCTGTGAACATATTGCCTCAATGAAACCATTGGTCAAAATGTCCAGAACAGTGTCATGACTTTTTCAGTCAAGTGAATTTTCAAGTAAACTTCTGACCAAAGATGCTTTGATGAAATGAGAGGTGTCCTGGGAAATGGAAGCTTAGAGCAAGCATACTTGACAGCATAATAGGAAGCAAGTCACTGTACTATGGATCCATTTTGTTCAAAAACAGCTGAACCACGAGGTGGAATGGCCCTTTCACAAGCACTGAATTTAGATCTAACATTTAGCAAAAACTGTCGTTGTGCAGTTTGCTCAGGCTGGCATGAGTCTATTTCTGCAGTTGCATTAACTCTTTATCAAACAACAATATTTTAGACTGGTCCAAATTGAAAGCAGTTGCAGACGACAAAATAAATGCGACTGAAAAATTGAAATTCATTTTGGAAAGGGTAGAAGACATTGTGTGAAAAGGAGAAAATGCTGGTTTCCAGCATTTTCTCCTTTTCCCACAATCTTTTCAAAAGGCTTCTTTCTCAGGCTCGTTAAAAGGCAGGATTGTGTGGTGAAGGGTTAAACCACCTTTCCATATACTAGTGCATGGCCCTTGTGTTTTTGATATAAAAGAAAGGTCAAACTTTAACTTTGCTCACCAAGGCAGGTTCCTTGGTCACTCTCTCAATGTCAGGTAGCACTGAGCTGTGCAGCCATAAAAGGAAATCCAACCATTTAAAATTTTAGCCAATCCCTTGTGATAATTTCAGTGTTTCAAACATGCTCCTGTAAACTACCAGTATAAATCTTGTATGCAAAGGCATGATGTGGAATCATCTGGTGGAAAATTGTGGGGTTGTTTGAGTACAAGTAACAACAATATTTATTTACCAGTATTCTTTTTGTGCTCAACTGAGACTTGGTTGCTTAACTCTTTACCACATGAGCAAAATTTTAGACTGGTCCAAATTCAAACCATTTGCAGACGACAAAATAAACATGACTGAAAAATTGAAATTTGTTTTGGGAGGGTAGAAAACATTGTGGGAAAAGGAGAATAGGCTGGTCACCAGCATTTTCTCCTTTTCCCAAAATGTTTTCAAAAGGCTTCTTTTAAAGGGTTGTTAAAAGTCAGGATTGTGTCATAAAGGGTTTAGTGGACAGTGTAGACCAAGATCTGACACTATAAAATGTGCAGTCTGATCTTGGATCTATACTGTCAGGTCCTTTCCTAAAATATTGACAAAAACAGCCTTAAATTGCAATTAGATCTGCACATTTAGTACTCAAGTGAAAATGTCTATTTTGTTTATTTAACAGCACTACAAGGGTTGAACTTCAAATGCGTAGCATCCATAACATACAATACGCAAATGCGTAATGTAGCAAAAAATTGGGAGAAGCGAAACTGTCTTTTATCACTTAACCCTTTCCCAAACGACAAATTTTGGACTGGTCCAAATTGAAAGAGTTTGCAGAAGACAATTTTGAATTTGGTGAAAATGGCAGAAAGTTATCAAAAAGGGTAGAAAACACTGTGGGAAAAGGAGAAATTGCTCGTTGCGAGCAATTTCTCCTTTTCCCACAGTGTTTTCAAAAGACTTGTACTGCAGACATGTGAAAACCAGGGCTTGTTTGGGAAAGGGTTAACAGAACAACTCTATCATCATAAAGAAGCCTAAAACTGCTACAAAAAGAGAAAATTTCCAACTGACAGACAAAAGCAAAATATTTTCATTTCATCCTATTTCTTTCAGTGGTAAAATCTCACTTCCTGATACAGTGAGATCAAGATCAGACACATTCTGTGCAGTCTGATCTTCATTATCACTGTCCCTAAAAGCGCACTGGATTGCATTAAGAATGATTGAATTGATTGAACGATGTTTTACGCCACTTTGAACATCATTTCAGTCATATTACGCCAACAGCTCACATATTCACATATTTCCTGGGTTCCATCAGTACTAGCTAGGGCTCTGAAGTGTCTTGCCCACGGACACCCCCACGAAAAACCGAGTGGATCCAGTGAGACTAAAATCCGGGGCCTCCAGGTTATGAGTCCTACATTTTACCACTGAGTCACGCAGGACCCACACTATTAAGGGTAAAAAATCACTTCTGATTTGGAATGTGTAATGACTCTGAACCCCTGGCTACATCCCTGAACTTAATCAAACGTTTTCCACTGCAGCCAAGATTTAAATGCCAGAATTTGGAAGACATGGCATGGCTCTTTGTCCAGAGACTCTGTGATGCTTCATAGCTCCACCCACTTTATTTCATAAGTGTTGCTTTTGTGCCCACAGGGCCATGAAAACAAGAGATTGTTTGGTAAAAGGTTTATATAATCTTTTAACCCTTTACCACACAATTCCACACTGAAATGACCCCAAGGAAGAAGATTCTTGCAAATATTGTGAGAAAAGGAGAAAATGCTGATAACCAGCATTTTCTCCTTTTTCCTACAATGTTTCCTAACCTTTCAAAAATAATAGTCAAAGTTCGAGTCAAACTGAATTTGTTGTCTACAAATGCTTTAAATTTGGACTAATCTAAAATTTTGCCAGTTGGCAAAGAGTTAACGCTTTACCACACGCCAAAACTTTAGACTTGTCCAAATCGAAAGCATTTGCAGACGACAATGGAAATGTGGCTCAAGTGATTGAATTTGTCTTTGATAGGGTAGAAAACATTGTGGAAAAAGGAGAAAATGCTGGTTACCAGCATTTTCTCCTTTTTCCACAATGTTTTCAAAAGGCTTCTTCCTCAGGGTCGTCAAAATTCGGGATTGTGTGGTAAAGGGTTAAATAATTTGACAACTTAAGCGGGGTACTTGAGGGCCCTGGCACAGTGCTTGTCAAACCCAGGACACTTGTTATTATGAAGAAGGTAAATGTCACCGTGATAAGACTGAATTAACGTTGAAAGTGGCATAAAACAGCATGCAATCAATCAATCAGTGCAATACCCAAAGATCACAACACTGTACTTAAATTACCTTATAGTCGCTGTCCTGGAGGCAATAATCCTTTCACTTTTCACTCAACATGATCCGATATCCATGAAAACTTGGTGCTTGTACATATACAACTCCTACTTGTCTGTTAGCCTAGAAAAGTAAATAATGGACAAAACATGACTAAAAATATCATGGTTCACATTTATATTTCAACCCTTAACACAGCTTTTGCTGCTACTGTTGCCCTTCCAGCCAATGTAGATCAAGATCAGACAACATAAAATGTGCATTATGATCTTGGACCTACAGTGACTGTCCACTTTGCAAAGAATGCTGCAAAAGAGAAACCTTGATATTACAATCATTTAGGCCTTCTTTTCCTGACTGAAAGTGTTTGTAAGGTTTAGTTGGTGCTCTAACGTCAAACACTTACCAACTGTAGGAATAATAACTCTTAAAATGCCTGTCACAACTTTGTGGCCAGAGTATATCAAGATCAGACTTGAACAAACTGTGCAGTATGATCTTCGATCTACACTTCTGCTTTGATGAAGTAACACAGACTAAAGAAATGAAATTGCAGTTTTTTTTTTTCTTAATCTCACTTCAAGACTGAAAATGTTAGATTTATTTGGTGCTTTCAGGGTTAACCTTTCAACTGTTAAAGCGGGCTTTGGAGATTTTTATAATGATAACACTTCAAAACTGTTTCATTACTGAATTTAGTAAGGCAACTGACTACATCTATAAAGAAGAAAGAGAAATGTAAGAAAACAATTCAAATGACATTTCCATAAGGTGTAGCCTCTTTGGGTATTTTTAGGCTTTCAAAGGTAAATTTCTCATATGGCAGGCTTGTGGAAATGTCTCATGATCAATAACATGTGCCAGTTACTTGGATCATATCAACCCTTTACCAGACGACAAAATTTTAGCCTTGTCCAAACTGAAAGCATTTGCAGATGACAATTTCAATGAGGCTCAAATGGTACAATTTTTCTTTGGTAGGGTAGAAAACACTGTAGAAAAAGAAGAAAATGCTGGTTAGCAGCATTTTCTCCTTTTCCAGCAATGTTTTTAAAAGATTTCTTTCCCAGGGGTGTTAAACTGCTGTATTATGTGGTATAGGGTTAAAATAATTATAATGATACCATATCATTCTGCTCTCATAAAAATAGGCGAAGTCCCCAACTCTCTACCACATGACAAAATTTTAGCCTTGTCTGAATTGAAACCATTTGCAGACGACATATTAAACGGAACTCAAATGATGGAATTTGCATCTGAAAAGGTGGAAAACATTGTGAAAAAAGGAGAAAATGATGGTTACCAGCATCTTTTTTCTTTTCCTGTGTTTACAGGAGTGTCCTTTCTCAGGGTCATTAAAATTTAGGATTGTTTAGTACAGAGTTAAATGCCGAAACTGCATCTTTACATTGACTGTAACTGTCCAGTTTTTTTAACGCTCCCAAGCAAAAAAGAAATGCATATTTAGAGCAGTATTTTATACTTTACGTTGTTTTGAAAAGTTAAAAACTGTTGTGGGAAAAGGAGATGCTGGTAACCAGCATTTTCTCCTCTTCTTGATGTTTCTGAAATCCTTCTCCCTTAACTCTTTACCACACGACAAAATTTTGGGCTACACCAAATTGAAAGCATTTGCAGATGACAAATTGAGATTGGCTCAAATGATGATTTCTGTCTTTGATATGGTAGAAAACATTGTAGGAAAAGGAGAAAATGCTGGTTACCAGCATTTTCTCCTTTTCCCACAATGTTTTCAGAAGGCTTTTTCTTCAGGGTCGTTAAAACTCAGGATTGTGTGGTAAAGGGTTACGGTGTTTACCAAGCACTGGATTGTTTGGTACCAAATCAGGCCTAAAGCAGACTTAATCCTTTACCGTGCAATCTTTTAATCACCCTGAAGAAAAAGGCTTTTGAAAACATTGTGGGAAAAGGAGAAAAAGCTGGTAACCAGCATTTTCTCCTTTTCCTACAATTTTTTCTATCCTTTCAAGGATAAATTTTCTCATATGGGCCACCTTAAAATTGTCATCCACAATTTCTTCCAATTTGAATCAGTCTGAAATTTCGCTGTTTGGTAAAGAGTGAAAAGGAATTTGATCTTTTACCAGTCTTGTGTTTTGATGACCACAAGGAAGGAGACTATTGAAAACACTGTAGGAGAAGGCATTCTTGTCCTTTCCCACAATGCTTGTGACCCTTGCAAACACAAATTCAACCATCTGATCCATATTTATTGTCTTCTGCTGTTGCTTTGAATTTGGACCAGTCTAAAATTTTGTTGTCTGGTGAAGAGTTAGAAGTAAACCACTGAACCAGGATTTAGTTCTCTGGGCAAACATTCTTGGTCATGATCAGACTGCACAGAATGTAAAGTATGATCTTGACCTACACTGATTGCTTTTTTGCCAGATATTCTGACACAAACATTTTCAAACAGATATAGATATACATGTTTATTACTTACTATAGTCCATTCTATCTATTAACCCTTTATCACATAATCCCGAGTTTAAAACCTCGAAAAGATTGCTTCTGAAAACATTGTGGAAAAGGAGAAAATGCTGGTAACTAGCATTTTCTCCTTTTCCAACAATGTTTTCTACCATATCACAGACTAATCCCATCATTTGGGACACATTTACTTTGTCGTCTGCAAATGCTTTCAATAAAATTTTGTTGTTTGGTACAGAGTTATGCAGTTCAAAGGTAATTTTTGGTGTGCAATAGACATTTTTCATCTGGTCGAACCTAAATATTGCCAAATCTAAGCTGTTTAATTCCCACTACCTCTGCTATGCAACAGTTCATACCGAATGTTATGAATCGCGCTGAGTTGTTAAAACAAAATACATCCGAACTATCCAAAAACTAGGTCAGTTTCATTCACTTTACTGAACCAAAATATTGATTAGTTTTTGGTCACAACACAGAAGTCTATAAGGTTTGTTTCCTATAAATAGACACAAAAAAGTCATGTGACATTCAGCTAAAAAAAGAGTGGATTAACCTCATCCAGTGGCAGAATAGCAGACGACATCTCCAATATTTAAAAGGAAGTCAAACTTTTACATGTCAGTAGATGATTTCAAAGCTGCAAAAACATGGACCACCAACATGTGTTAATGTACATGTAAAACATTGTGGCAAGAGTAAATTGCTCTTTACTCTTCACCAAGTGACAAAATTTTAGACTGATCCCAAATGAAAGCATTTGCAGATGACAAATTTAATGTGGCTCAAATGATGAAATTTGTCCTTAATTGGGTAGAAAACATTGTGGGAAAAGGAGAAAATGCTGCTTACCAGCATTTTCTCCTTCTCCCACAATGTTTTCAAAAGCTTTCCACCCCAGGGTCCTTAAAGGTCGGTATTGTGTGCTAAAGGGTTAAAGAACATCCTTTGCCACAATGTTTTTGAAGGCAGTCTGCTACAAGCCAAGAAATATCATCTGCAGGAGTTAGCGCATTACCACACAATGCCGACTTTTAAAGACGCTGAATAAGGTAGCTTTTGAAAACATCATGGGAAAAGGAGGAAATGCTGGTAACCAGTATTTTCTCATTTTCCCACAATGTTTTCTAACCTTCCAAAAAACAAATATCATGTATTGATTCACATTTAGTCATCTGCAAATACTTTCAATTTGGACTCGAGCAAAATTTTGTCATCTGGTAAAAAAGTTTACTCTTTCACTGCCAAAGGCAACTTACATAATTTTTGCAGACAGTGTAGATCAGGATCAGGCTCCACAGAATGTAAAGTCTAATTTTGAATCTACACCATCTGCTACCTGGCATTATATTTTTAACAATATCATTTTCAACACTTTACGAAATAACAAAATTTTAGCTTTGTCTAAAAACTGTTTACAGATGTACAATTTTATAGGACTTACAAACAAAAGTTTTGAGGACAGTGTAGTGTATTATAAAACCGCTTTATTTTTGTACAAGATAAAATATTTCATAGATGATATAACCTGCAACACAACATACACTAAAATAATTTAAATACAATATTTACAAATTAATGTTTCCAAAGTCTGCTTTTTGATAAATGTAACATACTAATACCTGTACGAGAATAATTATTTCAGTATGTTTACTTTGTTTTGAATCTTGCAAATAATGACGTTTTCTTGTTAGTTCTGCTGTTTTCGGAGAAAATTTTTAGTACTGCCATAGCCCTGGTGACGTTATTTTGACATTTTATGATATCTCTGTTATCACTGAAGTAATTTACAGCAAACTTGGACAAGTTGTTAACTATCATAGATGGAACCTATACAACAAGGGCATGTAACTGTCAAAGTATTTTTGACACAGTTATGTCCCTTTTTCAACTTAGTTTTCACTGAAAATCAAGCAATTGCAGCCGCATGTTGGCACCCCCTTGCAGTGCTCTTGTTTTACTTCATTATGTCTAGCTCTTAACCCTTTACCACAAAATCCCGACTTTTAACGACCCTATGAAAGAAGCCTTTAGAAAACATTGTTGGAAAAGGAGAAAATGTAGGTAACCAGCATTTTCTCCTTTTCCCACAATTTTTTCTACCCTTCCCAAAACAAATTTCAATTTTTCATTCACAATTTTTCATTCCCACTTATTGTATTGTCTGCAAATGCTTTTAATTTTAGAGTAGTCTTATATTTTGTCATTTGGGAAAGAGTTAACTCTTTTCAACAGATAAATATCATAAAAATTCTATTTAGCATTAGCTGACAGCCTATCAAAATTAATGTCTCTCAAATTAATATTATGGGATTATGTCTGTAAAAGAGTACTACAGATAACAGTGTGGGAAAAGAAGGAAATGGTGGTTGCACACATTTTCTCCTTTGCTGTTTGGTAAAGGGTGAAATTTCTACATAAATGAAATGTACATACTAAAAGCTTTATGTAGCTTCTCAGGACATGCAAAAACTAGTGTATTATGGTCTTTCATCGCTCCACTTGCAGTGGGCCACAATTCAGGTATTGGGGTGACATTTATCTGTCAGATGTTTAATCTATGACATATTTCATAAAAAAAAAAAGGTTGGCTAGCAACTGACATATTTTTTCCCATACAAACATGAGGTTGAAAAAGTAGGCATGCAGTTTTTCCTTGATTTGAGCCACATTTAATATCGTCTGCAAGTGAGCCATACTCTGGCAAAAGGGAGCTTAAGTCTTCACCACACAACAAAAATGCAGACTTGTCCAAATTGTCCAAACTGAATGCATTTGCATACGACATTTTAAATATGGCTAAAATGATGAAATTTGTCTTTTATAGGGTAGAAAACATTGTGGGAAAAGGAGAAAATGCTGGTAACCAGCATTTTCTCCTTTTTCCCACAATGTTTTCAACCCTTCCCGAAACAAATTTCAATTTTTCAATCACATTTATTCTGTCGTCTGCAAATGCTTTCAATTTGGACCAGTCCAAAATTTTGTTGTTCGGTAAAGAGTTAACCCTTAACCCTATACCAAACAATCCCTGGTTTTCACGACCCTGGGAAAGAAGACTTTTGAAAACATTCTGGGAAAAGGAGAAAATGCTGGTAAACAGCATTTTCTCCTTTTCCCACAATGTTTTCTACCCTATCGGAGGGCTTAAGCTCATTTGTACCAATTTTGAATTTGTCGTCTGCAGAAGTTTTGAATTTGAAAGAGTCGAAAATTTGCCGTTTGGGAAAGGGTTAAAGCACCAAATAAACCCAACGGAAATTTTCATTCTAGAATACAACCCACATAATCGCAAATTCATGACTGGCTTTTGTCTTACTGTTTAAGTAACCTAAAGTGGACAGTGTAGATCAAAGATAAGACTGCACGTTTGTGCGGTCTGATCTCGATCTACCCTTTTCACTTTAACCCTTTCCCAAACAAGCCCTGGTTTTCACGTGTCTGCAGTACAAGTCTTTTGAAAACACTGTGGGAAAAGGAGAAATTGCTCGTAACGAGCAATTTCTCCTTTCCCACAGTGTTTTCTACCCTTTTTGAGAACTTCCTGCCATTTTCATCAAATTTAAAATTGTCGTCTGCAAACTCTTTCAATTTGGACCACTCCAAAATTTGTCGTTTGGGAAAGGGTTAAGGGTTATCTTTTGACAAGTCTTACATTTGTGACTAACATCAGTCTGTGCCCGCTGAATGATGGGATTTGTCTTAAGCCTATACTACAGGTCAAACTTTTAAAACTGTCAATATTGAAAGAATTTACAGACAAGTTCAAATGTTTTTCAAATGATAGTACTTGTCCTGGAAAAGGTAGGAAACATTGCGGGAAAAGAAGAAAATATTAGTTAACAGCATTTTCTCCTTTTCACACAATGTTTTTAAAAGGCTTCTTTCTCAAGGTTTTTAGAACTCTGGATTTTGTGGAAAAGGGCTACCCTTTACCAAACAATAATAACATTTCTGACTCGACTATATTGAAGGCACTGGCAGACGACAAATTAAATGTGGCTAAAATGACAATATCTGTCTTTGATAGGGTAGAAAACAATAACTGGTTACCAGCATTTTCTCCTTTTCCCACAATGTTTTCAAAAGGCTTCTTTCAAGGGGTCATTAAAACTTGAGATTGTGTGGTAGAAGGGTTAAGTCAAAGGGTAAGAAAGTAACATGTTGGAAAATTGCCTTAACATTGACTTAGCTGTCATATGATTAACCCTTTACCAGACGACAAAATTTCAGCCTTGTCCAAATTGAAAGCATTTGCAGATGACAATTTCAGTATGGCTCAAATAGTGCAATTTTCCTTTGATAGGACAGAAAACATTGTGGGAAAAGGAGAAAATGGTGGTTACCAGCATTTTCTCCTTTTCCCACAATGTTTTCAAAAGGCTTCTTTCCCAGGGGCGTTAAAAGGCGTCATTGTGCGGTAAAGGGTTAACTCTTTACCAGACAACACAAGTTCAGATTCTCCAAAAGAGAGCCTATTAAATGAGGTCAAATTAACAAAATTAATGAAACTTGTATTTGAACAGGAAGAGAAACTTGTGGGAAAAGAAAAAAATGCTGGTTACCAGCATTTTCTCCTTTTACCATAGTGTTTTCAAAAGCCTTCTTTTTCGGAGCCGTTAAAACTTAGAATTGCTTGGTAGAGGATTAAGTTGTCACTGGAAGACAAAAATCAATGAAGGCTGCCGACAAAATTATAGGTTTCACTCTTCCTGTCTCTTGGACACTCAAGAATTACCACTGTCAGCAAAATCCCACACTTCCATGACAAGTCTGAGTGTTGTTAAACTCTACAAAAAGCATTTGGGCAAGCCCCAATAGCCAAGTTGGTAGCTACAGGACTTGAGACCAGGTTGCAGCTTGCTGGTTCCAATCCCAAGCTCTGCCCATTTCTTTCCGAGGATGCGTGATGGTCACTGTTACTGGGTTCACTGACCTCTCTGAAGGATTTGCTCATATTAGAAGCATTTGCAGATGAAAAATGAAAAGTGGCTAAATTGATAGGATTTATTTTTGAAAGGATAGAATACATTATGTGAAAAAGAGAAAATGCTGGTACATGCACAAGTATTTTCTCTTTCTCCCTACAATGTTTTCAGAAGCCTGCTTCGTCAGTGTCCTCAAAACATGGGGGCTGTATCAAAAAGATTGGCTCTTTGCCTAATGACAAAATTTTAGACTAGTTCAAATTCAAAGCATTTTGCAGACAACAAACCCGACACAAAAATTATTTTTTGTTTTGAGAAGGGTAGAAAACTGTGTGAAAAAGAGAAAATGCTGGTTCCCATAATGTTTTCAAAAGGCTTTTTCCTCAGGGTCATTAAAAGTCTGGATTGTGTGGTAAAGGGTTAAGGAAAATCTGTTCTTTATCAAACTTACATCAACAATTAAAGACCACAGAGATTAAGTTCCATACATCGTGAAATTAGAGGGAGGGGATGCTGAGAAAATGATAAACCCTTTACCGCACGAGAAAACGGTAAACTTGTCCAAATTGAAAGCATTTGCAGGCAACAAAATAAGTGTGACTCAAAAATTGAAATTTGTTCTGGGAAGGGTAGAAAACATTGTGGGAAAAGGAGAAAATGCTGGTAACCAGCATTTTCTCCTTTTCCCACAATGTTTTCAAAAGCATTCTTTCTCACGGTCGTTAAAAATCGGGATTGTGTGGTAAAGGGTTAATCCGTGAACAAAAAGCCATATATGCCTGCTGTCATGCAATCCGCAGGACTTGGCCATCTATGACTCCAAGGTCAAAAGTTGATACAGTGTTACTGTGGGTTGCGATAAATAAAATCTTTTGATTTGCTGTAAGCATTGAGCTTTCTGGATACTAGACATATAAACTTTTCACGTATTGCCTACTTCACTCAACTGATCCTGATCTTTATTTTGAATATATAAGTAGGCATATACATGTAAACAGATCTCGGACTATTATTCGGGAAGTTTAGTTTGCATTTGCTGAAGTTACGGAAGACTTGAGCATGTTCTCATACGTACACTACTTATATACACAGGTAAGCACATGAATTCGCACAAACCGCGAAAAACATTTCCGTGACCATTCTGGCAGCCCCATTGGATGCCGATGGTAAAAGTATAATCTTAATTTATGTAAATGATGTTGACCTGGGTAAGGTTAAATGATCTGGGCAATAGCATCTGTAATTCATGTGGCTCCCATTCCAGGGCCATCTTTGACCCCAAGGAGATAATTTGAATAATTTTGATACAGGATCATTACAAAATATCAACATTCTTCAGCTGTTGAGGTGCTAGACAAGAACATTTTTTATTTTTTCCAGAAAATAATCCAAGTGAACTCCAACCCCCAATACCTCCCTCCTCCACTTTGAACAGAGTCATCTTGATCTCAAAGTCTCGTTTAAGGACCATTAATAGATGATGTTACATAACTTACGGCAACATCAACAGCCTAAGTTGCGGCTCCAGACACAAAATTCTTTACCATATAATTCTAGGGATCAGTTAAATCCAAAGTGAACAAATCCTAAATTTAAGTAAAAGGTAGTTTGACATGTGGCTAAACAGGTCAATAGTCAAACTACAGTAATAAATTAAACAAGAGGGCCATGATGGCCTGGTATCGCTCCACTGGCTTATAAATATAAACCATAAATATTAAACATTTCAATTCTGAGCCAAATGGTTTCAAAATGAAGACTTACAAAGTTTTCTCTGTAAAAGCCCATGTGAAAGTTGAGACCCGCAGGGCAAAGCCATTTTTGATCCCAGAGCTATAATTACTTGAACCCTGGTAGAGGTCCACAAGATAAAGCCACATGCCAAAATAATACAAGTCTATGCTGTATGGTTAGAAATAAGGTGACTTTCAATTTTTGTCCATATGAAGCCTCTGTAAAACATAAGATGCCTAATACAAGGCTGATTTCAAAAAAAAAAAAAAATCAAAACTGGAAGATTTCTTAAGTTGTCACTATGTAAGCCCATGCAAAACTTGTGACCCCTGCAGCGGGGCCAATTTTGTTCCCAGGGCTAAAATTCTGGCCCGCTTGGTAGAGGCCCACTAGATATAGCTACGTGCAAAATTTGGTAGCTCTAAGCCTTATAGCTAGGTACAGGAAGATTTTTAAAGTTTACTCTATATAAGCCTATGTAAAACTTGTGACCCCTGGCGCAGAGCCAATTTTGACCCCAGGGCTATAATTTGAAGAAACTTGATAGAGGTCTACTACATAAAGCTACATGCCAAATTTGGTAGCCCTATGCCTTATGGTTTCAGACAAGAAGATTTTTAAAGATTTCCAATATTTTTCAGTTTTGTTGCCATGGCAACCAGAGTTTTTGAAGGAATCAAATTCTTTCAAGAAATTCTGAAGAGGACCATGGCAGGATCATTTCTGTGAAGTTTCATGAAAATTGGATGAGTAGTTTCAGAGAAGATGTTTGAAATAAAAGTTAACGCACAGACGGACTGACGCACGGACGCACGACGGACACCGGGCCATGACATAAGCCCGCTGGCCTTTGGCCAGTGGAGCTAAAAACATAAAAATATCTGATTCAGATAATCCTGCACAAGGTTCAATTTCATCTAACTTCAGGGGTGGACTTGATCTAGCTGATCCGAGCACTCTTTTTATTCCAAGCAAGCATATTTGTTATCAAATGTAACGGAGTAGCTGAGACAGAGCACTCTGGAGTACTCTGAGGTTGTACCGTTGGAGCAGTCACAAGACCTACTCACGAAAACTGGCAGGAAGGTCAACAATGTTGTAATGTGAAGATTGCAAAAGATGTATTTTTTTGATATGGAATTCTTCATATGGCATCCGTGTGTATTGCAAGCTGGTAAAATTTTTTTCTCTCACTTGATTTATCTTGGGAGCATGCCGTTTGCTCAGTTTCAACTGATTTAGCATGCTGCTCCACTGCAGTCGGAGTACTCTAAAACAATCAAATCAAGTCCACCCCTGAATACTCTTGTTAGTCTGAGCATGCAGATTCGTAATCAAGTGTAAGGGACAGCTGTGCCAGAACACTCCAGAGTACTCCGTCATCCAAGGTGGTATGGTCAGCGCAGTCATGTGACCTACTTCTGAAAAAATAGAGCTGTAACAACAATAGTGTGATCGTTATCGCCATCTTTAATTTTTCCTCTCTTTTATCTCGGGACAATGCTGTTTGCTTGGTTTCACTTGATTTAGCATGCTGCTCCTGTGCAGTCGGAGTACTCTAAAAAACTCCAATCAAGTCCACCCAGGAGTTCAGAAGGAGAGAGTTTTTTCAGGCTATTTTGTCCCTGCTCAGCTAGGATATAACTGCAACACGTACTTAGTATGGACATCCACAACATTAAACACTATTTTCTGTAATGGACCCGAGTCGTCAATGATTTACCTCTCCATTCATCAGAATAATTATATGCTCATCTTGACTTAACCCTTTACCACACAATGCTGGCTTTTAACAACCCTTAGAAACAGGCCTTTGGAAAACTTTGTGAGAACAGGAAAATATGCCGGTAACCAGCATTTTCTCCTTTTCCCACAATGTTTTCTACCCTTCCAAACACAAATTTCATTTTTGAGTAACATCTATTTTGTCGTCTTCAAGTGCTATCATTATGGGCTATCCAAAGATTTTGTCATCTGGTAAGAGTCGAGCTGTCAATGAGCTACAATCACTTTCTAAAACAGGGGAGATAATTATTAGCATACCCAATATATATTGAATAGCTTGTTGTTTCCCTTAATGTCCTTCATGTGCTCAACTCTTTCACTACTAATGACGACTTGAGTACCTTTTGCTGACGGCGTAGATCAAGATCAGACTGCACAGAACGTGCAGTCTGATCTTTGATCTACACCGTCCGCTAACCTGTTTTTAAACTATGACAAAAGTCGTTTTCAATAGCAGTGAAAATCTATTTATAGAACTCGGGAAAAAAAGTGGTATTTCCCGAGTTAGTAGTGAAAGAGTTAAGGGGTACCTTTCTTTAGACCGTGAAGGTTTACCCAAATTTTTTGAGACTGAATATACACACCTACGATCCCTGCTTTACCGAAAGGTGTACGCTGATGTAAAGTTATGCAAATATTTACTCAATCGTAAAGTTATGCAGTTCCTGGAAACTTGTTTTCAGACTTGATACTTGCTTACTAAATCTGCTTACTCAAATTTCTTGCATCACAGAAAGGTACCCCTGATGAGCAAAATAATAATGCATGAGACATTCCAAACTTTAAGTAGTTCAATCCCTCTGGGATACCTCCTTTCCAGAAGTCGGACTTGAGGATCCAGTGTGCCATTCACTCAGTAAGAGTTTAAATCTTTACCACGCAATCCCGAGTTTAAACGACTCTGAAGAAGAAAACTTTTGAAACCACTGCAGGAAAAGGAGAAAATTCTCCTTTTCCCACAATGTTTTCTATTCTATCAAAGAATAAATCCACCATTTGAGCAACCCTTAAATTTTTTCATTTGCAAAATAAATGCTTTCAATCTGAACAAGTCTAAAATTCTGACGTTTGGTAAAGACTTCAATGGTGTTCTTAGAAGCAAGAGAGGTGCTTAGTTTGGTCCTTTAACCCTTTCCCAAACGACAAATTTTGGACTAGTCCAAATTGAAAGAGTTTGCAGACGACAATTTTAAATTTGATGAAAATGGCAGAAAGGTCTCAAAACGAGTAAAAAACACTGTGGGAAAAGGAGAAATTGCTTGTTACGAGCAATTTCTCCTTTTCCCACAGTGTTTTCAAAAGACCTGTACTGCAGACACGTGAAAACCAGGGCTTGTTTGGGAAAGGGTTAACCCTTTACCATATAGTCCCGACTTTTATCGACCTTGAGAAAGAAGCCTTTTGAAAACCTTATGGGAAAGAAGAAAATGCTGGTAACCAGCATTTTCTCCTTTTTCCACAATATTTTCTATCCTATCAAAGACAAATTCCGTCATTTGAGCTATGTATAAATTGCAGTCTGCAGGAAAGTGTTAAAGCACCTAATCCTAAAACTATGGTTGATTTTGAGGCCAGTGTAGATCAAAATCATACTGCAAAAAAGCTGCAGTCGGATCTTTGATATACACTGTCTGCTTAGCTGAGATACTCTGGAGAAGAGAAACCATAAAATTTTAAATATTTTGATCTTATTCCTAGATTGATTGACTGATTGATTGTAGTGTATTTAACCGCGTTTTCAACATTATTTCAGTTATATGGCAGCGGCCAATGCACCTATCCATGCTTTCCGGGAATTTCTTTTACCAGTACTCTACACAATATTCTTTCCAAGCCACTGGCTGCTTTCCCACATAACCATCCTCGAAACAATGGTCATGAGAGAGGAATGAATCCTGTCACAACGACTATTAGGCCTAGAAAAAAAAATGTCGTTTGCGGTTACCCGACCGTGTGTGCCGAAAACTCACCAACTCAAACTTTTTTTCCGGCTGTTGCCTATTGGAAAATTCTCCAAGCTTCCGTGACCCATAATTGAGTCCCGGTTTTTAGTCTGGTACCGGAATTTACCGGTCAGTGCCAGTCACCAGTTACTTCCCCTGAAATGGCATCGTTTATCAAGCCCACGAGTCTCGTGGCCATTCACCTCGAAAAATGCGATCATGAGGGGCAAAAAGACATGATCATGTGTTTGACACACTCCAGAAAAATAAACAGTGTGTTAGAAGAACTCCATCCGTACTCAAAAGGATTTGTACAGTCAGTTAAATGCTCTGTAAGTGGCTACTTTCGTTTTCCATTAGCCCCAATATAAATATCAAAATTCTTGAAAGATGCGATCTAACGATTGTATGAATCTTTATACTTGTAGACCAGGAAGCCAACATATGATGTCTTGTCTCCTGTCTCGTCTGGCAAAATAGCTGTAACATTTTTGTGTCCGTGTCCCACTGCGAAAAAACTTGGCAATTTCTGACACTTTCCTAAAATTATCAAAGTTCTGAAAGTACTGGCCTATTAGGAATGACAGTTGGTTGTGTTTGGATTTTATGACTGAGAAAATAAATGCAGGGTAAACAAGATCCGACTGATTTTGATCAGTTTTTTTTTTTCCCGGTCTGTATCTTATACCATTGACAGAATTCTTTGCTAACATTTTATAATTTTAGCAGACAGCTGTCAGAGACCTGTCATGACAAAACATGTGGGTGGTTTCAAAGCAAGATAGACTTCAACCATATCCAAGAAGTGTACTACAAATGTGCTGATCAGACGGTATGGATACGTTGGTTGATCTGCACTTTTGTAGTTTGCTTTAATATGGTGCAAGGCAGGTCTTCTCATGCTGTGGCTAATTATTACCCTACTGATATTACAGCAAGTTTTCAGGCAGTCAGGTATAAGCAAGACTGTGGACCCAAATCAGGCTGCCCCCAAAAGAGCAATCAGATCAGGGTCCACAATGTTTGTCATTCAGTCTTCAGCTTTATGACTCATGTTATAGTCTGCTGTAAAATGACACCACTCAAAACTAAGAGTACTGTTAAAAGAATTCTGTTTTTTTAGTAAAATGGTTTATACCATCCTTCAAAACACACATATTGGCTATTAAATGAAAGTTACAAATTATTAACCCTTTCCCAAACAATCCCTGGTTTTTATGACCCAGGAGAAGAGTCCTTTTGAAAACATGGTGGGAAAAGGAGAAAATGCTGGTAACCAGCATTTTCTCCCTTTCCCGCTATGTTTTCTACCCTATCAAAAACAGAGATCATCATGAGTGGTACATTTAATTTCTGTTCTGCAGACCTTCTCAGTTTGGTTTAGTCCAAAATTTTGTTGTTTGGGAAAGGGTTGAATAATAAAAAAGTTTACAACTATATGAAAACAGGAGTTTTTAACAAATTTCCTCAGAGACATTTGAAAAAAAACTTCTCAAAAAAAAAAAGTTTTCCCACCTACCGACCCTGGAAAATTTGGAGGCGTAACCGGAAACAAGACATTTTTTTTCTTTAGGCCTTATCAATCCTCGGAAAGAAATTGGCCAAGCCAATTCTGTTCTCAAGTTCTGTACGCTACTGACTAAGCTACTGGGGCTCAGCTCTTATTCCTAGAATAAAAATGTCTATCGGGTTTATTCAGTACTCTAAGGGTGCATCAAATGATCAAATTTAGCTCTAACAGAGTAGAAAATATTGTGGGGTGAGTAGAAAATGTTGGTTACCAGCATTTTCTCCTTTTCCTACAATGTTTTCCAATTCCCTCTATCATGATTGTACAAGCACAGGACTGTTTGTTAGAAGGTTGTATGGATCCTCATTTGGCATTAACAGAATTCTTTAGTCAGCCTCTAACTTACACCAGGGTTTTCCCTGACGCCCTTTTTCTTTGAATTTGGACCCCAAATTTTCTGAATGTCTCCCAAAATTTCCATATTTGCCTTGTCAAATTTATTTGAAGAGGGTCAAATGGCTGCATTTGACAAAATCCAGGAAAAAACCCTGTTACACGTCTGTCAAAAATTTTGAGGGATACCTAGGTAAAAGAACATATCATTATGTTTTTTCTACCAACAGTGAATATTTATTTCATTGACAGAGCAGCCCAAGATTTAACCCTTTACCAAACACTTCCAAGTTCTAACAACTTGAGAGAAGGCTTTTGAAAACATTGTGGAATCAAAGGACTGAAAGTCCTGAAAAGCAGATTTGTGGAACTGTATTAAGCTATATGGTGTAATGAAAAATAAAATTTCCATTACATGTAATGCATGTACATATATATGTACTTAGTTAGTGGAGTTAGCAAGGACTAGGAAATTCAAAGTTGTTCTGCCAAGTGGGATGCACAGTAACTGTTACTCTATTACTTATTAAAGGCACAGTAGCAACCAAAAATAAACAGTGAGGGTATTAGAATGCATCTGAATTTAAATCACACCATTTGAAAGTATGGAAGTATTGTAAAGATGACAATCTGTTATTGTACTGTCTGTCCAAGTGTTAGTCGCTGGCAGAAACATGAATTCTAAAATAAGGTAAAAGTAAACAAAAGATAGAGTGACCTGGCAACTTCTGCCTTAATTCTAAAATTCATTTTTCTGCCAGCTATCGACCATTCAGTAACAGATTACTGTCTTCACAACAGTTTCCATACTTTCAATTATGGTATGATTTAAAGGCCCAATAGCAGTCAAAAGTAAACAAAGGGGGTGGTAAATTGGATTTAAATTTAAATCATACTGTTGAAAAGTATGGACAATATTTTGAAGATGACAATCTGTTATTGTATGGTTGGTCCAAGTGTTGGTCACTGGCAGGAAAATTAATTTTAAAACTAGGTCAAAAATTGCCATGTCCCTCTATCTTTTGTTTACTTTTACCTGGACTAAAAAATTCATTTTTCTGCCAGCAACTTACACTTGGACTGACTGTACAATAACAGATTGTCACCTACACAATAATTTTCATACCTACTTTCAAATGGCATGATTTAAATCTAGATGCATTTTAACACCTCATTGTTTACTTTTGGCCAATACTGGGACTTTAAATTCAATAGCATTTTAACTCCTGCAGTGCTTACTCTTAGCAGCTACTAGGCCTTTGAGGCGTAGTAATTTGATCCATCAATCTAAGACGATTTTCTGCTGGTATAAGATTTAGGACTGTGTGTACATGTGTAGGCCTGTATAACGGTAGTGACAAAAACAAGGTCAAGTGTACTGGCTACAACTGAAAGTAGAAGGAGTACAGCGCAAGCGTGTATGACAGCAAATTTTGTGAACAGGTCAAGCCAATAACATAGCACAGACCAGCTATTCAAAACTGAAAGTGAGCTTTATGCATGATGTATTTGGTTCCGGCCAGTTTGACTAAAGTAAGCGGACCTGCTATACAAATCTGCTAAAAAGGAGAAAAATTAACTGAAAATGCTGGAGTCCAGCATTACTCCTTTTTCCACATTATTTTCTACACTTTCAATTTTCAAAGACAAACTCCCATCATTTGATCTCTATCCAATTTGTGATCCTCAAAATTAATGTGTTCAGTACGAGTGTACCAGTATCTAAAATTTTGACATATGTATAAAGTTAATAAACATTTGGCTATATCTCTGTAACAGTCTACTAGGGAAAGGTCTCCACTTTCTAGCTGCACAAAGAGGGATTGATTGAATGGATGGCATTTTAAGCTGCTTTCAACATTATTTCAGTCATATCATGGCAACAGATCACATATTCATGTATAACCTTGGTTTCACTATTAATAAGCAAGGACTCTGAGATGACACAAAGAGGGATGTGGTGGGAGAGGCACCTGTGTTACTTAGAGATGGAGTTATAGGATTCATAGCATGTAGGTGCTGGGTTTGATCCTCATTCATGGTGATGGGTTTTCCATGGGAGTGTCTTTGGCAGAAGACTTAAGACAGCCTAGTACTGGTGAAACCAAGGAAGAAGTAAGTTGCCCGTGATATGATGGAAGTAATTCTGAAAATGGCATGTGACGATCAAAGCAATCTGCAATCAGCTTAATCCTACCCTGATTGAAATTCTCCCTGCATGCGATATGAACTTGGCAGACATTATTGATGAACCTGGATGTACCTTATCGCAAAGAGAATTTCGTGAGATACGACATGCCCAGCGAAGAGACAAGCTGATTGACAAGTGGAGGATAGCGGTTATCGATAAAAAGCTTCCATCTCGTTTCACCTGCAAAGATGACTTAACTATGCGGAAGCAATACAAAAACTTAAGAATAAAGAGAGGAATTCTATTTAGATGCATTCAGGAAGAAGACCAAATTATCGAACAACTAGTTGTGCCAGAGACATACAGGACAGAAATTCTCAAAGCAATACACAATGACATAGGCCATCCTGGAAAGGAAAGAACACTTCGCCTTATCCGAGAACGGTTCTACTGGCCAGGAGTTGGATCAGATGCATGCGAATGGGTGGAAAAATGTGAGAGATGTATCCGGCGTAAAAGTACCATAGAAAAGGAACCTTTGGTCAATGTACATAGCACTTACCCTCTGGAACTGGTCTGCATAGATTATTTGACTTTGGAACCTTCGAAAGGAAATATTGGCAACATTTTGGTTATAACAGACCACTACACCAAATTTGCAAAAGCGATTCCAACAAAAAACCAGACTGCGAAAACAACTACAGAAGCCTAATTCAATGAATTTTTTGTTCATTTTGGTATACCAGCCCGAATTCATTCTGACCAAGGAGCCAATTTTGAGAGCCAACTGATACAAGAACTCTGCACTGTGATGGGAATAAAGAAAAGCCATACATCACCTTACCATCCTCAAGGTAATGCTGGTCCCGAAAGGTTCAACCGCACCCTCCTGAACATGCTCGGAACACTTGAAGACCACCAGAAAGGAGACTGGAAGCAGTTTGTAAAGCCACTGGTGTACTATTACAACTGCATTCCACATGAAACTACAAGAATGTCTCCTTATGAGCTTCTCTTTGGAAGAAAGCCCAGATTACCTGTTGATCTAGTGTTCGAAAAAGCCAGAGAGGGCTGCGAAAGTGAATCATTACAAGACTACTTAGCTGAGCTTCAACTTAAAATGGCTAAAGCCCATGAGATAGTCTCAAGACATACTGACAGAGCAAAGACAAAAAACAAAGTCCTATATGATAGAAGAGCGAAAGCTGTTAAATTGCAAGTTGGCGATAAAGTCCTGGTTAAGCAACTTGCCTATAAAGGGAAACACAAGATAGCAGACAGATATGAACCTGACACCTATATTGTCATGGACCAGGCAAGAACGGACATTCCTGTTTATAAGGTAAAATCTGAACAATCAGACAAAGAGAGACTGCTTCATAGGAACCATTTACTCTTGATTGAACATCAAGACGTACAGGTTGAACAGTCTACTGAAGAGGATATTGTATCAGAAGAGGAGGATACAAAATCTATTGGACCCAGGGATGCATCCAAAGACGAAGAGATCACGGTCATTGATGACCATAGTGACATTGAACTCTTAAATGAGCCTGACTCTGAAGATGATGATTATGCTTATCATGCATACGTCTATGGGGACGCCCGTAATGTGCAAGAACAGAGTCAGGATAATGAAAATGATACAGCAGAAGAGACCACAGAAGACCTACAAGATGAATCTGCTGATCATACCTTTAGAGACAGTAATGTCCCAGATACTGTAGAAGATTTAGCCAGTAGTCATAGTAGTGATGATGTTAGGCATATTAATGAATCTTCTCTTTCTTTTCAGGTTCCAAAGGAGGAAGATCAAGCCAACCTAGAAGAACAGTCGGCATGCATAAAAGCTGATGATGGCTCTGACAACATGGCAGAACAGTCCTTGGAACAGTCGGTGCACACAGAAGCCGACCATAGTTCTGACACAAGGATCAGACAGCTCTCAGAAGTCGATAACAGTTCTACCACTGGAATCGAAGAGTCACAAGAGCTTGTCCAGCCTGTCCCTGCACCTAGACGGTCACAGAGACAAAAGAAACCACCAGACCGCTATGAAGACTTTATCCTGTACCAGATGTCTTCTAGGCAGCCGGATAGCCAGATCCAAGCCCTTGATGCTCTCTTCCGGTCAGGTGTTCTGAATGATGTTGATTCCATTACAGCTCGGAAGTTAGTGAATGCGGTAATGAAGTAAACAGTAAAAGAACATTCCTTGAATTTTAACTTATATGATATTGTTTTGTTTTACTTTTAATAAAATACTGTTTACCCATTGAATTTGTTTATTTTCATTTTGACTGAAGAGTCAAACACCCTTTAAAGGAGGGAGGGGATGTAATGATGTAATCAAATTTGCACATGTACACAAGATTTAGCTTTATGTAGTAGTAGTTGTATGTAGTACAGCTAGTTGAATGGGTTTTTTTTGTAAGTTCCCGACTGACTTGCATTACAGTAGTTTTTGTAGTTAGTTAAGTTAGTAACTTGACAGACAATGACGGGACGTCATTTTTCCACAGAGGGGGAGTATGTGACCAGGTGATAGTTTTTCCTTTATGTGTGTACAGTACTGGTTGTACTTTGATTCCATGTTCTTCATTCCTTTTGGTTATTTTAATGTCCGTTTCGTTCATTTCCGTTCATTGAAACCATTGCATTTTTTAAGTCAGGTGATTCAGTTGAGCGGCAGATTTCATTGTGGTTAGACGGCCATCTTGGCCATATTAGAAAATTATCCTTTGTTTCAAGTTTAACTGGTTTTTCAACTAACAGCACAGTGTGGAGCTGGTGTGATAGACAACCTCACTCGTACTCAGTTCTGTGAATCCCACTTGTACTCAGTTCTGTGAATTGATACATGGTTTCATGGTTTCATGGTTTCACGTACGATACATTATGTACTATCATGTATGCTACTGTCTACTTAATTGATAAAGAGACAATTTTAAGAAACCAGTGATATTGTGTTAGACTTTAATCTTTAAAATAACCACCCGGTTATAGGCACAAAATTTCATTTTATCAGTCAATCAACTGCATATTGGTGCTTAATCAAATTCTGAAAAAAAAAAAAAAAAAACCCAGTCTTAGCATCTACTTCAGTCAGCTACACAGATCAATGTTTTATGGTCTGCTAAATGTGAAGTCATAAGTAATCTTCACAGAAATATGTACATTAGGATCAATAATATCCTGCCTCATACAGTACTTAAAGATATTTGACTGTAAATATGATCCAATGATAGACCTATTCAATGTTGGAAATCTATTAACCCCTTACCACACAATCCCGTGTTTTAACGACCCTGAAAAAGAAGGCTTTGGAAAACATTGTGGGAAAAGGAGAAAATGCTGGTAACCAGCATTTTCTCCTGTTCCCACCATGTTTTCTACCCTATCATGAACAACTTTTGTCATTTGGATCACTTTTGTCATCTGCAGAAGCTTTCATATTTGGTCAAATCTAAAATTTTATTATTTGGTAAAGAGTTCACAGGCTAACATAACACTGTGTTACATTGTTACTACATACCTATTCTCACATCATACTGTAATGGTAAATATTGTGCTTGAAATCTATTGCTTTTTGCAGTGCCGAATCAATAACGGGCAGAGTTACCCAAGTACGAGTTGATTAGGGGCCGTGTTGCCACCAGGCAAAAGGTCCTGTATTGAGCTAGTTCGATACATTATTTACCTGTTGTCAGCCTTGATGAGAGAATCCTGAACAACACACACACACAAGGCCAGTCTGTAAGAAACTGCCAACTATATTTCGGGAAAAAGAGTCAAATCTAGAAAAACATGTGATCTTCTAAATCTTTAAATCCCGACTTAGAGGGATTTTACCACGATGAAGTCTAACTTCAAACCTTTGGCAATATTAAGCAATGTCACTGTACAGGCAAGTCGACGCACTAATTATCAGTCTCTGATTATGTTAGAACTTTAATATATTCGAGCCTTACCTCGGGCTCAGGAGAAACAGAATAATTAACGTGAATGTATTTACCGGGTCGGACAGGGTCGTATCTATTAACCGGATATAATCAGGTTGTTTGGTGTTTTCCACTGTTACTCAAAGATTTTTTGGCAACTGAAGCTCGTAACCTTGAGAAAGTTCATATCTTATCCTACGGAGATCACAGAAATATTTAAGTTTTACAAATGTCTAGGATTAAACATGGTTAACAACAGGATTAGACTGTCTACTCTTCAGTAGCTGTACAGTAAAGCCAAAAAAAAAAATGGTCAGTTCTATGGTCTTTTCTTCCTTCGAACATGTATACAGGAACTTCATATATGTGACATGCTCTGGCAAAAAGGGGCTTAATGCATCTCCTAGATGCATTATATCAATAAAGACATAACATAATTAGAAATCTATAAAATCCACTTTGTGTAACAACCGGTTGAATCCTGAGGTTGACTCATTCTTTGACGTGCAGAAAATTTACCAAATACAAAAAGTTTTGGTGCAGGTCAGCCTGGGTGGACTGTGCTGGCTGACCTGGGTCGATACTTTTCACATATGCAGGAAGTCCCCTTTTCACAGAACATGGCTCATATACAAGAATAGGTAACCTTACATGTAACTAGACATCATAAAGACATTTGCAGGAAAAAAAATGGATGTCCATGCTGACCATTAAACATGTAATTGCACAAGCTTGAAGTCAGTTGATGAATAGGTTCAACTTGCTTTCATGCTGGCCTGCAAATTACCATTTTTTTATATAAGCCATACGCTGTGAAAGAGGGCTTAATGCACCTGCAAAAAGTATCATCCCAAGTCAGCGCAGTCTGCCCAACTGGCCTGGATCAAGACTTTTAGCTTTTCGTCGATTTTCTGCATGTCAAAGGACCATTCTACCTCATGATTTAGTTGATTGTCAGACAAAATGGATTTTTATGGATCCATAAAATTTATGTAATGACTTGCTTGCATTACAGAGATGCCTTAAGCCCCCTTTGGCCAGAGTCTGTAGGTAACTTTTAATTGCTAAACTTGTTTACTGACCACTTTGAGGTAAATTTAGCAGACCTACCTTGCAGATTGGACACTTAGGGATCAGTCTACAAAGTTAATAAAGGTCACTGCCAAACTCTATAATAGTGCTTAAAAAAAAAATATTGAAAAATTTGTGTTTTTCGGCCCGATCCGGTTATTAAATGTAAATCCGGTCGAATCGGTTAATTTAACCACAGGAATAATTATGACGAAATTTCTCCGGCCTGAAGAGGATTCTGTTTACAGTGGTTTAGCACCGAAAAATTTTCGCGGTTTTTGAATTTTCATCCACCCTTTCTTCTCTTAAGTTCTGCTGATATTTCTCTCTCTGGAAAGCAATTCATGTGCTTCGAGGAAATTTCTTTAAAAAAGGCGATAGCAAGGATAAAAATTGTTTTTGTATACATACCGATCATTTCAATCATTACAGAGAATTTTTAAGAGGGTGATAGATTGATCCATGTATATTTTTCAGATGTAAAGGTACCTATAAACCCTAAGGCTGCTAAGCCCGACCAGGGATCGTAATTTACGATCCCTTGGACGAATCATTGAACTTTTGCAGACAGTGTAGATTAAGATCAGACTGCATGTTCTGTGCACAGAGCGTGCAGTCTAAACTTGGATCTACACTGTCCGCGATTTTTCCCCAAAAAGTACCTTTGAAAGAGCAAAATTTTGGTTTTCACTATAGGCTTAAAAGTTTCATTGAATTAACTTGGCAGGATAAGGGTTAAAAATTGCGTCTTGCAGCAGAACACTAATTTTAGAAAACAATGTGATTAAAATAAGTTGCTGGGGACAAGCAAATTTTCCTGTTACCACAATGTCTTCACATGTATTTAATCTTAACACTTAAGCTGCTGAATAAATGAAACGCAAATTTCTACTCAATACTAAAAGGCCAAACATTGCGGTTTCAAAGTTGATTTCACCGGATATAAAATACCGTATCGGACAGTGTAGATCAAAGATCAGACTGCACGTTCTGTGCAGTCTGATCTTGATCTACACTGTCCGCAGAAGGCCACTGGGTCGCGATTAGCGGCTTAGGGGTTAAATTCGTCACGGATGATTATGGATTGTAAAAGGTAATTTAACCCTTTACCACACAATAAAATTTTAGACTGGTCTAAATTGAAAGCATTTTCAGACGACTAATTTTAATGTGGTTCAAGTAATAGAATTTTTATTTGAAAGGGTAGAAAACAATGTGGGAAAAGGACAAAATGCTGGTTACCAGCATTTTCTTCTTTTCCCACAATATTTTCAAAAGGTTTCTTCCTCAAGGTCGTTGAAAGTAGGGATTGTTTGGTTAAGAGAGATAAAAGAAAAGGCGTCTGTAGAAACTTTGTCCGAGGGGGTGGGTGGGGGCAGAATAATGTTAAACGATCATGGACCCATTGAAAGCCTCTTTTCTAAGGTCTTTAACCCTGTACTACACAGTCCCAAGTTTTAAAGACCCTGAGAAAGAAGCTGTTTGAAAACATAGTGGGAAAAAGAGAAAATGCTGGTAATCAACGTTTTCTCCTTTTTCCACCATAATTTCTACCCTTCCACATACAAATTTAAATTTTTGAGTCACATTTATATTGTAGTCTGCAAATGCTGACAGTTTTGACAAGTCCAAAATGTTGTTGTTGGTAAAGAGTTAAGCGAAGGAATCATTTACGGAAGAGTGGATTATCTCTATGCTAGATAACAAAATTAGACTAGTCATTTTCAGACGACAAAATTTAATTAGGCCAAAATATAGACATCTCCACTGAAAGGGTTACCAACAGTTTTTCCTTTTCCCACAATGTCTTTTAAAGCCTTCTTCCTCAAGGTCGTTAACACACAAAACTGTTTTGAAAGGAGTTAACTCTTTTTCCAGATGACAGACTCTTTAGACTTGCCAACAAAACGCTGTTAAAAGCTGAAAGAGTGTAGAATGGCTCGGAATTTGGTCAGCTGTGTAAACAGATAATTTACCAATATATATATATGATGTAAGGGATAGACAAACAAAAGAAATTTGTTCTCATTTCAAACGGAAAGTAACAACAGTGATTTCTTAGAAGTCTGTCAAAAAAATGAAAAGCTTTGTCTATCCGTCATAATCTGTGCAACCTTGCAGCCGTCTGGTTCAACATTTGGCATGACGATACAAGAATGATTATATTGTCATAAAACAAAGATGAAATGGGTTAAAATGGCTGAAAACGACCTTTAAACGAGTAAAGAGGTATCTTTAAAGCATTTTCAGACGAGAAAATTAATGTGGTGCAAATTAAGTAATTTTCTCTGAAAGGAATGAAAAGCCTGCGGGAAAAGGATAAAAAGGTTGATTCCAACCATTTTTCCCTTTCCCACAAAGTTTTCAAAAACCTTCTTCCCCATGGTCGTCCAAACAAGGAATTATTTATTAAAGGGTTAAAACAAACTGGTAGTTTACCGTGACAGATTATTTAACCATCAGCTTGGATCACCTATCAAGGAGATGAACATGATATATATGAGCCATGCTCTGTGAAAAGGGGGCTTAATGCATCTGCAAAAAGTTTCGACTCAGGTCAGCCTGCACAGTCCGCGCAGGTTGACCTGGGTTGAAACTTTTTGCTATTGGTCAATTTTCTGCATGTCAAAGGACCAGTCTACTATTTTTGTAAGATTGTAAGACACAGGGATTTTAATGATCCGTAATTATGGGATGACTTGCTTGGTATGGTTCATCACAGAGATGCGTTAAATCCCATTTTGTCATAGCATGGCTCGTATATATTTAATTTCCAAACGGTTTAGCAGTTCTGTAAGATATTATAAATAGAGTTATACCAAGAATGAAATTAAAAATGGTTGGTGAATACAGGAACAGGTCGACATCAGGCAGAGCGACTATAAGGTAACAACCAATTTAGAAGGGGTTTACTGAAATCATGTTGTCCGTCTGTTGACGTAATTCTTTGTCTTAAATCAACCAATTCGGCTGAAATTTTGATGGAAGTCTTCCTACCATGATATGCGTGTGGACCTGTTATTTTCATGTTGATCGGTCGAATACAACAGGAGTTATGGCCCTGTGATTTTTAGCTCTACTGGCTGTAAGCCAGCAGAGCTTATGTCATGGTGTGGTTTCCGTTGTCTGTCCGTCCATCTGTCCATACGTCTGTCTGTCCGTCCATTAGTCTTTTTCTTGTTTGCGCGATAAAGTCCGCATTTGTGGTCAGATTATGGTGAAACTTGCAGAGTTTGAACCCCATTGATTTTGAAAAAAATTCTGACAATCAGTGTAGGAAAAGCAGCCATTTAAAGTTCAAAATTTCAATTTCTTGTTTATGTGATAAAGTCTGGAGTTATGGTCTGATTTGCTTGAAACTTGCAGAGTTTGTTTATCTTATCAATAGCTTGAAGCCTATTGATTTTGAAAAAAATCTGACAATCAGTGAAGCAAAAGCAGCCATTTGAATTTCAAAATTTCAATTTCTTGTTTACGCAATAAAGTCTGCATTTGAGGTTGGATTTTCGTGAAACTTGCAGAGTTTGATTATTTCAGCAATAGCTTGAACCCCATTGATTTTGAAAAAAAATCTGACAATCAGTGTAGAAAAAGCAGCCATTTAAAGTTCAAAATTTCAATTTCTTGTTTACGCGATAAAGTCTGCCTTTGTGGTCTGATTTTTGTGAAACATGCACAGTTTGTTTATCTTATCAATAGCTTGAACCCTATCAATTGTGAAAAAAATCTGACAATCAGTGTAGGAAAAGCAGCCATTTAAAATTCAACATTTAAATTTCTTGTTTACACAATTAGTCTGCAGTTGTGGTCACATTTTCTTGAAACTTACACAGATTGTTTATCTCATCAATAGCTTGAACCCTATTGATTTTGAAAAAAATCTGACAATCAGTGTAGGAAAAGTAGCCATTTAAAGTTCAACACTTAAATTTCTTGTTTACGCAAGTCTGCAGTTGTGGTCAGAATTTTGTGAAACTTACACAGATTGTTAATCTCATCGAAAGCTTGATTCCTATTGATTTTGAAAAAAAATATCTGACAATCAGTGTCGGAAAAGTAGCCATTTAAAATTGAAAATTTACATGTCTTTTTTACGCAATTAAGTCTGCATTTTAGATCCAATTCTTTTGAAACTTGCAAAGATTATTTGTGTCATCAAGGGATTGAACTCTAATAAAAATGAAGAAAATCTAGCAATCAGTTAAGGAAAAGCAGCCATTTGAGACCAGGGATTGTTTACTCAACACATTATTAGTCCATTTCTTTGAAATTTGCAGGCATTGTTTAATACAATGAGTACTGAAACCCTATCAAATTTGGCTGGATTTCAAACCGGTGGTTTTGAGAAATTGTACTTCATTCTCTTTTTCACTATTAGTTCAATTCAACATGCCTGCTTGTGCTTTCTTAGTGGGTTCAAGCTCAGTTGCAACATTTTTTTTTCGGGGGGGGGGGGAGCGAGATGTTTGTCTTTCATCTTTTTGCATCATGAATTCATACTGTATGCTGGAAAAAAGGCAAACTCACTGCCAGTAGAGCGATTTCAGGCCCTCAAGGGCCTCTAGTTTACTCGATCCAGTAACAAGACGACCGGTTGGGGTTATTTGTCGTCCTGCGAGAATTCTAGTAATAGCCAGTACTGCAGTGTTGCTGATTCTCTTCCGCCTATCCACGCTAGAACTGGTCCAAGTATGGATAGAAAATGCATTTTGATAACAAATAAGTAACTCGGTAGGAAACTTCATATTCCGGGCAATGATGGCTCTGACAACAAAATGTTGTGTTGGTCTTCCGGCTCCGAAAATATCGGCTCAAAAGAACTATAGAAACACGTAAGTTGTCATTCTTTGTACTTATGTGATTTTATGGCTTTGACATTCAAACAAAGAAGCATGCCATGCAATGCTCTGGTCTTTCAAAGTGTTTTCCACACTACGGAAAGTTGTGTCATGTGTACAGTATTGTCTGAATCATTTGTGCCGTGGGTAGGCCATAGCCAAAATAATACGTAATAGACCTAAATTAAGACTGATATTGCCATTTGATTAGCAAATCAGAGAGAGTTTTGCTGTCCCGAGAACGTGAATTATTGTCTTGAACATTTTTATGGTGCCATATTTCTGCCACGAGATACGGGATAAATATCGGGATAATTTTAGAAAACTATCGCGATAGATCAAAGTTTCCTTTTAATTTCATTTAGATTGTGAAAAGTTTTCGGAAAAAATATAACGATAAACTTTGAAATCCAGAAAATTTTACATTGATCAGTATACATGTATATTTTAACGCAAATTTCTCATTCATGCACAAAGCTGACATTCGAGATAAAATTATAACGATAGTTCTACCCGTTTCTCGATGTCTATAAATAAAAGATTCCCCGTCCGGATGAACTCGGTAGTTTTCGACTTTAAAAGATGGTGGTTAGTCAAAATTCCAATTATTTACAATTTGTTGCTTAATTGGTAAATTTTTCCTACACATGAAATGAACTGAAGTCTGTAAAACACAAAGACGACTCGAAACGCCTCTTACGAACGACTTTAAGACCATTTAGGGAAAAGGATAATTCATAAGACTGGAAACGAAGATATTCCAAACCGTATCTATTTATATATATCGTGAATGTCAACTGTGGGCGAGAACGCAATTATCTCGATATTTTTATTGTGAAACTTTTTATTATCTGTATAATATTTCCAGGAAAGTTTGTTTATAGCGATAGTTTTCGTAAATTATCGCAATAGTTATATCGTATCTCGTTGCCTAAATATGCCACCATACTTTTCCATTAGCTACTGGCAAGGACTTAGAGACAAAAAAAAAAAAAAGATATTGCCATTATATTAGCAAATTAGTTTGCTGTCCCAAAAGTGTGAATTATTGTCTTAAACTTTTCCATCTTTGCCGATCAACATATTCAGAGCAGGTTCAAATAATCGGAGCCTTTATTTGTGTCAACTTTGTGTTATTTCTTTTCAGTTCTTTGCCAACAATTAATGGAAAAGTTTAAGACAATAATTCATGCTTTTTGGACAGTAAAACTCTCTGTAATTTGCTAATATAATGGCAATATCAGCCTGAATTTAGGTCTGTCAAGTATTATTTCGGCTACGGTCAACCCACGGCACAAATGATTCAGCCTATACTGTTCACACACTGCAAATTTCCGTAGTGTAGAAAACACCTTGAAAGACCAGAACATTGCATGACATTCTCCTTTTTTCGAATGTCAAAGACATACGAACACACAAGTACAAAGAATGGCAAGCTTAGGTGTTCCTTAAGTTGTTTTGAACCTAAATTTGCGGAGCCGGAAGACCAACACATTTTATCAGAGCCATTTGCTCTAATATGAAGTTACTACCAGTGGAAATGTTTGTCAGAAAATGACCATGGTAGATACATTTAAGCCATGCTCTTATGAAAGGGAGTGTAATGCATTTCCGTGATGCATTATACCAAGCAAGTCATCACATAGTTATGGATTCATAAATTCAGTTATCTTACAACATACTGAATCTTAAGGTAAACTTGCATGCAGAAAACTGACCAATTTCAAACAGTTTTGACCCATTTAAGTTGCAGGCTGACAAGGATCGACACTTTTTGCAGATGCAAAGACAGAAAATGACCATAGTAGGTACACATTAATTCGACTTATAGCGATTAACTTATACTTGAAGACCAAAGCAAAAAAAAAACTACCTAAGTACTATCGTCTCGGAATAGACCCGGAACGAACTGACTACCGCCTCTCAACCGTGCACAAATTCACATCTAGTCATAAAGAAACAAGAAATATCTTTTAAAACAAAACGATAGAAGGTGTAAGAGGTACTGGAAAAGGAATTTTGGAATTCTAGTGTGGTTCAATATGACGAGAAGTAATAAAAAATAACCCCACTAACAATTACCTCTTTCTTCTCACTGTTTTGCAAATTCGGTTGAAAATCATTTTTTTTTTTCAATTAGGTATATTTTTCCAGATTGGATGTTAAATGTTGGAAAAGGAGCAGTTGCTTCTGAAGTCATTGACGTGTCTAAAGATACACGTAGACATTCAGTGATCTATAGGATGTTGTATTAGAGTTTAACGCCGTTCTAACAGGTAAGGTCATATCACGGCGGTCAGTGCACCTACGCGTGTGTCCTGGCTTTCTCACGCCAGTACTGACACAACTTTCTTTCCAAGCTAATGGCATGCATCTGAGGTGGGAGGCGAAAAATCACTCAACCGGGTATCGAACCCGCAACCACCAGGTCACGAGTGAGATACGCTAATCACTAAGCTACCCGGGCGAGCAGTGACCTATAGGACAACACTTAAAAAAATGTTAGCTGAAGCAATGCTTGTCATAAATTTGCCTGCAAGTTGGCTTGCAGGAACCTGCAGAATAAATATGTCCATCTTTTTTTACCAACGGCAAGTTACCATTTTTGAGTCGCCTGGTTGCGTAGCAACCAGGCTCTCATTGTTATCATCCTGATCTATGGGGTGACGTAAGCATACCTCCGGCCTTGTACTGCTTCCTGTCCCAAGTTCCGGTTTACGAGATAAAACATAGTTTTCTAATTATTCGGTAAACAACCCAGTTTCTGTTGTAAATAACTTGCAGCTGTGCCTTTGTGATAATGAATATGTCTTTAAAGACTGAGCTATTTAACTGTTCAAACGTTTGAAACAACCATTTCGTCCACAAAGGTACGCCATAGCCTATCGCTTACACAGATATCATCTCGAAAAATAGCGCATCATGTATGTATCTAAAAAAAGCTGTCGTGAACTAAACAAGTTAAGGGACACGCTGAAACACACTCTTCGACGACAGCGTCTTTACAACGGCACGCTTCTATTTGTTGCCAATTCTCAGTGAAAATGATAATTACCAATTTGAAGTACAGTCTTAATCTTAAAACCTGTCCCTAATTGTAAGTCTTGTTTCAATTCAACACTCAATCTATGATCGGAAAGAGAAAGGCGATACCGAGTTAACATGGAAGCTTTCAATGGAGATTTTTCTCAATAGTAGGATTGTTATTTTTTGACAAATTTATAACGGCTTGGAACGGTTGCGTTGCCTTCTTAGACATTCTTACATGTTGCTTCTTCAGAGCTTTTTATTCTATACTTTAAATACTTTGCACACCCGTATTCTAGTCGCACAAGCGGAGATCGTACCACTCTCTTGCACTCCGGTTCATTCACATTCACCTCTGTAGTGGGCTCAGAAAGTAGTCCGTCCTCTCGCGAGATTTTCTGTCACATGACCATAACCCCAAATGGCGACACAAACGCCGGTGAAAGAAAGATGTATCGATTGTTTTGTTTGCTGTTCAAACAGCATACGGCCAATCAAACTTAGTGGGAGAAAATGTGGAAAAGAGGGGTTTTCTGAAAAGCTAAAATGTGTTTTAAAGGACGACAATCTCTTCTTTGATGTTACAAACTTAGATCCATCGGTTTGTCGAAACTGTCACAGGACTGTATAATTTTGTTTAACTTGTCTTCATTCGTGGGCGCAGCCATTCGGTTTACAATTGGCGTAGGAATCTGATCAGTGAAGAAACTCGAAAAAATAGTTCCATTGTATACAGGTAAATTCATCAATTTAAATGCACCCATAATGCATCTGGAATCATATTTGCTTTGTCTACTTTATCATGTTACACATGAAACAGTTAAACAGTAACAAAACATGTTTTCCTCGGTTTGACAAGATTCTTGTCATTTAGCCCATCACAGAGATGTATGTGAGGTAACGAACGACAACTCTGCTCGGAGATTGAGATCGTACATGCAGCATGCAGTGCGCACGAATCTAGGCTGTACCAAGTCATAGCTTAACAGGTGCTTTCTGGAATGTAGCTGTGCGACAAATATAGATCTTATAATCACGTGACGTATAACGTCATTTGCACCACGGAATTCTCTATAAATTTATGAATCAGTCCCTGAAAGGGCCTTAATTTTCAGCGTACACCGACCTAGCGCTTCACCGATCCATGCAAAGAGAGTGTTTTAAATTACACTGTGTTTGATTAATTGTTTTTCGTTTTTTTTTTTTTTAAAAAGAGACGAATTTGTCAAAGTCTGCTGTTGTTTTTTTCTTAATGTGCGATTAACCCAGGTCTGGTATATATGAAACAACAATTTATTAGTGCGGGTGTCAGAACGCAAGGTGCTTTCGTAACTGCCAAAATCTTAATTCACACAGGAATTCGACTTGAAACGACGCGGTCCTAACAACCAGCAATCTGAGAACTTGACTTTTTACTCCACTATATTTCAGATGTAATAGAACAGATCAATGTTAACCCATTCGAACAACAAGTTCTTTATTGGAGTGTTTGTAATCTTGTAAAGGGTAATAGAGCGAATCGCAAAGCAATATATGTAGATATCTACAGTTTGCAATTGGTGTGGAAGCAGTAAGCAGTCCTGGGACGTTATAAAATGCAGGCAAAGTTAAAAGGCTGATGATCATGCTATTGGGTTATATTGTTTTTCTTGAGCTGTAGCAGCCACATTCTTACAGTCTACTGTGGAGAAAACTTGAACCCGGACAACAACAACAACAACAAAATATTTCCAAGGGACAGGTACATGTAGATTACTGAGTCAAATATTTGTGTGTGATCCAGAGGCTACATTTCAGTCCAATGATCATAAAATTGCCCGGCTGTTTGTCTCAGTAATATTTTTGACAAAGCTGAATGTAGGTCACCGGGGGTTAAAAGAAAAAGGTTGTCACTAGGTCAAATCAGACGAAACCGTAATAGATCTAGTACTTTAGAATCCATTTATGTTCAGTCCGATACTCACGGAACTTTGTCAGACTGCTTAGATTAGATATGGGTGCGTTGCAAAAGGGCATTTTTGGTTTAAAAGTATGTCAGTAGATCATATACCAGAAGCCAAAGTTCAATTGAGTTCCATACTAATGTTGTCTACATGGTCCTCTTGTAAAATTGTTCAAGTGGTTCTGCACTGTTTTCGTAAACTTCACAGAAGCTTCAGAACTGACTAGTAACATTTCAAAATTACCGCCTCTGAAACTGTATAAGCAATTATACCCAAATTTCATATCTAGCATCCTGTATTTGGAAAGGAAAATTATTCAAATTAACCGATATATGTATAACCACATGGTCCAATTCTAGAAAATTTGTGTCATGCAAAATCAACTTGTTCTAAAGCTGGAGAGAAAATGTATATCCTATCCTACTGAAATTATTTAGAATGTTTGTTTTAGCAATATGTGTAAGAATTAAGATATACATGTAAGTTAAGTTGCCCAGATTCTGCGCTAGAAAAACATTTTTATCAACCTAGAAGCCTAATTTTTGTGCACATTCTTTACAGGCATTATTAAGCTAGGGAGGAACTGTAAATATTGACGGAACTTAGACAGATATTATGCCCCTCCGAATTTCGGGTGGTGGGGGATATAGTTTTCATGTTGTCTGTCCGGCAGTCCGTTCGTCTGTCCGATCTTCCGTCCATCCAGACAGATATATTCTGAAATCGTTAACGAAAGTTACTGAAACTTAATACACGTGTTCCTCCGATATACTTTTTTTTAAATGTAATGCATTGTCATGGAAAAAGGAGGCTTGGTGTCTTCCGGTCTGCTTTTTTTTGTTTTTGTTTTTTTTTTTGTTTTTGTTTTTGTTTGTTTGTTTGTTTTAATGCTGTGTCATGGAAAAAGGGGGTTTGATGTATATTTCCATTCTGGACCAATATCTCTTTAACTACTGGACAAAACTTTATGAAACTTCATTTTTATATTGTTTATCACAAGCCACAGACAATCAGAATTTGTTAATTTAATGAAATGCCATGTCATGGAAAAAGGAGGTTTAATGTATATTTTTACCAATTACAAAAAAGGCCACGTTTACATGCAAAACACAATACCTCTCATAATTCCGTTTCCTCAAAAAAAAAAAAGTTCTTTTTTTTTCGGTGGTGGATATCATTTCAATGAAATGCCTCGTTTTTATATTGATTGTACCTTTTGAAAACCATTTTTTAAATGAAGTCAACCGGGGTAAGAGACTTTGAACTTTTTCAACCTGTTTCTGGTGCCTAAATTACCACATATTTTTTTCATGTAAATTTTAATATTGATGTTTATAATTTTAGGATGACAACTTAGAAATATGCTTGCATATAATAGTGTCTTATGGTTAAATTATTTTGTATCTTGAATGCTTTTAACAGATTTGAACAAGAAAGGGTGAAAACTTCTGACACATTACCCTCTAGGCAACTCTCAGGACTATCAGTCCTTTGATTCCTTTACTGGAGACTGAAGAAGTTAGGTGCTGCATGAATTATAATTTACAAGCTGAACAACCCAGAGGAAGAAGCCTTTTGAAAAAATTGTGGGAAAAGGAGAAAATGCTGATATCCCGTATTTTCTCCTTTTCCCACGATGTTTTCTGCCCTAAATTACACTATTTGAGCCACACTGAAATTGTTGTCTGCAAATGCGTTCAATTTGGACAAGGCTAAAATTTTGTTGTCTGGTAACGGGTTAAAGAGGTGTGTTATTTAAACAACCTAGCATTTACCGGAGACTTTAAAAGTTGGCTGCTGCATGAATTATAATTTAGAAGTCAGTTTTAAGCGGTTGTGTTATTTAACCCTTATCCTGCTACATAAAAGAAATGAAACTTTCAAGCCAACAGTAAAACCCCAAATTGTCCTATTTCTGGAGAAAAGATATCTCCCTATCAAACAGTGTAGATCCAAGATCAGACTGCAGTTTGATCTTAATCTACACTGTCTGCAAAAGGTCAGTGAGTTGCCCGTAGCAGCATAGGGGTTAAACAACCTAGCATTACAATTGATAAATATCTGGTATTAGGACTAGGCTAATTCTGTTCTAGCAAATTCTGAATTTCAAAGCTAGTAACATGATTAGCTGTGACAAATATCTCAGCCTATCATATGGCTAGCCCTGAGGTTCAGTATTAGAAGAAACGCGTGTCGAATCATCATAGCCAACTTTTACGGCCATGCCTCATCAGCAATGTCACGTGTCAACAAGAGGATAAAGATTGGTAACCAGCATTTTCTCCATTGCCCACAATGTTTTCTAGCCTTTCAAAGACAAATGCCACAGTCTCAGCTACAGATAATTTGTCACCTGCAAAAGCTTTCAATTTTGACAATTCTAAAATTGTGTTGTTTGTTAAAAGGCTTCAGGCATGTACTGAAAGTTTTGACCAGCCTGATCTTTGTTTATACTGTTGTCCAAAGGCATCATCAAATGTTCTTAATGCTCTTAGGTTGTGCCCCATGCTTAACAATTTAAAGGCAAATCACATCATTTAGTCCCATTGCTAGAGGAAAGCGGTTGAATCTTTGCAGGTATCAGTTTTCTCCTTTTTCCACAATGTTTTGTACCCTACCAAACAGAAATTTCAAATTTTGAGTCATGGCACGTGTTATTTTGTTGTCTGCCAATGTTTTCAATAATACAAACCCAAATCTTGCTGTTTCAAAGTTGATTTCACCGGAAAGAAAATATCATATCGGATGAGTTGATCAACAACCAGTTTGCATGTTTTGTGCAGTCTGATCTTGATCTACACTGTCCACAAAAGCGCCCCGAGTTGTGCTTGGCAGCTTACGAGTTAATGTTCATTCAACTTGATTGATAGTGTTTGGTAACTTGCATTTTCTCCTCTTCCCACAATGTTTTCCACCCTTTCAAAGATATTTTATTCTTTTTGAAACACATTAACCCTTATCCTGCTAAGTAAGTGAAATGAAACTTTCAAGCCAAGAGTAAAAACCCCCACTTTGCTATTTCAAAGGTATTTTTTGTTGAAAGATGTCTCCTGATCGGAAACATGTTCTCTGCAGTCTGATCTTGATCTTGATCTACACTGTCCGCAAAGTCATTGAGTGGTGCTTAGCAGCGTAAGGGTTAAATGATCTTCTGCAAGTGCTTTGGATTTAGACGAGCATAAAATTTTGTCTTTTGGAAAGGACTTTGGAAATAAGACTATTGAAAACATTGTGGGGAAAAAAGAGGATAGTGCTGATAACCAGCATCTTCTCTTTTTGATCCATGTTTCAATCCTTTAAAAGAAAAATGCTTTTGTTTGCATCAAGAATTTATCTCTTGTCTGAAAGTGCTTTCAATTTGGAGGACTTTAAGATTTTGTCTTTTAATAAAGATTTAAGAGATTTTATCTTGGTTTAAGTTTATCTGATTTCAATGAAATTTCATCACTTTGCTTGTCCTTAATTCTTTACCAAACAGTGTTAAGTTTTAATGACCTGAGGAAGACAGTATTTGGAAATACTGTGCGAAAAGGAGTAATTGCTGGTAACCAGCACTTTCTTCTTTTCTCACAAGATTTTCTACCTAAGAAAGAGCGGCCCTATCATTGAGCAAAGTCCAGCTTGTTGTCTGCAAGTTCTTTCCCCATGGGCAGGTCTAAACTTTTGTCATTAGGTACAAAATAAACTAGGTAAACAAGTTACAGAGTTGACCAGGGTACTTATTCACAAACCATTCTTAAGAATACACCTAGCCTTATTTTCCAGAATTGTCTAAATCTTAAAGTAACACAACTATTGACTGGCTAACCCATTTGGTTTAGCCAATCAGAAGTTGTGTTACTACCAAATTTAGAAAATCTTGAAGACTAAGAATATTCTTCAGAATAGTTGGTGAATAAGGACCCAGATGTCATGAGCAACACTTGTATTAAGTTTCAAGGTCCTACATTAAACGGCTTTTGAGTTAGTGCATGGAATCGATTTTCAAACAAAATTAACCCGACCTTGACCTTGACCCAAAAACAATAGGGCACCTCCTTGGGTCATGAGCAACACTTGTATAAAGTTTCAGGGTCATAGATCAAATGGCTTTTAAGTTAGAGCACGGAAACAAAAAGATGGACAGACTGACAATGGACAGACAGACAGATATGGTGAAACCAGTATATACCCCTCTACTTCATAGGTGAAGGGTCTAAAAATGTTCCTGTGGGTCCAAGTAAAGATTGGCAGATTACCTTGCATTCAAGCAAAGCTAAACAATCAAGCCAGTAAGTTTCAGGGCTTGCAATCAATGTGTCGTGAATGAATCCCAGCCCAGTTAACTCTTTACCAAACGACAAAATTTTAGACTTGTCCAGATTGAAAGCATTTGCAGAAAACAAATTAAAAGTCACAAAAATGACTTCATTTCATTCTCCGAGAGGGTAGAAAACATTGTGGGAAAAGGAGAAAATGCTGGTTACCAGCACTTCCTCCTTTTCCCATTATGTTTTCAAAAGGTTTTTTCCTAAAGGTCGTTAAAACTTGGGATTGTGTGGTAAAGGGTTAACTTTTGACCAGATGATGAAGTTTTAGACATGCCCTAATTCAAACATTCGCAGATGACCGACTAAGTGTGCTGGGAATGATGAGATTTGTCTTTGAAAGTGTAGAAAACATGGTGGGTAAAAGAGCAAATGCTGGGTACCAGCATTTTCTTCTTTTCCCGCAATGTTTTCCAAGGTATTCTGCCTTACGGTTGTTAAAATCTGGGATGGTGTGGTAAAGTAAAACTCTTTGGGAGTATTGATAGTAGTCAATTATTTATCTCTCTCACAGCTAAACTTTTTTTCCAACAGAGTTTATGTCAGAAAGTGGCTAGAGTCCAATAGCTCAGGCCATAATGTACAGGGTTTGATATCAGGGTATGGCTGGTTCCAATCCCCAGGTCTGCCAATTTCTTTCAGAGGACTGATGATAGTCATTGCTACAGTATTTGTTTCCTCTCATCACTGATCATTGCTTCTATAATGGTTAGGAGAGAAGGCAGCTAGTGGCTTTGGAGGAAAATATATGGAATATTGGGAGGAATATATACAGAATATTATGTTTTAGTAACTTTCCTGGTGCTTGTATTTAATTCGAGCAGCATGAGAAAATTTGATATTGCGTGAGACCGAAGGTCAAACAAAATGTGAAAATTTTCTTATGCAGCGAGAAGTAGATACGAGCATCAGGACTGTTACTACAAAATAATATTCCTTTTATTATATACCGACAACTTTCAACGGCAAAATTTTGCAGTTCTTGACACTTTATTCTTTTTTTTTTTTAATTGGTAAACAAAATAAACGATGGTGTCGTAGCTAGTAACCTCTTTTTTATGAATGGCGGATAAATGTGATGGCATAAATTTTGACCAATCAAATCACAAATCATTACATATGATTTCCGCGGGTGAGTTATGTCATCAATACCATACATGTATTTGGAACTGTATTTCACAGTATAGATAGATTTTTTTTCTGTCATGTGTTATTTTTCCCGCATGTGACGCATGTATTTGAGCCAGAAAAATTTCAGGTATATAATAATGTGCAAAGTACTTGTTGTAGAAACTCAAGAAATGCATGCAGTGGTGGACTAAAGTCTGTGATATGACTGAAATAATGATGAAAACAGCATTAAACACCTAATAAACAAATCTTACTTTCAAGATAACCTGTATCATTTGAAAGCACAAATATCGTCCATAAAATTGCCGCTTTATGCTTCTCTATATACCCTCATAATTTAATCCTTTACCTAAACAATCCCATTTTTTTATGACCTTGAGGTAGGAGATTCTTGAAAACATAGTAGGAAAAGAAGAAAATAATGGTTATCAGCATTTTCTCCTTTTTCAAAATCTTTTCTACCCTTCACAAGAAAAATCCCATTGATGGAGCTACATTTGATATGTTGTCTGCATATGCATACAATTTGGACAAGTCTAAAACTTCTTATCATCTGATAAGGAGTTAACCCTTTACTGCACAATGTCACCTTTTAAGGACCCTGGGAAAGAAGCCTTTTGAAAACATTGTGGGAAAAGGAGAAAAAGCTGGTAACCAGCATTTTCTCCCTTTCCCACAATGTTTTCTACCCTATCAAAGAAAAATTGCACCATTTGAGCCACACTGAAATTGTCGCCTGCAAACGCTTTCAGTTTGGACAAGGCTTAAAATTTTGTCATCTGGTAAAGGGTGAGAGAGTTATCGTTAAGGAGTAATCATCTGATAAGGAGTTAAGCAAGGGAGACTGGCATTTTTTCTTTTCTCACAATGTTTTTTACACGTTTCAAAGAGTAGTCCTATGATATGATATGACTAAATTAATAGCACAGACAAATCAGTTTGAAAATGTTTGTTGCTGAGCCCCACTTTCAACATCATATGTTATATCACATTAGCCAGTGAACCTATCTATGCTTTCCTAGATTTTGTTTTACCAGTGCTTCGCATGATATTCTTCCAAAGCAAGTGGCTGCATTCCTACCTAATCATTGTCGAAATAATGATCAGGGGTGAGGGAGGAATGAAACATTGTGGAAAAAGAAGAAATCACTGATAACCAGCGTTTTTTCCCTTTCCAACAATATCTTCTTCCCCTTGAAAGACAAATTCCATCATTTGAGTCACATTTACTTTGCAGTCTGCAAATTTGTTGTCTCATAGAAGCTTCAAGTCAATCTGTGTAATGAAGGGAAAAACAACCATAAAATCAAGACATGTTCACTGTAGAAAACGCAACTTCTGCTTTGACTATTTACTAAACAATCCCAAGTTCAAATGACTCTGTGGCAGAGGACTTTTCAAAACATTGTAGGAAAAGGAAAGAATGCTGTTAGCCAGCATTTTCTCCTATTCCACAATGCCTTCAACTCTTTCAAAGATAAATTCCATGACATGAACTATTGTCTGCCACAAATCCTTTCACTTTGTGTAAGTGTATTGTTATGTTGTTTAGTAAAGGACAAATTAGAAAATAAAGCACTAATTTTTCACATTATTATATCAATTTATCAAGTGGTAGTTCACCCACAACCATATAAGCCATTCTCTGGCAAAAGGGGGCTTCATGCATCTCCATGATGCATTACACCAAGCAAGACATCACCTAATTATGGATCCATAAAATCCATTTTGTCAAACAACCGACTGAATCATGACATCAAATTATCCCTTGACATGCAGAAAATTTAAAGATAGCGAAAAGTTTCGGCCCTCAGCCTGCGCAGGCTGACATGGGTCGATATTTTTCACAAATGCAATAAGCCCCCTTTTCAGAGCATGGCTCACATATATATATATGCATACATGAGACACACCATTCGCTAGTGTACCCTTTTGCTGTACAGTATGTGCATTCCCCCTTGGAACTCATTGGTTGTTTACTAAACAAGTAAAATCAAGTATGTATTGTTAGACACAAAACATTGCTCAATTTGATTAAACAACATAACTTCGGATGAAAAATCTAACTGATCTGTTATCATAAGACAACCTCCTTTTAGAAATCTTGTGATAAATTGCCCTATTTTGACAACATTGAGGAAGAGGGCTTTCGGACAAATTGTGGAAAAAGGAGAAAATATTTTCTTCCTTTTCTATAATGTTTTCTACACCCTCTAAGACAAAATATCAAAATGTTTGAGTCACATTTAATATGTCACCAACAGCTGCTTTCAAATTGGATAAGTCTGAAATTTTGTTGTCAGGTACAAAGTTAACTGGCCAGTTTTGTTCATGTGATATCATCAGAGTAGCTAACCACACATCATCATTGTGAAGAAAACACTGCTTTTGCCATATTTAAAAAAATGTCTAGAGCAGTGATGTGAAGAGTGTTATGGTGGTTGCTCGATCTGTACTTTTTACACTAGTATAATGTACATGATCCATTGGTTCAATTTACAAAAATCATCTCGGCTTTGCCTTCCATATTTTGTCTGTGTTGTTCTACTTTGTACTTTACCTAAAATTGAAACAGAAATAGAGGTAAGGAACAACAACCACATCCTTAAGTAGGTCAAAGTTATCATTTGATTTAGCCTATTGCTGTCAAAGAATTACAAATTCTGAAAACAGATACGAAAATCTATTTATGTGAAAATTATTGGATTCCTTTCCCTTTAAGCCGACACAATATTGCATTCTGTATCATACACCAAACATACAACCAGACAAGACTGTTCACCTAGCACGGTGTGGCCAATATTTTAGGGAATGTATTATGGGCATGTTCATGGTCATTTTTAAAATGATGCTCATTTTGGTGTCGGCCTTGCAGTGACCATTCTTCTCTCATTTTTGGATCACGATCAGATGTTTTCAGACATGCCCTTGCCTAACAGTCTTTTATCAAAAGTATTAACTCACTACCATACAGACTTTACTTGAAGATCTTTCTTTGGAAAAGTAGTATTTGCATATTTCAAAAAGTTATTCCCTCTCTCCTTAAAAGTTTTCCTGTTTGTTAACTCTTTACCAAATGACAAAATTCTAGACTGGTCCAGTTTAAACACATTAGCAGATGTCACATTTTCATAGGCTCAAATTAAAAGTTTTTTCAATGGAAAGGTAGCAAACACTGTGGGGAAAGAAGGAAATGCTGTTTGTTGGCATTTTCCTCTTTTCCCACATTGTTTTCAAAAGGTTTTTCCTCAGGTTCATTTAAACACAGGCGTGTTTGGTAAAGGGTTAAAAAGACATTACTTTCAAATGTTTCTCAGCTGTGTTTCTTTTCTCATAGATCAAAAACAAATAGTCTGTATGGTAATAAGTAGAACCCATTACCTAACAAATATGCTGACATAATGTTTATTTTATACACTCCAGACATCAGACAAGACTGTCCACCTAGCACGGTGTGGCCAACATAGGGAGGAGCATTTTCTCTAGGCATGTCAATGGTCAGTTTCTTATCTGCTCAATACAATTTGGGTGTCAGCATGTTAATCGCCATCTTGCTGTCACTTTGGGGTCACGATTAGGATGCTTTCGGACATGCCTTGGCCTGACAGTCTTTATATGAAAGACACATGGGCCTGTTTTGAAGAAGTAAATATTTGGGATGAGGTTTTGAATCAGACTTGGCAGAGATCCTATAGTCTCTATAGATGATCTCCGCACCAGGGTTGCCAACACACTCCAGGACAGTACCATCTTAACCTACAAAATACTTTGTAACAGAAAAAGCATAAGGCCCTATATCCTTTCTGTACATTGGCCATATCGGGTACATTTTTGCAGGCCGGTACCTAGGTTATCAATGTGGTGATAGCACTGTTCACAAAACCTCTGCAGAAGTTTGAAATAAGCATGAAAAAATGTACAAACAAAAACAATTTTGAATTTAGAAAATTATTAAATAAGTTTGTTATATAGAGGTATGTTTTATTTCATTCATTTTGACATAGCATAGCATGACCAGACAACAGTCCAGATGCAAAATTAAGAAAGATGTAAGACATTCACAGTGTTGGCTTGAAGTGTACAACGTTTGATTTTGACAAAGGCATTAATTCTTTACTTTCAGACTCATCTATAGTGAGAGCATTTGCAGATGGCAAATCAAATGTAGTTTAGACCATGGGAATTTTCGTAAAAAAACAAAAAAATATTGTTAGAAAAAATCAATAACTGTTAGTCTAATGAATTCAGCTGTTTAAAGGAAATTTCTGTAAGTATGAGTTTTATCAAAGAACTTTAACCCTTAGCACATGGCAAAATTTTAGACTCAGTCATGTTGAAGGTATTTACAGAGTAACATTCGAATGTTTTTCAAATGATAGTATTTGTCCTTAACTACATAAAAAACATTGTGCGAAAAGGAGAAAATGCTGGTAACAAGCATTTTCTCCTTTCCCCACAATGTTTTCAAAAGGCTTCTTTCTCAGCATTGCTAAAACTCGGAGTTGTGTAGTTATGGGTTAAACCTAACGCTAAGATATCTACCTGTTAGTTTTTTTTTTACTTGGCACCATGATATGCATTTCACCAGTTTACAAAATAGTTGACAAAAGGTATTGCCAGCAAATTAGTAGCTGAAATTGCCTTCTTGGTTGTAAAACCCCTGTCCCTGGTCACAAAGTATATGAAGGAAATTCCAGCTGTTAGTTAACTGAACCTCACCTTTTTATGGTAATTTAACTTATGTACAGAAGTTGCTCAAGTGATCTCTTTTTTGATGATGTGTTGTACCTGGCCCCTGTATTATTAAAACATTTGTACAGTGAAAATTCTGTCTCTCCGTTAACTTAAGCTTGCCTTCTTAGGGGCATTTAATTATAGTGCAAAGGTTTAATAAAGTGACTGAAAAGAACTTTATGGTTTCATACTTAATGTATATTTGATGTATTACATATGATTTGAAAGTGGTATTGCAAGCAACCTGATAGTTGAAACTTTCATTTTGTTCTATAGAGCCCCTGTCCCAGGCCACAATGTATTAACTGGTAATGGAAATTTCAACTGTCATTCTGCCGATAACCACATGTCTATACAACCTTAATACTTTATGTTTTATGTAAGAACTTTTAAAATTAATCCTTTGATTTATATATAACCTAGCAGTTTAAATATTTTTATGTTATAGATGGGTTTTTTTTAGAACCAGACTCAAATGTTAACCAAACTTGCTAAGATTTGTATTTAATCTAACAGTTTATATAATTCAAAGAGGATATTTTCAGGAGCTAGATTTTGCAGCCTGTATTTAGTCCAGAGCTAAATTCCGTAATGAAAGAACATTTTATTGGCTACTTGAGGTATATTTTACCTGTTTACAGTTAAAGTATTGCTAGCTACCTGGTAGTTTAAACTTGCATTTGTCCTTTATAATTCCTACCATGAATCTCATTTGTCTACTTTATATGGGTAAAACATTTTATTATAAGTTGACTGGAAAGAATCTTTGGTGTGTAATTTAAAAATACATGTGCAAAAGCTTTTAGATACAAATCATTGCAAACATTATCTTTATAGTTATTGAAAAGCTTCTATACTGTGAAAAAGTTCGTTTTTCTTATCGGTTTAGACTTCCCCTAACAACAAAATTGTAGACATGTCCTGAATGAAAGCATTTTCAGATGACAAATCAAATCTGCATCAAATGATGGTTTTTGATATGATAGAAAACACAGAAGGAAAAGGAGAAAATGCTGCTTACCATCATTTTCTCCTTTTCCCACCATGTTTTCAAAAACCACTTTTAGTTAAAGCTCAGGATTTTGTGGTAAAGGGTTAGCCTATAATCTTTCACAGTTATTCAGGTAACTGATGGATGCAAAGCTACACAAAAATATAATACAGAAAATAAAAACTTGCGGAACTTTGTGCAATGAAGACGAGTACGAATGTCTTGCACCCAGTACTCTTACTATTGCATCAGCACTGCCAAAATGAAGTGAATTGCAGACAAGGATTTTATGCACAAAATGATGAAATAAGAAATACACTATAACCTTCTCTAGCTCTACTGATGGAAAGTTCTATTGAGCCAAAGTAATATGAATTTAGAAAAAAATATTGAAAATTGACAACTTTGACCTACCTCCAGTCCATGACCCTGCCAAATTGTCCTTATCAGCTAGCTAATTTCCTCCCTGAAAGAAATTTAAAAGGAACATTAAAACACTGAAAATAAAACTGTTCATCATCTACATATACAAATTATATGATTAACAAAATTCAACACCTACTTTAAAGACATGTACCACAATGAATGAATGAATGGTGTTTCATAGTGTATTGGCAGCTACGGTATTCTAATACCTATGAACAGATTTAATGATTAATTGATTAAATGGTGTTTTTCACTGTTTCAACATCATTTCAGTCATATGACTGCTATATCTCACATATTCATGTAAGTCCTAAGGTTTCACTAGTACTAGGCTGGGCCCTAGTAAGAGAAAAGGGAAAAAATTGGCTCTAATTGTTTGACTTATGCAACAGGTAGCGGTTGCTTCCGAAGGCATCATGAGTCGATATTTCATGTTTTCACGGGTGCGTAACCAGCACATATGAGTTGGTAGTCATCGTAACTACATTTCTTGTCTACATATGAAGAGAAATAATACAAAATATAGTTCCTTTTGTTCGACTCATGCTACAGGAACCAGCTGCTACAGAAATAGTTGTCTTTCTAAATTTATCCACTTGTGACAATATTTTCTGGGGCTTTTACACTGTCCATTGATCATCTGAGCATATTCAATGTATCAATGTGCAGTGTGGAAGCCGGCCTGAACTAGAATGACAAATCGGATCCAGGGTTGTCAACCTGGTAGTCTGCTCGAAAACATGTGACCAAGTTCTTCTGACACCCTGCTTTCCTAAATTATAGCCCAATGTCGGTAAATTCTGGCGTGTATGGATGGAGAATGCATCTCAATTTGCTAAGGATTACATATCAGCCTTCGAAGAAGACCTAAAAGCACTTTAAATTTTCCCTTATTGTTTAGATCGATGGTTTAGCCGCCATTTTGTTTTTCTTGGCCGCCGTCTTGGATTTTTTTTCTCCAAGGAATTATGGGAAGGGAGGGGGGATATGGTTATAGGTATATATAGCCAGACTAATATCGAATTGCCTCCATAGCACAGTGGGTAAGACCGTTGTGCCAAGAGCCGTTTTAGCCCTGGTGGCCAGAGGTTCGAACCACAGCTGGGCGATTTTCTTTCTTTTATTTTTATCATTTTCTTTAATTATTATCATTTATTCTTATGTCATTGGCCAATTTCAGTATACTTTAAAGATGTACAAGACATTTTCATGGGAAAGATTTCGGTATCATGCTATATCTTTGATGGCTTTGGCTGCGCGCAAGGTCCGTGTATGCCTGTTTCTGCACAGCAAGTAAAACTGCTACAAATGAGTGGGTAGTCGTGAGAGCTAAGTTACAGTTCTTGTCTATGTATTTAGAAGAAAGGGTTGGGCAAAAGTCAGTTTTCCTTTTCTTACTTATGCAACAGGAACCGGTTGCTTCGGAAAGCGTCGGAAGTCGATAATATGTTTTTGCGGGCACGCGGTTAGTTATTGGGACCGATTTAATGTTTCGGGGGCCCTAGTAAGAGAAAAATGGAAGAAAATTTGTTTCCCATTGTTTGACTTATGCAACAGGTACCGGTTGCCTCCAAAAGTGTCAGAAGTCGATTTCATGTTTTCACGGGTGCGCAAAGGTCATGTACATGCGGTTAGTTATTGGGACCGATTTAATGTTTCGGGGGCCCTAGTAAGAGAAAAAGGGAAAAATTTGTTTCCCACTGTTTGACTTATGCAACACATACCGGTTGCTTCTGAAAGATTCGTAAGTGGATTATATGTTTTCGCGGGTGCGTAAAGGTCATGCACGTGGGGATAGATATTGAGACCGCTTTAATGTTACGGTGGCCCTAGTAAGAGAAAAGGGAAAAATTTGGCTCTAATTGTTTGACTTATGCAACAGGTAGCGGTTGCTTCCGAAGGCATCATGAGTCGATATTTCATGTTTTCACGGGTGCGTAACCGGCACATATGAGTTGGTAGTCCTCGTAACTACATTTCTTGTCTACATATGAAGAGAAATAATAGAAAATATAGTTCCTTTTGTTCGACTCATGCTACAGGAACCAGTTGCCACAGAAATAGTTGTCTTTCTAAATTTATCCACTTGTGACAATATTTTCTGGGGCTTTTACACTGTCCATTGATCATCTTAGCATATTCAATGTATCAATGTGCAGTGTGGAAGCCGGCCTGAACTAGAATGACAAATCGGATCCAGGGTTGTCAACCTGGTAGTCTGCTCGAAAACATGTGACCAAGTTCTTCTGTCACCCTGTTTTCCTAAATTATAGCCCAATGTCGGTAAATTCTGGCGTGTATGGATGGAGAATGCATCTCAATTTGCTAAGGATTACATATCAGCCTTCAAAGAAGACCTAAAAGTACTTTAAAACTTCCCTTATTGTTTAGATCGATAGTTTAGCCGCCATTTTCTTTTTCTTTGCCACCATCTTGGATTTTTTTTCCCCAAGGATTTATGGGAAGGAAGGGGGATATAGTTATAGGTATATATAGCCAGACTAATTTCCAGTTGCCTCCATAGCACAGTGGGTAAGACCGCTGTGCCAAGAGCCTTTTTGGCCCTGGTGGCCAGAGGTTCGAACCCCAGTTTTGCCATCTTTTTTTTCTTTTATTTTTATCATTTTCTTTAATTATTATCATTTATTCTTATGTAATTGGCCAATTTCAATATACTTTAAAGATGTACAAGACATTTTCATGGGAAAGATTTCGGTATCATGCTATATCTTTGATGGCTTTGGCTGTGCGCAAGAGCCGCGTATGGCTGTTTCTGCACAGCAAGTAAAACTGCTACAAATGAGTCGGTAGTCGTGAGAGCCAAGTTACAGTTCTTGTCTATGTATTTAGAAGAACGGGTAGGACAAAAGTCAGTTTTCCTTTTCTTACTTATGCAACAGGAACCGGTTGCTTCCGAAAGCGTCGGAAGTCGATAATATGTTTTCGCAGGCACGGAAAGGTCATGTACATGCGGTTAGTTATTGGGACTGATTTAATGTTTCGGGGGCCCTAGTAAGAGAAAAATGGAAGAAAATTTGGTTCCCATTGTTTGACTTATGCAACAGGTACCGGTTGCCTCCAAAAGTGTCGGAAGTCGATTTCATGTTTTCGCGGGCACGCAAAGGTCATGTACATGCGGTTAGTTAATGGGACCGATTTAATGTTTTGGGGGCCCTAGTAAGAGAAAAAGGGAAAAGTTTGTTTCCCATTGTTTGACTTATGCAACACATATCGGTTGCTTCTAAAAGATTCGTAAGTGGATTATATTTTTTCGCGGGCACGTAAAGGTCATGCACGTGGGGATAGATATTGAGACCGCTTTAATGTTACAGTGGCCCTAGTAAGAAAAAAGGGAAAAAATTGGCTCTAATTGTTTGACTTACGCAAGAGGTAGCGGTTGCTTCCGAAGGCATCATGAGTCGATATTTCATGTTTTCACGGGTGCGTAAACGGCACAGATGAGTTGGTAGTCATCGTAACTACATTACTTGTCTACATATGAAGAGAAATAATAGAAAATATAGTTCCTTTTGTTCGACTCATGCTACATCCACCAATTGCTACAGAAATAGTTGTCCTTCTAAATTTATCCACTTGTGACAATATTTTCTGGGGCTTTTACACTGTCCATTGATCATCTTAGCATATTCAATGTATCAATGTGCAGTGTGGAAGCCGGCCTGAACTAGAATGACAAATCGGATCCAGGGTTGTCAACCTGGTAGTCTGCTCGAAAACATGTGACCAAGTTCTTCTGTCACCCTGTTTTCCTAAATTATAGCCCAATGTCGGTAAATTCTGGCGTGTATGGATGGAGAATGCATCTCAATTTGCTAAGGATTACATATCAGCCTTCAAAGAAGACCTAAAAGTACTTTAAAACTTCCCTTATTGTTTAGATCGATGGTTTAGCCGCCATTTTGTTTTTCTTGGCCGCCATCTTGGATTTTTTTCCCCAAGGAATTATGGGAAGGGAGGGGGGATATGGTTATAGGTATATATAGCCAGACTAATTTCCAGTTGCCTCCATAGCACAGTGGGTAAGACCGCTGTGCCAAGAGCCTTTTTGGGCCTGGTGGCCAGAGGTTCGAACACCAGCTGTGCCATTTTTTTTTTCTTTTATTTTTATCATTTTCTTTAATTATTATCATGTATTCTTATGTAATTGGCCAATTTCAATATACTTTAAAGATGTACAAGACATTTCCATGGGAAAGATTTCGGTATCATGCTATATCTTTGATGGCTTTTGCTGCGGGCAAGAGCCGCGTATGGCTGTTTCTGCATAGCAAATAAAACTGCTACAAATGAGTGGGTAGTCGTGAGAGCTAAGTTACAGTTCTTGTCTATGTATTTAGAAGAAAGGGTTGGGCAAAAGTCAGTTTTCCTTTTCTTACTTATGCAACAGGAACCGGTTGCTTCCGAAAGCGTTGGAAGTCGATTTCATGTTTTCGCAGGCACGCAAAGGTAATGTATATGCAGTTAGTTATTGGGACTGATTTAATGTTTCGGGGGCCCTAGTAAGAGAAAAATGGAAGAAAATTTGGTTCCCATTGTTTGACTTATGCAACAGGTACCGGTTGCCTCCAAAAGTGTCGGAAGTCGATTTCATGTTTTTGCGGGCGCGCAAAGGACATGTACATGCGGTTAGTTATTGGGACCGATTTAATGTTTCAGGGGCCCTAGTAAGAGAAAAAGGGAAAAATTTGTTTCCCATTGTTTGACTTATGCAACACATACCGGTTGCTTCTGAAAGATTCGTAAGTGGATTATATGTTTTAGCGGGCACGTAAAGGTCATGCACGTGGGGATAGATATTGAGACCGCTTTAATGTTACGGTGGCCCTAGTAAAAGAAATGGGAAAAAACTGGCTCTAATTGTTTGACTTATGCAACAGGTAGCGGTTGCTTCCGAAGGCATCATGAGTCAATATTTCATATTTTCACGGGTGTGTAACCGGCACATATGAGTTGGTAGTCATCGTAACTACATTTCTTGTCTACATATTTAGAGAAATAATAGAAAATATAGTTCCTTTTGTTCGACTCATGCTACAGGAACAAGTTGCTACAGAAATAGTTGTCTTTCTAAATTTATCCACTTGTGACAATATTTTCTGGGGCTTTTACACTGTCCATTGATCATCTTAGCATATTCAATGTATCAATGTGAAGTGTGGAAGCCGGCCTGAACTAGAATGACAAATCGGATCCAGGGTTGTCAACCTGGTAGTCTGCTCGAAAACATGTGACCAAGTTCTTCTGTCACCCTGTTTTCCTAAATTATAGCCCAATGTCGGTAAATTCTGGCGTGTATGGATGGAGAATGCATCTCAATTTGCTAAGGATTACATATCAGCCTTCAAAGAAGACCTAAAAGCACTTTAAAACTTCCCTTATTGTTTAGATCGATGGTTTAGCCGCCATTTTGTTTTTCTTGGCCGCCATCTTAGATTTTTTTCTCCAAGGAATTATGGGAAGAGAGGGGGGATATGGTTATAGGTATATATAGCCAGACTAATTTCCAGTGTCCTCCATAGCACAGTGGGTAAGACCGCTGTGCCAAGAGCCTTTTTGGCCCTGGTGGCCAGAGGTTCCAACCGCAGCTGTGCCATTTTTTTTTTTCTTTTATTTTTATCATTTTCTTTAATTATTATCATTTATTCTTATGTAATTGGCCAATTTCAATATACTTTAAAGATGTACAAGACATTTTCATGGGAAAGATTTCGGTATCATGCTATATCTTTGATGGCTTTGGCTGCGTGCAAGAGCCGCTTATGGCTGTTTCTGCACAGCGAGTAAAACTGCTACAAATGAGTGGGTAGTCGTGAGAGCCAAGTTACAGTTCTTGTCTATGTATTTAGAAGAAAGGGTAGGGCAAAAGTCTGTTTTCCTTTTCTTACTTATGCAACAGGAACCGGTTGCTTCCGAAAGTGTCGGAAGTCGATAATATGTTTTCGCGGGCACGCAAAGGTCATGTACATGCGGTTAGTTATTGGGACCGATTTAATGTTTCGGGGGCCCTAGTAAGAGAAAAATGGAAGAAAATTTGGTTCCCATTGTTTGACTTATGCAACAGGAACCCGTTGCCTCCAAAAGTGTCGGAAGTCGATTTCATGTTTTCGCGGGCGCGCAAAGGTCATGTACATGCGGTTAGTTATTGCGACCGATTTAATGTTTTGGGGGCCCTAGTAAGAGAAAAAGGGAAAAGTTTGTTTCCCATTGTTTGACTTATGGAACACATACCAGTTGCTTCTGAAAGATTCGTAATTGGATTATATGTTTTAGCGGGCGCGTAAAGGTCATGCACGTGGGGATAGATATTGAGACCGCTTTAATGTGACGGTGGCCCTAGTAAGAGAAAAGGAAAAAATTGGCTCTAATTGTTTGACTTATGCAAGAGGTAGCGGTTGCTTCTGAAGGCATCATGAGTCGATATTTCATGTTTTCACGGGTGCGTAACCGGCACATATGAGTTGGTAGTCATCGTAACTACATTTCTTGTCTACATATTTATAGAAATAATACAAAATATAATTCCTTTTGTTCGACTCATGCTACATCAACCAGTTGCTACAGAAATAGTTGTCTTTCTAAATTTATCCACTTGTGACAATATTTTCTGGGGCTTTTACACTGTCCATTGATCATCTTAGCATATTCAATGTATCAATGTGCAGTGTGGAAGCTGGCCTGCACTAGAATGACAAATCGGGTCCAGGGTTGTCAACCTGGTAGTCTGCTCGAAAACATGTGACCAAGTTCTTCTGTCACCCTGTTTTCCTAAATTATAGCCCAATGTCGGTAAATTCTGTCGTATATGGATGGAGAATGCATCTGAATTTGCTAAGGATTACATATCAGCCTTCAAAGAAGACCTAAAAGCACTTTAAAACTTCCCTTATTGTTTAGATCGATGGTTTAGCCGCCATTTTGTTTTTCTTGGCCGCCATTCAGGATCTTTTTTCTCTAAGGACTTATGGGAAGGGAGGGGAGATATGGTTATAGGTATATATAGCCAGACTAATTTCCAGTTGCCTCCATAGCACAGTGGGTAAGACCGCTGTGCCAAGAGCCTTTTTGGCCCTGGTGGCCAGAGGTTCGAACCCCAGCTGTGCCATTTTTTTTTCTTTTATTTTTATCATTTTCTTTAATTATTATCATTTATTCTTATGTAATTGGCCAATTTCAATATACTTTAAAGATGTACAAGACATTTTCATGGGAAAGATTTCGGTATCATGCTATATCTTTGATGGCTTTGGCTGCGTGCAAGAGCCGCGTATGTCTGTTTCTGCACAGCGAGCAAAACTGCTACAAATGAGTGGGTAGTCGTGAGAGCCAAGTTACAGTTCTTGTCTATGTATTTAGAAGAAAGGGTAGGGCAAAAGTCAGTTTTCCTTTTCTTACTTATGCAACAGGAACCGGTTGCTTCCCCGAAAGCATCGGAAGTCGATAATATGTTTTCGTGGGCACGCAAAGGTCATGTACATGCGGTTAGTTATTGGGACCGATTTAATGTTTCGGGGGCCCTAGTAAGAGAAAAATGGAAGAAAATTTGGTTCCCATTGTTTGATTTATGCAACAGGTACCGGTTGCCTCCAAAAGTGTTGGAAGTTGATGTCATGTTTTCGTGGGCGCGCAAAGGTCATGTAGATGCGGTTAGTTATTGGGACTGATTTAATGTTTTGGGGGCCCTAGTAAGAGAAAAAGGGAAAAATTTGTTTCCCATTGTTTGACTTATGCAACACATACCGGTTGCTTCTGAAAGATTCATAAGTGGATTATATGTTTTCACGGGCGCGTAAAGGTCATGCACGTGGGGATAGATATTGAGACCGCTTTAATGTTACGGTGGCCCTAGTAAGAGAAAAGGGAAAAAATTGGCTCTAATTGTTTGACTTATGCAAGAGGTAGCGGTTGCTTCCGAAGGCATCATGAGTCGATATTTCATATTTTCACGGGTGCGTAACCGGCACATATGAGTTGGTAGTCATCGTAACTACATTTCTTGTCTACATATGAAGAGAAATAATGGAAAATATAGTTCCTTTTGTTCGACTCATGCTACAGGAACAAGTTGCTACAGAAATAGTTGTCTTTCTAAATTTATCCACTTGTGACAATATTTTCTGGGGCTTTTACACTGTCCATTGGTCACTTTAGCATATTCAATGTATCAATGTGCAGTGTGGAAGCCGGCCTGAACTAGAATGACAAATCGGATCCAGGGTTGTCAACCTGGTAGTCTGCTCGAAAACATGTGACCAAGTTCTTCTGTCACCCTGTTTTCCTAAATTATAGCCCAATGTCGGTAAATTCTGGCGTGTATGGATGGAGAATGCATCTCAATTTGCTAAGGATTACATATCAGCCTTCAAAGAAGACCTAAAAGCACTTTAAAACTTCCCTTATTATTTAGATCGATGGTTTAGCCGCCATTTTGTTTTTCTTGGCCGCCATCTTGGATTTTTTCTCCGAGGAATTATTGGAAGGGAGGGGGGATATGGTTATAGGTATATATAGCCAGAGTAATTTACAGTTGCCTCCATAGCACAGTGGATAAGACCGCTGTGCCAAGAGCCTTTTTGGCCCTGGTGGCCAGAGGTTCGAACCCCAGCTGTGCCATTTTTTTTTTCTTTTATTTTTATCATTTTCTTTAATTATTATCATTTATTCTTATCTAATTGGCCAATTTCAATATAATTTAAAGATGTACAAGACATTTTCATGGGAAAGATTTTGGTATCATGTTATATCTTTGATGGCTTTGGCCGCGTGCAAGAGCCGCGTATGGCTGTTTCTGCACAGCAAGTAAAACTGCTACAAATGAGTGGGTAGTCGTGAGAGCCAAGTTACAGTTTTGTCTGTGTATTTAGAAGAAAGGGTAGGGCAAAAGTCAGTTTTCCTTTTCTTACTTATGCAACAGGAACCGGTTGCTTCTGAAAGCGTCTGAAGTCAATAATATGTTTTCGCGGGCACGCAAAGGTTATGTACATGCGGTTAGTTATTGGGACGGATTTAATGTTTCGGGGGCCCTAGTAAGAGAAAAATGGAAGAAAATTTGGTTCCCATTGTTTGACTTATGCAACAGGTACCAGTTGCCTCCAAAAGTGTCGGAAGTCGATTTGATGTTTTCGCGGGCACCCAAAGGTCATGTACATGTGGTTAGTTATTGGGACCGATTTAATGTTTCGGGGGCCCTAGTCAGAGAAAAAGGGAAAAATTTGTTTCCCATTGTTTGACTTATGCAACACATACCGGTTGCTTCTGAAAGATTCGTAAGTGGATTATATGTTTTCGCGGGCGCGTAAAGGTCATGCACGTGGGGATAGATATTGAGACCGCTTTAATGTTACGGTGGCCCTAGTAAGAGAAAAGGGAAAAAATTGGCTCTAATTGTTTGACTTATGCAACAGGTAGCGGTTGCTTCCAAAGGCATTATGAGTCGATATTTCATGTTTTCACGGGTGCGTAACCGGCACATATGAGTTGGTAGTCATCGACCGATATAGCTCAGTAGGTAGAGCGTAGGACTCGTGAACACAATGTCCTACAGATTGTGGGTTCGTATCCCCGGCTGGCCAACTAAAAATTACTAATAGTCTTTCGGATGAGACATTAAACCGAGGTCCCGTGTGACGGTGCTATACGCCGAGCACGTTAAAGAACCAGGCGAAGCTCTCAGTAGTTTCGACCTGTATCCTTGCACTATCCCCCGTAACAACTAACCGTCTTCTGGGGGCGTCGCTCAGATGGGCAACCGGTAGCGACGATAAATAAACGGAAATAACCAACCAACCAGTTGCCTCCATAGCACAGTGGGTAAGACCGCTGTGCCAAGATCCCTTTTTGGCCTTGGTGACCGGAGGTTCGAACCCCAGCTGTGCCATTTTTTTTTTCTTTTATTTTTATCATTTTCTTTAATTATTATCATTTATTCTTATGTAATTGGCCAACTTCAATATACTTTAAAGATGTACAAGACATTTTCATGGGAAAGATTTCGGTATCATGCTATTTCTTTGATGGCTTTGGGTGCACGCAAGAGCCGCGTATGGCTGTTTCTGCACAGCAAGTAAAACTGCTACAAATGAGTGGGTAGTCGTGAGAGCCAAGTTACAGTTCTTCTCTATGTATTTAGAAGAAAGGGTAGGGCAAAAGTCAGTTTTCCTTTTCTTACTTATGCAACAGGAACTGGTTGCTTCCAAAAGCGTCGGAAGTCGATAATATGTTTTCGCGGGCACGCAAAGGTCATGTACATGCGGTTAGTTATTGGGACCGATTTAATGTTTCGGGGGCCCTAGTAAGAGAAAAATGGAAGAAAATTTGGTTCCCATTGTTTGACTTATGCAACAGGTACCGGTTGCCTCCAAAAGTGTCGGAAGTCGATTTCATGTTGTCGCGGGCGCGCAAAGGTCATGTACATGCATTTAGTTATTGGGACCGATTTAATGTTTCGGGGGCCCTAGTAAGAGAAAAAGGGAAAAATTTGTTTCCCATTGTTTGACTTATGCAACACATACCGGTTGCTTCTGAAAGATTCGTAAGTGAATTATATTTTTTCGCGGGCGCGTAAAGGTCATGCACGTGGGGATAGATATTGAGACCGCTTTAATGTTACGGTGGCCCTAGTAAAAGAAAAGGGAAAAAATTGGCTCTAATTGTTTGACTTATGCAACAGGTAGCGGTTGCTTCCGAAGGCATCATGAGTCGATATTTCATGTTTTCACAGGTGCGAAACAGCACATATGAGTTGGTAGTCATCGTAACTACATTTCTTGTCTACATATGAAGAGAAATAATACAAAATATAGTTCCTTTTGTTCGACTCATGCTACAGGAACAAGTTGCTACAGAAATAGTTGTCTTTCTAAATTTATCCACTTGTGACAATATTTTCTGGGGCTTTTACACTGTCCATTGATCATCTTAGCATATTCAATGTATCAATGTGCAGTGTGGAAGCTGGCCTGAACTAGAATGACAGATCGGATCCAGGGTTGTCAACCTGGTAGTCTGCTCGAAAACATGTGACCAAGTTCTTCTGTCACCCTGTTTTCCTAAATTATAGCCCAATGTCGGTAAATTCTGGCGTGTATGGATGGAGAATGCATCTCAGTTTGCTAAGGATTACATATCAGCCTTCAAAGAAGACCTAAAAGTACTTTAAAACTTCCCTTATTGTTTAGATCGATGGTTTAGCCGCCATTTTGTTTTTCTTGGCCGCCATCTTGGATGTTTTTTCTCAAAGGAATTATGGGAAGGGAGGGGGGATATGGTTATAGGTATATATAGCCAGACTAATTTCCAGTTGCCTCCATAGGACAGTGGGTAAGACCGCTGTGCCAAGAGCCGTTTTAGCCCTGGTGAACAGAGGTTCGAACCCCAGGTGTGTCATTTTTTTTTCTTTTATTTTTATCATTTTCTTTAATTATTATCATTTATTCTTATCTAATTGGCCAATTTCAGTATACTTTAAAGATGTACAAGACATTTTCATGGGAAAGATTTCGGTATCATGCTATATCTTTGATGGCTTTGGGTGCGCGCAAGAGCCGCGTATGGCTGTATCTGCACAGCGAGTAAAACTGCTACAAATGAGTGGGTAGTCGTGAGAGCCAAGTTACAGTTCTTGTCTATGTATTTAGAAGAAAGGTTAGGGCAAAAATCAGTTTTCCTTTTCTTACTTATGCAACAGGAACCGGTTGCTTCCGAAAGTGTCGGAAGTCGATAATATGTTTTCGCGGGCACGCAAAGGTCATGTACATGCGGTTAGTTATTGGGACCGATTTAATGTTTCGGGGGCCCTAGTAAGAGAAAAATGGAAGAAAATTTGGTTCCCATTGTTTGACTTATGCAACAGGTACCGGTTGCCTCCAAAAGTGTCGGAAGTCGATTTCATGTTTTCGCGGGCGCGCACAGGTCATGTACATGCGGTTAGTTATTGGGACCGATTTAATGTTTCGGGTGCCCTAGTAAGAGAAAAAGGGAAAAATTTGTTTCCCATTAATGAATGAATGAATGTTGTTTTATGGCTCATCGACAGCTTTGGTCATTTAGCGCGCATATCTGTGTTGAAGGAACGATTAAGGCGGATTTTTTCTAAAAAGATTTGAGACATGTTGACAGTAAAAGAGTTAAATTAAGAAGGATCATGTGTGATCTAAGTATGTATAAAAGATATAATTGAGCAACAGGGCTTCCCTATTAACTCAAAAAGGTTTGGAATAATGATGTTAAGACTGTGATAAAAAGATTTGAACAGTCTTAAATTGATAATAAAGGAGTCTTTAAATGAAGAATGAATGTCTCCAATGAGATAAGATGCCCTCAAAAGAGGTAATCCTCCCATTAAGGAGATGCAAACTTAAGATTGTGATAAAAAATTTGAACAGTCTTAAAATGATAAGGAAAAGTCTTTAAATGATGAAAGGTTATGTGTAACTGATAATGTGCATAAAATATAATATTGAGTGGCTGGGCAATCCCTGCCTACTCAAAGTAAAGAATGTAAAAAGGTGGATAAGAAACTAAAGAGTAAATATCACAGTTTATTGTAAATGCCAATCTCCTTTATGAAAGCGATAATAGATTCAACGTTGACAGAATCAAAAAGATTTTTTAAACTATCGACGTTGAAATATTTTGTACGAACTGGCTGAAAGTCAATGCAATCTAGTAGAATGTGTTTTATAGAGAAGGGTGCATTTCATGGAATACATTCAGGGGCATCATCTCTGGTCAAGAGCCAGGAATGGGTAATGCGTGAATGGCCAATTCGAAGTCGTGCAATTATCACTTCTTCTCGACGAACAGACCTGTAAACGGGGTACCATTCACCAAGGGAAGGTTTAACTGAATGCAGTTTATTGAAAACATCAGCATCCCACTGGGATTGCCAAGAAGATTGGATATGTGTTAAAACAGAGGATTTAAAATCAGTGTGTGGAACTTTAAAATCTGAAATGGGAAGGTTAAGTGCAGATTTGGCAGACCTATCGGCATTTTCATTGCCTTTGATGCCTACATGACTTGGAAGCCAGCAGAACACCAATCTATTCATAGAAGAAATTTGTGAGATCCTTTCAAGTAAAGTACAGATCAAGGGATTCTCAAGTCGTTGATTTGAAAGGGCCTGTAATGTTGACAAAGAGTCCGAAAAAATAATGAAACGGTTGGAATTAGAATGTTCAGCTAGATTAAGGGCAAGATCAATAGCTTTAATTTCTGCAGAGAAGATAGAAGAATTGTTTGGAAGGCGGCACTTTAAGCTCCTTTCTCCATAAATAGCGGCAGCTGCTACAGAATTTCCCTCTTTAGATCCATCTGTATAGATTGGTTTGAAGGAAAAATAATGCTCCTTTATCTCGTTGTATCTAGCATGAAACACAGTTCTATCCGTGACTGACTTTTTGTCGGATGCAAGGTCAAATCTGAATTCTGCACTGTTTAGAGTCCATGGAGGGATTTCAGAGATTTTATAGTCGGCAATAGATTCAGTGTCTATGCCAAGGTTATCTACTATGGGCTCCATGCGGATACCAAATGGAGGAATAACATTTGGTTTCCTTGCAAAAAGATGTTTATATTGAGGTTTAAAAACAACTTTATGAGTTGGGTTAAAACGATTCGACTTCAGTTTTAAAAGATATTGAAGCGATAGTTTTTCCCTCCTGTAAGAAAGAGAAGGTTCATTAGCCTCAACATAGAGACTATTGACGGGAGAAGTTCTGAAAGCGCCAAGTACAAGACGCAGGCCTTCGTGGTGTATAGGATCAAGAATTTTAAGGCAAGATTTACGGGCTGATCCGTATACGATAGATCCATAGTCTAATTTGGAGCGAACTAAAGACCGATAAAGCCGCAAGAGGACTTTACGGTCTGCTCCCCAATCAGAATGGGCCACAACCTTTAGAAGATTAAGAGCCTTCTTGCATTTCTTTTTAAGTGCAGTGATGTGAGGAAGGAAGGAAAGCTTTCTGTCAAAGATGACTCCAAGAAATTTAAACTGGGAAACGACTTCAATTTTAGTTTTGTCCAAATACAGGTCAGGGTCTGGATGAACACCACGTAAATTACAAAGGTGCATGCATTTTGTTTTGGACTTTGAAAATTTGAAGCCATTTTCTTCAGACCACGTTTGGAGTTTGTTGAGACACTGTTGAAGTTGTCTCTCAATAATATTCATATTTCGAGATCTGAAGCATATAACAAAGTCATCAACATAGAGAGAACAGTCTACACCAGGACAGATAGCTTTAACTATACTGTTTATTTTTACACTAAAAAGTGTAACAGAGAGAATACATCCTTGGGGCACACCCATCTCCTGTTCACGGGCTCCCGAGACAGTATTGCCAACTCGGACGCGGAAAAGACGTTCATCCAAGAAGGCCGAGATAAAAAGAGGAAGACGGCCTCGAAGACCAAAGTCATGTAAGTCTTTAAGAATTCCGTATTTCCAAGTTGTATCATAAGCGCTTTCAAGGTCGAAAAAGACAGATACTACATGTTGTCTATTAATAAAGGCTTCTCTAACAAAGGTTTCAAAGCGGACAAGATGATCGATGGTACCACGCTGGCGACGAAATCCACTCTGTACATCAACGATAAGGTTGTTTTTCTCTAAAAACCAGACAAGCCTGTCATTGACCATACGTTCTAGGGTCTTGCAGAGACAACTAGTAAGAGCTATGGGACGATAGTTAGCTGGGTCATTAGCATCCTTGCCAGGTTTTGGGATAGGAATGACTAGTGCCTCTCGCCAGGACGAAGGAAAATCACCGGACTGCCAGATATCATTAAAAATATCAAGTAAAACAGAGAGAGAAGTAAAAGGTAAGTGTTTTAAAAACTGGTAATGAACTTTATCTTGGCCGGGAGAAGAATCGTGAGCTTTATTCAGGGCTGATTTTAATTCTTTAAAGGTGAAGAGTTTATTATAGTGCTCTGAATTAGAAGAATTGAAATTAAGTTTTTTCTTTTCTTCTCTGGCTTTATTCCTCTGAAACTTTTCAGAATAGTTTGCAGAGGAGGACTTTTTACAAAAGGTGTCAGCAAGAGCATCAGCTATATCCTGGGGGGTTTCCAACGAAGTATTGTTAACTTCAAGGTGACTGAGAGGGGGTTGGCCTTTGCCATTGATCTTTCTAATCATGTCCCAGGTTTTTTTAGTAGTAGTTCTACTATTTAATTTAGAGACATATTGTCTCCAAGCCTTGCGCTTACTTTCTCTAATGGTACGACGAGCCTTTGCCCTGGAAATACGGAATAGGTTATGATTTTCTTTGGTAGGTCTGAGGTTAAACTTTCTAAGGGCTTGTTTTCTGTCTCTGACAGCCTGTTTACAATCTTCATTGTACCAAGGCTTGTCAGGACGTTTTGGATTTGTCGAGGTCTGAGGGACAGACTGTTTAGCTGCATCAATTAACAGCGAAGTAAAAAGTTTTGCTGGATCATCGCAATCTCCAAACTTGTCATGTGTAATGGTCTGTTCACAGAGGGTTTCAAATCTGTTCCAATTGGCTTTAGAGAGCTTCCATTTCTGCGGTCTTACACTGCTGGATGGTTGTGTAGATGAAAAGATAATAGGGAAGTGATCACTTCCACACAAATCCTCTTTCACTTTCCAAGTGAAATTGGGAAGTAAGACTGGGCTGCATAAGGTTAAATCAATAGAAGAGTAAGATCCAGTTGCTGGATGTAGGTAGGTTTTGGACTTGTTATCATTCATGAAAGACAAAGAGTTGTTCGAAATGAAGTTCTCCAATTGTAAACCTCTCTGGTTAGTGTCATCACAACCCCACATAACATTGTGACCATTAAAGTCCCCAGCAAGAATATAGGGGGATGGCAATTGGGCAATGAGATCGTTCAGATTGTTCTCATTGATAGGTGTGCTTGGGGGGAGATATAAAGAACACAGTGTGACAGCACTGTGTAAAGATAACCTGATGGCAACAGCTTGCAAGTTTGTGTTAAGAGAGATAACTTTATGAGGTATATTGTTATTAACAATAACAGAAACACCACCTCTAGCTTTCTCGCCTTCGGTAAAGACTTTATTGTAAATGGAATGATATTTGACAAAAATATCATCCTCCTGCTTAAGGAAGGTTTCTTGCAGACAAACAGCAACTGGTTTGTGATCATTGATTAAAAGGGAAAGTTCGTCAAAGTTTGACTTTAGACCTCGACAATTCCACTGGATTATGGTATCCATAGTGCATGAAGAGAGTATAAAAGCTAAAGTAAAAAAAGAGGCCGTAAACCAATACATTTTAAAATAGATTAAGATTTAATTACAGTTGTCTCGGGTTTGGACGTGTGCCAAGTATCAGTGTCCTTGTTCCAAGTATCTTTAGAAATGGACCATATAGAGGCTTCTGAATCTGAAGCCTCACCTTCCAGATTTTCAGTATCTGCATCCATGTCCTCTAACTCCGAAAATCTGTTGGAGGTAGGGACCGGATCATCTACTGTGACTGCAATTTCACAGGATCCATGATTATCTCTGGACTGTGGTTTAGATTTTGAGGAAGATCTTTTTGGTGATCGGGGTACATGAGAAGATTTGTTATCTTTAGGTGGAACGTTTGATTTATTTGTAGACTGTGAAGATGGAGGTTGGGGTTTCTTAGGAGGCTGTTTTGAAGGGGTAGATGGCTTTGAAGCTTTTTTTGAAGAAATATTTTGCGAAGAGGAAGAGGGCTTTGGGGTTTTTTGTGAAGGAATACTTTGAGAGTCTGTGGGTTTTGGGGGTGCAGAAGAGGGTTTGTTTGTTTCAGACGTAGGCTGAGTCTGAGTGGAAGGTGTTGTAACCTCGACATTGGGAAGGAGAGCTTTCAGTTCACTAGTCATTTCAGGAAACTTTTGGAGAAGTTTTTTAGCCAACAGTTCGCAGGTTGGACAATGTCCATTTGCAGGCAAAGGAGATGCAACATTTGCATATGTTGTGCTTTTGCTCAACAATGCCTGATCAGACCTACGTTTTTCAACTGTTTTCCTGGCTTCCAAAAAGGTAACATTCTCCTTAAACTTGATTGACAGGATTTCTTTCTCATCCTTCCAAACTGAACATTCTTTGGAATAGGTAGGATGAGAAGACTTGCAATTGACACAGAGAAGAGGGTTATTGCAAGTCTTTTGGTCATGGTTTTCCCCTTCAAAAGCACATTTGGGACAAACAGGTGTGCTTCTGCAGTTACTTTCATGATGGCCGTACCGCTGGCATTTATAACAGCGCAACGGATTAGGCACGTAAACATCAACCTTGACCGATTGGAATCCAATTTTAACTGAAGTAGGGAGAGTTGGCGTAGAGAATGTTAAGATGTACGTATGTGTATCTCTACGAATGCCATCTCTGAGAACTGAAATTCTTTTCACATCAGACACAGCCTGGCTTTTGAAGTTTGATTTGATTTCCTCCAAAGAGTCACAGAAGCTTAATTCTTTGCATCTAATGATCCCCTTGGAGGTATTAAGGGTCTTGTGAGGAAATATTTTCACATCAAGATTGAAAAGTTTCTTGTGTCCAAGTAGGTTTCTAACCTGTTGTTGCGAAAAGCACTCAACAAGCAGGGTTTCGTTTTTAAGTTTTTTAACAGATTTGGGTGTACCAAGGATTGCTGAAAGGGATTTTTCAATAATGAAAGGAGATAGTTTTGTAACGGGTTTGGTAGAGTCTACAGATTGAATGACTAAAAAACGTGCAAATGATAAAGAAGGTGTTGAATATTCTGACTCTGAATCAGAGTCAGAGAGTACACGCTTGGCCTTTTTTTGAGAAGCCATAGTTTTTGTTTTATATTCATCACCGATGTTCCTCACCCGCCTCGGAGTCCAACAAGGGGACATGATCTGGGGAAATCCAACTCAGATCATGACAAGGATACATCGGTAATATACTCGAAGTGAAAGGGCTAGACTGGACAAATGTAGGCCCGCAGAATGTCCTACCAAGCATAGACTAACTTTGGGCGGTTACAAGTGTCAACCAAACACCAACTTTCACCCGATTAGCCCATGAGCCACCGCCTTCTAGGGTATTGACATACAGCAACTGACGACAGAGAAATGATGTAGCTGTGTATGATTAAAAGAAAACAAAGTCAGAGAAACACCCTAGGGCTCGGCGTGACCAGCCGATTGATCAGAACGGGCCTTCCTGACCCCTCGTTTAATTCAATTCAAGGCCAAAGTGGTGTGTTGCGAAAACAGAGCCATCAAAGGGCCGAGCTCTGAATCCACTCAACCACCAGGATCCCGTCATCGAACGACACGAGTTGCAGCCCACGGCAAACAGGCAGGCACAGTGGGGGGGGGGTCTTACCCCTGCTGTAGTGCGACAGCTGAGCTATTTCTATCCCCCCGCCCAGCTGGGGGCATGTTTCCCATTGTTTGACTTATGCAACACATACCGGTTGCTTCTGAAAGATTCGTAAGTTGATTATATGTTTTCGCGGGGACGTAAAGGTCATGCACATTAGGATAGATATTGAGACCGCTTTAATGTTATGGTGGCCCTAGTAAGAGAAAAGGGAAAAAATTGGCTCTAATTGTTTGACTTATGCAACAGGTAGTGGTTGCTTCCAAAGGCATCATGAGTCGAGATTTCATGTTTTCACAGGTGCGTAAACGGCACATATGAGTTGGTAGTCATCGTAACTACATTTCTTTCTACATATGAAGAGAAATAATACAAAATATAGTTCCTTTGGTTCGACTCATGCTACATCAACCAGTTGCTACAGAAATAGTTGTTTTTCTAAATTTATCCACTTGTGACAATATTTTCTGGGGCTTTTACACTGTCCATTGATCATCTTAGCATATTCAATGTATCAATGTGCAGTGTGGAAGCCGGCTTGAACTAGAATGACAAATCGGATCCAGGGTTGTCAACCTGGTAGTCTGCTCGAAAACATGTGACCAAGTTCTTGTCACCCTGTTTTCCTAAATTATAGCCCAATGTCGGTAAATTCTGGCGTGTATGGATGGAGAATGCATCTGAATTTGCTAAGGATTACATATCAGCCTTCAAAGAAGACCTAAAAGGACTTTAAAACTTCCCATATTGTTTAGATCGATGGTTTAGCCGCCATTTTGTTTTTCTTGGCCGCCATCTTGGATTTTTTTTCTCCAAGGAATTATGGGAAGGGAGGGGGATATGGTTATAGGTATATATAGCCAGAGTAATTTCCAGTTGCCTCCATAGCACGGTGGGTAAGACCGCTGTGCCAAGAGCCTTTTTGGCCCTGGTGGCCAGAGGTTCGAACCCCACGTGTGCCTTTTTTTTTTCTTATATTTTTATCATTTTCTTTAATTATTATCATTTATTCTTATGTAATTGGCCAATTTCAATATACTTTAAAGATGTACAAGACATTTTCATGGGAAAGATTTCGGTATCATGCTATATCTTTGATGGCTTTGGCTGCGTGCAAGAGCCGCGTATGGCTGTTTCTGCACAGCAAGTAAAACTGCTACAAATGAGTGGGTAGTCGTGAGAGCCAAGTTACAGTTTTGTCTATGTATTTAGAAGAAAGGGTAGGGCAAAAGTCAGTTTTCCTTTTCTTACTTATGCAAGAGGAAACGGTTGCTTCCGAAAGCGTCGGAAGTCGATAATATGTTTTCGCGGGCACGGAAAGGTCATGTACATGTGGCTAGTTATTGGGACCAATGTAATCTTTCGGGGGCCCTAGTAAGAGAAAAATGGAAGAAAATTTGGTTCCCATTGTTTGACTTATGCAACAGGTACCGGTTGCCTCCAAAAGTGTTGGAAGTCGATTTCATGTTTTCGCGGGCGCGCAAAGGTCATGTACATGCGGTTAGTTATTGGGACCAATTTAATGTTTCGGGGGCCCTAGTAAGACAAAAATGGAAAAATTTGTTTCCCATTGTATGACTTATTCAACACATACCGGTTGCTTCTGAAAGATTCGTAAGTTGATTATATGTTTTCACGGGCGCATAAAGGTCATGCACGTGGGGATAGATATTGAGACCGTTTTAATGTTACGGTGGCCCTAGTAAGAGAAAAGGAAAAAAATTGGCTCTAATTGTTTGACTTATGCAACAGGTAGCGGTTGCTTCCGAAGGCATCATGAGTTGATATTTCATGTTTTCACAGGTGCGTAACCGCCATTTTGTTTTTCTTGGCCGCCATCTTGGATTTTTTTCTCCAAGGAATTATGGGAAGGGAGGGGGGATATGGTTAGAGGTATATATAGCCAGACTAATTTCCAGTTGCCTCCACCAGCCGATATAGCTCAGTAGGTAGAGCGTAGGACTTGTGAACACAATGTCCTACAGATTGTGGGTTCGTATCCCCGGCTGGCCAACTAAAAAATTACTAATAGTCTTTCGGATGAGACATTAAACCGAGGTCCCGTGTGACGGTGCTATACGCCGAGCACGTTAAAGAACCAGGCGAAGCTCTCAGTAGTTTCGACCTGTATCCTTGCACTATCCCCCGTAACAACTAACCGTCTTCTGGGGGCGTCGCTCAGATGTGCAACCGGTAGCGACGATAAATAGACGGAAATAACCAACCAGTTGCCTCCATAGCACAGTGGGTAAGACCGCTGTGCCAAGAGCCCTTTTTGGCCCTGGTGGCCAGAGGTTCGAACCCCAGGTGTGCCATTTTTTTTCTTTTATTTTTATCATTTTCTTTAATTATTATCATTTATTCTTATGTAATTGGCCAATTTCAATATACTTTAAAGATGTACAAGACATTTTCATGGGAAAGATTTCGGTATCATGCTATATCTTTGATGGCTTTGCTTGCGCACAAGAGCTGCGTATGGCTGTTTCTGCACAGCAAGTAAAACTGCTACAAATGAATGGGTAGTCGTGAGAGCCAAGTTACAGTTCTTGTCTATGTATTTAGAAGAAAGGGTAGGGCAAAAGTCAGTTTTCCTTTTCTTACTTATGCAACAGGAACTGGTTGCTTCCGAAAGCGTCGGAAGTCGATAATATGTTTTTGCGGACACGCAAAGGTCATGTACATGCGGTTAGTTATTGGGACCGATTTAATGTTTCGGGGGCCCTAGTAAGAGAAAAATGGAAGAAAATTTGGTTCCCATTCTTTGACTTATGCAACAGGTACCGGTTGCCTCCAAAAGTGTCGGAAGCCGATTTCATGCTTTCGCGGGCATGCAAAGGTCATGTACATGCGGTTAGTTATTGGGACCGATTTAATGTTTCGGGGGCCCTAGTAAGAGAAAAAGGGAAAAATTTGTTTCCCATTGTTTGACTTATGCAACACATACCGGTTGCTTCTGAAAGATTCGTAAGTGGATTATATGTTTTTGCGGGCGCGTAAAGGTCATGCACGTGGGGATAGATATTGAGATCGCGTTAATGTTACGGTGGCCCTAGTAAGAGAAAAAGAAAAAAATTGGCTCTAATTGTTTGACTTATGCAACAGGTGGCGGTTGCTTCCGAAGGCATCATGAGTCAATATTTCATGTTTTCACAGGTGCGTAACCGGCACATATGAGTTGGTAGTCATCGTAACTACATTTCTTGTCTACATATGAAGAGAAATAATAGAAAATATAGTTCCTTTTGTTCGACTCATGCTACAGGAATCAGTTGCTACAGAAATAGTTGTCTTTATAAATTTCTCCACTTGTGACAATATTTTCTGGGGCTTTTACACTGTCCATTGATCATCTTAGCATATTCAATGTATCAATGTGCAGTGTGGAAGCCGGCCTGAACTAGAATGACAGATCGGATCCAGGGTTGTCAACCTGGTAGTCTGCTTGAAAACATGTGACGACGTTCTTCTGTGACCCTGTTTTCCTAAATTATAGCCCAATGTCGGTAAATTCTGGCGTGTATGGATGGAGAATGCATCTGAATTTGCTAAGGATTACATATCAGCCTTCAAAGAAGACCTAAAAGCACTTTAAAACTTCCCTTATTGGTTTAGATCGATGGTTTAGCCGCCATTTTGTTTTTGTTGGCCGCCATCTTGGAGTTTTTTCTCCAAGGAATTATGGGAAGGGAGGGGGGGATATGGTTATAGGTATATATAGCCAGACTAATTTCCAGTTGCCTCCATAGCACAGTGGGTAAGACCGCTGTGCCAAGATCCCTTTTGGGCCCTGGTGACCAGAGGTTCGAACCCCAGATGTGCCATTTTTTTAAATTTTTTTTTTATCCTTTTATTTAATTATTATCATTTATTCTTATGTAATTGGCCAATTTCAATATACTTTAAAGATGTACAAGACATTTTCATGGGAAAGATTTCGGTATCATGCTATATCTTTGATGGCTTTGGGTGCGCGCAAGAGCCGCGTATGGCTGTTTCTGCACAGCAAGTAAAACTGCTACAAATGAATGGGTAGTCGTGAAAGCCAAGTTACAGTTCTTGTCTATGTATTTAGAAGAAAGGGTAGGGCAAAAGTCAGTTTTCCTTTTCTTACTTATGCAACAGGAACCAGTTGCTTCCGAAAGCGTCGGAAGTCGATAATATGTTTTCGCGGGCACGCAAAGGTCATGTACATGCGGTTAATTATTGGGACCGATTTAATGTTTCGGGGGCCCTAGTAAGAGAAAAAGGGAAAAATTTATTTCCCATTGTTTGACTTATGCAACACATACTGGTTGCTTCTGAAAGATTCGTAAGTGGGTTATATGTTTTCGCGGGCGCGTAAAGGTCATGCACGTGGGGATATATATTGAGACCGCTTTAATGTTATGGTGGCCCTAGTAAGAGAAAAGGGAAAAAATTGGCTCTAATTGTTTGACTTATGCAACAGGTAGCAGTTGCTTCCGAAGGCATCATGAGTCAATATTTCATGTTTTAACCGGTGCGTAACCAGCACATATGAGTTGGTAGTCATCGTAACTACATTTCTTGTCTACATATGAAGAGAAATAATAGAAAATATAGTTCCTTTGGTTCGACTCATGCTACAGGAACCAGTTGCTAAAAGAATAGTTGTCTTTCTAAATTTCTCCACTTGTGACAATATTTTCTGGGGCTTTTACACTGTCCATTGATCATCTTAGCATATTCAATGTATCAATGTGCAGTGTGGAAGCCGGCCTGAACTAGAATGACAAATCGGATCCAGGGTTGTCAACCTGGTAGTCTGCTCGAAAACATGTGACCAAGTTCTTCTGTCACCCTGTTTTCCTAAATTATAGCCCAATGTCCGTAAATTCTGGCGTTTATGGATGGAGAATGCATCTCAATTTGCTAAGGATTACATATCAGCCTTCAAAGAAGACCTAAAAGGACTTTAAAACTTCCCTTATTGTTTAGGTCGATGGCTTAGCCGCCATTTTGTTTTTCTTGGCCGCCATCTTGGATTTTTTTCTCCAAGGAATTATGGGAAGGGAGGGGGGATATGGTTATAGGTATATATAGCCAGAGTAATATCCAGTTGCCTCCATAGCACAGTGGGTAAGACCGCTGTGCCAAGAGCCTTTTTGGCCCTGGTGGCCAGAGGTTCGAACCCCACGTGTGCCTTTTTTTTTTCTTATATTTTTATCATTTTCTTTAATTATTATCATTTATTCTTATGTAATTGGCCAATTTCAATATACTTAAAAGATATACAAGACATTTTCATGGGAAAGATTTCGGTATCATGCTATATCTTTGATGGCTTTGGGTGCACGCAAGAGCCGCGTATGGCCGTTTCTGCACAGCGAGTAAAACTGCTACAAATGAGTGGGTAGTCGTGAGAGCCAAGTTACAGTTCTTGTCTATGTTTTTTTAGAAGAAAGGGTAGGGCAAAAGTCAGTTTTCCTTTTCTTACTTATGCAACAGGAACCGGTTGCTTCCGAAAGCGTCGGAAGTCGATAATATGTTTTCGCGGGAACGCAAAGGTCATGTACATGCGGTTAGTTATTGGGACCGATTTAATGTTTCGGGGGCCCTAGAAAGAGAAAAATGAAAGAAAATTTGGTTCCCATTGTTTGACTTATGCAACAGGTAGCTGTTGCCTCCAAAAGTGTCGGAAGCCGATTTCATGTTTTCGCGGGCGCGCAATGGTCATGTACATGCGGTTAGTTATTGGGACCGATTTAATGTTTCGGGGGCCCTAGTAAGACAAAAAGGGAAAAATTTGTTTCCCATTTTTTGACTTATGCAACACATACCGGTTGCTTCTGAAAGATTCATAAATGGATTATATGTTTTCGCGGGCGCGTAAAGGTCATGCACGTGGGGATAGATATTGAGACCGCTTTAATGTTACGGTGGCCCTAGTAAGAGAAAAGGGAAAAAATTGGCTCTAATTGTTTGACTCATGCAACAGGTAGCGGTTGTTTCCAAATGCATCATGAGTCGATATTTCATGTTTTCACGGGTGCGTAACCGGCACATATGAATTGGTAGTCAGCGTAACTACATTTCTTGTCTACATATGAAGAGAAATAATAGAAAATATAGTTCCTTTGGTTCGACTCATGCTACAGGAACCAGTTGCTAAAAGAATAGTTGTCTTTCTAAATTTATCCACTTGTGACAATATTTTCTGGGGCTTTTACACTGTCCATTGATCATCTTAGCATATTCAATGTATCAATGTGCAGTGTGGAAGGCGGCCTGAACTCGAATGACAAATCGGATCCAGGGTTGTCAACCTGGTAGTCTGCTCGAAAACATATGACCAAGTTCTTCTGTCACCCTGTTTTCCTAAATTATAGCTCACTGTCCGTAAATTCTGGCGTTTATGGATGGAGAATGCATCTCAGTTTGCTAAGGATTACATATCAGCCTTCAAAGAAGACCTAAAAGGACTTTAAAACTTCCCTTATTGTTTAGGTCGATGGCTTAGCCGCCATTTTGTTTTTCTTGGCCGCCATCTTGGATTTTTTTCTCCAAGGAATTATGGGAAGGGAGGGGGGATATGGTTATAGGTATATATAGCCAGACTAATATCCAGTTGCCTCCATAGCACAGTGGGTAAGACCGCTGTGCCAAGAGCCTTTTTGGCCCTGGTGGCCAGAGGTTCGAACCCCATCTGTGCCATTTTTTTTTTTCTTTTCTTTTTATCATTTTCTTTAATTATTATCATTTATTCTTATGTAATTGGCCAATTTCAGTATACTTTAAAGATGTACAAGACATTTTCATGGGAAAGATTTCGGTATCATGCTATATCTTTGATGGCTTTGGCTGTGCGCAAGAACCGCGTATGGCTGTTTCTGAACAAGTAAAACTGCTACAAATGAGTGGGTAGTCGTGAGAGCCAAGTTACAGTTCTTGTCTATGTATTTAGAAGAAAGGGTAGGGCAAAAGTCAGATTTACTTTTCTTACTTATGCAACAGGAACCGGTTGCTTCCGAAAGCGTCAGAAGTCGATAATATGTTTTCGCGGACACGCAAAGGTCATGTACATGCTGTTAGTTATTGGGACCGATTTAATGTTTCGGGGGCCCTAGTAAGAGAAAAATGGAAGAAAATTTGGTTCCCATTGTTTGACTTATGCAACAGGTACCGGTTGCCTCCAAAAGTGTCGGAAGTCGATTTCATGTTTTCGCGGGCGCGCAAAGGTCATGTACATGCGGTTAGTTATTGGGACCGATTTAAAGTTTCGGGGGCCCTAGTAAGAGAAAAAGGGAAAAATTTGTTTCCCATTGTTTGACTTATGCAACACAAACCGGTTGCTTCTGAAAGATACATAAGTGTATTATATGTTTTTTGCGGGCGTGTAAAGGTCATGCACGTGGGGATAGATATTGAGACCGCTTTAATGTTACGGTGGCCCTAGTAAGAGAACAGGGAAAAAATTGGCTCTAATTGTTTGACTTATGCAGCAGGTAGCGGTTGCTTCCAAAGGCATCATGGGTCGATTTTTCATATTTTCACGGGTGCGTAACTGGCACATATGAGTTGGTAGTCATCGTAACTACATTTGTTTTCTACATATGAAGAGAAATAATAGAAAATATAGTTCCTTTGGTTCGACTCATGCTACAGGAACCAGTTGCTACAGAAATAGTTGTCTTTCTTAATTTCTCCACTTGTGACAATATTTTCTGGGGCTTTTACACTGTCCATTGATCATCTTAGCATATTCAATGTACCAATGTGCAGTGTGGAAGCCGGCCTGATCTAGAATGACAAATCGGATCCAGGGTTGTCAACCTGGTAGTCTACTCGAAAACATGCGACCAAGTTCTTCTGTCACCTTGTTTTCCTAAATTATAGCCCAATGTCGGTAAATTCTGGCGTGTATGGATGGAGAATGCATCTCAATTTGCTAAGGATTACATATCAGCCTACATAGAAGACCTAAAATCACTTTAAAACTTCCCTTATTGTTTAGATCGATGGTTTAGCCTCCATTTTGTTTTTCTTGGCCGCCATCTTGGATTTTTTTCTCCAAGGAATTATGGGAAGGGAGGGGGGATATGGTTATAGGTATATATAGCCAGACTAATTTCCAGTTGCCTCCATAGCACAGTGGGTAAGACTGCTGTGCCCGGAGCATTTTTTGGACCTGGTCGCCAGAGGTTCGAATCCCAGCTATGCCATTTTTTTTTTCTTTTATTTTTATCATTTTCTTTAATTATTATCATTTATTCTTATGTAATTGGCCAATTTCAATATACTTTAAAGATGTACAAGACATTTTCATGGGAAAGATTTCGGTATCATGCTATATCTTTGATGGCTTTGGCTGCGCGCAAGAGCCGCGTATGGCTGTTTCTGCACAGCAAGTAAAACTGCTACAAATGAGTGGGTAGTCGTGAGAGCCAAGTTACAGTTCTTGTCTATGTATTTAGAAGAAAGGGTAGGGCAAAAGTCAGTTTTTCTTTTCTTACTTATGCAACAGGAACCGGTTGCTTCCGAAAGCGTCGGAAGTCGATAATATCTTTTCGCGGGCACGCAAAGGTCATGTACATGCGGTTAGTTATTGGGACAGATTTAATGTTTCAGGGGCCCTAGTAAGAGAAAAATGGAAGAAAATTTGGTTCCCATTGTTTGACTTATGCAACAGGTACCGGTTGCCTCCAAAAGTGTCGGAAGTCGATTTCATGTTTTCGCGGGCGCGCAAAGTCAATGTATATTTGATTAGTTATTTGGACCGATTTAATGTTTCGGGGGCCCTAGTAATAGAAAAAGGGAAAAATTTGTTTCCCATTGTTTGACTTATGCAACACATACTGGTTGCTTCTGAAAGATTCGTAAGTGGATTATATGTTTTCACGGGCACGTAAAGGTCATGCACATGGGGATAGATATTGAAACCGCTTTAATGTTATGGTGGCCCTAGTAAGAGAAAAGGGAAAAAATTGGCTCTAATTGTTTGACTTATTCAACAGGTAGCGGTTGCTTCCAAAGGCATCATGAGTCGATATTTCATGTTTTCACAGGTGCGTAAACGGCACATATGAGTTGGTAGTCATCGTAACTACATTTCTTTCTACATATGAAGAGAAATAATAGAAAATATAGTTCCTTTTGTTCGACTCATGCTACAGGAACCAGTTGCTACAGAAATAGTTGTCTTTCTAAATTTCTCCACTTTTGACAATATTTTCTGGGGCTTTTACACTGTCCATTGATCATCTTAGCATATTCAATGTATCAATGTGCAGTGTGGAAGCCGGCCTGAACTAGAATGACAAATCGGATCCAGGGTTGTCAACCTGGTAGTCTGCTCGAAAACATGTGACGACGTTCTTCTGTCACCCTGTTTTCCAAAATTATAGCCCAATGTCCGTAAATTCTGGCGTGTATGGATGGAGAATGCATCTCAATTTGCTAAGGATTACATATCAGCCTTCAAAGAAGACCTAAAAGCACTTTAAAATTTCCCTTATTGTTTAGATCGATGGATTAGCCGCCATTTTGTTTTTGTTGGCCGCCATCTTGGATTTTTTTATTCCAAGGAATTATGGGAAGGGAGGGGGGATATGGTTATAGGTATATATAGCCAGACTAATTTCCAGTTGCCTCCATAGCACAGTGGATAAGACCGCTGTGCCAAGAGCCTTTTTGGCCCTGGTGGCCAGAGGTTCGAACCCCAGCTGTGCCATTTTTTTTTCTTTTATTTTTATCATTTTCTTTAATTATTATCATTTATTCTTATGTAATTGGCCAATTTCAATATACTTTAAAGATGTACAAGACATTTTCATGGGAAAGATTTCGGTATCATGCTATATCTTTGATGGCTTTGGCTGCGCGCAAGAGCTGCGCATGGCTGTTTCTGCACAGCAAGTAAAACTGCTACAAATGAGTGGGTAGTCGTGAGAGCCAAGTTACAGTTCTTGTCTATGTATTTAGAAGAAAGGGTAGAGCAAAAGTCAGTTTTCCTTTTCTTACTTATGCAACAGGAACCGGTTGCTTCCGAAAGCATCGGAAGTCAATAATATGTTTTCACGGGAACGCAAAGGTCATGTACATGCGGTTAGTTATTGGGACCGATTTAATGTTTCGGGGGCCCTAGTAAGAGAAAAATGGAAGAAAATTTGGTTCCCATTGTTTGACTTATGCAACAGGTACCAGTTGCCTCCAAAAGTGTCGGAAGTCGATTTCATGTTTTTGCGGGCGCGCAAAGGTCATGTACATGCGGTTAGTTATTGGGACCGATTTAATGTTTCGGGGGCCCTAATAAGAGAAAAAGGGAAAAATTTGTTTCCCATTGTTTGACTTATGCAACACATACCGGTTGCTTCTGAAAGATTCGTAAGTGGATTATATGTTTTCGTGGGCGTGTAAAGGTCATCCTCGTGGGGATAGATATTGAGACCGCTTTAATGGTACGGTGGCCCTAGTAAGAGAAAAGGGAAAAAATTGGCTCTAATTGTTTGACTTCTGCAACAGGCAGCGGTTGCTTCCGAAGGCATCATGAGTCGATATTTCATGTTTTCACAGGTGCGTAACCGGCACATATGGCTTGGTAGTCATCGTAACTACATTTCTTGTCTACATATGAAGAGAAATAATAGAAAATATAGTTCCTTTTGTTCGACTTACGCTACAGGAACCAGTTGCTACAGAAATAGTTGTCTTTCTAAATTTCTCCACTTGTGACAATATTTTCTGGGGCTTTTACACTGTCCATTGATCATCTTAGCATATTCAATGTATCAATGTGCAGTGTGGAAGCCGTCCTGAACTAGAATGACAAATCGGATTCAGGGTTGTCAACCTGGTAGTCTGCTCGAAAACATGTGACCAAGGTCTTCTGTCACCCTGTTTTCCTAAATTATAGCCCAATGTCGGTAAATTCTGGCGTGTATGGATGGAGAATGCATCTCAATTTGCTAAGGGTTACATATCAGCCTTCAAAGAAGACCTAAAAGCACTTTAAAACTTCCCGTATTGTTTAGATCGATGGTTTAGCCGCCATTTTGTTTTTCTTGGCCCCCATCTTGGATTTTTTTCTCCAAGGAATTATGGGAAGGGACGGGGATATGTTTATAGGTATATATAGCCAGACTAATTTCCAGTTGCCTCCATAGCACAGTGGGTAAGACCGCTGTGCCACGAGCCTTTTTGGCCCTAGTGGCCAGAGGTTCGAACCCCAGCTTTGCCATTTTTTTTCATTTGTTTTTTATCATTTTCTTTAATTATTATCATTTATTCTTATGTAATTGGCCAATTTCAATATACTTTAAAGATGTACAAGACATTTTCATGGGAAAGATTTCGGTATCATGCTACATCTTTGATGGCTTTGGCTGCGCCCAAGAGCCATGTATGGCTGTTTCTGCACAGCAAGTAAAACTGCTACAAATGAGTGGGTAGTCGTGATAGCCAAGTTACAGTTCTTGTCTATGTATTTAGAAGAAAGGGAAGGGAAAAGTGAGTTTTCCTTTTCTTACTTATGCAACAGGAACCGGTTGCTTCCGAAAGCGTTGGAAGTCGATAATATGTTTTCGAGGGCACGCAAAGGTCATGTACATGCGGTTAGTTATTGGGACTGATTTAATGTTTCGGGGGCCCTAGTAAGAGAAAAATGGAAGAAAATCTGGTTCCCATTGTTGGACTTATGCAACAGGTACCGGTTGCCTCCAAAAGTGTCGGAAGTCGATTTCATGTTTTTGCGGGCGCGGAAAGGTCATGTACATGCGGGTAGTTATTGGGACCGATTTAATGTTTCGGGGGCCCTAGTAAGAGAAAAAGGGAAAAATTTGTTTCCCATTGTTTGACTTATGCAACACATACTGGTTGCTTCTGAAAGATTCGTAAGTGGATTATATGTTTTCGCGGGCGCGTAAAGGTCATGCACGTGGGGATAGATATTGAGACCGCTTTAATGTTACGGTGGCCCTAGTAAGAGAAAAGGGAAAAAATTGGCTCTAATTGTTTGACTTATGCAACAGGTAGCGGTTGCTTCCGAAGGCATCATGAGTTAATATTTCATGTTTTCACAGGTGCTTAACCCGCACATATGAGTTGGTAGTCATCGTAACTACCTTTCTTGTCTACATATGAAGAGAAATAATAGAAAATATAGTTCCTTTTGTTCGACTCATGCTACAGGAACCAGTTGCTACAGAAATAGTTGTCTTTCTAAATTTCTCCACTTTTGACAATATTTTCTGGGGCTTTTACACTGTCCATTGATCATCTTAGCATATTCAATGTATCAATGTGCAGTGTGGAAGCCGGCCTGAACTAGAATGACAAATCGGATCCAGGGTTTTCAACCTGGGAGTTAGCTCGAAAACATGTGACGAAGTTCTTCTGTCACCCTGTTTTCCTAATTTATAGCCCAATGTCGGTAAATTCTGGCATGTAAGGATGGAGAATGCATCTCAATTTGCTAAGCATTACATATCAGCCTTCAAAGAAGACCCAAAGGCACTTGAAAACTCCCCTTATTGTTAAGATCGATGGTTTAGCCGCCATTTTGTTTTTCTTGGCCGCCATCTTGGATTTTTTTCTCCAAGGAATGGGAAGGGAGGGGGGATATGGTTATAGGTATATATAGCCAGACTAATATCCAGTTGCCTCCATAGCACAGTGGGTAAGACCGCTGTGCCAAGAGCCTTTTTGGCCCTGGTGGCCAGAGGTTCGAACCCCAGCTGTGCCATTTTTTTTTCTTTTATTTTTATCAATTTCTTTAATTATTATCATTTATTCTTACGTAATTGGCCAATTTCAATATACTTTAAAGATGTACAAGACATTTTCATGGGAAATATTTCGGTATCATGCTATATCTTTGATGGCTTTGGCTGCGCGCAAGGGCCGCGTATAGCTGTTTCTGCACAGCAAGTAAAACTGCTACAAATGAGTGGGTAGTCGTGAGAGCCAAGTTACAGTTCTTGTCTATGTATTTAAAAGAAAGGGTAGGGCAAAAGTCAGTTTTCCTTTTCTTACTTATGCAACAGGAACCGGTTGCTTCCGAAAGCGTCGGAAGTCGATATTATGTTTTGGCGGGCGTGCAAAGGTCATGTACATGCGGTTATTTATTGGGACTGATTTAATGTTTCGGGGGCCCTAGTAAGAGAAAAATGGAAGAAAATTTGGTTCCCATTGTTTGACTTAAGCAACAGGTAACTGTTGCCTCCAAAAGTGTCGGAAGTTTATTTCATGTTTTCGCGGGCGGGCAAAGGTAATGTACATGCAGTTAGTTATTGGGACAGATTTAATGTTTCCGGGGCCCTGGTAAGACAAAAAGGGAAAAATTTTTTTCCCATTGTTTGACTTAGGCAACACATACTGGTTGCTTCTGAAAGATTCGTAAGTGGATTATATGTTTTCGCGGGCGCGTAAAGGTCATGCATGTGGGGATAGATATTGAGACCGCTTTAATGTTACGGTGGCCCTAGTAAGAGAAAAGGGAAAAAATTGGCTCTAATTGTTTGACTTATGCAACAGGTAGCGGTTGCTTCCGACAGCATCATGAGTCGATATTTCATGTTTTCACGGGTGCATAAGCGGCAAATATGAGTTGTTAGTCATTGTAACTACATTTCTTGTCTACATATGAAGAGAAATAATACAAAATATAGTTCCTTTTGTTCGACTTATCCTACAGGAACCAGTTGCTACATAAATAGTTGTCTTTCTAAATTTATCCACTTGTGACAATATTTTCTGGGGCTTTTAGACTGTCCATTGATCATCTTAGCATATTCAATGTATCAATGTGCAGTGTGGAAGCCGGCCTGAACTAGAATGACAAATCGGATTCAGGGTTATCAACCTGGTAGTCTTCTCGAAAACATGTGACGACGTTCTTCTGTGACCCTGTTTTCCTAAATTATAGCCCAATGTCGGTAAATTCTGGCGTGTATGGATGGAGAATGCATCTCAATTTGCTAAGGATTACATATCAGCCTTCAAAGAAGACCTAAAAGCACTTTAAAACTTCCCTTATTGTTTAGATCGATGGATTAGCCGCCATTTTGTTTTTCTTGGCCGCCATCTTGGATTTTTTTTCTCCAAGGAATTATGGGAAGGGAGGGGGGATATGGTTATAGGTATATATAGCCAGACTAATTTCGAGTTCCCTCCATAGCACAGTAGGTAAGACTGCTGTGCCAAGAGCCTTTTTGGCCCTAGTGGCCAGAGGTTCGAACCCCAGCTGTGCCATTTTTTTTTCTTTTATTTTTATCATTTTCTTTAATTATTATCATTTATTCTTATGTAATTGGCCAATTTCAATATACTTTAAAGTTGTAGAAGACATTTTCATGGGAAAGATTTCAGTATCATGCTATCTCTTTGATGGCTTTGGCTGCGTGCAAGAGCCGCATATGGCTGTTTCTGCACAGCAAGTAAAACTGCTACAAATGAGTGGGTAGTCGTGAGAGCCAAGTTACAGTTCTTGTCTATGTATTTAAAAGAAAGGGTAGGGCAAAATTCAGTTTTCTTTTTCTTATGCAACAGGAACCGGTTGCTTCCGAAAGCGTCAGAAGTCGATAATATGTTTTCGCGGGCACGCAAAGGTCATGTACATGCAGTTAGTTATTGGGACCGATTTAATGTTTCGGGGTCCCTAGTAAGAGAAAAATGGAAGAAAATTTGGTTCCCATTGTTTGACTTATGCAACCGGTACCGGTTGCCTCCAAAAGTGTCAGAAGTCGATTTCATGTATTCGCGGGTGCGCAAAGGTCATGTACATGCGGTTAGTTATTGGGACCGATGTAATGTTTTGGGGGCCCTAGTAAGAGAAAAAGGGAAAAATTTGTTTCCCATTGTTTGACTTATGCAACACAAACCGGTTGGTTCTGAAAGATTCGTAAGTGGATTATATGTTTTCACGGGCGCGTAAAGGTCATGCACGTGGGGATAGATATTGAGACCGCTTTAATGTTACGGTGGCCCTAGTAAGAGAAAAGGAAAAAAATTGGCTCTAATTGTTTGACTTATGCAACAGGTAGCGGTTGCTTCTGAAGGTATCATGAGTCGATATTTCATGTTTTCACGGTTGCGTAACTGGCACATATGAGTTGGTAGTCATCGTAACTACATTTCTTGTCTACATATGAAGAGAAATAATACAAAATGTATTTCCTTTTGTTCGACTCATGCTACATGAACCAGTTGCTACAGAAATAGTTGTCTTTCTAAATTGATCCACTTGTGACAATATTTTCTGGGGCTTTTACACTGTCCATTGATCATCTTAGCATATTCAATGTATCAATGTGCAGTGTGGAAAACGGCCTGAAGTAGAATGACAAATCGGATCCAGGGTTGTCAACCTGGTAGTCTGCTCGAAAACATGTGACCAAGTTCTTCTGTCACCCTGTTTTCCTAAATTATAGCCCAATGTCGGTAAATTCTGGCGTGTATGGATGGAGAATGCATCTCAATTTGCTAAGGATTACATATCAGCCTTCAAAGAAGACCTAAAAGCACTTTAAAACTTCCCTTATTGTTTAGATCGATGGTTTAGCCGCCATTTTGTTTTTCTTGGCCGCCATCTTGGATGTTTTTTCTCCAAGGAATTATGGGAAGGGAGGGGGGATATGGTTATAGGTATATATAGCCAGACTAATTTCGAGTTCCCTCCATAGCACAGTGGGTAAGACCGCTGTGCCAAGAACCCTTTTGGCCTGGTGGCCAGAGGTTCGAACACCAGCTGTGCCATTTTTTTTCTTTTCTTTTTATCATTTTCTTTAATTATTATCATGTATTCTTATGTAATTGGCCAATTTCAATATACTTTAAAGATGTACAAGACATTTTCATGGGAAAGATTTCGGTATCATGCTATATCTTTGATGGCTTTGGCTGCGTGCAAGAGCCGCGTATGGCTGTTTCTGCACAGCAAGTAAAACTGCTACAAATGAGTGGGTAGTCGTGAGAGCCAAGTTACAGTTCTTGTCTATGTATTTAGAAGAAAGGGTAGGGCAAAAGTGAGTTTTCCTTTTCTTACTTATGCAACAGGAACCGGTTGCTTCCGAAAGCGTCGGAAGTCGATAATATGTTTTCACGCGCACGCAAAGGTCATGTACATGCGGTTAGTTATTGGGACCGATTTAATGTTTCGGGGGCCCTAGTAAGAGAAAAATGGAAGAAAATTTGGTTCCCATTGTTTGATTTATGCAACAGGAACCAGTTTCCTCCAAAAGTGTCGGAAGGTGATTTCATGTTTTCGCGGGCACGCAAAGGTCATTTACATGCAGTTAGTTATTGGGACCGATTTAATCTTTCGGGGGCCCTAGTAAGAGAAAAACGGAAAAATTTGTTTCCCATTGTTTGACTTAGCCAAGACATACTGGTTGCTTCTGAAAGATTCGTAAGTGGATTATATATTTTCGCGGGCGCGTAAAGGTCATGCACGTGGGGATAGATATTGAGACCGCTTTAATTTTATGGTGGCCCTAGTAAGAGAAAAGGGAAAAAATTGGCTCTAATTGTTTGACTTATGCAACAGGTAGCGGTTGCTTCCGAAGGCATCATGTGTCGATATTTCATGTTTTCACGGGTGCGTAACTGGCACATATGAGTTGTTAGTCATTGTAACTACATTTCTTGTCTACATATGAAGAGAAATAAAACAAAATATAGTTCCTTTTGTTCGACTCATGCTACAGGAACCAGTTGCTACAGAAATAGTTGCCTTTCTAAATTTCTCCACTTGTGACAATATTTTCTGGGGCTTTTAGACTGTCCATTGATCATCTTAGCATATTCAATGTATCAATGTGCAGTGTGGAAGCCGGCCTGAACTAGAATGACAAATCGGATTCAGGGTTGTCAACCTGGTAGTCTGCTCGAAAACATGTGACCAAGTTCTTCTGTCACCCTGTTTTTCTAAATTATAGCCCAATGTCGGTAAATTCTGGCGTGTATGGATGGAGAATGCATCTCAATTTGCTAAGGATTACATATCAGCCTTCAAAGAAGACCTAAAAGCACTTTAAAACTTCCCTTAATGTTTAGATCGATGGTTTAGCCGCCATTTTGTTTTTCTTGGCCGCCATCTTGGATTTTTTTCTCCAAGGAATTATGGGACGGGAGGGGGGATATGGTTATAGGTATATATAGCCAGACTAATTTCCAGTTGCCTCCATAGCACAGTGGGTAAGACCGCTGTGCAAAGAGCCTTTTTGGCCCTGGTGGCCAGAAGTTCGAACCGCAGCTGTGCCATTTTTTTTCATTTTAATTTTATCATTTTCTTTAATTATTATCATTTATTCTTATGTAATTGGCCAATTTCAATATACTTTAAAGATGTACAAGACATTTTTATGGGAAAGATTTCGGTATCATGCTATATCTTTGATGGCCTTGGCTGCGCGCAAGAGCCGCATATGGCTGTTTCTGCACAGCAAGTAAAACTGCTACAAATGAGTGGGTAGTCGTGAGAGCCAAGTTACAGTTCTTGTCTATGTATTTAGAAGAAAGGGTAGGGCAAAAGTCAGATTTCCTTTTATTACTTATGCAACAGGAACCGGTTGCTTCCGAAAGCGTCAGAAGTCGATAATATATTTTCGCGCGCACGCAAAGGTCATGTACATGCTGTTAGTTATTGGGACCGATTTAATGTTTCGGGGGCCCTAGGAAGAGAAAAATGGAAGAAAATTTGGTTCCCATTGTTTGACTTATGCAACAGGTACTGGTTGCCTCCAAAAGTGTCAGAAATCGATTTGAAGTGTTCGCAGGCGTGCAAAGGTCATGTACATGCGGTTAGTTATTGGGACCGATTTAATGTTTCGGGGGCCCTAGTCAGAGAAAAAGGGAAAAATTTGTTTCCCATTGTTTGACTTATGCAACACATACTGGTTGCTTCTGAAAGATTCGTAACTGTATTATATATGTTTTCGATGGCACGTAAAGGTCATGCACGTGGGGATAGATATTGAGACTGCTTTAATGTTACGGTGGCCCTAGTAAGAGAAAAGGGAAAAAATTGGCTCTAATTGTTTGACTTATGCAACAGGTAGCGGTTGCTTCTGAAGGCATCATGAGTCGATATTTCATGTTTTCACGGGTGCGTAACCGGCACATATGAGTTGGTAGTCATCGTAACTACATTTCTTGTCTACATATGAAGAGAAATAATAGAAAATATAGTTCCTTTTGTTCGACTCATGCTACATGAACCAGTTGCTACAGAAATAGTTGTCTTTCTAAATTGATCCACTTGTGACAATATTTTCTGGGGCTTTTACACTGTCCATTGATCATCTTAGCATATTCAATGTATCAATGTGCAGTGTGGAAGCTGGCCTGAACTAGAATGACAAATCGGATCCAGGGTTGTCAACCTGGAAGTCTGCTCGAAAACATGTGACCAAGTTCTTCTGTCACCCTGTTTTCCTAAATTATAGCCCAATGTCGGTAAATTCTGGCGTGTATGGATGGAGAATGCATCTCAATTTGCTAAGGATTACATATCAGCCTTCAAAGAAGACCTAAAAGCACTTTAAAACTTCCCTTATTGTTTAGATCGATGGTTTAGCCGCCATTTCGTTTTTCTTGACCGCCATCTTGGATGTTTTTCCTCCAAGGAATTATGGGAAGGGAGGGGGGATATGGTTATAGGTATATATAGCCAGACTAATTTCCAGTTGCCTCCATAGCACAGTGGGTAAGACCGCCGTGCCAAGAGCCTTTTTGGCCCTGGTGGCCAGAGGTTCGAACCCCAGCTGTGCCATTTTTTTTCTTTTCTTTTTATCATTTTCTTTAATTATTATCATTTATTCTTATGTAATTGGCCAATTTCAATATACTTTAAAGATGTACAAGACATTTTCATGGGAAAGATTTCGGTATCATGCTATATCTTTGATGGCTTTGGCTGCACGCAAGAGCCGCGTATGGCTTTTTCTGCACAGCAAGTAAAACTGCTACAAATGAGTGGGTAGTCGTGAGAGCCAAGTTACAGTTCTTGTCTATGTATTTAGAAGAAAGGGTAGGGCAAAAATCAGTTTTCCTTTTCTTACTTATGCAACAGGAACCGGTTGCTTCCGAAAGCGTCGGAAGTCGATAATATGTTTTCGCGGGCACGCAAAGGTCATGTACATGCTTTTAGTTATTGGGACCAATTTAATGTTTCGGGGGCCCTAGTAAGAGAAAAATGGAAGAAAATTTGGTTCCCATTCTTTGACTTATGCAACAGGTACCGGTTGCCTCCAAAAGTGTCGGAAGTCGATTTCATGTTTTCGTGGGCGCGCAAAGGTCATGTACATGTGGTTAGTTTTTGGGACCGATTTAATGTTTCAGGGCCCTAGTAAGAGAAAAATGGAAGAAAATTTGGTTCCCATTCTTTGACTTATGCAACAGGTACCGGTTGCCTCCAAAAGTGTCGGAAGTCGATTTCATGTTTTTGCGGGCGCGCAAAGGTCATGTACATGCGGTTAGTTATTGGCACCGATTTAAATTTTCGGGTGCCCTAGTAAGAGAAAAAGGGAAAAATTTGTTTCCCATTGTTTGACTTATGCAACACATACCAGTTGCTTCTGAAAGATTCACAAGTGGATTATATGTTTTCGCGGGCGCCTAAAGGTCATGCACGTGGGGATAGATATTGAGACCGCTTTAATGTTACTGTGGCCCTAGTAAGAGAAAAGGGAAAAAATTGGCTCTAATTGTTTGACTTATGCAACAGGTAGCGGTTGCTTCCGAAGGCATCATGAGTCGATATTTTATGTTTTCACGGTTGCGTAACTGGAACATATCAGTTGGTAGTCATCGTAACTACATTTCTTGTCTACATATGAAGAGAAATAATAGAAAATATAGTTCCTTTTGTTCGACTCATGCTACAGGAACCAGTTGCTACAGAAATAGTTGTCTTTCTAAATTTATCCACTTGTGACAATATTTTCTGGGGCTTTTACACTGTCCATTGATCATCTTAGCATATTCAATGTATCAATGTGCAGTGTGGAAGGCGGCCTGAACTAGAATGACATATCGGATCCAGGGTTGTCAACCTGGTAGTCTGCTCGAAAACATGTGACCAAGTTCTTCTGTCACCCTGTTTTCCTAAATTATAGCCCAATGTCGGTAAATTCTGGCGTGTATGGATGGAGAATGCATCTCAATTTGCTAAGGATTACATATCAGCCTTCAAAGAAGACCTAAAAGCACTTTAAAATTTCCCGTATTGTTTAGATCGATGGTTTAGCCGCCATTTTGTTTTTCTTGGCCGCCATCTTGGATTTTTTTCTCCAAGGAATTATGGGAAGGGAGGGGGGATATGGTTATAGGTATATATAGACAGACTAATTTCCAGTTGCCTCCATAGTACAGTGGTTAAGACCGCTGTGCCAAGAGCCTTTTTGGCCCTGGTGGCCAGAGGTTCGAACCCCAGCTGTGCCATTTTTGTTTTCTTTTATTTTTATCATTTTCTTTAATTATTATCATTTATTCTTATGTAATTGGCCAATTTCAATATACTTTAAAGATGTACAAGACATTTTCATGGGAAAGATTTCGGTATCATGCCATATCTTTGATGGCTTTGGCTGCACGCAAGAGCCGCGTATGGCTGTTTCTACACAGCAAGTAAAATTGCTACAAATGAGTGGGTAGTCATGAGAGCCAAGTTACAGTTCTTGTCTATGTATTTAGAAGAAAGGGTAGGGCAAAAGTCAGTTTTCCTTTTCCTACTTATGCAACAGGAACCGATTGCTTCCGAAAGAGTCGGAAGTCGATAATATGTTTTCACGGGCACGCAAAGGTCATGTACATGCGGTTTGCTATTGGGACTGATTTAATGTTTCGGGGGCCCTAGTAAGAGAAAAATGGAAGAAAATTTGGTTCCCATTGTTTGACTTATGCAAGAGGTACCGGTTGCCTCCAAAAGTGTCGGAAATCGATTTCAAGTTTTCCCTGGCGCGCAAAGGTCATGTACATGCGGTTAGTTATTGGGACCGATTTAATGTTTCGGGTGCCCTAGTAAGAGAAAAAGGGAAAAATTTGTTTCCCATTGTTTGACTTATGCAACACATACCGGTTGCTTCTGAAAGATTCATAAGTGGATTATATGTTTTCCTGAGCGCGTAAAGGTCATGCACGTGGGGACAGATATTGAGACCGCTTTAATGTTACAGTGGCCCTAGTAAGAGAAAAGGAAAAAAATTGGCTCTAATTGTTTGACTTATGCAACAGGTAGCGGTTGCTTCCGAAGGCATCATGAGTTGATATTTCATGTTTTCACGGGTGCGTAACCGGCACATATGAGTTGGTAGTCATCGTAACTGCATTTCTTGTCTACATATGAAGAGAAATAAAACAAAATATAGTTCCTTTTGTTCGACTCATGCTACAGGAACCAGTTGCTACAGAAATAGTTGTCTTTCTAAATTTATCCACTTGTGACAATATTTTCTGGGGCTTTTACACTGTCCATTGATCATCTTAGCATATTCAATGTATCAATGTGCAGTGTGGAAGGCGGCCTGAACTAGAATGACAAATCGGATCCAGGGTTGTCAACCTGGTAATCTGCTCGAAAACATGTGACCAAGTTCTTCTGTCACCCTGTTTTCCTAAATTATAGCCCAATGTCGGTAAATTCTGGCGTGTATGGATGGAGAATGCATCTCAATTAGCTAAGGATTACATATCAGCCTTCAAAGAAGACCTAAAAGCACTTTAAAATTTCCCGTATTGTTTAGATCGATGGTTTAGCTGCCATTTTGTTTTTCTTGGCCGCCATCTTGGATTTTTTTTCTCCAAGGAATTATGGGAAGGGAGGGGAGATATGGTTATAGGTATATATAGACAGACTAATTTCCAGTTGCCTCCATAGTACAGTGGTTAAGACCGCTGTGCCAAGAGCCTTTTTTGGCCCTGGTGGCCAGAGGTTCGAACCCCAGCTGTGCCATTTTTTTTCTTTTATTTTTATCATTTTCTTTAATTATTATCATTTATTCTTATGTAATTGGCCAATTTCAATATACTTTAAAGATGTACAAGACATTTTCATGGGAAAGATTTCGGTATCATGCCATATCTTTGATGGCTTTGGCTGCACGCAAGAGCCGCGTATGGCTGTTTCTACACAGCAAGTAAAATTGCTACAAATGAGTGGGTAGTTGTGAGAGCCAAGTTACAGTTCTTGTCTATGTATTTAGAAGAAAGGGTAGGGCAAAAGTCAGTTTTCCCTTTCCTACTTATGCAACAGGAACCGGTTGCTTCCGAAAGAGTCGGAAGTCGATAATATGTTTTCACGGGCACGCAAAGGTCATGTACATGCGGTTTGCTATTGGGACTGATTTAATGTTTCGGGGGCCCTAGTAAGAGAAAAATGGAAGAAAATTTGGTTCCCATTGTTTGACTTATGCAAGAGGTACCGGCATCATGAGTTGATATTTCATGTTTTCACGGGTGCGTAACCGGCACATATGAGTTGGTAGTCATCGTAACTGCATTTCTTGTCTACATATGAAGAGAAATAAAACAAAATATAGTTCCTTTTGTTCGACTCATGCTACAGGAACCAGTTGCTACAGAAATAGTTGTCTTTCTAAATTGATCCACTTGTGACAATATTTTCTGGGGCTTTTACACTGTCCATTGATCATCTTAGCATATTCAATGTATCAATGTGCAGTGTGGAAGGCGGCCCGAACTCGAATGACAAATCGGATCCAGGGTTGTCAACCTGGTAATCTGCTCGAAAACATGTGACCAAGTTCTTCTGTCACCCTGTTTTCCTAAATTATAGCCCAATGTCGGTAAATTCTGGCGTGTATGGATGGAGAATGCATCTCAATTAGCTAAGGATTACATATCAGCCTTCAAAGAAGACCTAAAAGCACTTTAAAACTTCCCTTATTGTTTAGATCGATGGTTTAGCTGCCATTTTGTTTTTCTTGGCCGCCATCTTGGATTTTTTTCTCCAAGGAATTATGGGAAGGGAGGGGGGATATGGTTATAGGTATATATAGACAGACTAATTTCCAGTTGCCTCCATAGCACAGTGGGTAAGACCGCTGTGCCACGAGCCCTTTTTTGGTCCTGGTGGCCAGAGGTTCGAACCCCAGCTGTGCCATTTTTTTTTCTTTTATTTTTATCATTTTCTTTAATTATTATCATTTATTCTTATGTAATTGGCCAATTTCAATATACTTTAAAGATGTACAAGACATTTTCATGGGAAAGATTTCAGTATCATGCCATATCTTTGATGGCTTTGGCTGCGCGCAAGAGCCGCGTATGGCTGTTTCTGCACAGCAAGTAAAACTGCTACAAATGAATGGGTAGTCGTGAGAGCCAAGTTACAGTTCTTGTCTATGTATTTAGAAGAAAGGGTAGGGCAAAAATCAGTTTTCCTTTTCTTACTTATGCAACAGGAACCGGTTGCTTCCGAAAGCGTCGGAAGTCGATAATATGTTTTCGCGGGCACGCAAAGGTCATGTACATGCGGTTAGTTATTGAGACCGATTTAATGTTTCGGGGGCCCTAGTAAGAGAAAAATGAAAGAAAATTTGGTTCCCATTGTTTGACTTATGCAACAGGTACCGGTTGCCTCCAAAAGTGTCGGAAGTTGATTTCATGTTTTCGTGGGTGCGCAAAGGTCATGTACATGAGGTTAGTTATTGGGACCGATTTAATGTTTCGGGTGCCCTAGTAAGAGAAAAAGGGAAAAATTTGTTTCCCATTGTTTGACTTATGCAACACATACCGGTTGCTTCTGAAAGATTTGTAAGTGGATTATATGTTTTCGCGGGCGCGTAAAGGTCATGCACGTGGGGATAGATATTGAGACCGCTTTAATGTTACGGTGGCCCTTGTAAGAGAAAAGGGAAAAAATTGGCTCTAATTGTTTGACTTATGCAACAGGTAGCGGTTGCTGCCGAAGGCATCATGAGTTGATATTTCATGTTTTCACGGGTGCGTAACCGGCACATATGAGTTGGTAGTCATCGTAACTACATTTCTTGTCTACATATGAAGAGAAATAATAGAAAATGTAGTTCCTTTTGTTCGACTCATGCTACATGAACCAGTTGCTACAGAAATAGTTGTCTTTCTAAATTGATCCACTTGTGACAATATTTTCTGGGGCTTTTACACTGTCCATTGATCATCTTAGCATATTCAATGTATCAATGTGCAGTGTGGAAGCCGGCCTGAACTAGAATGACAAATTGGATCCAGGATTGTCAACCTGGTAGTCTGCTCGAAAACATGTGACCAAGTTCTTCTGTCACCCTGTTTTCCTAAATTATAGCCCAATGTCGGTAAATTCTGGCGTGTATTCATCTGATCTCGGATCTACACTGTCCGTTTGCGGAGATATTCTGGGTAGTAAGGCTCAAAATTGCAACCATTTAGGTCTTATTTCCAGAATGAATTAATTAAATGGACCCTTTCAGTTAGGAAAAACGTCCAAAATATTGTCATTTCAGAGTTGTTTTAGCAACAGTATGTGACAAAGAAGCGAACAGTGTAGACCAAGTTCTGTGCAGTCTAATCTTAATCTATACTGTCCGCAAACAACAACTTAAGTCGGTTCCAGCGCTTTTTGGATTAATAGTTTAGGTGAATAATTTAGGTGGTGTGTTACGCCCCTTTCAACAGTATACACTTATATCACGGTCACTCGTATTCATGTCTTTGCTGGGTTTCACCAGTACTAGTTCTACCCTGCCAGGGCACTGTGCACAGTGCGCCTTGTACCCTTCGTTTTCTCCTTTTCCCACAATATTTTAAACCTTTCAAAGCCAAATCTTATAATTTAGGTAAATTTTATTCGCCGTCTGCAAATGCTTTGAATTTGGACGCTTCCAAACTTTTGTCGTCGGGTAAAGATTTTAACGCAGGGGTCAGGGACAAAATGACGTCGCGTTCAATTCTATAGGTTTCTGCGGGATTTTGGAACAGTTGAAAATCCGAGAAAATGATTTATATACTAAATCTGTTTCTGCCAAATTTCTCCCTGGCCAGTATTGGAAAAAGATAAAAACTCCGAACTTCCTGTCCAAGAAATGTCAATAAGACTCACTGGACATAAGGTTTGACATTGCTATGACAATTGCTTCCGGATGTTTCGTAACAAAGTCTGAACGAACTATAACTCTTTCAGCGCCGTGCTTATTATATGATAATCTGGACCTCAAAGAGCAATCTACTGAATATCTGAATGAATTTTAGAACATAGTCTTGAATAAACAAGCGGACGGTATATATCTACGATCAGAACGTACGTTCTGTGCAGTCTTATCTTAATCTATTTCGTTGGCGCCTTGACAGTTTCTCTATGGTGCTGAAAGAATTGCAGAGGTTTTTTTTTTTTTTTTTTTTTTTTTTTTTTTTGAGGGTGGGTGGGGTGGGGTGGGGGTTCCTTGTACCTTTGAGATTTTTCCCCGTTTTCAATAGTATTTTAGTTGTTATCAGGGCAACATTTTACTTTTCTGATAGTTCTATCAGTTGTAGGCTTGGATTCTGCTCCGCCCCTGCCCTCAGATCATTTTGCCGCCATATTAAACAACTCATTTTCAGACATGATAAAAATAGATAGACTCGTCTATATTCAAAGCATTTGCAGACAACTCATTCGTGGATCAAACCTTTGGATTTAGTTTAACCGGAAAAAAAAATGGTGGAAAAGGACCAAATGCTGATTAGATCTACAAGAAGTCTCTTAATTTGGCACTTTTGTTTTCAAACGCATTGTCTGATAAAGGTAAAAGGAAGGTAAAATATGTAAATAACATCGGAATTCATAAAATTAAGAATGGTAAAAACGCTGGATTAAATTAGCACTCTCATGGCCAAATGAAACAGTTCGTTGTTTTTTATGGGAGGGGGACGGCGGAGAGGGGAAATATACCGCGAGTGCCAATACAGAGACTAGGCTACAGAAGGGCTGAAAAAATACGTTTCCATAGCTAATGAAACTACTTTTTGATAAATGTTCAAAATACAATTCTAGTAAAAAAAAAAAACTTTTTGGTGTCTGAAAACAGGGCCTACACATTTCCAATGCAAAGGAAAAGACATTTTTTAAGACTGAAGAAAATACATTTTCCATTCGAACGGCGAGGCAATTTTTTGGACTCGAAATAGACCTGCTTCCCATATAGAGAGGTGTTTTAGAGACACACAATGTGATTTAATTGACGCTTTACCGCTCTTGAAAATTTTAGGGTCATCCAATATGCAAGCAGCTGCAGAGGACAAGTTAAATGAGCCTAAAAATGAGGATTTCGTCTTTGAAAACCACAATGTAAGTAAAGTAGAAAATGCTGATCACCAGCATTCGTAAAGGGTTAAATCTAGAGAAGAGACCACTTGAGGACCGAAATACATTTCTAGCGCTGAGTTGGAGACCTTACCTGGACGAAATGATCTCCTGAGACTCAAGATACATTTCCACTGCCAACAATGCGACTTCCTCAGGAATAAAAATACACTTCCATGGTAAAAGAAGGGACATTGTAAAATCTGAAAATACATCTCTACTGCAAACAAAGGGACTTTTAGGGCGTTATCTCCCGCTGGGTGGCATTTTTCAAATACATCATCTTCGAAGAATATGACATGCGCAGACAACGCTTTTAGGGACTCAAAATACATTCCGTCTGTCAGCAAGGAGACTTTTTGTGGACTGCAAAAATACAATTTCAACGTCCAACGGACAGTACTCGTACATGAAAAGAAGATACCTCTTTAGGAGAAAAAAAAAAAAAAATGGTACCATACAACAGCCAACGAAGTGATTTGTTAAGGACTTGGAGTACATTTTTATGAATATGAACATTTCCCCTCCCCTCCACACACTTACGCAGTTATTATTTCTTTTAAACATTTTACCAAGTAGATCTTTTTTTTTATTATTATTTCTGGGTTCCGTTTAAGAAATTTCTGATTGTTTCCCTTCTTATTGTTAAGTGTTGTGGACAACTGCAATTGCTACCAATAAGTGTAATTTGCTTCTTTGAATAGATATCCTTTTCGCCATTTAAAGTTCATTTCCGTCATTAAATGCAGACGCCATTATCGAACGCCATGTTGAAAAGAGTAAATTACACGTACCCAAAATCACTTTACAAAGTTACACATTGCTGCTTCTGGTAAAGACTTTTGTTTCATTGTCAGTGAACGAATTGCAGACTGCAAACCGAAAAGAACTTCTCAACAGACGCGAAAGACGAAATTTAAGAGAAGCAGTTTGTAACGACGATCTTAACTTTGGCGGGAACAGAAATCTCGTGGTTAGTTGCATTGCCTTCATTTTCGTCATTTTTGCTGGGTCTCTCTGCGACACTTAGGTTTGGTTTGTACATGCTTTTTATTTTCTTCATTAGTTGACCCGTATATTAAACAAAATTTTTCTCTACAGTTGGCGTTTTGATAAATTGACCCGGTTCCTCACGATCCAACAATGAGGGTACGCAGGGAATAAATTAATTTGTTTTACTTCATTAATCTAGTATCAAGTAAAACAAATAAATTTATTCCCTGTGGGGGGTGGTCCACAAAGTTCTTTTGGCGTGGTCAAAATGGGGTGGTTTTATGAAATTTGAATCCTTTTTCTATAGATCAAGATCTAGCTGGCAAAATGTGGTCTGATCTTGATCGTTATCGTCTGATATAAAAAGAAATGAGAAATGCTATAGATCTATTTAGATTTTTTGAGTCGCCTGGTTGCGTATCAACCAGGCTCTCATTGTAATCATCCTGATTCATGGGGTGACTTAAGCATGCCTCCGGCCTTGTACTGACTTCCGGTTTGCGAGACGTTGCGTAGTTCATTTGTAATGTTGCATTATCCTCAATGCTTCTATCGTACATAATTTTCAGTTGCTAAATTTTCAGATATATCGAAGACGTCCCTTACAGCTCAAGTATTCAAATGCGTAAATATTTGAAATAATTGTCTCCTGCTCTAGGATACACGAACACTGAACTTTCACATTGGCATCGAGAATAATCGGTCCGTGGAAAACCGGATTTCCCTTCGAACCGGATTTCACCAAATTTCACCCCTTGATGACCGCATTTCACCCAAGTATGACAAATTTTATTGCCATAGTGATAACTTTTGATCTGAAATGAAATATATTTATGAACAGCATAATTGTATGCTAATTTTCTGGAAAATATCTTATTCTAACAATAATTTGTTAGGGTTTTTTAGAACAACATGTAACTCCTTTTGAAAAGATTTTTTTTGACATGTGGATAAGCTATATTACATAATAAATTAGCTAAATGAGAAATCACCATGGCGAAGAATTCATTATTTGATGTGAAATATGGTCATACGAGGTGAAATACGGTTATCAAATACGGTTATCAAGAAATGAATTTCGGTGAAATGCGGTTCGAAGTGAATTTCGGTTTTTCCATGCACCCGAGAATAATTTGCATATCTGGATGTCGTCTGGCGTGTGCTTTGGAAGCCCCGCTATATATACGGCAACAGTTATTAATAAAACTATTCTTTTTTCATTGGCCAAATTACCCACTTAAAGTGCATTAATTTGGTTCCAGCCCTCATACCCTTTTCTGATTTAAAATCAGTCAATGACAGAAGGAAAAGGCAATGTCGAACGGCATTGGTGCTCGGTCATAGAGGGAAATTGCGTCGTAGGCTAACTTGTTCAACTGTGAGAGTTTACTCTCCTAGGAAGATTTAACAAACAAAACTTGACCCAAAATATATTAAGTATACAATAGATAAGGTTGTCTTTTTTCTCAAAGTATTTTCAAGCCAAAACATCTTTATATGCCGTTCAAGATATGCTGAGATTCATATTACCGGTGTCTATTTATAGCAACAACCTTCACCTTCGCGGGAACAACACAGTTCCCCGGCAAAGATAATTCCCTGACACATCTGTACACTGTTTCCCGACAAGTTCAGACAACTATCATGGCATGTATACATATGCAATTTCTCTTGAACTGCAGGTGGTGTAAACTCGGATCACACTGTATGCAATGTACAGCCTGATCTTCTGACTCTCATCGATTTTGATTATATTTTGAGGAACCTTAGATAGTACTTTTATGATGGGGTATAATTATTTCTTTCAGTTTCTTTTTTAGTTGATTTCTGACAACTCTTTAATTTGCAATATTTCATATTTCAGTGATAGATTAACATGTTATTATAGCTCTGAAATGTCACGTATTTCCAGAAGCTCGAATCATTATATTTTAACGGTTTTGTGTGTGTTTGCCTGATGTAGTTTAGGATAAGACTGCCATCTATGGACGGTGCTGACGCCAACCAGATGATTTTGTTGCCAAATGTTTATAAGATATATAGAATAACAGGTACAAATTATCCAATCACAAAACATGTGTTATCAATAAATATCCTTAATTTTCAATGATTACCAACAATAACTGTTAATGATAGTAAGTAATAGGTACATGTAGTTTGACTGAGAACAAAAGTGTTTGGGAACTGCCTCTAAAAAAAATTGTCGTCCAGGAACTGGCTTGTCTGGGAAAGTTCTATGTTTATTCCACCTTTCCACGCACTCGTCACAACTCAGCCGATTCCGTACCTAGTAACCTACATCTAACCTCGTCTGTAACAAAGGGATTTCCATACTGAAATACCCCTTGTCACATGATCTTAAATAGTTGGTATAGTAGCTAACTATGGTTGAAGGTCACAAGAGGCATTTTATTTTTGCATTTTTTTCGCCACTAAGAGTAAAAAGCCACGTCCTTTTGATTTTTATTTACTAAAAAATCAACCCCCTCCTCCGAAAAAAGGGGGATGTGTGTCAAAATCTGGTTTAATGCCCCTTAAACTTTCAAACAACTAAGCAACAGGCGACTCTCAGGACTATCAGTCCTTTGATTTAATTCTAGTATATCAATAACAGGAAGTAGGTCAATTTAAGCCAGCGTAGTCAGCTACGCCGAAATAAAAATCTTAGACCGGGCGACATCGAGCACGAAAGTGCAACATTTATGTCAAAAATAAATATGATAAAATAATCAAAGCTACGGAAGTCCTGAAAAAACAGCAAGATGCGAGAGATTCTTTTGGATTCACATTTATTTTGTCGTCTGCAAATACTTTTAATTTAGTAAGGTCTAGAACTTTGTCGTTTGGTAAAGATTTATGCAGGAAAGCAGTCAGTGACTTACTTTGAAAGAGGTTAACAAACAGAAACTCCAGGCAAGCATGGATAAGTGCACTGGCTGCAGAGAGGTGACTGAACTAATGTTAAAACGGAGTTAAATCAATATTAGAACCACCCATAAATATGTTAGCAACGTATTTCAGCATCTTCTTTATCTAATTCCATTCATAACACAAGAAACAATAATAACACAAGATAACGGACGGTATAGATCAACGATCAGGCTGCGCGTTTTGTGCAGTCTGATCTTAATCTACGCCGCCCGCATAGTCTTCCAAATGCGACATTGGCAGTGAAAGAGTTTTAAAGAAAATTGTTGTGTTTTCCCATTTTCTTCTTTCCATAACGCTTGTCGAGTTATCGGTACTTGTATGTGTAAATTTAAAATAGTACTATTAATGAGGGAGTCGGGTTTTATGCGCGAAGCGCGGTAAGCCCAAATTTAAACGCGATGTTTAACTGATTGAATTGACAAAATAAATCCTGCTTGAGGCAGTTTAAAGGAAAGAGACAGTCAGGATTTTTCAAATATAAGCCTTCTGATTGAACAAAAAAGTAGGACAAAGACTAAACTAGATATAGTAGACCTTCCATAATTATGAAGAATTTGCTCTGCGATGAACAACACTGGAGTTATCTGCCCTTGAAAAAGTGAAAAATGCATTTTTTAAATTGTCTGATACTAAGTATACTTACATTATATTTCACGGGACTAAACTCACCCAAACCCAAATTTTATAGATGGTTGTCAGGAAAAGCTATGGAATTAATATTTTATGGTGACCTTGACCTTTTTCAAGCGCAAAATGAGACCCAGAGCTCCAATTTATGACTGATAATTCTCTTATTAGGGTTGAGTTTACAAACTTTCATGTCACAATTTAGGATTCCGCGTTCACAGGATACAAGAATTTGTACGCCTGTTGGCAAGGTTTTATAGTGATGACATGATACTAAATTACAGTTTGGTGACCTTGACCATTTTTTCACGGTCACCATGAGACTCCGGGCTCTTGTCCAGAAATTCCAATTGTGGGGTTAATATATTTCATGGGATTGAATCAAATCTAACTTCTGTTTATGTTTGTCGTGGTTATGTATAAAGGGAATGTAGGCTTAGCGACCTTGACCTTTCTCAAGGTCAAAGTATGACCCCGAACTTTAATTCAAGAATATTTATTCTCCTACTGGGGATCAAACAAGCATTTCTCATGCCAAAAAACTGGTAATGTACTGGTAATGTACATGTATGAATGTATTCACAGTTTATTACTGGGATATGACAGTATATACTGACACAGTGTGTTGAATTCAATACTTTTTCAGTCTCATAGTAAGACCTAGAACACGTTTCTATCTCTATTTGTAAAAGGACATTGTCTGTGGCTGATGTGATTTCTATACATCTTTAAAGATATTTCCATTACACATATGTTCTTCATTATAGCACAGTAAGCAATGTCTTCAGCACTGAATGTTACATTAATTATAAAGTAATCTAAGCCTTTGCTGAAAAGCAATCATGCTTTATCAGATACTTTATCGAAAAAACACAAAAACACTAATGAGGTTATAAATAAGAGAATGTGCACAAAAAATCAAGAAAGCTGCAGCACTACAAGGCCATTAGAACAATATTCAAATATTCATTTGAATCTAAGTATGAGGATGGATAATCTGATGTTTCTAGACCAATCACGAAGATTTTAAATTGTTGAAGTCGTGTTAAAGTACCCCTAGAAGTAATCAATATTATAATAATTTAAATTTTGAAAGCTTTTTAAGCATAACAGGTTGCCTGCTGTGATCATTGGGCTACATTGTGGCACCTTGTTATTCTTTCTGAGTAGAAATGACTAAATAATAATGACCTTATCTCACTCAACTGAATATACAAAGCCATGTTCATGTCACTGTGTAGGCCACTTGCTCATTAGACTATGAAACAGAGTGTATACTTCTCAAAGTTTGCAAAGCACCAAATATTTCAAACATGATTTAAAGTTTGCATGAGATAATAATATTTGCACGTACTCTTCTTTGAAAAGATAATAATAATTCAGTGATATAACTATTTGGACGGTCCCCACTGTGCATGTAATAATTATAATTATTAAGCTTTTATGACTGGAAAAAATTTCGTTGAAGTCATGGAAATAATGCACACCTTAAGTTTCTTGGTCTTAAGTGCTGCCTTTGTTTGGATGTTTTTGTATGCAGTATTAAACAATATTTCTATCATATTATGGGTGACAGCTCACTTTTTCATGTCTTTCCTGTGTTTCACCTGCACTAGGGTTGGGCTCTTAAGTGTTTTGTCCAAGGACACTTCCAAGAAAACCCCAGCATGTTGAGTGAGGATTGAACGAATGGCCTCAGGTTTCTGACCCCATGTTTCATCGCTAAGCCAGGCAGGACTTCAGTTTTGTGTGTGTGTGTGTGTGTGTGTGTGTGTGTGTTGTACTGCCTTATATGTACCCAAAAGGTGTAAGGTACTCAGTCGTTACTTCATCTTCAAAGATGACATATATGGAGAAGCAAGGAGCTACCCATTGTTATGCTGATGGGGCCCTTGTTATGCACCTAATTTATTTATATCATTGGAATCTGATCGAGGTTTCAAGGGTATGCCACACCTCTGCAGTTGACGACTGCTAAAGGCTCCCTGGTACAATTATGTGACAGATACGTGGTTTCTTATGCCCTTCACTTTGCATCTGGAGTATGTATACTCATGCATGATTTAATGAAAGTGGTTTTTACTCGAATAGACTATAGCTGAAGATCTCTCTTTCTCGCAGCTATGGTATGAGTGGACCTTTGATCAAGCTTGGTGGTCCCAAACTAGACTGCCGATCTGTCACTTTACTGATGAGTCTAGCAACTGCATATACATAACAAACAGGCTTGCTAAGGTATGACTACGCCAAATGGTGAGATTTCATTCAACCAACATTGCTGAACATGGCCCTTATGAAAGCTGTTCAATATTTGCCCACGGTGGAATCAGCTTGGAAGGACTTACAGAGCGTATTGTTGTCGTGTTTTTGATATCCAGGAAGGGTTGTACTCCACTGCAAAATGCTATGGGTTGGTTTCAATGGACGGTATAGATCGTGCCTATACTACCCATAGTGTGCAAGAGTACATGAGAAAAGATGGTATTGCAGGTCTAGACGAGCCAGTCCAATTCCCTCACACAATCCCATACAGAACATGTGGAATGGGCTGCAAGTCCATATTTTAGCCTGATATAGAAGTCGCAAATTAAATTGTGTAAAAATAAACAATAACATTGATGCAGCAATATAACCCATTCACTTAAAGATGCCCGATGCTTAGCAAACTTGGAGAAATATGAAATTTAGATGACATGAAGATCAACATGTTGGGAATTGAATTTTTTCTACATAAAAACAGTATTGTAAAAGGTTTTTTGTTTGTCAAAAGTAATCGTAAAGTGAAAAGTATTTGTGTTCGTATTTGAATACATTTAAAAAAGGTTAAAGCCACAAGAAGAGAATTAGAATTTCTAGAAAAGAACTCTGGGTCAATTGTGATCATAAAAGAAAGTTCAAGGTCACCGAACTGTGATTCAGTATCATGCCATCAATACTTAACCTTGCCAACTGGCATACAAAATTCTTGTATCCTGTAAATGTGCAATCCGATATTGTGACATGAAAGTGTGTTGACTCAACCGTCGTAAGAGAATTCTCGGTCATAAATATGAGCTCTTGGTTTCATTGTGCACATGAAAAAGGTCAAGTTTGAAACAGCAAAAGTGAAGAAAAATCATGTTAAAATCTATCAGTCCAGACACAAATTGGCAAGATTCGTTCCATTAATCAAAATTTAAAAAGATTGTCGCGAGTGTACCAGTGTCCTTTGCGACCCTACGTGCGTGATCTAAAGTCCATCCATGCACGTGGACAGGTCTTTCTCGAACGTAGGCATGTCTTCTATCTAAAACAAACCTGTCCACGTGCATAGATAGGCCTGCACTTAACATTTTATTGTCAAGTCGGGTCGTTCTGAAGTAGAAAGACCTGGTCCAAACAAAGGAGCTGGTGTGTAATTTTCAGCTGAGTTTTTGTGATCGTGCTGTGTCCGTCGTACGTCGTGTGCTTCCTTCGTAAACTTTTACATTGTGAGTAGTATAGGAGGGTAGACCTCGGACAAAACGCGTTTTGTCCGAGGTCTACCCTCCCTGAGTGCCATTTTGTCCGAGGTCTACCCTCCCTGAGTGCCATTTTTGTCCGAGGTCTACCCTCCCGAGCAGAAAAAATGCCGCATCACTGCAATTTTGGCGTGATTCGGTTTCCGCGACATATGAATACAATAATAAATAGTCCGTTACTAGTCTCGGGAGGGTAGACCTCGGACAAAAGTAGTTCCGGCAGTTGGTTCAGGTAGAAACCCTCGTTGGACTTAGTCTTTTTTGGAGGGTTGATCTTTCTCTCTCTATTACCGTCGGACTTAGTCTTTTTTTCCACAATTGGATTAAAAAGTAGTTCCGGCTGATGTAAACAAGTAGTTCCGACTGATGTAAACAAACGTAAACAAACGTTTTGATTGGTCGAGACGTTTTCCCGCCAAAATTCGTCGTTTTGATTGGTCGAGACGTTTTCCCACCGAAATTCGATGGGATTATTTCCCTTTTCAGCTTGAATCAATGCAAAGACCTTTGTTGGATTTAGTCTTTTTCACAACTGTATTAAAAAAGTAGTTCCGCCTAATGTAAACAAACAGGCTGGTTCAGGCAGAGTCTATCGTTGGACTTAGTCTTTTTTCCACGATATGGACTATATTCTCTACTTACGCTGGGTCAGGCAGAGAGCGTCGTTGGACTTAGTCTTTATTCGCCTCAATCTTTCTCTATTACAGTTGGACTTAGTCTTTTCTTTGACTCCTAGCAATATGATCTTTAGACATTACCTAACTATATGATTTGAGTGTGGATTTTTCCGACATTTCCCGGAAACCACTTCGTCTAGACTTACCCAATCTTAGGTTTTATTCGTCCCTAGTTTTATTCGACCCTAGTTTTTTAATCTGCAGAACTTTTTAAAAATTGTAAAAATTTTTATCCGAAAATTTTTATCCGAAATTTTTAAGCGTAAAATTTTTTTCTATTGGTAAAATTTTCTCTGTAAGATTTTTTGAAAAAATTTTTCTTGCAAGATTTTTTATTTGAAAAAATTTTTTCTATCGATAAAAAGTTTTTCTCTCTGTAAGATTTTTTAATCTAAAAGTTTTCTCTCTGCAAAAAAGTACAACAACACATCTACAAATTGACAATTGTTAAAGATAGATTTTTTAAGGTTTTGGTTAGTCCTGAAAAGGACTGTTTTTGAGATTAGACTGTCTTTTTTCCTCGTCTAATGACAGCAACCAAAATTTGCATGACAGATGGGACAACTTCCAGTTCTTCTTGTGATTGTTATTGTACCATCCTTCGTGGTGATCTTTCTCCCGAGTTCAACGTCAACTAATATGAGCTCTGGAGTTGTTGTCTGCATAAACAGCTCAAGTAATTTTTCTCCGAGCTCTCTGTATGGGTGTGTTATCTGCTCTAGATGTCTTTGAACTGCTATGAGTTGTCTTCTTAATACCAACAGATCTTCACCAGCATTTAAATAGTCTTGGAGAGCATCAATTATTTGATGGTTTATCTGTTCCATATTTTGAATTCTTTTTTCGCTTTGGTTACTTTATGATTTATTCGTCTTACTCGAGAGAACGAGAGTCGAATGACTATAGAAGAAGTTCACTGATTTTATAGCTTGGTAGAGGGATTGACCTACTTTGACTTGGAATTAACGTTAACCAATCGTTAGTTTCGTTACATTTTTTTGGAACTGATACTCTTAGACATTGTAGATAGATCATATAGTACATCACGTTCTATCTACATGCTCTCGCCCACGTTCGCGCTTTTAATTCTAACGCAAAGTAGGTCAATCCCCCTGTCAAGCTATAAAAGAGGCAGCATTTTTTATTCTTGTATTAACTCATTTCACAATGAAGTTATCGAAATTCTGCTGTGGGTTGTTTGGTAGTAAGAAGAAGAATAAGAAAGAAATGAAAGAGAAATGGGAGCAAGAGGCCATGGAAAAGAAAGAAGACGAGGCAGAAGAAAGAAAGAGACTAAAGCATAAAGCTCTTCGGGAGTTCTTCGCAAGACGAGGGTATGAGTTTTATACTCGTACTCCAATCGTCAAGATGGGTAATATTTACCCGGACTTATCAGAACTGATACCGCCAACAGAGCATCGCGGTTGGCAGAATAAATTAATGAGAATGTATCCTTCATTGAAATGGTGAAGAATACGTTCTCTTTAATTTTAAAAACAGTCCTTTTCAGGGCTACCCAATACCAAGAAAGTTTTACTTTCTTCAAATTGTCAAAAACAAAAAAGTCAAGTCCTATATGTTTTTATATCTTTTATTTAAAACTTTTTATTTAAAACTTTTGTACAATAATCATTACAATGAAATTTTTATTTAAAACAATAAACTGGTAAAATATATACAATGAAACATTGAACTGTAGAAATATTTGAATCGTTTTTGAAAACAGTTCTTTGAAACAGTTCTTTGAAAATGTTTTTCTGTTTAAAATTACAGACATGTTTTTCTTTTTTTCTTCGGAATGTCAGGCTCACATTCACTCTTGCGTTTCCTCTTACTGTTTCCATTATTGTGTTCGTCATTGTTATTTTTCAACACAATATCTGGACAGATTTTTGCGTCATGTTTTTTTGTTTTGCAGAAGAAACAGTTCTTCTTTTTCTTTTCTCTTTTCTCGTTGATTTTCTTTTCTTCAGATCCTGAAGATTTCTGAGATATCTGTTCGTTGTTTTGCTCCTCTCCAGACAGCGAAGAGGGTTCATTGTTTTGATCGAGTATAAGAGTATCCTCTGAAGAAAGTTTATTTTTTTGCGAACTTTGTTGCGGCTTATCATGTATTTCTACTTGAATTCTACAGATTTCTGTGTCGTTGATTTCTGTGTTATCATGCTCCATATTTTCGATCTCCTGCTCGATCTGATCTCCTATCAATGAAGTTGTAGTCTGTGACGATTTTGTCTTCCATTTATTCTCGTCTACTTTATAGGATAATAGAGCCCCAACGTATTTCATATGTTGGAATTCTCTCCCGGTTTCCATTGTTGGCGAAATTTTAACATCGTGACTGTAGGGGTCCACGAAGACAGAGACGAATCTCCACATCATTTTTTCTTTTTCTGGACATTGTCTAGCCCAATGTCCTGATCTGTTGCATGTAAAACAGATATTCGTTGTCATATCACTCACTCCATGGCGCTTGTCGAATGTTGCTTGATCCAGGACTCTGGTGATACGATAGGTATTTTTTTCTGCAAAATGTTGGTGGGATAGAAATGATCCCACGTAGTTCCCAGTATGGTAGACTTGATATCTTGACGGTATATTGGTGATCTCATAGTCGTGAGTGTATGGGTTAACATACAGGTACATTCTCTTTGGTGTTGTACTTTGTAGCTTGAACCCACTCATTTTTCTACCAGTTGTCCTGTTTGAAATCTTTCCGAAGAATGATGAAGATTTCAGTCGTAACGCCTCTTTTTATACACTCTTGGTCTGAAAAAAGATATAAAAAAGCTAGGATTTTTTGAGTTCTGGGACATTACTTGACTCGCAATCGGTCATAAAACCATGTCTAAAAGGTTAGTACCGTATTCAGACAGTACAAGTGACGATGAGACAATTCAGCCGATGTCAAAGAAGAGAAAAAAATTACTACCGGCAAAGAAAAGAAAAAGAATCCTAGTCTATCCAGATAGTAGCAGCAATGGTGAAAGCGATGATGAGAAATTTCCACCCAAAAAGAGAAAAAGTTTACCATTGAAAAAAGAAAACGACGGTGAAGTCAAAAAATCTTTGAAAGAAGAAAACGATGAGAAATTTCCACCGTCAACCAAAAAGAGAAAAAATTTGAAAGAAGATAAAAAATCTTTGAAAGAAGAAAGTCATGCTGGGCTATTTTTACCCAAGAAAGAAGAAAGTGGAGACAAAAAATCTTTGGATATGAAAAGTCTATACGTCTTAAAAGAAGTGGGAAAAAAGAAGTCAAGAAAATTCAATACAGATTCCCGTGTGCTGGCGGCGTGCTTTAAGAAATTCGATGAGTTACAACCCCAGCAACTGACTGCCTTATTCGACGATGTTATCCAACAAATCGTTCAAAAGTTAAAGGCTGAATCGAGGGATATGATCAGAATTACCATCAATCACCGTTCATTGGATATGGGGATTCATATACCCTTTCTATATGTGGAGGAGTTGGAGAGTCATACTATATTGGACGAGATTGAAAAAGTTCTACAGTCGAATGAGAAATTCGTCTTGAACGATGGTCACATGACATTCGATATCACACATACGGTACCCCCAAGTGGAAGCGGTAAAAGAGTTAGGGGTACAGAAATATTGGATTCAAAAGTTTTCGCAAAGAAGAAACAATCGATTATTGAAATTAATAATGAAGATCATCTATGTTTTGCAAGAGCTGTTGTTGTGGGGATTTATCACCATGAACGTGAAAACACCCAAGAATGGAATCGAAGATGGGATATCATCAAAAGATCAAACAGACCGCTTCAAAAGATTGAAGCCGAGAAATTGATGAATGAAGCTGGAGTTTCGCCAACACAACCTGTAGGACCTGAAGAATACAAAAAAATTCAAGATTTCTTGTATGAAAAAGACTATGTTATTAAAGTCCATCAACAGCAATCGAGAATGGAAAAAGTGTTTGAACATCCAAAAGTGAAAGATAATAGTAAAATCATACATTTGTACTATCATCAAAAACACTATGACTACATCAAATCCATTACATCATTTCTTGATTGTGGTTATTATTGCGAGTTCTGTGATATACGTTACAGGAATCGGGAAGACCATGTTTGCTCAAAGATCTGTAAAGGTTGCTTTCGTACTGGAAAATGTCCATCGAAATCAAAAGAGTATGTCTGCTCCAAGTGTCATAGATGTTTTTTCAGTGCAGAATGCTTGGAAAAACACAAAACACTTCAAGGTAAAGAGAAGAAGACCATTTGTGAATTAGTGAAACTCTGTTCAAAATGTGGAGGCCAGTTTTTTGTCAGAAAGAAAAATCATGTCTGTAAGGGAAAGAAAAAGTGTCATCTCTGCAAGAAAATAGTTGACTTCTCTCATCGCTGTTTTATTCAACCTTACCAGAGTAAGATGAAGCATGACAGTGACGATGAGACGAGTTCTTCTGTAGTCAAAAAACCTTTGTTCATTTTCTTTGATTTTGAATGTCAGCAAGATACAGGGATACATATTCCTAATTACTGTATTGCACACCGAGCCTGTGCTGAATGTATCGATAAACCACTTGATTTTCATTGTTCCACATGTAGTGAATTCGAAGAAGGAAGAGAAGTTATTTTTCAAGGAAAAGAAACTTTGAGTCAATTCTGTAGCTGGCTCTTTACAAAGCATCATAAAGGAATCATAGCTATTGCCCATAATCTCAAAGGTTATGATGGTCAATTTATTCTCAATCATATTATCAATGTTGGGATGAAAGAACCAGAACTGACTATGAATGGGAATAATATTTTGAAGTTAGAATTGAATGGTGTGTGTTTGATTGACTCCTTCAGTTTTATGAACTTTGGTCTGGCAAAATTTCCGACTACATTTGGACTTCAAGAAATGAAAAAAGGCTACTTTCCTCACTGGGCAAATACAGACGAATTCTGGGATTACGTTGGGCCATACTTGGATATGTCTTATTACAAGCCCGATTCAATGTCTGAAGAGGCTCGATCGAAATTCATAGTCTGGTATAATGACAAAGTTCAAAATGGTGAGGAATTCAATTTTCAAAAAGAGATGGAGATGTACTGTCGATCGGATGTTGATATCCTAAGACGAGGATGTGGTGAATTCAGAAAGTTGTTCATCGAACAGAGTGGAATTTGTCCATTCACAGAGGCGTTTACTATCGCCGGCGCCTGTAACAAGATTTGGCGAAAAGATTATTTACCAAAAAATCAAATAGCTATCATTTCAAGCAAAGACCCAGTCAGACGTCGGTTTTCTATGAAAGCAATACGATGGATTCAAAGTATTGCTAGGGAAAAAGGGATTCATATTCAACACGGTAAAAATGGTGGTGAATTTCAAATAGGAAGATATACTGTAGACGGTTTTCACCGTCAATCAAACACCGTCTATGAATTCCTCGGGGATTTATTTCATGGCTGCCAGACATGTTTCAAGGATCGAAAATATATCAATCCCATCAATGGAAAAACAATGGATGAATTGTACAACAATACCATTGAACGATTAGAAACCATCAAAAGAATGGGATATAACATCGTGACCATATGGGAACATGAATTCGATACCAAGATGAAGAAGGACAAAGAGTACAAAAAAACCATTGAAAGTCTATATCCGAACTGTGACCCCATCGAACCAAGAGAGGGTCTGGCTGGAGGCAGATGCAATGCAATAAAAATTGCTTATGATGTTGAGGAAAACAGTGAGAAGGAAATCAAGTATATCGATATCTGCTCTCTGTATCCTTACGTATGCAAACATAAATTCTATCCTGTAGGTCATCCCACAATCTTGACTGCTGAGAGTATTGATATGAAGAATATTCGTCAGTATGAAGGACTCATTAAATGCAAAGTTCTACCCCCAATTGATTTGTTTCATCCTGTTCTTCCAGTTCACTGTAACAACAAGATGATGTTTCCACTCTGTATGAAATGTGCACAAGAAAGCTCAAACGTTTGTAACCATAAAAAAGAAGAGAGATCCTTGGTTGGAACTTGGGTTACATTTGAACTGTTCAAAGCTCTCGACTGTGGTTATCAGCTAATGCAAGTGTATGAAATCTGGCATTTCCACTCTGTTTCGGATCAATTCTTTAAAGGCTATGTGGATAATTTCTTGAAAATTAAGCAAGAAGCTAGTGGATATCCCAGTTGGTGTCAGACAGACTCGGAAAAGAATCAATTCATTCGCGAGTATGAGGAAGCTGAAGGGATTCGTCTCGACCCCAAATGTATTCAAAAAAATCCTGGTAAAAGATCGTTTGCTAAGATTATGCTGAACTGTCTTTGGGGGAAATTAGCACAGCGTGAAAACATGAGCAAGACGAAATACATCAGAGAACCATCTAAATATTTTGACTTGATTACCGACCCGAAATATACGGTAAAGCATGTGGAAATTTTTGACAATGAGTGTCCATTCATTTTAGTCAACTATGAAGAAAAGATGGACTTTGTCGAAACACATGCAACAGCCAATGTTATTGTAGCATCCTACGTAACAGCTTATGCAAGGTTGGAACTGTACAGCGTTCTTGAAAGATTGGGGGATAGAGTTCTATATTTCGATACAGATAGTTGTATGTACATTCATGATCCTGAATTGTGGAACCCTCCAATCATTAACAGTAGGCTAGGAAAATGGACCGATGAAGAGCCTGATTGTAGAATAACTCATTTCAGAGGATTAGGCCCCAAGAATTACGCTTACAAAATGAGAACAAAAGATGGAAAAGAAAAAAGCAAATGTAAAGTCAAGGGAATTACTTTGGATTACAATACAAATCAGATGGTAAATTTCGGCACCTATTCAAAATGTGCTTTGGATCGTACAATAGAAATCAAAGTTCAGTATGACTGTAGAATCAAAAGGCATAAAGACAGAACAGTAACCAGTGAACCACAGACAAAAACCTTTCGCTCTGTATACACCAAAAGAGTGATTGTAAACGATACTGATACTGTTCCCTATGGTCATAAAAGTTTGAGGGTATAAATATCTGTAAGAAACAATATCGTGTTACACTGTTTTGAAGTGAACGATCGAAGTAAGACGCTTTTTAAAAAAACAGTGAAAACTATCAAAAAGTGAGAAATCATGTCAAGCGAAATGCTACCTTTACCGATAGAACTACGTGAAAAAGTTTATAGAGATTTCATCCATCAGCACACGCTCGATGAACAAGTACAGTTTGATATTAAATTCGCCTGTGTGAAATTTTGGATAGATAAATTGCATAAGAGAGTTGTAAAAGGAGAAACATCCTGCAAATTGTATAGAATACACAGTTTTATTGTGATGATGGTGGATGATACAAATTTTGATCTTCCTCTCCAAGCTTATTTAGCAATTTGTCTGTTGAAAGACAACTATGTTGCTAAGCAGATGGATTCCACAAGTCGGTGGCAATTCATTATCGTAGGAAGAACAGAAGAAAGTTTTCTGAACGTTCTGAAAATGAAATCAGTTCTGTTTAACTTTTACTTACGCTACAAAAAAGGATCCATTCAAGATGGTGAGGAAATAGTGGATACCATGGAAGGGTATATTCTTTTTGATAGAGATGTTACAGAAGAAATCGTATATTCAACTCTTTCGACAAAAGATATTTCAAAACATGTTTTTCCATTTAGTGGAGTACGTGAATATAGTGAAATGGATAGCAAATTTCCATTGTTTTTGGGTAATGATCAGTTGCACAAAGTTATTGTGGAACATGAAGTCAAGTGGAAAAATCGAGGTATCTGTGAATTTGCATTGTAACGATACTGCACTCTATGACCTATAAGATTTGAGGGTATAAATAACTGTAAGGGGCAACACCATATTACACTGGTTTGAAGTGAACAATCAAAGTAAGACGGTTCTATCAAAAAGTGAAAATCATGTCAAGTGAAATGCTGCCTTTGCCAATAGAGCTACGTGAAAAAGTTTATAGAGATTTCATCCATCTGCACACACTCGATGAAGGAACACAATTCAACCTTAAATTCAGATGTGTGAAATTTTGGATAGATAAATTGCACAATGGAGTTGCAAAAGGAGAGACATCCTGCAAAATGTATAGCATGCACGACTTTATTGCAATGTTGGTGACTGAGTCAGACTTCGATACCACCATCAAAGGCTATTTGACAGCTTGTTTGTGGAAAAGTGACTATTTCGCTAAGAAGTTGCAAGCCACAAGCCGATGGCGATTCATTATCATAGGAAGACCAGAAGAAAGTTATCTGATCATGCTGAAAATGAGATCACTCCTGTTTAACTTTTACTTACGGTATACAAAATCAAGAGATAATGCAGAAGGAGTGGATATCATGGAAGGCTATCTCCTATTTGATAGAGATGTCACAGAAAAAATCGTACTTTCAACTCTTTCGACAAAAGCAGTATTCAAAAACGTCTTTGAAATTAGAGGAACGTGTGAATATAGTGGATTGGACAGTGTATATAGTTTGTTTTTGGGCAATGAACAATTGCACAAAACTGTTGTGGAACATGAAGACAAGTGGAAAAATCGAGGTATCTGTGAATTTGCATTGTAAAAATGTTCTGTCATTGTTGTAAATAAGAACTGTATTGTCAATACTTTGTATATAAAAATGTACCTTCATTGTTTTGTATATAAATTGTCTTTGTATATATGAAATATAGTGTTAGAACATTTGATTTGTTTTAAACGTTACTGTTTTTCATGATATTGTTAAGAACTTTTGAATGAATAAAGAAATGATTTTTAAAAAGGTCGTCTGTTCTGATTTCTTCCCAAAACTTAAATAAAGAAAAGTTCAGACTTAGAAAAATGTAGCTAGATCATCACATTCTATGTGAGATCATATAGTACGTTATGTTCTATCTACATGCTCTCGCCCCCGTTCGCGCTCTTAATTCTGTATCAAAGTAGGTCAATCCCCCTACCAAGCTATAAAATGTTGACAGAAATTTTCCTATCTTTTATTCTTTCTCTATCTTTTTATCCTAGTGATATGTCTGTGAGACAGGGTTTTGGCACTCCGCCTCAATCTTATTATAGTGGGCAATATTTACGCTATAAGAAGTACTTCAATCATGAGCATTTCATTAGAAAGCATTATTTCGATGCAGAGCGATACTTGGATGAATCTCAACCTAGTTTGTTCTCTAGAAGATTTTCCGTTTCAGAAATTCATGAAATGGTAAAATCTACTGTAGAACATAGCGATAGTATTAAATTGCAAGGTTTCAACAAGATAATTTTTGAAATGAAATTTCCTGTTGAAATCGGAAAAGATTCAGATGGTAAAGAGGCGTATGTTTGTAAAGTCGTCGCCTGCTATGATGGATTTGAGTTACCGGATGTAGTCAAGTATAAAGATCTTTCTGTCATCACGGCATATCCTGTATAATGGATAAAAACAATGGTTCTTTTTAAGAACCACTCTCTCCTTCTTTTTAGGATTGAGGGCTCTTTTCAGAGCCAGCCAATACCCAGGAAGTCTGCTTCTTCAAATTGTCAAAACCAAATGTATTTCTCAGATCGAAAGATTGCTTGTATCAGACTCAAAAAAGACTAAGTCCTATCCGAAGAGTCGTCGTTTTTCCCACCCGCCAAGATCAACCGTTTTTCCCACTCCCGCCATTTCTTTTCTACAAAAGAATATAACAAGTCTGACGATTGGTCTACGTTAATTCTGAGTCAGAAAAAGTAGGTCAATCCCTCCACTAAGTTATAAAAATTCAGTGAACTTTTCCTATAACCATTCGACTCTCGTTTCTCTCGAGTAGCACGAATAAGAAAAATGCTTATAATTTTTCCTTATTGTCCACAGTGTGATAGACCATGTGCAATAGAGTGCGGAAAATGCTTTCATATCCTACAACATCTTGGAGAAAAGCATAATTGTCCAGAACCAGATGAGGGATTCTATGACTATGATGAAGACTATGGTGTAGTGATTTGGTGTTATCATTGCTGTCAAGCTTTCATCGTGGTCCAGTTTGAAGAAGAAGAACATTTCGATCGCAGCCAGTGAAGAATGAATCTTCATAAAAACAGCCCTTTTCAGGGCTAACATGCAACAAGAAAGTTTTCTACTTTTCTTCAAATTGTCACTTCAACTCAATTCTGAATTAAGAAATATAACGAAACTAACGATTGGATAACATTAATTCCGAGTCAAAGTAGGTCAATTCCTCTACCATCCTATAAAAGACGGGGCTCTTTTTCTTTTTTAATCAGTTTTACCCTCTCAGAACTCAAAAATGAAGACCCTCGACAAACGGTTCAAATTGCTTGAAGCAGAGCGACGACTTAGAAAGGGGTGCAAACAGATCGAATTGCTTAAAAATCGTCTGAGTGGAATAGAAAAACGATATGATAAGTGTAAAAGCAGAGCCGTGCAGTATAATCTGAAAATTCAACTTTGTTCAATCAAAGGAGTACTCATTATGTATAATGAGTATGTCCAAGGCAAAGTTGAAGAAATCAATGAACTTCGGCGTGAACTATTCCCCGAAGATTCAGATGAGGAGGTTTAGAGTCCTCGATCTTTTCTCTAGTTTTGAAATTAAGTTAACCGATAGTTAAATTAATTTCATTACAGAGAATAGTGAAAAACAGCCCTTTTCAGGGCTAACATACACCAAGAAAGTTCTATCTCTCTTCAAATTGTCAGACCAAATCAATTCTGATTTTAAGAAAAGGTTAATTTTTACTTCAACTTATCAAAAAAGACTAAGTTTATCAGAAAACCTTATTCCCTACCACATCGTATAGACTTGTTTTCATCTATCTTTTTACTTATTCAAAAGAGAATATAACAAAACTAACGATTGGCTAACGTTAATTCAGAGTCGAGGTAGGTCAATTCATCTGTAAAACGTATAAAGAAAGCCTGTCAAGTTCTCATTTAATCATTTTTACCTCTCAATACTCGAGAATAAAAAATGTTTTGCATGTTCATGTTTGGATCAGTGGCATATTATTCGATACTGAACTGGTTAGAAGATTGGTTTCGTCGACGGCAGATACGTCATAACCTAGCACTACTTATTATGTTACTTGATGAGTTAGAGGCTGCGAGAGATAGACGAAGAGGTTAAAAAATACAAATCTTCGAAAAAACAGTCCTTTTCAGGACTACTAAACGTTAAGAAAAGTTCTATCTTTTCAAATTTTGTCAAGCAAAATTCTGCATAACTCTAAGAAAAATCTCATCCCAAATAATATTTCCTAATATAGTATAGTTCATTCTTTTGCAAGTAAGCAGTATAACTATGTAAAAACGAAAGATTATCATTTCTGCTTGACTAGAATTCAGTTGTTTTCGTTCAATCATAGGATATGTTACATTCGCAATAGAGCTCAGATCAATCGGGTAGCCAGTGCCCCAGATTTCTATCATCTCTCTGTAAGTGTTATAATCATTCGTGGCTGCTTCCGACCGGGTCCGCGCTCTTAATTCTGTATCAAAGTAGGTCAATCCCCCTACCAACCTATAAAACGTTGACGATATTTCTCTATAATCATTCGACTCTCGATCTTCGAGTAGTACGAGTAAAAAACACACTGTTAACGGAAAGATGAATCTCAACTTAGCCGATTACAACTTAGCCGACTACATCTTAGACAACTCCTTACCACAGAGTGGAAACAGTGGAGATATTCTACCGTCAGCCATGAATTCGACATTCATTGAGCCAATGGCACCACCAGTTAACAAATTCGAGGAAGAGATGCGACAGATGATCTCAAAACAAGATGCTACAATAACTCAGATTTTAGAGGAGTTGAAAACATTGAACAGAAACATCGAGACAATATGTCAGCAAAGACAGTCAACTACACCTGTTATTGTGAAGATTCCGGTGGAGTTCGACTTTGATAAAACCAGTCTTCGAAGACTAACAGACTCCCTTGTATCAGCTGTAAAAAAGAAAGATCAGAAGTCAAAGGAGAATCAACCGAAGGAAAACCAACACTCAAAGGAAACACAATCAGAGAAAGATCATCAGCCAAAGGAAGAGAAGATAAATAAAAAACGAAAAATAGAGAAAGACAATGATGAACAACTTCACAAAAAACAACGATACAACCCCACCTATGTATCACCGTCAAAAACAGGATTGGGAAAACATGGGAAAAATATCGACAACTTCAAAGACTTCAAGATCCCAAAGATTCCAAAACTCAAACTCAAAAAGATACCCAAAGAAACAAAGAAAAGTTCTCAATAGAGAAAAAAGACAAAAAAAGACAGTCCAATTTCAAAAACAGTCCTTTTCAGGACTAATCATTCCCCAAGAAAAATCTATCTTCAACAATTGTCAATAAGTAAGTCAAATCGCCTCCAGCCGTATAAAAGACGATGATATTTCCAGTACATTAATCATTCGGTTCCCGAATAGATGACAGCTAAAGAAAATGGTGATGGACTATAGTGTACAATTTCTACTTCTCTCGATGACAAAATGGTATCTGACAACCTTTCTACTAGCCATGATACATGACTCCACTTTGCCTATGCATAAAATAAACAAAATAAGAAGGTTAATAGCAGATCGAAGAAGAGTCGTGGAGTGTCCTATCTGTCAGATAAATTTTGGATACTATCATTAGAGGAGGAAGAGGAGGAAAAAACAAACTCCAAAACAGCCCTTTTCAGGGCTAACCATCCCCAAAGAAAAGTCTATCTTTCTCAAATTGTCAATATCGGTAAGACCAATAGAAGAGTCTTTTATCTTTGGAACCATATCGTGGAAAAAAGACTAAGTCCAACAATAGGCTCCGCCTGAACCAGCCTGTTTTGTTTACATTAGGTGGAACTACTTTTTAATACAATTGTGAAAAAGACTAAGTCCAACAAAGGTCTTTGCATTGATCCAAGCTGAAAAGGGAAATAACCCCATCGAATTTTAGCGGGAAAACGTCTCGACCAATCAAAACGTTTGTTTACGTTTGTTTACATCAGTCGGAACTACTTGTTTACATCAGCCGGAACTACTTTTTAATCCAATTGTGGAAAAAAAGACTAAGTCCGACGGTAATAGAGAGAGAAAGATCAACCCTCCAAAAAAGACTAAGTCCAACGAGGGTTTCTACCTGAACCAACTGCCGGAACTACTTTTGTCCGAGGTCTACCCTCCCGAGACTAGTAACGGACTATTTATTATTGTATTCATATGTCGCGGAAACCGAATCACGCCAAAATTGCAGTGATGCGGCATTTTTTCTGCTCGGGAGGGTAGACCTCGGACAAAAATGGCACTCAGGGAGGGTAGACCTCGGACAAAATGGCACTCAGGGAGGGTAGACCTCGGACAAAACGCGTTTTGTCCGAGGTCTACCCTCCTATACTACTATTGTGTACGATCTAGAGGCCACATTTTCAGTCCGATACTCATCAAATTTAGTCGGAATGTTTGTCTTGATAATATCTCGGACGATTTTGAAAATGGGTTATGTCGGGTAAAAAACTAAATCAGTACGTGAAATCTTAGAAAAACCTGGTGTACGCTCTAGAGACCACATTTTCAGTCGGATACTCATGAAAGTTAGTCAGAATGTTTGTCTTGGTGATATCTCGGACGAGTTTGAAAATGGGTCACGTAGAGTCAAAGGTCAAATCCTTGCGTATGCTCTAGAGGCCAGTTTTTCAGTCCAATACCCTTGAAAGTTGATCAGAATTTTTCTCTTGATGATATCTCTGACGAGTTTGAAAATACTCTATGTCGGGTCAAAGACTAGGTCACTAGGACAAATCTTAGAAAACCTTGTGTACGCTCTAGAGTTTACATTTTCAGTCAGATACTAATGAAACTTTGTCAGAATGTTTGCCTTCATAATATCTCCGATGGCTTTGAAAATAGGTCACGTTGGGTCAAAAACTAGGTCTTTAAGTCAAATATTAATAAAACCTCTCGAGGCCACATTTTCAGTCCGATACTCACGAGACTTTGTCAGAATGTTTGGCTTGATCACATGAGTATGAAAGTGGGTCACGTCAGGTCAAGAAGTAGGTCACCAGTTTAAATCTTTGGAAAAAAAAAAAAAAAAAAAACCGTGTGTATGATCTAGAGCCCTCTTTTTTAGTCCAATTCTCTTGAAATTGGTCGGAATGTTTGTCTTGGTGATATCTCGGATGAGATTTTAAAATAGGTAATACCGGGCCAAAAATTAGGTCGTCGGGTCAAATCTTCGGAAAACCTTACCTCTAGAGGCCAAACTTTCAATCTAATACTCATGAAAAGTGGTCAGAATGTTTGTTTTGATGATTTCTTTGAGAAGTTAGAAAAATGGTCATGTCCTGTCAAAAACTAGGTCACCGAATCAAATCTGTGAAAAACCTTCTGTACGCTCTACAGGCCACACTTTTATTCCATTATGCTGAAAATTGGTCAAAAAATTTGTCTTGATGATATCTTGGAAGAGTCTGAAAACGGGTAATACCGGGTCAAAACCTTGGTCACTGGGTCAAATCGTTGGAAAACCATGTGTTCGATCTAGAGGGCAAACTTTTAATCAAATACTCGTGAAAAGTAGTCAGACTGTTTGTCTTGATGATTTTTTATGTGTTTGAAAATGAGTCATATCGGGTCAAAAACTGGGTCACCGGATCAAATCCTTGAAAAACCTTTCTTTACGCTGTAGAGGCCACATTTTCCGTTCAATACTCATGAGCGTCGGTCGGAATGTTTGTTTTGATGATATCTCAGATAAGTGTGAAAATGGGTCATTTCTGGTCAAAACTAGGTCGCCAGGTCTAACCTTAGAAAACCCTAGTGTGCACACTAGAGGCCTCATCTTTTTGTGCAATTTTCATAAAAGTTCATGAAAGAATGTTTATCTTGTATTCACGACGAGTTTGAAAATGAGTCATGTCAGGTCAAAAAGTTGGTTACTGGGCTTAATCTTTAAAAAAAAACCTTGTATGCGCTGTAGAGTCCACATTTTCTTTCCATTACTCATGAAAATTAGTCAGAATATTTGTCTTGATGATTTTTGATGAGACTGAAAGTGGCTCACATTGGGTCAAAAACTAGGTCATGGAGACAAATCTTTGAAAAACCTAGTGTACCCTCTGGCGGCCACATTTTCAGTCCAGTACTCACGCAAGTTTTTTAGATTTACTGTTATGTTATCCAGGAAAAGATTGGAAACTGGTCATGTTTGGTCAAAAAGCTCAGATGAGCGACTTCAGGGCCATTATGACCCTCTTATTTATAAAATCTGAAAGGCCCCTTATAAAAAGAGTAGTAGTTATTAAATGGTTCATGTGTATGCACAGTTCAACCCTGTACAAAAAAAATCCTATTTAATGACCTTAGAAAGAATCCTCTTGAAACCATTAATAGAAAAGTAAAAAATATAAGCAGCATTTTCTTCTTTTCCGCACAATATTTTCCACCCTTGTAAAGACAAATCCTGTTATTGGAGCCACATTTACTTTGTCGTCTGCAAACGCTTTCAATTTTGACAAGCGATAAAATTTGTTATCTTTCAAAAATTTAATGGGTCGGTGTTTAACTAGTTTAATTTTGTTGTGTCCTCTTTGCAATTAAAATTGAAGGCTGTCTATACGCTTGGCGTAATTTAGGCATTACAGTCTAGCTTTGCAAATCCTTTTTGAACAGTTCAGTAGCGTTGGGACAGTTCAAAGAAAAAGTTCTGCTCTATACTTCTGTTTTCCTTTTGGGACTTTAGCCACGTGTTTAAGTTTGAACTGAAATTATATCAACCTAAGTGAGTTGACTTGCTTCCTTCCTATTTCTGTTTTGAATTCTCCGCTTGAATCTTTCGTTGATTTCAAAACATTCCATTCTATGTGGGGGAAAAAGATAAAATAAAAATAAAGATGAAATGGGTCAATAACTGTCTAAAAACGAGTTTAGATGTATCTTTAATTTTGACAATATGATTTTTTAATGCTTCCTTGTCAGAACATATTGCAGAGTGCATTACATGGAACATATCTAAGAATAGTGCAAGCCAACAGGAATCATACATGTATGTGCAAATATACACATGGTAAATCAATATTTGAACAAATGAATAATGAAAAACAGAACAAAAATTAAGGACTATTGAATTCAATAGTTAGAGTTAACATCACACGGGAGAAACAGAAATAGGACTATCATCTTATATAAAGTAAACGAGTGAATATTTGTTTAGCACTTAAAAAAAAAAAATAACAACTATGTATGGCAGTTCTCGACTCTCTCAAGTCTTTACCAAACAATCCGTATTTCAACGACCCGTAGGAAAGAGCTCTGAAAATATTGTGGGAAAAGGAAAAAATACTATTAACCAGCATTTTCTCCTTTCCACACAATCTTTAACCAGCATTTTCTCCTTTCTACACAGTCTTTCTACGATTTCGCATGCAAATCCCATCTTTTAAGCTACAATTAATTTGTGGTCTACGAATGCTTTTAATTTGGACAAATCAAGAATTTTGTTTTGTAATGAGCTCATTATTTATATCGGATTTTCACGCTTTTAATGTCGTATTGACTGCAATTACGACGCTTCATGTATTACGATTGTAACATAAAGCCCATTCGGCTAATCAAAAATTACATAAATTAAATTAAATTAAATAAATATTAAATTTAGACCAATGTTAGAAGCATTTTTCAATTGTGTATCAAAATCAGTCCTTTATATTTTCAGAAATTCAGTCACGTTTCATCGAACAAATGTATAACTTCACTTTTGGAGTAAAGAGTAGGCCTATTAACGGGAAAACAAAGCTTACTTCTAAAGTAATTTCTTACCGACAGCTAGATTTTGAAAGCTAACTCCCGGGACTCCTCCATCGGTGCTGAGCAGCACATTCAAAGCCGGCTCACAAAATCGGTTTGTGTCATTTTTTTTTTTTTTTTTTTAAATTCTTTGCCAGAAGCGAATGGAAAGTTCATGACAACAATTCATGCTTTTAGTACAGCAAAACTACTTTGCTAATTTAATGGCAAGATCAACCGGCGACAGAAATGTTACAGACAAAACTGTACACATACGACAACTTTCCGTAGTGTAGAAAACATACTGAAAGACCAACGCATTGCATGACATTTTCCTTTTTTTCGAACTTCAAAGACATAAGACGACACAAGTACAAAGAATGACGAGCTTACGTGTTTCTGGAGTTGCTTTTAAACCGATATTTTCGGAGCCGGAAGACCAACACAACATCTTGTTATCAGAGCCATTGGCTCCGTATATGAATTTTCCAACCCGTGACTTCCATCATCACTCAGTAGTCCCATGAGATACATTTCCTTTCTTTCTCTTTCCATTTCTCGCATGTCTAGAATATAATTATAAATTTGTTCAAGGAAATTTATTACTGCAGTTCAGGGGACAACAACGATGCGACCGGAATCTTTCTACTTTCTCTATTAGCTCATCAACATGTCCTTCACTAATATCTACATTATTTTCAGCACCAGCAATATCAACAACAATATTTTCTTCATCATGATTGTCTAGAATACCTGTATCCTCGTCCTCCTCACCATGTTCACTTCCAACAGCAGTAATGTTATATTTTTCTGTTTGATAATTGTAATCACTTTCCGCTCATTCCTCACTCTCTTTTGAAAAGTAAATTCTTATCCTGCCAAGGATTAAAGACCTATAATCGAAAAGTCCTGCTCAACATAATCGGCAAGATCGTCTTGGTCACTGTTTTCCCTCAGCTGCAAGTTGGCTGGAGTTCGCTAAAAGTGATCCGATATTATGCTTTCAAGTTCCTGGAAAAAACAAAACTGTATCAGTGAGTATCGTATAAATTATGAAATGAAAGCGCGTTTCTTCAAATGACGATTCATTACATATTAAAAGATATATTTTATCTATGTGCATGTTTAATTTCCAGCTGGAGAAAAAAAGTTGGGGAAAAAATGGACCAGCGCCTGAGGCGATACGATCTTCGACACTACTTTACGCGTGCGAGTCGACGCTCATCCCATCACGCTATATACACCCATCGAATAATCAATGTGGTTATTATCAATTATAACTTAAAAAAAAAAAAAATCAATACAATTTCTTTTCATAATTAAAAAAAAAAAAAACCTCTTCACAGCAATGTTTAGTTTAGAACTGTCGCAAAGCGGACAAATAGCCCCTGCCCCCATTACCTTGTCACTGAATCAGCACAATCAGAGAACGGAAATGATTTTAAAAAAAAAGTTCACGCCTGACCTTGACCTTTGACCCATGTGACCCAAAATAATAGGGCATCTCCTTTGTTCATGAGCAACACTTGTTTAAAGTTTCAGGGTCCTAGGTCAAACGGCTTTGAGTTAGAGCACGGAAACGATTTTCAAACAAAGTTCACCCGTGATCTTGACCTTTGACCCATGCAACTTCCGAAACGATAGGGCACCTCCTTAAGTCATGGGTAACATGTGTATAAAGTTTCAGGGTCCTAGGTCCATTAAAAAACACTAACGAACCGGACTTGTTCCAAATGTCATTAAGACCCTAGGGGTCTTAAAGCTTTAAAGATTATTGTGGTTGTCACGCGTCAAAAACTTAACGTCATCTTGAAGGAATTCTTTGGCTTGAAGAATAATTCAAACTTGTTTCAATAATGTGACATCGCCACTTATGAAAATTTCAATATTATATCAGTAGATTTATTCAAAAAGTGACTCCGTGACGTCAATCTTTTAAACAATAAAATTTACACACTACACTTAAAAATTATTATTATTATTATTATTAGTATTAGTATTATTATATAAATTACAATTTTGAAATTATAATTCATGAGATACATTTTGAAAATCACTATTGTAGAAAATAGGTGCAAAAATGATACAAAGATGATAGAAATATCCAAATAATAATTTTAAGATAATGTAATGATACCGTTTACCAGACACCATACAAGACTGTATCTGCTGATTTGTTAAACTACTGACAGCCTTTAAAAAAGAGAAAAACAACAACCTTACCACATGACAAAATTTTAGGACTGTCCAAATTAAAAAAAAATCCTAACGATATTTTCGAAGTACGTGTAGCTTCAATAAAGAGATTTGTCTTTGAGCGAGAAGAAATCATTGTGGGAAGAGGAGAAAGTATCGGTTACCAGCATTTTCTCCTTTTCCCACAAAGTTTTCATAAGTCTACTCCCTAGGGAAATCCAGATTTTTAGCAAATCCAGAGTTTTAACAATCCTGTGAAAATGGATTTTATAAAACATTATGGGAAAAGGAGAAAATGCTGATAACCAGCATTTTCAGCATTTTCTCCTTTTCCCACAATGTTTTCTAACCTGTCAGAAACAAATCCAATCATTTTAGCCACATTTAATTTGTTGTTTCCAAATGCTTTCGATTTGGACCAGTCTAAAATATTGTTGTGTGGTAAAGAGTTAACCAAATTGGAAGCAATTGCAGACGACAAAATAACTGTGACTGAAAAATTGAAAATTGTTTTAGGAAGGGTAGAAAAACATTGTAGTAAAACGAGAAAATGCTGGTTACCAGCATTTTCTCGTTTTCCCACAATGTTTTCAAAAGGCCTCTTTCTCAGGGTCGTTAAAATTCGGGATTGTGTGGTAAAGGGTTCAGTGGTAGAAACTGCCAAAATTAGATAAATAAGATGATATGAAAATGCTTGAAAATGTGAAATTGTTCGTAACTTAGCTAGTATCGCTTTTTCTCATAATATTTTTAAATCTTTCAGTTGCAGGGGCGCTGAAAAAAGTATAAATTTGTGGACACTCTGGCGGGTATTACATTTTCCCTTGATCCCTTGGTTTTGGCCTAAAAATCAAATTATTGAAACAGGCAAAATATTAGCTTAAATTTCATGTGGTCGACAAGGCCCTATTCTTGGTTCATTAATGCTGAAAACCGAAATCCATTGACTTGGAAAAAAGCTTAAAGTTTAGACATGTTTACTTTTCATTATGAAACAAAAGGCCCTTCCCTATCCCATGTGGACTTACATGTATTTTGAACTGAGACAGCAGTGTATTTGAGCGACCTTTACAAGGGTGCAAGTTGTATGTTGTAAGTCAAAACAATGGGGAGAGAGAGAGAGAGAGAGAGAGAGACTTTAATCCGTTGCCAAACAATCCTGACTTTTTAACGACCCTAAGGAAAAAGCCTTTTGTGAAAATATGGTGAGAAAAACATTTTCTCTTTTTCCCACAATGTTTCATTCCTTTCCAAAGACAAATTACATTATTTGAGCTCCGTTAAGTAATGCTTTGTCACTTTTTCGACAATGTTTTCTACCCTTCCAAACAAAAAAGTTTTGAGTCACATTTATTTTGTCGTCTGCAAATGCTTTCAATTCGGACTGGCCTAAAATTTTGTCGTTTAGTAAAGACTTAAGTAAAACGGATGGAACACGTGGTCCGATAATGGCCAATACCCTTACAGGATCGCTTATCGGAACTGTATTGAATTCACAGACACTCTAATTGTTAGACGCGCCCAGAATTTCCCATTTTCTAGTAATGAGTGGAGGTGTCTCTCCTATCTTAGTTCAATTATGTTATGCGTGACACAATGTTGTATGTGTAAATAGCACGATCCTAATGGCATTATCTTCAATCTTCGTGTGACGGACGTGCGGAATTTTATTTACACAGTAAATGTAAGTATAGTATTCGTAAAAACGTCAAAATGTGTCTTCATGAAAAAGGTACTTTCATGCCCTCTTTTCTTTTTCTCTCTTTCCTTTGGAAAAATCATGGTATTAAATTGAGCCACGCTCTGACAAAAGGAGGCTAAATCTCCCCCCCTCCCCCGCGCCCGGTGATGCATTGTACCACTCAAATCGTCATATAATTATGGATCCATGATAGCCAATTTTTAACAACGGACTGAATCATGAGATAGACTGGTCCTTGGACAGTAGAGACAAATTCCGGCCCAGGTGAGCCTGGGTCGATACTTTTCGCAGATGCAGTTAGCCCCCTTTTCAAAGAGCATGGCTCCATTTCATATGTTTACTTGTTTCCTCTGAATCTTATTTTTAGGACTTCAAATATTTTCTTTAAAACCTCAATAACCTTAGTGTTTCTCTTCATTTGCTTTCCCGTTCAAACCTTTATTGATGAGTCATACTGCGGCAAAAGGGAGTTTAATGCATCTCCGTGATCTATTATACCAAGCAAGTAATCACATAAATCATGATCCATAAAATCCATTTTATCTACCAAACAACTGAACTATGAGGTAGAATGGTCCTTGGACCCGCACAAAATTTAATGAAAGCAAAATGTTTCGACACAGGTCAGCCGGCGCCGACTGCACAGGTTTAACTGAGTCGATACTTTTTGCAGATGCATTAAGCCGCCTTTTCACAAAGCATGACAAATTTGTATTGTAAAAACTGTGTAAATAATAAATATCTTAATGACAAAGGTGGTTACATAGTTTCTTTTCCCCCTTCTTTCTTTCCTTTGGAAAAAAATCATTATCATTTATATGTTTTTTTTTCTTTAAGCCTTGTTTTCGTGACTTCAAACTTTTTCTTCCAGGATTTTAATATCTCAATAATATGATTTTTCTTTTCTTTTGCTTTCTATGGTGGGATATTTCTGCCCGAGATACGAGATAACTTTTGCGTTAATTTAAGAAAATTTTATGAAAATATTATTTCGATAATAAAAAGTTTCACGAAAAAAATATCGCCATAATTCTCACTTTTGTCACGATTTTTTTTTTTGCGTTCGTGTCCACAACTTACATTCACGGTATCTATGAGTACAGGTTTCGGAATATCTTTGCCATCTCGCACAGTTGAAAACTACCGAGTTCATCCAAACGATGAATTTTCTATTTATGGATATCGAAAACGGGTAGAACTATCCCGATGATTTTATCTCGAATATCACCTTCATGCACGAATAAGAAAGTTTGCGTGAAAATATCTACTGACCTATGTAAGTATTTCTAGATAACAAAATTATGGTGGCATATTTCTGCCATGAGATACAAGATGATTATCCAGATAATTTTATAAAACTATCATGATAAATCAAAGTTTCCTGGAAGTTTTATCTAGACACTGAAAAATTTTCTGAAAAATCGCGATAAACTTTGTTATCTAGAAAATTTTACATCGATCAGTAAATATTTTAACGCAAAATTTCTCATTCGTACACTATGGTGGCATATTTCTGCCACGAGATACGAGATAACTATTGCAATAATTTAAGAATACTATCGCGATTAACAAACTTTTCTGGAAATAGTATCTCGATAATGAAATTTCACGATAAAAATATCGCGATAATTCTAACTTTTATCATGACTTTTTATTTTCGTTCTTGCCTACAACCGACATTCACGGTATCTATTCATAGATACGGTTTCGGAACATCTTTGCCATCTTGTACAGTCAAAAACTGCAGAGTTCATCCAAATGGTAATCGTCTATTTATAGATATTGAGAAACGGGTAGGAATATCCAGATGATTTTATCTCGAATGTCAGCTTCGTGCACGAATAAGAAATTTTGCGTTAAACATTTACTGGTCAATATGAAATTTGCTAGATAACAAAGTTTATCGTGATATTATTTTTTTAGAAAACCTTTTACTATCTAGATAAAATTTCCAGGAAACTTTGATTTATCGCGATAGTTTTCTATAATTATCCCGATAGTTATCTCGTATCTCGTGGCAGAAATATGCCACCATAGTGCATGAAGCTGACATTCGAGATAAAATGGTAGGGATAGTTCTACCCTTTTCTCGATATCTATAAACAGAAGATTTACCATTTGGGTGAACTCGTTAGTTTTTGACTGTACAAGATGGCAAAGATGTTCGAAAACCGTATCTATTTATAGATACCGCGACTGTCAGTTGTGGACACGAACGCAAAAAAAGCGTGATAAAAGTGAGAATTATCGCGATATTTTTATCGTAAAACTTTTTATTATCGAGATAGTATTTCCAGGAAAGTTTGTGTTATCGCGATAGTTTTCTTAAATTATCGCTTTAGTTATCTCGTATCTCGAGGCAGAAATATGCCACCTTACAAAGTTCATCGTGATATTTTTTTAGAAAACTTTTCACGATTTAGATTTTATTTCCAGGAAACTTTGATTAATCTTGATAGTGTTCTATAATTATCCCTTTAGTGATCTTTCCAATTGAAATCTGTATTTATTTAAAATAATCGGAACAGTTTTAACATTGCAAAATATTGGAAAAATGAAAAATCCTTATATCATCTTCAGAATTGAGTGAAACGAAATCGAAATTTAAAAGACAGGTTTCTCTTCACGATGTACAGTTTACATTTTTTTCTTTCGACTATGCATAAAAACGTACATAAAACGAAATAACATGTCCAAGCTTCTCCTTATAAGAACAATTTGAGCCATGCTCTGTGAAAAGGGACTTAAAGCATCTGCAAAAAGTATCGACTCAGGTCAGCCTGCACAGTCTGCGGACTGCGCAGGCTGACCTCGACCGAAATTGTTTGCTACTGGTCAATTTTCTACATGTCCAAGGACCACGTTACCTCAAGATTCAGTTGGTTGTTAGACAAAATGAACTTTATCGGTCCATGATCAGATGACGACTTTCTTGGTATAATTCATCACGGAGATGCATGGAGCCCCCTTTTGCTAGAGCATGACTCATTTGCACTGTTTAAAATTGAGTAAACATGTTCAGCATTAGACAAATTACATGTATTTATTCTTAGAAGTTAGTACCTTTCAGGGTCCGAATTTACTAACCACTCTTAATTTCACTCTACACAAGTCTAATTCTAGATTTACAAGTGACGCAAATTCTCATTAGCTAAACCATTTGGTTTAGCCCATGACAGCTGGTATTACTTTCAAATTTAGAAAATTCTTGAGAATAAGACTAATAATGTTCTTAAGAATGGGTGGTCTCACATTCTTATGTAAACCGTTAAGCAAACTGACGTCTATTGGTGCCAAATCACGTCTCCGACTCAAGTAAATTGTATTCTATCCCATCAGTTACACAAGTGTTAGCTACTTGATGGAAATTATCATGCTTTTTATATTTAAAAAGTTTCAACTCACACATAACAATGATTTGATACTATCAAATGAAATGCGAAAACACGTTTGTTGAAGTGGTATTAGTTTACCATAGCTACTTCGTGTGGTACAGTATAACGTCGATAGTGTTTGGGGGTTAAAGATACATCCTGACAGACAGAGGAAAAAATGTTGTTAAAACTTGATAATGTGTGGAATGGCTCAGAATTTAGTCAGCTGTGTAAACATAGATAACTTACCAATACATATGGTATTAGCGGTATAAGGGGTAGAGAAACTTTGTCTTCGATTTAAAACCGGAAACGACAACATTGGTTTCTATGAAGGCCACCAGAAAATGAAATGCATTTTCTATCGGTCGTAATCTGTGTAACTTACAACCGTCAGGTGCAACATTTGGCATAGGGATACAAGAATGAAAATATTTTCATGAAATAAAGATGAAACGGGTTTTCTGTTTGATAGCGATAAACGAGCACAAGTTTAATGTAAATATCTTCAGTAATAACAGAGATAATATCAAAGTTGTTGCGTGACGACGACAGAGACGCAGACGAAGACAGGGCCATCACCATAATTATTTCTTTACCAAACGACAAAATTTTAGACTTGTCCAACTTGAAAGCATTTGCAGACGACAAAATAATTGTGATTGAAAAACTGAAATTAGTTTTTGGAAGGGTAGAAAACATTGTGGAAAAAGGTGAAATGCTGGTTAGTAGCATGTTCTCCTTTCCCATGATGTTTTCAAAAGGCCTCTTTCTCAGGGTTGTTAAAATCCGTGATTGTGTGGTAAAGAGATACCTCGACATTTCTTCGAAATCAGCCGAGACAAACATGTCTTCAAGGGCTTGTTTAACTCCTTACCAAACGAAAAAAAAAAAAAAAATTGAACTGGACCAAATTCAAAGCATTTACAGACGACAAATTAAATGAAGCTCAAATGATGATTTCTGCCTTTGATAAGGTAGAAAACATTGTGGGAAAAGGGGAAAATGCTGGTTACCAGCATTTTTCCTTTTCCCACAATCTTTTCAAAAGCCTTCTCTTCCAGGGTCGTTAAAACTCGGGATTGTGTTGTGAAGAGTTAGACTCGTTGAATAAAATCTTATCTCAGCAAGAAAGTTATGTCAGATCCCATTTATCTCTACTCATAAGTTACTTATAAATTAGGCATCAGGCGTATGGATTTATCATGACAAATTCGTGGTGGATCACTCTCTCTCGACAATAACGTATAGAGCTAAAATCATCCGCCGAGGTGATTTATCACCGTTCTGCTTTCCATATCACATAACGTGGCTGCATGCTAATAGAATGTTATGCAACAGGGGAACAAAGGATCCTGCTGTATTGACCCATTGCGATTTCAGACCTGTCATTATACAGAATGTAATTAGGAAACAGAGCGGGAGAGCTTATCCGATACAATGCATTCACATTACTGTAATGAGCCAGGTTCTGTGAAAAGGGGGCTAATTGCATCTGCAAGTATCGCGCTGTGTGCAATCCGCAGTCCGCAGTCCGCGCAGGCTGACCTTGGCCGAAACTTTTTGCTATTTGTCAATTTTCTACATGTCAAAGGACCATTCAATCTCAGGATTCAGTCGGCTGTTACCGGGGGTTACACAAAATTAATTTTATGGATCACTAATTATGTGATCACTTGCTGGGTATAATGCATCACGGAGATGCAGTAAGCCCCCTTTTGCCAGAGCGTGGCTCATATATTGGCCCCTACCTCGAGAGCATGAGTAATCTTTGAGCAAAGAGTGGAGTCATTTTAGTCTGACTAAACCTGATCAATACCATTTCGAATGTTGCAATAGCTTTTTCATCTGTTCATCATGGACACTCAAATTTATGCTATGTACAGACAGAGAGACAGACAGAAAGAAAGAGAGGAGGGCAAGCAAAAGGTGTGAGTAAGCATTATTGGAGTGGCAACATTGAGATCAGCAGGGCTGCATTCACAAACCATTCTTAGAATAGTCTTTGTCTTATTCTCAAAAAGTTTCTAGATTAGAAAGTAACACAACTTCTGATTGGCTAAACCAAATGGTTAAGCCAATCAGAAGTTTTGCTACTTTCAAATCTAGGAAATTCTGCAGCATAAGACTGAGACTATTCTTTAGGATGGTCGGCGAATTCATACGGATCCGGGGCCCTATTGGCTAACCGTTCTGAATAAAGCTCTATTTCAAAATTTCAAGAACGATCACCGGATCGGTTGAGATCATAATTATGTTTCAGCCAATCAGATAGCTAGTATTCTTATTTGTATGATCCTATTGCCTGGGGAATGATAGCCGTATTCGACTCGTAATTACGATTTTCGTGTCGCACTTTATCACTCGTCACAACTCGACCGATTCCGTACCTACATCTAACCTCGTCTGTATAAGGGAGGCTTCCATTTTGAAATACCAATCACATGATCTTAAACATGGCGGCGCCCATGTAGATCGCTTAGCAACGACATGAACAACCACTGTGAAGTTATTCACTTCTATCGATCTGTCGATGAAAGCTCCTAACGGAATTGATAAACCACGCTAAAAATTGAATGTACAAACTGTTTGCCGACTGAAATACTCTTAGAAAGATAACGATAGAAAATTTACTCGTGCATTCTTTCTAAAGAGGAGCCTTACAATTTCAATAACGTTAAAGCCGTGTGCTTCCGGAGATGTGCGAAATGTACCGTGTAGGTGCATATCAAGCTACGTGATACAGCCGAGGGATTTGATCACCGGATCACCCGAGGTATGCCGAATGGCACTTTATGTATTCAACTAGTAAATTTCATGGTTTCGTAAACCTTCGTAGAGTACAAACCTTGCGCTCACTGATCGTTGACGTTTGTACCACACGAAACGGGCACCTTGCAGGTAAACAGAGTATATGTTCATTTTCGTACTACATGAATTTGACCAGTCGAATGCTCCTGTAACAGTAAACTTTTTACAAACTTTTTAGAGTTAGCCTTTTAGTTCCCATGGTGTTTTAATTCGTGTATTGACAGAGTTGCATTTCATCTAATGGCATGTAAAATCCAGTCTCGTATAACAGCTGCACAGTCTGACATGTCGACTTAGGCTGCTAAGCCCGACTCACGGACCGTTTGCGGACAATGTAGAGTAAGATCAGACTGAACAGAACATGCAGTCTGATCTTGGATCTACACTGACCGATAAGGAGATATTTTCCACAAACTTTGAAATACCAACATTTTAGTATTTACATTCGGCTTGAAAGTTTCATTTAAGTTATTTAACAGGAAAAGGGTTAAAAATCAATTTGAAGTTAGATTAGATATCTCTGAACATATTTTACAAACTGATGAAAAATTTACTAGTTTAACAATTTCCCAAACATTACAAACGTTCCAGTGTTTTTGAATGAAGGGCCCGGCAAGGCCGCTCAGTGGTTAGCGTACCTGACACGTGACCTGGTGGTTGTAAGTTCGATACTCGGTTGAGGCAAATTTTCTTTTCAGCAATTTTTCGTCTCTCACCTCTGATGCATAAGAGAAAAGTAGTCAGTGGACTTGGAAAGAAAGTTGTGTCAGTACTGGTGTGACAAAGCCAGGAAACACATGCTTAAAGACGTTCTCTAGAGTTTTAATACTTCCATAGAATTTCTTTGTTTTCACATATATAATGTAAAATTTTATGCTGAATACAAAAATAAAAAGAAAATGATATGTTGTCGAATTCGTTTTCTTGTTAAATGCCTGTTTCCATGGTAACAATATACCCCAAATTCTAAAAATTGTGGCGTTTGCTTAAAAATGATTACAACATTGTCAGACAAGTTTAATTTTATAATTTATATAAAATCAGAGCTAAATATTTGTATATTCTGATCTAACATTAAGAAAAATTTTAATTCCATTCATATTTTTTCAGAGAGGGTCATTTTTTAACAATTTTGTATTCACAAAAATACCTAAAAAATTAGGAGTTCTGCGGGTAAAACCGGGTTATCAAAAATACCCTTTCATAGATTTTGTCCATTTTTTCTGTATAGAATCCTTGAAGTATCTTCTTTTCAAATTTAATAAAAAAAAAGAATAGGTCGTCGTGTTCAGATTAAAGTTTCCATGGCAACCATAAAACAGTTTTATACAAAAATCACTTAAACCTAAGCATTTTTTTTTCTTGAAAACATACAAGCATAGTCATGTATATTAGTGAAAACAATAAAACATTCGATATGTCAAATTTAACTGAAAGATTACCTGTTATCAAAAACCACCCAGAAGTGAAGATTGGTTCGGTTAAACATGGAAAATTTTCAAATTTATTTTGAATTGGGCTCCTAAAATCTTTGAAGTATGTAAGCTGGTTATAATATGCATTACTTAAAATCAGGTTAGTACGAGTATATCCCTGGATAAAAAAAAAAACACATTACCCTTTCTGTGCCATAGGCGAAAACAGGGGCTTTAGCGGATGGCATAGATTAAGATCAGATTGCATGGAATGTGCAGTTGGGGTTTAGATCTATACCAACTGCTTGTTAAGTCAAGTCTGTAGGCTAATAATTCAACGACCACTTTCTCATGGCTCGTTCGACGATTATGATATCTCATCGCGAGAATATGTTTCTGTACACTTTGCTTCATCCTCGTTGACCCAGTTCCGATGTATTCTGTAATCTACATTCATCGCCCCTCTGTTATCTCGCGTATGTTTTCTCATTCTCATGAATTATTCATGAGGCATTTTGATTGGTAATCTCAGTTTTTCAGTGAGAAAATTTAATCTATTTTTATCAACCATAAGCCATCATTTCTATTTTTACCTCGTCTACAACCACTCAAATCGCTTGTTTCAAATCAAGCTTGGCCGAGGCCATGAACATCATCGACAAAGGTTTACAAAAAATATTCGGCATCACCCCGAAAGAATTCCAGCTTAAAGCCCTAGCAGCTTTGGTAAGAGAACTGGATTGTCGTAGGCAAATGCCACAGAAGGAAGGCCTACCGGCGGCCTCCATATTTGTTGATAATGATGTGGGTTTTACCCGGTTTATTCATAGCAACGGAAGAAATGTGATTATCCTCCAGTACAAGAGAGTATCGTTATGTTATCGACAATTCGATTGGCTGTTGACTGAGAGTGACCTTCGTTTCTTCTGCCTCGCTAGTTGCATACAGTCGGCATTTCTTGCAGCATCATTTATTGGAATTTCAGACTGAAGCCTTGAAATACGGTCTAACGTAGATTTCCTCGCAAAATGTCCTTTAACTCTTTACCAAACGACAAAATTTTAGCCATGTCCAAAGTGAAAGCATTTGCAGACGACAATTTCAATGTGGCTCAAATGGTGCAATTTTTCTTTGATAAGGTAGAAAACATTGTGGGAAAAGGAGAAAATGCTGGTTACCAGCATTTTCTCCCTTGCACACAATGTTTTCAGAAGGCTTCTTTCCCAGGGTCGTTAAAAGGCGGCATTGTGCAGTAAAGAGTTAAAGCGAAACATGTTTAGGCTGTTTATGGCTGTTAACCTGGGCCCGGTGAGGGTATAACTAAAACCCATCAATAAATCTGTCCATAAGGTCGTCGAAGAAGACGATAAACACTCGTTTAGAATTCCAAAACTTGCCCACTGATCAAAATGTCTAAGCTTCACAGACGATAAACAAATGAATATTCAGAAAAAAAAAATGTTATAGGAAAATAATTTAATATCAACTGTTTTCATGAATTTTGGCGAGTTCTGATTGGCTGAATTTTTTTTTTCATAGCTCCATGAAAAAAAAATCACGTTGTGCCGGAACTACTTTAGCTGTCAAACTAATGTAAACAAACATGCATACAATATTCCACATTTTTTTAAACACTTTCAGATACTTTCAGATACTCGTCAAAGCCAAGCCAATGTCGCTGTCTCGAACCAAATTTCAAATAAAAGCAGAAGTAATCTAATATCTGCTGGTATAATGTCCAACTGTTCCTTCGAAAATTGTACAATCCAATTTTTGGGGAATCATGAATTCCCACTGCAATATTCACCATGCTTCTACTCAGAGTGAAGGTTACACATTGCGGGTTCTACACACTGCCGTGTTAATACTTGCGTTTTATTGGTTGATTTTCAGGACATATTCTTGCGCCATACAAATATGAGTGGAAGGGGCTAAACTCAGACGTTATATTTAAAAATAAAGAAAATAAATGCAGTTTGAATTATTTCCGTGGGCGTATGTTGTCTGTAATATTAAATCAGAAGGAATGAAGAGAATGTTTTTTTTTTCATGGAGGTATGAAAAAAAAAAAAAAAACTTAATCACACTTTTGTATGAAACGCGGTTTCATACAGTGTGATTAAGTTTTTTTTTCATACCTCCATGAAAAAAAAACAACAACATTCTCTTCATTCCTTATGAAAAAAAAAAAAATATATATATATTTTCAGGTGAGCAGACACTGATTCTACTCCCAGTAAGGGGTGGATGATTCCATGAGTCCATTACTTCGTCGACGCACACAATTGAACATTTCCAGTTCACTTAATACCTGTTAAAGATCAAACCTTTCTCCTGATGAAAGGAAATCAATAAATTGTTCTGAAATGCTCGGGCGGCGCTCTGGCGAAACGGGGTTTTGTATCTCCGTAATGCATTATATCAAGCACCATCACAACTGTCCGAAATATTTCTGCAGACTATAAATGTCATCTTATATTTGAGCAGTGCTCTGTGGAAAGGACCGTGCTTTGTGAAAAGGGGGCTTAATGCATATGCAAAAAGTATCGACCAGGCCAGCCTGCGCAGTCCGCGCAGACTGACCTTAGCCGTTACTCTTCTCTGTAGGTCAATTTTCTGTAAGTCATAGGTCTACCTTATGATTCAGTCGCTTGTTAGACAAAATGGTTTGTGTGGAGCAATGACTTGCTTGGTATAATGCATCACGGAGATGCATTTAGACCCCTTTTGCCAGAGCATGGCTCATTTGCATTGGCCATATTTCATGTATGAAACTTCAGCCTTTCGAGCTCTTCAAACTAAAAGAATGAAGTTCACTTCAAAGTCAAGACTGACTGCCCTACACATGTATTCAGTCAACAAAGTCGTCATGGAAAACGAGGGTAGAACATATCTAGTACTTCGATCAATAAATGCCCTAAAGAAAAACTTCTGGGTACAATTTGAACCACACAATGCATTACTTAGTCATATCCATCAAAAGTATAAGAATTATATCGCGTGCAAATGTTATGATTCTGCGTGGAATAGTTGGTGCTTTGCAAACTTTGTCAGGGATAAATATTTACAAATATTTACATATTTACCATGTTCTTCATGTCGGCAAAGTTCACCGTGAGAAAATATATGCTTATAATTTTAACTCATTTCGAAGCATTTAGAGACAAGAATTCCAGAAGTAACACTTGCAAGTCCTGTCCGTCCAATGCAGAACGGTATGTTAATGTCTGCGAACAAGGGTCAACAGTAATTACATGGTTTAAAACGTGGTAACATCTAAGATCAAGTATTATTTAAAAATATCTGATAAAATATGGTTTGATGCATCACTTATTTTATTCTAAAAATCCAATTCGAACCAGCAATCAACACATCAAACTTCGGGGTGTCCTTATCCTATCCGACGAGAAGACAAGATTGTGTGACATGTCTAGGACTACAACTGTGATGTGTTGGAGTGTATTTTGCTGTAACAGCTTACAAGTGATACAGTCAGAAAACCGAAGGCTCTCCAGGGTACTTCATGATCGTGAAGATTGTCAAGATGTACGAAATATAATAATGTGAGCGACGCTCTTGCTAAAAGGGGCTTAATGTATATACGTGATGCATTATATTAAGCAGATCATTGCATAATTAAGGATCCATAAAATCAATTTACCTAACAACAGATTGAATCCTGAGTAGAATGGTCCTTGGGCATGCAGAAAATTGACTAATAGCAAAAAGTTTTGATCCGGGTCAGACTGCGCGGACTGAGCAGGCTGGCCTGCGTTGACAATTTTTGAGGATGAATTAAGCTCTCTTTTCACAGAGCATGGTTCATATTATTTAATCTATTCAGCTTCGTGACTAGTCGATCTGTCAGCACAAAATGCGTGTTTCTACGGTCCATAGGGAGAAGGCTTTTTGCATCATCGCGTGAAGGTGGAGGTAAAAATTAACCTATGCAGCGCCTCTCCTGCTGAGAGCTTCATTTTTCTCTGTTTTCCGTCTCTGTCACTCTCTTCATCTTTTATTTATTTATTTATTTTTTTTTAAAAGTCGCAATCTTTTTTCCAAAGGCATACAAGGGAGTGCGAGACTGTACCATGGTATGCACCTGACAAACCCAGTACAAACAAAACATTTCCAAAGTGCACCCGCACATTCTATGTATTGTTGCCAGCTTGAGTAATGTAACAGAGAGGTAATATCGTTTTTGAGACGCTCAACGCCTCGATTTAAAAAAAAAAATGCTTAACGGTACTACCTTCAAAGGAAACTGGATTCGATTCCCTCCGCTTGCTTGGTTTGAAAAAAAAAAAGATACATTCACACGGAATTTATATACTAGTAATTCTTTCATTCATGCACATTTATAAAATGTCGGATACAATATCGCTTCTGGTTATATACGGTTTTCCCTAGTCTTTCTGTTGTGGGGATCATTTGACACCCTTATGAATGAATAAAAGAAGGCACACATATAAATTTTAGGAGTCATTTAGAAAATTTAGGGGTCCAATATCAAAGAAACAGGGGGTCAGGGAAAACATCGTTTAAAACAATATCAAATTGAAAATTTAGCCAAATTTTACATTTTGCAATTTCATAAGTTGTAATAAAACCTAAACGTTTCACCACTGGCATTATAAAATCATATCAATCAGTTAAAATGATCAAGATATTTCAAGTACTAAGCTGTTTCATCGACGATAACCCAATGTTTTAAAACATTTACTATGAAAATGTAGATCAGATAGTGCGTTAAATGTGCGATCGAAAGTTTGGTCTTAATCTGCACAGTACTCTTTCTTCCAAAAATAACTGTACTGTCAGCTATCTCCATTTCTCAACCGCAATGATCTCTATAGCTAATTTTCGAGATATCATTTCAACATCGAAATGAACCGCGTTCGGGCAAAAAGGGGACTTAAAATGCATCTCCTCAGTGCATTATACCAATTAAGTCTTCACATTATTTTGGATCTTTACAAGCCCTTTTGCCGAGAGGTCAAGAATGGTCCTTTGACATGCAGAAAATTGATTAAAAGCTAAACGTTTCGAAAGGTTTCGATCCATGTCAGCCTGCACGGACTGCGCAGGCTGACATGGGTCGATCCTTTCTGCAGATGCATGAAGCCCCCTTTTCAGAGAATAGCTCAACTTTTTCCTTTAACAACAATATCTAGGTAGAGAAGTTAAATATTTATAATCATATAACATATCAGATAAACTTGTGATTTTTTTGTGTGTGTGGTAATTAGAGGGTTCTTTTCTAAACCTGCTACTTGTTTTGACCTGACAGATAACTTCACAGAGTTAATGGATTTTTCATGCGCTCAGCTACATGACTTGAGTGTCATTACTTAACTTGGCAGCCTGAAATTGATCTTCGTACCAACGTCTGTCGGACGGTAACGTGAGATACAACGGGTACCAGTGTGTGTCATTGTGCGGTATTACATGGCTCTGGGCCTGTATTCACCAACCGTTCTTAAGAACGTTCTTTGTCTTATTCTCCAGAATTTTCCAGATTTGAACGTAACACACCTTCTGATTGGCTAAACCATTTGGTTTAGCCAATCAGAAGGTGTGTTACTTTCAAATTTGGAAAATCTCGGAGAATAAGACTAATAACGTTCTTATGAACGGTTGGTGAATACGGACCCTGAACGCATCATAAATGAGCCATGCTCTGGCAAAAAGTGGGCTTAATGCATGTACATGTAAAATGATTATAGTTCCATAACAGCCATTTTTTGATAACTTAATCATGCGGTAGAGATGTTCCTTGACGTACAGAAAATTGACCGATAGCGAAAAGTTCCTGCCCAGGTCAGCCTGCGCGGACTGCGCAGACTGACCTGCGTCAATACTTTTCGCAGATGCATTAAGCCTCCTTTTCACAGAGCATGACCCAAATCTAAATTACCCTTTACTAAACAATCCCGCGTAATAACGACATTAAGGAAGAAGGCTTTTGAAAATATGGTGGGAAAAGAAGAAAATGCTGGCATTTTCTCCCTGTCCTGCAATGTTTTCTACCCTTTCTAAGACAACAAATCCGATCCTTTTAGCATCGTTTAATCCGTCGTGTTCAAATTATTTGGATTTGGACAAGTCTAAAATATTATTCTCTGGGAAAGAGTTCAACACTCCCTCCTAACGGCAGGTGGTAAATTACCTATACAGGGATGTCCTCATATGTTTGAAACTCAAATATTAATTTTGTAACAAAATTTTATCAATGTGATCATATATGCCCTATTTAGAATACATGCACATCTTTTATAAAAATGTTTCAAATGAATTTTTCCCGTTTTCCTGTCTGGCAACTTCAAGAATGCATTTTAGACTCAGACCTCTTTCAAGATGTTTTCCGATAGAGGATACCTACTGCTTAGTTTCGTCTGTAAAAAAACACAAGCACGGACCAAGTTTAGCCCTTTCTCTCGATTTAAAGGGGGCAATTCAGATTTTTGTTATCTCACCAAGCTTCAACAATAATACCTGGTAAACATCAGTGAAGAACTAAAACAAATTGTTTATATGCAGGATTTTTTTTCGGTCCTGGTACTCCTTGAATTGGCTACGTACCCTCAATGGGTATTTTTAGATTTCGCACAAGAATTTCGCAAAGGTTTGTGGGAATGTCAAGAGATCAATTAGTCTGGATTACCTGCCCCTACCACTAAGTTATAGGGTCAGGCAAAGCGCAATAATGGCGGCCTCCATGGCGACCTCAATGTTTGCACTAAATGCTAGCCTGTTTTCTCTTAATTTCATGTGATCCAGTTTGATCAGTCAATAAAATGAGATCAATTTTGTACAAAATATACATTATCGAATCGAAAACGTACTTTTGGGATATGGTTTAAGTATAAATTTGAATATGAATCATTTTAAAAGTAGCCCTTTTTTAGGACGTGATATCGGTCCATTGAAATTTCGGATACTTGGTTTTTCTCGCTAAATAAGAACGACAATGAAAAAAACTAACTGCCATTACTTTTTTGCAACCGATCTGTTTTCAATTCAGTCTCAAGTAAGATTATATCAAGTGAAATAACAATAATCCATTACTGCTGCATATTACTAGCGGGGGCCACCATTATTGCGCTTTGCCTGACGTACTTTTGAAGTACGGCGGGGTACCAGACTAGAAATCAATAACATTTAACCCGTGTTGATTATATGGGATCATATTCAAATATGAACGATAACGTCATATTTTATCTCGTAAAAATAAACTGAGTTATCAATTGCAACACAAGACCTCGCCAAATTCTCCCCTTTTTACTGCATGTAACCGTTTAGTTTTTTTACGTTTGCAGAGAAAAGTATATCTTGTAGTACATTTTGATTGGTGTTAAAAAAAAAATCCCCTTAATTACTCGAACTTGTCTTTGGCTTTGATTTAGATGACACGCACTGATTTAACAAAATGGCCATCTGTTCCGTTTTGGTATTCCACAGCACGGTGGCCTCCACTGACATACTTGGATGCCGACTTCACATCTTATGGACGAAAAAGTGATATTTTTGATTGTACAATCGATCAGTTATAGAGAAAAACACATGTAACTCGACCCGAAGATTGACTAGTCTGCTTTGACGCATCATTCTTCCGTACAGGGTAAATATTAATACGCGTAACTCAAACTCTGTCGCTAAAAAAGTAGCGAGTGGAAAATGGCTAGCTGTAATAAGTCTGTGCAGATATCAAACATGTTTTCCTAAAAAATATTGTAATATTTTCAAACCGGAAGAAAATAGTTAAAAAATATTGCTTACTGCAAATCTTTGTATACAGTTTCTAAATATAGATTCGGGGAACACTGGGGTTTGTGCATGGTTTTTCCAAAGACTTTAACAACAACAACAACAACAACAAAACTGGTCCCCCACGTGCTGGGCTCAAACAGGTGCTTTTTCCAGGATTATGAGGGATGTGTTTAGAAAATCCTTGTGCAAAGGTTACATGTTGGCATGGCTGGATGAAACGTGCCAGTTAGCGTTGTTTTGTATAAACGTTTACATGTATTTTATTTTGAAATTCGCTGCATCGATTGCCATCTTGAATGATAGTCCAGTTCTAGTTTAAACATTTTATTCAACAGTATAAGATACAGGTTAACAGAATACAATACAATCATATGACAAATATACTGAAGAAAAGGATAAGAACGGAAGCTTAAGCTTATAAAGTTCTTCTCCAAATTTCGGGTAACGGTTACTAGTATTACATGAATGTATCATTTCTAATTGCAAAAAAGTAAATTAATTTAGAAAAAAGACAGGAAAAATAACAGAAGAGTGTGGAGTGTTATTGATAAAGATTTCAATTGAAGACACTTGTATAATGGCTATAGAAACTCCAGCTTGATCATCACAATTTAACAAATTGTAATTGTTTAACTATTTAAAGGTGGGCAGTTAGGCATTACTTGTAAATCTGTTACTATCACGGATGTATGTGTGCACAGCAGCAAATAATCTTTGGTTATCAAGCAAATTAAGGTTTTCATCTCCAAATAGAATGATTTGGAGTGTAAGTCTTGTTATACTGTTAATACTTAGGCTTAGAATAATTCTTTGGTTATTATAAAACGGACATTCTAAAAAAAAAATGTTGGGTTGATTCCACTGTACCGCATCTACAAAGTGGTGATTGCACCAAATTTTTCAAGTACAAATGTTCATTGAGACAGCTACATTTGTTTCTTAATCTAGCATGTATGATCTGAATTTTCCTATCGCCAAAAAAGTAAAGCCTCCGTGGACAGGGTTTATCTACATTCAAACGGTATTTAAAAGATGACAATGATTCAGAGTTTTTAATTTCATCTGGCAGGGATTTCCAGTCATTAATCACAGCTGGCAAAAATGAAGTACTGTACAAGCTAGTTCTACAAGCAATGTTTCTTAAATTGTTAGGCCTTCGAAGGTTATAAGAGCAAGAATTGCCAACCGTAGGTGGAACAAGAGTCTTGAGATAATTTGGGGAAAGCCCATTAAACATTTTATAGAAAAGAATATGCTTGTGCTTGCGCCGTCGTTGGCTTAAAGTTTCCCACCCAGACTCCTGATATAGATCAACAATAGAAACAAGCTTAGTACAACCGGAACAATCCGAGCAGCTTCATTTTGCACTTTATCCGGTCGATCTTTCAACACTTGAGACAGATTGTCCCATATAACATCACCATATTCAAGAATAGGTCTGATAAAAGAGAAATACATAATTTGGAGTGAAAGGCGATCAAGACGGGTTTTCAATAGTCGCATAATTCCGATTCTTTTCCATGCCTTTTCGATAGATTTACCTATGTGGATGTCCCACGACCCATCGTTAGAAAGAAATATGCCTAAGTGTTTATGACCTTGAGAAAGAAAGCCCTGAAAAAAATGTAGAAAAACTGAGAAAATGCGGGCCTCTTCTCTTTATCTTATGTTTTCTACCCTTTGAAAGATAAACCTCATTATCTTATAATTTATTTTGTTGTCTGCAAATATTTTTAATTTAGACCTGTCTAAAATTTTGTCCTGTTGTAAAGGGCTAACCCATGTTTGAATCCTCTCAACACCAGGGCCCGTAATCACCAACCATTCTAAAGAACATTCTTGGTCTTGGTCTCTCCAAGGTTTTCTAAATTTGAAAGTACTGTAACACGTCTTTTGATTGGCTAAACCATTTGGGTTTAGCAAATCAGAACTGGTGTTACTTTCCAAAACTAGAATAAGACGAAGACTATTCTTAAAAATGGCAGGTGATTACGGGCCCAGGTGTTGATGTCCCTAGGGTTTATCATGTTAACTCTACCAAACGACAAAATTTTAGACTGGTCCAGATTCAAAGCACTTACAGACGACCAGTAAAATAATTCTTTAATGATGGGATTTGTATCAGAAAGGGTAGAAAACAGTGTGAAAAAGAAAAATTCTGGCTACCAGCATTTTCTCCTTTTCCTGCAATGTTTTCAAATTACTTTTACCTCAGCTTCCTTAAAACTTGGGATTGTGTGCGAAACGGTCAAAACAGATTCTGGTGTGGAGAGGATTTCTGACACAGTATGAATCCTTCGGCAAACAATAATATGCCTAATCACTCAGATGTAAAAATCTACTAAAATGTTTCTAAGTGCACAATCTGATGATAAGAAGTTCAACTTTCCTTCATTATTTCTTTTCAGACACGAGAGAACATTACCATGACAACCAATAAAACTGTGAAGGCAGTCATGAGGAATTTCGAAACACTCGAGCAGATGAACGAACGCTACGCGAAGACATTGATTCCATTCGCCATTGTTCTGGGTGTTTTAGCTTTCGTTGGAATAATCGGAAACGCCCTAGTCATAACCATTTTTGCAACTGCGTCGGAATACAAGAAAACTAACTTCAAGACGTTTGTTATATTTCTTGCTGTGATCGACCTATTCACATGTTTGACACTCCTTCCGGCTGAGATAGTGAAGGTGTTTAGTTATTTTTCAATCGATCCTGTTCTGTGCAAATTAAAGTGCTTTTTTAATTTGTTTGCCAACACGGCCGCCTCCTTAACTTTGTTCGTCATCTGTATTGATCGCTATAGACGGGTGTGTCAACCTCTTAAGAAACAAATATGGCCCAGTCTTGCCTTAAAAATTCTCATTATAGTTATGTTTGTTACGATTGTACTCTGTAGCCCGGCTCCATTAATGTGTGGGATAACTGAAGTCAACAAAACAAACATTTATAATACGACGACGACGGTTTATTACTGCTCTGCGGAAAATAAATATCATAACAGCGTATTTCGATATGTGTACAAGATCTCATTGACCGCTATATTACTGGGTCTCGCTGTTGCTTTTATTGTGATGTATACAATGGTTGGGAGAATTATTATTATTCAGTGGCGACTTCGGCGCCAGGCTGGCAGTAACATGGGAGTCGTAACTACTTTTAAATCTTCAAAGTGTCCTAGCAAGTTAAAATCAGATTCGAAATGCGAGCGAGATGTTGGCAATTTACTGTGTCCAAACAAGACTGAGAACGATAATATTACGAGTAACAACACAAAAACTCCCTACAAGTTTATCCGAAAATTTGACACCAACAAAAGTTCAGAAAACAGTACTTCTAAAGCGCTTGCACGTCAGGACATCAACAGAAACAAGATGAGGAAAACAGACTCAGTAATGTGCTCACCGACTATCCCAAGAAGATCGTCTCATAACACGGGCAAAATACCTTACAAAACTTTAATATGGCTTATACTGACGTTAGTTTTTTTAGTAACTTACTTCCTCAATGCCTCGCTGTCCTTCCTTTCTACAAAACAGGATACTATGTCTCCAAGCAAATTACTTCTGTATTCTCTATTGAACAGGTTGTATTTTGTCAACAATGTTATCAATCCTATTGTTTACGCATGCCTTGATAAGAGATTTAAGGCTTCATGCAAATCCTTATTAACATTGCTGAAAAGGAAATTACGGGGGATTTTCGATTGTCAACAATGTGTCACGGAAGACTTCCATGATTGATTGTCTTCATTTGCCTTTCGAAACTTGTACAATAGCTCATAGGATCTTGAATGCTTTCCGATGTGAATTCTTACAGATGTTCAATGACATTTGTCCTGTTTTTTGAAGACTTTCAATTTTTCTTTTTAGCTGATTAAAGTACGCAGTGCACAGAGGTTGACTCTTGTGAAACCCTTAAATTATCCGTCATCAAGTCATTCGATGACGTCAACATTTACATTGTTACTACTCAGAAAACCATATCTATCCTCAGTGCCATGGAAATTCGACAAGAACTTTTGTTTTTAAGACATCTTAATTTCGAAAACTTGCGGTTTGTTGTACGTTTTCAAAATACAAACACATGTCGGATGTCGGTAATGAGCTGCTTAAGCAACTTTTGGATAACAGAATACCTTACCAATATACTACTTGATTATAACCAAAACATTCCCACAAGTCATCGAGAAAACCTAAAAATAACTATGAGCCATGCTCTGGCAAGAGGGGGTTTAATGCATCTCCGTGATGCACTGTACCAAGCAAGTCATCACATAATTATGGATCCACAAAATTCGTTTTATCTAACAACTGGCTGAATCCAGGGATAAGAATAGTTTTTTGACATGCAGAAAATTGACCAAGAGCAAAAGGTTTCGACACAGGTCAGCCGGAGCGGACTGCGCAGGCTGACCTGGTCGAAACTTTTTGCAGATGCATCGAACCCCCTTTCTCGGAGCATGGCTCATAATTGTATACAAGAGGCTACGTATTACTTTAAGGAAATACCCGTAAGCATCTTTTTTCTTTGTTATACTCCTCGTTCATATCTAGTGTTGGTTTGCAAATAACACATTAAACTCAGAAATAAAACACTTTTAAAATAGCAATTACATTATTTGTTTCAACTCTTTACCACACGACAAAATTCTTGACTGGTCCAAATTGAAAGCATTTGCAGAGACAAATTAATTGTAGTTCAAATGATAATATTTGTACTTGATAGGGTAGAAAACATTGTGGGAAAAGGAGAAAATGCTGGTTACCAGCATTTTCTCCTTTTCCCACAATGCTTTCAAAAGGCTTTTTTCCCAGGGTCGTTAAAAGGCGGCATTCTGCAATAAAGGGTTAACAATATCGGTCGGCAGAAATGTCGAAGCGCCACTTTACTGAACCCCTAACCTGCTCAATAAGTAAAATGAAACATTCAAGCCGATGGTAAAAACCCAAATGCTGCTATCTGAAAAGTACTTTTTGGGGGAAAATATTTCCTTATCGGACAGTGTAGATTCAAGATCAGACTGCACGTTCTGATCTTGATCTACATTGTCCGCAAAAGGTCCTTGAGTCGCGCTTAGAAGCCTAAAGGTTAAGTTTGATATGATTGTAAAAATCGGGACAGGCCTCTTTGATCCCTAGGCTTTCACTTGCGACTCGATACACTTTTACGGACAGTTTGAATGAAGATCAGACTGCAGAGAACTTGCAGTCTGATCTTTCCGTCATTAGATATTTTGAAATTGCAATATTTGGGATCTTACAATTGCTTTTAATTTTTTTAAAGAGTTATTTAAACTCTTTTTACTACCAATGTCTGCTTGGAAAGCTTTTGTAAACGGCGTAGATTAAGATCACATTGTACAAAATGTGCAGTCCGATCTTTTCCCCACACCTGGTGTTAATTTTTGACTAGAGTAAGTTCCAAACACAACGTGAATATACTAAAAGATCTCGAGAAAAGTCGAATCCAGTTAGTCGGCAGCGAAAGTGTAAAACGGCTTAAGAGTTAAACCAAATCAATATTTGAGCCATGGTCTGTGAAAAGGGGGCTTAGTGTCTCTGCAAAAAGCATCGATTCAGCTCAGCCTGTGCAGTCCAAGCAAGCTGACTGAACTCAAAACTTTCTGCTACTGGTCAATTTTTCTGCATGTCCATGGACCAGCCTACCTCATAACTCAGTTGGTTGTTGAACAAAACGGATTTTATGGATCCATAATTATGTGATGACTTACTTGGCACCATTCATCTCGGAGGCGCATTAAACCCTTTTTTTCAGAGCATAGCTCATACACTTCAGACCTCGAGAAAAGTCGAATCCATTTAGTCGGCGGCGAAAGAGTAAAACGGCTGAAGAGTTAAACCAAATCAATATTTGAGCCATGCTCTGTGAAAAGGAGGCTTAATGCATGCGCAGGCTGACCTGGGTCGAAACTTTTCGCTATTGGTCAATTTTCTGCATGTCCAAGGGCCAGCCTACCACGTGATTCAGTTGGCTTGACAAAACGGATTTTATGGACCATAATTATATGATGACTTGCTTGGTAAAGGAACGGAGGTTTCTGTTGTTAAACAGAAAAAGAAATATCTTTAAAAAAAGATAGACGGCGTAAGAGGCACTACTCTGACAGTTACTTTTTTGCGTACTTTACATATAATTAGCCAATCACAAAATGAGTAACGATTCATTTCATTCTATTACTTAAAGTAGGTCAAAAGAGAGATCATACTGCTACGCCGAAAAATGATTGTAGATAAAACCACGATAGCCGGAATAGCGCAAGTGGTTTGGCAAGAGACCAGTAAGCAACAAGTCTCGAGATACGTGAGGGTGTGGGTTCGATTCCCACGGCTGGCAAACTGAAAAAAAAAATCTAATAGTCTTTGCATGAGACTTTTAAAACTGAATTTTTTGGAAAAGGGTAAAAATAAAAACATGATTTTGTAACAATTAGATAGGTGGCATCTTTTGTAAACTTTGTCGGGAAGGTGTAAAACCATCGAACAAAATTCTGATTCCAGATTTCATATAGCTTCCATCTACTGTGTGAAATAATGCACGTTCAGATTATCACATGCAGTTATGATCGAATATGTACTGAACGTGCTTAATGTAACGAAGTCTGACTTTTCGTGCAGTTCATTAACCCTTAGGCTGTTGAGCGCGATTCAAGGACCTTTTGCGGACAAATGTAGATCAAGATCAGACTGTACAGAACGTGCAATCTGATCATGGATATACACTGTCTGATAAGGAGATATCTTCCCCCTCAAGAAATGACTTTGAAATAGCAACATTTGGGTTTTACTATAACCTTGAAAGTTTCATTTAACTTGTATAGCAGGTAAGGGGCTAATAAACAAACATTCTATTAACCCTTTCCCAAACAAGCCCTGGTTTTCACGTGTTTGCAGTACAAGTCTTTTGAAAACACTGTGGGAAAAGGAGAAATTGCTCGTAACGAGCAATTTCTCCTTTTCCCACAGTGTTTTCTACCCGTTTTGAGACCTTTGTGCTATTTTCATCAAATTTAAAATTGTCGTCTGGAAACTCTTTCAATTTGGACTAGTCCAAAATTTGTCGTTTGGGAAAGGGTTAAACGTTTGTCTGGTTATGATGTTTTGTCGCTATGATGTTAATATGATGTTTTGTCGGTATGATGTTATGATGGCTTGTCGGCACGAAACAAAAGAGTTCGAAGATTTTTTAATCACCCGTTTGTTGTTCGATGAGATAAAAGGTATAACGGAATTGGCTGGATATTACATATGAACCATGCTCTTGCAAAAGAGACCTTAATGCATATTAATCTATTTACCACACAATCACGGGTTTTAATGACCCTGAAGAAAAAGCCTTTTGAAAACATTGTGGGAAAAGGAGAAAATGCTGGTAACCAATGTTTTCTAACCTTCCCAAAACAAATTTCGAGTTTTGAGTCTCACTTATTTTGTCGTCTGCAAATGCTTTGAATTTGGACTAGTCCAAAAATTTGTCGTTTGGTAAAGAGTTAATGCATCGTACTACCAAGCAAGTCGTTATTATAATTGTAGATTCATACAACGCAGTTTGTCTAACAACCGACAGAGTTATATGACATAGACATAGATTTATTTACGATTTGTACATACAGTACCTCATCATGACAATACAACAATGACATACAATAATAGTCACGATTTATCATTGGTTGGTTTGTAAATATAGCAAGATATATTTGCAAAAGACAAGAACACGGGATGTTATATAACATACCGTACTAACGACGTGCTAACGAAGTGTCATTACATATTAATAAGATAAATAACATGTGTACATAGAAACATCAAACATGTCAAAGAATAATACTGGTATAATACTGGTTATATGGTAGACTGGTCCTTGGACATGCTGAAAGTTGACCGATAGCCAAACGTTTCGACCGAGGTCAGCCTGCACGGACTGCGCAGACTGACCTGAATCGAAACTTTTTGAAAAAAAAAACATGGCTCATATAATTTATCTCTGTTTTTCGCGGATTTTCTCGCGGGAAAAGCATTTGATTGACGGTAATACGGCAGGCACTTTTTTCTGTAGACATATTCCCGTGTCGCAGCAGACTAGATCTATTTCTGGAAACAATGTGATAAAATGAGAAATTCCGAACAATTCTTTTGTCATCATATTTACACACCTACTCGAGTACCAACTCCAAATTTATCTTGATAATCCGTATTTCACAAGAATGTTTTCAAAGTTTTCAGCTTCGAATTTGCTGCACGAGGTGATGACGTAACGAATATGAGCTACCAAACTTCAAACACGATTTATCGCTGAGTTAGTAAGGTGATAATTGGCAAGTCCTATGGAAAGAAGAAAGTCGAAGAAGAGAAAAGTAAAACTTTAAAGTATTCTTAAGGTATCTTTTTTTATTTCGCGCCAGAGTTTCGCAATTAATTCTGTGAATGTCAAATCGTTTGTCACTCGTCACAACTCGGCCGATTCCGTACCTATATCTAACATCGTCCGTCACTCTCTTGCACTACGGATCATTCCCATTCACCTCTGTAGTTGGCTCAGAAAGTAGTCCGTCATCACGTGATATTTCCGTCACATGACTATAACTCAAAATGGCGACACAAACGCCGGTGAAAGAAAGACCAATCGATTGTTTTGTGTGCTGTTCAAACAGCATACGGCCAATCAGACTTAGTGATAGGAAATGTGAAAAAGAGGGATTTTCTGAAAAGCTTAAATGTCTTTTAAAGGACGATAACTTGTTTTTTAATTTTGTTTAAATTGTCATCAGTCATGGGCACAACCATTTTTTTTTTTACAATTGGCGTAAGATTCTAATCAGTAAAGAAGCTTGAAAAATAGTTCCATTGTATACAGGTAAATTCATCAGTTTGAATGCACCTATAATGTATCCGGAATCATATTTCCTTTGTTACACATGAAACAGTTAAACAGTAACAAAACATGTTTTCCTCAGTTTGACAAGATTCTTGTCATTTGGCCCGTTGCAGAGATGTATGGTGAGAGTAACGAACGACAAGTCTGCTCGGAGATTGATCGTCCGTATCAAAAGGGGGGTCCATGTTGAAATACTGCCAGTCACATGATCTTAAATATGGCGGCACCCTTGTAAATCGATTAGCACCGGCAACAATAGACACAGTGGTAAGTAACCTGTCGCTAAAATTGCCAACGGAATCGATAGACCGGCTTAGAAAATAATTGTACAAACTGTTTTTTTTTTTTTATCGGAAATGTATTTAGAAAGATTCCCACGGAAAATTGTGGCTAGTGTTTTCTTTTTCTGAGTGGAGTGTTACGATTTCAGGAACGGTAAAGCAGTGTATGTCCGGCGAAGAAATGTGCCGTGTAGGTGCCTATCAAGCTACCTGATACAGCCGAGGGACTTGATCAATGGATCACCCGAGGTTTGCCGAATGATGGTTAGTAGCATGCGTTCATTATAAGGATTCGTATTCAAATCAGTGCACTGACGTCATATCTGATCTGCTAAAAATAGACGGACAACTTTACCTATTGCAAGGACAACCATTCCGTTATTAATTAAACGGCCGAAATCGCACCTCGCACCTGTTTTACTGAATGTAACCGCACATATTCTGTACGATTGCAAAATAGATACTTGTATTTATCGATTTTTTACAAGAAATCTTGATTAAAGGTAAAGGCAAAGAGGCCCCTTTTAGGATAAAACTCAATGACGTGCAAAATACATGTAATTAGATAGACTTTAAAAACACCTTCGTGCTTTTCTTTATACAGTATTCACTTCACACTTTGCATTGAAAGGGTTAGTACGGACTGTGTTGTAGTTTTTCCTCTCACGTTTATCTCGTTTTTGCTTGTTTGTTTGGTGTTTAATATCTTTTTTTCAATATCATATTTACTAAATCACGGCGGCCATTGCACCTACCCATGCTGTCCCGTAGTTTTCTTTCATCAGTGCCACGCAAAACATTCCTTCCACGCCACTGGCTGCTTCCCCACATAGACATTGTCGAGACAGTGTTCAGCGGTAAGAGAAATGAATCCTGTCGCAATGACTACCATCCATCCCCGGAAAGGACTTGACCGAACTGGTCATTAATCCTTGTAGACTAATAAACAAATTTCTCCGTTTCATGATGCTACGTACCATGTATTCAATGCAAATAAAATATGTATCACTGCTCAAGTATTATTCGCTTTAATTCTTAAAACCCTAAATCCTGTAAGGCAAAAATGTATGAGAAATATCTTAGGGTCGGGATAAACGATTGTTAAAATTTCCACAAAACTCTTTACAATAAAAAAGATAAAATAAAAGGTTACACGACCTTGATGAAAACGGTTTTGCTAGTTTTAGTGCCTTGTGCAAGGCCACATATGCAAAACAGTTCAGAAAGTCATTAATGGTGCAAATCTCAAGCGATTAAAAATTTATGTTTGAAGCCAAACAATATCTAATGGCTCTCAATCCATTTTCTCTTGATAATAAAAAATGCGGATAGTCATCATCGCCACAGATATTAAAACTGAATAATGATGTGTTTTATTATATTTGTTATGTCGGATTCAAAGCAATAATCAGTTAAGCTATTTAACCCGTCAGTAAAAAAATCTTTTTAACGACTCTGATGAAGAATGCTCTTGAAAACATCAAGGAAAAGGGAGAAAATGTTGATGACGAATCCTATCATTTGAGCCACATTAAATTTGTCGTCTTTAAACGCTTTAAATTTGATAAGTAGAAAATTGTGTCCTTTGGCAGAGAGAAGACACACTCCGCAATCTCGTGCAAGCCACACCCGCAATCCACCCCGGAAAAGGAAACTTATCAATGGTTACTTAAATGAAACACCTTGTAGAAAAGAGCAATTGCTGGTTAACAAACACATGCTCATTTCTCCACAATGTTTTATCGTTTTTCCTATCACTATGTGGGCGCAAAAACTCGTTAATAAGCGATAAAACGTGATAATAAACGTCGAATCAATCGAACAGCTGCTGGCAAATAAATTCATTTTTTTTTTGTATTCTCGTAATTAAACAGAAAAGCCAACTGACGTCATCACCAAGATAATGAAGATTGAAAACCGTATAACTTATTGATTCTTCGAATCCGAGTAGGCCTTAGATAATAGAAAGGTCGAATAACTGACGTTTACGCATTATCGTAAAGTAATTTAAATTGTCAACATGCATTAACCTTTTACCAGACGACAAAATTTCAGATTGACAGCATTCGCAGACGACACGTTGAAGTTGGCTCAGATGACGAAATTTGTCATTGATAAGGTAGAAAACATTGTGGGAAAAGGAGACAATGCTGGTTACCAGCATTTTCTCCTGGTTACCAGCATTTTCTCCTTTTCGCACCATGCTTTCAAAATCTTTCTTTGTCGGGGTCGTTAAAAGTCGCCATTAAAAGAGGGTCAAGGTTATAAGTGAATATCAGTTTCCTTTATTTACGTTCTTTAAAACTAACTATTTATGATTTTTATCATATACGTATGGAAATGTGACAGCGGCAGTTCTGCTCGCAAGTATGAGAGGGTAGAACTTCTGCTACACAACTTTTCAAGGACATTTGAGCCTCTGACAATGCCAAGGGTCAATCGATATTTCCAAAATATGCACTGTCGAATCAATTAAATAATGCTAACTGTATAAACGATCTGATATGCAATGCCAAATCTGGTCTTTATGTCTGTTCGAATTCGAACTAAAAAAATTAACATATTTTAGAAAAAAAAAAAAGTTTTTGCGCGCCTATGATCGAAATAATGTTGAAATAAGTGCAAACCATCAATCAATCAATCAATCAATCTATCAATCAATCGAGCTCTAACGACATCTACGACGTAAGACATTTATGTAGCAGAACACATCAGCCATGCTCTATGAAAAGGGAGCTTAATGCATCTGCGAACAGTATTAGCCTGCGCAGTCCGCGCAGGCTGACCTGAGCCGAAACTTTTCGCTACAGGTCAATTTTCTGTATGTCAAAGGATCATTCTAACTCACGATTCCGCCGGTTGTTATACAAAATTGGTTTTAAATGGACCCCTAATGATGTGATGTCGTGCTTGGTATAATGCTTTAAGCCTCCTTTTGCCAGAGCACGGATCACGTGATTTCTGTTGAGAGAAGTATCTTATAGGAGCTTTGTCAGTTCATCAGCAATTCATTTATGAGCCAATCCGTATGACACCACGTTCACTACCTTTTAACCCTTTCCCAAACGACAAATTTTGGACTGGTCCAAATTGAAAGAGTTTGCAGACGACAATTTTAAATTTGATGAAAATGGCAGAAAGTGATCAAAAAGGGTAGAAAACACTGTGAGAAAAGGAGAAATTGCTCGTTACGAGTGATTTCTCCTTTTCCCACAGTGTTTTCAAAAGACTTGTACTTCAGAGACATGAAAACCAGGGCTCGTTTGGGAAAGGGTTAGTCAGCCAATAAAGTTTAAGAACTTTCAAAATTAGAAGCATTTTAAGTCGGCAAATTAAATGTTGTTTATATCGATGGTTTTTATTTTTCTTTTCTAGGGATAGAAATCATTGTGCAAAAAGGACAAAATGCTGGTTTCCAACATTTTCTGCTTTTCTCACTATTATTTTCAAAAGCCGGCTCCCTCGGTGTCGTTAAAAATCGTGATTGTCTGGGAAAAGAATAACACATTAATGCTTTAAGACACAATCCCGACACTGGGGAAGAAGCCCTTTGAACACATTTTTGGAAAAGTAGAACATGCTGGTAACCAGCATTTTCTCCTCTTCCCACAATGTTTTCTACCCTTCAAAAAACAAATTTCAGTTCAGAGTCAAATCTATCTTGTCGTCTGCAACTGCCATCAGTTTGGACCAGGCCAAAATTTTGTTGTCTGGTAAAGAGTTGACGCCGAAAACATATTAGAGACAGACGAATTTGAAAACATCCTTTCAAAATATGGATAAAGGCCCGAAAATAATGGCCCGCGACATGCGAAATGAGACCTTCGGACATTTGCGTAAAGTGTCGTCCCGGATTAGCCTGCGCAGTTCGCGCAGGCTAAATCTGGGACGGCACTTTACGACTACATAAATTTTTTTCATAGTGCAGACTTTCGTGAAACAGAAATTCGCACAAGAAGTGTCGTCTCGGGAGCAGTCACAGACTGCACAGGCTGATCTGCGACGTCACACTTTTACGCATATGTCCGAAGGCCCCTTTTCGTGTGTTGCACGCCAAATAGATACACGTGAAAAGGTTCGGACAGGAGACATTACTCCTTCTGAGCAAGCCTTCCTTCACAAAATGTTTTCAAGAATGATCTGTTGCAATAGTCCACCTTTTTTCTGCTATTTTGTTGATTTAAAAAAATTTTCGCTGCATTTTTTTTTTTCGTTTTCATTAAACATGAAAGTCAAAAAGTTTCCACAAGTATGCGTCTTAGCAACAATGACGTCATTTTTCCACGAAACGGCGTAGCACTACAAATTCCGGCACGTGCTGTGGCTGGTTTCTCCGGCTTGGTGTCAGTATTCTTGTCATATGAAATAAGGTGCCCGCTATAAAATGTGAAACCATTTTGATGATGAATAAAATATGTTTGAACTACATGAGCCAAACATTTCTATAAATATTTATAAAGGTCATTGTTTGTATTGATTTTTAAAGCGATCAAAGGTCGACCAACCATTTGTAATATCATTCTAGGTCTAATTCTCAAGAATTTTCAGAGTTTGGAAATAATGAAACATCAGTCTGGCTAAACCACATGAGAAATGCCTGCGAAAAGAGGGTTTGATGAATCTGGAAAAAAAGCACCAACTCAGGTCAGCCTGTGCAGTCGATACTTTTCCTTTCGGTAAATTTTCCGCGTGTCCAAGGACTGTTCTATCTACCTCATAAATTCAGTTGATGGTAAGACAATCGGATTTTACGGATCCATTATTATGTGAAGACTTGCTTGGTATGTTGCATCACGGAGATGCATTAGGCATCCTCTTGCCAGAGCACCGCTCATATGGTTAAGCCAATCAGATATTGTGTTTCTTTTTATATGAGAATATGATTACAAGAATGAGACAGAGAATACATTTGTGAATATAGCGCCAGACGCAATTCCAAGACCATCGTCACAGGGGGAGCAACACGGCCTAGCATGGCCTAATGTTGCTGTCAAGATGGCCCATGATAAATACAAAGTGCTCCTATTTGTAAATATGAGCGCAAAGAAGTTCAAAATACTTTTTTTTTCCTGTGTAGAGCCCAGTCATTCTCGGAAGGCAAAAAATAGTGTGGTGACAATAGTGAAGGTACTGAAAGTAGCCTACGTGAAGGCATTTTTAGCGGATTTGTATATCAAACCTGCTTACTGTGACCGAACTGGCCGGAATCAAATATGTCATGTGTAACGACGCATGCGCACTCACTTTCAGTATTTAAGCGCTTCCCTACTACGTTATCGGTTTTACCTGAACCAAATATTGTTATACACACAAGGTTCTACTTATTCTACTTTCAGTTTTAGCTAGTTCACCCCGACATGTCACTAGGACCGTATATACAGTCCCACACGTGTACAAGTCTTAAACCAGTAGAAAACCGCGCCAGATTGATGGATCAGCTTGCTACTCCTTAATACGTTCATATAATAAAATAACAGTTACTGTGCGTACCGCTTGGCAGAACAACTGCGACTTTCCTTGCCCTTGCTGAACTCCACTAAAGTAGTTACATATACATGTACATGCATTACATGTGATGGGAATTTAATTTTTCCTTATCATAGCTTAAACCTTAAGCTGCTAAGCGCGACTCACTGACCATTTGCGGACAATGTAGATCAAGATCAGACTGCACTGAACGTGCAGTCTGATCTTGGATCTACACTGTCCGATAAGGAGATATTGTTCTCCAAAAAATAAGTTTGAAATAACATTATTCGTATTTTTACTATCGTCTTGAATTTTTCTTAACTTATTTAGCAGGATGAGGGTTAATATTGTTCCACAAATCTGCTTTTCAGGACTTTGAGTCCTTTGATTCTGTCTAGCTATTTTCACATGGCATCTTTTAGTGGTCTAATGTTGCTATCAATATGACACACGGAGAATACAAAACGCTTCTTTTTGTTGATATGGGCGGGTGGAAATTCAAAACCGGGCTTTTTGTGTGAGTACGTGTAAAGAAAAGTTATGCCCTAATGGCAACTTGAGTGGACTCATGTTGTTGTCAAGATGGAACGAAGAACATCATGCTCCCATTTTGTCAATAAGATCGAGAGGAAATGTAAATCAGATGTTTCCATAGATCTAGTATTTTATTTTTTTTTCGAATGGTACCTTTTGAAGCCTGATGTTTTTGTTAAGATGGCATATGAAGAATACAAATTGCTACTGTTTGTAAATATAAGCAGGTTAAAATTCTGTGAATTGTGAAATTATTCATGAATGGCAACACGAGTGACCTGCTGTTGTTATTAAGATGGTACATGGAAAATATTTTGAAGATCTGTAGGCGGGTGAACATTCAAAACAATCGGTTCCTCTGGATATAGTAAAGTGATTCTCTGATGGCAACAACTGATTGATTGAAAGGTCTTTTACTTCGCTTTCAGCATTATTTCAGTGATATCACAGCGACAAGTAACATAATCGTGTATGTCCTAGGTTTCAACAGCACTATGCTAGGGCTCTCAAGTGTGTCGCCCACGGACACGCTCACATAATTCAAAGTGCTTCCAGTGAGGCTTAAACCCGAATCTTATATGTTACGAGTCCTACACTTTACCGCTGACCCCACGCAGGACCCCTCGTACGGCAACAATCAGTTTACTGAAAATAATGAAAGTACTTAAAGTACGTAAAAACAAGCTTCATACTGTATGAAATTATCATAAACCACGAAAGGCAAATTACCACTTAACATTTCATCACGACAATAGGCTTGGTTAACAGTACTGCAGAACTTCCTACCAAATTCCATAACAATGGAAGGCAAAAGCTTTGCTAAAAAAAGGTATATCATTGTTTGTCACATGGGATATACCGCGTTATAGATCATTAACCCTTAAGCTGCTAAGTGCGACTCACTGACCTTTTTGCGGACAGTGTAGATCAAGATCAGACTACACAGAACGTGCAGTCTGATCTTGGATCTACACTGTCCGATAAGAAGATATTTTTCTCCAAAATATAAGTTTGAAATAAGATTATTCGGGTTTTATTATTATTTATCACATAAAACCTCCTCCAGCAGTGTGTTAAACCCATGACTTATTTTCGATAATACCCTAGTGTGTTATCGTTTTTTGGGTCCCGGTTCTGAACAGTTTTTAGTCATGAGCGCGTGAAGCCGGAGGAACCAGCCTCAGCACGTGCCGGAATTTAAACTACTACGCCGTTTCGCGGAAATATGACGTCATTGTTGCTAAGGCGTATAAGCGTGGAAAGTTTTTTATTTTCATGTGTAACAAAAACAAAAAAATGCAGTTGAAGTTTTTCAAAATCAACAAAATTGCGGAAATAGGTGGAATTATTTCCTCTAGAAACTGTTTCATTCTATTTTCGGTGTAAATGTCAAGGAGCTGTCTACTTGTGCATGTACACATTTGAAACCGAACAACAACGTTACTGTAAACATGGACCCGTGAACGGTATAAAGGCTGAAGGTGATGATGCAGGATACTTATTTGACTGTCATTCGTTTTATGTGATAAATAGAATCTCACATTCGTGTTTATGTATTATTATTTTTATCAAACTCGTTGACTAAAATGTATATGACACTCACCAAGGCTCACGTCATATAATTTTAGTCAACTCGTTTGATAAAAATGATAATATATAAACACTCACGTAAGATCCTCTATTTAACTTATTCAGCAGGAGAAAGGTTAATACATCTGTTACCACATCGATTTATTTCACTAGAACTTTTCATTTTTTTCCGCAAACAAACGTTATCTTTAGATGAATGAGGTGATGACTTCGAATTGTTTCTCTTTGTTGTTCCCCTGGTAGCATTAATAACTTATGTCATTTCACTGCTATCGGCACTTTAAATGACTTTTGCGGTCGGGGTAGATGAAGATCAGACTGCACAGAACGTGCAGTCTGATCTTAGATCTACACCGTCCGCTTTCTGATGCTAAACTTTAACCCAAATCATGTTAAACTGCAGTGGAAATAGACTTTCTGGTCCCGAAAAAAAAAAAAAATCTGATTTATTTGGTAAGCAGCGAAAGAGTCAAAACTGAACTAATACCATTATGACATTACAATATTATAGTACTGAATGGTTTTGTTCGATCTCTCTTGTACTCTAATTTCTATTATTGAATGGTCCTATGAAACAACACTTTTTTTCTTTATTTGCCCACAATGTTTTCAAATGGCTTTTAATCAGGGACCTTAAATCATTATTTATTGATCGTATGGTAAAAAGTTAACTCTTTACCAAACGACAAAATTTTGGACTGGACCAAATTTAAAGCAGACGATAAATTGAACAAAACTCAAAAGATGACTTCTGTCTTTGATAGAACAGAAAACATTGTGGGAAAAGGAGAAAATGCTGGTTACCAGCATTTTCTCCTTTTCCTACAATGTTTTCAAAAACCTTATTCTTTCAGGTCGTTAAAACTCGGGATTATGCTGGAAAAGGTTAAAGGACCAATAGCGGCTAAAAGTAAAGAATTCAGGGTTCAAATTGCATAAAAAATTAATTGAACCAATTTAAAAGCATAGATGTTATAACTGACACTGTATTAGACTACAGCCTGTCAAAGTTCCTGTCGCTGGCAGACAAAAAGCATCTTAAACCTAGACTTAAAGCTGGCAACTTTAATTGTAGTTTTACGATTCATTTCTCCGCCAGCGAAGCGATTAAAATTTTGATCAGGGATCGTATATAACATGTAATCTACGGTCCCTGGTTTAATGTCTCATCCGAAAGACTATTAGTAATTTTTAGTTGGCCAGCCGGGGATATGTGGGTTCTTATCCCCGGCTGGCCAACTAAAAATTACTAATAGTCTTTCGGATGAGACATTAAACCGAGGTCCCGTGTGACGGTGCTATACGCCGAGCACGTTAAAGAACCAGGCGAAGCTCTCAGTAGTTTCGACCTGTATCCTTGCACTATCCCCCGTAACAACTAACCGTCTTCTGGGGGCGTCGCTCAGATGGGCAACCGGTAGCGACGATAAATAAACGGAAATAACCAACCAACCCTGATTTAATAGACCGGACTGCAACACATTATCAGGCGGCATAATAATACCCGTACTTTTACAAGGTATGAATTAGATTTGCCTCATTTTGACTCCCGAACTGTTTATCTTTGGCTGCTTTTGGCCCTTAAACAAGCACATATTGAAAGCCTATTAGGTGCTTGCTTAAAGTAACAATAGCTGCCAAAAGTAAACAAAACGGGTGTTAAAATGCATTTAAATTTAAATCATGCCATCTTTATGTATGGAAATTATTATGAAGATGAAAATCTGTTATTGTACTGTCGGTCCAAATGTTAGTCGCTGGCAGTGAAATTAATTTCAAAACTAGGTTAAATGCTGCCAGGTCACTCTATCTTGAGTTTTCTTTTTGCCTGATGTTGAAATTCATTTTTATGCCATCGACTTACACTTGAACTGACCACACAATAACTGTTTGTCATCTTCACAATATTTTCTATACTTTTAGATGGTATGATTTATATTTAAATGCATTTTAACACCTTTAGTTTGCTTTTGGTCGCTATTGGGCCTTTAGTACAGGTAGCACTGCACTTATTTCTCAAAGGGCTGTGGCATGAGCCTTCTCGGTCGCAGATTTGGGTCGCTCCGGTCTGAACTAATCACAACGTGAGAAGAACTGCTTTGACTTTTCACTGCCAAGATTTACTAAAACAGCTTTCGCGGACCGCGTAGATTAAAAGTCTGTCTGGTCTCCGTCCGTTACCTGATGCCTACCTTTGACCAAACAACAGTGGCAATTTTCTTTCGGACCTATGTCGAACTTCTTCATCTAGTAGCGTGAGAGTTAACCCTTAGGCTGCTAATCGCGACCCACTGACCTTTTGCGGACAGTGTAGATCAAGATCAGACTGCACAGAACGTGCAGTCTGATCTTTGATCTACAGTGTCCGATAAGGAGATATTTCCCCTTCTCCCATAACTTTTAGATACCAGCGTATTGCTTTTTACCATCACCTTGAAAGTCTCATCTAAGTTATTTAGCGGGTTAAGGGTTAATACAGATTTATGCTAACGTTAGGGCCCAGTTTCACGAAAACACTTCTCTGATTTTACTCAAATCTACTAACAGTCTCAGGGTTCTGACTTAAATTGAGTTTGTTATTTGAGACACATGTCAGCAACATTAACAGACTGTAGTAACGTTCTCAAATCCTGAGTTGACACTACGTTTCAGACTCAACTAAGCAAAAAAATGGACTTAAGTAACAGACTTAAAACCATTACTCTTCTCAGTTAAGTCCGAAACTTTGTGTCATCACAGGACTTGAGAATGTTACATAAGTCTAATAATGTTAGTGAAATGCGCCTGGATTAACTAACTCAATTTAACCCTTTCCCAAACAAGTCCTGGTTTTCACGTGTCTACAGTACAAGTCTTTTGAAAACACTGTGGGAAAAGGAGAAATTGCTCGTAACGAGCAATTTCTCCTTTTCCCACAGTGTTTTCTACCCTTTTTGAGACCTTTCTGCCATTTTCATCAAATTTAAAATTGTCGTCTGCAAACTCTTTCAATTTGGACCAGTCCAAAATTTTTCGTTTGGGAAAGGGTTAAGTGGGAAAATAAGTCTGTTTGCAGATTTGAGTAAAAGAACAGACTTAAGTTTTTCGTGAAACCGGGTCTTGAACTGCAATAAAACCAAAACTTAGGAAGCATTGATTAACACTATGTCGGATGACAATGTGTTGTCAGACTGAAATAATTCACAAAAATATGGCTTCAAATGACAGGATCTGTTTCTGTTTGGTCAGACGGACTTAATTTACGAAAATAAAATATGGCTCAAATGACTGGGCCTGTTTCTGAAACTGTAGAAAAAATGTGATTTCCAGCATTTTCCCCTTTTCTCACCAATGTTCAAAAGCCCTGTACATCAAGGTCGTAGAAAAAAAAAGGGGGTTGCCTGATGAAGGGTAAAGGGTAAATAAGGGCAGGCATTAACGAATCAAATTCAAATCGGGTGACCGCATTTTTTGTGAACTGAATAAATTGCACATTGTGTTAATGATGTATAAACGATATGAGCTATGCTCTGTCAAAAGGGAGCTTAATGCATTTTGCGAAAATTATCGACCCCGGGTCGGCCTACGCAGTCCGCGCAGGCTGACCTGCTGGGCTGAAACTTTTCACTTTGGTCAGTTTTTTTGTTTGTCAAAGGACCAGTCTACTTTATGATACAGTTGGTTGTTAGACAAAATGGATTCTATGGATCCCTAAGTATATGATGACTTGCTTGGTATCATGCAATACGGAGATGCATTAAACCCCCTTTTGCCTGAGCACAGCTCAAATGCATTTTTCTCCTTTCAGAGGTTTTCTGCCATTAGTGCTGCATCAATAAAACTGCCATTATCAGTCCGTAAAAAAACAGTTTTAGATCAAAGTCTATGTGGACATAACACCTTAAAAGAATTTTAACGAAGTGGATCACAGACCAGAGGGCACATTCTGCACCGTCTGATCTCAATCTATATGTTATTATTTTTTGTTTTGAATGTTGAATATGAACCGAAGGATTGGCGCAATAATTCGTGCGATTGTGAACAATTAAAGGGGATTAAACCAATTCAACATGGCTGTTCAGGGTAATAAAAACAATGCTTATTGAACAGATAAATCAATATCAATCTGCACAGTATGTTAGTTCTGATCTTAGATCTGTATTGTCCATCAGTTTTAATATACTATTGTATCCCCCGCTTTATTTTTCGAACTGAAAATCTCAACTTCAACCATCTGGCAGACAAAAAGGGTTTCAACTATTTATCTGAGCTCTTCACCAAACGACAACATTTTAGACTTGTCCAAATTCAAAGCATTTGCAGACAACAAATTAAATGGCATCAAATTATGATTTGTTTTTGAAAGGGTAGAAAACATCGTGGAAAAAGACGAAAACGCTGGTTACCAGCATTTTCGTCTTTTCTTAAAATGTTTTCAAAAACCGTCCTGGTCAGGGTCGTTACAACTCGGGACCGTCTGGTAAAGGGTGAATCCTAATATGGGTTATTACCAGATATGACAGATGTGGGCAATTTCTGAAGGGCACAGAAACCCCGTGGGAATCTAATCGTGATATAACTCTTTTCCAAACGACAAAATTTTAGCCTGGTCCAAATTGGGAACATTTGCAGACGACATATTGAAAGAAGCTCCAATGTGATTTTTTTTGTCTTTGATAGAGTAGAAAACATTGTGGAAAAGGAGAATTTTTCCTTTTAGATCTGCCCAAATTGAAAGCATTTACGTACAACAAATGTGTGGTAAAGGGGTTTAACTCTACCAAAACGACAAAATTTTAGACTAGTCCATAATGAAAGCATTTGCAGACGACAAGATAAATGTAACTGAAAAGTTGAAATTTGCTTGGTTGATTGATTGATTGTATGGTGTTTAACGCCGTTTTCAACATTATTTCAGTTATATTGCGGTGGCCAGTGCACCTATCCCTGTTTTCCTGCAGTTTCTTTTACCAGTGCTCCGCACAATATTCTTTCCAAGCCACTGGCTGCTTTCCCACATAACTATCGTCGAGACAACGGTCAGCGGTGAGAGACGCATGAATCCTGTGGCCATGACTATCATCAATCCTCGGAAAGAAATTGGCCAAGCCGGGGATCGAACCAGCGACCTCCTGTTCTCAAGTCCTGTGCGCTACCGACTGAGGTACGTGGCTTGGCCGAAATTTGTTTGGGAAGAGTAGGAAACGGAGAAAATGCTGGTTACCAGTATTTTCTCCTTTTACCACAATGTTTTCAAAAAGCATCTTTCTCAGAGTCGTTAAACCTCGGGATTTTGTGGTAAAGAACAATTATTTTAACTTTTCAATGCAATTTATCTATTGGGACACAGAGAAGCCAGCCTTGTAGAGCAAGCTAACTGTGGCAGCTTGGTGCTTGTCTCACCAAATTTGATTAACATGACATATCTCTAGTTACCCCTTAGGCTGCTAAGCGCGACCCAAGGACCTTTTGCAGACAGTGTAGATCCAGATCAGACTACACAGAACGTGTAGTCTGATCTTAGATTTACACTATCCGATAAGGAGATATTCCTCCCCCACCCCCAAATTGCTTTGAAATAGCTATATTTGGGTTTTTACTATCGACTTGAAAGTTTCATTTTAGTTATATAGCAGGCTAAGGGTTAATGGATGGGTGACCTACTGAGTCGAATGTTAAGTATTAATCAGCAAACTTTACACTTGTCCAAATTCAAAGCATTTGCAAGCGAAAAATGAAATAGTTAACAAATATTTTGATTTGTTTTTGAAAGGTTAGTGAAAACATTGTTGGTAAAGAAGAAAATGCTTGTTACCAGCATTTTCTGGGAAACAAGGATTTTCTTCTTTTCCCACAATGATTTCAAAAACCTTTTTCCTAGGCTGGCAGGTTCGTAAAAACACGGGATTGTTTGTTCGGGACACATGTCACAGTTTTCCCTGCTCACCGCTTTGTGCATATTTCTTTTATGTAAACTCTATTATATTTTTCTGGGTAAGTATGGCAGAGAAATGGTATATTTTTATCTGTAATATGTCGGTTGCCTTTAAATATCTAAAAAATCACAGACACGTAAGAAAAATGGTAGCTTTATAAATGATAGGGATGCCAAATGACGCCAAAATAAACATTTATTATAAAGAGAGGTTATGAATTATGTCAATAACTTTTAAAGATGCACTGTATCTCTTAAAAATGTCCTGCTTGATATACTTTTATAATTTTCTTACAAGATATTAGAAAGCACTATTTCCGTGCAAAATTCAAAAACAACCTGTCCACTGATTTTTTTTTTTATTGCGGAAGAAATGATCAGAAAATAAGTATAATAGCATTTCTAATTGCTACTATGATCTGTTTAATGCCTTAATTCTTTCGATTAATCCTTTTTTACAATTGGCAAAATTTCTGGGAATAATCATTTATTTGAGCAGTACTTGTTACTTTAAGAACCTTTTTTTGGTTTTGAAATTAAAGCTTATTTTCTGTAAGTTTGACAAGAGTAATCCCCTTAGAAAAACTGTATCTTCGTATTTTTTGTCCGCAACATGTGATGTTCTTTTCATAGCGTATTCTGAGTGAAAATGAAAAAAAATCTGTCCAAAGGAAAAACTTACACATGCCCTTTAACGATTTCTTTTTTTCTTTCAACATCACTGTATACTGCCCGCTTTAAACTATACGTGTCCTATTAGATACTAAATGTAGTGCATATGGCGTTTTTTTAGGGTCGTTCAAACATTAGATTGTTTGGTAAAGGGTTAAAAAATTTTGTTCTTCAAAAGATTGATAATTATGGCTTTGGTTCTGGGCAACAACAACAACATCGACGACGACAACAGCAACAATAAAAACAAAAGCATTGTACGCAAGTGCCAACACTCTGTTGCAGTTGCTATTTACAGTTAACATTCTGGGCATCTCCGTGACACATTATACAAAGCAAGCCATCACATAAATATTGATTTGTGAAATCTATTTTGTATCACCGTCGACAGAACCTGAGGTAGAATGGTCCTTGGGTATAGAGAAAATTTATAAAAAAAGCAAAACCTTTCGACCCATTTCAGCATGCGCAATCCGCAATACTTTTTGCAGATGCATTAACCCCCCCCCCCTTTCGAAGAGCGTGGCTATTTTGAGAGTAACCCGCCTATGTGGTTTTGGCTTCCCTTTTGATAGTTCTCAGCTAATCCATGTTTGAAGAAAATATGAAACATGCTCTGTGAAAATGGTGCGTAATGCATTTGTGAAAAGTATTGACCCAGGTCAGCCTGTGTAGTCCGCACAGGCTTACCATGACCGAAACTTTTAGCTACTGGTCAATTTTCTGCACGGCAAAGGACCAGTCTACCTGATTATTAAGTTGATTGTTAGACAAAATGGACGTTATGGATCCATGATCATGTGATCCCTTGCTTGGTATCATGATTTACGGAGATGCATTAAACCTCCTTTTGCCAGAGCAAGGCTTATATCTAAGGTAATGACAACGATATGAGAAAATGCAAGTTTTTGCACGACGACAATACCTTTATGATAATACCTCTATGTTCTTTTTGAAAGCAGGAAATCTAAAGATAAAAACGGATTGTCTGGGATAAAATTTCCCAATCCACATACATGTAGCTGTTTTATATATCGGATATGTGGCAGCTATGGCTTCTGTCACATTCGTCCCCAAATATTATGTAAACCGAATCCAACCTATTTACGACATAAAACTCGCAAAATCGATCAAATTATTCGCGGATTACTGTTAAATACAAGTTTCAGTGCGAGAGACTTTCCTACATTTTTTTTTCACTTGAGACCTGGTGCCCTTGCCCAGAGTCCTTCTGGAAGAATGGGACAACACTTTAGATAGTTTAAAAGCATTTGCAGAAAAACAAACGAAATATGACACGAATGATAGGTCTTGTTTATGTAAGACAACTGCACTTGTCGCATCTGATAATACTCCACTTTCTGTTCGACCTTGACCCTTGAGACATATAGGATCTGGCATATGTTGGCGTTTGAGATAAAATGTCAATATCATTAAACCAGGGTCCGTATTCACCAACCATTCTTAAGAACGTTCTTAGTCTTATTCTCAACAATTTTCTAACTTTGAAAGTACAATGTAACACAACTTCTGACTGGTTAAACCATTTGGTGTGGTGTGTTCCTTTCAAATTTAGAAAATCTTGCAGAGTAAGACTAAGAATATTCTGAAGAATGCATGTTGAATACATGGATCCATGGAAATCGATATTTGACCGATCAGGTCATCGCATTTGCAGCCTTGCTGTCTGCTATTTCGGCTCCCAAACAAGCGACTGTTAATGTTAGAGAAGTGTGATATTATGCGTGTTTACAACTCATGAATTTAAAGCCCCAATAAAGTCCAAAATTAGAATTATTTTATGCTTGAAAAAAGGCACGAATCTGTTAGATTTACTCTTATTTTGTCGCCAAGGGGATAGGGGCGTTCATTGCAGCATCGGTTCATGTCACAGAACCATACAAAAAATCCTAATATTTTTTATCAATTCTCCCAAGTGACGTTGCCACGCACTATTCGGAATCATTCTAGTGTCCTATTTGTAGACACCATGTGACCGATGACGTATTACACAGACGATGCGCTTTCTCTCCTTAAAAAACGTTGCGAAACTTCGGTAAGTCTTTAATTTTCGTTAAATTACCAGCGCTCATCGTATCTAAGTTATTTGTATGCATTTGACTGGTAAATCGGAGTTGTGTTATCTTTATTTCGATCATGATATGCCTATTTCTTCTTGTCAAGAGTCGTCCAAACATCGAATGACATCTCGGCCTATAACACTTTCGGCCTATTACAATTTCGACTAGTAAAAAATTCGGCGCATATACAAAATCGAATGACTACACAGGGTATAAAGGTTTGTAATATGAGCCATGGAGAATAAGTCAAACAAAATGTGGACATTTTATAACGAAGATCAGACTTTACATTATGTGCGATCTGATCTTGATCTTTGTAGGTAATGAAAAAGTTAAGAACTTTGTGGTGTTTTTTTGGTCTGTAATTACTAGCGAATTTTGACCTGAGTTTAGCATCAGGTGGTGGACGTTTTATATGGAAGGCCAGACCTCTTACTAGGTGCAATCTGATCTCGATCTATGCTGTCAACAAAGGATATTTCTCAACTTTCAAGAGTTTAGTAAAACACATCGCTTATAGATATTTTTACTGCTAGTTTTTGAAGACAGAGTTGATGTTACTTCATCAATCAAGTTATTGCATGCAGATGAACCATATTAATTTATTTTTCAAAATTATAGATACATATTCCAAAGCTGATAAATACATGTATTTCAAGTTGTTGGAGTTCAAGACAGTTGAAGACAAAAGTAGAAGTTTACTGGTACTCAAGTAATATTTATCTACCACATTGTGATTAAGAAAAATATTTTTTATGTCATTTTTTACTGATCTCTTTTCTTTCCAATCTAAAAACAGTGTATCTTTTTAGGGTGTGATACAGAGAGACCAAGATGTTTGTTAACTGACAAATAGATATCCCAGTCTGGTGTTATATCTCTGCTGTACGACATTTTTATTTTTTCACAGATTTTAGCACAGTCCATGTCAACAGGTATTTGAATGATATTTAGATCTACATCTATTACACATTAATGTTAGAACTTTGAAGTCTATTATATTTCAAGCTTAGAAAGGATCAGCTGCTGAAGGGATAATTGATCAAATACAACTTTTTTACACCCTTGCCATAAATTTTTGAAAGGAGCAATTGATTGCTACAAGCAACTGCTCCTTTCTCACATTTCTCCATTTAGATGATTTTTTTTTTTTTGTGAATATTCCCCAGTTGTCGGTTTTTTAAGGCCATTTTCAACATTATTTCAGTTTTATCACGGCAGCCAGTGCAGCTGTCCATCCTTATCAAGAGTTTCTGTTTCCAGTACTTTGCATAATATCCCACTGGCTGTTTTTCCACATAATCATTGTAAATACAATGATTAGCATTGAGAGAGGAATGTATCCTGTTACAAGGACTATCATCAATCCTGGGAAAGAAAGTGGCTGAGCTAGGGATTTGAAGCAGCAATCCCCCAATCTCAAGTCCTGTATGCGACTAGCTGCACCACTAGGGCTTTGCAGTAGTATTTTGTAAAAGTAATGTACTCTTGAGAGAGAAAAAGGCATGCCTTGGGGCTAAAACAAATTAAAGTCCAACTTTTAGTAAGCAAGCACAAAAGGTACACTCAAAAAAGTTGCTTTGAATTAAGCCAGCACCAAAGAGACTCTCAAATTGTGTTGTTTTTTTACCTTGAAAAAGAAGGCTTTTGAAACATAATGAAAAAAGGTGAAAACCAACATTTTCTACTTCGAAAGGTGATTTTATCTTTTTAGACAAGTTCTGTCATTTGAGCCACTTCAATTTGTTGTTTGCAAATGCTTTCAATCTGGACAAGTTGGAAATTTTATCATCTTGAAAAGAATTAGTATAAAGGTGGCCACCAGGGCAGGGTTTACTGTATAAAGAAATGAACATATCTCGTAAAATAGTTCTAGAGATACAATCTGAGAGTAGTAGATTAAAAATACATGTGTTTTTCAATCTAAATTTACTTGATTGATTGAATGGTGTTTAATGCCGCATTCAACATTATATCAGTCATTTCATTGCATCAGCTTGCTTGTTCATGTATACCCTGGGTTTTAATGGTACAAGGCAATGGCTCTGTAGTGTCATGCCCAAGGACACTCTTATGAAAAACCCATTGCTTCCAGTGAGGCTCAAAGCTTGGACCTCCGGGTTATGAGTGCTACACTTTACCACTGAGCCAGGGAGACCTTATATAAATTTGTATTTCAGACTCAAAATGCGAATGCAGTCTCAATGGCTGTGTAAGATACAAGGACATAGTTGTTAAATGGTCTCTTTAGGAGTTCATATAACTCTACCAAACAACAAAATTTTGGACTAGTCCAAATTCAAAGTATTTGCATCCAAAAATTTAACTGTGGCTCAAATGATGGAATTTGTTTTTAATAGGGTAGAAAACATAGTGTGGAATCAAGAAAATGCTGGTTACCTGCATTTTCTCCTTTTCTCACAATGTTTCCAAAACACCTGGAGATGCATTAGGCCCCCTTTTGCCCGAGCATGGCCCAGACATACTTTGCATTATTTAATTCTTTACCAAACAACAAAATTTTAGACTGAACCAAATTGAAAGCATTAATTTTGCAGACGACAAATTAAGCATTGCTAAACTGATGATTTCTCTTTTTGATAGGGTAGTAAACATTGTGGGAAAAGGAGAAAATGCTGGTTACCAGCATTTTCTTCTTTTCCCACAATTTTTTCAAAAGCCTCTTCTTTCTGGGTCGTTAAAAGTCGGGATTGTGTGATAAAGAGTTAAAAAGAAATTTATGTTCTTGTCATTTCAGTGTCTCATTCTGGACAGAGTGACGTGACATTTGAACAGTGTGGACAGGAAAAAAATCGCTCTCATTTTATAGACAAATATGGACAATATTAGTGCATCTACTAACGTAAAAATATACCAGTAACATCGGAATGGACTATTGCAGTGATTGGTGATCGTAATTTTAGAAATTTTGGATGGAGGTTTCTTTTGGAACAATTTGAGTGAGCAGCCAGTGGCTTGAAAAGATTATTGTGTGAGGTACTTTAAAAAGTGTTTTTGTCGGTTTAACCCTTTACTAAACAATCTTGAGTTTTCACGACCCTGGAGATGAAGACTTTTGAAACCATTGTTGAAATTCTCTGGTTACCAGCATTTTTTTTTCATTTTTCCCATAATGTTTTCTACCCTTTCAAAGACAAATTTCAATACTTGAGTCCCATTTATCATCTGCAAATACTTTCAAGTCTAAGATTTTGTTTTTTGTCAAGAGTTAAAAACTATGTGCAGAAATGGGTTAACCATTTACCAGATGACAGATTTTGGACAAGTCCAAATTGGAAGTGTTTTTAGACAACTACTGTAATTCAGTGTGGGTAAAGGATTAGATTTGTCTTTGAAATGGTAGAAATCATTGAGAGAATAGAAGAAAATGCTGGTTACCAACATTTTCTCCTTCACCCACGAAGTTTCTAAAGCTATCTCCCTGGGGGTCATTAAAAGACGAGACTGTCTGCTAAAGGACCATTGTATGCTTGATTTAAAAGCTTGAAAATAAGTAGATAGTGAAAACAATTGCAGTTTGCTCAAATATACTTTTTATTGGTCTCGAACTTTGTAAGATATGGTTTTATTTTAAAATTTATAAACATGAATTAAAACTGTAATCCCTTACCAAATGACATAATTTTATGCTAGTCCATATTGAAAGCATTTGCAGTTGACAAAATAAATGTGACTCAAAAATTAAGATTCTTTTTGGGAAGGGAAGAAAACACTGTGGGAAAAGGAGAAAATGCTGGTTACCAGCATTTTCTCCTTTTCCTACAGTGTTTTCAAAGGGCTTCTCTCTCAGGGCTGTTAAAAGCCGTGAGTGTGTGGTAAAGGCTTAAACTAGAAATAGAGTTTAGTATCTTTCAATAATTTTCCTTTTAGTAATAAAAAACAATGGTCACAGAAATATCACACTCAACTCTTTACCACACAATCCCGGGTTTTAATGACCCTAAAAAGAAGAGGGCTTTTGTAAACATTGTGGGAAAAGGAGAAAATGCTGGTTACCAGCATTTTCTCCTTTTCCCACAATGTTTACTATTCTTTCCAAAACAAATTTCAATTTTTCCATCATATTTATTTTGTCGTCTGCAAGTGCTTTCAATTTGGACCAGTCTAAAATTTTGTTGTTTGGTAAAGAGTTAATCATATTGGTAATCTTAATTCAATATTCTTCATGACTGGTGTAAAAACTTAATACTGGCTATCTGTATCTTGGGCAAAAATACTGTTCACGTAAAACTTTCCATCATAGAGCACCTAAGGTAGGAAGAGAAACAGAAACAAGTAAATGTATTTGACTGATATATGTCACAATGCAATAAATCTATTTTCAACAGTATTTCAACTGTATAGCAGTTGCTGTACACTTACTCATGTTCACTGGGTCAATAACTGATATCCCTTTACCACACAATCCCGACTTTTAATGACCCTGAAAAAGAAGCCTTTTAAAAAAACATTGTGGGAAAAGGAGAAAATGCTGGTAACCAGCATTTTCTTCTTTTCCCACAATGTTTTCTACCCTTCCCAAAACAAATTTCCATTTTTCAGTCACATTTATTTTGTCGTCTGCAACTGCTTTCAATTTGGACCAGTCTAAAATTTTGTCGTTTGGTAAAGAGATATTACTGGCAATAAAGCTGGGGGAGGTCAGTTTTTGTAGGAAACTACCTATCAAGCTCCAGCTACATTTGAATTTTGAACACGTTTTACAAATCATATCAACCAAAAGGCCATGGTTGGCTTGCAAGCATTTTCACGTCCTTGTTTATTAACGCTTAACCACACAAATCCAGGTTTAAACGAACCTATGGAAGATGCCTTCTGAAAACATTCCGGGAAAAGGAGAAAATGCTCGTTACTAGCATTTTCTCCTTTTCCCACTGTGTTTTCTACCCTACCAGAAACAAATTCAAATTTTGAGTCACATTTATTTTGTCGTCTGTAAATGCTTTCAATTTGGACCAATCTGAAATATTGCTGTGTGGTAAAGAGTTGAGTGTCATTGCAACAGGATTTGATCCTCTCAAACTCCTGAACATGATTTGGGTTTGCTCATGGGGGAAAACAGCCAGTGAATTTTAGAGAATTTGCTGAGAATTACTAGTATATGAAATAGAGGTAAAAGGAGCATTATTAAATTTAAACCTTTTTCAAACAATCCAAGTTTTAACAACTCTTAGCAAGACAGCCTCTGCAAATATTGTGGGATAAAGAGAAAATTTTGGTACAATATAGCCTGTAGAAAAAACAGAAAATGTTGTTAGCCTGCATTTTTTTTTTCTTTTTTCCCCACACCGTTTTCTACCCTTCCAGAGAGACATTTATTGTGTTGAGTTACATGTACTTTTTCATCTGCAAATAGTTTCAAGTTAGACAAGACTAAAATGTTCTTCTCTTGTAAAGATTGGGTGTTTATTTGTTGGAGCATTTTGCACCACTTTGAACATTATTTCAGATTTTTATTCATGTCAGTGTGACAACTTATTACTGTCTTTTCTGTATTTCACCAGCACAAAGCTGGGGCTCTGCAATGTCTTGCCTAAGGACATTCCTTAACCCTTAAAGCCCTGGATTGATTGATTCTATGGTGTTTAATGCCATTTTCAACATTATTTCAGTTACATCGTGGCGGCCAGTGCACCTATCCATGCTTTCCTAGTGTTTCTTTTAGCAGTGCTTCGCACAGTATTCTTTCCAAGCCACTGGCTGCTTTTCCCACATAGCCATTGTCAAAACAATGGTCAGGGGTGAGAGAGGAATGAATCCTGTCGCAATGACTATCATCAATCGGCGGAAAGAAATGGGCCGCGCCGGGGATCGAACCAGCAACCTCCTATTCTCAAGTCCCTTACGCTACAGACTGAACTACAGGGTGCGGCTTAAAGCCCTGGAACCAACTTAAGTTGTTTTTGCAGACAAAAGTTGTGTTTGCAGACAGTGTAGATAAAGATCAGACTGCACATACATGTAACATGCAGTCTGATCTTAGATCTATACTGTCTACTACTATGAAACAAGTTTTGTCAAAATAAAGCAAAGCCACTACCGTTTTCTTACTTTCCAAGCAGGTGCGCAACCCTTTACCAGTTGGTAAAATTTTAGAAATTGTTCAAATTGGAAACAATTGCAGATGAAAAATTGGACGTGGTAGCTCAAATGAAAAGCTTTGCTTCAAGAAGAATAGTATACATTATGAGAAAAGGAAAAAATACTGGTTATCAGCAATTCTGCTATTTCCAAAATGTTTCAAAAGCATTTTTCTTTGTTAAAATGATTAAATAGTGCTTTAAATAACAACTTGGATGTTTTGGTTAACCCTTTACCACACAATTCCAACTTTTAACGACCCTGGGAAAGAAGCCTTTTGAAAACATTGTGGAAAAAGGAGAAAATGCTGGTAACCAGCATTTTCTCCTTTTCCCACTATGTTTTCTACCTTTCCCAAAACAAATTTCAGTTTTTGAGTCCCATTTATTTTGTCATCTTCAAATGCTTTCAATTTGGAAATGTCCAAAATATTGTTGTTTGGTAAAGAGTAAGGGTTGAGGGCAAGCAATAGCTTCTAACATTGCTCTGTATGTATGAATATATTTTTTATTTTTTGTCCACAAATTCTTCTTGTAAGACTATTGTGATGTACATGTATTTAAAATAATAAAATAATATTACACCATATTGCCTTGCTTGTTGCATGAAACATATCTGTCTTTGTAAGAGCTGTGTAATACAGGAGAACTGTGATGCCCTAAGTGACAAAACAAAATTCAGTTGCATAAGCAAAGCAGTAGCTTAATCAGCTGTCTACTGGTATTTTGTCCAACAGCATATTTTCAAGAATTCTGCTCCATTTTCATCCTGGCCTATAATAAGGGTTTCATTCAAGATCTAGATGAGACAGCAAAAACTTCTTGCAGTATACCAGTAATATTGAATCTACACTGCTTCTTTATAGGTATAACCCAGGTGGTGGGTAGAGGTGAATCCCTGAAACTGCAGTACATTGTTTTGAATTTTCATGACTTTACCAATCATGTAAATTTTGGAATTTGGCTACTGAAAATAAAAGTTGTTTTATCCGATTGAGACACATGTACCTGAAAAGAGGTCGACAAATTCTGGATCTACTGGAATGGATTCACAATCATAACAGAGTCAGAAACCAAGGCTCATCTGCATCTGCTCAGTCAGTATAATACAGTATGTGTATCATCATGTAGGAGGATCTATTCACATTGGCCAGAGATGTGTAAAGTAATTCTCTCCATACTCTGGAATATCATTTACATATCATTTAACATACTGTGCTAGAAATATAGTGGTGTTTTACTCCGCTTTCAACAATATTTCAGTCATATCATGGCGACATTACACAAATTCATGTATTTACTGGGATTCACCAGTACTAGGCTAGGGCTCTGAAGTGTCTTGCCCGAATACACTCCCACAAAAATACCAGCCAATCGAACCCCAGACCTAATAATGTGCAAATTCCCACTTTAACTTTTTACCCAATGACAAAAATTTAGACTTGTCCAAATTGAAAGCATTTGCAGACAGCAATTTAATGTGGGCCAAATGATAGAATAGGTCTTTGATAGGGGAGAAAATATTGTGGGAAAAGAAGAAAATGCTGGTTACCAGCATTTTCTCCTTTTCCTACAATGTTTTCAAAAGGCTTATTTCTCAGGGTTGTTAAAACTGGGGATTGTGTAATAAAGGGTTAACATACAATCCAGTGCTGTAATGACCCAGAGGCATAAAACTTTTGAGAACATTGTAGGAAAAGGAGAAAATGCTGCTGGTGACTAGTATTTACCTTTGATTCAACAATTATTTCTCCTGTTTCAAATACAAATCATGTAGATCCAATACAAGCCATGTCGTCTGCAAATGGCTTCAATGTAGACAAGTCCAAAATTGTGTCATCTGCCAAAAAAAAAATCACCAGGATTCCATTGATATGTGCACTGACCAGATTAGGGAAAGATAATTGGGTTCTACGTTCAAATTTGTGACACCCAAGAAATTCAGCCAAATTTTTTAAAAAATGGTGCAGATTTAATTCAGCACATTGAGTTTCAGTTGCATTTCTAAAGTTATAAACACACACACACACACACACAAATAACAAATACTTAGCCTTGTCCAACACTAAGGCATTTGTGGAAAAACAAATATTTCTCAAATAATGAAATTTGTCTGTGATACAAGAAAAATACTGTGGAAATAGGAGAAAATGTCGGCTTCCAACTTTCTCTCCTATTTCCACCATGTTTTCAAAAGCATTTTTTCAATGTCATAAAAACTAGGGATTGCTAGGTAAATGGCCAATCTCTGAATAAATATGCGTCGCGTATATCCGAGGTTCAGACTACATTCATGCACATTTAATCATTATCTGCATTCTCTGCATAGAAAATGGGTCAATCGGGTGCTGCGCAAAAATGAAAGATCATTTTCACCTCACAGGTGAACGGCGAGCGACAGTATAATTCATATATTACACACTGAGTAATAGTAAATTAGTGTGTAATATATGATTTACACTGTCGCTCGCCGTTCGCCTGTGTTTCATCTTACTACACGATATTCATTAACCCTTACAGCCCTGGAACCGACTCCAAGTTGTTTTTACAGACAGTGTAGATCAAGATCAGACTGCACAAAATGTGCAGTCTGATCTTGGATCTACACTGTCTGCTATTATGTTACATTTTCAAATGGAGAAACCTTAAAATAGCAAAATTTCGGACTGTTTTTCCAGATTAAAAAGGTCCAAATCTTAATTTCAGCACTTAAAGGGTTAATCAAAAAGTGCTTACGTATCCTGTTCCAACAGTAAATGGGGAAATCAATACAGATATAGCGATAAATCTGTTTTTAACACAATAAATATAAGATGAACGTGCGGCTTACCGATTCAAGAATGCGAACTGAAATCCGCATCTGTTTTCAGACAGTTCGCTCATTCTGTATATTTACACGGAGCTTCTTGTTCAAAACAAAAGAAACAAATCCTAAAATAGACGCCCGTTTGTTCTTTGTGTGTCGCTCTTCGGCAAATTCGGTAAACGAACTTGGTTTTCTATCGAATATGATTCTCACACCGTCACACCGTCCTCCATTTTGTTTTTCGTTTACCTTAGCTCCTAGATATCACGTGGTGTACCTACGTCATCGTTATTGATGTAAACAAAAGTTAGAGATACCTGGTAGTATTTCTTGTAGTTTTGAAAGTAATTCTTCTGCCAGCGAATGGAACTTTGACCAATCGCACATTAAGAGAGTGTCATCGTTATATTAATCTACATAGTTTTAAATGGTATGATTAAAATTTAACTTAATTTTTTACCCCGCATTGTTTACATTTGGACTTTATTGAGACTTTAAGAACGTGTACGGCTTACGTGAGATATACGCAAAGGCTACAAGTTTGCATTATGATTGACAATATGAGCAAAGAGTTTCGATCAATGCTATAGACAATTCCAGAAATTTATTCTTACCGATTTACCTGCCCCTGACTACTCTCCTTTCCGCCATTACGGTACTGCAAAATTTACTCGCATCCGCTGCAGGCTAAGAGATACTTTCCGAATATAATCGATATCTGATACATCTCTCTCTCTCTCTCGCTCTGACGGTAAATAGAACAACTGAAACCCATTGCGTACTGAAAATACATCTGAATTTTCAACTATGAAACACATGGTGTACTGCCGATTCCCTGTGCCACACCAGTTACTTTTGGTACATTGAAAATAGAAATTCACTACTTTTGGCCCTCTGTCACTCTTTTCCGGACAAAAGGAGAGTTTTATTTCTCTGAAATTAATGACAAGTGGTCTCGACGAAAAGATAAAGTGGTGTCATGAGCGATGAACACTTTTTTTATATACTTCCCAGAACACAAGAACCATTGTAGAATTATCGTTGATTGATTGATTGATTGATTGAAGGTGTTTTACGCCGCTTTCAACATTATTTCAGTCATATCACGGTGACAGCTCACATATTCATGTCCTGGGTTTCACTAGTACTAGGCTAGGGCTCTGAGGTGTCTTGTCCAAGGACACTCCCACGACAAACCCAGTGCTTCCAGCGAGGCTCGAGCCCGGGACATCTAGGTTACGAGTCCTAAACTTTACCACTAAGCCACACAGGACCCCTGGAAAATTATGGTCGTAAACCATTTTTTCAAAATGTCATAGATAGTACCTCATTAAATGGTCAAATTATATTCATTGTCTCGGAATATCACCATATCAAAATCAAAGACAGTTCTTTCATCTTTTCTGACAAAACAGTGTGGCAGACTTGCTTGATATCAAATTTTCAACAGGAACTACTTTTGATGACGCGGAAGAATTCCTTTCTGACGGTACATCTCCCTATGGAACTGTAGATTTGTTACCTCCCCTGATACAGTAAGCAAAGTCATGACTCGGGTGCACAACTGCATCGCTGTAAAAGCTAGCCCCAACTGCATGGTAGGTTTTAAGTGCTTGTATATCTAAAACCGAAACCTGTGTCCCCGTTTTATATACATAATAATCGATTAGCTACACCAATAGCGGTAACCAGTCTATCACGCCAAGTTGTGATATATAAAAGACATTACGATTGGCTAATACAGCTATTCTAGCTCATCCAATGAAAACAATCGTCTCAATAGCCTGTACCAGTTGTATAGTTAAGCCGAGATCCAAAAACAGGAAATGGTGACTGTGACCTTATCAAGTCGAAGAACTGGACGAAATTTGGAACACAAGCAGCTGTTATGACACTAAATATGGATTTTCAACAAAAATTACCAACCATCAACAGGTATTTTAGAATTTTATTAGAATTCAAATTTCTTTAGTTCTGTTTACAACTGAAACTGCCTTAATGCATCTGCTGTGCAAATGTTCTTGCAAGTGACGCAATTATACCGTCGTCTGCAAAGCTCTAACAAAAATAAGGAACAAGGCCACACTCAATTGTTGTCCCTGTCAGTCAGTCAATCAGTCTGTCTTTCTGTGTATTTGTCTGTCTGTCTCTCTGTCTTTTCTCTCTGTTTCTCTCTCTCTCTCTCTCTCTGCACCTCTGCCTCTCTCTCCCTCTCTGTGCATCTTCCTCTCCTTACCCACCCCCCCGTGTGTCTGTGTGTGTCTGTCTGTGTGTCTGTGTTTGTTTGTCTGTCTGTCTGTCTCTCTCAGAAAATGGTATAATAGTTAAGGTCAGTGGAATGGACTGGGGTGAGGATTCAGTATTGAACAAGTTCACTCTCTCACTTGGGATTTTGAAGGGGAAGGGACTCAACATTGTGGCAGAAGCTGAATCTGTCATCTGTCTCTAACAAGGGAATGAGGTAAGGGTAGGACACAAGGAGGAGTAAACGCTGTGGCAGAACTCGTTCTTTCTCCAAACACACACTCTCTCTCTCTCCCTCTCTCTCTCTCGCTCTGTCTGTTTGTCTCTTCCCATCTCTCTGTGTGTGTCTCTCTCTATCTCCTCTCTCTCTCTCTCTCTCTCATAGCACAGTTTGGTAAGGTACCTGGAATTAGGGTTGGGTGTCACTAAACATTGTGGTGGAAGTCCAATTATTTTGTTTGCCCTTCTCATTGAATTCTTTGTTTTGGCCAGCATCAGGACATTGTCAGTGTTGCTGCTATACACCAGGCAGTGCAGTCACTTGCATGATCATTATCTATTGCTCTGTCTCAATTCTTGTTTTTTTTTTTACCTACACCACCCTATCCTGTCATGGGGTCCTGCATGGCTCAGTGGTAAAGTGTAGGACTTGTACACTGGAGGCCCCAAGTTCAAGCATCACTGGAAGCAGTGGGTTTTCTGTGGGAGTGTCCTTGGGCAAGACACCATACAGCCCCAGCCTAGTACTGGTTGAGCCCAGGACATACATAAATATGTCAGCTATCATTGTGATATGCTGAAATAATGTTGAGATCAGCGCAAAACACCATTTTTTTCAATAAATTATCCCGTCATACTTAGTAGTAGTAGCAATACGAGTAGTAGTAGTAGTTGTTGTTGTTGTTGTTTTTACTATTGTTGTTGAAGAAGTAGTAGTAGTAGTTGTAGTTGTTGTTATTCTTCTTCTTCTTCTTCAAGGATAAGGCATAGTTAGGGCTACTTAGCTCTTTAGTGTTGCACGGAAGATGTCAGATTTTGCTTGATTCAAGAAATTAATAGGAGAATGTTGAAATCACAATGCAACATGAAAAAAATGCTGTTAAGTGTAAATCTTTTTTTATTTCCTAGTCTAAAACTAATTAATGGTGTTAGAAAATAGAAGTTTCTGGCCATTTGTCCCTTTTCTACAGACTTCTTAGCAAAATTTGAATGAAAATTACCAGATTTTAACCCCAAATTATGCATTTCTTGCCTCATGGGGGCTCCTTTTCATACACTGTATTTTTCAAAATGGGTTTTCTTGGTATTTGTTGTAAAGAAGCAAGGTTGTGGGATAAAATACTCTTTATTTCACTAAAAATCCATGAAGTTTTGTGTAAGATATTGCTTTTTAGCAGTTGATAGTGAATGGAACTTAAAATGAGTGTTTTGTCTTGTCTTGGCCGCAAAATATTAGATGTCTGAAAATTGGTCTCATTTTCCGTACAACGGTCAGATTTCAACTCCGTAAGCTGTGTTAATTTTGTTTCAGTCCATTTCATTGATTAAAGCCAAGGAGTGGTCAATTTTCAAAAAATCCCGTTACAAATAGGTGTAACACCAGAACGGAATGCTTCCGGGTCGTAGTACCCCAAAGTAGTCCCACTTGAAAATTTGATATCTAGCACTTCTGCCACACTGTTTTATCATGAAAGATGATAGGGCAAGTCTAAAATGTTTTTCTTAAGTTGATTTGATTATTTCTGCAGAGAATAAATGCCTTTTTTGCATTTCTTTCAGGACTATGTTTTGTTTGTGACTTGGCAAAGAGGCATGGTCTATCACCAGTGAGGGCCTAGACTGACAGCCATTTTCCGAGGGGTGATGTGTTTGAAGAGGAATAGCGAAAAAGTTCATTGCTCATGATGCCATTTTCTGCACCTTTCTGTGAAGGACATTGGACATATATGTGATAGAAAAAAACTGCTAGGCTCCCGCTTCGTCAGGGAATCAGCAGCAGCCAGTCGAAGAGAGTGATTTTTACTCTATTTTCAATTAGCCAAAAAGTTACCAGTGTGACACCATATAGATATGTATGTACACCGGGAACCAGTTTAAAGCCCCATTCTCACTATCCCGGTTTGGTGACCCCGGTGAGCCCCGGTTTAAGAAGCGTGAAGAACCGGCAGGAAACCCTGGCGGTACCGTTAGTATCCGGGATGTTTCGGGATAAACCGTGACGAACCGGCTAACAGCCCCGGTTGTTTTAAAATGTTTAACACAACTAGGGGCCACCGCAAAGAATGCTGATGACCGCTTTAATCCGGGGGTTTCCGGGCCGATACCTGGACATTCCGGGGCACGTACGGGGTTGTACCCGCCCTCCACCATGAAAACCGTAGCATTCTGGGGGTGTTGTGGGCCCCGTTTGTACCCGGAAAATGACGGTACACCTACGGTTAGGGCCGGCATAGCCCCGTTTTATTAGGGACTGGCCCGGTAGAACAGGGTTCATGCCGGACGACCCCGACACCTCCACGATTAAATCGCCAACTCCAACGCATTTTTCTCCCACAGACTCTTCTTCAGAGCAGTGTCTTTGTATTCTCGCCTTCCCTTCATGTAGAGAAAATCATTAGACTTGAGCCAGTCTGCGAGTCCTTCTTCCTGCTCCTCAATAAGAAGGAGTGGAGGCATTCTTTGAGGCTTTTTGGGCTGATTTTGCGTCGGTGATGGTGACGGTTCTCTTTCAAGATGAGGTGAAAAGGTAATCGCCCACCAGCAGAATCCTCATCCGATGCTGGCTCATCTACCGGTTCACACTTTTTTGCTTGTTTCTTTCTCGGCATAACTAGAGAACTGATCTTGTTTGACGTTTTGCCTCGAATAATATCACATCCGGGTAACATTGGGTAAGACCGGTGCGTCACCGGGGTACAACCGTGGCATGCTGAGACGACGCCTGTGGTAATCGGGATACCACCGGCAACATACCCGTTCACACCGGGCTTTACCGGGATGAACCAGGAAACATACCGGCCTGTACCGTAACTACTCCGTCGGAAACTGGGAAGAAACGTAGCTACTCCGGGGTCCAACTGAAAGGTACACCGGGGTAACGCCGGTAATATGAGAATGTAATTTATTTTTTATGAAAACAGTCCCAGATTATCACGGTATACCGGCATCTCGTCACCGGGGTGTACCGGGACTAGCACCATGGCTTAAGGGAACATTTAGGGGAGGTAAAAGCAAGGGTTGCGGGAGATACAATTGGTATAAATTTATGTATAAAAGTCCAACGCAAATTATATTATCTTTATGAACATCTCGAGTCCATAATGCAGTGTGTATTATCACATTATTGACCAAATTCTGTACAGCCTTATTTTGAATATAACTCCAAACTATTACCATTAACAAGGAGGCGAAACACATGATGGGAAAATGACCTCTTATAGTTGTATGGAAATCACTGTGGGGAAAAGGGCAATTGCTTTTTACATTTAATTGCTCCTTTTCCAAAAATGTTTGGAAAAAGTGTGAAATACAGGGGTCCACGAAGTCGTATTCGAAAGGTAAAGGGTTGACCCTCACTGTATGATGACAAAGCTTGCAGTAGAACGTGGGGATAGCGTTGTTTTATGTGCTAGCCTGATATCCATGACAATAGACTGCTGCAGAAGACAAGAGAGAGAGAGAGAGAGAGGAACGACGATTTGTTTATTTGTTTGTATTGGAGTTTAACGCTGATTTAACAGTTTAGGTCATATCACGGCGGTCAGTCCACCTACGCATGTGTTTCATGGCTTTATCACACCAGTGACTGACACAATCTTTCCAAGTCACTAACTACTTTTCTCAGATGCATCAACGGTAAGAGTCGAAAAATCGCCGGAAAGAAAGTTTGCCTCCATCGGGTACGGAACTCGCAACCACCAGTCACGAGTCAGATAGGCTAACCACTGAGACAACTGGGCAGGCGAGGGGGGCACGAAAAGTTTGGTACAATCGTAAATGTGGGAACATTTTCCATGTAAAACCTTCGTTATGGGGACGTTACTGTAGATTAGGGACATAACCCATCCATTATATGGCGTGCAACACACGAAAGGGGGCCTGCGGACATTTGCGTAAAGTGTTGTCTCGGATTAGCCTGCGCAGTGCGCGCAGGCTACTCCAAGACAACACTTTACGACTACATAAGATTTTTTCATACAGTACACTTTCACGAAACAGAAAATCGCACAAAAACGGGAAGTGTCGTCTTGGATTAGTCACAGACTGCACAGGCTGATCTGGGACGACACACTTTTACGCATATGTCCGAAGGCCCCTTTTCGTGTGTTGCACGCCATATATGGATACTTGACATGAATTGAGGATTAATGCACGGAGTGTTTTTAAACCATTATTTTAACACTTAAGCTGCTAAGCGCGACTAAAGGACCTTTTTACGGATAGTGTAGATCAAGATCAGACGGTACAGAACGTGCAGTCTGATCTTGGATCTACACTGTCCGATAAGGAGATTTTTTTCCTTCCAAAAATACCTTTGAAATAGTAAAATTTGGGCTTTTACTATAGGCTTGAACGACTCATTTCACTTATTAAGCAGGATAATAATTAAAGGGACAAATAGACCTATTTCTCTTTTTCCAGTGATGGCTTCACCGGTGGTCTACTGCAGAGAGAGAGAGAGAGAGGATGTTCAGAGAATGCAGTTTAATTACGCAATTAACCCTTAACCTGCTACACACACACACACACACACACACACACACATATATAACTAAAATGAAACTTTCAAGTCGATAGTAAAGAACCAAATATTGCTGTATGAAAGTTATTTATTCGTGGGAGGTAGAAATATCTCCTTATCGAACATTGTAGATCCAAGATCAGACTGCTCGTTCTGTGCAGTCTGACCTTGATCTACACTTTCCGCAAAGGTCCTCGAGTTGCGCTTAGCAGCCTAAGGGTTAATTTAAAACAGATTTTCAAGGCTTGAAAAATGTCTCAGTTATGTCTCAGTGGAGATTAGGTTCCAATCCTGTGAAAAACGCTTATTTCCCATGAGACGTTTGACACCATGACGTCAATATCTGATTGACAGAATTGAATAAATTTCTAATAGTAGGTTAAGGTGCATGCAACCCTATCATAAAAAATATCTCCGTATCATTTACCTGCCTCTCCATTGTTTTATGGTGCTCTTTTTAATAGAACCGCGCCTCAATGTAACATGCATGACATTGCGATTTGATTTCGACCTAAATTGATGTTGGTTGCTCCAATTTTACAAGGATGTGTCAAATTCGTTTGTAGCAAATTTGTAAACGGTTATCGTCTGGCATTGTATCGCTCTATAGCCGCGTCACATATACGGTCGGAAACGAAGTCGATCGTATTTCATTCTGAATGTAGTTCGATGAAGTGCCTCTAGGTTGAACTAGCGTCAAAGAACGTTCAAAATTGGCCAAAATGAAATATAAGAAAGTTCTGGAAGAGTGACATCAGTTTGAAAAAGGTAGAAGACGTGTAACTACGAAATGGCTATGGTTAACTAGGATGCGCCTACATCTAACTACGAGTAAGTGCGGTACACATCATGTTAACGTCAAAAGTAGGTACTATCCTAAACCAGCACGTCCTTTTCATCCTATCCGATACAAAGAAATTTTGAACATGTTGAATAGAGTCGGGGACAATCGTGAGTTTGAAGCACGTTTATAACTACGTTAAACCACAGATAATCACGTCTTATCAAGCAGGATACGTTTAACTACAACAAATCAAAGCGTTGAAAGCACTGGTATGGCATTTGTCAAGGGAGCCATTGTCTGGAATTAATAATTTGAAAAGTAAACCATAGAAATACTTTCAAAATACTCGCTTGAAAGTCAACCTACTATATAGTCATGCACAATTCAATAGAGTAGCGTGAATCTTTTGGGACGAACAAGTCCTGGCGAACAAGCCCAGGGACGAATAAGCCCATGAACGAACTGGTTTGGGACGAACAAGCACGGAATCGAGCGGTCAGGAAACACAGGTTGTGTGTATCATTACGCCAATAGAAGACCATAGCCGCTCAAGCTATTTTCGATTAAAAAGAAATTTCCATGATCGAAGGCCTAATCCAATTTATTTTGATACGCCATTTTCATTTTCATATCTGAGTGCAATCGAAAAACTCATTTGTCTTAGAAAAATTGAGTTTAATTGGGTTTACTTCCTTCGATTTTGCACAAAATACGATACATGATTTTCAAAATGCCGTACCGAACTCATAGTGGCATTGTCTTCGACAAATGCTACAAAAACGGTGTACGTACGGTCATCCCTGAATACGATTTTATGATGGGATTGCGGCTTTATATTCTATTCGTTCAGATTTGAACGTACTTTGATCCTACTTCAACATTGTTGATGGTAGGGACACTACAGCGATATGGTGAAAAACGAATCTGACCATATTGACAGCTCCACAGATCGCTAAACGGCAAAAGTATGGCTTCTCGCTCCGTTGTTCTCAAAAGTATAGCCATAGACTTAAAAAAGTACAAAAAATAAAAATGTCAACCGACTGCATTTTTCGCTATATTCCAACCAACACAGGCATCCTATATTTTGTCCTCTCAGGAACACCTGTTCATGGCCATGACCCCAAGCTTTTGTTCTTCCACTGACATAAAATCGTCTCGTCAGTGTATAATAAAAACACACCTAAGTGGTCCCCCACTGCCCAAATTTGAAGCAAATCTGAATTATATACCACCAAGCCCTCTCGTCTCCACGAAACAGTGCAACAAAAGTACTACTGCAAAATTTCACATGGGACTACTTCTGACTACTATGACAAGGAAGCAATCTTGCAGTGTTGCGACACCATATACGTTCAAACTGAATACTTCTTATTTCCATTAGGGGAACTCAAGTTAAAGGCGCATTTAGACTTGCTACCGGACCACATGGAAACAAAAATCAATGGAATCTATAAGAAGTACAATCAAATGCAACCATCGATACTATCAGACATTTCATTACGAGTGAAGTAGTTGTATGTCCTGCTAATATGGCGCTGTCTCACGAGACTTATTTATTTTCTTACGAAATACATGTATACGCAAGAGTACCCAGGGTGCTCAAAGACAGATAATTCTATCAGACTGACAATATTGCATGCCTGGTCGCAGAGCGGCTTATAAAACAAGGTAAACAACTATAGTAAACCTATCGAAATATTCACCTCTATCGTTATTTGCCCTTCAACTAAAATCACTCTTGCACCAGATAGGTGTATAACATCACCTCAGAGCAACCAAGGATTTTAAGACTCTCTTTGTGTAATCTCTATACTGAATACGGTCACCAGCATTTTCTCCTGTTCTAACAATATTTTAACTCTGTCAAAAACAAATTCTATCATATAAACTACATAAAATTTGTCATGAGTAAATGTTTTCGATTCGGACAAGTCTAAAATTTTGTCGTATGGAAATGGGTTAAGTAGTTTGTTCATTGCCAGAGGCCACGCAGACTATGTACAGCTGTTTTTAAAATGGAATCCAAGTCCAAGGAATAGTACCGGTATATTGTGTTGATCACGTATGCAATATCAAACAGCACCAGTATTTGAGCCATACTCTGTGAAAATGGAGTTTAATGTCTCTGCAAAAAGGTATCGACTCAGGTCAGCCTGCGCAGTCCGTGCAGGCTGACCTGTGTCGAAATTTTTGCTCTTGGTAATTTTTCTTCAATTCCAATGACCGGTCTACCTCAGGATTCAGTCATTTGTAAGACAAAATATTTTTAGGGATCAATAATCATGTGATGACTTAGTTGGCATCATGCATCACGGACATGCATTAAACCCCCCCCCCTTTACAAGGGCATGCCTCGTTAATATTCAACCCATCCATCCCAAAATCAAGTCTTATTGATTGCTCCTATTGAAAAACTTCACGAGTTTCGATATGTTCATTTCAGTAAGTGCTTTAAGCAGAAGGGGGTATGATATAGATGACATTTCTTTTGGTGAAAGATCGAAATCTATTTCATCGAGTGAACATCCGGTAATATTTTCACGAATGGCGCAGCTACGAGTAAAAATAAACTGTATGATGTTCATGAGGCGATTGATTGATTGATTGTATGGTGTTTAACGCCGTTTTCAACATTATTTCAGTTATATCGCGGCGGCCAGTGCACCTATCCATGCTTTCCTGGAGTTTCTTTTACCAGTACTCCGCACGATATTCTTTCCATGCCATTGGCTGCTTTCCCATATAACCATCGTCGAAACAATGGTCAGCGGTGAGAGAGTAATGAATCCTGTCGCAATGACTATCATCAATCCTCGGAAAGAAATTGTCCAAGCCGGGGATCAAACCAGTGACCTACTGTTCTCAAGTCGCGTACGCTACCGACTGAGCGACGGGGCTTGGCTCACGAGATGAAATAAATTGTGATCTTTCACCGGAAAAAAAAAAAAAAAAATATATATATATATATATATATTCGATTTGTTTCATATTCCTTACCCCTTTTTTTATGTTGGGACTTGCGAAGTACAGGGGAGGTTTTGGTATTTCCGTACCAGTGAGTTTATCAATCGGTAAATTCACTGGTCGAAACGGTGAAATTGTGACACCATAATCAACCATTATTTCCCGATAAACTACCGAAAAGCAGGAAATAATATTTGAGCCGTGCTTTGTGAAAAGGGGGCTTAATGCATCTGCGAGAAGTATCGACCCAGGTCAGCCTGCGCTGTCCGCGCAGGCTGACCCGGGCCGAAACTTTTCGCCATTTGTAAATTTTCTGTATATCAAAGGACAAGTCTACCTTCTGATGCAGTCGGTTGTTACTTGTTAGACAGTGAATTTGATGGATCCATTATTATGTGAAGACTTGCTTGGTATGGTGCATCACGGAGTTGCATTAAGCCCTCTTTTGCCAGAGCATGGGGAATTAATTATTCGCGTTACCTTGAAGATATTTCAGTTGTGACAATAAAAAAGTCAATACTATCAATACTATGTAAATTATTCATCTCAAGGAAAGATGAGGTTAAAATTGATAGGTGCTAAACTATTTTGAACGATAATGGTATTAACTATCACCTTGACAGGATACTTACCCTGTAAAACTATTCTTAATTTTCCCACAAAATATTTTCAAAGGCCGTATCATGATCAGTATAACCCTTTTCCTGCTAAATAAGTTAAATAAAACTTTCGACATGATAGTAAAAACCCCAAAAAAGTCATTTCAAACCTATTTTTTGGAAAACAATATCTCCATATCGGACAGTGTATTGCACGTTCTGTGCTGTCCGATCTTGATCTTATCTCTGTGCAAAAGGTCAGAGAATGGCGCTTAGCAGGTTATGGTGTTTAACGCCGTTTTTAACATTATTTCAGTTATATGGCGGCTGCCAGTGCACGTATCCATGCTTTCCTGGAGTTTCTTTTACCAGTACTACACACATTATTCTTTCCAAGCCACTGGCTGCTTTCCCACATGATCATCGTCGAAACAATGGTCAGCGGTGAGAGAGGAATGAATCCTGTCACATTTACTATCATCAATCCTCGGAAAGATATTGGCCGAGCCGGGGATCGTACCAGCGACCCCACTGTTCTCAAGTCCTGTACACTGCCGACTGAGCTACCGGGTCTCGACATGTAAAAAGTTCATCTAAAGCATAAATATTAGAGTTTTTAATGGTTTTTTTTTTATTAATGGCACTAAATCTCAAATCCTCTGGGGCAGAGCGGGAGCTTTAATTACAAGAAAAGAAATAATTAATGAGTGAGCTCTGCAGTTGCAAAATAAGGATGTCTTTAAATTATAACCGTTAATGCAGATAATTTTTGGTTCAAAGATTTAGTTGATAATATAAATCCAAGATCGAATTGCGTCTCCTTTTAAAGAATTTAGATCACCTTCAAACTGACAAGCTTGGTATAACTCTTTTTACAAGATCCTCTCTCAACCTGGTAAAAGCCACGTATTTAACGGATCTTCACTGAAACTGCTGAAGAGTGTGCCGATATACGAAGTATGAGCAATGCTCTATGAAAAAGGGTCTAAATGCATCTGCAAAAATTATCGAACCATGTCAGCCTGCGCAATCCGCGCAGGCTGACATAGGTCGATACTTTTTTGCCACTGGTCAATTTTTTGCATGTCAAAGGAGCAGTCCACCACATGACTCAGTCGGTTCTTAGACAAAATGGATTTTATGGATCCATAATTATGTGATGTCTTGCTTGGTATAATGCATAAAATCCCCTTTTGCTAGAGCATGACTCATATTTTGTATTAGTTCAATACTGCCACATAATTATGATGCATGTATTTACTGTGTTTTCTTTCATTTACCCGCGTCAAAGTTACCTGTTTTCGGTAATACGTGTCCACCTTGTGTCATGGTTCTTTTGTCTTCATTGTGTCATGCTATTGTTGCACATGGAATTCCGTTTTCATGCTTCAAATAAAGAACAAGATGAATTATTTTTATATCAAACTAGATAGGACAGCAACAGTAGTCGGAAAGCTTAAAAATATAGATCAACGAATGTCTTTTGCATGTAAATTTCATCGTTATTTTGCCTTACCTTCCGCCACGAGTTCTGTTTTGGTGTTTTCCTATTGCTGTCCGAAAACTGCATCTTGCTAGTCATCTACATTAAGAAAAGGGGATCAATTAAATGAATGAGAGATGGTATCTCCCTTTAAAGTGCCCACTTTGGCCAATATGACAAATTGCTACTAGTTTCCCCATGTTTCCGAATGAACTTGCCTTTTGGAATTATACTTTTCCGCGAAAAAAAGTCAAATTGATCGAATCGAGTTGGCAGCGAAAGCTTAAATGGTTTCCATATACTTCTATCAGGCGTATCTCTAGATAACTATTGCAGATCACCGCGCTAGATTGATTGATTGTATAGTATTTAACGTCGTTTTCAACATTATTTCAGTTATATCACGGTGGCCAGTGCACCTATCCATGCTTTCCTGGAGTTACATTTACCAGTACTCCGCACAATATTCTTTCCAAGCCACTGGCTGCTTTCCAACATAACCATCGTCGAAACAATGGTCAGCGGTGAGAGAGGAATGAATCCTGTCGCGATGACTATCATCAATCCTCGGAAAGAAATTGGCCAAGCCGGGGATCGAACCAGCGACCTCCTGTTCTCAAGTCCTGTACGCTACCGACTGAGCTTCGGGGGCTTGGCACACCGCGCTAGAACTCGTGCTGCTCTTAGTCTGATCTGACAATGCGAAGGTTTGAGAAAATGAAGTCTAAACAATTAGTATGAACATGTCATTACATCACTGACATTTGAGCCATGCTCTGGCAAAATAGGGCTTAATGCATTTCCGTGATGCACTGTACCAAGAAAATCGTCATATAATTATGGATTCATAAAATCCATTTAGGCCAGAGTTTTTTAATTTTTTGTTTTACCGATTTTTTTTTTTTCGTCAAAAGTGAGGGACGGAGGACGAAAAAAATTCACCACGACTATCACTCTATCACTCTGTCACGTCACTGATATTGCAGCTACAATCAAGGACACATTAAAATTGCTTTCTTTTGAACTATTTCCCTTTATCTTTTACCAAAAAATCTTGTCTTTAAGCAACCCCTAGGGAAAAGGGCTTTTGAAAACATTGTGGGAAAAGGAGAAAATGCTAATAACCAGAATTTTCTCCTTTTCTCTCTTTTCATCATAGGAGCGAAATTGAATCTATATCTGCAAAATCACCAGTGTTAGCTCACTGGCCAAAGGCCGGCAAATTTCGGTCATAGCACCGTGGCCGTCCTTGTGTCCGTCGGTCAGTGCGTGCGTGCGTGAATAAACTTTTATTTTAAACATCTTCTCTGAAACTATTCTATTTTGATGAAACTTTATAGAATTCTGAATTTCTTAAAACAATTTTGATTCCAATAAAAACTCTGGTTGCCATGGCCACAAAACTGAAAAAATATTCAAAATCTTTAAAAATCTTCTTGTCCGAAACCATCAGGCTTAGTGCTACCAAATTTGGTATGTAGCTTCATCTAATGGACCTGTACCAGATTTCTTCATATTATAGCCCTGGTGTCGAAATTGGCCCAAAACGGGGGGAGGGGTGTGCACAAGTTAACATGGGCAGAAAAAGTGAAAACTTCAAAAATCTTCCTGTTCCTATCCATAAGGCATAGGGCTACCAAATCTGACATGAAGCTTTATCTATTGGACCCTGACTAAGGTTATTCGAATTATAGGGGTCAATATAGGCCTCACTCCAGGGGTCACAAGTTTTACATGGGTTCATATAGTGAAAACTTCAAAAGTGTTCTTGTTCTTAACCATAAGGCCTAGGGCTACCAAATTTTGCATGCAGGTTCATTGAGTAGACCTCTACCAAGATTGTCCCAATCATAGCCCTGCGTCAAAGTTGGCCTCATCCAAGCGGTCAATTTTTTTTTACATGGGCTTGTACACTGAAAACTAAATGAATCTTCTGGTTCCTAACAGTAATATCTAGGTTTATCAAAACTTGCATGCAGCTTCATCGAGTTGGCCATCGTTGCATTTGGGAAAAAAATGACCGGGGGGATATTTTCTCTATGAAAGCCTATTGTCATACAGGCTTTATGTCTCTGTCAATGCCAATACAGAACACGATACATTTCTTTAAAAGCCAGCGGAGCGTTACAGGGCCATCATCGCACTCTTGTTTGAAATTTGGTCTCATGGTAGTCTGTGCAAGATGAGTTTGCTGAGGCTCTCTTTTAACCGTACCGTAGAGCAGCCTAAGCAAGCTCATCATTCATTGTGTTTTGCTAGAAAAAGCATGGAAAAAGTCATGATTTACGGTCATGCAAAACGTAACTATGTTGAGAGAGAGAGAGAGAGAGAGAGAGAGGGGGAGGGAGGTAATGAATTCGGCAATATTGATTTATAACTTCCAGGAACTGTTCACTTATGAAAGAAGTCTTTAGCACATACAAATAACGTGAAATTTGTTCTCATACAACTTTTATTTAAGGAAAGTTGGAAAATATTGTGCTTTTTGTCATTCAAAGATACAATGAATACATCTAGGTTACTTCTACATCATGTGTCATCGCGGAATCGGCGATTGACAAAACGCGAAAACTAATGACAATTAAAATGGACTCACGACTGTCTGCATGCGCTAGGAGATAAGTTTTTATCACGATAGGCCTACATGTTTTTTTGTGACATAATTTCACTCACCTAAGACATTTCGCCCCTAAAGGTCCGCTTTTGTTATTATCTTTAGTCAGCCCTTCATATTAACTGCTCAGGAATCGGTAGGTCACTTCGTACTCAATAATTTTCATTAGGCGACAAATGTGCCGTCAGCGCCTTTTTTGTGCGGCATTTACATATTTTAGCAATATCTTCGGAAATATGTAGATATAGGAAAACCGAAACCTGTAAATATCATCAAACTAATGCTGATTTCTTGTTCAAGACAGAGTCTCATCACGACATTATGGGTAATTAAAAATTCCGTTCTGTTACTGCAACTAAATTTGCATCTAAATCCTTTTTTCCGAGAATTACCAAATAGTCTAAATCTAGATATAGATCTAATAAAATGCGGTGCCGCACCGTGCGAGTTTCAAATATTTGCTTCTATTTTATTTACGCGAATAGATTTATTCTATTCAATAAAGTTCTGCAAGTTAAAGAGTCACCGGTGAAAAGTTAAAATCTTTACCAACAAGAAGATCCCCCGCGCTTTTTTGTATTTAGTTCAAATGTTATTTTTTTCGACAATGTACAAAAATCCGAAGTCTTGCGGCAAATTTGCTGTACGAGTAAACGGTTGACCTGTAGAAGTATCTTATCTCAAGAAAACGAGTTTTGTTGGATGAGAAATTGTTCTACTACAAGAGGACTGTTTTCTGATTAACAGCTATTGAAACGTAGTGCACGTCCAAATAAAGGTTTGTTTACTATTGAGCAAAACTGAAAAAAAGAGTACTATTATTATTATTATTTTTTTTTTCGGTTTCATGAAAATTTCGGGTCGGCGGATCGGTAAGAAAAAAAAGTGTGGCCTTAGCCTAACAACCGACTGAATCATGAGGTAACTGGTCCTTTGACAAGCAGAAAACTAAGCAATAGCAAAGAGTTTCGATCCAGATCGATACGTTTTGCATATGTATTAAACCCTCTTTTCACAGAGCATGGGCTAATATATCTGTCTTCCTTTATATCCTTGTACAGTGTATATGCATCTATTTGGTATTGAGCGTTTCTTTTTCCAAAGATTTTAAATCAGGAATTTGTTCATTGTAAATATCGACTCCCTTTTAGTGGTTCAAGCATGCTTCCATAACAGAATGGTTACATATAATAAAGTATACACCAGTTATATGACAAGGCACAACTTCCTTTAACGGAAAATAAATATCGGGACGCAAACGGGAGTTTTTTTCACCACTAATCCTTAGGCTGCTAAGCGCGACAGAATGGCCTTTTGTGAAGAGTGTACATTAGGATCAGACTGCACAGACCGTGCAGTCTGATCTTAAATTTGCACTGTCCGATAAGCAGATATTTTTCTCTCAAGAAATAAGTTTGAAATAGCAACATTCGGGGTTTTACTATCGGCTTGAAATTTCATTAAACTTACTTCATGGATTTAAGAAAATTTTAGCACAAAGACAGAACAACAATGTTTACCGCAATATGTACGAGTAATTTCCCTATCGAAGCAAGGCGGATATTATCCCTTAATCAAATAATGATTTGTCAGTACAGTCCTGTATCTTATACGAGCTTCCCCGAAATTTTGTTTACACAATATGGTACAGAACAGCCTATAGTTCTTTTATCATTGTTGGAAGCTTTACTTTCATATCTCAACGGCAATTCACTTGTGACCAGTATTTAGTTCAAACATATTTATTTTACATCGACTGAAAACGAGGTTCTTGAAACTTATACTAATTTCTCTCGATTCTGCTTCCTGGAAACTACACCAGTGCTTGAACCGAATGTGCGGGCCAATGAACAGCCCCAAAGTTGATACTCGCTCCCGGGTATCGAACTCGGGACCTTATGGTTACGAGGCCGACGCTCTACATCAAAACCACGGACACCAGCATTTTCTCCTAGCCCCACCAATATGTCTACCCTTTTAAATAACAAATCCAATCATTATGAGCCACATTTGTCGATAGCAAATGCTGTCAGTATAGACGAATGTAAGACGCACCTTTGTTACAAGCTGGCTTCTTTAAAAAAGAAGCCAGGAGAGGTCAGCATCAATTTTTTTCAAATAGTTTATTGGCTTTTAATTTCAATATATTTGGGTACATGTAAACAAATAAGTAAGGCATTACATGATTGCCGTTGGTAGAAAGAAGAAACCTCTTATGCATTACATGACAGACACGTGACCTTCTTCTCACGTTTTTAAGTCGCATGATCATTTCCCGCAGTGTTCTCTTTTCTAACGAAATTCTTTTGTGTGTGTGTGTGTAGCTTTATTTGTTGAATGAAAAATTACAACTACTGGAAGGATCATTTGCAATCAAATCAATAGAACAAATCCTTTTTGAAATCCGTCATATAAAATACAAACCAAGTCTATTTCCTATTTCAGTTTTTCGATTTCGGTTTATTTATAAAACCATGACGAAACAGACTGTATATCAAAACAATTTCGCAAAAAAAAAACCATGCAGTTGGGCAGTAATTTCTGAGGCAGTCTGCCTTTTAAACTCACCACTGTTGGAGAGTTCTGATAAAAAGACCAGCATAAAAAGTTGTAGTCGGGTAAAACATGGTATACATTTAAATGCCAAATGAGCAAGTGTGCCAATTTGAAACTAGGCTCATTTTTCAAGGATAAATTTGAGCAGTGCTCTGTGAAAAGGAGACTTGATGCACCTGCAAAACGTATCGACCAGGTCAGGCCTGTGCAGTCCGCGCAGGCTGATCTGGGCCGAAACTGTTTGCTATTGATCAATTTTCTGCATGTTAAAGGACCAGTCTACCTCATGATTCAGTCAGTTGTTAGACAAAATGGACTTTATGGATCCATGATCATGTGATGACTTGCCTGGTATCATGCATAACGGAGATGCTTTGACTCTTTACCACACAATCCCGAGTTTTAACGACCCTGAGGAAGAAGTTTTTTGAAAACATTGTGGGAAAAGGAGAAAATGCTGGTAACCAGCATTTTCTCCTTTTCCCACAATGTTTTCTACTCTTCCCATAAGAAATTTTAATATTTGAGTCCCATTAATTTTATTTTGTCGTCTGCAAATGCCTTCAATTTGGACGAGTCTAAAATTTTGTCGTTTGGTAGAGTTAAGCCCCCTTTTGCCAGAGCATGGCTCATTTCAATTTTTTTTTTTACACGTTTAGCGCCAAATATATAAACACGATCGGTCTGTTTCGACGGTTAAAAATACAATCAACGGAGAATCAGATAGGTCTTCAGAGCTCCAGGTAAGAGGGAGCGATGGTATTCTAAATCCATTATTTCTCTTCCAAATCCTATGTTGTGGGTACTCTTTAGGGTTTAGTGGAGAATAATTGATATTTTCAAATTTGGAATCAAAATCACTCCCTCTATCTGGAGCTCTGGTCTTTATCTTATAGGCTTGACTAAACAAGCGGACAGTATAAATCAAAGATCAGAACGCACGTTCTCTGCATTCTCATCTTGATCTATGCCGTCCGCAAAACCTCCTGTTTTCGCCTATGGTTAACTGACCTACTTCGATCACGAAAATGTAAGATTCTAACATTTATTAAGCAAAAATAGTTTAACGATAGCTCTTTCTATGAAACAATTATTGGAGATTTTTTTCTTTTCAGAGAACCAAGGTATGAAACGGGTACTTAACGGGTATCTATTTACAGCCACTTGGGCAGGGGGACTCTCAACCGTTTCTGAAGGTTTCGCGTCATTCATTTGTTTGTTTGTCTTGTGTTGCCGTTTTCAACATTATTTTAGTTATATCGCGATGGCCAGTGCATTTATTCATGCTTTCCTAGAAGTTTTTTTACTAGTGCTTCTCACAATATTCTTACAAAGCCGCTGGCTGCTTTCTCGCATACATAGCCATAGTCGAAATAATGTTCAGCTGGGAGAGAAGACTGAATATTGTGGCAATAACTATCACCAATTATTTGAAAGAAAGTGCGGAGCAAGGGATTCGAACCATCGACCCCCTGCTTTCAAATCCTGTTCGTTGCCGACTGAGATACCGGGTTCTACTCATTTACAGTGAACGAGAAATTTACTGCATGTGTTCGACGAACTTATGTTTTCCCACTATTGATTAATGGACATGTACATGTAAGTTAGTTAATCTAAGCGTGGGCAAATATCGAAGTTTACCAATATAAATCGCAATGTTAGTAAACAAAATTCAACTTGTCCTTCATTTACTTTCGTAACGGTTATCGGCTAAAATAATAAATAGAGGATATTTGTTCTTTTGGGTGAAAGATCGAAATTTATTTCATCGAGTGAACATCATCGGTAATATTTTCACTCGTGGAGCAGCCACGAGTGAAAATATTACCGATGATGTTCACTCGATGAAATAAATTTCGATCTTTCACCGAAAAAAACAAATATTCTATTTACTTCATGCTTCTAACGCTTTTTTTTTTTTTGTCGAGACTTCCATAAAAATCAGTACAAACTCCCCGTGGTCGGTATTCTCACTGGTCGTACCCGTGTAATATCGAAAAATATTTTCACCGCTATTTCTCGACATCCTACAGGAAAGCATGAAATAAAAGCGTACGAAGATATCCGAGTATGCACCGAGGGCACGTCCAACCTTGTCTCACAATACCTCTTTTAATATTGAAGGAGTAACGGTAAGCTTTAAAGAGGACAAATTCTGTTGTAAACGTTTGTCTATTCCAACAAACAAGTAAATTAGAAGTTGCAGTACGAATTTCTCTCCATAGGCACGTCCGGGGCAGGTCAATTCTATGTCCAGAGTCTGTATTCTTCAACAATTCTAAATACATTCTCCGTCAAGAGTTTTATATAATTCAAAGTAACGCTATTTCTTATTTGTGTTGGTCTAGCAAATCGGAAATTGCGTGACTTTCTTAATTTAGAATCAGGCTAAGAATCCGGTTTAGAACAGTAGGTGAGTACGGACCCAGGTCTTCTAGTTTATGTTTTAATCTGCCTACAACCCGTTATCTTGACACATTTTGAGTTTTACAAGAATGCAGTTGAATAGCCTACATCTATAACAAAATAGTCATTTGTATTTTTTTAAAAAAAGGTATGAAATTGTATGAAGTTTCAGAAATTAATTTCATTTTCATCAATAGTTGTACGACGGGACCTAATACAAAAACTTAGCGATGAAAAAGGGGATAGAAAGAGTACATGGCACGTCCAAAAATATAATCTACTGCCCTATCATATACCTGTCTACAAAGAACTTTGGCCCCATTCGGATTATAAAGACCGCAACACTCATCATACTCGCCTTTTCGATTTTGCCCCATGAAATTGTGCATACTGTTCTTCCCATACTTTAAACCTGACCTCAGACAGGAATAAGATCAAGCAACAAGCAGGAGGTCAGGACAAAGGTAGTACCATTCCGTAGAAGCTTGAACAAAAAGGGGTTTCAGAGTGTAGCGTCATTTATGGTCGTGGTCGTATTTCACAATACTGCGCCTATTTCGAAAAAAAAAAAAAATGAATAGACATCGAGAAAAAGTCGTTGGTACTACTTAAGAGGAGAATTAACCGAATGACTCCAGTTTTTAGGGAACCGAATGACTCCAGTTTTTAGGGATAGCCCTCGTGTATACCGTAGACGCTCCCACTTGAATTTAGAATATATCTTTGGTATTGAACAAATAAATATTTATATCCAAAGTTTCAAGAAAAGCGGCATACATGTATTTGAGTGTATATTAACAATACGCAGTTTGTTCCCAAGTTGTTAAAGCAGTAGGGTCGATGGTAAATTAATCGGATGTCTACTTCGGGGTTTTCGCCACCTTCTTGCTGGACGCACCATGGTTCACTTTTCATGGTTCTACCACCACTGTTGGCGCTAGACACCTTAGATTTATCCTCTGGCAAGGCACTGCAGAGCCACAGCTTAGTCCTGTATTATTTGGGAAAAATATGCAGGAAAGAGCTGGCATCGTGATATGACTGATACATTATTGAAATCCGCGAAACACAAACAAAGACATTAAATTTTGAGGTTGATATACACTTTTTAATCGCTGTTTTGATAATATCGCCTTCAAATATTTTCGATGCGCCATTTTGATAGGCTCCCCCCTGGCGGCAAAATTCGACGTCCATCTCAATTTTTCAAATCCAATTTTGCCGAATGTGCATGTCTTTTGTTCGCTGATAATATCACCTTGTACGGTATTTTGACATCACATTTCGCCCCAAATCATCCATTATGTGACAAATTATTTCTGCAAAACAGAATAAATAGCAGAAATCTTGATCTACGTAACTTTCAAATCCTCCGTAAGCAACTCCCAGAGTTAACTCCCCTTCATAATTTATCCGACTATAGAAATACGGTGAAACAGAAACCGATTCTCTAAACCTTTTCTCTTCGAAGTTAACATCTGTGTGACAGATTTAGCACAAATGAATGTACAAAAAACAATATGAAAGTAAAATACAATTAACGACAGGACATTAAATTCGACCGATCCAAAATGCAAATTTCTGTAAATTAATATGTGAATATATAGCACAACGACTTATATATATAACTTGAGTGGATCGTTTGATGGCTACAGTACTCTGATTCAGAGGGCTATCTGGGCGTAAAATTTCTTTTGTAGTGTTGTACATTATCCATTGACGTTCTCAAATTGTTTTCGATAGATTTATTTCGTAAATTTTTAAGTTATGCAAATCTGAGAACGGTTATAAATTTTCTATGTATGACTTACAGACGGGGAGTGTTTCATCGGACGCAGAAAATTCAAATTTCGTCGAATGAGAGCGAAAGCTAGGACACTATTGGCGAATCGTGTCAATTTTGGAGCGATATGTATCACTTGAGATACGGAAGAAGATTCCTGGAACCTTGGTATATTGGTTATTTTTCGAGGAATTAAATAGATCTATTAAATACATTCTAACCAAGTGCCAGATTGTCAGCGGTTTACCGTCAAAAAAGTGCCCAAATCAAAACGTACCCAAGTGGGGTCAAAACGAACCCAAGTCAGTGGGACGATTTAGTGAAATCACCGAAATCACTAGAATCACCACATAAATTAGTGAAATCACCGATTGAATTTTCGGTCTTTTTCTGCATAAAGTTGTTCTAAAACTTTTAAACCACATCGTTATTATCATATTTAGTGCAATTCAAATTGTTAAACATCAACAAAATGGTGATTTCATTAATTTATGTGGTAATTCCAGTGATTTCTGCGATTTCACTACATCGTCCTACCCAACCCAACAGTTTCATTGAAATGTACCCAATGTGAAGTCAAAATGTTCCCATGATATTTATGATGCATTTGTCGTTGATCTTTGTACATGTATATAAACATCACAGGCAATACCCAAAAGGAACAAATACTTTCGATGTTTATAACTTGGCTGCTGTGGGTAATATTTCATCTTTTATTATTTATCAGACTTGATCTACATATTCTAGATATAGATCTACCTAGATCTGTATGGAAACCATTTTCGGACGACAAATGAACTCCCAAGCAAGTTTTACACTTTGTTATCAAGACATGGATCTAGAAAACATTGATGGAAAAGGACTGCAATTTCCTTTGATTTTATGGAAAACAAAGGAAAAGTGCAATCAATTGTTACAAGCAATATTTTAACTCTTTAATAATGTTTTTATATTCTGTCTGTGTAATAACTTAAGCCTATTCAACACAATCCCGAGCTTTAACAACCCTGAGAAAAAATTCCTATGAAAACATTGTAGGAAAAAGGGAAAATGCTGGTAACCAAACCAGCTTCTTCTTTGTCGTATACAATCCCTCCACTAGATTGGAGTACCACTTTTCAGTGTTGGATTGATAATCTCATTTGGAGATATTTCTGAACAGGGTCAGTTAATTATTCAACATTCAACTTTCAAACTGTGATTAACCCTTAAGCTGCTAATCGCGACCCACTGACCTTTTGCAGACGGTGTAGATCAAGATCAGACTGCACAGAACGTACAGTCTGATCTTTGATCTACACTGTCCGATACGGTATTTTCTTTCCGGTGAAATTAACTTTGAAACCGCAATGTGTGGGCTTTTAGTATTGAGTAGAAATTTGAGTTTCATTTATTCAGCAGCTTAAGTGTTAACATATATACACATGCTTACTATTATATATATACATATATCTGACAGGCGCAGATCAAGTTAGAGAGAAACAGTCGGATACAAGGAAATCCGGGTACAAGACCCTACCTTGTCTTCGAATAGATCTCCTTGGTTCTTTTACATGCTTGGTGTAAAGCACCCATACATGCGAGGTAACCTCTGGGTTTCTAACCAGTTCACCTCTTGTTGGGTGGGAAGCACAAAGTGTCTCTGACAAACATCCTACCAGACCGGGGATCGAACCCCAGACCTTCAGACTAGTAGTCCAATGTGTTAACCATTAGACCACCGCTCCACCCCGCTCAAACATTTCTTGTTTTACCACAATGTTTACACTACATAGTGTACAAAAATAATTGTAAATGCCCATTTAGATAGCAACTTTGGAAAACAATCTTTAAATAATGTACAAGTAGTACTGCAATCTAACAGTAACCAAACAGGTCTGTGTCTACTTTTAGAGCTGCTTAAAGTATCACAGGAAATACAACTTTTGGATAATCAGTTGAAAGAGAGGAAAAGCACTTTCTTCTTATGTTTGGAGGCAAAGTTTGATATTGCTTTTTAGATGAAACAATTGTTTAATATCTCTCATTTTTAGAACTTGGCAAAGCATATGTCTAAAAGCCAGAAAGAGTATTACAAAACAAACGTTTGTTTATATTTGTATCCTTTCCTTTCTCTGTTAACATATTATTCCAAACTTACGTCGCATTTCAGTAATAATTCTATATTGTTTAACACATAAGTATTGGATAAAAACGTATCTCAAACGAACAAAGAGGCGACATAGAGTGGAAAAAGGTAAATTACTTTACCTTGAATTTGAGACATTTTTCCATCTCCAAACAAATTCTGTAATCTAATGTATGATGCCATACATCACAAAGAATTTAAATAAATGCAAGTCATGCATTAAAAAATGTTATTATACATGTATCACATTTATTCAACAGTGGGCCCGATGAAAAGTGGGCCCAAATAATGCAGACCAACTTTACTTTGTTAAATAACGGGTAAAGTACACCAAAGATAAAGCTACATTTTTCGTAATTCCTTCTCTTGGTTAACACTGTCAGAAACAACTTATTATATTTCCAACAACATACTAGACAATGCAAAAATTAGGCCTTCTGTTCACACTTTGTTTTGCATTGTAAGGTTGTCTAAGGACCCTTGTTTGTGAAGTTGCACGGGCGGAAAAAATGTGCTCCCAGTCAAATACTACTTGATATAAATTCTGATTTCAGACTTTCTATGTTGGCAGAGTAGAAGGATAGTTTTGCTTTTGCTGAAAAAAATAAGTTACAACAATAAAATATAAAACTAGTTAGCTGCATGGTATTTGAGTACTTGCTTGATGCAAACCGTGACCTGAGCCAAGCGTATCTTTGTAATACGGTCATCATGAGAGTAGGAGATGAAAACACAATTTTCATACTATGGTATTAGGGTCGTTACAGATGCTCTAGATCTGCACAAGAAATTTTAAGAAATGTGTTAGAACATAGAGAAGAAAGAATAATTTTATTTACAGACTATGAAATTTTAGCTGTAATCTCTCCAAAATTTGTTGTACCATATGTGCCTGAATTTTTACATTCCGTTTTTGTAATGTATGCAATTAAGGAAAAAATGTGCTAGTTATGTCTGTTGGACGACATGTGTGTGGTCAAAGATCAATCCAATTGTAGAGCCCTTATTTTGCTATCACGGCTGTATGAAAGATCCTCTATAAACCGTTCATTGTCATGAGTGGTGGATGTAAATGGTTGTGTACCTTTAAGGTAACGGTCTTATTTTTAAACGGACAAGTCTGTGTCATGAAACTATTAATACTTACAACTTTCATACTATCAAAAACTGTTTAGGCAAAAATGACATAACATTATCTGTCAGGCTTTCAGAACAAACTTTCAATATGGCGGTGTTTAACAGAGTGCAGATTGGTTTGAGAGACGCTTCAAATGTTGATGCCAACATCCCGGATAATCCAAAGGCAAGGTTGATGTATTATTTGAACTGTGTGTGCTCAGTGCTTAAGATGGACGACAATGAAGACATCAACCGACTGAGACGTTACCAGAATTACTACACTCTGGATAACTCGGACACAAATCTGCTGATTCACCTGTGCGTCCTACTTTCTCCGGAGAAACTGCTCGACAAATGTTTCATTCAGAATGACGCCCTGTGCGGTGACAGTGGCAACAAATTTTATGACTTAGAAACAGTTAGGAATAACTACGTAGTCGCTGGGAACATCGCCATCGGTGGCCAAAACCGACAGGTGCAAAAAATCATGGCGTTTAAGATGTCTTGGTTCCGCAAAAACTGGGAAAATCCGATTACGACCTTATTAGAGGAGCAACGGAGGATGAGAGAAGAAGCCATGCGACAGCAGACGACGGCCGCGTGTGTGATTTTGTAGAAACAGAGGACAAAGAGTTCATAAAGCGGTCTTTTTAATATTTACAATAGACCAAAGGGAAAATTTAGTTTCGGTGAAGGGGAAATCAGTATCTTGTCGACTGTTTTTTGAGCGCCTTATCAACAAGCGTGTTTTTATCGGGTGCTTTGTTTTTCGTTCTTCATCTTTTTATTTGGACAACATTTAGTGTTTTCTATTTCTGATCGTATAAAATTTATAAACATTTTGTGGTACTATATCGTGAGTCAAAATGGTGACCCAATGCCGAAACCTATCCTTGACTACTAGCAGAGAACACGTTGGCTTCTTTAAAAAAGAAGCCAGGAGAGGTCGGCATCAATGTTTTGAAATAGTTTATTTGGCTTTTGATTTCAATATATTTTGGTAGATGTAAACAAACAAGTTAGGCATTAAATGAATGAGAAAAAACGTTTTTTTTTTTTCAATCTTGCTGGTGTAAAGGCACAAAACAGTATATGTTCCACATTGTTATAATATTCTAGGAATTGGAGGCCATATGCTATTAACATGCTCAGAAATGCATATTTTTTTCAAAATTAAAGGACACAAAACCGAAGATGATTATCCAATTCACCTCATTTCCGAAAGGAACAACCCTCTGATGAATGTTTGTAATGTGCGCTCAGAAAAGCCAAACTTTTTTTTGGAAAGGAGAAATCGTTCAATTAAAATTTGATACAATATGCTAATTCCACTGAAGAGGCAAGAATCTTACCTGATAACAACAAATAAAGGTGGCCTATACATAATACGTGTATTAGTACCAGACATGTTAAAAATAAATGTAACATTTTTTAATCTTTTAACAAACAACAATTTTTTGACTGTCCCAAACAGAAAAAGCATGCAGACGACAATTTAAACTTTGATAATTAATGTGGAAGATGGTACTTTGATGTGATGGAAACCATTGTGACAAAAGGAGAAACTGCAGTGACTAACAGCTTCTCCTCTTTCCACAATATTTTGAAAAGTTGTCTGCTGCAGACATGTAAAATGAAGAGGTTGTTTGTCTAAACGTTAAAAATTTAAGAAAGTAGATAAATGAGCCATGCTCTGAGAAAAGGGCGCTTAATGCATCTGCAAAAAGTATCGACCCATGTCAGCCTGCGCAATCCGCCCAAAACTAAACGACCACGGACTCTTTTGAGGTGTGCTGTACGTAGAGCGAAGAGGCCCGACTTTCTTTCGCGCTCATAAGTTGATTTTCGCGGGATTCTCGCAATCCCGCATAAATAGAAGCAGCTCTGTGTGTTATTTCATCAAATCTATAATTATCATTATAAATCCATAGAATTTTTTAATAAAACTGAAAAATGCTAGAATCTTGTCAGTTTTGAAAAATAGAACTTGAAAACATACTGATCAACCTATTTGTGGGGTACAAGTTCTCCAGAGAACTCGTGCTCTCGAGATTAGGGTACGAGTTCTCCAGGGTACGAATTCTCCAGATAGTATCAAGTCACGTGATCTTTTCCCGCGATGTTCTTTCTCATTTTTTTTTCTCTCTGCATAGATTTATTTGTTTAATGAAAAATTGCAATTATTGGAGAGATCATTTACTATCAATATAGTATAATAAATCTTTTTGGAAATCCGTCATATAAAAGAAAACGTTTATTACCTATTTCAGTTTTTTGATTTCGGTTTGTTTATAAAACCATGACGAAATAGACTGTGTTTCAGAACAATTTCGCAAAAACAAATGAATTTAGACAGCGATTTCTGTGGCAGTCTGCCTTTTAAACTCACCACTGTTGGAGAGGTCTGATGACCTCTCCAATAAACCAATAGTGGTTGTTACTTTCCAAAATATATAAATGGCAATGCTTCTTGTGCTTTTCGCACCAATTCAGGTGTAGGTAAATATGGAGCTGACAGTTGCCCCTTGCTGTTCAATTCGGTAAAAATAAAGATGATTATAAATACACTTGGATGGAATTATCAAAAACCGCTGTAAGGGACAGCTATTTCTCGATACATTCGCGGTCTTTTTTTTTTTTTTTTTTTCAATTTTGAAAAGATTAAAATTCCCCTTTATCCATTTACATGTATCTTTTTTGAAACTGTGACATAATTTCACATCCTTTCAGTGTCGTTTATGAAGCATTTCGTTGGCTATTTAAATGTGTGTGTGTGTGTGTTTTTTTTTTTTAGATCCAAGCTTCCGGTTTCAATCTTTTTAATGTCATTGGAATAAATCCTTTGTTTGAGTTCTTTTATATTTTACTATCTTTGCGTGTGACATGAATTTTGTGAATTTTGAATATCTGAACCCTTTCCCAAACGACAAATTTTGGACTGGTCCAAATTGAAAGAGTTTGCAGACGACAATTTTAAATTTGATGAAAATGGCAGAAAGTTCTCAAAAAGGGTAGAAAACACTGTGGGAAAAGGAGAAATTGCTCGTTACGAGCAATTTCTCCTTTTCCCACAGTGTTTTCAAAAGACTTGTACTGCAGACACGTGAAAACCAGGGCTTGTTTGGGAAAGGGTTAAATAGAATCCTCCCCAAGAAAGGTTAACTCTTAACCTGCTAAATAGGTGAAATGAAACTTTTAAGCCGATAGTAAAAAAAAAAATTGCTATTTCACAGGTATTTATTGGGATAAAATATCTCCTTATCGGACAGTGTAGATCAAGATCAGACTGCAAGTTCTGTACAGTCTAATCTTGATCGACACTGTACGCAAACGGTCCTTGACTTGCGCTTTTCAGCATAAGGGGTAATGTGTAATTTCTTCGGAAAACAGTCGTGCACAGTATTGCGTACCAATAATTTTATTCCCAGGAAATAGGGTTCGTTGTCACTAACCATCATGCTAAATACGTTAAATGAAACTTCCAAGCCGACATTAAAAACCAGAACAGTGCTATTTCAGATTCATTTATTTAAAAAAAAAAAATCTCCTTATCGGACAGTGTACATCCAAGATCAGTTCTGTGCAGTCTGATCTTAATCTACACTGTCTGCAAAAGGTCAGTGACTGGCGCTTAGCAGCCTAAGGGTTAATAGCGTTTTTAGTCTAATTCTTTAGAAATCCCTAAATTCCAAAGTAACGCAATTTCTGATTGGCTGAACCGAAACCAAAACCAAATATACATAGCAGAAATAGTGTTGCACCCCCGTATTTTTACCGGGTTTGATTTTCTGGCATGAATGATATGAAAAGAGTTGGAAATTAGAATCTAGCTGCTGCATACACCAACAAAACAGTCTGCTGCCTCTGAAATGGACTGAACTGAATTATCCTTTGACCTCATGGCAGCGGCTACTGATCGAGCTGTTTCATCCTCTTTTGAGGAGTATGAGACAAAGATTGCAAGCTGTTCTGCAAGCCCTGGGCGGAAGTACACAATATTGACTGATTGTGTGTGCCCATTCTCTGCAGGTCACTTTCAACCTGTTATAAGTTTTATTTCGACATTCAGTTCCCAGTTTTAACTAAACTTAAAAGCTTTTCGTTTTTCTTAAATTTGAAAGCAATATCTAAGCAAAAATTTCCTACTTACCATGCGGATAAGGGATACCTCAGTTCATTTCATTTCATAGGCAAAAGACTGATCTGTTGGTGTATGCAGCAGCCAGATTCTAATTCCTACCCCATTTTATATTATTCACGCCAGAAAATCAAAGTCAATAAAAAACACAGAGGGTGCAGGACTTTTTTTTACTGTGTATAATTTAGCCATACAGACACCTTGTTACTTTCTAAATCTAGAATTAGACTAAGAATATTACATGTACATGTATTTAGAATGTTTCGTGAATACGGGCCCTAGTTTATTGTATCGTGTATCTGTTCACAAGTGTGTAATCCACTGTTTGTCCAGTAGGCTGGATTACCTCCCCCTAACACTACGTTATCGGATCAGGCAAAGTGCAATAAAGGCGGCCTCTATGGCGACCTCAAGCATACCCCTACATGCCTCCCCATTTTCCTCAATTTCATGTGATCCAGTTTTATCAGTTAATAAAATGAGATCAATTTTGTACAAAAAATACATTACCGAATCTAAAACGTGCTGTTGGGGTTTAAATGTAAATTCGACTATGAATCATTTTAAAAGTAGCCCTGTTTTCGGAGGTTATACAGGTCCATTGACATTTCGGATATTTAAAGCATTTCTGATATGTAGTTTTTCTCGCTAAATAAGAACGACATGTAGAAAAACTCACTGCCATCACTTTATTGCAATCGATGTGTGTTGAATTCAGCCTATGATCTGATTTGATCATGTGAAATAACAATATCCCGTTTCTTCTACATATTACCAACGGGGGCCGCCATTATCGCGCTTTGCCTGACGTACTCTTGTAGTACGGCGGGGTACCAGACTACCTCAAGCGTAGCCCTGTATGCTTTCCTGTTTTTCCTAATTTCATGTGATCCGGTTTGATTATTGAATAAAATGAGATCAATCAATGAGGGTATGGTTTTAATATAAATTTGACTATGAATCATTTTTAAAAGTAGCCCTGTTTTCGGACGTTATATAGATCCATTGACATTTCGGATACTTAAAGTATTTCTGATATGTAGTTTTGCTCGTTAAATAAGAACAATCATTATAAAAAACTCAATGCCATTACTTTATTGCAAACAATCTGTTTTGAATTCAACTACAGTCCGATCTGATCAAGTGATATATATGTCCCGTTACCTCTGCAAATTATCAATCGGGGCCGCCATTATTGCGCTTTGCCTGACGTAATCTTGAAGTACAGCGGGGTACCAGACTATTTATCCTGTACTTTTATTCATCATAGTTCTGTAAATTGAAACGACCAGTTTTTATTTTGTACACCTTGTGTAATAAGCCGTGTTTACATGTATGTGTAATGCAATAATTCTTTAATCTAAAGTTTTGCTATGCAGCATAAACAATTGAAATTAAAAATAAAGGATACACTCTCAAATTTGTTTCAAATACTTTACACGAATTTAACCATAATTGGTAAAGGTGTACGTGGTTGTGAGATAGAGCGTCGTCATTGTATCCATAAGGTCCCGAGTTCGAGACCTGGGAGCGGGTGTCACCTTTGGGACTTTTTATTGGCCCTCACATTCGGCGCGAGTACTTGTGTAGTTGGCAGGAAGCAAAATCGAGAGAGATAAGTATAAGTTGCGAGAACTTATTTCTCGACGGATGTACAATGAATATGAGCCAGGCTGCGTTAAAAGGGGGCTTAATGCATATCCGTGTTGCCAAGCAAGTCATCACAGTATCAGACATCCCTAAAATCCGTTTTGTGCAACAACCTACTGAATCATGAGGTAAGTCTGGTCCCTGGACATACAGAAAATTGGTCAATGGCGAAAAGTTTCGGCCCAGGTCAGCCTGCGCGGGGTGCGCAGGCTGACCTTGGTCGATACTTTTTGCAAATGCATTAAGCCCCCTTTCCACAGAGCACAGCTCATATGTTTGAATTAAACTAACCATATTGGCTGGATGCAAACTACAACAACAGCCTATGTAAGCCAGTAGCTGATTGAGTTTACTTTTACAGTTTGTTCGAAGTTTTAATTTGTTTAAAGTTATTTTCATGTCGTCTCTTTATCGAGGATTAAAGAAATGAAACAAAATTAAGAATTGTTCTTTGTTGGTCCATTATTGTAAACAATATAAACAAACTCTTATCGATTATCAAACAACAGAAGAGTCCATCCATAAATCAGTACTCATGCTCACTGGTCAAAGATATGAAGTGCCTGGAATGAGGGAGTAAACTAAATGTTTTAGTAAGTAAAAGCCTTATTCGGAAAACGACCGAGTAATACATGTGATGTCTCCTTTTCTTGTTTAAATCCTCTTTCCGTGTCGTGCATAGAGCAAAGATCAATGCCAGGTAAACAATATCGAGTAACAGTAAAGATATTTACTTGTTATTTTAGTTTCTCGCACCGCCCACTATTGATGTACAATCCTTTCATTTCGCATTTTTCTTCTCTCGAAGAATAAAATAAAATGCTTCTTCTATACCATGTTTATAAACTCGATAAATTAACCGGGCTAGTTTATGAAATATTTGTCAGTTGATTTGCTGTTTCAATAGAACTAGGTTAATGTGTTTTTTTTTTAATTTTGATTTTTTTCAAACTTTACCGTTTTAGTGGAATTCTATTTTTATCTTCGACCGTGGCATAAATAACATCCGGGTTGTCCAAATATGTGTACATGTACTGTTGAGACGTAATTTAATTTTTCAAAAACCTTACACTTTCATATGAACCGTGCTCTGTGAAAAGCAGGCACAATACATCTGCGAAAAGTATCGACTCAGGTCAGCCTGTGCAGTCCACGTAGGCTGACCTGGTCCGAAACTTTTCGCTATTGGTCAATTTTCTGTATGTCAAAGGACCATTCTAACCTATAAATGCATTCGGTTGTTAAACATAACTAGTTTTAAGGATCCCTAACTACTTGATGTCTTGCTTGGTATGATGCATCACGGAGATGCATTTAGCCCCTTTTTGCCAGAGCATGGCTCAATTATTATTTTGCGTTGTCTAGCATTCCATCATTGTTGTCAGTATTCATCCACCCATTTATCTGAGATAAATGTTTAAAGGTAACGTTAAAGTGTGTTTCAATGTAAAATACTTTATTCCGTCACTTGAAGTAGTTTTGGCTGCTCCGTTACTCCTCAAACATTGAAAAATATACGTGCTGAACTCTTATCCTGCTGAAAAAGTTAATTGATACTTTCAAGTCTATAGTAAAAACCAAAATGTTGCTATTTCAAAGTTATCTTTGCGGGATAAATATCTCCTTATCGGACAGTGTAGATCAAAGATCAGACTGCAGTTCTGTGCAGTCTGATCTTGATCAACACTGTCCACAAAAGGTCCTTGCGTCGCGCTTAGCAGCTAAAGGGTTAAGTGCCGATACTGTGTTGAACTGGAAACAAACCAACAGTTTGAACAATAGCGTTCACTTACCCAATATTTCATCTGTAAAAGTTGATGACATGTTGAGATTAAAGCTGTTTAATTGGTATATAAAAACTGATTAATGCTCTGCTTTAATTAGACACACGTGAGATAGTTTCAAAACGATAATGACCTGATTATGTTTTTCTTAAGTCTTTCCCATACGACCAAATTTTGCACTCAACCAAATTGAAAGCATTTGCAGACGACAAATTAAAGGTAGCTCAGATGATATTTTCTATCTTTGATAGGGTAGAAAACATTGTTGGAAAAGGAGAAAATGCTGGTTACCAACATTCTCTCCTTTTCCCACAATGTTTTCAAAGGCCTTCTTCTCCTGGGTCGTTAAAAGTCGGGATTGTGTAGTAAAGGATTAAACATGTGGCTTCATTTTCATTAACCAATCACTCGTGGTCCTCGTGAATAATAGGCGGCTTTTTTCCCAGTTTTCAAAGAACCCGACAATGAATCAGATACAATAACCTACTTTATAGATAACCAATTATCAAAGTACTAAAAGTACTAACAGACTAACGAACGTGGGATAGGCGGCCTTGGTAAGTATAAAGCTTGGTTGGTCCGTACAAGATTGAAGAAAAATGGTCATATCCGGTTATTAAGTCCACTCGGTCCAATCCGGTTATCAAGTCTGATCCGGTTCGGACCGGTCAAATCCGGATGTTAAGTTTGATCTGGGTCACTTCTGGTCATATCCGGTTATTAAGTCCGCTCGGTCCAATCCGGTTATCAAGTCTGATCCGGTTCGGACCGGTCAAATCTGGATGTTAAGTTTGATCTGGGTCACTTCTGTGACTTTACCTACTGCTCATAGCAATTAACTCGCCACATTAGGAACTGCTATGAAAAAAAAAAATCAAAAATTATTTATTTGGAAAAAAAGCCAATAAAGAATATATATATTTTGATCAATTTGTCATTAGAATTTTGATGATTTTGTCATTCACTATAATGAATCTATAGTTCACTTTCGGGTGAACTTCTATGGTGGCATATTTCTGCCACGAGATACGAGATAGCTATCATGGTAATTTTAGTGAACTATCGCGATAAAACAAACTTTCCTGGAAATATTATCTAGATAACAAAAAGTTTCACGATAGAAATATCGCGAAATTTCTAACTGTTATCACGATTTTTTTTTACGCTCGTGCCCACAACTGACATTCACGGTATCTATAATTAGATATGGTTTCGGATCATCTTTGTCTCCTGTACAGTCAAAAACTTCCGAGTTCATCCAAATGATGATTTTTCTATTTATAGATATCGAGAAACGGGTAGAACTATCGCGATAATTTTATCTCGATGTCAGCTTCGTGCACGAATGAGAAATAATCAACATAAAATTTTCAAGATAACTAAGTTTATCGTGATATTTTTTTCAGAAAACTTTTCACTATCTTGATAAAATTTCCAGGAAACTTCGAATTATCGTGAAAGTTTTCTAAAATTATCACGATAGCTATCTCGTATCTCGCAGCAGAAATATGCCACCATAAACTTCCCCTTCTTTTTCACTTTCTTATCGGTTAGACGAACTCGTAGGTTGACGGGACCTACAACACCCACAAAAACTCGAGGATGAAAAAAACCGTTGGGATAAGTAAAGATGAGTCACCGACTTAATTTACAGATATGCAAATATCTTGTATCTCCTCAATGACATCTTGTCCAGTCTACTTTTTAAGTACACATCGTTCAGCTTGGAGTGGTAGAGATTTTGTAGTTAATGTCAACATTGTCATATGGCGTGCAACACACGAAAAGGGGCCTTCGGACATATGCGTTAGTGTGTCGTCCCAGATCAGCCTGTGCAGTCCGTATTGACTAATCCGAGACGATACTTTCCGTTCTTATGTGATTTTCTGTTTAAGGAAAGTCTACTGTGTGACAAAATCTTACGTAGTCGTATAGTGTCATCTCGGATTAGGCTGCGCGGACTGCGCAGGCTAATCCGAGACGACACTTTACGCCAATGTCAGAACGTCTCATTTCGCATGTTGCTTGTCATATTGAACAGATATACGATCTCTAATAGAAGAATTATTTTCTGTGGGACTGTATTTGGCGTCTGTGGATTCTTTTGTTTACATTTTAATCTGGGTCACTCACTCTCGATATAAATAGACTAGCGTTCGCTAGTGTAGCAAGAAATATTTTTAAAATAAGATAGACGACGTAAGAGATAGTGAAATACAAGTTGGTTTCTTTAAAAAAGAAGCCAGGAGAGGTCAGCATCAGTGTTTTCAAATAGCTTACTGCTTTTAATTTCAATATATTTTGGTACATATAAAAGGCATTATATGATCGCCGCTGTGTAAAAAGAAGAAACCTCTTCTGCATTACATGACAGACACGTGAACTTTTTCCCACGTTTTCAAGTCGCGTGATCTTTTCCCGCTGTGTTCTCTTTTTTAACGAAATTCTTTTTGTGTGTGTGTGTGTAGCTTTATTTGTTTAATGAAAAATTACAATCACTGGGAAGGTCATTTGCAATCAAATCAATATAACAAATCCTTTTTGAAATCCGTCAAATAAAAACAAAACACGTCTATTTCCTATTTCAGTTTTTTGATTTCTGTTTATTTATAAAACCATGACGAAATAGACTGTGTATCAGAACGATTTCGCAGAAAAGCATGGAGTTGGACAGCAATTTCTGAGGCAGTCTGCCTTTTAAACTCACCACTGTTGGAGAGGTCTGATGACCTCTCCAATGAATATTGAAACTCTTGTGGTTCAATATAAAGTAAAATAATGAAAAGTAACCTCACGAGCAACTGCCTGTTTTTCCGCTCTGTTTTTCATTTTGTTGAAAAGTAGTATTGGCTTACCGGGGAAATCTCATGAAATTATTAAATTTCCAAACAGCACAAGAAAAGAATCATTCTCTATTACATGAGTCTGCTATGTTATGATTCAAGGCCCCATGGTATCGATAAGCGGTAGCAACGCTTGTTAATTGATACTGGTTTCATAAATGTGCGAGCAAATATGCCAGCAGGGGCCCGCCGAATAAACATGTTCACGTTTTTTACCAATCGCAAATTACCATCTATTCATTCTTTATCAGTACCAAGAAGTTGGTCAAGAGCCTGCGCATTCAGCGCGTTCTCTAAGAATAGAGATAGCTTCTCGATAGCAATGGGTAACACAGTTTTAAAATCTCAATAGTCAATTTCTTTAGGATTGGCTTGGAACAGAAAATAAACCCAGGTGTAATTTAATCTGTCAATCACAACGACTGATCAGATATCGATAACCACTGATTTCCACGAAAACTAAAATATCTTTAAAGCAGCAGTGTACACATTTTCTTGCTGTGAATTGAAGTAAATTATCACAGAAAAGCAACACATAGACAAATTTAGGCTCGATCGAAAATGGTTAATTTTACAAAAGATGGTATCGTCCATTAGGACTCTTACTCATCCCTTGGTGGTTACTATGGTATAGAACGATTTATAAACAACCATGTTAGGATGTCATCATGCTAGTGACTTTTTCCACAAGAAATGTTATTTGTAATTCTCAACATTTTGAAGATATACGGCTCATATAAAAACCAGCGCCCCCCTTGAAATATAGTTTATTATTTACACTTGCTGGTGGTGTGTAAATTTATGAGAGTTTTCATGTCTAGGAAAGAATTCGTGAATAATCACGTCAAGGCGCTATCATAGCATATTTTTCTTTCTACATTAAGATTTATAGTGACTATGGATTTAAGTGGTACAATACAGATTATCGATCCATATTTATACATAACATACATAAGCCATGCTCTGTGAAAAGGGGGCATAATGCATCTGCAAAAGGTATGGACCCAGGTCAGCCTGCGCAGTTCGCGCAGGCGGACCCGGGCCGAAACATTTTGCTATCGATTGATCAATTTTCTGCACGTCAAAGGACCCGTGTACCTCATGATTCATTGGGCTGTGAGACAAATTGGATTTTCTGGATCTATAATACTTTGACAACTTGCTTGGTATAGGTAGTTTGAGGTTCATAATTTTGAAATATCTTAAAAAATATCATTTGTTACGAAACTTTCCAAAGTCTTCTAAAATGACCGTACCAACTCTCACAGCGAAAATTACAATTTTTTCCTCAAGAAAGAGAATTTGCCCATTTAAGTAGTGTTAAATTTTTGTTCTGAAGCTTAACTTTCTCCGACGGTTTCGCACAGTGACCAGAACAGCAAACATAACAGAACAAGTGCATGACTTCAGCACCTCACTTAAGTTAAATATGAGACCCTGAAATTGGTTTTTGTACAAATAATCTAGTTGTATACCTTACCTTGGATATCGCTTTCGTCACTTTCATACAAATCTTCTAAGTCTAAAATGATTTGTCCAGTGTTCTCTTATATGGTGTCCGTTCGAATTCTCCAATATTTGGTTTCGATTTTATTTTCGGCATGGCTTCATTTTTTATACCACTTCCGTTGAGATATGTGTTCGAAACCACCTGACTCTTAGCCTCGAAGGTCGTTCAGGGTGTTGTTTTGATTTGTTTTTCGCCATGATTTTTTCAGGTCGTCCAGTATTAGCTCAATTGGATTTTGGTCACAATCATAGGGTGGTAATCAATCTGAAAGACACTGTGTCTTTAAGAAGTTTATATATCTATAATTAGGTGATGTCTTGCTTGATCTAATGCATAACGGAGATACATTAGGCCCCCTATTGCCGGAGCACGGTTCAACTATAAGTAGACTTCATTTAATGACGAAACCGTCAATTGGAGAGGAACTATATAAGCTATAAGCTTACGTTCTAATCCTTTTCTTGTTTAAATTTATGTTATATTAGTCTATGTAAATTATATGAATAAACTATGTTTAAACTAAAGACATTGTGTCCCTTTGACAGTAAAACCTCATCTTCAACGATACTTTGGAGCTTGTTTATGGAGCTTAACCAGCTCATACAATTCACTCTTCTTCATTTTATTGTTGTATGCTGTACCACTTGATGTGAGCCAAAGTATGACTGGATTTCAGTAAAACATATATGGTTTGGCGTAGAAAAGAAAACAAAGTTTAAACAAGTGCGTGCAAGTCTCCAAAATTAGATCATTAAAATAAAACCAAAATAAAAAAACGAGATAAGGGCCTCAAAAGTTGAAGTTTTTGCTGTTCAAACAATAGATGACCACAGTAACTGTACTTGCATGAGAACTGTTTTTATAAACAGGTAAACCCTTTACTCGGAATAGCCTTCAGCCCTCCCACCGTTTTTCTGCATTTTTGTTCATACATATTAACACTGCATTGAATGCTAAAAAGTCAAATTAAGTTATCAAAAATTCTGAAAATTTCACCTAGAGTTGGTAAAGGCAATATTATTAGTTATGCAAGTTTTCAGTACAATAGCTAAAGCATTTTTCAAAGATATTTAAAAATTCCAGGGGTCCCTATGAACCTCGAACTACCTATACCATGCATCCTGGAGATGCATTAAGCCTCTTTTTTCCAGCGCAAAAGATGGTGTGACAAGCAATTCAGCAAATATCTTGTACATTGTCTTATCATGAATAAAGGGATTGAAAGGAAACTAATGTTTATAGAGCTGATGTTAATCGTTTGGTAAAGCTTTAGTCTGGCTAATTTAATGGAGTTTTCCACATCTTAGATTTCATATTCCTCTTTCCAAAACTGAGAAATTGTCTTAACTTTGACAAATATTGCTTTTATCTACAGTTTGTCTTTTTTGAGAGAGAGAGATATATATATATATATATATATATATGATCCAAGCTTGGATGTATTTTTAAAGACGTGACATTGTATACTAACAAGTGTAACAAAACTTAACAGTGCTGTTGACGCAATGTGACTTGGCTATTTTGTATACAAATTGTTCATATACGAAAATAAATCTGTTTTATTTTCACATTCTGTTTACCTAGCATTACTGATCGTGATAACACATGTGGTTATCAAACCTAATTGGTCGTATTAGTTTGGGCGGTTCGTAGGCTTCAATGTTGTAACTATATGTACGATTGCGAGAGTGTATCTTTAAAAAAGATATAAATGTATCGATGTATATCTGTTCAATGACAAACTAATCACATACATATTTCACCGTGCCTGCGTTCTTAGGCAAACAGCTGTCTAACAAACAATTTCAATATGGCTATGTTTAACAGGACAGAGATTGGCTTGAAACCTACTTCTACCAAAGCTAATGTTCCAGATAATCCGAGGGCAAAGCTGATGTATTATTTGAACTGTGTGTGCTCAGTGCTTAAGATGGACGACAATGAAGACATCAACCGACTGAGACGTTACCAGAATTACTACACTCTGGATAACTCGGACACAAATCTGCTGATCCACCTGTGCGTCCTACTTTCTCCGGAGAAACTGCTCGACAAATGTTTCATTCAGAATGACGCCTTGTGCGGTGACAGTGGCAACAAATTTTATGACTTAGAAACAGTCAGAAAAAATTTCTTAGTTGCTGGAAATATCGCCATCGGTGGCCAAAACCGACAGGTGCAAAAAATCATGGCGTTTAAGATGTCTTGGTTGAAGGAAAACTGGGAAACTCCGATAAAGACCTTGTTAGCGGAGCAACGGAGGATGAGAGAAGAAGCTATGAGACAGCAGATGACGGCCGCGTGTGTGATTTTGTAGAAAACGGAGAGAGGACAGGGAGTTCAGTCACGGCACAACATTTCTCAAATATCACAACAATCCAGAAAGTTTACAATTCTACTAGACTTAGAGGAGAGAGGAAATTTATATCTCATAAGTCACAAGTCAACAGCTAACAAAGATTCTTTGTGTGAACGCAGAACATTTGTGTGAACATTTTGCAGATGTATTTTGTTATTTGTGTGTTATTGTTACATATTTCTATTCTGTATGACTGTATACTTGATTTGTGATTTACACGTCGTTAAAATGTACTTCAGTGATGGTCTGGTAAAAGGGGATTTAATTTAATTAAATTTTATTATTTTACGTCGTCATAACCTGACTTAAGGCCACTTGAGGACTACAAACAATTAGTAAGGAGAACGCTAAACTGTGAAAAAGCCGTTTTAGCTTTCTTACGATACACGAGCAAATATTGTCTTAAAGCTTTTTTTTTTAATTTCGAGCCTAAAAAAACTGTCAACATGTATAGAACTAATGTTGCTTTTGTTTTTATGTAGATCTGTAATGACAGTTACTGTAATGAGTTACTATAATGATACATTACATACAGTAAGATTGACCAGATGCAGTGTAAGGAAACACATTGCTTCAAAAAATTGTAAACATAGTATATTTTGGACAAGCGCAGAGAAAAGAGAGCTTAATGCATCTGCGAAAAGTATCGATCAGCGCAGGCTGACCTGGGCCGAAACTTTTGGCCAATTTTCTGTATATTAAAGGACCATTCTATCTCATGATTAAGTCGGTTGTTATAAAAAGTGATCATTATGGATCCATAATCATGTGATGACTTGATAGGTATCACGCATCACGGAAATGCATTAAGCCCCCTTTTGCTAGAGCATTGCTCATTTTTATTCAATAATTGTAATAATCAATTTTACAGCTATACTGTTATGTTCGTGAAAGAGATCTTAGTTGCTGTACTGTTTAATCAGAAAAAAAAGAGAGGGACGGGTCTGCAGTGTTTTTGATTTCTTTGGAACTGAGTACAAGGCTGCTATTTCTCTTGGAATTATTTCCTGTGATGAACTTCGCCCTCTGTAAGTATTTGAGCCATGTTCTGGCAAAAGGGGGCTTAATACATCTCCGTGATGCATGCTTTCAAGCAAGTCATCACATGGTCATGGATCCATACAGTCCATTTTGTCTGAATCATAAGGTAGACTGGTCCTTTGACATACAGAAAATTGGCCAATAGCGAGAAGTTTCGGTCCAGGTCAGCCTGCGCGGACTACGCAGGCTGACCTGGGTCGATATTTTTCGCAGATGCATTAAGCACTCTGTTCACAGAGCATGACTCATTTATAGAAGAGAAGATATCAAACCTTATTACCTTTCGAACTCAACACTCAGTCATTTGTCGGCATTCCTCACCAATTTCTGAACTGAACCGGAAAAAAACCGATATTTATCAACATTGATTCATTTATTAAAAAAAAAAAAAAGAGAGAAAGTAGAAAATGCACCTTTTTAGCTCACCTGAGCACATAGTGCTCAGGGTGAGCTATTGTGATCGGTCAATGTCCGTCGTCCGTCTGTTCGTAAACAATTACTAAAAAATCTTCTCCTCTGAAACCGCCAATCAGATTTCAATGAAACTTCACAGAAATGATCCTTAGGTGATGCACTTTCAGAATACATGTACTTCAAAGATTTGAATTCCATGAAGAACTCTGGTTGCCATGGCAACCGAAAGAAAAAACTTTAAAAATCTTCTTGTCCCAAACTGTAAGGGCTAGAGCTTTCATATATGGCATGTATCATCATCTAGTGGCCCTCTACCAAAATACTTCAAATAATGGCCCTAGTGTGGAAATTGGCCCTATGCTGTGGGTTCTCGGATTTCACATAGAGATAAAGAAGGAAATCTTTAAAAATCTTCTTGTCCCAAACCGTAAGGGCTAGAGCTTTCATATTTGGCAGTACATTTATTAAAGAAAAAAAAAAAAAAAAAAAAGAGAAAGTAGAAAATGCACCTTTTTAGCTCACCTGAGCACATAGTGCTCAGGGTGAGCTATTGTGATCGGTCAATGTCCGTCGTCCGTCTGTCCGTAAACAATTACTAAAAAATCTTCTCCTCTGAAACCGCCAATCAGATTTCAATGAAACTTCACAGAAATGATCCTTAGGTGATGCACTTTCAGAATACATGTACTTCAAAGATTTGAATTCCATGAAGAACTCTGGTTGCCATGGCAACCGAAAGAAAAAACTTTAAAAATCTTCTTGTCCCAAACTGTAAGGGCTAGAGCTTTCATATATGGCATGTATCATCATCTAGTGGCCCTCTACCAAAATACTTCAAATAATGGCCCTAGTGTGGAAATTGGCCCTATGCTGTGGGTTCTCGGATTTCACATAGAGATAAAGAAGGAAATCTTTAAAAATCTTCTTGTCCCAAACCGTAAGGGCTAGAGCTTTCATATTTGGCATGTAGCATCATCTAGTGGCCCTTTACCAAAAGACTTCAAATTATGGCCCTGGTGTTAAAAATTGGCCCTATGTTGTGGGGTCTCGGATTTCACATAGAGATAAAGAAGGAAATCTTTAAAAATCTTCTTGTCCCAAACCGTAAGGGCTAGAGCTTTCATATTTGGCATGTAGCATCATCTAGTGGCCCTCTACCAAAATACTTCAAATAATGGCCCTAGTGTGGATACTGGCCCTATGTTGTGGGGTCTCGGATTTCACATAGAGATAAAGAAGGAAATCTTTAAAAATCTTCTTGTTCCAAACCGTAAGGGCTATAGCTTTCATATTTGGCATGTAGCATCATCTAGTGACTCTCTACCAAAATACTTCAAATTCTGGTCCTGGTGTGGAAAATTGGCCCTATGTTGTGGGGTCTCGGATTTCACATAGAGATAAAGAAGGAAATCTTTAAAAATCTTCTTGTCCCAAACCGTAAGGGCTAGAGCTTTCATATTTGGCATGTAGCATCATCTAGTGGCCCTCTACCAAAATACTTCAAATAATGGCCCTAGTGTGGATATTGGCCCTATGTTGTGGGGTCTCGGATTTCACATAGAGATAAAGAAGGAAATCTTTAAAAATCTTCTTGTTCCAAACCGTAAGGGTTATAGCTTTCATATTTGGCATGTAGCATCATCTAGTGACTCTCTACCAAAATACTTCAAATTCTGGTCCTGGTGTGGAAAATTGGCCCTATGTTGTGGGGTCTCGGATTTCACATAGAGATAAAGAAGGAAATCTTTAAAAATCTTCTTGTCCCAAACCGTAAGGGCTAGAGCTTTCATATTTGGCATGTAGCATCATCTAGTGGCCCTCTACCAAAACACTTAAAATTATGGCCCTGGTGTGAAAATTAGCCATATTTTGTTGGTCTTGGATTTCACAGATAAAGAGGGAAATCTTTAAAATCTTCTTGTCCCAAACCGTAAGGGCTAGAGCTTTCATATTTGGCATGTAGCATTATGGTGTTGCGTCTTCTTGCAAGTGGTTGTGGGAAAGAGGTTGATCACCATTATATCTTGAAAAGAGTCAACTCAATACTGATCTGCTAAAATATTAATTAATTTCTTGAGTATCTCTGCAACAATTACAGTAAACTTTGCTTATTACTATATTGCTTAATACGATATATTGCTTATAATGACGTTAATCCCTTGGTCCCAACAGGGTCTCCTTTTATAAGAATATACATCAGTTAAAACGATATTCAGATAAAACGATATGATTTCTTCGGTCCCCTGAGTATCATTATAAGTGGAACCCTATTTTGGGCTGTCGCAGATGTCAACCCGTACCAGGTATGTGCCACTATTGGGAAACACTGAGTCTTTTAACTGCTTTCTGCAATTATTGTCTAATTGTTGTCAACTTTTCATTTGCCTGTCTATATTATTCTTCAGAGGCGTCAAAACAAGCGATTGTGTGAAAATTGCCTAATGCATCAGTTGTGACTCGTACAGCAGTAATTCATGTCCTGTAAATATTTTTTCTCATTATATTGTTAGGTTTTTGATTGTTAAACTTTTCACATCCATATTCTATCAGTGGCTCTTTCAATAATAAAGTTAGCCTTTTATGATACTGACTTTCAACTTGTTTTCATCCAGTCTACCTGAACTCCCATTTCATTGCCCAAGAGAATGGAAAAAGGAATTGAGTACAACGATATAAATGCCCACAAAGTTCTAATAAATTGCTTGGACTATTACCAGACAAAAACATTTAGACTATGCTCCTAATCACCGAATTATAAAACACAGTAAACGCCGCTTATAACGATATCGCTTTATACGATATACCGCTTATAACGAAGTTGGTTTGAGGTCCCAATGGAGTAATTTTCTTATAATAAGCATTATTACGATATTTGGATATAACGATATATTTGCTTCGGTCTGTTGTGTATCGTTATAACCGGAGTTTACTGTATTTCAATTTCCTATCAAATGGAGACTTTCTGATTCAGTTGTTTCAAAAAAGCTTATATTTATAAAACACACAGAAAAGTCGATTCTTTTTTGACCATCGTTGACTCAAACACCGCATCATGGAACTCCTTTAAACCATACACAAATGTTAATACCTTTGTAAAACATTGCAGTATACAAGAAACATAACTACCTTCATTACCTATGAGAAAACATGGGTAGTGGTTAGTACATGCAATGTGTTATCTAGGCTTGAAAGACTCAACTTAAGGATGAGGTGAACTTATGTGATCAATGACTGTCCGTCATACATTGTCTTTGAGGTTTGGAAACAAATGTAGGCTAACCAACACATTCTGACCATAATTAAGAGATATAGTAAAACATCTATTAAGCGACCACTCAAGGGACTGCCAAAATTGGTCACTTTAGAAAATGGTCCCTTAATGCAACAAAAACTTATTCAGATTACATGGAGTGGCAACATTTCTTGCACTCAAATAATACCTTACTTTTAAGAAAAGCCCTTGTTGGTAATACTCATTAAAATACTCTCACTAAGACGATTGTAATAAGCACTAACAACATAGGATTTAGCTCAGCATAAAGGCTTTAATCCATGGGGCATTCAATTCCAGCTAGTCTTATATATTTCAACAGAGACATTGGAATTCCTATCGCTTAATAAAAGTGTTGGCTTAATAAACGTAGTCGCTTAGCTAAGCAAGATCAACTGTATTGCCCTTTGACAAATTGGAATTCATGAACAACTCTGGTTTCCATGTCAACTGCTGAAAAAAAAAAAATCAACCCAAACACAAAGCCTACAACTTAATTGGCAACAGTAGCACTCTACCAAAGTACATCGAATTGTGACCTTAGGGAAAAAAAAGTGCTTTGTTGTTGGATCCCAGTTTCCACATCCAAATAAAAGATCTTTTAAAATCTTCTTTCATCCAAACATTAACCCTAGAACTTTCATATTCAGCATGGACTAGTGGATAGTTATGCTCCCGTAAGGGCGAGCATATAGTCGCCACTTCGTCTGTCTGTCTGTCCGTCCGAAGCGATTTCTCAACAACCACTTGACGGCTCTTGTTTGCTAATAGCATTTACCAAATTTCTTCATTGGAATCACAAAAAGTCCTTTGTAGTCACAATGTGGGATCAAATATGTAAAGAGCGTATTCTTGGAATCCTCCTGTTCCATATTGTATGGCCCACAACATACATTTGGCATGTGATTCTGTCTGAAAACCCATTATCAGCTCACCTGAGCATAACATACTCATGGTTAGCTTTTATGTATCCTTAAATATGCGTCGCCAAAATACCACTGTTTATTATATAAGTATCATAATTCGAGCATAACTTGATCCATCGCCCAGAATGTTTGTAAGGTTGTGAACATGAACATGAACACACTCAGCAACCACAATTCTGGCTCAGTCATACTCAAAATTTCCCTGGATGTTCATAATGACCTAAGGACAAATCTGATCAAAATGGGGACAAGCTAAAAGCATCAAAATATGGGATCTTGATGACAATTCCATTGTTTACACTCTAGGGCCTATAATTTCGACTATCATTTTCTTACCTGATCTGATTGTTGGTATTGTCGTATGGATGAATCATTTTCAAAACTAAGACATTCCAGCAAAAAACAAGAGGTAAGTGGCCATAACAATGACAGCTGAGTTGCATTTCAGGTGAGCGATTTAGGACCATCATGGTCCTCTTGTTTACATAAGTGAACGCATCTTTATCGTGTTTACATGTCAGCTTGGGTGACTAGCTAGAGTCAGTTCCATGAACGCAAAGCAAACTCCAGAGTAACAAGGGAACATTTATGCGATTATTTATTAGGAAAATCGCAGAACAAGTTAGGTATTGCAGCCAGCAAGCAAAACTGGAATAGGAAAGTTACAATGAAGCGTCTATGTTATAACTTTGAAGTATCTTTCCCATAACTTGATATGATTTACTGGTTTTCGCTTTGGAAAAACAGGGAAAAAGATTGAAGCATGAATTCAAGCAAAAAGAAAAAACGTGAAAGGCTGCAGCATTAGAAAAGTATCTAATTGGAGAGGTCATCAGACCTTTCCAACAGTGGTGAGTTTAAAAGGCAGACTGCCTCAGAAATTGCTGCCTAACTCCACATTTTTTGCAAATTTGTTCTGATACACAGTCTGTTTCGTCATGGTTTTATAAATAAACCGAAATAAAAACACTGAAACAGGAAATAGACATGGTTTGCTTTTATATGACGGATTTCAAAAAAGATTTGTTTATTGATTTGATTGCAAATGACATTTCCAGTAGTTGTAATTTTTCATTAAACAAATAAAGCTAAGCGAAAAAAAAATCGTTAAGAAAAGAGAACACCGCAGGAAAAGATCACACGACTTGAAAACGCGGGAAGAAGGTCACGTGTCTGTCATGTAATGCATAAATAGTCTGGTACCCTGCCGTGCTACAAGAGTAATATCAAAGTACTGAAAATACTGACAGACTAGCGAATTTGATTGACTGATTGTATGGTGTTTAACCCTATTTTCAACATTCTTTCAGTTATATAGCGGCAGCCAGTGCACATATCCATGCTTTCCTGGAGTATCTTTTACCAGTACTCCGCACAATATTCTTTCCAAGCCACTGGCTGCTTTCCCACATAACCACCGTCGAAACTTGAGAGAGGAATGAATCCTGTCGCAATGACTATCATCAATCCTCGGAAAGAAATTAGCCGAGCCGAGGATCGAACCAGCGATCTCCTGTTCTCATGTCCTGTATACTACCGACTGAGTTACCGGGGCTATGCATGCTATTGGTTGACTATCATCCAGTTTAAGTTTAACCCTTAACTTGCTAGAAAAATTAAATGTAACTTTCAAGCCAATAGTAAACACCTGAATATTGCTATTTCGAAGTTACATTTTGGAGAAAATATATCCTCTTATCGGACAGTGTAGATCCAAGAAAAGACTGCTGTTCTGTGCAGTCTGATCTTGATACACACTGTCCACAAAAGGTCAAGCATGGATAGGTGCACTGGCCTACATGATACCACCAAAATAATGTTGAAAACGGCGTTAAACACCACACATAAATAAGTCAATATCCAATTGTGCAAGATGTAGTGAACTATTTAACTCTTTACGAAACGAGATTCAAAGCTGTTACATACCATCAATTCAAGGTGGATGAATTGATGAAACCTGAGTCCAAAAAGGCAGAAAACAATGTGGGAAAAGGAGAAAATGCTGGTTACCAGGGATTCTTCCCAAGTGTCATTAAAACTCCGGATTGTGTGGTAAAGGGTTAATATTCTAAACGTAAAATAACAGTTTAACATAACAGTTTAACTGTACACAATGATCTAAATAATGAATGACTGAAGGAATGATAAGGGTTCCCTGTCTAGTGAGAGTTAATGCAGCTGGGATTTGCTGCAAGTTACCTAGGTGTATCTATTTTTAGATTCATTCATAATGCTACAGTGGTGTAGGAATAACTGATAATAGCCTGCTTTGCATCGGTCACTTAATTTACATATAAGCAAAGATCTTGTACTTTATAAATTCAGTCTATTACTTTGTAAGAAGACATGTTCAAATTGGAGTGGTAGAGATTTAGTGGTTTTTGTCAAAATTGTCATATATAACAGAATTAGGATTTCTAATAGAAAGAAGTATTTTACTGTGAGGCAGTATTTGGCAACTGTGGGTTTTTTTGTTTACTTTGACTCTGGGTCTATCATGATGCCTGTAGACTAGCTTCGCTAGTCTAATAACGTAGTGGTAGGGGCAGGTAATCCAGACTAATGCATAAGAGGTTTCTACCTTCTACATAGTCTGGATTACCTGCCCCTACCACTACGTTATAGGGTCAGGCAAAGCGCAATAATGGCGGCCTCCATGGCGACCCCAAGCTTAACATTAAATGCTTTCCTGTTTTTCTCAATTTCATGTGATCCAGTTTGATCAATGAATAAAATGAGATCAATTTTGTTCAAAATATACATTACTGAATCTAAAACGTGCTTTTAGGATACGGTTTAAATATAAATTTGACTATGAATCATTTTAAAAGTAGCCCTGTTTTCGGACGTCATATCGGTCCATTGAAATTTCGGATACTTAAAGCATTTCTGATACGTAGTTTTTCCCGCTAAATAAGAACGACAATTGAAAAAAACTAATTGTCATTACTTTTTTGCAACCGATCTTTTTTTCAATTCAGTCTCTAGTAGGATTTGATCAAGTGAAATAATAATAATCTGTTACTTCTGCACATTACAAACAGGGGCCGCCATTATAGCGCCTTGCCTGACGTACTTTTCAAGTACGGCGGGGTACCAGACTACCTTCTACACAGCGGCAACCATCTAATGCTTTACTTGTTTGTTTACATGTACCAAAATATATTGAAATTAAAAGCCAATACATTATTTGAAAACATTGATGCTGACCTCTCCTGGCTTCTTTTTTAAAGAAGCTAACTTCTTTATTCCTTATTCCGGGGACTTCATAAACTTGACTGATTAACAGAAGGTATTGATGTGTGATTAGGTAGTAAGTAGACGATATACCTTTGCTAGATTTTATATCGTTGCTTGCTCTATAATTCTATAATAGTTAGTTTTTATAAAAAGACGATGAAAAAATGTCGGTTTTTTTTTTTTTTGCTCAGTTGCCTGCTAGATCTATCCCGTTGACTGTTTTTTTTTTTTTAAGCAACGTGAGAAAAAGAAATTACATGAAATGACTTTAAAGGGTGGGTGGGGGCTATTCATATTTTTATCATAAAACATTTTTCTTTAAATTTAAAAATTTATCACTGAGGTTAGTACCGGAATATCTGACAAACCATCTACAAATAAGAAAGAGAAATGTAAATAAAAAAGGATGACATTTTGTTAATGGGATACGCAGTCCCTTAAGGTATTAATAGAGTTCACGCCAGAATTTCGCAAGTGATTATGGGAATGTTGCACGATTAACAAAACGCATCGTTTATGTGCGGATCGTATTCAAATAAGTATGATGACAAGTGCGAATCCAGGACTTTGGGTTACGTGGTGTAAATTTATACTAATTCAAAATTATCAACGATGAGTGTTGATCTCTGAGTGATTTTTCCAGATTTTCCAGATATAAAAATGCTGCTTTGAACCAAAAAAGAACAGAACTGTGGCGATTTCTGAAAAGGTAAAAAAGGCAGTAAGTGGTTGTTACTCACTGTCAAGAACAGTATGGCTCTTGTTCGTTTTAATGTTTTAGGCGAGTGAAGCTTGTGATTATTAATCTTGATGCTGAAGTTCACGAGTGTAGCGTTTGGAAATACCCTTTCGATACCACACTTTCATGTAAAGGACACTGATATCGGACAAATCAGGTTCTGCATAAAAACGATCTTTGGAAAAAGTAGATGACCAATAACAGACGAAGTATCTATAAACACACTAACATGCGATTCTCGTGCTTCGTCATGCTAGACGACTTGGCCGATAGACCCGAACTATTCGCATACCTCGGGTGATCTGGTGATCAAATCCCTCGACTGCATCACGTAGCTTGATATGCACCTACACGGTACATTTCGTACGTCGCCGGAAGCACACAGTTGTACTGTTTTTGAAATTGTATGGCTCATCTTAAAAACGAAAGCATGAGTCAATTTTCTATAGATATCCTTCTAGGAATATTTTAGTCGGCAAACAGTTTGTACATTCAATTTTTATCAATTCCGTTGGGGACTTTCATCGACAGGTCGATAGATGCAAACAACTTCACCGTGGTTGTTCATGTCGTTGCTAAGCGATTTGCAAGCCATGTTTAAGGTCATGTGACTGGCAGTTCAAAATGGAAGCCTCCTTTACACGGACGAGGTAAGATATTGGTACGGAATCGGCCGAGTTGTGACGAGTGAGACCCGAACGTTACTTAAAACACAATAGTAGTCCGTGTACACGAGTATGTTCTACACACGGTACATGACTGGTAAAAAAAAAAATCCGGTCAATTGTATTTGTGAGTTAGATAACACCCGTATTTTACCATCATTATAGGTATATGATAATTTTGAATATCTATATTTCAGTATCGAATGTAAATGGTGTATTCATTTATTTTCAATACAGTGCAAGTGCAGGACAGTTGAAAATTTATCAGTTTCATTGTTTATATATTAGTCATATCAATGAAGGTCAAATTGCAGAGATGAGCAATCAGTCGTGTGTGTGCACATCGGCGACGTCGATAAATGCGAAACAACACAAGTTTGTTGGTATCAAGTTATGGGATATTATCCCACTCCTCTAGTGAGGCTGCACGCAAACCATTGACATTGGCAGGTTTATATGCATGTCGTCGCCTGTCAAGGTTGTACAGATGTTCAATGGTGTTTAGATATGGGCTTTTTGACGGCCTGTTCTGAATAAAATCAACATTTTCAAAATTTGAAAGTAAAACACTACTTCTGATTTGCTAAACCAAATGGTTTAGCCGATTAGAAGTGTTACTTTCAAATCTAGAAAATTCAGCAGAATAAGACTGAGAAAGTTCTTAGGAATGGTAAGTAAATAGAGATCCTGATCTGTCCATCTGTCTCAATAGTATGCCATGCAAATTTCCATTTGTGTTTAAAGCCAAGCCAAGACAGGTGGTTCAGTCTATTAAATACAAGGCTTGAAAGCCAGGGTTGCTGATGTAATTCACAGCTCTGCCTATTTCTTTCAGACAATTGATGATAGTCATGGGAAGAGGATTCAGCCCCTCTCACTGCTGTATATTTTTTCAACTATGTTTATGTGGTAAAGTAGCCAGTGGCTTGGAAAGTACTAGTTAAACCAATTCTAGGACTTTGCAACATAACTGAAATAATGTTGAAAATAGTGTTAAACCATAGAAGCAAGTTTTGGTCCAAATTTACTGAAAATTGTTGGACCAAATTTTTGTCTAGACAATCTTTTTGACTTTACAATACTGATAGGTCCATTTGTATACATGTCAAAAGCAGTATAAGCATGGAAAATCCTAAAAAGGATACCAACCAGGTTACCTTCCCGCCCAATGTCAATGAAACTTGGTCAAAATGTTAGATTTCACTAGGGTAGCTTTGGCTTTAAATTGAAATTGGGCAGAATATTTGTAATTTTAAACCAACGTTTCCCTAAAACACAGTGAAATCTAACATTGAAATTGGGCAGAATATTTAAGTCCAGCCCATGTAGCACAGTCGGTAGCGTACAGGACTTGAGAGCAGGGGGTCGCTGGTTCCATCCCCGGCTGGGCCAATTTCTTTCCAAGGATTGATGATAGTCAATGCGACAGGATTCATTCCTCTCTCACCACTGATCATTGTTTTGACGATGGTTATGTGGGAAAGCAGCAGGTGGCTTGGAAAGAATATTGTGTGTAGTACTGGTCAAAGAAACTGAAGGAAAGCATGGATAGGTGCAGAGGCTGCCGCAAAATAACTGAAGTAATGTTGAAAAGGGTGTTAAACATTATATATCAATCAATCAGTCAGAATATTTGCCTTGATAAATATTTCAGAAAAGTTTAAAATGAAATCATATCGGGTCAAAAAGTAGGTCACTGGGTAAAATCGTAGGAAAACCTTGTTTGCACACAGAGATAAAATTTTCAGTCGGATACTCTTGAAAATTGGTTGGAATTTTTGTCTTAATGACATCTCGTACAAGTGTGATATTAGGTTGTGTAGTATCAAAAAGTAGGTCACTTTTATGAAGCAGACAAACGTTGTGTGCACCATATAGGCCACATTTATCAGCAGTAGGCCTATTCTTTTTTGCATGCTGCTGATTTTGATTGGTTGCATGAGCCTTTACAAATTTGTTTTTCCATTCTCTTTTTAACTCTACAGACCGTCAGTGTGAGACAGTGTAGAGATATTTTTATTAGTCTGTACAAATGTGATCTAGAAGTTTCAAGCCTGTACAAATGTGATAAAAATTTTGAGCTTCTGGGCCTCTTCTTTCTTCTTCTTCACCCCTTCAGATGCCCAGGCTTTCAGTGCCTTTGGCGCTTTGATTTTCAATGTGTCCGTCGTCCGACTGCGTTATCTGTTTGCGACAGCGTGATTTTCGGACGCAAGCTCGGATCATATTATTTTCAGTATGAATTCTTCCATATATCCGTGTGCGTTGTCCGTCAATGCGACGGTCAGCTTGCGACAAAAAAAGTTCGCTATATGCATCGTTCTTTTTCATCGCAACAGACCATCGGACGGCATTTCAAGCGAAATTCGGTTGTCTTGCAATTACTGACTCTCTTCTAGTCGGCTTCAACACATTCAAAAACGACGGCATATTAGGCTGTGTTCAGTCTAAAGTAACATGGAAAGTCTCCGTTAATTAATTCTATTTACTAGATAGTAAATATTACTAAATGATAGTATACATGTGCCATAGTCGATTCTATTCCTTATGATACCTCTCGCCCACCATCTGTTTTTTCGTTTTTGTTTCCTATGTCTAAAATATATGGCACAAGCAATTAACAACAAGCTTTGTTCTGTTTCATCTGACATGTTTGCTGTTCAGAATCGAGTTTCTAAAAACTGATCGCGTGCTCGGACCGTATATATGGAAATGGGGTTTCGATGCCGATAAACGGATACTCTAATCGCCGACGGACGACGCAATCGGATAACAGACACATTTTTATCAAAATTTCTTTTAAAAACACCGATAAATATCAGTACATATGAGCTGTACTCTGTGAAAAGGTGGCTTGATGCATCTGCGAAAAGTATCGACCCAGGTCTGCCTGCGCAATCCGCAGAATTTTCTGTATGTCAAAGGACCAGTTTACCTCATGACAAAAATGACTTTTTAGATCCATAGTCACATAATGACTTGCTTAGTATCATGCATCACGGAGATACATTAACACCCCCCCCCCCCCTTTTTGACAGAGCATGGCTCATATAGTTTTCTTTGCAATCGTATAGAATGTGTACGGTGTACCTATGTGGTCGTTTGATAATAGGATGGTCGATTTGCCTTAGGTAACTTCGTCTATGTTTTTTTTTTTAATCACATCAGACATGAAGTCATTGTAGTTTTTGAATACAGGGTCCGTATTCACCAACCATTCTTAAGAACGTTCTTAGACTTATTCTTCAAGATTTTCCAAGTTTGAAAGTAACACAACTTCTGACTGGCTAAACCAAATGGTTTAGCCAATCAGAAGGTGTGTTACTTTCAAATTTGGAAAATTTTGGAGAACAAGACCAAGAATATTCTTAAGAATGGTTGGTGAATACGGACCCAGATCCTTGTAATCGACTCTTGCTATTGATCATGTGGCATTTCCAGAACTCGTTGTGAAACTCTGACTTGAAATCTAAAAATACCTTAAGAGGCTACGTAGCCCATTGAGGAAAAATATTCTTTTTATTTCTTCGTTACTGGCGAGATGCTAGCTATCGCCTAACTTAATTCAATGATAAATTATTCTTGAAGTTTGGTGAGATCATATTAATATTGGCATGAACCATTCGAAATACATTCATTCTAAAAGCTTATTAAAGTTTGAACGCTCAAACTTTGGGCATATTTCTGTAAGTAATTACGACCGAGTGAAAAGAATGAAATCGATAAGGGCGGTACTGACATTTTGTAATTTCGATAATAATTATGTTGTCATATTACAACTCCCCCTTTTCATTAAATTCGATAAAAGACTGACTTGATATTTTTTACTAATTTAAATGATCGCCTTTCTTGTCAGTGTGTCGTTATGGTGGTGATGGTACGGGAATGCACTGTCAACGTCGCAATATACCTAATTGTTATACAAAATACGTGTCAGTTTACGATAAAAGGTACCCGGAAGAGATATGAGTTTTAAATTCTAATTGCCTTCTTCACACACATGAACAGACATGTTATGGAATTTTAGAAAAAGAGAACACGTTAACCCTTTTGGCCGCTAAGCACGACTCGCTGACCTTTTGCGGCCAGCGTAGATCAAGATCAGACTGCACAGAATGTGCAGTATGATCTTGGATCTACATTGTCCGATAAAGAGATATCTCTCCTCCAAAAAATACCTTTGACGTAGGAAAAATGGGGTTTTTACTATCGGCTTGAAAGTTTCATTTCTTTTATTCAGCAGGGTAAGGGTTAATGTCCCCTGTGGACAGGTAAATTAACTTTCCAACGACGGTAGGAAGGATAATACAGGTGAGCCATGCTCCATGAAAAGGATGCTTAATGCATCTGCAAAAAGTATCGATCCAGACCAGCCTGCGCAGCCGTAACCTTTTGCTATCGGTCAATTTTCCAAATGTCAAAGGACCAGTCTATCTCAGGATTCCGCTGGTTGCTAAACAAGGTGGATTTTATGGATCCCTCATTATGAGATGTCTTGCTGTGGACAATGTATAACGTAGATGCATTAAGCTCCCTTTTTACAGAGCATGACTCAGGTATCAGTCTACACTCCTGCAGCAGACGGCATTTGATATCGTCTTTGGAGAGGGGGCATTTATTTTGTAATAAATTGTAATAAATGTCATTTTATCACAGTGTTGTATTGACCTCCCATGCGTTTACATTTACCAGTGTGATTATATTTGCCATCTGCAAATGGTCTAAATAGGGGTCATAATTTTGTCACCCATAGAGTCCAGTACAGTATTAATAACACACAAGAAAAGTGTAGGCTGGTGCAGTGGCGGAGTTACCGTTGAAAGTACAATACTGTACTAATAAATTTCCAAGTATATGACGTCCAGCTGTATATGACGTCAAACGGTCCTTGGACCGTATTCACCAACCATTTTTCAAAACATTCTTCGTCCTATTCTTCAGAACTTTCTATATTTTGAAAATAACACAACTTCTGACTGGCTAAACCATTTTGCTTAGCCAATCAGAAGTTTTGTTACTTTCAAATTTAGAAAATATTGACGAATAAGACAAAGCATGTTACTAAAAATGATTGGTGAGTACGGGCCCAGGCTGATTTTTAAGCCGAGCCTAGTAGCTCAGTTAGTAAGCTTGAATCAAAGCTCCAGGGCTACTTTTCACTAAACTGCGTAGATGTCAGCAAATTATTTGGGACTGTATATACATACCCACGTACGATCCCTGCTTTACCCAAAGGTATGACCTAGCGTAAAGCTATGGAAATATTTACTTGAATCGTAAAGTTATGCACTTTAGTGAAACTTGTTTCCAGACTGGATGCTTGCTTATCTACACTGCGTACGCAAATTTCGTGCATACGCAGTGTAAAGAAAGGCAGTCCAGAAACGCATTGGTACACTTGCCACAGAGATATGACTGAAACACTGTTGGAAACAGCGTTTATCGCCAAATAGACAAATCCTGTTTTTGTAAGACTTTGGAACATGTACGTTTGAGACATGCTCTGTGAAAAAGGGGCTTGATGCATCTCCGTGATCTATGATACCAAGCAAGTCATCTCATAATGATGGATCCATAATAACCATTTTGAGTAACAACCGACCGAATACCTAAGTATGCTGGTCCTTTGACATTCAGGAAATTGACCGATAGCAAAAAGTTTCGACCCAGGTCAGCCTGTGCGGACTGTGCAGGCTGACGTGGGTTGGTACATTTTGGCTCTTTTTTTGCAGATGCATTAAGCTCCCCTTTCACAGAGCATGGCTCATATCATTTTACAGGACTTAGAGAGTTGAATTTCCTAGCAGCCATGGCAAAACGAATGGAAAACTAACGGAAACACTGGTAACAAAAAGATCGTTGCATGCAGTCAATCGTTTCCTCCCAGTGTTTCCAAAAAAGGTAAATTACCTTCTATTTAAATAATGTTTTTCTCCCTGTCACTTTTACTTGTTAGAAGTTAGTCTCAAAAACATTGTAACTTAATAGTTTATCTAAAAATATCCTGTCGGATATATGAGTAATCCATATTGCAGACAATATGTTGCTTTTCGTTTGTTTCTTGATTTTTAGATTTTAAAATACTTTTTAAACCCCGATAATGATGAGATTTGTCTACCAGTTTCGTTGCACATCTTTTCTTATTATACATGATATAGAGGCAGTCGCCAGTGTGCTGTTTTTAGCAACGGTGTCCGATGATCAACCAATGAAAATTTCGGTATTCTGTAATAGACCAATAGAGTTTCAGTGGCCTATGGTAAAACAAAAGCCGATAAATTTAAAACAAGATGATTAGTAACTATGTTTTTTTTTTTTTACTTTAATTAGAAAGTATACGTCATGATGATAAATGTACATAAAGAAATAATTAGGACAAGGAATGTGTAATTACCAAATAACCGCTCTTGTTTTCGGTGTAATATAGCCGTTACGATTTTTGAAAAAAAATCTAATTTAGACTTGTTCATATCAGATTTCGTGACGTCATCGGACCAATCTGTGATGTCATTTTTTGAAGCATCCCACCCACTGTTTCCAAATGAGACCAAACACAGATTTTCCAGCTACATCAATTGTAAAAGCTTATGATCTTTGCCTAGAGCTAAAGTTCTCTTTCGTTTTAGATTCAATATGTGGAAGTCCACTACGCTAGCATTGTTTTCTTCCAAGAATGTATAGCATTACTCCTGCCAACGCAGTGAGCAGGTGTTATATATATATATATATATATACACACACACACACACACACACACACACACACACACACATACATGTGTACGGTGTCAAATGCGGACTTGTGTACAAACCTCCCAAATGGGGACTCCTGCTAGACTGCTTTTTCAGGACTTATTTGTGCAGTTTTGTATAAATCCTGCTCTTTTATTTTAATTATTAATGGTTTAGACCATGACATATGAAAATTACGAAATGTGTATAACACTATACAAATGGGGACACACACGATTTCACACACAATATGAAAATAAGTTAAGGAAATGGGGACATAGATTGTAATGTAAAGAAACAATGAATGGAATGGGCTGGAACTCGCGGTGTCATTATATTGAGGAAAATGACGCATCATTTGAAAAATTTCCATTCATTTCGTAAAAAATCTGTATGTCATATGTGGATTTTCTTTTTTAAATCAAGGTCCACATTCTTTGTTCTGGAAAGGACTGGACAAGGTTGGAACAACACAATTAAGACTGGATTTTGCATTGAATACTCAGGAATTATCTAAATATTTCTTCTTTGAAAATTGCTTTTTTTTTTTCAGCGCTAATCGGTAAATGGAAATTCATTTCGTTTACCTTGGTTTTGACTCAAAAGTAAGGCTTTTTTTTTTCAAATACATGTACCAAAAAACGAGAAGTTCGAAAACGACCGGACAAAAAGGAAGCACAAGAAACATTTGACACACCGTACAACATAAATGCTTATGACTGTCGAAGTAACTCAGAATTAAGCTTTTTAATCCTTTCCCAAAGAGACCCTTGTTTTTACGTGGCTGCAGTACAAGTCTTTTGAAAGCACTGTTGTTAGAAGGAGAAATTGCTCGTAACAAGCAAATCCTCCTTTTCTCTCCGTGTTTTTCACCCCTTCAGAGAACTTTGTGCCATTTTCATTAAATTCAAAATTGTCGACTGCTAACTCTTTCAGTTTGGAAGAGTCTAAAATTCTCGTTTGGGAAAGGGTTAAACAAAAACCCTAACATAAAATAGGTGACTACTCGTAAATTATTTTTACTACTATATCAGTCATACGGTTGTTTTTGGCAGGGAATTTTTCTAAATTGTTTACAAGTCTTCAGTATCATTGTCTTAGATAAAGTTAGAGGAAATGAATAAGGTGAAAAAAAGATAAATAAATAGAAGGAAGAAAGTGGATAAATTAAAGATAAATTAAAGATTAGAATGTATAGTACTATCAAAACATACAGTGAAGTGGAGACTGTTTAACTTGTTCTTTGTGCTTTGACAGTCGAGCTTCTGGTGTCAGTACGCCATATCGCCTGAGAAGATCAGTCATTGTCTGATTGCATAGCTATATCTAATTCAAACTTACGTAAATGTGAACTCTTAACCGTCCAGTAGTACTGAAATATCAATGTGTAATACATATCGACGCCTGGAACAATACAACTACTGTATATTATATATATATGGATGAATCAAAAATTACACATACCTACCAAAATTAAGAGAGCCCTACAAACTCAATCGGTAACGTCGTGTCGCTGGTTCGGATCCTGGCTTGGCCAATATCCTCTCTGAAACTTGACGTCGTTTTCCCGTTTTCCTACAACGTTTTCAAAAGCCTATAGTCTTTTTCAAAGTTGTTATAGGGTCAGAAATATGTGGTAAAAAAAAAAAAAGGAGAGGAAATTGGTTACCGACATCTGCTCCTTTCCCTACAATGTTTTCAAAAGCTGGTTCTTTTTCAAAGGGTCATGGTTATGTGGTAAAGAAATAACCTTTTTTCAAACATGGAAATCTTACGCTAGTTCCTATTGAAAGCACTCACAGACAACACACTTAACAGTGGTCTGTTAGGAGTAGTTCTAAGAGAGTTGAGAAATGGTGGGGGGATGCTAGTTATTAGCATTATCTCCTTTTCCCACGCTGAATAATAGTCTACACAAAAATAGAAGAACTTCAGGGTGTGTCACTGTTCTGTCACTGTATTCATGTTTATTGTAACATAAAATTGTACTGGAGGCATGTATAGCATCAACAAACAATGAACTGACGATAGTATGTTTGGCAAGCTTCATTTATCTCCCACCAATGTTAACATGTTCTGTAGCACCAGCCCCGTAATTTAGCTGACAAATTGTTGAACGTAGCGTTAAGTCCATACAACATTTGAAAATATTATGTTCTGTATCAAACAGATTGCTACTAGTGTTACACCAACTTTACTATATTACGATTCTTTGTAATTCTCCTCCCTCAAACGTGTTCCATTATGATCGAAATTATGTTTAGAAAGATTTAACATCTTACATGGCTGTGTTCTATAATTTGGTTAGACTCCAAACAAGAGCGGATTATGCTCCCCGAAAAGATCTCTTTTTCACGAAAGTGAAGGCGGCTGGGTAATGGATGGTTACGGGAGAGTGGGGGGGGGGGGGGGGGGGGGAGTTGTTAAACAGTCTACTTGTGTTTGGTCCCATCTGCCAAACTTCATTTGCCAGTGTTACTATGGACTTCTTATAAATAGGATAGAATGAAATTATGGGCCGGGGCTTTCGATCAGCTTCATATATCTTGAATAGTCTTAAAGAGACTGGGAAATGTTTAATTTGAGAGTCCAAAAAACAAAACATGAAGTAAAAGACAAAGACATCAAGCACCCTTAGGTGACATTTTTTCTTTTCAAATTCCTATTCCAATTTCTGTACTTCCATTTTTATTTTCTTTTGTATGTTTTCAAATGTTTTTTCCTCCACAATGGTTATGTGGGAAATCAGCCAGTGGCTTGGAATATTGTGTGGAGGACTGGTTTAAATAACTCCAGGAAAGCATGGATAGGTGCACTGGCCGTCGCGATATAACTGAAACACTGTTGAATGTCCTTTTTTCACAAATTTAGTTTCCATGCTTATATATCAACATATGACTCAATTCATTGTATGTATATGTGCTGTGAAAATGTAAGATTTGTATACGTCAAAAAATAAATGTCAGTTAAGTTCAGTTCTTTAACCCTTTACCAAACGATGAAATTTTAGACTGGTCAAAATTGAAAGCACTTGCAGATGACAAAATATAGGTTACTCAAAAATTGAAATTTGTTTCCAGCAGGATAGAAAACATTGTTGGAAAAGGAGAAAATGCTGGTTACCAGCATTTTCTCCTTTTCCCACAATGTTTTCAAAAGGCTTCTATCTCAGTGTCGTAAAAACCAGGGATTGTTTGGTAAAGGGTTAATTGCGTCCTTTAAAATTGTCTGTCGATTATGAAAGTGTCGTTTGTGAAATATGCGTGGATTTTTTTTGTCCAAATAAATTATGTGCTTCAATAAATGAGCAATGAGAGATCTGTAACATGCTGAATTGGATGAACTGCAAATTGCACAGAGGCATAAGTGCATATACTAGTAATATGCATGGATTTCTTTTGTCCAAATAAATTATGTGATTCAATAAATGAGATATGAAAGATCTGTAACATGCTGAATTGGATGTTCTGCAAATTGTAAATTGGTTCTGTACTTACCAACCACTGTCAAGACCATTCTTTGTCTTTTTCTTCAAGAGTTTTTAAATTTTGAAAATAACACAACTTCTGATTGTCCTTCCGCCATGGTTTAGCCAATCAGAATTTGTGTTACTTCAAAATGCTTCGAAATATAGAATGATCTGAAGAACAAGACTAAGAACATTCTTAAGAATGGTTGGTGAAAACAGAACAGGTTTTACTTTCTTTCATTTTATTTAGTTTCCCATCCTCTTTCCAATTCTTTAATTCGACTATAAAAGGAAAGGTGATTTTTGTATAATAAGAACACAAATATTAATGTACAAGGCGGGACATGAGGCGAGGATGATATAGCGTACGAGAGAACCGACATTCTATGCAATTGATGTGTCCGAGCGCACGAGAGAGAGAGAGAGAGAGAGAGTAGAGTAGAGAGAGAGAGGCGGGGATCTGTGAAACTAGAAAATTCATGAAATTCCTAAAAAAAAAAAAAAAAAAAAAATCAGGAAATACGTAAAATGACTGTTTCACCTAGAAATTTCAGAAAATGCCCGATTTTTTTTTTTTTTTCACAGGAATTTCGTGAAATGGCTGGAAAAACTGTCAGTCATTTCATGAAATTCCTGAAACACCCCAGCTTCACAATATTATCGCATTTTATCAATTTGCCTGTTGGTATCTGTAAACTCAAATTTATTAGTTTTGGTGTATTTTGATGACTAAATACATTTTACTCTTTATCAGATGACAAAATTTTACAATTGGTCGAAAATGACTGCTTTTGCACACAATTAAAAGTATGACTGATTTACATTAACTCTTTCCTAGCATAGTTTTCTTTTCCACCAGTTTTACAATTGTTTCTTTCCCATTTAATCTCAATGGTATTTATCGAAATGGGGACGTCCCCAGTTGATGTGCGTCCCCACTTGGAAGGTACTTTACACATGTGTGTCCCCAAATGACACCTTTCACATGAACACGCACGCAGGCACGCACATACACAAAAGTGACATTGTCACATCTATGTCGCGCTCACTGCAAGCGGGCTCGACATAACTATTTCAGTTCTTATATAGAACTTCTTAAGTTTTAATGACAGAAATATGAACTTATTTAGTCAAAGATTAGCTTTCAAAAAGTGCACATTTAGATAGTTTAGTTCACATTTGTGTAAGAACCAAAGATACAAGGAAAAAAGGTTCAGAAGTATTATCGCCAATACAAGACAAGACAACATTTTAAATCGTTAAACTCATCAGAATTCGTTTTAGAGAAATTCTCAATTTCTAATCAACTGTTAAGAATTAAAGAGCTAAATTTATGCATTTAAAAGATTGTGGTGAACAAAATGAAATAGAATAAATAAATGACAGTTCTTCACATTCTTACTTTCATATTATTCTTTAAATCCCTAAAATAAACATTTTCTCGTTTGTATGTTTTTTTTCACTAAATATGGAGTCTGAATTAATTTCCACACTGTTTTCCGTATGTGTTCATTAAATAATAAATTATACCCAAGTCATTTTTTTTTATTGTTAACAGGTTTCTTGATAGAAAGGCTCATTCTGGAATAAATTCATAAACAAATTGTCTTTGAAAGTAGGATAAGAGATTGACGATATATTGATAAAGATAAACTTATTCTTACCAATGCTTTAAAGTGTAACAAAATTATAAACTTATTCAGCCTAAACTCTGGTCTCAGTATGTCCGAAGTTAGATAGTATACTTAACATGCGATACAAATAGAATTGAGAAAACAGGTTCAAACGCATCAGCTGAGAATTGAGTACTTTATCACCTTAACAAGATAGTGTTTTTATCAAATATCTTATATGTCGCTTTGTCATGTTTTTAGACGGAATCTCTCAAATTTTGAAAGGAGTGATGCCTACGACGATTCAAATATTCGGAAAATCTGGCTCAGGCTGAAGTTATAGACTTATTCCACAAGGTTTATTTCCGGGCAGACAGACGCATGGACGAGAACCAAACCTTCGCAAAAGCTCTCCAGGCCCACTGATTATCTGAACTTTTTCGAATTGATAAATTATCTTTAATATGTCCCCATTCGTTTGCTGGTTAGTTTGTGACATAGAGGAAGCTCAAAATAATGTATAAATACCATTTTCCGGTATTTATCGAAATGGGGACGTCCCCAGTTGATGTGCGTCCCCACTTGGAAGGTACTATACAAATGTGTGTCCCCAAATAACACCTTTCACATGAACATGCACGCAGGCACGCACATACACAAAAGTAACATTGTGACATCTATGTCGCGCTCACTGCAAGCGGGCTCGACATAAACTATTTCAGTTCTTATATAGAACTTCTTAAGTTTTAATGACAGAAATATGAACTTATTTAGTCAAAGATTAGCTTTCAAAAAGTGCACATTTAGATAGTTTAGTTCACATTTGTGTAAGAACCAAAGATACAAGGAAAAAAGGTTCAGAAGTATTATCGCCAATACAAGACAAGACAACATTTTAAATCGTTAAACTCATCAGAATTCGTTTTAGAGAAATTCTCAATTTCTAATCAACTGTTAAGAATTAAAGAGCTAAATTTATGCATTTAAAAGATTGTGGTGAACAAACTGAAATAGAATAAATAAATGACAGTTCTTCACATTCTAACTTTCATATTATTCTTTAAATCCCTAAAATAAACATTTTCTCGTTTGTATGTTTTTTTCACTAAATATGGAGTCTGAATTTATTTCCACACTGTTTTCCGTATGTGTTCATTAAATAATAAATTATACCATAGTCATTTCTTTTTATTGTTAACAGGTTTCTTGATAGAAAGGCTCATTCTGGAATAAATTCATAAACAAATTGTCTTCGAAAGTAGGATAAGAGATTGACGATATATTGATAAAGATAAACTTATTCTTACCAATGCTTTAAAGTGTAACAAAATTATAAACTTATTCAGCCTAAACTCTGGTCTCAGTATGTCCCAATTTAGATAGTATACTTAACATGCGATACAAACAGAATTGAGAAAACAGGTTGAAACGCATCAGGTGAGAATTGAGTACTTTATCACCTAAACAAGATAGTGTTTTATCAAATATCTTATACGTCGCTTTGTCATGTTTTTAGACGGAATCTCTCCAAGATGCCTACGACGATTCAAATATTCAGAAAATCTGGCTCAGATTGAACTTAAGTTATACTCTCATTCCACAAGATTTATTTACAGGCAGACAGAGCCATGGACGAGAACCAAACATTCGCAAACCCCTCTGATTATCTGAACTTTTTCAAAATGATTAATTGTCTCCCCATTCGTTTGCTTGATTGTCCAATGGTTAGTTACGACATAGAGGGAACGCCAAACAACGTACAAATGCCATTTTCCGAGATTTTTCTAAATGGGGAAGTCCCTAGTTCACGTGGGTCCCCACGTTAAACTCATCAGAATTTGTTTCAGAGAAATTCTCAATTACTCATCAAATGTTGAGAATTAAATAGCTTAATTTATGCATGTAAAATATTTTGATGAACAAACAGAAATAGAATAAATAAATGAAAGTTCTTCACATTCTTACTTTCATATTTTTCTTTTAATCCCTATAATAAACATTTTCTCGTTTGTATGTTTTTCTCACTAAAGATGGAGTCTTAATTAATTTCCACACTGTTTTCCGTATGTGCTCATTAAATAATGATTATACCCAAAACATTATTTTTATTGTCAACAGGTTTCTTGATACAAAGGCTCTTTCAAGAATAAATTCATAAACAAATTATCTTTGAAAGTAGGATAAGAGACTGACGATATATTGATAAAGATAAACTTATTCTTACCAATGTTTTAAAGTTTAACAAAATTATAAATTTACTCAGCCTAAACTCTGTTTTCAGTATGTCCCAATTTGGATAGTATACTTAACATATGTGCGATAAAAATAGAATTGAGAACACAGGTTGAACCTATCAGCTGATAATTGGGTACTTTATCACCTAAACAAGATAGTGTTTTTTTAAATATCTTATACGTCGCTTTGTCATGTTTTAATTAAAACGGAATCTCTCCAATTTTGAAAGGAGTGATGCCTACGACGATTCAAATATTCGAAAAATCTGGCTCAGACTGAACTTAAGTTATAAACTTATTCCACAAGGTTTATATCCGGGCAGACACACGCATGGACGAGAACCAAACCTTCGCAAAAGCTCTCCAGGCCCTCTGATTATCTGAACTTTTTCGAATGATTAATTATCTTCAATATGTCCCCATTCGTTTGCTTGATTGTCCAACGGTTAGGTTGTGACATATAGGAAGCTCAAAATAATGTATAAATGCCATTTTCCGAGATTTTCTAAATGGGAACATCCCCAGTTAACGTGCATTCCCAATTGGAAGGTCCTATACACATGTTTGTCCCCAAATAACACCTTTCACATGAACACGCACGCAGGCACGCACATACACTAAAGTGACATTGTGACAACTTTGTCGCGCTCACTGAACCGGGCTCGACATAAACTCTTTCAGTTCCTACAGAACTACTAAAGTTTTGACGACAGAAATACGAACTTATTTAGTCAAAGATTAGCTTTCAAAAAGTGCACATTTAGATAGTTTAGTTCACATTTGTGTAAAAACTAAAGTTCTAAGGACAAAAAGTTCAAAACTATTATCGCCAATACAAGACAAGTATTAACATTTTAAACTGGAAAACTCGTCAGAATTCGTTTTAGGGAAATTCTCAATTACTCATCAATTGTTGAGATTTAATTAGTTTAATTTATGCATGTAAAAGATTTTGATGAACAAACAGAAATAGAATAAATAAATGACAGTTCTTCAAATTCTTACTTTCATGTTATTCTTTAAATCCCTAAAATGAACATTTTTTCGTTTGTATGTTTTTCTCACTAATTATAGAGTCTTAATCAATTTCCACACTGTTTTCCGTATGGGTTCATTAAATAATGATTATACCGAAATAATTTTTATTGTCAACAGGTTTCTTGATACAAAGGCTAATTCAGGAATAAATTAATAAAAAAATCAGCTTTGAAAGTAAGATAAGAGATTGACGATATATTGATAAAGATAAACTTATTCCTACCAATGTTTTTTTAGTTTAACAAATTCATAAACTTATTCAGCCTATACTCTGCCCTCAGTATTTCCCAATTTAGATAGTATACTTAACATGCAATGGAAATAGAATTTAGAAAACACGTTAAAACGCATCAGCTGAGAATTGGGTACTTTATCACCTAAACAAGATAATTTTTTTTTTTATATTAAATATCTTATACGTCGCTTTGTCATGGTTTTAGACGGAATCTCTCCAATTTTGAAAGGAGTGGTGCCTACGTCGATTCAAATTTTCGGAAAATCTGGCTCAGACTGAAGTTATAGACTTATTCCACAAGGTTCATTTCCGGGCAGACGGGCGCATGGACGAGAACCAAACCTTCGCAAAAGCTCTCCAGGCCCACTGACTATCTGAACCTTTTCGAATTGATAAATTATCTTCAGTATGTCCCCATTCATTTGCTTGATTGTCCAATGGTTAGTTTGTGACATAGAGGAAGCTCAAAATAATGTATAAATGCCATTTTCCGAGGTTTTCGAAATGGGGACGTCCTCAGTTGATGTGCGTCCCCACTTAGAAGGTCCTATACACATGTGTGTCCCCAAATGACACCTTTCATATTAAGACGCACGCAGGGACGCACATACACAAAAGTGACATTGTGACGACTATGTCGCGCTCACTGCAACCGGGCTCGACATAACTCTTTCAGTTTTTATAAAACTTCTAAAGTTTTAACGACAGAAATATGAACTTATTTAGTCAAAAGATTAGCTTTCAAAAAGTGCACATTTAGATAGTTTAGTTCACATTTGTGTAAGAACCAAAGATACAAGGAAAAAAGGTTCAGAAGTATTATCGCCAATACAAGACAAGACAACATTTTAAATCGTTAAACTCATCAGAATTCGTTTTAGAGAAATTCTCAATTTCTAATCAACTGTTAAGAATTAAAGAGCTAAATTTATGCATTTAAAAGATTGTGGTGAACAAACTGAAATAGAATAAATAAATGACAGTTCTTCACATTCTAACTTTCATATTATTCTTTAAATCCCTAAAATAAACATTTTCTCGTTTGTATGTTTTTTTCACTAAATATGGAGTCTGAATTTATTTCCACACTGTTTTCCGTATGTGTTCATTAAATAATAAATTATACCATAGTCATTTCTTTTTATTGTTAACAGGTTTCTTGATAGAAAGGCTCATTCTGGAATAAATTCATAAACAAATTGTCTTCGAAAGTAGGATAAGAGATTGACGATATATTGATAAAGATAAACTTATTCTTACCAATGCTTTAAAGTGTAACAAAATTATAAACTTATTCAGCCTAAACTCTGGTCTCAGTATGTCCCAATTTAGATACATGTAGTATACTTAACATGCGATACAAACAGAATTGAGAAAACAGGTTGAAACGCATCAGCTGAAAATTGAGTACTTTATCACCTTAACAAGATAGTGTTTTATCAACTATCTTATACGTCGCTTTGTCATGTTTTTAGACGGAATCTCTCCAAGATGCCTACGACGATTCAAATATTCAGAAAATCTGGCTCAGATTGAACTTAAGTTATACTCTTATTCCACAATATTTATTTACGGGCAGACAGAGCCATGGACGAGAACCAAACATTCGCAAACCCCTCTGATTATCTGAACTTTTCCAAAATGATTAATTGTCTCCCCATTCGTTTGCTTGATTGTCCAATGGTTAGTATGTGACATAGAGGGAGCGCCAAATAACGTACAAATGCCATTTTCCGAGATTTTTCTAAATGGGGAAGTCCCTAATTAACGTTAAACTCATCAGAATTCGTTTTAGAGAAATTCTCAATTACTCATCAAATGTTGAGAATTAAATACCTTAATTTATGTATGTAAAATATTTTGATGAACAAACAGAAATAGAATAAATAAATGACAGTTCTTCACATTCTTACTTTTATATTTTTCTTTAAATCCCTAAAATAAACATTTTCTCGTTTGTATGTTTTTCTCACTAAAGATGGAGTCTTAATTAATTTCCACACTGTTTTCCGTATGTGCTCATTAAATAATGATTATGCCCAAAACATTATTTTTATTGTCAACAGGTTTCTTGATACAAAGGCTCTTTCAAGAATAAATTCATAAACAAATTATCTTTGAAAGTAGGATAAAAGACTGACGATATATTGATAAACTTATTCTTACCAATGTTTTAAAGTTTAACAAAATTATAAATTTACTCAGCCTAAACTCTGTTCTCAGTATGTCCCAATTTAGATTAGTTCACATTTGTGTAAAAATTAAAGTTCTAAGCACAAAAAGTTCAAAACTATTATCGCCAATACAAGACAAGTATTAACATACTAAATTGGAAAACTCGTCAGAATTCGTTTTAGGGAAATTCTCAATTACTCATCAATTGTTGAGATTTTAATAGTTTAATTTATGCATGTAAAAGATTTTGATGAACAAACAGAAATAGAATAAATAAATGACAGTTCTTCACATTCTTACTTTCATATTATTCTTTAAATCCCTAAAATAAACATTTTTTCGTTTGTATGTTTTTCTCCGACTCAATATGAAGTCTGAATTAATTTCCACACTGTTTTCCGTATGTGTTCATTAAATAATGATTATACCCAAGTCATTTTTTATTGATTGTCAACAGGTTTCTTGATAGAAAGGCTCATTCAGGAATAAATTCATAAAAAAAAAAAAAAAAAAATCAGCTTTGAAAGTAAGATAAGAGATGGATGATATATTGATAAAGATAAACTTATTCTTAGCAATGTTTTTTAGTTTAACAAAACTATTAACTTATTAAGCCTATACTCTGTTCTCAGTATTTCCAAATTTAGATAGTATACTTAACATGCGATACAAATAGAATTGAGAAAACAGGTTGAAACGCATCAGCTGAGAATTGAGTACTTTATCACCTAAACAAGTTTTTTTTTAATCAAATATCTAAAACGACGCTTTGTCATGTTTTTAGACGGAATCTCTCAAATTTTGAAAGGAGTGGTGCCTACGTCGATTCAAATATTCGAAAAATCTGGCTCAGACTGAACTGAAGTTATAGACTTATTCCACTATTTTTATGTCCGGGCAGACGGGCGCATGGACGAGAACCAAACCTTCGCAAAAGCTCTCCAGGCCCACTGATTATCTGCACTTTTTCGAATGATTAATAATCTTCAGTATGTCCCCATTCGTTTGCTTGATTGTCCAATGGTTAGTTTGTGACATAGAGGAAGTTCAACATAATGTATAAATGCCATTGTCCGATATTTTCGAAATGGGGACATCCCCAGTTAGCGTGCGTCCCCACTTGGAAGGTACTATATACATGTGTGTCCCCAAATGACACCTTTCATATGAACACGCACGCAGGCACGCACATACACAAAAGTGACATTGTGACAACTATGTCGCGCTCACTGCAACCGGGCTCGACATAAACTCTTTCAGTTTTTATAAAACTTCTAAAGTTTTAACGACAGAAATATGAACTTATTTAGTCAAAGATTAGCTTTCAAAAAGTGCACATTTAGATAGTTTAGTTCACATTTGTGTAAGAACCAAAGATACAAGGAAAAAAGTTCAGAAGTATTATCGCCAATACAAGACAAGTATTAACATTTTAAATTGGTAAACTTGTCAGAATTCGTTTTAGAGAAATTCTCAATTACTCACCAATTTTCGAGATTTAAATAATTTTAATTAATGCATGTAAAAGATTTTGATAAACAAACAGAAATAGAATAAATAAATGACAGTTCTTCAAATTCTTACTTTCATGTTATTCTTTAAATCCCTAAAATAAACATTTTCTCGTTTGTATGTTTTTCTCACTAAAGATGGAGTCTTAATTAATTTCCACACTGTTTTCCGTATGTGCTCATTAAATAATGATTATACCCAAGTCATGATTTTTATTGTCAACAGGTTTCTTGATACAAAGGCTCATTCAAGAATAAATTCATAAAAAATAAGCTTTGAAAGTAAGATAAGAGATTGATGATATACTGATAAAGGTAAACTTATTCCTACCAATAATTTTGAGTTTAACAAAATCATAAACTTATTCAGCCTATACTCTGTACTCAGTATGTCCCAATTTAGATAGTATACTTAACATGTGTGCGATACAAATAGAATTGTGAAATCAGGTTGAAACTATCAGCTGAGAATTGAGTACTTTATCACTTCAACAAGATAGTGTTTTATCAAATATCTTATACGTCGCTTTGTCATGTTTTTAGACAGAATCTCTCCAATTTTGAAAGGAGTGATGCCTACGACGATTCAAATATTCGGAAAATCTGGCTCAGACTGAAGTTATAGACTTATTCCACAAGGTTTATATCCGGGCAGACAGACGCATGGAAGAGAACCAAACCTTCGCAAAAGCTCTCCAGGCCCACTGATTATCTGAACTTTTTCGAATTGATAAATTATCTTCAATATGTCCCCATTCGTTTGCTTGATTGTCCAATGGTTATTTTGTGACATAGAGGGAGCTCAAAATAACGTACAAATACCATTTTCCGAGTTTTTTTCTAAATGGGAACATCCCCAGTTACCGTGCGTCCCCACTTGGAAGGTACTATACACATGTGTGTCCCCAAATGACACCTTTCACATGAACACGCACGCAGGCACGCACATACACAAAAGTGACATTGTGACAACTATGTCGCGCTCACTGCAAGCGAGCTCGACATAAACTATTTCAATTCTTATAGAACTTTTAAAGTTTAAACGACAGAAATATGAATTTATTTAGTCAAAGATTAGCTTTTAAAAAGTGCACATTTAAATAGTTTAGTTCAGATTTGTGTAAGAACCAAAGTTATATGGAAAAAAGAATTATTAATAATAATTATAAATTATTATTAGGTATTATCGCCAGTACAAGACAAGTATTAATAAATTAACTTATCTGTCGCTTTACGGTCTTCTTTGACGGAATCTCTTCTTTTATTACAGAAAATGGAAGAACTTTTCTATGGAAAATTTATATTGATTGGCTAAAACTTATTGATTAACACTAAAGAAAATTTACAGGCGTACAACTGGCCGAAAGGACGATAATAATATCATCGAAGATGCTCCTCTTGCGCTCTGAAGATCTGAACTTGTTTTTAATATGTCCTCATTTACTACGTTTACTCCAGTTTTATAAGTATACGTTGACCTAAACATTAGTCAAATACTGTGTAAAGGGGTCAGACTGCGATTAAGAAAAGTTCTCAAACGGTTTCATTGGTTTTTGAGATAGAAACTATGAAATACATATAACCTGTAATTTTTGTTGAACCAGTACAAATATTCAAAGTAATTCAATGACAGGGAATTATTTCCACTATTTTATTAAGTTTTGGGTGCAACATCCGTATCTCTAACAACCAGCGCTTTTGCCTTAAAACTTTGAGATTGCATATGGAACAACAATACAAGGATCCTGGCGTAGTTTCATAACGCCGACATGCATTTAAGTACAAATGTGGTTAAAGGTTTATATAGAACGATCATACCTTAGAAAATACTCAAGATATTGCTATGAAATTGTGCATTTTGTATGAGAAATCATAACACAAGTTCTTAGACTAAGCCCGTACATCTTACATGCATTTAAGAAGAAATATGCCCCCCTTTCGGCTTAGGATCCTCTTTAAAGTTTTACGTGCAACATCATGTCTCAAAAACTATTACAGATACTTTTATGAAACATTGCATTTGTACGTGCAACCATAATAGATATAATAACTATAATATGCATTTATGTCCCTTTTCGACCAAGCAATTTTATTACAATCCAGCATTGAAAATAGTTAAGCGCTGATGTCTACCGACAGCTATTTTTTTTTTTTCAATATGTTCCCATTGAGAAGGTTAACTTAAGTTGCGTTTGTATACCCAGATCGAAATAAATGACAGATAGATTTTTTCGATGCGCAAATGATTCGGAGTTCGTTTATGAGAAATTCTCAATTATTTCACTAACTTCTGAGAGAGAAACAGCGGTACATAGAAATGTTCTAATTTTCGTTTAAGTAAAAAAAAAAAAAAAAAAGGAAGAATCTAATGACAATCGATAATCATTATTATTCTTTTGTTTTAACTTTACTGTTGTTCTTTGAATCTTTCAAATGCGACCTCGTGCTGACTTGATTTCATGCAAAAGTGAACCATACATGCATCCATTTTCTTGATTGTCAATTATACCCCCTCTTTCCTTAAAGAAAGGCTCATTCGGCAATGAAATTGTAAGATTTTCAGCTTCGTAAATGAGATACGGTAAAGATTGATAATAAATATTCTAATAAAAGTAAGACAATTCAGTTTCAATATGTCCCCACTTACACAGTTTACTTTACATGTGTGTGATGCTAATTCTGTTTCAGAAACTAGTAATTGTCTGTCAATTTTTGACCACTATGCGCTCCTCTGTAAAAAAGAGTTGATAAGAAAGACTGGTCCCTTGCAAATCGGCACAACGCTGAGATATATACAGGAGAAATCTTATGTTTATTATAGCTTCAATACCCTACCCCACGAAAGTTTATTTAACGACAGAAATATGAACTTATTTAGTCAAAGATTAGCTTTCAAAAAGTGCCCATTTAGATAGTTGAGTTCAACTTTCAGCCAGTCATATCATTTCTGAATTAGTGGTTTTTATAAAAAGAAGTAAAGTATTTAAATCATTAATCAAAAAGCAAAAGAAACGGAGTTTCTTACCTGATTTTGCGAACATCCTATATTGCTCTAGAGAGAGAGAGAGAGGGGGGATTTCAATGTTTTATTTCATGGTTGTCTTGAAAATTTATAATGGTTAAAGTAACAAAGTTATTGTTCTCCATACTATGAATTGTTTTGGAAAAATGTTTTAAATGATTCAATGTTCATGTCATAGGGCAATGAATGTCGGTGAAAACATACAAATTTCAGTTGATTTATTATTTTTTCGTTTGAATGAGCTATTATACAAATAGAGGGAGTAAAATTTCCATGAATTATCAAAGAAGGACATTTTCAAGTTTGATCCTGAATGCAAATGATACTGTTTGAAAGACAGTCTATTTAAGAAAATAGTATTTACAAATTAAACTTAAAACACAGGTGTCTTTTTTCCTTTGAAATTTAGAAGTACGTAGATCTATCTTGTTTCTGAAATTTCGATATTTTTAAAGCCCTGTACTTGTTCTTTTATTACTTTTTTTCAACACATCCCGAATTAGCAGATTACGTATATTCTAGTCCTCACATGTACTTCCAATGATTATCAAACAAAGATCTACAAGCCTTTGGATTATATTGCTTTTATTTGAAAGCGACTATCCTGGATCAGAAATTCGGGACTACAATATCAAATTGATGCATGTAATTCCAATTATCTGCTAGACCATAAAACAGCCATTACCACTCAGCAGTTGTTCCAATAAAATCTGGTCATGGTTCAGCAGTCTAAACAAAACTCCGGTTTCCGTTAGATATGAAGTGTTCAAGTTGGCTGTACACTGGATAACCCAATACGAAACAATCCGAATATTTAAGGTCCTAAGATAGATTTTGTTTCATTTAATATTCTGAAACCAGCATTTAATTTTTTATCAACATTTCTTAATTAACTCTTTTTCTGTCATTATCTAATTTGTCGTTTGCAAATGCACTTATTTTGTCCTCTGGTAATTGTTTAATATAATGTTCAATTATTTGTTTCACATGGAAAAATGAAATATTACACTATATATCTATAAAATTATGAACAAACAAGAGAGGTTTATTGGCCTTGGAGTGCTCAATTGAGATTCATACTCAATGAAAAACACGCAATTTCTTGAACAAAGCGATATTTAACCTGTAGGGAAAAACTTGAGGACAAATTGTGTAGGTCAGTCGGTCTGTGCCTAGGTTTTGTTTGAACTTGTAATGAATAATGGCCATTTTGTGGGCCAGTTTTAAAATGGAATACAGATTTTCAAAGTTGTCCAAGGATTGGTAACAAAATTGCAAGAGAATTTTTATGAAATTCGTCGATAAATATTAAAGTTATCGTCTGTAGAAATATTGATACAATTTAAATGGCCACTTTGTCAACCGTATATAAAGCTAGACATATGTATAGGTTAAAATGTTTGTGAAAACTCAAAACTGTTCTTAGGCTATAATTCGTAATCAAATATAAGGTTCCAATTCACAAAAAAGGTTGAAAATCATTTAATTATTTGACTTTTTACTTTTAACATTTGTCAAATACAAGTACAGAGATATTTTTTTTTTTTATTTCCGTTACGTTTTTCTTGAAACCAATAAAGATCAGAAAATTAACAGTTCTTTACAACATGTGATATTCTCTTTTTATTTTGCCTTGTGTTTGTTTTTATTTATTAATTTTCTTTTTGTGTGTGGAGGTGTGTTGTCATCTAACGACATATTTCAATATGTCTTCGCTTTGATGTATTGCTTCACATATTGTGTGAATCATTTTGAACTTGGGGTCTTCTTTTATGTACGTAAGTAAGAAATGAAATATCCTGAAGTCGCATTTTAATGTCCATTTTTCCTGATAGAAAACACTCCTAATCTTCAAGACCTCCTCACTTTAATACTTAACTTTACTTGTGGCTGTTTGATAAGTCCTGTTAGCCCAGCCAGTAACGTTAGCTTAACTACTGTCTGAGAATTTTCTTCCGAGTAATCGTTTGTATGAAAAATATGACATTTGAATGACTAATCAACAAGGAAAATTTTCAAACTTGATTTTCAATATACCTGCTCACATGTAAATAATTATATTGAATCAGTGTAGATCGAGATCAGAGTGTACATAGAAACATGTCGAATAACCCTAAATAGCAATGCAACATTTTCACAAGAGATCGGACTGCAAAAGTAGGCATACCAATTCATAACTGGAGTTTATCATTTCCCTTTATGTTATCTCAAGATAATTTTTGTTTTATTATGCCCCCGCATCGATAGATCGGAGACATATAGTTTTTGTCCCGTCTGTTTGTCCGTTTGTATGTCCGCAAAAACTTTTACATTGATCATATCTATTGATTGGTAAGCCTTAGGGCCTACATATTTCACATGAGTATACCTTGTGACAAGACCTTTCTGTTGATATCAAGTTCAAGGTTATCAATCAAGGTTAAGGTCATTTTTCAAGGTCATTTCATTCAAAAAACAATACTTTAACATTGGCCATATCTTTCGATTGGTAAAAATTAGGGCCTTCATGTTTCATTTGAGTATTTCTTGTGACAAGACCTTTCTGTTGATACCAAGTTCAAGGTCATCAGTCAAGGTCAAGGTCAGTTTTCAAGGTCATACTCAAAAAAAGTGCAAAACTTTTACATTAGACCTAACTTTGGAATGGTATGACATAGGGCCTTCATACATGACATGTTAATTCATTGTGACAAGACCTTTCTGTTCGTTACAAGTTAAAGGTCATCAGTCAAGGTCAAGGTCCATTTTCAAGGTCATCTTTATTTTAAAAGAATTAAAAAAAAAACTTTAACATTGGCCATATCTTTTGAATGGTATGAAATACGGCCTTCATATTTGACATGTGAATTCCTTGTGACCTGACCTTAATCATGGTACAACGTTCAAGGTCATTTGTCAAGGTCAAGGCCTAACATCAAGGTCACAATTTTCGAAAAAATGGACGGAGCGGGGGCATTCGTGTTTCAAAAAAACATCCTGTTTCTCATGTTTTATTGCGTCTTTAAAAATTTATAAGGGATTTATATTTAGGATTCTTTTATTCTTTTTTAGACATGAAAATGGTAGCCCAATTTTGTTTTGTTTTTTGGTTTTTTTTTTTTTTTTTTTTTTTGAAGGCCTTTACAATATTTAAAAACTTAAAGAAGGCATATTATAGTGAAACTAAGGAACTATGTTGTTTTCGGGTCGGATGGAAGACATTGGCTGTTCTATAGGCCAATGGCGGTCACACTTGATATTTATCAAAAGTTCAAATCAGTATTGTGTATTTTTGTTTGAACTGTGCCCCTCTTAACGGGTCAATAACTTTCTTCGTGATAATCCAATTGAGGTATTATTCTCGATTACATTTAGCAAAATGATTGAATTGATAATTTTCATTAAATTTTTCATGAAATATGTTGTAGAAATACAAAAAAAACCTTTGTTGAAAAATTATTCTTTTTTTTTTTGGGGGGGGGGGTGTCAAGTATATGCGAATAACGCCAATTGTTGTACAGATTAATGAAATGATACATGTGGAAAGGAAACATTAATAATAAACAATAAATAAATGAATGAAAGAATAATGGTTTATAGATAAAAAGCCTGAAAATAGTCCTTACTTGTAATTTGGCAACTTTAGATTTAGTCCCCATCCCCTTTTCTGTAACACAGAAAATTGAAAACAAATATTTGTAGATTTTCATAGGGAATACCTATGTAAACTTGTATCACATTTATTCAGGCCAATCTGGAGAAATTGATCTGGACATACGGACGGAATAACGGATGGAAGGACGGGGACAAGACAAAAATTATAGTCCTCTGTCTTCGGCGTGGGGTTAATTTCAAAATATTAGGGAAGGTGTAATGAATGAATGTACTCAAAATATAAGCATGAAATTACCCATAAAAGGCATTTAAAATGGGCCTTTGTCGATAACGTATTGACCGAAAAATAACACGATTCACAAACAATGCTTGCAGGGCGCTATCCCACCGACCGCCAAAATCAAAGTGAACGCAATAGAACTGAACATTACGATTCCGCCTGTTTCGAATCGGTAATTATGGTTTTTATTACCGTCATTTAAACTAATTGTACGCATGAATCATGCATTAAATTGCACATTTTACGGCTTACCTTGATAAAAACCAAGCGTGAAATCTTTGTTGATCTACTTGACTTTTGACCTTGTCTCCCTGAATGAAAAGTGGGTTTTATGAGCAGTTTTATTTTTTACACGTGGCTATTTGAAAAAGAAGAACATTGGTGAAACAAGGCTACCATGAACGTTTTGAAAGACTTATAATTTCTGAGGTTATTACAGTATCATAACTCAGATGTCTGACATGTTCGTTGCTTTCAGAAAGCAATTTGATTTCTAACTTTGCGTTCCTCCATAATAATGGGGTTTTATGAATACGGCGTGAACTATTGCATTTGTTAAAGGTAGTAATTTGCTTTATCCGTCAAACAAAGATCATTGATGGTACTGTAATGAAAGTCTTGTATCGTTTCAGAATTTTGTAAATGGAAATTCTCTGTTTTCTTATTTTATAGCTGTACAGATTTTGGCCTACTAAGACATAACATAAATACTAGTTTTCCAATGAGTATCATACATGTGAAATGAAGCATAGTGAAAATATTGCACCATAAACTTTTAAATGGTTAGAGACACTACACAATTTCGAATTATTTTTTCCCAGGTATATCTCAAGAACCAATTATATGTACTAGAATCTTTAAACTTTCACGGCTGTAAGACAAGTCCATGTAACTACCTATCAAATCAAACATTAAAGATAATTCTTATCTTGTATTTTTTTCCTCTAGCATAGACAAACCATAAAAATATATAACAGATTAGAATCAATTCCAATGGAACAAAAGATATGAAATGGGTGTGTGTGTGACAAAGTTAGCTTCACTAGTATAATAGTATTCTATTCAAAAGAGTTATCAAAATAATAAGAATTTATGGATTTATAAAAAGGGTGATATCTGATTATTTATTTATTCAAATTCAGTCCTCAATGACAAAATTATGTATTACGGTATGCGTAAAATCGTTCAACATAATTCAACGTTTGTTGAATCGATTGCCCTTTTGATAGTTAACATATATACTGAACCAAAAAAGAAACTTCCCCTGTGTTTAAGTGCAGTTGCAGTGTTTTTTTTTTTTTTTTAACTGAAAATGTCAAATGTCCTACATATATTCGGGCGAGCGATTATGTGTCCAATAAAACAAATTTTAACTCGAACGAAAGCATTTTGCAGAAGAAACTGGCTGAAAGCGATTTTCACGTGCATTCACGGACCAGTAAAATTCGTGTATTTTTTTTTTAAACCTTTCAGTCTGATTTTATAGACTTTTATTTAAATAACTAAAAAAGACTTTGACAAAAGAAAAACTTTTTTTTTTTTTTCAGTTTTCTGCATTTTTGATATGCCTAGAATTCTGCAAAATTTAGGCGACAGTGTCATTAGCATGCTTAATGCTGGTATGGCGATGAATGCTGTTGCTATGTATATTCGGAACACCCACCTGCGCAATCGCTTCGAAACTGCCACGGCTACTGCTGCTAACACCGATGGTACACAAAACAACCGTATATCTATCCAAACTGTGCGTAAACGCTTGCGCGAGGGTGACCTAAGTGCACGTCGTCCATATGTTGGTTGTGTTTTGGCGCGACGTCAGCGTGTAAATCGTATTAATTGGGCACATACACACCAACGCTGGCTTAGACAACAATAGAATAGCGTTCTTTTGTCTGACGAGTCGAGGTTTACCATTCATCGAGGTGATGGCAGGATACGCGTACTTGAACGAGATCGTGTTGGGGGTGGGGATTCTGTCTTGGTCTGGGAGGGCATTGCACATGGCTTTCGCACTAATATCGTCGTTATCGAAGGGAATTTGAATGCCCGACGCTACCGAGATGAAATAGACCATTTGCCAATTACCGTTACTGACGCATCACCACGAGTTACCTCCCTTGCGAGTACTTTCCACCGGACAATCTTTCCCAATCTTGTATATACCCGAACAGTAAAAAGGTCATATTTTTTAAATGGAATACAGTCTAAACGCGATAGATAAGACAGAAAAAAAAAACCTAAAACGGCAGTGCCGGTAATTTTATCAATTATCTTTTTCGAAGACATACACAAAAAAGAACTGTTGTTTTATCAATTTTTCGGTAGACTTCAGAGAGTAAAGCAGTATCATAAGCGTTGTCTCCTGTCGGGCGTGTTGATAGAACTTTTTGTATGCAGACTGCATTAACCCTTAGGCTGCCAGATGACCTTTTGCAAACAATATAAACTCAGATCACACCAGGAAGAACATGCAGACTGATCCTAGATCTACACTATCCGATACGGAGATATTTTTCCTCGAGATATTCCCTTGAAATAACATTTGAATTTTTACTATCGGCTTTAAAAGTGGCATTTGGCTTATTTAGTAAGATATGATTTAACAACTTAAAAAACAAATACATGTATAATAATAATGCATTTGAAAAAAATATATTCGGGCAGAAAAATGCATCTTTTAGGGCCAGTAATTAGAACAGACTTACCCTCCGTAACAGATTTTAACAAATACGATAGTCAACTTATAAGGTAGTTCAAACAGGAACATGACAAAAATGCAACTATACAGATTTTTAAAAATGTTATTTCAAAGTCAGGATTTTCGCTATAAATTCAAAATGTATAATGTCCCAGTTTTTTGTTAGTAAACTGTCTGTCTTTTAGCGGATACTGGAACGATTTTTTTAAAGTTATCACAATAAAGGTGGGTATTTAGAATTTTCACATCACACCAAATTAAAAAATATATTTGTCACCGAAATTTATATGAAAAAACAATACAAATCATCAGTAATTAAGAATCATAAAATTCCAAAAAAAAAAAAAATGTTTTTGGTGGTATTCCCTTAAAAGGCTACGTAGCCTCTTATGCTATTTTTAGATTTCCCGCCAAAATCAAAAAAGCATTGTGGGAATGTTAAGTGACTTGCACGTGACTAATGACTATTAAATTCCACAACATTACAAACATGTAATTATTTTCCATGATGTCAAGAACTTCGGATGCTATGTTTGAAGCTTCGTCTGTATATTTCCAGTATGTAAATGAGCGAGTTGCTCATGTAAAAATAGACTGTGTTTCCCTACAGTGTCGACCTGGGCTGTAGTAAATCTCTAATTTATCTAGTTGTCGGTTGGTTTTCGACTACTGGGGTTTAATGAATGAAAATTATAAGGCTTTGGGAGTATAAGGATGATTTCATTTGTATTTCTATAAAATTTTCGTCCCAAAATCTGAAGGGCCACCTTTAATAGTTTAAATAAATCAAACCACATATTCCTGGCCTGTACGTTACAAACTTATCTACAGAATTCGGCAAACATTGGTTGAATAATCAGACATAAAAATAGGAAAGGTCTATTGCAGTTATATTGATGTTATCAACCCCCCCCCACCCCATTTTTTACATCACTGAATCTTTCATTAACTCTTTACGAAACAAAAATATGAGACTTGCCCAAATTGAAAGCCTTTGCAGATAGCAATTTGAATGTGTCTTAAAAATGAAATTTTCTGTAGGAAGGATAGCAAAGGAAAAGAAGAAAAGGTTGGTTACTAGAACTTTATCCCTTTTCAACATTTTTAAAAACTATATATTTCTAAGGGTTGTAAAAAGCTTGGGTTATGTGGTATAGGGTTTTAAATGGTTACAGCGAATGTTTTCACCCGACGACAACACTTTGGACTTGTCCAGATACTTAGCATATGGAGACGGTAGAATAAACGTGGTTTAAATGGTTGTAATTGTCTTTGAAAATGTAAAAAAAAAAAAACCTATTGTTGGAACAGGAGAAAATGTTTGTTGCAAGTCCTTCCTTTTTCCCAAATATTTTCTCTCACACTTTGAAAATTTATTTTTCACAGATGTTTCTGAACTACATATTGATTACTTTTTTTTTGTTTGGGGGGGGGGGGGGGCGGTGGTAAGGTTGACGAAGTGAGACAAATAACAGAAAGTGGGTCAAATGAGCACGTCTGCCCCCTTTTTTTCCTGGTCGCTCGAAATACTTTGGTAAAAGGTTAAATAGCTGTCTAGTGTCTTCAAAAAGACAGGGACAGTCCAGTTACTTATATTAAAGCACTATTATCAAACATCCTTGTTGCACTTTCAGGCATGTACCTATTGACGAATAACGTCATGTTATAGATCATGAACAAAAGAAACGTGGCTTCAGATCAAATTTCAGACCTTCCACAAATTCTTCACAAAATATTCATTCAAGCTTCATTTTGAGTATATACAAATATGTATCTAATGAAGTGTTACAAAAAAAGGGTTAAGGGTTAACTCGGTGTTCCTTTGGTCTCGGTATCGCACTGCTGGGTGGGTGACCTTTAGAACAGCTGTAATGCACTTGCTTCTTACAGATTAGCACACACGCGTCACATTAAATTTACTCTTCTTATCTTTTGTTTCATATTAATTTCCCCTTTTGGTGATCATTAATGGACAGGATTATGAATTTTATACATGTTACAGAGGATAAGTTTGTTCTTAGTCTCTTGATGCTGTTTATTTCAATACGATCTCATAAAATGCATCTTTTGTCTGTTTATGATTGTTTTTTTCAAAAGCAATATCACGAAATATGTTTGAATTCTATTAGAATTGGTTTCCTCTAGATTTCTTGCTATGCCATTTTCTTTTAAGTTATGAATTTGTCCAAATTTAAAGGATTTGCGAACGGGACATACGGCATTTGTTAATGATATAATGCTTTGTTTGTCCGGTGTCACGTGATACTTCTAATGCGCCGCTTACGATAAAATGGAAATATCGCTTATATCAAATCTAATTAGCAAATCATCTATTCTTGCGAGGTACGTTATCACACTGTTTCAAAATAATGCCAATATCACGTTTTTTCAGCATGATAATGCCACAAGCCATACAGCTAGGGACACTGTGAATTTCCTCAGGGCGAATAACATTGCATTTATTAATGACTCGCCTGCCAAAAGCCCTGATCTGAATCCCATTGAACACCTTTGGAATGATTTGGATAACCGTATTAGACGTCGCCCTATTCCACCGTCAAACGTCATTCAGCTAAGACAAGCCGTAATTTAGGAACAACATTCTACAAACTGACATCAATACACTTTTCCGTTCTTACGAGTCAACGATGCCAGGCAGTCCTTCATGCTGAAGGTGGTCATGCCCGGTATTAATTTGGCATTTTGGTGATCGGCCTCTTCTGCATTTTAACTACTATTTCACTACTTTTGGCTAAACCCTCACCGACATTTTTTTTTCACACAAAGTCGAAATAAAATACTCTTTCAAGACATATGAATCTAGTTTAATCCTGACTTTCATATTTGTGTATATCTGCACTTAAACACAGGGGAAGTTTCTTTTTTGGTTCAGTATATATCCCAAATTATCAAATGTTATGTAAGACGACGACAGCTAAAAAAGACTAGTCAATCGGAAAACACAATTACATTATATTAAGGATAAATATGCTTTTATGCCCCCGCATCGATAGACTGGGGGCATATTGTGTTGCCTTTGTGTTTCTGGCCGTCTGTCTGTCAGTCAGTCTGTCCAAATCATAACCGAAAAACTAAATATTTCCCTGTAAGATTTCCCTGTAAATTTAAACTATTCAAGGTACAAGGCTAATATCTGGCACGTAGTTACCTATCATCGACGAGCATCTGCTGAGGGCCATATGCTGAAAGTCAGCGTCCAATTCTTACCTCTTACCATGGACTTTAACCTAAAACAACATTTCCCAGTAAATTCTAATTTTTGAAGTTACGAAGCTCACAATTGGTATGTAGGTATACACTTAATCGATGGGTCAAGGTCATACTTCAAGGTCCGAGCCAAATATGAAGGATACATTTCCAAAATAGGCCATTACGGGGCATTCATACTTCACAAACACATCTTGCCTGACAACTTTTAAACAAGAGTAAGGCAACAATTGCCAAGTATACATTTTTTTTATGAATGAATTCAAATGATATACTTACTTACTCATTAACTTCTGCACTGTTATTTCCTATTCGACTGACTAAATTCTCGATATGACCATGCTACATTTTGGACGTTACTTGATTGATCGTACCGGGAAATGTACCGTTTTCAACAATCTTCGGTGAAATCGCAATGCTGGTGCGCTAATCCGTATCTTGTTATATTTAGGCTACTTCTGTCCAAATTCTACAGTTGGCAAGAGCTGATCGTTCAACTTAGAAAAAAAAACTATCTTTCTCCCGCTAGGAGACAAATGGGGCTTGAAAATGAAAAATACGATATTGACCAAGCTTGGGTTCTCATGCTTATTGTTATGAGCCCGAAAACCAACCGACTTGGCTACGAAAACCAGAACAGATAAGAAGAGTTCTTTATTCACCCAGATAGATAGATAGATAGATAGATAGTCAGACAGACAGACAGGCAGACTATTTATTTTACGGAGTGTTGATACGCTTCTGCAATATTGCACGGGTGGTAAACGGGGCTACTAGCTAGTCCGGTCTGTTAACTCGATTTTTTGGCAAAATGTTTACACTCCGGACGAAAGCAACACATTTTGCATACAGTTAATAGACATAATTCCGAGTCATTTGCGCCTGGTGTGCCCGATTTCATTGGCCGAAATCATTGATTACAGTCTATTATTTATTCGGATAGATGTACTGTCCGAATACTCTTCCTTTGTACTTTCATCAGAACACATGCATTCGTATCTCACAATGATTTGATCACTGAGGGTCGATCAAAACGTTTTCATATTTAAGATTATTTCATTTTTTTTTACCGAAATTTTGTTTTTTATTTACTTTGTAGGTGGATTTTGATTTATTTTCAGTAATACAGAAATGAGACCAAGAACGGGCATTTTTAGTATTTTTTTCACTTTTATGTTAAGTTCCGAAATTTTTTAAAGGCCCAAAAAACCTAAAACAGCCGTGCTGGTAGTTTTATTAATTATCTTTTTCGAAGACACATACAAAAAAAGAAATGTCGTGTTACCAATCTTTAGGTAGACTTCAGAGATTAAAGCGGTATCATAAGCGCTGTCTCCTGCCGGGCGTGTTGATAGAACCTTTTGTATGCAGACTGCATTAACCCTTAGGCTGCCAAGCGCAACTCAATAATCTTTTGCAGACAGTATAGGTCAAGATCAGACTACGATGAACGTGCAGTCTGATCCTAGATAATCTACACCGTCCGATTGAGATCACCCACTGACGGTGAAATACCGAGATCAAAAGAACACCCAGCTAACCTTTTAGTAGCTTTTCAATGAAAACAAGTATAGCACGTATTTGCCTACTGAATATGAAATTGCACGTATTTGCCTACTGAAAACTTCTGTTTTTCTAGAAGGAATGTGAGGTTTGAAATTTGAATTGAACTTTGTTATTACGATAGTCAATTGTTGAAGTAGTTCAAACAGGAACATGACTAAAATTCAACTATAGAGATTTTGAATATTATTTCAAAGTCAGGATTTTCGCTGTAAATTAAAAATGTATAATGTCCCAGTTTATTGGTAAATAGACTGTCTCTGTCTATTTGCAGATACTGGAACGATTTTTTTTTTTAAACAAAAATTATCACATTAATAGTTTAAATAAATCAAACCACCGATTCCTTGATTTCGAGCCTATACGTTACAAACCTAGCTACGGAATTCGGCAAACATTAGTTGACCAATCAGACATCAAAATAGGAAAGGTCCATTGCAGTTATATTAATGCTATTTCCCCCTTTTGTCCTATCTTTTTACAACCCTGAATCTTCATTAACTCTTTCCCAAACGAAAATTTGAGACTTGCCCAAATTACAAGCCTTTGCAGACAATAATTTGAATGTGACTTAAAAAAACGAAATTTTCTGTAGGAAGGCTAGCAAATGGAAAAGGAGAAAAGGGTGGTTACCAGAACTTTATCCCTTTTCAACAACGTTTTTAAAAACTATATTTCTCAGTGTCGTAAAAAGCTTGGGTTATATGGTATAGGGTTTTAAAAAGTTACCATGAATGTTTTCACCCGACGACAACACTTTGGACTCATCCATATACTTAGCATATGGGAGGGACGGACAAAAGCCCACTGGGACAAAAGCCCACTAGGACAAAAGCCCACCAAACAAAAGCCCACTGGACAAAAGCCCACTGCTAATTTTGACGGGAGGACAAAAGCCCACTGCTTATAAAAAAAGTGTTAGAAAATCAATTTATAATTATTTTTGTAGAAAAAACACATTAGACATTTAATGATCAGTTGATCAAATAGCTTTTCTTTCATCTCAGTGTTTAATTCTCTGCAACATTTCCCATACTTATAACAACCATGTGAAAGAAGACTTGAAAAGAATTTGAGAAAAGGAGAAAATGCTTGACTTTTGAAAACAATGTGAGAGAAGACGAAAATGCCGCTTATCGGCATTTTCCGCTTTTCACATAATGTTTTCTACTGTTCTAAAGACAAGTCACATCGTATACTAGTATACGAAACTTTTTAATTGAATTACATGATAAGAACTAAAAGTGGGCTTTTGTCCCTGTGGGCTTTTGTCCCAGTGAGCTTTTGTCCTAGTGGGCTTTTGTACCAGTGGGCTTTTGTCCTACACCCTATGGGGGGCTTTTGTCCAATAGGCTTTTGTCCTAGTGGGCTTTTGTCCCAGTGGGCTTTTGTCCTACGCCCAGCATATGGAGATGATACAATAAAGGTGGGTCAAATGGTTATAATTGTCCTTGAAAAGAAAAAAGTAAAACATATTGTTGAAACAGGAGAAAATGCTTATTGCAACCCATTCCTTTTTTTCCCAATATTTTCTCTCACACTTTGAAAATTCCTTTTTCACAGTTGTATCTGAACTATATATTGATTATACTTTTTTTGTTTTTGTTTTTTGTTTTGGGGGGCGGGGGGGCGGTGATAAGGTCAGGTCCGTAGAAACAGGGGGGCTAGGAGGGGGCGGGCTCAGGCCCGCCCCCCAAATAATTTTGAAAATCATAGTAACTAAAGTATGAGTTTTTAGTGCAATGCAACAACCACGCAAAAAATCTCTGTATTTCGAAATTAGCGCCCCCCCAACCCCATATTGAAATGCTTCCTACGTGCCTTAAGGTTGAGGAAGTGAGACAAAAAACAGAAAGTGGGACAAATCAGCACGTATGCCCCCTTTTTTTCCGGGTCACCAAGACTCGAAATACTTTGGTAAAAGGTTAAGTAGCTATCCAATGTCTTCAGAGATACAGGGACAGTCCATTTACTGTTATCACAGCACTATTATCAACCCGTCTTTGTGCACTTTCAGGCATGTTCCTATTGACAAATAACTTTATGTTATAGATCATGAACAAAAGAAACGTGGCTTCCGATCAAATTTCAAACCTTCCATACATTCTTCACAAAATATTTAATTAAGCTTCGTTTTGAGTATTTAAAAATATGTGTCTAATGAAGTTTTACAAAAAAATTGTGAAGGGTTGACTCGGTGTTCCTTTGGTCTCGTTATCGCACTGTAGGGTGGGTGACCTTTAGCAGAGTTGTAATGTACTGGCTTCTTACAGATTAACACACACGTGTCACATTAATTTGACTCTTCTTATCTTTTGTTTCACATTAATTTGCCCGTGTGGTGATCATGAATGAACCAGATTATGAATTTTACACAGGTTGCAGAAGATAAGTTAATTCTTAGTCCCCACATGCTCTTTATTTCAATACGATCTCATAAAATGCATATTTTGTCTGTTCATGTTTTTTTTTTTTCAAAAGCAATATCATGAAATATTATTAAATTGTCTTTGAATTGATTTCCTCTAGATTTTTTGCTTTGTCATTTTCTTTTCAGTTGTGAATTTGTCCAAATGTAAAGGATTTGCGAACGAGACATACAGCATTTGTCATTGAAATAATGCTTTGTTTGTCCGGTGCCACGTGATACTTTCGGTGCGCTGCTTAGGATAAAAAGGAAATATCCCTTTTATCAAATGTAATTGGAAAATAGTCTATTGCATTGTATGCGGAAAATCTGGAGGCAATTTGATTTGTCGAACCGATCGACCAAATTCAAAGCGATCCTATACGCGAAAATTCAAAGTCAGTTCTTTTTAAGAATGTAAAGTGCAAGCAAATGATACGCAATTGGACGGGCATAAAACAGACAGATAAAAAAAACATATAGAATATTCAAAAAATCAATCCCTAAATCCAGCAGTGCCTTTGAAATGGCAAAGTACCTCTGAAACACCATTTTTTGGCGATCATACAATGTGACTAAACGGGAAACAACAAAATTACTATTCTACAAAGGAAGAGTATTCGGACAGTATAGTTATCCGATTTTCAAATCGCAATAAAAAAAAATGATCCAGGACTCTAAAATCGGGCACACCCCTTTTTTCGTCTTAGAAACGTATTGTTTACACCATATAAAATTTTCACACTTTCGTCCGGCTGGTGAACATTTTTGAGCTAACAGACCGGACTTAAAGGAGTCCAGTATTTTGTAGCCCCGTAACAAACAGATATTTGCGTGCTAGCTGCATAGACTGAAAATTTGTCAAAAAAAGTAGTTGTAGATGACTTTTATCAATATCTATGTCTTTATTGGCGATTAGTTGAAAAACCCAGCAATGCTATGCGATATAAAGACGACTAAATTGTATTCACCGCTAGCATATGTCATATGAGTATGCAGCGCTTGGATAAAATTTTATCAAAACTCTCGAAACTTTTGATTGTAATTGCAACAGGGTTCATTCTTTTTTCAACGCTAACCATTCTTTCGACAACATTTATGTTGGAAAGCAGGAAGAGTCTGAGAAAGAAAAAGTGCACAGAAGTTGTCAAAGAATTTTTAATAGAACAGCATCAATAGGTGCCCCTTTTTTTCGGTCTACCCATCATTCAGAATATTGGTGTTAAAGATAGTCTACTGTAAAAATGTTGCAGTCTATATAGGATTATTCGGCATGTTTCTATGTACAGTCTGATCTCGGTCTACCCTCATTCAGAATTTTGGTAAGTGTTAAAGATAGTCTACTGTAAAATGTTGCAGTGCTTTTTAGGATTATTCGGCATGTTTCTATGTACAGTCTGATCTCGGTCTACCATCATTCAGAATATTGGTGTTAAAGATAGTCTACTGTAAAAATGTTGAAGTTCTATCAAGGATTATTCGGCATGTTTCTATGTACAGTCTGATGTCGGTCTACCATCATTCAGAATTTTGGTATGTATTAAAGATAGTCTACTGTAAAATGTTGCAGTGCTTTTTAGGATTATTCGGCATGTTTCTATGTACAGTCTGATCTCGGTCTACCATCATTCAGAATTTTGGTTTAAAGATAGTCTGCTGTAAAAATGTTGCAATGCTATTTAGGATTTTTCGGCTTGTTTCTATGTACAGTTTGATCTCGGTCTACCATCATTCAGAATATGGGTAAGTGTTAAAGATAGTCTACTGTAAAATGTTGCAATGCTATTTAGGATTATTCGGCATGTTTCTATGTACAGTCTGATCTCGGTCTACCCTCATTCAGAATTTTAATAAACTTGTTAAAGATAGTCTACTGTAAAAATGTTGCAGTTCTATCAAGGATAATTCGGCATGTTTCTATGTACAGTCTGATCTCGGTCTACCATCGTTCAGAATATTGGTAAGTTTTAAAGATAGTCTGCTGTAAAAATGTTGCAATGCTATTTAGGATTATTCGGCATGTTTCTATGTACAGTCTGATCTCGGTCTACCATCGTTCAGAATATGGGTAAGTGTTAAAGATAGTCTACTGTAAAAATGTTGCAGTGCTATTTAGGATTATTCGGCATGTTTCTATGTACAGTCTGATCTCGGTCTACCCTCATTCAGAATATTTGTAAATATTAAAGATAGTCTACTGTAAATATGTTGCATGGCTATTTAGGATTATTGGGCATGTTTCTACGTACAGTCTGATCTCGGTCTACCCTCATTCAGAATATTTGTAAGTGTTAAAGATAGTCTGCTGTAAAAATGTTGCAGTGCTATTTAGGGTTATTCGGCATGTTTCTATGTACAGTTTGATCTCGGTCTACCCTCATTCAGAATATTTGTGTTAAAGATAGTCTGCTGTTAAAATGTTGCAGTGCTTTTTAGGGTTATTCGATATGTTTCTATGTACAGTCTGATCTCGGTCTACCATCGTTCAGAATATGGGTAAGTGCTAAAGATAGTCTACTTAAAAATGTTGCAGTGCTATTTAGGATTATTTGGAATGTTTCTATGTAATCTGATCTCGATCTATCCTCATTCAGAATTTTGATAAACTTGTGTTAAAGATAGTCTTCTTCAAAAATGTTGCAGTGCTATTTAGGAATATTCAGCATGTTTCTATGTAGATCTACAGTTTGATCTCGATCTACCCTCATTCAGAATTTTTGTAAGTGTTAAAGATAATCTACTTCAAATATGTTGCAGTGCTATTTAGGAACATTCAGCATGTTTCTATGTACAGTTTGATCTCGATCTACCCTCATGCACAATTTTGGTAAGTGTTGAATATATAGTCTACCTTCATTCGGAATTTTGGTAAGTGTTAAAAATAGTATACCTTCATTCAGAATTTTGGTAGTGTTAAAAACAGTCTGCTGTAAAAATGTTGCAGTTCCATTAAGGATTATATGGCATGTTTCTATGTACAGTCTGATCTCGATCTACCCTCATGCAGAATTTTGGTAAGTGTTAAAGATAGTCTACCTTTCATCATTCAAAATTTTGGTAAGTATTAAAAATAGTCTGCTGTAAAAATGTTGCAGTTCTATCAAGGATAATTCGGCATGTTTCTATGTACAGTCTGATCTCGGTCTACCATCATTCAGAATATTGGTAAGTGTTAAAGATAGTCTGCTGTAAAAATGTTGCAGTGCTATTTAGGATTATTCGGCATGTTTCTATGAACAGTCTGATCTCGATCTACCCTCATTCAGAATATAGTTAGTGTTGAAGATAGTCTACTGTAAAAATGTTGCAGTGCCTTTTAGGATTATTCGGCATGTTTCTATATACAGTCTGATCTCGGTCTACCCTCATTCAGAATTTTGGTGTTAAAGATAGTCTACTGTAAAAATGTTGCAGTGCTATTTAGGATTATTCGGCATATTTCTATGTACAGTCTGATCTCGATCTACCATCATTCAGAATATTTGTAAGTGTTAAAGATAGTCTACTGTAAAATGTTGCAATGCTATTTAGGGTTATTCGGCATGTTTCTATGTACAGTCTGATCTCGGTCTATCCTCATTCAGAATATGGGTAAGTGTTAAAGATAGTCTACTGTAAAAATGTTGCAGTGCTATATAGGATTATTCGGCATGTTTCTATGTACAGTCTGATCTCGGTCTACCATCATTCAGAATATTGGTAAGTGTTAAAGATAGTCTACTGTAAAAATGTTGCAGTGCTATTTAGGATTATTCGGCATGTTTCTATGTACAGTCTGATCTCGATCTACCATCATTCAGAATACTGGTAAGTGTTAAAGATAGTCTACTGTAAAATGTTGCAGTGCTTTTTAGGATTATTCGGCATGTTTCTATGTACAGTCTGATCTCGGTCTACCCTCATTCAGAATATTTGTAAGTGTTAAAGATAGTCTACTGTAAAATGTTGCAGTGCTTTTTAGGATTATTCGGCATGTTTCTATGTACAGTCTGATCTCGGTCTACCCTCATTCAGAATATTGGTAAGTGTTAAAGATAGTCTACTGTAAAAATGTTGCAGTGCTATTTAGGATTATTCGGCATGTTTCTATGTACAGTCTGATCTCGGTCTACCCTTATGGATAATTTTGGTGTTAAAGATAGTCTACTGTAAAAATGTTGCAGTGCTTTTTAGGATTATTCAGCATGATTTTATGTACAGTCTGATCTCGGTCTACCCTCATTCAGAATATTTGTAAGTGTTAAAGATAGTCTACTGTAAATTGTTGCAGTGCTATTTAGGGTTATTCGGCATATTTCTATGTACAGTCGGCATGTTTCTATGTACAGTCTGATCTCGGTCTACCATCGTTCAGAATATTTGTAAGTGTTAAAGATAGTCTACTGTAAAATGTTGCAGTGCTATTTAGGATTATTTGGCATGTTTCTATGTACAGTCTGATCTCGGTCTACCATCGTTCAGAATTTTGGTGTTAAAGATAGTCTGCTGTAAATATGATTATTCGGCATGTTTCTATGTACAGTATGATCTCGGTCTACCCTCATTCAGAATTTTGGTGTTAAAGATAGACTACTGAAAATATGTTGTAGTGCTTTTTAGGATTATTCAGCATGTTTTTATGTACAGTCTGATCTCGGTCTACCTTCATTACAGTCTGATCTCGATCTACCATCATTCAGAATATTGGTAAGTGTTAAAGATAGTCTACTGTAAAATGTTGCAGTGCTATTTAGGATTATTCGGCATGTTTCTATGTACTGTCTGATCTCGGTCTACCATCATCATTTAGAATATAGTTAGTGTTGAAGATAGTCTACTGTAAAATGTTGCAGTGCTATTTAGGATTATTCGGCATGTTTCTATGTACAGTCTGATCTCGGTCTACCATCATTCAGAATATGGGTAAGTGTTAAAGATAGTCTACTGTAAAATGTTGCAGTGCTATATAGGATTATTCGGCATGTTTCTATGTACAGTCTGATCTCGGTCCACCATCGTTCAGAATATTTGTAAGTGTTAAAGATAGTCTACTGTAAAATGTTGCAGTGCTATTTAGGGTTATTCGGCATATTTCTATGTACAGTCTGATCTCGGTCTACCATCGTTCAGAATTTTGGTGTTAAAGATAGTCTGCTGTAAATATGTTGCAGTGCTATTTAGGATTATTCGGCATGTTTCTATGTACAGTATGATCTCGGTCTACCCTCATTCAGAATATTTGTAAATGTTAAAGATAGCCTGCTGTAAAAGTGTTGCAGTGCTATTTAGGATTGTTCGGCATGTTTCTATGAACAGTCTGATCTCGGTCTACCCTCATTCAGAATATAGTTAAGTGTTGAAGATAGTCTACTGTAAAAATGTTGCAGTGCCTTTTAGGATTATTTGGCATGTTTCTATGTACAGTCTGATCTCGGTCTACCATCATTCAGAATTTTGGTGTTAAAGATAGTCTGCTGTAAATATGTTGCATTGCTATTTAGGATTATTCGGCATGTTTCTATGTACAGTCTGATCTCGGTCTACCCTTATGGATAATTTTGGTATCAAAGATAGTCTGCTGTAAAAATGTTGCAGTTCTATTTAGGATTATTCAGCATGTTTCTATGTACAGTCTGATCTCATTCTACCCTCATGCAGAAGTTTGGTAAGTGTTAGAAATAGTCTGCTGTAAAATTGTTGCAGTGCTATTTAAAATTATTTGACGTACAGTCTGATCTCGATCTACCTCATTCAGAATTTCGGTAAGTATTAAGATAGTCAACTGTTAAAATGTTGAAGTGCTATTTTGGATTATTCGGCGTGTTTCTATGTACTGTCTGATCTCCATCTACCCTCATTCAGAATTTTAGTAATGTTTTACTGATATAGCAGTGATTTAGTGTTGTTTTTGAGTGGTATTTTGATGTTCGTTGAATCGTTAAAGGTTAATTTTAAAGTAATTAACATGCGTTTGCAAAAGCGGTAGATGACAGTGACTATCGACAAATTGTCACTGACTTTGTTTTCTTTGAAAATATCGACATTTATGTTTCAAATGTAATAAAACTCTGACAAAGATCGAGTTTGTCACGATATTTTTTCATTTTTTACAATGTGTTTTACATGGTCCCATTTCGATCTACAATTTGTGATCAAGCATGTCAATATGTCTGAAAGTTATTAATCGGGGACACACATGCATGTGTATGGGACCTTCCAAATGCCGACACACGTCAAATGGGGACGTCCTTATTTGGAAAAGTCTTAAAAATAGCATTAATCTATCATTTTGAGTTTCATACATGTTTTTGGATGAAAATGTAACATAATTATCCAAGTCCGAATTTTGCAATGTTTGGTCGGACTTAACAAACCTTCTCCACATCCACCGGTCCGTATGAAAAACAACAAATGGGGACACGTGTGTATTCTACCATTTTTAGCTTCTAATGGGGTCTTACACTCTGGTCCGACCAAACATTGCTAAATGGGGACTTGGGTTAGTTTGCCATATTTTCATCAAAAAAACATAGAGGAAGCTCAAAATAATGGATTAATGCTATTTTCTGAGACTTTTCCAAATGGGGACGTCCCCAGTTGACGTGCGTCCCCACTTGAAAGGTCCTATACACATGTGTGTCCCCAAATGACACCGTACACATGAACACACACACACACACACACACGTGTGTGTGTGTGTGTGTGTGTGTGTGAGCCATACTCTGGCAAAAGGGGGCTTAATGCATCTCCATAATGCATGATATCAAGTCATTACAGTACCATGGATCATGAATCCATAAAGTCCATTTTGTCCAAGAAGTGACTGAATCATGAGGTACACCAGTCCTTTGACATGCAGAAAATTTTCCTAAAGCAAAAAGTGTCGACCCAGGTGAGCCTGCGCGGACTGCGCAGGCTCACCTGGGTCGATACTTTTTGCAGATGCATGAAGCACCCTTTCCACAGAGCACGGCTTATATGTAGTTTTGGCATCTAGATCCAATAATTACAATATTATATCTTATTCTTGCGATATAGTTAAATGATAAAAAAGACCTGACATTTGTTGGCTATTAACATAAAATGGATTCAAACTCGTCGAAAAATGCCAGTAGGCTGGCATAATAATATTTTTCTAGACTCGTTTGATAAAATTTTATCTAAAACGCCAATTTAGTTCAGATCCTAATATGTCTCTGACTTAACATTCTCAAGAATGTGATACTATTAGAAATTGAAAAAATACGTAAACTTAACCAAGTCACGTTTTTGAGTATGGCTTTTTTGAATTACTGCTTAAAATTGAATAATCACGCCACTTTCCAAACAGTGATAGTGGCACTTATCTCTCCTAGGTGGAAATTCACAAACACATGTTGAAATAAATACTTACAGCCCAGTAGTGACCAAAAGTAAACAATACCGATGTTAAAATGCATTTAAAGTCAAATAATACCTATCAAGAGTATGGAGATTATTGTGAAGATGACATTTTTTTTAATGTATGGTTAGTTCAAGATAAGTCGCTGGCAGAAAAAATGAATTTTAGAACTAGGTCAAAAGTTGCCTGGTCACTCTATCTTTTGTTTACCTTTTACCTGGTTTTAAATTTTATTTTCTGCTAGCACCTAGCAGTTGGATCAGCCGTACAATAACAGATTGTTATCTCCAAAATAATCTCCATACTTTTAAAAGGTATTATTTAAATTCAAATGCATTTTTCTTTTTCCCACAGTGCTTTCAAACGCTTTCTTCATCAGGGTAATAAAACTCGGGATTTTGTGATAAACGGTTAAAACATTTTGATACCAGTTTTTCATTCCACTCAACTATTTATAGCATTATATATTTTGCTGCAAAGTGACCATGGGCATCTTTTGCATTTATCAGGATTTCGAAAGCAGAATCTGTTGAAAATTAGCACTGTCACTCTTATGGTCTTGTTCTGTTTTCATTGATTAAAACCCTTTACCGCACAATGCCGCCTTTTGACGCCCCTGGGGAAGAAGCCTTTTGAAAACATTGTGGAAAAAGGAGAAAATGCTGGTAACCAGCATTTTCTCCTTTTCCCACAATGTTTTCTAACTTATCAAATAAAAGTTGCACCATTTGAGCCACACTGAAATTGTCGTCTGCAAATGCTTTCAATTTGGACAAGGCTGAAATTTTGTCGTCTGGTAAAGGGTTAAAAGAAAAACCTCGTATTCGCCATGGAAGTGTTTGCAGTGTCATCTCTTTGGGTGTAACTTTTAGATCAAGGCCAGACTACAAATCCTTCGAAAAGTGCAGGCTGGTCTTAGATCTACAGTACAGGAAATTATGTTTTTTTTTTTTTGTTTTTCTTTTTATTTTATACATTACTTATTCATATACAAGCATTTAGCATCACACAGATTCATGTTAATCAATTACTGGGTCATTTCAGAAAATAAGCATTAATAATCAATTACCATAACAAGACATAAAAAAAAAAAAAAACGGAAAAAAAAGAAAGGTACTAATTATGTGGTACAATGTATTTGAGCCATGCTCTACCAAAAGGGGGCTTCATGCACCTCCGCGATGCATGATATGGTATCACATGATCAAGGATTCTTAAAGTCCAGTTTGTCTAATAACAGACTGAATCATGAGGTAGGCTGCTCCTTTGACATACAGAAAATTGACCAATAGCGAAAAGTTTCGGCCCAGGTCAGCCTGCGCGGACTGCGCAGGCTGACCTGGGTCGATACTTTTCGCAGATGTATTGAGCCCCCTTTTCACAGAGCATGGCTCAAATACATTTGGTGAAAAACAAAACATTACATGAACATACATGTACAAGTAATACTAGTATACAGTAGGCTGTTGCCGTAATTTGACAGAAGTTGTGTTTAAACCTATGTAACGCCCAAGTAAAAAATTCATTCGTTTAATTAGCATCTTATCATGTTCCATGCGTGTTTCTGTTAGAAGTTTGTATCTTTAACAGTTCTTTAAGACTTAAGGTAAAGCATAGGCAATAGGGATTTTATATATGTCATAGTGACATTCATGGATATTTGACACACTTGCATATGCCTAACAAAGCCGCACCTTTCTCTAAAACACAATTTATACCTAAATATCTATTCCATTTAATTACAAAATAAGCAGCTAATTACCCCCCTTTGATAAGAAAATTAACATTAGCACAATGAGTCAAAATTACTTAAGGGAACCAGTGGTTTAAATTAAGCAAAAACAAATTGGTTATATCTGTTTATTCTGTCAAATAGATTTGGTTCCTTTTTATTTTTCAAAACTGTGCTAATTGCATGACCCATGCGTTACCTTAAGCTATTTGGGCACCGCATGAATTTAAAATGACACGTTCATTTTATGATGAAGCCATTCTCTACAACTTAAACAATAAAACCTGACGATATACGTAATTGTCGACTTTTCCATATCGAAAGTGTTGGTAGACAGAAATCAGAAGTGGCCCAAATGATATAATCTGTCTTTGAAACTGTGGACAGCATTGTTGGAAGAGAAGAAAATGCTGGCTTATCAGCATTTCATCCTTTTCCCGAAATGTTTAAAGATAGTTTTTCCCATCTTTTGGTAGGTGGCATGTAGCTAATGATAAACTACTTGAAAATGGTTACGAATATTTCACAGTCAAGATCGGATTTTCCGTTCTTTGCAGCTTGATCTTGATCCAAAATGCCAGTAACAGCAGTTGGTATCATGCTCGACATTTTTAAGCATCTAGCATACAGTTCTGTATTTTAATCCTTTACCACAAAATCCCGAGTTTTAACGATCCTGAAAAAGAAGGCCTTTGAAAACATTATGGGAAAAGAAGAAAATGCGGGTATCCAGCATTTTCTTCTTTTCCCACAATGTTTTCTACCCTATGCAAGACAGAAATCGCCAGTTTAGATACATTTATTATGTCGTCTGCAAACGCTTTTAATTTGGTCTGGTCCAAAACTATGACATTTGGTAAAGGATTAAAGACCCCAAGGAGGAGTTCCTTTTGAAAACATCGTGATAGAATGAGGAAAATGCTGATGACCACTATTTTTCCTTTGCCCACACTGGCTTCTACTGATTTTTCAGAACAAAAGCCAAATCTATTTTATCGTCGGCAAATTCTTTCAATTTGAAAAAGTATAAAATGTGGTCGCTTGGTAAAGAGTTGAAGACTGAGCACAATTTTATCTAAATCTGCCTATTTTTCTTTAACTATTTCAATGCATTAACTTCTGCAGGATAATATGCCTATCATAATCTGCCTATCATAATATTATAAGATACAGGTTATAAGAATTAAAAGCATCATAATGATTACAAAGATACAGTAACTGTTATCGGCAAATAACGTTCAGGGAGATATTCCAAATCCATCAATAAGTTACTTCATGACTGGGAAGGAAGCGAAGGAGGCGATTCCACATTGGTTGTTCCTGTTTCGTGACATTTTGATGTATCCATTGTCTCCCCAGTGCGTACCCCAACTAAAATGAAACCAGACGTAGACTAGAATTTTTTAAAGCTTGTGAAGCAAACTGAAATTGTACATCTCTTCACAAATACGTACACGAAAGTTAGCATCAAATAAATATATGAACCGTGCTCTGTGAAAAAGGGGCTTAAAGTATCTGCGAAAAGTATCGACTCAGCACAGGCTGACATGGGCCGAAACTTTTCGCTGTTGGTCAATTTTCTGTAAATCTCAAAGGACCAGTCTACCCTATGATACAGTCGGTTGTTAGACAAAATGGCTATTATGGATCCATATCTGAATAATGCATCACGGAGTTACATAAAGCCCCCTTTTGCCAGAGCGTGCTTATATATATATCTAAAAAAAAAAAAAAAAAATGTGTCGAGGAAAACCAGGTAAAGACGTATTAGGGAAAAGATAATCATTTCGATCTGCCAACTTCAAGGAAACATTTTACTATATTCGATGATTTTAGGACAAAAATCCTCGACAACAAATGTTGAATTACACGTAAACTTGATTATAGAGAGACGTGCCCAGAGAGACAGAGGATCTTAAATGAGCGTTTACGTATTGTCATTTCATTTGAACAAGTTGAGCAAAATCACATGGGGTAAAAGGAGTTATTGCAAGAAATGAGTCATGCTATGGCAAAAGCGGGTTTAATGCACCTCCGTGATGCATTATACCAAACAAGACATCACATAATTATGGATCCATAAAAGCCACTTTTTTTTTTTTAAAAAAGAACAGGCTGAATAATGAGGTAGAATGGTCCTAAGACATACAGAAAATTGACCAAAAGGAAAAGGTTTCGGCCCAGGTCATCCTGCGCTGAATGCGCAGGCTGACCTGGATCGATTCTTTCCGCAGGTGTATTAAGCCCTCTTTTCACAGAGTATGGCTCATATCTATTTGAAAGATGTAAAACATTTGAACCATGCTCTGTGAAAAGGGGGCTTAATGCATTTGCAAAAAGTGTCGTTCCAGGTCAGCCTGCGCAGTCCACGCAGGCTGACCTGGGCCAAAACCTTATGCTTCTGGTCAATTTCTGTATGTCAAAGGGCCATTCTACCTCGTGGTTCAGTATGTTGTAACACAACACGGATTGTAGGGATGCATCAAACTGTAATGACTTGCTTGGGATCATGCATCACGGAAATGCATTAAGCCCCCTTTTGTCAGAGCATGGCTCATTTTTATTTTTTTTATGCGTTTACGTCATATGTATAGTAACGTCTTTTTCCCGCGAAATAAAAAAGAAATACAAAATTCGGTAAGTGCTGATCTTGGTTCCTCAAAAACAAGGCCTGTGCTTATATAACTTGAATTTATGCTCTGCTGTTTATACTTTACTGGGTTTATGCTCTACTGAGTTTATACTCTGCTGAGTTTATGCTGTATCGATTTTATGTTCTACTAAGTTTATATGCTCTACTGAGTTTATGCTGTATCGATTTTATGTTCTACTAAGTTTATATGCTCTACTGAGTTTATGCTGTATCGATTTTATGTTCTACTAAGTTTATATGCTCTACTGAGTTTATGCTATTCTGAGTCTAGGCTATACTGTGTTCATGCTATACTGAGTTATGCTCTACTGAGTTTATGCTATACTGAGTTTATGATCTACTGAATATATGCTATACCGAGTTTATGCTCAACTGAGATTATGCTCTACTGAGTTTATGCTCTTCTGAGTTTATTCCCTACGGAGTTTATGCTCTACTGAGTTTATGCTCTACCGAGTTTATGCTCTACCGAGTTTATGCTGTACTGAGTTTATGCTCTCCTGGGTTTATGCTGAAACATTCAATTTCTTCTGTGCTTCTGCTTGTACGAAAATTGGAAATGAAGATTCTCATTTAAATGAAGAGGGAGAGAGAAATTCGAAAAGTTAAAAAGTTGCACTCTAGCTTATTCCAATCAATTCTGTATAATTTTGAAATTTCATGCTCAGCTGACCTGAGTGTGAAAAAAAGTTTTATAAGCTCCAACTCAGATTCACGTGCTCACAATTGACTTAACCCTTTACCACACAATCCCGACTTTTAACGACCCTGAGGAAAAAGCCTTTTGAAAACATTGTGGGAAAAGGAGAAAATGCTGGTAACCAGCATTTTCTCCTTTTCCCACAACGTTTTCTACTCTTCCCAAGACAAATTTTAATTTTTGAGTTATGTTTATTTTGTCGTCTACAAAAGCTTTCAATTTGGACTGGTCTAAAATTTGGTCGTGTAGTATAGAGTTAAATAATATGAGCCATGTTCTGGTAAAAGGGGATGTAATGCGCCTGTATGATGCAGTATATGAAGCAGGCCATCACATAATAATTGTCCCCCGAGAATCCATTTTGTTTCACAGCCGATTGAATCGCGCGGTAGAAGGGTCCTTTGACGTGCAGAAGTTTAAATATGGTAGAAAGATTCGGCCCATTTCAGCCTGCAAGGCTGACATGGGTTGATATTTTTTACAGATGCATTGAGACCTCTTTTCACAGAGTATGGCTCATATTTTGTGCTTGTCAAGGCTCGTGTCATTATGATTTTAATCAACTCGTTTTATAGCAATGATAATACATAAACGCTCATGAAAGATACTATATTTATTAAATATTGCACTTTTCTGTTAAAATAGTCATTTGCACAATCACAAAAGATGAAAATGGTATTTAATGTGTAGATATTCAAAATACAATTGTTGTGGTATCAAATAGACTAGTCTATTATTCTCGGTCTGTTTCAGGTTTTCTTACGTGTTGCTTTTGTTATTGCTGCCTTCAATGGTTTAAAATAAAGAGATATTTGTTTGATTTGTGTTACTTTCAAATTTAGAAATTCTTGGGGAATAAGACTATGAACGTTCTTAAGATTGGTTGGTGAATACGGACCCAGGTTTGCATTTTGTGGACACCTTGTCTGCAGCTTCCCTTGATTGTGTCCTGTAATGTTTCCAAGAGGATCAGGACAAATTAAGGTTGCAGAAGATCCCAAAGCCCTCCAAAATTCGTCTTCCCATTTAAAAAAAAAACTTTTAAATGTTTAATGCTAAAGCCTTTTGCAACTCAGTCTAGCCCTAGGTGTCAAGAAAAGTCCCAGAAATGTCGAGCAAGGACATAAAAAGTTTCAACAATATCGCGAAGACATGGAAAACAGCATTCCGATTTCGCGAATTCAGCTTTCAGAAAAGTTTTGAGGTCCTAACGGACGGCAAGCCTAAAGGATATAGAAGACACCACGTACCTGTTTTTAACTAGCCAGTACTCATCAGTTCTCTCAGCGCCGTATCCAACTACGAGCATAGCGTGAGAGGGCCAACGGCCAAGACAACGTGGATTGTTAAAAACGCCACTCCTATAGGACCTGAAATGTATCACTACCCTTTACAAAAAGATTCCTCAGATTTAACGACCCTGAGGTAGGAGGCTTTTGAAAACACTGAGGGAGAAGAAGAAGCATTTTCTCAATTTCCCACAATTTTTTTCTGACCTTTCAAGGACAAAGCTAATTATCTGAGCCACATTTGTCAGCTACAAAAGTTGTCAATTTGGACTAGTCTAAATTGTGTCGTCTGTACAGAGAAGTAACTGATTCCAAAATGATTCCATATTTTCACAACCCCTAAATGACAAAAATAAATCAGCCATGCTCTGTGAAAAGGGGGCTTAATGCATCTGCGAAAAGTATCGACTCAGGTCAGCCTGCGCAGTCCGCGCAGGCTGACCTGGGCCGAAACTTTTCGCTACTGATCAATTTTCTGTATGTCCAAGGACCAGTCTACCTCATGACTAGGTCTGTTGTTAGACAAAATGGGTTTTATGGCTTGCATGGTATAATGCATTATTGAGATGCATTAAGCACCTTTTTGCCAGAGCGTGGCTAAAATCATATAATTAAAAGTCGATACTGTGTCTCTTGTATATACACAAACAATTCAAAACAACAACACATAACGGGTGTTGCCCCAGCCTAGTACTGGTGAAACCCAGGAAATACATGAATATATGAGCTGTCGCCGTCATACGACTGAAATAATGTTGAAAGTGGCATAAAACACCATTCAATCAATCAATCAGAATGGGTATTGTAAAACCGCTTTGACTGGTCACTACTTCGTTTCTGTGACCGTGTTCGGTTTTTTCCGGTATTTGCCGAGGCTCCTTCTAAACGGAGTTCAAATGTTTAACCCTTAGGCTGCTAAGTGCGATTCACTGACCCTTTTCGTATAGTGTATATCAAGATCAGCCTGAACCGAACGTGCAGTCTGATCTTGTGCCTACACTGAACGATAAGAGATATTTTCTCCAAAAAGTTTGAAATAGCATTATTCTGTTTTTTACTATCGGCATTTAACCCTTTACCAGACGACAAAATTTTAGCCTTGTCCAAATTGAAAGCATTTGCAAACGACAATTTCAGTGTGGCTCAAATGGTGCAATTTTTCTTTGACAGGGTAGAAAACATTGTGGGAAAAGGAGAAAATGCTGGTAACCAGCATTTTCTCCTTTTTCCACAATGTTTTCAAAAGGCTTCTTTCCCAGGGGCGTCAAAAGGCGGAATTGTGCGGTAAAGGGTTAACTTATTTAGCAGGATAAGAGTTAACATGTTTGTATAATAAACTGATCTTGTCGCCATGTCCATGGTGTAGAGGTAAAATACCTAGACACATGATTCCGACGGTTAACGTTCCATAAAATCGTAAAGGAGGGTTGCTATCGAAAAAACCATTCAATTAACCCTTAAGCTGCTTATCGCGACCCACTGACCTTTTGCGAACAGTGTAGATCAAGATCAGACTGCACAGAACGTGCAGTCTGATCTTTGATCTACACAGTCCGTTACGGTATTTTGTTTCCGGTGAAATCAACTTGGAAAACGCAATGTTTGGACTTCTAGTATTAAGTGGAGATTTTCGTTTCATTTATTTAGCAGCTTAAGTGTTAAACGCTAATGAAGTGACACAGTATCGCCATTCAACCATAATGCTGGGTAGATCTTTGTAATAAATTCTTGTTTGCAGAATGTTATAAAAGTATAAATAATGACAAAGGAGATGCTAGCCTCTGAAACTACATTGTTGATTACGATCAGACTGTCCAAAACGTACAGTCAGATCTTTGGTTTATATATTCGAGTATTACGACATTATCCGTTTCACTTATTTCCCGCTTTGGTATCGCCTGTTTCACTTATTTCCCGCTTTGGTATCGCCTGTTTCACTTATTTCCCGCTTTGGTATCGCCTGTTTCACTTATTTCCCGCTTTGACATTGCCTGTTTCACTTATTTCCCGCTTTGAGACTTAATAAGAAATATCTTTGTAAAAAGAGGTAGACGGCGTAAATTTGCCAGCTATAGGCAGGTGCCCTTAAAATAAACATACCTACGTCTCTTAGCAATCACAAATTCCTATTTGTTCAATTGTTATCAGGACGAAAAAGAGGACCGAAAAGCAGGTCAAAAGCCAGCACATTCAGCTAAGCCGAAAGGAACAAGAGTACCCCAGGCCGGTACCAACGACCAGCCTACTGATACAAAACAACAAATGTGTATTCTATTGATGAGTCATGCTCTGTAAACAGTAGGCTGACTTGGGCCGAAACTTTTTGCTTTTGGTCAATTTTCTACATGTCAAAGGACCATCTCCCTCAAGAATTATCGGTTGTTAGAGAAAATGGATTTTATGGATCCAAAATGATATGATAACTTGCTTGGTATCATGGATCACGGAGATGCAATTAGCTTCCTTTTGCCAGAACATGACTCAATTTTAAATTTAACTCGCATTTGAAAACAAAAAAAAAAAACACACACAAAAAAAAAAGAGGCTTTATACAACAAATGGTGATTGATTTATTAGCAATAGATTTTCGAAACTTTTTTGTCGGACAGTATTTGCTTTTGGCAGCGGTCTTAATTACGAAGGGAGACTACTCTTCCGTTCCAAAATCGATATGCCATTTCCAACAGTATTTCAGGTATATCTCTCCAGCCAGTGAACCTACCCATGGTTTCTTGCAATTTCTCTTTACCATTACTTCACACAGTATTCTTTGCAAGCCACTGGCTGCTTTCCTAAAAACTATCGTCGAAACAATGATCAACGGTGAGAGAGGTGAATGAATCCTTCAGAATTACAATCCTCAATTCTCGGGCAAATTGGCCGAGCTGGGGATTCGAATAAGCGACCCCTTGATCTGGAGTCCTGCAGCGTACCGACTGCACTACCGGGGCCCGATGCGTAGAATAGTGGACTTTAAGCGAAATGCAATGGTAAACTTTTTTGTTTCTGTCTTTTGTGCTGATTTAATTTCAATTGATCTAAGCATCGTATTCCAACAAACTTATGCTTGGCTTTAATTCTTTTGCTGCAAACTAAATGGATCCAGCTTTTCTCGAGGTCTATAAGTATCTTTCTCGTTTCAATTGAACCTATCTTTTGGTTGAAGATTAGCATCAGACAGCGGGCAGCGTAGATTCAAGATCAGTCTGCACGTTTTATGCAGTCTGACTCTTGATCTACGCCGTTCGCAAAAGCTATCTGAGGCGATATTGGCAGTGAAAGAGTTGATGACACCACAAATGTGTCACTGACATTCATACTCTTTACAACCACCTTCTCATGGTAATGTAAACAAGAAACATCTATAAAAAAGATAGAGATACGGGAATATGAATATTGAAATTCTCCTGTGGCTAAATATGAAGTAAATTGATTTCGCGAGAAATTGCCTCTTTTTCCACACCGTTTTTCATTTTGCTGAAAAGGAGTATTCATCTGGTCAATACTTTTTGCAAATGCATTAAGCCCCCTTATCCCAGAGTATGGCTCATATACATGTATATTGATATTGACCAAGAATATAAGCAAATGTTTGATACAAGAATAAATTCGGAAACATCGTGAAGAGAAGGGAGCTTTACTTAACATGAGCTTTTTTGCTGTTGCTTTTTTAATGTTTTCTAAAGCAGTTTGCTGCGAGACGACAAAAAAAAAAAAAAAAACGTCTGCAGGTCGCAAAGGTTTTAAGAAACCCCAGAAGAGAGATTACGAATTCACGAGCCAAAATATTTTTGGCAGGTTCTCTGCAGTCTGATCTTAATTTACACTATCCACAAAAGAATGTGATATTGCCCACGTAATATGAAAACACTCACACACACATAGACCTAATTAAGAAGTTGGCTTACATAAACTGACGACTATTGACATCCACAGCTATGGTGACTGGACCGTACTTAGCTACTACGTCTTTAAGAGCATTTTCGTTCCCAGGAACTTTTCGGTACGAAGCCATCCTACCTGTTGCTAACTGCCTTCGGAACCTGCAGCGTCCATCCTGAAATTCAGTCCTAGTTCGTTAATTTGCTATCGAGGTATCATCATTATCATCATCATCATCATCATTATTATTATCATTATTATTATTATCATCATTATCATCTTATCATCATCATTATTATTATCGTCATCATCTTTACCAGACAATAAAATTAGACATTTCAAAATTGTAAACAATTGCAAACGATAAATCATATTTGACTCAAACGATTGGGATTTGCTTTGAAATGGCTGAAAATACTGTTTGAAAAAGGGGAAAACGCCGGTTAGACACATTTAGTCACTTTCAGTGATAGTAAATAACAAGGCATTGATGATTTCCATTATGAAATTCAACGTGATCTTGGATCTACACTGCCCGATACAGTATTTTTTGAAATCGCAATAATTGGGTTTTTACTATTGAGTGGACATTTTCGTTTTATTTATTTAGCAGTTTAAGGGTTAATGTGCACATGTACATGCCGCGAGTCCAGTAAGTCTGCACGTCTGGTAAGTCCGCTCATAAACAACGCGGTTCTATCAAAGGTAACGGTGACTTTACAACGTGCGATATCCCTCCCCAGACCGTAACCGAGTTGTACTCAAACCCATCCCTCTCATGAACGCAATCGTCTCCCAAACGTTCACCGTGACGTCGATATACACGTACACGACGTGGATATACACGTACACGACGTGGATATACGTGTACACGACGTGTATATACACGGACACGACGTCGATATACACGTACAAGACGTGGATATACGCATACACGACGCCGATATACACGTACACGTCGCAGATATACACTAACACGACGTTGACATACACGTACACGACGCCAATATACCACTACACGACGTCGATATACACGTACACGATGTCGATATACACGTACACGACGTCGATATATACAAATACACGACGTCGATATTCACGTACACGACGTGGATATACACGTACACGACGTCTATATACACGGACACGACGTGTATATACACGGACACGACGTCGATATACACGTACAAGACGTGGATATACGCATACACGACGCCGATATACACGTACACGTCGCAGATATACACTAAAACGACGTTGACATACACGTACACGACGCCAATATACCACTACACGACGTCGATATACACGTACACGATGTCGATATACACGTACACGACGTCGATATATACACATACACGACGTCGATATTCACGTACACGACGTGGATATACACGTACACGACGTCTATATACACGGACACGACGTGTATATACACGGACACGACGTCGACCGCTAAACAAAGTGAACCGAGACTCATCCGTGAAAATAATACGTCTCCATCGATGCACTGGAACTAATCTTGGAGCATCTGAAGTCAACCAATCTAAACGACGCTTGCGACGTGTAGGATTAATGGGGAATCAAAGTATGGATGACAAAATCGCAGACCGTCATTGCAGAATGCACTATTTGTGCATGATTGTGGCGATAATAATTGTTTATAATGTTAACAGTCGTTTCTGTTGCAGTAAAATGGCGATTGCGAAGCTGGGCAAGACGGTACAGTCCTGTCTTGACGTGGCATCATCGCACGGGGACGTCCCAATCTAGGACGGTCAACAACAATTACACTTTCTCTCGGGCGCCTGACAAGATGTTTTATGGTAGAAATGTTCACACCCAAATGCCTCGAAACCTGTTGTCGCTGTGAACCTTCCAAAAGTATGGAATAGCTTGACCCCTCTGTACTTCGGTCAGCCGTATCCTGAACAGCAAATGACGTAACCCTTTCCCAAACGACAAATTTTGGACGGGTCCAAATTGAAAGAGTTTGCAGACGACAATTTTAAATTTGATGAAAATGGCAGAAAGGTCTCAAAAAGGGTAGAAAACACTGTGGGAAAAGGAGAAATTGCTCGTTACGAGCAATTTCTCCTTTTCCCACAGTGTTTTCAAAAGACTTGTACTGCAGACACGTGAAAACCAGGGCTTGTTTGGGAAAGGGTTAAACCCTTAGGCTACCAAGCGCGACTCGAGGGTCTTTTTCGGACAGTATAGATTAAGATCAGTGCAGTCTGGTCTTGATCTACACTGTCCGATAAGGAGATATTTTTCTCCAAAAACAACTTTGAAAAAACATTATTTGGGTTTTTACTGTCAGCTTGAAAGTTTCATTTAACTTATTTAGCAGCTTAAGGGCTAAATGGTGGAAGGTGATGGGTATGTTTCAGAAGTTGTATTGAGTGGTTTTACAAAATTGTTGAGCAACATGCTGTCATTAAACTGCAAGTGATTTTTGCTGCTTTACACTTTCTCTGTAAGCAAGTTACATTACGAGGTTGAGCAAATGTAGATACCATGTTAAGCGCACAGTGACCCTGACAATTGTATGGCTGACTTTCATCACTTTATGCCGAAGCGTGTAACAATGGTTGCAGATTTATATACCCCTTCCTTCTTTTTTGGTTTAGTTCATTTATTCTATAATTGTAAATTCGCAAACATTCTGTCTGAAATTCTCTCTTGTCCATTCAGGCGACTGGATTTTGAATTCGTATTTTAATCAACGGCTTCTTTTCATCACCAAAATAGCTTTTGCGAACAGACTAGATCAAGATCAGACTGAATAGAACATGAGTTGGGATCTACACTTGCCAGTGCAGTGAGATTTTTCCGGCAATGTTCAAGATCTCTAGGATCGCTATAACTTGGTATAGCTCAACTTTGAATGACAGCACAGTTTGACGATCCTATGCCGACAAATACAAAATCAAAATACACTACGTTTCTCCTAGTGGTACATAAAATATATAGAATATAATTATGTGCAAAATGGAGGGGTTTTGGACAGATTGTACATGGTAAACAACGGACTCTCGCTCTGTCTCTCTCTCTCTCTCTCTCTCTCTCTCTCTCTCTCTCTCTCTCTCGTGTAATTCGAATTAAAAACATAAAGAAATACAACAAAAAGAAGTAAAATACAACTTATCAAAAGAATTTGACAGTGTAATCAAAAGCCTTCCCATCAGGCTCTTTAAAGCTCGGGATGGTGTGGCAAACAGTTAATACGCATAAAGACTAGCTATCAGCCGGTCAGTTTTTCATTAACACCTTATGTGTATTTAGGTATCTGTTGACAAGATTAGACGTGGGCGCCTTGAATGGAATGCCATATCAGTCTTATAATATGAGTTTATAAAGAGACGCAGAGCTCCAGATAGAGGGAGTGATTTTGATTTCAAAACTGAAAATATTAATTATTCTCCACTAAACCCTATGTTATGGGTACTCATTAGAATCGTCTCATCGAGACGATTCTAATGAGTACCCACAACATAGGGTTTCGAACAGAAATAATGGATTTAGAATATCATCACTCCCTGTTATCTAGAGCTCTGGACACGTAAATTATAACACCTTAAGACAGCAATGGTAGTACATTTATGCTTCACATTCCGTAAACTTACTTCGGCTCCTCTTTCAAACTGACAAAGTTTGTGTTTTTGACCCTGGTAAAACAATATGAGCCAAGCTCTTTGAAAAGGGGCTTAATGCATTGGCATAAAGGTATCAGTCCATTTCAGCCTGCGTAGTCCGCACAGGCTGACCTGGGTCGAAACTTTTCTTAGTTATTGGTCAATTTTCTGTATGTCAAAGGACAAGTTTTCTCTCATGATTCAGCCGGTTGTTAGACAAAATGGGCATTATGGATCAATAATAACATGACAACTTGCTTGCTACGATGCATCACGGGGTGCATCAAACCCCCTTTTTCCAGAGCATGGCTCGTATAAAACGGGTCCACACGGAAACAGTCAGACAAAGCGTATGGCGCAGTATAATTCGTTTCGCTTCACGACTGATGATAGTCATTGCGACAGGATTCATTCCTCTTTCACCGTTGACCATTGCTTCGACGATGGTTATGTGGGAAAGCAGCCAGTGGCTTGGAAAGAATATTGTGCTTAGTACTGGTAAAAGAAACTCCAGGAAAGCATGGATAGGTGCACTGGCCGCCGCGATATAACTGAAATAATGTTGAAAACGGCATTAAACACCATACAATCAATTAATCAATCAATCATTGTTTCGCTTCACTATAGCCAGGCTATCACCATGCTTATTTCTTTGTATAAAATTGATTGTGTCCTTACTTACCCGAGCCGCGTACGGGTAATCTCTTTCAGTGTTAAGTCCACCGTTATTTAGGACATATTTAAAGGCCCAGTTCATCCACCCTCCGCGACAACCGTAACAATCTGTCAGTACAAATTTTACATGATTCGTGTCAGATTAAAAGCATAAAGTTTGGTTCGAATGAGTGAAGGAAGGAAGGAAGGAAGGAAGGAAGGAGGGAGGGAGGGAAGGAACGAAGGAACGAAGGAACGAAGGAAGGAAGGTTTGTTGGCGTGATTAGATAAACAGACAACAGGTAGAATTGGCAGGTATGAATGTCTGGGGGCAACAAGAGAAAATAGTAATTTAACCCTAAGGCCGCTGGGCGCGACTGACCGACTTTTTGCGGACAGGGTAGATCAAGATCAGACTGCACGAAACACAGTCGGATCTTGGATCTTCACTGTCCGATAAGGAGATATTTTTTCCCCCCAAAATTTGAAATCGCATTATTTGGGTTCTTGAAAGTTTCATTTAACTCATTTCGCAGGATAAAGGTTAAATCTTTACCAAACGACAAATTCCAGGCCCTTCTAAATTGAAAGCAGGTGCAGACGAGAAATTCAAAAGTGGCTCAAATAAAGTGAACTTCTTTGACAGGGTAGAAAACATTGTAGGAAAAGGAGAAAATGCTGGTTACCAGCATTTTCTCCTTTTCCCACAATGTTTTTAAAAGCCCTCTCCTTTAGGCTCGTGAAAACTCAGGAGTGTGTGGTAAAGGGTTCAATGAGAATTAAAATTGGGCCATGCTCAGGCCAATGCGCCTCCGTAAATTCACTGTACCAAGACATCACATTTTTTGGAATCCATAAAATCTACTTTGTCGAACAAGCGACTGAATCATGAGGCAGATTCAGTCCTTTGACATGCAGAAAATTGACCATTAGCAAAAAGTTCCGGCCCAGATCAGCCTGCGTGGACTGATTTGGGTAGAAACTTTCTGCAGATGCACCGAGCCCCCCTTTTCAAAGAGCATGGCCCATATTTAATTACAATGGTTACTGTTGACGTGTAAATAGTAACCATAAGCAGCTAAGTAAGTGGAAGGAAACTTTCAAGCCGACAGTATAAATCTAAATTTTGCTATTTGTTTTGGTATTTTTCTGGGGAAAGTATCTCTTTATCGGACAGTGTAGATGTAAGCTCAGACTGCACGTTATGTGCAACCTGATCTTGATCTACACTGTCCGCAAAAGGTCTTTTACGTTGCGCTTAGCAACCTAAAGGATGAAAGCGTTTTCAGACGCAATATTAAATTTGTATCAACGGATGGATTTATGTTTGAACGGCTGAGAAACATCATGGAAAATGATGATACAACTGTTGCCAAATCTATTTTCCTATTTCACAATGGTTTTAAAAGCTCCCTGATATAGGATAGTAAAAAGCATGTGATCGTTTGATCAGTAAGGGATTGATGGCCGAACAGACACGTGTATTTTCATCCTTGAAAAGGGCATACTGTTTTTAGATTTTAGCTATGTCGTGTAACAATATTTCTAGTAGAACACTGACGAAAACTACTGTGAAAAGTATTGACCCATCTCAGCATGCATAGTCCTTGCAGACCTGGGTTGAAATATTTTTACTATTAGGAAATTTTCTGCATGTCCAAGGACCAGTCTACCCCAGGATTGCTTGACAAAATGGATTTCATGGATTCATAATTGCATATATGTGATTACTTGCTCGGTATAACGGATCACGGAGATGCATCTAACCCCCTTTTGCAAGAGCGCGGCACAGTTATGTTTGCTTGCTGGACGGCTACTTTTAGTGGAAATGTGCATTATGTGACATTACTTGGCGGGAATTCTAAAAATAGCTGAAAAAGCTACGTATGAGTTAAACTCTTTCGGCGCCAAATAAACTAATTCGGCCTCTTTTGATGGCTGTAAATACAAGCCACTGAATCTCCGGAAGATTTTTATCATATAGGCTTGACAAAACAAGCGGAGGACATAGATCATAGATCAGACAGCATGTTCTGTGCAGTCTGATCTTGATCTATGCCGTCCGCAAAAGTCCCTGTTTTCACCTATGGCGCTGAAAGGGTTAAGGAAACTCCCTACCCCACGTAAACTCATTTGTAAATGGTTTGCCAACAATTGCCTTTCTAACTTTTGCCAAGCCCCGGTAGCTCAGTCGGTAGCGTACAGGACTTGAGAACAGGAGGTCGCAGGTTCGATCCCCGGCTTGGCCAATTTCTTTCCGAGGATTGATGATAGTCATTGCGACAGGATTCATTCCTCTCTCTCCGCTGACCATTGTTTCGACGATGGTTATGTGGGAAAGCAGCCAGTGGCTTGGAAAGGATATTGTGCGGAGTAAGGGTTAAAGAAACTCCAGGAAAGCATGGATAGGTGCACTGGCCGCCATGATATAACTGAAATAGTGTTGAAAACGGCGTTAAACACTATACAATCAATCAACCTTTCTACCTTCTCCGTCTTAAGGTTAAGAATGTATATGAAAATCTACACAGTCATTTTTTAGCTATTCTTGTTGCGAATAAAATTTCCTTGAAAACACCAACAAAAACTACAAAATATATCTTTCACTGCAAACACAAAGAAACTGGACGGTTACATGCAGTAAAAAGGTGCAAGATTGGCGTTTGAATAACGGGCTGGTTGCTTTTCAGTCGGTAACTTTGATTTTTTTTTTTAACCCAAAATTTTAGACTTGCCGAAATTCAAAGCATTTGCAGACCACAAAATAATCGCAACTCGACGATTGAAATTTGTTGAAAGAAGGGTTGAAAACATTGTGGGAAAAGGACAAAATGCTGATTACCAGCATGTTCTCCTTTTCCCGCAACGTTTTCAGAAGCCGTCTTCCTCAGGGTCGTTAAAAGTCGGGATTGTGTGATAAATGGTTAAAAGGTCAAATTTTACATCTTTGCAAAATCATAAAATACCAAAAGAGGCTCCTTAACCCACTGAATTTTTTTTTTTTCTTAAACCTGCCTGTCTTCTTTATAGGCTTAGATAATTTGTCAGCAATCGCCTTTTTTTAGTTTAATTCCGTGAATATATATATTTTTTTAAGTTTGGTTAGAGTAAAAAAATTCCAAATAGACCCCTTAAAGTTATTTGTTGATTTCAGACAAGTTTTACCGGTACTATGTGAATCAACAAGATTTTACGACACTCACGGTATGTTGGGGCTCTGGCACAGTCCACGAGGTTCTGTTCGGAGAGGTCTACTTTTCTATTTTTATGAATCATCATTGCGGATTCCATAGCACCCACTGCCGAGAAAGCCCAGCAGGATCCACACTGACCCTGGTGAAACAAGACAGATATTGTCATCCCTTGTCATAGGAAATTTAAGTTTTGGATGTAAACCTTAGCCCGTACGGTACAGCGACGAATAAACCCAAGAGCACATTTTCGGTCTAGAAATAAGACAAAATAATTGACATTTGAGGATTCTTTTTGCCTGCAATGTGTCAGAAAAACTGAGATTTTGTGCAATGAGGGTCCGTATTCACCAACCATTCTTAAGAACATTCTTATGATTATTCTCCAGCATTTTCGAAATTTGAATGTAACGAAACTTCTGATTGGCTAAACCAAATGGTTTAGCCAATCAAAAGTTGCGTTACTTTCAAATTTAGAAAATGCTGGAGAATTAGACTAAGAACGTTCTTTAGAATGATTGGTGAATACGGGCCCAGATCTCGATCTACACTGACCTTAAAGGCAACTTTAGTCGTGAAAGGTACTTTAACCCTTTCCCAAACGACAAATTTTGGACGGGTCCAAATTGAAAGAGTTTGCAGACGACAATTTTAAATTTGATGAAAATGGCAGGAAGTTCTCAAAAAGGGTAGAAAACACTGTGGGAAAAGGGGAAATTGCTCGTTACGAGCAATTTCTCCTTTTCCCACAGGGTTTTCAAAAGACTTGTACTGCAGACACGTGAAAACCAGGGCTTGTTTGGGAAAGGGTTAAGGATTAACTCTTTACCAGACGACAAAACTTTAGACTGGTCCAATTTAAATGTATTTGTAGACGACTAATTTAAATTGATGTGATTCCTAGTATATTATTTTTCTTTGAAAGGGCAGAAAACAGTGTAGGGAAAGGAGAAAATGCTAGTTAACGGCATTTTAAACACTTTTCCCTCAATGTTTTCAAAAGCCCTCTCCCTTAACTCTTTACCTCATGACAAAATCTTGGACTTGATCATATTCGAAGCAACAAGTTAAAAGTTATATGAATGATAGAATTCATCTTTGAGTGGGTATACATGTATATCATTGTGGGAAAAGGAGAAAAAGTTGGTTATCGTCATTTCCTCCTTTTTTCCCACAATGTTTTCAAAATCCTTTTGCCTCAGGATTGTTAAAAACAGGATTTGTTTGGTAAAGGGCTGGGTTAACCCTTTACCATACAATTTCGAGTTTTAACGACGCTGAGAAAGAAAGCTTTGGGATACATGGTGGGAAAAGAGAAAATGCTGGTGGCATTTTCTCCTATTCTTACAATGTTTTCTACCCTTCCAAAAGCAAAATTTAATTTTTGACTCACATTTATCTTGTCGTCTGCAAGTGCTTTTAATTTAGATGAGTCGTGTGGAAAAGGGTTTACTTTTTATGACTTATTGGGCTTTTTTTTTTTTTAAAGCTACGACCGAGAAAATAAGTTAAAAATAATATCTTTTATGTATGCCGGAATGGAAAGGCAGGTCGTGCGATGGGGTGGAATACTATTCATTTCTTTTTTCACGGCTTTTCTAGCTGTGAGAAAAAAAAAACATTTCCTGTATCATCCTATAACTGGCCCGCAACATGCGAAATGAGACCTTCGGACATTTGCGTAAAGTGTCATCTCGGATTAGCCTGCGCAGTCCGCGCAGGCTAATCCGAGACGGCACTCTACGACTACATAAGATTTTTTCATACAGTAGACTTTCATGAAACAGAAAATCGCACAAAAAACGGGAAGTGTCGTCTCGGATTAGTCACAGACTGCACAGGCTGATCTGGACGACACACTTTTACGCATATGTCCGAAGGCCTCTCTTCGTGTGTTTGAGTCATTCTTTGGCTAAAGGGGGCTTAATGCATCCCCGTAATGCATTATATACCAAGCCAATCATCACGTGATCATGTATCAATAAATTCCATTTTGTCTAACAATCGACCAACTCATGAGGTAGATCAATCCTTTTTCATGCAGAAAATTGACCAAAAGTAAAAGCAAAAAGTTTTGACTCGGGTCAGGCTGACCTGGATCGATACGTTTTGCAGATGCATTTAGCCACCTATGCATAGAGTATGACTCAATATTTACGTATTCTATAGCTATAAATATTCCTTAGCCCGTTTTCACCAAAATTTCAAAAAATGCATTCTTATTTTTACCCAGATTAAGAAAGTAACTAAATTTCTGATCAGCTAAACAGTTTGGTTTAGCCGATCAGAAATTACATTTAAAAAAAAATCTTGGGAATTAGACTAAGAATGGCTATTAACCCTTTTGCTGCTAAGCGAGACTCATTAATCTTTTGCGGACAGTGTAGATTAAGATCAGACTGCACAGAACGTGTAGTCTGATCTTGGATCTACACTGACCGATAAGGAGATATCTCTCCTCCAAAAATACCTTTGAAACCGGAAAACTTGGCTTTTATTATGGGCTTGAAGTTCTATTTCTTTTATTTAGGATAAGGGTTAAAAATGGTTGGTGAATATGGACGCTGGAGTAAATTTGAGTAAGTGAAGGTATATTTGCACCAACCCTGGAGTACATGCAAGATCAAGTTTACTTATCTTACTCTTTACAACACAGTCATGACTTTGAACGGCTCTGAGGAAGAAAGCTTTTGAAAACATTGCGGGAAAATGATAAAATACTGGTAAACAGAATTTATTCCTGACCCCACAATGTTTTCTACCCTAGGATTTACAAATTTGTCTGTTTTGAGTTATATTAAATATGTTGGCTGCAAATGCTTTCAATTTTGACAGGTCTAAAATTTGTCGTTTGTTACAGTTATAAGCTCTGGGTCCGTATTCACCAACCATTCTTAAGAACGTTCTTAGACTTATTCTTCAGGATTTTCCAAGGTTGAAAGTAACACAACTTCTGATAGGCTAAACCGTATGGTTTAGCCAATCAGAAGGTGCATTACTTTCGAATTTGGAAAATTTTGAAGAACAAGACCAAGAATGTTCTTAAGAATGGTTGGTGAATACGAACCCTGACCATAAATTGGCCAAGTTCTAGAATTTTTGCTCTCATTCTGACATGGATGTGAATTCATGCCAATGCATATTAACTATGAACCATGCTCTGCGAAAAAGTGGTTTAATGCATCTGCAAAAAGTATCGACCTACGTAAGCCTGTGCAGTCCGCACAGGCTGTTGTGGATGGACACATTTTGTTACTGATAAATTTTCTGCATGTCAATGGACCGCTCTACCTCATGATTCAGTTGGTTTATAGTCAAAACGGACTTTATGGATCCATAATTATGTGATGACATGCTTGGTGTGATGCATCACAAAGATACATTAAACCTGAACCATGCTATGTGAAAAGGGTCTTAATGCATCTGCGAAAAGTATCGACCCAGGTCAGCCTGCGCATTCCGCGCAGGCTGACCTGGGCCGAAACTTTTCGCTATTGGCCAATTTTCTGCATGTCAAAGGATGATGCGACCTCGTGATACAGACGGTTGTTAGACAAAATGAATTTTGTGTATCCATGGCTATGTGATGACTTGCTTGGTATCATGCATCACGGGGATGCATTAAGCCCCCTTTTGCCAGAGCATGGCTCACCTCTTTTTGCCATGGCGCTGCTCATATCCATGTTTATTACACATGGTAACATTCACTCCATGTATTGAAATGCAGTCGAATAAAAAATGTTAGATGTGCACGCATAAACACTAGGCACAGATTTGCGAACTTTTGACTTGTTATTCCTTATCTTCCATGCTGTACATATCATATAATATCCATCTAGATTTAAAAAGCAGCAGAACAATTTTGAATATGTTGTGGCAAAGATGAACTTGCGGCTAGTAGCTTATCCCTTAGTCCAATGTTTTCACAGGTATTGATATATTAAACCTCACTTCATGTTGATTTATTCATTCATCTTAATAAACGTTATTCAGTGCTGTAAAAATTAAGACAATAGGGTGTAAATGTTGTTACACCACGCTTATCAGTTTTGTGGGTAAGATAGAAAGCCACAGTCAATCAAATGCTCATCCATTGGTTTGTTGGTTCGCTCGCTCGCACGCTCACTCGCTCGCTCGCTCGCTCGCTCACTCACTCACTCACTCACTCACTCACTCACTCACTCACCCGCCCGCCCGCCCGCCCGCCCGCTCGCTCGCTCGCTCGCTCGCTCACTCACTCACTCACTCACTCACTCACTCACTCACTCACTCACTCACTCACTCACTCACTCACTCACTCACTCACTCACTCACTCACTCACTCACTCACTCACTCACTCACTCACTCACTCACTCACAAAGAAAGTTAAACACTTTTCGGAAAAGTAAATGCCTGGTTAAGTATTTATATGTTTACCTGATCTCTAACTGCTGTCACTTTGCCTTCAGCGACCCAATTCTTGCTGTATGGTGCCTTCAGATTGTCCACGATTTCTTCTTGGAAATCGTACTCGATTGTCAAATTTCCCGGCACTATTAACCCTCTCAAATAGATCTCTTCGAATTCGTCTTCAGTCTGTAAAAAGAAATGAGCCAAGTTCTGGGAAAAGGGGGCTTAATGCATCTCGGTGATGTATGATACCCAGCAAGCCATCACATGATTATGGATCCATAAAATCTATTGTGTCTAACAACCCACCGTATCATAAGGTAATATCATCCTTTGACATACAGAAAATTTAACAATAGCGAAAAGTTTCGGCCCAGGTCAGCCTGCGCGGACTGCGCGGACTACGCAGGCTGACCTGGGTCGACACGTTTCGGCAGATGCATTAAGCCCCCTTTTCACTGAGCATGGCTCAAATATTGTTGCTCTTGACTAACTTTCTTTCCAAACAATCCTGAGTTTTAACGACCGGAGAAAGACAGCTTTGAACTCTTTACTAGACAAGAAAAAATTTAGACCAGTCCAAATTGAAAGGGTTTGCAGACGACAAAGAAAATGGGGCACAAATGACAGTATCTTGTCTTTAAGATGGTTGAAAACATTGTGGGAAAAGAAGAAAATGCTGGTAACCAGCATTTTCTTCTTTTCCCACATTTTTTTTAGAAACCTTCTTGTTCATGGTCATTAAAACTCGGAATTGCCTGGTAAAGAGTTAAAAACATAGTGGGAAAAGGAGGAAATGCTGCTAACCGGTATTTTCTTATTTTTTCCACAATATTTTCGAAAGCCCTACTTTAGAGTAAATAAAACTCGGCATTATGTAGTAAAGAGTTAAAAACATAGCAGGAAAAGGAGAAAATGCTTGTAACTAGCATTTTCTCCTTTTCCCACAATGCTTTCTATCCTTGGAAAGACAAAATTTAATTTTTGATTCACATTTATTATATTATCTGCAAATGCGTTCTGTTTGGGGAAGTCTGAAATTCTGCCATTTGGTAAAGAATTAATTAGGTATGTATGGAGATGGGCGCCGTTTTCAACAATACCTCAGTTATCTTGGGCAGCTGTTGAAAGCATCTATACAACCATTCCATGTGCTTGACATACAATTCTTTCTGACCCACTGACTCTTTTCGCGCACCAATAAAAATCAAACAGTTTTCATTCATTCATTCATTCATTCATTCATTCATTCTTATTCACTCAGTCACCCATCCATCCATTATCCACTCGACCGTCCATTCTACCGTCCACGCACTCATCCGTCCACTCACTCAACCGTCCACGCACTCACTCGTCCACTCACTCACCCAATCCACTCACTCACCCAATCCACTCACTCACCCGTCCACTCACTCACCCGTCCACTCACCCGTCCACTCACCCGTCCACTCACTCACTCACTCACTCACTCACTCACTCACTCACTCACTCACTCACTCACTCACTCACTCACTCACTCACTCACTCACTCACTCACTCACTCACTCACTCACTCACTCACTCACTCACTCACTCACTCACTCACTCACTCACTCACTCACTCACTCACTCACTCACTCACTCACTCACTCATGTAAGATTTGTATAATGTTCTACACCAATTTTCTGTCAGTCGCTTGGACAGTTTACTTATAGTTAAGCCATTTTCTCGGAAATGGGGGCTTAATGCATTTCCGAAACGTATCGACCCAGGTCAGCCTGCGTTAACATTGGCCGAAACTTTGTGCTATTTGTCAATTTTCCTGGGCCCGTAAATATCGATACACTGAATTGCAATACTAAAAATAAAAAAGTTAAAAATATATCTATACTTATTTTCAGCCAGTTTTAACACATTTCAACAACCCTTTAACTAAGACTTTTGGTCCAATTTAGAATTAGGAAATATTCTCAATTGGAAAATACACCTAAATTAACCGATGAGAAATTACGTTTCTTCAAAGTTTTGAAATTCCTGAGAATTAAAAAAGCATTAGACTGTAATCATATCTACCGGCTGGTGAAGAAAGTTTTAACCCTTTGCCACACAATCCCCAGTTTTAACGACTCTGAGGTCGTTAAAAGGCTTTCGAAAACATTGTGGGAAAAGGAGAAAATGCTGGTAACTAGCATTTTCTCCTTTTCCAACAACGTTTTCTACCCTGTCAAAGACAGATTCGATCGTTTGAACCGCACGTAAATTGTCATCTAAAAATTCTTTCAATTTGGACAGGTTTATATTTTGGTCACCCCGAGCCCCGGTAGCTAGTCGGTAGCGTGAGAACAGGGAGTCACAGGTTCGATCCCCGACTCGGCCAATTTCTTTCCGAGGATCGCTGATAGTCATTGCGACCGGATTCATTCCTCTCTCTCCGCTGACCATTGTTTCAACGATGGTTATGTCGGAAAGCTGCCAGTGGCTTGGAAAGAATATTGTGTGTAGTACTGGTACAAGAAACCCCAGGAAAGCATGGATAGGTGCACTGGCACCGCGATATAACTGAAATAATGTTGAAAACGGCGTTAAACATCATACACCCAATTATATTTTGCTCGTGTGGTGGAGAGTTAAGTCTTTGCATGACATAAAAAAAAAAAGACTTGTCCAAACTGACTGAAGCATTTAAGGAAAGTCTTTGGGAGAGTAGAGAGGAGAGTGGGAAAAGCTGATAATGCTTGCAATCAGAATTTTCTCCTTTTTCGCACAAAGTTTTCATTTTCGTAAGGGTCGTAAGAACATGTAACATTTAGTTTGACCATTGAGCCACTAAGAATCAATCCATTTGAGCCATTCTCTGTGAAAAGAGGGCTTAATGCGTCTGCGAAAAGTATCGACCAAGGTCAACCTGCGCAGTCCGCGCAGGCTGACCTGGGCCAAAACTTTTCGCTATTGGTCGATTTTCTGCATTTCCAAGGACTAACCTACCTCATGATTCAGTCGGTTGTTGAAAAAAAAAAAAAAAACTGGCTACTGTGGTTCCATAATTATGTGATGACTTGATAGCTATCACACGGCACGGAGATGCATTAAGCACCCTTTTGCCAGATCATGGCTCATTCATATTTCTACACGAATGTGTTAACAGAAAGGTAAAAGAGAGAGAAAGAGAGAGACAGAGAGAAAGATGCAGACAGAGAGAGAGAGAAAGATCGGCAGAGATACAGAGAGAAAGATAGAGAGAAAGACAGGCAGAGAGAGAGAGAGAGAGAGAGAGAGAGAGAGAGATAACAACCATGTCCGAAAAGCCATTCTCCCCAACTGTAAAAGTTGTCTTCCCTTGCTCGAAGAGGCGATTATGACTATCCAAGAATTTCCTGTTGTTTTCCCATATGTACCGCCTGAAAAAAAAAGACATATGCGCCATGATCTGTCAAAAGGGGGCTTAATGCATCTCCGTGATGCATCATATCAAGTAAGACATCACATAATTATGGATCCATAAAGAGCATTATATCAAACAACTGACGGTATCATGAGGTAAACTGGTCCTTTGACATACAGAAAATTGACCAATAGCGAGAAGTTTCGGCCCAGGGCAGCCTGCACGGCGCGGACTGCTCAGGCTGACCTGTGTCGATGCTTGAAGCCCCCTTGTCACAGAACATGACTCATATTGTTTAAAATTGTTCTCTACTCCAAGAGTATCCGGGATAAAAAAAAAAACTCGATAATCTTCATCAGTAAAAAAAATAAACACTGTAATTTCATGTCAGATCTAGAAACATAGCCAGGCGTCTGATCTACACTTTTTGCAATGTTGGAAATTCACCTTCCAACTCCTTACCAAACAATCCCAAATTCAACTGTCCTCAGGTAAAAGGCGTTTGAAAACACTGGGAAAAGGAGAGAATGCCGATAACCAGCATTTTCTGCTTTTCCCATAATGTTTTCTGTCCTCTCAAAGGAAGAATCCTGTAACTTTTAATTCTTCGTCTGCAAATGCTTTTGAATCGGACTATTAATATTTTGTCGTCTGGTCAAGAGTTAAGTTATGATTAGAAATCAAATTGTTTCGTGATCATACGAACATTTAACTCTTTACCAAACGGCATAATTTTGCGCTCAACCAAATTAAAACACATTTGCAGATGACAAATAAAAGGTAGCTCAAATGATGATTTCTGTCTTTGATGGGGTAGAAAACATTGTGGGAAAAGGAGAAAATGTTGTTTACCAGCATTTTGTCCTTTTCCTACAATGTTTTCTTTTAAAGACTACCTCTTCAGAGTTGTTAAAACTCGGCATTGTGGGGTAGAGGGTTAAAAGGGAAGAAAAGATTGTGCAGTAAGGAAAACTGCTGGTTGTCTAGAGTCATCTGTCTTAAGATCATACCAAAGGATCGTTTATTAATTAATAGTTTAACTCAGATAAATGGTTGCGATCTTTAACTCTTTCGGCGCTAAATAAACAAACTTGGCCTCTTTTGATGGCTGCAAATACAATCCACTGAGTCTCCGGAAGATCTTTATCATATAAGCTTGAACAAACGAGCGGAAGGTATAGATCAAAGATCAGACTGCACGTTCTGTGCAGTCTGATCTTGATCTATGCCGTCAGCAAAAGTCCCTGTTTTCGCCTATGGCGCTGAAATGGTTGAAGGGATGTAACTCTGACCAAAATTATTCTTATCCTGCAACAATCGATTACCTCTGTTGATTACCTCGATTGAAAAAGCAAACCACGACCAATGACGAAAAAGACTTGGACTGGTAACCTCCCCTGATGCAAATAACTGTAGAATGTAGCCCGGTCCAAGCGCTTCTAAACACTTGCTATCGCGGTATATAGTTTTTTGTGACAACAAAATGTTAATTAGTTCCGTAAATACTGTCATTTTCCATAAATCAAAATCAGAATATATAAAAGGGCACCCCCCCCCCCCCCCCCATCCACAGGCTATTAAGTATTATGTATAATTATGTGAAATCGGAACAACTTTAGCGATAACCCAGACTGGATTATGGTTCAAAGTCTGAAATCTTAGATCAAATTAACCATTTCGTGCAGTCTGATCTTGACAAACTGTATCCGCAAAAACACCACCTTCTGTTGAATGCTGGAAGCAAAAGGAGGAAAATAAAAATCATGATAGACACTGTAATGATAAATGCTACAAAATGATTATACCTCTGGAGCTCTTCGTTGCTAGCGCTGTAGGTTTTGTTGTAGACCTTCTTATATCTTATCCAATCAGCTGTCAGATCATGGTTGACGTAATCTAAGAGGTTTTCTGAAGGGATTTCCCAGCTCTTCAGAGCGGTACAGACTGTGACCAAAATGAAGAAAAGCGAGATCTTGGCAACATCCTGAAATGTGGATCAATCAATCAATCAATCGATCAATCAATAAATCAATCAATCTCAAATCAAATCAAATCAAATCAAATTAATCAGGTCCAATCAATAAACCCCAAGGCTGCTAAGCGCGACTCAAGACAGTGTAGGTCTGATCTTGGATCTACACTGTCCGATGGGGATATATTTTTCCTAGATAAATACCTTTGAAATATTAATTTCGGGTTTTTACTATCAGCTTGACGTTTCATTTTACTTACTAAGCAGTATAAGGATTAAAAGGAAATGATAAGTTGACAAAACTATTTAGAAATACTGGACATTGTTCCATGAAAAATATCAAACAAGTTCCTACTAACCCTTAAAACGTCGAATATACCCTATAGACATTTTTCCAGAATAAGTCGCAGATAATAGGAATTTAGTGGATGGTTTTGTCTGAAGTGCTTCAGAAAAGCGGACCGTGTAGATCAAAGATCAGACTGCACATTTTGTGCAGTCTGATCTTTGATCTAGACTGGCCGCAATAGCAACTATAGTAGTGAAAGGCACTTTAAAGGCCCAATAGTGGGCAAAAATCAATGCAGGTGTTAAAATGCATTTGAATTTAAATCATACCATTTAGAAGTATGGAAAAATACTGTGAATATGACAATCTGTTATTGTGTGGTCGGTCCATTTTTTAGTTGCCGGCAGAAAAACGATTTTTAAAATCAGGCAAAAAGCCAACAAAAGATAGAGTGACCTGGCGACTTTTAACCTAGTTTTGAAATTAATTTCTCTACCAGTGACTAACACCTGGACCGACTGTACAATAACGGATTGTCAATGATTTCCATACTTTAAATTGGTATGATTTAAATTTATATGAGCCATGCTCTGGCAAAAGGGGGCTTAATGCATCTCCCTGATGCATTATAACTATCAAGCCATAACATAATTATGGATCCATAATAGCCATTTTTTTTTCAACAATCAACTTAATCATGAAGTAGACTGGTCCTTGGACATACAGAAAATTGACCAATAGCGAAAAGTTTCGATCCAGGTCAGCCTGCGCGGACTGCGCAGGCTGACCTGAATCGATACTTGTCGCAGATGCATTAAACCAGCTTTGTTTACTTTTGGCGGCTATTGTTACTTTAAAGGTTGAAACAATGAAAATAATTTCTATGGCAATATTTCAAAGTCAACGGACGGTTGCAAGATGCTAGATTACCAATTATTAAATATAATTAGTGTTGCACCCCCTGTGTTTTTTACCGGGTTTGATTTTCTGACGTGAATGAGATAAAATTGGGTCGAAATTAGAATTCGGCTGCTGCATACACCAACAGACTCGTCTTTTGCCCATAAAATGAACTGAACTGAGGTATCCCTTGACCTCATGGTAAGTGGGAATCTTTTGCCTAGATGTTGCTTTCAAATTTAAGAAAAACGAGACGCGTTTAAGTTTGGTTAAAACAGGGAATTTAATGTAGAAACAAAACTTACGACAGGTTGAAAGTGACCTGCAGAGAATGGACACACAAAATCAGGCCATATTGCGTACTTCCGCCCGGGGCATGCAAAACAGCTTGCAGTCTTTGTCTCACACCTCTCACGAGAGGCTGAAACAGCTCGATCAGTAGCTGTTGCCATGAGGTTAAGGGATACCTCAGTTCATTCCATCTCAGAGACAATAGACTTGTTTGTTCTTGTATACAGCAGCCAGATTCTAATTTCCAACCCATTTCATATCATTCACGCCAGAAAATAAAACACGTTAAAAACACAGGGGGTGCAACACTAATTTTACTATGTATAGTTATTATACGAGAACCAAGATAAACATAAGAACTATAAAAAAAATTTTTTTTAAAAGGAAACTTTAAACATGACTAGCACAAATAGTTTTTTAGACTCTAAGAAAAACAACATAAAGATAAAAGAAAAAAAAAAAATTAAAAAAAGATATACCAGTTTTACTTACCATATTTGATGGCTGGGTTTACGCTTCTGGAGTTAATCCGCGTGAGGCTCTTTTATATACGAGTCATGCCCTGGCAAAAGGGGACTTAATGCATCTTCCTAGTGCATGATACCAAGCAAGCCATCACATGATTATGGATCCTTAAAGTCCATTTTGTCTAACAACCTAATAAAACGTGAGGTAAACTGGTCCTTAGACATATAGAAAATCGACCGATAGCAAAAAGTTTCGGCCCAGGTCAGCCTGCGCGAACTGTGCAGGCTGACCTGGGTCGATACTTTTTGCAAGTGCATTAAGCCCCCTTTTCACAGAGCACGGCCCAGATTTTGTCTACCTCTTAACCCTGTGCCAGACGACAAAAACTATAGACTTGTCCAAAATGAAAGAGTTTTTTCAGACGACAAATCAAATATAGATCTCGTGATGAAATTTGTTGTAGAAAAGGGTAGAAAACATCGTGGAAAAAGCAGAAAATGTTGGTAACTGGTATTTTCTCCTTTTCACACAATGCCTTCATAAGCCTTTTTCCTCAGGGTCGTCAACATTAGGGATTGTTTGGTTGAGGGGTTAACCCATTGCAACACTGATTTCCCAAGCATTTTCGCCCTTTTATCAACCTAAGGGACAGTGCATATCAAGATCAGACCGCAGATAACGTGCATTCATATATTGCATCTACGCAAGGTGGATGTTATGCGAGGTGCTTTCACGAAGGCAGATTTTTATTCGCAATATTTATGATTTTCGGGACATCCGACTACAACTTTCCAGTGTGTCTTTTCTTTAAGTAGTTTTAGCGTGAATACTTAGGTTGTTAAGTTTGGCTTAATCTGCTGTTGCAGACAATGTAGATCAAGATCGAAACGCGATGATTCACGTAGGATCTATACTACCTGCTGCGTTAATGTTTCTGGGAGGAGAGAGAAAGAGAGAGAGAGAGAGTACCGCATAGTATTTGTTTATATTTTCTTTGATTTTTCCTGGGAAGAAATAGAAACAATATACGCAGTATTGTACTTTTTTCTCAGCTAGAAATGCTCGATTTACATGAACCATACTCTGTGAAAAGGGGGCTTAATGCATCTGCGAAATATATCGACCCAGGTCGACGCGGTCCGCGCAGGCTGACCTGGGTCAAAATCTTTTGCGGTTGGTCAATTTTCTGTATGTCCAAGGACCAGTCTACCACATGATCAAGTTGGCTGCTGAAAAATGTGGTAATTCATCGGGTATTCTGTCCTTTGGTATGTAGAAAATTGACGAATGGCGAAGAGTTTCGGCCCAAGTCAGCCTGCGCCGACTGCAAAGGAAGACATGGATCGATACTTTTCGCAGATGCATTAAGCCCCCTATACACAGAGCATAGCTCATTTTGAAGACTGCATAACTATAGTGTCTGTGGTTGTGAGGTAGAGAGTCGGCCTCGTAACCATAAGGTCCCGAGTTCGATACCCGGGAGCGGGTGTCAACTTTGGGATTGTTCATTGGCCCACACATTCGGCACGAGTACCGGTGTAGATCCGAGGAAGCAAAATGGAGAGAGATTAGTATAACTTGTAAGAACTTGTTTCTCAATCGATGTAAAACAAATATGTTAAAACTTTTAAACATAGCATAATTTCAGGTGCCCGGCTAGCTCAGTCGATAGAGTGAGCATACATACAGAGAGAGAGAGAGAGAGTAACAGTAACCATATTAGCAGTTTGCACCCATCCCTCTCATTAACCATTTACCAGACGACAAAATTTTAGCCTTGTCCAAATTGAGAGCATTTGCAGACGATAATTTCAAAGTGGCTCAAATGGTGCAACTTTTCTTTGAAAACATTGTGAGAAAAGGAGAAAATGCTGGTTACCAGCATTTTCTCCTTTTCCCAAAATGTTTTCAAAACTCTTCTTTTCCGTGGTCGTTAAAAGAAACCTGTGCGATAAATGGGTGAACGACACTCAGTACTCAATGAAAATTGCAATTAAGATACCGATTCACAGGATGCGTCTAATGACCATGGTCCGTTAAAAACATCTTACACTTGATCTTTATCGGCCCCGGATGGTTTCGTACATCCCTGATCTTGAGTGGTCATGATTAATTTGTAAATCCGTGACAATAATTATATCATCGTAATAACCTATCCCCAAGCAACTTCTGTACAGGTCCTTATGTGACCCTTAACCCTTTGCTAAGTCATTCCAGGGTTTTAACGACCCCGGAGGAAAAGACTGTTGAAAACAATATGGGGAAAGGAGAAAATGCTTGTAACCACCATTTTTCCCCCACATTACTTTCTATATTACCAAAGACAAATCCCAAAATTAACCTTTATCCTGCTAAATAAGGGAAATAAAACTTTCAAACCGATTGTAAAACCTCAAATTTAGCTATTTCAAAGGCAGTTTTTAAAGAAAACGATGCCTCCTTATCGGACAACGAAGATCCAAGATCACACTGCACGTTCCGTGCAGTCTGCTCCTTATCTACACTTTCCACAAAGGTCCTTGAGTCGCCATTGCACTTTCAATTTTGTTTTCGTCAGAATATATCACAAAGAGCTGACAGGGCATATTAAAGAGCAGACGTCATTTTTTGTTGTAGTCTGATCTTGATCTATACTGTCTGCAAAGGCAACGCTAGCTGCATGGCATTCTTCCGCCATCTTTTATATTACTGATTGTCTAATAACTTCCAGACGATTTTTCACCTGTTCCACCTAACCAGTTATATATAAAAAAAAAAAAAACATTGCGGGAAAGGGAGAAATTGCTCGTGACGAGCAATTTCTCCTTTTACCACAAAGTTTTCAACTGGTCGGACCTTGATGAAATACTTATGGCCACTGACGGAGATGAAGCTTGCACAGCCGAGCCGGATCAGCTCGGTCAGTAACGTGTAGGTCTGGTAACGCCGGGGTTACTGGTCCGAATTCCAGCTTGACAAAACCCTTCTAGAGGATTGGTAATTGTTATTGCGACAGTCTTAACCCTTTAGCTGCTAAGCGCGAATCACTGACCTTTTGCGGATGGTGTAGATCAAGATCAGACTGCACAGAACGTGCAGGCTGATCTTAGATCTACATTGTCCGACGTTTTTTTTTTCACTGTCCAATGTTTTGAGAGATACGGTATTCTTACAGTCAGATAAAGTTTCGAGTCGCTTTCGATGTACCATTTCCTACCTATTAGATCTAGTGAAGAACCAAGATCAGACTACACGTTTTGTTCAGTCTGATCGTGATCAACACTGTATTTTTCTGCCCATAAATAAGTTTGAAATGCCACTATTCAGGTTTTTACTATCGGCTTGAAAGTTTTATTTAACTTATTTAGCAGGATAAGGGTTAACGCTTGACCAAACAACAAACTTTTGGGTATGTCCAAATGAATGCAAATGGCAGATCTAATCGATAGGAACAGACACATAGAAAGCGACTCGAAACTTTATCCGACTTTAAGAATATCGTATCTCTCAAAACATTGGACAGTGTAGAACGAAGATCAAACTGCACGTTTTGTTCAGTTTGATCGTGATCAACATTGTCCGAAAAACCTTCTTATGTTACCTGTGGTTATTCAAATTTTTCAACCAATATATTTGAACTACCGACTTTTCACTGGAAAGGGTTGTTGTACTTGCAAAAAGCTGCAAAACGCTGATAAGATCGAAGCTATAACATCCTTAATTATTTACCAGATTACATTTTAACCCTTAGGCTGCTTATCGCGACCCACCGACCTTTTGCGGACAGCGTAGATCAAGATCAGACTGCACAGAACGTGCAGTTTGATCTTTGATCTACACTGTCCGATAAGGAGATATCTTTCCTCCAAAAATACCCTTGAAAGAAGAAAGTTTTCGGCTTCTACTATAAAGTTTCATTTCTTTTATTCAGCAGGACAAGGGTTAAACTATCCAAATTGAAAGCATTTGCAGACGAAAATTTAAATGTGGCTCAAATGAGGGGACTCGTCTGTGACGGGGTAGAAAACATTGTTGGAAAAGAAGAAAATGCTGGTTACCGGCATTTTCTCCTTTTCCCATAATGTTTTCCAAAAGCTTCTTCCCTTCCTCAAAGTAGGCAACCCTTTACCACACAATCCCGACTTTTAACGATCATGTGGAAGAAGGCTTTTCAAGACACTGCGGGAAAAAAGGGAAAATGCATTTTCTCAGCATTTTCTCTTTTTTCACAATGTTTTCTACCCTTCTATGTACAAATTTCAATGTTTGAGTTCCTTTTATTTTTTCGTCTGCAAATGCTGTCAATTTTGACGAGTCTAATATTTTTTGTCGTTTGGTAAAGAGTTAAAACGCGGGATTGTTTGGTAAAGGTTTAATGAGTAAGTCATATCCTTATTGCATAAGTCAAATATCTATCTGAACAAAATAATTACAGCCGGTTTAATTTGATCTAAACATGGAACCCTTAACCACACAATCCTGAGTTTTAACGACCCTGAAAGAGAAGGCTTTTGAAAACATTGTGGGAAAAGGAGAAAATGCTGGTAACCAGCGTTTTCTCCTTTTCCCACATTTTTTTCTACCCTATTATAGACAGAAGCCAAAACTTGAGCTATTTTCACTTTGTCGTCTGTAAATGCTTTCACTGTGATAGCGTCCAAAATTTTGTCGTTTGGTAAAGAGTTGTCATGAACGATTACAATCACATTAACCTAACACTGGTCTGTATTCACCAACCATTCTTAATTACATTCTTCGTCCTATCCTAGATTTAGAAAGTAACGTAACTTCTGATTGGTTAAATTATTTAGTTTAGCCAATCAAGAGTTGTGTTACTTTCCAATTCAGAAAATTCTTGAGAAAGAGACTAGGGATGTTCTTAAGAATGGTTGGTGAATACGGATCCAGGTTCATATTCACCAACCTTTCTTAACGCTTAAGCTGCTGAATAAATGAACAGCAAATTTCTACTCAATACTAAAAGCCAAAACATTGCGGTTTCCAAGGTGATTTCACGGAGAGAAAATACCGTTTCGGACAGTGTAGATCAAGATCTGACTGCACGTTCTGTGCAGTTTGATCTTGATCTACACTGTCCGCAAAAGATCAGTGAGTCGCGATAAGCAGCTTAAGGGTTAAGAATATTCTTTGTCTACATATCAAGAATATTCTGAATTTGAAAGTAACACAGCTTCTGATTGGCTAAATCAAATGATTTAGCCAATAAGAAGTTGTGTTACTTTCAAATTCAGAAAATTCTTGAGAATAAGCCTAAGAGTGGTCTTAAGGGTAGTTGGTGAATACGGATATGTTCATAATTATTATGTAATAACCATCCATCACGAAATGTCCTTGTTGTGTCATATCTAAAAGGATGTAGGATTGTGGGATCGAAACCGATCATGGGCAACTTTGAAGGAATATTATTTGAAACTTTTTGGTCAATTATAAAATTTACTGCTTTTCAATAATTTTAGTGACCTACTTCAAGTATACAAAAACCATCAAGACACCTTAGAGCACTAGCTACTGATGAAACCTAGGACATTACTGAATAAACAAGCTGTCGCCGTGATATGACTAAAATAGTTTTCAAAGCGGCGTAAATTACCAATCAATCAATCATTTGAACGCGGCGTAAAGAACCATTCAATCAGCCAGTCAGTCTATAAACCACAATAACAATTTTTTAACATCAGCGGATTTTTACAGGCCTACTTTTGAATTTGATATTGATAAAGGTATCGGTATGGTATGAAACGAAATACATGTAGTGGAATTATTTATTACCAGTATTCTATTTAAACAAAATCCGATATTCAAAAAAAAAAAAAAACATTGGTAATGTACGTAAATAATGCATAATAATACCAGATCTGTGACCTTATTATCTACTCATGTTATAAGTGCAAAGGTTGCCAGCTCGTCTAGGTCTCAGACAATATCAACGAAGTTCAAGCGAGTTCTAAATCAAAGCACTGAAAGTCCTGAGAGGGACGAGGATTTTTTTTTCCTAACCATGCAAAAATCTTTAATAGTTATTGAGTTAAGATTAAGATAACCTTTATGTTACCCTAAACACCGAATCTACAGCAGCAAACACTATAAACATCTTTGAACGATAAGGAAAATCAAAGGTGCATTAAGGTTTTATAAGATTTCAAAGTTATTCTGCCCCAAAGACGGAAAAAATGTGTCTGCCGGTAATGAATGTGTTAACCCCAGAACGCCCAATAAACTCCACAGACAGTTTTTCAGTCTAGAAATAAGACTTGAATAATTGCAGTTTCCGGGTTCCTCTGGTCTAGAACGCCTCAGCAAGTGGACAATGTAGATCAAGGATGCAGTCTGATCTTGGTCTACACTGGTTACAAAGGCAACTCAAATTGTGAAAAGCGCTTCACGGGCGTTTTAACGTTTCGTCTCATCGAACCACATTCTGTGGACGGCTTAAACCTGTAACGAGCAGTTGCAATTTTTCCAACAAAGTTTTTCGTGTTATGAAAAAAAAACAACTTTTCCTTAAAATATCTATCCTTTTTGTCACCTTTAGTATTAGATTAACCCTTAGGCTGCTAAGTGAGACTCACTGACCTTTTGTGGACAGCGTAGATCAAGATCAGACTGCACAGAACGTGCAGTCTGATCTTGGATCAACACTGTCCGATAAGTAGATATCTTTCCTTCAAATATACCTTTGAAATAATAAATTTGGGTTTATGCCATCGGTTTGAAAGTTTCATTTCTTTTATTTAGCAGGACAAGGGTTAAGGTGGTATATCAAAAATAGCAGAAAATGTATTTGATTAGTTTGTTTTCTGCTTAACCCTTTCCCAAACAACAAATTTTGGACTGGTCCAAATTGAAGGAGTTTGCAGACGACAATTTTAAATTTCATGAAAATGGCAGGCAGTTCTCAAAAAGGGTAGAAAACGCTGTGAGAAAAGGAGAAATTGCTCGTTACGAGCAATTTCTCCTTTTCCCACAGTGTTTTCAAAAGACTTGTACTGCAGACACGAGAAAACCAGGGCTTGTTTGGGAAAGGGTTAATCAATGAATAAAGCCATTATTAGGACGTTATCACCGACTGAAAGTATTATATTGTAGCCAATACACTTAACTCTTTACCAAGCGACAAAATTTTGGACTGGACCAAATTGAAAGCATTTGCAGACGACAATTTAAATGTAGCTTAAATGGTGATTTATATATTAGATAGGGTAGAAAACGTTGTGGGAAAGAAAGAAAATGGCTACCAGCATTTTCTCCTTTTCCCACAATGTTTTCAAAATACTTCTCTTTCAGGGTCGTTAAAATTCGGGATTGTGTGGAAAAGAGTTAAATTGAAATCCGAGGGAGCAAGCTGAGATCCCGCCAGGGGTACATCTGTGACGTAGAGGCATGTAGAATGCGACTAAATTGAAACACATGGATACACTCGGCGTCTTTCTACGGCTGAAAATTCAAATGTTCAGAAATGTTTGTATCTTGTAGGTTTGACTAAACGAGCGGGCAATACAGATCCAAGATCAGACCGCACGTTCTGTGCAGCTTGATCTTGGTCCATGCCATCTACAAAGCCCAGTTTTTGGTTATTGTACTAAAAGATAAAGATTTTTCGATATTCAATAATACATACAAATAATTTGAGGGCACTAGGCCGGGTTTTCCTGAAGGGTATCGTAAATTCAGATTTATGATCAGACGGCGCTTTCTGTGCAGTTTGATCTTGATCTACGTTTACTCAAGACGCATTGTACGTTGCTCTCAGCGTGCTAAGGTTACAAGGATATACATGTAGTTTTTCTAATGGTAAACCTACTATACGTTGGTGAACACAAATGTTTCTAGTACTAATGTTTGATGACATTGTAGATCAAGAGGAGACTGCAGAGAGCCCAGTTTGATCTCAGGATCCGTATTCACCAACCATTCTTAAGAATATTCTTGGTCTTGTTCTCCAAAATTTTCCAAATTTGAAAGTAACACACCTTCTGATTGGCTAAACCATTTGGTTTAGCCAATCAGAAGTTGTGTTACTTTCAAACTTGGAAAATCTTGAAGAATAAGTCTAAGAACGTTCTTAAGAATGGTTGGTGAATACGGACCCAGGTCTACAGTGCCTGATATTTTTTGAAATATTCTGGCGGGGCTGCCTTGAGATTTCCTCATGTCTGTCCTACTACTTTAACCCTATACCACACAATCCCGAGTTTTAACGACCTTCAGGAAGAAGCCTTTTGAAAACATCGTGGGAAAAGGAGAAAATGCTGGTAACCTAATGTCCCAAAGGAAGAAGCCTTTTGAAAACATTCTGGGAAAAGGGAAAAAGGAGAAAATGCTGGTAACCTAACGTCCCTAATGAAGAAGCCTTTTGAAAACATTGTTGGAAAAGGAGAAAATGCTGGTAACCTAACGTCCCTAAGGAAGAAGCCTTTTGAAAACATCGTGGTAAAAGGAGAAAATGCTGGTAACTTAACGTCCCTAAGGAAGAAGCCTTTTGAAAACATTGTGGGAAAAGGAGAAAATGCTGGTAACCAGCATTTTCTCCTTTTCCCACAATGTTTCTTACCCGTCCCAGAACAAATTTCTATTTTTGAGTCACAATTATTTTGTCGTCTGTAAATGCTTTCAATTTGGATTAGTCTAAGATTTTGTTGTGCGGTAAAGAGTTGAAGCATCACATTGTTTGTTGGACAATCTAATCATTAGAACGCTTCAACAATGAAATGCACTTCTTCAATCAGGAACAGACAATCAAAGTATTCATATTTCAATGTTGATTTCGCCAGGATATGTATCAAAGTAATGGAAAGTACATGTCCTACATCAGACTACACGTTCTGTGCAGTCTGATCTTGATCTACACTTTCCGTAAAAGCAACCTAATCCGGGTCTAGCGCGGGACGTTTTACTACTCGTATCTCACTTAAAACTGTTCGTCTGAGCACTTTGGAACCTGAACACTGTTGCAAAGAAGAACTTGCGCGTAACATATTCACGTGTCTCACGCTCTAGCAAAAGGGGACGTAATTCATCTCCGTGCTGCATTATACAATGCAAGTCATCATATAATTTTGGATTAATAAAATCTGTGTTTTTTTCCCCAACAATCGACTGGATCGGGAGGTAGAATGGTCCGTGGACATGCAGAAAACTTACCTACAGCGAAAAGTTTCGGCCAGAGTCCTGCTGACCTGAGTCGATACCTTTTGCGGATGCATTAAACCCCCTTTTCAGAGAGCATGGCTCATATTTCGTGTATTAATTAATCTTTACCCTTGATATTACTAAATAAAAATAAATGAAAATCCTGAATCAAAAGAAAAGACCAACGTATCGCAAACACATGGCATATGGGGCTCTAGATCTACATTGACTGAAAAGGATGCAGATGTCGCACTTAGCAACAAAAAGATTAATATATCAAAACACCAAATTTTACAGAGAAATTTTCAAAGTGGTCTGCGACAAATTCTTATCAGGAGATTGTGACTTAAGATTAAACTTAATTTAGGATTGTATATCAGTTCCTCATTGAAGCATGATATTTGCACATGTCAATCAAGATCGTTAGATTATGTTCAATCAAACGATAGTTGGTCATGATAAAGACGGGAAGATCCCTTGGTTTATTATTTGATTCCGTTTAGATTACTGGTGTTAAATCGAGTCATTTCATTCGATGCTCATTTTAATTTCATTTCATTAGCTTGTTGGTTATATATTGGTAAATGATTGAGTGGGAGCTTGACCAAATTACTTGAGCGAGATGTATAGAGACCGATGAAAAGGACGGTAACTCGTGGCATGACAAGACAAAGCCGCATTTTTGGACCGTTCAGATCGAAGTACAGACTTGCAGAATACGTCATCTTTGATCTTCACATCCCTATACCTTGTGTGAAATCCACTTCTCGCATTCACAAACCATTCTAAATTGCATTCTTAGTCTTAATTAAGAAAAAGAAAATAACGCAATTTTCTGATTGGCTAAACAATTTGATTCAGCCAATCAGAAAATGTTTGGGTATAAGACTTAGAACTATTGAAATAAATGTTGATGGATACGGTCACTGGTACATGAGTGCGATCTTTTGAAGATATACTACATTATGTGCATATCATATTGCGGGTCAGTTGATGATTCGTGCTTATCCGTACTCACCGTGCTTTGATTTCTTATGCCACGAAAAGGAATGAACAAATATTACTAATTAAAATAATGTTTGTGCTGTTTACATTGTTGAATGACAGCATTGATTTTTATTTAAGAGAACAATGATAGATGTTTTGATAATTGGCACAAAAATCCATATATTCTCTAAAACAAGATACAGCAAACCTAACTTTTTAGAAGTGAAATGTCGTTATTTTTTATCATTGCGAAATTTTTGTCAGTCTCAAAATTTCATTGAAAATAAAGTGGTGTTAAGGGTATAACCCAATTATTTACTCTTTGCTTGTATTGACAAAAATAAGGTAAAAAGCTCCGAAATAGTGTGGCACTTTGAAATTTCTATTGGAACTGGTATAGTATATTGGTGAAATAAGCATGGTGACTCTAGCTAGACGGGGACCGAAGACAAGGAAATTAACGATCAAATATGTCAGTAAGTTTAAAAATAATCTAAGCCATGCTCTGGCAAAAGGGGGATTAATGCATTTCCGTGATGCATGATACCAAGCCAGTCATCACATGATCATAGGTCCATAAAGTCCATTTTGTCTAACAACCGACTGTATCATGATGTAGGGTGGTCCTTTGACATGTAGAACATTGAGCAATAACAAAAAAGTTTCGGACCAGGTCAGCCTGCGCGGACTGCAGAGGCTGACCTGGGTCGGTACTTTTTGCAAATGCATTAAGCCCCACTTTCACAGAGCATGACTCAATTTTATCGTGTTGTGATTTTGGTCTTGTTCTAACTAACTACCGTCTGAAAAAAAAAGGGGGACAATGGGCAAAAGAGGGATTAATGCATCTCTGTGATCCATGATACCAAGCAAGTCATGGCATAATCATGGATCCATAAAAACCCATTTTGTCTGACAGCCGTCTGAATCATGAGGTAGACTGGTCCTTTGACATGCAGAAAACTGACCAACAGCAAAAAGTTTCGGCCCAGGTCAGCCTGCGCAGTCCGGCCTCGGTCCATACGTTTTGCAGATGCATTAAGCCCCCTTTTCACAGAGCATGACTCAAATAATTATGTTTTCCTTAAAAATCGAAAAGAAAGCTGGAGGAGGCTCCATTTTGTAATTACAGAACTCAAAGTCCCGAAAGGCGAATTTCTGGAAGAGTATTAGTAATGATATGGCCCACAACATGCGAAATGAGACCTTTAGACATTTGCGTAAAATGTCGTCCCGGTTTAACCTGCGCAGTCCGCGCAGGCTAATCAGAGACGGCACTTTACGACTACATAAGAATTGTTCATACAGTAGACTTTAGTGAAACAGAAAATCGCACAAAAACGGGAAGTGTCTCGTCTCGGATAAGTCACAGACTGTACAGGCTGATCTGAGCACTATACAGAAGTAAAGTACATAATTATACTCTTTTAGCAGATTTGTATAACAAATCCGCTTACTGTGATCGTTCTGACCGGAACCAAATCCATCATGTGTAACGACACATGCGCGCTCACACTGTACTGTGACTTGAACCAAATATATTGTCATTCACGCTTACTCTCTACCCAGTCTACTCTCAGTTTTAGCTAATACACCTCAGCCTCGCTTTTGTCACTACCGTATGTACTGTCCTACACGTGTATACATATTTATTCCGAGATGTAATACCAGCAAAAAGCTGCAAAAAATCGACGGATCAACTTACCACTCCATTAACAGTATTAAAAGTTACTACGCGGCCTGCTCGGCAGAACAATTTTGACTTTCCCATGCCCTTGCTAACTACATTTTAAAATGATTGCACATGTTGTGATATTATTCTTTTCTTACAACATATTACGGCTTTATGCTACTCCACAAATCCGCTTTCCAGGACTTTGAGTCCTTTGATTATTAAGTTTGGACCCCCCAGCATATTTTATAATCATTGGTTACAATCATGGATAGTTCTAATCAAAGTCTTTGTTGAATCATATCATGAACACTGCACTATATTTTGTCAAGTTTAATAATTAACTCTATACTACATGACATAATTGCAGATTTTTTCATAACAAAAGTAATTTTACAGAACAAATATAATGGAGCCATGCTCTGACAAAAGGGGGTTTAATGCATCTCCGTGATGCTTGATACCAAGTAAGTCATCACATGATCATGGATCTATAAAGTCCATTTTGTCTAACAACCGACTGAATCATGAGGTAGATTGGTCCTTGGACATGCAGAAAATTAACCAATAGCGAAAAGTTTCGGCCCAGGTCAGCCTGCGCGGACTGCGCAGGCTGACCTGGATCGATACTTTTCGCAGATGCATTAAACCCCCTTTTCACAGAGCATGGCTCAATTATGACTCAACTGTTGGGATATGTCTTTGAAAGGCTACAAAATGTGCTTTAAACTGATCGGATTTGTCTTTCAAAGAGCAGAAAGAGTTTTGAAAAGGAGACAAGAGGGCCATTGGCCCTAAAGCGCTGACCTGAGTAACGTCATCTAGAATCGATAAAGCTGAAAAGATCCTGGTCGTGATGATGTAAAACACATGCTTGTAAGTGGCCTACCTTTTGACCGACGTGAACTGTTTTTGAATTTCGTATCAAGCTGGAAAAAAAAAAAAAAAAAAATGGCCTCAACAGTTCACACAACGTTTTTTTTTTTCTAAGATTTAGCCCAGTGACCTACCTTTTGACCCGACATGACTCAATATCAGATCTTTCTGAGATATCACCAAGACAAACATTCTGACCAAGTTTCATGAGTATCAGACTGAAAACCCTAGAGTGCACACAAGCTTTTTCTAAGATTTGGCCCAGTGATCTACTTTCTGATCCAATATAACCCATTTTCAAAATAGTCAGAGTTGATATACAGACAAACATTCTGACGAAATCTCACGAGGATCTGGCTGAAAATGTGGTCTCTAGAGTGCAAACAATGTTTTTCTACGATTTGGGCCAGTGACCTACTTTCTGACTCGATATGACTCAATATCAAACTTTCCCGAGATATTTTCAAAATATTCAGAACATGTTTCATGAGTATCAGGTTGAAAATGTGGCCCCTGGAATGCACACAATGTTTTTTATAAGATTTGGCCCAGTGACCTACTTTTTGACCCGACGTGACCCAATTTTGAACTTGTCCAAGATTTTATCAAGACACACATTCTAACAAAGTTTATGACTATCTGACTGAAAATGTGGCCTCTAGAGGACACACAAGGATTTTTTTAGATTTGGCCCAGTGACCTACGTTTTGACCCGACACGACTCAAACAGAGATATTTTCAAGCCAAACATTCTGACAATGTTTCATGAGTGGCCTCTAGAGTGCACACAGTTTTTGTAAGATTTGGCTCAGTGACCTACTTACCTGACCTGATCCAAGTTTAAACTTGTCTCAGATTTCATCAAGACAAACATTCTGGCAAACTTTCATGATGATCATGCTGAAAAGGTTGCGTCTTGAGTATACAAAAGGTTTTTCTTAGATTTGTCCCAGTGACCTACTCTTTGACCCGACGTGACCCAATTTCAAACATGTCCGAGATTTTATCAAGACAAACATTCTGACCAAGTTTCATGAGGATCAAGCTGAAAATGTGACCTCTAGAGTGCACACAAAGTTTTTCAAAGATTTGGCCCAGTGAACTACTTTTTGACCCGACGTGACCCAATATCAAACTTGTCCGAGATTTTTTTCAAGACAAATATTCTGACCAAGTTTCATGACTGGATTTGGCTGAAAATATGGCCTTTAGAGTGCACACAAGGTAAATGTTAATGCCGTTTGACGGACGCCGCACGACGGACGCAGGACACAGCACGATCACAGTAGCTCACCTTGAGCACTTTGTGCTCAGGTGAGCTAAAAATGCCACAATGTTTTAATACTTCTTCATTCTCAGAGTTGCCAAAACACGTGATTTTTAGGTGAAGAGTTTAAAACTAGTATGGCTTGTTTTCCAACAGTGTTTTCAGGGTAATTGGGATAATATTTTTGGTTATCGGCGCTAGTAAACAGTTTTTTCAACTCTTTGCCATATGACAAAATGTAAGACTTGTTCAAATCAGGAATCGTAAATTACATTTGTTACGATCCCTATTCAAATTGACAGCATTTGCAGTTCTAAGATGAAATTAAGATTAAATAATGAATTTTTTTTTTTAAGGTTAGAAATCATTGTGGGATAAAAAGAAAATCTTTGTTACCTGCATTTTCTACTTTTCCTATGATGATATTAAAGGCCAAATACCTGAGGGTTGTTAAGCACAAGATTGTTTGTTAACAGTTTAACTCTTTACCGCACAATGCCGCCTGTTGACGACCCTGGGGATGAAGCCTTTTGAAAACATTGTGGGAAAAGGAGAAAATGCTGGTAACCAGCATTTTCTACTTTTCCTACAATTTTTTCTGCCCTTGAGCACCACTGAAATTGTCGTCTGCAAATGCTTTCAATTTTGACAAGGCTAAAATTTGATCGTCTTGCAAAGGGTTAAACAAAGCTTTGATTAAACCGTCAATTTTCTGTCTTATTAACACAGGCCCTGGCTTTAAGCTTGCATTTCATTCAGGTTTCAGAACAGTATTCTTGTTTTGGCTGATTTATTTTTTTTTTCCTTCTTTTTTAGATTCGTTTCATCATAAGTATCTTTGGTCATCAAAAGTTTGTTGATACTACCATCTCCTCTTTGTTGTGAAGAGATAGAGAGGGGGGAGAGATAAACAACCTATATTACAGAAAGCATCTGGGGAAAAAAACAGTCCTGAAGAAAAGTTTGAGCAACACGGAATAATACAAAGAATTCTCATATAGATAAAAAAAGTCGTTTATTACTTATCAAATAAAAGTTGCACGAAAGAAATTGTTTCTTGTTACAAACGAAAGAAATATTGTTTCTTGTTACAAACGAAACACTGTGTCTCCAGACATAACAAGAGAGATAATATTGTATGAACCAGATTCCTAAGTTAGATTTATCTCCCTTGGTAAATTTAAATCCCTCTATATTTGGCAATTAAATTTAGTGTTAAATGTAATAAATCAGATTTGTGGATGGTGTTCATTCTGATACTCCACTACATCTGTTAATAACTGGGCCAAGACATTTGATTGAGAAATTGATGGTTTTTGAATAACATGCATGATAAAAACTACAGATCTAGAGCGCTCCATGACTTAATCAAACGAGAGAGAGAATGACCTCTCTTGTCACTTGTGACTTAATTCTGTTGTTTCATAGGCATGGGAGCAGGAATGGCATCCTACTCCCGAAATATCAAATACGAGTACATAAAAATTTATGGGTGGGGAAGGATCCCCCCCCCACCCCCCCGCCGTTTAAATGTCATCGTTGCTAGTGAAAATAAGTCTTAATCTAAAGATCGATTTATGCAACTCAAAGGGAAGTGTGACTATTTGAATATGTAAATCTATTTTGAAATTTGTATTATCTGGTTTGGCACTTTTTGTTGCATTATAGATCTATAACTGACTATTAAAATGAGTTCTACGTCACCGACGCACTTTATGACTGACTCGGCACCGGTATACTGTTACGCGGGCTGCACTTTCACCCAGAAAACAAAAGGCGTGACGTCACGTGATCTGATTGGTAGTGAGGCTCGTTGCCACGAAACGTCACAACGCGACAATGGCTGCTTCTTAATGAAACCTCCCGCCATATTTTTCGATATCCATGTGCTTCTGTATGAATGACGACGAGCCGAATATAGTTTATCGAAAAGTTTGAATTGATATTCGGATATTGCAGTGTTTTTAAGCTGTGTGTAGGAAATATATCGTCAAAATATGACGGAAGTTCAAGGTAAAGAATTGAATAATATGCTGTTTATCGTGGATTATTTGATAGATCTAATCGATTCCTTTTTTGTCGAAACTATTAAGTTATCGACAAGTGTTTAATCGTTTTTGTGGATGTATTTAATATTTAAATGTCCGTCAGTCTATAATCTTGCAACACTTTATCTTTGGCTAATCCATGGATTTATAATCTGTCGGGTCATACTAAGAGGTTTCTGTTACCTTCATAACTTTTTTCTTTGGTGTTTCAATGCCTTAGATGGCTATTTCTATACAATATATATATTTTAAGACACAGAAAAACTCTTGCATGTCTTGTAGATTATTGTTTTGTACTTTTGTAGGCCATACTTAAGAACAATGAAGTAAGGGCGAGAAATTTGAAATGTAAACAGGCAATATTCCGTTTTGCAACAATGTTTTAATAGGTATTCCTGACCTAACTAGCTCAGGCGTGACAAAACAGAGAAAATTTGAAGGAAATCTAAACATCTTTTTGTATTTTGTGGTGAACATTCTTGAAAATGAAACAATGACAAACAAGCAAAACAAGGACCTTAGGTAAAATGTATGGATGTACAAGCAATTGTTTCTTTTCTCACTGTTATTTTTTTTTTTTGAAATATCATTTGAAAGTGATATTCTCCTTTTACTCAAAATTTTCTGCTTTGTAAATTATACTTGTTAGTGGGATGCTGCAAAACTTTGAGGGTAGAAAATACATTGCAATACCGCACTAACTCTTTACCAGACAGCACAATATAGATTCCTCTAAATTGAAAGTGTTCACAGGCAACAAAAGTGAAAAGGGTGGGAATCCTGTCATTAAAAGAGGTAGAAAATGTCTTGGAAAAAGGAAAAAGGGGGATACCAGCATCTTCTCCTACTCTGACGTTTTCAACAGCCTTCTTCTCTTTACCACATAATCCCGACTTTTAACAACCTTGTGAAAGAAGCCTTTTGAAAACATTGTGGGAAAAGGAGAAAATGCTGGTTACCAGCATTTTCTCCTTTTCCCACAATGTTTTCTACCCATCCCGAAACAAATTTCAATTTTTCAGTCACATTTATTTTGTCGTCTGCAAACGCTTTCAATTTGGACCAGTCTAAAATTTTGTTGTTTGGTAAAGAGCTAAGGTTGTTTCAATTCAGGATTTTTGGGTACATGATTAAACTTATGACAAAACAGTTGGGGAGTGGTTCTAATTATTGTTCATTGACTATAGCCACATGTAAGCACTCGCCGAAATCCCATGCTTCTTTGAATTTAGACCTTCAATTTTTCTAAACGTTCATTAAATTTGAGATGTTTTTCCTATTTTATTTATTTGATTGGGATGGGGTCAAGTGTCAGACCATCATGGGAAAGTCCAGAAAAATTTGTAAGCATGTGAATATGAATATATCTCTTGCATATACAGAGACATAATCAATGAATGAACTGTACTGGATGTAAAATGTTTGCCTCTGTTACACGACATTTCATCAAAAAGGTGTTTTGTTAAAAATCCTTGTATGTTTTAAAATACTGATTCCTAAATTTCTAGATTTATGTCATGAAATGCTCTGTCCGGGAGGAAGATTTGAGCCACAATTCATCTGGGTTAAGGTAAGGGTCAGGGCTAGGGGTCGTTTTCGATGAAATGTTGCAAATCCGTTTGCCACAAGTACATTTATGCCTGCCACGGTTCTTTCTTTTTGTCAACACTTAATACAATGTGTCTAATAGAATAAAAGGATTTTATAAATATCAGCTTACAGACTAAACAATACTGGCTGTCAGTAACTCTGTACAACATACTGAACTCTTTACCAGACGACAAAATTTAAACCTTAACTCTTTAGCAAACAACAAAATTTTAGACTAGTCCCAATTTAAAGCATTTGTAGACGACAAAATGATTGTAACTAAAAAAATGAAATTTGTTCTCGGAAGGGTCAAAAACATTGTGGGAAAAGGAGAAAATGCTGGTAACCAGCAATTTCTCCTTTTCTCACAGTATTTTCAAAAGTCTTTTTTCTTTGGGTCGTTAAACATAAGGACTATGTGGTATACGATTAACCTGCTAAATAGATGGAATGAAACTTTCGAGCCGATAGTAAAAACCCAAATTTTGCTATTTCAAAGGAATTTTTGGAGGCAAAATATCTCCTTGTCGGACAGAGTAGATCCAAGATCAGACTGCGCATTCTGTGCTGTCTGATCTTGACCTACATTGTCCGTAAGAGTTCGAGGTCCTTGAGTTGCGCTTAGCAGCCTAAGAGTTAACCATTAAAGTGCTGAATAAACGCAACAGACATTTTCAGCCTACAAACAAAACCCAGACCAAGCCAATTTCAAATGTTCAAGGTTGTTTTTTGTCTGGAATGTCTCAGCAAAGCAGATGCTGTAGATCAAAGATCAGAAAGCTCATTTTGTGCAGGCTGATCTTTTCTAAACTGGCTGCAAATGCAACTAAAGTTGTGAAAGATGCTTTAAGGGTTAAAGCTAGTCTTAACTCTTTACCACACAATCCTGAATTTTAAAAAACCTTTTGAAAACATTATAGGAAAAAAAGAAAATGTTGGTAACCAGCATTTTCTCCTTTTCCCACAATGTTTTCTACCCTTCCTAAAACAAATTTAAATTTTTGAGTCACAGCTAAATTGTTGTCTGCAAATGCTTTCAACTTGGTCAAGTCTACAATTTTTGTTGTTTAAGAAAGAGTTTATTAACCATTATCCTGCTCAGTGCGACTCACTGACCTTTTGCAGACTGTGTAGATCAAGATCAGACTGCACAGAACATGTGGTCTGATCTTGGATCAACATCGTCTGATAAGGAGATATTTTTACCCCCCAAAATAACTTTAACCTTTTACCACACAATCCCTACTTTTAATGACCCTGACAGAAAAGGCGTTTGAAATTATTGTGGGAAAAGGAGAAAATGCTGGTTACCAGCATTTTCTCCTTTTCCCATAATGTTTTCTACCCTAACAATGACAAATTACGTCATTAGGGCTACCTTTAATCTATTGGCTGCAAATGCTTTGAATTTGGACCAGTCTAAATTTTTGCCATTTGGTAAAGAGTTAATAAAGCAATATTAAGGTTTTTACTACTGGCTTGAAATTTCCATTTCATGTATTTAGCAGGATAAGGGTTAAAAGCTCTTGCAGACAACAAATCAACAAGGCTCAGATAAGGTTACTTGTCTATGGAAAGATAGAAAACATCATTGGAAAAGGAGAAAAGGCAATTAAAAGCATTTAATCAGTTTCCCAGTATGTTTTTTGTAGCTTTTTTCCTCAGGGTCATGGCATTCCTTTTGTTAAAGATTAAACCAGTTCTCATATTAGAACTTTTTACGCCTATTAACTCTTTACCAAACGACAAAATTTTAGACTTGTCTAAACTGAAAGCATTTGCAGACGACAAAATAAATGTGATTCAACAATTGAAGTTTGAGTTGGGAGGGGAAGAAAACATTGTGGGAAATGGAGAAAATGCTGGTTACAAGCATTTTCTCCTTTTTCCACAATATTTTTAAAAGCTTTCTTTCTCAGGGTTGTTAAAAGTCAGGATTGCGTGGTAAAGGGTTAATGGACAATTTTTTGAAAACATTGCAGAAAAAAGAGCATCTTTTCCTTTTCTCACAATGTTTTCCATTTTATTAAAACAAAGCACTGCTATGGAACACTTTTTTTCACTAAGAAAGTTAGTAACAGTAAGTCAAAATGTCCATTGCTGTAATGGATTAACCCCTAGACTGCCAGGGGTTAAATCTTACTTGTAATTTTGAGCCAGGATCAAAGACCAAATTACTCTAATTTTAACCCTTAACCCTTAGGCTGCTTAGCAAACCTCACTGACCTTTTATGGACAGTGTAGATCAAGATCAGACAGCACAGAACATGCAGTCTGATCTTGGATCTACACTGTCGGATAAGGACATAATTCTTTCCCCAAAAAATACCTTTGAAATAGCAAAATTTGGGCTTTTACTATCAGCTTGAAAGTTTCATTTCACTTATTTAGCAGGATAAGGATTAAAGAGCGAAATAAACCCAACAGAAATTTTCATCCTAGAAATAGGATCTAAATAACAGCAACTTCATGGGTGCTTTTGTCTACCGAGTTTCAGTGTCGATCAGTGCAGCCTGATCTTGATCTACAGTGGCCGCATAGGCAACTAAATTAGTGAAAGGTGCTTTTAGGGTTAACCTTTGTATGCTGAATTTCGACTTAATTACTTATGCAGACATAATACGTAGTTAGGAGAAAGAAATCTGATGTGGCCTCTACATTATGAGCTGGATAAAGAGCTTTGTCAACCTTTAGATCAGTCAACATCACGGCTGGAGTACCCTTTACCAAACAATCTTGTGTTTTAATGACCATGAAGAAGGAGGTTTCTGAAATCTGCATTTTCTCCTTTTCCAACAATGTTTTCTACCCTATCACTAAGAACTTCAGCTTCTTCGTACTGATTTCAAATTTGTAGACTCTACCAATGCTTTCAATTTGGAAGAGTCGAACATTTTTCGTTTTGGAAAGGGTTAAGCTTTTCAGGTAACAATTATTCAATCAGAATGATTAATACTTGATTCAAAATCTATTTGAAATAAAAAGGTTTAAAGCGAGATAACATCTTACCAATTATTCAAAGGCACAACACCCTGAAAGCATGATATGTGAGAGAAAACCGGTGCATAATATTTCGTCGAAAGGTTGTTTCGTCAAGGTCTATATGTGTAAAAATACCAATTGCTAAATTCCTAGATTTATTTCATGAAAAGCTCTGTCTGGGAGGAAGATTTGTGCCACAATTCATCTGGGTTAGGGTAATGGCCAAGGCTGTAGGGATCTTTTTCAAATAATCTGGTTTTCGACAAAATGTCGCGGATCTAGAGAAAACATTAGATATGATGTTGAATGCTTTGTGTCACTTTAGAAGATAATGCCATTCTAGACAATAAGTCTTTCCTGAATGATAAAATTTTGGACTTGTCAATATCCAAAGCATTTCTACACGACAACTTGAATGGGGCTAAAATTGTAAGATTGTTCTTTGAAAGGGCATAAAGCATATTGGGAAGAGGAGAGAGTTGCTGATTACCAACATTTTCTCCTTTTCCCACAAAATTTTGTTATGTTTTCTTCCCCAAGGTCATTCAAACTTGGGATTGTGTGGTGATGGGTTAAACATCAGTTTGGACAAGCATGCATGATGATTCTAAAACCATGTTTATGCCCCTTGCACTTGTTCAGTATACATCCAAGATCAGACTTAATATTCTAGCATTACAGTCTGATCTTGACCAGCAGTAAAACAACAATGGATATTGCTTGAAATTTCTCCATTTTGTAGAACTGTTATGAAAAAAATAGCCAATATCAGGATGGTGTAGATTCAGAATTAGACTTTATAGAATACAGTCTGATCTCAATGTATATCACAATAGCTATGGTTGAATTTAAAAGATTTAATCAGTTTAGTGTTTTGGAATTATTTTCCATTACTTTATGATCATAAATCAATGACCCATGATACGGTAACCATTATAATACTATTTAAAAGACAACTTTTCAAATGAAATCTAAGCCTACATTCTCCCCTTTCAGTACAGATTTTATTTATTGTTGCCCATTATCAGTTTGTGATCTTGATTTAACCCTTTATCTAATGACAAAATTTTAGACATGGCCAAATTGAAAGCATTTGCATTTGGACAAATAGTGCTCAAATGGTGAGACTAGTCTCTGGTAGGACAGAAAACATTGTGGAAAAGGAGAAAATACTGGTTACCAGCATTTTCTCCTTTTCGCATGATGTTTTTAAAATTATCTTCTATACAGGGTCATTTAAAAATTGAGCTTGTTTGGTACCGGGTTAAAACACAGGATTATTGGGTAAAGGGTTAACTCTGTAGCAAACAATCCCAGATTTTTATGATCCTGAGGAAGAAGGCTTTTTAAAACATTGTGAAAATTAGGAAAAAATGCAAATTGCCAACATTTTCTTCTTTTCTCACAGTGTTTTTATCCTTTCAGGAGGTAAATTCCATTATTTTAGACCCATTTAATGTGTTGTCTGCAAACGTCTTCCATGAAAAAATGTTTTGACAACCTGTTGAAAACTTGTGGTACAGTTCTTTGGATAATGCCAAATGTAGATTTTTTCCTCAACTCATTGCTTACTCATTGAAACAAATACAGCAGCAGACTGAATTCAAGGTAAATTTAATATTAATCCTTTGCTAAACAATTATCCTGAGTTTTTACAGTCCTGGAAATAAGAAGGTTTTTGAAAACCATATGGGATAACAAGGAAATACTGGTAACCAGCATCTCTCCTTTTCCGACAGTATATTCAATCCTCCAAAAACAAATTGCATCATTTCAGTCACATTCAATTTTGTCGTCTGAAAATGCATTCAGTTTAGACCAGTCTAAAATTTTGTCATGTGGTAAATATTTAATCAGATGCAAGCAGTAGATAAAGGACAGTCTGATTTATATTTGCATTAACCCTTTACCACACAGTCACAAATTCTGATGACCCTCAAAAAGTAGGCTCTTCCAAACATTTTGGAAAAAGGGAAAAAGAGAAAAAGGCAGCTAACCAGTATTTTCTCCTTACCCTTAATTCTTTCAACTGTTTTAGAGAAAAATTGTATCGTCTGAGCCACATTTAATTTGTTGCTTGCAAATGCTTTCAATTTGGACTAGTCTAACGTTTTGTCCTTTGGCAAAGGGTCAAAGCGTAACTGCTTTGCATAACTATATACCATTTCCATAAGATGAATAGTCGTTATCTGTTTATGATTAGGGGAGTTTTTGAGCAGTTTTGTGGTACTATCACGCATACTAATTGAGCCTGTTAAATTTTCGTTGAATAAAGAAAATACAATTTTAGATGAAAAATGTCATTTTTATGTAACAGTGCTGCAGTCTGGTTCTTTTGAGTATATGGCATAGACTTCTTGATCAATACTGCCATTTATGAGGGCAGATAAAAAAATATATGGACTTTTTTTTTTATAACTTTAAAATTACTCTACATAAATGGATACAATTTTGTGCACACATTAAACAATTAAATATTAAAAGAGTTGTATGGTTTCCATCAATGTATTATACTTGTGTTTAAGAAAATTCAAGTTTTAATAGTCCTGGTTCATACCCCTCCCCTCCCCCCCGCGCAACCTATTTCTTGGCTGCATTGCGTATAATATCTCTGTTGGCTTCCTAAATTGGCACCAAACTATACCAAACATCGCCTGTTTATGTGATAATGTCATATGTATCGTCGTTGCAAATTTGAGAGTCATCTGTAGGGTACTTTAGAATATACAGCCAGTAAACTTAACCCCTAGAATGCCGAATAAACCTATCAGACATTTTCATCCTAGAAATATGACCCAAGTAATTGCAATTTCATGGTTGCTTTTGTCTGTAGTGATTCAGCAAAGCGGACAGTGTAGATCAAAGATCAGGCTGCATGTTTTGTGCAGCCTGATCTTGATCTACACAGGCTGCAAATACAACTATAGTAGTGAAAGGCGCTTTAAGGGTCAACATGTACACGAGAATTGTAAGATCAAAATGGGGGCATCAGTGCGGGAAGAGAACTGTGCAATAATTACATTTGTGCTGACCCAGGGAAAACACCCACTGAAATGATTAAAATGATGAAGGACAGCATCATTCGTCAGTTCGACTCTGCTTGGTATCCAAAGGTGTTAAGCAAGTGTGTTTAGTGTAGAGGCGAGTACGTTAAAAAGCACTGACTTGCAGTCGTTACTGTGTGCCATTACCAGTCTACACTAACCATTTAAGAACGGTTACTATGGGAGACCCATTAGACCTATTGTACCCAAATTTAATAGATATGTAGAAAAATGCCAATAAATACTTACTATGTATATTACATCTCATTGTCTGTACAAACAAAATTACTATAACGAAAGTGTGCATATTATTTTTATTCGACCTCGTAGAATTTCATTTAACTAACCCTTTTCCAGACAAATCTGAGCTTTAACATCCCCTAGAAAGAAGTTGTTTGAAAAATTCTTTGAGAAGGAGAAAATGCTGGTAACCAGCATTTTCTCCTTTTCCTACAATGTTTTCTACCAATTCAAGGACAAATACTACCATGTGAAAAAGATTTGAATTGTTGTCTCTAAATTCTTTCAATATGGATGAGTTTAAAGTTTTGTCATGTTGTAAAAGGTTAATATTCTATTTATAAATGTTTTTAGGAACTATTTTTTTACCAGATTCTATCGGATGTGTAGAAAAATTTGAAATCTTGTTCACAGATTGAAAATGTCCATTTCAGTGCACTTCTAATATCTGTTTTATGACACAAACATTGTGCCATATTCTATTGTGTATTCTCGATATTTGCTGTAAATTTACAAGACATTAAAATTGTTTCAAGCCTTTACCAAACATTATCCCATGACCATGAGGTTGGCTTTTGAAAACAACATGGGAAAAGGAAGAGATGCCTGTGACTATAATTTCTCACAGTGGTTAAATCCTGATTAAGACAATTCTTTTGTTGTAACCTCAGAAAAAAGGCTTTTGAAAATATTTAGGGTGAAAAGGAGAAATCCCTGGTCACCTTAAAAAAGATGCATAAACTAAACAAAGTAATGATAAAAAGCAATTAGAAATTACTTGCACAAACTGCATGGAAAAGATGGATCCATGACATTTCGTCAAAAACCACTTACGTCAAAAACGATCCCTAGGCCTGACCCTTATCCTAACCCAGATGAATTGTGGCTCAAATCTTCCTCCCAGACAGAGCTTTTCATGAAATAAATGTGGGAATTTAGCAGTCGGTATTGTAAAACATACATGAATTTTGACGAAACACCCTTTCGACTAATTGTCATGCACTGGGAAAAGATTATATTAACCCTTTACCACAGACTGCCGACTTTTAACGACCCTGAGGAAAAAAACTTTTGAAAATATTGTGGGAAAAGGAGAAAATGCTGGTATCCAGTATTTTCTCTTTTGCCCACAATGCTTTTTACCCTGCCAGAGAAAAGTCCTATCATTAAATTTTGAGCCACATTGAAATTGTCATCTGCAAATTCTTTCAGTTTGGACTGGTCTAAGATTTTGTTGTGTTGTAAAGATTACAGTAAAGAAAGAATACTTTTTAGAACAGTTCACTATGTTCAAAAGTTTCAGCTGCAATCTTGAGAGTAAAAAACTACTTTTCTTTTGCTGCAATAGGTTTAAAAATAGAATGGATATTAGCCAGACTGTATTTACTTGCAGCACAAGTATAAAGTTGAGAAACAGTAGTCTTGAAAAGTTTTAATCTATTTTAAGGCTAAATTATGTTTGATGGATATGTTTGTTTAATGCATGTTTACAGACTGATAATATTGACACACTGCATGAAGAAAAATGTGACTGAACTATAAATATTTACATTTGATAGATTTTTAGCTCCCAATATTCTCCTCTTAGGACCTTTATTGTGTCTATGCAAAGCTTAGCGGTTACAATTTTAGCCCTTTACCACACAATTCTGAGTTTTAACAACCATGAGAAGGATGTTTTTTTGAAGACATTGTGGGAAAAGTAGAAATGCTTCTTTTCCCACATTTTTTTTCTACCCTTTCAAAGGTAATGGCCACCATTTGAGTCATATTCAACTTGTGGTCTGCAAATATTTGGACTAGTCCAAAATTTTGTTGTGTGTTAAGCAAGTTAAGCAAGCTGCAAGCAAGATACCTATGCGATGTTGGGAGAATTATAATAAACCTTAAACTTGTATACGCTTTTAGACTTTATATAGCAGATGATGGTGTTGAATACTGTTTTTCACAATATCTCAGTCCACTCACAACACTGTTGGCACAGGCCGTCCAGGCAGCGCAGTGGTTAGCTTATCTGACTGGTGATTTGTGGGTGTAATACCTGGTTGCAGCAAACTTGCTTTCCAGCAATTTTTCACCTCTCACCTCTGATGCATGTAAGAAAAGAAGTCAGTGACTTGGAAATAAAGTTGTGTCAATACCAAACCTAAACATAGGAAAGGGATTCGGACGATGCTCTGCCATAAGTGTGGCGAGGAACAGGGCTAAACGCTATTTTGCTCCCCATATTTGAACATTTTTTTTTTATTTTTCTCTACACCTACTCAGGAATTGACTTCTTTAACTCACATAGATATATATTTTTTCACTCTTTTTCCAGAAAAAGAATGGTGAGACTTTCCTCTATAGAAAGCTTTTTGCAGATGAAAAAAAAAAATAAAATGAGTAGTCTTTGAAAAAGTAGACACTCTGCCAAAAAGGAGAATTTGCTGGCTACAAGATAATAATGTGACCAGAGATCATCCTTTTCCCTGCATGTCCCTTGTATGCTGCTGTAGAGACGGCTTAACCCTTTCCCCAAACGACAAATTTTGGACTGGTTCAAATTGAAAGAGTTTGCAGAAGACAATTTTAAATTTGATGAAAATGGCAGAAAGGTCTCAAAAAGGATAGAAAACACTGTGGGAAAAGGAGAAATTGCTCGTTACGAGCAATTTCTCCTTTTCCCACAGTGTTTTCAAAAGACTTGTACTGCAGACACGTGAAAACCAGGGCTTGTTTGGGAAAGGGTTAACTCCTTACAAAAGGACAAAGTTTTAAACTTGTCCATGTTGAAAGCATTTGCAGACGACAGTGCAAATATTGCTGAATTGATGAAATTTGCCTTGAAAGGGAAAAAACATTGTGGAAAAAGAGTAAATGCTGGTAACCAGGCCTTTTCTGTATGGTGGCTAAAACACAGAATTGTGTGGTAAAGGGTTAAACTGAATTAGAAAGAAAAAAAAGGATGAATAATTAGATACAAGTGAAGGCAAAAATCAATCCATTATGCAGGCAACTGGTTATAGATCTTTATCTTAGATAAAGGGAGCGCCAGATAATGGTTTTTCCATCTGATTATCTAGGATGATTAATATTCTTAAAGAGATTATCATAAATCCTGTTCACAGATCAACTAGAACATTTTCAAATATATTTGGGTCATGCTGTGTGAAAAGGGGGCTCAATGCATCCGCGAAAAGTATCGACCCAGGTCAGCAGGCACAGTCTGCGCAGGCTGACCTGGGCTGAAACTTTTCGTACAAAATTATCAAGTCATACTGCAGAATCATCATCGAATCCGCATTCTACCACTTTAACTGGCAGCCTGTTAAAGATCTTCGTATCAATGGTTATGCGAAATACAACGGGTACCAGTTTATCTAAACTGGCAGCCTGTTATCGATCTAAGTATCAAAGTCTATTGGACGGTTATGGGAGATACAACAGGTACCAGTTTACCTACCACTGAATAATTTGTTTCGGGTTTACACTGTATAGGTCTAAAACGCGACATTATTCTGTGTGACATGGCTTTCATCTCACCTTTATTACTGTATGGAATCCATACTTTAAACTTTTTGTCTGCATTTTAGACCCGGCTTGGTCATGGTCATTGACTTGCTGGAGTAATCATGATGACAGACAACACATTTTCTATGAGGTCATTGTTTTCAACTTTAACCTTTAACACCACACTGACAGTTTTCAGATACACTCTTCTTCAGGATAGTTAAAACCAGGGATTGTTTGGAAGAGGGCCAAATTGTGACACCGATATTGAACATTTTCATCATTGATTTTACATTTTTGCACCTTCAGCTATGCCATATCAGTCACATAATAAATCAAAGAAAGAAAAGACAACTAAAATCCTGTTTCTGGATGTAGAAGATGGTGAGACAAGTTCCTGTTACCCAGAGTTATTTCCCTTTTATAACTCTCTTTCAGCACCAAATGTATAAACTTGACTTCTTTCGATGGCTGAAAAATGCAGTCCTTTGAAACTTGGAAATTTTTTTTATCGTATAGGCTTGATTGAACAAGTGGACGGTATAAATCCAAGGTCAGTCTGCACTTTCTTTGCAGTCTGATCTTGATTTCTGCAGACTACAAAAGCCCATATTTGCAAAGGTGCTGACAGTGTTAAACCTATTCACAATTTTCCAGTTTGTTCTTTGTAATTTTCACAGTTTGGTCACCTTTTCAGATGATGAGTCTTTCATGCCCTGGTTTGAAACTTGGTGCCATGAAAACCTGAAATAACATTGAGTAGGTGTATTCAAGAATTAAGTTAATTTAACCGCTAAACCCTTTCCCAAACAAGCCCTGGTTTTCACGTGTCTGCAGTACAAGTCTTTTGAAAACACTGTGGAAAAAGGAGAAATTGCTTGTAACGAGCAATTTCTCCTTTTCCCACAGTGTTTTCTACCCTTTTTGAGAACTTTCTGCCATTTTCATCAAATTTAAAATTGTCGTCTGCAAACTCTTTCAATTTGGACCAGTCCAAAATTTGTCGTTTGGGAAAGGGTTAAGTGCCAAATAAACTTAGCAGGAATTTTCATCTTAGAAATATGACCCATAAAATAATTGCAATTCCATGGTTGCTTTAGTCTACAGTGTTCTGCAAAGCGGAAATTGTACAGCAAAGATCAGGCAGCATGTTTTGTGCAGCCTGATCTTGATCTACACTGGCCGCAAAGGCAACTATAGTCTTGAAGGGCGCTTTAAGGGTCAAGATCTACTTGGTATCTGCAAACATTCTATATTTTACCTTCACATAGATGATAAAAAATCAGTTTTCATGTTTACCTTGGGAATATTCCACATTAACCTTTATCAAACAATCATGAAAATGTAGACTTGTCCAAATTGAAAGCATTTGCAGACGACAATTTAAATGTGGCTCATATTGTTGAAGTTGTCTTTGATGGGGTGGAAAACATTGTTGGAAAAGGAGAAAATGCTGGTTACCAGCATTTTTCCCTTTTCCAACAATGTTTTCAGAAGGCTTCTTTCTCAGGGTGGTTAAAAGTTGGGACTGTGTGGTAAAGGGTTAAAGTTTTGTACTTTTTTTTTTATTACCAAATGTATATACATGTATTTCATAATTATAGGACTCAAAGGACATTAATCAGTGTTTCATAGGCACTTTTGACAGCAATCAAGATTGCAATCACTACAGAGTGCAGTCTAATCTTTGCTTAATTTACACTCTCCCTCTGTGATTTGTGAAAAGCAGCACAATGGAGTTAATAAACACCTGCTGAAAAAAAAATTGTATGAGAGTAACTTGTGAAAAATGAAGGAATTGCCCATAGTAAGAAACATCTTTATTGGCCATCCAATTATTTCGTTGCTGGAGTAATTGTCACCAGCATGCAAAGCATGTCTGCATTGGCAAGAGGTTAAATGCATCCATGTGCACAACTGCTGTTAGATTACCTTTAACCCTAAACCCGTTACCACACAGCACAATTTTAGCCTAGTCCAAATCGAAAGTATTTGCAGACAACAAAAGAAATATGACCCAAAGATTAAAATTTGTTTTTAAAGGGGGTAGAAAACATTGTGTGAAAAGGAGAAAATGCTGGTTACCAGCATTTCTCCTTTTCCCACAATGTTTTCAAAGTCTTCTTCTTTAGGGTCCTTAAAAGTCGGGATTGTGTGGCAAAGGGTTAAACTGCTAAATAAATGAAATCTAACGGGAGTGATTCAATACCCATATTAAAAACACTATTTTTCCATGACCGGTACACATGTTTTGTTTTCTCAATGTCTTTACTATGCATTACAAGTACTGTCATACTTTATATGTTGGCAGTATACCCCTCTCTGCACATGTTGTCTTACAATACTAATTTCTGTGCTCTATCTATGCCATTATCTACTCCCTTTTATGACATATGCATTTATCTGCTTCTTTCAGTGGAAATATTGCATGTATTTCCAAGAACATTGTGGTGTTTGGCAGTCTGCATTCCACTGCCAATGTATTGACATCTAACTGTATTTTCACAGCCGGGCACCCAAGCCGACTTTGGGTATATAAGCAGTCTTAGCTTGAACCATCGCAGGTAGCATCTACCTTTGAGCTGAACTTGCTGAGTCTTTCTGCCTTTCTTTCTGTCTTTCCGTCTGTCTTACACTCTGTCTCTCTTTCTGATCATTTCCGCCCCATAATGTAGGGTTTAATTAGTTAGCTCTGTATTGTTGTTTTCTTCTGTTTTAAGAAAACTGCTTTTGGGAAATAAATTATACTATTTGAAATAAAGTTTGCTTTGTGTGTTTATCCAAAAGAACCTTCTTGTCGTCTGCCAGTCCGTCTAATAGTGTAGATAAACCTACATCCAGTTACAGAAACAAAAAGTTTCACTAAATGGTGAAAACCCAAATATTGAAAGTTGATTTCACCTGAAAGAAAAATACGGGATTGGACAGTGTAGATCAAAGATCAAGATCAGAGCACACATTTTGTGCAGTCTGATCTTGATCTTAACTGTCCGCAAAAGCACACAGACTGGCGCTCAGCAGCCTAGAGGTGAACTTATTTCACTTTTAACATGGTCTAATTATCACTGTTTGTAGTGATGTTACTGTTATTAGTGGTTTTAACATTTAGGTATAAAACCGTGGTCACATCTTACGCAGTTGACTGTAGTGGGGAATGACGGTAGTTGGCCGTAGTTAAACATACAAAATATAGTTGAACAAAGTTACATGTAGTTAACCTTAGTTCAACATAGTTAATGAACATAGTTTAAACTTACAATTTACCCTTAGTTAGCCCAAAATTTTCAAACATGCTAAAAAATCGGTTACAGTTAACCATGATGTTGTGACCCTACTGTGAGTGTAGTTTGAATATAGTTGACCTTAGTTAACCGCAATTAACCTGACTTAACCATAGTGTGTACTTAGTTGACCGTAGTACCTGCCAAAACACATCAACAACAGATCGTTTCTTCCTAGACGGCATGGCATGATAAGCGATAAGAAGCGATAAGCAATTGTAGGCTCGTCAACTTCAAAAATCAAAATGACCAAAGCTTACCCTTACTGAGCAGGTGCAGCCACAATGCTTTTCTGTAGCTTAAAGCAGTTGACTCTAACTTACCATAGTTGTGTGTACTTAGGACGTAGTGTAACATACTTAATCGTAGTTAGACATAGTGATACCCTACTTAGCCCTAGTCACTTTGCTCGCAGTTGAATGTAGTTGACTGTACCTACACGTTGTTAAACCTTCTTAGACCTTCCATATTTCTTCTTTTTGCCAGTCTTGAGCCTACTTTGAATGTAGTTCAACCTAGTTGACCGTCGTATCACTACAGCAGACTACATTGGAAATGAAGTATGGTCAACTACGTGCATGACCGTAAATGTGACCATGTCATTAAAGAGAAAGAAAAGGTGTAAAAATGCTTTCAATGCAGTCTGTTCATTTGTCTCTAGTAACACTCATGTATCTCAGTTTACTTAGTTAACCAAATTAAAACCGTTAAAATTTTGCAGATAACATTTTCAATGTAGCTCATTTGAAGATTTTCAGCCTGATACTTTGTCAGAAAAGTTGTCTTGATAATATCTCAGACAAGTTTGAAATTGGTTCATGTTGGGTCAAAAAGTAGGTCACTGGGCAAAATCTTAGAAAAGCCACTCTAGAGGCCAGATACTCATAAAACTCTGTTAGAATATTTGTCTGGATGAAATCTAGGACAAGACTGAAATTGGTTCACATTGGGTGAAAAAGTAGGTCACTGGGCCATATCTTAGAAAAGCCTTGTGTGCACTTTAGAGGCCACATTTTCAGCTGGATACTCATGAAACTTAGAATGTTTGTCTTCAAGATATCTGGGGCAAACTTGGTCACGTCAGGTCAAAAAGTAGGTCACTGGGCCAAATCTTAGAAAGATCTTGTGTGCACTTTAGGGGCTACAATTTCAGGCAGATACTCAGGAAACCTAGAATATTTGTCTTGATGATATCTCGGACAAGTTTGAAATTGGTTCACGTTGAGTCGAAAAGTAAGTCACTGGGCCAAATCTAAGAAAAGCTTTGTTTTCACTCCTGAGGCCACATTTACAGCCAGATACTCATGTCTGTTAGAATGTTTGTCTTGCTGATAGCTAGGACAAGTGTGAAATTGGATTACATCTGTCAGATAGTAGCTCACTTGGCCAAATCTTAGAAAATCCTTGTGTGCACTCTAGAGGCCACATTTTCAGACAGATACTCATGAAACTTGGTCAGAATGTTTGTCTTGATGATGTCTTGGACAAGATTAAAAGTGTGGGATCAAAAATTAGGTCTCTGGGCCAGAAAAATCCAGTGTGCAGTCTAGAGGTCACATTTTCAGTCTGATACTCATGATACTTAGTAAGAATGTTTGTTTTCATGATATCTAGGACAAACAGGGTTACATGTACGTCAGGTCAAAAAGTAGGTCACTGGGCCAAATCTTAGAGAGACCTTGTGTGTACTCTAGAGGCTTTAATTTTGGTCGGATACTCAGGAAACTTAGACAAGATCAAAACTGGGTCATGTCGGGTCAAAAGGTAGGTCACTGGGCCAAACCTTAGAAAAAAACCAGTGTGCACTTTAGAGGTTACATTTTCAGTCTGATACTCATGAATTTTAGTCAGAATGTTTGTCTGTATAATATCTGGGACAAACTGGGATACGTCACGTCAAAAAGTAGGTCACTTGGCCAAATCTTAGAAAGACCTTGTGTGCACTCTAGAGGCCACATTTTCAGTCTGATGCTTATGAAACTTGGTCAGAATGTTTGTCTTGATGAAATCTAGTACAAGTTAAAAATAGGGTCATGTCAGGTAAAGAAGTTGATCATTGGAAAAAAAACTAGTCTAAACTTTTGTGATTTGGTAGGGTGCTAAGTCTCTGTGGTCTTTTCATGACCTGTGTCTGTATTCGCCAACCATTTCTAAGAGCATTCTTTGTCTCTTCTTCAAGATTTTCAAAATTTGAATGTAACACAACCTCTGATTGGCTAAACCATTGGGTTTAGCCAATCAGAAGTTGTGTTACTTCAAATTTTGAAAATTCTGGAGAATAAGACTGAGAACGTTCCTAAGACCGGTTGGTGAATATATGGACCCTGGTTGAATGACAAGAGTTTGTGAACATTGGTGCTAGAGCCTTGAGTCATACTATATTCAACTATAAAAGCGTCAAGAGAACCTGTGATACCACTGTACATAGTCTACCCTTGTTGTTCTTATTACTGCTGCCTTGAAACATTGTGAATTCAAAAATGAACTTTACAAACACGTACTGTGAGACCACCCTGACCATGGCTGAATTATTGAGGTTGTGTTTCATAGATATTGTCCCTTAAAGCTCTGAGTTCATGAAGTTGCCATTATCAATTAGGAAAAACAGCCAAAATATTGCGATTTTTGAGTTGTTTTTACCAGAATATGTAACAAAGCAGTGGACAGTGTAGATCTAAAATCAGACTGCATGTTCTATGCAGTCTGATTTTGATTTACACTGTCCACAAAAACAACTGAATCTGGTTCCAGTGCTTTAGGGGTGAAGAACTTTAAATTAATTCTGTGGCATCAGGCAAGGTTGTAATGCTGATACGAATAAAATAGATTCTTATAGCAAAATTGAAGAAATTACCTTCAGATGGAACTGCTATCATTAACATACATTAGTGATCTTGTGGAAACTACTCATTATTACACAGTTTTAGCAATAACTGTTAATGGCCTGTTCTATTTTTTTTCAGCTGAATTTGAGAGGATTCGGCAGTCTGGAAGGTAGGTTTCAAACTTTTTCACAAAATTTTCAAACTTATGTAGAGAGATATTTATACTGAGCCCGAAAAGAAACTTTTGTCAAGTATTTGCAAAATTTTCAAGGTTACTTTTGAGATGTATGCACCTGATACATGTGTGGTAATTACTAAATTTGTTGGACATGTAGTTGCTATATTAATCAGTTAAGCCCAAGGTAAAAGTCTGACGGGATTATTTAACACAAAATTTGAGTTTCATGTGCATGAAAAGTATGGACATGCTATGGTTGTATACCTACTGAATAAAAAAACCCTTTAGATAAAGATTTTTGTACATAAATTTAAATGCAAAGAAATCCACAGTTTACGGGAGAGGGCTGCAGGAATGCTGGAGGCTGGCCTGGTGCATCAGTGCAAGCAGTCGGGAGCCTTTGGCAGTGATTTGCATAGACCAGGATTAAAAGAGACTTGCCAACTACGCATCATGACTTGAGCCCAAGACTGCTATATCTTGAAGCAATATCACAATAATAGCCTTGGGAAACATAAAATGGACAAGATAGCATTTTGTGAACAATTCTTTTTACTGATAAGATGTGGGTTGTATTGTCTCTAGCTGATGGCCATGTACCATTGTTCCAATGCAGGAATGAATGTTAATTATGTTGACTGTTGCATACTGCAACACGGTTGTTTTTGGGATGCGAGACCGAGTTATGATGTGACTCACTATTGCTTACACATATCACACCTCAGTCGTCGTTATTGAGGGAAATTTAAATGCCCAACAATATAGGGAAAATATTCTAGGCCCTCATGTTGTTCCTCTGTTATGATGTCATATCAATGTTACAACAGGATTATGCCAGACTCTGTGTCCCATATTTCAATATACAATTTTTACAAAATTATGACATTGGTTTCATCAACAGCTGGTCCTCAAAAAGCCCTGATTTGAACCCAATGGAACATCAATGGGATAATCTTGACTGACATGTATGTGGAAGTGGAAAATGGCTAAACGTCAGTGACCTACCAACAGCACTGTATGAAGAATGGAATAACATCTCATAGGCTGACATAAACAAGCCTGTGCTCTCAATGCGACATCACTGTCAGGCAGTCAGCATTGCATGCTGTGGTTGGTCACCTATGCTACTAATTAATGACCTTCACCCTTATTTTGATTCAAATCAAACAATCAAATTGATACTTCCTGTCCGATATCTAAAGATTCACAAAACATTCTATTACAAAAAAGCAGAAGTTTTCAGCTAAATCTATCAAAATGTTAAAAAAAGTATCTGCATCCAAACTTGGGGAAAGTTTCTTTTTGGGCTCAGTTTATGTAGCTGAAAAGATATTTCTCTGTTGTTTAATAGAAATTCAGTAGCTTTGATATAACTGCAGCTTGTTAATTCTATAATGCTTCTAAGACTTTCAAAATTGTAGATCTTGTAAACAAATAGCAGTGTTTTCTGTTTTCATGTCATTTTGAAGAACTCAAAGAGTCCATTATTATTTTTCATTAAGGTGCACAGCTGGTTTCAGAATTTTACTTTGTGGCTGTCATATATTTATTGAATGAAAGTTATTTATACCTGATTTTTCAACTTTTTCATCTATGTGCATACCATTTCTACTTCTGTTTACTATAATGGTGTTGTCAACTATTGCCCAGGGACTATTTTTAGACATAACACATAATACTGTCTATTTTTAGACATTGTACATTAATTTGTATGTAAAAGATGGCATTGCTTTTACCAAGGGATTCCTCCTTTACCACCAATGTATGCAGACAAGTTCTAAAATTGACTCCAGTTACTTCTTTACTCGTTTTAGAGAAAAGCCTGCTTTGAGACGGGCAAATACTATGCCACCTAGGTAATCTTTGCACAATTTTCAGGGAAAAAATTCTTTCAGGACATGTTTTGATATTGTTTTGTTTATGGACTAGCTCTTATCTATAAATGGTGGTAGTTATCACAGTGGAATTGTAACAATATGCACACAAGCATCATCAACGGTAAAATATGAAAAAATTCTGTGTCTGTCCTTTAACATTTAACCACACAGTCCTGATGATGAGGAAAGTCATTACTAAAGGAAAGTCCTCTTTTAACCCTTTCCCAAACGACAAATTTTGGACTGGTCCAAATGGAAAGAGTTTGCGGACGACAATTTTAAATTTGATGAAAATGGCAGAAAGTTATCAAAATGGGTGGAAAACACTGGGGAAAAGGAGAAATTGCTCGTTACGAGCAATTTCTCCTTTTCCCACAGTGTTTTCAAAAGACTTGTACTGCAGACACGTGAAAACCAGGGCTTGTTTGGGAAAGGGTTAAGTGTACCACACCAGTAAATTTTGATGCACCATAGATTGATGCAATGCACTGGACATGGCTCTATTCAGCACTCCACCCTTTGTTGAACAATCTAGAGTTTTACCGACTTTCAGAAAAAAAGCTTTTGAAAATATTATGGCAAAAGGAAATAATGCAAGTAACAATTATTTTCTCCTTTCCAGGAATGTTTAATTTCCTTTCAAGGACATATTTCATAATTTGATGTACAGTGAAGTTGTCATCTGTAAATGCTTTTAATATGAACAAGTCACAAGTTTTGTTATCTTGTAACAAATTAACCCTTAAAGCGCCTTATGCAATGGTTGCCTTTGCGGTCAGTGTAGACCAAAATCAGGCTCCACAAAACATGCAGCCTGATCTTTGATCTAAACTGCCTGCTTTGCTGAAACACTATAGACTAAAGCCATCATTATAAATATTGCAATTATTTGGGTCTTATTTCTAAACTGAAAATGTATGTTGAGCTTTAACTCTTTACCAAATGACAAAATGTTAGACTTGTCCAAATTGAAAGCATTTGCAGATGACAAATGAAAAGATACTCTGAAGTTAAAATTTTTCTTTCAGAGTGTTGAAAACATTGTGGGAAAAGGAGAAAATGCTGGTTTCCAGCATTTTCTCCTTTTCTCACAATGTTTTCAAAAGGCTTCGTCCTCAGGGTTATTAAATCCCGGGATTGTGTGGTAGAGGGTTAAGGGTTAAGTTGGAGTGAAATGACAAGAACAGGTTAACAAAATCTACACCTGCTGTATTCACAGACCATTCTAAAGAACATTCCTGGTCTAATGATTGGTATAGCCAGTCAGAAGTTGTGTTGTTTTCAAATTTAGAAAATTCTTGAGAATAAGACTAAAATGTCCTTGAGAATGGTTGGTGAATATGGACCCTGTTGTGATTTTATGGTCTTTGTTAGCTTGTTTATGTTCTAATTGTGATAGCACTTGGTGCATAAACCATCTGTAACGTAGCTGTTTATGGTACTGTAAAGCCTAAATTTATGTCATGGCTTAACTCGTAAATCAGCGACAGCTTTGGAATGGAACAGTGTTGAGGTTGTACAAAAATGAAGACTTTTGAAAACATTGTGGAAAAAGAAAAAACTACTGGAATTGAGCAATGTCTACTTTTCTCAATATGCTTTATATGTTATCAGAACTTCAGATCATTTTGTGCCAATTTAGAATCATAATCTGCAGATACTTTCAATTTTTAAGAGTCTGAAATTTGTGGTTTTGAAATGAGTCAAAAAAGGTATTATAAATGCTTTCTGAGCACCAAGTATATAAACTGAACCCTTTTCAAAAACAAGATACAATGTATGGAAATTTTTAACAGATTTTTAGCTCGAGGTATTTTTGTAGCCCCTGGTGTCATGGTCTGTGTCATCATTTGAAAACTTTGATGTTTTATCTCTATTATTACTGAAGATATTTGCTTCAAACTTGGACAAGTTGTTAAGCATCAAAAGGGGAACCTATACAACAAGGGCAGGTAACCATCAAAGTATTTTTGACACAGTTATGCCCCTTTTTTGACTTAGAATTTTCACTGAAAATCTATTAACCCTTTCCCAAACAAGCCCTGGTTTTCACGTGTCTGCAGTATAAGTCTTTTAAAAACACTGTGGGAAAAGGAGAAATTGCTCGTAACGAGCAATTTCTCCTTTTCCCACAGCGTTTTCCACCCTTTTTGAGACCTTTTGGCCATTTTCATCAAATTTGAAATTGTCGTCTGCAAACTCTTTCAATTTGGACCAGTCCAAAATTTGTCGTTTGGGAAAGGGTTAAGCAACCACAGCTGAGCATATGCACCAGCATGCGGTATTCTTGTTATCATATAGGCTTGACTAAACAAATGGAGAATATAGATCAAGATCAGAATGTACAAAATGCTGCCCATGAAAGCTCCTGTTTTTGCCCTTTGTGTTAAAAGGGTTAAAAGAAGGGTTAACCCTGTACCGCACAATGACGCCTTTTAACACCCCTGAGATAGAAGCCTTTTGAAAACATTGTGGGAAAAGGAGAAAATGCTGTAACCAGCATTTTCTCCTTTTCCCACAATGTTTTCTACCCTATCAAAGAAAAATTGCACCATTTGAGCCACGCCGAAATTGTCGTCTGCAAATGCTTTCAATTTGGACAAGGCTAAAATTTTGTCGTCTGGTAAAGGGTTAAAAGAAGGGAAAGCGTGGCCATGTTCAACAATGGTCGTTATAAACTACATACCTTTGTTGAATGAATATTGGGTATTTGATTTTAGGCATTGTTATGAAAAAACTACAACATTCATTTCATATTAATAAATCTTATTTTCAAATAGAAGAAAAATATTCATTGTTTACTTTATACATAATACCAGGCAGTAAACTGGTCAGGTTAAAGTGGGCTTTTTTTGGGGTAAGTTTTATATTGTCCTGTCCTAAGTCTAAAACTATGCCTTTGAGTGAAAAGGTTACTGTTTCATATGAGAAGAAAAAAATAGTTTTCCAGTGCAATTTGTCAATTTAATTCTTTTTTATCAAAGCCTGAGGGTTTTAGCTATCTTTAACTCTTTATCAAACAATTCTAAGTCTTTACATGACCCAAAGGAAGACGACTTTTGAAAACATTGTGAGAAAAGGGGAAAATGCTGGCAACCAGCATTTTCTCCTTTTCCCACAGTGTTTTCTACCCTGACAAAAACAGATTTTAATTTTTGAGTCACATATGTGTTTTTTGGTTTGAATTCTTTTCAAATTCACAAAAAAGGCTGTACATTTGGCAATCCAGTGCATGATTTTTGCCTCTCATATCATGTACCTCTCATGCCCTTAAAAGGGATGAAAACATTGTGAATGGAATGCTGCTTACCAGCATTATTAGCTCGACTGTTTTCGAAGAAAACATGGAGGTATTGCCGTGGCCTGGCAGCATTATGTTGTCTGCGTCATTGTGCGAAAACTTTGACATTTTATAATATCTCTGTTATTACGGAAAATATTTGCTTCAGAGTTGGACAAGTTATTAATTATCAAAAGGGGAACCTATACAATAAGGGCAGGTAACCATTAAAGTTTTTTTTGACAGAGTTATGCCCCTTTTTCAACCTGGAAGTCCACTGAAGTCTGTATGCAGTGCTCCTGTTTCCTTTTCTCAAAACATTTTCAAAAGCTGTTGTTCTCAGGGTCATGAAAGCAAGGGTAAATTTGGTAAATATCTGAAGGATTATGAATACCTTAATCTTAACACAAAACTTATTAAAACATCATTTCTACTTTACTGTGATATTAAGGAATGTATTGGTTAACCTGCATATCATTTTCTTAACCCTTAACTCTTTACCAAACGACAAAATTTGGGATCAGGCCAAATTGAAAGCATTTTCAGACGATGATATAAGTGTAGTTCAAATGATGATTTCTGTCTTGATAGGGTAGAAAACATTGTGGGAAAAGGAGAAAATGCTGGTTACCAGGATTTTCTCCTTTTACCACAGTGTTTTAAAAGCCTTCTTTTTCAGGGATTGTGTGGTAAAGGGCTAAAGCCCCTTTCATGACTCTGTAGTTGCCTTTTCAGCCAATGTAGATCAAGATCAGCCAGCACAAAACGTGTAGTCTGATCTTTGATCTACACTGTCCACCTTAATGACACACTATAGACATTAAAAGCAGCCATGAAATTGCTATTATTTGGGAATTATTTCTACAATGAACATTTCTGTTGGTTTTATTCGGCACTCTAAGGGTTGATATTAAAACTACCTGTAGTAGACAAAGACTTTTAAGTTTCTTTTAAAAACATAGTGGCAAAAGCTACAATGTATTTATGGTATTTGTGGTTAGCTAAAATCTATTTATAATATTTGAAGTAAGTGAGCATTATTCCTATATAACAGGACACCACATGAAAATATTAACACAATTACATGTATTTACGACTCTTAAAGAAGAAGGATTTTGAAAATAGTGTGGATGAAGGAGAAAATGTTGGTAACCAGCATTTTCTCAGATTCCCACAATGTTTTCTGTCCAATCAAAAACAGAAATCATCATTAGAGCTGCATCTAGTTTGTTGTCTGCAAATGCTTTGGGAGCCATTCCTGTAAGTCAAGTTATCTCCCTTGCCAGATAAAGACTAAAGGTAACCAAATAACAGATTGGTCCTTTTACCTGTATTCCTTTGTTTTTATCCTTGATTCCCTTGGGAACGTTGTGATAAATACAATTTGATTAATGATCTATATGTAAGGACTCCATGTAATTTAAAACAAATCTTGTTTCCAATCATCAGAGAAAAGCATATAATTGCTTTGTAAAACAATCTGACCAGATTTAGTTCAGATATTGTTTCAAAAAACCTATCTGTGTAGTGCAAGAAAATCAAGGATAAAACCCAAATAACCCCTTAATTAATCAGGACCAATGTAGTACTCAAGAGAAATCAAGGGAAGTAACTGAAGAATGGCCCTCATTGGACAAGTCTAAAATTTTGTCGTTTCGTAAATGGTTAACCTTTAGAGTGCCAAGTCAACCAAATTGAAATTTTAAATCAAACCAAACCCAAATAAAAGTAAATTTTAAGATTGCTTTTGTGCGGAATGGCTGAGCAACGTGAAATGCATGGATCAAAGACCAGACTTGATATTTTGTGCAGTCAGATCTTGATCTACACTTACGGCTACAGCAACTAAAGTCATGAAAGGTGACTTTCAGGGTTAAGACACTTAATTATTCCTAAAAATCTTATGTTAAATACAAATCAGCAGAATGGAAAATTTTATGTATTGTTTATTAACCTTTAAAGTGCTTGACCCAGCTTATGTTGCTTTTGTTAACTGTGAAGATCAAGATCGGACAGCATAGAATAATTATGCGATGTGATCTTGGATCTCTACTATGCTCATGGGATATTCTGGGCAAAACAACCCTGAATATATCAATATTTTGGCTGTTTTTCCTGTTTGAAAAGGTCCATTTCATTGTACTAAGGCTTATCTGATCCATTATGAAAAATTGTTACTAACCCATAATTTCATATGACCCGGGTCTGTATTCACCAACCATTCTTAAGAAGGTTTTTAATCTTATTCACCAGAATTTTCTAAATTTGAAAGTAACACAACTACTGATTGGCTAAACCATTTGGTTTAGCCAATCAGAGGTTGTGTTACTTTCAAATTTAGAAAATCTTGGAGAATCAGACTGAGAATGGTTTTGAGAATGATTGGTGAATACGGACCCCGGACTTTTGTTATAAAGTAGAAAGGCTTGGAGAATAACATTGGGTGACAACTTGTCGTATCCTGGGTGAATGAACATTAACATTGGTTATGGCATTTAAAATGGCCTGTGTTAGCTATAAGTCACCACATTTCGTCGAAAGGGCTTTTTGTTGAAATCTATTAATGTTTTAAAATACCTGGATTGCTAAATTTCCAGATTTATTTCATGAAAAGCTCTGTCTGAGAGTAAGATTTGAGCCACAATTTGTCTGGGTTAGGGTAAGGGTCAGGGCTATGAATCATTTTCGACGAACTTGGTTTTTGACAAAATGTTGTGAATCTGTAACAGTTAGGATCCCTCCTTGTATGAGTGCTCACAATACAGGTATTAGGGAAGATGATCTGTTCATAAATGTTGCTTTCAAAACAATCCACTGGTATGTGGTTATGGTAATGTGTTTCTGTAACATAAGAGGAGAGATAACTAGGAAGTGATTTGTCATTATAGTTATTTCCCTTTGAAGTCCTAATTGGTAAATATCACTGTATGTTTTCTCTATAAAGTCTAAACCCTTAGTCCGCAGGACTTAATTCTAGTTCCTTTTGCAGACAGTGTATACCATAATCAGATTCTAAAGAATGTAATTATGAATTTGAAAATTTTGAAAAAAAGAAAAAAATGCCATTTTTCTAGAAATTGATTACAAATCTTTATAACTTCTCTCCTTTTTTTCTTGCATATAAAATTCAATTGAGAGACAACAGAACATTTTGACAGATGGAGAAATAGCTTTTGTCTTATCGCATTATAAGTTGGACACTTGGAAGAATCCTCAATAAAATGAATGTATTGCTTTCTGTAATATTACAAGTGCTGACCCTTTGCAGTGCTATAAATGAAATGGACATTCCGAGTCTGTACTTAACTCATTACCAAACAATTACAATTCAATGTAAGACTTGCCCAACTTGAAAGAATTTGCAGACAACAAATTTAATGGGGATGAAATTATCCCATCTGACCCTAGATGAGTAGAAAACATTTTGGGAAAAGGAGAAAATGCTGCTTACCTGAGGACAAAGTGCTCAAGGTGAGCTTTTGTGATCATGCTGTGTCCGTCATGCGTCGTCCAGGCATCAACAATTATCTTGTGTGCACTCTAAAGGCCTAATTTTCAGCCAAATACTCATGAAACTTGATCAGAATGTTTGTCTTGATAATTGGTAATATCTCTGACAATTTCGAAATTGGGTCATGTCAGGTCAAAGAGTAAGGTCACCAGGTCAAGATTTGGAAAAACCTTGCGTGCACTCTAGAGGCCACATTTTTAGCTCAATACTCAAGAAACTTGGTCAGAATGTTTATCTTGATGAATCTTGAACAAGTTTGAAATTGGGTCATGTTGGGTCAAAAATTAGGTCACCAGATAAAATTTTAGAAAAACCTTGTATGCACTCTAGAGGCCACATTTTTAGTCTAATACTTATGAAACTTGTTCATAATGTTTGTCTTGATGATATCTCGGAAAAGTGTGAAAATGGGTCATGTATGGTCAAAAAGTAGGTCACTGGGAAAAATCCTAGAAAAACATATGCACTATAGAGGCCACATTTTCAGCCAGAAACTCATGAAACTTAGTCAGAATTGGGTTGTGTCGGGTAAAAGAGTAGGTCACCATGCCAAATTTAAAAAAAAACCTTGTGTGCACCCTAGAGGCAAGATTGGCAAGATTTTCATGCCAATACCCATGAAATGAAATCTTGCATAAGATCAACATTGGGTCATGTCAGGTCAAAAGGTAGGTCATTGGGCCAAATCTTAGAAAAAACTTGTGAGCACTGTAGAGGCCACATTGTCAGACCAATTCTAATGAAAATCAGTCAGAATATTAAATTTTGTTTTGATGATATATCAGACAAGTTCATGGGTCATGTCAAAAAGTAGGTCACTGGGACAAATCTTAGAAAAACCTTGTGTACAATCTGGAAGCCACATTTTCCATTCGATACTAATGAAATATTGTCAGAATGTTTGTCTTGATGATATCTGTGGCAAGTTCAAAAATAGGTCAAGTACGTCAAAAAGTAGGTCACAGACACTCATGTGTTTTACATCATTACAACCAGGATCTCTTCAACTTTATCGATCCTAGATGACAGTTTACTGAGGTGAGCTCTTTAGAGCCAGTGGCCCTTGTTTATCCGAAGACAGAGGCCATGGCTAGCCACGAAAAAGAGAGTACTGTATATATGAGCCATGCTCTGTGAAAAAGGGGCTTAACACATAACACATCTGCAAAAAGTATTGACTCAGGTCAGCTTTTCCAGTCAGCGCAGGCTGACCTAGGACCATATTCACCAACCATTCCTTATTTCATTCTAAGGCTAATTTGAGATTTAGAAAGTAATTCTGATTCAAGACCAATTTATACTGAAAAAAAAGTTTTTGGCTTGAAACTGACAAAACTCCAAAAGGAAAAAAAAATCAACATTCAGAAAAAAATATACTGAAGTCTAAAAATGTTCAGTCATTAAGGTGTTATTTGTTAAGTTTATCAAATCACAAATACCTGTATCACACTCTCTAGACAGTAGTCAGTAAATTACCAATTCTTGAAGCACTGAGCTCAGATTTAATAGCTTTTGCAGACAGTGTAGATGAAGATCAGACTGCAAAGAATGTCCAGTCTAATCTTTGATCTACATTGCTTGCTTCTTTGCAAGATATTTTGACAACAAAAAAGTGTAGATAATACAGTATGAATATGCCTGCAACTTTAGAACTCGCCAAGAATGTCAATTGTATGTATTTAGCATTTGAAACGTCAGTCATTAAAGCACCTTTCACAACAGAGCAGATCAAGATCAAAATGTGCAGTCTGAGGCTACACCTCCCTGTATGCTTAACCCATTCCAGTATAGACAAAAGCAACCATCAAATTGTAATTATTTGGATCCTATTTCTAGACCAAATAATTATGTCCGTTGCATTTATTTGGGGCAGCAAGGGTTAAATATTTGAAAACATGTATTTTTCAGCTATAAATAAGAAGTACTTTAACCCTTTCCCAAACAAGTCCTGGTTTTCACGTGTCTGCAGTACAAGTCTTTTGAAAACACTGTGGGAAAAGGAGAAATTGCTCGTAACGAGCAATTTCTCCTTTTCCCACAGTGTTTTCTACCCTTTTTGATAACTTTCTGCCATTTTCATCAAATTTAAAATTGTCGTCTGCAAACTCTTTCAATTGGGACCAGTCCAAAATTTGTCGTTTGGGAAAGGGTTAAAGCGCAATTCTTGTAATGCTAAATTAAATGACATGGACAATCTCAGTCAGTTTGGTTTGGTTTGTATTTAACACATTTTAAATGCTCAGATCATATCATGGTAGTCAGTGATGCTCCAATGTGTTTCCTGGCTTTCTCACACCAGCACTGACACAACTTTCTTTCCAAAGCCACTGACTACTTTTCTCACATGCGTCAGAGGTGAGAGGTGAAAAATGACCAGAAAGAAAGTTTGCCTGAACTGGGTATCGAACTAACAACTTCCAGGTCACAAGTCAGATATGCTAATCACTGAGCTACCCAGGCTGGCTCTCAGCCAGTATTTTACAGATACACAGTACCTTATATTGCAATTTCAAAGCAGTTTTTGTCGGAATACCTGGCCAAGTTTCAAATATTTATCACAGTTATGAAAATTACTGGAAATTGTTCCGATTTTGCTTGTGTGGGAAATCAATGATTGGGTTTACAGGGCTGTAAAAAAAACTGTTGTGAATGGTCACTTGTTCAAGAAATTCCCAGAAATACATGGATAGGTTCACTGGCTACTGTGATATGAGGAATCAAGACATCCGTCCATCTTTATATATTGGTAGGACAGGACTTGAAAGCAGGGATTTGAATCCCCAAGTGGTTAACATCAATCCAAGGATTGATGATAGTCATTGCAACAGCATTCAGTCCCTTTTCGCCACTGACAATTGTTTCAATGATGGTTGTGTGGGAATGCAGCCAGTGGCTTGGGAAGGATATTGTGCAAAGTCCTGGTAACAGACACTCCAGGAAAGTATGGATAAGTGCACTGGCAACTACGATATAACTGAAATAATGTTGAAAACGGTGTTAAATGTCACACAATCATAACAGTCCATTTTTATGAGACCAGACTGATATGACCTTGTGATACCTGTTTGAATATGGTCTGACATCATTGATGCATGTTTCTGATCATGTAACATTCCACAAGACTTACAGAAAATCCTGGTGCTAGGTCAAAAAATCCCTTAAGGGGCTACATATCACTTTCAAGAAATATCATTAAAGATGTCTTCATTGATGGTTTGCAAACTTTGTTCATACTGTATTCAGTGAGAAATCATTTTTAGGTCAGCTGTTTTTGAAGAAAGCATCGAGGTATTTTAGTAGCCCTTGTGATGTCGTCTGCCTTGTCATGCGAAAACTTTGGCATTTTATACTATCTCTGTTATTACTGAGGATATTTACTTCAGATTTGGACAAGTTGTTAACTATCAAAAGGGGGACCTATACAACAAGGGCAGGTAACCATCAAACTATTTTTGACACAGTTATGCCTCCTTCTTTACTTAGAATATTCACTGAAAATCAAGCAGGCTGTAGCCAAGCATCCAGGCACCCCGATACAGTGCTCTTGTTGAAGTTTGGACTGATTCTGAAAATCTGAATAGCCCTCTGTAACCCCCTTTAACCCTTTATCACACAAACCTGAATTTAACAACCTTTAGGAGAAGAGCTCTTGCAGATATTGTGGGAAATGTAGAAAATGGTGGTAACCAGCATTTTCTCCTTCTCCTACCATGTTCTCTACCCTTTAGAGGACAAATCCCATCAATTTGGAATTTTCTACTCTGTAAAACACATTAATTGCATCAGTTGAGCCTCCTAAATTGATTTGTAGTTTGCAAAATTTTATGCTTTCAGTTTAGGCAAGTATAAACTTTTTACCGTCTGGTAGAGAGTCAAAGAATGGAGGCTTAGAGTTCTTTATTCACAAGCCATTTTTTGAAAGTAACACAACATCTGATTGGCTTAAACCATTTGGTTTAGCAAATCAGAAATTGTGTTACTTTCTAAACTGAGAATAAGACTGACTGAGAATGATATTAAGAAGAGTTGGTGAATACAGACCAATGATTTCAATCATTACATAAATTGTAATATTGGGAATGTGGTACAAGCCAGTGCATGACATTTCGTCGAAATTCATGTATGTTTTAAAATACTGATTGCTAAATTCCTAGATTTATTTCATGAAAAGCTCTGTCTGGGAGAAAGATTTGAGCCACAATTCATCTGGGATAGGGTAAGGGTCACTGGGCTAGGGATGGTTTTCGACGAACGTGGCTTTCAATGAAATGTCATGGATCCCGGCACAAGCAGGTAACATGTTCCCTGTGGGATCTAGGTAGCTGAGCACGTATGTGTGTATTTTAATCAATAATTATAATAATGAAGGATTAAAGTAATCCACTAATTCCAGTGAACAACTTGTCTTTAATGCTTCATACCTAAACGGTTTGGTAAAAGAAAATATTTTGTTTTCTTTCTATTTTAAGGAAATTCATTTTCACATCATAGTTGAAACCTAGGATTCTTACGTGCTGCAACATGTATGAATGCTGCATAAGTTAATTAATATTGTTGCTTATTGTTCAGACTCAGTAACATCATTTTTAGACAGTACATTGTTCCCTAGAGAATGGTTAATATTTAGTTTTAAATGCACTGGAATTTTTTTTGGCAGCACAGAAGATCCAGTCATTCTAAATTCAAAGAAGTTTTTGCCAGGATAAATTACCAAATATCAGATAGTTAAAATCCAAGATAAAAATCGCACCTTCTTTGCAGTCTAATCTTGGTCTCCACTATACATAGTACCAACTTGAAGTTTCTTTCATATATAATAATTCAAAGGGTTATAGAGTGTTTTAAAGCAAAGGATTAACCTTAATACACCACAATCCCGACTTTTAATGACCATGAGAAAAAAGCCTCTTGAAAAGATGGATGGAAAAGGAGAAAATGCTGGTGACCAGCATTTTCTCCACCCACAATGTGTTCTACCCTTCCCAAACAAATTTCAATTTTTCAGTCACAATTGTATTGTCGTCTACAAATGCTTTCAATTTGGACAAGTCTAAAATTTTCTCATTTGGTAAAGGGTTTAGTCATTTGCAATCTTATGACCTGTGCCAATTGTGTATTTGATATGCTAACGTGCTCCTTTAAGAGCTGTATCAATTAATCACTTACTGTGCAATAGAATAATTTATCAGACAGCACCCAACTGCATGTGCATGTGTTGGACATATCAGAATCTGTGTGTTTACAGTCTGTTACCTAATGCTGTGATAAGTTCTTGATTGCATGATTTAGTGGAATTGTGGTAACAAAGTGTGCTTTTGTGGACAGTTAGGTCTACGCGGGCTGAGCAAAATGTTTGTGGAATTTGTTGATTAAAACAAAATTATTGGTGCTATTACACCCAAATTTTCATATGTTTAGGATCCATTCATAATGGACAAAACTAGAAAGTTTCAGACAAATTGATCCAAAAACTTAATTACTATGACACCTTTTATGATGATTATAATGGCTACCTGGAGCACGCCATGACGTTAACGTCATTTAACTAGCACGTTATTCGATGTTAGGTCGGTGCTCTCTGTCGGATCATCTTCAATACTCTTTTGTCGTTTTTTTCAACCGCCCATGCCACTTGAATACTGCAGATTTTTTCAATTGTGGCTTCACCCCAGCTTTTTTTAAAAAAATTAAATTCTTCAGACGGCCTATGCCCCAAGTTGAGCCAGAATTTTATCCCTGTGCGAGTTTCTATCACTTGCTAAACCATCATAATTTACATCATATTTCCTTTGATAGGTCTCAAAAAACTATCAGACTAATGTTGTGTTTTGGAAGTGACATAAGAAATTTTGCACAGAAGGTCAACTGGAGCCATCCATAATACTTTGACGTAATTTCAGGACATTTGAATCAGACAATTTTAAAAATTGTTTGTTTTTAAAAGCATGAGAACAGTGATTTTACGGCGTGCTATGAGGTAGCATACCTTGCCCTTTTTTTTTGAAAATAAAGATATCTAAAGTGAAATCAGATTTTTACCTGGAAATTGATATAAGACCATGGCTACACAAGTGAAAACAATCTGACATCAAATTGAAAAGTTATGAAGAAATTCCATGAACTTTTTGCTCAGCCTTCATAGATCAGACTGTATGTTCTTTGCAGTCTGATGTTGGACCTTCACTGTCTCATATCTAGTGAGATTTATATATCCTGCAAAGGAATTTTGAAGCTGTAATGTGTTGGATTTAACAAAGTGCATGGAAATGGTTGTAAGGTTTATTTTTCTTTGCCAAGCAACAAAAATTCACTTTAGTATTTGCAGATGACAAATTGCATGTGGCCTAAATGACGAAACTAGTGAAGAATAGATTGTGAGTAAAGAAGAAACTGCTTGTTATCAGCATTTTCTCCTTTTCCTACAATGTTTTCAAAAGCCGTCTTCCTCAGGGTTGTTTAAAGTCGTGGTAAAGATTTAGGAATGAAAATATATGAGTTTTTACATGTATGTTTCTGGAGTTCTCAGCTTTTGAAAACATTGAGGGAAAAGGCAGAAAAGCTTGTCTGAAGACATTGCTCCTTTTTCCACAATGTTATCAGTGCTTTGTTTGAGTGGTAACTGTCACTAGATAAATCTAAAATTAGCCCATGCATAAATGGGTTATTGTTTAGAGTAACAACTAAGAGAAAAAGGTTGGAATAAAGCAGATATGTAACAAAGTAAAGGAATTTTGACAAAACAAATTAGTCATTGACACAACCGATAAAATAGAGCAAATGTGAACACAGTCATAAGTTAGAGAGCATCAGAGTGAAAAATGGCAGTTGCAGTACGCCCAAACAGGAACACAACCTATGTGAGACATTCACAAAGCAATACAAAGTTTCATAACAAATGTTTCTTAACGGACGTTGAAACAACAAAGACTATTGATGATTTCCCGATTAATATGGCACACTGGAGGTTTAGACTTAATGGGAAAGAGCCTGTGTAGGTTTGATAGATTTTATACCTTTCTGACTTTGACTATTGCACGTAGGTCAAGGTGACTGACAACAAGATTTTGTGGAAAAAAAGCTATGTGAGACAGTATTAAATTCATAGTGCACTGGTCTAACTCTTCTGAGCAATGAATGAACTCTTTACCAAACGACAATATTTTAGACTAGTCTAGATTGAAAGCATTTGCAGACGACAAAATAAATGTGGCTTAAAAATTGAAATTTGTCTTGGGAAGGGTAGAAAACATTTTGGGAAAAGGGGAAAATGCTGGTTACCAGCATTTTCTCCTTTTCCCGCAATGTTTTCGAAAGGCTTCCTTCTCAGGGTCGTTAAAAGTTGGGATTGTGTGGTAAAGGGTTAAATATTTCATTACACAAAAGTAGCATTTACTGTGCAAGAAGCATGTCCAGGATCCTAGTGCAAGCTGTTTTACCTTTTACCACACAATCCCAACTTTTTAACAACATTGAGAAAGAAGCCTTTTGAAAACATGGTGGGAATAGGAGAAAATACTGGAAACCAACATTTTCTCCTTTTCCTACAATGTTTTTACTCCTCCCACAAGAAAGTTGAATTTTTCTGTCACATTTATTTTGTCATCTGCAAATGCTTTCAATTTGGAATTGTCCAAAATTTTGTTGTTTGTCAAAGAGTTAAAGGTTTTAAACATAGTATGCTTTAGACTTTTACGGCAAGTTACTACTTTCAAAATGAACAGCAAAATGTATGAGCAGAGGTATATATAGAGGATCTTACATGAGTGTTTATGTATTATCATTTTTATCAAACGAGTTGACTGATAATGTATGACACGAGCCTTGGCGAGCGTCAAATACATTTTAGTCAACGAGATTTATAAAAATCATAATACATAAACACGAATATGAGATTCTATTTATCACATAAAACGAATGACAGGCAAAATATATCCTGCATCATCACCTTTAGCCTGTACACCACTCACAGGTCCATAGTTACAGTTGTAGTTTGGTTTCAAATGTGTACATACACAAGTAGATAGTTCCTTGATATTTACGCCGAAAGTAGAATGAACCAGTTTCTAGAGGGGATAAATCCACCTATTTCCGCAATTTTGTTGATTTAAAAGACTTTCGCAGCATTTCTTTGTTTTTATTAAACATGAAAATCAAAAACTTCCCCGGCGTATACGCAACACTGACGTCATTTTTCCACGAAACGGCATAGTCGCACAAATTCCGGCACATGCTGTGGCTGGTTTCTCCGGCTTCATGCACTCATGACTAAAAACTGATCATAACTGGGACCAAAAAAATGATAATACACTAGTGTATTATCAAAAATAAGTCATGGGTTTAATACACTGCCGGAGGAGGTTTTATGCGATAAATAAAATTTAGTATAGCTTGCTTGTCTGTCCCAAGAAGTTAAAAATGACCTCAGGTTAGGCTGGCCCTTTCTCAAGGGTTGGTTCTCATAATTTTGGTAGGACTGCCATCACGGAGTGTCGATTTAGCATTTTTTTACAAAAAACTAAATGATGTTACCTCGGTGTAATGCAATTTTGGTTACTAGGATGTAAAAAAAACGGTATTTTTACCAAGACTTTTCAAATACAGGTATGTTCTACTGTACTTTCATGTACATAAAATCCTGAAATTTTGCATGAGGAAATGGTTTGAACCCACCATAAGATCCCCATGCACGGATTAGAGCGGATAGGACATAAGAAAATCATCATCTAATGATACACATGATAATGAATGATATATAGTAGCTGGTTGCCACATAGCAAAATTTTAGACTGGTACAAATTGTAAGCATTTGCAGAGAACAAATGAAAGGTTGCACAAAATAAGAAATTTGTCTCTGAAAGGGTAGAATACATTATGGGAAATGGAGAGAATGCTGGTTACCAGCATTTTCTCCTTTTCCCACAGTATTTTCAAAAGTCCTTTTCCTTGAGGTTTTTAAAACTTGGGATTGTATGGTAAAGGGTTAAGTAAAAGTCACTGGTTTCCAACACCTTAAGATATACTGGTTGGGAACTGCCAGTAGAGCCATTCAGGTCCTCGTGGGTCTCTTCTGATGATAATGGTGTAGACACATTTATAGAAGAAATTTTGGGTCAACAGGATGATTTTCTTTTTATGCCTATTTTCTATATTTACAAAATGTGGTTAATTAATGGTAATTGGCAACACTAAGTTACAAGGCAAACACAAATTCTATTTTAAACTCTCTATATTTTCAGAGAAAGACTTCTACAGCTTGCACAACCAAAAGAACCCAAGACAGAATGGTACACAAGTGTAGGGTAGGTCATCCTTCACAATCTTCAGACTATTGATTGATTCATTTTATTTAACGTCGGCACCAGTTGCCCAGTAATATGGGCAACGTCCCCCCTTGAAGGCTGTTAGTTTTGTTATGGGAGATAGCGCAAGATACAGGGCAAAACCCATCCTAACTGACACCTGGTTCTTTATTGTACTGGGTATATAGCGCTGTCACACTGGACCTCAGTTTAACCTCTCATCTGAAAGACTATCAGTAATTTTAGATGGCCAGCCATGGGGCTCAAACCCACACCCTCAAGTGGCCCAAGACTTGATGTTTACAAGTCCTACACTCTACCACTTGAGCTATGTGGGCTGGTCAACTCTCAAAACTGTCATACATATTCTTGGTTTTATGTCTTGTTTTAACCCTTTACGAAACAAACACACATTTTAATGAAGCTGAGAAAAAGGCCTTTTGGAAAGATTGTGGGTAAAGGAGAAAAAGCTGGTAACCAGCATTTTCTTCTTTTTCCACAATGTTTTTTACCCTCTAAAGATAGAAATCTTCATTTGAGCTACTTTCCATTAAATTTTGTTGTTTGCAAATGCTTCCAATATGGGCCAATCTAAAATGTTGTCATTTGGTATACACCTTTTACAAGAAAAAACCTGCATTTAAATGATGCTTGGAAACAAAGCTTTTGACAACATTTTGGGAAGAGGAGAAAGTGCTGGTATTCAGCCGTTTCTTCTTTTCCTGCAATGTTTCCTACTCTTTCAAAGATAACAACCATCATTTAGACACATTAAGTTTTGTTGTCTGCTAATGCTTTCTATATGGACAAGATTAAAATTTTGTCAACTGGTAAAGAGTTGACTCCTTATCAAAAGACAAAATTGTAGCCTTGTCCGAATTGAAAGCATTTGCAGATGACAGATTAAATGTTATTCAAAACATGAAATTTCTATTTCAAAGGGTAGAAAACGTTGCGGGTTAAGGAGAAATGCTGGTCAGCAGCATTTTCTCCTTTTCCCACAGTATTTTCAAAGTCAATTTTCTCAGGGTTGTTAAAGGTTGGTATTAATTGGTATAGGATTAAACATAAGAGCGATGCTCTAGCAAAAGGGGTTTCATGATCCCCGTGATGCATGACACCAAGCAACTCATCACATGATCATGAATCCGTAGAGTCCATTTTGTCTAACAACCGACTGAATCATGAGGTAGGCTGGTCCTTTGACATACAGAAAATTGACCAATAGCGAAAAGTTTTGGCCCTGGTCAGCCTGCAAAGGCTGACATGGGTCAATACTTTTCACAGATGCATTAACTCTTTACCACACAATCCCAACTTTTAATGACCCCGAGAAAGAAAGCTTTTGAAAACATTGTGGGAAAAGGAGAAAATGCTGGTTACCAGCATTTTCTCCTTTTCCCACAATGTTTTCTACCCTTCCCAAATCAAATTTTAATTTTTGAGTCACCTTTATTTTGTTGTCTGCAAATGCTTTCAATCTGGACCAGTCTAAAATTTTGTCGTTTGGTAAAGAGTTAAGGCCATTTTCACCGAGCATGGCTGATATTAATTATATTTCTCATAAGAGCCTTTTCCTCCATCTGGATTGGTCTCGGGACAAGCCATGGCTCAGTCATGCCATAGACTGTGTTCTTACTATTGATGAACTGCAACTATATTGTCATACTAGAATTGAATCTTGATACTGAAATCTTGGACAAGTAGGCCACTGGGCTAAATCTTGGAAAAACCTTGTGTGCACTTTAGAGGCCACATTTTCAGCCTGATACTCTAGAAACTTGTTCAGAATGTTTGAAATTGGGTCATGTTGGGTCAAAAAGTAGGTCACAGGGCTAAATCTTAGAAAAACCTTGTGTGTACTTTAAGAGGCCACATTTTCAGCTAGATGCTCATGAAACTTAGTCAGAATGTTTGTCTTAATAATATCTTGAACAATTTCGAAAACTGCTTCATGCTGGGTCAAAAAGTAGGTCACTGGGCCATTTCTTAGAAAAAGTTTGTATGCACTCAAGAAGCAACATTTTCAGCCTGATACTCATGAAACAAGAGTATTTGTCTTGATGAAATCTTTGACAAGTTCAAAATTTGGTCAAATTGGGTCAAAATTAGGTCACTGGGACAAATCTTAGAGAAACTTTGTGTGCACTGTCGAGACCACATTTTCAGCTGGTTATGTATGAAACCTGGTCAGAATGTTTGTCTTGATGGAATCTTGGACATAATTGAAATAGGATCGTGTCGGATCAAAAAGTAGGTCACTGAGCCATATCTAAGAAAAACCTTGTAAACACTCTAGAGGCCACAATTTCAGTCTGGTACTCTGGAAAACTTGGTCAGAATGTTTGTCTTGATGATATCTTAGACATCTTCAAAATTTGGTTACTTTGGGTAAAAAATTAGGTCATTCGGGCAAATCTTAGAAAAACCTTTTGTGCACAGTAGAGGTCACATTGTCAGCCTGATACTCTTGAAACCTGGTCAGAATGTTTGTCTTCATGACATCTTAGACAATTCGAAATTAAGTTGCATTGAGTCAGAAAGTTGGTCACTGGGTCAAATCCTAGATAAACCTTGTGTGCACCATGGAGGCCACATTTTCAGCCTGATACTCATGAAACTTGGTCAGAATGTGTGTTTTGATGATATCTTGGACTAGTTTGAAATTTGGTCATGTCAGGTCCAAAAGTAGGTCACTTCCATCATTAAAACCAGGATCTCTTTAGCTTTATCAACTGTAGATGACTTTACTCAGGTGAGTGCTTTAGGGCCGATGGCCCTCTTGTTTAGAGTTAAGATTTTACAAGTTATGATGAGGTATTAATTAGTATTATACATAATATGATCAGGGCGTCGTCTTTCACTAAACTGCGGATAAAATACATAAACTGCAACCTCTGCTTCACCCAAAGATATAAGCTATTGTAAAGTTGTGCATATATTTACTCAAATTGTAAAGTTATGCAGCCTAGTGACACTTGTTCTCAGACATGATGCTTGCCTACCTAAACTGCATACACAAATTTTGTGTGTACACAGTTTAGGGAAATTTAAGGCAGCCCAGATGCCTGCTCATAATAATCTGTATTATCACAGACCACATTTAAGATGGGGGACACAAGAAATGATCTGGCCAGTAAAGGAGGAGACCCTGTCTGCCGAACCCACAGAGCGAGTGTCAGCTTTGGCATTACCAAAAGTCAACCACCTTAGAGGAAACAAAGTGAACAGGTATAAACACCCTTTTAAGTCTGTCTAGGCATATAACTCTTTACTTCAAAATCACATACTTTGATGGCAGAAAAAGGCATTTTGAAACATTGTAGAAAAAAGATCAAAATACTGGTAACCAACATTTTCTCCTCTTACACAAGGTTTTCCAATTTTTCATAAACTATTAGTTTGAGGCAAATTTAAGTTGTTTTGTGCAACTGAATTTCTTCATTTTGGACTAGTCTAAATTTTTCTGTCAGATAAGGAGTTTGAAAAAACATTTTGTGGAAGACTGTTTAACTTGTATCCTAACATAACAATGAATGTATTTTGGCAGAGGTTGTATAGGTCTCACTCGATAAACCTTTCATTATCAGTTTATATTATTGTTTATGTTTGGGATAACAGGTTTAAAATCACGTAGATAATTTATAAACCCAACTTGATAATGGTATTATGTTTATATTATCTTGTCGCGGTTCATGGTTTTAAACATTATTCCTGAAAACAAACAATGATATAAAACTGTTGATGAAAGGTTTATCAAGTTAGACTTATAGAGGGAAGAGTGTATTTCTCTGTTGTGGTTGTCAAAAATGTATGTCTGTGGTAATTGGCACAAAGAGATTTTTTTAGAAGATTTATTTTAACCCTTTCCCAAACGACAAATTTTGGACTGGTCCAAATTGAAAGAGTTTGCAGACGACAATTTTAAATTTGATGAAAATGGCAGAAAGTTCTCAAAAAGGGTAGAAAACACTGTGGGAAAAGGAGAAATTGCTCATTACGAGCAATTTCTCCTTTTCCCACAGTGTTTTCAAAAGACTTGTACTGCAGACACATGAAAACCAGGGCTTGTTTGGGAAAGGGTTAACCCACTACTACACAGCTGACTCTGGTCATTACACTGATCTTGTTGTTCTGTAAAACACAGAACAAGCAGCCTGATCAAGTGATTCATCAGGTTCTTGCCATGATAAAATATGATGCTTCTACAGGAGGTCAATGCTTGTATGGGAGAAACAGACGTACCAACTTGAAATTGAAAAACTGTCCAGTGTGAAAAAAGTTATTCTCAAACTTTCCTTTCCAGGTCTCAGTTTTACTATAGTTGCGGTAGAGCCTCTGTGATATGGAAAGTTAGTAAAGATGCTAAAACTGCAAGGTCCACAGAACGATTGAATGTTTTAGCAGAACCCAAGCAAGAGCATAAGAATTATAAGGAGCATAGGTAAGTACATGTAGTTGGAATTGAAATGAGAGCATTAAGTTTACATATTACAGTTTTTCAGTTTGGCAAAATTGCCACTTCACCAGATGACAACAATTTAGACATGTCCAAAACAGAAAAAAATATATTGGTCAGATGATGAGATTTGTTTTTGAAAGGAAAGAAAACGTCATTGGAAAAGGAGAAAATGTGGCTGACCAGCATTTTCTCTTTTTCTTTATCGTTTTACAAACATTTTTTCTGCATTTCTCACACTGTTTTTCCTCAAGGACGTTAAAACATGGGATCATTTCGTAAAGGGTTAGAATGGAAAACTCAGATTAACCCTTTACCACACAATCCCAAGATTTAATGACCCTGAACAAGAAGGCTTTTGAAAACATTTCGGGAAAAGGAGAAAATGCTGGTAAGCAGCATTTTCTCCTTTTCCCACAATGTTTCCTACTCTTTCATAGACAGAAATCATCATTTGAACTACATTTATTTTGTTGTCTGCGAAGGCTTTCAACTTGTCCAGGTCCAAAATTTTGTAGTTTGGTAAAGAGTTAAAGATCAAATGGTGACATCTTGCCAATGTAATGCTATGCAGAAAGTCACTTTTTGCCAATATGATCAAAATCTAAGGCAACCTTTGAAAACATTGTGGAAAAGGGATAAATTATTTGTCTGAAGAAATTTCTCTGTCACAATGTTTTCATATGTATTACGATACAAAGCCTAAACTCTTTTACTCAACAACAAAATTTTGGACTAGACCAAACTGGAGGCATTTGCATATGACAAGATAACTGTAGCTCAAATGAATATATCTGTCTTTGATAGGGTAGAAAACACTGTGGGAAGAAGAAGAAAATGCTGGTTACCGGCATTTTCTCCTTTTCTTGTAATGTTTTGAAAAGCCTTCTTCAGGGTCGTGAAAACTCAGGATTGTGTGGTAAAGTGTTATTGCATGGCAAAAATTACAGTTTAACAAGATTGTTGTCAGTCAACTATAAAATTCTTTCGGAAGGTCCTAGGTCTGTGTCACAAAGGAATCATTGTTAGTCTTTGGTCATTTTGTAGTTTGTTACAGTGTTTTAAAAAGTTCCAAAAATGGCACATGGTAGATTTATTTAACCTTTAACCCCACAATCATGAGTTTCAACGACCAGAGTAAGCTTTTGATAGCACTGTGGGAAACGGAGAAAGTGCTGGTAAGCACCATTTTTTACTTTTCACACAATATTTTCTACCCTTTCAAAGAAAGAAATTCCTTTATTTCAGCCACAGTTATCGTCTGCAAACCCTTTCAATTTAGACCAGTCTTAAATTTTGCAGTTTGATAAACAGTTTACCCTATACCAGAAAACAAATTTAACCCTTTTCCACACAATCCTGAGTTTTAATGACCTTGAAATAAAGGCTTTTGAAAACATTGTGGGAAAAGGAGAAAATGCTGGTAACCAGCATTTTCTGCTTTTCCCACAATGTTTTCTACCCTTTAAAAGACAATTTCCACTGTTTCAGCCATCTTTAATTTGTTATCTGCAAATGCTTTCAAAATGGACAAGTTCAAAATTTTGTTGTTTGGTAATGAGTTAAGACTTCCAGACTGAAAGCAGTGTGGCTCAGTTGATGGGATTTGTCTTTGAAAAGATAGAAAATAATTAGTGGGAAAGGAGAAAATGCTTGTTACCAGCATTTTCTGCTTTTCCCTTTACATGTTTGTTTTCAACAACCTTTTTGCCTACTAGGTTGTTAATATATGTGAGTGTTTTATAAAAGGTTAAATGGGTCATGAAAATCCGTGATTGTTTGCTAAAGGGTTAAAATGCCAAGGTTTGATCAGTAGCATTTTGTCTGGTGACACTTGGCATGCTTTCTTGATTGAAACTATGTCAACTGTTACATAAACGTTCACATGGTGTTGATCAGGGGCTGTATTCACCAACCATTCTTAACCCTTTCCCAAACGACAAAATTTGGACTGGTCCAAATTGAAAGAGTTTGCAGATGACAATTTTAAATTTGATTAAAATGGCAGAAAGGTCTAAGAAAGGGTAGAAAACACTGTGGGAAAAGGAGAAATTGCTCGTTACTTGTAGAACTTGTACTGCAGACACGTGAAAACCAGGGCTTGTTTGGGAAAGGGTTAAGAACGTTCTTAGTCTTATTCTGCAGAATTTTCTACATTTGAAAGTAACACAACTTCTGATTGGCTAAACCATTTGGTTTAGCCAATCAGAAGTTTTGTTACTTTCAAACTTGCAAAATCTTGAAGAATAAGTCTAAGAACATTCTTAAGAATGGTTGGTGAATGGTGTTTTTTTTTTCACAATTACTGTTTTTTGAAAAATGATGTAAAGTTAATTAAGCGATTATTGGTAATAGATCATAAAAGTCTTCAGCTATTTTCTGTTTAGAGAGGATTTGTTTGCAATGTGAATTGAAAATAAATAATAATCAGTTCACCAATAAGCTGAACCGAGTTGCTCATTTGATAATGTAAAGGGCTGGAAGGCCAGGATTGTGGACTTGAAACCCCAGATCAACCAGATATTTCTTATTTTCTCCTTTTCCCTCAATGTTTTCAAAAGCTTTCTCAGGGTCGTTAAAGTGGGGATCGTGTAAACAGTTAAGGTGCTTTTTCAGACACTATAGATGAAAGATCAGATTGCAAAAATATGTAGCAGATGAATTTGGTACATGTATATATATTCTTGGTAAATATACATGTAGATAATCAGCTTGAATTATGTGGCAAATGGACAAATGGCTTGTCACAAAGTGAGAAAAGTTGTCTGCAGATGGTTGGCCTCCTATGAAGAGACCGGACTTCTACTAAAGTAATGTCTCACTTATGGTTGTAGTGTTTCTACAGTGTCAAATGGTGAATGAAATTTTGTTTTTCAGAAATAAAGGCCTTTTGCAAGATAGATTACCACATCTGTATGTTATAACAATTTATATGTTTGAACATTGTAAAACATGTATTGTTCTTTTGATATTGTGGTTTTGTCATGTATATATATATATATATATATGTATATGAGAACAGAACTCTGGCAAGAGAGTTTTTAATGCATCTCCGGAATGCATGATATCAAGCAAGTCATCACATAATGATGGATCCATAAAATCCATTTTGTCTACCAACCATCCGAATCAGGAGGTAGACTGGTCCTTTGACATGCAGAAAATTGACCAATAACAGAAAGTTACAATCAAATTCAGCCTGCTTGGACTGTGCAGGCTGACCTGGGTTGATTCTTTTTCCCAGGTGCATTAAACTCCCTTTACAGAGAGCATAACTTGTTTTATATTAACAATGTCTGTGGTTTTATCGCTGATTTATTTGCTTATTCTTGTTGCTTTTACATAATCTCAGTTTTTGACTTATATAAGTACGACAGCATGTAACTGTGTCTGACTTTTTTTTTCTATGAAAATATTGAGTCATTTTGTAAACAGCTTTTAAAAATAATGTTGGGAAAAAAGGCCATTTCTCTTTTTTTCTCAGTACACGTATTTCATTTCATTTATGAAAATCTGTGTCATGTTAAGTTTGGAAATACTATTCCATATTTGGGATATACATGTATCTACATAATATTATATCCTTCTGCAATGTGATTTGATAATGGTTTGTACAACAGCTTTGATTTAATATTCATGTTTTTGATGAAGTCTTGAAACTAATTTCTTTTGACTGTTGATATTGCCTTTTAAACTTTTTGCTTTATTTGTAACCCTTAACTTGCAAAATAGGTGGAATGAAACTTTCAAGCTGATAGTAGAAACCCAAATTTTGCCATAACAAAGGTACATGTATTTTTGGGGGGGGGGGAATAATTCTCCTTACTGGACAGTGTAGATCCAAGATCAGACTGCACATTCTTGATCTACACTGTCTGCAAAAAGTCCTTAAGTCTCACTTAGCAGCCTAAGGGTTAAGTTATAGGATATTATCTTTTCTACCAAAGGTAGTTCTAAAGAGGTGGGTAGCACAGGAAATCAACCAGCACATGGTGCCCAGCTTGAGTACAGAACAAACATGTTTGACATTTAACTCTTTACCAAAAGACAAAAAATTAGTCTCATCCAAATTGAAAGCATTTGCAGACAACAAAATTCATGTGACTCAAAAATTGAAATCTGTTATGGGAAGGGTAGAAAACATGTGGGAAAAGGAGAAAATGCCGGTTACCAGCATTTTCTCCTATTCCCACAATGTTTTCAAAAGGCTCTTTTCTCATGGTTGTGAAAACCCGGGATTGTGTGGTAAAGGGTTAAAAGAAATGAGCCATGCTCTCTGTGATCTATAATACTAAGCTCATCTTCTAATAATTATAGATCCATAAAATCCATTTTGTCTAACCACCAACTGATTCATGAGGTACGCTGCTCCACTGACAGTTCACCGATAGCAAAAGGTTTCAACCCAGTTCAGCCTTCGAGGCCTGTGCAGGCTGACCTGGGTCAATGCTCTTTGCAGATGCATTTGAGGTGGTACAAATGACGAGATTTACCCATTGTAGGGCAGAAAAAACATGGTGGGAAAAGATAAAATGCTTGTTTCCCGCATTTTCTCCTTTTCCCACAATGTTTTCAAGAGGCTTCTTTCTCAGGGTTGTTAATACTTGGGATTGTGTGGTAAAGGGTATACAACAGGGGCTGTATTTACCAATCATTATCTGAATCTAGATGGCCAGTTTGGAAATATGTTGAAATATTTCAGTAATATTTGAGCCATGCTCTGTGAAAAAGGGGCTTAATATTTCTGCAAAAAGTATCGCCCCATGTCAGCCTGCACAGTCCACGCAGGCTGACATGGGTCAAAACTTTTTGCTATTTGTAAATTTTTCTGAATGGCAAAGGACCATTCTACCTCCAGATCCAGTCAATTGTTAGACTTAATATATTTCATGGATCCATAATCATGCGATGAATTGCTTGGTATAATGCATCACAGAGATGCATTAAGCCCCCTTTTGCTAGAGCATGGCTCATTTAGAAACATTAGCCAGATACAGCCCAATTCTCCCATCTGTTTAGGATTAGAGGCCATACCAACCATTCCAAATTGCTCTTTTAGTCTAATTCTGAGTTTAGAAAGTCACACTATTTCTGATTGGCTAAACCAAATGGTTTAGCCAGTCAGACATTGTGTCACTTTCAAATCTAGAAAATTCTTGAGAATAAGAATAAGAATATAACTCTGAATGGTTGGTATATAATTATGTCCATAAGATCCAAAGCTAACACCCACTTTGTATAGGATGTTACATGTAAGTCTTATATCTAATTATAGTCATCAAAATGTATAAGTATTGAAGAAAGCCATTATTTTTGTCCAGTAAAGAGAAAGTTAATAACTGACTTAACCATTAATCTTTTTTATTAACTTATTTCCTGTTGAAGCAAATTTGCCGCAGATGACTATGAAAATACCTAACATGAAAAAGGTTTGAGTTTGATTGTTAATACCATATGAAAATGTTTTGATTGAAGGGAACTTGCTCTTTACAAGCAATTTCTTCTTTTGTACCATTAAAGTTGTTTGGTGCAAGATGGAATATGAGAACTGCAGTGGACATGTGTCCATATAAATACAAGCATTGAAATATAACTAGCTTTGGATACAGGCGTATCTTCGCATCTTTACTTGTTTTCAGCCAGTTTTTAACCAATTCATCTTTTCATCATGACTATACTTGGGAAACTAAAATCATTCATGTCAAATGTTGCCCCTGACAGCTGCAAGGTTGCACAGATTATGATGGATAGGAAATTAATTTAATTTTTTGGCAGCCTTCAAAGAAATCATTGTTGTTGTTACCGGTTTTAAATGAAGACAAATCCCTTGAGTTTCTCTATCCCTTACACCATATATATTGGTAATTCATCTATGTTTACACAGCTGACCAAGTTCTGAGCCATTCTACTCACTTTCAAGTTTCAAAAGCATTTTTTCTCTCTGGCTGTAAGGATGTATCTGTAAATGTTTGTATTTGGATGCATGTAATTACTTTAAACTGTAAATTAATGCTACTGGTATATTTTAGATATGAAATTATAATATGAGAGAGGCAAACCATTCTGTGAGCAGCATAATTAGATTTGGAAATCTTTCACTCAAAAGAACACTATAGGCAACAGAGAAGCCTGGATGTTGTTGACTGTGTCAATATTACACTGAACAACATACATGTAATTATAAAGACTTAATTGTGTCCAACTCTGTCAGCTGTGTTGTTACATGTTGATTTCTTGGCCTAAACATACAAAGAGTTGCAATGTTTTGGGTTTTTTTTCTCAGAAAACTGATCCATTTTATTTTTGTAGCAGTTCCAACTACTATGATAATTGTACATGTAGGTAACTCTTTGCCAAACAACAAAATTTAGGGCTTGTCCAAATTGAAAGCATAATTATGCAGATGACAAATTAATTGTGACTCCGAAATTGAAATTTATTTTCAGAAGGGTAGAAAACAGTGTGAGAAAAGAAGAAAATGCTGGTTACCAGCATTTTCTTCTTTTCGCACATTGTTTTCAAAGGCTGTCTTTCTCAGGGTCTTCAAAAGTCAGGATTGCAAGGTAAAGGGTTAAAATATTAAGCTGTTGCTGCCAATTTCAGGGCCCAATACAACTTTAGCTGTGGTCGAGAAAGTCCTATATGGCAAGTGGATAGAAACGCATTGTCTTGTGGGGATCGCCCATTGACCAATCAGCTTGCAAGACACAAGACTCCACATCCTGATTTTACACCTGAGAAACCTATACGGACAGTGATAACTCCTTCAGCACTTAAGGCCGAGGCTACAGAACGTCTGCTAACTCTTTCAACACCTAAAAATAGAACACCTGGCCCCTTCCGAGAGCCCCAGTGGGAGGTAAATGAAAATTTTTGCTTGCTTGCCCTTTATATCTGTAATAAGTTGTTTGTTCATTTTACATGTTTGCCTAAATGTATGTAGGCTGGCTTTGTGTACAAGTAGGGTGTCAAAACAAAATATGAGCCAAGGTCTGTGAAAAGGGGGCTTAATGCATCTGCAGAAAGTATAGAACCAGGTCAGCCTGTGCAGTCCACACAGGCTGACCTGGGTCAAAACTTTGCTATTGGTCAGTTTTCTGCTTGTCAAAGGACCTGTGTACATCATTATTTAATCAGTTGTTATACGAAATAAATTTTATGTATCCATGATAATGTGATGACTTGCTAGGTATCATGCATCACAGATATTCTTTAACCCTTTACCGCACAATGCCGCCTTTTGACGCCCCTGGGAAAGAAGCCTTTTGAAAATATTGTGGGAAAAGGAGAAGAAAATGCTGGTAACCAGCATTTTCTCCTTTTCCCACAATATTTTCTACCCTATCAAAAAAATAAATTGCATCATTTTAGCCACACTGAAATTGTCGTCTGCAAATGCTTTCAATTTGGAGAAGGCTAAAATTTTGTCATCTGGTAAAGGGTTAAACTCCTGTTTATGAGAGCATGGCTCATAATCATGTTAGTAGACTCTAAAATGGGGACCCAGATGCTAGAATTCCAAGGTTGCTGTTGGATGACCAATATTTTCTCCTTTTTTCACAATGTTTTCAAATCCTTCTTCCAGGTTGTTAAAACACAGGTGAAGGTTCAATGCCAGAGAACATTATGAAGACATTGTTATAAAAAGAGACAGTGCTTCTTATAACCATATTGTTCTTTTTCTTCAGTGTTTTCAAAACTAGTTTGATAAGTAAAGAAAAAATGCAGATAGAAGTATGTTAAGCACTAAGTAAGTCTTTACCAAACCAGAAAATTTTGGACTGGACCAAATTTAAAGCATTTGCAGATGACATTTTAAATGTTGCTTAATGGATGATTTCTGGCTTTGATAGGATAGAAAACATTGTGGGAAAAGGAGAGAAAATGCTGGTTACCAGCATTTTCTCCTTTTCCCTCAATGTTTTCTAAAGGATTCTTCCTCAAGGTCATTAAAAGGTGGGATTGTGTGGTAAGGGGTTAACAGGCATAAAGTAAGAAGTATAGATCTAGTAATTTTTGTGAGAAGTACATGTATCAGTATCATTTCTTATTTAGATTACACCAAGTGCAAGGAATGCAACAGCCTCAACTCGATGTCAAGAACTGGCAAGACCGAAGGGCGTTGTAGATGGGTATCTTCTGCCAAGAGATGAGGTATGGCCAGTGTCCCGTGCTGCAAAACGGGCTGTAGCTTCAGGCAGAGTAGACGAGTTATCCCGACCAATTGTTAGAGCATCTATGGACCATGTCCAGTTTAATCCAGATGCTTTTCTGGTAAAGCCATTGGCACTAAAAGGTTCGTTTCCCCCGAGAGTTGAACAGCTATCAAGACCTATAGAACGTTAGCTTTTTTTGTGCTTATCATTCTTGCTAGGTTATTTTAGACGGATTATAAAGCTTTATTTATATAAAAATATATTTAGACAAGTTTGAAGAATTCAAACTTTAATAAACCAATGCCACAGTATCAAATGTTTGTCATGAAATCACCTCTGTATGAGTTCTAATTTGGTTGAGTTTGGTTCATCATGTTCTGTTTTGTATTCAGTCATTTCGCATGTATGTTAGATGGAAATAGTAGAGAACTATTTTTATTGTAAGGCATTCCTGTGATATTTAAAGCATTAAAAAAAAACTGTTAGTGCAACTCTTTACCAAACGACATAATTTTAGACTGGTCGAAATTGAAAGCATTTGCAGACAACAAAATAAATGTGGCTCAAGCATTGAAATTTGTTATGGGAAGGGTAGAAAACATTGTGGGAAAAGGAGAAAATGCTGGTTACCAGCAGTTTTTCCTTTTCCCAAAATGTTTTCCAAAGCTTTCTTTCTCAGGGTTGTTAAAAGTCTTGATTGTGTGGTAAAGAGTTAAAGCATTAACCCTTTCCCAAACGACAAATTTTGGACTGGTCCAAATTGAAAGAGTTTGCAGACGACAATTTCAAATTTGATGAAAATGGCAGAAAGGTCTCAAAAAGGGTAGAAAACACTGTGGGAAAAGGAGAAATTGCTCGTTACGAGCAATTTCTCCATTTCCCACAGTGTTTTCAAAAGACTTGTACTGCAGACACGTGAAAACCAGGGCTTGTTTGGGAAAGGGTTAAAAAATCTTTTTAAGATTACCGAAGATATTTTGACCCATTACCAAACAATCCCAAGTGTTAACTACCCCAGGGAGACTTTTGAAAGCATTGTGGGAAAAGAAGAAAATGCTGCATGGTAGCCAGCGTGTTCTCCTTTTACCAAAATGTTTTCTACCCTTGCAGAGGCAAACCCCATCATCTTAGCCAAATTTGATTTCTTGCTTGCAAATACTTTCAATTTGGACAAGTCTAAAATTTTGTCAGTTGGTTAGAGTTGACAGACTGTCCAAGTGCTGAGAAGTAATAAATTTTCCATTTGCACCGATTTTTCAACTTCTTGTAACCAGTACTCCAAGCAATCTTAATTTGAAAATCCCAGAATGGCCACTTAATTAGGTGAAATAGTTTATATGAAGGATCAGATGGCACTTATTCTAAAGACAGAGAGTGAAACAATTTGGCTAAAACATATGGAGTGCAACACATGAAAAGGGGCCTTCGGACATATGCGTAAAAGTGTGTTGTATCAGATCAGCCTGCGCAGTCTATGACTTATCCGAGACGCCACTTCCCATTTTTGTGCGATTTTCTGTTTCACTAAAGTCTACTGTATGAAAAAATCTTCTGTAGTCGTAAAGTGCCGTCTCGGATTAACCTGCACGGACTGCGCAGGCTAATCCGGAACGATACGTTAAGCAAATGTCCGAAGATCTCATTTCTTCATTTGTTGCGGGCCATATGGTGTAATCAGTCACTGTCAGAAATTGTGTTTCTTTGAAATTTAGAAAATTCATGAGAATCTGATTTAGAATGCTATTCAACCCTTTACTGAACAATCCTGACTTTAAACAAACTCTAGGAAAGGGGCTTTTGAAAACATTGTGGGAAAAGGAGAAAATGCTGATAACCAGCATTTTCTCCTTTGCCCACAATGTTTTCTACCCTTTCAAAAACAATTTTCAATGCATGGGTCACATTTATTTTGTCGTCCTCAAAATGCTTTCAATTTGGGCTAGTTTGAAATTTTGTCATTTGGTAAAGAGTTAAGAGGTTAGTGAATATGACTGCAGGAGGTTGACACAGTTTTGCAGTACTTATTTTTGGTAGTTTATCGGGATATAATAGTGGATTATGGTTTGATAATTTTACCGTTTTGACAACTGAATTTACCAAGTGATAAACTATCTGGTATGGAAATTCTGAGAGGCCCCCCCCCCCTTTTTTTTTGCCAGTCCCAACAAAAAAGGGGTAAATAGAAATATGGAATAAATAGAATATTTTTTACGGTGAAAGATTGGATTTATATCATCTTGTGAACATCATACCATAATATTTTCACTTGTGACTGTGCATCTCATGAAAATATTTACCAATGATGTTCACTCTATGAAATAAAAATGGAGCTTTCACCAGAAAAACAAATATCCTCTTTAACTCTTTACCACACAATACCGTTTTTTAACGACCCTGAAAAAGAAGCCTTTTGAAAACATTGTGGAAAAAGGAGAAAATGCTGGTAACCAGCATTTTCTCCTTTTCCCACAATGTTTTGTAACCTTCCCAAAACAATTGTCAGTGTTTGGGTTACGTTTATTTTGTTGTTTGCAAATGTTTTCAATTTGGACTAGTCTAAAAATTTGTCATTTGGTAAAGAGATAATAACTTATACTGTATTTATACAGCATATTTACCTGCCTCAGTGTTAATATCATTGCCAATAATTGCTTAGGAATATGCCTCCACCCCTACCCTCAAACTTTTTACCATACAATTCTGTGTTTAAATCACCCTGTGAAAGAAGGCTTTTGAAAGTATTCTCGTAAATGGAAAAAGTGATGGCAAGAAGCATATACCCCTTTTCCAACAATGTTTTCTTCCTTTTCAAAAGGACAATTTTAGCATGTTAGCCATATTTGTTATCTGCAAATACTTTCATTTGGGACAAGTCGAAATTTCTACCAGCTGGTAGAGAGTTAAAACCATAACAGTATTATAAAGTATCAGTATTATTCATGTATTGTGCAGTTTTGTAAGTAATAGGTTGTAAAATACTTTATTTCATGCTTTTCATTAGTTTATCAAGAAATAATGGTGGATTATGATTTGATGTTTCACAGTTACAACCAGTGAAAAATGCCGATTTCATATTTTCTAATTGTTCATTTGAAGACAGAAACAGTAGTTCTCATGCACTAGTTACCTAGGTAAACAGTGAGTGCCATTCAACCAGAGGGCAATATGATGTAATTTACACGCATTTACCCTATATTTCTGGCTTTTTACGTAATATTGTAATGCGTAGTTATGTGAGGGGGGTACGCCAAAGGGGAATTGCCGAAAACAACTGTACTAGATTTTGATGAAAGCCCCAACAAAAAGGGGTTAGAAGCATGAAATAAATATTCTTTTTCTCAGTGAAAGATCAAAATTTATTTCATCAGGTGAACATCATCGGTAATATTTTAGCTTTTGGCTGCACCACTCGTGAAAATATTTCTGATGATGTTCACTTGATGAAATAAATTTCGATCTTTCTGCGAAAAAAACAATCCTCTATAATAACATGAAATACAATAGCAATATGATAATAAATGTTGCACGAGTCCACATCCATACAGCCTGATTGTATGCATAGTTTAGATTTTTAATTTGAAAATCATTCAAAATGAGTTTCAATATACATGTACATTAATTCATTTGTTTCTATTTTTAAGATTTCAAATTAAACCAGTTTCCTACATGACAAACTTGCTTAACACTTTACCTCATGGCAACATTTTAGACTGATCCAAATTAAAAGCATTTGCAGATGACAAATTATATGTTCCTAAAATGATTGGATTTGTTTTTGAAAGGTTAGAAAATATTGAGAGAAATGGAGAAAATGCTGGTTACCAGCATTTTCTCTTTTTCCCTCAATGTTTTCATAAGTCCAATTTCCCAGGGTCGTTAAAAGTCAAAACTGTGTGGTAATGGGTTATGACTCTGGTTTGATGTTTTTACTCACAGCTGAATTTTGGAGAAATATTGTGTTGCTTTTATCCGTCTGTAAATCCACTGGACCATGCTTCAGTTCAGTGGGGAGTATCAACCAGTTCAAAGCAGTAACTTGTTTAACTTTATTTTTTTAAAGGTAATAATTATGTGCCCCTCTTTAATTCCTAATCATTATCCTTCAGATGGACATTGTTTCAGTGCAGATGCAAGCATTCAATGACCAAGGGCATATATCCAGGTCATTGAGTGCTTACATGCTTGCATGCGTTGTCTGCGCATGTCAGTATTTTTCGAAGATTGGACCTGTCTGCTACAACACATCACTATCCTGTGCAGGATGAATATTAATGTACGGTGTGTAAGTTGATGCTAAATTGTAAAGCAGAAAATGGCTATAAATAATACCTCTGTGGAAAAATCAAGCCAGTTTTTCGCTACAAATTTCTTGAAAATAGTTATAATGGTTTCAAACGCAGAAGATAATCTTATAAAATACCATTGTTTACTGCAAATCTCTGTAGACAGTTTCTAAATAAAAACATGGGGGAAAACCGGGATTTGTGAAACAGACTGACAACAAAAATAACATTTCCTTTGCTGAGATTATACCGGCTTATAGGGGGTATATTTATAAATAGCAGGTGCATTTCCTACTTTTCCCAAAAAGTTTCTACAAAGTCAGAAATCATTCTTTGAGATACAATGAATTTGTTTGCAAATACTTTCAATTCAGTCATGTCAACAATTTTACCATTTTGTATAGAGTTAAGCAAGTTTGTATGAATTACTTTTCCTTTTTGCATAGTGCTGGTATGATTTTATTTTGTTACAGATAAAAATGGGATTGAAAACTTTTTTGTAAAGGAATAACTGGTTGGTTGACTGTGAATATTTTTTTTACCTGAACTTTTTACTGGTATGTCACAATATTTATTTTCTTTTTTAAAATGTGTGTTATATTTTGATTATTTTGATTGCTTTTGTCAATATTAAAGGAAAAAAAAAAAAGGACATAAAAAAAACTTGCTTCAATTTTTTCTATCACTGACCTCCCCTTTTGTAGATCAGTGTTTTCCATTGTTTATACTAACCTTTAGGCTGCTAATTGCAACTCATTGACCTTTTGCCAACAACATAAATCAAGATAAGACTGCACTGTCTGATTAGAGATATCTTTCAAATTTAAGTGGCTCCTTTCCCCATACTGATTGTCATTTTTTTTTTTTCAAAATCAATATAATTCAAGTTATTGATAATGCAAAGCAATTGTGCATGTTTCATGAAAACTCAACTACACTGCTGACATTATTGCGTAATCAAGAATGGTAAATTTTCAACATTTAATTGGCTACTTTTCTCATACTAATCATTGAATTTTTTTCAAAATCAATAGGGTTAAAGCTGTGAAAGATGCAAAGAAACTGTGCAAGTTTCATGAAAATCCGACCACAAATGCAGCCCTTGTGTAAACAAGAAAGCGAAGTTTTAAACTTCAAATGGCTACTTTTCCCACACTGATTGTCAGATTTTTTCCAAAAAGGTTCAAGCTATTGATGAGATAAACAAACTGTGCAAGTTTCACGAAAATCCGACCACAAATGCAGACTAAATTGTGTAAACAACTAATTGAAATTTTGAACTTTACATGGCTACTTTTCCGGCACTGACTGTCAGATTTTTTTCAAAATCAAAAGGGTTCAAGTTATTGATGAGATAAACAAACTGTGCAAGTGTCACGAAAATCTGACCGCAAATGAAGACTTTATCTCGTAAAAAAGAAAAAGACGGACAGACGGATGGACGACGAAAACCATATCATGACATAAGCTCTCCTGGCTTACAGCCAGTAGAGCTAAAAACTTTATTGATACAACACCTGGAGATCAGTTGACTTGCAATATGCCCTAGATACAAGATTTATTTAGATGATTTAGAAAAATGACCTACATTTGGTTGGGCCCTGAAAATACAGAATTCCATCATAATACAAAAACTTGGGTACCTGAGTTGTACCTGCACAAGGTTAGAAATCACAAGGTTTCAGGTTGGAATTCTAGCTCAGTCAAAACACTTTCCAGGGACCACTGGAAGTAGCTGTTACAGGAATGAAGAGTTAGTCCTCTCTCATTGCTACATATGGTTCCATCCTTGGTATTAAATTAATTCTTGACATTCTTCTTTATTTTTTGTGAAGAAGAGAAAGAAAAGTCTGTTTTGATGTAAATATCACTCGAGATTAAGCCAATTGGATACTTTTCCACTTTCTTGCAAGCTAAAATGCCAAATTTGGTATTCATGCAGGGAAATAACTGTCATCTAAAGTTAACCTTTACCACACAATCCCCGAGTTTTAATGACCCACAATGTTTTCTACCCTTCCAAAGACAAATTCCATCATTTGAGCCACATTAAATTTGTCATCAGTCTGCAAAATTAATGCTTCCCTTCTAGATAAGACGAAAATTTTGTAATTTGGCAAAGGGTTAAGGGAAACAGTTTACATACAGAACAAGGGAAATGTGACCCAAATTATTGCAATGTCATAGTTGATTTTGTGCAGAATGTCTCAGCAAAGCTGACGGTATAGATCAAAGATCAGACTGCATGTTCTGTGCAGTCTAATCTTGATCTACATTGCCAGCAAAGGCAACTATAGTTGTGAAAGGCACTTCGAGGATTAATGTTTATACATGTATTTCAATGTTCTTGTTTGGCTAAATGACAAATTACACAAGATCTAAAAATTACTTTTTGCAGCTTTAATTATTACAGACTTAAACTTTACAACCACTAACAAACAAAATATCTTTTAACCACATTATTATTTGGAAGTGTTGTTGTTGTAAACATACGAGACAGAAACCAGTAGACATGCCATTTGTATCATTTGTTCAAGTAGGTCAAAGGTCAAGGTCATAATGAAAGATCAAATGATAAAATTGTCAATAAACAAAACAAGTCAGAGCTACAACTTCTACATTTATGGGTGGATTTCAAAATAATTTGGCACAATTGTTTTCCTTCATGAGTAGATGTGCCATTTGGAACATCTGATCATAAAGGTCCACGGTCAAGGTCACAGTTGAAGGTCAAACAATAAAATTATCATAAAAAGATCTCATCTAAACCATAATGTCTACATTTATAGATGGATTTCAAAATATATTCGCACATTTGTTCCCCTTTATGAGTAGCTGTGCCATTCAACATGTTTGCTCTGTACAATCCTCTAGTTTTTCACATAAAATTTTACCTTGCAAAAGGGGTATCACTTGTAAATATTTTGATGGTGAGCTGCCCTTCTGGTAGAGGTTCCCTTTTGATTGTTAACATCTTGTCTAGTTTTAAGTAAATATCTTCAGTAATGAAAGAAACACCAGTATCAGAAAATATATATTTTGGGTAATACCCTCTTTGATACACTATTTTCTAGAATGTGTCTCTTAAACTATACTGTGCAATTACTTTCTTCCAGTGGTTTATCAAATGAAATGAAGCTAAAAACTGTTTGACCTCTTACCACACAATTCTAAGTTTTATCCACCCTAAGAAAGGAGCTTTTCGAAAACATTGTGGGAAAAGGAGAAAATGCTGGTTACCAGCATTTTCTCCTTTTCCTAAAATGTTTTCTACCCTATCAAAGTAAAATTCCATCATTTGAACCACATTAAAATTATCGTCTGCAGAAGCTTTCAGTTTGGACAAGTCTAAATTTCTGTAGTGTGGTAAAGACTTAATCCTTGTTTTTTTTTTTATACAATCCTGTGTAAGAAGGCATTTGAAAACAATTTGGGAAAAGGAGAAACTGCTGGTAATCAGCCTTTTCTCCTTTTCTACCCTTGCAAAGATGGTTCCCATCAATTGGACTATTTTTTTTTTTTTTCTTTTTTTTTTTCTCATTTTCAAAAGCTTCCAATTTAGACCAATCTAAAATTTTGATGTTTGGTTAAGACTTTTACCAAAAGGTTTACTGAATAGCACAATATGTAATTTCAGTACTATAAATGCATGTACAATACACTGTAAAAAAAAAATGTGGTGAATTGTTAACCCATTACCAGACGACAGAATTATAGCCTTGTCCAAATTGAAAGCATTTGCAGACGACAATTTCAATGTGGCTCAAATGGTACAATTTTTCTTTGATCAGGTAGAAAGCATTGTGGGAAAAGGAGAAAATGCTGGTTACCAGCATTTTCTCCTTTTCCCACCATGTTTTCAAAAGGCTTCCTTCCCAGGGGCGTCAAAAGGCGTCATTGTGTAGTAAAGGGTTAAAGTTTTCACGACAGAACCTCTAAGAAACAATTCCTTTGTTGGCCAATTCTTCCTTTACCCTCTTCAAGTATGTAGAGTCTGGATAACCAAAACTGTTCAAAGAAAAGAAAAAAATCAAATGTCTTTATATTTGAGCTATACTCTGTGAAAAGGGGGCTTAATGCATCTCCGATCTGCCTGCGCAGTCCACATAGGTTTACCTGGGCTGAAACTTTTCACTACTGGTCAACTTTCTGCATGTCAAAGGACCATTCTAACTCCAGATTCAGTTGTTAGATTAAATGGATTTTTACGGATCCATAGTTTTGTGATGACTCGCATGCTATAATGCATCAAAGAGATGCATTAAACCCCCTTTTGCTAGAGCATAGCTCATTTACATTTACCTCCAAATTTTACACAGCCTACTACCTGTGTAGCACAAAGTGCTGCAACAGATTCTTTTGCTGATTTAAAGATCAGAAGACGTTAAGTATAGATCTATCTATATTACATTAAGATATTATGGCAAAACGACTGCCAATCTTGTCATAGAAATATCTATCTTCTTAATTGCATATTTCATGAAGTAAAGCTATCAATTGTGATAATGTTGCCTACTGTCATATATAATGCAGACACACAACTTCAATGTTTCCACCTCAGCCTACATGTATTATCCCTTTACCACATACATGTACTTCTGAATTCTACAAGCCCTGAGAACGAGTGCTCTTGAAAAAAAGAAAGCATTGTTGGAAAAAGCTACCAGCATGTAATGGCAAAATGTTGCCAAGCTAAATCATAAAGAAAACATACAATGAGTTTGGAATTGGTTCACTAATGACATTCTCATTTAGACTGTTCTTTTGTAAAATCATTAAGTCTTGGATACTGATAAGCGTGCGCATTCAACAACCATTTTGAATTGTGTTCTTACTCTAATTCTTGCTTGAAAATTCATGAGAATTCGGATAAGTTTGCATTTTAAAATGGTTGGTGAGTACAGACCCCAGAGTTTCTTTTATTTTCTTTTTCTTTTTTAATTTTACTCTTTGTTTTTTTTAACCCTTTACCACAAAATCCCTAGTTTTAACAACTCTTGAGAAAGAAGCCTTTTGAAAACATGGTGGGAAAAGGAGAAAATGCTGGCAACCAGCATTTTCACCTCCCACAATGTCTTCTACCAATTCAAGGACGTATACATATACTATCATTTGAAAAACATTTGAATTGTTGTCTGTAAATTCCTTCAGCATTGATGAATCTAAAATTTTGCCATGTGGTAAAGGGTTAAAGTCCTTTTTTATCCCAAGGTGAGTATAATGCAAGCTACATCTACTGTAAAACCTGTTTTAGAAGACACCTTTATAAACAAGCAATAAGCATACATAATTTTGAGTCCACAGTGTTGGCATTTATGTTGAAATGAGGCTGTACTAAGGAAGTACCTGTCTTGCGCAACCACAATCTAAATGAGCCAAGGTCTGGCAAAAGGGTGCTTAATGCATCACCGAAATGCATTATATCAAACAAGACATGACATACTGGTAAATATGGATCCATCATGCATTTTGCCTTACAATTGACTGGATATATGGGTAGAATGGTCCTAACTACGTCGGCCTGTGTGGACTGCGCAGGCTGACATGGGTCTATACGTTCTTAAGATGCATTAAGCCCCCTTTTTACAGAGTATAGTTCAAATATTCATTAGATGCTTGCTTAATTACAGATTGGGCAGTCCATGAAATAAAGAGAACAAAACAAGGAAGCAAACAAGCCTATACTCACTTTGTTGGTCCTCCAGAGATGTTGGTTTTATGATGAATATCATTCCATGTGATCAAACCGCTCTCTCCAGTTGTTCTTGATTCACCTATCGTAAAAGTCAGCCTGGCTTGGAATGCTTTTCTAAGTAAACGTAAAACCTCTCTACCCTCCACAGAATTTGGCAAGTAGGCTTTTCTACTGATACCTTTATAGGATCTTCCTGGACGAGGGTGACATGACTGTAAAAGTAGACCAAAAAATTATAAATCAGCTACATGCTATTTCTCAACAGCAGAAAGGCATGTCATGTTCATTAATTTTCAACATCATGTCTTCTGCTTTCAAGTTTGAAGTCTATTTTTTTTATGTGACTTTCTATTTCTCACTGACCATAACACTACACTATTCTGCTGATGAATCATGTATGCTTTTCTACCCCCCCTCCCATTAACGAATAATTAGTATTATTTTTTTAATGTATTATGCTTGCAATATGGGCAATATTTCTTTTTTTTTTCAATAAATTTGAATCTACAGTGAAACTGCTCCTCATGACCACCCCGGCAATATCAGCAACCCGCTATTATGAACAATTTTTGTCAGAACGGACTTTTTCCTTCTTAATAATAAATGATCACAAACCCGGAAATTCAGGCTACCTGCTATTCTGAAATTACGACCACCATTTTCAGTACCAATGAGAAATTACCTACAGATTTTAAACCTGTGAAATGACCACTAATTTGCACAACTTTTTTACGACCAGCTAATTTTCACACATCCATAATCGCGAACTGTAGGCAGTGTTTCATGTACAAATGTTCTTGGGTCCAATGGAACTTACAATCAATTATCAGTCTTTTGTTTATCTATCGACTATTGTAACATGACTGTGTTTGTGTTTGTTACCTTACATAATCAGTTGACCAATTAATTGATAAGAGTCAATTTGACATTTATGCTGTAATCAGGCGTTTATCACACATTGCTGACCCAGATGAAAAACATGTCGACATGCGGGTAATTACAATTTGTTTTTTACATCCAGCTGTTTTGACTTGAGACGCTTGGGTTGATATCTTGTGATCAAGATGGGATTATTAATTGGGTTTTTGTGACACATTAATACCATAATCATATGGAAGAGAATGTGCAATTTTTAAACAAGTGAACACTACGACTGTGCGATTGACGGTTACTGGGACTGTTCAAACATTCAACTAAAATCAAAATGGAAAAAACGTAAAGGAAAAATATAAACTCTCAACGTCTGGCTGTTCAATGATTACCATTTATTCGAATTTTTTTGTTTAAAAATCAACACATGAAATAGGAGTTCTAGAGACAACACATCCGTAACATTATCTAATCTTTAAGTTCAGTTTCTTAATTTATGTACATATCTGATGGTAAGAGTTTAAATACGCAATTATGAATTGACATTCACTTACATGTGGATCTATTCAGAAAATTCAAGAAACATATCAACTTTTCAATGAACATAAAAATTTTCTTCTCATTTTCATGTGCGGACAATGTCATAGGCATCCCTGACTAAAATATGTGTACATTATTTTGCACATAATTTAAATCTACACAAGTCTACATAGAGTCTGGGTTTGATTCAAAATCTAAACCTGGAAATCAGTCCACCCTGCCAAAAAGACCAATTTTCAAAAGTACCACAGATGGTATTAATAGAGGGGTTTTACTGTATAAGCCAATAGCACCACAGCGGGAGCCAATGCATGTACTGCAGTTGCTTTTGCAGTTAAAATTCCAAGTAAAAACAAAATTTAATGGTCGTAAATGTTTCAACAGTATTTTGAGGGTTACCTGCCTTTGTGGCATGGCTTCCCATTTTCATAGTTAACAAATAGCCAGACTTTGTCGATATCTTCAGTTAACTCAGAGACAAAGCGTCAAAAGTCCTCACACCATAGCAACAAGAGGGCCATGATGGCCCTGTATCGCTCCACTGGCTTATAAATATAAACCATAAATACTAAACATTTCAATTCTGAGCCAATAGTTTCAAAATGAAGACTTACAAAGTTTTCTCTGTAAAAGCCCATGTGAAAGTTGAGACCCGCAAGGCAAAACCATTTTTGATCCCAGAGCTATAATTACTTGAACCCTGGTAGAGGTCCACAAGATAAAGCCACATGCCAAAATAATACAAGTCTATGCTATATGGTTATAAATAAGGTGATTTTCAAGTTTTGTCCCTATGAAGCCTCTGTAAAACATAAGACCCCTGATGCAAGGCTAATTTCAAAAAAAAAAATCAAAACAGGAAGATTTCTTAAGTTGTCACGATGTAAGCCCATGTAAAATTTGTGACCCCTGCGGCGGGGCCAATTTTGACCCGAGGGCTAAAATTCTGGCCCATTTGGTAGAGGCCCATTAGATATTGCAACATGCAAAATTTGGTAGCTCTAGGCCTTATGGGTAGGTACAGGAAGATTTTTAAAGTTTTCTCTATATAAGCCTGTGTAAAACTTGCGACCCCTGGGGCAGAGCCAATTTTGACCCCAGGGCTATAATTTGAAGAAACTTGATAGAGGTCTACTACATAAAGCTACATGCCAAATTTGGTAGCCCTATGCCTTATGGTTTCAGACAAGAAGATTTTTAAAGATTTCCAATATTTTTCAGTTTTGTTGCCATGGCAACCAGAGTTTTTGAAGGAATCAAATTCTTTCAAGAAATTCTGAAGAGGACCATGGCAGGATCATTTCTGTGAAGTTTCATGAAAATTGGATGGGTAGTTTCAGAGAAGAAGATGTTTGAAATAAAAGTTAACGCATGGACAGACGGATGGATGGACGCACGACGGACACGGGGGCATGACATAAGCCCGCTGGCCTTCGGCCAGTGGAGCTAAAAACGGCACAAACACAGACAAGGCTATGCCAATACCTTTATGTTTCTTAGAAAACAGCCAAGCTAACTAGACCGTCTAATAGTGGTAGATGGGTGTATCGATAACACCAACAGCTATGAAAATGAAATGTCACGATACACTGAATCCTTTGCCACAGCCACACAATACCGACTTAAGCCCTTGAGAATGAAGCCTTTCGAAAACATTTTGAAAAACAGGAGAAAATGCTGGTAACCAATATTTTCTCCTTTTCCCACAGTGTTTTCTACTCTGTTGGAGACAAAGTCCATCATTCGAACCAAATTAAAATTTTTGTGTGCAAATGCTTTCGATTTGGATGGGTCTACATCTTTGTCATTTGGCAAGAGTTAAGTGACTCAATGCTTTAATTTCATTTATCAGGGTTGAAGAATATACCTCTTGTATCCCGCTGGGAAAAGTGTAGTGAATGATGATTGCCCCATCTTCTCTCTCATAGCCTGGTATGAGAATTTGCCTATCTGTTTTGCAGTTCATATTACCTCCCTTCGGTTGATCACCTTTAATCTGTCCATATATAACCCCACAAGTTGGACATTTTGGTTTGTCTCTATGGAAATACTCATCTATACAGCCAGTGCAAAAGGTATGGCCACATTTAGACAGCACTTTAGGATTTCTGACTTTGTCCAGGCAGATGGCACAGAGGTTAACTTTCTTGTTACTTTTTTCTTCTGAATTCAATTGCAGGAACTTCTCTCTGAAAGATGAATTGTGTGTATCAAAATTGGCTGGCAAACTTTGCAGGCCAAAGTCACTGTCATCATGATCCAGGTCCTCATCATCTGTGTAAAGTTTTCCTGCATATGCGTGGGCATAGCTGTCATCATATGAAGAATCTGCAGGATGGCCTGTCCTTGACCTTTCATTACCAACCCGGACTGCTGAGGTTTTTGGTCTTGTCTGTGCTTTAGAAGCAGACGAGCTTGATGATTTAAGTGTGGTCAATCTACCTTTACTTGGAAGTAAATTGGGCTTAATTTGTGGCACAGTTTTAGAGGAATGTCGATCATGTCCATAAGGTTTGTCACCATATGTAGACAGGGTTTTGTTCTCTCTTGGTGAGCGAGTTCTTATCTTAGCTCTGTCCTCCAATCTGCTGCTTTCAACTTTTGACTCTACATTGCTGTTAGTATCTCTATCAAAAGATGGTTTCTGTGTTTTTTCTCTAGCTCCCCTTTTATCTGAAACTCGACTTGCAGACATAGATCGTCTATGTTGCCCTCTTGGAACGTCTGATTTCCCATCATACCTTGATGACGACATATATGACCTTGAAAAGTCAGTTGTTTCAGGGCGACCTCTTGGCAAGTTCATTCTTGACTTGTCAGTAAACTGGTTATGTGACTCTAAAGCTTCTGCTGTTAGGTTATCTATCCCTGTTTCTAGCAGAGTCTGAAGTAATACTATTGATGTAACAGTGCTCTCTTCATCGTTGCTGACCAGTCTTATATCTGTTAATGACCTGGCTCTGTGTTTATCTACGAATACCAGAACAGCATCGAGAAAACATCTCACACAAATGTCCAGGGCAACCCCATACACACCTATAATGGGAGAAAAGGGGAAAAATATGGAATAATTACCAATTGAGAACAAAAATCAAAGTACTGAAAGTACTGACAGACCAGAAAAATGTGGAATAAGCAGCCTTCTTTGAGATAAAAATCAATTGGCCAACACAAGATAAAAGAAAAATAGTCCAATATGGTTATTAAGTCCAACCTGGACCAATTAAATTACAGTGGAATCCACTTATTAGCAACTCGGATTATAGGGATTTTCGGATATTAGCAACTTTTTGCCCAGCACAAAACCATTTCCTCTGTAATCTATGTAAATTTTCTCGGATAATCGAAATACTGTTAAAAGAAATTTTCTGATAATGGCAACAAAATATTTGCACTATCAACATATTTTGTCGTTTATTAGAAATATCATGCCATAATTTCAAGAAAAGAATCAATGAAATTTCTGAAAATTAACTAAAACTTCGCTTTATTTTGCAGGTGCAGACATGCGTGTCCAGTAAATACAGACACACGTGTCGACGCGATGTCATTTTCGCACCTACGCGAGAGTAATTGTTCTCCTGATGTGTTGATAAAAAACTGGAATAAATGACTTACTTTATAGACTTGGACTTTTTTTTTTTTTTTAAGACTTAATCTAGTTTTCATTTTGATTAAAACCATTTTTATTTCTTCGGAATGATTTTCATGCCTTCATTTAACAAAGTTAAACCTACGGCTCTTTATGGCCATATTGTTTATAACGCCTCGCATCAAGTCACCAATCAACATTCTTTAACCAATTAAAACACTTTAATTGATTCTTTCAAAAGGAATCGTAAAAAATGCGCTCAAAAAAGGCACATTCGATTTCGTTCAAAAGGGCAAAATAAGCCGTATAATAAACCTAATGCATAATATGTACATGTACATATGCCGTGTGTAGCATGAGTGAATAGGTAAACAATGTAGGGAAACAAGTCGACTTACCACTACAGCTCTTCGGATACTAATATGAGAGGTAATTCAATAAACTAATAACTACAAAGACAACATTTTCTGATCACTTTATTAACATTGGATTACAAATTTATAACTAGCAATCTATTGCGGAGGGAAATAGTCTACTTTCGGTTTAGCGACGACTTCTTAGTCCCCACTCTCGTGCGAGTTCATGTCTCAAATGAAATTGCGGATAATAGCAATGATCGCTTAATAGCAATTTTTCTTCTGACAAATGGGTATTGCTAATAAGCGGATTCCTCTGTATTAAGTTTGATTAAGTTTGCTCGGGTGACTTTATCCTCTGCTCATGGCTACTTGTAACAATAGGAAATGCCATGAAAAAACTCTGTTTGCTGATCTTTAATTGAAAAAAAGCAAATGAAAAACATATCAGTTTGATGATTTGGCATTTGAATACTTTCAAGAGTTCACAATTAGATAAACTTTCCATGCTTTTTCTTTTTCTTATTGGTTGGACAAACTGGTACCATTACAAGACCTACAACACCCCCAAAAAACACGAGGATAAAAACGTTTGCTTTGGGATTAGTAAAGACGAGTTTGATTTGCATAGGTCACCGACGTAATTAATGTGTAAGCAAACATCTTATTGATGACATCTTGTTCAGTCTATGACTGTGTAAGTAGACATCATTTAACTTGGAGAAGCAGAGATTTTGCAGTTCATGTAAACACTGCCATATTTGACAGAATTAAATTTTCTAACAGAAAGAATTACTTTCTGTAGGGCAGTATTTGGCCACTGTGGTTTTGTTGTTGTTGTTGTTGTTGTTGCTGTTGTTTACACTTGGATCTGGATAACTCTTGACAGCAACAGAGTAGCAACATGACCGTTAATTCTGTATCGGATGACATCATTTTGAAATTGTCCATACTGAAAGCATTTGCAAATGACAAATGTGGCTCAAATGATTGGATTTATCTTTGAAGGGGTAGAAAACATAGTGGAAAAGAAGAAAATGCTGACTAACAGCCTATCTCCTTTTCCCTTATCTTTTCAAAAGTTTACTTCCAGAGGGTCACAACAAGACTGGATTGTTTGATAGCTACATGTATTATGACTACAAACCAACTACCTGCTAAATAAGTTAAATAAAACTTTCAAGCCAAAAGTAAAAACTCAAACATTGCTATTTCAAAGTTACCTTGAGGAGGAAAATATCTCTTTATTTGACAGTGTAGATCCAAGATCAGACTACATGTTCTGTGCAGTCTGATGTTGATGTACACTGTCCACAAAAGGTCAGTGAGTCCCACTGACCAGCCTAAGTGTTAAATATTGGATGAAAGTAGTAAGAAGATATAAAAATCAGGCTACCTGTGCTAACTGCAGGTGTACTCAGGGATTTTAACCCCAGTTTGGTTTCTCCGTACACAAAGCAGTTTAGAAAAGTTTCCCGCAACTGATTGGCTGTCTTCTGCTTTGAGTGCTCACCCAACCAGAAAGGTCCAACTGTATGCATTATATAACCAGATTTAATCTTGCCTCCTCCAGAAGTATGGGTGACCTCTGACACTGCCAAACCTCCATTTTTTCTGATATACTCTCTACATTCACTCTCCATCTCTGGACCTCTGGCTTGAGCAATGGCATAGGCCACTCCACCAAGGTGATCTAGATTGTTGTCTGCTGGATTCACAATACAGTCAGCTGTCTCTTGAAGTAAGTCTCCATGGTAGACTGTGACAGTTACATTTCTGATAGAGAATTGACACTTTAACTGGTCATTTGTATACCTGTCTGGTAACTTAGATTGTGAAATGGTTGAAGCACTTCTTGTTTTCAATTTGTCTGCTTTAGTCTCAAGGCTTCTTGCAGATCTTGACAAAGCTGTTGCTCCATAAAAACTATCATCTTTGTTATCAAACTTGGAACCAGTAACATCTAAACCTGTACCAGGTGTATTGTGATAACTTGTCTTCCATGAACTTGTATCACTATATGATTGACCACCACTGTATAAAGGATCAGTTTTCTGACCTGTTCTTTCCTGAGGGTTTTTGTGTCTGGACTGAGACATGCCTGAAAACTGTTCAAAAGTTTGATTTTCATCTGATTTCCTCTCTTGGTTGCCAATACCCAATGTGCTATGGACACTTTCAAAAGGTACAATATGTTCATTACCACGAAGGGATTCGAGTTCATCATCCGTGTCATAATTGTCTGGGTTATCTCGATAAATACTTGATCTACTGGGTGAGCTAAACCCATAGGAGTGATTGATGTTGTCTTTCAGTCCAGCTAGAGTCATTCCCGTGTCTCCAGCTTTTGATGTGCTTGGTTTTTGTGAACTTGGTGACTGTCTGAAGCTGGTCTGTGGACTCTCTCTGAGGCTTTCATGTGGGCTTCCAATTGATTTCTGATACATCAGCACCTCATCATGGGTAGAATTTCCCTCATAACCCTCAAACAAATCACCTTGACCTCTTGACCTGTCATCTTGCGGCATATTTGTTTTGAGACTTCTATCTATTCCAGGTTGTCTAGGGGACTTAGGTGATCTGATCAACTCTTCAGATTTTGCCCTGTCGGCAATATTTTTCTGTAAAGCTGTATTCACATCTGTGGGAGAGGCTGGACGAACCCTGTATGTTCTCCATTTATCGTCAAGCAAATCATCTGTGTCCATGGCAACTGCTGATTGTTGTGAATTGCTGGTCTGCTCTATCTGACTCTCAATCACTTCCTGAAAACAAATGAGCAAGGCTCTGTAGTAAGGGGGCTTAATGCATCTCTTTGTTATGCATGATACTAAGCAAGACATCATAGTATTATAAATCCATAAAATCTGTTCTGTACAGTAACAGCCTACTGAATCATAAGGTACACTGGTCCTTTGACACACCGAAAATTTTACGTAAAGCATAAAGTATCGACCCAGGTCAGTCTGTGCGGACTGCACAGGCTGACCTGGGTTGATATGTTATGCATATGCATTAAGTCTCCTTTTTACAGAGCATCATTTAAATGAAATGATGAAATGAATCCTAAATACGAAACAAACAGAACTGTAGCAGGCTAATATACACTCGCCATTGGTTGCCGTGTCACTGAATCTGGAAAAACTTTTTAAAAATACTCCTGTAACAGTTGACCAATCCATGTGAAAACTGCAGCCGCACAAATTCCCATGGTAGGATGGAGGCCAGCTGCACAAGTTCCCATGGTGGAAAGGAGGCAAGCCACACAAGTTCCCATGGTGGAAAGGAGGCCAGCTGCACAAGTTCCCATGGTAGGAAGGCCTCAATTATTCCTTTACCAAACCACAAAATTCTAGACTTGTCCAAATTGAAAGAATTTGCAGATGTCAAAATTGATGTGACTCAAAGACTGAATTTTGTTTTGGGACTGGTAGAAAACATTGTGGGAAAAGGAGAACATAACTGTTTGTCGTTTGGTAAAGGGTTAAAGATCTACATCCCTTTCACATACAGGTATTTAGTGCTGAAATTGTTAATTTGTATTTCCTTGTTTGTTTGCATCTGATGTTCAACAACCTTTCCGACATTATTTAAGTTATACATCTGCACCAGGTGCACCTATCAATGCTTTCCCCAAACTACCTGATGTTTCATGTAGGCATTCAAATAGTTCCATGCCCATTCTAGTTGGAACCAGTTTCCTTTCAGGCTGTATGTCCCATCTTCATTTCGAGTAACTTTGATGTTTTCACCAAATTCCATTTCATCTCGCAATTTTTGGCTCACTTGCAGAATAACTGATGCATTTGTATCGACTTTGGCCTCCATTGTGGAAAATATCTGGGGAAAAAAAAATTAAAAAAAAAAAAAAAAAAGAAGTGATAAAACTTTTTTAAGATTTCAGCAGAAACAATTCTTCTGATCATCCCTTTACCATACAATCCTGAGTTTTGACAACCCTAAGCAAGAAGGCTTTTGAAAACATCATGGGAAAAGGAGAAAATTCTGGTAACCAGCATTTTCTCCTTTTTCCATGTTTTCTATCTTATCAAAGACAAATCTCAACCTTTCAGCCACCTATAATCTGTTGTTTGCAAATGTTTTTCTTACAGAATGCAACCCCCTGGCTTTTTCATGCTTGCAAAGAAACTATATTTAGTAGTATTCAGCAGTGTCTTACAAGTAATTTTGATTCAGCGCAAAAAGATCTTAGTAACTGATCACGGACAAGTGTTTATTTTTGTCGTGTTGTAATGACTTAACCCTTTACCACACAATCCCGACTTTTAACAACCCTGAAAAAGAAGACTTTTGAAAACATTGTGGGAAAAGGAGAAAATGCTGGTAACCAGCATTTTCTTCTTTTCCCACAATGTTTTCTACCCTATCAAAAACAACTTTCACAATTTGAGCCTCAATTAATTTGTTGTCAGCAAATGCTTTGGAACTGAACAAGTCTAAAATTTTGGTGAGTGGTGAAGGGTTAATGGAATGTGTAGCCTTCTAAGCTATTTTAAAATTTCATGCCAGGATTCCACAAAGGATTGTCTGAATGTCTCATGAAGTATAACCAGATCCCCAGATCAGAGGAAGTGATAGTATTCTAAATCCATTATTTCTCTTCCAAATCCTATGTTATGGGTACTCATTAGAATCGTCTCGATGTGACGATTCTAATGAGTAACCATAAAATAGGGTTTAATGGAGAGTGATTAATATTTTCAATTTTGAAATCAAACTCACTCTCTCTATCTGGAGCTCTGATAACACCTACTGATTATGTGAGATCACATTCAAATAAGTATGATGATGTCACATCTTGTCTCATAAAAATATAAAGAGTTACTGACTGCAAAACAACCATCCAGTTATATTAACTCTTTACCACACAAAAGAATCTTAAGACTTGTCCAAGTTGAAAGCATCTGCTGACATCACTTTAACTCTTTACCAAACGACAACATTTTGGATGTTTCCAAATTAAAAGCATTTGCAGACGACGAAATAAATGTGACTCCAAAACTGGAATTTGTTTTGGGAAAGGTAGAAAAAATTGTGGGAAAAGGAGAAAATGCTGGTAACCAGCATTTTCTCCATTTCCCACAATGTTTTCAAAAGACTTCTATCCCATGGTCGTTAAAAGTCGGGATTGTGTGGCAAAGCGCTAAATGTGGCTCATAAGATTGAATTTTTTCCTTGATAGGGTAGAAAACATAGTGGGACAAGGAGAAAATGCTGATTACAATTACAGTTGCTTTGAAATGGTGAAACCAAGACTGCACAGTCTGATCTTGATCAAAACTAATTACTATCCAGTATTTAGTGAAAATTCTGACCTGAAAAACATTGAATTCTATCTTTTTTTACTACACTCTTTACCCAATGATGAAATTTTAAACTGGTCTGAACCGAAAGCTCTTGCAGACAACATATCAAATGTGGCACAGATGTATAAAAATGGGTAGAAAACATTGTGGAAATAGCAAAAAATACTGGTTCTCCTTTTCCTACAATGGTTTTAAAAGCCTTCCTTTTAAAGGTCATTAAAACACAGGATTGTCTGGTAAAGTTTTGAAGATCTATATCCCTGTTACATGTAATGTACACAGGTATTTAGAGTTTAAAATATTTAAGCCATGCTGTAGCAAAAGGGGGCTTATAATGCATCTTCATGATGCATAATACCAATCAAGCCATCACATAATTATGGATCTGTAATAGCCACTTGTTTTAACAACCGACTCAATCATTGGGTAGAACGGTCCTTGTACATACACAAAATTGACTAATAGTGAAAAGTTTCAGCCCAGGTCAGCCTGTGCGAACTGCGATACTTTCGCAGCTGCATTAAGCCCAATTTTTACATGGCGTGGCTCATTTGTTTGTATTCCCTTGTTTCTTTGTGTGTTTGATCTTTATAAAGCTTTTCAACATTATATCAGCTATCATTGTTTTCCTAGGGTTTCTTTTAACCGTACATGTATTTCACACAACTTTCTTTCCCAGCCACTGGAAACATTACTGAACAATAATTTGTACTTGGAAATAGGTAAGGAGTCAAAAAAAAGATGTTACCATATGTTCTGGGAGCACCTCTATTTCAAGATCATTGCCGGACATCTTGTGCTGAAACTTGGTGATACTCTCAATCACTAAAAATGACAGTAAATAACAATAATCACAGCACAGTAACAGTAATAATATGATAAAACAATAAACAGTATTAACCCTTTACCACACAATCCCGAGTTTTAATGACCCTGAGACAGACGCTTTTTGAAAACATTGTGGGAAAAGGAGAAAATGCTGGTAACCAGCATTTTCTCCTTTTCCCACAATCTTTTCTATCCTTCCCAAAACAAATTTCTATTTTTGGTCACATTTACTTTGTCGTCAGCAAATGCTTCCAATTTGGACTAGTCTAAAATTTTGTTGTTCGGTAAAGAGTTGAAATAAAAATCACAAGATCCATACTGATAATAAAATGGTTGAAAAATAAGATGAGTTCTTTTTATGATACAATCACTTCATATACCTGTACTAGAAAAGGTAGAGTTGTTTGTCTGTTTGTGTGATGCTAAAATTGTTTTCAACAATATTTCAAATAACAATATGGGGGCCCTTGTACCTATTCATGTGTTAGAGCTTTCTTAGCACTCCTTTGCACAACATTCTATCCATGCCAATGGCTGCTTTCCCACATAAAAGTCATTGAAACAATATTCTGTGATCACAGAGGAAGATTTACAGTAGCATTGATGATAGAAAAATTTGGTAAATTGGAGTTATATTTATTGTAGTAAATGGATTGGAGGTTTTGGTAGCAAGGTAATTATAGTGTTATTTTCACCTTGACAATTTCATACCCAATACTTGACTTTCATAATCATTTGGTCATCATTTAACTCTATAATTTCTGAGTATAGCGAGTAAAACTTCCTAGAGTATGGTTCTATATATGAGAAACAAATCCAAGGCAGGTTTTGGGGTATAAAAATCGTCATGGCGCATTAACACCTTCATAATTACCTTGTTACTGAAATCTCCAATCAGTTACTGTATAAGTCCAATTTACCAAACTTGTCTGTAAAACGCCTGTCACCCAAGAGGAACATATTCTGTAGTAATTAATCATTTTATGCCTCTGACTCATTGCTTCATAACTTGAAACTTTAAACTATGAGCCAGCATTTTTCCTTTTTTTCCACAATCTTTTCTAACCTTTCAAAGACAAATTTATCTCATCATCCACGCCTCATTTGTCCCCTGCTTTTGATGAGCCTAAAATATAGTTATTTGGCAATTAACAACCTTTTACCAAATTATTAAATTTAAGGCATGTCTGTATTGAAAGCTTTTGCAGACGACAAATTAGATGTGGCTCAAATAACGGTCTTTTTAAGATTAGAAAAAATTGTGGGAAAAGGGGAAAAAGCTGGTCATCAGCATTTTCTCCTATTCCAACAATGTTTCCAAACTCATTCTTTGTTAGGGCTGTTAGAACATGAGATAGTTTGGTAAAGGGTAAAATACCTTTTGGGTCCTCAAATATGATGACCGCATCATTATTCATCAATGGAAAGTAGATCCGCTGAATTTTACCTCCACCATGTTCAGGCTTTGAAAAGTATATTTTAAGAACTTTATCGAGAGTTTGTTCTGGCAAATGTCTAATTCTGACCCCAATCATCATTCTCTTCTAGGATGTCAAGCTGAAATAAATAGTGAAAAAAAAAATATATATATATGAGTCATGCTCTGTGAAAAGGGGACTTAATGCGTTTGTGAAAAATATTGACCCATGTCAGCCTGTGCAGTCCGCGCAGGTTGACTTGGGCCAAAATTTTTCGCTATATTTGAAATTTTTGCATGACAAGGGATGATAATTCTACCATACCTCATGTTTCAATCGGTTGATTGGCAAATTGGATGTTACTGATCCATAATTACTATATATTAATGAGGTGATGTCTTGCTTGGTATACCTAATGTACCACGGAGATACATTAAGCCCCATTTTCACAGAGCACAGCTCACTCAAACAAACACACACACACACACACACACACACACACACATATATAAACAAGCAAACTGTTCAAACCATACTTCAATATGCCAATTTGAGAAGACTACTGTAGTCAAGAACGAAAGTATCAGCAATTGTTAAAATCTCAACAAAGACAGTAAACGAGTGTAAATATCAAATGTGATAGCGCATGACATGAAATTCACATATTGGATAAATTCATCTACATCTACCTACAGGAATTTGTGATCATATTTGGTTTCAAACTTCAAATCGTCAACAAGGAAGTGGTTTCAGGGGTGCAGTATAATACGCATTGTTTTGAATGGAGATATTTTCGTATATTTTCTCTATGAAATACAAAAATTGTGAGAAGGTACCTCAATTTTGAACTTTAATTTGAATGAAAATAAATGTAACTCTCTATGGTTCAGATGACACAATTCATTCACAGAAAGATTTTAGAACAGCAACTGTCAATGAAAATAATTGTCTGGTTCCGGTTCTCAATTTACGGCTTTGCCATTTTAGTTCGAGGGCTATGAACTATCAACATTTCCGAAAGTACAGTTGTTGTTAAGTACATGATGCTTCCAACAAGAAATGCACGTATCTTTAAAAAAGATAGACGGCATAAATTTGTCCACAAATAGGCATGGGCCTTTGAAATAAACAATTTGCATATTTTACTAATAAAAAATTTCTGTTTATTCATTTGTTATCAGAACAAAAAAGTACATCGAATGCCAGCACATTCAGCTACGCCGAAAAAAAAGGGGGGAATGTTCTAGTAAATATTGACAGGATTTCCAACGTCAGATGAGTAAATTTTGCTTATGAATTGAAGAGTCTGCTTCGTCTACCGTTGTCTGCGCATGTCAATATACTTCGAAGATTTGACCTGTCTGGACATTCGGCATACCTCGGGTGATCTGGTAATCAAATCCCTCGGCTGTATCACGTAGCTTGATCATTCGGCATACCTCGGGTGAGGTGATCCGGTTAGATGTAGGTACGGAATCGGCCGAGTTGTGACGAGTGGTAGCTTGATATGCACCTACACGGTACATTTCGCACATCTCCGGAAGCATGCCCCTTTACCGTTATTGAAATTGTAAGGCTCCTCTTAAAAAAGAAAACATGAGTAAATTTTCTGTCGTTATCTTTCTAAGAATATTTCAGTCGGCAAACAGTTTGTACATGTATACAATTTTTAGCGTGGTTTATCAATTCCGTTGGGAGCTTTCATGGACAGATCGATAGAAGTGAATAACTTCACCGTGGATGTTCATGTCGTTTCTAAGCGATCTACTGGGGTGCCACCATGTTTAAGATCATGTGATTGGTAGTTCAAAATGGAAGCCTCCTTTATACAGACGAGGTAAGATGTAGGTACGGAATCGGCCGAGTTGTGACGAGTGCTGTCTGCAATGACGCATCACAAATATTAATACGCGGTGCGTAAATTGCCGCTTAAAAAATGAAGGCAGAAAATGGCAATAAATGATATCTCTGTTGAAAAATCAAGCCAGTTTTTCACTATAAATTTCTCAAAAAAATAAATGATTTCAAACGGGGAAAATATATATATTTTTTTAAAGTAGATGGGTCATGTATTTGAAAAATGCCACCTAGCGGAATATAATTCTTCGTCTACCTCACAGTTTGTAACAGTTTCGAGCGCATTAGATCTGTTACACATGGGAGCCTTTATGCTATCGCCGAGAAAGATTTAATAAACTGTACGAGACAGACCATTAACTTCAGCTAGGTGACATTTTTTCAAATTCATAACCTATATGATAGGGCATTCTTGGTACAAAAACCGGACTATTTTTAAAGGCGGCAATCAATGCAACGAATTTCAAAATAAAATACTTTTACTCTCTAAACTCTACCTTGTACGGTTCATCCAGCCATGGTTAGCTAGCATATAACCTATGCAACAGCCATTTATAAACATTGTCCATATAACCTTTGGAAAATTTAAGCCCCGTTATAAGCCCAGCAAGATGGGGAATTTATTTTTGTTGTCCGTCTGTCGCACAAATCCCAGTTTTCCCCATTTCTATATTTAGAAAACGTCTACAGAGATTTGCAGTAAACAGTAGGTATTTAAAAAAATGTTTTCCTAATTTGAAATCATTGTATTTTTCAAAAGAAATTGTAGGGAAAAAATGGTCTGATTTTGCCACTGACATATTATTTATTGCCATTTTCCGTCTGCAGTTTTTAAGCGGCAATTTACGCATCTCGTATTATATTTGTCCTGCGTTTGTCCACTGATGCATCATAGCAGACAGGTCAAATCTTCAAAGAATATGACCTGCGCAGACAACGCGCACGAGAGTCCAGATTTTTGTCTATTTTCTAACTTTATCGGGTAAAGTTTTCGTAGTCTAACTTTTTTTCAGCCTAATCTTGGATAATTTTCGCTGTTACTTAGCATACCTTGGGCAAGATAATTTTTTTTTTTAAACTGGCACAACACAATGTTATGATGATGATATCGACATGAGTTTTTAAGTGTAAGTCTGGTGATCTAAACGGTCACACTTATTTAGTAATAAGACAATATATAATAGATTTTTAACTTCTATCCAAAGAGATAGCCTATCTTGATACCAATCCGTTATTTCCCACTTTCAATTTTTTTGCGGTTGTTATAGGATATGTTCGAAACAGATATGACGAAATGCAAGGGAGACTACCCTCTGGTCACGAAATAGCGTTTTTATCTTGATCAGGTGTCTCTTCCGTCTATTATCTTAAAATCTATGTAATAAATAATTCTACAATAAATACATAGATTCATTAGAAATCATCTACATCTGGGAGGAAAAACAGTTTCCGATCGTCCCTAGTAAACATTCTTTTTTTCTCACTTCCGTTTTATGCCTTGCACCACAACAGGGGATGTGACTGGTTTATAACCAAAGATTAACATATGTAAAAGTACCTTTGACCATCATAGATTGTACGGCACAGTTAAAACAGTAAGGGATCTTTGTCATGGGATCTTTGTGTGACATGACTAAGGGTTGATGTAATTCGGCGAAACTCGAGTCATCCGTTGTGAGAGATTGATTGTATGGTGTTTAACGCCGTTTTCAACATTATTTCAGTTATATCACGGCGGCCAGTGCACCTATCCATGCTTTCCTGGAGTTTCTTTTACCAGTACTCCGCACACTATTCTTTCCAAGCCACTGGCTGCTTTCCCACATAACCATCGTCGAAACAATGGTCAGCGGTGAAAGAGGAATGAATCCTGTCGTTATGACTATCATCAGTCCTCGGAAAGAAATTGGCCAAGCCGTGGATCGAACCAGCGACCTCCTGTTCTCAAGTCCTGTGCGCTACCGACTGAGCTACGGGGGCTTGGCCCGTTGTGAGAGATCGAAACTGTTACGGAATCGGCTGAGTTATGACGAGAGCGGCAGATACGAGTTTTCTCCCTTAGACCACGAAAAAAATATTTCGTCAAATGCACATTCTTATATTTGCAAATGAAACGGTCGTAGTAACGTAAACAATATGGCTTCCAATGGTCTTTTCAAATCATCGTAAATACTGATTTCTCATGTTCTTCAAGGCAGATTAAAGAAATCACAAGGTATGATAATAAATTATTTTATGATTAGATTTATCAAGGTACTTGTTTTTTTTTTTTCAAATGAAACTATGTAAGGCATGTTTACGATTTAGTCAAACTATACGTGATTCGACTTGTCTTGAGTGAACCCATTCCTTAGTGCATAGACAAGATGTTCATTGAAGGTACATGTAGCCTTGATAGTTTCTATTCCGTGATTGTTAGAGAGGGAAAAAAATGAAATTTAAGATTTTAGACAAGAAATGTCTAAACATGAACCAGAAATTATAAGCCTTCATAGAAAATCATTCCTGATCATTATCATGTAAAGATTTTATGGTCGACCCAGCGCCCCAGATAAGCTGCGTATTTGCTTATTTTACGCAATTTGGAACAGCAAATATGCAACAAAACTGATTTTAAAGCGTAACAAATATTCACATGTTTCTCACGATATGCAATGTGACTGAATTTCATTGCGTATTTTGTTGACAACCGAAGTCGTCATCTTGATCGGCTGTGTTGTCGCTGAAACGCTCGCATATCATTTTCTGAATGAATTGCAAGCTTCTTAGATCAGGTGATTTTACCACTCGTCACAACTCGGCCGATTCCATACCTGCATCTAATTTGATAAATGGATCACCCAAGGTTTGCCGAATGCTGATTATACGTGTACTTGGTTTGGCATTCGGCAAACTTTGGGTCAGCCTTCGATAAATTCCTCGGCTGTATCACGTAGATTGATATACACCTACACAGTACATTTCTTCTAAAAGAATACACCGCTTTACCGTTCTTAAATCATAATACTCCACCTAGTAAAAGTAAATACTCGTCACAATTTTCTCATCGAATCATTCTTAATACATTTCCGTTGAAAAATAGTTTGTATATTAATTTTCTAACTTGGTCTATCAGTTCTCATTGACGCTTGGAAATTTGAAATAACCTGTTTTTTATGCTCAAAAATAATCTGCCTAAAGGTCAGTCTGACACATGAGATCATCGGCTAAAAAAACTTCATATAAATTAGCTTGCGGGCATGTACCCGGCAGATATATGGGCTTTAATAAGTTACACAATCAGTGTCAAATGTCAAGTATGCACACAGCTCTGTTTATCACTGCTATTCAAACTGGCATTTTATGAAAACGTGATAAAAGTGTTCATCCCTTTATCTAGAGTAAAATAACAGGTTTTGGTATTACCTGCTACCCTAATTCACAAATTCATGTCAAATGATGAAGAAATACTTCTTCAAAAATTAGTTGACAAGAAAAATTGGACGCTGAAAAAAACGTGAAAACCCATGACACAACAAACGTCAGTTTGATGTCGTCCGATCAGAGACACTTCAATCTGTTTTATCGTCTTTGATAATGAATTTAAACAGTGCATGTACACAATTTTCTGTAGAAATCAAGAAGTGGAAGCCAAAATATCTGTTTCGTAGTGAGTAAAAACCATCGGTTGCATTATGAAATAAAAATATATGACAACCTACAAATTAGACAGGGGAGGGTGGAGGTTAGGCATTTTTGTCATACAGTGTTAGCAATGGAATGTATGTTAAAGAAGGTATTGGTCACTCATACAAAGAAAGAAGACTAGAATGAAAGAACCCTTTAATGATGGTGACCTTTCTTTTCTCCCTTTTCCACTATGTTCTAGTATAATATATGAAAGGCAAATCCAGTCATTCAAGCCACATTTGAATTGTTGTCTGCTACTGCTCTAAATACGAAAGAGTCTAAAATTGTTTTGTTTTGGAAAATTGTTAGAACCTTGTCTCTGTCCATTTATTCATAATGATGAATTGCATGCTTGGGCTGCGAGTTAAAATTTAGTTCTCCATCTTTCTGGTGATCAAGTGCTTGGATCAAGGTATCCATATTTTAGCAGCACATTTTCTTTTTATACCATGCTCAGCATATAACAGATAAAAATAATAAAATGAAATTGCCATATTTTGCGATCAATCTTATTAGCTGGACACAATATAAAATAAAAAAACAGTTAGCATTATGGGATTGAAACATACTATGTTCAATTATGGGGTAAAACTTGATTTTTATGCTACCATTAGAATTTTCTTGCTTAAAAATTTGCTGCTTAAGCAAAGTCATTTCATTTTACCCCTGCCATTAAAAAAATGATGCTTAAATACTCCTTGGCTCAAAAAATTATCTGGGGCTCTGCGGCCGACCAATTTTCGAGGGCTATCGTTACCTTTTTTTTTTTTAACAGATATGTTATCAGAGTTTTTCTTGCAAACTATGTAGTGAATTATTGCTGATTTGAATGTAAAGAATTGTGTCACTGCTGTTGATTTACAAACTGCAATATAAAGTTAAAATACAAGAATGTGTGCATGTTTCAAACAGGAATGATCATTTTTTTTATGACAAATTTCTAATTACCTTTCTCAATCCGATTTGAGCTTAATTAAATTTTCCAATCTAACATTTATATTAATTCTTGCGCTGAAAATTTCTGCACATGTGACAGTCGGCTTTGATATCCAAAAGTCCTATGACCATACTGGAATAGTTTGACAATCTATAATTGAATAGCAACCATTACAGTCATCCGTCCCTTTCGTGGCACTTCGAAAATTGAAGAGATTTTATAGAAGTATTCAGTTATATTGTTCAAGACAGTTCCTTCTTGAAGTAGTAAACATGTAGCTGAGTGTTGCTGTACAATAGTTATTTAGGAACTGTCCTATAGATATTAAAAGTCCCAGAATGAGGCTGGTGTTTTCCCATATGCCAATACTGTTTCAGGCACAAGATTGAAAGATGAAATATGTCATTAATTTTGAGTTTTGAATATGCAAGATTCAAGCAAAAATTTATGGTTATAGAGGCATTTGAAATGCATTTTGTTTTTGTTTTAAAAATGTTTTTGTTAATCAGTATTTCATTGAATATGTGTAAACTAAAATTGTCAGTTAAGTCCTTCAAAAACTGGTCGGTCTACCTATAACTTGTGATAGGTATTAATTTCAGTGGTTCGGTGACTGAAAAAAATGCCCTCTGTCTTCATGAGCAAGCATTGTGTGACCAAAGTCTGGTAGCCCTGTAGCAATTATAGCAGAAAGTAATTGGCTGCTGCAGGTTTTTAGAAATGAAGAAAATGGTATCAGTTCCTTTTAAAGAAGATAATTATTTCCATGTTTTTGTCTTCCATTTGTCTGATAATTAGTTGCAATAAAATGTCAGAATATTGGTCAGGGTAATGACATGTGACATCATCAGACTTAGTGCATTAATTATGGGATGTAAACAAATATCATGGACACTCATGGAATAAGAACACTCCATGATATTTTACCAGCATTTACTATCAACTTTACTAAATATGGAGAAATTTTCTTTAGGTAAAGAAGATTCATTGGAATTTCTGTTTGAAATTTTTATTTAAAAAGTGGATTAAGATAAATTGATTGATAAAACTAAAGAGAGTTCTAAACAAGACCTGTTGATTCATGGCATGATGGTCTGACCAGTTATTGTCAAAATTATCTAAAAGTTGTGTTGTATTGAACTTTGCAGCTAATTTTTCTTGTCAACTAGGTCACAGGATACTTTGTTGAAATTGAGGCTGATGATGTCATATGATTTGTTGACATTATTATTATTGTCTACAAGAATTGCAAAAAAATGAGATTTCAACAGCTAAGTTGGCATATCTTAACTCTTTACCACACAATCCCGACTTTTAACGACCCTGAGGAAGAAGCCTTTTGAAAACCATGTGGGAAAAGGAGAAAATGCTGGTAACCAGCATTTTCTCCTTTTCCCACATGGTTTTCTACCCTATCTAATACATAAATCACCTTTTAAGCTACACTTAATTTGTCGTCTGCAAATGCTTTCAATTTGGTGTAGTCTAAAATTTTGCTGTTTGGTAAAGAGTTAAAAGCACGTATCAGAGCTCCAGATAAGAGGGAGTGATGGTATTCTAAATCCATTATTTCACTTCGAAACCCTATGTTGTGGGTACTCATTAGAATCGCCTCGATGGGATCGATAGAGAATAAATAATATTTTCAATTTTGAAATAAAAATCACTCCGTCTGTCTGAAACTCTGACACATGGTTTCACAAACATGCAAAATCTTTTTCCATAGAAATTACAAAACATTTCAAGACAAAAATCATGTTTGAAAGAGAAAAAATTCCACCAAGTTTGGCTGTTAATGGCTATCATGATTGTGTTGGCGAGGGAAGGTTACGGCCAGGCTGCATTTAAATTGCTGATTTCTTCTCACTCTCTTAGAATATAATCTGGGTAACAAACTGGCTGCACTTTGTCAGATGTGTCATGTCCACTGAAAATTATCTTGTAAATATTTGAGTAAAGTTAGGTATGTCTTGTCTACTTCAAGGATATTAATCAAGTAACACATGAATACAGATAAATGGAGTTACATTTGTTCAACCAAATAATTTAACCCTTTCCCAAACAAGCCCTGGTTTTCACGTGTCTGCAGTACAAGTCTTTTGAAAACACTGGGGGAAAAGGAGAAATTGCTCGTAAGGAGCAATTTCTCCTTTTCCCACAGTATTTTCTACCGTTTTTGATAACTTTCTGCCATTTTCATCAAATTTAAAATTGTCGTCTGCAAACTCTTTCAATTTGGACCAGTCCAAAATTTGTCGTTTGGGAAAGGGTTAAGTTCACTAACACTAATAAACACTAGTATCGTGATTATCAATGTGACAAGGGTAAGTCATAAATTTCAGATTAGGCATGTTTGAATCTTTATGATGCATTAAATCCACTTTTCTGAGAGCTCTGCTCTTTTGTATTTTTTAACAGATGGATTATGTGGATGCCCCATATGTTCCCATCAAGCAGAGGAAGGGAAAGACAACCTTCCAGCAAGAGCTTGATGAGAGAATGAGACAAAGAAGAAAGCAAGGTCTTACACACGAATTAACAAGTGAAGAAAGTGAAGAACAGGATTATGACAGTCAAGAAGAGAATAGTAGGTTTCCAATTTTTGGAGCCAAGCCCCGTAGCTCCGTCGGTAGCGCACAGAACAGGAGGTCGCTGGTTCGATCCCTGGCTTGGCCAATTTCTTTCGGAGGATTGATGATAGTCATTGCGACAGGATTCATTCCTCTCTCACTGCTGACCATTGTTTCGACGATGGTTATGTGGGAAAGCAGCCAGTGGCCTGGAAAGAATATTGTGCGGAGTACTGGTAAAAGAAACTCCAGGAAAGCATGGATAGGTGCACTGGCTGCCGCGATATAACTGAAATAATGTTGAAAACGGCATTAAACACCATACAATCAATCAATCAATCCTATTTTTGGTGGTAAAAAAATTCCAGGAACAAGTCTGCTGTACTTGGACAAATTACAAAAAAAAGTATGATATGAATATCAACAGAAACTGTGGTTTAACTCGATCTTTACCAAACGACAAAATGTTAGACCAGACGAAATTCAAGGCATGTGCAGGTGACAAAATAAATGTGACTCAAAAGCTGAAATTTGTTTTTGGAAGAGTAGAAAACATTGGTAACCAGCATTTTCTCCTTTTTCTCCACATTTTTTTTTTTTTAAAGTTTTCTTTCTCAGGGTCGCTAAAAGTCAGAATTATGTGGTAAACGGTTTACGCTTTACCAGGTGACAATATTGAAAGCATTTGCAGACGACAAATCAGATGTGACTCAAAAATTAGAATTTGTTTTTAGAAGGGAGGAAAACATTGCTGGAAAAGGGGAAAATGCTGGTTACCATCTTTTTCTCCCTTTTTCTCCCTTTTCCACAATGTTTTCAAAAAACTTCCTCCAAGGGGTCGTTAAAACTTGGGGTTGTTTGGTTAAGAGTATATACATAAAATACATCTAAGCATAAGGGCTTAGGTAGAAACTGCTCATAACCAGCAATTTGTTTTTTGTCATATTATTTTTTAAAAATATTGTTAGCTCACCTGAGCATGAAGTGCTCAAGGTGAGCTTTTGTGATCGTGCTGTGTCTGGTGTGTGTCGTCCGTCATCCAGGTGTCAACAGTTACCTTGTGTGCATTCTAGAGGCTACATTTTCAATCATATACTTATGAAACTTGGTCAGAATGTTTTTCTTGATAATATCTAGGACAAGGATGAAATTGGGTCATGTTGAGTCAAAAAGTAGGTTACTGGGCCAAATCTTAGAAAAACATTGTGTGCACTCTAGAGGCCACATTTTCAGCCTTAAACATGTGAAAGTCAGTCAGAATGTTTGTCTTGATGATATTTAGGACGAGTTTGAAATAGGGTAATGTCAGGTCAAAAAGAAGGTCACTGGGCCATATCTTAGAAAAACCTTGTGTGCACTCTAGAGGCCACATTTTTAGCCTGAAACTCATGAAAGTTGGGTAGAATGTTTGTCTTGATCATATTTGGGACAAGGCCGAAATTGGGTCATGTCTTGTCAAAAAGTAGGTCACTGGGCTAAATTTTAGAAAAAGCTTGTGTGCACTCTAGAGGCCACATTTGTAGAATTTGGGATTGTTTTGTAAAAGGTATAATCGCTATAAAAAGTTGAACAAGTCGGATACTCATGGAACTAGGTCAGATTGTCTGTCTTGATGATATCTCAGACAAGTTTGAAATATGGTCATGTCGGCTGAAAAAGTAGGTCACTGGGCCAAATCTTCGGAAAACCTTGGGTGCTCCATAGAAGTCACATTTTCAGCCTTATACTGATAAAGATTGGTCAGAATGTTTATCTTGTTGATATCTTAGACAAGTTTGAAAGTGGGTGATGTAGGGGCAAAATGTAGGTCACATGGTCAAATCTTAGATAAACCTTGTGTGCACTCTAGAGGCCACATTTTCAGCCTGATTCTCATGAAACTTGGCCAGAAAGTTTGCCTTCATGATATCTTGGAAAAGTTTCAAAGTGGGTCACATCTGGTCAAAATGTAGGTTACTGGACCAAATCTTAGGAAAACCTTGTGTGCACTGCAGAGGCCACATTTTTAGTCTGATACTCATGAAACTTGGTCAGAATGTTTGTTTTAATGATATCTTGGACAAGTTTGGAATTCAGTCACATTGGTTCAAAAATTAGGTCACTTACACTCATGTGTTTTACATCATTAAAACTAGGATCTCTTCAGCTTTATCAGCTGTAGATGACTTTACTCAGGTGAGCACTTTTGAGCCAATGGCCCTCTTGTTTGGTGAAACAGAATTAGCCAGAAGTGGAAAAAAAAAAAGAATGGTAATTGCCCTTGATCTATATTGTCTGTAATTGCAAACAGAAATTTCAAAACTACAAGTCCATTTCTGATCTTGGTAACATACACTTAGACATGAGCCATGCTCTGAAAAGAGGGCTTCATACATTTGCAAAAAGTATTGACACAGGTCAGCCTGTGCAGTCTGTGTAGGCTGACATGGGTGGAAACTTTTTGCTAATGGTCAATTTTCTGTATGTCCAGAAACTAGTGTACCTCCAGATTCAGCCTTTTGTTACACACAGTGGATTTTATGGATCCATAATAAATTATTATATGATGACTTACTTGGTATAATGTATCACAGAGATGCATTAAGTGCCTTTTTGCCAGAGCATGGCTCATGTATTTTGTGCAGTCTGATCTCGATGTACAATACAATCAAAAGACTCTAAAGTTATCCTTGATAGCCTTAGGGCTAATGGTTATCTTGAAAATGATTGAAATAATTCGTAGGCCATTAATCTCGTTTACTTTCATGAATAGGTTTGACTGAACAATTCCGTAGTCAGCTAAGCTCACAAAGACGTGACAGACCCTCATCTGCAAAGCGCAGGGGCGATCCTGCTGGAGAAACATTAATTTCAAAAGACTCACAGAGATTTATGAAAAAGAAGCCAGGGGCAACAGAATCTTCTACTATGCCATCTTTGGGAAAGTCATCCCCAAGTAGTGAAAAATCTCCGAGAGTTTCATCGCAAAGTGAAATAGACAGGATGTTTGGTAGCAGTCCCAAATCAAGAAAATCTCCAATTGAAGAGAGATATGGGCTATCTAGAACATCTCCCTCAGAGGACAGATATGGCAAGATGAGGACCTCACCTTTGGATGAAAGATTCAGTAAAAGTAGGACATCTCCAGTGGATGGTTCCCCATATGACAGTCTTTCTAGGACAACTGCAGGCACCGCAGGATCCCCATCCTTACTCCCCAAAACCATGGGGAAAGGTGAAAAAGGGTCTGGTGATAGAAAGTCTCCACTCACTAAAGAAATGTCGAAAGAAGACTTGATATTTGGCAGAAAGACACCAACCTATGATGACAGGTATGTACAAATCTGCTTTGATTGATGTGTGTTTTGTAATATTCTGTGTCCAGATTGTGAAACAAGACACTATAGTTTCTTTTTTTGAAACAGTTTAGATCAAGATCACAGAGCAAATTTTGTGCAGTCTGAACTTGATTTACTCTGTCTGTTGCATACTCTGTCTGTTGCATTGTTGTACGCAAGCCTGAAAAAGATCTAGATCCTGTGAGACAGATGTTTTCAGGGGGTATATTAGAATCTGCCTGTGTGTCCACTAGAAAACATTATGGGAATAGGAGAAAATGCTGATAGCCAGCTGTATGAGCCATGTTTAATTTGTCATCTGCATATTCTTTCAATTTGGATAAGTCTAGATTGTTGTTGTCTTATATAAAGTTAGCCATTTACCAGATGAGAAATTTCTAGACCATCTAAATTGAAATCAGTGGTATACAATATTTTAAATAAGCAGCTTTCACAGGTTAGAAAAGATTTTTGAATAGGGAGAATATGCAGGTTGCCAGCACTTTCTCCTTTTCTCCCAGTGTTTTTCAAAGGCTTTCTTCTGAATGGTCAGTAGAATTTGGGATTGTTTTGTAAAGGGTTAATCGCTATAAAAAGTTGAACAAGTGCCCTTCTAGTTTTCTTCTCAGAAAAAAAAAAAGAAAATACTTGAATGCACATCCTGTATGAGTGCTAAAATTACCATGCTTTTACTGTTTTTTTTTTTAGCTATAAAAGTCATGAAAGGAAGGAATGGAAAGCACCAAACTTTCGTCGTGGAAGTCCAGCACTGGAGGAAAAACCACAGTCGCCAGTTCCGTCAGAATCAGGTACACGTATACAGTAATTTGATTTAACCTTTTACCACACAATCCCGAGTTTTATTGACCTAAAAGAAAAAAGAATTTTGAAAACATTGTCGGAAAAGGAGAAAATGCTGGTCACCAGCATTTTCTCCTTTTCCAACAATGTTTTCTACTCTTCTAAAGACACATTTCAGTTTTGAAGTCCTGTTTACTTTTGTTGTCTGCAAATGCTTTTAATCTCGACAAATCCAAAATTTTCTTGTTCAGTAGAGTGAATCCTTGTCCAGACACAGCTGCCTTTGACACTGCTGTAGTGGATAGGTTTTTTAACCCTTTACCAAACGACAGAATTTTAGCTTTGTCCAAATTGAAAGCATTTGCAGACGACAAAATAAATGTGACTCAAAAATTGAAATTTGTTTTGGGAAGGGTAAAAAACATTGTGGGAAAAGGAGAAAATGCTGGTTTCCAGCATTTTCTCCTTTTCCCACGATGTTTTCAAAAGGCTTCTTCTTCAGGGTCGTGAAAACCCGTGATTGTGTGGTAATGGGTTAAATGTAACAAAGCTGAGGGATTGGTCAGAATGAATCCCACAATGTTTTCAACACTTTGAAAGTTTAATTCAATCATCTGGGCCATATTGCAAATGTCATTTGTGAATGTTTTTAGTATGAACAAATCTATTTTTTTTTTCCGACCTTATAAAGAGTTAATCTAATTTTCCATTACATGCTGTTTGCATATCCAAAAATTTATGGGATGGTTGCACTTCATTTTAACAAAAATAGAGAATGGACAACTGTCTAAATCATGAGGTAGACTTTACTGGTCCTTTGACTTATAGGAAACTGGCAAAAAGCAAAAAGTTTTGGCCCAGGTCAGCCTGCACGGACTGCCCCTGCGCAGACTGCGCAGGCTGACTTGGGTTGATACTTTTTGCAGATGCATTAAGCCCCCTTTTCAAAGAGCATGGCTCCTATTTATTGTAGGTAGAGGAGGAAGAAAAACACCTATGGATCTACAGACAATATCAGAGAACCCAAAGCCCGCACCCAGGTACAGAACAGACAAAAGTCCTACTGATCAGCATATGAAGTCAAGAGATTCATCCCCAAGGTAACAGGAATTTATTGTAGTTCTAAATGTTATGTAACATTTATAACATATGCATTGTTCAGATGTACCAGTGTCTATATATGAACTGTGCTCTGTGAAAGGAAAGCTTAATTCATCTGTGAAAAGTATCGACCCAGGTCAGCTTGCAGAGTATGTGCAGGCGCAGTCTGCACAGGCTGACCTGGGCCGAAAGCTTTTGCTATTTGCCAGATTTCTGTATATCAAAGGACCAGTCTACCTCATGATTTAGACAGTTGTTTGACAAAATGGATTTTATGGATCCATAATAACATGACGACTTGCTTGGTATCATCTATCACAGAGATTCATTAACCCTTTACCAAACAATCCTGTGTTTTAACGATCCTGAGGAAGAAGCCTTTTGAAAACATTGTGGGAAAAGGAGAAAATGCTGGTTACCAGCATTTTCTCCTCTTCCCACAATGTTTTCCACCTTTCCCAAAACAGATCTCAATTTTTGGGTCACATTTATTTTGTTGTCTGCAAATGCTCTCAATTCGGACTTGCCTAACATTTTGTTGTTTTGTAAAGGGTTAAGACCCCATTTCATAGAGCATGGCTCATATATGAACAGTCTAAAAGAGAACTATTGAAATTTAGTGCTCATGAATGAAACTTTTGTGAGAAATTTGATTCTCTGCCTCTACATGCATGTTTTGTTTAGGTGCATGAAGGATCTGAATATTAGCATGCATAAACATAAAACATTAACATTAAACCTTTACCAGACAACAAAATATTGGACTAGTCCAAATCGAAAGCATTTGCAGATGACAAATGTGGCTCAGGTAATGCATTCTGTCTTTGATAGGCTGGAAATGATTGTGGGAAAGGGGGATTCAGGATCATTAAAACTCGGGACTGTGTAGTAAAGGGTTACAAAACAGCAGTCATTCCAAAATGGGGAACCAAGTCTATTTCTATGTGACTTTATCTGCAGTCAGTGGTGTAATCGCAAATAATTGCATTTAAAAAGGCACGTGTCAATTCACGTACAGTGCTGATTATTCAACACAGATTTACAATCCTGAGGGAAAGGACTTTCCAGAACATTATGGGTAAATGTAACCAGTATTTTCTCCTCTTGCCACAGCTTCTTCTATCTGTTTAACCCTTTGCCACACAATCGGTTTAAACGACCCTATGAAAGAAGCTCTTTGAAAACATTGTGGGAAAAGGAGAAAATGCTGGTAACTAGCATTTTCTCCTTTTTCTACAATGTTTTCTACTCTTCCCATAACAAATTTCAATTTTCAATTCACTTTTATTTAGTGGTCTGCAAATGCTTTCAATTTGGACAAGTCTAAAATTTTGTCTTTTGGTAAAGAGTTAAAGACATATCCCTTCATTTGAGCCATATTCAATTTGTCATATGCAAATGCTTTTAAATGTCAACAATTCTGTATTTTTTGTCATCTGAAAAAGAGATAACCCTTTACCAAACAACAAAATTTTAGGATTTTGTCTAAATTGAAAGCATTTGCAGACGACAAAAAATAAATTTGACTCGAAAATTAAAATTTCTCTTTGGTAAGGTTAAAATAAATGTGGGAAAAGGAGAAAATGCTGGTTACCAGCATTTTCTCCTTTTCCTACAATTTTTTGAAAAGCTTTCTTTTTCAGGGTTGTTGAAACTCAGGATTGTGTGGTAAAGAGTTAACAGAGATACATTTACTTGGATACTGGAACTCAATTATCTTATGTACAAACAATCAAGATATTTCTGTATTATATTTTCATGTTTGTTTATATTTCAGGTCTTTATCCTTGGAATCACCAACAGCTGAGAGAAGGAATAAACCTAAAGTTGATATCTTTGGCAGTAGAAAGGAAAAAGAGGTTGATTTTGAAGTAGATGACACTGAAAGAGACAAAAGGTTTTCCTCAGCTAGAAATAGGAGACAGTCCCCCACCAGCAGACTGGGCCAGCAACCTGGGAAAACAGCACAAGAAAAACAGACACGGTTCACAAAACAGACCGACAGGCGGACGCCTACTAGATTGTCGGACAGGCGTACTCCACCCATTAAAGGTAGCATGCCAATGAACTTAGCTAATTTTAACACATTAGGACCTCATGACAGCTGTTTTTTTCTTGTAGCAAGAAAATATTGTAGCAGAAGGAGACATTGCTCATGATAAGAGATTTTGCTATTTGGCAGGGTGATTTTACATAATATATTCATTAATCAAACCATAATTCATATGAGCAGTGCTCTAGCAAAAGGAGGCCTTAACCGTTTACCAGACGACAAAATCATAGCCTTGTCTAAATTGAAAGCATTTGCAGCGGACAATTTCAATGTGGCTCAAATGGAGCAACTTTCCTTTGATAGGGTAGAAAACATTGTGGGAAAAGGAGAAAATGCTGGTTACCAGCATTTTCTCCTTTTCCCACAATGTTTTCAAAAGGCTTCTTTCCCAGGGGCGTCAAAAGGCGTCATTGCGCAGTAAAGGGTTAATGTATCTCCGTGATGTATTATACCAAGCAATCCATCACATAGTTATTGATCCATAAAATCCATTTTGTCCAACAATTGACTGAATCCTGAGGTAGAAGGGTCCTTGGACATGCAGAAAATTTACAGCAAGCAAAAAGCACCGTGCCAGGTCAGCCTGCATGGGCTGACCGGGCTAGATACCGTTTTGTAGATGCGTTAAGCTACCTTTTCACAGAGCATGGCTTATATTCATTGAACACTGATGTTTTTGAAGCTGTCCGTTACAAATGGTTTCTTGAGGTACTAACACCTTCATATAACAAACAAGCAGTTAACCCTTATCCTGCTAAATAACTTAAATAAAAGTTTCAAGCTGATAGTAAAAACTGGAGTAATATTATTTGAAACTTAGGTTTTGGAGAAAAATATTTCCTTATCAGACAGTGTAGATCCAAGATCAGACTGCATGTTCTGTGCAGTCTGATCTTGATCTACACTGTCCTCAAAAGGTCAGCAAGTCAGTTAGCAGCTTAAGGGTTAAGGAATAAATAAGAAGTTGTTGTTTGAGGTAGCTGAGTTGTTTAGTGTGAGTAGATTTATCCTTCTTTTTCACATCTGGGAACTGAAATGCATGGGGATTGTTAAGACAGACTATTTGCTTGACTCTTAACCAGATAACAAAATTTTAGACTTTCCCAAATAGAACACATTTGTGGATGACAAGTGAAATGTGGCTTCATTGATAAGATTTATCTTTCAAAGGGTAGAAAATATTGTGGGAAAAGGAGAAAATGCTGGTGACCAGCATTTTCTTCTTTTCCATGATGTTTTCAACAGCCTTCTACATCTGAGTCATAAAAATACAGAATCGTTTAGTAAAGGGTTAACAGAGGTCACCATGTTTATGTTTGTATAATTACATAAGCAGTATATTTGAGCCACACTCTGGCAAAATGGAGCTTAATGCATCACCGTTAAGCATTATACCAACCAAGTCATCATAACTATGAATCCATAAAAGCCACTTATTATAACAATGGACTTAATCATGAGATAAACTGGTCCTTGAACATACAAAAAATTGACCAATAGCAAAAAGCTTCGGCCCAGGTAAGCCTGCGCAAACTGGGCAGGCTGACCTGGCTTGATACTTTTCGCAGATGCATGAAGTCCCCTTTTCACAGAGAATTGCTCATTTGTATATTACAGATGAGCAAGCTGAAAAAAGTAAAACAAAGAAGGATGTTGGATTGTTTGACTTTCTACACGACGAGACCAAACCTCAAGCCGACAAGGAAAAACCCAAACCTCGACTCAGGAAGGACAGACCAGTGGAGAGAGAATCGTCCCTCAAAAAGTCTGTGTCCCATGATTCAATCACTGATGAACTGATGGCAGGTAAAAGCACAATGTGATTCTGATGTTTATGGATGCAGATTTCAATGCTTTGAGAAAAAGAGAGAAAAAAAAAAAACATGATGTGATACATCATATAGCTGAAAAAAATACATGTTTTAAATCTGGAACTTGAATTTTTATGGCCAACATTCAGTAAAAAGGTATGGCTAAAGAAACCAGCTAGCCAACAAGACAACTTTGTCTGTCGTACACACTCACTGATCATAGATATTGGCATCTGGACGTATATGAACATGTCAGCTGTTGCCATGATATGAATGAAATAATGTTGAAAGCAGTGTAAAACACTATTCAATCAATCAGGTATAACCATCGAAGCAATGCATAAAGGGAGGTAATGAGGTGGACAATAATTATTGATGATATGGCCTGCAACATGCAAAATGAGACTTCGGACACTTGTGTAAAGTGTCATCCCAGATTAGCCTGCGCAGTCCACACAGGCTAATCAGAGACAGCACTTTACAACTACATAAGATTTTTTCATACAGTAGACTTTCGTGAAACAGAAAATTGCACAAAAACGGGAATTGTCATCTCGGATTTGTCACAGACTGCACAGGCTGATCTGGGACAACACACTTTTACGCATATGTCCTTTTCGCATGTTGCATGCCATATGCAAAATGACTCACTACCTTGTTCAATAAATTTGCAACAGACAACTTTCAAAACATCCAGTTTAACCCTTAACCACTTAATTCTGAGTTTTGATGACCCTTGGAGGGAAGGATTTTGAAAATAGGTAACCACCATTTTCTCTTTTTCCCACAATGTTTTCTACCTGTTTAAAGACACATACTGTCATTTGAAAAAAATTGTCAGCAGTAATCTTCTATAGTATAGAGAAGTAAAAACTTTGTCTGTTTGGTAAAGTGTTAAATAGGATTAATCAACATAATATTAAGTTTCTACTAGATATATAATTTTGTGTGAAAAAAGTGTGGCAAAAAGAAAAAAATGCTTGGTATTAGCAGTTTATCAATTACATGTATAGGTAGCAACAGTGCTTTCAGAAATTGTCAACTGCAAGGACCATTCTTCCTTAGGGTTCAGCCAGTCAAAAGACAAAATGGATTTTATGAATCCATACTTAGGTAATAACTTGCTTGCTATAATGCATGACAGAGATGATTTAAACCCTTTGGCCAGAGCACCAATGAAATGTGTTTCCATGTCTATTACAGAAGGTGATCACCCAAGTATGTTAGAGAAATCTACCACCGACACAGAGAGAAATATTCCTGTGGATCAGAGCTCTGTCTGTGCTGAGCTAGAGAATGACCCAAACAGACAGAGGGAGAGGGAGAAAGAGAGGGCTGTTAGAACAGCAAGGTAAATCATCTTTTACCCTGTAGCAAAAAATTCCAAGGTTTAATGACCTTGTTGGAGAATGCTTTTGAAAACATGCTGGGAAAAGGAGAAAATGCTGGTAATCAGCATTTTCTCCATTCCCCACAATGTTTTCATCCCATTCAAAGACAAACACCATTGTTTAAGCCAAGTTTAATTTCTCGTCTGCAAATGCTTTCAGTTTGGTCCAGTCTAAAATGTTGTTTGGTACACTTTTGACTGCCTGTCATAACTGTAGTTGGTCTTGGAGGCAGTGTAGATCAAGAAGATCAGACAGCACTTATTAGGAAAGTAAATTGAGTTACACAATGTACCTGAGGGGTCCACATGTGTATTATAGCTGCATCATGTTCATTTCCAAATGACTATAGCCATATTTGACTGGTCAACTGTTGTGAAGCACGAAAATGAATGTTAGGCTCCGCCTACCTCCAAGGTGCCCTTTTGTGGTGCACAAAGGTCATGACGATTTGAGAGCATAAAGTTTGTACTTCATGAAAGTTTACGAAACTCTGAAATAACCAGTCGAATACAGAAAGGCGCAACACAAAAAACGGCAGTTAACAGTCGAGTACGGATAATCACAGTGGTGCAGTCTAGATTAACCCTTTAACACACAACAAAATTTTAAACAGATCCAAAATGAAAGTGTTTGCAGACGACAAATTATATGTGTCTCAAATGATTTGATTTGTTTCTGAAATGTTAGAATACATTTTGGGAAAAGGAGAAAATGCTGGTTACCAGCATTTTCTCCTTTTTCCCACAATGTTTTCAAACATCTAATTTCCCAGGGTTGTTAAAACTTGGGACTGTGTGGTAATGGGATAAAAGAAAAATTCCAAACAATTAAGTATGCTTTTGGCTTTATCTTTCAACTAACCGAATATCCATGCAACAACACCTATGTGATATTTATTTGTAATATACCACAGATATTTATAGAACATGAATGAATTTTCTGCAGGTAAAGGTCACGTTTTATGATGTCAACATCATTCATGTCATTGTTATTACAGCCAACCCATATCAGACTAAATTGAATAGAAATATTTCCCTTGAAATAATGCACATATTTTAACATGTTTTTCCATGATGAGTAAATATCAGACGTTGAAAGATAAATAGAATACATATAGAGTGTTGTCCTACCGAGGTATATCAAAAATATCTAACTCGGTTGTGAGAATTGATAATTGTCTTATCAAGGCTCGACAATTATCAATTCTTCCAACCTCATTAGATATTTTTGATATACAACAACACCATGTACGTATTCTGTATTTCATCAGTTCTAGTAAACAGAGAAGTGATAGAAGAGAAGCTGATGACATCATCAACAAGGTAATTGATGCTCAGACAGATCCTAAACAGTTTAAGGAGAGGCCACCAAGTGCAAAGTAAGTCACAGGTTCTTTTTTAATCCTTTACCAGACAACAAAATTTTAGCCTTGTCCAAATTGAAAGCATTTGCAGACGACAATTTCACTGTGGCTGAAATGGTGCAATTTTTGTTTGATAGGGTAGAAAACATTGTGGGAAAAGGAGAAAATGCTGGTTACCAGCATTTTCTCCTTTTCCCACAATGTTTTCAAAAGGCTTCTTTCGCAGGGGCGTCAAAAGGCAGCATTGTGCGGTAAAGGGTTAACCCTTTGCCACACAATCCCGACTTTTAACGACCCTGAGGAAGAAGGCTTTTAAAAACATTGTGGGAAAAGGTAACCAGCATTTTCTCCTTTTCCTACAATGTTTTCTACCCTAAAAGGGGCAGAAATCATCATTTCAGCAACATTTGATATGTCACCTGCAAATGCTTTGAATTTGGTCCAGTCTAAAAATTTGTCATTTGGTAAAGAGTTAACTCTATACCACACAACAAAATTTTAGACTTGTCCAAATTGATAGCATTTACAGACGACAAATTAAAGGTTTCCAGCATTTTCTCCTTTTCTCCCACAATGTTGTCAAAAGCTTGTTTTTCTTAGGGTTGTTAAAAGTTGGGATTGTGTGGTAAATGGCTAAGTAGCAATGTCTAGGTCCTTTTCTCAAACATTATTGCATATCATCTGTCAAACTTGTATTTAGAGACTGCCTATTAGAAGTGTGAAAGTGTGTTCCTACAGCAAGTGGTCTTCTTATGCAAGCTTTTGAGAAAATTCAACTCTTTGCTGTAGGAATCCGAGCTTTACGACCCTGATTGAAAGGGCTTTTGATAACATATGGGAAAAGGAGAAGATGCTGGTAACCAGCATTTTCTCCTTTTCCCTTAACTTGCTCTGCTTTTTCTAGAGCCATCAGCTTTCTTGAGCCATCCATTTTGTATGACCTATTCCATCACGTATGGCTTTTAATTTATCTGCAAATACTTTCAAATGAGACAAATTTAAAATTTTGCCCTGTGGTAAAGTATTAAGTCTAATCACACCAGGATCCCAAGTTTTTTCAGCCCTGATTGAAAGGGTTTTTAGTAAACTTGTGGAAAATAAGAAAATACTGGTGGTAGCCAGGTTCAATTTTTGAGTCATATTTATTTTGTGGGCTGCAAATGCTTTCAAATTGGACAAGTTTTAGATTTTATCCTGTAGTAAAAGGTTTAATACAGGTAGTCTCTAAAGCAGGTTGGACTGTGTAGCTCTACTTGTTAATTCAGTCTTAAATAATTTTTAGCTGATGGCAGTTCTTACAGAAAGAGTTGAGGTACTGTCACGGCCCTGTCGCTATGCATAAACTTGACATTTACAGATATCTCCATCATTACTGGAGATATTTACTTCAAGTTGGGCTAGTTGTTGACTGTCAAAAGGGAAACCCACACTAGACGGGTGGGTAACTGTCAAACTATTTTTGACCCAGCCCTTTTTCAACTTGATAGTTTTACTTAACAAACAGCTAAAGTCAAATATTGACACCAACATGCAGTGCTTTTGTTGTGTGTCTTCAGTGGGCAAAAGATAGAAAAACTGTAGAAAAAATGAATTACCTTATACAACCTGTGTATTTGTCTGAACATCTCTTTGGTCTGCACATTTCATATCTCACTTGTTCACATTTTTTTATAAAATTTTTACTGTATTTCATCATTTTTTGTTTCAGGAGTAGTGACAAAATCCACAAACCTAAACCCAGACATTCCTTACCTGGTTCTGTGGCATCTGATACTTCAGTGGATGCTTTTAACTCAACAGTTTCAATAAGACAGGCTATCTTTGATGAGTGGAGGAAAGCAAAGGAAGTTGAGACAAGAAAGAAAATGGCAGAACAGAAAAAACTTGAAGATGAGAAAGCAAAGAAGAAGAAAAAGGTTTTGACAAGTTCTTTTTTTTTTTTTTTTTTTCTTCTTAACCATTACCAAAAGATCTCGTCTTTTTACGTTTTTGATGAAGAAGGCTATTGAAAGCCAGTTTGGAAAAAGGAGAAGATGTTTGTATTGAGCATTCTTTCAAAATACATTCCATTATTTGATGTACATTTAACTTTTAGACTGCAAATGCTTTCAGTTTGAGCATTTCTAAAATTATGATGTCTTGTAAATACTGAACTACTTATGATTTATTACTAAAAGCTAGTCACAAATCTAAGAGCATTTTCTCCTAATCCAACAATGTTTTCTACCCTGTTGACCCTTTACCAAACAGTCCTCAGTTTTAACAACTTTGAAAAACAAGGCTTTGGAAAACATTGTGTGAAAATGAGAAAATGTTGGTAACCAGCATTTTCTCCTTCTCCGGACAATATTTTCTTCCCTTTTAAAAACAGTTTGCATCATTTAAATCACACTTGATTTGTCGTCTGCAAATGCTTTGGATTTGGACCAATCCAAAATTTTGTTGAGCAATGAAGAGTTAAAAAACAGATCCCATAATATAAAACTATATATATATTAACCCTTAAAGTGCCTTTTGCGACTATAGTTGCATTTGCGGCCAGTGTAGATCAAGATCAGGCCACACAAAACAGGCAGCCTGATCTTTGATCTACACTGTCCGCTTTGCTGGATTATTGTAGACAAAAGCAACTATGAAATTGCAATTATTTGGGTCATATTTCTAGGATGAAAATGTCTGATAGGTTTATTTCGTGCTCTAAGGGTTAAATTTTGTTGTCTGTAAGTGCTTCCAGAATTGGACGAGTCTTAGATTTTATTATCATGTATGAAGTCAGTAAGTATCTACTTGAATATACAGAGGAATCCGCTTATTAGCAATACCCATTTGTCAGAAGAAAAATTGCTATTAAGCGATCATTGCTATTATCCGCAATTTCATTTGAGGCATGAACTTGCACGAGAGTGGGGACTAAGAAGTCGACGCTAAACTGAAAGTAGACTATTTCCCTCCGCAATCGATTGCTAGTTATAAATTTGTAATCCAATATTAATAAAGTGATTAGAAAATGTTGTCTTTGTAGTTATTAGTTTATTGAATTACCTCTCGCATTAGTATCCGAAGAGCCGTAGAGATAAGTTGACCTGTTTTCCTACATTGTTTACCTATTCACTCATGCTACACATGGCATATGTACATGTACATATTATGCATTAGGTTTATTGTACGGCTTATTTTGCCCTTCCGAACGAAATCGAATGTGCCTTGTTTGACCTTTTTGTTTGTCACAGTCAATCAGCAGGATCAAAGGCAAGTTGGCAAAAAAAGTCTTCAAAGAAATCAATTAAAGTGTTTTAATTGGTTAAAGAATGTTGACTGGTGACTTGATGCGAGACATTATAAACAATATGGCCATAAAGAGTCATAGGTTTAACTTTGTAAAATGAAGGCATGAAAATCATGCTGAAGAAATAAAAATGGTTTTAAATCAAAATGGAAACTAGATTAAGCTTAAAAAGCAAAGTCCAAGTCTATATAGTAGGTCATTTATTCCAGTTTTATCAACACATCAGGAGAACATTTACTCTCGCGTAGGTGCAAAAATGACATCGCGTCGACACGTATGTGTGTATTTACTGGACACGCGAGTCTGCACCTGCAAAATAAAGCGAACTTTTAGTTAATTTTCAGAAATTTCATTGATTCTTTTCTTGAAATTATGTCATAATATTTCTAACAAACGACAAAATATGTTGATAGTGCAAATATTTTGTTGCCATTATCCAAAAATTTCTTTTAACGGTATTTCGTTTATCCGAGAAAATTTACATAGATTAAAGAGGAAATGGTTTTGTGCTGGGCAAAAAGTTGCTAATATCCGAAAATCCCTATAATCCGAGTTGCTAATAAGTGGATTCCACTGTAGTGCTATACCAGACCTCCTTGTTTTACAAACCAGCATTTTCTCCTTTTTATACTTTTTTTTTTCATCAGAAACAAATTGTGGCCTTTATGTCTTCCATATTTAATATGTCATTTGCATTTGCCCTTAATTTTGATTAATTTAAAAATGTTATTGACTGGTAAAGAGCTGATGTTCTTCTATGTTTAGGAAGAGCAAGATAAAAAACTGGAATCCCAAGCATCTTACTCAGCATGGATGAAACAAAAGGAAGAAACATTTGTGAGAGAGAAAAAACAGAAGAAAAGGGAGGAGGAAAAGAAAGAAAAGATGAAGGATCAGGAAAAAAGAGAAAAGGAAAAAGATGCTTTAGTTGTAAGTATTATATTTTTAGCTCACCTGCTTCAGAATAAAACACCTAGGTATTGCCACAACCCAGATGCCATCTATGTTGTCTGCAAAATAATTCCAAGAAACTTGGACATTTTCTCATATCTGCGTTATAACCATATTATGATCACATTAAGTCTTTACAAAATGACAAAATCGTGTACTTGTCCAAATCGTCTGCAGACAACAATTAAATATGGCTCAGATAGGGAAGTTGTCTTTGAAAGGGTAGAAAACATTTTTGGAAAAAGAGGAAATGCTAATTACCAGCATTTTCTTCTTTTGTCCAAAATGTTTTCCAAAGCATTCTTCCAGAAGGTGGTTAAAATTCGGAATGGTGTGGTAAAGGTTAGAAGTAGAACTAGTTGTTTCAAAAGGGCAGGTGCCCATCAAAATATTTTTTACACAGAGCTCTTTGTCCTCTTTTTTACTTAGAATTTTCACCGAAAAAGCAACTTAAGCTGAGTGTTAGCACTTGCATACAGTGCTCTTGTTATGTTTATTTCTGTTTTTAACCCTTTACCAAACAATCCCGGGTTTTCACGGCCCTGGGAAAGAAGGCTTTTGAAAACATTGTGGGAAAAGGAGAAAATGCTGGTAACCAGCATTTTCTCCTTTTCCCCACAATGTTTTCTACCCTGTCAGAGAGCTTAAGCTCATTAGTACCAATTTCGAATTTGTTGTCTGCAGATGTTTTGAATATGAAAGAGTATAAAATTTGTCATTTGGGAAAGGATTATGACTTATTGTGCTCATTAGATGAAAGAAATTTGTTTCAGTTGGGTTAAATAAAACACCAAAATATTTATTTAGGAGATTTGTTGGCTAGAATATCTATCAAAGTATCGGATAGTTCAATAGTGTGTTACTTGGATTTTAATGTTATTTCAGTCATGTCACCGTGAGAGTTTATTAACAAGACCCTGAAAGATATGGGGGATTGAGAGTCCTTGATCAGACTGTCTGTCTGTTCAGTGAGGTCATGATCTATATGTACACGGTTTACTCTATTCTTCTTGCAGAATCATCTGCAATTATGCCGTACAAAACAAAGGCTTCATTTGAAAATCAAGTAGACATGGTATCTTCTAAAATGTGTTTCTTGAATTATTACTATGTTTATGTTGATGACATCCTCCACCTCAACCCTATCTAAAAACACAAATTTTACTCTGTGGAACACATATTCTAGATCAGTTGAAATGGCACAGTTATCTGATAGGGTATAAAACATCATTGGAAAAGTTTAGCCTTTTACCACACAATTCAGAGTTTTAATGACCCTGAGAAAGAAGGCTTTTGAAAGCATTATGGGAAAAAGAGAAAATGCTGGTAACCAGCAATTTGTCCTTTTCCCACAATATTTTCTACTTATTCTGAGATACATGTAAATACTATCATTTTGCAAACATCTGATTTGTCATCTGTAAATTCCTACAATATGGATAATTCTAGGATTTTGCTGGGTGGCAAAGTGTTAACCCTTTACCACACAATCCCGACTTTAATGACCCTGAGGAAGGAGCCTTTTGAAAACATTGTGGAAAAAAGAGAAAATGCTGGTAACCAGCATTTTCTCCTTTTCCCACAGTGTTTTCTACCCTATCAAAGACAAATCACATCATTTTGAGTCACGTTGAAATCGTCGTCTGCAAATGCTTTCAGTTTGGATGGGTCTAAAACTTTGTTGTGTGGTAAAGAGTTAAATTGTCTGTTACAAGCAATTTCTCTTTCACCCTTAATGCTTTCAGTGCATTCTTCTTCAGGGATCGTAAAAATATTGTGATGTGTGGTAAAGAAATCATTTGTCATTTGATACTCAGTCTGAACATACATGTATATTAATTCTTGCAGACAATCTTGTTGATACTTTGACAGACAACTTGAAAAAAGCTATTTTGGCAGTTTCTCCTTTTGCAAGCAGTTTTGCAAAATAAGAAAACGCTTCTATTCTCACAATACCTTAATGACGTATTTGTTTGTGTATTTATGTTTTTTCAGTCGATAGTTAGTGATTGATTGGTCTACTTTATGGTACTAGTGTCTTTGTTTTTATATTATATTATCATCTATCTGTCTGCAGAACTTCAAGAAATGGAAGGAAAGAAAGGATGAATTGCTTGTAGAGGAACACAAAAAGAAAGTTGAAGAAAAACACAGAAAACTACAAGAAACAAGATCACTGAAAAAAGAAAAAGAGAAAGACAATGAAAGAGCATTTGTAAGATGGTATGAAATGTTTTTTTCTCAAGCACACTACCAAATGCAGACAATTATTTTTTATCTGCAAGAGACAACTACTTAGAATCATTACGGCTAAAAGAGCATGTAACAAACAATATCTGACTTTGCCATATTTTTTTTTCACATTTCAAAACAAGACAAGAATATTTTCTAAGTTGTGTACTGTAAATCGCAGTATTTGCAATATATCTAGGGTCCATATTCACCAACATGAACGTTCTTTGTCTTGTTCTCCAGAATTTTCTACATCTGAAAGTAACACAACACCTTATTGGCTAAACCATTTGGAGTTGTGTCACTTTCAAATGTAGAAAATCTTGGGGAATATGACTAAGAATATTCTTAAGAATGGTTGGTGAATATGGATCCAGGTGTGTTTGACCTAATGGAAATGGAAAATCAAGGAATTAACAGTCCAATGAAGCAGCTGAATTTAGAAAATTATCATTTCATACCAACTGTATTACACAAAACTACAATATAGTGTAAATTTTAGATTCTACTGCTGACAGGATAAGTATGTTTAGGGCAAAGCAGAGCATCATTTTTTCCTTTTTCCACAGTTTTTTTGAAGACCTCTTTCTCAGGGTTGTTAAACATAAACATAGGATTTTTTGGGTTAAGCATACCAATTAATGTGTTTATTGGAAAAAAGCCACACTGTCAGTGCTGCCTGATGATGATCTGTACTGTCCACAAAAGCACAAGAAGGTGTCTGTAGCTGTGATAGTATTAAATTACTTTTATAGGAAGGAAAAGAAGGACAAGGTTTTGGAAGAGAATGACAAGAAAAAGAAGGAAGAAGAGAGAAACAAGAAACAGACTGAAGAGCAAGAACAGAGGCAAAAAGAACTAAAAGCAATGGATGAATACAATGAATGGATGAAAAACAAGGTAAGTAGTTTCAACGCATAGTGGCACTGAAAATGTCATAAAATTGATATATGCTCTGCGATGGGAACAAAAATTTGGTCCATTTTACGTGCATAGGTTTTTATGTGTTATGTCGTAAGTGTTCATACAACTGTGTTTTTATTTGCTCATCTGAGTTTGAATTGCTTATAAGGAACTACAATGATTAAATGTTGTCAGTTAGTCTGTCCACAATTACATTCATTACCTCCTCTCAGGGCCTAATTGATCAAACAGAAAATATTAAGGTACAACCGTGATAGTATGGATGACAAAGATTAATTAAATATTTACCACATGATCCAGAGTTTAAATGACTCTTATTAAGAAGTCTTTTGAAAACATTGTGGGAAAAGGAGAAAATGCTGGTAACCAGTATTTTCTCCTTTTCTCACAATGTTTTCTAACCTATGAGAGAACTTAAGTTCATTTGTGTGAATTTTGAATTTGTCATTTGCAGTTGTTTTGAATTTGAGAGAGTCTAAAATTTATTGTGTGGGAAAGGATAAAATCAGTTTGGTCATGGCCAAATCTTTGATATTTTGTTTGGAGCAGGAGATAGTGGCCAAGTAAAAACTGACTGATCTTTGTTCCAAAGGTCAAAGATGGCCCACTTTGGGGGTCATGATGTCAAAGAAAGAGTCATATTAGGAGAGTTTTGAAATTAAAAAAAAAAAAATCTTCTTGTCCACACCCCAAAGGCCTATGCTAATGTTTGTGCATGACGTCATCTATTGGGTTAAAGGCTTGCTTTGCCCTGGAGTCAGGATTTGATGCAACCTGAAGCTCATATGTTTTACCTCGAATTCTTCAGAAAAGCCTTGTCTAACAACAGAAGGTTCAGAGTTGATAATCTGTTTATTGCCTTATTGGATAGTCTGCTATCTAAATTATTCAAAATGCGTCTCTGGATTCAAAGTTGACCGTGCTCTTGGATAATGTTTTACAGCTTTGTACAAGAAGAATGTAACAAAAACCTTACTGTCTTTGATTGTAATGCCCGGAGTGTTGATGTTTAGTAGGTCATTTTATGGTGATAGATGATGGTCATTGTTACACATATAAAAATAAATTTGTGTAAACATTGTGTCACAAGGAGATATAGGTGAAATAGAGCAGTGTCTTCTTTGTGACTATGTTTATCTTTTAAATAGGGACGGCAACGGTTAGTAAAATTACTAACTGGTTAACCGTACAATCTTTCGATCGGTTAACCGGTTAACCGAACGACCATGTAAAAAAAAATTGAGATGAAGGTACCTGCCATATTTGCTCGAGATGTCAACATTGATAACCGGTGCATAAGAAATGCATACCCGTAACGTTTACTTTTTCTGTACTTTGGCGCAGAAGGCGGCCAATCTATCGACGATCTCCCTCACGGCAATATAATCAATTTTCCATAATGTTTTCTTCAGAGTACTAGAAATTATCAGGCTATTCACAACTTCTCATAATCAATTAACTGGATCATGCAGATGACGCTATGGTTATCGTCAAACGAAAAGGCCATCGCTAAGTGAATCGGGTGTTAACCTTCTCCCAAACGACAAATATTAGTTTTAGACCCTTCCAAATTCGAAGCCTCTGTCGAAAACAATTTTATTTGTTACTGATACAAATGATTCTTACTTCTTTAAAAAGGTAGAAAACATTGTGGGAAAAGAAGAAATTACTCGTTATGAGCAATTTCTCCTTTTGTCGCAATGTTTTCATAGATTTTCAACCTCAAGGTCGTGAGAACAAGGGATAGTCTGGGAAAGGGTTAAGATAACTGGTATATGGACGAAAACTGCTAAATAAATTACCAACAACACAAACATAACCCTTATTATTTTGATTTTAATTATTATTATTATTATTTTTTTTTTATTTAAACTTATAGTCTATATATGGAAACTGAACATAAATAATAATATTCGAAACTTACAGGAAAAATTCATTTCAAGCAGTCACTGATTTGTCCTTTACCGATAAACCCCTATTTTTGCGACCTTGAATGAAAAGCTTTCGAAAGCATTGTGAGAAAGGGATCAAACGCTCGTAACGAGCATTTCTTCCATTTTTTACAATGTTTTCTTTGGTGTATTGACAAAGAGTGTCATAGAGGACTGGTTTTCCTTTTCTCTCTGTCCTGTTTCATGAGGTGGGTGCTTCCCCTTCAAGTGGTTGCGCATGTTTGACGTACCACCTGTCATCTTCAATTCTTGACTGCACAAAGTGCATTTTACAGTGTTCCCGTCGTTGTTTCGCTTGAAATACTTCCAAACGGCTGATGTAGGTGGAGGCATGTTGTTTGTTTTCGAGATTTGTGCTTAAGATTAACGTCTAAAGGTATATTTCGATTATCAAGGATACTTATCAAACTGATAATGAACGAAGAGTAATCGCTGTGCGTTTTTGACCGGAGGTCGATTAACTTGTTAATTTTAATCCGTCTTATGCTGATTGGTCAATCAATGCACATATTTGAATGGGGGCGGGCACTTAATGAAATAATCCAAACAAATCAAATCAATAAACTGTAGAAGCGAGTGCCTTTGATTAGAGGAGGACACCTGTTTTTGACTGTTTATTATCGGAGACAGGAGACCAATTAGCGGATTAACAATGTTTATAGCACAGACATGTCAAACTGTGTATCACACCTTCGCCGCGTCTTGGCGACATAGATGCGCGTATAGTGCAGTTATGGTTTTCAGAACCGGCAAAGTTAATTTTGTAGACGTTTTTCTTCACTATTTTGGTACATTTTTGGTAATTTATATTTCTGGTTAACCGGTTTCGGATTTCCTAACTGGTTAATCGGTCATTTGATCGGTTAACCGGTTAACCGTTGCCATCCCTACTTTTAAAGTAGTTTGCTGTAAGGTATTAAGAGTATTCCCAGACTTTTTTCCTCATCCATTTGCCAGGTTACATTGATATGAGTGGTACTCTGACAAAAGGGGGTTTAATGCATCTCCGTGGTGCATTATACCAAGCAAAGCATCACATAATTATGGATCCATAAAATCAGTTTTGTCCAACAACCAACTGAATCCTTAGGTTGAATGGTCCTTTGACATGTAGAAAATTGACTGCAAACAAAATCTTTTAACCCAGGTCAGCCTGGGCAAACTGTGCAGGCTGACTTTGGTTGAGTACTTTTTGTATATGCATGAAACCCCCATTTCACAGAGTATGGCTTTTTGGATATCTTTTATCAGACTAATGTTTCATTCAGAGCTTTTCAGATTTTTTCTTTACTAATAGCATTCATGCCTAGATCAAAATCAATTGTTGCAATAGCTTATTCATCAATTTTGTATGTTGACATATTTAGCAAAGCATAGGTTTCTGCATTCTATGACACCTATTATTCAGGAAAAGCAGCAACTGAAAGAGTCAATGATGAAAAAAAAGAAGCAGAGTGAATTTTATGAGGAATACAGACCTGCTTGGAGTCCTGCCAGTAAATTAATTCCATGTGGACGATAGCAGCTTATGTCATCATTATCATCATAAAGTAGGTCACAAACACTGACTGACCTACTGACCTAGTTTAGCTACTTAATATGTGTGTAGTTACCTTAAACTAATTACTGGAAACAAAGCCATGGGTCAGATAATGAGTAATTTTTCGCAAAAGATAGTTTTCTCTCCTTATTTTTAGCTCACCTGGGCACAACGTGCTCAAGGTGAGCTATTGTGATCACCCATGTCTGGCGTCCGTCAACAATTTCTTTAAACATCTTCTTCTTAACCACTGGGCCAATCTTGATGAAACTTGGCAGAGATGTACCTTGGGTGAAGCTCTACCAAAATTGTTCAAAGAATTGAATTCCACACTTAACTCTGGTTGCGGTGGCAACAAAAAGGAAAAAAATGCAAAATCTTTGAAAATCTCCTTCTCTGAAACTAGAAGGCGCAGAGCTTTGATATTTGTTATGTAGCATCTCCTAGTGGACCTCTACCAAGTTTGTTCATATGATGCCCCTGGGGTCAAAACTGGCCCCACCCCGGGAGTCACAAGTTCGAACATAGGAACAAAGAAGGAAAACTTTAAAAACCTTCTTCTCTAAAGCAGGAAGGCGTGGAGCTTTGATATTTGGTATGTAGCATCTCCTAGTGGACCTCTACCAAGTTTGTTCATATGATGCCCCTGGGGTCAAAACTGGCCCTGCCCCGGGTGGTCACAAGTCCGAACATAGGAACAAAGAAGGAAAACTTTAAAAATCTTCTTCTCTGAAATTGGAAGGCGTAGAGCTTTGATATTTGGTATGTAGTATCTCCTAGTAGACCTCTACCAAGCTTGTTCATATGATGCTGCTAGGGTCAAAACTGGCCCTGCCCCAAGGGTCACAAGTTATTATTCAGTTGATTTGAAAATTGGTTAAAATGTTTCTTATGATAAAGTCCAAGACCAGTTCAAATTTGGGTCACCTGGGGTCATAATCTAGGTCACTGGGTGAGATTAAAGAAATACCTTTAGGGCACTCTAGAGGCCACAATTTTTTGCTCAGTTGACTTGAAAATTGGTCAGAATGTTTGTCTTTGTGAAATATGAGTTGGGTCACCTGGAGTCATAAACTAGGTCACTTGGTCAGATTAAAGAAATACCTTTAAGGCACCCTACTCAGGTGAGCGATCCAGGCCCTCTTGTTTTTTATTTTAATCATTGTCCCAATAATTGCATTTTTGCATTTCTGTATAGTGCATAGACTGAAACTTATGGGGTTATTGTCCATGTGACTATCTTCATAAAGGACTGTAGTCTATACCCCATACCAGCTACTTGAAGAATACTGACAAGATTTCTTTCTTCAATTTTTGAATGATTTTACAGTGGAAATAGAGAAAAGTTAAAGTGACTATCACATCATTAAAAAAAAAACAACTTTATGGTAAGGTTTTATTTTTCTAGCACTGGTGCCTAGAACTGGTGATTGACCAGTATTTATCCATTTATTAGCTCACCTGAGCACAACATGCTCAAGGTGAGCTATTGTGATCGCCGTATGTCCGTCGTCCGTTGTCCGTCAACATTTTCTTTAAACATCTCCTAAACCACTTGGCCAATCTTGATGAAACTTGGCAGGGATGTTCCTTGGGTGAAGCTCTACCAAAGTTGTTCAAAGAATTGAATTCCACCCTTAACTCTGGTTGCGGTGGCAACAAAAAGGAAAAAAATGCAAAATCTTTGAAAATCTCCTTCTCTGAAACTAGAAGGCGCAGAGCTTTGATATTTGGTATGTAGCATCTCCTAGTGGACCTCTACGAAGTGTGTTCATATGATGCTCCTGGGGTCAAAACTGGCCCCGCCCTGGGGCTCACAAGTTCGAAAATAGGAACAAAGAAGGAAAACTTTAAAAACCTTCTTCTCTAAAACTAGAAAGCATAGAGCTTTGATATTTGGTGTGTAGCATCTCCTAGTGGACCTCTACCAAGTTTGTTCATATGATGCCCCTTGGGTCAAAACTGGCTCTGCCCTGGGGGTCACAAGTTCGAACATAGGAACAAAGAGGGAAAACTTTAAAAATCATCTTCTCTGAAACTGGAAGGCGTAGAGCTTTGATATTTGGTATGTAGCATCTCCTAGTAGACCTCTACCAAGTTATAACATAGGAACAAAAAAGGAAAACTTTATATTTCTTTTTCTCTTAAACGGGAAGGTGTAGAGCTTTGATATTTGGAATGTAGCATCTCCTAGTGGACCTCTACCAAGTTTGTTCCAAGGATGCTGCTTGGGTCAAAACTGGCCCAGCCCCGGGGGTCACAAGTTGGAACATAGGAACAAAGAAGGAAAACTTTAAAATTCTTCCCTGAAACTGGAAGGCGTAGAGCTTTGATATTTGGTATGTAGTGATTCTCTTCAAAGTTTGTTTGCCCATCTAAGCACAACGAGTTCATTGAGTTCAAAATTGGATCATCTTGGGTTATAAACTAGGTCACTAGGTCAAATTAAAGAAATACCTTGTTGGCACTCTCGAGGTCACATTATTTGCTCAATTGCCTTGAAAATTGGTCAGAAAGTTTGTCTGTATAAAATCTCACATAAGTCTGCATTTGGGTCATAAACTAGGTCACTTGGTCCAATTAAAGAAATACCTTGTTTGCACTCTGGAGGCCATATTTATTGCTCAAATGACCTGAAATTTGGCCAGAATGTTTGTACTGATGAAATATCAGATGAGTTTGGATTTGGGTCACCTGGAACCATAAACTAGGTCACTAGGTCAAATTAAAGAAATACCTTGTGGGCACTCTAGAGGCCACATTATTTGCTCAAATGCCTTGAAAATTGGTCAGAATATTTGTCTTTACAAAATCTCACATGAGTCTGAATTTGGGTCAACTGGGGTCATAAACTAGGTCACTTGGTCAAATTAAAGAAATATCTAGTGGGCATGCTAGAGGCCACATTTATTATTCAGTTGATTTGAAAATTGTTTAAAATGTTTCTTTTGATAAAGTCTAAGACCAGTTCAAATTTGGGTCACCTGGGGTCATAATCTAGGTCACTAGGTGAGATTAAAGAAATACCTTTAGGGCACTCTAGAGGCCACATTTTTTGCTAAGTTGACTTGAAAATTGATCAGAATGTTTGTCTTCGTGAAATAGGAGTTTGAAATTGGGTCACCTGGAGTCATAAACTAGGTCACTTGGTCAAATTAAAGAAATACCTTTAAGGCACTTTACTCAGGTGAGCGATCCAGGGCCATCATGGCCCTCTTGTTTTTACAAGAGTTGGTCATCTAGAAAATTGTAAAATGAACCATTGACAAAAACAAATAATTTTTGTGCTATAAACAGCCTGTTAACTTCTTTTTGAAACCTGATGATAAACTTTGTACAACCTACCTCAATCACTTGGTAACTAGTGGTAGTTTACAACAATGTATTTTTTTGAATATTTCCCGAGTGAACTCTTACTCAGAATATGATCCCATTTCACATGTTGGAGTAATAGTCTGTCTGATTAAGAACATGACAAATGGAGAAACACTGTAGTTTATCAGAAATTCCTCCTTTTGCTCAAATGTATTTTTCTCTCAGATACCTTTTTTCCTCTGTGTTGTAGTCCATGCTTCCTTTTAAACATTCAAAGATTGATTTGACTGCCAACCATAACTTACATTTGCTTTGTAACAGTGTAGATCAAGATCAGCCTGTACAATACATCTAGTCTTATCATGCATCTACACTGTCTGATAGTTACAAGATATTCTTGCAAAAATGATATTAATCTTGCAAAAGCTGAGTTTTTTGCCAGACTAGTCAATATTGAAAGCATCTGCAGATAACTAATCAAATGTGGCTCAGATGATGGGATTTGTCTATGAAAATTTAAAAAAAAAACATTGTGGAAAAAGGAGAAAATGCTGGTAACCAGCATTTGCTCCTTTTCCCACTATGTTTTCTAAAAGCTTCTTTCTCAGGGTCTTTAAAGCACTGGATTGTTTGGAAAAGGACTACAGACTGAAAGTGATATTTAATCTAGTATTTAGTTTAGTATTTAGTGTTCTGTGAGCTGAGGTTTATTTCCAAAGGATTAGAGCTGTCTGTGGATGCTGTAACATTATTTTATTCCTACAGATATTCTTCCATCATTCCATAACTCTACCAGATGAAAAAATTCAAAACCTCTCCAAATTGAAAGCATTCACAGCCTACAAATTAAATGTTTCTCAAGGATAGGATTTGTCTTTGAAAGGGAGGAAAACATTTTGGAAGAGGGAGAAATGCAGGATTCCAACATTTCCTCCTTTTCCTATAATGTTTTCAAAAGCATTTTTCTGCTGCGTATGTTTAACCCTTTACCACACAATGCCGCCTTTTGACGCCCCTGGGTAAGAAACCTTTTGAAAACATTGTGGGAAAAGGAGAAAATGCTGGTAACCAGCATTTTCTCCTTTTCCCACAATGTTTTCTACCCTATCAAAGACAAATTGCACCATTTGAGCCACAAAGAAACTGTCGTCTGCAAATGCTTTTAATTTGGAAAAGGCTAAAATTTTGTCATCGGTAAAGGGTTAAAACAAAAGGTTGGTGACGGGTTAGTAGTGATTTATACTTTGGATATTCATTGTAGAGCTGATTTCTTTTATGTACTTGTATTATCTTTCGTTCTTTACACTTTTCATCTATGCAACATGATTATTACTTTCCATCACTTCATTGCTGTTTCAGAGTTAATCCAAGGTCAGACGGCAAAAAAATCTCAAATCTAAATTCAATTTAGGCCTGCTAATTTTTCTTTAGTTTCTACCCAACTAGCCTATACTTGAAACTGCAACAGTAGGGTATTTCCTACAAGCAGGAAATGTTATTAAACTATTATCTAAGCCACCTGAAACTTTTGTCTATTGATAAAAAGACAAAGTCTTGAATCAGCCTGTATTGCAAGTCATGGTATGTCAAGTTGATATGAGAACTAAGGTCCCATTTTTGATAGCCATTTCCTTTTATATTCTCACTTTGATTCCTACTGAAGCCTTTTTATCTGGATGATATTTTTTGAGGTGGTACAAAAAATAGGTAAATGCCTTTAGAGTGTATAGGCACTTACAACAGTTTTTTGCTATCCCTCTAGAAAGTAAACTTATATCAGAGCCAAATGGTGGTTAGTTCTATTACAAGAATAGAATACAGGGTATATAGTAAATGAAGACCAATTGATTTTACCACTTTTGCTCTGTAGTAGACGACAAGATCGTAAACTTTTCCAAATTGCAAGTGCTTGTTGCTGACCAGGTAAAAGAACCTCAAATGGTCTGATGTGTCTTTGAGAGGGTAGAAACAGTGTGAAAAAAAAGAAGAAAATGATGCGTGCAACAATATCTCCTCTTCCAGCAATGTTTTCAAAAAGTCACCTCCGTCAGTACCATTGAAACAGGGAATTGTTTTGTAAATTGAACAACAATTAACTGTTTCATTCTCAGTTTTGTTTCTGTTGTAGGAGAAACAGATAGAAAGAGAAGCACAGTTGAAGAAGACTCAGAAATTGAAAGAAGAGACAGGAGAGATAGATACCTACCGTCCACCATGGTCTCCTGCAAGCAAAGTTATACCTTACGGTAGATGATACATCGTTCCGCTGGTTGATGAACTCTATTCTCCATATGTGCTATTCAGACATAGCAAGATGTTTTCATGTTTTGTAAAAGAAAAGAAAAGATCCTGTCGTATATTGGATGTTGTCTTGAATTGACAGTCTTTAACTTTCTACAGCAATAGAATCATGGTTGGTTTTAATTGTTTTGCTTCAAATGATTATATTTAACCTTTTTTTTTTTCGGGTGGGGGGAAGATACAGTCATAATACAGATTAACCTTTTACCACACAATCCCATGTTTTAAGGACCCTGGGATAGAATGCTTTTGAAAACATTCTGGGAAAAGAAGAAATGCTAGTAACCAAGTTTTTTCTCCTTTTCCCACAATGTTTTCTACCTTATAAAGAACAATTACTATTATCTGAAAAACATTTGAACCATTGTCTTTAAATTCTTTTAACATGGGTGAGTCTGAAACAATGCTCTGTGGTAAAGGGTCAAAAGATCGTTTGACCATAACTTACAATCCAGTTAAAGATCTGAGATCAGGCTTCACATCTGTCAAGTCTAAAATCTGAAACAAGAATTTAGGAAAAGAATATTTGAGCCATGCTCTGTGAAAAGGGAGTTCAGTGCATCTGTAAAAAGTTTGACCCAGGTTAGCCTGTGCAGTCCGTGCAGGCAGACCTGAATTGAAACTGTTTGCTCTTTGTCAATTTATGCACATGTCAAAGGATCTGTCTGCCTAATAAATCAGTAAATTGTTAGAAAAATTGGATTTGCTGGATCCATAATTATGTGATGACCTGCCTGGTATGATGTATCATGGGGATGCATTAACTCTTTACCAAACGACACAATTTTGGACCAGTACAAATTGAAAGTATTTGCATACGACGAAATCAATGTGACTCAAAAATTTAAATTTGTTTCGGGAAGGGTAGAAAACATTGTGGGAAAAGGAGAAAATGCTGGTTACCAGCATTTTCTCCTTTTCCCACAATGTTTTCAATAGCTTTCTTTCTCAGGGTCATTAAAAGTCGGGATTGTGTGGTAAAGGGTTAAACCCCCTTTCGCCATTGCATGCCTCATGTCCTCTCAATCAGGTATTTTAAAAGATAAACTGTCTGTGATACATGTAGTGTAGGTAATATATTGTCTTCAGTACCTTATTGATTGTACTTATTTTCCTATTTCTTAGGGAGTAACAGAAGCAATGCTTTATTGAATAGGTCCATTTTCCAAAAATCATACCGTTACATAGCCATCTATTTTGTGCACATTCCAAGATACCAGTGTTGACTGTAAACATTAATGAATCGAGTCAAACTAAAACTTATTAACCTTTTACAAAACAGTCCTGTGTTTGTAGAATTCTGCAGAAAGAGGCTTAGGAAAACACTGTAGGAAAAGGAGAAAAATTCTGGATAAGATTTCTTTCTCCTTTTCCCACAATGTTTTCTACCCTTTCAAAGACTAAGCTCATCAATGGAGCCACATGGCATTTGTCATCTTGCAACATATTTAACCTTGACAAGTCTAAAACTGTTTTCATCTGATAAAAAGGCAATAGCCCCACAAAGACAGTTGCTCATAGATACATGTACACTGTACCTGTACATGTATATTGCTGTATTTCTTTTTTAACTCTTTACCAAATGACAAAATTTTAGACTGACCCAAATTGAAAGCAATTGCAGACGACAAAATAAATGCTACTAAAACATTGAAATTTGTTTTGGAAAGGATAGAAAACATTGTGGGAAAAGGAGGAAATGCTGATTACCAGCATTTTCTCCTTTTCCCACAATGTTTTCAAGAGGTTTCTTCCTCAGTGTTGTTAAAAGTTGGAATTGTGTAGTAAAGAGTTAAACACTAAACAGTCTAAGTGTCAAGCACAAGAAATACTTGGAAAATACATGTTAAAAATGTCTTTTTTTTTGGAGGGGGGGGAAGCATTGGAGACTGCTAGAGCAAAATGGAATTGTTGATTTAATTGGGTTGTGAATAAGTAAATTTGTAAATTTTTATCAACATGTACAACATTTTATTTTGTTGTAACTCACTAATTTGTGAAGTGCTAAATATTGGTGTATGCACGAAAAAAAAGTGTAAAAATAACATTAGCTAATTAATCATGCTTCAGTTGTGGTTTTATGTTGTTTTGACAGTTCAACAGTTTTAACTCTTTACCACACAATCACGGGTTTTAACGACCCTGAATTAAAAAACCTTTTGAAAACATTGTCGGAAAAGGAGAAAATGCTGGTAACCAGCATTTTCTCCTTTTCCCACAATGTTTTCTACCCTTCCTAACACAAATTTCAGCTTTTGAGTCAAATTTCATTTTGTTGTCTGCAAATGCTTTCAGTTTGGACAAGTCTTAAATTTCGTTGTGTGGTAAAGGGTCAAGTCAAGAAATCCATTTTTAGTTTCTTCAGAATATTAGTTTGTTTTTTTGTCTTCTATGTATTTATTAGAAATTCCTTCTTAATATGATTGCTGTAGTTAATTTAGCTCTGCAAGTTGGCAGCAGGAAAGCTTATCAACAAATTATGTTATAATCAGGTGTCAGTTTTACAGCTATCAGCGTGTTAAGTGTTAGTTCCAAAATTTATTCCTCCATGCCAAAGAAAAAAATGTTAAAAGTTGTGCAGCCTATTAAAACTTTTTTGTTTAAAAAAACTTAAATAAAAATTTAGTATGTTTAACCCTTTACCAAACGAAAAAATTTTAGACCCGTCCAATTTTAAAGCATTTGCAGACGACAATTTCAATGTGGCTCAAATGATATGATTTTTCTCAGATAGGGTAGAAAACATTGTGGGAAAAGGAGAAAATGCTGGTTACCAGCATTTTCTCCTTTTCCCACAATGTTTTCCCAAGGCTTCTTCCCCAGGGTCGTTAAAAGTCGGGATTGTGTGGTAAAGGGTTAACCCTTTACCAAATAATCTTGTGTTTTCATCCACTGGAAAAAGGCTTTTAAAACACTGTGAGAAAAGAAGAAAACACTGGTAACGAGCATTCTCTCCTTTTCCAGCAATGTTATCTTCCCTTTCAAAGACAGGTAGGATCATTTCTGAAACATCTAATTTGTTATCTACAATACTTCAAATTTAGACAAGTCCAAAATTTTGTCATTTGGTATAGAGTTGATCGTTAGGTAGATCTCTGTCAGACTCTGTAACAGCGTCTTGTAGAATAATATGCCTGTTATGGGTTTGGCTTCTTTTCTCTGCAGAACATTCTTTCACTTATAAACTTTTCAGGAATAAGATGCCTGTGTCTATATTAGTAATACCTGGCTCACTTCTGTAGTTAGCCAGTAGAGCGCTACAAGGCAGTCTATTTAATAAAGAGATATGGGTATGGACTACGAGGAAAAATTCTACACTGTCCCCATAACTGGTTTTGAGCCTTTATGTTCAAAACTTCTTAAACCAAAAATTGAGCCCAGAAGCATTTTCAGTCAAGAATATAAATCGTAACTGCAGATAGAGGCTGCTTTTGTTCAGACTGTTGCAGCAAGGCAGTCAGTGTAGATCATGATCAAACTGCACTTTCCTTGCAGGCTGATCTTGATCTACATTGGCCACATTGGCAACTGTAGGTGTGAAAACAGTCTGGATCAAAGACCATATTGCAGATTTTGTGCAGTCTGATCTTGATCTACACTGGCCATGAAGACAAACTATCTGGATCAAAGACCATATTGCAGATTTTGTGCAGTCTGATCTTGATCTACACTGGCCATGAAGACAAATGTAGTCGTGATGATTAAAGGGTTGTTACCATTCCTAGCTAATTCTGCCCAGGTCGACCTGAGTCGATACATTTCGCAGATGCATTTGCATTATGTCCCCTTTTCACAGAACATGGCTCATTAATGTTTTAGCCAACAGAAATTGCGTTGATTTCTTAACCCTTAACCACACAATCCTGAGTTTTAACTCTTTACCAAACTATACAATTTTTGACTGGACCAAATTGACAGCATTTGCAGACGACAAATTAAATGTATCTGAAAATTTATGCATTGCATATGGTAGAAAACATTGTGGGAAATAGAGAAATACTTGTTACCAGCATTTTCTCTTTTTCTCACAATGTTTTCAAAAGCTTTCTCTTTCAGGGTCGTTAAAAGTTAGGAGTGTGTTGTAAAGGGTTAAGGATCCTGAGAAAGAAAGCTTTGGAAAACAGTGGGAAAATGAGGAAATGCTGATAACCGGCATTTTCTCCTTTTCCCATAGTGGTTTTTACCCAATCAAAGACAGAAACCATCATCTGAGCTACATTTAGGTTGTCGTCTGCAAATACTTCCAATTTGGACAAGTCTAAAATTTTGTCGCCTGATGAAGACTAAGACAACCGTTTAGATTAGTAGTCGAATTTTTCGTTAATGTACTTTATTTTTTTATTGTATGATGATTCAGAATGGTAAATGTAGAAGACGCGATTTCATGTAGTATATGGAATAAAAATCTACCCAACATACATTTTGTACACTTCCCAGTGTTGTTTACCTGCATCCCACTGAACATCATCCAAAGAGCTGAAGTGTACAACAAGACCACCAGTTAATGCCACTGACATTTTCGGCTTTGTCACTGGCAACCAGCATTTTCTGATTTTCCAAAAACATTATCCACCCTTTTAAAGCACAATCGAACCATTTTAGTAGTGTATAGTTTGTGTAAATGCTTTCAATTTGGACAAGTCTATATTCTCTTTTAAAGAGTTAAAAGTTCTAGGTATCATTTTTGGTTAACAACATCCAGTAAGTTACAGGACCAAACAGTTCAAAGGACTTTGACTGATGTGCTTATAAAACAAGGCAATAAACACATAAACTGCGAAGTTTTCGTGGCATCTGATTTAGCAGGTAGGTGCGAAGTAAGTACATGTATACCCACTTTTCTGTGAGTACATTCGTCCGTCATTGAGACTATCCTTCTATGCGCCCATTCATCCGTCGAAACTTTATGTTGACCTTTAATAAGGTTGACGAACTCGTATTGGCTGCATACAGGTGCAGTGATAATACGTGAATATGGGCTCGTATTCACCAACTGCTCTAAACTGCATCCTAAGGATTTTCCCTCATTTGGAAAGTAACGCAATTTCTGATTGGCTAAACTATTTGGTTTAGCCAATCTGAAATTATGTTACTAGCACATGTATTTCTAAATTTGGAAAATACGTGCCCTGGTGTCTTGTATATCTGCACTGAAAGGCTTCTTATACATAGAGATGTGCGTTTAAAATGGCCTGATGAACGGCAAACTGCATTGTTTATCCACCCCTTTATCAGATTAATACTTTGACCGAGTCGCTTGACCACCAAAAGATTGCCCGAGAGAAAAGTAGTAAACTGACCCTGCGCTATCTTATCAATAAAATCTGTGAGCTACGAAATGGGAACATCAGTAGTTGTTTCTGACGTCAACTCTCTCTTTCTCTCTCTCTCTCTCTCTGTAACCACGACATTACGACATTTACACATTGACAATTAAAAGCTGGGTAGCGGTATATGAAATGAGCATTATACAAAACCCTTTACCGAACAATTACGTGTTTTCTCTGCCCTGGGAAAGAAACCTTTTAAAAACATTGTAGGGAAAGGAGAAAATGCTTGTATCCAGCATTTTGTTCTTTTCCAATAATGTAGTCTATCTTTTTAAAATCATACCTACTCAGTCAAGCCAAATTCATTTTGTCTTCTGCAAATGCTTTTATAGTGGACTGGTCTAAAACTGTGTTGTCTGGAAAGAGATAAATCATGGTCAAATGTAGGTGTACCGTGAGAAATAAACAATGACAAATTAAAATGCAAGAGCCTTCGGGTGTTTTTTTCCCGTTACGAATACTTGACGTATGCAGAAACTCTAAAACCCATCAGATCATTAAGATCCCGGATTTTAGTCCAGATTTAGTGATTGATGCTGCTTGTAGAGGCATCCGTAGCCCTATCGTGTATAAAACAGATTGGGAAATAGCTTGGCAACAAAAATCAACATGGAATATTTTTCTATATGTCATTTGTTGGTTTGTGCACTTGGGATTATTCTTATCAGCAACACTACTAAAGGTACTTTGACTAATCTCGTCGGTGAACAGTACGCCATTTTTTCGGCAGTTCGAAACTTCATTGCTTAACCCTTTACCACACAATGCCGCCTTTTGACGCCGCTGGAAAAGAAGCCTTTTGAAAACATCGTGGGAAAAGGAGAAAATGCTGGTAACCAGCATTTTCTCCTTTTCCCACAATGTTTTCTACCCTATCAAAGAGGAATTGCACCATTCGAGCTACATTGAAATTGTTGTCTGCAAATGCTTTCAATTTGGAAGAAGGTAAGCTTTTGTCGCCTGGTAGAGGGTTAATGTTGTTACTTCTACTACAAAATACGAGACATGCTCTGGCAAAACAGGGCTTAATGCGTCTCCGTGATCCATTATACCAAGCAAGACATCACATAATTATGGATCCACGAAATCCATTTTGTCTAACAACCGACTGAATCCTGAGGTAGACTTGTCCTTAGACATGCAGAAAAATTGACCAAAAGCAAAAGTTTCGATCCGGGTCAGCGGACTGCGCAGGCTGAACTAGGTCGATATTTTTAACAGATGCATTAAACACCCTTTTAACAGAGCATGGCCCATACATGTGTTAGATTACACTTGAGTTTTAATAAATGCTTAAAACAAGAATCTTTCAGTGCAGCGTTAACAAAAAGAGGGAAAAAACAGAAGTTTTATAATTTACTTTGGCACCATTAGAGTGATTTTATGTGTGAACATGTCACGTATTCAGTCTCTCATATTTTCATTATTTTATTCATTTATTCACCCACACTTATATTCACGCTCATGTTTTGTTTCTACAGCGCACGAAAGTGACATCGAATGGTTAGAGAAAATATTGTCAGCACCGAGGGTGAAATCTAACACCGTTGCCCGACGGGGTACACGGCAAGAACGAAACCAAGATATGTTTGGAGAGATGGAAGTGCTGCTAAACAGATTCGCAGACACTCTGCGTTCAAAGTACGTAAGAGTTCTTCTAGCCTATTTCCACGCAGGCCATTCTTCTTACTACCTTCTTACTTTGCCAACTTACAAGTCAGAGTAAGGCGCCTGCTAATAGTTTTGGCATCTTAACAGGGTGTTGGTTCCCCTTACTGGTGAAACATTTCCGCTGGCATTCGGTAAACCTCGGGTGATCCGTTGATCAAATGTAACACTCGTCACAACTCGGCCGATTCCGTACCAACAACTAACCTCGTATAAAGCAGGTTTCCATTTTGAACTACCAATCACGATCTTAAACATGGCGGTGCTGATGTACATCGCTTAGCAACGGCATGAACAACCACGGTAATGCTATTCACATCTATAGATCTGTCGATGAAAGCTCCAACGCAGTTGATAAACCACGCTAAAAATTGAATGTACAAACTGTTTGAAGACGGAAATATTCTTTAAAAGATATCGATAGAAAATTGTGGAAATATTTTCTTTTTTTTTAAGAGGAGACTTACAGTTTTGATAAACGGTAAAACGGTGTACTTCCGGCGAAGAGATGTACTCTGTAGGTGCATATCAAGCAGCCGAGGGACTTGATCACCGGATCACCAGAGTTTTGCCGAATACAAATGTACATTTAGTTACGGAATCGGCCGAGTTGTGGGGCGTGCTCTCCTGGTAGATTTTATGTATTATCCCGGTGAGAATGAATATAGAGACCGTCAGGAAATACTGATTTTTTGAACAAGTTCCTTTCCCCAGCATGGGGCTGTACGTCACCTTAACGCTTTCAGCGCCATTGGTGAAAACCGGTGCTTTTGCGGACAGCATGGATCAAGATCAGAATATACAGAACATGCAGTTTGATCCTAAATCTATACTATCCGCTTGTTTAGCCAAGCATGTATTTACCCTTAAGCTGCTAAGCCCGACTCATTGACCTATTGCGGACAGTGAAGATCAAGATCAGACTGCACAGAAAGTGCAGTCTGATCTTGGATCTATATTGTCCGATACTGGGATATTTTTTCTCCAAAAACTAAGTTTGAAATAACATTATTCTGGTTTTTATTATCGGCTTGAAGGTTTTATTTAACCCTTTACCACACAATCCCTACTTTTAACGACCCTGAGAAAGAAGCCTTTTGAAAGCATTGTGGGAAAAGGAGAAAATGCTGGTAACCAGCATTTTCTCCTTTTCCCACAATGTTTTCTAACCTTGCAGAAACAAATGCAATCATTTTTGCCACATTTAATTTGTCGTCTGCAAATGCTATCAATTTGGACCTGTCCGAAATATTGTCGTTTGGTAAAGAGTTAACTTATTTAGCAGGATATGGGCCAAGTTAAAAATCTTTGTGGGGCTCAGTGGATTGTATTTTCGCCAATTAAAAGAGGTCACATTTATCTGAGCCATGCTCTGTGAAAAGGGGGCTTAATGCATCTACAAAAAGTATCGACACATTTTAGCATGTGCAGTCCGCGCAGGCTGACATGAGTCCAAACTTTTTGCCATCGGTCTTTTTTTTTGCATGGCAAAGGACCATTCTATCTCCAGATCCAGTTGTTTTTTAGACAAAATGGATTTTATGGATCCTTAGTCATGTCACGACTTGCTCGGTATAGTACACCATGGAGAGGCATTAAACCCCCTTTTTGCCAGAGTATGGCTCTTTATTATATTGGGCGCTGAAAGATTTAAATAGTCGCATTCTACAGCATCTCCAATACTGAGCCACAGGCGTTCGTTTCGCGTTCGTTTTGTGACGAACTTCGCAATCTATATAATGTAATATGTAAGACATTATATAGATGGCGAAGTTCGTCGCAAAACAAACGCCTGTGTACTGAGCGTAGGAAAATTAAGACCAGGAGAGGGGAGAATTTTTAACCCACCCGTACCAAACCGGTCCGATGTTTTAATGATCCTATGGATGAATACATTTGAAAACACTCTGGAAAAAAGGAGAAAATACTGTTAAACACCATTTTTCTCCTTTTCCAAAAATGGTATCCCGGGACTGAAAAGCACAATTTTCTTTTTTCTAGATACAAACGTAGCGGGTGGTTTACGGATGATCCGGGTAACCGAGCCACTGATACAACATCGACACGGGCACCCACTTTTGCCCCCACCACTTTTCCAACCACAACAACCGAACCACCAACATCGAGTACGATACTTACAACAACCCGACGCACTGTTAAGTTTCCAAGTTTTCCCAAGTTCCCGCCGTCATGGCCCTGGGGTAAAAGAAGAAGAAGGAGGCATGCTATTTTGGAAAAGAATGCAGAGACAAGATATGTAGGAGACACTGCAGATGGATTCATTTCAGAGTTTTGAGATCTCAGCTAAAAGATCTTTATGAGCCATGTTCTGAGAAAAGGGGCCTTAATGCATCTCCGCGATGCCTTATACCAGGCAGGTCGTCTCATAATTATGGATACATAAAAAAACAAATGTCTAACAACCCGCCTAGATCATGTGGTAATACATGGTCCTTGGGCATGCAAAAAAAAAAAAATACGAAAAGCAAAAAGTATCGACTCATGTCAGCCTGCGCGGACTGCGCAGGCTGACATGAGTCGATACTTTTTGCAGATGCATTAAGCCCCTTTTTTAACAGAGCATGGCTCACATAAATGCGACCTCTTTTCATTGGCGAAAATACTGAGCCCCTCAAAGATTTTAAACTTAATCCAGGCTGACAAGTCTCGATATTTTTGCAAATGCATTAAGCCCGCTTTTCACAGAGTATGGATCATATATAAATGTCTATAGTTAAAGCGACTGGCAGCTTTATTTTAAAACGACAATTATGATAGAATCTTTACAGACACAGGTATAAATTTGCCAGAATTGATGGTCTGTAAACTACGATAGTACGGAAAGATACTCATCAGGAAAAAAATAAGGCACCATCTTTTTGTGAAGTTCTGTACCCTGTTCGTCACGGGGAGGCTGCCATCACGTGACAAGTTATAAATGAGCAATGCTCTGGCAATAGGGGGCTTAATGCATCTCGGTATTGCATTATACCAAGCAAGTCATCTCATAATAAGAGATCCATGAAATTCATTTTGTCTACCGATTTACCGAATAATGAATAGAACGGTCACCGGACATGCATAAAATTGACCAGTGGCAAAAGGTTTCAACCAATGTCAGCCTGCGCGGACTGCTTAGGCTGACATGGGTCGATACTTTTTGCAGATGCATGAAGTCCTTCTTTCACAGAGCATTGCTCATTTCGAACACACTTATCAATAGGACAACCCATTCAAGGTGCTGACTCACAATAAAAAGCCCTGGGTTCGAGCTTTTGTGGCGATGTGGCGGTATTTTTCTTTTTTTTTTTTTTTTAGCAAGTAATGTTTATAAAGTATTACTTTCAGAAAAAAGAACCTTTAAGTTACTAAATAAGTGTTACAGAAATAGGAAAAGCCTAAATATATTGTGATTTTTTTTATTCTTTTCGCTGGAGAAAAATTCTTATCGTGTTGGGCAGGGTAAATCCAAGATCAGACTAAATGTTCTGGGCTGTATTTTCAAGAAAAGCAATTTAGTCAAAATCTAGCTGCAAGTCGCTTTAAGATAAACACGAAATTCTCTGATTTCTGAATAGAAATGTCAAAATGAGCTCTGAGACGGCCAAGCTCAGCATAAGATGAATTTTTTTAGACAATTTAGATATATAGGAGGTTACACGTGGCAGTTTACCTTGTTATTTTCACGGCTCAACATTTTGTGGCCTTGTTATTCTGACCGATATTCCGATCAAAGGTATAAAACAGAAAAAAATGTGTCTATACTATATGAGCCATGATCTGTGAAAAGGAGGCTTAATACATCTGCAAAAATTATCAACCCATGTCAGCCTGCGCAGCCTGCGCAGGCTGACATGGGTTGATAATTTTTGCAACTTGTCGATTTTCTACATGTCAAAGGACCAGGTTAGCTCATGACTCAGCCGGTTGTTCTACAAAAGTGGATTTTATGAATCAACAAATATGTAATGACTTTCTTCGTATAATGTGTCGTGGAGATGCATTAAGCCCCCTTTTGCCGGTAATAGTAATCCTTAACCCTTTACCACACAATCCCGACATTTAACGACCCTGTGAAAAAGGCCTTTCGAAAACATTGTCGGAAAAGGAGAAAATGCTGATAACCAGCATTTTCTCCTTTTCCCACAAAGTTTTTCTACCCTACCCAAAACAAATTTCAATTTTTCAGTCGCATTTATTTTGTCATCTGCAAATGCTTTCAATATGGACTAGTCTAAAATTTTGTCGTTTGGTAAAGAGTTAAAGCGCGCTTCACAGCTATAGTCAACTTTGAGGCCGATGTAGATCGAGATCAGACTGCATAAAAAAAAAACTTGTCCAGAGTTTGATCTTTGACCTACACTCTCCGCTTTTGCTAAGACATTCTGGACAAACAAAACCTTTAAATTGCAAATACATTGTATTTGGGTCTTAGTTTCGTGACTATATACGTTTAATTGGTTTATTAGGCGCTCTGAGTGTCAACCCTTTACCACACGACCCGGACTTTTAAAGAATCTGAGAAAGAAAGCATTTGAAACGTTGTGGGAAAGGGAAAAGATACTGGCTACCAGCATTTTCTCCCTTCCCCACAATGTTTCCTGACCTTCCAGAAACAAATACAATCATTTTATCCACATTTAATACGTCGTCTGAAAAAGCTTTCAGTTTTGATGTCAAAAATTTTGTCGTCGGGTAAAGGCTTGAGTCATTAAGGTGAACGCAGAAAAAAAAAAGGAAATATTCTTCATCAGATACAATTTGTTTTGATTTTTCCCCCAACAAACGTATAATCTGTCACCCCAGTAGTAGTAGCAGCAGCCTGATTGGTTTTCTAGTGAAAACGTTAAGATTAAACCTTTACCACACAATCCCGAGTTTTAATGACCTTGCGGAAGGAGCCTATTGAAAACACTGTGGGAAAAGGAGAAAATGCTGGTTACCAGCATTTTCTCCTTTTCCCGCAATGTTTTCTACCCATTCCGAATCGAAATCCACTGTTTAAGTCACATTTATTTTGTCGTCTGCAAATGCTTTGAATTTGGACAAGTACAAAATTTTGTCGATTGGTAAAGGGTTAAACCCACGCATAAACCTTAATCCTGCTAAATAAATGCAATGCAAATTTCAAGCCGATAGTAAAAATCCTAGTTTTGCTGTTTCAAAGGTATCTGTTTTGGAAAGATATCTCCTTACCGGACAGTGTAGAATCAAGATCAGATTGCACGTTCTGTACAATCTGATCTTGATCTACACTGTCCGCAGAAGGTACTTGAGTCGCGCTCGGCAGCTTAACTCTTTACCACACAATCTCGACTTTTAACCACCCTGTGAAAGAAGCCTTTTGAAAACATTGCGGGAAAAGGAGAAAATGCTGGTAACCAGCATTTTCTCCTTTTCCCACAATGTTTTCTACCCTTCCCAAAACAAATTTCAATTTTTCGATCACATTTATTTTGTTGTCTGCAAATGCTTTCAATTTGGACAATTCTAAAATTTTGTCGTTTGGTAAAGAGTTAAGAGATTTCTTTTATTCCTGGTATATCCTGTTCTTGTTTCAATTACTTATCTTTATACGGTACTTGATTTTAGTAACTGACTTACAACATTTACAGGTATAATCATATATACTCTATGTTGACAGTGACACGATACGTATACCCACATCAACGAAATATGTCTGTGTTGTTGTTCTGCTAACTTCTAAGGTTAGTAAGTGGATATATATTACAGAGCCCCAGATAAGCTGCGTATTTGCTTATTTTACGCTATTTGGAACAGCAAATACGCAACAAAACTTAATTTAAAGCGTAACGCACATGTTTCTCAAGATACGCAATTTGACTGATTTTCATTGCGTATTTTGTTGACAACTGAGATCGTCATCTTGACTGGCTGTGTAGTCACTGAAACATTTTCTGAATGAATTGCAAGCTTCTTAGATCAGCTGATTATACCACTCGTCACAACTCGGCCAATTCCGTACCTACATCTATTTTGATCAACGGATCACCCGAGGTTTGTCGAATGCTGATTATACGTGTACTTGGTTTGGCATTCGCCACACTTTGGGTCATCCTTCGATTAAATTCCTCGGCTGTATCACGTAGATTGATATGCACCTACACAGTACATTTCTTCTAAAAAATACACCACTTTACCGTTCTTAAATCGTAATACTCCACTTAGAAAAAGAAAACGCTCGTCACAATTTTCTCTTAGAATCTTTCTTAATACATTTCCGTTGTAAAATAGTTTGTACATTAATTTTCTAACTTGGTCTATCAGTTCTCATTGACGCTTGGAAATTTGAAATAACCCGAGTTTTTGATGCTCAAAAATAATCTGTCTAAGGGTCATTCTGACACAAGAGATCATCGGCTAAAGCTTCATATAAATTAGCTTGCGGGCATGTACCCGGCAGATATATGGGCTTTAATTAGTTACACAATCAGTGTCAAATGTGAAGTAGGCACACGGCTCTGTTTATCACAGCTATGATCAAACTGGCATTTTATGAAAACGTGATAAAAGTGTTCATCCTTTTATCTAGTGTAAAATGATAGGTTTTAATGTTACCTGCGACCCTAATTGAAGAATTCATATCAAACGATGCAGAAATACTTCTCCAAAAAATTAACTGACATGAAAAATCGGACGCCGCTGAAAAAAAAAAAACGCGAAAACCCATGACACAACAAAGGTAAGTTTGATGTCGTCCGATCAGAGGCTTTAATCTGTCAAATAGTCTTTAATAATGAATTTAAAGAGCGAATTTACACAAATCTCTGTATAAATCAAGAAGTGGAAGCCAAAATATCTGTTTTGTAGTGAGTAAACGCCATTGGTAGCGTTATGAAATAAACTACATGTATATGACAACCTACAAATTAGACAGGGGAGGGTGGAAGTTAGGCCCTCTTGTTTTACAGTGTTAGCTCTGGAACAAGTGTTAAAGAAGGTATTGGTCACTCATAGGTGACCTTTCTTTTCTCCCTTTTCCACTATGTTCTAGTATGCTGTATGAAAGACAAATCCAGTCATTCAAGCTCCACTTGATTTGTCGTCTGCTACTGCTCTAAATACGAAAGAGTCTAAAATTATATTGTTTGGAAAACTGTTAAAACCTTGTCTGTGTCCATTTATTCATAATGATGAATTGCATGCTTGGGCTGCAAGTTAAAATTCATCTCTCCATCTTTCTGGTGATCAAGTGCGTGGAAATACTGAACAGTTGTAACCAAGGTATCCAAATTTTAGCAACACATTTTCTTTTCATACCATGCTCAGCATATAACAGATAAAAAGAATAAAATAAAATTGTCATATTTTTCAATCAATCTTATTAGCTGGACACTATATAAAATAAAAAAAAAGTTAACTTTATGGGATTGAAACATACTATGTTCAATTATGGGGTAAAAGTCGATTTTTACGCTACCATTAGAATTTTCTTGCTTAAAAATTTGCTGCTTACGCAAAGTCATTTTATTTTACCCCTGCAATTAAAAAATTGATGCTTAAATACTCCTTGGCTCACAAAATTATCTGGGGTTCTGTATATATGAGCTATGCTCTGGCGAAAGGAGATTAATGCATCTCCGTGATGCATTATACCAAGCAAGTCATCACACAGTTATGGATCTATAGAAACCACTTTTTTTGAAATAATGACCTCAAGAATGGGTAAGGTCCTTTGAGATACAGAAAACGGACCGATAGCGAAAAGTTTCGGCCCAGGTCAGCCTGCGCGGACTGCGCAGGCTGACCTGGGCCGAATACTTTTCGCAGATGCAATAAGCCCTCTTTTCATGAGCTATGCTCTGGCACAAAGGGGTTTAATGCGTTTCCTTGATGCAATATACCAAGCAAGTCGTCGCGTAAGAATGGATCCACACAATCCATTTTGTGTGACAAATTACTGAATCACCAGGTACCTTGGTCCTTTTGAAATGCAGAAAATTTACCGAAAGCAAAAAAATTCGACCCATGACAGCCTGCACAGACTGCGCAGGCTGACATGAGTTGATACTTTTTGCAGATACATTAAGCCCTCCTTTCACAGAGCTTTAATACAAGCACTTCTTGCTTTAGAATACCGAAATCAAGGTCAAGTAAGCATTGCAAAACAAAACACTGCAAAGAGCAGAATACCTGTTAAATACTACATACAGGAGTCTGGTTCATTCTCATCATAACAGCTGATTGCACGTGATGCTTCTTTTTTCTTTTTTCGTCCTCAACTGTTTTGTGGAAGCCGTTAGATACTCCTATAATAATTTTATGGCAATAAGCAGCAAAACGGTCTGGCTTCAGTAGGGCAAGAGCAGCTGAAAATGCCGAGTGAATGATTTTTGATGTAGTTTAACCCTTATTCTGCTAAATAATTAAACTTTCAAGCCGATAGTAAAAACCCGAATAATGCTACTTCAAACTTCTTATTATTTTTTACAAAAAAAAAAAAAGATGTGTCCTTGACAGACAGTGTAGGTCCAAGATCAGGCTGCACGTTCTGTGCTATCTGATCTTGATCTACATTGTCTGCAAAAGGTTAGTGAGGCATGCTTAGCAGCCTAAGGGTTTATATACCGTAGGGTTTCCCCGTAAATCAAGGGAGGTAAGGTGACTTCCTTCTTTATGAGCGTTTTATAGAGTTATTTCCCTTGCTCGCCTCATCACGAAACACGTGAAAACTTTATCTCCCCCCCGACTCCGTATTTCGCGTATTTATAGCTGGATTTCAGCACTTTCGCTTTGTATTTTCATACCTAGTCGAAGAAAATGCATTTCTTCAACTCGAAAAGAAAAAAAAAAAAAAAAAAATTAAAGAAATCTGACTTAACCAAAATGCTTGAATTCTTTATCTGTTATGGGCATTTTACTTGTCATTTCTGAATTAAATACATGAGTGTAAATAAAAAAAAAACTAAACAAAACAAAGTTTAAACAGAAATTCTGAGAAAAAATATAAAAACAAACCTACTGAATTTGATCCTGTTGTATGCATTCTATCATTAAACCCTTTCATCACTGTAGGCGACAACAGGGTCTTTTGCAGACACTACAGACCAAGACCAGACTGCACAGAACTTGCAGTTTAAACGCGTGTTTAGTCAACCTTTTGAGTTTCAATCGGCCTACGAGGAGGAGCTTAGATAAGCCATGCTTTGTGAAAAAAGGGCTTAATGCATCTGCAAAAAGTACCAACTCAGGTCAGCCTGCACAGTCCATGCAGGCTGACATGGGTCTAAACTTTTTGCTTTTGGTCATTTTTCTGCATGTCAAAGGGCCAGTGTACCTCATGATTCAGTCTGTTGTTAGACAAAATGAATTTTATGAATTCATACATGATGACTTGCTTGGTATAATGTATCACGGAGATGCAATAAGCCCCCTTTTGCCAACACAAGGATCAAATGATGTTTTGGGCGCTGAAAGAGTTATAGAAACGAAAAAGAAAACGACTTTTAAAAAAATCGAAAAGTCTAAACGTTATTTATCACCTTCTTTACCCATTATTACACAATACCGAGTTTTAAAAACCTTGCGAAAAAAAGCATTTGAAAACATTGAGGAAAAGGAGAAAATGCTCGAAACCAGCATTTTCTCTTTTTCCCTCAATGTTTTCTACCCCTTCAAAGACAAGTCCCTTCATTTTAGCCACATTGCATTTATCGTCTGCAACTCTTTTCAGTTTGGACAGATCAAAAGTTTGTCGTGTGGTAAAGAGTTAAAAATAACTTGTTTCAAACAACTGTAAAATTTTCTCTATGAGTTATGCATAGTGACGTTTATTATGCGTTTAATAGATCAAAACATGTAGAAAAAAAGAAATTATCGTAACAAAAAAAGAACTATTCTCTTTACAAACGATATCTCTTTTTGCGATATACAATGTACTACTTTTTATCAGTACCTCGGAAGTGACTTCTATGAACGAGATAATTGTGAAATCTAGATATTTCCAATCGAATGCGGTTATTAGACTTACTTGCTATGGCTGCACTCGGTTATTCCCACACATCTAACGCTTGCGATTTTAGACTTGTCTACACAGTTTCGAAACTTTCGGCTATTACAGACGACAAAATAATTGCGGCTTAATTGTTTGTAGATTTTTACATTAACCCTTCGGCTTCACAGACTTTTTGCGGACAGTGCAGGTTAACATCAGACTGCACAGAACGTGCAGTCTGATCTTGGATCTACACAGTCCGATAAGAACCCCCACCCCCCACAACTTTGGAATATCAACATTGGTTTTTACCATCGGATTGAAAGTTTGATTCAAGTTATTTAGCAGTGTCAGGATTAATTGGTGAACAAAACTGAGGGAACAGGAGAAAATGCTGGTTAACTTTTTTATCAGTTTGAACCCGTGCTATTTAGAACTGGTGCCGCACTGTAAAAATGGGCCATGCTGTGGTAGTCAGCATTCTTTTCCTTTTCCCACAATGTGTTCGACCCTTTCACAGACAAATTCCATACTTTTTAACCACATTCCATCTGTCGTCTGCTAATGTTGCTCATAATGTCGAGTCTAGAATTTTGCCGTGTGGTACAGAGTTAAAGACTGCAAACGGCAGACGACATTTTGTGTCTGACGGCGCGCCATTTCGGAAAACATCGTGGCTCATTGAGAAACTGCCCGTAGTGAGCAGGTCTACCTGGAGCCACATTGTTTTCAATGGTATCAATGCATCGAACCTCATTTCAGTAGTGGATATCCCTATTTACAGATATCGTCGGCTGCAGATTAGTTTCAGGACGTCTAAAGCAATGAACTACTGATGGTATAGGTGAATCAGGTTTAGTCCGCCAAATAAACCTGTTCAGTGTAGGAAAAAAAACCGAGTAATTGCCATTTCGAGGTTGGCTTTATCCAAAAAGTCTCATCAAAGCGGACAGTTTCGATCAAAAATAGGACTGCACGTTCTGTGATGTCTGATCTTGATCTACAATGGCCGCAAATAAAACTATAGTTGTGACATGCGCTTTAGGGGTTAAAAGAAAACAAAAACGGAAAAAAAGACCAGTTCTCTATTTTGAGAAAATTTTTTGTAACAAGTTACCCAACAGTCACCAAGCATTAATTTCTCGAAAAAAGGGGAAAGCAACAGACGCGTGCAACTTGTATACATCCGCCAAAAATGGGCTGTCCCATAACCGGCGTAATGATAGATTATCCCACTTCCGAGACTCCTGGCGGTGTGGATGTAAAACTATCCGATATACGTTTTACACTTCAGTAGTGTACCTCAACGAGGTACGAGTGTCTAAAATTCGTTACTGTGGGATATAAATAGTATAGTAATAGCTACTTTAACCGTACATAAACAGAAGGAATTATTTTAGTGCTTCACTGTGCTTTTTTGTTGCATTTCGAAGGTGTGATAATGCTATGAAAGAAAAATAGCAGGCTGATTTTCAAAATAATAATAAGAGGTAAAAAATAAAAATATTTCGAAGAATTCGTTCTGTGAAATTAACGGAATCAGCTTGGGAGAATGTTTAATTATAAGATGGGAATAATAATTTATTGAAGAAATGATTATATACAGGTGATAGTTGTGTGTTCGTTTTAATTAACTGTACAAGTTATATATATATATATTAAGATATATTCACATACGCAGAAAAAGAATGTGAAAAGGATTAAAACTGTATAAAGATGTGAATTTTCTTTTTTTTTTTCGTACGATTTCTGAAACTGGATGATATAAGTGAATTTAAATTCAATCTTGTGTGTTTAAAAGATAGATAAGTTCGATTTTTTTTCCAACTAGAAAAGAAAAAAATAAAAAGGTTGGAAGATGGGTTTTCTATGCCCATTGACATCCAAGTTAATTTTGGGCTTGGTGTTGTTGTTTGTGTTTGTTTTGGATGGTGCTGTTTCGGGTCTCCCGTGCCCTCGAAAATGCACGTGCGATCATAAGAGAATGGACTGTGCCTTTAAAGGGCTTACCAGCATACCTCATCCAATCCCGACAAGTGTCAGAAAAGTGTAAGTATATTTTTAGGTGGATCCTTTTACGTATTTCTGCCCTTATGGCTCTGTGTGTTTGAACATGGATCGTTTTTCATACCAGTATACTTCACAACTTTTGATCTGCACGACTTGAGTTGTTGTCAGGCAATGTAAATCAAACTCCCTTTTGCGGATAGTGTAGAGACATATTAGACTGCATAGAACGTGCAGCCTAATATTGGATCTGCACTGTCCACAATCTGAATTTTTCCCTGAGGAAGATAGCTTTTGAAAACGATGTGGAAAAAGGAGAAAATGCTGCTTACCAGCATTTTCTTCTTTTTCCACAATATTTTTACCCTTCCACAAATAAATTTCAATCACATTTAATTTGTCTTCTGCAAATGCTTTCAATTTGGACAAATCTAAAATGTTTGTCGTTCGGACATGCGGCCATTTTCTTCAAATTTGCAAATTTGTCTCTGGGAGCAAATTGATTGATTGAATTTGCGCTTATTTATTGTCGCCACCGGTTGCCGATATGCGACGCTCCCTGAAGACTGTTCGTTTTGTTACGGAGGATAGTGCAAGATGCAGGACGAAACCCATCCTAAGTTACGTATGGTTCAAGTGCTCGGCGTATAGCACTGTCACACTTGACCTCGGTTTAATGCCTCATGCGAGAGACTATTAGTAACTGCTGTCTTAAGATGGCCAGCCGTGGGGCTCAAACCCACACCCTTTAGTGACCCAAGACTTGATATTTACAAATCCTACGCTCTACTACTTGAGATATGGGGCTGGTCAATGGGCGAGGGGGGGGCGGGGTTGCGAATTTTCGAAGCCAATCGCTTATAAAGGCCTTGTGCAAAGGTGGCGGTTGCGTGATTGAAACATTCGAAATTTGTGTTTCTCTATAGAAAAAAAATCGAATTTTTTAATCACGCAACCGCCATTTCTGCTCCTGTGTGGCCTAGTGGTAAAGTGTAGGATTCGCAACCTGGAGACCCCGGGTTCGAACCTCACTTTAAGCTCTGGGTCCTACGTGGCAGTGTCCTTGGGCAGGGCACTTCAGAGCTCTAGCCTAGTGCTGATGAAACCCAGGACATACAGGAATATTTCAGCTGTCGCCTGCCTGCCCGGGTAGCTCAGTGGTTAGTGTTTCTGTTGGTTGTGAGTTCGATACCCGGTTGAGACAAACTTTCTTTCCGGCGAGTTTTTGCCTCTCACCTCTGATTCATGTGAGAAAAGTAGTCAGGTGACTTGGAAAGAAAGTTGTTTCCGTACTGGTACGAGAAAGCCAGGAAACACTTGCGTAGGTGCACTGACCGCCGTGATATGACCTAAGCTGTTAAAACGGCGTTACACTCCAACATATCTATCAATTGAGCTGTCGCCGTGATATGGTTGTAATAATGTTGACAGCAGTGTGAAACACCATTCAATCAAGATACCAACCGATCGCATGTAAGAATCAGTTATTTTATCAGATTTATCGATTATCGTAAAAACACTTTTTTTCTCCTTTTTACAGATTAGCAATCAAACTGATTGCTTCGACGGCGAAAAGCCTACGAAAATTTAAGAGATTAAAGGGTCTTCATTATGTTTTTTTTTTGACATTCTGCTCTAGTTTGCCACCGGGTTCTCATACAGACTGTAATCCTTATAATCTCTCAGTTTGTCTTAACACTTTACCAGACGACAAAAAATTCAGACTGATTCAAATTGAAAGAATTTGCAGACGACAAGTTAAATGTGACTCATTTTTTTATTTTATCCTTGATATGTTAGAAAACATTGTGGAAAAGGATAAAATGCTGGTGACCAGCATTTTCTCCTTTTCCATCAATGTTTTCAAAAGCTTTTCTTCTTTTGAGTCTGGAAAAAAAAAAAAGGAAAAAATACAGAAAGTCGCGTGGTAAAGGGTTAACAAATTGATAAGTCAATCTTGAAGTGTAAACTTACTTTTTTTTACTCTTTATCCCATAGCTTTGTATCAGAGATGGAAATTTATCTTGATAACTTGATAAATATGGTAATAGCAGCGATTAGTTTAATGTAAGAGTATTCGAGTCAGTGCGAATTATAGGTGTAGACGTATTATCGAAAAATCGCTCTAAATATTACGAATTGTATTTAACCAGTAATTTCCTGGAAACAACCATTTTGCTTCCCGCAGCCAGGGATCGTATATTAAAAAAAAAACAACATGTTATATACGATCCCAGCCGTAGCATATCAAGTATGAAAACATTTTGGCAAAAGAAGAAATCAGTTTAATAATTTAATACATACAGTAAAAAAAAACATGACTATTTGAATATAAACTTTGTAATTTTTGTTGTCTGTTATAACAAAAGTTATAAATTTAGACGCATCTATATTTTAAGCATTTGCAGACGACAAATTAGATGTGGTTCTAATGATAAGGTTTGTGTTTGACATGGTAGAAAATATGGCGGGAAAAGGAGAAAATGCTGGGTCACTAGCATTTTCTCCTTTTTTCCACAATGTTTTCAAAAACTGTCTTCTTCTCAAAAACAGGTGGTTGTTTTTGGTTTAAGAGTTAAATCCAGTACATTGAAAGACAAGAAAGAGCCTAGCTGCGAAAGCTATCCTCGTAGATTTCGTATAAATGACAAGTTTATGTTTTCACCCCTTTACGACACAATCCCGATTTTTACGGACTCTGGAAAAGAAAGCTTTTGAAAACATGGTGGGAAAGGGAGAAAATGCTGGTAACCAGCATTTTCTCCTTTTCCCACAGTGTTTTTTACCCTTCTCAAAACAACTTTCAATTGTTGAGTTATATTAAACTTGTCGTCTGCAAATGCTTTCAATTTGGACTAGTCAATTAATTGTGTGATTGGGTAAAGAGTTAAACTATGTGGTATGTCGTAGTAAGGATTTTAAACATTCTCTTCTCTATTTTTTAATTCTTGAAATTTCAATTCAGACTGACTGAGAGTATAGTAAAAAATGCGAAGCAAAATGTTAGCCTGCACTAAAGCAATCATGTTTTAATCGATCCTGATTAAGAAACTACGCTTTTGAAAACACTGTGGGAATAGGAGAAACTTTCGTAAAACAAACATTTTCTCCTTTTTCCATAATGTATCGAAAAATGCTGATAACCAGCATTTTCTCCTTTTCCCATTATGTTTTCTTCCCTACCACAAAATAAATTTCAATTATTGAGTCACATTATGTTTGTCGTCTGCAAATGGTTTCAGTTTGGGCAAGTCCAAAGTTTCGAGGTTTGTCTGGTAAAGGGTTTATACATATACGGTGCAAATCCGAGATTGGAATACACTTTCTGTGCAGTCTGACCTTGATCTGCATAACCTAATAAACTAAAAGTAGCCTTTGGTGCGAAAAGGGCGTTGAAATTATGCAAACAAAATGTGCTGCAATTAAAATTCAAAGCGGATTCAACCCTTGACATGGCAGAAAGTTGAAAAAAAGTGAGTTCTCAAACAGACCTAAAACTGCAGTTTCAGGCTGTTTTGTGCACTACATTTCGCCAAATATCTGACCTTGTAGTTCTACGATCAGACTGCATGTTTTATGTAGTCTGATCCTTATCTACACCGTCCGATAAATCAGCTTCAGACCGCTGTTTGGAGATGAAAGGGTGTTGAATTATGCTTAAAAACTGCAGCAATTAAAATTCAAAGCAGATAAACCCTTGGAGTGGCATGCCATTGAATAAAATGTATGCAGTTTTGAGAGAGAGAGAGAGAGAGAGAGGGAGAGAGGGAGAGAGAGACTGACTATATTGAAAAGTGTAGATCTAATATCAGGCTGTATGTTCTGTGCAGCCTCTGAAATTGGTCTAGACCGCCCGCAAAATTGCAACGGAATTTGTCCCCTTTATTCCGAATGGGTAAATGGAGTGAATTCCTTAGCCCATGAATAGCTGAATAGATCGACTGAATATCTCTAATTGATTCTTCACCACGTAACCCACATCGTCTAACGACCCAGAAAGAGAAGAAGGTTTTTGGAAAACATTGTGGGAAAAGGAGAAAATGCTGGTAACCAGCATTTTCTCCTTTTCCCACATTGCTTTCGACCCTCTGAGACAAATTCCAACATTTGAGTTGCACTGAAGTTACCGTCTGCAAATACTTTCACTTTAAGAAGTCCAGAATTTGGTCGTCTGGTACAGATTAATTCTAATGAATAAGTTAAATGATATAAAGTCTGTAGTAAAAATCCAAAATGTTGCTATTTCAAAGTCCTTTTTTGGGGGGGTAGGGGGGATATCTCCTTGTCGGACTGTGTGGATCCAAGATCAGACTGCAGGTTCTGTGCAGTCTGATCTTGATCTACACTGTACGCAAAAGGTCATCGAGTCGGGCCTAGCAACCTAAGGTTTAAGATAATAGGTTCAAACTCTGCAACTTGCCAGACTGGATGGTTCCGATATGTTAAGGATGGTTACTATACCAGACTGCACGTCTTGTGCAAGCAAGTCTTGATTCTAACGCTGCGCATAGACCACCACATTTGCTCTTCATAGACCGTCAACAAGCGAAAGGTCAGCAAAACTTATCGGTTATAAATAGGAAAAAAGTAACAATAAAAGATTTCATTTCGACGTAAGTTGCAGATATCAAAGAAAACGTTGTCTGTTTTTTCCATGTAATAAAACACATTTTTTTGGAGTTTAACGCCCCGCCCCTTACCCACCTCTTTTTACACTCTTATCGTATGTGCAAAGATTTAATTTGCAGGATCTTTACGATTTCTTTCCCAACTTACCAGCCCGAATAGCTCGAGTTAGGCAGCATGAGACTTTTATACCGACAAGTGTCGGGCAACTTAAAGGTGTATGTTCGTTTACCACGGCTGGCCATCAAAAATTACCAATAGTCTTTCGGATGAAACGTTAAACCGAAGTGCTAACCGACGGTGCTATACACCGAGCACGTTAACCCTTTCCCAAACAAGCCCTGGTTTTCACGTGTCTGCAGTACAAGTCTTTTGAAAACACTGTGGGAAAAGGAGAAATTGCTCGTAACGAGCAATTTCTCCTTTTCCCACAGTGTTTTCTACCCTTTTTGAGACCTTCCTGCCATTTTCATCAAATTTAAAATTGTCGTCTGCAAACTCTTTCAATTTGGACCAGTCCAAAATTTGTCGTTTGGGAATGGGTTAAAGAACCAGGCGCAGGGTGACATGAGTCGAAACTTATTTCTATTTGTGAATTTTCTGTATGTGCTAGGACCATTCAACCTAGTGGTTCAGCAAGTTGTTGGACAAAATTGGATTTTATGGATCCATAATTTTGTAGTGACTTGCTTGGTAAAATCGATCACGGAGATGCGTTAATCCACCTTTTGCTGGAGCGCTTCTCAAATATATCAAAAGTATCAATTAGTCATTCACTACTAATGACGGCTTGAGTAGCTTTTATGGATGGTACAGATCAAGATCAGACTGCACAGAACGTGCAGTCTGATCTTTGACCGTACACCATCCGCTACCCGATGCTAGACTATGACGCAGTTCATCTTCAATAGCAGTGGGAATCTTCTTTTAGACCTCGAAAATAAGTAGAATTTCTTGAGTTAGTAGTGAGAGGCTTAACCATTAAGCTGCTATATAACTAAAATGAAACTTCCAAACGATAGTAAAAACTAAAATATTGCTATTTCAGAGTTATGTTTGAGGGAAAATATCTCCTGATCGGACAGTGTAGATCCAAGATCAGACTGCACGTTCTGTGCAATCTGATCTTGATCTACAGTGTCCACAAAAAGGTCCTAGAGTCACGCTTAGCAGCAGCCTAAGGGTTAAACCATTGGCTCCTGAAAGTTATGCAGTAGATGATTTGGAAATATACACAAGCATTGATAATCAAGATGGATGTTCGTTTCATAAATACAGGTGCATGCATAAATTACATGGCAATAGGGAAAAATTACCCGTGAAGGACAATTTCTTCTTTTTCAACAACGTTTCAAAAGTGTTTTGCATCAAAACTGAAAAAAGAAAACCCTCTCCTGTGGTAATGTCACTGTGTTACCTATTAACCGGAGGACAAAAATTTGGCCGCAAATAATCCAGTTCAAAAGCATTTGCAGGCCACAAATTAAACGTGGATCTTATACATGTAATAAGATTTGATTCACAAGGCTTAAAAAACATTGTGGGGAAAAGGAGAAAATGCTGGTTGCCAGCATATTCTCCTTTTCTCACAATCTTTTCAAAAGTATTCGCCCGTAGAGTCTTTAACCCTTTACCAAACAATCCCTGGTTTTCACGACCCTGAGAAAGAAGCCTTTGGACAACTTTGTGGGAAAAGGAGAAAATGCTGGTAACCAGCATTTTCTCCTTTTCCCACAATGTTTTTCTACCCTTCCCAAAACAAATTTCAATTTTTGAGTCACATTATTTTTGTCGTCTGCAAATGCTTTCAAATTGAACGAGTCTAAAATTTTGTAGCTTGGTATAGAGTTAAAACTCGGGAATGTTTGGTAAAGGATTGAAAGCGTTTTCTTATCAAACACTCACATTGTCATTAACTGAAGTGGCATACAATGTAGCTCAGGCTTTCCTGGGTCCTGATACCTTTTCAGTGAGACAGAATGCTCTAGAATTTTAACCAAATGGAATTAAAGATTTGAAATCAACATACTGGGACAGTGTTTCAGTATGATGTCGGAAACAGATATTAAATATTTGAAGTTGCCCACAATTTCGCCTTTTTCCTTCGATTTCCCTCGACAAAAAACACTGAATCGGAGATTTGTGGGGGAGAAGACAGGGGTGAATACCGGTCCTTTTGTGAAGAAAAGAACGGAAAAGATGCATACTGTTTTTTCCACAATGTTTGTTTTCCAGTGGTCTGCTGCGGAAAGTATCGTTTGCAGCTAGTAATGAGTTACGAAATAGATTGGCTAAACCCTTTCTCAAACAAGCCCTGGTTTTCACGTGTCTGCAGTACAAGTCTTTTGAAAACACTGTGGGAAAAGGAGTAATTGCTCGTAACGAGCAATTTCTCCTTTTCCCACAGTGTTTTCTACCCTTTTTGAGAACTTTCTGCCATTTTCATAAAATTTAAAATTGTCGTCTGCAAACTCTTTCAATTTGGACCAGTCCAAAATTTGTCGTTTGGGAAAAGGTTAATCTCTTACCAGACTATAAAATCGTAGACTTGAAAGCTTTTGCAGACGACAAATTAAATGTGGCTCCAATGGTGGAATTTGTCTTTGAGAGGGAAGAAAACTTTGTGGGATAAGGAGAAAATGTTGATCACCAGCCTTTTCTCCCTTTTCTTCAATGTTCTCGAACGTCATTTTCCCAGTCACTAGGACATGGAATTGTTTGATAAAGGGTAAAAGAAATGATGTGTTAACTATGCGAAAAAGTGAAATCGATTCCAATTCTGTTTCGGACGGAATAACTCGAAAAAAAAAAAAAAAAAAAGAACAAACAAACTGCACGTTCTGTGCAGTCTGATCTTGATCTACATTGTCCGCAAAATTTACTAAAACAACCCCTTTATTGTTCGTATATTTGCTACCTTCTCGTAAACGTAAGGTTATCATGCATAGGCAATCGGCTTAAGGCACCTTTTGTTATTTTTATCGTGGATTTATCTAGGTTTTAACATAACTTTCGTCATTTTCTTTTCCACAGTCAGAAGCAATGTATGCAGATTTTTGAATTGTTTTCTAATCTGTTCGATTTCCGTATATTCATGTTTACACTGCGATAGGACCTATTGTGCTGTAGGGGAGAAGTAGATTGTTACCAACGTATGGGGGGGGGGGAGTGCAAAAATGTTGAAAAATTGAGAAAGACGGGTCTATCATGGTTTGCTCTTGATAACGTTACTTTTGTTGCTTTTTCCGGCCTGTCTGTATCCAACCAGTTCAAACTACCACTTGCTTGAAAATATATTAACCCTTTACTGTACAATGCCGCCTTTTGACGCCCCTGGGAAAGAAGCCTTTTGAAAACATTGTGGGAAAAGGATAAAATGCTGGTAACCAGCATTTTCTCCTTTTCCCACAATGTTTTCTACCCTATCTAAGAAAAGTTGCACCATTTGAGCCACATCGAAATTGTCGTCTGCAAATGCTTTCAATTTAGACAAGGCTAAAATTTTGTCGTCTGGTAAAGGGTTAACCCTTAGGCTGCTTAGCGTGACTCAAGGAGTACCTTTTGCGGACAATGTAGATCAAGATCAGATCGCACAGAGAGTGGATCTACTGTCTCCGATAAGAAGATTATTTTCCCCCAAATATACTTTTGAAATAGTAGAATTCGAGTTTTTACCGTCGGCTTGAAAATTTTATTTCGCTTATAAAATTCAGCAGGATAAGGGCCAAACTTCTCACCCAAAACCAGACTGTAGTTCTGTCAAGCCGCACAGAACGTGCACTCTGATCTTTGGACCTACACCGTCCGGTACAGTTAGATTTTTGCGCCAAAACAACTGAGATGTTTATCTACGCTCAAAGAATGGTTTTACAACGTGCATTTCTTTTCTTAAAATTATTTTGGGGAAAGGGTTTAATGTTTGCTTTCATTGATGTATCAACTTTTGAAAGACTTTTGAAGTGTGAAAAGCCGGGTGTAAATAGAAGGCACAGTCTTTGTAACAATGCGGATAGTGTTGTCTTAGTCCGAAACGTGTGTGTGTTTGTGTGTGCGAGAGATAGAGAGACAAAGGAAGAGAGGGACACACAGAGAGACAAAAGCAGAGAGGGACACACAGAGAGACAGAAAGAGATCGAGAATGAAAGAGAGAGACCGAAAAACAGAGAGGGAGAGAGACCGAGACAAAACGAGAGAGAGTGCGAGAGACCGGGAGAGAACGAAACAGATAGAGAGAGAGAGACCGAGAGAGACAGGGAGGGAGACCAAGACAGACTGAGACCGAGAGAGAGAGAAAGAGAGAGGTAGGCGTACAAAAACTAAGAAACAGACAGAAAGACTGACATTAGAGGAAAGCGTCTTAACCCGTAACGCTTTGCCACACAACCCCGAGTTTTAACGTCCCTGAAAAAGAAGGCTTTTGAAAACATTGTGGGAAAAGGAGAAAATGCTGGTAACCAGCATTTTCTCCTTTTCCCACAATATTTTCTAGCCTATCAAAGACAAATGTCGCCATTTGGGTTGTATTTAATTTGTCTTCTGCAAATGCTTTCAATCTGGACCAGTCTACAACTTTGTTGTTTGGTATAAATAGTTAAACTGCTGGACTTCCAAGCCGGTTGTAAAAATCCAAATGTTTCTATTTCAAAGTTATTTTTAGGAAAAAAAAAACCCCTCCATATCGGACATTGTGGATCCAAGATCAGACTGCACGTTCTGTACAGTTTGATCTTTATCTACACTGTCTGCAAAAGGTCCTTGAGTGGCGCATAGTGGTCTTACGGTTAAATGAAAGTGGGAAAGACAGACAAAAAAAGGAGAAAAAGACCTTCGAAGGAGACAGAGACAGAGAAAGGGAGACAGACATACATCACAAAAGACAGAGTGTAAAATCATTGAGGTTCACGAATAAATCTGCACTTTTTTCGCCAATAAATGTCACAATGTCTCACTTGACTTGTTTAATTATGTTTTTTGGCTTTTCTTATTGTGAACGGAAGAAAAGAAGTTTTCAGCACAGCCATACCTCGTGGCACAGTGTTTCAAAAAGAAAACTTTCACCGACATCTTTCTTGGTATCATGCCTCACGGAGATGCATTAAGCCCCCTCTTTCCAGAGCACGGCACATTTAAATGAGCCATGTCCTGGTAAAAGTGGGCTTAATGCATATCCATGTTGCATCGTACAAAAAAAAAAGTCATCACAGTATTATACATCCCTAAACTCCGTTTTGTATAACAGCCTATTGAATCATGAGGTACACTGGTCCTTTGACATCCGGAAAAATGACCAAAAGCAAAAAAGTTCGACCCAGGTTAGCCTGCGCGGACTGCGCAGGCTGACCTGGGTCGATACTTTTTGCACATGTATTTAGCCTCCTTTTCACAGAGCAAGGCTCATTTATATCCGAGAAAGGAGCATAGTTATCGCATTTACATGTACATGTATGCATTTACTTTTATTCATATTAAACCTTAAGCTGCCAAGTGAATTTGAGAAATTAGAATTAAAAAAGGAATTGGTGAGAACATAAAATTCTTTTGTAGGGGAAAAACAGACAGGGTATCAGACAGGGTAAAATCAAAGTCAGATTGGGTGTTCTAAGCCGTCTGATCAGAATCTACATTGTCCGTCGAATGTCGCTCAAAGGTTGCCTAAGATTTGATGACGCTGACGATGTTGATGATAATTATGCCATAGTTAACCCTTAACACGCCTTTCACAACTTTTTATACTGCACCAAACGTGTAGTCTGCTCTTTGATCTACACTGTCCGCTTTACTCATACATTCTAGGCAAATCTGGTCTTTGTAATGTATCTCCATGTATTTGGGCCTTAAAACTAGATTTGAGTCATGCTTTGGCAAAAGGGGGCTTAATGCATCTCTGTTATGCAATATATCAAGCAAGCCATCGCATAATTACGGTAAGCTATAAATATGCAAGTGCGGTGTAATCGCCACTTTTTTAGCAACCAACTGAATCATGAAGTGGTGCCATGACACGTAGAAAATTGACTAATAGCAAAAAGTTTTCGGCCCAGGTCTTACTGAGCAGGCTGACCTGAATCGATAGTCTACTGTTCGCAGATACATTAAGCGCCCCTTTCACAGAGCATGGCTCATTTAACCCTTTCCCGTACCATGCCGTCTTTTAACGGCCCTGGGAAAGAAGCCTTTTGAAAACATTGTGGGAAAAAGAGAAAATGCTGGTAACCAGCATTTTCTCCTTTTCCCACAATGTTTTCTACCCTATAAAAGAAAAATTGCAGCATTTGAGCCACATTAAAATTGTCATCTGCAACTGCTTTCAATTTGGACAAGGCTAAAATTTTGTCGTCTGGTAAAGGGTTAACATGTCTGTTGGGTTTATTCTGATCTTTAAGGGTTAAACTCCAATCGTTGACCCTGGGGGATAGGGCTTTTGAAAACATTGTTGGAAAAAGCAGAAATGCTGGTGACCAGTATTTTCTTCTTTACCCACAACGTATTCTACGCTTTCACAGAAAAAGAAAACTATCACTTTAGGTACATTCAATTTGTTGTCTGTACATGTATACAAAAAAAACTTGTCGTTTGTACACCATTTTAATTATAACAAACGGGATTTTGAAAGGTCTGATTGTAGATTTACAATCTGTAATATAACCAAGTTTGATAAAGATGTACAGACTGTCAAGAAAACAACGTGATAAAAGGAGAAATTGTTTGCTGTAAGACATTCTGCTTTAGATTCAATGTTACCGAAATATTGGGATGTGTATCATTTTTGTGTGTGTGTTTGTTTTCTGTTTAATCTTCATGGAGGAAATTACTTAAATGATAAAACTACACAAAATTTTGCAACGTGTGAAATTCACACGTGTTTCCTTTTAAGGACCTTATGTAAAGGATTTTCTTTACAAATAAAACTACATTAGACCCAGCGAAAAGTAACACTTCCAGTGAAATAGGCATGCTATCCTCACCGTATGATCTATCCAGTTAGAAAGGGCATTATCGTATCCTTATAAATTTAACCCTTTCCCAAACGACAAATTTTTGACTGGTCCAAATTGAAAGAGTTTACAGACGACAATTTTACATTTGATGAAAATGGCAGAAAGGTCTCAAAAAGGGTAGAAAACACTGTGGGAAAAGGAGAAATTGCTCGTTACGAGCAATTTCTCCTTTTCCCACAGTGTTTTCAAAAGACTTGTACTGCAGACACGTGAAAACCAGGGCTTGTTTGGGAAAGGGTTAAGCTCCTTAACCGTTTGCCGTGCAAATCCGAGATTTAACGACCATAAGAAAGGAGGCCTTAGAAAACATTGTGGAAAAGGGAGAAAATGCTGGCCACCATCATTTTCTCCCTTTTCCACGATGTTTTCTACCTTTTCAAAGACAAATCTAAGAATTCCAGCCACACTGATTTTGTTGTCTGCAAAGGCTTTGAATTTGAACCAGTCTAAAATTTTGTCCTTTGATAAAGAATTAACTCTTTTCCAAACGACACGGTGTTGGGAGCCAATTGTTCCTTAAATCACTTCTGTTTAAGTTGCTTCTGAGGACAGCGTAGATCATTGATCAGATCGCGAAATATGTGAAATGTAAGATCTACTACGTCTATTGTTTTAACCGCCTTGAAATTGCGATGCTAAAATCTTTCTGCTTGATTGAAAATATTTTGCTCTGCATGGTTTGAAAATATGGGGTGCAGACAAAAGCCCACCAGGTGAAAATCCCACCGGACAAAAGCCCACTAGGTGGAAAGCCCCCCTGAGTAAAAAGCCCATTAAGTGAAAAGCCCCCTCCGATATGTGTTAAGTTCATTATAAACAGAGTGTCTCCTAGTCGCCTTCATATTTCCCATACACCAATCACCAATTTATGTTGACTATATATATATGCGAGTACATACATGTATATACATATGTCTATGTGTGTGTATCACTTAGGTGGTTCACAAATTCAGGTTTAGTTTATTATGCATGTATACAGATTTTCTTAATGCCGTCTGCTGCCTGTTAGTTTCAAGATGCATTACTTATATATCGATCACTAATTTATGATAACTGTATTATATACGGATTGTTTTGAACCGACAGCTGCATATTTGTTTCACAATCAGAAGAAAGTAAATTCATTAGCTCTTCATTTATATATGTGCATCAACTTTCATTCTAACTTTCATTTGATAGAATGATTGGACATGCATAAATATAGGTGAGCAATAATATGCTCTGTTCTGTTCTATGAAATAAAAAAAGCACATATGACATACAGACAATTAGTTATTATTCCTACTGAGAAACGTTTGATTTGTGGAATAAATCCAACATAAAAGACAACATGCTTTCACCATTGCATGAACAAAACAGATTATAAATTCATAAGATAATTTAAAGATAAGAAATGCCCATTTTATAGTAGTGGTGGGCTTTTGTCCACATTTCATTCAAGGGTAGTGGGCTTTTCAGCAGGGGGCTTTTGTCCAGGGGAGCTTGATACCTAATGGGCTTTTCACCTGGTGAGCTTTTTACCTACACTGGAAAATAAGATTTATGAAAACTGGAAATTGTCTATAGATGTGTTTTTGATAATCATGTTCTTTCAACAGGGAGTGATTTAATCGTATTAGTATCTTAGTAGCGCATTGTTCTGTACAACTGGCTACCTACAGATATATGGCGTGCAACACACGAAAAGGGGCCTACGGACAATTGCGTAAAGTGTTGTCCCGGATTAGCCTGCGCAGTCCGCGCAGGCTAATCCGGGACGGCACTTTACGACTACATAAGACTTTTTCATACAGTAGAATTTCGTGAAACAGAAAATCGCACAAAAACGGGAAATGTTGTCTCGGACAAGTCATAGACTGCACAGGCTGATCCGGGACGACGCACTTTTACGCATATGTCCGAAGGCCCCTTTTCCTGTGTTGCACGCCATATATGAGCCTTGCTCTGGCAAAAGGGGGTTGTTAATGCATCTCCATGAGGCATGATACCAAGCAAGTCATCATTGTAATTACGGATCCATAAAATCCATTTTCTATCACAACCGACTGAATCATGCGGTATGTTGGTCCTTTGACATTGCAGAAAATTGACCAATAGCATAAGGTATCGACACAAGTCAGCCTGCGCAGGCTGATTATCGTCGATACTTTTTTGCAGGAGCTCCCCTTTTCACAGAGCGTGGCTCGTATACAAACTGTAACAGTCAATTGCTTATTCGAATTTAACTACTGATAGCTAATCAAACAATGATAGCCATTGACAGCAACTCAAACGTTATGGGAAAAAAAACCATGCTGTTTTTGAAATCTCAAGACCAGGCCCAGTTGCTCGAGTGATAGAGCATAAGACTTGTTAAAGTCAAGTCTCGGGCCACTTGAGGGTGTTAGTTTCCTTCCGACGAATGCCCACCTAAAATTACTAAATAAGGTTATGATGAGACGTTAAAGGCCCAACTGCGGCCAAAAAGACTATGCAGATGTTAAAATGCATTTAGATTATAATCATACTATTCAAAAGTGTGGAAAATATTGAGAAGATGACAATCTGTTATTGTGTGGTGGGTCCAAGTGTTAGTCGCTGGCAGGAAGATTAATTTCAAATTCAGGTAAAAAGGTAAACAAAAGATAGAGTGACCTGGCAACTTTTAACCTAGTTTTTGGAATAAATTTCTCTGTCAGCGGCTAACTCTTGGACCGACAGTACCATAATACATTGTCATCTTCCATAGTTTCCATACTTTTAAATGGTATAATTTAAATTTGAATGCATTTTACCACTCCATTGTTTGCTTTTGTCAGCTATTGTTACTTTAAACCAAGGTCCCCAAGTGACGGTGCTATACACTAACCAGGCGTAACTTAGGATTAGTTTCTTCCTGTGTCTTGCGCTATCTCCCGTAACATACATGTAACTAACACATTTCTGGCGACGTCGCCCATATGGGCAGCCGTTGACGATGATAAATAAACGAAAATCGATCAGTTAAGTCTTAGATAGAAGAAATTTTGATTCTGACACCTTGCAGTACGGAAAAAAGTTAACATATCTATACCTTCATACGACTTTTTAGACTTTGAACAGACCACTTTCTGGAAAATTTTGACTACAGGAAAATTACTGAGCTCATAATGACATGCTCTCATATTGAACACATTTGCAGACAAGTCTTATATGTTTCTATTGATGCGACTTGTCTTTGAATGAGCAGAAAACATCGTGTGAAAAGGAGAAAATGCTGGTTACCAGCATTTTCTCCTTTTCACACGATGTTTTCAAAAACCTTCTTTCTCAGGTGAGTAAAAACACGGGCGCGTCTGGAAAAGGGTCAACAATCTGATTTCAAAGTAGACATATTATTTGTCTCTTTTCGAGGTATTTAAGTGTGTAAAAAGTCAGCAAAAAAAGAGGACCCCATCAGTCTTGTTGAAAGGAAGGAGTGCACAGGGTAGACTGAAGATTAGAGTGCACGCTTATTGCAGCCTGATCTTGATATATGCCGCCCGCAAAAAGGCTGCATATTTTTGTCGCCGTAACAACGAAAAAGTCAGTCGTGCTGTTAACCTAAATCAAGAGATCGTGCAAAGGATGTAACGAAAGTAAAAATCCTATAATATCGTGCCTCTAACAATGAATGGAGACAGTGTCTCTACTACCATTTGCCCCAGTTTTTTTTTTGCGTCCAATAACGGCAAGGTTTCTTGCTTTTTCCGTTGAATGCAATTGCTTTCTTTTCCCCACATAGTTTTTTAGCATTCAAAAAAAAAAAATTCTGTCTATCCCGCAATGAAAATTAAAAATAATCTATTACGATCATCGTTTGTTTGTTTTTTTCCCCCACAAATTTCTTAATAATCTTCAATATTAGTCTATCCTTCGTAGCGCAAAATAAACTCAACAGGTATTTTAAAATATATCTACAAACAAGACCTAAATAATTACAATATCCTCGTTGCTTTTGTGTACAGTGTTTCAGCAAAGCGGACAGTGTAGATCAAAGATCAGACTGCACAGTTTGTGCAGTCTGATTTTGATCCATGCTGGCCGCAAACGCAAACTATAGCTTTGAAAGCGCTTTAGGGATGAACGCAAAGGAACCCCCTCATTCAAAATCGTTTACTAAAAATTAACAAATTAATGAGTTATAATAATCCAGTAAGAGGCTTTTAAAAGCGCCTGGGAGTCTGACGCGGTTGAGTTGGGCTGTATAACCCTTCACCCAACAATCCTATGGTCTTATCGACCCTGAGGATAAAGGCTTTTGAAAGCATTCCGGGAAAAGAAGAAAATGCTAGTTACCAGCATTTTCTCTTTCTCTCATAATGTTTGCTTTCGTTTCGAAGACAAGTTGTGTGATTTATATAACGTTTAATTTGTCGTCTGCAAATGCTTTCAATTTAACACTTTTGATTTTTATCGTCTGGTGAAACGTTACGTTAATTCATGAAGGTAAAGTTATAAATCAAAGGTGTATATTGTGTAAAGTGATATATATACATAAAACCGTATGAGCCAGGCTCTAGTAAAAGGGGGATTAACGCATCTCCGTGATGTTTGATCCCAAGCAAGTTATCACATTTATTATTGATCCATACAATCTACTTTGTTTCATAACCAATTGGATCCTGAGGTAATCTGGTCAGTGGACATGCAGAAAATTGACGAATAGCAAAAAGGTTCGGTTCAGGTCAGCCTGCGACGAATGTGCAGGCTGACCTGGGTCGATACTTTTTGCAAATGTATTAAGCCCCCTTTTCACAGAGCATGACTCAATTATAAATAACGAATTTAATTCTTTACAAGACGAAAAAATGTTGCATTACTCCATACTGAAAGCGACAACAGACGACAAAAATTAATGTGCCTTAAAAAAAAAGAAAACTTTCCCTAGAAGGGTAGCAAAACATTGTGGGAAAAGTCAGAAAGCCCTCCGTCAAAGGGTCGCAAAACCTCAAGATTGCATTGGTAAGGGCCACTGCATATTACTTATTATTGTGAAACGTAAGTCTGAGATGCAATGAGAAATAGGTTTGTGGATTTGAAGATTACATCGGTTGTCGCTTTTTATCGTTTTTATCAAACGAGTCTTTTTAAAAGCGACAAAACGAGGGTTGCCGACGAGTTAGGTTGAAACAATAAAGAATCAACACGAACTTAATAATCCTATTATTTAATACCCTACTACATTGTGTGTTTCTGTTTCGCTCGAAATAAAAAACACTCATGAATATAAAACAGAGCTCCAGATGGAGGGAGTGATTTTGATTTCAAAATTGAAAATATTAATCACTCTCCTCTAAACCCTATGTTATGGGTACTCATTAGAATCGTCTCATCGAGACAATTCTAATGAGTACCCACAACATAGGGTTTGGAAGAGAAATAATGGATTTAGAATACTTTCACTCCCTTTCATCTAGAGTTCTGAGTTAAGGGTTTATTATACTTACTAAGGGAATAAACTGAGAACTGTGTAAAGATGCCTTTCTACACATTTTCCACAATGTTATAGACTATAAATTATAATGATCTGGGTTCGACATTACAAAAGAAATCGTTGTTATCCTAACCCCCTTTAAAAAAAAAAACCTTTTCAACCGAGTCAAAATGCAGATAAAGACGATTTCAAACATCGTCTAAGAATATTAAGATTTGAAATTCTATTTTTAGATTTTCAAGTTGCGTAGAACAGATTTTACGGGTTCTAGGCCAAATAATAATTCCAAACTCTATATCTAATTTCAAACATTTTTCAAACTATTAGGAAAGTATATCAACAAATATGAATTTTAAACAAGGATTGCTTTACTTAGATCCGACGTTAAATTATGACGACATGGAATTGTGACGTTATCTGCACTGAGAGACATTGTACATATCTGCAGTCTCAACCAAAGCGTTGAAAGCACTGGTGTGGCATTTGTCAAGGGAGCCACTGTGTGGAATTAATGATTTAAAGAAAAAAATTATCCAATATTCGCTTGAAGGTCAATTATTTCGATCAGTAAATGTTCATGCACAACCCAATTTAGAGTAGCATGAAATCATGTTGGACGAATTAGCCCAGGAACGAACAAACTCATGCGAACTGTTTTTGGAACGAACAAGCCTAGGAGAAAATGATTGTGTGTATCATTGCGCCAATAGAAGGCCATGAGCGGGTATGCTGAATAAACTGAAACTGAATCTGGGTAAATCTATTTTCAGTAATAAAGAAATATTTCCACCATCGATGACCTAATCCAGTTTATTTTAATACACCGTTTTCAGTTTTATATCTGAGTGTTATCGAAACATGTACTTGTCTAGGAAAATTTGAGTTTAACGGGCTTACTTCCTTCGGTTTTGCACAAACTACTATACCCAATCTTCAAAATACCGTATTGAACTCACAGTGGCATTGTCTTCGACAAATGCCACAAAAAACTGTGTAGACACGCTAACCAGTGTATAGGTTTCATGTCTGTATTCCAAGCACACCTGTTGATTAGTTTTACGACGTAAATGACTGTTATATCATTCGTTATTTTCATTTTAAAAAGATTGAAAAATGAATGTTTCTAAGTGAATAGTTCTACTTACACTAAAAATATTTCGGAATTCCCAGATACGTCGAAAGTTACGTTACTTATATTCAGACACTACGTTGTTTAATGGGTATGTCATTCGGCGAGTTTCAGGGGAGGTCTTTTGACGTACAGTATTAGACACATGTATTTCAAAGGCTTGGAATTGCCTTCCATTGATTCCACAAAGTTTTCCACCCTTTTAAAGAAAAGTTCCATCAAGATAGCCTCTTTCAGTTTGCAGCCGGCTAAGACTTTCAAAATGAAGCTGTTAAAATGTCGCATTTGGTAAAGACTTTAACCATAAAGCTGCTAAGCGCGACTCAAAGACCTTTTGCGGACAGCGTAGATCAACGTGCAGTCTGATCAAAGATCTACACTGTCCGATAATGAGATATTTTTCTCCACCTAAATACCTATGAAAATAGCAAGATTTGGGTTCTTTCTATAGACTTAAAAGTTTCATGATTTCACGTATTGAGCAGGTTGAAGGTTCAAAGAAGTATTCACATCTAATTATCCAATTAACTAGACTAAAATGCCAATATAAAATGTCAGAATGATCATTTGTTATTAATCCTTAACCTGCTAAATTAGTCAAATGAAACTTTTAACCCTTTCCCAAACGACAAATTTTGGACTGGTCCAAATTGAAAGAGTTTGCAGACGGCAATTTTAAATTGATGAAAATGGCAGAAAGTTCTCAAAAAGGGTAGAAAACACTGTGAGAAAAGGAGAAATTGCTCGTTACGAGCAATTTCTCCTTTTCCCACAGTGTTTTCAAAAGACTTGTACTGCAGACGCGTGAAAACCAGGGCTTGTTTGGGAAAGGGTTAAACCGATAGTAAAACCCCAAATATTGTTCCATCAAAGTTACTTTTTTGCGGCGAGGGGGGAGGGGGCGATACCGCCGTATCGGACACTGTAGATCCAAGATCAGACTGCACGTTCTGTGTTGTCTGATCTTGATCTGCGCTGTACGCAAAAGGTCCTTGAGTCGCCCTTAGCAGCCTAAGGGTAGATGAAGACATTATTAAGGGTCTTTGGCCTTTCAATCACTGTAAAAATGGAATGTCAATAAATTAGAGGGAAAGTGTTAGATGATAACAAAGATTGTACATCAATTAGAATCAATTAGAAACGTTTTCGGGGCCCATTGTCCCATAGTTGTGGATGGCATCTCACTCGGAATTCAAAGGGACAACAAAAATTACTTATTTACAATATTTTTCTTTGAATGCAAAATTAAGGTAATAGAAATGAATAGAACATAATATTCTCTTCTGTTAGGTAACTTTACCTGTTCAACGCTGATAAAATTTTAAACGATATTTAAGCATACGCTCTTTATAATGGGTCTATAAATAACAGTGAGTGAGTGAGTGATATTGCTGAAATTTTGTTGAAAGTAGGCATAAACAGCATTTTCTCCCCTTTGAACTATGTTTTCACCGAGTTTCAAGCAAAAATCGCATCATTTGAGCCACAATTAGTTTGTCGTCTGTAACTTTTTACCAAAACGACAGAATTTTAGACATGTCTAAATTGAAAACATTTTGCAGACGAAAACAATGTAACAAAAAAAAAAAATGAATATTGTTTGAAAGGATATAAAATATTGTTGGAAAAGGAGAAAATGTTACTTACCAGCATTTACTCCTTTTTGCCACAATATTTTCTAAAGCCTTTTTTCTCAAGTTAAATCTTTCGTGGAAGTTTCCTTGGGAAAGACACTTCAGATCCCTAGCCTAGTACTGGTGAAACCCAGGACGTAGATAAACAGTGAACTGTCGCCGTAAAATGGTTAAAATAATCTTACAAGCGGTTAACACACCATTCAATCAATCAATCCTCAAATCAAAAATCAGGTTTGTGAGGTACATGTGAAGGGTTAGTATAGTCAAGACTTAAGGTTTGTTTGTCCGGTAAAGGGTTAGCCCTTTACTAGACGACAAAATTTTAGCCTTGTTCAAATTGAAAGCATTTGCAGACGACAATTTCAATGTGACTCAAATGGTACAATTTTTCTTTGATACGATAGAAAACATTGTGGGAAAAGGAGAAAATGCTGGTTACCAGCATTTTCTCATTTTCCCACATTGTTTTCCAAAGGCTTCTTTCCCAGGGTCGTTAAAAGTCGAGATTGTGCGGTAAAAGGTTTAAGTGTCTATAAAAAATGGGAAAACGTCCGACGATGTCAGAAATAATTAGACTGACAATTGGGTGCGAAGTTGGTTAAGTTGATTAAGATTTAAGCGATCCTTTAAACGCCAAAATTATTGACATTTCCCGATTTATCATATGTCTGAAAAATATTGAAAATGAACAGAATGTATTGTACTGCTTTGTTTGTGTTTTATATTGTTTGAGCCGTGCTCTTTCAAAAGGGGGCTTACTGCCTCTCCGTGATGCATCATACTTAGCGAAGCATCACATAATTAGGGATCCATAAAGTTCATTACGTCTAACAATCGACTAATCATGAGGTAAACTGGTCCTTTGACATACAGAAAATTGACCGATAGTGAAAAGTTTCGGCTCAGATCAGTCTGCGGGGACTGCGCCGGCTGGCTTGAGTCGATACTTTTCGCAGATGCATTAAGCCCCCTTTTCACAGAATATGGCTCCTTTGAATTTTCAACATTTTTCATATTAATCCTAAGGCTGCTAAGCGACTCGGGGCGCTTTTCCGGACAATGTAGGTTAAGATCAGACTGCATAAAACGTGCAGCCTGATCTTTAATCTACACTGTCCGATACGGTAGTTACTTTCCGGTGAAATCAATTTTGATACTGCAGTATTGGGTTTTTACCAATGAGTGGAAATTTTCGTTTCATCTATTTAGTAGTTTAACCCTTTACCAAACAACAAAATTTTAGACTGGTCCAAATTTAAAGCATTTGCAGACGAAAAATTAAATGTGGCTCAAATGATGAGATTTGCTTTTGAAAGAGTAGAAAACATTGTTGAATAAGGAGAAAATGCTGGTTACTTTCCACAATTTTCTCCTCTTCCTGTACTGTTTTTTTTTTTTTTTTTTAAGCCTTCTTTATAAGGGTCATTTAAATTTGGGATATTGTGGTAAAAGGTTAAGGGATAAGATATATTATACGGCAAGTACAAAGGCTTTGCGCTGGCGATGACATGGTTACAAAATAACCGTAATGTTGAAAACGGCGTTAAACACGAATCAAACAAAGGAGCTATTTGAACAAATTGTAGACGGAAGCAGGACAAATATCCGACAAGGGGTTCCTCACTAGACAGATAGACGGATGGACGGGCATGCTGGCGGGTAGACGGACGGATAGGCAGACAAAACGTATATCTGAAGAGTCCCGTCTCTGAAAAATAATTCACTACAACAGTTTAACTACCGTACTGTTGACGTACATGTACGCGGTATTCTGATTTAATTAGCCGTGCGCCAAATCACATTATTTACAACAGATTAATCACCGGTCAAATTGGCGAACGTTCGTAACACGACTACATGCCAATACTTATTAACTTTTGCTGTAAGCCGAGCTGAAGACAACACGATTTACTGTTGTGGTCGTTGCATTTTCAAGATCAGACTTCACAGAACGTACTGTTTGATGTTGCATCTTCATTGTACGACACTCTCTGAGATAATGCTGATCGCCTGAGGTTAACATTGTTAATTCTTTACCAAACGACAATATTTCGGACTGGTCCAAATTGAAAGCATTTGCAGACGACAAATTAAATGTGGCTAAAATGATTGCATTTGTTTCTGAAAGGTTAGAAAACATTGTGGGAAAAGGAGAAAATGCTGGTAACCAGCATTTTCTCCTTTTCCCACAATGTTTTCAAAAGGCTTCTCTCTCAGGGTCGTTAAAACTCGGGATTGTGTGGTAAAGGGTTAATTGAACTCGCAAAATAAATGAATTGGACATAATTATTTAAGAAAACAGACCGAAATATTGCGATTTTAGAAGGCTGTTTTTCCAAGTAATCTTTAGAAAAAAGCGGATAGTGTGGATCTAATGTCAGACTGTACGTTCTGTCAAGTTTGATCTTCAGTTACACTTTCCAGAAAAAGCAGTCTGATCTATCTCTACACTATCTACAAAAACGGCATACAGTTGTGCTTTGCGACGTAAGAGTCAATACTGAGAGGGGAGATAGAATAATGCAATTGCTATAGAGTTACTTTTGAAGAAAGCAGATTTTCGAAATTAAACGGACTTGGTTAGCATATAATTGGGCCATGCTCTTTAAAAAAGGAGGTTCAATGCATTTGCAAAAAGTATCGATCAATGTCAGCCTGCGCAGTTCGCGCAGGCTGACATTGATCGATACTTTTTGCCATTTGTAAAATGTTTGCATGTCTAAGGACCAGTCTACCCCATGATTCAGTCGGTTGTGTGACAAAATGGATTTCATGGAGCCATGATCATTCGATTACTTGCTTCGGGGTACCCCTTGTTTGGAATGATGCATCACAGAGACGCATTAAACTCCCTTTTGCCAGAGCGCCGTCCAATCAAAATGTTAACAAGTAGAGTGAATACAGACGGTAGCGGGTCGCGCACAGAGGCTGCGACCTCGATCTCGCCTAGCCAGTCATTTCTATTTTTTATTTTGGCTAATATATGGATATAGATTCAACTTGTTCCGTGGTCTTAAAAAGGCATTTCCACTTCAGTGAATAAACTATTTGGTCATAACTTTGAGTAACGGGCGGTGTTACAGATCCCAGGTCAGGCTGCAGCTCCTGCCTTTGTAACAATGTTTTGAGACGTGTTGCAAGATGAAAAAAAAAAGAACGTCTGCAGGAGATACATGTAACTTGTTAACAAAATGTTAACCTTTTATGTTGGTGTATTTATCATATGAGCCATGCTCTGGCAAAAAGGGGCATAATGCGTCTCCGTGATCCATGATACCAATCAAGTCATCACATAACTATGGATCCACAACAGCCACTTTTTTCTATCAATGACTTAATCATGAGGTAGACTGGTCCTTGTATGTACAGAAAATTGACCAACAGCGAAAACTTTCGGCCCAGGTCAGCCTGCGCGGACTGCGCAGGCTGAACTGGATCGATACTTTTCGCAGATGCATTAAGCCCCCTTTTCACAGAGCATAGCTCATATTCTCTTTTATTTCTTGCAGGGACTTACAAGGCAATGAGATAACGGCGATTCGAGCAGGCGACCTGCGGGGCTTAAGGCACGTGCGGAGTCTGTAAGTAAACTTTAATATTTATCTTAGTTAATAGTTTATCCCCTTTATCAAACGATCCAGTGAATTTTATCGACCCTGAGTAGGACTGTCTTCGTAAACACAGTGGAATCCGTAGATCATGCTGAACTTGGTGAAAATCAGTAATGAGTCATACTTTGTGAAAAGGGGGCTTAATGCAGCTGCGTATCGATTCATGTCCGCGCAGGTTGACATGGATCGAAACAATTTGCTATTTGTAAATTTTCTGCATGTCAAAGGGCATTTCTACCCCAAGATCAAGTCGATTGTTAGACAACATGGATCTCATGGCTCCATGATGGAGATCACTTACTCATGGAGATGCATTAAACCCCCTTTTGCCAGAGCACGGTTCAAATGCTTTCTACCCTCAACCGACTTATACCATCGTTTAAGTCACTTTTGATTTGCCGTCTTGAAATGCTTCCAAAATGGACAGACTGACATGGTTTTCGAAGTGTGATCCTGTAACCCGCAATCTGTACAGTAACTTCTAAAGCATTGTTATTAGAGATATGCTGAGCTCGGGTCCTGCGTGGCTCAGAGGCCCCAGGTTGGAGCCTCACTGCATCGACTGGACTTTTCGTGGGAGTGTGTCCTTGGGCAAGGCACTTCAGAGTCCTAGTATAGTACTGATGGAACCCAGGAAATACATGAATATTAGAGCTGTCGCTGTGATACGACTGAAATAATCTTAAAAGTGGCGTTAAACACCATTCAATCAGTCTATATGCTCCGGCTGCTCAATGGTACCGCACTAGACGAGTAATCCCTGGGTTGTAAATTCGAGTTCCTGCCTTAACAGCAAAAGTCTTTCCCAGAGCTGATGAAAGTCATTATGACAGAAGCCACAGAACATATTCCGTTGTCACCGCCGGACACTATTTCGACAATGTTTATGTGGGCAAGCAGGCAGTGTCGTTGAAAGACGCTACAGCTTGAGAACTGTTAACCCTTACAGCGCTGAATCAGTGAAATGGACCTTTTCAATCAGGACAAGCGTCCAAAATACTGTCTTTTCATTGTTATAAAATGAAGTAGCGGACAGGGGTCCGACGAATCACCGAAATGCCAACGAAACACCGAAATACCCCTATTTTTTTTTTTATAATCAATGAGATCAGATAACTGAAGATTTGGTTTTTGACACAAATTGTAATCATATTGATGAAGGAAGGTTATTTTAAAACCAAATGACGAGATAACAACAACATGCCATTGAGGCCCGGCGTGAAAAATGTGCTCCGGAATAGCCGCTCGACGTAGTAAAATATGTCGATTCAGGGATTTTACGTCCGCAATCTCGCTACACGGTTGATGTGTCTGATATTTGTCCTTAAGTATGAGTTTTCATTTTTTATAATGGGCAAATGAAATTAAAAAATCACCAATTTAGAAAACCGGCCGCCATTTTGAATCTGTAGTTAGCACGTGACCAGGCGTAAATTGATTAGATAATTGTAATTCCGCAGATACGATTATGAATAATAACCATAGTAATTTAAAAATAAAAATGACAAACTTACACATAAAATAAGTTGGATTATAACAGGCAAACACCTTAATTCTGATTGCTTCACTTGAACAGAAGAGAACGTACCGAGCTACTTCATGTAATGTCTGATTTGGGTCTTCAGCGTTCGTGTTCTGTGCAGTCTGATCTTAATCTACACTGTCCGCAAAAACAACTTGAGTTGGGCCTAGCGCTTTATTGGTTAACCCTTTCCCAAACCACAAATTTTGGACTGGTCCAAATTGAAAGAGTTTGCAGACGACAATTTTGAATTTGATGAAAATGGCAGAAAGTTCTCAAAAAGGGTAGAAAACACTGTGGGAAAAGGAGAAATTGCTCGTTACGAGCAATTTCTCCTTTTCCCACAGTGTTTTCAAAAGACTTGTACTGCAGACATGTGAAAACCAGGGCTTGTTTGGGAAAGGGTTAAAGAAACATAAGGCAGTGATTTAACTATTTACCAAAACGACAAAAGTTCAGACTCGGCCGAATTGAAATCATTTGCAGACGACAAATGTGACAAAGACAACAAAATAAAAGTGACAGAAAATGAAATTTATTTATTTTTTTTGGCAGATTAGAAAACATTGTGGGGAAAGGAGAAAATGCTGGTCACCAGCATTTTCTCCTTTTTCCCACAATGTTTTCAAAAGCCGTCGTTGAAATTGAGATTTTGTGGTGAAGGATCGACAGACATTATTTTGAAAGAGGTGCAAAACACAAAAAACACATAATCAAGAAATGTAATAAATGCCAAAAGACATATTTTATGCACATGTAGTTGAGCCGTGCTCTGTGAAAAGGGGGCTTAATGCATCTGCAAAAAGTATCGACCCAGGTCAGCCTGCGCAGTTCGCGCAGGCTGACCTGGGCCGAAACGTTTTGCTTTTGGTAAATTTTCAGCATGTCAAAAGACCAGTGTACCTCATAATGCAGTAGGTTGTTACACACATCGGGTTTTACGGATCTATGATACTGTGATGATTTGCTTGGTATTATTGCATCAGGAGATGCATTAAGTCCCCTTTTCACAGAGCAAGGCTCAATTTTTTTTTTTTGTTAGTAAATTGTGTGGATACATCATAGTTAGACTAGGCAGTAAGTCGCCATGCTCTTTAATCGACTATAAATATTAGGAAATTCAATCTTAAAATTTTCCTTTCACCCTTGAAAACACTTTACCAGACGACAAAATTTTAGACTTTTCCAAATTTAAAATATCTGAAGACGACAAAATAAAAGTGACTCAAAAATTGAAATTTGCTTTGGGTAAGGTAGAAAAGATTGTGGGAAAAGGAGAAAATGCTGGTTACCTATATTTTCTCCTTTTTCCACAATGCTTTCAAAAGCTTTCTTTCTTGGAGTCGACAAAATGAAAGTGACTTCAAAATTGAAATTTGTTTTGGGTAAGGTGGAAAAGATTGTTGGAAAAGGAGAAAATGCTGGTTACCACCATTTTCTCCTTTTCCCAAAATGTTTTCGAAATCTTTCTTTTTTGAAGTCGACAGAAGTCGGCATTGTGTGGTAAAGGGTTAAACACGCAATCCTAAATTTTAACGACCCTGACGGAGAAGGTTTTTGAAAACGTTGTGAGAAAAGGAGAAAATGCTGGTATCCATCATTTTCTCCTTTTTATCACAATGTTTTCTACACTTTCAAAGACAAATCTCGGCATTTGAGTCACATCTAATTTGTAGTTTTTAAATGCTTTTAAGTTCAACTAATCCAAAATTTTGCCGTTTGGTAAAAAGTTAAGCAGTTAAAAAATAAAATCGAAAATTCAAAGCAAGGGCTTTAGTCATTACTGATGAAATTTGAAAGGCTGCTTAGGACAGAAAATCTTTACATATCGAACGATGTAGATTCAAGGTCAGACAGCACGTTTTGTGCAGTCTGATCTGGTATCTACATCGTCCGCAGAAGGTGCATTAACGTGTTCCTTAGTGTCTCGAAGTTTAAAATTTTAATTTAATATACTTTCTCGCTTAACTAAGCGTTGAATTCCAGGTGCAAAGTTATCAATTCCAAAGAGCTTTGATAAGAAATTTGGCAGTGAGGTGGGGGGAGAAAATTTATCGAATTTTCAGCCCTTAACCCTTTACCACACAATCCCGACTTTTAACAACCCTGAGAAAGAAGCTTTTTGAAAACACTGTTGGAAAAGAAAAAAATGCTGGTAACCAGCATTTTCTCCTTTTCCCACAACGTTTTCTACCCTATCGAAGACAAGCTCCATCATTTGAGTCACATTTAAATTGTCGTGTGTAGGCGTTTTCAGTTTCGACAATTGTAGTATTTTGTCGTAAAGAGTTTACAAAACAATCCGTGTATTTACGACCCTGAAGAAGAACAGTTGAAACTATTGTGGGAAAAGGAAAACAAGATGGTAACCAGTATTTTCTCCACCTTCTATAATGTTTTCTTTCGTATCAAGCAAAAATCTTACCATTTGAGGTAAAAAATAATTTGTTTGTCTGTAAATTCCTTTAATATGGAGGAATCTTAAATTTTGTCTACTGTTAAAGAGTTCACACTTAGCATGGCTGTACAAACTTATGGCACTTCTACGGATGAGTGTAGATTCAAGACTTGACTACACCAAGTCTTCCATCTACATTTCAGTCTGCTCTGTCTGATTTCAAGGTTGGTATTTTATTAGAAAAAAGTTCGAAACATACAGTATAATGTTTTAGTCTTGCATGCTGCCTGAAATTGTCGATTTTCAGACTCTTAGTAGTCCCAAATTTAAGCGTTCAAATATTTAACTAAGACGACAAATTTTAGTCTTCTCGAAATAGAAAGCACTTGCAGTCGACAAATAAAATGAAGATCAAGCCAACAGATTATTCTTTGAAAGCCCAGTGAACATTGTGGGGAAAGGAGAAAATGTTACCAGCATTTTCTCCGTTCTCCACAATATTTTCAAAAGTTCTCTTTCTCAGGCACATTTAAACTAGCGATTGTTCGGTGAAGTTTTAAACGCACAGTTTCAATCATGGAAAAAAGTTTATAAATGATAGTTAAATAAAGCAACATTACCTTTAATACGTTATACATGAGGTATATTCTGTAAAAAGGGGGTTTAATGCATCTGCAAATTGTATCGACTCAGGTCAGCCTGTGGAATCCGCGCAGGCTGACCTGGGTCGAAACTTTTCGCTATTGTTAAATCTTCTACATGTCAAAGGACCAGTCTACCTCAAGATTCAGTTGGTTGTAAGACAAAATGGATTTTATGGATCCATAATTATTTGATGACTTGCTTGGTGTACTGCATCACGGATATGCATTAACCCCCTTTTGCCAGAGTATGGCTCAAAAGTAAATGAAGATTAATTAGATAATTTTTAATATTTAGAGCAATCCCATTTTCTGCATTTTTCCACGCATGAACACATGCGAACATACTTTTACAGTGCGCAGGTGAAATTTGTCTTTGGAAGGACAGAAAACATTGAGGAAAAATGAGAAAATGCTGTTTACCGGAATTATCTCCTTTTCCCTCAAAGTCTCACAAAGTTTTTAAGATCCCACTTGGTCAAGGGCGTGAAACCATGCGTGTGGTTGGTAAACGTTTCAATGCTAGATAATTCAAAGGATCAGTACAATATGGCCAATGATATAAAATATGGATTGATACACGTTGAAACAATGTGGAAAAGGGAGATTTTTTTGTTACGAGAAATTCTTCCTAATGCCACAATGTTGTCGAGAGTGGCTTTGCTGATAGATGCAAAAAATTGTCTACAATCTGTTCATTAATGAAATTCAAGAAATATAAGTGAAGAGCAAAGATCTTGCAGATCAAAGGCTGTCTCAATACTTTATAAAAATGGAAGAACGTTGATGCAAGATGAGTTTGCACATTAACTGCAGTCTAAACTTGGTCTAAATTATCTGCAAAAGCACCAAAATGATGTTTAACCCTTTCCCAAACAAGCCCTGGTTTTCACGTGTCTGCCGTACAAGTCTTTTGAAAACACTGTGGGAAACGGAGAAATTGCTCGTAACGAGCAATTTCTCCTTTTCCCACAGTGTTTTCTACCCTTTTTAAGAATTTTCTGCCATTTTCATCAAATTTAAAATTGTCGTCTGCAAACTCTTTCAATTTGGACCAGTCCAAAATTTGTCGTTTGGGAAAGGGTTAACTCTTTACCAGACGACAAAATCTTAGACTGGTCCATCTTTAAAGCGTTTGCAGACAAATTAGATGCAAACAAAACTATGGATTTTTCTTTAAAAAGGTAGAAAACATTGTGGGAAAAGGAGAAAATGCTGATTACCAGCATTTTCTCCTTTCCCAACAATGTTTTAAAAGTCCATTTTCTTTGAGACTGTCAAAACTCGGAGTTGTGTTGTTGTAAGGGGTTAACCCTTTATTATTCAACCCTATACTGCAAAGAAATTTCTCGCGATCTGATTGGATAATATGCTCCGAATATATATTGCTGTTCACCGGCAGCTCCTAGGGAACAGCACAGCTTCAACCCAAGATGGCGGCGTCGAATCGAAGTCAGTCGCATACGAGACAAATACACCGTAACCTTTTGAAAATAAATGAAAATGATTAAATATATCATCATTTGTTGTCATTCTAAAACAATTCACTAGATCTACAAGGGGTGAAAACGAACCATCCCTTCGTCATGTAAATAAACCGTTAAGGTTAAAGGTCATACATTGTAACGTTAAGAAAATAATGATAAACTAATGGTTTTGCCAACAAATCATAAAATGAATAGTACCATACCTTGAAGTTGTTTGTAACCATTTGTAAATGAAAGTACGTCGAATCGCGGTGACTTCATACACCAAACTGTACGTTTTACAGAGTTTTCAGAGACGTCAGTTTTCAATGACGTCATTTTTCAGTATGTTGGGACACTCAGCCTTGAAGGGAAATTAGATTTCGTCAGCGGAATGGAGTGGTAAAACTTTGCAGTATAATACATTAATTTTATTGTCCGATCAGGGGGACATGGCACTAGGAAACTTCTTTACGGCTGTGGCGAAACATGTCGCAACCTTGCCTTCGGCTCGGGGCGACATGATTTGCCCCAGCTGTGGAAAAGTTTCTAAGTGCCCTGCTACCTGACCGGACAACAGATATAGTGTTCTAGAGATCCTTTGGACAAGGGCTGTGTAAACATTGTAGTAACCTGTTCTCAAAAGCTGAAAAAAAAAAACGATTTAATGCTTTACCGAACAATCTGGTTACCAGCATTTTCACCTTTTCCCACCATGTTTTCAAAAGTTTTCTTTCTCAGGTCGTTAAATATCTTTGTTGTTTGGTAAAGAGTTAGCCGTTAGGCAGCTAAGCATCACTTAAGGACCTTATGCCGGCAGTGTAGGTCAAGATCAGACTGCACCCAACTTGTAGTCTAGTCTTGGGTCTACACTTTTCGATAAGGAGATACTATTATTTCCCTCCCCATACCTTTGAAATAGCAAAATTTGGGCATTTACTATTGGCTTTAAAGTTTCATTTCACTTATTTAGCAGGTTAAGAGTTAACCCTTTCGGCGCCAAATAAACAAACTTGGCTTCTTTTGATGGCTGCAATCCACTGAGTCTCCGGACGACTTTTATCATATAGGCATGACCAATCAAGCGGAGGGCATAGATCAAAGATCAGACTGCACGTTCTGTGCAGTCTGATCTTGATCTATGCCGTCCGCAAAAGTCCCTGTTTTCGCCTATGGCGCTGAAAGGGTTAAAGGAGAAGATTTACAAATTAGGCAAATTATCGTAAGTGGCGATAACAGCAAAGTTTACGTTAGGCGCGTTCCACTTCCCATAGATAAATGGGCTTTAATCTCTTAGACTGCTAAACATGACTCAATGCTCTTTTGCAGACAGTGTGATCAAGATCAGACTGCATAGAACGTGCAGTGGTCTCAGCTCTTTTTCCGATTTGAAAAGGTTTAATAAAGTAATTCTTCGCTCTGAGCGTTATGTAGTTTGACTTGTAACTACATTAGCCGAGCCCCGGTAACTCATTCGGTAGCGTTTAAGGGGGTCGCTGGTTCGATGCCCGGCTCGGCAATTTTCTTTCCGTGGATTGTTGTTAGTCATTGCGACAGCATTCATTTCTCTCTCACCGCTGACTATTGTTTCGACGATGGTTATTTTGGAAAGCGGCCAGTGGCCCGGAAAGAATATTGTGTGTAATACTTGTAAAGGAAACTCCAGGAAAGCAGGGATAGGTGCACTGACCGCCGGGATATAACTGAAGTAATGTTGAAAACGGCGTGAAACACCATACAATCAATCGATCATTGTAACTACATAAGTATGACTGAGATATTGTTAGAAACGGCGTTAAACACCGCTCAAACTACATGTAGCTATCATACTGTGTTTCTTCCACGAGGTTTGTTTAGAAGTAGGTCAGGGCATACCTGAACACAATATTTATTTTGTCATCTCAGCTAAACATGGTTAATGGTATGAAAAGAAAAGCTTTTTGTCCAAAAGTGACGAATATTTAGGAATGAAGTCAGCCGTGGGGTACTTAAATACAGAAGTAACCGCAAGTTCTTTTGATAAAAAGACCAAATTAGACACTTCATTCATAAAAGGACGACATCGTTATCAGTGTTTAGTGATTTTACGCACTGCCCGGCTTCGGAAACTTTTTTTTAGTATCTTGACTGGTACCCCGTATAATTTGCTGCTTATTATGAACACGAGATTAGGCTAGAAACACAGTCTAGTACAAATTATTCATATATAGTGTATTCTTCTGCATTGACAAAGCAAGCTTGGCCTTTGAACTGAAAAATAAAAAAAAAAAAAAAAAAAAGAAGATGCAACAAACAGTATCTATAAACTTAAAATTAATTATGATAAAGACTGGACATTGTAGATCTAGTATTGAAGACCACGTGTCATGAATTGAAGGGCTGTCACAGTGATATACATGTAACTAAATTTTTGAAAGCGGAGTAAAACACCATTCTGCTGTGAGTTAAGAAACCAAATAACGATACTAACCGAACTCACCGCGAAAGGTTTTCAAATCGGCTCAAATTAGGCTATGTCAGGGTTAAACTGGTCTCTGTTGTAAATGTGGTCTGGTACCCCGCCGTACTACAAGAGTATGTCAGGCAAAGCGCAATAATGGCGGCCCGCGTTGGTAATATGCAGAGGAGACGGGATATTGTTATTTCACATGATCAAATCGGATCGTAGGCTGAATTCAAAACAGATCGCTTGCAATAAAGTCATGGCAGTTCGTTCTTATTTAGCGAGAAAAAACTACATATCAGAAATGCTTTAAGTATCCGAAATGTCAATGGACATATATAACGTCCGAAAACAGGGCTACTTTTAAAATGATTCGTGGTAGAATTTATATATAAACCATACCCAAACAGCACGTTTTAGATTCGGTAATGTATTTTTTGTACATAATTGACCTCATTTTATTTACTGATCAAACTGGATCACATGAAATTGGGGAAAACGGGGAAGCATGTAATGGTACGCTTGAAGACACCTAGGAGGCCGCCATTATTGCGCTTTGCCTGACCCGATAACGTAGTGGTAGGGGCTGGTAATCCAGATTATTGTAAATGTACATCTATATTTACGTTAGCTGTATACCGGGATAATGTGTCAATACCAGTGCAATCCGGATGGAACTGTAGTCTTATCGTGACGAACGCTGGTAATGCGGCACTGCATCGAAGCGCCCAAGCATTTACAATCGGTAACATTAGGGTGCCTCTTTCATTCACCGATACACTGGTCAAGACGGGACGTTAACGACAGCCGCCAGTAGTCAACCGTAGGTCATCCGTCCTCAACCGGGGCTCAATCTGGATAGTCCGTGGTCAATGGTCATACGATGCGACCCGACTTTTCAACCGACATATAACCGGGACAACACTGAACCTATAAAAATATAGACACTTTTTTATTGGGGATGGGGGAGATGATTTTAAGCACTTTGCCGGCTTCTTTAGCAGAACGGATCTAGTGGAAGTAAAGCCTGAAATTAAACCTTACTCTGCTGGATAAATCAAACGAAACTTTCAAGCCAATAGAAAAAAACCCAAATTCAGTTATTTCAAAGATCTTATCGGACAGTGTAGATCCAAGATCAGACTACACGTCCTATGTAGTCTGATCTTGATATACACTGTCCGCAGAAGGTCTTTGAGTTGCGCTTAGCAGCCTAAGGGTTAACCCAAACGATGCCCCCTCCATGCTAAGCCCATTACGATACGACTGGATGAAGAAACAACCTCAATCGTATGACACACATTCAAGCTAAATATTTGAAGAAGAGGAAAAAAAAAATCTGTCTTGAATGGCATGAAAAACATTTTGGGAAACAGAGCAAATGCAGCAAGCAATCGCTCCTTTTCCCAAAATGTTTTCAAGAGGGGGACAGAAGTCATACTATGCGTTGTAATGGGCTAATTCAATGATTGTCAGCAAGGAGGCCCTATCACTGTCAAGAGATGACTGATGTAATCTATTTAGACAGGATTTCTCGCTTCAACTGACGGAGCATAGATTTTCTGACAAGATTGCGCAAAAACTATGTATATGGATCGACAGCACTGAGTTAGAAAAATGTTGCGTGTTAGAGAAGATAGCGCAGTTCTACTTCTTTTTTTAACGAGGGGAAAAGTACTCTCTGTCTGTGTCTCTGTCTGTCTCTCCGTCCCCGTCTCTCCTTCTTTCTCTCTCTATCACTCCTCTCTTTATCTCTGCCACCCTCTGTCTCTCTCCTCTGTCTTCATCACTCTGTTTCTCTCGCACTCTCTCTCTCTCTCATTCTCTCTCTGTCTCTCTGCCCCACAAGAGAGAGACCGCATTGGAGTTTAACGCCGTTTAGCAGCTCAGACCATATCACGGCGGTCAGTGTACCTACGCATGTGTTTTCCGGTTTTCTCTCACCAGTACTGACACAACTTTCTTTCCAAGTCACTAACTACTTTTCTCACCTGCATCAGAGGTGAGAGGCGAAAAATCGCCAGAAAGAAAGTTTGCCACAACCTCGTATCGAGCCCACAACTTGCAGGTCACGGGTCAGATACACTAACCACTGAGCTACCCGGCCGGGCACAAGAGGGAAAGGGGGGGTATTAAGCACCAGAGGCCTTCAGGGAAATGAATTCAGTTTACCAAGTGTTCCTGCTTTTATAGCCATCACGTAACCGAGCAAGATTGTATTTGTAAGCGATGTACATGCTCTGTATTAAATTTGCTGACTTTTCCCCGTTTTATCACTTCAGGAATCTCATGAAAAACAAAATACAAACGATAGAAAAGGGAGCTTTCCAGGACCTAAAAGGCATGAAGCGATTGTAAGTACATTTTTTTTCCCCACCGTTCCTTTAACCATTAGACTGCTAAGCGCGACTCAATGACCATTTGCAGACAGTGTAGATCCAAGATCAGACTGCACAGAACGTGCAGTCTGATCTTGGATCTACACTGTCCGATTAGGAGATATTTCCCCAACCCCCATAACTTTGAAATACCGTCTTCTTTGGTTTTTACCATCGGCTTGAAAGTTTCATTTAAAACCTTTACCTGCTAAAGAGATGGAATGAAACTTTCAGGTCGATTGTAAAAATTCAAATTTTGCTATTTAAAAGTATTTTTTGGGGAAAGATCTCTTTATTGGACAGTGTAGATCCAAGGTCAGACTGCACGTTCTGCGCAGTCTTATCTTGATCTACACTGTCCGCAAAAGGTCAGTGAGTCACGCTTATCAGCCTAAGGGTTAGCTTATTTAGCAGGATAGGGGTTAACCGTTTCATCACACATATCCGTCTGTATCCTCTGTCCGACCAACACGTTTGTTGTCTGACGATTTTTATATGGAGAAAAACTGAACCTATAAACCACTGAATTATCATTTTGAAATAGACAACCTTTACAGCTACCAAATTAATCTAATTGACTCTTTCAGTCAGGAAAACAAGGCCCAAACATTTTGGGGTTGGTTTTGGCTCATAAAAAAGTATTCCTCAAATTTCATTGAGCATATGAGCCAGGTCCTGTGAAAAAGGGATTGATGCATCTTCAAAATGTATCGGCCCATGTCAGCCTGCACAATCTGTGCAAGCTGTAATGGACCGAAAACTTTGGCTCTTTGTAAATTATCTGCATGTCTAAGGACCACTCTACCCCCAAATTCAGTCGGTTTTTAGACAAAAATCGATTTTATGAATCCAATTGAGACAAAAATCGATTTTATGAGTCCATAATCATGTGATGACTTACTTGATATGTTGCATCGCGGAGATGCATTTAAACCTCTTTTACCAGAGCGCGGTCAATGCAGAAGGGCATCCAGCATTTTACTTATTCATACACTTCCAAAAACATATTTGCAGCAGCAATTTATGATATGGGTGATGAACATAATCAAGACTGAGTACACGAATTTAACCCTTTCCCAAACGACAAATTTTGGACTGGTCCAAATTGAAAGAGTTTGCAGACGACAATTTTAAATTTGATGAAAATGGCAGACAGTTATCAAAAAGGGTAAAAAACACTGTGAGAAAAGGAGAAATTGCTCGTTACGAGCAATTTCTCCTTTTCCCACAGTGTTTTTCAAAAGACTTGTACTGCAGACATGTGAAAACCAGGGCTTGTTTGGGAAAGGGTTAAGAGCAAATGTAGTGGCAAAAGAAGAAATAGCTTGTTGATACAATGTTTTCAAACATTCCTGCGAGACGGATAGAAGGCAAAGAGCCTATAAAGTTGTTAGAATATATTCGTTTACCAGTAAATGGCACATTTTACATGTATGTACGCAAAACATTCTGCTGATACCCATGAAACACATAAAAAAGTGGGCTGTCATCGTGATATGACTGAAATATTGTTGAAAGTGGCATAAAATCCTATTAAAACCGCCAAACAAATCAGTCAAAAGCGAAACTACCTGTAAAATATAGACCAAATAAACAAAGCACCTGAGGTATTTCTAAATTGGGCTCCTCTGTTGACAGATCCGAAATCCGTTTCAGATTAAGTGGGAGGGGGAGAAATACCCGAGATGTCAACGAAAAAAAAAAAAACTATGGGTTCATCTTTTAACCATGCGTCTCTTACTTTTGGGTCAGAGGCACTCATGGATGTCAATCGTTGACCCGATCTCGATGGTCCTTGGTTCGAGTAATGTAGTACAGTAAATGAACCCTTAGGCTGCTATGCGCGACACGGGGCGTTTATGCGGAGAGTGTAAAGCAAGATCAGACTGCATAAAACGTGCAGTCTGATCTTCGATCTACACTGTCAGATATGGTATTTTTCGCCGGTATAATCAACTTTGGAATACGCAACATTTTGGTTTTTACTATTCAGTGAAAATGTTCGCTTTATTTATTTAGCAACTTAAGGGTTAACAAACTCAAAGCTTATAGAGCTAGATATGAGCCATGTTCTGTGAAAAAGGGGCTTAATGCATCTGCAAACGGTACCGACCCGGGCTGACCAAGGCCGAAACTTTTTGCTTTTGGTCAATTTTCTGCAGGTCAAAGGACCAGTGTACCTTATGATTCAGTCGGTTGTGAGAGAAAATCGATTTTATGGATCCCCAATTATATGATGACTTGCTTAGTATCATGCACTACAGAGATACAGTAAACCCCCTTTTTGCCAGAGCAGGGCTCATATGTCCTTTTAAACTCATAACTGTCTGCAGACGACTGTTGTGCGCCTTGCAGCAAACAACTATTGTAAAGATTGAGGCAGAAAGAGAAATTTCTCGTTTAAAATGTTTCTTCTTTTGACCAAATGTTTTCACAATATTATCATGATTTCAGTTTATCCGTATGTTGATATTTTACGCTGATTTTTTCAAAGTTGCTGGTGTTACATGATAATGAGTTACTTTGTAATTAACCGTCAGGCTGCTACGTGCGACTCAATGATCTTTTGCGTACTGTGTAGATTCAAGATCAGACTGCACAGAACGTGCAGTCTAATCTTGGTTATACACTGTCCGATCAGGAGATAGTTTTCCCCCCCAAAAATACCTTTAACTCTGTACAACACAATTCCGAATTCTTACGACCCTGGGAAAGAGGGCTTTTGAAAACACTCTAGGAAAAAAAGAAAATGCTGGTTTATGTTTTCTACTAATTCAATGACAAATACTATCGTTTGAAAATTTGAAAAAAAAATTTTTTTTTTTTCAAATTTTCAAACGATAGTATTTGTCATGTCGACTATAAATTCCTTGAAAATGGACAGGTCTAAAATTTTGCCATGTGGTAATGAGTAAAACATAGCAAAGTCTGGGGTTTTTACTGTCGACTTGGAGGTTTTATTTCACTTATTTAGCAGGTAAAGGGTTCAGCATAATCAAGGTTTACCCTCAGGCTGCTATGCACTACTCTGGGCGCTTTTGCGGACAGTGTAGTACAAAGAATGTACAGTCTGATCTTGGATCTACACTATCTGATCCAATGAGGTTTTTCGGTGTAGAGAGCTTTGAAACTGCATACTCGGGCTTGTACTAGTGGCTGGAAAGTTTCATTTAATTCAGATAGCAGTTTAGGGGCAGTTTAAGCGTTACGGCTATGACAAAAGTCTATGAAGTTAAGATTAAGGGGTGTTCGGAAACTATTTGGAAAAAATCAAACCGTTTTTCTTTTACATGAAATTTCGTTGTAGTATAAAAAATGTCACTTTTTTTCGGATACTTTTCGAACACTGTGCTTTTTCCGCCACGCTTTAATCTAAATTAAAGAGAATTATGGAATTCCACTAACTCTAGAAGAGGATTACTTTTCATGGCGGTATAACACTTAGTTGACGGTATGGCGTTCAACACTTCCGGTATAAATATCAGTACGCGAGAAGACTGATTCCTAGCTAAAATCGCTAAAATATATTTCTTAAGATAATTTCTTAGATCTATTTCAAGAAAAAAGAAATCCGTTATGAGACTTGGCGGGGGTTTAATTACTTTCACACTCGAAAGTCAAGTTATTCTCTCGTGCAGATTGACTCGTATCACCTGCCTTCATTACGGCGAATTACATCCCCGAAATTAATCATTACATTTAATAATGATAGAGCGGGAAAAAACGGCAATGTAATCAGCACCTAGAGTGCATCATCTCTTTACCAGACGACACACTGTTTTAGACTTGTCCGAATAGAAAGCACTTTCCTTTTGACGAACAGTGAAGATCAGGACCACACAGCACATGACGCACATATAGGCTGTTCCTGAGCTTGTACTGTCCGATTGATTTTTTTTTGTTGCAGATACTTGAATTTCGCAGTGTCAGTTTCTTTAATGACTAGATGAATTCACGTATTTACAGGGCAAGGGGTTAAAAGGCATTCCTGTATAAATAAGAAATTCGGATGTAGGTTAAAACACTTTCACATCTGTCATTTTTTTTTTTTCATTCGTGCGCTATAATTGAGAATTTGTTAATCTTTAAGCTGCTAAGCGCAACTTACTGACCTTTTGCGGACAGCGTAGATCAAGATCAGACTGCATAGAACGTGCAGTCTGATCTTGGATCTACACTGTCCGATAAGGAGATATCTCTTCCCCCAAAACATCTTTGAATTATGGAAATTTGGCTTTTTACTATCGGCTTGAAAGTTTTATTTCTTTTATTTAGCAGGATAAGGGTTAAGTTAACACCAGATCCCTGTAATTGTTGCAATATCTTAGACACAACAAGAATCTTTGATAATATAGATCTTTCACTATGTTAAAACGTCTTTGCAGCTGCATATTTGTTATAAGCATGTAAAGGGATGTGAAGAAGAAACTGGAGCAATCAAGATTTCGCTAATAACAAAACAGTGTAAAACATTTTCTACTTTTTTAGCCATAAGACATTTAACTCTTATCCTGCTAAATAACTCAGATGAAACTTTCAAGCTGATGGTAAAAACCAATATGTTGGTATTTTAAAATTAACGAGGTCGGGGAAATATCTTCTTATCGGACAGTGTAGATACAAGATCAGACTGCACGTTCTGTGCAGTCTGATCTTGATCTACACTGTCCGCAAAACGTCCGTGGGTCGCGATTAGCGGGTCGCGATTAGCAGCCTAAGGGTTAAATGTCGTCAGTTTAGAATAACGCTTAAACTCTTAAAAGAAAACGAGTTCTTCCCCCATTTCTCCCTCCCTCTCTCTGTTTGTCTCTGCCTCTCCTCTTTCTGTTTGTCTGACTGTTTATCTGCCCTTCTTTCTGTCTGAATATCTGTTTGTCTGTCTGTCTTTCCGTCTATCTGTCCGTTTCGTTCATCAACCTTAAATAAAATATTACGACTGCAATTCATCAGTGAAACGTGGTTTTCTCATACCGTCTTAAACTTGCTAAATACTTAAGTGTATGAAACTTTAAAGCTGATACTAAGAACCCGAATTTTGCTATTCTATAAGTATTTTTCATTAATGATATCTCCTTATCTGACAGTGTAGATCTAAGATCAGACTGCACTTTCTGTGCAGTCTGATCTTGGTCTTCGCTGTTCTTTAAAGGTCTTTGAGTCGCGCTTAGCAGTCTAAGGGTTAAGATTTATCTCCATATAAATCCCATGTCTGAAACAGTTTTGATTTATTCGCAAGGGTTAAGGGCCGAAAAAACAAATTAAGTAAAACGATAACGCCCTCTAATGTCATTTACTCCTGATACGAACGTTCCGAACGTCACATCGCCAGGTCTTAATAGGATTCAGTCATGCCTCGAAACTGGAACCGATCTGCGCGAGAATGCGCTGGAAGTGTGGCCATAGGCAAGGCATTTCAGATCCCTGCCGTTAGTACTATGACAGGCGACGATAGATTAACCATTTACCACACAATCCCGACTTTTAAGGACCCTGTCGAAGAAAGCGTTTGAAAACATCACTTGAACTGCATTTAATTTGTCGTCTGCAAATGCTTTCAATTTGGTCCAATCCAAAATCTTGTCGTTTGGTAAAGAGTTAAGTCTTTACCAGGCAACGAAGTTTAAGGCTCGTCCATGTTGAAATCGGTTGCCGTGTATAGATCAAATTGGACTCAAAAATTGAGAACTGTCCTTGAAAAAGACGGAACACACTGTAGTAATAAGACAAACGCTGGTCACCCAGTATTTTTTCCTTTTTTCACAATGGTTCCAAAAGTGGTTCTTATCGAGATAGTAAAACACGGTATTGCCTTTTTCCATAAAGGTTTCAGAGGAGATGGGTATTCTTCATACAAAGTTATAGAATACAATGTATTCTATTCTTGAAGTCATCTTCGATTTCTAGTTGCCCAGTCCACGACTTACAAGATAGCCTGTGAACGAACCTGTTCTTGTGGAAGAAATTTGCTCGCTTTCTCTACAATTTTCTGGGTATTTAGTATGGCGGAACATGAAACAAACATGTGTTTCTGTTAACTGGGGTGTCATACATTTGTTGGTTTCGCTATTTTGACATTAAGGAATGTTTATTTCATGCCATAGTATACAGTGCTACGTTTGTACGATCCTGATCAGTCATCCGCAATTAACCCATTACCACACAATTCTGAGATTTAACGACCCAGAGGAAAATGCCTTTTGAAAACACTGTGGGAAAAGGAGAAAATGCTGGTAACCAGCATTTTCTCCTTTTCCCACAATGTTTTCTAGCATATGAAAGAAAAATTTTATCAGTTGAGCCACATTATCTCATGATGAGAATCTATGAGGCTAGAGAAATTGATTTTTATTGAGACGATGGGGAATTTCATCTAGATATTTATTTGTTCTGTGATCAGTATTAATTTACCGGAAATAGTAATAAATATCAATACCCATCGTGTAAAATGTGTGACATGAACCTGCGAATGCAAAAATGGACACCTTCAAAGGAATTTTCATGATCCAGCGCCTTTTGTTTTCCTTGAACCAGAGCTCCAGATAGAGAGTGTGATTTTGATTTCAAAAATGAAAATATTAATTTTTCTCCACTAAACCCTATGTTATGGGTAGTCTATAGAATTGTCTCATCGAGGCGATTCTAATGAGTACCCACAACAAAGGGTTTGGAAAGAAAACAATGGATTTAGACTACCATCACCCCCCCCCCCCCCCCTTATCTGGAGCTGTGTTGAACACAACCTCATGCTATTAATCTGTTACTACCATTGCCATTTTGAACCTTATCTTTACTTACGGAAATAAAATTCATATTTTACCTTATTCCCAGAAAACTGTTTAATATGATTATCTCTTTACCGCAAAGCAAGATTTAAGACTCTTTTCCCACAATGCTTTCAGAAGTCCTTCTTCTTTGGGCTCCTTAAAACTCTGGATTATGTGGTGAAGGGTTAATAGACAAAGCCATGACGAGACTTTACGTCTGTGCAATCTGATCATGGTCTACTCTATAAGCTTTGCAAAAGTTATCCATAGGCGTGTACAACAGGGTGAGAGCTAAAAAAGGTTTTGGGGCCAGTAATGATTATGCAAAATAAAGAAAGGAACTTGATTATTTTGGTAAGAATCACATGAACCATGCTCTGGCAAAAGGGGGGCTTAATGCATTATACCATGCAAGTCATCACACACTTTCGGATCTATTATATCCATTTTCTTTAAAAATGATTGAATCCTGAGGTAGAATGGTCCTTGGTCATGCAGAAAATTGACCGAAAGCAAAAACTTTCGGCCCATGTCAGCCTGCGCGGAATGCGCAGGCTGACCCGGTCGATACTTTTTGCAGATGCATTAAGCCCCCCTTTTCACAGAGCATGGCTCATATGTAATGAACAGACACCATCTTGAAACCAGTCGAAAAAAAAAAGCTAATCGAATTAAATATCTTCCTTTGATAAATCAGTGTTTATTCTCTTAGCACAAACACGATAAATTAGATTGGACATATTGACGGGCGACTGTCTTCTGAGCCGTCCGACACTGTCATAGGTGCGTCGCCCCGGGGGAAATCAGGTGTTAGGCTATTCGTTTTTCATTAAGTCCGTTTTCTACATAAATCCGCTTTCATTGACACCGCCAAATATGGCAGATTGTATACGAAGTAAAACAAAAAAGATATTGGACCATCTCTTGTATCAAGGATCATTCCGCCTATCACGGTGTCCTACCGGAAGTTCATGGCGCATTGCCGCCAACAAAGTAAGATAAAGCGATGAAAAGTAGATCTTGAAACCTATTCGCAGAATGATCTCTGTTTTCAATACAAGATAATTTTCTTAATTTTAATGTCTAACATATTTCATTTCATAAGTGGACCACTAATTCTATCAACTTCATGTCTTCCCCTTCCCTTTGATACATTACATGGCAGGTAGTCTTCCCCTTCCCTTTGATACATTACATGGCAGGTAGTTGATACAATATATTCTAATATAGTAAAATGGAAAAAAAAATATAAGAAAGAGGAAAAATTCTAGAGAATTAATGAATAAAATGGGAAAAAAAAAAAAGAAACTGGAATGAAATTGAGAAGAAACCTATCTTGCGCATGTTTGGACTTTTTGCGTCAAAAAATAGTACCATCTTTGTAAATTGCAATACAGTTCAACATTTGCATGGACTTTCGAGTCAATAAGCCGAGCCCCGGTAGCTCAGTCGGTAGCGGACAAGACTTGAGAACAGGAGGTCGCTGGTTCGATCCCCGGCTCGGTCAATTTCTTACCAAGTATTGATGATAGTCATTACGACAGGATTCATTCCTCTCACAGCTGACCATTGTTTCGACGATGGCTATATTGGAAAGCAGCCAGTGGCTTGGAAAGAATATTGTTCGTAGTACTGGTAAAAGAAACTCCAGGAAAGCATGGACAGGTGCACTGGCCACCGCGATATAACTGAAATAATGTACAATCAATACAATCAATCAACGAGTCAATAAAGAGAGAGAGGGAGAAAAAAGGGGAACCTTAAAATAGTAAATTGTTTCTGGTTCTAACAGAGCATCATTGGCTGTACATGCTAGTTCTTACTTAATGACAGAGTTGGTCCTATAATTGCCTGGCTTCTGTCTGCCAATGCCAACTTGTTTATGGAAAATGGCCATTGGCTTAAAAAATTGTTATACTTGGTACTGAGATAGAGAACCTCCAGAATCACATGGATATGTGCAGTGGCCGCTGTCATATGACCAAAATATTGTTATTGGCAATGAAGTTTTTCAAACGTCATTTGTGCTCGAGGCATTCAGTGTTAAGTGTCTCATCATGATAAACGGTCATAATTTTTCATTAAGTGTATCAATCCTTACTATACTGAGCATTACCTCAACTGCTTTTTTTTCATACCATAGATCAAGATCAGACAGCACAAAACGTACAATCATGGTCTTATCTATGATATACGCTGATAGATGTTCGTGAGTTACCCCCCCCCCCCAAAAAAAAAAAAAAAAACATTAAAATAACAAATTGTTTCTATTTTCTAGGTATGTACACATGTAAGGTTAAAGCATAGATGGGCTTACCTGATAAGGGAGATTACAATCGATATACAATCAAAATCTGGCCGAGAGTTACAATGACGTAAAAATTGTTTTTAGAGCAACCGTGTAAAAACTGGTGTTTCTAATACTTGTTTGGCCTTCTTCACAAGATTTCAGGGAATAGGAGTTGGGTTTTTTTTGCGTGTCCATGGCAGAGTAATTTATAAGGTATTTTTTACAGTTTTGAAACGAGAACAAGTATAGGTCACAGCACCAAACCGAGTCTTGTCGCAACCCAAATAGTATTTTTGTGGTTAATTCTTATAAATAATATAAAGGGGATCGTGTGTCACTTGGTAAGGGTTAAACGAAATTGTGTTTCGATAGAAATATCTGAAACAAACCTGAGATGATTTTCTATTTTACGATAAATTAAATTCCAAAATATTCGTACCATAATTTCGAAATTCATAATACCCGATCTGTATTATTGCTTGTCACTTTTTCTTTGTAGATAAGTGACACAATATCGATAATTAAGTATACCACTCTGCACAGTGCAGTACAATAACATATAACATAACATAATCTTTATTTGGCATTAAATACGAAACATATTTATAGCCAGTACAATAAGCAACAGAAATAAGCACCCTTGAAGATGTGAACAAAGAAAAGTAGAGCAACTGAAAAACGATAAGGAGTGAGAGCCGGCAGACATGAAGTAGTTACAATACAATACAGCACAATGCAATATAGATAATAAAATATACCAGTCTGCACAGTACAATACAATACAATGTAGATAATTAAGTATACCACTGCACAATACAATACAATACAATACAATACAATACAATACAATACAATAGTTTATTTGCCCAAAATGTACACATGAGTACACAAGCGAATTGCGATGCAAATTAAACCAAATGTATGGTGAAATGAAAACTGGTATCAAAAAGATCTGCAACTATATGAGTGGCGCTCTGACAAAAGGGAACCCAACTCACTACCAAACGACAAAATTTTAGACACGTCCTAATTGAAAGCATTTGCAGACGACAAATCGAATGTGACTGAAATGGTGAATGAATTTTGTCTGTAAAAGAATAGAAAACATTGTGGGAAAAGGAGAAAATGCTGGTTACCAGCATTTTCTCCCTTTTCCCACAATGTTTTCGAAAGGCTTCTTTTTCAGGGTCGTTAAACATGGGGATTGTGCGGTAAAGAGTTAATGCATTATCGAAATGCTTTTTCTAGAGAAGTTGTCACATAATATGGATTCAGTTTATTTAAATTCTGTGGTAAACCGGTCCTTTATCATGTAGATATTGACCAATAACAAAACGTTTCGATCCAGGTCAGCCTGCGCAGTCCGCGAGGGCTGACATGGGTTGATACTTTTTGTAGATGTATTACACCCTTTTCAGAGAGCATGGTTCATTATAGTTTTGATATAGTCATTCTTTACCAGACCACAAAAATCTTGGACTGTCCCAAATCAAAAGCATTGGCAGACGACAAATTAGATATGGCTGTAATGATAGAATTTGTATCTGAAAGAGTAGAAAACATTGTGTGAAAAAGAGAAAGTGCTTGTTTATAGTATTTACTGTCTTTCCCACAATGTATTTTCAAAAGTTTTCTTCCACAGTTAAGAGTATTTTCTCTAATTTCCACAATTTTTTCGAAAGGTTTCTTCAACAGTGTTGTGCACACACGGGATTGTTTGGTAAAAGGTTAGCGGCTGTATTTTTTTCAATGATTAACCTAGCGTTATAGATTGACTTGTGTGTTATTACATGTATAATGAACTAACCATTGTTTTTGGCAGACTGATTTAAAATATATTGCCAAAAGCATCAACAGAGGCCATTGTTTTGAAATGTTACAATAAAAGAAAAAGAGACCGATCTTAAGGCCGTTTCTTATCTACATTACATTCTTATATTAAGTTGCAAGATCAAAGGAACGAGAGTACTCGTATCAGAGTTATCGCAAGTGCAATATAAATAAATACGTAATATATAGCTGGCAAAATGAACAGCCCCCAATCCTTTTTCCGACGAAAGAGATTCTTTTTCTTACGAAAGAGGACTTCACCGCTTACAATAACCGTTGAATGAATTTGATATTAGCGCCTGAATACTACTAAGGCGTATTGCTTCTCTCTACACCAAACAACCAATGCCGGATTCAAAGTATCTACGGACGACTGATTCAAAATTGATATACATGTAACTGGACTGAAACTCTCTGATAGGATAGAAAACACTGTGGATAAAGGAGAAATTGCTTGTTACAAGCAATTTCTCCTTTTCCCACAATGTTCCAAACACTATCTTTCTCAAGGTCGTTAAAACACGGGATTATTTGGTAACGGGTTTTACGTCTCTTCGAGCCCCAGGTACATCTAGGCTCGTTTTTGCAGGCAATTTGGGTTTAGATAAGAATGTCTTTTATGCATAGTATAGATCAAGGTCAGAGTACACAGTAAGTACAGTCTGATCTTTGGTCTATATCAACCGTCATTTCATGAAATATTCTGAGGGGAAAAATACTGAAATTGTAATGTTGAAGTCTTTTGCTTCACTTAAAATACACATTTCATTTATTTAGTGATCTGTGTGTGATATATTTGTAATACAAGTCTTCGTTTTTACATATTAAAGAAAATGGCACTATGTAAACATTTTGGAAAAAGGGACACATGCTGGTAAACAGCATTTCTACTACATTTGAACCATGCTGTGTGAAAAGGTGGCTTAACCCTTTCCCAAACAAGCCCTGGTTTTCACGTGTCTGCAGTACAAGTCTTTTGAAAACACTGTGGGAAAAGGAGAAATTGCTCGTAACGAGCAATTTCTCCTTTTCCCACAGTGTTTTCTACCTTTTTTGAGACCTTTCTGCCATTTTCATCAAATTTAAAATTGTCGTCTGCAAACTCTTTCAATTTGGACCAGTCCAAATTTTGTCGTTTGGGAAAGGGTTAATCAATTTGCTAAAAGTATCGACTCAGGTCAGCGTGCGCAGTCAGCGAAGGCTGACCTGAACCGAAAGTTTTTTGCTTTTAGTCAATTTTCTGCATGTCAAAGGACCAAAAATCCATTTTGTTAAACAAAATGGATTTTAGGGATGTATAATACTGTGATGACTTGCTCGGTATCATGCATCACGGAGATGCATTAAGCCCCCTTTTGCCCGAGCATGGCTTATTTATTTGTAGAAGTTTCAGTTTTGTCTTTTTTTTTTTCTTAAATTATTTTCGTAAGCAAATGCCGTTCTTTTTACGGCATTAAATTTGTCGTCTGTAAATGCTTTCGGTATGGACAGGTCTAAAGTTTTTGTCGTCTGGGAAAGAGTTAACCCTTCTACCTTGTAATCCCGTGTTTTATCGATTCAGAGAAATAAGCCTTTGAGAATACTGTGGGAAAAGGAGAAAATGCTGCTTACCAAGCATTTTCTTTATTTTCTCAAAATGTTTTCTACCTTTTCAAAAACAAAAGCCATCATTGGCGACACATTTGAGAGACATATGATTTTTCGTCTGCACATGCTTTCAATATGGACGGGTCTAAAAATTTTATCGTATAGTAAAGAGTTACGTCAGTGATTTAAACTTGCGTACCTACCCAACAGATGTGTCGAATACACTTAATGTCTCATATATCATAATCATTTTTTTTTAACTCTTTACCAAAAAACAAAATTTTAGACTGGTCCAAATTGAGAGCATTTGCAGACGACAAAATAAATGTGACGAAAAAGTTGAAAATTGTTTGGGGAAGGGTAGAAAAACTTGTGGGATAAGGAGAAAATGCTGGTAACCAGCATTTTCTCCTGTTCCCACAATGTTTTCAAAAGGCTTCTTTCACGGGGTCGTTAAAAGTCGGGATTGTGTGGTAAAGGGTTAAATATAAGCCATGCTTTGTGAAAACGGGGCTTACTGCATCTCCGTGATGCATGATACCAATCAAGTCATCACATAATTATGGATCCATAAAATCCATTTTGTATAACAACCGGCTGAAGCGATGCTCAATTTGGATTTCGTAAAAACCGATCTACTACGGATGCCGTTTTTGTACTTCATTCCGTTATGCAACATGTTTTAAATCGAAAAACTAGACTTTATTGTGCCTTTATCGATTTAAAGAAGGCGTTCGATAGTGTTTATCGAAATGGACTATGGTTTAAATTATATAACATAGGGCTTAAAGGTAAAATTTTAAGAGTAATACGCAATATGTATTCGGCAGTTAAACTACGTATTAGAAGCTGTAATGATTATTCAGACTTTTTCGAATGTGCAGTCGGTTTAAAACAAGGGGAGGTAATTTCCCCATTATTATTTTCCCTATTTTTGGAAGATCTCGAGCTATTTTTAGTAGACGATTTTAATTCTGGTATTACAATTGATGAAATCATGTTCATTCTACTTTTATTTGCAGACGATATGGTTATCCTCGGGAAAAGTCCTGAGGATCTCCAGAAAAGTTTGGATCGTTTAAACTTGTATTGTCATGAATGGGGATTAACTGTAAATGTAAAGAAGACCAAAATTGTTGTATTTAGGAAAAGAGGATTGTTAAGAGAAAACGAGCGCTGGCATTTTAATAATAGTTATATAGAGGTCGTAAATGATTTTAATTATCTAGGAACAGTTTTTAATTATACTGGCACATTTATATTAAATAATGAATTCATTACTGGAAAAGGCTTAAAAGCCCTTCACACTCTTATAGCAATACCAGTAAATATGATTTTAAAGTGAAAATCTTATTGCAGCTCTTTGATACCTTTGTAGGATCTACTTTGAATTACGGATGCGAAATAACTGGTTTTTCGAAAAGTAAACAAATAGAAAGGATCCATCTGAAATTCATGAGATATATACTTAATGTTAAACAATCAACATGTACAATAAATCTTTCTGGGGAATTAGGACGATACCCGCTTTATATTTCCAGAAATGTTCGAATAATTAAGTATTGGTGTAAAATATTAAAATCTAAAAATATACTTATACGACAAATATACTAAGCTATATTAATTGATTGTAATAATGGTCTTAAAAACTGGGCATCGAATGTTAAGTCCATCCTAGATACTACAGGTTTTTCTGACATATGGAATGCACAGTCAAGTGCTAATCTCAAATTGTTCCCTTCAATCTTCAAAAGACGAATTATCGACATGTTCATTCAAAATTGGTCATATAGTGTTAATAACAGTCAATCTACCAGGATCTATAAAGATATTAAAGAAACTTTCTGCATAGAGGATTATATTACACTTTTACCTAAACACTTATATAGATTTATTGCGAAAATACGTTTGTCCTCTCATATTCTAAAAGTAGAAACGGGAAGATACGGCTCTCAACGAATCGAATATAATGAAAGAATTTGTAATCAATGTGATATAAATGAAGTTGAGGACGAGTTCCATTTTATTCTTATCTGTCCGGCATATTCTGACATACATAATCAGTATATTAGACCATACTATACAAATAGACCAAGCATGTATAAATTAGTTCAGTTATTAAAATCCAGTAATAAAACAATTTTGAAAAATTTAGCCAAGTTTTTGAAAGAGGCCTTTCAGCGTAGAATAATGTTCGAAAATGGATAATCCACTCTATGAGTGCTTTGAATAACTTTCGTCAATTATACTACAGTTCCGACATTTTTTTCTCTCCAAACGCCAATTCTCTAAGATAATTTTTCTGTTTTTCAATTGACGTATTTGTTGTTTCTTTTTGAATTTACCTTTTTCTGTGTGTGTATGTGTGTGTGGTGTGTGGTGTGTGTGTGTGTGATTGTCTGTTTGTTTGTTTGTTTGAATGACCTTGTGTATAAACTGTATTATTTTCATATTGTGTAACTAGAAACTATGTATAGTTTACGTTACTTCAATAAAATATCTATCTATCTATCTGAATCATGAGGTACACTGGTCCTTTGATATGTAGAAAATTGACCAATAGCAAAAAGATTCGACCAATGTCAGCCTGCGCGGACTGCGCAGGCCTACATGGCTCGATACTTTCTGCAGATGCATAAAATCCCCTTTTCACAGTGTATGGCTTATATGTATTACCATATAAGACCAACTTATACGATCATTTTGACATAAAGACAGGTTGCATGCAGTTATTCAACTCTTAGCATATTAAGTGTAAACATTTCACCCCCTTTTGCGGACAGTGTAGATCCAAGATCAGACTGCACAGAACGTGCAGTCTGATCTTGATCTACACTGTCCGATAAGTTTTGAGGTTATGGCCTAGAGGGCCTCTGAAATAGAACTTGTTTTTTTTTTTTTTTCTTGACTGGAAGCTTTCATTTAGTTTTTAACCAAATGACAAAAATGTTTAGACTTTACAAAAGGTTCAAACATTGTGGGAAAAGGAGCAAATGCTGGTTATCAGTATTTCTCCTCTTTTCACGATGTTTTCTGTCCCTCTAGGGTCGTTTAACCCTTTCCCAAACAAGCCCTGGTTTTCACGTGTCTGCAGTACAAGTCTTTTGAAAACACTGTGGGAAAAGGAGAAATTGCTCGTAACGAGCAATTTCTCCTTTTCCCACAGTGTTTTCTACCCTTTTTGATAACTTTCTGCCATTTTCATCCAATTTAAAATTGTCGTCTGCAAACTCTTTCAATTTGGACCAGTCCAAAATTTGTCGTTTGGGAAAGGGTTAAACACGTTATGTATGTGATCATTTGATAAAGGATCAAGGTGAGAAGGGCAGCAAGTCTTGCAGTCAGAGCTCGTCACGTAGGTTGGTCCATTGACAATACATTGAAGAGCTCCAGCATTGTTCTGAAGAAACCCATGAAAGACTTGAAGAGATGAGGTATCGCAGTGATATCACTGAAATCTTGACGAAAGAGGCGTAAAACAGAAAATTTAACGTCCATTGGTTTATTGCCGAGAGTTCCTTTCAGTTTTTAGCTTTAACCCTTCTCCTGCTAAATGATTGAAATGAAACGTTCAAATCGATAGTAAAAACCCAAAATTTGCTATTTCAAAGGTAATTTTGGGGAAAAGATATCTCCTTATCAGCAAATGTAGATCAAAGATCAGACTGCACATTCTGTGCAGTCTGATCTTGATCTACGCTGTCCGCCAAAGATCATTAAGGCGTGCCTAGCAGCCTAAGGGGTTAAACTTATATATACTTCTTTAGTAGATATTGTACGATAGGTCTACGTAGCTCCGTCTCAAATACTGAACATATTTTATATGGTTTTAATAGAGCTATCAAGGTAATTTACGTTAGGTTTGATAACATCTTTTTCTCTCGCGGATTGTGATATTTTAGGATATATTTTAAGATTACCAACATTCTTTCCCCTCATACTCAATAGATATTCTGCTACTACAAATGATTTTATGTAGAATAAATGAAATTAAGTAGAAATGTTCAGCTGAAAGAATATTATTTACACATTTCATGCGGTCTGCATGATTATTCAGCGTTTTGTCTCAAATTAGAACTACCTTCATATCTTAAAAAGCTTTGGCTTAAGAAAAGCAGCAAGCAAAAGACTTACACGAATGACAATCAGAAATATTTAGCCATGCTCTGGCAAAAGGGGGTTTAATGCATCTCCGCAATGAAATACAAAGCAAGTCATCACATTATCATGGATCCATAAAGTCCATCGTGTTTGACAATCAGCCGAATCATGAGGTAGGATGGTCCTTTGACAAGCGGAGAATTTAGAAATAGCAAAACGTTTCGTCCCATCTCAGCCTGCGCGGACTACGCAGGCTGACATGGATCGATAAATTTCGCAGATGCATTAAGCTCCCTATTCACGGAGCATGGATTATTTCTATATAGTGGCAGTAAAACAACGAACGATGGTCGAGTTTGATTAGGCACAAGGAATTCCCTTTTTCATTTTATTTTTCCTTGCTATCCAATACAAAAGCTGTTGCCTATAAATCAGATTACTTTAGTTCAAATAAAAGTTTGAACCTTTTCGCAAGTGAAAAGTTTGTTAGTTACATGTATATATGCGAAATGAGACCTTCGGACATTCGCGTAAAGTGTCGTCCCGGATTAGCCTGCGCAGTCCGCGCAGGCTAATCCGAGACGGCACTTTACGACTACATGAGGTTTTTTTCTTACTGTAGACTTTCATGAAACAGAAAATCGCACAAAAACGGGAAGTGTCGTCTCAGATTTGTCACAGACTGCACAGGCTGATCTGGAACGACACACTTTTACGCATGTATCCGAAGGCCCCTTTTCGTGTGTTGCACGCCATATGTACATGTGAATAACATGTTGCTGTATTTTGAGATTTATTGTCTGGTCCATTTGTACTTTGGAGAGAGACTTTATAAGCTTTAGTTTCCTTTAGTCCCGATCCTTTTGTTATATGGTTACACATAAATATGGGGCATGCCCTGTGTAAAAGGGGCTTAATGCATTTGCAAAAAAGTATCGACCCAGGTCAGCTTGCGCAGTCCACGGACTGCGCAGGCTGATCTGGGCCGAAACTTTTTGCTATTAGTCAATTTTCTGCATGTCAAAGGACAGTCTTTCTTATAATTCAGTCGGTTGTTAGACAAAATGGATTTTATGGATCCATAATTATGTGATGTCTTGTTTCGTATAATGAATTTCAGAGATGCATTTAGCCCCCTTTTCACAGATCATGCCTTAAATTTCTTTAAAATAAGTCTCTGCTCTGTGTCATGGGTTCTGTGCAAATTTTTTGTTCTCTTTTCCCTTTCGTCGCATAGACTGTGAGTGATAAAATCACAATTTTTTATACATACTGAAACACCGATATACAATACTAATAAGAAAAAAATAACCCTTATCCTGCTAAATAAAAGAAATGAAACTTTCAAGCCGATAGTATAACCCAGAATTTTCCTATTTCATAGACATTTATGGAGGAAAGATATCTTCTTATCGGACAGTGAAGATCCAAGATCAGACTGCACATTCTGTGCAGTCTGATCTTGATCTACACTGTCCGCAAAAGTTCAGTGAGTCGCCATCAGCAGCCTAAGGGTTAAAGGCATTCACTACAGTTGATGACAGAAATACCTTCGCGGACACCGTAGATCCAGATTACATAATTAGAGAAAAGTTTTAAAAGTGGTGATAAAATTTCTTTTCTCTCTAAAATAGCAAGTGCCTTACCAGAGCTGCTGATATATCGTATGACTTGTTTTTCAATAAAATTTTCCTAAAGTAAAAAAAAAAAACGTGTTCAAAGATAAAGGTAAACCACGAAAAAATGTTGTTTAACAAAGTATGTAACTTGAGTGCTGTTTAGAAATGATGCGATTACCACTTAAACTGCTATATTATAAGTTAGATGAAACTTTACAGCCAATAGTGAAAAACCCAAATATTGCAACTTCACAGTTATTGTTGGAGGAAAAATATCTCCTTATCTGTCACTGTCGTTCGAAGATCAGACTGCACGACTTGTGCAGTATGATCTTGATCTACATTGGCTGCAAAAGCGCACTGAGTCGCGCATTGCAGCCTAAGAGTTAAAAGTGACTCCTTGTCTTTATTTACACTAACAAAGCTGCGGTATGTTTTTAGTAATTTCCTTTTTGATTTCTTTGTAACTATGATAATATAGCTCAGTATCCCTGTGTCTAGATGGACTTTGATTCAAGGTCAATGTCAAAAGAGTATGAGCCATGCTCTGACATGATCCGTGATCCATGATACAAAGCAAATTATCATATAATTGCAGATCCAAAAAGTCCATTTTTGTCTAACAACCGACTGTATCTTGAAGTAGAATGGTCCTTTGACACATTGACGAAAAGCAAAAAGTTTCGGCCCAGGTCAGCCTGCGCGGAGTGCGCAGCCTGACCTGGGTCGATATTTTATGCAGATGCGATAAGCTCCCTTTTCACAGAGAATGGTTCGTACCATTTTGTACACCAGACCAACGGGCTTGCATGATAAACTATCCGCAAAAGGGCCGAAAAGTGTAAAACTTTCAGTCAGCGAAGAACACCCCCCCCCCCCCCCCCAAAAAAAAAACCTGCCTTTTTTAAAATTGCCTTGGGCCAGAATATTTCGTCGTGGCTGGCACTGTGGCTACGAAATCAGACTGCACATCCCGTGCAGTCTGATCTTGACCTAATCTATCCTCAAACGAGCTTTGAATCACCCAAGGGTTGTTAAAGTCAATAAACTATAACTATTTTGAGTCAAGATGAAATCACCCACGATGATTGCCTCCAGAAAACCTTCAACCAGTGCTCGCGCCCTGATGTGGAAAAAATCCTAAGGTTGACCCTGCTCATCACGGGGTTTGAACCCAAAACTTACTATGTGAGAGGACTAAGCTGTATACCGACACTACTGTCTCCCAGTTTAAGCCCCGTAGCTCAGTCGGTAGCGTACAGGACTTGAAAACAGGAGGTCGCTGGTTCGATCTCCGGCTTGGCCAATTTCTTTCCGGGGATTGATGATAGTCATCGCGACAGGATTCATTCCTCTCTCACCGCTGACCATTGTTTCGGCGATGGTTATGGGGAAAGCAGCCAGTAGCTTGGAAAGAATATTGTGCGGAGTACTGGTAAATGAAACTCCAGGAAAGCATGGATAGGTGCACAGGCCGCTGTGATGTAACTGAAATAATGTTGAAAACGGCGTTAAACACCATACAATCAATCAATCAATAAGAGTCTCCTAATTTAAAAGAAAAATGTTTTATAAAGGGGATGGAGTACATGGTTACGAATTATCGTTCATAATTAGATGAGCCATGCTCTGTGAAAAGGGTGTTTAATGCATCTGCAAAATGTATCAACCCATGTCAGCCTGCGCGCTCCGCGCAGGCTGACATGGGTCGAAACATTTTGCTATTTGTAAGTTTTCTATCTAGACCAACCTATCTCATGATTCAGTCCGTTGTAAGTCAAAACGGGTTGTATGGATATATATAATCTTGATGACTTGCTTTGTATAATGTGTCACGGAGATGCATTAAACCCCCCTTTTGCCAGAGTATGGCTCATTTTTATTTATTTATGATTTATCAACCTCGGTGGATAAATGACGTGTTGGTACATTTAACCATCATTTAAGTATACCCTCTACTTTCATCCAAGGTGGATTATAAACAGAGATTAGATCGATCATTGCGAGGCAAAAAAAATACTGTACAAATTATCCATCATCATGTATTAATGTAAATTAAAGGCCGCTATAATAGACAGCATGCATAATTTTAAGGTAGGCGGAGAAATTGCTAAATTTCCAACAATATTTTTCACTTCATTCAAGAAATTCCTATTTTATTTATTTATTTATTTATTTATTTATTTATTTATTTTGATCATCATCATCATCATCTAATAATGGCCCTTTATGGTGATTGGTTAACGTCAGGTAGGAGGAGGACCGAATAAAAAAATTTGAACTTATGGCTTGAAATCTTTGCATGAATTTCTTGCATTTTGTTTTATACTTGTATTGTAATGGTGGTAGCCAGCATTTTCTCATTTTCAAACAGTGTTTAACAGAAACATTTGAGCTATGCTCTGGCAAAAGGGGACTTAATGCATCTCCGTGATGCATTGTACCAAGCAAGTCATCACATAATAAGGGATCCATAACAACCACTTTTTTTAACAACCGACTGAATCATGAGGTTGACCGGTCCTTGGACATACAGAAAATTGACGGTAAATTGACCAACAGCGAAAAGTTTCGACCCAGGTCAGCCTGCGCGGACTGCGCAGGCTGACCTGGGCCGATACTTTTGGCAGATTCATTAAGCCTCCATTTCACAGAGCACGGCTCATTTATATCTAGAATTCTAAAAAAAAAATAAAGGGTTACTTGATATACCTGAAGGCTTTACTTTTGAGTCCCGTGACTTGGTCCTATGTTTTCGGCAACACCAAGCTTTATTCAGAAAGATGATTAAAAACAAATAAGATGAAAAAAGAAGTTTTTAATATGCATTGGGACGGTTAGAAGGAAAAATGATCTCGTCTGAATGAGATTATACGGTGTTACGCCTATGTCACGAGATGTCAGTCTGTAGCAGTATAAACGTTACATGCGTTGAAAAGAACATGTCAGCCACTGTGAAATTCTACGACGATGAAAGGTAGCTTTTTCTCACAAATAGGACTTTTATCGTTTTCGGGTTAATTAATCTTGTAATTTAGGCGATTTTTCAACTTTTCGTGTCAAACTTACATTTTTTCCCTCAACTCATAAAATGTTAAAATGTCGAGGATTAGTTTAGGTACAGTACGGGACAGTGTAGACCCAAGATCAGATTGCACCATCCTTGCAGTGTGATGTTGAATCTACTCTGTCCGATTTGTTAAGAGAAATATCGGTTAAAACGATCTTGTAGTTAAACAGTTTGACTTTTTAGTTTTCCTGTTAGTATCCTCTTCTTGTATTTCGCAGTATAAGTGTTTTTGGCTGTTAAGGGGAACATTATCCGGGTGAAACATTAATGGTTTCGTCAAGGTAGGGTAAAATGTATATGGACAATTTTAATTCATTCACAAGCGGAATTTTAAGAAAAACACTTAGAACTCTGAAGTAAAGCTGTGCCATTTGTTTGAAAGGCAAACTTCATTGAAAGTACATATTACTGATTCAAGAATTTTACGCTAAAAATATTTGCATTTTTAATTATGCAAATAATTACACGTTGAATTTATCATCTCTTTCAGAAAATAGTGGCTGTAGCCAAAAAAAACCCCATGAAATTATGAAGTGAAAATACCAGAGCTCCAGATAGAGGGAGTAATTTTGATTTCAAAACTGAAAATATCAATTATTCTCCACTAAACTCTATGTTATGGGTACTCATTAGAATCGTCTCATCGAGACAATTCTAATGAGTACCCACAACATAGGGTTTGGAAGAGAAGTGATGGATTTATAATACCATCACTCCCTCTTATCTGGAGCTCTGAAAATACACTAGAATAGCATTACAATACAAATTAAAGGCACATCTATATTCGTTTTCAGCCCGCCTTTAACCCATTTCATGCTTATTTTATCAAGCTATAATCGTTCATATATCCTCATGCCAAATGTTGCCCCTGACGGTTACAAGGTTAAATAGATTATGACCGATAGAAAATGCATTTCATTTTCTGGAGGTCATCAAAGAAATCACTGGTGTGACGTTTCTGTCGTTTTAAATCGAGATTTACGATATTTGTATATATTCCTTACTCCATATATATATCGTAAATTTATCAATGTTTACACGACTGACCACATTCCTGTCTAATTCTACAGGGTTTTTTTTCTCTCTGGTTGTAAGGATGTATCTTTCAGACAACTTAGACACTACATGGAATGAAAAGTCTCTCTCTCTCTCTCTCTCTCTCTCTCTCTCTCTCTCTGTGTGTCTCTCCCTGTCCCTCCCCTCTTCCAGTATCCCAAACACAAACCAATCTGTCCTAAAAAGCTTAAGTTCTTAGTAAAGGTTCACAGACAATAACTATGTCAGCACCAAATGGATAAACACATATGAGTCATGCTCTAGCAAAAAGGAGCTTAATGCATCTCCTCGGTGCTTTGTACCAATCAAGCCATCACATAATTATAGATCCATAATAGCCACAATGAGGTATATATATATTGAGCTAGACTGTTCCTTTGACATACAGAAAATTGACCAATAGCGAAAAGTTTCGGACCAGGTTAGCCTGCGCGGACTGCGCAGGCTGACCTGGTCGATACTTTTCGCAGATGCCTGAAACCCCCTTTTCACAGAGCATGGCTCATATATACTCGACCTTTTTCGACGTCAGGAAATACAACCCACTGAAACCCAGAAAGTTTCTTATCTATTAGGCTTGACTAAATAATGTACGGTATAGATCCAGTATCAGACTGCACGTTCTGTAGAGCCTGATCTTGATCAATGCCGACCGCAAAAGTCCGTTTTGGTCTTTGGCCCCGTACATTTCATGTTTAAGTCACCTTGTTAGATTGCTTGTTCCTATATTTGTGCTTGTCTCCGTACCGCACACAATCTTCCAAACATTTCTAACATCGCTCGCGTGTGATACGAATAGTTCTCCTAGTTGAGTGAACAGAAGTATGTTGAAGCCATAAAATAGCTTGTATTAGTGGAATAGGGAAATCGTATATACTTGATGCTGATGTAAAATGCTCGTAAAAAGGTGGCACTTCATAAATACGACCAGATGTGTGAATACTTCCACTGGTTTCTACAGATCAGGTATGAATATGGGCGGATGTCTTGCTGTTTACTGGCTGGAAAAATGATTTTCCCACTGTTTGGTTCGAGTATGTACAGGGCCTTTGTAGTTTTCAGCGTGTACACTGCTTATGCTTGGTCGGGGCCGTCATTCACCAATCATTATATTATATAGCATTGGTAGTCTTACTCTATATTTAGAAAGTGGCACCATTTCTGATTGGCTATATTATTTGGTTTAGCCAATCAGAAATTGCGTTGCTTTGCGATGTAGACAATACCTGAGAATAAAACCAAGAATGCAGCGTGGAATAGTTGGTGAGTACTGTCCTATATACAAGGGCGGATTTCGTCCCGTACACCGGCTGGAAAAAAGGATTTCTTATCTTTTGGTCCTAAAGTACGAAGCCTTTGTACTTCTCTGTGTGTGCTCTGTGATTGTTCCGCGGTTGTTATTCGCCAACCATTCTGTGTCTAATTCTTCATTAGGAAGTATCGCAATTTCAGATTCACTATGTTTGGCTCAAGTTCACTCCTCTTTTTGTACCTTGTGATATTTTAGTTGTAATTTTCGTGTTTTTTTTTTTTTCAGGGGATGCAATTTGTAGTCTGAAAGCATTTTGGCTTATAGCTTAATGCTAACTCTAATGTCAAAGCCCTGATTGCAAAGAAAATATAAGCTTTCAATACATCGTTTGTTATCAAATAATGTAGGCATAGATCAGAATGCAACATGCGGGCTGTCCTGGTCCATGCTCTTGGTAAAAGACAATGCCATGATAGGTCAGAAAACGGATAGAAGTAAAAAAAGTATGCGCGTGTCCTCAACCTTTCACCAGTGCATGAGAACGTTCCACCAAGTTGGCATAGTATTTACAAACTTGCACCAAAAACAAACCTGACATTTGAAATTGAATTGTATGACATGCTGTCAATATTTAGCATTTAACTCTTCAGCAAACGACAATTTTCTGGACTAGACCAAATTCAAAGCATTTGCAGACGACAAATTAAGTGTTGCTAAAATGATTATTTCTGTGTTCGATAGGTTAGAAAACATTGTGGGAAAAGGACAAAATGCTGGTTACCAGCATTTTCTCCTTTTCACACGATGTTTTTAAAAGCCTTCCCTTTCGGAGTCGTTAACAGTCAGGACTGTGTTGTAAATGTATTGTACAACTGACAATTTACAGTACTATCTGGTTCAAATCTTCATCTGAAAGACCTAGAAATCGAAAACCCACCGGAAGTCGTGAATGATTGAGCTGTCGCCATGGCGAAGCTCAGTTGTAACCCTCAAACTGTTCTAAGTTGAAATTCTTCACCAAACGACAAAATTCTTCAAATTGAAAGCAGTTACACACGACAAATTAATTGTCGCTGAAATGATGGCTTATTGTCTGCGAAAGGTAAAAAACGTTGTGGAAAAGGAGTCGACATTTCAAATCCTAATGCAAAGTTAGGGGTCGAGGGTACCTCGTCAAATTCTCGGCAGTGAACATGTAGATCAAACTGTACAGACCCATCTAGATAGTTTTGCAAATTGCAGCGCTTTGATATTCTTATCTGATGTGGTTCATTTCACTTACTCAGCAATTTTAACTTTATCCCGGAGTTCCCGAAAAACCCTATACCGACAATACAGGGCTTTTTCGACCCTGTGAAAAAAAAAAATCTGTCAACACCACTACTTTTTTAGTTATACGGCAACCATTTCAACTATCTTTGTATTTCCTGTATTTATTTTTAACCCTTTACCAAACAATCCAGTGATTTCACAATCCAGAAGCCTTTTGAAAACTTTGTGGGAAAAGGAGAAAATGCTGGTTACCAGCATTTTCTCCTTTTTCCACAATGTTTTTTACGCTGTCAAAGAAGTAAAGTTCACTTGTAAAATTTTAAAAAAGTGTCCCCGATTGATGCTGTAAATTTGGAAGAGTCTAAATGTGTTGTTTGTGAAAGGGTCAACAGCGTTACGCACATCGCCGTTTCCAAGGCACTTACTGCTTTTCTACATATACAGAATCAAACTGCGAGAGAAGGAAAATCGTTGCAATGGCATCAGCTATCCTCAAAAAGACTTACTGGGCTTTGCATGTAGTTCGGACTTGTAACCCCCGGATAATGACACATGTTCGTCACCAACTAAGCTACCAAGTTCGATCCAGATTAGACATCAGGGACCTGAAAGCTGATCATATTCCTCTCTCTTAGCGAAAGGGGATCGGCGGTCACGATATGGAGGAATCGGTGAACTCGGTATAGTCTAAATATGATGGAGTAGGGTGGGGGAGAAAATCGTCATTAGCGGCACGGTGGGAGCCTAATGAGCTGACTTACTGGGATGACATTTAGTTTTTCTGGGACCTGATACAATCAGCAATTTTGTTTGACCCATTACCATATAAATATGACATTTTATCGCTTCTCCGGAATATATTTGATCTATGCTCAGTGAAAAAAGGGACTTAATGCATCTGCAAAAAGTATCAACCATGTCTGCCTGCGCACTCCGCGGAGGCTGACATAAGGTTGAAAACTTTTGCTATTTTTAAATGTTTCTGCATTTTACCTCCAGATCCAGTCGATTGTTAAATGAAATGGATTTTATGGATCTATAATTATGTGACGATCTACTTGGTATAATGCACCACGGAGATACATCAAACACCCTTTTGCCAGAGATTGGCTCAGTTTTTCCTCAATATTGGTCGAAAAGGAGCAATCGCTTGTAATTCGCTAACACTCCCTCCCCCCATGCTATGTAATCATGTAATTGAGCACATGTTCGAGTCTTTCCTTCCTTTGGCGGTTTCTCCTTTTCAGGACTTGTACATATTTTGCGACAGGTCTAAAATTAGCATACGTAGAGAAGGGTTACATTTTTCCAAATCTGACAATCCATCTGAGACCATTGTACTCACTGAAAACATCCACTTCTCTCGACCGTTAAACTTCTAAATAAACTGAATGAAAATTTTCTGCCCGTAGCAAAATCCAAAATAGTTCTTTTTGCCGGAAAAATCTCGCCGTATCGGACAGTGTAGATGTAAGATCAGTCTGCTTCCGAACATTCTGTTCTTGATCTTCAGAATCCGCAAAAAGTGAATTGAGTCGCATTTAAGCTTGTTCGTGTAGGGGTTAAGGTTTACTTTTCACTGCAACAGTACATTATAGATGACCGTGATCCGGCAAACACTTCCGGTTGAACGCCATGCTCTCCCGTATTCTTGAGCGCTAAAGCTTGTAGTTTATCAGAATAGGAACAAGTTATGATGCAATGGAAAAAAATCCCATGCCATTTGGCAGTCGCTTATGATGCTCTTTTCCCCAAAAGCTGAAGAAGCTTCATGGTTTTGTCTACGTTTACTTTATGGCCCTGTTTACGTTTCCATATTTTCTAATAAGATCGTTTATAAAATTGTAATTTAATGACAGACGTGGGAAACATGAATATGGCACATCTACTCTGTAAATATTAATAGTTGATTAGTCCTTGGGTTTTCGTTTAACTCTTTACCACACAATGCCGACTTTTAACGACCCTGTGGTGGAAGGCTTTTGAAAACATTGTGGGAAAAGGAGAAAATGCTGGTAACCAGCATTTTCTCTTTTTCCCACAATGTTTTCTACCCTATGAAGGACAAATTTCATCATTTGAGCCACATTTAATTTGTCGTCTGCAAATGCTTTCAATTTGGATCAGCCTAAAATTTTGTCGTTTGGTAAAGAGTTGACAGACTGACTGATGCCGATAAGCATAGGCTGGACTTAGGTATAAGCAGTGATCCATAAGATCCATTTTGTCTAACAACCGACTATATCACGAGGCAGACTGGTCCTTGGACATGCAGAAAATTTTCAAATAGCAAAAAATGTCGACCCGGACTGCCCAGGCTGATATGGGTTGAAACTTTTTGCAGATACATTAAACCCCCCCTTTTTTTACAGAGCATGGCCCATAACGGTACTGAAACTTTAGACAGTTTTTTTTGCAAATAATTTTTAATATATACTGATTTGTCAATTTTTTGTTTTACAGAGCTCGTAAAATAGTCAGAAAGAACATTTCTGTTAGGAAAAAAAAAGGAATCACAAGTATATGAACAATGCTCCATGAAAAGGGTACTTAATGCATCTGCAAAAAGTATCGATTCAGGTCTGACCTGGGCCGGAACTTTTCGCTATTGGTAAATTTCCTACGTGTCAAAGGACCATTCAGCCTCATAATCCAGTTGGTTGTTTAAAAAAAGTGGCTATTATGGATCGATAGTTATGTGATTACTTGCTTGGTACCGTGCATCACGGAGATGCATTAAGCCCCCTTTTCCCAGAGCATGGCTCATATTTAAGTTGCCCATTGCCATGAAAGAGTTAAAACAGTTTGAAACCCGAACCAACCAAACGAACAGCCAAAACGATGAATACCATGTAATGGCCTGAACCATTGCGGGATGGTATACAAAGGTCTGGGCTAAAAATCACCCCGGGCCTGATGTTGGTTCGCGATAATGTAGGACACGGACAATAGACAGGACTTTTGTGCTGTGATTATTACCGTATTCTAGAGTTTAATAAAATAGATAATCTGCGAGATAATGTCAAGAGGGGAAACCAATAAAAATCCGCTTCGTTAACCCTTTGGAGAGTTAAAATAAATAACATGGGCATTCTAATTCAGTGAAAACGGGAATTAGACATTGCAATTTTTAAATTCTTTTCTGAGAGGTAACATGAGATCGGACAGATTAGATTCATTATCAGACTGCACATTTCGTGCAGTCTGATCTTGGCCTACACTGTCCACGTAATTTATTGTAGGTGTACAAAGGCATTCTAAGGGAGTTAACCCTTTGACCTCGTACCAAATAGGTGATATAGGTTTTGCGTAAATGCAGGGTAAAATTATTAGCTTGAAACGGTCTTTGAAAACCAAGTGCATCATTCTCTGGAAACAATTGCTTCCCACGGCCATTGTTTGGTCGGTTGGTGTCTACGGAGTTTTACTCTTTAGCAAAACGAACATGTGTGTTTACGGCCCTGAGAAAAAGGACTTTTGAAACATCGTTGGAAAAAGAAGAAATGCTAGTAACCAGCATTTTCTTCTTTTGACAAAATGTTTACTATCCTCTCAAAAAAAAAAATCATTATTTGTGCTGTATTTAGTTTTTCGTCTTTATTTCTTAACCCTTAAGCTGCTAAGCGCGACTCACTGACCCTTTGCTGACAGTGTAGATCAAGATCAGACTGCACAGAAAGCGCAGTCTGATCTTGGATCTACACTGCCCGATTAGGAGATATTCTCCCCCGAAAAATAACTTTGAAATAGCAACATTTGGATTTGTACTATCGTCATAAGTATTTTATTAATTAAACTTATTTAGCAGGATAAGCGTTAATCGTATTTCTAAACTTTTATCGTCTGCTAAAGAATTAACACTTAACCCTTTCCCAAACAAGCCCTAGTTTTCACGTGTCTGCAGTACAAGTCTTTTGAAAACACTGTGGGAAAAGGAGAAATTGCTCGTAACCTTTTCCCACAGTGTTTTCTACCCTTTTTGAGACCTTTCTGCCATTTTCATCAAATTTAAAATTGTCGTCTGCAAACTCTTTGAATTTGGACCAGTCCAAAATTTGTCGTTTGGGAAAGGGTTGAGCTGCTGAATAAATGAAACGCAAATTTCTACTCAATACTGTAAACCCAAACATTGCGGTTTCAAAGTTGATTTCACCGGAAAGAAAATAGCGTATCGGACAGTGTAGATCAAAGATCAGACTGCACGTTCTGTGCAGTCTGATCTTGATCTACACTGTCCGCAAAAGGTCAGTGGGTCGCGATTAGCAGCTTAAGTTTTAAGTGTTCGCGTAAAGTCGATGCGTTCGCGTTGCTTCCCTACAAGTACAGGTACCATGTAGTAAAGTGCTTTAACCCTTTCCCAAACGACAAATTTTGGACTGGTCCAAATTGAAAGAGTTTGCAGACGACAATTTTAAATTTTATGAAAATGGCAGAAAGGTCTCAAAAAGGATAGAAAACACTGTGGGAAAAGGAGAAATTGCTCGTTCTCCCTTTCCCACAGTGTTTTCAAAAGACTTGTACTGCAGACACGTGAAAACCAGGGCTTGTTTGGGAAAGGGTTAAGGGCCAACGGTTGTTCTTTTCCATATGTGAGAGAGCGATGAATCCTGTCTCAATAAGTTTTCATCATGGATTTTGGATTAGCCCAGAATCTAACTTGCAACACTCTGAATACTAGTCCGAGAGCATAACAACTTATCTCCGTACCTTTCTTCTGAATTGTACTTGATAATTCAGTTAGAAAGCACGTCAATAAAACTTGAAAATCTCAGTAATGGTCTTACATATACATGTAAATCAAAGGTACTTTGCCCAAGAGCGACGATTGCCTATTGTAAACCGTATTCATGTGTTTTGAAAGGGCGGCAAAAGTTTGAGACATTTTAGTTGGTTTGTTGCCTTTGAGAAACATTTACCTCTCGTCTATCATAGTTATAACTAACAACATTTTACTTCATTCGATATCGATGCGAAGCAGACAAGCGCTAGGCTACTCAGCTTATAACAATCTCTGTCGATGGTTGGTTCCAAGAAACCTTATTAACCCTTAGGCTCCTAAGCGCGACTCAAAGACCTTTTGCGGACAGTACAGATCAAGATCAGACTGCACAGAACGTGCAGCCTGATCTTGGATCTTTACTGTCCTATAAGGAATTATCCCTCCAATAACTCTGGAATAGCAACATTTGGTTTTTTCAACTTTGAAATAGCAATGTTGGGTTTTTACTATCGGCTTGAAAAATTCATTTCACTTATTTAGCAGGTTAGGGGGTTAATTTTATAGCACTGCGTGCGTACTTTTTTTGGTTCGAACATGCTCTGAGCAATGCCCTGGCAAGAAGGGGCCGTGATGCATTGTACCTGTCAAGCCATCACATAATTATGGATCAATAATAGCCTCTTTTTTTTAATAATCGACCGAATCATGAGGTAGACTTGTCCTTGAACATACAGAAAATTGACCAATAGCAAAAAGTTTCGGCAAGGGACAGCCTGCGCGGACTGCACAGGCTGACCTGAGTCGATACTTTTCACAGGTGTATTAAGGCCTCCCTTTCATAGAGCATGATTCTGTTTTAAAAATGTCAAGGACAAAGGTCCGAAGTTTTTAAAGGCGGTTAGACGGAAAGGGTTGCAAAATCTAGATTCGAAAGATAGAATTGTTCGGTTCTCGGACAGGCCAGAAAAATCGAGCGCGGCCGGACACTAATCCCATATTGAAAGCGAGTGTCAGTTTCTATTCATGTGCCCCTGTCAGTTCTTTCATTAGACTAGGTAATCATACTGGAATTTATCATGTGGTTTTCAAGGACTTCCAATTTATCTGTCAAATACAAAAAAAAATCGGTGGTTTTTTTTTTATTCTTTTGGCTCAAATTATCGAAAATGCTATTTAAACCCCGGAATATCTCTCCAGCCTCACCTTAAAACATATGAGCCATGCAAAGGGGGCTTAATGTATCTCCGTTCCGTATTGAACTGAACCAAGCAAGCCATCACATACTTATGGATCCATAATAGTCATTTTTTTTTTTTTTTTTTAACAACCGACTCAATCATGAGGTAAACTGATCCTTGGACATATAGAAAATAGATCAATAGCGAAAAGTTTCGGCCCAGGTCAGCCTGCGCGGACTGCGCAGGCTGACCTGGGTCGATACTTTTCGCAGGTGTATTAAGCCCCCATTTCACTGTGCATGGCTCTTATGTAATAATAGAACATCTCGTTTCTTTGCAAATCTTTTGTTATTGAATGCTCTTCTTGTCTATTGGCCCCGATACATTTGAAGCCTTTTATAAGAGAAAAAATACTCGTCATGATCTGTGAAAAGGGGGCTAGATGTACTGCATCGACCCATGTCAGCCTATGCAGTCCGCGCAGGCTGAAATGGGTCAAAACTTTTTGCTCTTTTTAAATTTTCTGCATTTCAAAGGACCATTCTACCTCATGATTCAGTCGGTTGTTAGACATAACGGATCTGATGGATCCATAATTATGTGATGACTGGTTTGGTATAATGGATCACGGAGATGCATTATACCTCCCTTTGCTAGAGCACCGCCCATACATTTTTTCTCCCTTTTTGTGCCTCGTTCATTAATATTTAGCCAAGCCCCATAGCTCAGTACAGGACTTGAGAACAGGAGGTCCCTGGTTCGATCCCCGGCTTGACCAATTTCTTTCCAAGGATTGATGATAGTCAATGCGACAGGATTCATTCCTCTCTCACCGCCGACCATTGTTTTCGACTATGGTTATGTGGGAAAGCAGCCAGTGGCTTGGAAAGAATATTGTGCGGAGTACTGGTAAAAAGAAACTCCAGGAAAGCATGGATAGGTGCACTAGCCGCCGCGATATAACTGAAATAATGTTGAAAACGGCGTTAAACACCATACAACTCATTAATATTTAGGTTGGTTTTAAATTAATAAAAAAACTATTACAAATCGCACGAAAATAGAAACTACGAATCGTAGAAATATTTTTTCTTGATTTGAATAGAAAACATTGCATGAAAAGTAGCATCTGCTTACTACAATTGCAATTTCACCCCCATTATTTCTCGATAGCTATACACTGCAAGGAGGTAAGCCGTTGTAATTAAGCAATAACTATTATAAGAACACTAAATATATCAAGATTTGCAAAGACCTAGAATTATGAATACTTCATAACAGTTTATAAAACAGCATAATGCCAGAAGAGATTGTTATCTTTGTCACATTTTCATTTTCCGCCAATTATAACAAGATATTGCAATGAAATAACCCGCTTTGGTGTACAGCTGTTATTATCCAAATTGTCTTGTATTATTGTTCTTTGTTCTTAATGTTTAAAAAATGCAAAGAAGGAAATAAATTAATTGAGCCATGCTCTGGCAAATGGGGGCTTAATGCATCTCCGTGATGCATCATAGCAAGCAAGACATCACATAAGTAGGGATCTGTAAAATTCGTTATGTCTAACAACCGACTGAAACATGAGGTAGTACTGGTCCTTTGGTATGCAGAACATTGACCAGTTTCGAAAAGTTTCGGCCCAGGTCAGCCTGCGCGGACTGCGCAGGCTGACCTGGGCCGATACTTTCCGCAGATGCATTAAGCCCCTTTTCTAAGAGCATGGCTCATTCGTATTTATACAAAAGTGACTTGAAGAACATTTGAAATACAACTAGAATCGACAAGAAACATAATCATTTCCACTTCCACCAGTGTTTAAAAGCGACAAAGAAGATTTTTATCGTTTTTACACTACAACTTAATATCATCTAATACTACAACGAATTGCAGTGGAATAATCTGCTTAGAAATACTGATATACTAAACGATGTTATAACAGTTTCTAATATGACGTTTGTTTAGTCAGAGAGAAAAATGTCAAAACCCTTATCAGGCGATTTTATAAATGTTTTCATTACGTATACATATTTTCCCTTTGTATGTCTACGAATCGTGGTTGAATACATTTCCTGTAATTTCTTCGTCGCATGATCTGTTTGAGAACAGGAGGTCGCTGGTTCGATCCCCGGCTTGGCCAATTTCTTTCCGAGGATTGATGATAGTCATTGTGACAGGATTCATTCCTCTCTCACCGCTGACCATTGTTTCGACGATGGTTATGTGGGAAAGCAGCCAGTGGCTTGGAAAGAACATTGTGCGAAGTACTGGTAAAAGAAACTCCAGGAAAGCATGGATAGGTGCACTGGCCGCCGCGATATAACTGAAATAATGTTGAAAACGGCGTTAAACACCATACAATCAATCATGTTTGTGGATACGTTGTGTTGATCGATGAGATTTGAGATAAAAATTTATTTTTTTTTTTCTTGCTTCCCACACACAACCATTTACCAGACGAAAATATTACGGATTTAGCCATATTGAAAGCGATTGTAGATGACGTATTAAAAGTAATGATGGAAATTGTCCTTTAAAGAGTAGAAAACATTGTGGGAAAAGGAGAAAATGCTGGTTACCAGCATTTTCCCCTTTTCCCACAATGTTTTCAAAAGCTCTCTCAGTCTGGTTTAATAAAACGCTGGATTGTTTTTTATACAGTTAATATGCTTCATTTTACAAAGTTTTTGAGGTAAAACATTTGAAGGAAACAAAAAAAAAAGATCTTTCTTCAACATGTTTTATAACCCTTAAAGCGCAGAATAAACCCAACAGGCATTTTCAATTTAGAACTAAGATCCAAATAATTGTGATATCATGATGGTTTTAATACAAGTTATTTTAACAAAGTAGGCAGTGTAGATCAAAGATCAGACAGCATGTTTTGTGTAATCTGATCTTGATCTACACTGGCTGCAAAAATAACTATAGTTGTAAAAGGCGCTTTAAGAGTTAATATCATTTTTGCTTCAGGGACAAAAAAGTCCTCGCCGATGGGTCAGAATTGAAACGAAATTTAATATCGAGACTCTATAACTCTACCAAACGACAAGAATTTTGGATCGGACCAAATTCAAAGCATGCACAGACGACAAATAAAATGTTGCTAAAATGATGATTTTTCTCTTTTACAGGGTAGAAAACATTATGGGAAAAGGAGAAAATGTTGGTTACCAGCATTGTTTGCTTTTCCCACAATGTTTTCAAAGGTATAAACTTCCAGGGTCGTTAAACCTCGGGATTGTGTAGTAATGGGTTAAGGATTCTACTTATTTTTGTTACGCGGTTAAGACGGTATGGGGGAGAGTTTTTACGATGAGCAAATTTTACGTTTGGCTTATTGTTATTGTATCCTTTTATAGCCAGCAATCCATTTTAACGTTTTAAAGTGCCATATAAAACGAAATGGACAATGTTATGTCGGTAATAATTGGTGTTTTTAAATCAGTATTTGGATAGAATGTGTGTGTGTTAAATGAATGGGACAGCGCAGATCCAAGATCAGATGGCACATTCTGCACAGTCTGATCTTTTATCTGTGCTATCTGAAAGAGACACTTAGGTTGTACATTGAATTTTAGGCTTAACGTTTGAGGTAAATCTTAGCCATACTTGCGGTTAAACTCTAGCCCAGTCGACTGGTTCATAACTATATATCATATCTGAACGAAGCATTAAAAGGAGATGCTCATTTTTTTTTTTTATCAAAATGATAAATTTCATAACTATACATCATAGTTAGACGAAGTATTAACAAGAGACGTTCAGTTCTTTTTTTTTTATCAGAATTAGAAATTTTCTGTTTTTCAATGTTTTTCGTACATCTTGGTAAAACTTGCGTTTAAGTCTAACCCAGTCGATTGATACATTGCTCTGTATCATGGCTAAACGAAGTATTAAAGGGCAGTGTTCGAGTTCTATTGTAATTCCAGCAAAGCATAAACCTCTCAAAGGATACAGGAAAGGAGGTCCGTTCAACACCATTTAGTGCTCTCTTTCCGATCAACATGGGACATTGTATATGAACCGTGCTCTGGCAAAAGAGGATTTAATGCTCTTCATGTTGCATTATAACAAGCAGGTCATCACGCAACTATGGATCCATAAAAACGATTTTTTTCCCTAACTGGTAGACTGGTCCTTTGACATGCAAAAGTAAAAATTATCGACCATGCCAGCCTGCGCAATCCGCACAGGCTGACATCGGTCGATACTTTTTGCAGATGCAGTAAACCCCCTTTTCACAGAGCTTGGCTCAAATTAAAATAGATATTCTCAGTCATTGCCAAAGATGCAGATAATTGCAAACTCAAGGCTGTTTTTGTCAGAATAGCCAGCAAAGAAGCCGGAAGTGTTGATCCAAGATTAGACTGCATGTCCTGGGAAGTTTTGGCTTGGTCCAAACGATCCAAACTTTCCTCACAAGTAACCAAAACTGGGTTCTGCGCTACAAGGGAGAGAGTAACGTTTTTAACATATCTTTTAGATGAGGCAGTTTACTTTACTCGTAACTCGTGCTTTCTTCCTCTTCTCAAGTTTTAGAATTTGTTAATGTGTATTGCTGACGAGCATCGATTCGTTAGTTCAAGAGAGAGAGAGAAAGAGAGACGCTAGTCTAATGCATAGATGTTTGTAACCTAAATCTTCAATTAAATGCTACGAGTTCGTATATGAATAGTATCCGGACTACCAAGCTAATAAATAGCGACCCCGGGACATATGTAAAGAATTAAATTCTAAACAAGATAACTCATTTCTTCTCACGCCCAATAAATGTTCAAAGTACTCATCCTTAACCATGCAATGTTAATATGCTGTTTGACGTGGATCATCCCAACCCCTAGCTTGGAAAATACAAGTAAACTACAGCAGCATTTTCTGTTAGTTGGTAACATAGCCGGACCCAGAAAACTGCATACCTCAGGGTGTTCCGGTTTCGGTCAGGTTATCTTATATGAGAGTGGACAGTGAAGATCCAAGATCAGACTGCACATTCTGTGCAGTCTGATCTTGATCTTCACTGTCCACAAAAGCTTCTAGTGTTTGCCTTATCGCCATAAGGGTTAATGAAAAACGAATAAACCTGTCCAAAACTATGCATGTCTCACACTCGAGTACTGCTGTCATATATTGCTATTTAGGAATGTGCGTGACCCTAAGTTGACCTTTCGATGCGTATCTTATTATATAGACCCTTTGAAGGTGACACGAAAAAGGGATTCGAGGCGGCATTTGGACATCTTTTGTTTCTATTCATAAACCAACAGACTTCATGTAGTGTACGTGTATAGCCAGCCAAGCCTCAAGAATTGGGAATCGGTGTTTGTTTGTTTGATTTTTAACGCCGTTTTGTAACATCATTTCTGTTCAATCGCGCTACCAGTGTACCTATCCATACTTTCCTGGAGTTTCATGTACCACGTACTTCGCACAAAATCTTCTTTCCATGCCACTGGTTGCTTCCCACATAAACACTGTTAACCCTTTACCACACAATCCAGTGTTATAAGGACTTTGAAAGAGAAGGCTTTTGAAAACATTATGGGAAAAGAAAAAAAACGGCGGTAACAAGAATTTTCTCGTCCCAAAATTGTTTCCACCCTATCAAAAAGACAAAAATCATCATTTGAGCTACACTTGATTTGTCGGTCGCAAATGCTTTCAATTTGGTCGTGTCCGAAATTTTGTTGTTTGGTAAAAGTTGAAATGATATCACTAGTGAAAGAGAGGAATGATTGCATTTGCAATGACTACCATCAACACTCGGAAAGAATTTAGCCGAGCTAGGAATCGAACCAGTGACCTAGGGTTTTTTTTAACCCTTTCCCAAACAAGCTCTGGTTTTCACGTGTCTGCATTACAAGTCTTTTGAAAACACTGTGGGAAAAGGAGAAATTGCTCGTAACGAGCAATTTCTCCTTTTCCCACAGTGTTTTCTACCCTTTTTGATAACTTTCTGCCATTTTCATCAAATTTTAAATTGTCGTCTTCAAACTCTTTCAATTTGAACCAGTCCAAAATCTGTCGTTTGGGAAAGGGTTAACTCGTCTGTTTTCGAATAAATCATCGAGGTATTGTCTTAGCCCCGGGATCGTCGTCATCGTCATGCGAAAACTGTGACATTTTTGTAATATCTCTATTATTACTGAACATGATTTCTTCAAACTTAGACAAGTTGTTAACTATCCGTAACCATCAAAGTATTTTTGGCACAGTTATGCCCCTTTCTCGAATTTTCTGTGAAAGTCAAGTAGCCGCAGTCGAGCGTTGGCACTAACATGCGGTGCTCTTGTTTTTTTTTTTTTTTTCAGAAAGATTGGAAAAAAAAGAGTAGGATGACACTGAGAAGACTTATGAAAATGGATCGCACATTTTTTCGTTGATTTTTATTAATTTGACGAAATATAGTTATGAAAGCATGATAACAGAAATTTTAGCTAGCTCATCCGTGCGATATGATCAATTTCCATAAAATAAATAGTGTTGTACAGTTCTCAAAAAATGCTGAATCGCTGTGAGTCTAACTGCTGTGGAAAACTTGATCGAAGAAAATTCTCCTAAGATCGAGACCTTCGCTAGAATATTAAGAACGATCTAGTACACAAAGTGTGAAAACAGGGCTAAATGCATCTGCCTAAAGGTATCTATTCAGGTCAGTCTGCGTAGTCCGCATAGGCTGACCTTGCTCGATACTTTTTCTGCATGTCAACGGACCAGTCTATCTCAGGACTCAGCCGTTTAGTAGACCAAATGGATTCTATGGATCCATACTTACGTGATGATTTGCTTGGTATAAAGCTTCTGCCATCAAGCAGGGGATGCCAGAACATGGTCCATATACAATGTCCCATATATTAATTGTTACGGGCCTGTGAGCAACCTGGAAAATTGATATGTCTTAAGTTCTTTTTACAGATAGCGAATTTCTCATTCAAACAGGATTAACCCTTTACCACACAATCCCGACTTTTAACGACCACGAGAAAGGAGCCTTTTGAAAACATTGTGGGAGAAGGAGAAAATGCTGGTGACCAGCATTTTCTCCTTTTCCCACAATGTTTTCTACCCTTCCCAAAACGAATTCCAATTTTAAAGTCACTTTTATTTTGTCGTCTGTAAATACTTTCAATTTCAGCCAGTCTAAAATTTTGTCGTTTGGTAAAGGGTTAAAGCCAGCTGTATAAGTGCAGATGTACGATTCGCGATATGGAGGCCCCGGGTTTGATTCTTACTCGAAGCGCAAGAATATCCTTTGGCAAGACACTTCAGAGCCCTGTCCTAGTACAGGTGAAACCCAGGGCACGTTTGAATAAGTATGGTGTCTGCATGATATTACAGAAAAAAAAGTTGAAAGCGACGTAAATCATTATTCAATCAACTTTGGGCACGTAATGGTTAAAGCGTTTTTGAGACGTAAAAATTGTGTAATATTTGTTCCCGTATTTCCATTCCCAGTTTTATGAGGAGTAACAGTGCGGATATTTGACGTGATGCGTTGTTTAAAGGTGATACGCAGAGTAAAGATGACGGATTTAAATGACAGATGACTGTGACATTTCAGTCGTAAAATGTTTAAAGCCACCAGCGGTATTTCATTAATTTTACACCGTCACGTAATTTACATGTCATAAGAAATACACGCGTTCGCCGCTCTAACGTCGTCAAATAGTATGACGTTTCCCTCTTAATTTCCTGTTAGTGATTTTTAGACTCAATGCACTTTTGCATACAATGCAGATCAAGATCAGACTGCACTGAATCTACACTGTTCGATATGCGAAAAGAATAATTGTGCTGTCGATATCTTTTTTTGATCGGGTGTACAATGTTTATTATTGGTAGCCAGTCTCGTTCCTAAAGGTTTGACCAATTATTAGTTGTAATTGACACAAAATAGAGAAAGAAAGGAAAGATGTTATAATCATACAGAAAATATTGCGTGAAAAATAGCAATTGATTGTTTTCTTGCAATCGTTCTCTTTCTAAAGCTGTCAAATGCAGGGGAATTAGAGAAAAATCCTTATTTCTATAGTTATGCTGTAAATGATGATGATGATAATAATAATAACAATGATAATAATAACATACAGTTTATGATATTGATGATAAGAGCTTTGCATTAACAATAATACCGTTTATGATATCGATAATAAAAACTTAGTGTTTAGAAAGTGAAATTGATAATTTTACGTTATAAATTTGCTTCATGAGTGTGAAAAGACTCATTCAGGTTTTATTTTTTTCCTCAATTTCTATGAAAAAGCTATTTAAGAAATCGTGAGCAGTTTAATACTAAATTCTGACAACGTGTAATGGATTGTTCTTTCTCTTACAGCAAAACATGTCGACTTGATCAGGCCTGCTGATAAGCCTTCGGTCGGTGACACTGATATCTATTGCACGAAATGCACGTGTCACTGATTTCGTCGTGACCATTTCAACCGTTTTGTTCAAAATCTCTCAAAACCACCGTCACACCCAATCTGAGTGTATTGTAACGTCTTCACAAAAAAGCTGAACATAGTCCACAAAAGAGTAATATAACTATAACCTGTCGATGACTTTTTTTTTAATTGGTCCTCTTTAAAAACGTTGTGGCAAAAGAAGAAATTGCCCGAAACGGGAAGTTTCTCCTTTTGCCACAGCTTTTTTTTTTTTTACAAATGTATTCATGTTGTTAAATAACAGTTTATTTTTTATTACATTTCATTTAATGGGTTGGTTTTCAGAGAAGTTTATGTCAAATTTATCATGGATGATAAACTAAATCGAACAGTAAAAGTATGCAAGGATTCTCATTTAACTAATTACCAACAATCCCGAGTTTTAACGACCCTGAGAAATTAGGCTTTTGAAAATACTGTGGGAAAAGGAGAAAATGCTGTTAATCCTTTACCAGACGACAAAATTTTAGCCTTGTCCAAATTGAAAGCATTTGCAGACGACAATTTCAGTGTGGCTCAAATAGTGTATTTTTAGCTCCACTGGCCGAAAGCCAGCGGGCTAATGTCATGGCCCGGTGTCCGTCGTGCGTCCGTCCGTCCGTCCGTCCGTGCGTTAACTTTTATTTCAAACATCTTCTTCTCTGAAACTACCCATCCAATTTTCACGAAACTTCACAGAAATGATCCTGCCATGGTCCTCTTCAGAATTTCTTGAAAGAATTTGATTCCTTCAAAAACTCTGGTTGCCATGGCAACAAAACTGAAAAATATTGGAAATCTTTAAAAATCTTCTTGTCGGAAACCATAAGGCATAGGGCTACCAAATTTGGCATGTAGCTTTATGTAGTAGACCTCTATCAAGTTTCTTCAAATTATAGCCCTGGGGTCAAAATTGGCTCTGCCCCAGGGGTCACAAGTTTTACATAGGCGTATATAGAGAAAACTTTAAAAATCTTCCTGTACCTAGCCATAAGGCCTAGAGCTACCAAATTTTGCATGTAGCTATATCTAGTGGGCCTCTACCAAGTGGGCCAAAATTTTAGCCCTGGGGTCAAAATTGGCTCTGCCCCAGGGGTCACAAGTTTTACATAGGCTTATATTGAGAAAACTTTAAAAATCTTCCTGTACCTAGCCATAAGGCCTAGAGCTACCAAATTTTGCATGTAGCTATATCTAGTGGGCCTCTACCAAGTGGGCCAAAATTTTAACCCTGGGGTCAAAATTGGCCCCACCGCAGGGGTCACAAGTTTTACATGGGCTTACATAGTGACAACTTAAGAAATCTTCCTGTTTTGATTTTTTTTTAAAATTAGCCTTGCATCAGGGGTCTTATGTTTTACAGAGGCTTCATATGGACAAAACTTGAAAATCACATTATTTTTATGGCTTTATCTTGTGGACCTCTACCAGGGTTCAAGTAATTAAATAGCTCTGGGATCAAAAATGGCTTTGCCCTGCGGGTCTCAACTTTCATATGGGCTTTAACAGAGAAAACTTTGTAAGTCTTCATTTTGAAACCATTTTGCTCAGCAGTGAATATTATTTATGGTTTATATTTATAAGCCAGTGGAGCGATACAGGGCCATCATGGCCCTCTTGTTTCTTTGATAGGGTAGAAAACATTGTGGGAAAAGGAGAAAATGCTGGTTACCAGCATTTTCTCCTTTTCCCACAATGTTTTCAAAAGGCTTCTTTCCCAGGGGCGTCAAAAGGCGTCATTGTGTGGTAAAGGGTTAACCAGCATTTCTCATTTTCCAACAGTATTTTCTACCAATTTCAAGATAGTTCTCTTCAACTGAATTATATATAACTTGTCTGCAAATGCTTTCAATTTGGACAAGTCTAACATTTTGTCGTGTGGTAAAAAGTGAAGCCCGAGCAACGTCTTTCACACCTGTCATTGCCTCAAGAGACTGTATAGGCCAAATCAGACTGCATTAAAAGTGCACTTTAACGTAGAATCTACACTGTCTGCTATGTTGTGGAAGTCTGATTAAGAAGTAACAGTCATTTAACGATGTGTTTAATTACTGGGAACTGTTCTGGTAACCTTTTCCCAGACGACAGAGTTTAGGCCCTTACAAATTGAGAGCACCAGCAGACGACAAATTTGAAACTAGTACAAACGAATTTAAATTCTCTGATGGGGAAGAAAACATAGCATGGTTACCAGCATTTTCTCCTTCTCACACAATGTTTTCTAAACGCTTTTTTCTCAAGGTCGTTAGAGCTCGGGATTTTTTGTAAAGGGTTTAAAGAGATACTGTCATCCCTTTACCAGACGACAAACTTTTAGCCTTGTCCAAATTGAAAGCATTTGCAGACGACAATTTTGATGTGGCTCAAATGGTGCAACTTTTCTTAGATAGGGTAGAAAACATTGTGGGAAAAGGAGAAAATGCTGGTTACCAGCATTTTCTTCTTTTCCCACAATGTTTTCAAAAGGCTTCTTTCCCAGGGGCGTCAAAAGGCGGCATTGTGCGGTAAGGGATAATTATACGAACGATACAACGCTTTTTAACCCGTTTGTCGTCCTGGCTTTTTAAGATATGGGAACAGCGTAGACTAAAACTGATCTAGTTACGCACTTATTGTAGAAAGAACCACGCCCGACATTAGATATCCACACGGGTTATTCTGCAATATCAATTTATATAGATAATTGATTATCCCATAGGAGTCTAGTTTTTTTTAAAAAAACCTTTATATCACAAGTTATTGTAAAAGAGGTAGAATATGATGGTAAATTTAACAGTGAAATAGTAAATAGATATGACAACTCATCTTACATTTGTCTGTCTGAGCTGAAATTTTAATTCTTAGGCTGCTAAGCGGGACTCACTGACCTTTTACGGACAGTGTAGATCAAGATCAGACTGCACAGAACGTGCAGTCTGATCTTGGATCTACACTCTCCGTTAAAGAGATATTTCTCCCCGAAAAATAACTTAGAAATAGCAACATTTTTTTTTAACTATCGTCTTGAAGGTATTATTAACCCTTTACCGCACAATGACGCCTTTTGACGCCCCTGGGAAAGAAGCCTATTGAAAACATTGTGGGAAAAGGAGAAAATGCTGGTTACCAGCATTTCCTCCTTTTCCCACAATGTTTTCAATAGGTAACCAGCATTTTCTCCTTTTCCCACAATGTTTTCTACCCTATCAAAGAAAAGTTGTACCATTTGAGCCACATTGAAATTGTCGTCTGCAAATGCTTTCAATTTGGACAAGGCTAAAATTTTGTCGTCTGGTAAACGGTTAAATTTTTCTAAACAGGATAAGGGTTATTATATAATTCTTTTCACCGTGGCATGCCGCAGTACTTAATTCTTTAGCTGCGAAATAATTAAGATTTTTGTTACCAGGTCGAAAAAGTTTTTGATTGTAATGGTAGATGATTTTGGTCGTAGTTCAACATCATTAAGCTGAAAGTGTAGATCCAAGATCAGACTGCATGGACTGTGCCGTCCGATCTTCTTCGACGCAGTCCACAGAAACCATACAAGTCGCCATTCGAATTGACAGAAGAAGGGACAAATAATTTCAATCAATAGGCGTGTTATAAAGAGTAAAGAGAGTGAAAAATGAATTTCGACACTTGCATTTTTCGTCCCCGCATTTTACGATGTTGGCACACGAACCTCTACCATTTTACCCGATTTTGCTTTTCGGTAAAAATAAGACATTAATAATTATTTACATCACCATGATTTTTTTTTTCGCGTAAGAATCATTCAATAAAACAATATGACTTAGCAATTTATGAATCCTAATATAGCAATTAATAGATAACAGATAGATATTGATTGCTGATTGTTCATTAAATGCCTTCAATCAAGATTTAACAATATTGAGATCATCTTGAAACGCCTTATTCAGTTCAAATAATGAACAATAGCGCTTTAAAATGCTTTTGCGGACAGCGTAGATCTGAGATCATACTGCACAAAATGTGCAGTCTGATCTTTGCATCTACGCCTTCCGCTCCCCGAAGCTAAATTATGACCAGAAAGCATCTTCATTTGCAGGGGAAATCTACTGTAACACCTCGAAAAAGGTCGTAGCAAAAAAGTTAACCCTTTACCGCACAATGCCGAATTTTCACGACCCTTTAGGAGGAGCCTTTCTAAAACATTGTCGGAAAAAGCTGAAAATGCTGGTGACCAGCACTTTCATCTTTTCCCACAATCTTTTTTGTTTCTACCCTGTGAAGGACAAATTCCATCATTCTGGGCCACATTTAAATTGCCCTCAGCAAATGCTTCTATTTCGACAAATCTACATTTTTGTCGTTTAGTAAAGAGTCAAAGGAAATATTCTAATTCGAACGACTATATTTTAACCCTTAAGGTGCTGAGCGTGACTCACTGACCTTTTGCGAACAGTGTATATCAAGATCAGACTGCACAGAACGTGCAGTCTGATCTTTGATATACACTGTTCGATAAGGTGATATTTTTCTCCAAAAATTAAGTTTGAACTACAAAGATTTGGTTTTATACTATCGGCTTGACAGTTTCATTCCATTTATTTAGCAGGAGGGTTAACGCCGAGCTTGTTAGCTCAGTCGGTATACGTATAGGGTTTGAAAACCCAGGAATCACTGACTCGATTCCCAGCTCGACTGACTTCTTTCCAAGGACTGATGATTGTCATTGCGACAGGATTGTTCTTCTCACATCGCTGGACTATTTGGGAAAGCAGCCAGCGAAATTTGACAATCGTGCATTTCGATCGTTGATCTGTACTTACTGCTATATTGAGATACGTATTCTTTTTATTTTGAGAAAGTGCAGTCAGCAATCGGATTGGCTCGTAGTTACCAAAAAGTTAAGATTTTATTTGCATGTTCATTTCTTTGTTTGAATGTGGTCTTATGCTGCTTTCAGTAGTGCTTCAGTCCTATCACGACGAAGACATTCTTTTCCTGTAACCTCGTACATTTACTTGTACCTGGGGCCTTTAATTAAGGAAAAACAGGATACAGAAACATTGAACTTCAAGTCGCAAAGTGTTTGAGAAAAACAGAGTGATACATTTAGAAATTACTCGGGATGAACATTTTTCTTCATTTGTCTAAATCTTTTGAGAGGTTTTCGCCCCAGAAATATGCAAAGTCAGATTTATAAAGTAAAGAGTTGAGACATTACGAAGCGTGACTTATGGTTCAGTGGTAAAGGACCTCGCAGCTGTCCGACCGATCGTATCAATTGTGTCAGAGTTTTTAGCCCTACCCCGTCTATAACGTTATCGTCTTACAGTGCTGTCTTCATAAATAAAAAAAAAAAATCGGTAATTAAAAATCGGTGATTAACTATAAACCCTTCTTTTGAACATGGTAGAACCCGAGATTGCTTCTCACAAATTCATCCTTAGGCTGCTAAGCCCGACTCAAGGACCTTTTGCAGACAGTGTAGATCAAGAACAGACTGCACAGAACGTGCAGTCTGATCTTGGATTTACAGTGTCCGATAAAATATACATTTGAAAAAGCAAAAGTTAGGTCTTTACTATTGACTTTAAAAGTTCCATTTCTTTTTTTTAGCAGGTTAAGGGTTAATTCTGTATCAGACGACAAAGTTTTAGACCCTTCCATATTGAAAGCGTTAATAATCGTCAAACTAAATGTGGCTCAAATGGTGGGATTTGTTTTGGAAAGGGTAGAAAACATTATGCAAGAAAGGAGAAAATGGTGGTGACCAGCATTTTCTTTCTTTCCCGCAATATTTTCAAAAACCCCTTTTCTCCTGTTTGTTAAAGGAGATTGTTTGGTAAAGGGTGCAGCTGCTTTGAGAAACCTTTAGTCTTGTCTTGGACCTACACTACCCGATAGTTTGAAAGGTAGTTTTAGGGATATCAATTCTGAAAATGCAGTTTACTATATAAATGATTTCCATTTGGCTTATTTTCGTATTGTGCGAGTTGACTTTTGTCTGCAGTGTGTAATGAAAACCATCGTCACCAATTCCCGATTTGTCCTCCTAAAAAAAATGGGGGTATGATGGATAGAAAATCTAGACGAATAGAAACAAGAAATATCTTTAAAAAAGAAAGACCGCGAAAATTTGCCCGCAAATAGGCAGGGGCCCTAAAATAAACATGTCTACATTTTTTACCAATCACAAATTTCTGTTTATTCATTTTTATCAGTACCGAAATGTAGGTCAAAAGCACATTCAGCTACGCCGAAAAAATAAAACAAGATTGGTCTCTTTCTCTCAGATTTAGACTAAAAGTTACTTTGCAGTTTTTCACCATCTTTTGAATGCCTGACCGTTTCAACGGCAATGGAAAAAAGACATATCCGGTCCGCATTGATCAAGATCAGATTTCGTAGATCGTGCAGTCTGATCTTGGATCTATACCATGCGATTGTTCAGTCAATCCTTTAACATAAAACATCTTTCTGAGAGTCAGTGGATTATAATCCTACAACCCTTAGGCTGTTGAGCGCGACCCGGGGTGCTTTTGCAGACAGTGCAGATCAAGATCAGACTGCACGTTTTGTGTAGTCTGATCTTGATCTACACTGTCCGATACGCTATTTTCTTTTCGTTGAAACCAACCTTGAAATCGTAATATATGGGTTTTTGCTATCGAGTAGAAATTTTGGTTCCATTGATTCAGCTGCTCAATGGTTAAGTCAGACGTCGAAAAAGGTCAAGTTTACATATTTGGTGCCGAAATAGTTAGATCGAAACATTTTAGGTGAAAGCACTTGTTAGTCGCGCGGTATGATATAATCACTCATTTTGAAACATATTTTCGATAAATAAGTCAACAGTACTATTTTTCTGGAAATGACCCGGTCGCTTACGCAAAACGGGCTCTGATATGTCATATCTTCAGTGAACCCTTGGCCTGCTAAATAATTTAAATAAAACTTTCAAGCCGATAGTCAAAACCCGAGTAGGGTTATATGAAACTTATGTTTTGGAGAAAAATATCTCCTCATCGGACAGTGTAGATCCAAGATCAGACTGCACATTCTGTGCAGTCTGATCTTGATCTACACTGTCCGCAAAAGGTCAGCGAGTTGTACTGATATATAGCAGCTTAGGAGTAAACATCTTACGTTATATCGTTGGAATGAGTACTTTGATTTATGTGCTGTTTTTAGTGTCGTGATAGGTCCTTCATCTAATCATGAAGCAAAGGGTTTCAGTTCATAAAATGTATGAGATAATTAGCTCGGTTTTTGATCTTTGGTAATGATTAATTTTGCTTTGTCATTGACAAATGGGCCTAACGTCATTAAGGATGACAACCGAAGGGGAGCCGAACGGTATCATTTTCAAAGTACGTTGAGTACTTCAACAGAAAGCACCGTATCGCGATAGTTTTCTTTAGTAACAAACTTTTCATGGTTATGTTGTAGATTTAGAAAGACTAAATAGCTTACATTGAATTTTAGATCTCGTTGTTTTAAAATCTTTAATGAACGACAAGAGTATAGATTCGTTCAAAGTATAAGACATTTGCAGCGACAAAATGAAAGTGGCTCGAATAATCGGACTTTTCTTGGAAAAAAAGGTAGTAAACATCATGGGAAAAGGAGAAAAATCTGGTGATTGGCATTTTCTCACAATGTAGTGTTTGACAAGGCGTCAATATTAGATTTGAGCCATGCTCTGTGAAACGGGGGCTTAATGCAACTGCGAAAAGTATCGACCCAGGTCAGCCTGCGCAGTCTGCGCAGGCTGACCTGGGCCGATACTTTTCGCTATTGTTCAGTTTTCTGTATGTCCAAAGACCAGTCTACCCCATGATTAAGTCGGTTGTTAAAAAAGTGCCTATTATGGATCCATAATTATGTGATAGCTTGATTGGTATCATGCATCACGGAGATGCATTAAGCCCCCTTTTGCAAGAGCATGGCTCATTTATTTTTACATAGCACAACATTATGATACAGTACAAGCGATTACCAACAAAGTCTTTTTTGTCACATTGGTCTCTTTGCATCAATGTTTTGGACATTTTCTGTACTTTCATGATTCCTTTTCATGTAAATTTATATTTTGTATTAGCTGACATGTAGCTTTACAACATAATGTATGTAAAACATACAAGACTAGCGATCTAATTGACTGAAACATATCGTCTCCGCCAGTCAAATACAGTATCTCCCCTCCAAAATAAGAAGTTGAGTTGAAAAAAAAAATGGTCGTAGTACTTATATGCCGCCCAATTTTTACTGAAAAACAGAAACCCAGAGATAGTGAAAATAATTTATTGTTATACTACTCGGAAATTCCTAGTACTATCAATGGCTTCTTCTGTGGATTGATGAAAGAGAGTGCAACAAGCTTCATTTCTCTCACACTGCTTTAAAATTGTTTCCGCAAAATTGCATTGTGCTGGAACGCATTAACAGGTGCACTGGCTGTCGAAATATAAATGATGATACGGCTTAAAACGACGTTAAACGTAAAGAAGATAAATGATCAGTACAATGAAAGAAAATATTTGACGATATTTTGCGAATGGTATGTCTTGACCTTTGTTCCACACTTTTCCCCTGAACAATCTCGTGTTTTGGTGACTCGGATGCAGAAAGCTTTGAAAAACAGTGCCGAGAAAGGAGAAAATGCTGGTAACCAGCATTTTCTGCTTTTCCCACAATGCTTTCTACACTTTTAAAGGCATATCCTTTTCGATCTATCCGAGGAATATTTGATTTGTTGTCTGCAAATGCTCCTAATTTTAAGGAGCCCTAATTTTTGTCGGCTAGTACAGTGTTAACTTGATCGATCGCTTTTTCCAGAGGTTAATCATAACGAGACTTTTCAATCATTGTTGTTTTATTGTACCATCATTGTTCAAATACTTTCAACACCTAACTTGTCATTATTATTGTACATACATGTATTGTAAGTTTTTCGTAACTTCGCACTGTTAGGGCAATAACTGAAACAGTTCTGATATAAATGAGTTTCAAACTGCATGTCATTTCTATTCCGTAACTGCATTTTATTTCTATTCCGTATAATATACGTTTCCGTAACCACACGCTGTAATCACTAACCGTTTCAAACTGTTCCAACATCAAAGAATTTAACACTTAGGCTACTGAGCGCGACTTAAAGACCTTTTGCGGCCAGTGCAGATCAAGATCAGACTGCACAGAACGTGCAGTCTGATTTTGGATCTACACTGTCTGATACGGAGTTATTTTTCCCCAAAATGATACCTTTGAAATAACAACATTTGGGTTTTTACTATACGCTTGAAAGTTTCATTTCATTTATTTAGCAGGATAAGATATAAAGGGGACAAACTTACTCTACTAAATTACTTAAGTAATCGTAACGATTTCTTTCAGTAGAAATCATTGTTTAAAAAGAAGAAATTGGTGGTTACTAGCAATTTCTCATTCTCCAGTGATGTTTACAAGAGCCTACTTTTTTCGTGGGAGTGTCCTCGGGCAAAACACTTCAGAGGTCTAGCCTGGTACTGGTGAAACCCAGGAAATACATGAATATGTAAGCTGTCGCCGTGATATGACGGAAATAACGTTGAAAGCGGCGTAAAACACCATTCAATCATTCAAGAGCCTTCTACCCCAGGTTTCTTAAAGAGGACAAGCTTATTTTGCTGAAATACTTAAATAGTGATTTCTGTCTCCTAAAGGGTAAAAAAACATCGTTGGAGAAAGACAAAATGCTGGTTCACCAGCATTTTTTCCTTTTCCCAAAATGTTTTTAAAAGCCTTCTACTTCAGGGTTATTAAAACAAGGTGTTGTTTGGGAAAGAGTTGAGGCGAGGATTTATTAGTGAACCATGCTCTGTGAAAAGGGGACTTAATGCACCTGCGAAAAGTATCGGCCCAGGTCAGCCTGCGCAGTCCGCGCAGGCTGACCTGGGCCGAAACTTTTCGCTATTGGTCAATTTTCTACGTGTCAAAGGACCATTCTATCTCATAATCCAGTTGGTTGTTAAAAAAGAAAAAAAAATGGCTATTATAGATCGATAATTATGTGATTGCTTGCTTGGTACCATGCATAACGGAAATGCATTAAGCCCCCTTTTCACAGAGTATGGCTCATTTCTTTTCCATCAACATTTTCTGGCACTAGCTACTACATAGGTATGAAATCTAGAAATAGTGAGTTTTAAGCGTTTGACTGCTGAATGACTTAAATAGACATTTTTATCCAGCAGTAACGACCAAATAATTATGTTAATTTCAGTGTTACATACCTAATAAATTCGTTGAATGATATTGGACAGTATAGATCCAAGATAAGACCGCGTGTTCGTTACAGTCTGATTTTGATCTACACCCTCCGCAAAAGCACACAGTATGTCATCAGCTGTCTGTCTATGGGCTGGTAAAAATCAGAAACAAACAGATCAAATACCGGACAAAATTCTATTCTTATTTGAATATTTTACCAGTCACCGTTTCTTCACAGAACGTAGTCTGATCTTAACCCTTAGGCTGTTAATTGCGACTCAATGCGATTTTGCGCACAGTGTAGATCAAGATTAGACTGCATAGAGTGTGCAGTCTGATCTCGGATCTACTCTGTCCGATAAGGAGATAATTCCCCCCTCCCCTCCAACAACAACAACAACAACAACAATAAAACACTTTGAAATTGCAATGTTTGGGGTTTTTACTATTGGCTGTAAAGTTTTGTTTAACTTATTAGCAGGTTGACACTGAACTCTTTACCAAACGACAAAATTTCAGACTCGTCCAAATTGAAAGCATTTGCAGACGACAAATTAAAAGTGACTGAAAAATTGCAATTTGTTTTGGGAAGGGTAGAAAACATTGTGGGAAAAGGAGAAAATGCTGGTTACCAGCATTTTCTCCTTTTCCCACAATGTTTTCAAAGGGCTTCTTTCTCATGGTCGTTAAAAGTCGGGATTGTGTGGTAAGGGGTTAAGCTGCTGAATAAATGAAACGCAAATTTTTACTCAATACTAAAAGCCCAAACACTGCGGTTTCAATGTTGATGTCATCGTAAAGAAAATACCGTATCGGACAGTGTAGATCAAAGATCAGACTGCACGTTCTGTGCAGTCTGATCTTAATCTACACTGTCCGCAAAAGCTCAGTGGGTCGCGATTAGCAGCTTAAGGGTTCAGGGTTAGTCCCCACAGCCCGTTAAAGCGACCTAATTCGCGTTTGGCAGCCTATGGCTGAAGATAAACAAATACGCAAACACTGGATTGAAGTTCCAGTTTTAATTGATTATTTACCGATCCTAATTCCTAACGTAGATTGCAAATCTGAACTTGGCAGTCACTTTAATGCGAAAACCGGCCTTTCAACAAGTGCCTCCATTCCAATCTAATTTAACGACACACGCGTAATAAAAACTGCACTCTTTTTCTAATTTACAAGATGCAGCGAAAACCCTTTTTATTGATGAGGCATTTAACCGATCTGGCGCCGCGGACAAATTTCAGCTCCTCTTTTTCAGACAAAGCATATCCAAGATCACATTGTACAGAATGTGCAGTCTGATCCTGGATCTACTCTGTCTATTGTTTAGTGAATAATTCAGATCCCAACAGCAAATCAGACTATCAAGGACTTTTTACTTTGTAGTATCAATGTATTATCCATAGCACTTAAATTTGTGCTTTTAACCCGTAAGCTGCTAATCGCGACTCACTGTCCTTTTGCGGATAGTATAGATCAAGATCAGACTGCACAAAACGTGCAGTCTGATCTTGGATCTACACTGTCCGATAAGGTATTTTCTTTTCGGTGAAATAAAAAAATCCCCAGAGGGTGGCTCCTATTATTTATTAGACCTGTTTCGACGGGTGAAATACAAACCTCCGAAGCTCAGAAAGAGTTTTAATGTATATTAATAAACAAGCGAGCGATATAGATTCAAGATCACACAGCACTTTCATTGCAGTCTGATCTTGATCTATGCCGCCCGCAAAAGTCCGTGTTTTCGCCTATGATGCTGAAAGGATTTACAGATAGTTCCATTGATTTTCCGTTTAGCAGTCATCTTGGCTTACGGGTTAAAACGTTGAATTTTGTGATGAAGAAATCCTGGTTCGATTCCCTCTGGAGGAGCTTGTCTTGTGGGAGTGGGAGTGGCCTTTGACAAGGCACTGTAAGGCGCTTGCGTAGTACCAGTAAATCTTAAATACATGTACTTAAATACGCGAGCTTGGCTATGACTTAAATACTGTTTAACCCTTAGGCTGGCAAGCGTGACTCAATGACCTTTTGCGGACAGTGTAGATCAAGATCAGACTGCACAGAAGGTGCAGTCTGATCCTTGATCAACACTGCCCGATAAGGAAATATTCCCCCCCCCCCCCCCACAAAAAAACCCCCACTGAAATAGCAACATTCTGGTTTGACACTATCGGCTTGAGAGTTTCATTTAACCCTTTCCCAAACGACAAATTTTGGACAGGTCCAAATTGAAAGAGTTTGCAGACGACAATTTTAAATTTGATGAAAATGGCAGAAAGGTCTCAAGAAGGGTAGAAAACACTTTGGGAAAAGGAGAAATTGCTCGTTACGAGCAATTTCTCCTTTTCCCACAGTGTTTTCAAAAGACTTGTAATGCAGACACGTGAAAACCAGGGCTTGTTTGGGAAAGGGTTAACCTGTTTGGACGGTTAAGGGTTAACTTTTTGTGAAATCTGATTCAAATACATGTAATAAAATTTTACACATTGAAACATCCATAAGAAGTAATTTCACTTTTTTTTTTTTTCATTTTTTTCGGACGGTTCACGACTAGACTGCAAGTTCTGATCCTGTTTAATCCGCTGGTTTAACCCTTTCCCAAACAAGCCCTGGTTTTCACGTGTCTGCAGTACAAGTCTTTTGAAAACACTGTGGGAAAAGGAGAAATTGCTCGTAACGAGCAATTTCTCCTTTTCCCACAGTGTTTTCTACCCTTTTTGAGACCTTACTGCCATTTTCATCAAATTTAAAATTGTCGTCTGCAAACTCTTTCAATTTGGACCAGTCCAAAATTTGTCGTCTGGGAAAGGGTTAAGTCATGTAACTATGTTGTGTATGGATGGAGTTGAAGGGACTTCTCTAGGAAGGAAAATATTGTTTCAGTTAAAGAATTTCAAGTTCAAATGCTTTCGAAATTTCGTAATATTTCCCTAATTATTATATAGGCAACTCGAGTTTGGAAAAAAAAAAAAATCCTTGTACAATGAAGTCAATGTTGTGTGCCACAGCTCCAGATAAGAGGGAGTGATGATATTCTAAATCCATTATTTCTTTTCCAAACCGTATGTGGTGGGTACTCATTAGAATCGTCTCGATGAGACGATTCTAATGAGTACCCACACCATAGGGTTTAGGGGAGAATAGCTAGTATTTTCAATTTTGAAATCAAAATCACCCCCTCTATCTCGAACTCTGGTGTGCTTCAAATTCAGTAAAGACAAAAGTGTTCGACCTACCAAGCTTGTGGTCGTCTAGTCAAGTTCGTTTTATGGCTTCATTTAACACCTGAATGGGTTTATAGAGGGGATTTATAGCGGCTTTCTTTACATTAGAGCCATGCTCTGGCAGAAGGGGGCTTCATGCATCTGCGTGATCCACGATACCATGCAAGTCATTACATAATTAGAGATCCATAAAATCCATTGTGTATAACAACCTTTTGAATCATGAGGTAGACAGGTCCTTTGACATTCATAACATTTACTTAAAAAGTTTCGGCCCAGGTAAGCCTGCGCGGACTGCGGAGGTTGACTTGAATTGATACTTTTTGCAGAGACACTCAGACCTCTTTTCACAGAGCATGGCTCATTTATAATGTGCGGTCTGCTGTCGTTTTGAGTCTCTTGTGAGTATTAGCCAGATGGCCACGAAGCAGTTTGTGACCAGTAAAGATACTTTGTTACGAGTTTTTCACAGAATACTTAACTATCAAATAAGTGAACTGTGGAAAGGGTTGCAATACGATAGAAATGTCATAACATAGAAAGTCAGTCTGCCATGTTATATACTGCAACATTCAGTGACAGCACACTGACATAATGTTTACCTTGACGTCATACTGCGCAGTCAGAATAGGGTTCGCTATACAGTATAATCAACGTATAGTGTCGTTTTTGTACAACAGGAGCAAAGTGTGTTTGACAGACATTTGCATACTAGAGAATAACATCATACTGCGTTGTCAGTATTGATTTTACTATGTACTTGTACAGTACAATCAACGTATTGTGGCAAACGTTTTTGATTTCCTTTTGCTACGAGAAGACCGAGAAGTTTTGGCTATAAAGTGGAATTTTATAATCATACCTGTGGATGACCCATCTTACCTTTCACCTTCGCAGAACAAAAGCTACAATCCAGTAACTTATGTGGAAAAAGCAACATGCTTTAAGAGTTGCATGGACTGTTGAAGGAACAAAGCGTTTAAGTGATTTTCCCTCCAATGAAAATCAGTATATTACAAAAATGCGTGTAAAAATATTCAACTACAAACTCCTTTTTATAAATATATAAAATATGTCAGGCAGTTTTTACTTTGGCTTGCACAGATCAGACACTAGAAACAGAAATATCTTTAAAAAAAAAAGACGACGTAAAATAAATCAGTAAATAGGCAGGGGCTCTCAAAATAAATGTGTCTACACTTTTGACCAACCACAAATTCCTATTTATTCATTTGTTATCAGTGTCAAAAAGGTAGGCCGAAAGCCATATTCTGTGCAGTCTAATCTTAATCTACTGTGTCCGCAAAAGGTCAGTGAGTCGTGCGCCTTAGGGTTAAGGATCAAAGGGCAGTAATGCTACACCAGAAAATTACCCAGGGTTCTTTAGCAATGTCTGTAAAGTTAATTGCACTAGATACATCAACAGGGCATGGCTGTTTACAACATTATAAATTGTCATAACATTCTAGCATGTGGTGAAAAATACATTCTGAGTAATTAATCCTTTCAGCTTCAAAAAAGTAAAAGGAACTTTTCAGCGGGTAATTTGAAAATCATATTTCAATTTTAAGTATTTTCAAAAAATAATCGACAAATATCGACAGAAGGTTGTCTGTGATCAAACTTCAATGTTCTTTGCGGTATTTTCCCTATTTAAACTTAGCACGAAAGTAAAAGAATCGGCTTTGATAGCAAAAGGATTAAGGAGTATGTTTTATGCATTTAACGTTTGTAAGCGAATTTGTATCTAGCAGAGATTGTCGGTCTTAATTCACAAGATCGGAAAATGTCGGTTAAGGTTCGGTAAAGTCCGTAAGTGACTATTTTTAAATGTACGTAGTCCATCATATGTCTTCTTTGCGAGCATGATCTCATACGAAATTGGGGGAAAAATGTCTTAAAATTAGATTTCATGTAATTCTTCTTTACAACTGTAAAGGAGAAGAAACTTGCAAATATGGTAAGGAAATACAGAGGTAGTGTTTCCCTGTTCTTCAGAAGATGGTGCATCAAAAAATGCTGCATTTCAGTGATCCTGTTCATAACCAATTTTCTTTGAAATCTCCCAGTTAACAGTCTTGAAGTCACTTATCGGTTTCAAAATACTATCAAAATTAGCTGGCGTGAAACAACATGATTAAAATTTTGTCCATAAATAACTAGCCAACTTTTGAATATATTTGAGCCATGCTCTGTGAAAAAGTATTTAATGCATCTGCAAGAAGTATCGACTCAAGTCAGCCTGCACAGTGAGCGCAGGCTGACCTAGGCCGAAACATTTGCTAATGGTCGATTTTCTGCATATCCAAGGACCAGTTTCCAACATAATTCAGTCTGTTGTTAGACAAAATGGACTTTATAGATCCATGATAATATGATGACTTGCTTGGTATCATGCATGGTGGAGAAGCCCCTTTTGCCAGAGCATGTCTTCTCTGCATAATGCAAACTAATCCAGCTGATGAATATTCGGATATGTTTCGGGGCTATGTTGCGAAGCGTTCGTCACAAACCATGCCACATCTAAGTATGTAAGCTATCATAACAATTAGACTCAGGCAGAATCATAAAACATCCGAAGTTTCCCAAGAGCAGTTACTGTAATTTTACATAAAGCCAGGTTGGTTCCACTTAATTGAGTCTTAATTGCACCAGAATGCATATTCTGTTTTTCTACACGCTTTACCAAACGACCCTATGCTACACGAGCCTAGGGAAAAAGGATTCTGAAAACACTCTGGGGCAAGAGGAAATCCCGTTTATCAGCATTTTGTCCTTTCTCACAACGTTTTCTATCCTTACAGAGACAAACCCCATTGGTTGAGCCACAAAATATATTCATCTGCCGTCCGCTATATATGAGCCATGCTCCGTGAAAAGGAGGCTTAATGCATTTGCGAAAAGTATCGACTCAGGTCAGCCTGCGCATTCCGCGCAGGCTGACCCGGGCCGAAACTTTTCGCTATGGCTCCTTTTTTGCATGTCAAAGGACCATTCCACTTGAGAATTCAGTCGGTTTTAAGACAAAATGGATTTTATAATTCCATAATTATGTAATGACTTGCTTGGTATAGTGTTTTACAGAGATGCATTAAGCCCTCTCTTTGCCAGAGCATGGCTCATATTATTTTGATCCTTCACCAAACGATCCCGAGTTTTAACGTCATTGATCAGAAAATATTATGAAAACATTGCATGAAAAGGAGAAAGCGCTGGTAACCTGCATTTTTTTCTTTTTCCCCACTATATGTTTTCTAGTGACAAATCAAATCATTGGAGCCACATTTAAATCTGTCGTCTGCAAATGTTGTTAATTTGGACTGGTCTAAAATTTTGTCGTTTGGTAAAGAGTAAAATATGAAATTTTGTCCAAACCTTTTTGGTCTGGAAAAGAGTTAACCCTTAGGCTGCTAAGTGTGACTCAAGGACCTTTTGCGGACAATGTAGATCAAGATCAGATTGCACAGAACGTGCAGTCTGATCTTGGATCTACACTGTCCGAGAAGGAGATGTTACCCCTTTCCCCCCCCGCCCCCCCCCCCCCCCCAAAATAAATAAATAAATAAATAAAATAAAAAAATAGCAACATTTGGGATTTGACTACCTGCATGAAAGTTTCATTTCACTTATGTAGCAGGTTAAGGGAAAAGAAGGGTGTTGAAGATGATGTCAGCCAGAGGTTATAACTAATGAGCATTCGGAATTTGGAATCACCCAAAGCTATTGACATAACATTTTCCTAGTTTTTTTATCAAGTAAATTATTCTACCATCCGAGTCAGTATCAGGAATATAAGATAAGCTTTACATGACAGAATATAACGAGCACAGATCTCGTAGATATACCTGTCACGTGAGTAGGTCTGTGAATCTGACAGGAAAGAAGTTTACTGTTTAGAATTCTAGGGTATAATTACGCCAAGAAAACTTTCATCTGTCACCACTGAGCATTGTACAGTCAAAAAAGTTTTACTCTTTACAACACTACAATTTTTTTGATCTCTCTAAATCCAAAGCATTTGCATATGACAAATTAAATCTGGCTCAAAGGGTGGAAAGGGTGGAACTTGTCTTTGAACTGGTTGAAAACTGGTTGAAAAGTACCTGTACTTAGCAAGCACTTGGATGAAGCAAGCATATTTTTAGCTCGCCAGGACTCTGTCAGGGAGGAGCAAAAGCACTACTCCCGCCGTCGGCGTTGGAGTTAGCGTTGACGTTGGAGTTAGTGTTGGCGTTGGAGTTAGTGTTGACGTTGGAGTTGGCGTCAACATTTATGGTAAGGTTTCTAAGAGCTCACCTTATTCCGTTGTCTGCGCATGTCATATTCTTCGAAGAATATGTCTGCTATAACGCATCACTATCCTGTACAGGATAGATATTAATACGCGGTGCGTTAACTATAAATTCTATCGCTAAAAAAAGTAGAAATTTGGAAAATGGCTATAAACAAAAATTCTCTTGAAAACTCTAGCCTGTTTTCCGTTCCAAATTTCCTAAAAATTTAAGATTTTTAAGAGCTCACATTTTTTAAACCATATGACGGATTTGGTTCATACTTATGGTATCTTGATAGACATAACTCCCAAGTTATTTTTCAATACCACCGTCTCCTACGCCCAAGATCTTAAGGTCAAGGTCATAGACATAAATATTTTACAATGAAGTTTTACCTTTAAGTTTTTGAAGAGCTAACATTTTCCAAATCAGGATGGATTTGGTTTATATTCAATATGATGATAGATATAGGTCAAAAGTTTCTTTCAGCAATACCTTCGCCCACGCCCATGATCTTAAGGTCAAGGGCGTAAGCTTTGGAATTTTACATAAAAAAAGTTTTACTTAAAGTTTTATGAGATCATATTTTCCAAACCAAATTAATGATGGATTAGGTCATATTTGGCTTGATGACAGATATAGATCCAAACTTTCATTAAGCGAAATCCTAGCCATACTCATGCCCATGATCTTAAGGTCAAGGTCACAGATTTTGAAAATTCATGGTAAAATTTTTCTAAGTCTCCTACTTTCGAGGCCGGATAATTGATTTGGTTCTTATTTAGTATGGTGATGGATATGGGTCCGGTTTCATTCAGCTTTACCCTGCCCATGCATTTGGCCAAAAGGTCAAGGCCGAGCTATTGCACTATCCCTGACGTCATAGTTAGTTAGGTCTTCTGTACTGGGTTGTACCCTGTTGCTGTTTCAAGGCATTGCCACCCCAGACAAAAATCTTTTCCAGGCGAGTTATGCTGTCTGATGACAGCTATTGTTAGTTTCCCATTCGGTGCTTGCTTAATACAGGTTGGACTGCATATGGAAAACTGAAGGAGTAAACATTCTGGCAGACACCCAACATATTGATAACATTATCAGCTAGACAGTTTTATATCCCGGTAAGAGAATGGAAGTGATAGTGCATAATGAACACGCGTGCTATTTATCTTTGATGTATCGGAAGAAAAGCCTATTGTCGTAATTCAGGTTGGCCCTTGTTCAGTCCTTAAACTGCCAAGTGAGTCTCATTACGGTTTTGGCGACAGTTGAGTTCAACATCAGAATGTACCAAAGGAACAGTCTGATCTTCGATCTACACTGTTTTAAGTCTTTGATAAAGGATACAATTTCAGACTAGTCCGAATTTAAAGCAGTTGTAGAACACAAATTAAATGTAGCTGAAATGATTTTAATTGTATGTGAAAGTGTAGAAAACGTTGTGGGAAAAGGAGAAAATGCTGGTTACCAGCATTTTCTTCTTTTTCCACAAGGGTTTCGAAAGGGTATTTCGTCAGGGTCATTAAAACCCGGGATTGTGTGGTAAAAAGTTTAACGTGAGTTGGGTTCTTCTCTCTATTGAAATTTTCAATTCTTTTTTTCATACAAGCTTAAGGATAAAAGGCGATATGAATACGATAATAGTTATGGTTGCTTCAATAATTTGAATCATATCAGTTAATTCATTGTAAGAGTTTCACGATCAATAGATCAAACTCTTATAGATCGTACGTGCAGCTGCACCATTTCCGATGTAAACAGATCATTTATCATTTATGTAAACAAGCCATGCTCTGGAAAAAGGAGGTCTAATAAACCGCCGTGATACCACTATACCAAGCATGTCTTCACACAATTACGGACCAATAAAGTCCATTTTGTCTAACAACCGACTTGATTTCAGAGTTAGAATGGTCCATTGACATGCAGGAAATTTACAAATAGCAAGAAGTTTCGACCCAGGTCAGCCTTCGCTGACTAAGCAGGCTGGCATGAGTCGGTATTTTTTGCAGATATCCCTCTTTTCACAATGCACGGCTCATGTAAGTATGAGGACAGTCGCTATGGTAATTCAAGTGCCTATAACATTGCGACATAGTGCTATGATTTGAATGATTTCTTCTCTCTAGATCGTGCGAAGTGCTGCTCCAGTTCAGGTAAAGAAAAAAGACCCATTTATACTCATTTATACTATTAAACCTTTACCACACAATCCACCCCGAGTTTTAACGACCCTAAGAAAGAAAGCTTTTAAAAATACTTTGGGAAAAGGAGAAACTACTGGTAATCAGCATTTCCTCCTTTTCTCACAGTGTTTTCTCTCCTTTGAGCATTTTGAGCAACGATGATTTTGTCGTCTGCAAATGCTTTCAATACAGTCCAGTCGAAAATCATGTCATTTGGTAAGGATTAATTTGGAGAATAAACGACTTGATGATACAGGCTCCTATGTCATCTCGACCCACAATGATGGATGACATTTTCGATAATCTATATCATATACTAATTACTTCTTTCGGGCTTTCTGGGTCATCGCTTTCGGGTTCCAATTATGACTTTCTACCCTAATGATAGTAGCTTATTTCACGACGATAGTCCCGCAAAATTCAAGGGAGTGAAAAAAAAGCGTCTTCAAGTGTTTGAATGGTGTGAACACCTCTTCAACATTGTTCCTAGATTCCTATCACAACGACAGCCCACTTCTCAATTTTTCCCTGAGTTTCACTATCCTTTGACTAGGATATACCTTTCCCTAAGATCCAGGCTGCCTTTGGGATAAGACCACGATACCTGTTTCTTAACCACGAAGCCAGATAGGGATTCAATTTCACGCAACGTCAGTCAACTTGATACCCAGGGAGGGTCATGCATGAGACTTGCTTGCTTTTGTGGAGAGACGGTAGATCCTAAATCCAGATCCAAGAGCAGACTGCATGTTCTGTGCCATCTGGGATGGTATTTCTTTGGCCATTCTAAATTGTATTGTTAGTCCCGTTCTAGAGTTTGAAAGTATGATTGGCTTAAACAAATGGCCTAGCCAGTCAGAAATTGCATTTCTGCCCAATTCATAAATTCTTGAGAATCAAACAACAAATATTATGAAGAATGATTGGTGAATACTGGCCCTTGTCATGAATCTACACTCTACGATATTCTTTTATATGTTCCAAAACAAAAACGGCTTTCAAATTTTGCGATGTGTTGGTCACTTTAACATACTAAAATTGTCTGTATTTCATTGATTTCTCACTCTAAAGATTCTACATAACATAGTGTGTATCCCGAACGAAATCTTTCCTTATTTACACAGGCTTTGTAACAAGTAGGACCACGATTGACCGTGAGTGGACATGAAGCCTACTTGACCACCGGGATAACAAGCACTTAGAAAACTATAGGTGTGAAGCTCGCAGGGTAACGGGGAAAACAGGGTACTGTTGACGGAGAGCTAATTATACCCTAATGGGCTCTCTTCTGACACCCCTTAACAAGTGGCAATTCTTTTTTTCATGACCAATTGTTGACAAATAGAAACTTTTTTTTTAACACATGAAAGTTGAGGGTCTTATGAAATGCTTTATTCGTCGGTTCTCTTTTTATTGTTCTCCTTTTTTAAAAGAATCTCGTTATTCTGTTTGTTCCGGGCTCACACTATCAGAGTTGTATTTCGCGGAGAGTGTGGACCAAGATCAGCCTGCAAATACGTGTCCGCTGTACCAACACTGGTATCAACCATATAAACCTTTCGAAAGCAGATCTTTTAAAACTCTCCTCAACAGCAAATTTTAGACTTAACCAAATTCAAAACAATTGCAGACAAATTCAAAATTTGTACAAATCAGATTAAGTTCTCTGAAAGGGTAGAAAACATTGCGGGAAAATGAGAAAATGCTGGTTTCCAGCATTTTCTCCTTTTCCCACCATGTTTTCAAAAGCCTTCTTCACCAGGGCCATAAAAAACGGGTTCGTTTGGTAAAGAATTATTAGGCAAGAACATTTATAAAGCTGGATAGGGGTTAACCCTTTTACTGAGCATTCCATGGCGGAACTCGAACTTAGCGTACATGTGGTAAGGCTTTTCAAAGAAATCTGCGGGGAAAATTAGAAACGAGAAATATCTTTAAAAAAGATATACAGCATAACAGGAACTGGAAAATGAATATTTAAACTCTTGTATCGTGGCTAAAATTGAAGAAAAATAGTAAAAAAAAAACCCATAAAACTTGACAGCAATTGCCTCTGTTTACTCATTGTTGAAAAGAGGAATTTTCCATGTGATATTGATATTCTATGTGGTTGATTGGTTGATTACATGTTACTCTAAATCATCGTTTATAAATGAAAGAAGGTTAAAACACTGTACGGACACACTTCAGTATCGCACCACGATTTGGTCATCCATCCAAGCACCAACCTTGATGTGCGTCGGCTAACTTCATTAAAGAGCCGCGCATCATACCGTACTGCTGTGACAGATTCTTGAACATTTACTGCACCGGGTCCCGACGAATAAACATGTGCACATTTTTTACCAATCACGATTTACCGTCTATTCATTCGATTTCATTATACCAAGAAGAAGGTCAAAAGCCAGCGCGTTCAGCCACGCCGAAAAAGAAAAACCTGTACCGAAAGGAAAAAGAGTTTGTGTCCATTATTTTCTGAACCAATTAGCACATGTAACTCAACAGTTCATCAGATGCATGCCACTTAGCATACAGGCAATTCTTATACATTTGCAGGTTTTATATAGATGACACTTTGTTTGATCGCTTTAACGGACACTGTTTACGCAGATAATTGATCATCAAGAAGGCTTGGTGAAAGTCATGTGACTTGTCACGTGATCTGTTAGAGTCATCAGGGAACCCGCTTTTTTGATGGGTGGAAAGCAGCAGTACTACAACATTATGTTATTTCGATTAACCCTGTACCACACAATCCTGAGTTTTAACGATCCTAATGATGAAGGCTATTGAAACATTGTTGGAAGAGGAAAAAATGCTGGTAACCACCTTTTTCTCAAGTCGCATTTAATTTGTCGTCTGCAAATGCTTTCAATTTGGACAGGTCTAAGATTTTGTCGTTTGGTAAAGAGTTTACAAACCACCTACATGTAGGCTAAAAAGTCCTACTAAATGCACTTTGCGGATGGTATAGATCAAAATCAGACTGCAGAAAACGAATCTATACTATCTGATACGGCAATCTTTGTCTGATCTACGAAGCAGTTTTTTATGGATAAATCAGGGGATCAATATTTCGAGCGAATTCACCAAGAATACACCTCGAGTTTGAAGCTTTTGATTTATACCCAGGAGTCCAGAGCTAGCCTTTCCGTAGTCATGGGGAATTCCAGGATAAGTATGCAAAAAGTTACCTGCTGCCGTAATAGGACTGAAATAGTGTTGAATGCGGCGTAAAACTCTGTATCTATCAACCATTCACACGATGGTAACCCATCGACTACTAGATAAACTAAATGGAGATCTTCCCTTCCGTGGAGCCGAGCCCCGGTAGCTCAGTCGGTAGCGTACAGGACTTGGGAACACGGGGTCGCTGGTTCGTTCCCCTGCAAATTTCTTTCCGATGATTGCGACAGGATTCATTCCTCTCACCGCTGATTATTGTTTCGACGATGGTTATGTGGAAAAGCAGCCACTGGCTTTGAAAGAATATGGTGCGTAGTACTGGTAAGAGAAATTCCAGGAAAGCACGGACAGTTGCACTTACCGCCGCGGTATAACTGAAAAATGTTGAAAACGGCGTTAAACACGATACAGTCAATCCTCCCCTCTTGGTGTGAGATGTAGGAGACCTTGGGTACTATTTTATATGACGCCGATAATCTGCTTTCATCCGAGCATCGGTGTCTGGAATAAACATTAAGATTTCCTCTTAGACGACTTAGTCCTTGAATAATATCGGGAATAAACGTGAAAAGCAGAAAAAATAAGTGTACGTACGAAAGTTGAATTCACCAGAAGAAAGATATTATACTCTTTTGCCTACAAATAAACAAACTGTAATGTTTTTGATGGCTTAACCCTTTCCCAAACGACAAATTTTGGACTGGTCCAAATTCAAAGACTTTGCAGACGACAATTTTAAATTTGATGAAAATGGCAGAACGTTCTCAAAAAGGGTAGAAAACACTGTGGGAAAAGGAGAAATTGCTCGTTACGAGCAATTTCTCCTTTTCCCACAGTGTTTTCAAAAGACTTGTACTGCAGACACGTGAAAACCAGGTCTTGTTTGGGAAAGGGTTAAAGTTTCATACCACTATGAAATTCTTCCGCGATGTAGTAGTCAAAAGTAGTCCTTTATAAAAAATTTGAAACTAAGAATCCCTGCTGTACTGATTAACCAGAAACGATGGACGGATAGGTTTGATTGTACTGTAAAAGTGGATACCGTCGAGGGTGTAAAATTACACGTATTTGTGAGCTTTTGGTTGGATTATAGTTTTAGAAGCTTGGGTCAAATTTGGCCTTTCTTTTGAAACTATTTGGTCCCTGTGACCCATAAAAGAACATGGTCTACAATCAGTTAGGGCCTTTTTTTTTTCCTTCTAGTTTTTCAAGGATAATGTATTTAAGGGGACAGAAATAAGCAAATTTGTAAAGCTATTACTCTTTTACGCTTTTGTTAAGGCCATTGGACATACACATACGAGCCATGCTCTGGCAAAAGGGGGCTTAATGCATTTCCGTAATGCATTATACCAAGCAAGACATCACCTACGGACCCATGAAATCGATTTCGACAAACAGCCGACTGAATCATGAGGTAGAATTATCCTTTGAAATGCAGAAAATTTAAAGGTAGAGAAAAGTTTTGGCCCAGGCTGAGTTGTATTTAGTTGTAGGGTGTTTAACGTCGTTTTCAACATTATTTCAGTTATATCGCGGCGGCCAGTGCCCCTATCCATGCTTTCCTGGAGTTTCTCTTTACCAGTACTCCGCACAATATTCTTTCCAAGCCACTGGCTGCTTTCCCACATAACCATCGTCGAAACAATGGTCAGTGGCCCAGGCTGACATGAATCGATACTTTCCGCAAATGCATTGAGCCCCCTTTTCACAGAGCATAGGTCATTATTACAGTTTAACATCAAAGCTTTAACCATGATGGATCCAGAACAGCACAGAGTATAAGATAATGCTTTTTGATCTATGGTTACGTTCTGTGCAGTCTGATCTTGTTCTACAGTGTCCTTAAAACCTGTTTGCATCTGCGGCAAATGGCAATGAAATGGCTATAGAATTATTTTGAATGAATTGCAAGGAGTGGATATTTTCATCTCAAATGAATTAGCCCTTAACCCTTCACCACACAATCCCGACTTTTAACGACCCTGAGAAAGAAGCCTTTTGAAAAGATTTTGGGAAAAGGAGAAAATGCTGGTAACCAGCATTTTCTCCTTTTCTCGCAATGTTTTCTACCCTTTCCAAAACAAATATCAGTTTTACAGCCACATTCATTTTGTCGTCTGCAAATGCTTTCAATTTGGACCAGTCTAAAATTTTGTCGTTTGGTAAAGAGTTAAAGCAATCACGTGGAAAAACGGAGCCTAATATGGGTAGATTTGCAACAGGTTGCCACATGTGCAAATGGGCTGCAACAGCATGCAGTTTCTAACATTCAACCACAAATTATCTGATAATTATGCCCTCAATTTCTGTTACATTCTGAGGTAAACCAATAAACATTTCTGGAATATGTCAGCGACAAAAAAAAAAACAAGACACAGAACTTAACTCTTTAACGTAAGGTACTTAGGTGCTTTGCGTTTCCGAGATTCCCTCTTCCGATGCAGATAATAATAATACATGTAATAATAATAATATTAATAATAATAATAATAATAATGATGATGATGATGATAATGATTTTAATTATTTATACTGCTTCTAGCACTAGCAAAGCTAAAACAAGAAATATATTTAAAAAAGATAGACGGCGTAAATTTGCCAGTAAATAAGCAGGGGCTCTTAGAATAAAGATGTCTATATTTTTACCCCAGGGGCCCTTAGAATAAACATGTCTACATATTTGACCAATCACAAATTTCTATTTATTCATTTGTTATTAGTACTAAAAAGTAGGTCCAAAGCCAGCACGTTCAGCTACATCGAAAAAAAAAATCGTCTATGGTCCAATGGCTCAAAGCGAGTAGCTGATAAGTCCCGTTAACCACTTTCTCAAAGTCATCATTCAGGAAATAATCCTCTTTGGACTGTATCGAAAAAATGCCCACAATTGGCTTTTATAATACCCTTGGCATGTGCTTCTCGGGGAGAGTATAGACCAATGTCATCCTGACCATCAGTGCAGTCTGATCATAGTCTTCACTTTTTCAAACCCATGCAAGATCTGTCAGTGGATCCAAAGCCATGGTCGTAACCGCTGGTTCACTGTAAATCGACTGGACAAAGAATAATTCTTAAAGCGCCTTTTAAAACTATAGTTACCTTTGCAGAGAGTGTAGATCCAAGATCAGACTGCACAGAACGTGCAGTCTGTTCTTTGCTCTACATTGTCCGCCATCAAGAGATATTTTGGTCAAAATCGACCTTAAAATGGTAATATATCGCCATCATTTTCTTAACTGAATAATTATGTGAGCCGCGCTCTAGCAAAAGGGGGCTTAATGAATCTCCGTGACGGATGATACCATGCAAGTCATCATGTTATAATGGATCTATAAAATCTTTTTTATCGAACAATTTTATAAATCATGAGGTAGACTGGTCCTTTTACATACAGGAAATTGACCAATAGCGAAAAGTTTCGGCCCAGGTCAGCCTGCGCGGACTGCGCAGGCTGACCTGAGTCGATGCCTTTCGCAGGTGCATTAAGCCCCATTTTCACAGAGCACAGGTCATATCTATTTTGAGGTATTTTTCGGCGCTTTAAGGAGTAAGAAGGAAGAGACCATTGCGTAGTCTGTGTAATGATTGATTGATTGATTGATTGTATGGTGTTTAACGCCGTTTCAACATTATTTCAATTATATCGCGGCGGCCAGTGCACCTATCTATGCTTTCCTGGAGTTTCTGTTACCAGTACTCCGCACAATATTCTTTCCAAGCCACTGGCTGCTTTCCCACATCACCATCGTCGAAACAGTGGTCAGCGGTGAGAGAGGAATGAATCCTGTCGCGATGACTATCATCAATCCTCGGAAAGAAATTGGCCAAGCCGGGGATCGAATCTGCGACCTCCTGTTCTCAAGTCCTGTACGCTCCCGACTGAGCTACGGGGGCTTAGCTGTGTAATGATGATAAACGATGAATAAATGGTTACTTTATAACTGAATAAATAAACGAAACCTATAATGATGGCTACGCAAATATAGAGAAGTTCCTTTTAATCATTTGTTTTCTTCGGGTCGTAGCAAAGCTATTTTAGCTAATGTTTCCAGGGGGAAAAAAAACTAAGACTAATATCCCGACCCGCAAAGTCTTCAGGGGAAAAAAATTGGTGTTCTCATTACACGCACATTTTTTGAATATAAAAACACACATTCTTGCATTTCGGCGTAACATTTTTCAAAGGGAAAAGATTACAAATGGTGTCAACACCATAATGGTTGCTTACCCTTTTCTTAACTTACTACGTGCGTAATCTAATGCAAAATCGACAACTTTACACGTTATTGCACACGATTTAAAAGGAACAATTGGGCCTGTTTGGCCGTTATAACGTAAGTAACTATATCAGAGAGCTAAGAAGTCCATACCGTCAAAAGTAACCGATACTTTTCACGAACTGTTAATCAAATAACACGGTTTAACACTTTCAGCACCAAATGTATAAACTCAGCCTCTTTCGACGGCAGAAAATACATTCTTCTGAAACCAGAAAAATTCTAATCTTACAGACTTGACTAAACTAGCGGACTGTATAGATCAAAGATCAGACTGCACGTTCTGTGCAGTCTGATCTTGATCTATGCCGTCCGCAAAAGTCCCTGTTTTCACCTGGAAGGGTTCAGGGCAATAGATTATTACTGGAGTAGTGGAAAGCCACACCATACCGCATACATTCATCTTCGTAACCTAGATTTTGAGGCTCGTTATTTCTTATGTAATTTATCATTTTTTGTGTGATTAACCTTCGGAGTGCCAGGGGCGACTTTGGCATATTTTATGGACGACGTACGAGAACATGATCTTACAGTAGATTGTGCTGGCTGATCATGTATCTACATCGTTCAATGTCTTTTGTCAATGTATCACAGAGCCGTAAGCTAGTGCTGGTAACCTGGGTTCTAGTCCGATATTTTTCTTTCATTTACATATTCTAAAATATATTTGTCAAATTTGTCTGATCTTTGCTTTGGTCAAAAAGTCTGCTCATTTGTCATGGCATCATGTAAACAAACCAGAAACAGGCTGAATTTTATTTGGTGTAGGACGAGTTACGCTATTATATATTATATACCTTTGCTATGGTATCAGTCCTTGAAAAATAGCCATTCCTGGACGTTCTTTCTTCAAGGTTTTTCTTTTCTTTTTTCTTTTACAATATTTTTAACAACCCTTTTCTCTTTATAATGGCTTTTTCCCTATGTAATGGGTTTCTTTTCATGTATTCTGAGAAAGATTAAAGTTAACTTGAAAAGGTAATAAAGAGAGAAAAAAAAAACACTGGACATTGGGTAGGCTATCCAAGATCAGACTACGTTCTTGGATCTATACTGTCCGCATAAGCAGCTAGAAATTGCCCGTGGCGTCGAAATTGTTAAAAGGAAAGACAATAACGTAAAAATGCGGGAAATGAGGCGATGGTATGTACGAACGGTTTACCATAGGACGTAAATTAGTTTCTATCTCAAGCTTTTATGTCATTTTTTTCCGGGGTCCTAATGGTCCTACCAGTGGTTAAGGTGAAGCACTTGTAAATGCATTTCAGAAATTTTAGGTTCGATCCTCATTTGAAGAATTTTGCGTGAAAGTGTTATTGGGCAATGTACGTCAGAGGTCTATCTCGAGATTAGTGAAACACAGGAAACGTTAAAATAAAGTAACCGTAGACATGATACTAGTATGACTGAAATCATGTTGAAGGCGATGTATGTCAGCGGCGCTCTGGAAAAGGGGGGTTTATGTGTCTTCTAGATCGGTTAATTTATGAATCCATGAATACAACTCTGTTTAACAACCAACTAAATCATGAGGTAGAACTGACATGCACAAAATTGACCAAAACCAAAAAGTTTCGATCCATGTCAGCCGGCGCGGACTGCGCAGGCTGACGTGGGTCGCAACTTTTTGCAGATGCATTTAACCCCCTTTTTACAGAGAATGAGTTAAATGCATGTACATCCCTCGATGAATATTTTACATTCTGAGTGATAATTACTATTACACGTGCACTGATAAGTGAAGATAAGTCACCTTTGATGTTAATGAGAGAAAAAATAAAAAAAATGATCATATTGTCATAATTTTGTTATCGTGGAATCAAAGAAAACTAGAAAAAATACATCTCTCCCACAATGTGACATTCTGAGTGATAATTACAAGTATACAACAATTAGACTAATCCATAGGCCGCTAAGCGCGACTCAATGATGAATGCGGACAGCGTAGATCAAGATCAGACTGCACAGAACGTGCAGTCTGATCTTTGGATCTACACTGTCCGATAAGGAGGTACCTTCCCTCCTCCAAATACTTTGAAATAGCAAAATTTGGGTTGTTACTACCGGCTTGAAACTTTTATTCCACTTTCTTAGCAGCTTAAGGGCGAGTAGAAATAAGTCATCTTTGATGTAACCAAAGGAAAAAAAAATCGAGCACATTCTCATAATTGTGTCGTCATAACCCATTGTATTTTTTTTTTTCCTTTCTATTCCAGACGTTTGGATCGTAACCAGTTAAAACAGATTCCAGATTTGCTTTTTGCCAGTATGCCAGAGCTTCAACGACTGTAAGTAACCTTTTAATTGAATTATGGATGGGCCATACTCTGGCAAAAGGGGGTTTGATGCATCTCCGTGACGCCTCGTACCGAGCAAGTCATCAAACAATTATGGATCGCTAAAATTCATTTTGTCTAACAACCGACTGAATCATACGGTATATTCGTTCGTTGACCCGCACAAAATTGACCATAAAGAAAAGATTTTTGGCCCAGGTCAAACTGTGCAGGCTGACGTGGGTCGATACTTTTTGCAAATGCATTAAACCCCATTTTCACAGAGTATGGCTCAAATATGTGTTTCCCCTTTATAGTAGACGGAGATCAGACTGCACGGAAAAATATTTGTCAACACTTTTCTCAAAGAATACTAGTTTAACCCTTTACCACTGAGTTTTAACGACCCCCCGAAGATAAACCCTTTGAAAACATTGCGGGAAAAGTTGAAAATGCTGGTAACCAGCGTTTTCTCCTTTTCCCACAGTGATATTATTTTCTACCCCATCAAAGACAGAAATCATCATTTTAGCAAATTTAACCCTTTACTGCACAATGACGCCTTTTGACGCCCCTGGGAAAGAAGCCTTTTGAAAACATTGTGGGAAAAGGAGAAAATGCTGGTAACCAGCATTTTCTCCTTTTCCCACAATGTTTTCTACCCTATCAAAGAAAAGTTGCGCCATTTGAGCCACATTGAAATTGTCGGCTGCAAATGCTTTCAATTTAGACAAGGCTTTGATTTTGTCGTCTGGTAAAGGGTTAATTTGTCGTCTGCAAATGCTTTCAATTTGGTCCAGTCCACAGTCCTCTCGTTTGATATAGGGGTTAAGTAGAAGCGATACGAAAGAGATGAGTAAACTCTCTCAGCGATAAATATGGCAAAAGGAGGCTTAATGCATCTCCGTAATGCATTAATCGAAGCAAATCGTTACGTAACTACGGATCCATAAAAATCCATTTTGTCGAACAATCGACTGGATCCTGGACGTAGAGTTGTCATTTTACATGCAGAAAATTGACCAACAGCGAAAAGTTTCGGCCCAGGTCAGCCTGCGCGGACTGCGCAGGCTGACCTGGGCCGAAACTTTTCGCAGATGCATTAAGCCCCCTTTTCACAGAGCATGATTCATATGTATTTCCATTATCTCGACCTCTTTCGACAACTGAAAAGACAATCTCTTGGAGCTCAGAAAGACGTTTATCTTGTATGCTTGACCAAACGAGCAAACGGTATAGATACAAGATCAGACTCCAGGTTTTGCGCAGTTTTGATCTTGATCTATGCCGTCCGCAAAAGCCTCATGCTTTCGTCTGTGGCATTGGAAGGGTTAAACTTTTTTGCCATAATTTTCCGACTTTTAGCGACCCTGAAGAAATAAAACCTTTTCAAAAACATTGTGGGAAAAGGAGAAAATGATGGTAACCAGCATTTTCTCCTTTTCGCAAATTGTTTTCGATCCTTCCCCAAACAAATTTCGATATTTGAACCATATTTGATTTGTCGTCTGCATATGCTTTCAATTTGGACCAGTCTAAATATTTGTCGTATGGTACAGGGTTTAAACACGTTCAAGAGATTCAGGCAAGAGATATGAAAATCTCAGCACAAATATTTGAGTAATAAATAGAAAATAGAAAAAATGAAAGACCCCCAAAAATCATACAAATTCTTCAAATTGTTACCGTGTGCTCTTCCTTTTTAATATGTTAGTTCTGTAAATATACCGGCTCATTAGGATTAAATACAGTTGAACCATGCTCTGTGAAAAGGGGGCTTAGTGCATCTACAAAAAGTATCCACCCAGGTCAGCCTGCACAATCCGTGCAGGCTGACCTGGGTAGATACTTTTTGCTTTTTGGTAAACTTTCTTCGTGTCAAAGGACCAGCATACCTCATGATTCAGTCGATTGTTAAGCAAAATGGATTTTATGGATCCATAATTATGCGATGACTTGCTTGGTGCAACACATCACGGAGGTCCATTAAGGCCCCTCTTGCCAGAGCATTGCTCAATTTATTTGAATGGCGGCGTGGGAAAAACGCATACCCTAACCTAGTTTTGGACCGTATTTCACCTGAATTTTATAGGAAATATTTATTAAAATGTGTGAACATTTGGCAAAAGGGGAATAAATTTACATTTAAGACTACTTCTTTTCTAGAGTTGTTGAATGCCATCCTTTTATCGGCATAGCTGAATGTGTTGGCCTTTGACCTTCTTTTCGGTACTGATAACAAATGAAAAAATAGAAATTTGTGATTGGTCAAAAATGTAGACAAGTTTATTTTGAGGGCCCCTGCCCATTTGCTGGCAAATTTACGCCGTCTGTCTTTTTCAAAGATATTTTCTTGTTTGAAATAGATTCATTCGGTGAGAAGCCGACAAACAGCAAAGCGATCCCAAGTTTCCACTACCATGAAATTGACTGATTGATTGATCTGTGATCCGAGCCGCTTTCAAATTGTTTCAGTTATATCACAGCAACGATTCACATATTCGTGTATTTTCTGGGTTTCACCAGTACTAGGCTAGGGTTAAGTCGCCGTCGAGGCTTTAGACAAGTGTCGCAATAGATATTGCCATGGATATGTTGATTGTGGTACATTTGTGCTCCCATAAAAAAGTAGGAATACATGTATATATATATATACATTCTCTGTGAAAATTGAAGTTTAATGCATCTGCGAAAAAAGTATCGACTCAGGCCAGCCTGCGCGGTCCGCGCAGGCTGACCTGGGTCGAAACTTTTTGCTACCGTTAAATTTTCTTCAAGTCCAAGGACCAGTGTACCTCATGATTCAGTCGGTGGTTAGACAAAATGGATTTTATGGATCCACCATTGTGATGACTGTATTAGTATAATACACCACGGAAGTACATCAAATCCCACAATTCTAGAACGCTGCTTATATGGCGTGCAACACACGAAAAGGGGCCTTCGGACAATTGCGTAAAGTGTTGTTCCGGATTAGCCTGCGCAGTCCGCGCAGGCTAATCCGGGACAGCACTTTACGACTACATAAGATTTTTTCATACAGTAGACTTTCGTGAGATAGAAAATCGCACAAAAGCGGGAAGTGTCGTCTCGGATTACTTACAGACTGCACAGGCTGATCTGGGACGACACACTTTTACGCATTTGTCCGAAGGCCCTTTTTCGTGTGTTGCATGCCATATGTAAATAACCTTGAGGGTGATATATAAAAAGATAAATTATTAGATTGCACAGAATGGAGAATTTTTTTTACTTTTTATGAAAATGTAATGTTAAAAGTGGTTTAGGTGTGAACAGGAGTGCGAATAGTGATCGAACGATTTATAATTATGTGAAAATGTTTATGTAGAAAGAGAATGGGAGAGAGAGGGGGACATACAGAAACTGGATGAGGGACAGACAGACAGAACATTTTATTGAAAGACTTGCTCAAAGTACATTGTCATCCCAAAAATACATATGTACAAAAATTATTATATACAACTACGGTAATTGAAATAAATATATCTGTTCAATCATTAAATTAGTAATCTGAAAAAAAAAGGGGGGGGGGAGGAAGACAAGCACTAAATAGTGTACAAAGACTGATAGCAAAGGCAAAGAAACAGAGAGAGATGGAGAGAGAGACAGACAGACAGACAGACAGACAGACAGAAAGACAGATAAACAGACAGACACACGGGTGAGGGAGGAAATATTCAAAAGTTGAAGAAGCTACTGTTAAAAAATATCTATGATTCAGATCTCACAAATATTTGATCTTCGTGTATCCCAGTAGATTGCCATTATAAATAAAGATCGAAATACTTGTAACTTATTTGTCGGTAATTGACATTTGAAATCCTTTACAGTGTAAATAATTCCACTTTGTTAACCTTTTACAATATAATCATGCGTTTTAACAAAAGAAAGCGTTTTATAATATTGGAAGGAAAAGGAGAAAATGTTGGTAGCCAGCATTTCCTCCTTTTCCAACAATGTGCACAAATATTGTCTTTTTAGACACATTCAATTTGTCGTCTGCAAATGTTTTCAGCTTGAGCCAGTCTAAAATTTTGTCGTCTGGTAACGAGTAAAAAGTTCCATTAACCTTTTTCCACAATATTCTAACAATCTTTGAAACAGGACTAGAACCAATTTAAGCTATTGAACTGAGTTGAGGAAAGAAAATCGGATTTTTTTTTTAAATTGAGCAATGCTTTGTGAAAAGGGGGCTTAATGCATCTGCGAAAAGTATCGACCCAGGTCAGCCTGCGCAGTTCGCGCAGGCTGACCTGGGCCGAAACTTTTCGCCTTTGGTCAGTTTTTCTGTATGCCAAAGGACCAGTCTAGCGTATGATACCATCGACCGTTACACTGTACTTGATTTTATGGATCCCAAATGATGTGACGTCTTGTTTGGTGTGATGCATCGCGGATGTGCAATAACCTCTTTTGTCATGGCTTATATGTAAATTATACTGAGAACACTGTTGCGATTAGAGTTATTGCCGTCTCTTAGTGCTTTCAATAGAATTTTTAATGGCAAGTACGTAATTACAAAAAAAAAAAAAAAGTTATAAAAGTCGTATTGAATGCTAAATAACAGGGAGAGAGCTTGTTTAAAATATTATTTCTTGAGAGAAAACGAGAGTTTATTCATGCTTTAATTACTAGCGAATGCAGTTCTGGAAAACACATGTTTGTTTATTTTTTCTGAGGTTGAGGGAAACCTCAGTCACCCTGGCACCCAGAAATGTACCTCTGGTTTTAGGGAAATTAACAGTTATTCATGTAGATTGAATTTATTACCTGATTTGGGATTCACAATTTTAATACCAGGATAGTTCAACGTGTAATAGATGTCCTGTGATTGGTTGAAAACGATTTATGTTGGCCAATCAGGAGATATTTGCTGGAATTTGAATTTCATGCTTATTAATTTGGACTTCAGAAAGTCTGAAACTAGCCTTACTAATGTGTTATAAATATTGGGTTTACTTTCGCGGATTCTTTTATTCGACAAGGCTTTGCTGTTTGCAGAGCCTGAATTTGATAATGATAAAACTCAAGAAAAACATGGATAAATGGACAGCCGCCGTGAGTTGTCTACCAGTGAAGGTGTTGTAAAACTTCATTCAGACAAACGAAGAAACAAGGACACAATAAAACAAAAAAGCTGTCCAGAAGTTAAACTTTGGGCAACCGGTTTACAAGACATATCTTTAAAAAGACAAACAACGTAAATCTGCCAGCAAATAGGCAGAGGCCCTTAAAATAAACTTGTCTACATTTTTGACCAACCACAAATTTCTATTCATTCATTTGTTATTTGTACTAAAAATAGGTCAAAAATCAGCACATTCAACTACGCTGAAAAATCGTCGGAATGCAGGAGGGGCGAATACCGGTGATAAAGGGATATGATCACACGAGACAATATGAATTACGTCTCTCACCTTTACGACAGAGAGGTGAAAGCTGATTTATTGCGTGTTATTGTATTTATAGCGACCAGGTGTCTTCAGAACAGTCCACTTTGATTTACGCGCGTGTTTACCTGTGTTAGTCAGGTCACAAGAGCAAAAGTCTATCGGACGGTTAAGATCAGCCATACTCGACAAGCAAAGAGGCTTCCGTTTAGTCTTTAACTAGACGACACATTCATCCCTTTACTTGTTGCAGACTACTTTGTAAAACGTTACTCATATAATAGCATTTATCTTTATAAGCTATAAGACAATGTAGTATAGGAGAAAACACATGTTGTTTGTTAAAGAATTAGTTTAAAATAAGTACCAACAATTTCCAGAACCAGGGCCGAACGTGCAATTGTGTCACATTGATCTGTCATTTCTGAACGTGCATCTAGGTCACCGGATCAGGTTGTAATCAAACGTTGTAATGATTTTTTGTCATTTCATTGGTCAGTTACTATTATTACTCAAGCGTCTGGTTGCGTAGATGTTACTTTATATAGACGCTCGGTAAAAACAGAAATGTTTGCTCAACGATTAATTGAACAATGCCATCTTTGTTCCAAGTTAGTTACACTGGACAGTATTTTGATACATACTACAAAAGAGGACAAATGGCACGGAGTAAAAGTTTTTGGAGAATAGATGATACGTCTTTTTTTTTAACAATACAGAAAGCACAGTGGAAAAGGGTTGGGGAGGTAATTCCTTGTGTAAAAACTTTTTCAAAGGCTATCTTCTACAGGCGCTTCAAAAGTCATTCAATTTTGTACATTTTTATTTTAAAAAAAGAGTTAGCAAGTAACTTTATGTGTACACTGTACTTGCACAAACCTTCAAGATACCAAAAGTAATGTTTACTACCCTCAGACTAGAGTAAAGGACATTGTTAATTAATACTGAATCTAACTGTTTCCTCTACGATCTCTTGAATTCATTTTAGTCCTTAGAAACATTTGAAACTTTCACCCTTGAAATTACCATTTGTCAAACAATTCCTCTTTATCCATGACTTTAAGTGGGGAGACTATTGAAAACATAGTGGGAAAAGGAGAAAATGCTGGTAAACAGCATTTTCTCCTATTCCCACAATGTTTTCTAGTCTTTCAAAGACAAATCCCATCATTTCAGTCATGATTTATCCGTCATCTGCTAATGTTTGTTATCAGGCCAGGTCTAAAATTTGGTCCTTTGATAAAAAATTTAAAGTGTGTGTTGTAGAGAATGAGGGGAGAATGGGAAAATGTGAAAGAATTCCAGTAATTATATGCTACGATAGTACTTCACTTCAGCTCGTTCATACAAAATTTGACACAAATCAAATAACACAACCCCTGTTCGTTTTCAGACTTGAATGAGTGAGTTTGTTGATTTTTATCAATGGCTACTTCTTTTATTTCAAAAACTAAACAAATGTGTCTTTTTACTTGCTGAGCTTCCCCCTTTTCCCTGGTTTTCTATGTGAGTTTGTGTGTGCTTTAGTTCTGTTTGCATCCTAGAGCAACATAACGTGCTTTGCTTGAGAGTGAAGATCAAGATCAGACCGCAGAGAACGTGCATTTACCGGATCTCAGATCAAAGTCTTTTATTTAGATACGATCTTGTCATCATTTTTAAATTAAAAAATAAAAAATTTTGACCGACTCGGGGGACTGTCTCAACAGATTGTATTTTTGTTTTTAAATTTCACATTAAAAGCAGGCCAAAATTTGTAAATAACGAAGAAACTAGATTGAGATACTGAACTTGCCCTGATTCACCTGAAAAGAACCAATAATCACGGACTGCCTTGTTTACTATTTTAGATCAAATTTTGCCTTCATCACATAACCCATAGCACGACACAACTAGTTGGCAGATTTGAGCAAAATGAGAGACTGACGTTTTTAAGTGAAACCGGGCTTAGGACTTACGGCGTATTTACCTCCTTTAATAAGGGAATACAACTGTCTAGTATTGCAAATGGTTGTAATTGTGCGAAGGCTTAAGCTGTTCCCAAATAAACCCGAGCTTTAACGATAGAAGGATTTCAAAATATTTTGGGAAAAGGAGAAAATGCTTGTAACCAGCATTTCCTCTTTTTCTCAATGTTTGCTACCCTTTCAAAGACCAGCATTTTGTCCTTTTTCCCACAATGTTTTCTTCTTTTTAAAGACAAATCTTATGATTTTAAACACATCTAATTTTTCGTCTACAAATCCTTTGAATTTGGACAAGTCTTAAATTTTGTCGTTTGGAAAAAACAGTTAAGTGACGACAAGAATCGGAATAACCCTTTACCACACAATTCCGAGTTTTAACAACCCTCACAAAGGCATCTGCTGAAAACATCGTGGGGAAAAGGAGAAAATTAATGGTAACCAGCATTTTCTCCTTTTTCCCGACGACGTTTTCTAATTTATCAAAGACAGATTGCATCATTTAAGCCACCATTGATTTTAATTTGCAGATACTTTTAATTTGGACGAGTCTAAAATTCTGTGATGTGGTAAAGGAGGTAAAGGGTCGGTTACACTGGGCCTAGCAAGTAATTGCGACTCGATAAGGACCGTACTTGTAATTGAATAACTTATCAACTCTTCAAGTTTACTTGTCAAAGATATTACTGAACGTAACTGTTTACAAATGAGAGGTCACGGGTCGATTGGAGAAAACTTAGAGCTCATTCATAGTGAACGAAGAACGTAAACTGTTTAACTGTTTCACTGACAGCTTTTGCGGACTGCCTATATCAAGATCACAGAACGTGCACAAATCAAAATAAGCAACATCACTCATGAAAATGATAAACTAAACAATATCATTCGGGAAAACTTTCAGTTAAGAACAGAATTTTCCCCCATCTTTGTACAGAATTCAAAGCACTCTGTAAAATTCTGATTACGAATGACTATACATGTATTTACTACTTCTCACATTTTTTCCCTTAACAAAAAAAAAAAAAAAAAAGTAGGAAAAGGGGCATTTATTTGTAGCATAGGTTTTCTACAAGGTGGCATACAAAGTTGTATTTGGACGGAAATAAGTCAAAATAATAACAAAATCGGAGGAGACCCAGTTACTCACAACTGCGACCGGAAAGTTTCACCGTTACACGGAATAGCGTAACAAGTGCTTTATATTCCTTTAACCCTTTCCTAAAGGACAAATTTTGGACTGGTCCAAATTGAAAGAGTTTGCAGACGACAATTTTAAATTTGATGAAAATGGCAGAAAGGTCTCAAAAAGGGTAGAAAACACTGTGGGAAAAGGAGAAATTGCTCGTTACGAGCAATTTCTCCTTTTCCCACAGTGTTTTCAAAAGACTTGTACTGCAGACACGTGAAAACCAGGGCTTGTTTGGGAAAGGGTTAAACCGTATTTTCCACTTGTTTGCCGCACAATGTACTTTTCACATCTGCCGCTGATCGGGCCTTTTCACACGCGGTCAACCTGAAAATGGCCAATGATCATTAACCCATCCTAGCACGCAAAGTATTTAAACTATTTTTAGACGAGCGAAAAAATCAAAGTACTCTAATTCTCATCAAAGACCCGTCGAAAGTATTTGTTTTGATTTTTTTTCAAAGCTTTGAACTGCTAAATAAATGAAACGAAAATTTGCATTCAATAGAAAAAATCCAAATATTACGATTTCAAAGTTGAATAAATAAATAAATAAATAAATAAATAAATAATAAATAAATAAAAACCGTATCGGACAATGTAGATCCAAGATCAGACTGCACGTTCTGTGCAGTCTGATCTTGATCTACACTGTGCGCAAAAGGTCAGTGAGTCGCGCTTAGCAGCTTAAGGTTTGATGGAGTTTAACACTGCTTCAAAAAGGTTTTCAGTCTCAGTATGGCGACAGCTCACCTTACCATGTCCTATCATGGTTTCGTCAGTGCTACGCTGAGGTTATGGAGGGTCTTGTGCAAGGAATTCTTACTCTTAATATACTCTCTATATTAGCTGCTTTTTTCCTTTCTTCAAAATTTTTCATGTAGTGTATAAATGAACCGCTTATAAAAAAAGAAAAACGCGTTGTTTTTAACGACCCCGACGAAAAGTCTTGAAAACAATGTGGGAAAAGGAAAAAGGCTGGTAACCAGTATTTTCTCCTATTTCCGCAACGTTTTCCACCTTTTCAACGACGATTTTCACAATTTTGACATATGTCATTTCGAATACTCTCGATTTAGATATGTGTACGATTTTGTCATCTGATACAGAGGTTAGCAGCCCCTGCTGTATGTCAGATTCTGCTGGTCTATCTGTTTGTATCGCCACAAGTGACCAATTTTCTCTCTTTTTCTTTGATGTTCTACGTGACCAGGAATATAGTTAACCTTAATAATCTCATTAATATAATCATACATATGTAATGCGTGTAGCTTTATGTCTTGCTGTTTGAATATACATCTTCTCTCCTTGTCTCAGTCAGATTGTACGTCTCATTATTCTTTCGTCCATACAATCATTCATTCGTCGATCGTTGGTTCTTTCAGAAGTTCCTTCGTTTAGGTCACCTTTACAAACTGCTTTTAGTCAAACAGTCAGTCTGCCTCTCACTGTAAGACGACCTCTCACTGTCTGTCTGTCTGTCTGTCTGTCTGTCCGGCCGGCCGTCTGTCTGTTCCTCCGTCCGCCCCTCCGTCCCTCCCTCCGTCCGTCTGTCTGTATGTCCTCCATATCATCGCCGAACCATAGTGTTGACCATAGAAGGTAAATTACAAGGCTTAGCCTTTCTGTTTTCTAGCACTATAATAAAGATTACTAAATGGCAATGATATAAAGGAATGTCATTCTAACCAGGTCAAGGTTTCAATTATCCTCCAAAGTGTTTGAAATGCTAACAATTATTATATTGCCTAGTCCGTTGATTTGACTCTGATTTAACATTCATTGTATTCTATGTTTTTAAAAGTTATATTTATCAGAGCAAATATTGTAGAAATATATATAAACTAATATTGGTACATTAGTTTTGATACTAAATGTAAACTTATAACGCCACTTTAAGAAATGTGTGATTTAAACGCATAGGAATTTCCGGCTGCACTATTTTTCAAAAGAAAAGTCCTTTCCGGATGAAATATGTATTTTCAGTTAAGCGATATATTCGACTTATGGCATGCTCGAGTGATAGAAGCTCTTAGTGGAATCAGTACTTCGAGTTTACTCTTTACCACACATTCCCGACTTTTAACGATCCTGAAGAAAAAGCCTTTTGAAAACATTTTGGGAAAAAGAGAAAATGCTGGTAACCAGCATTTTCTCTTTTTCCCAAAATGTTTTCTACCCTTCCCAAATCAAAGTTCAATTTTTGATTCTCATGTATTTTGTCGTCTGCAAATGCGTTCAATTTTGAGAAGTCCAAAATTTTGTCGTGTGGTAAAGAGTTAAGCGATGTATTCGACTTATCGCACGTTCGAACTATGGAGATGTAAGTGCAGTAGAAATCAACAGCTGTATGACTCCCGCTCAAAATGGTCTAGCTCAGTGGCGGGCCTGTCACGATCTATTTACCGAGTGTCAGTATCAATGTTTAGAAATGTATTTTGGCCTTATCTAAATTTTGATCTGATCTCTGTTCGTGGTTTATGAAATTCTGAACTTTCTGCTGCTTATTTTTTAACTTTTGGATGATATTCAGATAGTAGCATGTACCTGGTCGACCTAGATGTTTAACTTTTTCAACGCCTAATGTAAAAGCTCAACCCCTTTCGGCAGTTGGAAATAAAATCCACTAAAAGTCAGAAAGTTTTTTCTCTCAAACAATCGGATGGTATTGATTCAAGATCGGACTGCACGTTCTGTGCAGTCTGATCTTTATCTATGCCGTTCGCAAAAGCCCCTGTTTTTTGCCTATGGCGCTGAAAGGGTTCAGTAAACTTTGCATGTAATGATTAAATTGCACAGCTCTAAAAATACCGAAATGATTGTTGAAAAGTGATTGAACGAAAACAGAAGTGCTGGTCAGTGGATGGTTGGTGTTGGTTGTTTAAGTATCGGTTGGTAGTTAGTACTTTGGTAGATTAGAGTATTTGGTGGAAGGAATGAACCCTTTCCCAAACAAGCCCTGATTTTCACGTGTCTGCAGTACAAGTCTTTTGAAAACACTGTGGGAAAAGGAGAAATTGCTCGTACCGAGCAATTTCTCCTTTTCCCACAGTGTTTCCTACCCTTTTGGAGACCTTTCTGCCATTTTCATCAACTTTAAAATTGTCGTCTGCAAACTCTTTCAATTTGGAACAGTCCAAAATTTGTCGTTTGGGTTAAGGGAGGAAGCAAGCATGCAAGCAATGGAAGGGGAAGGAGGGGAAAGGGAAGATAGAAAAGAAGGAATGCGTGAAGGAAGGAAGAAAACGAAGAAAGAAGTGAAAGAAGGAAATAAAGAAGGGGAAGAGAAGAAGATAAAGAAGGAACGAAAGAAGAATGAGGGGAAGGAAGGGAGAGAAGAAGGAGGAAAGAATGAATGAACATGCAGTCTAACTAACAAACGGAAAAGAGAGGACGAACTAATAAAGGGAGGAATTTTACTAGGACGAAGAAGGGATGGCTATAGGAACGAAAGAAGGAACGGCAAAAGATTTAAAAGATATCATGTATTTTATGTTACTATGGTAGTGCATTTTTCAAATGCATTTGCGTGATATATGCATTTTTATTCCTTTTTATTCCTTGTAGTACTTTCCCATTGAATAAATCTCTGCCATGTTGCCCGATATGCCAAGCCAGATAGGAGGCCTATTATCAAAAGTGGGTATTATTTATGTTTTTGGCTTTATGACGCTTTGTATCAACTTTAAAGTCTAGTCGTAAAGAAAGAACAAAATGTATAGATGTATAGACAGACAGATAGGCAAAAACGTTAACGGACTATAACTGAAGTTGCCAATATAAACATAACATTTTTTAGTTTGGCTTTTTTCGAAAAAAAAAAAAAAAAATAACGTCGGGATATTGTCGTAGCCCTTCTTTGTCTTGTTCTCCAGAATTTTCTACAATTGAAAGTAACACAAGTCCTGATTGGCTAAAATATTTGGTTTAGCCAATTAGGAGTTGTGTTACTTTCAAATGTAGAAAATCTTGGAGAATAAGACTAAGAATATTCTTAAGAATGGTTGGTGAATACGGACCCTGGCGTCGTTGTCTCCGTCGTCTCCGAACTTTGACATTTTAAAATATCTCCTTTATTACTGAAGTTACCGGTATTTACTTTCAACTCCAAACCACTTGTAAACTATCACAAGGGGAACCCATACAACAGGGGCAGGTAGCCATATATTTATGCCCCTTTTTCGACATTGAATTTTCAACAACTTTGAAATTTTGTAATATCTCTATTATTACTGAAGAAATTTACTTCAAACTCAGGCAAGTTGATAACTATCAAAAGGGGAACCTATAAAACAAGAGCAAATAACTATCATAGTATTTTTGACACAGTTATGCCCCTTTTTCGACTAGAATTTTTACTGGAAATCAAGCAACTGCAGCCGAGCGTTGAAACCCGCATGTTGTCTGACCTACACTGTCAGTGGAAGCACAAAAAGATACTAGAGGAATTCCAAAGGCGTCGTGTAACCTTTGTGAAAAATTTAGACTTCGATAAAGACCAGAATTTCGCAAATTTGCATTGGTCAGAGTTGATACCATGTAACAGAATATTATTCCGGTGCAGTTTGATCCTAAACTACTGTCTTTCCGTCCTTCCGACCGCCCCCCCTCTCTCTCTCTTTCTCTCTCTCTCTCTCTCCCTCTCTCTCTCTCTTCCAATGTTGTTAGTTCTTTATAAATGATTACAGTACTACCAATACAGAAAAAATTCTCCGTAAAAAAAGTAACGCTGGCCGGACCAATATCATAAATAATGAATGTTTAACCCTTATAGCGCTGAACCGGGCTTCATTTGATTTTGCGGACAGTGTAGATAAAGATCAGACTGCACAGAACGTGTAGTCTGATCTTGGATCTACACTGTCCGCTACTTTGTTATTTAATCTTGTCAAAATAACCTCACAATAGCAGTATTTCGGCTGTTTTAAGTAATTTGTAAAGGACTTTATCATTTACCCGACACTCCAAGTGTAAACGTTCCAAAGTTATTTTTGTTTCGCCAACGAAATCAAATCACCAGTGTGTGGAGAACATTTAATGAATTATTAATTGGAGAATCCCTCAGACGCGCTGTTTTGCGAATTAAGCTGTTTTTTTACTCTTGTTCAGTGCCTTCTGTGATTTTAACCCTTAGGCTGCTAAGCGTGACTCACTGACCTTTTGCGAACAGTGTAGATCAAGATCAGACTGCACAGAACGTGCAGTCTGATCTTGGATCTACACTGTGCAATAAGGAGACATTTTTCTCTAGAAAATAAGTTTTAAATAACAACATTCGGGTTTCTCACAACCGGCTTGAAAGTTCCATTTGACTTATTTAGCAGGCAAAGGGTACGATCTTAGAATATTGACCCATACCTTTTTGTTCTTTGCAAAGAGTGAAGACTTAGATTGGCTTTTATATTCCTGCAATCTGATCCTGGTATTTTCGCTTTTATACCCAAGAGTATGTTTTAGATTTGCCATATCCATTTCGATTTTTTTTTCGCGGATCTTGAACAGTGCATGAATACATTGACAGTTTTAAAGGGTAGAAAACATTATGGGGGAAAAGGAGAAAATGCTGGCCACCAGCATTTTCTCCTTTCCGCTACAATTTTCCGAAGCCTTCTTCTTTAGGGTCGTAAAATCAGGATTCTGTTAAATGGTTACAAAGACCCTCCCCTCCCGCTCAAAGACGATTGTGTCACTCCAGATTTCTTGTGAAGATTTTTTAGTTTTAGGCAATATGAAAACATAATGATCAGCACCACGACTCAAGCGTGGTCCATGCCCCAGCTTACCCCACAGATACAAACCAGTCAGGTTTATAATAAACGTCTTTCGAGCGGTTATACTTAGAGATTTACTTTATAGACAGTATGGGCCAGGAAAAGGGTGCACAAGATGCAGTCTGATCATAGTTCTACGCTATCCTGTGGGTTTCGGTGAGGGGGGGTGGGGGTTGTGAGGCAGCATGCCGAAACACTGTTAAAATTGTGAGATTTGAGATTTTGGTATTTCGTCTTTTTTGCAATAATGTATTTATTCAAAGTTTAAACCCTCTTTCAATATGATACATCCCTTTAAAAGATGACATGGTGTCTTACGGTCTTCGTTTAACAAATTTTTTCGCCATGCCCTGTCAAAAGGAAGTTAAATGCATCTGCAAAACGTATCGACGCATATCGACTTATGTCAGCCTGCGCGCAGTCCTCACAGAATGATATGAAGCGAACCTATTTGCTATTGGTAAATTTTCTGTCTATCCAAGGACCATTCTACCTCGTGATCCAGTCAGTTGATGGACAAAATGGGTTTTATGGATCAATAATTAATTATGTGATGACTTGCTTGGCATAATGCATCATGGAGATGCATTAACCCTTTTCCCAGACGACAAATTTTGGACTGGTCCAAATTGAAAGAGTTTGCAGACGACAATTTTAAATTTGATGAAAATGGCAGAAAGGTCTCAAAAAGGGTAGAAAACACTGTGGGAAAAGGAGAAATTGCTCGTTACGAGCAATTTCTCCTTCTCTCACAGTGTTTTCAAAAGACTTGTACTGCAGACACGTGAAAACCAGGGCTTGTTTGGGAAGAAGTTAAACGCCCCTTTAGCCAGATTGTTGCTCATTTGTTATGATACAAAGTCTAAATTTATGGAAGAGAAAACCAATAGCTGCTGGTCGCAGCGACTTTATATCGCATGGCTTTGTACGGCATGGTTTAATGTCACATGTCAAGGGTAACAAATACTTATGATGATTAATCTTTCTAATGACTGAATAAAACTATGCATATTTTGTCGTATTTGTGAAGAACTGTAAGGATTCAGTACAGAATTCATACAGAATATGTATTTCCTCATTTAATCGTGTCAGTAGTAAGGTATGTCACTTTGTTTATTGTAAACGCTCACTTTTGTAGACTTTTATAAACTGTTATATTGCGTTAACCGCAGAGTTTGTGCGCGTTTGCATGTTATTTGCGTTTATTGCATATCTTAATTATTTATTCTGAATGTACAGACCATTATTTTACAATATCTGCAGAATTTTGCCTTTTCTCTCGTCTTGAAAACATGACAGTTATAAGCTACGTGCAACGCGCGTGCATACAGCTACGTCAGAATAAAAAAAAAAGATATGGAAATTTGTTAAACAGAAGTATAGCATGTATAAATGTTTATGTCTACGCCGGTTCCACCGAAACCCCGAACGACCTTTGGCTCATGTATGTTTTACTTAAAGGTCATGCCACACATGGGAAGGCTGAAGGTCAAGGTAACGGAGCACTCAGCAACTACTTTAACCCGTGCTGGGTTCAATACAACTGTCTATTTTTTCATTTGGACAAAGTAGATCCGAGAGTTGACTACGCGTTCCGTGCAGCCAGATCTTGGATCTTCACTGTCCGCGATTTTGTGAGACAATTCCGTATTATCACAATGAGAAATAATCCCACAAGGAATTGAAGTAAAAAATATCACATTACAGTGAAACATTCATTTTCAAATACATGTACTTTGGCCAACGGCCTTTATGAAGAAAGGAGATAGGTAATATATCTAAACTATAAGTTTACATCGATCGCCATTTTCATACAAAATATAGAATACTTGTGTACTTTGCGCGTTTTTCTATTCTGTACTGTGTACGAACATGGCGAGGTGACGTAAACCTATAGTTTGAATTCCTACATTTTTCTATTTTGTACTTTATACGAACATGGCGAGGCGGCGTAAACCTATAGTTTGAATTCCTACACTTTTATATTCTGTACTTTGTACGAACATGGCGAGGCGACGTAAACCTATGGTTTGAATAGATCTACTACGTTTTTCTATTCTGTACTTTTTACGCACATGGCGAGGCGACGTAAACCCATAGTTTCAATACTACGTTTTTCTATTCTCTACTTTGTACGAACATGGCGAGGCGACGTAAACCTATAGCTTAGGTACTGCGTTTTTCTATTCTGTAATTTGTACAAATATGGCGAGGCGACGTAAACCTATAGTTTCAATACTACGTTTTTCTTTTATATACGAACATGGCGCGGCGAGCGACGTAAACCTATAGTATGATTACTGTTTTTCTATTCTGTACTTTGTGCGAACATGGCGAGGCGACGTAAAGCTATAGTATGAATACTGCATTTTTCTTATCTGTACTATGTGCAAACATGGCGATCGACGTAAATCTATAGTTTGAATACTGCGATTTCTAATCTGTACCTTCTATGAATATTGCGAGGCGACGTAAACCTATATAGCTTGAATATTGCGTTTTTCTATTCTCTACTCTGTAGAAACATGGCGGGCGACTTAAAACTTTTAATTTGAATTACAACTTTGTCCAATATTGGACTTTCTATGCTAATTGCGAGGCGGCGTAAACCTGTAGTTTGAAAAGATTTCCTGTTTCTTTCTTGATAAAGGCCATCGGCCGAAATATTGAAAAATAAAAGTATATTTCTTTATGTGATGAATTCCGGATTCACCGTTTACCAATCAATCCCGACTATTAACGATCCTGAGGTAGAAGACCCTTGAAGACAGTGTGGGAGAAGGAGAAAATGCTGGTAACACTTGCTAAGCTTGAAATAATTACTTAGCCCACAATTATTTTGTCGCATGCAAATGCCTTCAAAATGGACAAGTCTAAAATTTTGTCGTTTGGCAAATAGTTAATACAGGTTGCGGTATATTATGAAAAAAATGTGTGTCGTTAGACTTCACCCTGTTTAGGCCAGTTCAGCGTCGGCCTTCACGTTTCCACATTTAACGTTTTTTTTTAAGTTTGGAATCTCTTCTTGTCTTTCATAATATCGATATGAAACCTTTTCTTCTCCAGGATTGAACAAAGCACGCCATATGCTGTCAGTGTCAATTTAATCACACCATTCGCCTTAAAATACAGCATGACGGTTTTGCAACTTTCGGTTTGAGCGTTTACCATATATCTCCATGGCTATGTGGGGAAGGCGCTGGTTTTGTTAACAGGAAATCCTGGTTCGAACTAGGGAGAGTACTCCTTACTTTGGCGAGGCACCGAATTAAGAACTGGGCCCATATTCCCCAACCATTCTGAAGAACATTACGAGTCTTATTCTCCAGAATTTTCTATCTCTGGAAGTAACACAACTTTTGATAGACTTTTAAACCATTTGGTTAAGCCATTCAGAAGTTGTGTTATTTTCAAATTTAGAAAATCTTAAAGAATAAGACTAAGAATGTTCATAAGAACGCATGGTGACTACGGACGCTGGTTAAAACCAGGAAAGCCCAAAGTGATATGGCTGAAACAGTGGTGGAAGCGTAGCAAGACTACCATTCAAACATTTTCCCAGACTCAAGATTTTCTAAAAAATCTCAAAGGTCTTCTTAGTTCTGGTAATTACAAAAGGAGACGAAGCCCTAGATACACCAGCCTGGTCGACAGCTCGCCGTAAGATGTCAGTGTTGATAAAATCTGTCGGTCCGACTTCAAATACAATTTGTCAATTAAGCATACTTTGTTAAGAACAGTCACAAACACATGTACCATATAACAACATGACAGGGTAACTCTAACCACTGCGTAGACTTTTTCGATGAGTAAATTCATCGGATCGAACCGGATTGGACTTAATAACCGGGTGAAAATTATTGTGAAAATGACAGTCTCTTATTGTACGATCGGTCAAAGTTTTAATCGCTGGCAGAGAAATTAATTTCAAAAGTAGATTAAAAGTTGCCAGGTCACTCTATCTTTTGTTTACTTTTTGCCTGATTTTAAGATTCATTTTTCTTCCAGTGACTATCACTTAGACCGAGCACACAATAATAGGCTGTCACCTTCACAATATTTTCCATACTTTTTGAATGATATTATTCAATTTAAAATGCATTTTAACACCTGCATTGTCTTTTTGGCAGCTATTGGGCCTTTAAATATTGTAGCGTTTCCTGATTGTTTTTTTTTAAATAAAGAAAAAATGTAATTACGTTTTCCTGTGGTTTTGTTTTGTTTTGTTGTTATTGTCTTCCCATACCATTCAGCAGATTGCTGTTTAAAATATGTGATATGCATTGTGCACTTGTACAATAGATAATAAAAATGACATAAAATCACGTCAGTTTATTAAGAAGAAATCTCGTCAGGGAAATTAAATGCACTTTTTAAATATTAACTGTTAAATAGAAAACATTTTTTCTGAGAATGTGGCATTGAAAAATTTGAAAAAAATTATATAATGGAAGCTGTTTTATTTAGAGGCATAATTCTTTCTTTCTTTCTTTCTTTCTTTCTTTCTTTCTACGTTTCTAACTGATCTCTCTCTCTCTCTCTCTCTCTCTCTCTCTCTTATTCAGACGGTCGCTTTACATCTTTAGCGTTTACAACAAATGACAAGGTAAATCTACGTTGCAATAAACTCGCCGGCATATTTAGTATGTACTGTAATAGCTAATTCCTGTTTTTCAAAATCTCTCTTAATGTGTAAGTACCCGTTTAGATTCTTTAACCCCTCCGGGGTCCTGCGTGGCTCAGTGGTAAAATGTTGGACTTGTGACATGGATGCCCCTGGTTCGAGCCTAACTGAATCCACGCTGTTTTTCATGTGAGTGACCTTGTGCAAAACACGTTAGAGCCGCAACCTTGTACTGGTGAAACCCAGGAAATACATGAAAATGTGAGCTGTCCTCATGGTATGACTGAAATAATGTTGAAAGCGGCGTAAAACACGATTCAATCAATCAATTCATCTGTCAATCAATCAATCAATCAATCAATCAATTTTTAACCCTTCCAATACTAACCAATCGAGTGTTTTTACGATCGTAATGAGAAAAAACTTTTTGAAAACATTGCGGGGAAAAGAGAAAATGCTGGATACCAGCATTTTCTCCTTTTCCCACAATGTTCTTTACTCTTTCATAGACAACTCCCATCATTTTAGCCACATTTTTGATATGTTGTCTACAAATGCTTACTATAGGGACGAGTCTTAACATTTTGTCGTCTGCGAACGAGTTTTACGTATTCACACGCTACCAGACGACAAATTTTCAAGCAGGTCTAAAGTGAAAGCCTTTTGTTGGCGACAGATTTAAAGTAGCTCAAAAGATCGGATTTGTCTTTTAAAGGATTGAAAATATTTATGGAAAAGGGGGAAAATACTGTTTACAAACATTTTCTCCTTTGTTCCACAATGTTTTTTTTTTTTTTTTCTTCTTGTCCTTCAGGGTTGATGAAATACGGGACTGTGTGGTAAAGGGTTAAGCCCCACCGTACGTTAGAATTATCTTTCATCTAACAAATATTGTATAATTATGAAAAACTGAGCGAACTATAGCAAGCAAAAGTTTACGAATATTTGGTACAGCTCTCGTAACTTCCTCTAGAGATTCTAAGAGAAAAAAAAACAACCTCGTAATTGCAAATAAACCATGCTCTCTGAAAAGAAGGCTTCATGCATCTGCAAAAAATATCGACTCAGGTCAGCCTGCGCAGTCCGCGCAGGCTGACCTGGGCCGAACTTTTTGCTATTGATCGATTTTCTACATGTAAAAGGTCCAGTCTACTTCATTACTCAGTCGGTTGTTAGACAAAGTGTATTTTGTGGGTCCCTAGTTATGTGACGACTTGCTTGGTACACTGCATTAGGAAGATACATTAAGCTCCCTTTTCACAGAGCATGCATCAAATAATTTTGGAGTTTGCTGTACTGATGGAATAATGCCTGTTACATTTATTTAGCAGGTTTATGTTCAGCGAATATGATTTTTAAATGTTTTGACATTCTTGACGCTTCTCCACCTGCACGCGAATTTTTTTCCTCGGAACAGACCAGTTATTAAAGCCATTGTGGCGAAAAGAGAATTTGCTTTTAACGAGCAGTTTATTCTTCTGGTACAGTGTTTTCACACCCATTCGTGAATCAAAGCTAAACTTTAGGGCTGCTAAGCGTGACTTAAGTACCTTTTGCGGGACAGCGTAGATCAAGATCAGACTGCAAAGAACGTGCAGTCTGATCCTGGATTTACACTTTCCAATAAGGAGATATCCCCCCCCCCCCCCAAAAAAAAAGACACCGTTGAATCAGCAAAACTTGGGCTTTCAATATCGATTTGAAAGTTTCATTTAGCAGGTTAAGGGTTAACTTACGTTGAAATGCCTATGTCCACAATTTATGATTTCGAAGTTGCCAGCAGCGAATTTGTTTCAGGAAAAAAAAAATGGGCGAATACAGATTGTTTTGTATAATTACACTTGATAAACTCCCTCTGTATGTTTTTACTCTTTACCGCACACTGCAGACTTTTAATGCCTCTGGGAAATTAGACTTTTGAAAACATCGTGGGAAAAGGAGAAAATGCAGGTAACCAGCATTTTCTCCTTTTCCCACGGTATTTTCTAACCTATCAGAAACAAATCCTATCATTTGATCCACGTTTAATTTGTCGTCTGCAAATTCTTTGAATTTGAACCAGTCTAATTTTTTTTCGTTTGATAAAGAGTTAACCCTGCACCAAACAATCCCGACGTTTGACGACCCCAGGGCGGAAGACTTTTGAAAACATTGTGGGAAAAGGAAAATACTGGCTACCAGCATTTTCTCCCTTTTCCACAATGTCTTTATTCCGTTCCAATACAAATTCCATCATTTGAGTCAGATTTGAGTTATCAGTTTCGTAAGATTAAGTAAACAAATCCCGAAGTTTGACGACCTATGGTGGAAGGTTTTTGAAAACATTGCGGGAAAAGGAGAAAATGCTGGTAATCAGCATTTTCTCCTTTTCCCGCAATGTTTTTCTTCACTTCGGTTACAAATTCCATCATTTGAGCCAAATTTGAATTGTCGTCTGCAAATGCTTTCATTTTGGACAAATCTAAAATTTTGTCGTCTGCTCATGAGTTATAAAACGGACAAGTTGACCCAATTTTGCGAAGATAAAATGCATAAACATGCATCTTATTAGGCGTTTTGACTTTTTCTTCTAAACTCTTGACAGCAAGGTAATCGCCAATTACGTAAGGTTAAATAAACAAATTATTCAAACAAATTGTTTTTTCCTCCGTTTTCGGTCACATAATTAAACTGTCAAATGTCAGTGGCTCGATCATAAGAAATTTCGAATAGCAAAGACAGCTGGAACAACGATTTCAGTCCCGGCAGAATCTCTGTTGATTGATTGTATTTGCTTTTATTTACCGTCGCCGCCGGTTGCCCGTATGGGCGACAAACCCTGAAGACTGTTAGTTTTTGTTACGGAGGATTGTGCAAGATACAGGACGCAACCATCCTAAGTTATGCCTGGTTCTTTAATGTGCTCGGTGTATAGCACCGTCACACGGGACCTCGGTTTAACGTCTCATCCGAAAGACTATTGGTAATTTTAGATGGCCAGCCGCGGGGCTCGAACCCACACCCTCATATGACTCAAGACTTGATGTTTACATGTCCTACGCTCTACCACCTAAAGAACCAGGCGTAACTTAGGATGGGTTTCGTCCTGTATCTTGCACTATCCCCCGTAACAACACTAACAGTCTTGGGGAGGGGGGGGAGGGGGCGTCGCCCATATGGCTAACCCCTAACGACGATAGATAAACACAAATTCAATCATTCGTTGGCAATTTACCTTGTATATAATGCAGATAGGATCTCTTGTATGATTAATACCTACAGTGAGGGATCGAACAATTATACAAATCGAAACCTGAACCACCGAGCAGCGTACAATTTGCTTTCGAGCCACAGTTCTATCAGTGTTTTGGGTTTTGGGCCTGTGTTGCCTGAACATAGTCTAGCTTTTTATTAGACGACAAAGCTTTAGGCTTGTCCAAATTGAAATCATTTGCAGAGGACGAATAAAACATGACCCAAACATTAATCTTTGTCTCTGAAAGGGTAGAAAACATTGTGGGGGAATCGGAGAACAGCATTGTCTCCTTTTTTTCCCTAGACAAAATTTTCAAAATCCAATTTCCTCAGGGTCGTAAAAAACCCATGAGTGTGTGGTTAAAAAGTATTGAATTCCTTATACATGTATTTTAATTATTAAACCTTTAGGCTACTATACCCGACTCAATGACCCTTTTGCGGACAATGTAGATCAAGCTTAGACTGCACAAAACGTGCAGTGTGATCTTTGATCTCTATTGTTCGACATGGAGATATCCCCCCCCCCCACACACACACACCCACACACAAAAAATACCTTTGAAATTTGGATATTTACTATCGGCTTGAAAGTTTCATTTCACTTATTTAGCAGGATAAGTGTTAATATTTTGTAATCATTCCCGTCAGCCGAGTAACCAAATGGATACTACATATAGTTATAAGTTAGTTCCTCTTCTATGACTCGGCATTTCAGTCCAAAAAATGTTTTGCATTAAATTAACGTTTATTTTTCCTAAGCCCAGGTATTAGAAATGTGTGGGAAACTTGCTGTTTATTGTGTCTTAGGTATTAGAATCGAATGAAATGCATTCTTTGCTAAGCTGAAAGTGTTTTGTTATTTGGTAATGACTGAACAGAACAGAATAATTTAGAGTAACTTATGGAAGTAATTCAATATAAGGGAGAAGGAAATAACATGCTTGTACTTAAACGCCCCCCTTGATGCGGGTGAATTTTCACGTCTCTAGTAATGTACAGGGCTTTTGAAAAGATTGTGGTAAAATTGACTCATTTCTACAATTAAGAAATATATCAATTTGTTACACTGTGTCCTTTATTTTTAATACACGTCCAAGTTTTATTTGTTCAAAGAGTGATTTTGTTTTCTCCATGAAATGCACACGAGTGAATTATACAAATACATTTTACATGGTAACCAGCTCTGTCTCCTTTTCCAACAAATTACATCAACTGAACAAAATTAATTTTGTCGCTTGCAAATGCTTTCAAATGGGACAAATCTAAAATTTTGTCGTTTCGCAAAGAGTTAAGATTACCCTGGGTTCAGGCAATCATGGTGAAAGTTCGATTTTGTTAGTATTGGATTAATCCTGAAAAAAAAAAAAGATTAAATAAAACAACAACAAAGAAATACATTTATATACAAAAAGGAAGGCCGGGTTCGACTCTAACCAATCAACGAGGTCCCATAGACTTACATAACCGAATGAAAAAAAAAACACACTGGACGTTCTTAGCCAAGAAAATGATTGCAAATATAGTCAAGCTTGCTTTTGACCATAATATTTTTGCGCCTCGGACAGTGTAGATGAATATCTTCATTTTCACTGTCCGCAAAAGCAAGAAAAGTTTGGGAACGTGCTTGAAAGGTTGATATCATCATAAATAATGCCAATAAGGCCGAATTGGCAGAGCGTGAAATAAAAAGGTGGTGACGTCTAATTAATGCTGTATGTGTAGTAGGTTTAATGAACTTAACCCTTTCCCAAACGACAAATTTTAGACTGGTCCAAATTGAAAGAGTTTGCAGACGACAATTTTAAATTTGATGAAAATGGCAGAAAGTTCTCAAAAAGGGTAGAAAACACTGTGGGAAAAGGAGAAATTGCTCGTTACGAGCAATTTCTCCTTTTCCCACAGTGTTTTCAAAAGACTTGTACTGCAGACACGTGAAAACCAGGGCTTGTTTGGGAAAGGGTTAATACATGTAATCGCGGTGTCTTAGTGCAGTGACTCGAAGTGTAAATGGATTCTTAAAGATAAAAGAAAGAAAGTTCGAAATTGTAAATGGTGACATAAGTACGCTATAGACCTCTACCTCCATGTAGATGCATGTATAGAGTTTTACACTATGGTTTTGATTGATTGTTTTTTTGTTATTTTATCGTCGGCACTGGTTGCCCACGTATGCAAAGCCCCCCCCCCCCCCCCTGACAATTGTCAAAAAACTTTCGACTTTTCGACCTCACGTTTGTCTAGAATAGTAGAAATTAGGAAGTCGAAAAGTCGGAAGTTTTTTGACAATTGTCAGGTCAAAAACTTCAACTTTTCGACTTTTCGAGGTACCTTTTTTTGCTAGAAAAGTGGAAGTTAGTGTGCCTAATTTCTACTTTTCGAGTTCCTCGTAGGTCGAAAAGTGGGTGGCGGAAACAGGATTCCGTAGAGACTTGTCGTTCACAACACTCACGTTCTTCAACTTGAGCTGCTCGGATCGGTCTTGCAGCATGATAGGAGCGATAAGCCGCTTTAACAGGTTTTTTCAACTCTCCCTCGTTGCAACCATTGCTCAACAGATCACAGGGGTGCTCGTACATGTATAACCGGAATGGACTTAAAAATACGAGTGTCTGAAATGAGAATGCTCATGTAGGGGAGTCGTCCGTCTATCATGTGTCAATACTCTTAATCTCTTAACCCTTTACCAGACGACAAAATTATAGCCTTGTCCAAATTGAAAGTATTTGCAGACGACAATTTCAATGTGGCTCAAATGGTGCAATTTTTCTTTGATAGGGTAGAAAACATTGTGGGAAAAGGAGAAAATGCTGGTTACCAGCATTTTCTCCTTTTCCCAAAATGTTTTCAAAAGGCTTCTTTTCCAGGGGCGTCAAAGGCGGCATTGTGCGGTAAAGGGTGAATGAAAATGAGAGAGTACTGCGTCGTCAATCCTTTGGACATACTGTCGATTGTTTTTAAAGCTGCACAATCATACAATCATTTATTTAGCTTCCTTTTAGTTGTCCCATTTCCATGGAATTGCACGAATCCAAAAGTTGTACACGAAACGATAAAATATGTAAGAGTTGTGTAGCCTCGGGCGACCATGTCGATTGTTTTAAAGCTGTACAATCATACAATCATTTATTTAGCTTCCTTTTAGTTGTCCCATTTCCATGGAATTGAACGAGTCCAAAAGTTGTACACGAAACGATAAAATATATAAGAGGTGTGTAGCCTCGGGCGACCATAGATCACATTGACTGACTACAGTGTCTGCAAAAATAGCAAAATATATGTATAATTAACGAAGTCCATGAAGGTACGAGTATAATCCAGCTTCTTGTTTCAATGAAACTCTCTTAAAAGTTATACAGAGTGAAAAGTGGTTTGCAGTTGTGGTAAGAAATAGGCATATCGAAACCTTTCGAAGGTCTCGCTTGTCGTAAGTATCGGATTCGAATCTTGTGAGAGAGAATTGCCTTGGGAACTACTTACAAACTTCAGGGACATAATTCCAAGGCAATGGAAGGAAACCGAATGTTTCAAAATACATACATGCACAAGGGAAAAGACAGCTTTTAGAGGTAGAGCTATTTAGATCTCTTTAACCCTTTCCCAAACGACAAATTTTGGACTGGTCCAAACTGAAAGAGTTTGCAGACGACAATTTTAAATTTGATGAAAATGGCAGAAAGTTACCAAAAAGGGGAGAAAACACTGTGGGAAAGGGAGAAATTGCTCGTTACGAGCAATTTCTTCTTTTCCCACAGTGTTTTCAAAAGACTTGTACTGCAGACACGTGAAAACCAGGGCTTGTTTGGGAAAGGGTTAAAGACAGTTATATAAAAACACGATGACAGATAAGGCAGGGCAAGACCAGACCAGACCAGACCAGACAAGACAGAGTCAGGACAGTGCAGGACTGGACAGTACAGGACTGGACTGGACTGCACAGGACAAGGCAGGGCAGTAGCCGGGCAGGGCAGTGCTGGACAGTAGCAGGGAAGTGCAGGAACAGTGTAGGGCAGGAGCAAGGCAAGGCAAGACAAGGCACGGCAGGGCAGGATAGGGTAGGGCAAGACAGGGCAGGGCTAATAAACACAGGGCAGTCCAGGAAAAGAAAGCTAATAACACACACAAAAAAAAAAATCCGAAAAGAGCTAATGACAGTTTTAGTTTGCAGCAAGCACTTACAGCGAAATGGACAAAAGATGTCAAAACCCAATAGTGTGTGCTCACGAATACATCTTGAAGATAATGCACAATTTAAGCATTTTAGCTGAAAATGGTTACTTACTGTACGTCCCACATAATTATTATGATCAGCCGACCAAATGACTTTGGCGCAGTAAAGGTTTAGCAAGGTTCTAACATGGCCTGCACACCCTTGCAATGTAATCTTAGTCTCCTCAATTCGGTATCTGATCGATTGCGTTAGATTTACTCCACCCATCTTAAATCAATTTGTTGACCATTTTACGTTGGCTTGTTTTGTTGACTCTTTCTGTCCTTATCCTGCTAAATAAGTTAAATAAAACTTTCAAGCGGATGGTAAAGACCCGTATAATGCTATTTCAAACTTATGTTTTGGAGAAAAAATATCTCCTTATCGGACAGTGTAGATCCAAGATCAGACTGCACGTTCTGTGCAGTCTGATCTTGATCTACACTGTCCGCAAAAAGGTCAGTGTGTCGCCCTTAGGAGCCATAGGGTTAATTCAGCAGAGTTAAGGTTACACTCAGTTTAATATAAATTTTATTGTTTAAAAAATTTGAAAGCAAGGCGGCTTGAATATCAAAATGGAGATTAATTAAATCCTGCACGTGCAGTATGCATTTCGACGGACCGTTAATTTTTTTTCTCAGGTTGCGTATTTTGCATCTTCGAGATAACACTTTGAACCGGCGCCAGATGGCGCCAAGCGGGAATTGTTTCAAATACAAAATCATCTTTTGTGAACTCTTGGAACTGTTTGCTGTGTTTCAAAATACTATGATCTGGATATAATAGTATTGTAAGAGAATGATTACCTTCTTTAATCATGTATCTGCAACTGACGATGTATTTGTACAAGTCTGTGCACTCTAATCTTGAGGCTCGCCCGGGTAGCTCAGTGGTTAGCGTATCTGACTCGTGACCTGGTGGTTGCAAGTTCGATACCCGGTTGAGGCAAACTTTCTTTTCGGCGATTTTTCGCCGCTCACCTCTGATGCATGTGAGAAAAGCAGTCAGGGACTTTGGAAAGAAAATTGTGTCAGTACTGGTGTGAGAAAGCCAGGAAACACATGGGTGCGTCACTGACCGCCATGATATGACATGAGCTGTTAAAACGGCGTTAAACTTTAATACAAACCAAACCAAACTGATTTTGATCTAAGCAGTCGGCAAAAAAAACCTGCTTTCGCCTTTTGGGCTGACAAAACGACAAAGCGAAAAAACTTTAGACTAGTTCATTTTGAATAGATTTACAGACCGCAAATGGAATGTGATTACCAGCTTTTTCTCCTTTTCCCGAAATGTTTTCTGCCCTTTTCTAAGACAAGTTTTTTCCTTTTCTCCTTTTCCCACAATGTTTTCAAAAAAAAAACAAAAACAAAAAACGTCTTCTTCAGGTTCATTACACTCGGGACGGTTTTCTTTGTACAGGGGTAAGACGAACTCTCTATTTCGGCTGGAAACCTTTGGAAGAAAAAAAAAAGCTAAGTCGAATTTATATCCAGTTCGAAGATGATTTATTTATTCAATGCCATACTTTCTAGTAACAAGTCTGAAAATAAATTCCAGGTAAACTGCAGCATATTTATTTCAATAACCCCAGAAAATAGACCGACAACGTTCTGGATATATAAACAAAGCCTGCTTGGGAATTTCGCCTTGACTGCAATACTATACAGTGTAAGAAACCCTGACAGAATCAGAATAGAAATTAAATTAACTTGTTGCCTTTTTATCCCGAGTTTTAATGACCTTGAGGAAGAAGGTTTTTAGTTCACATTGTTTGAAAAGGAGAAAATGCTGGTAACCGGCATTTTCTTCTCTTTCCACAATGTTTCTTCCCCTTCCAGAGACAATTCCCACAATGTGAGCCATATTTCATAAGTCGTCTGCAAATGATTTGGATTTGGACAAGTCCAAAATAGTTTAATCGCGTGGTAAAGAGTCAAGCTTCGATAAATTTCTTTTATTCATGAGGAATCCAGAAGTCGGTTTTTGAACCTAAAATTTATTTGCTGTTTTGCCTGAAGATCTGCCAAGATATTGGGTAGTGTAGACCCCAAATCAGACAGCAAGTTCTGCGCAGTGTGTTCTTGATCTATACCGTCCACAATAGCGACTCAACAAGAGACTCACGCTTCGAAACCAACGAGAGCGCGACTCTGCCATTCAATTATAGATTTAATAGAGGCAAAAGAAAGTCATTAGGAAAGGTCACACGTATTATCTTAACCCTTAACCTGCCGGGCGGCAGGTGAGTAGGAAGGGTGAAAGGATAAAAATATACTTTTCATATTTATACGACTTCATTGCCAAATATCATTAATCTTTTTGGCAGCTCTTTCTGTACCTCGTGTTATTTTACGCAAATCTAGGGGAACGAATCTCACATGCCGGCTTGTCTGTATGTTTTAGTTCCGGAATATAAATAAAGAAGAAATTCAGCCATCGGGCAGGATCTTTGACAGAGTCTAATCACTAAAGAATAAATCGCCCTTTATCTACAACCCATTTCTTTCGTTTTTAAAGGCCCGATAGCGGGAAAAAAAACATGTGTTAACCCTTTCCCAAACGACAAATTTTGGACTGGTCCAAATTGAAAGAGTTTGCAGACGACAATTTTAAATTTGATGAAAATGGCAGAAAGTTATCAAAAAGGGTAGAAAACACTGTGGGAAAAGGAGAAATTGCTCGTTACGAGCAATTTCTCCTTTTCCCACAGTGTTTTCAAAAGACTTGTACTGCAGACACGTGGAAACCAGGACTTGTTTGGGAAAAGGCTTATAGTGCATTTAGATTTAAATCATACCATTTAAAAGTATGGAAAATACTGGGTAGATAACAATCTGTTATTGTGTGGTCGGCCCAAGTGTTGGTCGCTGGCAGAAAAATGAAATCAAAATCAGGCAAAAAGTAAAAAAGAAAAATAATAGAATGACCTGGCAGCTTATAACCGTGTTTTGAAATTAATTTCTTTGCCAGCGACTAACACTTGGACCATTTCACAATAATGTCCATACTTTTAAATTGTGTGATTTAAATTTAGATGCATTTTAATACCCGCTTTGTTTACTTTTGGCAGCTATTATTCCTTTAAAGAATAATGAAATCTTTGTGTTCCAGCAATCATGCAGATATTCTAATGTGTCGGTAGCTGCCTGTCCGAATGAAAAGAAGAGACCAAAAATGCAGTTGCACTTACTTTTAGTTACATGTATTTAAACCTCTACCATACGAGTCTGTCTTTTTCAAAAGTCATTGGCTTTTGAAAATTGCTTGGAAAAGGCAGAGGCCTCTGATTTTGCCTGTTGCGCTGAAAGGGTTAACAGTATACAAGATGTAAGGAACAAGTTAAGTAAATGATTCCATAATCACATCAGATTTACTTATACAAAAAAGAGAGGTCGCCATTCCATCGCTATTTCGGCAATTCTAGCCATTTGAGTGTACAAGCCGCACGTGTTGCTATGACACCGCTTTGTGTTTGTTCTCATGACACGTGGAATTCTAATGCAAGTCAAAAATGCCTTTCATCCGTCAGTGTTGTTTATGTCATCTTACTGACCGTGAAGTCATCATTCCTGTTGCTTTCTTGAACAGTAAAAATGAAACAATGACAAAAGGGTAATATTGCTTATAGTCTCATACTAAGTTAGATAGCTCTTGAGAATCAGATAAAGAACGCAATTCAGATTGAATGGTGATATTTTAACTTGCAACCTTGGTCTAATTCTAAATTTTGAAAGTAACGTTGTTACTAATGGGATAAACCATCTGGCTTAGCCAATCAGAAATTGTCTTACTCCAACTAGTCCTTCGGAGTTGGGCGAATACCGTTTTTCAGAACGTTTGGTGATGTTCCCACAAAATGGGAATGGTTCGATTTTACAACCTTATCGAGAGCGTTTGACTAATCAATCAAGATCTTTGCTACATCATATTAACGACAATCGACCACATAAAATAATAAGTAGAAGAGGAGAGATTCCATTTGCATATGATTTTTACTAAACACACAAGAGTTAGCCACGTCAAAGTAACGGCAATCAACCACACAAAGTATCAATTACTGCTTTACTAAACTATCCGATGTATTAACCCGACCCTATGGAAAAAGACATTTGAAAACGCTGTGAGAAAAGGAGAAAATGCTGAAAGCCAATGTTTTCGGCTCTATCAAAGACAGAATTCTTGTTCTGAGCCACATTTGATTTTTCACTTGTAACTGCTTAACATTTGGGCACGTAAAAAACTGTCGCTTAGTTAAAAAGATATGGTAGATTTATAATAAAGGTTAGATTCATTCAACTTATCGGTTTGTCAGCTCACCGAGAAAGATATCTTTCACCCCCTCTGTAACATCTGTAGATTTTTTACTAAGACCTGACTTCCATTGAGGAGTCACGTACTAACGATTTATAAAACGTCTCCTTTTGAAGACAAAGTCAATAGCCTGGGTCGGGGTTAGGGAAATATTAACACCTAGTCTGCTAAGCGCGAATAAAAGCGCTTTTTGCGGACAGTGTGGATCCAATATCAGACTGCACAGAACGTGCAGTCTGATCTTGGATCTACGCTGTCGAGTGATTTAAGAATTTTTCATGCAAAAAAAAAAAAACCGTTCTTTTACATTACAATATTTTGACTTTTACCATCGGCCGGAATTTTACATATTCCAATTCTTTTTAGCAGTATAAGGGTTAAACGAAATGATATGTAGCGTCACAAACCGGATTTGCCTTCCCTGACTCCGACCTTTTTCTAATATGTTGTTCGTAAACTTTTGTGGATGATGAGGATTGAATGAATAGCGTTTTATGCCGCTTTCAGCTCATCTATTCATGTATGTCCTGAATTTCACTAGTACCAGGCTGGGGTACTAAATGGCCTTGTCCAAGGGCACTACCATGAAAAACCCAAGGCTTCTATGGAGACTCGAGCCCAGGGCATCCAGGGTCCGTATTCACCAACCATTCTTAAGAACGTTCTTAGACTTATTCTTCAAGATTTTCCAAGTTTGAAAGTAACACAACTTCTGATTGGCTAAACCATATGGTTTAGCCAATCAGAGGGTGTGTTACTTTCAAATTCGGAAAATTTTGAAGAACAAGACCAAGAATGTTCTGAAGAATGGTTGGTGAATACGGACCCTGGTTACAATTCCTACACTTTAACATTAAGCCACGCAGACGGGCTCCAGGATTGTGAAGAAGATTTAAGGCGATTATTACGTTCGGTGAAAATCAAAATCAAACTGCACAGAATGTTTAGCATGACCTTGCTCTGCACTGTCCGATTTTTCGAAAATTATTCTGACCAAAGCAACCCTGAAATTGTGATATCCGAGACGTTTTTTCCCCGACGTCACGATGGGGTGTCCCTGAGCAAAGAACTGTAAAAGTGCAGCAAATAGATAAACTAGACTTCCCGTTCGGAGGGGCGGAGAGGGGCTTAAATACGGTGCCATCAGAAACGAAGTCACATGGATTTTTTTTGTCAAAGAGTAGAAAAGCATACCTGACGGTGCAGATGCAGGCTACACGTTCAGATCTTGATGTACACCCTTCACTATTTCCTAAATTACACTTTTGCTCTTATAGGATTAACTTTTACGCTGCCAGCTAAATGGAGCCCACTTTTCTAGAGGTCTGTAAGTGAGCCATGCTCTGGCAAAAGGGGGCTTAATGCTTCTCCGTGATGCATTGTATCTATATAGCCATCACATAATAATGGTTCCATAATAGCCAATGTTTTTAACAACCGACTGAATCATGTGGTACACTGGTCCTTTGACATATAGAAAATTGACCGATGGCGAAAAGTTTCGGCCCAGGTCAGCCTGCGCGGGGTACGCTGGCTGACCTTGGTCGATATTTTCGCAGGTGCATTAAGCCCTCTTTTCACAGAGCACAGTTCAAGTATAGTTTTGGTTTCAATAGTACCTGTTTTCAGTTGAAGATTAGCATCAGATAGCGGACCGTGTAGATACAAGATCAGACTGCACGTTTTGTGCAGTCTGATCTTGATCTACGCCGTCCGCAAAAGCTATCCAAGGCGACATTGGCAGAGAAAGAGTTAAAAGGAAAAGGCTGTTTCTTCTAGATACTTGGCTGAAACGGAGCCTATCCAAAACTGATTAGGAGATGGAAATTTACATATGATTGACAGCTTATCATTTACTCGTCACGCGGGTACCAAAATTAGATAGCGATGAGTTTCATCAACCCAAATTCTGCCTTACGCGACAATCGATGTAATTTGCGATGAGTGTAGACTAAGATCAGACTGCACATACTAGCAGCCTGATCTTAGTCCACACTCTCGGCTTCTATTGTTTCAGTTAGCTCTTTTGCTTCCAGATAAATGCACTTTTCCATAGCTATAAAACATCCCTCACTGTAGGTGGAGAGACTTTCAAGACTGTGAAACTAGTCAGCTGGCTGTGTCGATCAGAGATCAGACAACACATTCTGTGCAGTCTGATCTCGATCTACACCATCCGCAAGAGGCACTCTCATCGCCTATGGTTGTCAGTGTTTAAAGAAAATAATTTTCACCAACTTTATAATCGGGTCCATGCTTCGCGAAAAAGGGGTTTAATGCATTTGCAAGAAGTGTCGATCTATGTCAGCCTGTGCAGTCCGCACAGGCTGACATGAGTCGAAACATTTTGCTATTTGTCAATTTTCTGCATATCCAAGGAAAGTCCAGCCCATGATTTGGTCGGTTGTAAGATGAAATAGATAAATAGATACTATGGACCTATATTATGGTAATTATGTTATGACTTGTTTTGTGTACTGCATAAGTAAGATGCATTTAACAGTTCCCCCCCCCCCCCCCTTTTTTTTTCAAGAGCGCCGCTCTTATCTGTTTTAGTCGGTAATATAAATGCAGCAGTGTTAGGCCCAATTCCACGGGTAAGAAATAATTGCTTCAAAATTCTAGCCAAGAAGCACCTTTTCTCGGTATATAACTGTGTCTTGGCTTTTGTCTGGGTGTATTAAGGGTGGGCGGGGAGAGTTTTCGTGGCGCTCTGGTGAAGGTGCCGGACTAGAAAAATCAGGAACACCTTGTTTCATTCCCGTTTGCGGATTCAGTCACGTAGATGTACCTTTTAGCAAAGCAAGACGGTGTATATAGCAACATCTTAGTACTGGTTAAATCCAAGAAAAAGGCAACAATCAGTAACCCGTCGCCGTGATATGAACGAAATATTGTTGAAAGTGGTGTGAACATTCTTTAAACCTTCACCACACAATCACGGGTTTTAACGACCCTGGAGAAAAGGCCTTTTGAAAACATTGTGGAAAAAGAAGAAAATGCTGGTAACCAGCATTTTCTCCTTTTCCCACAATGTTTTCTAACCTTCCCAGAACAAATTTCAATTTTTGAGTCATATTTATTTTGTCGTCTGCAAATGCTTTCAATTTGGACTGGTCTAAAGTTTTGCCGTTTGGTAAAGATGTAAACAAGTTTTACTTTTCTGCTGTATGTTTGTACGTTCATACCTGTAACATTTATCAATAAGGAATAAACCTTATGGAAAATCTTCAGTCATTGAATTTGTTTTCATTTTGTACGTCTGTGTAGCCTTTGATGTTGTGAATTGTACGTGACTGGGAATGAGCATAAACCCCTTACTGATGTTAACCCTTAACCGAATATACCCGTTTGACATTTTCATTCTAGAATATGATTGTATGGTGTTTAACGCCGTTTTCAACATTATTTTAGTTATATCACGGCGGCCAGTGCACCTTTCCATGCTTTCCTGGAGTTTCATTTACCAGTACTCCGAACAATATTCTTTCCAAGCCACTAGTTGCTTTCCCACATAACCATCGTCGAAACAATGGTCAGCGGTGAGAGAGGAATGAATCCTGTCGCGATGAATATCATCAATCCTCCTGTTCTCAAGTCCTGTACGCTACCGACTGAGTTACGGGGGCTTGGCTTCATTCTGGAAAAAGACTCAATGATAATTGCAATTTCGTGGCTTCCCTTTGTATGTTGTGTTTTAGCAAAGCGGAAAGTGAAGATCAAAGATCAGTTTTTATGCGTTCTGATCTTAGTCTACACCGGCCCCAAGGGCAACTATAGCTTTGCAAGGCGCCTTAAGGTTGCAACTGACCCTGCGGGTGCCTAATGAATTGAATACACTTTTTTGTCAAATAGGATCCAAATACTGCAGTGTGAAAGCTGATTTTGTCGGGATATTTCACAAAAATATATCAGATTGTGTAGATTTAAGATCAGGCTTCATGTTCTGTGCAGGCTGACCCTTGTCTAAACTGTTCATAAGAGGATCCAAAATTCTTGAGGGCAATTTAAAGGTTCCGATTTAGTAATCCGTGTTGCTATTGCTTTAATCATATCAGTTCTCAGTCTCTGTATCTGTTTGCCCCCTTCCCCCTCTGTCTGTCTGTCTGTCTCTTTCATTCTTGCTCCCTCCTCTGTGTATCTCTCTTCTGTACCTATTTGCCCCGGTCTCTCTCTGTCTCCTTGCTCTAAGAACCGTTCTTTAAGTCTCTTTTAATTTAAGATTTATGTGCTAAGTGTCATGAAATTGTATTAAAAACTCGTGCTTTTACGTGAAATTAAATTTTATGCTACACAGAATGGAAAGACAAACAGCCTAACGGAAGGACTGACGTATAAAAACGAAGTGTAAGGGATATAGAGTATCTTAAATGAGTGTTTATGTACTATCATTTTTATCAAATGAGTTAACTAAAAATGTTTGACGCGAGCCTTGGCGAGCGTCAAATACATTTTAGTCAACGAGTTTGATAAAAATGATAATACATAAACACGAATGTGAGATTCTATTTATCACATAAAACAAATGGCAGGCAAAATATATCCTGCATCATCACCTTTAGCCTATACACAATTCACGGGTCCATAGTTACAGTTGTAGTTTGGTTGAAATGTGTACATACACAAGTAGATAGTTCTTTGATACTTATATCGAAAGTAGAAGGAAACAGTTTCTAGAGAGGATAGGTCCACCCATTTCCGCCATTTTGTTGATTTAAAAGACGTTCGCTGCATTTTTTTGTTTTTATTAAACATGAAAATCAAAATTGTCCGCGCGTATACGCCTTAGCAACAATGACGTCATTTTTCCGCGAAACGGCGTAGTCGCACAAATTCCGGCACGTGCTGTGGCTGGTTTCTCCGGCTTCACTCGCTCACGAATAAAAACTGATCAGAACCGGGACCCAAAAAAACGAAACTACACTAGTGTATTATCAAAAATAAGTCATGGGTTTAATACACTGCTGGAGGTGGTTTTATTTGATAAACCAAATTAGATCAAATAGTACAAAGTTTAACCTTTTTCATTTGGAACCTAACAGAAGTTGTGCTAAAGGAATAATTTAGTTCAGTAGGAAAGAGATTAAAGAACATGAATATTCTTGCTTTCTTTTTGGAGCCATGAATTCCCACCAGTAAATGATTCTTTTCTTTTTTTATTTCTTGATCAATAAAGGATACAGAGGTAAGGTGTACCAGTAGGAACCGTCGTAACGTTGCAGTTTCGACACGTGGAAAAAATTTGTCGAGATTACAGTGGATAAGAAACCACGACATGAAATTTAAGGTGTGAGATTGAGATATGTCTTTTGCCTATGACAAAGTTAAGATCAAGATTTGTACGTATGGATAGATAGTATCTATAGATTTAACATTTAATGCGACAAAAAACATGGATTTTGTTCAAAGAAACGGTACAGAACAGCGAAAGATTAAAATAAAAATGCTGCTTTTCAACATTTTATCATTTTTTCACAGTGTTTTCAAAACGTCTCTCCTCAGGGGGTTAGCACGGAATTGCTCGGTAAAGGCTGGATATCGCGATTGCCAAGTGAGCTTTCGTTAATAATCGCTTCACGTGATCGTTACTTCGGCTCTTTCAGTGGGGGTTTCTGGCTGAATTCGTCAAGGCAAGATGGACTTAAGAAGTCTCCGTATAAAATTTAGCTTGTTATATCATCACACACTGCAAACGCCGATAGGAAATGATTAACTCTTACCTAGACGACAGACCTTTAAACTTGTCAATTTGAAAGCATTTACTGACGAAAAATCATATGAGGCTTATAATTATGATAGGGTTTGTGTTTGATACAAAAGAAAACATTGTGGGAAAAGGAGAAAATGCTGTTTACCTTCATTTTCTCTTTTTCCCACGATGTTTTCAAAAACCTCTCTTAGGGTCATTAAAACTCGGTTGTTTGGCTAAGGGTTATATATTATCTGTTGCATAAACACAAAAGAAGAAGATTTAACCAGTTAATCAGATGGATTAAGAAAGCAGTCTGCAGTGAAAATAAAAACAGGCGGTCTGGGGGAAAGTATTGAGCATTTTCTTTACAGAATACCTCAAACATAAGACAAAAAACCAAATATAATTCTAGCTCGAACATTAGACATGCTTTTTCCTTTCAAATTAATAAGTATTAGATCTAATTATTGCACTTCCAAGACTGTTCTTTTTTCAGAATTTTTCGCACAAAAGAGAATTTAGATGCTTACTCCCAATCTAGGGTTTTAGCAAAGCTATAAAGCTGATAGATTTGATGCAATCTACTTAACCCTTTCCCAAACGACAAATTTTGGACTGGTCCAAATTGAAAGAGTTTGCAGACGACAATTTTAAATTTGATGAAAATGGCAGAAAGTTCCCAAAAAGGGTAGAAAATACTGTGGGAAAAGGAGAAATTGCTCGTTACGAGCAATTTCTCCTTTTCCCACAGTGTTTTCAAAAGACTTGTACTGCAGACACGTGAAAACCAGGGCTTGTTTGGGAAAGGGTTAAGATGGACTTTTTTAAAGCCATGTTCTTTGAAAAAGGGGTTTAATGTACCTGCAAAAATTATCGACCCAGTAGCAAAAAGTTTCGACTAGGTCAGCCTGCGCGGACTGCGCATCCTGACCTGGTGCAACTGTTTGCTACTGGTCAATTTTCTGGATGCCAAAGTACCATTTTACTACATTATTGAATTGGTTGTTAGACAAAATTGATTTTATGGGTCCATAATTACATGATGACTTGCTTGGTACAATGGACCGCTGAGATGCATTGAATCCGTTTTTCTCGGAGTACCGCTCATTTATTTTAGATCGATTATGTAACAAGTTCTAACAACTTAACTCTTAAGCTGCTAAGCGCGACTCGAGGACCTTTTGCGGACAGTGTAGATCAAGATCAGACTGCCGTCTGATCTTGGATCTGCACTTTCCGATTAGGAGATATTTTCCCCCTCCACCAGATACCTTTGAAGTAGCAAAATTCGGTTTTTGTGGATTTGTCGAAGACAGTGCCACAGTGAGTTCAATACGGCATTTTGAAAATCATGTATAGTAGTTTGTGCAAAACCGAAGGAAGAAAACCCAATTAAACTCATTTTTTTTTTTAAGACAAATAACTGTTTCGATTGCACTCGGATATAAAATTGAAAATGGCGTATTAAAATAAATTGATTAGGCCGTCGATCGTGGAAATACTTTTTTAAATCGAAAATAGCGTGATCCGCTATGGCCTTCTATTGGCGTAATGATACATACAATCTTTATCTCCGGACCACCCGATTCTGTGCTATTCGTCCCAAAACCTGTTCGTTCCTGGGCTTGCTTGCCCGGACTTATTCGTCCCACAAGATTGCATACAACTCTGTCGAATTGTGCATGACCATATAGTAGGTTGACTTTTATGCGAATGTTTTGAAACTATTTCTATTGTTTATTTTTCAAATTACTAATTCTACACAATGGCTCCCTTGCCTTGACAAATGCCACACCAGCGCTTTCAATGCTTTAATTTACTGTCTGATTTAAAGTTTCATTTCACTTGTTTAGGAGGATAAGGATTAAATATTAATCGCTCTTTCCTGGAAATTTTAACCAGTACTCTTGCCGTGACGTGGGTAAGTGCAACGGTTGACCCCCCCCCCCCCCATTCGAACCCGTAACCTTTGGTATGAGAGGCCGAAGCTCTACCTTCTTAATCACTGTCTCCCATATAAGGACTTTTTGAATTATTCAATTTCTGTATTAGAATAAGGGCGGAAGACCGAAACAGAAATTTAGGTTGTAAAACGTCAGGTGTCTTGTGGTAACTTTTCTGATACCTCTTGCTTCAAACTCTGAAGAAAATCAAAAAGGATCGATAAGCCGTGCTTTCACAGTCTGTATTCGCACTGAAAATCAGAATCAAGTGAGCTTTTGCCCTTTTGCTCCAGAAGAGGTTTCCGTCCTCTCGGAGCTCACCTTACGACACTTGCGATACCTTTTGACAAATGTACCGCCCCAGTCAACCTCCCCGCCTGGCAGGGTCTCTAGATCGGATCGGAGTTGTGGCCTCATCGCCCACACTGAGTGTATACAAATAGATTGACATGGTAACCATCATTGAATGTCATATATATCAACATGTGTCTGGGATAGATAGATAGATAGATAGATAGATAGATACTCGGATTTTGAAATTCTCCAACTTCTTACCATTAGTTAGAAGCCTAAACTTTCGCAACGATAGTGCGAATCATCTTTCCTTTGCAAGGGTGAGGTGATCGCTTGACTTACGTTGCTCGTTCAGAGCGTTAACCCTTATCCTGCTGGATAAGTTATATGAAACTTTCAAGCCAGTAGTAAAAAACCCGAATAATACTTTTTCACACTTACATTTTGGAAAAAAAATATCTTCTTATCGGAAAGTGTAGATCAAGATCAGACTGCACGTTCTGTGCAGTCTGATCTTGATCTACACTCTCCGCAAAAGGTCAGTGAGTCGCTCGTAGCAGCCAAAGGGTTAAGATAAGAAAGGACCTCTGTGGATCGAGTTTTCCTTGGTGAAATCCCATAAAGACTTTTACCTCCCACCCTCCCTCCTTCTATCCATCCTTTCGACGTACTTTCGTGTAGCCGCTAACGTTTGAATCGCGTAAAAAAAAAACAGAGTGGCAGATTGAGAAATTGTTCGGTATCCGGAATTTCTCTTTTTACAACAATGTTTCGTGCCGAATTCCTCGAGGGGAATGGTGATCTGTCTTTCCAAAAATAGATTCTTTGTTTTTTTTTTCTGTTTTCTTTTCTATTCGCAATAAAAATATGTTTAGGATAATTACATACGAGGTTTCTAAATTACCTATGGCAAATTTAGACTTACTGAAATCTAGAATAAATGGTAAAAAGCCGATTCATATGAAGGAATGCATAAAACTTCTTTCAGTTTGTGCTTAAATCACAACGGAAAAAAGGAGAGATTGCATTAAAAAAAAAAAACATAAGAATGCTCCTTTTCCCGAATGCCTACTCTAGGGACGTCAAATCTCGATTTTATGAGGAAATGGCTTAACCGTTATTCAATGCTTTTTCGACTATAGGATGTCATCGGCTGGGCTGATAAGCCAAGTTGTCTCCCAGTGCGCGAAGGCAATAAGTAAAGGCCCCCATACGTGGCTGTGGGAGGATTTATTTCGATTTTATAACGTTTTATTAAAGGGCATAGTGTTAAGATATCATTATAACTTTACATATGTTTACTTTTTTGAAACCTTTTACCAAACAATCCCCTGTTTTAACGACCATGAAAAACAGGGCTTTGGCAAACTTTGTGGGAAAAGGAGAAAATGCTGGTTACCAGCATTTTCTCCTATTCCCACAATGTTTTCTTCCATTTCACAGACAATTCTCGCCAATTGAGCCACATTGAATTGCCATCTGCAAAATGCCTTCAATTTGAGTGAATCTAAATGTTAACTGCGTGATAAAAAAGCTGAAGTTCTTCTGTTACGGTCGCACATTTTTCGTACTCTTTTTATGGTTTTTGTTATTCACTTGATATGAGTATTTTTGTAGATGTTTATTACTGACTGGTGATCTTTGTTTTGAAAATAATTTCCGTTCTTTGATGGTGCTGCTTCAGTGACGAGGTGCTGGTGGGTTGGTGGGGGGGTTATTTGTCCGCTTTACGACAGTTCAAGTTTGGCAGAGAATCATTAAATGCTTGAGAACGCATGCATCAGTCAAGTAAAGGTTTTTTCTCTTGTATTTTACAACGCATGTATTTATAATTTCCGTCTTCCTTGAGTCGGACATAAAATGTTAAAAATAAATTCAACAAAACAAATTAAATAGACTAACGATTCATTAGCGCACATTTTTGAAATTCAAGACTGTCATCAAGTTAACATATCTTGATAGCGGTAATTAAAGTAAAAAAGAAAGGACCCAGTCTCCATCTAGTGTGCTAGGTAACCTTTATGGTAGAGTGGCGGCCCAGAATTGGGTGATTCGCTTGTCACTCTTTTGGTCTTGCACTACTGTCAGCTGCTTCCGGGTCAAAGTACTCAAAAGTAGTCCCGTTTGAAAATGTTACTTCTACTGCACTGTTTTATCTCAAAAAAAAAAAAATGGATGGACATGTCTAAAATGTGTTTCTGATGTTGACGTGGTGACTATTTTGTGCCTATGCCAACATAAAGCAATAGGTTGTACAGCCAGGAGAGGCTTTTTCTTCACTGTGGTTTTTTTGGATCCCGCTTCCGAGTATGTGCATCCGTCCATGCGTGCGTTAGTACCTGTGTTTGCGTGCGTGCGTGCGTCCATCCGTCCGAATTTGTCCGAACCAGAACTTTTACACTTGTGGATGGATTTCAAAATAATTTGGCCAAATTGTTCTCCTTTATGAGTAGAAGTGCCATTTGAAACATTTGCTCTGGTAGGTTTAAGGTCAAGGTCACACCTGAAGGTCAATTTATAAAAGTGCCATACATAAAGCTTGTCCGAGCTACAACTTCTACATTTATGGATGAATTTCAAAATAGTTTGGCACAATTGTTCTCCTTTACAAGTAAACGTGCTGTTTTTAAAACATTTGTTCAGGTAGGTACAAGGTCAAGGTCACACTTGAGAGTCAACTGATAGTATTGTCATAAATGGAGCTTCTCGGAGCTATAATTTCTATATTCATGGATGCATTTAAGGATAATTTGGCAGAATTGTTCTCCTATGCCAGTTGAAGTGCAATTTGAAACATTTGTTCAGGTAGGTCTATGGTCAAGATCACCCTGAAAGGTCAAATGGTAAAATGTCATATATAGAGCTTGTACTTCTACATTTATCAATGGATTTCAAAATAATTTTAGACAAGTGTTATCCTTTACTATTTGTTCAGGTAGATCAAAGGTCAAACGATTAAATTGTCATTAATAGAGCATGTCTGAGCCATAAATTCTACATTGTAGATGGATTTCAAAATTATAGGGCACAATTATTCTCCTTCATGAGTAAATAGTGCCCTTAAAGATATTTGATCATTTAGGTCCAAGGTCAAGGTCACTTTTTAAGGTCAAACGATAGATTTATCGTAAATAGATCTTGCCCGAGCCGTAACTTGTACACATATGGATGGATTTCAAAATAGATTTGCACAACTGTCTCCTTCATGAATAGATGCACCATTTCAGGTAGGTTCAAGGTCAAGTTCACACATGATGGTCACCATGTTTTCTACCCTATCAGAGTGCTACACCTCATTTGTACCTACTTCGGATTTGCTGTCTGCAGTCACTTTCAACATGGAAGAGTGAAAAAATAAAATTGTTATTTTGGGAAGGCTTTTATCCATAACCTGCTAAATGAGTGAAATAAAACTTTCAAGCCCATAGTAAAAACTAAAATATTGCTATATTCAAAGGAACTTTTTTGGGAAAAAAAATCTCGTTATCTGACAGTGTATACCCAAGATCAGACCGCACATTCTGGGCAGTCTGATCTTGATCTACACTGTCTGCAAAAGATCCTAGAGTCGCGCTCAGTAGCCTAAGGGTTCGTGGCTCAATCAGACAGTGTACATGTACTTCAAATGGCGTTTTTCCTCGCCAAAGGGTTTTAGCAGCGGTTGTGGCACTGTTGAGTACCATTATATAACTAAAACTATAAGACGCTAAGTACTGTTTTCTTGAGTGAACCGTGTTGAACGCCGTGTTCGCGGCGACCAGTGCACCTATTTGGTATTTATCCATCCCTTTAGTTTCTCTTACCACTGCTTCGCACAATATTCTTCCCAAGCCGCTGTCTGCTTCACCACATAACCGTCTTTGAAACATTCATCAGCGGCATGAGAGCAGTAAGTTCTGTTGCAGTGACTATCATCAGTCCTCGGAAAGAAAGAGCTGGGCTCGGGAATCGAACCAGCGACATTCTCATTTCAAGCCCTGTGGGCTACCGACTGAGGTACATGGCTCGAACTGTTTAGTTAAAGACATGGTATATGTGGTCATTTAAAGTGTAAAGTTGCACATGTAACGAATCTAGCTGGATGAGGCAAAGGCCGTGAAATTCAAGATATTCGAGGGAAAAAAACGCAAACGGCAAATAGTGAGTTAAACTTCAAAAGATTTCGTTTAACAAGCGTTTTAAATGCCTTGATAAAGAGAGCACCTGGAATCTACGATAGTATGATCGGAAACGAAGAGACGAATTCTGCAAAAAAAGTCCACAGGGGAAAACTTGAAAGCAGCATTGGAGAAGAAGAAGAAGAAGAAGACGAAGACGAACAAGAAGAAGGCGTGTGTAGACGAGAATTGTGCTTAAATGTTGCGATCTGTTTAATGATAGATGAAAAACATTGTGGAAAAGGGAGAAAATGCTGTTTAACAGCATTTTCTCCTTTTCCCACAATGTTTACTGAAAACCGTCTTACTAGCAGTAGTTAAAACACGGTATTATTTGGTAAAAGGCAAATGCATGCTGGGAGATAACTTGAATCAGGCAATTTTTTTTTTCTTTTTGTTTTGACGAATTTTAACAAGAGGGAGACATGATTCTCAAAACTGTTTTTTGTTCAGCGGAATAAAAAGGCATTTCGACATTATCTTGCAAACCTAATTATAATATTTTAAAAGAAAACAATATAGTTTTTTCTGGTATTTGGCACTTCAAGTGGAATGCACCGGAGTCAGTCGCGTTTCTGATTGGAACGTTTCCTCCGCTGAACTGATAAGCCATGTAACTTGTTTATTTTATATACTTAATCTATTAAAACACACATAACAGCGTGGACTGCACTCTGTCAAACCGTCCTGTCTAAATTTTATAAACTTTCGTCGTTTAAACGTATGGGAAATGGAACTATTTAGCCCTTTAATCCTTTGCCACACAATACCGCCTTTTATCGAACCCCAAAAAGAAGCCTTTTGAAAACATTGTGGGAAAAGGAGGAAATGATGGTTACCAGCCATTTGTACTTTTCCCACGATGTTTCCTACCCCATCAAAGACAATCTTTCAATTTGGGCAAGTCTACATTTTCGTCGTGTGGTAAAGAGTTTAAGGAGCAGTAGATCAGATTTCGAATTCTTTTTAGGGAGAGAAAGATGATATTTTCAGAGCTCCAGATAGAGGGAGTGATTTTGATTTCAAAATTGAAAATATTAGTCACTCTCCACTAAACCCTATGTTATGGGTACTCATAAGAATCGTCTCATCGAGACGATTCTAATGAGCACCCACAACATAGGGTTTGGAAGAGAAATAATGGATATAGAATAATGTCACGCCCTTTTATTTGGAGCTCTGATTTTGTAAGGAAAAAAAAAACATTAGGACTTGACTGTTTACCTTTAGTTAAGAACAAAAAAAAAAACCAGAAAATTGCTGAAAAAAAAAAAAAGCCTCTCGAACTCAACCCACGACCTTCTAAACGGCAGTCGATGACTGTGTCAAATGAGCTGTTGGGCCAACCAATAATTCGTTGGCTTTACTCCTTTGCAAAATCTGCTATACCGTTACTAACGGAATAGAAATTTTGCTGTAAAAATACAAAACCCCCCTCCATATTTCTTGTTGTTTTTCCCACATGCATTTCTATCTAGATTTAATCTTAAAACTATTTTTGCTCACGAATGAAAATAAGCAGTCTTTGTTAAGATTTTATTTAAAAAAAAAAACCTTGCGTATGAAATCTAGTTTAAGGCTGATATTTTGTAAGGAATGTGACTGTTTACCTTTAATTTTGGGGAAAATTTAGTGCAAAAATTAATTGTCTGCACTGGAATTCGAACGCACGACCTTCAAAACCACAACCCAGCGACTCTATCAACTGTTGAGGAAAACAACTGATAACTGCAAATTACGTTTGTATTCAAAAAGATATCAGGCGTAATCAGCCACGAGGGCTATCACCAGCTGCCCAGTATAATCTCGACCTCTCAGTAATGTTGGCAAAATAAACGAGTCTTTCTTTAATAATAATAATAATAATAATAATAATATATTACCATATAACCTCCTTAGTTTTGCTTAGGATAAAATGATGTGCCTTGCGACCTGTGTAGATGGGGATCAGACTGTACATAACATTAAATCTAATCTTAGATTTACACTGTCTGGTGTTTTGTGACTCGTTTAAGCCATGGCTACGTTGAGTCTTTCTACTCACTAAAAGTGTTCGTATTACGTACTTAACCCTGTAGCGCTACAGGAACGGCGACTTTTGCTGTCGGCATAGATCATGATCAGATTGCACAGAACGTGCAGTCTGATCTTTGATCTATACCATCCGCTTGTTTAGTCAACCCGTTTGGGAAGTTTTCTATGGTTTTAGTAGATTGTATTTGCAGTCGGAACAGGTCACGTTTGTCCTTTAAAAAAGCTAATATTACAAGGGTTCAGTGGTCTCCCACGTAGATATTACTAGAAAACGCTTAAGAATGGTTACCATATTCGGTGTAATCAACCCGCCCCCTCCAACCTTTTGTGTACCCCTTCTTTTTGTGTATTTCTTATCATTGACTTATTGTTACAGAAATGGAAATGGAAGAATAGAATAGAGATGCAAATCTATTATCTCCTAGTTTTGGCTTCACGTTCTTCTTGTTTTTTTTAATCATTTTATCAATTGGTTTTAGGTTTCGACTCGTTACGTTCTAAAACGAATTTTCAGCTGGAGACTTTGGGAAAAAAAATCGTCTAGAAAAAAAGGTAAATTAATATGTAATCATATTTAGCGAATAAATAAATGGGAGAACATTGTGGCCAAGGGAGAAATTGCACTTTACAAGCGAGCAACTGCAATCTGCAGGAGGTAAGGACTCAACCTAAAACCCCTCCTTAACCCTTTTCTAAACAAGCTCTGGTTTTCACGTGTCTGCAGTACAAGTCTTTTGAAAACACTGTGGGAAAAGGAGAAATTGCGTGTAACGAGCAATTTCTCCTTTTCCCACAATGTTTTCTACCCTTTTTGAGAACTTTCTGCCATTTTCATCAAATTTAAAATTGTCGTCTGCAAACTCTTTCAGTTTGGACCAGTCCAAAATTTGTCGTTTGGGAAAGGGTTAACCCTCTTCCCCCTCCTCCCGACCCCCACCATTTCTCATCCCAAAATATTTCGATTCTCACACGTTAGTCATCGAGAATTTTGAAAGATAAAACTCTCATTTCACCCCGCTACTAATCTCCGTAAATCCCCGTTGGATTTCAGTGAAAGTCGGACCTGTTTGATAAATTGATTTTTGAATTACCCTCCCCAACTTCGATTTTACACGGGGGCTATTTTAAACACATATCTTAAATTATATATAGCAAAAGGCTCTTGTTATTTGTTGAAAGAGTGGACTTTGATCAGACTGCACGTCCGTTCGTGAAGTCTAAAACTACCTTTAGAGGCTACGTAGCTCATGAAGGAAATATCACTAAAAAGCAAAGTTGTCACACATAAATTTTGTCTTTCCTCTCCACTGATGGGTTGCCAGTTATCGCCTGAACTAATTCAGTGGCGATTCATTTTTTTTTTGTTTTAAGTTTTTTGAGACGATTAAAATTTGATTAGCCCCTGTAACATCCCTGGAGAGAAAGGCTTTTGGAAACCTTATGGAAATAGAGTGGTTATCAGCAGTTACTCCTTTTGCCACGGTGTTATATATCCTTCCAGACAAATCCAATCACTTGAATACTTTAAAGTTGTCGCCTGCGAATGATTTCGTTTGGACTAGTCCAAATTTTTGTCTTCCGGAAAAGAGATATTTTATTCAGGGCCTTATTCACCAACCATTCTTAACTTCATTCTAAGTCTAATTCCAGATTTAAGAAATGTAATACAACTTCTGATTGGCTCAACCATCTGGTTTAGCCAATCAGAAGCGGTTTTACTTTCAAATTTAGAAAATTCTTGAGGATAAGACGAAGAATTTTCTTAAGAATGATTGGAGAATACGGACCCAGAAGTCAAAGGATATACATGCATGCCCCAGACATACATCGATCTGATACATTTAACCTTGGAACGTCGTCATTGCGGTCACGTCGGAGACATTGAACTTGGGGGGATAATTTACATGATAACCGGAGAGGGAAATGAATTCCTAATATTGATGTCATCCTGGAAGATAATGTAACTTTTACTTATCTAACGGTCAAGGGGGGGGGGGGGGTGGATGACCCTGACTTATATTTTGATTTAGTGAAGTCTTTACCACACCATCCCGAATTTTAATGAACATGAAAGGGAACTCCTTTGAAAACATTGCGGGAAAAGGAGAAAATGCTGGTAACCAGCATTTCCTCCTTTTCCCGCAATGTTTTCTACCCTATCAAAGAAAGAAATAATCATTTGAGCTATATTTAATCTGTCATCTCCAAATGCTTTCAATTTCGTTCAGTCCGAAATCGGACAGCGCACGATCTGTGCAGTCTCATCTTGATCTACACTGGCCACAAAGGCTCCATAACCCTTTCACACACATTCCCTAGTTTAAACGACCCCGAGAAAAAGAAAAAAAAAAAAAAAAAAACATTTTGAAAACATTGTGGAAAAAAGAGAAAATGCTGGTAACCAGCATTTTCTCCTTTTTCCGCAATATTTTTCACCCTATGAAGGACTAATTCCATCGTTTAAATTTAAATTGTCATCTGCAAATGCTTTCAAGTTAGACAGGTTGATTTTTTTTTCTCGTATGGTAAAGAGTTAACTCGCGCATGGCAGCCTAAGGGTTAATCCCGTCATAGCCCAGTGCGATACCTGTGAGGATGCCAGGTTATTATAGATATTAGCGTATTTAGATAGATAAATGACGAGCAGATATCGTTTTATTAAAAATTGCTACGTCACGTTGGTCTCACGGTATGGGAATGACGATCGCTAATTTGTGCCTTTTGATGTATTCTTTAGTTACGGCAGAATATCAATTCAAAGTACTGAAACTATAGTAATTCGGGCGACTTTTTAACAAGATATTTGAATTGTCAAAATGCACACCGCGGGGGGGTCAGCATCAATCTCCAAGAGGCGGGTGGAGGGAGGATAATGCTGATGCCGCAACATATGGATTAAAATTTGATGTTAAAACAAGCCAACTGACGAAAGAGACATCGCTATGATAAAATAAAATTTTTCTTCGACTTATAAATGAGCCATGCTATGTGAAGAGGGGGCTTAATGCATCTGCGAAAAGTATCGACCCAGGTCAGCCTGCGCATACCGCGCAGGCTGACCTGGGCCGAAACTTTTCGGTATTGGTCAATTTTCTGTATGTCCAAGGACCGGTTTACCTCATGATTTAGTCGGTTGCTCAAAAAAAGTGGCTTTTATGGATTCATGATTAAGTGATGACTTGCTTCGTATCATGTATCACGGATGTGCATTAAGCCCCCTTTTGCCAGAGTATGACTCAAATGTGTATTTACGTTATGAAAAAGAAGCCAGAGATAAAAAAAAAAAAAAAAAAATGATGAGAAGAATAAAGCAAAGAAAGGGGGAGTGGTTAAACGAAAGAACAAACTAGCAAACAAAGGAAGGGAGGAAGAGAGGATAGGCGGACAAAGGAAGAGCGGAATATTTAGATAAGAAGAAATGAAGGATGGAAGGAATGGGGGAAATGAAATGAAGTAAAAAGGAAGTTGAGGCGTGAAAGAAAGAAAGAGAAAGAAAGAAAGAAAGAAAGAAAGAAAGAAAGGAAGGAAGGAAGGAAGGAAGAAAGAAAGAAAGAAAGAAAGAAAGAAAGAAAGAAAGAAAGAAAGAAAGAAAGTTCTCGTAATGTCAAAACATTTCTTATTTGAGCCAAACCAGGTGAGACATGTCTCTACAGGGTATATTTGTATTCGAAGTGACTTTTTGACAAAGGTATATCATTGGTAGCGACTAAATATAATGATCAAAGACATTCCGTTGAAAAGCTAGGGAGATATCACAGTTCCGAAACATTTCACACCTTTTGTATCGAATGTTATACTTTCCTTTTCGCTGATATTTGACAGATTTATCTCATTGTTTTCGCTCATTTTTGGACATTTAGTTACATGACCTTGAAGTGAATTAGACTTTTTACCTATGACCAGTCGTCGATCAATAAAATCATCAATAATTATAATGTACATTAAAAAATTAATTGTATATATGCAGTTGATGGCATAGAAAAAAAATAGTTACTATGGGAATGAGGGTTTTAAATCCTTGCCGTCAGTTTTTGTATCCTTGCCGGCTGTATCTAAATACCCGGATTAGAGTCGAGGAGGTAAATAAATATAAACAAAGATGGCGTTTATTATTGTTGGTCAGACTACTGTGTTATTTGAGCCAATATTGACCAATACGTCTGTACAGGAAATGATAATATTTATCGACAAGTTGTCGGAAATATTTTAGAAGTAGTTGTTATCTTTTTGGCTTGCCATCTGGTTTCGTCTTTTCGCCAGTATATCATTGTTTGTTGGTGTCATTATAGAATGTATAAAATTGTTTTAGTTGAATTTCAGGTGGCTTTCTACCACAGTATTTATTACTCGGACATGCGAACATGTTTTTCTTTGTTGTTGTTATTGTTCCTTGGAGTGTCTTAACTCTTTACCAGACGACAAAATTTTAGACTTGTCCAAATTGAAAGCACTTGCAGACGACAAAATAAATGTGACTGAAAAATTAAAACTTGTTTTGGGAAGGGTAGAAAACGCTGTGGGTAAAGGAGAAAATGCTGGTTACCAGCATTTTCTCCTTTTCCCACAATGTTTTCAAAAGGCCTCCTTCTCAGGGTCGTTAAAATTCGAGATTGTGTGGTAATGGGTTAACCCTTTTTCTGCTAAAAGAATGAAACGAAAATTTTCATTTATTCGTAAAAACCCAAATACTGCAATTTCATAGTTGATTTCACCAGAAAGAAAATGTTGCATCGGACAGTGTAGATCAAAGATCAGACTGCACGTTCTGTGCAGGTTGATCTCGATCTACACTATCCGCAAAAGGTTCTTTAGTCACGCAAAGCAACCTAAGGGTTAAGGGAACATACCACAGTTCCCCAATCTACATGGGCCATGCTCTGGTAAATGGGGGCTTAATGCATCTCCGTGATGCATCGTACCAAGAAAGGCATTACTTAGTTAGGGGTCCTTAAAATTCATTTTGCCGATTAATCAAAGGTAGAATGGTCCTCTAACATACAGAAAAGTAACCAACAGCGAAAAATTTCGGTCCAGGTCAGCCTGCGTGTAATGCGCAGGCTGACCTGGGTCGATAGTTTTTGCAGATGCATTAAGCCCCCCTTTTCACAGAGCACGGGTCATATATAAGTAAATCGCGGGATAACATTAATAAGTAAAATGTCGTCGTGCTATAGCTAAAATAGTGCTGAAGGCGCCGTTAAACGCTATAAACACAAACACTGTTCATGATCATTAAATTCGCCTTATAATTTCTTCCACGATGTATCCTATATTATAACAGAGATATCTTGTTCCAGTTTATCCCTTTCCCAAACAAGCCCTGGTTTTCACGTGTCTGCAGTACAAGTCTTTTGAAAACACTGTGGGAAAAGGAGAAATTGCTCGTAACGAGCAATTTCTCCTTTTCCCACAGTGTTTTCTACCTTTTTTGAGAACTTTCTGCCATTTTCATCAAATTTAAGATTGTCGTCTGCAAACTCTTTCAATTTGGACCAGTCTAAAATTTATCGTTTGGGAAAGGGTTAAAACCCTATACCACACACTCCCGAGTTTTAACGACTCTTAAGAAGAAAGCTTTTCAAAACATTTTGGGAAAAGAAAAAAGGCTGATAACCACCATTTTCCCCTCTTCCTACAATGTTTTCTATCCTATCGAAGACAAATATGATATCTTGAGCCACATTTAATTAAATTTTGTCCTCTGCAAATGCTTACAATTCGGACAAGTCTACAATAATCGTTCTTTTAGGTATGGAGTGAAAATCCTTTTTGTCTCCAGAGACAGTTTTTGTACCAAATTTTGAAAATTCCTGGTAGGACACGGACAAGTGGTATAATATAAGGTTTAATATATAGTTTAATACCAGTGAAAATATTGTGGAAAAAAGGGAAATTGCTCTTGTCGACCTATTTCTGCTCCTGGCACAATATTTTCAAAAGTTGTCTGCTGTAAGATGGGGAAAAAAAAAAGCGATCAGCAGAAGGTGAGATGTAAACCGTTTACCACACAGTCCTGTGTTTTCACGATCGAGAAACAAAAGCATTTTTGAAAAAGAAGAAAATGCTGGAAACCAGCATTTCTGTTTGTTCAAGGACCAGTTTACATCATGTCGATGATGTCGACTTAAGTCGATTATTTAAAAAAACGCCGGCTTTTATAGATGATGACTTGCTTGGTACAGTGCATCACGGAGATGCACTAAGCCCCCTTTTGCCAGAGCATGGCCCATATCTATTGTAGAACTGATCCGATTGTATACTTTCATAGTACAGCAGTGCACATCTGCAAATTTTTACGGTAATCTTCGTTTTAATTTCGCTATCGGTTTTACGTGATAAAAGTGTCGTGTTATCCTTCCCCCCCCCCCTTTTTATCCAGCCTTTGTAAAGTTTAGTTTATTTTACAGGATGTTACCAATCAAACCATTTCCTTCTTTATTATTTGTTATTCTCGCTTTACAAGCAGATATCGCCATAAAACATGTCTATGAATCGGAAATTTGCGCTTAAAAAGAAATACACGTATATTCTTTTTACACAATGTTTTAACGTACTCAACATTTACTCATGCTGATTAGAATATACCATTATTATAGAGATGTTTTTAGTGCATGTATGTCGCTGCATTTTTTTTTTCTGTACGTAGGGAGTAGACTTGCGAAAACACATTACCATTTCGAATCAAAGTACTTAAAGGTCACTGATCCATTTTTAAACTGGTACCCGTTGTATCTCCCGTAACCGTCCGATAGACAACAGGCAACACCCGATTTATCGAGGGCAGCTATTGGTTTTTAGCTCCACTGGCCGAAGGCCAGCGGGCTTATGTCATTGCCCGGTGTCCGTCGTGCGTCCGTCCGTCCGTCAGTCCGTCCGTCCGTCCGTCCGTCCGTCCGTCCGTGCGTTAACTTTTATTTCAAACATCTTCTTCTCTGAAACTACCCATCCAATTTTCATGAAACTTCACAGAAATGATCCTGCCATGGTCCTCTTCAGAATTTCTTGAAAGAATTTGATTCCTTCAAAAACTCTGGTTGCCATGGCAACAAAACTGAAAAATATTGGAAATCTTTAAAAATCTTCTTGTCTGAAACCATAAGGCATAGGGCTACCAAATTTGGCATGTAGCTTTATGTAGTAGACCTCTATCATGTTTCTTGAAATTATAGCCCTGGGGTCAAAATTGGCTCTGTCCCAGGGGTCACAAGTTTTACATAGGCTTATATAGAGAAAACTTTAAAAATCTTCTTGTCTGAAACCATAAGGCATAGGGCTACCAAATTTGGCATGTAGCTTTATGTAGTAAACCTCTATCATGTTTCTTGAAATTATAGCCCTGGGGTCAAAATTGGCTCTGTCCCAGGGGTCACAAGTTTTACATAGGCTTATATAGAGAAAACTTTAAAAATCTTCCTGTACCTAGCCATAAGGCCTAGAGCTACCAAATTTTGCATTTAGCTTGATCTAGTTGGGGTCTACCAAAAGTGCCCAAATTATAGTCCTGGGGTCAATTTGGCCTCATGCTGGGCGGGGGGGGGGGGGTTTCACAAGATATATGTAGGCTTACATAGGGAAAACTTTTAAATCTTGGTGTACATAGCCATAAGGCTTAGGCTACCAAATTTTGCATAATTATAGCATTATCTAGTGGACAACTACAAAGAGGGCCCAAGTTATAGCCCTAGGATCAAGTTTGGCCCTGCACCAGGGGTCACAAGTTTTACATGGGTTTATGGAGTGAAAAGTTCAGAAACCGTCTTGTTACTAGCCATAAGGCCAAGAACTCCCAAATTTGGCATGTTATTCTTCTAATACACATATTTCCCATTTAGTCCGACTGTAGCCCTGGGGTCAAAGTTTTATAAGGGCTTATATAGTGAAGACTTCTCTTCATGGTTTATGTTTATAAGCCAGTGGAGCGATACAGGGCCATCATGGCCCTCTTGTTTCATGTACAGAATGCACCAATCAGACAGGCCTTAACAGAACGCCTTTACTTGTTAGCTCCACTGGACGAAGGCCAGCGGGCTTATGTCATTGCCCGGTGTCCGTCGTGCGTCCGTCCGTCCGTCAGTCCGTCCGTCCGTCCGTCCGTCCGTCCGTGCGTGCGTCCGTCCGTCCGTCTGTGCGTTAACTTTTATTTCAAACATCTTCTTCTCTGAAACTACCCATCCAATTTTCATGAAACTTCACAGAAATGATCCTGCCATGGTCCTCTTCAGAATTTCTTGAAAGAATTTGATTCCTTCAAAAACTCTGGTTGCCATGGCAACAAAACTGAAAAATATTGGAAATCTTTAAAAATCTTCTTGTCTGAAACCATAAGGCATAGGGCTACCAAATTTGGCATGTAGCTTTATGTAGTAGACCTCTATCAAGTTTCTTCAAATTATAGCCCTGGGGTCAAAATTGGCTCTGCCCCAGGGGTCACAAGTTTTACATAGGCTTATATAGAGAAAACTTTAAAAATCTTCCTGTACCTAGCCATCAGGCCTAGAGCTACCAAATTTTGCATGTTGCTATATCTAGTGGGCCTCTACCAAGCGGGCCAAAATTTTAGCCCTGGGGTCAAAATTGGCCCCGCCGCAGGGGTCATAAGTTTTACATGGGCTTACATAGTGACAACTTAAGAAATCTTCCTGTTTTGATTTTTTTTTTTTTTTTGAAATTAGCCTTGCATCAGGGGTCTTATGTTTTACAGAGGCTTCATATGGACAAAACTTGAAAATCACCTTATTTATAACCATACAGCATAGACTTGTATTATTTTGGCATGTGGCTTTATCTTGTGGACCTCTACCAGGGTTCAAGTAATTATAGCTCTGGGATCAAAAATGGCTTTGCCTTGCGGGTCTCAACTTTCACATGGGCTTTTACAGAGAAAACTTTGTAAGTCTTCATTTTGAAACCATTTGGCTTAGAATTGAAATGTTTAGTATTTATGGTTTATATTTATAAGCCAGTGGAGCGATACAGGACCATCATGGCCCTCTTGTTTTTAAAAAATCGAGCAATGATTATATCTTTTGGTTAAGATTTTCATGGCAAACAAAGATTTTTCTGACGGCGATCAATTTATTTAACTCGTTGAAGAATTTAATCTCTATTAATAAGGTCCATCTATGTGCGAAAATAAAATCACAATTTGAATTTTCAAGTCTCGTGTTATCTCATGAAATCTCGAACCGGGCAGGAACTCGACTTGTAAGCATTGGGTGTTACCTGTTGTTGATATGAAGATCGATAACAGGCTGCCAGTTTAATCCATTTTTTACCAAGCAGCAAAACAGGCTGTAAGATATAACACAATACATTAACCCATATATGGACAAGCTAAATATCTAGTCATCGTGGACTGTCGGAAGATCAAGACCAGACTAGCAGTTTGATCTTCGATCTACATGGTCCGATGTGGTGGATTTTTATGTTATAAAAGCAGCAATTATGTGATGGCTGCTTGATATAATACATTACAAAGATTCATTAAACCCCCCTTTTCCAGAGCATGGCTTAATTAAATTCATGAATCTTTTTGAAGGTCTACTTTTCACCGCACACACTCAAACAGTCTACTTTTCATTGCGCCAGAATACATGTTCTTGACGGTATTTCAAGCAGCACTTCCGGTTGTACTACGTAAAGTTTGTTGACGCTTGTCACGTGAATGTTTGTTCTGGGTAGGCAATTTGCTGTTTAGAAACTTTTTTTTTCCCATAACATTTTTAAAAGTGGTGCTCTGAACGATAAACAAGAAGAATCGTCTGCCAGGCAGGTGGATATGTGTCAATAAAAATGTCAAATTACATTTACATAATCATGTATTATTACATGTGTATAAGCCTTCTTTAGCTCTTAGCTCACGTCCTTTAGTCTATAAAAGGATAGAAAATATTGTGGGAAAAGGAGAAAATACTGAATATCAGCATTTTCTCCTTTTCTTGAAATGTTTTTAAATGTCTTAATTTTCGAGTACGTTAAAAGACTATACAGTTTGGTATTGGGTTAATTTGACAAGGCAAATGTTATTGAGACTCTTTAACCCTTTACCAGACGACAAAATTTAAGGCTGGCCCAAATTCAAAGCATTTGCAGACAACAAATTGAATGTGGCTGAAATGATTGTATTTGTTTCTGAAAGGTTAGAAAACATCGTGGGAAAAGGAAAAAATGCTGGTTACCAGAATTTTCTCCTTTTCCCACGATGTTTTCAAAAGTCTAATTTCCAAGAGGCGTTAAAACTCGTCATTGTGTGATAAAGAATTAAAGGGAGGTCGAATTTCAGTTGTAACCGCCTTTGAGGATCATTTAGTAGTCTTTCACCGAGAGGTTTTTCCCACCTCCGGTTACCTTTATTTGATACGTGTTTTCTTTTTTTAAATCATTAACTTCCTAAATAGATTAAAAGAAAATCTTAAACTAGGAATAATTAAACAAATGTTGCCATTTTAAATGCCCTTTCTTGGATAAAAAAAAAAATCTCAGTACAGGGCTCAGTGCGGATTTACTAAAATGTTGGCTAATTTTATCTGTTTTGATTGTCTTCGGGAAAACATGTTCATTTTTGAAAGCGCTGCTTAACTGTCGGGTTATTGAATATTTGACTTTTTTGGCGTAGCTGAATGTGCTGGCTTTCCACCTACTTTTTGGTACTGATAACAAATGAATGAATAGAACTTTGTGATTGGTCAAAAATGTTAACATGTTTAATCTAAGGGCCCCTGCCTATTTGCTGGCAAATCTGTCTTTTTTAAAGATAGTTCTTGCTTCCATTTAGAACTAAAACGGCCCGGTAGCCCAGTCAGTAAGTTGTCACTGATTCAAAAAAAACAAAAAACTTAGGACCATAACTTCTGTAATATTTGACCAAAAACAATGAGAATTGCATGTAGATAGTTTCTCACGGGAGGTACGCTTCGATTCAACTATCTTAGTTTCAGATAACTTGATTGAATACAGGAGGAGGACAGACGGACAATCCTACTCCAGTATGATCATTTTGAAAACGGTTTAAAACATGAATCAGTCCATCCATCCATCCACCCACGCACCCACCCACTTACCAACCAACTAACCAACCAACCAACCAACTAACCAACCAACCAACCAACCAACCAACCAACCACCGACCGGCCGACCGACCGACCGACCGATCAATCAAAATCAAAATCAATCAATCAATCAATCAATCAATCGATCAATGTATCTAAGTTATCCCATAGCTTCTTGTATTGTACATCAGAATAGATCGAGTGAATAAGTATATGAAGTGGTGTTAGCAAGGTTAACTCTTTACCAAACGACAAAAATGTAGACTTGTCCGAATTGAAAGCATTTGCAGACGACGACTTAAATTTGGTTCGAAGCATGAACTTTTCTCTTTAATAAAGTAGAAAACATTGTGGGAAAAGGAGAAAATGCTGGTAACCAGCATTTTCTCCTTTTCCTACAATGTTTTCAAAAGGCCTTTTCCACAGGGTCGTTAAAAGTCGGGATTGTGTGGTAAAGTGTATGCATTTTGCAACAGATTTTTTTTTTTCAGATCTTCCCAACTTCTCAATCTGCATAACTAAATATATTTCGAATGACTATAAATTCCCACAAACATTTTCTTTTTCAAAGAGAACAGATAAAACGTTGCACAATGGATGCAACTTTAATTACTGCGTTACCGCTAATCTTTAGTGCATCTTTTATCTCGTCGCATAAGATCGAATATGAAAAAGAAAAAAAAACTTTTAGAAGAAAGGAAAAAAGAAAAAATGCTTGCGAGAGTTATTTCTTTTTACCAAAAAATGTTTTCTATAAAGTCAGCTTTAATTCTTGAAATGCTTTCAGTAGTCGTCTTTTAACGGTTTAAGGTTGTTTTGAAAATAAAAAAAAAAACCCAAACGCCTGCACAGAAATGGGTTAACTCTTTTTAACTAGAAGAAAAAAAAAAAATGGATTTTCAAATATTGAAAGCATTTACAAGGCAATATATCAAATATGGCACAAGTGGTGAAGCTTGTCTCAGATTGTGTAGAAAACATTGTGGGAAAATGAGAAAATGCCGACATTCGGCATTTTCTCCTTTTCCCCACAATGTTTTCAAATATCCTTCTTCCACAAGGCCGTAAAAAGTCGGGATCGTTGGTAAAGGGTTAAAGGGAACGGCCCTTTTTATCGTGGTAAATAAGCCGTAGATAATCTGTTACTAATGATCAAAATGATACTGTTACAGCCGCAAAATCTCAACCCATCCTTTTGTATCATGTATTGTTTCTGTAGCATAGCATCACGGGATATTGTCATACTGTCGCGATGTTCGTGTGAGGGCGGTCGAATGTAAATAGTTGGGTCGTTAGTATGAGTTTTCGGGTTTTTTTTTTTTAACCTGCCTTCCTTTTGACATCCCCTCCCTGTTTTCTATACGATCTAAAATTCAGGTTTGTTGACATTGTTTAACCCTTTCCCAAACAACAAATTTTGGACTGGTCCAAATTGAAAGAGTTTACAGACGACAATTTTAAATTTGATGAAAATGGCAGGAAGTTCTCAAAAAGGGTAGAAAACACTGTGGGAAAAGGAGAAATTGCTCGTAACGAGCAATTTCTCCTTTTCTCACAGTGTTTTCAAAAGACTTGCACTGCAGACACGTGAAAACCAGGGCTTGTTTGGGAAAGGGTTAAACTTCAACTAGAGCGCAGTCGACTTTGAAACGCTATGAAATATCTTTCTTCAATCTTATAGCCGTTTCCAACCGTATATGACTTATATCACGGCGATTAGTGAACCTTACCGTCTTGGTTTTTACTTGCCAGTTCTGGACTTTATTTTATTTCTAAGCCGTTTATTATTTTTCCGCATGTAAGAGAGTCGGAAAATTGCCCAAAGACAGAGGAGGAATTCATCTTTCCTTGGAATGAACTTTACAAAGCCAGAATTAGAACACATGAGTCCTAAATTACTAGACAAACCAGTTGCTGATGCACCACCGGGACTCGAGCAGTCGGGAGATAGTGCGGTATCACCCGAAAAAAATCCCAAACAAATGTGCCATTCTCTGTGAATAGGGGGCTAAACGCATCTGCGAAATGTATCGACTCAGGTCAGCCTGCGCAGTACGCCCAGGCTGTCCTGGGCCGAAACTTTTTGCTATCGGTCAATTTTCTGCATGTCCAAGGACCAGTCTACCTCATGATTAAGTTGTTTAAAAAAAAAAACTGGCTCTTATGGATCCATGATCATGTTATGACTTGCTTGGTATCATGGATTACGGGGATGCATTAAGCCCTCTTTTGCCAGAGCATGGCTCAAATGGATTACGGCGACAAAGGGTGAGAGGCAGTCTGTAGTAATCCGAAATAAAAAATCCAGGACAGCTAGAATGACTCTTTCACCGCCAAATATAAAAACTCGACCTCTTTAGACAACTGAAAAGACAATCAGATCAAACTCGAAAAGAGTCTCATCGAAAAGGTTGGACTAAACAAACGGACGGCATAGATCCAAGATCAGACTGCACGTTCTGTGCAGTCTGGTCTTGATCTATACCGTTCGCAAATGCCAATGTTTTCACCTATGACGCTGACAGGGTTAAGGTGACCCGGTTGAAAGGCGGAGTCACTCGAGACTTTTATCGTGAAAGTTGACTAGATTTGTGTGGTCAAACATCCTGTCCAGTGGACAAACTGAATACTACGAGTGGTCAGTTAGAAGCTTATAGTACCTTGGAGTCTGGGCAAGTACTCAAGTTTAGGCGTAGACACTTTTTGTACAGAAAAACATGCTTATTAACTCTGTCGGCGCCCAATATATTAAATTGACAATAATCTACCAAATCTAAGAAATGAGCCATGCTCTGTGAAAAAAAGGGCTTAATGCGTCTACGAAAAGTATCGATCCAAGTCAGCCTGCACAGTACGCGCAGGCTGACCTGAGTCGAACCTTTCCGCTATTGGTCAATTTTCTGTAATTCAAAGGACCAGTCTACCCCATGATTCAGTTGGTTGTTAGACAAACTGGGCTTTATGGGTCCATGACTTGTTTGGTATCAAGCATCATTCACGGAGATGCATTAAGCCCCCTTTTGCCAGAGCATAGCTCAGATAATATTAATCTTACAGGATTGACTGAACAAGTGGGCGGTATAGATCCAAGATCAGACCGCATATTCTGTCCAGTCTGATCTTGATCTATACTGCCCGCAAAGGTCCCTGTTTTTGCCTGTGGCGCTGATTGGCTTAATTCACTTCCTGCAGATTACCTTTCTGTCTTCAATTAAACCGTTTTTGAAAACACACATTCATTTGTGAAGGTCCACCAGCGACCGTAAGTAAACAGTAGGCATATTCGAGCATCAAAATGCAAGCTATTTTTTATTCATACAAAATGTGTCTTAAAACTAGAATTAAAACTGGCAACTTTAATTCATCATAACATTGCAAACTTTGATTCAGGCTGTAAGATTCATTGTTCATCAGGCTCCGACAGTTTACACCAAGTCAGGGGCAGGGGCGGGGGATTTGAGGGAAGGAGAAAGATGTACCACAAATTAGCTCTTAGGCTGCTAAGTTGATTCACTGGCCTTTTGCGGACAGTGTAGATCAAGATCAGACTGCACAGAACGTGCAGTCTGATCTTGGATCTACACTGTTCGATATAAACATATCTTTCCTCAAATAATATCTTTGAAATAGCAAAATTTGGGTTTTTACTATCGGTTTGAAAGTTTTATTTCACTTGTTTAGCAGAATAAAGATTAAGTGCCAAAATCAGAGTTCGAAGTGGTGACCCTAAAACTGTAGATAAATGTCTGTGGGCGTCGCTTTCAAAAGTTCTTTATAGGAGAAATTCCTCCTTTTGCAACAATGTTCGAAAAAGGTTTTCATGTGCATTCATGTAAAAAAAAAAAAATCCAAACTCTATAACAGACAATTCTGATTAGTAAAAACCCTAATGAAAAAGGCTGTTTGGAAAGAAAAAGATGCTGGTAACCCGCATCCTCTACTTTTTACTACAATGCCTTTTACCCTTTCGAAGATAATTTTTAGTTTTGGGGTTAGTTAATTTTTTCGTCTGCAAAAGCTTTCAGTGTGGGCAAGTCTAAAACTTTGCCGTTTGGTAAGGATTAATTCATGCTGCTATTTTACTAGGATGTCTTCAAAGCGATCTGCTGCAAGTTTGTTTTAGGACGGAGAGAGATTAGCCTCGGTTCCAGACCGATCACTTTTTCCTTTTTTATATTCGGACTTTACTTTGTCAAAAATGACGTCTCATTTTTGACAAAGTAAAGTCCGAATATGAAAAAGGAAAAAGTGATCGGAACCCAGGCTAGAGAAAGATGAACAGGTTCACGAAAGGTCGGCAAGGAAAAAAGCCTTTGTGGCCATCGACAATAAAGGGGTATTTAGTATCGTATAATTCTCTTTTATTTGCCTTGCAAACAAATTGCGAGCCTGCAATGAAAACTTTAATGACCCCCATGTCAGTCTGTGTTCAATTAATTGATCTTAATTTTGGGGGCCTGTCTTGCAAAGTTTGATCCCTTATAATATACGAAATTTGTTATATGCTTGTCTCTGGAAAGCTTTCTTTTCCAGCTTATGGCGAGACCCGAAAAGTCGCAGGGTTTTCAGTTCAAATTCTGGTTTTTAGGAAACTCTTTCTGGAAACTGATTAAAGTCAACTGATTATTAATTATTGATGTGGGAAAGCAGGCAAGTTAGAAGACACCATAGAAACGGATTGGTGGGTTTCCATTTCCGAACTGAAAACTGCGTCACACACTCAGGGTTTTCCTTGGGCTTTCTCATTCGGCGACATTTAAACCCCTTCAAATGAATGAAAGAATGGAAAAAAAAATGTTAGTATTTTTGAAAAATTGGGGTATCCAAATTCAAACAAACAGAGGACAGGGAAAGCTCTGGGCACCGCACAAAACAAAAGATACTCATCTCGTCATTGCTTCCAAGCTTTATTTTTGGAGTAAATTAATTCTTACCATACAATAACAATTTTTAACAACTCTAAGGAAGAAGCCACATGAAAACATTGTGGGAAAAGAAGACGATGCTGGTAACCAGCATTTTCTCCTTTTCCCCAATGTTTTGTATTCTATCAAAGAAAAAATGCATCAATTTAACCACATTGAAATTGTTGTCTGCAAGTGCTCGCAATTCGGGTGGGTCTACATTTTTGTCGTTTGGTAAAGACTTAAACCAACGTAAATAATCCTTGTACAAATTCTCGGCCAGGTTCATTGACAAAAATATTTTACTTACGTTCATTAAGACCTTTTTTTTTTCGGTGTAGCTGAATGTGCAGGTTTTTGACCTACTTTATGGTACTGATAAAAAATGAATAAATAGAAATTTATGATTGGACAAAAATGTAGACATGTTTATTTTAGGACCCCCTTGCCTATTTGCTGGAAAATTTACGCCGTCTATCTTTTTTTAAAGATATTTCTTGTTTACTTTGAAAACTGGAGAGAATAAATTTTGGACCCATAAAATGGAAATCAAATAGGAAAACTCGAAAGGGAAAAAAATAAACGTTCGTCTTTGCTGTGTGAAAAGTCATGTCCTTTTAAATAGCAGTGGTGATATCACCCGAACTGGTCAAAATCTGACCACGCACAATGCACAACACCTGGTCAAGCTGCTTTAAGAACCGGTCAATTTTGATGCGACAGTATCGCGGATTAAAATCTGAAACATGGAGGTTATCTGATGGTCATTTTGTGGACATCACGGTGATCCTTTTCCCTCATTGGGAGAAAAAAAAGGTTGACACTTTTTTCCCACTTTACCTCGAATACAAGGATGTGAGAGTAGATGTCAGATGACTTTTCACAGGAAAATTTTGACCAGAAGCTCTCGTGGTTTTATGACCTTGGGGAGTAATGCTTTTGCAAACATCTTTGTGAAAAGGAGAAAATGCTGGTATCCAGCATTTTCTCCTTTTCCCAAAATGTTTACACTTTCAAAGACAAATCCCATAATTTCAGCCATATTTAAGTTTGTCATCTGTAAGATCTTTCAATACGGACGAGTCTAGAATATTGTTGACCGGTGAAGAGTTGACTCTTAAGCTGCCAAGCGTGACTCACAGACCTTTTGCGGACAGTGTAGATCAATATCAGACTGCACAAAACGTGCAGTCTGATCTTGGATCTACACTGTCCGATAAGGAGATATTTTTTCTCCAAAACATAAGTTTGAAATAGCATTATTTGGGTTTTACTATCGGTTTGAAAGTTTCATTTTAACTTATCTGGTAGGACAAAGGTTAAGAAGCGCCTGACTACAGAAAAATACTTTTTGGGAATATATACATGTATTTGGTGATTGCTTATAATTGTATGGTGTTTAACGTCATGTTCAGCATTATTGCAGCTACGTCGCGGCGGTCCGTGCACCTAGAGTCCATGCTTTCCTAGAGTTTACCAGTATCAGTACTTTGCACAAAATTTTTATCAAGCCACCGGCTGCTTTCCCACTTAACCATCGTCGAAACAGTGATCAGCGGTGAGAGAGGAATGAATCCTGTCACAATGACTAGCATCACCCCTCGAACAGAAATACCAGCGACCATCTGTTCTCAAGTTCTATACGCTACCGACTGCTGTATTTACTGATAGGACAGGAAAGATGATATTTACGCTTTTCGAATTTTTAAACTTCTCTTAACCCTTAACCGAACAATCCCGAGTTTTAACGACCCTCTAGAAGAAGCCCTTTGAAAACATTGTGGGAAAAGAAAATGCTGGTAATTAGCATTTTCTCCTTTTCCCACAATGTTTTCTACCCTTTCAAAAACAAATGTCATGTTTTAAGTAGCATTTTATTTGTCGTCTGCAAATGCTTTCAATTTGGACCAGTCTAAAATTTTGTCGTTTGGTAAAGAGTTAAACCAAGTACGACTTATTTCTCAATTTTCAATCGTTGACTGATGATTATTCGCTGAATATGTGCTTGAAAAATCCGCTGAAAATATGATCGGAGGGAAAATGAAGAGTTTTTGAACATCTTAAAATAAAATACCAGACAGAACATAATCTTTTCGTATTATTTTACGATATTCCACTGAATTGCTGGCCTTCTAATAGAACAATCGGCCTTTAATCCGATTTTGTTCCATAAAATTTCGATGCAGCATTTTACGACGGACCCCTCGTGGATTAATATCCCTCATAATTCCAGTTCAAGAGCTTCCGGTACTATATTTCGGGAAACATTTTACAGTTGTTATGAGCCTTTGAATACTAATCCATTTGGGTTTGTTTTTCCCTCATTCTATTGCCGGGGCTGGTAGCTCGGTCGGTAACGGACAGGGCTCGAAACCAGGAGGAACCCTCAGCTCGGCCAGTTTCTTTCATAGAATTGATGTTAGACATTCCAACAGGAGACATTCCTCTTTCACAACCAGAAAAACCACTAATTTGAGTCCGCGGTCGTTTGTATGCGGAAAATTTACCAGTAGCAGCAAGTAACGACATAGGTCAGCCTGCGCGGAGTGCGCAGGCTGACATATATGATACTTTTTGCAGATGTATTAAACCCTTTATTCTAAAACATGACCCATTCAAAAAAGTAAAAATAATTTGACATAAGGAACAAAATTATTCTATATAGGCATATTTTCCATTTGCCATTGTGTTTTTCAAAACTGGTTTAGTACAAGACCTACAAATGACCTCCAGAAGAAGTTATGAGTTGAAGATAGGAATGCAGATATCTGATTATTGATAAATTCCTGATTAGATCTTATGAACGATATTAGTAATCAATTCATTTTTTAAAAGTCTGACTTCGGTTTGAATCAATTCATTGCGCTATATTTTATTGCTTATTGTTTGAAGGTATTTCTTTTTATGCAAAATATGCGTTTATCAAAAAGTTCGTTATTCAATAATCATTATCTTTTGAACTGTCAATAAATTCAACGAAAACTTACAGCCGATAGAATACAATCTATCACCAAAAGTTATTTTTGACGAAAAAAGACTCGCTATATGCGGCAGTGGTTATCCAAGATTAGTCTGTACGTTCTATGCAGTCTATTCAATGACTACAATGTTTGCAAGAACGCCTTGATTTACGCTTTTAAGCTTAAGTGTTAACTCTTTACCACACAAACATGAGATTCACCGACCCCGAAAGAGAAGGCTTTTGAAAACATTGTGGGAAAAGGAGAAAATGCTGGAAACCAGCATTTTCTCCTTTTTCCACAATGTTTTCAGTCCTATTAAAACCAGAAATTATCAGTAAAGCCACATTTTTTGTCGTCTGCAAATGCTTTCAATTTGGCCGAGTACAAAATTATGTCGTTTGGTAAAGAGTTTAGTTATACTGACCTTGCATGAATATCTTTCTCGATGGCCTCAGTGGCAACTTAAGGACCCAGTAGCTGCCAAATGTAAACAATTCGGGGGTCAAAATGCAGTAAAATTTTAATTCATACCATTTAGAAATGTAGATATTATTATGAACCCGACAGTGTGCTGCAGGTGCGATCTGTCAAAGTTTCAGCCGCCGGCAGAAAGACGTATTGTAAAACTAGAACAAAAGCTGCCAACTCTTGTTCAAGTTTTACAATACATTTGAGCCATGCTCTGTGAAAAGGGGGCTTAATGCATCTCCGAAAAGTATCAACCCAGGTCAGCCTGCGCAGTCCAAAGACCAGTCAACCTCATGGTTAAGTCGGTTGTTTAAAAAAGTGGCTATTATGGATCCATAATTATGTGATGGCTTGATTAGTACAATTCACCACGGAGATGCATTTAGCCCCCTTTTGCATGCCTCATTTTTTTTCTACCAGCGTCAGAACTTTGACGGATTGCGCTGTTTTAAATTATCAGATCATAAAAAATATCCATACTTTAAAATGGTATGAATTTAATTTGTCTGCATTTTGATCCACGAACTGTTTACATTGGACAGCCATTGGGCCTTTAACTCTTTACCACACAATCCCGACTTTTAACGACCCTGTAAAAGAAGTCTTTTGAAATCATTGTGGGAAAAGGAGAAAATGCTGGTAACCAGCATTTTCTCCTTTTCCCACAATGTTTTCTACCCTTCCAAAAACAAATTTCAATTTTTCAATCACATTTATTTTGCCGTCTGCAAATGCTTTCAATTTGAACCAGTCGAAAATTTTGTCGTTTGGTAAAGAGTTAAAGGCGTTAGATTTGTAATCAGGGAATGTGAGTTCACTCCCTGTTTCGATACACGTCATCTTGCAGCGTAATTCTCCCAGAGCCTCACGCATTTCAATGGCCCGATCGCATAACAAAAGTTTAGGGTTAACCTTGAGGCTAAACGCAGGCTTTACGTTTTATGCGCGTGTACTATTCAAGTGCTTTGACGATACTGAGAAGGAGGCATTATGGCACTTGAAACCTTAGTGAAATTTGCCAAAAGAAACTACGTTCTGAAAGTCACTTTGACATTGGTTTACCTTCCATCGTGTGTGTCTAGATCTGAATGTACCCTTCACTGTTAATTAGAGTGGACAAGTTAATTAGTTAGTTGGGCCACTAACCAGAAAAACACGGAGATAATAATTACGATGAAACACTGTATGTAATTGTCATAATACACTAGGTTACGCAGATTATCTGATCCGGAATGGCTATGACTAGGTGTATACGATCCATGCTCTGGGAAAAGGAGGTTTAATGCATCTGCTAAAAATTATCGACCCAGGTCAGCCTGCGCCGTCCGCGCAGGCTGACCTGGGTCGATACTTTTTGCTATTCGTAAATTTTCTGCATGTCAAAGGACCAGTCTACCTCATCATTAACTCAGCTGTTAAACCAATGGATTTTTTGGATCTATAATTACCTGATGACTTGCCAGTCTGGTACCCTGCCGTACTTCAAGAGTACGTCAGGCAAAGCGCAATAATGGCGGCTCCGTTGGTAATATGCAGAGGTAACGGGATATTGTTATTTCACTTGATCAAATTGGATCATAGGCTAACTTCTAAACAGATCGATTGCAATAAAGTAATGGCAGATAGTTTTTTTTAACTGTCATTTTTATTTAGCGAGAAAAACTACATATCAGAAATGCTTTAAGTATCCGAAATGTCAATGGACCTGTATATTGTCCGAAAACAGGGCTACTTTTAAAATGATTCATAGTCAAATCTGTATTTAAACCATACCCTAAGGCTAACAGCACGTTTTAAATTCGGTTATGTATATTTTGTACAAAAATGATTTTATTTTATTCAATGATCAAACTGGATCAGATGAATTTTGGAAAAACAGGATAGCATGAAGGGCTACGTTTGAGGACGCCATGGAAGCCGCCATTATTGCGCTTTGCCTGACCTGATAACGTAGCGGTAGGGGCAGGTAATCCAGACTAATGACTTGCTTGGTTGTATACATCTCAACGACGCATTAAATCACCTTTTCAAAGAGCATGGCTCGTATTTGTATTGTACATTCCTTCGCTGCTAGTTCACATTAATTCTTCACCAAACGAAAATTAGACTTGTTAAAATTCAAAGTATTTACTGACGTCAGATTAGGTTTGGTAGTTCACATAATGAGATTTGTCTTTAAAGGGTAGAAAATATTGTAGAAAAATGATAGAATACCAGACCCCTTCCAAGGGATCATTTAAGTTCGGGGGTAACTCATTTTTTTTTTTGCAAAATTCACGCTAACTTCAAATATGATTCATCATTGAGTTTAAGTAAGGCGACAGGTGGCAAACTATTAGTACATGAGAATTAAGAAAGCGTGAAAAAAAAAAAATCACTGATATTTTCTTAATGGGCTACGTGACCTTTTAAGGCAAATGTGGAATTGCCGCTTGAGTTTCACAGGAGACTATAGGGTATGTCACGTAGTCAGTAACACGCGTCGGTTAACGTGGATGAGTATTCAAATCAGTAAGATGACGTCACATCTTATCTCATAAAAACAGAGTTACCGATTCCAGAACTGCCGCTTTTCTGAGACACTATATACAAGAGAAACCTTGATATTGCAATCGTTTTGGTCTTATTTCAGGATTGAAAGAGTCCGTCGGGTTTATTCGGCACTTAACAGGCTTAACAGTGGTTGGATCCACATGCACAATCTACGTATGTAAATCCAGTATATCATTTCGGAGAAGAAACAACCTTAATTGTGAATAATGTACTCAGGAAAGCAAATAAATGGAGCGGTCGATCGTGCTCATAAATAAAACTCTCGTTTAATTATTTACATCTGTTTACATGATCTTAAGTTTTACCATGAAAGTTCGCATATTTCACTGTCTAACTACAGCCAAGTGCTTGGTATAACCAAGTTCTTTTTCATCTTATTTTGTGTCACGTTCCTCTGCAAGCAGAAGAAATTTTACTGCTGCTTAATTACGAAACAAAGAAACAGTTACTTATTTTCCTACGCATACCTGTCTGTCTGACCTCTCACCATCATAGCTGTCTGTCTGTCGTACGTTTGTCTGTCCGCTCTGCTTCCGTCTATCCGTCCCTTCTCTCTCTCTCTCTCTCTCTCTCTCACACTTTTAGACAGCGTTATGCCTGCTATTATTCTGCCCATGACGTTTTTCAACTTCCAAATCTCCCACGCCATTTCACATTCTCTCGGTATTTTTTTCTGCCTATGTCTGTGTCAACCCCCCCCCCCCTTCTCCCTCTTTGTCCGTCCGTCTGCCTGTCTGTCTCTCCGGCCTCCTACCAGTTCAATATGCCTGTTTTTGTCTCGTGTAACTCTGCATCTTGGTCGGTCTCAAAGACTTATGTTATGTACTTTTAAACTTTTCCGATATTTATATGACTAATTTTCATGAAAACAAAATCTTATCTCTTGTATTTCTTCTTTCAAAAAAAAAAAACCAACACAAAATGAGTACATTTGCGTGTCTTACACTCTATACAAGACGACAAAACTTTACAGGTATCCAGATTGAAAGCATTTGCAGACGACAATGTAAATATGGCTCATCTGATGGATACTGATCCTGAAAGGGGTAGAAAACATTCTGGGAAAAGAAGAAAATGCTGGTTACCAGCATTTTCTTCTTTTCCCACAATGTTTTCGCAAGTTTTTGTCCTCCGGAATACGGAATTGTTCGGTGAAGGGTGTAAGATTACTATGTAAATACACCTGTGACATTGTGGGTAAGTGCACTCTTTTAATACTCTTTACTAGACCAAACATTTGAGTCATGCTCCGTGAAAAGGGGTTTGGTGTATTGGCAAAAAATATCGATTCATGTCAGGCTTCGCAGTCCGCGCAGGCTGACATGGTCAATATTTTTTGCAAAAAAAGTATCGACCCATGTCAGCCTGCGCAATCCGCGCAGGCTGACATGGGTCAATATTTTTTGCAATTGTTCAATTTTCTGCATGTCGAAAGACCATACCAACCTCCTGACTAGGTCTGTTGTTAGAATAGTTTTTATGGATCGATAATTATGGGAAGACTAGCTTGGTATAACGTATCACAGAGATACATTAAACCCCCTTTTACCTGAGCATGGCTTGTTTACAAGTATCACAAAGAACGAAAATTTGGGGGGAAGACAAAATTTGATTTTTCTACAGTATGGAAAAAAATTGTGTGAAAAGGAGCAATTTGTTGTGACAAGCAGATGCTTCTTTCCCCACATTTTTTTTCCAAAGTTATAATTTGCAATTGCTTAAAAAATGCTCGCATATTGTACATTGATCGGTTAACTCTGATGGCTGTAGAAACGTTTTTAGAACTTTTTTTTGGAAAGCAGATAACGGAAGTTTTGCAATTTATGCACAATATTGACTAATTACGCTGCTCAATGTTTTCTAATCTGATTCGTCCCTGATGAAATACGACCACATTAACGAACCTAACGGGACTGAAATACTAGATCAACTTGTCAATTGCTCTGATCTTTGATAAATTCCTCCTAAACGCCGTGGGTGGCAAAGTGGAATTAATCCCCCCCCCCCCCCCCCCATTTTTCTCTACTTTTTGTTGAAATTTATCTCTTTTTTTTTTGTCGTCGAGATAAACTCGACATTGGGAGCGAGGAGGGCAATGCATTATATCTGAGCCCATGCTCTGGCAAGACGGGGCTTAATGCATCTCCATGAGGCATGGCACCAAGCAAGTCATCACATGATCATGGATCCATAAAGTTTATTTTGTCATAACCGACCGTGAACCATTTGTTAACGTAGCCCTTGGACTAACAAAGAATTGACCAAAAAGCAAAAAGTGTCGGCCCATGTCAGCCTGCGTGGACTGCACAGGCTAAACTGGGTCGATACTCTTTGCAAATGCATTTAGCCCCTTTTCACAGAGCATGGCTCATTTCTATCAATACAAGTTTGTCTTCGAGCTACTTTCAGAGTAATTGATCCGCATTAATCAATGAAACTGATAATAAGTATACACTGTATACTACTTCTGCTACTACTACTATTACTACTACTACTACTTACTGCTTCTTCTACTACTACTACTTCTATTTATTATTATTATTATTATTATGCAATGATAAAACTTTTATTGTATGCATGGTATAGGAAGACAGTTTGTGAGCTTGCACCATGCCACCCTGAACCTAAACTCGACTTCTGCAATATCGCATGCCCAGATCTATTTCATTTCATTGAAAACCGAGATGAATTTACCAACTGACCCGCCACTACACCTCACCCTTAGCAAGTGCGGTACAACTTTACTTGATTTTACAAATAGCGTGGATCAAAGATCAGAATTCAAAGAACGTGCAATCTGATCTTTGATCTGAATTTTTCGATATCTTCTCGAGATATTCTAACCCGAAGAGCAAAGAAGATGCATGATATTGGGATTTTTATCACGACTGAACTGAAAATGCCCAGTGTATTTATTTTGCGTTCCAATGCATGTTACATGACAATCTGCAGTCAACATCTTCCGTACTGCGTCACATCACTTTGATGATATTGTGGCAAAAAGAGTAACTAACGCAAAGAAATGCTGATTGTGAGCAATTTCACCATGAGTATTTCTTGAATTTGGACTTATCCATACTTTTCAAGATTTTTTTTCAAAGTATACTGCTAGAGATTTAGTTCAAGAGCTAACAAGTCATTCTTACGCGGTTTACCAGCCAGGAACATGTGGGTCAACCCACACCGTAATACAGACGAGAGAGGGTGATCTCAGGAACAAAAAGGTCAACCCTCAGATAACAGATTTCAGTGATTAAGTACAACAAATGAGTTTACGAACGCAATTTGATGATAGATTGGTCATGAAAAGAGATTGCGCATTTTACCCTATCACCGCCAAAATTGAATGTTTTTCAAGGGGGGAAAAATAGAGCCATGCCATGTTAAAAGGGGGTTTAATGCATCTCCGCGGTGCATTATACCAAACGAATCATAACATAATTATGGATTCATAAAAACCATTTTGTCTAACAAACGACTGAATCATGAGGTTAGAATGGTCCCTTGGACATGCGGAAAATGTGCTGGTGCATCAAGCCCCTTTTTCACAGAGCATGGCTCAAGTACAATTTTACTGCCTTTGAAGAGACATTTTTCAGTCATAATTTAACTGTAACAATGCTATATACTAGTTAATTACATAGGTACTCCAAACCTTTGGCAAACACAAAAATTGCATTTAAAGCTTCTTTTTGCCAGAGAAAGTCGCGTTCTGTGCAGCCTGATGTTGATCTACATTGCCTGCAAGACCACGTGGAATCGCGCTTAGCAGTCTTGTTCTTACATTGAAGAGTTGACTTAACCTTAGACTGCTAAGCGCGACTGAAGAAGCTTTTTATGGACTGTGCAGATCAAAATTAAATTGCACAGAACGTGCATTCTGATCTTCGATCTACAGTGTTCGATATGAAGATATTTTCCCCCAAATAATTAAGTTTAAAGTAGAAATATTTGTTTTTTTTTTTCCTTCTTTGCTATCGGAGGAAAAGTTTCGTTTAACTTTTTTAGCAGGTTAAGGAATAATACATGCAGATCCAAGACAAGTCTGCCTGTTCTATGCAGTCTGCTCCTCATCTACACTGTAGGCAAAATCATCTTGTATTGGCTGTGGTGGTAAACGGGATAACCTTTTAATGAGCCATGCTCTGTGAAAAGGGGGCTTAATGCATCCGCAAAAAGTATCGACCCAGGTCAGCCTACGCAGTCCGCGCAGGCTGACCTGGACCGAAACTTTTTCCTCTTGGTCAATTTCATGCATGTTACAGTACCAGTCTACCTCATGGTTTACATTGGTTGTTAGACAAAATGCATTTTATGGATCTATAATTGTGTGGTAACTTGCTTGGTATCATGGATCACGGAGATACATTAGGCTCCCTTTTGCCAGAGCGTGGCTCATTTCTTTTTTTTTTCTTTCCGACGCCGAGATGAGTGGATTTGACATATTTTAAAGGCCGGGAATACAATTTCATTGAAAATAGAAAGCAGCTGGTGGATTGGGAAGAATATTGGGCGAAGTACTGGTAAATGAAAACTACAGGAAAGCAGGGATAGTAACGCCGTTTGAACTTTTTTGAAAAGAATGTTTTGAGGAATCGCATCTTGAAATATCGATGAAATCTATGTAATGCATTTTTTGAGCTTTCACCGTGATTATATATGTGAAAGTAATAGGACTGATTTACTGTGAAAAGCAGCGTAAAATAAAGTTCAAACTTGCAAATGAGCCATGCTCTGGCAAAAGGGGGTTTGATATATCCCCGTGAACCAAGCAAGACATCACATAATAATGGATCCATAAAATCCAACTTGTCTAACAACCGACAAAATCATGGGGTAAACTGGTCCTTTGACATGCAGGGAAGTGACTAAAGCAAAAAGTTTCGACCCAGGTCAACCTGCGCGGACTGCGCAGGTTGACCTGGGTCGATATTTTTTGCAGATGCATTTAGCCCCCATCCCTTCACCCCACCCCTGCCGTTATTACAGAGCAGGGCCCAGACATGAAGCAGGTGCACAAAGTCTCTGTTTTTACAGTAGACGGGTGATCTATGACATATCACAGAAATAGATAAATATCGATTCTGGATCATCCAGCCTGTTTTCATAGACATGGCTTATCGGTCGATATCTCTCGTGGTTATCACGTCTGCTGTGCAATGTGCTTCTTCTCGAATTAGGCAATTTTCCTCATAGGAAACACGCAGAGGATATAGCAATTGTTTCTAATTCACATGTAAACTTTCTTCTTATGTGTCTGTTTTCACACGTCTTTTAAACTGTCGAATTTTTTAGAATTCCAAAGTCGTCATAAACACAGATTGTTTAAGTTGTCACCAGTTTTAACTTTCTTACTACGAGAGAAGGGGAGATTTTTTATCACGCCTGACTTGGCAATAAACACAACCGTTTTTGACAGCTGTTTGTGTCGAAGCCAGACTTGGCTGGTAAGTAACAGATAGGTCACTTGGTGCAATCAATGACTCCAGTTTTCAGTGGATGAGTTTCTTCAGAAATTATTATCCTTACAAATATCCAGAGGAGATTGTGCCTTCGAATTAACCCATAGCCTGCGAAATGAATTAACCCTTAGGCTGCTTAGCGCGACTCTATGACCATTTTCGGACAGTGTAGATCAAGATTAGACTGCACAGAACGTGCAGTCTAATCTTGGATCTACACTGTCCGATAAGGAGATATCTTTCCCAAAAAGATGTTTTTTGAAATAGAAAAAAAAATCGGTATTTAATGTCGGCTTGAAAAGTTTCATTTCACTTAATTGGCAGGATGGGGGTTAAAAAGAAAAACCTTTACAGTCAATAGAAATAACCCAAATATTGCTATTTCAAAGTTATTTGTTGGAGGAAAAATACCTCCTTATCGGACAGTGTAGATCAAAGATCAGACTGCACGTTCTGCGCAGTCTGATCTTGATCTATATTGTCCACAAACGATCCTCGAGTTGCGTTTAACAGCCTACTAAAGCGCGTTAAAGTAAAGTTTAGAAAGACATTATGCAAAAACGATCTTTAGTATTAGATTGTATCAATAGGAAGCTGACAGCCTTGTATGAGATTGTTCTTCTTCCCGAAATATTTTCTACAATTGCTCGAAATGAGCAGTTTCTGCTGTAGCTACAGTTCTTTCACATGTACTCATGTTTAAATCTATCATTCGTGTTCCGTATCCCTATTACATTGTTGTACTTTCTTAGTCGTATATATTTTCTAAACTTTTCTTTTTTAAAAAGTTACCAGCATTTTCTCCTTTTCCCACAATGTTTTTAAAAGCATTCTTCCTCACACAAACGTTAACTACGTACCAATTTCTCATAGAACAAAATAAAAAGTGAAATACAATCAGATTAGAGATTTGTGTTATCTGTGTTATATATTGACCATTGCTATTATTCTGGACCATCGAGATAATTTCATTAGGCACGAAAGCATAATAATGGATTAACTGTTTGGCCCGTTTTCATTCCCAAGCATTTCGGTATTAGTCAAGGAGAATGGCTTGCGGTCAATTTGTTTGCTTTTGTTATTGCGTTTTGTGGTATGGTTTCATTGAAAAAAGTCGTCGAATTAAACGAGATATTGAACCGTCTAAAGTTTATTCTTAAAAGTCAACAGCGGTGTCGTGCGTATCACCTTTCCGTTTTGTGCAAGATAATTTGACATTTTCTCATTTTCTTGGCACGTACCTTGCTGATTGAACACCAGAACATTTTCACTGCAGATGAATCTCTGAGGTGCGCAACATCTAAAGTATTGTGAGAGAAGGATAAACGAGAAATGTTCGTTGTTAAATCAGAGTGCTCAGCATGTGAAATTTCATTTTTGATATGCACTGCCCAATATTTTGAGATCCCCGTTTGATGAGACATTTCTGTCTTGGTCAATTCTTTACCAAACGACAAAATTTCAGACTTGTCCAAATTAAAAGCATTTGCAGGCGGCAATATAAATGTGGCTTTAATGATTGTATTGGCCTTTGAAATAATAGAAAACATTGTATGAAAAGCAGAAAATGCTGGTCACCAGCATTTTCTCCTTTTCATGCAACGTTTTGAAAAAAGCTTTTTCCAAAGGGTCGTAAAATTCGGGATCGTACGGTAAAGGATTACTCAGATGACTACCGCTTGAATTTTGAAGTCGATATTGAGATTGTGGATGGTCTATGACGTCGCTGGTCTTCATCTACACTGTTCAATACTCAATCGATCGTCAGATTGCATAATCATCTGATATCAGTGGCTTCAGCCAAAAGCCGATAGTAAAAACCAGAATATTGCTATTTCAAACTGAGTTTTTGGAGAAAAAAATCCTCATACCGGACAGTGTAGATCCAAGATCAGACTGCACCCTCTGTGCAGTCTGATCTTGATTTACGCTGTCTGCAAAAGGTCAGTGAGTCGTTCTTAGCAGCCTTGGTGTTAAGAATACAGGCTAATTCATGTACAGCGTGTTAACACTTTACCAAAAAAAGTTTTAACGATCTTGTTGAAGAAAACTTTCGAAAACATCGTGAGAAAACGAGGAATTGCTGGTAACCAGCACTTTCTCCATTTTCCAACAATGTTTTCTATCCTTTTCGAGGCAAGTTCCATTATTTAAGCCAAAATTAATCTTTTTTCTACAAATTTTTAACGTGAAAAAATCTAGAATTTTTTCGTCAGGTAAAGAGTTAACCAATTTGAAAAGGAGAAAATATCTTTCTAGACTCATTTGAAATAGCATCTTTCATCAATATAGTTCCTTTTTTCACAATGTTTCCAACTTTGTCTACTATAGGGACGCAAAAAGTCTTTTTATCATAGTTATGTGTTTACATCTTTACCACACAGCACAATTTTGAATTTGTCCAAATTCGGGCCCGGCTAGGTAGCTCAGTGGCTAGCGTATCTGACTCATGACCTGGTGGTTGCAGGTTCGATACCTGGTTTCGGCAAACTTTCTTTCCGGCGACATTTCGCCTCTCAGCTCTTATGTGAGAAAGTAGTCAGTGGCTTGGAAAGAAAGTTGTGTCAGTACTGGTGTGAGAAAGCCAGGAAACACAGGCGTAGGTGCACTGGCCACCGTGATATGACCTAAGCTTTTAAAACGGCGTTAAACTGCAATACAAACAAACAAATCAAATCCAAAGCAGTTTCAGACGACAAAGCAAATATCGTTCAAATTGTGCACTTTGTCTCTGGAGGAATAGAAAACATTGTGGGAAAAGGAGAAAATGCTGGTTACCAGCATTTTCTCCTTTTCCCACAATGTTTTCAAAATCCGTTTTTCCATAAGGTCGTCAAAATTCGAGACTGCGTGGTAACTATTTAAACTGTTGGTTACCAGCATTTTGTCCTTTTCCCAAAACGTTTTCAAATCCTTTTTCCGTAAGGTATTCAAAACTCGAGATTGCGGGGTAACTGGTTGAACAACTGGATACCAGCATTTTCTCCTTTCCCCACAATGTTTTCGAAATTCTTTGTATTTAATGTGTTCAAAACTAGAGATTGCGTGGTAACTGGTTAAACTGTCAGCATTTTCTCCTTTCCCCACAATGTTTTCAAAATTCTTCTTCCTTAACCCTTTCCCAAATAAGCCCTGGTTTTCACGTGTCTGCAGTACAAGTCTTTTGAAAACACTGTGGGAAAAGGAGAAATTGCTCGTAACGAGCAATTTCTCCTTTTCCCACAGTGTTTTCTACCCTTTTTGATAACTTTCTGCCATTTTCATCAAATTTAAAATTGTCGTCTGCAAACTCTTTCAATTTGGACCAGTCCAAAATTTGTCGTTTGGGAAAGGGTTAAGGTCAAAACTCAGAATTGTGCGCTAAATGGTTTAACTGTAAAAGGGATTGAACATAATACGTAATCGTGCAGAAACTAATTTAATTTAGATTAGCGGGGTATGGCGGACTGATTCTAGCATGATAGCCACCCTTTACGCCTTTGTAAAGAGTAAATCGCTTAGAAAATCTGAGGTGTCTAAGTCGACCTATTGTTGTCTTACTTTGTGTGAAAAGATGACTTTCAGCGCCAAATTTCTAAATTCGACCTCTTTCGACAGCTAAAAATTCATTCCACTGACATTCAGACTGATCCATATCTTACAGGCTTGGCTAAACAAGCGGACGACATAGATCAATGATCAGGCTGCACGTTCTGTGCAGCCTGATCTTGATCTATGCCGTCCGCAAAAAACCCCAGTTTTCGCCTGTGGCGCTGAAAGGGTTAAAGGTTTTATGAAAAATTTTATGCTTGAACTGGGAATTCAAACATTTTAATTTAGTTATGCGGCGCTCTGGGAAAATGGGGGCTAAATGCAGCCTCGCAATACGTTATATCAAGCAAGTCGCCACATAATATGGATGGAGTTTGTCTAAAAACCGGCTCAGTTATGATTTAGAATAATTCCCCGAGATGCAGAAAGTTGAACAATCTATTTATCAATAGCTAATTTATCAACAGCAATAAGTTTCGATTCATGTCAGCCAGCGCGGACCTCTGTTCATTATAGTGTTTGAAAGGCTCAAAGATTATTTCTGTACATGTACATAAAATGATCATGTTGTATTTAAAATGATTTGGTAGAGTTTTAGTTTTGTTACTGCGAAGATTGAGAATTCCATGTTCCTTGGACTATGTTAAAAAAAGTCCGTACCAAGTCTTACTTCCACTGCATTGGTAATGCTTTGGCTGCGAGAAGAAAACCATCACTGAACCAAGCCATTGATCGAAAGCAGCGAGAAGCAGACGGACTTATTGATGTATCATTACAGATACATGTATGTGGTTGTGGTTTTATGCGATGTGCCAAATGTCGAGGTTATTTGCTTGGATTTTCAAAATAAAGCATGTAGGCTTCGCAACAGTGAGGATAGTTTGAGTTTTAACTTTCTAGAAGTCGATCAAGTTAGTCGAGCCTGGCTAGAGACCCTCTTTGTTATTGTTGAAAGAAAGCTTACTAAATAACGAAGATGAAACATGTGTGCGGTTTGTCGCCTCATGGAAACCACTGGAAGTTATTTAAATCTTAGGTTAATAAGCCCGACTCACTGACCTTTTGCGGACAATGTAGATCCAAGATCAGACTGCACAGAACGTGCAGTCTGATCTTGGATCTACAATGTCCGATAAGGAGATATTTTCCCCCAAAAATAAGTTTGAAAAACATTTATCGGGTTTTTACTATCGGCTTGAAAGTTGTATTTAACTTATTTAGCAGGATAGGGGTTAAACTTTAATCTGCTAATTAGGTAAAATGAAACTTTCAAGCCGATAGTACCCCCCACCGAATATTGCTTTTTCAAAGGGTTTTTTTTTGGGGGGGGGGGGGGTATCTCCTTATGTAGATCCAAGATCAGACTGCACGTTCTATGTAGTGTGATCTTGATCTACACTGTCCGCAAAAGGTCCTCGAGTCGGGCATAGCAGCCTGGGGGTTAACTGAAATCTATAGAGATTTTATGGGCCTTTTTCTTCATTTTGAAAAAGTGTTTACGTCAATAGGTCGTTGCTCCATAGAACAGAGTCCTTAAGAATGAAATATGAAGTTAAGATAACATTGAAAAAATCTTGGCAGCTAGAATATCCTCTACGATGTGTTACAAAGTTTGTCAGTTTTGTATGTTTTCGTCTGGTCGGACAAGATTGATAAATTGAATTGATAAAACAGACTTAAGATAATGGATGAAAAAAATGCCAAATTGATTTTGACATTTACACCCTCTGTTGAACTATCAGGTAAAAATATGTTTTTCCTTATTTTGCGAGTGACCAGTAAGATTTCAAAATTCCTTCGATTGTGGAAGCTTCGATGACACAGCACTATTAAGAGCCAAGTGCCGAGAACTGGGCGTGTTTTCATTCTCCAAAAATAGTAAAGTGGATGCAGATGAGGTCACTTGAAGATTTTCAAGTTGCAAGCGTACTATTGCTTTAATTCATAATTTAGGGTATTTGGGGCTCCCATTGGAAATATATAGAACCTGGTTGTACAACGAATTTTGTCAATTCTTTACCAAACGACAAAATTTTAGACTAGTCCATATTCAAAGCATTTGCAGAAGACAAAATAAATGTGACTCAAAAGTTGAAATTTGTTTTGGGAAGGAGAGAAAACATTGTGGAAGAAAAGGAGAAAATGCTGTCAGCATTTTCTTCTTTTTCCCACAGTGTTTTCAAAAGACCTTTCTCTTGTAAGAGTCGTTGAAACTCGCGATTGTGTGGTAAAGGGTTAACCCTTTACCGCACAATGCCGCCTTTTGACGCCGCTGGGAAAGAAGCCTTTTGAAAACATTGTGGGAAAAGGAGAAAATGCTGGTAACCAGCATTTTCTCCTTTTCCCACAATGTTTTCTACCCTATCAAACAAAAATTGCACCATTTCAGCCACAGTGAAATTGTCGTCTGCAAATGCTTTCAATTTGGACAGGTCTAAAATTTTGTCGTCCGGTAAAGGGTTAAATTCCATGCTCAAGAGCATTCCAACAAAACCTGGTACGTCAGCGAGCATTCAAAAATAATTTCTTGGTTACAACCTCTAAATCACGTCATACTGAAACGGAAACAGTAACCAGTGCATGTCGATGGATATGATCATTATGAATAGTCGAGCAGCGCTCTTGCAAAAGGGGGTTTAATGCTTCTTCGTAATACATTATATAAAGCGAATCGCCGTATGATATGGATTCAGTTTGTTTGAAAAGAAACTCATTCCTGAAGTAGAACGGTTCTGTTACATCCAGAGAATTAACCATTTGCAAACAGTTTCGACTAAGGTTAAACTGGGCTGTCCTGATCAATACTTTTTGAAGATGCATTACACGACCATTTCACAGAGCATGGCATATGAGATATGCTCTGTGATTAGGAGCTTAATGCATCTGCAAAAAGTATCGACCCATGTCAGCCTGCGCAGGCTGACATGGGCCAATACGTTTGCTATCCTTAAATTTCCTGCATTTCAAAGGATCAGTCTAACCCCAGATTCAGTCGGTAGTTTGACAAAATGTATTTCATGGATCCAAAATTTTATGTGATAACTTGCTTCGTATAATGCACCACGGAGATGCATTAAGCTCCCATTTTGCCAGAGCAAGGCACATATATAGTTCAACTCTGTGGTTAAGCTGTAGTGTGATGTTGCACTCGTTAGGAATATGTCCGGCCGCAACAATATAAATGAATACATAGGTAGAATAACGCATTTACGAGTAGAGCAATAAGAACCTTGCACCTCTGGAACTCCGCTAGTATGAACCCCACCCCCTACCCCATTGTTTTCAAGATCTACAAATCTGGCCACAACATGGATAGTACCGACCACAAGCCAAAGATTTGATTTATCATGAAGTCATTTTTCATCACCTTTTAGTTCTTGACAAAGTGGTTCTGAAGTTCTGTCTATTATTAATATGCATGGCGGGTAATTATCTGTTATGTCTTAGAAGTTATCGATAAAACCCGAGATATGTCCGAAGTAATCCCACGTGATTTATTACAGTGCGGTTTCACGCGGCTGTGCGCTCGTCCACCCCACCCAGGTGTCCCGAAAATAGCCGTTTACGGCGCGGTTGGTCATTTGCATGGTTGTCTGTTTTCTGTCTAATGGTCGAATGTTCAAGCATCTGTCTCTTGGTCGGAAATAAATCTTTTGGATCCTGGTCCCAGTGCGAAGTTTAACTCCTTACCAAACGACAAAATTTTCGACTAGTCCAAATTGAAAGCATTTGCAGACGACAAAATAAACGTGAATCAAAAATTGAAATTTGTTTAGGGGAAGCTAGAAAACATTGTGGGAAATAGGAGAAAATGCTGGTCACCAGCATTTTCTCCTTTTCCCACAATGTTTTCAAAAGGCTTCTTTCTCAGGGTCGTTAAAACCCGTGACTGTGTGGTAAATAGTTAAAGAACATTGGGTTCGCCCAGCCACAGGACATAATATTATTTGAAAGCTTCAAAAAAAAAAATCCTTAAAACAACAAATATTTGGAAGTCTTTTTTTCATACTGACAGTTTCACCCGTAACCAGACAGCATAATCCCATACTTTTCCTTATTTAAAGCATTTGCAGACGACAACTTAGCAATGCTCTGTGAAGGGGGGGGGGGGGCTTAATTCATTTGCCAAAGTATCGACTCAGGTCAGGCTGCGCAATTCTCGCAGATTGACCTTAGCCGAAACTTTTCGCTATGGGTCAGTTTTCTGCATGTCCAAGGACCAGGCTGCGTCATGTTTCAGTTGGTTGTTAGACAAAATGGACTTTAAGGATCCGTGATCTTTTGATGACTTGCCTGGTATCATGGATCACGGAGATGTATGAAGCCCCATTTTGCCAGAGCATAGCTCAAATGAAATTGTCATATGACAAGATTCATCTTTGAAATGGAAGAAAGCATACTGGGAAAGAGCAGGAAATGCTCATTGCAAGTATATTTAGCTTTTCTAAAATTGTTTTCAAAAGTCTACATTCTCTGCGTCGTTTTACCTCAGAATTATTTGGTAAAAGGGTGAGGGTGAACTAATAGTTCCAGTTTATTCCTCGATCCTTTATACATTCGAATAATCGAGGTTTTACTGTGTTTAGGCCAATGACAGCTTATTCGAATAATCGAGGTTTTACTAAGGTTAGACCAATGACAGCTTATTCGAATAATTGAGGTTTTACTAAGGTTAGGTTAATGACATCTTCTTCGAATAATCGAAGTTTTACCACTGTTAGGCCGATGACAGCTTTTGAGAGCAAAAATATCGACATTATCATTGCTGTACTAGGTAGAACATAATTCTTGACAGCCGAAATAAACAGCAAATAAAAACAACAACTGATTTACAGCACTTAACCTGTCAAATATTTCTGTTGTTAATAGGTAGGCTTTCGATTGTATTAAGTTTTTGGCTGGTCAGCGCCAATCAATGTACTTTTGCGGACAGTGTAGATCACAGGGTCCAAGTGTTAATGGCTGGCAGAGAAATTAGTTTCAAACCTAGGTTAAAAGTTGCCAGGTCACTCTATATTTTGTTTACTTCTGCCTGATTTTACAATTCGTTTCCTGCCAGCGACTACCACTGGTCCGATAACGCAATAACAGATTGTAATCCCCACAGTATTTTTCATATTTTTGGATGGTGTGATTTAGAATTTAATTGCGTTTTAACAACTGCATCGCTATTTTAGTCACTAATGGCCTTTAAGAATTCATATAGGACCTATTAATCCCGTAACACAACAGAATGCAGTCGTGTGTCAATTCAAAACGTTTTACAGTAGCCGAAAATGGCGGGAAGGGTCGACGAACAATACGTGATCGACTATAATGGATATTCCATGTTTACCGTCCAAACTTGAGTTAACATGATGCTATTCTTTTCTCTGTAATCAAAGATAGAAAAGAAAAAAACATTCCTGAGAAACTAATCTAAATGGACCACTCGTGTGTGTGATTCAGATATGACACTTAACGCCCCAAGTTCCTGTTGTAGACAGAGTAGATCAAAATCAGACAGTACACTGTAGTCTGATCTTTGACCTAAGTGTGTGTCCGATCTTTTGTTATCTATTTCAAAGGTAACAGCATTTGGAATGGTGATAACTGTATCCTTTAAACTAAGTAAAAACGTCAATTTCTTTGAATTGCCTGCCTTTGCACTAGTTCTTTCGTTACTAGATAAATAAACGCCGACATTTTCGAGCTTCTAAAGAAAAGAAAAATCATTGCAAATACAATGTATACGGGTATTTATTTTTTCCTGGATATAGTTAGGAATCAAGTAGCGAACTATGTAGATCCGAGATCAGACTGCGCCTTTTGTGCAGCCTGATCTTGAAATACACCGTCAGCTAAAGCATGTAAGGCCGCTCATGGTATGTAAAAGGCTTAAAGCGGTTTTCCAGCCACAAGATTCGGTTCTTTCTTCAGATTTTTATTCAAGCCTGCAGACGGGAGATTTTTCAGGACGTCACGCGTTGATAGATGTTTAGACTCATCCCATTACTTTACAGACATGACCTTTTACGCTCCAAAGTTGAAAGCTTTGTGTGAAATGCAGCAAGCACACTGTTGGTTTTTCCACCATATAAAAGAAAAAAAAAAAAACATTGGTTTCATCTTCCTTTGAATGGTCGTATCTGGGTCCTTGTTTATCAACTATTCTTAGTCTTATTCTCAAGAATTTTCTAAATTTGAAAGTAACGCAAGTTCTGATTGGTTAAACCATTTGGTTTAGCCAATCAAAAGTTGTATTACTTTCTAAATCTATAATTAGACCAAGAATACGCCTAACCCTTAGCTTGCTAAGTGCGACTCAAGAACCTTTTTGCGGACAGTGTAGATCAAGATCAGACTGCACAGATCGTGCAGTTTGATCTTGGATCTACACTGTCCGATAAGGAGATAAATCTCTCCTTCCGTAACCCCCATGACTTAGAAATAGCAACAATTGAGTTTTTACTATCGACTTAAAGATACCATTTAACCTATTCGGTAGGATAAGGGTTAAGAATAGTTGATGAATACGGCCCCTGGAATAAGCTGTGATAGTTTTTTTAATAATTCTTTAAATAGTCTGTATTGAAATTGGTTAACTAATTTTTAATTATATGGTTCGTTCAGGTCTCTAAACTTTTTCAAACCCTTCCCCTTCTTCCATTCCTGGGATGCTTCTTTGCATTTTTCTTTTTTCTTTCTGCCTAGCCTCCTTTATTGCCTGTTTCCTTCTGAAATTCTATCTGTAATTCATTCTTAGCTTTTTTATTCGATTTCTGTCTTCCTTTAGTTTGGTTATGGTTCGTTTGATCTTTTGTTAATTCGTCCAGAATACCGTAGATTTATCATTTGCTGAGTTTAAAGGATTACCTCATCTTGATAGACATCTGTTACTTAATATCTTGACTAATTTCCGTTTAATTATCCCCCTGTTTTCTCAACGTATCCAATGTCAGATTTTGTGTGACACCAACTGCCTCGTAGGGACATCATTTTCAACAGTTTTTTTTTTATACCGTAAAGTTAAACTTATTCCTTTGTAATACTGACAGTAATGTGTACGCTTCTTTCTTTCAACATTATTCGTGTTTAACCCTTTACCACACAATCCCGTGTTTTAACAACCATGAGGTAGAGGCCTAATGAAAACATGGTGGGAAAAGGAGAAAATGCTGGTAACCAGCATTTTCTCCTTTTCCCACAATGTTTTCTATCTTTTTGGAGACAAATAGGATGTTTTGAGCCTCACTTAGTTTGTCGTCTGTAACAGCCTACACTTTGGACAAGTACAAAATTTTGTCGTTTGGTAAAGTGTTTAACCTGTTTACTATGGACAGAACCAACACAAAACCATCACTTCTTCTATTTAGGCTCTAAAACTCCCGCCCTGCCCAGTTCAAATTAATCCCTATCGCTGAAGTGTGTGCGTGGAGTCGGGATGGGTGGCGGAGTCTTTTTCGAGCCGACCATAGCGGGCAACTTTTTGTAGGTTTGCATAAATAAAGTAAGGTACACACGGTAACCTGTGGGCCCGTATTCACCAGCCATTCAAAAGGTGCATTTGTAGTCCTGTTCTCAAAAATTGTCTACATTTCAAAGCAACACAAATTCTGATTGGCTAAAAGGCAAATGGTTTAGCCAATCAGAAATCATGTTACTGTCTCAATTAGGAATTAGACTAAGGATATAGTTGAGAATGGGAGTGTGAATAAGGGCCAGGATTTTTGCAATTATTAATAACTCCTTTTTTTCCATGGCCACATTTCTTTTTTTATGACCGAACAAAATGCAAAGGATCAAAGACATTGAAATTGTAGAATGCAGTAAAGTTCACATCTATTCCAATGTTGTTTGACTCTTTATCGATTAGTCAGACTGTCATGTGATGAATTTATGTTTTGAAATACCAGTATGATATAATTGATGTGCATACCTTCCGAATATAAGTCAAAGAGAATGACATAGAGGATATTTGTTTTTTTCGGTGAAAGATCGAAATTTATTTCATCGAGTGAACATCATCGGTAATATTTTTACTCGTGCTGCGCCACTCGTAAAAATATTACCGATGATGTTCACTCGATGAAATAAATTTCGATCTTTCACCGAAAAAAACAAATATTCTATTTATTTCATGCTTCTAAGGCCTTTTTGTTGTCGAGACTTCCATAAAAATCAGTACAAACTCCCCGTGGTCGGTATTCTCACTGGTCGTACCCGTGTAATATCGAAAAATATTTTCACCGCTATTTCTCGATATCCTACCGGAAAGCATGAAATAAATTTATGTATTCATACGAGGTCTCCTAGCCCTAACTTATACAATTTAGGGGTTACCCGTAAAGCCACTAAGCAGTACTTTAGGGTTCATTTCGGCCGTGTAGACCAAGATCAGACTGCAGCCGTCATGCTGCAATACCACTTTTATGAATTTACGTTTAGAAATACCAGTCTGTAATTGATGTGCATAGCTGTCGAATATAAGTCAAAGACAATGACATTTATGTTTTTATACAGGGTCTGCGGGCCTTAAATTATACCATTTAGGCTAACCCCTTAAAGATGCAAGCAGTACGTTAGGGTTCTATCAAGGCAGTGTAGATCAAGATCAGACTGCAGCCGTCATGCTGCAATACCACTTTTATGGATTTACGTTTAGAAATACCAGCATTGTAATTGATGTGCATAGCTGTCGAATATAAGTCAAAGACAATGACATTTATGTTTCTTTACGAGGTCTCCGAGCCCTAAATCGTACAAGTACGTTTACCACACAACGAAATTGTAGACTGGCCCAAATCGAAGGCACTGGCAGACGACATAATTAATGTGGTGAAAATAATGGAATTTTGTCAGTGAAAGATTAGAAAACATTGTGGGAAAAGGAGAAAATGCTGGTTACCAGCATTTTCTCTTTTCCCTCAATATTTTCTAAAGGTTTCTTCGTCATGGTCATTAAAAAACTTGGGATTGTGTGGTAAAGGGTTAAAGATACGAAGCAGTACTTTAAGATTCCTTTGCAGACAATGTAGATTCAAGATGACACCGCACATTCCGAGCACTCTGATCTTGGATCTACACGGCTCGATATTTTGTTAGATATATCTGTCGAAACAACCTTGAAAAGGACAATATCCGGGTCTCTTTTTACTTGCTGAAATTGTCCATTTCAGTCACGTGGCTCTCCCAGGGCTAAGTTTAGGGCGCCTCTGTCAGAAGATAACGCAGAATCACCGTCAACAAGGTTGAATGTGTTTATATAATTATAATGAGATTTTCTTCTCACGTTTTTTTGCGAGTTCTAAATGTGTTTTGCAAAAAGACCATTTAACTTTTTTTTACTATACGCCAAAATTTCGAATTTGTCCAAAGCATTTGTAGGAGACAAATTAATTTGCAGAAATGTTAGAAATATCCTTTCAAACGGAAGAAAACATCGTGGTTACCATTGCTTGTTACCAACATTTCCCCATTTTCCCAAAATGTCTTCAAAACCCTTTTATTTCAGGGTCGTTAGTACACGGAGTTGTTCGGTAAAGGGCTAGAAAGGGGGTTGTGAACAATATTATCAAATATCCTGTAAATAACAAACGAACAAACCAGAATCAGTGGCAATCGAAAAGGACCCTCATCAATCAATGAGGGCGAGGGAATTTATCATTTTTAGCGGATTTGTATAGCAAATCCGCTTACTGTGATCGTTCTGACCGGAACCAAATACACCATGCGTAACGACGCATGCGCGCTCACAATGTACTATGATATCGGTTTGACTTGAACCAGATATACTGTCATTCACGCTTGCGCCCATTCTACTTTCAGTTTTAGCTAACACATCTCAACCTCGCTTTTGTTACTACCGTATATACTGTCCTACACGTGTATACATATTTATTCAGAAATCTGAAAGAAGCAAAAAACTGCGTAAGATTGACAGATCAAATTACCACTCCTTAAGCCGTAATAGAATAACAGTTACTGCGCGGTCCGCTCGGCAGAACAATTTTGACTTTCCCTGCTCTTACTAACTCCAATTTAAAATGCACATGTGTTGCATGTGATGTTACTTTTTTCATTACAACATATTACAGCTTTATGCTACTCCACAAATCCGCTTTCCAGGACTTTGAGTCCTTTGATTTAGATATATCATCATACATGTATAGACTTATAATTATACGGTGCTCAAAAACAAAACTGAGGTAGGCTGAATGTGACGAATTAGATTGGTAAAAAACAATAAACGAAAAAATGAATCGAGTCTGAACAGAGAGAAAGTTCATATAAAAATGAGCTATTCTCTGTGAAAAGGGGGCTTAATGCATCTGCGAAAAGTATCGACTCAGGTCAGCCTGCGCAGTCCGCGCAGGCTGACCTGCGTCGAAACTTTTCGCTATTGGTCATTTTTCTGTATGTCCAAGTCTACCTCATGATTAAGTCGGTTGTTTTAAAAAAAAAATCGCTCTTTTTGGATCCATAAATATGTGATGGCTTGCTTGGTATTATGGAACACGGAGATGCATTAAGCCCCTTTTGCCAGAGCATGGGTCAAATATGAATGAAAGAAGAAATGAAAAACAAGATTACCGCATGTGGGTTCTAACGCTCTACTGCATATGTTTTTTCTTCATCGAAAATGGGGCTTAACTGTGTCAAAAGTATTTCAGGGTTACCTGCGCTTGTTTTATGGGTTCCCCCTTCTTTTCTTGTCAACAACTAAACCATGTTAGTAGTAAGTATCTTCAGAAATGACAGGGATGTAAGAAAGTGTCAAGGTTTTCTCATAACAACTAAGATGAGGCAGACATTGACACGGCTGTGGTAATACCTCAAGTTTTTTTTCTTAATTTCAAAGTAATGCAATTTCTGATTGGCTGAACCAAATGGTTTAGCCAATCAGAAATTTTGTAACTTTCTAAGTATGGAATCAGACACGACAGCAATTTAGAATGGATTAATGAATTCAGACTCGAAAACTGTCGAGCTACAAATGGATTGTCTAATAAATAAGGTTGTAAGACGCGTTGCTTTTTTTTCGCTGAAATTCGAGATCGCCATCAGACGAAAAGGCCTAGCATGGTGCGGCATCACACGGCCTTGTTCTTTGACAAACCTCGCCCCGTCATATCCTAAAATATAAGATATTATGTTATAGATGAGTTATAGAGGGCAAAGTTTGTAGAAAAAAAAAAAAAAAAAAAACAAAGTGAACCATGCTCTGTGAAAAGGAGTCTTCAAGCATCTGCAAAAAGTATCGACCCAGGTCAGCCTGCGCAGTCGGCGCAGGCTGACCTTGGTCGAAACTTTTTGCTATTGGTCCATTTTCTGCATGTCAAAGGACCAGTGTATCTCATGATTCAGTCAGTTGTTATACAAAATTAGTTTCATGGATCCATAATTCTGTGACGACTTGCTTGGTATCATGCATTGCAGATATGAACTAAGCCTCCTTTTGTCAGACCATGAATTAATTGCTTGTGCATGGGATGTTACCTTTTGTCAGGCTCCTCCTATCAGATTCTTAAACGCTATGACAACATTGTGCTCGAAATTGGTTAGTTTGGTAGATCTATTTTCATTGTCTGAGCTGTTCTGCCCCCTTCCTTATCCCTCCCCGACCTTTCTCCACCGTCGGTCGAAGCATTCGATTCACATGATTGTGGCTGAAAGTGAATATAAGAAATATCTTTAAAAAAGACAGACGGTGTAAATTTTCCAGCAAATAGGCAGGGTTACACATATTTACATTTTTTACAACAGGGGTCCTTAGAATAAACATGTAAACATATTTGACCAATCACAAATTTCTATTTATTCATTTGTTGTCAGTATCCAAAAATAGGTCAAAAGCCAGCCGATTCAGCTACGCCGAATAATGATCAAAATCGCAAACAAGCACATCAGTGTCAGACTTCTCGTAAGTGTTTGATGATAGTGTTTTTAACTCTTCACCAGAAATCATTGGTGCAGACTTAACCCTTTCTCAAACGACAAATTTTGGACTGGTCCAAATTGAAAGAGTTTGCAGACGACAATTTTGAATTTGATGAAAATGGCAGAAAGGTCTCAAAAAGGGTAGAAAGCACTGTGGGAAAAGGAGAAATTGCTCGTTATGAGCAATTTCTCCTTTTCCCACAGTGTTTTCAAAAGACTTGTACTGCAGACACGTGAAAACCAGGACTTGTTTGGGAAAGGGTTAATTGTGTTGGAAAGCATTTGCAGACAAGTATCAATTCAAACTCAATCGGAATTTGTCTTAGAAAGACATAGAAAACATTGTGGGAAAAGGAGAAAATGCTGGCGACCAGCATTTTCTCCTATTCCCACAATGTTTTCGAAAGCCTTCAGTTTCAAGGTCGTAGAAACATTGGGGTTGTTTGGTAAAGGGTTAAATTTGCACCCATTTTACCAGTCATTACTTACACTTCGAACATATTCTACGGGGAAAAAACCGCCATGTCATGGTCATTCATTCAACAGTGACCAATAATTGTCCATCAAACGAGAGATGACCCTAAGCACAACCTTGATTTATCGTTGTACAGTAAACTGGTTTAACCCTTGTCCTGCTAAATAAGTGAAATGAAACTTTCAAACAGGTAGTGTCAACCCAAATTTTGCGATTTCAAAGGTATTTTTGGGGTGAGATATCTCCTTATCGGACAGTGTAGATCCAAGACCAGACTGCACGTTCTGTGCAGTCTGATCTTTGATCTTCACTGTCCGCAATAAGTCTTTGAGTAGTGCTTAGCAGCCTAAGGGTTAATCCTTTACCAAACAATCCGGAATTTTAACGACATTGAGACAGAGGGCTTTTGAAAACATTACAGAAAAAGTAGAAAATGTTGTTGCAAGGATTTTCTCCTTTTCCCACAATGTTTTCTATATGTACACAGACAAATCCCATCATTTGAACCACATCAATATGATTCATGCTCTGTGAAAAGGGGCTTTAATCCATCTTCTTGATGCCCGATACCAAGCAAATCGTCACATTATCGACCAATAGCAAAAAGTTTCGACCCAGGTCAGCCTGCGCAGTCCGCGCAGGCTGACCTGGATTGAAACTTTTTGCAGATGCATTAAACCCCCTTTTCACATAGCACGATTCATTTACGAGTAGTTTTGTTTAAGGTAATCTTCAAACATTGACAAACTTGTCTAAAATTCTGGCGCTTAGATCAGTTGCTTAAAATGTAGTGGACTCTCTTTAATATTGTTAAGTTCGTATAGGGTATGTTGAAAAGCCTTCTGGCTTATGATTTTCTCAGTATGCACAGATGTTTAATCGTTTTAAAAATTGGTCTGATATATCAATCGAGTAGTTTAACGATGCACTCTTCTATTTGAGACTGCACCCATTCTATGGGGAACAGAGTTCTGTATGATTTCATGTTTTGTGTATATTTTATGGAGAGAGACGCAGAGACAGACAGACAGACAAACAGACAAATAGATACTAACAGGGAGCGAGAGGGACAGACAGACAGACAGACAGACGTTTAAAACCATCAATTTCTTACTTATGTATATAGCCCGCCCGGGTAGCTCAGTGGTTGTTAGCGTATATGATTCGTGACCTGGTGGTTGCGGTTGAGGCAAACTCTTGTTCCGGCGATTTTTCGCCTCTCACCTCTGATGCATGTGAGAAAAGTAGTCAGTGACTTGGAAAGAATTTGTTTCAGTACTAGTGTGTGCAAGCCAGGAAACACATGAGTAGCTGCTCTGACCGCCGTGATATGACCTATGCTGTTAAAAACTGAATTAAACCTCAATACAGTCAATCAATCAATCCTTATTTATGAATGCAATAAGTTTATTATCCCTTGAACACAAAATCCTTAGTTTTAAGGACCTTGAGAAAGAACCCTTCTGAAAACATTCTGGGAAAAGGAGAAAATGCTGGTAACCAGCATTTTCTCCTTTTCCCACAATGTTTTCTGCTCTTCCAAAGGCAAATTTCAGTTTTTGAGCCTTATCTTATTTTTTGTCTGCAAATTCTTTCGCTTTGGACCAGTCTAAAATTTTGTCGTTTGAAAAAGAGTTATGTGCTTGTTTTGCACCTGTATAGCTTATAGATTGTCGTTAAAATCATAAGTCAAACCATGACTATCTTCGCCAAGGACGATTTTAAGTGCTTTTAAGAACCTTGTAGATTGAGATCAGATTATAAAGAAGCCATTTTCCTTTAATTTCTTAATCTATAATGCTTCGCCAAACTGTTGGCTTGCAGGGGCATAAATAGGCGTACACATACGTGTATTTGTTGAGAAGTGTTTTATAACCTTTGAACTTCAAATCTTTAATTGTTGACGATTAAACGAATTAATTTCATTGAATTTATTAATATAGAACTGAGTTGACCGAAATTGGTGATACAGCTGTGGCGGAGAGTGCAGGGCAAGATCAGACTTCACGTATGTGCAGGATGATATTTCTTTACACCCTCCGCAAGATACATCTATGGTCTGGAACAACAGAGTAAGAGCATACTTAACCCTTAGGCTGCTAAGCGTGACTCGCTGACCTTTTGCGGACAGTGTAGATCAAGATCAGACTGCACAGAACGTGCAGTCTGATCTTGAATCTACACTGTCCGATAAGGAGATATTGTTCTCCCAAAATTTTGTTTGAAATAACATTATCCGGGTTTTTACTATCGTCTTGAAAGTATCATTTAACGTATTTAGCAGGATAAGAGTTAACAGTTTAACTCTTTACCAAACGACAAAATTTTAGACTCATCCAAATTGAAAGCATTTGCAGACAACAAAATTAATGTTACTCAAACATTGAAATTTGTTTTGGGAAGGGTAGAAAACATTGTAGGAAAAGGAGAAAATGCTGGTTACCAGCATTTTCTCCTTTTTCTACAATGTTTTCAAAAGGCTTCTTTCTTGGAGACGTGAAAACCCGGGATTGTTTGGTAAAGGGTTAAGAGAAGTGAATTTCTGCTGATGTTGAACAACTATTCAAGTAGGTTAAGGACTAAGTCTTTTAGTCAGTGTTATTTTTTTTTTATTTTTCAGGGACCTAAGTTTCAATCAATTACGAAAGATTGGGCGCAGAACCCTCAAAGGATCCCGAGTCCTGAAAAATCTGTAAGTAGTCTTGCTAGATTTGAGATTAAAAAAAAAAAGATTTTTGTTTTGTTATAGAAGTATAGTTCAGCCATTCCTTCGTTCGCCATTCATTTGTCCCAAAGTTTCTTTTGTTACCGCGTTCAGTCCATTCTTGTTTAGTTTTCTCGTTCCTTTCTTTCTTCCTACCTTCCTTCCACAGATCATTCGTTTGTACTCGTACGTACAATACCGTTCGTTCGTTTATTTCTTTCGTTCGTTCGTCCCTTTCTTCCTTCCTGCCCCTTCCTTTCTTCCTTCCTTCCTGTATTTATTCATTTGTTTATTTATTTACTAATTTTCTTATGTTATTTATTTTTTTCTCTCCTTCGTTTAATTTCGGAGCTTTAAATGTACCATATTCAACTCGAACCCTATTTTTAATAAGTAACATTCCGAACAAACTGACGTAATTCTAAAGACATTCATTCAGAAAATTTAATCTGATCTAAGCTCTCATTCTTTGCTTGACTTGTTTATTCCGGGTCAGATATAAATGGTTCACTCATGAATAAGTATTCATTCATAGCATGGGTGGACCTGTTATTCATAAGAATTTGTGGTAGATAAGTTAGTAATTTGAGTTACATAATACAATGGTGACAAAAGTAATTGCAAGACCCGTGACCAAATTCTGATTTTAAAGCCCAGTAACGATCCTCAGATTGGAAGAGACCTTCTGTCATAAATCATAAATGAGCCATGTTCTATGAAAAGGGTGTTAAATGCATCTGCAAAACAGTATCGATTCAAGTCAGCCTGCGCAGTGTGCGCAGGCTGTCATGAATCGAAACGTTTTGCCATTTGTCAATGTTTCTGCATCGCATAGTACCATTCTAGTACATGATTCAGTCGGTTGTTAGACAAAATGGATATTATGGATCCGTAATTATGTGATGCCTTGCTTTGAAGAGTGCATTACAGAGATGCATTAAAACCCCTTTTGACAGAACACGGCCTAAATCGCTTTCTTTTGTATTCAGGGGTATACTTTCATTGCTAGATTTTTAGGCTTGTACCGTCATAATTATATCTTCCAATTTGAACGATCAACAATAAATTTCAAATATACAGTAAAAGACCAGAAATAAGTGTACTTATTTTTTTTCTAACGAGCAACTGCTCGCACAAGTAATTTCTACAATGTTTCTCAAAGCTGTAAATCGGTAATTCTCAAAGATCTTTAAATGGAAAAGCAGCCTTTGGCATGGGAAGAATGTTGTGAAAAAAGGAACTCAAGGAAAGTATCGGGAGGAGCACTGATCGCTGTGATGTAACTGAAATGATGTTAAAAACGGCTTTAGGCACCAAGCAAGCATATAAATATGAGCCACGCTCTGGAAAAAGGAGGTTTGATGCATCTCTGTGATGCATCGTACCGAGCAAGTCATCATATAATTATGGATTCAGTTAATTTTGTCTAACCGACTGAATCATGAGCTAGACTTGTCTTTTGGCATGCAGAAATTTGACCGAAAGCAAAATGTTTAGACCCTGGTCAGCCTTCGCGGACTAGGCTGGCTGATCTGCTTCGATACCTTTTGAAAATGCATTAACTCTTTACCAAACGACATAATTTTAGACTGGTCCAAATTGAAAGCATTTGCAGACGACAAAATAAATATGAACGAAAAATTAAAGTTTGTTTTGGGAAGGGTAGAAAACATTGTGGGAAAAGGAGAAAATGCTGGTTACCAGCATTTTCTCCTTTTTCCACAATGTTTTCAAAAGGACTCTTTCACAGGGTCGTTAAAAGTCGGGATTGTGTGGTAATGGGTTAAACCCCATTTTCACAGAGCATGGCACATAAGTAGAATGGTAATGACGCCTGGATGATTGGAAAGCTGTTATTTATAGGGATCTTCCATTATTATACAAATATTTGTTCTTTGCGGGTATATAGGTTGAATAGTCGAATGACCTGTAAATATAGGAAATCAAAGGCCTCAAAGTCCTGAAAAGCGGATTTGCGGAGTAGCATAAAGCTGTAATATGTTGTAATAACAAAATAACATAACATGCAACACATGTGCCATCATTTTAAAATGGAGTTAGCAAGGGCAGTGAAAGTCAAACTTGTTCTGCCGAGCCGGCCGCGCAGTTACTGTTATTCTAGTACTGTTTAAGGAGTGGTAATTTGATCCGTCATTCTTACGCAGTTTTTTGCTGGTATCAGATTTCGGACTATAGGTATACACGTGTAGGACAGTGTATACGGTAGTGACAAAAGCGAAGTTGAGGTGTATCAGCTAAACTGAAAGTAGAATGGTCGCAAGCGTGAATGACAGTATATTTGGTTCAGGTCAACCAGATATCACAGTACAGTGTGAGCGCGCATGCGTCGTTACGCATGATGTATTTGGTTCCGGTCAGAACGATCACAATAAGCGGATTTGCTGTACAAATCCGCAAATGATACATTAACCAGTATGTTGCACATCGAGATCTCTTAAAGCAGCATACAATTAGATTGACAACAACTCTTTGCTCATTGAGTTTATCCTTTTTCTTCAACAAAATAAGAAAACATAAGAAAATTGTTTTGGGAGGATTTAAAAGAAACCTTATGGTAACCTTTTACCAAAATGTATCAGTTGTTTTTACGACCCTGAGGAAGAAGCTATCGGAAAAATAAGATGGAAAATGGAGAACCTGTTCGTTTACTAATACTTTCTTCTTTTTTTTCACGATGCTATGTTCTCTTACCGAGATGAATCGCATCATTTGGGTTACATTTAAGTTGTCGTCTTCAAATCCCTTCTCTGGTAAAAGGGCGCTTAATGCATCTCCGAAATGCAATATACCAAGCAAGATATCAGTTAATTATGGATCCATAATTTGACAAACAAACGACTAAACCATGAGGTAGCATTATCTTTGACATGCAAGAAATTTAAAGATAGCGAAAAGTTTCGGCCCATGTCAGACTGCGCGGACTGCGCAGGCTGACATGGGTCGATACTTTTCGCAAATGCATTAAGCCCCCTTTTCACAGAACATGGCTCATGCTCATGGCTCAGTGTTGCACCCCCTTTGTTTTACCGGGTTTGAATTTCTGGCGTGAATTATATGAAATGAGTTGGAAATTAGAATCTGGTTGCTGCATACACCTATAAACCAGTCTGTTGTACCTGAAATGAACTGAACTGACGTATCCCTTGACCTTATGGCAGCAGCTACTGATCTGGCTGTTTCACTCTCTTGTGAGAGGTATGAGACGAGGATTGCAAGGTGTTCGGCAAGCCCTGGTCGGAAGTATGCAATACTGACTGATTGTGTGTGCCCATTCTCTGCAGGTCACTTTTATCCGAAGTTTTATTTCGACATTCAATTCCCAGTTTTAACTAAACTTAGAAGCTTCTCGTTTTCCTTTAGTTTGAAAGCAAACTCTAAGCAAAAAAAAATCCTACTTATCACGAAGTCAAAGGATACATCAGTTCAGTTCAGTTCATAGGCAAAAGACAGGTCTGTTGGTGTATGTAGCAGCCGGATTCTAATTTTTACCCCATTTTATATTATTCACGCCAGAAAATCAAAGACGGTAAAAATCACAAGGGTTGCAAATCCTTTTTTACTGTGTATATATAAAATTTGTCGTTTGGTAAGAAATTTCCTCATAAAATGCTGTAATTTTTTGCAATTTTAGAGGTTTCACATAAACCAAAAGGATCCTATCTCCTGTATCAAAAAGAACTGAGCTTACATTTTAATGATACCCGAAACTGGTTTAATCTTTAGCTTCATTTGCAATTTGCATTTCAATGAATGAAATGACATATTCTATCAGTACCAGATACCAGAAAAATGCAGCTGCCTTTGTAGCAAGAAATCTCTCACAAAATTTCAGATGGTATCGATATAACATCAGGCTGCATGTTTTGTGCAGTCTACAATATTTTGAAAACCCTAATGCAATGCCGTGGGTATAACACAAGTTGACGGATACATATTTCGTTAATTAGTCACATAAACATCCTTTGATTCTGGAGAAAAATGATACTTTCCGAAACCTAAACACTTGAAGACCACACCTTACTGTCGCGAATTTTCGCATGCATAACCCAATAAAGCAAAATACGGAGTTTGTTCACGTGTTTAATTATGTGCATAAAGAGACATTCCTTTCCTCTTGATTTTTATCTAGTCTCGTGGGAATTTACTGGCTTACAATGCACATTGGATGTTTGATTTTATTTTGTAAAACAATACAGAACAGAATTAAAAAGCTGGGGTTCTAGCCTAGTTAAATTCCTACTGGCAGTAAAAGGTGTATAGGAGTACGATGAGGCAGAATACTGCTTGGCCTCGTCCTGGTTTCACCCCTCCCACTGCAGCAACCGGTACACGGGAGAGTCATTGAGCAAGATAATGTGGGGCCTTAGCCTGGTTTTATTCCCTCGGACAGCACTCGGTACATAGAGGCCCTATCCTTGTTTTATCCCATCCAGTAGTACCAGGTGTATTGGAGCACCGTTGGGCAGTATACTGTGGGGTCCTAGCATTCTTTTATCCCTACAAACAAATCAAGGTGTCTGGGAGAATAATTGTGCCCTAGCCCACTGTTATCCCTAGACGCTGTAGAGTCCTAGCCTGAGATATCCTCACTGGTAGGGCCTGGTATATCTGAGTATCATTTTGCAAGACATTATAGGGTCCTAGTCTGGTTTTATTCCCACGGACAGTAGCAGGCGGTTCAGAATAAAACACTGTGGAACCCTTACTCTTTTTTATCCCCATTTGTAGGACCGGATATAAGTGATTGTCATTCGACATGATACTGTAGAATCCAAACCTGGTTTTCGTTTTTCTCCACCGTCAGCCTCTGGTAATGAGAGAATAATTGGAAAGAAAGTGTGAGGCCCTAGCCTGGTTTTATTCCCACTGTATTTGAGAATAATTGGAAAAGATATTGTGGAGTCCTAGCCTGGTTTTATTTCCACTGGAAGCTCCATGTGTGCATAAGAGTATCATGGAACAAGATGTTGATGGGTCCTACGCCGGTTTTATTCCCACATGCAGTACCAGGTGCACGAAAAAAAAATGCAGCAAGATACTGTAGGGTCCAAGCCTTCTCTCCCTCTGACAGCACCATGTGCCTGGGAATGTAATGTTGCTAGATACTATGGAGTTCTAGCCTGGTTTTTATCTCCACTGGCTCCACGAGTTGCACGGGGAGTATTATTGGGTTAGAACTTTGGGTTCCTATCTTGTTTTCTTCCCCATGTGCGTGGACGTATTATTGGGCTAAATTCAGTAAGGTCCTAGCCCGGTTTATTCCGATGTGTAGTACCATGTGTATGGGAGTATCATTGAGTTAGATATTGCGGGATCTAGCCTGCTTGTATTCCCACGGGCAGCACCGTGTGTATAGGACCATCATTTGTCAAGATTCTTTTGTGTCCTAGCCTGGTTTCATTTCCACGGACATCAAAAGTTACACGGGAGTATCACTGTGTTAGATACCGTGGGATCCAAGTCTTATCTTATCTCCAGTGACAGCACATGAATTTCTAGGAATACACACACAGAAAAAAAGAATATTCAAGATTTTATTAACCTTTACCACACAACTCCGAGTTTTAACGACCCTGTGAGAAGAAGCTTTTAAAAACAATGTGGGACAAGGAGAAAATGCTGGTCCGTAGCATTTTCTCCTGTCCCCACAATGTTTTCAGCCCTACCAAAGACAAGTCAACTCAATAGAGCCCTTTTAATTTTGTCATCTGTATGTTCTTTACTTGGACAAGTATAGAAATTTGTCGTCTGGTAAAGGGTTATAGGTCATGCTCAGCCAACGTTTGCTTTTTAGAGTTGGGGTGCATAGCATCCTAACTTAGATTTACCATGTGGGAACTTGAACCTAAAAACCTGAATCTGGGGTACTTAATATTGCAAAATCATTACCTGGAAAAATAGTACTATTAAGAAAGCACTTTGGCATCAAAGCATGACTAAAACGTTAGCAACAGGAGAACTTACACGACTTGGACGATAAATATGTAAACAAATACACCATTATCATAATACAATTTAAAAAAAAATAGAGTGTTAGAACAGACTACCATGAGACATGCTTAGGTATACGCGTTTATGTATAGGTTTCACCAAATAGCGTCAAGAAGCGTCAACAAGTGCCATGGAAGCATCATGAGACCTCTTGTGCTAATTTCTTTGAATATGATTGCTTTTTTTGCCCATATATAGCTTAATAATACTTCTCACGTCGTTTTATTTTTACATTCTATTGAGCCAACCTTCCCCCCCCCCCATAAAAAAGAAAGAATTTTGTCAATTTTGTCAATTTCCCCTGAGATTTAACGGAGAGATACCACTCAGCTGTTAAAGTTTCTGCTTGCTTCCACTCAACTCTTTCTAGCAGCACTACGTGCTCATTATTTGGTACAACAGTTAGATTTCAACTTGAGCAGGATTAAACGCACCGCACCTCAGCAGCGCTTTCACCGCTTTGATTTAAATATTGTCCGTAGATCAGACTTTACAGACTATTATTTTGGATCTAATCTATACTGTATAGTGTATTGTGGCATATTCTGACCACACAAATAGCCTTAACTAGGTCACTGCCACTGACTGAAAATGTTTATCTAAAAAGATGATTACCACAGGAAGTAATACGTCACTGTTTTGATTGCATTGTGGAAGAAGACTCTTGTCTGTCTGTCGATGAGCGGAAAAGTTGATTATATTAATTCCTGTATCTCTTTTCCAGACAGCTCGATCATAACGAGATCACGTGTATTGCTGATGAAACCATTTCCGGTTTGCAAGATATGATGTATTTGTAAGTATACAGTATGGCTTCTTATCCATCTACCCAGTTTTATGTATTTATTTTATTCATGCAATAGTGTGTCGCCAAATGAGGTATTGTTATAAACAGTGAAAAATAACCAGCCTGAACCCGATTTGAAAAAAGAAAAAAAAAAAAAAAAAAAGATGTGACCCATGCTTCGGCAAAAGGGGACTTGATGCATCTCCGTGATACAATATACCAAGCATAATTATGAATCCGTAAAATTCAGTTTTTCAAACAACCATCTAAATCATGAGGTAGACTGGTCCTTTGACACGCAGAAAATTTAACGATAGCAAAAAGTTTCGACCCGGGTCAGCCTGCGCAGATTGCGCAGGCTGACCTGGGTCGATACTTTTTGCAGATGCATTAAGCCCCATTTTCGCAGAGCTTGGCTCAAATGTTTGAGTAAGGTATCCGATGCTCACTATCTTTTCCTTTGTAACATATTTTGGTGGGAAGTAGGTTTTAACTCGATTGAAAACTCGAAATTATCCCCAAGTACGAGAATGGCCCTTTAGCTCTACCATACTTACATCTCTTGAGATTTGTAAGTAGAAAGCAAAAATATCGCAGAGAAAATCAGAAAAAAAGTGATTTATTTTATCGACAGATGTTTTATACAAAACATTTTTAGATATATAAACGATAAATATAACACTCATGCGATTAGAGAATGGTGAAGTGCAGGAAAACTGGGGTAATTTCCACCTACTTCTGTAAACGTGGTAATTTCGAGTCAACCCGGTGGTTTAATGTACGGTTATGAATTATAATTGACTTTAGGTCTTAACATTTATGTACTGAGAAGGTGGCAGAGGGAGTATTTTAGGCTTTGAGAGAAATTCATGGAAATCGTAGACACAATATGAGCCGTGCTCTGAGAAAAGGGGGCTTAATGCTTCTCCGTGATGCATGATACCAGGCAAGTTATCACATAACTATGGATTCATTAGATGCATTTTGTCTAACAACAGACTGAATTCTGTGATAGAATGGTCGTTTGACATGCGGAAGCAGCGGAAAGTTTCGACGCAGGCTCGGAGTGCTCAGGCTGACCTGAGTCGATACTTTTTGCAGATGTATTAAGCCCCCTTTTCACAGAGCACGATTCATACACAAACGGACGAACTAACAGGCAGGCCATCAAATATTTGATGACAGAGCTCTAATTCCAAACCCCTTCAACCCTTTACCACACAATCCTGAGTTTTAGCGACCATGACGAAGACGGCATTTAAAAATATTGTTGGAAAAAGTGAAAATGCTGGTGACCAGCACTTTCTCCTTTTTCCACAAGGTTTCTTACCCTTCAAAGACATAGACAGTCATTTGGGCATAACTTAATTTGTCGCCTGCAAATGTTTTCAATTTGGACAAGTCTTTTTTTTTCGTCGTGTGAAGAGTTCGGTTATTTTGGAAATACGACGTTCGTGATGATTACAGTGCTCGTACAAAATACTTCAGCAGGGCATCGAACGATTCACGCGTTTTCCTTTGTTTTATTCTGATGTCACAATTTAGTCATGTAGCTATATTCGCATACATTTAATCCAAAAATTATCTCTGTGATGGCACAAATAAGGGAAAGGAAAAAAAAAAGCTAAACTTTTTCAGCTTGGTTAATTTCGAAGAAAACGTCGAGGTATTGTCATAACCCTGGTGTCATTGTCGTCTGTGGCGTCATGTAAAAACTCTGACATTTTATAAAAGCTCTGTTATGACTGAAGATATTTACTTCAAACTTGGATTAGTAATTAACTATCCAATAGATAAGCCAAACAACAGGGACAGGTAACCATTAAAATATTTTTGACACAGTTATGCCCCTTATTCGACTTAGAATTTTCAAAAACGTTGACTTTTTATAATATCTCTGTTATTACTGAAGAAATTTACTTCAAACACGGATTGTATTGATCGACTGTATTGGAGTTTAACGCCGTTTCAACAGCTAAGGTCATATCACGGCGGTCATTGCTCCTACGCAAGTGTTTCCTTGTCTTCTCAAACCAGTACTGACAAAACTTTCTATCCAAGTCAGTGACTACTTTTCGCACATGCGTTAGATGTGAGAGGCGAAAAATCGCCGGAAAGAAAGTTTGCCTCAACCGGGTATCGAACTCGCAACCACCTGGTAACGAGTCACATACGCTAAACACTGAGCTACCCGGAAGGGCTTCAAACTTGGATTAGTTGTTAACTATATAAGGGGGAACCCGTAAAACAGGAGCAGGTGACCATCAAAATGTATGTGGTTTTGACACATTTACGCCCCTTTTTTAAACTGCAGCCAAACGTTGGCACATTCTCATGTTTAAGTCTTACAGTGCCTTGGATTTATTTTTCATCGCGGAAGGTCTGTTTTCTCGACGGTAAATTTTCCTGCACTTCCAGTCTAAAGTAGTGATATAAATAGGGGTGCGTTCTCTGAACACCTACTGGATCAAATTCACACATATCAGGAAGGGGGATTAGGAAACCTACAGAGAGGCACTGATGTTTAGAATGGTACAGGGATATATAGTTAATGATGTTGAGATTTGTAAATCTTAGCTTATTTTAGCAGTTCTCTTGAAAGTATTACTTCTTAAGCCCGTCAAGATGACAGTGCCATTTTCATATACCACGAGTCCCCTTTACACATGCCAGTCATTAGAAATATATTATAGAAAGTGATAGACAGAAAGATAGCCCGCGGCAGGGTCGGGCGTGCGTACCCGATATATATGACTACCCCTGTCAAATAAGCGATATCTATTTGATTGATTATGTAAAGAAAATACCGCTGTTCAAAGTGACCTTTGCCGTTTGTAGGCGCTTAGAATGTCGAACAGAACTTCTGACGATAGACTTTTCTAATGCATTACCAGACAACGCCTATTTTTAAAGACCCCCGCCAAGTCCAAATAGCTCAGTCCGTATAAAGGACTTAAGAAAAGGAGGTCGCTGGTTCGATCCCGGGTTCGGCCAATTTCTTTCCTAGGACTGAAGATAGTCATTGCGACAGGATTCATACCTCTCTCACCGCTGACAATTGTCTCGACGATGGTTATGTGGGAAAGCAGCCAGTGGCTTGGAAAGAATATTGTGTGGAGTATTGGTAAAAGAAACTCCAGGAGAGCATGGATAGGTAGACTGAGCGCCGCGATATAACTGAAATAATGTTGAAAACGGCGTTAAACGCCATACAATCAATAAATTTAACGACCCCGACAAAGAAAGCTTTTGAAAACATTGTTAGAAAAGGAGAAAATGCTGGTAACCAGTATGTTCTGCTTTTGCAAGTCCTACTTTCTACCCTATCAAGGACAGATTTCGACATTTTGGCCACCTTCAATTTGTCGTCTGCAGATGCTTTCAATTTGGACCAGTCTGAAATTGTATTGTCTGGTAAAGGGTGAAGACTAGAAGCAGGTCACTTTCGACAACGTTGTTCTGAGAGGAGAAATAATTGTGCGTTACGATCAATTTCTCTTTTTACCGCAATGTATTCACGTGCAGGCATATACTGAACTTATCAGTTCATGGTAATTATTCCTATTTTCATAAATACAATTAAGCCGCGCTCTGTGAAAAGGGGGTCTAATGCATCTGCAGAAACTATCGACCCAGGTCAGCCTGTGCAATCCGCGCAGGCTGACCTGGGCCGAAACTTTTTGCTATTGGTCAATTTTCTGTATGTCAAAGGACCTTTCTACCTCATGATACCGTCAGTTGTTTGACAAAATGGATTTTATGGATCCGTAATTATCTTGCATGGAATAATGCATTCCGGAGATGCATTAAGTCCCCTTTTGCCAGAGCATGGCTCAATTTTAAGCTCCTGTACAGTTTATTTTAACTCTTTACCAGACAACAAAAGATTAGACTGGTCCAAATTGAAAGCATATGCAGACGACAAATCAAATGGGGCTCAAGTAATGAGCCAAATTTTGCATTTTCTATGAAAGTGTAGAAAACATTGTGGGCAAAGAAGAAAATGCTGGTTACCAGCATTTTCTCCTTTTCCCACAATGTTTTCTAAAGTTCCACAATTTTCCCACATTGTTTTCAAAGGTGTTTCTTATTAGGGTTGTTTAACATTCGAGATTATTCGGGAGGGAAAGGTTTAAAGATAAAGGAGCCATGCTCTAGGATCAGAGGGCTTAATGCATCTGCAAAAAGTATCGACCCAGGTCAGCCTGCGCAATCCGCGCAGGCTGACCTGGGCCGAAACTTTTTGTTTTTGGTCAATTCTCTACATGCCGAAGGACCACTCTACCACTCTAGGATTCAGTCACTTGTTGGATAAAGCGTATAAAATGGACCAAAATTATGTGAGGATCTGCATGGTATAATGGCATGGCGGAGATGCATTAAGCCCCCTTTTGCCAGAGTATGTTCAAATGGATTTACATGTAGGTGAAAGATCATGATCGGATTTCACGCTTTTTGAAGTCTTTTTACTATGTGAACCTTTGACTGAATGTACCAATTTTAATGTTATGATTTATATACCATTAATCATACTTACGCGTCTTATCAAGATTCTTACAGGTGTTTTCCCACTTTACTTTCAGAACGTTAAACAACAACAACTTAACCACTTTGCCGGAGAATTTGTTTACCAGCATGACGAGATTAAAAGTACTGTAAGTAGACTGAAAAAAAAAAGAATTAATGTCTTTAGGACAAATCTTTAATTTTCACTTTACCCACCGACAAACTTTTAGACTCGTCCATTTTTATAGAATATAATATTATGACAAAAAATGGGGCTCAAATCATGGGCCCTCAAATGATAGGACTGGTCTGTTGGTAGAGGGAAATCTTTGTGGGAGAGAGAGAAAGTACTAGTTACTGAGTAGCTAACCAGCATTTTCTCTTTTACAACCGTAAAGACATAAAATTATTCGGTAAAGGACTAAGGGAGATAATGTGTTTTTTTTTTTGCCTGAACAAGGCATTGCAATATTTATACATGTTTTTTCCCCATGTATAAAAGCCAAATGCTAAAAGCTATCACCCGCCAAAAGTTCGTTGAGGTACAGTATAGTACAACTATACGCTCCGAGTTGAATAATGACTGTGTATAAAGAACTTTGAACACTGTGTCTTGCCCAAGAACACTTCAACCACGATCGACTCTGGTGGGGATCAAACTTTGGACACTTGGGTCACAGATTCCTCGCTCTCAATATCAGATCCTTGTAAGACATGTGTTATCGACATGTATTAGGATTTTGTGGATTTTTACCCAGGAAAACGTAGCGGCAATAGAAGAAATTACTCGTTCCGAGGAAATTTTTTCCTTACCATAAGGCTTTCAAAAGCAAAAGCAAATTAACCCTAACCCTGCTAAATAAGTTAACTGAAACTTTAAAACGATAGTATGAACCCGAATAATGTTATTTCAAACTTATTTTTTGGAGAACAATATCTCCGTATCGGACAGTGTAGATCCAAGATCAGACTGCACGTTCTGTGCAGTCTGATCTTGATCTACACTGTCCGCAAAAGGTCAGCGAGTAGCGCTTAGCAGCTTAAGGGTTAATTCAGGTGGAATTTCCTTCAGTTTTTATTCCGATCTAGCTGCATGGTATCCAACAGAGACCGGTATATAGAGTATCTAATGCTTTATCTTGCTTTATGTTTCCTTTTCACTACTGATAAGGTTTCCATGATCTGAAACCTAGAGTAAAAAGGATACCGCCATCAGGTTCGCAATACAATATCGTCATCATGCTTTTTTTCTTTTTTTAACAAAGGCACTGAAAAATATTTTGATTACGTTTGTGAAAAAAAAAAAATGTTAAAACGCAATTGGTACAATTTTCAAAACAAAACAATTCCATGTGTCAATTCAGTACTGTAAAGTGTAAATTAGGCATTCAGTGGGGATATTTTGCAAATATAAACTGTTTGCGTTTTTTGTTTTGCTACATATTGATGCAGTGAATATCTAACATTTGATGGGTACAGTTTTGATAATGAAAGTAATGGGCTTATAGCATTTAATTCCTACTTTAATTTAATCAAATAGATTTGATTTTTGTATTATTTTGAAGATTTTGAAGGAAACGACTGAACTTTTTATGAGGAATGCACAAATTCATGCTATGTTCTTGTGCTTGTCTTGTGTTAACAATCAGAATTATGAAATGGTTTAGGTAGAATTGGTCTACATATGCTTACAGCTGATCTCTTGGTCGAGAATTCGATTTCAGTTGAATTATTAGACACCCCCATACTTCAAAGCAAAAGCATTTGAGCCATGCTCTGTGAAAAGGGGCCTTAGTGCATTTGGTAAAAGTATCGACCCAAGTCAGCCTGTGCAGTCCGCGCAGGCTGACCTGGGCCGAAACTTTTCCCAATTGGTCAATTTTCTACGTGTCAAAGAACCATTCTATCTCATAGTTCATTTGCTTGTTAAAAAAAAAGTGGCTGATATGGATCCATAAGTACATGTATGTGATTGCTTACTTGGTATCATGCATCACGGAGATGCATTACGCCCCCATTTGTCAGAGCATAGCTCATTTATTATGCTTTATATGTTGCATTACATTGTCATTCTTCCAGACGACTTCGTGAAAATCAGTTTTCCTGTGACTGTCATTTAGCCTGGCTGGCAAGATGGCTCCGACCAAGAAAACGACTGGCCAAACGTATGACGTGCCAACAGCCGTTTAATCTGAGGAGTAGACTGTTTCACAGAATTCCAGAATCGGAACTCCGCTGCAACGGTAAATAATTTTGGAGTCAGTGTGCTTTTGAGGACAATATAGATCAAGATAAGACTGCATAGAATGTGCAGACTGATCTTGAATCTACACTTTCCAATAAGGGAAGGGTATTTTCAACCGAAAGAGTTTTGAAATCGAAATATTTGGATTTAAACTTAGGCTTCATTTTGTCCTTTACGTTTCTAAGTATTGGGTTAATGAATTTGGAAACCATTTGAAAACCTTAAATAATAGTAAGGGTATATTCAATTAGTATAAAGACAAATGGACTGCCTTTGGCTTATAGTATCTTAAATTTTATCGGAATGTGTAGATCCTAGATCAGACTGCACATCCTGTGCATTTTGATCTCGATTTATACTGTTGGCAAAATGTCATTCATCATCAAAGATACTCTGTATGTCAACAGATAGAGCAACGAGGCTCTTAGTTTTTATGTACAGACTTATCATTATCGATTGTATCTTTGCTTTCAAAAGCATCCGTAGATATCAACTTCAAGGTTTTTTTCTAAGTTTTATGTTCCACCAGATAATTGTATAGCATAAATAAATCATTAAAATCTTCATATAAATTGTGTAATACCCAATAACAATAAATGATGATCTTTTCTGATGGAATTAGAAAGTTTCCAATTATCGCAGAGAGATTTTTCGTTAAGTTCCTCTCTTATCAAAAAGAGTGTTAATCGGGCTTTTGGGTATGATAAAAAAAAACTGACTTATTCATTTATTGAGTATTTGATAGTTTTATCGTTTGATTAATCGATAAATTCGCTCAAAAATTTAATTTTCATCTTATCATCCATCCATCCATCCATCCATCCATCCATTCATCCATCCATCCATAACTGAAATAACGTTTCGGGCTTTGGTGGGAATGTCATCGTTTGAGTTAAGGTAGTACCATTCTAATGAAAAACAGCTATTTCCATAATAATATTATCCTAAAAAATGTGCTATGATTAAAAGTGAGTATTATTGTAATTCTTTGACCGAGCCACTTTTTCCATTTTTTCCTTCTTAGAATTATCATTTATAAATCTAAAGCCAGTCTATTCTCAATACAAAGAGAGATAATAATTACCTCCCTTTTCAGAAAACTAGCAAAAATATCATCAGATAATTTCAAGATAGACAACAAATGAATTTCTGGTCGGTTAAAAATGTTCAAAAATAATATATCAGTATAAATCCTTATTCGTCAACTAATAAGAAATTTATTCCATGTTGCACTAGAAACGTTAGGATGGTAATACCTTAACACCAAAGTTATCACTCAAAAACACTTTAACTATTTCAGCACTAAGGATATTTGCGGACGGCAAAGATCAAGATCAGACTGCACAGAACGTGCAGTCTGATCTTGGATCTATGCCACCCGTTTGTTCAGTTAGACCTTTTAGATAGAAATCTTTCTGAGTTTCTTTGCATTGTATTTTCAGCCTTGGAAAGAGGTCGAGTTTAGCATTTAGCACTGACGGAGTGAATAATGATAGATTTAAATCTATGGCGCGTAAATAAATTTTCAAAGGAGATTTATTTTTGTGTGAAAATTGAACGTGTTACTGCACAGCCTATCTTCCGATATATTACTAACAAGTGCCACTGATACAAGGAAGAGAAAAATAAAGGAAAGGATTTTTTTCATAATTTTGACAGCATTGCAAAAAGGGAAAATTGAAGGAAAGGAATTTTCTTTTCAATAATTTTTAGAATATTTTTAGAAAAGGAGCGGTTGCTTCTAAAAGCAATTGATTCTTATCTCACAATGTTTTTAGAAGCTTCATTTAAAGGGAGTTGAAATCGTCGTATTCGTATTGTAAAGGGTTGTCTCTTTAGCACCCTAAATAGCTTTGGTTGAACGAACTTGCAGACGACATTATAACTGTGGCTAAAATGAAGGAATTCTCTTTTGAAATAAAAGGGTAGAAAACATTGTGGGAAAAGAAGAAAATGCTGATCATCAACATTTTCTTCTTTTCCCACAATGTTTTGGAAAGGTTTCTTTCTCATGGGCGATAAAGGTAGCGGTTGTTTGGTAAAGAGTCGATCTAGGTGTTCACGCAGACACATTAAGTGCCAGCACCTGTATTTCAACAGGTTTTTTCCTGATCAAAATTCTATACGATAAATTGAGTCTCAAGTTTCATAACTAGCAGTAGGGCTTATCAGTCACACTTCAAATACATGTCAAGAGCAATAGGCATAAAGTTGAGTTTTAAATTTGGAGTGATAATCGCGTTTTGAACTGTTTACCTGCTCTGAGGTTTATCTCTTTGACTTGAATCACCTGCACGAGGTCTTAACCCTTAACCTGCAATATAAGTGAAATTAAAGTTTCAAGCCGACAGTAAAAAACCAAATTTTGCTATTTCAAAAGTATTTTTTGGGGGAAAATATCTCCTAAGCGAGCAGTGTAGATCCGAGATCAGACTGTACGTTATGTGCAGTCTGATCTTGAACTACACAGTCCGCAAAAGGTCCTTGAGTCAAGCTTGGTAGCCCTAGGGTTCAAGACTGAATCTTTCGGCGATGCTGTATGACCCGCATTTTGATTTACCTCTTTGTATAAGTCTCGAAGGAATAAATGGTAAATTCCGATTGGTTGAAAATATGGACAAGTCTGTTCTGCGGGGCCTATTTGCGGGCCATTTATGACACCAATACACAAGGGTGGCTACCCTCTATCGACACCTCGTGGCGTTTATTCAATTCTTAGCAAATGGATATGAGCCATGCTCTGGCAAAAGGGGGTTTAATGCATCTCTGTAATCCACGGTACCAAGAAAGCCATCACATACTTATGGATCCATCATAGCTTAATCAACCGACTTAATCATGAGGTAGACTGGTCCTTGGACATACAGAAATTTTACCAGTAGCGAAAACTTTCGGCCCAGGTCAGCCTGCGCTTACCTGGGTCGATACTTCTCGCAGATGCATAAAGTCCCCTTTTCACAGAGCATGACTCGATTATATTTGACTGAAAATTTCCTGTTGCAACAATATGCAAAACAGTGAGGAAAAGAGGCAATGGCTAGCGTGGTTACACTTCATTATTTCTCTTCATATTGAAGCACAAAAATAGCTTCAACATTCATGTACATTGTACTTACTAGTACCTCCAACGCCGTCTGTCTTTTATTTAAAGACTCTTTCTTGTTTACTTCTCGTCAGATGTCGATCGCCTCTCTCCGCCGCAAAGGTGCGAAGAAGACACGATTTGTCCCGAAGAATGTTCGTGTACCGGGTCCTTTGTCGATTGCAGAGATCGAGGTTTGACGGAGATTCCCGAGTATCTTCCACACGATGCAACAGAACTGTAAGTATTCAAAACAAACTTTTGAATTAAGCACTTTGCTTTCACTTTTCTCAAATTTGTACACAGAGTACTGACTGTCATTGGTTATGACATCAACTTACGGAGAAGAGTAGAACCGACTTGCCGAGACACAAGCGAACTGCGCTCTGCATCTCTGTGGTACATTATTCCAAGCAAGTCATCATAAAAAAATATGGATCCATAAAACCCATTTAGTCTAACAAGCGACTGAATCACGAGGTAGAATGGTCCTTGGGCATGCAGAGAATTTACAATAACAAAAAGTTTCGACCCCTTGCAGCCTGCACAGTCTAGTACTATTTGAAGATGCATTAACACTTAAGCTGCTGAATAAATGAAACGAAAATCTCCACTTAATACTAGAAGCCCAAACATTGCGTTTTCCAAGTTGATTCCACCGGAAACAAAATACCGTAACGGACAGTGTAGATCAAAGATCAGACTGCACGTTCTGTGCAGTCTGATCTTGATCTACACTGTCCGCAAAAGGTCAGTGGGTCGCGATAAGCAGCTTAAGGGTTAAATCCCCTTTTCGAAGAGCATGGCTCTTGTATTAAAAATAGTATGACTTGCTTCATCATCATCATAATCATCATCATCAGCATAATCATCATCTTTGCCAACTGTCCAGATTATTGAATACGACACAGCCTGCATTTTGGTTTCTGAATTATCATTACAATAAATGAACAATGCAAACAACTTCGATGACAGATGGGTAAAGTAATGAAAATCACAGGTGAGGAAGGGTTCATTTTTTTTTCTTTTGCATATGTAAAAAAGGTGGACGTTTTTGAATAGATAAAGCTAGTAAGTGTCAAATGTCTTAATCCATACGGCAAATCTTGGGTGAAAATCTAGATATTAAGAATTTTGATTAAAAAATCAGAGAGGGTTGGGGGGATGCGTGGGAATGCTAGCCACCTGATATCACTGCTGCCGTTTCTTTGACACTTCTGTTGTCAATATTGAAAAAAAAAATAAAGAAAGAAATCCTGACCGATGGGGAAATCGAACATTTGTTGAAAAGTTTTCGATTTGCCGCATGTAATTTGACTTTTTGTCCAGGGCCCGTATCCACCAACCACTCTTAGTTTCATTCTTAGTCTTATTCTTGATTTAGAAGTAACGTTAATTTTGATCGACTGAACCATTTGGTTTAGCCAATGAGAAATTGTGTTATTTTCAAATGTAGAAAGTTCCTGAGAATAAGCCAAATACTGTTCTGAAGATTTGTAAGTGAATACGGTCCTTCCTATATCACTGTTTCCGCTTCTGTAAAGCTTCTACGGTTCCAAAATGTTTGGAAAAGATCGAAAATTGGCTTGAAATTGTTCGATTTGCCACATGTAATTTGACGTTTTGTCCAGATGTCTATCAATAACCGTTGTCCCAGAATCGGATTTCTATGTAATAAACATGAATTAAATTTACTATACATATTTTGCTGTGATGCTTTAGAACTGTCCACTGAAAAAAATTCTTTTTAGAAGGTAAAAAAACCCTCATGGCATTTCAGGTCCCTGCACTACACACCTTCTGAAAACATTTTTGGAAAGAAGAGCAATCGTTTGTGACAAACAAATATTTCTTGTTATAATTGTTTCCGTATTGTTGAGAAATCATATTGTCATTCATTTCTAGATGTTTTCAGTTGAATTTGTAATACATTTCGACAAGTCTAAAATAAGGCAGAAAACAGTAAGGAGAAGCTGGCTAAAAGTAGATTTTGACACCCCCTTCAAAAAAAAAAAAAAAAGGAAACATGGAAATATGACATTTGGTTGGCAATACCATTCGGATCTGACAGTTATCACTTAGAAAAGGGGACGCACAGAAAATCAAATAAATGCGGTCTGCTGGGTTCGAACTTACGACCTTTAAAGCTGTAGCCTGGTGTCTCTACCGACTGAGCCAGCTGACCTTTACAATGTGAATCATGTTTTGCAACAGCGAGTCCCCAATGACCTACCTCATGATTAAAAGTTAGAAATTTTCCTGAAGATAACGAAATAAATGGTATTAAAGTCATTTTGTCCGCATGTATTTTCTTTCACTATCTTAGTTCAGAGGCTAATGATGTGCTGCTGTAAGAGTTTTGTTACCTCTTTCCCTTCAAAAGAAATGAGTCATTCTCTCAAAAAAGGGGGCTTAATGCATTTGCGACACGTATCGACTCAGGTCAACCTGCGCAGTCCGCGCAGGCTGGCCTGGGCCGAAACTTTTCGTTATTTGTCAATTTTCTGCGTGTCAGAGGACCAGTCTACTTGGTGATACAGTCCGGTTTTTAGACATAATGAATTTTAATGCATCCCTTAATATGTCATGTCTTTCTTGCTATGATGCATCACAGAGATGCATTAAGCCCCCTTTTTCTAGAGCGCTGATGAGATAAATTTGAGCCATGCTCTGGCAAAAGGGGGCTTAATGCATCTCCGTGATGCATCATACCAATTAAGTCATCACATAATTATGGATCCATAGTTGCCACTTCTTTCAACAACCGACTGAATCATGAGATAGACTGGTCCTTGGATATACTGAAAATTGACCAACAGCGAAAAGTTTCGGCCCAGGTCAGCCTGCGCGGACTGCGCAGGCTGACCTGTGCCAATACTTTTCGCAAATGCATTAAGTCTACTTTTCACAGAGTATGGCTCATTTTACTTTTTCCACGGCTACAACCACACGTTCTCCTGCAAGATGAGATCACGGTTCACGGTTCAGTCATAATCTAGAATAAAGAAGTGGACAGTATAGATCATAGATCAGACAGAACGGTCTGTGCAGTCTGATCTTGATCTACACTGTTCACAAAAGCTGCTTATGTCCTCTATGGAAAGCATAGTTAAGATTTAGGGAAAAAATGCCTAAATGAAATTTGGTTTCATGCCTCTTTAAATAATAAGTAGGGAAATGGCCTTGTCTGACCTTACAAATCAGTGCTTGATTCAGATAACGAGGTCGATTAAAATATGATTTACAATCTTTGCACTGACAGATGGGTGCCGATAAATACAGTCTCCGTTACTGACCATGGGTCAATCTTCGCCCATTTCAGCCTCTAGGGCTTGACCTATGGTGTATAATTGAGTCATGCTCTGTGAAAAAGGAGGCTTAATGCATCTGCTAAAAGTATCGACACAGTTCGCGCAGGCTGACCTCGGCCGAAACCTTTTGCTATTGGTCAATTTTCTGCTTGTCAAAGGACCAGAGTACCTCATGATTCAGTCGGTTGTTAGACAAAATGGATTTTATTGATCCTTGATTATGTGATGACACGCATGGTGTAATACATCATGGAAATGCATTAAGCCCCCTTTTACCATGTCTCAATTATTTTCCATCGAAAGACTTAGAAAATACTTGTTCTGTTTAGACAATGCATATAATTTTAAACCATTGTACTTGCGGTTGCTGTTAGGTTTTTGTTTTATATTTTTTTTTTCGGAGTGGGGGAGCATTTTCAAGCCGTAGATTTTAGAAAATACCTCCCTGTAATTGCTGCAAAACAGAACTCTTAAAATGCATTTCACAGTTCACGTAGCCTCTAAAGATATTTCTCACAAAAAGTAGATATGTTTGTGGGAATGTTACTTGGCCAATAAAATGCATCGCTTATGTCGGTGCGCATTCAAATGAGCACGATGACGTCATACATGATGTAATCAGAATAAACGGAGTTACCGATTGCGAATGTCCATTCTGTTATTTGAAGGTCCAGATTGCCACTTTTTATTGATTTAATCCTCCAGTGTCTTTACGTTTGCAGAGAAAAGATACATTTTGTATTATTTATCAGTGTTTCACACAAAGGAAATAAATAGACGACAAAAAATCAAAATACGTCACTTGAAAGCGCCAAATTAATCCAACGCCCATTTTTAGTCTAGAATTAAACCTTACTACTCGGAAGCGCAATATCAACATTGCTTTAGTTCAGAATGGAAACAGGACAGTGAAGATCAAAGATGGAACTGCACGTTGCCCGCAGTCTGATCTTGATCTGTATTGGTCGCAAAGGAAACAAATGCAGTGAAAGGCGCTTTCACCCTTTTGCACCACATATAGAAACCTGACCTTTTTAGACACCTGAATATACAATCCACTTCCATTGAGAGAGATTTTATCTTATGGGCAGGACTAAACAAGCGGACGGTATAGATCCAAGATCGTGCAGTCTGATCTTGATCTATGCCGCTCCGCAAAAGCTTTTTTTCGCCCATGGCATTGAAAAGGTTACTGTATAATATTAGTTGTAAGTTTTCAATCAGTTTGTTCAGCGATAAGCTGAAAATCAAGTGAAGTCTTCCTTTCGTGGAACTGAGCACGGTAAGAGTTGGTTGTAGCAATATTGCTGATAAAGCAAGATAGGGCAGTGGTCAAGTTAATAAATTTATGAGAACTGGTCACTCTGGAGTATACTCTAGAATGATTAATTCGATTTTGATAGGCTCGCATTACAGGCTAATAGTTTGTGCTTGAATTGTTAAGTTCTTTGATGACTAGATAGTATTTTTCTAACTTAGGGGCTGATATATAATACTCAAATTTTGCTAGGTACCAAAAATATTTAAATACACAGTTTGTTTGATAGTTGCAATATTTTGTATGATTTGTTTATTTATTTTCTAAGTTCAATAAGTTATTTCTCTAATGATAGACATAGAACTGTTTCTGTATTTTAACCCTTTACCACAAAATCCCGACATTTAACGACTCTCAGGAAAAGGCCCTTTGAAAATATTGAGGGAAAAGGAGAAAATGCTGGTAACCAGCATTTTCTCCTTTTCCCACAATGTTTTCTACCTTTCTCAAAACAAAAAAATAATTTTTGCGTCGGTTTTATTTTGTCGTCTGCAAATGCTTTGAATTTGGACTCGTCTAAAATTTTGTCGTTTGGTGAAGAGTTAAATCGTTCCCAGAATTTTTAACCCTTTCCCATACAAGACCTGGTTTTCACGTGTCTGCAGGACAAGTCTTTTGAAAACACTGTGGGAAAAGGAGAAATTGCTCGTAACGAGTAATTTCTCCTTTCCCCACAGTGTTTTCTACCCTTTTTGAGACCTTTATGCCATTTTTATCAAATTTAAGATTGTCGTCTGCAAACTCTTTCAATTTGGACCAGTCCAAAAATTGTCGTTTGGGAAAGGGTTAAGAGATAAATGTTGATACATTTTTGACAAACCAAACACGAACCTCCTGGATACTTGTTGGTTTGACCTAGCAAGCTTATATTTAATACTGCCTCTCATTCCACAGCCGGTCGTTGATATTAAAGCCATGGTAACGGGTTGGCTAAATCAGCCGTGTAATACCCTCTCTTTAAAGGTACTTTTCTACGTATTGCGCGATATGGGGACGGGCGCTATCGTAAATTAGAATAAACCCCTCATCTACCGCACCAGCATTCAATCTCATCTTGATATCGAGAACCTCATCTTGATAACTCTAAACAGTCTGAATGCTTTTGACAACAAGGTCTGAACTTGTTTCTTAGTTATTTTCCACACCAAACCTTGTTGAAGTTGCCTGAAAAGCGGTCATATTAGCTTTGCTGGCTGTATGGAGTCTAGCCATACCTTGCACGCCTGTCTGTGAAACACCTATATCCTCCTGCAAAGAGGTCGTTGTCAAGTCCACTCTTGTCTATCCAACATGGTCCATGGCCCGCCGGTATCGTAGCCGTGAGCGGTTCCAAGAAATCGGAATGCGTATAAATGGTCTTCTCGACTGGAGACTGCTTTCGGGCAACCTTGTGCGGATAGTTTGCGTTGTACATTGACCCCAGGATCATTCTGAAGGTCGGTGTAAGGCTAGGATGCTTTTGCAAAAAGGTCTATGTCGCTCTGGATTATGATCAACGGGCTTCAGCTGCTAAAAATTGATCTTTCTTTGCAACGTCGATGACGCCTGACATTTGGCACGGACAGGCCCCTGTGATCTTACAGCATTGTGCTCGGAAAGGGCCTTGCCAACAACAAAACCTGTAGCCCTAGCCCCTTTCTCTATCACCCAATTGCCTGCCACATTTCTTCTTCCGATAAATGTCTTCATGTATTTCCATCAGCAAAATTTAAAGAAAACTTCAACTTTTCGAGGACTGAATACTCTACACATGTCCGGCACGTGTATGCACTACAACAAAACACAATGCAGATGGAGGGATACATCATTCTGAGGACTCGCAGGAAAGATTTGCCTATCATAGAAGTTTATGTGTATACTGTGAACCATAGCAACGTACCGCTCAACCGTACTCAATAAAAAATATCATGAATGTATCTCATGAAAACTTTACAATGCTTTGTAAAATTATTGGTGCTTGGCAAACTTTGAGTGGTATATATGAGCCGCGCTCTGGCAAAAGGGGGCTTAACGCATCTCCGTGAGGATGATACCAAGTAAGACGTCATGTTATTATGGATCCATAAAATCCATTTTGTCGAACAACTGTCTAAATCATGAGGTAGACTGGTCCTTTGACATATAGAAATTTGACAAATAGCGAAAAGTTTCGGCCCAGGTCAGCCTGCGCGGACTGCGCAGGCTGACCTGGGTCGATACTTTTCGCAGATGCATTAAGCCCCCCTTGTCACAAAGCACGGCTAATATCATTGTGCCAACAGTAGCGAAATGCGATGGCAATTTAGAATGGGTCCTGGAAAATAATTTCTAGACTTGAAGTAAAAGGATTCTTTTTCATGTTTTGGGGGATATACTGTACCTGTACTGTTGATCTGTTTTCTTTTCTTGTAAGTCCAATAATCCTTGACCTAAATCATAGAGTCCAAAACATCAAGCTGCTTTGACCTCGTGCATAGTTTCGGTATCTAAGAGGAGAGAAAGTCTTATGCTTCGTTTTGTAACATTTTTTTTTTAAACAAATTATTAAATAAAACATCATGTTTTATTAGCAATCAGAACACGTGCGCCATGCTCTGAGAAGAGGGGGTTTAATGCATCTGCGAAAAGTTTCGATACAGGTCAACCTGCGCAGTCTGACCTTAGTCCAAACTTTTTGCAACTGGTAAAATTAACTGCATATCGAAGGACCATTCTACCTCGTGATTTATTCGGTTTGTTCAACAAAATGGATTTTATGGATCCATAATTATGTGCTCGGTATAATACACCACCACAGTGATGCATTAAACCCCCTTTTTCCAGACAGCCACTCACATGTTCTATCCAACGTTCAGTAGCACTATATCCATCAAGTTGACCATGACTCAGTGGATGTACCAAACGACAAAATTATACACTAGTCCAAATTGAAAGCATTTGCAGACGACGACTGAAAAATTGAAACTTGTTTTTGGAAAGGGTAGAAAACATTGTGGGAAAAGGAGAAAATGCTGGTTACCAGCATTTTCTCCTTTTCCCACAATGTTTTCAAAAGGCTTATTTCTCGGGTTCGTTAAAGTCAGGATTGTGTGGTAAAGCGTTAACTCTTTACTCGACGGCAAAAGCGTAGACTTGTCCAATCGCGACGTTTGCTCCAATGTGGTTCAAATTGTTGGACCTGGCTATGAATTTGTAGCAAAAATTGGTTCCAGAATTTTCTTTTTCCTACACTGTTTGCAAATGCCATCCTCCTTAGGGTCGCAGAAACAATGGATTATTTGGTAAAAAGTTTAAGCACTATGACCACAGTCTAGAAAATTTATCTTTTATATCATCTCCATATTTGATGGATAAAATGTCACGTGAACAAAGAAACTGGCGTATCTTTGCACTAGGTTCACACGAGCGTCCATTTTTCGCTTTCTTTACCCTTTTCCTCATCTTCGAAAGCCAAGGATACTAAGGTAGTACCCTTGGCCGCTTGCCTCTTTAAAAATTGAAACTCCCGCTGCGCCATTTCATTGGATGCGATCAAAACCCATCGCGTCCAATCAAACCATCCGTAACAAGAAATCTTCCGCGAAACATAAAACAATAATGGCGGCGCCCGTCAAAAACGAAAGTTGTCGTGTTTGTGACGAAAATTTGCCAAAAAAGAGTAGACGATCGATATTTAATGAGTTTTTTTTAAAGTTCATGGTCAATTATGTGAAATATAAGGACGGGTTCCACAGCCAAATAACTGCGAATCATCTTATGTCTGATTAATTTCAGAAAATTGTGATGAATCCGAAAGCGCAGCCATATTTGATGTATAGCCTAACAAATTTTATTTCGAGCATATTGATTAATCAGAAATAACATCAGCAAAGGTTACGCAACTCGTGATATTCGATAGGTGGCGCAGCGGGAGTTTCGATTTTTAAAGAGGCGAGCGGCCAAGGGTACGTAACGAACAAAGTGGAGTTAGTATCCTTGGCTTGCGAAGATGCCTTTTCCTTCACATCTTCACCTTTTTTTTTTAACCGAAATCAGTTTATGCACATTTAAGCGATCTGATCTTAGTCAATAATGTTTGTTAACAATTAAAGTGTTTTTTTTTTCGACTTATATCAATCAATGGATTAGGTTAATTATTTCGATGCCATGGGATAAATACCAACCGCATGAGCGCCGTTTAGTTGAATTGGCTATATTCTCTTTCTTAAACAGACAATGATATCGTAGTTTTAAGACTTCGGGCCATTTTGCAGAGTTTGGAGGGGGGGGGGGGGGGGGGGAGGGGAAAGATCAGAATATCTCAGCAGTCGTAGTGCAATTCAGATCTGTGATGTGTATATAGGTAACATACAGTCTGATAGTTACTGAAGTGCCACGGGGGCAAAACCACACAATCCCGAGTTTTAACTGCCCTGAGGAAAGAGGCTTTTTGAAAACATTTTGGGAAAAGGAGAAAATGCTGGTAACCAGCATTTTCTCCTTTTCCCACAATGTTTTCTACCCGTCCCAAAACAAATCTTATCATCTGAGCAACGTATAGTTTCTCCTCTAAACATGCTCTGAATATGGACGAGTATAGTTTTTTTCTTTTGTCACGTGGTAAAGGGTAATATCACATGGCTCCATACGTATGAAGAATTTCCCTCAATAGATATTCAAGGAGATTAGTTATTTGCAGTTGTACTTGGGTCCTAGACAAGTCCCAGTTGGGAGTTTCTGACGAATATGAGTATCTTTTTCTATCTTTGAAACCCTTCTGCTGCTTTGGATACATGTATATGAGCCATGCTCTGGCAAAAGGGGGCTTAATGAATCCCCTTGATGCATGATACTAGGCAAGTCATTTCATAATCATGGACCCATAAAATCCATTTTGTCTAGCAACCGACTGAATCATGAGTTAGACTGATCCTTTGACATGCAGAAAATTGACCAATAGCGAAAAGTTTCGGCCCAGATCAGCCTGCGCGGACAGCGCAGGCTGACCTGGGTCGATACTTTTCACAGATGCATTAATCCCCCTTTTTCACAGAGCATGACTCATATTCATATTCATCAAGGGAAAAAAATCTATTTCCGCAATGTTAAGGACGATTGCCAAGTATCTTCTAAAATGATTAGAACGGGAACAAGGTATCCCAAGGGTAAAGTATTCTAGAACTGAATGAATTCATACATGTAGATAGATGGTAATGACAATTATTGCATGAATTGAACGATGACCGCTACTTACCGAATGACGACGGGTGATCAGTATCGATTATGATTAAATTTGAACCATGCTCTGGCAAAAGGGGATTTAATGCATCTCCGCAATGCATTATAAAAATCACATAATGATGGATCGATAAAATACATTTTGTCTAACAACCGGTCGAATCCTGAGGCAGAGTGGTCCTTGGACATGTAGAAAAATAACCAAAGCAAAAAGTTTCGACCCAGGTCAGCATCCGTAGATTTTTGCAAATGCGTTTAATCCCCTTTTCGTAGAGCATGCTCATTTATTTTTTACATGCTTCTAAGCATGTTGTTATCTTCAGTGAAGTTGTAAGGTTACGTACGAAATTAAAAGACTGCGACTCACTGCCCCTAGGTCTAGATCTACTTATCTTATTTCGCTATAGTATTTTTTTTGTGTTCTTGTCGCAGGTATAATATGGAGGATATTAATTCTTTTTTTCGGTGAAAGATGAAATTTATTTCATCTCGTGAACATCATCGGTGATATTTTCAGGAGTGGCGCACGAAATGAACATCATCGGTGATCTTTTCACGAGTGGCGCCACTCGTGAAAAGATCACTGATGATATTCACGAGATGAAATAAATTTCGATCTTTCACCGAAAAGAAAAATCTATTATTTCATGCTTCTAACCCTTTTTTGTTGGGACTTTCATCAAAGTCCATCACATTTGTATTCGTTAATTCCCTGTGGCATGTATCCTTACATAACAACGCATTACAATATTACTTATAGCGCGAAAAATATTGGGTAAATGCGCGTAAATTCTGGTTGAATGGCACGTGCTGTTTACCTAGGGAACTACTGTTTCCGCCTTCAATGGGAGAAAAAAGTGAAATTCAAATTATCTCCCTTGTTCGATAAAAACCAAGTTCACAAAATTGCAAATGGGCCCTTTTATTTGATTTTGTTTGTTTTTATCCTTGTTTTACTCAGAGATTTTGCGATTATCATAATTTGACTTATGATGTATATGTAAGGTCTTCATGATATTGGTAAACTGAATTTCACACTCTATTACCACGGATATGCATCAAATAGATTAAACTTGTGGTTTGATAAATTTTGAAGGAGATATTTAAACTTGAACATTCCTGAATTGTGCAAAGGCTATCAAGGATAAAAACCAAGTAATACCTTATTCAGGGCTTAGTCAGTAGTGGAGAGCTACTAAGGACAGTAACTGACTTTAATTTGTCTCCCAATGAAAAGTTAGAAAATATGAAATCAGTATTTTTCACTGGTCGTAACCATGAAATATCAAACCATAATCCACCATTATTTCTCGATAAAGTACCATCTAAAGCATGAAATAAAATACTCGTATTGCAGACATAATAAGTGTACTTTTGACTTCATGAATGTCCGTTATCTGGCAGACATAACAATGAAAAAAGATAGTTTCAGATTTTTTTTTGTAAACGCCAAGGTGAAATATTTTAACACATCTTCATCTCCAAAAAACAAATCAAATTTGGATTTCAGCCATAACTGATTAAACAAAGGACTTCGGAGACTAAATTTGTTTTGTTTTGCGAGACATTTTCAACTAAACTGTACCTTATCAGTGTTCTTGTCCAGAAATCCAACCTGATTTTAACAGTTCCAGGACAAATCTCTATTCTAAGAAGTAACAGAATTATTCAGGTTTTAATGTTCTCAAGACCTCGTCCTTTGATTTAATCAGTTTATGAAAGTTGTTTTTCTTAGCGCTTTTGAAATCCACCAGGAATTGAAACTGTATTTATTACGCTCGATATGTGGGATGGTAAAAGTACGCTAGACACAGTGCTTTCGGTACGGTCATTTTAGTACAATACAAGATTTCTAGACCGCACTTTGTATAATTTGATATTTGTCTGAAATGTCGAATTAACCCATAGGCTACTAAGCGCAACTCAAAGACCTTCTACGGACAGCGTAAATCAAGATCAGACTGCACAGAACGTGCAGTCTGATCTTGTATCGACACTGTCCGGTTAGATGTTTTTTCGTCAAAAATAACTTTGAAAAAGCAACATTTGGGTTTTTACTATCGGCTTGAAAGTTTCGTTTAACTTATTTAGCAGGATAAGGGTTAATAAGTGAGTCATCTTTGGTTACCCTCCAAGACTTTACACTTATACTATACAGTAAAACCTCGATATTTCCAGTCTCGAAAATTCGAGAACCCCGCATTATTCGAGGAACTTCCATAGTCCCGGCAAAAACTCCACTATATTGCACCAAAAGCAGATCGGTAATTTCGAGTCTCGATAATCTGAAAATTCGAACAAGTATGTTGGTCCCTGTCATCATTTTGCTTCTTTAAATTGATTGTTAATTCGAACACAATACTTTCTCACCTCTCGAGTAATTGTTTTCACACCTTTTCTGCTCAAAGGATTTGGCGAGTCGACCCATGTACGGTGTGGTGTAAGTTTTACAATCCATGACAATTACTACAGGGGATTCACATTACCCAATATTTGGGAAGAAATTGACATTGATTTGATGATGAGAGATTAATGATGGCAAGTTGTGACGACCTCCCCATCTCATTTAGGTTGTCTGATATATTTCGTCTTATAAAATTCACAAAAGTATTTTATTCCTGATTAAACAAGTGATTTTATCTCCCGACTACAATTTTCTGTAGTATGTTCGTACATCAACGGTTCAAAGTCATTGTTGACGCTAAAAAGACAGTTTGAAGCGTTTGTGATCAGACGATGTTTAATTTCTTATCCGTTTTCGTGTCTATCTATTTATAGCATCGGGTTTTCCCAAGTTGCTTCGTCACAAAATAAAAAAGAAAAGTCTGATCACATTTTTCCCCATCTTGTTACGATGACGTCGTGTTTCAAGTTTGCGTGAATACCATTGGTTTATTTACATGTCACAGAAATTTTCCTGACTTTGACACTGACAGGTTAATGTTATTTTTCACGGGTGTGTAGATATCATGGTGCGTTCTTCTTTCATGGACATTGAAAAGCACCGTGGAACACAGAACCACTTGTAAACGTTTACATATATCGACACCAAAATAACTTTTCCTTACATTCTTGAGTTTTGGCGAGAAGTAAATCGCACATTCTCTCTTTTTTAAAATTTTTTGACATCTTGCCCGCTTTCATTCTTCGATCGTTTTCAACTCATTTCTAGTTGCATGTCGCCGTATTCAAATATATTTCAGGGAAACACCAGTGTTGGAGGAAGATATAAGTGTAAATTTTCGAATTTTTATTTTCTAGAATAGTGCAAGCACCATATCAATATTACCTTCTGACGTTTTCTCAGTAAACAAATAAAAGTTTGCATACTTTCCTGTGGGGTGACAGTTATTGGGTGCGAATGCAACAGGCGAAATTTTACGATTTCGTAAAAACTACAGTACCTACCTTCCTGGAAAAAAGGTGACTTGGAGTGATTCGTTTCCAAGAACTCATACAATCAAAACACATGAATTTACAAAAATAATCACTCGATGTGATATTCTTTGAATGTTATGAAAAAAAAGGAACAAAAATTCGGTTGTATTGCTCGGGGAAGTATACTTTGATTGCCGACCTTAAACGGAATGCAACTTTGTTTTCACTGATATTTTGGATAATTCGAGAACTGCGATAATTCGAGCATTTTGTTTGTCCCCGTGGGACTTCGAATTATCGAGGTTTTACTGTATATGCACTGTATCTATACAGCCGTGGAATATCGAGCTGGAAACATGCTCGTCCTCGTGAGTAGCAAATGACGAATTACATTGGTTCCGCAACGATAATCTGCCGGACCTATTGACAAATGAATTGACTCGTTATATAATATCACAGGCAAGAACGTATTTTCCTGATCTAAGTTTTAAAGCTACTTGTTCTACAACGCCAGCTCTTTCAATGTGAGTGTGCCCGCATTACACGACTTCAGTTTGCATGTTATGAGTTCAGATGCTGTATTTACCTTTAATTGTGAATTCAGTTCTTGTCTAAATTCCAAGTTTAGCCATCTAATTTGCTGAAGCAGAAGGTATTGGCCAATCCCACAGCTAGCCTTGATAATTAGAATTTTATTAGATTTTAAAGAATAGAACTCTTGATTACAGAGTCCTTTTGTTACAAACTATTGATTCTTATACAATGTACCATGTTTCTTTTTTCTTTTACAGGCGGTTGGAACAGAACAAAATAACACGTATCAGAGCAGGCGCCTTTACAAATTTACACAGATTACGTAGAATGTAAGTACTTTGTTTTCTTTTGTGTAGTTTATAGCCAGGTTTTAGGGCACCATGCCCTCTTTGATTAAAAAAAAAAAAAACAATGATAGGCAAAGAAATTAAACTTTAAGCCGTTGGGTAGGTAGACAATAGTTAGAAAAGATACCAGCACGTTGTTTACTTCACTGAGGTGTTTATTAGATCAGAAATATGATTATGAGTAAAGAGGTAATTTTCAAACTGCAAGGATGTCTTGACAATTAAAACAAAAAGGCAGACCATTGCCAGGCTTGATGCTGCTTGTGAATACCAACTTTGATGATTCTTTGTTTACTTCCTCCTCTGCGCACGCATCTCTCTGCCTCCGTTTCTATTTTTAGCGTTGGCCTTTTTACGACCGAATCTCAAAATGCACCGGATCAGTTTGCTACTACCGACTTGTTCGATTTTTTTTTGGACGATTTTTTTTTTTCTATCCTCTTAAGAAAATGGGGAAAAAGAAGAAGAAAAAAGAAATCAAGAGGACATGGAACTTTAATTCTACTTTGGTAATACTCCTCAGCCGTAAATGGAAACCAGTATGTTCTCTTTTTCCCACACGGCTATCTACCTTTTAAAAGACAACGTTCACCCTTTAAGCAGTTTTGATATTTTCGTCTGCAAAAGCTTTCAATTTGGAAGAGTCTTAGACTTTTCTGCTTTGTAAAGAATTAAAATGGCTCTAGTGCCCACTGTATTCCAAATTACAAATCTTCTTAGGGAATCTTCCTAAAATCGAAACATTGTAAACAGTTGAAAAGAAGAGAATATGTGAGCACAGTACAGTACAAACCACAGACGTAATGAGTATGAGAGTCAGTTAATTCTTGTTTTACATTTGACCAGTGCTCTGGTAAAAGGGGGATTTATGCATCTCCGTGATGCATTATACCAAGCAATTCAACATATAATCATGGATTCATAAAATCCATTTTGTCTAAATCATGAGGTAGACTTGACCTTTGACATGCAGAAATTTGACCAAAAGCAAAAGGTTTCGAGTGCGCAGGCTGACCTCGGCCGAAACAGTTCGCAGATGCATTAAACTCCCTTTTTCACAGAGCATGGCTCATTTCTATTTTGCTCTCTCAGAGAATTTTTTCCTTCTGCAGTTTTTGCATCACAATTGAAGGTCGACTGACAACGTTAATTTTCCGTTTAATTTCATTTCCTGTCGAAATAGCAGACGGATTCTCGACTCACGCCAAATGTAACAAGACACTTTCAGCGTAATCAGTTCGGAACCCGTCTCAGAGAATAGCGCAATCCGTAATTTGTCATGAAGAGAATCGTTCGTACGGTTTAACTAGATGAAGCGCTGTTTAATTAGCCGGTTCTCTGACATTGAACGGCATTTTACTCGCGAAATGAGACGCGGGGGATAGTTCTGTCTGAATCCGAAATGTTGCGATAAATTAATCAAGCCCTGTCAAGTGCGAATTTGTAATATTGAATTGGATAAATGCCTGGAGCAGTATGGCTGAAAGACGATATTGGAACCGTCTTTAATTCTCTCTAATCCGATGAAAGTTTTAGATCAGCGCCTGTCTGGGATTTCCGATTCTGATTTATTGAGTAAATATTGCCTAACCGACAGAATATTAGCCAGAGACAATGCATTTTGTTCCTCCATGATTTATCTTATGGGGGCATCAATTGGCAAAAATTAACCCTTATCCTAATAATTAACTTAAATAAAACTTTCAAGACGATAGTAAAAGCCCGAATAAATTTTATTTTCAACTTTTCGTTTGGAGAACAATATCTCCTTATCGGACAGTGTAGATCCAAGATCAGACTGCACATTCTGTGCAGTCTGATCTTTGATCTACATTGTCCGATAAGGAGATATCTTTCCTTCAACAAATACCTTTGAAATGGGAAAATATGAGTTTATACTGTCGGTTTGAAAGCTTCATTTCTTTTATTTAGCCGGATGAGGGTTGAAACAAAAATGTTGTTGATATACATTATAGTTACTCGGATTGTTCTAGGTCTTTTTAAAAAGACTCGGTATTCTGCGATACTACACTTGCCAATATAGTATTTGAAATACAACGTCAAAACTTATTCAAGTGAGTAGAAATATGAGCCATGCTCTGGCAACAGGGGGCTAAATGCATCTCTGTGATTGCATGATACCAACGAAGTCATTGCAGTATTATAGATCCATAAAATCTGTTTTGTATAATAACCTACTGAACCATGAAGTAGAATGGTCCTTGGACATACAGAAAATTGACCAACAGCGAAAAGTTTCGGCCCAGATCAGCTTGCGCGGACTGCGCAGGCTGACCTGGGTCGATACTGTTCGCAGATGCATTAATCCCCCTTTTCACAGAGCATGGCTCATATATGATATTCAGATTATGGTTCCATAGTCATAAACAAAGAGAGGGCTTCTATGACTATATGAATCGGTCGTTGAATGGTAACTGGGAGACCCGTGCTCGATTCTCGCTGGTGATGCCGGACCCGTTGGGTTTCCAAGGCATTGAAGAGCCTCAGCCTTGTACTCGCTGAACTCAAGTAATGCACGAATAATTGAGCTGTCATGGTGATAGAGTGGGGATACTTTCGAAATTGGTATAGAATACCTTTCAAGCAAAACTCATACCATTATAATAAGATCTTTACTGTATTATAATTGGCCCGCAACATGCGAAATGAGACCTTCGGACATTTGCGTAAAGTGTCGTCTCGGATTAGCCTGCGCAGTCCGCGCAGGCTAATCCGAGATGGCACTTTACGACTACATAAGATTTTTTCATACGGTAGACTTTCGTGAAACAGAAAATCGCACAAAAACTGGAAGTGTCGTCTCGGATTAGTCTCAGACTGCACAGGCTGATCTGGGAAGACACACTTTTACGCGCCTTTTCGTCTGTTGCACGCCAACCATGAGAGAAACAAGTTTTCTGTTACAAATAACTGAATTAATTAGTAACGTAATTTTCATTTGCATCTTTTTCCTTACAGTGATGTCAGTAACAACCAGATCGTCACCATTGACTCCAAAGCCTTCGAGGGCTTATCAACACTTAATACTCTGTAAGTGAAAAAACTTTTCTCGTATCTCTACACTTAATCCTTAGGCTGCTAAGCGCGACTCACAGAAGTTTTGCAGACAGTGTAGATCAAGATCAGACTGCACAGAACGTGCAGTCTGACCTTGGATCTACACTATCCGGTAAGGAGATATTCTCTTCCTAAATACAATTTTGAAATAACATCATTCGGGGTTTTACTGCTGGTTTGAAAAGTTCATTTCTGTTATATAGCAGGATAGGGGTTAAAGGAAAGCGAACCAAACTTGCTATGTGCAGATATTACACTGTTCCCATGCGTTTACAGTTCATAAGTGCATTGTTATCAGTACAGTGACACTTTAATCATATGAATACGCAGTAAGGTGATTCGAATTATCCCGTGTTCGAATTACTGAAGTGTCACTGTATCAGTTAACTCGAAGTATCAGAGAGCCTGGGCCCGCCCGGGTAGCTCAGTGGTTAGCGTATCTGACTCGTGACCTGGCGGTTGCGAGTTCCATACACGGTTTAGACAAACTTTCTTTCCGGCGAATTTCGCCTCACACCTTTGATGCATGAGAGAAAAGTAATCAGTGGCTGTGGAAAGAAAGTTGTGTCAGTACTGGTGTGAGAAAGCCAGGAAACACATGGATGCGTCACTGACCGCCATGATATGAACTGAGCTGTTAAAATGGCATTAAACTCCAATACAAACAAAACCAAATCAGAGAGTGTGGATGGTTTCAAGCAGTGTAGGATCATCTTGGATTGTTTACACGAGTAATCAGTAATCCAGTGGCAATGTTTTAATCAGTTTATACCAGAAGTTAATTTTTATTTTACCGGTTGCATCAAAATAAGTTAAGATTTAAGATACTCCGTTTTTCTTCTTTACAGAGTCATGTATGGTAACAAGATTACAGAACTGCCGTTAAACGTGTTCAAAGGGCTGAAATCCCTACAGCTGCTGTAAGTGTAAACTAACCATACTCTTTGAAAAGGGGGTTTAATGCATCTTCAAAAAGTATCGATCCATGTAAGCCTGCGCAGGCTGACCTGGTTCGAAACTTTTTGCTTTTGGTAAACTTTCTGCTTATCAAAAAACCGTTCTCACACAGGCTTTAGTCTCTCTTTAGACAAAGCGAATCCTTGTCATGCGACGGCTCGTTTTATGTATAGCATTACGAAGGTGCATTAAAACCCCTTTTGGAGAATAAGACTAAGAGTGTTCTCGACCCATAAGCTCCTAAGTGCGAATCACTGATCTTTTGCGGACAGTGTAGATCAAGATCAGACTGCACAGAACGTGCAGTCTGATCTTGGATCTACACTGTCCGATAAGGAGATATTTCTATCCAAAACATAAGTTTCAATAACATTATTCGAGTTTTTACTATAGGCTTAAACGTTTTATTTAACTTATTTAGCAGGAAAAGTGTTAAGAATGCTTGGTGAATTCGGACCATGGTGTTGGTAGTACCAGAGACTGACTAGCTTATCACGGGGTCGAATCTTGAACCTTTGATGGGGTCCTGCGTGGCTCAGTTGTAAAGTGTTAGATTCGTAGCCTGGAGGTTCCTGGCTCAAGCTTCACTGGAAGCACTGGGCTTTCCGTGGAAGTGTCCTTGGGCAAGAGACGTCAGAGCCCTAGCTTAGTACTGGTGAAACTAAGAACATACATGAATATGTGAACTGTCGTCGTGATATGTCTGAAATAATGTTGAAAGCGGCGTAAAACACCATTCAATATATCACTCAACTGAACCCTTTATTTAAGAGGACCGACGCTGTACCCCTACACCATTGTCTCCCATTGCTTTTATTGACCATATCAGAATATTTAAAGAATGAATTCGTTAGTAAACTTTGAATCTGACAAGTAAAGTACAATAGTCACTCTGATGGGAGTCTCAGCGTCACTTTTGGTTGTAAAAATAATGTAATTAATGACATAAGAGTATTGGGATTTTTAAATGAAGCCGGTTTCTCACCACAACCGGGTACCGAGTACCGTAAGTATATCATGTTGCAGTTGTATCCAGAAAATTTCTGCTATATGTTGCTACAGATATGGATGGACAATATACATGTGTACAAAGAGTAGCCCGTGAAGGGCAACTCTGCATTAAACCAAGACTGTGTTTAGTCTCGGTTCGAAAAAATATGAGCCATGCTCTGTGAAAAGCAACTCGAATCGTCCTTGACATCCTAGGGAATCAACTATATGACGAGAAAACTGTGTAAAACAGAGAATTTGCCACACATTTTTTTTTTAAATTCCTGCTCTATCGATTTGTCGGGGATGATAGAGCAAAAAAAAGAAGGGTTTGTTACGTGATATTCTGTTATTCTCTAATTCTTGCTTTATCTATTCTAAACAGGTTATTGAATACTAACAGAATTTCTTGCGTGCCAAAAGACTCATTTGATGACCTGATCAACTTGAATCTCTTGTGAGTATTTTTATTCTAAGTATTAATGATTGCCCCTCTTCTCTCTTTCTTTCTTCCTTCGTTCGCTTCCTCACTCTCTCTCTCTCTCTCTTTCTGTGCCCCTCTCTGTCTCTGTCTGTCGGTCTGTCTGTATGTCTGCTTGTCTGTCTGTTTGTCTGTCTGTCTGTCTCTCTGTATTTCTTTCACCACTGAATGAATAAAACCGATTTCTTTTGATGTATCGAAGTACAATTTCTATGCAAATTAATGAAGGAACTATTTTGTCACAGTTTAGAAGCGAGGAGAGCAATATGCACGTTTTTGTGCAGTCTGATTTTGGGTCTACAATGTCCGCAAAAATGCCCGAGATCGTTCTTATAATTTGAGGGATCATTGAGAATGATTTGCGTGCAACTATTTAACCCTTTACCGAACAATCCGGAGTTTTAATGACCGTAAGGAAGAAGACTCTTTAAAACATTGTGGGAAAAGGAGAAAAATGATGGTAACCAGCATTTTCTCCTTTTCCTGCAATGTTTTCTGTCTTTTCATAGACCACTTCCATCCGTTGACTCACATTTGATTTGTCGTCTGCAAATGATTTCAATTTGGACTTATCTAAAATTTTGTCGTTTGGTAAAGAGTTAAGTCTTTAAAGACGATAAAATTTCAGATTTGTTCAAAATGAAAGCATCTGTAAACAACAAATCAAATGAGGTTCAGGTGATTGGAATTGGCAGTCAAGAGTTAAAATCACTTTGGGAAAGGGAGAAAATGCTTGAAACAAGCATTTTCTCCCTTACCCACTACGTTTTCCAAAGCCTTCTTTGTCAGGTTTATAGAAACAAGGGGGCTGCTAAGTAAAGAATTAAATATCTATTAAGATAAAAAGTTATTTTTTATAGCTCAGTATATGCTCCTACAAATGATTGTTTTTTTTTTGGTGGCATTTGTCGAAGACAATGCCACTATGAGTTCAATACGGCATTTTGAAAATCATGTATCGTAGTTTGTGCAGAACCGAAGGAAGTAAACCCAATTAAACTCAATTTTTCAAAGACAAATCAGTGTTTCGATTACACTCAGATATGAAATTGAAAATGGCGTATTACAATAAATTGGATCAGGCCATCGATCGTGGAAATACTTCCTTTTTATCGAAAACAGCTTGATCCGCTATAGCGGCGTAATGATACACACACACCGTGCTTGTTCGTCCCAAAACCAGTTCATTCTCGGGCTTATTCGTTCCAGGACTTGTTCGCCCGGACTTGTTCGCCCACAAGATTGCACCCTTCTCTATCGGATTTTGCATGACTATATAGTAGGTTGACTTTCAAGCGATTATTTTGAAACTATTTCTGTTGTTTATTTTTCAAATTATTTATTCCACACAATGGCTCCCTTGACAAATGCCACAGCAGTGTTTTCAACACTTTGATTTTGTTTTTTGGTAGATCAACTTTTGAAAACAAACCTATTAAGTTAAAAATAATTGCTCATAAAAAAAGCTATTTTTTTTTTTAAACAGTGTTGCAAATCTGTTCATTAATAGTTTAATTAAGTTTAAACCTATTTCACATCGATTATGAAACAAGCTCTTACAGCTTAATACGAATCAGTCGCAGTGAATGCTTCCTGGGAACCCGTACAAGTACTCGCACCGTGATTTGCTTAGTTCCAAAGGTTGACCTGGCTCATCAAGGAATTCTAACCCGGAACCTTTGCTGTGAGAGGCTGAATCTCTTAAACTTCCCATATGTGTCACGCTCTGGTAAAAGGAGGTTTAATGTCTCTCCGTGATGCATTGTACCAAGCAAGTCATTATATAATTATGGACTCATAAAATCGGTTTTTCCTAACATGAGATAGGGTGGCTCTTTGAAATGCAGAAACTTGAGCAGTTGCAAAAAGGTTCAACCCAGGCCAGCCTGCGCAGTCTGCGCAGGCTGACCTGGGTCGATACTTTTTGCACATGCATTTAGCCCCCTTTTGTACAGAGCATGGTTCATTTATACGTATACATGAGTGACACCTTCGTGCTGTGTTTTAGATTTTACAAAGATATTTTCAAATTTGTTAGCTATAAATTTGTTTTATGATGCAATGGATTCATATCTCAATAATATATCTGTAATGTTGCATACTTGATTTCAGTTACATCTATACGCGTTATCTGTACAAAATGTGTTGTGATTCTTTAGTTATTTCTCTCTTTTTTTTGTAGATTTATAATTTTCGCGTCATTAACATGTCAGTTCGTGATAAAAATGATTTAGTTTACGCGTTCACGCGAAAATGAATACAAAAATGATAATCATATAAAGGAACATATTTTTTATCAAGGGGTGTAAAAGTCAACGAGCATGAAAAAAGTAGTTCTGGGTCCGTATTCACCAACCATTCTTTAAAACATTCTTAGTCTTATTCTGCAGAATTTTCTAAATTAGAAAGTAACACACTGTCTGATTGGCTAAACCATTTGGTTTAGCCAATCAGAAATTGTGTTACTTTCAAATTCTGGCAATCTCGGATATAAAGACTAAGAATATTCTTAAGAATGGTTAATGAATACGGACCCTGAAGTTGTGTGTCTTGAGGTATCGGTAGTGCCTAAATCTTAGTAAGCTAATGCACTCTTGGGAGAAAGTGTAGACCAAGATTAGAGTGCACAGAAAGTGCAATCTGATCTTGTATCTACACTGTCTGCTTGGGTAAAGATTCTATCATTCACTTGAAGTTTCCATTCCATGCATTTAGATGTTCAACCGTTAAAAGTAATAAAGTAGATCTGTGGTCGTCTGGTGTGTGTCTGCTTGATTGATTGATTGATTGATTGTATGGTGTTTAGCACCGTTTTCAACATTTTTCAGTTATATCACGGCGACCAGTGCACCTATCCATGCTTTCCTGGAGTTTCTTTTTCCAGTACTAAACAATATTCTTTCCAAGCCTTGGCCACTGGCTGCGTTCCCACATAAACATCGGCGCAACAATGGTCAGCGGTGAGAGAGGAATGAATCCTGTCGCAATGACTATAATCAGTCCTCGGAAAGAAATTGGCCGAGAAGGGGATCGAACCAGCAGGGTCCGTATTCACCAACCATTCTTAAGAACATTCTTAGTCTTTATATCCGAGATTGCCTGAATTTGAAAGTAACACAACTTCTGTGTTACTTTCAAATTTAGAAAATTCTGCATAAGACTAAGAATGGTCTAAAGAAAATTCTGCAGAATAAGACTAAGAATGGTCTAAAGAATGGTTGGTGAATACGGACCCAGAGACCCCCTGTTCTTATGTCCTGTACGCTACCAATTGAGCTATCGGGGCTCGGGGGTGTGTTCCTGGGTCGTCTGAAAACTTTCACGTCTCCTGATATTGTTTTATCATAACTGAAGATGTTTAACTTCGAGAACTTAGGCTACCGGCCAACTATCAAAAAAGGAGGGGACCCATACCAGAATGGACGGTAACGCTCACAGTATTTTTGACAAGGTTATGCCTCTATTTCGCCTTAAATTTTTCTCTAGAAAAAGAAATTTCGTACGAGCGTTGGCACAAGCATTCGATGCTGTTATTTATAGTTATTATCATTTTCCTCAATTATTGTATATTTTTTTTTTTCAAAATTGTCCTAGAATCTCGCTTGTCTTCTGTTTGGTGAGCCGTGCTCTGTGAAAAGGGGGCTTAATGCATCTGCGAAAAGTATCGACCCATGTCAGCCTGCGCAGTCCGCTGGTTCTTGGTGTATCCGGTATGCCATGCCGATAGGCTTGGATCCGCGTCACCAACCACATTTAAATACATGTGAGTCATGCTCTGTGAAAAGGGGGCTTAATGCATTTGCGGAAAGTATCAACCGCGGACTGCTCAGGCTGACGTGGGGCGAAACTTTTCGCTATCGGTCAATTTGCTGTATGTCGAAGGACCAGTCTATCTCATGATTAAGTCAATTATTAAAAAGAAGTGGTTTTATGGATTCATTATTATGTGATAGCTTGATTGGCATAGTGCATTACGAAGATGCATAAAGCCCCTTTTTACCAGAGTGTGACTCATTTATATTTCTAAATTCTAGAATTAGCCATGTGACTGGACAAGACTGTCTGTCTCGTCTAATCAGATGATCAGATGTCTTTTTTTGGAATTTAGAATTGGAATTGAATTTAGACTGGTTCATAAAGTACGACCAAAGGTTTAAACAGAGAAACGTTTTACTGCAAATGAAGAAGAGTACAAGAAAGTCGACGTTTTATAAGGGGGGAAGGAGGGCAAAAACAAGCTGAAAGTGGGTGGAGCCATACCTAAATAAAAATGACACAGATTTTCAAATGCGTGAAAAGCGAAAAAAAAAATCAAAACAATCGAGCGAGACAGATTTCTGTGTTGCAATAACTACAATATCAAATTTTGCAAGGCGTTGTATCACAGCTGAAACCTACTGTGAATTCGTGCTAACAAATTTATCTTCCCGAAGAATTTTTTTCCATGCGCTACATGTTATCTAATCCATTCTTATCTTTATAAATATGCACCGTTTTTTGCCGTTAACAATACGGAATTCAAATATTGTACAAACACTTTACAGTTAGGCACCGATTGCTGCGGTTTCATAGAAATTCGTCGACTTAAGAATTCGCCGATTTTACGAAATCAGATCTTTCGTTGCCAGCTAAGTTCGTTGATATTTTTAGCTCTACTGGCTGTAAGCCAGCAGAGCTTATGTCATGGTATGGTTTCCGTCGTCCTTCCGTCTGTCCGTCTGTCTGTCTGTCCGTCCGTCCGTTAGTCTTTTTCTTGTTTACGCGATAAAGGCTGCATTTGTGGTCGGATTTTCGTGAAACTTGCACAGTTTGTTTATCACATCAATAGCTTGAACCCTATTGATTTTTAAAAAAAATCTGACGGTCAGTGTGGGAAAAGTGGCCACTTAAATTTCAAAATGTCAATTTCTTGTTTACGCGATAGAGTCTTCATATGTGGTCGGATTTTTGTAAAATTTGCAGAGTTTGTTTATCTGATCAGTAGCTTCAATTCTATTGATTTTGAAAAAAATCTGACAATCAGTGTAGGAAAAGTAGCCATTTAAAGTTCAACATATCAATTTCTTGATTTCACGATAAAATCTGCATATATGATCAGTTTTTTTCTTGAAATTTGTTTATCTGATCAATAGCTAGAACTCTAGTGATTTTGAAAAAAATCTGACAGTCAGTGCGGGAAAAGTAGCCATGTAAAGTTCAAAATTTCAATTTCTTGTTTACACGATTTAGTCTGCATTTGTGGTCGGATTTTTGTGAAACTTGCACAGTTTATTTATCTCATCAATACCTTGAACCCTATTTATTTTGAAAAAAATCTGACAATCAGTGTAGGAAAAGTAGCCATTTGAAGTTCAAAATTTCGATTTCTTGTTTACACGATAAGGGCTGCATTTCTAGTCGGATTTTCATGAAACTTGCACTGTTGCTTTATATCATCCACAGCTTTAACCCTATTGATTCTGAAAAAAATTCAATAATTAGTATGGGAAAAGTAGCCAATTAAATTTGATATATATATATATATATATATATATATATATATATATATATATAAATAAAAGACAATCAGTATGGAGAAAGGAGCCATTTAAATTTGATAATTTACATTTCTTTTTTACGCAATTAAGTCACATTTTTGATTAAATTCTTTTGAAACTTGCAAAGATTACTTGTATCACCAAGGGATTGAACTCTATTGGAAATGAAGAAAATCTAGCAATTAATTTAGGAAAAGCAGCCATTTGATGGCTTAGTATTGTTTACACAAGACAGTCCATATTGTTAGTCACATTTCTTTGAAACTTGCAGGGACTGTTTAAAACAATGAGTACTGATACCCTTTAAAATTCGGGTGGATTCCAAACAATTGATTTTGAGAAATTGTTATTCATCTTTTTTTTTTTTTTTTTATTTGTTCGATTCACTATGCCTACTTATGCTGTCTTATTGTGTTCAAGCCCAGTTGCAACAACACCTCCCCCTCCATTTTTTATGTGTTTCCTTTCTTCCTTTTTGCATCATGAATTCATTATGTATGCTAGAAAAAAAGCAAAATCGATGCCAGTAGAGCAATTCAGGCCCTCAAGGGCCTCTAGTTTATTTTCAAATGAAGAAAAATGTTTGGACAAAACGTGCAGTATAATCTTGGATCGTTGACAGCTATTGCGTGCTAAACAATACCTCAATCATCTTCAACCACAGTGTGTGTGTGTGTGTGTGTGTGTGTGTGTGTGTGTGTGTGTGTGTGTGTGTGTGTGTGTGTGTGTGTGTGTGTGTATATATATATATTGTTTGTAAGAGTGGTTTGCTGCTTGACGCAGAATTCATCATCCGCAAATCATGTACTTAGATGCAAAAAATGAAATAAATAATCTAGTTAACCCTTATCTTGCTAAATATGTGTGTGTGTGTGTGTGTGTGTGTGTGTGTGTGTGTGTGTGTGTGTGTGTGTGTGTGAACCACGCTATGTAAAAAGGGGGCTTAATGCATTTGCGAACGGTATCGACCCCTGTCAGCCTGCGCAGTCCACGCAGGCTGACATGGACCGAAACTTTTCGCTAACTTTCAATTTTCTGCATATCAAAGGATAATTCTACCTCATGTCTTAGTATGTTGCTTGTCAAAATGGATTTTATGGATCCATAATTAGGTGATGTCTTCCTTGGTATAATGCATTCCGGAGATGCATTAAACCCCTTTTTGCCAGAGCACGGCTCATATCAAAAAAGAGGCGAATTCATTGTGGGGTTAGGCTAATTACCGAACATTCGTAAATGATTCAGATCTAAGCGTGAACTGTCCTACTGGTTTAGTTCTAAAAACAGAAGCTGCCAGACAGTATTTCCAGACTGTTTAAGATCTGTGGGAAAAAAAGACTGTTGTGCAGAAAAAAATATTTGTTAGTTTTATGCACAAAATACAGCGGCTATCTAATCTGCGGAAAAAAGTGCATGTGTTTTTTCCTTTGAGCTAATATTGCCAGTTTTTGCCACTCGACATCTCTGTGAATGTCTCTAGTGTGATATCGATTGACCCTTTACCACACAGTCCTGGCTTTTGAAAACATTGTGGGAAAAGGAGAAAATGCTGGTAACCAGCCTTTTCTCCTTTTCCCACAATATTTTCTACTCTTCTCAAAACAAATTTCGATTTTTGAGTCACATTTATTTTATCGTCTGCAATAGCTTTCAATTTGGACTGGTCTGAAATTTTGTCGTTTGGTAAAGAATTAAACCCTTTCCAACACATTCCCGAGTTTTAACGACCTTTAAGAAGAATGCTTTTGAAAAACATTGTGGGAAAGGGAGAAATTGTCAATGAAAAGTATTTTCTCTTCCAACGGTAACTCTCATAAATTAATTTATTTTGTTGTCTGCAACTGCTTTCAATTTGGTCATGTCTAGAATTTTGTCGTTCGGTAAAGGATAAAGTCTTTACCAGACGACAGCATTTTAGACTCGTCCATATTAAAAGCATTTGCAGACGACAAATTTAATGCAGCTCGAATGGTTGGCGAGCAGTTTATACTTTTCTATTTGTGTTTTCTTTAACCCTTTCCCAAACGACGAATTTTGGACTGGTCCAAATTGAAAGAGTTTGCAGACGACAATTTTAAATTTGATGAAAATGGCAGAAAGGTCTCAAAAAGGGTAGAAAACACTGTGGGAAAAGGAGAAATTGCTCGTTACGAGCAATTTCTCCTTTTCCCACAGTGTTTTCAAAAGACTTGTACTGCAGACACGTGAAAACCAGGGCTTGTTTGGGAAAGGGTTAAAAGCATTTGCAGACGACAAATTAAATGCAGCTCGAATGGTTGGTGAGCAGTTTATACTTTTCTATTTGTGTTTTCTTTAAACTGTAACTTCTTCAAGGCCATGAAAACTCGAGAAAGATTAGAAAAGTAAACGCAAGGGAATATAGTGTGTGTAAACATTCTCACAAAAACAGATTCTTCTCTTAATAATAATTTTTACTTTTGTCACATTGTTTTTAAGAGTGGTTTGCTGCTTGACGCAGAATTCATCATCCGCAGATCATTTACTTAGATGCAAAAACTGAAAGAAATAATCTAGTTAACCCCTATCTTGCTAAATAAGTGAAATGAAATTTTTCAAGCCGGTAGTAAACACCCGATTAATGCTATTTCAAACGTACTTAAAATATAATACCGGTAAATCTTAAACGGACAGTGTAGATCCAAGATCAGACTGCACGTTCTGTGCAGTCTGATCTTGATCTACACTGTCCGCAAAAGGTCAGTGAGTCGGGCTTAGCAGCTTAAGGGTTAAAATATTTTAAGTTCAAGGCGGTTAGAGACAAAATGTCTTTCCAAAAAAATCGGACGGTGTAGGATCAAAGATCAGACTGTACGTTCCATGCAGTCTGGTCTTGATCTTCACGGTCCGAAAAGCCGACCAAAAGGTGCTTGGCATGCGTAAAAGATATACGGATTCCTTGAAGAATTTTAGAAAGCTGTAATTAGCGGTTAATTTAGACCTGCATAACGCGTAAAGTATGTTGAATATTTTAATTTGTATATTTATTCGAAGTTGGGGAATTCTATATCTACATTCTTACGTTTTCCTTTCGCCATTATTCTATACCAAGTAATTGCGAGTTTTGGTGACCTCAGAGAAAATACTTTTGAAAACATTGTAGGAAAAGGAGAAAATGCTGGAAACCAGCATTTTCTCCTTTTCCTACAATGTTTTTCTACATTTCAAGGACAGAAATTAGTTTTAGAGCTACACTCAATCTGTCGTCTGCAAATGCTTTCAATTTGGACACTTGTAAATTCTTGTCGTCTGGTAAAGAGTTAATTCTTACAGCAGAATGTGCGAGATAAGAAGAAAATTGAGTCATGCTCTGACAAAAGGAGGCTTAGTGCATCTCCGTGATGCTTGATACCAAGCAAGTCATCATTTAATTATGGTCCGTGAAATCCATTTTGTATAATAATCGACTGAATTGTGAGGTACATTGGTCCTTTGAGCCGCAGAAAAATGACCAATAGCTAAAAGTTTCGGCCCGGGTCAGCCTGCGCAGGCCTTGGTCGATACTTCAAGTTTGCAGATGCAATAAGCAACCTTTCCACAGAGCGTGGCTTAAATGAATTCTTTCCTTTCGGACTGTTTTTGTAATCAGGTATTTTGATGTTAAAATACCTTTGTCTCCACAAAGAAACCAAATAATTAACATGGTATTCTTTGTTATTATATCATATTACCTTTTGATAATGCTTTTTTGATGTTATGAGAAAAAGAGACCGTTCGTTATTTAGCATGTTGCTTTCGACTTAAAGGGATTAAAATCTTTGTTAAACACTGATAAATACTACAAAATATACTTTTCACTGCAAAGACAAAGAAACTTGACGTTTAAATGCAGTAAAAAAGTTCGAATTTTGCGTTCATAAAATTCGTTCATAGAAAGGGTTGGTCGCCTCGCTATGACTCCGTAAAATTATGCGACCATATATGACGTCATCGAAGCCTACTTATTAAATACGATCCCACATAATCGACGCCTTACTAATCACATCACATTCCCACAAACCTTTGGCACGAATCTAAAAAAAAATAAATAAATAAAGAAGCTACGTAGCCCCAATGAAAGAAATATCATTAAACATTTTTTTTTTTCATGCTATCTGTTGTCTGACTAAATTATTTGATAAAACATTTCCTGAGTTTGTTTCTGTTATGAAATTCTAAATACCTCGCTTTAAGGTACATTTGATGATCGGAACTGGCATTGTTGGACTCAAACTGTGACATCTAATATCCCCGTAGTTTTGCATACGTAATTGTCTCTTGGCAGCTTGAAGAATGAGACTTATTGAAAGGGGTACCAACATTTTCAGGCTCCGTTGCTAACGATGTTTTTGCTTTTGAAAGTCACCTTACTAAACGTCGTAGCAATATGAAATTGTTAAATCAAATTCAAAGAGAAATTTTTCACCTATTCCGCGGTTAACTGAAATATATGAAATGTCCTAGGTGGACTAACTTGCTCACATTTTTATTGAGCGTTTAATTATTTTTTGTCGAAAAAGGTCTTCATTTCAGATTAAGATGGTGTTCAGATCTTGTTAGTATTCCTGTAAAGTTTGTTGCTGTATTCTTCTTGTTTTACAGATCCCTCTACGACAACAAGATTGAATCCTTGGCAAACGGAACTTTTTCATCGCTGGAAAATCTTCAAACGCTGTAAGTTTCATAACAGAATGTAGCAAGAAAGACAACTGTGTTAAACACCCTTTTCAGATGTAACAACAGTTCCCTACCTTTATTGTACGTCCTCAGTTTATCTTTCCTATCGAACTTTATGTGTACGGGACCGTTTGCTCAATCTGAGTACATTATCCAGAAAGGTATGTTGCTACATATATGCATGGACAATATACGTGTGCACAAAGTAACTCGTGAAGGGCAAATCTGCATTAAACCTTGGTTCGAAAAAATATGAGCCATGCTCTGTGAAAAGGAGGCTTAATACATCGAAGAAAAGTATCGACCCAGATCAGCCTGGGCCGAAACTTTTCGCTATTGGTCAATTTTCTGTATATCGAAGGGACCATTCTTCCTCATGATTCAGTCGGTTGATAGACAAAATGGATTTTATCGATCCAACATCATGTGATGACTTGCTTGGTAACATACATCACGTGGATGCATTAAGCCCCCTTTTGCCAGAGCGTGGCTCATATATTTTCTTCGCTGAATCTTAAGTTGTGGTAATTTATTTTGTCTTATATTGATCATTACAGGCACCTCGGGCGCAACCCATTTATTTGTGACTGTAACTTAGAATGGTTAGCCGAGTTTTTGAGCCAGAATCCAATCGAAACAAGTGGGGCCCGATGTGAGAGACCACGACGGATGGAGAGAAAGAAATTAGGAAGCACAAAACACACTAAGTTTAAATGTAAAGGTGATTTTGATTTCTACGCACGCTGGATGCCCATTATTTCTGTTCCGTTCTAGTGGATCTAACCCTTAGAGCGTTGAATTTGATAAAATGTATGCTTCTATTTACCATCCGAGATATTTCAATTTTAACCCTTTCCCAAACGGCAAATTTTGGACTGGTCCAAATTGAGAGAGTTTGCAGACGACAATTTTAAATTTGATGAAAATGGCAGAAAGGTCTCAAAAAGGGTAGAAAACACTGTGGGAAAAGGGGAAATTGCTCGTTACGAGCAATTTCTCCATTTCCCACAGTGTCTTTAAAACACTTGTACTGGAGATACGTGAAGACCAGGGCTTGCTTGGGAAAGGGTTAAGGCTATTTTGACTGGAATAAATGTTTCTAACGTTATATGTGACAGTGTAGAATAAAAATCAGACTGCGCGTTCTGCGCAGTCTAATGTTCATCTTCACTGTCCGCAAAAATCAAACGAAGTCGAACTTGAAGCTTTAAGGGTTAGTATGGCCGTTCTGGTTGGGTATACTTTGGTTTTAAGGCACATTGTCTTCTTTCAAACGCAATTTCTCGAACCCTGTCACTTACATTAAAGGCATGTAGATGCGTATTTTAAATATGATAAAACTACTACATTTGGTTTTTTTTTTTTTTTTTTTAATAAAAGAAATACTTGTTTTCTTTACAAATACATTTTATTTGATAGCCGATCAATTCTTAACCCTTATCCTACTAGAGAAGTGGACTGAAATCTTCAAGTCGATAGTATAAACCAATATTTTGCTGTTTCAAAGGTATTATTTGAGGAAAGATAATTATCTCCTGATCTGGATCTTCACTGATTGTAAACGACCCTTGAGCTGAGCTTAACAGCCTAAGGGTTAATTCGGCGCGTGCAATATGTTGCGATCGGTATCTGGACATGGAAACTGATTCTCCGTTGCTTTGTTTTTTGGCTTCCCTGAATATTGCAAAAGAAGGTGGCAAAACAATTTTAACCGTTAACGTTTCATTTCAAATGTTGAGTAAAACTGTCTCTGTCAATCTAGTATTTTTTCGAAAAAAATAAAAACTGACACCGATACACTAAAGATGCATCCTTACAGCCATAGAGAAAAATGCTATATAAACTTGAAATAGTGTAGAACGGCTCAAAATTTGGTCAGCTGTTAAAACATAGATATACATAGTGTAAGGGATAGAGAAATCAGAGGCATTTGTCCTCATTTAATACCGGAAACGACAGCAGTGTATTGTTTTCAGAAGGCTGCCTAAAACTGAAATGCATTTTCTATCCGTCGTAATCTGTTCAACCTTGCGGCCGTCAGGGGCAAAAATTGGCATGAACATACAAGAATGGTTATCGTTTCATGAAATAAAGATGAAATAGGTTTAAAGCTGGCTGAAAACGAGTATAGATGTATCTTTAAGTAAGTTTGATTTTGCCTCAGATAGTAAGCGTTTGCACTATTCGAACAGGCAAGAAACTAACGTTTTAGTGGAGGCAATGTGCCGGAATTAAGTTTTCTGTATCTTTTTAATCCAAAGACTGCAAAATGCCGGATCACAAAACGATTTTAAGAACAATGAAGTCGAAATCATACTACAAAGTATCCGGACTGATCTACTGTTCAATATGCACATTTTAGTTGGTCAAAATATCTTTCAAATAAATTAGAACCATGCTCTGTGAAACTGGGGTTTAATGCATCTGCAAAATGTATCGATCAAGGTCAGCCTGCGCAGTCCGCGCAGGCTGACCTGTATCGAGACATTTTGCTTCTGTTCAGTATTCTGTATGTACAAGGACAATTCTACCCCAGGATTCAATCGCTTGTTAGACAAAATGGACTTTATGGATCCATAGCTGTGCGATGGCTTGTTACGTATAGTGCATCAAGGAGATGCATTAAACCCCCTTTTGACAGAGCATGGATCGATTATTTCCCTCAAAAGTCAGTTTCATTTATAAGGCAGTCTAAGGGTTAGATATGACTTTCCTTTTTTTCTAATATCCCTTATCATTTGTTCTATTATATTTTCCCGTTCTTAAGTTTATACTAAAAACGTATATGCTTGGTAAACATTGTACCTATGTTCTTAGTAATACGAGTATATGAAAATAGTATATGATAAAAGTAAGGCTTTACTATTTGTTAATTAACCCTTTACCGCACATTGCCGCCTTTTGACGCCCCTGGGAAAGAAGCCTTTTGAAAACATTGTGGGAAAAGGAGAAAATGCTGGTAACCAGCATTTTCTCCTTTTCCCACAATGTTTTCTACCCTATCAAAGAAAAGTTGCACCATTTGAGTCACATTGAAATTGTTGTCTACAAATGCTTTTAATTTGGATAAGTCTAAAATTTTGTCGTTTGGTAAAGGGTTAAGCGCATGCTCTAGTCTAACTCTTTTATTATCGAATATCTGTAATCGATAATATTCTCTTATCATTTAATAGCATATAGATATAGTTCCTTATTTGTTCTAGGTACCTTCTGTTGTCTTGTAGATTTGAATCTTTTCAATTATGTAACTGCATTTTATTCGGCACTTCTCTCCCAAAAATCCCCTTTTGCTAATACCATATGTGGATGGTTATTATTATCATGGGCCGAGCCCCGTAGCTCAGTCGGTAGCGTACAGGAGTTGAGAACAGGAGGTCGCTGGTTCGATCCCTGGCTCGGCCAATTTCTTTCCGAAGATTGATGATAGTCATTGCGGCAGGATTCATTCCTCTCCCACCGCTGACCATTGTTTCGACAATGGTTATGTGGGAAAGCAGCCAGTGGCTTAGAAAGAATATTGTGCGGAGTACTGGTAAAAGAAATTCCAGGAAAACACGGATAGGTGCACTGGCCGCCGTGATATAACTGAAATAATGTTGAAAACGGCGTTAAATACCATACAATATTATTTATGGTCAAGCTTAACGCATGAATAGATGAACTGCAAATGTGTAAATAAAACTTTAAAGTGCTCGAAACGTGGAAGCTCAAACTGATCTTGTGCACTTAATGCATGTGATTTATTACGGTATTCGTGTCCGGAAATAACAGAAAAACCGACAAATTTCAGTTTGGATTTGTTTTTGAAATTCCAAAAGAAATTCTATCATATTGTATTATAGTCAGTCTGTATTGACGTTTTGTTGAAAGGTGAAATAAGTCTTTGATTGAATTTTCTATTCTTACTCAGTGTTTCGACTTATCACAATGCCACACCAATGATACACCTATCACAACTGTGATTATTTGTTCAGGGAAGGTCGCAACAGAGTAAAGTCCTTAGTCTTTGCAACACGATCAAAAAAATAAAAATAAAAAAAATGAGCCATGCTCTGGCAAAAGGGGGCTTAAATGGTTCTGCCTGATGCATTCTACCAAGCAAGAAATCATATATGACAGTAGATCCATAAAATCCATTTTGTGTAACAACTGAATGAATCACAAGGTAGAATGGTCCTTTGACATGCAGAAAAATGTCCTCTAGCAAAATGTTTCGGCCCATGTCAGCCTGCGCAGTACGCGCAGGCTGACATGGGTCGATACCTTTTGCAGATCCATTAAGCCCCCTTTTCACAGAACATGGATCAATTAGATATGTCTTGATTGAAACATGTATAGGCAAGAAATTTAAAATGGCTTTAAGAATGGGATTTGTCTTCTAACGGGTAGGAAAGAATTTTGGAAAAGGAAGAAAAGGCTGGTTCCTTTGTTTTAAAAAGCGTTCTTCCACACAGTCGTAAACCACTGATTCATTTGGTACAGGGTTAAGAAACTTGATGGTACACTAGCGGCCGGAAGTAAACAGTTCGAGAGTTAAAATGCAGACAAATTTAATCCATGCCATTTAAAAAAAAAATGATATTCCTATGAGTCTCAGGATGTGTTATGTGGAATCTGTCAAAATTCAACTTGCTGGCAGAAAAAAATGTATTATAAAACTAGATCAAAAGCTGTCAACTCATTTTCTAGCTTTACAGTACATTTGAGCCATACTCCGTGAAAAGGGGGCTTAATGCATTTGCGAAAAGTTTCAGTCCAGATCAGCCTGCAAAGTTCGCGCAGGCTAACCTGGGCCGAAACTTTTTGCTATTGGTCAATTTTCTGTATGTCCAAAGACCAGTCTACCTTACGATTAAATCGATTATTTAAAAAGGGGTTGGGGGGAGAAGCTTTCGTGGGTCCATAATTATGTGATGGCTTGATTTGGTATTATGCATTACGGAGATGCATTAAGTCCCCTTTTGCCAGAGCATTGCTCATTTTTCTGCCAGCAGCTGGAACTTTGACAGATACCACTGTAATACATTATCAGACTTGTAATAATATCTATACCTTTATATGGGTATGAATTTAATTTGTCTTTAACTTGATTGCATTTGGCATCAAGTGGGCCTTTAATGAAGTTTCAATACATTTTGATTTTTATAACCGTAGGTTCTGAGGAGTATCGAACCCGGAATGCCGGTAGCTGCACCATTGACAATACTTGTCCCCTGAAATGTGATTGCAGTGGAACGGTGGTGGATTGCTCGAACCGTCGACTGACAACTGTGCCAACCAATCTGCCTACCTATATTACACAGCTGTAAGTAAACAAATATGAATTTTAAGACATTAAGCAAAATTAGTGATGTTTTTTTGCCATTTGGATCAGGAATAACAGAAATGAAGGAAATGTTCCAAAAAAGATATTCCAACAAAAAGTTAGTTTGTTAGGGTAAACAGAGAAATACGTCACGTTTGGTTTATTTTCAAACGAGGTCTAGGACAAAAATCTCAATCTCTAAAATTCTAACAAAGAGAATGGACAGATCTGCTCCTCATCAACAAAAGCGTTCAACATTTGTCATTTCGAAGCTATTTTTGCAGTATCCTGCATTGCTTCCAAAGGAACCTGAAATTGTCCCAGGGGCGTCTGGGTAAGTATAAAGGTCAAGAAAGAAGTACAAGTAGTTGCACCCATTTGGCTGTAGTTGCCAAGAGAACCGGCTGTTTATTCCAGGGGCCGTATCCACGAACCATTCTACATTAAATTCAGATTTATGCCCAACACTAGCTATAAGATTGATCCGGACAGTCATAAGATTGACCCTGACGTTCTTAACACTTAAGCTGCTGAATAAATGAAACGCAAAATTTCTACTCAATACTAAAAGCCCAAACATTGCGGTTTCAAAGTGGATTTCATACAGAAAATACTGTATCGGATAGTGTAGATCAAAGATCAGACTGTACGTTCTGTGCAGTCTGATCTTGATCTACACTGTCCGCAAAAGGTCAGTAGGTCGCGATCAACAGCTTAAGAGTTAAGACAGCTAACCTTGATAATCTTACACATGAGCTGTTCTCTGTGAAAAGGGGGCTTAATGCATCTGTTAAAAAGTATCGATCCAGGTCAGCCTGCGCAGTCGGTGCAGGTTGACCTGGACGGAAAGTTTTTTTTCCATTGGTCAATTTTCTGAATGAAGTATGTTCTACATCTGCAATAGTGTATTAAATATATTTGAGTTTCGTTTCTTCAAAAGTGCATTTTTTTCTATACAACTTGGAAGAATTCAGTAATTATTTTACATTTGATTCGAAGCCTTGCATGTCTTTTCTTCCAGGAACTTGAAGAACAACCAGATTACAAAACTGTCAGCAAATGGTGTATTTAGAGAGTTGCCAAACCTTCAAATCATGTATGTGTTTGTTCAGATTTATATCATTTCTCTGATCTGTTACTTTGTTACCTATCAGGGTAAGACATCTGTTTCGTAGGGTAGCACTCCGTTGGTATTGCTGGTCATTTGGGTGTCTTGAGATAAAGCAAACACAGAAAAGACTTGAATGAATGAGCTGTTTCTTGATTGGACTAGAATGATGTTAAAATCATTGTAGAATCCAATCCAACTGTCAATAAACTATTGCTTGCTTGTGCGGGGGCAGGGGGAAAGGCTTTTAGTTCGACAAGTAGGTTTGATATAGTGTTATCAAAGGTTTCTCATTATAGCACACAGAAATGAATCTGTTATTGTGATTAAAGAAATGATACTGTTATTGTAATGGAAATGTTATGAACTTTCATATAACATTACTTAGATTATGGTTTACGTTTCTAGAAAGCATATCTACCGCTACTATTGAAAGTGAAACAACGATAATTAGGAAATGACGTGTTTTAAGTGATATGGCAATACAGTGTGAGAAGAAGAGTAACTGCATGTAACCCGTAATTGCTAGATTGTCCACGATGTTTCCGAAAGCTGTCACTCTCATGTGTGTTTGTAAATGTAAGCTTCATGTACATGTATTTATGGGATGATGGGTTCAAATCTATATGAGCCATACTCTTTGAAAAGGGAACTTAATGCAATTGCAAAACTTATCGGCCCAGGTCAGCCTGCGCAGTCAGCGCAGGCTGACCTTGGCCAAAACTTTTTGCTCTTGGTCAATTTTCTGCTTTTCAAAGGACCAGGGCACTTCATGATTCAGTAGGTTTGTATACAAAGTGGATTTTAGGGATATATAGTACTATATTGATCTGCTTGGTATCATGCATCACGGAGATGCATTAAGCCCCCTTTTTACAGAGCATGACTCACATTTCTTTTTATTGACAGAGATTTGAGTGACAATCTCATTGAGATAATAGAAGAAGAAACATTTATTGAACAAGAGAAGCTGTTAGAGTTGTAAGTACTGGCTCTTTTGATTCTACGTCACATAGAAGGCAACCACCAACGTGTTTAGAAGCTTCTGTTGAAGCTCTGAATAATTAACCCTTATCCTGCTAAAATAAGCTGAATGAAACTTTCAAACCGACAGTAAAAACCCAAATAATGCTATTTCACACCTATTCTATGGAGAAAAATATCTCCCTATCGGACAGTGTAGATCCAAGATCAGACTGCGATTCTGAGCAGTCTGATCTTGATCTGCACTGTCCGCAAAAGGTCAGTAAGTCACGCTTAGCAGCCTAATGCTGAAAGGAAGTGACCACGGGAATAGCATTATATAATTGAAAGGGAAAATACACGGTCCTATCAAATTATAGGAAAATGTATCTTTCCTTTCAAAAAGTACAATACTATTCCCTGTGAGTAACACTTTTGCATCGGTGAGAGCATGGTTGTAATGTCTACACTGTGGAAAATAATGTGACCCTTATAGTGCAACGGGATAAAATACCTATCCAGGTTCTATTGCTGTTATGGTCAGAATATCTCACAAAATCATGGATGGTGTAGATCTGAATACAGAATATCTGTTATCTGATCCAAATCTACACAGCTTGCAAAAGCAACAAGACTATTACTTGGGACTCTATGTCTTAACCCTTTACCAAGTGACAAAATTCTGGACCTTACCAAATTGAAAGCATTTGCAGACGACAATTGATTGATTGATTGATTGATTGATTGTATGGTGTTTAACGCCGTTTTCAGAATTATTTCAGTTACATCGCGGCGGCCAGTGCACCTATCCATGCTTTCCTGGAGTTTCTTTTACCAGTACTCCGCACAATATTCTTTCCAAGCCACTGGCTGCTTTCCCACATAACCATCGTCGAAACAATGGTCAGCGGTGAGAGAGGAATGAATCCTGTGGCGATGACTATCATCAATCCCCGGAAAGAAATTGGCCAAGCCGGGAATCGAACCAGCGACCTCCTGTTCTCAAGTCCTGTACGCTATCGACTAAGCTACGGGGGCTTGGCTCTGCAGACGACAAATTAAAAGTAGTTCAAATGATGATTTTTGTCTTTTATAGGGTAGAAAACGTTGTGGGAAAAAGAGAAAATGCTGGTTACCAGCATTTTCTCCTTTTCCCACAATGTTTTCAAACCTTTCTTTCTCAGGGTCGTTAAAACCTCGGGATTATGTGGTAAAGGGTTAATGGCAGAGCTTGTCCTGATAACTGTCTGTCAAGGAGTTTGAAAAATGTAGTAAATGTAATGTCTTAATTTATACAAGATACTGTTGATAATCAAAGGACTCAAAGTCCTGGAAAGCGGATTTGTGAAGTAGCATAAAGCTGTAATATGTTGTAATAAAAAAGTGACATTAGATGCAATACATGTGCAATCATTTTAAAATGGAGTTAGCAAGGGCAGGGTAAGTCAAAATTGTTATGCTGAGCGGGCCACACAGTAACTGTTATTCTATTACTGTTCAAGGAGTGGTAATATGACCCATCAATCGCAGTTTTTTGATGGTATTAGAATTCGGACTATAGGTATACGCGTGTAGGACAGTATATGCGGTAGTGACAAAAGCGATTTTGAGGTGTATTAGCTAAAACTGAAAGTAGAATGGACGCGAGCGTGAATGACAGTATATTTGGTTCAGGTCAAACAGATATCATAGTACAATGTGAGCGCGCATGCGTCGTTATGCATGATGTATTTAGTTCCGGTCAGAACGATCATAATAAGCGGATTTGCTATACAAATCCGCTAAAAACGGTTACAAGACAATTCAAAGTTTTCCACAACATTTTCAAAATCAGTTTACTGTGGAGTTACCACCATTTGGACACCGTTATGCAGTGTTGTCCTTTCTCATCCGCATAAAATCTAACTTGTTCTCAGATCGCATACGCAATTCTGTGCGACTTTAAATTTTTTGGCGTAGTTGAATGCGCTGGCTGTTGACCCACCTCTTGGTACTGATAGAGATTAAATAGATGGTAATTTGCGATTGGTCAAAAATGTGCATATGTTTATTCGGCGGGCCCCTGCTGGTATATTTGCTCACATATTTATGAAACCACTATTAACAAGAGTTGCTACTGCTAATCGATACCTCCGGGGCTTTGATTCATACCGCAGCAAAATAATGTAGTTGTGAATGATTCTTTTCTTGTGCTATTTGGAAATTTAATATTTTCATAAGCGTTACCCAATAACCCGATACTACTTTTCAACAAAATGAAAAGCAGTGAGGAAAAAGAGGCAATTGCTTGTGAGGTTACTTTTCATTGTTTTACTTCATATTGACCCACAAAAGAGTTTCATTATTCATATTCCAGTATCTCTTACTCCGTCTATCTTTTTTTAAAAGATATTTCTTGTTCACGTTCAGACCAAGGCATTTTCCTGGCTGACAAAGTGGTGTTAATTGTATAAAAATTTAATAGTATATGGTTTATTGAATATGATATTCAATGTATGCCAAGGATTTTTTTCTAATGTGTCTGTTTCCCTTTTTGCCAGGAATCTTGCCAACAATCGCTTGGAAAAGGTGTCAGGTCGAATGCTTGCTGGTCTTGCAGAGGTCCATCACATGTAAGTATTGACTCTTTACCACACAATCCCGACTTTTTACGACCCTGAGAGAGAAAGCTTTGGAAAACATTGTGGGAAAAGGAGAAAATGCTGGTTACCAGCATTTTCTCTTTTTCCTACGATGTTTTCTACACTATCAAAGACAGAAATTGTCATTTTAGCTGCATTTAGTTTGTTGTCTTCTAATGCTTTCAATATGGTTGAGTCCAAAATTTTGTCTTTAGTGTAGTTTAAATGTATTTATTTTACATGGATTGAGAAACAAGTTCTTGCAACTTATAGTAATGTATCTTGATCCTGCTTCCTGGGAATACACAAGTACTCGCGCCGAATGTGTGGGCCAATGAACAGCCCTAAAGATGACACCCGCCCCTGGGTATCGAACTTAGTCTTTAACTGAAGAGTTAAGGTTTCTATACATGAGTTAAACTGAAAAGAACGAAAAGCGATGTGTAACACAATTCAAACAAGAATACCTTTATGTATCGATAATAAAAGTGATTATCTTTTGTCAGTGGTACATTTTGTTTAAGTTTGGTTATGCCAAGGAGGCACAATTCCCAGTGGCACTGTGCTGAACATTGCACAGTTTCCTGGCTAATTCTTGATTAAAGCCCGGGAACGAACCAATATTTAAAAGTAAAGAAGAATGAATAGGACCATGTAGTTCGTTGAAATTCATAAAATCCATAAAAAACCATTATGTCAAACAACCCACTGTATCATAAGGTAGACTAGTCCTTTGGCATACTGTAAATTCACCAAAAGCGAAGTTTAGATTCAGGTCAGCCTGCGCGGACTGCGCAGGCTGACCTGGGTCGATACTTTTCGCAGATGCATTAAGCCCTCTTTTTCACAGAGTATGACTCATCTAGTACAGACGGATTTCAAGAAGTCTGCTTAAAGGTTAATAGGTCCTCTGTCAGAGCAAAGGTATCAAATATGTTAACAATGACTCCCTTACTATGTCCCTATGATTTGGCTGCAGTGTTTCTGTGTGTACTGTAGTTTTAGAATTTAGTTTTAGAATTTAGTGAGTGATTAACTGATGGTTTATTTTTAACACTTTACCACATAATCCCGATTTTTAACGACCCTGAGAAAGAAGCCTTTTGAAAACAGTGTGGGAAATGGAGAAAATGCTGGTAACCAGCATTTTCTCCATTTCCCACAATGTTTTCTACCCATCCCAGAACAAATTTCTATTTTTGAGTAACAATTGTTTTGTCGTCTGCAAATGCTTTGAATTTGGACTAATCTAAAATGTTGTCGTTTGGTAAAGAGTTAATCAATTAACTCTTACCAAACGACAAAATTCGAGACTTGCTCAGTTTCAAAGTATTTTTTGATGACAAAATTAGTTGTGATTCAAAAGATAAGATTTGTCTTTGAAAGGGAAAAAGAAGTTGTGGGCAACAAAGAAATTGCAGGTTACCAGCATTTTCTCCTTTTTCCCCCAATGCCTTCAAAATTATTTTTCTTCAGGTTTGTCAAAATGTGGGATTATCTGGTTAAGGGTAAACCCTTAGACTGCTAAGCGCGACTCGAGAGTCTTTTTCGGACAGTGAAGATCAAGATCAGACTGCACAAAAAGTGCAGTCTGATCTAGGATCAACACTATCGGATAAGGTAATTTTTTTCCCCAACAAATAACTTTGAAATAGCAGTCTTTGAATTATGACAATCAGCTGGAAAGTTTCATTTAATTCAATTAGCAGTTTAAGGTTTAATTAAACATAGATATGAGAAGCATTGCAGCTTTACAACGTAATTGATCACGACGGAGGAGAAATCGAAAAGAAAACTACTGTTATTAATATATGACCCATGCTCTTGAAAAAGGGGTCTTAATGCATTTCCATGATCCATTATATCAAGATGTGTAATCCTCACATAATTATGGATCCATAAAAATCCATTTTATCTAAGAACCGACTGCATCTGGGGGCACACTGATCCTTTGGCGTGCAGAAAACTTTATAAAGCGAAAGCTATTGGCCCTTGGTCAGCCTGCGCGGACTGCGCAGGCTGACCTGAGTCGATACTTTTTGCAGATGCATTAAGCCCCCTTTTCAAAAAGCATTGCTTATATCTTATTTCTCTTTTTTTTCAGATCCCTTACTGGTAACAGGCTGACTTGCATAAGCAACACAACATTTTCTTACACAGTGAACCTGAGGAAACTGTAAGTGTGAACATTTTCAATTCATTTATCGATATCTTTAGACTACAGAAAACTAAGCTTTGAATCGTTCATATATCCTGACTATACGTCATATTGGCGAAGATGACATCAGATTGTCCAATCAGACGTTTAGTCAGTGATTTGAGAATTATAAGAACATTTACAACTATTGGTGAATACGGTCTATGAGAGTAAATTTGACTTTAGCCATGTAAGACTGAATATGGCATAAATGAACAAATAATCTGACTGCCCTTAGCCCTTAGTCCTGCTAAGTAGTTCAAAGTTATTTTTTTGAGATATGTATCTCCTTATCGGACAGTGTAGATCCAAGATCTGATTGCACGTTCCGTGCAGTCTGATCTTGATCTACACTGTACGCGAAAGGTTAGTGAGTCGCACACAATTCCGACTTTTAACGACCTTGAAAAAGAAGGCTTTTGAAAAGATTGTGGGAAAAGGAGAAAATGCTTTTCCCACAATGTTTTCTACCCCATCAAAGACAACTTCCACAATTTTAGCTGCTTGTAATTTGGCGTCTGCACATGCTTTGGGTTTGGACAGGTCTAAAAATTTGTCATGTGGTAAAGGGTTAAGCACACAGAGCAGCACCGCCTCATTGACCAAGATAAACGAAAGTTTTGTGTCTTTGTGCTCCATATGAGGATTAACTTCCTTTTCGACCACGAACCTCTCACAGTTGAATAATATGAAAGCATCACTGCAAGCAGATTGAACTCAGTGGAGTTTTTATACACAAGATAACTAAAGGATGGGAGTAAAGAAATTTACTGATGGGAATGCTGTTGACAAATATCACTGAGATGTTACCTCCTCGAACAGACTAGCCGCAGTGGACCTTGAGTATATTCTTGCACTACACGGATTATCGACTTGAACAAAGTTGAAATGTATGCCCAGATGTGGAAGCACGGTGGCAAATGGAGGAAATGGTCTGCTGCAAGGTTTGCACCGATGCCCACAGCAGTTAACGAGTTAATATGCATGGTAAGATAGCTATGAAATAATATAATAAAATGAGAATATCATACTCTCTGTATAATTGATGGAGATTCTTTTTTACTTTTCTCCAAAACTCAGGGATTTGTTTGATAACCAGATAGGATGCATCCAGGAAGGGGCTTTCTCAATGACAAAGGACTTATCTTCATTGTAAGTGACTTTTTTATTAATACAATTTTAGAACTATCATTTCAGTTAGTTTTATGGAGAGAAAGAAAGAAAACTCGGAACTCAGAACACATAACATTTATTTTTGTAGTTAAGGCCTCCGGCCCATATTACATAGCATGCAGTTCATAAATGTTTTGTTATCTCCCCTCTTTTTGCCCGATACAAAACTATAGTCGATTCTTTTTGTTTTAAACAATAAAAATATTGACAACGGTCATACACACCCACTTACACACACAAACACATAATACAAAATTGACAAGAGAGAGAGAGAGAGAGAGAGTGATAAGGATTTCGATTTTGCTTGATTTAATTCCACTATCAGTGTCAACAAAAATACATAAAGCTACGGAAATCACTTTTGCCTACGACTGGAGCACTGATTTCAGTCCTGAAGCAGGCCATCCAACCTTTAAATACAATCTAGTGAACTTCAGCATTTATCTACATTCATCACAACAACACCCTTTAACAGTCATACTCATTTGCATACTGTGTTCCATGAATAAAGGGAGATTAGAGCTGGGTCGGTAACACTTAGTACAGCAATTCACAATTAACATAATAAACATATAATACAATTAACGTTATGGTTTGATTTTAACTTATAAATGCACTGATAAACTGTTAACTTATTTTACAGAAATCTGATGTCCAACCCAATGTCATGTAACTGCCACCTTCAGTGGTTTTCGCAGTGGCTCAAGAAGCATGACGTTCTTGTCGGAACTTTGACATGTTATTTCCCGAGGGAACTGAGAAATGTCCCTCTAATGGATGTTGATCCCGATACCATGGTTTGCGAAGGTGCGTTTTCTTAGGCATGTTAGATATTGTTTGAGCTATGCTCTGTGAAAAAAGGGGCTTAATGTATCTGCGAAAAGTATCGGTTTAGGTCAGCCTGCGCAATCCGCGCAGGCTGACCTGGGCCGAAACTTTATGTATGTCCAAGGACCAGGCTGCCTCATGATTTAGTTGGTTGTTGAAAAAAGAGGCTATTATGGATCCATAATGATGCGATGGCTTGATTTGTAAAATGCATCACGGAGGTGCATTAAGCCCCCTTTTGCAAGAGCATGGCTCATTTATTTATTTATTTATTTTTTCTGTATTTGATCATCTGGGAAACTGTCAATTTTTAATCAGTAAAGAGATATACTGGACATTTTGCGGTGAATCAAGATTTTGCCTTAAACTCTGGTAGAAATTAAAAAGAAATGCTTCTCTGCTATGGTAAAGAAACTGTGCTGCTTTTTTCGGTGAAAAAGTGAAAGTTTGGCGTTTCACCAACGAAGTGGTTGTTCTGACATCCGGAACTCCTTTTGTTTCGAGACAGATATGACGTCATTATACTTAGCTGAATACTACCCAGATTAATCGATGCGCCCTTTAAGATATAAGACTTTATTTTGTTTCGAGACAGATATGACGTCATTATACTTAGCTGAATACTACCCAGATTAATCGATGCGCCCTTTAAGATTTAAGACTTTATTCATTACCTCCTTAAAAACTGATGCATTTTATTTTGACAGAATAAGGTGGCACAATACCTTATATTCAAAGTTGTACATGTAAATATGTTTCATTGTTCTCTTTTATTTGAAGAAAAATGGACAAAGTAACTTTTCGTTGTTCACATTGCAGAAAACAATGAAGTGGGCTGCAATGTAGGCATTCCCCCATGCTGTTCTGACCAGCCCGTGGACGGTAAGTCATGTTTTATCTGCCAATACAAATACCACTGACGGACCTTTCTCCCTTTTTAAAAAATGGCGGTAAATTAATCATAGTGAGTAACATGTCCCTTCACCTTAATGTTTCCAGAAGTATTAAAGAATTAAGAATGCCAAGAGCAAGAGTTCATGAACATGTTATTCTGCAACCTGTCAATTTTTTTTTTTTTTTTTTTTTTTTTGTTCACTAGCATAAAAATATATTTCGTTAAATTTATCAGATAATGTGACTGGATCCATTTACACAGAAATAGAAAGTGCACTGCAAACGGATGACGTGTATTGGCCAGAGAAAGGGATGTGATTACATCTTTTCAATTCTTAAAATAAAAACATAAATAAATTGATAGATTCGAGTAAATGAATAAATAAGCCATGCTCTGTGAAAAGGGGGCTTAACTCTTTCGGCGCCAGATAAACAATCTCGGCTTCTTTTGATGACTGTAAATAGAATCCACTGCGTCTCCGGAAGATTTTTATCATATAGGCTTGACCAAACAAGCGGAAGGTATAGATCAACGATCAGACTGCATGTCCTGTGCAGTCTGATCTTGGTCTATGCCGTCCGCAAAAGTCCTGTTTTCGCCTATGGCTCTGAAAGGGTTAATGCATCTCTGTGATGCATGATACCAAGCAAGCCATTACATAATTATAAATCCGTAATAGCCCCTTTTTTACAACCGACCTAATCATGAGGTAGAACGGTCCTTTGACACGAAGAAAATTGACTGATAGCGAAATGTTTCGGCCCAGTTCAGTCTGCTCAGACTGCGCAGGCTGATCTGGGTCAGTACTTTTTGCAGATGCAATAAGCTCCCTTTTCACGGAGCATCAGCATCTTTAAGTGTTTTTTTTTTTTTACCACAGTCGTTCGTTTTGTTACTAATTGTTTTGCTCTTTCTGTAGATTTAATTCAAAGAAATTGTGACCCACGTGTACAATGTCCTGATAAGTGTACCTGTACCGGGACCACAGTGAGATGTAGCGGACAAAACTTGAAGAGCATTCCACAGGGAATTCCCCTTGATACAACACATTTGTAAGTGTAACAACAGCTCTGTCTATATTGTCATATAATTGTCCAAGGATAAGTATGAACGCAGGAAAACATTGGCGATCCACAACATGGGAGTCGTCATGACGCATTGAAATTATCAGTTCAAGACCACATTACCAAATGTGCTCGACTTCTTCGTCTCCTGACCCCTTGTGCAGATATTATGCCAAATAGAGGAAAATGCTCGTGACGAGCATTACTTTTTTTGCTTCATATTTTCACATGTTCTAATGCAATTAACCTTTGTAACGGATGTATTTTTAAAAAAAGATTATACATTGTCACGTCTGCCTCTTAATATTTGTTGACATTTAGTTATTCTGGGCAAATAATATCATAATATAATCCATTTTTATACAAGCCATGCTCTTGCAAAAGGGGGCTTAATGCATATCCGTTATGCATTATACCAAACAAGTCATCGCATGATTAATTATGGATCCATATAAATCATTATGTCTACCAACCGGCTGTATCATAAGGTAGACTGGTCCCTTGACATACAGAAAATTGACCAATAGCGAAAAGTTTCGGCCCAGGTCAGCCAGTGCGGACTGCGCTGGTTGACCGGGATCGATACTTTTTGCAGATGCATTAAGCCCACTTTTCACGGAGCACGACTCATATCTTTATTCATATTCTACATTTCTATCCTTTTTTTTGAAGAAAACAAGGATTGCTGTTTAAGGTACATGTATGGTTTTTTTTTACAGATACATAGATGCAAATGATATTGTTGACGTGGAGAGTACAGCTAGTGACGTGGTCAGTGAAATCGGTCGTCTGACGAAACTTGTACAGCTGTAAGTAAAGACTTTTGTTCAGTCATCACTTAATAACTATCATTAAATACTTACTGCACGAATATGACTTTGAATGTTCGTGCTATAACAGCTTAATGTGTATTAAAATTATTGCGGGAAAATAATATGTCTGAGTGAACCGAATGCATTTGGATTCATATTAGCATTTGTTGAATTAAATTTAAGCACATGTACATTCGTCTCCTTGATGGAGGCCGTTGGCCTAAATATTGAATGAAAAGTGCTTTAAAGTATGTGTTATATTATATATTTATTGTAATTCCAAGTGTAATTAATATTAACCGGGATGTCTAACATAGTTTTCCATTATGTAAAAACGTTATCTAAAATTCAGTTAGTGAAAACTTTCATTCATTCTTTCATAGCATCAAAGAGAAACTGCTGATTTCCACGACTTTCTATGATCGACTGAGTATGGTTGCATGTAATAAAGAATGGAAGTCTGTTTTATTACATTTTTTGATTTTTTTTCATAATTCTATTATTTCAGAGATCTAAGCAACAACAAATTGATGAACCTTCCACCTAACCTGTTTGCAAATCTCACACGTCTGGAGACTTTGTAAGTTTGTAATGTTTAACAGTATGGAATGAAACAGTTATTAGTATGAGCTGTGCTCTGACAAAGAGGGGTTTAATGCATCTCCATTATGAATGATACAAAGCAAGTCATCATTTAATTTATGGATCCATAAAAACCATTATGTCTAACAACCGACTGTATCATAAGATAGACTGGTCCTTTGGCACACAGACAATTGACCAATAGCGAAAAGTTTCGGCCCAGGTCAGCCTGCGCAGTCCGCGCAGGCTGACCTGGGTCGATACTTTTCGCAGATGCATTAAGTCCCCTTGTCACAGAGCATTTTCTCTACTATATAACGATAGAAAGGACCGAATTTTAATAGATTTTCAGCATAAATATTCCAACTTAGTTTGGAGTCAAGATCAAGATTCGATAATATGTTCAGTGTTAGCTGATCTTCATATTTGCTAAAAAATTAACATGATTGATATGTGTCAATTGAGCATCTTTGAAATATACAGGAAATTCAAAATGAAGCCAATGGCTAACCTCTCTCTCTTTCTTGTTTGTCCAGGACCTCGGGCAAGTCATTCCTTATTTACTCATTATCTCTTGGATTAAATATGCAGCAGTAAACTTTGAAAACATTCTTGTAAAATCCGGGATATCAACACAGATTAAAGCAAAAAGGCAGGAAAACATGTGAACACAAATGAGAGCCCTTGTAAAATGAAATTACTCCTGTTCTCTGTTTTTGTCCTATAACAGAGTCTAAGAAATGGTGTTTGAGTGGTATAGGTTTGAACCCTTTACCGCACAATGCCGCCGTTTGACGCCCCTGGAAAAGAAGCCTTTTGAAAACATTTTGGGAAAAAGAGAAAATGCTGGTAATCAGCATTTTCTCCATTTCCCACAATGTTTTCTACCCTATCAAAGAAAAGTTGCACCATTTGAGCCACATTGAAATTGTCGTCTGCAAATGCTTTCAATTTGGACAAGGCTAAAATTTTGTCGTCTGGTAATGGGTTAAAAGAGTGCTTTCATAATGCTATGCAATTGTGTCTCATAAGCATTCCCCCGAAACGGTATCATTTTGTAGTTTCTTCTTTAACTCTTTCCCAAACAAGCCCTGGTTTTCACGTGTCTGCAGTACAAGTCTTCTGAAAACACTGTGGGAAAAGGAGAAATTGCTCGTAATGAGCAATGTCTCCTTTTCCCACAGTGTTTTCTACCCTTTTTGATAACTTTCTGCCATTTTCATCAAATTTAAAATTGTCGTCTGCAAACTCTTTCAATTTGGACCAGTCCAAAATTTGTCGTTTGGGAAAGGGTTAGGGATTTGATAGTGAACAGTCCATGTCAATCAAACTATTGGTGATGCTCCGTTGTTTGATGCTAGTCTCGTTTAAACTTGTATCTCTATAATAGTTGACTGGATCCGTACTTGATTGCAATCTTGAATTTCTTTTGAGCCTTAACTCTTTACCACACAATCACTGGTTTTAACGACCCTGAAGAAGAATCCTTTTGAAAACATTGTGGGAAAAGAAGAAAGTGCTGGTAACCAGCATTTTCTTCTTGCCCCACAACGTTTTCTACCCGTCCCATAACAAATTTCAATTTATAAGTCGCATTTAATTTGTCGTCTGCAAAAGCTTTCAATTTGGACTAGTCTAAAGTTTTGTCGTCTGGTAAAGAGTTAACTGCTTCACTGCCAGCTAAGCAAATATGGCTTCTTTCGAGGTAGACATAGAATTCCACAGCTGATAATATGCTTGACCATAGTTTGGCATTGGCTAAGAGACAGTGTAAACCGAAGATCAGACTGTTTGTTTTGTGCAGTATTGTCTCCAAAAGATATTTAAATCACCGGTGTAAGTGAAGATTTTAACCCTTTGGCTGCTAAGAGCGACTGCGGGTGCTTTTTCGGCCAGTGTAGGTCAAGATCAGAATGCACAGAACGTACAGTCTGATCGTGATCTTCCCTGTTCGATAAGGAGATTACAGAAATAGAGGTATCAATATCTTTTTGTGGTGTTTTAGGCTTCTAAGCTACAATCAGCTCCGTTGTTTATCGGATACAACATTCAACAAGCTGGAACATCTACGAGTTCTGTAAGTATATTGCATCTTAAAATTCAAGTGTTTATCTTTGACCTTTTTTGTGGCATTTGTTAAAGACAATGCCTCTATGAGTTCAATACAGCATTTTGAAAATCATGCATCGTAGTTTGTGCAAAACCGAAGGTAGTAAACCCAATTAAACTCAATTTTTCTAAGACAAATAAGTGTTTCGATTGCACTCAGACATAAAGAGAAAATGGCATATTAAAATATATTGGATTAGGGCCATCAATCATGGAAATACTTCCTTTTTATCGAAAATAGCTTGATCCGCTATAGTCTTCAGTTGGCTCAATGATACACAATATTTTTATTCCTGACCGCCCGATTCCGTGCTTGATCGTCCTAAATCAGTGCGTTCCTTGGCTTATTCGTCCCTGGGCTTGTTCGCCAGGACTTGTTCGTCCCACAAGATTGCACGCTACTCTGTTGGATTGTATATGACTATATAGTAGGTTGACTTTCAGGTTCAGGCGAATATTTTGAAACTATTTCTGTGGTTTATTTTTCGAATTATTAATCCCACACAATGGCTTCCATGACAAATGTCACACGAATGCTTTCAACGCTTTTTTATATGTTAGAAGTATGTTTCTTAGCGTTGCTCCTAGCTTTCATAAGCTGTCTGGGATACTTAAGACAACCTGTAATATCTTTTGCTTATGCTTGTTTGCTAAAAAAAGAATATTATACACTTAAACAGATGTAGATGTAATTACAACATCTCATGAATTAGGCAACAGATACTGTCTACGGTTTGTACATAAATTAGAGCCGCATATGGAGTACATAGTTTCATTGGGCACGATGGAACTTGAAATAAAAAAGGACGGGTAATAAAATTGTCTGTCTAGCAATGCAACCTTGATGGAACAATTTAAATCTATTGGACAGCTATATTTTATATCTTCAATCGTTGTGCCATTACTGATTATTTTGGACAGTTTATTTAACTGTTTACTCCCTATTTTTCAGCGGTCTACACAGTAACAATCTTTCTTCCATTCCTTATGGGGCTTTTGATGATCTAACTTCCCTTACCCACCTGTAAGTATTTAGTTGGTTTAGGTACACGTATCTGCCCCGTTTCGTACACATTTACGCTCTTCAGAACAATCTTCAGGCTTTCTTTCACACATGCTCTGTGAAAAGGGGGCTTAATGCGTCTCCGTGATGCATGATACCAAGCAAGCCATAACATAATCATGGATCCATAAAAATCACTTCTTTTAACATCCGATTTAATCGTGAGGTAGATTGTCCTTTGGTATACAGAAAATTGATCCATAGCGAAAAGTTTCGGCCCAGGTTAGTCTACGCGGAATGCGCAGGCTGACCTGGGCCGAAACTTTTCGCAGATGCATTAAGCTCCCTTTTCACAGAACATGGCTCATATCTATCCGAAATTTTGTACAGTGCTTAAACTTTGTACCAAACGCCAATTATATGAGCCATGGTTTTGCAAAAAAGGGTTTAATGCATCTCCGTGATACATTGTACAAATCAAGCCATCATGTAATTATTGATCCATGATAATTCACTTTTTTTACCACCCACTGAATCATGGGTGACTGGTCCTTTGATATACAGAAAATTGACAAATAGTGAAAAAATTTGGCCCAGGTCAGCCTGCGCAGAGTGCGTAGGCTGACCTCGGTCGATACTTTTTACAGATGCATGAAGCCCCCTTATCACAGAGCATGGCTCATAATTTTGTTTATTATTGGTCCCATTTCTTTGAAATATTTGAGGGATTGTCTATTTCATTGAGGACAACAAACCCTATCGAATTGAGTATAAATCCAGTTCTGAGAAATAACTCTTTGATTACGTATTTTCCGCCCATTGCAGAGCTCTCGGAAGTAACCCTCTCCACTGTGATTGTGAACTCAAATGGCTGTCAGACTGGGTCAAAGAAAAATATGCGGAATCTGGTATAGCTGCTTGTGAGGGCCCACCCAATATGTACAAGAAACTTATACTCACTACCCAGTCTGTCTTCTTTGAATGTAATGGTATGTGAAACTTTCTCACCTTATAGCATTCGTTCTTGCACCAGTTACCGTGTTTTTGTACAGCACAGTATATTCACTCCCTGCCAAAGACAAATTTATGAAGAGATTTTGAGATTAAAAGCAGATGCTGTTCCAAGCAATTGGTATTTTCCTCGTAATGTTTTCGATATTACTTTTTCAAGATTATACTTTCTTCGTCTTGCAGTTTACCCCTTTTGAAAACGCTATAGCCGAGGGAAATGCTTATAATAAAAAAATTCACCTTTTGTTAAAATATTTTTACACGAATTTATTCATAATCATTATTTATAGCGTGCAATAATGTCTTCAGAGTTGTCTGTTTAGAAATAGTTCGAGGCAGTGATCAGTTAAGGACGAGAAATACTTGTGACGATGAAGTGAAATTATTATAAAAACTTGCACCCACAGGTGATCCAGATCCTACCGTGATGTCAAAATGCAACGCGTGTTACCAGAACCCGTGTAAAAACGGCGGGAAATGTAGTTCTACTGGGTTCAAGGACTTTACTTGTGAGTGCGCTCCAGGATACCATGGAGCCAGGTGTGAGGAAGAGATCAATGCTTGCTTCGGAAACCCCTGTCTCAACAACGGTGTGTGTAAAATTAAAGATATGAAGAACTTGTTTGGAAGTTTCATGTAAGTTCATTTTGATGGATATGTTGTCGATCATATTATTTTCAAAAATGGTCTGGCATTTTCATAAACTTATAGCATAAAATGAATGAGCCATGCTCTAGCAAAAGGGGGCTTAATACATTTCTGTGATACATGATACCAGATGTGTCTTAACATAATTAGGGATCCATAAAATACAATATTTCTAACAACCAACTGTAACATAAGGTAGACTAGGTCCTTTGATATACAGAAAATTGCTCAATGACGAAAAGTTTCGGACCAGGTCAGCCTGTGCGGACTGCGCAGGCTGACCTGGATGAATACTATTCGCAGATGCATTAAACCCCTTTTCACAGAGCATAGGTCACATATATACAATTCATGTGTGCAGTCTGACCTTGATGTGCATTCTGTACCTCTCTGGTTATGATTTCGGTCATGTAGTTACTAGCTACACACACATCATGATTTGAACAGAGATAAAAAGACGAATTCGGCAACCTACACCATAACACATTTCCACATAAAGTCAAAGTACTGAAAGTACTGACAGACTAGCGAATTCGATTGATTGATTGTATGGTGTTTTACCCTGTTTTCAACATTATTTCAGTTATGTAGCGGTGGCCAGTGCACATATCCATGCTTTCCTGGGGTTTCTTTTACCAATACTCCACACAATATTCTTTCCAAGCGACTGGCTGCTTTCCCACATAACCATCGTCGAAAAGTGAGAGAGGAATGAATCCTGTCGCAATTACTATCATCAATCCTCAGAAAGAAATTGGCCGAGCTGTCCAGTGTGGGTTAATGTAGCTGGGTTTTGCTACATGTTACCTAGGTGTATCTATTTTTAGATTCCTTTATAATGTTACAGTGGTGAAGGAATAAGTGATAATATAGCCTGCTTTACATAGGTCACTTAATTTACATATAAGCAAACATCTTGTACCTTATAAATGACATCTTGTTGAATCTATTATTTTGTAAGAAGACATGTTGAAATTGGAGTGGTAGAGATTTGGTGGTCTTGTCAAAATTGTCATATATAACAGAATTAAGATTTCTAACAGAAAGCAGTTTTTTCTGTGAGGCAGTATTTGGCAACTGTGGGCTTTTTTTTTTTTTTTTGTTCACTTTGACTCTGGGTCAATCTTGGTGCTTCGCTACTCTAAAAATCGTTTTTCCTTCTTGCCGATGACAAGCTTGGAAAGTGCTGTTGGGGAAGTGGCAGTTGCTTGTAAGAAGCAAATGCTCTCTTCACACAAGGCTTCTACATTATTCAAAATGGGAGAATTTATCATTTATTTCATAGTGATTTTACCGTGTGAAATTTGTACTTATTTTCAGCCTTTAAGCGCGACTTAAAGACCTTTTGCGAACAGCGTAGATCAAAATCAACATCAGACTGCACATAACGTGCAGTCTGATCTTAGATCTACACTGTCCGATAGGGAGATATTTTTACTCAAAAAGTACCTGTAAAATAGCAAAGTTTAGGTTCTAACATTCGGCTTAAAAGAATCATTTCAGTTATTTAGCAGGTTACGGGTTAAGGTCTGAAAATAGCGTATTTCTTTACATTTTATATAAAATTTAAAGTGAATTTCTTAGCCCTTCTTAAGATAGAAATATACAAATGACTGAAATAAAATATAAAGTTTACCGTAAAAGACAACAGTTGGTCATTAGTTCTTTCCAACCTCGTTCATTTTAAAAACCTTTGGATTTGAAAAATAACTTTTCAAATGTTCTGCTCCATTATTTTATGGAATTGCCTCACACATTTTAAAGAAGAAATATATTTGGAAACTAAATTCTAAGATAATCTCGTGTATGGGGGTGACATGGTTTTGTTAAAATATATCAAATGGAAGAATTGTTCTCGAACTAACAGTACTTGATATTGCAGGTGCTTGTGTTTACCTGGTTTCCAAGGAGAGAGATGTGAAATCAACATTGATGATTGCAAATCACATGACTGTCAAAATGGGGCCACATGTATTGATGGAATTGAAAGTTACACCTGCTCTTGTCAGCCTGGATTCACAGGTTCGATCATATTACATGAGCGGTGCTCTGGAAAAAGGGAATTTAATGCATTTCAGGGATTCATTACACCAAACAAGTCAGCACATAATCATGGATCCAAAAATCCGTTTAGTACAACAACCAACGCAGTCTGGAGTTAGAAATGTCCTTGTACATGCGGAAAATTTACACATGGCAAAAAGTTTCGACCCATGTCAGCCTCTGCGGACTGCGCGGGCTGACATGGGTCAAAACTTTTTGCAGATGCTTGAAACCACATTTTCACAGAGCGTGACTCGTATGATATACTTAAGTACTAAATAGGTTGAATAAGGATTTGTTGAAGTCCTGAGCAGGAAAGAAGAATGTAATTAAACAGTTAAACATTTTCTTCTGAACCAAATGAGGCACAGAGAGAATCTTTTACTAACTTTTGTGTCCAGCCCCTGCTGTTGAGTCTTTCTGAAATATTAACAACAAGAGCAACCGCTAGATTTTCCATTCGTTTCTAGGGGTATAGTTATAATTATTTATTCCGTCTCGTCTAGGCCAGTTTTACTAGGTTTAACTCTTTACCACACAATCCCGACTTTTAACGACCCTGAAAAGGAAATCTTTTGAAAACATTGTGGAAAAAGGAGAAAATGCTCGTAACCAGTATTTTCTCCTTTTTCCCACAGTGTTTTCTACACGTCTTATAACAAATTTCAATTTTTAAGTCACATTTAATTTGTCGTCTGCAAATGCTATCGATTTGGACGAGTCTAAAATTTTGTCGTTTGGTAAAGAGTTAGGAATACAGTATATGAACAGCGCTCTGGCAGAAAGGGGTTTAATGCATGATACCAAATAAGTCATCACTTAACTGGGGATACATAAAATACTTGTCTAATTGCTGATTGAATCGTGAGGCACAAAGGCTGAGATGGGTCGGTACTTTTCAACAGATGTATCAAACTTCCTTTTCAAAGAGCGGTGGTTTTTTTTTTTTCATTATTAATTTCAAGAAGTGCCTTATTGTCAGGAAAAAAACACATAATTTAACGTAAAGAGAGGATCATTGTACTATGAATATTGATCACATTCAGTTGGGTTTTCCCCCATGCATTCAGACGTACAACCTCCAACGTCGTGAACAGCTTCTTTAGTTGTTTATTGGTGTTCCCAGATTTGTTCCTCGTCGTTGAAGAGATATCTTAAGATCGTTTATTTCAGAACCAAATTCAGCTTCTTTGTTCTATAAAGGTAGCCCCTCAAACTGCAGCTAAAGAGAAAACACCTGTTCATACTCTAGGTGCCCTGAGCAAGTCTTTTTTAAGCTGATTTGAACCATGATTAAATATATTTATCTCTTTGTACATGCTTTCATTTGAAAGCAACACCTATAAAACAAGTTTAAATTGGATCATTATATATATAAGGTCTGACATGAGTTGGCGTTTGAGATAAAGTTTTCTAAAACGAGTCTAGGAAAAATGTTATCAAGCGAACATTTGGCGAGCCTAGTAACATCCTTTCTTGACAAGTTTAATACAAATTATCTCAAAAGCCAACGAATATCCGATTCTTTTTATCACATAGTGATATTTCACAAATTATAGATCAGAGAACGCAGAACCATCTATAGATGCACGTGCACTAATATCCTTTAAAAAAAAAAAAAAAAACATTCACTTCTATAAAATATGTACAAAATGACGTCAAAAATGAGGTCACACAATTGTGATATTAAAAGTGTGTAAGATATGACTATTCGTAAAGGTTATATTACACTGAAAGCGAGGGATGTTATGTGACAAAAAAGGTGTATCATTTTTAATAAGTAAAACCAGTCACTTCTTTCCACAGAATTTCTTCATTTGTAATTACTGGGTGGGATGATGATGGTATCTGTTATATAGTCAATTTCTTCAATTTAACTCTCCCCAAAACAGATGCTAGTGTCAGGGTTGAAATCGTTTTCATATCGAATATGCATATGAGCCATGCTCTGGCAAAAGGGGGCTTAATGCACCTCCGTGACTCATGATACCAATCAAGATATCATATAATTATGGATGCGTAACAGTCACCATTTTTTTTTTTTAAGAACCAACTTAATCATGAGGTAGACTGGTCCTTGGACATACAGAAAACTGACCAATAGCGAAAAGTTTCGACCCAGGTCAGCCTGCGCGGACTGCGCAGGCTGACCTGGGTCGATACTTTTCGCAGATGCATTAACCCCCCTTTTCTGAGAGCACGGCTCATATCAAATATGTTCTGCATTTTAGGAAAAAGATGTGATGAAGCTATCAAGTTCTGTGCAGGCATATACAATTTTTGTGAACGAGGAACCTGTGTGGATTTGAAAACTGATTACAGGTATTTGTCACGATATTTTTTTTTCATATTTTTTAACCCTTTCCCACACAACCTGGACTTTTAACGACACTGAAAGAGAATACTTTTGAAAACATTGTGGGAAAAGGAGAAAATGCAGGTAATCAGCATTTTCTCTTTTTCCCACAATGTTTTCTACCTTGTCAAATACAGAAATAATCATTTGAACTACATTTAATTTGTCGTCTGCAAATGCCTTCAATTTGGTCGGGATTAAAATTTTGTCGTTTGGTAAAGATTAAAACAAATTTATAAAATTTGTCGTTGTACACACGTAGCCATATTTTCCTGGTATTTCCTTCACCTGTGCACAAGACTTCCTTTTATTCCCTGTCTTATCGCATAAATGAAAATGAAAATGCTTTGCTTGGTGAGGGAATGATTTTTGCTTCATTATGACTCCTTCTTATTCTTAGAATGAATTTTACCCCCAGTTTAATTTTTCGTGTCAAAAGTTCGGGGTCTGTTAAAAAGTTAAGAATAGAGTAATATATATGGATTACTTCCTTTATTTCAGGTGTGATTGCCCACTAGGATATGAGGACAAGAACTGCAGCACAAACACCAACGACTGTACAGATCATATCTGCCAACACGGCGCTACATGCGTGGACGGTGTGGGCTCATACTCCTGTCTTTGTCCAAAAGGTTACACTGGGTCATATTGTGAAATAGCTCCAGTGAGTATTGATCTACCTCTGCCACAGAATGGACTCTGCCAAAACCACGACTGTCAGAACAATGGTGTCTGTTACCAGGAGAGCAAATCAGCGGACTATACTTGTAAATGTGTTGCAGGTTTTGTTGGAAAGAAATGTGAAAAGCTTGCAAGCTTGTCATTCATGGCAATTGACTCTTACATTCAATTACCCAAGTTCAATTTCCAGACCACAGCAAACATTACCATTGTAATGAAGACCAATTCAAGCTCTGGGCTTATCATGTACACAGGCACGGAGGAACATCTGGCCATTGAACTTTACAAAGGTCGTGTTGCAGTCAGTTTCTATGTCGGCAAGGAGTATTCCCCTTCACAGTTCAGTTACATCTTCAGCTTCACCAAAGTAGACGATGATAAATTTCATACGATAGAACTTTTGGTCCACCAGAGAAATTTTACCCTCAGAGTGGATGGGGGCATTTCCAGGACTGTTGTCAATGAAGGAAGTCACCAGTATCTTGATGCAGATGAGGATCTGTTTCTGGGAGGTCTCCCTGGACATATCAGTAATCGTGCTATCAGGAAGTTCCATATCCGAGGTGGATCCAGCTTCAAAGGTAAGTCTTCCTTACCTCATTTGAGCTTAATATTTTAATGGTTAAATCATTAGATCTAACCCCTGGAACAATAGGAATAGAAAACAATTGATTAGGTATTAGTTACATAAAGTAATTCAAAGGACATAGATCGTTATGATCAGCTTCACCTTCTACAACAAGGATTTCAAAAGAGGTTTGCCGGCAGAAACAATGAGTTAAAAAGGGTTTTGTTTGGTTTGCTAAATCAGCTTATCATTCTCTACCATCTTTTTAGTCTAATTTTACAAATGCGATGCACCACAAGAAATGTGGATGCTTAGTTTTGTCTATTGTATGTCTGAAACATAAACAATAAACAAAATTCTGTCATCAAGTCTGTGGAATAAGCATCGAGTGAAAAAGTTCAATTCTAGGACTTTATTCATTTTAATCAGGAAATGAAATTTACTAAGGTAACTTCAATATGGAATTTGTTAGTATCACACCTATGCCTCCAAATCTGGTGTGAAAATACTGTTAGCCATTCTTACAAGTACGAGACAGAGACATTGCAAACCAAATCAATAGAAAGCTAGCACTCCACTACGACTGAATTTCTCTTTCCACCAACTGCGTGCATTTTACACATTTTCACATTCCACTTTTATTCAAGAGAAAAGAATTTTGTCGTTTTGAAAGAACTCTTGGTAAAAAGTGTTGATATTTAAATGCTTGAGATATATTCAATATTGCTACTATTCCAGGATGTTTTTCACAAGTACTAATCAATGGTAAGCCACTGGACTTCATGGTCACCATGAGGAACCACAAGATGACGCCTGGGTGTAGCACCCCAGACCCCTGCAAGAACAACAAATGCCAAAATAAGTCCAAATGTAAGCCCAAGCACGGTGGGGAATCTTATGAATGTCGATGCAATAGAGGCTTTAGTGGGCAGTTTTGTGAAATAGGTGAATATTCGTCAGATAGTAGCTATAGTAAGTGGTGATTTCTTTTTGTTTGTAGCTGCTTCTTTTCCTTTCTTTTGTTTCTAGATATCTAGGTTTACAGGATTGCTTTATTTTTCTTTTGTAATACAGGCTTCAAGCTTTTACTAGTTTTGGTTTTAAGAGTGCCAAGAAAAAATTAGTTTGCTTTTGTGGATAGTGTCGATACGAGATCATCTGCTTCGAATCAGCTCGATCTTTTTGGCCTACATTTTAAGATATGTCTATTGTTCCGATTGTAACGTTTATCTCCTTGTATGCAAAGGACAAGATACACTATTTTATCACAATAATTAGATTAAGATGTAGGCTGATCATGGATCTGCACTTTTGTATGTTGATAATACTTCATAGGGAGTTCATCCTCTAACTGAAAATATGTGTTTTAAGTTCTTGGCATTCTAAGACTATCAGGATCCTTTTAATACAGACTGTATGTTTGCTTCACTTATCGGTCACGCTATTTGCTACATGCATACTTAAGATCTTGGCTATTTTGGAATTACTGTAATTCTGGTAGCTGAACTGTAGATTCTGGGAAGCACAAAACGTAGCGCATGCGACTGTCTGATAAGCCATAAACTCTCGGACTTACTTTAAAAATATCAGTATAAGTACAAGTGAGGCAAAGGAGAAACATTGGAAGGACTGCAAATTGCCTTTCGTGAATTACATCGAAGGATTGTTGGAAAAGGAGGAGCTGACCCCTTTCCGCTTTGTATTTGAAATATGTGCACTGCAAGGACGCATAGAGTTTTATTTGTATTGAATAACTGAAACAGCTATGTAACTTCAAATTTTTACCAGAAATTATAAGAATTATGCTTGTATTTGTTGCATGACCTTGCTTTCTTGCACACTTAGGCATTGGATACAGGTCTCGCACGCCATGTTTTTATATGATTCGCCATAAATGATGTCAATCGTCAAATAATCATGCAAACAACATTTGGATAGTCCCAAAATTTTCTTGCTATCAGTAGCAATTGGTTTGAAGCTTTTCTTTTGTTTTTAATAATCATCATGTTCTTATCCGGTGAAAATAGTTATAATGCCGTATCTGATGCATTACAAAGGTATACATGTTTGTAGTCATGTAAACTGTGAGGCATGTCATTGATATCTATCATATTTCTAAGATATTCAAGCAGACAGGCATAGCTTTGTATGTATAATCCAAGCAAATGTGTAATACATATTACAAACCAATAGGAATATGTGTCCCCAATTCGACTTCAGTAACAACAAAATGGCTACAATTATAAATAAATGAAAAGGCTTGCAAAAAATCTCCGGAAGAGAGAAAAAATAATGCATTTGAGCAATTTGTGCATTTTTCTTCGACTTTTTACCAAACAGTGAAATCAGAAAGTGTTTGCCAATGAAAAGGTGCAACTATGATTTCTAAATTTCACTAAGTTTCGACAATGCTACTAGTGATCACACTTGTATAACTATAGACTTGGCCTCAGATCTTGATTCTACACTGCTGGATAAATAAAAATAAATATGAATACATATTAAGTAGAAAGAAGCCAACTGTTGCAGTTTCAAGGTGGTTTCGGCAAGAGTATCTCACCAGATAATAAACAGTGTAGATACAAGAATGAGCTGCATATATAATGTTAACTTCTTACCAGACAACAACATATTAGATTGGTCCAGAAAGCATTAATTGTTACTGAGATTATTGGATTTGTTTCTTAAAAGGGCAGGAAACATTGTTGGAAAAATAGAACATGCAAGTCATTGTGTTTCGAATTCATTTTTCTTCGTTGAAACACGTGAATGTTTGGTAAACTGTTAATTAAAGCTATATCTAGTTCCATACGGATGCAGTTCAGTGTTAGTATTTAAACATGAATGCCATACTATATTGTATTACAGTGCCGACCTGTAGAGGAACTATTTTCAAGGACATGTTTGAAGACCCAAAGACACACTGTCGGACAAAACACCAAATCAGGTATCGCCGATGTGAGGGTAGTTGTAACAAACACTGTTGTCATCCCAAGAAAATAAAGAACAGAAAAGTACGCTTACACTGTGACAACGGACCAAGCTATATTTACGAATTACCAGTCATTCGAAAGTGTGGCTGTAAAAAGTGTTCTGATGTATGATTCACTTCAAACGAGACAAAAATGAAAAACTTGTTGATATGTGAAAGCGATAAAGGGTATAACGTCATTATTTTGACATCATTCGAGGCAAGAAAGTGAAGTGTCACATTACGAGAAATAGTAAAATATTTATCATAATTGTTTTCATACCTCAAACAGCAAGATAAAAACAGATCTGTGTTTACCGAAAGGCTGTTAACTGACAGCAAAAACTGTGTGTAAACGTCTGACGGAAATGGGTGAGAGTTTTACAAACGTTCATGTTCTGTACATGTTTTCAGTGTGTTATACACAAAACGCATTCACTGTAGAAGTAAGGTGTTATCATTTGAAGCCATAGAAGAACAAAGACAATTAAAATATGAATGGAAAATCTGTTCAGAGACTTAAGAGTTATATGTACAGTTTTGTGTGTTATATTTTGACTCGTGTCTGTACCATTTCTATGAACTTAGACATGTGTTAAATATACTTCATAATATTCGCCATAGGTAAAGAAAGTCATGGATGGTTGTTCTATCATTATTTTCCGCAAAATACATTACCATCTAGAAAACATTGTGGCGGATGACTTTGAAAACATCCAGGTAAAATATTTATGATCACCATAACTAATGGTTTGGTTTATGGACATGTGTGAAAACGTAATGGTTAGAAAAGAAATAGATTGCAATGAGAAATAAGTCAATTTGAAACATTTTTTTAAGTTGTCTACAGCAGATAATATGTTGAAAAGGTTGTATATACTGTTAACTTTTTATTGTATTGTAGATATTTTAATGTTGTAGAGAATCAATTTGCGGTCCACTGCAAAACTATGTTAACTGAACCAGTGGTCTCAACTGATTTTTGGTTTCTTCACGTGTCTAAACTAAACATATCTGTCATTAATAAATCTAAAACTCTATATAAAAAAGACAAATCTATTAATATAGATAATCGATAAAGGTTTTATACAATGTTTCGTGTTGAAGCATTAAAATAAAAGGAAACTTGGTATTTCTATCGCCGAATTTTTAAATTTTTATTTTTAAAAAGAAGTGTGCTACGAGAAACAAAATGGCGTCTGCCGGATGTGATTGATACAAGTTACATTGAACCAATGTTTTCGGTGCACCTTACAACAACAATACAAAACAAAAGAATGAGGCTTTCATTTAGTACATTGTACTTTAATTCCATAAAGGAAAAATATTTAAGCCATACTCCGGCAAAGTGGGGCTTAATGCATCCCCGTGGTGCATAATACCAAACAAGTCATCACATGATCATGGATCCATAAAGTCCATTTTGTCTAACAACAGACTGAGTCATGAGGTACACTGGTCCTTTGACATCCAGAAAATTGACCGATAGCGAAAAGTTTCGGCCCAGGTCAGCCTGCGCGAACTGCGCAGGCTGACCTGGATCGATACTTTTCGTAGATGCATTAAGCCCCCTTTTCACAGAGCACGGCTCATTTTATTTCGATCAGATATTCAGATTTTAAGAACTCAAACATAGAAACTACATGTACTTCTAAACTAAATCAAGATTTGTTAGAATATTCTTTCATGACCACCATTGTTAAAAACACAGATGAAAGTGAAAAATCAAGTACACTGTAATTATTTAGAAATCTTTTGAGGCCAGTAATGTGTAATCAGCCATCTTATACAAGCATATAAGAGTCTGATCTGTGAAAATGGGGTTTAATGCATCTGCAAACAGTGTCGACCCATGTCATCCTGCGCATTCCGCTCAAGATGACATGGATCGATACTGTCTGCTTTCTGTAAATTTTCTGAACGTCGAAAGACCATTCTACAAACAGTTGGTTCTGAGACAAAGTGGATTTTATGATTCAATTCAGTTCAGTTCAATTCTTTATTCTGTACATATATGGCCTTTGGCCCTTTCAAAACGATATAGAGCTACATGTATAATTATATGATGACCTTTCACGGTAAAATGCGCCACGGAAATGCATTAAACTCCCTTTTCTCGGAGCGCCGCTCATATATGGCGTGCAACACACGAAAAGGGGCCTTCGGACATACGCGTAAAAGTGTGTCGTCCCAGATCAGCCTGTGCAATCTATGACTAATCCGAGACGACACTTCCCGTTTTTGTGCGATTTTTCCGTTTTACGAAAGTCTACTGTATGAAAAAATCTTATGTAGTCGTAAAGTGCTGTCTCGGATTAGCCTGCGCGGACTGCGCAGGCTAATCCTGGACGACACTTTACGCAAATGTCCGAAGGTCTCATTTCGCATGTTGCAAGCCAATTATGTATGGACCCTATTGCAATCTGCAGTAATAAGTGACCATGCCTTTCGGTCATTAGTCGTTATAAAGAAAAGACTTTTTCTTTCTCTTGGAAAAATAACAGCATAATTTCTTATTGGTTCAAGGAACGGCCAGAAAAGTGTGAAGACAAAAATTACAGGATATACCTTTAGTTTTAATTGACTGGTATGCAAAATGTATTGCAAATGTTAGAAATATATGTGTGCCTTGCTCTGGCAAAAGGGGGCTTAATGCATCCCCGTGATGCATGATACCAAGCATGTCATTACACACTTATAGATCCATAAAATCCATTTTGTGTAAATGACTGAATCATGAGGTACATACAGAAAATTGACCGATAGCGAAAACTTTCGGTCCTGGTCAGCCTGCGCGGACTGCGCAGGCTGACCTGGGTCGATAGTTTTCGCAGGTGTACTAAGCCCCCTTTTCACTGAGCATGGCTCATGTAACAATTTTATTGTACTTTTGAGTTACAAAGTAATCTTTAGGCTTGTTTTCGTTTTTCATATCAATCATTTTTTTTTTTCATTTTAATATTTGACCCTGACTAAATGACAAAAAAAATAATTTGTCTAAATTGTCTAATGTGTGCTACTTTAAGCGCTGTAACTCATTTCCATACAGGTCAATTTTAGACATACCACAAATTACTGCAAATTATTCAAACATAAAATGGTACATAAAAAGTTTTTTTTCACATACAGTTAAATTTTCGCTTTGTATCCCTAGAAGCTCTTTATTGCAGGTTAGTCAAAAAATATAGGTATGGTTTTCGAATGTGTGAAAAAAAAGACGGTCTCTGTTCCTGAGATAAGAAAACCTACAAGGTTTACAAGGTTTAAGCTGATATGCACGGCTCGCTTACCTTTTGCGCACAGTATAGTCAAGATCAGACTGCACAGAACGTGCAGTCTGATCTTGGATCCACATTGTCCGATAAGGATTTATTTTTTCTCCCAAAATAATTTTGATATAACATTATTCGGGATTTCATTCTAGGCTTGAAAGTTTTATTTAACTTATTTAGCGGGATAAGATTTAATAACTACGCTCATACAAGTATTCGGTAGGTCACCTTACTATTTCTCAAACAACATTATTTTAGAGTATGTCCAAATTGAAAGCATATGCAAAATTAAAATTGCTACAAATGAACTGAAACTGTTTAAGACCGGTTACCAAGTTTTTTGGCAAATGCGAACTTTGGCTATGTAACCCATAATATAAGTGTGACTTTTTTACGATCTGCAATTCTCACCTTTCAAAAACATTGTAGACCTTTTCCCACAATGTTTTCCATGTCATGAAAAGACGATTGTTTTTTTTTTTTTGTTTAATTATTGTGTAATATCTGTTATTTGTAATACTTTGCGGTCTGTCTAAAATTAAAGGTTGAATTGTAATAAAAAGAAAACATAAATTTATCCAAAATTTACATGGGTATTTCGACATGGAACTCAAACTTCCTATTCCATACTAACACTTAATTTACAAACGTTGCATTTTGATTTTTTTCTTCCAAATGCGAAAAAGATTTGTGTGAATTCTAACCCCTTTTATTCTTTTTTATGTATATTTATTTCTTTATTTCTTTCATGTTTACGCATCTGTCATAGCAGTTACAGACATATCTTAACCCCTTAACCGAAAAAATCCCGTGACCAGCATTTTATCCTTTTTCCACAATGTATTTTTTTACGATTTCAAAGACAACTCTTGTCTTTTGAGGCACATTTGATTTGTTTAAACCTGCTTTTTCCAACAATGTTTTCTATCACATCAGAGAACTTTGGTCATCTATTCTTATTTTAAATGTGTATTCTCAGCTTTTTTCAGCTTAGAAGAGTCTTAAAGCTTTTTATTTGGAAAGGTCAAGGAGAGCATTATGCGTTGCTGTAGACAGACAAGATCAAGAACAAACTGCCCACACAACAAGCAGTATGGACTTGTATCTTCACTACTGTATGTTCCAGACAGAGGGAGTGATTTTGATTTTAAAATTGAAAATATTAATCGCGCTCCACTAAACCCTATGTTATGGGTACTCATTAGAATCGTCTCGTCGAGACGATTCTAATGAGTACCCACAACATAGGGTTTGGAAGAGAAATAATGGATTTAGAATACTATCACTCCCTCTTATCTGGAGGTCTGAATACACCACGTGATTTATTCTTAGACATTACTTTAAACCCTTATCCTGCTAAATAAGTGCAATGAAAATTTAAAGCCGATATTGAAAACCAAAATTTTATTAAATCAAAGGTATTTTTTGTGGCAAAATATGTCCTTATCGGACAGTGTAGATCAAAGATCAGACTGCACGTTCTGTGCAGTCTGATCTTGATCTACATTGTCCGCAAAAGGTCGGTAAGTCGCGTTTAGCAGCCTATGGGTTAATGCAAAATCTGAATTGCAATAATATGAGTTGTACAATGAATTCGGTGTCGAGGATGATAGATCGAGATCAGAATGTACAGATATGCAGGCTGCTCTTGGTCTGTGGTCTTTGCACCAGAAGTTGCGATATGCAGAATATGCCTAAGATATCTACAAAAACTATCACAGTAATTTCGCTCCTGGTTATCAATTTTCAATGAATTATAACTTTCTTTATAAACATCAGAAAACACCCTGATATATCTGAGATATTATAACCAACACACCTCTGTTTACTCTACATGTTACATGTACCCTTAGACAACATGCAACGAACTAGATCCCAGTGTAAATAACTGAAGGAAAAGTAGGCTCTAAACCATGGACATTATTATGCTTTATAATATAAGCAGTTTCTGGTCAAAGGAATTACTTCTATCCCTAAAACTCGTTTCACATGTGTCTCGTGTTAGGCAATAGATATTAGAACTTGTAAAGCAAGAAAAATAATTCTGTTTTGTAACATAGAGGTCTGACTCTTCCACCCCTCCCCGCCCCGCCCCGCCTCCTCCCCGAGCAGTACTGGTCAGGTCACATACCCTTGAAAAACCATGTTTCTAGTTAAGGATGTGAAGTATGTATGAGCGGCGCTCCGAAAAAAGAGAGTTTAATGCATATCTGTAATGCCAATCAAGTCCTCGCACTATATCGATCTATTTTGTCTAAAATCGGCTGAATCATGAGGTCATTTGACATGCAGGAAATTTCACCATTAGCAGAAACTTTCGACTGATACTTTTTACAGAATGCATTATTTAAACTACCTAAGATCACCATAGAGTATGAATCGTATGTTTGAATGAGCCAGGCTCTGACAAAAGGGGACTTAATACATCCACGTAATGCATTATACCCAGCAAGTCATCACATGATTATGGATCCATAAAATCCATTTTGTCTATCAACCAATTGTATCATAAGGTATAATGGTACTTTTACATACAGGAAATTGACCAGTAGCGAAAAGTTTCGGCCCAGGTCAGCCTGCGCGGACTGCGCAGGCTGACCTGGGTCGATACATTTCGCAGATGCATTAAGCTCTCTTTTCACAGAGCATGCCTCAAATCTATATCTTTATCTTTTCAATGGATATCCAAAACAGTGTAAAAAGGTCTTAAATGGAAATTAGCTGAGTTTTTGTTTCTAAGAATTACTAGAATGTAGAAACTTATTCTTTTAAAACTGAATATAATGAAATTAAAATTACAAACAAACTGCGAGTCTTTTTATTTGTTTTAGATAGAGCATGCCTTTCTAATTCTTTGTTTTTTCGTAAGCTATATCTTATATTTCTTGGTATAAAGAGCCCTCAATGAATAAGGGGCGCTATGTGGCTCAGTGTTCCAGGTGTTGGATTCGAAACCAAGAGGCTCCGGGTTTGTCCTCACTCAAAGCAGAGGGATTTTTTCTGTGAGGAAGACACTTCAGAGCCTCAGCCTAGTACTGATAAAACTAAGGACATACATGAATAAGTGGGCTGTCGCCATGGTATGACTGAAACAATGTTGAAAGCGGCCTGAAACACAATTGAGTCAAATACTTGAAATCAATGAACAATGTTTAGGATTTCTGGCAAAAGTTCTGGAATCATATTCGCCAACTATGCTGCATAGCTGTTATTGATAATCTTAGATTAAGCCTCGCCGTCCGATTGGGCAATCAAGGTCCGTATTCACCAAGCATTCTTAAGAACGTTCTTAGTCTTATTCTCCAGAATTTTCTAAATTTGAAAGTAACACAACTTATGATTGCCTAAACCATTTGGTTTAGGCAATCAGAAGTTGTGTTACTTTCAAATTTAGAAAATCTTGGCAAACAAGACGAAGAGCGTTCTTCAGAATGGTTGGTGAATACGGACCCAGGTCTCTAGTCTTGGAATCCGAAATTAGTTCTAGAATTGAGTTTGATTGGTTAGACAATACGATCCCTGACTTCACCTTTAAAAAAAACTAGATTTGGATTAAATCTATTTACTCTTTTGGGGCGAAATAAATGATGTGGACATTTCTCGAGGTCTAAAAGTATATTTTTCTTTGCTTTTGAATCTGTTTTTGGTCAGAGATTAGCATCAGGTAGCGGATGGTGTAGTCCCAAGATCAGACTTTGTGCAGTCTGATCTTGATCTACGCCATTCACAAAAGATGTCCTAGGTGACACTGGCAGTGAAAGAGTTGATATGGAATAGGATAAATATGCAAAAATCGCACGTGATTTCAATCAAGGGCCAATCGAATAATTTGGTATTTACTCCCTGCAGTATTTTGATCTTTAGGTGCATTTTCTACTACATTTAGTCATGGATTCGAGACTTTACACGGATAAATGTTAATATCCATGCCGATTATGTTCCATTTGCCCATAAGCTAGTAGAGCGATACACGGCTGTCCTGGTCCTCACACCAGATGGTCATAATGTGTATTTCGTTATCCTATACAACTCCGGACTTTTTTTTCTTTACATTTATTTATTTTTTTGAACGGATATCATTAAAAACATCATTTATTTAGTCTAAGCATTGCGAAAAAAAAAAAAAAAACATGCCACCCAAAAATGAATTGAATTTTACGAACAGTAAAATGTCTCTGTTGAATCAAAAATTGCCATAGAATAAACAGAAAACATTGTTGAAAAAGAATAAATTGCTTGTCACACTATGTCGGCGCAAAAAAATCGTATTTGCGAGGAAACTGGTATAGTTAGGGGTTGGGTAACGAACAGATTTATTGACTCTTAACCAGACAAAACAAACAAACAGAAAAAAAAAGTCTGCGTTGACAGTATTTAGCAAATCACAAATTAAATGTTGCTCAATAGATTTTGTCTTTGGTAAGAAAACATTTGGGGAAAAGGAGAAAATGCTGGTTACCAGCATTTTCTCCTTTTCCCTTTATGTTTTCAAAGGTTTTCGACCACAGAGTCGATTAAACACGGGAAGTTTGGTAAAGGGTTTAGATGAAGTACTGTTAGCAAATTACACATTCCTAAGATTCAGTGGTCAACGGCAGACAAGATGGGTCAAGTATTTGTATCATCAGGGGCGTTATCTTGCATCTTGTTAGTCTGGATTACCTGCCCATAACACTACGTTACTGGGTCAGGCAATGCGCAATGATGACGGCCCCCATGGCGGTTTCAAGCGTAGCCCAATATACTTCTCTGTTTTTCCCAATTCTTGCGATCCAGTTTGATTAATGAATAAATGAGATCACTATTGTACGAAATATACATTACTGAATCTAAAATGTGCTGTTGGGGTATGGATTTAATATAAATTTGACTATGAATCATTTTTAAAAGTAGCCCTATTTTCGGACGTTATATAGGTCTATTGACATTTGGATACTCAAAGTATTTCTGATATGTAGTTTGACCCGCTAAATAAGAACGATCATTAAAAAAAAAACTCTCTGCCATTACTTTATTGCAACCAATCTGTTTTTGAATTCAGCCTACAGTCCGATTTGATGAAGTGAAATTACTATGTCCCATTACCTCAGTATATTACAGACGGGGGTTGCCATAATTGCGCTTTCCCTGACGTACTCTTTAAGTACGGCGGGGTACCAGACTAGCATCGTGTGTCCTTTGATCGGTTACCTCCCCTGATATAGCAAAGTGTACGGGGATCGGTACAGGCTACTGAAAACGGGCAGAATTCTGTCCGTCTATTTTTAGAATAATGGGAGGTCACTTCTGTGTACTTTACCTTCAGAGGAGGTCATTCTCGTTTCTTGTGGTCTCTTACGCAGGTCAAAAACCAACTGAAAGTAATGTTTATTTGTGTGATAATTCATTTGCAGATTTTAATAATGTGTTAAGTACATGTATTCACTCACTTCGTAATGTGCAAAGACTTGATTACTCATCCAAGCACTACCCATAACGCGCGCTACCTGATTTGCAGAGAATTGAGAGAATTACACCAAACCCCCATCAGCTTTCATCAGCGGAGCTTTGAACTGGTCCCCGTTGTGTATGTACAGTCATCGATAACCTGCATCAGCAGTGGTAACCAATCTACTACGGCCACATGTAATATACAAAGGACACTCCTATTGGCTAGTCCAGCTAATCTAGCATATCCAGTGGAAACATTCGTCAAAATAGCCTCAGGCCCGTAAGAACAAGGGAGGAGTGGGGGCTGTGCCCCCTTCCCTCTATAATTTTGCCCAAATAATTCTGCTAAAAGTACCCCCTAACACACATTATGAATAAACACCATACTTTATTCAAGCCTTGTTCCCCCTTCCCCCCTCCCCCCGATCATATTTTACTTCCTACATGCCCTGTATCAGTTGTATAACTGTATACATGAATGTACAAAGGGGACCTTACCTGCGGAATCCTGTTTCCGCCATCCACTTTTCGTAGAAATTAGGCACACTAACTTCCACTTTTCTAGCAAAAAAGTTACCTCGAAAAGTCGAAATGTTGAAGTTTTTGGCCTGACAATTGTTAGAAAAGTGGAAGTTAGTGTGCCTAATTTCTACTTTTCGAGTTCCTCGTAGGTCGAAAAGTGGATGGCGGAAACAGGATTCCGTAGGGGACCAGTTTACGTGTGTCCTACGAGATGGAATCAAAGTACTGAAAGTACAGACAGACCAGTGAATGTGGAATAAGTGGCCTCCGTATACAGGTAAAGCATGGTTGGTCCATAAGATTGAAGAAAAATGCCGGTTATAAAGACTGATATGGTCCGATTGGGTTGCTCAGTCCGATCCGGCTCGGCCCGTTCCAATCCGGTTAGTTAACTCTTTACCAAACGACAAAATCTTAGTCTGGTCCAAATTAAAAGCAATTGCAGAGGACAATTTAATTGTGGCTCAAATGGTGCAATTTTTCTTTGACAGGGGAGAAAACTTTGTGGGAAAGAAAGAAAATGCTGGTTGCCAGCATTTTCTTCTTTTCCCAAAATTTTTTCAACAGGCTTCTTTCTCAGGGTCGTTAACAGTCGGGATTGTGTGGTAAAGAGTTAAATCGGATCAAGGTCGATCTGGTGACTTTACCCGCCGCTCAAAGCCATTTACTTATCATGTTAGGAAAACTCATGAAAAAAATCTCGTTGCTGATCTTTAGTTTGAAAAACACAAATAAAGAACGAATCACTTGTTTTTATTATTGTTGTTGTTATCAATATTATTATTAATAATTTATGTTTACATTTGTTTTGGGCGACTCCCGATGGCAATAATCTAGCGACCTTATGATTTCTGGCGATCTCAAGACTTCCTATGTATCACGGAGATGCATTAAGCCTAATTTGCCAGAGCACAGGTCGTTCGCATAGGATGTCTTCAGATCTAATCAAAGCTGGCCAAAATCTTCCAAATCTTCAACCTCCGTGATAGTATCTGTTACAAATTAGAAGCGTTTACAACATTCCGCAGCTGATTTTGCAGGAAAGTAATATAAATGAAAAACGTTGACTTCATTTGTTTGTCTTGTGTCATTGTAAGTTCATAACCGGCATTTTCTCTCGTTGTCACGTTTTCTGGCCTTTCAAAGACAATTCATTTGTGGGACATCCTATTTGTCGTTTGCAAGTGCTTTCAATTTGGACGAGTCCAAACATTTTTAGTCTGTCGTCATGGGAACATTAGGTGACGTCATTTATCAAATCAATGTATTCCTGTCTGTTATTTCCAAAAACAACATCCAATACAAATTTGCCATCCATTTCAACCGTGGAATCGATAATTGTGGTAAAGCCCAGGTTTGTGTCATTTCCAGATTTAAAAACAAGTAATTATATGTCAGTTTTGCTGGAACCATTTTAGTTTCGAACGTACACTTATCACTCTACCACACAATCCCGAGTCTGAGGTAGAGGGCTTTTGAAAACATTGTGGGAAGAGGAGAAAATGCTGGTAACCAGCATTTTCTCCTATTTCCCCAATGTTTTCTACATTATAAAAGACAAAGTCCATTATTTGATCCACATTTAAATTGTCGTCTGCAAATGCTTTCAGTTTGGACAAGTCTACATTTTTGTCGTTTGGCAAAGCAGTGAGTCGGTCACATCCATGAATATGTTGGGTTTTTGATAGAGAATTTATGTTTCTCTTAAGAAACAGATAAAGAGAATTTGACATTTGTTGGCGGTTCAGACGAACTGTTACTGAACTTGTCAATAAAAATATCAAGCTCGTCAAAAGCTTGCTTCATGACTCGATAAAAAGCTCGTTTAACAATATTTTTCTTAGCTCGTTTAACCCTTTCCCAAACGACAAATTTTGGACTGGTCTAAATTGAAAGAGTTTGTAGACGACAATTTTAAACTTGATGAAAATGGCAGGAAGTTCTCAAAAAGGGTAGAAAACACTGTGGGAAAAGGAGAAATTGCTCGTTACGAGTTTTCAAAAGACTTGTACTGCAGACACGTGGAAACCAGGGCTTGTTTGGGAAAGGGTTAATAAAGTTCTTTGTCAAATGCCTGCTTCTATCATATTCTCTATGTTCTATACAACTTCTACTGGCACTTTAACAGCAAGAAAAAAGGGGACGTGATTTTGCTTTCATCCCATCCTACTTTATTGAAAAACAAACTTGACAAATAATAAGCATCTGATAAAAAAGGAAAACATTTATCGTTTGCAAATATTTCCATTGTTGATTTACATCTAAGCAGACATTTTACATAGTTCGCAACATTGGCGCAGACTGAAGATTAATTAACTGATTATAAGGTCAGTTATCATTCATTCATTCATTCTCACTCACTCCCTCACTCCCTCACTCACTCACTCGCCCGCCCATCCACCTTCTCACTCACTCACTTACTCACTGATTCACCATGACGTTCTTTTACGCTGAAAGCTATTCCACTATTTCAAAGCCGCTAATCACAAAAATGCGACACTTATACATGACATATGTACCAGAAAGTCTCTCTAAGCAAATGAACTAAAATTTAGCCCCCAAAAAATCGATTATTAAAAAATGCACTTATTCAAATAGATCTATATCTGTTAATTTGAAGCAACAAGAATAAAAATTATTATTGGAAACAGAGTAGATCGATCTAGCAACAGATCTGAGTGCTTGTAAGAGGAACCCGAAAAGCTGCTGCATTGTGGTTCAGAAATTTTCGCAATCAAAACTATACACAGTAATAGAAAGTGTTGCACCCCTTGTCTTTTTTACCGAATTCGATTTTCTGAGATCGGGTAGAAATTGGAATCCGACAGTTGCATACACCAACAAACCTGTCTTTTGCCAATAAAATGAACTGAACTGAGGTATCCCTTGACCTCATGGTCAGTAGGATTTTTTTTTTCTTAGATATTGCATTCGAATTTGAGACAAACGAGAAGGTTTTAAGTTTGGTAAAAAACTGGAAATTTTAAAGTCGAAATAAACTTTACAACACTTGAAAGTGATCTGCAGAGAATGAACACACACAATCCGTAAATATTGGGTACTTCCGCCCTGGGCTGGCAGAATAGCTCGCAGTCTTTGTCCCATACCTCTCACAACAGGTTGAAACGGCTCGATCGGTAACCGCTGCCGTGAGGTCAAGGGGTACCTTAGTTCAGTTCATTTCATAGGCAAAAATACAGGTTTGTTGGTGCATGCAGCAGCTAGATTCTCATTTCTATGGTGGCATATTTCTGCCACGAGATACGAGATAGCTATCATGATAATTTTAGAGAACTATCGCGATAAAACAGACTTTCCTGGAAATATTATCTAGCTAACAAAAAGTTTCACGATAAAAATATCGCGATATTTCTAACTGTTATCGGGATATTTTTTACGCTCGTGCCCACAACTGACATTCACGGTATCTATATTTAGATACTGTTTCGGATCATCCTTGTCTCCTGTACAGTCAAAAACTTCCGAGTTCATCCAAATGTTGATTTTTCTATTTATAGATATTGAGAGACGGGTAGAACTATCGCGATAATTTTACCTCAGTGTCAGCTTCGTGCACGAATGAGAAATAATCAACATACTTTTCTAGATAGCAAAGTTTATCGTGATAGTTTTTTCAGAAAACATTTTACTATCTAGATAAAATTTCCAGGAAACTTCGAATTATCGTGAAAGTTTTCTCAAATTATCACGATAGCTATCTCGTATCTCGTGGCAGAAATATGCCACCATACATTTCTACCCATTTCATAGTATTCAGGTCAGAAAGTCAAACCCCGGTAAAAACAAAGGAGGTGCAATACTTTTTTTTACTGTGTATACATGTTTGTTATTCTTCAATCGCCATAAAATATGGATGCTTTACCTTCCATTAGAATTACCTAGTTTACTGACCTTTAGGAAGATGGCTTTTGAAAACATTTAGGGAAAAAGGAGAAAGTGCTGCTTAATTTAGAGAAATCCAAAGTTTTGTCATTTGGTAAAGAGTTAAACTGCTAAATAAATCAAATAAAAATGAACCATGCTCGGTGAAAAGGGAGCTGAATGTATTTGCAATAAGTATCCACCCAGGCCAGCCTGCGCAGTCCGCGCAGGCTGGCCTGGACCGAAACATTTTGCTTTCGGTAAATTTTCTGCAGCTCAAAGGGCCAGTTTACCTCATGATTCAGTCGGTTGTTATACAAATTGGATTTCATGGATCTATAATTCTGTGATGACTTTGCTTAGTATGATACATTATGGAGATGCATTAAGCCCCCTTTTCCCAGAGAATGGCTCAAATTTTTAAGCTAAACAGTGAACTACAAAAGAATCTACTATTTCTCTTTCTTTTCGCCGTTAAAAAAAAAAACCTCTCCGGCAATAAAGTTTCAAGATCAGACTGCAAATGCCGCACTGTCTGACCTTCATCTAAACTGCCCGAAAAATTCGACTGAGCAGCATTACAGTTAAATGTTTCTTTTATTCGATAATTGGAAACAGATATGAGCCATGCTCTGGCAAAAGGGAATTTAATGCATCTGCATAAAGTATTATATACCGATCTTTTTGACTAACAACCAACTGAATCCTTCAGAATAGGTCCTTTGACATGCAGAATGTTTACCAAAAAGCAAAAAGTTTCGACCGAGGTCAGTCTGCGCGGAACACGCAGTGTGTCGGTACCTTTTGCAGATCTATTAAACCCCATTTTCACACAGCATGGCTCAGTTGATTTCTTTTAAACTCATTTTTTTTCGAATAGGTAAGTATGGCTTAACCCTTCATCTAAAAGGACCATGTTTAAACGACGCTGAATATTACAGTATCTTAAGTCTTTACCACACGACAAAAAAATTATACCCGTCCAAATTGAAAGCATTTGCAGACGACAATTTCAGTTTGGTTGAAATAATGTGATTTTTGTTTATAGAATAGAAAACATTGTGGGAAAAGCAGAAAATGCTGATTACCAGCATTTTCTCCTTTTCCCACAATATTTTCAAAAGTCCTTTTCCTCAGGGTCGTTAAAACTCGGAAATGTGTGGTAAAGAGTTAAACGTTGTGAGAACAGGAGAAAATGTTGGCCAGCTAACTCCCCTGTTTCCCCACGATGTCCATCACTTCAAAGACGAATCAAATTTTCAAGCCATGTATAGCGATTCCTCTGCCAATGCATTCAATAACAACAAGAGTAATATTTTGTCATCTTAAAAACAGTTAGATCTACTCGTGTATGATTGAGCCATGCTCTGCTAGAAGGGTGTTTAATGCATTTTCGTGATGCATTATACCAAGCAAACTCGTCACAGAATTATGGATCCACAAAATCCATTTTGTCAAACAACCGACTGAATCCTGAGCTAAACTGGTCCTTGGAAATGCAGAAATTTGACCAATAGCAAAAAGTTTCGGCCCAGGTCAGCCTGCGTGAACTGCGCAGGCTGACCTGAGTCGATACTTTTTGCAGATGTATTAAACCCCATTTTCACGGAGCATGGCTCATATGTAAAAGCTCTAGCTTCCTAGATCTATAGCCCCGGTCGCTTTGCGCCAACTTTCATAAGATCAAGTTTTTCGTCTACTTTTCCTTCTCGCTTAGCCTCGTATCTTTTTTGGTTATCGTATCCTAGAAGTGATTCCATAATGTGCTTTCTGAAGGAGAAGAGACAACGCTCGTCTATGTTTTCAGGCGGCTTTGTAAACGCACTAATAATGACAGCTACTATAATTGAAATAAGGCAACTGAACAATGAGAAATTCACGTAAGAGAGCGTGTAAAACTTTTGTATAGGCGAAAGGTGGGTGTCAGAATCCCCCGACTGCGTGAAGTTTGACTCGAATGACATCATTGAATCATAACTTGCGGTAGTGACGTCATAGGTGATGTTTGACATTGAGTCAGAACTATTAGCTGACATACACATGTCGATTGGACCATATGGCAGTTTCGGCGATGGCGGGATATTTGAAAATGTTTGACCCATATTTAGCCAGAACGCAAAAGCCATACCAACAATGGCACCTGTGAACACACCCTTTGTCGTAGCTCTTCGATACATTGTTGACAAAAGAAACATTGCACAAGTTGGACCATCAAGGCATCCCATAAACGCGAAGAAGACACTCACTATTGACCCGGGAATCTGAGCAATCAGGAAGGTCACCGCCATGGCAACGATACCGTAACAAAGAACGACTATTTTCGAAATCAAAGTAGATTTTTCGTCAGACATTGTAGGGTAAAGCATTTTCAATATGTCCTCATACGTAACGGCAGCAAGGCTACTAAGCGACGATGATAATGTACTCAAGGCCGCGCTCGACAAGGACGCGATGAAAAGACCTGAAAGTCCAGGCAAATTTGAAAACAAATCTAAAATAGCTACTGGAACTATTTCATTGATTCCGCTGATTCTTTTAGAACCCAGGGGATCACATCTTTTCATAGCATAATAGGCATAAATAGTGACTCCCTCGAAACACACAACGAGGGCAAAGATTCCATACAGTGGCCCCGAAATGGCGTAGAGACGACGGGCAGATTTTACGTCGGGCGTTGAGTTGATTCTCTGAACACCGGGCTGTTGGTAACAACCTGCGAGATACATGGTAAACGTACAGATTGATAAGTTCCAGAAGTGGTATCGTACTGTAGGATCTACTCTGAAATCAGCCATATTGACCCTACTGGCTGCAAGCTCGAATACCTTGGTGGAGCCTCCGACGTCGATCGTGGACTTGATCAGGATGCCAAAAACTCCGGTGAACATAATCACCAGCTGGAACACATCGGTCCAAATCACCGCTTTCATTCCTCCTATTGAAGTGTAAACAGCAGTAACAAATGTGTAGATCAAGATGGTACCCCAGTACGGGATGCCGACGATAACTTCCAGGGCCACACATGTTCCAAATGTCACTGTTGCCATGTAGAAAATATAGTATACTATTCCAATAGTCATTGCTAGAAAACGGACGGCGTTTCCTTTGTAACGAAGCTGAAAATATTTATACACACTCGTCAATTGTAAGGGATGAAACACAGGAACTAGTGTAAGACCTGCGAATATATAGCTCAAAGAGGCTCCAATAACAAAATACCCGTATTTCAGTCCGTATGCATAAACCTCTGCCGGTGTACCGATAAGCATGAGTGAAGACTGGTAGGTCACCACGAAGGAAAATGCCGCCGGAAGGACGGACAGTTTCCGTCCGGCCAGGAAGTAATCCGAGGGAGTGTTCTTCTTCTTACCGCGAAAGGCAAAGAACACACCAATGAAGAAGGAAAACCCAAGCGTTCCGAAGAATATGGCGTAATCAGCAGCACCGAAATTCCTCTCTGTAGCCATGTTTTACCTGCGAAAAAAATAATAGATAACATATAAGAATCTTGGCTAGGGTATAGCTCTTTTCCTTCCTGTGTTTGTTGTGTAACACCGTTTATAACAGTAGTTTATGCATTATTATTTCATGCTTTTCGGTAATTAATCGGGAAATAATGGTGGATTATTGTTTGATAATTTCATCGTTTCGACCAGGGAATTTAGCGATTGATAAACTACGGAAGTACCGAGAGCTACCCTGTACCTCGTTAGTCCAAACAAAAAGGGGGTTAGAAGCATGAAATAAAGAGAATATTTTTTTTGTCGGTGAAAGATTGAAATTTATTTCATCTCATGAACATCATACGGTAATATTGTCACTCTTGGCTACGTCGCGCATGTAAATATTACCGATGATGTTCACTGGTGAAATGAATTTCGGTCTTTCACCGAAAAAAAAAAAAAATATATATATATATATATCCTCTATATCAATGATGTTTTTATACCTGTACTATGCACATAACCTTCTTTTCAAGCCACCAGCTACTTTCAAAAGGCAACTACGTAAGAACAATGTTTCTGACTTATTTCAGAACTGATGACTGTCTATCCAGTAATGAACAATGCAGTCCTTATGTCACCAGCTCTGGATTTTATGGCAAAGCTGTTAGAAATCCAAGATGGTGCATTTCTGCTTTCAACTCTTTCAGCGCAAAGCATAATTGAGCCATGCTCTGTGAAAAGAGGGCTTAATGCATCTGCAAAAAGTATCGAATCAGGCCTACCTGCGCAGTCCACGCAGGCTTACCTGGGCCGAAGATTTTTGCTATTGGTCAAATTTCTGCATGTCAACGGACTAATCTACCTTCAGCTTCAGTCGTTTGTCAGACAAACACGATTTTATGGATCCATAGTTATCTGATGACTTGCTCGGTATAATACACCAGGGACATGTATTAACCCCCATTTGCTAGAGCACTGCTCATTTATACACTCGACTTCTTTAGATTGATTGATTGATTGATTGATTGATTGATTGTATGATGTTTAACACCGTTTTCAACATTATTTCAGTTATATCGCGGCCGCCACTGCACCTATCCATGCTTTCCTGGCCTTTCTTTTACCAGTACTCCGCACAATATTCTTTCCAAGTCACTGGCTGCTTTCCCACATAGCCATTGTCGAAACAATGGTCAGCGGTGAGAGAGGAATGAATCCTGTCGCAATGACTATCATCAATCCTCGGAAGGAAATTGGCCGAGGCGGGGACCGAACCGGCGACCTCCTGTTCTCAAGTCCTGTACGCTACCGATTGAGCTACGGGGGCTAGGCTCGACTTCTTTAGAAGGCTGAATGAAAACACAATCCACTGACATTCAGAAACATTTTGATCATACAGGCTAGACTAAACAAGCGGACAGTATGCATCAAAGATCAGACTGCACGTTCCATGCAGTCTGATCTTTGATCTATGCCGTCCGCAAGAGCCTCCGTTTTCGCCTATGGCACTGAAAGGATTACGAAAATCATTTGGTTTCTAAAACTGGGGAGCTGCTTTCCCAACAACTTTAATACTCAGATTGCTTCGACCTAGCCAATGTACTATTTTACAGACAATATTGATTAAGATCAGACTGCACAGAAAAAAAAAAAAAAAAAATTGGTACATTAACACGTCTGATGTTGAGGATAACCTAAGACGTTTCTGTGTAGACAAAGATCAGACCGCAAGGAGCATGCAGACTAATTCTGATGCCACTCTGTCCGGTATTGGCCAAATCAAGCACTTCCTGTAAAAAATGTCTACGGTTATAGTTCTATAGCTAAAGTAAAATCAACTTTGTGATGAGGTACTGTAATATAACGAAAATGGCTACAATTGCTGAAGGCCGAGCCCCGGTAGCTCAGTCGGTAGCGTACACAGCTCGAGAACAGGGGGTCGCTGGTTCGATCCTCGGCTCGGCCAATTTCTTTCCGAGAATTGATGAAAGTCATTGCTACAGGATTTATTCCTCTCACCCCTGATATTATTTTGACGATGGTTATGTGGGAAAGCAATCAGTGGCTTGGAAAGAATATTTTGCGTAGTGCTAGTAAAAGAAACTCCTGAAAAACATGGATAGGAGTACTGGCCGCCGCGATGTAACTGAAATAATGTTACAAACGGCGCTAACCACCATACAATCAATCAATCAATACAATGGCTTAAGGCAGCAAAATACCAGAGTTACATCTAACTGACAGAATTTATCAACCCGATGAACCGCACGTTGCCTAAATCATTTAAACTAAGACTTTATGTGGTTTAGTTGTATATTTACATAGTTTCTCTTTTCCTTGGCGACTGTCTGTCCTGCCAGCCGTGCAAACCCTCACACGTCAGTCGATCGATACATCCATCCATCAGTCCACCCATCCATCGAGCCATCCATCCATAAATCGATCAATCCGTCCGTCCGTCCATCAACCCACCCACCTATGTTTGCATCCATCCATCAATCCATCCATTCGGCCGGCCGGCTGTCCGTCCGTCCGTCCGTCCATCCATCCATACATCCACCCTCCGTCCGTCCGTCCGTCCATCCATCCATCCATCTAGATACGTACAAACTATATAGATGCATTCCAGTGCGTGTATTATCCCATAGAAAGAGTATTGTATATGAATAAGTATTTCCTACAGGCATGCGTGTACAGATTACTTGACCTTCAACCATTCGATTAAAGTTCGACATTACGGTAAGACGTCATTCATATATAATTGACCAAGAGTCCAAAAGTCTACATCTCGAAACAGTTAAATGTATAGCTGGATAATACGTGTTATATGTTAAACGTCGGTCGGTCGGTCGGTCGGTCTCTTTTGCCATTCGATCAATCGATCTATATTCATTTATTGATTCATTCATTCATCGACCTATCTCTACAGAAACCATGAAAGTAAATACTGTATGCACAGATATCAAGATTTTTTTCGAGCATGCAGTATTTCGAATGTATACATAAATTTGCGTGAATGCGAACCGTTTTGATCTATGAATCAAATATATAGTTGTTCTGTTGCCGTTTTGAATAGTCCGAGTGATGTTTTACGCAACTTTCATGAACAGTTTTTTTTTTTGTTAGAGAGAGAGAGAGAGAGATTCGGAATCGCCAATATCTACATTTACATTGAATTAGAAGACTCTATCTCTCTATCTCTTTATCTCGCTATCTATCTGTCTGTCTGTCTGTCTGTCTGTCTGCCCGTCCATCCGTCCGTCCGCCCCCCGTCCGTCCACCCACCAGCCCGCCCGCCCGTCCGTCCGTCCGTCTACCTACCTACCTACCTATCTATCTATCTATCTATCTATCTATCTATATGTCTATCATTCTTTCACTGTCTGTCTATTGGTCTCTCTCTCCTCCCCTATACCGCTGTTGACAATAATAATTAATATGAACTGTGGTTAAACAAACCACTAAATACAATTGATATGCACTTGTTAGTGAAGTTTACAACCATTACCGTAATTATTTACTTTAAAGAGATCATAAGAGCCATTCCCTATGAAAAAAGGGGACTTAATGCATTTGCAAAAAAGTATCGACCCAGGTCAGCCTGCGCAGTTCGAGCAGGCTGACATGGGTCGAAACTTTTTGCTTTTGGTAGATTGTTCTACGGGTCAAAGGACCAGTGTACCTCATGATTCAGTCGGTTGTTAAACAAAACTAATTTAATGAATCTAAAATACTGTGATGACTTGCTTGGTGTCATGCATCACGGAGATGTATGAAAGCCCACTTTTGCCAGAGCGTGGCTCACTTAAATTTTTTCTCTTACCTTGGATAGATATTGAGATATCCACAATTATTAATTAATATTACAATTAATAAATATAATAATTAATTATTGACCAACGAGCAACTGACACAACCCTTACGATCGCTGGACGGTTAATAAAACTGCATGAGAAAAACAAGAGAAGCCCCACGCTTTCATTATCTAGGGATTTGAAGGATTGACCTACTTTTGTGCAGAGTGGCCACTTCATTCCCTGAACCCTTTACCATACAATCCCGAGCTTTTACGACCCTGAAGAAGAAGGCTTTTAAAAACATTGTTGGAAAAGGAGAAAATGCCGGTTACCAGCATTTTCTCCTTTTCCCGCAATGTTTGTTACTCATTTCAAGGGTAATCACTATCATTTGGGATATATCTAATTTGTCGTCTGCAAATGCTTTCAATTTAGACAAGTCTAAATCCCGACTTTTGAAGACCTCTGAAGAAAAAGGCTTTTGAAAACATTGTGGGAAAGGGAGAAAATGTTGGTAATCAGCATTTTCTCCTTTTCCCACAATGTGTTCTAACCGTTTCAAAGACAGAAATTATCACATGAACTACATTTGATTTGTCGTCTGCAAATGCTTTCAATTCGGCCGAGTCCAATATTTTGTCGTTCGGTAAGGAGTTAACCCATTATCGCAGTGGGCAAAAGTTGAGGGGTAAAGCTAAGGCCTTACACATAAAGGGTCCTTTGTTCAAACCAGGCTGTGAGCGGGATCAGTCTTTAAAACTGGCCAGATCACGGTGCGAGAACTTCCTAGATATCCAAGAAATCATGGAGAATGGGTCATCCTAAATGATGTACATTAAAAAGTTTATTCCTTTACCAAACAAACCTACGTTTTAACGAACCTTAGGAACACGCCTTCAAAAAAAAAAAAAACTTTTTGAGGAAAAGGAGAAAATGTTGGTTACCAGCATTTTCTCCTTTTCCACAGTGTATGCTACTCTTTCAGGGGTAATTACCATCCTTTCAGATATATCTAATTTGTTTTCTGCAAATGCTTTCAATTTAGACAAGTATAAATCCCGACTAATAAAGACCCTGAAAAGGAAGACTTTTGAAAAAATTGAGGAAAATGACAAAATGCTGGCAACCAGGATTTTCTCCTGTTCCAGCAATATTTCTTACCGTATCAAAGACAGAAATAATCATATATAATTCGTCGTCAGCGAATGCTTTCAATTTAGACAAGTCCAGAATTTTATCGTCTGACAGTGACTGCGTTAAAATAACACAATTACCTTTTGCAGATGGTTTATTTCGTCAGTAGTATAGGAGGGTAGACCTCGGACAGCGTCCGAGGTCTACCCTCCAGAGCCCTGGACACGCCCCTTTTTGTCCGAGGTCTACCCTCCCTGAGAGGGATTTTGTCCGAGGTCTACCCTCCCGAGGAGAAAAAAAGCCGCATCACTGCAGATTTGGGTGTGCTTCGGTTTCCGCGACGCAGGAATACAATTATAAATAGTTCGCTACTAGGTTCGGGAGGGTAGACCTCGGACAAAAGTAGTTCCGGCAGGTGGATCAGGTAGAAACCCTCGTTGGGCTTAGTCTTTTTTGGAGGGTTGTTCTTTCTCTCTATTACCGTCGGACTTAGTCTTTTTTCCACAATTGGATTAAAAAATAGTTCCGGCTGATGTAAACAAACGTAAACAAGCGTTTTGATTGGTCGAGACGTTTTCCCGCCAAAATTCGATGGGTTATTTCCCCTTTTCAGCTTGGATCAAGGCAAAGATCCTCGTTGGACTTAGTCTTTTTCACAATTGTCTTAAAAAGTAGTTTCGGCTAATGTAAACAAACAGCCTGGTTCAGGTAGAGCCTATCGTTAGACTTAGTCTTTTTTTCCACAACATGGTTCCCAAGACAAAAGGCTCTTCTATTGGTCTTAGCGATATTGACAATTTGAGAAAGATAGACTTTTCTTGGGGAATGGTTAGCCCTGAAAAGGGCTGTTTTGGAGTTTGTTTTTCCTCCTCCTCCCTAATGACAGTATCCAAAATTTGTCTGACAGATAGGGCACTCCACGACTCTTCTCCGACCTGCTATTAACCTTCTTATTTTGTTTATTTTATGCATGGGTAAAGTGCAGTCATGCATCATGGCCAGTAGAAAGGTTGTCAGATACCATTTTGTCGTCGAGAGAAGTAGAAATTGTATACTATAGTCCATCACCATTTCTTTAACTGTTATCTATTCGGGAACCGAATGATTAATGTACTGGAAATATCATTGTCTTTTATACACTTGGAGGCGGATTGACCTACTTATTGACAGTTGTTGAAGATAGATTTTCTAGGGTTTGGTTAGTCCTGAAAAGGACTGTTTTTGAGGTTGAACTGTCTTTTTTGTCTTTTCTGTGTCTTTTTTGTCTTTTTTTGTTGTGTTTTTCCTCTGTTGAGAACTTTTCTTTGTTTCTTTGGGTGTCTTTTTGAGTTTGAGTTTTGGAATCTTTGGGATCTTGAAGTCTTTGAAGTTGTCGATGTTTTTTCCATGTTTTCCCAGCCCTATTTTTGTCGGTGATACATAGGTGGGATCGTATCGTTGTTTTTTGTGAAGTTGCTCATCATTGTCTTTCTCTATTTCTCGTTTTTTATTTTTTATCTTCTCTTCCTTTGGTTGATGATCTTTCTCTGGCTGTGTTTCCTTTGAGTGTTGCTTTTCCTTCGACTGATTTTCCTTTGACTGATTTTCCTTTGACTTCTGATCTTTTCTTACAACTGATACGAGGGAATCTGTTAGTCTTCGAAGGCTGGTTTTATCAAAGTCGAACTCCACTGGAATCTTCACAATAACAGGCGTAGTTGACTGTCTTTGCTGACATATTGTCTCGATGTTTCTGTTCAATGTTCTCAACTCCTCTAAAATCTGAGTTATTGTAGCATCTTGTTTTGAGATCATCTGTCGCATCTCTTCCTCGAATTTGTTAACTGGCGCTGCCATTGGCTCAATGAATGTCGAATTCATGGTTGACGCTAGAATATCTCCACTGTTTCCACTCTGTGGCAAGGAGTTGTCTAAGATGTAGTCAGTTAAGTTGTAATTGGCTAAGCTGAGATTCATCTTTTCCGTTAACAGTATGTTTTTACTCGTACTACTCGAAGATCGAGAGCCGAATGATTGTAGAGAAATATTGTCAACGTTTTATAGGTTGGTAGGGGGATTGACCTACTTTGATACAGAATTAAGAGCGCGGACCCGGTCGGAAGCACCCACGAATGATTATAACACTTAGAGAGAGAAAATGATAGAAATCTGGGGTACTAGCTAACCGATTGATCTGAGCTCTATTGCGAATGTAACATATCCTATGATTGAACGAAAACAGCTGAATTTTAGTCAAGCAGAAATGATAATCTTTCGATTTTTTACATAGTTATACTGCTTACTTGCAAAAGGATGAACTACACTATATTAGGAAATATTATTTGGGATGAAATTTTGTTTGACAAAATTTGAAAAGATAGAACTTTCTTAACGTTTGGTAGTCCTGAAAAGGACTGTTTTCGAAGATCTGTATTTTTCAACCTCTTCGTCTATCTCTCGCAGTCTCGAACTCATTAATTATCATGATAAGTAGTGCTATCTCATGACGTATCTGTCGTCGACGAAACCAATCTTCTAGACAGTTCAGTATTGAGTAATATGCCACTGATCCAAACATGAACATACAAAACATTTCTATTCTCGAGTATTGAGAGGTAAAAATGGTTAAATGAGAACTTGACCGGCTTTCTTTATACGTTTTTACAGATGGAATGACCTACTTTGACTCGAAATTAACGTTAACCAATCGTTAGTTTCGTTATATTCTCTTTGAATAAGTAAAAGATAGATGAAAACAATTCTATACGTTCCGGTAGGGATCAAGGCTTTCTGATGAACTTAGTCTTTTTTGACAAGTTGAAGTAAAAATTACTTTTTCTTAAAATCAGAATTGAGTTGGTCTGACAATTTGAAGAGAAAGATAAAACTTTCTTGGTGTATGTTAGCCCTGAAAAGGGCTGTTTTTCACTATTCTCTGTAATGAAATTAATTTAACTATCGGTTAACTTAATTTCAAAACTAGAGAAAAGATCGAGGACTCTAAACCTCCTCATCTGAATCTTCGGGGAATAGCTCACGCCGAAGTTCATTGATTTCTTCAACTTTGGCTTAGACATACTCATTATACATAATGAGTACTCCTTTGATTGAACAAAGTTGAATTTTCAGATTGTACTGCACGGCTCTGCTTTTACACTTATCATATCGTTTTTCTATCCCACTCAGACGAATTTTAAGCAATTCGATCTGTTTGCATCCCTGTCTAAATCGTCGCTCTGCTTCAAGCAATTTGAACCGTTTGTCGAGGGTCTTCATTTTTGAGCTCTGAGAGGGGAAAACTGATTAAAAAGAAAAATAGCCCCGTCTTTTATAGGGTGGTAGGGGATTTGACCTACTTTGACTCGGAATTAATGTTATCCAATCGTTAGTTTCGTTATATTTCTTAATTCAGAATTGAGTTGAACTGACAATTTGAAGAAAGTAGAAAAAACTTTCTTGTTGCATATTAGCCCTGAAAAGGGCTGTTTTTGATGAAGATTCATCCTTCACTGGTTACGATCGAGTTGTTCTTCTTCTTCTTCAAATTGTACCACAATGAAAGCTTGACAGCAATGATGACACCAAATCACTACACCATAGTCTTCATCATAGTCATAGAATCCCTCATCTGGTTCTGGACAATTGTGCTTTTCTCCAAGATGTTGTAGGATATGAAAGCATTTTCCACACTCTATTGCACATGGTCTATCACACTGTGGACAATAAGGAAAAAATATAAGCATTTTTTCTCGTCTTGGTATACTTTTACGATTTCTTATTCGTGCTACTCGAGAGAAACGAGAGTCAAATGGTTATAGGAAAAGTTCACTGAATTTTTATAACTTAGTGGAGGGATTGGCCTACTTTTTCTGACTCAGAATTAACGTAGACCAATCGTCAGACTCGTTATATTCTTTTGTAGAAAAGGAATGGCGGGAGTGGAAAAAACGGTTGATCTTGGTGGGTGTGGGGAAAACGATGATTCTTCGGATAGGACTTAGTCTTTTTTGAGTCTGATGCAACCAATCTTTCGATCTGAGAAATACGTTTTGTTTTTGACAGTTCGAAGAAGCAGACTTCCTGGGTATTGGTTGGCTCTGAAAAGAGCCCTCAATCCTAAAAGAAGGAGAGAGTGGTTCTTAAAAAGAACCATTGTTTTTTATCCATTATACAGGATATGCCGTGATGACAGAAAGATCTTTGTACTTGACTACATCCGGCAACTCAAATCCATCATAGCAGGCGACGACTTTACAAACATACGCTTCTTTACCATCTGCATCTTTTCCGATTTCAACAGGAAATTTCATTTCAAAAATTATCTTGTTGAAACCTTGCAATTTAATACTATCGCTATGTTCTACAGTAGATTTTACCATTTCATAAATTTCTGAAACGGAAAATCTTCTCGAGAACAAACTAGGCTGAGATTCATCCAAGTATCGTTCTGCATCAAAATAATGTTTTCTAATGAAATGCTCATGATTGAAGTACTTCTTATAGCGTAAATATTGCCCGCTATAATAAGATTGAGGCGGAGTACCAAAACCTTGTCTCACGGACATATCGCTAGGATAAAAAGATAGAGAAAGAATAAAAGATAGGAAAATTTTTGCCAACATTTTATAGCTTGGTAGGGGGATTGACCTACTTTTGCAATAGAATTAAGAGCACGAACGGGGGCGAGAGCATGTAGATAGAACATAACGTACTATATGATCTCACATAGAATGTGATGATCTAGCTACATTTTCTAAGTCTGAACTTTTTGGGGGAAGAAAATCAAAACAGATGACCTTTTTAAAATCATTTTCTTTATTCATTCAAAAGTTCTTAACAATATCATGAAAAAACAGTAACGTTTAAAACAAAGCAAATGTTCTAACACTATATTTTATATATACAAAGTCATTTTATATACAAAGTCATTTTATATACAAAACAATGAAGATACAATTTATATACAAAGCATTGACAATACAGTTTTTATTTACAACAATGACAAAACATTTTTTTACAATGCAAATTCACAGATACCTCGATTTTTCCACTTGTCTTCATGTTCCACAACAGTTTTGTGCAATTGTTCATTACCCAAAAACAAACGATATACACTGTCCAATCCACTATATTCACACGTTCCTCTAATTTCAAAGACGTTTTTGAATACTGCTTTTGTCGAAAGAGTTGAAAGTACGATTTTTTCTGTGACATCTCTATCAAATAGGATATAACCTTCCATGATATCCACTCCTTCTGCATTATCTCTTGATTTTGTATACCGTAAGTAAAAGTTAAACAGGAGTGATTTCATTTTCAGCATGATCAGATAACTTTCTTCTGGTCTTCCTATGATAATGAATCGCCATCGACTTGTGGCCTGCAACTTCTTAGCGAAATAGTCACTTTTCCACAAACAAGCTGTCAAATAGCCTTTGATAGTGGTATCGAAATCTGACTCAGTCACCAGCATTGCAATAAAGTCGTGCATGCTATACATTTTGCAGGATGTCTCTCCTTTTGCAACTCCCTTGTGCAATTTATCTATCCAAAGTTTCACACAGTTGAATTTAAGGTTGAATTGTGTTCGTTCATCGAGCGTGTGCAGATGGATGAAATCTCTATAAACTTTTTCACGTAGTTCTATCGACAAAGGCAGCATTTCACTTGACATGATTTCCACTTTTCGATAGAACCGTCTTACTTTGGTTGTTCACTTCAAGCCAGTGTAACATGGTGTTGTTCCTTACAGTTATTTATATCCTCAAATCTTATAGGTCATAGAGTGCAGTATCGTTACAATGCAAATTCACAGATACCTCGATTTTTCCACTTGTCTTCATGCTCCACAATAACTTTGTGCAACTGATCATTACCCAAAAACAATGGAAATTTGCTATCCATTTCACTATATTCACGTACCCCACTAAATGGAAAAACATGTTTTGAAATATCTTTTGTCGAAAGAGTTGAATATACGATTTCTTCTGTGACATCTCTATCAAAAAGAATATATCCTTCCATGGTATCCACTATTTCCTCACCGTCTTGAATGGATCCTTTTTTGTAGCGTAAATAAAAGTTAAACAGAACCGATTTCATTTTCAGAACGTTCAGAAAACTTTCTTCTGTTCTTCCTACGATAATGAATTGCCATCGACTTGTGGAATCCATCTGTTTAGCAATATAGTTGTCTTTCAACAAACAAAATGCTAAATAAGCTTTGAGAGGAAAATCGAAATCTGTATCATCCCCTATCATTACAATAAAGCTGTGTATACCATACAACTTGCACGATCTTTCTCCTTTTGCAACTCCCTTGTGCAATTTGTTTATCCAAAGTTTCACACAGCCGAATTTAATATCCAACTGTACTTGTTTATCGAGCGTGTGCTGATGGATAAAATCTCTATAAACTTTTTCACGTAGTTCTATCGGTAAACGTAGCATTTCGCTTGACATGATTTCACTTTTTGATAGTTTTCACTGTTTTTAAAAACGTCTTACTTTGATCGTTCACTTCAAAACAGTGTAACACGATGTTGTTTCTTACAGATATTTATACCCTTAAACTTTTATGACCATAGGGAACAGTATCAGTATCGTTTACAATCACTCTTTTGGTGTATACAGAGCGAAAGGTTTTTGTCTGTGGTTCACTGGTCACTGTTCTATCTTTATGCCTTTTGATTCTGCAGTCATACTGAACTTTGATTTCTACTGTACGGTCCAAAGCACATTTTGAATAGATGTCAAAATTTACCATTTGATTTGTATTGTAATCCAAAGTAATTCCCTTGACTTTACATTTGCTTTTTTCTTTTCCATCTTTTGTTCTCATCTTATAAGCGTAATTCTTGGGGCCTAATCCTCTGAAATGGGTAATTCTGCAATCAGGCTCTTCATCGGTCCATTTTCCTAGTCTACTGTTAATGATGGGAGGGCTCCACAATTCAGGATCATGAATGTACATACAACTGTCTGTATCGAAATACAGAACTCTATTCCCCAACCTTTCAAGAACGCTGTACAGTTCCAGCCTTGCATAAGCTGTTACGTAGGATGCTACAATAACATTGGCTGTTGCAATGCTTTTCGACAAAGTCCATCTTTTCTTCATAGTTGACCAAAATGAATGGGCACTCGTTGTCAAAAATTTCCACATGCTTTACCGTATATTTCGGGTCGGTAATCAAGTCGAAATATTTAGATGGTTCTCTGATGTATTTCGTCTTGCTCATATTTTCACGCTGTGCTAATTTCCCCCAAAGACAGTTCAACATAATCTTAGCAAATGATCTTTTACCAGGATTTTTTTGAATACATTTGGGATCGAGACGAATCCCTTCGGCTTCCTCATACTCGCGAATGAATTGAGCCTTTTCCGAGTCTGTCTGACACCAACCGGGATATCCACTAGCTTCTTGCTTGATTTTCAAGAAATTGTCCACATAGCCTTTAAAGAATTGGTTCGAAACAGAGTGGAAATGCCAGATTTCATACACTTGCATTAGCTGATAACCACAGTCAAGAGCTTTGAACAGTTCGAATGTAACCCAAGTTCCAATCAATGCTCTCTCTTCTTTTTCATGGTACAAACGTTTGAGCTTTCTTGTGCACATTTCATACAGAGTAGAAACATCATCTTGTTGTTACAGTGAACTGGAAGAACAGGATGAAACAAATCAATTGGGGGGAGAACTTTGCATTTAATGAGTCCTTCATACTGACGAATATTCTTCATATCAATGTTCTCAGCAGTCAAGATTGTTGGATGGCCTACAGGATAGAATTTATGTTTGCAGACGTAAGGATACAGAGAGCAAATGTCAACATACTTGATTTCCTTTTCACTGCTTTCCTCAACATCATAGGCAATTTTTTATTGCATTGCATCTACCTCCAGTCAATCCCTCTCTTGGTTCAATGGGGTCGCAGTTCGGGTATAGACTTTCAATGCTTTTTTTGTACTCTTTGTCCTTTTTCATCTTGGCATCGAATTCATGCTCCCATATGGTTACGACGTTATATCCCATTCTTTTGATGGTTTCTAATCGTTCGATGGTGCTGTTGTACAATTCATCCATTGTTTTTCCATTGATGGGGTTGATATATTTTCGATCCTTGAAACATGTCTGGCACCCATGAAATAAATCCCCGAGGAATTCATAGACAGTCTTTGATTGACGGTGAAACCCGTCTACAGTGTATTTCCCTATTCGAAATTCACCACCATTTTTGGCATGTTGAATATGAACCCCTTTTTCCCTAGCAATGCTTTGAATCCACCGTATTGCTTTCATAGAAAACCGCCGTCTGGCTGGATCTTTGCTTGAAATGATAGCTATCTGACCTTTTGGTAAATAATCTTTTCGCCAAATCTTGTTACAGGCGCCGGCGATGGTAAACGCTTCTGTAAATGGACAAATTCCACTCTGTTCGATGAACAACTTTCTGAATTCACCACATCCTCGTCTTAGGATATCAACATCCGAACGACAGTACATCTCTATCTCTTTTTGAAAATTGAATTCCTCACCCTTTTGAACTTTGTCATTATACCAGACTATGAATTTCGATTGAGCCTCTTCAGACATTGAATCGGGTTTGTAATAAGACATATCCAAGTATGGACCGACGTAATCCCAGAATTCGTCTGTATTTGCCCAGTGAGGAAAGTAGCCTTTTTTCATTTCTTGAAGTCCAAATGTAGTCGGAAATTTTGCCAGACCAAAGTTCATGAAACTGAAGGAGTCGATCAAACACACACCATTCAGTTCTAACTTCAAAATATTATTCCCATTCACGGTCAGTTCTGGTTCTTTCATCCCAACGTTAATAATGTGGTTGAGAATAAATTGCCCATCATAACCTTTGAGATTATGGGCAATAGCTATGATTCCTTTATGATGCTTTGTAAAGAGCCAACTGCAAAATTGACTCAAAGTTTCTTTTCCTTGAAAAATAACTTCTCTTCCTTCTTCGAATTTACTGCATGTGGAACAATGAAAATCAAGTGGTTTATCGATACATTCAGCACAGGCTCGGTGTGCAATACAGTAATTCGGAATATGTATCCCTGTGTCTTGCTGGCATTCGAAATCAAAGAAGATGAACAAAGGCTTTTTGACTACAGAAGAACTCGTCTCATCGTCGCTGTCATGCTTCATCTTACTCTGGTAAGGCTGAATAAAACAGCGATGAGAGAAGTCAACTATTTTCTTGCAGAGATGACACTTTTTCTTTCCCTTACAGACATGATTTTTCTTTCTGACAAAAAACTGACCTTCACATTTTGAACAGAGTTTCACTAATTCACAAATGGTCTTCTTCTCTTTACCTTGAAGTGTTTTGTGTTTTTCCAAGCATTCTGCACTGAAAAAACATCTATGACACTTGGAACAGACATACTCTTTTGATTCCGATGGACATTTCCCAGTACGAAAGCAACCTTTACAGATCTTTGAGCAAACATGGTCTTCCCGATTCCTGTAACGTATATCACAGAACTCACAATAATAACCACAATCAAAAAATGATGTAATGGATTTGATGTAGTCATAGTGTTTTTGATGAAAGTACAAATGTATGATTTTACTATTATCTTTCACTTCTGGATGTTCAAACACTTTCTTCAATTTTGATTGCTGTTGATGGACTTTAATAACATAGTCTTTTTCATATAAGAAATCTTGAATTTTTTTGTATTCTTCAGGTCCTACAGGTTGCGTCGACGAAACTCCAGCTTCATTCATCAATTTCTCGGCTTCAGTCTTTTGAAGTGGTCTGTTTGATCTTTTGATGATATCCCATCTTCGATTCCATTCTTGGGTGTTTTCACGTTCATGGTGATAAATCCCCACAACAACGGCTCTTGCAAAACATAGATGATCTTTATTATTAATTTCAATAATCGATTGTTTCTTCTTTGCGAAAACTTTTGAATCCAATATTTCTGTACCCCTAATTCTTTTACCACTTCCACTTGGGGGTACCGTAAGTGTGATATCGAATGTCATGCGACCATCGTTCAAGACGAATTCCTCATTCGACTGTAGAACTTTTTCAATTTCGTCCAATATAGTATGACTCTCCAATTCCTCCACATATAGAAAGGGAATGTGAATCCCCATATCCAATGAACGGTGATTGATGGTAATTCTGATCATATCCCTCGATTCAGCCTTTAACTTTTGAACGATCTGTTGGATGACATCGTCAAATAAGACAGTCAGTTGCTGGGGTTGTAACTCATCGAATTCCTTAAAAGACGCCTTCAGTACATGGGAATCTGTATTGAATTTTCTTGACTTCTTTTTTCCCACTTCTTTCAAGACGTATAGACTTTTCATATCCAAAGATTGTTTGTCTTCACTTTCTTCTTTCTTGGGTGAAAACAACCCAGCATGACTTTCTTCTTTCAAAGATTTTCTGTCTTCTTCTTTCAAAGATTTTTTGTCTTCACTTTTTCCTTCCTTGGGTGAAAATAGCTCAGCATGACTTTCTTCTTTCAAAGATTTTTTCTTTGTTGAGTCTTTCAAAGATTTTCTGTCTTCTTCTTTCAAAGATTTTTTGTCTTCACCATCACTTTCTTCTTTCAATGGTGAACTTTTTCTCTTTTTGGGTGAAAATTTCTCATCGTCGGTTTCATCATTACTGCTACTATCTGGGTAGACTAGTATTCTTTTTCTTTTTTTTGCCGGCAGTAATTTTTTTCTCTTTTTCGGAATGGCCTGAATTGTCTCATCGTCACTTGTACTGTCTGAATAAGGTACTAGCCTTTTAGACATTGTTTTATGGCTGATGATAAGTCAAACACTGACCCAGAACTCAAAAAATTCTAGCTTTTTTATATCTTTTTCAGGACAAACGTGTATAAAAAGAGGTGTTACGACTGAAATCTTCATCATTCTTCGGAAAGATTTCAAACAGGACAACTGGTAGAAAAAATGAGTGGGTTCAAGCTACAAAGTACAACACCAAAGAGAATGTACCTGTATGTTAACCCATACACTCACGATTATGAGATCACCAATATACCGTCAAGATATCAAGTCTACCATACTGGGAACTACGTGGGATCATTTCTATCCCATCAACATTTTGCAGAAAAAGATGTCTATCGTATCACCAGAGTCCTGGATCAAGCAACATTCGACAAGCGCCATGGGGTGAGTGATATGACAACGAATATCTGTTTTACATGCAACAGATCAGGACATTGGGCTAGACAATGTCCAGAAAAAGAAAAACTGATGTGGAGATTCGTCTCTGTCTTCGTGGACCCCTACAGTCACGATATTAAAATTTCGCCAACAATGGAAACCGGGAGAGAATTCCAACATATGAAATACGTTGGGGCTCTATTATCCTATAAAGTAGACGAGAATAAATGGAAGACAAGATCGTCACAGACTACAACTTCATCGACTGGAAATCAGATCGAACAGGAGATTGAAAATATGGAGCATGATAACACAGAAATCAACGACACAGAAATCTGTAGAATTCAAGTAGAAATACATGATAAGCCGCAACAGAGTTCCAAAAAAAATAAACTTTCTTCAGAGGATACTCTTATACTCGATCAAAACAACGAACGCTCTTCACTGTCTGGAGAGGAGCAAAACAACGAACAGAGGTCTCAAAAATCTTCAGGATCTGAAGAAAAGAAAATCAACGAGAAAATCAACGAAAAAAGAGAAAAGAAGAAGAAGAACTGTTTCTTCTGCAAAAAACAAAAAAACATGGTGCAAAAATCTGTCCAGATATTGTGTTGAAAAATAACAATGACGAACACAATGATGGAAACAATAAGAGGAAACGCAAGAGTGAATGTGAGCCTGACATCCCGAAGAAAAAAAGAAAAACGTGTCTGTAAAAACATTTTTTCAAAGAACTGTTTCAAAGGACTGTTTCAAAAAACGATTCAATTATTTCTACAGTTCGATTCCCGAAGAAAAAAGAAAAACGTGTCTGTAAAAAACATTTTTTCAAAGAACTGTTTCAAAGAACTGTTTCAAAAACGATTCAATTATTTCTACAGTTCGATGTTTCATTGTATATATTTTGCTAGTTCAATGTTTTCATTGTAATGATTATTGTACAAAAGTTTTAAAATAAAAAGTTTTAAATAAAAGATATAAAAACATGTAGGACTTGACTTTTTTGTTTTTGACAATTTGAAGAAAGTAAAAACTTTCTTGGTATTGGGTAGCCCTGAAAAGGGCTGTTTTAAAATTAAAGAGAACGTATTCTTCACCATTTCAATGAAGGATACATTCTCATTAATTTATTCTGCCAACCGCGATGCTCTGTTGGCGGAATCAGTTCTGATAAGTCTGGGTAAATATTACCCATCTTAACGATTGGGGTACGAGTATAAAACTCATACCCTCGTCTTGCAAAGAACTCCCGAAGAGCTTTATGGTTTACTCTCTTCCTTTCTTCTGCCTCATCTTCTTTCTTTTCCATGGCCTCTTGTTCCCATTTCTCTTTCATCTCTTTCTTATTCTTCTTGCCACCAAACAGCCCACAGCAAAATTTCAATAACTTCATCGTGAAATGAGTTAATACAAGAATAAAAAATGTTGGCTCTTTTATAGCTTGACAGGAGGATTGACCTACTTCGCGTTAGAATTAAAAGCGCGAACGTGGGCGAGAGCATGCAGATAGAACATAACGTACTATATGATCTATCTACAATGTCTAAGAGTATCAGCTCCAAAAAATGTAACGAAACTAACGATTGGTTAATGTTAATTCCAAGTCAAAGTAGGTCAATCCCTCTACTAAGCTATAAAATCAATGAACTTCTTCTATAGTCATTCGACTCTCGTTCTCTCGAGCAAGACGAATAAATCATAAAGTAACCAAAGCGAAAAAAGAATTCAAAAAATATGGAACAGATAAACCATCAAATAATTGACGCTCTCCAAGACTATTTAAATGCTGGTGAAGACCTGTTGGTATTAAGAAGACAACTCATAGCAGTTCAAAGACACCTAGAGCAGATAACACAACCATACAGAGAACTTGGAGAAAAATTACTTGAGCTGTTTATGCAGACAACAACTCCAGAGCTCATATTAGTTGACGTTGAACTCGGGAGAAAGATCACCACGAAGGATGGGACAATGATAATTACAAGAAGAACTGGAAGTTGTCCCATCTGTCATGCGAATTTTGGTTGCTGTCATTAGACGAGGAAAAAAGACAGTCTAATCTCCAAAACAGTCCTTTTCAGGACTAACCAAACCTTAGAAATCCTATCTTTAACAATTGTCAATTTCGCAAATGTGTTGTTGTACTTTTTTGCAGAGAGAAAAAACTTATTCGCGATAAAAACTTTTTAGTGATAGAAAAATTTACGACTAAAAAATCTTGCAGAGAGAAAAACTTTTTTATCGATAGAAAAAAATTTTCGACATAAAAAATCTTGCAGAGAAAAAATTCTTTTAAAAATCTTACAGAGAAAATGTTGGCAATAGAAAAACTTTTACGCTTAAAAATTTTTTATCATAGAAAAATTTCGGATAAAAATTTCGGATAAAAATTTTTTACAATTTAAAAAAAGTTTTGCAATTAAAAACTAGGGACGAATAAAACTAGGGACGAATAAATCTAAGATCGGGTAAGTCTAGACGAATCGATTTCCGGGAAATGTCGGAAAAAACACACTCAGATCATATAGTCAGGCAATGTCTAAAGATCATACTGTTAGGAGTCAAAGAAAAGGCTAAGTCCAACGGTGATAGAGAAAGATTGATCCGAACAAAAGACGGAAAAAAGACTAAGTCCAACGATACTCTCTGCCTGAACCAGCGTGAGGAGGGGAAAATAACCCATATCGTGGTGAAAAAAGACTAAGTCCAACGGTGATAGAGAAACCCTGAGGTGAACGAAGACGGAAAAAAGACTAAATCCGACGGTGATAGAGAGAAAGAACAGCCCTCCAAAAAGCCTAAGTTCAACGATAGGCTCTGCCTGAACCAGGCTGTTTGTTTACATTAGCCGAAACTACTTTTTAAGACAATTGTGAAAAAGACTAAGTCCAACGAGGATCTTTGCCTTGATCCAAGCTGAAAAGGGGAAATAACCCATCGAATTTTGGCGGGAAAACGTCTCGACCAATCAAAACGCTTGTTTACGTTTGTTTACATCAGCCGGAACTATTTTTTAATCCAATTGTGGAAAAAAGACTAAGTCCGACGGTAATAGAGAGAAAGAACAACCCTCCAAAAAAGACTAAGCCCAACGAGGGTTTCTACCTGATCCGCCTGCCGGAACTACTTTTGTCCGAGGTCTACCCTCCCGAACCTAGTAGCGAACTATTTATAATTGTATTCCTGCGTCGCGGAAACCGAAGCACACCCAAATCTGCAGTGATGCGGCTTTTTTTCTCCTCGGGAGGGTAGACCTCGGACAAAATCCCTCTCAGGGAGGGTAGACCTCGGACAAAAAGGGGCGTGTCCAGGGCTCTGGAGGGTAGACCTCGGACGCTGTCCGAGGTCTACCCTCCTATACTACTTTCGTCTTGGAGCTGACCAAGTTTGCCAAGCATTGAGGAAAAGAAAAAAACAAAATGCATGCAGGTGCCAACACTCGGCTGTGAAAATTTTGAGTAAAAAAGGGGCATAACTGTGTTAAAAATATTTCGATATTTACCTGCCCCTGTTGCATGGGTTCCCCATTTATAGTTAACAACGGGTCTAAGTTTGAAGTGAATATCTTCAGTAATGACACATATATTATACAATGTCAAAGTTTTTGCACGACGGCGACACAGACATAGCAGACGACGACGACGCCAGGGCTGCAGACGACAAATCCTCGTCGTTTTCTCCGAAAACAGCCTTGCTAACAGTGCTTGAAACGAGCAACACAATTCACTAAAGCCTATCAGACAACTGCGTTACTTCAACCCTTATCCTGCTAAATAAGTTAATGAAACTTTTAAGGCGATAGTAAAAATCCAAATTTTGCTATTTCAAAGGTATTTTTTTTAGGGGGTGGGGGGTGGGGAAATATGTCCTTATAGGACAGTGTAGGTCCAAGATTAGACTGCACGTTCTGTGCAGTCTTATCTTGATCTACATTGTCTGCAAAAGCTCCTTTAGGCGCGCTTAGCAGTCTAAGGCTTAAGAGTTAGAAAAATCTTGAGAATATAAATAAGAATACAGTTATAAATAGTTTCTGAATATGCTCGCCCCGGCCTCCCTAATCTTTGAGCGCCTAATAAACCCAACAGATGTCAGGAGAAGGAAATTAAAAACGAAACAAATGCAACGTTACAGTTGCTTTTGTCTGTATTGTTTCAACAAAGCGGAAAGTGTAGATCACAGATCACAGATCAGACTGGACGGTTTGTGCAGTCCGTTCTTGATATACATTTATCGCAAAGGCAACTTGTGTTGTGAAAGGCGTTTTAAACCACAAAATCCCGACCTTTCCAACAATGTTTTCTAACTTTTTCAAAGACAGAAATTATCACTTGAGTTACCACAAAAGAGTAGTTCTTTTGAAAACATTGTGGGAAAAAGAGAAAATGCTAGTGATCAGCATTTTCTTCTTTTCCTATAATGGGTTGGATCCCCGGCTCAGCCAATTTTTTTTCCGAGGATCGATGTTAGTTATTACGGCAGGATTAATTCGTCTCTCACCGCTGACTATTGTTTCGACGATGGTTATGTGGGAAAGCAGCCAGTGGCTTAGAAAGAATATTGTGTGGAATACTGGTAAAAGAAACTCCAGAAAAGCATGGATAGGTGCAACAACCGCCTCGATATAACTGAAATAATGTTGAAAAATGGCGTTAAACACCATACAATCAATCAACAATCTTTTCTACTGTATCAAAGCCAGAAATCACCATACGAGCTACATTTAATTTTTTATCTGCAAATGCTTTCAGTTGATCAAGTTCAAACTTTTGTCATTTGGTAAAGGGTTTAGAGTAAAACCTGCTTAACTCTTTACCACACAAGATAAATGTAGCCTTGTCTAAGTTGAAAGCATTTGCAGACGACAATTTACATGTGGCTAAAACGATGGAATTGGTCTTTCCTAGGGTAGAAAACATCGTGGGAAAAGGAGAAAATGCTGGTTACCAGCAATTTCCCACAATGTTTTCAAGAGGCCCCACTTTTGGGGGTAGTTAAAACTCAGGATTGTGTGGTAAAGAGTTAATGAATATAACAAACAATGCCAATCAACATTTAAACCAAATTCGTTAGATTTTCAAAGTTCGCAAATCTCACCGTAAAGATTCAAGATCAGACTGTACTTCCTGTGCCAGTGTGATCGTGATCTAGTTTGTCTACAAAAATAAAAATCCGCACTGAGTTCCTATTAGGTATCAAAGGGTTAAAAAACAGTTAAGTCAAGAATCAGCTAAATATATATAATAACCATTTACAGACAGCAGTAATATGTATGTCTTGCATTTTCACAACCCTTTTGGCGTGCAGATCTCAGAAACTGTCTATCAGTATAGACCAAAGATCAGACTCAGCATTATGCACAGTCTGATCCTGATCGACACTGTCCATGTAAACATCTAAAATTGTCCACAGCATCAGATAATGGTTTAACATATCTGCCACCAGGCGTCCGAACCTATGACCTTCCGCACCACAGGTATAAGCCTTCAGCAATCGTGCTAGGTGGAGTGTCACACATTCCTGCGCCGCAAGACATAAACTTATATGAGAGCCATGCTATGTGAAAAGGGGTCTTAATAAATCTGCGAAAAGAATCGATTCAGGTCAGCCTGCGCTGTCCGCGCAGGCTGACCTGGACCGAAAACTTTTCGCTATTGATCAATTTTCTGTATGTCAAAGAACCAGTCTACGTTATGATTCAGTCGGTTGTTAGACAAAATGGACTTTATGGATCCATAATTATGTGATGACTCGCTTAGTATCATGCATCACGGAGATGCATTAAGCCCCCTTTTGCCAGAGCATGGCTCATGAGTATATGTCATTGAAATATTTTTGTCATTATTTCTGACAATGAATAAAGACAACTTTTCAGCTTTTTATACCGGCAGTTTGAGTGTTTTATTGATTGACTGTTCGAGCAGGTAGCTAGATTTTGGCTGCTTTGGAGGACACAGGATACAGGATACAATTACAGCCAAACTTTTGATCTACGTTGCTCGCTGCTTTATGAACCTGAATGATTGTGAGCAACACCATTCAATTCTGCATAGTTAACATCCTAATAGTAAACATGGCTGTTTCTTTTTTCTTATAATTTTGATGATACCGGACTGAAACACACTTTCACGTTAACTTTTTTAATGCTACAGTCAACGTTAAAACGCTTTTGCGGGCGAAGTAAATCAAAGATCAGACTGCACAGAACTTGAAAACTGATCTTTGATCTACAGCGTACGCTTCTGCATTCGAAGCGAAGAATTAAAGAAAAAGGCCTCTTCATATAAGAAGGCGGTTGTGTTTTGTCACCTTTGGAAAAGTCTAATTTGTTTATATGGCAAAAAAGGAGCTAGCAATAAGGTTAAAGAACCGCAAGAAAATCCCTACACCTGATTTTACTCATATATAAAAGATCCAGTGAGACTTGATAAAATGGGAAAAATGAGGGATACATAAAAATGGATAGTGGTAAGAAATTCTGCAGAACAGACAGTAAAGTGAATGCAGAGGGACGGTTATATGTGCAAAAGGAATTATGATACTTGATTACGCATAACGTGGCTGCTTTCCCACATCAAAAAATATTTACAATATTTACGTACATTATGAAAGAAGAAGTATTCCAGTCCTAGATTGTCTCATTTTAGCTGTTTCACCGCCATATGTATGAGCCGTGCTCAGTGAAATGGGGCCTTGGTGCATCTGCAAAAAGTATCGACCCAGGTCAGCCTGCGCGGTCCGCGCAGGCTGACCTGGGTCGAAACTTTTTTGAATTGGTCGATTTTCTGAAGCCCAAAGGGCCAGTTTACCTCATAATTCAGTCAGTTGTAAATGTATACAAAATGGGTTTTATGGATCCATACTTATGCGATGACTTGCTTGGTATCATGCTTTGCGGAGGAGCATTAAACCCCCTTTTGCCAGAGCATGGCTCGACATGTTTCGACGGCTGTAAATACAACCTGCTGAAACGTAGAAAGATTCTTATCGTATAGCCTTGACTAAACAAGCCGACGGTATAGATCCAAGATCAGACTGCGCGTTCTGTGCAGTCTGATCTTGATCTATGTCGTCTGCAAAGGCCCTGTTTCACCTATGGCGTTTAAAGTGTTAAAACCTTGAACAGAACTATACCACATCTAGGATTTGAACATGCAGCCACTGTGATACAAGTAGAATTACTCTCAGAGCTATAGAAATAAAAGGAATTAGGCGATTTTATTTCATGTAGTCTCGCCACACTTTCACCGGAACAGGAAGTGCACCCTTAAACCTTAGTCTGATAGGAAAAAGTTAAGGCAAAATAATTGGGGTGCCCTTAATAAGCGGTGGTAAATTAATGAAAATCTTACCCCAGATTTTATCCAGCGATTTTCGTAATACAAAACGTCCTAAGATGCCTGACGATAATCCTTTACCAGACGACGAAGACTGAAACTAGACCGAATTGAAAGCATTTGCAGACGACAAATTAAATCTGACTCAGATGATGAAGTTTGGCTTTGAAAGTCTAGAAAACAATGAGGCAAATAGAGGAAATGCTAGTAACCAGCATTTTCTCCATTTCACACGATGTTTTACAAGAGGTTTCTTCCCCACGGTCGTTAAAAAACGGGCTTACGCTATATGGGTTAAGCGCAAATGGTACGATCTTTCGCGCGCGCTATTCCTACACATGCGTAATAGGATCGCTGGAATTCCCATGATAAAAATAGCCTATTGACAATCGTACGACACAGAATAAAGGTCCAATCGATGATAAAACACAACGTGGAATCAGCCACGTTTTGAAAGGATGTGATTTTTGAGAGGGGGTGAGAACAGAATAGCTAATTAAACAATTAATTAGAGGCCGAAAAGAAGAGGCTAGGATCAGACTGCAAAGATGTGGACACTAATCTTCGTCAAATCTTTTCACAATGGAAGTCGAAAATCGCAAATCGGACTTTATCGAAAATTCCTGAGTTTAACACTTTCCCAAACAAGCCCTGGTTTTCATGTGTCTGCAGTACAAGTCTTTTGAAAACACTGTGGGAAAAGGAGAAATTGCTCGTAACGAGCAATTTCTCCTTTTCCCACAGTGTTTTCTATCCTTTTTGAAAACTTTCTGCCATTTTCATCAAATTTAAAATTGTCGTCTGCAAACTCTTTCAATTTGGACCAGTCCAAAATTTGTCGTTTTAGAAAGGGTTATACGACCTCTGTGGAGAAAGGCTTTTGAAAATATAGTCGACGATGATAATGGTCATCAATATCATCCTCATAATCATCATGATGCTAGATTTTTTTCCCGATCATTCTTTCTTCTTTCACGTCCCCTACCCTCTCAGTCCCGCGTGGCTTAGTGGAAAAGTGTAGGAATCGCAACCAGGAGCTCCCGGGTTCGAGCTTTACTAGAAGCACTAGGGCTTTTCGTGGAAGTTTCCATTGGATTGGCACTTCAGAGTCCTAGCCTGGTACTGCTGAAACCCAGTTAATACGCGAACATGTGGGCTGTCCCCGTGATATGACTAGAATAAAGTTGAAAGCGGCGTAAAACACTGTTCAAATGACCGATCAGCCCCCCACCCCGTCCTCTTAGAATCAAAGGATCGAATTGCATCTGTATTTACAAAAAAAAAACAAACAAACAAACTCCTGAATTCTGGTTGGATGAGGCTGAGCCCCGGTAGCTCAGTCGGTAGCGTACATGATTTGCGAACAGGGGTCGCTGGTTCAATCCCCGGCTCGGCCAATTTCTCTCCGAGGATTGATGATAGTCATTGCTACAGGATTCATTCCTCTCTCACCGCTGACCATTGCTTCGACGATGGTTGTGGGAGAAAGCAGTCAGTCAATCAATCAATCAATTAATCAATCAGTCAAGATCTCTTTATTCAAGTATTTAGGCCTCTGGCTCGTATACAATTACATAACATACATATGGCTTGGAAAGAATATTGCGCGTAGTGCTGGTAAAGAAAAAATCTGCAGGAAAGCATGATAGGTGCGCTGACGTCTTGATGTAACTGAAATAATGTTGAAAACGGCGTTAAACATCATATAATCATAATAATGGTAGGGTGAAAAAAAAAACGATAGAAAGAACGGACTATAGTACACATGAGTGAAGCCACGTAGCTAAGTCAACGCGCCTGATCCAAACATGTAGTGTTAACATTGTACCCCTGTTTTAAAGACCCAGATGGAGACACCTTTCGAAAATATTGTGGGAAAAGGAGAAAATGCTGGTAACCAGCATTTTCTCCTTTTCCCGCAATGTTTTCGAAAATTTCCAAGACGAATACTTTCATTTCAGCCAGATCCATTCTGTGGTCCGAAAATTTAGAAATTGATTTATACGGACGAGTCTAATTTTTGTTATCTGGTATAGAGTTAGGATAATATCGAATAAGAAAACAGGATAAGATAGGGATTTTTAACCTTTATACTGTTACAGATACATCCTTACAGCAAGAGATTAAAAAAAGCTGTTAAAACTTGAAAGTATGCAGCATGGCTCAGAATTTGGTCACTGCGAGACTGCTTCCGGGTCGTAGTATCAAAAGTAGTCCCATATGAAATTTTGCAGTAGCACTTCTGCTGCACTGTTTCATGGAGCCGAGATGGCTTGGAGGCATATAATTTAGATTTGCTTCAAATTTGGGCATTGGGGGACCACTTAGATGCATTTATTATGTATTTTGACAGGACTATTTTGTATCACTGGAGGAACAAAAAGTTGGGGTCATGGCCGTGAACAGGTGTTCCTCAGAGGGCAAATTTTAGGGTGTCTGTACTGGTTGGAATTTAGCGAAAAAACGCAATCGGTTGACATATTGGTTTTTTTTTTGCATTTTTTTGTAGGCATATGGTCATACTTTGGAGAACAACGGACCGAGAAGCCAGAATTTTGCCATTAAGCGATCTGTGGAACTCTAAACATTGTCGATTTCGCCCCATTTTCAATGTGGCCAAAAACCAGTGGTGTGACACCATAGGCACAATACCAATATATATGGCGTACGGGATAAAGAACCTCAAGGGATCAGCCCTCATTTAAATCCGGAAACGAAAATAGTGATTTCTTTGAAGGCTGCCAAAAAATGAAATGCATTTTCTATACATCGTATTCTGTGCAACATGTGCAGCCGTCAGAGACAACATTTGGCCTGAAGATACAAGCATGATTATAGTTTAATAAAATAGATATGAAATGGGTTAAAAACTGACAGAAAACGACTACAGATGTATCTTTACATGACTTTACCCTTTACAACACAATCCCGACTTTTAACGAAATATAAGAGAAGGCTTTTGAAAACATTGTTGGAAAAAGAGGAAAATGGTAATAACAAGCATTTTTTCCATTTTTCACGATGTTTTCTACCCTATCAAAGACAGAAATAATCATTTTAGCAACATTTAATTTGTCGTCGGCGAATGCCTTCAATTTCGTACAGTTAAAAATTTTGTTGTTTGATAAATACATTGTAGTTCAATGAATATTTCAAGCCATCAGAATAAACCAAAGATATACCATTGACGAGAAATATGTCATGGTATCAAACACTGTAGCTGTAAGATCAGAATGCACATTCTGTGCAGTCTGATCTTAGATCTACTCTGTTCGTAAAACTCCATTGAGTCACGCGTAGCTGCCTAAGATTTGACCCTCAATATATAGCCATCAGCAAACGATTTTTTCATTTTTTTCTTTAGACGACCTTTAAAAAATGTGGCAAAAGGGAAGTTGTTCATGGCAACGAACATGTCTCCTTTTTCCCACAATGTTTTCCATTCATTCCACAAGAACATCTCTCATCTTTTGGGCTTCATTTAATCTGTCGTCTGCAAAGGTTGTGAATTTGGACAGGTCTTAACACTTAAGCTGTTGAATAAATGAAACGTAAATTTTTACTCAATACTAAAAGCCCAAACATTGAGGTTTCAAAGTTAATTTCACCGGAAAGAAAATACCGAATCGGACAGTGTAGATCAAAGATCAGACTGCACGTTCTGTGCAGTCTGATCTTGATCTACACTGTCAGCAAAAGGTCAGTGGGTCGCGATTAGCAGCTTAAGGGTTAAGCCGTATCCTGCTGAAGAAGTAAAATGAAACATTGAAACCGATAGCAAACACCCAGATCGTGCTATTTCAAAGGTAACTCTTGGGAAATTATATGTTCTTATTGGACAGTGCAGATCAAAGATTAGACTGCACGTTCTGTGTAGTCTGAACTTAATCTACGGTACACCGTCCGCAAAAGGTCCTTAAAACGCGCTCAGCAGCCAAAGGGTTAAAGATACATCTATACTCGTTTTCAGCCATATTTTAACCCAGTTCATCTTTATTTGATCAAAGTATAACCACTCTTGTATCTTCATGCCAAATGTTGCCTATGACAGTTGCAATGTTGCATAGCTTACGAACGATAGCAAACTGATTATTTTCTGGAGGCCTTCAAAGAAATCACTGTTGTGATGTTTCCGGTTTAAAAAAAAAACAACGATGTATGTATTTTACCCTTACACCATATGTATCGGTGATTTATTTATGTTTACACAGCTGATTAATTCTTAACCATTCTACAGTGTATTAAATTTTTTACGACTTTTTTTTTTCTCTCTCTCTCTCTAGCTGTAAGGATGAATCTTTGAATTTATCGTCTGGTAAAGAGTTAAATTTAAACTAGTTCGAAATTCGGGCAACATATCTACAATTCAGTGACAAGTGCTCGCAAAACGTTACAACAAGGTCAAATCTAAAAGGACTTGAAAAATGTGCAGACATGTAATTTCCGTGGTAAGGACGAACAGAAAGACAAATAGATAAACTTTGACCGATAATCTACAATCAACGATCTTGACCCTCTGTAATCTGCCCCTTAACCCTTTACCACACAATCCCGATTTTTAACGACCCTGAGACAAAAGGCATTTGAAAACATAGTGGGAAAAGGAGAAAATGCTGGTAACCAGCATTTTCTCCTTTTCCCACAATGTTTTTTACCTTTTTTTTAAACTAATTCCATCATTTGAATATCGCCTTATTTTTCATCTGCAAATCTTTTGAATTTGGACCAGTCTAAAATGTTGTCATTTTGGTAAAGAGTGCATACTTAACTCTTCACCACATGAAAACATTTGCTACTCATCTAAATGGATGCACTCCAGGAGGACGACACAAATGTGGCTCAAAAAGAGAAATTTGTTTTGGAAGGTTAGAAAACTTTATGGGAAAAGGAGTAAATGCTGGTTATCGGCATTTTCTTCTTTTCCCCACAGTGTTTTCAAAAGCTTTCTTTCCCTGGGTCGTTGAAACTCTGGATTGTATAGTAAAGGGTTAAGCTGCTAAATAAATGAAATGAAAATTTCCACTCAGTGGTAGAAACCCAAATATTGTGACTTCAAAGTTGATTTCAACGGAAAATACCGTATCGGACAGTGTAGATCAAAGATCAGACTGTACATTTTGTGCAGTCTGATCTTGATCTTCACTGCCTGCAAAAGCGCTCAGAATCGCCCGATGCAGTCTAAGGGTTAAAACCCTTTATTTCATAATCCAGAGTTTTGACGATTTACGACTGTCAGACAGGAACCTTTCGAAAGCATCGTGGAAAAAGGAGAAATTGTGGTGACCAGCGTTTTCTCTCTCTGTTTTTTTTTCCTCAGTGTTTTGTACCCTTTCAGATACAATACAGGTCATTTGAATAAAATTAAATTCGTCGTCTGCCTGTGCGTTCAGTTTGGAAGAATCTAAAGTTTTATCGTCTGGGAAAGAGTTAACATCTGTTTAGGGTTTGAACAGGCCCTTTTCCCGTCAAAATAAGATAACAGAAAAGCTTATACAGCGTTAGTTTCACATAAACATTTGTGGGAAATCTTATACAGCGTTAGTTTCACATAAACATTTGTGGGAAATCTTATACAGCGTTAGTTTCACATAAACATTTGTGGGAAATCTTATACAGCGTTAGTTTCACATAAACATTTGTGGGAAATCTTATACAGCGTTAGTTTCACATAAACATTTGTGGGAAATCTTATACAGCGTTAGTTTCACATAAACATTTGTGGGAAATCTTTTTCGTGTTGCATGACATGGCCTTGGAAAATGGTAGTTGCAAAAAGAGAAATAGCCCTAAAAACAACTGTAGTTTTCCTCTCTGCCACAATGTTTTATCTTGTACTCATCTATGTGCCATGCTTTCGGAAAAAGGGCTGTAACGTGTCTCCGTGATGTGTGATACCAAGCAAATCATCACATAATTATGGATCCATAAAATCCATTTTGTCTAACAGCCGACTGACTCATGAGGTACATGTACATTTACACTGGTCCTTTCACATGCAGAAAATTGATTGACCGATAGCAAGAAGTTTCGACCCAAGTGAGCCTGCGCGAACTGCACAGGCTGACCTGTGTCGATAATCTTTGCAGATGCACTACCCCCTTTTTTTTTCACGGAGCATTGCTCATACAAATTTGTATTTTTAAGTATCATAGCGAGTTTGTTTTATGTAGTTACCGGCCCAATGGTTGACTGTTAATCAGTACAGCGCCATGCATCCTGTCACATTAGTTTGACAATCATGGAATGCAAGGACAAGTCCAGTGTCCCGCGGGAAATCACTCAAACAATGTTGAATAGATTAAAAACACTAACCGAAAAAATGGGTTTCACCAGTACCAGGCTAGGGCTCTGCAGTGTCTTGCCCAAGGACAATCTCACGAAAAACCCAGTGGATCCAGTGAGGCTCGAACCCTGGGCCTACAGGTAACGAGTCCTTCACTTTACCACTGAGCCACGCAGGACCCCCGAACATTGTAGGAAATGGAGAACATGCTGGTTACTAGCATTTTCTGGTTTTCCTGCTATGTTTTCAAAAGCCGTCTTCATGGTCTTCAAAACTCTGGATTGTTTGGTACAGTGGTTAAAACGCGACGGCGGGTCAATGAATCGGGCTGAAAGTATAGCTCTCATTCGATAAACCTTTCATTAGAAGTTAATTATTACTGTCTATGTTTGGGATAACAGGTTTAAAATCACGCACCGTGACGAGATCATTTATAAACCCAACTCGATAACGTTTACATTATCTCGTCACGCTTCGTGGTTTTAAACATGTATTCCCCTAAACAAACAATAATATAAACTGTTAAAGAAAGGTTTACCACACACTCTCGACTTTTAACGACCCTAAGAAAGAAAGCTTTCGAAAACATTACGGGAAAAGGAGAAAATGCTGGAAACCAGCATTTCCTCCTTTTCCTATTATGTTGTGTACCCTTTCGGCGTCCGCACAAGCTTTCAATTTGGTTAAGTCTAAAATTTTATCTTGTAGTAAAGTATTAAGTTAGAGTAATACACGGACATTTCAAACATACCAAACACTTTATTTTCATGTTATAAACATTTATTCATATTCTTTTTTGTCTTAATAATTATAGTACTTTCTTTACACAAGGTTTATTAAAATCAACAACAGAAGGAAAAAGACAAACCATAGTTATAAAACATGAAAAAAAAAATGAAACTTTGGTACTCTCAAAACAGTAATACCTTGACAATCAAAACATCAAAAACTATCATAAATATCGTGTCAAATCCCGTTTAAAACTTTCAAGCCGATAGTAAAAACCCGATTGATGTTATTTCAAACCTAATCGGACAGAGTAGATCCAAGATCTGACTGCACGTTCCGTGCAATCTGATCTTGATTTACACTGTCCGCAAGGTCAGTGAGTGACGCCTGGCAGCTTTTGGGCTAATTCACTGTTATTTATACTTGAGAAAGATCCTTTTAATGGAAGACACTCAGACGTTTTTCTTCAAAATATAACTTGTTTCTTGTTTTGTGATATTGCATTTAACACCTGACTTGTATGAACCACAGTGAAAATTGCTTTACAATAAGTGGTCAGAATGTAATGAAACACTTTATTTATTTTTTTTTTTTTCAGAAAAATCGATTTTCACAGAAAACAATTTTTGTTAGATCAATACAGGTAAATCAGCATCATTCATGTATTTCGTGAAAAATCCGGCAATAATGGGTTGATATAGGCAGCAAGTTGTAAAAAAAAAAAGAAAAAAATGAGTTCGAAGAAATTGAAACAATTTGAGTTTCGACCGGATCATTATTCATTCACCACGGAACATTGTTACCATGCTATTTTTGGGGGGAAAACCAGCCAGATGGCGTTGGAGAGGGTATTATGCCAAATAAAAATGACATAAAGCACTAAATAGACGACCAAGACAGTAATAACATGGCACTATTTCCTACCCTTTCCACGCCATGCGGATCATGTTTAATCTAGATCGATCTGCACAGAACGTACAGACTTACCTTTTTTTCTACCACAGGCTACTGAAACTCCATTGGTCATCATGGAATACCAAAACTTTCATTGCTCGATCATCGGACACCGTTACTAAAAAAAGCACATTGGCGCGTCGTCTCTGTATCATAATATAGTAACACGTTTATTGTAACGATATGTAAGGGATGCGCCGATGTGCTATTTTTAGTAACAGTGTTCGATGATTGACAAATGAAAATTTCAGTGTTCGGTGACAGACCAATGGAGCTTCAAAGGCCTGTGGTTCTACATTGTCAGAAGAGGTGAGACTTTTTTCTAAATGAAAAAGAACTCTGAAATGGTAATGTGTACATGCATTTGGCTTGTTACTGTTCGTTGGAAATTTTCATTCATTGAGCACTTCAATGGTGAAACCATTACCAAGAGTACCCTACTTTTGTGGAGGAATATACTTTAATTTGTTTGTTTGGTGTTTAACAACGTTTTCAACATTACTCCAGTCATGTCTCTCTTTAACTCTTTCCCAAACAAGCCCTGGTTTTCACGTGTCTGCAGTACAAGTCTTTTGAAAACACTGTGGGAAAAGGAGAAATTGCTCGTAACGAGCAATTTCTCCTTTTGCCACAGTGTTTTCTACCCTTTTTGAGAACTTTCTGCCATTTTCATCAAATTCAAAATTGTCGTCTGCAAACTCATTCAATTTGGACCAGTCCAAAATTTGTCGTTTGGGAAAGGATTAATGAGTACTTCGCTTCACAATCTTGTCTTGAAAGTCACCGACTTCTCTTCCATCATGACAACACTTACTAAAACAATGTTCTATTAACCCTTTCCAAAACGACATATTTTGGACTCTCTCAAACTGAAAGCCCCTGCAGATGACAACATATATGTGGCGGCTGAAGTGATGAGATATGTCTTTTAAAAGACAGAAAACATTGTGGGAAAAGGAGAAAATGCTGGATACCAGCATTTGCTCCTTTTCCCACGATGTTTTCAAATTGCCTTTTTCTTCAGGGTCGTTAAAACGGGATTATTTGGTAAAGGGTTAAAATACTTGGTGGGACTTTATTACACTTCACTTAGCACCGACATTGGTCAAGGCCAAACACGATCCAACGGATGTTGTTTCCATGAAGATGGTATGGTCAAGATAAGTTGATAATCCGATTCAGCAACGCTCTGACAAAAGGGGGCTTGATGCATCTCTGAAATGCATTTTACCGTGCAAGTCATCACATAATTTTGGATCCATAAAATCCTTCTTTTTTTTTTTTTTTTTAAACAATCGACTGGATCCGGAGGTAGAATTATCCTTTGGCATGCAGAAAATTGTCCAAAATCAAAAAAGTTTCGGCAGATACTTTTTGCAAATGCATTAAGCCCCCTTTTCACACAGCATGACTCAATTGTTTTAACTCTTAGGCTGCTGAGCGCGACTCAACCTACCCTTGCGGACGGTGAAGATCCAAGATCAGACTGCACAGAACGTATGGTCTAATCTTGAATCCACAGTTCGATACCATGAGGATTTTTTTTCCAGTGAGCGTAATTTACTTCGATCTTTTTTTAAAACTTGGCTGGATATTTTTCATTTCATTAAGCAATTTTAGGATTAAAAGAAATTTAACCCTTAGGCTATCAAGCGCAACTCGGACAGTGCTTTTGCGGACAGTGCAGATCAAGATCAGACTGCACAAAACGTGCAGTCTGATGTTGTATCCAAACTGTCCAATACCGTATTTTCTCCCATTGAAATCAACTTTTTGAAATCGGAATAGTTTGTTTTTTTCCTATAGCGTGGAAATTTTCGTTTCATTTGAGCCGTGCTGTGGCAAAAGGGGGCTTAATGCATCTCCGTGATACATTGTAAAAATCAAGCCATCACATAGTTATGATATATATAATAGCCACTCCTTTTTAACAACCGACCGAATTATAAGGTAGACTGGTCCTTTGGCATACAGAAAATTGACCAATAGCGAAAAGTTTCGGCCCGGGTCAGCCTGCGCATTCCGCGCAGGCTGACCTGGGTCGATACTTTTCGCAGATGCATCAAGCCTTCTTTTCACACAGCAGGGCTCAGTTTTAATCTACTTTTTATCTGTAAGACCTACTTTTTGTGACAGACCACGCTTCTTCAGATTGTCAAGCTAACTATTTTCACAACCCTTTATTCGTCTAATCATGTATTCTTCCCGGATAACATTCACCGATAAACTTAACCCTTAACCATAAAATTCCTAGTTCTTAGCGACCTAAATAAAGAAAGACTATGGAAGATATTGTGGGGAAACAAGAAAGTGCTGGTAACCAGCATTTTCTCCTCTTCCCAGAACGTTTTCTACCCTCTTAAGGTCACACTCTATTGCCTGTGCCACAACTTAATTCATTGTGCGCATATGCTTTCTGATTGGCTAGTCTAACAGTTTGTTATTCGGCAAAGAACTAAATACTGTCCCTATTGTTGATTTAAAAACTAGCCATTAGCAGATACATTTTCCCGCAGAAAATCAGATAGATTGTCTTTGGTATAAGATTAAGAACTTGAAGATCATGAAAGAATACGACCAAAGGCAAAGAAAGCTCTCATGGAGCTCAATACTTGGGTTCAATTGGTATTGCCAAACGGTACACATGACCCAAGGCCTGTATGAACCCTTAAGCTTCTAAATCAATGAAACGAAAGTTTCCAAGCAATAGTAAAAACCAAAATACATGTTACATGTATTGCGATTTCAACCTTGATATCACCGGAGAGAAAACACCGTATCGGACAGTGTAGATCAAAGATCAGACTGCACGTTCTGTGCAGTCTGATCTTGATATACACTGTCCGCAAAAGGTCAGTGTGTCGCGCTTAGCAGCTTAAGGGTTAAAATTACATACCTAGTTGGTTTCTAAAAGTAGAAAGTAACACACTTTCTGATTGGCTAGCCTATACGGTAAAGGCAATAAGGAAATGTGTTGCTTCGAAATTCACGTTAGTTTACAATCGGACCATGCTCTTACAAGAGGGTTAAAGGCATCTGCAAAAAGTATCGACTCAGGTCAGCCTGTGCAGTAAGCTTAGGCTGATCTGTGTCAAAACTTTTTGCTTTTGGTCAATCTTCAGCATGTCCAAGAACCAGTACACCTCAGGATTTGTTGGACACATGGGATTTTATGGCTCCATAATTATGTGATGACTTTCTTGGTATAATGTAACACGGAAATGCATTAAACCCCCTTTTACCCGGCAGAGCATGGCTCAATTTTGCATGTCGTTATTTTAATTAAAACTGACATTAAAATTTTGAAATACGTTACATTGAAGTCAATGATGATTCTTGAATACAGCCAAAGGAATCGCAATTTATTCTTTCATTCTGTACAAATGCATTTAAATACATTTTGACAAATGACATAATTATCATAAAAGTTCGCGTATCATAAAAAAATCACGTACCTATGAGACTACCATCATATGACAGGAAGCTACTTTTTCCAAAGATCTTATTAAAATCATTTGACAGTAAAATACAAAGTCATCGGGTATAATGGAACAGAAGTCCATTCTATAACTGGTCGTATATATTCATCTGAAACAATTTTATGACTGAATTTTATATTGCACAAAAATTTGTATTGGATGAAAATAATGACAATGATGATGAAAATAATGAAACTGTTGGGTGGATATCGATAAAATGGGAGAGCAATATAACATGTCTAACGTGTCGAACTAAACGCTCGAAGCAAAACCTCGGAGCATTTCTAAAATAAATACGAAAGACTCAGAAAATTTCATTGGATTTCAGGTATATACCGTGTTATTCTTGGAAAACTTAAGTGCCTTGTAAAGGGGGGAGGGGGAGAAAGGCAATATGAGTCAAAGATCAGAAACACACTTTAACCCTTAACCTGCTAAATAAGTCAAAGGAAACTTTCAAGCCTATAGTTAAAAAAAAAAAAAAACAACTATTGCTTTTTCAAAGGTAGTTTTTTGGGAAAAAATATGTCCTGATCGGATAGTGTAAATCCAAAATCAGACTGCACGTTCTGTGTAGTCTGATCTTGATCTACACTTTCCACAAAAGGTCCTTGAGTCTCGAGGGTTAAGCTGACTGATCTTGGATCATCATTGCCCAATATTTCATTGACCCTTTATCACACAACAAAATTTGTCCAAATTAAAAACATTTAAAGACGACAAATTCAATTTTGCTCAAAAGATGATTTCTGTATTTGAAATGAAAGAAACTATTGTTGGAAAAGCAAGTTACCACCATTTTACCCTTTTCCAGAATGTATTTAAAGAGCTCTTTTCCGCATGGTCGTCAAAAGTCGGGATTGTGTAGTAAAGGATTAAGTAATTAATGCTCTCTGAAAATGGAACTTAATGCATCTGCAAAAAGTATCGACCCCAGTCAGCCTGACCTGGGCCAAAACCTTTTACTATTGCTCATTTTTCGGCGTGTCCAACGACCAGTTTATCTCATGATTCAGTCGGTTGACAGACAGAGTGGATTTTACGGACCTGTAATCATGTCATGACTTGCGCGGTATATAATGCATCAATGGAGATGCATTAGCCCCCCTCTTGTCAGAGCATGGCTCAAATAAATTAGCCAATTTCAGCTCAAAGTTCTATTCCAGCAGATATGAAGAGGCATTTAGATGAACGTGTATTATGCAAACTCCTACCACACAATCCCGACTTTTGACGACCCTGAGGAAGAAGGCTTTTGAAAACATTGTAGGAAAAGGAGAAAATGCTGGTAACCAGCATTTTCTCCTTTTCCAACAATGTTTTCTACCGTTCCTAAAACAAATTTCAGTTTTTTCAGTCACACTTATTTTGTCGTCTGCAAATGCTTTCAATTTGGACCAGTTTAAAATTTTGTCGTTTGGTACAGAGTTAACAGACAATTAAGGTCTAAGAGCACGAAGACTATGATGTTAAACAGTAAATGAAGTTCTCTTTACTTAATATGATAACGAATAAAAGGTACAATGTAAATGAATTAGAACCACAGAAGCCAAATAAGGTTACGACTTGTCAATTTCAAAAACGTTAAAAAAACGCAAATTAGATGTGACTTAACCCTTTACCACACAAACCCGACTTTTAACGACCCTGAAAAGGAAGCCTTTTGTAAACATAGTGGAAAAATGAGAAAATGCTGGTAAGCAGCATTTTCTCCGGTAAGCAGCATTTTCTCCTTTTCCCACAATGCTTTCTATCCCATAGGAGAACTTAAGTTGATTTTTATCGATTTTAGATTTGTTGTCTGCTAAATGTTTTGAATTTGGAAGAGTCTAAAATTTGCCGTTATGGAATGGGTTGAATGGCGGAGTTTCTCTTTCATGGAATATAAACTGTTTTGGTAATAAGAAAAAATGCTGCGTACTATTGTTTATTCTCCCAAAATGCTTCTTAAAGCCCTCATGGCAACCAGCTTTTTCTCTTTACACAAGGGTTTTTGCAAAAAGCTATTCGCGAATATACTTGAATGTTTAGTCAAATATTAAGTGAAGTTGGTTCTTGTTTTTTATCAAAAATATCGGGCTATGACTGCCTTTATAATCGCTTTACAAATGAACGTAAAATGTGGCATGTGAAAAAAAAAAGTCTCAACTTTCGCGTTCTGTCTGTTCTGAAGGGACCAAAGATAAAAATCATTTTGGCACATATCCTGAGATGAAAGTGTTCAAGCACAAAACAAAAGATCAATAAATAAAGCTTGAGACCGAGTAAGAATCATTAAAGGGACGTAATCACAGAATCGACATCACATGGTCACATGACGGCGGGAGATGGGGCACCAAAAGGTAAATATCGAGTTTCTCAACAATAATAACATATAGTTTATGTTTTTTTTTTCACATAGTCATTCAAAAGTATGTCGAATCAAATCTAATTTCATCCTATGGTCCAACATCACATGGTCACATGACGGCGGGAGATGGGGCACCAAAAGGTAAATATCGAGTTGCTCAACAATAATAACATATATTTCATGTTTTTTTTTTTCCTCACATAGTCATTCAAAAGTATGTCGAATCAAATCTAATTTCATCCTATACACTGAACCTTCTCATGTCTAATAAAAATAGATCAGAAAAAACATTCGTTCAGTCTTATCCTTGGCTGGTTTCTTCTCCTTTTTTTTAACGTGTTAACCCTTTACCCCCTTTACCACACAATCCCGACACTTAACGACCCTGAGGAAGAAGCCGTTTGAAAACAGTGTGGGAAAAGGAGAAAATGCTGGTAACCAGCATTTTCTCCTTTTCCCACAATGTTTTCTAGTCTTCCCAAGACAACATTTAATTTTTGAGTCACATTTATTTTGTCGTCTGCAAAAGCTTTCAATTTGGACTGGTCTAAAATTTTGTCGTTTGGTAAAGAGTTAAAGCCTTACTGCAACAATTCGAACCAACACGTCTGATTCAAGAACATTTAGTCTTTCTTCTCATCACTTTGATGCACAAGATGAGGGGAAAAGCTCACACACACATTTACTCAGTAGCGGCAACATCTTCACCTCTCGCTACCCGTTTTATCAGTTGACCTGTAAATTTCACTCAACAAAGCACTCACGTTGAATGCTGAAATGAAACAACCATTGGAATATATATCAGCACTTCAAGTTTTGCCGAGCTTGAGTATACGTTTCCATTTCGAAGAGGACGTCTGGCCGGTGCTCGGACTTGGACTGGGTGGCATTAGGGAGGGTGGTTGCCCGATTCCCGGGGACTGGAATGTTGGCAGGAGTGAAAGGTTGATTGGTATGGTGGGGCTGTCAGAACCTGCAATAAAGAACAGTTACATTTTTGCCCATCGTCAAACTGAATCCTTATTTGTGCATAAAATTGCAAGTTCATTACAACTGAGCCATGCTCTGTTATTAAAGGGTTTAATGCGAAAAGTATCGACCAAGGTTAGCCTGCGCGGGCTCACCTGGATCGATTTGTCTTGCTATTGGTCAACTTTCTGCATGTCAATGGACCAGTCTACCTCATGATTTAGCTGGTTGATGGACAAAATTGATTTTATGAATCAAGAACTATGCTATGATTTGCTTCGTATAATGGATTATGGAGGTGCATTAACTCTTTCACTACTAATGACGACTTGACTACCTTTTGCGGACAGCGTAGATCAAGATCAGACTGCACAGAACGTGCAGTCTGATCTTGATCTATGCTGTCCGCTACTCTATTTCTAAACTATGATGAATGTCGTTTTAAATGGCAGTGGAAATCTATTTTTAGAGCTTGGAAAAAACATGTAATTTCTGGAGTTAGTAGGGAAAGAGTTAAGCCCCATTTTCACAGAGCACAACTCATTCTCATTTGGAGGAAAAAAAACAACTAGATACAAACCATACTTGGAGTCTAAAATAATTGGATTTAATAGCACCCCATGTGGTGCCAACATTCGGCTGCACTTGTTTTTCAGTCAATTGTATGATTGTATGGTGTTTAACTTCGTTTTCAACATTATTTTAGTCATATCACGGCGGCCAGTGCATCTATCCATGCTTTCCTGGAGTTTCTTTTACCAGTACTCCTCACAATATTCTTTCCAAGCCACTGGCTGCTTTCCCACATAACCATCGTCGAAACAATGGTCAGCGGTGAGAGAGGAATGAATCCTGTCGCGATGACTATCATCAATCCTCGGAAAGAAATTGGCCAAGCCGGGGATCGAACCAGCGACCTCCTGTTCTCAAGTCCTGTACGCTACCGACTGAGCTACGGGGGCTTGGCGTTTTTCAGTCAAAGGTCTAGGTCGAAATGGGGACATAAATGGGTCAATAAATTTTAAGGGTTACCAGCCTTTCTTCTGGTTTTCTTTTTGATATTAGCCATGCCCTGTGAAAGGGGGCTAAATGCATCCCCGTGATGCACCATACCAAGCAAGTCATCACAGTATTGTAGATCCATAAAAGTCGTTTTGTATAACAACAAATGAATCATGAGATACACTGGTAATTTGACATGCATAAAGTTTCGGCCCAGGTCAGCCTGCGCGGACTGCGCAGGCTGACCTGGGCCGATACTTTTTGCAAATGCATTAAGTCCCCTTTTAGCAGAGCATGACTCTTATTTAATAACTAGCCCAAGTGTGAATTAAATGCCTCCAATACCGATATAGGTATCAGAAAATGTCTTTGAAAACTTTTTTACATAACAATGACGACGACGTTACAGACCACGAAAGGGCGTGACCAGACGTATAGGCAAAAATGCATTCTTGTTCTGCATCGTCTTTCCGTGTGTTTATACCAACCTTTCTATTCTCTACTGCTTTTGATAAACATGGCATTGACGCTTCAAGCAAAGTGTAAAGAAACTAAAGGCCCTTGCGGGCCTCAATCGCTCCACTGGCATGATTTTGCTGTTTTTTCTGGCATACGTTATGAATACATGATGCAAAAAGGAAAAAAAAAAAAAGAAAAGAAAACAAGCAAAAAAAATGAGGAAAGGGTTGTTGCAACTGGGCTTGAACCCACTAAGTAAGCACAAGTAGGCATGGTGAATTGCACAAATAGTAAAAAAAAAAACCCTGAAGTACAATTTCTCAAAACCAATTGTTTAGAATCCAGCCAAATTTGATAGGATTTCAGTACTCACTGTTTTAAACAATCTTTGCAAGTTTCAAAGAAATTTGACCACTTAAGTAGACTGTGTTGAGTAAACAATACTAAGTCATCAAATGGCTGCTTTTCCTAAACCGATTGCTAGATTTTCTTCATTCTTAATAGAGTTCAATCCCTTGATAATACAAATAATCTTTGCACTGAGTTTCAAAACATTGAATCAAAAATGTTTCAACGTCTTCTTTAACGTTAATTGCGTTAACAAGAAATGTACATTTTCAACTTTAAATGGCTCATTTTCCCATACTGATTGTCAAATGTTCTTTTTTTTTTTAAATCTATAGGGTTCAAGCTATTGATAATATTAAGCAACTGGGCAAGTTTCATGAAAATTCAACAACAAATGCCAACGTTATCGCGTAAACTAGATTATTGTAAATTTTCAAATTTAAATGGCTACTTTTCCCATACTGACTGTCGAATTTTTTTCAAAATCAATAGGGTTCAAGCTGTTGATGATACAAGCAACTGTGCAAGTTTCATGAAAATCCGACCACAAATACAGACTTTATTATGTAAACAAGAAAAGGAAATTTTGATCTTTAAATAGCTACTTTAGATCCGACCCCAAATGCAGACTTTGTCGCGTAAACAAGAATATTGAACTTTAAATAGCTACATGTACTTTTCCCTCACTGATTGTCAGATTTTTTCAAAATCAATAGGAGTCAAGCTATTGATGAGATAAACAAACTGTGCAAGTTTCATGAAAATCCGACTAGAAATGAAGACCTTATCGGGTAAACAAGAAAAAGACTAACGGACGGACGGACAGACGGACGGACGACGGAAACCATGCCATGACATAAGCTCTGCTGGCTTACAGCCAGCAGAGCTAAAAACAAAGCTTAAAATTTTAGAATTACACGCCTACTCCAGTAATATCAAATACCTATTCTAGATTTCGACCCTGATGACGAGGTCTCCTCTTGAGTACTTCCGGTTTCTGACTGATCATCACGTGACAGTTTGGAGCAGAACTTCCGTGCTAGAGAACTCGTGACTGTATTTTGATACATCTGACCTTTCACATGGACATTCTTCTTTTTCTTCTCAAACTAGTACAGAAAAAAAATATTTCTATTAAAGTTGGGCGACAGAGCATGTTCAAGTTATTACAGCTGTTCTTGTACGAGGTCAGAAATGTAAGTAATGTAATAAGCTACATTGTGACCCTTGTGTTACTTCACCACCATCTTTCTTGTTAGAAAAATCATTGATCTTTCATATTTGTCTGTTCCATAATGTTTTTCAAGCTATAATGACACTATTGCACTGCAACAAGTCATAGATATTACATGTAATTATAACTAAAAGCCATTTTCTGTGAAAAGGCGGCCCTTTTGCATCTGCGAAAAGTATCGACCCACATCAGCCGGCGCAAGACGCGCAGACTAATATGGGCCTACTGTTCTCTATTCGTCAGTTTATTCGTCGTTATGACCAAGGAACAGTCTATCTCATGAATAAGTGCGTTGTTAAAAAAAAGTGGCTACAACAGATCCATAATTATATGTCTTGCTTGGTACAATACATTACGGGGATACATAACCTAGATTCAACAGGTAAGTCGACCATTGATATGCAACACAAATAACAAGTCGACCATTGATATGCAACACAAATAACAAGTCGACCATTGATATGCAACACAAATAACAAGTCGACCATTGATATGCAACACAAATAACAAGTCGACCATTGATATGCAACACAAATAACAAGTCGACCATTGATATGCAACACAAATAACAAGTCGTCCATTGATATGCAACACAAGTAACAAGTCGACCATTGATATGCAACACAAATAACAAGTCGACCATTGATATGCAACACAAATAACAAGTCGACCATTGATATGTAACACAAGTAACAAGTCGACCATTGATATGCAACACAAATAACAAGTCGACCATTGATATGCAACACAAATAACAAGTCGACCATTGATATGCAACACAAATAACAAGTCGACCATGTATTATATCAACAAAAGTTGCCTTAACCCTTTCCCAAACAACAAATTTTTGGACTGGTCCAAATTGAAAGAGTTTGCAGACGACAATTCTAAATTTGATGAAAATGGCAGAAAGGTCTCAAAAAGGGTAGAAAACACTGTGGGAAAAGGAGAAATTGCTCGTTACAAGCAATTTCTCCTTTTCCCACGGTGTTTTCAAAAGACTTGTACTGCAGACACGTGAAAACCAGGGCTTGATTGGGAAAGGGTTAAATTACCTAATTTTAACTCATTGAAACAATTTCTGATTGGCTAAAGCATTTGGTGTAGCAATTCAGAAATTGCATTACTTTCAGATTTAGAAAATCTTTGATTATAAGACCATGAATGCTTTTAAAATTGGTTGGTATACACACCCTGAGGATGCACAAAACATGCAGTCTGATATTTTATCTTTTCTAGCATATAGACATTCTGGATGACTTAATTTCTTTGTAGCATTCGTATCATATATGCAATCTTCCTGATCTTAACGAATCATGAGTCTTTTTCATAGCTCAAACCACGTTTACTTTTTGAACAAAATCTGGGGCTCCCATATTTAGACGGAATACCTACCGCAACATCTTGGTCAAACTCCACCATATCACGGTCCACAAGAACAAAGCGGCCATTAATCTTCCATTCACTCTGAGCGTGGTAGACATTCTCGTCTGAGGCCAAAATACGTCTGAATACTTTCTCACTGTCTCGTTTCTTCGTCGGTCCAAGATGGCTGTCGCTTAATATGTCCAGCTCTTCAAGAAGGAAGAAATTCCGGGGATCTTCCTCTTCTGATCTGTGAGCTTTCATCATGGCCTGTATGATTAATTAACAAATTCTTTACACTTTTGTTCACTGTGTACAGGCCGTTATATGTCAGTTAGTTACGTAAGTCTCTTACAGTAGCTTTGACCCTATTTAACACTTTACCAAACGACAAAATTCTAGCCTTGTCCAAATTGAAAGCTGTCACAGACGAAAAATTAAAGGTAGCTCAAATATTGAGATGTGTTTGTGACAGGGTAGAAAACATTGTGGGAAAAGGAGAAAATGCTGGTTACCAGCATTTTCTCCTTTTCCCGTAATGTTTTCAAAAGTCTTCATCTTCAAGGTCGTTAAAATTCGGGGTTGTGTGGTAAGAGTTAACTAAGAAATCATTTTTTTTTTTTTTCTCCTTTTTAATTTGGTTTATAAATAATACAAATTCTTATTTTTAAGCCTAAAACATAGGCATAGTACAAAAACAATAAACAAAGATACTCGTAATTAAACTCAAAGCATTTCAAATTTCTCCATAGTTGTTCGTGTGCAATGATATAGTTTAAAGAAAAAAATCCATTGTCAATTTCTCTACAAAAAAGGGCATACTAACGGAAAATGCAGTTCGCTTTCAATTTCATCTAAATTACTTGCAGTCATGGTTAAGTTAGATATCGCCATGATATGACTAGAATTATACAAAAGGCGTGAACTACCTTTCAAACATACAACTCCCACGAATGCAAAGCTACATGTATGTGAAAACTGTATTTCTTAAACTCTTAGTATACTTGGAGCAAATTTGCCCATCTGTGTTGTCAGTGTAGATTAAGACTAGACTGCATATTCTGTGCAGTCTAGTCTCGATGCAAACTGTCCGCAAAAACACCTATTGCAAGCCCTAAGGTTGTAGAGAGGTACTGTACCTGGGTTATAATATCCTGAGCAGTGCTAGAGATCGGCGCTTTAAAGATGGTATAGGGCTGGTCCGGTGATACGTTATATACACATACAAGGAACATATTCTCGTCCTTATCCCAGTCACCTGAGGGCGGACTTGTTTCGTCATACTTCCGCTACATGAACAAATAATAAGGAATACTCTTTAAGTCCTTAGCTGTTTTCATCAGTCTTTCTTAAAACGAACCATTAATAAACAATTCAGAAGAAGGTATTATGGTCTTCAGCGACCGATAAATGATAGGCGAACACTTAACAGGAATAATCATTTCAATCAAAAGATGGTCTTTTATACCACGCGAATTTAGTGAAATTGTAATAGTTTTAGCTGGCATTTACACTACCAATTTGCTTATGATTATGGCGTTGATCTGACCAGAACAAAATTCCCTTACAGATGCTCTCACAGTGATAGTTAACACTGAAATAGTCTAAGCAGTACATTAACTCTGTCTTACGTGTGCAAGAAATAATTATGTCGTTCTGGTCCATAATCCATTACACAAAAACCATTTACAGGACTTTAAGTCCTTTGATTTAACTTTCTACCAAACAAAGTTTTAGACTTTACCGCATTGAAAGCATTTGCAGACGGCCAATCAAGTACATGTATTCCAAAATTATGCTATTTGTCTTTCGAAGATTAAATAACATTGTGGGAACAGGAGAAAGTGATGGTCACTGGCATTTTCTCCTTTTCCCACACGATTTTTTTATTTTTCAAAAGCTGTCTTACGAATGGTCCCTAAAGTACGGGATCTTTTCTCAAAGAGCAAACATGTAACTACCTCTCTCAAGTTTCCTTTACCTTTACCAGGAGAGTGGTCATTTAACTGCTAAAATTAATCCTTTCGCATTATGATTACTTATAGTAAAATAGGCTAGATGACAAGCCATGACATATTTTCAACCGAAGTACTTTAAGTATCATTCTAGCCATTTGCTACAAAAATGAATTTTGACTAGATCATTCTCTATTGGGCTAAAATTTTATGTTAACACTGGCTTCTAAGCGTAACTCAATGCTCTTCAGCGAACATTGTACTCTGAGATATAAAGAGGGACACTAGACACTTACTCTCTGTTCCTTTGACAACATCGTGGATACCCACGCCCGGCTACTGGGATCCTGCAATGATACAATCAGGGAATTTAGTTATCCCTTAGGCTGCTAAGCCTGACTCAAGGACCGTTTGCGGACAGTGTAGATCAAGATCAGACTGCACAGATCGTGCAGTCTGATCTTGAATCTACACTGTCCGATCAGAAGATATCCCCCCCCCCTCAAATATCTTTGAAATAGCAAATTTTCGACTTTTCTATCGGCTTGACAGTTTCATTTCACATTTTAAGCAGGTAAAGATTTAAGATGTATCTTCGAATAGACTGCTTGTCAAACTTGATTCTCAAGCGATGTTGAAATCGGTATAATGCACGGCAATGTAAGTTGTTTACACACATGGAAATACTTACGGTGCTAACTTTCCGGAGCACTAGTTTCCCAGCACCTTTCCATTTATTCTGAGCTTGCAGAACTTTCTCCGACATACTGAGAATTCTCTGACTGCTGGATCTCTCCTGTTCCTTCTTTTCCCAGCTGTTCTGGACGTCCTCCACCAGCACATAGTCTCCAACCTTCTCCTCCGGACGGCCTGCCTTCGCTAGAGCCTGAATATAATAAATGAGCGATGCTTTGAGAAAAGGGGGATTTAATGCATCTCCGTGATGCATGATACCAAGCAAGTCATTACATAATTGTGGATCCAAAAAATCCATTTTGTATAATAAGCTACTGAATCATGAGGTACACGGGTCCTTTGACTGCACAGGCTGATCTGGGTCGATACTTCTTTTTGCGGATGCATTACGCCCCTTTTCACGGAGTATTGTTCAAATATAACATGCATGTAAATAGGCCGTGATACTGTAGGTCGTTACATTTAGTTGCCCACGGCACTGACTATTTCTAGTCCTAAAGGGAAACTCAAACAGACAGTAGTATCATATTTTCGACAGTATTTCCAACTTACTAGGACAGATAATTATTCCTTTTCCCATAATGATTTCCACAGGTGTTGATTGCACAAATATCTGGGCCGTGCTCTGGCAACGAAGGGCTTAATGCATCTCCGTGATCCATTACACCATGCAAGGCATCACCTAATTATGGATCCATAAAATCCAATTTGACAAGCAACCGGTAGAATTATCCTTTGACATGCAGAGAATTTAAAGTTAGCGAAAAGTTTCGGCCCATGTCAGCCTGCGCGGACTGCGCAGGCTGACATAAGTCGATACTTTTCGCAAATGCATTAAGCTCCCTTTCCATAGAGCCTGGCTCATTTGTAAAAGTAATAGATAATCTTTCTGATAACACAAAATGCTCAGTAGATTTTTTAATTTTGAAGCTAGCCTCTGCTAATATGATACACATAAAATCGATCTACTAAATGAGTAGTAAGTTTTCATTTGAAAAATTAAAGTCACAATATTCACTATTGGAACACAGGAATAAGTGAGCTGGCTCACATTTTCATGACTTCCAGTTATCATTCTCTTATAGTCACGACATTTTTCTTTTTTATTTTAAGAAACGTATTAATTCTTTTTTTCGCTATCATAACTTGAATTGTTATTCGCCATTACCATGTCAGTAACTAACTGGAACAAAATTGCCGCCCATAAAAAAAAAAGTGCAGTGTTGGTAAGCCAAAAGCAGAAATAAGCGACTTTAAGAATTGTAATTTCGTAAAGGGAATGGCCGTATCTAGGTTGAGAGAACTTATGGTCAGACCCTTTAGCTTAGTCATTTGATTATTATACATGTACTCGTATATTGTAGTCTTGTAAATTTTGTTATTTACTTAACAGGCAATAAAATATGTTTTAACTAAATATTACTACGGAAAGAAATAAATAGAAATAACCAATAACAACTAACCTGGGCGATCGCATCATAGACAGAGGTATCCTGGGTAACCTTTAGTATGACGTATTCGTCAGGGGCGGTAACTCCGAACACACTTATGAAGAACATTCTGCGTTTCAACTTCGTCCCAACAGGATTCACGAGCTATAAATACAAAGAAAGACGTTCTAAAAACAATCTCCACGCTTAAGAAAAAACATTTCAAAGAGTATATGGAAAATTCCGCTCGGCTCGAATCTGACTTGATATAGAGGCTACGTGTACAAAGAATAGATTCTTTAAACACAAATTTCCATTGTGTAAAAAAAATAACCTTTTCCAACTACAACTTTTTTTTTCCAAAACTGGTACCACTACTGTTCTGTGCGGCACATTATTGGGTATCAAATTACAAAATGGTGGGCGCGTTGCAAAATATTTATCCTTAATCCTACTGAATGCTTTCAAACATCGCTGACGCTCCAGACACAATGGCAATCTCAAAATTCTTGTGACAAAACCTACTCTTGATGCATGCAATTCGCAAATCTACAAACTACACATCGCTGTACTGCAAAAATACAAACACTACTTACATGTACATCTCGGCCATCTTTAGTATCTGAAAGGTCCTTGACCTTCGTGAACACAGACTTCAAAATGGCGGACGTGGAATCCGTAATGTACTCATGGCGACTACAGGGTTCTAGAAGTTCCTCCTCGTGTTTGGAGTAGATGAAAATGGTGGCAAGCTCTAATGGTTGATTATTGATATTGCGCAAGCGCACGTGACGATAGCCTGGAAATATGTGAATTTCTTGCCATATTAATGAGGAATTCTACGACCTTGCGGAACACAAATTTTGAAAACATTGTGGGAAAGATGCAATTGCTTGTATCAGGCTATTACTCCTATTCCCACAATGTTTTCCATTTTTGAAAAAACGTTGTCCTACCTGTCAAATATATCTGATTCGTGTCACTTGTACTATCTGCAGGTACATCTTAACTCTTTACCAACCGACATAATTTCGGACTGGTCCAAATTGAAAGCATTTGCAGACGACAAATTAAATGTGGCTAAAATGATTGCATTTCTCTCTGAAAGGTTAGAAAGCATTGTGGGAAAAGGAGAAAATGCTGGTTACCAGCATTTTCTCCTTTTCCCACAATGTTTTCAAAAGGCTTCTTTCACAGGGTCGTTAAAAGTCGGGACTGTGTGGTAAAGAGTTAAATGACGTACATTTAAGAATTATGAACAATACATGGTTCTTAAAATAAAATGAAAAAAATGGAATAGTAGACACTATGTTAAAAAGCGATACTTTTTGTAAGCCTAGCTAAGAACTTGTAACATCTTTCGAAAACAGAAATGAAATTAAACAACACAACAGGTAAAGGCTTTCAAACAGAGTTATAGCCTTTTGAGAAAGAAGACCTCTTTTCAGACAGCTCTGTGGAATTTTTAGAAGCTACTACTTAGAGATGCTCACCAAATGTTCAGACTTAAAAACAAACTGTGCATCCATATGCAGTGCTTAATTTCATTTTCTTGCCCTTCTTACAGTTGCAAACACTGCAACTGTAATATTTCTCATTTGTCTTAACGGAATTGTGTAATGATTAAATACTAGTTTTTGGCTTACCTGGTCTGAGGCATTTAAGCGGAATGACACGTTGTGAGACCACGTGGTTGGTAATGGTATCCGTGACAACAAAACGTATGAAAGCCAGTTCCGAATACATCACCTAGTATAATACAAATATGTACAACGATCACACCAACTTTTGAATTTGCTATGTGATTTTGGGGACTACTTTTCCTTTTTCTCATCATCCCGGCTGCTTGCATACTTACCAAGACAAAAATGAGTGCATTTATCTAAAATACTAACGCGCTTATTTACCAAAACACTACATAGCTTATTTACCAAAATACCTTACGAGCACTTTGATCAATACCAAAATACTTAGGAGCCTTATTACCAAATTACTGAAAAGTGTTTTACCCACATCCAAAGACTTATCAAAATACTTATGGGTGTATTCATTAAAATACTAAAGTGCATATTTATCAAAATGTTAAATGGCGCATTGATCAAAGTACCAAAGTGACCATTTATTAAAATAATACATTGCGCATTTATCAAAGAAAAACCAGAGTGTGTTTTTATTTAAAAAAAAAAAGAAAAAAAAACGTATTTATCAAAATACTAAAGTGCGCATTTATTAAAATACAAAAGATTGTTTTCCTACAATACTCGGGACCATATTTATCAAACGACTAAAAGAGCATGGCATTTATCAATTTACGAGATAATATGCCTTAAATATGAAAAAATCGACGTATTTTAACGACTGAAAATACAGACCACGGAGACTCAAAATATCTTTTATCTGGAGAAAAAAAAATCTTAAATATCTTGGCTTAACAAGCGGATGGTAAAAATCGAGGATCAGAGTGCACGTTCTGACTTCTTGCAACGAAGGGACTAAGAGCAGTCATAGACCTTGGAAGAAATAAATTATATGAGCCATGCTCTGACAAAAAGCGGCTTAATGCATCTCCGTGATGCATGATACCAAACAAGACAACACATAATTATGAATCCATAATAGCCACCTTTTTTAACAAACGAATTAATCACGAGGTAGAATGGTCCATGGTCATACATAAAACTGACCAATAGCGAAAAATTTCGGCCCAGGTCAGCCTGCGCAGACTGCGCAGGCTGACCCGAGTCGATACTTCTCGCAGACGCATTAAGCTCCCTTTTCACAGAGCATGGCTCATATATTGCAGACATGTCTTTCGTTTCTCACCACAGAATGTAACTCGCTACTCACTATACACAACATTTTTTGTTAGTGTAACGGATGAAGTTTCTATGTGAGACAAAGCTTACGATAAGTACATATGTAGTCAAAACGACATAAATAATACATTATCTATGTAGTCAAAACGACATAAATCATACAATTTAATATATTTATAACGAAGTCAACACTGTCCGATAAGGATATATTTTTCTACAAAAATAAGTTTGAAATAACATTTTCGGGTTTTTACTATCGGTTTGAGAGTTTTATGTAACTTATTTAGCAGGATAAGGGTTACTAGATTTTGATTAGAGAGCAAAGTACCTGACATTTATTTTTTTTTATAAGTTTTTAGCTGTTGTATAACCATACCTGGAATGTGAACACATCGTTCCATATTGGGTTGAGAGCATTTCTCGATATCACTTTCGTCTTATGTTTAGCGCAGTCCACCGGAATTCCTATTATCTCTACTTCTACTTGAGTACTGGCCGTATAGTTGGAACATACATATTGGCCGGATATCACCTGTAATAAAATATGGATTCGTTTAACACTTAACCAAACGACAAAATTTTAGACTTGTCCCAATTGAAAGCATTCGCAGACGACAAAATAAATGCGACTCAAAAATTAAAAGTCGTTTAGAGAAAGGTAGAAAACATTGTGGGAAAAGGAGAAAATGCTGGTTATCAGCATTTTCTCCTTTTCCCACAATGTTTTCAAAAGCTTTCTTTCTCAGGGTCGCTAAAAGTCGGGATTGTGTGGTAAACAGTTAAAACCCTTTACCACATAATCCGAAGTTTTAACGACCCTTAGAGAGAAGTGCATTTGAAAACATTGTGGGAAAAGGAGAAAGTCCTGGTAACCAGCATTTCCTCTTTTTCCCTCAATGTTTTCTACTCTCCCCAAACCAAATTTCAATTTTTGAGTTATATTTGAGCCATGCTCTGGCAAAAGGGGGCTTAATGCATCTCCAGGGTGCATGGTACCGATCAAGTCATCCCATAATTATGGATCCACAATAGCCACTTTTTTAAACAACCGATTTAATCATGAGGTAGACTGGTCCTTGGACATACAGAAAATTGACCAGTGGCGAAAAGTTTCGGCCCAAGTCAGCCTGCGCGGACTGCGGAGGCTGACCCGGGTCGAAACTTTTCACAGATGTCTTAAGTACACTTTTCGCAAAACATGGCTCATTTATTTTGTCGTCTGCGAATGCTCTCAATGTGGACCAGTCTAAAATTTTGTCGTTTTGTAAAGAGTTAATCGGTATCCTATGCATCTCGATCTCTGATTTTCTTTTTTACACTGAATACTAGGATCAGCATGCAGGTCCATGCAGTGATCTCTGCCTGCACTACTGGTACCATATTGATTGTCCAGGCTTTAGAATACCTATTTCAAATACAATATATCGTCTGCAATAATTCTATGTTCACTCAATCAGTTAAGGCTGCAATAATTGTACGTTATCGCAGTCATTTAAATTCACCAACGAACTCTTCATATTTCTTATTATTTCCAACCGGTTCTGTAATTGGTTTTGCTAAACAAATGAAAAGCCATCATACAATACTGATCAATAAAAAAAAAAACGTTGAAAGCGCTGGTGTGGCATTTGTCAAGGGAGCCATTTTGTGGATTTGATAACTTGAAAAATAAACAAACAATAATGTGGGACGAACAAGCCCAGGGACGAACTGGTTTTGGGACGAACACAGTCAGGAGACATGTGTGTCATTGCGCTAAACTGGTACCCGTTTTTCTCCCATAGCCATCCGATAGGCGTTGATATGAAGATCGATAGCAGGCTGTCAGTTTATCATTGCGCCAAAGATAGCGGGTATAGATATTTTCAATAAAAAAAGAACTATTCCCGTGATCGATTGCCTAATCCAGTTTATTTTAATACAGCGTTGTTAATTATATATCTGAGCGCTATCGAAACACTTATTTACTTTAGAAAAAATTGAGTTTAATTGGGTTTACTTCCTTCGGTTTTGCACAAACTACGATACATGATTTTCAAAATACGGTATTGAACTCATAGTGGCATTGTCTTCGACAAATGCCACAAAAAGTTGTAAACGTTTGAAAAAACGAATAACGACTCAAGATTAATCGTTCCCATGTATTTTGTTGATTGGCTTTCAGATCAATTTATCATATAGTGGTTTACTTACATGGAGCGTGAGAACTGTGGTGTGCAGTCCATCAAATTCTTTGTCCAATGGATTGAAGTGATTGTACATCACATGACTTTTATCCCACGTGACTGCTGGCTTTAAAACATATCCGCTTTGACCGTTTTGCTCGAACAAGGCCGTATTGATTGCTATGGCCGTATCTGAAAAGTAAGAAAAATGTGGTAGACATAGACACCGGAAAGTATACCTCAATGAAACATCTTGAAATGGGTCATATTGCCGGTTCTGGTTCGATACAAACAATGTAAATGATAACAAACGAAAACAAAACAAATGAAAACAACAACAACAAAAAAAAAACCAAAGGGTTAACAATAAACCATCAGGTGGTGCATTTACATAAATCTATAAGGAATTTTGACTTAACGAGTTCCGTAAAATTATATCAAGCCATCTGCACACATTTACTTGAGAATTTCAGAATTGCCCAAAACTTTCCCAAAAGCTTCAAAGAGAAAATGTTGACGGAAAAAGAAATTTTCCTGTTTGAATGATGTTCTGTGATAATTGATTGAATGTAGTTTTACGCTGTTCATGCCATCATTTCAGTCATATTCATGGCGACAGATCACACACACTCATGTATCTGGTGGGTTTCACCAGTCGGATCACGGCTCATATTCACTTGCATAGGAGCTATATTTTAACTCTTTACCAAAGGACAAAAATTTAGACTATTCCAAATTCAAGGCATTTGCAGATGACAAAATAAATGTAGTTCAAAAATTGAAATTTGTTTTGAGAAAGGCAGAAAACATTGTGGGAAAAGAAGAAAATGCTGGTTACCAGCATTTTCTCCTTTTCCCACAATGTTTTCAAAAGCCTTCCTCCTCAGGCCGTTAAAACTCGGGATTGTGTGGTAAAGGGTTAAAACATTGGACAAGGCAAAGAATTAAGAATGGCAGTTGATTGATTGTATGGTGTTTAACGCCGTTTTCAACATTATTCAGTCATATTGCGGCGGCCAGTACACCTATCCATGCCTTCCTGGAGTTTCTTTTACCAGAACTACGCACAATATTCTTTCCAAGCCACTGGCTTCTTTTCTATATAACCATCGACGAAACAATGGTCAGCTGTGAGAGCTGTGAATCCTGTCGCAATAATTGCCATCAATCCTCGGAAAGAAATAGGCCGAGTCGGGGATCGAACCAGCGACCTCCAGTTCTCAAGTTATGTTCACTACCAGTGGAAGTAAGAGAGTTTACTCATTACTCCGAGAGCCTTTTTAAGACTGCCTAATAACTCTTACAAATAAATCAACGAACAAAATATTTGAAGGTAGGGAAAATGCAGTTTTTTTCAGCAGAATAGAAAATGTTGTTGAAATATGAGGAATCGCTTGTCACAAGCCCATCGGCGAATTAAGTAGTTCAACATACCTTCAGTCTGGTAATTTAAAGCAACCATCTGGATACCGAAGGCCCAAAACAAAACTGGGTTGAAATTGGACGAGTCTATTCTCATTCCAGCTGGGTAAGTTCTCATTAATTGCTTTTCGGTATGAGTGACAACGAAGTTAAGGAGAAAGTATATTTGTTATTATAAGTAAATCACATTTACAACCTTCCTATGCATCTTATTAGTTCTGTTTTTTTTTTTTTTTTCTTTTCTTCATAAGCATTTAATGTAATCTGCTAAAACAATATAGAGCAAATGACGATTAAAACATCCTTGTACAAGAATGACATTATAGGAGAAATGATCAACGCTTTTAAATCATTGCATCGTGAAACTAGAATTGTAAAATAACTTATCTAAAAGTATAATAAGATATTTGTTTCATGTTTTTAATTCATTATATCCTTATACAAATAGAAGATGACTTTAGAAACAAATATTCAGTTTGACGATACTCAGCATGAGTTGATGTTGGATAGAAAAATAGTAGAAAAACCTACAATTTCAAACATTCAGGAAATATTTTGATACAGCAAAATAAAAACATTTTACATCGAAAACGGAAAGCACTTGATGTACATAAATATTTCGTTTCAGTGAACCCGTTAACACGTAACCCCAAGTTTTGAGGAAGAAGAAGGCTTAAAAAACATTGTGGGAAAAGGAGAAAATGCTGGTAACCAGCATTTTCTCCTTTTCCCACAATAATTTCTATCCTATCAAAGGCAGAAGTCTCCAAATGCTTTCAGTTAGATCGAGTCCAAAATTTTGTCGTTTGGCATAGAGTTAAGTCAAAGATTTAAAACGATGTAAAGGATATTTGATGACAAGGTTCGGATTTCTCCTACACAGTTGTTTGGCTTTATTCTCGTTTAGGGATGACACCAAGTAACAGGATGGGGTACTGTCTGGTCTCTTTTGGCGGAGGGAAATGTTTGTGTTAATACTGTGATCTCCTCGATCTGAAAGACACAGCTAGATACATAATACTGCTTTTCTTTCATGAAAAAATCAAAGCACCGACAGTGATGACATACAGACTTTTTCATAGCGTGAAAGAATGTGCACAAACAACATAATTTCATACATTGTTGGCCTACATATCAAAACTTTCGATTTATTAATAATGATTTAATTCAACGTGAGGAAAAAAGTTTAATTGACAAGTTAATCCACCAATTTACATTTTAATGGTAGCAAGAGCATGCGTTTCTTTTTCAAGATGCTATCCAATGCGGCCTCTTTTGCCAACTTTCAAGGAAGTTTTGAAAAAAAAAAAAAATAGAAGGGAACAAAAAAGATATTTCAGATCCTTTGGATATTCCCTCTATTCGTTACACGTTATAGTTAATGCAATTTCTCTACATAGCAAGTATTGTAATGGTTTAAAAGTTTTTTCTATAGATTTTGAAGGAAAAATGCTACTAGTGATTTAAAACTGCAGTATTCATAAAAGTTGAATGGAAATAGAGAAGCTTGAAGATATATCCAATTTCTGCTACAGTGTATTTAGTTTATAAAAGACATATACTATGATTTTTGGTACGAAAAACAAAGTAAGAAAAACGTGATATTGTTCTACCACTTGATGAGGGAGGCGTCCCGGCTATACTTCCATGCTGTTTCTTTCCACCGCCTGGTTTGGCATATCTCTGCTTTAGAGACGAATTCGGACTCACGTTGAGACCTGTGGGTAAAAAAGACGTGTGTTCCTTAGCTTACTCATAAAAATATACAGTGTATGTAATGAACAGTTTTTCTCTTGTAATCAGCTGCTGATGCAATTTCCGTATTCACCAGTCAATCTAAATTCAATTTTAATTTTTAGTTCGAAACTTAATCATTCCATTAATTAAGGCATTAAGCTTCAGCTACTTGAATGGCCTGTCACTGATAATCTAAAATAGAACACTAAGAACGGTTGGTGAAAACGGACTGCAGACAGCGTGGTTTTATCTCCCTTGTATTCTGTTTGAACATTCAGTACGTCTCTTTAAAACGTGTGAATTTCTTTGATTACTCACAACTTCTTCAAACACCAGGTATCAAACTCCAGTTAAACAATAAGAACAGAGCAACAGTACCTCTAAACTTCACTGCTTGCAGGTATACAACAAGGTCCGACAACTCTTTTGCAATCTGACTTGCTTTCTTGGCTTTATTTTTAGACTGACTCTTGACCTCTTGCATATCATCATCGAACTGCCAATCAAGTTCCGGCTGACTCTTTGGTCGATGTTTCTCGTTAAACGTGCAAGATCCTCTTCTGTCGCAAAGAAAACGTGCTTTATACGTGTCATACATATGTGCAAATTATACAACAACAAGTATAAGCAAAATCATGATTATTAAACTATGATAGTACAATTTCTTTGCAAAAAGGGAGTTCCGGACAGGAAGGATATTCAAAGACACATTAAGGTGTGCCCAAATATAATGTCATCGGCACTATCAAGGGTCATTTTCTATATAAACAGACACATAACAATTGTGCAATCAAAGATGAATTCATTCCGCAATGAAAATTGTTCAAATCAACTTAAATATTAACAAAGACGGAAAATGAATTTTCCATTCCTTTATCAAAAGTCCAATACGGTTTAACAGGGTGTTAAACAGAACAGATTACTTTTTGATGACTACTACAAATTTTTTTTCTGTCATTAACAACATAAAGTATACACTATCATATCAAATCGTTTCAGTCGGACCTGTTTTAGCAAGCAGAAGGTGAAAAAAGTATGGATACGGTATTTCCGTGCATTCGAGCACCTGTCAACAATTTACGCGGACATATATGTCGGAGGTTTCTTACCATTCCTCTTCGGTTTCTATCCACCCTTTTGATTTCTGTATGTCAAAAGGGGTTTGCTTTGGCATGAAGGGGCCGTTGATGCGTATTATGTTATGCTTACCCATTTGCTACTATGCAGAAACTCAATTATACTTACTGGACAGTATATATCAAAATCAGCCTTCACTGTATGTGCAGGCTCATCTTGATCGTTGATTGTATGGTGTTTAACGCCGTTTTCAACATTATTTCAGTTATATCACGACGGCCAGTGCACCTAAGTAGTATAGGGAACTAGACTAGGGACAAAGGACAAAATGTCCCTAGTCTAGTTACCCTGAGGGAAAATTTGTCCCCAGAGTGCTTCCCCGGGTAAGCTCTCTGGGGACAATTCCGGTCAATTTGAAAAATTTTTGGTCGATTTGGGTAAAAATGGCATTTTTGCTTCCCCCCCTCCGTCCCTAGTCTAGTTACCCTGAGGGAAAATTTGTCCCCAGAGTGCTTCCCCGGGTAAGTGATCTGGGGACTAATCCGGTTATTTGGAAAATTTTCGGGTGACAATTTGAAAGATAGATCTTTCATGGTAGATGGTTAGCCCTGAAAAGGGCTGTTTTGTTTGGAGACTGTGTTTTTTCTCTCTACTGACAGCTTTTCTTCGTTTTTCTTGGGATTTTCGGGATTTTGAAGTCATTGAAATTATCAATGTTTTTCCCGTATCTGCCCTGCCCTGCCAGTGTCGGTATGTTTTTCCCGTATTTGCCCTGGCCTGTCAGTGTCGGTGAAGATCTCTTTTGGTCAACATGTCGCTTGTGGAGATGGCTAACGTCTTCCTCTGATTTTCGTTTTGTTGTTCTTCTCGGTTGATTTTGTTTTGGTTGTTTTTCTTTCTTCACAACAGTTACGATAGAGTCCACTAACTTGTGAAGATTTGTCTTATCGAAGTCAAACTCCACAGGAATCTTTACTGGAACTGCTGAAATGCTCTGTCTTTGATAGCGTAGTGCCTCAATGTTTTTCCATAACCGCTCGGTGTTTGTGTTTAAAGTTTTAATCTCCTCCAAATGTTTGTTGAATGTTTCCAGTTCTTTCAAGATCCGAGTCAACATAGAGTCTTGTTGCGAATTTAACTGTTTCGTCTCTTCGTAAATGTTATCCAATACAGTCGTCGGAATGATGTTTGCTGAATTCATAGCCGATGAGAGAATGTCTCCATTGTTTTCCACTGGTAGGAAAGCATCTAAGTTGAAATCGTTTAAGTCGAATTCCATATTGATTTTTAACTTCCGAAATGTTCGAAAGCTATGAGTCAAAATGATGAATATATGGGAAAAATCGGTGTTTTTATAGCTTGATAGAGGGATTGACCTACTTTGACTTGGAATTAACAGAATTAACGTTAACCAATCGTTAGTTTCGTTACATTTTTTTGGATTTGATACTCTTAGACGTTGTAGATAGATCATATAGTACGTTATGTTCTGTCTACATGCTCTCGCCCATGTTCGCGCTTTTAATTCTAACGCAAAGTAGGTCAATCCCCCTATCATGCTATAAAAGAGACAGCATTTTTTATTCTTTTATTAACTCATTTCACGATGAAGAATTTCTTCCGCAAGTTGTTTTGTTGGAAAAAGATGAGAAGGGAAGAAGTGAAAAGACGAGAGGATGAACAGCGGAGAAGAGCTGAAAAAGAAAGGTTAGAGGAGGAGCGAAAGATAAAGAAGTTTAGGGCGCTTTGCGAGTTCTTCGCCAGGAGAGGCCATGACTGGAGAACCCGCACTCCAATGATTCAGATGGGGAATATTTACCCTAGTCTGAAGGAGTTTGTGCCACCTACAAATAATTGTGCTTGGGTGGCAAAAATGAATAAGCTATATCCTTCATTGAAATGGTAAAGTGTATAGCTTATTTAGCTAAAAACAGCCCTTTTCAGGGCTACCCAATACCAAGAAAGAACTTTTTCAAATTGTCAAAAAACAAACAAAGTCAAGTCCTATATATGCTTTTCATATTTTTATTTTAGAACTTTTTGTACAATATTCATTACAATGAAACTTTGAACTGTAAAAACAAAATGAATGAAAAAACTTTTTTCTTCGGAATGTCATAGAACTTTGAACTGTAAAAAGACAGAATGAATGAAAAACTTTTTTTCACTTAGGCTGTTTTTCTTTTTTTCTTCGGAATGTCAGATTCACATTTACTCTTACGTTTTTTTCCCCTTTCATTGTTTTTTAATACCATATCTGGACACATTTCATTCCCATGTTTTGTCGATTTGCAAAAGAAACAGTTGTTTTTTTTGCTTTGTCGTTTTTTCTTCTTTTCGTTATTTTGACGTTTTTCCTTGCTTTCGCTGTCACTTTCTTCTTTCAATGGTACAGTTTTTTTCTTTTTTGGTGGAAATGACTCGTCGTCACTATCACTTTTTTCTATCAACAGTAAATCTTTTAGTTCTTCCTTCCCGTTTGAACAATCCGACTCTGCAGAAAATTCGTTTTTTGTGCAATCTATGAGATTTTGTTCGTCCAGATTTTTCCGTAAAGTCTCTAATTTATCTGCTATTTTGCAGATCTCTGAATCCTTGATAGCCGTGTTGTCAGTCTGCATGTCTATGGTCTGAGTTTCAACGGATGATGTATCCTGTGGTGAACTTTTTTTCCATGTATTTTCATTGCTGAATGATTTGCAGAATGAATTTACTACCCCAACGTATTTCATATGTTGGAGCTTGACAACTGTTGGTGAAATTTTGATGTCATGGTTGAGTGGATCCACATAGACAAAAACATTTTCTCCAGTCTGCTTTTCTTTTTCTGGACATTGTTTGGCCCAATGCCCTGTTTTGTTGCACGTAAAACAAATATTTGTTCTCACACCATTCATCCCATAGCGTTTGTCGATCGTTGTTTGATCCAAAACTCTGTAGCTGGTCATACGGTAAACATTTTTTTCTGCAGAATGTTGGTGGGATAAAAATGATCCCACGTAGACGCCGTTATGTTTAACTTGATACTTTGACGGAATATTGCTGATCTCATAATCGTGGGTGTATGGATTAACATACAATGCCATCCTCTTTCTAAGTGGTGATGTATTTTGCGGCTTGAACTCGCTCATTTTCTTTTATCGACTGCTCTGTTTGAGGTTGGTTAGAGAAATAATGAGATTTTCACAGTCGACGTCTCTATTTATACACTACTGCAAGGAAAGAGTCTATAAATTGTTAGATTTTTCTTACTTGCTTCATTTTGTCTTCTCAACCAGAGCTGAAACGATGGGTAAAAGAAAAAGAATAGTAGTTTATTCAGACAGTGAAAGTGACGATGAGTCATTTCCACCAAAAAAGAAAAAATCTGTACCGTTGAAAGAAGAAAGTGACAGTGACGACGAGTCATTTCCACCAAAAAAGAAAAAAACTGTACCATTGAAAGAAGAAAGTGACAGTGAAAGCGATGAAAAATCTTTGAAAGAAGAAAACAGCAGCTCTACTTTGGATATGAAAAGTCTGTATGACTTAATAGAAAGAGGAAAAAAGAAGTCGAGAAAATTTAGAACAGAATCACATGTATTGTCAGTGAGTTTTAAGAAATTTGAAGAATTATCACCCCAGAGACTGCTTGGATTATTTGACAATGTTACCCATGAAATCATTCGAAAGTTAGATGCAAACCCGACAGATATGATTAGAATTACCATCGATCATCCTTCATTGGAGATGGGGATTCATATTCCCTTTTTAGCTACAGAACAGTTGCAAGGTGAAACTATATTGAATGAAATTGAACGAGTTTTACAGTCAAATACAGATTTTGTCTTGAACGACGGATCCATGACATTTGACATTACACATACAATACCTCCATGTGGTAGCGGAAAAGTGAAATATAATTCGTCGGAATTGGATTCAAAGGTTTTTGCCAAGAAGAAACAATCGGTTATTCAAATTAACAACCGTGATCAATTATGTTTTGCAAGAGCCGTTGTTGTGGGAATTTGCTACCATGAACGTGAAAACAACGAAGTGTGGAATCGGAGATGGGATCTCATCAAAAGATCAAACAGACCACTTCAAAAGATTGAAGCCGAGAAATTGATGAATGAAGCTGGAGTTTTACCAACACAGTCTGTAGGAATTGATGAATTCAAAAAAATTCAATTGTTTTTGTATGAAAAAGACTATGTCATTAAAGTTCACGACCAGCATTCCAAAACGAGGAAAATATTTGAACATCCAGAAGTGAAAGACAATAGTAAGATCATACATTTATACTTTCATCAAAACCATTATGACTATATCAAGTCCATCACAGGTTTTTTTTGTTGTACAAATTATTGTGAGTTCTGTGATGTGGGTTATAACGCTCGGGAAAATCATGCTTGCTCAAAAATCTGCAAAGGTTGTTATCGTGCTGGAAAATGTCCATCAGAATCCAAAGAGTATGTCTGCTCCAAGTGTCATAGACGATTTTTTAGTGTTTTATGCTTTGAAAATCACAGAAATGTTCAAGGTAAAGAAAAGAAATCCATTTGTGAATTAGTGAAACTCTGTTCAAAATGTGGAGCCCAGTTTTTTGACAGAAAGGGAAATCATATCTGCAATGGAAAGAAAAAGTGTCACCTCTGCAAGAAGATAGTTGACTTTTCTCATCGGTGTTATATTCAACCTTACCAAAGTAAGACGAATCATAACAGCGATGATGAAACGAGTTCTTCTCTAGTCAAAAAACCACAGTTCATTTTCTTTGATTTTGAATGCAAACAAGATACAGGGGTGCACATCCCAAATTATTGTATAGCACATAGAGCATGTGATGCTTGTATCGATAAACCACTTGATTTTCATTGTTCTACATGCAGTGAATTTGAAGAGGGTAGGGAAGTTATTTTTCAAGGAGAAGAAACTTTGAGTCAATTTTGCAAGTGGCTCTTTTCAAAACATCACAAAGGAGTCACAGCTATGGCTCATAATTTAAAAGGGTATGACGGGCAGTTCATTCTTAACTATATTGTCAAAGTTGGGTTAAAACTTCCAAAATTGATCATGAATGGAAACAATATTATGAAGTTAGAATTGAATGGTGTACGTCTGATCGACTCCTTCAATTTCATGAACTTTGGGTTGGCGAAATTTCCAGCCACATTTGGTCTTCAAGAAATGAAAAAAGGTTACTTTCCTCACTGGGCAAATACAGATGATTTTTGGAGTTATATTGGACCATACTTGGATATGTCTTATTACAAACCCGACTCAATGTCTGAAGAGGGTAGGTCGAAATTCATAGTCTGGTATAATGACAAAGTTCAAAAGGGTGAGGAGTTCAATTTTCAAAAAGAGATGGAATCATACTGTAGGTCAGATGTCGATATTCTAAGACGGGGATGTGCTGAATTCAGAAAGCTGTTTATCGAACAGGGCGGTATTTGTCCATTTTTAGAGGCAATTACCATCGCCGATGCCTGTAACAAAGTCTGGCGAAGCAAATATTTACCAAAAGATCAGATAGCCATCATTTCAAGTAAAGATTCGTCCAGACGTCGTTTTTCTATGAAAGCGATACGCTGGATTCAAAGCATAGCTCGGGAAAAAGGTATTCATATTCGCCATGCAAAAAATGGTGGGGAAGTTCAAATCGGAAGATATACTGTAGATGGTTTTCACCGTCAATCAAACACTGTCTATGAATTCCTTGGGGATTTGTATCATGGTTGTCCTGTATGTTATACAGATCGAAAACAGATCAACCCCATCAATGGGAGGCCCATGGGTGAATTGTACGATCATACTTTTAAACGTATAGGAGATATCATAGAAATGGGGTATAATGTAGTGACCATTTGGGAGCACGAATTCGATGCTAAGATGAAGGATAAAGAGTACAAAAAACTTATTGAAAAGTTATATCCACATCTGGATCCCATCGATCCGAGGGAGGGGTTGTCTGGGGGAAGATGTAATGCCATAAAAATTAGCTACGATGTTGATGAAAAAAGCAAGAAGGAAATCAAGTACATTGATATCTGTTCTCTGTACCCTTATGTTTGTAAACATAAATCCTATCCTGTGGGCCAACCAGAAATTTTGACTAGTGAGAATATTGATATGAACAATATTCGTCAGTATGAGGGCTTAATCAAATGCAAAGTTTTACCTCCAACTGATTTGTTTCACCCCGTTCTCCCAGTTCACTGTAACAATAAAATGATGTTTCCACTCTGTATGAAATGTGCAGAAGAAAGTTCAAACATTTGTATCCATGGTGAAGAAGAGAGGGCTTTGGTCGGAACTTGGGTTACCTTTGAATTATTCAAAGCTCTCGACTGTGGATATCGACTAATACAAGTGTATGAAATCTGGCATTTCGACTCTGTTTCGGACCAATTCTTTAAAGGCTATGTGGATAATTTCTTGAAAATTAAGCAAGAAGCCAGTGGTTACCCAAATTGGTGCCAATCAGATTCGGAAAAAGATCAATTCGTTTGTGAATATGAGAAGGCAGAAGGGGTTCGTCTTGATCCAAGTTGTATTCAAAAAAACCCTGGGAGAAGATCGTTTGCTAAGATTATGTTGAACTGTCTTTGGGGGAAATTAGCCCAGCGTGAAAAATTGACTCAGACGGAATACATCAGTGATCCGTCTAAATATTTCGAATTAGTCACCAATCCCAATTTCATTGTAAAGCATGTAGAAATCTTTGACGAGGACTGTCCATTCATCTTGGTTAACTATGAATCAAAATTGGAACATATTGATACCCACGCTACAGCCAACGTGATAGTAGGGTCTTACGTAACAGCTTATGCAAGGTTGGAATTGTACGCCGTTCTTGAAAAGTTAAAAGATAGAGTTCTGTATTTCGATACAGATAGTTGTATGTACATTCATGATCCTGAATTATGGAACCCGCCCATTATTAACAGTAGGTTAGGAAAATGGACTGATGAAGAGCCTGACTGTAAAATTACCCAATTCAGAGGGCTTGGACCTAAAAATTATGCTTACAAAATGAAAACAAAAGATGGAGAAGAGATAAGTAAATGTAAAGTGAAGGGAATTACTTTGGATTACAATACCAAGCAGGTGGTGAATTTCGATACCTATTCAAAATGTGCTTTGGATCGTACGATAGAAATCAAAATTCAGTATGATTGTAAAATTAAAAGACATAGAGATAGAACAGTGACCAGCGAAGCGCAGACAAAAACGTTTCGCTCTATCTATACCAAAAGAGTTATTGTAAACGCTACTGACACTGTACCCTATGGTTATAAAAGTCTGAGAAAATAAATTTCTATAGCGCATTGTTTTGTGGTAAACAGATAAAGTAAGACGTTTTTAAAAACAGTGAAAAATGGCAACTGTGCTACCGTTACCCATTGAGCTACGTGAAAAAGTTTATGGAGAATTTGTTCGACAACACACGCTCGATGAAGGAACACAGTTTAAGCTTAAATTCAGATGTGTGCAATTTTGGATAGATAAATTGCACAAGGGAGTTGCAAAAGGAGAGACATCTTGTAAATTGTATAGCATGCACGACTTTATTACAATGCTGATAACTGAGTCAAACTTCGATACCCCTATCAAAGGGTATTTAACAGCTTGTTTGTGGAAAAGTGACTATTTCACTAAGCAGTTGCAAGCCACAAGTCGATGGCGATTCATTATCATAGGAAGACCAGAAGAAAGTTATCTGAATCTACTGAAAATGAAATCAGTCCTGTTTAACTTTTACTTACGGTATACAAAATCAAGAGATAATGCAGAAGGAGTGGATATCATGGAAGGGTATCTCCTATTTGGTAGAGATGTCACAGAAAAAATCGTACTTTCAACTCTTTCGTCAAAAGCAGTATTCAAAAACGTCTTCGAAATTAGAGGAACGTGTGAATATAGTGGTTTGGACAGTGTATATAGTTTGTTTTTGGGCAATGAACAATTGCACAAAACTGTTGTGGAACATGAAGACAAGTGGAAAAATCGAGGTATCTGTGAATTTGCATTGTAAAAAATGTTTATTGTAAGAATTGTTTTTCATTGTAAAAAAATGTTCAATAAAAAATGTTCACCTCTGTTCAATAAAAATGCTTTTATTTTCATTGATATTGTCATTTTATCAATAGCCTTTAACGAGAAAAGTAAAAAAAATATGGATGTACAATCCATATTGTTTCAACACCCTTGTAATATTTTCATCACAGGACCGAGTGGATGCGGAAAAACAGAGTTCGTTCATAAATTAATTGACTATCGAGAAGACTTGTTCAACATCGTTCCTGAAAGAGTTGTTTGGTGTTACAAAGAATGGCAGCATGCTTACAATCTTATGCAAGAAAAGTTCAATTCACAGTTCAAATTGATAAAATTCGTGGAGGGAATTCCTGACGATGAAAACGAAATTGTCAGTGATGTATCTATTCCACATTTAATTGTCTTTGATGATATGTTGGGTGAAAAAGATGAGGAAAAAATTAAACTTTGGTTTACAAGAAAAGGACACCATCGTAATGCAAGTGTGATTTACATCACGCAAAATATGTTTCAGCAGTCGAAATCGAGTCGAACCATTAGTCTTAATTCCAGATATATGATTTTATTTCGAAATGAACGAGATAAGAATCAGATTAAAACACTAGCTCATCAAATGCAAGCCCCACATTTGTTACCTGCTTATGAAGATGCTACATCGACGGATCATGGTTATTTAGTCATAGATTTTCATTCACAAACAAAAAAAGAATTAAGACTACGAGCAGATATATTTCATCGTTGGCGTACACAAGGAACTGAAAGAGGACCCATTATTTATTCTCCTGCTTAAAAAACTTTATGCAAAATTTTTGCTTAAAAGAGAATAACATTTTGAACATAAATCATTTTTATGATTCACACCCGTGAGTAAACATGGCATTACCAGCCACATCGAGTTCAGTTTTAGCTGCTTTGCGAAATTTAAGCCAACAAACCGATAGACATGAAAGAGAAGCTGTGTTAAAAGCAGGCTTAAAAGAAATTTTAAAATGGTTTACGTTGGCTGCGCAAAACATCATTGAAAATAAAATCAAATTACCAAAACAAACCACAACGTACATGACAAAACATAGAACAGATATTGAACGGTTAGCAGATCCATCCATAGACGAGGAAAGTAAACGTAAAATCATTTTAAAACCTGGAGGGGGAGGATTTCTAGGTGGTGTTATTATCAGAAGCTTACTGAGATGGGATGGAGTAAAAACCATCAGAAAATTTGGAGTTGAAAGACAAACTCGAAAACGTGTTCCACGAAAACGTGCACCGCAAAAGAAAAAATCTCCAAAAAAGAAAAAATCTCCAAGAAAGCGTGCTCCGCCAAAGAAAAAGTCTCCAAAGAAAAAATCTCCAAAGAAAAAATCTCAAAAGAAAAAATCTCCAATTACGATTGATGAAAGATTTGTTACTACCCGAAAACGAACCCCTGTAGCAAGTACCATTTCAGAACATCAACAATATCCAAAATCTAGAGAGGAAATACTTGGTGAAAGAATGCGAAATTACCAAAGAAAGTATTCAAGATTTATATTACCAGGCAAAAAAATAGCGTTTCAAAGAATTCCATCCGTCGCTTGGTCTCCAAATACATTGGCTAAACATAAAAAAGGATTAAGAAAATATAGACGGATGATAGAAGATATGCTACGATTTAACCTCGGTACAGGAAGATATAAACTTGACGAAAAAAAGCAGATGCTTGACCTTGGGAAAGGAAGATCCGTTCCCGTGGATTCGTCCATGGCTAGCGCTGATACATTGGTTGACGCTCTCTATTCACAGTTTTCTTAAAAAAAGTAATTCTGACTGTAAAAGACAGTATGTTAAAAAGTTTTCTTTTGAAAAACGGTATGTTAAAAAACAGTATGTTAAAAACAGTATGTTAAAAATCATCAGGTATAAATGATAGTGACATGGACGTTGTATTATCATTTAATCCGATATCGAGTTAAAGTCAACATGAAAAGAAAAACGCCTCTGATAAAAAAACATGGTTCAATGGTTATGGCCATGATGCAGGCTACACCAAAAATACGTAAAAAACTTGTAAAAGATTCATCACCAGAAGTGATAAGATGTATATCGGAATGTTGTCATAACGTTTTAAAAGGCAATGTACATTTATCATCAGCTCAGAAGAAGAAATTGTATTCAAGCCGACAACATATCAGACGTTTAGCTTCGAAATCGGCTTCTGTAAAAAATAAAAAACAAATATTAAATCAAAAAGGTGGATTTCTTTCATTACTTGCACCTGTATTATTACCATTGTTAGGAAAAGCCGTTATCGGAGGAATAGGAGGGGCACTTAAAGCTTTATAGATAAAAAATCTTATAGATAAAAAATCTTATAGATAAAAAATCTTATAGATAAAAAAAATCTTGAAAAAATCATGTCTGTTAAAAAAATGGTTATCGTGCCTTATCAGGTTTTAGAAAATATGAATCGTTGGAAAGACGAGCAATATCATAAACCTCGTTTACCACCCAATCCGCAAGTTGTGGATGCAGCACATCTTCGACAGGATATGGGTCATATTTTACAAAGCACTGATTTGTCAGAAACAGAAAAGGCTCAAAGGTATGGTGAAACTTTGTTTAAGTTACAAAATTCGGTTCAAAAAGCAAGACCAACTTTGTTCAACTCACTTCCAATGACAAAAAATGATGACAGTATACAGAAATCAGCATCTGTTACCTTGCATGATCAAATTTTGCAAAGCGTACCAAAAACCATGAAAAGAAAAGCTGAGTTACTTTTGAGTATGATAAAAGATAACAATAATTTAACTTGGGACGAACAAGGAGTCGTGTCATACAAAGGTGTACGCATTCATGGTTCCAATATCATCGATCTTATCAATGATACAATTCGTCAGAGAAAAGGTACTGAACCTAGAGGGTGGAAAACTTTTTCAAAGGCATTACACGAAAGCAATATACCGCGAGAAGTTATTGGTAACTCAAATAGATGGAGATGGATGCAAAAAGCTCAAGATAAATCGCTGACTAAATCACTGAGTAAATCAGTGAGTGAAGATGAAGAATCCTACGGTGAATCCGATCACTTATTTCACACGCCAAAAAGCGTACAAAAAAGTGTAAGGAAATCGCTTACAAGAAGTGTTAAAAAATCTGCAAAAAGAATAAAAGAATCATCTCCATACATGAAACCTGAAGAAAGAGAAAGACTGAGGCGATTCTATACTAAAGAGTTGTTAACTCCACCAAAATCTATAAAAAAGTCCCCTAGCCGTAAAACGCTTCAGTCATGGGAATCCTGGTAAAGCCTAAACTTGGTTACAAACTTGGTTACAAACTTGATTACGTGTTAAGAAAATTGTTTTATGATCCCAAAAGTACTGTCGCATTTACTGGAATAAAGCAATTGTATCACGCTGCAAAATCTGTTTTGAAAGGAATAAGATACAAAGATGTTCAAGAGTGGTTACGGGGTGAATCCACCTATACCTTACATAAACCAATTCGTCGTCGTTTCAAAAGACGAAAAACTATTGTAGGTGGTATAGACTATCAATGGCAGGCTGATTTGGCTAACATGCAACATTTAGCAAGACAAAATGATAACAAGAAATATTTACTTTGTATAATTGACGTGTTTTCAAGATTTTCATGGGTTATCCCTATTCCAAATAAGATGGGAAAAACTTTGATTCGAGCATTTCAATCTATTGTTCAGAAATCAAATCGAAAACCTTTATCACTTCAAACAGATAAAGGTTCGGAATTCAAAAACAGACAGTTTCAGCAATACTTGAAAAAGAATCAGATTCATTTCTTTACCACTGAAAATCCAGAGACGAAAGCAAGTATTGTTGAAAGATTTCAACGCACTTTAAAAACGAGAATGTGGAAATACTTTACGTACAAGAAAACAAGACGTTACATTGACGTGTTGAATTCTTTAGTTAAGAATTACAATCATACTTTTCACAGAAGTATCAAAACATCTCCTGCAATGGTAACAAAATCAAATGAGGCAGAGATTTCGAAAAATCTGTATCCACGTTTATCGACAATTGCAATGACGAAAAAACCAAAATTCAAAATTGGAGATCGTGTTCGTATCAATAAAACGAAACGTACATTTGATAAAGGTTATTTACCAAATTGGACTCAAGAAATATTTGAAATCACTCATGTTAACAAGACATTTTCACCTATCACCTATAAAATAAAAGATTTAGAGGGTGAACAAATTTTGGGGACCTATTATGAATACGAACTTCAATTGATAAAAGATGATGAAATTTATGAAATTGATTCAGTTCTTGATAGACGTACAAGACGTGAGGGTAAAAAAATAATCAAAGAAATAAAAGTCAATTGGAAAGGTTATCCAAAAAAATTTCAAAGTTGGATACCAGAATCGCATTTGGTATCTTGATCGGAAAAAATAAAAAGACAATACAATTATGATAAATTCGCAGTCAAACATTGAGACTGGGACAGAAAGTGTCGATAGTGTTAGTACTAAAAATTACAACTGCTGTGGAAATCGTGTTCCAAAGAATCAGTTTACGTATATTTCACAGATATTAGTCATTTACGCAATTATTGCAACCTCGATAGTACATTTAAGTATTCAAAGTCAAGATCGTGAATTGTGGTTGATACTGTTAAGCAGTTCACTCGGGTATATTCTTCCATCTCCAGGGCTAAAATTCACAAAGTCTGGGCAGAAAACAACTAGTGGGGTTGATTTCGTTGACAGTAAAAAATAAAAATGAATTCGTTTTATCTTACTCTACCTAGCGATAGTTCCATAGAACTTTATCCAAACACACAGTGCTGTTTTAAAGTTCATCTACCAAAAACAATTCATATTGACAGGGAAAATTGGGAAGTTGCATTAGTTCATCTTATTACCCCCTCTCAGTTTTTAAACATAACTGAAGAAGAAGCAAAGTTCGAAATTATAACTGCAGATGTTAATTTATACAATGCAGCAGCAGCGGCAGATAGAAGAAGAGATAATATGAAGATAATTCCAATAAAACGAGACGCAAAAGGTGAAGCAGTAAAATGGTCAATTGGATTTAATTTTCCACCGGGTAGTTACACTTCACCAAAACATGTTATAGAGGTAATGGAAGAATTGGTTCAAAATAACCTAAGTGAAATCTTTCAGAAGCATTCAATCGGGGTGTCTATCAGCTATTCAACCTCAAGCAAACGCCCGAAATTGGCATTCACAAATATAACAAGAACCGGAATCAAATTTCATCCACAGCTGTTTTTAAAACTGGGAGGATCACCAGAATTCAAAAATGAGATAATTCATTCGAATAGAAATATTTTAGATGTATTTAAATACAGTCCTAACATTGATGCTGGGTACAACCATCTGTTTGTTTATTCAGATATTGCTGAATACACTATAGTGGGTGATACATTGGCTCCCATACTTCGTGTTCTTCCGTTCAAACCAAGCATATCAAGTGAAAATAATTATGAAACCCAACATATCAACCATGAAATTACATTACCGCATTACGTCCCCGTTTCGAAATCTGATTTCGATACTATTCACATTCAAATAACAGGGGATTCTGGTATACCGTTTCATTTTATTATTGGTAAGACAATCGTCAAGTTACATTTCAGACAGAAAAATAAAAATATTTGACAAATAAATATTTAAATATCTAAATAAATATTTGACCAAAAAAATGCTACCAGTTTATCGCGGCGAAAAACATCAGTATGGGTACGGACTAGGTTCTCTATTTAGATCAGCAATTAAAACAGTGACTCCATTGCTTAAACCGTTGGTCAAATCTGGGTTGAATGCTGTAAAAAAAGAAGGAATCAGACAAGGATTAGGGGCGGTAGGAGATATCCTTTTACGTGGTGAAAACCCTAAAAAAGTTGTAATTTCAAGGGGAAAACAAGCTATTCATGATCTAGCACAACAGTTAATACCGGGGATAAATAAAAGAAAATCACAAAAGTCACGTCATTCATCTTTTCGATCTCGCAAGGGCAAGATCATTAATAAAAGACAAAGAAATCATTACAGTAGATCAAGGACTCTCGATATATTTGATTGATATATTATATATTATATATATTATATATTATATAAAAATGATGCAAAACGGATCTTGTGAATGCAGTAAATCAGAACTCAATGTTCTTTCTGTACCACCTACAATGACAACGATGCAAGAAAGTCAATGGGTTGAACATTTTCCAATAGCATCTTTGACAAGCAATTCACCGATAGAATTCATCATACCACCTCAAACCGAACATTGGACAGATTTGTCACAATCGTATTTGTATATCAAATTCAAAATCGTTAAAGCTGACGGTACTAATTTAGAAGTCGGTTCAAATGTGGCACCTGTAAACAATTTCCTGCATAGTATGTTTAGCAGCGTCGATTTGTATCTAAATAATAAACTAATCAGCAGTAATTCAGATACCTATCCGTACAGAGCATATATCGAAAATCTTTTGTCCTATAATGCTGACAGCAAAACTACGCATTTGAAAGCTGGTGCACTTTGGATTGAAGACACCAGTGGCCAATTTGAAACACTCAACCATGATGCGGGAAATACCGGCCTAGTAAACAGAATCGGTGTAATCGGTCTAAGCAGAACTGCAGAGCTTTTCGGACGATTGCATCTTGATCTATTTCAGCAAGAAAAATATTTACCTAATGGAGTTGAAATCAGACTTAGATTAAACAGAGCCTCACCAAACTTTTGCCTTACAGGAGGTACTGCTGCACCAGATGCAAAAATTGTAATGGAAACAGTCAGTCTTCATGTACGAAATATTGAATTGTTGCCTGTTGTTGCAAATGATCTAAATCATCTCATAGCTCAGCAAAACATGAAAATCCCTATCCGTAGGGTAGAAGTAAAGACGTTTACTATCGGTAATGGACTTCAGTCTAAAATTGAAGATCATTTGTTTCAAGGACAGCTTCCAAAACGTGTTTTCATTGCAATGGTAACAAATGCTGCTTATAATGGGGCTTATGCTAACAATCCATTTTTCTTTCAACACTTTAATCTGTCAAAAATAGATGTATCATGTAATGGACATAGTATTCATAACAGACCCTTTGAGCCTGACTTTGAAAATGGGTTGTATTTGAAATCATATTTGTCTATGTATCAGGCTGTCTCAGCCTTAGGACTCAATAAATCATTTGATATTGCTAAAGAAGACTATATCGGCGGATACTGTTTGTGGGGGTACGATTTGACAGCTGATCAAGGCAGTGAAGAAGGACAACTTCATCCTATAAAAACTGGAAGTCTTCGCATTGAGCTTCAATTCGCACAAGCCTTGGCAACAGTGATCAACGTTATTGTCTTTGCTGAATTTGACAATCAGATTGAAATCAACAGTTTGAGAGAAATCATCACAGATTATTAATCTTGAAAAATCAACAGAAACTCTCTGATCGAAAAAAGATAGCTTTCACAAAAACAGTCCTTATCAGGACTAATCAACTATTGAAAGATAGATCGAAAACAGTCCTTATCAGGACTAATTAACTTTTGAACGATATATCAGAAAAAACAGTCCTTTTCAGGACTATCTACAGGACTAAAGAACTAAAAAACAATGTCGGGAGTTAGATTTGCTATTTCACTGAGAAAAGAAGCAGAAAAAGTGAAATATTCCACCTCAGAGTGTCTTTCTACTCGGAAAAATGACATTCACAACAGCTTTGAAAAACATATGATTAAAGAACTACAAAATCTAATAGTCAGTGAAGTTCGCAACGAGTGTTACGGATGTCAAGTGGATCATCCCAGTCAAATACAGCATGAACTATGTTTATTCAAGGATAGACAAGAACATACAGATATGTTCATAGAACAAGCCATGAAGGAATTAAATCCATACAGAATCATGAAAAAATGGTATCCTGAGCTCGTAGAAATGAAACTCAATGAAACTGACTATGCGGAAGCCTACAGATTTTGGCGAAATATAAAACAAAACATTCTATCTGATATCACGGAGTCGTTCTTAAAATATTGGTGTGACAAAGTAAAACAAGCCTGGAAAAGTGATTAGAAAAATGTATACTTCTGAAATTCAATACATATTGGATCATGGAACATGGATAAAAAATCTACAGGCAAAAGTCTGTGCAAAAGATCAGTTGCCTCGACAAAAACCCATTCATGTGAAAGCCTACATTGTGAACACAGAGAAATCAACCGGTTCAGGAGAACACTGGGTGGCCGTGATATTTGATAATAATGGCAATGTACTATACTTTGATCCCTACGGCCTACCACCACTTGAGCCGGAAATTATTAACTTTTTAGACAATCATTCTTATTCGTGGAGATACAATCGACAAACCCTTCAGAGCCTACAGGGTAAAGTTTGCGGAATTTACTGTATCTTCGCATTGGATGCTGTTGCCAGAGGATATAATATACAGAAATATCTTCAACAGAAATTTCTCTCAACGGAACACCATCGCAACGATCGAAATGTATCATCGTGGTTTAATCAACACTATGGAAATCTATACAAGAAAATTTCAGAGACTTCTCCCCACAAACAGTGAAAAAACATTTTCAAAAATGATTTTTTATTGTTAACAGTTCATTGATATTATGTTCATTTTTTTGTCTTTTTAAGTTTTATTGTAAATATGTTCATTGTTTCAGTTCATTGTTTCAGTTCATTGTTTCAGTTCTGTTCAATAAAAAAGTTCAAAAAAAGCAGTCGAGTTTTTCATTCTTTTTTCCCAAAAAGACTCCAATCTGCTTACATTTTTCCCCATGCTACGAGTCATAACTTTTTTACTATATTAGCATGAAAACGTAGTTTGGGAAAAAATGTATATGCTTTCCGCCAGGTCCGCGCTCTTATTTTTCAATCCTCCTGCTATCGTATAAAGAAAGGCTGATATTTCCCAATACATTCATCATTCGACTCTCAGCTCTCGACCAGTTCGGAAGCTAAAAATCAATATGGAGCAGAACAATATGGAGGAAATCAACCATCAACTGCGTGAGGCTCTCAAAGACTATCTAGATGTCGGGCAGCAGATATTGCTACTAAACACTCAATCCGTACAACTACACCGTATATCACAACCGTTCAAAGATCTCGGTGAAAGAATAGTTCAACTATTCTTAAAGACAACACCTGATATTATTTTAGTTGATGTTAAATTTGGGAGAAAGATAACTTTCAATAACGGAGTAATGACGATCACAAAAAGAGTTGGAGTATGCCCCATCTGTCAGGCGAATTTCGGTTGCTGTCATTAGAAGTTGAAAAAATCACAACCACTAAAAAACAAAACAGTCCTTTTCAGGGCTAACCATGTACCAAGAAAAGAACTTTTTCGAATTTGTCAATTCTTTCTCTCAGAAGAATTAAAACTCGGAAAAAGTCATAGTCAGAAAAACACAAGATAGTCAAACTCTATTTTTCTATCCCGAACAAGAAATTGTAACAAAGCTATGTATTGGTCAACGTTAATTCGGAGTTAAAAACATGAGGCAAGTAGGTCAATCCATGCTGTGAACTATATAAGCGCGATGTTTTTTTCTCACAAAAACATAAATACTTCAGTATGGTTCAGATTCTTCTCTGTCCTCACTGTGCGAGCAGATGCCAGATAGAGTGTGGAAAATGCTTTACACTCCTGGACTATCTTGGCCAGAAGCATAATTGTCCAGATCCAGACGAAGGATTTTTTGATGATGATGAGGGATCTACAGTTTGCTGTGAATTCTGCGGATGTGAAATCGCCCCAGTAATTCAACCAGAAGAATTGTAGGTCTTGACAGTTCATTAAATCTTTCTAAAAAGTCCTTTTCAGGGCTAACCATTTACCATGAAAAGATCTTTCTTTCAAAATTGTCAACTAAAACTCAAAACACTAAAGAAAAATGTAACAAAATATGCATTGGCCAACATTTTACCAAATGTAAACACTAAGAAACTCCCATACACTACTCAACTATCGTAGAGATAAGGCGATATTCACAATGTTTGGATTGACAATTATCCTCGCATTCCTATACTGGTTAGAAGAAAGAAAACGTATCAGATGTATCAAACATGAAGTGGACCGTCTGATACAGATCCCATATCCAGCGGGAAATATGGATAGAGAAAAGAGAGGTTAAAAAGTGTATTTTACACAAAAAACAGCCCTTTTCAGGGCTAACCAATACCAAGAAAGAACTTTTTCAAATTGTCAAACAAACAAAGTCAAGCCATAGTCAGAAAAAAACACAATATAATCAAACTCAAGTTTTTTCTGTCCCGAACAAGAAATTGTAACAAAGCTATGGATTGGTCAACGTTAATTCGGAGTCAAAAAAACATGAAACGCTGAAGCGGGAAAATATAGGAGAAAATGACGTCATGAGACAAGTCAATCCTCCTGAAAAGCTATAAAAGCCGACTCTATTTTATCATTTTCATTTCACGATGGAAGATCTTAGGAGAAACGTGAGAAATCTGATGAGGGTGGCTGAGACCCTCCATCTGAAATTAGAAAAGATAGATAGACAGCTGGATGAGATGACAAGAGAGAAGAAGAAGGAGTTCGTCATTCCAACAACAGAATGTTGGGATGATGATGATGAGCCGCCGTTCTCATTAAAGTTCAACTTGGACGAAAGGCAGATAAGAAGGCTCAGAAGACGAGCGGCAAACAGCTGTCCGGCCTGTGGGAAAGTTGGAGGTTGTGCATAAAAAACACAATCTCCAAACAAAACAGCCCTTTTCAGGGCTAACCATCTACCATGAAAGATCTATCTTTCAAATTGTCACCCGAAAATTTTCCAAATAACCGGATTAGTCCCCAGATCACTTACCCGGGGAAGCACTCTGGGGACAAATTTTCCCTCAGGGTAACTAGACTAGGGACGGAGGGGGGGAAGCAAAAATGCCATTTTTACCCAAATCGACCAAAAATTTTTCAAATTGACCGGAATTGTCCCCAGAGAGCTTACCCGGGGAAGCACTCTGGGGACAAATTTTCCCTCAGGGTAACTAGACTAGGGACATTTTGTCCTTTGTCCCTAGTCTAGTTCCCTATACTACTCACCTATCCATGCTTTCCTGGAGTTTTCTTTTTTTAACCAGTACTCCGCACAATATTCTTTCCAAGCCACTGGCTGCCTTCCCACATAACCATCGTCGAAACAATGGTCAGCGGTGAGAGTTATCTTGATCGACAGTGACCGATAGGATAAGATTTTTTTCTCACAAAAAAAAAAAGAATTCTAAAATTACTATATGAGGGTTTTTGGTTTTTGTTCGAAATATACCTTTGATCAATTCTGCAGTTTAAAGTTTAGGCGTCCATACCTCATTAAGTCTCCGCAGGAACCTGATGGATGCATTGAACCATCCTTGTCTTCATTATCCGGGGAAGTTCTGCTCTCCTGACTATCTACCGACCTTCGGGAATCTTTTACTGTGAAATATAACCATTCAACACTGAACCCAAAACACTCATAGTTTGTTTCAATGTCAGCCTTTCATTGCCAGTTAAGTGACATGAATATACTAAACGGCTTTAAAGTAATTCTTTTTCTAAAATTTTAGTCAATAAAACGGACACAGTTAATTCAAAGATTTTCTTTGCTCAAAATATGTCACTGTTTATCGCTCAGTATAGATAGAAACACAGACTACACTTCTTAACTTTAAAATTCTAGATAAAAGATGAGGACATTTTCAGTCGGTATTAAAACCCCGAGACTGATACTGCACAGCTTTTGTTTGTTTGTATTGGAGTTAAAAGCCGTTTTACCAGCTTAGGTCATATCAAGATGGCCAATGCATCTATGCATGTGTTTCCTCGCTTTCTCAGACCACTCCTGACACAAGTTTCTTTCAAAGGCAAAGACTACTTTCTCACATGCACGAGAGGTCAGAGCCGAAAAATAGCAGGTAAGAAAGTTTGCGCAACCAGGTATCGAACTCGCAACCACCAGGTCAACAGTCACTTTTAACAATGAAATCTCATACAATAGCGAACAGTTTTGACTCAGATTCCAACTCTAGCTTCGGTGCAGTTTCACCGTCATCTACAACATCTGCAAAATTATTTAGAGATGATTGCAGCATGCTGCAGGTAGTTTTGATGTGTTTATTTTCCTTCCAGACAGTAAATGGTAACTAGCAAGAATTGGTTATACATAATTATTTAAACATAAATGAGCCATGCTCTGTGGAAAGGGGGCTTAATGCATTTGCAAAAAGTATCGATCCAGGTTAGCCTGCGCTCTCCGCGCAGGCTGACCTAGACCGAAACTTTTTGCTTTTGACCAATTTTCTGCATGTCAAAGGACCAGTGTACCTCATGATTAAGTAGGTTGTTATTCAAAACGGATTTAGGTATGTATAAAACTGTGATGACTCGCTTGGTATCATGGATCACGGAGATGCATTAAGCCCACTTTTGCTAGAGTGTGACTCAAATTTTGCGGTTTTTTTTACTAACCGTCTGTGACGTCATCTTCCTCATCGTCGTCATCATCCTCATCATCAAAATCATGAGACGTCCCGCTCTCCGTCATCACAATACTGTAATTTCTGCTGAAAGCTGAGGCCTGAAAGTAAACGTAGTATGCGATTATATATGTTGTCATCCCGCTAATGATTCATTTACAATTCACAGGGGAGGTGGGGGGTGGGGGGGGGGGGGTTGGTGCTCTATGGTATGACTCAATCATGTAATAATAAAGTCAATAGAAAAATCAAAGCGTTGAAAGCACTGGTGTGGCATCTGTCAAGGGAACCATAATTTGAAGATCAAACAATAGAAATACATGCAGTTTCCAAATATTCGCTTGAAAGACAACTTACTTTACAGTCATGCAGAATCCAATAGAGCTGCCTGCAATTATGTGGGGCGAACAAACCCGGGCGAACAAGCCCAGGGACGAACTGGTTTTGGGACGAACAAGAACGGAACAGTTACGGGACAAAGATTGTGTGTATCATTGCGCCAAGAGAAGGTCATAGCGGGCAACGCTATTTTCAACAAAAAAAGAAAAGTTTTTTCCACGATTAGTGGCCTAATCCAATTTATTCTAATACGCCATGTTTAATTTCATATCTGAGTGCAATCGAAACACTTATTTGTCAGAGAAAAAAAATGAGTTTAATTGGGTTTACTTCCTTCGATTTTGCACAAACTACGATACATGATTTTCAAACTGCCATATTGAACTCATAGTGTCATTGTTTTCGTCAAATGCCACAAAAAAGGTGAAAATATTCAATGGATGATGAATGCAGATTAGTAACCCGTACTTTATTACGCAAAAGCGTTTCGTCCAACTGCTAACATGTGAACTGAATTATGTTTACGTACCCGTTTGGCAGTTGCGTGTTGGTCGGCTTCTTCCCAAATCTTCTTGTTCTTGATGAGTATTTTATATTTGAGTTGGTTGGGAGATGGCAGCACAGGGTCGTCCGTAAAGTCCGTGTCAAATAAAAACTGGGTCACCAACTTCTCTCCGAAAATACTCTGTAAAATGGGGAGAATATAGAGAGAAGATGTTCAAATGAAAAAAGAGAGAGGATTTTCAAATGAAAAACGTTACTGATCAGTAAATTAATAGTCTTCACAAATCTCGGTAATTCAGATCTGAGAGAAAACAGGTAAGTGCATCGAAAACCTAATGGCTCTATTTTGCCAAAAGCAATTCAATTTTTGATTCCAAGACTAGTTTTGTGATTGGCTTGTACAGCTCGGCTTATTCAAACAGATTGTTAGTCTTGAAATTTTAAGCTCGAACAATACTAGTATTTAGATTTTGTGTGTAATTACAAAACGAAACTAAGTGGGCTGTCTTCAAAAAGATTATAAGATATTGAAAGATCGGTCAAAGCATAAAATCTAATACAAGTATTAATCCTGATGGAATTCATTTAAGGAATGAAGAGAATTTTTTTTTTTGTCATGGAGGTATGAAAAAAAACACCTAATCACACTGTATGAAACCGCTTCGCGGTTTCATACAGTGTGATTAGGTGTTTTTTTTCATACCTCCATGAAAAAAAAAAAATTCTCTTCATTCTTTATAATTTAATATTACAGACAACATACACCCACGGAAATAATTCAGACTGCATTCAATTTCGTTATTTTTAAATATAACGTTGGAGTTTCTAAAGCCCCTTCCACTCATATTTGTATACATGTTTGTTTACATTAGTTTGACAGCTAAAGTAGTTCCGGCACAATGTGATTTTTTTTTTTTCATGGAGCTATGAAAATCTTTTTCAGCCAATCAGAACTCGCCAATATTCATGAAAACAATTGATATTAAATTATTCATGATTAAGGACGAACTTTGGAAGGCAAAGAACTTCATAAAATCATGAAATTTACTTACATATGAGCCATGCTCTGTAAAAAGGTAAGAGTCAATTCTTCTGCAAAAAAGTATAGACCCATGTCAGGCTGTGCAGTCCGGACAGGTTGACATGGGTCGGAACTTTTTGCTATTTGTAAATTTTCAGCACGTCCACGGACCATACTACCTCATGGTTCAAAAACGCGTTAGGCAGAGAAAATGGATTCGATGGATCTACAATTATGTGACGACTTGCTTGGTACAATGCATTGAAGAGATGCATTAAACCCCTTTTGCCAGAGCACTGCTCATATAGATGTATTTACAAAACAGTCAATTTTCCTTACCAATCTTTTCTGCATTTAATGTCACCGGAACATTCAAACAATACCTATAGATGAAATAGGTAAATTGTAATTAAGACCGTCCAAATTAGTGATTATCTATTCAAGCTATGTTCTGGATTTCACTTGGGCTTCCGTCATGGAGGCAGTTCCAAAAAGTTACCTAATCAGGCTTGGTTGAAATAAGGGACTTAACCCTTAAACTGCGAAATAAATCAGACGAAAATTTCCACTCAATAGGAAAAACCCAAATATTGAGATTTCACAGTTGATTTCAACAAATAGAAAATACCGCATCGGACAGTTTAGATCAAAGATCAGACTGCACGTTTTGTGCAGTCTGATCTTGATCTACACTGTCCCCAAAAGCTTCCCTAGTCGCGCTTAGCAGCCTAAGGGTTAAGATATCAGAATACCAGATACTTATTTGGATCACTACCCCTAGCTTGCTTCTTAATAGGTCTAAACTAAAGCATCAAGATTGATCACATTCCCATACCGTAAATATCTGCGCCATCTTCTGTTGTTGAGCAATGGAACAGTGGTTCTCCAAGGAGAGGATCACAGGATATGGTGACGTCACAAACGCACTGTCATTGATGGCCTCTACAACCGCCTGCGTTCAGAAATTAAAATAAAAAGAAAACTCAAACACAATAATGTCTCGACATATTATCTGAATGGTATTTGTATGAACGGATATGGAAATGGTGCAGCGGCAACTCTGCCTGCTAATAAAATCAAAGTAAACTGCTGTTGCACTTTTATTGAACATGCTGTGATCATACGGTAAATCAGATCGCCGTAATGTCATCAATAGATAAATTACTAAGACTATCATACCTTATATGTGATCTTTGTAAAACGAGTATGTCCATGATTAATGGTGCCTAAACGTCAATTACATAAAGGACGTATCACTACATGCAGTTAGAGCACAACGAGAATAATGTTTTAGACGACATGGCCGTAAATGAGACCGGCGCGTTTTATTGCGTGCCCGCGGTAGATAAAGCTGAGGCGACAATACCTCAAATCCCGACCGGAAGCAGTATGCCCGTCCTAGATAATGCTTTAGGCGAGCATACCTTACACGAGATATGTGTATGTCCATACTTAAGTGTGTCTAAGGCGAATTTCACTTAAATGAGGTCTTTATGGTTACAGTATGTTGATAAACGATGATATATAAAGCGCCCGTTATTGTGCCTTAAATCTTTACCACACAATCCCCAGTTTTAACGACCCTGTGATAGAGGCCATATGAAAACATTGCGGGAAAAGGAGAAAATGCTGGTAACCAGCATTTTCTCCTTTTCCCACAATGTTTTCTACCTTATCAAAGACAGAAATCATTATTTGAGCTACATTTTATGTGTTGTCTGCAAATGCTTTCAATTTGGTCAAGTCTAAAATTTTGTCGTTTGGTAAAGATTTAAATCTTTGTGGTAAGAATTGTCTATACCAAAGATAGATCATGCTTAACCCTTTACCAGACAACAAAATTTTAGCCTTGTCCAAATTGAAAGCATTTGCAGACGACAATTTCAATGTGGCTCAAATAGTGCATTTTTCCTTTGATAGGACAGAAAACATTGTGGGAAAAGGAGAAAATGCTGGTTACCAGCATTTTCTCCTTTTCCCAAAATGTTTTCAAAGGGCTTCTTTCCCAGGGGCGTTAAAAGGCGGCATTGTGCGGTAAAGGGTTAAAACTACAATGGAGTGGATGAACTTTTTAAAATGAAATACTATCCGTGAACGATAAAACCTTAGGCGATGAGACCTTAAAAGACAACTGTGAAGTAAGCCTATGTCTGTGATTAATTTGGCGACTTTACCTTAACCTATATTCTATGGTTAGAATATGTCCATGCTATGCAAATCTTTAAATTGCCTGATATATTCTAAAGTTGGGTTATGTCCATGTTACATGTAGAAAATGCTTTAGGCTCCCTTCCATTCTTTTGATGATACTTCTGAAGCTGGAATATGTCCGTAATACCTCAGGCAACCAAATCTTGAATTAGATTTCGAAGGAATGTTAGGTCTACGAGTTAACTTGCTACCAATACCTTAAAGGACATATCGATGTTTATGGTCATGATACATGTAGATGACGCTTCATGTGACCATCCTCCTCATGAGACCAATACTAAGATATGTCTGTTATAAAAAAGTATTTTAGGCGACCATACCTTAAATGAGATCTTTGTAGTGAGAGTATGTCCATGATAGATCAGAGGAAGCCCGTCATCGCCGTCCCAACAGTCTAGTTCTACACACCGACATCCAGTCAGTAGTATCTGTAAGTATGACAACATATTTAGACTGATGCATCATTATGTGGTTAATCAAAGCGTTGAAAGCACTGGTTTGCTCATTAGTCAAGGGAGCCATTGTGTGGAATTAATCATTTGAAAAATAAACAATGATGTGGGACGAATAAGCCTGGACGAACAAGCCGAAGGGCGTACAAGCCCAGTAACGAACTGGTTTTGGGACGAACATGGTCAGGAGACAAAGGCTGTGTGGATCATTGCGCAAATAGAAGGCGAGTATAAATATTTTCAATAAAAAATGAAGTATTTCTATGATCGATGCCCTAACCCAGTTTATTTTAATACCCCGTTGTTAATTATATATCTGAGTGCTATCGAAACTCTTATTTGTTCTAGAAAATTTCAGTTTAATTGGGTTTACTTCCTTCGGTTTTGCACAAACTACACACATGATTTTCAAAATACTGTATTGAACTCATAGCGGTATTGTCTTCCACAAATGCCACAAAAACCGCATTTTTATCCTTTATTCAACCTTTTTGTAGTATCCTATTTATTTCTTCAGGATCGTCAAATGCGACAGTTTTCGTAAGAACCACACAATATCATGACTGTCACATACCATCATATCTCGAGGCACCGGTAGATTACAAGTCGAAGTTAAAGACCCACTACCTGCCAACTTCAAACAATTCGGTGGTCAAATTACTGATAAATTAAATTCAAACCATTTAAGAGTAAGAATATTTTTATGAGTCTGATAGTGTGTTACGGTGGAATCTGTCAAAGTTCCGGTCGCTAGGAGAAAAATGTATTGTAAAACTAGGGCAAAAGTTACCAACTATTGTTCTAGTTTTACAATACATTTATCTGCCATCGACTGGAACTTTGACTAACGAACTATAACACATTTTCAGACTGATAACGATACCCGTACTTTAAATTGGTATGAATTTACCCCTAAGCTGTTAGGCGCGACTCACTGACCTTTAGCGGACAGTGTAGATCAAGATCAGACTGCACAGAACGTGCAGTCTGATCGTGGATCAACACTGTCCGATAAGGAGATATCTTTCCCCTAAAAATGCCTTTGAAACAGCAAAATTTGGGTTTGTACTATTGGCTTGAAAATTTCATTCTAATTTTTTGGCAGGATGAGGGTTAACTTTGTCCGCATTTTGACTTCCGAACTGTTTACGCTTGGCCGCTAGAATACCATGTAAATGAGAATCCCAAATTTGGATTCACTTACTTGGCTATAAAGTTCTACGGATGAGTCCCCTTTCAGTTGATGAGACGTTAGGTATGTGTTATGACTGGATGCGACGTAATAATGGGCAAGTGGATGATCCATGTCCTGGAAATAGATTAATTGACTAATCAAAAAGATTATTCACTAACAGTCGCATGACAGTCTTTCTTGCATACTAATTGGACAATAATAAACAAAAGGCACAATACAAACATGGTCAGTGGTGACAATATAAAACCTAGATAAAGAGTATATATATTTGAGCCATGCTCTGTGAAAAAGGGAGCCTAATGCATCTGCGAAAAGTATCGACCCAGGTCAGCCTGCGCAGTCCGCGCAGGCTGACCTGGGCCGAAACTTTTCGCTATATGTCAATTTTCTGTATGCCAAAGGACCACTCTACCTCATGATATACAGTCGGTTGTTAGACATAATGAATTTTAAGGATCCCTAACTATGTGATATCTTGCTTGGTATGATGCACCACGGACATGCAATAAGCCCCCTTATGCCAGAGCACGGCTCATTTTATTTTTCTTATGTCATTCCGATTGCGTGCTAGTTATTTTGAAGTACAAGGGCTCGTTTCCAAATCCAAGAATTCATTATGAAACTGAGCAGCGTTCTGGGGAAAAAAGGGATTTCGTGCATCTTCGTGATAGATTATACCAAGCAAGTCATCACATAATTAAGGCCAGTTTACACGACTTGCTTTTTACAAGTCTGTTGCAACACATCTGCTAGATCACATCGTGTAAACCCTCTTTTAACCCTTAGGCTGCTTGTCGCGACCCACCGACCTTTTGCGGACAGCATAGATCAAGATCAGACTGCACAAAACGTGCAGTCTGATCTTTGATCTACAATGTTCGATAAGGAGATATCTTTCCTCCAAAAATACCTTTGAAACAAGACAGTTTTGGGCTTCTACTATCTACTATAAAGTTTCATTTCTTTTATTCAGCAGGATAAGGGTTAATGGGAGATTTGCTAGCAAAATTGTAAAGCAGAGCAAATAGGACATGTTCTATTTTCCCTGTTTTTTTTTTTCAGAAAGAAAGGACCAATCAGTGCTCAGTGTGGTAAATTCCAGCCCTTTATCTTGATATCAATTATACCTTTAGTACCATCCAAATGATTACTTGTGTTTTCTTTAGGCTAAACAGACCCCCTATCTTGTGGAAAGTCATATACAATTACACAACTGACAGGTGGTGATTTATCCCATTGAAGCGGTAAAAGAGATAATAGAAAGCAGATCTTCTGGACATACCGTGTAAACGTAAAATACAGATATGCTTGAAATTAGACCTACCTTTATCATTCTGTTACAATATACCGTGTAAACTAGCCTTTAGATATCCTAAAATCCATTTTCCCTGACAACCGGCTGAATCATGAGCTAGAATAGTCCTTGGATGTGCAAAAAAATAAAATACGAATAGCCACTAGTTTCAACTCGAGTTTGCCTGCTCAAGCTAGAAATTGGTCGATATTTTTTTTTAACAGATGCATCAAGCCTCCTTTTCACCGAGCGTGATTCCAATGTTGATTAAATGAAATGAGTCATGCTATGGTAAAAGGGGGTCTTAATGCATCTCCGTGATCCATGATACCAATCATGCCATCCCGTGATTATGGATCCACAATAGCCACTTTATTTTAACAACCGACTTAATCATGAGGTAGACTGGTCCTTTGACATACAGAAAATTGACCGACAACGAAAATTTCGGCCCAGGTCAGCCTGCGCGGACTGCGCAGGCTGACCTGGGCCGGCACTTTTCGCAGATGCATTAAGCCCCCTTTTCACAGAGCATGGCTCAAATACATTTCCTTTGGAAAACTTGTTTCAGCACGTTGCCATAGAATATTTCTGTATTTGGTAAATGAGGTTGGCTAATCTAGATCTGCTGAAGAGCACAAGTGAAACGACTTACTTCGTCATGATGTTTCGTCTTTTCAAACAGATAGGCATAATTCTCTTTATCCATGAGGTATTTAGCAAACCCTTCAAACGAGAGATGATCATTATCACGCAGGATCGGGTCCGGCTCGTGTCTCTGTGAAAAAATATTCCAGGAAATAATATCGTCGCCAACATCGCTTTGCAGTACGGTAGGATTCCTTTCCTATTTTTTTTTTGTAAACCATGTTTTTGGTACAAAACCACAGAGTTAAACTGTTGACGTGTGTTACAAGCATTGCTTTTGCTCTTTTTTTTTGCCTTGAAGCTCAAATAATACAATTAAAGTATCAACACATTTTAGTTTAACACAAAATCATTTTTAGGGACTGTCAGTTTTTTTTTTTCTTTGAATTCGTACGTTTCATGTACAACATTGATCTGTGATCCAACCGAAAAAAAAAACCAATAGCTTGGCCTAACTGTATCCTAGTTTAACATACTTATAATTGTTCGTCGCCAAAAATATAAATGAGCTATTCTCTGTGAAAAGGGGGCTTAATACATCTGCGAAAAGTATCGACCCAGGTCAGCCTGCGCAGTCCGCGCAGGCTGACCTGGGCCGAAACTTTTCGCTTTTGGCCAATTTTCTCTTTGCCCAAAGACCAGTCTACTTAACGGTTAAGTCGTTTGTTTAAAATTGCGGTTATTATAGATCCGTAATTATATTATGACTTGATTGGTATCATGGATGAAGGAATGCATTAATCCCCCTTTTGCCAGAGCATGGCTCAATAATCAAGTGAAACAATATAAGCACAATCTTACCCTAACAAGGGCTATGATCTCCGAGTCGTCTAAATGCTCTTCCTGGTAGTCCTCCAAAAACTCCCGGAACTCCTTCAGACTGAGGCATTTGTTCTGGGAGGTGTCCACGCCTGCACAGTTCTCAAAGATACTCGCCACGGCTATAGCGTCACAGATCTTTCGGCGCTGTAGAAACGCCGGATCATTGGAATGGCTTAAGTCGTACGTGGTGTTCCGCGTTAAAATGTCTGTAAATCAAAAAAAAAAAAATTAGATAATTGAGCGGTGCACAGGCAAAAGGGGGTTTAAAGTATCTCCGTGATGCATTCTACCACGCAAGCCATCAAATTATTATGGACCAATAAAAACCAATTTTGACGAACAAACGACTGAATTATGAGGTACATGCAGAAAATTGACTGGCAGCAAAAAGTTTCGACCCAGATCAGCCTGCGCAGGCTGACCTGGTCGATATTATTTGCAGAAGCATTAAAGCCCTTTTCACAGAGCATGACTCCCAGTGTAAATACATGTAACAAATTGCATAATGTAGACAACTATGTAGTTTTGAAGCCTGTCAATTTGAAAATATTGTGGGAAAAAAAAAGGATATTGCTCGTGCCAAGAAGTTACCCCTGTCGTCGCAATACCTCAACATGCGTTCGTTTATAAAATACTAATAAATGTTTATTACCTGATCACTCAATACGAAAATTAAAATAATGCAATTTCGATCTTGTGTTGATCAAAGACTAACTAGACAAATATAATGGCTTAAAAAAATGGGAAAAAAAAAATAACGGATAAATCTGTCTAAGCACTACTCAAAGATTGATAATCATTGACAATTTTCATTTTGCATTTTAATTCCTCTGCTTTAAAGTTAGTTCGGGAACACAGCTTAACCCTTAGGCTGCCAAAAGCAAGACCCAAGGATCTTTTGTGGACAGTGTAGGGCAAGATCAGGCTGCACAGAACGTGCAGTCTGATCTTGGATCTACGCTGTCCGGTAAGAAGATATCTTTCTCAAAGAATACCTTTGAAATAGTGAAATTTGGGTTTTTCCTATCGACTTGAAATTTTCATTTCACTTATTTGGCAGGATAAGAGTCAAAGCGAAACATCCGACTTACTTGCTTCGGACTTTATCGACTGAGTTGTATGTCGACTCTGTCGAAGTCCAGGCGGCTTCACAATGGCAAACTGCTCAAACAAATCCCTCAGATCTTTCCTACTTCGGAGTGAGAACGATCGGAATAAATCGAGAAAGTCAAAGAAAGACAGACGAGTGGAATGAGTGATGGAATTATTCTTGTTTTCTCCCGGCAGGTGCTTTCCCAGGACGCTTGTTCGACGCCTGGAGCGGTATCTATTAAGGTAGCTTGAGGCATTCACAGTTTGATATGTCCTTAATGAACTGTCTTTTGGAGACGGGTTAGTAGTATTAGATTCACTGACGGACTCGTAGTTTGTCGCCGTGCTGATAATGCTGGGTCTGTTACTCTGTGACCCTCGGGCCTGTGGGCTCGGGGATCTCTTGTTACTACGTTTGGCTAAACTGGAACTTGAGCTCTCTCTAGATTGGGTGGGTTTTGGACTGGAATCCTTTTTGAAAAGAAAAATAAAGTTGTGGCAAAGGGGAACTTGCTTATAACAGTAATTTCTTCACTGTTAAAATGTCTTCACCTGGGTCCGTATTCACCAACCATCCTTGAGAACATCCTCAGTCTTATTCTCTAGAATTGTCTAAATTTGAAAGAAAAGCAACTTTTGATTGGTTTAACCATTTCGTTTAGCCAATCAGAACTTGTGTTACTTTCTAAACCCCAAAAAATTACTAACGATGAAATTGAGAATAGTTGGTGAGCACGGACCCTGTTTTCATGCATCAAAGATAAATGAGCCATGCACTGGCAAAAGGGGGCTTAATGTATCTCCGTGATGCATTATTCCAATCAAGTCATAGCATAATTATGGATCCATAATCGCCACTTTTTCCAACAACTGACTTAATCATAAGGTAGAAAGATCCTTTGACAGACAGAAAATTGACCAATAGCGAAAAGTTTCGGCCCAGATCAGCCCGCGCAGTCCGCGCGGGCTGACCTGGTCGATACTTTTCGCAGATGCATTTCGCCCCCTTTTCACAGGGCACGGCTCAAATCTATGTCGATCATTCATGTTGTACTAGAATACAGCCCGAGAGAGCCAGATGTAGCAAATTTTGTCTCAAGATACAACAAGTTAAAGCAAAATGTACTTCAAATATATATACAAAAAGTATCCAAGAAATAAGAGGAAAGTTGGTTAAATGGAATAAAAGCTGCATTTTCTATAAATGAAAGATAACAAAACAATTTTAGTTCGATTTATCTCCCTTCAAACACTAAAGAAATGGGACACTAATCATTATTCACTATATTCGAGCCCTTAAACTTTCACCCCGTGGTATCTTCTCATAGACCATCTATCGTAAGTAATGCACTGCTTAAATAGACCACAGTTTTTATTTGACATCCCGTCCTGAATTAACTTAGTTGAACTTGAATTGAAAAGGCCTCTACATGAAAGACACCATTTTTCTAGCTTTTCTTGGGTTGTTTCTAAAATCTGGTTTGAGTGATTCTGGAAAACGATGCCATTACTCAAGAAATAATTACGCAGGAAAAGTGTTCTAGTTTGTGATATTGATAAATCTCACCTTTGATGACTGGAATGAATTGGCTTTTTTCCTGAAGATGTTTGATCCCATGACAAAACTCGAGGTACGTTTGAAGGAGGAGCTTCCTTCTGGGAGGCAGTGACTAACCTGGGGACCGCCGGGCGCCCATCGTCGTCCCCCAAATACCTGGTGTAGTAAAATGTTGCAGACCTCCAGATGAGAGGGAGTGAAAGTATTCTAACTCGATTATTTCTCTTCCAAACCCTATGTTCTGGGTACTCATTAGAATCGTCTCGACGAGACGATTCTAATGAGTACCCATAACATACGGTTTAGCGGAGAGTTATTAATATTTTCAGTTTTGAAATCAAAATCACTCCCTTTATCTGGAGCTCTGTGTTGCATTCATTTGATGCTTAACATTTGAAACACTTAGCATACCTTACGTTGCTGCTGCGGACAGTTGAGATCATGGTAACTTGTTTCTCCTATTTTCTTTGAAAAGATTTTCATAGAGAAATGGCTATACAATAGCAATAATTAGTGGTTTTTTTCTGACTAAACATGTAAGCCGTGCTCTGGCAAATGGGGTTTTAATGCATCTCTGTGACGTATCATTCCAAACAAGTCATTAAATTATTTTTGAGCACCAAAATCTATTTAGTCTCAAGATCAACTGGGCCTGGAGGTAGAACAGTCCTTTGACATGCAGAGAATTTACAGATGGCAAAAAGTTTTGATTCATGTCAGCCTGCGCGGACTGCGCTACGCAGGCTGACATGAATCGATACTTTTTGCAGATGCATTAAACCCCCTATTCATTTGAACCGCGCTCTGTGAAAAGGGGGGCTTAATGCACCTGTATCGACCCAGGTCAGCCTGCGCAGTCCGCGCAGGCTGACCTGGGCCGAAACATTTTGCTATTGGTCAATTTTCTGCATGTCAAAGGACCAGTGTACCTCATGGATGAGTTAGTTGTTATACAAAATGGATTTTATCGATCAACAGTTATGCAATGACTTGCTTGGTATCATGGATCACGAAGATGCATTAAGCCCCCTTTTGCCAGAGCATGGCTCATTTCTATGTCAGTAGTATAGCACTAATAGGGATATTCCAGCTGTATAAGGATTGATTTGCCCTGCCATATTTGTCTTCGTTCAGTATCATTACACCTTTTCCCAAGACAAAATTATAGACTCTTACACGTCAACAGGGTCTCCAGACGACAAACAAAGTACGGCTCATAAGACGAAATTTTTTCTAAAAAAGTGTATAAAATACTTTCAGGAAAAAAAAGAGAAATTGCTGGCCTTAGCATTTTCACATTTTCTCACAATATTGTCATGAGCCTTCTTCCTAAAAGTCATTAAAGAACAGGATTGATTGGTTAACTGTTAAAGTAAATCACAAATTAATGAGTTCTCGGAATGCTTTAGTAAATATGTGTTTGCTGCAGACTGTGTAGTCCAAGATAAAACTGAACACAAATGAAGTCTGACTCGGCATCTACACTTCATACTATAGGCAGACTGGCGAGATATCTTGGCTAAAACAACTTATATAGAGCATAGACTGATTTGCAACGGACAACCATTTTATTTTTCTCTATTAACTGTTTTATTTAGACCTGATCCTCAGACAGGTATGCAAATATCGTTTTAAATCATGAAGTAATCCTAAACTGAGTTTGTGCTCGAGTTCATGCTCATTCCTTTTAAGTTTCATTAACTCTTTACCTACAATAAAATTTTTAGACTTGTCCAAATGAAAAAAAGCATTTGCAGACGACAAATTAGCCCTTTACCATACAACCTCGACTTTAACGACCCTGAGAAAGAAGCCTTTTGAAAACATTGTTGGAAAAAGAGAAAATGCTGGTAACCAGCATTTTCTCCTTTTCCAACAATGTTTTCTACGCTTCCCAAAACGAATTTCATTTTTTCAGTCACACTTATCATGTCGTCTGCAATGCTTTCCAATTGGACCAGTCTAAAATTTTGTCGTTCGGTAAAAAGTTAAATGTAGCTTATATAATGTTTTTTCTTTGAAAGGGTAGGAAACATTGTGGAAGATGAGAAAATGCTGGTTACTAGCATTTTATCCTTTCGCCACGTTTTCAAAGGCTTTTTCTTCACTTTCGTTATTTTTTTTTTCGGGAAAAGATCACCCTAAACTAAACGAAAAATTGAAATCAGTTACAAGCAAGACAATATATATATAAATTAAAAGAACTCTCAAAGAGGTTTTCAAATTGCATGTGGATAACTTTCAGATTTTCATTATTCATTTAGTTGGGCACGAATTAGAATGAGCCATGCTCTGGTAAAAGGGGGCTTAATGCATCTCCGTGATGCCTGATACCCAGCAAGTCATCACATTATTATATATCCATAAGATCCATTTTGTCTAATAACTAACTGAATCATGGAGTACATTAAGCCTTAGACATGCATAAAATTGACCAAAAGCAAAAAGTTTCGGTCCAGGTCAGCCTGCGCGGACTGCGCAGACTGACCTGGGTCGATACTTCTTGCAAATGCATTAGGCCCCCTTTTCACACAGCATGGGTCAAATATAAGAACTGGCTAAGATTAATAAGTATGGACTTGGAATAAACATACCCTGATGGCTTCAGCAGGTGTTGGTCCCTGGCAGCGTTCACTCTCATAATACAACTGTAAATATTGTATCTTTAACCACTGTATTCTTTTATCAATCTGCTGTCGCAACCTCTTGGCCGCGTGGCACAGGGTCTCCAAGCCATGGTACCAAGTCTTTATAATGTTACTAGGGCCAACAAAATGTAAATGTTTGTTTTCAGCGAGTGTTGTCCCGTAAGACAAACAAATACAGTTGTCCTCCACAGTTATGTCTTCCATGGCATAACGTTTTGATATGCTGGCAAGATCTATGTCATCCGAACTAGCCCAACACACGTGTTTCAACACAAATATATCCAGATAACCTTCCTCCATTGAGTAATAAACGTGCTCTCCACCACAGTATCTCATATACATTGCCTGAGTGGAATTAGAGTCAAAGTCACCACGTAACACGTAATCTGGAAGGCTTGAAGCATTGCCCCTCAGCGCACTCCAATCCGGTTTTCTCCAGGTTAGTGTCACATTGTCCGATTCTAACCGAAGGAAACATATACATGACCTGCTACTCTCCTCTTCAAAATGGACTACAGTGCTGCCATGGTTCATAAACTGTAGTGTCTGATGACTCAATCTAGCAAATGATGGCGTCACTATCATGACGTCATGTCCGGCCGCCAGAGGTCTTATGGGATTGTAAGAGTCAAAATCTAATTCCGTTTCACTCTCAGTACCTTCTGAGACATATAGATCGCCGAATACGTCATCAGATCTAAAATATTCAAGTTGATTTGCAATTTAAATCGTCCAGTTCATAGTGTGTTATAGCATTGATCTACGAGGGGTGATCAGAGAGAACTTGGACCACATCATTATTTTGAAAACTACTTCATGTAGGATTACAAAAAATGCACAGAGCAGCATTAATTATCTGGTAAATGACTCAAACTTTCAAATGTCTTCATATTCAAGTAGGTAAAATGTAACGTCATTTCAATGACGTCATATACTGCAATAGTGGTCCAAAATATCGGACGGCATTTTATCTGAATCGAGAGTAATCATAAAGTATTACATCAGACTCGTAATTGTAATCATCAAGATCATCATCATAAATCAAAGCGTTATCATAACTCCGTCATTTTCTTATTCTATCGTTTTGTTCTTTAAAGAAGCAAGGATTGAAAACAGTACTATATTCAAAATGTAATTTCATAATGATACTTCTGCTCCAAGCAAGCCTTTTGGTCTAATCACTATTTTGCCTGAATTAATTAGTGTATTTTCACTGAACACTTGCATAAAAAAAACTTATTAAATATAACATTTCTGTGGGAGCAATGCAGGCCAAAGCTTCAGTAAAATATCTCTGTGTTCCCTTGTACCACACTCTTCAAGTATCCTGCCATTATATTAAACCTGAACATTTCTTAGTAGATGAAAGTATTTTTCTTCTATTAAAAAACGGCCGAACTATTCGTAACATCCAGCTGGCAGTGGATAAACCCGTAGCTGTGTCCAGCAAGAAAGATTAGAATGCAAATGAGCCCTGCTCTGTGAAAAGATGGCTAAATGTATCTGCGAAAAGTATCGACACAGGTCAGCCTGCGCAGCCCGCGCAGGCTGACCCGAGCCGAAACTTTTCGCTATTGGCCAATTTTCGATAATTCAAAGCACCAGTCTACCTCATGATTTAGTCAATTGTTAAAAAGAAAAAAAAAATGTGTCTTTTATGGATCTCTTACCATGTGATGGCTTGACTGGTATCATGGATCACGGAGATGCATCAAATCTCCTTTAGCCAGAGCGTGTTCAGATAACGTTTTAAGTTTTGGTGTGAGGCCAGATTTAAAGAACGTGCAATGTCATAATGAGACAGACACAAAGTTACTGATAAAAGATGGGAAAGGGATGATAGTACCTGTCTTTCAAAATATTGTCACACTTCCGATCGGCTTTCTCTTGTACAATACTGTTGTGATATTGAAACAGTTGTACATCGGTCAGTATACCATGGGCCTTTTTGAGTTTGTCCAAGTTGATCAGTCCACTAACCCCTATTCTTGTCATGAACCGATCCTCACCGTTAAAGTCAGAGATGAACTGAAACACATCGACAAAATAATTGACGTTGGAGGTAATGTTACTGGGAGGTGTTCCTGTTCTTACTCTGTTTTCTCCTAAATTTACGTTGACATCTTCATCAAAATGAGCCATGCTCTATGAAAATTGGTCTAAATGCATTTGCAAAAACTATATACCCGGTGATACGCAATCTTACCGGTCTGCCTGCGCAGTCCGGGAAGGCTGACCGGGGCCGACACTTTCTGCTTTTGGTCGGTTTTCTGCATGTCAAAGGACCTGTGTACCTCATGATTCTGTCGGCTGTTACACAAAAAGGATCTTAGGGATGTTATACTGTGATGATTTGCATGGTATCATGTATCATAGTATCATGCATCATTGTATCATGCATCATTCACAGAGCATAGCTGAAATGTATTTTGTCATGTAAATTGGCTTGAAATGGAAATCATTTGACTGAAACAGTTCATAGAAAAGTAGAGAGAGTGAGAGTAACCCAAGATTAGTTAGCACGTATGTGCAGACTGATCTCGGTGTATATTCTCTGCAAAAAAAAAGAAGAATCCATAGTAGCATACATTAAAATAAGTGTTAAGTGTTAAGCTATGCACCTGCTACTAAGTGTCTTGTTTAATCGTTGAACAACATACGGACTTAGTTAAATGCGAGGAAGCAGCAAGTAGCTGGGGAAATGATCCTACGCTAATGTAATAACGGCCACTGAATGCCTATTTGTCTGGATCCTTAGCATAAATGAATTTCATGCTTCTAACCCCTTTTTTGTTGGGACTTTTATCAAAATCCAATACAGCTGTTTTCGGTTATTCCCCGTGGCGTACCCCCCCCCCCCCCCACACACACATAGCAACGCATTATAATATTACGTAAAGCGCTAGAAATAGAGAGTAAATTACGTCATAAAACCTTCTATTTGAATGGCACGCGCTGTTTACCTAGATAACTAATGCACGGGAACTACTGTTTCCGCCTTCAATTGAAGAGTTAGAAAATATGATATTGGTATTTTCACTGGTCGTAATCATGAAATATCAAAACCACAATTCACCGTTATTTCTCGATAAACTACCGAAAAGCATGAAATAAAGACGATTATTACACGAAAGTAACAAGTTAATGTGTACCACGGGATGACTCTATATAATATAAACGAAGACTCTGCTTATATTGGATCTTGCACAGAAATCATACGAATTACAATACAATACAATACAGTACAATACAATACAATACAATACAATACAATACAATATATTTTATTTGTAAAGAAAGGCCACCGGCCCATAATACTGCATAATAATTACACCATTATAACAATCCATGAGTTGCGTAAGTATAAGAAGGAAAAGAAAACCAGTAAAAATATATCATCATGAGGTCATGCAATGCTTATCTCAGATGTGTTGTAAGATATAAAAAATTTCGATAGGTATTACATTGAACACAAGGTTGACTATGTGATAAGAATAGAAAGATATCAAAATATGATATCACTTATGAGATCATCCTATTGCCACTCTAAGATGTCTGTAAGATAAGAAAATTCTCAACGGGTATTACATCTAAAACAAGGTCGATTATGTGATAAAAAATAGAATTATGCATGGTCCAGATCCTTCTTGCTTAGAATAACTGATATATATTTTGCAACCTTTCGTATTGTGACTATATTTCTACATTTCATCAAATTAAAAAAGGATGTCAAATCAGTTCGTCCATTGTACCACGAGAATAGTAAAGTTTTCCTTTCTGCCTCAAAAAGGGAACAATGAACCTTGGTCGAAACTTTTTGCTATTGGTCAATTTTCTGCACGTCAAATGACCAGTTTCCTTATGGTACAGTCGGACGTTAGACATAATGAATTTTATGGATCAATAATTATGCGAGAAATTGCTCCGTTTAATGGACCATGGAGATGCATTAAAGCCCTTTCTACCACGTCATGGCACTAGTTTAACACTTAAGCTGCTGAATGTGTGAAACGAAATTTTCCACTCAATAGTAAAAGCCAAAACATTGCGATTTCCAAGTTGATTTCACCGGAAAGAAAATACCATATCGGACAATGTAGATCAAAGATCAGACTGCACGTTCTGTGCAGTCTGATCTTGATCTACACTGTCCTAAATAGGTCAGTGAGTCGCGATTAGCAGCTTAAGGATTAATTTCATGTATATTTTAGTTCGTGCTGATTATGTCTAATTTATAGGGATGTTTCCGAAGCCGTCTGCCTCAAATTTGTGTAACCGGGTACAAAACTGCTACTCTACCTCTAAAGAATGGTCAACATCGCTCGGAGGTAGTACAACAATACTTGATGATGACATCACAATGGATCGGAGATCGCGTAGGAATCCACCAAAGAACGGAACTACTTTACAGTCAGTGATATCTAGGGCTGAACTGACAGCGTCTCTATATTCCGCAGTAGGCTCTCGTGAAAACATGGCAGCCGACAGAGTGTGAAGTGTGGACAGGTCTTCGTCTGCCAACAGCAGCCAAAAAGGCTTGAGTTTTTCTGATCTGAAATTGGCAAAAAGTGTTAAGTGGTCACCACAGGCTGCAACCGTTTATCTCTTTACTAGACGACAATTTTTAGAATCTGTCCATAATGAAATGAAAAATATCGCAAAAAGAAGACGGGATATGTCTTTGAAAGGGGGGTGTTCTCCTTTCCAGCATTTCTTCTTTGTTCAAACATGGTTTTCATACTTCTTCTGCTACAGGGTCGTTAAAACAGCATTTCCTCTTATCCCACAATGTTTTTCTATCCTATAAAAGTCAAATCAAAATTGTCGTATCATTTGAGCCACATCTAAATTGTTGTATGTAAATTCTTTCAATTTGGAAATGTCTAAAGTTTTGTGGTTTGGAAAAAAAGATAAGGAATGGAAATATCAGAAAATGTCACGGTGTTCGTATTGATCATGACGACAAAGACGACAACAAGGCTATCCCTCGACATTTTCTTCGAAAACGGTCGTGCTAAACAGTACTCCGTAAAAGGTAATTAGATTTCAAGTTTATATGAGCAATGCTATGTGAAAAGGGGGCTAAATACAACTACAAAATGTATCGACCCTGTTCATCGCTCGCAGTCCGCGCAGGCTGACCTCGGCCAAAACTTTTCGCCATTGGTCAATTTTCTGCATGTCAAAGGACAAGTCTACCTAATGATCTAGTCAGTTGTTGGAAAAAATGGTATTTATGGATCCATAATTATGTGATGACTTGCTTGGTATTATTATTATAAAAATAGTACAACTAAATACTTAATTTTAATGTCATTCAAGAACATCTGGTATGAATAAGAAATTCTTGCAAGGTCAGTGAAAAAAGAAAAAAATAAGCGCACCGCATGCAGGTGCCAAAGCTCGGCCGCGGTTGCTTGATTTTCAGTGCAAACTCTAAGTCAAAAAAGGGGTATAACTGTGTCAAAACACACTGATTGTTACCTACTCTTGTTGTATAGGTGCCCCTTTTGATAGTTAACAATTTGTCAAGGTTTGAAGTAAATATTTTCAGTATTAACAGAGGTATTATAAAATGTCAAAGTTTCGCATGACGGCGCAGACGACGACGGCAACACAGACGACGACCTAGACGACGACACGGACGACGCCAGGTCAACGACAATAACTCAACGCTTTCTCCTAAAACGGCCAAGCTAACAAGCAGAGAGTTCCAGTGTCTCCTTTTGTCACGTTTTCAAATCTCTCTGTGGCTGAAACCCTAATTGATGTTGATTGTGCATATTATACATGTATAAAGATTATACATTTTCTCTAAGTGATCTGCTGATTTTTTAAGAGGGTAATATGGCCCGCAACATGCGAAATGAGACCTTCAAACATTTGCGTCAAGTGTCGTCTCGGATTAGCCTGCACAGTCCGCGCAGGCTAATCCGAGACGGCACTTTACGACTACATAAGATTTTTTTATACAGTAGACTTTTGTGAAACAGAAAATTGCACAAAAACGGGAAGTGTCGTCTCGGATATGTCACAGACTGCACAGGCTGATCTGGGACGTAACACTTTTACGCATATGTCCGAAGGCCCCTTTTCGTGTGTTGCACGCCATATTTGAGCAGTACAATCTCAAAATTACCATAGCCTTAAATCTCACAACTATCATTATAACAAGAGCACCGCATGCGGGTGCCAAATCTTGCCTGCAGCTGCTTGATTTTCACTGGAAAATTCTTAGTCGAAAAAAGGGCATAACTGTGTCAAAAATACTTTGATGGTTACCTGCCCTTCCATAGCTTCATTTTTTGCACGACTATTCAGACGACGACGACGCAGACGACGACGCCACGGCTACGACTATAACTCGACATTTTCTTCGAAAACAGCCGAGCTTATGATAGGGCAAGTGAATCATACTTACTTGAGACCAGCAAGTATTTCCATGGCCGAGTTAAAGTTACCGAGACACCAACAGCAGTGAGCAAGCCGAAGTATACACGACAACACCGCTTTACGGTTATCGTGTGTCGGCTGGGTTATTATCAGCTGGGTAATCCACGTGCTTACCTAGAATCATAGAGAAATAAGGATACGAGCCATGCTCTGTAACATGGGGTTTAATACATCTGTAAAAAGTATCGACCAATGTCAACCTGCGCAGTTCGCGCAGGCTGACATCAGTCAAAACCTTTTGCTATTTACAAAAAGATTTTCTCTGTGTCCGAGGACCATTTTACCTGTAGATTCGATCGCTTGTTAGATTGAATGAATTTTACGGCTCCATAATTATGTCATGACTTCCTTTGTATACTGCATTACGGAGATGCATTTAACTCTACTTTTCCAGAGTATCGCTCATACACATCATTTCTATACCAAATACAGATGCGCGCAAGTGATTTCACAACGGTTCGATAACTTTACTAATTCATGAATCGTTTATGTAGACCTATAGCATTTCATGAATATTCAAAGAAAGAAAGTCACCCTACAATCGATTAAAAACTTAATGAACATTTTTTTTAGATATATAAACAAGTATGTAGCGTATACATACAAGACAAAACGCATATTTCTCGTTCAAACAAACTTAATTCTATTATTATTTATTAATTCTATAAATATTTAATCATTATTTAATTCGCGTATTTTGATTTGTCAAAAAGCCATCTGCACTTTAATAAACCTCACGGCAAAGCCAAAGATTATAGCTGTATAGGCCCGATAACGCTACGCTCCCTCCTTATCGCTGTTTAAATCGTTTAATTTTTTCTTCACAGCGTCAAACTATTACTTAATACAACACTTGAAATCGTACACGCAGTTTTGATTTGTTTACTTCATAAATGATGTCATTTATGACTAATTATATGAAAACATGATATTCATAACCTCTTTTCGGTGCACAGGTGTGCATAGGGCTTTATACGTCGGATATTGAAACAATCAAGTGAAAATCTGAAGTGGAGAAAATAATATTTCCAAGCCAGAAATTTTACACAATGTAAAATGTTGCAAAACGATATAGAAAAAGAGGATATTGGAAATCCTGTTGTAATGCAGAAAGAGGTGCAATATGACGTTTCATGAGGAAGGAAACTTTCAAGTCTTTTAGAGATATTTTTGGCTGCAAAATGCCAAGTACTAACTAAAGTGTGACGGTTGATATAAATGTGTTTTATCACTTGCCAAAATATTTAGATAAGATATCTAGCGGTCTAAAAGATAATACATAAACAAACAAATGTAAAAATAAAGAAAATACATCTAACCCCTTTTGGATGCAAAATGTCATGTTCTTGTCCAACAAATCACAACAAAAATGTTTTCATACTGGTAATACTGTGAATGTTTAACCATAATTAACCTTACCTCGTTAAATCTGTGGATCAGATCTTCAACCCCGGATACCTTTGAGTTAACGTTCGAACCCCGACTCAAGTCGACAGTGATTTGTCTCACAAAGTCCGCTGCCGGCACCCCTTGGAACATTTGACATTCAGTCTCTGTTAACAAGAGAGCGACCTCTTCCGGGTAATGAAGAAGTTTCTGCAGCCCTTCAAGTTCCTTTGTGTATTTGGAACATCCTTCGTCATCTGGACACAAGGTCAGCTGCTTTCTTTGAAAATCTGTCGTGGTGAAAGTACAGTGAAACATGTCTTTGGCAAGCATCAATGTGAACCAAAAAGTTTTATCCCTTAACCCTTTCCCAAACGACAAATTTTGGACTGGTCTAAATTGAAAGAGTTTGCTGACGACAATTTTAAATTTGATGAAGATGGCAGAAAGTTCTCAAAAAGGGTAGAAAACACTGTTGTAAAAGGAGAAATTGCTCGTTACGAGCAATTTCTCCTTTTCCCACAGTGTTTTCAAAAGACTTGTACTGCAGACACGTGAAAACCAGGACTTGTTTGGGAAAGGGTTAAGTAAGGTGGCTATTTTACACAGACACATTTACACCAAAAAGAATTGTCTTTAAAGTTTAGTAAGTGGCTGATTAACACAGAGTTATCGCTTAAAACAAGTTACCACAAACCCAATGTATCTAGGTGCCGGTATTCGTTTTTTTTTTTACTTCGACTTACTCTGTGTAGAAATGAAGCTAGTGCTTTTCCTAATACTAGTTCATTTAATTCCATAAACAAATAGACAGGTGCACTTGTCTCCGTATTTAACGGAAACACGACTGAAAAGGGTGTTTTAAAACGAAACAAGGATGTGTACATGAACCATAAATAAATGAAACTGAATAGATACGAAAGTTATTTTTACCGAACTCAAAACTTTCTCGTCTCAACGTAGAACTATTTAGAAATCGGCCATGCATATCCAGAGCATCCCAGAGTACTGCTGTGACTGATTTCAGACTGTCCGGCGACAGCATGGACAGGGTCCACGTTTTGGAACCCCGGAACTCGAGAACCAGTCCGTCGTGAGATTTTCCGCCTCCTGTCCGCCATTCATCGAGGTCACAGATATTTTGGGTCTTTGTCAGGAGTTTGGATTTGTTATCCAAAAGTATCACTCGTTCCGTTGATATGCCCAGGAGTCGGCTGACCTGTGTAATGTAACAAGTTAATTCTTCCATTAACTCTTTACCAGACGAAAAAATTTAGACTTGTCCAAATTGAAAGCATTTGCAGACGACTAAATAAATGTGACCAAAAAATGAAATTTGTGTTGGGAAGGGTAGAAAACATTGTGAGAAAAGGAGAAAATGCTGGTTACCAGCATTTTCTCCTTTTCCCACAATGTTTTTGGAAGACTTCTTTTTAAGGGTCGGGATTGTGTGGTACAGTGTCAATATCATTATGGCAGTATCATTATAATGCATAATCCCAACCCATTACTTTGTTATGTGATTTTTTATGGGATTTCCTGATCATGCTAAAAGCCAAGGAAGATATTCAACGCTTTCAAATCAAAGAAAAAAAAAGAACAGCTGCAATATAAGTCGCGTTCGTACGACGACTTAATGCCTTTAAACATATGCGAATTACCCATCTTTATTCTTTATCAGCCATCCAAAAAGACACAGAGAGAGGGTGTGCCTTTAATTATGGAATTTGTCTATGAAAGGGTAGAAAATACTATAAGGAAAGGAGAGAAGGCTGGTTGTCAGAATGTAGTCCTTTCGTGAAATGTTTTTAAACTGTTCTTCTCCAGGACGATTTAAACACGGGATCATTCGGTAAAGGGTTAACGAATAATCGAATTTACAGCACAATACCATTATAAGCTGCCTGGAAAAAGCAAGCAAAACTTAGAGATTATCAGATCTCAAGATTCCACGACCATTATTTTCACCTAGTTCTCATTTTCAGTGGAACAGACTCTAAACATTCCGACACGGGGGGTGGGGGGGGGGTTATTTCGCCCCTTCGTGATTTATGGGTACATCCATTATCTCTTATCATTGTTTCCGTTAACACTTAACCTGCCTAATAAATTAAATAAAACTTTCAATCTGATAGTGAAAAACCCAAAGGCTGCTATTTCAAAGTTATTTTTAGGAAAAAAAAATATCTCCTTGTCGGACAGTGTAGATCCAAGATCAGACTGCACGTTCTGTGCAGTCTGATCTTAATCTACACTGTCCGACAAGGACCCTTAAGTCGCGTTTAGCAGCGTAAGGGTTAAAATATCATGATGATATTTTCCTTGGCTATTATTATTATAATGTTAGAATAGAACTGTACACTGACTTCAACAAGTGGGACATTATGGCCCTAGATCGCTATCTTGGCTCTGTTACACACTGAAAAGAATATATATGTATAACAATTTTACCAAAGTTTCAAAAACCTCGGGCAGACGATGCAACTTTTTGGATGGACAAGAGGTTTTTCTAACATATGACATAATAATATTTTTTCTGACTCAAGGCTGCTTAAATTCAAATTCGTCTAAGATATTATCAATATATAAATTCTTATAACACTTTATGAACATGAAAAAATGGCATTTACAGGGCGAGTCACAATATCTGATACAGTTTCAATCTGTAATATTTCTTTTCTGCCAGCACAAATCTTGTTATAATTTATATCACAATAATCTACAATAATTACAGTGTATAGATCTATACAGGCTTTGTCTTGGATTGGACATTCTGACCTATTTTATGGTCAAGGGTGACTTTTATTCAAACACTCTGAAAACGTCATCAAGCCAAGTATTTCCATGAACATTCCAGACTATCTAACAAAAAATGTGTAGAGTGCGCAAGATGTTTATCTAAATGACCTACTAACCTACATGCGCCTTTTCTTTACCCCATGTGGTAAATATTCCTACATTAATGAACTTACTTGTATTTGCATTGAATTTATGGCTTTGAGTTATGTGCACTTTTCATTTAAAAACATATCACTCTTTCAGTTTTTTTTTCTCGATAATCATAATCTAAATGACCATATATGAACCATGCTCTGTGAAAAGGGGACTTAATGCATCTGCGAAAAGTATCGACCCAGGTCAGCCTACGCAGTCCGCGCAGGCTGACCTGGGCCGAAACTTTTCGCTACCGGTCAATTTTCTGTATGCCAAGAGACCAGTCTACCTCAGAATTCAGTCAGTTCTTAGACAAAATGAATTTTATGGATCCATAATTATGTGATGTCTTGCTTGGTATCATGCATTACGGTGATGCATTAAGCCTCCTTTTGCCAGAACATGGCTCATATACAATTATATACAAAGCTAAGAAATCATTTGCAGAAAAAGGAATAACTGCTTGTCAAAAAATTATCTGTTTCTGATACGACACACCTTTTTTGATACAAATAGTAGATGTGAGAAAACAATCATTCAGGGGACAAAGGAAAGGTTGCTTGTAACTGCTTCTTTTTATCTCCAACACACCTGAGCAATGCTCTGTGAAAAGGGGGCTAATTGCATCTGCAAAAAAGTATCGATCCAGGTCAGCCTGCGCAGTCCGCGCAGCCTGACCTGGGCCAAAACTTTTTGCTATTAGTCAACTTACTGCATGTCAAAAGACCAGTCTACCTCATAATTTAGTCGGTTGTCAGTAAAAACTGATAATCATGGATCCCTATTTACGTGATGTCTTGCTAAGTATCATGCCTAACGGAGATGCATTAAGCCCCCTTTTCACAGAACATGGCTCATTTATATCCTAAACAGCTATCTCCTTGCAGTTGTGTAAAAAAAATCCTAAGTATACGGAAATGGGTCAATAAACAGGAACATTTTATCAGTAAACTACGGTTCTGGAAGCAAATGGCATCTCATAAACTACCTTTTTCTGTGTATTCCCTTTCAGTAACTCCTTTACGTGATATAATTTACATCCGAAGCCTGGCAGGTTTTTACAGATCTTGATATACAGTCTCTTCAACTGGACTTCGCTATCGTAGAAAGGAGTGTGCCATAACTTCTTCTGCTTCTCCTAGAAAGAGATAAAAAAAAAAAAAACTCTGTAGACTGTTGAATTACCTAGATCCTCCTGCATTAGAATCATGATTAGATCTAATCATTGTTTTCGGCCCGCTTATTGGCATTATTTGACCGACAACAGAAAGCATGGAAATGCAAGCTGATCTTTGTCTATACTCATTACATGAGACATCAGGTGGTGTGATAAACAGGAGTCGGCCTATTAAAACTCTGCTGGTCCACGAATCGAACTCGGTGCTTCCATATTGCAAATCTTACACCTTCGCAACGAAGCCACGCAGGACCCTCAATAACTCGGAAGTTAGTAGATGCACTGTAAATGCAATTAGACCGATGTCTTGATTAATTGTATTGGGGGTTTAACGCCGTTTTAACAGCTTGGGTCATATCACAGCGGTCAGTGCACCTATGCATGTGTTTCCTGGCTTCCTCTCGCCAGTACTGCCACCACTTTCTTTCCAAGTCAGTGACTCACATACATCAGAGGTGAGAGGCGAAAAATCGCCGGAAAGAAAGTTTGTCTCAACCGGGTATCGAACTCGCAACCACCAGGTCATGAGTCAGATACTCTAACCACTGAGCTACCCGGACAGGCTACACCAATGTCTGCTTCCATGGTAGGATATTGTTCGAATGTTTAGTAAAAGAAACTTTTGGAAGGCAGGGATAAGTACACTGGCCACCCCGATATAACTGAAATAATGTTGAAAACGGCATTAAACATCAGACAAACCAACCTATTTCATTTGTAAGATTGGCGCAACTTACAGTTTATAAAAGTATTTTTTTAAAGGCGATTGATAAGTTTCGGAAAAAAATGAAAATTTTGTGAGATAAGGCAATTTGCATTTTCAGACAAGGTAATTTTGGATTTTGGACAGGTATAAAAACGTGTCTACAATATTAAAGGGTCGGAAATCCGTAGAGTTCTAATTTCTAATTTGGCTGCTTAGCTCGACTCGAGGACCTTTTGCGGATAGTGTAGATCAAGATCAGATTGCACAGAACGTGCAGTCTGATCTTGAATCTACACTGTCCAATGGGGAAATATTTTCCCCAAAAAATAGCTTTGAAATAGCAATATTTGGGTTTTTACTACTGGCTTGAAAGTTTTATTTGACTTAATTAGCAGGTTAATTATTAACTTCATCAGTAACGTTATCGTCATAAAAATGGGGAGTTCCTGACTCTCACATCCTAATTGCTAAAGGAGGGAGGAGGGGCAGTGACTACCACTTCCTTGACCAAGTCGAGGTTTAAACTCACAACCTCTCAGGGGACCACCATAGCCTCAGAAGAATCGACGATATAACTTTAACCCTTTAGCACATGACACAATTTTAGACTCATCCATACTGAAGGCATTTGTAGAGGAGAAACTAACCATGACTCATATGATGAGATTTGTTTCTGACAATGTAGAAAACATTGCGGGAAAAGGGGAAATGCTGGTTACCAGCATTTTCCCCTTTTCCCACAATGTTTTCAAAAGGCTTCATCCTCAGGGTCGTTAAAACTCGGGACTGTGTCGTAAAGGGTTAAAATAATTCGACCTGTACAGTATTTGGCATTTGAGAGCAGAACTATTGGAGTATCAGAAACATTGCATGAACGTTGTAAAGGACGGGTCACTCTTGTATTTACCAGCTGCTATTTGTCATTGTTTTTGACTTGGGTATCACAATTGCATAGTAACATTTTGCAATCGATCCGTCAGTTAGGAAATACAGTTCTATGGTTGACATACACTTCTTTCAAAAGATTTTAGGCAATTCAGAATGTTTCTGTGACATCTGCCAACCCTTTACCACACAGTCCCGTGTACGAATGGCCCTGAAAAAGGCATGCGGTTGAAAACATTGTAGGAAAAGAAGAAAATGCTGCAAACCAGCATTTTCATTCCCTTTCATTCTGATCATTTTAACAACACGTGTGGTCTGCAAATGCTTTCAGTATTTTGTCTTGTTTAACCCTTAGGCGGCTAAGCGCGACTCGGGACGCTTTCGCGGACAGTGTAGATCAGACTGTACAGAACGTGCAGTCTGATCTTTGATCCACACTCTTCAATACGGTATATTCTTTCAGACGAAAACAACTTTGAAATAGCATTATTTGGATTTTTACTATTTAGTGGAAATTTTCGTTTCACTTATTTAGCATCTCAAGGGTTAATATTTTGTCCGCTCGTAAAGACTACTAGTATCAACCCGTAGCTGTACTCAAATCAAAGCACCAAAGAGCAGAGAAGTCAGTATGTGAGTGGAGTGAGACAGAGAGATTGAAAGACAGACGAACGGGCAGACAAAGCGACAGTCTCACCTCAATCAAACGTTTGACTTTCTTCGACGTTCTATACAAGGGTGGCAGGTATTTCGTCAAGTCAAACTCCAGGTCGCTTTCTTGATCATGATCGCTGACGCAGGACAACTGTCGGACTAATCTCCCTTTGCGTCTACTAAGAGTGATCCCCCTTGCCTTATTATTTCGGATGAGTTCCTTTTTCTTCCTGAGATTTTCTTGTTTCTCTTCGTTACTGGACGGCTTACGAGGAAGCTGTTTCTGATGATCTGTCATTTTCTTGTCAAGGATTCTGAATTGAATAAAGATATTGTTGAAAGCTCTGCATAACCTGTGATTCCGTGACAACTCCGTATTTCTCCCTTTTATTTCTTTAACGAAAATTCGTTCGAACGAATGAATAATTCGTTTTAATGACATCTGATTTCGATAAAACGAAATAATTTTTTTTTTTACATACAATCGAAGAAATAAGTGTTACAAACATAGCCATTTCGTTTTCTCAGAATAGTATATCGACCCAACATGACACCTATGGGGCTCCGAACAATTACATGTACTATATTCTTTAGGTCATGGACATGACATGGCCGGGGATCGGACCAGGTACTATCCTTACAACAACAATCACAAAGCTAGGTGTAAAACAGGACTAGTATATGAAGTGATCTGAAAAATGCTCTTGAGAAAAATCCTAATAAGTGAAATAAAAGTTGATTGATTGATTGATTGATTGTATGGTGTTTAACGCCGTTTTCAACATTATTTCATTTATATCGCGGCCGCCAGTGCACCTATCCATGCTTTCCTGGAGTTTCTTTTACCAGTACTCCGCACAATATTCTTTCCAAGCCACTGGCTGCTTTCCCACATAACCATCGCCGAAACAATGGTCAGCGGTGACAGAGGAATGAATCCTGTCGCAATGACTATCATCAATCCCCGGAAAGAAATTGGCCAAGCGGGGGATCGAACCAGCGACCTCCTGTTCTCAAGTCCTGTACGTTACCGACTGAGCCACGGGGGCTTGGCAAGTGAAAAACAAGAATGACACCTTTTTTTTTTCTTGTCAAAAAATATTATCTGATGTCAAAAAGCAACATTCACGAGAGATCAATAGAAATTTAGAAAAACTGTTATATACATATGAACAATATTCTGTGAAAAGGGGGCTTAATGCATCTGCGAAAAGTATCGACCCAGGTCAGCCTGCGCAGTCCGCGCAGGCTGACCTGGGCCGAAACTTTTCGCAATTAATCAATTTTCTGGATGTCAAAGGACCAGTGTACCTCATGACTCAGTCTGTTGTTAGACAAAATGGACTTTATGGATCCATGATCATGTGATGACTTGTTTGGTATTATGGATCACGGGGATGCATTAAGCCCCCTTTTGCTATAGCATGGCTCGTGTTTTTTTTTTAATTATCACATGAAAATGAGAGAGTATAAAACTTACTCTTTTCTGTAAGACCCATCATGATTGGTTTTCTCATTTTCTGGCCACGCCTCCTCAAGATGCAAGTGTATTCCTGCAAGAGTTGCCGCCTCTTCTTTGGAACAAGGAAGGATTCCGGACAGAATTAGATCTTGAAGCTGAAAACATAAACGTATGTTCTTCAAGTTTTGATGATGACATGTGCCCTCTTTAACCCTTTTCCACATAATTCCGAGTGGAAGGTTTTTGAGAACATTGTGGGAAAATGAGAAAATGCTGGCGACATGCGTTTCCTCAGTTTCCCACAATCTTTTTTTCCCTATGTACAATAGATCACTTCCTTGGGTCATGAGGAACATTCGCATAAAGTTTCAGGGTCCTAGATCATATGGCTCTTGAGTTAGAGCACGGAAACGATTTTCAAAGTTCCCCTGTGACCTTGACCTTTGCCCCTTATGACCCCAAAACCACCTTCTTGGGTCATGAGTAACACGTGTATAAAGTTTCAAGGTCCTAGGTCAAACGGCTTTTGAGTTAGAGCATGGAAAGGAAAACATTGACAGACAGACAGACAGACAGACATGGTGACATCAGTATAGCCCCCTCTACCTCATAAGTGGGGAGTATGATTAACCCTTTACCGCACAAAATCGACTTTTAAAGAACCCGAGGAAAAAGCCTTTTGAAAACATTGAGGGAAAAAGAGAAAATGCTGGTAAACAGCATTTTCTCCTTTTCCCACAATGTTTTCTACTGTTCCCAAAACAAATTTCAATTTTTCGGTGACATTTATTTTGTCGTCTGCAAAAGCTTTCAATTTGGATTGGTCTAGAATTTTAGTCGTTTGGTAAAGAGTCATACAGACCATGCAACGGCGATGTAGCAGAAAAAGTTGCTAGGAAGAACAAGCAAGTGTAATCGAATATCGCGTCATGGCTAATCGGCTGATTAGCCTATGAATGTAGAAAAACAACTTATTTATATTGTAGAGTTTTAATAACGAAAATATCAAAGTGTGTACAAATACATGTTTCACAAATATACTGTTAAGTTAAATTAAACATTCGATATGTACTTGTAAACTAAAAAAACTACAAATATCCATTCAACGTGACGGAATTTATCCAACATGTTCACCCCTGAACAAAATCACACCGTCAAATGACACTTCAAGGTGACGAAAATTATCCATAATGCTCAATGAATGAATTTCTTTAAATCGTGGTTTACACAGTTATACAAAGTATTAACGATGTTTCAAGACTACAGCCAACCTGTTCATGTACTCTTCGGTTTCACATACACGGTGCCTTTGCTGAACGACACACCCATGAAAACCAGTGCAAACGGCAAGGGTCAAAACCCAGAACCACTTCATTATAAATTCAATAGCTCATTCACGACTACTGAGGGTCTCTCTGAACTAAGGAAGACCGGAGTAATCCTATGTAGACGGTATAGGAACTCAACATGAATTGAGCCAAAATACATCAATACATGCTTAACCCTTTACTGTACAATGCCGCCTTTTGACGCCCCTGGGAAAGAAGCCTTTTGAAAACATTGTGGGAAAAGAAGAAAATGCTGGTAACCAGCATTTTCTCCTTTTCCCACAATGTTTTCTACCCTATCTAAGAAAAGTTGCACCATTTGAGCCACATCGAAATTGTCGTCTGCAAATGCTTTCAATTTGGACAAGGCTAAAATTTTGTCATCTGGTAAAGGGTTAAGAGTGTCCTTTCGCCATAATATTTTCTAAACTAGGCCGCTGCAAGGTATGAAACGACATGCACAAGAAATAATGAAATAATAAATTTTAACCTGAAAACTAAAATAATCCAAGGTCTTGGCATAAAACTTCCTGTGTTCACTCACCAAAATTGTTAACCGTTATCCAGTTATATACTCAACGATAATAGAGTTTTCCCTATTTATGCGGAAAAAGTAGACTAAAATCAGACTGCACATACGTGCAGCCTCATCTTGGTCTACATTTTCCGCTTTACTTCATAATATGAAGTCATAATATTCCTCATTACATGAAATAGGAAAGAAAACTATATTAGTGAATTGGTGATTGGTTTTGTGATAGAAATATAATGTTGGCAGGACAGGGGTTAAAAAAATCGAATGCAATTCTCACTACGCCTTTGGGGCTACAGATAACGAATATTTCAAAAATATATTCTTTCCTTTCTCGCTCTTTGAATTGTGTTATGGGGTAGGGGGGTCAACGGAGTTGCCTCCCTTAGATAATGACGACGAGTACCTACAATATTGGTTTTAATGGCAAATACAATGATACAATTGGTGGATAGAAAATACAATAAGTTATCTGGATCCTTGAATTTATTTAACTCTTAGGCTGCTAAGTACGACTCAAAAAACCTATTGCGGACAGTGTCGATCAAGATCAGACTGCACAGAATGTGCAGTCTGATCTTAGATCTACACTGTCCGATAAGAAGATATATTTTTCCTCCCAAAAACATCATTAACCCTTAAGCTGCTAATCGCGACCCACTGACCTTTTGCGGACGGTGTAGATCAAGATCAGACTGCACAGAACGTGCAGTCTGATCTTTGATCTACACTGTCCGATACGGTATTTTCTTTCCGGTGAAATCAACTTTGAAACTGCAATGTTTGGGTTTTTAGTTTTGAGTAGAAATTTGCGTTTCATTTATTCAGCAGCTTAAGTGTTAAAAACCGCAAAATTTGGCTTTTTACTGTTGGCTTGAAAGTTGCATTTCACTTATTTAGCAGGTTAAGGAGGGACATAGCTATACCTTGTTTGATTATCAAACTTCACAACCGAGCTATTTATAGATGTTTCTGTAACTCTTTACCCGTCTGAAAAAGTTTAGACACTTCAACGTTGACTGTATTTGCGATAGACAAATTAAATGGGGCAAAAATGAGGAGATTTGCTTTTAAAGGGTAGATAACATTCTGGTAAAAGAAAAGAAAAAGTGTGCGTTACCAGTATTTTCACTTGTTCCCTCACCACCTCAAAAATGTCACCTTTCTCAAGGTCGAAAAGCACTTGCTAGCACTGTAAAGGATTAAGTAGCAACACGTGTCCACTCATAGTATTTTGTATGAATATATAGGAAATTAACACAGCATGTTCAAACGTCCTTAGGACAATGTTTTATCAGCGTTCAAATCAATGTTTTCTACGAAAAGAAAAATCAAAGTACACAAAAGTACTGAGAGCAAACATAAAATTTCCCCCATTTTTTTTTACTTTTTAAAACAAAATCGCAGCAAATGATTTGGAAGCATCCTTGTAAATGAAGACAACAAACACACCCTAGGGTTCAAAACATTATTAATGCATGTGAAAGAAGAAAAAAGAAGAAAAAGCAGCTAGTTTAGAACAATTTCTGTTTAGATTCCAATATTTAGCAAAAGGGGTCTAACGCAAGACCAAAAAATGTCGGCTACAACATTCTTAGAACACACTCTTAATCTTATTCTCCAGAATTTTCTAAATTTGAAAGTGGCACAACTCCGATTGGCTAAAACCATTTGGTTTAGCCAATCAGTAGTTTTTTTTTTTTTTTTTTTCAAATTTAGAAAATCTCAGATATACAGACTAAAAATGTTATTAAGAATGGTTAACGTTGGTGAATACGGACCCAGGTCAAGCCGTAAACATGTGGCCATTAGTGTATAGGCGGGTTTCGTGCTAGAATTAAAGATAGATCAGCGCAAGTGAAACAAAGAATACTTTGTAGTATATTGCTGAACACTGGAAACATAGCTAAGTACAGATACAAAGAGTCCGTATTCATCAACCTTTGTTTTTGAAAAAAAAAAAAAACACTTTAACTCTTGTTCTCAAGAGAATCATAAAGTTGAAAGTAACGGATTTTCTGATTGGCTGAACCAAATGGTATTTGGTTTAGCCAATTAGAAATTCCGTTACTTTCTCAAGTTAGAATTGGACTAAGAATGCAATGCAGAATGGTTGCTGAATACAGGGCCCACAAATTATTTAACCACAAATTACAGATTACGTCATTATATTTTCCGACACGATCAATCGACTTGACAGGACACATGACCTTGACCTTCACGTGGCTTGACCTGACTCCACATGTAGCATAAAGATAAATATTTACAAACGAATTTTTAAACCGAATTATCAGATTATCAGCAGGCTATAGTTTTACATTATTTGAGTTATGTCAAAATACATGTCATTCACACTTTTACCGCAACAGGCGACGTAAGACCTTTTTTTTTTTATATATATATACACGTATATATATACAACGTAGATAGAGATCGGACTGCCCAGAAACTGCAGTCTGATAATAATTTTTCATCGTTCTTGACTTCGTTCAAAACTATGGCCCAAAGCGCCTCTCCGTAGAAGCTTTACTCTTTCACAGCCAAATAAACATGAGCCATGCTGTGTGAAAATCTGGCTTAATGCATCTCCGTGATGTATGATACCAAGCAAGTCATCACATAATTATGGATCCATAAAATCAAGTTGGTCTAACAAATGACTAAATCTGGATGTAGAATGGTCCTTGGACATGCAGAAAATTTAAAGTTAAGAAAATGTTTCGACCCATGTCAGCCTGCGCGGATTGCGTAGGCTGACATGGATCGATAATTTTTGTAGAAACATTAAGCCCCCTTTTCACAGAGCACGGCTCATATGACGTGCAACAAAAGAAAAAGGGCCTTCGGACATATGCGTAAAAGTGTGTCGTCCCAGACAAGCCTGTGCAGTCTGTGACTAACCCGAGACGACACTTCCCGGTTTTGTGCGAGTTACTGTTTCACGAAAGTCTACTGTAAGAAACAAAACTTATGTAGTCGTAAAGTGCCGTCTCGGATTAGCCTGCGCGGACTGCGCAGGCTAATCCAGGACGACACTTTACGTAAATGTCCGAAGGTCTCATTTCGCATGTTGCGGGCCAGTTATATGAGCTCTAGGCGTAAACTACTACAGAAAACATTGTGGCAAAATGAACAATTGCTTTAAACAAGGAAATTCTAATTTTCCCATTGGCTTCCATACAAAAGAAAAAACTGTTCGTGAAATATTCAATCACCGAATCATTTTTACTTCTATTTGAGCCATGCTCTGTGAAAAAAGGGTTTAATGCATCTCCGGGATGCATGATACCAATCAAGTCATCACAGTATTAAACATCCCTAAAAATCCGTTTTGTGTAACGACCTACTGAATAATGAGGTCGACTGGTCCTTGGACAAACAGAAAATTGATCTAGCGAAAAGTTTCGGCCCAGGTCAACCTGCGCGGACTGCGCAGGCTGAACTTGGTCGATACTTTTCGCAGGTGCACTAAGCCCCCTTTTCACAGAGCACGCTCATTAAGTTTGTTTGAAATAAACCCACATTGAACGGCCGAGTATTCAAACAGAACGAACATTCTAAGGCAGAAAAAAATATAAAAATTCAAATTCTGAAATCTCAAATTCTTAAATTTCCAAAACTAAAATTTCAACTAAATTTCAGTTATATGGCTCCAAAATATATTCTACAGTGAAGTATAAAACAATTATAGAGACTGTATATCCGTTAACTCTTTGATTGATTGATTGCATGGTGTTTAACGCCGTTTTCAACGTTATTTCAATTATATCGCGGCGGCCATTGCACCAACTCATGCTTTCCTGGAGTTTCTTTTACAAGCACTCCGCACAATATTATTTCCAAGCCAATGGCTACTTTCCCAAATAACCACAGCAGAAACAATGATCGGCAGTGAGAGAGTAATGAATCCTGTCGCAATGACTATCATCAATTCTCGGAAAGAAATTGGCCAAGCCGGGGATCGAACCAGCGACCTCCTGTTCTCAAGTCCTGTACGCTACCGACTGAGCTACGGGGCATGGCCGGTTGACTCTTTACCAGGCGACAAAATTTTAGCCTTGTCCAAATGAAAGTATTTGCTGTCGACAATTTCATTGTGACTACAATGGCGCATTTTTTCTTTGATAGGATAGAAAACATTGTATGAGAAGGAGAAAATGCTAGTTACCAGCGTTTTATCCTTTTCCCACAATGTTTTCAATGGGCTTCTTTCTCAGGGACGTTAAAGGCGGCATTCTGTGGTAAAAGATTAACCCTTAAGCTGCTAAGCGCGACTAACAGACCTTTTGCGGACACTGTAGATCAAGATCAGACTGCACAGAACGTGCAGTCTGATCTTGGCTCTACAGTGTCCGATAAGGAGATTTTTTTTTTTACTGTCGGCTTGAAAGTTTTGTTTAACTTATTTGGCAGGATAAGGGTTATAGGCGCAGCCTAAATACATGAAGCTCGATTTACTGCAAAGAAAAAGAAAGAATTCCATAAGAATTAACCCAGATCTGCCCCCCGAGGGTCAGACGTTTAGCTTAAAAGATCAAAACATCAAAATCGAATCAAGATAACAACAAACACAATTGTATCTTCCTCCGACCGCGGAAAGCTGATAAGCCCCCGAAGGATGTTTTGATAATTAACACTTTACCTATCATCAGTGTTAGATAAATTGCTTCACTTCCGAGTACAATAAAAGAGCAACAGAAGGATACCATATTGAACTATCTACAACTAAAACTCAGTCACTTTAACATGTAATAGCAGTAATCACCAACAGATCAATAAAGCTTTATATATGGTGTTAATCCTCACCCATTGTGCCTTTACGGACAGTGTGGATCAAGGTCAGACTACACAGAACGTGCAATCTGATCATGAAGCCACACTGACCGAAACGATATGTTTTTTTTTCAGCAGCGTTGAATTTCATACAATTTTGTTCTACACTGTTTGTAAAATATATCAGTACTCATGATTAGTAGGATATGGGCTTATACTGTACCACACAATTCGGATTTTTAATCACCAGGCATCAAGAAGAAAGGTTTCTGAAATCATTGTAGGGAAAGAAAAAAACAATGCTGGTACCCGCTTCAGCACTTTTCAAAAGGAAAATTCAGTGCCAATCTTTAGAGGAATTGTGACCTACCACCTGGCTGCATCGTACAATTTAACTCTTAAGCTGCTAATCCTTAAGCTGACCTTTTGCGGACAGTGTAAATCAAGATCAGACTGCACATAACGTGCAGTCTGATCTTGGATCTACACTGTCCGATAAGGAGATACCTTTTTTCCTAGAATAAATTTGAAATAGCTTTATGTTGGTTTTTACTACCGCTTTGAAAATTTGATTTCACTTATTTCGCAGGATGAGGGTTAACTGCAAAACTGTAGAAATCGTTTGGTTATGGATACAGACCTGATCCCCGAACAGGCGGTATAGATCGAAGCTCAAACTGGCTGCAAGTCTGGTGCAGCCTGATCTTAATCCACGTAGCCCCTAAAAAGTTGCACACAGGTTAGTTGAAAACGTAAAGATGGCCGAGTCACAGTAAATTTGTAATACACTAGTCGCTAGTTGGAATCCGGACTTTGTCAGAATTCTTACTTGATGAAAGTCTTTGCAAAAGGAAACTTGATTATCAAAGAAACAAAAGAAAACAGGTAGATGAAAAATGTTAACTAATCAAGGTTGGAAGTTAGGTTCACAGACTTATAATTAACCTGCAAGTTTATCAAAGACAGCATACAGCACGTGTCAATCGGTTTATTGAAAATATAGATATAAAAAGACAGGTTGCCAGATTCGGACCATAAACCTTACAAAAAGTGTGTAAAACCTACGTGTTAGTGATGAATAATGCTGCTTCTTTGTAACAACTTTTTTTTTTAAGTTAACCCTTTACCAGACGACAAAATTTTAGCCTTGTCCAAATTGAAAAAATTTGCAGACAATAATTTCAATGTGGCTCAAATGCTGCAATTTTTCTTTGATAGGGTAGAAAACATTGTGGGAAAAGGAGAAAATGCTGGTTACCAGCATTTTCTCCTTTTCCCACAATGTTTTTAAAAAGGCTTCTTTTCCAGGGGCGTTAAAAGGCGGCATTGTGCGGTAAAAGGTTAAACACAATTCCAAATGTTAAAGGCCCAATAGCGGCCAAAACAGCAATGCAGGTGTTAAAATGTATGGTTAAATTTAAATCATACCATTTAAAAGTATAGAAAATGTTGTGGAGATGACAATCTGTTAGTATGATGTCGGTCAAAATGTACGTCACTAGCAGAAAAATGAATTTTACAATTTGGCAAAAAGTAAACAAAAGATAGAGTGCCTTTTTAGGCAACTTTTAACCCAGTTTTGAAAATTAATTTCTTTACCAGCGACTTACACTTGGATCGACCGTACAATAACAGATTGTCATCTTCGAAATAATTTCAACAATTTAAAATGGTATGATTTTAAATCTAAATGCATTTTAAAACCTGCTTTGTTTACTTTTAGCAGCTATTGTTACTTTAATGAATTAAGATGCAATTTTGTCTCCCTTGCATAATGCACAGAGCTTCAAAATAAAAACACATTGTTATACAGTTCGGAAATTTTTGTATCATGAATATTTTGGAATGATATTATATTCTTATAAGTTTTATTTAAGTGATGTTACATACCTACTCTATCTGAATATCCAACCGGTTTAACCCTTGCTAGGTGACACACTACGGTCTCTATAGTTAAACATCAAATTACCTTTTTTTTTTTCCCTTTTGAATAAATGGCGTTATCATATCCCTATTATTGAAATAGAAATAAACTGTTTGAGCACATGAAATATTCGAGCGATTTATGACCTGGTGAATTATTGTTTGAATAAGTCAAATCAGGCCTAGATCTCCAGCGATAAATCCCCTTTGTGAGACGTCCTGTAGTAATTGTAAACACGATAAATTATAGCGCCAAACAATTATCTCCCTTTATGACTCCATTCCGATTAAATATGTCTATCAATTGAAATAGGATATATCGAAGAGTTTTAGGATAATTTTCACCCTGGAATCTGAGGGACATAACAAAATTGCGGTACAAATGGGTATTTTTTTCTTTTGTCAAATTTCTACCAAGCATGGTGACGAAATGAGCCCGATGACAAAATGAAAACATTTGAGTCTCGCTTGGTAAAAAAAATCAAACATAACTGTCTCCCAAGGAGAAATCAGTAACATTGCGACGATTGTATTTCGTGTAGTAAAGAGGAATTCAAAGGAAAAACGATTACAGTCAGGCTGTAGCCCACTACTGCTAAGGAGTGCCACCGGAAGTGTGGACCAAATTACTTCTAAGTCTAAAAGTATTGTTCCAGTGCGAATGAAGACAACTTGGACATAATTTAGCATCAGGTGGGGGAGATAGGTCGGACGGCGTAGATCAAGACCAGACTGCACAAAACGTGCAGTCTGATCTTGGATCTACATTGTCCGATATCGAGATATCTTTCCTGCAAAAATATTTTTAAAATAGGAAAATTTTGCTATTTACTGTCGGCTTGAAAGTTTCATTTCTTTAAATTAGCAGGATAAGGGTTAAAGTGCAAGATATCCTTGGGACAGAGAAACGATTTAACCCTTTACTGCACAATGACGCCTTTTGACGCCCCTGGAAAAAAAAAAGCCTTTTGAAAACATTGTGGGAAAAGGAGAAAATGCTGGTTACCAGCATTTTCTCCTTTTCCCACAATGTTTTCTACCCTATCAAAGAAAATATACACCATTTGAGCCACAAAGAAATTGTCGTCTGCAAATGCTTTCAATTTGGACAGGGCTAAAATTTTGTCGTCTGGTAAAGGGTTAAAGGTGCTCCAACAGGTAGAGAGGGCTGAAGTGCAAATCGATATAAGCGTGCCTTTTGTTTATATATCAAACAGAAAATTGCCCTCAAAATGTTTATGGAGATTATTCTTCTTTAGCGACCTCTAAAAGCACTTGGCGTGATTGATTTTGAGGTCTTGAAAGGTACTCACTGTTAACCAGTTCAGTAATTTTTTATTCGAGAACAAATATCGATTTTTCGAATTAAAATAGGACCGATGGGATACATCTAAAGGAAAAAAAAATGTTTTTTTTTTCAAATGATGAGGAAATAATTGTGGGGAAAATGACGAACATATCATAATTAGTAATAAATCTTTTTACTGCAAAGTTTTTGTGAAATTATCTACTCCTAGCGCATAAAAGTTGGTGTGTGTGTATATATGGTAATTGGATAAATAGCTACAAACCATTTACTAGCGGGCACCATTCAAGAATTCGTGTTTCAAAATACATGCCTATTTCATTTATGCCATTCTAAAGTATCGATATTGGTTTTTAGCCTGACTATGTATGACAGCACGGCCTGTCAAAGCTCAAGTCGCTGGCAGAATGGAAAATAAACGGTAAAACTAGAATTAAAGTTTAATTATGGGTTACGTACGAAAACTATCGGGATCAGTTGACCTAGAATATAGTAATTTGCCGAGTTACTTGAAGTCCAAGTTAGAGAGCAATGTTAACCCACATTTACAAGTTGTTCAACCATAGCTACATTGATAGATAACCAGGGCATACCAGTAAACCAACTGTATTGCGTTGTTGATGTATTTATGATGCCAACGTTACATAGCTTTTCTAGTACAACGTTGCGAACCTATTCCAGGATAATTATCGCGAGTAACCAGTATATAACAAGATGGGATCACCATCTCGACATAAGCAATAGATCCCCGTAACAGCCGTTTCTTGATGACTTTATTCTCTACCCCTCTGTTTCTGATCTTTAATTTTCATGTTGTATACTCTCGGCATTTTCCCCCCTATCGCAACTATCTTGATTTTCTATCGCTCTCTTCCTTTCATCCACTCTACTCTGTGTCCCATTCTATCCAGCTAGCCAGCCAGCGCAGCCGAACCCAGCCCAGCCAGCCAGTCACTCAGGTAACAAGCCAGCCCGCCAGCCAGTCCTCCAATCAGCCAGTCATTCTGTCAATCAGTCAGTCACCAAACATTCTGAATCAAATTGTAAACTTATAACGTAATAAAGATTAACCCTTTCCCAAACAAGCCCTGGTTTTCACGTGTCTGCAGTACAAGTCTTTTGAAAACACTGTGGGAAAAGGAGAAATTGCTCGTAATGAGCAATTTCTCCTTTTCCCACAGTGTTTTCTACCCGTTTAGAGACCTTTTTGCCATTTTCATCAAATTTAAAATTGTCGTCTGCAAACTCTTTCAGTTTGGACCAGTCCAAAATTTGTCGTTTGGGAAAGGGTTAAATAGACTGACCGTGGTCTATTCTTTTAGCGCATCTCTGTTAGCAGAATAACTTGTTCAAAGGCTAAAGGTTTTACTGACACTAACCCATATCCTAGCAAAGTTATGTGTTTGAGTACCAACACGATAAATTTCGTTGAGTCTATTTGCAATTTATTCCGAGTTTTGCGTCCCTCAGAAAGAAGGCTTTTGTAAACATGGTTGGAAACAATCTCCGAGCAGAGTTGTCGTTTGTTACTCTCACCATACATCTCTGCAACGGGCTAAATGACAAGAATCTTGTCAAACCGAGGAAAACATGTTTTGTTACTGTTTAACTGTTTCATGTGTAACATAATACAGTAGACAAAGGAAATATGATTCCGGATACATTATAGGTGCATTCAAACTGATGAATTTACCTGTATACAACGGAACTATTTTTTATTAAGCTTCTTTACTGATCAGAATCTTACGTCAATTGTAAAAAAAATGACTGCGCCCATGAATGATGACAATTTAAACAAAATCAAAAAACAAGTTATCGTCCTTTAAAAGACATTTAAGCTTTTCAGAAAATCCCTCTTTTTTACATTTCCTACCACTAAGTCTGATTGGCCGTATGCTGTTTGAACAGCACACAGAACAATCGATTGTCTTTCTTTCACCGGCGTTTGTGTCGCCATTTTGAGTTATGGTCATGTGACGAAAATATCACGTGATGACGGACTACTTTCTGAGCCAACTAAAGTGGTGAATGGGAATGATCCGTAGTGCAAGAGAGTGGGTTGGAAAAAGAGAAAAATGATGGTAACGCTGTTTTCTACCATTAAAGAGACAAATTCCATCCTTTGGGCCACACTTGACATGTCGTCTGTAAATGCTTTAAACCCTTAAGCTGCTAAGCACGACTCACAGACCTTTTGCGGACAAAACGTGCAGTCTGATCTGTGATCTACACTGTCCGATAGGGTATTTTCTTTCCGGTGAAATTAACTTAGAAATCGCAATGTTTGGGCTTTTACTATTGTGTAGAAATGTTTGTTTCATCTATTCAGCAGCTTAAGTGTTAAATCGGACATGTCCAAGACCCGTTATTTCGACCTTTCAAATTAAATACAAAATCTCAATTATTTAAGCAACATCTAATAAACCGTCTGCAGTTGCTTTCAATTTGGATGAGTTTAGTCTTTCCTCGTTTGGTAGAGAGTTAACCCTTAGGCTGCTAAGCGAAACTGAACGACGTTTTGTGGACAGTGTAGATCAAGATCAGACTGCACAGAACGTGCAGTCTGATCTTGAATCTACACTGTCCGATGAGAAGATACTTTTCCCCCAAATTAACTTTGAAATAGCAAAGTACGGGGTTTTACTATCGGCTCGAAATATTCGTTTCATTCATTTAGAAGCTTTACCCTTAACCAGACGACAAAATTTTAGCCTTCTCCAAACTGAAAGCATTTGCAGACGACAATTTCAATTTTGCTAAAATGGTGCAATTTTTCTTTGATAGGGTAGAAAACATTGTGGGAAAAGGAGAAAATGCTGGTTACCAGCATTTTCTCCTTTTCCCACAATGTTTTCAAAAGGCTTCTTTCCCAGGGGCGTCAAAAGGCGTCATTGTGCGGTAAAGGGTTAAAGGTTAATAAAAGTATAAGTAATGATACAATCGCGACAAAGCTGAAGAGGGAACCCTGAGTCACAACAATACTTACAAGCATGGGGCAGACGGGTGGAAAGACAGACGGCCTGATACCAGAAAATCTTCGATTTAACAAGGATATAACAAATAAACCTTAAAGGCCCTATAGCTGCCAAAAGTAAGCAGTGGGATGGTAAAATGCATCTAAATTTAAACCATACCACTTATAAATGTGGAAATTATTATGAAGATGACAAATAGTTAGTGTACAGTCTGTCTAATTGAATTTTAAAATCAGGTTAAAAGTAAACAAAAGATAGAGCGTCCTGGCAACTTTTAACCTGGTTTTTAGATTTCATTTTTCTGCCAGCGACTAACAAATGGACCGACCGTACAATAACAGATTGTCATCTTCACAATAATTTACATACTTTTAAATAGTATGATTAAAATTTTAATGCATTTTAACACCCGCATTGTTTACTTTTGGCAGATATTGGGTCTTTAACTCTTATCCTCCTAAATAACTTGAATGGAACATTCATGCAGGTAGTAAAAGCTAGAATAATGCTATTTCAATTTTATCTCCTTATCGGACAGTGTAGATCCATGATCAGACTGCACGTTCTGTGCAGTCTAATCTGGGATCTACACTTTCCACAACAGGTCAGTGAGTCGCGCCTAGCAGCCTAAGGTTTAATTACTTGTATCACTGGCCTGTCGCCATGAACGAATTTGTTTCATGAATGACTCTGTTCATTGATAATATGAAGACATGGACCAACAAGGAAGATGAATTAGAGATAAGATATCTACATGACTCATTAGATGTATCGATGTCAGAGAAAGAAATATGATTGATTGGAATCGAAATCGAGGCTGACACTTATCATGTTGTAGCGGCTCCAACCATAGATTCATTAACCCTTAGGTTGCCAAGCGCGACTAAAGGACCTTTTGCGGACAGTGTAGATCAAGATCAGACTGCACAGAACGTGCAGTCTGATCTTGATCTACGCTGTCCGACAAGGTGACATTTTCCCCCCAAAAAATAATTTTGAAATGGCAACATCTGGTTTTTTACTATCGACTTGAAAGTTTCATTTCACTTACTTAGCAGGATAACGGTTAATAGACAATCGAAATAGAATCGGGTCTTCTCTCTCTCTCTCTCTCTCTCTCTGTCTGTCTCTCTCTGTCTGTTTGTCTCCCTCTCTCTCTCCCCGCTTTTTTTCAAACCAAATGTTATGTATGTAAATTTCATCCTCGTCGAGTAATTTATGATACTAGATGCAACAAAGCGTCCTAAAATTCGTAAGAAACTGCAAGAACAAAGTAGTACGCAAAGAATATCAAACCTTATCCTGCTAAATAAAAGAAATGAAACTTGCAAACCGATTGTTTAAAACCAAATTTTCCTAATTCAAAGGTATTTTTGGAGAAAAGACTTCTCCTTAACGAACAGTGTAGATCCAAGATCAGACTGCATCTTTGTGCAGTCTGATCTTGATCTACATTGTCTGCAAAAGGTCATTGAGTTGCGCTTAGCAGTCTAAGGGTTAATTTGATGAACAATGTTGATTGGTATTAATTTGAGAAACAATGTTCAAAGAAATGGGGGAAAAATGGTAAGCGTGCGGGTGCTTTCTACTATTCCCGTTGGTTAAAAAGGCAGCAATAAGGAAATTCCGAATTACTTAACATACCTAGAGCCATTTAATTTTTGAGCATCGATGTTGAAAAAAGGCATGTAATTTCTCCAGCTGTTAGCATCCAGTTGTTCAGCGGGAGAGTGTCTATCTAGGATTCAAGAAATTGTAAGCTTCAACTAAGGCTCTGTCAAAATTCTGTGTAAGACTTGTCAATAGGCTCACTCACTTCCTGCGGTAACCCAGGTATGACACAGGGACATTTGCTTTTCGAACTGTCATAATCTATTACACTGGCAAAATCAGATTTTTTTTTTTCCCCGAATCAAATTCTTGGAAAACAATAAAGTACTAACTATATGTTTATCTGTGCAGGAAATTGGTCGATTAGATTTAGTTGAAGGTTTAAATTACGGAATGGTCGTGTTGCAGTCGAGTGCTCTATTTTTACGTGATCAGATATGACGTCATCATTCATGTACCTATCTGGGTATAATCTGACAAAATCGACGCGTATTATTGATCATGCAATATTCCAAGAACGCTTTGTTAATTTTTTTGGCGCGAAATCTTAAAATACCTTAAGAGGCCGTGTATCATTTAAAGTAAAAATACCACTGGAAAAAATACCCTCGTACTTATCGTTCTTAATTATCGACGGCTTGTAAACTATTACCTTATGAAATGCAAAGATAAAACATTTTTGAAATTTAGTATGAGTATACTAATCTAAATGAGCCATGCTCTGGCCAAAGGGGGTTTAATGCATCTCCGTGGTGCATGATACCAAGCAAGTGATCATATTTTTATTATGGATCCATAAAAGCCACCTTTTTTTAACGATCGACTTAATGATGAGGTAGACTGGTCCTTGGATATACAGAAAATTTAACAATAGCGAGAAGTTTCGGCCCAGGTCAGCCTGCGCGGACTGCGCAGGCTGATCTGGGTCGATACTTTTCGCAGATGCATTAAGCCCCCTTTTCCACAGAGCATGGCTCAAATACTAGTAATCAACAAAGCTTAACGGTAATGACGACGGACAATATTTAAATGGTCAATCGAAATGGATGACATAATTAACTATTGTACTTCTTCTATCACCCAAAGGACTGAAAGTACTGACAGGCGGCTAGCGAATGTGGAACAAGCGGCCTTGGAAAAGATAAAACTTCATGGGCAACACAACACTAAATTAAGATTGTCAAATCGGGTTATTCAGTCCGAAACGGAGCAATCCGGTCATTAAATCTGATCCGGCTAGGCCCGGTCTAATCCGGTTATTAAGTTCCCTTCGGCCCGATCCAGTGACTTGACCCACCGCTAACAGCTATTTACTGTTCAGAACAGGAAATGCTATTTGAAAAATGGTATATTTGTTGATCTTAAAGTGATAAATGAAGAACACATCAGTTGGATGTTTTGGCATTTGAATACTTTCCTCTACTGTTAGATGAACGTTCTATGCTTTTTCACTTTCTTTACGATTGGTCCAACTTGTTGCTGGACGAGACCTACAACACCCACGAAAAACATGAAGATGAAAAAGGTTGCGTTGGGATAAGTAAAGATGAGCCTCATTTGCATAGGCCACTGACTTAACCCAAATATGAGAAAACACCTAGTATCTTATTGATGACATCTTGTTTGACCTTGTAAGTAGATATCGTATCTTCAAATTAGAGTAGTATAGATTTTGTAGCTTGTGCTTGTAGCTTGTGCCAACATTGTCATATTTAACAGAATTACGATTTCTAACCGATAGAATTAGTTTCTGTTGAGCAGTATTTGGTAACTGTGTTGTTGTTGTTTACATTTGAAGATTTGATTGTTTACCGACAAAGTAAAAATAAACCGAATGGCTATTTTTGCGTACGATAATTACAGATAGACTACAGTTTCTTTTAGAAATGCTAAGACCACTCAACAGATTGCTTCATAATCAACACTTGGTCTGCTTATTGCGACTAAATGCACTTTTGATCTTTGATCTACAATGTCCGATCAGGTGATATTTTTCCAGTGACAATAAGTTTAAAATCCCATTACTAGTAGTTTTGTAATCAAAGTTGACTGGCGATTACCACTGAATTTCCGTATTTTATCGACCCTGAGGAAGACGGCTTTTGAAAACATTGAGTGGGAAAAGGAGAAAATACTGGTGTCAAGCACTTTCTCCCTTTCCCGAAATGTATTCTTCCCTGCCAGAGACGATTTCAGCATTTAAGCCACATTTGAAATTACATCTACCACTGTTTGAATTTCGAAATCCTGTTGTTTAGTAAAGAGTTAAGGGTTATGTCGTTTGTTTGAAGAAAAGTAACGACAGCTAATCCAGGTGGGAGGGTGTGATAGATAGACATAAGGCATGCTCTGTGAAAAAGGGGGTTTAATGCATCTCCTTGATGCATTATACAAGACAGGACACCACGTAGTATGGATCGATAAAATCAATTTTGTCTTACAGCCGACTGAATCATGAGGTAGAATATCCTTGGACAAGCGGAAAATTTACATATAGCAAAAAGTATCGACTCTGTCAGCCTGCACATTCTTTTTGCAGAGCTCATATAGAAAGCAAAATGAAGTATGCTTTGACTACCGAGGATAGCTGTCTTACCTCTTCCAGATGCGGTGTATTTTTTAACTCTCTGCACGGAGAGTGTCTGACCACTAACTCGAGCCCATTTCCCTAGATTCCTTTTTTTTTTTTTTTTTTCAAAACAACTGATTAGGTCCAACCAGAGATTTCATAACTAAAATCAAGTAAACTTAGATTACAACAGATCAGTAATTTCGAATCATCTTTGTTATAGTTATCATTTGACTACGTAACTGTGTTTTGTATTCACTATGATATGGGTTATAAACTGTGTCATACGGAAACTATTTTTTTCGATGCTACTGGGCTGCTTTCCAAGAAACAAGAGAAATATCTTTTAAAAAAGGCGTAAATTTGCCTGCAAATAGGCCTGCAGGTGCCCGCAGAACAAACATGCCAACATTTTGACCAATCGCAAATTTCAATTAATTCAGTCGAAACTACCAGTACCAAGAATAAGGTCAAAGGTCAGCGCGTTCAGCTACGCCGAAAAAAATCGTAATTATGTTAATTGGTGAGAAAGGAATCAGTCGTATTACGATAATTTTATCAATCCTCGGAAAGAGTGTTGTGTAAGCCAGGATTCAAACTCTGCAACACAATAACAACATCTCTCAGGAATTTTCGTAGGGACTAAATACCTGAACAATCGGCAGGTGATGTAAACAGTGAACAAAAAACATGAACATCAACAACAAAAAAAAAAAAAACGAAATCCAAATGCCAGTCGATGGATATCTATATAGATTTTTTCCATGCACTTTCTCTGCGGAATACCAAAATTGTGATTCACAGAAATGATGCCAAGCATTTTGCATTACTATGAATTAAACGTTGTTTTTTCTTGCAAATGAATATTTTTATTCAGTGTGTATTATGAAAGAATTATCGTGTGATTATTATTATCAAGTCATTTTTCCTACAAGACCAGGAAAATTTAATGCCAACCTACCATATAGGATTAGGTAAACAAAAACAAAAACAAATGAATCATGCTCTGGCAAAAGGGGGCTTAATGCGTCTTCGAAATGCATTACACGAAACAAATCATCACATCATTGTAGATCCAGAAAATCCATTTTTATAACAACCGTCTGAATCCTGAGGCTGAATGGTCCTTTTAGACGTAGAATATTGACGAAAAGCAAAAGGTTTCGGTCCTGGTCATGGTTCAAAGGTAAATGAATTTGTGGAATGAGCAAAAAAAAGCAACATTATCTCTCTGATAACGGACGATTTCTGAGCCAGCTTGGGTCTTGATCCTGAAAATACGAATTTTGGAGAAATTCAAACAATCACGGCACAAAATGGCTGTCTGGAAAGTTGATATATACATGATTTCAGTAGGAGTTGAAATATATCCTATTTTCAAACAAAAATAAATCTGAATTTCTTTCTTTCTTTTTCTTAATTTCTTTCTTTTTTTTCTTAATTTCTTTCTTTCATTTTCTTAATTTCTTTCTCTCTCTCCCTGTCCCTCTCTGTCTCTCGCTGTCTCTCTCTCTTCCTTCCTTTTTTCTTTCTTTCTTTCTTTCTTTCTTTCTTTCTTTCTTCCTTCCTCCTTCCTTCTTCCTTCCCTCCTTTCTTTCTTCCTTCCTTTCTTTTATCCTTCTTTTCTTTCCTTCCTTCTTAGCTAGCACGCCGATGAGATACAGCGAAAAACAAAACTGGTACCTGTTCATTTGAATTAGTATCCTCCTTTCCGAGAATTTTCCTGGAGACCTTAAAATTCTGACAGAACGAGTCCCCACACTGTTTAAGAGACAGGTGATCAGGTTCAACATCACTTAAAAACACTTCATCGTCCGTGTCATAATTCTCACTTTCTTGGACATCTACATGTATCCCACCCCCAAATATTGAATATTCATGACAAACATTTCCTTTGCTTTTATCGTCACAATTTGCCCTTGAACATACAGCTTCCTCTTTTCTAAGTTTCGATTTATAATCTTGTCTTTTGATAAATCTATGTTGATCAAACTCTGTCTCATCACCCGATTCACCAATAATCACTTTTGTTGACGTACTCGCAGAACTTTGAAAATTCTTAAGTGGGACAGTCCGAAACACATTCACATTCGGATAGTCCCCAAACTTATCGTTAATTCTGTTTCTCGTATCCTCCGCGCGGAATGTAGTTCTAAGTCGGCTGACCGTTTTTCGTTTTCTTCTTTTAGCCACAGCCGATATGTCCGAATTTGTCGTCGATGGCGAAATCTCGAATTTCTTGAGATTGATGGGACGGTAGACATTTAATTTGAAGACTAGAACGGTTTCCATGGTAATATCATGGAGGTCTTGTCAGCGTTTATTTGGATCTTATTTCACCTTGGATAGATTGTTAATATCCCAGAGCAAAAATATGAGTCATGCTCTGTCAAAAGGGGATTTAATGCCAAGTCCGCGCAGGCTGACCTGGATCGAAATTTTTTGTTATTATTCCATTTTTTGCGTGTCAAATGACCAGTATACCTGGTGATTCAGTCGGTTGCTCGGCAATATAGAGATAGAGTTTATTGATCGACAATTATATGATTACTGGCTTGCTATAACGCATCATGGAGAAACATTAAACTTCCTTTTGCCAAGGCGCGACTCATTTGTCTGTCGTATGATTACACATTCTGAAACGTTCCAAAGACGTTAGAGTACTTCTTATTTAACCTTTTCCCAAACAAGCCCTGGTTTTCACATGTCTACAGTACAAGTCTTTTGAAAACACTGTGGGAAAAGGAGAAATTGCTCGAAACGAGCAATTTCTCCTTTTCCCACCTTGTTTTCTACCCTTTTTGAGACCTTTCTGCCATTTTCATCAAATTTAAAATTGTCGTCTGCAAACTCTTTCAATTTGGACCAGTCCAAAATTTGTCGTTTGGGAAAGGGTTAAAAGAATTATGTTTTTTATGTTGTCCACTTTTCATAAAACATTACAACTTTAGAATTGTCAAAATTCGAAGAAGTTGCAGACGACGAATCAAACGTAGCTCGAACAATATGAACCACTGCGCTATCAGTAGTATACGACATAGAAAGAAAGAAAGAAAGAAAAAAATAAAAAGAAAAGAAAAGGGAAGGGAAGGAAGGAAGGAAGGAAGGAAAGACGGAACGAAGGAAAGAACGAACGAACTAACGAACAAACGAACGAAGGAGGGAAGGGAAGAAGACAAAGGTATATGGAAAGAAAGAAAGAAAGAAAGAAAGAAAGAAAGAAAGAAAGAAAGAAAGAAAGAAAGAAAGAAATGCTGTATTGTATTCTTCGACAATCAATCTAATCCTGTAATTTGCAATAACTTGGAATCAATGTGGCGCAAATACCTATCACAGTTTCATCACCATTCCGAAAATCGTTAAAAAAAAAAAATCCGATGGAAAACCATTTTCAAATATTTTCTGAATACATATAATCTATCAAAGAAATCGCAAAAATAACACAATAACTACAAAGAAACTTTAAATCCACCGTTTTTTCCTTGGAAGAATGAAAACGAATTAGATATTTCTTAAATATCTTCTATAAGTAGGAATTAATCCAGTGATTGTAAATCCTCGGTTAAATCCTAAAAACCAGACATACTTGTCTGTACTTCCTATGTAAACCTGCGTACATCAAAGAAGATTCATTACATACTACAGAGCAGACCCAAAGTACATCGGTTTACATACATGTAACTAACTCAAATTTTGAGTTTGGTGTTTTACGCCGTTTTTCAAATTTATTTCAGTTATCCCTTTACTGCACAATGCCGCCTTTTAACGACCCTGGGAAAGAAGCCTTTTGAAAACATTGTGGGAAAAGGAGAAAATGCTGGTAAACCAGCATTTTCTCCTTTTCCCACAATGTTTTCTGCTCTATCGAAGAAAACTTGCACCATTCGAGCCACATTGAAATTGTCGTCTGCAAATGCTCTCAATTTGGACAAGGCTAAAATTTTGTCGTTTGGTAAAGAGTGATACCACGGAGGCCAGCGCACCTACGGTTAATGAAGCCAACGTAGTTTCTGGTACCAGTACTTTGCACACCATTCTTTCCAAGACACTGGCTGCTTTCCCACATAAACATTGTCGAAAAAGAGTTCAGCGGTGAGAGAGGAATGGATCCCCTCGCAATAACTTTATCAATCCTCGGACAGAATTTGGCCGAACTGGAAATCGAGCCTTCCACCCCATAGTTTCAAACTATGTGCGTTACCGAGTGAGCTACCTGCCTCGGCCAAATTCCAAGTATCTCGACGACAGATGACTAAGGCAAAAACCGCAGATCTAGATTAGACTGCACAGATGTGCAGTCTTATCTTGAAGTAAACTTTTTGATACCTGCAAATTGTCAGAGTTTTGTTAAAACTTTTTCGAATTATAATTTCAGTCCTTAGGGGCCGAACCCTATGGGTCGACAGTTCGAATCCCCGGCTCGACCAATTTCTAGGATTAACGATAGCCATTTGGACAGGATTCATTCCTCTCTCTCTCTCTCTCTCTCCGCTGATCATTGTCTCGAAAGCTATGATAAATCCATGTACATCTATCACTAGATCGGACTGTAAACAGTTATTTTAACCAATTACTTTTATTTCGACTATAATTAGCTGAATAAAACAAGTCTACATTTCACGCCCCTGCATTAGAAAAGTTTAGGGAAAAACGTCCGGAAAAAAGCAGCCATTTCTTTTCAAAAGCAACTGCTCTTTTATATCTAGAAAATCGGCTCTTTTTCGTTTTTCTTGATGTGCTCCCCGTAACTCAGAGTTATTATAATATTTACCCTTAGCCTGCTAAGCGCGACCAAAGGACCTTTTGCGGACAGTGTAGACCAAGATCAGACTGAACAGAACACGCCGTCTGATCTTGGATCTACACTGTCCGATGAGGAGATAACTTTCCATCAGAAAATACACTTGAAATAGTAAAATTTCATCTTACGTCAGTGGCAAGATAAGGGTGAAGTACGTTCCTTCCCTAAAAAAAAAAAAAGGAAAAACTCCTCTTCATATCTGGTATTATGATAGTTCAGGTAAAAGAAATTTAAACCTTTCCAGGCTCTGATATTTACGGTAATTCAATAATAACGAGAACCTATCTGCCTAAGCGAAAATTCGCTCCTTTTCCCTCCATGTCCTGAAAATAAAAAAAATCCCTCAGACTTTATAATACTAAGTATACGTTACTTCCCTCTACACACACACACAAAAAAAAAAAACACCGTCTTTTCTTTGAATCTGGAATTATTATAGTTGTGGTGAAAAAATCAAAACCTTCGAGGCTTCGGGTATTTACAGTCAAGTCAACACTAACGTAATGCATTTTCCATACATCAATAATTGTTTTGTTTTTGTTCTTATACAGGTAACGAGTCTCCGTTAACCCTTAACTCTTTACCAAACGACAAAAATTTAGACTGATCCAAATTGAAAGCATTTGCAGAAGACCAAATAAATGTGAAAAATTGAAATTGTTTTGGGAAGGGTAGAAAACATTGTGGGAAAAGGAGAAAATGCTGGTTACCAGCATTTTCTCCTTTTCCCACAACGTTTTCAGAGGCTTCTTTCTCAGGATCGTTAGAAGTCGGGATTGTGTGGTAAAGAGTTAAGCTGCTAAATAAATGAGACGAAAATTTGATAATGCAATATTTGGTACTATTGAGTAGAAATTTTCTACGCATTTATTTCGCAGCTTAAGGGATAAAAGAGATTCTTTACCTCATAACGAATTTTCGCACAGGCGGATAGATTCTCGCTATTGTTGAATTATCGTAAATATCCGAGCCTGGAAAAGTTTAGATTTTTTTTTACCTGAACTATAATAATACCAGATATGAAGAGGAGTTGTTTCTTTTTTAGGGAAGGAACGTACTTCACCCTTATCTTGCTAGTGACGTGAGATGAAACTTTCAAGCCAATAGCAGATACCAAGATTTTGCTATTTCAAGGGTATTTTCTGATGGAAAATTATCTCCTAATCGGACAGTGTAGATCCAAGATCAGATTCTATGTTCTGTGATTTCACTGGAAAGAAAATACAGTATCGGACAATGTAGATCAAAGATCAGACTGCACGTTCTGTGCAGTCTGATCTTGATCTACATTGTCCGCAAAAGGTCCAAGAGTCGCGCTTAGCAGCCTAAGGGTTAAATTGCTTGAACTGTCGCCCCAGCACGCCGATTACAAATTTTGGTTCGTAAGAAAACAATGTAAATCAAGATCAGACTGTAGTTTGATCAAAGATGTGTCGATATAAACTGTGATATTGTTTAGCCAAAAAGTGCACTGATTTTTTTTTTACGACTGACTGAAAATGAAAATTTTGTGCAATTTTTTCAATGTTATTAATGAAAACAAGCAGTCTGATCTTGGATCGATGTCTGCTAGTCAAGAAAAAAAAAAAAAATCTATGCGTTACAATGGATTGGCGTTTCAGCCCTTGAATGAGGTCGAATTTATTTGAACCATGCTCTGTGAAAAGCGGGCTTAATGCATCTGCCAAAAGTATCGATTCAGGTCAGCCTGCGCAGTCTGCGCAGGCTGACCTTGGCCGAAACTTTTCGCTATTGGCCAATTTTCTGTATGTCCAAGGACCAATCTACCTTATGATACAGTCGGTTGTTAGACAAAACGACTGTTATGGATCCATACTTATGAGATGACTTGCCTGGTATAATGCATCACAGAGATACATTAAGCCCCCTTTTGCCAGAGTGTGGCTCATTTATTTGACTCTGAAAGAGTTATCTCTTTACCAGACGACACAATTTTAGACTTGTCAAAATTGAAAGTATTTGCAGACGACAAATATAAAATGTGGCCCAAATGATGGGATTTGGTTTCGGAAGGTTATCAAGCATTCTGGGAAAAGGAGAAAATGCTGGTTATCAGCATTTTCTCCCTTTCCTACAACGTATTCAATAGCCGTCTTCTTAAGGGTCGTTAAAACTCGGCACTGTGTGGAGAGGGGTTAAAATGCTAAGGCCCAACAAATATACACAATGAACTGCCTACCGTGATTGATTGATTGTATGGTGTTTAACGCCGTTTTCAACATTATTTCAGTTATATCGCAGCGGCCAGTGCACCTATCCATGCTTTCCTAGAGTTTCTTTTACCAGTATTCCGCACAATATTCTTTCCAAGCCACTGGCTGCTTTCCCACATAATCATCGTCGAAATAATGATCAGCGGTGAGAAAGGCATGAATCCTGTCGCAATGACTATCATCAATCCTCGGAAAGAAATTGGCGAAGCCGGGGATCGAACCAGCGACCTCCTGTTCTCAAGTCCTGTACGCTACTGACTGAGCTACGAGGGCTTGGCTGCCTACCGTGATCAATGCTCTCTTTGCGCAAAATGTAGGCAAAGATCAGTTGGCACGTTCGAGCAGTTCCTAGCCATAGCTTTACCAAAGCAATTATACTTTAACGAACAGCAAATAAGACTTTCGTTTGCAATTTGACTTTATATTTCCTTTACTTTATAAATGTGCCATGCTTTGTAAAAGGGTGATTTCATACATCTGAAAAAGTATCAACTCATATCAGCCTGTGCAGTCCACGCATGCTGACCTGGGTCTAAACTTTTGAAAATGGGTATATTTTTCTGTGTCTCAAAGGACCATTCTACGTAATGATTCAGCCGGCCTTTAACCCTTAGGCTGCTAAGCGCGACTCACTGTCCTTTCGCGGGCAGTGTAGATCAAGATCAGCTTGCACAGAACGTGCAGTCTGATCTTGGACCTATACTGCCCGATGAGGAGACATTCATGAATAGCATTATTCGTGTTTTGGACTATCGGCTTGAAAGTTTCCTGTAACTTATTTAGCAGAATAAGGATTAAACAAAATGTAACCATATCATGCGACTAGTAGCTTGGCTTAACTATTCACCAAACGACAAAATTTGGACTAGTCCAAATTGAAAGAGTTTGCAGACGACAATTTTAAATTTGATGAAACATGGCAGAAAGGTCTCAAAACGGGTAGAAAACACTGTGGGAAAAGGAGAAATTGCTCGTTACGAGCAATTTCTCCTTTTCCCACAGTGTTTTCAAAAGACTTGTACTGCAGACACGTGAAAACCAGGGCTTGTTTGGGAAAGGGTTGACTATTCACCAAACGACAAAATTTAGGACCCGCCCAAATTGAAAGCATTTGCAGACGACGGATTTAATGTAATGCAAGTGATGATTTTTGTCTTTGATAGGGTAGGAAATATTGTGGGAAAAGAAGAAAATGCTGGTTACCACCATTTTCTCCTTTACCCGCAATGTTTTCAAAAGTCTTCCCTTTCAGGGTGGTTAAAAGTCGGGATTGTGTGTTAAAGGCTTTTAACCCTTTACCGAACGACAAAATTTTAGACTTGTCCAAATTGGAAGCATTTGCAGACGACAAAATGAATGTGACTCAAAAATTGAAATTTGTTTTGGGAAGGTTAGAAAACATTGTGGGAAAAGGAGAAAATGCTCGTTACCAGCATTTTCTCCTTTTCCCACAAAGTTTTCAGAAGGCTTCTTCTTCAGGGTCGTTAAAACCCGTGATTGTGCGGTAAAGAGTTAATGCATATATATTTTTTTCCTACAGTTCCGCTCAAATAGAGTGCAAGTCTAAACTGTTGGTTTCGCTAGATGATTCTAATCTAGCATGATATGTTTCTTTGTACTAGCATTTTATTGGTTTATCTACTTGCTCCACATTCTGCCAGATAGGTTTTATTTCCGTCTAAGCCATGACATGAAAATTAGCCTTTCCGTTCAATAGGTCAAATATTTGAAGGACTGGTGTATACGCTTCTCATCAGTTTTGTTTCGAATCATGGTGAGAATCAGAAATAATGAGAAAAGGTAGCTTTTAAATGAAATTTTGATGGGAAGAGTAATTATTACACAATTTACTGGTGCAAGATTGTTGAAAACAAACCTGTAGTAGACCGTATCTCTGAGTTTTAGGTCATGAATTTTCTCCACTTTGCTTTATCGCTTGGACCAAGAATGCGAAACTTACAGTCTTCAGAGACAGGCATTGTTTTTTTTTTTGCAAAAAGATTTTGTGCGGTGTAAAAAGAAACGATTGTGAGAAAACGGTCTGGTGACGGGCTATGTATTGAGTCTCAAGTTGGCCTAGTAGTTTCAGGTTAGCCCCCAGGCTTTTCATTCAATGAATTTTGGAATATAGACAAGTGGCCTATTCCGTCGTGTTGTTTTTAACCACTCCAGAAATCTGAAAAGAGTCAGATTTTTTACTATTTCTCAAGTTGAAGCTTATTTTATCAATACATGAAATTAAGTATTATGCTGTTGCATTTAAATACTTTGTATCATTTCTGACTCTCTAGACCTTGGAAAACAGAAATTGTGTTCAGCGTCGGCCGTGAGAAATAAACCAAGACCGCGTTACGCTGCCACACTAAAGCACACGGATCGTGACCTCTTTTCTCTGAACATTTACGAATTAAAACATAGGGAAATGTTAGATTGGTAATTATTAAACTTTAGATAGCTAATCATGACACATTTGCATTTGCTGACAGTATAGATAGACAACGGCAATGACGGTGTTGATACTGGTGATAACACTGATAATAATGATGATGATGATGACGACGACGATGAGGATTATGATGATGATGACAATGATGATTCGGAATACTGGGTCCGTATTCACCAGCCATTCTTAAGAACATTGTTAGTCTTTTTCTTCAAGATTTTCTAAATTTGAAAGTAACATATTTTCTGGTTGGCTAAACCAAATGCTTTAAACCAAACAAAAGTTTTGTAACTTTAAAATTTAGAAAATTCTGGCGAACAAGACTAAGAACGTTGAATACGGATCCTAATTATTACGTTATTAGTAAGGTTATATTTCTGGGTAAGCCAGTGGTATCAGACAAGATGAATCTGAGGTATAACCCGTTTTTTTCTTCTGAATAGGGCCCTAAGGAGAAAAGTTTTTGCTGCTTACCAGCATTGTCTCCATTTCCAACATTTTGGGGTTTTTTTTCCTTTTTTTTAAAAAAGAGTTTTTTTTTTTTCAGAGTCGTTAAACAAAGGATTGTGTAAATAGTTAAAAACCTGTTATCCCAAATATAAACAATAATTTAACCCTTTACCAGACGACAAAATTTTGGCCTTGTCCAAATTGAAAGCATTTGCAGATTTACAATTTCTATGTGGCTCGAATGGTGCAATTTTTCTTTGATAGGGTAGAAAACATTGTGGGAAAAGGAGAAAATGCTGGTTACCAGCATTTTCTCCTTTTCCCCACAATGTTTTCAAAAGGTTTCTTTCCCAGGGGCGTCAAAAGGCGGCATCGTGCGGCAAAGGGTTAAACTGATAATGAAAGGTTGATTGAGTAAGAGCTATATAGTGGCTAGTAACTTCACTTTTATGAATAGCGGATAAATATCATAGCGTAAATTTTGACCAATCAAATGGCAAATAAATACGTATTTTTTAGCGTGCGTGAGTTACGTCATTATACTATATTTTTGAACGGTATTTCAATGTGTAGACACGTATTTTCTTTATGTCGTGTGTTATTTTATCCGCCTGCGACGCTTGTATTCGAGTCAGAAAATTCTCAGGTATATGATAAAACTGAAGACGTAATTATTGTATTACACTGAAGACAAGGGAGATCATTCAATAGAAGGAAAGACTAACCAAGAAATAGAGGATATTTGTTTTTTTCGGTGAAAGATCGAAATTTATTTCATCTCGTGAACATCATCGGTAATATTTTCACTCGTGGCACGCGCCACGAGTGAAAATATTACCGATGATGTTCAGGCGCCACGAGTGAAAATATTACCGATGATGTTCACGAGATGAAATAAATTTCGATCTTTCACCGAAAAAAACAAATATTCTATTTATTTCATGCTTCTAACGCCTTTTTTTGTCGAGACTTCCATAAAAATCAGTAAAAACTCCCCGTGGTCGGTATTCTCACTGGTCGTACCCGTGTAATATCGAAAAATATTTTCACCGCTATTTCTCGATATCCTACCGGAAAGCATCAAATAAACAATTCCACTTCTCTAAGATACAGAAAATGTGGTATACATTGATACAACTGTAACAAACAGACTGGCGTATTCATACATACCTGTATCTTCAGCGATTATCTTACCTGATTATTGGAACACATGTTTGACTCTTTGCATCCGAATGAATTCTTTACCAAATAATCTCGACCCCCGAGAAAGGCGGCTTTTGAAAACATTATGGGAAAAGGAGAAAATGCTAGTAACCAGCATTTTCTCCTTTTCCCCAACAAAATTTTCTACCCTTTCTAAAACAAATACCATCGTTCTATCCAAATTTTATTTGTCGTCTGCAAATGCTTTCAAATGGACCTGTCAAAAATTTTGTCGATTGGTAAAGAGTGAATACTTAACACTTAAGGTGATGAATAAATGAAACGCAAACTTCTACTCACTACTAAAAGTCCAAACATTGCGGTTCCAAAGTTGATTTCACCGGAAAGAAAGTACCGTATCGGACAGTGTAGATCAAAGATCAGACTGCACGTTCTGTGCAGTCTGATCTTGAGCTACACTGTCCGCAAAAGGTCAGTGGGTCACGATTAGCAGCTTAAGGGTCAACTCTTCCTACCAATGTGGTATGTTTGGTGTTAAACTTTTTCCCAGACAAATTTTAGACTCTTCCAATTTGAAAGCATTTGCAGACGGCAATATTCAGTGTAGTTTAACCCCTTACCAAACGACAATTGTTTTTCAAAGACGCCTTCAAATTTTACATACAAGGTTACAAAATAAGTGTAGTTCTCTAAAGCACCACCTGTGTTTAAGAAATGTAGTTGATTCTCCTAACTGTGTATGTGGTGCTATAGAGACAAATACACACTACTTCTTCGAATGTCCACTTTATGAAACTATAAGAAATAAGTGTATTCGCTCCATATCGTATCATGAAATAACTACAGACCTACAAACACTCCTTTGTGAAAATGATTTTCTTACTTTTCAGGAAAACGAAGAAACCTTTTTGAAAGTTCAGTTGTATATAAAGGAAAGCAAACGATTTAATGAATGATTTCCAAAAAGGTCCATCCCCTCTCTCTCTTTCTCTCTCTCTCTCTCTCTCTCTCTCTTTGTTTACCAAATGTCTCTTATAACAATGTTGAATTTTGTATTTCTTTGTATTTATTTTTGTCATATGTTGTTACTTAGGAAAGGGACTCTATAAGCTTTTATTAGCTTTCGTCCCAATCCATTTGTATGTTTATATGTACAATAAAATATGTTTAAACTAAAACTACCAAACGACAAAAGTTTAGACTGGTCGTAACTGAAAGCATTTTCAGACGACAAAATAAAGGTGACTCAAAAATTGAAACGTGTTTTGGGAGGTAGAAAAAAAAAAAAAAATTGTGGGAAAAGGAGAAAATGCTGGTTACCAGCATTTTCTTCTCTTCCCAAAATGTTTACAAAAGGTTTCTTTCTCCGGGTCGTTAAAACTCGGGATTGTGTGGTAAAGGATTAAATGATGTGATTTGTCTTAAAAGGCATACAACATTGTGAGAAAAGGAAAAAAAAATGCTGGTGACCAGCATTTTCTTCTCTTCCCCTCAATATTTAAAAAAGCTTATTTTCTCAGGTTCGTTAAAACTCGGGATAACGTGGTAAATGGTTAACGCCGTCTTCAACTTTTTTCTCAATCGAAAAATGCCTGGTCCGATTTTATCTAGCGACACCAGCATTTCCTCCTTTTCCCAAAATGTCTTCAAAAGTTAATTTTCTGAGGGTTTTTAAAACTAAAATTACCAGGTAAATAATAAACGCAGTTTTCAAGATTATTTCAATAGAAGAATGCCTGGTTCGATTCCATCTAGCGACACAGGCATTTTCTACCTTTCCCACAATGTCTTTTTCAAAAGCTTATTTTCTTAGGGTCTTTAAAACTCGAAAATACAAGGGAGCCCTTTTCAACATTAGTTCAATTAAAAAATGCCTGGTTCGATATCCTTGAGCAGGACACTGCAGATGCCCCAGCCAAATACATATAAAAGCAAACAGAAGTATTGGTGAAAGAGAAAGCTGTTGTAGTGTTATGATAAAGTTACAGTAGAAAGCAACATTAAACACCCAGTAAACACTACCCTTTACCACACAATCCCGAGTTTTAACAATCTTCAGGAATTAGCATTTTGAAAATAATGTGGGGAAAAGGAGAAAAACCAGCATTTCCTCCTTTTCCAACAATGTTTTCTATCCTTTCAAAAACAGATTACATAATTTGAGTCACAACTGATTTGTCATCTGCAGAAGCTTTCGATTTGGACAAATCTAAAATTTTGTCGTGTTGTAAAGGATCAGTGTGTTCACCTTACGAAATACCACTGTCCGAAAGCATTTTGCGATAACTAGCCAAGAAGACAATTCGATGATTGCGAAACATAAACAGCCACTTTGCTAAGCCAACATCGTTTAACCCTTATCCTGCTGACTAAATTAAATGAAACTTTCAGGCCGATAGTAAAAACCCGAATAATGATATTTCAAACTCGTGTTTCGGAAAAAGATATCTCCTTATGGGACAGTGTAGATCCAAGATCAGACTGCCCGTTCTGTGCAGTCTGATCTTGATATACACTGTCCGCAAAAGGTCTGTGAGTCGCGCTCATCAGCCTAAGGGTTGATCCTTTACCACACACCTGATTTCGAGTTTGAACGACTTTGAGGTGGTAGGTTTTTGAAAACACTGTGGGAAAAGGACAAAATGCTGGTAACCAGTGTTTTCTCCTTTTTCCGAAATGTTTTCTACCCTTTCAAAGGCAACTGTCACCATTTAAGCCACATTTGATTTGTCGTCTTCAGTAGCTTTGCAATTGGACAAGTCCAAAATTTTGACGTTTGGTAAACAGTATACCCCTAGAGTGCCCAGTAAACCCAAGGGGCTTTCTCAGTCGACAAACCAGACCCAGAGACTTACAATTTCAAAGTGTCTAATGTCCGGAATGTCTGAGGAAATCGGACAGTGTGCATCCATGTTAATACTGCAAGTTTTGTGCAGTCTGATCTTGATCTAATCTATCCGCAAAGACAACTAAAAGTTGTGAAAGGAGCTTTAAGAGTTGGTAGATGATACAAGCATTTTAGCCTGAACAAAAAAGATGGCGCAGGTCAAAGCTAGACACCAGGTTCTATGCAGGCGGACGTTGAACACCGGAGAGTGTAGAGCCAAGACCAGACTGCACGTTCTGTGCAGATCTGTAGATCTGATCTTGATCTACGCTGTTCACAATAGCTTATCGTGTCGCCTATGAAAAAGGGAAAAGTGTATGTGTTTTCTACAGACCCACCAGTGTTAATAATAATAAAGTAACAAATTGGATGATTACAGAAGCCGTAGTGTTATTACTTACAAATAAACAACAGCGAGGTTACTGACCGCCCGCTAACTAGGACATTTTTGCTATGGAAGTAGTAACTGTTAGGTCGCTAGAAGTCACGTAGTAGGCTTTTGAGGACAAGTGCAGATCAAGATCAGACTGCACCCAACGTGAAGTCTGATCTTGGATCTACCCTGTGCGTTATCCTTTTAAGTATTTTCGACATAAACTGCATTTGAATTGCAATATTATGCGTACTGCTTACTGTTAGCTGCAAATGACGGTCGAATGTACGTTTGTTTTACATCAATACTTACACGTTCACGCCCAACTCGGTAGCTCAGCTGGTCGCGCACAGTACTTCAGACCAGGGGGTCGCTGGTTCGAATCTCCAGCTCAGACAATATCTCCTTTAAAGAATTGATGATGGTCGTTGCAACAGGTCACTGCTGATAATTGTCTAAACGATTGTTATGTGGGAAAGCAGCCAGTGGCTTGGGAAGAATATTTTGCGAAGTACTGGTAAAAGAAATTCCAAAAAAGCATCGATAGGTGCACCGGCCGCCCGCGACATAAATGGAATAATATTGAAAACGGTGTTAAACACCACACAATCGAACAAACAAACGAACAAGATTAATTTACATGTTCACGGTTCTTATGACGGGTTTCAACGTGCCTCCGCCAATTCTTTTATTATGGACAAGACTAGCATTTTGACATGTGAGTAAGATAGGATTTCAACCTAGTTACAGGTTACAGTAAATACGTAAGTCATGTTTGGAAAAGCATCTACAACTGGTATCGACCCATATCAGCCTGCGAGATTCGCACAGGGAAAAAGAAGGCAAAGCATTATAGTTATAACGATATTAATGATTATTGCATGTAAGAGACATAGCTCCTGAAAACTGCGTACACTCCCCAGCAAGCAGACAAGATTACAGAGGCATCAAAAGCCGTGTTTTTACGGCGCTGAGTCAAGATAGGTATACTTGCACAACTTAATCACTGTTGGAACAACATTCAAACAACACTCTATAAATCGTTTAAGTCCAAGAAACGCAGTAAACCACGCTTTTATGATTCCGCTGATAACATGAAATTTAAAACAAAAAGAAACCACAGTTGTCGCCCATAAATATACCAGCAGGTATCATAAATAAAGCCAGTTTACACTTTACCAATTAATCCCGTGTTTTCACAACCCTGAGGAAGAAGACTCTTGAAAACATCGTGGGAAAAGAAGAAAATGCTGGTAACCTTTTCCCACGATGTTTTAAACTCTTAAAAAAAACAAATCTTGTCATGTGAATCACATTTTATTTGTCCTCTGCAAAAGCTTTCAATTTCGAATATTCTAAAATTTTGCCGTTTGGTAAAAGTTAAGCCCTTAGCTACAAGCTACTCTAACCCGGTATTTTTCGAGCTCTGAACATGCAGCTCTAGTGAAAATGAAGACAGAATTTGGTCATGAAGTAGAAGAAAGTTGCGGAGGTTGTAGATCCAAGATCAGACTGCACGTTCTGTGCAGTCTGGTCTTGATCTAAGCAGCCTCAAAAAGCTACTTGAGTCGCAATGGGCAGTGAAAGAGTAAAAACCACACACACCCCACTACACCTGTAGTCCGCCCTTCCTAACTGGTTCTTGTGGCAAGCAAGATTACGTCCATGATTTAACCCTTAGGCTGCTACACACGACTTTTTGCGGACAGTGTAGATCAAGATCAGACTGCACAGAACGCGCAGTCTGATCTTGGATCTACAATGTCCGATCAGGAGATACTTTCCCCCAAAAAATGACTTTGAAAAAGCAATGTTTGGGTTCTTACTATTGGCTGGAAATTTTTACTTAAATCATTTAGCAGGTTTATGGTCAACTCACTATCAGACGACAAAATTTTGGGCTGGTCCAAACTGACAGCGTTTGCAGACGACAACTTGAATGTAAGGAAAACGATAGAAGTTGTCTTTGATAGGATAGAAAACATTGCCGGAAAAGGAGAATATGTTGGTTTCCGGAATTTCCTCCTTTTTCCGCAATGATTTACAATCAGGATGGTGTGGTAAAAGGATAGACGAAGCGGCAGACAACAATAATTATCCCTCTACCACACGATCCCGACTTTTAACGACCCTGAAAAAGAAGCATTTTGAAAACATTGTGGGAAAAGGAGAAAATGCTGGTAACCAGCATTTTCTCCTTTTCCCACAATATTTTCTACCCTTGCCAAAACAAATTTCAATGTTTTAGTCACATTTATTTTGTCGTCTGCAAATGTTTTCAATTTGGGTCAGTCTAAAATTTTGTCGTTTGGTAAAGAGTTATTGGGAAGCATGTTCACATTAGTGGGAGATACTTTTTTCACCTTTCACCAAAGATACATGTATTTGTTGTCTGCAAAAGCTCTCGATATAGACGAGTCCAGAATTATTTAACTGGGTAAAGTTTTTAGAGAATTTTTTTCGCGCAAAAAATGACAAGTTTAAGACAGACGAAAATTAATATTGAGCCATACTCTGTGAAAAGGGGGCTTAATGCATCTCCCTGAAGCATGATACCAGTTGAGCCATCACATATGGATCTATAACAGCCACTTTTTGTTTTTTAATAATGGACTTAATCATGAGGAAAAGTGGTCCTTTGACATAGAGAAAACTGACCTTTAGCAAAAAGTATCGACCCGGGTCAGCCTGCGCGGACTGCGCGGGCTGACCTGGGTCGATACTTTTTGCAGATGAATTAAGCGCCCTTTCCATAGAGCATGGCTCATTTATTATCGGGGTCAGGAAAACACCCACTTTTCCTTAATAGAAATTGGAGTCCTAAAACTGTATTGAAAAACACCGAGCGAAATCAAACAAAAGCTTTTTGAATGCAGCTTCTGCTCATTCCGTAAATATGAGCCATGCCCTGTGAAAAGGGGGCTTAATGCATCCGCGAAAAGTATCGACCCTGGTCAGCCTGCGCACTCTACGCAGGCTGGCCTGGGCCGAAGCTTTTTGCTATTGGTCAATTTTCTGTATTTCTATAGTCTTGTGAAAACTTGCTTGGTATCATGCATCACGGAAATAAATTATGCTCCCTTTTGCCAGAACATGGCTCATGTATTTTAAACGATAGGTCTTGCAGGTAAATAAGGAAGAAAAAGCGCACTGCGTTGAAACATCTTGAAACGGTCAGGCATATCTTCTATCTCTATAGATTCTCTGGGTATCTAAGCCAACTTCTGTGATAATATTTCTGACAGTGCGTTGGTTTTTACCTGACCTGGGTAGTCTGATCTTGATCTACGTCATACATGTTTCATTTGTTTATGCCTTCTATGGAAGCATAATGCATCTGCGAAAAATATCGACCAAGGTCAGCCTGCGCAGTCCGCGCAGGCTAACCTGGGCCGAAACTTTTCGCTATCGATCAATTTTCTGCATGTCAAAGGACCAGTCTACCTTATGACACAGTCGGCTGTTAGACAAAATATATCTTATGGATCCCTAATTATGTGATGTCTTGCTGGTATTATCATGTATCACGGAGATGTATTGGACCCTCTTTTGCCAGAGCATGGCTCAAATAAAGGATTACTAACCTGCTTGTATTGTACATGTATCCCGTCATCCGGAGACTCATTACTCTGATCTGATGAACCTTTTTCCTGAAAAAATATAAAACAATTATGATATGGCCCACAACATGCAAAATGAGACCTTCGGACATTTGCGTAAAGTGTCGTCTCGGATTAGCCTGCGCAGGCTAATCTGAGACGGCACTTTACGGCTACATAAGATTTTTTCATACAGTAGACTTTCGTGAAATAGAAAATCGCAAAAAACGGGAAGTGTCGTCTCGGATTAGTCACAGACTTCACAGGCTGATCTGGGACGACACACTTTTACGCATATGTCCGAAGGCCCCATTTCGTGTGTTGCACGCCATATTATTATTTAATCCTTTACCAAACAGTCCAGAGATTTTGAGACTCGAAGAAGCATTTTTTTGAAAACATTGTAAGAAACGGAGAAATGGCGATAAACAGAATTTTCTCTTTTTTCCCCCCACAAAGTTTTCTATTCTTCTACAAACAACTTAAAGATACATCTATACTCGTTTTCAGCCAGTTTTTAATCCATTTCGTCCTTTTTTTTTATCAAACTACAATCATTCTTGTATCTTCATGCCAATTGTTGCTCCTGGCCGTTGAAAGGTTGCATAAATTACGACGGATAAAAAATGCGTTTCATTTTCTGGAGGCCTTCAAAGAAATCACTGTTGTGGTTTTCGGTATTAAATAAGGACAAATCCCTTGAGCTTCTCTATCCCTGACACCATATATACATAGTAAAATTAGTGTTGCACCCCCTGTGTTTTTAACGTGTTTAATTTTCTGGCGTGAATGATATGAAATGGGTTGGAAATTAGAATCTGGCTGCTGTATACAAGAACAAACAAGTCTGTTGTCTCTGAAATGGAATGAACTGAGGTATCCCTTAACCTCATGGCAGCTGCTACTGATCGAGCTGTTTCAGCCTCTCGTGAGAGGTGTGAGACAAAGACTGCAAGCTGTTTTGCATGCCCCGGGCGGAAGTACGCAGTATTGCCTGATTTTGTGTGTCCATTCTCTGCAGGTCACTTTCAACCTGTCGTAAGTTTTGTTTCGACATTAAATTCCCTGTTTTAACCAAACTTAAACGCTTCTCTTTTTCTTAAATTTGAAAGCAACATCTAGGCAAAAGATTCCCACTTACCATGAGGTCAAGGGATACCTCAGTTCAGTTCATTTTATGGGCAAAAGACGAGTCTGTTGGTGTATGCAGCAGCCGAATTCTAATTTCGACTCAATTTTATTTCATTCACGTCAGAAAATCAAACCCGGTAAAAAACACAGGGGGTGCAACACTAATTTTACTATGTATATAATGGTAATATATCCATGTCGACACAGCTGAACAAATTCAGAGCTACTATTCACCCTAACAAGTTTTAACAGCCTTCTTTTTATTTCTCTCTGGCTGTAAGGATGTATCTTCAAATCACATGATCCACCTTTTATCTGTCGTCTGCAAATGCTCTAAGTTTGGACAAGTATGAAAGTTTTGTCATCTGGTACAGGGTTAAGAGTTTCTATAAAGTATCGAAAATAATCTATTAACTTGAAATCTTTCACTGAAAATGACATTTGAGCCGTGCTATGGCAAAAATGGCTATAATGAATCTCCGTGAGGCATGATACCAAGCTATTCATCTTAAAATTATGGATCCATGCAATCCATTTTGTATAACAACCGACTGAATCATGAGGTACACTGCAGAAAAAGGAAATAGCAAATAGCAAAAAGTGTTGACCCAGGTGATCCTGCGCTGACTGCGCAGGCTCACCTGGGTCGATACTTTTTACAGTCGCATTAAGCCCCCTTTTCACACAGCATGGCTCATTTATATTTTCAAGGCATGAAAATATAATTCGAGTGCAAATGAAGGGGTCATAGTTTAGAATAAAGAAAAGGACAGCGTAGATACAAAAATCTGACTGCGCGTTTTGTGCAGTCTGATCTTGATCTGCGCCGTCCGTAAGACTTTTGAAAGAAGCCTACATTGGTGAAAGTTTGCAACCGTGGTAGAAGCAGATCTTTTCTATAGGCAGAATATAGTTTGAATATTCTCCGTTTGTCTTACATCAGAAAAAAAATTGAAATTTGAACAGGTGATTTAGGGCGACAGATTTGTAATCAGGAAATTCTTGTTCGATCCAAGCCGGCCAACTTGATCACCTGGCTCCTTGGACAAGGCACTCCAGGGCTTCAGCCTGGTTATGATGAAAACAATGTATAGGCCAAAATAAATCCGAAAAATAGTGGTTGTACTATACGTACCTCTAAATGTAACGCACTGGAAACCGTCTGGCACCACGCCTTGTATTCTTGGCCAAGGACCGACAACTTCTTAAGGAACTCCCTCATTTCGAATACCATGAGTGGCGTCCCTTCCAAGTCAGTCTGACAAACAGAAATCCACGTCTCTATGACCCGTAAAACACCCTGATGCGCTATCGGCATCTCCGTAATCGGACTATTCACCGGACTTATCCGAAGGTTATCGGGTCGTGTCAACGACGATTTAGAATCGGACATTTCCGCCATGGTCTCGGAAATTACAGGTGCGCTCTCGGCGCTATGTACAAGTGTAGATTCGATTGAAAATGGTTTCCTAACCTGAACCGAAGTGCTTGCATTTAGGGTGTTACTTTTTGTAACAGGTTGCAGAAAGTTCGCATTGTTGGAGTTATTATTCAAAGCAGGCGGGGATGGGAAATCGAAATCTTTTGGGCTCTGACTGCTTGCACTTGAGAGGAGAGGTGACTGTGGTGGGTCAAAATGAACGATAATATTTGCTACGTTTTCATCCGGCGTGTCAGCAACTAGATCATCAGACGGAAAAAAGAACACAGAATCGTGATGGTCGACGTCTGTCATCGTAATGGCAACTGAAGAGCCGGTATGGACCAAAGTCGAAACGGCCTGTTCCGAACCGCACCCGTTTTTTGAAAGACGTATACCGGAACTGTGCATGGAGAGTTGACAGAATGACCCGGAAGTTGGATTGAGTCTTCCGGCCAGATTTTCCGGCACGGAACTTGACCTGGAAAAGACGGGCGATATGTCGATTGGTGTATCCATCACAAAGGTAGGTAAGTTTATAAGCTCCCTTTGAAAGGCGATTATGTCCACGTCGTGTGATGCTTGCATTGGAATGTCATCAGTTTTCGCGATTTTATCGTCTAGCGTGGGTGTTGTTATATTGGACACATTCACTTGTGACGCTGATAAAAGTTTCTTATATTGCCATCGGCTGAATATCTTCGATTTTGATCCTTTGAACGATTCCGATTGAGTTAAACAGACGGGCTTGTGTTCATTACCACCCTCTGTGCTAGATTGTATGTTTAGTTCAAGCGGTTTCACTAGGCTCTCACCAATCGCTTTCAAAGCTAGATTTGTTCCGTTCCTGTCATTAGTTTGATTGGCATTACTTTTTGACAACACTGCACAAAGACTACTTCGTCTTGCGTCATGTTTTTCTACCTTTGAGTCCTTATGTTTCTTACTCACATGCGGTTGTCTCCCTTCCGTTATAGGAACTTCCGTACCTGAAACTGTATTACTACGCGGAGGACATTTTCCTTCCACGATAAGATTTTCATCTTTTGGCGGTTTCAGTTTCGTATCCTGCGGACAAACAGTTTTTCTGCGGATCATATTGCCGAACATTTTATGTGCCAACAACCGTAGGATGATCACCGGGTTTACGATCATCGGTAAAGTCATGAAGAGAAATTCGCGAAAGTTTTTGTGAGCCACATTGTTCAGTGTCTGTATGGAGCATGATGGTGATACAGCGGGCGTTGTGAAATCTGCACCTTTCATTGCCATCAGACTCTGAACAGAGCTTGACAGGGACAGTTTGGGAGATACACCTCGCTCTTCCACGTCTTCTATAATGGCTTCCTGAAATATGAATGAATGAATGAGAGAATTCAATGGATGAGCCACGCTTTGACAAAAAAAGGGTGGGGGTTTAATGCATCTCAGTAATCAATACATTATACCAAGCAAGTCATCACATAATTAGGGATCCATGAAATCCATTTATTTTCAACAACTGGCTGAATCTTGAGGAAGAATGGTCCTTGAACCAGTAGAAAATTTACAACTAGCAAAAAAGTTTCGACTCATGTCAGCCTGCGCGGACGGCGCAGGCTGAAGTGAGTTTATACTGTTTGCAGATGAGTTTATTCCCCTTTTAAAACAGCATGGCTTAACACTTAAGCTGCTGAATAAATGAAACCCAAATTGCTACTCATTACTAAAAGCCCAAACATTGCGGCTTCAAAGTTGATTTCACCGGGCAGAAAATACCGTATCGCACAGTGTAGATCAAAGATCAGACTGCACGTTTTGTGCAGTCTGATCTTGATCTACACTTTCCGCAAAAGGTTAGTTTGTCGCGATTAGCAGCTTAAGGGTTAAATTATTTTCCTATTACATTCAATGAGTAATCAATAAACGATATTAATCTGCTAATATTGGAATTTCAAAGTTCTTTACAGTGGAAAAATCTCTACTTTTCGGTCCATGTAAATCAGAGATCTACAATATCGACAACAGCACAGTGTGTCGCCTGAGGGTCTAGTACTGTTGAACAATCAGTTCAAGAGTTCCCAAAATTCACGTTTTCCGACACGAGTCTGTTTCGATCATAAATTGTTCTGTGACGCTATAACGGACTATTTTGTAGAGGTTTATGTCTGCTAATGTCTGGAGTCTTACGCCATGGATGTTGTCCCTTAGTTCTAAACGCGCATTTATGGCCAGAAAAAAAGTTACAATTTCGAAGATATTTTGGTCTGAATGTGCCACAAAAATATGTAATAGTATAGATTCAAGATTGGATTGCAAGCTTTCTTTAGTGTAATCTTCATCTATACCGGCTTGAAAAGCGTTAATGATATTCTAAGGAGTCCCCGGCTTGATATTTCACAGCGAAAGTCGGCGAAAAGAAGAAAAAAAGAAAGAAAAAAACGAATAAGATATTCTATTCGGCGTTCCAGCTCCGTTTTCATTGACTCTTTCAGTGCTAAAAATACATACTAGACTTCTGTCAACGGTTTAAAGAATATAATCAAGTGAAACTCAGAAAGGTTATTAATTAATAGGCTTGACTAAACACGTTGTGTGCAGTCTAATCTTGATCTATGTCGTCTGCAAAAGCCCCTGTTTTCGCCTATGGCGCTGAATGGGTTAAAGGATCTGACTAAACGGATAGTCTTTGTTTCCATTAACCGTAATACTGCTGGATTAAATGGAAATTCCGAGCAAAAAGGAGGCAGTGAACTATTACGATTTTAAAGCATTTTCAAAAGAAAAAAAATCACTGTATCGGAAGATTTTGATCGAAGTTCAGACTGCAAACTGAAGTCTGATCTTGATCCGCAAAAGCACATTGATATGATCTTAACAATTAAAGATTGAATATTGAGCTCGTTTAATTTGTTCAGCTGGTTTCCTTGCTCTTTTTCAGTCAGCCCTGTGTATTTATTTATTCACTCAATCACTCATCCACCCATCCACCCACTCTCTCTCTCTCTCCCTTCCCTGCTTCCCTCACTCCTTCCCTCTCTCTCCTACATACCGAAATGTGTTCATATATTTTCACGTTACCGACACAGACTCCTGAATGACCAGTCTAGATAAGACTTCAAACCAGTATATTGCCTAATTTAAACCAATCTAGTGCATACTTTAAACTCACCCATTGTATACATTAAACATATCTAGCTCATACTTTAAACCAATCCAGCCCATAATTTAAACCAGTTCAGAACATTTTCTAATAATCAAGCGCATACTTTATAATAATTGAGCACATCCTTTAAACTAACCCATCGCATAATATAAACCGACCTTGCTGATAATTTAAACCAATCCAGCCAATAGTACAAAAAGTTTACCTCTATAACTTGAGTTATCAGCCCCTCAAGGGACGCAGCCTCGATGTGGTGGCGTCCATTCCACATGACGATGCGACCCAGTGCCATCAGTTCTATGAAGCTGTCTTCGGGCGAGTTCACTTGGAGGATAGGGTTCGCCGTTACGGATTCTTGAAATACTAACAAAAATAAATTCAGTCGTAAATATCGATTAACTCTTTTATCAGACGACAAATTTTGAGACTTGCCTAAATTGAAAGCACTTGCAGACGACAATCTAAATGTGCCAAAAATAATGGAAGTTGTGCTTGAAAGGGCAGAGGACATTGCTGGAAAAGAGGAAAATGCTGGTCACCAGCATTTTCTCCTTTCCCACAATGTTTTAAAAAGCAGTGTTCTCCAGGGTCGTTAAAACTGGGAATTGTTTGGAAAAGGGTTAAAAAAAATGATAGAGCCATTCTGTGCTTCTTAATTTTGATATAACAACTACGTGTATCGGTAAACGTACACGAACCTGTACTCAGTAATTCGAACGCTTAGATTTAACCCTTTCCCAAACAAACCCTTGTTTTCACGTGTCTGTAGTACAAGTCTTTTGAAAACACTGTGGGAAAAGGAGAAATTGCTCGTAACGAGCAATTTCTCCTTTTCCCACAGTGTTTTTTACCCTTTTTGAGAACTTTCTACCATTTTCATCAAATTTAAAATTGTCGTCTGCAAACTCTTTGAATTTGGACCAGTCCAAAATTTGTCGTTTGGAAAAGGGTTAAACAGGGAGATTTCCTGTTTGGGAAATAAATGTCACTTATTTCAAAAATATAGAAAAATCATATGAAATTTCAGCATGGCTTTTAACTGTGAAATGAAAGAAATCGTGATTTACATCAGTTGCTTCTATATATGGTGTCAATAATTTTAATCCAGCAAGGATAATAACGACCAATGTTCACTTGATCAATTTTGAATGTCAGCAACAGGCCGTTTTCTTTTCAAATAACACTTAACCACACAGTCGTGAGTTTTAACGATCCCGAGAAAGAGGCCGTTTGAAACAATGTGGGAAAAGAAGAAAACGCTGGTGACCAGCATTTTCTCCTTTCCCCACAATGTTTTCTACCTTATTAATGACAACTGGTATCATTTGAGCCACAGTTAAATTGCCGTCTGCAAATGCTTTCGACTGCACGTACAGACGACAAATTAGAAATTTGCTATAATAGTAAAATTTGTCTGTGATCGGATAGAAAACATTGTGGGGAAAGGAGAAATGCTGGTTACCAGCATTTTCTCCTTTTCCCACAATGTTTTCTACAGCCTTCTTTCCCAGGGGTCGTTTAATGATGGGGTTGTTTGGTGAAGGGTTTTTTTCTCTCTGGCTGTAAGGATGTATTTTTTTAACCCTTTACCGCACAATGCCGCCTTTTGACAACCCAACGACAGAAGCCTTTTGAAAACATTGTAGGAAAAGGAGAAAATGCTGGTAACCAGCATTTTCTCCTTTTCCCACAATGTTTTCTACCCTATCAAAGAAAAATTGCACCTCTTCAGTAACAGGCAAATTGTCGTCTGCAAATGCTTTCAATTTGGACAAGGCTAAATTTTTGTCGTCTGGTAAAAGGTTAAATAATTTACTTCTACTGGTATTTTACCTCTTGTATCAAACAGATCCACACGTCCACCAAGTCTATGCAGCTGGCCAATGTAAACCAAGATTCTAGCGGCATGATATTTCACGTATCTGGCATACTTTGTGCTGTGATTGGTATAGTACCATTCGTCAGAGGGCAGCAACAGTTGCATCAGCATGTCTGCGATATCCGCCTCCGCTAGGGTCTGGTGATATGACGGGTTCAGGGCGATGGAGGAGAGACTTTGTAACAAAAGGCACAACAAATGCTGAAAAGGAATTAATTACTTATCCATGATTTAGTTATACTCTGTTAAAAAGGGGGTTTAATTCATCTGCAAAAAAAAAAAAAAATATATCGGCCCATGTCAGCCTGCGCAGTCCGCGCAGGCTGACATGGGCCGAAACCTTCTTGCTATGGGTAGATTTTCTGTATGCCCAAGGACCATTCTACCTCATAATTTAGTCGGTTAACTCTTTACCAAACGACAAAATTTTAGACTGGTCCAAATTGAAAGCAGTTGCAGACGACAAAATTAATGTGACTGAAAAATTGAAATTTGTTTTGGGAAGGGTAGAAAACATTGTGGGAAAAGGAGAAAATGCTGGTTACCAGCATTTTCTCCTTTTCCCACAATGTTTTCAAAAGGCTTTTTCGTCAGGGTCGTTAAAAGTAGGGATTGTGTAGTAAAGGGTTAATAAAAAACAATTGATTTTATGGATCCATAATTATGTCGTGACTTGCTTGGCATAATGCATCCAGAAGATGGATTAAGCCCCCTTTTGCCAGAGCAAAGCTCAATTATATTAAATGAGCAGCGCTCTGGCAAAAGGGGGTTTAATTCATCTCCGTGCTCATTATACCAAGCAAGCCGTCACATAAACTGTGGATCGATAGAATCCACTTTGTCTAACATTCGACTAAATCATGAGGTCGACTGGTCCTTCAACATGCAGAAAATTTACAATTAACAAAAAAAAAAAAAATCGACTTAACCCGTATGTCAGCCTGCGAGGACTGCACAGGCTGACATGTGTTAAAACTTTTTGCAGATGCATTAAACCCCCTTTTCATGGAGCATGACTTCGTTTTCATTCAACTCTATCGAAAACAAAAAATTGTTTGACAAATGCCCAATGGAACATACATGAATTAAATGTAACGTAATCAAAGTGTCGAAAGGAACCGGCGATATTTATGCAGATGCATTGAGGTAGACTGGTCCTTGGGACACGCAGATAATTTGACAACTAACAAGAAGTTTTGACCCAGGTCAGCCTGCGTGGACTTCGCAGGCTGACCTGGGTCGATATTTTTGCAGACGCATTAAACTTAGATTTGTGCAATGCTCTTTGAAAAGGTGGTTGAATGCATTTGCAAAAAAAATAGCGACCCATGTCAGTCTGCGCAGTCCGCTCAGGTTGACACGGGTCAAACCATTTTGCTTTTGGTAAATTTTCTGCATGTCAAAGGTCCACTCTACCTCATGATTCAGCCGGTTTTTGGACAAAATGAATTTTATGGAACCATAACTGTGTAATGACTTGCTTTTTATACTTCATCACGGAGATGGGTTAACCCTTTACCAAACGACAAAAGTTCATCTTAGTCCAAATTGAAAGCATTTGCAGACGACAAAATAAATGTGACTGAAAAATTGAAATTTGTTGTGGGAAGGGTAGAAAACATTGTGGGAAAAGGAGAAAATGCTGGTTACCAGCATTTTCTCCTTTTCCTACAATATTTTCAAAAGGCTTCTTCTTCAGGGTCGTTAAGACACGGAACTGTGTGGTAAAGGGTTATCCTTTACCACACAATCCCGAGTTCTAACGACCCTGGGAAACTGGACTTTTGAAAACATTGTGGGAAAAGGAGAAAATGCTAGTTACCAGCATTTTCTCCTTTCCCCACAATGTTTTCTACATATCCAAGCGAAATTTTAATTTTTGTGTCATATTTATCTTGTCGTCTGCAACTGCTTTCAATTCGGACCAGTCCAAAATTTTGTCGTCTGGTTAAGAACGTTGTGTCTGATGTTGAAATTCGTTTTTCAACAATATTTCATTCAGACCTATCTAACGGCGATCACTGCAACTGTCGTTTGCCTCTGGTGTCTCTTAAAAGATTACCGAGTTTTCTAAACCATTGATTTTCTCACGCAATATGACTAGCAATGTGGGAGAATTGAGTCACATCGTATTTGCTTCACATCAAACCCCTCAAAGAATTTCTAGCAAGCTTGGGTGGGATTCGAACTCACGGCCAAATAATTACAAGCGTTGTACGTCAGGAAAAGTTGTGCAATACTAGCATTTCTCAACTTCTTTAGAATGAATTCAGTTAGTATTCAATCTCAAAGGATAGCAGAAGCACGATCGTAATGATATTCATGGAAAGTTTTATTGATGTTGAATCAAAGGTCAAGGTTAATTCAAGGCTTCTCCTTAAACTGCTAGATGAATTAAAAGAAAATTTTGAACCAATAGTGAAAACCAAAATATTTCGACTTCAGAGTTCTTTTCGCCTGAAAAGTAACCTTACAGGATAGAAACCGCACTGATCGAAGATCAAACTGCATGTTCTATGCTGTCTGATCTTAATCTACAATGATCACAAAGGCGCACTGAGTCGCGCCAAGGAGCGTAAGGGATAAAGTCCAAACAACAAGCACGACAGGAAATTTGACAGAATACCCACGAGTATTGCATATCTTGTCGGCATTTCAAATATCCTGCCTTTGCTAGCAGTGCTGGGCACACTTTTATAATAGTAGTCATAGTCTGTTGAAAGGAGGTTTAATGCATCTGGGTCATGCTCTGGTAAAAGGAGGCTTAATGCATCCCCGTGATGCATTGTACCAATCAAGCCATCACATAATTATGGATCCATGATAGCCACGTTTTTCTTTTTTCAACAACTTACTAAATCATGAGGTAGACTGGTCCTTGGACATACAGAAAAAAATGACCAATAGCGAAAAGTTTCGGCCAAGGTCAGCCTGCGCAGACTGCGCAGGCTGACGTGGGCCGATACTTTTTGCAGATGCATTAAGCCCTCTTTTCACAGAGCATGGTTTATCTGCAAAATGTATCGAACCATGTCATCCTGCGCAGTCCGCGCAGGCTGACATGTGTTGAAACTTTTTGCTATTTGTAAATTTTCTGCATGTACAAGGACCATTCTGTCTCAGGATTCAGTTCGTTGTTAGAAAAAAAAAAGGGGGGGGTTACGTATCCATAATTATGTGATGACTTGCTTGGTATAACCTATAATAGAGATGCATTAAAGCCCCTTTTGCCATAGCGCCGCACAGTTATACTTTGGTGGTCGACGAAGTTAACGATCAGATTCCACTGTGAGTTCATACAGAGATTTTGTATTTTACACAGTAATAATGATATTTGTTAATCTTTTTTTTTCTAGTTTTCTGCGCAAACATTAATTTCTTTTACCGTGCCATTGAATTCTTGATAAGAAATACGCAAAGAAGAAAACTCCAGTGTTTTCTAGGGAGTGTTGTTTGTTTCCATAATATATTTATTTCAGGCCCTTGATTGAAGCAGAACGGACACGTGTGTAACATTTATTTGACACTTGTGGACACGTGTATTTGACACTTGTGGACACGTGTATTTGACAACCTTCATGCGCAGACACGAGGTGTTACATAATATTTGAGCAACGCTCTTGGGAAAATGGGTTTGTCTGTTCGTATTATTTGTATGGTGTTTATCGCCGTTTTCAGCAATGTTTCAAATATATGGCCAGTGCACCTATCCAGCTTTTCATGGAGTTCACTTTACAAGTTAGCCATGCTCTGTGAAAAGGGGCTTAATGCACCTGCGAAAAGTATCGACCCAGGTCAGCCTGCGCGGGCTGATCTGGGCCGAAACTTTTCGCTATTGGTCCATTTTCTGTATGTCAAAGGACTAGTCTACCTCATGATTGAATCAGTTGTAAAAAAAATGGCTATTATGGATCTATAATTATGTGATGGCTCGATTGGTATCATGCATCACGGAGATGCATTAAGCCCCCTTTTACCAGAGCAAGGCTAAAATACATTCGCAAAATATCCTCCAAAAACCAGTGGGTGCTTTCCAACATATAGACGACAGGCGAATGAATCCTGTTGCAAAGACTATCACCAATCTTCAGAACGAAACAGGCCGAGCGAGGTATTCGAACCAGTGACCTCCTGATTCGGCGAAAACGGGGGTTGAATGCATTTTCGTTATGCATTATATCATGCTAAACATCGCATTAAATTGGTTTATTTTGCCTAAATCCGACTGAATCATGGGGTAGACTGGTCCTTTGACGAGCAGAATACTAATCCCGGGTAGGGTACAGACAATTGCCCACCTGAAAATTTGCCTTCTGGGACAAGTGCCACCTAGACAAATGCCAACCGGACAAATGCCACCTAGACAAAATTCCACCCACAATATAAGCAACCCGGACATTTTGCCCTACCGCCTTTTTCCCCTTTTTTTCCCACTTATTTTTATCTATTTTAATGTGGTTTTAAGTTAAATAATTTTTTCATGATAAATAAGGCCCAGGTCAGCCTGCACCAGACGACAAGAGTTTAGAGTCCATTTGTTGAAAACTTTTCTTGGCGGCAAATTTGATGTGGCTCAAAAAATGGGGGTTGTCTTTGAAGGTGTAGGAAAAAAGATGTGAGAAAAGGGAGAAAGCTGATCAACAGCATTTCTCACGTTCTCTCAATGTGAGCTTATTTTTCTTTTATCTTCTAACAACGTTACCTCCATTTTCCCCATTTCCAACAATACCTTCAAAAGTCGCCCTCTCTGGGGGTCGTTAGAATACGGTATTGTTTAGGACAGGTTTATGCCCGCCCGGGTAGCTCAGTGGTTACCGTATCTGACTCGTGACCTGGTGGTTGTGAGTTCGATACCCGGTTGAGGCAAACTTTCCTCCCCGCGATTTTTCGCCTCTCACCTCTGAATCATGTGGGAAAAGTAGTCAGTAACTTGGAAAGGATGTTGTGTCAGTGCCGGTGTGAAAAAGCCAGGAAACACATGCATAGGTGCACTGACCGCCGTGATAGGACCTAAGCCTGTTAAAATGGCGTTGAACTCCAATACAAACAGCCAAATTAGGAGGTTTAACTCTTTACCATACGACAAAATTTTAGCCTTGTCCCAAATTGGAAGCATTTGCAGACGACAAATCAAATTCCGCTCATATGCTGGAATTTGTCATTGAAAGATAAGAAAACATTGCGGGAAAAGGAGAAAATGCTGGTTACCAGCATTTTCTCCTTTTCCCACAATGTTTTCAAAAGCTTTCTTTTTCGGTGTCGTTAAAACTCGGGATTGTGTGGTAAAGGTTTAAATAAGGCACAGTAGACAGAGCAGATATCTACTAAAGATACAATTATTATATTTTGAGCACCTGATATTTATCTACACTGTCCGCAAAAGCATGCGTCGTCTCGACAGAATTTAAAAGGTTGAAACGAATCTGTAATCGAACGGCTCTCTGGCAAAAGGGGGTTAAATGCGTCTCCATGATGCATTATACTTTGGGGGTCATTTTATATTTATAGAATATACTAGAGCTATCACTAAAAGTGATCATACCCCCCACCAGCTCCTTGTCACAAAACAGCTCTTTGTCACAGAATGGAGAATGGTTTCGTAAAAAAATAAGAGTTGAAAAAAAAAGTGGGAAAAGAGTTATGGTACTTGTAAATTGCGCTTCTCATTAATGTGGTCTATCTGTATATGAAGTTTGATGTCACTAGCTTAAATGATTCAGAAGTTATGCCCCGGACAAATATCCAAAGTTAAAACTTACAAAGGACAATAACTCGAAAAATAAATGGAATAGAGTTATGGTTCTTGTACACTGCACTTCGCCTTATAGTGATCTATCTGTGTGTGAAGTTCGAAGTCATAAGCTTCTATACTTTGGAAGTTATGCCCTGGACAAAAATCCAAAGTTAAAATTTACAAAGGGCAATAACTCGAAAAATAAATGAAAGAGTTACTGTTCTTGTACTCTGCACTTCTTCTTAATGTGATCTAACTTTGTGTGAAGTTTGAAGTTCCTAGCTTCTATACTTTGGAAGTTATGCCCCGGACAAAAATCCATAGTTAAAATTTACAAAGGGCAATAACTCGAAAAATAAATGAAAGAGTTATTGTTCTTGTACTCTGCACTTCTTCTTAATGTGATCTAACTTTGTGTGAAGTTTGAAGTTCCTAGCTTCTATACTTTGGAAGTTATGCCCTGGACAAAAATCCATAGTTAAAATTTACAAAGGGCAACAAGCTTAAGGGGAGATAATTCGGCAACCAAAGGCGGCAAGGTCGTGAAAATTGCACATGCACAATTTCATATGTACCCAAACATTATGTGTAAATTTCAGTGCAGTACTTGAAAAAATGTAGGAAAAAAGCTCCGGACAAAATTGTGTCTACAGACAGACGGACGGACAGACGGACAGACGGATGGACAGCCATGGCGATTCCAGTATACCCCCCTCCACTTCATTGTGGCGGGTATAAAAATGGAATTTATCTTGACACCGAATGAATCATGAGGTAGACTCGTCCTTGGACACGCAGAAAATTTGACAACTAACAAGAAGTTTTGACCCAGGTCAGCCTGCGTGGACTTCGCAGGCTGACCTGGGTCGATATTTTTGCAGATGCATTAAAATCCCTTTTCATAAGGCTCAATTTGTACCTGCAATACCGAATTTTTGTCCTTTTAATCCTACAGTTATTTACTTTGTGTTTAACGACCCTAGAGAAGAAAGCCTCCAGAAACGTTGTGGTAAAGAGAGAAAATGCATGTAACCAGCATTTTCTCCTTGACCCACACTGTCTTCTAAAACATTACCGGATAATTCTCAACATTTCAGTCATATTTATTTTTTTTTGTCTGCAAAATCTTGCGGTTTGAACACACGTGTCTGAAATTGTGTTGGGGTAATTCAGAGCTCCAGAAAAGAGGAAGTGATGGTATTCTAAATTCATTATTTCTCTTCCAAACCCTATGTCGTGGGTACTCATTAGAATCGTCTCGATGAGACGATTCTAATGAGTACCCATAGCATGGAATTTAGTAGAATATAATGAATATTTTCAATTTTGAAAACAAAATCACTCCCTCTATCTGGAGCTCTGTCTGGTATAGAGCTAAAAGACGGCTCTAAACGAAAAACTTGCTCATTGGTATTCATCATGTATTCCAGAGAATCTCTGCAATTAGGCTTGATTCTCTCAGAGACATTTCTCAATCAAATTGTCCCTCTCGCCGCCAAGGAAATATCGGTGCGTCTGAACCCGTAGGCTGTCAAATGCGTCTCAGTACACTTCTGCGGCCAGTCCAGATCAAAATTAGACTGCACAGAACGTGCAGTCTGATCATCGATCTATACTGTCTGCTATATGTTTTTTTTGTTTTTTTTTAATATTTTGACACACACACATTTAATTCTCAATGTTTTATTGTTCTGTCTTGACTAAAAGGTTGATTTGAATTATTCAGCCATCTTGGGGTTAATGATATTCTACTGAGGTGAGAATATAGATTTCAACTGTCGCTCCTTGTTCGATTTCTTAGATTGTCTGAAATAAATTCCACTTATAAATTCCACTCTTTCGCTGTCAGATAGATATGAACCATGTTCTGGCAAAAGGGTGTTTAATGCATCTCCGTGATGAATTATACTAAGCAAGTCATCACATGCTATGGACCAAAAATATCCATTGTGTCTAACAACCGTCGGAATCATGAGGTAGAATGATCATTTGACATTCAGAAAATTGAACAATAGCAAAAAGTTTCGGCCCAGGTCAGTAGTATATAAACATTAATTTGAAAGATGTTCAAATTAAAGATGTTGTTCGACCTGGTTTATATTAATATTGCATTCAAATCCATATTTTTCCAATTATTGGGATGTGCTGTTTTAAATATTTCCTCTGATTACTACATGAACCTTTGGAATGATAATGTAGGGTTTATCAAAATAAACACGTATATACATGTACATTAATTCAAAAGAAAGCCACACAGTGTTAAGTCTTTACCACACAATCCCGAGTTTTCACGACCTTAAAGAAGGCTTTTGAAAACATAGCGGGAAAAGGAGAAAATGCTGGTAACCAGCATTTTCTCCTTTTCCCACTATGTTTTCTACCCCATTAAAAACAAATTCCATCATTTGAACCATATTAAAATTTTCGTCTGCAAATGCTTTGAATTTGGACCAGTCTAATATTTTGTTGTTTGGTAAAGGGTTATGCCTTTCGGAATTATTTTTTAACGACACTTAGGAATGTCAATCATCGTTTATAAATTTTATTTCATAGAAAAAAAAAACTTTGGCTGAACCTTTAAACAGCGACACACTATTTCTGTTATACTCTAATAATATAAATTTCTTGCCACTATAACAGATAACGCTGTTTTCTATTACAAATATCCTACTTTTAGCCTCTGTTGGTTAGAATGTGTACCAACATAACAGAATCAAAGTGTTGGAAGCACTGGTGTTAAATTTGTCAAGGGAACCATTGTGTGGAATTAATAATTTGAAAAATAAACCACAGAAATAGTGGCAAAATATTCGCTTGAACGTCAACCTACTATATAGGCATGCACAATCCAATAGAGTAGCGTGCAATCTTGTGGTACTAACAAGTCCTAGCAAACAAGTCCAGGAATGAATAAGCCCAGGAACGAACTGGTTTGGGACGGAATCGGGCGGTCAGGAAACAAAGATTGTGTATCATTACGCCAATAGAAGACCATAGCGTATCAAGCTATTTTCGATAAAAAAAAGAAGTATTTCCATGATCGATGGCCTAATCCATTTTATTTTAATACGCCATTTTCATTTTCATATCCGAGTGCAATCGAAACACTTATTTGCCTCAGAAAAAAATTATTTTAATTGGGTTTACTTCCTTCGGTTTTGCACAAACTACGACACATGATTTTCAAAATGCCGTATTGAACTCAAAGTGGCATTGTCTTCGACAAATGCCACGAAAGTCAGGTGGCTTGCTCTGCGTTTCGAATGGAACTGCAACTACTTGTACTCACTTAGACTGAACTTTTTCTACGTAAGCGAGACCAGCTGTCAATTAGGTATCGCGTGATTTTATACTATGATCGTTACGTCTTTGGTTGGTAATTTATTCTATTTTTGGGACTTAATGTGTCCTTTACTCTTTTACTGTCGATGGCGACATAAATGCCTTTTGCGGACGGCGTAGATCAAGATTAGACTGCACAGAACGTGAAGGCTAATCTTGGATCTACACCGTCCGCTAACGGATACTAGATAATCAACTAAATTATCTCCACTTGAGGGGGCACTGTACTTCTACATCTCGAACAAAGTCCGCTATATTTAATTGAAGGCCAAAGAGTAATACAAGCAATAAATCTCTACGTAAAGAAACAATTAACCCATTACAACACAAATCTGACTTTCTTCTCTCCTTCATGAAGCATCTTTTGGAAACAAACAGATAAAAGTTGAACTTTCTTGTTAAAAGCACTTGATTTATTTAACTTTATACCAAACGACAAATCTTTAGACTAGACCAAATTCAAAGCATTTGCAAACGTACAAATTAAATGTTGCCAAAATGATAATTTCTGTCTCCGATAGGGTAGAAAACATTGTGGGAAAAGGAGAAAATGCTGGTTACCAGCATTTTCTCCTTTTCCCACCATGTTTTCAAAAGCCTTCTCGTTTAGGGTCGTTAAAAAAAGTCGGGATTGTGTGGTAAAGGGCAAAATCAGTTTTCCTGCATTCCAAGATTGTAATTTTCACCATCTTTACGTTCTTTTGCTACATGAACGTGTGGCTTGAACTTTCAATTAGTCTGAAATGAATTTTTAAAATAATGGCTTGTGAAACCATACTTACCGGGTCATGGTTGGGATCCAAAGCTTCGACCAGTGTTTTAGCATGACCTTCGTGCACCAGTTTGTGCTGAACATTGGGGCCGTGGCACATGACGGTCAATATCCGGGCACTTAGAATTTGTAAACAATGGTGCGTGCAATGTCTTGATCGTGTGCTCGGCGTACACTTTTGCCTGGTACCTATGATACGTTTATGCATTGTTATATTATTATGTAGAACACTTAGTATTTGGCTGGGGTCCCATGAAGTTAAAACGTCAAGAGGTGTGCGATGGATTTGTGTACAGTTTGAGATACTACTCCCTTTCGAGTCCTCTTTTTCCTCCACATGACGTTCATGCGGATCGCTTTTAGAGTGACCATCATGACTTGCGCGGCGCTCCTTCCGGCTGAGTGAAAAATGGCGATTGAGCGCTGCGTTTTCCTCTGAATAGAACTGACTCGATTTCCGTTTAGGGCTTGAGTTTTTGAAGAGATCACTGGTAGATGTCTGCTCCGTATTTTTTGTGAAGGTGGTAATCTCGTAATTTCTGTGAACGATGCAGATATCGATTATCTTATTGATTGTGCTAAGAGCTGTGAAGTGTAAACTCTGCTTGCATCTCAACAGATCAAACGCAATAATTAGAAGACGAGAGAGGTCATAAAAATGATCCACACGCTCCGTGCCAGATTTCTCCTCCTTCAATTGTTCAAAGATTGTCTGAAAAAGAGACGGACGTCGGTGAAAACAACACTTTGACTCTGCAGACCACACTTTGTTACAGTCGTACATATTGAATACATATGCAGACGGCAAATTTGATGTGGCGCAGATAAAGGAAGGTGTCTTTGAAAAGGTAGAAATCGATTTGGGTAAAAGGCGATAGGGCATTCTTCCCGATTTCTTACAATATATTCAAAAGGCATCTCCCTGAAGGTCGCAGCCTTATCCAAGCCCGGCTTGTTTGTATCCAAAACAAAAGTCAGGCTCCTTGTATTTTCATGGCTTTGATAATCAATAAAGTAGAATGTAAAGCTACATTTTGTTATGAAAAAAAAAAAAATACAGAACAATTTGGAACCAATACATCAAATGAAAAATGTAGTTTGAAATTAATACACGGTAATGGAATTTTTTAAATTCGGAACTCGTAGTTGACACATCAAACAATTCGTTAGGTCATGAATAATGTTAAGCCATCTTTTGGCATATGACCTTCTGCTTGAATCGCACGTGTTTCATTTTTTTGGGTGACTTTTATTCGATTTTCGATGCTACCCTCGGATGAATTAAACTTTCCATATTCATATCAGTATCTGGTGTAAATCAATCTAAAGTTTATACAAACTCTAATTCTGAAAAATATTTTAAATTTCATAGCAAAGAACTTTCTAAATGGCTAAAGCAAACGGTTTCGGCTAAACCAAAAGATTTGACCAATCAGAAATTATGTTCTAAATTTTTAACCCTTTCCCAAACAAGCCTTGGTTTTCACGTGTCTTCAGTACAAGTCTTTTGAAAACACTGTGGGAAAAGGAAAAATTGCTCGTAACGAGCAATTTCTCCTTTTCCCACAGTGTTTTCTACCCTTTTTGATCACTTTCTGCCATTTTCATCAAATTTAAAATTGTCGTCTGCAAACTCTTTCAACTTGGACCAGTCCAAAATTTGTCGTTTGGGGAAGGATTAATTTAATAAGAACACAAATTACAATGGGTTGTGAATACAGGCCAATGTTTAACATTACCTGAAGTATTGCACAGAATAGATTGCTGATTGCCGACTCGATGGGCGGTGAATCTGCCTGATCCGTCAAAGCGAGTACCAGTTTCATGTAGTTTCCAAGTCCGTCTACCAATGATGAAACACATTCCGGGTTCGCTGCAAGCTTGATAAGCGCTCGCAGAGACTTCTCCGTGTCTTCGATGGAGGACTTATCTGAAAATATATACGACGTTAAGCCTGTGCGACTTAACTCCATACCAAGCGACAAAATTTTAGACCTGTCCAAATCGAAAGCATCTGCAGACGACAAATTGAAGGTGACTCAAATGACGGAATTTATCCTTCATAGAGTAGAAAACATTGTGGTAAAAGGAGAAAATGCTGGTTACCAGCATTTTCTCCTTTTCCCACAATGTTTTCAAAAGGCCTCTTACGCAGGGTCGTTAAAAGTCGGGATTGTGTGGTAAAGGGTAAGTTAAAGACGTTTTAGACTATTCCAAATCGACAGCTTTTGAAGATGACAAATTAGATGCGGCTCAAATGATGAAATGATGAAATTTGACGTTGAGAGAGCAGAAAGAAAACATCGTTGCTAAAGGAGAAAATGCTGGTGACCAGCATTTTCTCCCTTTCCAACGATGTTTTCAAAAACCATTTTTTTTCTACAGGTCTTGAAAACATGGAACTGTTCGCAGAAAGGTTAAACCGTTTCTTATCTGGGGCCATATTCTGAATTAATCTTAGTTCAATTATAATTGAGCCATGCTCTGGCAAAAGGGGGCTTAATGCGTCTGCGTGAGGCTTCATATCAAGCTAGTCATCACAATATAATGGGTACATAAGATCCACGTAGTCTAACGATTGGCTGAATTTTGAGGAAGAGTGGTCCTTGAATATTCCGAACATTGACAAATACCGAAAAGTTTCGGCCCGGGTCAGCCTGCGCGGACTGCGCAGGCTGACCTGAGTCGGTGCTTTTCGCAGATGCATTAAGCCCCTTTTCACAGAGCATGGCTCAATTATGAACGAGATTTCCGAATTCATCTATAAATGGTATCTATTGAAAGACATTAAGGATTAGCCACGAGCTTGATAATTGCTCTGACGTACACCTGTCATTTATCGAGAAATAAAATGAAATGTATTCAGAAAATAAATTGCCTTAATACCATTTTATCATAACTTTCTATTATAGATAACTTGTCTTTTATCCTGAATCCCAATACTATAACTCTAACTCGATAAACCTTTCATTAACAGTTTATATTATTGTTTGTTTTGGGGAATACATGTTTAAAACGACGAACCGTGACGAGATGATATAAAAGTTATCGCGTTGGGTTGATAAATTATCTCGTCACGGTACTTGCTTTTAAACCTGTTATCCCAAACATAAACAATAATGTAAACTGATAACGAAAGGTTTATCGAGTGAGAGCTATATCCGTATAATTTGCTTATATATTCATCAATAACAGGACAGAACAGAACTTACATTTTATTTTGGACTTAAATACAAACGTTTCTCATCCATACGCGATTAAATCAAACGATATTCAGAGGTCTGAACATATGAATTGATATTAGAAAATACGATATAATTGGGGAACTGATCTTACATAAAAAAAATATATGAGCCATGCTCTGGCAAAAGGGGGTTTTATGCTTCCCCATAATGCATCATAACAAACAACACATCATACAGATGGAGATCAATAAAATTCATTGTGTCTAACAACCAAGTGTATCATAAGATAGACTGGTCCTTTGACATACAGAAAACTGACCGATAGGGAAAAGTTTCGGCCCAGGTCAGCCTGCGCATTCAGGCTGACCTGGGTCGATACTTTACGCAGATGCTTTAAGCACCTTTTTCATAGAGCATGGCTCATATGTGTTGAACAAACACATACATTGAGAGTATAATCTGTGAGACTTCTTATCTAAGTAATTCTTTTCTTTTTTTCTGAAGGTAAATCCACATTTTATGAAGTAAAGAAGATTTAGGAGGGTATATTTATCATCTGAAGAAAGCAGCTGGCAAAGTTTTTGCATATTGGGTCTTATTCTATAAAAAGTATCAATAAATCGTTTTCTTATGAATTCATATTTGCAACGAATGAAAATGAAATGAAACTCATCTTCTATATCCCCGATTTGACATATGTTACACAGTCTCAAATTTGCCCGATTAACACAGTAGCGACCAGTTTGTATATGCAGACAATGTGCTGAAAGTGTGATCTGACTTAAAATGCGTCTATCATGCCTATTCTTCACTAAGTCTAAATACTGTTCATAATAGATATTTGACTTTATCGCTCTAAACGCAGTAACTAGAAAATTAATACTGATCAGAAAGTCTAAATTCCAAAGCTGAACATCTGATCGCCTAGATAGCGTACCATTAATTCTAACTATTGTTATAATTCAATTTCACTCCACTGCGTACTTTTATTCACTAGTTCATAACTGATACAATATAGAGCTTTTACAATGAAACCTCGATTATTCGCGCATGTACATGCGATGGTTTGATATATGTTAGTTTGACAAAGATGTATTGGACATCTTTAAAATGTGGTCATATATCTACAGATCTACAGTGTATATAATTTTTTCTATTCATGTTTATAAGTTGCATGTCATTATGTCCAAATACATGTATGTTCACGTTCGCATTTACTGGATCTCTATGCCACGAAGGTGTAAGACCTTCTGGAAAATGGAATAAATCTTGAAACTTGAAATTTTATCATCAAAACCTCGAGAAGTCGTCATTAGAGGCTTTGTAATGCGTCTTCAGGACAAAAATAGGGAAAAGGGGCATTTAGTTATGAAATTTTGCATTAAATCTACTTATTTCCCGCCGAAAAAAAAATACTGCAGTGGTTCTTACGGCTTCCACGTGACATTTACGTGCAGGAAAACATTTCGAAACAACCTGTATATTTCAACTATTGCATAATTCAATAAGCCAGATTTTCACAAATGAATGACGTCATTGGTTCTAGACATGTCATGTGATAAGTACTTAAACACGCTATATATATATATATGAGCAATGATCCGTGAAAAGGGGGCTTAACCCTGAACAAACCGACAAAATTTTAGACTCGTCCAAATTGGAAGCATTTGCAGACGACAAATTTAACATGGCTCAAATGAGACAATTTGTCTTTGAAAGGGTAGAAAACATTGCGGGAAAAGGAGGAAATGCTGGTTACCAGCATTTTCTCCTTTTCCCACAATGTTTTCAAAAGGCTTCGTTCTCGGGGGTCGTTAAAACTTAGGACTGTGTGGTAGAGGTTTAATACATCTGCAAAAAGTATCGACCAGGTCAGCCTGCGCAGGCTTACCTGGGTCGAAACGTTTTGCTTTTGGTCAATCTTCTGTCTGTTGAAGGATAAGTCAGTCAATTTTCATACAAAATGGATTTTATGGATCCATAATTATGCAGTGGCTTGCATGGTATCATGCACTGCGGAGATGCATTAAACCCCCTTTTGTCAGAGCATGGTTCATACACAATGTAGGCCCAACAGTGCGTGAGCAATAAGACTTGGATGGAAAAACGCAGCACTGACGTCATACTGATAGTTCCTTTGCCGCTACAAATAAGCCGCTATCTTTTGAATACCAGGGATTAAATCGTATCCAGAAAAGGCAAATTAATTCCTCTAGTAATGAAAATAGATACGATGCAATTGACTTTGATTCTAGTCGTCATAAGCCGTTTATAGACTGTTCCACTTTAAAGATAATCAAGAGATCACTTAAATTAACTCTGCGTAGCTTTCTCAAATACAACTGAGTCATGCTCTGTGAATGAATCTGCAAAAAAGTATCGAACCAAGTCAGCCTACGCAGTCCGCGCAGGCTGACTTGGGTAGAGACGTTTTTGCTATATGTAATTTTCTACATGTCCAAGGACCATTCTACCTCATGATTCAGCCAGTTGTTGGACAAAGTCGATTTTATGGATCCATAATTATGTGATGACTTCCTTGATATAATGTATCACGGAGTTGCATTAATTCTTTACCAAACGACAAAATTTTAGACTGGTCCAAATTGAGAGCATTTGCAGACGACAAAATAAATGTGACTGAAAAAATAAAACTTGTTTTGGAAGGGTAGAAAACATTGTGGGAAAAGGAGAAAATGCTGGTTACCAGCATTTTCTCCTTTTCCCACAATGTTTTCAAAAGGTTTCCTTTACAGGGTCGTTAAAAGTCGGGATTGTGTGGTAAAGGGTTATATATTTCGACTACATAAAACGTGCAGCCTGATCTTTGATCTTAATCGTCTGCCATCCTGACACATGGCTGGCAAAGGGCAGGTTTAAAGATGCATCCTTATAGCCAGAGAGATAGAAAAAAAAAATAACACTGTAAAAATTTGAAACTGTATAGAATGACTCAGAATTTGGTCAGCTGTGTAAACGTAGATAAATTACCAATATATATGGTGTAAGGGATAGAGAAACTCATGAGATTTGTCCCCATTTAAAACCGGAAACGACAACAGTGATTTCTTTGAAGGCTACCAAAAAATGAAATGCATTTCAACCCTTATAATCTGTGCAACCTTGCAACTGTCAGGGGCAACACCTGACATGAAGATACAAAAATGATTAAAGTTTCATAAAATGAAGATGAAGTGGGTTAAAAACTGGCTGAAAACTGGTTCTCCCCCGCCCCCCCCCCCATAAAAATACCTTTGAAATAGCAAAATTTTTGTTTTTAATCAGCTCGAAAGTTTCACATAACCTATTAACCCCTAGAGCGCCAAATAAACCTGCCAGACATTTTAATCCTAGAAATATGACCCAAATAATTGCAATTTCATGGTTGCATTTGTCTACAGTGATTCATCAAATCGGACAGTGTAGATCAAAGATCAGGCTGCACGTTTAGTGCAGCCTGATCTTGATCTACACTGGCCGCAGATGCAACTATAGTTGTGAAAGGCGCTTTAAGGGTTAAGTAGGCTATGGGTTATAAATCCATCGTCGGTTACTCGCGGCGCTTTGATTTTGTTACACTTCATCTATGTACATCAAAATATTTGGCTAAAAAAAAAACAGTTCTGATGAATAAATTATGACAAGATCACGTGACAGTATGTTTTTTATAACAACACACCTTTGTCACATGGCGCGGGGTTTCAATCCGAAGAGTCGCTGACCCATAAATTAAGATCTGTAATCTTGAGTCGTAGTTATGGCATGTTTCATTTCCAACCCACTCTTTTAGACTAAACACGCATGTCTTAAGTTAAAGCCCCAATAGCCGTCAAAAGTAAACAATTAGGGTGTTACAATGCATTCAAATTTAAATCATACCATTTAAAAGTAGGGAAACTATTGTAAAGGTGGCAACAGGTTATTGTACAGTCAGTGCAAGCTTTAGTCGCTGGCAGAAAAATGAAATTTTAATAAAGGTCAAGGGGTGCCAGGTCGCTCTATCTATTGTTTACGTTATACTTAACTTTAAAATTCATTTTTCTGCCAGCGACTAACACTTAGACCGATTATATGATAACAGTTTTTTACCTTCACTTTAATTTTCACACTTTTAAAAGATATAATTTAAATCTAACTGCGTTATAACGCACGCTTTGTTTACTTTTGGCCGGTTTTGTAGCTTTAATGCCATGAGATTTCAAAATGTCAAATTTCTTAAAAAGATACGTCGTCTTCAAAATGCAGTCGTAAGTCGCTGTAACCCATTACAAAATAATCTTTTCCACCCTTGCAAGGACGAATTCAATCATTTGAGCTATATTCTGCTTAAAATCTTCCGTCTCGAAAAGCTTTCACGGTAGGTAATCCTTGAATTTTTGTTGGCTGGTTGATTGATTGATTGTATGGTGTTTAACGCCGTTTTCAACATTATTTCAGTTATATCGCAGCGGCCAGTGCACCTATCCATGCAATCCTGGAGTTTCTGTTACCAGTACTCCGCACAATATTCTTTCAAAGCCAATGGCTGCTTTCCGACATAACCATTGTTGAAACAATGGTCGGCGGCGAGAGAGGAATGAATCCTGTCGCAATGACTATCATCAATCCTCGGAAAGAAATCGGCTGAGCCGGGGATCGAACCAGCGACCTCCTGTTCTCAAGTCTTGTACGCTACCGGCTGAGCTACGGGGCTTGGCTTGTTGGCTGGCAAAGAACTAATGAATGTTGTATGACAACTCGTAATATCACTAATTGGTCTCAACTATCATGTCTGTTAGAGATATCTTGTCACGAAAGTTATAGTTCGAATAAGTGTCAGTTTCTGGGACACCGGTTGATATACGTAAACGAACTAGAAATAGAAATGGTCAAATGGTACTGATCACGCAACGTCTGGAGGTCTGATCAAGGAAGTTAGTCCGTGTTACCCTTTCCATAGCAATGGTTAGACAGGAATAAATCGTAGAGAACGGTGTGGATTAAGATAAGATTGCACAGAACATGCGGTCTAATCTTGATAAACACCACCTGGTGCTAACCTATGACAAAAATCGCTTTAATTTACGGGGGCGTATTATTTTTCAGACGTCAAAAAAGAAAAGATCCTACCTTTTTGCAACAGAAAGAGCGAAGAGAAAAGGGGAGAAATTATAGTATTAAAGTAACGTTTTAATGTAATTGACCCATGCTTTGTGAAAAGGGAGTTGCGAAGGCTGACCTGGGTCGATACCTTTTTTGCAAAATGCATTAAGGCCCCTTTTCACAGAGCATAGCTCAAATCTCTTTACAAGATCAAAGATAATTTCATGTTGACAAATCCATTATCTTACATGGATGTTGTTAATGTCGTCTGCTTGAAATTCTTTCAGAAGGTAAGTCAGAGCTCCAGATAGAGGGAGTGATTTTGATTTCAAAATTGAAAATATTAATCACTCTCCACCAAACCCTATGTTGTGGGTACTCATTAGATTCATCTCGTCGAGACGATTCTAATGAGTACCCACAACATAGGTTTAGGGAGAGAAATAGTGGATTAAGAATACTATCACTCCCTCTTATCTGGAGGTCTGGACTAAGTGAAAACTCTTTACAATCCCGAGTTTTAATGACCCTGAGAAAAAAGCCCTTTGAAAACATTGTGGGATAAAGAGAACAATTATGCTGGTAACCAGCATTTCTCCTTTTCCCACAATGCTTTCTACTCTAACAAGGAGAAATTCCACCATTTAACCAACATTTAATTTGTCGTCTGCAAATGGTTTCAATTTGATCAAGTTCCAAAATTTTGTCGTTTGGTAAAGGGTAAATGAGTTAAGTAGCTCAAGGCATTATCAAATATTACGAAGACACTGGTTTAAAACCTGGCCCTGCCTGTTTTCTGGTTAAACAGTAAAAACAGTTCTAAGTGTAAAATTGGGTTATTTTTCACAACAACCAGAGAGAGTTCCGTGGTGGTATTACACTATCTTTGCATAGTTTTACGAAGACTGGTACAAAGCTGTTTACACAGATATTAGGGACTCTAGCATATTTGACAGTGTACCAGTCTACGACGGTCTCGGCGGGTTCCCTGCATAATGGGAAATAAGCTAATTTAGCGCATATAATAAGATACCATGTGTTTCTTCGTTGTTGAAGACGAACTGAGTGAAATTCCCCTAGGGTATTTTCTTCGACCATTTTAGGATAATTGTATGGAAATTTACAAGAAATACGACGCGAGAACAGAGAATTACTTTTGACACATGAAACGTGTTTGCTTTCCCCCGTCAACAGCTTAACCCACTTTTTCCTTCGTACATCAACCTTACTTCATGTCCAACTTCTTGGACAATACCATACTGAAGAACATTAAACCGTTGTTTGACATTCTAAAATCTCAAAATCTAACGTGTTCTGTTAAAAAAAAAATGATACACTTGAAGGAAGAGAAAAAAGCCATTTCGGATATTGTAGGCAAAAGAGCAATTGCTTGATCCGAGCATGATCTACATGTATATCGATCGCAGTTTTAAATTTGATTAAGCTAAAATAAAACTGTTTCCATTGGTAGTCGAGCTGACGCTCATTAACCCCTAGGCGGCTAAGCGTGACTCAAAGACCTTTTGCGGACAGTGTAGATCAAAATCAGACTGCACAGTCTGATCTTTGATCTACACTGTCCGATAAGGAAATACCCCCCCCCCGAAAAAAAATGAAATAGCAAAATTTGGGTTCTAACATTCTGCTTAAAAGTATCAAGTCAGTTACTTAGCAGGTTAAGGGTTAAAAAAGTATTTAATTAGAAGTCCACAGGAAGCACACTAGACATCGATCCATTTGTTTTAACGACGCTTAGTGAAGCATTGTGAACGCATCGTAGTAACAAGCAATTTTCCCCTTTCTTCACAATGTTGTCTATCTATCATTTCAAAGACAACTACTATCGTTTAAACTACATTTAGTTTGTTCTTCAAATACTTTCGATTTATGCAAGTCTAGATTTTTTTTCCGTCTGGTATAGAACTTCGGAGTGCATCAAAAGGCTACATAAATGTATTTGTCATGTCATTGAGTCCTATAGCCGCATCCAAAAGAGATGTTCTCTCTCAGATCCTTTCACGCGTGGCAACAGTTTCTAGTGCTCTCAGGATATTTTGTCCAAAGAAATTCATCGAAGAAATCAAAACATATTCGAGTAGGCCTATATTTCTTTCGATGATACGTAAATTGATGAACAGAATTCAAACTCAATGTAAACTGTCGAATCCTTACCCGTTATGTCGGGTCCTAACTTACGAACTTAGTAAAACGTTCCCATGACTAAAATAAAACAACTTTTCTTTAACCGTTCATCACAAAATCCCAACTTTTAACGACGCTGATAAAAAGGACCTTACAAAAAAAAAAATAGCAGGAAATAAGAAAATGCTGGTTGTCTGCCAATGCTTTCGATCTGGACTAGCCTAAAATTTTGTCGTCTGGTAGAGTTAAATCGTCTACATGTTTTCCCGTGCCGTGTATACTACTTCTCAACTTCACATTTCTGACGATTTATTTGAAAGAAAAAAAGGGTGTCCGTGACCTTAGTTCAGAGCACAGGTGTGCATAGTACATGTTAGAAGATTTATAAAATTCACTGGTCTTCAAGTGCTAATAGAGAAATAACAGTTTCAAAATTATGAATTTACGATACTTATACATGAACTTATGGAGGTATTGTAAATTCACACACACACACACACACACACACACACACACACACACACACACACACATATATATGAAACAGTAAAGAGAAAATGAACTACTGGCATTCCTATTCAATCCGGCCGAAGGCGAAATCTGACGTTTCGTGAGAAGTGAACACTAACTTTTTTGAAAGGTAAAAGTAAAATCGTTTGGAAAAAATTCTGATCTCTGGATACCAAATATAATCAGACATTGTGGGTGGTTGCTTACTGAATATATGTAAAGGAAACAGCATATCGACATGGTAGGTGCTGACAGAAAGAAAATTATTAGACACTTCTATTCCAGTACAAACTGTACTGGGTACCTCTATAGGATTATGCCAAGACAATTTTGGACACTTTCAGATTAAACGGATATAAAACAAAAAACAAAAATAAGGTCAGAGAAGATATAAATCTTGGCTTTCAGTTTTGGATTTTCACATCTGACACGGCCAAACTCTAAAGACAACCTTAAACAAAAGAATGCTTGTCTAGCCTAAAACAATGTCACACTAGATGTATTCTGTAGGGAATAATGTACAGTTGAACTCGTAAACGACCCTATTCTTAATATTTCGGCCAGCTGCATTTATCAAGGAAGAAAACGTAATTATAATACACTCATAAATAAATTACACTCTTCTTTCTTAACTCTAATGCTGCTAAGCGCGACTCACTGACCTTTAGCGGACAGTGTAGATCAAGATCAGACTGCACAGAACGTGCAGTCTGATCTTGAATCTACACTGTCCGATAGGGAGATATTTTTTTTCCAAAAATATAAGTTTGAAATAGTATTATTCGGGCTTTTTACTATCGGGTTAAAATTCATTTCACCTATTTGGCAGGATAAGGGTTAACAAAGGCCGTTGGCCAAAATATTGAAAAAGAAAAGGAAAATTGATGTAACAATATGTGTGTATCATTCAACTCTTATCCTGCTAGATAAAAGAAATGAGATTTTTAAAGCGATAGTATGAACTCAAAATCAGTTCCTACTTCAAAGGTATTTTTGGATGAACGATATCTCCTTATCGGACAGTGTAGATCCAAAATCAGACTGCATGTTCTGTGCAGTCTGATCTTGTCTACACTGTCCGCAAAAGGTCAGTGAGTCGCGCTCAGCAGCCTAAGGACTAAACAACATTGTCTGTCGCTGTATATTCTTCAGAGCGAAGGTCCGTCATGAAAAGTAACTGCAGATGCTTCCTTAACAAGTACATCAATCCATTTTATTGACATTTGTCTAAACGTCAAAATGTCTAACTGGTCCATATGGCCCGCAACATGCGAAATGAGACTGCGTGAAGTATCGTCCCGGATTAGCCTGCGCAGTCCGCACTTTACGACTAGATACGATTTTTTCATACAGTAGACTTTCTTGAAACAGAAAATCGCACAAAAACGGGAAGTTTCGTCTCGGATTAGTCACAGACTGCACAGGCTGGTCTGGAACGAGAAACTTTTACGCATATGTCCAAAGGCCCCTTTTCGTGTGTTGCACGCCATATTGAAAGCATTTGCAAAAAAAAAATATATATATATATATGACTTAACTCTTTACCATACAAACAGAAGTTTAGACCAGTCCAAATTGATAGCGTTTGCAGACGACAGATAAAATGGTCACAAACGACAGTATCTGTCTTTGAGATCGTTGAAAACATTGTGGGAAAAGAAGAAAATGCTGGTTACCAGCATTTTCTTCTTGGCCCTCAATGTTTTCAAAAAGCCTTCTTCTTCAGGGTAGTTAAAATTCGGGATTGTGTGGTATAGTGTTAAACACTTGCATTTGTTTTTTAGGAATAGAAAACATTGGGAGAAAACAAGAAATTGCTCCGTACGCTCATTTTCTCCTCTACCAACAATGTTTTCAAAGGTCTTCTACCACCTCAAGGTCGTTAAACTAGCAGATCGAAAGGGTAAATGGATATGTGTGCATTATCACGATAGGAGTCAAATAACAGTCAAATCCTATGTTGAAACGAACTATTCTGGATATTCAATTGAATTTATGTACAAAGCTCGTCTTTCTGTCTTCCTGTCCGTCTCCGCCTCCCACCCTGCTTGTCTTTTGATATGTCTGTCATTTTCTCCGAGAAAGCCTTTATCTACCAATCCAGATGTCGCCTAAATAGCTATAATTGACACATTTCGAACAGTAATATCGGTCAGGATAAGATTGTAGCACGTGACCACGAAGTTTTTTGGACCATTTTTTTTCCTGGGGCGATATTTACTCACAATTCTAGACATTGTCCTCGTTCTAGAAAACAAAAGACTTTTTTTTTTTTCAATTTCATTAGTTGAGACGTCTTGGAAAAGCACGTGGTTGGATATAGCCTTCGATTTCAGGATTAGAACACACATCAAAACGGTATTTTATGTCCTTTTTAACCGTATTTAAGACACATTACTGCGACAGCTTGCTTATTCATGCGTGTAATGGGCATCGGAATCTGTCTGCAGTTCGCTTTGGAGTTTTATTGTCTATCTAGACTAAAGTACAGTCTCAATCGCAGATATCTCGGTGAAAATTAAGCCTTCGTATGATAGACGATAATAGACTTTTGGAAGATGAAAAAGTTGTCTGCCACGAAACGAAATGTTCAGCCATAGCCAAAGATGCCTTCAATATAAAAAAGAAAAAGCGAACGTTTTCACTACGATTTCTTTCACGTCTGGCATAAATTACCCGCGGCAGAAATCCGATTTCGCTATTTTTTGCTTCTGAGAAAAGCTAATTTGCGAAAGATTCTTTTGGTCAAGGGATTTTAGAGTGTAGTCTGAATATTGACAAATGGTGGATAAATCTTCTTCCATTTTTCGAGTTTTTCGGCGTAGCTTAACGCGCTGGCTTTAAACCTATTCCCTGGTATAATGAAATCGAATGGATAGACGGTCAAACGCGATTGGTCGAAAATGTGCACATGTTTATTCGTCGGGACCATGCGCAGTAAATGTTCCAGTAACTGTCACAGCAGTAAGGTTTGATGTGCGGCTTTTTTATGAAAGTAAGCGAAGCACATCAAAATTAGTGCTTGGTATTAGCATACGAGAGGTGCTTCGGTATAAGGGGGTTTAATGCGTCTCCGTGATCCATTATACCAAGCAAGTCATTACATAATTATGGATCAACAAAGTTCATTTTGTCTTACAACAGACTGGTTCCCGAGGGACAATGTTCTTGGATCAACAAAGTTCATTTTGTCTTACAACAGACTGGTTCCCGAGGGACAATGTTCTTGGATCAACAAAGTTCATTTTGTCTTACAACAGACTGGTTCCCGAGGGACAATGTTCTTGGATCAACAAAGTTCATTTTGTCTTACAACAGACTGGTTCCCGAGGGACAATGTTCTTGGATCAACAAAGTTCATTTTGTCTTACAACAGACTGGTTCCCGGGGGACAATGTTCTTGGATCAACAAAGTACATTTTGTCTTACAACAGACTGGTTCCCGGGGGACAATGTTCTTGGATCAACAAAGTTCATTTTGTCTTACAACAGACTGGTTCCCGAGGGACAATGTTCTTGGATCAACAAAGTTCATTTTGTCTTACAACAGACTGGTTCCCGAGGGACAATGTTCTTGGATCAACAAAGTTCATTTTGTCTTACAACAGACTGGTTCCCGAGGGACAATGTTCTTGGATCAACAAAGTACATTTTGTCTTACAACAGACTGGTTCCCGGGGGACAATGTTCTTGGATCAACAAAGTTCATTTTGTCTTACAACAGACTGGTTCCCGAGGGACAATGTTCTTGGATCAACAAAGTTCATTTTGTCTTACAACAGACTGGTTCCCGAGGGACAATGTTCTTGGATCAACAAAGTTCATTTTGTCTTACAACAGACTGGTTCCCGAGGGACAATGTTCTTGGATCAACAAAGTTCATTTTGTCTTACAACAGACTGGTTCCCGAGGGACAATGTTCTTGGATCAACAAAGTTCATTTTGTCTTACAACAGACTGGTTCCCGAGGGACAATGTTCTTGGATCAACAAAGTTCATTTTGTCTTACAACAGACTGGTTCCCGAGGGACAATGTTCTTGGATCAACAAAGTTCATTTTGTCTTACAACAGACTGGTTCCCGAGGGACAATGTTCTTGGATCAACAAAGTACATTTTGTCTTACAACAGACTGGTTCCCGAGGGACAATGTTCTTGGATCAACAAAGTACATTTTGTCTTACAACAGACTGGTTCCCGAGGGACAATGTTCTTGGATCAACAAAGTTCATTTTGTCTTACAACAGACTGGTTCCCGAGGGACAATGTTCTTGGACAGGCAGAACATTTACAAAAAACAAAAAAAGTTTCGGCCCTGTCAGCCTGCGCGGACTGTGCAGGCTGACATATATCGATACGCTTGCAGAATCATTAAGCCCATTTTTCACATAGCATGGCTCAAATAGATCAATCAAGAAAGTACATAACGACAGCCATTTATACGCTGATGATAATACATGAGCAATGCTATGAAAAGGGGTGCTTAATGCATCTGAAAAAGTACCGACTAAGGTCAGCCAGCGAAATCCGCGCAGGCTGACCTGGGACGAAACTTTTTGCTATTGGTCAATTTCTTGCATGTCCAAAGACCAGTTTACCTCATGATGCAGTCGGTTGTTAGACAAAATGGACTTTATGGATCCATGATCACGTGACGACTTGCTTGGTATAATGCATCACGGGGATGCATTAAGCCCCCGTTTGCCAGAGCATGGCTCATATTATAGTTTATGTGTAAATTATTTTTGCGGTTTTTTACTTGAAAACCCTTGTTTTGTCATCAAAAAATAAACGAAAAATAGTGCGTGGATTACTGACAAAGTATCAACAGGACACAGCAATCTCCAAGATCTACAAAGAACTTTCAAAATATTGTAATGAACTGACATTGCTTCTCTTATTCCAGATGACAAAAAGATTTTTTTTTTTTATTTCTTTCAGGCTTGAATTTTGTTTTTTCGTAATGCTTTGCGACAAAATACATTCTTTTTTCTAATTTACTCAGCCACACTTTTCTCTGAATTACTAAGTTAACCAGACTGAAAGATGCTTGAATTCAATTGTGTCTCATTTTGGCATCCGTACGTTTCCAAGGCGACCAATTTTTTTATGAAACAAATTTTCTGCGGAAAGTCGTGTGGTGAATGAAGCACCAAAACATCTTGCGAAAAATCTTGCAATCCAATTGAAATATTTCATTCAGGGACACGCTTCAAAAAAGTGCAGTTCCGTGAAATCCCAATTTAACCCTTTACCAAACAACTCCAGTTTTTAACGACCCTGGGAAAGAAGGCTTTTGAAAAAATTGTGAGAAAAGGAGAAAATGCTGGTAACCAGTATTTTCTGCCTTTCACATAGTGTTTTCTACCCTATTCTCCTTTTCCCACAATGTTTTCAACTCTTCCCAAAACAAATTTCAATATTTGAGTCACATTTATAATGTCGTCTGCAAAAGCTTTCAATCTGAACCTGTCTAAAATTTTGTCCTCTGGTAAAGAGTTAATCAATCCACGTTATACCGAGACTCAATTGAAACCCCAATTTAGTCAATCCGCGTTATACTGAAGCTCAATTGAAATCACAGTTTAGTCAATCCGCGTTATACCGAGGCTCAACTGAAAACCTTGTTTAGTCAATTCGCGTTATACCGAGGCTCAATTGAAATCCCAGTTTAGTCAATCCGCATTATACCGAGGCTCAATATGTACATCGTAAAATTAATTCTGTTTGTAACAATAATAATAATCTCTCTTCTCTCTTGTAGAGGCTTCCACCAATTACTTTAAAAAAGATTGTGACAAAGAGTGATATTTCTCATCTTAAAGGATTTTCCTTTTTGCCAAAATCCTTTTCGCCAATAAAAAAGATGGAAAGGATATGGATAAAATGGAATACGGCGCTGGAACATGAGCGGTGCTCTGGGAAAAGGGGGCTTAATGCATCTCCGCAATGCATTATACCAAGCAATTCATCTCATAATTGTGGATCCATAAATTCTTTTTTGTCTAACAACCGACTGGATGATGCCCTTTGGCAAGCATAAAAAATTGATCGATAGCAAACAGTTTCGTCCCAGGTTAGCCTGCGCGGATTGACTACCCTATCAAAGACAGAAACCATTGTTTTAGCTATATTTGATTTGTCGTCTTCAAATGCTCTCAATTTGGTCCAGTCCGAAACTTTGTTGTTTGCTAAAGAGTTTAAAAAGGGACACATGCTGGGAAATAGCATTTTCCTCCTTTCCCGACGGCGGTTTCAATCTTTTCAAATAAAACCAACAACAACAACAACAACAACAACAACAACAAAAAAACATAAATGAGCCACACTATGGCAAAAGGGAGCTTAATGCAACTCCGTGATGCATTATACCTATTAAGCCATCACATAATTATGGATCCGTGATACCCACTTTTTTGTTAACAACCAACTGAATCATGCCGTAGAATGGTCCTTGGACATACAGAAGATTGAACAATAGCGAAAAGCTTCGGCCCAGGTCAGCCTGCGCGGACTGCGCAGGCTCACCTGGATCGATAGTTCTCGCAGATGGATTAAGCCCCCTTTTCACAGAGCATGGCTCACATGTTGATTGTCGTCTCCAAATGCCTTAAGTTTGAACAAGTTCAAAAACATTGTCCTCAGGTATAGACTTAAGTGATATGTTCGATTTTTTGCATAAACCTACGTGAAGAAATCAAGCTGCAAGCTGCCTTATAGTTTGTTGTTGTTTCGTTGGAATTTAATGACAGCTCACATGTTCACATATTTTTTTTTTAACCCTTAGGCTGATAAGCGCGACTCGCTGACTTTTGCGGACACTGTAGATCAAGATCAGATTGCAGAAAACCTGCAGTCTGATCTTTGATCTACATTGTCCGATAAAGAGATATTTTTCTCCCAAAAATAAGCTTGAAATAGCAATATTCTGGTTTTTACTATCGGCTTGAAAATGTTATGTTAGTTATTTAGCAGGATAAGGGTTAATTTCGTTACTGCACAGCCGAAGCTTTTCTGTGCAGAGTGTCACCGACACTCCAAGATGATCAATCTATCAAGGACCGTACCAAGATTATCAGATTTCAAAACAAAGACTTAGCTATTGAACCTGGGTTGAACATAGTTTATATCAAATGATTTCAAAAAAACAATTACAGGGCGTGATTTAAATCTTACGTTAAAGAACTCACTGATAGCGAAAAAGGAGGCTTTTTAAAACTTTAAGCGAAAAGCGGGGAAAAGTGGTATATTTTAACGGCATTAGGGTTTAATTATTTTGAAATAATCACGTCTATCTTTTCAAAGACGTATACGATGGGTCGGGCAACATTTAACATATCGTCTGCAAATGCTTTCATTACCGACATTCTTGACCCTCAGGCTGATAAGCGCGACCCACTTACCTTTTTGCGGACAGTGTGGATCAAGATCAGGTTGCACAAAACGTGCAGTCTCCTCTTGGATCTTCACTGTTCGATAAAGAAGTATTTATCTAAAAAATGTGAAATAAAATTAAAAAAAAACAAAAAAAACTGAGTTTGAAATAGCACTATTCGTGTTTTTACTATCGGCCTGAGGGTTCCATTTAGCTTATGTAGCAGGTTAAGGGTTAACATTTTATCGCCAAGAAAAGAACTTTAACGCTTTAGCACATAATCCCGATTCTAAACGACCCCATAGAAGAATTCTTTTGGAAACATTGCGGGAAAAGGAGAAAATGCCGGTTACCAGCATTGGTTACTAGCATTGCATTTTCTCCTTTTCGCACAATGTTGTAACCTATCAGTGACAGAAATCATCAATTTAGTAACATTTTATTTGTCGTCTACACATGGTTTCAATTTGGACCAGTCTAAAATATAGTTATATGATAAAGGGTTAAAGATACATCCACAGAAAAAAAAAAACGCTGTTAAAATTTGATTGACTGTAGAATAGTTCACAATTTAGTCAACTGTGTAAACATTGATAAATTACCGATATATAATTATAGTGTTAGGTATAACTATATATATCTGAAATATTTGATTTAAAACCGGAAACGTCACAACAGCGATTTCTTTAGTGGCTTCCAGAAAATGAAATGCGTTTTTTTATCGATCGTAATCTATGCCACCTTGCAACCGACAGGAGCAGCACTTGGCATGAAGATACAAGAATGATTATAATTTGATAAAATAAAGATGAAATGGGTTAAAAACTGGCTGAAAACGAGTATAGATGTAGCTTTAAGTAATTGAAACATCTACAATACCTCCTGCATCTGCGACACAGCTATTTCTGTGTTTATTCTTCTCCACCCGCCGCAGTGACATCCTGCTGGTTATACTTTTTCCGCTTGCACTTCTTTCATTACTAGCTATACTGCGGCAACCAGTGCTCTTGTCACTCGTACTTGAACTTTCATTGTACAGAGTCGGTACTTGCTGCAAAATATACAAACAAAAAGAACCTGTTAGACCGTCTATCAACTGAAAATCATACTGGAGCCATGCTCTGTGAAAAGGGGCTTAATACATTTACAAAAAGTAACGACCCAGGTCAGCCTGTGCAGTCCGCACAGGCTGACCTGGGTCGTTACTTTTTGCTTTTGGTACATTTTCTTCTTGTTCAAACAAACAGTGTACCTCATGCTTCAGTTGGTTGCAAGACAAAAATGGATTTTCTGGATCGTTGGTATATGTGATGACTTGCTTTGTGACTTGGATAATGGAGATGCATTAAGCCCCTATTTGCCAGAGTACGGCTCGAATACAACAAGGCCCTGTTCGAAAGTCTATCAAGTTCGAATCCTATTTAAATGCGGTGATATTTAGCGTATTACTTACGATGCCAAAGTTGATATCAGTTGCTCTATAAAAAAAAAATAAGATCAAACTCAAGACTGCAAAGTATCCTTCGTGCAGTTTGATCTCTGTATCTAAAAGAACGTCGTATGTCTTGTGAGATTATCTGACATTATAGCCTACATCAGGAAAAAAAAAACAAAAATAAAAAGAAAACTTCAGGAGGTTGTATTCACTGAGAATCTGAAAAGGTGTATTAAAATAAAAACCTGACGTTAACATGAATGCGTTCTGTGCAGGTTATGACTGGTAACCAGCATTTTCTCCTTTTCCTACAATGTTTTCAAAAGGCTTTTTTTCCATGGTCGTTAAAAGGCAGCATTGTTAAATTATTTTACAGACTGAAGTCCATTATTTTACTGAGTTGAGTCTGAAACGCTGTGTCGACACAGGACTTGAGAATGTTACACAAGTCTGTTAATGTTTGTGAAAGGCATCTCAAGTAACGAACACAACTTTAGTCAGAAAATAAGTCCGTTAGCGGATTTGAGTGAAATAAAGACTTATGGCTTTTTTTGTGAAACCGTGCCCAGGGTCCGTATTCACCAACCATTCTTAAGAATATTTTTGGCCTTATGCTGAAGACTTTTCTGGATTTGAAAGAAACACAACTTCTGATTGGCTAAACCAAATGGTTTAGCCAATCAGAAGTTGTGTTACTTTTGAATGTAGAAGATTCTTCAGAATTAGACAATTAATTTTATTACTAAGAATGGTTGGCATTTTCTCCTTTCCCACAATGTTTCTACCTGATTAAAGATAAATTGCATCGCTTCAGTAGTATTTAATTTGTCGTCTTCAAATACTTTTTATTTGGACCAGGCTAAATTTTGTCGTTTGGTTAAGTTAATGTTTAATTCACTCGATTAATACTTAGCGCATTACCTTAAATATAACAGAAGAATATTTATCCATACTGATAAACACTCCAAACTACTGAGAATCGCCTTGCAACTATTTCTGTGCACGGAACGACCAAGAAAAAATAAATATGTACAGTATTAGCAATCCATAAATACATTACTGAAATATTCATCAGTTTTTCGAATCTCAAAAACTAGGATTTGTAAGCGAATTGAGTGACACTGATTGCTTTTGTCTAAAACTGTCAGGGGCCTGTTCTTAACCCTTAGGCTGCTAAGCGCGACTCAAGGACCTTTTGCGGACAGTGTAGATCCAAGATCAGACTGCACAAAAGGTGCAGTCTGATCTTGGATCAACACTGTCCGATAAGGAGATATTCACCCCCCCACCAAAAAAAAAAAAAAACTTAAACTTTGAAATAGCAATATTTGGGTTTCTACTATCGACTTGAAAGATTCATTTTAGTTATACAGCAGAATAAGGGTTAAACAAAAACATTTATTAGTTTGAAATCTCGACAGTGCGTAAACAGACACATTTTTTCCAGAAAGTGTCGGTTGGGGTGCTTCCTTCCAGAGTTGCAGGTAACGCTCATGTCAACCAATGTCGATTTTATTTGCATCTGCGGACTATGTAGATATAAGATCAGACTGCAAAGAACGTGAAGTCTGATCTTTGATCTACACTGTCCGATATTGTTTGTCACATTCAATTGGCTGACCTTAAAAGGCTTGGAGTTAAAATATCTGACTTTTCGTTACTGGATAGATAGCTCCGTTTCATTTGTACGGAGCAGAAGATTGAAAGCCCGGCCGGGTGCCTCAGTGGTTAGCGTATCTGACTCGTGACCTGTTGGTTGTGAGTTCGATACCGGGTTGAGGCAAACTTTCTTTCCGGCGATTTTTCGCCTCTCACCTCTGATTCGTGTGGAAAAAGAAGTCAGTGACTTGGAAAGAAAGTTATGTCAGTACTGGTATGAAAAAAAAAAGGAAACACATGCGTAGGTGCACTGACCGCCGTCATATGACCTAAGGTGTTAAAATGGCGTTAAACTCCAAAACAAACAAGACTGAAAGTAATGGTCAGCATTCGGATACTTGTTTATTCCAAATAAATTGTTCACCATAAAGCCACGATTCTTTAAATCCTTGTACCAGGTAAATTTCTAAAACACAGACAAATAGCCGGTTCGTTTGGGCCAACGGTAGAACTGCCAGAATTGGAGGAGATATTCCGGTGCGTTCGATTGGGCGTCTTCCGCTTTTAGAAGCTCTGCCGTCTCTTCTACTCGATATTTGGAAGAGCCGGCAGAGATTCGAAACAAAATGGCGGAAGCGGCCAACGAAACGTGAGTTGAAGAACGGTTTCTTTTCAGTTGACATTTGATTTTTTGTTGTCATGTGCAAATATTCGTCTTTTTACTTGCTTAAAAGATTGCTCTTGCTCAGGATCCAATTTGCGGTGGTAAATATACGGTAAATACTGATTAATTCCTCCGCATGTCTTGAATCGCCCTCAGAATTTTAAGGGGCGAAATGTCTTGGGTTCGAAACGTTCTAATATCTCTCGAATTGGTATAAAAAGTATATATATTTTTATCACTTATTCGACTTACACTGATGAATACAAAGCTGCTATTTTGGGGATTGTTCAAGGCCTATTTAGACAGAACAAGCTAGCGTCATTCTCATCAAATAGCCATTCTTCTACAAACAACAGCAGTTTGTTGTAAAAAGCCGCCATGTTGAATGATTCTAAATTCGTTCGATTGGATTTCTATTCCAATCGCTTCTGTGAATAGCATTCTCTTCTTAGCAGAGCCCAAACGAACCGGCTATAAGTAATAAATGACCAATCGGTTGTAACAGACAATATCTCCGTTTTCAACAATGCTCTAGGTTCAATATCATAAAATGTTGTTGTTTTTTTCATTCTGGCAGCTATTTCTCCTTTATACGTGTTATGATAGTATGGACAAGAAGAGGGAGCGATAGAGAAAGTCAGAGAGTCAGATACCAGAGCTCCAGATAAAAAGGGAGTGATAGTATTCTAAATCCATTATTTCTCTTCCAAACCCTATGTTGTGGGTACTCATTAGAATCGTCTCGATAAGACTATTCTAATGAGTTCCCATAACATAGGGTTTAGTGAAGACTGATTAATATTTCCAATTTTGAAATCGAAATCACTCCCTCTATCTGGCGCTCTGAATATTATACATTCTAAAATCTGTGCCATCCCTGTGATAAAGAAGGATAAGTAATTCCCAATTATTGAGATCATAATACTGTATTATGACCGGTTTGAACCCTGTGACAGGCTAATTGGAGGTCTCATGAATACAGATTGGAGCCTAATCTAGCGAAATATTGACTTTGTTGGTAGCTAATTAGCGATTCCTGGAAATATAAACCCTCACAAACAAAAGCTTACTGTGTTGTTGTTTTTGTTGTTTAACGTCGTCTCTAATAGTATTTCAGTTCAGTTCGACTCTAATTGTTGGTCTCATTAATATAGACTAAAACGCGGAGATGCATTAAGCCCCCTTTTGCCAGAGCGTGGCTCATATGGTTTAGCCAATCAAAAGTTGTGTTACTTTCAAATTTAGAAAATTCTGGAGAAAAACAGACTGAGAATGTTCTTTAAAATGGTTGGTAAATACCGACCCAGGGTCCGTATTCACCATTCATTCTTCATTTCATGCTATGTCTCATTCTAGATATAGAAAGTAATGCAACTTCTGATTGGCTAAAACAAATGTTTAGCCAATAAGAAGTTGTGTTATTTTTAGATTTAAAAAAGAAATCTCGAGAATAAGACTCAGGATGTTATTAGGAACGGTTGGTAACTATAGACTCTAATCCCTGATTTATTCCCTCTGCTTCTATAGGCAAGTCTGTAACATAAAACAGATGAGCCGTGCTCTGTGAAAAGGGGGCTTAATGCATCTGCAAAATGTATTGACCCAGGTCAGCCTGCGCAGTCCGCGCAGGCTGACCTGGGCCGAAACTTTTCGCTATTGGGTCAATTTTCTGTATGTCCAAGGACCAGTCTACCTCATGATTCAGTCGATCATTATGGAGATGCATTAAGGCCCCTTTTGCAAGAGCATGGTGTCAGTGAGTTGTACCTTTAGCCGTCGAAAGAGGTCTAGTTCATATGAGTTATGCTCTGGCAAAGGGAGGCTTAATGGATCTCTGTAATGCATGATACCAATCAAGCCATCACACTATTATGGATCCATAATAGCCACTTTTTTCAACAACCGACTGAATCATGAGGTAGACTGGTCCTTTGACATACAGAAAACTGAAAAATAGCGAAAAGTTTCGGCCCAGGTCAGCCTGCGCGGACTGCGCAGGCTGACCTGGGTCGATACTTTTCGCAGATGCATTAAGCCCCCTTTTCACAGAGCATGGCTCGATTATTTTGGCGCTGTAAGCTAACAGGAAGGTACCGACTCATATGAAGCGCAGTTAACCCTTATCCTGCTAAATAAAAGAAATGAAACTTTCAAACCCATCGTATGAACCCAATTTTTCCTGGTTCAAAGGTATTTTGGGGGAAAGATTTCCCCGTTATCGGACAGCATAGATCCAAGATCAGACTGCACGTTCTGTGCAGTCTGATCTTGATCTACACTGTCCGCATAAGGTCAGTGAGTCGCGCTTAGAAACCAAAGGGTTAAAATGCACGACAGTAGTTTGTTTTTGACGGTCAAAATGTCAAAAGAAGCAACACGCACAATGAAATCCACAAGTTCCTATTTACATTCTTTGTGCAATCGACCGAATGAGAAGTTTTTCCTACCGAGGAATCCTCTCTTTACTTTCTTTTTGTCCAAGATATTGGGATTATCGATCCGTGGCTTTCTTCCATGACAGTAAAACGGCGAAGACAGATTTGTACACATGAAGAGCATAATCCTGAATCCTTTCGGCCTAATAACTAGGAAAATGGATTCCACACTGTGGGTAAAAATCGAACGAGTTATTGAAAAAACTAAACGCATTTTTCGTCAACAATTTTTTTATACTAAGTTGGACAATGTTGATCCAATATCAGACTGCACGTTCTGTGCAGTCTGACCTTGAATCATCACTGTCAGCAGAAGCAACCAAAGCGACATGGCGACGAGAAGAGTAAACATTGTATTGTTGCGCGTCAAGAATAGGCTGAGTGATTAAGTCAATACATAATAAATCTTTTCCCTTTTATGCGTTATTCCGACCTACTCCACGGATATTTTATATCTTTGCCGAAACATACATTTTCATGTAGCGCAACTGGTGTTTAAGTTCGTTTTAAACATTATTTCAGTCATACATCTATCATGGCACTTATGGGTGCGTTTTCTTGGTTTTGCGAGTGCCAGGCTAGGAATCTACAGCGCCTTACCAAAGGTCACCCCCCGCGTGACTAGTGCCTTGAGCTGATTATGAAAACCTTACTTGATTATGAACACCAACGCCTCTATCGTATGATAGTGCGCGTCATGGTTCGCCGCTACAATTATACATATTTCCTACTGCCGCGATTTAACGGAAATACGTAGAAGTGAAAATAGCAACACACACCAAATGAACATGCTCATACCCAAATTAGCCATGTTCAGTGAAAAGGGGGCTCAATGCATCTGCAAAAAGTATCGACCCATGTCAGCCTGCGCACTCCGCGCAGGCTGACATGGGCCGATACTTTTTGCTATTCATAAATTTTCAGCATGCCAAAGGACCATTCTACCACCAGATCCAGTCAGTTGTGACACAAAATGGATTTTTTGGATCAACAATTACATGATGACTTGCTTGGTCCATTGCATCATGGAGATGCATTAAGCCCCCCTTGGCCAGAGCATGGTCCACATATTTCTGGCTGCCGCGATGTAACAGAAAAAGTAATGAAAACGGCGACATACACGAAATGAAAATCCTTATACCAAACCCTATTCGTCTTTTCTGGTTTGTACATTCAATATTTGAGTCATGCTCTGGCAAAGAAGGGCTTACTGCATCTCCGTGATGCATTGTACAAATCAAGCCATTACATAAATATGGATCCATAAAGGCCATTCTTTTTTTTTTTTTATTATTATTACAACCGACTGAATCACGAGGTAGACCGGTCCTTTAACATACAGAAAAAAGTTACCAATAGCGAAAAGTTTCGGCCCAGGTCAGCCTGCGCGGAATGCGCAGGCTGACCTGGGTCGATACTTTTCACAGATGCATTAAGCCCCCTTTTCACAGAGCATGGCTCATTTGTATTTTACCGAAAAACCTGAAAAAGTTTGCTGGTAATTCACGAATGGCCTCGGACACAGAGAATAAAAGAGGGTCATGATGGCGCTGAGGTCGCTCACCTGGGCCTTTTGATCAAATGACCCATTTCCAATTATCAAGATATTATGATAACGGAGTGGCTATTTACAGTTAACTGTAAATAGCAAAAAAAAAAACGTTAAAATGGCTATTTACAGTGAACTGTAAATAGCCAAAAAACGCAGAATTGGCTATTGACAGTTAACTGTAGATAGCCATTTTAACGGTTTTTGGCTATTTACATTTAACTGTAAATAGCCAATTCTACGTTTTTTGGCTATTTACAGTTAACTGTAAATAGCCTCTGCCTTATGATAAACGTGCTAACACTTTTGAAAATACGGCCTCTAGAGTGCACACAAGCTTTTTTCTAAACTTTGTCCCGGTAACCTACTTTTCAGCCCAACATGGCCCATTTTCATCCTTGTTAGTAGATATTATCAAGACATTTTTTTTCTCAGGAGAAGAATAGAGAGGAGAAAAATGACATCGTTAAACTTGAAGGGTGAGTTATAGTGTTGAAAAAAAAAAAAAAAATTTACGAGAGTTCCAGAGCTCGCGCAAATTTTGTACATTTTCTTTATCCCGAAAGCACCTAACACAAGTTTAGTTGCCTTGGGGTGGGGGGGGGGGGCAGTGTAGATCAAGATGAGACTGCATAGAACGATCTTTGATCTACTCTGTCCGCTTTACTGAGACATTCTGGGTAAGGGCAACCTTGAAATTGCATGTTACCCGGCCAACCTTCTAAAGTAAACACGTTCGTTGGCTTAATTTGGCGCTGTGAGGGTTAGACATACCGACAGGCCATTCTAAGGGGTACCTGTAACATGTATCTATTGTAAAGAGATAAGTGTAGATCTTGAACCGTGAACAATTTTGAAAACTGATGACAGCGCACTTTTGCAGATGACTGCCAGTCAGTGTTAATGTTAGAGAGACAGAGACGCTCAGAGAGTGAGCGATAGAGAGAGGGGGGCGCAGGCGGGACAGACAGACAGACAGACGGACGTACGGACAGACAGACAGACAGACAAAAGGCATAGAGAGAGAGAGAGAGAGAGATCTTAATTGGAAAAAGTGGTCATTCATTTTTTGTTTCATGAGCACTAAATCCAGTAATATCAAACTGCACAGAGACTATCCACAGAAAAATTAGGGCGGCCGAAATCAGCGTTTTAAACTCCGATCTAATCAGACGCGGATAATCGAATTCAGATGCTTAATTGGATTCCTTCCTGGGATTTATCTTTCGTTATGTCTCTTAAGGCCCTCGACATTGACCTAATTTGTTCACGGTAAAAGAAGCCCAACTAAGGAATAATCAGATTTAACGCTTCGAGCGCCGAATTAATAAAACGGACTCTTTCATTTCGAAAAAGAAGCCAAGATATTACAATTTTAAGATTACTTTCATCAAACTTGGTTACAATGTAGCGGGCAGCGTAGATCTAAGATCAGACTGCACGTTTTGTGCAGTCTGATCTTGGATCTACGCTGTCCGCAAGATCGACATAAGTTGCGCCAAGCGTTCCAAGGGTGAACGGACGAGAGCATCAATCAACTAGAGTATAGGCCTTTGGGATTTCAGAACTTCGGAAGCTTTACTTTGATAACAATTTTTTTCCACATTTTTGCATAGTTTTACAAGGCCTTTTACACCGCTTCCAACAGTAATTTACTCAAATCAAGACAACCGCTCACCTATTCATATATTTCATGGATTTCACCAGAATTTGCTTGGGCTTTGGAAATCTTAATCTAGAATGCAATTCAGAATTGGTCATTAACTACAGTTAAAAACATGAGTCACGGGTTCACTTTAGGACGCAGCAATATACATTTTGTGGCGGTAATTGGCCCCACATTTCCGATTGTAGAGTTTGCCAACAGTGGAAGAAAGCCTGGCGTAAAGTGGGGAGAAAAAAGAAAGAAAAATGTAAGCATTCTATCAATTAAGATGCAGTTCTGCCGAGCCCCGGTAGCTCAGTCGGTAGCGTACAGGACTTGAAAACAAGATTCGATCCCCGGCTCGGCCAATATCTTCCCGAGGATTGATGACAGTCATTGAGACAGGATTCATTCCTTTCTCACCGCCGAACATTGTTTCGATGATGGTTATGATGGAAAGCAGCCAATGGCTTGGAAAGAATATTGTGCGGAGTCCTGGTAAAAGAAACTCCAGGAAAACATGGACAGGTGCACTGGCCGCCGCGGGTAATCGAATCTTAAAACATTACAGACAATGATGGTGATGATAATGATGATGATGATGATGATGATAATGATGATAACCACGGCTGTTTTCGAAGAAAACGTCGAGTTACTATTGTAATGTCTGCGTAGTCTTACAAAAACTTTGACAATTCAAAATATCTCTGTTATTACTGAAGATATTTAATTCAAACTTGGACAAGTTAACTATCAAAAGGGGAAACTATACAACAAGGGAAGGTAACCATCAAAGTATTCTGACACAGTTATCCCCCTTTTTTCGGCTTAGACTTTTGACTGAAAATCAAGCAACCCCAGCTGAGCGTTGGCTCTTGCTATTATTATTCTTTTTTTGCCACAGGCTATGGGTAATCAATCGAACTGTCTAGGTGAGACAATTTCAACCCTTTACCACACAGTCCAGACTTTTAACGACCCCAAGAGAGAAAGCTTTTGAAAACATTGTGGGAAAAGGAGAAAATGCTGGTAACCAGCATTTTCTCCTTTTCCCAAAATGTTTTCTACCTTTCCCAACACAAGTTTCGATTTTTGAGTCACATTCATTTTGTCGTCTGCAAATGCTTTCAATTTGGAAAAGTCTAGAATTTTGTCGTTTGGTAAAGATTTAACCCTTTCAGCGCCATAGGCGAAAACGGACTTTTGCGGACAGAATAGATCAAGATCAGACTGCACAGAACGTGCAATCTGATCTTTGATCTATGCCCTCCGCTTGTTTGGTTAAGCCTATAGGATATAAATCTTCCGGAGACTCAGTGGATTGTATTTACAGCCACCAAAAGAAGTAAAGTTTGCTTATTTGGCGCCAAAAGAGTTAATGAGCATCCAAACCATATGAACAGCTCAAGAGATACTTCCCTTTGACTCCGAATATATTCCTCTTATCTTTACAACGGACATTACACAACTGACTAAATTAGATTCGTCCTTGGTTTTTCTTTTATCATTTCCCAAAGCGCACAAATTATCGCCGGGAAATGAATGACAAAGTAGAGACAGAGACGAAGAGATAATCCCAGATGAACATGATTATACTAGGACTGAATTTGCATAAAACCAAAATTCTAAAAGCGACGTTTAAAGTGGCCAACTAAAGTTTAGATTTTTTTTTTGGAAGGGGTGGGGTGTGAATCGAAATTTCTCATTGAACAGCGATAATCGTTTGTAATTCAGCTATCCTATGTAAAAAGGGGGCTTAATGCCTCGGCAAAAAGTATCGACTCAGGTCAGCATGCACAGTCCGCGCAGACTGACCTGGGCCGAATCTTTTAGCTATTGGTCAATTTTCTGTATGTCCAAAGACTAGTCTACCTCATGATTCAGTTTGTTGTTAACCCTTTCGGCGCCATGGGTGAAAACAGGGACTTTTGCGGACGGCATAGATCAAGATCAGACTGCACAGAACGTGCAGTCTGATCTTGGATCTATACCGTCCGCTTGCTCCTTTTAGCCTATAAGATAAAAATGTTTCTAAGTATGAGTGGATTGTATTTTCAACCGTCTGAAGAGGTCGAGTAAGACTATTTGGCACTGAAAGGGTTAAAGATCCATAATTATGCGATGGCTTGATTGGTGCAGTGCATCACGGAGATGCCTTAAGGCCCCGTTTGCTACAGCATGGCTCATTTTATATTTTTCTTACCAAGAATAAGAAGCCTAACTGTTTATTTCAATAAAAATTTGAGATTTTGGCGTTTAAGTTACGGGTGGTCGTTTTGCAGTCTCGGTCTCCAACCATTCTATAAAACATTTTTTGTCTTATTCTCCAAGATTTTCAACATTTGAAAGTAACAGAACATCTGATTGGCTAAACCAAATGACGTATCTGTCACTAAATGAATACAAATTATGCCACCCTCAAAAGTCCCCAATAAGATCTATGGCGCTGAAAGGGTACACACGGGAGTAAATACCTATTTGAAATGAATATAGAACATTCTAAAACGGCTCCTTTTCCCAGAGGATACATTTGGGCCCCTAAATCTTTATACATTCACCTTACCTCAATTCCCTCTATCCATTCGCTAAACGTCCGTTGGAATGGCTTAACAAGTACGAAAGGTTTTGTCTTGTGTTGGAAAAACCCCATCAAAAGTAAAATTATTATCTTTATTTATAGTCTTACTGATATACAAAGCATAGTTAAAACACATCTGAGCCATGCTCTGGCAAAAGAGGGCTTAATGCATCTCCATGGTGCATGGTACCAAGCAAGTCATCACATCATAATGGTTCTATAAAGTCCATTTTGTCTGACAGCCGACTGAATCATGAGGTAGACTGGTCCTTTGACATACAGAAAATCGACCAATAGCGCAAAGTTTCGGCCCAGGTCAAACTGCTCAGGCTGACCTAGGTCCATACTTTTCGCAGATACATTAAACCCCCTTTTCACAGAGCATGGCTCATATAATTACTATTGCAGAAAAAAAAATACATGACCTTTCTACTGAAGAATTAAGAGAGACTAGGAGATCTATTTAACTGTTACATAAAACAAATAAGAAATAGTTTTTACGAACAAAAGTTCCCCCAAAAAAGAATGAAGGGTACATAGTTGCTTAAAAAACAACTTGCCTTGAAAAATAAAAAAAACATCACTTGTGTAAATGTCAAAGGAGTCTGAAGATGATCATAAGACCATCGATCTCTCTGTAAACAAACATACAGGCAAACAAATAGGGAAACAAAAGAACAGCTGACATCTATGTCTTTTATTACATTTAAAAAAAAATCTTAAATTCTTTTGTTCGAACTACTTATGTAATTAAACGTCATTTTTTTTTTACATACAGTTGGACCATGCTCGGTAAAAAGGTGGTTTAATGTATCTACACAAAAAAAGTGTCGACTCCTGTCAGCCTGCGCAATCCGCGCAGGCTGACATGAGTCGAAACCTTTTGCTATTCGTGAATTTTCTGCACCTCAAAGGACCTTTCTATTCCATGATTCAGTCGGTTCTAAGACAAAATGGATTTTATGGATCCATAATTATGTAATGACTTGCTTAGTATAATGCATCACAGATGTGCATTAATCCCCCCTTTACCAGAGCACGGCTCAATGTTAAATTTTCATGACAATCTGACATTTTATTACAGAATTGGTTCAGTTGAGGCCTCGTTGTTTTCCTCAACAACTTTCCCATACATCAGACGGTGCAAACAGTTTCTCAGGAAAGCTACTCAATCGTTGAAAAACAAACAACTTGAGACGGTCTCTAGTGTAAACGTTTTTTTTTTTTTAAGCCAGAACTGATTTATACAAATCTAAATTCCTCGGAGTGAAATTGAGCCTGCCGTAAAATATGAGTGACCTTTCGCGAAGAGAAAAAAAAAATGTTTGTGTAACATCTTTCGACTAACCTTTATCATTGCCACACGAAACCATGTATGTACTAAATGCACTTTTCAAGATCAGACTGCACATAGGTTTACGTGCAATCTGATCCCTGCCCACACTATCAGCTCTTCATCATTAGTTTCAGTCATGCTGTTTTGTACTAAATGCAAAATATAGCAAAAAATCCATATTTGTGATAGACATCAAATTCGATCCCACAGAACAAGGGTTATAAAACAAGGTCAACAGGACTTTTACAAAGACATTTTCATCCAATTAGGGGAAAACAAGAGCTTTGCGGACGGCATAGATTCATGATCAGACTGCACAGAACGTGCAGTCTGATCATGGACCTATACCGTCCGCTTGTATAGTCGAGTCTTAAAGATAAATATCTTTCTTAGTTTCTCTGGATTTAATTTTCAGCCGCCGAAAGTGGTCCAGTCGGTATATTTGACGCTTGAAAGGTAAAGGTTTGGCGAAGTTATATGTCATTACTGCTTGATTGTTTCGTTTACGCTGTTATGTTGTTTTTTATTAGTTGTTACCAGTTTGAGTGCAACAGAAATGGGAATTTTCTGCTAGCAGTAAGTCAGGCATTTGACGTTTTTAGACTAGCGAAGCTAGTCTATAGGTATCATGATTGACCCAGATTCAAAGTAAGCAAAAAACCCCACAGTTGCCAAATACTGCCTCACAGAAAATACTTCTTTCTGTTAGAAAGCTTAATCCTATTATATATGACAATTTTGACAAAAACCATAAAACCTCTATCATTCCAATTTGAAGATGTCTTCTTACAAAGTAATAGATTGAACAAGATGTCATTTATAAGGTACAAGATCTTTGCTTATATGTAAATTAAGTGACCTATGCAAAGCAGGCTATCATCACTTATTCGTACACCACTGTAACATTATGAATGAATCTAAAAATAGATACACCTAGGTTACTTGTAGCAAATCCCAGCTGCATTAACCCTCACTGGATAGGGAACCCTTGTCATTCCTTCAGTCATTCATTATATAGATCATTGTGCACAGTTAAACTGTTATTTTAGGTCTTGGATATTAACCCAATACAACACAATCCTGAGTTTTAATGACACTGGGGAAGAATACCCGGTAACCAGCATTTTCTCCTTTTCCCACATCGTTTTCTGCCCTTTCGGAATCAGGTTTCATCAATTCAGCCACATTTAATTTGTGGTCTGCAACCGCTTTGAATTTCGTTTCATAAAGAGTTAAACAGTTAACTATATCTTGTTGTACTGGATACTGATTTACTGACTATATGATATTTAACGCCATTTTCAACATTATTTCGGGGATGTCATGGCGACCAATTCACTTATTCATGCCTTCCTTGAGTTTCTTTTACCAGCACCACCGCGACTCAATGACCTTTTGTGGACAGTGTGGATTAAGATCAGACTGCAAAGAATGTACAGTATGTTCTTGGATCTACACTGTCCGATAAGAGGATATATTTTCTCCATGTAACTTTTAAATCGCAATATTTAGGTGTTTTCCATTGGCTTGAAAGTTTCATTCAATTTTTTCTAGAAGGTTAAGGGTTAAACTTAAACTGGACTATAGTTAACCAGTTGCATGCATAGCCACAGTAACTCAGTCGGTTGCGTACAGGACTTGAGAAGGGAGTCGCTGGTTCGATCCCCGGCGCAGCCAATTTCTTTCTGAGGATTGATGATAGTCATTGCGACAGGATTCATTCCTCTCTCAAGTTTCGACGATGGTTACGTGGGAAAGCAGCCAGTGGCTTGGAAAGAATATTGTGCAGAGCACTGGTAAATGAAACCCCAGGAAAGCATGGATATGTGCACTGGCCACCGCTACATAACTGAAATGTCGAAAATAGGGTTAAACGCCATACGATCATTCAATCATCAAATTCGCTAGTCTGTCGGTACTTTCAGTAGTTTGATTGTTTAAGTCAGAATATGGAAAATTGTTTTTTTTTTTTAAGCAATGTTAGGACGGGACTCGAAGGAACAACCTTTGGATTTTGAATCGGACCCTTTTTTGGGCTGAGCCAAACGTTCTACCATCACAGATTCTGGTGTGTTTAAAATTCTCGGACCTCTGGACACGGATAACCAGCAAACAGGTTCGAGACTTGCTGATAAAATAACGTTATATGGGACATCTTCTTTCTGGTCAATAGGCCCACTTTCTTTTAACCCTCAGGCTGCTAATCGCGACTCACTGACCTTTTTTGCGGACAGTGTAGATCAAGATCAGACTGCACAGTACGTGCAGTCTGATCTTTGATGTACACTATCCGATAAGGAGATATCTTTCCTCCAAAAAATTCGTTTGAAATAGGAAAATTCGGGTTTATACTAATGGTTTGAAAATTTCATTTGTTTTATTTAGCACGATAAATGTTAATGCAATCTAGATACATTACATCAGTATCTGTGACCATGAACAATGCATGCGGATGTCAACGCTTGGCTGCCCTTGCTTTTTCAGCGAAAAATCTAAGTTGGAAAAAAAAAGGGCAGAACTTAGTCAAAATATTAGAGCCCTGGCAAAAGGGGGTTAAATGCATCCCTATGATGCATTATACCAAGCAAGTTATACTGTAATTATGGATTCTTAAAATCCGTTTTGCCTAACAACCGTCTGAATCTTGAAGTAGAACGGTCATTGGACAGGCAGAAAATTGACCAAAAGAAAACAGTTTCGATACAGATCAGCCTGCGCGGACTGCGCAGTGTGGCCTGGGTCGATACTTTTTGCAGATGCATTAAACCCTCTTTTCACAGAGCATGACTCTTTTAGATATATATAGACAACTGGCCCGAGCTTGAAATGAATATTCAGACCTCCAAATAAGAGAGAGTGATAGTATTCTAAATCCATTATTTCTCCTCCAAACCCTATGTTGTGGGTACTCATTAGAATCGTCTCGATGAGACGATTCTAATGAGTACCCACAACACAGGGTTTGGTGGAAAGTCATTAATATTTCAATTTTGAAATCAAAATCACTACCCCTACCTGGAGTTCTTATTATATCTTTAGTACTGACAGAGATATCAGAACATGTCCAAGTTTTTGCACTACGCAGATGACGCAGACCACGCCACTGCTATGACATTACGAATTTATGTACCACGACATTTTCTTCTAAAACATCCAACCTCCAAAATCTTGCAGAGACGAACGTGGTCCGGAGTGTCTTTGCTTTTTTTTTTTTAATACATATAAAACAAAGCAAATTGAACGACAGTCATGTTGACGAAACCTCGAGAGCGCAATATGGCCCGCTACATGCGAAATGAGACCTTCGAACATTTGCCTAAAGTGTCGTCCAGATTAGCACAGGCTAATCCGAGACGGCACTTTACGACCACATAAGATTTTTTTCATACAGTAGACTTTCGTGAAACAGAAAATCGCACAAAAACAGGAAGTGTCGTCTTGGATTAGTCACTGCACAGGCTGATCTGGAACGTCACACTTTTACGCATATGTCCGAAGGCCCCTTTTCCTGTGTTGCACGCCATATCATGCTAGAACGGATTAACACTAATCTTTATTCCCGGGAGTGAAATCAACATTGATGGTGTTGTATAAATTGTATATGACCTTTCACGAGAAACTGTTACGCCGCACCCTAGCTCTATACCAGACCGACAATATTTCACTCATCTGGGACGCATCTCTTGACGAGGCGGTAAAAGAATCCTTGCAGAGAGTAAATTCTCCTCTGCTGAGAAACTTTTACGCCGAGGCCTTGATTTACAAGGCCACTAATAACGTGTGGGGGGGGAGGGGGGGCGGGGGACATAGGTACAGTAAGCTACTTTATTTTCATATTCCTTTGTAAGAAATCGTCACCGACAACTTAGTTGCTACAAGTGATAAGGAAATCATTAGCTGATAAATGTATCTCTTTGCGTCTTGCAAATTGGTTGCATTGATTGAATGGTGTTTTACACCGCTTTCGACATTATTTCAATCACATCACAGCGACAGCTCACATATTAATGTATTTCCTGGGGTTTGCCAGTACCAGGCAAGGGCTCTACCACGAATAGCCCAGTGGATCCTGTGAGGGTCGAGCCCGGGGCCTCAAGGTCACGAGTCCTACACTTTACCACTGAGCCGTGTGGGACCTCTCTTGCAAATTGGAATTTCAAGATAATTTTGGCCATGAATATGTTAAAAAGTAACGCACATTGTAGATACATGGTACGACTAGACTTTCTATGCGATCTGTTCTTGATCTGCACTGTCTGCAGAAACCATTACAATGCGTCAAGCTTGGCATCGTGTATGTTAAAATAAATGAGCTATGCTCTGTGGAAAAGGGGGCTTAATGCATCTGCGAAAAGTATCGGTCCAGGTCAGCCTGCGCAGTCCGCGCAGGCTGACCTGGGCCGAAACTTTTCGCTATTGGTCAATATATTGCGTGTCAAAGGACCAGTCCACCTTATGATACAGTCGATTGTTAGACATAATTAATTTCATAGATCCCTAACTATGTGATTTCTCGCTTGGCATGATGCATCATGGAGATGCATTACGCCCCCTTTTGCCAGAGAACGGCTCAAATCCATATGGTAAACAGATAAAAATTCTACGACCTTTCCCGGCCACAGTGCTTAGCTAATAAGCAATGTACGTTAATTCAAAACAAGCGAATATGAAACGTGACAAAGCCGATGTAAACAAGATGACAACCCCGGAGTAAATTGAATTATCGTTTGTGCTTTCTGACAGTTCTTTTCAATGGCTATTTTGTAGGGATTCAATTCTTTCCCACCACATAAAATTCTCGCTACGTTCAGACTTCAAGCTATTTCCATATTTTTTGAAAGCATTTGCAGAGGAGAAATAGAATCTTTCCATATTTTGGGATTAGCGTTTAGCTGAAAAAAAAAACATCATGGAAAAAAGAGAAGAATATGCTGATTTGCTGGAAGCGTCATTCTCTCCCTCTCCAACAGAGTTTTTGAAAGCGTCCTTGCTGAATGTAGTATAGGACGCAGTCTGACAACTTCCACTAGTTGTCTTTGTGACTAGATCAGGCAAAAACTTTCAATGGACCAAAACTCGTGTATTAGACTGGCAATCATGCTGGAAAATGCTGTTGTCCAAGTTCCCATGATAGGGGGGACTCTTATCAAAATTTAGAACAAATTGTTCGTAGGAGGAAAAGAGGACACATAACTAAGTAGACCGAACGAAGGTCAGAACGATTCCGACACACCGCCGACTGTGCAGTGGGTGGGGTATAATTTTTTTTTATGAAAGCATCGTTTTGAGAAAGAATAATGTTGAGCAATTATTACATTGCCGTAAGTTTTGTTTATAGAGTTTGATAATATTTGCCTTATAAAGTTACGATACGTTCTCACCCCACCCAAATCCCCAAAACCTCACCGACTTCATTTTCAGTCAGGCACAGAATCGGACTTGTTTAAAACACTATGTCCTTTAACCCTATCAGCGTCATACAAGGTTTGAACATGGGCTTTTGCGACAGTATCAGCGTGTTCAGTCAAACCTATGAGATAAACATTTTTCTAAGTTTCAGTTTTAGTGGAATGTATTTTCAGTCGTCAAAAGAGGTCGAGTTTATAGACTTCTGAGATTTAGTGGAAATTATTTCATGCTTTTCGTTAGTTTATCGAGAACTAATGGTGGATTATGGTTTGATATTTCATGTTTACGACATCTGAAAACACCGATTTTATATTTTCTAACTCTTCAATTGAAGGCGAAAACAGTTGTTCCCGCGCACTAGTTACCTAGGTTATCAGCGCTTGCCATTCAAATGGAGGGAAATATGACGTAATTTACGCTATATTTCTAGCGCTTTACGTAATATTGTAACGCGTTATTATGTGAGGGGGGTACGCCAAGGGGAATTACCGAAAACAACTGTACTGGATTTTGATGAAAGTTCCAACAAAATAGGGGTTAGAAGCATGAAATAAATAGATTTTTCTTTTCGATGCGCAGCCACTCGTGAAAATATTACCGATGATGTTAACTCGATGAAATAAATTTCGATCTTTCACCGAAAAAAAAAACACAAATATCCTCTATGTGTTTTCAGCTTTTGAAAGAGGTTTGGCACTGAAAGAGTGAAATGTATACGGCCACTTCAGGTTGAAGTCATGATCTCTATTTTATGACAAAAAAAACACGAAGGTGTTCACTAGAACCATGGCAGAATCTAAATGAGCCATGTTCCGTGACGCATTTTACTAAGCAAGTCATCACATAATTATGATTCCATAAAATCCACTTTGTCTAACAGCCAACTTATTCGTTAGGTAGAATGGTCCTTGGACATTCAGAAAATTGACCAAAAGCAACAAGTATGGACTATTTCAGCCTGCAAGGACTGCACAGGCTGACATTGGTCGATAATTTTTGCAGATGCATTAAACCCTTTTTCTCAGACCATAGCTCAGATGAATGATTGTTTCACGGTGCTTTACCAGAACAACGGATTTCGCAATTCATAAACTTGAACTGTGGTTTATCACTGTTGTTGATGACATGAAATCGTGACATAAAATCCCTATAATTATATGTACAATGAATGAAATCGTGACATAAAATCTCTATAATTATGTATATTGAAGATTGTTCAACTCTATTCCTATGAATTGTAATCATTGTTTGAAATCCTCTTATTTGTAGGAAACTGTAAACAATTACTTTACCCACGGTGGGAGTCCGGTGGATCAGTCGATAACATACAAGGCTTGAAACCCAAAGGGTCCCTAGTTCGATTCTCCAACTCGGGTAACTTCTTTCCGAACATTGGCGATAGTCATTGTAACGTTATACATTCCTCGCTCACCGATAAGAATTGTTTTGGCAATGTTCGTATGGAAATGCAGCCAGTGGCTTGGGAAGAATAGAATGATGTTCGAATAACTGACCAATTAATCCTTCACCACACAATCCCGACTTTTAACGACCCTGAGAAAGAAACCTTTTGAAAACATTGTGGGAAAAGGAGAAAATGCTGGTAACCAGCATTTTCCCCTTCTCCCACAATGTTTTCTACTCGATCCAACACAGATATTATTTTTTGGGTCACATTTATTTTGTCGTCTGCAAATGCTTTCAATTTGGACTGGTCTTAAATTTTGTCGTTTGGTAAGGAGTCAAAGAAAGTTTAGGAAAGCATGGACAGGTCCACCAACCGCCTCGGTTTAATGAAATAAAGTTGAAAACGGCGTTTACCACGATGCAAACACACAAACCATTTTCAACCCACCCTTTACTGTATTAGTTATTTTAAATCTACAGTAACCTATTAAAATTACACCTAGGATAGACATTTGAACCAAAAGCACAGCTTTTTTTACCTACATGTACATGTATATACTGACAGAGCTCCAGATAGAGGGAGTGATTTTGATTTCAAAACTTAAAATATTATTTATTCTCCACTAAACCATATGTTATGAGTACTCATTAGAATCATCGCATCGAGACAATTCTAATGAGTACCCACTACATAGGGTTTGGAAGAGAAATGATGCATTTAGAATAATTCCCTCTTATCTTGAGCTCTGTATGCATATAATAAGCTTTGACGGGAAAGTAGTAATCTCTTCTTTACAAGGATCTGCTTTTCCCGCAATGCTTTCCAAACTTTGTTTTCAATGGCAGATATATTGCCAATCTTTTTTTCGCAAAAACATTTCAGAAACCAAGGGAAGTGTGGATCAAAGATAAGACTGCCTGTCCTTTGTTGTCTGATCTTGAACTACACTGTCTGCAAAAGTAACTTACGTTTTCTTTGGTCAGAATTAGATACATAAGGCAAGTATGAATTGATAAAAGGGTCTTATCAAGTATAAACAATACGTCTATACTGGTTTGCGGCAAGATTTTAACCCATTTCGTCTTTATTTTATCAAACTATAATCATTCTTGTATTTTCATGCCAACTGTTGTCCCTGGCGGTTACAAGGTTGCATAGATTACGGCCGATAGAAAATGCATTTCATTTTCTGGAGGCCATCAAAGAAATCACTGTTGTGACATTTCTGGTTTTAAATCGAAGATTTCCGATATATGTATTTATCCCTTACACCATATGTATTGGTAATTTATCTATGTTTACACAACAAATTAAAATTTGAACCATTCTACAGTCTATCAAATTTTTACAGTGTTTTTCCTTTCTCTCTCTCTCTCTTTTGCTGTAAGGATACATCTGTTAAACTCAACAGAAAATATTGTTTTAAACGTTGCGTATTCGCAGCTGCATTTTCAGACTACACACTATGTGAAGTATGATCTTAACTCTTTACCAAACGACAAAATTTTAGACTCGTCCAGACTGCAGACGACAAAATAAATGTGATTCAAAATTGATTTTTTTTTTTTTTTTTTTGCAGGGGGAGGGGGGGGGGGGGCGGGGGCAGGGGCGGGGGAGAGTAGAAAAGATTGTGGGAAAAGGAGAAAATGCTGGTTACCGGCATTTCTCCTTTTCCCACAACGTTTTCAAAAGGCTTCTGCCTCATGGTCGTTAAAAGTTGGGATTCTGTGGTAAAGGGTGAACAGTCTGCAATGTCTACAAACGCAGCTTACATTTCCTTCGAATTATTCAGAATCACTTACTGCAGAAGAAAAGTACAAACAATGATGAATAAGTCTGATTAAATTGTCTAGCCAGGAACCGCCGTTAAAATATACGTGACAGTTATATGCTGTAAAATGAGCTATACTCTGTGAAAAGGGAGCTTAATACATTTGTAAAAAGTATCGCCAAGGTCAGCCTGCGCAGTCCGTGCATATATAATAAGACAAGGTGTGCAACGAAATCGAAGAAAATTTTTACCCCTGTACCCTTTCAGATATAATATTTTAACGAAAATTGAAAAATAAAGCTAGTAACCGTTGCAGATGGGTTCGCAAATGATTTTTCTTTTGTACACTGACCTTAGAAAGTTCCAAACGGCTCTTGCGATCAAGCTGTAGCTCTGATCTGAAAAATTTTAAAAAGCTTCCACATTTTCCGGATCGCCATGCGCTGACGTCACACAATTTATCATCCCGCAGCGAATTATAACTAAAAAAAAATTTTTTTTTCAAACAAAGATCTAAAATTCTTTTGTTGATATATTGATGAAATTATCAAATTAATATTTCGTATGTTATAATTTATCTTTTCATCTAATCCAGTATCACGATTTTCATCTTCCATTTCGTATATTTTCAAATGCGTATTTACCGTTTATTGGTCAAAAACTTTGGCACGTCTTTTGATAGTAAATTCACGCGAGTTATAATTCGCTGCGTCATAATGAATTGTGTGACGTCAGCGCAATGCGATCCGGAAAATGTAGAATCTTTTTAACTTTTTTAAGATCAGAGCTATTGCTTGATCGCAAGAGCCGTTTGGAACTTTCGAAGGTCAGGGTACAAAAGAAAAATCATTTGCGAACCCATCTGCAACGGTTACTAGCTTTAATTTTCAATTTTCGGTAAAATATTATCTCTGAAAGCGTACAGGGGTAAAAATTTTCTTCGATTTCGTTGCACACCTTGTCTTATTATATACAACACAGAGGCAGTCGCCACTGTGCTATTTATAGTAACGTGTAAATGAAAATTTGAGTATTCCCTGATATACAGGCGATGCACCAATTCGCAAGTATTCGATGATCAACCAAGAAAAATGTTAGTGTTCCATAACAGAAAAATGGAGCTTCAAAGGCCTGTGGTCAGAGCGTGGCTCAAATATTTTTTCCCTACAAAAGTGCAAATAGATCCTACACATGTCACTCTCTCGGCAAAAAAAAAATCAGTTGCTTTTTATGGACTGTAGATCAAGATAAGATTGCATGAGATGTAGCATAACTTAGATCTACACTTTCGTAATATATAGAAGATATTTATTCTTTTCGGTGAAAGATCGAAATTTATTTCATCGACTGAACATCATCGGTAATATTTTCACGAGTGGTTCAGCCACGAGTGAAAATATTACCTATGATGTTCACGAGATAAAATAATTTTTGACCTTTCATCGAAAAAAAAAAATTCTATTTATTTTATGCATCCCCGTGGCGTACCCCCTTCACATAACAACGCATTACAATATTACGTAAAGCGCGAGAAATATAGGGTGAATGCGCGTAAATTACGCCGTATTTCCTTCTATTTGAATGGTACGCGCTGTTTACCTAGGTTACTAGTGCGCAGGAACTACAGTTTCCGCCTTCGATTGAAGAGTTAAAAATATAAAATCGATATTTTCAGCGGTCGTACCCATGAAATATCAAACCATAGTCCAATTATTTCTCGATATACTACCGAAAAGCATGAAATAAAAGTCATATATTTTTATAAAAATGGGCATTGAAATTAAAAAATCTTTTTCAAACATGTGAATGGATATATCTTTTTTTAATTCGAGGGGTCTACATGGGTTTATCACCAAATACTTCCAAGTTTTTAACAATCTTGAGGAAAAGGCATTTTAACCCTTAAGCTGCTAAGCGCGACTCACTGACCTTTTGCGGACAGTGTAGATCAAGATCAGACTGCACAGAACTTGCAGTCTGATCTTAGATCTACTCTGTCCGATAAGGGGGTATTTACCCTCCAAAGAATAAGTTTAAAATAACACTATTCTGGCTTTTACTATCGGCTTAAAAGCTTCATTTAAGTTTTTTAGCAGGATAAGGGTTAAAAACGTTGCATTTTCTCCTGTTCACAAAACGATGTCTATCCGTTCTCAAGACAAATGACACAATTTGTGCCACAGACTTTGAGCCACATTTGTCTTCTTCAAATACTTTTAGAATGGACAAGACAACTAATTTTGTCTTCTGGTAAAGAGTTAACACTTTCACTACTACTTCCGGAAATTCCACTGTTTTTCCGAGTTCTAAAAATAGATACACTTCATAGCTTAAAAACAAGTTAGCGGACGGTGTAGATCAAAGATCAGACTGCACGTTCTGTGCAGTCTGATCTTGATCTACACCTTCCGCAAAAGCTACCAAAGTCGTCATCAGTACTGAAAGAGTTAAATGTACTCTTAGTCAGCTAGAATAATAAAGCCCATAATTACAAAGCAATGTTTTGACGCTCTTACTTAATGGTGTAGCTCTAGACATTTTAGCACCGAAGTCGTGAAACACTGATATAGTTTGATAACCTACAATTGTGCCCGTATATAGTGGTAATCATTCCCGCCATAAATCACGTGTTACCATAAAAGTACATCATTGGAGAGTTATCAGGTGTCATTTCCATTCGGCATACCTCGGGTGATCCGGTGATCAAATATGTAGGTACGGAATCGGCCGTGTTGTGACGAGTGGTGTCATTTCTTACACAGTTTGGTCGTAATATCTACACCGCTTTCTTATTCAATTATCAAGAGTTTTGTTTGAAAAGAAAATAGTTTCTGATTGGCTAGACCAAATGGTTTAGCCAATTAAACGTTGTGTTATTATTTTTTAAATTTTGAATAAGACCAACAAAGGGAACTTAGAATGGCTGAAGAATACGTTTACCGTGCATCCATTTATGTCTCACGAATCACCTTCTAGTTCTTAACATTTCACCGGACGACAAAATTGTATCCATTTTACAAATGCGATATGAATTGTTTTATCAAACTAATGGGACATTTCCTATTGTTTCTACTTCTTTTTTCAGTCTATCTCCTATTTTGAGACCAAGTTTTTGGAGTGAAATAAAATAACCGGTTTTTGTTAAGATTTGCTCAAAAACTTGACAAGAGCGGCAAATTGTCGCAAGATACGCCCGTCTTACCCCAAGTTGTAAAGTTGGGGCATAATAATGATAAAGGGGAGGTATAGAAAAATAGTAGTGCAGAATATTTTTTTTACTGTTGATTGAAGATAATGGCAGTGTATTTGTGTTGACGGAACTCTTGTTTATACACTTTATGTTGATATCCATAGATACGATAGTGTTGAATTTAAGCCTGAAAAATGACTAAGGACAATAAGAAAAAGTTAAGGAAGCAATAGTTATGTTTCTAATAATCTGAGATGTATGCATCACTGATATTTCATATACATAGGTAGTGTAGTAAGAGAGATATGCTGCTGACAAAATTTAAGTATGAAAAAGAAGAAAGGGCAATTACTCATAAGGAAGGAAGATTTATTCTTTGTGTACACTGCACCCCATATGATTACAACAAACACAACTGTCAAATTTAAAGTTAATAGGTTTTAAGATGTGTAAGTTATGCTACCTGGATGCCTGTACGCCATGGCTGATCCCATAATACATCCTGTCTTGAAAGGGTGCATAAAAAATAAGCAATTTATATTTCATGTGCACTGCACTACCCCTTGATGAGATGTATCCAGCCCTAAAATTTCATAACCCGAGGTAGTATAGTTTGAGAGATATGCATCATACAAAATTCAAGTTCGAAAAAAAAAAAAAAAAAAAAACAAGAAAGGGCAATAACTGAAAAATTAAGCAAGCAAGAGTTGAAATTTATATGCACAGCACTTCCCGTTGATGGAATGTATCCACGCATGAAATTTCATATCCTTAGCTAGTATAGTTCTGAAGATATGCACTGGACAATGTTAAAGTTTCAAAATAAAGAAAGAGCAATAAGTCAAAAATTAAGCAAGAGTTATGGTTCATGTGCACTGCACTCCCAGTTGATGAGATCTATCTACGCATGAAATTTCATAGCCATAGGTAGTATAGTTTTGGAGATATGCTCGAGACAAAATTCAAATATGAAAATAAGTCAAAAATTAAGGAAGGAAGAGTTATGATTCCTGTGCACTGCACTCCCCCTTAATGAGATGTATGCAGGCATGAAATTTCATAACCCTAGGTAGTATATTTTGGAGATATTCACCGGACAAAATGCAAGTATGAAAAAGAAGAAAGGGCAATAACTGAAAATTTGAGGAAGCAAGAGTTATGATTCCTGTGCACTGCACTCCCCCTTAATGAGATGTATGCAGACATGAAATTTCATAACCGTAGGTAGTATAGTATTGGAGATATTCACCGGACAAAATTCAAGTATGAAAAACAAGAAAGGGCAATAACTCAAAAATTAAGGAAGCAAGAGTTATGATTCCTGTGCACTGCACTCCCCCTTGATGAGATCTATCCATGCATGAAATTTCATAACCGTAGGTAGTATAGTTTTGGAGATATGCTCCGGACAAAATTCAAGTATGAAAAACAACAAAGGGCAATAACTCAAAAATTAAGGAAGCAAGAGTTATGATTCCTGTGCACTGCACTCCCCCTTGATGAGATCTATCCACTCATGAAATTTCATAACCCTAGGTAGTATAGTATTGGAGATATTCACCGGACAAAATTCAAGTATGAAAAACAAGAAAGGGCAATAACTCAAAAATTAAGGAAGCAAGAGTTATGATTCCTGTGCACTGCACCCCCCCTTGATGAGATCTATCCACTCATGAAATTTCATAACCGTAGGTAGTATAGTTTTGGAGATATTCACCGGACAAAATTCAAGTATGAAAAACAAGAAAGGGCAATAACTCAAAAATTAAGGAAGCAAGAGTTATGATTCCTGTGCACTGCACTCCCCCTTGATGAGATCTATCCACTCATGAAATTTCATAACCGTAGGTAGTATAGTATTGGAGATATTCACCGGTCAAAATTCAAGTATGAAAAACAAGAAAGAGCAATAACTCAAAAATTAAGGAAGCAAGAGTTATGATTCCTGTGCACTGCACTCCCCCTTGATGAGATCTATCCACTCATGAAATTTCATAACCCTAGGTAGTATAGTATTGGAGATATTCACCGGACAAAATTCAAGTATGAAAAACAAGAAAGGGCAATAACTCAAAAATTAAGGAAGCAAGAGTTATGATTCCTGTGCACTGCACTCCCCCTTGATGAGATCTATCCACTCATGAAATTTCATAACCGTAGGTAGTATAGTTTTGGAGATATTCACCGGACAAAATTCAAGTATGAAAAACAAGAAAGGGCAATAACTCAAAAATTAAGGAAGCAAGAGTTATGATTCCTGTGCACTGCACTCCCCCTTGATGAGATCTATCCACACATGAAATTTCATAACCGTAGGTAGTATAGTTTTGGAGATATGCTCCGGACAAAGAACTGGACGCCGCCCGCCCGCCCGCCACGGGTGGTCCCATAATACGTCCCGTCTTCGACGGGCGTATAAAAAACGAAATCAGGTTGTATAAATAAATTCTTAAACCTTGGACAGCTAAGCGCGACTCGAGGACCTTTTGCGGACAGTGTGGATCAAGATCAGACTGCACAAAACGTGCAGTCTGATCTTTGCTCTACACTGTCCGATAAGGGGATATCCTTTCCCCCAAAATTACCTTTGAAATAGCATGATTTGGGTTTTTACTATGAGCTTGAACGTTTTATTTCACTTACTTAGCAGAATAAGGGTTAAGTGTGGTTCTAAAGCAGTAATGTTTCGCCCAGCCGAAATCTGTCAACGGTCAATAATTTGATTTATAGCAGGGAGTTTCTTAAACCCCAGACGGCTAAATTAATGAAATGGATAATTTTCAGTCGCATAAAATGGCCAGACTATTCTGAGGCAACTCTGAGGCGTTTTTTACCATTGCAGAATCTCCCACTTAACTCTTTACCTAACGACAAAATTTAAGACTGGTCCTAATTAAAAGCATTTGAGCCATGCTCTGTGGAAAGGGGGCTTAGTGCATCTGCGAAAAGTATCGACCCAGGTGAGCCTGCGCTGTCCGCTCAGGCTGACCTGGGCCGAAACTTTTCGCTAGTGGTCAATTTTCTGTATGTCCAAGGACCATTCTATCTCATGATAAGGCCAGTTGTTAAAAAGAGTGGCTGTTATGGATCCATAAGTAACTGATGTTTCGCTTCGTATAATGTATCACGGGGAAGCATTAAGCCCTCTTTTGGTAAAGCAGGGCTCATTTGTAGACGAAAAATAAAATTTGGCTTAAGTGGTGGAATTTGTGTTTGAAAGAATAGAACCCATTGTGGGAAAAGGAGAAAATGCTGGTAACCATCATTTTCTCCTTTTCCCACAATGTTTTCAAGAGTCTCTTTCGCTAGGGTTGTTAAAATCGAGATTGTGTGGTAAACAGTTATTATTGAACACAAAAGATTTAAGACCAGTGCCCTTTGTTGCCTTTCTTAACATAACATTTTTATTTTTATTCTAAATTTAAAAAGTAATAATATTTTAATCGCCTTAATCATTTTGGTTCAACCAATCAGAAATTGCGTTCCTTTAAAATCCAGGAAAGTCTTGAAAATTACAATTCAGTTGAGAACGGCTCATGGCCAGTATTCACCAACCATTCTAAATTGTATTTTTAGTCTAATTCTAGATCTAGGAAGTATCGAAAATTCTGACTGGCTTCATTAAATGGCTTAGCCAATCAGAAGTTGCATTACTTTTAATGTTGGAATATTCTTCAGGGCTGGACTGAAACCATGTTAAAAACGCCGTAAAACAACATTCAGTCAATCGATTTATTGATAAAGGGTAAGAAAGTCTCGACATTTTCACTTACCAGCGTTTTCTCTAGCATTGCATCGCACCTTGTCCTTGTCTGTCTGTCTGTCTGTCTTACACAATATTTATTAGCTCAGCTGTTTTCAAATAAAACGTCGAGGTTTTGTCGCAGCCCTGGTGTTGTTGTCTGCGTCGTCGTCTGCTTTGCCATGTGAAAACTTTTATAATAAATTTTATAATATCTCTGTTATTATTGAAAATATTTGTTTCAAGCATGGCCAAGTTGTTTATCGGGAACCTATACAACAAGGGCATTTAACTATCAAAGTATTTTGACACAGTTATGCCCCCTTTTTTTAATTAGAATTTTCACTGAAAATCAGGCAACTGCATCCGAGAGTTGGCACCCGCATGAGGTCTTTTTCACAGAAAGAACACCTCAACCATTAGAAACATGTGTACAGGGCGGAGTTGAATTACTTGACATTATGTATATAATGTCCCTTACAAATTCATCACGTAAAACTGCTGACATCTAAAGAAGCCATTTGAAGAAAGAAAGTCTTACACAGACAATAGCAACATGTAATTATCTGGGAAAAGCTCTGTTTGAAACGCAAAACGGATCGATATTAGGTGGTACAGTTTCCTTTTTACGACATTCTTAGAGAGGGGGGGGGGACTTAGTTTTACGACATCGGGTGAAAACAGATCGGATCGATATACGGCTAACAACGCAGGAAGTGCTATGACGCTTTGATCAAGATCATTTGTTTCTATTTTTGGTCGTTACGACCTAAACTTTGTCTTTTACCCTTAATCCTACTCACATCAACCCTTCTCCTGCCTGATACAAACATGGACGTAATTTTCAGAAAGTGTAGATCAAGATCAGATTGCACGTACGCACGTGCAGTCTGATCTTGCTCTGCACTTTCCGCATTGGTTTCAATCATAGAACCACATGAAATGTCAAGACACTTGACGTCGTCAGTAGTATAGGGGGCTAGACTGGGTCAGTTGACCCAGTCTAGCTCCCCTGAGGGAGATTTTGACCCAGGGTACCTACCCCCGGGTAGGTACCCTGGGTCAATTCCGGTCGATTTGGGAAATTTTTGGTCGATTTGGGTAAAAAATGGCATTTTTTGGCATTTTTGCTTCCCCCCCTCCAACCCAGTCTAGCTACCCTGAGGGAGGATTTGACCCAGGGTAACTACCCTCAGAGTAGTTACTCTAGGTTGCTTCCAATGGATCAGAAGTCATTGACAATTTGAAAAGATAGATCTTTCATGGTAGATGGTTAGCCCTGAAAAGGGCTGTTTTGTTTGGAGATTGTGTTTTTTTCTCTCTACTGACAGCTTTTCTTCGTTTTTTTTTGGATTTTTGGGATTTTGAAGTCATCGAAATTATCAATGTTTTTCCCGTATTTACCCTGGCCTCTCAGTATCGGTGAAGATCTCTTTTGGTCAACATGCCGCTTGTGGAGATGGCTATCGTCTTCCTCTGATTTTCGTTTTGTTGTTCTTCTCGGTTGATTTTCTTTTGGTTGTTTTTCTTTCTTCACAACAGCTACGATAGAGTCCACTAGCTTGTGAAGATTTGTCTTATCGAAGTCAAACTCCACAGGAATCTTTACTGGAACTGCTGAAATGCTCTGACTTTGATAGCGTAGTGTCTCAATGTTTTTCCATAACCGTTCGGTGTTTGTGTTTAAAGTTTTAATCTCCTCCAAATGTTTGTTGAATGTTTCCAATTCTTTTAAGATCCGAGACAGCATAGAATCTTGTTTCGAATTTAACTGTTTCACCTCTTCGTAAATGTTATCCAATACAGTCGTCGGATTGATGTTTGCTGAATTCATAGCTGATGAAAGAATGTCTCCATTGTTTTCCACTGGAAGGAAAGCATCTAAGTTGAAATCGTTTAAGTTGTATTCCATATTGATTTTTAACTTCCGAAATGTCCGAGAGCTATGAGTCAAAATGATGAATGTATGGGAAAAATCGGTGTTTTTATAGCTTGACAGGAGGATTGACCTATTTTGACTTGGAATTAACGTTAACCAATCGTTAGTTTCGTTACATTTTTTTGGATTTGATACTCTTAGACGTTGTAGATAGATCATATAGTACGTTATGTTCTGTCTACATGCTCTCGCCCACGTTCGCGCTTTTAATTCTAACGCAAAGTAGGTCAATCCCCCTGTCAAGCTATAAAAGAGACAGCATTTTTTTATTCTTGTATTAACTTATTTCACGATGAAGTTATCGAAATTTTGCTTTGGGCTGTTTGGTGGCAAGAAGAATAAGAAAGAAATGAAAGAGAAATGGGAACAAGAGGCCATGGAAAAGAAAGAAGACGAGGCAGAAGAAAGGAAGAGACTAAAGCATAAAGCTCTTCGGGAGTTCTTTGCAAGACGAGGGTATGAGTTTTATACTCGTACCCCAATCGTTAAGATGGGTAATATTTACCCAGACCTGTCAGAGTTGATACCGCCAACAGAACATCGCGGTTGGCAAAATAAATTAATGAGAATGTATCCTTCATTGAAATGGTAAAGAATACGTTCTCTTTAATTTTAAAACAGCCCTTTTCAGGGCTACCCAATACCAAGAAAAGAACTTTTTCAAATTGTCAAAAACAAAAAACTCAAGTCCTATATGTTTTTAAAACTTTTTATTTTAGAACATTTTGTACAATATTCATTACAATGAAACTTTGAACTGTAAAAAAGACAAAATGAATGAAAAAACTTTTTTCACATAGCATGTTTTTCTTTTTTCTTCGGAATGTCATAGAACTTTGAACTGTAAAAAGACAAAATGAATGAAAAAACTTTTTTTCACTTAGACTGTTTTTCTTTTTTTCTTCGGAATGTCAGATTCACATTTACTCTTACGTTTTTTTCCCCTTTCATTGTTTTTTAATACCATATCTGGACACATTTCATTCCCGTGTTTTGTCGATTTGCAAAAGAAACAGTTGTTTTTGTTGTTTTGTCGTTTTTTCTTCTTTTCGTTATTTTGACGTTTTTCCTCTGGTCTTTTTTCTATCAACACTAAATCTTTTGGTTCTTCCTTCCCGTTCGAACAATCCGACTCTGCAGAAAATTCGTTTTTTGTGGAATCTATGAGATTTTGTTTGTCCAGATTTTTCCGTAAAGTCTCTAATTTATCTGCTATTTTGCAGATCTCTGAATCCTTGATACCCGTGTTGTCAGTCTGCATGTCTACGGTCTGAGTTTCAACGGATGATGTATCCTGTGGTGAACTTTTTTTCCATGTATTTTCATTGCAGAATGATTTGCAGAATGAATTTACTACCCCGACGTATTTCATATGTTGGAGTTTGACAGCTGTTGGTGAAATTTTGATGTCATGGCTGAGCGGGTCCACATAGACAAAAACATTTTCTCCTGTCTGCTTTTCTTTTTCTGGACATTGTCTGGCCCAATGCCCTGTTTTGTTGCACGTAAAACAAATATTTGTTCTCACGCCATCCATCCCATATCGTTTGTCGATCGTTGTTTGATCCAAACTCACTCTGTAGCTGGTCATGCGGTAAACATCTTTTTCTGCTAAATGTTGTTGGGATAAAAATGATCCCACGTAGACGCCGTTATGTTTAACTTGATACTTTGACGGAATATTGCTGATCTCATAATCGTGGGTGTATGGATTAACATACAATGCCATCCTCTTTCTAAGTGGTGATGTATTTTGCAGTTTGAACTCGCTCATTTTCTTTTATCAACTGTACTGTCTGAGACTGGTCAGAGGAATAATGAGATTTTCACAGTCGATGTCTCTATTTATACACTACTGTAAGGAAAGACTCAATAAATTGTTAGGTTTTTTTCTCGCTTCCTTCATTTTGTCTTCTCAGCTAGAGGTGAAACGATGGTTAAAAGAAAAAGAATAGTAGATTATTCAGACGGTGAAAGTGACGATGAGTCATTTCCACCAAAAAAGAAAAAATCTTTACCGTTGAAAGAAGAAAGTGATAGTGATGACGAGTCATTTCCACTAGCAAAAAAGAAAAAAACTGTACCATTGAAAGAAGAAAGTGACAGTGAAGATGATATCTTTTCACCAAATATGTTCGTGGATAAAAAAGAAGAAAACAGCAGTTCTACTTTGGATATGAAAAGTCTATACGACTTAATAGAAAGGGGAAAAAAGAAGTCAAGAAAATTTAGAACAGAATTACATGTATTGTCAGTGAGTTTTAAGAAATTTGAAGAATTATCACCCCAGAGGCTGCTTGGATTATTTGACGATGTTACCCATGAAATCATTCGAAAGTTAAATGCAAACCCGACAGATATGATTAGAATTAGCATCGATCATCCTTCATTGGAGATGGGGATTCATATTCCCTTTTTAGCTACAGATCAGCTGCAAGGTGAAACTATATTGAATGAAATTGAACGAGTTTTACAGTCGAATACAGATTTTGTCTTGAACGATGGATCCATGACATTTGACATTACACATACAATACCTCCATGTGGTAACGGAAAAGTGAAATATAAATCGTCGGAATTGGATTCAAAGGTTTTTGCCAAGAAGAAACAATGCATTATTCAAATTAACAACCGTGATCAATTATGTTTTGCAAGAGCCGTTGTTGTGGGAATTTGCTACCATGAACGTGAAAACAATGAAGCGTGGAATAGGAGATGGAATAATATTCGTCGTTCAGACCACGCTCTTCAAAAGACTGAAGCCGAGAAATTGATGAATGAAGCTGGAGTTTTACCAACACAGTCTGTAGGAATTGATGAATTAAAAAAAATTCAATTGTTTTTGTATGAAAAAGACTATGTCATTAAAGTTCACGACCAGCATTCCAAAACGAGGAAAATATTTGAACATCCAGAAGTGAAAACCAATAGTAAGATCATACATTTATACTTCCATCAAAACCATTATGACTACATCAAATCCATCAAAGGTTTTTTTTGTTGTACATATTATTGTGAGTTCTGTGATGTGGGCTATAACGGGCGGGAAGACCATGCTTGCTCAAAAATCTGCAAAGGTTGTTTTCGTGCTGGAAAATGTCCATCAGAATCCAAAGAGTATGTTTGCAGTTACTGTCATAGGCGATTTTTTAGTGTTTTATGCTTTGAAAATCACAGAAATGTTCAAGGTAAAGAAAAGAAATCCATTTGTGAATTAGTGAAACTCTGTTCAAAATGTGGTGCACAGTGTCTTACCAGAAAGAGAAATCATATCTGCAATGGAAAGAAACGGTGCCATATCTGTAAGAAAATTGTTGACTTTTCTCATCGATGTTATATTCAACCTTACCAAAGTAAGACGAATCATAACAGCAATGATGAGACGAGTTTTTCTGTAGTCAAAAAACCACAGTTCATTTTCTTTGATTTTGAATGCAAACAAGACACAGGGGTGCACATTCCAAATTATTGTATAGCACATAGAGCATGTGATGATTGTATCGATAAACCACTTGATTTTCATTGTTCTACATGCAGTGAATTTGAAGAGGGTAGGGAAGTTATTTTTCAAGGAGAAGAAACTTTGAGTCAATTTTGCAAGTGGCTCTTTTCAAAACATCACAAAGGAGTCACAGCTATGGCCCATAATTTAAAAGGTTATGACGGCCAGTTCATTCTTAACTATATTGTCAAAGTTGGGTTAAAACTTCCAAAATTGATCATGAATGGAAACAATATTATGAAGTTAGAATTGAATGGTGTGCGCCTGATCGACTCCTTCAATTTCATGAACTTTGGGCTGGCGAAATTTCCAGCCACATTTGGTCTTCAAGAAATGAAAAAAGGTTACTTTCCTCACTGGGCAAATACAGGTGAATTTTGGAGTTATATTGGACCATACTTGGATATGTCTTATTACAAACCCGACTCAATGTCTGAAGAGGGTAGGTCGAAATTCATAGTCTGGTATAATGACAAAGTTCAAAAGGGTGAGGAATTCAATTTTCAAAAAGAGATGGAATCGTACTGTAGGTCAGATGTCGATATCCTAAGACGAGGATGTGGTGAATTCAGAAAGCTGTTTATCGAACAGGGTGGTATTTGTCCATTTTTAGAGGCAATCACCATCGCCGATGCCTGTAACAAAGTCTGGCGAAGCAAATATTTGCCAGGAAATCAAATTGCTATCATTTCAAGTAAAGATTCGTCCAGACGTCGTTTTTCTATGAAAGCGATACGCTGGATTCAGAGCGTAGCTCGGGAAAAAGGTATTCATATTCGCCATGCAAAAAATGGTGGGGAAGTTCAAATCGGAAGATATACTGTAGATGGTTTTCACCGTCAATCAAACACTGTCTATGAATTCCTTGGGGATTTGTATCATGGTTGTCCTGTATGTTATACAGATCGAAAACAGATCAATCCCATCAATGGGAGACCCATGTCTGAATTGTACGAACATACTTTTAAACGTATAGCAGATATAAAAAAAATGGGGTATAATGTAGTGTACATTTGGGAGCACGAATTCGATGCTAAGATGAAGGATAAAGAGTACAAAAAACTCATTGAAAAGTTATATCCACATTTGGACCCCATCGATCCGAGGGAGGGATTGTCTGGGGGAAGATGTAATGCAATAAAAATTAGCTACGATGTTGATGAAAAAAGCAAGAAGGAAATCAAGTACATTGATATCTGTTCTCTGTACCCTTATGTTTGTAAACATAAATCCTATCCTGTGGGTCAGCCAGAAATTTTGACTAGTGAGAATATTGACATGAACAATATTCGTCAGTATGAGGGCTTAATCAAATGCAAAGTTTTACCTCCAACTGATTTGTTTCACCCCGTTCTTCCAGTTCACTGTAACAATAAAATGATGTTTCCACTCTGTATGAAATGTGCAGAAGAAAGTTCAAACATTTGTATCCACGGTGAAGAAGAGAGGGCTTTGGTTGGAACTTGGGTTACTTTTGAATTATTCAAAGCTCTTGACTGTGGCTATCGGCTAATACAAGTGTATGAAATCTGGCATTTCAATTCTGTTTCGGACCAGTTCTTTAAAGGCTATGTGGATAATTTCTTGAAAATTAAGCAAGAAGCCAGTGGTTACCCAAATTGGTGTCAATCAGACTCGGAAAAAGATCAATTCGTTTGTGAATATGAGAAGGCAGAAGGGGTTCGTCTTGATCCAAGTTGTATTCAAAAAAATCCTGGGAGAAGATCGTTTGCTAAGATTATGTTGAACTGTCTTTGGGGAAAATTAGCCCAGCGTGAAAAAATGACTCAGACGGAATACATCAGTGATCCGTCTAAATATTTCGAATTAGTCACCAATCCCAATTTCATTGTAAAGCATGTAGAAATCTTTGACGAGGACTGTCCATTCATCTTGGTTAACTATGAATCAAAATTGGAACATATTGATACCCACGCTACAGCCAACGTGGTAGTAGGGTCTTACGTAACAGCTTATGCAAGATTGGAATTGTACGCCGTTCTTGAAAAGTTAAAAGATAGAGTTCTGTATTTCGATACAGATAGTTGTATGTACATTCATGATCCTGAATTATGGAACCCCCCCATTATTAACAGTAGGTTAGGAAAATGGACTGATGAAGAGCCTGACTGTAAAATTACCCATTTCAGAGGACTTGGACCTAAAAATTATGCTTACAAAATGAAAACAAAAGATGGAGAAGAGATAAGTAAATGTAAAGTGAAGGGAATTACTTTGGATTACAATACCAAGCAGGTGGTGAATTTCGATACCTATTCAAAATGTGCTTTGGATCGTACGATAGAAATCAAAATTCAGTATGATTGTAAAATTAAAAGACATAGAGATAGAACAGTGACCAGCGAACCGCAGACAAAAACGTTTCGCTCTGTATACACCAAAAGAGTTATTGTAAATGCTACTGACACTGTGCCCTATGGTTATAAAAGTCTGAGAAAATAAATTTCTATATCACATTGTTTTGCGGTAAACAGATAAAGTAAGACGGAAAAATATTAGACGCTTGGTGAAAAAAATGGCAACCGTGTTACCGTTACCAATAGAGCTACGTGAAAAAGTTTATGGAGAATTTGTTCGCCAACACACGCTCGATGAACAAGTACAGTCTGATATTAAATTCAACTGTTTGAAACTTTGGATAGATAGATTGAATAAGGGAGCTGCAAAAGGAGAAACATCCTGCAAACTGTATGCCATACACAGTTTTATTATGATGTTGGTGCACGACTCAGGTTCAGATCCCATCCTCGAAGCTTTTTTAGTAGGTTGGTGGTGGAAAGATCTCAATACTGCTAAACAGATGTATAATTTCAGTAATCAAATGCAAGCCACAAGTCGATGGGTATTCATTATCATAGGAAGAACAGAAGAAAGTTTTCTGAACGTCCTGAAAATGAAATCAGTTCTGTTTGACTTTTACTTACGCTACAAAAGAGGATCCATTCAAGACAGTGAGGAGACAGTGGATACTCTGGAAGGGTATCTCCTATTAGATAGAGATGTCACAAAAGAAACCGTATATTCATCTCTTTCAACAAAAAACGTTTTTAAACATGTTTTTCCATCTAGTGGAGTACGTGACTATAGTGAAATGGATAGCGTATATCCAATGTCTTTGGGTAATGAACAATTGCACAAAACTGTTGTGGAACATGAAGACAAGTGGAAAAATCGCGGTATTTGTGAATTTGCATTGTAAAAAAATGTTATATGCTATACTGTAAGAAATGTTTCATTGTAAAAAAATGTTTTTTATTGTTCACCTCTGTTCAATAAAAAATGTTCAATAAAAATGCTTTTATTTTCATTGATATTGTCATTTTATCAATAGCCTTTAACGAGAAAAGTAAAAAATATGGATGTACAATCCATATTGTTTCAACACCCTTGTAATATTTTCATCACAGGACCGAGTGGATGCGGGAAAACAGAGTTCGTTCATAAATTAATTGACTATCGAGAAGACTTGTTCAACATCGTTCCTGAAAGAGTTGTTTGGTGTTACAAAGAATGGCAGCATGCTTACAATCTTATGCAAGAAAAGTTCAATTCACAGTTCAAATTGATAAAATTCGTGGAGGGAATTCCTGACGATGAAAACGAAATTGTCAGTGATGTATCTTTTCCACATTTAATTGTCTTTGATGATATGTTGGGTGAGAAAGATGAGGAAAAAATTAAACTTTGGTTTACAAGAAAAGGACACCATCGTAATGCAAGTGTGATTTACATCACGCAAAATATGTTTCAGCAATCGAAATCGAGTCGAACCATTAGTCTTAATTCCAGATATATGATTTTATTTCGAAATGAACGAGATAAGAATCAGATTAAAACACTAGCTCACCAAATGCAAGCCCCACATTTGTTACCTGCTTATGAAGATGCTACATCGACGGATCATGGTTATTTAGTCATAGATTTTCATTCACAAACAAATAAAGAATTAAGACTATGAGCAGATATATTTCATCGTTGGCGTACACAAGGAGATGAAAGAGGACCCATTATTTATTCTCCTGCTTAAAAAACTTTATACAAAATTCTTGCTTAAAAGAGAATCACATTTTGAACATAAATCATTTTTATGATTCACACCCGTGAGTAAACATGGCTTTACCATCCACACCGAGTTCAGTTTTAGCTGCTTTGCGAAATTTAAGCCAACAAACCGATAGACATGAAAGAGAAGCTGTGTTAAAAGCAGGATTAAAAGAAATTTTAAAATGGTTTACGTTGGCTGCGCAAAACATCATTGAAAATAAAATCAAATTACCAAAACAAACCACAATGTACATGACAAAACATAGAACAGATATTGAACGGTTAGCAGATCCATCCATAGACGAGGAAAGTAAACGTAAAATCATTTTAAAACCTGGAGGGGGAGGATTTCTAGGTGGTGTTATTATCAGAAGCTTACTGAGATGGGATGGAGTAAAAACCATCAGAAAATTTGGAGTTGAAAGACAAACTCGAAAACGTGTTCCACGAAAACGTGCACCGCAAAAAAAAAATCTCCAAAAAAGAAAAAATCTCCAAGAAAGCGTGCTCCACAAAAGAAGAAGTCTCCAAAGAAAAAATCTCCAAAGAAAAAAACTCAAAAGAAAAAATCTCCGAAAAAGCGTGCTCCACCAAAGAAGCATGCTCCAATTACGATTGATGAAAGATTTGTTACTACCCGAAAACGAACCCCTGTAGTAAGTACCATTTCAGAACATCAACAATATCCAAAATCTAGAGAGGAAATACTTGGTGAAAGAATGCGGAATTACCAAAGAAAGTATTCAAGATTTATATTACCAGGCAAAAAATTAGCGTTTCAAAGAATTCCATCCGTCGCTTGGTCTCCAAATACATTGGCTAAACATAAAAAAGGATTAAGAAAATATAGACGGATGATAGAAGATATGCTGCGATATAACATCGGCACAGGAAGATATAAACTTGACGAAAAAAATCAGGTGCTTGACCTTGGGAAAGGAAGATCCGTTCCCGTGGATTCGTCCATGGCTAGCGCTGATACATTGGTTGATGCTCTCTATTCACAGTTTTCTTAAAAAAAGTAATTCTGACTGTAAAAGACAGTATGTTAAAAAGTTTTCTTTTGTAAAAACAGTATGTTAAAAACATCAGGTATAAATGATAACGACATGGACGTTGTATTATCATTTAATCTGATATCGAGTTAAAGTCAACATGAAAAGGAAAACGCCTCTGATAAAAAAACATGGTTCAATGGTTATGGCCATGATGCAGGCTACACCAAAAATACGTAAAAAACTTGTAAAAGATTCATCACCAGAAGTGATAAGATGTATATCGGAATGTTGTCATAACGTTTTAAAAGGCAATGTACATTTATCATCAGCTCAGAAGAAGAAATTGTATTCAAGCCGACAACATATCAGACGTTTAGCTTCGAAATCGGCTTCTGTAAAAAATAAAAAACAAATATTAAATCAAAAAGGTGGATTTCTTTCATTACTTGCACCTGCATTATTGCCATTGTTAGGAAAAGCCGTTATCGGAGGAATAGGAGGGGCTCTTAAAGCCTTATAGATAAAAATCTTGTAGATAAAAAATCTTGTAGATAAAAAATCTTACAGATAAAAAATCTTGTAATAAAAAATCTTGTAATAAAAATCGCATTATGTCTGTTAAAAAAATGGTTATCGTGCCTTATCAGGTTTTAGAAAATATGAATCGTTGGAAAGACGAGCAATATCATAAACCTCGTTTACCACCCAATCCGCAAGTTGTGGATGCAGCACATCTTCGGCAGGATATGGGTCATATTTTACAAAGCACTTGTCAGAAACAGAAAAGGCTCAAAGGTATGGTGAAACTTTGTTTAAGTTACAAAATTCGCTTCAAAAAGCAAGACCAACTTCGTTCAACTCACTTCCATCGACAAAAAGTGATGATAGTGTACAGAAATCAGCATCTGTTACCTTGCATGATCAAATTTTGCAAAGCGTACCAAAAACTATGAAAAGAAAAGCTGAGTTACTTTTGAGTATGATAAAAGATAACAATAATTTAACTTGGGACGAACAAGGAGTCGTGTCATACAAAGGTGTACGCATTCATGGTTCCAATATCATCGATCTTATCAATGATACAATTCGTCAGAGAAAAGGTACTGAACCTAGAGGATGGAAAACTTTTTCAAAAGCGTTACACGAAAGCAATATACCGCGAGAAGTTATTGGTAACTCAAATAGATGGAGATGGATGCAAAAAGCTCAAGATAAATCACTGAGTAAATCAGTGAGCGAAGATGAAGGATCCTACGGCGGATCCGATCACTTATTTCACACGCCAAAAAGCATACAAAAAAGTGCAAGGAAATCGCTTACAAGAAGTGTTAAAAAATCTGCGAAAAGAATAAAAGAATCATCTCCATACATGAAACCCAAAGAAAGAGAAAGACTGAGGCAATTCTATACTAAAGAGTTGTTAACTCCACCAAAATCTATAAAAAAGACCCCTACCCGTAAAACGCTTCAGTCATGGGAATCCTGGTAAAGCCTAAACTTGATTACAAACTTGATTACGTGTTAAGAAAATTGTTTTATGATCCCAAAAGTACTGTCGCATTTACTGGAATAAAGCAATTGTATCACGCTGCAAAATCTGTTTTGAAAGGAATAAGATACAAAGATGTCCAAGAGTGGTTACGAGGTGAATCCACCTATACCTTACATAAACCAATTCGTCGTCGTTTCAAAAGACGAAAAACTATTGTAAGTGGTATAGACTATCAATGGCAGGCTGATTTGGCTAACATGCAACATTTAGCAAGACAAAATGATAACAAGAAATATTTACTTTGTATAATTGACGTGTTTTCAAGATTTTCATGGGTTATCCCTATTCCAAATAAGATGGGAAAAACTTTGATTCGAGCATTTCAATCTATTGTTCTGAAATCAAATCGAAAACCTTTGTCACTTCAAACAGATAAAGGTTCGGAATTCAAAAACAGACTGTTTCAGCAATACTTGAAAAAGAATCAGATTCATTTCTTTACCACTGAAAATCCAGAGACGAAAGCAAGTATTGTTGAAAGATTTCAACGAACTTTAAAAACGAGAATGTGGAAATACTTTACGTACAAGAAAACAAGACGTTACATTGACGTATTGAATTCTTTAGTTAAGAATTACAATCATACTTTTCACAGAAGTATCAAAACATCTCCTGCAATGGTAACAAAATCAAATGAGGCAGAAATTTCGAAAAATCTGTATCCTCGTTTATCGACAATTGCAATGACAAAAAAGCCAAAATTCAAAATTGGAGATCGTTTTCGTATCAATAAAACAAAACGTACATTTGATAAGGGTTATTTACCAAATTGGACTCAAGAAATATTTGAAATCACTCATGTTAACAAGACATTTTCACCTATCACCTATAAAATAAAAGATTTAGAGGGTGAACAAATTTTGGGGACTTATTATGAATACGAACTTCAATTGATAAAAGATGATGAAATTTATGAAATTGATTCAGTTCTTGATAGACGTACAAGACGTGAGGGTAAAAAAATAATCAAAGAAATAAAAGTCAATTGGAAAGGTTATCCAAAAAAATTTCAAAGTTGGATACCAGAATCCCATTTGGTATCTTGATCGGGAAAATAGTCTTATCTACAAGATTTTTTATAAATAAAAAGACAATACAATTATGATAAATTCGCAGTCAAACATTGAGACTGGGACAGAAAGTGTCGATAGTGTTAGTACTAAAAATTACAACTGCTGTGGAAATCGTGCTCCAAAGAATCAGTTTACGTATATTTCACAGATATTAGTCATTTACGCAATTATTGCAACCTCGATAGTACATTTAAGTATTCAAAGTCAAGATCGTGAATTGTGGTTGATACTGTTAAGCAGTTCACTCGGGTATATTCTTCCATCTCCGGGGCTAAAATTCACAAAGTCTGGACAAAAAACAACTAGTGGGGTCGATTTCGTTGACAGTAAAAAATACTAAATCAAAAAATTTTAAAAAATGAATTCGTTTTATCTTACTCTACCTAGCGATAGTTCCATAAAACTTTATCCAAACAACACACAGTGCTGTTTTAAAGTTCATTTACCAAAAACAATTCATATTGACAGGGAAAATTGGGAAGTTGCATTAGTTCATCTTATTACCCCCTCTCAGTTTTTAAACATAACTGAAGAAGAAGCGAAGTTCGAAATTATAACTGCAGATGTTAATTTATACAATGCAGCAGCAGCGGTAGATAAAAGAAGAGATAATATGAAGATAATTCCAATAAAACGAAACGCAAAAGGTGAAGCAGTAAAATGGTCAATTGGATTTAATTTTCCACCGGGTAGTTACACTTCACCAAAACATGTTATAGAGGTAATGGAAGAATTGATTCAAAATAACCTAAGTGAAATCTTTCAGAAGCATTCAATCGGGGTGTCTATTAGCTATTCAACCTCAAGCAAACGACCGAAATTGGGATTCACAAATATAACAAGAACCGGATTCAAATTTCATCCACAGCTGTTTTTAAAACTGGGAGGATCACCAGAATTCAAAAATGAGATAATTTATTCGAGTAGAAATATTTTAGATGTATTTAAATACAGTCCTAACATTGATGCTGGGTACAATCATCTGTTTGTTTATTCAGATGTTGCTGAATACACTATAGTGGGTGATACATTGGCTCCCATACTTCGTGTTCTTCCGTTCAAACCAAGCATATCAGATGAAAATAATTATGAAGCCCAACATATCAACCATGAAATTACATTACCGCATTACGTCCCCGTTTCGAAATCTGATTTCGATACTATTCACATTCAAATAACAGGGGATTCTGGTATACCGTTTCATTTTATTATTGGTAAGACAATCGTCAAGTTACATTTCAGACAGAAAAATAAAAATATTTGACAAATAAATATTTAAATAAATATTTTGATCAAAAAAATGCTACCAGTTTATCGCGGTGAAAAACATCAGTATGGCTACGGTCTAGGTTCCCTATTTAGATCAGCACTTAAAACAGTGACTCCATTGCTTAAATCCTTGGTCAAATCTGGGTTGAATGCTGTAAAAAAAGAAGGAATCAGACAAGGATTAGGTGCGGCAAGAGATATCCTTTTACGTGGTGAAAACCCCAAAAAAGTTGTAATTTCAAGGGGAAAACAAGCCATTCATGATCTAGCACAACAGTTAATACCGGGGATAAATAAAAGAAAATCACAAAAGACACGTCATTCATCTTCTCGATCTCGCAAAGGCAAGATCATTAATAAAAGACAAAGAAATCATTACAGTAGATCAAGGACTCTCGATATATTTGATTGATATATTATATATATATTATATATATTATATAAAAATGATGCAAAACGGGTCTTGTGAATGCAGTAAATCAGAACTCAATGTTCTTTCTGTACCACCTACAATGACAACGATGCAAGAAAGTCAATGGGTTGAACATTTTCCAATAGCATCTTTGACAAGCAATTCACCGATAGAATTCATCATACCACCTCAAACCGAACATTGGACAGATTTGTCACAATCGTATTTGTATATCAAATTCAAAGTCGTTAAAGCCGACGGTACTAATTTAGACGTCGGTTCAAATGTGGCACCTGTAAACAATTTCCTGCATAGTATGTTTAGCAGCGTCGATTTGTATCTAAATAATAAACTAATCAGCAGTAATTCAGACACCTATCCGTACAGAGCATATATCGAAAATCTTTTGTCCTATAATGCTGACAGCAAGTCTACGTTTTTGAAAGCTGGTGCACTTTGGATTGAAGACACCAGTGGACAATTTGAAACACTCAACCATGATGCGGGAAATACTGGACTAGTAAACAGAATCGGTGTAATCGGATTAAGCAGAACTGCAGAGCTTTTCGGACGAATACATCTTGATCTATTTCAGCAAGAAAAATATTTACCTAATGGAGTTGAAATCAGACTTAGATTAAACAGATCCTCATCAAACTTTTGCCTTACAGGAGGTAGTGCTGCACCAGATGCAAAAATTGTAATGGAAACAGTCAGTCTTCATGTACGAAATATTGAATTGTTGCCTGTTGTTGCAAATGATCTAAATCATCTCATAGCTCAGCAAAACATGAAAATTCCTATCCGTAGGGTAGAAGTAAAGACGTTTACTATCGGTAATGGACTTCAGTCTAAAATTGAAGATCATTTGTTTCAAGGCCAGCTTCCAAAACGTGTTTTCATTGCAATGGTAACAAATGCTGCTTATAATGGGGGTTATGCTAACAATCCATTTTTCTTTCAACACTTTAATCTGTCAAAAATAGATGTATCATGTAATGGACACAGTATTCATAACAGACCCTTTGAGCCTGACTTTGAAAATGGATTGTATTTGAAATCATATTTGTCTATGTATCAGGCTGTCTCAGCCTTAGGACTCAATAAATCATTTGATATTGCTAAAGAAGACTATGTTGGTGGATACTGTTTGTGGGGGTACGATTTGACACCTGATCAAGGCAGTGAAGAAGGACAACTTCATCCTATAAAAACTGGAAGTCTTCGCATTGAGCTTCAATTCGCGCAAGCCTTGCCAACAGTGATCAACGTTATTGTCTTTGCTGAATTTGACAATCAGATTGAAATCAACAGCTTGAGAGAAATCATCACAGATTATTAATCCTGAAAAAATCAACAGAAACTCTCTGATCAAAAAAAGATAGCTTTCACAAAAAAACAGTCCTTATCAGGACTAAAGAATATAATATCGAAAAAACAGTCCTTTTCAGGACTAATTAACTTTTGAAAGATATATCAGAAAAACAGTCCTTTTCAGGGCTAATAAACAATGTCGGGAGTCAGATTTGCTATTTCACTGAGAAAAGAAGCAGAAAAAGTGAAATATTCCACCTCAGAGTGTCTTTCTACTCGGAAAAATGACATTCACAACAGCTTTGAAAAACATATGATTAAAGAACTACAAAATCTAATAGCCAGTTAAGTTCACAACGAGTGTTACGGATGTCAAGTGGATCATCCCAGTCAAGTACAGCATGAACTATGTTTATTCAAGGATAGACAAGAACATACAGATATGTTCATAGAACAAGCCATGAAGGAATTAAATCCATACAGAATCATGAAAGAATGGTATCCTGAACTCATAGAAATGAAACTCGATGAAACTGACTATGTGGAAGCCTACAGATTTTGGCGAAATATAAAACAAAACATTCTATCTGATATCACGGAGTCGTTCTTAAAATATTGGTGTGACAAAGTAAAACAAGCCTGGAAAAGTGATTAGAAAATGTATACTTCTGAAATTCAATACATATTGGATCATGGAACATGGATAAAAAATCTACAGGCAAAAGTCTGTGCAAAAGATCAGTTACCTCGACAAAAACCCAATCATGTGAAAGCCTACATTGTGAACACAGAGAAATCAACCGGTCCAGGAGAACACTGGGTAGCCGTGATATTTGATAATAATAACAATGTACTATACTTTGATCCCTACGGCCTACCACCACTTGAGCCAGAAATTATTAACTTTTTAGACAATCATTCTTATTCGTGGAGATACAATCGACAAACTCTTCAGAGTCTACAGGGTAAAGTTTGCGGAATTTACTGTATCTTCGCATTGGATGCTGTTGCTAGAGGATATAATATACAGAAATATCTTCAACAGAAATTTCTCTCAACGGAACACCATCGAAACGATCGAAATGTATCATTGTGGTTTAATCAACACTATGGAAATCTATACAAGAAAATTTAAGAGACTTCTCCCCCACAAACAGTGAAAAAACATTTTCAAAAATGATTTTTTTATTTTTAACAGTTTATTGATATTATGTTCATTTTTTGTCTTTTTAAGTTTATTGTAAATATGTTCATTGTTTCAGTTCTGTTCAATAAAAAAAGTTCAAAAAGCAGTCGAGTTTTTTCATTCTGTTTTTTCCAAAAGACTCCATCTGCTTACATTTTTTCCCATGCTACGAGTCATAACTTTTTTACTATATTAGCATGAAAACGTAGTTGGGGAAAAAAATGTATATGCTTTCCACCAGGTCCGCGCTCTTATTTTTTCAAGCCTCCTGCTATCGTATAAAGAAAGGCCGATATTTCCCAATACATTCATTATTCGACTCTCAGCTCTCGACCAGTTCGGGAGTTAAAAATCAATATGGAACAGAACAATATGGAGGAAATCAACCATCAACTGCGTGAGACTCTCAAAGACTATCTAGATGTCGGACAGCAGATATTGCTACTAAACACTCAGCTCGTACAACTACACCGTATATCACAACCGTACAAAGATCTCCGTGAAAGATTAGTTCAGCTATTCTTAAAGACAACACCTGATATTATTTTAGTTGATGTCAAATTTGGGAGAAAGATAACTTTCAATAACGGAGTAATGACAATCACAAAAAGAGTTGGAGTATGCCCCGTTTGCCAGGCGAATTTCGGTTGTTGTCATTAGAAGTTGAAAAAATCACAACCTCCAAAAAACAAAACAGCCCTTTTCAGGGCTAACCATTTACCAAGAAAAGAACTTTTTCAAATTGTCAGTTCTTTCTCTCAAAAGAATTAAACTCAGAAAAGCCATAGTCAGAAAAAAACACAAGATAGTCAAACTCTAGTTTTTCTGTCCCGAACAAGAAATTGTAACAAAGCTATGGATTGGTCAACGTTAATTCGGAGTTAAAAACATGAGACAAGTAGGTCAATCCATGTTGTGAACTATATAAGGGCGATGTTTTTCTCACAAAAACATAAATGCTTCAGTATGGTTCAGATTCTTCTCTGTCCTCACTGTGCAAACAGATGTCAGATAGAGTGTGGAAAATGCTTTGCACTCCTGGACTATCTTGGTCAGAAGCATAATTGTCCAGACCCAGATGAAGGATTTTTTGATGATGATGAAGGATCTACAGTTTGCTGTGAATTCTGCGGATGTGAAATCATCCCAGTAATTCGTCCTGAAGAATTGTAGGTCTTGACAATTCATTAAATCTTTCTAAAAAAGCCCTTTTCAGGGCTAACCATTTACCATGAAAAGATCTTTCTTTCAAAATTGTCAACTAAAAACTCAAAACACTAAAGAAAATGTAACAAATTATGCATTGATCAACAATAAAACATTTACCAAATGTAAACACTAAAACTCCCATTTACTACTCAACTATCGTAGAGGTAAGCCGATATTTGCAATGTTTGGATTGACAATTATCCTCGCAATACTTTACTGGTTAGAAGAAAGAGAACGTATCAGATGTATCAGACATGAAGTGGAGCATCTGATACAGATCCCATATCCAGCAGAAAATATGGATAGAGAAAAGAGAGGTTAAAAAGTGTATTTTACACAAAAAACAGCCCTTTTCAGGGCTAACCATTCACCAAGAAAAGAACTTTTTCAAATTGTCAAGTCTTTCTCTCAGAAGAATTAAACTCAGAAAAGTCATAGTCAGAAAAACACAAGATAGTCAAACTCTAGTTCTTTCTGCCCCGAACAAGAAATTGTAACAAAGCTATGGATTGGTCAACGTTAATTCGGAGTCAAAAAACATGAAACGCTGAAGCGGGAAAATATAGGAGAAAATGACGTCATGAAACAAGTAGGTCAATCCTCCTGAAAAGCTATAAAAGTCGACTCTATTTCATCATTTTCATTTCACGATGGAAGATCTCAGGAGGAGCGTGAAAAATCTTATGAGAGTGGCAGAGACCCTCCATCTGAAGTTAGAGAGAATAGATAGGCAGTTGGCGGAGATGACTAGAGAGAAGAAGAAGGAGTTTGTCATTCCGACAGCAGAATGTTGGGATGACGATGACGAGCCGTCGTTCTCATTAAAGTTCAACTTGGATGAAAGTCAAATGAGAAGGCTCAGAAGACGAGCGGCAAGCAGCTGTCCGGCCTGTGGGAAAGTTGGAGGTTGTGCATAAAAACACAATCTCCAAACAAAACAGCCCTTTTCAGGGCTAACCATCTACCATGAAAGATCTATCTTTTTTCTTCAAATTGTCAATGACTTCTGATCCATTGAAAGCAGCCTAGAGTAACTGCCCTGAGGGTAGTTACCCTGGGTCAAATCCTCCCTCAGGGTAGCTAGACTGGGTTGGAGGGGGGGAAGCAAAAATGCCAAAAAATGCCATTTTTTACCCAAATCGACCAAAAATTTCCACAAATCGACCGGAATTGACCCAGGGTACCTACCCGGGGGTAGGTACCCTGAGTCAAAATCTCCCTCAGGGGAGCTAGACTGGGTCAACTGACCCAGTCTAGCCCCCTATACTGCTGTCGTCAATTAATTTAAATAGGTAACAGTTTAAATTCGGCAAACTATAGGTTGAATGGTTAACTCTTTACCACATGACAAAATTGTAGACTGGTCCAAATTCAAACCGAATTCAGATGACAAAATAAAGTGACTGAAAAACTGAACTTTTGTTTTGGAAAGGGTACAAAACACCGAGGGAAAAGGAGAAAATGCTGGTTAGCAGCATTTTCTCCTTTTCCCACTATGTTTTCAAAAGGCTTCTTTCAAAGGGTTGTTAAAAGTCGGGATTGTACGGTAAAGGGTTAAATGGACAAATATTTTTTTTACTTCCATTTGATCATGAATTGGTATTTTGGAGAGGTACTATAGGGGTAGGGCGTCCATCTGTCTCTTCATAGGTTCTGGGTTCGAATCCTGTGATGACTATGTGTCGACCGATTTGAGCCACCCACATGATAGCGGGAGAACTGGTTAATGTTTCCAGGAGGCAATCATCCAGAGTGAATAACATAATTTGTAAGAACTTGTTACGCAGTCGATGTAAAATAAACACGTGAAAACGCAATTGATATATAGAATCTGACATAAGTTGGCATTTGAGCTAAAATTCTATCAAACCAGTCTAGAAAAAAATGTTTAAAAGTGAGCCTCTGGCGAGCTTAATAACATTTTTTTTTTTGTAGACGATTTTATCCCAAAAGCCGACGGGTGTCAGATTCTTTTTATCACACACGATTTTTCATGAATAATAAGTCAGAAAAAACACAGCCATACATTATCACGTGATAATTTCCGTGAATAAGACCCGATTCACTTCTTCTCTAAAAGGAAAAATCAAATGACGTCACAAATGACGTCACACTGTTCTTATCTCAAAGGTAATATTATGTAAGATATACAGAATATGACATTATTTTTATAACAATAAATGATCTGAGTAAAATACGGGCTTTATCTGACTTGACAATACAACTCGATGGAAAATTTTTTCCGTATCGGCCTAGTGCCGCGTGTACAGCATGATCGTGTACACGGACTACTTCTGTGTAATAACGTTCGGGCCTTCCAACCTTTAACGTTCAGCTAGCATGACAAAGCTAGCATGACAAAGCACGAAAACCCCCATTAATCAGTGAATTTATAGATATTTCGACTGTTGTTTGTCATCTACTTTTTTCGAAAAACGTTTTTATGCAGAACTTGATTTTGTCCTATATCAGTGCCTATTACATGAACATGTGTTGCTTTGAAAGGGTATTTCCAAATGCTACTGTACAAAACTCGTGATTTTAGCATCACGATTAATAATCACAAACTTGACTCGCATCCTGCGTTGAAACGAAAAAGCAAAATGTAATATTCTTGTCCGTGACCATGAACAACAAACACTGACTACCTTTTTAGTGTATACGAAATAGTTTTTAAGCCACGGTTGTTGTTTATTTTCTTGTAGCGGCTCGAACAGCAACCGCCATTTTTAAATGCATTCTGATCTATGCAGACTTACCGTTATCTATGTATATTCATCCGCTATTCATAAATATTGTATATAGCCTATATGTACAATAAAATGTAGATCTCGGATTTTTTGGTTATTCGTATTGATTATGTGATGTTCCTTTACAATATACAACAGTCTGCATTTCTGCTTGGTCGGTTCATGTCTCGTTGCGTGTTTAAAGAGATGCGCATCGGATTCGACCTTCGGCCTCATCCAATAGGTATCTCTATACACGCAACTCGACATGATCCGACCACGCAAAAATGCAGACTGTTGTAATATTCCATATATATACTTGAAATTCTTCCTGCTCAAATACATGCGTCGCACACGGATAAAATAACACACGACAGAGAAAAAATCCGTATCAGCCCACTGTGAAATACGGTTCCAAATGTGGTATGATGACGTAAAGATGACGTAACTCACGCGTGGAATATCTCTGCATTCATTTGCAATTTGATTGATCAAAATTTTACGGTGTAGTAGCCTATTCATCCGCTATTCATGAAAAACGAAGTTTCTAGCTACTTCACTATTATTTGTTTACTGTTTTCGAATAAAATGTCAATAATTGCAAAATTTTGTCTTTGAAAGTGGTAGCTTAAGATCTATAATAAAAGGAATATTTTGAGGATATTTGTTTTTTTCGGTGAAAGATCGAAATGTATTTCATCGAGTGAACATCATCGGTTATATTTTCACGAGTGGCGCAGCAAAACAAATATTCTACGTATTTCATGCTTCTAGCCCCTATTTTGTTGAACCTTTCATAAAATCCAATACTGTTTTTTTCGGTAATTCCCCGTGGCGTACCCCGTCACATAACAACGCATTACAATATTACGTAAATCGCGAGAAATATAGCGGAATTTTCCCTCCATTTGAATGCCACGCACTGATTACCTAGGTAACTAGTGCGCGGAAACAACTGTTTCCGCCTTGAATTGAAGAGTTGAAAAATTTAAAATCGGTACTTTCACTGGTCGTAACCATGAAATATCAAACCATAATCTAACATTATTTCTCGATAAACTACCGAAAAACATGAGACAGTATGTTGTAGTGATGCTTGTATTTACTTCTCGCTTCTAAGAAAATTTTGTCATCTCCCTCGACCTTCGGCCTTGCGCGATATCAAATTTTCCTATGCTGCTCGAATTAAATACAAGCACCAGGAAAGTTACGACAACATAATATTTCGTATGTAGTGACTTTCCTGGTGCTTGTATTTAATTCGAGAAGCGTGAGAATTTTTTTTCAATTTTATTTCAGTTATATGGTGGCGGCCTGTGCACTTATCCATGCTTTCCTCGAGTCGCATTCATCAGTATTTATCACAGCATTTTTTCCATGCAACTTGCTCCTTTCTTATACGAAACATTATCGAAACGATGTTTAAAGACCCAGTAGCGGCCAAAATTTAACCATTTTGGATATTAGAATAAATTTAAATCTAAACCATACAATTTAAAAGCATTGAAATTATTGTGAAGGTGACGATCTGTTACTGTCCAAGTGATAGTCACAGGCAGAAAAATAAATTAATTACAACCAGGTGAAAAGTTGCCTGGTTTTAAAATTCATTTTTCTCCCAGCGACTAATACTTGAAGCGGCCGTACAATAACAGATTGCAATCTTCACAGTAATTTCTTTACTTTTAAATGGTATGATTTAAACTGCTTTTTAACACCCACTGGGCCTTTAACGTTTAAAGAGGAGTAGATGCTATCGCAATAGCTATAATCAATACGATAGAATTTGGCCGAGCTGGGAAGCAAACATGCGAGTCATGAACGACAAGCACGACATACATAAAGTAAATTTTAACTCTTTTCCAGAAGGCAAGATTTCATATTGAATAACTAATAAAGGGTATATACGTGAGCTATGCCCTGTGAAAAGGGTACTTAATGCATCTGCAAAAAGTTTCGACCCAGTTCAGCCTGCGCGGATTGCGCAGGCTGACCTGGGCCGAAACATTTTGCTTTTGGTCAATTTTCCGCAAGTCAAAGGACCAATCTACCTCATGCTTCAGTCGGTTGTTGGACAAAATGGATTGTATTGATCCATAATTATGTGATGACTTGCTTGGTATAATGCATCACGAAAATGCATTAAAATCCCTTTTACCGGAGCATGGCTCAAATAATAGAAGTAGATAAATATACCCCACGCAAATACTCTCATATAGCAGAGCAGATCGCTGACATATTCCGACCGAAGCAATTTGTACTGAGATTTGCATCATTTGAAAATCTAATAGGCGAAAGGACGTGATAATTGTCTAGTTATTCTTGTATGGGAGGACATAGTTACAATCGATGCGTCACCACGGCCTACTTGGTGAACTTTGGGTCCCTATTTTCATACCATCCCGAAGTTAAACATACATCTATACCCGCTTTCAGCCAGTTTTAACCCATTTAATCTGCTATTATGCTTTCATTGCTATTGCTCTGCTCTAAGCTTACATTATAATTATATGATGATGATGATGATGATGATGATAATGGTGGCAGATGTTGATGATTAGTTATATGAACATTCCTTTTATTCTTATGTTAATAAACGGATGGCTTTGATAATAGTTGTGATGATGATGATGGTCTGGTAGTATTGAAACACGATGATAATAACGATGATGATTCTATGTTACACGACTCTTGCATGTGTGTGTGCGATTTTCTTTTTTAGTCCTTACATGTCTATTATGGGCCGGTGGCCTTTATTTACAATAAAATGATTTGATTTGATTTAGACAAGTCACAAAGGAGGTTCGTTCTCTGTATATAGATTAAAACGAATCTCTTGAAAGGTATAAAAAAGGACAGAGTTAAATAATCAGGGTCCGTATTCACCAACCATTCTCAAGACCATTCTTAGTCTTATTCTCCAAAATGTTCAAGATATGAAAGTAACACAACTTCTGATTGGCTAAACCATTTTGTTTAGCCAATCAGAAGTTGTGTTACTTTCATATCTTGAACATTTTGGAGAATAAGACTAAGAATGTTCTTAGGAATGGTTGGTGAATACGGTCCCCGATTTCCTGTTGTAGATATTGGTCATAAAAAAGATGCTGTAAAACAGGGACAAGGGATTCTCTGATAGTACCAGCGATTGATTCGTAGAGATAATCGATCACCGCTCAATATTAAATGTACAAAATACGAGTGTGAATAGGAGGGTCGTAGTCTGACAGAAAAAGGGATTTCTTAAACAAAAAAAACCCTCAAGAAATATCTTTAAAAAGATAGACAGCAGCAGAGATACTGGAATATGAATATTGAAACTATTTTGTACCTCAGTATGAACTAAAATAATGAAAAGTAACCTCAAGAGCAATTGCCTCTTTTTCCTCACTGTTTTTCATTTACAAATAGTATTGGGTTATTGGGCAACGCTTATGAAAATATTGAATTTCCAAACAGCACAAGAAAAGAACCATTCTCGACTACATTATTTTACCCTTGTGTTCATGATTCAAGGCCCCAGGGTATCGATTAGCAGTAGCAACGCTTGTAAATAGTGGTTTCATAAATGTGCAAGCAAATATACCAGTGGGGGCCCGCCGAGTAAACATATTCACACTTTTGACCAATCACAAATTACCATCTATTTATTCTTTATCAGTACCAAGAAGCAGGTCAAAAGCCAGTGCATTCAGCTACGCCGAAAAATAAAACAAAAACACACTCTCGTACACTATGACAGGGTAGAAGACATTGAAGGAAAAATGAGGAGATGCTTATAGCCAGCATTTTCTCCTTTTCGCGCAATGTATTAAAAAGGTCTCCTTCCTGACTTGACGGTCGTTAAAACTCAGGATCTGAGGTAAAGAGTTAACCCTTAGGCTGCTAAGTGCGACTCAAGAACCTTTTTCGGACTGTGTAGATCAAGATCAGACTGCACAGATCGCGCAGTCTGATCTTGGATCTACACCGTCCGATAAGAAGATATCTTTCCCTAAAAATATTTTTAAAATAGCAAAATTTGAGTTTTTATTATCGGCTCAAGAGTTTTATTTCTCTTATTTAGCAGGATAAGGGTTAAAATCTATTTTTGTCTGCAATGACATCCTCTAAAATAAAAAAAAAAAAACTGACAAAACTTATCTGCCTATCTTTATCTGTAAAGGTGTATACCCGTTTTTTGTCAGCTTTGATTAGTGTTTCACTTCGTTTTCAACATTATTTCAGTTATAATGCGAAGGCCAGTTCACCTCCCCATGTTTTCTTGGGATTTTTCTCACCAATAAATCGCACAACAGTCGAAGGCACTGGTTGCTGTTCCACAAAAAGATCGTCGATACAATAATTAGTGATGCGACAGTAATGGATCCTGTTGCACTAACTATCATCAACCTTCAGAAAGAACATGGCCGAGCTGGGGAAACGAACCATCGACCCCTTGGTTTCCAAGTCTTATATGCAACACATTGTTTTTACCAAAAACAATGCTTTGGTTTAAGTCTCCTCAACTGGAAGGATATCTTCTACCTTGAGAAAAAATCAAAGCGTTGAAAGCACTGATGTGGCATTTCTCAAGGGAGCCATTGTGTGGAATTAGTAATTTGAAAACAATAGAAATGGTTTCAAAATATTCGCTTAAAAGTCAGCCTACTATATAGTCATTCACAATCAGATAGAGTAACGTGCAATCTTGTGGGACGAACAGGTCCTGGCAAACAAGCCGTGGGACGAATAAGCCCAGGAAAAAACTGGTTTTTGGACGAACAAGCACGGAATCGGGCGGTAAGGAGACAAAGATAGTGTGTATCATTACGCCAATAGAAGGCCATTGCGGATCACGCTAATTTCGATAAAAAAAAGAAGTATTTGCATGTGATCGATAGCCTAATTCAGTTTATTTTAACGCCGTTTTTAATTTCATATCTGAGCGCAATCGAAACACTTATTTGTCTTAGAAAAAATGAGTTTAATTGGCTTTACTTCCTTCGGTTTTGCACAAACCACTACCATACATGATTTTCAAAATGCCGTATTGAACTCATAGTGGCATTGTCTTAGACAGATGCCACAAAAAGACGAAATGATTTATCATTCCGTCAGAAAGGTAAACTATTTCAGCGCTAACTAGAGAGTCGACATGTTTCGAATGCTAAAAAAACAATCCACTGGAATTCAGAAAGAGTTTTACCTTACAGGCTTGACTAGAGAAGCGGAGGGTATAGATCCATGATCAGACTGCACGTTCTGTGCAGTCTGATCTTGATCTATGTCGTCTGCAAAAACCTCTATTTTCGCCTATAACGCTGAAAAGGTTACATTTATCTTTTGCCTGACTAAAGTAGGTAAATCAAAATAAATATCTCAGGCTCCCTCATGACATAACCCTTATCCTGCTGTATAACTTAAATGAAACTTTCAAGTCGATGGTAAAAACCAATATGGTGGTATTTCAAAGTTATGGTGGTTGGCGAAACATCTCCTTATCGGACAGTGTAGATCCAAGATCAGGCTGCACGTTCTGTGCAGTCTGATCTTGATCTACACTGTCCGCAAAAGATCAGTGGGTCGCGCTTAGCAGCCTAAGGGTTAACTGAAACATGCACGAATAGAGAGCTCTCGTATTGAGAACCCATAAACATTCCCTTTACCACATCATTACGATTTCTTCAATTTTACAGATAAATGAGGGAATACATCAATAACTCGATAGCTCGAATTCGAGCAAAGCCAGGCAATGTGTTGGAATTATTAGTATATATTCGGGTTATCGAAATAAACTGACACGGTCAAATCTGAATTAAACAACCACCCCGCGGACACCCAAAATGCGTTTGCTTCTGACAGATGCTCGCCTATTAGGGGTACTTTTAAACATATTTGCCTCTTTGGGTAAATAATTACATGCTAGGTTCCTTACATACATGTATGTATTTTTTACAAAACCTTTTACAAGAGGACAATATTTTAGGCTCCAACAAATTGAAAGCATGATGTGGACAATAAATAAAATGTAGCTTAACCCTTAAGCTGCTATGCGCGACTCACTGACCTTTTGCGGACAGTGTAGATCAAGATCAGACTGCACAAAACGTGCAGTCTGATCTTGATCTACGCTGTCCGATTTCGGAATCAACATTGAAACCAACCGCAACATTTGGGTTGTTACTATTGAATGGAAACTTTCGTTTCATTTATTTAGCAGTTCAAGGGTTAACTGACAGCTGTCTTTAAATGGCTATGAAATACTGTGGGAAAAAGAGAAAATACTGGTTTCTCCTTTTCCCACAATATTTTCAAAAGCTTTTCTCATTGGGCTCAGTAAAAATTCGGGAATGTTCGGTAAACAGTTAAAAAAGCACCGAAGGAATTCTTGAACTGTGACTTGCATGAGACAGCTGGATGCTTAACTTTAAAATGAGCCATTTAAATGGGTACATCGAAATGGGCCATGCTGCATGAACTAGAACTGTCGCAAAGCGAACAAATACCCCCAACCAGCACCTTGTCACTGAAGCAGCACAATCAGAGAACGAAAATAATTTTCAAAACAAAGTTCAGCGGTGACCTTGACCTTTGACCCATGTGATCCAAAAACAAGACACCTCCTTGGGTCATGAGCAACACTTGGATAAAGTTTCAGGGTCCTAGACCAAACGGCATTTGAGTCAGAGCACGGAAACGAAAACACAGACAGACAGACACATAGACACACAGACAGACACAAAGACAGACACACACACACACACACACAGACATACACATAAACAGACAGACAGACACACACACAAACACAAACACACAGAGACAGACAGACATGGTGAAACCAGTACACCCCCCTCTTCTTCATAAGGCGGGTTATAATAAGGGGTTTAATGCATTAGCAAAAAATACTGACCAAGGTCAGCCTCCGCAGTCAGCGCAGGCTGACCTGGGTCGAAACGTTTTGCTATCGGTCAATTTCTCTGCACCCCAAAGGAACAATATACCTCATGCTTCAGTCGGTTGTGCTCCAGAATGGATTTTATGGATCCATAATTATATGGCGACTTACTCGATAAAATGCGCCATGAAAATAAATTAAACTCCCTTTTTGCTAATTGGCAGTAAACGGTGACTCAAGAGGCATTCTCGGAAAATAGACTGCGACCAGACTGCTTGAAATCTGATCTTTGATTTACACGGTGATATTTTTCCGACTAAAATGATCTTTGAAACCGCGATATTCGAGTTTCTATTATTTGCTGGAAATTCCCATTCATCCTTTTAACTGTTTGCCAAACGACAAAATTTTAGACTGGTCCAAATTGAAAGCATTTGCAGACGACAAAATAAATGTGGCTGAAAAATTAAAATTTGTTTTGGGTAGGGTAGAAAACGTTGTGGGAAAGGGAAAAAATGCTGGTTACCAGCATTTTCTCCTTTTCCCACAATGTTTTCAAAAGACTTCTTCCTCAGGATCGTTAAAGTCGGGATTGTGTGGTACAGATTTAAGCAGTATGAGGGTGGATAACTGTTGCATGAATTCAGACCGGGAACTCCGACAACAAAGCTATAGTGGAAAATACAGCTCTTGAAATCAGAGCGAAAATAATTTTCCTTTGGATGACAGAAGGTCATATGAAAGTGATATATGTAATATAAAACCGAGGCTGACTGTTATAATAATAAGTACGCTTGCACTGGTTCTGTCGTACTGGCAATCTTTTGATATCAATATGACGTGGTCGGGTTTCCATAACTCCAGACGACAAAAATTATAGACTTCTCCAATCTGAAAGCATTTGTGGTCGAGATTTTAAATTGTGGCTCAAATGTTTGAATTTGTCCCAGCAAGTGTAGAAAACACTGCGGGAAAACGAGAAAATGTTGAGTACCAGCATTTTCTCATTTTCCCACGACGTTTTTTCTTTTTCAAAAGATTTCTGCTAAAGGATTTATGTGGTAAAAGATTAATACTTACGATGCTGAGCACGATATCTGGTGCTTTATGTAGACAATGCAAAATCAAGATCAGACTGCAGTGAATTTGCAATCTGATCTATTGTGTCGAATATTTGACTGAGCCATGCTCTAGCAAAAGAGGGTTTAATGCTTCTCCGTGACACATCATACCAAGTAAGTGGTATGATCATGATCCATAATCTATTTTGTCTAGAATCATGAGGTATAGTGGTGCATAAACATGCAGAAAATTGACCGATAGCAAAAAGTTTCGGCCAAGGTCAGCCTGCGCGGAATGCGCAGGCTGACCTGGGTCAATATTTTTTGCAGATGCATTACGCACCTTTTTCACAGAGCATGGATCGTGTATCTATTCAGATTAAATATTCTGGGCCAAAGTGTCGTTGAAATAGCAATGGGTAGGATTTCCCTTCAAACATAACCCTTCCGTTGTTAGACGCGACGCAAAGAAATCTTTCAGACACTGTAGATCAAGATCTATTCGACAGACGACGAATAAATACCTGAATTTGCAATATTCGGGGTTTAACTGTCGGCGGTAAATGTTTTATTTTTTTCAAATTTGCAATTTAAAGGTTAAAGTTTTCAATTCCTTTTTACGACGTTTATAAGGTTAATTTGTCTGTACCACAATAGAAGTAAAACGTATTTATTGTCTGGCGAGAGGATGATAGTACAAGGAGTTTATCTTCTGTGGTGTTCTCTAGGAAAATGTGGTATTGTGCATCGTTGTAATACGTTACACAAAATTTAATGAGGTCGTTTCTTATAAACCCCTTTTCTCAAAGAACCGACTGAATCATGAGGTAGAAATATCCTTTGACACACAGAAAAATTGGCATAATACCGGAAAACCCCCACCACTATACAGTTCTATGCATATGTATGACACTGTTTTATGAATGAAACGATAAAACAATTAATGAAATTACAGCTTCATTCTGTTGACCAATGTTGTATTTAATGTATACGAAATGAATTCGTGAAAAATTGCAGTCTTGTTGATGCCTAATTTTGATTGTCATTGGTTTTCGTAATATAACGAAGGGGAGTTGCCGGTATTATGCCGAAAAGTTACGAATAGCAAAATGTTTCGACTTGGGTCAACTTGTGCGGACTGCACATGCTGACCTGAATCGATACAAAAAAAAAAAGACGACGGGGTGACGACGATGACGATGATGACGACGACAAAGAAGAAGGACAGGAAAACATAACGCGACCGAGGGTTTTCATTACAAAACTTACAAAGCAAAATAACAACAGCTCTAAACATATTACAAAAGTAATCACTACCTACTTATCTAATCAACGGAGACCGCATGGTCAATAATAGAACAGACACATTATTAACCCTTAAGCTGCTACATCAGTTAAATGCAACTGTCAAGACGAAAGAAAAAACCTGAATGTTGCTATTAAAAAAGTTTTTTCTCGGTGATAAGAATTCCTCCTTACCGGCCAGTGTAGATCAAGATCAGACTGCACAGGACGTGCAGTCTGATCTTGATCTACATTGTCCGCAAAAGGTCCTTTAGTCGCGCTTAGCAGGATAAGGATTAAGGCAAGGCGAAGTTCAATATTTACATAAACATCTGGCCTTGGAGATATAAGGTTCATATAGCATGGATAATCTAGAGCCTTCCAGTAATGCACCCAACCTGGAACACCAATATTTCTACGTAATGTGACGATCTTTCACCGTATCCATTCATCAACCATTCTTTAATTCTAATTCTAATTAACCCCTTACCACATACTTCGGGGTTTTAACGTACCCGAAGAAAAGGCTTTTTGAAAACATTGAGAGGAAAGAAGGAAAATACTGGTAACCGGCATGTTCCCTTTTCCCACAATGTTTTTTCTACCCTTCCACCCTTCCAAAGACAAGTTTCTGGTTTTGGGTTACAATTAATATGCCGTTTGCAATAGTTTTCCATTTGGAAAAGTCTGATATTTTGTCGTTTGGTAAAGTGCCAATTAATAAAGACTACAGCAGGGTGACAATCCCCCCCCACTCCCATTAATAAACGGACTACAACAGGTTGACACCCAACCCCATTAGTAAACGGACTACAACAGGGTAAACCCCACCCCCATTAATAAACGGGCGACAACAAGCTGACACCCCACCCCCCATTAATAAACTGACTACGACAGGGTGACACCCCACCCCCATTAATAAACGGACTACAACAGGCTGACACCCACCCCTATTAATAAACGGACTACAACAGGCTGACAGCCACCACCATTAATAAACGGACTACAACAGGGTAAACCCCACCCCCATTAATAAACGGACTACAACAGGCTGACACTCCACCAGCATTAATAAACCGACTACAATAGGGTGACACCCCACCCCATTAACAAACGGATGACAACAGGCTGACACCCCCCACCCCATTAATAAATGGACTACAACAGGGTGACAAACCCCCCACTCCCATTAATAAACGGACTACAACAGGGTAAACCCCACCCCCATTATTACACGGACTACAACAGGCTGACACCCCACCCCCATTAATAAACGGACTACAACGGCTGACATCCCATTCCATTAATAAACCGACTACAATAGGGTGACACCCCACCCCATTAACAAACGGACTACAACAGGGTGACAACCCCCAACCCCATTAATAAACGGACTACAACAGGCCGACACCCCACCCCCATTAAAAAACGGACTACAATAGGGTGACACTCCACCCTCATTAATAAACGGGTAACAACAGGCTGACACCCCACCCCCATTTATAAACGGACTACAACAGGCTGACAACCCCCCCCCCCCCATTAATAAACCGACTACAATAGGGTGACACCCCACCCCCATTAATAAACGGACTACAACAGGGTGACATCCCACCCCCATTAATAAAGGGACTACAACAGGATGACACCCCACCCCCATTAATAAACCGACTACAATAGGGTGACATCCCACCCCCATTAATAAACCGACTACAATAGGGTGGCACCCCATCCCCATTAATAAAGGGACTAGAACAGGATGACACCCAACCCCTATTCATAAACGGACTACAACAGGGTGACACCCCACTCCCATTAATAAACAGAGTACAACAGGGTGACACCCCACCCCCATTAATAAACTGACTACAATAGGATGACACCCCACCCCCATTAATAAACGGACTACAACAGGGTGACTCCCCACCCCCATTAATAAGACTATGACAGACACCCCCTCAACCACTGTCAATTCAATTGAGTTGAGCTCTAATTCTAAATTCAGTAGACTACCAAGACTACCAGTTTTAACAATTCTAAATTTGAATTCAATCTATATTCGAAGACTATCAGGGGGTAACATCCTAAAAAATTCAAAATTCAATTCAATTCAGTTCTTATTCTAGACTCGAAGATTACAAGGGGCCAACCCCCCCCCCCCCACGCCCCGAAAAGACCGGGAGCCGGGAGCAAACGCATGTGCCCTTTCCGGTGAACATTTAAGGTTGAAAAGGGACATGCCTTTGCCAGAAATATTCTGTGGTTACCGGCCATTTTGGTATGGTTTCCCCTCTTGAAGGTTGACCATAATCCTACGTTCTAATTAAATGTCTTTAAAAATCATAGAGTTATCAGAAAATGTTAGCGACGACGACAAGCAGACGACGACCGGGCTTTGACAATAACACGGCGATTTCTACGAAAACAGTCGAACTAAAAATTGAGCTGCGCTCTGGCGAAGGGGGTTTGATGCAACATACCAAGCAGGTCATCACATGATTAGGGATCCATAAAACCCATTTTGTCCTACAATTAACTTTAGAACGTTCTCTGTCTTATTATGCAAGATTTTCTAAATTTGCTAGTAACACGACTTCTAATTGGCTAAACCATTTGGTTTAGCCAATCTGAAGTTCTGTAACTTTCAAATTTAGAAAATCTTGGAGAATAAGACAAAGAATGTTCGTAGGAATGGTTGGTGGATACGGATCCTGGAGAGAGAATGGTCCTTGGACATACAGAAAATTTACAAATAGCAAAAAGTTTCGATGCATGTCAGCCTGCGCGGACTGCGCAGGCTGACATGGGTCGATACTTTTTGCAGATGCATTAAATCGCCTTTTCACAGAGCATGGCCAAAATCTGAGGTAGATTTCATAACGTCGCAAATAAATTATGAAGTTGTACTGGAAATATCATTAAGAATTAAGATAAAGATCCAAAATTTGTTTATCAAGTTATCAAAGTTATCGATAAACAAAAAAAAGTCTATAAAAACTTGCAATCTGGCAAACTTGTGAATTTAAGTAGGATTTAAACTGGAAAGATTTCAGTTTCATCGAAATAATTGCATCATAACGTTTTATTGGTGTCTTTGAAATAGATTTTTAACTCTTTACCAGACAATAAAACTTCAGATTTGCTTAACTGAAAAGCATTTGCAGACGTCAAATTAAATGTAGCTGAAATAATGGGGTTTATATTAGAAAACATTGTGGGCAAAAGGAGAAAGTGCTGTGTACCAGCATTTTCACCTTTTCCCTACAATGTTTTCAACAGGCTTTTACCTCGAGGTTGTTAAAGCAATCGCAGACGACAAATTAACAGTAGCTGAAATTCTGGGTTCTGATTTTGACAGGTTAAAATCACTTTGGGAAAAGCAGGTTACCAGCACTTTCTGCTTTTCCCAAAATGTTTTAAATAACCCTTTTTTTCTTCGGGGTCGTTAACTTAATTTTGATTGATTCTTTGGTCTTTAACACTGTTTTCAACATCATTTCAGGCAGCCAGTACACCTATCCATGCTTTCCTGGAGTTTCTTTTACGCGGACTAAGGACAATATTCTTTCTAAGCCACTGGCTGCTTTCCCTCATTGTCAAAACAATGATCGGCGGCGAGAGAGAAATGAATCCTGTCGCAATAACTATCATCAGTTCTCGGAAAGAAATTGGCCGAGCCGAGGATCGAACCAGCGACCCCCTGTTCTAAAGTCCTGTATGCTACCGACTGAGCTACCGCAGTTCGGCCGGGATGGATAGGATATATAGGTGTTTGGTAAAGGGTTAAAACCCACTAAACTGATCAGATTTACCAGCCTTGAAAAGTTAGATAACATCCAATACTTTCGCAATTTTCAGAATTAACTGAACATTTTGTCGAGTGTATGACGATTTATCCTGTACCAAACGTCCCCGCGTTTATACAACCCTAGAAAAGAAGGCTTTGGAAAACATTGTGGGAAAAGGAGAAAATGCTGGTAACCAGCATTTTCTCCTTTTCCCACAATATTTTCTCTACTTTCGAAGATGAATTCAATTATTTATGGATTACATGATTTGTCGTCTGCAAATACTTTCAATAACGTAAAAGTTTAAGATTTTGTCGCCTGGTAAAGAGAAGATCATGCACAATCGTGCATTTAGTTCGTACAAAGTAATAACTTTGAAGTGTTAATTACACCGCTTAAAATTTTTCTTAAGACTTGCAACTCATTAATACAAAATGTTCGAAAAAAAACAAAGATCATTGTCAGGGAAGTAAAATGGCTTGTTCTTTCTTGTTTGAATAGGTTTTGGAAATATTGTAGTAAAAGGAGTAATTGCTTGTAACAAGCAATTGCTGCTTTTTCAACACTACTTTCGGAAGCTTTCTACGGCAGAAGCACACAAAAAAAAAAAAAATCGCATTTGAATGAAAATGGGTATGCTCCCAGCAACACCCTCTGGCCTCTTTGAAAAGACATTGTTAAGAAAACATTGTCGGGTCAGGTTTTTTTTTTTAAGGACGACGTCTATTGAAACAACAAATAAATGATATAATACAGTAAAATATCAAATCTCTCTCTCTCTCTCTCTCTCTCTCTCACACCCGCAGATACGTCGAGACAGCGTACATCGACAACTAGTCCATAGATCTATACCCACTTTCCAGGCTAATCTTTGAATACTAGTGCCTTTGTCGGTATGTTAAATAGTGCTGTGCTGAGCATCTATTTTCTTTTTCCAAGTTTTGTATGTTCACTCAATTGCTTCTCGTGAAACAATTTTAATGACTGAAAGATATGCAGCGTTGAGTTAAAAGATTACACCGGTCGTAAATCAAACATCAAGTTTGGATCAAAGAAAACACTCTAGTACCCTGACAGCTCCAACACTTGAGCCATGCTCTGGCAAAAGGGGGATTCAAGTATCGCTGTGATGCGTGACACCATGCAAGTCTTTGTATCATTTTGGATCTATAAAATCCATTTTCTCTGACAATCAACCCAACCATGAGGTACATTGTTCCTTTGATAAGCAGAAAATTGATCGAAAGCAAGAAGTTTCGACCCAGGTCAGCCTGCGCGTACTGCGCAGGCTGACCTGAATCGACACTTTTTGCAGATGCGTTAAGCCTCCATTTCATAGAGCATGGCTCACTTTCATTCACTCTCTTTATAATCTAACTACGAGAAAGTGCTAACAATGTACGCATTGGGCTATTTATCGAGGGGATGCAAGGTCGAATCGGGGCTCAGCCTGAACTCTGTCGACGGTCTCATAAAATTCACAGCGACAGAACTATTCCTTTCTCAGAGCGATCTGTCTGTCTGTCCTTCCGTCCGTCCGTCTGTCTGCCTGTCCGTCTGTCTGTCTCTCTCATTCTCTCCCCATCTTTCTCTCTGTCTTTCTCTGTGAGTGTGTCTCCATTTCTATCCATAGATCGCTCCGTCTCTCTCATCTCTCTCTTCTCTCTTTCACTCTCTCCCCGTCTCTCTTACACTCTCTGTCTAACTGTTTTCCATTTGTCTGTACAAGTAACAACACTCCCATTCCAAACGACTCCTATAGATGTGAGCCATGCTCCGTGAAAAGGGGGCTTAATGCATCTCCGTGATGTATGATACCTATCAAGCCATCACTTGATTATAAATCCATAATAGGCACTTTTTTAAACAAGTGACTCTATCATGAGGTAGACTGGTCCTTTTACATACAGAAAATTGAACGATGGCGAAAAGTTTCGGCCCAGGTCAGCCTGCGCGGACTGCGCAGGCTGACCTGGACCGAGATTTTTCGCAGATGCATTAAGCCCCCCTTTTCACAGAGCATGGCTCATGTCCTAGGTTGACCTTTGGGCCCGTATATCTGATAATGAGTCAACAGAGATATTGTTTGATCGATCACGAGGGAATGACTCCCCGGCCTTATCCAATATTTGGTCTGCCGTTCGTCAAATATGAAAACTATATCAGCTCATGTTTATCCCAATAGATTTATGATCAGATGATTTCTCTAACGGCGACCCTTCATCCATCAGCCAATGAAAGCATCGCATAGGTTACAATGTAATTTAACTAATTGATGTGTGGAAATTACTTTTCGTAACGTTGACAGTAATTAGTTCTGAATTTTCGACTGAAAGCCTTTTGACTCTTTACCAAACGACAAATATTTAGACTAGATCAAATTGAAAGCATTTGCAGACGATAAATTAAAGGTGGGCAGAGTGTAGGAATTTTTTTTGCAAAAGATAGAAAACTGTGTGGGAAAAAGAGAAGATAACGGTTAGCAGTATTTTCTCTTTTCCCCACAATATTTTCAGAGGCTTCCTTACTGGGGTTGTTAAAAGTCGGGACTTTTTGTTAAAGATTTAAATACCCTTATGCACTTTTAATCGGACGATCAAATTTTAGAACGGATCGTTTAGACATCATTATTTGACAACAAATTAAATATAGATTTGTTTTCGAAAAGTTAGAAAACATTGTGATCTGGCAATGAAGATTTTAGATTAGAATGCACATTCTGTATTGTCTGATCCTGATCTAAAATGTTTGCAAAACACCGGAAGTTGTTTACAATTACCTCTTGGATAAATTTTGAAAGTTAGCCACACGTCTTTGGTCTGAAACGCTTGTAAACAGATATTAGTCTACTGTGTACGTCACAAAGTCTGTAGAAATGAGACATTTATGATGTTCTTTTGTTATTATGAAATTTAGATAAGGCCCCGTGAATGGTTTAGAGATTTCACGATCTCCTGTTTTCAATTTTCCTCTTTACATATCGACCGACTTGGTCGAACAGACTTGTTTATTGTTTGATATGGGCAAAACTATACTAACTGTAAACAAATTCGTCTCAGACTAAAACAAGAGCACACAATGCGGGGGCCATTCTCGGCAACAGATGCGTCAAACTAAGCAAGGTACCCCATAATGATGGATCTAAAATCCATTTGTCTAACAAGTGGCTGAATCATGAGGAAGAATGGTCCTTGGACATGCAGAAAATTTACAAGAAGCAAAAATTTACAATATATTTAATCCATAAAATCAATTTTGTCCAACAATCCACAGGCGTTCGTTTTGTGACGAACTTTGCCATTTATATAATGTAATATCATCTGAATAACGAGGTAGGCTTGTCCTTTGACATACAGAAAAGTGACCAATAGCTAAAAGTTTCGCTTCATATCAGCCTGCGCGGACCGCGCAGTCTAACCTGGGTCGATACTTTTTGCAGATGCACTAAACACCCTTTTCAGAGAGCATGACTCAGATATGTATGAGTATATTTGATGCAAAGCTGCAGCACTACTAAAATCGAAAGTAGGCGCATCTGGTTACCTGCCTCATAAGTATATAGTTATCAACTAGCCGCAGTTTGAAATATATATATGAGCCATGCTCTGGCAAAAGGCAGCTTAATGCATCTCCGTAATGCATTATACCCAGCAAGTCATCACATGATTAGGGATCCATAAAATCCATTTTGTCTAACAACCAACTGTATCATGAGGTAGAATGGGCCTCTGACATACAGAAAATTGACCAATAGCGAAAAGTATCTGCGAGGACTGCGCAGGCTGACCTGGGTCGATATTTTTCGCAGATGCCCCTTTTCACAGAGAGCGCGGCTCATATACATTAGCCGTACCATGTGAAAGGGTCGTATAATGCATGTACAAAAAGTATCGTCCCAGATCAGCCTGCGCAGCCCGCGCAGGCTGACCTGGGACGAAACGTTTTGCTATTGGTCAATTTTCTGTATGTCAAAGGACAAGTCTGCCTCATGATTCAGGTGGTTGTTCGACAAAATTGATTTTCTGGATCAAATATAACGTGATGAAGTATATGGTACAATGGATCACTCCATGAAACCCCTTTTCTAGGAGCACTGTTCAAATATATGGAGTAAATCTAATGACAGGGATATCAGAAATTGTCAAATAATTTGGACAACAACGACGAGGCAGACAACAAGGCTATGACAAAACCCGGATGTATTCTTCGAAAACAGCCGAGCTAATATTCAGTACGGAAGAAAACCCTATGTGATAAATGCATAAAACATGACGCCAATCTTAAAAAAGAAATCACTTACTACTTCCTACCTCAGTGGAAATATTTCAATAACTAGTATCTAACCTACCTACACAGATTTGAAGTAAACGATTCCAAAGGGCTCTGGCAAATATAGATTACTAACGTGAATTTTGCTAAAAAAAGGAAACTATTTTATCACATGAAACCTCCTCCGGCAGTCTATAAAACCGTTTTTGGGGTCCCGGTTCTGATTCCTCTTTTTGTAGTTACTGCAGCACATACCAGAAGTTCAAACCGAACTACATCTGTAAACATGGACCCGTGAACGGTATGTAGGTAATGATACAGGATAATTATTTGTCAGTTATTCTTTTGTGAGATAAATAGAATCTCACAATCGTGTTTTTGTATTATCATTTTTATCACACTCTTTCACTAAAATGTATATGACGCTCTCCAAGGCTCGCGTCATATAATTTTAGTTAACTTGCTTGAGAAAAACGATAATACATTGATACTCCATGTAAGATCCTCTGTATAGTCTGAATTTTCCTGGTCGGGCATTGAGCCAATAACTTCCCGCTGTCGAGTCCAGAATTATCAACATTGCGGTCACTGATTTTGTGGACGTCTAGTAAGCACGTTTGATTGAAAGTCTCTGGAACAAAAAGTTAATCGACGACGATAGGAAGACAAAGCGAATTAACAGCAAGGCGCAGACGCGATCGAAAGCATTAAAACAAGGCGTGGACGAGATCGAAAGCAATAAAAGCAGAGCGCGGACGAGATCGAAAGCATAAAAAAAAGCGCGGACGCGATCGAAAACAATGCATTAAATTGCTCCCAAGTGAGTCTCCTGGACCGTGTGACTTTACAGCTTAACAAACGATTATTTGTTGTTTAAAGGGAATTTCAACTGAAGTGAGCATTGAATTTCTCGGAACAAAATAAATAAAGAAATATTACTTGCAAACCATACTAATCGTATTATTTTGCGTATCGGTAAAAAAAATAAATTGCGATCTTTTGAGCTGTCAGGGTACGGAAACTGTTGATTACAGAATGATAATGGACAGCTCGAGTTATCAATTGAAGTAGAAAAGCACCATTGTTGTAATATAATTACTTTTAACACCAACATCGCAAGCAGGCTCTACCTGTGCTCTATCTAAACCCTTATCCTAATGGCATAGAATAATTAACGATACCAAGCCTCGTGTGACGTTGATGAACTCTTTCATTGCCAATGTCGCCTTAGATAGCTTTTGCGGACGGCGAAGATCAAGATCAGACTGCAAAAAACGTGCAGTCTGATCTTTGATCTACACTATCCGCATCTGATGCTAATCTTTAACCAAAGAAACGAGATTCAATAGAAACGAAGAGCTACTTAAAGGACATAGAGAAAAGTCGAATCCATTTAACTGGCAAAAATTTGTAAATGCGGATTCTATAGCTTAATTAATGAGTCCGATGTCTTAGAGAAACCTTGGGAAAAAACGGATCTTTGAAAACATTCTGGAAAATGCCGGAAACTCTGATGTATTTTACCCTTTCAATGACAAACCGCATCATTTCATTTACATTTAACCCTTAACCTGCTAAATAAGTGAAATGAAACTTTCAAGCCAATATTAAAAACCCGAATTTTGCTATTTCAAAGTTATTTGTTGGTGGAAAATATCTCCTTATCGGACAGTGTAGATCCAAGATCAGACTGCACGTTCTGTGCAGTCTGATCTTGATCTACACTGGGCGCTAAAGGTCCTTGAATCGCGCTCAGCAGCCTAATGTGTTGTTTACAATCGCTTGGAATTTGGACAAGTCTAAACTTTTGTTGCTTAACAGTGAACCTGGATCTCAAATAGGGCAGATCAAGGGATAGCTTTTATTATGCAGAATGTTGGATTACACAAATGTTTACACTCTTCAAAATTAAAAGCATTTGCACACGACAAATCAATAGTGGTTGAAATGTTGGGATATGTGTGTAAAAAAGGTGGAAAAACAAAGTGAGATATGAACGCTGGCAATCAGCATTTGTTCCTTTGGACCCAAAGTCTTCTTGTTGTAATACACGGGATTTTGGACGACAAAATTTGGCACTGATCCAATTTGAAAGCACTTGCAGACGATAAATTAAATGTGGTTTGAATGTTGGGATATGTCTGAGAAACGGTAGTAAACAAATTTTTGAAAAGGAGCAAGTGCTGGTTATCAACATGTGCTCTTTTTCTCACATTATTAGATGAAGACTTCTGCCCTAAAGTAGTAAAAACAGGGGTTGTTTCGTAAATAGTTAACTAGACAACTGGCTATCGAACAGTGCAGATTAAACGCTGTTAGAGATATGTAGAATATTGGTTAACAAAAAAAAGCTGAGAATGACATCTGGTGCCTATGTTGATTTATATTCAGATCAATATTAATTCTTTACCAGACGATGACATTGTATACCCGTCCAAATTGAAAGCAGTTGCAGACGACATTTTACGCTTGGCTCAAATGAAAGATCAGGATCAATGACGATATTCACTATTCTCCAACCATTCTTGGTTTTATCGCTAGCCTTATTCCAGACTAGAATGGTCCTTGGACATACAGAAAATTTACAAATAGCAAAAAGTCTCCACCCATGTCAGCCTACGCGGAGTGCGCATGCTGACATGGTTCGATACTTTTTGCAGATGCATTAAGCCCCCTTTTTCACAGAGCATGACTCATTTATGATTAGGCCGATCAGAAGTTGATTTTTCTTTCAAAATTGGAAGAAGATTCTTGAGAATAGACTTAGAATGTTCTTCGGAATGGCTGATTGATACATGACCTCGGTTGCCCAGAACGTGCAACCTATTTGTATAATTGGCGTGCAACACACGAAAAAGGGGCCTTCGGACACATGCGTATAAGCGTGTCGTTCCAGATCAGCCTGTGCAGTCTGTGACTAATCCGAGACGACACTTCCAGTTTTTTTTTGCGATTTTCTGTTTCACGAAATTCTACTGTATGAAAAAACCTTATGTAGTCGTAAAGTGCCGTCCCGGATTAGCCTGTGCGGACTGCACAGGCCAATCCGGGACGAGACTTTACGCAGATGTCCGAAGGTTTCGTTTTGCATGTTGCGGGCCATATTATATTCAAGCCGGTCTGCGTGTCTCAGAGGTGAAGTTGAAAGATTCGCGGTCTGGAGGTCAGGGTGCGGTCCTCACTAGAGACGCCACGTTTTTCTTGGGAACTTCTTTTGAAAAGACATTTCAATGTCCTAGCCTTGTGCTGGTGTTTAACAGAAGGGCGAGAGAGACAGAGAGCGAGCGAGAGAAAGAGAGAGGAAGAGACATGGAGAAAGAAAGTGAGCGAGCGAGAGAAAAAGGAGAGACAGAGAATTGGAGAGAGACAGAGATAGAGACCTTGACAAATGCTTTGTTGTACACATCATATAACCTTGACTATGTACGCTTGTACTCGTCTAATAATATATGAGCCATGCTCTGTGAAAAGGGGGCCTAATGCATCTGCAAAAAACATCGCAGTCCGCGCAGGCTGTCCTTGGCCGAAACTTGTTGCTATTGATCAATTTTCTACATGTCACACGACCAGTTTATCTCATGATTCAGTCCGTTTTTGGACAAATTAGACATTATGGATCCATGATCATGTGACACCTTGCTTGGTATCATGCATCACGGAGATGCATTAAGCTCCCTTTTGCCAGAGCATGACTCTGATGATGTTCTGTTCTGGTTCTGTAATATTCAAATAAACGAGGTTTCAATAGGCATGCTGATATCTGAGTGAACGTTTGACATCGCGCCTATATTCAGCATATATTAGTTCGGGTCTCCGAACCTTTCAGCGACATAAGCGCCGTAAAAAGCAATTTTGGACGGTGAAGATCAAGATCAGACTTCACAAAACATACAGCATTGATCGAATATCTACGCTATCCACTATTTGTGTTCTGAAATACTGCCAAGAAGGTCCTTCATTTATGAAGGAATTGTGTTTATAACCATCACAAGCACTGAATTGTTTCAATTTACACCTAAAGGTCTCAAATGCTATTCATTATCAAGTTTTTCGACAATGACGTCAACAAACATCGGTATAACAGTTATTTTTCAATAAACGTGTTATCACTATTGCCACAGACCTAACCCTTTATCAAACAACCCCAGTGTTTTCACGACCCCGAGGAGGAAGACTTTTCGAAACATTGTAGGAAAAGAAGAAAATGCTGGTAAACCAGCATTTTCTTCTTTTCCTACAATGTTTTCCAACGGTTAACCCTTTCCGAAACGACAAATTTTATACTGTTCCAAGTTCAAAACAGCTGCAGACGACAAATTCAAAATTGGTACAAATGAGCTTAACACTTAAGCTGCTGAATAAATGAAGCGCAAATTTCTACTCAATATTAAAAGCCCAAACATTGCGGTTTCAAAGCTGATTTCTCCGGAAAGGAAATACTGTATCGGACAGTGTAGATCACAGATCAGACTGCACGTTCTGTGCAGTCTGATCTTGATCTACACTGTCCGCAAAAGGTCAGTGGGTCGCGATTAGCAGCTTAAGGGTTAAGATCTCTAATAGATAGATCTAAAACATTGTTGGAAAAGGAGAAAATGCTGGTTACCAGCATTTTCTCCTTTTCCCACAATGTTTTCAAAAGCCTTCTTTCCCAGGGTCGTAAGAACCCACGAATGTTTGGTAAATGGTTAATAAACATTATACCCCATCACACGCGTCTTGTTTAATTAGTCGTCTTCAAATGCTCTCAATTTGGACGGGTCTAAAATTTCGTTGTGTGGTGAAGAGGTACGTGATTCTTCTGAGACCGTAAACTTGAATTATGAAGCTTGGGCTCTTAAAATTTGGGAGTCCTGCGTGGCTCAGAGGTAAAATGTTGGACCCGCGGCCTAGCCGCCCTGGGTTCAAGCCTCAATGGATCCATTGCCTGGCCTAGTGCTGGTGAAAGCCCGGAACTACATGAATATGTGAGCTGTCGCGGTGATATGACTGAAATAATGTTGAAAGCGACGTAAAAAATAACTTTTCAATCTTTTAATTTGTTGCTTTATGACTTTCAATGGCAGAAAAATCTCCGACTTGAGCTTACAAGCAGGCTGGCCTGGGTCGAAACTTTTCGCCATAGGTCCTTTTTTTCTGCAAAGGACCATTCTACCCCAGTAGTATTCAGTCGGTTGTTAGACAAACTGGATTTATTCGATCCATAATTATGTGATGACTTGCCAGGTATAATGCATCACAGAGATGCATTAAACCCCCCTTTTCCAGAGCATGGCTCGATTAGAATAAGCTGTTGTATTGGCCGATCGTTCAGTCGATTTAACCCTGCACCAAATGATCCGATAATTTCACAACCATCAGAAACAAAAGGCATTTGGAACCAAAGAGCACAGGCGGGAAATTGTCGTATCCACCATTTTCTTTTCCTTTTCCCACAATGGTTTCTATACTTTCAAAGACAAATCCACCCATCTAAGCCACGTTCAATCTGTCATCTGTAAATACTTTCAATAGGGACACGTCTAAAATTTTTGACGTCAAGCAAAGAGTTGAGTAAACGGTTCTAACTTATGAACCCGAGGTATTTATTGAACGTTTTCATTGATTGGAGTTCTAATTACGGCTTTGTAAATGAGTCATGCTCTGAAAAAAGGGGGCTTAACCCTTTACCGCAAGACAAGATTTTAGACCTGTCCAAAGTGAAAGCATTAGCTGATGACAATTTCAGTGTGGCACAAATGATGCGATTTTTCTTTGATAAGGTAGAAAACATTGTGGAAAAAGGAGAAAATGCTGGTTGCCAGCATTTTCTCCTTTTCCCCACAATGTTTTTAAAGGGCATCTTCCTCGGGGTTGTTACAAGTCGGCACTGTGTCGTAAAGGGTTAATGCATCTCCGTGATGCACGATATCAGGCAAGTCATCGCATAAATACGGATCCATAAAATCCATTTTGTCTAACAACCGACCAAACTATGAGGTTCACTGGTCCTTTGACATGCAGAAAATTGACCAAAAGCAAAAAGTTTTCGGCCCAGGTCAGTCCGCGCGGACTGCGCAGGCTGACATGGGTCGATACTTTTTGCAAATGCATCAAATCCCCTTTCCACAGAGCATGGCCCAAATATATTCTTCTATGTCGTAATTTAGAACAACTATGTCAGGTATGATATCACGATAAATTCCGAATCAGATTTATTCTTCGACGTAAATAGCAGTATATGCCAGGCAAGATATTACGCCTAAATTATGCACTGTAAATCTAGGTCAGAATTCATATAATTATGTTTAAACTTCGCCTTGCAAATGTATTCTTTGAAACAGATATTTTCAGGCAAGATATTACGCTGTAACTCCGCAGTCAAAAATCTGTAAAGCTATCCTTTAGTACACAAGAGATTGCTTTAAAAAAAGATGGACGGTCTTAGAGACACTGGAATATGAATATTGAAACTCTTTTGTGGTTTAATTTGAAGGAAAAAAAAAATGAAAGGTACCTCCACGAGCAATTGCCTCCTTTTCCTCACTGTTTTTCGTTTCAGTATTGGGTTATTGGGAAACGCTTACATGTATGAACATATCAAACTTTCAAACAGCACAAGAAAAAGATTCATTCTCTGGTACATAAGTTTGTTTTGGTATGAATCAGGGCTTCGATTAGCGGTAGCAACGCTTGTAAATAGTTTCATAAATGTGTGAGGAAATATGCCAGCAGAGGCCCGCCGAATATACATGTTAAAATTTTTGACCAATCGCAAATGACAATCTATTTATTCTGTACCATTACCAAGAAGTAGGTCAAAAGCCAGCGCATTCAGAACAAGGCAAGATAAAACGATGTAACTCCACGCTGTAAATCTGTAAATATATCGTTCAAAACAACTATGTCAGGCAAGCTATTATGCTGTAACTTAGCATTATAAATCCTTCCTTCCAAACAACTATGCCTCGCAAGATATTACGCTTTAAATTGACATTACAATTCTATCCTTTAAAACAACTGTGTCAGGCAAGATATTACACGTTTACTTTACAAAATAAATCTTATCATTCAGAACAACTATGTAAGGCAAGATATCACGCTTTTACTTCCTGTAATGAATCCACTCTTTAGAACAACTTTGTCAGGCAAGATATTACGCGTTTTCTTTTTTAAGAATATCTTCGTCAGGCGTTTACATTACGCTTTTATTTCGCATTGTAAATCCATCCTTCAGAACAAATATGACAAGGAAGATATTACGCTGAAACTTAGCTTTGTAGATCTGCACTTTTAGATATCAAATTGTGTGAAGACAAATATAACACTCTAAACGTACATTGTACTGTTAAATCCATTTCAAACCACATGTCCGTTTTTAATATAGAACGCATTCCTTTGAGCAGCTGTGAATGTAATTTTATTCTAACAGGTATGAAGATTGAAAAAAAAAAAGTAAAGATATCACAAGAGTAAACTTGCAAATATGTCCATGCGTTGTACATTCATCAAGTGTTTTCCTGCAATGGAAAACCATTTAACCCGAAATCCCATAGATAAGCCAGGCTCCGTATTTAACAACCATTCTTATTAAACTCATTGTCTATTTCCTAAGAATCGTCTAAATTAGAAAGTAACTCAATCTCTGATTGGCTAAACCAAGTTGTTTAGCTAATCAGAGATTACGTCACTTTCTGAATCTCGAATTAGATCTCAGAATGCAATTTAGAATGGTCGATTCATACGGCCCCTGGTTTTAGTTCTTGACAGGATGTGCACTGTTTTCAATAAATCGGATTTTAAATATCGCTGTAACTCTAAATTGTAAAGGAAACTTTGTTTTTTTGTATTGGAGTTCACCGGTAACGTTTTAACAGCTTAGGCCATATCACGGCGGTCACTGCACCGACGAATGTGTTTCCCGGTTTCTCAAAGCAGTACTGACATAACTTGTTTTCCAAGCCACCGAGTACTCATATGCATCAGAGGTGAGAGGCGAAAAATCGCCGGTAGGAAAGTTTGCCTAAACCGGGTATCGTACCCGCAGTCACCAGCTAACGAGTCAGATACGCCAACCACTGAGCTGCCCGGGCGGGCAGTAAAATAAAAACATGTAATTAGGTTGTACTGGTACCTGTACAGGCTGTGAAGTAAACTTATCATAGGAAATAGAGAATTTGCTCTTTCTCAGCAATTTCTCCGTCTCATTTCGATTTTGAAAGTAAACAGCTGCAAACGCGAAGAAAAAGAACACCTAGATCTACATGAAGGCAACGATTCCATGCAAAAAATTGAGTCCTGATGATGATAATCAAGATGACGATGATGCTGCTGAAAATGATGAGAATGTTGATAAACATCGTCACCTTCATAAATATCATTAATTATACCGAAAACAACATCGATGTCCATCATCATCATCATCATAATCATCATCATCACCATCATCATCATCGTCGTGTGTCGTCGCCGTCGATATTGATTTTGATCACGCCGAAGACATCGATGAGGACATGAAAAATATCGATTGATTGATTAAAGGGATAGTGTTTACGCCGATTTCAACGTTATTTCAGACATATCACGGCTACAGCTCACATATCCATGTGGTTTCTAGGTTCACCAGCACTAGATTACGGCTCTGATGTTTCTTGCCAAAGGACGCATCCTCGAAGAACTCATTGCTTCCAGTACGGCTTCAAACCGGGGTCTCAAGTTTGCGAGTCCTAAACTTTACCACTAAGCCACGCAGTGCCTCTCGAAAACATCGATGACGACCAGGGTCCGTATTCACCAACCATTCTTAAGAACGTTCTAAGTCTTATTCTTCAAAAATTTTCTACATTTGAAAGTAACACAACTTCTGATTGGCTAAACCATTTGGTTTAGCCAATCGGAAGTTGTGTTACTTTCAAATGTAGAAAATCTTGAAAAAATAAGACTAAGAATATTCTTAAGAATGGTTGGTGAATACGGACCCAGGACTGTGACGATGATGACTGACATGTTGGTGAAAGGCGAGGACATCGATGATTGAACATTCAATACCAGCAGAATGATTCAATCAAATGGCGCAATAGAACAAAATGATTAATGGCACAATTACATCCGTGATGTTCAATTTCCGATTGATTTATGTCCGTTGGATGAGGACAACAGAATTTCTCGCAGCCCATGAATGTTGTAACCCTTTCAGAGCAATAGGCAAAACAGTGTCTTTTGCGAACGGCATAAATTCAGATCAGACCGCGCAGAACGTGCAGTCTGATCTTGGATCTATACCATCCGTCCGTTTAATTAAGCTTGTAAACATGAAAAAAAAAACTTGCTGAGTTTCTGAGGATCGTATATTCAGCCATGGAAAGAGAGGCGAGTCTAAGCATATGGCGCCGAAAGCCGTAACACTTGGGCTGCTAAGCGCGACTCAGGGCGCTTTTGCGGACAGTTCAAATCAAGATCAGTCTGCCCAAAACGTGCAGTCTGATCTTGGATCCAGACTGTCCGATACGTTTTTTTTTTCTCGGTGAAATAAACTCTGAAATCGTAATATTTTGGGTTTTACTATTGATTGGAAGTTTCCATTCCCATTTATTTACCCTTTACCGCACAATGCCGCCTTTTGAAAACAAGAAGCCTTTTGAAACCATTGTAGGAAAAGGAGAAAATGCTGGTAACCTGCATTTTCTCCATTTCTCACAGTGTTTTCTACCCTATCAAAGAAAAACTGCACCATTTGAACCACACTGAAATTGTCATCCGCATATGCATTCAATTTGGACAAGGCCAACATTTTTTCGTCTGGTAAAGGGCTAAGCAGTTGAAGGATTAGAGTCCTTTAATAAATATTTCAGCATTTTCACGACCATGGGACTGAAAGAGAAAGTTTTGGAAACATTGTGCGAAAAGGAGAAAATTGATATCTGTCCATTTCATGAAGAAAACAGAATTCCTTGCAGCCAATGAATGTTTTAAACCCTAAGAGTCCTGAATAATGCTAACAGACATTTTCAATCTAGACTGTTATAAGACCCGAATCTTTACAGTTCCAACATTGTTTTTGTCAAGAATGTCTTAGCACATCGGACAGTGTAGATAAAGATCGAACAGCACGCATTTTGCAGTCTGATCTGAACTTCCACGGGCTGAATAGGCTACTATCGTTATAAAGTTACTCTCTCTCGGACTTTACCCTTTTACCAAGCAATTCCGCTTTTTTTTTTTAACCCTGGGAGAGAAGGCTCTTGAAAACGCTGCAGGAAAAAGAAACAGAATGCTTTTAACTTGCATTGTCTCTTGTTTCCACAATGTCGTCTGAACTTTCGGAGTCAATCATTAATGATATATCTGTCATCTAAAAGCCCTTTAAAGATGAAAAACTGGAACTGTCACAAAACGGTTTTTGAGTTAGAGCACAGAAACGATTTTCAAACAAAGTTTACCCGTGACCTTGACCTTTGGCCCATGCGTTCCAAAAACAATAGGACACCTCCTTCTGAAAAACTGGAACTGTCACAAAGCGGATAAATACCCTCCACCAGCACCTTGTCAGCACTATCCGAAAGTGGAAATAATTTTCAAAACAAATTTCACCTGTGACCTTGACCTTCGACCCATGTGACCCAAAAACAATAGGGCACCTTCTTTGGTAATGAGCAACACTTGTATAAAGTTTCAGGGTCATAGGTCAAACGGCTTTTGAGTTAGAGCACGGAAACGAAAAGACGGACGGACGGTTGGACGAACGGATGGCAGATAGAAATGGTGAAACCAGTATACCCTCCCACACACACTTCATAGGTGAGGAGTATAAAGAAAAAGATTTTGTCGTCTGGTAAACCGTTAAATCATAACAGAACTAAGGTCAAAAGGCATTCCATTACCCTGTTTCTGTGGCAAATAACGCCACTTATTAGATGGTTGTTAAAGACATTGCGGCAAAAAAGGGACAATAACTTTGCTCCTTTTCTGTATTGCAGGAAAAGAAGCAGAACAGTTGTGTCTTTTCCCAAAGTTTTCACAATCCATTCAGTCAAATGGTTTTGTGTATGCCTTTTGTGCTACATGGGTAAAGTAAAATTTTTCAAAAATCCTGAAAAATTTAGCAATTTTAACCCATATTCCGCTAAATAGGTTAAATAAAACTTTCAAGCCGTCAGTAAAATCCGAATGTTGCTACTTCAAACATTTTTTTTCCATTTTGAGAAAAAAAATATCTCCTATCGAACAGTATAGATCCAATATCGGACTACACTTTCTCTGCACTGTCCGCAAAAAGTCATTTGTCGTGCTTAGAAGTCCAACGATTAATAAGAAAAATGAAGGAAAATTGGCTATTTGATGACCTTGAAATCAATAGTAATCCTGGAACCTTACATCCATGGTACTATAGTATATTTGAATGTCTATAGATAAAAAAAAAAACAATAGCTGCCTAAAATAAACAAAGCAGGTTTTAAAATGCATTTAAATTTAAATCAAACCGTTTAGAAGTTTGGAAATTATTGTGAAGATGACGATCTGTTATAGTACAGACCGTCTCAGGGTTAGTCGCTGACAGAGAAATATATATCAAAACTAGGTTAAAACCTGCCAGGTCACTCTCTCTTTTTACTTTTTGCCTGATTTTGAAATTTATTTTTCTTCCAGCGACTAACACCTGGACCGACCACACAATAACAGATTGTTATCTACACAATATTTTTCACACTTTAAATGGTATGACTTAAATTTAAATGCATTTTAACACCTGCATTGATTTTTGGCCGCTATTGAGCCTGTAAGAAATTGTCAGCACTACTTTAGTTTAATTACGACGACAGCTCAATTTTCACTAGTACTGCGCCAGGTCTATGAGGTGCCTTGTCCAAGAGCACTGAAGGAAGAACCTGTGCCTAGGAATGACTAATAATGCCTTGTATGGAAATGGGTTATCTAGACTACTTGAATGAAGTGTTCTCTAGCGTATGGTGCAGTGCAATATGTCTTCATTAACGAAACTTTCATTACCCACAGGGCTATGTTTACAGTATTCATTACTGTCCCGATCGATTGTGCGTAGTGTGTTTACTATACCTAGCATTGTTAGAACCACTTGAAAATTTTATTACAAAAAGCCGTTTTATTACAAAAGTGGTTCTAACATAGCATTACCCTCTCTGTCTCCCTCTGTCTGTATATTAGTCTACCGCTGTCTGTCTCTCTACATCTCTCTTTCCCTTGCTGTGTCTATCTCTAGTGTATGATGCAGGACAATGCGTCTTAATCAGCGTAACTTTCATTACATTCAAAGCTATGTTTACAGTATTTATTACTGGCCAGATCGATAATGAGTAATTTGTCACTAAGCATTTAACCTCTCTACCTCCCTCGGTCTAGCCTTGGTTCCAGTTTTTTTTTTTTATATAATCTGACGTTACTTTCTTGACAAAAGTAACGTAAGAATAAATATACGGTAGTGGTTACTAAAGACATTATTAGATAGCTGCCACAGATATTTAGGACACCGCTGTTAGAAGAGCGCGATCAGGAGCGACTGATCAGTTATTGCCGCTTGCAATCGGACTGTCTCCCTGTCTGTCTCTTTCTCTAGTGTATGATGCACTGCAAAACGTCTTTATTAAAGTAAATTTTACCACCCGAGGAGCTATATCAGTTACCCGGTCAGGTGGCACGGCGAATCATGTCTCCCAGAGTCGAAGGCGAGGTGGCGACATGATTCGTCACAGCCGTGAACAAGTTTCCAAGTGCCCTGCCACCTAAATGTACAACGAATTTATTATACTGCAAAGTTTTACCATTCCAACATTTATCCAGTGAAATACCCTGTTATATGGTCTCACGAATTCAGTACTCTGACGAAATCGAATTTCCCTTCTGAGTGCCCCAACAACCGCAAACTGACGTCACAGTTCAAAAACTGACGTCACTAACCTGTGTTAAACGTGCAGTTTGGTGCATAAAGTAACTTCGATAAACATAAGACGTATTTTCATTTAAACATGGATTTAAACAACTTCAAGGTAAGTAAGTACTCATTTTAAGATTTGTTCCCAAAAGTAAAGGTTCATTACCTAGTTCAAACGACCGTTACTTTATTTTTAACGATACAATGTATGACCTTTGAAACATTTTGTTTCGTTTACATGACGAAGGAATGGATGGTTTAACCCCGTGCATTTTAGAATGACAACAAACGATAATGTATTAATTATATTTATCTATTTTCAAAAATAATCCATTCCTTCCGCTTTAATACAACCATCGAGGAAAACTAGTAATATGTAATACGCATATACTGAGTATTTGTCTTGTGGGCGACCCGTACAGATTGACGCCGCTATCTTAGATTATGCGTTAAAAGTGTAGGCAAGTAAATGCGGTTCCCGAGAGGGAAACTGCTTTTCCGTGGATTTTGCCAGCATACTTAGATATTTATCTTTCAACTAACCGGATATCCATGTAATAACACCCATGCGATATTCTTTTTGATATACCACGGATATTTATAGATTTTTGATATACCACGGATATTTATAGAACAGTAAGTTCCACTGACTCCGCCCCCTATCACCATTTATGAATGAAATGTATTCCAAAAATAATAACGATTACTACAGAAAGCCCGCGAAAAAAGAACGATGTCATAGCACGCGCGCTACTTTCCGATGATCTGCCTACGTAATTCCTGCCCGTGACGTCATTTGAATGCTCGTTTACCGCGTCTTCTCAAATAGAATAATCCCAAGAGATCTCAATCGCAATTTTCGGACGTTTAATTACTACGATAAAGTACTATGTATGTGGGTAATGCAATTTTAAAATGGGAGTTCCGACATAAATAAACTTTTAAAACTTTTAAAATGTATTTGTCAGCAACATTTTTCACATCTTTTCACAATGAGTACAAATCATAGGTTAAAAGATAAATAGAATACGTACATAGTGTTGTCGTAGATCAAAAATATCTAACTCGGTTGTGAGAATTGATAATTGTCTCGCCAAGGCTCGACAATTATCAATTCTCCCAACCTCGTTAGATATTTTTGATCTACGACAACACTATATACGTATTCTCTATATGTTCAGGGCATATTATCCAATCAGACCGCGAGAAATTTCTTTGCAGTATAATATTTTTATAGAATTCATTGTATGTACTTGATGCGTTACTAATCATCGGCCTGTCTCTCTCCTTTTCTCTCTCGCTCTCTGCATCCCTCTATTTCTGCATTCCTCTCTCTTCCTCTCAGTCTCCCTCTGTTTGTCTCTCTGTCGTTTTCCCTAGTGCATGGTACATTTCAATACCCCTGGCTATATTTACTGTATTCATTACCATCCGATCGATTATGCATAATGAGTGACTAAGCATTAGAATCTAACCCTCTCTCTCTGCATTTTGCTTGTCTGTCTATTTGACTGTGTCTCGCCGTGCCGCTGTCTCTTGCTCTTTCTCCCCATCCCCTATCTCTGAAATTTGAAATCTGTGTGAACTACAATATATCTTCGTCTTACTTTTAAAAAAATGGCTGTCGCTCACCTATTTCCTCCTATTTCCTAGGCCGTTCACCTTTCCCACGCATTTTTAACCAGCTTTTTTTGTACGATACAATGTCTTGTTGATATTATGAAATTTTCCCATCACATCAATTTATCGCAAATCGATTGCATCACAAGACAATATAAACTAACATTGTAACATAGGAGATTTTTTGGATCAAACTTTCAATAAATGCCTTTGTCTAATTCTAACACCTGTAGCAACAAAGGCATATTTTTGTCTGCGTCTTAGGAAAGTTTAGATTAACTTTGCATCAAAGGATCCAGATTTTTTACCACTCTCAGACAGAGGGCTTTTGAAAAGGTTGTACGAAAAGGAAAAAAACTGGTTACCGCCATTTCTTCCCCTTTTTCAAACAGTTCACATAACGTTGTTTTTTTTTTTCACTCTTTCAAAGGCACATTCCAATTGCAGCACATCTTATTTCATGCTGTTCCGTAGTTTATCAATAATGGTGGTTTATGGTTTGATAATTTCACCATTTCCACTGGTGAATTTACCATTTGATATGCTCACTGGAACGGAAATACCGAGAGCTCACCTGTACTTCGCAAAAAAAGGGTTTAAAAGCATGACATAAACTGAATATTTGTTTTATTCGGTGAAAGATCGTGAAAATATTAATTACCGATGATATTCACTCGATTAAATAAATTTCGATCTTTCACCGAAAAACGAAAATATCTTCTATATATCAAATATCGTGTGCAAGTGCGTTCAATTTGATTGAGTCTGAATTTTGCTGTCTTCTAAACCGCAAACTCTGTACCAGACGTCAATATTTTAGACGATTCAAAGCATATGCAAACTACCAATCAAAGGTGGCTCAAATGATGCAACTTGCCTTTAGTGGGAAGAAAACATTATGGGAAAAGCAGAAAATGCTGGTTACCAGTATTTTCTCTCTTCCCACAATGTTTTCAAAAGCTGTCTTTCTCGGAGTCGTTTATATTCAGGATTGTATGGTAAAGGGTTGACGGAAAAAGAGAAACTACTGGTAACAAGAATTTTTCCACCATTTCCGTTTCACAGACAAATCCGGCCGGCATGGTAGCTCAGTTGTTAGCGTATCTGACTCGTGAGCCAGTGGTTGCCGGTTTGATACTCGATTGAGGCAAACTTTCCTTCCGGTGATTTATTGCAACTCACCTCTGATGCATGTGAGAAAAGCAATTAGTATCTTTGAAAGAAAGTTATGTCAGTACAGGTGCGGGGAAGCTAGGAAACACATGCGTAGTTGCACTGGCCACAGCGATATGACCTAAGCTGTTAAAACGGCGTTAATATCCGATAAATACAAACAAAGATAAATCCCAGTCCGTGATTTACATTTAGCAGGTCGTCTGTAATGTGTTTGATATGGACGAGGCTTGAATTTTATTGTCTTCTGATGAAGTAAGTTTACATTTTTGCCATTGACATATTCACTGCCAATGTCGTCTTGGATAGCTTTTGCGGACGACGTAGATCAAGATCAGACTGCACAAAATGTGCAGTCTGATCTTGGATCTACACCGTCCGCCACCTGATGCTAATATTTGACCAAAATAGCGTTAACTGCAACGAAAATATAACTCGAGAAAATTAGAAAATTCGAATCCATCTAGTTGGTAGCGAAAGATTGAAATGAAACTATTATAATTTTCATTTTTGGTATTGTGACATCTGATTATACTGAAACGAACCATGTTTTTTGAAAAAGGGGCTTAAAAGTCCGCGCAGGCTTACCTGGGTCAACACTTTTTGCTCTGGGTAAATTTTCTGCATGTCAAAGGACCAGTGCACCTCATAATTCAATAGGTTTTTATACAAAACGGATTTTATGGATCTGTGACTTGCTTGGTATTATGCATCACGGAAATGCATTAAGTCCCCTTTTCACAGAGCAAGGCTCAATCATTTGCTAATTATTTATATAGATATAGATATAAGCAACGCAGAGTGACGCAAATGTATTTGAAAGAATTGACCCGTCCACTGTGAAGGGGTATAAAGTATAGTGAGGAGTGAATGCAAAACCATTTCACCTGCGTTTTGGAAAATTCTATAGATGAGGGAAAAAGTTTCTCATTTCCGTGAAAAGCATGGTTAAATCATCTTTTTTAGATATGAGCCCTGCTCTGTGAAAAGGGGGCTTAATGCATCTGCGAAAAGTATCGACTAAGGTCAGCCTGCGCAGTCCGTGCAGGCTGACCTAGGTCGAAACTTTTCGCTATTGGCCAATTTTCTGTATGTCCAAGGACCAGTCTACCTCATGATTAAGTCAGTTGTTAAAAAGAGTTGCTTTTATGACTTGCTTGGTATCATGCATCACGGAGATGCATTAAGCCCCCTTTTGCAAGAGCGTGGCCCATATGTTTTGTCGAAGTCATTCACACAATTCAACACGACATATCTAAACAAAATGATCTAACAATGCTTTTTCGCAGAAATAAAAAGCTGTTTCCCTCTCCTGTAAAATACTCGGAAACGCTGATGGCTTCGCATTCACCCCATGAATTATGATGGGTCACAAAATGCGAGATTTTCAGTTCGAAAACACAAGTGTACGGTTTAGTTTGGCACGCCCCATGGGCCTCTAATGACAAACTGAAACATTTAATCCTTAACTTGCTAAATAAATCAGATGAAACTTTCCAACTAACAGTAAAACCCCCAAATATTGCAGTTTCAAAGTTTTTGGGGGAATATATCTCCTTATCGGACAGTGTAGATCCAAGATCAGACTGCACGTTCTGTGCAGTCTGATCTTGATCTACACTGGCCGCAGAAAGCGCCTTGAGTTGCGCTTAGCGGCTTAAGGGTTAGCGTCGTAGAAATGAGTTCTAAACTTGCAATGATACAGTGTTCTGAGCAATGTTCTGGGTAAAAGTATTTGACGCTCCTCCGTGATGCATTATACAAAGCAAGTCAGCACGTAATTATGGATCCATAAAATCCATTTTGTTTAACAACCGGCTGAGCCCTGCGGTTGAATGGTCCTTGGGTACACAGAAAATAAACCAAAAGCAAAACGATCCGACCCTGGTCTGCCTGCGAGGAATCTGCAGGCTGACCTGGGTCGATACATATTGCGGATGCATTAAAGCCCCTTTTTTTACAGAGCATGGATCAAATGCCAAGTATTGTTCCATCTATATTAACGGAAAGGCAAAAGGGGCAAAAATTACTGCGAAAAAATATTTATTTGTGCCCTTTATTCAGCCAAAACGATAGACAAAAAAAAAAACCTCTAGCATAATGATAAATTCGTGTAAGCACCGTTTCATGTTAGGAGTTTGCGTTCGTTTTGAAATAAATGGCCTCCCCCATTAAAGCGGTGAGAGTCATTCACTGTTCAGAGTAATCACATTAGTGTCTCTATGAAATCGCTCTTTGAGAATTTTGAGAATCAATAAATTCTGGTCCAGTTTTTTTCCGGCAGAGCCCTGCTGTTAGAGACACCCTTTCTGCGCCAAGAAACCGAAACATGGACTTTTGTGGACGGCATAGATCCATGATCACACTGCACAGAACGTGCAGTCTGATCTTGAATCCAGAGCCCCAGACAGAGGGAGTGATTTTGATTTCAAAATTGAAAAAAAAAAAATTATTCTCCACTAAACCCTATGTTATGGGTACTCATTAGAATCGTCTCGAGACGATTCTAATGTGTACCCACAACATAGTGTTTGGAAGAGAAATAATAGATTTAGAATACCGTCACTCCCTCTTATATCGAGCTGTGCTTGGATCTATACAGTCCGCTTGTTTACTCAAGACGATCTTTTAGAGATTTAGTGCATTGTGTTTTAGTCAATCGAAAGAGGTCGTGTTTATATGAGCCATGCTCTGGCAAAAGGGGCTTTAATGCATCTCGGTGATGCATTATACCATGCAAGTCATCACATAATCATAGGTCCATTAAATCCATTTTACCTAACACATGACTAAATCCTGAGGTAGCATGGTCCTTGAACATATAGAAAATTGACCAAAAGCAGAAGGTTTCAGCCCACTTCAACCTGCGCGGGCTGATGTGGGTCGATACTTTTTTTTTTCTGCAGATGCATTAAGTCCCCTTTTCGCATAGCATGGCTCTTCCGCATAAAAGCTGTACATAACTGCCGTTTGATTGGCTATTGTTCGATAATAAGAAATGATTTTTCTTTACAAAACATCCCATGATATCTTTAAAACACGACCAAGGACGTAGTTTGACAAAAATGCAAATCCGGACCAACATGCACATCTGTACAGTCTGATCTTTGTCTAAACTCTCGGGTTCAACATTAATGAATTTAGTCCTTATACTCGCATTCCCACTGAAAGTCAATAAATGTCTTGATTCTTTTTTAATCACCGACCATAGAAATTCGACAGATCGTGGTTTACGTGTTTACGTCAGTAAGTGTCTCTCAGGATTTTTCTCCGAATATTTCTCTTTATCTTTTTTACTTTATGTGTGCATTCAATTTTTCCACCATCCTTTTATTGATGTCTCATTTCATTCCTACATTCACCAATCATTCTGTATACTGATTTATCCCCCATATTCCCTCCGTCCGCTGATCCATCCGTTAATCCATCTATCGACAGATCCATCTATCGATCCAACGGTCATTAGATCCATCCATAGATCCCTCCATCCCTCCCTGTATCCATCCATCCATCCATCCATCAATCCATCAAGCAAGCAACCAAGCAACCAAGCAAGCAAACAAACAAACAAACAAACAAACAAACAAACAAACAACTACCAATGCAACACCACAAGTCTGACGAAGGCTAAATATTCTCCCCCACTCCAGCAAACATACAAAACGAACACAACATCAAATTGACGATAACTAAATTGACAGCTAAAGCCAAAAACGGATTTGTTTTGAAAACTTTATCAATGAAACACGTCTAGACAGAAAGACCTTCAAGTACAAAACTTCAAGCCACTCCTAAACCTCAACCTTTTGTACTTTATTCGGTTTAGAAATAAACATGATAAACAAGCAATTTTGGAAAAATGTGATCAGGGCCCAAAATCACAGAGCTCCACATAAGAGGGAGTGATGGTATTCTAAATCCATTATTTCTTTTCCAAACTCTATGTTGTGAGTACTCATAAGAATTGTCTCGATGAGACGATTCTAATGAGTACCCATAACATTGGGTTTAGTTGAGAATTACTAATATTTTCAATTCTATAATCAAAATCACTCCCTCTATCTGGAGCTCTGATTCACCGACCATTCCTATATCTTATTCTTTTGCTGTAGTTTTAGAAAGAAACGTAACTTCTGATTGGCTGAACCGTTTGGTTAAGCCAATCAGAATCACCGTTACTTTACAACCCTGTTTTTTTTTTTATTTCGACTAAGATTGTTATAACAAATTGTGGTTAAATACGGACCAAGAGGTCGCATAAGATAGAAGAGAATGTAGAAAAAAGAAATATATTACCATTTAGCACGCTGTTGGAAGCAAATGCATTGCAAAGTACTTTTGTAGGCAATGAAGATCACGATCAGACTGCATGGAGGGTACAAACTGATCATTACCTACCCTCGATACAAATTGTCATATATAACAATTGGTACGAATCATCCCATGTACGAGTCCTAAGTACAATTGTCCTACGAATGAGTTAACCTGGGTACCAAATACCTGAGTACCAATTCACTCGTCACAACTCGGCCGATTCCGTACGTACATCTAACCTCGTCTGTATCATTGGGGGTTCCGTTTTGTAATACTACCCGTCACATGATCTTAAACATGACGGCGTCTATGTAAATCGATTAGCAACGGCAACATTAGCCACGGTGATAGGCAAACCTGTCGGTGAAAATGCCCGAGGAATGGATAGACCAAGTAAAAAGATAAATGTAGAAACTGTTTGTCAACGGAAATGTATTCAGACAGATTCTGATAGAAAATTGTGATTAGTGTTTTCTTTCGTAGAGTATTACAATTTCAGAACGGTAAAGCGTTATATTTCCGGCGAAGAAATGTACCGTGTAGGTGAATATCAAGATAAAACCGAGGACTTGATCAACGGATCACCCGAGGTTTGCGCGATACTTTATGATCAAACTGACAGCAGAAATCGCTGCAAGTGTTTTTTTTTTCTGCTTACTGAAAACACATGGTTTATACTAAAGCGAGAAAATGTATGGGAGTAGACTGACATTAAATCTTTCAACATCATTTATATAAACTTGACGGCTGAAAATGGAATCTACTGAAACCATGAAATACTTTTATCCTATAGCCTTGGCTAAACAAACGGACGGCATAGATCCAAGATCAGACTGCACGTTCTGTGCAGTCTGATCTTGATCTATGCCGTCCGCAAAAGCCCTTGTTATCCTTCACGGTGCTGAAACGACTTACAAAAGACTACATTGTTTCCACTATTATGTTGCCAAAAGTTCAAACAATTTTTGAAATTCATTCGACCAGTAGCATGTCAGTAATCACACAGCGTGCTGCAGAGAACATGTTTTTTTTTTATTCAGATTACACTGCACCAAGGGTGCAGATTGATCTGAACAGACACTTTTCAAAATCTTTTGATACATTATAGGGAGAATAGGTCTTGTAAATGCTCTGATTGTCTTTCCTAGAATACACGTGTAAAGACTTAAAAAAAAAGTCAACTGACAACTTTCAAAAACTAAAAATAGTATCAGTAAATTCATATTTATGCTTTATAGCCCATTTTTTTTAAACGTATTAATAATACATGTACATTAAATCTCTACACAAGTTGACTGCATGTTATACGAAGGTTTTAGCTGCACACTGTGTTTTGTCGGTTGGCAACAATTAAAAGCTTTCAAAGACAGTTGTTCCTCAAAACGTCTATCGTGTCTCTAAAAATCTCAAATAGCAAATTCTTCTACCACAATGTTTGCATTTCTATTCATGTATAGTCGTGTAATCCTAACTGATATAAATTATCCTTACATTCAGGGTAATCTTCAGTTAAATTTGTCTCAGAAAGAAATATCAGATTCCAGGAAAAAGAACTCGGTCGACAACAATTGACAGTTTTCAAGGACATTTTCTGCCTCAAGACGCCTCTCCCGTCTCTAACCCTTTACTCCTATGCAAAAAGCTCACCTCAACCCTTGACCAAGCTAGCCCTTCCTTTTCAACTCTGACAGAGAAAAGCTTTTGTTTTCTTTACATGTTTTTCTTCCATTGCAGATACTAGTTCTACAAATTTTAGCCAGACACTCTGTCTGTAAGATTGGGTAATGTCATGTCAAAAAGGGGGTTTAATGCATCTGCAAAAAGTATCGACCCATGTCAGCCTGCGCGGTCCACCCAGGCTGATATTGTTCGAAACCGTTTGCTATGTGTATATTTTCTGCATGTCGAAGGACCATTGTACCTCATGATTCAGCCAGCTGTTGGACAAAGTGGATTTTATGGATCCTTAATTATGTGATGACCTGCCTGCCTTACGGAGATGCATTAAACACATTTTGTCAAGAGCACAGCTCAAGGGTTTTTTTTTTTTTTTTTTTCAGAATAAAGACATCTTCCTTCTTACGAGGAATTTTCAACTATGAATACATCTAAGCACCTAAAAATTGATTCGTTATAGGTTTCACTGAATTTTTAATTTTGTTCCCTCAAAGTATTCACCTCCAGCAGATATACAAAGTTTCAGTCTCCGGATCCAATCTTTGAAGGTATCTTTATAGTCTTTTTTAGGTACAGGTACTATGAAGATAATGGAATTCATTTTCTGTCAACTCTATTTCAACCTGCGAAAACCATCAGTTTCAGTCATTGTCTTTTGTACGAGGTGCAAGACTTTCTGAAGCAGGAAAAAGTCGTTGTGCTCCCCCACCCTCCGTATTCACTTGACCTTGCCCCTTTTGACTTCTTTTTGTTCCCAAAGCTAAAAAAAACCTTTCATGTCGAAAATTTGTTCAGCGCAAACACCTCGGTTCTACAATATTCCAGTGTCTTCATAGACTATGAAAATGCCTTCAGAGATTAGCAATACAGAACAGCCTGTCTGGGCATGCACTCCCCAGTTCCCTGTAGTGCGATATCAGTTAACCCCTAGGCTGCGCAGCACAACTTTTTAGAGCTTATGCGGACTGTATAGATAGAGATCAGACTGCACAAAACGTAAAACACTGCCCGATATGGTAAGTGGTCCAAATTGTTAAAAAAAGGCCCTATCATTTATCTGTTGAAGGCTACTTTCTTAATTGAGTGCTGTGCGTCGATGTAAAACTTGTTTTTGTGCCAAATGAATCAGTCAATTTGTCGTGTTGTAGTCAGGAAAAAAAAGTAAATCACTTCTTAAGTTTTTTTTTTCTGGTGAAAATACCTAAGAAAACACCGGACACTGAAGATCCAAGATCTTGGATCTGCACTGTCCACAAAAGCATGTAAAATTTCCCTACACGTTCTATGCAGTCTAATCCTGGACCTACACTGTCTGTAAAGGCATATAAAATTGCCTTCGGCGCCAAAAGGGGTTATAGTAATACAATATCGGGAAAAAACCGATGTTAGACGGAGACGAAACTCGAGACATCGATTTTACGAGACAAAAGCCTAGTTTACACAGAGGATAGTTTGTACATCTCTTTTTTATTTGATTGATTTCTCTAACCTTTCGGGTTCTTTCCGTGGCAATGTGGTAAAGGGCTTTATTTGTAGGGAAAAAAAGCCTTGGAGAAAAAAATTAGTGGAGCTTCAATCAGAATTTTAGATTCTTGACTCTCTGCGTTACATACTGATCTACAGAAAGCACGGCATGCATCATGCACGATAAAAGGTCGAAGGAAATCCGCCATTAACCCTTATCCTGCTGAATAAATTAATCCAAACTTTCAATCCGAATAGTAAAAACCCCAATAATGTTATTTCAAACCTATTTTTGGAGGAAAAAAATCTCATCGGACAGTGTAGATCCAAGATCAGACTGCACGTTCTTTGCACAGAACATGCAGTCTGATCTTGATCTACACTGTTCGCAAAAGGTCAGTGAGTCGCGCTTAGCAACCTAACCCTTTACCACACGACAAAATTTTAGACTATACCAATTTGAAAGCATTTGTGGACGACAAGTCTAACTTTGGTACAAATGAGCTTACGCTCTCTCATAGAGCAGAAAACATTGTGGTAAAAGGAGAAAATGCTGGTTACCAGCATTTTCTCCTTTTCCCACAATGTTTTCAAAAGCCTTGTTTCCCAGGGTATTGAAAACTCGGGATTGTTTGGTAAAGGGTTAAGGGTTAAACAACTGTTTGATTTTTATTTGAATCTACCATATCAGATATCTGAACACTAGCATTTGTAAGACAATTCATTAGAAGCACTGCGATTTATATCTTAAATTAGAGTTTATCACCAAAATCCTGTATAGAGGGAACTCGACTAAATTGTTTGTTTTTCTGCAATAGAAGCCAGTGCATTACATATCCACACAGGTGTCTACGTATGGTGGAAATCACTACAACTTGTCAACTTATTTTCTACTTACTTATTTTCTCTTTCCACAAGAGCACGAGGACATCATATATATTATGTAATGTTCATACATATATCTGGCGAGCTTTTACCAAATTAGTATTTCGTTTGTATGTTCGTTCGTTCGTGCGTGCGTTCATTCGTTTGTTTGTCCGTTCGTTCTGTCATTCTAAAACTTATCATCGCCAGTCCGATACAGTTACCTTCTTTGAGCACTCTTGTTAATATCTGGTAAGAAAATTAACTGGTCGTGCGAGACAGTGCGCCTTTACTGGAACATTCACAGTGCACGTATATAGACAAATCGTTGACTAACCCATAACTAGAGTAACAAGCTATTTCGTTGAAATGATATCTCCCGCCGAAAAAAGCCTCTTCCCCCCCCCCCCCCTTTTCCATTACACGGCATTTAAATAAAAAAAATTAAATCGGCGGACTTTCATAAGGAACACGTGCATGAAGTTTCATCAATATTCGTCAAGGATTTTAGAAGACATCTATCTGGACGGACGGACAAACAGGTGGACGGACGGATAACGCAAAGGCTATATAAAAACTGAGAAATGAACGCCTATATAAACTTTTTAGACACTGCACTGAAATTGAAATGCTGCGGCGTGAGTACAGATGGTTGCATTTTATTGGACATCATGTATGACGTCACTGAATTTGTTCACGCGTGGTCCTGGTAGCAAGTGTAAACGCACCTTAAAAAACGTCGGATAACCTAATTATAATTTGATTAAACCTTTTTTCGTTCTGGTGTTGTACTTTTTTTTCACTTTTATAGAGAAGCGGAAGAGAAAATGCAATTAGTCCGAGCCGCGGTTCGAACCACAGATGCCTTACCCTGCACAATACTGACTGATCCACGGGGACTGAAAGAGTAATTTACGCAATAACAGGTTCAAAGAAATCCAAGGCTGAACGGTTTTACCTTCATATTGAAGATAAGCGAACAGATTGTGTGTTTAGTCTAACATAAATGTAAACACTAGTACAGACCCCTTAACCCTTCGCTTAAAAATCAAGAGTTTTAACGACCGCTTGAAAGGTGTTTTTTGCAATCATTTTCGGAAAGGAGAAAATGATGGTAACCAGCATTTTCTGCTTTTCACGCAATGTTTCAACCCTGTAAATCTTATCTTTTGAGTCACGATTTGTTTAATTTGTCGTCTGCAATCGTTCTCAGTTTGGACATAAAGAAAATTTTGTCGTTTGGTGAAGAGTAAAAGCGAAAACTACTACTTCTGAGAAAAAAAAAAACATGTCAAGGGTCTTTATGAATTATCTGGATGGAACAGTTGAAATGAATAACAAATTATATAATTTACATTTTAAGCTTTTAAAATTAGAATTGCACAAAATTATATAATTCAACATTCTAGGCGTTTTTATTAGTATTGCATCAAATTATATTTTTACATACCAGGCTTTTGATAAGTATTGCCCAAAATTATATAACTTTACATACCATGCTTTTAAATAAGTATAACACCAAATTATGTAATTTTACATAATTGGCTTTTTCATAAGTATTGCACCAAATTATTTAATGTTCCATACTAAACATTTTCGTTAGCATAATGGTATAATTTTACATACTAGGCTTTTAATTTAGTATGGCACCAATTGATATAATTTTACATACCAGACCTTTTAATTCGTTTTGCACTAATATAATTTTACATACTACGGTTTTTTTTTTTTTAATTGTATTGCACCAAATCATATAATTTCACATACTAGGCCTTTTATTTCGTACTGCACTTATATGATTTTGTATATTATGCTTTTTTAAATCGTACTCCACCAAATTATATATTTCTAATTTCTAGGCTTTTTATTTCGTATTGCACTTACATAATTTTACATACTATTTTTTGTTTCTTTAATCGTATGGCGTATTGCATCAAATGATATACTACTAATAATTTTACATACCAGTTTTAAATTCGTCTTGTACTTTTATAATTTAATGCTTTTTAAATCGTATTGCACCAAATTATATAATTTTGCATACAAGGCATTTTCATTCGTATTGCACCAAATCACAGAATTTTACGAGCTTAGCTTTTTCGTGAGTATTGTATCCAATTATATAATTTTACTTACTGTGCTTTCTAAATCATATTGCACCAAATATAATATATTTGGTTTACAAACTTAGCTGTTTAAATACATGTATTATTGCACAAAATTATATAATTTTACATACTAGACTTTTTAACTAGTATTGCACCAAATCATACAATTTTGCAAACTAGACTTTTTGATTAGTCTTGCACCAATTTACAATATTTCAAATACTAGGTTTTTTAGCGTTAACTAAGTAAAATGGATATAGAATCGGTAACAATCTCAGCTTTTAAATTTGCTTATTCTGATCATATCACAAAATTTATGCCAAACTAGCTTCAAGATCAGACTACACGTTCTTTGCAGTCTGATCTTTGATCCACACTTTTCGAAGCAGCACATAAATTTTTTTGGAAGCGAACAGGTTGACTCTACCATACGGCTACCATTCTAAACTTGTCCAAAATCAAAGCAATTACCAACGACAAAATGAAATGTTGCACAAATGACGAGGTCTGTCTCTGGGAGGGTAGAACACATTGTGCAAAAGAAAAAAGAAAATGGTTGCCAGACTATTCTTCTTTTCCAGCAATGTTTGATATGGGGTTAAGCTCTATCATCCTGTAAGAAATTTCAAAAAGTCGAACAGGTAGTTGCAACGCGATCATTGAATTAACGATTGCGTTTTGAGTTGCATTAAATTCAGTGCTTGCAGATAACAATAAATTAAATATTTCCCCCGCACTTCGTTTTGATTAATTTTCCATTAACAGCACAGAAAGGTGATGACTGCATCAAAAGCCAATATAAATAAGGTATTCCGATACGCCAGACTACCACCGTTTAACCCTTCTCGGCGTCATAGGTCAAAATTTCTGCTGTCGGCAGAGTTCAAGAGCACACTGCACAAAAACGTGAAGTCTGATGTAAGGTCTACGCCATTCGATCTATACTCAGTCACATTAGTTAACAATGTTAAAGATATTTACAGCGCATAACCGATTTGATTGTTTTCGTTATGATTTGTTTTCAATGCTAAAGATCACTGACAGAGCACAACCGGTTTAATCGTTTTCGTTATGATTTGTTTTCAATGTTAAAGATCACTTGCAGCGCACAATCGGTTTAACCCTTTCCCAAACGACAAATTTTGTACTGGTCCAAATTCAAAAAGTTTGCAGACGACAATTTTAAATTTGATGAAAATGGCAGAAAGTTATCAAAAAGGGGAGAAAACACTGTGGGAAAAGGAGAAATTGCTCGTTACAAGCAATTTCTCCTTTTCCCACAGTGTTTTCAAAAGACTTGTACTGCAGACACGTGAAAACCAGGGCTTGTTTGGGAAAGGGTTAATCGTTTTCGGTATGGTTTGTTATGATTGTTAAAGATCACTTACAGCGCCAAACCGGTTTTATCGTTTATGTTACGATCTGTTTATATTGTTAAAGATCACTGACACCGCACAACCGGTTTAATCGTTTTCGTTATTTGTTTTTTACTGTTAAAGATCACTGACAGCTCAAAACTCGTTTCCTCGTTTTCGTTATGATTTGATTTTTTTTAAAATTACAGATCAGTTACAGCATACAACCGGTTCAACTCGTTTTCGTTATGATTTGTTTTTATTGTTAAAGATCACTGATCGCGCACAACCGTTATAATCGTTGTTTTCGTTATGATTAATTTATATTGTTTAGGATCACTGACAGCGCATAACTGGTTCAAATGTTTTCGTTATAATTTGTTTTTATTACTTAAGACCACTTACAGCACACAACCGCTATAATCGTTTTCGTTATGGTTGATTTGTATTGTTACAGATAACTTACAGTGCATAACCGGTTTAATTGTTTTCGTTATGATTTGTGTTTATTGTTTAAGATCACTGACAGCGCACAACCGGTATTATCGTTTTCGTTATGGTTTGTTTATATTGCTAAAGATCAATTACAGCCCATAACCGGTTCAACCGTTTTCGTTATGATTTATTTTTATTACTTAGGACCACTTACAGCACACAGCCGGTTTGCTTGTTTTCGTTATGATTTGTTTTTTATTGTTCAGATAATTTACAGGGCAGTTGCGCGCAAACCAATTTGTTCAGGCTCTATCCCTCTACACAGTCTCCTCTGTTCTTGAGATTTCGCACAAAAATTAAATATATTAGAAGTACTGTATTACACGTATATTTCTAAATTTTTTCATTTCTGCATATTGCCCTAATTGTATGTTGTAAATACTTGGGTGAAATAAAAAGTACTGTTCTGTTCTGTTCTCTTAATGATATGTTTTTCTTTTTCTAAGGTTACTTAAAGCTCACAACTGGTTTAAGCGTTTGCGTTATGACATGTTTTAGTTATAAAATATCACTTACAGTGCAAGGCTGTTTCAACCATTATCGGTACTATTTGATCACCAACATCGCACGGTTGTTACACCTTTATAACCGTTTTTACTTCTCATAATAGATTTTGCATTTTTGTCTGGATTTGATTCTATGGAAAAAGATCAACAATAATGCATAATCGATGGTTTACACGTGATGGGATTTCTCCTTTCACAACAATGTGTTCAAAAGTCAGCTAGAAAAAAACAGTGTGCATACAGTCATTTATCCGGGTAACCGGTTTATAGTTATCTACAAGGACAATCAAATATAATTCTACGCTATTTTCATTTTTTCTCTTATCAAAATAATCCTTGATATTGATTACCGATGGCGACTCTAGTACCTCTCGCAGATGGCTTAGATCAAGATCAGACTGCACAGTAGGCAGAGAGATCTGAATGCAAATGAAACATTTTCCCGAATCTCATAGAATTCAAGTGCATGTACATGTACCTGTAATTTGAAATTGCCTCCGATTCTTGAAAATTTAATGTTTATTTCGTTGTTTTGGGGGTAAATCCAGAGATGAAGAACAAAAAGTAATAAACAGATGACTATAAATAATTCACACAGGCCTCAAGGCAAAAGCTATCGCCATTAATCAAAATGAAATAAGTTTTAGAGCTTTTTATTCCATAACAAAGGGGAAAACAGCGGTATATACAAAAAACATCTATGCTCTTATTCACCAACTATTTTAACCCTTAAGCTGCTAGGTGCAATTCAAGGACCTCTTGCAGACAGTGTAGATCAAGATCAGGCTGCACAGAACGTGCAGCCTGATCTTTAATCTAAACTGTCCTATATCTTTTCCCAAAATTACCTTTGAAAAACCAGACTTTGGGGTTTTAGTATCAGTTTTTACTAAAACTGCAGTGTATACACAAAAAATCCATGATCCTGTTCACCAACCATTTTTACCCATAGGCTGCTAAGCGTGACTCACTGACCTTTTGCGGATAGTGTAGATCAAGATCAGACCGCACAGAAGGTGCAGTCTGATCTTTGATCTACAGTGTCCGATGAGAAGATATCTTTTCTCCAAAAATACCTTTGAAATAGCAAAATTGGGGTTTTTACTATCGGCTTAAAAGTTTCAGTTCATTTACTTAACACAGGATAAGGGTTAAATTGCATTGTTGGTCTTATTCTAGAAGTAAAAAGCAACCAGTTGGTTTAGCCCATCACAAATTGTGTAACCACATAAATTAATCCTTTATCAATAAAAAAAAATGGACTGGACCATTTTGCAGACTACAAATTCAGTACTGCTAAATTGATGATTCCTACCTTTGATAGGGTAGAAAACGTTGAGGGAAAAGCAGAAAACGCTGGTTCCCACGATGTTTTCTACCCTTTAAAAGACAATTTTTATCAATCAAGCCACAAGTGTTTTACAGTCAGAAAATTTGTTTTATATAATACGGTAAAGCCCAAACATTTAGTCGTTAGGTATAGAGTAAAATGCTTCAGCTGTGCTTTAATCCTTTATCACATAATACCGACTTTTAACGACCTTGAGAAAGAGGACTTTTGTAAACATTGTGGGAAAAGGAGAAAATGCTGACAACCAGCATTTTCTCCTTTTCCCATGATGTTTTTTACCCTATCAAAGACACCTTCCACAGTTTTAGCCACATTTAATTTTTCGTCTATTACATGCTTTTGGGTTGGACTGGTATAAAATTTTGTCCTGTGGACAAAATTTTATACCAGTCCAACCCAAAAGTTTATTACACTTGTTTAAATTGACAGCATTTGCAGAGGACAAATTAAAGTTGATTCAAATCTTAGGACTTTTCTTCGAAAGGCAGTTTTTACCTTTTTCCACAATGTTTTCAAACGCCATTTTTTGTCATGGTGTTTTAAACACGGGATTGTTTGGTAAAGGGTTAATACCCATCTAAAATCAATAGGTGCATCCCAGACAATAACGATTCACATCGTTTACCATAAAACTGCTCTGTGAATGGAAAAAGGATATGTTAGGCCAGCAGAAAGGAACTGTACTAAAACTGTCACTGAAAGTGGTGACTTATATGTAGCACTAAACCAGAGTTTAATCGCTTGTGCGGACAGTGTAGATCAAGATCAGACTACATGGACTGTGCAGTGTGATGTTCGATCAACTCTGTCCGCTTCTTTACAAGATATTCTGAAAAAAAAATGTGTAACATTCTGATCTGATGACAATATAAATTCCTCAGGGAATGAATGAAACACTATGAAAAAAACAACAACTCTTTATCGTTCAACGATAGAGTGCTGTTTTTCATAGTATTCTGAGCTGAGTCTTATATTAAGAATTTCAATGAATCTCGTACGTTTTGTTTTAGATTTTTTCCTCTCGCTCGCTCTCTCTCTCTCTCTCTCTCTCTCTTCTACAGATATCGTGGCAATTAAATCTTTGAAACTTTGATATCTACATCTGCAGTACTGACTGAGAATGTCCAATTCAATTTTTATAATAACAGAGGGTAATACCCTAGCCAAGTGCTCTGCTAGATAAGACTAATTCTCAAACTTAACATAAGTCACGTCCAAAAATACCTATACTCAAAGGGAGATAATTCGGCAATGTATTTAGATACGTTTGTCGTGGATAGAAAATTCTTGCGAACACAGCATCTGAAGTACTGAATGAGAATGTCCAAGCCATGTTTTAACATTACAAGGGCAAATGTCCTTGCCAAGTGCTTCCATAGATGAGACAGACGTTCAACCCTAACGTAAGCCACGCAAACAGTTACTAATGTCCAAGGGAGATAATTCTGCATTGCTTTTTGGATATGTTTGCCGCGAAATGCGATTTTGGCAAACACTGCATCTACTGTACAGACTCAGAATTTGCACATACTGTTGTAATCCTGATGTAGAAAACGAAGTTCACTTTGTTACTTCGTGTGATTTTTACAGGGACTTAAGAGCCCAGACTTTTGGTGATATACTTGACAAAAATCCTTTTGGACAGTTGCCTCCCTTGGACAAACTGTCATATCTTATGAAGAATCATGTTCGTTCACCTGCAAAATTTATTGTTCATGCATTTGAGAAGCGACGAAAATTTTCCTACTGCTAATTTCTGGAAGTCTAGAATTTTGTCTGATCTGATGATCTGACCAATTATCCAACATGTAAATTAATATACGTAAACATATTTGAAACTGACAGTGACTTATAGGCCCATGGGACAGGGTGTATGTTTGTCAATGATTTTGTTATATCTTCTGTATGTTATTCTGTACACATGTCACTATAATAAACTACTACTACAGTGTATTTATATAAGCATTACAAGCGCTAATTTCCTAGCCAAGCGCTCTATTGGCGGAGACAGACATTCAAACCCAACGAGCTTCACGCAAAAAAAAACCCCTATGTTCAACAGCAGATTGCATTGTTTTCTGTATGTTTGCTATGAATCGAAAACTCTTCCCAGAAACTGATAAATATTACATAGCTTTTGCGGACGGTATAGTCTAATCTTTCATTTACACTGTTTGCTTTACGGTGTTTGACAATAACCGAAATTATCTCCTTCTGCAGTTAAACTGTACTGTAAGACTTCGAGAAATGGCTTCCGTGAAAACGGATTTGATAGATCTCCAAAAAGTATTGACTCAGGTTGCAGCCCGCACAGGCTGATCTGGGTCGAAACTTTTTACTATTGGTCAATTTTCTGCATTTCCAAGGACCAGTCTACCTGGTTTAGTGATTTAGTCGGTTGTAAGACAAAATTAATTTCATGGGTGCATAAGTATGTGATGACTTCCTTTTTATAATGCATCACGGAGAAGCATTAGGTCTCGTTTAGCCAGAGCGCTGCTTATCTAATTTGCAGCCAAAGGTTACAGGATAATAGTAAAAGCGTCTGTAGATACAAGGATCGGTCAATTGCACCTGAAAGAAACAGCACGGGATTGGTTTATCGAGGTTGCTCAGTGCAACGCGTAAAGCGACAAGTATGACCTAAATTCCCCAGACATATCCCCAAGTCGCTGCTCCCAAATATAGGCAGTGAAAACTGCAAGCAATCTCCAATATAAACAAAAAATTCCTTTCGTTTATTCGCGCAGCTAACGGTCTATTTACAAAGCTTGTTGGAAATGTCTAGCGAAAAATGTTTAAAAACACTTACCACCACATAGTTTCTAGAACATCCTCTCCAAAAATTCTAAACCTTAATCTAAACACTCTGGAAAACAGTATAAAACTTTTTTTTCCTAGCAAACAATTGTTTAAATAATCATCTACTAACCGAACGAGAATAGCATAAACAAGCGCGCTAGTCAATCGAAACCTCTCTACTGCTTTCGCACACACGCTAGCAATACGTTGCCGATGCCGTGGTTTCTAACGGATCAATATTTCCTTTTCTCTCCCTCTCTCTGGCAGTCCTCCGCCAGGGAAACGCTGTGTGCACTCAATAAATTGCCATTGGTAACCGTCGTTTAACCAAATAAAACGGAATTTGAATATATGAGATTCCTCGCGTAGCCTGTTGCGGCAATAATAAGAAAAATGATAAAGTACATTTAGTACCGTTCATGTGATGAAAATCAAAAGTTTTAGTGCCAGTAAGACTGATATTCGTGTCAGTTATCCGTGAGTATAGTCGTTTTCTTCTTTTATGAAGGACAGTAATTATGTTTTTGTCTTCTTTTAAATTGACAAATGAAAAGAAATGATCTATCATGGAACTTTCTACAAGAAATCATATTACAATCATTTAGGCCTTTCAGTTAGTGATTTTTTCCTGGGTTTGTGTTCCTTTATTGCTGTAACAAAATGTCCGATGTCCCAATAAATGGTTTTAGAGTTTTCTTAGAAACCATCTTTCTTTTGTATCTGGACAGCAAAATTTTCTATATATCCCCCAAATATCTAAATATTTGCTTTCTTTTATTCATTTAACTCTTTACCAAACGACAAAATTTTAGACTGGTCCAAATTGAAAGCATTTGCAGATGACAAAATAAATGTGATTGAAAAATTGAAATTTGTTTTGGGAAGGATAGAAAACATTGCGGGAAAAGGAGAAAATTCTGGTTACCAGCATTTTCTCCTTTTCCCACAATGTTTTCGAAAGGCATCTTTTTTAGGGTCATTAAAAGTCGGGATTGTGTGGTAAAGCGTTAATAACGTCAAATCAACCCAATATGAGAAAGGCCAGGGAAAACCTTCTGCTTTCAGGCATGTAATTGCTACATTGTTATTTCATTAACAACTTCTAAAGCTTAAATCTTCACGAAACGAAATAATTTTGGAGTAAACCAAATTGAAAACATTCGCAGAGGACAAATTAAATGAAGCTCAACTGATGATTTTTGTCTTTGATAGGTTAGAAAATATAATGGGAAAAGGATTAAATGGTGGTTACTAGCATTATCTCCTTTTCCAACAATGTTTTTAGAAGTCCTCTCTTTCTGGGTCTTTAACACTTTGGACTGTGTCGTAAAGAGTTAATGAAAAACAAAAACAAAAAAATATATATATAATTCATTGAATGTTCTTAAGTGTAAGTAGAATTAATTTACTTTTAAAAAAAAAGACAATATAATTTCTAAGCCATTCTCTGGCAAAAGGGGGCTTAACGCATCTCCGTGTTGCATGACACCTAGCAAGGCATCACAGGATCGTGAATCCATAAAGTCCATTTTTGTCTAACTAAAGACTGAATCATGAGGTACTCTGGTCCTTGGATATGCAGAACATTAACCAACAGCAAAAAGTTTCGGCCCAGGTCAGTCTGCGCGGACTGCGCAGGCTGACCTGAGTCGATACTTTTTGCAGATGCACTAAGCCCCCTTTTCACAGAGCATAGCTCATTTAGATGATACAAGGTCAAAAGCACGAACGCCATTGAGGCCCTTTCGGTTGCTTCACCATCTTTTGTTGTCTACGTGATAATCAAAATGTATTTTACCTCTGGAAAAATAGACATAGAGATATAATCCACACCAACAGTTCAAGCGGTAGAGCATTACACTTTTAAACGTTTAATCTCTCTCCCCATGGCTAGCCACCTAAAATGACTAAAAAAGGTCTTTCGGGTGAGAACTTACACCTAAGTTCCTTGTGATGGTACTTATACACCGAGCACATTAAAGAACCGACAGTAACTCAGGATGGGTTTCGTTCTGTATCTTGCACTGTCCCCCGTGACATAAGTAACAGCCTTATTTCTTTTTAAGTGCAATAGAAATTCGGATAAAAGAACCATTCTTTTTCGATCGACAATAGCATTTCACCCTTTAAACACTAACAAATTGTTATTTGGCGATGAACATTTAAATTACAACGATAACTGTTTGCTATTTGCATCAGTTCAGTTATTTATTCAACAATCCGGCCGCTTTACGTAATTTCGATTTCATCCCAATTGCACGCGTAGATCCCAGAGCATCTCAATCGAGTATTTACATATCCTCTCTCACTTCTGCTTTTCGCATGTAACTTGATTTTCATCTTTGTCTTGTATGTTCATTACCGAAATTTCCTTTCTTCTTTTTTTTCTCCCATTTTCATCCCTCTATTTCTTTCTCTTATATTCAGTTATCTTTTTTTGTTTCCCTAGTTTGTTGTTTTTTTGCTTGTTGCCATAGAAAGATTATTTTGTTCTTTTCATTGTAGGGGACGGACCGATTCTAAGTTGGTAGAACTTGTGGTCCAACCCCATTTCATTCATTGAATAAAATATGTTTAAACTAAACTAACAGCCTTATTGTGGCGTCTGCCATATGGGCAACCGGTGGCGACGATAAAACACTAGAGCTGTCACTGAATGTGACTTAATACCCCCGCCAGCGCTTTGACAGAAAAAAAGTGTCAAGTTCAAGGGGAGATAATTCCACAACCAGGGGGAGTTGACAGTTGAAAATTACGTCTTGCAAATCTTCAATATGTGATCAATATATGTGCAAAGTTTCAATGCAATTGAAGGAAAACTCTAGGAGGAGTTCGCGACACAAAATTGCTACAGACGGACACACGGAGGGAGGGACGGACGGACAGACAGGCTGATTCCAGTATATCCCCGAAAACATTCGTTTTGCGGGGATATAAAAACGCATTTCGATGTATCGCGGTTTTAGATGATTCCTGCGTTCTATGAGTGAGGACAAAAATGTTGAAATGTACTTGAGCCATGCTCTTGCAAAAGGGAGGTTAACCCTTCACCACAAGACACAATTTTTGAACTGTCCAAAGTGAAAGCATTAGCAGATGACATCTTCAGTGTGGCACAAATGACGCGATTTAATAGGATGGAAAACATTGTGGGAAAAGGAGAAAATGCTGGTTACCAGCATTTTCTCCTTTTCCGCACAATGTTTTCAAAAGGCATCTTCCTCAGGGTCGTTACAAGTCGTCAATGTGTTGTAAAGGGTTAATGCATCTCCGTGATGCACGATATCAAGCAAGTCATCGCATAAATATGGATCCATAAAATCCATTTTGTCTAACAACCGACTGAATCATGATGTAGAATGATTTTTTGACATGCAGAAAATTTATCAATGGCAAAAAGTCTCGACCTGGGTCAGCCTGTGCAGGCTGACCTGAATCGATATTTTTTGCAGATCCACTAAACCTCCTATTCACAGAGCACAGCTCTCTTGTATTAAGTAGAACGTTCTGAACCAAGTACATTTTGATTTTCCCTTGTTTGTATTGGAGTTTAACGCCAATTTAGCAGCTTAAGTCATATCTCGGCGGTCAGTGCACCTACGAATGTGTTTCCTGGATTTCTCATACCAGTACTGACACAACAAGTCACTGACTACTTTTCTCACATGCATAAAAGGTTAGAGGGGAATAAAACCGGAAAAAAAGATTGCCTCAACTGGGTGTCGAACCCGCAGCCACCAGGTCACAAGTCAGATACGCTAACCACTGAGCTATCCAGCCTGGCTGAACTTTCCTTAGGCGCTTGCTTACAGTAAAAATAGCTGCAAAAAGTAAACAAAGCCGATGTTAAAATGCATTTAAAAATTAAATAATACCATTTAAAAGTATGGAAATGATTGTGAAGATGATAATCTGTTATTGTGTGATAGGTCCAAGCTGCTGGCAGAGAAAATGAATTTCAAAACTAGGTTAAAACTTGCCAGATCACTCCACCTTTTGTTTACTTTTTGCCCGATTTTAACATTTATTTCGCTGCCAGCGACAAACACTGGGGCCGACCACACAATAACAGATTATCATCTTCACAATATTTACCATATTTTTAAATGGTATGAATTAAATTTGAATCCATTTCAACACCTGCATTGTGCTTTTGGTCGCTACTGGTCCTTTAATTAAAGGATCGACTGTATTTCCAAAATCTTTCTCTTGCATCATAAAGAGTATTTTTTTCGAATGACCAATGAAGTTAGCGCTTGAAACAGAAATGCTGAATCGCGAAGTTTTTATGACGTACTAGATTCTACATTTACGTGGCTAATACAAATGAGCCGTGCTCTGTGAAAAGGGGCTTAATGCATCTGCGAAAAGTTTCGGCCCAGGTCAGCCTGCGCAGTCCGCGCAGGCTGACCTGTGCCCGAAACTTTTCGCTACTGGTCAGTTTTCTTGTATGTCAAAGGACCAGTCTACCTCATGATTTAGACAGTTTTTCGACAAAATGAATTTTATGGATCCATAATAACATGACGACTTGCTTGGAAGTATCCATCACGGAGATGCATTAAGCCCCCTTTTGCTACAGCGCAGCTCAACGGTTTTATTTTTCTTTTGGCTGGATCCTCCTTTCAGACGTAAACAACTACAGTATCAGTTCTTTTAACTCTTTAACAAACGAAAAGCGTCTGGACTAGTCCAAGTTGAAAGCATTTTTGCAGTCGACAAAGTCAACGTGGCTCCAATGATCGGATCTGTCTTTGAAATGGTGGAAAACATCGTGAGAAAAGGAGAAAATGCTGGTAGCCAGCATTTTCTCCTTTTCGCGCAATGTTTTCAAAAGCTGTCTTTCTCAGGGACGTAAAACTCTGCATTGTGTGGCATAGGGTTAAATCCTTAGCCATCCAGTATATAAATTCGACGTTTTCTTTGGTCGGAAAATACAGTTCCACTATAATGAAGACCTTCTTTGTCGACAGTTCATACGGTATCTCCATTTACTGTGCAGTCTAAACTGAATCTACAACAGCATCAAAATCTACATAAGTCACCGTGTGTCATCGTGTACATCTTGACATGTTTCCAGGTATATAATTATGACGTATTTAATTCATCCTTTACTCCATTCAAACATCGATCCACCACTCACATGTAGTTTAATATTATCTATCTATCTATCTATCTATCTATCTATCCGACTATCGATCCACTCATCAACCGATTTCTCTATTGATATATTCATTCTAATCTTTAGTCTATCCGTCCGTCCGTCTGTCTGTATATCCATCCATCCATCCAAACAAACAAACAAACAAACAAACAAACAAACAAACAATTTGCCAACCCGTTTATCGAACTCTTCATTTATCTGACTTATAAATGAGCCATGTTCTGTGAAAAGGGGGCGTAGCGCATCTGCAAAAAAAGTATCGACTCATGTCAGCCTGCGCAATCTGCGCAGGCTGACATGGGTCGAAATTTTTTGCAATCTGTTAATTTTCTGCATGCCAAAAGTCCATTTTACCCCCAGGTCCAGTTGATTGTTTGACAAAAAGAATTTTAGGGATCCACACTTATACAATGACTTGCTATGTAATAATTTGCTTGGTATCATGCATCACGGAGATGCATTAAGCCTCCTTTTGCCAGAGCGTGGCTCAAATTTGATAAAATGAAATTTTCCAGCCGATAGTATAAACCTTAAAATTTGCTATTCCAAAGATATTTTTGGGAGGGGGATATCTCCTTATCGGACAGTGTAGATCTAAGATCAGACTGCACGTTGGGTGCAGTCTGATCTTGATCTACACTGTCCGCAAAAGGTCAGTGAGTCGCGCTTAGTAGCCTAAGGGTTTAACATTCTGCCGATCCTGCCACCATGCCATTGACCTTACACCCTTTGAGGGCCAAATAAAGAAACTAGACTGTTACATTATGGGTAAAAGTGAGACATAAATAATTGCAATTTCTCATGTTTTTGGCGACAGTGTTACAACAAAGTCAACAGTAAAGATAAAAGATTACACTGCTCTTTCTCTGCAGTCTGATCTTGACCTGCACTGTCTACAGAAACAACGGTGGTCGTGATAGGCACTTAAAGAGTGAACTTTGTCAGGGCCAACGAAATAAACTCGAGTTTTTCGAGCTCTAAAAAGTACATGTACATTTCCGCTTCTGTTGCAGGTTATTTCTATAATATTTTAGCAGTGGGTAGCAGACTTTGTAAATACAAGATATGACTACACAAAGCGTGTTATTTGATCTTGATCTACACTGTCCACAGACACCATTGTAATCGTGATAGGCACTTCAAGACTAAATCATATCAGCTCATGTCATAATCAGATTTCAGTGTTGTTTTCATCCCTGCTGTTTATCGTGAGGTCATTGAACCTACCCCGAGGACATCAAAACAACTTACTATTGTATTCTAGGGTTTGGTTCATTTCCATTGTGGACTGCAAATTACACTTTAGCCATGCTCTGTGAAAAAGGGGGCTTAATTGCATTTGCAAAAAGTATCGACTCAGGTCAGCCTGCGCTGTCCGCGCAGGCTGACCTGAGCCGAAACTTTTTTGCTTAAAGGTCAATTTTCTGCATGTCAAAGGACAAGTGTCCTTAATGATTCAGAAGGTTGTTTTGGGGACGTTTAATACTATGATGACTTGCTTGGTATCGTGCGTCACGAAGATGCATTAAGTCCCCTTTTCACAGAGCATGGCTCCCGTTTTTTGACACTCCCCCCCCTCCATAGAAATACAAAAATCTACATGTACACTCTTTCCGTAACATGCCAACCAATCGCTTTCATTTGCTAACCTCCTAATACAAGTGCTAATTGATTTTATATAAGCTATGCTCTGGCAAAAGGGCGCTTAAAGCATCTCCGTGATCCATGATACCGATTAAGTCATTACATGTATAATGGATCCATAAAAGCCACTTCTTTTTTTTTTTTAAATAATCGACTTAATCATGAGGTAAACTGGTCCTTGGACAAACAGAAAAAATTTCCAATAGCGGAAAGTTTCGGCGCAGGTCAGCCTGCGCGGACTGCGCAGGCTGACCTGGTTCGATACTTTTCGCAGATGAATTAAGTCCTCTCTTCACAGAGCATAGCTCATTTGTAGTGGCTGTATTACAATGGAAAAGGATAGCTCTGTGGTGAAATATTGCCTTACATTTCATTCCATGGACTGAATAATCGTTTGCTTCCAAATTTGATATTTTCGGCGAAGCAAGGAATGAAAATACTATATTTTGATGTTCACAAGCGAAATATTATCTCTATCTTTTATAAAAACATAAACGATCTGACATAAGATGGCCTCTGAGATAAAAAAAAATATTAAACGAGTCTAGAAAAATTATTTTAAGCGAGCCTATGTCGAGATTAATAACATCTTTACAGAAGAGTTTAGTAAATAATTATAGGATCTGGCATGAGTTGGTGCTTGAGATAAAATTGTATCATACGAGTCTACGAGATATTGGGCTAGCCTTTTGCGAGTTTGATAATATTTTTTGTGGACGAGTTTTATAAAGTTTTACCTCAAAGGCCAACGAATGTCAGATTCTTTTCGTGACTTAACTGTATAACAAGAATTACCGTCCATGATGTGTTAAAACATAGGCACAATGTGTAATGAAATTTACATGAAGCCCATTCGCTTCTTTGGCAGGTACATTACAAACGAAAAATAGTTCCGAAGAAACTTGCATATATTGATTTTGTTTTGAACCTAAAAGTGATTTAATTCGCAAGTTTATCAGGATTAGCGTGAGCGTTGGTCAAATATGGCACTACTTTCTTATCTCAAACGTGTGTGAGACAAGAAAATTTGTAATGGCTGTATTAAATTGAAAACAAGGGGAGGTATGTGATAAATGTTTATCTCAAAAACCAGTGTACGCCAGATTCTTTTTAACACATGACCAATATTGCACGAATTATGTCAGAATGTGCAAAACCGTACCCGCATACGTTTGCATTTCCGTGAGTAAAACCCGACCTACTTCTCTTAAAGCAGTTTAAAATGATGTCACGTTACGTAATATGTACTTACACGTATAAACAGGGTATGGGATAAGATCATTCGAAATGGTTATATTGCAATGAAAAAAGGGTTAGTTGTGTGCTACAAGAACTTAGAGTTCTTGGTTTTTTTCCCCACGCTATTGAGTATAAAACGAGGTCTTCTTCTTTCAACTAAACAATTTTTCCATGTCATTTTCGTACATGTAACATGGCGTCACACTACAATAGTGTGAAGTCATCGATATTCAGATCTAAGCGTAAAAAAGTTTTTTTTTTTCTTTTAAATTGGGAACGGATAAGCGATAACCGCACAAGTAGTGAACCGTATAACCATTTAGTTCCACTGTTATTTTTTTGCAGTGAAATAAATGAAATTAAGTGGCTTTAAAAACACAAATTTCTATAATTTGACGAGAAACAACAGATCTATGGAGTCGGCAAACGCACGTTAATCGTATGTTGAATTCTGTTGATGAAAGATATATTAACCATGCTCTGTTAAAAGGGGGCCTAATGCATCTGCGAAAAGTATCAACCCAAGTCAGCCTGCGCAGACTGCGCCGAAACTTTTCGCTATTAGTCAATTTTTGGTGTGTACAAGGACCAGTCTACCTCAGTATTCGACCGGGTGTACTATTAATCCATATCTATGTACTGGCTTGCTTGGTATAATGCATCACGGAGATGCATTAAGCCACCTTTTGCCAGAGCATAGCTCATATCTCTCTCAAATGACTACGTTGCTGTATTCCAGAGACGACTGGGCTTGGGACAAAAGAGAAGTGTATCTTTAAGGTACGAACCAGGTAGGTGTCGCTATCTAAGTCCTCTGTCACAGCTGTTGAATGTAACCTTGACCGACTGCACGTGCTACGATAAGAGCTAGCAACGGAGAAATCAAAGTGGATGTCTGAAAATAAAGTAATAAATAAAGTATTTTCATATTTCCGCTAGACCATTTCCAGTCATACTAAAAGATGTTTTTTCCTTAATATGTTTCATCATGAGTAAAAGAAAATTCTAATATGACACGTGAATTCTATAAACACAGTGCACCGGAAGCGTGGTAGAATCGACGTCATTCTATATTCTATTCAAAGTAAGAATTAATCCGCATCCGCTTTTGTATAAGTATGAACTTGTTTTCCTTTTTTTTCTTTATCAAGAGTTGGTCATGTTAGAAACGAGATAATCTTCTTTCTATCATGGTTTATCGTTCAATAAACCACGGTTGTGAGTTATGAGGCGCAATGAATAAACCACTCGGGCGGTCGCCCTCGTGGATCATTTACTATGCCCCATAACTCACAACCGTGGTTTATTGAACGATATACCACGATAGCCGCTCAAGTGGTTTATCTACCCTCGTGGATTATTTATTGTGCCCATAATTCACAACCGTGGTTTACTGAACGATAAACCACGATAGAAAGAAGATTATTTCTTAAATATAATATTATAAGCTTTCTTTTTTATAAACAAGGAATCTATCTCTATTTTACTTATTTCTCTTCTAAATTTATTCGTGAATAATGAACGAATTTCATTATGTATCGTAACGTTTAAGAGATTTAACATTTAATTTCTGACTGAAGTCCTAACCATGGCTGAAAAATATGACTACTGGTTTGCAATTCTGTGCTATTCTTTCCTATTTTAAGTGTAGACTAGACGGCTGCTAAAATATTTACGAAAGAAACAAACTATCGACAGAGCAGATCGTCAAAGAAGGAATATTTACTCTTAGACACTGCAAAACTGTATAATTCAGAAGCTGCACAGACGTCTGTCTAAATGAAATACAAACTACCGAGTTCCGTGTATTTTTGTGTTTTGGATTTTTTTAATTCTGAAGCGCCTAACATTTTGGACAAACGGAAACGTTAATCTGGTCTTGCCTATATCAATACGATCTGTGCTCCGTGCAAAAGTCTATCACAAAACATAATGTAAACGATTAGCTTATCTAAAATGGACATAGTTTCAGATTATAAATTATGAACATTAAACATAACGCCCATTTTTTTGTGTTTTGTTCAATATGTCTTTCATAGTGTTACAAACATGAAAGTTCGCAACAAATGCATGGCTCAAATATAAACCGCTCCGACTGGGATTCGAACCCGTGAGGCAAATATCCTCGTTTATTGAGGTTTAAAGAACCAATACATTAACCACTGAGCTAAAGAGAATTCTCCCTACCGCAGTTCACTGTGTATCAACGTACACCGGATATAGCGATTGTCCAATCGAGGGAAATGTTTACGGAGTGAGATACACGGTCAGTATTTCTTTTATTATTTTTGTGTTTTATAGTATTTTGCCTGGAAAATATAGAACTTACATCAATGATATATTCGGGTATATGTATGAATATGTGAAACACTTAGGAAAAGTATTTCTGCACTAGAATTTAGCAGAATGACCTGCCCAATCACTGATGTTTTTCTTGACATTTAACAGGCCGACTAAAAATTTTCATATTTCTCAATTTTATTGTTATTCAGGCCCGCAATTCGCTTTGTTATAACTTCTTGGAGGTCTTAAGTACTTACAAACGAAGTTTTACTTCCAATTTGTTCTTAGTTTTCCGAATATTTAGATTTAAAAAAAATAGCCAGTGTACGGTCTATAGCAGGCAGTTGTCAAATTGGTGTACGACTTATAGCAAAAGCAGTGTACGGACTATAGATGAGAAGAAAAGTTTATATTCTGACGTAAACGGGAGTTATATGTAAATCTAGAAATGAATACCTGTGCATGACTTTTTAGAGACATTGGCAAGTATCAAATAATTATTGATTTCTTGGTTGTGTGCCGAAAACAGAGAAAATTGGAAATGCAAGTGATTAAAGCATGATTGCATTGAGGTTACAAATCATTGACAGAACTCGAGCGAATCATTACACAATATTGTTTCATTGCATTAATGCTTAACCTTGTTTGAGCTTATCATACGGTTCTTAACTTAAAACAAGTTTAGGCTTTCTTAGAATGCAGCTAGTCTTCTGTCTTCTGTCGGAAGGACACTTTATGTGACAACAAAGTGGTTCTTTGCATGAAATTCACGAGCTGCAATTTGTTTCTTTTGCAGTTTAAAGACTTGATTTTGCCAGGACATCCTGGTGATGTAACAACCAAACTTTGTTATAGATATGTAGCAGAACTATCTCCGTAAAAACTTGCTACCTTTTGTAAGAATTTTCTTTAGTTTCAGACTCACCGTGTTTCAAATTTAAAAAATGGGTAAAAATCATGTTTTTTTTTTTTAACAAAAATCAAAATTTTCTGGAATTTTCAAAACTCTATATATCAGACTTCAAAGAATCATTATTTCGATAATCAAAACACTTTTGGAATAACCATGCAACAGGTAGTGGGTTGATTGAAAAAAAAAAAAAAAATAGACCTAATAGCTACAAGTCACAATCATTTTTGACAATTTCGGGTTTTTTTTTAGTGCGACGGTTGCATTACAGATTCTTAACACATTAGAGCATTCAGCTACCAAGAGCTTTTGGAAACGAAAATCACGTTTTGATGTTAATCTAAGTTTGAGGAGTATATTTAACAAACATTATATTCAAAGACAGAAAGAGAAGCCTAGAGGTCACATATGGGACAAGCCAAGTTGTGCTTGCGGGTGTGTCAGGTGGTTTCTCCCGGGGTACTCCCGTTTTCGACCTACCTACCGATTAGCTTGTCTCGACTTGTGTGAAATAATCTTGAAAGGGACGGAAAAACTGAGTAATAAAAAATAATAATAGTTATTGCAGGATTTCTCTTTTCATCATAGGGCTAGGTAGTGATTGTCCATCTATGGTCGGTGTACACATGTACCTCGGGTGTCATTTTTCAAGCGCGGTGTCCTAGTGTCAAAGTCGGATTTCTGAGAGAGGTCCTGGGTTCGATCCTCATCAACGGCGTAACCGTGTTGTGTCCTTGTGCAACACACATTTACTCCCCATAGTACTGGTTAAACACCCAGGAAGCGGTGGCTCCGTCCCAACATGACTAAAAAATTGTTGACTGGGACGTAAACTCAAACAAACAAACAAACAAATATTTAAGAGTTTCATAGAAAGTTTTGGTCTTCATCTATTACCACGTTTTGTCGTAGTTTGCGGCGTTACATGTATGCCCTGTATTCAGGGCTGGAAAAAAGAAATAAAAATAACGAAAATACAGTCATGATAATTCTAATAATTAAGGGACAGGATACGTTCGAATGACAAAAATCTATCCTCGAACAGCAAACTCGTCTATTTCCAGCACTAGACAATATATTTCACGAAGATTTTATCTCGCTATCGACCGTACACTCCTAACAGGAGCTTTTGCTATATAACGTACACCATCCTCCTATAGACCGTACACCGTAGAGAAAAAACAAAGATGAATATATCGAAAAATGCAGTTTTAAAAATAAGTCAGGAATTTTTCTAGCGATTCGCCATGATTAACTAGGCTATTTATCATTGATTTCAATATATGACGGATTAATATTTTATCAAAACAGTCTTTAAAAGCAGCGTTTTCGTGACAGACAAGAGGAGATTATCAGTGATTAGGGGAGTATTTTTGTTATTCGTAGCTCTTGTGGATGTTTCCCAACCATTTGCTGTGGTAAGACAGCTACATTAATGTATCAGTAACGACTGCCAAATATACTTACGGTGAATTTTTATGTATTTCAACGAAAAAATTGGAAAAGTACTGACCTTGTACTGTACTGTGTGAAATTTCCCTCGATTGGACAATCGCTATATCCGGTGTACGTTGATACACAGTGCAGTTGTCAGGTATTGATTTTATACGGGAAGAAGCTATGTTGTAAGGAAGGAGTGATCTCCCGTAACAATAGGAAAATTGTAAAATGCCTAGCATAAACACAAAAATACATGTATACACTTCAATCCAGTAAAAAATACTAGGAATTGACCGATCAATATACCAGCCTTTTTCAGTCCTACAGAAAACATGAATTATGACGGAAACGTAGAAATATTCTTTGCTGAAGAAGAAAGGTGATTTTTAACACTTAAGCTGCTGAAAAAATGAAACGCAAATTTCTACTCTATACTAAAAGTCCAAACACTGCGGTTTCGAAACTAATTTCAACGGAAAGAAAATACAGCACCGGACAGTGTAGATCAAAGATCACACTGCACGTTTATGCAGTCTGATCTTGATCTACACTGTCCGCAAAAGGTCAGTGAGTCGCGATTAGCAGCTTAAGGGTTAACCATTATGGAAACCATTCTGGGAAAAGGACCACCTGCTTAGTCAAAGTAACTGCTCCATTTTCCACATTGTTTGAAATACTGCCCATGCGTAGACAGACGTAAAAAGTCGTATGTGTATGATAACAGGTTAACGGAGCAATAAAAATGTCAATAGCAGGTTTTATCGATGCATTTATAAAACTAGGAAATATTTTCCTAGGGAGGGGCTTTAAGCCGTAATTACTACGGTTCATTAATGGTATTTGATTGTCATTTTATCATTAAAATAGATCCTTTCTGTCGATATTTATGCAGTTTTGCTTTTTTAAACATTATTTTAATGACATCAGAATATTTGAATTTCCAGGTGTTAATATCATTCATTTCAATGGAATTCCTTCAGCGATTGATAGAAATCTTTATCATACATGTATTTTCCCCCAATATAGAATTGATTGAGCCACGCTCTGGCAAAAAGGGGGCTTAATGCATTTCCGTAATGCACGATAGCAATCAAGTCATCACATAATTATGGATCCATGATACACAACTGACTGAATCATGAGGTAAACTGGTCCTTTGGCACACAGAAAATTGACCAATAGCGAAAAGTATCGACCCAGGCCAGCCTGCGCGGACTGCGCAGGCTGACCTGGGTCGATACTTTTCGCAGATGCATTAAGCCACCTTTTTACAGAGCATGGCTCAATCATTTTAATATTAATTTTCAGCAGCGATGCAATTGTACTATACTATAAATATTTTATGCCAATGACATTATTTAGATATCAATTGACGAACGCTTTCAAGCGAACTGAATAAATTCAAAGCAAGAAAAAGGTGAAAAAGAAAAGCACTGCATGCGGTAGCCAACGATCGGCTGCAGTTGCTCTTAAAAATAAGCGGCGCTCTCGCAAATGGGGGTTTAATATATCTCCTTAATGCATAACCAAGTAGGCTAAGTCACCATATAACTTAGCAATATAATTTTGCCTAAAACCCGACTGAATCATGAGGTAGACTTGTTCTTTTACATGCAGAAAATTGGCCAATGGCAGAAAGTTTCGACCCTGAGCGGACTGCGCAGGCTATAACAAATAGCCGCTTTGAAGTGAAGTCTCTAGGACATATTTACAGATTCTGCAGGGAGGTAAGCAGGGTTTCAGAATCAGTACGCATTGCAACCCAGATTGCTATCTAATAATGAGAATGACGTTAATCTCCGAGGTGACAAAAGCATCTTTCACCTTTTCCTTTATAATTGTGTATACGTTTCAAACCTTCCAATAAGAGGGAGTGATAGCATTCTAAATCCATTATTTCTCTTCCAAACCCTATGTTGTGCGTACTCATTAGAATCGTCTCGATGAGACGATTCTAATGAGTACCCATAACATAGGGTTAAGTGGAGAGTAAGTAATGTTTTTTATTTCAAAATCAAAATCACTCCCTCTATCTGTAGCTCTGGCATTTTCAGTACACTAAAAAACTTTGTGTGCGTTAGATATTCTTATGCCGTTTTCAATAAAGATTTACAATGTACATGTATATCATTAATAACACAACGACAAGCGCACCTATCCCTGTTTATGGGTAAAAATAGAACCAATGCTAATGCATTGCTAACAGCGAGTCCTTAACACTTAAGCTGCTGAATAAATGAAACGCAAATTTCTACTCAATACTAATAGCCCAAACATTGCGGTTTCAACGTTGATTTCACCGGAAAGAAAATACCGTATCGGACAGTGTAGATCAAAGATCAGACTGCACGTTCTGTGTCTACACTGTCCGCAAAAGGTCAGTGGGTCGCGATAAGCAGCTTAAGGGTTAAAACAGTTTGGCCGAGCTTGGGTATCTCAATGTTGACAAGGCTGTGCTGTACCGACTGACCTATCTTGGTTCGGCTTCGAGAAGAACAAGCAAATCTAACGATCCATCTTTTTAAGCATTTCAACAATGCTGGGATTAAATTGTACGACTAGCTGTCTTATTGGCTGTTTTAAAACCATGTAGCCAGTCATACAGATGGATTTTGAATTTCTCATTCAGCTATTACATATCAGTTTCGCCACAGAAATGATGAATTCATAGGTTGCAAATGTGTCAGTCTTATATCAGTCATAGAAACTAATCCGATCACAGTTTGTACTCCATCAGCGAACAGTGTAAGTCCAAGATTTACACACAACTCTGACTTGAATTAGAACGGTAAAGAATTTTCTAAATTTCAATGGAACGCAATTTCTGACAGGGCAAAATGGTTTGCCAGTCAGAACTGGTATTACTTTCTAAAGTTTAGAAATGCAATAAAACTTGGATGGTTGGTGGATGCGGAACCAGACTGCAGATTCTATGACACAAAACCTACGTAGATAGCTTGTGATGAAAGAGGTTGATAAGTCACAAATATGTCCCGCGCACACACAAAAAGCATATGCGTTGCCATGTAACTCTTTACCAAACGATAAAGTTTTAGTCTTTCGAAATTGAAAGGATAGGCAGACGACAAATTAAATGTAGCTTAAATGATGGTAATTGTCTATGAAAGTGTAATAAACCTTGTGGGAAAAGGAGAAAATGCTGGTTACCAGCATTTTGTCCTTCTGGTACCAGGTTTTCAAGAGGGCTTTTTCCTCAGGGTTGTTAAAACTCGGGATTGTGTAGTAAAGATTTCAATAGGACGTACTCTACTACTTAAACGTAGGTATGAATTAGTATCATTAGCAAGTGATGACGATGAAGCATTGGATTAATAGAAAGGTCAATCTGTTTTATCTTTTGCCTGCAGAGAACTATGATGCTCTTCATCTGCCCTTGCCCATCTGACATATACACAAAAGGTCTTGTATGACATCACGCGTAACTCTTTACCAGATGACAATTTTTTAGACTTGTCCAAATCGAAATCATCTGCAGGGGAGAGTGAATATCTCTGAACACCTAAAATTGGTCTTAAAAAGGGTAATCAACTTTTTTTTTTCTTTCTTTTTTCCAACTATGTTTTTAAATGCTTTCTTCCTTATGGTCGTTAAAACACAGGATTGTGCTAGAAATGGTAAACTTAGATACGCGTATGTACAAACGATGTATCCGCAAAAACATCATGCAATGTCTTGACTTTCAACATTCGAGCACCCAGGACCCATTTCACCAATCATTCTTGATAACGTTGTTGGTCTTATTCTCCAGAAATTTTCCAAATTGTTTGGCCAATCAGAGGTTTTGTTACTTTCAAATTTAGAAGAAAAAAAAACCTTGGAGAATAAGACGAAGAATGTGCTTAATGAATGTTTGGTGAATACAGACCCTGGACTCATTTCACCAACAATCCCTAATTGCAATCTCAGGTCTTATTCTAGGTCTAGAAAGTAACGCAATTTATGATTGGCTTACACATTTGCTTTGGGCAATCAGAAATTGCGACACCATGGAATTTAGAAAGTTCTCTAGAAGTGCTCCCAGAAAGCTATTAGCGGTGGTTGCTGATGTTCGTTTTACATTTGAGCCGTGCTCTGGTAAAAGGGGGCCTAATGCATCTCCGTTATGCGTGATACCAAGCAAGTCATCACATTATTATATATCCCTAAAATCCGTTTTTTTTTTTTTTATAACAACCGACTGAATTATGAGCTACACTGGTCCTTTGACATGCAGAAAATTGACCAAAAGCAAAAAGTTTCGGCACAGGTCAGCCTGCGCGACTGCGCCGGCTGACCTGGGTAGAAACTTTTTGCAAATGCATTAAGCCTCCTTTTCACAGATCAAGGTTCATTTGTATCTGGAGTCTTTAGATGTGTAAAAAATGATAAAACGATTCTTGCACACGCTTATTTGTTGTACACAACTTTCTGGCGAATGTGTAAAAACGAAAATTTTAAGACAAATCCACTACATCGAGAATCGAGAAATAAAGTTTGCCTTGTGAAGCCAATCAGCTGGCCTTGCTCGGTGTCTAAATATGAGCAAGAATTAATTATCTGGTGTGCACTATTTCGAGATTGATCTCAAAGTTACCACAAATCAATTCTATTTAGCGCCTAATTCCTTTCTTTGTAATACATAAAAGCATAAAGTGGCAGCCGACTTAAATGGTCTAGGGATAGTAATTATGTTGCTTTTGGCGAAGAAAAGCTACAATCTCAAAATTTGTTCTCATTCAGGAAGACTTTGTCTAAAAAAAGTTGAGCGAAAGACGGTACGGATTTGTACTTCAGAGAGTCGGATGCGATACCTCGATATACTATTGAGAGCTGAAGACATTAAGTCGTTATTTTCTAAACATCAATATTCCTCAGTGGGCCTCCTAATCCCCCTCCCAGATAGGGTTGAATTTAATATAGAAGGCGTTCAGAGAACACAACGTACGACCAAGCGCAAGACGCTTTACCTGAATGTATGATTAGGCGCTAGATGTTGTGCCTAAATTGACGACTGAGTTCCAGATGGTACTATATCTGGATATATACTACTGAGCATCATATTGCATACTTTGATATACTATTAACTCTCGTTGTTCGCTGAGTGACCTTTTATACACTTCCAATCCCTGCTGATATGTCCAAGAAACAATTAAGTTTACGTCATTTAACTCTTTACCATGCGAACATGTTTATTTACAATACTAAGGAAGGTTTTTTTTTGGAAATATTGTGAGAAAATGATAAATAAAAGGCAGTTTTGCCTTTTATTACAATATGTCCCAACCTTATGAAGATAAATCCCATTATTTGAGTCACATTTTAATTTTGTTGTCTACAAATGCTTTCAATATAAAGAGTCTAGTATTGCAATGTTTAGTAAAGAGTTAATATTGCACCTGTTCTTTCCATTTTCCTGCCTTAACCCTTTCCCAAACGACAAATTTTGGACTGGTCCAAATTGAAAGAGTTTGCAGACGATAATTTTAAATTTGATGAAAATGGCAGAAAGTTATCAAAAAGGGTAGAAAACACTGTGGGAAAAGGAGAAATTGCTCGTTACGAGCAATTTCTCCTTTTCCCACAGTGTTTTCAAAAGACTTGTACTGCAGACACGGGAAAACCAGGGCTTGTTTGGGAAAGGGTTAAACAGTTTTTTTTTTTATCTTAGTGTCAGATACATGCTGTAAAAACTTGCACAATCTGGGTCCGTATTCACTAACCATTTTTAAGAACATTCTTAGTCTTATTCTGCAAGACTTTCTAAGTTTGGAAGTAACACAACCCAATGGTTTCGCCAATCAGAAGTTGTGTTCAAATTTAGAAAATCTTATATATAAAGACTAAGAACGATCTTAAGAGTGGTTGGTGAATACGGACCCTGATCTTGATCTTTCTTCATTTTATTCTAGTGGTAAATTCAGACGGAATTTGAAAAAAGAAAATTATCATCGAATTAAGCCTACCTGTATTGCCTGTTGATGTACTCTCCAAACGCTCATTACGTCGCCTTTCCCTGGCCGCTTTCTCTTTTTCTTTACTTTCACTCCGCCTGAATAATTTCTTTTTGATGCTTCCAGAACGACCAAAACTGCGAGAGTTTGAGTCCGAATTACTGGACCAGGACACCCTCTTTCCTCCTACCTTTAGGGTATCACCTTTGTCCAAACTGAACTGGCTTCCTGACTTACCGGCCAGCATTTCTTTAATCACTGTTTGCTGAAGGTCGGCCAAGTTTGGGCGAATGTCCAGGGGACATGTACCTTGTTTGTTGGTCATTTTAACCTGGGCACCTTTCCGTAAAAGTTGGGAGCACATCTCTTGGGAATAGTACTGTTCCGATGCAGCAAGGTGTAAAGGAGAGTTACCTAACTTGTCCTGTACGTTTGGATTGGCTCCGAATTCAAGTATCAAAAATACTGCGAGCTCCTTTTTATACTGTATTGCTATAAATAATGGCGGAAGCTTATAGAGTTCTTCGTCCGTATAATTGAGATCAAATTCCGGGCTAAGTAAAAATGTCGCCCGAGGTTTTTCCGGCGGAAGTTGCAGCGACACCTCGCTGGCTTTCCTCGAGTCATTGGTTTTAAGTGCAAGGGTGTCTTTACCATTGTTCGCCAGACTTGAGGCGTCATCTTGAGTGTCGAAACTTTCCTCAATTACACAATCAGGGATCAGTTTATTAGCGTCCAGGAAAAACGCTGAGAACGCGCGTTTCTCGGCACTGATTAAATTTGCGCTGGGTTCATTAGGATCTATGCCATACTTTAACAATACCCTTAGCACATCGAAGGAATTGTTTGTCACTGCCACGTGGATAGACGTCCGGAATATGTCGGGGATATCGCACTCCGGTGTCACACTTTCACGTCTGTCGAAGTCGACAGAGAACGCTGCAGATGGCTTCCGGAAGAAAAGGTCGCCATCCTGCCCACTTGCACGTGAACTCGGCCGTCTGCTCCTGGATTCGTTACTAAAACGATCGACCCCGGTGCCTGCAGTAAATCAATGTTCAAAATCAGGATAACATTTCTCCTGACCTGTTTACCAGACGACAAAATTTCAAGCTCTTATAAGCATTGCTCTGGCAAAGGGGGGTTTCATGCATCTCCGTGATTCATCCTACCAAGAAAGTCATCATATAATTATTGATTCATAAATCCACTTTGTCTAACGACCGACCACATCATGAGGTAGACTGGTCCTTTGACATGAAGACATGTGACCCACAACAAAAGGTTTCGAGCGAGGTCAGGCGGACCTGGGTCAAGACTTTTTGCAGATGCATTAAACCCCCTTTTAACAGACACTCAATTAAAAACACTTGCAGACGACAAATTGAATTTGGCCAAAAGATGGAACGTTTCTCTGATAGAACAAAATATATATTGTGAGAAAATAGCCATGCTGGCATTTTCTCTTTTCCCCACAATGTTTTCAAAAGCATTCTTTGTCAGGGTCATTAAATACCGCGGTTGCTTTGTAAAGGGTTAAGCCCCGTAGAGTGCGAAAATGGAAAGATAAACGTATTTTCAGTCAATCATGAATAATGATATAGCAATGTCTACTCTACTTCTGTCAAAAAACTCCTCAAAATAGTCATATGACCAACAGCATAGATCCAAGATCAGACAATACATTCTCTGTAGTCTAATCTTGACATACACTTTCTGCAAAGGCAATGTGACTGGAATGTAAAGATTTTTATCTACTTTGGAGACAAGTAACGAACGATATAGATAAAAGATCAACCAACTTTGAATAATAATAATAATATAGTTTGCTCAATTATTTATCCATCTTCTATTATCATTATTATTACATGGTACATGCATGGCTTTAACATATGTCCTAAATGCTATTGCATCAATGTCCATTTCAAGAAAAGTTGACGACAATAAGACTTTGCACGAATGAGAAACAAAAGATGGAACTTAGGGGAAAGGATTTAAAACACGCAAATCCATCCAAGTTTGACGTTACAACTAAACCTTAACTTGCTAACTACAATGTAAGTTATATGAAACTTTCCAGTCGATAGTGAAACCCTAAATATTGCTAATTGAAAGTAATCTGTCTGACATTCAGTGGGTTAATTTTTTTCAGCCTTCGACAGAGTTTTAGTTCGAATATACAGTGACAGAAAGGGTTAATTTTCGGCGCAGTCTTGTAGTTTTTAATCCTCAACCTGCTAAATTTGTTAAGTGAAACTTTCAAGCCGATAGTGTAAACGTAAATGTTTCTGTTTGAGAGTTAGCTTTTTTTTAATTATCTCCTTATCGGGCAGTGTAGATCCAAGATCAGACTGCACGTTCTGTGCAGTCTGATCTTGATCTACACTGTCCGCAAAAGGTCCTTGAGTCGCGCTTAGCACCCTCAGGATTAACCCTTAAGCTGCTTATCGCGACCCACTGACCTTTTGCGGACAGTGTAGATCAAGATCAGACTGCACAGAACGTGCAGTCTGATAATTGATCTACACTGTCCGATGCGATATTTTCTTTCCGGTGAAATCAACTTTGAAACCGCAATGTTTAGGTGTTTAGTATTGAGTAGAAATTTGATTTCATTTATTCAGCAGCTTAAGTGTTAATACAGCACAGCGCACTTCTTTAAAATGTACAAAACGGGACGTTTTCTCCTAAACGGGACGTTTTCTCCTTAAATTTAGACTTCATCGTTTTTTTTTTTTTTTTCATGTTTTCAAGAACCTTTCAGCGCCAAAGACAAATACACAGGCTTTCGCTGACGGCATAGATCAGACTGCACAGAATTTGCACTTTAATTTTGGATCAATGCCGTCCACTTGTTTCGCCAAGCCTGTCAGATGACAAGAGCACCATATCCGGTTGCCAACGCGCGGCTGCAGGTTGCTTGTCGTAAAAATTCTAAGTCGAAAAAGGGGCATAACGGTGTCAAAAAATATTTTGGTAGTTACCTGCCCCATTGTATGGGTTCCTCCTTTAATAGTTAGCAAGCAGTCAAAGTTTAAAGTAAATATCTTCGGTAATAACACAGATGCTATAAAATGTCAAAGTTTTTGAAAGCGTCAAAGCTTTTGCACGACGCAGACGATGCTCGACTGCGGTTGTTTTTCGTGAAAAGTCTAAGTAAAAAAAGGGACATAACTGTGTAAAAATATATTTTGATGGTTATCTGCCCCTGTTGTATGGGTTCCCCCTTTAATACTTAGCAACAAGTCAAAGTTTAAAGTAAATATCTTCGGTACTAACAGAGATATCATAAAATATCAGTTTTTGAAAACGCCAAAGCTTTTGCACGACGCAGACGACAATGATGACGCCAGGGTTATGACAATACTTCGACGTTTTCTCCGAAAACAGTCGAGCTAAAATCTTTCTGGGTTTCAGTGGACTGTATTTAAAACCGTCAAAATAGGTCGAGGTTATATTTTTTTATTACTTAAAGAGTTGAGTACAGAAATACAACGGAAATTGATGAGAAACATTTAAGAAAATTACGACGATAGAAGCCTTGATCTTGACCAATATCGGTTGTTAATGAAGCAAAAAGCTTTGGAAACAGACTTACGGGCAACTTCATTCCTTTAGCTAACAATACCATGCTTTAACGACCCTGATAAACCGAGCTTTTTTAAAAAGCATTTGGTAAAGAAGAAAAAAAGGACTTTATCCAGCATTCTTAGCGTTGTACGTGAAATGAATTCTCTCAATGAGGCCAAAAAATTGACCTCTGCTCTGGCAAAAGGGGGCTTAATGTATTTGCGAAATGTATCGACTCAGGTCAGCCTGCGCAGTCCGCGCAGGCTGACCTGGGTCGAAACTTTTCGCTATTGGTCCTTTTTTTGCATGTCGAAGGACCATTCTACCACAGGATTCAGTCGTTTGTTAGACAAAATGGATTTTATGGATCGATAATTATGTGATGTCTTGCTTGGGAGACTGTATAACGAAGATTCATTAAGCCACTTATGCCACAGCATGGCTCAATTGTGATTTGTAGAGAGCCGAACCCAGCAGCGCAGGTTGGTAACGTATAAGACTTAAAACCAGGGCTTGCTTGTTCGAGCCCCCAGCTCGGCGAACTTCTTTCCAGGGACTGTTTACCCTTAACTTGCTTAAAAATGAAACAGTAAAAACCAAAATTTTTGTTTCTTGTAGGCATTTTGAGGGGGGGAATATATTACCTTGTCGGACAGTGAAGGTCTAAGATCAGACTGCACGTTCTGTGCAGTCTGATCTTGATCTACACTGTCCGCACAATGTCTTTGAGTCACGCTTTGCAGCCTGAGGGTTCAGATACAGTGCGCCAGGATTTATTCATCTGTTATCGCTGATCATTCTTTCGACGATTGTCATGTGGAAAAGCAGCCCGTGGCTCGGAAAGAATACAGTGAGGAGTACTGGTAAAGGGAACTCAAGGAAAGCATGGTTAGGCGCACTGGCTGCCACATTATAACTGGGATTATGCTGAAGACATTGTCAAACACCATAAAGTCAAGCATACAAAAAGAGAATTTGTAAAAAGTTTTTTTGCTAGAATACTAAAAATGAAAGCGGACGACGCGGCAGAGCAATAAAAGATTAGATCTATACGGTATGATCTTGATCAACACCTGCAGAAAACAATAGCCTGTCTCTGATCTTGACCTTTAACCTTGACCTTTAACAAAAATAAATTTACTGTCTAAGAGCACTAAAGGCAGTTCAGCTCATAAACTACTAGGACAAATTTTAAGCATGCGACGTACAAAACATCGTTGTAAAATAAGAATTACCGACACGCCTTTAGGTTTAAATACAAGTACACTAATGACAACATTGTGGCAAAAGCATAACGTTCTCATAAGGTGCATTGTTTTTTCCTTTTCGCCAAAATGTCTTAATCCCTAGGCTGCTCAGCGCGACTCACTAACCTTCTGCGGACAGCGTAGATCAAGATCAGACTGTGCAGAACGTGGAGTCTGATCTTGGATCTACACTGTCCGATAAGGAGATATCTTTCCTCCAAAAATACCTTCGAAATAGGAAATTTGAGTTTTTACTACGGCTTGAAAGTTTCATTTCTTTTATTTAGCAGGATAAGGTTTAAAGGTGGTCTATTTGTTAGACACACATGGTCGGCTGCTGAAATAAAATAAACACAAGGGAAATAACCAATACTTACCGGTTGAACCATGGGCGCTAAGCGGAAATTTTCCAGAATGCACCTGTAGAAATTTAGCCACTGCGTTTGAATCATTTTCTTTGAGTGCTCTTTCTAGTAGATCACTTTCTAGAGACAGATCAAATATGGAGGATACTGTGCTGTTGGAACGCTTGTTTAGGGAGTCGACACTTCCGGGGGACAAGAAACCCCCGAACGAAGGGCTGATGCAAGGAGGGGACGAGATGCTCGCTTGCTGGGCTGACACCGAGTTGTCCTGGATAACGAAAACTTCCGGCATTCTCGCTCGATTCGGGGACAGAAACTGTTCACGTGAGTGCTTCCGGGTTGCCATGCCATAATCATTTAAACCTTGGAGGAAGTGACGTCATTAGAGAATTGTACAGCTTACAGCTCGCTAACGTTGAGATTTCTTCGGAAGTAAATATGCACACGTGATCCATTGGTACTTTCTTCAGCTTTCACACACAAAATCTGGTTCTTTTAACTTTCTTCCAAGTCATAAAGACAATGGAATTATGACAATAAAAGAAAAATCCTCCCAGGCACTTAGAAGTTCTTTATCTGCACATTCTACTGTTTCAGACTTTAATGCTCTATTGTAGTCAGATCTCACATGTTTATATGGGTCATTTTTAACTCTGCTGGCAAAATCATCATGTATTTTTCTCCTCTGTCCATCCTAGGACAGGCATCGTCCCTGAAAAGAAAAATAAGAAATATCTATTAAAAAAAAAGATAGACGGCGTAAATTTGCCAGCACATAGGTAGGGGCCCTTGAGATAAACATGTCTACATTTTTGACCAATCACAAATTTCTATTCATTCATTTGTTATCAGTACCAAAAAAAAAAAAGGTCAAAAACAAGTACATTCAGCTTCACCGAAAAGGTGTCATTACATTACTGCGAGGGGCATATACAAGACATGCCAAAATAACAAGAAGATAGAATAATTTACTCCATAAAAAAAATGAAATGGCAACGCTTATTTTGCATTGTTAAACTCTTTAATAAACGACAAGATGTTAGACTGGTCCAAATTCAAAGAATTTCAGTTATTTGCAGACGACAAATTACATGTAATTGTTGTTCAAATTATGTACTTCGAGTCTGAACGAGTAGAAAACATCGTGGGAAAAGGAGAAAATGCTGGTTACCTGCATTTTCTCCTTTTCCCATGATGTTTTCAAAATTTTATCCTTCAGGGTCGTTAATACTCGAGATTGTGTGGTAAAGGTAAGAAAAACATTGCTGATTACAAGCTATCGCGCAACAAAGCGCGACTCGCCGACCTTTTGCGGACAGTGTAGATCAAGATAACACACAAACCGCCCAGTCTGATCTTTGATCTATACTGTCCGATACGGTTTTTTCTTTCCGGTGAAATCAAATATGAAATCGTAATACATGTATTTGGTGTTTTTACTATTGCGTGGAGAATTTCGTTTCATTTATTTAGCAGTTTTAGGGTCGAGACTCATTTATGCAACAAACCGTGTATTACACTGATCTAAGGGAAGTAATTTTGTTTCACTTTGTTCTATTATTCCAAAAGTTGTTTCCCTTGCAAAGTAAAACACCCCCAACCCCCCTTCCAGGAAGTAAAAAAAGCCAAAAACTTTACTTGAGAAATCTTTGAAAAACAAGTTTTTGTGGCATTTGTCGAAGACAATGCCACTATGAGTTTAATACGGTATTTTGAAAATCATGTATCGTAGTTTGTGCAAAACCGAAGGAAGTAAACCCAATTAAACTTAATTTTTCTAAGACAAATAAGTGTTTCGATAGCACTCAGATATATAACTAACAACGACGTATTAAAATAAACTGGATAGGGCCATCGATTATGGGAATACTTCGTTTTTTATTGAAACTATCTATACCCGCTATGGCCTTCTATTGGCGCAATGATACACACAGCCTTTGTCTCCTGACCATGTTCGTCCCAAAACTAGTGCATCCCTGGGCTTGTTCGTCCCTTGTCTTGTTGGTCCGGGTTTGGTCGTCCCACATTATTGTTTGTTTATTTTACAAGTTATTAATTCCACACAATGGCTCCTATGACAAATGCCACATCAGTGCTTTTAACGCTTTGATTACTATACGGATGTCATCATAAAATAAATTCAGCCCGTATAGTAAATACATGTGAAATCCTTGTAACATACGACACGAATTCTTCTAAACTAGTCTACTCCTACCCGTAGGCTGCTAAGCGCGACTCAAGGACCTGTTTCGGACAGTGTAGATCAAGATCAGTCTGCACGGAACGTGCGATCTAATCTTGCAATTGCACCGTCCTATAATGAGATATTTTTCCCCCTCCCCCCCAAAAAAAAACAATTTTTTTTGGTTTTTACTATCAGCTCGTAAGTTTCATTTCACTTACCATTGACCAAACAATCCGGAGTTTTAAACAACTTGTCAAATAAGAATTTCAAAGCATTACGAGAGAAAAAAATGCTAGTCACCAGTATTTTCTCCTTTTCCCACGTTCATTCTTAAACTTTTACATGCAAACACCATGGTTTAACCCTTTCCCAAACGACAAATTTTGGACTGGTCCAAATTGAAAGAGTTTGCAGACAACAATTTTAAATTTGATGAAAATGGTAGAAAGGTCTCAAAAAGGGTAGAAAACGCTGTGGGAAAAGGAGAAATTGCTCGGTACGAGCAATTTCTCCTTCTCCCACAGTGTTTTCAAAAGACTTATACTGCAGACACGTGAAAGCCAGGGCTTGTTTGGGAAAGAGTTAAGCAATGGTGTCGTCTGCAAACGCTCTGGATTTTGACAAGTCCATAATTTTGGTCGTTCTGTATAGACATTAAACAAATAAAAGATATATTTGAGACACCTTCCGTGAAAAGGGGACATAATGCACCTGCGAAAAGTATCAATCCAGGTCAGCCTGCGCAGCCCGTGCAGGCTGACCTGTGTCGAAATTTTTCGCTGATGGTCAATTTTCTGTATGTCCAAAGGCCAGTCCTCCTCATAATTAAGATGCTAATTAAAAAGAGTGGCTATAATGGGATGGCTTGATCGGTATTATGCACCACGGAGATGCATTAAGCCCCCTTTTGCCAGAGCGTGGCTCATATGAAGCCATCTATATCAGGTAATGTGCTAGATATGTAATACAACATCACTGGGTTGTAAGGGTCGATAGGAATCAAATCTCTGCTCGAATTCAACAGTCTAAATATATCATACAATCCGATTGGCTGAGACAGAAAGTCTCAACCAATCAGACAGCTTGTATTTGAATAAAGAAGTAGTAGTAGGATTTCAAAGTTCATTTCAGAGGGGAAAGATACCGTACCGGACAGTGTACAATCAAGATCAGACAGCACGATCCGTTCAGTCTGATCTTGATCTATACCTCCCGCAAAAGGTGCTTGAGTCGCGCTTAGCAGCTTCCGGGTTAATAATAGGGGCGCAGCTTTCGCATTGTATCTCACTAGTCCAGTGAATGAAGGGAAGTAACACTGTTTGACACTTTTGGTAACTTCCTCAATAGTTTTCTCCTTTGTGCAGTATCTTGGAGAAGAAATCATGCTCCAAAGTAGATAACTAAAGGTGAAGGAAAGTAACTGACTTTTTTTTTGTGTGTAGTGATAATGATTTAAAAAGGTATTATTTCTAACTGCTAAAACCTTAACGAAGCGATCCCCGAAGAAAATGGCTTTTGCAAATATTGTGAGAAAAGGAGGAAATACTGTAACCAGCATTTTCTCCTTTGACAGCAATGATTTCTCCTACGTCTTATTATAGGTTTGTTTGTCTCATTTGTTCGTCATATCTATTCTACATATAAACCATGCTCTGTAAAAAGGAGGCTTAATGCACCTGTATATCCAAGCACCATTCTACCTCATGACTATGAGACAAATAGACCTCCAGATACATGTAAGAGGGAGTGATAGTATTCTAAATCCATTATTTCTCTTCCAAACCCTATGTTGTGGGTACTCATTAGAATCGTCTCGATGCGGCAAATAGACCTCCAGATAAGAGGGAGTGATAGTATTCTAAATCCATTATTTCTCTTCCAAACCCTATGTTGTGGGTACTCATTAGAATCGTCTCGATGCAACGATTCTAATGAGTACCCATAACATAGGGTTTAATGGAGAGTGATTAATATTTTCAATTTTATCTGTCTGGAGCTCTGGGTGAAACGGTCCGCTACGAGTTTAGTTTCCTCTTGCTACAATGATTTGAAAGGGAGACAGTAACTACAGTGACTGCAGCCAGACATATCTAGTCACCTGGAAGGAATACATGTATCTAATACCACAAAATACCTCTTAAAAGCTTTTGGTCTAAGAAAAAGAAATCTTACAGGAATTAAGTAATCCCCACATTAAAGGCACAATAGCGGCCAAAAAAACAATGCTGGTGTTAAAAAGCGTTTAAATCTAAATCATGCCATTTAGTAGTATGGAAAATATTGTGAAGATGACAATCTGTTATTGTGTGGTCAGTCCAAATGTTAGTCGCTGAGAAAAAAAAAATGAATTTCAAAATCAGGCAAAGAGTAAAATAAAAAGATAGACTGACCTGGCAACTAAGTTTCGAAATTAATTTTTCTGCCAGCCACAAACACTTTGACAACCGTACAATAACACATTTTTATCCTCATTAATAACTTCCATCCTTTTAAATGGTGTGATTTAAATTGGAATGCATTTTAATCGTGACCCGCTTTGTTCACTTTTGGCAGCTATTGTAACTTTAAGTAGTAGTTCAACTTCCAAGTACTTATACTAAGCTGACCGAGGAAAAAAAATCCAATTTACTATTCCGGGTCCGTATTCACCAACCATTCTTAAGAACGTTCTTAGGCTAATTCTTCAAGATTTTACCAAGTTTGAAAGTAACACCACTTCAGATTGGCTAAACCAAATGGTTTAGCCAATCAGAAGGTGTGTTACTTTCAAATTTGGAAAATTTTGGAGGACAATACCAAGAATGTTCTTAAGAATGATTGATGAATACGGACCTGGTCTTGCTTTCCTTAGCTTATTTTTGTCTGTTATTCATGTTAGAATCTCATTTAACATTTGTGTGTTGTACTGCTGGTTAAGAAAAAAATATTAATAATTTGAGACATGCTCTGGTAAAATGTATCTCGTTGATGCATGATACCAATCAAGCCAACACATTAATTATGAATTCATAATAACCACTTTTTTTTTTTGAATTACCAACTGAATCCTGAGGTAGACTGGTCCTTTGACACGTGGAAAATTGACCAATAGCAATAAGTTTAGGCACAGGTCAGCCCGCGCGGTGTGCGCAGACTGACCTGAGTCGATACTTATCGCAATTGCATTAAGCCCCTTTTTCACAGAGTATGGCTCATTTGTAATCTACTTCGTTTTGAACGTTACTTTTTCCAATGCACAATTTGATCGGCCCTCTTAAGGTCTTCAAAGGTCAAGGGCCCACCTCAGACAAAACTAATAACAATCCTGGATACTTATATCCTATTTCTAGACGGCAATTCTGAAAGCATCGTTTTTATCTGGAGACCCTTTTACTTCGATATTATTTTCATAAATGTCGTACGGACTTCGAAATAAAGTCGGCAGAATAACTCATAATTATTTTATGCTTTTCGGTAGTTTATCGAGAAATAATGGTGGATTGTGGTTTGATATTTCACGGTTACGACCAGTGAAAAATACCGATTTCGTATTTTCTAACTCTTCATTTGAAGGCGGAAAGAGTAGTTCCCATGCACTAGTTACCTAGGTAACCAGCGCTTGCCATTCAACCAGAGGGAAATATGACGTAATTTACGCGCATTTACCCTATATTTCTAGTGCTTTACGTAACATTGTAATGCGTTATGTGAGGGGGGTACACCATGGGGAATTACCGAAAACAACTGTACTGGATTTTGATGAAATTCCCAACAAAAATTGGGTTAGAAGCATGAAACAAATAGAATGTTTCTTTTTAATCTTTTTTTTACATTGAAAGCTCGAAATTTATTTCATCTCGTGAACATCATCGGTTATATTTTTACCCGTGGCTTCGCCTCTGATGAAAGATTGAAATTTATTTAATCTCGTGAACATCATCGGTGATATTTTTACTCGTGGCTTCGCCTCTCGTGAAAAGATTACCAATGATGTTCACACCAAAAAGAAAATCCGCTATTTATTATAAAACACTTAATGGAAATCCTCATTTTTTGTCAAAATGATGATTTTGCACATTTTTACCTATATCCATTTAAAACTTCAACTTGACCGATGTATCCTATGTACCAACTATTGGAATAATTGACGTTTAACTATCTAGAAATGGTGGAATAACTTACGCAATAACTGGACGCTTAAATCTCTACCATATGACCAGATTCTACAATAGTCCGTTCTAAAAGCATCTAAGGATGATAGATAAAACTCAGAGTTGCTCTAAGAATAGGATTGGTCTTTGAAACGTTAGAAAATCTTGTGAGGAAAGGAGAAAATGCTGGTTACCAGCATTTTCTTCTTTTCTCACGAGGTTTTCAAAATCCTTATTCGTCAGAGTCGTAAAAAAACGGAATCGCTTGGTAAAGGGTGAAACAGAAAATTACAGTATAATTAGCCTGGAAGGATGACACTCGGCGCCTGCCAAGGGCTTAATCGTTCTTGTAAAGTTTTCTATTTAGCATCCAACCCTTTCTCCTCCATAGGCGACAATGGTTACTTTTAGTGGACGGTAAAGATCAATATTAGACTGCATAGAACATGCAGACTGATCTTAGAGCTATGCTGTCCGCTACCACATTCTAAAGTGTGACGGAATAGTATCCTGAATTGTATTGGAATGCTGTTGTTGTTGTTGTTTCAATCGCCCGCAAACAACAGAATATATATATTTGCCAGCGGAAGAGCCGTAAGGTATGTAGTTTGACGTTTGAAAAATAAGTGGGCGAGGTCGTAACCTAATTTGTTAAAAGCAGACAGACCTTTTGAGAATACATGTCCGTGAGAAAAAAAAAACGAAAAAAAAAAAAAAAAAAATCACTAACACTGGTGGAAAATACATGAGCCATGCTCCGGCAATAGGGAGCTCATTGCATCTCCGGGTTGCATGATACCAAGCAAGTTGATATTACATAATTATGGATCCATAAAAACCATTTTGTATAACAACCAACTGAATCATGAGGTACACTGCTCCTTTCAAATGCAGAAAATTGACAACAATGGTAAAAAGTTTCGATCCATGGCAGCCTGCGCGGACTTCGCAGGCTGACATGGGTCGATACTTTTTTTTGCAGATGCGTTAAGCCCCCTATTCACAGAGCACGGCTCACATACATTATACCAAAGGAATTTAGTTTTTGAAAAAAAAAAATGGCTTTCCATAACCTAATAGATCAGACAAGGTGTGCATCCTCAGAGCTTGCTCAATAAAATTTGAATATATTTGAAATAACGGCGTGATACTAATAATACCTCTTACTAAACAGATTTGTCCAATGAGTTATGTAAAATTGGACAAATATGATTGGCCGAAACCATTGTAAACATCATGTCGTTATTTCAAAGCTGAATTTCGAATTCCAGTGACCAATCAGACTTGTTCAATGTATTCTTTGCGGTATTAAAATTTCCATCGGACGGTGGGAGGAGAGAAAAGCTTTCAAACTTCAAAAGATGACCCCCTTAAAGTTAATCCATTTGTTCCATTCTATGTACCAGATTGAAGATAAGTTATCACAGAACACGATGAAAGTAGACTTTTAATCCATTCAAGTTTAAAAACAAGTGAAAAATAATGGCAACTGACTCTGTGTAGCGTCGGCAGATTTTTTTACTGTTCCATTGCTGTAATTACAATTTGAGCCATTCTCTGGCAGAATCGGGCTTAATGCATCTCCGTGATCTATTATTCCAGGCAAGTCGTAACATAATTATGTATCCATAAAATCAATTTTGTCTAACAACCGACTAAATCATGAGGCAGACTGGCCCTTTAACATACAAAAAATTGACCAATAGCGAAAAGTTTCGGCCCAGGTAGGCCTTCGGGGACTGCGCAGGCTGACCTTGGTCGATACTTTTCGCAGATGCATTGAGCCCCCTTTTCACAGTACATGACTCATTTATTTATCTACTTTGTCGGAATCAGCAATCACCTCTTTCACAGCCGATTGTGACATGAATACCTTTTATGCATGGCGTAGATCAAGATCAGTCTACTAAAAGTTGGAAGGTAGTCTGATCTTGAATGAATTCGTTCACCGTCAGCTACTTGATGCTAAACTTTGACCAAAATTATCTTCAGATGCAGATGAACTGTAATTTTAGACGTCTAGAATATGTCACTTTTGCTACGTTAGCAAGTGAAAAAGTTCACTTATCTTTTTTAAACCGGCTTATTTAGATAAATTCCTCGCGAATGGAAATTTATTGTAAACCACTGATAAATACTGCTTAGTAATAATAATTTTCTTGGCAGTAGTGAAATAACTGGGCAGTAACATTTAGCAAAAAGCTGTAAGTTTGGAGTTTTAATAACGGAAAAGTCGGTTTGCCAAATGAAACCAAATGTACCGATCTAATATTATGAGTTCAGATGTGACGTCATCATACCTATTTGAGTACGATCCCAAATTATTGACGCGTCTCGTTGATCATGTGACATTTCTACAAACCTTAGCGATGTTCTTGCTCGAAATTTAAAGTACCCGACGATAACATACTTCAAAGAATTATATTTGAAAAAAAAAAACATTCCGTACACTTCTCTTTCTTATTTAAAGATAGTTCGCTAAGTATTATCATTCTAAATTCAGTAATAAAACACTACTGAAAGTTGATTCCATTATGAAAAGAATTCCCCTCCCCTCCTCCCCGTACATTGATATCTTAACTGCCTATCGAAGATGCTGGACCAAGATAAAACCACAGCACACGGTGGAAACTTTTTCTGCACCATTTGAAAGTTACTTATAAAAATCACGAGACTTTGGAATCAAAGTTAGGTGCATGTACTGCGTAAAGTAGCGAGTAGGAGTATCAGATGCTCGATCGAGCTGTCTTATCCAAAGATTATTAATTATCAGCTTCGACTGCGCCATTCGTACGTCTGTAACTTTGTCGTATTGCTGAAAGCCAAAGAAATAATTGGAATTCGTGGGAGGATCAACTGATTGCCTTGTGGAATTAAAGCGTCTGTATACGGCAGCCATTTTTTTTCAGAGACTTTATGTTATTTTCTATCGGTGTTATAATCAACCGTTTTGAACCGAGTTGAGGTTTTTTTTTTCGTTCAGTGCACCTTTCTATACATCATCAGAGCTTAGTTTAAACACGTGTTATTCTTGAAAAATCACGTATATTTACATGCAGTTGCTATAAACGCTACAATAGCATTCTTTTTCATGGTACCAAGCTGTTAAATAGATGAAACGAAAATTTCTACTAAATAGTAAAAACCCAAGTTTTGCGATTTCAAAGTTGATTTTCACCGGGAAATACTGTATCAGACACTGTAGATCCAAGATCAGACTGCACATTTTGTACATGTTGAAAAAATAGTTCTGACACCGTCACTATCTATGTATTTGCTAAAGTGTCTCATTAATATTTAAAGAATTTGAATAATGATTACACATGACAAAACACAGTTATGTCTGCTATGATACATCGCTATCCTGTACAGGATAAGTATTAGTACGCGGTGTGTAAATTACTGCTAAAAATAGAAAGCGGAAAATGGCTAAGATAATACGTCTGTGGAAGAATCATGCCATTTTTCCGCAACAAATTTCTTTGAAATATAATAATTCAAAACTGGAAAAAAATTATGAAATACCCACTGTTTAGTGCAAATATCTGTACACAGTTTCAAAATATAGACAAAGGGGGAAATCGGAATTTGTTCAACAGACTGACTACGAAAATAAAGTCTTATCGGGGCTATTTCCCAAGCTTATAGGGGCTGCATTTATAAATGAACGGTGCATAGGTTTTTGCTAGCCAACCATGGCTGGATGAATCGTACCAGGTCGCGTTTTAGTGAGTAAACGTATATTTTACTTTGAAATTCGCTGCAACGATTGCCGTCTTGAAAAGTAGTCCGGTTCTGTACCCAGAATGCCCATATCAGATAGGTACATGTAGGTATTTGAAAATATGCCACCTAGCGGAAGATAATTAGACTCAAGCTGCCAATTCAAGCTTCTACTAAGTCAGATGCCTTCAACCCTTAACCTGCTAAATAAGTTAAATAAAACTTTCAATTTGATTGTAAAATCCCAAATGTTGCTATTTCAAAGTTATTGTTTTGGTGAAAAAGCATCGCCTCATCGGACAATGTAGATTCAAGATCAGACTCCACGTTCTGTGCAATCTGATCTTGATCTGTACTGTCTGCAAAAAGGTCCTTTAGTTGCGCTTAGCAGCCTAAGGATTAACATTGGGACACAATCACAAAAAGCCATGGAAGTAATTGGAATTCGTGGGAGGATCAAATAAGAGCATTGTGGATATAAACTTATGTAAAACCGCAGCCATCTTTTTTCTTTAAGTCGCAGACGTTGATTATGCCATTGTTATGGCTGACGAGTTTACTGCATCTTATATTGATGAGCTATGCTCTGTGAAAAGGAGGCTTAATGCATCTCCACGATTCATTGTACCGAGCCAGACATCACAATCATGGACCCCATAAAGTCCATTTTGTTTGACAACCCACTGAATTATGTGGTAGACTGGTCTTTTGCCATGAAGAAAATTTAAAGATAGCAAAAAGTTTCGGGCCATGTCAGCCTGCGCGGACTGCGCAGGCTGACATGGGACGATACTTTTCGCAGATGCGTTAATGCCCCTTTTATCAGAACATGGTTTATTTGTGTATATATCCCGCAGCATGTCTACAAAAACCATTAGGTGTTTGGTTTGTCTTGTCTATGATTATAAATAATTCCCGGCAAACTTCCCTCAACCCATTCCTTCATGCAGACGTATTTTCAAAGGATTTCCGCGAATTTTTGGAAACTTTTCGATTAGAAAATTCAAAATACATACATGTAGCGTCGGGTTAACCCGCACAGCCTACTAATAGATAAACCAAATGAAAATTTTCAGCAAATACCAAAACCCCAATCATTGCTCTTTGAATATTAAAGGCCCAATAGCTACCAAAAAATCAATGCAGGTGTTAAAATGCATTTAAATTCAAATCATACCATTATCAAGTTCGGGAAATGTTGTGAGGTTGACAATCTGTTATTGTGTGGTCGGACAAAGTGATAGGTGCTGTCAGCAAAATGAATTTTAAAATCAGGTAAAAAGTAAACAAAAAGTAGAGTGACCTTGCAACTTTTAAAATAGTTCGAAATTAATTTCTCTGCCAGCGACTGAAATTTGGACCGACTGTACAATAATAGATTGTCATATTCACAATAATTTCCATACTTTCGAAAGGTATGATTTATATTTACGGTAGATGCATTTTATCACCCACTTTGTTTACTTTTGGCAGCTATTGTTACTTACTTTTTTTAAATTTTGCACCCGGTGGAAAATAAATCTCACAGTATCGGACAGTATAGATCAAGATCACAGTGTATGTATTGTGCAATCTGATCTTGATCTACATTGTACGCAAGGGCGTCCTGACTGCCTATAGGTTTATACTCCTTACTGCTATGGAATTATATTACATTTCCTTCTGTTTCTTTAAAAACGATATGCATGTACTCCAAACTGTATTATTGATTGATCTTCTTTTGAAACATGCTACATTTATTAAAAAATCCATTTCAAGTTGAATTTAAACATATTTTATTCTACAGAAGTACAATGTACATAAACAATACAATACAATACATACAAACAAGTATTATCCTGCAGAAATGGATTGGAACGAAAGCAAAGCTTATAGAGTTCCTGGCCAATTTCTGGTTATTGCATGTATAAAGTATGATATAAAGAAGAAGTCTAGAACACAAATAGAAAAAAGAAATGAGATAGAGAAAAAAAAAGGGGGCGGGGAGATGGGTGTGTGGGTGTGGAGTATCATTTCAAGTTGGAATCAGAATATGATGAATGAAATGCATAAGACTCGGTCACGTGATTAGGTTACGTCGTCACATGATCAGTTTTAGTCTATAGAAGGTATAACTGTGAGATAACATATGTACCTGGAAAGTTATACTTTATCTGTTTGTTCGAATGGTTTGATTGACTGGTTTTCGTTTATTTATCGTCGCCACTGGTTGCCAATATGGACTGCGACCCAAGAAGGCTTTTAATTTTGGGGGATAGCGCAAGATACAGAATGACACCGTATCTAAGTAACGCCTGGTTCTTGAACGTGCTCGGTGTATAGCACCGTTACACTGGAGCTCGATTTAACGTCTCGTCTGAAAGTAACTTTAGATGGCCAGCCGTGGGAATCGGACCGACACCCTCCAGTGGCCCGATCCTTGTCGTTTACAAGTCTCACGCTCTACAACTAGAGCTATTCGGGCTGGTCATTGATTGAATTGTGCTATACATTACCTTCAACCGTATTTGAGCCATGGTCTGGAAAAAAGGGGCGTAACTCTTTACCAGACGACAAAATTTTAGCCTTATCGAAATTGAAAGCATGTGCAGACGACAATTCCAATGTGATTCAAATGGCGCAATGTTTCTTTGATTGGATTAAAAACATTGTGGGAAAAGGAGAAAATGCTGGTTACCAGCATTTTCTCCTTTTCCCACGATGTTTTCAAAAGGCTTCTTTCTCAGGGTCGTTAACCCATTACCACATGAAAGCAAATGCAGACGACAATTTCAGTGTTGCTCAAATGGTGCAATTTTTCTTTGATAGGGTAGAAAACATTCCGGGAAAGGGAGAAAATGCTGGTTACCAGCATTTTCTCCTTTTCCCAGAATGTTTTCAAAAGTCTTTTTTCCCAGGGTCGTTAAAAGGCGGCAATGTGGAGTAAAGGGTTAAAAGTCGGAATTGTGTGGTAATGGGTTAATTCATCTATGCAATGCATTATATCAAGCAAGCCATCACATAAGTATGGATCCGTAAAATCTATTTAGTCTGAACTGACTGGATATTGGGGAAGTACGGTCCTTTGACATGTAGACAATTAACAAACAGCAAAATGGCTCTCCTCTCGCGCCAATGATATTCACTCGATGAAATAAATTTCGATCTTTCACCGAAAAAAGGAAATTCCTCAATGCAAACTAGCTCTGTATTTACCTTCGTCAAAAAAAAAAAATGACTGGCTTCATTTTATAGTGTTTTCAATGATAGATTGTTATTGTTGCGTGCCAGTGTATAATTTGAAAGAAAAACTTGTTATAAATAAATGAAATTTGCGTTCTGAGAATTCATAGTGTCAATTTCCGTTTAAGCAGATGCAAACACAACACATCAAGTCCGTCGTTTGCGGCTTCTTATGTTTCTAAACTATCGAGCTGAAGTGAAAAAGAAATTCAGGGACCGTTTTCGTCAACTATTCCCAAGTGCAGTTCTGTTTTATTCTAGATTTGAAAGGTAATACAAAATTTGATGGGCTAAACCTTTAAGCCAATCAGAAAATTAGTTATCTTGAAATTTACAATATTTTTGAAAAATAGACTATAAATGATATCAACACTTAAGCTGCTTAGCGCAACTCTCTGACCTTTTTGCGGACAGTATAGGTCAAGATCGGACTGCACAGAATGTGCAGCCTGATCTTGGAGTAACACCGCCAGATAAGAAGATTTTTTTTTTCCGCAAAAAATACTTTTGAAATAGCAAAATTTGGCTTTATTCTATCGGCTTGAAAGTTTCATTTCACTTATTTAGCAGGATAAGGGTTCGCAAAGATTGGCTATAACAGGCATAGGACTACTTTTGAAACTTAAGAACGATTCATTACAAAAAAAAAAAAAAATAAGCAGACAAAACAATGCCACAAAAGTAAATAAGTTTTTTATTTTTTCTAAAGTAAATAAATTCATTTTAAATAGCCAGTCTGACAAGAGCGACTCTTCCCTGTTGTTTTTATTGAGCCAAGATATGGAGGATAATTGTCTGATTTGGTGTATGGTCGAAATTTCTTTCATCGAGTGAAAAGCAAAGGCCATATTTTCACGAGTGGTGGCGAAGCCACTCGTGAAAATATGGCCTTTGGTTTTCACGAGATGAAAGAAATTTCGATCTTACAATGAAACAAACAATTATCTTATTTCTTTTATGCTCATCACTTTAAGTTTCCTTTTCAAGTATAATTCTTGCTCATCGTGATTTTGTTTTTCAAGCGAAATAGATATGATCAATTTATTAGGATATAGACTACCTGTAATAATGACTGATGTTGACTACGTCATAAAACGTGACCTGCTAAAACTTGAGTCATCTTCTTTAAATATCCGTGGTACGTCAACAGTAAAAGTTGAAAAATTTTCCGGTGAATTATAATGATATACAATTCACTGTTAGATTTCTATAAACTTCTGAAAAGCATAAAAGAAACAAAACAAATTTTACGGTTGAAAGTACATTGGGAGTTACAACAATTATTACTATAATAAGGTAAGAAATTATTTATGAACTGTTTAAATTGGGCGTTAAACGTTTGTTTTGTTTCGCATTCGTAAATATTCAAAAACGAATAAATAAAATACCTTTTGACAAGAATCGTGGATTCAACGTTCGATGGAACAATAACATTACAAGAAATCGCAATGGGATGGTTCTCATTGCTGTACCTTCTCTTTGTTATTCCTCAAAACCAAATGATGGGAACCCGCCTAGAATAAGCCCGTGTACTTGAGCCTCGGTTCACCAATTATCACAGACATATGTCAAACTCGCCAAAGACTAGGTGCAATCGGTACTGAGAATACTCTATTTAATGTTACATAATATGTCGTACAGGGTTAGACAAATATTAGGCTTATGATAGGTGAAGTCAAATTACAGGATACTCCCACGTAGCCTGCGTCACCAAAGTGGATCGAACAAAAAATCTTGATTAACCCTTTACCAGACGACAAAATTTTAGCCTTGTCCAAATTGAAAGCATTTGCAGACGACAATTTTAATGTGGCTCAAATAGTGCAATTTTCCTTTGACAGGACAGAAAACATTGTGGGAAAAGGAGAAAATGCTGGTTACCAGCATTTTCTTCTTTTCCCACAATGTTTTCAAAGGGCTTCTTTCCCAGGGGCGTTAAAAGGCGTCATTGTGTGATAAAGGGTTATAAATTCCAACCCCATATCCACTAATCTATGAAGGACTGTACCCAAGTACAACTATAACTAACACAGAAAACACTTCCAGAATGCAACCATTTCCTTCCTTACCCTCTACCATACAACCCCAAGTGTCAAAGACCTTGAGGAAGAAGGCTTTTGAGAACATTGTGAGAAAAGGATTAAATGCTGGTACCCAGGATTTTATCCTTTTCCCACAATGTTTTCTACCCTTTCTAAAACAACATTCTGCATTTGAAGCACATTTCATTTGTTCGTCTGCAATTGCTATGGATTTGGACAAGTTCAAAATTTTGTCGTGTGGTAAAGAGTGTTTCGTTTTCTCCTAATGTTTTCAAAGGCTGTTTATAGATCTAGCAGGTATTTGAAGCTGCTTCAAACCAGTCTTTTAACATTTTTATACAAATATTTCAGCCATGCTCTATAAAAAGAGGGCTTAATGCATCTGCCATAAGTATCGGTCCAGGACCTGGGCCGAAACTTTTCGCTGCTGTTCCATTTTCTGTATGCCAAAGGACCAGTCTACCTTATGATACAGTCGGTTGTTAGACAAAATGTTTTTTATGGATCCATAATTATACGATGACTTGCTTGGTATAATGCGTCACGGAACCCCCTTTTGTCAGAGCATGGCTCATTTATATTTAATAAGAAAAACAACACTAGGACTGTAAACCCCTACCTGGGGGAGGGGGGGGGGGGAGGGGGAGAGAAAACCCTACTACAACAAGAGCTGTCGGCTGCCGTTGCTTGATTTTCAGTGAAAACTTTAACCCTTTCAGTGCCATAGGCGAAAACAGGAACTTTTGCGGACGGCATAGATCAAGATCAGACTGCACAGAACGTGCAGTCTGATCTTTGATCTATGCCCTCCGCTTGTTTGGTCATGCCTATATGGTAAAAGTCTTCCGGAGACTCAGTGGATTGTATTTACAGCCAGCAAAAGAAGCAAAGTTTGTTTATTTGGCGCCGAAAGAGTTAAATAGAAAAAGGAACATATATGTGCCAAATATAGTTTGATGGATATCTGTCCCTGTTGTATGGGTTCCCCTTTTGATAGTTAAAAACTTATCCGAGTCTGAAGTAAATATCCTCAGTAATAATAGGGATGTTATAAAATGTCAGTTTTTACATTACGATGCAGACGCTGAAGACGACAGGGCTACGACAATAACTCGACGTTTTCTTCGAAAACAGCCATGCTAAAAACTAATATCAGCAAAGGATTGGAAAAATACGAGTTGTTTAACCCTTTCCCAAACAAGCCCTGGTTTTCACGTGTCTGCAGTACAAGTCTTTTGAAAACACTGTGCTCGTAATGAGCAATTTCTCCTTTTCCCACGGTGTTTTCTACCCTTTTTGAGACCTTTCTGCCATTTTCATCAAATTTAAAATTGTCGTCTGCAAACTCTTTCAATTTGGACCAGTCCAATATTTGTCGTTTGGGAAAGGGTTAACAAAAGAAAAAGGAAAACAAATTTGTTGATTTTCTTCTTAACATGGCTTATCAGCATTTAAAATCAAACAAACAAGAAAAGGATTGAGCCATTTTATCTCGTTAGAATGTAAGTTAATTGTTTTCAGAGCACAAAGACTGAGTGTTTAGCAAAATAAAAGATTTGAATTTCAGTATTGGTGCGTTCCTTTAATTCTTTTGAGCAGTGTATTACGTCTAACAGCCGACTCAATTGTGAAGTAGAATGGCCCTTGGACATGCAGAAGAATTGCAAATAGTTTCGACTTTATCAGACTGCGAGGACTGCGCAGCCTGGCATACGTCGATACTGTTTGCAAATGCATTAAGCCCCCTTTTCACAGAGTGCGGCTCATTTATTTAGAAGTAATGGTAAGTGCGGTTCCGTGTCTTTGAAGTTTCTTTATCATTTTCTTTTCAAGGAAATTAGGTTTCTAAATTTGGTCAAAACTATTTTCTCAGCCGTAATAGATTTAAAAAATATATCCTGTTTTGTCTAGGTACCGCTGACCCAGTCATTAACCCTTAAAACTGCTAGATAAACGAACATTTCAAGCCATTGTTCAGCCCCTAATATTGCAATTTTAAAGTGTTTTTTTTTTTTTTTTCTTTTTGCGGCTTGTGATCTTAACATATTGGACAATCTAGAGTTAAGATCAGATTGCACATTCTGTGCTGTCTGATCTTGATCTGCACTGTCCGCAAAAATGCAATGAGTCAAGCCTAGTGGTTTCAGGGAGAGACATCAAACAGAATTAGTCTTTGGAACTTTAATAGTTCTATTTCTTTGTAACTCTGATTGTCTTTCCCCCGCCCCCCCCCCCCCCCTAAAAATGACATACCGTCCTTTGCCATGTCAAAACGACCGTAGCTGAAAAACATGTTTTATTATTTATCAGAGCTCTAGATAAAAGGGAGTGGTGGTATTCTAAATCCATTATTTCTCTTCCAAACCCTATGTTGTGGGTTCTCATTAGAATCGTCTCGAGGTAGACTGGTCCCTGGACTTGCAGAAAGTTGACCAACAGCAAAATTTTCGACCCAGGTCAGAGTATGCGACTGCGCAGGCTGACCTGGGTCGAAACTATTTGCAGATGCATTAAACCTCATTTTCATAGGGCATGACTCGTAAAGATCAATACGTGTTTTGGATTTAAGATTCGTGAAACCTTTCTTAGGGGAAAAATAGCTGAACACGTAAATTGGACGTAATTTTAGGTTCTAGTGCTTAGAAGCAAAAAACTCGGCTGCAGTTGCTTTCGCAGACAATTCTAGAACAGGATCAGACTGCGCATGATGTGCAGTCCGGTCTTGGATCTACACTGTCCGTTACGTTTCTACATGTTAGATTGTAAAAAAGAGGCTAGAAATAGCAATATGTTGGGTTTGTTCTTCCTGAAGGAAATGGCCAATTGCTTTAATTCAGCAGTGCAGGGGGCAAAGGAAAGATCTCTTCTTGTTGATTCATCCCAAAAAAAAGTACAGTTAACCCTTCATAAGCTGCCAAGCGCGACTCACTGACCTTTTGCGGACAGTGCAGATCAAGATCAGACTGCACAGAACGTGCAGTCTGATCTTTGATCTACACTTTCCGATAGGAAGACAATTTTCTCCAAGAAATAAGTTTGAAATAACATTATTCGGATTTTTACCGTCGGCTTAAAAGTTTTATTAAACTTATCTATCAAGATAAGGGTTAAAATTATGCTCAACCCGAGTTATCTTATTCCCACAAATGAGGACTTCGTAAGCCTATGAAAATTGGTAGGTTTACAGTATAAATATCCCGGATTGAATTGATCGATAAATGCTTTTAAGAAGACATCCCCCCCACCGTAAAAAATGGAGAAGTAAAATCAGTAGTTAGAGCAATGGATGCAGAGAATTTTTCACGGAAATGAGGACATCCTAATTCCGTGAAAAATTGGTAGATTTACAATTTAAACCTCCCATATTGAAGTGATCGATGGTTTCCTTCAGGAAGACGTTTATCCTTTCAACGTGGAAACTTGTAACCGCATCTTCACCATTCAGTTAATATTTAAGAATACATGTACCTTACTAATTTTTAGTATGGACACGTAGTATTTTTGTTTGTCTTCTTGCGGTTCGACTCACTGGGACTCTGAGTTGCCTTATCAAAGGTCACACCAAAGAAAACCTTTGTGCCTCGGGTGAGAATCAAACCAAGGAAACCTTGATAAACAATCGAACATCTAACCCACTGAGCCAAGCAGTGCCATACTATAGTTTCAAGACAACCTGAATCATCGATGACTTTTCAAACTTATTTTAACCCTTTATAACACAATTCCGTGATTTTACAACCCCGAGGAAGAAGACTCGTAACCAGCATTTTCTCCTTTTCCCACAATGCTTTCACCCATTTCCAAGACAAAAATCATCTTCCAACGCACACCAGATCTGTCGCTTGCAAATGCTTTCACAATTAGGTGTAGTATAAAATGTTTTGTTTGGCAATGAGTCAGTCCAACAGATGTCAATTTCAGTCGCCTCCACGTACATTGTAGACCAAGTTCAAAACTACACAAAGTATGTTGAGTATCGTAAAGCCAGTTCTAATTCTACTTTGCGGAGCTAACTATCTGATTGGTCGAGACGTTCTGTCTCGACCAATCAGATTGCTAGCCCGTCAATGTAGAATCAGAACAATACTTAGCGTTGTTGATGAATATATTCCCTGGAAAAGTGGTATTTTTCGTAGTTTCTCCGTGAAATACAGGGATACCCAACTGAAAACCGAAGACCGAGTTCAATTGACAGGCGCAAGGTCCCACGAGGACCAATTAACGACATTGACTGTGAATGACAATGTGTCTGCTGTATACAAGAATAACTTTTATTGTGAATTCATCGTCTACATAGTTCTTTACCATATGGCAAAATTGTAGATCTGTCTGTATTGAAACATCTATAGACGACGAATTCAAATGTGGCTGATATACATATAGGAGGTAGGAAACAATGAAGGAAGAGGAGAAAACGCCCTTTAACACCATTTTCTCCTTTTTGCGCCTTGTGAACGAAATTCGTCCTTCTTCGAGTCGTTAAAACACAGAACCGTTGGATAAAGGACTTAACGCTAGAGACAATAGAGCCTGAAGTCGGAGCAAATATATATGAGGCATGCTTTGTGAAAAGGGGGTTTGATGCATCCGCAAAAAGCATCTATCCAGGTCAGCCTGTACAGAATGAATGAATGTTGTTTTATGGCGCATCGACAGCTTTGGTCATTTAACGTGCATATCTGTGTTAAAAGATAATAAAAGTGGAATTCTTTAAACTGAAAAAAGTTTGAATACATTAATAATGATAAAAGAGTTGAATTAAGAAGTATTATGTGTGACTTTAAATGATGAAAGGTTATGTGTAATTTTTAATTTGCATAAAATATAATATTTATATAATATTGAGTGGCTGGGCATTCCCTGCCTACTCAAAGTTTTAAATGAAAAGGTTAAGACTGTGAATAGTAGCTTAAAGGAAATGAGAGCTTAACATTGAGAAAAGTGTGTAAAGAATGTAAAAAGATGGGTAAGAAACTAAAGAGCAAATATCACAGTTTATTGTAAATGCCAATCTCCTTTATGAAAGCGATAATAGATTCAACGTCAACAGAATCAAAAAGATTTTTTAAACTATCGACGCTGAAATATTTTGAACGAATTGGCTGAAAGTCAATGCAATCTAGTAGGATATGTTTTACAGAAAAGGATGCACTGCATGGAATACATTCAAGGGCATCATCTCTGGTCAAGAGCCAGGAATGTGTAATGCGTGAATGGCCAATTCGAAGTCGTGCAATTATCACTTCTTCTCGACGAACAGACCTGTAAACGGGGTACCATTCACCAAGGGAAGGTTTAACTGAATGCAGTTTATTGAAAACATCAGCATCCCACTGGGATTGCCAAGAAGATTGGATATGTGTTAAAATAGAGGATTTAAAATCAGCGTGTGGAACTTTAAAATCTGAAATGGGAAGGTTAAGAGCAGATTTGGCAGACCTATCGGCATTTTCATTGCCTTTGATGCCTACATGACTTGGAAGCCAGCAGAACACCAATCTATTCATAGACGAAATTTGTGAGATCCTTTCAAGTAACCTACAGATTAAGGGATTCTCAAGTCGTTGATTTGAAAAGGCCTGTAATGTTGACAATGAATCCGAAAAGATAATGAAACGGTTGGAATTAGAATGTTAAGCTAGATTAAGGGCAAGATCAATTGCTTTAATTTCAGCAGAGAAGATAGAGGAGTTGTTTGGACGGCGGCACTTTAAGCTCCTTTCTCCATAAACAGCGGCAGCTGCTACAGAATTTCCCTCTTTAGATCCATCTGTATAGATTGGTTTGAAGGAAAAATAATGCTCCTTTATCTCGTTGTATCTAGCATGAAACACAGTTCTATCCGTGACAGACTTTTTGTCAGATGCAAGGTCAAATCTGAATTCTGCACTGTTTAGTGTCCATGGAGGAATTTCAGAGATTTTATAGTCGGCAATAGAGTCAGTGTCTATGCCAAGGTTATCTACAATGGGCTCCACGCGGATACCAAATGGAGGAATAACATTTGGTTTCCTTTCAAAAAGACGCTTATATTGAGGTTTAAAAACAACTTTATGAGTTGGATTAAAACGATTTGACTTCAGTTTTGAAAGATATTGAAGCGAGAGTTTTTCCCTCCTGTAAGAAAGAGAAGGTTCATTAGCCTCAACATAGAGACTATTGACGGGAGAAGTTCTGAAAGCTCCAAGTAAAAGACGCAGACCTTCGTGGTGTATAGGATCGAGAATTTTAAGACAAGATTTACGGGCTGATCCGCATACAATAGATCCATAGTCTAATTTGGAGCGAACTAAAGACCGATAAAGCCGCAAGAGGACTTTACGGTCTGCTCCCCATTCAGAATGGGCCACAACCTTTAAAAGATTAAGAGCCTTCTTGCACTTCTTTTTAAGTGCAGTGATGTGAGGAAGGAAGGAAAGTTTTCTGTCAAAGATGACTCCAAGAAATTTAAACTCGGAAACGACTTCAATTTTAGTTTTGTCCAAATACAGTTCAGGGTCTGGATGAACACCGCGTAGATTACAAAGGTGCATGCATTTTGTTTTGGACTTTGAAAATTTGAAGCCATTTTCATCAGACCACGTTTGGAGTTTGTTGAGACACTGTTGAAGTTGTCTCTCAATAATATTCATATTTCGAGATCTGAAGCATATAACAAAGTCATCAACATAAAGAGAACAGACTACACCAGGACAGATAGCTTTAACTATATTGTTTATTTTTACACTGAAAAGTGTAACAGAGAGAATACATCCTTGGGGTACACCCATCTTCTGTTCACGGGCTCCCGAGAGAGTATTACCAACTCGGACGCGGAAAAGCCGTTCATCCAAGAAGGCTGAAATAAAAAGAGGAAGACGGCCTCGAAGACCAAAGTCATGCAAGTCTTTAAGAATTCCGTATTTCCAAGTCGTATCGTAAGCACTTTCAAGGTCAAAAAAGACAGATACTACGTGCTGTCTATTAATAAAGGCGTCTCTGACAAAGGTTTCAAAGCGGACAAGATGATCGATGGTGCCACGCTGGCGACGAAATCCACTCTGTACATCAACGATAAGGTTGTTTTTCTCTAAAAACCAGACAAGCCTGTCGTTGACCATACGTTCTAGGGTCTTGCAGAGACAACTAGTAAGAGCTATTGGACGATAGTTGGCTGGGTCACTAGCATCCTTGCCAGGTTTTGGGATAGGAATAACTAGTGCCTCTCGCCAGGACGAAGGAAAATCACCTGACTGCCAGATATCATTGAAAATATCAAGTAAAACGGAGAGAGAAGTAAAAGGTAAGTGTTTTAAAAACTGGTAATGAACTTTATCTTGGCCGGGAGAAGAATCGTGGGCTTTATTCAGAGCAGATTTTAATTCTTTAAAGGTGAAGAGTTTATTATAATGCTCTGAATTATAAGAATTGAAATTAAGTTTTTTCCTTACTTCTCTGGCTTTATTCCTCTGAAACTTTTCAGAATAGTTTTCAGAGGAGGACTTTTTGCAAAAGTTGTCGGCAAGAGCATCAGCTATATCCTGGGGTGATTCCAACGACGTATTGTTAACTTCAAGGTGACTAAGAGGGGGCTGGCCTTTGCCATTGATCTTTCTGATCATGTCCCAGGTTTTTTTAGCAGTGGTTCTACTATTTGATTTAGAGACATATTGTCTCCAAGCCTTGCGCTTACTTTCTCTAATGGTACGACGAGCCTTTGCCCTAGAAATACGGAATAAGTCATGATTTTCTTTGGTAGGCCTGAGGTTAAACTTTCTAAGGGCTTGTTTTCTGTCTCTGACAGCCTGTTTACAATCATCATTGTACCAAGGCTTGTCAGGACGTTTTGGATTTGTCGAGGTCTGAGGGACGGACTGTTTAGCTGCATCAATTAATAGGGAAGTGAAAAGTTTTGCGGGATCATCGCAATCTCCAAATTTGTCATAGGTAATGGTCTGTTCACAGAGAGTTTCAAATCTATTCCAATTGGCTTTGGAGAGCTTCCATTTCTGCGGTTTTATGCTGCTGGATGGTTGTGTAGATGAAAAGATAATAGGGAAGTGATCACTTCCACACAAATCCTCTTTCACTTTCCAAGTGAAATTGGGAAGTAAGACTGGGCTGCATAAGGTTAAATCAATAGATGAGTAAGATCCAGTTGCTGGATGTAGGTAGGTTTTGGACTTGTTATCATTCATGAAAGACAAAGAGTTGTTCGAAATGAAGCTCTCCAACTGAAAACCTCTCTGGTTAGTGTCATCGCAACCCCACATAACATTGTGACCATTAAAGTCCCCAGCAAGAATATAGGGGGATGGCAATTGGGAAATGAGATCATTCAGATTGGTCTCATTAATAGGTGTGCTCGGGGGGAGATATAAAGAACATAGTGTAACAGCACTGTGTAAAGATAACCTGATGGCAAAAGCTTGCAAGTTTGTGTTAAGAGAGATAACTTTATGAGGTATGTTGTTATTAACAATAACACAAACACCATCTCTAGCTTTCTCGCCTTCGGTAAAGACTTTATTGTAAATGGAATGGTATTTGATAGAGATATCATCCTCCCGTTTAAGGAAGGTTTCTTGAAGACAAACAGCAACTGGTTTGTGATCACTAATTAAAAGGGAAAGTTCATCAAAGTTTGACTTCAGACCTCGACAATTCCACTGGATTATGGTATCCATTGTGCATGAAGAAAGTATAAAAGCTAAAGTAAAAAAAGAGGCTGTAAACCAATGCATTTTAAAATAGGTGGATTAAGACTTCATTATAGTTGTCTCGGGTTTGGACGAGTGCCAAGTGTCAGTGTCCTTGTTCCAAGTATCTTTAGAAATGGACCAGATAGAGGCTTCTGAATCTGAAGCCTCACCTACCAGATTTTCAGCATCTGCATCCATGTTCTCTAGCTCCGAAAATCTGTTGGAGGTAGGGATAGGATCATTTACTCTGACTGTGATTTCACAGGATTCATAGGCATCTCTAGATTGTGGTTTAGGTTTGGAAGAAGACCTTTTAGGAGATCGGGGTGCATGATTAAATTTGTTATCTTTAGATGAAACGTTAGATTTAATTGTAGACTGTGTAGATGGGGGTTGGGGCTTCTTTGGAGGCTGTTGTGAAGGGGGAGACGGCTTTGAAGCTTTTTTCGAAGAGATATTTTGCGAAGAGGTAGATGGCTTTGAAGTTTCTTGTGAAGAAATACTTTGAGAGTTTGTGGGTTTTGAGGTTGCAGAAGAGGTTTTGTTTGTTTTAGACGCAGATGGAGAGTCAGGAATTAGTTTGGACAAGGTGGATGGAGGGAGAAGTTCTTTTAGCGCAGTAGCTACATCAGGAAATTTTTGAAGGAGAACTTTCGCAAGAATCTTACAAGTGCTGCAGTCATCCTTTTCAGTTGACGAGCCAACAACACCTGCATAGCTAGGACTAGAAGAGGTTTTCTTGCGTTGTTCAAATATTTTCCTTGCTTCTGGAAAGCTAACATTATTGTTGTATTTACTGGACAGGATTTCTTTTTCTTCTCTCCATATAGGACACTCTCTTGAAAAAGTAGAGTGTGGAGACTTACAATTAATGCAGAGAGGAGGATTTGAACATGTAGTACTGTCATGGTCAGGTCCTTGATGAGCACATTTAGAGCATGTTTCTTGGTTTTGACATTTACTGATGTGATGGCCGTACCGCTGGCATTTAAAACATCGCAAGGGATTTGGCACATACACATCTACTTTTACAATTTGGAAACGTATCTTGATAGATGTTGGAAGAACAGGTGAAGAAAATGTTAAAATGTATGTGTTTGTGAGTCTCTGTTCTCCATCTCTGCATACAGAAATTCGCTGAACATCAGATACACCTTGTTGTTTCAGGTTGTCTTTAATTTCTTGCAAGGAGTTGCAGTAGGTAAGCTCCTTGCATCTAATTACTCCTTTACAAGAATTGAGTGAAGGATGTGGGAAGATTTTAACGTCTGTGTCAAAGAATTTTGTGTGTTTTAAAAGATTCAGTGCTTGTTGATTAGTGAGACATTCAATTAGAAGGGTCTGGTCTTAAGTTTTTTGACAGATTTTGGAGTTCCAAGGATGCTAGTTATTTGTTTTTCTATTATGATGGAGAGAGTTTTGTTATTGGTTTTGAAGGATCTTGGGACTGGATAATTATAAAACGTGGAGAGTGAAAGGAAGAAGTATAAATTGAAGGTTCAGTTTCGGATTCACTGTCTGAAAGAGGGCGTTTGCTTTCATTGAGCTTGGCCTTTTTTCGGGATGCCATGTTTGTGTGTAAAATTTCACCACCGATGCTCCCCACCCGCTACGGAGCCCAACAAGGGGACATGGTCTGGGGAAAGCCCATTCGCAGACCATGACAGGGATACATCAGTGGTATACTCGGTATGAAAGGGCTAGACTGGACAGATGTATTCTCACAGAAAGTTCTGCCAAGCTTAGACAATCATTGAGAGGTTACAAATGTCAGCCAAATACCAAAGAACTTTCACCCGATTGACCCATGAGCCACCGCCTTCTAGGGCAGAACAAGAAATATGAAATCTGGAAAGAGTGTGGATTAGATATGGAGAAGACAGTAATTTTAATAGAGAGAAGGGTGTAAGAGAAAGAACATATTAGATGCCCTAGGGCAAGGCATGACCAGCCGATTGATCAGGACGGGCCTTCCTGACCTCTCGTTTAGTTCAATTCAAGGCCAAAGTGGTGTGTTGCGAAAACAGAGCTATCAAACGGCCGAGCCCCAGCCTGTACAGTCCGCGGTAAATTGTTTGCATGACCAAGGACCATTCTACCTCAGAATTCAGCCGATTGTTAGATAAAATGGATTTTATGGATCGATAATTATGTTGACCGATTGATTGTCTGGTGTCTAACGCCGTTTTCAACATTAATTCTTTGTGAACCCATCTGCAACGGTAACTAGGTTTATTTCTCCGTTTTCAGTTAAACATTATCTCTGAAAGGGGACAGGGGTAAAAATTTTCTTCTGTTTCGTTGCACACCTTGTCTTTTTACACATATATATCCTTCAATATAGAGGTAGTCGCCAATGTGCTATTTGAAATAACGGTATCCGATAAGGAAAATTTCGTTATCCCGTAATAGACAATGGAGTTTCAGTGGCCTAAGGTATGAGATACAAGACCAGACTGCGCGTTCTATGTTCTGTACAGTCTGATCCGGATCGGTTTTGTCCACAAAAGCCCCTGTTTTCGCCCATGGAGCTGAAAGAGTTTTAGACTTCAATGCTATCTATTGTTTATCCCTATCCTGTCGAATTTGGCTGCCTCGTACAAAAGATGAATTTAGTTAAGTATAGTGGGATTTCATGCCGATTATTTTTCTAACCACAAAAATAGGCAGATCGTGTAGACCAAGATCAGTCTACACTCATCGACAATAATTATATCAATAGGAAAGTATGGCGGGATGTGTGATAGATGTAATATCAACATTTCATACATTCGTTCGATTATGGTGGGCGAAACTATCGTCGGAGAGTTCTTCTTACTGTCCTATTGATCACGATTTAGCTGATGTGTATTTGAAGAATACTCGACATTTCATGACATCTGACGTCATTTCCCCCGCCTTAATTAGCAGTTATGTCAAACGCTATCCGTCGCCACTGACACTTGAGCCTGAAAGACTGTGAAGTTATCGGTTACTATTTTCCCACCTCATGCTATCTTATTTCACCTTTAACCAAACGACAAAAATTTAGACGTGTCCAAATTGAAAGCATTTGCAGACGACAAGAAAAATCTGACTCAAATATTGAAATTCGTTTTGGGAAGGTTAGAAAACATTTTGGGAAAAGGAGAAAATGCTGGTTACCAGCATTTTCTCCTTTTCCCACAATGTTTTCAAAAGGCTTTTTCTTCAGGGTCAATAAAACCCGTGATTGTGTGGTAAAGTGTTAATGCGCCTCTACATATGTGTAGAGTATCTTTGTGATGCCATTATTCTGAACTTTCCCATGGTGCTCTTTTTTTCGGCGCAGCCGAATGCGCTGGCTTTTGACCCACTTCTTTGTACTGATAAAGAATGAATAGATGGAAAATTGTGATTGGTAAAAAATGTGCACATGGTTATTCGGCGGGCCCCTGCTGGCATATTTTCTCACACATTTGTGAAACCACTATTAACCAGTGTTCCTACCGCTAATCAATACACCGGGGCCTTGATTCATGCGATAGCAAAATAATGTAGTACAGAATGATTCATTTCTTGTGCTATTTGGAAATTCAATATTTTCATTAGCGTTACCCAATAACTCAATACTACTTTTCAACAAAATGAAAACAATGAGGAAAAAGAGGCAATTGCTCGTGAGGTTACTTTTCATTATTTTACTTCATACTTAGCCACGAAAGAGAATCAAAATTCATATTCCAGTATCTCTTACGCCGTCTATCTTTCGTTATGTTCACTAGACTGATGATATTGCTCTTCGTAACATGATTCGATGCTGTCAATATTTTAGGAAAAAGCTAAGCCCGACTTAAGTTGATGTGATTTCAACTACTTTCCAATCAAGTAGATATTTAGTCATACAAATTTAGGGAAAAAAAAATCGAATTAAATGGGACGGAGAACTTGGGTTAGACAAAACCATTCTTGCACGACATACGACTGAATCCGAGGTGGTATCACTGTGGTACTTGGACATACAGAAGACTTTCGCTACATTTATGTGAATCATAAGTATTCATGTCTTTTTGCTTTTTGTTTTTTGAAAGTGAAACCAAGTATCAATGCAGTCTTCAGACTTTTCATCGCCCGGGCTCTTTTGTGAATGGCGTCTACATGCTACATTAGTACCTGACTATCTAGAATGTACATTCTCAACTTGAATCTACAGTGTGTGCTCTTAATCATAAACTACAATTTGCATTCGCATTTCATCTAACCCTCATTAAAAGGCCAATATATTAATTTAACTGAGAAAGATTTAATCCTTTCGCAATTTACAACTGAGAAGCCGATGATGTAGATTCTAGATCAGACCGCATGTTCTGTGGAGTCTATGATCTTCGCTGTTAACATAAAGGGTGCCGATTTTGCCCATGGGAGTGAAAGAGTTAATAAGCAGATTGATTAAATATAATATTCAAGATACATTTCACCCATAAAATTTACAGCTAAAATTAACATATTTTGTCAGTAAAAGATTTTGTTTTAGGTTTCAATTCATAAATTCCATTATCATACATGTACATGTAAGTAATAGTTAATTATCGCTTTAGCATTTATAAAGATATCTCTCACTCTGCTAGATATATATATACAAGTCATCTCTGCACCAATTTAGACGAATGAAATAGGCCGTTGCGTGTTACAGGAAATCTGGTTTTGATATCTGGAGACACATCGAATATTGTTTTTGTTTGCTGCAGGCACAAAGAAGACCTTTTATTAATTGAACTGTGCAGCACGAGAGAATGAGAACCACAGTCAAGACAGGACGGAACAAACAGGACCAAGACAGGTTTCTTAAGAAATGAGCCATGCTCTGAGGAAAAAAAGGGGCTTCATGCATCTGCAAAAAGTATCGATCCAAGTCAGTTGACCTAGGCTTAAATTTTTTGCTTTTTGTCAAATATCTGCATGTCAAAGAACCAGTGTGCCTCATGATTCAGTCGGCTGTTAGAGAAAATGTATTTTATAGATCCATAATTTCCACGGTGATGACTTGTATGGTATCATGCATTACACAAATGCATTAAGCCCCCTTTTGCAAGAACATGGCTCAAATAATACTTTTCATTCCTCTTTCCCCCCATGTTGCAGCTTTGAAACACATTGTCGGAAATGAGCATGCTCTTTTCGTTTTCCCCCACAATTCTTTTCACTCTATTTCGAAGTCAACATTTTTTGTCTAGTGTCTTTAACTTTTGTGATTGTGTGAGATACAGTGGTTTTAAATGTGTTTATTTTAGCCTGTAATGGGGTAATTAGGCTTTTACATGACACACTGGTTGGGTCTGAAATAAATATTAGCCACGCTCTGTGAAAAGGGGGCTTAATGCATCTGCGAAAAGTATCGAAGTATTGACCAGATCCGCGCAGGCTGACCTAGGCCGAAACTTCTCGCTATTGGTCAATTTTCTGTATGTCAAAGGACCAGTCTACCTCATATACAGTCGGTTGCTAGACGTGATGGGTTTTATGGATCCCCAAGTATGTGATGACTTGCTTGGTATCATATATTACAGAAATGCACTAAATCCCCTTTTACCAGAGCATGCTCATCTATATAGTTAGGTAACAAATACTAGTGCATAACCTTGTTACATAACGGAAGTAGTATTAGTATGTTCCTATTCAAACCAGAGCACTCAAATGCAGGGAAGCCGATTGCTTGGTGGAAACTGAGAGTTAGTACCGTGTGTTGCAAATGGTTAGACTGATAACTTTCCGGAAATGAATAATTTCATATAGATCTAGATGTATCAAGAGATGCTTATATTCTACTGGTGTGAAAATCATGGGCCTCTGTTTTATCGGCTATGCTTTATGTTGTTCACTCAATAACGAAGCATCGACCAAAAAATCTTAAAAAAAAAAAACAGTTCAGATGAATATTTGTATGCCCTTACTAAAAGAATACTGAGAATAGTTAACTGTACTACAAAAATTACAGTAATGACAGTAACTATGATCAAAGGAAAAGGTATAAATTAACAGTCCATCTAAAGCTTAGACTTTCCTAGTTAACAATACAATTTGTGGACCCTTCTGATTCTTTCCCTATAATGGGATTGGCTATTCAGAAGTAGCTATCAGGACAAAACATTTGTCAGTACACGCCTTTGAAAAGGTTACTTTTGGCTACGGTACGTATAAAATAACGTGTCTGGGATTTCTGGATGGAGAATAGCTATGGCATTGTCGAACAAAGTGGCTTTTTTGTGGCAGTAGGATAGATTGGTATGCACCTCATTCTTTTTTGCAAAAAGTATTATGTGTATGCAATATATTCTGGTATTGGCTATTTAGCATTGTTCGGATTTGTAACGTCAATATTGATGGAAAATGGCTATTGAAACTTGGTGGAATACATTCCATAGTGTTGTTTTTCAAAGCGACCGGACATTTGTCTACCGCCACACTATTTCAACACTTTTGCTAGAGAGCATCGACAGATGAATGGTCTCAGAGATCTGTTGAGGTATACAAAAAAAAACCTTAATGTCAAAAGAGATCGGGTGGGTATCCGTATTACGCGTTAATGACTTTCTCATCGAACCTGTTCACTGAAAAACGCCAGAAAGTCGCTTGGAAGTTGGAGGAAGCCTCCTCAAGATTTATATATCAAGCAACCTTTGTTCAGCTCTCAAAGCTCTAGCGGTGTGTGGAGACAAGATTTTCGAATTTGAGGAAATTATACAGAATTCACTGCTCCGATTTTGTAGACTTGAGCTGCCACCTTATGTAATCGTTAACTGCCGTCTCGGATTAGCCTGCGCGGACTGCGCAGGCTAATCCGAGACGACACTTTACGCAAATGTCCGAAGGTCCCATTTCGCATGTTGGGGGCCATATAGAGACGATCATTCTTTCAGGTTTTTCTATGACAGACAGTTGATATATTTCCTCTACAGGAAAAAGAACAATAGACCATTATTCGTTATTGTCATAGGTTATACAAACAAAACTGCCGTCGGATACACAGAAACAAATCCAAAACTGAGAATTGAGACACTGACCTTGATCTATTTGTTATCTAGATGTATGTATCCTTTTGCTCCGCTTAGTGATCAAGTGCCGACTGTCTACCCCGTCTCCCGTTCGAAATGTCCAGTGTCGATTGGCCACTTCATGAGTCCTCTCTGAATAAATATTTGTCCCTACATCAGGATTTTTAAAGTTCTCTTTCTTTAATATCACAGGAAGATTTTTTCTCTCTCTTTCTTTAACCATTGAACTGCTGAACGCGCCTCACTGATCTTTTGCGGACAGTGTATATCAAGATCAGACTGCACAGAACGTGCAGTCTGATCTTGATATACACTGTCCGATAAGGAGGTATTGTTCTCAAAAAAAAAATAAAGTTAAATAAAATCATTGGGGTTTTTACTAACGGCTAAAAGTTTTCTTTAATTCGTTTATCAGGATAAGGGTTAATATCCGATATTATAAAGGCACACCTGTGCACTGAACAGAGGTCACGGACACCGCGTTTTCAAAAAATTCCGTCATAAATGACGTAAATATTGAAATAAACAAGTAATTTACGAGGCATAAAAAATACCCTTAACCCTTTCCCAAACAAGCCCTGGTTTTCACGTGTCTGCAGTACAAGTCTTTTGAAAACACAGTGGGAAAAGGAGAAATTGCTCGTAACGAGCAATTTCTCCTTTTCCTACAGTGTTTTCTACCCTTTTTGAGAACTTTCTGCCATTTTCATCAAATTTAAAATTGTCATCTGCAAACTCTTTCAATTTGAACCGGTCCAAAATTTGATGTTTGGGAAAGGGTTAAAGTACGATTTAAGCGGGGCATGGAGTCAACATTTTGCTTATAAAAAGGTACGGTTCGTCAACGGAAAGTATAGACCAACTTCACCCGTTTGAATCGCACCTTTGACAACTATAGTTTGATCCGGCCAGTGTACATCAGAATCAGACTGCACTTTGTCATTGATATAGGCCTACACTTGGCCACTTTGCTGAGACATTCTCAACAACAGCATCATCGAAATGGCAATCATTCCAAATGGTCATATTTCTTTATTGAAAAATTACATTGCCAGGTTTAACTTTTTTTACCACACGACCCCATCGTTTAACAACCCTGAAGAAAAAGTCTTTCGAAAACATTGTAGGGAAAAAAGAAAATGTTGGTGACCAGCATTTCCTCCTTTTCCCACAATGTCTTCTAACCTTTCAGAAACAAATTCAATCATTTGAGCCACATTTAATTTGTCGTCTGCAAATGCTTTGAAATTGGACCAGTCTAAAATAAAGTCGTGTGGTAAAGAGTTGACACCTTAAGCGCCAAATGAATAAACTCGACCTTTTTCGGCTGCTGAAAATTTAATCCACAAGCCTAAAACTTAGATTTTTTGTGTAACGGCTTGTCTAATTAGACGGTATAGGTCGTAAATCAGACTGCACTCACTATGCAATCTAACCTTGATCTATATACTGTTTACGAAATTCCATGGTTTCGTCTATGGCAATAAGAGGGCTAAAAACTGCTCTGGGGGTTACAAGAGAGTATTGATATCTGTAAAATAGACTGGCTTTTCGTAGAACGTTGTGAATAGAGTTGATGGGCCTGTATTATTGCCAATGATTTATTGATAGTTGCTAATGAACTAATTCTTAGTACGATTCTTCAATAAGCAGGTCCATTTAGTGTTTCTCGACGATATATTAACCCTAAGGCTGCTAAGCGCGACTCGGGGTGATTTTGCGGACAGTGCAGATCAAGATCAGACTGCACAGATTGTGCAGTCTGATCTTCAATCTACACTGTCCGATAGAGATATTTAAAAAAAAGACTAACTTTGAAATAGCAACATATGGGTTTTTACTATCGGCCTGAAATTTTCATTTAACTTATTTAGCAGGATAACCCTTTCAGCGCCATAGGCGAAAACAGGGACTTTTGCGGACGACATAGATCAAGATCAGACTGCACAGAACGTGCAGTCTGATCTTTGATCTATACCTTCCGCTTGTTTGGTCAAGCCTATATGATAAAAATCTTCCGGAGACTCAGTGGATTCTATTTACAGCCATCAAAAGAAGCCGAGTTTGTTTATTTGGCACCGAAAGAGTTAAGTGTTCATTCGAATATATATCAGAACGTAGGGACGTGTATATGCAACACAACATTGTACCATAAGGTCTAAATGAAACAGTCACTGTTTGTTATCACATACTTTGACAAGAAAAAAAAAATAAATAAATGAAGTATCCATTTGTAAACTTTGTTTACTGTCGCCAGAGTGAGAGTAGCTTGGGATAGTAATGATTTTCAATCACTTGTAATCTCGGTCCTCTTTCACGATCTATGCAGTTCTGTGTAGAGCTCCAGATAAGCGGGAGTGATGGTATTCTAAATCCATTATTTCTCCTCCAAACCCTATGTTGTGGGTACTCATTAGAATCGTCTCGATGAGACAATTCTAATGAGTACCAATAACATAGAGTTTAGTGGAGAATAATTAATATTTTCAATTTTGAAATCAAAATCACTCCCTCTATCTGGTGCTCTGCTTTGGTAACAATTAATTGATTAATCTAGTCTGTAATAATGACCGGGCTTTTTTTTTTTGACAAAGTAACGGGAAGCCTGGTAGCATACAGGACTAGAAGAGAGGGTTCGCTGGTTCGAATCCCTGGCTCGGCCAAACTCTTTCGGAGGATTGATGATAGTCATTGCAACAGGATTCATTCCTCTCTCATCGCTGATCATACTTTAACGATCGTCATGTGAGAAAGCAGCCAATAGCAAGGAGAGAATGTAGTGCCTAACACTGGTAAAGGAAACTCCAGGAAAGAATTGATAGGTGCACTGGCCGCCGTGGTATAATTGAAACAATGCTGCATATTGATAATGAATGGTGTTTAACGCCGCTTTAAACAATATTTCAGTCATCTCACAGCGACAGGTAACATATTCATGTATTTTCTTGGTTTCCAAGTAAAAAGCTAGGGCTCTGAAGTGTCTTGCCCAAAGACACTCCCACGAAAATCCCAGTGGATCCAGTGAGGCTCGATCCTTGGGCTTCCGGGTCACGAGTCCTGCACGTTGCCACTAAGTCACGCAGGATCCCCGAAACAATGTTGAAAACGGCATTAAAGACCAAAACAAACACTTTAGACGAGAAAGGTCGATTACAGTTCAAAGTTGTCTAATGCTTATCATGCATCTCAGTTCATTCAACTCTTATCCTGCTAAATAAGTTAAACAAAACTTACCGGACAGTGTAGATCTAAATTATAGATCAGACTGCACGTTCTATGCCTCATGCATCGCAGTTCATTCAACTCTTATCCTGCTAAATAAATTAAACAAAACTTTCAAGCCGATAGTATAAACCCGAACAATGTTGTTTCAAACTTACTTTTTTTTGCAGAAAAATATCTCCCTATCGGACAGTGTAGATCTAGATCAAAGATCAGACCGCACGTTTTGTGCAATCTGATCTTGATCTACACTGTCCGCAAAAGTCAGTGAGTCGCGCTTGGCAGCTTAAGGCTTAAAATACTGTCCAAAATGTAGCAGGCAAGCACCCAACAGACAATCGTAATGTGCTTGCATAAGTCAGGTGCGAAATAAAAGATGCTTCCTTTAAAGACCCAAGAGCGGTCAAAAGTAAACAATGTGTGTGCTAAAATGCATTTGAGCCACGCTCTGTGAAAAGGGGACTTAATGCATCTGCAAAAAAAGTATCGACTCAGGTCAGTCTGCACAGTCCGCGCAGGCTGACCTGGGCCGAAACTTTTCGCTATTGGTTAATTTTCTGTATGTCCAGGGATCAGTCTACCTCATGATTAAGTCGGTTATTTAAAAAAAGTGGCTATTATGGATCCATAATTAGGTGATGACTTGCTTGGTATACTGCATCACGGAGATGCATTAAGCCCGCTTTTGCCAGAGTATGACTCATTTAAATTTAGATCATACCATTTGAAAATATGGAAATTATTTTGTAATGTATGAACAGGAGAAGGGGCAAGTCACCAGTATAAACAGGCTTTCCCACATTTCCTCAAGTTCCTTCTTTTTCGTGGTCTGTAAATGATTGATTGACTTAATGGTGATTTACGCCGCGTTCAACATCATTTTAGTAATATCACGGCGACAGCTCACATATTCGTGTATGCTCTGGAATTCACCAGTACTAGGCTAAAGCTTTATAGTATCTTGCCGAAGGACACGCTCACGAAAAACTCAATGCTTCTAGTGAGGCTCGGAAAACGAGGCCTCCAGGTGACGAGTCCTACACTTTACCACAGAGCCACCCAGGGCCCGTCACGGACTTTAAAACGCGGGGATGATATTCTAAGTTTAAAATCGGACTGAAATTAGGTATGAGCCATACTCTGTAAAAGGGGGGTTTAATGCACCTCCGTGGTGTTTTATGTCAAGCAAGTCATCACATAATTATGGATCCATAAAATCCTCTTTGTCTAACAAAATGTTGAGATAATCTGGACCTTTGAGCCACAGAAAACTGACCAATAGCAAAATGTTTCGACCCATGGTCAGCCTCCGCGGACTACGCAGGCTAACGTGGGTCGATACTTTTTAACAGATGCAATAAACCCCTTTTCACAGAGCATGGCACATATGCATTAGAAGGAGATGTCTGAAGAGATCGTTGGCTACAATTATGTGACCAATCCTAAGACTTCCACGTCAGCACATCGTGCCCATGTTAGCTAAACACGAAAGAACCACTCAATTAGAGAAAAAAATCAAAGGGCCATATTGCCTGTAACTGTCGACCAATCATACTGAAAATTACAGGTGCCCAAGCTCTTACAATAGGAGAGTCTCAAGTAAAATTGCAGCCAAATCCATTGTAAACTGTGGGACGACAAGAGGACACAAAATGTCTACTATGGACAGATAGACAGACAAACGATCAAGCTGATTTCAGTTTATCATATGCCCAACTTTAATAAAGAGGTCAACGAAACTTAGATGATACAGTATCATTCTCCGAAATACGAGGAGAAATCTACGGCATTCCTCTGACATAGTAAAGAACTCAATCTGGCGGCGAAAAGACGATATCACGAATAACTGCACATGTTTACAATTCTAGTGCGTAATAAATTGATCCAATCAGAAGTTAATGTCGCCCTTCGAAGAATAACTTGATTTCAACAACAATAAGGTCAGGGATCAATAACCTATTTCTCCTGAAGTTCACGACCTCTAGCCCCGTTTTTACACGTTCTAAATTTATTCTAATTCTAAATATCAAAACTAGTTATCTGATTGGCTCAAACGATCTGTTTCGATCAATCTGATGGCTTGTTTTGCAATTTAGATTATTGAACAATGTTGAAATAAGCCATGCTCTGGCAAAATGGGGCTAAATCCATCTCCGCTATCCAGTATACCAAGCAAGTCATCACATAATTATGGATCCATAAATCCACTTTTTGTAATATCCGACTGAATCATGAGGTAGACAGGTCTTTGGACATACGGAAACTTGACCATTAGCGAAAAGTTTCGGCCCCGGTCAGCTTTCGCGGACTGCGCAGGCTGTCCTGAATCGATACTTTTCGCATATGCATTAAACTCCCTTTTCACAGAGTATGGCTTAAATAGTTTGGATTGTTTGATTGATTGATTGATTTTTTAAGCCGCTTTCAAAACTTTCTTCGGTCACACCTCGGCGACGGTTCTGTTTTTCATGTATGTCCTGGATTTCACCAGTGTTAGGCCGGCAGCTCTGAACTGTCCTGCCCAGCGACAGTGCGACAATACCTAGCGCTATGTGAGAATCGAACCTGTTGTCTCAAGGTTCAAATAGTAAACCTTCACGACTGGGCCACGCAGGACGCTTAAAGAATGTCGTTGGATACCACTCCTGATAGATTTTGAGGAAAGTGGAGACCAAGATCAACTTGCAGCCCCTTGCAGAGTCTGACCTTGGTTAGTTCTCTCTCCCGTTCAAAACTAGGCGTTTCACTCTAACACTGAGGAGTTATTCAGTTCGATATTGTCGGATTGTTGAAATAGCGATTCCACCGGAAAATATCGGAATTTTAAATTTATCGTTGAGAATACACTACGGATGGAGATGTTGTATATTATCCAAGATAAGATTGCGTATTAAAGGCCCAATAGCGCCAAAAAAAAAACACAAACACGCTACAGGTGTTAAGATGCATTTGAATTTAAATCATACCATTTAAAAGTATGGAAAATATTGTGACGATGTTACTGTGTGATCGGTCTAAATGCTAGTCGCTGGCAGAAAAATGAATTTTAAAATCAGGTAAAAAGTAAACAAAAGATAGAGTGACCTACTAACTTTTAACCTAGTTTTGAAATTAACACCCGCTTTGTTTATCTTTGGCAGCTATTGTTACTATAACCATTTGTAAATAACATTACCGCTTTGCTGCCTGTTTAGATCAAGATAAGACTGCACAGAACGTGCAATCTAATCTTTTATCTACACTTTCGGCTTTGATTATTTAGGCCTTTTTTCTGGACTAAAAACGTTTATTGGGGTATTTCGCTACTCAAGTGGTTAAGATAAAAGTTTTTCTGTCGCATCAAACTTATAAACTGGCCTAACACTTGTACGAGTAAATGATTGACATACTAAAACAGTAAACGAACCATCTCTCGAAACAAGAACCATAAAAGCGGAAGCTGAATGAAACATTCATGTGAGCCATGCTCTGGCAAAAGGGGGCTAAATGCCTCTGCGTGATGCATGATACCAAGCAAGTCATCACATTACTATGAATCACTAAAACCTTTTTTTGTATAACAACTGACTGATTCATGCGGTACACTGGTCCTTTGACATGCGAATAGCGAAAAGTTTCGGCCCAGGTCAGCCTGCGCGGACTGCGCAGGCTGACCTGAGCCAATACTTTTCGCAGATGCATTAAGTCCCCTTTTCACAGAGCACGGCTCATGTATATCTGACGAAGCAGCCAGTATCGACCACAAAGAAACAAGAAGTGTACTTACTTAGATATATGGAGAGATGCTAATTGACCAGAAAATTAGATAGACTTGGTCGGTCAGGAATCAAGGTCGCTGGACAAAAAAAAAAAAAGAAATTCCAAAGCTTTAGAGATTTAACCTTTACTCTGCTGAGTAAAAGAAATGAAACTTTCAAGCCGATAATAAAAACCACAACCTTCCTATTTAAAAGGTACTTTTGGAGGAGAGATAACTCCATATAATCGGACAGTGTAGATCCAAGATCAGACTGCACGGTAACGTGCAGTCAGATCTTGATCTACGCTGTCCGCAAAAAGGTCCTTAAGTCGCGCTTAGTAGCCTAAGGGTTAACATCTGGATTGAGCCTTGTTTGCTTTTAAGGACGACGTAGCAGTCTAATCTTAGAATTGTTCCATGGTTGATGATGCATGTCCAAAATAACCATATTGACAAAATACACAGGGTTCGTAAACTGCTTGTGCTTCATGAAGCCAGGTTTTCCAGGGAACCAAATTACTATCATATTAAACATCATAAAAACCCGAGGTCTGATAGAGTACTATACACTGTCACTCGTATGAACGTTCAGTAATACTGTAAATATTACAGGAAAAAGATCCTACATGACTTGTCACAAGTCTAACTAGAACTTTCGCAAAAATACCCTCCACCGGCACCTTGTCACTGAGGCAGCACAATCAGAGAAAACAAAGATCACCCACGTGACCCCAAAACATAGGACATCTCCTTGGGTCATGAGGAACACTTGTATAAAGTTTCGAGATCCTAGGTCAAACGGCTTTTTAGTTAGACCACGGAAACGAAAAGATGGACGGATTGGAGGACGGAGGGACGGACGGGCGAACGGACGGACGGACGGACGGACGGACAGACAGACATGGTGAAACCAGTATATCCCCCTCTACTACGTAGGTTGAGGCTATAAATACAGATTAAGTTAAGATTATCTAGATGCACAAGAATTCGTCAAAGGAAACTGGATTGTCATTAATATTATAAATGGGCAGCACACCTGACATTTAAACCATTAAACTTTTCAAAAGGCAGGTTCATCACAGAATTACCCTAAACAGTTTAAAATCTACCATTTTTCGTGTAAGTAATTTAAAAATACTTCGTCTGAACTATCTGTTAAGAGTATTTTGTCATCGGAATGCAGGTTAGGCCTGAAGCAAACATGGTGCTGAGCTCTATCTACGAGCAAGAACGTGCATTGCGCCGAAATGAGCTGCTCATATCGCTAACACCAAGTGCTTAGATTGAATACATACACCAAAGCATAGAATGTGCCTTTCGATGCTCAACGCCAATTGTGGTCCAGCAAAACTTGAAAATATAGGATCTTATACAGGAGTACCGCAGACGAAATACGTTACTGTAAAACTAATTATAACAGCTAATATCAAATTAACTGGATTTCTGTAACACTGGGTCGGTAAAGTTCTTCAGGAACTGGCTAATATAATTCAATAACAGTGTCCGAAAGGCGACCGATGAGCAGTTGATCGATATCTAGTTCGAACATGTTTCTCTTATAGATAGGACATCTCAAAAACGGTGTAACCGTTAAGCTGCTAAGCGCGACTCACGGACCTTATGCGGACAGTGTAGACCAAGGTCAGACTGCACAAAGTGTGCAGTCTGATCTTGGATCTACACTGCACGATAAGCTCCCTACCTACCCCCCCCCCCCCCAAAAAAAAAAAAATAATAATAATAATAAATAAATAAAAAATAAAAAATAAAAAAAATAAATAAAATAAAATAGCAACATTTTGGTTGGGCTTGAAAGTTTCATTTAACTTATTCAGCAGAAAAAATATTACGGTCAAAGCATGCACATCCATAAACCCATACAATATCTTGTTAACATTATTCACTTGGTCGTCAGTATGTTTCCATGAGATTTGAGCCCAGTAGCTCAGTCGGTCACGTACAGGGCTTGAAACCACGGGGGGTCACTGGTTCGATTCTCAAGCTCGGCCGAAAGGGAATCACAGATCACAGTACTTCTTAATCTAACCTTCAAAGTTATGGTTCGCAGTGTTTTACCTCTCTTAAACTTTTTTTTTTTTTATATCTTATATATAGGACACAAGCATCATTAGAAAGGGCAAAAAGGTGCTTTCTAGGTACAATGGACCAAGCTGGTTATTAAGTCCGATCCGTTGGAATCCGTTCATTAAGTCTGATCCGGTTCGGCCCGGTCTAATTCGGTTATCAAGTTCGCCCCGGTTCGTTGCAGAGACTTTACCCACCACTCACAGACATTTATTTAATTGTCAAAATAGGAAATGCCATGGGAAAAAATGAGTGTTGATCTTAATTGAAAAAGGCAAATGAAGAGCATATCAATTTGATTTAAGCCATGGTTTGGCAAGAGGGGGCCTAATGCACCTCCGTGATGCATGATACCAAGCAATTCATCACATGATCCTGGATCCATAAAGTACATTTTGTCTAGCAACCGACTGAATCATGAGATAGACTGGGCCTTCGACATGCAGAAAATTGACCAATAGCGAAAAGTTTCGACCCAGGTCAACCTGCGCGGACTGCGCAGGCTGACCTGGGTCGATACTTTTCGCAGATGCATTAAGCCCCCTTTTCATAGAGCATGGCTCAATATTATCAATTTCCAGATGGATTTTCCATGTTTTACCACCTTTTTTTAATCGGTAGGACGAACCCGTAGCTAGACAAGACCTGCAACATCCGCGAAAAATGCGAGGATGTAAAAGGTTGCGTTGGGAATAAGTAAAAATGGGCCTGACTGGAATAGGTCACCGACTGGATTTACATATAAGCAAATACCTTGTATCTTATCCATGAAATCTTGTTCAGTCTATGACTTTGTAAGTAGACATCGTTCAAATTGGAGTCTTGGAGATTTCGTATTTCTTGTCAACATTGTCATTAACAGATTACGATTTCATACAGAAAGAATATTTTCTCTGTGGAAATATTTGGCGACAAATGTAATTTTTTCCGTTTATTTTTGAATCTGGATCATACTCGGTGGCAATATGCTAGTGTTCGCTAGTCTAATCAACGCGTTGAAAGCACTGGTGTGGCATTTGTCAGGGGGGAGCCATTGTGTAGAATTAATAATTTGAAAAATGAACAATAATGTGGGACGAACGAGCCAAGGGACGAACAAGCCAAGGGACGAACATGCCCAGGGACGAACAAGCCCAGGGACGAGCTGGTTTTTGGGACAAACACGGTCAGGATACAAAGGTTGTGTGTATCATTGTGCCAATAGAAGGCCATTGCGGGTATAGATATTTTCAATTAAAAAAGAAGTATTCCCATAATCGATGGCCTAATCCGGTTTATTCCAAAACGCAGTAATTAATGAGTGCTATCGAAATACTTATTTGTCTTAGAAAAATTGAGTTTAATTGGGTTTACTTCCTTCGCTTTTGCACAAACTACGATACATGATTTTCAAAATACCGCATTGAACTCATAGTGGCATTGTCTTCGACAAATACCACAAAAAAGCTCTTTCTGTGGACGTAAGCATCCAAAGTTTTGTTCGTGTCCCTATGCCTTGTAGCCGTCATTTCGCTCGTCCGAGTTTCGTGCGCACTCTCGGATAGCCCGATTTTATTGCTTCCTCCCCCATAGCCCGTTAATTACATTGTCTCATTAGTGCCTGCAGCAAACAAAAATCAATTTAAGCTATTTGTACCTTGTCAGAACCAGAATCCCCGAACAAGTACAGGTCAATTTGATAATCACATTTATGGTGGGGCGTTGAAACAGGAACGTTTGTGAAGCCTTTAGAGTTTAACGTTGTCTTAATCAAGTCAAAATCCTTCTTTTCTCTTATTTTTTTTGTATTTTTACCCCGTTGCAAAGATGTTTTTTTTTTCAACCAGTTAACACATTTTTTTCATGTGTTTTCTCTCTTTTCAATGTTAATGTTCGAGCCATGCTCTGTGAAAAGGGGGCTTAATGCATCTGCAAAAAGTATCAATCCAGGTCAGCCTGCGCAGTCTGCAAAGGCCGACCTGGGACGAAACCTTTTGCTATTGGTCAATTTTCTGTATGTCAAAGGACCAGACCACCTCATAATTCAATCGGTTGTTCGGCAAAATGGATTTTATAGATCCACAGCTGTGATGACTTGTCTTGGTATCATGCATCACGGAGATGCATCAAGCTCCCTCTTTTTCCAGGACAGAGCTCATTTCTTTTTCTTTCATGAATCTATAATCATAATAAATGGCTGAAAGGTTACAGGAGAGAAGTCAGAAGTGAGGAACATACTCTAAACTCAATCGATCATGCAAATAAGCTATTTATTGAATTTCCGTAAGCAAATTTTTTCAGTATCAACCAAAAGTCAGGCAGTGCAGACGAAAGATACTTATTCCCTCAGGCATCTTATCTGTACTCAATATTTCTTATGAATATGATGCATTTTGAAAGACTTTCTGACCTACTTCATTGTGTTGTACATGTACTTACCACATTAGCTCCCTCGATGTCAGTTTAATACACGCATTACGAAGTTTCTTATGTTACACGTCGGCTTTAAAAATAAGGGACGTCGTAGGGGCGCTATATGACGTCATTTGTTAAAGCAGAGAGACCATTTCTTTTTGGTTTTGTCGCAAATGAGATCAGTTACGACCGTACTTGCAATAAGCGATTGCTTCATATATTTTTTCATACAAAAATTTAATACCAGTGTGAATTATAGCGGCTTGACAAATGAAGTACAGACCTGTATTTACGGTTATGAGAGGATCGATGGATAATATTATTTATTATTATGTTGTCCCCTTGAAATCCAGAACGCGGATGAGGGTCTCCCCAACTCTCCCCAATCACACAATCTACACTCCTACGCTCGCCAATATTTCTATCCTACAAAACACTTTGAAAATGTCTTGCATGCATCTCTTCCATTGTGTTCCTTATCTACAGCCATATTGCAGTAACAAAGCCTTATCAAACACTTTATTGCTTCACCCCTTTACCAGACGACAAAATATTAAACTTGTCCAAATTGAAAGAGTTTGCAGGCGACAATTTCATTGTGGCTCAAATAATACAATTTTCTCTTGAAAGGGTAGAAAAGATTGTGGGAAAAGGAGAAAATGCTGGTAACCAGCATTTTCTCCTTTTTCCACAATATTTTCAAAAGGCTTCTTTCCCAAGGTCGTTTAAAGGCCTCATTGTGTGGTAAAGGGTTAAGGAAATATTAACAGTTATCTAAATTTCATTCGGTTGTTCCCATGCCTATTATAGAATCCTCAAGTATCAGGAAGTGTCGTTTTACATAACTATAGCGATAGTCCAATAGATAATGACGTCATACCCATTTCAGATGACATGAAATGCCACTCACATTTCAAATGCTTATTTCAGCCGCTCTTGAAATAAAACGGGCAGCGCGAACAACTCGTTGCATGGTGATTATACACTTAACAATGTTCGCAAGTTCGCAGTAGATTTCATTCCGTCGTTTGGAACCATTTTCTGCGTTAGTATGTGCGAAGAAATAGATGAAGTAATTTTACAAGAAACATTCGTCGTCAACAACTGCCATCATCAATAAAGGGAAATCCGCAGCCCATTTGTTTAAATAGGTGGATTTGTAGTCAGGGTACAGAGTTCCGCGTAAAACACAATAAATTCAATCGAACAAATTGTTATCATTTATTGTAAATAACTTTTTTTCATTGACAATAACTATCGGTTGTCGTATTTAGCCTTTTTTATATAAGAGCGGCGTTCTGGTAAAGGGGAGTTTAACCCTTTACCAAACGACAAAATTTTAGACTTGCCCAAATCGAAAGCATTTGCAGACGACAATATAAATGTGACCCAAAAATTGCAATTTGCTTTTGAAAGGGTAGAAAACATTGTGGGAAAAGGAGAAAATGCTGGTTACCAGCATTTTCTCCTTTTCCCACAATGTTTTCAAAAGGCTTCTTCCTCAATGTCGTTTAAACCCGTGATTGTGTGATAATGAGTAAATGCATCCTAGTCATGCATTAATACCAAGCCAATCGTTATATAATTATGGACCCATAAACGCCATTTTGTCTGTAAACCAAGTGAATTACTATTATGAGGTGGAAGGGTCCTTGTACATGCAGAGAATCTACGAATAGCAAAATGTTTCGACTCATGTCAGCCTGCGCGGACTGTGCAAGCTGACATGAGTTGATACCTTTTGCAAATGCATTTGAGTCGTAAAAGGAAGTTTAATGCATCCTAGTCATGCAGTCCTAAGCCACTCATTATATAATTGTGGACCCATAAACGCCATTTTGTCTGTCAACCCACTAAATTACTATTATGAGGTGGAAGGGTCCTTGTACATGCAGAAAATTTACGAATAGCAAAATGTTTCGACTCATGTCAGCCTGCGCGGACTGTGCAGGCTGACATAGGTTAATACTTTTTGCAAATGCATTTAAACCACCTTTTCACAGGACGTGACACATATCTAAAATTGAGATCTATGGCCTACATCGGTTAAAATTGACGAAACGACCCCTCTACTAACTGCAAGATACTTTTTATCATCTTAATATTTCCAGTGCCAGGGAAGCGGGACTACATTAGTCATTTACCCTTTAGATCATTTAAAGACACAACCAAAGTTGTTGCTCTGGGCAATATTGATCAAGAGTAAATAAGGTATCCTCTTCAGGCAGCGTAGATCAGGATAAGACTGCACAGAAGTTGCAATTTGATCTTAGATCTATTTTATCTGCTTCATTGGGGTCTGTTCTAAAAATGCTCTGTGTAAAAAGAGGCTTAATTCACCCGCAAAAAGTATCGACCCAGGTCAGCCTGCGCAGTCCGCGCAGGCTGACCTGGGCCGAAACTTTTTGCTATCAGTCAAATCTCTGCATGTCAAAGGACCAGTCTACCCCATGATTCAGTCGCTTGATGGACAAAGTGGATTTAATGAATCGCTAATTATGTGATTTCTTGCTTGGTACAATGCATTACGGAGATGCCTTAAGCCCCCTTTTGCCAAAGCATGGCAAATAAATTCTGACTGAAAAAAAAAAATCAATTTGATTTCATTAGCTATCTAAGGGTACAAATACCTTTCTGGAAACACAATGGCAGTGACTTTTTGTCAAAAAAGACAGACTTGGTATAATTCTATCAATGCATGCCAATGAATCGGAAGAATTCAGCTGTTAATTTTAACTCCAAAGGACGGTCATATCAGTGTTGAAATAACAGTAGCTCACGCACAATGCGGGGGCGAGATGACGACAGTCCTGATGGCACACAACAGCTTGGTTTGCTTCTTTGATACTTTAGGCATGATTCTATCTATAATTAAACGCGGCTAATGATCGTGCAGGATCAAATTATTGATCAAATATTATGATAGTAAAGTTTTAGTAATTAGCTTTGCATCGATAGGCATATACCCAAATCAGACTGCACTGTTTGAAAAGACAGAACTTATAATGTAACCCCTGGTTTGCTAACAGTAAGAGAATTACAAGAAAAAGCGTTTACCTGCAACCCAACTACAATAGTATATCCTACATGATACTTTCTTTTTTTTCATGTTGCATCATTTCAAGTTTAATGACATTGTGTCAGAATGAGATTTTTTCATCACGGGCAATTTTTTACAGTTAAATCAGACCTTGAGAACATTATATGAGTGTATTTGTTCTGCTGTTTTATTTTATGATTTTATTCAAATGAAAATGCTCTATTTAACGGACTGATACCAGTCTAAACATAGCGTTGCCTTCGCTGTTTATCATCAACAAAACGTTAATTTCTAAACAATAACGACAGCAGTAGAGCATTGTCGGATTTGCTGGGAATCAATACAAAAATAAAAGAGGCAGACATTATTTACTTCAACATTCATAGTATTAAATCAGTTAAAAAAAAAGGGAAGGATAGGATAGATTCTAACACCAGATGATGGACTGTCAAAATACCTGGGAGAAATTTGCCTAAAATGTTATGTTGCGTAAAGTTTGATTGGTTTTCGAAGATATAATTATACGGGAGATTACTATTAAAATCAAGTCGGTGGCATATCGCGAGGATTACAAATTTCGACTCTATTCAGTCAATGGTAAATAGAGCAACGTAGTGATAGTAACCCTTGGCTATCGAAGATGGTATATTCCTCACACAACTGTCACGACGGACTTCTCGCGGCATTTTCCAGAATCGTCATCAGTCCTGACGATCAGGTGTACATGTAGAATATGCCGAGAGAGGTCGGTAAGCAAAGTCACATGACGGGGACATTGCCGACCTAATCATATATCCTAATAGATACTTCAGTGGCGTACATTCACGCCAAAGTATAACCATAATACGAGTTTACGAGTTCAAGATTGGTCCCAGAAGGTATATTAGCCCTTAGGCTGCTTACAACGTGCAGTCTGATCTTGATCTACGCTGTCCGAGTAGGAGATATTTTCCAGATTTGAAAAAAACAATATTTGGGACTTTAATATCGGCTTGGAAGTTTCATTTAATTCATTTAGCAGGATAAGGATTTGTATAACAAGTATCCTGTCGACTGCATATTAGAATAGGTCAGCGTGTTCTGCACAATTATTGAAGACAAAGTTGAGTTAAATCGGTAAAAACAATATATGCATTTCAGCAGCTCCTGCTGCTGTTATTACTGCTACTAATTCTACTGATTATCATTACAGTGTTAATTATGATTATCGTCATCAACATGTCGTGACCGTCATCATCATCGAGATTGTCGTCGTCAACATAATCTGTCATCAATCAATCAAGCAATCAAGCAAGCATGCAAGCAATCCACCAATCCATTCATCTATCCGTCCGTCCATCCATCCGTCCATCCATCCATCCATCAATCCATCAATCAATCAATCAATCAAATCAACATTTCTTCTGCAAGTGCTATCAATAAGCACGGCGGCCAATAACGTGTTTTTGTTTGATATACATGTACTGCATGAACCAATGTTGATTTCTACGAGTTGCTAATAAAATGTAAAGAAAAAAATCTTTCTTCTGTGCTTAAATTTACAGAGCGATCTATGCAACACACTGTATTCCAGCAAACTTATGTCCGGATTGAATGATACCATGAATTTGTCATAGAAATTCATACTCTTTGCAAAAGCTTTACCATTGAATTCAAGCGAATAAATATCGATGTTTTATTATCATAACATGCTTTTGGAGCGCTTGACTCTACCAAACGACAAAATTTTGAACTGGACCAAGTTGAAAGTATTTGCAGTTTGGTTTGTATTGGAGTTTAACGCCATTTCAACAGCTTAGGTCAGATCATGGCAGTCAGTGACACACCTATGTGTTTCCTGGCTTTCTCACACCAGTACTGACACAACTTTCTTTCCAAAGCCACTGACTTCTTTTCTCACATGCATCAGAGGTGAGGGGCGAAAAATCGCCGGAAAGCGGAAAGTTTGCCCCAACCGGGTATCGAACTCGCAACCACCAGGTCACGAGTCAGATACGCTAACCTGACTGAGCTACCCGGGCGGGCAGTATTTGCAGACGACATATTTAATTTAGATGAGATAATGATGATATTGTTTAAAATATGTAGAGAACCTTGTGGGAAAAGGAGAAAATGCTGGTAACCAGCATTTTCTCCTTTTCCCACAAGGTTTTCAGACGGCTATTTCTCCAGGGTCGTTAAAACTCGGGATTGTGTGGTAAAGAATTAAAATTTCATGACAAGGTGAAGCCGAGTAACTTTATAACAGATGATAAAACTTTAGACTATTCCAAATTAAAAGCACTTGCAGAAGACCAAAACGTGACTAAAATAATTGAATTTGTCTTTGGTAGGATGGAAAACATTGTAAGAAAAGTAAAGAATGCTGATTGCACGCATTTCTTCCTTTTCCTACAGTGCTTTCAAAACTCGTCTTCCTCGGGGACAGGTCAAACACGAAATTGTTTGTTGAAGGGTAAAACAATCTAGGATTTCAATGAAAGAGCCCAATGACAGGTATTACAAGTCAGCCAGACGATTAATTCTTGTCGTTGTCACAGTATCTCGCCTAGAGTTTCATAAAGAAAGCTGTTATTATCTCCCAGTCCGCTTGATAAAAATGCAAATAATGATAAATCATAACTTCCATTGTAACAATTACGATGTCATTCTGCGGGGTTAGGTGGTCGTATCCAACGTCTTATTTAGGGCAGTGGCGATACGATATTTTGGCAACAGACGGTATGTATGTAACCGGGCTTTCAGTGCTTTGATTTTACCTATTGTGTTATTTTTAGTCATCACGTGGTTTATCGGCGGCATCGAGAGGATCTTGGGTATTATTTTGAAAAACACGGCTAGAGATTGTTTGAACAAGACATATTTATTGTTTAAAAAATAAATGTATGTAGATGTAGAAGACGCGTAGGAAAGATTAAAAAGATACAGTTAACCCAATTAAACTCAAATTTTCTAAGACAAATAAGTGTTTCGATAGCACTCAGATATATAATTAACAACGGCGTATTGAAATAAACTGGATTAGGCCATCGATCATGGGAATACTTCTTTTTTTAAGGAAAATATCTATCCCCGCTAAGGTTTTCTATTGGCGCAATCATACACACAGCCTTTGTCTCCTGACCGTGTTCGTCCCAAAACCAGTTTGTCCCTGGGCTTTTTCGTCCCTTGGCTTGTTCGCCCCACATCATTGTTTGTTTATTTTTCAGATTATTAATTCCACACAATGGATCCCTTGACAAATGTCACATCAGTGCTTTCAACGCTTTGATTTTTCTTTTTTTATCATTCACAAAAAAAGAAAAATCAATGAGCATGATACATCCGACACAGAGCAGCCATTTCGTCATGCAGATACATTTGCAGAGAGTGAGAATAAACCAGCATCGTAAAAAAACTGACTTTAAACTTCCATCGCTGACAGCCATTACCAGCAAATCCTTGTAGATGTTTAATCTTTTTTTCAAACGCGGTCTTGTCTGGAAATAACGTAGTTTTTATGGGGGTGGGTCTTTGGCGTTAGTGAAATCACGTGTTTTGAATACGAGTTTTGAAAGTTCGTCGAACTGCCTATTTAAACCTTATTTTTCTGCGATTCTTACAGACAATAATAATATCAAGAAATGATATGACATCACCAGCCTCAATTTCGATAAAGCATCACGTGACCTATAAGAAAGATAGAATGGCCGCCAACTTCGATGTATCGCAATTTTAGATGATTAGATGATACAAAGCAAGTCATCACATAATTATAGATCCATGGGGTCCATTTTGTCTAACAACCGACTGAATCATGGCTTGGAATATTCCTTTGAAAAGCCGAAATTTTTACAAGTAGCATAATGTTAAGATCAATGTTAGCTGCCATGGGTAGATACTTTTTTAATGCATGAAACCACGTTTTCACAGATTACGATTCATATTAAAATTTACAAACGCAAAGCGGCCGACGTAAAGTATTCGGCCAGAGGTTGGTGTTTAGATTTCGGTGATGAAGCTAAAGCTGAGCGTAAAGAGAAGACGGGCTAAGGGATTGGGCTTTCCGGTTAAAAAAACTAAGAATCGGATCTATTTCCCTAAATATCAAAGAACAGAACGTATCCGACTAAAATTGGTCCTTGGGCTGCTAGGTGCGATCCCAGGACCTTTTGCGGACAGCGTAGATCAAGATCAGACTGCACATAATGTGCAGTCTGACCTAAGATCTACACTGTCCGATAAGGGGATATCTTTCCCCAAAATATACCTTTGATAGCAAATAAATTCTTGGTTTTTTACTATGAGCTTGAAAGTTTCATTTCACTTATTTTTCACTTATTTAGCAGGATAAGTGTTGATTGACACAAACATCCATATCTTTACCTAAGTATGGGACTTGTAAACTTAACCCTTTACCACACAATCCTGAGTTTGAATGAGCCTGAGAAAGAAAGCTTTTGAAAACATTGTGGGAAAAGGAGAAAATGCTGGTAACCAGCATTTTCTCCTTTTCCCACAATATTTTCTAACCTTTCAGAAACAAATCCAATCATTTGAGCCACATTTAATTTGTCGTCTGCAAACGCTTTGAAATTGGACCACAATATTTTCTAACCTTCCAGAAACAAATCCAATCATTTGAGCCACATTTAATTTGTCGTCTGCAAATGCTTTGAAATTGGACCAGTCAAAAATTTTGTCGTTTGGTAATATGAGAGTTAAGTAAACAGATACTGATCGAAAGCGTATCAGTTTTTAACATAATCTATAATCCCTGGTATAGATATAGATCACTTGGGAAATTTAGGAATTTTCCAAATAACCCAATGCTTTTACATCCTTTAAGTAGAAAGCAGTGAAAAAAAAAAAACGTGGGAAAAGAGGAAATTGCTGGTAAACAACATCTATCATTTGCGCCACATTCAGTTTGTCGCAAGCAAGTGCTCTCAATATGGACAAGTCTTAAATGTTGTAATTTGGGTCCGTAGTCACCAACCATCCTTTAGAAATATTTTGGTCTTCGTATCTGATATTTTCTAAGTTGGAAAGTAACACAACTTCCGACTCGTTAAACCAAATGGTTTAGCCTATCAGAAGTTGTGTTACTTTCAAATTCGGAAAATTCTGGAGAATACGATTAAGAATGTTCTTAAGAATGGTTGGTGAATACGGACTTTGATAAAGAATAATGAATATTACCCATGCTCTGTGAAAAGGGGGCTTAATGCATCGGCGAAAAGTATCGACCCAGGTCAGCCTGCGCTGTTCGCGCAGGCTGACCTGGGCCGAAAATTTTCGCTATTGGTCGATTTTCTGTATGTCCAAGGACCATTCTACCTCATGATTAAGTCGATTGTTAAAAAAGTAGCTATTATGGATCCATAATTTATGTGATTGCTTGATAGGTACAATGCATCACGGAAAGGCATTACGCCCCTTTTGCCAGAGCATAGCTCATAAAATCCATACCACTGCATATTAGCTTCACTGTGTCACACAAGCACTTGTCAGGCTTTTGGTGGTATTTTCTTGCATATGAGCCATGCTCTGGAAAAAAGGGGTTTAATGTACATTCGAGGTGCATACCAAGCAAGTCATTACATATCTATGGATCCATAAAATCCATTTTGTCTAATAACCGGCTTAATCTCGGGGTAGAATGGTCCTTGAAAATGAAGACATTTGACCGATAGCAAAGAGTTTCGACAAAGGTCAAGCTGTGTGGACTGCGCAGGCTCATTTGGGTAGATAGTCATTAAACTCCCTTTCACAGAGCATCGATCACATTTTCATCTGCTGTTTTACATTTTTTTCAAAAGTATTTCAGTCACATCACGGCGGCTAGAGCACTATCTATCCATGTGAGTCATTTTTTGTAGTTCTACGCACATCATTAGACATTAGGTCCAAGCCATGGGCTGCTTTTCCTCATGAACAAGGTCGAAGGAAGTGTCCACTAGTAAAAGAGGAATAAAAACGATCGAAATGAGTATCATAAATCCCCGAACTTATTTTGGCCGTGATTGGATTCGAGCTAGCCCCCCCCCCCCCCCAACACACACACACATTTTTTATTTGCCCTTTATATTAGGAGCTGCGTCAACCGGGCTCCTTAAAGTTGTGGGTCGACATGAATCGAAATAAAATGACTGATAAAAATGTACATTAACTTGTAATTAAATGATAAAGAGGACAGTAATTTAGATCTTACAAGATGACAAAATCGTAAGACCGGCTGCTGACAGTTAAATAATAAATAATAAAGCCAAGAACAGCCTAGTCTGGCGTTCTCACTACCCGATACTTGTCGAGACATTAGTCAAATAAGTCCATAAATTCGCAATCTTTCGATCTTAATTTTACTGACAGAAAAAAAGTTAATGTCATTAATTTATCAGTCTGTAGAGTACTATTCATAGCTGCTGGGATAACTCAAATATCAATTGCGAGATCTCGTGATAACAACAAATACTGTCATGTGACCTGGAAGCATTCCATGATTAATGTTCGTGACAGACAAATGATTTCTTTTTGTTGTTGTACTTGCGGCTGTGTTGTTGTTGTTACCATAACCATGTGGTGTACACAACGTTTTTCACAATTTCGTAAGTTTGTTAGCATCTTGCATCAATTTAAACTGAATTTGCAAAAACAAACGTAACGCTGATGTTAACATCATTGTATGAAGTGATCGAGAATGAAAACCCGATCCAGGTCGAGCTGGCCTGGGTCGAAACCTTTTGGCCATTTTTTTTTTTGCAGTTTACCTCATGATTGAACAGTCCGTTGTTGTTTGGTAAACTGGATTTTGTAGATTCATAACTGTATGATGACTTGCTTGATATAATACACTGTGAAGAGACATTAAACCCCTTGTCACAGAGCATAGGTCCTATATGTATTCTAATTCTTACGAGTTTTTTTTTTGTTTTTTTTTACTTTTTAAAGGAACGCAATCTCAGATTGGTTAAACCAAATGTTTTCGTCGATCAGATATTAGCCTACATCTTGGCCCCGAGGCTGCTGAGTGCGAATCACTGACCTTTTGCGGACAGTGTAGATCAAGATCAGACTGCACAGAACGTGCAGTCTGATCTTTGGTCTACACTGTCCGATATGGAGATATTATTCTCTAAAAGTAAGTATGAAATAGCATTATTCGGGTTTCTACTATCGACTTTTATGTGACTTACTTAGCACGATAAGGGTTAAATTCAAAATATAGGTTAGGGGCATAGCTGCCTTTACGCAAAAACGCATTTGTGTATACTTTGCAAAGAAAGAAAGAAGGAATAAAAGAAAGAAAGAAAGAAAGAGAGAACAATTATACCAAAAACGTCCCCACCATATAGCTTCTACAATTCAAAAATGTTCTGGTTGAGGCCCTCCAGACCTTCATTTGAAATCGCCCCCGCCCTCCCACCTCTCGGTACTTCGCGCCTGGGACAATACCTTCCGTATTACTTATATTTATACTTTATTTTGGGATATCTACGGCCCTGTACGTACAAATGATGTTATTTGGAATGACTAGTGTATACGGGCCGAGTACTCTATATGTAAGGTATAAGTGCAAAAACCTCGTTAGCCTATTTCTGGATAAATTGTTTATAGTACTTAAAGTTTTGCTTCTCCAAAATAAAACTATGCAGGATGTATATCATAAACAAAGCTTATCGGGATTTTTTTTTTTTTTCTGTTTTGTACTTTTTAATCCTTAACCTGCTAAATAAGTTGAATGAAACTCTCAAGCCCATACTAATATCCCGGATATTGCTGTTTCAACCTTATATTTTTGGAGAAACCATCTCCTTATCGTACAGTGTAGATCCAAGATCAGACTGCACATTCTGTGCAGTCTGATGTTGATCTACACTGTCCGCAAAAGGTCGTTGAGTTGCGCTTACCAGCCTAAAGGTTAATTGTCTGCGATCATTACAGTGTCTGCTTTTCTCCAGTCTGTTAACTAATGATATTCGTCCGCCGCCAACAAGTTAAAATTCAAGTCTCTTGACGTCTAAAAGTACAAGTTCAGCTCTCTGCAAATCATACAGTTCAAGAAAGGTTTCCAGCATTTTCTTCCCTTTTTCCGAAAATATATTTGCACCCCTTCAAAAGTAAAAGTCCCTTCATTTGATTCATGATTTAATTTTCTGTCTGCAAATGCTTTCAATTTGGACAAGTGCTTAATTTAGTCTTTTTGGTAATGAGCAAGAATAACGTTCAGTTTTCGCGGGTCTGTTCCATGTTATCGCTAACCAAAGGCCGAGCCCGGCAGCTCTATAAATAACATGCAGGAATCGAAACCCAGGGATCGCTGGTTCGATCTCCAGCAATTTATTTCCGAGATACTGCGATAGGATTCGCTTTTCTATGAACGCTGATCACTGTTTCGACTATGGTTATGACGAAATCAGCCTGTGGCTTGGACAAAATATTGAATGCACTACCGGTAAAGAAACTCCAGGGAAACTCTGGAGACACTCCAGGAAAGCATGGATAGGAGTAATGGCCGCTGCGACATAAATGAAATAAATGTTGAAAACGGCGTAACATCCTACGAACAAAGCAGGGCCCAGATTTCCAATTACTTAGTCCAGCGTAGATCAATATCCATGTTTTATTACAAATGTTCTTATTGATCGATCTACGATTATTTTGACCCCGTCAACTTAACTCTTGTACTGCTAATTAAAGAAATGAAACGTTCAAGCCGATAGTATAAACCCAAATTTTCCTATTTCAAGGATATCTTTGGAGGAACGACATATCCTTATGGGACAGTGTAGATTCAAGATCAGACTGCACGGTCTGTGCAGTCTGATCTTGATCTACACTGTCCGCAGAAGGTCAGCGAGTCGCGCTTAGCAGCCCAAGGGTTAATAGCTAACGAACTAATGAACGAACGAAAGACTTAATGAACTATTTCACTGCCAATGTCGCCTTGGAAACTTTTTTGCAGACGGCGTAAATCAAGATCAGACTGCACAAAACGTGCAGTCTGATCCTTACTCTACACCGTCCGCTATCTGGTGCTAATCTACAACAAAAAAAAAAACAGGTTTAATTCAAACGAAAAGGCTACTTACAGACCACGTGAAGCGTCGGCTCTGTTTAGTTGGAAGCGAAAGAGTTAACCCAATATTAAACAACCCTCATTTTTCACGACCCTATTGAGCAAGGTTTTTTTGGAAACATTGAAGAAAAGAAGAAAATACTGATTACCAGGATTTTCTCCTTCATCCACAATATATTTTTTTTTCTTTTGACAGACATGACCCATCATTTGAGCTACATGTAAATTCAATTTGTCGTCTGCAAAATGCTTTCAATATGGACAAGTCTAAAATTCTGTCATCTTGGAAAGAGTTAAATAACTAACTAACGAATGAATGAACTAATTAGACCAAGTTTGCCGTATCTTGATTGGCCAATATATCCGACCCTGTCGCTGCGTTTACTGTAAATCTAGATATCTGCAAGGGTCCGTATTCGCCAACCAGTCTTAAGAGTATTTTTAGTCTTACTCTTCAAGATTTTCTAAATTTGAAAGTAACACAATTTCTGATTGGCTAAACCATTTGGTTTGGCTAAACCATTTGGTTTAGCCAGTCAGAAATTGTGTTACTTTCAAATTTAGAAAATTCTAGAAAATAAGACTAAGAACGTTTTTAAGAATGGTTGGTGAATACGGACCCATTCTATGATTTAAAGACTAATGAGACATTAGCTCTATCTTTTAAATCTATATTGTGGATACTCATTCAAATTGTCTGGATGAGACCATTCAAATGAGTGCCCACGATATAGTTTTCCGTAAAAAAAGAACGCTTTTAGCATTATATTAGCCCCCATTCGTCTGGACCTCAGTTCCGGATACACGCTCACACGACGGTCGGGATTTCATGATATAAAACACAGACGTAATCACTGACATTCGCTTCTGCCGAGTTGGCTTCTCCACTAAAACTTATGTTGCGGGTACTCTTTCGAATTATGTCTTTGAGACAATTCCATATAGTACCCACAACATATACTTAAGCGAAAACATAAGATTTTAAGAACTCAATTTGCCTCCAATTCTCTGGAACATGGTTTCGTGTACACGTTAACCCTTATCCCTCTGAATAAGTCGAACGATACCTTCAAGTCGATAGTAAAAACACAAATAATGTTATTTCAAATTTATTTTTATAGAAAAATATCTCCGTATCGGACAGTGTAGATCCAAGATCAGACTGCACGTTCTGTGCAGTCTGATCTTGAACTACACTGTCCACAAAAGGTAAGGGAGTCGCGCTTGACAGCTTTAGAGTTAACATGACTATCGTGATTTGATCAGATAAAACACAGACGTAATTACGGGCATTCTCTTCTGTCGAGTTGACAAGGTCAAAGTGACTTTTTTCGCGGACTGATTTCATCAAGATACGGCTGATCGATTTACATCCTCATCTTGATAATCATTCCGACAGGAATCATTTCTCTCCCACCGCTGACCATTGATTCGACGATGGCCATGTGGGAAAGCAGCCAGTGGCTTGCTAAGAATACTGTGCGAAGTGCTGGTATAGGAAACTCCAGGAAAGCATGGATAGGTGCACTGGCCCCCACTATACAACTGAAATAACATTGAAAACGGCGTCAAAAATCAAACAAACAGAACATTCCCGTCTGCTGAAGAAGTTATTTTATTCGTCTTGTGACAGAACCCCTCAAGAACACATTTTGCAAAAGGAGAAAATCAGCCATGCTCTGTGAAAGGGGGTATAAATGCATCTGCGAAAAAGTTTCGGCCTATGTCAGCCTGCGCAGTCCGCGCAGGCTGACCTTGGCCGGAACTTTTTGCTATTGGTCAATTTTCTGTATGTCCAAGGGCCATTCTACCTCATGACAAAAATGTGGCTATTATGGATCAATATTAATGTGATGACTTGGTATCATGCATCACGGAGATGCATTAAGCCCCGTGTTGCCAAAGCATGACTCAAATGCTAGTGACGAACAAGTTCTCGTTTGTAAAACCACCATCTCCTATTTCATATTCGTTTTGCCAACGGATTATGCAGATGAAAATCAGTCCGAACTTTTGTGCAGTCTGATTTTCAACCACATCCATCCACTAGGCAACTTTCTTCTATCGCACACAAATACGCACCTTAGAATTAATACCAGAGAAAGAAAAAGTAAAAATTCAGCGCATAATATGAACAAGCTAACCGAACCGTGTTTGCACTTCCTCTGCACAATGTGAAGATACCGAATCGTTTTCTTGTATCTCTGATATTACCTTACTCTTCACCGAACGACAAGACCGTAGAATTATCCAAATTGAAAGCACTGGAAAACGACAAATAAAATATATCTCAAATGATGGAATTTGTATCTGAAAGGACGGAAAACATTGTGGGAAAAGGAGAAAATGCTGGATACCAGCATTTTCCCTTTTTCTCACACTGTTTTAAAAAGCCTGCATACTTCATCAGGGTCGTTGAATCTCGGAATTGTACGGTAAGGATTAAGATGCATGTATTTACTTCACAGGTAGGTTAGTCGTTAATTCTAAGTACATGTAGGTAAACCCATACAACATGGACAGGTACCCTCAGAATATTTTTTACGCAATGATGCCCCTTCTAGACACAACCGTGCATCTTTTGGACAATTACGCGTCTCTTCGACACAATAATGTCTCTTTTGACACAATTATGCATCTTTAAAAAAAACTTGCAAATTTGCCCATTGGCTCGATGTTCCATTTTTTTTTTTTCTTTGTTGGGGTGAGGTGGGGGGGGGGGTAGTAACGGGGTAATAATAAGCTTAGGTTGAAGAGCCAATCAGGTGTATTTGTAGGGCTTACTGCCAGATGATATGACATTTTTTCCGCAAGTATATCTAATAAATCTTTAATTAATTAGTCACTTATTATCCTGTATTTATCCCGGTTTTACTTGGACATCGCCTGTGTGGAATTACATGTAGTTACCAGTACTCCACTCTTCATATTCTACAAAATATTTACATTTACCTATAAGGATACATATAGGCCTATGGGCAGGGTGTTCACATATTGCTTTCATCTCACTTGTTGAATTTTCGTATCGTTGTACATGTTTAATACATGCCACTCACTCACTCAAACAGGTGCTTTTTGTATATGACTGTTGAAACTTTCAGGTTGTGGTTCAATATGGAGGGAAATAATGCAAAGTAAGCAAGCCAGCAATTGCCTCTTTTTCCTCATTGTTCTGCACATTGTTGAAAAGTGAGATGTTCAATTCGATATTTTTTACTTTCAAGATTAATGTTAATGATGTGTCTGAAAAAACATAGCCTCTGCAGTAATGGGTTATTGCCTAACGCATAAAACTTTTAAATGTCCAATTAGTGCACGAAAAAGAGTATCTCGTATCATATCAATTTGTTAAGGCCTAGATAAGCTCCGCGAAATCAACCCGTGTATATCAGTATCATAGATAGGCCAGCACATACGCCCGAAAAAAAAAAAGTCCGCTGAATAAACACCTCCACGTTTTTTTTTTTAACCAATCGCAAATTACAATTTTTTCATTCGAGACTAATATCAAGAAGTAGGTCAAAAGCCAGTCTATACACCTACGCCGAAAAATAATCCGAGCTAATTTGACAAGAGAATTGAAGCGGGTGTAATGAATAAGAATGGGAAAATGATCACGTCGCCGAACATGCCCTTATGTATAGAACAGAGACGGGAATTAGATTTCCAATAAATTAGAGCTACTTATCTATCCTGGTATTACCCGTTAGGTTTCTAAGCTCAACTTTTTGTGATTTTTGTGGACAGTGTAGATCAAGATCAGACTGCACAGAACGTGCAGTCTGATCTTTGATCTACACCGTTCGATATGAAAAGATTTTTTTTTTTCTGTTGAAAATTAGGGTTTTAATTCTGGCTGGAAATGTTTACTTAATGTCTTCAGTAATTTCAGGCGCCACACATAAAGCTCGACCCCTTTCGATGTCTGAATAAACAATCAATGCTGAAACAGAGACTTTTATCTTACAAGCTCCACTGTAAAAGTATTTCGTGCAGTATGACCTTGATCTATATCGTCCACCACAGACCCTTTTTTTTTTTCGCCTATGGTGCTGGAACGGTTTCAGTGTACAGTGTTAATGTTCTGTGGAAAAAAAGGTTTAATGCATCTGCAAAAAGTATCGACCAGGTCAGCCTACGCAGTCCGCGCAGGCTGACCTGGACCGAAACTTTTTGCTCTTGGTCAATTTTCTGCATGTCAAATGGCCAGTGTACTTTATGATTCAGTCGACTGAAAGACAAAAATGGATTTAATGGATTCATAATCACGTGATGGCTTGCATATTATCATGGATCACGGAGATGCATTAAGCCATCTTTTGCCAGAGCATGGCTCATTCATTAGGACGCGATATAGGTAAGGTACCCCTTGACCTATTACGAGGGAAAGAAATTCAATGAAAAATAGTGAAAATTCGGACATTCATCATTTCGTTTAAAATTTTTCCTTCATTCTCTTCGTTATAAGGCCATCTTTGCAGGCGACTAAAGGTTTTCAGTTTTCATTTTCAAGCCCCCAAGGGTAGCCCAGTGGTTAGCGTATCGGACTTATGACCTGGCGGTTGCGGGTTCGATACCCGGTTGAGGCAAACTTTCTTTCCGGCGATTTTTCGCTTCTGACCTCTGATTCATGTGGGAAAAGTAGTCAGTGAGAGAAAGTTGTGTCATTGTCGGTGTGTTGTGAAAGCCAAGAAACACATGTGCAGGTGCACTGACCGCCGTAATACGACCTTAGCTGTTAAAACGGCGTTAAACTGCAATACAAACAAACAACCAAACAAATCATTTTCAAACTTGCACAAACAAAATCTGGTTTCGCGGATCTGTGAGCCAGTGACCCAATGCCATTGAAATCTTTACCGAACGGCAGATCATAACACTTATCCAAATCAGAAACATTTGCAGGCGACAAAATATGTGTGGTTCGAACGATGAGTTTTTTTTTTTTCTTTGAAAGAGCAGAAAACACATAGGAAACGGTAGAAAATGATGCTTATTCAGAGCTCCAGATAGAGGGGGTGATTTTGATTTCAAAATTGAAAATATTAATCACTCTCCACTAAACCTTATGTTATAGGTACACATTAGAATCGTCTCATCGAGACGATTCTAATGAGTACCCACAACATAGGGTTTGGAAGAGAAATAATGGATTTAGAATACTATCAACCCCTCTTATCTGGAGGTCTGGTTGTTAGCATTTTATCATTTTTCCCAAAATGTTTTTGAAAGACATTTTCCTCGTGGTCGCTAAAATACGAAACTGTTTGGTAAAGGGTTAAGGTTTTTTTACCCACATGTAGAAGAGCCTGTGAAAAAAAAAAATCAAATAGGTCGTTTCAAAAAGTCATCGCTGCACCAATTCATTGCGTAAAAACCATTAAAAAGAGGCTGGTGATAAATCACAACTTTTTTGTCATTCAATAAAAAGGAGAAAAACAAGGAAATCCGAATGGTTAATCAAAGAAGATGAATGCTCGACTTGTAAATTTTGTTGCAGATTTGCGAATCAAAATCGCACTAATGTTTTTCATTTGAACGATCGGTCGATTTTTTTCCCTCAAAAAGAGATTGATAACGAGTCACCCTTTTCACTCAGGAATTTCCACCACGACCTAATGATCTGGGCACTAATTCGACATAATCATAATGTTTTGCAATAATTCTTCAGCGAAGTCACCGTTGTTTTTGAATGCAACGATAATGAATGAATGAATGAATGAATGAGGGTACTATACAAAACTATACAATTAATTTCCTCAGATGTCAACGATGTGCATTGACTATACAATAAGTGAAAGAGAATGTTTTTCTTTTTTAAGAATGGAATGAATTCATTGCCTAAAGGGGGTGTTAGGATTTTTTTAATCAAAGTTTACTAAACTTCAAAAAGCATCAATCACTCTATTTAGAGACAGTACAAAAGTGCCATTGGCCCTAGAGTGCTCACCCAAATACAGAGATCTAGGATTCACAGAGTTGAAGGGATCCTGGTGGTGATGATGTAAACCACACGCAGGCTGACCTGAACCGATACTTTTCGCTATTGGTCAATTTTCTGTATATCCAAGGACCATTCTACCTCTCGATTAAGTCGGTTGAAAATAATGGCTATTATGGATCCATAATTATGATGCCTTGCTTTGGTATAAAGCATCACCGAGATGCATTAACCCCCCTTTTGCCGGAGCATGGTTCAATTATTTAAATATCGAAGACAGCAGATCTAGATCAGACTACTCGGACGTGCAGTCTGGGCCAGTATTTACCAACCATTCTTCGTTCCATTCTCAGTTTTATTTCAGATTTAGAAAGTAATAAAACTTCTGCTTGGCTAAACCAAATGGTTTAGCCAATCAAAAGTTCTGACACTCTAAAATTTAGAAAATTCATGAGACTAAGACTAAGAATGTTTAGTGAATATAGACCCTGGGTCTGTATTCACAAACCATTCTTAAGAATGATCTTAGTCTTACACTCCAGAATTTTCTAAATTTGGAAGTAACACAACTCCTGATTGGTTAAACCAAATGGTTTAACCAATCAGGACTTGTGTAACTTTCAAATTTACAAAATCTTGGCGAATAAGACTAAGAATGTTCTCAAGGATGGTTGGTAAAGACGGACCCTGATCTTGGTTTGACCTCTTCGCCAAGGACACCAGAGATCGTAACTAGAAAAGGGGTAATCAATTTGATTTCGTTCAGGATCCAAATATTAATTTCAAATGCAACCCAAGGTGATTTCAGTCTAAGTTGAGAAACAGGTAGCGGGAGATGTAGATCTAAGATCAGACTGCACGTTCTGTGCAGTCTGATCTTGATCTACATCGTCTGCAAAAGTCATTTATTTCGCCATTTGCAGTGGAGGAGTTGATATGATTGACAGCATTTAATCTTCAAAGGTACTCATTTACCAGATAAAATTCCATTATCCTTTAAAGTGCTGAATAAATAAAGTTGAGATTTTCAGCAAGGAGAGAAAAAAGCATTTGTTCAAATATATCCTTACTTTAAACAGAGCTTTCCACAGAACGACTGATAGAATAGTGCAGATCTCAGATGGGACTGCACGTTCCATGTGGTCTAATATTGAAGCGCACTGTTCACTTAACGCACTGAAGGCGGTGTGCTCGAGCATCATTAGGTTCAAACTTCATTGAAGGGTACTGTTCACTTAACGCACTCAAGATGGTGTGTTTAACACTTTAAAATAAAAAAAAAAAGAAGCAGACGGGTCCAAATTGAAAGCATTTTCAGACGACAAATTCAGTGTGGCTCAAATGATGAAATATGTTTTTGATAGAGTAGAAAACACTGTGGAAAAAGGAGAAAATACTTGTTACCAGCATTTTATTCCTTTTCCCACAATGTTTTCAAATGTTTCTTTCTCAGGGTCGTTAAAACTCGGGACTGTGTGGTAAAGGGTTAAACATCATTAGGTTCAAACTTCAGTGGGGTGCATTGTTCACTTAACGCACTGACGGTTATGCACTTAAGGGTGGCGTTCTTTAGCATAAATATGCTCAAACTTCAATGGGGTGTACTGTTCACTTAACGCGCTGAGGGTGGCGTTCTTTAGCATGATTAGGCTCAAACTTCAATGGGGTGTACTGTTCACTTAACGCGCTGAGGGTGGTGTACTTTAGCATGATTAGGCTCAAACTTCAATGGGGTGTACTGTTCACTTAACGCACTGAGGGTAGTGTACTTTAGCATGATTAGGCTCAAACTTCAGTGGAGTGTACAGCTTACTTAACGCACTGAGGGTAGTGTACTTTAGCATGATTAGGCTCAAACTTCAATGGGGTGTACTGTTCACTTAACGCGCTGGGGGTGGCGTTCTTTACCATAAGTATGCTTAAACTTCAGTGGGGTGTACTGTTCACTTAACGCACTGAGGGTAGTGTACTTTAGCATGATTAGGCTCAAACTTCAATGGGGTGTACTGTTCACTTAACGCGCTGAGGGTGGCGTATTTTAGCATGATTAGGCTCAAACTTCAATGGGGTGTACTGTTCACTTAACGCGCTGAGGGTGGCGTTCTTTAGCATGATTAGGCTCAAACTTCAATGGGGTGTACTGTTCACTTAACGCGCTTAGGGTGGCGTTCTTTAGCATGATTAGGCTCAAACTTCAATGGGGTGTACTGTTCACTTAACGCGCTGAGGGTGGCGTACTTTAGCATGATTAAGCTCAAACTTCAATGGGGTGTACTGTTCACTTAACGCACTGAGGGTAGCGTACTTTAGCATGATTAGGCTCAAACTTCAATGGGGTGTACTGTTCACTTAACGCGCTGAGGGTAGCGTACTTTAGCATGATTAGGCTCAAACTTCAATGGGGTGTACTGTTCACTTAACGCGCTGAGGGTGGTGTACTTTAGCATGATTAGGCTCAAACTTCAATGGGGTGTACTGTTCACTTAACGCGCTGAGGGTAGTGTACTTTAGCATGATTAGGCTTAAACTTCAATGGGGTGTACTGTTCACTTAACTCACTGAAGTCGGTGTACTTTAACACCATTAGGCTCAAATTCCAATGGCGTGTACTGTTCACTTAACGCACTGAAGTTGGTGTGCTTATAAAAATACCATCAAAGATTAGATCCGGATACTGAAACTTTGTGTATCTGGTGGATGTGAATACTCTGAGGGAACAAAATAAATATTTCAGCGAAACTTATGAAGAATCAAATATTAGGTGCTTAGATGCATTCATATTTGAATACTCCTCGTAAAAAATTAAGAAAGTTTCCTTTGTCTTTTCTATGCTTTCCTTCTGTGTCAGTTTAACTTGTTTCAGTACGTCTAGAGATAGTTTGTGTAGTATTGGTTAAACACTCTATGATGGAAAAAAAAACCTTATGCATTCATTGCTTCAGCACACTGTTTTGTCACGACTACAAAAAATGGAAAGCAATAATCTGGTTATATGACAATAAAAAATACAAGGGCAGAGATACTAATTAGTGCACTGAGTATAATAATCGATTGTAACACACTGTTATTTCAAATTGTTTTTAGGTCAGATGGATAATTAAAAAAAATAAAACAATTAACCATGTAACTGCGAAATGATTTTTTTTTTTTCATATAATATTTTCATTCAAAGCCAAATAAAAGCCCAAATATTGCGATTGCACAGCAAAAGTCTTACGATCTCTGATCGATTATACGTCCATAATTAAAACAGCCCATCGATAGCTGTGCAACGAAATGACCCTATGACGTTTGATGAAACGCGACCCTCATTCCCATCCTCCGTACTGTGAACTATGTAGCCGAAATCCAGGGTCACTAATTCTTGACTCTTTCAGAGGAATAGGCGAAATCGTCGGTTTTTGCGGACGGCATAGATCAAGATCAGACTGCACAAAACGTGCAGTCTGATCTTAGATCTATGCCGTCCGCTTGTTTAGTCATGCCTTTAACTGAACTGAACTGAACTGACATTTATTTTTTGACGTATACAGTACAAGTTGTACATTGTCACAGCACATATACATACAATGAATTTAGTCACGTGTATAATGCATGGATCTGAAAAATACACGAACAGAGACAAACCTTAGAAGACATAAAGAAAATATATAGAAAAAATACAAGTGGCAATAATAGAAGTACATGTTAGTAAAGTTTCAGATCTGCTTCGTAATTGGATCATTTGACAGAAAAATAGAAAATCGAGAGAGAATGAACAAGAATAATGATAAAGCAATAGTTTACAGGATATTATTTAAGATACTGTTTCCAAGAACCAATGCTTCCTTAATAAATTTACAAAGATTGATGAGTTCGCTTTTATCCCTTGAGTATAAAAGACTATGATCTATGAACACAGAAGGATGTAAGTAATAGCTAGATTTGATAAACTTTTTTCTCAATGCAACAAAACTTTTGCAAACATAAGCAAAATGGTATTCATCTTCTATATCAGTTTCCCCACAAGATCCTTCAGAGTATTACCGGGGTGTTTTAATTGGTCGTCGAGAAAGGTCGAGTTTAAATATATGGAGAAAGAGTAAACGTTGTTTGAGCCTGCATCGTTGATCTGCCTGATGTTTAACCCTTTACCAAACAATCCCGATCGATGATATTAAGAGAGTAGGGTTTTAAAAACAGCGGAAAAAAAAAAAAGAGAAAATGCTGTAAAACACGTTCCAATTTATTTTCTACCCATTCAACGATGGATCCTGAAATCTGAGCCAAATTTAACCCTTATCCTGCTAAATAAGTGAAATGAAATTTTCAGTCAAGTTGTAAAAACTCGAATAATGCTATTTCAAACTTATTTTTTGGAAACAAAATCTCCTAATCGGACAGTGTAGATCCAAGATCAGACTGCACGTTCTGTGCTGTCCGATCTTGGATCCACACTGTCCGCAAAAGATCAGTGAGTCGCGCTTACCAGCCCAAGGGTTAATCTGTTGTCAGCAAATCGAGGGGTCAATGAGCAATTACTCCATCTGTTTGGATATGTTGTGTTGAATTGTGTGAGAAAATCAACACAATATGTCTAAACAAGATGATCTAACAATGCTTTTAACAAAAATGAGGTTTTTTCCCCTCTCCTGTAAAATTTTCCAAGACGCAGATGGAATAGTTTCGCATTCACCCCTCGAAATGCTTTCAACAAAGCCCACGTTGTCGCCCATAACGTTGACAGGGTTAAAGCAAGCTTTGTCTTACCCCATTGATCTTTTTAATTTGTTATTTCCGTCAATGTTAATTTATGGTCTGCAACAGCTTTGAATTTGGACGAGTGTAAAATTTTTCGTTTTGTAATGGAGTTTAATAGTTAACTACATCTTGTGCTATTGGATATTGACTAATTGATTGCATGGTGTTTAACGCCGTTTTCAACATTATTTCAGTGATATTGCGGTGGCCAGAGCACCTATCCATGCTTTCCTGGAGTTTCTTTTACCAGCGACTCAATGACCTTTTGCGGACAGTGTGGATTAAGGTCAGACTGCACAGAGCGAGCAGTCTGATCTTGGATCTACATTGTCCGATAAGAGGATATATTTTCTCCAAAATGTAACTTTGAAATAGCAATATTTAGATGTTTACCATCGGCTTGAAAGTTTCATTTAACATTTTTGGCAGGTTAAGGGTTAAATTTAAGCTGGATCATAGCTAACCAATAGCACGCATAGCCCCGGCAGCTAAGTCGGTAGGGTACAGGACTTGAGAACAGGAGGTCGCTAGTTCGATGCCCGACTCGGCAAATTTCTTTCCGTGGATTAATGATAGTCACTGGGACAGGATTCATTTCTCTCTTACGTTTCGACGATGGTTATGTGGGAAAGCAGCCACTGGCTTGGAAAGAATATTGTGCGGAGTACTGGTAAAAGAAACTCCAGGAAAGCATGGATATGTGAACTGGCCACCGCTACATAACTGAAATAATGTTGAAAACAGGGTTAAACACCATACAAACAATCAATCAATAAAATTCGCTGATCTGTCAGTACTTTCAGTACTTTGATTATATAAATTACCTATAATTTAATAACTTATTACCCCTAGCAACAGTACACAGTAGTCAACTGAGAAATAACTGAGCCGCGCTTTAACAAACGGGGTTTAATGCATCTCTCTGATATATTTTACCAAGAAAACCGTCTTATTAGTATGGATCCATAAAATCTATTTTGTCTTACAACTCACTGAGTCATGAGCTAGTAAGTTTGGACATACAGAAAACTGACAATAGCAAAAAAGTTTCGACACAGGACAGCCTACGCGGACTGCTCAGGCCGACCTGGAACGATAGCTTTTGCAGATGCACTAAACCCCCTTTCCACGGAGCATGATTCAATTACATTGAATGTGATAATCAACACGAATTAATTTTTTACCAAACGACAAAGTTTTATAGTCGTCCAGACTAATATCATTTGAAGACGACAAATCAAACGTGTCTAAAATTATATTTGTTTTGAAAGTGTACAAGCATTGTGGGAAAAGGAGTAAATATTGATTATTTACATTTTTCCTTTTCCCACAATGTTTTTAAAGGGCTTCATCTTCAGGGTCACTAAAACACGGTACTGCCTGGTTAAGGGTACACTTTACAAAACAATACCATGAGTTTACAAACCCAACTAAGACGGTTTTATAAAACATTGTAGGGAAAACAGAAAATGCAGGTAACCAGCATTTTTTTTCTTTTCCAACAATGTTTTCTACCCGTTCATAGCAAAAAAAGAATCCATCCCTTTTATATGTCTCCTGCAAGTGCTTTCACGAGAGACAAGGCTTTATAGCAAATGCAGAATTTGCTAAAGGAGTTGACAAGCAACTCCTGATTTTGCCGCAATGTTTTCAACATTTGTCTGCTGCCGAAAACCAAAGAATATTGTAGCAAATACATAAAATGTTATCCCAGCTGTGTCACTTCTCCAACTTTAACCCTTTACCAATCAATTCGGATTTTCACGACCCTGAGAAAGATTTTTTTTGAAAACATTGTGGGAAAAGGAGAAAATGCAGATAACCAGCATTTTCTCCTTTTCCCACAATGTTTTTCTACCCTTCCCATAAGAAAATTTTGTAATTGAGTCGCATTAATTTTGTCGTCTGCAAATGCTTTCAATTTTGGAGGCGACTAAAATTTTGTCGTTTGGTAAAGAGTTAAGTAAAAAGTATTGTGCAAAGATATTTCTATCCGTTGTATACCATACAATTGCGAGATCTTAACGATCTTGCACAAAAAGTTAAAAAAAAAAACTACGTGAGAAAGGCATACAATACTGGTTACCGGTATTTTTTTCATTGCATAATATTGACCATCCTATTCCAGTCAAATGTCATCATGTCAGCCATTTTTAAGCGATCCATTGTCTGAAAATGTTTTCCATTTCGACAAATCTTAAAATTTGTTATTTGGTAAAGACTTAACTTAAAATAGGAGACATGAGAAACAAAATTGCTATAACTGTATACAGTTATGTAAATTGTAAACTCATATGAGCCATGCTCTGGCACAAGGGGGCTTAATGCATCTCCGTGATGCATTGTACCGATCAAGCCATCACATAATTATGGATCCATAATAGCCACTACTTTTAACAACCGACTGAATCATGAGCTAGACTGGTCCTTAAGCATACAAAAAAAAGTGACCTATAGCGAAAAATATCGGCCCAGGCCAGCCTGCGCGGACTGCGCAGGCTGACCTGGGTCGATACTTTTCGCAGATGCATTAAGCCTCCTCTTCACAGAGCGTGGCCCATATATATATGTTTAATGCATCTCTCTGATGCATTATACCGAGTAGGCCATAGCACATTCATGGATCCATAGAATCCAGTTTGTGTTACAAACGACTAAATCATGAGGTAGAAAGGTCCAAAAAAAATTAACCACAAGCAAAAACAGTTTCGACCCTTGTCTGTATGCGCGGACTGGGTAGGCTGACCTGATCGATACTTTCTGCGCATATATTAAACACCCTTTTCACAGAGCATGGCATCACTTAAAATTAAAATTATAAAAATTCCACTTACTTATGGAATGTGAACAGGTGTCAATATCCACGACCTTATTCTTAGCACTAATATTCCGTGTCAGATTTTTGTGTGTGGATTTACAACGAAACAAAACTTCTTTGATATAATATCCAGAACTAACACTCTCTAATCACAGCACCTTGCCATAAAATCCAGTCGCCCCTGTAATTGAAAAGAAAAAAAAAACACAATCACAAAATGTCCAATAAAAAGTTTATGAAGTTTTCTCGCAAATCTCTGCGGTCCTGGAAATATCACAAACAATTTTCCAAATTAATGAACAATACTGACATCTAAATCAAATACCCAACGTGAAATCAATAGACTGAAGTGCGACAAAAACAAGTGCAAACACTTCCGACACATACATTTCATTAGAATGCATGAGGAAATATTTTTCTCCTAGACTGAGCGCGTGAAAAACCCGTACCATCGAAAGCACGGTTGTTCTGTTTGTCCATCTACAACATGAGAATTTACAGATCAATATGAGATATATAACGAAGCTCCGATACGATTTCTGGAAATTGGAGTGTGACGCTTGCTGTGAGCTGGTACTTTGCACCTTCTCGGAGCATGATGCAAATTATTTCACTTTATGAATAAGTTATGTCTTCACCGTGAGTGCAAACAAGGAGCCTCAGTTATAGATCAATAAGCCATTTTGATACCAGCAAATGTCAAAAACATTAACAAAATTATCAATCTTACAATGTAAATTCTAAAAGAACATCCCATACACATCACAATAGGTGAAATTAAAAGTTATCCGTTGTATGTTGTTGTTTTTTTTTTATGAAAAAAACTTGGAAAAATGATGTTAGCCATTTGTGTTGAATATTGGCCGGTCAGAAGTTAATTCGGAAAATATGTGATGCAATAATTATTTAGATCAATAAACACTCTTTCCACTTAATCTTCCTTGCTTTTGCTACAATACAGCCATTACAATCTTTCTTTTATCACATACAAATCATGCAGTTTTTAAGATCCACTTATATGAAAAAAAAAAAAAATCTGACATTCGTAGCTTTTGCAGGTACAAAATCTAACAAACTTGTCGAACAACGTTTATAAACTCGCCAAGGCTGGCCTAACATTTTTCAAGACTCGTTTATCCCTTTACCCCACACTTTTAACGACCCTGAGAAAGAGCCCTTTTGAAAACATTGTTGGAAAAGGAGAAAATGCCGGTAACCAGCATTTTCTCCTTTTCCAACAATGTTTTCTACCCTATCAAAGAAAGAAATCGTCATGTTAGCAACATTTATTTTGTCGTCTGCAAATGCTTTCAGTTTTGTTGAGTTCAAAATTTTGTCGTTTGGTAAAGGGTTAATGAGGGTCTATTTCAAAGATCAGCTTGTGTCAGATCCTATTTATCTACGAAAAAACAAAACTAATTTTGCTTCAGAAACTCACCGGGGTGGGGGTGGGGGGGGGGGGGGCGAAGAGGAGGGGGTTTACGAAATACATGTTAGACACACTGATACACTGCACAGCCAAGAGAACGTTCCTGAGCCCTGGAAATAAAAAAGAAGCCACACGGACTAAGGCGAATCGTTCGTTCACAACTATAACCATCGCCTATTCTGCTCGACCACGACTTTCACAAGAGCGCGTGTTTGCCTTTGTAAAAGAGATCGTCGTAGGCCTACCAGAATGGGTATCATGTTCTATAATTTCACACCTTGAAATACCTTGATCCTTCTGCAAAACTGCGCATTGAAATGGCCTGAAGTCCATGGGTACCACATAATTGATCAAATATCTGTTTTGAATCTACATCAAGGCTGGAAACTTTTATGCCGATAATAAACACCGAGAAAAATATCTCCTTACCGGACAGTGTAGATCCAAGATCAGACTTCACGTTCCGTGCAGTCTGATCTTGATCTACACTATCCGCAAAAGATCAGTGAGTCGCGCTTAGCAGCTTTAGGGCTATGAATTTCACTCTTCTTGTCAATTTTATCTTTTTACTTTACTTTTATACATTATTACTCCAATGTACGAATTAAACAAAATCGGGAAATTTTCAAGAAAAATACAATACTCAAAAATAGTCCGGTAATGGACAAGCTTATCAGTGCAGAATATGAGAAAAAAGAAAAGAGTAAATGATAAGTTATATGATATCAAAGTATTGTTGGATGGAGTGGTTGTCAGCGATACCTCTACCTGCAAAAGTGCACTCTATATAATATTTTTGAGAAGAATGCAAACAAATGCATTTCAATATCATCATCATTATAACCTTTAACCCTTTCCCAAACAAGCCCTGGTTTTCACGTGTGTGCAGTACAAGTGTTTTGAAAACACTGTGGGAAAAGGAGAAATTGCTCGTAACGAGCAATTTCTCCTTTTCCCACAGTGCTTTCTACCCTTTTTAATAACTTTCTGCCATTTTCATCAAATTTAAAATTGTCGTCTGCAAACTCTTTCAATTTGGACCAGTCCAAAATTTGTCGTTTGGGAAAGGGTTAAACCTTTTCTGTAGTGTTCAAGTAAAGAAAATATGTGGAAGATATGATAGCAGAATCTGTACATGACTGTGTTCATCCGGAACAAAATGGAAAACGGTGTCCTGGTATAGGCAATGTGTTATCTCGTCATCTTGGGTGACGAATGAGCCCCCATCAGTAAGTTTAAGTGAATACAGGTGTTAACTCTGACCACCGGCAAAAGTAGATATGTATGTAATTATTATACGAAAACCAGCGCACGCATACAGCTAAAAATTAAGAAAAAAAAAAGAAAGAATTATTTTGTAGGTAATATCAAAAAAAAAAAAATCAGATTTGTCTAGAAATTATATCATATAGTAAATATATAATACATATAAATTTATACAAAGACGAATGTAATACTTTTTTTTAATTAGTGATATAATTAATACATGTATAATTTTTGTATGATTAATTATCCTGCATAATACATTTCGACCGTGGTTCGTCAAAGTTAGTGCAATCTAGGAGATAGTGCTTTTCAGCTCCGATTTTACCCAGATCGCACAGTTCGCACAGTCTGTTTTCAATCAAATAGACAAATTTCACTTGACGTAGGCTTGTACGGCGTCCAGTCATACAAAACCATAATTTCATTTGTAAATTACTGCTATCCCTTATTTATCCAATATATGTATTATAATTATTGTTTTGTATGACTAGCAGCAATATAAGCTTATTTGAAAATAAAATTTGTGGGTTTTTTTTTTTTTTATCATGTATTAGAATTACTGTTTTGTATGACGAGCACCAATGTAAGCTTACGTCAAATAAAGTTTGTATAATACTCGTATTATATATATATATATGAGCCGTGCTCTGTGAAAAGGGGCTTAATGCATCTGCGAAAAGTATCGATTCAGGTCAGCCTGCACAGTCCGCGCAGGCTGACCTGGGCCGAAAGTTTCGCTACTGGTCAATTTTCTGTATGTCAAAGGACCAGTCTACCTTATGATACAGTCGGTTGTTAGACAAAATGGTTTTTATGGATCCATAAGTATGTGATGGTTTGCTTGGTGTAATGGATCACGGGGACGCATTAAGCCCCTTTTTGCCAGAGCATGGCATATATATTTTTTATCACGACTCCATCATAGCGACAAGATTCAATTGGGAGGCGATGGTTCGCAGAGTGGAACTTAAAGAATGTAAGTTTAGGTCGTCTTTTGGTAAAATTGTGAAAATAATTCTCTGATCGGTCGGTATTTTTGAATGTTTAATAAATTTTAGCTTTATTTGCACCGCCCAGTCTTGTTTGTATTGGTCATTCAGTGTATGTTTTATTTGTTTATACGAATGCTTTAACTCTTTATCAAGCGACAAAATTTTATACTAGTCCAAAATGAACACATTTGCAGACAAAAAATCAATTATGGCTCAAACGGTGAACATTGTTTTGTACGTGTAGAAAAAAACATTTTCGGAAAAGGAGAAAATGCTGGTTACCAGCATTTTCTCCTTTTCCAAAAATGTTTGCAAATGCCTTCTTTCTTGTCAGTGTATATGACTGCATGTCCATGTATTCCAATTTACAACAACTTTGACCTTTTTAAAAGCAATTTGCGCAAAATTAAACGGATATCTTTACCTACATGTATTGGACACACTATTTAAGTGCAATGAAGAGTTTTATCAACTCGCTATTATTCTCTAGTTTTCTGAAGACTGAAATTACCAAAGTTCGGAAATAATTCGTATTTCATGATACAATAGAAATTGACGTTGAATTATTACTATAAGCTGGGTTTGTAACTGAGTTCACATGTATCAATATTGACAAGGCTCGTTCCCTTGAGACCAAGATCAGTTTCTGTGTCAAGAGATCGGCTGCACTAAGTAATTACCCTCTACAACACGATAGTAAATAAATTCCCACATCGTCGTATTGTATGCTGTTATCAATTTCGATACCATAAATATTCAGATTACGAGAGAACAGTGGAGCACACTGGGATTGCTGTAATTTTCATGGCAGTCACGAGTTATGAATACGTGATGTTATAGACCTGGGTCTGTATTCACCAACCATTCTTAAGAATATTCTATACCAAATTCTCAAAAATGGTCTAGATTTGAAAGTAACAAAACTTCTGATTGGCTAAACCAAATGGTTTAGCCAATCAGAAGTTGGGTTACTTTCAAATATAGATTTTTTTTAGCAAAGGACTAAGAATATTTTTAAGAATGGTTGGTGAATACGGACACTATTATTTGGTCCTCAAACTGGTGAGCAGTTCTCAAAATAAGCCTGTGTAAGCCAGTATACCATATAAGGTGTTCGAACCTCTTTTAATCTTTCGAATGGTCCGGTTTTAACTTTGTACCAAGTTAGACGGTCCTGGGCGAGAGAGCTTTTGAAAACATAGCTGGGAAAGGAGAAAATGCCGGTTACAAGCACTTTCTCGTTTTCCAACAATATTTCCTACCCGTTTAAAGGCAAAGTCAACCATTTGAGCATCGTTACCGGTAGAGTTGTTTGGTAAAGAGTTAATAGAACGGAAATGTCTTTAAGTAGCTCAACTATACACCCGGCTCTGATTGTTTGAACTTCCGGTGTGTCATCTAAAAATACCTTATTCATAGATTTATTTGAAGGATACGTGAAAATGATAAGTACGAGTGTCAACCATATTTTGATAGGCTTTGGGACAATTTGCAATTCTACGGATTTTTTTAAACCCATATACCCTTATAATGTAATTTCCATCCACTGCATTGTCCCTGTTGCATTCCTGTTGTCTAAATATTAGAGTATTTCAATGTTGAAGCCGTATTTCTGTCGACAGCGAGCGACACATTTTATACCATCAAGCCCAAAAATCTTGTACATATAAGAAACCATGTGTGAAGGATGTAAATGTATTCAAGGGCAGCTAACTTAATGGTGCCGATTGTATTAGACCCAAAAGTTGCTTTTTCAATTTATTTTTTTAGAAAAATATCTCCTAATCGGACAGCGTAGATCCAAGATCAGACTGCACGTTCTGAGCAGTCTGACCTTAATCTACACTGGCCGCTAAAGGTCACTGATTCGCGCTTAGCATCCTGAGGGTTATTACCCGAAAAGTAAAGTGAGAAATGATTTAACCACTTTATTCCAGCTATGTATCACTATGCTGTACCCTCTACCACATGTCAAAATTGAATAAGCCATATTGAAGGAATTTACAGTTGACAATTCAGTTCTCTTTTCAAATGAAAATGATAGTATTTGCCTTGAATAGAGGAGGAAAAACATTGTGAGAAAAGGAGAACTTGCTGGGTATCAGCATTTTCTCCTTTTCCCGATTTGTTTTCAAAAGCCTTCTTTCTCAAAGTTGTTAAGCACGGGATTTTTTGGTAAAGGGTTAGGGGTCAACCATTAAATTTCCCTCTTCTTTGACAGAAACAGAAAGTTGACCTCTAGCTTTAACTGTTTCTGTACCTGCAAATGAAGAAACATTTTGGTCAAAATTGAGATTCAGGTCGCGGGCGTAGTAGATCTAAGAACAGGTTTTACCTTCTGTGAAATCTTAGTAACTTTGAAATTTAACGTTGTTTTAACCCTTTATGTCATATCACGGGGATCAGTATACCTACGCATGTGTTTCCAGGCTTTCACACACCAGTACTGACACAACTTTCTTTCCAGTCCATTGATTCCTTTTCTCACAAGCATCAGAGGTGAGAGTTGAAAGATCGCCGAAAAGGAAGCTTGCCTCAACCAGGCATCGAAGTCGCAACCACCAGGTCACGAGTCAGGCACGCTAACCACTGAGCTACCCAGCGGGACTCTGTGAAATCTACTCTTGATCTACATCGTTACAAAAGGCTTTTTTAGAACCACTTTTTTAATAAAACGGCTTTTTGTAATAAAATTTCAATCTGATCTTATTCCTTTATTATTCACCCATTCAAGCCTTTTTACTACAAAAGTGGTTCTAACAAGGCTTTCTATGTCGCCTATGGCTGTGTACGAGTTATATTACAAAAAAACCCACCACCTTGTTTTGTGTCAGTAGAACTATCTTAACATTTTCCATTAACCCTTTACCACACAATCCCGACTTTTAACGACCCTGTGGAAGAAGTCTTTTGAAAACATTGTGGGAAAAGGAGAAAATGCTTGTAACCAGCATTTTCTTCTTTTCCCACAATGTTTTCTTACCTTTCAGAAACAAATCCAGTCATTTGTGTAACATTTAAATTGTCGTCTGAAAATGCTTTCAATTTGGACCAGTCTAAGATATTGTTGTTTGGTAAAGAGTTAACCAGTATACAGAGCAATTTACTCCCGCGTTTTTGTTTAACCAAACTTCTAAGGCTAAAAACCTTTCTGAGGTTCAATGATTTGTGTTTTTAGCCGTCGAAAGAGGCCAAGTTAACATTTAGGCTACTAAGCGCGACTCAAGGACCTTTTGCAGACAGTATAGATCAAGATCAGACTGCACAGAACGTGCAGTCTGACCTTTGATCTACACTGTCCGATAAGGAGATATCTTTTCCCCCCCAAAAAATAACATTGAAATAACAAAATTTGGGTTTTTACTACCGGCTTTAAAGTTTCATTACACTTATTAAGCAGGATAATGGTTTAATATGAGGCATGTTCTGTTAAAAGGGGGTTTAATGCATGTCTGTAGTACATTACCACACCTATGTAACTATGGATCCATAAAATCCATTTTGTCCAAAAAACGACTGAATCCTGTGGTAAAATTGTCCTTTGACGAGCAGGAAATTGACCACTAGCAAAAAGTTTCGAACCAGGTCAGCCTGCGCAGTCCGCGCAGGCTGACCTGGGTCGATAATTTTTGCAGATACATTAACCCCTCTTTTCACAGAGCATTGCTCATATATTTGGCACTAAAGGACTTAATTGCAAAGGTGCAGGCTTCTCGGTCGACAATAAATCTAATTAACTCTACAGTGAATCGATAAAATGGGCGCCCGTCGTCATAGTTGCTTGCTAGAATCTACTTTGTTACTTTAATTACATCTTACGGAAGACCGCTGTTTATGTTGTACAGTTTTGGACCCTGGTTACTAGAGGTTACACAAGGTTCACATTATCTTCCGCTAGGTGGCATTTTTTTTTAAATATATACCTATCTGATATGGGCATTCTGGGTACAGAACCGGACTACTTGTCAAGGCGGCAATCAATGCGACGAATTTCCGAATAAAATAAACGTTTACTCAATAAAACGCTACCTCGCACGATTCACCTAGCAATGGTTAGCTAACATAACCTATGCACCAGTCAATTATAAACACAGCCCCTATAGGCTCTAAAAATAGCCCTTGAACATTTTTTAGACTAGCGAAGCTAGTCTATAGGCATCAAGATTGACGTAGAGTCAAAGTAAAAAAAAAAAAACCCACAGTTGCCAAATACTACCTCACAGAAAATACTTCTTTCTGTTAGAAATCTTAATTCTGTTATGTATGACAATTTTGACAAAAACCACTAAATCTCTACCACTCCAATTTGAACATGTCGTCTTACAAAGTAATAAAGTGAACAAGATGTCATTTATAAGGTACAAGATCTTTGCTTATATGTAAATTAAGTGACCTATGCAAAGCAGAGAATCACTTATTCCTACACAACTGTAACATATATGAATGATCTATTAATAGCTACACCTAGGTAACTTGTAGCAAATCCAAGCTATATTAACCCTTACTGTACAGGGAACCCTTGTCATTCCTCCAGTCATTACATGTATTGGATCATTGTGTACAGTTAAGGTGTTATGTTAAACTGTTTTTTTTTTTTTTTTTTATCTTGAATATTAACCTGTACCAAACAATCCCAAATTTTAACGACACTGGGGAAGAATCCCTTTGAAAACATTGCGAGAAACTAAGGAAAAAATGCTGGTAACCATCATTTTCTCCTTTTCCCACATAGTTTTCTGCCCTCTTGGAATCAGGTTTCATCAGTTCAGCCACATTCAATTTATGGTCTGCAAAAGCTTTGAATTGGATGAGAGTTAAATAGTTAACTACATCTTGTGCTACTGGATATTGACTAATTGACTGCATGGTGTTCAACGCTGTTTTCAAAATTATTTAATTGATACTGCGGTGTCCAGAGCACCTATCCATGCTTTCCTGGAATTTCTTTTACCAGCAATACCGCCACTCAATGACCTTTTGCGGACAATGTGGATTAAGATCTGACTGCACAGTGTGCAGTCTGATGTTGGATCTACACTGTCTTATAAAAGGATATATTTTCTCCAAATGTAACTTTGAAATAGCAATATTCAGGTGTTTACCATCGGCTTGAAAGTTTCATTTTACATTTTTAAGCAGGTTAAGGGTTGATTTAAACTGGATTGCAGTTAACCAACAGCATGCTTAGCCCCAGCAGCTCAGTCAACTGCGTGCAGGACTTGAGAACAGGAGGTAGCTGGTTCGATCCCCGACTCGGCAAATTTCTTTCCGAGGATTGATGGTAGTCATTGCGACAGGATTCATTTCTCTCTCACATTTCAATGATGGTTATGTAGGAAAGCAGCCAGTGACATGGAAAGAATACAGTATTGTGCGGTGTACTGGTAAAAGAGACTCCAGGAAAACATGGATATGTACACTTGCCACCTCTACATAAGTGATATAATGTTGAAAAAAGGGTTAAACACCATACAAACAATCAACCAATCAAATTCGCTAGTCTGTCAGTACTTTCAGTACTTTGATTATTGGAAAGTCTGTCAAAACCCAGTTGCACAAATCCTGGGTTTCCTTTACTTAGAAACTCTATACAAATATTTGCAGTAAACAATGATATCTTTAAAGACTATTTTTGCCGATATAGATAATTAATTTTTCAAGAAATTTGAAGCCAAAAACAAGCTAGATTTTTTCCCAGAAGTATTGTTTAATTTTCTCCATTACGACTTTTTTGGCCGCAGAGTATTAGTTTTCGCTAAGCGTATTACTATTTATCCTGCACAGGATAGTGATACGTCATAGCAGACAGGTTAATCTTCGAAGAATATGACATGCGCAGACAACGCAAAGTTCAAGGTCTGAATCGTTTTGCTTCAAAAATGCAAGAATCATGGTAGGTGATAAATCTAATTACACCTACAAGGAATCAATGGTATAGGCACCTCTTGTCAAAGTTACTGGCACTGGCAAGAAATCATTTTGTTTCTTTGATTACATCTGGAGTCAGTAGTTCATGTAGGAAATGATTTATTAAAATGGTGTTTCGCCCTCGTCGACATTATTTTAGTAATATCTCGGCAACTGCTCACTTATTCATGTATGTCCGGGCCAGGGCTCTGAAGTGACCTGCCTGTCTACATCTTCACGAACAATCCGGCTCTTCGAGAGAAGACCGAGCGCGAGACCTTTTAGTTTTGAATCGTACAATTTCACTTATGTGCAGCGAAGAATCCCCAAAGCTGGCCACAAACCTTTACCCTTTGTCTACTAAGCGCGACTCGAGGACCTTTTGCGGACAGTGTAGATCAAGATCAGACTGCAGTCTGATCTTGGATCTACACTGTCCGATACAGAGATATTCTTCTTGAAATATACCTTTGAGACAGCAACATTTGTGTTTTTACTATCGGCTTGAAACTTTTACTTCATTTATTTAGCATGTTAATGGTTAATACATCTTAAAGGAATCAATAACATAGGAACCTCTCGCCAAAGTTATTAGTAAGAACATATTCCGTTTCTTTAATTATATCGGGAGTCAATGCTTTATGGTGTAAAACGTCAGCCTCTGGTTACCAGGGCTTGCAAAAGATTCAAAGTGTGAACCACTTTAGCACAAAAGAAAAGCCCTGGAGTCACAGTCACTAAGTCTTACCTCGAGGGAGAAACAATATGAGCTCTGCTCTGTGAATAGGGGGCTTATTGCATCTCCGCAGTACATGGTACTAAGCGAGACATCACGTAATTATGGATCCAAAATATCAATTTTGATTAACAATTTTGACTTGGTCATGCCGTAAACTTGTAATTTGACATGCAGAAAATTCAGTGAAGAATAGCAAAAAGTTTCGGCCTAGGTCAGCCTGCGCGGCTGACCTTGGTCGAAACTTTTTGCAGATGCGTTAAGCCCTCTTTTCACAGAGCATGTACCGCTCCTGAATATTGCGTGGAATAAACCTTTTCGAAAAAGCAACCCTTAACTCTTTACCAAATGATAAAACTTTAGACTCGTCTATGTGCAAAGCGTTCGCAGACGACAATTTAAATGTGGACAAAATGATTGGATATTTTTATGGATGGTTATAAAACATTGTGGGAAAAGGAGAAAATGCAGGTTACCAGCATTTTCTCCTTTTCCCACAATATTTTCACAAGACTTCTCTTGTAGGGTTGATGAAATTCGGGATTATTAGTAAATGGTTAAACTATTTTCAATAAACTAATTGAAAAACTTTAAATCAATAGTTAAAACCTATATATAGCGATTCCAATGGCCTTACCCCACCGTACCGGAATATGTGAATCCAAGATCATACAGACCGTTCTGGTGGTTGGTTGGTTGTATGGTTAACGCCGTTTTCAACATTATTTCAGTTATATCGCTGCGGCCAGTGCACCTATCCATGCTTTTCTGGAGTTTCTTTTTACCAGTACTCCGCACAATATTCTTTCCAAGCCACTGGCTGCTTTCCCACATAACCATCGCCGAAACAATGGTGAGAGAGGAATGAATCCTGTCGCGATGACTATCATCAATCCTCAGAAAGAAATTGGCCAAGCCGGGGATCGAACCAGCGACCTCCTGTTCTCAAGTCCTGTACGCTACCAGACCGTTCTGTCACGTACCTGTTCTGACAAGCGCCTGTTCTAAGCAAGCACATTTCATTTTTCGGCGTAGCTGAATGCACTGGCTTTTGACCTACTTCTAGGTATAAGAAATCGCATGAACATATGGTAATTTACGATTGGTCAGAAATGTGCACATGTTTATTCGGTGGAACCCTGATGGCCTATTTGCTCGCACATTTATGACACAAATATGCAAGCAGTTGGTACCGTTAATCAATACCACAGGGCCTATTTGATCCTTTTCTTGTACTGTTTGGTGATTTAATATTTTCTAAGCGTCACCAAATACTCATTTATCCAGTTACTCATACGCCGTCTATCTTTTTTAGGGATATTTCTTGTTTAAATTTCGTCTGTTGAACATCGTAGTAATAACAGACTGGAATAAGGTTAAAAATTGACTTAGAATTGGCAAAAGTCTTGCCACCAGACGTCGCGTCAGTCAAAGTCACGATAATTTATCTCTTCCTTAAACGAATTTGCGACAGGTTGCATTTAAATCGTGAGTTTTTTTTTTTTTTATTCAACGAGTATTAAGGTCTTATGATCGAGTAGGTTTTTCAAACATGAGATAAGAAAAGAATGAGGCAAATAGCACAAGCAATTTCTCCTTCTGTCACAACATTACTCATCAGATATCTACCGTAGGACGGAAAAGGTCGTCTGCAGACGGTAACTAGATTACATGACATGCATTCAGATGTCTGAATGAGAATTCAGCGCTCTAAGGAAAGTGGTCTTAATGCATCTACGCGATGCAGTATAGCAAGCAAGTCATCACATACATATGAGCCATGCTTCGTGAAAAGGGGGCTTAATGCTTTTGCAAAACTTATCGACCCAGGTCAGCCTGCGCAGTCCGCGCAGGCTGACCTGGGCCGAAACTTTTTGCTTTTGGTCAATTTTCTTCATGTCAAAGGACTAGTCTACCTCATGCCTCAGTACGCTGCTACACAAAACAGATCTCAGGGACGTATAATACTGTGATGACTTGCTTGTTATCACGCATCACGGAGATGCATTAAGCCCCCTTTTGCCAGAGCATGGCTCAGATGGATCCATAAAATCCATTTCGTCTCACAAGCTAGTGAGTCACGAGGAAGAATAGTCCCTGGACATGCAGAAAATTTACAAATAGCGAACAGTTTAGACCCGTGTCGGACTGCGCAGGTTCGACACGAGTCGAAACTTTTTGAATATGCGTCAAATTCTCTTTTCATATATTGTGACTCAACTGTGCTTTTTTTTGTACCCAGTAGGCCTGTAATGTACTGTAATACACAAATGAGCCATGCTCTGGCAAAAAAGGGCTTAATGCATCTCCGTGCTCCACGATATTAATCAAGCCATTACATAATTAAGGATCCATAACAGCTACCTTTTTTTTTTTTTAACAATCGACTGAATCATGAGGTAGACTGGTTCTTGCACATACCGAAAATTGACTGCGCAGGCTGACCTGAGTAGATACTTTTCGCAGATGCATTAAGCCCCCTTTTCATAGAGCATGGCTCATTTAAATGTTGATGATGAGTTAGCTACCGAGAAAATAAACAAACTCAAACTCTAACTGAGTCCTTACCTTTGGATTACAATTAACCCTCAACCACACAATCCCGACTTTTAACGACCCGGACGAAGAAGGCTTTTGAAAGCTTTGTGGAAAAAGGAGAAAATGCTGGTAACCAGCATTTTCTCCTTTTCCCACAATGCTTTCTATCCTATCAGGGATTTTTTTTTTTTCATTTGAGCCACCTTTTATTTGTCATATGCAAATACTTTTAATTTGGACAAGTCTAGAATCCATTTGTTTGATAAGGGTTAATGATATGACCATCCCTCGGTGCATTGAGGAAGAAATAGTGTCGTATTGGATCTCTTTCAATTTGTTTTTCGAATCGCATGTAAGATAATTAAACGTTTTATTTCACATTTCTCCCACGCATGTATCGATTCCACCCTTTGTTTTATGCAATAAAATGAGGTCGCCCCTACATCAAATAGAGTTTAAGAGCTTAATAACGAAAGCACTCTTAGCAGTTTTCATTTAGGAACTTAACCCTTAGGCTGCTAAGCGCGACCCACAGACATTTTGTGGATAGTGTAGATCAATATCAGACTGCAAAAAAGTGCAGTCTGATCCGGGATCTTCACTGTAAGATAAGGAGATATCACCCCTTCCCCCTTCAAAAAAGAAAAAAGAAAGAAAAAAAAAACTTTGACATAGCATCACTTGGGTTTCACTATCAGCTTAAAGTTTCACTTAATTTGTTTAGCAAGTTAAGGGTTGAAAAATTTCACAAACAAGGCAAATTCTCTCTTTTTTTGTCCAAAAAATCCCCCTCAATTTTTGCCTTTCAAACGGTGGTGTTTTTGATGATGTTCTTGTTTGTTGGTCTATTTGTATGTTGGTTGGTTGGGGAACCGCTTGATAGATGTGAAGGATTCGAAACCCGGAAGCCGCTGGTTCTATCTTCTTTTAGAGCGCTGAGTTTTTCGTGGGGCGTGTCTTTGGGCACGACACTTCAGAGCTCTAGCCTAGAAGAGAGATCCAGGATATAAATGACTAAGTGAGCGGTGATGTGACTATAATGACGCTGAAAGCGACGCACGATATTGTTTACAATACAAAAATAACTCTATGCAAGGCAGAGGCAGAAAAAAAAAAACATCAAAATTCTCCAAATTGTGTCCTCGAAGACAAAAATTATAGAAAAAAAAAACGCAACTAATTACAGTCGGACATGATACTTCATATAGTTTCAAAGTAAACTGACTATCAGAGCGCTAAATAAATGAACCAGGCTCTTTGAAAAGGTGGCTTAATGTACTTAATGCATCTTCAAAAATTTTCGACCCGGGTCAGCCTGCGCAGGGTCCAGTCTGACCTGAACCGATACTATTTGCTAATGGTCAATTTTCTGCAAGTCCAAGGACCAGTTTACCTCATAATTCAGTCGGTTGTTAGACAAAATGGATTTTATGGATCCATGATCATGTAATGACTAGCTTGGTATCATGTATCACGGGGATGCATCGCATTTTGCCAGAGCATGTCTCAATGAGGGCAATTCTTGTAAATAAAATTATCTCCCTTACCAGATGAAGATTAAAGGTAACCAAATAACAGATTGGTCCTTTTACCTGTATTCCTTTGTTTTTATCCTTGATCCTTTTGGGGTTGTTGCGATAAAAATAATTTGATTTATGACATTATGTAAGGTCCCCATGTAATTTTAAAGCAAATCATGTTCTCAATCATCAGAGAAATGCATATATCTCGACTTGTAAAACAATCTAGCCCGATTTTCCAGAGATATTATCTCAAGAATATATTTGTTTAGTGCAAGAAAATCAAGGATAAAATCCAAGTAATCCCCTGATCAGGACCAATGTAGTACTGGAGAGGAATCAGGGGAAATAACTGAAGAATGGCTCTCATTATTTAACCCTTTACCACACAATCCCGACTTTTAACGACCCTGAGGAAAAAAGTCTTTTGAAAATATTGTGGGAAAAGGAGAAAATGATGGTAACCAGCATTTTCTCCTTTTCCCACAATGTTTTCTACTCTTCCCAAAACAAAGTTCAATCTCGGAATAACATTTATTTTGTTGTCCGCTAAAGCTTTCAATTTCGACTGGTCTAAAATTCTGTCGTTTGGTAAAGAGTTAATGTAACATACGATTTCGGTGTGTATATATTTCTTTTGATTTTACATTTTTTAGGCAAAAATTTCTCACGAATATTTCGGACAGCTGAAAATATAAGCCACTGAAATTAAGAAAGATCTATCTTATGGGCTTGTCTAACAAAACGGACAGTATAGACCCAATATCAGAATGCACATTCTGTGGTCTATGGTGTAAACAACCGTACACCCTTTCCAGAAACCCCTACCCCCCCCCCTTCCCATCGTGCTAAACAAATTAGGTGTAAGACATATTAAAAAAAACATCACAGGATCAAAATTAGATTTAATGACAAGCAAAATATTTCCAAGGTATTAATTACCTCTAAAAGGAAGCAGTGTTGTAAAAGGCTAATGATACGTCTGAAAATAGAACAAAATGCGACGGAGCGGAATAGAACGTACGTCTACAACAAGAGATTCCTCGATACTACAAGCTATTTGGGGTCCGTTGTGTTGTTTTTCTAACCCTTCTCCTAATAAATAAGTTAAATAAAACTTTCAAGCCGATAGTGAAAACCCGAATGACGTTCTTGCAAACTTATTTTTTGGAGAAAAATATCTCCTTATCGGACAGTGTAGATCCAAGATCAGACTCCACTTTCTCCTCAGTCTGATCTTGCTCTACACTGTCCGCAAAAGGTAAGTGAGTTGTGCTTAGCAGTTTAAGGGTTAAGAATTTCATATTCCATTCGATGGTTAAATACTCGTTTTTCAAACAAGTAATCTTTGTGCAGATGTTGATAGTACGGAAATAAAAAAATAACACAATAAATATGAGCCATGCTCTGGCAAAAGGGGGGGTAATGGATCTCTGTGATCTATGACACCAAGCAAGTCAACGCATGACTATTCGGATCAATAAAATCCATTTTGTCTTACTACCAATTGAATCATGAGGTACACTGGTTCTTTGACAATCTTGGAAAATTTACCAAAGCAAAAAGGTTTCGGCTCAGGTCAGCCTGGGTCAATGCTGTTTGCAGATGCATTGAGCCCCCTTTTCACAGAGTCTGACTCATATTTAAATGAAAAGAAAAAAAAAATAAATATGATGCGTATGAACGTGCTGAGTCATATCGGGTGCATCACGCTGCAGACTGAACGAAGATATGAAATTTTTGTGGCATTTGTCGAAGACAATGCCACTATGAGTTCAATATGGCATTTTGAAAATCATGTATCGTAGTTTGTGCAAAACCGAAGGAAGTAAACCCAATTAAACTCAATTTTTCCAAGAAAAATAAGTGTTTCAATTGCACTCATATATGAAATTGAAATGGCGTCTTAAAATAAATTGGATTAGGCCATCGATCGTAGAAATGCTTTTTTTTTTTAATCAAAATAATTTGATCCGCTGTGGCCTTCTATTGGTGTAATGATATACACAATCTTTGTCTCCTGACCGCCCGATTCCGTGCTTGTTTGTCATAAAACCAGTTCGTCCCTGGGCTTATTCGTCCCTGGGCTTGTTCGCCAAGACTTGTTCGTCCCACAAGATTGCTCGATACTCTATTGTGCATGACTATATACATAGTAGGTTGACTTTTAAGCGAATATTTTGGAACTATTTCTATTGTTTATTTTTCAAATTAATAATTCTACGCACTGGCTCCCTTGACAAATGCCACGCAAGTGCTTTCAACGCATTGATTGATATAATGAGATTTTTACAGGGAAATGAACTTTGAAATAGCAATGTATGGGTTTTACAATTGCTTGGAAATAATTTTCTTTAAATATATGAGCCATACTTTTTAAAAAGGGGACATAATGCATCTCCAAATAGTATCGACCCAGGTCAGCCTGCCCGGACTGTGCAGGCTGACCAGGGCCGAAACTTTTTACTTTTGGTCATTTTTCCGCATGTCCAAGGACCAGTTTACCTCATGGTTCAATCGTTTGTTAGACAAAATGGATTTTATGGATCCATGATCGTTTGATAACTTGCTTGGTATCTTGCATCAAGGAGATACATTAAGGCCCCTTTTGCCAGAGCATGGCTCATATTTATTTGGCAGTTTTGGTTAAAAAATCTCGCTTAGCTTAGATACAGAAGAAGCGAATGAAATAAATCATTGCTTATGTGTTTATTTTTCAAGAGACAAAAACCAGAAAATGCATCAATCAAAACCTGGCTTGATTAATTTCTTTTGAGAACACACATCAGAAAGTCTAATCTAAGAAGATCTATCAGTTCTGTAAAATCAAATATGTCAGCTTGAATCGGCTTTCTACACCAATATCTTAAACAATTTTGACAGATTTCTATCGTTGTGTTAGAACTGTGCATGTTCATGTGATAATCTGCAAATCAGGCAAGAACTTTTTCAGCGCCATGGGCGAAGATAGGGGCTTTTACAGACGGTATAGATCAAGATCAGACTGCACAGAATCTGATCCTGGATCTATACCGTCCGTAGGACAAGTCAAGTCTCTAAGGGAACAATCTTTCTTAGTCGCAGTGGAATGTAGTTTCAGATTTCCAAAGATATTGGAATTCTACATTTGGCGCCGGAAGGGTTACATTTTATGGCTCATTGTCAAACCTGCTGGGGTAATGCGTTACTCAGCGGTGAAGGGGTAGGATTCGCCGTCCAAAGGCCCAGGGTTCAATCCCCACCCACACGTGTTTTTCGTAGGAATTTCCTGGTGCATAACACTTTAGAACCCTGGCCTAGAACTGGTAAAAACTAGAACTGTCGCAAAGCAGACAAAAATACCCCCAGCACCATATCACTGTCGCAGCACAACAGAAAACAACAAAGTTCACCTGTGATCTTGACCTTTGACCCATGTGAACCAAAAACGGTAGGGCACCTCCTGGGGTCATGAGGAACACTTGTTTAAAGTTTCAGGGTCCTAAGTCAAACGGCTTTTGAGTTAGAGCACGGAAACGAAAACAAGACGGATGGATTAACGGACGGACGAATTGACAGACAGACATGGTGAAACCAATATACCCTGCTCTACTTCATAGGTGAGGTATAAACAGGACATATATGAAAAAGTGAGCTAACCGATTGATATTATAAAATAATGTTAAAGCAATATAAAGCACCATTCAGTCAGTCATAGCAAACCCTGTATTAATCATGCAAGGAGCAATACTATGATGAAAAGATTCTTGCCGAAGCCGGTCGTTCGCTAAACAAAGGTCAATTTCTTCTTACTTTGATTATTGGGAACCTAAATTTTGGCTTTTTAAGACAGGTATCTAGTTGGAAAAAAGACCTTAAGGACAGATTTGAACCTTTCTTAACGGCACAATCTATTAACCAATAGGCTGCTAAGCGCGACTCTCTGACTTTTTGCGAACAGCGTAGATCAAGAATGTGCAGTCTGATCTTGGATCTACACTGTCCGATAAGGAGATAGCTCTCCTTCAAAAATACCTTTGAAATAGGAAAATTCGGGTTTTGACTATCGGCTTGACGGTTTTATTTCTTTTATTTAGGGTTGAATAAATATCCTGTATTAACGCATTACCAGACAATCATGTCTTTTAATGACCCTGCGAAAGAAGCCTTTTGAAAAAAATGTGGGAAAAGGAGAAAATGCCGGTAACCAGCATTTTTTCCTTTTCGCACAATGTTTTCTACCCTTTCCAAAACTAATTCAATTTTTTCAGGCACGTTCATTTTGTCGTCTACAAATGGTTTGAATTTGGACCAGTCCAAAATTTTTCTCATGTGGTAAAGAGTTAACCCTTTACCAAACAATCCGATGTTTTAACGACCCTGAGCAAGAATGCTGATGAAAAAATTGTGGGAAAACGAGAAAATGCTAATAACCAGCATTATCTGCTTTTCCCACAGTGTTTTCTATTCAGTCCAAGACCATTAGTTCATTTGTGCCACATGTGAATTCGTCACTGCAGATGCTTTCAATTAGGAAGAGGCTAAAACTCTTCATCTGCCAAAGGGTTACGCAAGCAATACGAGTATTTTGAGTTTCCAGTGACATAAAATGTATAATTCTTTCTCTATTCATTTATTCAGTAAGACGTTTTTTTTTTGTTTTTTTTTCCTTTTTCTTTCAAAAACTATGCTAATAACGTTACCAAAGCCTTGCCTGCAAGGCCCAATAGCAGAATTAAGTAAACAATGCTAGGGTCAAATTGCAGACAAATTTAATTCATACCATTGAAAGTATAGATACTGTTATGAGTATGAAAATATATAACAGTGTCAAAGTCCCAATCGCTGGCCAAAAAGTTGGCAAATATTGGCAGCTTGCGATCGCAACACAGACAGACTGTACTGTAACTGCAACACTGTACTGTAACACATTGACAGGCATAAACTGTACTGTAACTCTGTACTGTAACACATTGACAGGCATATACTGTAACTGTAACACTGTACTGTTACACATTGACAGACTGTACTGTAAATGTAACACTGTCCTGTAACACATTGACAGACTGTCCTGTAACTGTAACACTGTACTGTAACACATTGACAGGCATATACTGTAACTGTAACACTGTACTGTAACACATTGACAGGCATATACTGTAACTGTAACACTGTACTGTAACACATTGACAGACTGTACTGTAACTGTAACACTGTACTGTAACACATTGACAGGCATATACTGTAACTGTAACACTGTACTGTAACACATTGACAGACTGTACTGTAACTGTAACACTGTACTGTAACACATTGACAGGCATATACTGTAACTGTAACACTGTACTGTAACACATTGACAGGCATATACTGTAACTGTAACACTGTACTGTAACACATTGACAGACTGTACTGTAAATGTAACACTGTACTGTAACACATTGACAGACTGTACTGTAACTGTAACACTGTACTGTAACACATTGACAGGCATATACTGTAACTGTAACACTGTACTGTAACACATTGACAGACTGTACTGTAACTGTAACACTGTACTGTAACACATTGACAGACATATACTGTAACTGTAACACTGTACTGTAACACATTGACAGACTGTACTGTAACTGTAACACTGTACTGTAACACATTGACAGGCACATACTGTAACTGTAACACTGTACTGTTACACATTGACAGACTGTACTGTAAATGTAACACTGTCCTGTAACACATTTACAGACTGTACTGTAACTGTAACACTGTACTGTAACACATTGACAGGCATATACTGTAACTGTAACACTGTACTGTAACACTGTACTGTAATTGTAACACTGTACTGTAACACCTTGTAAGACCCATATTAATATGCATACTTGTAAATGATAGAAATTAAATTTATCTGCATTTGACTCCTGAAATTTTAATATTTGGAAGCAAGTGGGCCTTTAAAAGGGAAAGTAGCATATATTAACGATTTTTAACGAACATTGTATTATATACCGCAAAAGCATTTCTGATTGTTGTAATTAGCAAGTCGAAGTGCTGCTATATGATTTACATCAAACAGAAAGTGGCGTAATTCTACGATTTAAAAAGCAAACGATCCCTCTGGAAAGAATACAAACGCGATGATAATTATTAGTTATACAGCTTCCTGACGGTTTATGTCGTTATTAATTCCCGACTGCAGAAAACTGTTTTCCTGTATTCTCAGTGGAAAGATAACTTATTTCAAATATGGAAATATTAACCCTTAGGCTGCTAAGCGAGACTCACTGACCTTTTGCGGATAGCGTAGATCAAGATCAGACTGCACAGAACGTGCAGTCTGATCTTGGATCTACATTGTCCGATAAGGAGGTACCTCTCCTCCAAAAATACCTTTGAAATAAGAAATTTGGGGTTTTTACCATTGGCTTGAAAGTTTCACTTCTTTTATTTAGCAAGATAAGAGTTAAAGATAGAATACAGGTACTATACGTACCATCGTATGTATGAGGACTTTACATTATGGCAGAAAGACTTCAGACACTTATCCTTGGTTGATTGATTGATTGATCGATCGATCGATCGATCGATCGATTGGTTGATTGATTGATTGATTGATTGATTGATTGTATGGTGTTTAACGCCGTTTTCAACATTATTTCAGTTATATCGCGGCGGCAAGTGCACCTATCCATGCTTTCCTGGACTTTCTATAACCAGTACTCCGCACAACATTCTTTCCAAGCCACTGGCTACTTTCCCCACATAACCATCGTCGAAACAATGGTAAGCAGTGAGAGAGGAATGAATCCTGTCGACTATCACCAATCCTCGGAAAGAAAATGGCCGAGCAGAGGATCGAACCAGCGACCCCCTGTTCTCAAGTCCTGTACGCTATCGACTCAGCTACCTAGTTATCCTTGAAGCTCATGCCCCCCACCCCCTCGCTTTTTGTGGGAGGCGGGGAGCTGTAAGAAAGTTGATAATTTCCCGGGGAAAATTCATTAGAACGTGACTGTTTTCTCTTAGTAAGGGAAGACACCATGAAAATTACAAAAGAAAACAAGTTGCCATGAGGGAGTGTGAAGTTGGCAGTAAGTTCGACAATCGGAATTCGATATTCAATGTAGAAATTAATATGCTGATTAGATGAATTTCATGCAGCAGTAAATTCAGTATTTTTTTCAAACTCAAGGGCCAGTTTCGAATAACAACGAATATGGGTATGTAGATGATGTATGATATCGAATGTAGGTATGAATATCGAACTGAATTTCATGTTAGCAGCAGATTCGCTGGAATTTGTTTACGGGCTTGAAGATGTTGATTAATATCCAATGTAGATTTGAATGACGAACTGAATTTCATGCTAGCACTAGATTTGCTAGAATTTCTGTAAGGGCATGTAAATGATATATAAAATCCAATGCAGATTTGGATGTCGATCTGAATTCCAAGCTAGCAGCAGATTCACCACAATTTCTAGATTGGCATGTAGATGTTGTATGGAATCCAATGTAGATTTCAATATCAGCATATTCGGCGAAAATTCTGTATGGGCGCGTAAAAGATACATAAAATCCAATGTAGATTTGAATATCGATCTGAATTTCAAGCTAGCAGCAGATTCACCAGAATTTCTATATTGGCATGTAGATGTTGTATTAAAACGAATGTAGGTTCGAATATCGAACTGAATTTCATGCTAGCAGCAGATTCGCCGAAATTGCTGTATGGGCTTGTAGAATTCAAATGTAGATTCGAATATCGATCTGAATTTCAAGCTAGCAGCAGATTCACCAAGATTTCTGTATTGGCATGTAGATGTTGCATAAAATCGAAAGTAGATTTAAATATCGAACCGTATTTCATTCTAGCAGCAGATTCGCTAGAATATCTTTATGGGCATGTAGATGTTGCATGAAATCGAATGTGGGTTTCAATATCGAGCTGAATTTCATGCTAGCAGCAGATTCGCTAGAATTTCTATATGGTCATGTAGATGGTGTATGATATCGAATAAGATTTGAATATCGAACTGAATTTCATGCTAGCAGCAAATTCGCTGAGATTTCTGCAAGGGCATGTAGATGGTGTATGATATCGAATGTAGAAATGAATATCGAACTGAATTTCGTGCAGCAGATTCACTAGGATTTCTATATGGTAATGTAGATATTGTAAAAAAAACAATTTAGATTTCAATATCGAAATGAATTTCATGCTAACAGCGGATTCGCTAGAATTTCCTTAATGGACTTGTAGATGGTGTATAATATTGAATGTAGATCTGAATATCAAACTTAATTTCATGCTAGCAGCAGATTCGCTGGAATTTCGTTGTGGGCTTGTAGATGGTGTTCGATTTCGAATGTAGTTCTGATATCGAACTGATTTTTATGCTAGCAGCAGATTCGAAAACAATGCTGTATGGGCATGGAGATGGTGTACGATATCGAATGTAGATATGAATATCGAACTGAATTTCATGCTAGCAGCACACTCGCTAGAATTTCCTTTATTGGTTTATAGATGTTGTATAATATGGAATGTAGATCTGAATATCGAACTGAATTTCTTGCTAGCAGCATATTCAACAAAGTTGCTGTATGGGCATGTAGATGGTGTATGATATCGAATATAGATTTGAATAATTAAATGAATTTAATGCTAGCAGCAGATTCGTTATAATTTCTTTATGGGCTTGTAGATTGTGTATCATATCAAACGTACATCTGAATATCGAACTTAATTTCATGCTAGCAGCAGATTCGACAAAATTGCTAAATGGCCATGTAGATGGTGTTTGATATCGAATATGGATTGGAATATCGAACTGAATTTCATGCTAGCAGTAGATTCGCTAGAATTTCTATATGGGAATGAAGATATTGTATGAAATCCAATGTAAGTTTGAATATCGAATTGAATCTTATGCCAACCGTAGATTCGCTAGAATTTCCTTTATGGGCTTGTAAATTTGTGTATAATATTGAATGTAGGTCTGAATATAGAACTAGATTTCATGCTAGCAGCAGATTCACCAACATTTCTACATGGGCATGGACATTGAAATCTATATTTGATATTCTACTCCATTTACAAGCCCATAAAGAAATTCCAGCAAAACTGCTGCTAGTATGAAATTCAGTTCGATATTCATTTCTACATTCGATTTCATACAAAATAAATCTGCAGATATACAAATTCTAGCGAATCTGCTGCTAAAATGAAATGCAGTTCGAAATTCAAATCTACATTGAATTCCATACAATATCTACATGCCCATATAGAAATCTTCGAATTTGCTGCTAACATGAAATTCAGTTCGATATTAAAATCTACATTCGATATCATACATTATCTACATGACCATATAGTAATTCTAGGAAATCTGCTGCTAGCAAGAAATTCAGTTCCATATTCAAATCTATATTTGATATCATACACCATCTAAATGCCAATACAGAAATTTTGATGAATCTGCTGCTAACATGAAATTCAGTTCGATATTCAGATCTACATTCGATATTATACACCATCTAGATGGACATAAAGAAATTCTAGAGAATCTGCTAAAAACAGGAAATTCAGTACGATATTCAAATCTATTTTCGATATTATACACCATCTACATACCTATTTAGCAATTTGGTCGAATCTGCTGCTAGCATTAAATTCAGGTTGATAGTCAGATCTACATTCGATATTATACACCATCTACAAGCCCATAAAGAGATTCTAGCGAATCTGCTGCTTACATGAAATTTCAGTTTGATATTTAAATCTACATTGGATATCATACAATATCTACATGTCAGTACAGAAATATTTCCGAATCTGTTGCGAGCATGAAATTCAGATCGATATTCAAACCTACATTCGATATCATACATCATCTACATTCCAATATAGAAATTCTAGCTTATCTGCTGCTAGCATGAAATTCAGTTCCATATTCAAATCTATATTCGATATCATACACCATCTAGATGCCCATATAGAAATTTTGGTGAATTCTGCTAACATGAAATTCAGATCGATATTCAGATCTACATTCAATATTATACACCGTCTACAAGCCCATAAAGGAAATTCTAGCGAATCTGCTGTTAGCATGAAATTAAGTTCGACATTTAAATCTACATTCGATATCATACATTATCTACATGCCCATATAGAAATTCTAGCGAATCTGCTGCTAGCATGAAATAGTTATTTCTACATTCGATATCATACACCATCTACATGCCCATATTTTTGGCCAATTTTGGCGAATCTGCTGCTGTATGAAATTCAGTTCGATATTCAAATCTACATTCGATATTATACACCATGTACATGCCCAAAAAGAAATTCTAACGAATCTGCTGCTAGCATGAAATTCAGTTTGATATTCAAATCTACATTCGATTTCATACAATATCTACATGTCAATATAGAAATCTTTGCGAATCTGCTGCTGGCATGAAATTCAGATCGATATTCAAACCTACATTCAATCATACACCGTCTACATGCCCATATAGAAATTCTAGTGAATCTGCTTCAAGCATGAAATTCAGTTCGATATTCAAATCTAAATTGGATTTCCTGCAACATCTACATGTGTATATAGAAATCTTTCCGAATCTGCTGCTAGCTTGAAATTCACTTCGATATTCAAATCGACATTCGATATCCTACATATCTACATGCCCATAATGGAAATCTTCGCAAATCTGCTGCTAGCCTGAAATTCATTTCGATATTCAAATCTATATTCGAGATCATACATCATCTGTATGCAAATAAAAAAAGAAAAAAAAAAAACATGCGAATTTACAACTGATATGAAAGTCATTTCGATATTCAAATCGTTATTCCTAGTTATTAGTAACTGTCCCTTGAGTTTGATAAAATACTGAATCTACTGCTGCATGAAATTCAACTTAACAGCATATTCATTTCTACATTGAATATCGAACTCCGATTATCGAACTTACAGCCAACTTCACACTCCCTTGCCATGATTGCGATTCGAAGTAGCCAACTTTAAAGCCATGACCTACAAACTTTATCGACTGAGCTGGCTGTGCGAGGTCCTACCTAATGTGTTAACAATATATTTATGCTCATCTAGTCCGTTACTAACGGTATAACAGAGATTTTACAGAAAGGGTATTGTTCATGTTTTTCCACGTGTATATCTGTCTCTATCTCAATTCAAAGCCATCGATGCAGGCGATTGAAATTACCACTTTTTATTAGTAATTCCCCCCCAAAAAATGACTTGCACATCGAAGTTTAGTTGTATACCTCTTTAAAAGAAAAAATCGGTCATTGGTTAAATTAACCCTTTACCACACAATCCCGAGTTTTAACGACCCTGAAAAAGAAGCCTTTTGAAAACATTGTGGGAAAAGGAGAAAATGCTGGTAACCAGCATTTTCTCCTTTTCCCACAATGTTTTCTACCCATCCCAAAACAAATTTCAACTTTTGAGACACATTAACCTTGACGTCTGGAAATGCTTTCAATTTGGACCAGTCTAAAATTTTGTCGTTTGGTAAAGGGTTAAAGAAAAAAAAAAAAGGCGGAACAACCTGATTTCAGTCTACCGAATGACTTCTTTTTTGTTGTTAAACAAAAGCAAAAGGTCAAAATCATTAATTGAATGTAATCAATTCTAAATAGAAAAAATATTTACGCATATACCCGTCAACGACTAAATAAACGAACCGCGCTCTAGCAAAAGGGGCTTAATCCCTATCCTACTATATAAGTTAAATGAAATCTTCAATCTGATAGTAACAACCCAATTAAATGTTGCTATTTTAAAGTTTTTTTTTTTCGGGGAGGGGGTACCTTTGAATCGGACAGTCTAGATCCTAGATCAGACTGCACGTTATGTGCAGTCTGATCTCTGATCTTGATCTACACTGTCCACAAAAGGTCACTGAGTCGCGCTTAGCAGCCTGTGGCTTAATGCATGATATCAAGGAAGTGATATCTTAGTTACTAATCCATAAAATCCATTTTGTCTAACAACCGACCTAATTATGGGGTAGAACTATCGTTGGGCATGCAGAAAGTTGACAAATAATAAAAAAAAGTTTCGACCCATGTCAGCCTGCTCGGATTGTGCAGGCTGACATGGGTCGAAACATTTTGCAGATGCATTGAGCCCCCTTTTCATGGAGCATGGCTCAAACGAATTCACCCTTTACCGAACAGTCTCGTGTTTTAACGACCCTGCAGAGGAAGGCTTTAGAAAACAGTTTGGGAAAAGGAGAAAATGCTAGTAATCATTTCTCCCAAACTTAAAGCATCCACAGACGACACATTCGATATTGGTACCAAAAAAACCTAAAGACTAGGACAGCGTAGAAAACCTTGTAGGAACCAGCATTTTCTCATTTTCCCTACAATGTTTTAAAAAATTTTCTTCCTACACGTGATTAAAACATATGGTTGTTTGGTAAAAACTTAAACCTTAGGCTGCTAAGCGCGAATGAAGGACCTTTTGCGTACAGTGTAGATCAAGATCGGACTTCACAGAACGTGCAGTCTGATCTTTGATCTACACTGTCCGATAAGGGGATATTTTTCCCCTAAAAATACCTTTGAAATAACGAAATTTCGGGGTATACTGTAGGCTTGAAAGTGTCAATTCACTTATTTAGGAGCCTAGGGGTTACTAGCCAGAAACACGCGCTCTGTCCTTCTCAGAAACAAACTCAACAAAATCATTAACCCTTTCAGCGCCATAGGCGAAAACAGGGAATTTTGCGGACGGCATAGATCAAGATCAGACTGCACAGAACGTGCAGTCTGATCTTTGATCTATGCCCTCCGCTTGTTTGGTCATGCCTATACGATAAAAATCTTCCGGAGACTCAGTGGATTGTATTTACAGCCATCAAAAGAAGCAAAGTTTGTTTATTTGGCGCCGAAAGAGTTAACCGTTCCGACGCCGGGTAAATAAATCCGTCCTTTATCGGGGGCTTAACTATTCACCAAACAATTTCGTGTTTTTACGACGACCAAGAAAAAATAGTACAATTTAAAAGAAAAAAGGAGAAAAAGTTGGTTACTGAGGTTTTTTTTAGACAACTTTTTTTTTTTCTTTTTCCAGAATAATGTTTTTATCCTGTCAAAGATAAATCACTTTATTTCATTCGCATATGGATTGTCGTCTAGTTTCAAAATTGAAGGGTGAGCATTTTGTCGTCTGTTGAAACACATTGCCATTCCTAAAGTAAATGAGCCATGCTCTCTGAAAAGGGGGCTTACTGCATATGCAAAATATTTCGATCCATGCCAGCCTGCGCAGTCCGCGCAGGCTGACATGGGTCGAAACGTTTTGCTATTTGTAAATCTTCTGCGTGTCAAAGGACCTTTCTACCTCCAGTTCAACTTGATTGTTAAACAAAATGGATTCTATGGATCCATGAATATGTGATGACTTGCTTGGTATCATTCATCAGAGAGATGCTTTAATCCCCCTTCTGCGAGAGCATTGCTCAAATGTGGAAGGGGGCGCGTCGAAGGCAAATATCCAAGATGAGATAGCCTGGCCTGTGCAGTTTGATCTTGTTCTACACTGTTTTTTGTGACACTTAACGCTAAATATGACGGTGAAAAGGATACGCCTAGAAACTTATCCACGATTCAATTAAACCCTATAACACACAATCCCGAGTTTTGACGACCCCAAGGCAGAGGACTTTTGAAAACATTGCGGGAAAAGGAGAAAATGCTGGTAACCAGCATTTTCTCCTTTTCCCACAATGTTTTCTACCCTTTCAAAGAGAGATTTCACAAGTTGAGCAACATTTAATTTGTCGTGTGCAAATGCTTTCAATTTGGACCAGTCTAAAATTTTGTCGTTTGGTAAAGAGTTAAACCCTTGGTGCTGAGTAAATGAAATGGGCATTCTAAGTCAGTACAAAATATGAGACTGTAGCAAGGTCAGGTTTATCTTTGTCAGGATATCTGGCTAAATAACGGTTAAATAGCGAAAAGTGTAGATCTAAGATCAGACTTCATAGTTTGTGCAGTCTGATCTTGATCTACACCGTTCCAAAAAGCAATTAAGGCCAGGTTTAATGCATTAACTCTTTACCAAAAGACAGAATTCTAAACTTTACCGAATTGCCCAGACTTCAAATTTAATGTGGGTCTAATAATTAGATTTCTCTTTCAAAATTAAGAAAATAGAGAAAGTGCCGGTAACCAGCATTTTCCCCTTTTCCCACAATGGTTTCATACGCCTTCTTCTGGGATCGTTAAAACACGGGATAGATTGGTAAAGGGTTAGGCTGAAGGGTGAAAAAGCTATTTACCTTTCTGATTTATTCCATGTTTGGCCGTAATGGCGAGAAGTATTGTCTAAAGCAAACAGAATTGTATATTGATTTGAACGCTTCCAAACTAGTTTTAGATTTTGTCATCAGACATGTATATTGTATCGCCAGTCATGCTGTCAAAAGACAAAAGTCGATAACTTACACATGTATACAACTGAAACTAAATGTTGTCATGATGGTGTTACGCCTGGCTAAATTACCTCCCTTTAATGAATGCAAGCGAGGTATATACTTAGGGGTAGTGTTCGAGTGTATTTGTACGAGTAGATTAAACATGGCTCGTGTAAAGGAATTCATCTTTCATACGGTGTTTTATTGATTATTGGGGTGCTTTGTCGGTACTTGTCAGCATTTTTACCTTGTCTCTCGATCTTTAAAAAAAAAAAAAAAAAAAGAAAGAAAGAAAAAACTAGAACTATCGCAAAGCGCACAAATTGTCACTGAAGCAGCACAATCAGAGAACAGACATGATTTTCAAAACAAAGATCACCAGTAACCTTGACCTTTCACCCATGTGACCCTCAAAAACAATAGGGCACCTCCTTGGGTCATGAGCAACACTTATATACAGTTCCAGGGTCCTAGATCAAGCAGCTATTGAGTTAGACCACGGAAACGAATTTCAAAACAAGTTCACCTGTGACCTTGGCCTTTCATCCATGTGACCCAGAAACAACAGCGCACCTCCTTGGGTCATGAGCAACGCTTGTATAAAGTTTCAGGGTCCTAGATCAAACGGCTTTTGAGTTACAGCACGGAAACGAAAATGTCTACAGACGGACGGCTGGACGGACAAGACAGACATACATGGCAAAACTAGTATAACCCCTCTACTTCTTAGCTGGGGGTACAAAAACACAAACACACACTAACACAAAATTCATACTTCAAGATCTTAAACTCACAGCATCATTTGGAAGAGGGATATGATTGTAATATAGTTAACCTTATCCGGCTAAATGAACTTTGAAGCCGATCGTAAAAACCCAAATTTTGCTGTTTCAAAATTTTGAGGGAAAGATATATCCTTATAGGACAATCTAGACCCAAGATCAGACTGCACGTTCTGTGCAGTCGGTCTTGAACTACCCTGTCCACAAAAGGTCTTTAAGTCGCACTTAGCAGCCTGATGGTTAATATTTACTTCTCTCACTTTTTGTTCGATTTGCCTGATAACTTTGACAAGTTTCCTCATTTTAGTTTGTCTCTGAACTGATGAAATGTAATTGGCCCGCAACATGCGAAAGGAGACTTTCGAACATTTGCGTAAAGTGTCGTCCCCGATTAGCCTGCGCAGTCCGCGCAGGCTAATCCGAGACGGCACTTTACGACTACATAAGATTTTTTCATACAGTAGACTTTCGTGAAACAGAAAATCGCACAAAAACGGAAAGTGTCGTCTCGGATTAGTCACAGACTGCACAGGCTGATCTGGAACGACACACTTTTACGCACATGTCCGAAGGCCCCTTTTTGTGTGTTGCACGCCATACATCGGACCGACAGCAATTCAGCTATTGGAACTTGATTTTTGGCCCCTAGCCCCCCCCCCCCCCCACAAAAAGAAAACACTGTTGCTGACTACCTATGAGCCATGCTCTGACAAAAAGGTGTCCAATACATCTCCGTCATACATTATACCACGCAAGTCATTTTATATATATATATATATTTTTTTTTTTTTTTATGGATACATGAAATCCACTTTGTCGTACAATCGACTGAATCATGAGGTAAACTGGTCCTTTGACATTCAGAAAACTGACCCGTAGCAAAAGGTTTAGCGGACTGCGCAGGCTGACCTGGGTCGGTACTTTTTTGCAGGTACATTAACTTCCTGTTCATACAGCGTGGATCATATATTTCAAATGGTTGGGAACAAAAATTTAATGTCGAAAAAAAAATAGATCAATATTTTTGTTTCATTACTGTCGAAACCTTTGTTCATAGATCTACGACCTTACTCCCTATACACAAAGTTCTTTTTTCTAAAATAAAATGATGTCTGACATTCATTCATTTATGAATGCAAAGATGCATGTAGCCACGTAGTATTTATGTATATTTTTGGAGATTATTTTGTTCATACTAATATTCAATATCTATGCGTTTCGACGATGAACTTTATGTGTACAAGTCTTGATCATGAATAAAGTATTTATGGATAGCTTTTGGAGATTTTTTTCTCCATACTAGCGTATGTATTCCCTATGTATTGTTGATTCCCATTATTCCGTGAATTCTCATATTTTCGTGAATCTATGTTTGCTATCAGTATTTTCTTGCACACTCTGTTTCCGTGGCTCCTGTTAAACCTTTACAGACGTTAACACTCCAGAAAAGCTCTCTAGGCCAAAGAAATGTGTCAAAAACAGAATTGCAATTAAAAAAAGTCATATTTTATCAAAAATCATATTTCCCCCCATAATTCATCATTTGTTTGTACAACACATCATTTAATTACACTGAAAGCTCATGAATTCTAAGTTCGAAACAGAAAATGCATCAGTCATAAGTGTAGAGGCTGTGACCTTTTGGAATACCCCCTGTATGACGTCATTTGACTACATTTGGAATGATTCTGATTTTTTCGAAAATGATTCACGGAGTTATGGGAAATCATCTGGTCAGTTTCTAGTGGTGATCAAATGTATTTTAAGGATAATTTCACTACCAAAAAAAAGGTTAATTGTACTTTCCCTTGTCCAAAAATGGTTTCTGACTCTTTCCCTGTCTATTAGTATTAGTATGCCTAAATTAAATCTATGCCTTGTTTGTCTCTTTGATGGCATGAAAATACCAGTTAGGTTCACGAAGGTATGAGAAAAGGGCATATGTGTTTCGACGATGAACCTTAGGTGTACAAGTCTTGATCACGAATAAAGTTTCTGTTCTGTTCTGTAATATTCAAGTAGTTTTCCTCATAACATTTTGAAACTTCCATGAAAACGGGTTAGCATATGAAAACAGGCTGGCACTTCGGTCCAAACGACTACAAATTCGTTAAAAATGTATGTGCTATTCATACTGGTTTGTACAGTCATGTAGAATAACAAGTGAGTGTAGGGCAATTGTCTCACAAAGTAGTGAGGAGGAATATAAAATCGTAAAAGGCCCACTCAATTTGTTGTTACGTTACAAACTCCATACATATTTAATGTATATTAGGTGCCTGTACTAACCTCAACCTTAATCCTTAAACACACAATCCCGACTTTTAACGACCCTGTGAAAGAAGGCTTTGAAAGCACTGTTAGAAAAGGAGAAAATGCTGGTAACCAGCAATTTTTCCTTTCCAACAATGTTTTCTACTCTTTAAAAAATCCGTCAACTGAACCAAGTTTGATTTGTCGTCTGCATCTGCTTTCAAATTGAACAAGTCTAGAATTTTGTCGTTTGGTAAAGAGTTAATCTTTTACCAGACCACAAAATTCTAAACTTGTCCAAAATAAAAGCGTTTGCAGACGACAAATGAAATGTAGCAAAAATGATGATTTCTGCCTGTAATAGGACAGAAAACGGCGTGGGAAAAAGGAGAAAATGCTGTTTACAGGTTGTCCTTTTCTCACAATTTTCTATAAAAGCCTTCTTCATCAGACTCATAAAATACAGGGTTTTTTGGTAAAGGAATAACATACATGCAAATAAATGAATCATACTTTTTCAGTAATCCAAAACACAACAACATCTATTACATTTATAAGACTTTTCGGGCAGGCCGTATACCTAAGGGATATCTGATAGTGTAAATCGAAGATCAGGCTGCATGTTCTGTGCAACCTGATCTTGATATACACCGTCTGGAAAAAGGGATAGTTGTGCTGAGCAACCTATGGCAAGGGAAACAATAGATGTGTTAATGTCAAAGGCAATTAACAAATCTGGAAACCATGAAATCGGAATATTCGCCATTTTTATCCATCTTGAAAAAAAAAACAACAGTAATCAAAGCACACCAAAATGAGTACCTAGGGAACCTTGCAAGATTATTCTAGTTTCCCTCAATCCGCTGGATATTAACTCGTAGACTGTCAAGTAAACAAAGCGATCAAATGAAAACAAAAAGGGACGAGAGCAATTGGTCCTAACGCGCTCATATGAGTAAAATGGTCTTGGATTCATAAGTTGTGGACCTAAAATGTCGTCTCTCTATATAGAGCGCACAAAAGGTTTTTTTTTTTTAAAGAATTATCCCCGTGACCTCGTTTGTGACCTGGTGTGACCAATTTATACAAATATCCACGATATCAACAAGACAAACATTCTGAACAACTTTCATCAGTATTGGACTGGAAATGTGACCTCTATAGTGCACAAACATACCCATATTTCTATCTTACGAGGCCAATCTTTAGACATCTAAGAGGTCGCAGATACCATTACACATAGATCTGAAAGGCACTCAAGGACGTGATGTCAAGAAAGAGACAATAAGGACGCAGGACTTATTGGTTGTCGCTCTTTTCTATCCACAGTAAATTTTGATACTGAGGGCCTGTTTTACAGCTAACGACAGAGAATTGAGTCTAACGGTTACCTGAAGACAGTACTCAATAAGTCACGCTGTGTGAAAAGGGGGCTTAAAGCATCTGCAAAAAAGTATCGACCCAGGTCAGCCTGCGCAGTCCGCGCAGGCTGACCTGGGCCGAAACATTTTTGCTTCTTGTCAATCATCTGCAGCTCAAAGGACCAGTGTACCTCATGATTCAGTCGCTTGTTATACAAAATTAATTTTATGGATCCATAATTATATGATGACTTGTTTGGTACGATGCATCACGGAGATACATTAAGCCCAGTTTTCACAGAGCATGGCCCTTATATGGCGTCCAACACAAGAAAAGGGGCCTTCGGACATATGCGTAAATGATCTTAATCTACACTGTCCGCAAAAGGTCAGTGAGTCGCGCTTAGCCACCTAAGGGTTAAGTGGTATTTCTGATTGCTGAATGCTAACTATGAAATGTTTGATGGCTGCTAAAATATTGACAGACGAAACATAGTAACCACACAGTAGATCTGTCAAATAGGCAAAATCGAGGCTTTGGCTGACGGCATAGATCAAGATCAGACTGCACATAACATTCAATCTAGTCTTAGATCTATACCGTCCGCTTGTATAGTCAAGCCTGTAAGCTAGTTGTTTCTTAGTTTCAGTGGATTGTATTTTCAGCCGTTAAAATAGGTCAGGTTTATATTTTGCGCTAAAAGAGTTAAAGAAAAAGATTCACAAAATAAAGACACGTGGATTCTTTCTAAAAGTTATTCAAAGCCTGCATGGGAATACCTGTGTAAAGTTCAACACTTGATCATTCAACAGACCAGAGGCATGGACAACAAAAAGTCGAGGTCAGCGCATTTATTTTTTGTGTATCTGAAGGGGACGAAAGATAGGCTTACCGTTTATTACCAAACTGACATGTCACCAAATGGTCGATTACGAAAGAAGTAGAGGGTCGCCGTCTGAAAATGGAAACAATTTCAGATTATCAATATGGGATTTACTTTTAGAACGCATAGATCTATAAAAAAAAAAAATCGGAAATGAAAGTTACAAGAGTGTTGGTGAAAACAAAAGGTTTATTGTTTACTTACTGGGTAGACTGACAACTGGAGAAGTTAAAAAAGATTTCCAACAGTTTAAATAAATTGATAAATCCTACTAACATCTCGGTCTATTTTGTATTTATACTTACAAATGAGCCACGCTCTAGCAAAAGGGGGCTTAATGCATCTCCGTGATGCATTGTACCAATCAAGTCATCACACGATTGTGGATCAATAATTGCCACTTATTTTTAACAATCGACTTAATCATGAGGTAGACTGGTCCTCGGACATACAGAAAATTGACCATTAGCGATAAGTTTCGGCACAGGTCAGCCTGCGCGAACTGCGCAGGCTGACCTTGGTCGATACTTTTCGCGGATGCATTAAGCCCCCTTTTCACACAGCATGGCTCAAATATATCAGCTAAATATAGATACGCATTAAACGCCTTTTGCCAGAGTTGTCTGCTTGCAATACGAACAAAAGTTTTCGGCTGAAGGCCATGAGCTAATAGATTTTGATCTGTTTGTACCTCCGAGATCTGTAAATTTTATGTCGTAGACAGCCTGAGCTGATTAATTGAATAAACTTTTCTCCACATCGAAAGTTGCAATAAACTAACTGTTAATATTCCTGTCTTAGATGCTAGACAAATGATTTACATGTTTTAATGGCTTGGTTTAATTTAAAACTAAAATTACATTGATGCTTGATCGAAGTTTATTTGAGATTTATTGTAGTTCTATAGGACCCTAATTTCGATTTGATACGGCGTCTTGTCTACCTAAAAGTATCCTTGGCGAATGAATGGCTTTTTACCAGGCTCTTGTTATACCACACCCATTAGTCTGAAATTAATGAACAACAAGTTGGCTTCTTTCAAAAAGAAGCCAGGAGAGGTCAGCGTCAGTGTTTTCAAATAGTTTATTGGCCTTTAATTTCAACCTCTTTTGCTTTACATGACGGTCATTTGATCTTCTTTCCGCCTTCTCAAGTCGCATGATCTTGTCCAGCGGTCTTCTTTCTCTTTTTTTGACAAAATTCTTCATACTTTTTCTTCTGCTTAGATTTATTTGCTTAATGAAGAATTAAAGTTATATGAGAGGTCATTTGTAATCATGGCAAATCAATGTAACAAATCTTTTCTGAAATTCGTCATATCTAAAAGTGGGTGCAGGACAACTAGCCCCAAAGATAACTCGCCCCAAGGCAACTCGCCCCCAAAAAAACTCGCCACAAGGCAACTCGACTCACTTTCAGAAGACAACTAGCCCTAAGTTATGAGACAACTCGCCCCACATATAAGACAACTCGCCCCGCTCTTATTACTATCACCTGAACGTATTTATAAAACTACACGACGATTTTTTTGTGGGGCGAGTTGTCTTTTGGGCGAGTTGTCTTTGGGGCGAGTTGTCTGTCATTCCTAAAAATAGAACCACGTCTATTTCTTATTTCGGTTTTTTGATTTCGCTTTATTTACAAAACCATGACGAAACAGACTGTGTACCATACTAATTTCGCAAGAAAAATGGATTTAGACAGCGAATTCTGTGGCAGTCTGCGTTTTAAACTCACCACTGTTGGAGAGGTCTGATGACTTGCGAGTGGTAAAAAATGTGGACAAATTTATGCTGCGGACCTTTGGGGTCCATTTATGATATCGATATACAAGAGTTGCTGACGTAAATCAATATCCTGCTGCCTTTATTGGCACCCTAACAAATGGATATGAGACATGCTCTGTGAAAAGGGGGCTTAATGCATCGGCGAAAACTATCGACCCAGGTCAGCCTGCGCAGTCCGCGCAGGCTGACCTGGATCGATACTTTTCGCTATAGGTCAATTTTCTGTATTTCCAAGGACAAGTCTACCTCATGATTAAGTCGGTTGTTATAAAAAGTGGGTGTTATGGATCCATAATTATGTGATGGCTTACTTGGTATCGCGGAACACGGAGATGCCTTAAGCCCTCTTTTGCCAGAGCGCGGTTCATATGATAGTGAATAATCATTCTCATGTGCTAAAAGGTGTTTAACCCTTATCCTGCTGAATAAAAGAAATGAAAATTTCAAGCCGATAGTATAAGCCCAAAACTTTCCTGTTTCAAAGCGATTTTTGGAGGGAAGATACCTCCTTATCGGACAGAGTAGATCAAAGATCAGACTGCACGTTCTGTGCAGTCTGATCTTGATCTACGCTGTCCGCAAAAGGTCAGTGAGTCGCGATAAGCAGCCTAAGGGTTAATATTTTTCATGCGTTACCCTATCGTACAGCGATCGTAATTTTCACGACAATAAAGAAGGAAGGAAAAACGTTAATACGGTATACGTATTGAATGGATGATTATCTGTGTGTCGTTTTTTTTTTCAGTTAGAGTTTTGAAAGTATGAAAATTAACAAACAAAAAAAATAGAGAGGACTGGGTGTTTTAACTCTAGAAATTAGTTTATCTGTCACTGACACGAACAATTAATGAACTCATTACGGTTACATGAACTTTATATAAGGCAGCTGATGCTGAGAGGAACATTGTGTGTTCTCTGTCATTGTAATGGATAAGAGTTCGTTTTTTTTCTCCCATCATCTTCTCGATTTAATTATGAGCCATACAAAGGATAAATCCCTAACTCACTATACAGTACTAAAGAAGGGGTTGACTGCTTTACTTTTAAAAAACTCAGACAGAATTTCAAATGCACTCGTTATATTTCCTTGCATTTACCAAATCCTGTGACTTCAGCGGCATAAGTCATTGTAGAGCCAACAAAGGCGCCAACAGCTGACATTGTATGGATGGTTTTATAAAAAGATTACATAACTTATTCATTAATACATTACAGATGTGGGATCAGTTTCCGATGACAATTCCAGAATTAGGCACTCTCCTTTTAGTTTTCTTCTAATGGCTAATTAACCCTTTACCACAAAATCCCGACTCTTAACGACCCTGAGAAAGAAGCCTTTTGAAGACATTGTGGGAAAAGGAGAAAATGCTGGTAACCAGCATTTTCTCCTTTTCCCACAATGGTTTCAGACCTCTCAGAAACAAATGCAATCATTTTAGCCACATTTAATTTTTCGTCTGCAAATGCATTCAATTTGGGCCAGTCCGAAATATTGTCGTTAGGTAAAGAGTTAAACCTTTTGGCCTACCAAAAAAGGACAAAAAAACTTTGTCGGTGGGGGGAGAGATTAAGATATCTTTTCAGAGGTGGGATCAGTTCCCGATAACAATTCCAAAATTAGACATTCTCCTTGTAGATTTCGTTTGTTGAGTAATTAAACCTTTTACCAAACAAGGAAAAAAAAACTTTGTGGAGGAGGAATTTAGAAAAAAATTAAACTTTGACGAAAAAATGGCTGGATACCCGCAATTCCTTTTCATGCAAAGTTTCAAAATAAGATTATGTTCGATTAACAAAAGCTGTTGAAATTTTTCTCTTGTATCTGTGCAAGTAAAAAAAAATATAATACATATGACGTGTATCTGAAAGTACATAAAATACATATGACGTGTATCTGAAACAGCCTACGTGGGTTTGGCTTTTACAAAATATATTGTATTTTTAATCAGCCCTAGCTTTCCTGTCACCTTTAGCTCGGCTGGAAGAACACGTCGAGGTAATGTCATAGCCCTGGCGTCCTCGTCTGCGTCGTCGTGCAAAAACTCTGACATTTTATGATATCTCTTACTATAGATATTTGATTCAAACTTGGACAAGTTGTTAACCCTTAAAGTGCCGAATAAACCCGTCAGACATTTTCATCCTAGAAATACGACCAAAATAATTGCAATTTCATGGTTGCTTTTGTCTACAGTGGTTCAGTAAAGCGGACAGTGTAGATCAAGATCAGGCTGCACGTTTTGTGTAGCCTGATCTTGATCTACACCGGCCGCAAACGCAACTATAGTTGTGAAAGGCGCTTTAAGAGTTAATCATCAAAAGACGAACCTTTACAACAAGGGCAGGTCACCATTAACACATTTTTGACAGAGTTATGTCCCTTCTCCGACTTAGAATGTTCACTGAAAATCGAGCATCCGCAGCCAAGCATTGGCACCCGTTTGTGGTGCTCTTGTTAAAAAGTCCATTAGGACGAGTTACCGATAAGGACAAAGTCCTTTCACAATCTTAACATTCTCGAAGGTTTTTTTTTTTCGTATTTATTTGAGAGTGTCTCAGCACAATGTCAGACATGGAGAGCGGAAACAATAGCTACATTTAAATCGTAATGATCGTCTGACGAAACCGGATATTTGCACTTTTAGTGCACACGACAATATAGACTTTCTGCAACGCAACAGCTGTGATCTACGTAATGTCACAAAAATATCTAGTGATTACAGTTAGTCGAAATGGTTATATTTGAAACAGTCGGAGTTTAACCGGCCTGTCAAATAAAGACTTGCACTTTTGGATGATACAGATGGGTAGTGCAGACTGAAACCATTAATCCTTAAGTTGCTAAGCGTGATTCACTGGCCTTTTGCGCATAGTGTCGATCAAGATCAGACTGCACAGAACGTGCAGTCTGATCTTGGATCTACAGTGTCCGATAAGGAGATATTTTTCTCCAAAAAAATGAGTTTGAAATAACGTCATTGGGGTTTTAACCCTTTCCCAAACAAGCCCTGGTTTTCACGTGTCTGCAGTACAAGTCTTTTGAAAACACTGTGGGAAAAGGAGAAATTGCTCATAACGAGCAATTTCTCCTTTTCCCACAGTGTTTTCTACCCGTTTTGAGACCTTTCTGCCATTTTCATCAAATTTAAAATTGTTGTCTGCAAACTCTTTCAATTTGGACCAGTCCAAAATTTGTCGTTTGGGAAAGGGTTAACTGTCGGGTTGAAAGTTCTATTTAACTTATGTAGCAGGATAAGTGTGAACGAATAAAGCCATTTCAGCAGTTGAACAGGACTTGAGAACAGGAGGTCGCTGGTTCGATCCCCGGGCTTGGCCAATTTCTTTCCGAGGATCGATGATAGTCATTGCGACAGGATTCATTCCTCTCTCACCGCTGACCATTGTTTCGGCGATGGTTATGTGGGAAAGCAGCCAGTGGCTTGGAAAGAGTATTGTGCGGAGTACTGGTAAAAGAAACTCCAGGAAAGCATGGATAGATGCACTGGCCGCCGCGATATAACTGAAATAATGTTGAAAACGGCTTTAAACACCATACAATCAATCAATCAATCATTTCAGCAGTATATCTGTCCTTTAAATTTAGAGGGCCATTGAAACTTTACATTTATGTCCTTGACAACAAAATACTAACCCTTCAGCTGCTAATCGCTACCCGCTGACCTTTTGAGGACCGTGTAGATCAAGATCAGACTGCACAAAACGTGCAGTCTGATCTGTGATCTACACTGTCCGATACGATATTTTCTTTCCGGTGAAATCAACTTTGGAACTGCAGTGTTTGGGCTTTTAGTATTGAGTAGAAATTTGCGTTTCATTTATTCAGCAGCTTAAGGGAAAATCTTTTTGTTTCATTTAACCCTTATCCTGCTAAATAAGTTAAATGTAACTTTCAAGTCGATAGTAAAAACCCGAATAATGTTATTTCAAAAATTTCTTTTTAGAGAAAAATATCTCCTTATCGGACAGTGTAGATCCAAAATCAGACTTCACGTCCTGTGCAGTCTGATCTTGGATCTACACTGTCCGCAAAAGGTCAGTAAGTCGCGCTTAGCAGCCTGGGTGTTAATATTATGAATAGGCTTATTAATTAAAAAACTCACAATACTTTGTTTGTCTCCGAGGGATCTTTTTTAATCCTCAACTACTCCGACGGTAAGGAGACCACTCTCTTGCACTACGAATCATTCCCATTCACCTCTGTAGTTGGCTCAGAACGTAGGCCGTCATCACGTGATATTTTCGTCACATGGCCATAAGTCAAATGGCGGCACAAACGCCGGTGAAAGAAAGACCAATCGATTGTTTTGTGTGCTGTTCAAACAGCATACGGCCAATCAGACTTAGTGGTAGGAAATGTGAAAAAGAGGGATTTTCTGAAAAGCTTAAATGTCTTTTAAAGGACGATGACTTGTTTTTTAATTTTGTTTAAATTGTCATCATTCATGGGCGCAGCCATTATTTTTACAATTGGCGTAAGATTCTGATCAGTAAAGAAGCTTGAAAAAATAGTTCCATTGTATACAGGTAAATTCATCAGTTTGAATGCACCTATAATGTATCCGGAATCATATTTCCTTTGTCTACTTTATTATGTTACACATGAAACAGTTAAACAGTAACAAAACATGTTTTCCTCGGTTTGACAAGATTCTTGTCATTTAGCCCGTTGCAGAGATGTATGGTGAGAGTAACAAACGACAACTCTGCTCGGAGATTGTGAGGAGACAACATCTCGGTACCAGATTTGTATCAGATTTTTTTCTTTAATTTATGAAACTATTATTCTGTGTTCCCTGCAAACAGCGACATGCAAACTAAACTATTTACAGAAAATCCATTTCGAACTGCGGCGACTGTTCAAGTATTATTTCGTTATTTTTCTATTAACTCTAAATTGATATTGAAAGTACTGGAAAACTACTACAATAAAAAAAAATAATACTTTGCTGGAAAGTACGTGTGACAAAGGTCATGGATGTTACAACAATTATGTCCCATGTTACAAAACTTTCATACGATTACTGGTGATAATTCGATGTTAAGTTCATATTTTAGTGCCTAAAATGCAGCAGAAGGACGCCCACTTTGTCTTATTATGAATTTATTAGCTGCCATTTAATGGTAATCTAAAGTCGCATAAAAGATTCACTCTTTCATAAGTCGGTTAACCCTTTCCCAAACGACAAATTTTGGACTGGTCCAAACTGAAAGAGTTTGCAGACGACAATTTTATTTTTTTATGAAAATGGCAGAAAGGTCTCAAAAAGGGTAGAAAACACTGCGGTAAAAGAAGAAATTGCTCGTTACGAGCAATTTCTCCTTTTCCCACAGTGTTTTAAAAAGACTTGTACTGCAGACACGTGAAAACCAGGGCTTGTTTGAGAAAGGGTAAAGCCTTTAATATAAATAATCCCGTGTATATAACGAATCTTAGATCTAAGACTTTTGAAAACATTGTGGGAAAAGCCGAAATTACGTATAACAAGCACCATTTTAACCCTTTACCACATAATACCGACTTTTAACGACCCTGAGAAAGAAGCCCTTTGAAAACGTTGTGGGAAAATGAGAAAATGCTGGTAGCCAGCATTTTCTCCTTTCCCCACACTATTTTCTACCCTATCGTGGACAGAAATCATTATTAAAGCTACATTTGATTTGTGTCTGCATATGCTTTCAATTTGGTCCTGTCCAAAATTTTGTCATTTGGCAAAGCGTTAAAGGCAGTTCTAATTATTTCAGCAACACTGATTCTATCGTCTGCAAATACTTTCAGTTTGGACAAGTCTAAAAATTTGTTGTCTGGTAAAGGGTTAATTGCAATAGTCTAACGTCTTGTATCTGCGTTGTGGACAATGTATTTCGGGAGATAGGATTACCGATACCGTGCTGTCCGATCTGCGCCCTAGTCCTTCCATTAGTTGTTAACCCTTTACCACACAATCCCGACTTTTAACGACCCTGAGAAAGAAGCATTTTGAAAACATTGTGGGAAAAGGAGAAAATGCTGGTAACCAGCATTTTCTCCTTTTCCCGCAATGTTTTCTACCCTTCCCAAAACAAATCTCATTTTTTTCAGTAACATTTATTTTGTTGTCTGCAAGTGCTTTCAATTTGGACCAGTCAAAAGTTTGTCATTTGGTAAAGAGTAAAGATAACGCGGGGTATTGCCCAACGATTTCGATATTACAAGCTCTGTACGTTAACGACTCGGCTATCGAGGCTTATAAACTCGATGGCCGTTACATCTTATCCATTTTATAAGTTAGACTTCTACCATTTTTATTGTGGAAGAAAGTTGATAATTTGCATGGAAAAATTATGGATACGTTACTCTATACTTTTAACAGAGGGGAAAACCCATACATAACACAAAACTATTTGCGGTTACCGGTATGCGAACCTGCAACCTTCTCAACTATAGTGATGAGTCTATCGTGTATACACATTTACCCATCTTCGAAACAACTATCTATCGTATTCAGAATGTACCCCTTGTTATGCAGTACTGACTACCCCTTCCCCCCACCCCCAGACAAAAGGGCTAAGAAACTACAGAAACAAGAGCACCGGATGCGGGTGCCAAAGCTCGACTGATGATCATGCTTGATTTTCAGTGAACATTCTACAGTCGAAAAAGGAGCATAACTAAAAATACTTTGATGGTTTAAAATGCCACATAAATGCATTCTTCGTGTTCTGTTAATAAATTTCTGTCTATATTTAGTTTTAAGCTCATCTTTAAGCGAAAAACAATTAAATGTAGCAGTTCTTGTTAATATTTTCTCAAAAACTTGTGAAAGAAACTCAGGTTGCATACCGGTTTTTTGGCATTACCTGCTGAAACTATTGCCCTCGTGGATTATTTAGTGTGCCTCATAACTCACAACCGTGCTTTATTGAACGATAAACCACGATAGACAGAAGCTTATTTCTTAAATAACCATGTAAATAATGGGAATCAATTAGACGTACTTTACTGACATTGTGGACCAGCAGTACAAGACTATACAGCATTGGCACTTTCATCTTTGAGCTAAATTTCCCGATATTTTATAAGAAATTAAAAACCCCAAACGGCGTTGAAATTGCTCCATTTTTCCTCTCTGAAGACCGATAAAGTTCTGTAAGGACTCTGCAAGAGTTATATAAGTGCAGAAGAAAAAAAAAAAATACATCTGAACGGTAACCTTCTGGTACCTAAATTTATAGATAATCTAACGAACAAATCGCCATAGGGTTCATTTTTTTTACCCATAGGCTGCAAAGAGCGACTCACTGACCTTTTGCAGACAGTGTAGATCAAGATCAGACTGCACAGAACGTGCAGTCTGATCTTGGATCTACACTGTCCGAAATGAAAAAAAAAAAAAAAAAAAAAAAAAATCCACTGAAATATCAAAATTTGGGTTTTTACTATAGGCGTGAAAGGTCCATTTCACTTATTTAGCAGGTTAAAGATTAAGAAGCCGTACATGGTTTATTGGTCCAATGCGCTGGGGAAAATTTGATCTTTTACGTGTTAGGGACAGCACAGATCAATATCAGACAGCACAGACGGTTTTGTCTTATCCATCAACGCCGTCTTAGGTCCATATTCACCAATCGTTCTTAAGAACGTTCTCAGTCTCATTCTCCAGAATTTTCTAAATTTGAAAGTATCACAACTTCTGATTGGCTGAACCCAAAGTAAAAATCCAAATTTTGCTATTTAAAATATACTTTTTGGGGAAAAGATATCTTCTTATCGAATAGTGTAGATCCAAGATCAGACTGCACGTTCTGCGCAGTTTGATCATGATCTACACTTTCCGCAAAAGATCAGTGAGTCACGCTTAGCAGCCTAAGGGTTAATCGTCGAATAAATAGCTCGAAATCATGAAGTCGGTGTAAGAAATTGTACTAGTGTTGTCTTTTTCCAAGACGAATGAAGAGTTCGAAGTTGTTGAAATAGGGAATATATGGTTGGTGCCGAGATGGATAAAGTTTATCCGGTCAGGCTTAGAAAACTGAGAGGGCGAGCTTTAGCGAGCCCTCTTCAGTTTTCGGGCCGAGCCGGATAAACTTTATCCATCTCGGCACCAACCATATATTCGATTTATCCCGTTTTCTAAAGGAAAAAGCTCATGTTTACTCCTCATTTTTCAAATTATTTGATTTGTTTACAATAGGTCCCCTACATCCCCGATGTTCAAGCAGCCTAAGTACACACTTATTATAGTGACCCGAGGAAAGCAATAGTTCCTATTATATCCGACTAGAATACCCGTACATCATCAAAAATGAGTCATTTTTCACAATTTCCAGCGTAATATCAATGTTTTTATTTCGAAATATGTTGAGTTTTGCTATGTATGCTGACTGTCAATGCAATGTTATATACAGTGTTGTGCCATACTGCACAGAAGGTGAGCATCCAAACGGCTCCAGTTATGGCGACATTAATAAGGGCAGCAAATAAATAACGTCCAACAGGAAGGAAAATTTCTGGGTTATATCCCTTTTTGTATTCAATAATTTTTGGAAATGCATGGTGACGTCACATGACGTAATTTTCTCTGAATTCTACGTAATCACTCGCAGAAATGTTGTAAACAGACACGGGTAGGTAGAAGGAAAGAACTTACATCTGATACGAAAACGGCTATTGTTTCATTATATTATTCGTATATTCGACAATAGGAAATATCTCGTAGATTGGACATACCGCGGACTACAATCATTGGGATTATCAAAGGATATCGTACACGAAACAGTGTTGAGAATTTTCAGAGAAAAGGCAAATGCTCAGTAAAGATAAGTGAACGTGATAGTCGGACATAGTTGAACATTACGAATTGTGAACAAAACAGGGAACAAGCATCGGACATTACGGGAATTTCTAATTAGGCAAGAAACTATAGTTTTTAAACGGACTGTTCAAAGGACATTGTATAGCGAAGGATATATTGGAACAAACAACAGGTTTTTATTTGGAGAAAGGTAGGTGAAGATTGGTTACCGTGTTGCCTCGCTACTCCACCCACCCCGAGGTTCAGTTTGATGATCTGGTCGGCTGAAAGTCCGGACTTGAATATTATTTAGAACTTATTGCATAGACTTAGAAGACAACTGAAAAATCGACCTGAAATCATTGATACACAAGATAAGCTTGAGAAAGCCATTCATTACGTCTGCACAAACATTCAGGACTATTGATACATCAGGAACAGTTATTCCAGCCTACCAAGGAGGATACAGAATGTAATAAAATCAAAAAGGATATAACAAAAGACTCAGGTACGAAAAGTTGGTTCTGAATATTTTAAACAGTTTTGTTTTTCAGGTCTCATTCACAGTTAACATCATTTTTTTTTTTTGTTTTGTTTTTATACGTTTGAATTTATGGCACAAGCCTGTATCATTAATCTTATAGCGCGTAGGAATACACAACTGCCGGATAAAGCTAAGTTTATTAGGTTACCCCTTTATTAGGTCAATTTAAATAACGAAAACGGGATAAAACACCATACATAGCCGACATAAATGGAGTACGATGGAATCTAAAATACATAGAGGATATATGTTTTTTTTTTTTCGGTTAAAGATCGAAATTTATTTCATCGGGTGAACATCATCGGTAATGTTTTCACGAGTGGCCCAGCTTCTAATCCCTTTTTTGTTTGGACTTTCATCAAAATCCAGTACACTTGTTTTGGGTAATTCCCCATGGCGTAACCCCCTCACATAACAACGCATTACAATATTACGTAAAGCGCAAGAAATACAGCGTTAATTACGTCATATTTCCCACTATTTGAATGGCGCGCGCTGTTTGCCTAGGTAACTAGTGCGCGGGAACTACTCATGATTTCTGCTTTCAACTGAGGATTAAGAAAATAAGAAATCAGAAATATGAAATCGGTATTTTCACGGGTCGTAACCATGAAATACTAAACCATAATCCACCATTACTTCTCGATAAACTACCGAAAAGCATGAAATAAATAGAGGATATTTGTTTTTTTCGGTGAAAGATCGAAATTTATTTCATCTCGTGAACATTATCGGTAATATTTTAACGAGTGGCGCATGCCACGAGTGAAAATATTACCGATGATGTTCACGAGATGAAATAAATTTCGATCTTTCCCCGAGAAAAACAAATATTCTATTTATTTCATGCTTCTAATGCCTTTTTTTGTCGAGACTTCCATAAAAAAAAAAATGAAATCGGTATTCTCACTCGTCGTACCCGTATAATATCGAAAAATATTTTCACCGCTATTTCTCGATATCCTACCGGAAAGCATGAACTAAAGCGATATCTTTGTTTTTTAGCAAAATCTATCGTTGGTGCCTACGTGAATTGTCTCGTCTAGTTTGCAGGAGAACTTATGATTTTTGAGTCTGTGTAGTTCCACTTATTTTATCTCTAGGTCTACATCTGGGATCAACAAGAACAGACATAAAATCGTGACATGAATTAAGAAGCCATAACCAGCGTCTGGTAGGCACATAACTGGGTCATTATTACGCAACCTTAAACAGCATTATTGTATTTTGTGGTGTTAATCCAAACCACTTGGTTAACTCTTTTCAGCGCCAAATGTATAAATCATTTGCCCTCTTTCGACGGCTGAAAATAGAATCCACTGTCGCTAAAACAGATTATGTGTCTATAAACAGGCTTGACGAACCAATGGGCGGTATAGATCCAAAATCTATACCGCCCATTGATCTATGCGGTTTTGATCTATGCGGTCCGCAAAAGCCCTCGTTATCGGCTATTGCGATGTTGGGGTAAAGGTATCTGGGGCATCATTAAATCTGCAATGCGTCGGAGTACTTTGACTTTTCCTGTCGACATCTTCAGTAGTATTACCGATCACAAGAGAAACGTCGAAATATGTTAATAATGGCGATCATTTGAGGAATAATCCGACAATAGTTCATGATAAATGTGTATATTTTGCCGCTCAAAAACTGCAAGAAACTTGATGTAGACCAAAAGAAACACACACACACACACACACACACATTTTATAAAAGAAAAAGGATATTTTGTAAGGATAGATCACTAGGACGAGACAGTTTACTCTTATTTTGGGAAAATGCCACAAAAACATTAAATATTATTTGACATTGCTTGGGTACAAACCTGCGACCTATAAAACTCTAAGGCAGGCACTTTAGAGTCTGAACTATCTTAATAATATCAACTTCCTATCTTGGATGTTTAACCCTTAACCTGCTAAATACTTTAAATGAAACTTTCAAGCCGATCGTAGAAATTCAGAAGTTGCTATTTCAGTTTCTTGGGAAAAAAGTCTTCTTATCTGACAGTGTAGATCCAACATCAGACTGGAAGTTCTGTGCAGTGTGATCTTAGTCTACACTCCCAGAAAGGTCATTGAGTCGCGCTCAGCAATCTGAGGATTAGAGGGCATCAAGCTCTTGATACTCAATAACTTCTACTCCGTCACAAATGTGATAGACACTCGGTGCTCTGAACAAAGGGGGTTTAAAACATCTTAGTACGTTACACCAAACAAGTCGTTGCATTAGATGTACCCATTTTGTCTGAAAACCGGTGACTTGGTGGTTGCGGGTTCGATACCCAGTTTGGGCAAACTTTCTTTCCAGCGATTCTTCGCCTCCCACCTCTGATGCATGTAAGAAAACTAGTCGGTCACTTGAGAAAAATGTTGTGTCAGATGTACCCATTTTGTCTGAAAACCGGTGACTTGGTGGTTGCGGGTTCGATACCCAGTTTGGGCAAACTTTCTTTCCAGCGATTCTTCGCCTCCCACCTCTGATGCATGTAAGAAAACTAGTCGGTCACTTGGGAAAAAAGTTGTGTCAGTACTGGTGTGAGAAAGCAGGGAAACACATATGTAGGTGCACTGACCGCCGTGATATGACCCGAGCTATTAAATCGGTGTTAAATTCCAATACAAACATAACAAACTTAAACCCGGTTGAACCATGGGGGTAAGCAATAAAAGTGGACTATGCATAGTCGGCTGAACCATGGCGGTAAGCAATAAAAGTGGACTATGCATAGTCGGCTGAACCATGGGGGTAAGCAATAAAAGTGGACTATGCATAGTCGGCTGAACCATGGGGGTAAGCAATAAAAGTGGACTATGCATAGTCGGCTGAACCATGGCGGTAAGCAATAAAAGTGGACTATGCATAGTCGGCTGAACCATGGGGGTAAGCAATAAAAGTGGACTATGCATAGTCGGCTGAACCATGGCGGTAAGCAATAAAAGTGGACTATGCATAGTCGGCTGAACCATGGGGGTAAGCAATAAAAGTGGACTATTGCATAGTCGGCTGAACCATGGGGGTAAGCAATAAAAGTGGACTATGCATAGTCCACTTTTATTGCTTACCCCCATGGTTCAGCCGGGTTTCAGTTTGTTAACCTGATCGATACTCTTGCAGATGCATAAAACCAGTTTTCACGAAACATGGCTCAAATATAAAAAAAAAAATCGGACATTCTTCCCTACTTTTACACGTGCTTCTGTCTTTTTCTTGTTTTTCTTCAAAGGAGAATAAAATCATTAGGTTTTGTATTGATTTTCATAAAACTTGTGAAACGAAATCTGGCTGTATGTCACTTTAGATAACTCATCTCTGAGTGCTCGAATCAAGACGAAAGCTGTTTTTGTAGATAACGCAGATTATGATAAGATTATCGTTTGCCAGTAATGCAGTCTGATCTTGGATCTACGTTGTCTAGTAATTAGTGAAATAATCTGGGGAAAAAACTCCCTTTCAATTACAATGTTTCTTAAGATTTAGAATACTTATGAAGCGATGTGACGCAACATTTGAACATAAATACAAACAACAATAGACTAAAACAGACACGTAAATAGACCATTACCTCCGATTTTGCCAAAGTTTAGCAGCATTTGACAGGCAAGGAACAAAGGTACCTTTTTCACGTTGCTAGGCAACAAAACAAATGGACCACTGATTTCATTATGGTCTTGCCATCAAAGCTGATGTGTAGGAAATGCGTTACTAAGGAAAGCTGTGAGGCTTACCGGTACATTTGCCCATGTCATTCTCGGCTTTCGTAAGGTGCAAAGAAACATTTTCCAAGATGTCCGGTCTTATACGACACGACATGGGCTGGAACTTGTCTGTGTGAATTTGCTTGACACTTACAGCCACTTTTAACTGTAATTCAATCACGTCACGTAGCAAAGGAAACACCTATCTTCTTTAGCACTTTAACGCCAAGCAAACTTATTCGACTTCTTACTGGATATGGATAGTGACACCAATTTTACAAGGTCGAAAATTTACAACAACGCCACGTGTCCTTTAAGGATCTTTATGCTTTCCATACGAATTTGAATACATAAAACTACATTCAGAAAGGTTAGCGAATGGTGTTTTGTCACATGGGCGCAAGAAAACCAAAATGAATAGAAAAGAAAAACATAATATTACATGGCGAGGTTCTGCCAAAATATTTCGTTAACTATTGCTAAAGGGTTCAAGCGTATTCATATTGAAAGCTTATGAGCCATGCTTTGGCAAAAAGGGCTTAATGCATCTCCGTGATGCATGATACCAAACAAGTCATCACATGATCATGGATCCAAAAAGTTTAGTTTGTCTAACAACCGACTTAATCATGGGGTAGACTGGTCCTTGGACAAGCAGAAAATTGACCTGTAGCGAAATGTTTCGGCCCAGGTCAGCCTGCGCGGACTGCGCAGGCTGACCTGGGTCGATACATTTCGCAGATGCATTAAGTCCCCTTTTCACAGAGCATGGCTCAAATAAATTTTCCTAAAGAATTCTTTTGAAGAAATGTTGCAGTTGGAAATGTCAGCTCGTAATATCATGTACTGAACATGACTGTTGATATATTCACATTTATCGATGTATCAGTGACTTTGTCACTCTGTAGGGTCGGAACAATCGTTTAACAAAATCAGGGACTTTGTCACTCTGTAAACAATCTATTTTTGGAACAATCATTTAACAAAATCAGTGACTTTGTCACTCTGTAAACAGTCTATTTTTGGAACAATCATTTAACAAAATCAGTGACTTTGTCACCCTGTATACAATCTATATTTAGAACAATCATTTTAATAGAAAGGAAAGTACCATTATTTACTGAGGACTCATCGAATCTATCACCAATCTATTTAACACTTAGAAAAATACTGTTACGAAAATAACCCCTTATTTGTATCAAGGATACTAAAGTTAATTATGATGTATGGTATAGAAAAAAGAAGATAATTAGAACGGAGAGAATACGGGAAACTCTCTGACGTATTTGATACTATATAAAGAAACCTTTCTATGCAAGGGTAATTGTCCCGTCTGTGAATAGAAGCCAATCAACGAAAACAAATTAACGGACAATATTGTATCTGGTTAATACAAAATGGACATTAGGTTTTTTCAATCCATTCGAGTACGCAAAAGGGTCTTACGCAAACTGCTGTGGAGTCCCTTTGAAAACATTGTGGAAATAGAAGCATTCGTTTGTTGTAAGGTCCATTACATCAAATGGTCATCCTGACATCACCGTGTTAAAAACGACGTCGCAACTTGTTTTAGAATTGTAGATCGGCGAGGCAAGTGTTAGTGTCCATAATGCCTACACTTCGTTTTATTTCCATCTTTTATAACTCTGTTTTGGTCAAAATGTCGTTTAACCGTTTCCCAGAGAACCACAGGCGTTGCAGGAAAGGCGTAGCATCCATAACGCATAATACGTAGTACGTATTGTAGAAAAAAATGAGATCAGGCGAGACATTCTTTTATCACTTTATAGAACAACTCCATCTTTATATTTAAGCCTTAACCCTTTACCAGACGACAAGCTTTGTTCAAATTGAAAGCATTTGCAGACGACAATTTCAACGCGGCTCAAATGGTACAATTTCTCTCTGAAAGGGTAGAAAACATTCTGAGAAAAGGAGAAAATGCTGGTGACCAGCATTTTCTCCTTTTCCCGCAATGTTTTCAAAAGGCTTCTCTCTCAGATTCGTGGAAATCCAGGATTGTTTGGTAAAAGACTAAATTGCTTTGGGGAAAAAAGGAAAACTTCCAAACACTAATGAAAAGCCAAATATTGCGTTCGTCCTAGCTCTTTTCGATGGAAAATTTCACCGTGTCAGGCTGTACACGCAGGCTGACAATGGTCGATACCTCTAGCTATTTATAAATTTTCTCTGTTTCCAAGGACCATTCTACCTCATGATTCTGTCGGTTGTTAGACCATAGGCCACTGAAACTCCATTGGTCTATTACCGGACAACGAAATTTTCCTTATCGGACACCGTTACTATAAATAGCACATTGGCAACTGCCTCTATATTGTATATAGTAAGACAAGCTTTGTATATAGTAAGACAAGCTTTGTATATAGTAAGACAAGCTTGTCTTACTATATACAATATAGAGACAGTTGCCAATGTGCTATTTATAGTAACGGTGTCCGATAAGGAAAATTTCGTTGTCCGGTAATAGACCAATGGAGTTTCAGTGGCCTATGGTTAGACAAAATGGATTTTATGGATCTATCATTGCGTGATTACTTGCTTGCTGATCAGAAAGAGCTAACTGATAGCCAGAAAGAGCTGGTAGGTAGCTACGGTAAGCTATAACTCAATTGACAAAATCTGGCATCCTTCGTCAACCACTTTAGACATTTTAAATGACCAGTTACTCTAGATAAGTATATTCTGGCTTACAGTAGATATCATAAAAGAATTGGGAATTTTTCGTTGATCATTAAAGCGCAAGCACTACTTCAGTTGTTTTTTGCTGACGATGTACTTTAAAGCAAGACTAGCATTCGTGGACAGGATAGATCAAGATTATTCTGCACAGTATGTGCAGTTTGAACTTTGATCTTCTTAGTCCGCTATGTGCAGTTTGAACTTTGATCTTCTTAGTCCGCTTTGTTGTGATCTTTTCTAGCAAAATATCCCTGATATAACAGTACTTTGGTCTTACTTTCTCGAACTGTACAAATCTAACGCCCCAAAGGTTAAATGAGAAAAACAAGGACCACGCCGGTGTGTGTTATGGTCAGGACACCATGTTAAAGGAAACGGGTGGCAAGTAATCTGGGTTAGAGCCCGATCAGTGATCAGACTGGAACCCAGTCTAGGTAGCAAGTACAACGTTTAACGACCAGACTACTAACTAAATGAGTGATGCTCTGGCAGAAGGGGGCTAAATGCATCTCCGTGATGTATTACACCAGGCAAGCTATTACATAATTATGGTTTCACAATAACCACTTTTTTCACCAACCGACTAAATCATGAGGTATACAGGGCCCATATTCATCAACCATTCTTAAGAACGTTCTTAGTATTGTTCGCCAAGATTTTCTACATTTGAAAGTAACACACCTTCAGATTGGCTAAACCAAATGGTTTAGCCAATCAGAAGTCGTGTGACTTTCAAATTTGGAAAATTCTGGAGAATAGGTCCAAGGACGTTCTTGAGAATGGTTGATGAATACGGACCCAGGTCTTTGAACATACAGAAAATTGACCAACAGCGAAAAGTTTCGGTCCAGGTCAGCCTGCGCGGACTGCGCAGGCTGACCTGGTCGGTACTTTTCGCAGATGCATTAAGCCCACTTTTCACAGAATGATGAATATTGTTGTGCCTCAAACAGTTGATAGTAAAAGTTGAAAATCAGCTTGCATGATGTGTGCAGCTGTTCGCAAAAGCAAAAGTAACAAAAGCCTTGCTTGCAACCATAAGTATTAATAATGTACAAGAGTATCAGACAGTAGTATGGAAGAGCAATCTGACCTAAATTACTGCCTTACCCTCGCTCTTATTCCAGCGATGGCAAATAAAATTTCTTATATTTTTGTGTTCCCTTTACCCAGCTGAGTGCCAACAATTTCTTCCAAATCATTTTTCAAACAAAGTATAAGCTTTCTAGTATTACACAGCTATAATCGTTAAGCCATGGGAACAGCTGCAATAGAGAAAAAATTGATAATTTTGCCAGTAAACAAAGAAATTTCCTACATCCTCGATGATTTTCTGACAACATCTTCCTGAGAAAAAGGGCAGTGTGGATTCAAGACATGAATGCACGTTCAGGGTAACATGTTCATGTATTTAGTTGGTACATTTTGCAGATACGTCTTTCTACCTCAAATCGCTGTGAAGGAATTTTTAAGGACAAAGCAGGCACAATCTCGCCTTGTTTAGCCCTCTGTGTTGTATGAGCTTAATCAGTGCTGTTGGCAAAACCATCTATATTTTTCATGAGAATCCAGGGTCTGTATTCAGCAACCATTCTTAAGAACGTTCGTTGTCTTGTTCTCCAGAATTTTCTACATTTGAAAGTAACACAACCCCTGATTGGCTGAAGCAAATGATTTAGCCAATCAGGAGTTGTGTTACTTTCAAACGTAGAAAATCTTGGAGAATAAGACTAAGAATATTCTTAAGAATGGTTGGTGAATACAGACCCTGGGCAGAACGATAAAGGAAATTTTCAGGGAAGAAGCAGACGGCACCGTAATCTATAATGACATCACGATATCCGGGATGTTATCGCATACATATCAGGATTAAACATGACAGGTAAATGACTATATTTGCATTCCGATATCGCAGTGCCATGATTTCTATAAATAGTAAATGCGATTTATAGCACACAAAAGGAACTGGACATTTATGGAATTCCTTCACGCAGATAACCGTCTATAATACAGCATTCCGTGCTTCGTCTCTCTACACCCTGGCAGACCTAACTCGGCAGGTACGGTGACAGACGATTGGCACAAAGAGGGAAAGTGTATCGCCATAGCTACGGTAGTCACGCACTGTGTTCGTCTAGGTCGCGTCTTATAGCTGAGTCATGGCGTCTGTCTCGATTATATTGACTACCTAAGGTTAAGTGATCAGACTTAAATGTTGTCTAACCGCGAATCTACGGTGATAAACTCCTCCATGAATACGGGCACATGCTAAGCCCAAGCGGGACAGATGACGCAAGAAAAAAATGTAACAACTGCAACGACAAATGCAGCGTAATTGCTCGGTCAGACAAATAGAAGTCAACCATATTGACAGTTGCTCAAAGAAGTCAATGATTTCAAGCACCATACGTTCCAACAGTGTTACACGAGAACTTGAACCCTGTATTGTAAGCTATCGCACTTATTGCAGTTTCACCAAAGGTCGCAGTGGGTCTCATCAGATATTTCAACGCGTGAACATTCTGACGTGACTGTGTACAAACTGGTCGAATTGGCTCGCACTTAATGACGACTTGTGTGGCTTTTGCGGAAGGTGTAGATCAAGATTAGAGTGCACTGAATGTGCGGTCTGATCTTGATCTTAATCTTTACTTTCTGCTACTCTGGTATAGAACTATGACAAAAGTCGTTTTCAACAGCAGTGGAAATCTAGTTTTAGAATTCGGAAAAAAAGGTGAATTTCTTAGGTTGGTTGTGAAAGAGTTGACGAGCTTTAGAACGAACATGGCAAGCCGTGGTCCAATCGAGTGCACAAGTTCGTCCGACTTAAAAATTGCATTGGTCGATTGGAAGTGTACATTTGCTAGATAAAGAGAAAGGTCAAGATAAATTGTTAACCATTTAGCTGCTAAGCGCGACTCACTGACCTTTTGCGGACAGTGTAGATCAAGATCAGACTGTACAGAACGTGCAGCCAGGGTCCGTATTCTCCAACCATTCTTAAGAACATTCTTGGTCTTGTTCTTCAAAATTTTCCAAATTTGAAAGTAACACACCTTCTGATTGGCTAAACCATATGGTTTAGCCATTCAGAAGTTGTGTTACTTTCAAACTTGGAAAATCTTAAAGTATAAGTCTAAGAACGTTCTTAAGAATGGTTGGTGAATGCGGACCCTGATCTTTGATCTACACTGTCTGATAAGGAGATATTGTTCTCCAAAAAATAAGTTTGAAAAAAAAAAACATTATTTGGGTTTTTACTATCGTCTTGAAAGATTTATTTAACTTTAGCCGGAAAAAAAGTTAATATAGCCTATCATGCATAACAACTTGGGGGTAGAACATTAGGCGTATTTCTAGAAGCTAGATCGAAATGATCGGCCATATATAAATTCACGGACCGTGATATCATGAACAACCATCCAAAATCCAAGCCAAGATCAGAATTCCAAGAGAAGCCAAATGATTGGATAGTTGCAGACTTAAAACAGTATTTAGAACTGATGATAATTAAGAACCGACAGGCCGTATTCAACATTCCTCAAAAATTCTTATTCCAAAAATTCTCTGAATTTCAAAGGAATGCATTTTCTGATAGGCTAAATCAAAATGGTTTGGGCAATCAGAAGTTGTGTTATTTCCAATATAGCCTAAGAATTAAATTACGACTACAGTTTAGAATGGTTTGTAAATACAGTCTCAAGTCGATTGAAATAAAAAATAAACACTAAATTATTACTCCTGTAAACGTGGTATCATTTAGGTCTGTAATATTAACAGCGCCAAATTTGTAAACTCGACTTCCTTCGTCAGCTTAAAATGAAATACAATCCAGAAAAGCTCTGAAAGATCTTTTTATCTAAAACTGTTTAACACTTGACTAAACAAGCGGGCTGTATAGATCCAAGATCAGGCTGCACACTGCACATGCAGTCTGGTCTTGATCTATGCCGCCCGTAAAAGCTCGTGATTTCCTATATAGCGCCGTCAGGGTTAATTTCTTTTCTCCGTCTGCGTTACGCTATATGTAGCTCAAATAAATGTCAAAATGAATATATATGTAATCAGTCATCAATTGACACAAATATCCTAACACAAACGTTTTAACATAATTACAGAACTTCCTGCCTTTCTAGTCCCGTGCTATGCGAGTTTAGTTCGCATCTGGAAAAACCCAATCCTGGAAAACACCTTGTAAAGACAAAGATAGTGAGCAGTCACAGTGATACTACTGAAATGCTGTTGAAAGCGAAGTCCTAAAACAACATTCAAACAAAGGAAGAAACAAACAAGATTATAGTGTTTGATGGTTTACAGGTGGACTAGACCATTATTTTTTTTTTTTTCAGTGTCGCATGTCGTTATCAACAGTATTTATTAACAGTATTTATGCCAATATCTCAGCGGACAATTCACCTATTCGTGCATCCCCTGGTACTTTTTCCTAACAAGCACTACATACAACACGCTATCGGAAACACTACATGTATCTGCTTTCTCTTATAGACAAAATCTTTTTATACCCCCCACATCGAAGTGGAGGGGGAGTATACTGGAATCGCCATGGCTGTCCGTCCGTCTGTCCGTCCGTCCGTCCGTAGACACAATTTTGTCCGGAGCTTTTTTCCTACAGTTTTTCAAGTACTGCACTGAAATTTACACATAATGTTTGGGTACATATGAAATTGGGCATGTGCAATTTCACGACCTTGCTGCCATTGGTTGCCGAATTATCTCCCCTTAAGCTTGTTGCACTTTGTAAATTTTAAATATGGATTTTTGTCCAGGGCATAACTTCCAAAGTATAGAAGCTAGGAACTTCAAACTTCACACAAAGTTATATCTCATTAAGGAGAAGTGCAGTGTACAAGAACAGTAACTCTATTTGATTTCTTTTTCAAGTTATTGCCCTTTGTAAATTTTAACTTTGGATTTTTGTCCAGGGCATAACTTCCAAAGTATAGAAGCTTATGACTTCAAACTTTACACACAGATAGATCACTATAAGGCGAAGTGCAATGTGCAAGAACCATAACTCTATTCCATTTATTTTTCGAGTTATTGTCCTTTGTAAGTTTTAACTTTGGATATTTGTCCGGGGCATAACTTCTGAATCATTTAAGCTAGTGACATCAAACTTCATATACAGATAGACCACATTAATGAGAAGCGCAGTTTACAAGTACCATAACTCTTTTCCCACTTTTTTTTTCAAGTCTTATTTTTTTACGAAACCATTCTGCATTCTGTGACAAAGAGCTCTTTTGTGACAAGGAGTTGGTGGGGGGTATGATCACTTTTAGTGATAGATCTAGTTACCTTTGCTTTTCATTATTTCATTTATACACTTACACCAAACAAAGGTATTTGAAATTTCAAAGATCAGTATTCTAATGAAAACAGACCCAGTTTTATTCGATCCCAAGAATATTCACAGAGAGGAACGGTGAATTTACCATCTCCGAAAGAATAGTACTTTGTACCCCCCCCCTTTCTATTTGTGGAACTTGCATTGTCTTTGATCAAAGATGAAGCTGCAACATTCTATGCGCCATGCTCTGTGAAAAGGGGGCTTAATGTATTTGCAAAAAGTATCGACCCGGGTCAGCCTGCGCAGTCCGCACAGGCTGACCTGGGTCGAAACTTTTTGCTATAGGTCAATTCTCTACATGTCCAATGATCAATTTACCTCCTGATCCAGTCAGTTGTTGGACTAGATAGATTTTATGGATCCATAGTCATGTGATGACTTGCTTGGTATAATGCATCACGAAGAAGTATTAAGCCCCTTTTGCCAGAGCATGGCTCATATCTTTAATTATACAGGAAGTTCACCGTACAGTTTCCTGTTTGTCTGTATATGTGCATTCATGTGTTTCTATTCCTTTTCCGATGTGGACTGTTCGAACGGTTTGTGTGTGTGTGTGTGTGTGTGTGTGTGTTTGTCGATCTTTCTCTTACACGCTTAAAACTTCATACTTACCAAAACCTTTCAAAGACCATTTTGGTTTGTATAAAAACTCGGGTTTGGGTCAAATGAATTCAAATGAAACAACTTCAATATTTCTTTATTACGATGTTATTCATTTACAATAGCCATGAAGAAATCGAATTTCACAGCTTTTCGTTTGAAATTTCGTGTTTTTTTTTTTTTCCTATTAAACTCTCTAGTAATATATGCCCGGCCGGATAGCTCACTGGTTAGTGTATCTGACTCGTGACCTGGTGGTTTCCGTACTTATGAAATCTGATCTTGATCTACACTGTCCGCAAAAGTACGCCGTATCGCGCTTAGCAGCCTAAGGGTTGAAATTTCAACCAAAATATGTTAAAAACTACACGAGTTGAGGAGGAGACAAAATGGCGTATGTGGAAAATAGGACAACCTGGGCCTGCATTCATCAACCATTCTTATCCCTTTCCCAAACAAGACCTGGTTTTCACGTGTCTGCAGTACAAGTGTTTTGAAAACACTGTGGGAAAAGGAGAAATTGCTCGTAACGAGCAATTTCTCCTTTTCCCACAGTGTTTTCTACCCTTCTGGAGAACTTTCTGTCATTTTCATCAAATTTAAAATTGTCGTCTGTAAACTCTTTCAATTTGAACCAGTCTAAAATTTATCGTTTGGGAAAGGGTTAAGAACACTCTCAGTTTTATTTTCTGGAATTTTCTGAATTTGAAAGTAACACAACTTTTGATTGGCTAAACTAAATGGTTTAGCAAATCAGACGTAGTGTTACTTTCAAATTCAGTTGCGTTAGATTCAAATTTAGAAAATCTTGGAGAAAAAGACTAAGAATGTTCTTTAGAGTGTTTGGTGAATGCAGACCCTTATTCCAGTTTAATTCCCCTAACTTCGTTTGTCTCTGTGTGTGTGTGTGTGTGTGTGTGTGTGTGTGTGTCTGGTGGGGGGGGGGGGGGAAAGGGGGGTAATTGCTAAAAATTCAAACATCGGGAGGAAAAGTGGAAAGTATCTCGTACAGCAGCATGAAAAATAACGCGGAAAAAAGGAAATCCTTGCAACAAGAAGCTCCTCCTCTTGACATAATGTTAACAAAAGATTTTTATTTCATTTTATATGTTTTCTGTCTATTCATTCAGATTCAGGCATTTGTTAATTTACTTTTGTGAATTCGAACGTGAAATGTTAAACCAAATGCGAATGTTCATCCAAGTCTTTAGATTCCAAATGCCGGCAAAATATATTTAAACCAAGAAAGGGGAGAAATTCAAGGATTTTTGCCTGTCATTACATTTGATAATTAACAATTGTCATGAAACACAACGTGCACGCAATTTAAATAAAACTGAGCCCATTTTTCATGCATGTTTTATTACATCCCAATCCTAAAATAGGCTTGAAGAAATTCAATCTGTTTTTCCTCTATTTAAAATTCTTGTTATAAAAATCTCCCACGCTGAAAAAAAACGCAACTAATTACGAGATTTGGGATAGATTTCATCTCCACGCCATTATGGTCCCTTTCTGGAACTAAGCGGAGGATGGCTTAATCCTTTACCGCACAGTCGGTGTTTTAGCGACCCTGAGGAAGACGCATTTTGAAAATATTATGGGAAAAAGAGAAAATGCTGGTAACCAGCATTTTCTCTTTTTCTCACAATGTTTTCTACCCTATCAAAGACAATTCTGCCATTAGAGCCACATTTAAATAGTCGTCTGCACATGCTTTGAATTTGGACAAGTCTATATTTTTGTCGTGTGGTATAGAGTTAACTCTTAACTCTTTTTCACCAAACGGCAAAATTTTAGACTGGTCCAAATTCAAAGCATTTGCAGACGACATACTGAATGTTTCACAAATTGGGATTTTCTTTTTCTTTGATAGGGTATAAAACATCGTGAACAAAAGGAGAAAATGCTGGTTACCAGCATTTTCTTCTTTACCCACAATGTTTTATTACCATATCAATGACAGAAATCATCATTTGAGGCACATCTAATTTGTCGTCTGCAAACGCTTTCAGTTTGGGCTATCTGAAATTGTGCCGTTTGATAAAGGGATAAACCTATGACGTAGACAGTTAATGGACTCTATTTGGACGCAGGTAACCTCTGACGTATATGTGATAAAAGTCTGTAAGACATATTTGGATGACATTGAAAACATGGGTCTAAATATAGTACAAAAATATAATGGAAGGATATTAGCCTCGTTATTCAATTAGAGGTATACGGAGATTTTTTTTATTACATTATTGGTCTGTTCAAAGAGAAATAGTTTTAGTCAACCTAACAGGGATGTTTTTCGTGTTACAACTGGTAATAAAATGTGTCCTTTTGACTGTTAAAGATACATCTTTACTTGTTTTTAGCCAGTTTTTAATCCATGCCATCTTCATTTTATTAAAGTATGATCATCCTTGTATCCTCATGCCAAATGTTGCCCGTTGCAAGGTTGCACAGATTACGACAGACAGAAAATACATTTTATTATCTTTAGGCGTTCATAGAAATCACTGTTGTCGCTTCCGGTTTTAAATGAGACAATTCCGGTTTTTTTTCCTATCCCTTACACCATATTTATATTGGTAATTTATCTATGTTTACAGAGCTGACTAAATTCTGAACCATTATACACAGTATCAAGTTTTAATAGCGTTCTGCGTTTTTTTTTTTTTCCCCTCTCTGGCGGTAAGGACATATCTTTACATTAATGGACTAAAAATATCACATTATTCAAAACATAATCACAAAATTTTTTAATGCCGATTTGACCACACTATTGCACGGAATACAAGGCATTCTTCGATAAATATTTGGATCATCTATTTTTCGGCGAATTTTCTCCAACTTGAAGTAAATACCTAAGGAATACTAGAGATATGAAAAATGTCGAAGTTTTCGCATGATAACGACGCAGATTACCACAGGGCGATGACAATACTAGACTTTTTTTTTCCAAAACAGCCGAGCATCAAGAGGTGGTAACATGGTATTTCGACCTTTTTGCCTGAGCATACATGAGTCATGCTCTGTGAAAAGGGGGTTGAATGTATCTGTAAAAATATCAACTCATGTCAGCCTGCGCAGTTCGCACTGGCTGGCATGAGTCGAAACTTTCGCTAATGGTCAATTTTCTACATTTCAAAGGACCATTCGACCTCATGATTTGGTCCGTTGTTCGACTAAATGGGTTTTATGGATCCATGTGACGTTTGACCTTGTATTTACATGAAATGCATCACGGAGATGAACTGAAATCTCGATAATACCGTTGTAGGTGCATGTAGTGTCTGATCCACAAAAAAGTTTGGCATACATGTAAGCAAAAGAAGCCGAAAAAAGTTCCTCTTTGGGCGTTGAATAATTTACCATTTACCAAGCAATCCCGTGTTTTCACGAACCTGAAGAAAAGGCATTTTAAAACAATGTTGGAAAAGAAGGAAATACTGGTAAATACCATTATATCCTTATCCCACATTGTTTTCTACCCTTTCAAACACAAATCTCATCATTTTAGCTACATAGAAATTGTCATCTAAAAATTTTTTCCAGTTGAACATGTCTGAATTTTGTCCTTTAGGAAAGAGTAAATGGGTTTCGCAAATAAAGCTCGAGTTTTAAATTTCATCAAAGCGAACTTTTATGTTGATAGGATACACTTCCGGTTGTAGCAAGGTAATAATAGAGCGCTTAAGCCTGGCTGGTTACAATACTGACGACGTAATACAAAATTTACATATGAGCCATGCTCTGTGAAAAGGGGCTATAATGAACCTGCAAAAAGTGTCGACGTAGGTCAGCCCGCGCAGTCCGTGCAGGCTGACCTGGGCCGAAACCTTTTGCAATTGGTCAATTTTCTGCATGTACAAGGACCAGTTTACCTCATGATACAGTCAGTTGTTAGACTAATCGAACTTTATGGATCCAAGATCATGTGATGACTTGCCTGGTATCAAGCATCACGGAGAGGCATTAAACCCTCTTTTGCCAGAATATGGCTCAGTTTGTCATATTCATTGCCGTGATGCAAATTATCCTTTTTACAAAACGATCCCATTTTTAAACAACGCTTAGGAAGATGGCTGTCATATTTTGGTTTTAAAGAAGAAAATACTGGTAATCAGCAACCTCCCAAATTGTTTGAACCCGTTCAAAGACAGGACCTATCATTTTAACTACCATTGGTCTGTCGTCTGCAATTATTAACAATGCAGACGATACTAAATTTTAAATCTTTACCAAACGACAAAGTTTTAGACTAGTCTATATTCAAAGCATTTGCAGACGACAAAATAAATGTGACTCAAAAGTAGAAATTTTGTCTGGGACGGGTAGAAAGCATTGTGGGAAATGGAGAAAATGCTGGTTACCAGCATTTTCTCCTTTTCCCACAATGATTTTAAAAGGTTTTTTCTTCTGGGTCGTTAAAACTCGGGATTGTGTGGTAAAGGGTTAATCGTCTGGTAATGGGTCAATACTATGGAAATAACATTGATTGTCTAAAGAACAAGCACAAGAACGAACATAGGGGATTAGAAGACGCGCCCAATAATAATTCCTGTCATGTTACGCCGATATCTCAGTCACTACCACAATGACTGGACTTGGCAGTGCCTTGCCACGGACACTATCAGAGGTTGGATTTCCTCAATATAATATTCTAACGTCCTAAACAGCGATCCACGGAGGGTTGAGACAAAAGACAAGTAGTTCTGCCTGTAACGAGCAATGACTCTTTCCCAAGTTGTTGGCGAAAGCTGTTGGTCAGGAGTTAAAGCATTGACGAGCCAATGAGGGCCATTCCTGTAAGCCAGCTCATCTCCCTTGCCAGATAAAGACTAAAGGTAACCAAATCACAGATTGGTCCTTTTACCTGTGTTCCTTTGTTTTTATCCTTGATTCCCTTGGGGATGTTGCGAAAAATATAATTTGATTTACGATTATATGTAAGATCCCCATAAAATTCTAAAGCAGATCATGTTTTCAACCATCAGAGACAAGCGTATATATCGATTTGTAAAACAATCTAACCAGAGTTAGCTGAGACATTATCTCTAAAACAAATTTGTGTAGTGCAAGAAAATCAAGGATAAAATCCAAGTAGTCCCCTTCTCAGGACCAATGTAGTACTGGAGAGGAATTAGGGGAAATAACTCAAGAATGGCCCTCATTCATTATTCACTGTAATCTAACCCTGTTCAACTGATTTAAAAGATATCGCTTTGTGTTGGCGTTTCCCAAAATCGAAACAATCAGGGTCCGTATTCACCAACCATTCTTAAGACCATTCTTAGTTTTATTCTTCAAGATCCTCTACATTTGAAAGTAAGACAACCTATGATTGGCTAAACCAAATGGTTTAGCCAATCAGAGGTTGTGTTACTTTCATATGTAGAAAATTCATGAGAACAAGACTAAGAACGTTCCTAAGAATGGTTGGTGAATACGAACCCAGAAGACGTCACTTAATTTTTAGTTTGATGTTAAAGATTGATCAGATAGAATCACACCGCAATAATACGAAAAATTGACTGCTCTACAGAAGCTGAATAATTTAGCCACTATCAATGAATACTCACTTTGGCTTTGGAGTATGATTCTCATAAAAACAATATACCCGTCATAGTGCAGAATAGCTGGTTGTTTTGTGAAACTGAATGATTATACTGTTGCTTCACTGTCTCCCGTAATAGTTTTCCTCCCTTTCAAAGATAGGCTAATGCTCATCGTTTTATCCAGTTTTATATTATCGTCTGCAAATTATGATTTTGGCTGGTCAAACAATTTTGTCATCTAGTAAAAAAATTCATATCAAGGCACGAAAAAGAGAGAGAGAGAAAAAAAGAGAGGAATTCAACCATAAGCGCCCAAATAAACTTATCCAATCTTTTCCCAAATATGCTTTGCAGAGGAAACTGGGCCTTGCTTTGCCCTCCACTCCTATACCGATAAATTGTGCTGATATAAGAATCTACTGGCATAATCATAATGTACGTAGTGCTCGAAAGGAAACATTGGAAAGTCAGAAACGCATCTGTATATGAGCGAGCCATGCTCTGTCAAAAGGGGATTTAATGCATCTCCGTGATGCATAATACCAAGCAAGTCATCATATAATTATGGGTCCATGAAATCCATTTTGTCTAATAACCACCTGAATAATGAGGTGGACCAGTCCATGGATATGCAGAAAATTGACCAATAGCAAAAAGTTTCGATTCAGGTCAGCCTACATTTAGGCCCCTTCACACAGAGAATGGCTTAATGCATTTGCAAAAAGTATCGATCCAGGTCAGCCTGCGCAGTCCGCGCAGGCTGACCTGGGCCGAAACTTTTTGCTTTTGGTTAATTTTATGCATGTCCAAGGACCAATCGACCTGATGATTCAGTCGGTTATTATACAAAATGGATTTCAGGAATGTATAAATACTGTGATGACTTGCTTGGTATCTTGCATCAGAGAGATGCATTAAGCCTCCTTTTTCCAGAGCGTGGCTCATGTATATGTGTGAAAAGGGGGCTTAATGCATCTGCGAAAAGTTTCGACCAAGGTCAGCCTGCGCAGTCCGCGCAAGCTGACCTGGGCCACAACTTTTCGCTACTGGTCAGTTTTCTGTATGTCCGAGGACCAGTCTAGCTCTTGATTTATTCGGTTGCAAAAAAGAAATGGTTATCATGGATCCATATTTATGTGATGGCTTGCTTGGTATCATGCATTAAGCCCCCTTTTGTCAGAGTGCAGCTCAGATATTATGTTCTGTACGCAGCAATTCATCCAAATTACTGATGAAACTGTATTAACCCTTTCCCAAACGACAAATTTTGGACTGGTCCAAATTGAAAGAGTTTGCAGACGACAATTTTAAATTTGATGAAAATGGCAGAAAGTTCTCAAAAAGGATAGAAAACACTGTGGGAAAAGGAGAAATTGCTCGTTACGAGCAATTTCTCCTTTTCCCACAGTGTTTTCAAAAGACTTGTGCTGCAGACACGGGAAAACCAGGGCTTGTTTGGAAAAGGGTTAAACACTATACAAACAAAAAATTAATACAAGATTTATTCCCATTTCGTACTATTGAGGGGCACATATCTGGTCTTTTCTCCATGGATATGCAGAAAATTGACCAATTGTGAAAATTCATAAAAACTGCAGACAACAATTTAACCCTTTCCCAAACGACACATTTTGGACTGGTCCAAATTCAGAGTTTGCAGACGACAATTTTAAATTTGATGAAAATGGCAGAAAGTTGTCAAAAAGGGTCGAAAACACTGTGGGAAAAGGAGAAATTGCTCGTTACGAGCAATTTCTCCTTTTCCCACAGTGTTTTCAAAAGACTTGTACTGCAGACACGGGAAAACCAGGGCTTGTTTGGGAAAGGGTTAAATGGGGTTCAGATAATGAAATAAGTCTTTAAGCGGATACAGAACAGTGCATGGTTACTATCAGCATTTTCTCCTTTTCCCCGAATGTTTTCAGAAGCCTATTCCTCAGTGCCGTGAAAACACAGGGATTGTTTAGTAAAAGGTAAATTCATGTCAGCTTGAGTGCCCTTATAAGTCACTCATGCAATCTCACACAAATCCAATCTTTTCTCGGAATATGATTTTTGTGGCAAAAAAAAAATCTCGGTTAAAAGTCAAGAACTGTTTTATTACAGTGTGTGTGAACGAATTGGAAAATGACTGAAATGGGATCTTCTTTTGGCTTTACTGGAATAAAAACGGGTCGCATTTGCACCCACAATCTGCATATAAAAACATTAGTTGAGAAGTTCGGTTGTTTTTTCCCCTCAAAAGAAGAAAGAATTCAAATTACATAACGTTTTAATTGCGAAATAAATCTGTCTTTTTAGGTTGGCTCCAGATTTTTTATTTTTTCACAACTATTCTTGTTTTCAGTGTGGCCGTTACGAATGTTCTTCTGTCACATAACCTCCTTTCTTTTCAGTGTAATACAGCCATTTATTCCATGCTTTTCGGTAGTTTATCGAGAAATAATGGTGGATTATGGTTTGATATTTCATGGTTACGACCAGTGAAAATACCGATTTTATACTTTCCAACTCTTCAATTGAAGGCGGAAACAGTTGTTCCCGCGCACTAGTTACCTAGGTAAACAGCGCGTGCCATTGAAATAGAGGGAAATGTGACGTAATTAATGCTATATTTCTCGCGCTTAACATAATATTGTAATGCTTTGTTATTTGAGAGGGGTACGCCACGGGGAATTACCGAAAACAACCGTGCTGGATTTTGATGAAAGTTCCAACAAAATAGGAGTTAGAAGCATGAAATAAATTGAATACTTGTTTTCTTTTTTTTTCAGTGAAAGATCGAGATTCATTTCATCTCGTGAACATCATAGGTAATATTTTCACTAGTGGCTGCATGAAAATATTACCGATGATGTTCACTCGATGAAATAAATTTCGATCTTCCACAACAAAAAAAAAAAAAACACAAATATCCCCTATTTGTTTTTTCTTTTTATTTTACACAAGCTTGAAATACGCATTTTGTAACGTATTATGTTATGTCATTTTATACTTCTTTCAGAGATCGGGTTTTGTTCATGGAAACAAAAGGTACACGGATTGTTTTACATATGTATTCCGACCTACAATTTGCGAGATATCGTTATGTGATAAAAGAATCTGACATTCGTTGGCTTCTGAAATATAATTTTTATTAAACTCATCTACAAAAATGTTGCAAGCCTCGCAAGAGGCTCGCTTAATAACATTTTTTTTCTCTAGACTCGTTAAATATTTTTTTTTTTATCTAAAATGCCAAACTGTTAGATCCTATATACAGGGTGTAGCGTAAAACCTGACACAACTTCTAAATGAAGTAACTTTTTGACAAAGAATACCATGGGTATATGCAACGTTCTAGCCTGGTTGTAAAAGGTGTTTGGAGACCGATTCATCTCCTTCAGACCAGAGAAAGAATGGCCACCACATTAAGCAGATCTCAGTCCCCTTGAGTTCTTTCTCTGGGTTTACCTAAAGGACAGGGTATAGTCATCACTTCTTGCAAACACTGGGGATCTGAAAAGTGCCATGAGGAATTGGAGCATACACATATAAATCTGAGGGAATGTGCGTCACCTAAAACACATACAAATTCTGACGTCACACGGTTGTATGTACACTGGAACTGTATAAAGTAAAACATCATTAAAATCTTTATTGTGTATGCTTTAGTTTGATATATTTCATATGTCAATGGTATTCTTAGTCAAAAATTTATGTCATTCAGTTCATTAGAGAAGACAGACATGAAGAAATGACAAATCAACAATTGATAATCATCTCAAGCATTCGAATATTTCGTAAGACGAATCCCTTGTGATGGCTCGAGCAGACGGGTCCCTAGAAAACAATAGAGCCTCAGCGACAACGCTAATCGTTGAAAGCAACAGCTGTTATACCGAAATCCGAGAAACTGTACATGACATTATTTGAAAACTGGCCTGTTACATTGATCATTTTGCAACACCCCCCCCCCCAACACACACACACCATCACAGCCGTTGTACCCCATTTCCCTGTATGGAATCTTATCATAATCTATATCAGTCTATAAATGAGCCGTGCTCTGTAAAAAGGGGGCTTAATGCATCTGTGAAAAGTATCGATCCACGTCAGCCTGCGCAGTCCGCGCAGGCTGACCTGGGCCGAATCTTTTCACTATTGGTCAATTTTCTGTATGCCAAAGGACCAGTCTATCTCATGATTCAGTCGGTTGTTAAACAAAGTGGCTACTATGGATCCATAATTACGTGATGGCTTCATTGGTATCATGCATCACAGAGATGCATTAAGCCCCTTTTTCCAGAGCACGGCTCAAATGCAATGATAGATGTCTCAATCTGTGAAAGTTCCAAAAATTTAAACTGTAGTTTTCAGAAATTTAGATATGGACGAATGTATTGCTTTTCAGAGTTGGTCGATATTTCAAATCGACCTGGACAGTGTAGATCCAAGTTCCGACGGCTCATCCTGCGCAGGCTTATCTTTACCAACACTGTCCTCCAAAAGGAAACTTTCTTTGGCCTCCTAAATGTTAACCCTTATCCTACTAAAAAAAAAAAAAAAAAAGAGATGAAACTTTCAAAGGTATTTTTTTGGGGGGCGGGGTATATCCTTATCGGACACTGTAGATCCAAGATCAGACTGCACGTTCTGTGCAGTTTGATCTTGATCTACGATGTCCGCAAAAGGTCAGTGAGTCGTGCTTAGCAGCCTAAATATTGAAATACTGATTTGCTTATCCAAAACTTATCTAACCTACAGAAACCAAAATAGCACCAAACACTTGAAAAAGACATGTTCATACAAGTTAATCATTGGGCTGCTACGTGTGAATCAAGGACCTTTTGTAGATTGAGTAGATCAAAATCAGACTGCACAGAAAATGCAGTCTGATCTTGAATCTACCTTGTCCGATAAGGAGATATTTCCCCCAAAAAATACCTTTGAAATAGCAAAATTTGTGGCTTTAATTTCAGCTCGAAAGTTACATTTCACTTATATAGCAGGTTAAGGGTTAAAAACCGTGAAATTTCTCTTTTAATACATTTTTGAAAGATATATTAAAGACGAAAGAAATCAGGCAACGTTTATCCGTTATCGGACTGTTAACTCGTTGCAGTCTGATTTTGATCTACGCGGTCCGAAAAAAAGAGCTAAAACTTTTAAATGCGTTCTCTCAGTAACCATGGTGCATAAACACCACTATAAAGAATACAACTGGCTTTTTTAGAGAACGTAGGCGGTTGGCCTAATACATGGATCCGTGAAAATTGATATTTGACCAATCAGGTCATCGCATTTATTTGGCCCGATGTGCAGCCTTGCGATCTGCTATTTCGGCTCACAAACAAGCGACTGTTAATGATGGAGAAGTGCGGTATTATGTGTAACCGAAAACGATATTCTACAATGGATCTTCTTTCCTCTACTGTATTTATCTCTTCTATTTTTTTTTTTTTATCAGACTGATTAAGTTGTGTATTTTCTTGACCCCTTGTATAATCTTTAATATTACAGGGTGAAATAAAGTGAATGTTATGTTATGTTATGTTATGTTATGTTTAGAACGCTTTAATTTTAGGAAAAAGTTGTTAAAAAGATGTGCTTTGCGATCGTGTACGGCTTACGTGAGATATACGAAGAGATTACAACCTTGGATTATGATGGTGATTTACAATGGGACATGAGCAAGGAGTTTCGATCAACGCTATATTACGCAATGGATTAATTAATGTTAATTTTTTTCCCTCTGAAACTCTCTGAAGAAAAAAAAACATAAATTGTTTTACAGTGGAAAACAAAGGCAAAATATATGAAATACTAATAAAAAGAAAGTGCGTTCACTAAAATAGCTAATCTTGTTTAATAACCTCTGCACAGCCAAGAAGGGGCACGTGTCATCAATGTTTCAGTGGGACGTTAACATTAACCTTTGGTGCGTGAAGAATGCTGAATATGTAGATACGAGTTTCTTGGGTGACCATCTTGATATTACGCCGTGCCCTCCCATACGCAGAGTACATAGATTGGGAAAGTTTAGAGGGGATACCACAGACCCATCATAGCCTACTTTCTTGATTCAAGGGATACTGAACTAGTTATTTCAAGGGCTTACAAATTGAAAAATACATCCTTCCACATAAACCGTGATTTTCCACTTGAAATTCAATCCGCGAGACGTGAACTTTGGCCTAAGTTTAAGGAACTGAAGAGCAGATTTCCCCAGAGCAAAGTGAATTTCGTATACCCTGCCAAAATTGTTCAGGATGGCAAAGTTATCGCTGATATGTTCCCCGATTGGAACCTCATCATGAACCGTAGTAGAATACCCATAGATAGTTATAGTAAACCTCGCACGCAGTTGCGTGATCCACGTGCGCACGTGCAAACAGATAAAACACAGTCACATGATGACACTGAGACAATTATACAGGGCGTAGCTCTTCGAGGGCCTTAGGTAGGTCTTACAGACCAAGTCGTCAAGAATCGAAATCTCCTGTCCAACGCCCTTCTCGGTCACATGCTCCTGCCAGGAAAGTTCAACCAACTCTGACGCCTACATTCAACAGACCCTGGGACACTAAAGAGAAACGCCGCAAAGAGACACACCGTCCAACTGTAACATCCCCAATCATACATAGGACAGACGGGGGTCAGAGACTAATGTACAGAGTCCGTTCAGCATCAACTACGGATGTCTTAATGTAAATGGTCTCAAAAAAAGACTAAGTTATCCCGATTTTACTGAATTTATTGAACACTTCGATGTATTTTGCGCTCTTGAAACTCATATTGATTCTACAGACGATGTTGGTATTACAAACTTCAATTTTTTGCCAAAAACAGAGGTCAAACACATAAGAGGAAATCTGGTGTCACTGGAGTGTTGTCGCGTTGTCGTCCTAGAAAATAAGTCAGAATATATTCTTTGGCTAAAATTCGATAAACAAATATTAAATCTACCTGAAGATCTCATTTTCGGATCTGTATATATCCCACCTGAAAGTTCCAGATTTTTCAATAATGATGACTTAAACGAATTAGAATATGAAATTAATCATTTTTGTAGCGATAACAAATTCGTAAGGCTAGCAGGTGACAAGAACTCCAGAACAGGTAATATGACTGATTTTTTGAGCACAGACAGATTTATACAGGAACACTTTAGTATTGATGTAGAACTGCAGATGCATCTCGATAAGCACACTAATCTCGAAAACTTGTCCATTCCTCTTTCCAGGAAGTCACGTGACACTAAAACAAACACTCATGGACATAGGCTAATACAAATTTGCCGTAATAACAACATTTTCATAGTTAATGGACGAATTCACAATGATAAAAATCTTGAACTTTACTTTCCGTAATAAGTCAGTAATCGATTATGTACTTTCAACTGCTGAATGCTTCCAATACTTCATCAAATTTGAAATATCCGAAACAGACACTCTATTCTCAGATGGGCATGGTGCCGTTACATGGACACTGCGAAGTAGTTCTTTGCCTACACCTACTGTTTCTACACCTACACCTGTTGTTTCTACTCCTTCTTCTGCCGATTCATGTCCACAACAAAAAGGTAACATGAAATATAAATGGGATAACAACTTGAGAGAAGAATTTGAAAATAATTTAAGTTTAAACAAAATGAACGAGATTTATGTTACATTCAATAATCTAAAACTTGGTGTAAATGAAAGAATTGGTTGTATTACACACAAGATAAAATACATATTCCAAGATGCAGCTGAAAAAACTCTAACTAGAAAACGAAAACTACATTTTTCGAACCACAAAACAAATAATAAGTCATGGTTCGGTCCAAACTGTTTTAAAGCTAGAAAAATATACCATGAAGCCAAAACTGTTTATACCACAAATAAAAATGATATCAATAGACGTCGTCTACGTAACGCTAGTAAAGATTACAGACGCACAATGGAGTTTTATATTAAAGGAGAAAAACTTGAAAATTCTAAAAGACTGAGAAATTTAAACGATAAAAACCCTAAGAAGTATTGGCAATTCTTAAAATCTCTCAACTAAAAATCTGCAAATAAACAAACCCCATCAATACAGGAATTTTACGATTACTTTAAGGATATTAATACAAATACAATTCCACCAGATCAATTTGACGACGACCCAATTATACTTGACGAAACCAATGACCAACTCAATTCCGGCATTACAGAACAAGAAATTCTCTATAGTATCAATAACCTGAGCAACGGCAAAGCACCAAGCCCAGCTGACGAAATTTCAAATGAATACATTAAAAGCACTAAAGACAGTATGATCCCAATATATACCAAACTGTTTAATCTGGTTTTCGACATTGGACACATTCCGTGCTCTTGGCTTGAAGGCACGATCATACCCGTTTATAAAAACAAAGGAAGTTCTGATGATCCCTGCAATTAAAAACCAATAACGATTCTCACTGTCTAGGCAAACTCTTTACATCAGTACTAAATCGAAGACTCAGTATCTACCTAGAAAATAACTACATACTAAACAAGTTGGCTTCTTTAAAAAAGAAGCCAGGAGAGGTCGGCATCGATGTTTTCAAATAGTTTATTGGCTTTTGATTTCAAGATATTTTGGTAGAAGTAAACAAATAAGTTAGGCATTAAATGAATGAGAAAAAACATTTTTTTTTTTTTTCCCAATCTTGCTGGTGTAAAGGCACAAAACAGTATGTTCCACATTGTTATAATATTCAAGGAATTGGAGGCCATATGCTATTAATATGCTCAGAAATGCATATTTTTTTCAAAATTAAAGGACACAAAACCGAAGATGATTATCCAATTTAGCTCATTTTCAGAAGGAACAACCCTCAAATGAATGTTTGTAATGTGTGTTCAGATAAGCCAATTTTTTTTTTTTTTTGGAAAGGAGAAATTGTTCAATTAAAATTTGATACAATATGCTAATTCCACTGAGGAGGCAAGAATCTTACCTGATAACAACAAATAAAGGTGGCCTAAACATAATACTAGTACCAGACATGTTAAAAATAAATGTAACATTTTTTAATCTTTTAACAAACAACAATTTTTTGACTGTCCTAAACAGAAAAAGCATGCAGACGACAATTTAAACTTTGATAATTAATGTGGAAGATGGTGCTTTGGTGTGATGGAAACCATTGTGACAAAAGGAGAAACTGCAGTGACTAACAGCTTCTCCTCTTTCCACAATATTTTGAAAAGTTGTCTGCTGCAGACATGTAAAATGAAGAGGTTGTTTGTCTAAACGTTAAAAATTTAAGAAAGTAGATAAATGAGCCATGCTCTGAGAAAAGGGTCCTTAATGCATGTGCAAAAAGTATCGACCCATGTCAGCCTGCGCAATCCGCCCAAAACCAAAGGACCACGGACTCTTTTGAGGTGTGCGGTACGTAGGGCGAAGAGGCACGACTTTCTTCCGCACTCATAAGTTGATTTTCGCAGGATTCTCGAAATCCCGCATAATAGAAGCAGCTCTGTGTGTTATTTCATCAAATCTATATCATTATAAGTCCAAAGAATTTTTTAATAAAACAGAAAAATGCTAGAATCTAGTCAGTTTTGAAAAATAGAACTTGAAAACATACTGATCAACCTATTTCTATCTATTTGTGGGGTACGAGTTCTCCAGAGAACAAGTGCTCTCGAGATTAGGGTACGAGTTCTCCAGGGTACGAATTCTCCAGATAGTATCAAGTCACGTGATCTTTTCCCGCGGTGTTCTTTCTCTTTTTTTTTTTAACGATTTTTTTTTTTTTCTCTCTGCTTAGATTTATTTGTTTAATGAAAAATTGCAATTATTGGAGAGATCATTTACCAGCATATAGTACAATAAATCTTTTTGGAAAGCCGTCATATAAAAGAAAACGTTTATTTCCTATTTCAGTTTTTTGATTTCGGTTTGTTTATAAAACCATGACGAAATAGACTGTGTATCAGAACAATTTCGCAAAAACAAATGGATTTAGACAGCGATTTCTGTGGCAGTCTGCCTTTTAAACTCACCACTGTTGGAGAGGTCTGATGACCTCTCCAATGAAAACCAGGCGGGATTTAGAAAACATTATTCAGCATCTGACCATTTATTTACCTTAGTCTTATCCACTCTCTTGCACTACGGATCATTCCCATTCACCTCTGTAGTTGGCTCAGAAAGTAGTCCGTCATCACGTGATATTTTCGTCACATGACCATAACTCAAAATGGCGACACAAACGCCGGTGAAAGAAAGACCAATCGATTGTTTTGTGTGCTGTTCAAACAGCATACGGCCAATCAGACTTAGTGGTAGGAAATGTGAAAAAGAGGGATTTTCTGAAAAGCTTAAGTGTCTTTTAAAGGACGATAACTTGTTTTTTAATCTTACAAACTTAGATCCATCGGTGTGTTAAATTGCCATCATTCATGGGCGCAGCCATTATTTTTACAATTGGCGTAAGATTCTGATCAGTAAAGAAACTTGAAAAAATAGTTCCATTGTATACAGGTAAATTCATCAGTTTGAATGCACCTATAACGTATCCGGAATCATATTTCCTTTGTCTACTTTATTATGTTACACATGAAACAGTTAAACAGTAACAAAACATGTTTTCCTCGGTTTGACAAGATTCTTGTCATTTAGACCGTTGCAGAGATGTATGGTGAGAGTAACGAACGACAATTCGGAGATCGGCTATTATCAGCATCTTACAAAAAAGACGTCAAAAGCTCTACTGTGCTTTCATTGATTTCTCACAGGCCTTTGACAAAGTTTGGAGGACTGGCTTATGGCATAAATTACTACAAAATAATATCAGCGGAAAGTTTTACCAAGTTATCTGTAACATGTACAAAAATATTAAGTCATGTGTAAGTCATAACGGCGTTCTATCCGAAGTATTCATGTCCGAAATCGGTGTCCGTCAAGGCGAAAATCTATCACCATTACTATTTTCTATCTACCTAAACGATTTGCAACCATTTCTTGACAATAAAGGGTCTGTTGGAGTAGAATTACATAATAACACTGATTTTACACTATGGCTTAAGCTATTAGTTTTGCTCTCGCAGACGATAGTTTTATTGTCCAATTCCGAAGCAGATCTCCAAAAAACCTTGACTTTTTTAATGAATACTGCAAAATGTGGCACCTTCAAATAAACGTTAATAAAACTAAGGTAACCGTACTTGGAAGTCGTCGTATAAACAATATTCAATTCACTAGAGGCGAAAGTCCGATTGAAGTAACGGATAAATACCATTACCTTGGGTTAATATTTTCCAGTAGCGGCTCTTTTTTACAAGCAAGAAAACACATAGCCGAACAAGCTTCTAAAGCATTATACATACTCTATACAAAGTCCAACAATTCAGATTTACGAGGGACACTTTTTAAGTTCGTAGAGTAAGCCTATAACTTTTTAACGCAATTATGAAATTGCACGATTTTTTTACACAGAACTTGCCTAATCATTCCTCTCTCGAACGGTGCCACGGTATGCGGTGTACGAGGTCCACGTGCGCGCTGCGCAGGGTATTTTCAACACGTGGTTTTATACACTATAGTAAAATATAGCGTTCAATATGGATGTAAAAATCTGTGAACAGAGGGCATATTGTAAAATTCGAGCACAGCTCGGGTTTCCGCCAACAGAAATTCATGCTGATTTGCAAAAAGTTTATGGGAATGGTGCTTTAAAATATGCTACAGTTTGCAAGTGGGTACGTCGTTTTAATGATGGTCGGGAGTCAATTGAAAATGACCCTCAGGTGGGTAGGCCGGTTTCTGTTTTGACGGAAAAGAACGTTGCTACTGTGAAAACGTTAATTGAGGAAGACGCACGTTATACCGTGCAAGAGATAGAAGAATGAAGTGGCATCCATTCGTCAAGTGTTTTGAAGATCTTATGTGAACGACTTGGGCTACGTAAGATCTGTGCGCGTTGGGTGCCCCATTTGCTCACTGACAAGCAGAAACAAAGTCGGGTTAGACTTGCATCGCAAGTTATAGAAAATATGATAAATGTGACCCACGTCGTTTGGAAAAGATAGTTACAGGTGATGAAACCTGGATCTATCATTTTCAACCCGATTTTAAGGCTAAAAATAAGGTTTGGGTTTCATCTGAGGGCGACAGACCTGTCATTGCGGGCCGTTGCAAAACATCAAATTGCATGTTGTATGCGATATTCTTTGATTCGAAAGGTCCAGTCCTTCACATTCCAGTCCCGAAAGGTAGTTCTGTCACTGGAAAGTTTTACAGAGAAAGTGTTCTTACTCAACTTGTTAATTTCTATCAGAAACGCAGACCGCGCACCGGTGTCTGCAGCATCAAATTACTCCATGATAACGCACCAGCCCATAAATCCGCTACGGTACAGGAATATCAGAAAGAATCTGGGCTCGATGTCTTAGATCATCCCCCATACAGCCCTGACCTGTCCCCATGTGACTTTTGGTTGTTCCCAAGACTAAAGGAAATGCTGGCAGGGCACCGTTTTGAATCCCGTTGTGGTATTGGCAGTGCGGTCTACCAGTGTCTGCAACATATACCTAAAGAGGACTACCGGGCGGCGTTCTGGAAATGGGTAGATCGCATACCGTAACACCATTCGAGAGAGGAATGATTACGCAAGCTCTATGTAAAAAATTGTGCAACTTCATAATCGCGTTAAAAAGTTATAGGCTTACTCTACGAACTTAAAAAGTGTCCCTCGTATCTTTGGATTTAATACTTAAACTTTTCGATCACACTATACTACCTATACTTACTTATGGCACAGAAATTTTCGGTTTTGAAAACTTAAGCATTTTAGAGAAAGTTCATACTGATTTTCTAAGACGTATTACTAAAGCTCGAAAGTCCACGCCTCTATACATGCTAATGGGAGAACTAGGCCGATATCCCCTCTCTATTAATATCAAATCCCGCACACTATCATTCTGGAATCGCCTTATAATAGGTAAGACAACAAAATTATCCTTTCTTGTATACAAATATATGATATGTCAACCAAACACACAGTATAAATGGATAGAAAATGTCAAAGAAATCCTTTCATCAGTTGGCCGTCCAGATCTATAGATGGCTTAATCAAGATCATATTATTAGTTCAACTACCAGCAAACAAGGAAAACTAATCTTAATCGACCAATATAAACAATCATGGTCAGCACAACTACAAGAGTCCAATCAAGGCAGAACCTATTTTGGCTTTAAACCAACACACAATTTTGAACATTACCTACAAATCCTAGACCCCACTGATGCTACAACTTCATTTACATTTAGAACGGCAAACTTTAAACTTCCGGTGGAACGCATGAGATACGACGGAGTCCCTTACGACGACCGTCTCTGCGATCTGTGCTCACAAAATCAAGTCGGAACAGAATCCCATTATCTTTTTCATTGCGACTTTTTTTTTAGAAACGAACGAGTTAAGTTTTCCCAAGACGCCGGGTTTGCTGTGAGATATAACTTACCACTGTACCATCTACTTAGCTCTGACAACGTTCACACGCATAACTCTTTACCAAACGACAAAATTCTAGACTGGACCAAATTGAAAGCACTTGCAGACGACAAATTAAGTGTAGCTTAAATGGTGATTTATGTATGGGATAGGGTAGAAAACGTTGTGGGAAAAGGAGAAAATGCTGGTTACCAGCATTTTCTCCTTTTCCCACAATATTTTCAAATGGCTTCTTTCCCAGGGTCGTTAAAAGTAGGGCTTGTGTGGTAAAGGGTTAAACACCTATGTAAATTTCTTAGGTTAATAATGCGTCAGTTTAACTAATATTCCAATGCCATCCGATGATTACAGTAAGATAGTACTACCCCATTCCCATTTAACACTTCACCACACAATCCCTAGTTTTGTCGATCCTGAAGAGGAAGGCTCTCTGGAACGTTGTTGGAAACGGAGAAAATTCTGGTAACCGGCATTTTCCCCTTTTGCAAACAGAGCTTTTAAACATGTTCAAAACAGAAATCATCATGAGAGCTACATTGAATTTTGTCGTCTGCATATGCTTTAGTTCGGTGAGGTGGAGAATTTTGAGGTTGGGGAGATTAATCATGCCTTTTGATTTTTATACATGTATTATACTGAATCTTCTGATAACAGGATGTTGCTGGGCCCGCTGGAGACAAGGAATGATTATCTGTTTCTTGTGATGTTTTCAAAACTGTCCTCTAAAAAAAGTGGGGGCTTCAATTTGATTTAAATTCCGTATGCCTCCTTATGTTAAGAAATTATAATATTTACAATGAACACTCATGTAGAACAGGTCTTAGCAAAGTCAAAACTTCTGGGTCTTAAAGGAGTCTTTCACGAAAGTCTTACATTTATCTATTTATTTATCCCTCCCCTTTTGTACAACTTCGGTACAATCCGATCTTGAATCCACAGTGCCCGCTATGCTTACCAAGGCTGGCCAAAAGCAACCTCAATACGTTATTTCTGGCATAAAATTTTGATTTTGTTTAATGTCGGGTTATACAATGTTACTTACCTTTTGTTGACATTCCTGACATAGTGTTTACAATTTATATCCAACGAGTATTCCACAAATACACATGTACATTTGTAAGTAGCCATAGTAGGAATGGGGTGTCATTCATTAAACCCGAATTGGCATGGCACGTGAAGGTAAACAAATAGCGTATGTGACTGTGTAAGCTCATGGGCATAGCAGAACATGCAATTTCATGGCGGAAAACTCTCTTACCCCCTCAGTACTGTACATTAAAGTTTAGTATAGTTTATCATAGCATGCTCTTGACCGCTCGAATTCCTGATTCAACTTAATCAACTAACTGTCTACTTAAAAAAAATGTTCTAATCTTACCCCCATGTTGTATACTGTATACCTGGGTGAATAAAGTTATGTTCTGTTCTGATTAGAGTGGGAAAAAAATGCAGTTTATTCTTGGATTCAAATCATCTGCTACTTAAATTAAGTACATTTACGTGTATTCTTTACTGACGGTACATCTAGATTTCAATTATGAAACAGATTAAGTTCTGTTTAGTACAGTTTTGGAAGTTCAGCTCAAGAGGCAGCTTATGCTAATTAAATCAGCTTTTGACTTAGCCATATTTAGGTGGATTAGCACATCTGCCATTTCAAAGGGTATGTCGGTAAACTGTTAACTGATAGGATGTGTGTTTGATTGCCGCTGTAATCCACTCGACCACCCGTTGTCTTCAGTATATCGCAAGAAAAAACAAACTACCGCCAATGATATTAACAAGTTTGTTTATTGACAGCACACTTTACACATTTTAAAATCATCAGGCAACCATTTTCCCTTAACTTGAAATTTAAACATTTCTTAGACTTCCACCTCTCTGTTGAATGAGACAATCTGTAAATATTTCAAAATGATTGTAATTTAGTGTAATTTATTATCGAATACGATGTTGAAACAACCTAACAAACTTTACAAAAGATATTAATCATCTTTAATTCTATTCATTTTCAGTAAAACTGAGGATTATGAGGTGTTTCATTCTTTCTCTTAGAAGTTCAAAACTTTGCTGGCACAGGTATTACATTGTCCGTAGCCCCTGAAGTTCACACTTTTTTGTACATAAATAAGTTCAAGTATCCATGTTTTTCTTACCGAGAATCCATCATCGGCAAAAACATATGAAAAGCAATGTTTTTCTGGAATTTAATCGATAGAAACAGTCATGACAGCACGATTTAAGTAGCCTCTCTGCTATACTGTATATGTATTTACTGCGGTTGTTTGTGAGCCGTTAACGACGGTAACCAAGGAAGTCGGTTTATCTCATTGCCACGGATCCATGTATTGTGGTGTGATTCTTCATTCAATCAAATCGTGAACTTTTTGTCAACATTTCAAGAAATGCATTAGAAGAAACAAAAAAGTTTAATTAACCCCTTAACAAATATCCCGCGTTCGAACGACCCATAGGAAGAAAGCTTTAGAAAACATTGTGGAAAAAGGAGAAAATGCTGGTGGCCAGCATTTTCTCCTTTTCCCACACTGTTTTCTATCCTTTAAAAGATAAATCTCGTCATTCGAGCCAGATCTAACTTTTCGTCTGCAAATGCTCTTAATTTGGCTAAGTTCTAAATTTTGTCGTATGGTAAAGCTTTAATACATCGATATCATCCCACAAAGAGCAAAACCGGGATATACTGTACCATTCTATCAGCGCAACATGTTGCTTTATAAAATTTCATCATCTATTATTCATTTTTCCCATCTTTGTTAGAAATGTGAAAATGGAAAAACTTATATTGGAGAGGTTTGTCTAGACGATAATGTAATATATCTGATGTTACAACAGCTTTTTTACAGAGTGGCTATTTACAGTTAACTGCTAATAGCCAAAAAAAGCAACGTCAGCTATTAGCAATTACATGTATTTGTAAATCGCTATTTTTGCAGGCTTTTTTTACGGCGTGGCTATTTAAACGTAACTGCCAAAAGCCGAGAAACGCTAAGTTAGCTATTTACAATTATCTGTAAATAACTATTTTTGCAGGCTTTTTTAGGGCGTGGCTGTCGACAGTTAACTGCCAAAAGCCAAGGAACGCAAAGCTAACTATTTATAATTATTTGTAAATAGCTATTTTGCAGTCTTCTTTAATGGCATGGCTGTCTACAGTTAACTGCCAAAAGCCAAAAAACGCAAACTTGGCTATTTACAATTATTTGTAAATAGCTATTTTAGCAGGCTTTTTAACGGAGTGACTATCTGCAGTTAACTGCTAATAGCCAAAAAAAAAAAAAAAAAGTAAAGTCAGCTATTAACAATTATTTGTAAATAGCTATTTATCCAGGCTTTTTTTTTACGGCGTGGCTGTCTACAATTAACTGCCAATAGCCAAAAAACGCAAATTTAACTTCGAGCAATTATTTGTAAATGGCTATTTTTGCAGGTTTGTTTCGGAGTTAACTGCCAATAGAAAAAAAAAAGCCGCAAAGTTAGCTATTAACAATTATTTGTAAATAATATTATTGCAGTCTTTTCTACGGAGTGGCTTTTTAAAGTTAACTGGCAATAGCCAAAAAATGCACAGTTACGTCTTAATAAGCATTTATAAATGGCTATTTGTGCAGGCCTTTTTACGGAGTGACTATTTTAAGGTTAAATGGCAATAGCCAAACACGCAAAATAACTACAGAGTTGCTAGTAAAAGTTCTCTGCCAATAACTTTAAACCGCAGTTAGCTACTACCATCAGTCATACTTCCATGGAGGGGAAACAATTGCGTTCTGTATTAATACGCTGCACAGATTAATAGTGAAATTCAAGTAAAACGCTAACATAAATGGCTTTTTTACTGTGTTTTGCGCTTTTTTTGAAACCCTTAAGCTGCTATGCGCGACTCGCTGACCTTTTTGCGGATAGTGTAGATCAAGATCAGACTGCACAAAACGTGCAGTCTAATCTTTGATCTACATTGTCCGATAAGGAGATATTTTTCTCCAAAAAAATAAGCTTGAAATAGCATTATTCGGGTTTTTACTATCGGCTTGAAAATTTTTTGTTAGTTATTTAGCAGGATAAGGGTTAACCCTTTAACAGACGACAAAATTTTAGCCTTGTCCAAATTGAAAGCATTTGCAGACGACAATTTCGGTGTGGCTCAAATGGTGCAACTTTTTTTAGATAGGGCAGAAAACATTGTGGGAAAAGAAGAAAATGCTGATTACCAGCATTTTCTCCTTTTCCCACAATGTTTTCAAAAGGCTTGTTTCCCAGGGGCGTCAAAAGGCGGCATTGTACGGTACTCGTATCAGGCCCTGAAAGAGCTCACCCCTTACATGTGTACCTCGCAAACTCGACTTTTAACTACCCTGAGGGAGAAAACTTTAGAAAAAACACTGTGGAAAAAAGGAGAAAATGCTGGTTTCCAGCATTTTCTCCTTTTTTTTTTTCACAGTGTTTTTTCTACCTTTTCTGATACAAATCCTGTTATTTTTGTCAAATTTAATTTATCGTCTGCAAATGCTTTCAGTTTGGACAAGTGCAACATTTTGTGGCACAGTGACAAGTTAAACGTTTACCACACTGTCATCACATTGCAGAATGCCTTTTTTTATCGGAATTTGAAATGACACGAAAAACAAATTGAACGGTTTCGTTTGCTGTGAAAGTGTGCCGTTACGATTCTAAGGACTCATGTCACAGCGTGTCAACAAAGGAGAAAATAATTTAGGTTTAAGCTTTCTCATTATCACACAGGCTTTTTTTCAGAACAAACAGAACGAAAGCAAATGCTTTGTTTACCATATTGAAAAAGGGGTGGAGAACGAATATTCAAATAAGGAATTCGAACGACTAGACCGGCCGCTTTCCTCGACAGGGGAGAGAGAAAGCAATCGAGAGAATGTGGTGAGAGAGTTGGGAGAGACAGAGATAGTTGGTGATAGTGAGGCAAAAAGTAAACAACCTGGCAGCTTTTAACCTACTTTTGAAATTAATTTCTCTGCCATTTACTAACACTTGGACCGGCTGTACAATAGCAGATTGTCATCTTTACAATAATTTCCATACTTTTAAATGTCATGAATTTAAATTTAAATGCATTTTAACACCCGTTTTGTTTACTTTTGGCAGCTCAGTATTGTTACTTTAAGCATGACCAAAAAGAGACTAACCAGGAAGCAGATCGAGGCCATGCACATACGTATGATAACTGTGAGACGAAAAGAACCAGTTTTATAGGAAAACTTGACATTGATTGATGAGTCTTGAACAAAACCGCGTTTTAGGAAAATAAAAATGTTTCTCAGTTTTGTCAACTAATTCGCCAACAAATTTGATTAGCCGCTTGTTAGGGCTTGGAGGTCGTATAAATGTCATTGAGTCAAAAAGCGTTGTGTAAAAGAATGAATTCGAGGGTCGTTTTTTTTTTTTTTTTCCCTCGAAAAATTTGCACAATGCTCTGTGAAAGGGGGCTTAATGCATCTGCGAAAAGTATCGACCTAGGTCAGCCTGCGCAGTCTGCGCAGGCTGACCTGGGCCAGAACTTTTCGCTATCGGCCAATTTTCTGCGTGTCCAAGGACCAGTCTATTTCATGATTCAGTCGGTTTTTAAAAAAATGCGACGATAATCACATAATTATGTGATGGCTTGATTGATGCAGTGCATCACGGAGATACATGAATCTCCCTTTTACCAGAGTATGGCTCATTTGTTCATAACCCCCGGTCAGTGCTTACAAAGGCTGTGTAATCCAGGACCCGACCATTCTCAAGAACGTTTTCAGTCTTTTTCTAAATTTTCTAAATTGTAAAGTAGCACAACTTCCGATTGGCTAAAGCATTTGGTTTAGCCAATCAGAAGATGTGTTACGTTAAGATTTAGAAAATCTTGGACAATAAGACTAACACCGTTCTTAAGAATAGTTTGTGAAAACGGACCCAGGGCCATTAAAGCCGTCCTTTTGACATTTGTGCAGTCACGGGTCAAGCCATCAATCAAAATATGCACGAGGACGAGAAACTAATCTGAATATTACATCCAATAGCTTAACAACGTGACCATTGATGAAATTGGTGATTTTCAGCAAATATTCCATTTGCAATCAGATCTCGCCATAAATCGTTAAGCAAGTGGCTTTATGCTAAGAATGATGGTCACTGATTTTGTTGTTGTTGTTGTTGTTGTTTTATTTGTTTGCTGACGGACGTCATGGTATTTCAGTTATATCACTGCGACTACAGCAATCATAATGTTTCTCTAGCCACTGTTCACTGAACAACGAAACTTCCTGTTCGCTGACAGCGAAATGATTTCGATGAGGAGTCTTTTTACAGAGCACATGAAACCTTTTCCTCCTTTGGCTTTTTCAGAATTAACAAATATGAACAGAACAAAACAGAACAGAACAGACATTTTATTTGACATCTGAGCATCCAAGCTCAATGGTCATGACAATTAATTACAAAGCATGCAATACATATGACATATTTTCAATATACAAATATTGAAGAAAAAAAACACACAATAATTTAAGTAATAAGCGGACATTATTTCTTAGTAACTTAAAATGTGAGAGTGCTTTAAAAATTATGGCTCTTAATTTCTGTAATATTTTGAATTGTTATACAAAACTAATTTGATAGAAAGCTTTCAATCAAGTTTTTGCAAGGGTGTACACTGCATGAAAAATTAAATTAATTGCGTCTTTACTAATAACCTTGTTCAGTGATTAATCCATTTCTAAATTAAAGAGACTTTTCTTGTTCCGACAGTGTACATTTTTTTTCTTTCTAAATTTAAAAATAAGATACACAATTACAGACTAATAACTATGAAAATACACATTAATGTTCTTGCGTTTTATCACTTTAGAGAACCTAATGAAGGAGGTTCTTACATTGCATGTAATGCTTAATACGGAAAAGTGAGGCTCTTTCACTTTTAAAAACATTGTGATAAAAGATAAGATAATGTGCAGGTGTTAATACCAAAATTATGTAACTTATCATACCTTATATATAAGTATTTCAATTAAGCCATAACTGTGGAGATACTTTTTCCTGCAAGTTTGAGACTTTTGAAAGCATTGTGGCAAATTGTATCATTTTGTATAAATTAGCAAGGAAATGTAATAAACAATCATAAAAATTCTTTATAGATAAATGACTTTGTTAATACAAACTTCTCTTCTTGTCAGACAATATATATAGGTGTTTTGATTAATCCATACTGTGAAGATACGGGCTTTTCAAAACATTGTGGCTAAGTGTTTCATTTCAAAAAATGTAAACAAAGAAATGTGATAAACAATCATAGTACATATTGTACTAATACATCTTTGTGTTCTTACAGTTTATACTTGAGAGCTTTTGAAAACATGTAACAGCAACTGTGCCAATATACCTTTCTGTTCTTGTAGTTTATATTTTAGGCAAACATTGTAACACAAAACAAAACTATGTACAAGTGTTACCGGTAATTAAAAAGATTGATAGCTTATCAAGTCAAGTCAAGTCAAAATCCTTTATTTGGCGAAAAACATTGTGTTTTATTGCCTTATGCAAAGGCAGAACATATGCATGGTATATTATCAATTACGAGAAAAGTATAATGTACATTTGGAAAAAGAAGAGAAAAGGTAATTGTATTATTACAAATATGTTAAATAAATCAATTTATGGTCTGACGTAGATCAAAAGCAATATAAACAAATTTAGCCAGTTTGTTAAGCAATACAGTCGATGTACTGGTTAATAAACGAATAAATTTGTTTTTTGTAGGCCATCTACAGTAATACTTTGGTAATATTTCCAATCTAAGTTGTCGATAAAGCGGACAAACTATTTAAACAAAGTGATACTCGTCCTCAACAACATTCATATTACATTTTGTACATATTCTTTCTTTACGTGGAATACCATGACGACGTCCAACCTCTATTGCTAAATTGTGGTCTGAGCATCTCAATTTACATAACGCCTGTCTATGTTTTGAATTTGAAACACATGCTAAATAGTGCTCAAATAGAAAATCATTTTTAAAAAGTAAATATGAATCAAGTTTGCTGGACGCTTGGATTTCACCAAAATGCTGTTGTAAATATTGATCATATATTCGCTGTGTTACAGCGGATATATGTGCATTATTTACATCAGTGTTGCGCCACAAGTATTGAAAACCGAGATTGTACAGTAATTGCTTAATATTACCAGCCCATGTTTTACAGAAATTTGTATCATTATCATTAGTACACCCAAACAAAATCTTAGACATTAAACTGTCTGGAGACTGGGTAACTTTAAACCAGTAATTTATAATTCTAACTTTACGCATAACGTATAAAGGAAAACGGCCCAATTCTCCATAAATAGCCGCAGTTGTAACACTACGGTTTAGCCGAAGAATGTTTCTCATAAATTTCAAATATATTTTTTCTATGTCAGGTGACTTATGAAAACCCCACACCTCAGAACTATAAAACAATATAGGGCTTATCATAGAATCAAACAACTTAAGTTTATCCTTAATATCAAAGTCTACTTTGTTAAACAGAGCGTACAAAGAAAAAAATGCTCTATTGGCTTGTTCTGATAAAGATTTTTGTGCTTGATAAAAACTACCATTGCTCGATAAGGTTACGCCTAAATATGAAAATTTGGAAACATTATTCAAGCGTTTACCGTTATAATAAAACTGTATATTTTCTTGTCGAGGTCCCGTTTTAAATATCATAACTACCGTTTTCTCAACATTGACGCTAATGCCCCATTTAACACAATAACTATGTAATTGATTTAAAAGACTTTGTAAACCTTCCGGGGTAAATGATAACAAATCTGTGTCATCAGCAAATAGCAGTATGAAAATCTTTAAGTCCTCTATGGTAAATGCATCATTATCTTGTATCACGATGTTTTCATACATATCAGATCATCTTTATAGGTACATGTATTTTGATTAACTCATTCCTGTGAAGATACGACTTTTCCTTTTCGCAAGTTTGGGGTTTTTTGAAAACATTGTGGCAAATCATTTCATTTTATAAAAGGTAAACAAAGAACTATACTAGACAATCATAGTTCATCTTTACATACACATAACTGTACTTTATGTTCTTATAGTTTATATATAGTTTATTCTTTTGAAAACATTAAGACAAGGGCTGTAACAATACACATAAAGATTAATATGACAATACAAGAACTAAACAACATTCTTTTTGTACGGCCGTACGACTTTAAATGTTTCTCGGTTCCGAGATCTTTTGAAAACATTGTAACATCAGACAGCATTGCATTAAAAGCTTACGATAAAGGTGTCGTTACTCTTCATACCCTTATCTATTATCTATTAACCCATTGCTATATGGTTTAAAATTTTCAAGTTTACCCGTTCCTTAATAACTCTGTGACTAAAATACATTACAATCAAGATTGATTAAACAGAATAGATCAATGCAGAGACATATTAACTAATTACTTAGACTAGTTACCCATCACTGTGGGGTTCTAACTCATCATTGATGTTTAATAACTTTTGAAAACTGCCAAATAACGACTTATTGTACTTCTACAAATCCCCAGCATTTCATTTAGAAAGCATTGCAACCGATGGCAAAATATCGTGTAAAGGTTACTTAAAAATATCAATTAACAGTCTTTATTTATACATCCATCACCAAGCTTTTGAGAATATTGTGGCATAAGATAACTTTAAATTTAGGCCCCGACTGTGACATTAGTATCAACTATTTACTACACGTGTTTCTTCATAAACCCATTTCAAAGACATTGTGACAAAACATGCCACGCCGTCTAACATTGACATTTATTATAGTTTGGTAATACTACATCATCAGAAGAATATATATATATATATATATATATATATATATATATTGCATACTTGGGTGTTTTATGTAATATTTAGCAATGTACTGTGATCTTAGATTTTTGTAAAATGGGCATATAAGTGTAAAGTGGTATTCGTCCTCGATATCCTGTAACGAGCAAAGTTCACAATATCTATTGTTTCTTGGTGTGTTGTTGTGTCTTCCAGTTTCTATCTTAAGATCATGAGAGGAGAGTCTAATTTTACTTATGATATTCCTTTGTTTTTTGTTTTCAAGAACTGATAAGTAACTAGACATTTCGTAACTATCTTTTAAGTTGTAAAAGAGTTCTTTCGATGGATTGAGCTGTAGACTTGCTTTCCAATTACTTATATACATATCTTTTACCCTTACTTTAAAAATGGGAATAAATTTTTCTATGACGACAGACTCGGGGTAAAGCCAGATATCAAAAAATCCCGTTGATTCTAACAGACCTTTAACTTTATTACACCAGTTTCTTATGTGACAGTCCTTTTGTATTTCACTTTTTTGTTGCTTAATGACTGCCGACAAAATGCAGTTATTACTCTTTTGTGTTTGTAATTTTATCCAATATTTTATTATCCGTATTTTTCTATTTATGATCAAAGGATATCTACCAAGTTCGGACAGAGCTGCTAACGAATTTGTATTGGCTTTCACATTCAATATCCGTTTGCAAAACTTTCTATGTACTCTTTCAATGTTTTCAGCTTGGTTAAATCCCCATACTTCGCAGTTGTAGTTTAAAGTTGAACCGACATAGCTATCAAACAAATTACATAAGATATGATTTGGTACATCATAGTCTTTCGTTAAATTAAAAAGAGACCCCATAGCCCTGACTGCTTTACCAACTAGAGTGTCGGTTGCCTGTTGAAATGATCCCCCACTAGTGAATAACACGCCTAAATACATAAAACTTTTTACAACTTCAATTTCCTCATTACCGTAAGTCCAATGATATAGCTGTCCCATACGCCCCCCTTTTTGGAATATCATAATTTTAGTTTTATCTGTATTTACGGTTAAGTTCCATTTTGAGCAATAACTTTCTAATTCAAACATCATTTTCTGTAACCCTTCTGCCGTCTCCGATAGCAGCACGGCATCGTCTGCAAACATAAGTAAGTAGATAAGAACTTCCCCTAATCTTATTCCCTCTAAAAGATCCAACTGGAAAAAGTTTTCTATGTCATTTAAAAATAGTGAAAACACAATATGAATGGATGCCAATAGAATACAAACTATCTGAAGTAAGAGTCATGCATATGTGAACTTCCGTGGGAAAAGGAATAGTTTTGCTCATTGCAAGTTATCGTATGCATCTGTGAAATATCATTGAGTTTCACCGATACATCAGAAAACAATCATCGGTAATCATCGAGGCCGAAATTCGAGGACTCTACGGACCCTTAGGCTGCTGGCTGCGCGATTAAAGGACCTTTTGAAGACAGTACAGATCGCTGATCTGGGTTGATACTTTTTGGAGATGCATTAAGCCCCCTTTTTAAAGAGCACCACTCATACATATTTTACCAGGATGCATCAAAGTCGTGTAGAGCGAATCTGTTACAAAAGATAATGACCAAACTATTTTAGCTTTTCTATACCAATTTCATATCCATTTCCAGTAAGTCCCAGACAATGGTTGGTTCCGTTTATTATTTTAATTCTACAGGAAATAAGTTAGAAATTCAAATGAGATACAGTCTGTGCCACGAAGTAATATTCTAGAATTTGCCAATGCAGCTTTGTCACCTAGAAAACAAAGTTACGTCTATGAAAATTACTGCAGAAACCGACTTTTGAAAGACCGTCGTGTCAGCTGAAGATATATACCTGACCCATGCTCTGTGAAAAGGGACTTAATGAATCTACGAAAAGTATCGACCCAGGTCAGCCTGCGCAGTCCGCGCAGGCTGACCTGGGCCAAAACTTTTCGCTGTTGGTCAATTTTTTTGTATGTCCAAGAACCAGTTACCTCATGATTCAGTTGGTTGTTACATTGTTACAAAAAATGGATTTTAAAGAATCATAATTATGTAATGACTTGCTTGGTATCATGGATCACGAAGATGCATTTAGCCCCCTTTTGCCAGAGTATGGCTCACATACAGGATCTAGTATGAGTTGGTGTTTTATTTTACTAAACCAGTCTACAAAAAATGTAAGTAAGCGAGCCTTTGGTGAGCTTAATAACATTTTTTTTTTTGTGGACAAGTTTTATAAATTTTTAACTCAAAGGCCAACGGATGCCAGATTCTTTTTATCACTTTACTGTATAACAAGATTTATATAGTCCATGATGTGTTAAAACATAGGCATATATGTACAATGTGTAATGAAATTTACATGAAGCCTATTTGCTTCTTTTACAGGTACATTACGAACGAGCAATAGTTCTAAAGAAACTTGAATATAATATTTTTTTTTAATCTAAAAGTGATTCAATTCGCAACTTTATCATGATTACCAATTTTGGCAGTTAATTTCACACAGGAATCTAGGTCAGCAATGTTTTAGAACTGAGGTGTGTGATTACAGAGTGCTGACTAAATACGGCACTATTTTCTTATCTCAAACGTGTGTGAGACAAGAAAATTCCTAAAGGTTTTGTTTTACATTGAAAACAAGGGGATTTATGTGAGAAAATAATCTATGATTGAGACAAACCGCCGAAACTAGTGGGGTGTCCTCCATGGCCCCATAGCGAAGCTTTGGGATTTGTAATCAGGAAATCCTGGCTTGATCTTCGTTGGTATCAGTGGTCATATGTTCCGTTGGACAAGGTATTGTCGACAGAGCCCTTGCTTAGGTTAGGTTAAACAAATATAAACAAGTCATGCTCTGTGAAAAGGGGACTAAATGCATCTGCAAAAAGTATTGACCCATGTCAGCCTGCGCAGTCCCTTACATGATTTCATTACGTCTGGCTTGTCCCTGCTTAGTTTTGTCGCGCTCTTGATCAATCAGGCATCGCTTTTTCACTACGATATTTTCGATTACTAGACAGATTGCACGTTTCTCTGCGTCGTTCGTGATCTTGCAAAACTCATGTCCACGTTCATTGGATTCTTATCTGTTCTACAACTTTTCTTGAGAAAAATGCAATCTTCTACGTCCATATCAGTGTTGTATTACGTCAAAGGAGACCATATAAGGTGTGTGTGTTCATACCCCCTTGGCTACGCCAATGTCGTTGCTGTCACGCCCTTATTAAGTATATACGGCATCTTGATTCGATCACGTCCTGACTAAGTTCTCTTAACATTTTCAAAATTCATCTTCAACAAGACCACAAAGATCGGTTTTCGTTGCGTTCGCTCCACGTCGGACAAGTTCGTACTCCGTTGGACCGGTTTTACATTGACGCAGTTGGAACTTGGTACAGTATGAGTGGAATTTAAGCAAATTGTTGAGAAAAAGGATATTCTTGTAACAATCAATTACTGCACTGCTTCATCATGAATGTTTCGAAAACTTGATCATGGTATCTTTCTGAGGGTGTGACAATGGTTTGAAATGTAGTGTATAAAATTGTCTAATACTACATATGTCGCTACTTGGCATTTATAATACATGGACATTGTATTAATGTCACTGAAGGTCCAAATGATCTCTGAATAATAATCAAATATATCAGCACAAAATTTCACGTCAGTGCGTTTGTCCAAGTAACAGGGAAAAAAAAAACTGGTGACGTTATGGTTTTGTAACTTAGCCACTGGGTTGCCAAGGGCTAGTTTATACAGTAATCAGCTTTGTTTGATGATATGTAAGGCATTTATCCGTAATTCCAAATGAAGCGAATTGTTGATAAAGGTTGTTGACACCAGCAGAATGCGTCTCGAAATATTCTTGTCTGGATAATTATTATACAGACATGAATATTCCAAGACCTATTTCACTTAGTACCCAACACAAACATCTCTTGTCATATGCTGACGTATAGGTTTTAGCTATGCTCTGTGAAAAGGAGGCTTGATACATCTGCAAAAAGTATCGACCCATGTCAGCCTGTGCAATCCGCACAGGCTGGCATGGGTCGAAACTGTTTGCTATCTTTCAAATTTTCCGCTTGTCCAAAGACCATTCTACCTTTTGATGCCGCCGGTTCTTAGACAAATTTGAGTCAATGGATCTAAAATTATGTGATGACTTGCTTGGTGTAGTGATTCCGCATATTCCTTGTACCTTACTTCGATTAGGATGCTATTCCAAGCTGAATGTGCATGCTTTTTACGAGTATTTGATAATTTAGTTTTCATTAAAACGAAAATGATTACTTTTTTTTATGGAAACACTGCAGCAAAAGTTCTGATTGCACATATCTGTAATCAGAATTGCTGTTGTTGTTTCCATGCCGATCCCGGTAGCTCAGTCGTTAATGTGGCTATTAATCCAAGAGTCGTAAGATCGAATCTCGGCCGAAGTCTTTTTGGGTACTGAAAATCATCATTGGGCAGGATTCCTTCCTCTCTCATTGCTGAACTATTGTTTTAGCTCAACTGGCCCAACGCCAGCAACCTTATGACACGAGCCCGTGTCCGTAGTGCTAGTGTGTGTCCATGCATTAACTTTTCTCTGAAACTACGAAACCAGTTTTGACTAGATTTCTTTGCAAACCAGCATAAATGCTCCTTTGGTGCACCTCTTTAAGATTTCTTTATATGAGCTGTGCTGTGACATAAAGGGGGTTTGATGCATCTCCGTGATGTATCGTACCAAGCAAGTCATCGTATATTTATGGATCCATAGCATCCATTTTATCTAACAACCAACTGAATCATGGGGTAGACTGGTCCTTTGACAGGCAGAAAATTTAATGATAGCAAAAAAAAAAAAATGGCCCAGGACAGCCTGCGCGGACTGCGCAGGCTGACATGGGTCGATACTCTTTGTAGATATATTAAGCCCCTTTTTTCACACAACATAGCTAATATGATTTTGATCCGTTGACTCTTTACCAAACGACAAATTTTTGGACTGGATCAAATTAAAAGCATTTGCATACGACAAATGAATTGTTGCTAAAATGATGATTTCTGTCTTTGATAGGGCAGAAAACATTGTGGGAAAAATGAGAAAATGCTGATTACCAGCATTTTCTCCTTTTCCCACAATGTTTTCAAGAGCGCTCTCTTTCAGGGTCGTTAAAAGCTGGGATTGTGTGGTAAAGGGTTAAAGAACATATTTGCCTCGGTCTTGCCTTTATTCTACTTCTTAACAAGCTATAGTTAAGTTTATAATGAGTAGCAGGAGGTGACTCCTGTGTTTTTTTTTCAGGTATTTGTTACCATTTATTTTCTTGGTTATCATACTACACTTTAACATTTACAGTGTTGTAAACTCATTTTTTCTGCACAAAAAATGTTCAATTTTCAATCATAAAGATTTATTTAAACGGTTAATGTTATGCGGAGATGTTTTGAATGTTAAGTATGAAGTAAAGTTTGAATCATTCTTCCGGCCCATCCCCCCAACCGTGCCCCAAAGCTTTACCCATTCATGCCAAGCAGAAAATGTTTTAGTGCCCTAGGAAGTAGAGGGGTAATATTGGCTTCACCATGTCTGTCTGTCCGTCCGTCATCCATCCGTGCGTACGTCCGTCCATCCGTCCGTCCTTCCTTCAGTAAGTCAATCTATCCATGTTTTCGTTTTCGTGATCTAACTCAAAAGCCGTTTGACCTAGGACCCTGAAACTTTACACAATAGTTGCTCATTGTCAAATAAGGTGCCCTATTGTTTTGGGGTCACATGGGTCAAAGGTCAAGGTCACAGATGGACTTTGTTTGAAAAGCGTTTCCGTGCTCTAACTCAATAGCTGACCCTGACACTTTTTACAAGTGTTGCTCATGACCCAAGGAGGCACCCTATTGTTTTTGGGTCACATGGGTCCAAGATCGAGGTCATGGGTGATCTTTGTTTTGAAAATCATTTCCGTTTTCTGATTGTGCTGCTTCATTGACAAGGTGCTGGAGGGGGGAGGGGGTATTTGTTCGCTTAGTTCTAGTTTAAAATGGTCTTTTTGAAAAAGCTGTCATTGATACTCATGAAAATCCTCGAGTAGACTACATCTCATATTTATCTATGTCATCTTAGGAGGTTAAAAAGCAGGATATTATTGACTTTGTTTTCTGTATGAAAGTTTTTACAGTACAGGTTTTTTGCAGATCGGCGCTTTGTCTATGCGAATAATGGCTTATTTATTTCTAATGCAGTGGAGCCATTATGGCCCTCTTGATTAACAAAAGCAAATAGTGACTCAGAAAAATTGGTGTACGAAGTAATGGTTCCAAGAAACTCCAGGGATTTATAAATAAGTGCATAGGCTGCCATGATATGACTGAAATAATGCCGAAATCGCCATTCAATAACAAGCAAGCATACAAAATAAATGCATGCATGTATCACTAAACATGTTTTATTTCTGTCTTTAAAAAACAGGTTAATTTAATCGTTTACCGCACAATGCCGCCTTTTGACGCCCCTGCGAAAGAAGCCTTTTGAAAACATTGTGGGGAAAGGAGAAAATGCTGGTAACCGGCATTTTCTCCTTTTCCTACAAAGTTTTCTACCCTATCAAAGAAAAGTTGCTCCATTTAAGCCACAATGAAACTGACGTCTGCAAATGCTTTCAATTTGGACAAGGCTAGAATTTTGTCGTCTGGTAAAGGGTTAAGGCGATGAATTCAACAGACAAAAAATTCACGTTATTGCATGTTTAAACAATTTACTTTCTACATTTGTTTTTCTCCCTTTTGTAGAAAAAATAATAATAAGCTAAGTCTTTACAAAGCTGTGATCCGTTTTATGTCAAAAACACCTTTCTTTTCATTAGTGTATAATAAAGGAAGGCGATATAAGGAAACACATTAGGCAGAACGGATGTGCTTTTCAGGAATAATTAGGGTTTTCTTTTTTTTTTGTTTAACTCTTGACCAAACGACAAAATTTTGCATTAAATTTTGTCTAATTTCAAAGCATTAACAAACGACAAATTATATTTGGCACAAATAATGGTATTTGTGGGTAAAAGGACAGAAAACATTGCGAGAAAAGGAGAAAATGCTGGTTACCAGCATTTTCACCTTTTCTGACAATGTTTTCGAAAGCCTTCTCTGTTCGGATCATTAACACGCGGGATTATGTGGTAAAGGGTTAACTCTTTACCACACAATCCCGCGTTTTACCAACGCTATTAGGAAAGCTTTTGAAAGCATTTTGGTCACCAGCATTTTCTCTTTTTCCCACAATGTTTTCTACCCTATCAAAGACAGATCACCATTTTAGTTACATTTCATTTGTCGTCTGCCTATGCTTTCAATTTGGTCCTGTCCAAAATTTTGTCGTCTGGCAAAGGGTTAACTCTTTCACTGCAAATAGCGACTTAGATAATTGTTGCGGCCAAAGTAGATCAAGATAAGACTGCACAGAAGGTGCAGTCTTATCTTAGATCCACACCGGCCGCTACCTGGAGCTAAACTGTAACGAAAATCGTGTTTAATCGCAGTGGAAATCGACTTACGGGTCTCGAAAAAAGTTCTAATTCATATATTTGGCAGCAAAAGAGTTAAATACAATGACCTCAGTTTTTAGTTCACATCGGGTTTATCTGTCACAGCCCTTAATTTTCTGGGCGGATTTCGTTGTCTATGATTTCGTCTTATCCTGTATTCCAGAAAACAGCAACCGCTTAAAGGCTTTGTTGTACATTATTATGATCTCAAATAGACCTCGCTTATTAGTAGGATATTAGGAAAGCTTCATGTTTATCATGTTTGATCTAAAATGGCTTATCTTACCAAAAAGAAAAGTAAACAAAAATTACTTTTGGCCAGATTTTTTTTTTATCTTATTTTATTCGATATACTTATGCTTACCACCAATGAAATACTCTGTTACAAATGATTTTTTTAATTTTTTATTTTTTAATGGAAGGGACAAAACTCGTTGTTTTTCCTGCTTGATATGTTCATTATTCTTGTCAGTTGTTTTACGAGGAGACTACATTCAGGCCCTTTCATTACGATAGTTCGGTACTATGATTTCTCTTCCCCCCCCCCCCCCCCCCCCCACCGGCGTCCCTCCCGGTAGATGAACGCGTAAGCTCATCATAAAAGCGCACGCAATATTTCTGCGATTACTGGGACCTCTCAGTCCACATCCGGCTAAAGGAAGACAGTAAACCGGAAATGAACTTTATCCTTATTTGTCAATGTTTCTTATCACGTCAGAATGGATTGCTTAATCCATTAAATCTTGATTTTGTCTAACTGAAACAATCAACGGAACCAGACATTGCCTACTGGGGCCGTCTTCTTTTTTTTTTCAGTTGAATACCTGGTATATTAAAAAAAAGGCTGAATTCATCGGATATTGAAAAGACTAGAGACCAAGATCACACCGCACTAGTTCTGGCCTACTCCCTTTCCAAACAACAAGAGGAATCCCAATGTACGGGATGTCAGTAAAAATGTACGCTAATTTCCGTTGCCTGTGTTACAGAAATGTAACGAAATTTCACTTTCTTATCATAAACCAAATATAAGACATTACTTACTTTTTTTTCTTTCAATGAAATAATAATTCTTTATTTCCTGTACCTACCATATTTTCAGGTCCTGATAAATGGACTATCTATATCAAGGGCAGTCGCGTAATACTAAAAATATTTCTTCAGCATGGGTTGTTTGCCTGTGGGGAAAACACGAGTTCAAAAGACTAGGGTCATGCTTTGTAAACAGGGGGGGCTTAATGCATCTGCAAAAAGTATCGGCTCAGGTCAGCCTGCGCAATCTGCGCAGGCTGACCTGTGGCGATACTTATTGCTCTTAGTTTTTTTTGTTTTTTTTTCGCAGGTTTAAGGACCATTCTACATTATGATTCAGTCGGTTGTTATACAAAATGCATTTTATCTGTCAATAAGTATGTAATGACTTGCTTGGTATAATGCGTCACAGTGATCCATTAAAACCCCTTTTGCCAGGGCATGGCTCACCATTATTTTAACAGGCTAGCAACCTTTTTGAGTGGCGTCTTTAAATTTTACTTGACTGATTGAATGGTGTTTAACGCCGCTTTCAACATTGTTTCAGTCATATCACGGCAACAGCTCACATATTCATGTATTTCCTGGGTTCCACCAGTACTAGGCTAGGGCCCAAGGACACTCCCGCGAAAAAGCCCAATGGATCCGGTGGGGCTCGAACCCGGGGCCTCCAGGTCACGAGTCCCACACTTTACCACTGAGCCACGCAGGACCCCTTAAATTTTACATAAATTCAATCTGTTGTTCTGTTTGTTACGTATCTTTTGAAGCACCTTCCAATCGGATTTCCTTTTGCAAGTTTTTTTTTTTTTCCAGAAAATCATTAACAGAGACTGGCAAAAATTTGAAAACTTAATGAGCTAAGCTGCCTTAAAAGGGGGTTTAATGCATATGCGAAAATATCGATCCAGGTCAGCCTGCGCAGTCCGCGCAGGCTGACATGGGTCGAAACTTTTCGCTATTGACCAATTTTCTGTATGTCAAAGGACCAGTCTACCTTATGATACAATCAAGTGTTAGCTATCTATGGATTTTACGTATCCATAATTATGTGATGTCTTACTTAGTATAATACATCACGGAGATGCATTAAGCCCCCTTTTCACAGAGTAAGGCTCAAATATATATAGAAATACATAAACACGAGGAATCACCCACTTTTTTTTTAAATTTCCTATAGCGTTTTTATCCGGATCAGCCAAGCCACGATTGCTCAGACGTGAGCGTACAGGACTTGAGAACAGGGGATCGCTGGTTTGATCCCCGGCTCGGCCAATTTCTTTCCGAGGATTGATGATAGTCATTGCGACAGGATTCATATCTCTCTCACTGCTGACCATTGTTTCTACGATGGTGAGAAAGCAGCCAGTGGCTGGGAAAGAATATTGTGCGTAGTGTTGGTAAACGAAACTCCAGGAAAGCATGGATAGGTGCACTGGCTGCCGCGATATAACTGAAATAATGTTGAAAACGATGTTAAAAACCATAAAATCAATCATTATTAACAGGATCGAAGTTATGTCGTAACAATACACGAGAAACGTATTTGATTCCAATAGCATTAATACGTTTAAATTGTTATTGCAGGCGATAGAATGTAACCGGAGAAATAACAAGGTTCACCCGTCACAGAATAAAGAGCACCATTGTCTGTTACAATGCAAATCGGCTCAATCAGTCCATTACAGGACAACAAAAATTCAGACTTATCTAAAATGAAAACATTTGAGCCATGCTCTGGGAAAAGGGGCCTTAATGCACCTCCGTGATGCACAATACAAAATGAGTTATCACATAATCAGGGATCCATAAAATCCATGACGTCTAACAACCCACTGTAGGTTATCACAAGGTAGACTGGTCCTTTGACATACAGAAAATTGACCGATAGCGAAAAGTTTCGGCCAAGGTCAGCCTGCGCGGACTGCGCAGGCTGACCTGAGTCGATACTTTTCGCAGATGCATTGAGCCCCCTTTTCACAGAGCATGGCTCATTTGTAGGTGACAACTTCGGTGGAGCCCAAATAGAGGAATTTGTCTTTTTTTTTCTACGATTAGAAAAATGTTTTGGGAAAAGGGGAAAATGCTGGCTACCAAAAGCGTTTTCAAAACTTTAACTTTTCAGAGTTGTATAAATTCGGGGTTGTGCCTTACGCCTTAACCAGTTAAACACGTGAAATGAAAATTTCAAGCCGATATTGAAGACACAAATTTTGCTATTTCAAGGATTCGTTTAACAGAAAAAAAATCTCCTTATCGGACAGTGTAGATTCAAGATCAGACTGCACGATCTGTGCAGTCTGATCTTGATCTACACTATCCGCAAAAGGCCATTGGATCACAGTTAGCAGCCTAGGGGTTGAAGGATTGACCCATTACCGCTTGATCTATCCTTTGAATGCAAGGATATATCCTTAATAACCCTGCCCTGGACGAGCTTTTAAAAACATTGTTGCCAAAGGACAAATGCTCTGAAAGAAGCAATTGGTCTTAATCAATTCATGTTTTCTATATCATTCAAAATGGAGATTTTCCCTGCCTGCTTTTTTGTTTATTTTTGTGTCACACAGGACAGTGTTGGTATGCTATGCCTAAAAACAACCTCTCAGGTAGCTAGTTACTTAATCCTTAAGCTGCTGAACGCGACTCACTGACCTTTTGCAGACAGTGTAGATCAAGATCAGACTGCACAGAACGTGCAGTCTGATCTTGGATCTACGCTGTCCGATAAGGGGATATTTTTCTCAAAACAGTAAGTTTGAAGTAACATTATTCGGCTTTAAGCTATCGACCTGAAAGTTATATTCAACTTACTTAGCAGGATAAGGGTTAAGAGGCACCAGTAAAGGAAGTAAGGAAATAGGGTTGCAAGTTCAACACCCGGCTGAGGCAAACTTTCTTTTCGGCGATTGTTCGCCTCTCATCCCTGTTGCATTTGAGAAAAGTAGTCAGCGGCGTGGAAAGAAAGTTGGGTAAGTACTGACGTGAGAGAGCCAGAAAACACATGCGTAGTTGTACAGACCGCCGTGATATGACCCAAGCTGCTAAAACGGTGTAAAACTCCAATACAAATAAAAAGAAATAAATCAATAGAAAGAAAATGGGATAAGACTAAACTGACATACAAGTACAATGAGCCCAAGAACAATTTACTGGAATTAGCATTGTCCAAACTGAGCAATTGCTCTATTTCCCATATTGTTTTTAAAGTCAAAGGCTACAGAGATACGTCTGGACAAGGGTAGATATATGATCTATGCTTGTCACCCTTTGGGAAATAATTTTAAAATAGATAATTTGTCAAGCTCATGGAGGGCTTTTATCTTCCGTCTGTGGCTATAATTCACACTAATCATTCTATTTGCTTCATAGATATTTTTAGTGCTGAAAGACAGTCAACAACCGAACGAAACACCGGAGGCGCTAGACTGGTATCACTCCGTTAAATAGAGCATTTTCATAGAAAAAAAAAAACATAGAATAAAACGGCAAAACAAATTCACTTATATATTGTTCTCAATATCTGATTTAAATTTGTATTGTAGATAAAGGGCAAACAACAACTCATATTTCCGTGAGTTTACCATAGTTGTGTACCTTGTTTATCAGAATAACTCAAATGCAGGGCCTGAATGCCAGGCTACGAAGGTGCCAATAGTGGAGGTTTGGATACTAAGACAGCTTTATAAAACAGGGATAAATAATCATGATGTCGAAAATATATGAATCATGCTCTGTGAAAAATAAACTGGTCCCCGTCGCACATATACAGATACACTGTATCAGGGGAGGTAACCAATCTCTGTGGAAAAAGGGGTTTAATGCATCTCCGTGATGCATTATATCAAGCAAGTCATCACATAATTATGGATTCATAAAATCCATTTTGTATAACAGATGACTGAATCTTGAGGTAGATTGGTCCTTTGACATGCAGAAATTTACCAAAGGCAAAAAGTATCGGCTCAGGTCAGCCTGCGTGGACTGCGCCGGCTAACCTTTGTCGACTCTTTTTGCAGATGCAATAAGTTCCCTTTTCACAGAGCATGGCTCATCTAAATTATCGTTGTACGCTTTGAACAAGCCATATTAAAGTAGATCTACGCAGATTCGCCGAATGTACACAAGATAATGTTAAACGAACACTGCCATTTTTCACAAGGAAAAGGTGTACTGACAGACTTTCATTCGAGTCGTATAATCCTCTTCTTTCGACAGAAATTCAAATACCGTACTGCTACATCTCACTTTTTTCACGTGTGTCTTTGGGTTTAAGGAGTACAGAGCGGAGAAAGTGGCATCAAGACAGATGATTTATCTTTTGTTATTTCTCCACAAACGCAAATACCCTCTAAAATTCGGTGTAAAAAGACACCTCTGTAGTTGTAGACAATTTTCCTTGACACTAAATAGTCCCGAGAGAAATAGCAAAGTTATACTCACTTTGTCCAGGAATCATCAAATCAACCTCACAAACACATTCTATACCTGTCCTTTCACTTTTTTTTTTCTTGTTGACACAGCAGAGTGGCAGAAGAACCTGATATCAAAATTTCACGTGGGACTACTTTTTGACTACTACAACCCATGAGCCGCATGATATCGTTCCGACATCATACCCTCTATGTACCCTCTACAACATAATGTTAACTCTTTACCAAACAACAAAGTTTACATTTGTCCAAATTGAAAGCACTAGCAGACAACAAAGTAAATGTGACTTAAAAATTGTAATTTATTGTGGGAGGGGTAGAAGACATTGTGGGAAAAGGAGAAAATGCTGGTTACCAGCATTTTCTCCTTTTCCCACAATGTTTTCAAAGGGCTTCTATCTCAGGATCGTTAAAAGTCGGGATTGTGTGGTAAAGGGTTAAAGTACTTAAATACAGAAGCAACAGGTTAAGAGAAAGGCCGAGACCTAGACCGAAATAGACAGACAGACAGACAGACAAGTCCTTCGGATGAGAAAGAAGGTCGGGAAAGGAAAGATAATAAGCGTATAATACAAGGAAATAGATATGAAGAACTCTGGAACATTTCATCGCTTGTACTGCCTAATCTAACTTTCTGGCTATATCACCAACATAGAAGTGTTCAAGGTAGTTGATAGCCAACTGAGATTATATGACTCAAACCATTTAAAGTGAAGTAGCGGAGAGTGTAGCCAAAGATCAGACTACACGTATGTGCAGGCTGATCTTTGTCTACACTCTCCGCAGTAAAATATCGGCGGTCTCGTATGGCGGGTAAAGGGTCAGTACAGAACATTCGTTACATTAACGATTTTACCAGACTCAATATGCGATAAATTGTTTATAGATAGCAAAACGAACCTCTTTTCAACGTTACCACACCTATGCATTACTGTAATAATTGTATATGGATTCTCCGAGGCCACAAAAATGAATAACATATGAATGTATCTAAGCACCTAAAATTTGATTCTTCAAAGGTTTCACTGAATTTTTTTTTTTTTTGTTCCCTCGAAGTATTCACCTCAAACAGATATACAAAGTTTCAATCTCCCAATCCAATCTTTGAAGGCATTTTCATAGTCTTCTTTAGGTATACTATGAAGACAATGGAATTCATTTTCTGTCAACTCTATTTCAACATGTGTAAACCATTAGTTTCAGTCATTGTCTTTTGTATGAAGCGCAAGACTTTCTGAAGCAGGAAAAAGTCGTTGTGCTCCTCCACCCACCGTATTCACCTGACCTTGCCCCTTGTGACTTCTTTTTGTTTCCAAAGCTCAAAAATACCCTTCAGGTCGAAAATTTGTTCCGTGCAAACACCTCGGTTCTGCACTGAAAGCAAGTCGCCCATAGCTATGGATCCATAAAATTTATATCCATAAAGTCTGACAACCAACTGAATCATGAGGTAAGCTGGTCCTTTGACTTGCAAAAATTTGACCAATGGCAAAAGGTTCCGACCAAAATAAGCGCATGCTTACCTGGGTCGATATTTTTTGCATATTCATTGAAATCCTCCTTTCCACAGAGCATTGCTCTTATCTAACTGAAAATTTCACTTTCAACAATATGCAAAACAATGTGGAAAAAAGAGGCAATAGCTGGCATGGTTACATTTCATTATTTCTCTTCATATTGAACCACAATAGTATGGTGGCATATTTCTGCCACGAGATACAAGATAGCTATCAAGATAATTTTAGAGAACTATCGCGATAAAACAAACTTTCCAGGAAATTTTATCTAGATAACAAAAAGTTTCACGATAAAGATATCGCGATATTTCTAACTGTTATCACGGTTTTTTTTACGCTCGTGCCCACAACTGACATTCACGGTATCTATAATTAGATACGGTTTCGGATCATCTTTGTCTCCTGTACAGTCAAAAAGTTCCGAGTTCGTCCAAATGGTGATTTTTCTATTTATAGATATCGAGAAACGGGTAGAACTATCGCGATAATTTTTCCTCGATGTCAGCTTCGTGCACGAATGAGAAATAATCAACATAAAATTTTCCACATAACAAAGTTTATTGTGATATTTTTTTCAGAAAACTTTTCACTATCTAGATATAATTTCCGGGAAACTTCGAATTATCGTGAAAGTTTTCTAAAATTATCACGATGGCTATCTCGTATCTCGGCAGAAATATGCCACCATACAATAGAGTTTCAATGATCATATTCCAGTAATATTTATGTCACCTATCTTGTTTTTGAAAAGATAGTTATTAGTCCACTTTCCGGTGAAGGCATCAATATTTAACCCGTCGGTTGCTAAGCGCGACTCAATGATCTTTTGCGGGGAGTGTCGATCAAGATCAGACTGCACAAAACGTGCAGTCTGATCTTGGATCTTTACTGTCCGAAACGTAAGTTTGAAATAGCATTATTCAGGTTTTTACTATCGGTTTGAACGTTTAACCCTTTCCCAAACAAGCCCTGGTTTTCACGTGTCTGCAAGTCTTTTGAAAACAGTGTGGGAAAAGGAGAAATTGCTCGTTACGAGCAATTTCTCCTTTTCCCACAGTGTTTTCTACCCTTTTGGAGAACTTTCTGTCATTTTCATCAAATTTAAAATTGTTGCCTGCAAACTCTTTCAATTTGGACCAGTCTAAAATTCATCGTTTGGGAAAGGGTTGACTTATTTATCAGGATAAGGGTCAAAGAAACGAAATACATGTATCTGATTAGTTTAGAAAAAGAATGACAAAATCAGTATCTGTTGGGTCTCTTGCAAATATTTCTTTGTTCACATGAATTTCCACCAATTAGAAACTAAACCACTCTATATACGAAGGGGCAGTTTTGAAGTCTCGTTAAAAGCAATTGAAAAAAGAAGAACTTGCTCCAAACGAGCAATTTCTTAGTTCGTCATTATGTGTCTTACTCCACACCACGCCTAAATTTTACCCAACCGAAATATTTCTGCATTATTTTCTAGGTATCTTTATCTTGGAAAATTCCATCATTGGCAATAACTTTCTGCAAAAACGGAAACGAGCATGGAATATTGTTAACAAACACATGTGATTATTTACACGATCGAAATAAACAAAAATGTGAGTCTGTTTAGTAGAGTACTTTACTGCAAATCGTTCGTACACAGTCTATCCTGCACAGTGGGGTTTGTTTCCAAGTAATTTGCCAGGGATCTAGCGGTCGGTTTTCACGATAAATATATGGACCATGCTCTGGCAAAAGGGGCCATAATGCATCTCCGTGATGCACTCTACAAAGAAGTCATCACATAATTATGGATCTATTGTATCCATTTTCTTTTACAAATGATTGAATCCTGAGGTAAAATAGTTATTTGACGTGCAGAAAATTTACCAAAAGCAAACTGTTTCGGCCTGGTCAGCCTGTGCGGACTGCGCAGGCTGACCTGGGTCGATACTTTTTTGCAGATGCATTAAAGCCCCTTTTTTCACTTAGCATAGCTCATCCATAGATAAACAGCATTCCAACCGCAAAACGTTCGACACCCACGCTTATCCACATCATTGTAATTGCCATATAGAGAATAGATGGTTGGTGTCTTGGATGGGTTAAGTTTATCGGGCAAGGCGGAGGAATTTATCTGGTGATTTATTGATTTCGTGTACCGGCACCTAAAAAAGGAGTTCCGGCTGGTCACATGACCAACCAGCCTAATAAACCTTGATCACGTGACCAAATGAAATCATAAACCTAGTCACGTGGTCAAGTGACCGTATATCACCAAGTTTATATGACCCCCTGTTATGCGGTGGAATTTATAGGAGGTGACAGGATAAAAACAAATACCCATCCTTGTGTATGACTTTGCTATTTCAATATTTGCAGTCATAATGATAAAAAAGGTAGGTGCATGTAGGTGGGGATGACGATAGCAATAATGATGATAACGATGTAGGTGCTTCTGCTGCTGATGCTGCTACAGATGATGATGATGATGATGATGATCATGGTGATGATGACCATGATGATGATGATGATGATGATGATCAATCTTTCCAAAGCACTGGCTACTTTGCAATACCTTTGCGTAACAACAGAATACTTTCGGAAACATTATGGTAAAATGAGAAAGTTCATATTTTTTTTCCCATTTGTAGATCAAACTGTCATTTGGGGGGAAGGGTTATGATCTTTAATTCTTGTGACTGGCTTTATCGATGAAAACGCAGAACAAAGTAACGACATCAGAGCTGGAACTCGTGAAATGCTGCTTTCAAATTTCTCGCGTATGATTGTACACATACAAACTCACACAAGTATTCTTTAACTCTGACCATGGAAAAGATCCAAGATCAGGCTGAACGCTACACGCTATGCCCACGTGCAGTCTGGTCTCAACATATGCCATCCGCAAAGTCCATACTTTCGCAAGTGGTAATATGACAGGGTCAAGGGAGCGTACAGTTTTATATAGAAAAACGAACAAAAATACATGTAAATGATAATACAATTTCGAAATCAACGGGGGAACTCGTTTTGTCTTGCGGAAGAATATCATAAGACGAATCTGTGAATGAATAAGGCTCAGAAGTTTGAAGGATCAGTTGTTTTTACAAGGATTCCCTTCACTTTTGTCCAACTCGTTGCAAAAGAAATAAATACATGAATCATGATTTTGCAAAAGGAGGTTTAATGGGTCTCCGTGATACAGGATACAAACAAGTCATTACACTATCATAGATCCATAAAAATCTATTTTTGTCAAACAACCGACTAAACTTGGGGGTAGAATGGTCCTTTCACATACGTGAAATTTACTAAAAGCAAAAAGTATCAGCCCAGGTCAGCCTGCGCGGACTGCGCAGGCTGACCTGGGTCGATACTTTTTGCAGATGCATTAAGGCCCCTTTTTACGTTTAGTCTGGCCTTGATCTTTTATCAACACGTCTGTCTGTGAATGTGAAATTTTTACCGTAGTAAAGAACTTGAAACTGCAATGAAAGGGTCTTTACTATTGGCTAAAATTTCGTTTAATTAATTTCACAGTTTAAGAAGTAGTGCATTCATTATGTTGCGAAGAATGCACAATCAATTCAGACTATCAGTGCTTTTGCCGACTCATCCAGGCCTTCTCTCTTGGTCAAAAGACAATAAGGACCGAGGATACGGAAGATATTGATTGAATTCAGGCGCATTTCAATACTACAATATTCAATTTGAAACGATCAATAATCGTCAAGGTAAAACAATTATTTAGTAGAAGATGTGCATATTTTTCACAGTTGTTGAAAACCTTACAGTCGTCATTCAAACAATATTTGGTGCTCGCAGACACATGTCGTCTTGTTGTAGAAATTTCTCCACAACTTCAAAGAAATCAAATCGATGATCTCTATTTTACGACCTCTGTTTCCTAAGTGTTTACGATGTCATTAGTTTTAGTACTCTCGTCGCTTTGATTATAAACGGGCACGGTAAAATCTCCCCGTAAATACTTCCAATTAGCGTACGTAAGTGGGATTATTTTCCTCGCTCTTTCTCAGAGATTTCCCCCCTTTTTTTCGTCCTTGTATTCCCGCTGAGATACAATTGTCGCTGAAATATTGTCAACTCTCAATTTAACTTTTTCTTGAGAAATAAGACTTTACTAAGCACTGGCAGTACAAAGTTCGACCATTTTCGACGACTGTCCTATTCTATCCTGTCCTGTCCTATCCCATTTCATCCTATCCTGTCCTGGCTTGTCCACTTATATCCTCTCCTATTCTGTCCTGTCCCGCTCAGCCCCGCCCCTGCCCTGCCCTGCCCAAGCCCTGTTCTTCCCATTCGTTCGTGCCCTGTCCTCGTCCGTTTTAGAAGATGTTCCCTATTCTATTCTGTCCTGTCTAATCCATTTTTCAAATCTGACCCATCCTATCCTATTTTAGTCCTGTCCTGTCCTATTCTATTTATCCAGTCCAATCCTGTTATGTCCTATCCTGTCTCGTCCTATAATGTCCTGACCTGTCCTTTCCCATCATTTCTTAATATCTCCTGTCCTGTCCTATCTTATCCTGTCCTGTCCTTTCCTATCCGATCCTTTCCTATCTGATCCTTTCCTATGAATTCCAGCATTAAAATGTTGTCCCAGACTTGGATGAAAATCCTTATGGTGGCAAGAAACGAATTTATCAAATGTTGTTGACAGATCATTCATCCCCCTTGGACATAAATTTTGGATTTCGCATCGATTGGTAGACGACTCCGAAAATATCCTGCAAACAACGTTATGCTGCTTGTTGACGCTAAATGTCACAAACGTAGAAATTACTCTTAACCCGCCCATTTTGTGTGCCATGGGTATTCCTAGCAGATAACCCAAAGGTAACAATGCCAGTTTCTAAACAATGCGAAACTACAGAAACATTAGTTTGTCTATCGAAAGGTACAAAATTGGAATTCCAGAAATGGAGACAATACCGTGGAGTATCCCAAGGAGATTTGCCATACGGAACGTTCGTAACATTTATCATCTTAACCCTTTACTACACAATCCCAACTTTTAACGACCCTTGAGAAAGAAGCCTTTTGAAAATATTGTGGGAAAAGGAGAAAATGCTGGTGACCAGCATTTTCTCCTTTTCCAACAATGTTTTCAACACTTCCCAAAACAAATTTCAATTTTTCAGTCACATTTATTTTGTAGTCTGCAAGTGCTTTCAATTTGGACTGTTATGAAATTTTGTTGTTTGGTAAAGAATTAACACCTATCCTGCTAAATAACTGAAATGGAACTTTCAGGTTAATAGTAAAAACCCGAATTTTGCTACTTCACATGTATTTTTGGAGAAACGCATCTCCTAATAAGACAGTGTAGAACGTGCAGTCTGATCTTGATCTACACTTAGTAGCATAAGAGTTAAACCCGTTTCGAAACGACAATATTTTTAGACTTGCCCAAATTTGGAAGCATTTGCAGACGACAAATTAGATTTGTTTCAACTTTAGAATTTGTCTATGAAATAATAGGATACATTGTGAGAAAAGGAGAAAAATGCAGGTTACCAACATTTTCTTCATTTCCCACAATGTGTTATCTCTTATTTATTTATCTATTTATTTATCTATTCTTTTTTTCTTTCTTTCTCAAGATTGTTGAACTGAGTGATTAAATGGTGTCTTACGCCGCTTTCAACACCATTTCAGTCATATTACGTCTTACGTCGAAAAGTGAAGCTCAAGGACACTCCCATGAAAAACCAAGAGGATCGAGTGAAGCCTCCAGGTCACGAGTCCTGAACTTTACCACTGGACCACGCAGGACCCCTCAGGATCGTTAAAACACCGGATTGCTTGGGTATATAGGTAAAAAGTCTTCAAATGCCAATCAAACGAGCTCTGGATACTTCAATACCTACAAGAAGATTCCTGATGCAACTGAAAATTGTTTTAGTCAAAATTCAGTGTCAAATAGCACATGGTGTAGATCCATGATCAGAACTGACGTGCTGTGCAGTGTAATATTGAATCTTCGCCCTCCGTACAGGTCCCGATTGGCAGTGGAATAGCTGTGAAAATATATCTGTGCCATGCTCTGCCAAAAGGGGGCTTCATGCATCTTTGTGATCAATGTTACCAAGCAAGTCATCACATTTTCTGACAATAGACTTAAACATGAAATAGTCTGGTCCTTGGACATAAAGAAAATTGACCCAAACCGAAAAGTTCCGGCCCAGGTCAGCCTGCGCGGACTGCGCAGGCTGACCTGGCTCGATACTTTTCGAAGATGCATTAAGCTCCCTTTTCACAGAACATGGCTCATATTTAAAAAATGTTTATATGTTCATATCTACAAGACTAAATACCTAGGTCCAACATTCTTGGTCATATTCTGAAGAATTTTCTAAATTTGAAAGTAGCACATCTTCTGATTGGCTAAACCAAATGGTTTAGCCAATCAGAAGCTGTGTTACTTTCTAAATCTGTAATCAGACAAAGAATGGTCTTAAAAATGGTTGCTGAATGCGGACCCGAGTGTGTTTTAGTAGTTTCGCCTCTTTCAAATGAGCCATGCTCTGTGAAAAGGGGGCTTAATGCATCTCCGTGATGCATTATACCGAGCGAGTCATCACATTATCATGGATCCATCATATCCACTTTTATAACAACCGACTTAATCACGAGGTAGACTGGTCCTTGGACATACAGAAAATTGACCAAAAGCGAAAAGTTTCGGCCCAGATCAGCCTGCGCGGATTGCGCAGGCTGACCTGGGTCGATACTTTTCGCAGATGCATTAAGCCCCCTTTTCACAGAGCATGACTCAAATGTATGTCAGTTATATAACGGCTGCCGTTCATCTTTTCGTGTGTCCTCGGTTATACTCGTATAGTAACTATAGAGCTCTGAAGTGCTTTGCCTTCGGCGCCGAGTTTGATTGAATAATGTTTTAAGCCTCTTTAAACAGTATTCCAGTTATATATGGCCACAGTTCATCTACTCTTCCTTGATTATGCAAAAATAACTATGGACAGACTTCTGAAGTTCTTTATTTGAGGCTCAAGAAACCAGCACCACCATTTAGATTCGAACTCAGGACATCCTGATTACAAATACACCTCCTTACCCACCGGGCCATGGCGGGTGCTGAATCCAAACAGAAGTAGCAATAAGCTGCAGTGCCAATCTCCTCAAAACAATGGCATACAACTGGGAAAAAATATTTGTCAGCATAACCGATGAAGGTGGAAAAATTGGAATTCTAGAAATAGAGACAATAGCGGTAAATATCCCACGGGAGTTCCCATACGGAACGTTAATAATATTTATCATCAGTAAAACCCGGCAACTACTATGTCGTTTATAAAACCACGTGATATATGGGGTTAAATTTTTTGCTTTCATTCTCTGAATAAAGTATTAGTCAAAATCAATGACATGACTTCAACGTGCAGGTCGTAATATATCAAGATTGGTGCTTCATTTTCGTACATCGTGGCGGCCAGAGCCTATAGGGTTTCTATTAACAGTAGTTTGTAGTTTGCACAACTGTCTTTCCACTCCACTGGCTGCTTTCCTACCATAACATCGTCGAAAGAATATTCAGCGGAAAGAATGGAACGAACCATGTCGCATCGATGGTCAGCAATCCTCGGAGAGAATATGGCTGAATAGGGAATAAAACCATAGACAACTGCGTTGCGAGCCCTGACGTTATGGTCTTAGTTGCCGGGCTTTGCAATATAACAACAGGTTGTGATTATGAATCAAGGTTCGGCTGAGCGTAAACTTGTCCCCGTTGTACATATACATAATTACCAAGTAGCTTCTGAGACTCATCATCTCACTGATATTATATATAGATACGAGCCACGCCATGTGAAAAGGGGGCGTAATGCATCTGCAAGAAATACCGACCCATATCAGCCTGCGCAATCAGCGTAGGCCGACATAGGTCGAAAACTTTTGTTATGGATCCGTAATTCTATGATGACTTGCTTGGTATTATAACACATCACTGAGGTGCATAAATCCTCTTTTTCCAGAGCGCAGCTCATACGCTTCAGCTGTATCAGGGGAGGTAACCAATCTAGGCTGCGCCACCAATACTCTGGTCATCTCACTGTTACCATAATAAGAGTATAGATTTATGGCGTAATCAACAAACCTAAAGAGTATAATTTCAACTTTTTTATCACATGACAAAATTTTACACTGGTTAGAATGGAAGCATTTGCAGACGACAAGATCAATGCTGGTCAAGTAACTGAAAGTGTCTTCAAAATGTTAGAAATAAAGAATGGTGTGGAAAAGAGAAAATGCTCTCTTTTTCTCCGTCATGTTTTCACGAGCCTTCTTTTTCAGGGTCGCCAAAGCATTGGATTGTTGAGAAAATGGGTTGAAGGGGTCAGTTTGACTCTTGAGTTTTACCGCTTTTGAGAGAAAATGTCAATTGATGAGACTTAACAACATTATTGTACAGTACATTTTTTTACTTCGTCCAAGGCAGAAAATTAGAATTCCAGTGATGGAGACAAAGGACGGTATATATGTCCCCGGAGATTTGTCATAGAAAACCTTTAGAACACTCTCCATCTTCATAGTTCGTCATCTGAAAAATTGCTTATATCTTTTTATTTTCGATAAGTGTTTTATGCCTCTTACAATGGTATTTCTTTTATCACGATGAAAGCTCATTTACAAACATGCCTAGTTTAACCCTTTTCCTGTTAAATAAGTTTAATAAAACTTTCAAGCCTATAGTGAAAACCCGAATAATGTTATTTCCAAGTATTTTTTTAGAAAAAAATATCTCCCTATCTACAAAATAGCAAAAAGTTTCGACCCATGTCAGCTTGTGCAGTAACACGTAGGCTGATATGGGTCGATATTGTTTTGTAGATACATTAAGTCCCCTTTTCACAGAGCACGGTTCAAATACTTCGTGATGGCATATTGGACAGAGTTGTATACATATCTACAGACAGAATAGAAGTTTATCGACATCCAAGTTTACCTTAAATCAATGACTGTGTCTTGCTCTATACCAGATCTACTATACTATACGAAGGTTTAGTCTTATTCCATCTTACAAGGTGAAATTGCGGGTAGCTTACATTTTCTCCTTTCCCACAATGTTTTAAATAACCTTCTAGTTTTCAATAGACACATAGTATTATTTCTTACGTGTTACTTATCTATGTACATCTTTTGGGGAACTTTTAGGCCAATATTCGGCTCCAAATTCAGGCCTGAAAAATCCCTGGGCCTTTGGTCACTATTACATATACATGTACATATATGTATGGTATATAGAGGATATTACATGAGTGTTTATGTATTATCATTTTTACCAAACTCGTTGAGTAAAATTATATGACGCAAGCCTTGGCGAGCGTCATATACATTTTAGTCAACGAGTTTGATAAAAATGATAATACATGTACATACACAAGAATGTGAGATTCTATCTATCACATTAACGAATAACAGACAAATAAGTATCCTGAATTATCACCTTCAGCCTTTATACAGTTCACGGGTCCATGTTTACAGATGTAGTTCAGTTTGAAATGTTTACATACACAATGAAATAGCACTGTGACATTTTAATCGAAAGTAGAATGAAACAGTTTATAGAGGGCGTAAACCAATTGTGTTGATTTTAAACAACTTCTACTTCATTTCCTCTTGTTATTAAACATGAAAATTATAGCATTTTCCACACGTACCCGTCTTACCTACAACAACGTCATTTTCCCGTGAAATGGCGAAGTAGTACAAATTCTGGCACGTGCCATGGTTGGTTTCGCCGGTTTCACGCGCTCATAACTACAACAGTGAACAAAGCCGGGCACCAAAAAAACGATGATACACTAGTGTATCATCGACAATAAATCATGGGTTTCACACATTGCTGGAGGAGGTTTTATGTGATAAATTGTTTAAAAATGGCTTAACCCTTAGGCTGCTTTTCGCGACTCACTGACCTTTTGCGGACAGCGTAGATCAAGATCAGACTGCACAGAACGTGCTGTCTGATCTCTGATCTACACTGTCCAATAAGGAGATATCTTCCCTCCAAAAATACCTTTGAAACAGGAAAGTTTTGGGCTTATACTATCGGCTTGAAAGTTTCATTTCTTTTATTCAGCAGGATAAGGGTTACAACACCAAAATCAGTCCAACAATCCACTCTTGTATAAGCTCTACTACTTAAAATAATTATGCGGTATATCGAATAGATCCTTTTTTCAAATTTCAGGGTCACAAAATACGTGTTTGTTTTCGTAAAGGGTTAATCCTGCTACCTTGACGTAATCAACGAAAGGTTCGTTCAACGTCACGTGATCATCTGATTTTTAAACAACATACTACCGCTTAAAACTGTTTGGGGATCGAACAGAGCACACCAGTATTGCATTGCTCAGACAAGCTGGCTGATTTTTATCTCCTCTTTTCGGAGAGGACATCGCAGGTCGCCATTCGCGGTATGTGTTTTAAAGAAAAAAAAAAAACTTGCCCGTCCGGGTAGCTCAGTGGTTAGCGTATCTGACTCGTGACCTAGGGGTTGGTATTTCGATACCCCGTTAAGGCAAAACTGTATTCCCGGCGATTTTTCTTATGCGTGTGAGAAAAGTAGTCAGTGGCTTGGAAAGCTTGGAAAGAAAGTTGTGTAAATACTGGTGTGAGAAAGCCAGGAAATACATGCGTAGGTGCACTGACCGCCGTGATATATGCTAAGCTATCAAAACAGCGTTAAAATCCAATACAAACGAACAAATAAAAAATTCATCGGCGACTAACGCTGCAGTGCGCTTACTTATCGGAGAGAAACATTGTTTCAGTTATATAATAAATATTTACATTTCATGTCCCTATTAATTATGTCGGGTGGATGAAAGAAAGAACTATAAGACCGTTAACCTTTATCCGATGTTGACGTATTTGGGTATAATTTCTGTTGAAAACACTGCGACAACAGGGCATAATTTTACCATTGAACATTTTGTGAGTGTGTAACAAAGTTCAGAGCTGCCTATGCTCGACGTTATTTTTTCAATTGCCCACACGTTTTTCCGATATTTATGGGTTTGGTTGTACGGTGACATGCCAAACGCAACCTAAATGATTTTGCGAACAGTGAAGAGTAAAGATTAAGAAAAGTCTCTCTAGAACTTCTGTAGTTAACATTCGGCAAACCTCGGGTGATCCAGCTCCTCGGCTATATCACGTAGCTTGATATGCACTTACACAGTACATATCTTCGCCGGAAGTACGCCGCTTTAGAGTCCTTAAAATTGTAAAGCTCCTCTCAAAAAAAGAAAACATGAGTCACAATTTTCTATCGAACCGAACTCTTTCCTACACCTACACCTGACCTCTTACCAAATATATAAGCTTTCCACGGCTAAAAGTGCAATTCACGGATACCAAGAAAGATTTTGATCCTGAAGCTTGACCAGACAAGCTGATGGTACAGATTAAAGATCAGACTTCACGTTTTGTGCAGTCTTATCTTGCCGTCTGCAAAAGCCACTGATGTAACCACAGGCCTTTGAAAATCCATTGATCTATCACTGAACACTAAAGTTTTCCTCGGTCGATCATTGAACACCTTTGGACATTGTTGCATCGGCTATATATCACGGAATACTCGCACTCAAGTTTTCATTTACACCATTACTATAAATAACACATTGATGACTGCCTGGATATCGTATGTGATAAGGCAAGGTTTGTAACGAAATCGAAGAAAATTTGATCCTGTCCCCTTTCAGAGATAATATTTAATCAAAACGAAAAAAAAAAGATAATAATAATAATAATAAACCTAGTTACCGTTGCAGATGGGTTCACAAATGATATTTCTTGTGTGCCCTGACCTCCAAAAGTTCCAAAAGGCTCTTGCAAAAAAGCAATGGCTCTGATCTAACAGATTTTAAAAAGATTCTACATTTTCCGGATCGCCATGCGCTGACGTCACACAATTCACTATGACGCAGCGAATTATAACCCACGTGAATTTACGATCAAGAGACGCGCCAAAGCTTTTTACCAATAAACGGTAAATAAGCATTTGAAAGCATGCGAAATGGAAGATGAAATCGTGAAACTGGATTAGATGAAAAGATAAATCATTATAAACTTAATATTGATTTAATAATTTCATCACTACATCAACAAAAAAATATATCTTTATTTGAAAAAAAATTTTTTTTTTTAGTTATTATTCGCTGCGGGATGATAAATTGTGTGAAGTCAGCGCTTGACGATCCGGAAAATGTGGAAGCTTTTATTTTATTTTATTTTTTTTTTTTTTTTTATTTTATTTTATTTTTATTTTTTTTTATTTTTTTTATTTTTATTTTTTTTTTTTAAATCAGAGCTATTGCAAGAGCCGTTTGAAACTTTTTAAGGCAGGGTACATAAGAAAAATCATTTGTGAACCCATCTGCAACGGTAACTATGCTTAGTTTTCCGTGTTCGGTTAAATATTATCTCTGAAAGATGACAGGGGTAAAAATTTTCTTCGATTTCGTTGCACACCTTGCCCTACTATATACGATATAGAGGCAGTCGCCAATGTGCTATTTATACTAACGGTGTCCGCTAAAGAAAACTTTGTTATCCCGTGATAGACCAGTGTAATTTCAGTGGTCTTTGGTTGTAATCTATGGCGCTAAAAGCGGTGATAATCAACGAACGATTTCAGTCCTCTCGTCACTTTGATTGTTATCGGGCACGATTAAAACCGCTGCTTAATTTTTCCAATTAGCGTACATAAGTAGGATTACATTTCTCGCTTTATGTTACGGATTCCTGATTTCTCAGTGGGAACAATTAGATGTTGTTACGTCTACATTAACTCTTGTAAGATCAATACCGAACAAAATTTTAGCACTATAAACTAAATTTCCATTCTTCCGTGAATGTTTGTTTTTTGTTGGTTTGTTTGCTTATATTCTTAAACTTCTCTATATATGGGCCGAGCCCCCGTAGCTCAGTCAGTAGCGTATAAGACTTGAGAACAGGGGGTCGCTGGTTCAATCCCCGGCTCAGCCACTTTCTTGCCGATGATTGATGATAGTCATTGCGACAGGATTTATTCGTCTCTCACCGCTGACCATTGTTTCAACGATGGTTATGTGGGAAAGCAGCCAGTGGCTTGGAAAGAACATTGTGCAGAGTGCTGGTAACAGAAACTCCAGGAAAGCATGGATAGGTGCACTGGCCGCCGGGATATAACAGAAATAATGTTGAAAACGGCGTTAAACACCATACAGTCAATCAACTCTATATATGGAAAATAACCTTACATTATCATGTAACTCAGGATCCAGCGTGGCTCAGTGGTAAAGTCTGGGACTAGTAACCTGGAGGCTCTGAGATCGATTCTCACCCCTAACATTTTTTTTTTTTTCAAGGGAGCGTTCTTAGGCAAGACAGGTTCGAAGCTTAGCCAAGTACTGGTGAAACTCGGGACATACACAAATATTTGAGCTGTCGCCGTGATATGACTGAAATAATGTTGAAAGCAGCGTAAAACACCATTCAAGTAATCAGTCGTTGTATCACCCATGTTTACTAAGACAAGTTGAAGACCAAGCAGGGACAAGGACCTACTCTGTCCTATACAATGAGATTGTTCCTGCACAAAGAATATTTAGAAGCAGTTTCTCATTTTCCCTCAATGTTTTCAGAAAGTATATCATACATATACGTTAAAACACAAGACTATTCTGTTGAAAAGTTAACCCTTAAGCTACTAAGCGCGAATCACTGACCTTTTGCGAACAGTGTAGATCAAGATCGGACTGCACAGAACGTGCAGTCTGATCTTGGATCTACACTGTCCGATAAGGAGATATTATTCTCAAAAAAAAAGTAAGTTTGAAATAACATTATTCGGTTTTTACTATCGGATTGAAAATTTTGTTAAACTTATGTAGCAAGAAAAGGGTTAACATGCTCCCCACAATGTATGCTTTTCTACACCTTTACATTTATCTAGCACTATGAGGGTTAACTCTTTACCAGACGACCTGTGACACCTTTCTCGTGTCCAAATTTGAAGCATTTGGATACAATTTCAACGTGGCTCAAATAAGGAGAGTTTTCATCGATAGTGTAGAAAACAGTGTGGGAAAATGAGAAAATGCTGGTTTCCAGCATTTTCTCATTTTCCTACACTGTTTTCAAAAGCCTTCTTCTTCAGGGTCTTTAAAACGTGGGGTTGTTTGGTAAAGGGTTAAATAAAAAACAGATAAAAAAGAAAAGAAAGTAAATTACCTGTGGTTGTAACATGAAAATCACTGAGATGAGTCTTCAAAACTTTTGGTTCTATTTCACTGCTAGATGTTACAATACTCACTAACCATTCCTTTAAAACTTATGCATTGAGAACCCGTGTCTCAGGGTTTCGCATAATACAATATTTAAATCATGCAATATCCTCTCTGATCGTTTGGCAAAAAAAGGTGTTGGAATTGCAATATACAGGTATGTTCTACACACTTAGAAGTTATTAAAATTGCAATATTAGAGGATATCTACACGCTGAAACAATGTCAGAATTGCAATACGAGGTATTTTTACACACTGAAACCCTATTGCAAAATATCTATAAAGGTATTTTTACACACTGTAACGGTATTAAACTTCTGACAGATAATTTCTACATGCTGAAACCAGAGGTAAAACTGCAAAATAACCGAACTGTATTTTCTAGACACTGAAAATGCGTTGAAATTGCAGTAAACCTATGCCGATATTTTCTACATACTGAAACCGAGTATAATTGCATTATAAAGATATTTTTTACACACTGAAACGGCATGAAGATTACAATTCAGTGGTATTTTCTACTCACTGAAACGGTATTAAAATTACCATTTAATGGTATTTTCTACATCCCGCAACAGTATTAAGATTACTATTTAATGGTATTTTCCACACACTGAAACGTTATTAAGATTGCAATGGTATTTTCTACACACTGAAACGATATTAAGATAATAATTTAACGGTATTTTCAGCACACTGAAACGGTATTAAGATTACAATTTAATGGTATTTCCTACACACTGAAACGGTGTTGAAATTGCAATTCAAAGGTGTTTTCTACACAAAAGAATCAGGAAGAATATAATCGACAGAAAGTCTTGAGAACATTTTTTTAGAAACTCCAAAATTATTATTATTATTATTATTATTATTATTAAGTTTGAAGTTTTTAAAAAAATATATTCTCAAGACTTTCATATCGATTTTATTTTTCCTGGTTCTTCTGTGTAGAAAACACCTTTGTATTGCAATTTCAACACCGTTTCAGTGTGTAGGAAATACCATTAAATTATTATTATTATTATTATTATTATTGCTAATTTTCATATAATCAATCCGTTCATTACAAATCACAATGTTATCTACTAAACAAGTTCCAGTGTATCGCGCATTCCATTAAATCTTATTGTCTAGGTGCGGTCCAAAATACAGATTCCTGTACAATATCGATAGTTTATAAATATCTTCAGCCCGTTGGTATTTCCATCAGGGCTCTATTTCTTATTATTCTATTTAATCTATTTTGCAGAGAGAGATGATGTATTTTCCCAATTGGGACGAATCTTTGAAGTTTTATAAAAACCTGCTAAACTTGATTGTTTTTGTTTCTCATAAATTTCGGCTGATTTTATTTCACAGAGAAATGATGTTTCTACATGCCTTATACTTCTTTCTGTCGAAATTTATCAATTTGTAAGAGTCATGCTCTGTAAAAGGGAGGTTTAATGCATTGGCAAAAAGTATCAACCAAGGTCAGCCTGCGCAGTCCGCGCAGACTGATCTGGGTTGAAACTTTTTGCTATTAGTCTATTTTCTTAAGGTCATTGGACCAGTCTACCACATGATTCAGTCGGTTGTTAGATGAAATAGATGAATCCATAGTTATATGATGACATGCTTGTTACAATGCATCACTGAGATGCATTAAACCCCCTATTGCCAGAGCACAGCTCATATAAAATTTAGCTCCTGCTATCAACAGGGTCTGTATTCACCAACCATTCTTAAGAATATTCTTAGTCTTATTCTCCAAGATTTTCTACATTTGAAAGTAACACAACTACTGATTGGCTAAACCAAATGGTTTAGCCAATCAGAAGTTGTGTTACTTTCAAATGTAGAAAATTCTGGAGAATAAGACAAAGAACGTTCTTAAGAATGGTTGGTGAATACGGACCCAGGTCTCACTATTTTTTCCAAAATATTTCCAGTCCTTCATTTTTTTTTTTTTTTTTTGTATAATTCATGATAGCTTTTTGACTGGTGTAAAATGTACAGCACTTGTTAAATCTTGACGCAGCGTGTCCCATGACTAGGATTGCGTTTCACTAAAGTGCGAAGACTTACGCAGTTTTAGGGGGACTGTACATACACATATACGATCCCTGCTCTACCGTAAACTATACTGTTCACACTTTGATAGGGATCATTTTCAATATTCAAAAAAATGTTACATTTCAGTATCACATTAAAAAAAGGATGATTTTCTACAGGCAGTCGGTTTTATCAGTGTTACAATGAAGCATATTTAAGTATCCAAAATATAGCATATTTCAAATATATCGACTAGTTCTTTATAAAAAAAAGATTTTCTGAAATTGAAGGGGATGGAGGAAAACATAGTGATCCCTAGCAAATTTTGAGTAGTATATAAGCTGGCGTAAAGTTTTACAAATAATTACTCAAATCGTAAATGCAGTTTAGTGAAACTTGTTTTCAGACTTTATTCTTGCTCACTAAAACTGCGTATGGAAATTTCGTGCGTACGCAGTTAAGTGAAATGCAGCCAAGATAATTATACGTATCTAAAGGTGGAGAAAATGAACCATGCTCTGTCAAAAGGGGAATGTAATGCATCTGCAAAAAGTATCGACCCATGTCAGCCTGCGCAACTTCTTGCTTTGGTATATTTACAGCATGTCCAAGGACCATCCTAGCCCTAGGAGTCAGCCGGTTGTTATACAGATATTCATAGATCCAGGATCATGTGATGACTTGCTTGATATAATGCATCATGGAAATGCATTAAACTCCCTTTTTCCAGAGAATGGCTGAATTATATTGACCAATTCGTTCATATCCACAGAGATTTCAGAAAAAGTTAACAGGAAATTGAGAATTTGCTCGCCATATGTTTTTTTTTTTTGTTCACCGCGACATTTTTTAAAGCAATCGGTGCATTTAGTCTTGTACACGGTCCGCCACTTGACTTTTCTCCACAACACAAAAATCTTCCAATGTCGGAAAAGACGAAATTAAATCAGCTGCCAAAGGGCTTACCCTTAAACTCTAAACCAAGCCAATAGCAGAGACCCAAACGTGCAGACTTAACCCTCCGGTACACAATCCCTAGTTTTAACGGCCCTGAGAAAGAAGGCTTTGGAAAACATTGCAGGAAAAAGGAAAAAATTCTGGTTACCAGTATTTTCTCCTTTTCCCACAATGTTTTCCATCCTTTTAAAGATAAATTCATCTTTTGAGCCACATTTAATTTGTCGTCTGCAAATACTTTCTATTTGGACAAGTCTACAATTTTGTCGTTTGGTAAGGATTGAAGGTTTTCTTAAAGGAAAAATCTCCTCCTGACGGACAGCACAGATCCAAGTTTAGGCTGCACGTTTGGTGCAGCTTGATTTTGATCTACAGTGTCCGTAAAGGGGCATTGAGTCGCGCTTTTCACACAAGTGTTGAACGCAAAACAAAAGAGCGATAACTTTCAAATTTTGCATCTAACGAACAGTTTAGTGCGGATGTCCATCCCAAAAGTTCTAATTTTGTGCAACCATTCTTTTTTAGCCTTGTTTTTCTAAATAACTCCTCTTTATTGGGACTGGTATGGCAGAAATTGCGTGCTATTTATGTCGATAAAACGCTATAAATGGAAAACTACAAAGTGCAGTATGACAAAGCTTGTCCAACTTGTTGTTCCTTTGAGAGCCATGCTAAACGGAAGGTTCAAAGAACTCAGAGCGCTGAAACGCAGATTTGTGCAACACTGGTTTTAAGAATGAAAAATAAGCTTTTTATCCAATGTGATGCATGTTACTTGCTTTACTTGATGGATAAAAACAAGATAAGGAATTTCAGAGTTGCTCAGGCCAACTGGCTGTGATTTATTTCCTAAGTTGGTAATTGAACCATTGGACTTACATAGCAGCCCATCAATTTTATGCTGTTTTCTTGCTGGTATTAGATGTATACGAGGGCTGAACAACAATTGGTGGAATTTGTTAATTAAAACAAAACTACTAGTGCTGTTACGCTTAAATTTTAATGCGTTTATGTTCCATTCATAACGGACAAAAATGGAAAGTTTCGGACAAATTGATCCTTGTACACATTTGCATATGAGCCATGCTCTGGCAAAAGGGGGTTTAATGCATCTTTGTAATGCATTATAGCAAGCAAGTCATGACATTATAATAGATTTATAAAATCTATTTCGTCAGACAACGGACCGAATCATGAGGTAAACTGGTCCCTCTTCAAGAAGAAAGTTGACCAATAGTGAAAAGTTTCGGTCCAGATCAGCCTGCGCGGACACACACATGCGTGCGTGCGTGCGTGCGTGCGTGCGTGCGTGTGTGTGTGTGTGTGTAAATACTGTAGCGACAACAGCTAGGGAAATCATGGTTAGCATAACCTGAAAAGAGAATGAGTAGAGCGCATGTGCATCAAAAGTAATTGGTTCCGGTCAGAACGATCATAGTAAGGGGGTTTTCTATGCTAACCCATGAGAAATGAGACAAATAAGACAAAATTCTGCAACTTTTACCTTGCTTTGGATAAAACTCTTTTCAAGTCTGGTTTTTCCCCACATAAACTAAATCTAATATAGCCTTATAGTCTTCAGTGGTGAGAGAAGAATAGATACTCGTTGTCTTCGTCAATTTTCTGAAAAATAAATCTGTAAAGTCGCGGATTCAATCTTGCAACTGTTTGATTACTGGCACTCAGCACTACTGCTAAGTAGACACCAGGACCCGGCAAATTTGGGGTAGAGAACTAAAATTTGGATGTAACCTTTTCGCTTCCAGGTTATTAAATCCGACTTTTTTCGTGATTTAAATGTATACTTCCATTGCAGTTAAAAATGATTTTGACCATAGTTTGAGCCTTACAAAAACCTTATCTCGTCATCGCTTCCTCATATAGTTTATCGTCGATAGAGTGTCAACTAAACCATTAGAACTTTAGGTAGAGGAGGGTCAAACCACGCTTCGATAGTAGTTTATCTCTGTACGATGACGCAGTTGGCTAACTCTTCACTACACAATCCTGAGTTTTAACGACCCTGAAGAAGAATGCTTTGGAAAAAAATGTAGGAAGGGGAGAAAATGTTGGTAAACCATCATATTTTCTTTTTCCCATAATGTTTTCTACCCTTTCTGAGACGAATTTTGTCGTTTGAGAAACAGTTGATTGATCGTCTGCAAATGCTTTCAATATGGGCCATCTAAAATGCTGTCGTTGGTAAAGAGTTAAGCGGTTTCAAGTGATGGTATAAATATATCTAAGTTATAGCGAAACCACTTTGACTTATCATTTAATGAATATTCCGTCTTTTTACGTGAACTATTTATAGATCTCCGACAAATTTATGATCTTATAGGACGTTTACCTCGGGATCATGTGTCCAGGTATTTTACCTCTACACCATGTACACGGCGACAAGATCAGTTTATTATATGAACATATAAACTCTAAATAAGTTCATTGGAATTTTCATGCCGATAGTAAAAAAGCAGAATAATGCAATTTAAAACTTATGCTCTGGAGAAAAATATCTCCCTGTCGGACAATGTAGACCCAAGATCAGACTGCACGTTCTGTGCAGTCTGACCTTGATCTACACTATCCGCAAAAGGTCAGTGAATCACACTTAGCACCCTAAGGGTTAAACATTTGAACTCCGTTTAGAAGGAGCATCGGCAAATATCGGAAAAAAGCCGAAGACGGTCACGGAAACAAAGTAGTGATAAGTCAAAGCGGTTTCACTATACCTATTCGTGTTTTTGTTTTCGACTTGTGTTTGTATATAAATGACACGGGACCATCGTTTAAGTATATCCTGTAGTACTGAGCCCCTAAACACCGGTACATGGCTCTCAACTTTGACATCACTGAACACAATATTGTTTCATTGAATAATCCCGGGAACTCCCCACCGTGGATTTTGCTTTTTTTTGGGGGGGGGGGGGGGATAACACAATAAATGTAATGAATGAATGTTGAAATGTTGCGTATTCACCATTTCAGCAGTCATTCCGTAGATTCCTTGCCTTATCCCAAAAACAATTGCCGAGCAAAATCCACAGTGGGGAGTTCCGGGGATTGTGCCGTTTCATTTACATCCTGTTAATCCCATGGACTGAATAACAAAGGTTTAGTTGTGCAATATGGTGAAAATTTTCCGTTTTGTTAAATAACTATTCCATGCTTTTGTCCTGTGGACCGTTATTATGATTGGATTCTGGAAATGGTTATTGGGGGTATTGGTGTTGGTAATGTGGTTGGTAGCAGTAGAAGTGAAGTTAGCTAAAAGTAAAGTCAATAAATTACAAAAGAGCTTTCATCAAGGCCGATGTGTATACTATGTTGTCATGCAGGTCTGTTATGAAACTGCTTGGGGAAAAAAAGCTTAGGTACACAATCCGCTGACAAGTGATTAGTCAATCGTTTACCGCGTCTTTCTGTGTCACCCGATTTCTTGGAAAATTATTACATTTCTATGGCTTCCAGAAATATCAAAAAGGTGTGTATTTTAGACATCAGTGTGTGTCATATGGCTTCGAACAGGTAATTAAAAAAAAGCTATTTTAGATGCAGACCTACATGGAGATGTCAAACCTGTCAGATGGTATATATTTAGAGACATACATAAAAAAATGGGGGGGGGGGGGGGGTATGCATCTGAAAAAAGTACGTTGTCTGCGCATGTCATATTCTTCAAAGATTAGACCTGTCTGTTATGACGAATCACTATCCTTTACAGGATAAATATTAACATGCGGTACGTGAATCGCCGCTAAAAGTAGCAAGCGGTAGATGGCTATAAATAATACATCTGCAAATAAAATCAAACCAGTTTTTCGCTACAAAATTCTTTAAAAAATGTTATGATTTCAAACGGGAAAAAATTGATTTTGTAAAATACCACTGTTTACTGCAAAACCTCAGTTGTATGCAGTTTCTAAATATAAACAAGGGGAAAACCGGGATATGTGCAACAGACCGACGACAAAAATACCTTGTTGGGCTTAAACCGGGGCTATTTCCCAAGCTAATAAAGACTGCCTTTATAAATGACTGGTGCATAGGTTATATGCTGGTTAATCATGGCTTCATGAATCCTACAAGGTAGGTTTTAGTGAGTAACTGAATATTTTATCTTGAAATTCGCTGCACCAATTGCTGCCTTGATAAGTAGTCCGGTTCTGTACCCAGCATGCCCAAATCAGATAGGTATGTATTGAAAAAATGTCACCTAGCGGAAGATAATGGAAAAAAGTATCGACTCATGTCAGCCAGCGCAGTCAGCGCAGGCTGACCTTGGTCGAAGCTTTTTACTATTGGTAAATAACCTGCATGTCAAAGGATATTTCTGCTTCATGATTCAATCGGTTTTAAGACAACATGGATCCATTTTAGGCGACGACTTGCTTGATATAACATATTAGGAAGATGTATTAAGCCCCCTTGTCCCAGAGAGCAGGTCATTTTCTTCCTGACAGATCGAAACATGCAGCCTGATCCTAGGTTAACAAATTTACTGTCTGATATTTACCAGGTTATTCAATTTAGCCAGAGGACGTTTTGGTCCAAGACATTTGGGCCTTCGACAATATTGCCAGCCAAAATGACTGGGTAAGGAAATTTGTCTAAATAACAATGAAATCTAGCATTCTTTTTTACCTTTGCCCTCATGTAAACATACTGGTATCAGATATACGAAATCTGCAATCACGATAAAGAATAGCCTCGATACTTGTTTAAAAAAAACTTCTTATTCTACTCATATATTGGTAGATTGAAAGCATGGAATGAGCCATAATTATGTCATTTGGAATCATCTCCTTTTGACGGTTTTTAAAATTGTATTGTTTTCGTCCATTCACAAGTATATTCCTGGTGCTGGAAATGTATCATGCTTCTATGTTTACGTGTTACGGGCCGGAGGCTGAAGTCATCAATTAAATATTGTGTTGTATGGTATTGTACTGTATTGTGCAGCGATTATACATGCAAATGTCGAGGCAAAAGTAGCAGTTTCTTGTAACAAGCTATCGCTTTTTTTATTTATAATGTTCGCTTTAGATGTTTACTTGAAGACCCATATTTGTATGGTAATAGATTGAGGGAAAAACTGCTTCACACATTTCTAGCTGTCAGTCATTTGTGAGGGGCCTGTCAATATTTGCCTTTCTCATGTAGAGCTGGCTTCATTAGTACCCGCGAAAAATCAAATTAGGATTGCCTTAATGATAGACTTTCTGTCAGACTCGAGACCCATTATTAAAGAAAACGAGGCTGACAGAGCTTGTCTAGCGACGTTGACAAATTGCTCTGTAATTTCCCGAAAAGCAGCAAGCTCACTTCTATCCTGCCTGCATTGTCTGATTTGATTGGTTTACTGTGCTACCTAGAAACAGCACATTTGACGTCACCTCTATTTGCTTGGAGAAATTCGCATCTACGAGAAACTGAGGTACGCCTCTAGGACAGTTACAAAACCGGGGTCTGTATTCACCAACCATTCTTAAGAACATTTTAAGTCGTATTCTCAAGAATTTTCTACGTTAGAAAGTAACGCACCTTCTGATTGGCTGAACCATTTTGTTTAGCCAATCAGAAGTCGTGTTACTTTCAAAATCCATAATTTGACCAAGATTGTTCTTAAGAATGGTTGGTGAATGCGGACTTTGGACGTTTTCTTCGAAAACATCCCACCTAAAAATACATCGGTGGTTGCATATAGCAAGATATGGGTAGAAACCAATTTCAAATCCCGAATGATATTTGTTAAAATGGCTATTGTTCTAAAACGTCGGTAACAATAAAAGTGTTATATTGTCAGTTCCCAAATGGGAGTGAACTCTTGAAATTGTGTAACATCTCTGATACATGCTACTAAAACGCTTTCAGAAACCGATTTATGAGACAGAATGAATATTTCTGAATCCTAAATTGGCGTTGATGACGTTAAGGACGACGCATGGCTTTTTTGCGGATAGTGAAGATCAGGATAAGACTGCACAAAACGTGCTAAATGATCTTTGATCTACTCCTCTGTCCGATCTTTTTATCTGTAGCCTGATCAGAACAGTCTTGAAAATGTTACAAGCGTGTTTTTTTTTTAACATACTGTAAACATGTCTATAACTCTTTCAACGCCTATTATAAAATCATTTTGACCTCTATCGACAGCTGCAAAGACAACCCCAAAACAAAGGGTTTTTTTTTTTTTCTGAAGGGCTTGACCAAATGAGCAGACGGTATAGATCCAAGATCAGACTGCAAGTGTCTGATCTTGATCTATATTGTCCGCAAAAGCCTCTTTTTTTTCTATAACACAGAAAGGGTTGATACACTTAGCTGTCTGAGAGTTAAAACAAATTTTACCTTCTCTAGACAAGTTTATTGCGGCACTCTATGTTAATTATGGTATCATTAAATCCTATAAAAATCTAGTTACACTATGGAATCGTTGTTTGTGTGAGGAATACGGCAAATGGCTTTTTGCAAATTGTTTTGTGTGATGCGGTTCTTCAGGCTAATTCAAAACTACAGAAAGAGAATGATGTATGAACCCTTATAGCGTCCTATGTTGATACGAGGGCTTTTGCAGACAGTATAGATTAAAATCAGACTGCACAGAATGTACCGTCTGATCTTGATTTACACCGTCTGTTTGATTGGTCAAGCTTCGAGAAAAAGCGGTTTGGGGTTTAAGTGGGTTGTATTTTCAGCCGTAGAAAGAGGCCAGGTTTATATTTTTGGCTCTAAAAGAGTTTTATACAGATATAAAGTATGTTTGGGGAAAAAATCCACAGAAATACAACAATGTTGACCCTTGTCCTGCTAAATAAAACGTTCAAGCAAATAGTAGAATCCCGAACAATGTTATTTCAAAACTCTGTTTTGGAAAACAATATCTCCTTATCGGACAGTGTAGATCCAAGATCAGACTGCACGATCTGTGCAGTCTGATCTTGATCTGCACTGTCCGCAAAAAGTCAGTAAGTCGCACTGAGCAGCTTAAGGGTTAAAACTGTTTTGATCAGAGAAGAACGTGGTACAATCTTAAATCTATGCAGTCTGCTTGTTTAGTCATGTCTATGAGATAGCAAGAGCACTGCATATGAATGCTAACTCTCGGCTGCAGTTGCTTGATATTCAGAGAAAATTCTAAATCGAAAAAGGAGCAAAGCTGTGTCAAGAATAATAGACGAATAGTTACCTGCCCTTGTTGTATAGGCTCCCATTTTGATAGTTAAGAATTTGTCCTTTTGTTTTTCTTTTTGAAAAGCTCTGTAAGCTTTCATTGAAATAAGAGAAAATAATCTCAGTGGAAATAAGAAAGAAATAGAAAAGAGGAGTGCGTTTTTTTCTTGCAAGGTAGCGAACTGCTGCAAAACACATTAACACTGGATGTGCAGTTTACTCCCTTCTTATTGGTCATGTAGGCCTCACATGATGGTGTCGCACAATCGCCTATCATTTACCCTCTGCTGCTATTCCCCAACAGGGCGAGGCCTTTGCTATTTGCTTCTATGAATTACAAGAGCAATCGCATACACAACTGGTAAAACATGGCCTCTTAAAAGCTTTACATTCCACAGTCTCCCTTAAAGAGACGTTACCGGTTGTCGACCGACGGACGTGTTCCCTTATCTGGTCAAAGGCACCAAATGATCCTCCTAGAAATAATAGAAATGCACTTCGTCCCGAACAAATCATCAAACCAACATTAGCCACACGTTTGGGACACATTTCAGACCTGCCCTTCGAATTCGATACCAAAGTGCAACAACCCTGACGTATTTCCTTGTAGCGTGACACCATTTGTGGCATATCATTGTGTGTGCTTGCAAGTTAAATGGAATCGTATATCTAATTTGGTTGTTTTGGAAGACTAGCGTGTGAATTTGTATCTTTCGCTGTCCAAAAACGTAACTAAAACTCATTGTACGAAAATTTTACATTTTGTCATATTTCGCTTTAATTCCAATACCATCTATTTAACGTGCGTGGCGATCTTTCACCGAAAAAAAGAAATCTCTATTTGGGACTTGTGAAGTGCAAGGGAGCTGTCAATATTTTTGTACCAGTGAGTTTATCAGTCGGTAAATTCACTGGTCGAAAGAGTGAAATTTTCAGACCATAATCCACCATTATTTCCCTTTAAACTACCGAAAAGTATGAAATAAGAAATTCTGAAATGATGGAAGTAAAAAGGAAGTAAAAGCGGCATTTTTCTTGGTGATATACGTATGTATACTGTCTCACGGGACACTCATAAACTTGAAGTGCCTTCGGGACTGTGCAAAATGGATGCTTTATCATGCAGGGTTACACGTTTATTTAACCCTTATCCTGCTAAATAAATAAGTGAAACTTTCTAAACAATAACATAAACCCAAATTTTCTTATTTCAAAGGTGTTTTTAGAGGAAAGATAGCTCCTTACAGGACAGTGCAGATCAAAGATCAGACTGCACGTTCTGTGCAGTCTGATCTTGATCTTCGCTGTCCACAAATGGTCAGTGAGTCGCCCTCAGCAGCCCCAGGGCTTAATGCAAAAAAATACCGTTTACGGATAACTCGCATGGATTTCTCAATCCTACTCGTATTTGACTCATCTAGACTCGAACAATAGCTTGCCGTTGTTGTGATGTTTCCCTGTGGTCCAGTGTTGAGGAGCTTGGAATATGCTTTGTGAAAATGGGGTTTGATGCATAAATCTGCAAAGAGTATCGACTAAAGTCAACCTCTGCAGTCGGCACAGGCTGAGCTGGGTCCCACCATTTTGCTTTTGGTAAATTTTCTGCATGTCCTACCATTCTACCTCTTGATCCAGCTGGTTGTTAGACAAAATGGATTTTATGGATCCATAATTATGTGATGACTTGTTTGGTATAATACGTGACGTACGAGATGCGTTAAGGGGTCTTGCGTGGTTCTGTGGTAAAGTATGGGACTCGTGGCCTAGAGGCCCCGAGTTCGAACCTTCCTGGATCCATTAGGTTTTTCGTGGGAGTGTCCTTGGGCAAGACGCTTTAGAGCCCTAACCTTGTACTGGTGGAACCCAGGAAATGCCTGAATATATGAACTGTCGCCGTGATATGACTAAAATATTGTCAAAAGTGGCGTAAAACACCATTCATTAAATAGATGCATTTTAGCCCCTTTCCCAATGAGCTGCTCACTTGTACGAAGATATCCTCGGTCGACTCCTCGTGACTGACGGCGTCGGTCACGTTTCACCCTCATCCTGCTATATAAGTTAGATAAAACTTTCAAAACGATAGTAAAAGCCCAAATAATGTTATTTCAAACGTATTTTTTTGGAGAACAATATCTCGATATCGGACAATGTAGATCCAAGATCAGACTGCACGTTCTGTGCGGTCTGGTCTTGACCTGCACTGTTCGCAAAAGGTCAGTGGGTCGCGCTTAGCACCTTTAGAGTTAGTTTTAAAATTGTTCTTTTGGTAAAGCGTTGCAGGACCAAAGCATGGTAAGACATCAGTAAGTCATCGCCCCAATATACCTGAAAAAGTATAGATAGCGATTGAAAAAACCCTTTCATATAAATGAAATAAATACAATGTGGTTATATTTGCAACCGTATAACCCATTCAGGGAACTAAAAAAAAAACAGAACAAGCGGAGATTTCTTTCTTCTTTCATGTTCTCACTCTAACATCAACAGAAAATAACAGACAAAAACCCATGTTATCTAACAGAGATATGAAGAGTACATATTTGAGCCCTGCTCTGTGAAAAGGGGGCTTATTGCATCACCATGATACATCATACCAAGTATCATAGATCCATAAAATCCGTTTTGTCTAACAACCGACTGAATTATGAGATACACTGGTCCTTTGACATGCAAAAAAATTACCAAAAGCAAAAAAAGTTTCGTCCCAGGTCAGCCTGCGCGGACTGCGCAGGCTGGCCTGGGTCGATACTTTTTTTGCAAATTCATTAAGCCCCCTTTTAACAGAGCTTGGCTCCATTTTGTAAGTGTATGGTGTAACTTGATAACACACGAAGAGACACGCGGAATTCGAAACTAAAAAGCATGACGGACAATATTACATGTTCTATAGCTCGAGTATGGACCCGTCGATGATTTCGTACATTTGATTAACACTTTCACTGCCAATGCCTTTTTTTACACACCTTTTGAGGGCGGCATAGATCAAGATCAGACAGGGCCAGTATTCACCAACCATTCTTAAGAACGTTCTCAGTCTCTTTCTCCGGAATTTTCTAAAGTTGAAAGTAAAGCAACTTTTGTTTGGCTAAACTATTTGGTTTTGCCAATCAAAAGTTGTGTTACGTTCAAATTTAGAAAAAAAAAAGAACTTGCAGATTAAGACTAATGGTTGGTGAATACGGACCCAGACAGCACAAAAAGTGTCGTCTGATCTATAATTTACACAGTCCACAGCCTGTTAGTAGACTACGACCACATTGTATCCAAAATTAAGTGGATATTTATTTTTTACCCCATCCCCGGCTCGGCCAATTTCTTTCCGAGGATTGATGATAGTCATTGCGACAGGATTCATTCCTCTCTCACCGCTGACTATTGTTTCGACGATGGTTATGTGGGAAAGCTGCCAGTGGCTTGGAAAGAATATTGTGCGTAGTACTGGTAAAAGAAACTCCAGGAAAGCATGGAGAGGTGCACAGGCTGCCGCGATATAACTGAAATAATGTTGAAAACGGTGTTAAACACCTTCAATTAATCAATCATTATTTTTAACCCTTTACCACACAATATTGACATTTAATTACCCTAAGAAAGAAGGCTTTTGAAACCGTTGTGGGAAAAGGAGAAAAAGCTTGTAACGAGCATTTTATCATTTTCCCACAATGTTTTCTACCTTCTCTTACACAAGTTTCATCAAATTCAATCATTCATCTGCTAATGCTTTCAAGTTGGACCAGTCTAAAAATTTGTCGTTTGGTAAAGAGTTTCAACATCGACATTCGTCCAATTTGTTTATTTGCAACTAAAAGGTTAAAAAGATCAATTACCTCCTGCAGGACGCCATTCTCTAATCTCGCTGCAGACGACATTTTATGAACACTGTGGAAAATCGCTTGTAACAAGCACTTTCACTTTTCCGACATTGTTTTCACTTGTGTTAATGTCAAACATTGTTTTCACCTGTAGTAACCCTTAGGCTGCTAAGCGCAACTCAAAAAAAAATCTTTTGCGGATAGTGTAGATCCAAGATCAGACTGCACAGAACCTGCAGTCTGATCTTGGATCTACACTGTCCGATAAGGAGATATGTTTCCCTCTCAAATACATTTGAAATAGCAAAATTTGGGGTTTTACTATCGGCTTGAAAGTTTCATTTTGCTAATTTAGCAGGTTAAGGGTTAACTCTTTGCCAATCGATAAAATTTTAGACTGTCTGATTCGAAAGCAAAGGCATAAGACAAATTATATCTGGTAAAAATGGTAAAATTTGTCTTTGAAGGAATAGAAAACATTGTTGAGAAAGGAGAAATTTCTGGTAAACCTTTCCCCCATTGTTTTCAAAAGCTTCCTCTGTCGGGGTCGTTAAAATCGGGATTATTTGTGGTAAAGGGTTCATGTATCGAAATTGGTGTTTGGTTATCCAGATTTACAAGGATATTTTCAGAGGTGTCTGCTTCAATTTTTTATGAAATGATGATATTACCAGGGCCCGTTGACACGAAAAAACTTAAGTCTCCTCTTTTTGCCAAAGACAGACTCATTTTTCAACTTAACTTGACTTCGTTATTTCGGGCAGACTTTAGAAACATTCTCAAATCCTAAGTTGACACAACGTTTCAGGCTCAGCTCAACAAAATAATGGACTTAAGTCATTTTAACAGACTTAAGTCCATTATCTTACCGAGTTGAGTGTGAAATGTTGTGTCACCTTTGGATTTGGGAATGTTTTTTAAGTCTGTAAATATCAGTATAGTGGGTCTCAAGTAACAAACTGAACTTAAGTCGGAAATGGGATCTGTCAGCAGACTTGAGCAAAATAAGAGATTTAAGTTTTTTCGTGAAATCGGGCCCAGATCATTCTCTCTCTCTCTCTCTCTCTCTCTCTCATAAAGAATTGATACATGCCTTATTAACAACAACCTCTCTCACGCTCTGTCACTCATATTCAGAACGATAATTGCTCATGCATCATCCAACGTTTCTCTCTTTCTTTCCCTCCCCAAAAAAGTGTCCATTTACACAATAATACTATAACTTGGTTCATTCTCTTCCAGTCATGTTTGAGTCATGATTTAAGAACATTATCAAACGGGAATAATTTCTCATCTGTGTCGCCATGACCCAACATAAAATTATTATAAATAGAAATAGTCACTGACTACAGGGATTTTATTCACCGCCCATTTCAAATTCAATTCTATTTGAGCCATGCTCTGGCAAAAGGGGCGTAATGCGTGTCCGTGACGTTTGATACCAAGCAAGTCATCACATAATTACGGATCTACAAAAATCTATTTTGTCCAACAATCGACTGAGTCATGAGGTACACTGGTCCTTTGACATGCAGAAAATCGACCAATAGCAAAAAGTTTCGACCCAGGTCAGCCTGCGCGGATTGCGCAGGCTGACCTTGGTCGAAACTTTTAGCAGATGCATTAAACCTCTTTTCACAGAGTATGGCTAAATCCTAAAGTCTGTAAGTCCCCTTTTCACAGAACATGAATCATTTCCTCTAAAGTCTAAGGCTAGTCATCTGAATTTGAAAATTAGAACAGTACTGTCGGAATTGTCGAAGAAAGCTGTCCCAATCGTCACACAAGTGTACATTTCTGTAGGTCACGTGGTTTCATTGTTTTTCTGTAGCAGGAAAATGCGTACAAATGATTTATTTGATATCTCAGCAAAAAAAAAAACTGGTCAAGGATATCACACGTAAACTGTAGAATAACAAACCACATCCACATGACTATGTTAGAGTTTATGTCTTATTAACATATCATCTGTCTAGATTTATAGCGTTATTGGTTTGCCTTTTGACAGCTTAACACTTAAGCTGCTGAATAAATGAAACACAAATTTCTACTCTATACTAAAATCCCACGCATTGCGGTTTCAAAGTTTATTTGACCGGAAAGAAAATACCGTATCGGACAATGTAAATCAAAGATCAGACTGCACGTTCTGTGCAGTCTGATCTTGATCTACACTGTGCGCAAAAGGTCAGCGGGTCGCGATTAGCAGCTTAAGGGATAATAACCCTTTGAGAAGTCAATCTTTGGTTGCTTTCAGGGAAAGTAAAGAACCACAGATCAGACTGCACTGGACGCAAAGTGTGTGATCTTGGATCTACACTTTCCCGTAAAATATGATATTGTCGCAAAAAGAGCCGTGGAATTTCAAAACCATGGTCTTCTTGTTAACGACTAAAGTTGTATTTTATTTATTGTACAGTCTAAGGGTTATGATACACATTTTTCTCCTTTATTTAGGACCAAACAATGATCGAGCTATATTTCGTTAACACTTAGGCTGCTATGCGTGGGCTTTTGTGGACAGTGTAGATCAAGATCAGCTTGCACAGAATGTGCAGTCTGATTTTGAAACTACACTGTCCGATACAGGGAGATTTCTCCGACGAGCAAAAATATTCAAATCGTACACTATGGATTTTCACTATTGCCTGGAAATCTTTAGTTTAATTTATTTAGCAGCCTAAGGGTTAAATGTACACTGTATATACATAAGGCACGTGACCAACAAGGGGTCAGTGTTACACAGCATCCATCTTTTTTCTGATATAAACCCGAGTTAAAGGTTATACACAGAAATAATAATAAATAGAAGTTTCATATTTACATGGTAGTCTGGTACCCCGCCGTACTACAAGAGTACGTCAGGCAAAGCGCAATAATGGCGGCCCCCGTTGGTAATATGCAGAGGAGGCGGGATACTGTTATTTCACATGGTCAAATCAGATACTGTTATTTCACATGATCAAATCAGATCATAGGCTGAATTCAAAACAGATCGCTTGCAATAAAGTCACGGCAGTGAGTTTTTCTACATGTAGTTCTTATTGAGCGAGAAAAACTACATATCAGAAATGCTTTAAGTATCCGAAATGTCAATGGACCTATATAACGTCCGAAAACAGGGATACTTTTTAAATCATTCATGGTCGGATTTATATTTAAACCATATTCCAACAGCACGTTTTAGATTCGGTTATGTATTTCTTTGTACAAATTGATCTCATTTTATTAACTGATCAAACTGGATCGCATGAAATTGGGGAAAACGGGGAAACATATAGGGGTACGCTTGCATTATCTCCCGCTAGATGGCATTCTACAAATACACATCTATCTAATTTTGGCATCCTGGGTACAGTAGCGGAGTAATTTTTCAAAACAACAACCGTGACTTTGAATTTCAAATGAAATAAACGTTTACTCAATAAAACGCTACCTGGTGTCATTTATTCAGCTATGATCGGCTAGCATGTAACCTATGCACAGACCATTTATTAAAACAGCCCCCACATGCTTTGGTAATAGGCTTCGATATAAGCCCTACTTTTCCCTGGTATATGGGGGATGGGTGATGCGTCATATAAGACAGGTCGAATCTTCGAAGAATATGACATGCGCAGACAACGGGTACACTTGAGGACACCTAGGAGGCCGCCATTATTGCGCTTTGCCTGACCCGATAACGTTGCGGTAGGGGCAGGTAATCCAGACTAATTTACATGGTTGCACTATATTGGAAACTTTAAGCCGTTGCTTTTTCCCCAAACAAAACCCTTTTCAGCGTAGGTCTTTGTTTCAACGGTATGGATAGCCATATATAATTTAGCCATGATCTGGCAAAAGGGGGCTTAATGAATCTCCGTGATGCATGGTACAAAGCAAGTTATCACATGATTATGAATCCCTAAAGTCCATTTGTCTTACAACTGATTGAACCATGAGGTAGACTGGTCCTTGGACTAGCAGAAAATTGACCGATAGCAAAAAGTTTCGGCCCAGGTCAGTCTGCGCGGACTGCGCAGGCTGACCTGGGTCGATACTTTTTGCAGATGCATTAAGCCCCCTTTTCACAGAGCATGGCTCAAATTTGTTAGCGCTGACAAAGTACAGTAGTACAACACGTTTTTGAAAGCATTAAGTATCGTCTAGATGTTCTAGATTTTCTAACCTTGTCGTTGAATAGTAAAATATGCTTGCATTATTCTCAAAGATAGTATAGTTAATTCTGAGAAGAAGAAAAAAAAAAACATTCAAAATAAACGATAGACTTGGAATGGCACAGAAAATATTTCAAGTAATAAAACGGAATGGCCTGTATTGATATTGTTGTTGTTGTTGTTGTTGTTGTCATTTGATATTATTATCACCATCGTCGTTGTTGTTGTTGTTGTTGTTTTTGTCGTGATGGTGATGGTTATACAGTGTTGGTAGTTGCTATTTGTGCGCTACTTACTTGTACACTTGTATCCCAAACCTTAGTTTCTATTCCACGTGTCTTTTATTTATAAGTTATCTTTTTTTATTTTATTTTTTCTTTTAATTTTTGGCCCACTATTCGTTATCAATTCAAATGACTATTTATAGTCAACTTATTCCACCCTGTTAACCGTTTGAGCGCCGATAAATGTGATGGATAAAATAGATCCCATCCATATCTCCAGTTTTTCCTACATACATGTTTTTTCTTTCGATATCTCTGAAGATATTCGAAGATATTGGAAAATCTAGACAACAAGAAGAGACTGGACCGTAATAAGTTGTTGCCAGAGGACAAAATATTCAGCTCGTCCATGTTGAAAGAAATTGCAATTGACAACTGAAATGAAGCCTAAATGATGGAATTTAACTTTGAAAATGAAGAAACATTGGTGGGAAAAGAGCCTGAAAGTGGTTTCCAGCATTTTTTTTCCGTTCCAACATTTGAGGCATGCTCTGACAAAAGGGACTTAATGCATCTACGTCATGCATTATACCAAGTCAGTTATCACACACTTATATATCTATAAAAAAAAAATTTTTGTCTAACATCTGACTGTGTCATGAGGAAGACTGGTCCTTTGACACATAGAAAATTGACCAATAGCGAAAAGTTTCGGCCCAGGTCAGCCTGCGCGGATGCGCAGGCTGACCTGGGTCGATACTTTTTGCAGATGTATTAAGCCCCCTTCTCACAGGGCCTGGCTCATTTCTTTCTGAAAGCTCTCTTCACCAGCTCGTTAAAACACAGCATTCGTTGGTGAAGCTTTTTTTTAAGCAAGTATGCACTTTTGAAAATTACATAACACGCACGACACGTGCTTATGCTGACAAAACATTTAGATCAAGAAATGGAAAGCAAAGGAGTTAAGTTCATAAAGTTCATCAACTGCTAAATTTCCTCATATTTTTGTGTCTATATTGTCCTTTTCATCCTTTTTTTTTTGTGTGTGTGTTTCTTGATACTTGTTTGTTCCTTTGCCTTTGGTTTAGAATGAGACGTCTAACGCTGTTCCTTTCAGTATTCCATTAAAACTTTTTGCTCTTGCAATGCCCTTAAATCTGGCGCGTTTTTTGGCTTTGTGATGCATATGTCTCTGTAACTTTGGATGAGGATAAACTGCGGAAAAGATTCCGGAACTTATGGCTGCAGCCTGTCTTTTCTCTGTGTGATAACGTACTTTTCTTATTTTTTCTCGTCGTGTTTTCGGTCGCAACCGCCTGTTTAGCGGTCGCCTATAAATGCCACTCACTGGCCGCCTAAAAATTGGTGTTCTTCTCAAATACGTGGTCTGTGGAAACCGGGGACCAAACATCCTGGAATAGGGGTCAGGAAACGATCTCCGTGAGAAATAATCACCAACAGGATAAGGTTGAAAGTTCTGAAATGAATCGAAACCACTGAAATCTAACGGTCCATAGTAACCTCCAATCGGATATATTAATCCCGGGCTCTCGAAATATGGTCTTTGTGTCGCTACTTCTTGTAGAAAAAACAGGGAACCAATCAAAACACTAACTCGAAACACGTGACTTCGAAACGTTACCATCTTGACTGAAAATAGAAAAAAAAAAACAGTGGAATTAAAAAAAGTACATGTTGAAACAGAAGAAGAGGGAGGAGGCGAAGCACGCTAACAGGTTTTTGCAGTCCACTTATGAAAATACACATTTGGCAAGAGGAAGAACTACTCTTTTTACCTCTGATGCATGGAGAAAAGTAGTCCGTGGCTTGGAAAGAAAGTTGTGTCAGTACTAGTGTGAGAAAGCCAGGAAACACATGCTTAGGTGCACTGACAGCCGTGATTATGAACCAAATTGTTAACTCCAATACAAACCAAACCCATAGACTAAACCTTGGTAACCAGCACGTTTTCACAAATCATCGATTATAAACTCTTCCTCACAATGTTTGTTTACATAAAGTTATCGTTGGCTAATTATAGTGTCATTGTTATAATATTGTGACAGCTCAGCATTTTTTGCATTGCTCGGATGACATGGTGAACGTTTAATAATCTATATATCGTTTGCAATATTGATATCCCTGGGAAGGTTTATTACTGGTCAACGTCCTTTTGTACGGTTTGAACTTCCTTCTTACAGTACTGCATTTTGATTGCAAAACATAACCATAAGGGCCCAATAGCGGCCAAATTAAAACAGCTCTGCGTATGTAATAGAGGTGAATACTATTATAAGACCGTTTAATGCATCTGCAAAAAGTTTCGACCCAGGTCAGCCTGCGCAGTCCGCGCAGGCTGACCTGGTCGAAACTTTTCGCAATTGGTCAATTTTTTGCGTGTTTAAGGACCATTCTACCTCAGAGAAAAAAAAAATGGATTTTATGGATCCATAAGTATGAATTGACTTGCTTTGGTATAATGCATCACGGAGATGCATTAAACCCCCGTTTACCAGAGCATGGGTCAGGTAAATTTTATTCGTTCCATTTAAAAGTGTGGCGATTATTGTAAGTCTGACGATCTTTTATTGTGGGGCTGGTCAAGTTTGGCAACATTACATGTAATTCTAATTTACAGTTCAGTCAACGGTAAAAACCAAAATATTGCGGTTTCAAGATGATTTCACCGGAACGAAAATACAGTATCGGACAATGTAGATCCAAGATCAGACTGCACGTTCTGTGCAGCCTGATCTTAGATCTACACTGTCCGCAAAAGATCAGCGAGACGCGCTTTGCAGCCTAAGGGTTGATACTCGTCAAAACAAGAACAAATGACAAAAAGTATCAACATTTCCAGGTTTTGCAGCCTACGGTTTAATAGATAATACAGAAAGCATGAGTAAGTATTGAAGATACATCTAAACTCGTTTTCAGCCGGTTTTTTAATCCATTTCATCTGTATGTTATCAAACTATAATCATTCTTGTATCTTCATCTCAAATGCTGCCCCTGATGGTTGCACAGATTACGACGGATAGAAAATCCATTTCAGCATTTCATTTTTTTTTTCCAACCTTTAAAGAAATCATTGTTGTCGTTTCCGGTTGTAAATGATGACAAATCCCTTGAGTTTCTCTATCCCTCACACCATATATATTGGTTATTTATCTATGTTCACACAACCGACCGAGTTCTGAGCCATTCTACACACTTTCAAGTTTTAACATCGTTTTTTCTTGCTACCTTTACGGCTTTATCTTTAAATAGTACCCGCGATACAAATGATGTATTCTTGAAAACGGCGTTAAGTGCAACACGTGAAAATGGTGCTTGGAAAAGTGACAATAAGTCGTAAAGAAAAAAAAAAACAAAGCTTTGCAAAATCAGTTTTGACTTTAACGTGATACGATAATTACCCCAAACAGGGCGATATCCAAATAAATCCGACTCACGTTTTTCGTCGCGCGCCAGATTAACCTTCAGGCTGCTAAGCACGACTCGGAACGCTTTTGCGGACAGTGTAGATCAAGATCAGACTGCACAAAACGTGCAGTCTGATATTGGTCTACACTGCCCGACACAGTATTAGTTTCCGGAGACATCAACTGGGTTTTTACTAATGAGTAGAAAATGTTTCATCTATTTAGCAGCTTAAGGCTTAACTTAGCGTAAGAAAAATTGTTTGGTACGAGAACTTTTTTCCTTTTGTAACAATGTTTCATATATATTCAAAGTCCGAATTCATATTGATTATAGATATCGTGCAAGGATGTTTCAGATTCCTCTACTCGAAATTTATTTCTGTACTTAATAAATAAACTTACAAAAATGTCTATTTATTCCAACTCAGAATTTACTCAATCCACAAGTCATTTAAATCCAGGGTCCGTATTCACCAACCATTCTTAAGAACATTCTTGGTCTTGTTCTTCAAAATTTTCCAAATTTGAAAGTAACACAACTTCTGATTGGCTAAACCATATGGTTTAGCCAATCAGAAGTTGTGTTACTTTCAAATTTGGAAAATCTTGAAGAATAAGTCTAAGAACGTTCTTAAGAATGGTTGGTGAATACGGACCCTGGTTGTATTTCCTACAGCAATATTCGGCACAATGCAGGTCTATTGCCCGCACTATTCTTCTACCAACAATCTGTGGTAAGATAGTTCCATTGCAAGGCCTCTATGTATACAGGTGACTTACCCTATGGGCGCCAAACCGGCAAAAATGGATTGTTTCATACGATAAGAAAATCTCATAATGTTTCAATTTTTCCCAGAATATTTTGTCCAGAATATCTGACAAAAAAAGAAGAAGTAAAAGAAGAAAAAAATAATAATGAAAATAAGGAGTCAAGATCAGATTGTACGTTTTATGCAGTCTGATCTTGATCAAAACCGCCTAAAAGGACGATCAAAATTTGCCTTTCGTTCAGAAAGAGTAAACGGCATAATCATCATGTTTAGTAGTCATGTAATTGGGGTCACGACACATGAAACCACCAAGGTCTGTCATAAACTCTACAGCCCTGATAATACAAATATGATCGGCCCATTAGCCGTGACGGTGGTCCTTTGGTCCGGTGAAAGTCCGATATAGTGACCCTTAAATCTGGATAGCCATTCATCACTTCCAATAATAAAGAAACCTCGATAATCCTAACATACCAGGGATCGATCAATTATTTCGAATAATGCTGGAGTTCTGATGATCCAAAAAACACACTACAGGTCTTGCTTTTACAATCTAATAACCTTGAGTTCGAATTATTAAAATTTCTGCTTCGGTCACAGTGTTCTCCGAAAAAGTCATACTTCGTCTTTATGAAGTTGAGACCTCAAAAACTTAACCCCTAACCTACTAAATCAGTTTTCAGCCAGTAACAAAAACTCAAATATTGCAATTTCAAAGTTATTACTATAGGATAGTGCAGGTCTAAAATTAGACTGCACGTTCTGTGCAGACTGATCTTGATCTAGGTTGGCCGCAAAAGCGCCTTGAGCCGCGCTTAGCAGGCTAAGGGTTAATGGCTATCAAACAGAAATAAAGAAAAGTAAGTATATGTTTAACAAATGCTTAAGTTGTACAATGAAATTATAAACGACCATTAAAACATTCAGCCGACAAAATGCTTGGAGTATCATCCTTTTCCAAACGACCTAGCGTCTTTAATAGAACTCTACGCGACAACCCTTTTAAAAATACAAGGAAAATCTGCTGATAACCGATATTTTCCCCTTTCCCAACAATGCTTTCCACCTTGAGACAATTCCTATCATTTAAGCCACTTCGATGTTATTGCCTGAAAGTGCTCTCAGTGTAGAAGAGCGGAGAACTTTGTCGCCTATTGGAAAAATAATTTAGATACACCACGTGCTTGTCGTTAAATTTAAATACGTGATATGCCTGCTAAATATTCCCTGTCGCATCGCCATACACTTTGTTTTAGTCTAGGGTCCTGCGTGGCTTAGTGGTAAAGTGTCGGACTCGTAACTTAAAGGCCCCGGGTTCTAGCCTCGCTGGAAGCATTGTATTTTTCGCGTGGGTGTCCTTGGGCCCTAGCCTAGAACTGCCGAAACCCAGAACGTATGTGAATTAGCGAGCTGTCGCCGTGATATGACTGAAAAAATGTTGAAAGCGGGGTAAAACACCAAACAAACAATTGTTTTAGTCTTACCACATTTCGTTTGCATGTATGACGGCTTCATAGCGCCGCTTTTAATACTGTTTTAGTTCAATGTGATAACTTACTTATTCGGCGTAGCTGAGTGCTCTGGCCTTTGACTTATACCTACTTCTTGGTATTAGTATACTCAAATGAATAAATAGTGATTTGCGATAGGTCAAAAATGTGGACATGTTTAATCTGCGGACTATTTGCCGGCAAATGTATGACAACAATATATGTATAAGCATTCCTACCGCTAATCGATACCCAGGCACGGGTTTTCACAGCATAACAAATGGATATGATTGGGGATAATTCTTGTCTTGCTCTCTTTGGTAATTTACTGTATCTTTAAGCATTACCTTAGAACCTGTTACTGATTATCTATTTGAGCCGAGCTCTGGCAAAAGGGCGCTTAATGCATTCCCCTGATTCATGATTCCTGTCAAGCCATCACATACTTATGGATCCGTAATAGCCACTTTTTTTGACAACCGACTCAATCATGAGATAGACTGGTCTTTGGACATGCAGAGAATTGACAAATAACGAAAAGTTTCGGCCCAGGTCAGCCTGCGCGGACTGCGCAGACTGACCTTGGTCGATACTTTTCCCAGATGGATTAAGCCCCCTTTTCACAGAACATGGCTCACTTGTATTTTCAGACACCTATTATTTTTAGAAGCAACAGCTCCTTTCCCGAACCTCCGACGCCGTCTATCTTTTTTAAAGGCATTTCTTGTTTATATGTTCCCTGGGTTAAAGCATCACTACCAGTTGGTTAGACACATAAGATGTCAGTGAAGTGAGGTAGAGGGAAAGATTTCAACAGCTCCTTTCCCGAACCTCCGATGCCGTCTATCCTTTTAAAGGCATTTCTTGTTTATATGTTCCCTGGGTTTCAGCATCACTACCAGTTGGTTAGACACATAAGATGTCAGTGAAGTGAGGAAGAGGGAAAGATTCAATTAATCAAATATGTACAAGTTTATGCATAAACACAAGTAAAACTATTGTTTAAGAGGAAAAAAAATCTCGTATTTTAACCACAAGGCTTTAAATATGTTTTGCCGCGAGACGAAATAAATTGTTTCCAGGAGATATATAAGGATTTTTTTTTTCGCTAAAAGATGGAAATTTACTTCATTCAGTGAACATTGTCGGTAATGACTCGCAGCCACGAGTGAAAATATTACCGTATGATGTTCACGAGATGAAATAAAACGGGTTAGTGATTTTTATTTTTTCAAGACAGTAATTTTCGCAAAAAAAAAAGTTTCTACCACGGTCAGGCAGTGCGGACTGTGCAGGCTATGATGGGTCGATAATTTTTTTACAGATGCGTTAAAGCACTCTTTTACACAGCATGACTTACATCTGTTAAAGTGGCATGCAACCAGATTTTGTCTTATGCAACCAAGATCCGTATTCACCAACCATTCTTAAGAATGTTCTTAGTCTTATTCTCCAAGATTTTCTAAATTTGAAATAATGCAACCTCTGACTGGCTAAACCAAATGTTTTAGCCATTCAGAAATTGTGTTACTTTCAAATTTAGAAAACTCTGGAGAATAAGACAAAGTATGCATTTAAGAATGGTTGGTGAATATAGACCAAGATTCCGTTTTATAAACATTAAAACTGTGATGAACATTTACAATTCGCTGATAACATATAATTTCTCTATACTTACACCTCATACAGCCCCCCCTTTTTGTCATCACTGATATTATTACTCATTATTGCATTACTTACTGATTTATCCGTATGCGTTAGTATCAATCTGCACCGAAAATTGCAGATTTCATAATGCATCATAAAAAAGGACGCATGTGAACAATAAAACAAAGTTGCAGAGCCCAATGTAAATCTTTTACAATAATAACTGAATATTATTGTTTCTCATTTTGATGCACGAGTAATATAAATTCGTCAAATTATGCTAATTCGTGACAATTACAAAACATATGGAGCCATGCTCTGTGAAATTGGGGCTTAATGCATCTTCAAAAAGTATTGACCCTAGTCAGCCTGCGCAGTCCGCGCAGGCTGACTTGGGTCAATACTTTTTGCTTTTGGTAAATTTTTCTGCATGTCAAAGGACCAGTTTACCTCAAGATTACGTTGATAGTTACGAGTGCAAAATGGATTTTGTGGATCCATGATAATGTGATGACTTGCTTGGTATCATACATCACGGTGATGCATTAAGCCCCCTTTTTGCCAGAGCGCGCCCAAATATAATAATGATTCAGTATTTTGCAATGTCAAATTCAAGGTCTCTTATAGGTTATTTCTTCTATATGGGATTAAGACTATATTAACTGACAGTACAGATATTCGGATATTTAGTAGCAAAAAATATTGATCCATGTTAGCCTGCGCAGTCTACGCATGCTGATCTGGGTCGAAACATTTTGCTATTTGTAAATTTTCTGCATGTCAAAAGGCTATTCTAACCCCTAGTCCAGGGTGTTAATTCAAATTAGAGTTGGCAACGAGGGTCAAAGTCACGTAATTGGAAAACAGGTGGAGTAACAAGTCGTTACGAGCAAACTTTCCTTTTTCCACAATGTTTTCGAAAGTGATCTGCTGCCAGACGAAAAACAGCGTATAATGTATTGACCCTTAACCTCCTACATAAGTTAATCCTTAGGCTGGTAAGCCTGACTCACTGACCTTTTTTGGACAGTGTAGACCAAGCTCAACCTGCACAGAACGTGCAGTCTGATCTTGGATCTACACTGTCCGATATGGAGATATCTTTATCCCCAAAAAAGACTTTTAAAATAATAAAACTTGAGGGTTTACCATCGAATTGAAAGTTTCACATCACTTATTTAGCACGATAAGTGTTAGATGAAACTTTCAAGACGGTAGTAAAAAACCCAAATATTGCCATTTCAAAAGTTCCTTTTTTTGTGGCGGGGTATCTCTTCATCGGACAGTGTAGATCCAAGATCAGACTGCACGTTCTGTGCAGACTGATCTTGATCTACACTGTCCGCAACAGGTCCTTGAGTTGCACTTCGCATGGCTCAAAGTGTTCACTATTTACCAAATAACTAAAGTTTGAGACCCACCCATTTAAAGTCCTCTGCAGACGACAAATTAAATGTGGCTAATATAATGAGAATTTGCCTCTGAACGGATAGAAAACATTGTGGGAAAAGAAGAAAATGTTGGCTACCAGCTTTCAAAAGCCTTCTAGATCAGGAGCGTTAAAACACTGGATTGTTTAGTGATGTATGAAACCATTACCTATCTGACGAATATGTGTCACGTTAATAGAACCGTGCTTTATTAGACAGTGATTCTTATTTTGTTTAAGCCTTAAGCTGCTAAGCCCGACTCACTGACCTTTTGTGGACAGTGTAGATCAAGATCAGACTGCACAGAATGTGCAGTCTGATCTTGGATCTACACTGTCCGATAAGGAGATTTTTTTTTCTCCAAAATATACGTTTGAAATAACATTATTCGGGTTTTACTATCGGCTTGGGGTTTTATTTAAGTTATTTAGCCGGATAAGGGTTAAACCTTTGCCATACAGTATAATTTTACACTCGTCCAACTGAAAACATTTGCAAACGACGCATCAAAATTGTCTTAGATGACACGATTTGTCTTTGAAAGGAAAGAAAACACTGTAGGCAAAGAAAAAATGCTGGTTACCAGCATTATCTTCTTTTCCTACAATGTCTTCATAAACTTCATGTAACAGAGTCGAGAAAACCACGGATTGTTTGGTATAATAGTTAACCGTTGTTGTATCCAGTTAGAATAATCTATCTACCCCATGTTTGTTTACGTTCTATTCATTTATTTGAAGAAGGTATTGATAGAGACACATGTAAGATACAAAAAAAAAAAATCAGTATTGAATTGTGCTGACAAAGATTTAATTAAGCCGACTGATCTTTGTTTTTTTTCTCTTCGCGGGGAAAAAAAACAACCTACTCAAGTGGGCGCGAACCGCGACATAAATATGAATAATAATGTTTCTACGTGATCTATCCATTTAATAAAGCAATAATATGGCACATATAATTTGCATAATTTATTTCATTCATATATAATTTGCATATAGTTTATTTCATTCACAGATCACAGATCAGTTATTGAGAGAAAGTAAACATTCCGCTTGAAGAATAAAAACATTAGCTGCTCCGTTGTAGTACTTGTTTTTGTGCAAAAGAAGCCCGCAAAAATACTACTAGTAAGTCGTTCAGCTTAACTCTTTACCAAACGACAAAATTTTAGACTAGATCTAGTCGAAATTGAAAGCTTTGCAGACAATACATTCAATGTGACTCAGAAACTGAAATTTGGCTTCGAGAGGGGAGAAAATGGAGAAAATGCTGGCTACCAGTATTTTCTCTATTTATCCACAATGTTTTCAAAGATCTTTTTCCTCGAAACTGTGTGGTAAGGGGTCAAAGGAAAGACACTTGTTTGTTTGTTTGTTTGTTTGTTTGTTTGTTTGTTTGTTTGTTTAGACACTTTCTGTTCGTTTGTTTAGTGTTTAACTTCGTTTTCAACATCATTTTAGCCATATCGCAGCAGCCAGTGCACCTATCCATGCTCTCCCGGAGTTTCTGTTACCACTACTTCGTGCAATTTTTTTTAAAAGCCACATAAATTTCGTCGTAACAATGTTCAATTATGAGAGACGAATGATTCTTGTCGAAATACTGGAATTATCACAAATTTTCTAGAAAAATTAGTACAAACTGGGAACTGAACCATCGACCTCTGACTTCCAAAACCTTTGCCCTACTGACTAAGCTACAGGTCTCAGCTTGAAGGAAAGATTAAACATGTGAAGTATGCATAACATAACGCCTGTTTTTAACGGTCTTTTGACAGAGATGTCCCTCGTGCAAGAAAGTTCAGCCAAAGTTTCTTTATCTCAGAGATCATTTTCTCGCCTTCATGGACAGTGAATATCCGTCAGACTGTACATTACATTCATCGTAATGTTCAGTGTTCTTCGAAATTTACATACCAAAACGCCTAATGAATAACTATAGTAAATGAGCCATGCCCTGGCAAAAGAGAGCTTGGTGCATCTCCGTAATGAATTATACCAAGCAAGTCATCACATAATTTTGTATATCGATAAACTTATTTAGTCTAACGATTGACTAATCCCTGAGGAAGAGTGGTCCTTGGACATGTAGAAATTTGACAAATAGCAAAAAGTTTCGAACCATGGGGACTGCGCAGGCTGATATGGGTCGATACTTTTTGCAGATACATTAAGTCCCCTTTTCAAAGAGCATGGGTCAGTCATATTTATATGGTTTTGAGCTTGAAAAAGAAAAAAGACGGGAAATTAATGTAGATTTCTAAAGCTGCTTTATGTCTTGCTCTTTTGCGTTTTCCTCGGTATCCGTACAATCAGCGCACATTAACAGAACAAAGATATTCAGGACGGTGAATTAATTGCGGTTCAAATCATGGTCGTTGTCTTTGCGAAAAAGTATTTAAAAAACGCATTTTCTCCTTTTCTAACAATGTATTGTAAATTTTCGTAAGGCATATGTTTAGTAGAGAGAGACATTACTTGTCATATCAAATATAAAAATGCTCTGTGAAAAGGGGCGTAATGCGTCTGCGAAAAGTATCGACCCAGGTCAGCCTGGGCCGAAACTTTTTGCTAAGGTCAACTTTCTGTATATCCAAGGACCAGTCTACCACATGATTCGGCCGGTTGTTAAAAAATGGCTCTTATGGATCCATACTTATGTGATGGCTTGATAGGTACAGTGCATCACGGACCTCCCTTTTGCCAGAGCGTGGTTCATTTATCTGATGTTAAACATGGTATAGACCGGAAATCTGACGAGTTCAGAAGAAACATTACTACTGGAGCCTCTGTCTGAAAAGTGCTTAGAAATACATGAATGTATGAGACATGCTGTAGCAAAAGGGGCCTTAATGCATCTTAGTGATGCATTATACCAAGCAAGTCATCACATAATTATGGATCCATAAAATCCATTTTGTCTAAAATTCAAGTAGACTTGGAGATAGAACGGTCCTTTGACATGCAGAAAATTTACAGATAGCAAAAAGTTTCGACCCAGGTCAGCATGTGCAGACTGCGCCGGCTGACATGAATCAATATTTGTTGCAGATGAATTAAGCTCCCTTTTGACAGAGCATGGCTCGTATCATGTGGAAGTTCGAGTTAAATCCTTTATTAGGACCGATGAAGTGATTCGGAGAAGCCAATGTAAACAAACTAAACATTACTTATGTTTCAGTCCTCATTCACTACTGTAAATTTAACCCTTATCCTGCTATATAACTTAAATAAAACTTTCAAGCCGATAGTAAAAACCCGAATAATGTTATTTCAAGCTTATATTTTGGAGAAAAAGATCTCCTTATCGGACAGTGTAGATCCAAGATCAGACTGCACGTTCTGTGCAGTCTGATCAGCACTGTCCGCAAAAGGTTAGTGAGTCGCGCTTAGCAGCTCTAGGGTTAAAAGAAAGAAAACGAATTTTAAAAATACATCTACACTCGTTTTCAGCCGGTTTTTAACCCATTTCATCTTTACATGTATTTTATGGAACTATAGTCATTATTTTTATCTTCATGCCAAATGTTGCCCATGATGGCTGTTGGGTTTGCACAGATTACGACGAATAGAAAATGCATTTCGTTTTTGGCAGCCATCAAAGAAATCAATGTTGTCGTTTCTGGTTTTGAATGAGGACAAATCCCCTGGGTTTCTCTATCCCTTGCACCATATATATTGGTAATTTATCTATTTTTACAGAGCTGACCTAATTAGGAGCCATTCTTCACACTTTCAAGTTTTTAAAAGCGTTTTTTTTTTCTCTCTGGCAGTAAGGATATATCTTAAAATGGTCTCAAAAGTAAGAAATGATGATAGGCATTCCCTTACACGCACCACACTTTTATTAAAAGAAGAAAGTACACTGTACTCATCCAAGGTCATGATGTTAAATTTGCTGTATCACCATTAAAAATTAATGTTACATTATAGTATTTTATAATTAACAACCCGCTTTTTTTGTAGTACTTCTGTTAGCTGTCATGTAAATGTCAAAATTCACTTCAAAGAAGATGGCCCTACAGCGAAACGAGTTGCTGAAGTTTTGACAGGCATTGGGGCTATATATTTAATTAATTCAAGCTTGTTTAACGACAGACAGAGAATAAATGACTTGATAATGAAAAAAAAAAATGGCTATCGCAGTGTGCAATTTTTCCTTTCTTTCCTCTCTGTCTGTCTGTCTGTCTGTCTGTCTGTCTGTCTCTCTCTCTCTCTCTCTCTCTCTCTCTCTCTCTCTCTCTCTCTGTTTCCTCTTAATCCTCTAAGAAATTGACCCTATTAGCGTCATAGGCGAAAACAGGGCTTTTGAGGATGGGAAAGATAAAGATCATACTACACAGAACGTACAGTATGATATTCGCTCTATACCGTCCTCTTGTTTAGTCATACCTTTAAATCAAATCTCGGAGTTTCAGTTAACTGTACCCGTAATTTCGGCCGTTGAAAGAGGTCGCGCTCTGTGAAAAGGGGCTTAATGCATCTAGGAAAAGTATCGACTCAGGTCAGCCTGCGCATTCTGCGTAGGCTGACCTGGGCCAAAACTTTTCGCTATTTGTCAAATTTCTGCATGTCAAAGGACCAGTGTGCCTCATGAATCAGTCGGTTGTAATACAAAATGGATTTTTATTGATCCATAATTATGTGATGACTTGATTGGTATCATGGATCATGGAGATGCATTAAGCCCCTTTTTGCCAGAGCATGGATCACATATTTGGTGCTGAAAGGTTCAAGGAATGGAAAGCATTACTGCATTTTCACATGATCTGTTCCTTAAAGATACATCTACACTTGTTTTCAGCTAGTTTTTAACCCATTTCATTTTTTATTTTATCAAGCTATAACCCTCCTTGTATTTTCATGCCAAATGATATCCCTGGCGATTGCAAGGTTGCATAGATTACGACCGATAGAAAATGCATTTCATTTTCTGGAGGCCAGCAAAAAAATCACTGCTGTGACGTTTCCGGTTTTAACTCAAAGATTTCCGATATATGTATTTATCCCTTACACCATATATATCAGTAATTTATCTATGTTTACACAGCTGACTAAATTCTGAACCATTCTACAATCTATCAAAAGGTAGCGGCGTTTTTTTTTTTTTTTTTCTGTCTCTGTCTCTCTCTGTCTCTGTCTCCCTCTCTCTCTGCGCTCTCTCCCTCTGTCTCCCTCTCTCTCTCTCTCTCTCCCTCTCTCTCCGCTCTCTCTCTCTCTCTCTCTCTCTCTGGCTGTGAGGATGTATCTTTAAGCCGTCCGATACAGGGCAATTCACGCGACCCTACCTCAGAATCAATGTATGAAAGATCCCTAATTACAAAGCAAGAAGGGGTCTTTATCTACACCATGCATTCACCGACCATTCATACGAACATTCTTAGTCTTATTCGAAAGAATATTTTTAAGTTTGACAGTAACACAAGTTGAATTACTTTCTAAATCTAGAATAAGACAAAGAATATTCTTCAGAGTGGTTGGTGAATACGGGCCCGGGTCAATTTGTGGGGTCAAAATATCACCTCCTGTAGATCACTTTTTTATATATACCTATGTAGCAGCCGGCTACTTTTGGAAACATTGTGAACCAAGAAGAAACTGCTCGTAAGCCACATTATTTTTCCAAATGCAACTTGTGCAAGACACAAAAATTTATGTTATTTATCTTTATTTTGTTGAGAGATTTTAAAAATCACCTGCTCTTTTGTTTCAGTAGTTAGTAGGGCCTAATACAAGGAAGGCCTAATGTAATGCACAATGTAGGCAAAGCCTTATTTGGGTAAGGCCTAATGAATTTGAAAGCGGATCCAAAAGGACAGAAAAAAAAAAACCCTGCTTTAAATCAAGGTACAAAGACATTCACAAATATGGAATTTGGAAGGACATTATTTAAAACGCGCAATTAGAAATAAACCGAGAATATGCAAATGTTGACGAAAACAACGCAATAATACCGAAATAACGATTAAACAAGCCCATGCACGTACATGTTGTTCTAAGAACGTGCAGTCTGATCTTGGATATATATATCTTCCACTTGTTCAATCTAGCCTTAAGATAGATAAAAGTTTTTCTAAGTTTCAATGCACAGTATTTTCCACCTGTCGAAAGAGGTCGAGCTTATGTGAGCGGCGCTCCCGCCAAAAGGAGGTTAAATGCATCTCCGTGATGCATGATACCAGGCAAACCACCACATACTTATAGATCCATAATAACCATTTTATTTATTTATTTATTTATTTATTTTTTTTTTTTTTAACAACCGACTTAATCATGATGTAGACTGGTCCTTGGGCATACAAAAAATTGACCAATAGCGAAAAGTTTTGGCCAAGGTCAGCCTGCGCGGACTGCGCAGGCTGACCTGAATCGATACTTTTCGCAGATGCTTTAATCCCCCCCTTTTTTTTTTCACACAGCCTGACTAATACATTTGGCACTGAAAGAGTTGATGATTATAGACAAGCAATAGATGTACAGGTAAAAGAATAAGGTTCAAACGTTACCATACAATTAAACCCGTAAGGCATTTTACGCGTAGGCAATAACTTGTTACAGGTAAATGCCCATTTTCTCACACTGTTATCCAAAGTCAAGACACGTTCCTTTCTTTTAAATATTAGGAACCCTCTGCATCCTGATAATGAAGAGGGTGATGATAATGAAAATGTCGACGAAATAAAAATACACGTAATCGATATAAATATATTAAAAAATACGTAATCGATAAAAAGAGATTGAAAACACGTTATCGATATAGAGGGATTAAAAAACGTAATCGATATATAAAGATATAAAAAACAGGTAATCGATATAATGAGATTAAAGAACACGAAATCGATATAAAGAGGTTTTAAAAAAAAACAGGAAAATCGATATCAAGAGGTTCAAGAGAGAGAGAGAGAGAGAGAGAGAGAGTAAAAGACACGTAATCGATAGAAAAATTTAAAAAAAAAAAACGTAATCGATATAAAGAGATTAAAAAACATATAATCGATATAAAAGACAAAAATACATGCCTGATCCATGCTCTGTGAAAAGGGGGTTTAATGCACCACCGTGCTGCATTATACGAAGCAATACCAAGCAAGTCGTTAAATCATTATGGATCCATGAAAATCTATTTTGTCCAAAAACCGACTGGATAACGATGGTAGTCTGTCCCTGGACATGCAGAAAATTGACCGATAGCCAAAAGTTTCGACACAGCTCAGCCTGTGCGGACTGCGCAGGCTGACATGGTCCAAACTTTTTGCAGATGTATTAAGCCCCCTTTTCACAAAGCATGGCTCAAACGCAGTCGCTCTAAAGATTTTGAAAACAATACCTTTTGAATATAAAAAGATAAAATACATGTAACTGATATAAGGAAGTCCAACGAATTTCAATTCGTCACAGATTGATGGCGATGCTGATAATGATATCTTTTAAGAGAGAGACATCGGACAGACAGAATGATAGACAGACAATCCGAAATATAAGTGGGCAGTAAGGAAAAGAAAACCTTACATATTTTCATTTTAAATCCGCTTCCAAAGTTAACATTTATCCTTCCAACAATAGAACATCTCTGACTAAATCGTGTTCATCAATAAACTAAGCAATACTAATTACAACTACATCTATACCATGATAATACATATATATATATCCATGTAAAGTTACACTGCGTGAAACATACATCAAACAGACAGAAACGAGACACAAATAAAATGACGTACAAATTCGTGATAATACATCGTTTTTAATTAATCCTAATCCTTTACAAATACGTTTTCACGGTCCTGTTATTCAAAAAAACTTCTCTAAACAATGTGAGAAAAGGGGTAATCGCTTTTTACAAGCGATTGGTCCTTATCCCGAAGATATTGTTATTGTATTGGGTTGGAGTAACTTACTCGGCTAGCATGGTGAACCTCAAGCTTCGAATCAAACTTTCCCTTTGTAAACTGTTCCGTGTCAGTTAAAAATACTAAATCAAAACCATGAACAAATCCTTTAAAACTCAAATATATCCTTTACACCTTGAAAAATCTGAGTCAAATAAAGGAAGGTGTAAAAAAGAAAAGTGAAAGTAAACTGGACAAAAAAAAGGGGGAATCACGGATCAAAATGACGAGCTGGCATTTCTTGGTCTATTTACAATTCTTTGGCAGGACCATTAGGCATTTTTCCCTGTTTAGATATCACCAAATTCAAAATGTTGATCCTGGTGATTTACACTGGTCTTTTACATGACCTTGCTCTGTGAAAAGGAAATTTATTTCATCTGCAAAATATTGATTCTGCAGTCTGCGCAGGCTGACCTGGGCCGAAACGTTTTGCTATTGGTCAATTTTCTGAATGCCAAATGACCGTTTTACCTCAGAACTCAGTCTCTTGTTAGACAAACTGAATCCGTATTATGTGACGACTCGCTTAGCAGAATGCATTAAACCCCCTTTGTCAGAGCCATCAGTATCGATTTATTTATTGACAAAGAAAATCTTCGGACCTAGAATTATGCAAAAATCTCTTCATAGATTTAAGATCTAGTTATTCTAAAAAGTACCTGGCTAAGAATTTCCTTGCAAAAGACCGTGTCTCTTTATAATGAGAGTGCAATAATTTTACAAGGATTTCACAGCAGTTTGAACAGCCTTGTAGCTAGTCAGACTTCACCCTTATCTTTACTGAACTGAGAACAATGCGAGAAACCCAGGAAACCCGACATAGAAAGGCTTTAATCCTTTACCACACAGCCCCGAATTTTACCTACCCCGAGGAAAAGGACTTTCAAAAAACACCGTGGGAAAAGGAGAAAGTGCTACTAACCATCATTTTATCCTTTTCCCGCAGTATTTTCTACCATATAAAAGAGAGAAATAATCATTTTAGCAACATTTTGTTTGTCGTCTGCAAATGCTTTCAGTTTGGTCCAGACCAAAATTTTGTCATTCGTTAAAGAGTTAACTATATATAATTTTATCATGTTCCAGAAATTGCACGTAATTTTCCAGAATTTGCGGGTTAAGTTTTTTGCCCAGTATATATCTATATACTATAGAGGCACGCGGAAGTCAGGATATGAAAATTTTGAGCAACCACTCCCACTTTAACTGCTATTTCAATACAATGCACTGATAACCCCCCTAAGCAAATGTGGTGCAGACGACTTTAAGAAACCCTTGTAAAGTATGAGCGATCAACATGAAATAGATGATTCTTTTCCCCGGTGAAAGGTCGACATTTATTTCATTGAGTGAACATCATCGGTTATATTTTAACGAGTGAACATCATACGGTGAAATTTTCACACGTGGCTGCACCACTCAGGAAAATACCGGTATTACCGATGATGTTCACTCGTTGAAATAAATGTCGATCTTTCACTGAAAAAAAAAAACAACAATATTATATCTATTTCATGCTTCTAACCCTTATTTGTTGGGACTTCTAACCCCTTATTTGTTGGGACTTGTAAAGTTCAGGGGAGCTCTCGGTATTTCCGTACCAGTGAATTTATCAATCGGTAAATTCATTGGTCGAAACGGTGAAATTATCAAATCATAATCCACCATAATTTCAGAACAAACAAAGGAAAAGCACGAAATAATTGATTTTTTACTATATGAGCATGCGTTGGGAACAAAGAGCCAAAGGAGAATGTTCTCGTTACTAGGATCAAATATCGTCCGATATATCGATTCTAAGTTGGGAGAATTTGTGGTCCAACCCCTTTTCAACGAATATATAACAAAACACGTTTAAACTAACCAACTATTGTCCTGCTCAAGGAGTCACATGCTAAACATACAATCATATAGGGAAAGCTTAAGAATATTCCTTTCTAAAACACAGGGCTCCGGAGTGATTTATATTTGAACCATACTCGGTAAAAGTGGGCTTAATGCATCTCTGTGATACATGATACCATGCAAGCCATAACGTAACTATGGATCCATAAAATCCTTTTTTTCCCCTAACCATCGCCTGGATCTATAGATAGAATGGTCTTTTGACATGCAGAAAATTGGCCAATGGCAAAAAGTTTCGATGCATGTCAGCCTGCGCGGACTACGTGGCTGACATGGGTAGATACCTTTTGCAGATGCATTAAGACCCTTGTTCACAGACCATAGTTCATTTGTCTTGAAGCATCATAGGATGGTCCTTTATCAAAGGTGATTAAATTTGCTCCCGATATCAAAGTTGATCCCAGTCCGGGCGTCACACGTCAAAAATGAAGTATCATATAAGGAAAACTGAAATATGTTATTGTCTAAGCACAAAAAACCCTAAGGTGATGACATTTAGTACGCAGCATCAAAGAATGGTCCTTTATTGAAATTGATCAAGTTGTGTCCCCTGGGGTCAAGGATGGTCTTACCCTGTTGGATCACATGTTTTGCAAAGAGTTCAACAGATAAAAGTCTCTTTGCTGAAACTATAATGCCTAAGGTGTTGATATTTGATATGTGGTGTCATAAAGTATCGTTTGTTACAGCTTTTTAACCCTTTACCACATGATCCCGACTTTTAACGAGCCTGAGGAAGACAGCATTTTAAAAGCATTGTGGGAAAAGGAGAAAATGCTGGTTAGCAGCATTTTCCCCTTTTCCTACAATGTTTTCTATCCATCCGATAACAATTTTAAATTTTTGAGTCACATTTACCGGTATTTTTGTCTACAGATGCAGAATTTTATCGTGTGGTATTGGGTTAAATTTTACCCCTGGTTTAGTGATGGTCGCGTCCCCAAGTCACATGCTTTACATACTACAAAGGGATGTATAGAGGAATTTTAGAGAGAAAAATACACTCCTCTAAAATTAGATGGCATAAATTTCTTATCTCCTCTGATATTGAAGATCATCTTATGTCTAAGGTCACAGTCAAGCTTGCTTTCCTAAAAAGAAAAAAAAAACATCTATATTAACAAACATTAGCCTGTGCAATAACATTCACAACTTTAGTTGTCTCAGAAGACTGAAGATCTCGTTGATTGAATGGTGTATACGCTGTTGTCAACATTGTTTCGGGCATGTCTCGGCGACGGTTTACTTACTTGTGTGTGTCCTGGGTCCATATTCACCAACCATTCTTAAGAACGTTCTTAGACTTATTCTTCAAGATTTTCCAAGTTTGAAAGTAACACAACTTCTGATTGGCTAAACCAAATGGTTTAGCCAATCAGAAGGTGTGTTACTTTCAAATCTGGAAAATTTTGGAGAACAAGACCAAGAATATTCTTAAGAATGGTTGGTGAATACGGATCCTGGTTTCATAAGTACTGGGCTAGGGCTCTGAGGTGTCTTGTCCCAAGACAAAAGGAGTAAATGCTCATCGGAAGCAACCTCTCCTTTCGCCAAAAACTTTTTGAAAATACGGCAGGTGGTTTGCTGTAAGACGCAAAAAACAGTTGCAAGAGATAATGCATTAATTAGTTTCTTACAAACCGCCAATCAATTCCTTTGCATTGATGGATGACTTCGCCGAATTACGTAAAGATGCGTTATCTAAACCATCACAGTTTTTTCTCTAGACTTGACAATAGATTGGTAAGTCGAGACTCAGTTCTTTAGATTTTGGTTTTTATATTTCTCGGTATTTATTTTACCCCAACGGGAGTAGAGCTGTCCGAAAAAAAAAATACTTGCAATATATTTTTACCAGAGTAGCAAAAACTGAAAGTAAGCTTTTCGAGAAGGCGAAGTCATAATGCCTGTTTATCAGGTCATATCACCACACAGAAAATGACATTTTTCGCTAAGGTTTAAAAACGAAGAAGACGTGTCATTGTAAAGTGAAGAACAGAGCAAGGCATTTCTTTGTAAAGTCAAGAACAGAAAAAGCATTTTCTAGTAAAGAGAAAAACAGAGTACGGCATTTTGGTAAAGTCGAGAAAGGGTTAGACCTTTCTTGGTAAAGAGAAGAACAACATTGAGACATCTTGGTTAAGAATAGATATTCTTCAGTAAAGCCAAGAGCAGAAAAGGGCAGAAAATATATTTCTCAGTAAAGTCAAGAACAGAAGAGAGACATTCTTGGTTTAGTCAAGAACAAAGAAGACATTATTTGGTAAAGTCAAGAACAGAATAGACAGTTCATTTTCTGGTAAAGGAAAGCATAATACCGGTAAAATGTTTCTTGATCAGGTCAAGAACATAATAAACATCTTTTGGCCGAGTTAAGAACAGACAAAAACATTTCTTAAAAATGTTAAAAATAGAATAGATATTTCTTGTAAAAGTCAAGAACAGAATAGACATTTCTAGGGTAAAGTCAAGAACAGAATAGAGATTTCTCAGTCAATGCAAGAACATAATAAGACATATTCTTGTGAATGTAAAAAGACAGTTTGTAAAGTTAAGAACGTATAAGACAATTGTTAGGAAAGTTACTTAGTAAAGAACAGATTAGACATTTCTTGGTAAATTTAAGAACAGAATAGAAATTTCCTGGCTACGTCACCAACAGAATAAAAAAATTCTGAGTAAAGTTAAGAAGATTAGACATTTTCTACTTAACGCTAAGGAAAGAAAACAATTTAAAGAGATATATTTAAGGTCTTTAATTTGTGAACAAATAAATTTTTAAACAGTCTGCCTAAACGTAAATATTTAAAAACTTAAGACACATTTATGGATAAACAAGCAGATGTAAACTGATAGGAAAACATTTAATTTCTTTTAACCAAAGATGTGCTTTTTAGCTCGGTTGTTTTGGGGGAAAAGGTCAAGGTATTGTCGTAGTCCTGGCGTCATCGTCGTCTGCGTCATCTTCGTCGTCGTCTGCGTCGTCATGGTACAAAAACTGATATTTTCAAAAACTTTGACATTTTATAATATCTCTGTCAATACTAAAGAGATTGTCTTCAAACTACTTGGACAAGTTGTTTACTATCAAAATGGGAACCCATACAACTAGGGCAGGTAACTATCAAAGTATTTTGACGCAGTTACGTCTTTTTTTTTTTTACTTTGAATTTTCACTGAAAATCAAGAAATGCAGCAGAGCGTTGGCACCTGCATCCATTTCTCTTGTTTTTATTTTTTCATGGTTTATACAATGTTTCCTGATGATTAAAATTAAGAAGGTCTAATTAAGTCTGGACGCGTGGAAAGTCTGTCAAAAAAGCTTTGATCGAGAAAGTTCTATGTAATATTTCTTTTAGCCTGTTAGGGAGAGACGACGAGATACTCTTTCAGTTTTAAAGCAACTTAAGTAGGTTTTGTGGGCTGTGACGATCTTTCGACTCACATTTTCAGTGTACAAGAAAATTAATTATGATGCTTCTGGTCATGCAAATAAAAGGAAAACTATACCGGTAGAAAGAGCGGTTACTAGAAATTTTTGTATAAACATGCTATTATTGTTCCTCGCTTAGCCTGGGTCCAGACACTAGTTAATTCGTAATGACTTCTTATTGCAGTCTACCTTAGACCACGGTCTATACAGATCTGTGAAAATAAACGGTTAATCTGTTCTGCTATTATCATTTCTGACAAAGTAACGTCAGAATATAGGTATGCTCTGTATAAAGGGGTTTGATGCATCTTTCTAATGCAGCATACCAAGGAAGTTTTCACAGAACACAGATCCATGTTCGCCAAGTAGAATGAAGTAAAATGGTTCTTCAACATGCAGAATATTTACCACTTGCAAAAAGTTTGTTTTGACAGGGGTTAGCCTGTCCGGACTGTGCAGGCTTGCATGGGTCAATACTTTTTGTAGATGTATTAGACCCTCTTTTCACAGACCATGTATATAAGAAATAAATAAACTTGAACCCAGGCTATTCCTCGCCTGACATCAAAGTTGTAGCTCCTTAAAACCTATACATGAAGCAACGATCAGACGATGGATAACGATGACAAAGGACAAATTTGTAAGGGTACTTTTTTTCGATCAAGATCGATCAAACTCCGATTTTCCCCCTGTATACTTATGTGTTTTTGTGTGATTGGCCCCCTCGAATACGATGTTTTCCGTCTTTTATGTACAGTTTTGGTTTATTTATGGAATTTTTTATATGAAATCAGAAAGAAAATATTTTTTTCTACAACGATAACGATTGTTAAGGTCTTTTCAATTACTCTGATAAACAACATAGAAATATTTCCCCCGCAATTATTATTGTGAGGCTACTTCAGAAAAAACTAAGATGGAGAAAATCATTTGAGCCATGCTCTGTGAAAAGGGGGCTTAATGCATCTGCGAAAAGTATCGATCCGGGCCAGCCTGCTTAGTCCGCAAAGGTTGACCTGGGCCGAATTTTTTCGCTATTGGTCATTTTTCTGTATGCCGTAGGACCTCTCTACCTCATGATGGAGTCGGTTGTTAGACAAAATGGACTTTATGGATCCATGATCTTGTCATGACTTGCTTGGCATCATGCATCACGGGGATGCATTTAGCCCTCCTTTGCTAGAGCATGGCTCATTTAGATTAAAAACCAGTAAAAAATCTACGCTTTGTAAAAAATATATAGCTGGATCAACCGGGCTTCAAGTAAGACCATACAATATTTCAGAGGCGAGAAAATGGCTAGGTTTCTCATATATGATTTGTTAATTGTCAGAATTATTATAGTAACATCAAAATTGCGGACAGATTTTAGCTTCCTCTATAAAAGTCACATGCAGACGAAGACAACAAAAAAAGTGGCTAAAATGATATTTACAGTCTCAAATTTGGCAATAATATATTCTATGTACCCGGGTCAAAAACTTTGACCTATACCAATGTTGTCAAGACACTATCGCCTAGAATTGCATATTCCCTACTGTACAATGATGCTTACTGTATATGATATGGAGCCGTATGAGGGGTGTTCTGGTAAAAAGGGGGTTTAATGCATTTGCAGACTGTGTCGAGCCATGAAAGCCTGTGCAGTCCGCGCAGACTGAAATGGGTCGAAATTTTTTTTTTTTTTTGTAAATTTTCTGCATGTGCAAAGGACCATTCTACCTTATGGTTCAATCGCTTGTTAGACACACTGAATTTCATGGATCCATTACTGTGTAATGACTTGCTTGGTTTATGCATTACGAAGATGCATTAAACCGTCTTTTGTCAGAGCGCCACTCATCTTCCAATGAGCCATGCTCTGGCGAAAGGGGACTTAATGCATCTCCGTAATAATGCATTATACCAAGCAAAGCATCACCGAATTTTGGATCCATAAAATCCATTTTTACAAACAACCGACTAATGCATGAGGTAGAATTATCCTTTGACGTGCAGAAAATTTAAAGTTAGCAAAATGTTTCGGCCCATGTCAGCCTACCACAACTGTATAAATGCCATCGTATTACGAAGCTATTACAAGAATAGTTTGTTTTTTTTAATGAGTCGTTATATATGTTTCATTAATTGATAATGCTATCATTAAACGTTTATTCCAGAGCAAATTGTTTTCCGACAAATCATAACAATGCAAGCTACTTTCAGACAAAACATAAACAAGTCAAAGGTCTTTTTTGAAACGTCGAACAAATGCTTCTATGAAGTATTTGACATTTTTCTTGTCACTATCTTAAAAAAAGTAGTCAACAGCAGGGGTAAAACGTCGCATTTGAATCGTTTTGGAACTTATTGCTAATGTATGTCACATATAATTCTCACAAATATGTGAGCCAAGATCTATGAAAAGGAGCTAAATGCTACTGCGAAAAGTATCCATCCAGGTCAGCCTGCGCAGTTCGCACAGGCTGACCTGGGCCGAAACTTTTCGCTGTAAAGTGGTCAATTTTCTGGGACAAGTCCACTTCATGATTACTTGGGTTCATAATTATGTGATAGCTTGATTGGTATCAAGCATCACGGTGATGCATTAAGCCCCCTCTTGCCAGAGCATGGCCCATATGTAAATAAATTCTACATATTTCTGAGGCGCCAGTAAATGAATTACATTATTAAAACACCTTCCCTAAATCTTTTCCTGTCATAAAGCATGTAATTAAATATAAAACGATCTCAAACTTTCGACCTAAGACCTTGGAACGGGGCAACAAACTGGCAGAGGGCTATAAATAGAAATAATTTGACATTGTTGTCCATCTCTTTAAATGCCTAACACAACCTTGGACACTTGTATAGACAATATACTCTCCACGCATTATCGTTTTATCGCCGAAAGCTATCAATCTCTGTCCGAAAAATACACTGTGATCCATATTCTGCGCGATTGATGTTCTACAGCAGCCATTCGAATCATTGATCTGTGATATTACGACATATTGGACAATGGTCAGATAATATGCCCCTTTCAGTGTCCGTATTTAGACATTAAGTTCATGCAACTGAACTGACCATTCAAAATTTGTTTGAGATTTGTCCCACCTGATGTATATTTTGTTATTTCATTGGTCAACTGTTTTTCTTTAAAATACATCCTTACAGCCAGAAAGAAAAAACACTATTAAAACTTGAGAATGTGTAGAGTGGCCTAGAATTTGGCTGTGTAAACATAGATAAATTACCAATATAGGGTATATCGCAAAAGGGATAGATAAACTCAATGGGAATCTGTCCTTATTCACAGCCGGAAACGACAATTGTGATTTCTTTAAAGGCTTCAAGAAAATGAAATGTACTTCCTATCTGTCGTAATCTGTGCCACCTTGCAATAGCCAGGGTCAACATTTGGCATGATGAAAATGATTATAGTTTCACAAACTTAAGAGGAAATGAGTTAAAAACTGGATGAAAACGGGTATAGATCTTCAAGGGCAAAAATATCGAGTTATTACTCCATTGTCTAGAAGTCCGTGTAAAGGTGTGGGTTTGCTGTTTTTCTTACCGGCAAGAATACCCTGTCATTACTCAAATATCTAGAAGTTCGTGTAAAGGTGTTGGTTTGCTGCTTTTCTTACCGGCAAATATATCATTTTATTACTCCAGAGTCTAGTAGTTCATGAAAGGTATCGGTTGGCTGCTTTTTCAAGAAGTGTCCCGGTTCCGTTTACCACATACATATAACTTGTAATCTGTTGCATGGGCCACATAACTTATAATAAATTGCAAAAGCGGATCACCTGCATAGGACACATTACATGTGATAATGTGCAAAGGTCTTATGATCAGCTGCGTATGCCACATGACAATTGATAAGTTGCCTGGGCCACAAAGCTCGTGATACGTTGTGTAGGCCATACAACGTGTGATACTTTGCGTATGCCACATAATATGTGATACGTTTCATAGGCCACATAACGTGTGATAAATTGCATAGGCAAAATAATTTGTAATAAGTTGCATAGGCTATGTAACCCGTAATAAGTGGTATTAGCCTAATAACTTGAACGTTAGAGTTACATACGCCACGGCCGTCTGATAGGTTGCGCAGGCTACGTAACTGATTATAAATTTTCATAGGCCACATAACTTACGATAAGTTCCAAAGGCGTAATAACTTGTAATGATTTGCACAGGCCAATTAACATGTAACAACTTGCACAGGTTACAAAAGTAAAAAGTTGCGTAAGCCATACGACTTGTATAAGTTACCTAGGCCTCCGCGTGTAATAAGCTGCGTAAGCCACATTACTTTTAGTAAGTCGCAAAACCACATTACATTAACTAATTGCAAGGGCCACAAAATTTGTGATTAGTTGCATTAGCAATATCACTTGAAACAAATTGCGCATGCCGCAGAACACAACTGTCATAGGTTGCACAGGCTACATGACTTGTTATAAGATAAGTAAATCTCGTACCATGCGGTTTGTTCGTTGGCCAATAGAAGTTGTATTTACGGACGGCGTATGTCAAAAGCAAACAACCTTGATACATGTACAGGTGATGTAAGCCATGCTCTGGTAAAAAGGGGGCTTATTGCATCTCCGTAATGCATTCCACCAAGCAGGACATTACATATTTATAGATCCGTAGAATCCATTTAGTCTGCCAATAGACTGGATATAGGGGTAGACTGGTTCTTGACATACCTAACATTTACAAATAGCAAAAGGTATCGAACCATGTCAGCCTGCGCGGACTGCGCAGGCTGACACGGGTCGATACTTTTTGCAGATGCATTAAGCCCCCATTTTACAGAGCTCGGCTCATGTATTTTGAAACAAACGAAAAAGGATCTTTTTTTTTCAACAACCCTATCGCTTGATAAATGTTCATCAATCTAAAGGTCAAGATGGGATATTTCAAAACAAACAAACGAGCAGAAAGAGGAGATTTTTTTTCAGTAAACTTGTTGCATCATTGAATGTCTTTGCTATTTTTAATGATTTCCTTCAGCATGACAAAGCAGTATCACAAACTAATAAAACGAAAAAATGCAATGCATGTCTAGACCGCCTCGATGTTGTGGCGAAATAAACAGTTGGATTGCTCTTCACTCTTCCGCCGCCATGTGCCACGTAAATTGTTTCAGAAGACGGGGTAGATGAAGATCAGACTGCACGGAACGTGCATTCTTGTCTTGGATCTACACCATTAGCTACTTTATTCTTATCCGTGCCATAAGAATAATTCTTTTGATGTGGAAACTGACTTTAGACACGTGTAAAGAAAAAACATACTGATATATCTATTTATTGATGAGCTATTTCGCTATGGAAGAGTTACGACAGTAATATTCATCCCATGTGTTTCTATGGAGTTATTTATACTCAATATTCATGATCGTCAAACTAAAAGATGTATATACTTTGTACAAATAATTGTCTGCTTTTACATTTTTATTTCTCTAAGACGAATAAAACACAAGCTAGACACATTGAACGACATGCAGAATTGAAGATTTAATTTTCTTTCAGTTGTGCGCCGTCCACTTCCGGTTAAGGATGGTAACGCTTCGCTAGGAATTTTTAGAAAAGACAAATACAGTATGTGTTTCATTTATAATTGAAACGTCGTTGAAAAAAGAGCAATTGCTTATATCAAGCAGTTGCTCCTTTTCTCACAATGCTTTTAAAGCTGTTAATAAGATAGGCGAGAAGAGATGTTTTTGCATGGTAACTGATTAATGAATTTGAAAACCACAACGACCCATCGCTGCTTGCTTATAAGAAAATAAATCTTTTTTTAATGCTGTTGTTGTTGATATTAATTGTTCGTTGTCGTTATATATTTAACCTCTGCAAAAAATGTCCGTCTGTCCGCCTGTGTGCATACGCATAAGTTATTTGAGTTTCGAGCTCTACTCAGCCATCGTCAAAATAATGCTCAGCACTGAGAGAGGAATGAAAACTGTCGCGAATGACTTTATCAGTCCTCGGAAAGAATTTGGCCGAACTAAGAATCGATCCAGCGACCACTTGGTTTCAAGCCCTGTAGAGTCCCGGGCTAAGAAAAGAAAAAGATTTGAGCCAGGCTTTGGCAAGTGGAAGGGAGGGGCTTAATGCATCTCCGTGATGCATGATACCAAGCAAGTCATCACATTTATGATTAATTCATAAAATTCATTTTTCTCTAACAACCGACTTAATCTTGAGGTATGCAGAAAATGGACCGAAACCAAAAGGTTTTGGCCCAGGTCAGCCTGCACGGATTCCGCAGGCTGACCTAGGTCAATACTATTTCCAGGTGCATTAAGCCCCCTGTTCACAGAGCATGGCTCATACGCTATAGCGTGTATCGACAGTAAAGGAAAAAATTATGTCCCTATGTTGGCAAAATTTTCAAGTAAATCAAAAGAAAGCAGTGTGGAACTGCAGTCCTCGGGGACAAGTTTTAAAATGTTTCATGATATTGCAAAATGATGTTTGTTTTGAGCGAAAGACTTGGTATTTGACCCTCAGGATACTAAGCGCGGATACTAAGATACTGACCTTTTGCGGACAGTGTAGATCAAGATCAGACTGCACAGAACGTGCAGTCTGATCTTTGATCTACACTGTCCGATATGGAGATTATTTTTTTCCTAAAAATACGTTTGAAATAACAATATTCGGGATTTTACTATCGGTTTGAAAATTTCATTTCACTTATTCAGCAAGATAAGGGTAAATCGCTCGCACTTTCACTAAATTTGATCGAAATACTCACGGACACTAATTCTGCCATTTAACCCTTTACCAAACGACAAATTTTGGACTGGTCCAAATTGAAAGAGTTTGCAGACGACAATTTTAACCCTTAGGCTGCTTATCGCGACCCACCGACCTTTTGCGGACAGCGTAGATCAAGATCGGACTGCACAGAACGTGCAGTCTGATCTTTGATCTACACTGTCCGATAAGGAGATATCTTTCCTCCAAAAATACCTTTGAAACAAGAAAGTGTTTGGCTTCTACTATCTATTATAAAGTTTCATTTCTTTTATTCAGCAGGATAAGCGTTAAATTTGATGAAAATGGCAGAAAGGTCTCAAAAAGGGTAGAAAACACTGTGGGAAAAGGAGAAATTGCTCGTTACGAGCAATTTCTCCTTTTCCCACAGTGTTTTCAAAAAAACTTGTACTGCAGACACGTGAAAACCAGGGCTTGTTTGGGAAAGGGTTGAATAAAATTGCTCCTTGCCGTCCATGAAAAGATATTCAAATATTGCCATTTGGCTTGTTTTTTTATTGGACCATCCATTTGAGCAGAATATTCTGACAAAGCGGACAGTGTAGGTTCAAGATCAGACATTCTATGCAGTCTGATCCTCATCTACACTATCTGCTAAAACAAGTAAACTTTCACCAATTATTCTAAAACGTTACAACAAATGGCACAGAACTCGATAATCTATCAAAAATAAATTGTCCTGCCTACGATAAATCTTACCGGTGATGATTTATAAGAGCGCCATTAAAAGGGCAAAAATACGATAGGTCATAATTATTACTTCTACAGAATAAATGATGTAAAATATTCGGCATACATCAAAATTGTAATGGCGTTTGCGATACTTCCCTGATAAAACATCAAACTTCATCTCTGAACAGAACAGAACAGAACATACTTTTATTTTTCGTCCAGGTACAACAATTAAACATTCAGGGGAATAGGTCTTTGTTACATGACCAAAAAATATTATGACCGATCTATGGCATCATTTATATGCAGTGTGGGAAAGAAGGGAAAGCCGGGAGAATCTTATCCCCATGCTTTACACAGTTTATGTCCTCCAGAATTTTCTATTAGTCTAGTATAGATCTTTCGATAGACAGAACTGTGGGAAAGGGCCAAAAACTGCAAACATTAACTTCCGGTTAGAGATATATAGGATCTGACATGAGACGACATTTGTATCTAGAAATAAAATGTTAGATATTAAGCGAGCTATTGGCGATCTAAATAACATTTTTCCCCCACAGGTTAGATATAATTTTACCTGTGAAGAATTCGGGAGTTAAAATGAAGACAAGTTTGATTTATACCATTTAAAAAAAGTATACAAATTATTATTTCATGCTTTCCGGTAGGATATCGAGAAATAGCGGTGAAAATATTTTTCGATATTACACGGGTACGACCAGTGAGAATACCGACCACGGGGAGTTTGTACTGATTTTTATGGAAGTCGCGACAAAAAAAAGGCGTTAGAAGCATGAAATAAATAGAATATTTGTTTTTCTTTTTTCGGTGAAAGATCGAAATTTGCAGCCACTCGTGAAAATATTACCGATGATGTTCACTCGATGAAATAAATTTCGATCTTTCACCGAAAAAAACAAATATCCTCTATTTATGTGACTGATAATGTGTCATGTAGAGAGCAATCTATCCAAGTTCCAGTTGCTGGCAAAAAAAAAAATTGTAAAACTAGGACAAAAGTTGACAACGTATGTTCTTGTTGTACAAAAATATTTTGACAGCAATTGAACTTTGACAGTTTCCTCTGTAGCATACCATCAGACTCATAAATATATCCATACTTTTAAATGGTATGAATCAAATGTGTCTGCGTTTTGACCCCGAACTGTGAAAAGATACATCCTTACAGCCAGAGGGAAAAACGCTGCAAAAGTTTGATATACTGTAAAACGGTTGAAAATTCAGTCAGCTGTGTTAACATAGATAAATTACCGATATTTATGGTGTAAGGGATAGATACATATACCGGAAATCTTCGATTTAAAACCAGAAACGTCGCAACAGTGATTTCTTTGATGGCCCAAATAAAATAATATGCATTTTCTATCGTTTGTATTCTATGCAACCTTGCAACCGCCAGGGACAACATTTGCCTTGAAGATACAAGAATGATTATTAGTTGATAAAATAATGTTCAATGAAATAGGTTTTAAAAAATGGCTGAAAACGAGTATAGATGCAGTATTGTGGGAGAAACCAATGCCCCGCTCAAACTTTGATAGATTGTAGTGTAGCACATTGTCAGTTGCATAATAATGCCCTTACTCTTAAATAGTATGATTTAAGTTTGCCTACGCTTTGATCCTCGAATTGTTTACCTTTGGCGGTTAGTAGACCTTTAGGCCTAAAAGCCCAGTAAAGATACTTAAAACTTTGATTTGTTTAATCATGAGCGCAAGAGTCCCTTTCATTATATAGTGTTAGTTATAGATCTAAAGTTTGAAATGTTTAACACTTTCATCGCCATGTGCCTTGCGACAGGGGCTTTTGCGGACGGCATCGATACAGATCAGACTGCACAAAACGTGCAGTCTAACATCGGGTCTATAACGTCAAGCTTAAAAGATAAAAATCTCTCAGAGTTTCAGTGGATTACATTTTCAGTCCTCGAAAGAGGTCGAATACATATATATCATATATCTGTCGAAAGAGTGGGGGTTTTTAACATCAATATTCGTGTCAGGTTGATATACAGTATATCACAAAAAATTTTAAATCGAAGTGCTACAAGAGAAAGTTTTGAATTTGTTTACGGTTCGGTCTGTCTGTCTGTCTGTTTGTCTGTCTGCCTGCCTGCCTGCCTGCCCGCCCGCCCGTCCGTCCATAAGGTCATTTATTTGTTTTCTGTCTGCCAGTCCATCTACCTCTCTCTCTCTCTCTCTCTCATACCAATAGATAATAACAGGACCGTTAGAAAAGAGACGAGAAATACATGAACAAGATACAAAAGATATAAAAACAATGAAGTCTGACAAATTTATGCACAGATAGGGCAAAGATAAACATGATTCTTCATTTGTCTTAATCCATTGCTACTCAAAAACGCTTTTTCGAAATCCGCCCCTTATGAGTACAAGTTTATGACATCATTGTATGAAAAGGGGTAATTGCTGGTCACAAATGTTTGCTCATTCTCGAAAGATAATCTTTAAAAAAAAAAAAAGTAAAATGTGGTATTTTTCTTTCTTACAAAATGAGTCATGCTCTGTGAAAGAGGGGTTTAAAGCATCTGCAAAAAGTATCGACCCATGTCAGCCTGCGCAGTCCGCGCAGGCTGACATGGGTCGAAACTTTTTGCTGTCTGTAAATTTTCTGCGTATTCAAGGATCATTTTACCTCATGATTCAGGCGGTTGTTAGACAAAGTGGATTTTATGGATCCATAATTAAGTGATAACTTGTTTGCCATAAAGCATCATGGAAATGCATCGAACGCCCTTTTGCCAGAGAGCAGTTCCAATACTTTTCATCTATGGCACACGTGTCAGTTTGTGGCATGTCCAAAAACTAGCCTGTACTATGGTACTGGGTAAACTTTTTCGCTGTCATGAACAACTTTGATAACTTTTGTGAGGAGCGCAGATCAAGCTCAGACTACAACTAAAGTAAACTCTGATCTCAGATCTAAACCATTTGCTACCTGATACTAAACTCTTCAACTGCTGTGGAAAACTATATTTTTTGGCCCCCAAAAAAGTGTAGAATCTAATAAGTCGGCAACGAACACACACACACACACACACACACACACACATATATATATATATATATATATATATATATATATATATATATATATATATATATATATATATATATATGCTCTCTGAAAAGGGGGCTTAATGCATTTCATTTCCGTGATGTATCATACTAAGCAAGACATCACATAGTTGGAGTTCCGTAAAAATCATTTTGTCAAACAACCGACTGTATCTAATAAATATCTAATATCTGCGCGGAGTGCGCTGGCAGACCTGGGTCGATACTTTTCGCAGATGAATTAAGCCCCCTTTTCACAGAGCATGGCTCATATATATAATTTCGGTATAACATATTGATGTCACGTCTAGGTAACAATACTTGCGAAATGATGATGACACATAATTCTTTTGGGATTTCGAAAAATGAATCCTCGAAAAAATTAGGCCGGGCTTGGGATTCGAACCGAAGACCCCCATCCCCTGGTATCAAACTCTGTAAGGTTCCGACTGAGCTACCGGGCTCGGCATAATATACTCTCTTCCAAAAGAGAGTGTGCACTTTGTTTTCGGTGATTTTTCATTAACTGTTTTTCTTAATACCGACGTATTTGGTATCATAATTGATATTAGATCATGTACAATGTAGACATTATGTTAGATTTTAAGTTCATGTCACGTAAAGGATTTTTTTAGCAACGAGAAATGAGTGGATATGAAAAAAGTTGCAAAATAATGTACTCAAAAAATCGGACTTTACACAGTTTAGAATTTCATGGGCTCAAATTGGAATCTTAATGTTTATTTTAGTCAGTACCGTCTCTGACCACCTCGGCTGTTGATGCAAACGACAATGCGACTTCGCATTGACCCAACGTAACGTTGGTGACGACGTCGGGGATATTATTCCATTCTTGAATTAAGGCGTTTTCGAGGACCCTAAGATTGTGGATGTTGCCTCTGGAATGCACCTTTCTACCAAGATAATCTCAGATGTGCTCTATCGGATTCATATCCGGTGAGACTTGATTTTTGTTAATTATGGAAAGAAGGAATTATGGGAAGAAGGAAAACAAATCTTATCGTTGTACGTGGCAACCTCAATTCTCAAGGCTATATTAACCAGATTCTGTAGCCTGAAGCAGTCCCTTTCCTTCAGAGACACGGGCCTGCAATTTTGATGCATGACAATGCAATACCTTTATGTTGCACGGAGAAGTCGACAATTTTCAACAGAAATCACGTTGACATGCTTCCCTGGTCTGCTGTCTCACCGGATATGAATCCGAAAGAGCACATCTGGGATTATCTTGAACATCACCGAAAACAAAGTGCACACTTTCTTTGGAAGAAAGTATTTATAATATCACCATAAATTTTGAAAAGTTTAGTAGGGGCAATGCTCTCCAAATAAGTACAGATCTAAAATGGCTCATATATTTAAACTAAATGTATTATAATGTCATTATGTTTTGTTCTATTGAAGTAATGAAGGCGTTCTCTCTTTACCAAAAGTCAAAATTTTAGACTGGCCCAAATTGAAGGGATTTGCAAACTACAACTTGTATAAAGTCATTATATCTGTCACTTTATAAGGGTAGAAATAGGTGAAGAAAAAATGCTGGTTACCAGCATTTTTTTTTTTTTTTTTCTCTCCAACAATCTTTTCAAGAGTCTTCTTCCTCAGGGTTCTAAACCCTTTGGCTGCTAAGCGCGACTCTCTGACTTTTCGGCAGAAGTTTTGCGGACTGTGTAGATCAAGATCAGACTGCACACAACGTCCCATCTGATCTTGGATCTACACTGTCGGATTCCCCTTCCCCTAAAAAAAAAAAACTTTGAAAAAATCAACATTTTGGTTTTTACTATCGGCTTAACAGTTTCTTTTAATTTATTTAGCAGCTTAAGGGTTAAACAATCGATATTGTTTAGTATAGCACAAACTCGTCTATCTCTATTTTCCCTGCAATAAAAGTAATCAAAATCAAATTCCAAGGTGATTAGATACGAGCCACGCTCTGGCAAAAGGGGACTTAATGTATCTCCGTGATGCATTATACCAAGCAAGTTATCACGTCATTAGAGATCCATAAAATCCAATTTGTCTAACAACCGACTGAATCAAATGGTAAAATGGTCCTTTGACATGCAGAAAATTGACCAGCAGCAAAAAGGTTTCGGCCCAGGTTAGCCTGCGCGCACTGCGCAGGCTGACCTGGGTCGATACTTTTTGCAGATGCATTGAGCCCCCTTTTCACAGGGCATAGCTCAATTTTGATTTTAACTCTTTCATTGCCAGATATATAAACTTGATCCCTTTTGACCTCTGAAAAATTCAATCCACTGGAACCCAGGAAGGTGTTAGGTCTTAAAGGCCTGACTAAACAAACGGTTGGTATAGATCCAAGATCGCGCGTTCTGTGCAGTCTGATCTTGATCTATGCCGTCCGCAAATGAGTATCTTTTCCGCTTTGAAACTGAAAGGGTTAATGACTATTTTATACTCAAAACTTTACATCACTAAACAAAAAAAACACCGTCGTTTATAAAAATTATTGTTTGTTTTTGTGAAACATAATTGTTGACATGAGTTGACGTTAGTCTGTTCATGAAACTACATGAAGATGTCATATTTATTCCTCTATCCATCTGTCTGTCTGTCTGGATCCTGTGTGGCTTAGCCTGGAGGCTCCAGTTTCGAGCCTAACTGAAAGTACTGGGATTTTCGTGGGAGATACCCTAGGCAACACACTTTTTCGCCCCGGCTTAGTGCTGAAGATGTGAACTGTCGCCTTGATATAACTGAAATAATGTTGAAAGCGACGTAAAAAGTATTCAGTCTCTCCCCCTCCCTCACAACATCTAATGCACCCCCGTTTCCTTTAGAGGCCCTCGAAGGCTTCGATATTACAACCTGGTATAGGGCTATTAAGTATGAAAACAGCGATATACAGGAGACCTGGTTGTGGAGTGCTTGGTAACGTTTTCTTAGCCAATCAGATGGTTAATCATGTAATTCAGATCTAGAAAAATCTTTAGAACTTAATCGTGACTAAAAAAGAACCTGCAAGGGTCCGTATTCACCAACCATTCTTAAGAACGTTCTTAATCTTATTCTCCAGAATTTTCTATATTTTAAAGAAACACAACTTCTGACTGGCTAAACCGAATGGTTTAGTCAATCAGGGAATGTTCTAAGGAATGGTTGGTGAATACGGACCCTGCACCCGTAGAATTAACCAACAAAACTAAATTAGGTTTACACTCTTAGACTAAGTCTAATTTTCTAAATTTCAAAATAACGGTTTCTGATTGACTGAATCAGATGGTCTAGCCAGTCATGTGTTCAAGAAGGCTTTTGACAATATTGTGGGAAAGGTAGGAAAATGCTTATCACCAGCATTTTCTCCGTTTTCCAACAATTCTATCTACGCAGTTTAACCCTTAGGCTGCTTATCGCGACTCACTGACCTTTTGCGGACAGCGTAGATCAAGATCAGACTGCACAGAACGTGCAGTCTGATCTTTGATCTACACTGTCCGATAAGGAGGTATCTCCCCTCCAGAAATCCCTTTGAAACAGGAAAGTTTTGGGCTTATACTATCGGCTTGAAATTTTCATTTCTTTTATTCAGCAGGATAAGGGTTAAGACAAATGCCAGGATTTTAGCCACATTTTATCTGTCGTCTGTAGTTGCAAGTATAAATTTTTATCGTTTGTTAAAATGTTGTATCATTATACCAGACCTGAAACGACGAAATCCTTGTAAAACTAGAACTGTCGCAAAGTAGACTAGCACCTTGTCACCGAAACAGCACAATCAGAGAACGTATATGATTTTCAAAACAAAGATCACCAGTGACCTTGAAGTTTGACCCATGTGACCCCAAAACGACAGGGCACCACCTTGGGCCATGAGCAACACTTGTATAAAGTTTCATGGTCCTAGGTCAAACAGCTGTTGACTATTAAAGCACGAAAAGGATATTCAAACAAAGTTCACCTTTGATCTTGACCTTTGACCGATGTGACCCCAAAACAATAGGGCACCTTCTTGGGTCATGAACAACACTTGTATAAAGTTTCAGGGTCGTATGTCAAACGGGTTCTGAGTTAGAGCACGGAAACAAAAACAAGACAGACAGATTGACGGACGGACGGACAGAGAGACAGACAGACAGACAGACAGACATTGTGAAACCAGTAGGTGAGGGGTGTATACATATGGCTGATCAACATCAATACAGGTTTAATTTTTTACCAAAACAACATGTTTTAGACTTCCAAATTGTAAACAATTGCAGACGACGAATTCAAAATTGATACAAATGAGATAAAATTCTCCGATACGGTAGAAAACATCATGGGAAATTGAGAAGTTCCTGGTTACCGCATTTTCTTCTTTTCCCGCAATGTTTCCAAAATTCCTCTTCCACGGGGTCTTTTGAATTCTGGAATGTTTGATAAAGGTTAATACATGACTTAGTGTGAAAAATCTTGGCAATAGGGAAAAAAATGCTGTAAAGAAGCGAGTACTTTTGCCCATTTTTTACATATATATTTCTTTTATCTCTTTTTTCTTCTTTTATTTATGTTTTCTTCATTATTTATTCTTATTTATTTATTTATTTTTGAAAAGTGTTCTGATGCAAGATGCACAACGTTGTCTTCAGGGAAGGTAACGAGTTAATTCATTGATTTATGCAAGAAATAACTGCTAAGTGCAACTAAAGCGCGTTTGCAGATTGTGTAGATCAAGATCAGACTGCACTGAACGTGCAGGTTGATCGTTCATCCTACCTATCCGAAAGGGTGTTGATCTTTAGACATAAAGAACTTTAAGGTCTCGACATTTGGGAGTTACTATAGGCTGAAAATGTGTGCTTAATTCATTTGTCAGTTAACCCTTTCCCAAACAAGCCCTGGTTTTCACGTGTCTGCAGTACTAGTCTTTTGAAAACACTGTGGGAAAAGGAGAAATTGCTCATAACGAGCAATTTCTCCTTTTCCCACAATGTTTTCTACCCTTTTTGAGAACTTTCTGCCATTTTCATCAAATTTAAAATTGTCGTCTGCAAACTCTTTCAATTTGGACAACTCCAAAATTTGTCGTTTGGGAAAGGGTTAAAGAATTCAATAACACATGAATAAATGCATAAATACTTGCATAAATAAATAAAACATTGAGGGAAAAGGAGAAAATGCTGGTTATCTGCATTTTCTTCTTTTCTCAAATTGTTTTGAAAAGCTTTTGTGTGTGTGTGTGTGTGTCGTTAAAAGTCGGGATTGTATGGTAAACAGTTAAGTAGATGAAACAGTAGGACGAAAAGGCGAATAAACGCATTGCCATACGAAATTTAAGACTCGTCTAAATTGAAAGCATTTCCAGGCGACAATTTAAATGTAACTAAAATGATTTGATTTGTCCTTGAGGGGAAAAAAGGAGAAAATACTGGTTAACAGCGTTTCTCCTTTTCCCAAAATGTTTTCAAAGCGCTTATTCCCATGGTAGTTAAAACCCGGAATTGTTCGGTAAAGTGTTAAATGAAAAAAAAAAAAAAAAAAGAAAATGGGTACCTTTTTCAAAGAGTAAAAAACCCTTGGACATTTCACAAAAACCAATCTGTTCACCTCACGGTCTCTGTAGCTCTCCGTCTCTCCGAAATAAACTTTGGTCTGACGGCAAAACGTCCTCTAATTAAGACTTAAAAAGTTTCAGAAATTAAAGCTAGCCATCAACGTCTAACCCTGTACCTTATACTCGTATAGACAATGTTTGATATATCATCTGGACGGTATCTCTTGAGAAACATTGAAAAGGATAAAGAATGAGAAAAACTGCGTAAAAATCAGCCATTTCTTCATAATTATTTAATATTTCAGGTAGCTATTCCTTCAGCTCGACAACAGCAACGCCTTGATTTTTTTTCTCCCCATACTATTATCACTATTGTTTTACAACAAACGTATCGAGTGTTCAATGGTCTTACTCTTTATCAGGTGACAAAATATTAGACTTGTGCAAATTTAAAAGCATTTGCAAACAACAAATAAAAAGTGGATCAAATGAGAGCATTTATCTATGAAAGGGTAGAAGCATTGAAGGAACAGCGACAAAATGCTAGTTACCATCATTTTCTCCCTTTCTCATAGTATTTCCCAAAGAGCTATATCCCAGGGTTGTGGAAACGGGATCGTTTGGTAAAGCTTACAACTATTAAATAAACGAAATAAGATATATTCGGACAGTTTACAGAACCCAATCATTTAATTTCAAAGTAGTTTTAGCCAAAATATTGGACGATGTAGATCAAAGATCAGACTGCGCGTTCTGTGCAGTCTGATCTTTGATCTACACCGTCTGCAGCAACATTTAAAGTTGGCCTCAGTACGTTAAAGGTTATAAATGTCCATGAGGTAACAGTTTAATGTACAATCAATCAAACTAGACAGAACATTCAATAAAACTTTTGTATTCTTCATATACACTTGTTAAGGACCAAAATGTTGCGAATTCAAATCTGTTTCGGTGGAAATTTGGGTAATAATATCCGACAGCAAAGGTGGAAGGAAAATCAGACTGCCATTTCTTTGAATTGATAAATCTACACTCACTGTAAAAACAACCAAATAACAATTGAATAAAACCAGCTAGAATAGTCAGTAAATTTCTTGTACGACTTCCCACGCATTTCACCAGGACCAAGATACTGCGAATTTAAAATTGCGCGTTTGGACGTTGTGGTAATCATATCAGAGAACAAAACTAGATGATCTGACTTCTGGTTCTGTGCTTTCTGATCGTGATCTACGCCGTTGACAAAAACACCTTGTACTGCCCTAGACATGCTATGTTCGATTCTCTCCAGCCAGGTAAATGGATCTCGTTAAAGCATAGGCCTACGTCAGCCAAGGTGGCTGTGTTGAGAACTGACTCCAGAACGTCATTCCGATTTCCTATCCACTCTAAATTCAAATCTAAACTCAATACTGACCGTGTAAGCTGAGACGAGCTGTCTCAGCCAATCAGTCTGCTTGTTTTCGAAATTTCTCGTACAGTGCGGTCTAATTTTCTTTTTTTTTCAGGCGTAAAGAAACTGAACAAAAACACTCAGAAACAAGAAATATCTTTTAAAAAGAAAGACGGCGTAAATTTGGCAGGGGCTCTTAGAATAAACATGTCTGCATATTTGACCAATCACAAATTTCTATTCCCTTGCAAACTCACACAGGCCTCGCACAATAAATACAACACTGACATATTTTTTTGGTATAACAGTTGGAACCGTTGACCGACTGTCGACCATTTGATTGACCACCTTTTTACAACCACACTAAAAAAATTACATTGAAATGCAGAGCACTACCGCGATGGTTTCTTCTAAATACAACATGGCAATCGCCATGAACAACGTACCAACACCCTGGTACTCTTTAACACAATATGGCAAGCGCCATGACGAAGGCTGCCACCTCGCCAGCAATTCTGAGCGTCAAACACCGTACTTGGTATCAAAATCTAAACATAACATGCTACATGAACTGAACAAAGAAAAAATAAAAAAAGTACGTCTAGTCGCAGTCAGTTCCAACTCTGAATTGAAGAATCTGCGCACGAGCGTTATACTCGTGCGCTACACAAACACCTCCCATCAGAGCTTAGACTATTACAAAGGAAATATATTTTCGTCTAACTCGATTCCTCAAACGCCGAAAATAACATTTCATTCATTTGTTATCAGTACCAAAAAGTAGGTCAAAAGCGAGCATATTCAGCTACGCCGAAAAAAGGTGCTACCTTGACCTCTCAATAGTGGGATGGTCAATTCGCGTTGGGACATCCATCTATTTTCATTCAGACAAGTATGACGGCATCGTGTTTATTGGAAAACGATTCACCATGTAATCGACGTTTGTGAAACATTGATAACTACTTTTAAATAAATTTCTCTTTGCAAGCGGAAATAAATTGGGTGGTATCATTCTTTTTTAAAAAAGAAAAACGGGATGGTCGTTATGCAGTGGGAACTTTATTTATTTTAGCAATGCTCTGTGAAAAGGGGGCTTAATGCATCTGCGAAAAGTATCGACCCAGGTCAGCCTGCGCATACCGCGCAGGCTGACCTGGGCCGAAACTTTTCGCTATTGGTTAATTTTCTGTATGTCCAAGGACCAGTGTACCTCATGAATACGTGGGTTGTTATACAAAATGGATTTTATGAATCCATAAGTATGTTATGACATGCTTGGTATAATGCATCACGGAGATGCCCCTTTTGCCAGCGCATGGCCCATTTGTATGATACAAGATATGACATCATCACAGCGATTTGAATATTTGAATACGTGGGTACATATAACCGACGCGTGCAGTTGATCATGTAAAATTCCGGCACCTCTCTAAAGAGTCCTGACATCAAATCTAAGAATACCTTAACCCTTAGGCTGCTAGGTGCGACTAAAGGACCTTTTGCGGACAGTGTAGATCAAGATCAGACTGTACAGAACCTGCAATCTGATCTGAATCTACACTGTCCGATATGGAAATATCTTCCCCCTCCCCCAATAACTACGAAACAGCAATGTTTTGGTTTTTACTTTCGATTTGAAAGTTTCATTTGAGTTATACAGCAGGTTAAGGGTAAACATCCAGCAAGGAAAACTTCAAGGAAATACAGCTGAAAACCTTTCTTTTTTTCCCTTCATTTTGTGATGGTTGCAAATTACTGCTTTATTAAATTCAGTGGTTACAGGTTTTTCAAGTTTTGTATAATTATAAAAATCTGAAAAGTTCCTTTAACCACTCGATCTCGTTTTAAGTTTGACCGTGACTCATTGTAATAAATTACGAGCGTTGGACATAATTTAGATATTACAATATGCTAATGAATTTCTGTGTAATAAACACAACGGCCATTCCGAGTACGACAGTAAATACCTCCATATAAATATTTCAAACTAGTGATAAATCAATCATTGAATCAGTTTAGTGTTTCGTGCTGCTATAGGTTTAGCGACCAGTGCACCTATCCATATGTTCTTAAATACATTAAACCAGTGCTACACTTAACACAATTTGTAAGCTACTGGCTGCTTTCCCACATGAGAAAGTTCCAAAGTAATTTTTGCAGTAAGAGAGACGCAAAGCTCCTGTAAAGTCACGAATAAAAGTCTTGGCCTAAGCCCGTTTATCGATAATCCAGGCGCCTTAACCCTTAAGCTGCTAATCGCGACCCACTGACCTTTTGCAGACAGTGTAGATCAAGATCAGACTGCACAGAACGTGCAGTCTGATCTTTGATCTACACTGTCCGTTACGGTATTTCCTTTCCGGTAAAATCAACTTTGAAACCGCAATGTTTGGGCTTTTAGGATTGAGTAGCAATTTGCGTTTCATTTATTCAGCAGCTTAAGTGTTAAACCTTGAAGCGCTAATTATTGATTTAGATCGCGTTAGGTAGGACAAGAGGGCCATGATGGCCCTGGATCGCTCACCTGAGTCCATAGGCCAAACATTCTGACCAAATTTCACAAGTATCTGACTGAAAATGTGGCCTCTATAGATCTTATCAAGACAAACATTCTGACCAAATTTGACAAGTATCTGACTGAAAATGTGGCCTCTAGAGCGCACACGAGGTTTTTCGAAGATTTGACCTAGTGACCTAGTTTTTGACCCCACAAGACCCAATTTCGAACTCGTCCCAGATTTTATCAAGACAAACATTCTGACCAAGTTTCATGAGGATCGAACTGAAAATGTGGCCTCTAGAGCGTACACAAGGTTTTTCTAAGATTTGACCTAGTGACCTAGTTTTTGACCCAATTTCGAACTCGTCTCAGATTTTATAAAGACAAACATTCTGACCAAATTTCACAAGTATCTGACTGAAAATGTGGCCTCTAGAGCATACACAAGGTTTTTCGAAGATCTGACCTAGTGACCTAGTTTTTGACCCCACATGACCCAATTTCGAACTCGTCCGAGATTTTATCGAGATGAACATTCTTACCAAATTTCACAAATATCTGACTGAAAATGTGGCCTCTAGAGCGTACACAAGGTTTTTCGAAGATTTGACTTAGTGACCTAGTTTTAGACCCCACATGACCCAATTTCAAACTCGTCCGAGATTTTATCAAGACAAACATTCTGACCAAGTTTCATGAGGATCGAACTGAAAATGTGGCCTCTAGAGCGTACACAAGGTAAAAAGTTGACGACGGACGACGCACGACGGACACAGAATGATCACAACAGCTCACCATGAGCACTTCGTGCTCAGGTGAGTTAAAAAAACAGGCTGAAATATTGCTTTGTCAAGCAGACAGTGTAGATCTAAGATCTAAGCACAAAACGTGCAGTCTGATATTAATCTACACTGTCTGCAAAAACAACTGAAGTCGGCTCCAGAGTTTTATGGGTTAACATCTTCTTGCAAATTATACCCCAAACTCCTTATTGGTTCCAGAAATCTCAGCCGATTAACATTACTTATCGATTTATGTATTCTTAGACATCAACTACATGTATACCCGAGACACCTCAATCAGCAACTTGCCGACTTATATTTAGTCCAAAAACCTTTCAAAACGACAACCTGCCGATTGATCTATAATCCAGAAACATCAACCGACTACTTTCCGATTGATTTACACTGAAGACACATCAACCTACATCTGACCGATTTAATTGAACTCCATACACATGGAATAAGTTACCGAACTATTTTACCCCAGATACCGGCTACTTGCTTATCTATTTATACACCAGACACCTCAACCGGCTACTTGCTGATCTATTTATATACCAGAAACCTCAACAGGCTACTTGCCAATCTATTTATGCCTCAGGCACCCCATCCGGCTACTTGCCTATCTATTTTTACACAAGAAATCTCAGCCAGCCACTGGCAGATCTATTTATACCCTAGACATCGCAACCGGTTACTTGCCAACTTATCTATACCCTAGAACCCTCCACCGGCTACATGCAGATCCGTTTATATCTCAGACACTTTAAACGATCTATTTAAAACCCACACATCTCAACCGGCTACTGGCAGGTCTATTTATACCCTAGACACCGCAACCTTTTATTTGCAAATTCATCTATACCCCGACACCTCAACTGGCTAGATGCATATCTGTTTATATCCCAGACACTTTAAACGGCTACTTGCCGATCTATTTAAACCCCAGACACCTCAACCAGATAGCTGCCGATCTATTCAAACCACAGACACTTCAACCGGCTACTTGCAGATAAATTTAAACCCCAGACACCCCAACGGGCTACTTGTCAAGCTATTTATACCCCAGACACATCAACGGGCTACTTGTCTATTTCTATGCCAGACACCTCAGCCGGCTACTCGCTTGACCGACTACTTCTCTCTCTCCTTTTATCAGATATCTCAACCGGCTAGTTGTCTATTTATTTATACTCCCGACACCTCAACCGGCTAAATGACTATTTATATCCCTGACACCTTAATCAGCTACTTGGCTATCTATTCATACCCCCAGACATATCAACCGGCTAGTCGTTGACATATTTATACCCCATTCGGCATACCTCGGGTGATCCGGTGATCAAATCCCTCGGCTGTATCACGTAGCTTGATATGCACCGACACGGTACATTTCGCACGTTTCCGGAAGCACACCGTTTTACCGTTATTGAAATTGTAAGGCTCCTCTTAAAAAAGAAAACACGAGTCAATTTTCTATCGTTATCTTTCTAAGAATATTTCAGTCGGCAAACAGTTTGTACATTCATTTTTTAAGTGTGGTTTATCGATTCCGCTAGGGGCTATCATCGACAGATCGATAGATGTGAATAACTCCATCGTGGTTGTTCATGTCGTTGCTAAGCGATATACAGGAGCGCCGCCATGTTTAAGATCATGTGATTGGTAATAATCAAAATGGAATCCGCCTTTATACGGACGAGGTTAGATGTAGGTACGGAACCGGCCGAGTTGTGACGAGTGATTTATACCCCCGACACCTAAACAGGCTTCTTACAGATTTTTTACCCCTTACACCTACATTGCAGATTCATTTATACCCCCGACACCCTTTTCAAGTATGTACCTTAATGTTAGCTCTACTATATTAGGCAAAACACTTATTTTTTCGCCTTTCTTAAATTTCGTGTCTGTGTTGTTCGTGATGGTCTAACTCATGTAATTTTAAAGTGATCCTGAAAGGTACAGTAATTCTTTACCAAACGACAAAATTTTAGACAGGTCCAAATTGAATACATTTGCAGACGACATTAAAAGTGGCCCAAAAATCAAAATTTGTCCTTGATAGGTTAGAAAACATTGTGGGAAAAGAAGAAAATGCTGGTTACCAGCATTTTCTTCTTTCCCACAATCTTTTCAAAAAGTCTATTTTCTCAGGGTTGTTAATTAGGGACTGTATGGTACAGGGGAAAAGGGATGATATGGATGTTTGTCATGCAAGTTTGACCTTAGTTAACCATAAATACATTATATAGACCAAGATCAAACAGTTCAATGTGGTAACAACAGCGGGCGTAATGCACACCTAGTGATTTGTCTCAATCTATCTCTTAGTCACAAAAGGGTTTTTAGGGTAAAAAAAAAAATGCAACAATACATCTGTTAACTCAAAAGAATAATTACCTAATTACCTGCAATAGTCTGAATAATTTTAGCATTTTTTTTTTGCACCCCCCCCCTTCCGCCCCTGACCCCCCCCCCACCCCCACGAGATCTTTTGATAGTTGTGGAAAAACAATGCATTACCAAATCCTTTGTGTCATAGGTTTGATAGTAAATATTAATGTCTAATTCCCAACCCAAGTATCAAAAAGGGCTCTTCTGTCAACAAATATGAGCCTGTTTGACATTACCTCTTGACAATTCTTTGGTCTTAGAGGCCAGAGCATGCCATTTTTTTAAACAATGTGGCTTTTTAGAGCAATTTCTCCATTTTCCACAATGTTTTCATATGTTTTCAGTCATTAAACCTAAACCAGATGTTGACTTTCTGTTTCACAATGTCTACAAAGCTGTATGATTGAATTTCCTCTAAGGAGATAGGTGTTTACTATCTCATTACAACACAATCCCAAGTTTCAACAACTAAGAAGGCTTTTGAAAACATTGAGGGAAAAGAAGAAAATGCTGGTAACCATCTTTTTCTCCTTTTCCCATCATGTTTGCTACCCTTTCATAAACAAACTCCTTCATTTTAGCCACATTTAAACTGTTGTCTGCAAATGCTTTCAATTTGACTAAATATTTGCAGCATGATAAGTGTTGATAAACAACAGATTACTAAGGCATCAAAGAATTAGACAAGACACCTCAAATTGTCATTTTATTTCTAAAGTACATGTAACTTGTACAAGAAAACAATGTTCAAAACATATTGACAAACAAACAAATCTATCCATAGTTTTTTAACCCTTTACCAGACAAAAAAAATTTTAGCCTTGTCCAAGTTGAGAGCATCTGCAGATGACAATTTCAATGTGGCTCAAATGGTGCGATTTTTCTTTGATACGGTAGAAAACATTGTGGGAAAAGGAGAAAATGCTGGTTACCAGCATTTTCTCCTTTTCCAACAATGTTTTCAAAAGGTTTCTTTCCCAGGGTCGTTAAAAGGCAGCATTGTGCAGTAAAGGGTTAAAATAATTTATGCTTCATGTCAATAAAAATTTGTTGGGGCGAATCTGCTACAGTCTGTAGTATCTTTTCTATATCACTTTGCAGGTCCTCTTGTAAAAAGTTAGGTCTTCGAAACTGAAATAGAAAAATAAAAAAATTTTTGTTCTTTTTCACACATTCATGTGGATATCTTGATCTACTTGTGAATCATTTCTTTAAGGACATATACCACAGTTTTTCCTACTCACTAGTTTGCACATTTTTCTTTTTTGCAAACTTTATTATATTACACCGAGTCAGCATAACAGAGAAATTGTATATTTCTATCTGTACTATGTCGGCTGCCTTTTAAACATCTGAAAATCACAGACACGGAAGAAAAATGGGAAAAATAAAAAGTCCATCAGGTCTTCACTGGCCTTCGGTGTTAAATCAACACTTTTACCAAACATCCAACCATCCATGTGATGATGATGTGATCAGTTTCTTTACCTTATGCTTGGTCTTTCTGACTGGTTTATCTGGAAGCTCTTTTGTAAATATGTCCTTCTTCTCTATCATCTCGTATAGAGTGAGTGGTGGTCTGTAAGTTTGACAAAACAATCATTAGAATTATCACTAAATGACAACTAAATATCCACACTTTGATGGAGATATTCAAAATTACTGTGCAATATGCACTGTATATTGTTTAACGCCATTTTCAACATTATTTCAGTTATATCCCTGCAGCCAGTGCACCTATTCATGCTTTCCTGGAGTTTCTTTTACCAGTACTCTACACAATATTCTTTCCAAGCCACTGCCTGCTTTCCCACATAACCATCGTCGAAAGTCAGCGGTGAGAGAGAAATGAATCCTGTCGCAATGACTATCATCAATCCTCGGAAAGAAATCGGCTAAGCCTGTGCAATATGCACAAAAATGAACAAGAAATTTTGTTGAAATAATATCCCCCACTGACAAAGGCCCCATTTATCCATGACAAAGCATAAAAAAAAAAAAAACTTTGTCGGCTGACTATCAGAAAGAACACATGTATGAAGTTTCATCAAATTTTGTCAAGGCTTTTTGAAGATATCTGTCTGGATGGACAGACAGACGGACATTGCAAAAACTATATCCTCTTGCCTTCGGCGCGGAATAATAAAATCAAGGGGAAACAACTCTGAAATGCTTCAAAACAAGACATCCAAAGGTTTAGTCTTGTACATCTACAGGTTGTGGCTCTAAACAATGACAGCAAAACTGCAGTTATTCAGAACAGCAAAATACCTCTGTACATATCCACTCACCAATAGATGGACAGCTTGACGGACTGGCTCATTTAACTTGTATTACAAGCGGTAAAATACGAACATAGTACACATTAATTTTAGGATGTATATCACCCTTTCTAGAGAACTTTCTGGTATTTTCATAGAAATAACTGGATGTTTTGAAATTAGATGTGAGTCACTTTGAGAAAGGTTTCTGATGAACATGATCAATAGCATAGCTTGTTTAATCCAATGATCGCCTTTCCAATCAATTCAGAAAGCCTGTTTCAAACTGTCACACTGGTGAGCAAAAAAATACAGTACTTATTTCTGACATCAAGGGTCATAGGTTACAAGTTTCATGTGTACATATACATAGCAAATTATCTATACTCAATCTTGTGTAATGGGCCATTCATTTCAAAACAACATGTGAAGCTTACTGTTGCGGAATAGAATAAAAATTTATAGACATAACTCTTTATCACTTATTAAGCAAACTGTAGACTTGTCCAAATTGAAAGCATTGACAGACAACAATTTAAATGTAGTTCTAAAGATGAAATTTTGCTTTGATAGGGTAGAAAACATTGTGGGAAAAGGAGAAAATGCTGGTTACCAGCATTTTCTCCTTTTCCCACAATATTTTCAAAAGACTTTTTTTTTTCTTAGGGTCATTAAAATGGTCACTGTGTGGTTAAGGGTTAACAAGAGTATAATGGCCAATCTGTGCAGCTGTATCCATTTTTAACTTTAACTCTTGAAACAATCCCATGTTTTAAACCTTTACCACACAATCCCGAGTTTTAAAAACCTTGAGAAAGAAAGCTTTTGAAAACATTGTGGGAAAAGGAGAAAATGCTGTTTTTTTTTTTTTCTGTAGTCGTTTCTGCCCTATTAGAGACAAAAGTCATCATTTGAACTACATTTGTCTTCTGAAAGTGCTTTCAATTTGAACAAGTCTGAAATTTTGTTGTTTGGGTAAAGAGTTAATGACCCTGGGAAAGAGGACTTTTGAAAACATACCAATAGTTGGAAAAGGAGAAAATGCTGGTAACCAGCTTTTTCTCCTTTTCAAACAATGTTCTCTACCCTTTCAAAGACAAATATCATGATTTTAGCTACATTTGTTGTCTGCAAAGGCTTTCAATTTGGACAAGTCCAAAATTTTCTTGTTTGGTAAAGAGTCAACCCTTTATCAAACCATCCCCAGTTTTAACAACTCTGAGTAGGAGGACTTTTGAAAACATGGTGGGAAAAAGAGAAAACGCTGATCCAAGACAAATCCTGTCATTCAACCCTTTACCACACAATCCCAGCTTTTAATGACCCAAGGGAAAAAGCCTTTTGAAAACATTGTGGGAAAAGGAGAAAATGCTGGTAATCAGCATTTTTTCCTTTTCCCACAATGTTTTCTTCCCTATCAAAGACAAGTTCCATCAGTTGAGCCAAATTGTAATGGTTGTCTGCAAATGCTTTCAATTTTGACAAGTCTACATTTTTGTGTTGTAAAGAGTTAAGATACATTTCAATTTTTGTCTGCAATTGCCTTCAATATAGACAAGTCAAAAATTCTGTCTTCTAGCCAAATCAACCCTTCAGCAAAAAATCCAAACTTTTAACGACCATGAGAATGCTTTTGAAAACACTGTGGGAAAGGGAGAAAATGCTGGAAGCCAGCATTTTCTCCTTTTCCCGCAACATTTTCTACCCTTCCAAAAACAAATTTGCAATTTTTTCGTCACATTTATTTTGTAGTCTGCAAATGCCTTCCATAAGGACATGTATGAAATTTTGTCTTCAGGCATAATCAACTGCATGAGCTATCACAGGCTGACCTGAGTCGATACTTTTTGCAGTTGCATTTACCTCCCGTTTCAAAGAGCATAGCTCATACACAAATACATACTTGCGTAAATCTGTATTCAGCTGCCCTTCACCTTGTGTAGGAGCCCCTTTACAGAGATGAGCAGCAAACTTTCTGACCATGGGATCAAAATGGTGCTGAAAACAAGCAGAAACATCTCAAAGCATCTAATGTTGGGGGGGGGGGGGGGAGGACTTTCTTTTAAAAACCTTGTCTGCAGCAAATTCATTTAACTCTTTACCACACAATCCCGATTTTTAACAACCCTGACGAAAAAGCCTTTTGAAAACATTGTGGGAAAAGGAGAAAATGCTGGTAACCAGCATTTTATCCTTTTCCCACTAAGTTTTCTACCCTTTCCAAAACAAATTTCAAATTTTCAGTCACATTTATTATGTTGTCTGCAAATGCTTTAAATCTGGACCAGACTAAAATTTTGTCATTTTGTAAAGAGTTAAAAAAGAGAGTAAAATTTTTAAAGTAGATCAAGTTTTTATATATGCTAAATGGAAAGGCCCATTTCACGATTTCAGCCCTTTTGGATCTAAGTTGATGCAATGAAATTCCGCCCTCTAGGGGCTAAGTTCATGCAATAGAGTTCAGCCCTCTAGGGGCTAAGTTGTTGTAATAACATTCAGACCTGTAGGGTCCAAACTGATGCAATACAATTCCGCCCTCTAGGGGCTAAGTTCATGCAACAGAATTCAGCCCTCTAGGGGCTAAGTTGTTGTAATAACATTCAGACCTGTAGGGTCCAAATTGATGCAATACAATTCAGCCCTCTAGGGCCTGAGTTGATGCAATACAATTCAGCCCCCTAGAAGCTAAGTTGATACAATATAATTCAGCCCTCTAGGGGCTATAATGATGCAATATAATTCAGCTCTCTATGGGCTAAGTTGATGCAATATAATTCAGCTATCCAGGGGCTATCTTAATGCAATATAATTCAGCTACCTTTTGGGGCTATGTTGATGCAATACAATTCAGCCCTCTAGGGGCTAAGTTGATGTGATATAATTCAGCCCTCTTGGGGCTACATTGATGCAATACACTTATTAAACATGTCCTTAAAAGGCAAAAAGTCAAGAGTAGGTGGATACCTGTAACAAGGTCATTTCCCAGAGGGCAGTGTTGTGAGCATTGCAATGTTCCGGATCATCCAACTCTTGAAGATACATTCCACTACCTGATGTTTCGTTATCCAATAGGACATCTGCATACTTGTATGTCTGAAATAGCAAAATTATCAAGAGCATAATATACATTGTAAATTCTCCTTTGCCAACAATGTTTTCAAAAAGCCTCTTCCCCAGGGTCGTTTGGTAAAGGGTTAAAGTTTATAAAAAAAAAATATGAAAAAATGGAGTAGTTAATCACAATTAGCAAATTCTCTATTTGTCTGTATGTTTTCTTGGCTTTCCTTGCATTCAAATTGTATGATAGTGCGATGAGATAAATCTATCTTCTTTTCTCTAAAAGTCTTGAGGTTATAACTTATGTTTTGAGAGACTGCCTGCAATAACTTTTGCAGTTATTGTAGGCAATCTCTCACAGTAGATTATAACCTGCAAAACTGTCTCAGAGACAGACTGTAATGAGCAACCCACTGCTGCAACAGGCCACTGCTTTGATGCTACAATCCCTAAATCAATCAACAAAATTGAACTCTCATTTAAAGACCACCTGTTGTAAGAGACCACTTTCCTTTTTCTCTCAGGTGGTCAGTAAATACAGGTTTGACTCTGATTTAGCTCTAACCTTTAACTACTTACCTACTGATCCTGAGTTTTTAAAGACCTTGAGGAAGAAGGCTTTTGAAAACATTGTTGGAAAAGGAGAAAATGCAGGTAACCTTCACTTTCTCCTAGTCCAACAATGTTTTCTATCCCTCCAAATGCAATTTTTAGTTCTTAAGTCCTATTTAATTTATTGTCTGCATATGTTTTCAATTTAGACCTGTCTAAAATTTTGCCCCTTGGTAAAGCGTTGAATCTACCTCACGTAGAGTGGCAGAACATCGTAGAACAGTAAGGGTTAAATTTTTCACCCACAATCCCATGCTTTAACTCTTTACCACACAATCCCGAGTTTTAACAACCCTAACATAATGGGCTTTTGAAAAAATAGTGGAAAAAGGAGAAAATGCTGGTAACCAGGATTTTCTCCTTTTCCCAGTAGGTTTTCTACTCGATCAAAAACAAATCCCATCATTTGAGCCACATTTAAATTGTCGTCTGCAAATTCTTTCTATTGGGACCAGTCTGAAATTTCGTGGTTTGGTGAAGAGTTAATGGGTCTACAGTGGAAACCTTTCAAGAGCATTGCTGGAGGAGTAGAAATTGCTTATTACAAACAATAAGTCCTTTTCCCATGATGTTTTCTAACCTATCACAGAACTAAACATCATTTGAGGTTTCAGGTATTTTCTGTCTGCAGATACTACATATTTACTTCTTTTGAAAAAGGATTAACAAAGTTTTATATGTAGTCTGCACAATGAAGACAGATAATGGCAATAATGACAACAAAAAAACACAATTTAAATCAACCCTTTACCAAAAAATCCCATGTTTTAATAACCCTGAGGTAGATGGCTTTTGAAAACATCATGGGAAAAGTAGAAAATGCTGGTGACCAGCATTTTCTCTCATTCCACAATGTTTTCTGCCCTTTCCAAAACATATTTGATCATTTTGAGCCACATTTTACCCTATACCACAAAACCCTGACTTTTAACTACCTTAAAGAAGAAGACTTTTGAAAACTTTTGAAAACATTAAAAGGAGAAAATGCTGGTTACCAGTATTTTCTCCTTTTCCCACTATGTTTTCTACCCTATCAGGGGCAAATTCCGTAATTCGGGCCACCTTTGTCTTCTGCAGACACTTCCAACTGGGCCGAGTCTAAATTTTTGTCATTTTGTAGCAAGTTAATTTGTTGGCAAATATCTTCAGTACGAAACAGTGTAAAACTTTATCCTGGTTACGAGTTTACTCTTCAGCTGATGAGATTAATTGACTGATTGATTGTATGTGTTTAACGCCATTTTCAACATTATTTCAGTTAAATCGCGGCGGCCAGTGCATCTATCCATGATTTCCTGGAGTTTACTGGTACTACGCATAATATTCTTCCCAAGCCACTGGTTGCTTTCCCACACAGCCATTGTCGAAACAATGGTCAGCGGTGAGAGAGGAATGAATCCTGTCGCAATGACTATCATCAATCCTTGGAAAAAAATTGGCCCTGCAGGGGATCAAAGCAGCGGCCTCCTGTTCTCAAGAACTGTATGCTACCAACTGAGCAATCGGGGCTCGGCTCAGCTGATGAGAATGTGAAGGTCACTCATTCTAGATTCAGAAAGGAACACTACCTCTGATTAGCTAACCATTTGGTTTAGCCACTCAAAATGGTTTAGCCTCTCAAAAGTTTGGTTACTTTCAAATTCAGAAAATTCTTGAAAAACGACTAAGTATATTTTTAGGAATGGTTGGTGAATACTGACCCAGATGACATAACAAGCTTGTAGATACAAAATGTATTTTATTACTGTTTGGACATAAATACCATTTCAAAAGATGAAACAGTGAAGTAAATGATCAGACTGCATGTCCTGGCCAGTCTGATCTTGCTCTACACTGCCTCCATAAAGCACTACGTGTTACCCCTAGCTAAAAGCATACCAACAGAGTCACTATGACAAAAAAATTGTTTAACTCTTAACCAAACGACAAAATTTTAGACTGGTCCAAATTCAAACCATTTGCAGAATAATGGTGACTGAAAAATTGAAATTTGTTTTGGAAAGAGTAGAAAACAGTGTGGAAAAAAGGAGAAAATGCTGGTTACCAGCATTTTCTCCTTTTCCCACAATGTTTTCAAAAGGCTTCTTTCACAGGGTCCTTAAAAGTCAGGATTGTGTGGTAAAGGGTTAAATATTATTTAGATCTACCAATAACTCATAAATGTTTGATAATTGCTTAAATCATCACATTTAAGTACACATATACTTAAAATATTCATTTAATAAAATACAATATAATAACATACAACAATCAATAGCTCTAGACCTGGCTTCAATTGCTTTTGTGCACAGGGCAGTTCAAGATCAGACTGCAAAGAACATGCAGTCTGACCTTGGATCTATGCTGTCTACAACTCTGTTACACATTGTGACTAAAATAACAATTATTCATAATTGAAAAGGTTCAATTCATTAATTTCGGTGCTTTATGGGTCAAATCATTAGTCTAAATACATTGCACTAACTTATATACCTTAATTTCTCATTAGATTTGTACTTTCTTATTTCAGGCTGTTTGATCTCAGAGAACTAAAAATTACTTATCTTGTTTTTGTATCCAAGCAGATCAAGATAAGATTGCCTCTTGCAGACTGTGCAGTCTGATCTAACATCTACACTGTCTACAATTTTGTGGAATTTTCTTGCAAAAAAAAAAAACTTTGAGATTAACTTTGGTCTGTTTTTCCAATTGAGAAAGTTCATTTCAATTTTTTTGTGCATTAACTCTTTACCACAGGACAAAATTTTAGACTGGCCCAAACTGAAAGCATTTGCAGACAACATAACAAATTTGGCAGAAATAATGGGATTTATCTGTGAAGGGTCAGAAAACACGAAGGAAAAAGCAAAAAATGCTGATAATCAGCATTCTCTCCTTTCCCACAATGTTTTCAAAAGCTGTTTTTCTCAGGGTTGTTAAAACTCAGAATTGTGGGGTGAAGGCTTTAGACTTATTGCTGATAAAGTATAAAATGCTGGTAACACAAATTTCTCCTTTTTCCCACAATGTTTTCTTCCATTTCAAACACAAGTCTTGTAATTTTAGCCACATTTGATTTGCCATCTGCAATTCCTTTAAATTTGGACCTGTCTGAAGATTTGTTGAGTCATAAAAAGTTAACTTTTTACAAAACAAAAGAAATTTAAACTCCTCCAAATTCAGAGCATACTGCAAAGGATAATGTGGCTCTAATACTGGATAATTTGTTAACTCTTTACCTAACAACGAAATTTTGGACTGGACCAAATTGAAAGCATTTGAAGACATGAATTAAAAGTTGCTGAAATGACGATTTCTCTCTCTGATAGGGTAGAAAACATTGTGAGAAAAGGAAAAAATGCTGGTTACCAGCATTTTCTCCTTTTCCCACGCTCTTTTCAAAGGCTTCTTCCTTAGGGTACTTAAAGTCGGGATTGTGTGGTAAGGACTCAAAGGGCTAAGGTGTTAATGCCATTCTTAACAGTTTTCTTTTTTCATTTCCAGCCAGTGCACCTGTCTATGCTTGCTGGTACTTCATCAGTATTTTTACCAAGTATACATATTTTTTCCATGGCATTTATTTCCAAAAGTCCATATTTTTTCCTTTTCTTCCAAAACACCAGACTTGTCCAAATTGAAAGCATGTGAAAACAACAAATTAAATGAGCCTTGCTCTGGCAAAAGAGGGCTCAATTATCTCTGCGATCCATGATACCAAGCAAGTCATCAACTTATAGTGGATCCAAAAAATCCATTTCGCCATACTCTAAGAGGTTTTACCCTTTACCAAACAGTTACATGTCTTCTTGACCCAGACAGGAAATGCTTTTGATCACAATTATTTGAAAAGGAGAGATTCCTGGTTGCCAATACTTTCTCCTTTTCCCAGAATGATCTATTCCCTATCACAGACAAATTCCGTCACTTAAGCCCCATTTAATTTGTCGTCTGCGAAAGTTAATGCCTACAATATGGACCAGTCTATAATTTGTTTGTTTGGCAAAGCATTATTCATTAAAAGTTTAACATTTTACCACACAATCCAGACTTTTGATGATCCTGTGAAAAAAGCCTTTTGAAAACATTATGGGAAAAGGGGAAAATGCTAGTGTTCCCAAAATAAATTTCAATTTTTCAGTCACATTTAATTTGTCGTCTGCAAATGCTTTCAATTTGGACCAGTGTAAAATTTTGTCATTTGGTAAAGAGTTAACAACATTTTGCAACTACACGCAGATGTAACCTATCAAAAATTATCTTTTTTTTTCTCCCTATTTTTCAAAATAAAATTACTGTCATCATTAATAATCAGAACTACGAATCACTTCATCAAAATGTAATTTTAACAGCCAATTTTTTATAAAACATGCCCATGTGTTTACTTCATAATATAATCATTTTTATGTATGAAGCTGTTTACTTCAAAATGCAATCAATTTAACCAATGAAACAGTAATATAGACCTTATCCCATACTTTCCCTTAAAAATACATCCTTACAGCCAAAGAGAAGAAATGCTGTTAAAACTTGAAAGTGCATAGAATGGCTCAGAATTTGGTCAGCTGTGTAAACTTAGATAAATTAGCAATATATATGGTGTAAGGGATAGAGAAATTCAAGGGATTTACCCTCATTTAAAACTGGAAATGACACCAATGATTTCTTTAAAAACTTCCAAAAAATAAAATGCATTTTATATCCTTTGTAATCTGTACAACATTGCAGCCATCAGGGGCAACATTTGGCATGAAGATACAAGACTAGTTATATTTTCATAGAATAAGGATGAAACAGGTTAAAAACAGGCTGAAATCGAGCATGAACGTGAGTATAGACATATTTTAAAAACTCTTTTGTGTGTTTCGACATTATTTCAGTTATATCGCAGCAGCCAGTGTACCTGTTCATGCTTTCCTGGAGTTTCTTTTACCAGTACTTTGCACAATATTCTTCCTTGTAAAATATTCTTCCCAAGCCACTGGCTGCTTTCCCACCTTAAAAATCTCATTTAATTTGAAGATGTTGTACCTTTACCAAACAATTCCATGTTTCAATCCTGAGGAAAAAGGCCATGGAAAACACTGAAAAAGAAAAAAATGCTGGAACCCAGCAACTTCTCCTTTTTCCACAATGTTTTCTACCCTTCCAAAGACAAATTTTATCGTCTGGGCAATGTTTAATTTGTCGTCTGCCATGGCCAAGACTAAAATACTGTGGGCTAGTTAACCCTTTACCACACAATCCTGACTTTTAACAACCCTCAAGAAAAAGCCTTTAGAAAACATTGTGGGAAAAGGAGAAAATGCTGATAACCATGTTAGGGGGAGATCACTCCTTCCTTACGGCATAGCTTCTTCCTGTATAAAATCTATACCTGACAACTGCGTTAGCGATAATTCTCTTTAGCTCAGGGGTTAGTGTATTGGTCTTTTAAACCTCAATAAACAAGGCTATTTGCCCAATGGGTTCGAAACCCAGCCGGAGCGGTTTATATTTGAGCTATGCATTGAACTTTCATGTTCATAAGATGGGGGCTCATCCAGGATTGGCCTTTGAGCCATTTGTTGCCGGTTATTGGCCACTGAGCCATTTGTTGTCTACATAATAGACTTACTGCCTAATAAGGCTTTCCGTCATCAAAATGATGACTTCTCTTAAGAGGGGGTGTGTTATGGGAGATCACTCCTTCCTTACGGCATAGCTTCTTCCCGTATAAAATCAGTACCAGACAACTGCATTAGGGAGAATTCTCTTAAGCTCAGGGGTTAGTGTATCGGTCTTTTAAACCTCAATAAATGAGGATATTTGCTGCACGGATTCAAATCCCAGCCAGAGCGGTTTATATTTGAGCTATGCATTTGTTACCTACTTTCATGTTCTTAAGAACCAGCATTTTTTCCTTTTCCCACAATGCTTTCTACCCTTCCCAGAGCAAAAAATAATTTTTGAGACACATTTATTTTGTCATCTGCAAATGCTTTGAATTTGGACCAGTCTAAAATTTTGTCGTTTGGTAAAGAGTTAAGACTTACCACATTGTTGGTGGCATACAAATTTTATCATTTACTGCAGACTTATCAAAACCATGACAATTACTTGTACAAACAAGAGGGCCATGATGGCCCTGGATCGCTCACTTGAGTCAATAGGCGAAATTTCACTTCAGGGTCACTCTAGAGCGCACACAAGGTTTTTCTAAGATTTGACCTAGTGACCTAGTTTTTGACCCCACACGACCCAATTTCAAACTCGTCCCAGATTTTATCAAGACAAACATTCTGACCAAGTTTCATGAGGATCGGACTGAAAATGTGGCCTCTAGAGCATACATAAGGTAAAAAGTTGACGACGGACGACACACGCCGGACAACGGACGCTGGACACAGCACGATCACAATAGCTCACCATGAGCACTTTGTGCTCAAGTAAGCTAAAAAAACAAGTCAAAAAAGAGCACCACATTTAGGTGCCAACACTTGGCTGTTGTTTTTCGATGGATAAAAATTACCCTAACAATTTTTGAAAAAGGTCACCCTAGGAATATTTCTGTGAAATTATTTCAAAATCTGACCAGCCATTCAAGAGAAGAAGAATTAAGAAATTCCTCCTCATGTCCCTATGTGCAAATAGCCCCCACCACCAGAGCCATCTTTCTTGACAGATCACAATTTTGCGAACAATTTTTGAAAAGAGTCACCCAAGGAACATTTCTGTGAAATTATTTCAAAATCTGACCAGCAGTTTCAGAGACGAAGAATACTTAAGAATTTCTTCATGTCCGTATAGTGTAAGTAGCCCACAGTCATCAGAGCCATGTTTCTTGACGGATCAAAACTTCTCGAACAATTGCGAAAAGGGTCACCCAAGGAACATTTCCGTGACATTATTTTAAAATTTGACCAGCCGTTTCAGAGAAGAATTTTTAAGAAATTTTTCATGTGTGTATAGTGCAAGTAGTCCCCCCCATCCCTCAGAGCCATGTTTCCTGACGGATCAAAATTTTGCAAACACTTTTGAAAAGGGTCACCAAAGGAACATTTCTGTGAAATTATTTCAAAATCTGACCAGTGGTTTCTGAGAAAAAGAACTTTTAAGAATTTCTTCATGGCCGTATAGTGCAAGTAGCCCCCAGTCACCAGAGCCATGTTTCCTGACGGATCAAAATTTCGCGAACAATTTTTGAAAAGAGTCACCCAAGGAACATCCCTGTGAAATTATTTCAGAATGTGACCAGCCGTTTCAGAGAAGAAGAATTTTTAAGAATTTCTTCATTTCAGTATAGTGCAAATAGCCCCCATTCACCAGAGCCATGTTTCTTGACAGATCAAAATTTCGCGAACAGTATTTGAAAAGAGTCACCCAAGGAACATCTCTGTGAAATTATTTCAAAATCTGACCAGCCGTTTCAGAGAAAAAGAACTTTTAAGAATTTCTTCATATTCGTATAGTGCAAGTAGCCCCCCATCACCAGAGCCATGTTTTTCGACAAATCAAAATTTCGCGAACAGTTTTTGAAAAGGGTCACCCAAGGAACATCTCTGTGAAATTATTTCAAAATCTGACGTGCGGTTTCAGAGGAGAAGATTTTTAAAGAATTTCTTAGAAAATTCCATTTCGTTGCCATGGCAACCAGAGTTTTTGATGGAATCAAATTTTGTGAACAATTTTAAAAGAGGACCTCCCAAGGAACATTCCTGCCAAGTTTGGTCCAAATTGGCCCAGTGGTTTAGGAGGAGATGATGTTTAAAGAAATGTTGACAACGCACGACGCATGACAAACAACGGACACCGGGTGATCCTAAAAGCTCCCCTTGAGCACCTTGTGCTCATGTGAGCTAAAAATAATATCTACTTTTGCAACAATGTTCTCCTTTGAATTCACATGAAATATCTGTTCTCTCACTGTTTTTATCAAATTGTCTGCAGTATAATTTCTTTCAAAATGAAAAGAGTTAAATCTTTGATTGAGGCTGTTGATTTCTGAATACATGTACATGTATTTCATAAATTATTTCATGCTTTTCGGTAGTTTATCGAGAATTAATGGTGGATTACGGGTTGGTATTCCATGGTTACGACCAGTGAAAGATACTGATTTCATATTTTCTTCAACCGATGGCTGAAACAGTGAGCAGTTCCCCGCGCACTAGTTACCTATGTAAACAATGTGTGCCATTCAACCAGAGGTACATATGACATAATTTACTTGCAATTCCTCCATAATTCTCATGCTTTAAGTAATATTGTAATGCGTTGTTATGTGAGGAGGGTATGCCATGGAGAATTACCAAAAACAACTGTACTGGATTTTGATGAAAGTCCCAACAAAAAAGGAGTTAGAGGCATGTACAAAACATGCAGTCTGATGTTTGATCTACACTGTCCGCTTTGCTAAAACACTGTCAACAAAAAGCAACCATGAAATTGCAATTACCTTGGCGTTGTTCTAGACTGAAAGCGTCCACTGGGTTTATTCAGCACTTCAAGGGTTAAGTAATTATATCTCAGTACAGTAATACAAGGGTTAACTCTTTACCACACAATCCCACCTTTTGATAACATGGTGGAAAAAGGAGAAAATGCTGCTAATCAGCATTTTCTCCTTTTTCCACAATGTTTTCTACCCTATCTAAGACAAATTCCATTATTTGAGTCACATTTAAATTGTTCTCTGCAAACGCTTTGAATTTTAATCAGTCTGAATGTTCCTCATGTGGTAAAAACTTAATGTAATTATAGTAACAGAAACATTTTCACAACTGGTGAAATTGCTCATTTGCAAAATTTCTCCATTCTAAGCTCAACACATGACAAAATTTTAGCCTTGTCCAAATTTAAAGCAATTGCAGACAACTAATCAAACGTGGCTCTAACAATAAAACATGCATTTAATTGAGTAGAAAACATTGTGGGAAAAGGAGAAAATGCTGGTTACCAGCATTTTCTCCTTTTCCCACAATGTTTTCAAAGCTTTCTTTCACTGGGTTGTTAAAACATGGGATTGTGTGGTAAACAGTTAATGCTTTACCAAACAACAAAAATGTAGACTGGTCCAAATTGAAAGCATTTGCAGACAACAATTGAAATGTGAATCAAATGATGGACACTGTCTTTGATAGGGTAGAAAACATTGTGGGAAAAGGAGAAAATGCTGGTTACCAGCATTTTCTCCTTTTCCCACAATATTTTCAAAAGCTTTCTTTCTCCGGGACGTGAAAACAAGGGATTGTGTAGTAAACGGTTAACAAACATTTTTTCTTTGACAACACAAATCTTACATTCAATTTAAATATTAAAATCAGACTGGTGGGTAAAATGTTTAACCCTTTCCCAAACAAGCCCTGGTTTTCACATGTCTGCAGTACAAATCTTTTGAAAACACTGTGGGAAAAGGAGAAATTGCTCGCAACGAGCAATTTCTCCTTTTCCCACAGTGTTTTCTACCCGTTTTGAGACCTTTCTGCCATTTTCATCAAATTTAAAATTGTCGTCTGCAAACTCTTTCAATTTGGACTAGTCCAAAATTTGGCGTTTGGGAAAGGGTTAAAGAAAGGATGAGATCAAAATAAAAATAAAAAGCCTGACTAAACCATAATTTATGATAACTGCAATTAATTTCTTTTTAATGACCTTTTACATCATAAATCATTAACCCTTATGTTGGCTGCTGAGCGCGACTCAAGGACCTTTTGCGGACAGTGTAGATTAAGATCAGACAACATAGAACGTGCAGTTTGAATTTGATCTACACTGTCAGATAAGGAGATATCATTTCCCCCCAAAACACCTCTGAAATAGCAGAATATTGGTTTTTACTCTAAGTTCAAACGTTTCATTTCACTTATTAACCCTTTACCAAACAATCACAACTTTTCACGACTCTGAGAAAGAAGCCTTTTAAAAAAAACATTGTGGGAAAAGGAGAAAATGCTGGTAACCCGCATTTTCTCCTTTTCCCGCAATGTTTTCTACCCTTTCAAAGACAAATTTTATAATTTAAGCAGCATTTAATTTGTCGTCTGCAAAAGCTTTCAATTTTGACCAGTCTAAAATTCTGTCATTTGGTAAAGAGTTAAGCAGGATAAGGCTTCATATACATCAGTTACACAAAATAGAAACCTTTAAACCAAAGTTATTATTCTATGTAACCGATGGATCCTTTCGATGATGGAAAATCATTTTGAATTAACCCTTTACCACACAATCCTAAGTTTTAACGACCCAAAGGAGGAAGCCTTTTGAAAATATTGTGGGAAAAGGAGAAAATGCTGGTAACCAGCATTTTCTCCTTTTCCCACAATGTTTTCTACCCTATCAAAGACAAATTACATCATTTGATTCACATTTCAATTTTCGTCTGCAAATGCTTTCAATTTGGACCAGTCTATATTTTTGTCGTTTGGTAAAGAGTTAAACATGACAATTCAAAGTCCAAGAATAATACGAGTAACCGTAATATGAATAACTGTAATTTTACTATCACATATTCTCTCAATTGAAGATTCATTATTCATAATAATGAATTACAGCTATCAAATAAATGTTACAGATCAAAAACTGTATGCAAATCCGTCCCTTTTTTCAGGTCGGGGGTATTAATAACTGGTAAACCATCCATAATTAACAAAAAGAGGTCTAAGAAATATTTAAGTTTTAATTAGTCTTCCTTAAAGTAACAATAGCTGCCAAAGGTACACAAAGCAGGTGTTAAAATGCATTTAAATTTACATCAATTCATTTCAAAGTATGGAAATTATTGTGACCATGACAGTCAGTTATTGCACGGATAGTCCCAGTTTTAGTCACTGGCAGAGAAATTATTTCAGAACTAGGTCTAAAGTTAAAAGTTGCCAGGTCACTCTATCATTTGTTTACTTTTTGCCTGATTTTGAAAATTATTTTTCTGCCAGCGACTTACACTTGGACCAACCACACAATAACAGATTGTTATCTTCATAATAAAGTTCATAATATTGTTCCTACTTTAAAATGGTACAATTTAAATTTAAATGTATTTTAACACCTGCATTGTTTTTTGGCCACTATTGAGCCTTTAATAGGACATACAGCCTCTTGAAGAGCAAGTTAGTCCATTCTTACATTAATTCTGGTTTTATGCTAGGTAAATTTGAAGGCTTCTGTGAAAACACTAATCAAACTTTTTACCAAACAACAAAAGTCTTGAACTATCCAAATTGAAAGCATTTGCAGACCACAAATTTAATGTAGTCAAAATGATGATTTCCATTCTTGAAACCGTAGAACACATTGTGGGAAAAGGAGAAAATGCTGGTTACCAGCATTTTCTCCTGTTACCTTAATGTTTTCAAAAGCTGTCTTGCTCAGGATCTTTAAAACATGGGAATTGTTTGTTAACCCTTTACCACACAATCCTGAGTTTTAACGACCCTGACAAAGAAGCCTTTTGAAAACATTGTGAGAAAAGGAGAAAATGCTGGTAACCAGCATTTTCTCCTTTTCCCACAATGTTTTCTATACTTCCAAAGAAAATTTTCAGTTTTTGAGTCACGCTTTATTTCTTGTCTGCCAGTGCTTTCAATTTAGACAGGTCTGAAATATTATCATGTGGTAAAGGGTTAAAGGGTTAAAGAATAAACATGTCTAATATCCCCAGCAGAAATGGGCATACTTTAGTACATAAAAAAAATCCCACAGACGAATGGAGCGGTAGGACAGTCAGATGGCTAAATACGGGGACAGATGGCCAATCACAAAACAACATCCCTCCACCTGCGGTGGAATAATAAGGCTTTGAACAATTCTTGTTTGTTTGTTTGTATTGTAGTTTTAGGCTTTTTTAACAGCTAACGTCATATCATGACAGCCAAAGCAACTATGCATGTGTTTCCTGGCTTTCTCACCCCAGTACTGACAAAACTTTCTCTCCGAGCCACTGGCTACTTTCTCACATGCATCAGAGGTGAGAGGCAAAAAATCGTCTGATTGAAAGTTTGCTCAACTCTTTACCAAATGACAAAATTTTTGACTAGTCCAAATTCAAAGCATTTGCAAATGACAAATTAAAGGTGGTCCAAATGACAAATTTTGTCCTTGAGAGGATAGAAAATATTGTTGGAAAAGTACAAGATGCTGGTTATCAGCATCTCCTCCTTTTCCAACAATTTCAAATGCCTTCTTCCTCAGGGTTGTTTAACTTCAGGATTGTGTGGAAAATGCTTGAAGCATTGAGACAAATAGAGAAACACCTAATTTCAAGCATTTCTCCATTTTACACAGGATATTCGTTCCACACTGCAATAATTCAAAAGGCATCTGCATATGAAAGAAGGGTACATAAAAGAATACACTCACCATAAAAAAACTACGCATGGCTGCTAACAAGCCTACACAACCAGACGGTAACTGTTGTAGAGAAATGATACACAAGCGTTTGATGAAAGCAAGAATTCTCTGCTGGGACACCTATTCAACAAGAAGTAAAACAACAATGAACTACTGTCTCATTAGGCACTAAAATATGAGACATGCTCTATGAATAGGGGGTTTGATGCATCTGCAAATAGTATCGACCCACGTCATTCTGTGCAGTCCGCGCAGGCTGACCTAGGCCGGAACTTTTCACTACTGGTCAATTTTCTGCATGTCAAAGGATCAGTCTATCTCATGATTCAGTTGGTTGCTAGACAAAATAGACTTTATGGATTCATGATCATGAAATAACTTGCTTGGTATCATGCATCACGGGATGCATTAAGCCCCCTTTTGCTAGAGCATGGCTCATTTATACTTGTCCAAAATGAAAGCATTTGCAGACAACACAATATTTCTGGCTTAAATGCTGAGAAATGTCTTTGTAAGAGTAGAAAGAGTGGAAAAAAAGGAGAGAGTGTAGGTAACTAGCATTTTCTCCATTTCATACAATGCTTTCAAACGCTTTCATCCTAAGAGTCCTTAAGACACAGATTGTCTGATAAATGATTAACTCTTTACCAAACAATCGATCTTGAAAAGGAAGGATTTTGGAAACATTGTGGGAAAAGGAGAAAATGCAGGTAACCAGCATTTTCGACTTTTAATCCCCTACTGAAGGCGAGGGGATATAGTTTTTGCATTGTCTGTCAGTCCGTCCGTCCCTCCGTCCTGATAGATATCTTCTAAAATCCTAGACAAAAATTGATGAAACTTTATACATGTGTTCCTTATGACAGTCCACCAATGTACCTTTTTTTTTTTTTTTTTTTTTTTTTTTTTAATGCCGTGTCAAGGAAAAATGGGGCTTTTTTGGTGAGGAATATCATTTCAACAAAACAGCTTGTTCCCACAATGTTTTCTACCTAATCAAAAACAAAAATCATCATTTGAGCTACATTTAATGGGTCATCTAAAAAATCTTTGAATTTGGTCTAGTCCAAAATTTTGTGATTTGGTATAGGGTTAATTTTATGGTGCAACGCAAGGTGCCAATACTTGTCTTTGTCAAATGCTTTTTTCTGTGCGATTTTTACTCTTCGCAGTTTTTCAATAAACTCATTTCCATATGAAGAAATTTTAGAACCATTCATACTGAAAACACTTGCAGACAACATATCAAGCCTGGCTAAAATTATAGGATTTGTCTTTGAAAGGGTAGAAAACATTGTGAGAAAAAGGTAAAATGTGGATTTACGTATTTTCTCTTTTCCCCCATTCAATTTTACTCTTTTCCAAAGACAAAAAAAAAAAAAAAATTCAGAACCCTAAACGTAGCTAAAATGCTGGGCTTTGTCCATGCATGAATGGAAAACCTAGTCACAATGTTTTCAAAGGCTTCATCCCTCAGGGTCATTCAAATTTTGTTTCATTTGTATTGGAGTTTAACGCCATTTTAACAGCTCGGGTCACATCATGGCAGTCAGTGACGCACCCATGTGTTTCCCTGCTTTCTCACACCAGTACTCACACAACTTTTTTTCCAAAGCCACTGACTACTTTTCTCACATGCATCAGAGGTGAGAGGCCAAAAATCACCGAAAACAAAGTTTGCCTCAACAGGGTATCGAACTCGCAACCACCAGGTCAGGAGTCAGATACGCTAACCACTGAGCTACCCGAGTGGGGCTGGATTATTCAAACACTGTATTGTTTGTGCAAGGAAAAATCAACACTTTCTTCCACACTTTGGTCAAGGTTTGTTACATTAATCATTCAAATGCCTTTCAATACTGTATTTGCCTTTACAGCCAGTGTAGATCAAAGATCAGACTGCACAAAATGTGCAGTCTGATCTTTGATCTACATTGTCTGCTTTGCTAAAACACTACAGATAAATGGCAGCCACAAAAGTGCAATTACCTGGGTCTTTTCTAGAGTGAAAATTTCTGTTGGGTTCATGTGGCGCTTTAAGGGTTAAATCTTTACCACACAATCCTGAGTTTTAACGTCTCTGAGAAAGAAGCCTTTTGAAACGATTGTGGGAAAAGGAGAAAATGCTGGTAACCAGCATTTTCTCCTTTTCCAACAATGTTTTCTACCCAGTCAAAGACATAAATTGCCATTTGAGCTACATTTAATTTTTCGTCTGCAAATGCCTTCATGATCAAGTCCAAAATTTTGTCGTTTGGTAAAGAGTTCATATAATTTTTTGTACTACAGATAAAACATCAGTTGACAACAAAGAAACTTCAGGCACCTACCTGTCTCTTTCTCTGACTAATCATCACATCCAGGCTGGTCAAGACTGTGGGTAGATCACAACTTGTTGTTCCTAAAAATATATACATGCAACACAGAAATCCACAATACAGCTCCTTTACTTTAACCTATGCTGTAGGCACTCATGAAAATTATCTCATTGAGACAGTATTTATAAGTACCTACATGATATAACAATTCTGATTACAACCAACAACAAACATTTTTGACAAGGTATTATCCTTTGAAGTTATGCTGCTCTTACCTATGGTGAACCGTTCTGATATTCTAATGAATACATTTTGCATGTGCATGTGTAAGAAATGTGATCAGTCTTTCACTTTTTTTTACCCTAAATTATTATCATTCCTCTAACGTTTCAGAAAGTCCACGTTTTAGCATTTTTGCTGCGAAAATGAAAGGCTGACGCAACAGAATTAACTCTTTACCAAACAACAAAATTTTAGACTAGTTCAAATTGAAAGCAATTGCAGACGACAAAATAAATGTGACTGAAAATTTGAAATTTGTTATGAGAAGGGTAGAAAACTTTGTGGGAAAAGGAGAAAATGCTGGTTACCATGATCCCATGATTGTGTGGTAAAGAGTTAATCCACCGCCACTTCCTTGACGCAACATAATTCAGAACTAAAAAGTCACATAAAAAATTGATTCAATCAATATATCTTAAAAAATGTCAACTCATACCGCAGAATCATATCGAATCTGCTTTCTACCACTTAAACTGGCAGCCTGTTCGTATCAATGGTTACAGGAGATATAACTGGTACCAGTTTATCTACCAATGAATAATTTGTTTCCGATTTACACTGTATTGGTCTAAAAGGCAACATTATTCTGTGTGATATCGCTGTAATCTCTCCTATATTATTGTATGGAATCCGTACTTTAACCTTTTTTGTCCGTGCTTTAGACCCTGGTCGGTCATGGTCACCGACTTGCTAGAGTAACTGGGAGTAATCGGGATGACAGATGGCCAAGTTTCTGCGAGGTCATTGTTTTCAACTTTTACCTTAAACACCTCACTGTCATATAAAACTTTTAGCATTATGGGACATCTACAAAGGGGCTAAGACAAACAACAATTAAAAAAAAAAAAAAAGTTTAAAGACCATAAAGCGTAAAATTTCTGAATGACCCCCAAAATTCTGAATAGGGAGTCACAGATGAACCCCAAAATTTACGGGCTAGCAGAAACACTGTTCCTCTGAACTAAAACACAAGCCATTCTAAGACATTGAGCAAGGTGTTCGAAAAGTAAGGTGACAGTTTCTTATTTTGATAACTTTTACAACTGCCTTAATATTACATAAAACAATTATCAAATTAAACCCTTAAAATGCATTTTTTTTCTTAACTCTTTACCACACAATCCCGAGTTTTAACAACCCTAGGGAATAGAGCTTTTGAAAACATTGTGGGAAAAGGAGAAAATGCTGGCAAACCAGCATTTTCTCCTTTTCCCACCATTGTTTTCTACACTATGAAAGACAAATTTCTCCTCTCATACTAATGTAAATGAGTCTGTGCAGACTGACCCAAGTGAAAACTTTTTGCTATTTGTCAATTTTCTAATGCCCAATGACCATTCTACCTCATTATTCAGTCAAGTTTTAGACAAAATGGATCTAATAGGTCCGTAATTTTGTGATGAATTTTTTGTTTGTATTGGAGTTTAAAGCCATTTTAACAGCTAAGGTCATATCACGGCAGTCAGTGCACTTACACATGTATTTCCTGGCTTTCTCACACAAGTACTGCCACAACTTTCTTTCCAAGTCACAGAGTACTTATCTTAAATGCATCAGAGATGAGAAGTGAAAAATCACAGGAAAGAAAGTTTGCCACAACCTGGTATCAAACTCGCAACCACCAGGTCACGAGTAACCACCAAGCTACCCGGTCGGGCAATTTTGTAATGATTTGCATCACGCAATGCATTAAACCCCCCTTTTGCCAGTGCATGGCTTATTTTTAATGGATAGAATATTCATAAAGCAGATGCTGTATTTTATACAGCCAAATCAACCAGTACCAAGCTTCCAAACATACCTGAATGCACATGGAACAAACTCTTGTAAAAATGTCTGTAAAACATGACAGGGTCTATATTCAACACTGAACCTTGTCCAGTCAGTATGGTAAAAGCTGTTTGGACACAATGCAGGGATTCTCTGTAAGATAGGGTCTGGAACAAAAATAAACATACAGATAGACAGTTAGAATGTAAAATCATAATGCAGGTTGCACTTAACTCTTTGGTTTGGAGTTTAATGCCTTTTTAACAGCTCAGGTCATATCATGGCACTCACTGACGCACCTATGTGTTTCCTGGCTTTCTCACACCAGTACTGAGACAACTTTCTTTCCATAGCCACTGACTACTTTCTCACATGAATCAGAGGTGAGAGGCAAAAAATCGTCAGAAAGAAAGTTTGCCTCAATCGGGTATCAAACTCGCAACCACCAGGTCACAAGTCAGATATGCTAACCACTAAGCTACCTGTGCTGGCTAAAGGGTTAAAGGTGAGCCAAATGTCAAATTTGTCCTTGATGAGGTAGAAAACTTTGTGGGAAAAGGAGAAAATGCTGGTTACCAGCATTTTCTCCTTTTCCCGCAATGTTTTCAAGTCTTCTTCCTTCGGTTGTTAAAAGTCGGGATTAAGGGTTAATGCCACATTGCAAAAAAGATTGATTAATTTAGCTCAACAAAGATGCTCCTAACAGGAGATATAGAAAATGTCGATTGAAAAAGGGCAAGATAACTCAATCATGGAAAGGCATTTCGCTAATGTCATCAGTTAGATGTAAGACAAATTGTAATTTGTTTTATATGCTTCTTTGTAATTGTCAATGTCAAATACATGTATTGATGCTAACAAGAGTATGGCTGCCAGCCATAAAGTCCAACAATATAACAAATCCTATACTACATCATAACAAAAATAACAACTTCCAGGGAAAGCATTCACAAAGCATTCTTAAGTTACATTTGAAAGTAACATAACTTCTGATCGGCCGAACCAAACAATTTAGCCAGTTTAGCCAATCATCAGTTGTATTACTTTCAAATTTAGAAAATCTTGGAGAATAAGACTAAAGACGTTCTTAAGAACAGTTGGTGAATATGGACCCAGATGTTTGAGACCTACTACATGATCAGTGTAGATTAGGGAAAGAGCTATAGTAAGAACTGTCCACTGTATTGTGATCAAATCAATCCTAGCCTTAACAATTTACCAAACAATCATGTGTTTTATTGACCCTGAGGAAAAAGGCTTTTAGAAAAACACTGTGGGAAAGGAGAAAATGCTGGTAAACAGCATTTTCTCCTTTTCCCACATTGTTTTTAAATACAGATTCCATCATTTTCTCCACACTGAATTTGTTGTCTTCAAATGCTTTCAATTTGGACAAGTCTAACATTTTGTCATCTGGTAAAGGGATAAATTTACACAAAATAGCTCTTTTCTCCTGTCAGGCTGAAAGATGTCCATTGCTTTTATTAAAGGGAGAGGGTTAAGAGAGGGTTAAGTGACTGACATTTAAAAACAATCTGTACAGCAATTCTTCTTCAGAAAAAAAAATTTTTAATTTGATAACTGTTTCAATCTATCACAACAAAAAAATATTATTCAAAATGATGCATTAATGAACCATTTCATATTTACAAGACAGCAAACTTGTATGCTTGACTAGCAGAAGACATACAAAATGTTCCTCAAATGATGGATTTGTCATTGACAGGAAGGAAAACATTGTGTGAAAAGGAGAACAAAATCCTGGGTACAAGCATTTTCTTCTTTTCCTTTGTTGTTCATGAGTGTTGTCTTTCACAAGGTCAATAAACACTGGATTTCTTGGTAACATTAGCCATTCTCCGTTCTGTGTATTACAATTTGTTTTTGAACATTATTGGAAGTTTTTTAACCAATCACAAGGCAAACAACATTTTTAGTCTTGTAGAGGACTATTTTTAAAACCATTGTAGCAAAAGGAGAAACTGCTCATGGTCTCCTTTACTCACAACATTTTCACAGGTAGTAACTCTTTACCTAACGATAAAATTTCAGATCTTTCTAAATTGAAGGCATTGCTGAAGACAAAGTACATGTTATTCAAATAATGTGTCAAATGGTAGAAAACTTTGTGGGGACAGGGGAAAATGCTGGTTACCAGCATTTTCTCCTTTTCCCACAATGTTTTCAAACCTTTTTTTCTCTTCAGTGTCATTAAAACCGGAGATTGTTTGGTAAAGGATTCACCCTTTATTCCTGTTAATTATACCTGTAATTATCCTCACTCAATAGGCATTTTTTTCCAGTCATCTACAGCAACTTTGTTTAGGAGGGTTAAAGAGTAAAACAATCTTAACCCTTAAAGCACCTTTCATGACTTTAGTTGCATTTGCGGCCAGTGTAGATCAAGATCAGGCTGCACAAAATATGATCTACACTGTCCACTTCACTAAAACTCTGTAGGCAAAAGCAAACATGAAATTGCAAATCATTTGGGTCATATTTTTAGGATGAAAATGTCTGATAGGTTTATTCTGCGCTCTAAGGGTTAACTCTTTACCACACAATCCCGACTTTTAATGACCCTGAGAAAGAAGCCTCTTAAAAAACATAGTGGGAAAAGGGAAAATGCTGGAAACCAGCATTTTCTCCTTTTCCCACAATGTTTTCTGCCCTTCCCAAAACAAACTTCAATTTTTTGGTAACATTTATGTTGTCATCTGCAAATGCTTTCAATTTGGACCAGTCTAAAATTTTGTCGTTTGGTAAAGACTTAAATATGAAGCTTTATTCTCACCTCTGATTCAATGAGTTCACTCAGAACAGCAAAAAGGTCATTGAAGAAGTCTATACTTATCAAGTGGGCAAACCTGTGAATGTACAAAATATGTATAACCCTCTACCAAACAATCCCAGGTTTTACTGACCTTACTGAGAAAGACTTATGAAAGCACAGTAGGAAAAGGATGAAATGCTGGTAACCAACAATTTTCTCCTTTTCCCATAATATTTTCTATCCTATCGAAGACGGAAATTATCATTTGAGCTACATTAGATTTTGTCATCTGCAAATGCTTTCATTTTGGCTGCATCCAAAATTCTATCATTTGATAAAGGGTTAATTTTTAACCAGATCACGATATTTTAGACAAGTCAAAACAGGAAGCATTTGTGGACAACAAATTATAGGAGGATAAAACAATGAGATTTGTCCCGAAAAGAATATAATATTGTGGGAAAGGGAGACAATAAAGGCTACAATATTTTCTCCTTTTAAATGTTTTCACGAAATGTATTTAACAGGGTCATTAAAACACAGGTTCATCTGGTACAGGATTACATAAGTTATCAGTTTACCTGTTTAACCCTTTACCAAATGACAAAATTTTAGACTGGTCCAAATTGAGGGCATTTGCAGATGTCAATTTCAGAGTGGCTCGAACGATGCGACTTTTTATTTCTTTTTTTGATAGGGTTGAAAACATTGTGGGAAAAAGAGAAAATGCTGGTTACCAGCATTTTCTCCTTTTCCCACAATCTTTTCAAACAGCTTCTTCCTCAGAATCTTAAAAGTCGGCATTGTGTGGTAAAGGGTTAACTTGTATCACAAGACATGGAGTTTCTTGTATGCAATTAAATAAGATTTAAAAAACAATCAAATACAGTCAACAACAACTCCTTTAGAAAAATAGGCATATGCAATTTTCTCCTTTTCGAAGATTTTTCAATCTACACAAGCAATCATATCAGCTTTCAAAGTTAAAGTAGACAAAGAGACAAAAAATGTTGTTTTATCCATGATCACTGACATCAAAATATTTCTTGAACTCTTGCCTAAGTGCCTACAACATTTGATAAATCTGCACTTTTTGACAATGGAAAACTAATCCATTCACTACACTAGCTGAGCTGCTTTCCCATATTTTCTATTACAAGTAATACCTTCATAGATAACAAACGTTCAAGTGAATCAGACATCTAATATTTGCACATAATTCAAACTACACTGGCTGGGACCCCGCTATAATGCTGTAGTCAGGAGCCAGGATTGATAACAGCATTATATCCAGGGTTAAAAATGTAGTGCTGTTCCTCCCCACAGAACGCATGCTACCCGTGACCAATTTGCCAACAAATGCCAAAACTATAGCATTTATCAGTTATTATCATTTACCAATATATTCGGAAAGAAAAAACATCGATTTTCCTACTCTTCATTTATCATTTTGAACAATACAGGGTTGCCGAAATAACAGCTTTTATCTTGTTTGTGGAGTGTGTCCAAAATGATGAGGGTAAAATCCTGCAAATTTCTGCATAATAGTGCTGGAGATAGATCTAGACATAGACATGCAGCAGAGTTCCAGATAGAGAGAGTGATCTTGATTTCAAAATTGAAAATATATCAGTTATCCTCCACTAAAGCCTAGGTTATGGGTATTCATTAGAATCATCTCATCAAGATGATTCTAATGAGTACACACAACATAGGGTTTGGAGGAGGAATAATGAAGTTAGAATACCACCACTCCCTCTTGTCTGGAGCTCTGCATGCCTATTTACCCTTCAACATTCATTTATCGCACACTTTACATTTTATTTTTTTCTTTTACATGCAATGTCTGAACGGGTCCCATTTAGTTCTATTAGCAAATCCAGTCTCTCAAACACTGATACAATTAAGCAACACAACTTCATTTACCTTTCGGTCCACGGTTGTACGAAAATATTCGGCCGCTGTTTTGCTGAATAATTACCAGATTCATTCCAAATTGAATCAAAACGCTATCATGTTGGATTGCACACAGTGCCGCCGCCATGTTTTTCATTCATGCGGATGGTTGTGTAACAAATCTGAATCAACTATGACTTAATTCTTTGGACAGGTTTTCAATCTTCAAATACATGCACATGTATCTTAAATAGGTTCTTACCTTTTTTAGGGACAACAGAAGAATATTTTTAAGAATATGAGTTTGGTCATAGTTCAGCGGATGAGGCTAGTGATCGAAGATCAGACTGCACGTTCTTAGTAGTCTTATGTTTATCTACACAGTCCACAAAAGCTTTAAAAGTTGCAGTTGGCAGTGAGTGAGTAATTGCAACCAAAAACATACAACTAGCCATCAGATCTATCAATATTTTTACACCAGTCATGGGTCCACAAATGTTTGCAGTAAAATCTGCATTAGGGGTATGACATAACATGCCAATCATTTGAAGCAAGAGGGTTGTAATGTAAGTGTTTGTTGTACACACAACTGTTTCACCCAAAGAAATTTACACCTGGTTATAGGCTGACCTCCAATCAAAAATGATCACACAATAAGCCAATACCACGACTGTTTTTCATAAGCTAATATAGCCTTTTTGCATAGTGACTACCAGTATTTCTAGAACACCTCAGTCTTGTCACATATATTGTGTAGTCAGCAGAAAATATTTCATCCACCTAATCTCTGAGATAAAAAAGAATGCACATGCTTATTTGATGCATAAGTTTAATGGATTAATTACCAGTGACTAAAGAAAAAAGAAACAACAAGGTTTAGTATTAAACAGTGCGTAATTCTTGTAATCAAGGGGACACCACTGGGCTTCAACTGTTTCTCTAATTGGACAACTTTTCACGCTTCTGCAGAAGGTGCTTTTCGAAAACAACATGCAAAAAAGGGGAAACTGCTTGTATAACAGCAAAGAGCCTGGGAAAATTTTACCCTCGCGCATCTTTCAAAACTTAGTTGCTTTTGCGGCCTCTGTAGATAAGATCGGACTGCAGACAGAATGTTTTGTCTGATCTCTAATCTAAATCTAATATGTCCGTTTTGACAAGGCATTTCTAAGAAGAAACAACCTGAATGTTGCATTACTGTGGTAGAATTTCATGACTGCAAATTACCGTTGAGTTACTTGGCTCTCATGTTCATAACGTTGTTACGCATGATGTACAGTAACACAGTTATGAAATGCAGCCAATCATCCTATAGAAATATTTTCTAAAAATTAACAAATGTTTTGGAAAATAAATGGTTCAGCTTGTCAAAGTGTTTAGAAAAACAAAACTTTTGGACACACCGGAGTTAGGATAAGACAAATAATTTTTTTTACAATAATTTAAGATGTCCGAACATTTTGGGTATCCGAATACACTGGTGAATTACTGTACATTTGATATCGCTGTTAACATAATGTAAGTTGAAGTATATTGATCTAGAGTCTGTATAGTGTAAGAAGGTGTATTTTTTTGTTAAGAGAGTTGTGGGCTGAAGTCCTTCTGTAATCAACTGCATGTGTATTTGTCAAACAAAGCAGTTATGTACAGCAGTAGGTGATAAAGGTAATCAACAGGGTAAAGGTGAGAAAAACTGTCACATTATATGCATGGTATCGATTTTACATCAGTTATTGGTAGATAGGTATGGATTTTTTACACAGGGCATTCGTATCAGCATAACGATGGATTCAGGTCGGACACAGGAAATGGTCAACCCCTTAAATTTTGGAAGCCATCGGACATCCGCGTTATAACAGGGTCAGCATTTTACTGAAGTTCGTTCTAATAGGTTACCAGTGTATTTGTTTTGATTTAGTCTATTCTTTTTGATTTTCAATGCTTAACTTGCAACAAATGTGAAGCAAATGACTTTCAAAAATCATATAAATTATGTTTGTTCAACATTTACCACATGACAAAATACCAGATTTGTCCATGTTGAAAGCATTTGCAGATGACTTATGTGGATCAAATAAATAAATATCCCTTTCGAAGGGTAGAAAACTTAGTGAAAAAAAAAGGAGAAAATGCTGGTTACCATCATTTTCTCGTTTTTCGACAATGATTTCAAAAGCATTTTTCCTCAGTGGTGTTAAAACTCGGGATTGAGTGGAAAAGCATAAATGACTGAAAATGTTCTGAAAATAAGAGATGCAGTTTATTTCAAGCAAATTCTCCTCCTGCCATGGAGATTTCAAAAGTAATATGAAAAAAAAATCTCTTCTTTACTGGAGGATACAACAAAAGTGGAAGAAAAAAAAAAAAAAAAAAAGGAAAACCTACTTGGCCAGCCCCTCTAAAACAGATGGAAGTAAATTTGACTGTGGTGCTTTCTTCAAAATACGGAAATATGTCAGGAAAACTGCCTGGATGGTTTCTGTGTGCTGTGGAGAAAGAGAGTTCATTTGGTTATTAGCACTATTTTCAATGGTATTTCAGTTACTTCATTGCAGCAAGTGGAAGTATCCACACGTCCTCAAATTTTGGAAACCCTTTACCACACAATCCCAACTTGTAATGATCCTGTTGAAGAAATCTTTTGAAAACATTGTTGGAAAAGAAGAAAATGCTGGTAACCAGCATTTTCTTCTTTTCCAACAATATTTTCTACCCTTTCAAATACAGAAACCATCACTTGAGCTGTATTTCATTAATTATTTTTGTCATCTGCAAATACTTTCAATTTGGTCCAGTCCAAAATTTGTTAATTGGTAAAGAGTTAACTATATGTATGCATGACACTATTTCTGAGCCAGTGGCTGCTTTTTGGCATAGACAAAGTTGAGACTTTGTTCAGCCGTAAGAGAAAAGAATGTCACAATCAGTATTCATTAATCCTTAAAGCGCCTTTCTTGTAGTTGCCTTTGCAGCCAGTGTAGATCAAGATCCGACTGCACAAAATGTCCAGTTTGTTTTTTTACCTACAGGTATACTGTCCGCTTTGCCAAGACATTCCAGAAAATAGCAACCTTAAAATGGCGTGACATGAGTCTTACTTCAAAATTGAAAATGTTCCCAGGGTTTATTCATCACTCTGAGGACTAATCCTCGGAAAAAGTTTTGTCAATCTGAAATTCAAATCACAACCTCGTAGTTAATAGCCCCAAACATAGCACTGAGCTTGGCCTCTATCACAGAATAACACTGATCTGATGAACACAAAATGGGAAAAGAGAAAATGCTAGCAATCAGTCTTTTCCCTTTCCCCACCATGCTTTCTACCTTGTCAGTGTCAATTAATTTATTGTCTGCAAATGTCTTCAATATTTAAGACTGAAAATTTTTTGTGTCTGTTAAAGAGTCAATCAGTGTAAGGTCTTAACAAAAAGGTAAAGCATGTTCAATAAGTGATGCTCCTTAACTCTTTACCTAATGATAAAATTTTGGACTCAACCAAATTGAAAGCTGATGCAGACGACAAATTAACTGAAGCTAAACTGACAATTTTTGTCTCTGATAAAGTAGAAAACATATGTGAGAAAAGGAGAAAATGCTAGCAACCAGCATTTTCTCCCATTCTCACAATGTTTTCAAAAACCTTGTCTTTCAGGGTCTTTAAAACTCAGGATTGTGTTGTAAAGGGTTAACTCTTTACCACACAACAGAATTTCAGACTGGCACACACTGAAATCATTTGCAGTCAACAAATTAAATGTTCCTCGAATGATGGAGGTTGTCTTTAAAAGAGTAGAAAGCATTGTGGGAGCAGTAGAAAATGAAGGTTACCTGCATTGTCTTCTTTTCCCACAATGTTTTCAAAAGCTTTCTTTCTGAGGATTGTTAAAACTTGGGATTGTGTGGTAAATGGTTAAACCTCTGGTCCATCCAAAACTTATAATCACTTTGTGTAACAACATTGCAAACTCTTATCACTTTCAATTTTACTTACTAGTTTTAATCTCTTTCTTTTATCTTCAGTTGCCACAGTTTCCTTCATATCTTTCTCTAGTAGAGCCATGTATTTCCTCCTCTGAAAATGTAAAGGTAGCTGTGTGACCAACTACTGAATCCAACTTTATCCTATAAAGTACTATCTAAGGGACTTCAAGAGTAGGTTGCGAAACAAATTTATGCACTTGATATTTTCAGTCTGAAAAAATAAGAGGACCAATATACTATGATTTCAAGGCTGTTTTCCCCCACGATATCTTACAAAATATCGGACAATGCAGATTCAGGTCAGACTGCCTCCTCTGTACAGTGTGCTCTGTATCTAAATGGTCCATTAGGTCTTTCAGTGCCAAATATACAAACTTAACCTCTTTTGAAGGCTGAAAATACAATCTACCAAAACCCCGGAATTTTTTTATCTCATAGGGTTGCCAAAACAAGCACACCCTGTAGATCAAAGTTAAGACTGCATGTTTTTATCCTTCATCATAAGTTTGTTTTCGCAAAATATTCTAAATATCAGATCTAGCCAGCTGATTGGAGATTGGGTTTTGTCTCAGCCACACATATGGCTCGTGTTCAGCTTGAAACAATATCAAAAATATTGTTAACTCTTTACCAAACAATTACCTTTTGGACTGGACCAAATTGAAAACATTTGCAGACTAAAAATTAAATGTTGCTATATTGATGATTTCTGTCTTATATGGATTAGAAAACATTGTGGGAAAAGGAGAAAATGCTGGTTACCAGCATTTTCTCCTTTTCCCACCATATTTTCAAAAGCCTTCTTTCATGGGGTCGTGAAAACTTGAGATTGTGTGGTAAAGGGTTGAATAAGGCCCGTAATGTACCTTTTTATCTTTCCTCGATAATTTGTCCAGATTTGCTTTTTTCTTCTCCTCTTCTCTCTTAGCTATAGGATCTGTGTAACTAACTTCTTTAATTCGTAGACTTAAAAATGTGTCTAGCACCTGCAAAAGGAAGTTGCATGTTTGAATGGTGATTTTTCCTGCTTTCAAAAGTATTCCTGTCATATCACAAGAACAGCTAAACATTTTATGTGTTTCCCTGTTTTCACACTTACTAGGCTGGGGTTCTACATTGCCTTACACAAGGGCACTCCTGTGCTCTTTTGTGCTGCAAGCATGGCATAAATGGACAGCTCTCATCTACCAATTTCAACCCTTTACCAAACAATCCCGAGTTTTAACGACCCTGATGAAAAGGCCATCTGCAAACAAAGAGGGGAAGGGAGAATATGCTGGTAATCAGCATTTTCTCCTTTTCCTTCAGTGTTTTTGACTCTGTCAAATATCTTCAAGCCATTTGTACCACTTTTCCATTTGTCTTCTGCTGATGCTCTGAATTATGAAGAGCCTAAAATTTTGTGTTTAAATGAAAAGTTAACCCTTCATCAAACAATCCCTGGTTTTTTACAAATCTGGGACAGAAGACTTTTGAAAACATTGTGGGAAAAGGAGAAAATGCTGGTAACCAGCATTTTCTCCTTTTCCCACAATGTTTTCTACCCTATCAGAGATCTTACGCTCTTTTGTACCAATTCTGAATTTGTCATCTGCAGATGTTTTGAATTTGAAAGAGTCTGAAATTTTGTCGTTTGGGAAAGAATTAAACATAATGGATTGCAAGATAGCATGGTGGCTCAAAGGTGACTGATAAGGTTAGAACTGTGGATTCGAGTCACAGTGACCACATTTTTACCTTTATCACACAGTCCCAAGTTTTAACAACCTTGAAGAAGAAGCTTTTGAAAACATGGGAAAAGGAGAAAATGCTGGTGACAAGCATTTTCACCATTTTCCCCCCACAATATTTTCCCCTTTCTAAAACAAACTTAATTTTTTGGGTCACATGTATGTTGTTGTTATCTCAAGATTCTTTCAATTTGGACAAGTCCAAATTTTTGTTAGTTTATTAAAAGATAAGAAGCGGGGAGTGGAAATCTTGTAGTAACTTGGAATCTATAAGAAACAGTCTAACTACCATACCTTTGGTTGTACGTGAAAATCCTTGCTCTTAATCATCTTTCCGATGGCCCTGGTGAGCTGCAAGTTACATCACAAATAATATTACAAGCTGAACAAAAAAAAAAAAAAAAAAGAGGTCAAAGATTTACTTTTAACACTTTACCACACAGTGCCGCCTTTTAACGACCATGTGATAGAAGCCTTTTGAAAACATTGTGGAAAAAGGAGAAAATGCTGCTATCCAGCATTTTCTCCTTTTTCCCACATTGTTTTTTACCCTAGCATTTCTGTTCCATCATGACAGTGAGTGCACCTATCCATGCTTTCCAGGAGGATTTTCTACCAATACTTCCCACAAAGTCACATTGCTTTCATACATCTGAATTTTGTACTGTTGACCAATGTCTCTTAATCACACTGTGTGTCTGTCAAAAGCTTTACGGAGCAAATGGGGTTTTTAACCCTTTACAACACGAGCCAAGCCCCCCCGTAGCTCAGTCAGTAGCGTACAGGACTTGAGAACAGGAGGTCGCTGGTTCGATCCCCGGCTTGGCCAATTTCTTTCCGAGGATTGATGATAGTCATCGCGACAGGATTCATTCTTCTCTCACCGCTGACCATTGTTTCAACAATGGTTATGTGGGAAAGCAGTCAGTGGCTTGGAAAGAATATTGTGCGGAGTACTGGTAAATGAAACTCAAGGAAAGCATGGATAGGTGCACTGGCCCCCGTGATATAACTGAAATAATGTTGAAAACGGCGTTAAACACCATACAAACAAAAATTTACAACATGAAAGAAAGTCTAGGGTCATCAATATTGAAAGCGTCTGAAGAGGAGAAAGTAAACATGACTCAAATGATGAGATTTGATTACAAGCATTTTCTCCTTTTTCCAAAATGTTTTCAAAAGCCTCTTTTGTTTGGGTCGTTAAAACTCAGGATTGTGTGGTAAAGATTTAAACCACTTTTAATCTCATACTGATGTTTAATAACTTTTATGCTATCTTATCATTCTGTAGAATGCTAGTGATTACATCATAAATTTTCTACACATAAATTTGCTTTCTATAAAAAAAAAAGATCAGAGTATTTCTTAACCATTATTTCTTCATGAAAATGACACATCCTTTTCCCACAATGTTTTCAAAAGCCTTCCCCTGCAGAGTTGTACAAACACAGGATCATCTGGTAAAGAGTTAAAGTCATATCTTTACCAGGAGTGTGACATTGCCAGCCTTGTCTCCCCTAAACAATCTCTTCACACAGTCACATGTCATGTCTGACAGCTGAAAATAGAATTCAAATGTTAAAAATAGAGAGGATATTTGTTTTCTTCGGTGAAAGATCGAAATTTATTTCATCGAGTGAACATCAGTAATATTTTCAAGAGTGGCACAGCCACTCCTGAAAATATTACCGATGATGTTCACGAGATGAAGTAAATTTCGATCTTTCACAGAAAAAAACAAATATTCTATTTATTTCATGCTTCTAACCCCTATTTTCTTGGAACTTTCATCAAAATCCAGTGCATTTGTTTTCGTTAATTCCATGTGGCGTACCCCCCTCACATAACAACGCATTACAGTATTACATAAAGTGCTAGAAATATAGTATAAATTATGTCATATTTCCCTCCATTTGAATGGCAAGCGCTGATTACCTAGGTAGCTAGTGCGCAGGAACTACTGTTTGTGCCTTTAAATGAAGAAAATATAAAATCGTTATTTTCACTGGTCGTAACCGTGAAATATCAAACCATAATCCACCAGTATTTCTCAATAAATTACCAAAAAGCATGAAATAAATACTAATCTCATATTTACTGATCTGATAAATTCTCATCTCCATGCACAACAGTGCTTACATTCATTATTACTGCTATCAAAATGTTGTATCTCGACAGAAGCTATATTTATCTTTTATTCATTCAAATGGCTTTAATCTGGCGGGGCATACTCTTTTTGCATCTGAGGTAATCATTGTTAACAAAATATGCAAAAAGTATCAACCCAGGTCAGTCTGCACAGTCCCTGCAGACTGACCTGGGTTTAAATTTTTTAGCTTCTGGTCAATTTTCTGCATATCAAAGGATGAAGGACTACCTCATGATTCGGTCCCTTGTATACAAAACTGATATTATTGATCCATAATTATGGCTGGGTTGCTTGATATAATGCAAGGTAGAAATGCATTAAACCCCTTTTTGCCAGAGTGCTGCTCAAAAACAAATCCATTAATGAGCCATGCTCTGAGAAAAGGGGGCTTCATGCATCTACAAAAAAGGATCGACCAAGGTCAGCCTGTGCAGTCCGAACAGACTAACCTGGGCCAAACTTCACTATTGGTCTATTTTCTGTATGTCAAAGGACCAGTCTACCTCATGATTCAGTCGGTTGTTAAACAAAATGGATTTCATGGATCCCTAATTATGTGATGGCATTTGTCTTTGATAGGATATAAAAAATTGTAGGAAAAGGAGAAAATGCTGGTTACCAGCATTTTCTTCTTTTCCAACAATGTTTTCAAAAGCCTTTTTTTCTCAGGGTCTTTAAAAGTTGGGATTGTGTGATAAAGGGTTAAAGGTGATGAACCAAGTCTACTCACCTTTTCTACTTTGCTGTCCATAAAATCCACTATCACACTGAAAATATCTTCTCTGTAGTTAAAATGTGAATGTTCAATGACTAGATCACACAGACATTTCACTGCTAGCTCTGTCAGACCCTGTAAAATTTACAACATTTGTGGTCCATTCTGACAACACATTTTTTACACAATAAGAGGCTTTTAATATTTTTATAAATGCAATCTTCAAGTCCCGCTTGTTTCCCCTAAAAAACTTCTAAAAAGGGACATAACTGTCAAAATTTTGAGCCATGCTCTGTGAAAAGGGGGCTTAATGCATTTGCAAAAAGTATTGACCCATGTCAGCCTGCACAGTCTGCGCAGGCTGACATGGGCCAAAACGTTTCACTATTTTCAAATTTTCTGTATGTCAAGGGATAATTCTACCTCATAATTAAGTCACTTGCTTGACAGAATGGATTTTATGGATCCATAATTAAGTGATGTCTTGCTTGGTATAATGGATTACGGAGATGCATTAAGCCCCCCTTCTATCAGAGCATGGCTCATTTGAATGGTTACCCACTCCTTTTGTATGGAATTCCCTATTGACAATCATGAACTAGTCTGAGTTTGAAGTAAATGTATTCAGTAATGACAGAGATAATAGCGCAAGACGCAGATGACGACATGGCTTGGGCAATACCTCGACGTTTTCTTGGAAAACATCCAAGCTAATAAAATTAAACTTTTCATCATCCGCCCCAGAACATCTAGCTGGAGAAACTACAGGACTTACATACAGCACCATAACATGGTAAAAACAAAAGATCAAAGTTCCACATTATCAGTTAATCAATTACTACCTGCTTAGCTGTGTGAGGAATGTCATTTTCTTTTCTTCCTTGTTCTGAAAAAAAATCAATCAATTAACAATCAAGGTCAAAGTTGTACTCATCTCATTGTCTACCAAACGAAAAAACAGGCATTCTCAGACAATACAAAAAGCCAATATACATAATTTTTTTTCTTTTTTTAAGCCATTTTGGCAATAAAAGTTTACAAAAATATTGAGTCAAGCCAATTTAAGATCCTTCTGCTCATTCTGTGCTGCCTGATCTTACAACACACTAACATCAGAGGACTCTGACGTCCGGGAACAGAACATTTTTTGCATAGTGGCAAAAAGAAAACTGCTAGTTCATTAAACCTCAATTGATGTCAATAGCCCTTATTTTTTAAAGATGTTTTCCCCCACAATTCTTATTAAACAAAATGTGTTTTTAAATGAGCCATGCTCTGGCAAAAGGGGGTTTAATGCATCTCCTCGATGCATTATACCAAGTAAGCTATTACAGGTTTATGGCTCCATTAAATCCATTTTGTATAACAACCGACTGATACACTGGTCTTTGGACATACAAAAAAAAAGGCCAATAGCAAAAAGTTTCAGCCCAGGTCAACCTGTCCAGACTGCACAGGCTGACCTGGGTCAATACTTTTCGCAGATGCATTAAGCCCCTTTTTCACAGAGAATGGATCATACACATTTTCTTTTCCAATTTATTTTCTTCTCTGTGTCCCCGATTCTATTTAGTAGCATACCTAAAACCAGCATGTATATAAATGGATTACAGAGGCTACATGAAGACAGTCAAAATAAAAGTTATCTACCTTTAGCAGTTTTATGTAGAAATATCAGGTATTCTCTGTAATATTTCAACAGTGTCTCCTCAAAATTTGTAAGAGCAATTGTTTCTTTTTTCATCTGAAATGAAAATTAGTTGAAATGGGGCTGTTTGTTCTAGCCATTATTCTGAATGCAGTGCTGTCAAGAAAATCTCAGTAATGTCAGCATTAGCTCACTAATTTATGTCTTTCCCTGGTTTTACCAGTACCAGGCTTGGGTTCTGCCTACAGTGCCTTGCCAAAGGACACTGCCACATGACCTACACGTCCAGCAGGGACTGAAACAAGATTTCTTCATTACAACAGTTGTATCAATGAGCTGTAGAGGACCCTCTCATCTGACCAGAACATTCACATACAAATGTGATCGTTCAAACCTGCAATACAAGCAGTTTCAAATCCGATAGATCAGTTCCTTAAAATAAGGGCTGGAACAGACTTCTCTTGAGAAAAAAGGAGTCCTGATTGCTCAATCAGACCTGCTGCTGCCATGTTTTCTGTAAATGGAGAATCATTCTTTTCCCTGAAGCCCACTTTTTTCTGATATTGATTTGGCAGTAAGAATTTTTGAAAAAAAAAAGACCTTTGAAGATATGAAACTTTTCTCCTTGCTTAACCCTTTACCACACAGTACTGAGTTTGAACGAACCTGGAATAGAAGGCCTTTGAAAACATTGTGGGAAAAGGAGAAAATGCTGGTGACCAGCATTTTCTCCTTTTTCCACGATGTTTTCAACCCCATGAGAGACAGAAATCATCATTTGAACAATACTTTTTGTATTTGTTTTCTGTAAATGCCTTCAATTTGGTTGAGTCCAAAATTTTGTTGTTTGGTAAAGAGTTAATCAACTGAATGATAACCAGATAACTCCTTCCAACTAACGAAAGAGAAAAAAGGAGACTGACAGCTGGATGGACCAACAGACATGCAGGCAGGTAGACAAATGCTCTAGACCCTGCAGAAATGTAGTTTCTTATGCTTTTGATTAACTCTTTACCTTACAACAAAAATTTGGACTTGACCAAATGGAAAGCATTTGCAGATGACAAAATAAATGGAGCTCAAGGGATGATTTCTGTCCTTGATAGGGTAGAAAACATTGTGGGAAAAGGAGAAAATGCTGGTTACCAGCATTTTCTCCCTTTCTCACAATGTTTCAAAAGCCTTTTTCAGGGTCGTTAAAACTCAGGACTGTGTGGTAAAGAGTTAACTCTTTACCAAACAACAACATTTTAGACCTGTCAAAATTGACAGCATTTGCACAGATGACAAAATAATTGGCTCAATGATTGAAATTTATCTTTGAAAGGTTGGAAAACATTGTGGGCAAAGGAGAAAATGCTGGTTACCAGCATTTTCTCTTTTACCTACAATGTTTTCAAAGGCTTTCTTCCACAAGGTTATAAGAAAGTAGGGATTGTGAGGCAAAGGATTACTAACTCTCTTTGTCCTGGAAATATTGATCATCTTAATTCTTTACCAGACAACAAAATTTTAGAATCAACAAGTATTTGAAAAAGAAAAAATCAATGTTCCAAAAACAAGATACCGGTAAATATTTTAGAGAGGTATGGAAAATATTTTGGGAAGAGGAGAAAATCCTTGTTGCCACCATTCTCTTTTTTTACCCATATTGTTTTCAAAAAAACTTTTTTCGTTCGAGTTATGAAAGCATGGGGGATCATTTGTTAAAGGGGTAACACCTTCCACAATAACCCATTCTGTAAGCAGTAACTCATCTTAATCTTAACAACAAGACAATAGAATATTATTATCATATACACATATGAGCTATGCTCTGGGAAAAGGGTTGATTTAATGTATCAACCCAGGTCAGTGTATGCTGGCGGACCTGGGTTTATACTTCTTGCATTTGGTAAATTTTCTGCACATCCATGGACCATTCTACTTCAGCATTCAGCCAGTTGTTAGACAAAGTGGATTTTTTTGATCCATAATAATGTGATGACTTGCTTGGTATAATATGTCATGGATATACACTAAACCCCCTTAAACCCTTTACCACACAATCCCGGGTTTTCACGACCCTGGAGAAGAGGCCTTTCGAAAACATTGTGGGAAAAGGAGAAAATGCTGGTAACCAGCATTTTCTCCTTTTCCCACAGTGTTTTCTATCCTTTCAGAGAACTTAAATTCATTTGTACCACTTTGAGATTTGTTGCCTGCTGATGCTCTCAATTTGGAGGAGTCAAACATTTGTTGTTTGGGAAAGGGTTAACCCTTTACCACACAATCCTGACTTTTAACGACCCTGAGAAAGAAGCCTTTCAAAAATATTGTGGGAAAAGGAGAAAATGCTGGTAACCAGCATTTTCTCCTTTTTCCACAATGTTTTCTATCCTTCCCAAGACAAACTTTAATTATTCAGTCACATTTATTTTGTGGTCTGCAAATGCTTTCAATTTGGGCTAGTCTAAAATTTTGCCGTTTGTTAAAGAGTTAACCAGAGCATGGCTCATATAAATTAAATTAAAAATACCCTCTGGCTTTTTTCTTTCTCTGTTAGGGACCTGATATGATAGCCTGGTATAATATCTTTGAACACCTCCAGTAGGGAAACCATCCCTAACTTCCTTACAGTCACGTATACGTCTATGTCTTTTTCTGCTGTCAGCTCTATTAGGTCTCTCACTTTACCGATCTAAAAGGATCACAATTGTAACAGCTCATTATTGCCTGAAATAAAGTCACCAACCATTCTTAAGGATGTTCTTAGTCTTATTCTCCATGATTTTCTAAATTTGAAGGTAACACAACTTCTGATTGGCTAAACCTTTTGGTTAAACCTTTTGGTTTAGTCAATCAAAGTTGTGTTACATTCATATTTAGAAAATTCTGGAGATAAGACAAAGAATGGTAGGTGAATACAGACCTAGGACTTTAAAAACATCCTTGCATGACACAGATACATGTAATCAAAATTAAATCAAGTTTTATTGCATAAATCCATCTGAAAATATTGTAAAAGGAAGAAAAATAGCCTATTTCGAGTTATTATTCCATTTCCAGCAATATTTCCTAACACAGTTTGCTGGTAAAAGTGACATACACTATTTCATTCTCTAAACCCATTTCATAACCCATTACATGTACTCAACAAGCAATATTTACAGTACTATAAACTAATGTAAATTATACAAATTGAAAACCTATGATAAAAGGCAAAATATTACTTATCAACAGTACTGAATAAAAAAAAAAAAAGGCAGTAATAACTTGTTACAAACAAGACTAAAATGAAATCGGAACATACATTTTCTTGTGGATTTTCTGTGATGGCCCCACACAGAGCTGCTATTTTATTTCTTCTCTTTCTCAGTTTTTCCTGTCTATGGGCATACAACTCCAAAGGACTAAGTGCTGGCAAAGGCTCTTCATCTGATTGGTCATCTTCCTGATCATGTGACTCTTCAGTATTTGTTTCCTTTGGCACCTCATCTTCCTTCCTTTCTGTATCTAGTTAAAATGTACAGTTTTTATCAGAGGCCAAAATTTTAGATTTGTCAAAATCAAATGCACATGTAAATGACATTAAAAAAAAAGTGTCATTGAAATGATGAGCTATGTCTTTGAATGTGTAGAAAACTTTGTGCAAAAAGGAGAAAATGCTCATTTCCATCTTGTTAATTGATAATTGAGCCATGCTCTGTGAATAGAGGCTTTAACTCTTTACCACACGACAAAAAAGTTGACTTGTCCAAATTGATAGTATTTGCCGACGACAATTTATATAATGGCTGAAATGATAGAATTTGTCTGATGGAGTAGAAAACATTATGGGAAAAGGAGAAAATGCTGGTAACCAGCATTTTCTTCTTTTCCCAAAATGTTTTCAAAAGGGTTCTTTCTCTGGGTCGTTAAAAGTCGGGATTGTGAGGTAAAAGGTTAATGCATCTGCAAATGTATCAACACAGATCAGCCTGCATAGCAGTCCATACAGGCTGATCTGGGTTGAAACTTTTTGTTACTGGTCAATTTTCTGCATGTCAAAGGACAGTCTACCTCATAATTCAGTCAGATGTTAGATGAAATGGATTTCATGGACCCAAAATGATGTGATGACTTGCTTTGTATAATGTATCACAGAGATGCATTAAACCCCCTTTTGCCAAAGCACTGCTGATTATTCACATTGTACCTAGGGCTCTGACAGTTAAAACTTCCTTTACTTGAAGCCACCATAGAGTATTTTACTGATATCTCACCCTCGACAAATCTCTCCTTGAGCAGTCCATTCTTTGTTTTAATGGGCAAGATCATCTTTCGGTCCTTTTCAGAATTAGCAAAGAGTTTCCGTGGTAACTGTTCAAAGTCCTCAGCTTCAGTATCATCTGACTTTTTCTTCCTTTTTCTCACTTTTTCTGACTGGTTGGACAAAATACTGCAAAAGAGAATTTTCTAAGCCACAGTACAGTAATGAATAGGGCTTGAAACCAGGAGGTCACTGGTTTAAATCCCTGGCTTGCCAGTTTCTTGCCGAGGATTGATGATAGTCACTGCAAAAGGGTCCATTCCTCTCTCACAGCTGATCATTATTTCAGATAGTTATGTGGGAAAGCAGCCTGTGACTGTTGTGGAAAGAAACTCAAGTAAAATAAACCCCAGGAAAGCATGAATACATTGCAGGTGCACTGGCCACCGAAATATGACTGAAATAATGTTGAAAACACTGTTAAAGACCATACAAACAAACAATTGTACTAAAGCTCAACATGACTTGTAGTGAAAATATTTGAAAATATCATGGTAAAGAAACAAGTGCATGTAACAAGTGATTAGTCCCTATTCGACACTGTTTTCCATAAAGTTAGGAAAAATAGTTTCCTTTCCTTTACGACATATTTCCTGTAATTTGCATAGTTGTCGGTTGGTTCGAAATTGGACCTTTACAATTCAACAAATTAACTCTTAACTTTTGCAAAGCATTTCTGTTTTTTCATTGAAGAAGACTCATAAAAACATTGTGGGAAACACATAAAATGCTTAACAAGCTTTTTCCTCCATTTAACACTATTTGTGCTGTCCCTTTAACCACAAATCTGTTCATTTAAGCCACATTCTAATTTCTGTCTGGAAATAGTTTAGAATTGGATGAGTCTATAAAATGTTGTCATTCTGCCAATGACTTACCTCTTTACCCAACAACAAAATTACTTGACTTTTCAAAATTGTAAGCATTTGCAGACAGCAAATAAAAGCGAGTTCAAATGAAAATATTTACTTTGAAAGGACAATAAACACTATTGAAAAAGGAGAAAATGGTGGTTTTCAGCATTTTCTCCTATATTCCCACAATGTTTTTGAAAGCTTTGCTCCTCAGGGACATCAAAATACTGGGTTAATTGGTTAAGGATTAACCCATTACCACATTGCCGACTTTTCATCACCCTATAGATTAGGACTTTTTAGAAATAAGGGGGGGAGGAGGAGAAAATGCTGGTAACCAGCATTTTCTCCTTTTCCCCCCCAATGTTTTCTACCTTTTGAGTTTTCAATAACAAATTTCAGTATTTGAGTCACGTTTATTTTGTCTCAGCAAATGCTTTCAATTTGGACAAGTTTAAAATTTTGTCGTTTGGTAAAGAGTTAACTCTGTATGACAAGTTTTCAAGTAAAACATTACCAAAGTCTGCTTACCTATCTCTGACAGTAGAGGCAAAGCTGACACTCTGTCCAGGAGTGCTGTAAAAGCTAATATCATCATCTTCTAGGTCACATTCCTCTTCCTGATCGACGATAGCCGTTACTGGTTTGGGCAAGTGTTTAACTTTGTCTTTATCCACATTGTCGACTCGTCTAAGTCTGGACTTAAGTTTCTTATGCTTTCTTCTTCTCTGTGCCTTCTTACTAGCTGCTTTGTTAGCAAGCTTGATCTGATTGGTTAATTTCTTTGCTTGTTTTGCTTTTGAGGCATTTTTCTTCTTCTGTGAAAGCAAACTCAACTCTTTAAAACACCATCCCAAGTGTTAACACCCTTCAAAGAGACTGCTCTTGAAAACATTGTGGGTAAAGGAAGGAATGCTGGTAACTTAACTCTTTAACAAATGACAAAAATGTAGACTCATCCGAATTCAAAGCATTTGCAGACAACAATCTGAATGTGGCTCAAATGATGAAACTTCTCTTTGATGGGGTGGAAAACATTGTGGGAAAAGGCGAAAATGCTGGTAACCAGCATTTTCTCCTTTTCCCACATGTTTTCAAAAGGCTTCTTCCTCAGGGTCATTAAAAGTTGGAATTGTGTGGTTAAAGGGTTAACTTATCATATGCAAGGGTGGAAAACATTGTGGGAAAAGGAGAAATTGCTTGTAACCAGCATTTTCTCCTTTTCCCACAATGTTTTCAAAAGGCTTTTTCCTCAGGGTCATTAAAAGTCGAAAGTGTCAGGTAAAGGGTTAACTTAATTATCACCTGCAAGAGCTTTCAATACAGTGAGTCAAATCTAAAATTTCACAGCTCCTGATGTACTTTTCCAGGTGTTTTTGAAAACATCCTTGTAATATAGGGATAGTCAAGATGAAATGAATGTACATGTGAAAACCATGTGGCAGATGGAGAAATTGTGCGTAATGAGAAATTTAACTTTTGCTACAACCTTTTCAAGTGGCCTCACTGGCCTGCTTTAACTATCAGGTTTTTTTTTTCTTTTTCAAAATAATTCCTTTAGGGCATCTGTCAAAAGACAGACTTCTGAATTTGCAGACCTGGTTTGTTTAACTCTTTACCAAACGACAAAATTTTGAACCCGACCAAATTGAAAGCATTTGCAGACCACAAATGAAATGTTCTTAAAATGGGGATTTCTCTCTTTGATAGCTAGGTAGAAAACATTGTGGGAAAAGGAGAAAATGCTGGTTACCAGCATTTTCTCCTTTTCCCACAATTTTCTCAAAAGCCTTCTTCCCCAGGATTGTTAAAACTTGAGATTATGTGGTAAAGGGTTAAATAAATGCAGACCGTTTGCTTGTTTGGTGTTTGATGCCATTCTTATCATTACATTGGTTTTATCAAAGTGGCCACATTCATGCTTTCCTTGTGTTTCTTTCAACAGTACTACCCACAACATTAATTCTTTCAAAGCCACTGGCTACTTTCCCACGTAAACAAGGTCAAACTAATGTTCAACAGTGAGAGTATTATCACAATTCTCTGCAAGAATTTGGCTGAGCTTGGAAATGAACCAGTGACAGTGACACCTTGGTTTCAAGCCTGTACTATACCAACTGAGCTAATAAGCCTCAGTATGCACAGAAATCAATTACTGTAAACCTGAAAATGTTCGCGTCGTGGAAATCTTTGCGATTAATTTATGCGTATTGATGAAAATCGTGATGATATCTGCCTGAGTAAATTTAAGCAACATCAATATAATTGGGAAAATCTTTTTGTCAACCTTTCTCCTTTTACCAAATTTCTTTTTTTTAAATGAAATTGTATGCTGAAAACCTTTAACAGAAAAGAGGTGATTGATAGACAGATCTTCACACCTCTATGTGTAGGTAAATGAATGTGTTTACACCTGATACAATAATTATAGAAATGTTTATTAATTTATGTGAAAATCATGATTGTAACACTGCAGATGTAATGCCGTTTTGGAATTAAAATCCTGTAATATGTACAAGCTGCTGAAAACGTGTAACGGAAGAGAGGTGATTGACGGCCAGATCATCACACCTGTCCGCATAGATAAAAGAATGTTTTTACACCTGATACAATAATTACCAAAATGTTTGTTAATTTGTGTTAAAATTGTTGTGTATTACGCATATAAGATCGGAAGCCCAGTGAATCTTACAGAGCTCCAGATGGAGGGAGTGATTTTGATTTCAAAACTGAAAATATTAATTATTCTCCACTAAACGTTATGTTACGTGTACTCATTAGAAATGTCTCATCGAGACGATTCTAATGAGCACCCACAACATAGGGTTTGGAAGAAAAATAATGGATTTAGAATACCATCACTCCCTCTTACCTGGAGCTCTGAGTGTGTATTTAAGATGCATGATTGCGCCTAAAGTCAGTATTTGGTAATTCGTGAAATTTTAGACCTGCGACAATATCCACATTTACAGTATGGCCTAGCTTCAGTAAGTATAGAAATCAATTATTTATGGCTTAGCTTCAGTAAGTATAGAAATCAATTATTTATGGCTTAGCTTCAGTAAGTATAGAAATCAATTAAGGCTTAGCCTCAGTAATTACAGAAATCAACTGTATTCTTTATTCTCTTCTTCATTCATTTCAAGCATACCTTGGATGTAACACAGTTCAGTGTAATACAGCCATTTTGAATGTTCTTCTCTTGCCAACATTAACCCTCTATCGCACGACAAAATTTTACACTTGCCCAAATTGAAAGCATTTGCAGACGACAAAATAAATGTGACTCAGAAATTGAAATTTGTTTCTGGAAGGTAAGAAAACACTGTGGGAAATGGAGAAAATGCTGGTTACCAGCATTTTCTCTTTTTCCCACAATGTTTTCAAAAGACTTTTTGTTCAGGGCCGTTAAAAGCGTGATTGTGTGGTAAAGAGTTACAGAATAACTCTTTACCACACAATTCTGAGTTTTAATAATCCTAGCAGAGATGGCTTTTGAAAACACTGTGGGAAATGGAGAAAATGCTGGTAACCAGCATTTTCTCCTTTTCCCACATTTGTATCTAGACTTTCAGAGACATTTCTCATAATTTGAGCCAGGTTTAGTTTAACTTGTCTGCATGTGCTTTTAACGCAGACAAGTCTAAAATTTTGTCATCTGGTAACAGGTTAAGAGATTAAAACATGATCGTTCCTGGTTCAATTATCTTTATACCAAATTCCAGACTGACTAGCGGTGATGCTACAATAGTAATTATGGTTATGGGGAATTTCAAAGTATCTATAAAGCAGTAACTCCATGACTAGGAATCTTGAGTCATACTGCGTGCCAGCCACATTTTCCCATTGGAAATTACCATATGATTACATTATTTATTTTTTCATTGCTTATCTTTTGTGTCTTTCCTACTAATTTTTGGGTCCTGCCTGGTTCAGTGTATAGTGTGATAAACTGGAGGCCCGCCCCTGTTTACAGCCTCACTTGAAGGGTTTTTCCAGGAACTACCCTTGGGCAAGACACCTCAAAGCCCTAGCCTACTGCTTGTGAAATCAAGGAACAGAGCTCCAGATACAGGGAGTGATTTTGATTTCAAAATTGAAAATATTAATCACTCTCCACTAAAACCTACGTTATGGGTACTCATTAGAATAGTCTCATCGAGATGATTCTAATGAGTACCCACAACATAGGGTCTGGAAGAGAAATAATGGATTTAGAATACGATCACTCCCTCTTATCTTGAGGTCTAAAGGAAGTAAAAAAATCTGAGCTGTCAACATATGACTGAACGAATGCTGAAAGCTTCATGAAACATCAATCAATCAATCAATCAATCTCATCATTCATCTATACAGAGCAAAGATAATCCTACTTCATTTGCTACAACCATTAGCATCACTTTTTTCTTTTATCATAAAACTAGCACCTACACTCTAATCTTAGGTTCGAAAGATACTGAGTGCGAAAACTACAAGAAGCTGGAAATCACGGATGTAGACATGAATAATGCTCTGCAAAAAACAGGAAGGTAAAATACAGCAAACTGATTTGTGAATATGTATAAAACGGGCATAAAATAGTAATGTTAATCCAAGAGCAGTGGTAAACAAACCACACGTGTTTCACTTACTGCTGCCATATTGTTGTACAGTTATTGGGGTTAACCGTTAATAGCGTCCGGTAAAAGTAACTACGTCATGGAATATGAATATACATGATTAACTGTGGTTTTGGTGCACACGATCTTTGTTTTTTCCTGTTGCTGAAATATCGTGGCAAAATGAGAAAAAGTTAAAAAAAAAAAGCTCCTGTTGTGTAAGTTTTTCCCATTTTTTTCCATTATGCAACCTCATGTCATCGTTTTAAACAGGGATCGTATAAATGATGATTACGGTCTGATCTGGTAAAAAAGACCCACTAAGATCTATCCCATTTATTCCAAACTTTAAATGTAAATCCTGTGGATGCTGCCAGTCCGTTTTTACCGGTCAAAAAATGTTTTGTGAAGTTCGTTGGAACTAGATTTGCATTCTAAACTCATGAATCTGCACAATGAATGATTGATTTTTATTGTCAGAGGATCGTAGATCTATATGATTCCTGACGCAGGTGAGACTAAATAGTTGTATTCTTCTGCCGGCTAATTTTAGTCTAAAGTAAAATATTCATTCCATTGAAATCATTCGTTTCAACGTTTCAATCGTAAACTGTTTTCGCACACTTTCCGAAAGTTTCAATAGATTTCCAGGCGTAGATATTCCCAGAATGGTCAAAGGGAAAGAACTCATATAGGTATCTTACTCATTTTTTCCTAGAGTCATTCCCCTTCTCAATTGAATCTGTTAGTTCGCCCCATAACATATTCCCTATTCTTCCAGTTCGATCTATTTCCCGTTACCCTTAGCTAATTCCCCCCCCCCCTCTTTTTTTTTTTTTTTTTTTTTTTTTTAATTTTCATGTATAAAATTATGATAAAGCTTTTTAAGTGGAAGCTTCTGGCTAAATTTCATTTAAAAGTTGATGTTTAAAAACCAGGTAACCCTCATACAAATAATCCAGTCAATTACTGTTCTTTGGGGTTTGAAAATATTGTGGGAAAAGATATTAATTCCGACTGCCCTTGAACACCATATATTTGGTTTGTGAGAAGAACAAGAGTGTTGACTCTTGAATAGATATAAAATTTTGTGAATAACCCAAAGGCTGGCGTCAACAACAGATAATCCCACAGTGTATGTAAATGGCTCTCAGGATAATAGCGGTTTAATACATTTTTATCTGAATTTATGACATAAAGGAAGACATCACACAGTACAGATCCATTTTTTCTACAACCAACTGAAATATGAAATAGAATGGTCTTGCCCAGGCTGTCAAAGTTAAATGCTCTTTGCATATGCATTACATGTATAGCGACAAAATCAAAATTTAAATCATTTGCAGACGACAAATTTAATGTTGCACAAATTATGTAATTTGTCTTTGAAAGGGTAGAGGGCAAAACCAGCATTTCTCCTTTGCCTATAATGTCTTAAAAAATCCTTCCTCTTGGTGGGGGGGGGGGGTTGAATCGATTTTAAATATTATTTTTCTATTGTTTTTTTCAAACAAAAATGGATAAGACAGAAAATTTTGCCAATGGATAGGTATTATAGTTTGGTCTTGAGTCACGTTATCATTATTTATCACACTGAGAAAAGTATGATCAACTGTCTTTTGCCAGTCTAATAACCTTATCGTCATGATAGCATGGTTTTGTGATGACTCGCAAAACAAGTTTATTAGCATAAACAACAAGTTTTGATAGGCTAGTGCCGAGTTGTGTTTATCTGCAGGTATTTAAATTGCACCAGTTTCACGCCTTTTGTCACAGCCTTTGTGATTTCATGACAGTCGTTGTTTAATTTGTTGTACACATTTCATTTTTTCCCATCCGCCCTCCACTTTAAATCATTCGGACAATTCTTGATCTGTTCTTAGTTGCATAGTCGAAGACCAAAACAATAAGCTCAGAACAGATTAACCCTCATTTGTATATATCCCTTTCATAATATGTAAATTAGCTTCAATTATAATCTGGTCTTTGCTAATGTTCTCTATATAACTGAGCCATGCTCTGCAAAAAGGGGGTGTAATGCATCTGAGACAAAAGTTTTTGTTATTAGTCAATTTTCTGTATGTCAAAGGACCTGTCTACCTCATGATGTTGTCGGTTGTTAGAGAAAATAGACTTTATGGATTTATAATCATGTAATGACATGCTTGGTATTATGTATCACGGAGGTGCATTAAGCCCTCTTTTGCCAGAGCATGGACACACACACACACACACATATATATATATGCTAAAAGTTGTTTGGCTGTTCAGCATTGATTTTGTATGGTGATGATTGATATATATATATGTGCTAAAAGTTGTTTGGCTGTTCAACATTGATTTTGTATGTTGATATTTATCTCAGCTTATTTGTTTTGAATACTAAAATGTATTGTGTTTTGACTGTCATCATATCGCTCTAGACTGCTAAATCACTTTCATTCCATTTGTGTGTTGTCTTTTCTTATGTTCTTTTTGTTGTCTACTACTAATTTCGTTTTTTTTTTTTTTTTTTTTCATAAATTTATGACATAACATAATTTTGCAAAGATGGGATGAGATTATCATGATTAAGTTTATCCTGTGTTACTCGATCTTCTCTCGTTCGTATCTTACTTAAAAGTCACGGTATCGGGAATTTTCGAAATTATTGTGAATTGATCCTTCATTCATTCGGTGTTGCAGTTAGGGAAGGTTACTCATTCACTGTATGACAATAAGTAAGTACGAGTTTTTTCCCTTAGACCAAATGTGTTTCAATTTGAAGGGGGGGGGGGGGGAACCGCCGCGAATAAAGAATTTTCTTCTGATTAATTTACATGTCTGTCGTGAACGAACAATTAGTAGGCAAAACTAACTCAGATTCACTAATTTTTTCAATGACGTATTTAATAAAAAAGAAAAAAACATATCGTTCTAGCATTTTTTATTTTCGTTTTTGTCTCCATGTTCAGGGTTCGCACAGGGTATAAAACTGGTGTAAATTTATCGTTTTGATCATTCACATATTGTATCACTCCATGGGGAAAAAATAAGTTCTTTTCTATCAACTTGTTTTATTTCTGTCAATATTAAGTGTCTTGTTCGATTAAGACGTTCAGAAAACAACAGGCATGTAATTTACAAATCGAAGAAAGCAGGTCAAAAACAACAACAACAGTCTAACATAACATTAAAAAAATGGCCGTCGTATCCGTTACTAAAATATTAGCGAAAAACACAAATATTTCGTCAAGAGAGTGTGTCTTTCTGTGGTTTTTTATACTGGTAGGCTTAGTAATTCGAGTGTTGTGTAAGTCGGACTGTAATGGGTTACCGTGTTATCATGGAATTTGTAATGCGACTGGGACAAATAGCTGCGAGTGTTATGAAGGCTGGGCTGGTGTTTCTTGTTCATATTGTTCAGGAAGAATAAGGTAGTGTATATGCTAAGTTATAGGCCTGTACATTTCTACTGCTGGATTGTTTTGTTGATCTCCGCTGTGTTTGTCTCTTACAATTCATGAGATCTTTTAGGATCCACCCCTCCGTTTTATGGAGTGATCAAGAATACAAAAACACAATGAGAATGAAAGTTGGATGACAGTGAGCGCAAATGCCGAGTTGTTTTGAAGATGTTTTGGCATACTCCCGGGAACTCTCCACCATAGATTTTGCCAAGCAATTTTGGGTGAATCACACAAAAAATGAATGAAATGAATGATGAATTAGTGAAGACCTGCATCTGTGCTTGCCCCAAAATTACCAGTCAAAATTCATGGTGGTGGGTGTCTGTGATTATGCCAATAATGGCTTCCAAACTAAGTATCCATATTCGTGATTCCTGTCATCCGGGTACTTTCGCTAAATCGCAATATCTCGCACTCAGAAATTTTTACTCGGTGATATACGTACTGTGTACACATATAATCGGACACTGCATGTAATCGGACACTGTCAGCGTCATATTTGTTCATTAAAGTTCTGTTGGATTTCTCGGGCAATTGTGATAAAGATTTCTAAAACCTTTTCCAGTTATGAATACTATCACTTTCAAAGAGACAAAAAAGAAATGTCATATCAATATCCTGGTATAGCCTACAGAAAGAGGAGTCATATACAAGTTTAAGACAAGCCCTGTCTCCTGTTGGGCGGTATGATAAAAGTTTTCGTGTGCAGACTACATTTTTATGGAGTCAAAATGAAGCATACAGATAGAAGCATTAAACATCACGGCATACAGCCATGGTTGTACAGGGCAAGAATTGAGAAAAATATTGAAACCCAGTTATCCATACCTTTGCATTTGAAAGAAAAAAGTGTTCGGACAAAAAAAAAGAAATGCATCTTTAACTTTCGGGTCAGAAATTAAAATGGACTTACCCTCAGCAAAAGATTTTAATAATTCCAGATCCTATTTTTGCAAATGATAATAATTCGATTGAACAGGATAGAAACTTTACCATGACACGTGTGTGTTAATCTGCCCCTAGCAAGTACATCACAGCGCTTCTACATGTAGCCCACTTTGGCAGTGAAATACCGAGATCAAAAGAACACTCGGCTAACCCTTTATCAGCTTTTCAACGAAAACAACTATAGCAGATATTTCCTGACTCAAAATGAAGCTGAAATTACATTTCTTGGAGGATGAAAGGAGGGTTTTAATTTGACCTGACCTTCATTTTTTTTTTTTTTTTATGATCGTCATCTTAAGGTAGTTTAAACAGGAACGTGACAAAAAAGATATTTTTTGGGTCGGGATTTTCTCAATAATATGGTGTTAAAGTTTTTTTTTTGTAAATGGACTGTCCGTCTTTTTGCAGACACTGACATTTTTAATAAAAACAAAAAAAAATTATCATATCGATAGCTTTATATAGGCCTAAATAAATTGAACCAACGATCCCATGGTATCAAGACCTACAGGTGCGTTACCGACTTAGCTACCAGGTTCGCCCTTTTTTCACGACATTGGACCTTCATAAGTTAAACAGTAAAAGTGAGAGCTTATTCGATTAAAACCTTTTACCAAATGGCCAAAATAGGACTCGTCCAAATCTAAAGAATGTTAAGCCAACAGATTAAATGTGGGTGAAATGGAGGAAAATGCCTTAAAGGCTTTGAAAAAGTAGAAAGTATTGTGGGAAAAAGTAAAAACTCTAGTTACAAACATTTCCTCTTTTTCCAATATTTTTTAACACCTTCTTTCTCAGGGTCATTAAAACTCGGGACTGTTTAGCTTCTCAACTAGACTTACAGCACTATATGCATATTATAACAATTTCCACCATTTCACCCACATTCTTTGGATATGGACGAGTACTAATTTGGCCTTTAAGAAAATTCCGATCTAAAAAAAAAAAAAAAAAACCTTCTTTGTTGCAACTTTAGTCATGTTCCTACAGACGAATAGCTGTAATAGAACCTAGATCATGAACATAAGAAAAGAAGCTTGAGCTCAAATTTTAAACCTTCCATTTCAAGATATTTATATTCTATCTATATTTTTCAGAAACATGTATAAAGGAAACATGTGTCATGTTATTTTTCATGAAAACTGGATGAAGGATTAACTTGGTGCTCCTTTGATCTCGGTATCGCACAGCTGGGTGGCAGACCTTACAGCTGTAATGTGGTTGATTGATTCACACAATTTAACGCACATGTGTCACTTTAAATTGTTACTTCTTATCAGTTCTTGATCGTAATTCACCCTTATGTTGATTATTTGTGGATAGGATTTGGAATTTTACACAGGTCACAGAGGTATTTTCGTTCTTATCCTTCGTAGATCTACCACATTCAGTGTCGACCTATTTGATTATGACCCCCTAAAATGATTCTTGAAAATGCTCGGATGCCTGACATTGCTCTTGTAATAATTTCTATGGTTTTGGCTTTGATATAAATCTGAAGTAGTTAAGAGAAATATCAGTGAAACCTTCGATTATTCAGAGGCTAGACAATAGAGTTATTCATTAACAATCATCAAATTCAATTAAACCGCGCTTGAACTACATCCGGAAGACGGCCATGATAATCGTACATCATGTTCAAATAAAATTTTGACGCGCAAATAATGATTTGCTGTCGAATGCAGCTTCTTTTTTTACAGTAGCAAATTGTCCATTTCGGGTAGCGTCCACCGAGTAATGCGTTGCTAAGGCGTTACTAAGCAGAAATAGAATCCGTGGTATTCCAAATTCGCCGGATACGACGTAGGGCAAGAATCACGAATAGGAAAGTTCTTGGAGTTTTTCAGTTTATCCAGTCTTCATTCTATACGCATACCCTCTATTTCTGTACCCATACCCTCTACTAACACTTCCCAAGGAAAATAATCTTTAAGAGGGCAGAATTAGATTTTTTTCTCTGTAATTGAAAGTTCTCACATAACCCTTTACTACATGACAAAATTTTAGACTTTTCCAAACCCAAAGCAGCTGCAGATGACATATCAAATGTGGCTCAAATTGGTAGAACTTGTTTTTGATAGAATATAAATTACTGTTAAAAAGGAGAAAATGCTGGTAAGCAGCATTTTCTCCTTTTGCCATGTTTTCAAAAGCCTTCTTCCACAAGGTCGTTAAACATTAGGATTGTGTAGTAAAGGGTTAAACAAAATACTACCACTACAGGGCCTTAGTTAGACCCATAAACCCAGGTTTTTACACACAAAAATCTCAAAATACCCATTTTTATGCACAGAAAATTTTGATCAAGGAGTCATTTGACCTCCAAACTTTTTCAGATGCATCAAAAAATATATCAATCAGCAATTATACTGGAAGATAATCATTTCTAAGGCATGAAAATCATCAGAATGGTGTTAAACATTAATAAAACTGGTGCATATAATGATCAGTGAAGTGTGACCGGAAGGTGTTAATTGACTTGTTATCTATGATAAGCGTTTGACTTGTTAGAGGCCTTGGTCGAGTGGGCAACTTGGGCGAAAAAGTTGCCTGATTTAAAAAAAACTTTGCCCATTTCGCCGGGCAAAGTGAAATCGAAGTCGCCTGAAAAAAATCAGGATTATTTGTTAAAATTTTGACATTTTTCTTGATCTACAAGGCTAAATCAGGTGTTTAAGTTGGAAATGTATGCCCTTAGTGATGTTTTCATTGACAATTTACCTGTCATCAGCTAAAGACAAACAGTATTCAGAAAAACTTACCTTCAGTGTCTCTAGCTGTCAGAAACTAGACTTTAATTACCATGAGGAAACTGAACATTGTGCCAGTAGGGGAAAATGCTGGTAGCAAGCTTTCCTCCTTTTGACACAATATTTTCGTAACTTTTTAACATTATTTACATTCTTTGAGAAATTATGTACATGTATTTGCCTGCTGTAAAAGCTTCTGATTTGATATTTTGAATTTTTTCTTACCTAGGCAGGGACAGGAATTGTAATATATATGATCCCAAGTAAAGATAATGATTTTCAGCAAAACATTTTGTCCAGGATTTTCGAAAAAAAAATAGTGCTTTGAAGAATTTTGAAAAAAAAAATGTGCTAGGAGAAACCAGTGTTCAAAACAAGTACATGTATTTGCTTTCACTTTCCATAATGTTTTTATCCAGAAAGTGTATAAACTGAGCATGGTAAACAGTAAAAATATGTTTTAAGTAGTTTCATGTATATCAGTGGACCTTATCTTTAGAAGGGCAGAGATCATTAACTTAACAGTTATTAAGGGAAAAGGAGAAAATGATGTATTAGTTTATTGGCATTTTCTCCTTTTCCCGGGTTTGAAAAACATTGTGGGCAAAAGGAGAAAATGCTGGTAACTAAAAGTTTCTTGTGTGGGGTGAAGAGTTTACTCTTTCCATACGACAAGATTTTAGTCTGGTCAGAATCCAAAGCATTTCAGGGTTCTCATTTGACCCAGGACCCCGAGTTTTGACGTTTGGAATCTTGAAATGACCTGTTTTTGACGCTCAAAAATATCGGCCGAAGCATCAATCTGATGCATGAGATTATTGGCTAAAGCTTTACATAAAGTAGCTGGCGGGCATCCAGCAGAAATATGGGCGTTCATAAACACTATCAGTATTAATTGTGAAGAGCGCATGCAGCTCTCTGTTAATTGCACTTAATCAAGCTAGCGAGTCGTTACAAGGTAAAGGTGTTAATCCACTTATCTGGTATAAAATGACAGGTTTTAAAGTAACCTGCTACCCATATTAGCAAATTCATGCCAATATATGCAGCAATATATCTCTAATGACATAAATTCACATGAAATTAGGTCGCTGGAAAAAACGCAAAAACCCATGACACAACAAAAGCCGGATGGACATCGTCCGATCATAGGCACTTCAGCTTTTCTTTTCATCTTTAATAATGAATTCAAACTGAATCTACTTAAATTCTCTGTATAAAACAATAATTAAAAGCTATAATCTCTGTTTTGTTAAAAAAAAAAACTTTGGCTGTTTTATGAAACAACCTACCAATTAGAGGAGGAGGGGGGAAGAACTGTGGAGGTTAGGCCGTCGTGTCTTGCAGTGTTGACACTGGAACAAGTTTTAAAGAAGGGACTGGACATTCATTTGAAGAAATAAACTAGAAATTTAATTTAAAAAAAAAACTTTAATGGATGTGACCTATATTCTCTCCCTTTACCACCTTTTCCACAACGTTCCGTGCTAAGGAAGACAAATCCAGTCATTTGGGCCACATTTGAATTGTCATCTGCAAATGCTCTAAATATGAACGAGTCTAAAATTTTGTTTTTTGGTAAATAGGTAAAAGATTGTTTGTGTCCATTTATTCATAATGGTGAATTACATGCTAGGGCTACAAGTTAAAATTCATCTATTTAGTTCATTCCTACCTGTCTGTTCATAAAATGATGTATTTTCTTGTTTAGTTTCTGTTCATGTAAAGAACAACACCAATGAAAAATGGTGTTTATTTCACCCATATTTCTCCGTAATAACCTAGTAATTTTGGCCCTTGGACATTTCTCAATGACCCTTGGAAATTCCGTTTTGACTCTTGAAAGTTTGGGCCTAAGAGTCAATGACTCGTGGGATTCAGGACCTAGTTAGAACCCTGCATTTGCAGACCTCATCGTAATTATTATTGTGAATGTGATTCAAATTGTCACATTTTGTGGAATTTGTCTTTGAAAGGGTAGAAAAGGTGGGAAATGGAAAAAAGGCTGGTAACTACTCTTTTTCTTTTATTCCTACAATGTTTTCAAAAGCCTTATTATTGGGTGTAGTTACCTAAATGTTGAGATTGTTTGGCAAAAGATTAAAATGAGGCATATACCAGGCAAAGGGTTTTTTATGTATAAAAGGTTATAAATTATATTGATTAGGCATGGAGATCTTATTATGTTTTACTTACCCAGTCACGTTTTCCTTGCAATGGTTGAGTGAGGGCAGGTCCTGGTTTGTCATAAGGTTACCTGGTTACTTTTCTCTCTAGATGCTTTGTCTGTTTTATTTTCATAAACGTTTGATATATTCTCTTTCCAAGAGTTATAAGTGCCATTCAAAACTTTTCATTGTCTTTTTTGCAAGTGTAGATGAAGATCAGATTACACAAAGCATGTAGTCTGAAATTTGAACTTTGAGGGTTGAAATATGCAGGGTGATTTTGTCAATATTCTCTCAGAAGGATTTCTCCACCTGTAATTCTTTGCTTTTCATGTTTGATTTTATTAGAGATGGTGCTTCAGGGGGTCTGAAGGCCATAGTAACCCCCCCCCCCCCCGCACCCCCACCCCCACCCCCCACCCCCACCGCATATCTCTGTGTTGACAGAAATTGGTGGATTTTCAGTTCAATGCTCTAAATTTCTAGCAAAATTAAATTCAAACCCTGCATATTTCTATGGGCCAATTCTAACAGGGAATAATGTTAACTCTTTACCACACAGTCACAGGTTTTAACAACCCAGAAGAAGAAGCCTTTTGGAAACATTTTGGGAAAAGGAGAAAATGCTGGTGTGGGAAAAGGAGAAAATGCTGGTAACCAGCATTTTCTCCTTTTCCCACAATGTTTTCTAACCTTCCCAAAACAAATTTCAATTTTTGAGTCACATGTATTTTGTTGTCTGAAAATGCTTTCAATTTGGGCAAGTCTAAAATTTTGTTGTTTGGTAAAGAGTAATCATATCTAAACCATTACCTGAATACCTAGTTTACCAAACGACAAATATTTAGACTTGTCCAAATTGAAAGCATTTGCAGACAATAATACAAATGTGAACCAAAAATTGAAATTTGATTCGGGAAGGGTTATCAGCATTTTCTCCTTTTCCCGCAGTGTTTTCTGAAACCTTCTTCATCAAGGTCCTTAAAACTTGGGATTGTGTGGTAAAGGGTTAACCCTTGCAGTGGCAAGTACATCAATACAAAATTTACAATGCAAATAATGAAGATCATGATTAGCAAGATTAACCCTTTACCAGACGACAAAGTTTTAGCCTTGTCCAAATTGAAAGCTTTTGCAGACGACAATTTCAGTGTGGCTCAAATGGTGCAACTTTCCTTTGATAGGGTAGAAAACATTGTGGAAAAAGGAGAAAATGCTGGTCACCAGCATTTTCTCCTTTTCCCACAATGTTTTCAAAAGGCTTCTTTCCCAGGGGCGTCAAAAGGCGGCATTGTGCGGTAAAGGGTTAAGACTACATAAAATACGCAAAAATGCAATATGACCAGGTTGCCCTACTCTGTTTGATCTGCCGAGATGTTGTGGCTTAGAAGCAGTGTATAAATTGCCCCATTTTTGTCTTTTTCCCCCCAAAAGGAAATGTTAATGGTGTTTTGTCATGCTATTTTTTTTCCGCCTAATAATTCTCATTAACTCTCTACCAAATGACAAAATTTCAGATTGGTCCAAATTGAAAGCATTTGCAGACGACAAATTGAAAGTACCTCAAATGATGATTTCTGTCTGTGATAGGGTAGAAAACATTGTGGGAAAAGGAAAAAATGCTGGTTACCAGCATTTTCTCCTTTACCCACAATTTTTCAAAAGGCTTTTTCTTCAGGGTCGTTAAAACTGATACGGTAATTGTGTGGTAAAGAGTTAACTTTACTGGACAAAAAGATTTTTAGACTTGCCAAAACTGAAATGACAAAATTAACTGTTGCCCAAATGATGGATTTGTTTATCAAAGGGAAGTAAACATCATAGGCAATTTTGAAAAGGAGAAATTGTTGGAAACCAGCATTTTCTCTTTCTCATAATATATTCAGAGGACTTCTTTCCCATTATTGTGGAACACAGAATTATTTGGTAAGGGGTTAAATCTTGTTATGTACTAATTATGGACATGTCTGAAGTCAGCTTTTATATTAACTTGTGGTAACTATTCATTTTCTTGGGGCCATCAAAGAAATCACTGTTTTGATGTTTTCGGTTTTAACTCTTTACTACTTTTAACGACGCTGAGGAAGAAGGCTTTCAAAAACATTGTGGGAAAGGGAGAAAATGCTGGCTACCAGCATTTTCTCCTTTTCCCACAATTTTTTCTGCCCAATCAAAGAAAAATCGCATCATGTGACCCTCATTGAAATTGCCATCAGCAAATGCTTCAAATTTTGACAGGTCTAAAAGTCTGTTGAGTGGTAAAGAGTCAAATGAAGGATTTCAAATATATGTATATTTTCATTCCTAAAAGAGTATACAGTATGGTAATATATGAGCCATACTCTGTGAAAAGGGGGCTTATTGCATCTGCAAAAAGTCTCAACCCAGGTCAGCCTCCGCGGACTGACCTGGGCCGAAACTTTTTGCTATTGGTCAATTTTCTGTATGTTCAAGGACCAGTCTACCTTATGATTAAGTCGGTTGCCAAAAAAAAGTGGCTATTATAGATCCACAATTAAGTGACAGCTTAATTGCTATCATGGATCATGGAGATGCATTAAGCCCCTTTTGCCAGAATATGGCTCATATCTGTGTTTACTTAGCTGACTAAATTTTAAACCATTCTACAGTCTATTAAATTTTTACAGCGTTTTTCTTTTTCTGGCTGTAAGGATGTATCTTTAAGAAATTATTTTGGTTTTCTACACAATTATGTATCTGCCCATTATATCCGGAGCAGATGTTGTGAAATGATGACTTGATCTGTAATTTGGGATCTAGTGAACTATGACTATGGTAAACTATATATATATATATATATATATATATATATATGTGTGTGTGTGTGCTAAGTTTTCCTGCTGTGACTATAATGGTTGAAGCCCTTTACAAAACAAACCCAACTTTAATGATCCAGGTGAATAAGGTTTTTAAAAAAATTGTGGACAATGGAGAAAATGCTGGTAACCAGCGTTTTATCCCATGGTTGGGCGGTCAAAACTAGGTTCAGTTTTTACCTGCAGTTTTAATCCCACAATCTTGACTTTTAACAACCCTTCAAGATACAGGCTCTTGAACACATTGTCGTAAAAGAAGAGAATGCTGGTAACCAGCATTTTCTCATTTTCCCACAATGTTTCCTACCCTTCCTAAAACAAATTTTAATTTTTTGAGCCACATTAATTTTTTCGTCTGCAAATGCTTTCAAAGTTGGACAGGTGTAAAATTTTGTAGTTTGGTAAAGAGTTAAAGACAGGTCCCATTATTTGAGACATGTTCAATTTGTTGCTTTGCTGTAAAGTGCTTTAACCCTTTACCAGACAACAAAATTTTAGCTTTGTCCAAATTGAAAGCATTTGCAGATGACAATTTCAATACGGCTCAACTGTTGTAATTTTCTCTTGATAGGGTAGAAAACATTGTGGGAAAAGGAGAAAATACTGGTTATCAGCATTTTCTCCTTTTCCCACAATGTTTTCAAAAGGCTTCTTTCCCAGGGTTGTTAAAAGGTGGTATTGTGCAGTAAAGGGTTAAAAATGAACAAGTGTAAAATGTTTTCATCTGGTAAAGAGACTCTAAATTACCAAACAACAAAGTTTTAGACTTGTCCAAATTGAAAGCAGTTGCAAAGAGCAAATTAAATATGGCTCAAATGATTGGAATAGTTTTTGAAAGGGTAGAAAGCATTGTGGGAAAAGGAGAAAATGGTTGTTACCTGTATTTTCTCCCTGTCCCACAGTGTTTTCAAAAGGGTTTCTTCTGCAGGGTCATTTCACTCTTTACCAAACATCAAAATTTTAGCCTTGTCCAGATTGAAAGCATTTGCAGATGGCATAATAAATGTGACTCAAAAATTGAAATTTTTTGGGGGAAGAGAAGAAAACATTGTGGGAAAAGGAGAAAATGCTGGTTACCAGCATTTTCTCCTTTTCCCACAATGTTTTCAAAAGGCTTCTTCCTCGGGGTCGTTAAAAGTTGGGATTGTGTGGTAAAGGGTTAAACAATGGATTGTGTGGTATTAACCCTTTCCCAAACGACAAATTTTGGACTAGTCCAAATTGAAAGAGTTTGCAGACGACAATTTTAAATTTAATGAAAATGGCAGAAAGGTCTCTAAACGGGTAGAAAACAGTGTGGGAAAAGGAGAAATTGCTCGTTACGAGCAATTTCTCCTTTTCCCACAGTGTTTTCAAAAGACTTGTACTGCAGACACGTGAAAACCAGGGCTTGTTTGGGAAAGGGTTAATTTAAAAAGGGTTACGTTAAGAATTTTAGGTGGAGGGAAAGGTTGAAATATTAATTTGTAGTAACAGCCACTAGAATAATAGAATAGATAGAATCTGGTAGTTTTCTGTCAAATCCTGATGGTAGATTTATTGAACTGAGGACTTGACAAGTCTCTGATATAGCCGAGTTATCTCTTCGCCATTATGATAAAAGTTTAGACTTTTCCAAATTGAAACCACATGCAGACAACAAAATGTACAGTATTAACCCTTTACCACACAAGGGTCGTTAATCCTTAAGGCTGCAAAGCGCAAATCAAGGACCTTTTGGCGACAGTGTATATCAAGATCAGACTGTACAGAATGTGCAGTCTGATCTTGGATCTATGCTGTCCGATACAGAGATCTTTTTCCCAAAAATAAACTTTTGAAATAACAACATTTGCCTTTTTGTTATCAGCTTGAAAGTTTCATTTCATTTAATTTGGCAGGTTAACTCTTTACCAAATGACGAAATTTTGGAATGGACACAATTAAAACCATTTGCAGACAACAGATGAAATGTTGCTAACATGATGATTTCTGCCTGTGATACGGCAGAAAACATTGTGGAAAAAGGAGAAAATGCTGGTTACCAGCATTTTCTCCTTTTCCCACAATGCTTTCAAAAGCCTTCTATTTCTGGGTCATTAAAAGTCGGGATTGTATGATTAAGGGATAAGAGTTAAAACATGACATTGTTTGGTAAAGGGTTAAAAAGAACAAACAATTAGTCTATTCAAGGAGGCATTTTGTACAACTGAACTTCCTTGTTTGGGAATTTGGTTAACCCTTTTCCAAACAACCCCTTGTTTTATGATCCATAGAATGAAGACTTGAAAAATACAAGGGAAAAGAAAACGATGCTGATAGCTAGCATTATTTCCCTTTTCCGCAGCGATTTCCATTTTTCATTCTATTTTTGTGAGCCAAGTATTGTCATTGTCCCTCAGTTGTTTTCAACAACTTGTGTTTTAGCGTTGTGAAAACACAGGATTTTGTGGTAAAGAATTAAACAATGGTCTGGGCAAAAGAAATAATCCATACTTGATCTCATCTTTTCTGAAACTAATTTGCAACGGATTACTTATAACAAATTTTTTGCCTAGCTCTAGAAGCACTCAGAACTTGAGACGGGGTTTAACCTTGTTCCAATCCCCAGCTTGGCCAATTTCTTTTGAAGGATTTTCTTTCCAGTTTCTTTCCATGGATTGATGATGGTCATTGCAACATTCATGAATTCATTCCTCTCTCACCACTGATCATTATTTTGACAATTGTTATGTGGGAAAGCAGCCATTGATTTGGGAAGAATATTGTACTAAGTACTGGTGAAATGAAACTGCAGGAAAGCATGACTAGGTGCACCTGCTGTTGTGATATAACAAAAGTATACAATATTGAATGCTTAAATGGGCATTAACCCTGTACCGCACAATGCCGCCTTTTGACGCCCCTGGAAAAGAAGCCTTTTGAAAACATTGTGGGAAAAGGAGAAAATGCTGGTAACCAGCATTTTCTCCTTTTCCCACAATGTTTTCTATCCTATCAAAGAAAAATTGCACCATTTAAGCCACATTGAAATTGTCGTCTGCAAATGCTTTCAATTTGGACAAGGCTAAAATTTTGTCATCTGGTAAAGAGTTAAACATCATACAATCAATCAAGAACAAACCCTTGTAAACTCTTTACAAAATGGCAAAATGTAAGACAAATTAAAAGCATTTTGTTGACGAAAAATTAAATGTATCTCAAATGAATTTCAAGGTTAACTCTTTACCAAACGACAAAAAACGTTGACTTGTCCAAATTGAAAGGTTTTGCAGACGACAATTTAAATGTGGCTCCAGTGATAGAATTTTTTTTTGCTGGAATAGAATACATAGTGTGAAAAGGAGAAAATGCTGGCTACCACCTTTTTTTCCTTTTCCAACAATGTTTTCAAAGGGCTTCTTCTGTAGGGTTGTTAAAACACGGGATTGTGTGGTAAAGGGTTAAATCTCCACCATATGACAGAATTTTAGACTTGGAAGGACACTGGAAGTGTTTGCAGAGGACAAATTATATGTGGCTCAACTATAGGATTTCTCTTTAGAAGAGTAGAAGACATTGATGGAAAAGGAGAAAATGTTTTTTACTAGCATTTTCTCTTTCGAACAATGTTTCAAAAGCTTTTTTCCTCAAGGAACTTTAAACACAGTGTTGTATGGTAAAAGGTTAACCCTTTATCACACAATCCTGAGTTTTAACAACCCTGAAGAAGACGCCTTTTGAAAACATTGTGTGAAAAGGAGAAAATACTGGTTGTCAGCTTCTCCTTTTTCCACAATCTTTTCTACCTTAACAAAGAAAAAATGGCACTGTTTGAGCCACACTAAATTGTCATCTGCAAGTGCTTTCGATTTGAACAGGTCAAAAATTTTGCTAATTGGTTAAAATGGTTTATTCATTCTGCTGTTTATGGTTCATACTTTACCGAGGATGATTGACCTTTGTTAGAAGGGGAACCTGCTAAGACTAGGTTCGATGCACAGCTTGCCACCAAAAGTAGTGTCTACCCTTTACCATACAATCTTCAGTTTTAATGACCCTGACAGAAGCAGGCTTTTGAAAACATTATGGTAAAAGGAGAAAATGCTGTTTACAAGCATTTTCTCCTTTTACCATAATGTTCCCCCCCCAAAATTTTCTATCCTTTCAGAGACGTATCTCTCACTTTGGACTACATTTATTTGAGCCATGCTCTGGCAAAAGGGGGCTTAATGCATCTGCATGATGCATTATACCAATCAAGTAATCAAATAATTATTGATCCATAATTGCCACTATTTTTAATCACCGACTTAATTATGAGGTAGACTGGTCCTTGGACATACAGAAAATTGACTGATAGCAAAAAATTTTGGCCCAGGTCAGCCTGCGTGGACTGCGCAGGCTGACTGGGTCGATACTTTTAGCAGATGCATTAATCCCCCTTTTCACAGAGCATGGCTCATTTTGTCATTTACATATAGGTAGGATTTGGGCAAGTCTAAATTTTTGTCACCTGTTTGCGAGTTAACCCTTTTACTACACAATCCAGAGTTTTAACAACCCTAAAGAAGAGGGCTTTTGAAAACATTGTTGGAAAAGGAGAAAATGCTGGTAACCAGCATTTTCTCCTTTTCCCACAATGTTTTCTAATCTTTGAAAAACAAATATCATTTAAACCACATTTCTTTTGTCGTCTGCAGATGCTTTCATTTTGGACGCGTCTTAAATATTGTCGTCAGGTAAAGAGTTGATACAGAAACAATGTCTCAGTCACTACAATACCTGTCGTAGCAAGAAATTTGGTTTGACACACAGCATGTCAGCAAAATTTATGACTGTTAAACATAGACAGAGCTCCAGACAGAGGGAGTGATTTTAATTTCTAACTTGAAAATATTAATTATTCTCCACTACATCCTATGTTATGGGTACTATTTAGAATTGTCTCATCGAGAGGATTCTAATGAGTACCCACAACATAGGGTTTGGAAGAGAAATAATGGATTTAGAATACCATCAACCCCTCCCCCCTCATATCTGGAGCTCTGATGTGGTTTAGCCTATCAGATATCGGGTTACTTTCTAAATTCAGATTTAGACCTAGAATGCAATTTAGAATGGTTGGAGAATGAAGTCCCTAAAGTACTGTATTAATTAGATACATAGCTTTTGAAAGTAGAAAACATTGTTAGAAAGGCAGGAAAAGGTGGTGACCAGTACTTCTCCTTTTTCTGAAATGTTTTTTCAAAAGTGTTTTCTCTCAGAGTTGAATTTGTTCCTTGCATGTTTAACACAGTTTTCAGCATCATTTCAGTTGTATCACTGCAGCCAGTGCACCTATTTTGTACTGTACAGGAGTTTCTTTTACCAGTACTTTGCACAATACTCTTCCAAGCGAAGGCCTCTGACTGCTTTCCCACATTACCATCATCAAGACAATGATCAGCACTTAGATAATCCTGTCACAATGACTATCATCAATCTTTGGAAAGAAGTTGGCCTAGGTGGAGATTTGAACCAGCAACCCCTTGGTCTCAAGTCCTGTTTGGTGCCAGCTGTGCTACCAGACTCAGGCTCGGCAGCACGAGTTTAAACTCTCCTGATTCTTTGGTAAAGGGTTAAAGTACATCTACATTTATGTTTCTGTGTTTGTAGTTATTCATACATTAATTAGATATTAATAGAAGTATTAAACATACAGGTAGTTGTCTTTCTTTGCAAGATGTATGTATCACTGTACTGGTGTCAAGTTGTCAATAGGCCGTTGCCTTAATTTACAGATGTACAATGCTTGTAAAATGACATGTAGATCTTGCAGGAAACATTTGTAATACACTCACTTCAATTAAGTCATTTTTAGCTCCACTGGCCGAAGGCCAGCGGGCTTATGTCATGGCCCGGTGTCCGTCGTGCGTCCGTCCGGTCGTCCGTCCGTCCGTCCGTGCGTTAACTTTTATTTCAAACATCTTCTTCTCTGAAACTACCCATCCGATTTTCACGAAACTTCACAGAAATGATCCTGACATGGTCCTCTTCAGAATTTCTTGAAAGAATTTGATTCCTTCAAAAACTCTGGTTGCCATGGCAACAAAACTGAAAAATATTGGAAATCTTTAAAAATCTTCTTGTCTGAAACCATAAGGCATAGGGCTACCAAATTTGGCATGTAGCTTTATGTAGTAGACCTCTATCAAGTTTCTTCAAATTATAGCCCTGGGGTCAAAATTGGCTCTTCCCCAGGGGTCACAAGTTTTACATAGGCTTATATAGAGAAAACTTTAAAAATCTTCTTGTCTGAAACCATAAGGCATAGGGCTACCAAATTTGGCATGTAGCTTTATGTAGTAGACCTCTATCATGTTTCTTGAAATTATAGCCCTGGGGTCAAAATTGGCTCTTCCCCAGGGGTCACAAGTTTTACATAGGCTTATATAGAGAAAACTTTAAAAATCTTCTTGTCTGAAACCATAAGGCATAGGGCTACCAAATTTGGCATGTAGCTTTATGTAGTAGACCTCTATCATGTTTCTTGAAATTATAGCCCTGGGGTCAAAATTGGCTCTTCCCCAGGGGTCACAAGTTTTATACATAGGCTTATATAGAGAAAACTTTAAATATCTTCTTGTCTGAAACCATAAGGCCTAGAGCTACCAAATTTGGCATTTAGCTTGATCTAGTTGGAGTCTACCAAAAGTGCCCAAAGTATAGTCCTGGGGTCAATTTGGCCTCATACTTGGAGGGGGGGGGTTCACAAGATTTACATAGGCTTACATAGGGAAAACTTTTAAATCTTGGTGTACATAGCCATAAGGCTTAGGCTACCAAATTTTGCATATAATTATAGCATTATTTAGTGGACAGTTACAAAGAGGGCCCAAGTTACAGCTCTAGGATCAAGTTTGGCCCTGCACCAGGGATCACAAGTTTTACATGGGTTTATGGAGTGAAAAGTTCAGAAACCATCTTGTTACCAGCCATAAGGCCAAGAACTCCCACATTTGGCATGTTATTCTTCTAATACAATATTCCCCATTTAGTCAGACAGTAGCCATGAGGTCAAAGTTTTATAAGGGCTTATATAGTGAAGACTTTTCTTCGTGGTTTATATTTATAAGCCAGTGGAGCGATACAGGGCCATCATGGCCCTCTTGTTTAGCTCCACTGGCCGAAGGCCAGCGGGCTTATGTCATGGCCCGGTGTCCGTCGTGCGTCCGTCCGTCCATCCGTCCATCCGTGCGTGTGTGCGTCCGTCCGTCCGTCCGTGCGTTAACTTTTATTTCAAACATCTTCTTCTCTGAAACTACCCATCCAATTTTCATGAAACTTCACAGAAATGATCCTGCCATGGTCCTCTTCAGAATTTCTTGAAAGAATTTGATTCCTTCAAAAACTCTGGTTGCCATGGCAACAAAACTGAAAAATATTGGAAATCTTTAAAAATCTTCTTGTCTAAAACCATAAGGCATAGGGCTACCAAATTTGGCATGTAGCTTTATGTAGTAGACCTCTTATCATGTTTCTTGAAATTATAGCCCTGGGGTCAAAATTGGCTCTGCCCCAGGGGTCACAAGTTTTACATAGGCTTATATAGAGAAAACTTTAAAAATCTTCTTGTCTGAAACCATAAGGCATAGGGCTACCAAATTTGGCATGTAGCTTTATGTAGTAGACCTCTATCATGTTTCTTGAAATTATAGCCCTGGGGTCAAGATTGGCTCTGCCCCATGGGTCACAAGTTTTACATAGGCTTATATAGAGAAAACTTTAAAAATCTTCTTGTCTGAAACCATAAGGCATAGGGCTTACATAGGGAAAACTTTTAAATCTTGGTGTACATAGCCATAAGGCTTAGGCTACCAAATTTTGCATATAATTATAGCATTATTTAGTGGACAGTTACAAAGAGGGCCCAAATTACAGCTCTAGGATCAAGTTTGGCCCTGCACCAGGGATCACAAGTTTTACATGGGTTTATGGAGTGAAAAGTTCAGAAACCATCTTGTTACCAGCCATAAGGCCAAGAACTCCCACATTTGGCATGTTATTCTTCTAATACAATATTCCCCATTTAGTCAGACAGTAGCCATGAGGTCAAAGTTTTATAAGGGCTTATATAGTGAAGACTTTTCTTCGTGGTTTATATTTATAAGCCAGTGGAGCGATACAGGGCCATCATGGCCCTCTTGTTTAGCTCCACTGGCCGAAGGCCAGCGGGCTTATGTCATGGCCCGGTGTCCGTCGTGCGTCCGTCCGTCCGTCCATCCGTGCGTGCGTGCGTGCGTCCGTCCGTCCGTGCGTTAACTTTTATTTCAAACATCTTCTCTGAAACTACCCATCCAATTTTCATGAAACTTCACAGAAATGATCCTGACATGGTCCTCTTCAGAATTTCTTGAAAGAATTTGATTCCTTCAAAAACTCTGGTTGCCATGGCAACAAAACTGAAAAATATTGGAAATCTTTAAAAATCTTCTTGTCTAAAACCATAAGGCATAGGGCTACCAAATTTGGCATGTAGCTTTATGTAGTAGACCTCTTATCATGTTTCTTGAAATTATAGCCCTGGGGTCAAAATTGGCTCTGCCCCAGGGGTCACAAGTTTTACATAGGCTTATATAGAGAAAACTTTAAAAATCTTCTTGTCTGAAACCATAAGGCATAGGGCTACCAAATTTGGCATGTAGCTTTATGTAGTAGACCTCTATCATGTTTCTTGAAATTATAGCCCTGGGGTCAAGATTGGCTCTTCCCCATGGGTCACAAGTTTTACATAGGCTTATATAGAGAAAACTTTAAAAATCTTCTTGTCTGAAACCATAAGGCATAGGGCTACCAAATTTGGCATGTAGCTTTATGTAGTAAACCTCTATCATGTTTCTTGAAATTATAGCCCTGGGGTCAAAATTGGCTCTGCCCCAGGGGTCACAAGTTTTACATAGGCTTATATAGAGAAAACTTTAAAAATCTTCCTGTACCTAGCCATAAGGCCTAGAGCTACCAAATTTTGCATTTAGCTTGATCTAGTTGGGGTCTACCAAAAGTGCCCAAATTATAGTCCTGGGGTCAATTTGGCCTCATGCTGGGGGGGGGGGGGGGTCACAAGATTTACATAGGCTTACATTGGGAAAACTTTTAAATCTTGGTGTACATAGCCATAAGGCTTAGGCTACCAAATTTTGCATAATTATAGCATTATCTAGTGAACAACTACAAAGAGGGCCCAAGTTACAGCCCTAGGATCAAGTTTGGCCCTGCACCAGGGGTCACAAGTTTTATATGGGTTTATGGAGTGAAAAGTTCAGAAACCGTCTTGTTACTAGCTATAAGGCCAAGGACTCCCAAATTTGGCATGTTATTCTTCTAATACACATATTCCCCATTTAGTCCGACTGTAGCCCTGGGGTCAAAGTTTTATAAGGGCTTATATAGTGAAGACTTCTCTTCATGGTTTATATTTGTAAGCCAGTGGAGCGATACAGGGCCATCATGGCCCTCTTGTTTTATCGTACTAACACAACTTTGTATGCCCCTGCAGTTGATTGCTCGTAAAAACATGCGAAAAGGAGCAATTGCTTTGAACAAGCACTTATGCTGTTTTCTAGAATATTTGTGACCAATATGGCCAGTTGTCATCCATCAGTCTTGAGTCGCAGTATTCACAAACCATTCTTAAGCGTGTTCTCAGTCTCATTCTCCAGAATTTTCTAAACCTAAAAGTAACGCAATCTCTTACTGGCTGAACCATTTTGTTAAGCCAAAAAGAAGTTGTGTTACTTTCAAACTTTGAAAATCTTGGAGAATAAGACAAAGAATGTTTTTAAGAATGGAAGGTGAATACAGGCCCAGTCACTGATTATGACCTGCCTGGGTAGCTCAGTCAGGTTAGCGTATCTGACTCGTGACCTGGTAGCTGCGAGTTTGATACCCGGTTAAGACAAACTTTCTGTCCGGCGATTTTTAACCTCTCACCTCTGATCTATGTGAGAAAAGTAGTCAGTGCCTTTGGAAAGAAAGTTGTGTCAGTACTGGTGTGAGAAAGCCAGGAAACACATGGGTGTGTCACAGACCGCCATAATATGACCTAAGCTGTTAAAATGGCATTAAACTCAAATACAAACAAACAAAGTGATCATGAATTCAATACCCTAGTTGAAATGGATGTTCTCAGTTTGCGAAGATGCCCAAATCAAATTATATCATTTTCAAGGCTTTTTGCCATTATTTCAGTTATATCGCGGTGGCCAGTGCACCTATCCATGCTTTCCTGGAGTTTCTTTTACCAGTACTATGCACAATATTCTTTCTAAGCCATTGGCTGCTTTCCCGTATAACCATCGTCAAAACAATGGTCAGCGGTGAGAGAGGAATGAATCCTGTCACAATGACTATCATCGATCCTCGGAAAGAAATTTGCCAAGCCAGGGATCGAACCCGCGACCTCCTGTTCTCAAGTCCTGTACACTACCGACTGATCAATGGGGGCTGGAAAACATGATGGGGAAAGAAGCAGTGAGTTATTACAAGCAGTTTCTTTTTTTTTTGGGCAATGTTTTCTACATGTGTACTGTGGGGGTGTTAAAAGTCCCATTGATGTGGTAATGGGTTCATACTGTGATGATCATGTGTCAGTAGTTGTTTTTGGAGATATTTACATAATACATGTGTATCTGTCGGCTAAATGAGTCAGCCTTCAAAGTATGAGGGCAGTGTTCAAAAGACATTGTTTTCTGTACATTGTTGATTATATGGCAGCAAAAAGGGGACATTGTTAGAGAAGAAAAATCATCTCAAGGCCAGAACTTAATTAATCATGGCCATGACTTAATTATTTTGTGGCTGCAAGTTGATTAACGTAGGCTTAGAGATACTATTTCATGGCAACAACATTATTATTTAATAATTACAGGAGTGCAGACTCAATTTTGTTTTCATTGAATTAAATAATCTTGAAGCTACAGGATACTGAAGATAGTTAACTCCTTACCAAACAACAAAGTTTTGGACCAGTCTGAATTGAAAGTATTTGCAGACGACAAAGTAAATGTGACTCAGAAGTAGAATTTTGTGTTTAGAAGGGTAGAAAGCATTGTGGAAAAAGGAGAAAATGCTGATTACAAGTACAAGTGCTTTGCAATTACTTGTGATTCCAGCCTAACCCTAGTTTTCTTCTGCTAATCTAAGTGAGCAAATGAGGGACCCAGGGTGCACAGACCATCTGAAGCCTAAGACGTTCACATGATATCTTAAAAATACTTTGAAGAATGATATCAGCCTGTGATATCAGCTATCTCTTGCACCATACATCATGCATCCTTTATATCAATTAATGATTTCATGACGACATTTTTTTCCATCACAACAGAGTGAGGTCAGCCTCCCATAGGGTCATTTTCAATTGACTCCTGACTGCCTTTAAGAATACAGGACCCATGTACATACCGTACTGAGCTTAAACACATCCTTTCCATAAACTTTATGCAAATCAGCATGAATTTCTACCAAAAAACACCCAAACTGTGCCCAGATTTTATGGTATACCCTCTGTTCAGATGCAATTTCTGCCATATTGAAAGCGATATTTGAATCTAGTTTATAAAACCACCTTTTGTAAAATCTCAATGTGGTAAGCATGAACACCATGTCTATCATTTACCTTGACACCAGTCAATAGGGGAATGTTTACACTGGCATGAAAAATCATGTAATTTCTTAGTTGCATTAACTCTTTACCACACGACAAAAAGGTAGACTAGTCCAAATTGAAAGCGTTTGTAGACGACATTTTAAATGTGGCTCAAAATTTAACATTTGTCTCTTCAAGGATAGAAAACATTTTGGGAAAAGAAGAAAATGCTGGTTACCAGCATTTTTAGCTCACCTGAGCACAAAGTGCTCAAGGTGAGCTTTTGTGATCGCCCAATGTCCGTCGTCCACAATTTCTTTAAACATCTTCTCCTCCTAAACCACTGGGCCAATCTTGATGAAACTTGGCAGGGATGTTCCTCAGGTGAAGCTCTACCAAAGTTGGTCAAGAGATTGAATTCCACCCATAACTCTGGTTGCCATGGCAACCAAAAGGAAAAAAATAGCAAAATCTTTAAAAATCTTCTTCTCTGAAACTAGAAGGCGTAGAGCTTTGATATTTGGTATGTAGCATCTTCTAGTGGACCTCTACCAAGTTTGTTCATATGATGTCCCTGGGGTCAAAACTGGCCCCGCCCCGGGGGTCACAAGTTTCGAACATAGGAACAAAGAAGGAAAACTTTAAAATTCTTCTTCTCTGAAACTGGAAGGCGTGGAGCTTTGATATTTGGCATGTAGCATCTCCTAGTGGACCTCTACCAAGTTTGTTCATGTGACGCCCCTGGGGACAAAACTGGCCCCGCCCCGGGGGTCACAAGTTTCGAACATAGGAACAAAGAAGGAAAACTTTAAAATTCTTCTTCTCTGAAACTGGAAGGCATGGAGCTTTGATATTTGGCATGTAGCATCTCCTGGTGGACCTCTACCAAGTTTGTTATATGATGTCCCTGGGGTCAAAACTGGCCCCGCCCCGGGGGTCACAAGTTTCAAACATAGGAACAAAGAAGGAAAACTTTAAAATTCTTTTTCTCTGAAATTGGAAGGCGTGGAGCTTTGATATTTGGCATGTAGCATCTCCTAGTGGACCTCTACCAAGTTTGTTCATATGACGCCCCTGGGGTCAAAACTGGCCCCGCCCCGGGGATCACAAGTTTCAAACATAGGAACAAAGAATGAAAACTTTAGAATTCTTCTTCTCTGAAACTGGAAGGCGTAGAGCTTTGATATATAGTATGTAGCATCTCCTAGTGGACCTCTACCAAGTTTGTTCATATGATGTCCCTGGGGTCAAAACTGGCCCCGCCCCGGGGGTCACAAGTTCAAACATAGGAACAAAGAATGAAAACTTTAAAATTCTTCTTCTCTGAAACTGGAAGGCGTAGAGCTTTGATATTTGGCATGTAGCATCTCCTAGCAGACCTGTACTAAGTTTGTTCATATAATGTCCCTGGGGTCAAAACTGGCCCCGCCCCGGGGGTCACAAGTTTCAAACATAGGAACAAAGAATGAAAACTTTAAAGTTCTTCTTCTCTGAAACTGAAAGGCGTGGAGCTTTGATATTTGGCATGTAGCATCTCCTAGTGGACCTCTATCAAGTTTGTTCATATGACGCCCCTGGGGTCAAAACTGGCCCCGCCCCGGGGGTCACAAGTTTCGAACATAGGAACAAAGAAGGAAAACTTTAAAATTCTTCTTCTCTGAAACTGGAAGGCATGGAGCTTTGATATTTGGCATGTAGCATCTCCTAGTGGACCTCTACCAAGTCTGTTCATATAACGCCCCTGGGGTCAAAACTGGCCCCGCCCCGGGGTCACAAGTTTCAAACATAGGAACAAAGAAGGAAAACTTTAAAATTCTTCTTCTCTGAAACTGGAAGGCATGGAGCTTTGATATTTGGCATGTAGCATCCCCTAGTAGACCTCTACCAAGTTTGTTCATATGATGTCCCTGGGGTCAAAACTGGCCCCGCCCCGGGGTCACAAGTTTCAAACATAGGAACAAAGAAGGAAAACTTTAAAATTCTTCTTCTCTGAAACTGAAAGGCGTGGAGCTTTGATATTTGGCATGTAGCATCGCCTAGTGGACCTCTATCAAGTTTGTTCATATGACGCCCCTGGGGTCAAAACTGGCCCCGCCCCGGGGGTCACAAGTTTCGAACATAGGAACAAAGAAGGAAAACTTTAAAATTCTTCTTCTCTGAAACTGGAAGGCATGGAGCTTTGATGTTTGGCATGTAGCATCTCCTAGTGGACCTCTACCAAGTCTGTTCATATAACGCCCCTGGGGTCAAAACTGGCCCCGCCCCGGGGGTCACAAGTTTCAAACATAGGAACAAAGAATGAAAACTTTAAAGTTCTTCTTCTCTGAAACTGGAAGGCGTAGAGCTTTGATATTTGGCATGTAGCATCTCCTAGTGGACCTCTACCAAGTTTGTTCATATGATGTCCCTGGGGTTAAAACTGGCCCCGCCCCGGGGGTCACAAATTTCGAACATAGGAACAAAGAAGGAAAATTTTAAAGTTCTTCTTCTCTGAAACTGGAAGGCGTGGAGCTTTGATATTTGGCATGTAGCATCTCCTAGTGGACCTCTACCAAGTTTGTTCATCAATTGACCTGACAATTGGTCAGAAATTGGATTATGCACGTTGAGTGAATTTCGCCTATTGACTCAGGTGAGCGACCCAGGGCCATCATGGCCCTCTTGTCTTCTTTTCCCACAATGTTTTCAAAAGGCTTCTTTCTCTGGGTTGTTAAAAGTCGGGATTGTATGGTAAAGGGTTAAAAGTTATACACATATTCTACGAACATAAAAAATGGTCCTCATATCAAGATCAGAATGTGCAGAAGATGCAGTCTGATCTTAAATTTGCACTGTCTTCTATTTTGTCATGTTCTTGCAACAACAGCCTAGGTGAAAAGCTTATTTTTTTGTTTTTCACGACTGAATACTAGTATGTCTGTTCTATTTTCATCTAGCATTCATAGGATCAAAAAAGAGCACTACATGTACTTTGTGAGGAGCTACGTAACTATTTACCAAACGACAAAATTTTAGACTTGTCCAATTCAAAAGCACTCGCAGACGACAAAATAAACGTGACTCAAATATTGGAATTTGTTATTGAAACTGAAAAGATAGAAAACACTGACGGAAAAAGAGACCAGCATTTTCTCCTTTTCGCCCAATGTTTTCAAAAAAGAGAAAAATGCTGGTAACCAGCATTTTCTCCTTTTTCCACAATGTTTTCAAAAGTCTTCCTCTTTAGGGTCGTTAAAAGTCAGGATTATGTGGTATAGGGAAACCAAAGTTTTAACAACCCTGAGGGAGATGCCATTTGAAAACACTGTTGGGAAAAAAGAAAATGCTGGTAACCAGCACTTTCTCTTTTTCCCACAATGTTTTCTACTCTATTAAAATAAAGACAAATTCCATGGTTTGAGCTACATTTGAATTATCGTCTGCAGATGCTTTCGATTTTGGGCTAGACAACATTTTTGTTGTGTGGTAAAGGGTTAAATGTATTCAGTAAACAAAATTCAACTTGCCCTTCATTTACTTTTGTAACGGTTATCGGCTATAACAATAATAGTGTACGGGGATAACCGAATATGCACCGAGGGTACATCCAACCTTTTTGCATAATACTTTATATTTGCTCAGCATCTGTAGGCATCAGGAGTTATTTACATAATGGGTGCCATTGCCATTGCAAAATATAGAAGTTACAAATTTATGTGAAAGTAACTGAGACTACAAACAAAAGAAAAGTTAAGAATTTACACAGCAAGACAGAAAATGTAAAACGAAATGAAATGGCCATCAACAGTCATTAAGTAGACGGAGACTGGTCTCGTTGGGGACAAAACATAACCTTTTCTGGAGATGTGCGTAAAAACTGGCTAATTTGATGGAATTTCTACTTGTATAACATTTCTTATTGATTTTGTCAGGGCAGTGAACTGGCCTCTCTTCCACTTTTCCTGGAATTTACTCTTTTTAACCCGATACCAAACAATCCCGACTTTTAACAACCCTGAGGAAAAAGGCTTTTGAAAACATTGTGGAAAAAGGAGAAAATGCTGGTAACCAGCATTTTCTCCTTTTCCCACAATGTTTTCTACTCTTCCCAAAACAAATTTCAATTTTTTTAGTCACATTTATTTTGCCGTCTGCAAATTTAACACTTTCAATTTGGACTGGTCTAAAATTTTGTCATTGGTAATGAATGAGTTAACCCTTTACCAAACAGTCCCATGATTTTTTGACTAAGGAAGGGAGGACTTTTGAAAACATTGTGGGAAAATGAGAGAATGTTGAAAACAGGGATTTTAACCTTTTTCCACTATGTTTACAAACAGGAGATCCCAGGCTCGACCAATTTCTTTCTGAGGATTGATGATAGTCATTGCGACAGGCTTCATTCCTGTCTCACCCCTGAGCATTGTTTCGGTAATGGTTATGTGGGAAGCAGCCTGTGGCTTGGAAAGAATATTGTGGGAAGAAAAGAAACTCCAGGAAAGCATGGATAGGTGCACTGGCCACTGCAATATAACTGAAATAATGTTGAAAACAGGGCTAAACACCATACAATCAGTCAATCAATCAATCAGTCCACTACGTTTATCTTTCCTGCCATGGACAGATTTGATCAATTGGGCCACATTTCATTTGTCATCTCTAAATGCTTTCAATACGACAAATGTGAAGTTGTCTGGCAAGTAAGCTCACATCGTGCTTGAGTGGCATTCCAGGAAAGGGGGTTTAACTCTTTACCAAACAGCACAATTTTGGAATGGACCAAATTGAAGGCATTTTGCAGACGACAAATTAAATGCTTTTAACTCTTTAACACACAACAAAATTTTAGACTTGTCCAAATTGAAACCATTTGCAGACGACAAAATACATGACTCAAAAATTGAAATTTGTGTTGGGAAGGGTAGAAAACATTGTGGGAAATGGAGAAAATGCTGGTTACCAGCATTTTCTCCTTTTCCCACAATGTTTTCAAAAGGCGTATTGTTCAGGGTCGTTAAAACCTTTGATTGTGTGGTAAGGAGTTAAATGATAATTCTCTTTCTGATAGGGTAGAAAACATTGTGGGAAAAGGAGAAAATGCTGGTTACCAGCATTTTCTCCTTTTCCCACAATGTTTTCAAAAGCTTTTTCTTTTAGGGTCGTTAAAAGTCAGGATTGTGCGGTAAAGGGTTAATGACTTCTCTATGATGCATCATACCAAGCAAGTTGTCACATAATTACGGATTCATAAAATCCATTTAGTCTAACAACCGACTGAATCGTGAGGTAGAATTTTCCATGGACATGCAGAAATTTACAAATGGCATAAAGTTTCCACCCATGTCAGCCTGAGCAGACTGGGCAGGCTGACATGGTCTAGACTTTTTGAAGATTCATTAATCCTCTACCACACAATCCCAACTTTTAATATCTCTGAAAGAAAATGTTTCTGAAAAAAATGTGGGACATTCCCACAAGGAGAAATTGCCGGTAACCAGCATTTTCTCCTTTTCCCACAATGTTTTACTTATCAAGGACATATTTCATCATTCAATGCTTTCAAGATACATGTATACACATCTGATATTTCAAGTGTTAAAGAGTTAAATGACTCGGATATACTTCCTTCACACAAATCTGCAGGGACAATTCTGATAGCTGCTATTGTAAAACCGCTTTGACTTGTCACTACATGTACTTTGTTTCCGTAACCTTGTTCAGTTTTTTCCGATATTTGCCGAGGCTCCTTCTAAACGGAATTCAAATGTTGAACCCTTAGGCTGTTAAGTGCGACTCACAGACTTTTTGCGGACAGTGTAGATCAAGATCAGACTGCACAGAATGTGCAGTCTGATCATGGATCTACACTGTCCGATAAGAAGATATTTTTCGCCAAAAGTAAGTTTGAAATAGCATTATTCTGTTTTTTACTATCAGCTTGAAAGTTCTATTTAACTTATTCAGCATGATAAGAGTTAACATGTTTGTATAATAAACTGTTCTTGTCGCAGTGTCCATGGTGTACAGATAAAATACCTTGACACATGATCCCGAAGTAAACTTCCTGTAAATGGTAAATTTATCGGAAATCTATAAATAGTTCATGTAAAAAAAAAGGAATATTCATTAAATGACAAGTTAAAGCAGTTTCATTATAGTATCCCTGCGAAATATACAGTATCAGCATGAATTACCCTGAATTGTATAAATACATGTGTGAACATCAGGGCTCACTTTGAGCAAATTCTCCTTTGGCCATATTTTCTATAGTTGTCTGTTGCAAGAAAAAAAAAAACATGTTGTTTACAGAAGGGAATATGTTGTTTTTTTTTTTTAAGTCAACTTTTAGCAATACATGTAATTTTAACTTTGTGCTCCTTAGTATTTCAAGGGTTTGATGATAGAGAAACTTGACTATACATTAAATACATGCTTTAGCTCACCTAAGCACAAAGCGCTCAGGTTGAGCTTTTGTGATTGTGCTGTGTCCGGGATGTGTTGTGCATCATAGGTCGTGTGGTCATCAACATTTACCTTGTGTGCACTCTAGAGGCCACATTTATAATACGATACTTAAGAAAACTTGGTCAGAAATCTTGGAGGCGCATTTTAAATTGGATCACATTGGGTTAAAAAGTACCGGTAGGTCAATTTTCCAAATCTTAGAAAAGCCTTGAATGTGTGCATTCTAGAGACCACATTTTCAGAAAGACACTCATGAAACTCAGAACGTTTGTCTGGATGATGTCTCAAACAAGTGTGAATTTGGGTCAACTCAGGTCACAAATTAGGTCACTGGGCCAAATCCTTGAAAATACTATGTGCACTTTAGAGGCCACATTTTCAGTCAGATACACATGAAAATTGGTCACAATGTTTGTCTTGATGATATCTCAGACATTTCACCTAGAGTCAAAAAGTAGGTCACTGAGCCAAGTGGTAGAAAAACCCTTGTTTGCACTCTAGAAGCCACATATTCAGTCTGATATTTAAGAAACTTGGTCAGAATGGTTGTCTTGATGTTATCTCAGACAAGTTTGAAACTTGGTCACATTGGGTCACTGGGCCAGATCCTAGAACAACCTTGTGTGCACCCTAGGGGCCACATTTTCAGCCTCATGGAACTTTGTCAGAATGTTTTTGTGGATGATATCTCTGACAAGTTTGAAATTTGGTCATGTGAAGTAAAAAAAGTAGGTCTCTTGGTCATATCCTAGAAAAACCATGTTTGCATTCTAGAGGCCTTATTTCCTGTCTGATACTCACGAAAACAGGTCAGAATGTTTGTCTTGATGATATCTTGGACAAGTTTGAAAATGGGTCACATGGGGTGAAAAAGTCGGTCACTTCTTGACCCAATGTGAACCAAGTTTCAAACTTGTCTGAGATAACATCAAGACAAGCATTGTGACAAAGTTTCTTAAGTATCAAACTGAAAATGTGGCCTCTAGAATCTTGGGAAAACCTGTGCACTAAAATCTTACGAAAACCTGTGCACTCTTGAGACCACATTTTCAGCCTGATACTTAAGGAACTTGGTCAGAATGTTCATCTGGATGATATCTCAGACAAGTTTGAAATTGAATCATGTCAGCTCAAAAATTACTGGTAGGCCAAATCTTAGAAAACAGTCGTGTGCAATGTAGAGGCAATTAACATTTTCAGTCGGATATTCCTGAAACATTGTCAGAATGTTTGTCTTGTTGATATTCCTGACAAGTCCAAAAATAGGTCAAGTTGGTCAGAAAGTAGATCGCTTACACTCATGTTTTATGTTATTACAACCAGGATCTCTTCAGCTTTATAATAACCCTTTCCCAAACTACAAATTTTGGACTGGTCCAAATTAAAAGAGTTTGCAGACGACAATTTTAAATTTGATGAAAATGGCAGACAGGTCTCAGAAAGGGTAGAAAACACTGTGGGAAAAGGAGAAATTGCTCATTACGAGCAATTTCTCCTTTTCCCACAGTGTTTTCAAAAGACTTGTACTGCAGACACGTGAAAACCAGGGCTTGTTTGGGAAAGGGTTAACTCTTTACCACACAATCCTGACTTTTAGCGACCCTGAGAAATTAGACTTTTGAAAATATTGTGGGAAAAGGAGAAAATGCTGGTAACCAGCATTTTCTCCTGTTCCCACAATGTTTTCTTGCTTTTCAGAACAAATCCAATCATTTGAGTCACATTTATTTTTGTTGTCTGCAAATGCTTTCAATTTGGAGCAGTCAAAAATATTGTTGTGTGATAAAGAGTTAATCCGAGATTACTTTACTCAAGTGAGGGCTGTAGGGCCATTAGCCCTCTTTTTTCATGACATATGACTTGTATTTTTTTTTCAGTGAATTGTAGACAAACTGATTTATACCAATAATTTCATTTAATTCCTTGGTCCAACTCATCGAAATCATCATGATTCGACTTTTTCTGCAATGCACTAAGATATCATTAAATAATAATCGAGATTGACCGGAAAAAAAAATATGGTTACCATGAAAAACTGAGTCAGTGATGGCTTTATTCTGTCTTGTCAACCTATCCACACAACTGCCTGTCATGTTATCCTATCTTATCTCCAGAACCCATTGTCTAATTTTGACATACTGTGCAGCTTGTGGAGACACAGCCAAGATTTGACATTCCAAGGTCAAGGTCACAGCAGGTGTACAAAGATCATGTGTGCGAAGACATTCTGTTACGGTGGAAAACAAGCATTTAGCTTTTATTATAGTAGAATACCAATTCACTTCCTTTTGTTTCAGCATCAATGAACTCCTAACTACACATCCCGAGTTTTAATGACCTGAAAAATAAGATTTTTAAAAATATTGTGGGAACAGGAGAAAATGCTGGTTAACAGCATTTTCTCCTTTTTCCGCAATGTTTTCTTACCTTTCAGATACAAATCCAATTATGTGAGCTACATTCAATGTAATGTCATCTGCAAATGTTTCCAATTTGGGCTAGTCTGGAATTTTGTCATTTGGTAAAAAGTTGATTGCCTAAATTCATAATGTTGCACAGCTTAATACTGCACAGAGCAGGCTTTTCGTTGCAGACTAAGGTTCCACAATATCCAGCAAACTTTCTTTCCTGCATATTTTGAAAGATTTTTTTATGAATCACATTTGTGGAGAGTTTTGAACAGACTGCACAGAATATACAATTCGATCTTGGATCCACACTGTCCAATATTCTGTTAGAACCCTGGTGAACTTTTATTGTTTTTTAAAAATAAAAAATTTACAAGTTTAATTTTATCCATTGCTCTGAGGGTAAATCGTAACTTTTTTTTATATTTACAGATTAAATGCCACCAGTGGGGTAATCACAGAGGGGGTTGGAAATTACTCGGAAGACAACAAATGTATGTGGCTGTTGGAACCCGACCCTCCTGGTGGACCGATACATTTAAAATCACACCAGTTTGCCACAGAATGTGGGTGGGATCATTTATACATATTTAATGGCGACTCCGTTTTCTCACCTCTAATAGCAGCTTACAGGTATATGTTCCCTATTGATTTATCTCTTTACCAAAATGCTCTGATGTTTTTCCTTCCAACTCAGAACAAGGTGGCATTAGAAAACACATCTGGAAATGGAGTAAATGCTTTTATCCAGCATTTACTTCTTTCCCCACCATGTTTTCTGTCTTTTGAAACAAATTCTCCTTTTCTCATAATATTTTCTACTCTTCCCTAAACAAATTTAAATTTTTTAGTCACATTTATTTTGTCGTCTACAAACGCTTTCAATTTGGACTGGTCTAAAATTTTGTTGTTTGGCAATGAGTTGACCCTTTACCAAACAATCCCATGTTTTTAGGAAAGGAGGACTTTTGAAAACTTTGTGGGAAAATGAGACAATGCTGGAAACGGGGATTTTAACCTTTTTCCACTATGTTTATGAACAGGAGGTCGCTGGTTCGATCCCTGGCTTGACCAATTTCTTTCTGAGAATTGATAATAGTCATTGCGACAGGCATCATTCCTGTCTCACTGCTGACCATTTTTTCGGCAGTGGTTATGTGGGAAAGCAGTCAGTGGCTTGGAAAGAATATGGTGCAGAGTACTGGTAAAAGAAACTCCAGGAAAGCATGGGTAGGTGCACTGGCCACCGCATCATGTAAGCCATATTTTATTTGTTACCTGCAAAATTTAATGCTTTCAAAACTGACATTCTCAAATTTTATCATCTGGGAAAGAGATGAACCCTTTACCAAGCAATCCGAGGCTTTAACAACACCCCCCCCCCCCCCCCCCCCCAAAAAAAAAAAATCCTTTTGAAAACATTGTTGGAAAAGGAGAGGGAAGAGGTAACCAGCATTTTTCCTTTGCCCACAATGCTTTCTATACTTTCAAGATTCACTAGATTTGTCATCTGCAATTGCTTTCAATCTTGATGATCATAAAATTTTATCATTTTGAAAAGGTATTACAGATAAACAACAAAAAACAAGGTGAGCATGTCACAGTTGTCAACCATGGATCCTGAAAGCTATTTTCAGACCCTCCAATAAGTTTGACTCCATAAAGAGAGAGTTAAACCTTTTCCACACAATCCCTAATGACCCGTAGAGGGAAATCTTGAATTTTATTGTCTGGAAAAGAGATTAAAGATGCATCTATACTTGTTTACAGCTAGTGTTTAACCCATTTCATCATTACTCTATCAAAATATAATCATTCTTGTATCTTCATGCCAAATGTTGCCCCTGACAGTTGCAAGGTTGCATAGATTATGACCAATAGAAAATGCATTTCATTTTCTGGAGGCCATCAAAGAAATCCCAGTTGTGATGTTTTTGGTTTTAAATCAAATATTTCAGATATAGGCACTTATCCCTTACACAATATATAATCAGTAATTTCTTACGTTTTCATAACTGACCAAATTCTGAGCCATTCTACCATCTGTGAAACTTTAACTGTGGGTTTTCTTTTTTTCTCTATGGGTGTGAGGATGTATCTTTAAGATATAGGATGTAACACAAGATGAGCATGTCACTGTAGTCATACAACCCAGGTTGCCTTTGTCTTCAGCATTTCAATAAAGAGGACTGCGTAGATCAAAGATCAGACAGTACCTTTTGTGCAAGCTGATACTGATCTGCACTGGCTGCAAAGGCAACTGTAGTTGTGACAGGCACTTTAACTCTTTACCAAATGACAAAATTTAGTGCTAGTTGAAATTGAAAGTATTTGCAGATGACAGATTGAATGCTAATCAAAAAGTGAAATTTGTTTTTAGAAGGGTGGAAAACATTGTGGGAAAAGGAAGAAATGCTGGTTACCAGCATTTTCTCCTTTTCCCACAATGTTTTCAAAGCTTTCTTTCTCAGGGTCATTAAAACTCGGGATTGTGTGGTAAAGGGTTAACTCTTTACCAGATGATAAAATTGTAGACTTGTCCGAAGTGAAAACATTTGCATACCACATTTCAAATGGCTTTTTAATGATTGAAATTGCTTTTGAAAATAGAGAAAACATTCTGGGAAAAGGAGACAGTGCTGGTTACCAGCATTTTTTCCATTTCCTACAATGTTTTCAAAAGCTCTTTTTATCAGGGTTGTTAAACTTTGGGATTGTTTGGTAAAGGGTTAAGGGTCAAAGCCTTTTATGTTTTTATCATTTCAGTGGCCTTGTACAGCAAGAGTTAGATATCAATAACAGCGTGTCAGAGATAGTCGCTGACTCAGGAAAAGCTTACCTTTATTTCTATAGCGATGCTGCCTACAATATGACGGGATTTCACCTGTACTATGCGTAAGACTTTGAAAAGCTTCATGTATTTGTCGGAGGTGTTTTTGCCGATGTACTATTTCTACACAGGCTCTTTCTGTAAACCCTTGTCCCTTTACCAAGCCACAAAAAAACTGGCTCTCTAAAACTGAAATCATTTGAAGGCACGAATTCATAATGAAGTTCAAAATTTAATGATGGTTTCTGTATATGAAAGGGAAGAAAACTGTGTGGGAAAGAAGGAAAGACTGGTTTCCAGCATTTTTCTCCTTTTCCCACAATGCTTTTTCAAAAGTCCTCTTTCTCAGGGTCATTAAAACCTGAGATTGTTTTGCAAAGGATTAACCCTTTATCGCACAATTCCGACTTTTAATGACCCTGAGAAAGAAGGCTTTAGAAAACATTGTGGAAAAAGGAGAAAATGTTGGTAACCAGCATTTTCTCCTTTTCCCACAATGTTTTCTACCATATGAAAGACAAATTTGATGTTTTGAGTATTATTTAATTTGTCATCTGCAAAAGCTTTTAATTGGACAAGGCTAAAATTTTGTTGTGTAGTAAAGAGTTAACTCTTTACCACACAATCCTGACTTTAACGATCCTGAGGAAGAAGCCTTTTGAAAACATTGTGGGAAAAGGAGAAAAAAGCATTTTCTCCTTTTCCTACAATATTTTCTACTCTATCAAAAACAAATTCCATCATTTGAACAACATTTAATTTGACGACTTCAAATGCTTTCAATTTGGACAAGGCTAAAATTTTGTTGTCTGGTAAAATGTTCAAGGGAGCAATTGAGATTTTCATAATCTCATCAAACATCATAAATGATTTATCACTGTATTCAGTAAGCCAATAGCTGGCAAACATCCTGAAGAAGAAAGACAAAAGTAAGATAAAAATATTTTTCAATGGTTCTTTCTTTTATAGCATTTTCTCCTTTTCCCACAATGTTTTCAAACGTCTTCTTTCCCAAGGTCATTAAAAGGCGGCAATGTGTGGTAAAGGGTTAAAAAGATTTGTATTCAAATCAGTATGATGACATGAAATCTGGTGTAATAGCACCCACCTTGGTAGCTCAGTGGTTAGCATATCTGACTCGTGACCTGTTGGTTGTGAGTTCGATACCCGCTTGAGGCAAACTTTCTTGTTGGCGATTTTTCGCCTCTCACCTCTGATGCATGTGAGAAAAGTAGTCAGTGGCTTTGGAAAGAAAGTTGTGTCAGTACTGGTGTGAGAAAGCCAGGAAACACACGGGTGCGTCACTGACTGCCATGATATGACCTGAGCTGTTAAAATGGCGTTAAACTCCAATACAAATCTGGTTTAACAGAAATAGACTGAGTTACCCAGTGTAAAACAACCATTCCATCATTTAACCCTGTAACACACAATTTAACGACCATGAGGGAGAAGGCTTTTGAAAACATTGTGGGAACCAGAATTTTATCCTTCTCCTAGAATCAGGGTTTTCATTTTGAAATGAAGCAACAGATTGATTGACAAAAACAACAGGCCGGGGGTCAAGGGGGCCACCTAGGCCCCCTTGTGGGTCCAGGGCAATGCCCTGGTGGGGGGACCAGGAGGGCGAAGCCCCCCGGCAGAAAATGATTCTGAGCTTTTTTAAACCTGTTTTCTGAGCCCTCCTTGATGGTAAATCTGTTTTTTTTTTTCTCTTTATGTCATGAGTTTGCTCTCAAAACAGTATTTGGATCTCACTTCTATACAGTATGTAAGTGAGATCCAAATACTGTTTTGAGAAAAATACATGTACAAAATATGAAAACAAATGTTAACATGTCTTACTACACAGCCAATTAATAGTAAGACATATACATACCTATATAAATTACCAACACCAAACACTGAACATACTTACGGAGAACACAAAGCAGTTGCCATCAATTTCTATTTGTAAGAAATGACATAGACCGAATGAATAAATAAACTAGCTTATCAATTTGTCTACCGTTACCAATAATCACACACATTTCCGCAAATCTAACTCAATTCACCTAAAAACATTCAACAAATTAAATAATATTTCAAATATATGAGGTCAATGCATTCGCTTCTATGGTAAATGTCAAAAGATGTAAATAATATGAGACATAAAGTATGTATTGACGATGTACAATAGTTCAACGACAACTCCCTTCTCGGGATTAAAATTGCAAAATGGTCTGTAAAAAACTGAGTCACGCACTTTAAACTTCATTGTTAATTGTATGTCAACTTTGCTTACCGGCGTCATCATCTAATTTGGCCTTTTTAAAGCCAAAGTCAAATAAACAGCGATTTCCTGACTTCTTTCTCTTTGCTTTGGCGTCCATGATTACCAAATAGAGATCGGAGAAATGTATCATTGCCTACGATTTGATAATTGGATGCAAGTATCCAATGAATGACCGCGTAACATTCATAAACCAATTGTTTCTGGTTTCGCGGTAAAATTGAACCGGTGTCGCAGTACAGTTACCAACGCGTGAAATATTTTCGAAATATACAAGGTGATAGATTTTTCAAAGATCCAGCAAAAACAACCGATTAAAGGCCAATTTCAACCGATGTTTTTGATCGGCAATCGGCTTTAAATGAAAACCCTGTAGAATGTTTTCTATCCTTTCAAAGACCAGTCCCAATAGTTGAGCAACAAAAATAATTCCATCTTCAAATGCTTTCAGTTTGGACAACTGCAAAATTTTGTCACCTAGTAAAGGTTTATACACCAAATTTGTTGAGTATAGATGTTCAATTCATACACTTGCAAAGCAGATTGTATCTAGTTGTTTTTATCGGTATTTTACAAGAAATTTTTTATTTACGACTTAAAAAGTAAATAGCTCCCATCAGGCCATCCTCGCAGTCTTACCTTGATCTACACTGTCCAGAAAAGGCGGTCTGATCTTAGTGTACATTTTCAACACAAACAGCTTAGCACCAAGGGATAAAACATATATATCACCAGCAATGTAATAGAAAAGAAACACAGGGCAAACATAATGTTTTTGAAAGACAGTAAAAGTCCTCTGAAGGGTAAATTTCCTGGAATAAGTGATAGCTCCCTTTCACAAATCTGTCCAACATGGGACTGCTTATAGTCATGTTTGTGTGTGTTTCTACAGAAGTATGATTTCCTTATAATGATACCCTTTGAATTACATGTATCAGAAACAGGGGCTTGTAAAAACCATGTGACATCAGCATTTTTATATTTTTAGCTCCACTGGCTGAAGGCCAGCAGGCTTATGTCATGGCCCGGTGTCCGTCGTGCGTCCGTGCGTCTGTCCGTGCGTCTGTCCATCCGTCTGTCAGTCCGTCCGTCTGTGCGTTAACTTTTATTTCAAACATCTTCTTCTCTGAAACTACCCATCCAATTTTCATGAAACTTCACAGAAATGATCCTGCCATGGTCCTCTTCAGAATTTGTTGAAAGAATTTGATTCCTTCAAAAACTCTGGTTGCCATGGCAACAAAACTGAAAAATATTGGAAATCTTTAAAAATCTTCTTGTCTGAAACCATAAGGCATAGGGCTACCAAATTTGGCATGTAGCTTTATGTAGTAGACCTCTATCAAGTTTCTTCAAATTATAGCCCTGGGGTCAAAATTGGCTCTGCGCCAGGGGTCACAAGTTTTACATAGGCTTATATAGAGAAAACTTTAAAAATCTTCCTGTACCTAGCCATAAGGCCTAGAGCTACCAAATTTCGCATGTTGCTATATCTAGTGGGCCTCTACCAAGCAGGCCAAAATTTTAGCCCTGGGGTCAAAATCGGGCCCGCCGCAGGGGTCACAAGTTTTACATGAGCTTACATAGTGACAACTTAAGAAATCTTCCTGTTTTGATATATTTTTTTTTTAAATTAGCCTTGCATCAGGGATCTTACGTTTTACAGAGGCTTCATATGGACAAAACTTGAAAATCACCTTATTTACAACCATACAGCATAGACTTGTATTATTTTGGCATGTGGCTTTATCTTGTGGACCTCTACCAGGGTTCAAGTAATTATAGCTCTGGGATCAAAAATGGCTTTGCCTTGCGGGTCTCAACTTTCACATGGGCTTTTACAGAGAAAACTTTGTATGTCTTCATTTTGAAACCATTTGGCTCAGAATTGAAATGTTTAGTTTTTATGGTTTATATATATAAACCAGTGGAGCGATACAGGGCCATCATGGCCCTCTTGTTTCCACATTTAAATCTTAATTGTTTTAACCCTTATAGCACCTTTCACAACTATAGTTGTTTTTGCGGCCAGTATAGATCTTTGATCTACACTGTCCACTTTGCAAAATCACTGTAGACAAAAGCAACCCTGAAATTGCAGTTATTTGGATCGTATTTCTAGGATGAAAATGTCTGGCAGGTTTACTCAGCGCTCTAAGGGTTAAGTGAGTTTTTGATTTCCTTTTTTAAAAAGCTTTGCAAAGCCTATTGAATTCAGAGCTCCAGACAGAGGGAGTGATTTTGATTTCGAAACTGAAAATATTAATTATTCTGCACTAAACCCTATGTGATGGGTACTCATTAGGATCATCTCATCGAGATGATTCTAACGAGTACCCACAACATAGGGTTTGGAAAAGAAGTAATGGATTTAGGATACTATCACTCCCTCTTATCTGGAGCTCTGTGAATTGGTATAAAAATTAAATATGTGCCAGAAAACCAGTCTTGAATATGGAATTAATTGGTTGTAGTATCTTGATGAAAACACATTTAGATTGGAGCTGTATTTACAAACCATTCTAAAGTGCATTCTGATTCCTAGAAATTCTCTTAATTTTGAAGGCACATCATTTTTGATTTGTTTGCATTTGTTCAAAGGGTTAAGGATAAAGGTTTTTTTTATATTTACAGTGTTGGGACTTGCATCAATAACTGCTCAAACCATGGGGACTGTAAAGATAGTGGATGCACTTGTCATACTGGTTATAAAGGTCCATACTGTGAGCAAGAGATCTGTCCAAAAAACTGTAGTGGGCATGGCCAGTGTTTACAGGACAAGTGTGCATGTGACTTTGGCCATAAAGGTAATTTTTGCGTCATAACTTACTACACAGGCAAATTTTGGAAGCATTTGGTACAAGTACCAAGACCTATAGCACAAATGGTAATATACAGTGACTTTTGACATACTTAATCTTGTCAAGACAATAGGTATCCTATGTTTCGACTAGGTTCTAGAAACTTTCCACAACATAGTATATAAGATCTATATTGATGTTTAGGTCAAAGATCAATGTAACTGTAAGGATACTAAACCTTGTCTGGATAGTAGGTACACACAGTTATGATATAGTGACTTGGACTTTAGACAGATATTCATCAAAAGGTGTGCACAATCCACATTTTTCTTTGGCTCATCTGAGCACGAAGAGCACAAGTTGAGCTGTTGTGATAGTGCTGTGTCCTTCATCCGTCCTGCGTTGTCCATCGTGTGTCATCTAGGCGTCAACATTTACCTTGTGTGCACTCTAAGAGGCCACATTTTCATTCAGATACTCATGAAACTTGGTCTGAATGTCCTGATAATATCTCAGAAAAGTTTGAAATTGGGTTTTGTGGAGTCAAAAAGTAGGTCACCAGATCAAATTTTAGAAAAACCTTGTGTGCACTCTAGAGGGTGTATTTTCGGTCAGATACTCATGAAACTTTGTCAAAATGTTTGTCTTGATGAAATCTCAGAGAAGTTTTAAATTGGGTTATGTCGGGTCAAAAAGTAGGTCACCAGGTCAAATTTTAGAAAAAACCTTGTGTGCACTCTAGAGGAAACATTTTTATTCAAATACTTCTGAAACTTGGTCAGATGGTTTGAAACTGGGTCATGTCAGGTCAAAAAGTAGGTCATTGGGCCAAATCCTAGAAAAAAACTTGTGAGCACTCTAGAGGCCATATTTTTAGACCAGTTCTGTTGAAAATTGGCCAGAATGTTTGTCTTGATGCTATATGGGATAAGTTCAAAATCGCGTCATGTCGGGTCAAAAAGCAGGTCACTGGGACACATCTTAGAAAAATCGTATGTGCAGTCTAGAGGCCACATTTTCCGCTCAATACTGATAAAATATTGTCCGAATGTTTGTCTTGATGATATCTCTGTTAAGTTCAACAATGGGTCAATTGGGCAAGACACTTCAGAGCCCTAGCCTAGTACTGGCAGAATCCAGGAAATACAGGAATATGTGAGCTGTCGCCGTGATATGACTGAAATATTGTTGAAAGTGGCGTAAAACACCAATCAATCAATCAACAATGGGTCAAGTAGGTTGAAAAGTAGATCACAAACATTTTTTTGTTTTACTTCATTACAACCAAGATGTCTTCAGTTTCATGAATCCTTGATGACTTTACTCAGGTGAGCGCTTTAGGGCCAATGGCCTCTTGTTTGGTGAAAGATCACTGTGATTTTCAACAGCAGGTTGACACTGTTTTGACTAAGTCAGTTAAAAATTATTCCAGATTATCATAAGAGAGTGTTTGATCCTTATTTTAGCAATGTTCACAGATTATGTTTGTTTCATTTTCATTTTTCTTTTCCTTTCCAATTCTCTACAGGAGAAGACTGTAGTTTACGCATCAGCGAAGAATCCTGGATTAGGCAGGAAACCATGAATGCACCTCTTGGTCGTGCATCACCTGCATCAGTTCTCATTGGTAATGAGATTTGGGTGACAGGAGGGTACTCTTTTGGGAGAGATATAGACTTCCTTGTAGTGTAAGTTCTTCAGATTATGACCAGACAATGACGTGGTTTCATGTCTCTGAGATAAAAGGCTTTGGGAAGCACAATGGGAAAAGGAGAAAATGCTGGTACCCAGCACTTTCTCCTAATCCCACAAAACTTTCTGAATTCAAAGATAAATTGTTTGATCTGAACCAGGTTTTGAACCCTGTTAGTTATCTACAAATGCTTTCAATGTGGACAAGTCTAAACTTTAGTACTGGTTAATGAGTTAGATTTTACCCTTTACCTCACAATCCCGACTTTTAACAACCCTGAGAAAGAGGCCTTTTGAAAACATTGTGGGAAAAGGAGAAAATGCTGGTAACCAGCATTTTTCCTTTTCCCACAATGTTTTCTAACCTATCAATGTCAAATTTCATCATTTGGACCACCTTTATTTTTTTATCTGCAAATGCTTTCAATTTGGACAAGTCTACATTTTTGTTGTGTGGTAAAGAGTTGGGACTGATAATCTTTTTCAAGTCGCATTAATGAAGAAATAAAAAATACAACTGGTAGTAGTAATATTTGAAAACAGTGTTACAAAAGAAGCAATTGCTTCTTACAAGCAAGTTTGCTCTTTTCCCACTCTTTCACGGCTGACCATTGTTTCGACAATGGTTAAATGGAAAAGCAGCCAGTGGCTTTGAAGGAATATTGTGTCTAGTGGTAACGATTGAAACTGGCTCGAAAGACAAACAAATGATGGATGGGAAATAACTACTCATTCACTGATTTAAAACAAATATGGAATGTTTTTTTACCAGAAAGTGCTGATTTTACCCCCTTGTTTTCCAGTGCTATTTCAGTCAGTAGCAAACAGGACTTGAGAACAGGAGGTCGCTTGTTGATCCACGTCTCGGCCATTTTCTTTCCGAGAATTGATGATTGTCATTGCGACAGGATTCATTCCTCTCTCACTGCTGACCATTGTTTAGACGATGGTAATGTGGGAAAGCAGTCAGTGACTTGGAGAGAATATTGTGCGGAGCACTGGTAAAAGAAACTCTAGGAAAGCATGGGTAGGTGCACGGGCTGCTGCAATATAACTGAAATTATGTTGAAGTCGGTGTTAAACAACATACGATCAATCAATCAATCCAGTGCTATTGCATGTATTGTATAGGCACAAAAAGCTGTATTTGTACGGAAATTGGATGATATCTTTATCTTTTTTATCCAGATACAATGTAGAAACTCAGGAATGGAGAACTGTAACACCAGATAGCACTGACAATCCAAAATACCTGTATAGTCATTCTGTAGTACATTATAAGGTAATATTTGCTGAGCTCCAGATAGAGGGAGGGATTTTGATTTCAAAATAGAAAATATCAATCACTCTCCACTAAACCCTATGTTATAGGTACTCATTAGAATCATCTCATCGAGACGATTCTAATGAGTACCCACAACATAGGATTTGGAAGAGAAATAATTGATTTAGAATACCATCACTCCCTTTTATCTGGAGGTCTGATTTGGCTATTTAATTTCTCTGATATTTTCAAGTTTGGATTATCACTGTATTCAGTTTATCGAAAAAAAGAAAATAAGAAAACAGATTTTTGACTGTTAAAGGCCCAACAGTGGCCAAAAACAAAATGCTAGGGTTTAAATGCATTTAAATTTAAAATAAATCATTTAAATGTATGGAAAATATTATAAAGATGACAATCTGTTATTGTGTGGTTAGTCCAAGAGTTAGTCGCTGGCAGAAAACTGAATTCTAAAGTCGGGCAAAGAGTTAACAAAAGATAGAGCCACCTGGTAACTTTTAACCTAGTTTTATCATTAATTTCTCTGTCAGAGACTAACTCCCGGACTGACACTTCAGTAAAAGATTGCCATTTTCACAATAATTTGTATACTTTTATATAGTATGATTTAAATTTAAATGCATTTTAACACCTGCTTAGATTACTTTTGGCAGCTATTGTTACTTTAAGCGTTTACCACACAATCCCAACTTTCAACGACCCTAAAAAAGAAGCCTTTTGAAAACATTGTGGGAAAAGGAGAAAATGCTGGTAACCAGCATTTTCTCCTTTTCCCACAATGTTTTCTACCCTTCCCAAAACAAATTTCATTTTTACAGTGGCATTTATTTTGTCGTCTGCAAATGCTTTCAGTTTGGACTAATCTAGAATTTTGTCGTTTGATAAAGAGTTAAAAGTCCAGTATGGGCTTGGCATCTAACTCTTTACCAAACAACAAAATAAGTCCAGTATGGGCTTGGCATCTAACTCTTTACCAAACAACAAAATATTAGACTTGGCCATATTGAAAGCATTTGTAGATGACAAACTAAATGTGACTCAAATATTAAAAGTTTGTGTTTGGAAGAGTAGAAAACATTGCAGGAAAAGAAGAAAATGCTGTTTACCAGCATGTTCACCTTTTCCCACAATGTTTTCAAAAGGTATCTTTCCCAGGGTTGTTAAAACTTGGGATTGTGTGCTAAAGAGTTAAGCTTATTTAAACTAATAAATTTTACACTTGCAAGTGAAGAAGAGAATTTTCTTAGATAACACGGTCGGAGCTTTTTAACTCTTTAGCAAACAATCCCGGGTTTTCATGATCCTAAGAAAGAAGCATTTTGAAAACATTGTGGGAAAAGGAGTAAATGCTGGTAACCAGCATTTTCTCCTTTTCCCACAATGTTTTCTACCCTTCCCAAAACAAATTCCAATTTTTGAGTTACATTTATTTTGTTGTCTGCAAATACTTTCAATTTGGACGATTCTAAAATTTTGTCGTTTCGTAAAGAGTTAATGGCTGATGTACACAATCAAAACTACTGCTGTATGTCTCTACTCATATCTGTGCTGTTTGTACTCATTAGAATTGTCTCTAGAGGACCCAAAACATTGGTGTTAGTGATGAACTAAAGCTAGTTTACTCTTTAGACTTAGAAATATACTCTCTTAACTCTTTACCACACAATGCCGACTTTTAATGACCCTGAGAAAAAAGGCCTTGGAAAACATTGTGGGAAAAGAAGAAAATGCTGGTAACCAGCATTTTCTTCTTTTCCCACAATGTTTTCTATCCTTCCAAAAACAAATTTCCATTTTTGAGCCACATGTTATTTGTCGTCTGCAAATGCTTCCAATTTCGACCAGGCTAAAATATTGTTGTTTGGTAAAGGTTTAACTCTTTGCTACACAAAAAAAGTGCAGACTTGTCTCAGTTAAAAGCATTTGCAGACGACAAATTAAACATGGCTCAAAAACTGAAATTCGCCTTTGGAAGGAAAGAAAACATTGTGGGAATAGAAGAAAATGCAGGTTACCAGCCGGGTCGTTAATCCTATTTCTCACAATCCCGACTTTCAAGGACCCTGAGGAAAAAGGTTTTGAAAACATTGTGGGAAAAGGAGAAAATGCTTTTTACCAGCATTTCCTCTCCTTTTCCCATAATATTTTCTACCCTATGAAAGAAAAATTCATGTTTTGAGTAATATTTGATATGTTGTCTGGAAATGCTTTCACTTTGGATTAGTCTTAAATTTTGTCATGTGGTAAAGGCTTAACTGCACGTCTAAGTCTGTTAATGCCAATATTTATTTTGCAATAACACTCGAAAAATTCCATTTTGATATGATAGAAATTTCATTCTTTACTCATATTGTTTCAGAATTGTCTGTATATCTATGGCGGAGTAGCAGGACAGCATATAGAAAGTCGACTATGGATCTACAATGTAACTAGTAACGCATGGACTTACCAGAATTACAGTGAGACTGCTGCCATCGCTGGACACTCGGCAGTCATTGTAAACAGTAGAATGCTCATTATTTTTGGGCACAGTCCTCTTTATGGATATATGAACAGAGTTCATGAGATTGATTTAGGTATGGAATAGCAGACCTCCAGATAAGAAGGAGTGATAGTATTCTAATCCATTATTTCTCTTCCAAACCCTATCTTGTGGGTACTCATTAGAATCGTCTTGATGAGACGATTCTAATGAGTACCCATAACATATGGTTTAGTGGAGAGTGATTAATATTTTCAATTTTAAAATCAAAATCACTCCCTCTATCTGGAGCTCTTGAATAGAACACAAGCTCAGTTGTTAAGTCTATGGGAGGGATCCAGTTGCTCAGTTGGTAACAGTCAGGGCTGAAAACCCAGGGGTCACTGGTTTGATTTCCTAGTCAATTGAATTCTGTCCTAGGATTGATGATAGTCATTGCATAAGAATTTATTTCTTTCTAACCTGGATTGCTGCACCGGCCACTGTGCTAAAACTGAAATGATGTAGTAAATTTTGTTGGAAGTAGAAGAAATGCTGATTACACAGCATTTGATAAAGGTTAATTACCTAACATTGTACCATTCTTGCAATGTGTATGGGCGTCAGTTTCAGGTTTGGTTTCTTTTTTTAAGTTTCTTCAGGATTTGTTTACTATTAAATTTATTACTTGGAACTATTTTCTTTAGGATTGTAATAGCTACAGCCTTACTTTTCACCAGCAGTTTATTTCTTATTTCTAGCTGATAGTTTTGATATGGTTATGTATGTGCATAGGATATATTATTAATGAGTATACTTTGACTTGTTTTGTATAAAATTTGCAATCTTTTGCCATTTCAAAAAGTTCTATAGACTGACAACTTCGTATGGACAGCCTTTTAACCTTTACCACACAGTCCCGACTTTTAACGACCCTGAGAAAGACAGCTTTTGAAAACATTGTGGGAAAAGGAGAAAATGCTGGTAACCAGCATTTTCTCCTTTTCCCACAATGTTTTCTACCCCTTCCAACTCAAATTTCAATTTTTGAGTCGCATTAATGTTGTCTTCTGCAAATGCTTTCAATTTGGGCTAGTCTCAAACTTTGTCGTTTGGTAAAGAGTTAAATGCCTTACTAAACAACAAAATATTGGACTTGTCCTAATCCAAAGCAATAGTAGAAGACATTTCAAATGCAGCTCAAGTAGTGAAAATTGTTTTTAAAAGGCTAGAAAACATTGTTGAAAAAGGAGAAAATGCTTGTTACAAAACATTTTATCCTTTTCCCACATTGTTTTCAAAAGACTGTGTCCACAAGATGGTTAAAACTCAGGATTTTATGGAAAAGGGTTGAAAACTATAGGTTAAGATAAAAAGCAGAGGAAATAGACTACAAGCAAAAAGGCAAGTTATCAGTTAATGGTGAAAAAAAGCAGTAATTTATAAACCAATTAGTTATAGTCATGACAGTACGTTAACATGTAGTAAACAAAAATATCTTCCTTTTAAATGGGTTTTTTACTACATAGTTGTAAGTTTATACTTCTTTCGTAGATACAGAATTACGAGAAATCTCAGTGGTTCAGACATCCGGTGCTCTGATTAAAGGAGGCTATGGCCACTCCAGTGTGTTTGTAGAAAAAACAGGAGAGATATTGGTCTATGGCGGGTACATCTCAGGCAGCACCACGCAATACCTGCTGACAGATAAACTATACTCATACAACCCAAAGACCAAATTTTGGTATGATGATTGCTTCTAAGTTCTTGTATAAATTTCTATGGCTGATAGAAAAAGAAAGACCCAATTTTGGTATGATAATTGTGTCTAGGTTCTTATGTAAATTTCTAGGGGTGATAAAAAGAATAACAGTGAATTACAACCTGATAAAATCCCCACTGTTACTTCACAGTTTTGTATCTATGTACAAACCATTGGTGTATTATGCCAGTCTTGAATCTTGGTTTGAAAATATTGATTACATCACACAAATATTGTCATGAAGTAATATTTCCCACTGAAATAGAAATAGAAAGTAGAATGTCAAAATGTTTATTATACCCCCGCAAACGAAGTTTGTGGGGGGTATACTGGAATCAGCCTGTCGGTCGGTCGGTCGGGCGGTCGGTCTGTCTGCAAAATCTTGTCCGGACAACTCCTCCTACAGTTTCTGTCTGATTCACTTTAAACTTGGCAGAAGTGTTCATTAGGAGCTGTAGATGTGCAAGACACACATTTTGTAAAAATTCCATCAAGAATTACTGAGTTATTGCCCCTGATTTGACTTAAAAATGCTTGTCCGGACAACTCCTCCTACAGTTTCTGTCTGATTCACTTTAAACTTGGCATAAGTGTTCATTAGGAGCTGTAGATGTGCAAGACACACATTTTGTAAAAATTCCATCAAGAATTACTGAGTTATTGCCCCTGATTTGACTTAAAAATGCTTGTCCGGACAACTCCTCCTACAGTTTCTGTCTGATTCACTTTAAACTTGGCAGAAGTGTTCATTAGGAGCTGTAGATGTGCAAGACACACATTTTGTAAAAATTCCATCAAGAATTACTGAGTTATTGCCCCTGATTTGACTTGAAAATGCTTGTCCGGACAACTCCTCCTACAGTTTCTGTCTGATTCACTTTAAACTTGGCAGAAGTGTTCATTAGGAGCTGTAGATGTGCAAGACACACATTTTGTAAAAATTCCATCAAGAATTACTGAGTTATTGCCCCTGATTTGACTTAAAAATGCTTGTCCGGACAACTCCTCCTACAGTTTCTGTCTGATTCACTTTAAACTTGGCATAAGTGTTCATTAGAAGCTGTAGATGTGCAAGACACACATTTTGTAAAAATTCCATCAAGAATTACTGAGTTATTGCCCCTGATTTGACTTAAAAATGCTTGTCCGGACAACTCCTCCTACAGTTTCTGTCTGATTCACTTTAAACTTGGCATAAGTGTTCATTAGGAGCTGTAGATGTGCAAGACACACATTTTGTAAAAATTCCATCAAGAATTACTGAGTTATTGCCCCTGATTTGACTTAAAAATGCTTGTCCGGACAACTCCTCCTACAGTTTCTGTCTGATTCACTTTAAACTTGGCAGAAGTGTTCATTAGGAGCTGTAGATGTGCAAGACGCACATTTTGTAAAAATTCCATCAAGAATTACTGAGTTATTGCCCCTGATTTGACTTAAAAATGCTTGTCCGGACAACTCCTCCTACAGTTTCTGTCTGATTCACTTTAAACTTGGCAGAAGTGTTCATTAGGAGCTGTAGATGTGCAAGACACACATTTTGTAAAAATTCCATCAAGAATTACTGAGTTATTGCCCCTGATTTGACTTAAAAATGCTTGTCCGGACAACTCCTCCTACAGTTTCTGTCTGATTCACTTTAAACTTGGCAGAAGTGTTCATTAGGAGCTGTAGATGTGCAAGACGCACATTTTGTAAAAATTCCATCAAGAATTACTGAGTTATTGCCCCTGATTTGACTTAAAAATGCTTGTCCGGACAACTCCTCCTACAGTTTCTGTCTGATTCACTTTAAACTTGGCATAAGTGTTCATTAGGAGTTGTAGATGTGCAAGACGCAACTTTCGTGAAAATTCTATGAAGAATTACTGAGTTATTGCCCCTGATTCACATTTAAAATGCTTGTCCGGACAACTCCTCCTACAATTTCAGTCCGATTCGCTTTATACTTGGCAGAAGTGTCCATTTGGAGTTGTAGATGTGCAAGACACACATTTTGTAAAAATTCCATCAAGAATTACTGAGTTATTGCCCCTGATTTGACTTAAAAATGCTTGTCCGGACAAGTTCTCCTACAGTGTCTGTCTGATTCACTTTAAGGAGGTCTTTTCTGTCATATGTATAGTTGGCCAACATTATGCGAAAAGGCACCTTTGGACATTTGCAACAAGTTTGGATCCAGACCAGCCGCTGTGTCTCAGACATATTATCAGATCATGGTCTGCACTTTTTTACACTCATTTAGTTTTGTGTCCAATTAAATTGATACTTTGCATAAATATTCACCAGGAGCAGTAGAGGTTCAAGATGCATTTTTCTCAAATGTTTGCCAAATTAATTACCCCTGAATTTACTCAAAACTTCTTGTCCAGAGAACTATTCCTTCAGTTTAAGTCTTATTCACTTGATATTTGTCATGATATTCACCAGGAGCAGTAGATGTGCAAAGCACAAATTTCATGAGTGTTGGCCTAATGATTACGGAGTTATTGCCCCTAAATTGACATTGCAGAGTTATTGCCCCTGTGACATGAAATATAGGGGCGGGGGTATTTATCACCTTTAGTGATAGTTATTCTAGTTTCTGTCAGTTTTTTGCTTGTGTGAAAAAATATCATTCAGACCTCCAGATAAGAGGGAGTGATAGTATTATAACTCCATTATTTCTTCCCCAAACCCTTCGTTGTTGGTACTCATTAGAATCGACTCAATGAGACAATTCTAATGAGTACCCATAATATAGGGTTTAGTCGAGAGTTATTAATATTTTTAATTTTAAAGGCAAAGTAACTCCCTGTATCTGGAGCTCTGTCATTGTTTTGAGGAGAGATCAAGATGTAATGCCAGTTGTAAGCTCCAAAAGTCAATATTTTCACTTTTGGCTTTGCCGCTCTTGAAAATGTGAATTTCGTTGCTGACCCGGGTGAACTAGATTTTGATCTTGAACCAAAGCAAACAATTTTCTTCTTTTTCTATCTAGTAAGCTATTTATCAGTTATAAAAAATACATAAATTTTTATATTTAACCCTTTACCACACAGTCCCAAGTTTTAATGGCCCCCAAGATAGATGCTTTTTGAAAACATTGTGGGAAAAGGAGAAAATGCTGCATTTTCTCCTTTTCCCACAGTGTTTTCTACCTTGTCAGAGAGCTTGAGCTGATTTATACCAGTTTTAAATTTGCCATCTGCAGACATTTTGAATTTGGAAGAGTCTAAAACTTGCAGTATGGGAAAGGGGTTAACTCGTTGCAAACAGAGCAAAATTCTTGAAGTGGACTGTTGTGTCTTACATGAAATAAATATTGATACCTAGTGCAAGTGTCCTTCACATTAAGGGTCTTAAGGCTGGTCTGGTTTTTGGTAGAAAGGTGAACCATTTCATACCAAACCTTGACTCTTCAAATACAGCTATACTGGCTTTCTTAGATAGTCTAGATCAGAGTTATACTTTTAACTCTTTACGAAGCAACAAAATTTTAGACCGGTTGAAATAGAAAGCATTTGCAGACGACAAAATAAATGCAACTTTAAAATTGAAATTTGTTTTGGGAAAGGTGAAAAACATTGTGGGAAAAGGAGAAAATGCTGGTTACCAGCATTTTCTCCTTTTCCCACAATGTTTTCAAAAGGCTCCTTTCTCAGGGTTGTTTAAAGTCAGGATTGTGTGGTAAAGGGTTAAAGTACAGTTGTGTTTTAATGAATCTGAGAAAGAAGACTTTCTGAAACAATCGGAAGAGAAGAAAAGCCAGTAGCCAGCATTTTCTACATTTCTCACAGTGTTTTCTACCTTTTTAAAGATAAATCATATAGTTATGGGCACAGTGGATTTGTTACCTGCAAATTCATTCAATTTGGACAAGTCTAAAATTTTGTTGTCGGGTAAGGAGGTAAACTGCACTGAACTTTATCCTGACTTTTTGAGATCAGTAGATCCTTTTTTTTTTTTGCACAATCATTTCGATAAAAAGAAGTTCGAAAGGTTCTTGTGGTTCCAACCCTTCATATTTTTGTTAGCGAATGAAAAATATTTATCAATTCAATTGGCTGTTTTTTGTACACAGGTTTTTTATAAACATAAGATGATGACTAGAAGATTTCTGTTAACTCTTTCACAACTTTTCTCTTTCAGGAAAATTCTCGCTAAAAGTGGTTCCCCTCGTTATCTGCACTCAGCAGTGATATATGGGAACCAGATGTTGGTTTTTGGAGGGAATACGCATAACGACACTAACATCAGTTTTGGCGCAAAGTGCTACTCTCCCGACTTCATGGCATATGATTTAGGTAACGGATAATTTTTTATTTTGATTCTATTTATCTGTCAAATTGCTTTAACTCTTTACCACATGACAAAATTTTAGCCTTGTCCATATTGCAAGCACAATGCTGGGAACAAATTAAATTTTACTTAACATAAAAAGCTTAAAACATGAATATTGTCATTGAAAGGGTGGAAAACATCTTGGGAAAAGGAGAAAATGCTGGTTACCAGCATTTTCTCCTTTTCCCACAATGTTTTCCATTCTATCAAGGACAAATTTCGTCATTTGAGCCACCTTTAATCTGTTGTCTGCAAATGCTTTCAATTTGGATCAGTCTAAATTATTGATGTTTGGCAAAGAATTAAAGGCCCTTCAGGAAGAAAGGATTGTGGAAAAAGGAGAAAATGCTTGTTAACTACCTTTTTGTCCTCTTCAGACAATGTTTTCAACAGCATTAAAGTCAGATCAAACAAAAGAGCCACATTTGTTTTTATACAACAAATCGGGTACTCTTAAATTAGCTTATTCATCAGTCTCGACTGTTTTACTCCAACTGGCAGAATAAATAGCTTTTACTGACAGTAAAGATTAATATCGACTGCACAAAAAGTGGATGTGATCTTTAAATTTACCTTGTCCACCACATAATGCATAGATTTGAATAATGAATGTTTTAATTTATATTTCACTTGAAATTCTAGACATTGACAAAAGGTGATTTTTATATATTTTTCACAGAAATATATGAGCCGTGCTCTGGCAAAAGGGTGCTTAATGCATCTCCGTGATGCATTATACCAAACAAGTCGTCACATGGTCATGGGTCCATAAAGCCCATTTTGTCTAACAACCGGTTAAATCACAAGGTAGACAGGTCGTTGGAATTACAGAAAATTGACAAATAGCCAAAAGTTTCGGCCCAGGTCAGCCTGCACGGACTTTGCAGGCTGACCTGGTCGATACTTTTCGCAGATGCATTAAGCCCCCTTTTCACAGAGCATGGCTCAAATTTATGTATACATTATTTATGTTTCAGACTGTAACTCCTGGCGATTCATTACATCTCCTGAATTACCTGCACAATCAGCTAGATATGGACATGTGGCACACACCTACACTGGGTATGTGAGACTTGTGTACTTTCGCTAATGACTGTTAACTCTATATCACATGGCAAAATTTTGGACTCAACCAAAGCGCAAGCATGTGCAGACGACAAAATAGATATAGCTCAAATGGTAATTTCTGTCTTTGATAGGGTGGAAAACATTGTTGGAAAAGGAGGAAATGCTGGTAAGCAGCCTTTTCTCCTTTTCCCACAATGGTTTCAAAGCCTCTTTCTTCAGGGTCGTTAAAACTCAGGATTGTGTGGTAAAGGGTTAATGATAATGAATTATTGCCCAAAATTTGGAGTTTTCCAAATTAAAAACAATAAACACAGGCAGATCATGGCATGAAGGAGAGATTTACCTTTTTGAAAATAACCACTTGTGTTAACAGCCCTGAGGAAAGAAGGGTTTTGAAAATGTGGGAAAAGGAGGAATTGGTAGCAAGCAGCATTTTTCCCTATTGAACAATTTTTACATTCTGTAGTACAAATCCCATTTTTTGACAGGAATTTAACTTGTTATCTGCAAATGTTTCCAATAAAGATGAGTCTATGATTTTGTTTGTCTTGTAAAGAATTTAAAAGAAAACATTGTATAGATTGACATCATCTAGTAAGATATGGCCTTTTACCACACAGTCCAGAGTTTTAACGACACTAATGAAAAGGCCTTTTGAAAACATTTTAGGAAAAGGAGAAAATGCTGGTAACCAGCATTTTCTCCTTATTCCAAAATGTTTTCTACCCTTCCAGTGGTAATAATTAATTTTTCAGTTACATTCATTTTGTCGACTGACTGCAAATGCTTTCAAATTGGACTAGTCTAAACATTTTTCGTGTGATAAAGAGTTAAAGGGTATTTATTTATTTTTTTTGTGAAAGATCGAAATTTATTCCATTGAGTAAACATCGTCAGTAATATTTTCACGAGTGGTACAACCACGAGTGAAAATATTACTGATGATGTATACGAGATGAAATAAATTTTGATCTTTCACAAAAAAACCCAAAATATTCTATGTATTTCATGCTTCTAACCCCTTTTTTGTGGGGACTTTGATCAAAATCCAGTGCATTTGTTTTTGGTAATTTGTGTAACCCCTTCACATAACAACACATACAATATTACGTTAAGTTCGAAAAATATAGGGTAAATGCACATAAATTGCATCATGTTTCACCCTTGTTGAATGGCACACACTATTTACCTTGGTAACTAGTGTGCGGGAACTACTATTTTCCGCCTTCAATTGAAAAAGTAGAAAATATGAAATCAGTATTTTCACTGGTCATAACCATGAAATAACAAATCATAATCCACCATTATTTCTCGATAAACTACCGAAAAGCATGAAAAGATATGTATTCCTACAACACATACATTCCTTGCAAATTATGAATAGGTGTATTTGCAGTGACATGGTTAAATGATTAAATGAACCGCCATAATTATTGAAAAAAATTATTCAAGATGAATTTGTTTTTAAATACAATCTTTAAAGCTTTTTCTTTTTAAGTGCAGGAGAGTTTAATGGAAATTTCTCGTGATGGTCAGGTATTTTATGAAGCCAAATCTAACACATTTAATTGGCATTGTTTGCTCAATAGAAAATTTTGTATTCAATTGTGCTGTATAGTACTTTGGTAATATAGTACATTGGGAATCAAGCATTCATTCCCATCTCTTGTTATCATGCTATCATCGATTCACCTATCCACCCATCCATCAATCCAACACCAGCTCACATGTTTACCTATCCATCTGTTTAATATTTTATCCATGTTTTCAGGTCTAACAATCATTCAAGAATGCTTATATTTGGTGGATTTACTGGAATTATGTTAAATGATGTGTTAGAATACCAGACAGGTAAGTTAACCCTTTACCAAATGACAGTGTTTTGGACCAGACCAAATTGAAAGCATTTACAGAGGACAAATTAATTCTGGCTCAAATGATATTTCTGTCTTTAATAGAGTAGAAAACATTGTGGGAAAAGGTCACCAGCATTTTCTCCATGTCCCACAGTGTTTTCAAAATTGTTATGGGGGAAAAATAGTACAGACCTTGAAGTTTGTATGGTTTTTTTTTGAAAGATTTTTTCTAAAAACTTGCCAACACCACATTTGGTTTGGAGTTGCTGTAAAGCACCAGCTTTGTACATTGAGACAGGGTAGGACAGCACCAAAATTTTAGGCTTGTCCATCCTGAATGGGGACCTGTGTGGCTCAGTGGTAAGGTGTAGGACTCGTGACCTGGAGGCCCTGGGTTCGAGCTGCACTGGATCCACTGGGTTTTTCTTGAGAGTGTCCTTCGGCAAGAAACTTCAGAGCCCTAACCTATTACTAGTGATACCTAGGAAATACATGATATGTGAGCTCACGCTGTGACATGACTGATATAATGTTGAAAGCAGCGTAAATCACCATTCAATCAAACCATCCTGAAAGTATTTGCAGGTGACATTGCAAAGGTGGTTTAAACCCTTTACCACACAATCCTGACTTTAACAACCCTGAGGAAGAAGCCTTTTGAAAACATTGTGGGAAAAGGAGAAAATGCTGGTAACCAGCATTTTCTCCTTTTCCCACAATGTGTTCTACTCTTCCCAAAACAAATCTTAATTTTTGAGTCACATTTTCTTTGTCGTCTGCGAAAGCTTTCAATTTGGACTGTTCTAATATTTTGTCGTTTGGTAAAGAGTTAAACCATAGGATTTGTCTTTGAAAGGGCAGAAAAAAATTCTGGGATGAAGAGAAAATGCTGCTTATCACCAGTTACTCCTTTTCCCACATTTTCCCACAATGTTTTCAAAAGCCATCTTACTCAGGGTTGTAAAACTCAGGGTTGTTTATTGAAAGGTTACGCTTACTTATTATAAGTTATGAAACAATGTCTTTAAGTTAGATTAATCACTTTGGCTGGTTACTTCTTGAATCCTAAGTAGGAATCATGCTGTGATGTGGGCAGTTCCAAAGGTTGACTCCACCCAATAGGGGATACAAATGGTGAAACAAGGTCTACAACTTGTATTGATCATTCCAGATGATTGCTGTCTTGAATCCTAGCCAGTAATTGGCATGTGATCTGGGCAGAACCAAACGTTAACCCTGCTCATCTAGGGGTCACAAACCCAGAACCTCTGATGTAAGAGGCCGGTCTTCAGTGTCTGCATGGCTTTCTCCATAGAGTATATATTTCACCCGACATTTCAAGAGAAAAGCAGTTTGTTCAGTGCATTCTAACCTATATGTGTGATCTTGCATATTTCTGTTTCAGGAGAATGTGACAGATATACCAATAAAACAGTGTGTGTGTCTAGTTTCCCTGGTAGAGTCTGTGTGTGGACTGAAATAGATACCTGTCTGGACAGAGAAACAGCTATAAATAACCAGTATAGCTATGAACCAGTTTGTAATCCAGCTGCAGGTAATGATGCTATGTAACTTGGAAACTGCTGGCTTAACCCTATACAAAACAATCCTATATTTGTAATGACCCTGAGGAAAAGAGCTGTCAAAAAATTTCTGGGAAAAGTAGGAAATGCTAGAAATCAGCATTTTGTTATTTTCCCGCAATGTTTTTTAGCCTCTCACAGACAAATTCCGATGTATGAGCCACACTTTATTCTTCATATGCTTTTGACTTTACAAATCTAAATTTTGTCATCTAATCAAGAGTGAAGTATATGTTCATTCATAGTTTGTGTAAAGCATTATTTTAACCCTTTCCCAAACAACAAATTTTAGACCCTCCCGAATTCAAAACATCTGCAGACGACAAATTCAGATTAATACAAATGAGTTTTCAAGAGGCCTCTTACTTTGGGTCGTTAAAACTCTGGATTGTGTGGTAAAGGGTTAACCCCCCCACCGCCCCAAAAAATGATGATGTTGATGTGTATATATGAACCCCTCTCTGGCAAAAGGGGGTTAAATGCATCTCCTTGATGCATGATACCAAGCAAGTTATCAAATAATTACTGATCCATGTCCCATTTTGTCTAACAACTGACTGAGTTATGATGTAGAATGGTCCTTGGACATACGAAAAATTGACCAGTAGCAAAAACTGAGACCCAGGTCAGCCTGCACGGACTGCACAGACTGACCTTAGTCAATACTTTTTCCAGATGCATTAAATCTTGTTTTTTACAGAATATGGCTCCTATGTTTATCAATAGTGTGTGTAGATATTTTTTAACTCCCCTCCCCACCTCCAAAAAAAAAAAAAAAAAAAATATTTTAAAAAAATGAATATATAGGTGTATATAAAGCATACAGGAATCAGTGGTGTGTCTGTCCAAACAATGTAAGTATTGAAAATTCAAGGTGTTGTGTTAATATTTTGCATAAGGTCAAATGTAGTCTGATCTTGATCTACATTATCTGCATAAAGCAACATGGTCTGTTCGTAGGGCTCTCAGGGTTGATATTTGTTATATACAGGTGCAGCTGAATACTGTGCTAAAGAAACATCCTGTGGGTCTTGTCTGTCAACAGCATACAACTGCCAGTGGTGTTCAAATAACTGTTCTCAGTCATGTTCAGAAAAAGATAAGGTAAGTTATTATTTTGTCTTTCAGTCTTTACCGGACAGCTAATTTTAGATATTTCCAAAACTGAAGGCCATTGCTGACATCATATAAGATGCGGCTTGAATGCTGAAATGTCTCTTCAGTAAGGCAGAAAACATTGTGGGAATAGGAGAAAATTGTGGATATTGTGTTTATTCCAAAATGTTTTCAATTGTCTTCATCCATGGGATAATTTAATCACAACTCTTTACCAAATGACAAAATTTTAGATGAATCAATATTTGCAAGCAATTTAGGATTGCAGATGAAATTCTTCTGAATGATTAGGGGTTTTTTGAGGTGGTAGAAAGCATTGGGGAAAATGGAGAAAATGCTGGATACCAGAATATTCTTCTTTTCTTGCTATGTTTTCAACAGCCTTCTCCAGGGTTGTAAAAGTACAGCTGGTTTGTTAAATCAGTTACTTCATCTTGCATAATGTTAGATTCTAACGTTTCAAATATCTTTCACAAAATAGAGCTTAACCCTTTCCCAAATGACAAATTTTGGACTGGCCCAAATTGAAAGAGTTTGCAGACGACAATTTTAAATTTAATGAAAATGGCAGAAAGTTATCAAAAAGGGTAGAAAACATTGTGGGAAAAGGAGAAATTGCTCGTTACGAGCAATTTCTCCTTTTCCCACAGTGTTTTCAAAAGACTTGTACTGCAGACACGTGAAAACCAGGGCTTGTTTGGGAAAGGGTTAAGCCTTTACCACACAATCCCGTGTTTTAGCAACCCTAAGAAAAGAAGCCTATTTAAAACATTCTTGGAAAAGGAGAAAATGCTGGTAAGCAGCATTTTTTCCTTTTCACACAAATTTTTTTTATGTCAATTCAGATCACAAAATTGATTATCCTAGCAAAGCTTAACGCTTTCCCAAACAAGCCCTGGTTTTCACTTGTCTGCAGGACAAGTCTTTTGAAAACACTGTGGGAAAAGGAGAAATTGCTCGTAATAAGCAATTTCTCCTTTTCCCACAGTGTTTTCCACCCTTTTTGATAACTTTCTGCCATTTTCATCAAATTTAAAATTGTCGTCTGGAAACTCTTTCAATTTGGACCAGTCCAAAATTTGTCGTTTGGGAAAGGGTTAATCCTTTACCATACAGCACCGACTTTTAAGGACCCTGACAAGGAAGGCTTTTGAAAACATTGTGGGAAAAGGAGAAAACAGCATTTTCTCCTCTTCCCACAATGTTTTCTACCCTTTCAAAGAAAAATCAAATCATTTGAGCCACAATGAATTTGTCGTCTGCAAATGCTTTCAATTTGGATGGGTCTAAGATGCCATGTGGTAAAGGGTTAAATGAATAAGTGGCACTCTGGCAAAACGGGGCTTAATGCATCTTCATTATGCATGATACCAAGCAAGTCATCACATAAGTGTGGGTCCGTATATCCACTTTGTCTAACAAACAACTGAATCATGTGGTACACTACAGAAAATTGACCAGTAGCAAAATGTTTTGACCCGGGTCAGCTTGCGCGGACTGCGCAGGCTGACCTGGGTTTATACTTTCTGCAGATGCATTAAGCCCAGTTTATCACAGAGCATGGTTCATATTTTTATTTTGATTAGTAGATTTGAAATCAAATGGCCTGCATCAGCTTTTTTGAAACTATCATTATCCCAGTTGTCAAAACAACAAATTAATCTAATTCGCAAGTAAATGGATTTTACCAGTATGTATGAGCCACGCTGTGTGAAAAGGGGGCTTCATGCATTTGCAAAAAGTATCGACCCAGGCCAGCCTGCGCAGGCTGACCTTGGCCAAAATTTTTTGCTTTTGGTCAGTTCTCTGCATGTCAAAGGACCAGTGTAATGTGTGATTCAGTAGGTTGTTATACGATATGGATTTTAGGGATGTATATTACTGTGATGACTTGCTTAGTATCATGCATCATGGAGGTGCATTAAGCCCTCTTTTGCCAGAGCATGGCTCATATAAATCTAGTAATTCTATATATAACTCTTGAGATACAGTTATGTGATAAAAGAATCGAACATTAATGGCTTTTGAGATAAGATTTTATGAACCCTTACCACACAATCCCAACTTTTAACAACCCTGAAAAAAGTAGGCTTTTGAAAATATTGTGCGAAAAGGAGAAAATAGTGGTAACCAGCATTTTCTCCTTTTCTCACGATGCTTTCTACCCTTCATTCCATTCCACATTCCAGTTTTTGAGACACGTTTATTTTGTTGTCTGCAAAAGCTGTCAATTTGGAATGGTCTAAAATTTTGTCTTTTGGTAAAGAGTTAAGTGTGTCAAGGAATAAAATGTAACTGAGCTTGCTCAATTAATAATATGAGTCATGGTCTGGCAAAAGGGGGCTTAATGCATGTTCGTGATGCATGATACTAATCAAGCTATCACATAATTAGCCATCGCAATAGCCTCCTTTCTTCAACAACTGTCTGAATCATGAGGCACACTGGTCCTTGGATATACAGAAAATTGACCAATAGCGAAAAGTTTCGGCCCAGGTCAGCCTGCACAGTCCGTGCAGGCTGACCTGGGTCGATACTTTTCGCAGATGCATTATGTCCCCTTCTCACAGAGCATGACTCATATGTTTCTAGTCTCATTTTATAAAATTTTATTTCAGAAGGCTACTACTGTAACTTCCTCTTTTCTTGACTTTATTATCCACTGCAGATGACCTTTTGCATTTTGCACATGATCAATTTTGAAAACATGGTGATCTTCTTCAGATTTGTTGAGTCTTGCAGAATTGTTTAACCCTTTACCAAACAATCCTGGGTTTTCACGTCCCTGAGAAAGAAGCCTTTTGAAAACATCATGGGAAAAGGAGAAAATGCTGGTATCCAGCATTTTCTCCTTTTCCCGCAATGTTTTCTACCCTTTTTTTCATAACAAATTTCAAATCTGGAGTCGTATTAATTTTTTCGTCTGCAAATGCTTTCAAATTGGACCAGTCTAAAATTTTGTAGTTTGGTAAAGAGTTGAGGGTTTTTTTTTTTTACACTAATTTTTGTGCATGTGTATTTGAAACCAAATTTTGTACTCTTGTCAAACATCATTTTTAGCTCCACTGGCCGAAGGCCAGCGAGCTATTGTCATGGCGTTGTGTCCGTCGTGCGTCCATCCGTCCGTCCGTCCGTCCGTGCGTGCGTCCGTTAACTTTTTCTTTAAAAAACTTCTCCTCAGAAACTATTGACTGGATTTTTACCAAATTTCACAGGAATGTTCCTTTGGTGGTCCTCTTTCAAATTCCTTCAAATAATTGTGTTCCATGAAGAATTCTGGTTGCCATGGCAACCAAAGTAAAAAACCTTTAAAAATCTTCTCCTCCCAAACCGCTATTTGGATAGCATTATTATTTTGCAGGAATGTTCCTTAGATACAGGTTTACAGAATTCCTTTCAAAAAAAAATGATCTGTCAAAAAACATGGCTTTTATGGGAGACTCATTTTCCTTTTATGGTATAAAGCAAAATCTTTGAAAAATTTCTTCTCTAAAACTATTCATTGGATTTCATTGTTGTTTTGCAGGTAAGTTCCTATGGTGGTTGTCTGCCAAATTGTTTCTATGGTGGTTGTATACCAAATTCCTTTTATAAAAATGATACACCTAAAAACACATTTTTTTATAGACAAGGCTTATATTTCAAAAAAATGTTCATCTCCAAAAATATTTATTGTGTTAGTTTTATCGACTAACAAAGAAAAAGGAAGAAAATTGGATTGACTTGACCTAGTCAGGGCTGTCCTATTTAAGCCCACACATTTTCCTTGGTATTAAGATCACAATTTACTCCAATGATATGCTATTAGTTAGTACTAGTAATAAAATATCACTGGCCATAAATAAGATAAAAGCTTGAGCACCTTTCACAACTTGAGCTTTTCAATTTTGCCTTATTACTAAGCCTGAGTAACCATGCCAAGATAAAAAAGAAAAAGTATTTTAATAATAAAACCCCCATGTTGTAGGTACTTTATAGTCCTTTTGATATAGAACAAGAGAACCTCTGCACTTTTATTAGTTCTGGTAAAGGTTTGTTGACCTACTAATGAGTAAATGCAGAGTGGACAGAAGGGGTGTAAATCCTGGTGACCTGGTACAAAGTGGGACAGGGCTTTACATTTGTGATAAGGCATTAATGTTATCCAGTCAAACTGATCCCGCAACTTCAGTACACCAGAATTAATCTGTGCCCTGGAGCAGGATATTTGATTTATGTAAATGCATTCGTAGACCATTTTGTGTTGTTTGCCACAGAAGACATTCTAACTGTGACTGTGAAAAGTTGATTATTAGGGATTAGGTGTTCATTGTATGCCAGCATATTTCATTCTATCTGGTGTATTGATGTAAGTTGATCTATATTGCTATAACATTCATTCATTTGCCCTCCTAGCTGTTCTTTTAGATTACCCCTTTACCACACAATCACAACTTTTAACGACCCTGAGAAAGACATATTTTCTATATTTTGATGTTTCCCCACCCAAAATGGTTTGTGAAAGGACCTGTTGCAGACAACATATCTTCAAATTAGTAAGGCATATATAAAAAAGTTAGAAATTATTGTGGGAAACTAAGAAAATGCTGGTTACCATTTTTTTCTTCTTTTCTCACAAGTTTTTTCCATACCTTTTTTCTTCATTGAGCTAAAATGCAGGATTGAATGGTAATTGTTAAAAACTTCTTTTTGCCATTATAGAAATATCAGGCCTGTGGAGTGATACAGGCGCTCAAGCGCCTCTAGTTCTTTTTATTTTAACTCTATACCATGCAACAATATTTCAGACTGGCCCCATTCAAAGCATTTGCAGAGAAAAAATTGAATGTGATTGTATTTATTTCTCAAAGGTTAGAAAACAGTGTGGGAAAAGGAGAAAATGCTGGTTACCAGCATTTTCTCCTTTTCCCTTGATGTTTTCAAAAGTAATTTCCCAGAGGCGTTAAATCTTGTCATTGTGTGGTAAAGAGTTTACTTCTTTTTTGTAATTCACGAGATCTTATACATGTGCTTAGAATCAGACCTCCTGATGAGAGGGAGTGATAGTATTCTAAATCCATTATTCTTCTTCCAAACCCTATGTTGTGGGTACTCATTAGAATTGTCTCGATGAGCCGATTCTAATGAGTACCCATAACATGGGGTTTAAAGGAGAGTGATTAATATTTTCAATTTTGAAATCAAAATCAATCTCTCTGTCTGGAGCTCTGTTAGACTGTTCCTACACAGTAGTTTGTATATGTTGTACAGGAAGTAAATTAAGGTCTTGTGGAAATTTTTTTCCTTCTCTGAAAATCTGAACCCATTACCGCACAATTCCAAATTGTAACGACCCTGAGGAAGAATGATTTTGAGGACATTGTGGGAAAAGGAGAAAATCGTAGTAATCAGCATTTTCTCCTTTTCCCACAATGTTTTCTTACTCTATGAAGGACAAATTTCATCATTTTAGCCACCTTTAGTTTGTCGTCTGCAAATGCTTTCAATTTGGACAAGTCTAAAATGTCACCATGTGGTAAAGACTTAACAGATTCCAAATGGGCTACCTGCACATTCTCCCTTTCCCAGGATGTTTTCAAAAGCTTTATTTCTCAATATGATTAATACACAGGATTGTTTGGTAAATGGTGAAAAATATCACATATTCCGCAGGAACTTGATTTATGCTCTGTATTACAGTGTCCAGCACATACACCATCTTTTCTTCACCGAAAGCAATGTTGTGTACTCATTTAAACGAGTGCCATTGTGAACCTAATTTTTACCCAGTGATGTTTCTTCGGATCTGTTAATTCTGTACCATATGACAAAATTTTAGACTTGTCCAGAATGAAAGTATTTGCAAATGACAAATGTGGCTCAAAGGATCAGATTTGTCTCTGAAGGGGTAAAAAACATTATGGATGCAGGAGAAAATTCTTGTCTCCCTCTTCCCACAAAGTTTTTCTATCCTTTCAAAGACGGTTAAATTCATCATTTGAACTGCTGGTAAATTTTATTTGTTGTCTGTTTGTGCATTCATATTGTACAAGTCTATTTTTTTTTTCACCTAGTAAAGGGCTAAAGCAGATATGACATTAAATTACTTCAAAACTGCATCACAGAGAAACATATAAAGGAAGAGTCCTTCTTCAGTGATTAGAAAAACATTGTTGGGTAAGGAGCTATGGCTTTTAATAAGCAATTGCTCCTTTTTCCGCAATGTTTACATAAGGTGTCTACTAAGGGGCATAAAAGAACGTGTATTTCTATAGTATAGCTTTAACCCTTTGCAAAACTATCCAGAGTTTTACTGACCCTGAGAAAGATGGCTTTGGAAGATATTATAGGAAATGGAGAAAATGCTGGTAACCAGCATCTTCTCCTTTACCCTTAATATTTTCTATTACTCTAAAGTACAAGTCAAATCATTTTACATTCTATTTGTCTTTGCAAATCCCTTCCATTTGGGCAAGCCCGCCCGGTAGCTCAGGGGTTAGCGTGTCGGACTCGTGACCTGGTGGTTGCGAGTTTGATACCCGGTTGAGGCAAACTTTCTTTCCGGCGATTTTTCACCTCTCACCTCTGATGCACGTTAGAAAAGTAGTCAGTGGCTTTGGAAAGAAAGTTGTGTCAGTACTGGTGTGAGAAAGCCAGGAAGCACATAGGTGCGTCGCTGACCGCCTTGATATGACCTAAGCTGTTAAAATGGCGTTAAACTCCAGTACAAACCAAACCAAACCAATCCATTTGGACAAGCCGAAATTTAGTCACCCCCACCTGGGTAGCTCAGTAGTTAGCGTATCTGACCTGTGACCTGGTGGTTGCAAGTTTGATACCCATTTGAGGCAAACTTTCTTTCTGGAGATTTTTTGCCTCTCACCTCTGATGCATGTGAGAAAAGTAGTCATTTGCTTGGAAAGAAAAGTGTCAGTACTGGTGTGAGAAAGCCAGGAAACACTTGCATAGGTGCACTGACTGCCGTTATATGACATAAGTTGTTTAAACTGCATTCAACCCCAATACAATCAATCAATTAAAAGACAAGTCAAATCATATGAGACACATTGTATTTGTCTTCTGCAAATCCCTTCCATTTGGGCAAGTCTGAAATTTTGTAGTTTGCTAAAGAGTTAAGACACAATGTTTGAATTGCAGGCAACAACTGACTTCAGTAATTGTCCGTCAGATACTAAGTGGGAAAATACAAAATGCATCCTGATAAATAATTGTCAGGCCTGCCATTTAAGTGATTCATGCAGATGGGAGGGTGGCCACAAGTGTTTGTTTAAAGATATGGGTTTGTATTGTCTTACTGCCTGACACCGTTTCCCAATGTATGCCTTTTTGCTTGTACATGTAGTTGCATAGCTCTTGTATATTTATCTCCTCTGTGTGTTCCATGCATAACAGGTTTGAGTATCTGTCTTCTTCATCAAACCACTTTGTGTCGGTAATAACGCTTTATCTCACTGCTGACTTTTAACTGCCCTGAGGAAGAAGGCTTTGGAAACATTTGGTTAAAGGAAAAAATGCTGGTAATCAGCATTTTTATCTTTTTTCCCACAGTGTTTTCTACCACGTTAAGAACCAACTCTAAATTAAAATTGTTATGTGCAATGCTTTCAATTTTGACACGTCTACCTTTTTGTTGTCTAGTAAAGAGTTAACTCTTTACCACATAACAGAAATTTAGATTTGTCCAAATTGGAAGGCATTAGCAGATGGCAAATTAACTCTTTACCAAACGACTAAATTTTACCATAGTCCAAATTGAAAGCATTTGCAGACAACAAAATAAATGGAACTGAAAAGTTAAAATTTGTTTCGGGAAGGGTAGAAAACATTGTGGGAAAAGGAGAAAATGCTGGTTACCAGCATTTTCTCCATTTCCCACAATGTTTTCAAAAGGCTTCTTTCACAGGGTCGTTTAAAGTCAGTTTTGTGTGGTAAAAGGTTAAGGGTCAGGGATATAAAGCTTAGGATTATTTGGTAAAGGGTGATAAGGGCTGACTGAGGGTGTATTATTATTGCTTTTCTGTAACACATTATACCCTGCAGTTATCTGCATGTTCCATAGGGTTCACTGCTTGGTGCTTAACTCTTTACCAAATGACAAAATTTTAGACCAGTCAAATTCAAAGCATTTGCAGAAGACAAAATAAATGTGGCTAAAAGATTGAAATTTGTTTTGGAAAGAGTAGAGAACATTGTGGGAAAAGGAGGAAATGCTGGTTACCAGCATGTTCTCCTTTTCCCACAATGTTTTCAAAAGGCTTCTTTCTCAGGGTCGTTAAAATTTCGGATTGTGCGGTAAAGGGTTAAATAGATTTGAGCCGTGCTCTGGCAAAAAGGGGCTTTGTGCATCCGCGTAATGCATTAAAGCAAGCAAGACATTACCAAACTATGGATCCATAAAATCCGCTTTGACAAACAACCGACTGAATCATGGGGTAGAATTATCCAATGACATGCAGAAAATTTAAAGATAGCAAAAAGTTTCGGCCCATGTTGGCTTGCGCAGACTGCGCAGGCAGACATGGGTCGATACTTTTCGCAATTTCATTAAGCCACCTTTTCTCAGAGCATGGCTCATTTATATGATATTTAAGAGCAACACTCTGGAAAAAGGTGGTTGAATGCATCACCATTAGGCACTGTACCAGCAAGTCATCATGTAATTATTGATCCATAGAATCCATTTTATCTAATAACCAATTGAATCTGGTATCAGAATGGTCTTTTGACATAGAGAAAATTCAACAGTAGCTAAAATTATCAACCAAGGTCATCCTGTGTTGCCTGCCCAGGCTGGCCTTTTTGAATAATCTTTGCCGATGCAAATAACCCCCTTTTCAAAGAGCATGACTCATATTTAATTATGTGTATTTAGAAATATCTGACTGTCCCTTTTAATGCATGTTGGGTAACACTGACTTTTCAGCTAACATTGCATATGCCACTAACCAGTTTAGCTTATTTACAGCATTTAACAGAGTACATATTTACTGACCATTAGTTTTTGTCCTCATTTCCAAAGCTAGGCATCTGATTGGCTGAGACAATTTTGCTAGTCCAATCAGAATGCTAGTGTTGACTTTAAGAATAGAAGGCCAGAGATTGGTAGATTTGTATCTACTACACAATAGTTCATTCAAGGTAAGAAATGCACCTAGTTTACGTTAAAATCCAATAGGAAAGAGAAGCCTGTATTTTGTACTGTTAATTTCGCAGTATCACATTACCAATGTTACGGAGTGTCCCCTGAAGTATCGTGTGGTCTGTGATCAGATCAACAACTGCAGATCCTGTGCCACATTTAGGGACTGTATCTGGCATAAAGGAAGTAAAACATGTAGATACCGGGAAGGCCAGCATTGGATTGGTGGGTATTTAGAAATAGATTAGTTCGTATCTTGACTTGTTGTATAGAGATTTTGAGTTTTAAAAATGGTGTGGTGGAGTTAGTGGAGACTTGAAGAAAGTCAGGGATCAGTCGTTAGCATTGACTAAAGCAAACAGTATTAATTGATCCAGGCTCTGTGAAAAGGGGGCTTAATGCATTTGCAAAAAGTATTGATCCAGGTCAGCCTGCGCAGTTTGCGCAGGCTGACCTGGGCCGAAATATTTTGCTAGTGGTAAATTTTCTTCAAGTCCAGGAACCGGTTTACCTCATGATTCATTCATTTGTTAGACAAGATGGTCTTAATGGATCCATTATCTTGTGATGACTTGCTTGATATCGTGTATCGATGACTTGCTTGATATCGTGTATCATAGAGATGCATTAAGCCTCCTTTTGCCAGAGGATGGCTCAGTTTCATGAGCACAGTACAATGATGTTGAATTGACCAGTATGACAGCGGGTGAAACTCACAGTCTGCTTTGCATAAAAAGGTGTTTTGCTCTGGTCTAATGTCTTGGTTGGTATTTTAACCCTATACCAAACAATCCCATGTTTTAACCCTTTCCCAAACGACAAATTTTATACTGGTCCAAATTGAACGAGTTTGCAGACAACAATTTTAAATTGGATGAAAATTACAGAAAGTTCTCCAAAAGGGTAGAAAACACTGTGGGAAAAGGAGAAATTGCTCGTTACGAGCAATTTCTCCTTTTTCCACAGTGTTTTCAAAAGACTTGTACTGCAGACACGTGAAAACCAGGGCTTGTTTGGGAAAGGGTTAACGACCCCAAGGAAGAAGCCTTTTGAAAACATCAGTGCCGAGTCTAAATGACCCTGGCGAAAAAGCCTTATTAAAAACATTGATGGAAAAGAAGGAAATGTGGTTTCAAGCATTTTCTTCTTTTCACACTATGCTTTCTGCCCTATCAAAGACAAATTCTATCATTTGAGCCACATTTAAGCGTCATCTGCAAATACTTTCAATTTGGACATATCTACATTTTTGTTATATGGTAAAGAGTTAATTCCTGTTGACAAAAGCTACCATCTTCTACATTCACAGGATAAAAGTGACATCTGCCATTAATGTATGAAGTCTGTCAGAAATCTTAACTCTTTATCAAACAACAAAATTTTGGACTAGACCAATGTGAAAGCATTTGCAGACTTCAAAATAAGTTATGCTCAAATGATGATTTCTGTTTTTGATGGGGTAGAAAATACTGTGGGAAAAGCAGAAACTGCTGGTAACCAGCATTTTCTCCTTTTCTCACAATGTTTTCAAAAGCCTTCTTAACTCTTTACCAAAGGACTTGTCCAAATTGAAAGCATTTGCAGACGACAAAAAACATGTTACTCAGAAATTGAAATTATTTTTGAGAAGGGTAGAGAAAGTGGGAAAAGAAGAAAATGCTGGTTACCAGCATTTTCTCCTATTCTCACATTGTTTTCAAAAGCCTTCTTAAGGGTCTTCAAAACTTGGGATTGTGTGGAAAAGGGTTAAGCCTTTACCAAACAATCCAGCGCTTTAACCACCCTGAGGAAGAAGGATTTTGAAAATATTGTGGGAAAGGGAGAAAATGCTTGTAATCATGTTTTCCCCTTTTACCCCACCATGTTTTCTTCCCCTTTCAAAGAACTTTGGTTCAATTTTACCAGTTGGAATTTGTTGTTTGCAGATGTTTTCAGTTTGAAAGAGTGTAAAATGTGTTGTTTTGGAAAGGGTTAATCCTTTGACAAAATTTAAGATCTGTTGCCGACAACAGATAAATGTGACTCAAATAGAGGGTTTTGTCTTGTGAAAGAGTAGAAAACATTGTGGAAAAAGGAGAATATGCTGGTTACCAGCATTTTCTCCTTTTCCTACAATGTTTTCAAAAGCCTTCTTCCTGAACATCTTCAAAGCTTGGGATTTGTGTAGTAAACAGTGAAAGATATACATAGCCTTTTGATATATTTCAATCAAAAGTACATAAAGTGTGTCTTAACATTCTGATATAAGTCTTTATCAAATGACAGAATTATGTATTCATTCAAATTCAAAGCATTTGCAAATGACAAATGAAATGCCTTTCAAATGATTGACATTGTCTCTGAAAGGGAAGAAAGTAGTATGGGAAAAGAAGAAAATGCTGTTTTTAAGTGTTTTTCCATTTCCCATAGTGTTTTCATAAGCATTTCTTCTTTGGATCTTTAAAACACAGAATTGTGTGGTAAAAGATTTACAGTTGAAAAATTTGAAAGCTAACACACTATTTGACAAATCATAATATGTTAATGTGTAAGCATATATTTTCAATATCCAATACTTATTCCAAAAGAATGACCATTTTGAGAAAATGTGATTTGAATCTTGACAGTGTAGAAAAAGCAAAAGAAAATAAATAGCATGGAATTGAAATGCAAATCTTATGTGGAAAAATGGATGCTTTAGATGCAAGTTTTAGACTTTCAAATTAAGCTTGCAAGCACGAAGCTCATTTTCATTTACTCTAGCAGTGCACGTGTACTTCCAAGATTAGACTGCACAGAATTTGCACACTGATTTCTTACATACACAATTGGATATTGGTGAAGTGTTCATGGCGTAACCCACTACCACACAATCCCATGATTCTAGGACCCCTAGGAAACTGGCTGTTGAAAACATTGTTGGAAAATGAAAAATGGTGGTAACCCTCATTTTCTCCTTTTCTCACAATAGTTCAGTCCTTTCAAAGACATATCCACTTACCTAGGTCACGTTTCATTTTTTTGTCTGCAAGTTTCTTTCGATGCTGATTGGTTTAAAATTGTGCTGTCTTGTAAAGAATTACACCTTTTTCTTGCAATATGTAGGGTTACAGTTTTTCATACATGTAGTTTTTCTTTTTCATGTATGAAAAACTATCAGATTGATTTATCTAGCACTCTGTATGATAGTAACTGCAATAGATTTAAAAAAAATATGAAAAACAATCCAATTCTCTTGAGATTGCAGAATATATCTAGTAATTTTGAAAAGCACTGATACTCATAGTACTAAATGATATGTCATAAGTGATATATAAATGAGTCATGCTCTATGAAAAGGGGCTTAACACATCTGCAGTCCGCGCAGGCTGACATGCATCATTACTTCTGTTTTTGGTAAATTTTCTGCATGCCCTAGGATAATTCCTTGCATGATTCACTCGGTTGTGAGGCAAAGTGACTTTTAAGGGTCCATAATTATATGATGACTTGCTTGGTATAATGCATCAAAGGGATGCATTAACCCTTTACCACACAATCCTGACTTTTAATGACCCTGAGAAAGAAGCTTTTTGAAAACATTGTGGGAAAAGGAGAAAATGCTGGTAACCAGCATTTTTTCCTTTTCCCACAATGTTTTCTACTCTTCCCTAAACAAATTTCAGTTTTTCAGTCACATTTGTCATCTGCAAATGCTTTCAATTTGGTCCAGTCCAAAATGTTGTCATTTGGTAAAGAGTTAAACCCCCTTTTGCCAGAGTGACACTCAAATTAAACAAATATGATAGCAGTGTGATTTTCTTATGAGTTCATGGCTCCCCTCTAAGACATTACTTGTCAAACTTTTAGATGAACTTTCAACCCTAAGACAGTTTCTAAAAGAAATAACAGAGAGTGGTGAGTGCCTTGAAATCCCTCTGATTATTTTGCATGAAATATAAAAGCTTAAGTTAAAGCAGGCAGAATGGCAGATTAACCCTTTACCAAACAACATAATTTTAGACTTGTCCAAATTTAAAGCATTTGCGGATGGCAAATTCGCTGTAGTTCAAATGATGGGACTTGTATTTGAAGGGGATAGAAAACACTGTGGGACAAGGAGAAATTGCTGGTTACCAGCATTTTTCTCCTTATCCCTCAATATTGTTTTCAAAAGCTTTCCTTTTCAGGGTTGTTAAAACTACAGATTGTGTGGTAAAGGGCTAAAAGAAATCAAAGGGCTGACAAGCCTTTGGACTTAAGACTTACTATAGACATATTAACTCTTTACCACATGACAGTATTTTAGACTGGTCCATATTCAAAGCAGTTGCAGGCGACAATTTTTATGTGGCGGAAATGTTCGGATTCATCTCTGAAAGGTTAGAAAGCATTGTGGAAAAAGGAGAAAATGCTGGTACCAGCATTTTCTCCTTTTTCCCACAATATTTTCAAATTTTTAATTCCCCAGGGTCGTAAAACTTGAGATCATGTGGTAATGAGTTAATGTATATAAAGGATTTCTCTTGTGAAGATTTGAAAAATAACTAATGTTCTCTTTTAGGGAGGTGATTTCCAGAAATAAGATTTTGAGCACTAAAGACTTATTCATAATGAACATAAAATAGTAGCTTTTTCTGGCAGAGCATTGTTGTGCTTAAAATGAAGTGCCTGCTTTATTTCATTTAGTCGGTTTCATTTATTCAATTCAAAAAGGGACCTGTTGTCTTTGAAAATGATAGCATTATATGTAGGGATAGTTTTACTTAACTCTTCACCAAACGACAAAATTTTAGAGCTGACCAAATTGAAAGCATTTGTAGATGGCAAAACAAATGTTTGCTACAAATGTTGTGTTGGAAAGATAGAAAACATTGTTGAAAAAAGAGAAAATGCTGGTTACCAGCATTTTCTCCTTTCCTCACAATTTCTCCAAAAGCTGTCTTCCTCTGGGTCATTAAAAGGCAGGATTGCATGGTAAATGATTAATTAATAAGATAGGGTGGTTATATTTTGATGATTTGGACTTAACTCTTTACCAAACGACAATATTCTAGACCAGTCCAAATTGAAAGCATTTGCAGACGACAAAATAAATGTGGCTCAAAAACTGAAATTTGTTCTGCAAAGTGTAGAAATCATTGTGGGAAAAGGAGAAAATGCTGGTTACCATCCTTTTCTCCTTTTCCCACAATGTTTTCAACAGGCTTCTTTCTCAGGGTCATTAAAAGTTGGGATTGTGTGGTAAAGGGTTAAATGTCACTGTAACTAGCCTTATTGTGCTTCACTACCTAAAGGCCAGCAAGCATATGTCATGGCTCCATTGTGTGTATGCATGCATCTATCAGTCCCTCTCTGCCTGTGCTAATTTCATTTCAAATATCTGTTTCCTTCAGAAACTGCAGTCTGAACTTGAACTGACTTTGATACAAGTAATCCTGCCATTGACCATCCAATAATTCTTGAAAAATCGTATTTCCATGAGAACATTGACTACAGTGGCAACTGAACTGAATTAACCCTTTACCACACAATTCCGACTTTTAACGACCCTGAGAAAGAAGCCTTTTGAAACACATTGTGGGAAAAGGAGAAAATGCTGGTAACCAGCATTTTCTCCTTTTTCCACCATGTTTTCTACCCTTCCCAATTCAAACTTAAATTTTTGAGTCACATTTATTTTGTTTTCTGCAAATGCTTTCAACTTAGTCCAGTCTAAATTTTCGTTGTTTAGTAAAGAGTTAAGTCATATTTTGTATGATTAATGCTTTTCAGGTTTCACAAATAATGCACTGATGGATGATCGTCACAGGACGTGCAAATGATAGCTCAATTATATTATTGCCCAGTGGAGCAAGACGGGGCAATAATGGCCCTCTTGTTTTCTTCCTTAGCAGAATTTTTTTTTTGGAAAAGGTCTTATAAGTGTGTGTTCAGAGCATTTGAAAAAATTTTGAAAGAGTAAAAGAATGCTTAAGTATTATTTCATTCAAGCTTTGAAAATAATAATTATGTGAGCCATGCTCTGAAAAGGAGGCTTAATGTATCTGCAAACAGTATCAACTCAGGTCAGCCTGTGCAGTCTTCGCAGGCTTATCTGGGCCAAAACCTTTTGCTATTGGTCAATTTTCTAATGTCCAACGACCTATCTACCTCATGACTTAGGCAATTGTTAGACAAAATGGACTTTATGGATCCATGATCATGTGATGACTTGCTTGGTACCATGCATTATGGAGATGCATTCAGCCCCCTTTTGTCAGAGTGACACTCACATGTATTTGTTATTCGTTTTCACATTTGTTTCAGGAGGTAATGTGTCAAGCAAATACAACAATTGCATTGACATTTTTTTGTTCTAAGATTAAGCCTTTTGTTGTAAGATGAAGCTACACAATCCCAAATATTAATGTCCTTGAGGAAGGAGGCTTTTGAAAACCTTGTGGGAAAAGAAGAAAATCTGGTAACCAGCATTTTCTCCTTTTCCAACTAGACTCTCTACCCTTTCAAAAAAGAGAAAAATTTTAACCACGTTGACTTTGTTGTCTGTAAATGCTTTCAAGTTGGACCAGTCTAAAATTTTGCCATCTGGTAAAGAGTTAAGCCTTTACCAAACAATCTGGACTATTAACAACCCTGGGGAAGAAGACTCTTGAAAACATTGTTGGAAAAGGAGAAAATGCTGGTAACCACCATTTTTCTCCTTTTTCAACAATGTTTTCTACCCTATCATTGACAAATTTTGTCATTTAGGCCTTCTTTAATTTGTTGTCTACAAATCCTTTTAATTTGAAACAGTCTTGAATTTGTTGTTCAGTAAAGAGTTAATATGACTTAGATATCTCTGTTATTCTCACCCTGTCAGAATCGGAAGGCGGTCCGAAGGAGACGCCAGACTGTGAAACGCCTTGTTACCAGCACAACAGCTGCGAGAACTGTACAAGCAGGGGATGCATGTGGTGTGGTTCCCAGCAACGATGTGTGGAGACAAATTCTTATGTTGCCTCGTTCTTATATGGCCAGTGTCAGGAATGGACAACCCATAGTGCTAAATGCACAGGTATAACTAGGAAAAGATGATTCTTTTACATATACAACTGGAAAAGTTGCTCTGAAGACGCAATTTCAAAATTTGCCATTACATATGAGCCATGCTCTGTGAAAAGGGGGCCTAATGCATCTGCGAAACGTATCGGCCCAGGTCAGCCTGCGCAGTCCGCGCAGGCTGACCTGGGCCGATACTTTTCACTATTAGTCAATTTCCTGTATGTCAAAGGACCAGTGTACCTCATGATTCAGTCGGTTGTTAGACAAAATGGACTTTATGGATCCATGATCCTGTGATGACTTGCTTGGTATCATGCATCACAGGGTGCATTAAGCCCCCTTTTGCCAGAGGATGGCTCATCTTTTTAGATCATTAATAAGAATTTTGTTGAAGGTTTTTTTTTCCCCCCTAAAAGAATTGCTATTGTCCAAAGAATACTTTGACAAGACTGAAATACTTTTCAAAGTGTATTAATCCCAAGTGTACGAAAATTAATCAAATTGACAGTTTCAAACAGTTGAAAAAAGCTCAAATGTTGTTATCTCAAAGCCTGTTTTGGCTAGAGTATCTGTTAAACAGTGTGGATCATTCAAGATCAGACTGCAGTCTGATCATGGTCTGCTCTGCCCATGAAAGAAGCTTTAGTTGTCTGTTGCATTGTAAGTCAAAGTGGAGCTTGTCTGTTTTAAAATTTTTCAGCAACCAGATGTTCAGATTTACACAGTTGTGAAGAGTGCAAGTCAAACCCGTCATGTGGCTGGTGTAACGATGCCAGCGATACAGGTCTAGGGAAGTGTATAGAAGGATCAGCTGGCGGACCTGTTCCCTATAACGAAACCTCGGAAGAATATTATGTCAGTCAGGATATCTGTCCTGTCAGCCAGTGGCATTTTGTCCACTGTCCATGTGAGTGCTGTTTAATTCTTTACCAAACAACAAAATTCCAGACTGACGCAAATTGAAAGCAATTGCAGACAACAATTTATAGGTAGCTCAAATGATGAATTCTGTCTTTGATAGGTTAGAAAGCATTGTGGGAAAAGGAGAAAATGCTGGTTACCAGCATTTTCACCTTTTCCCACAATGTTTTTAAAAGGGTTCTTTCTCAGGGTTGTTAAAACCTGGGATTGTATGGGAAACTCTTTACCGCTTGACAAATTTTAGACCGGTCAAAATTGAAAGTATTTGCAGATGATAAATTATATGTGCCTCAAACACTGGATTTGTCGCTGAAAGGTTAGAAAAACAATGTTTTTGAAAGCTTTCTTTCTCAGGGTCGCTAAAACTCGGGATTGTGTGGTAAAGGGATTTCACCAAACAATCCTGTGTCTTAATAACCCTGAGTTGGAAAGCTTTTGAAAACATTGTGGGACAAGGGGAAAATGATAATAACATGCATTTTCTCCTTTTCCCACAATGTTCTCTACAATTTGAAAGACAAATACAATGAACCCTTTACTAGACGACTAAATTTTAGACTTGTCCAAATTGAAAGCATTTGCAGATGCCAATTTAAATGTGGCTTAAAAAATTGAAATATGCTTTTGGAAGGGTAGAAAACATTGTTGGAAAAGGAGAAAATGCTGGTACCAGCATTTTCTTCTTTTCCCATAATGTTTTCAAAAGGCTTCTTTCTTAGGGTCGTTAAAAGTCGGATTGTGTGATAAAGGGTTAAGCCACTTTGATTTTGTTGTGTACTTGGGTTCTAAATTTGGAAGAGAGTCTTACACTTCGTTGTTTGATGAAGAACTAAATCATGTCTTTCAGATGCAAATTCTGAGAAAATGGCTTTGCAAAAATCCTTGTTAAATATTGATAACCAGTTATCTGTACTGTAATCGAGATAAGACATGGTCTGATTCACGCCTTTGAAGCTTCATTGGTTTATCACGAGTCACTAAAATTTTCCTTGGTCGGACATCGAAAACTTACATAGGGACATTGGTGCATCGCCTGTATATATGACGGAATACTGAAATTGTCACTTAGAATACTGAAATTGTCACTTACCCTGTTACTATAAATAGCACATTGACGACTGCCTCTGTGTTGTATATAATAAGACTATATATGATATAGAGGCAGTAGCCAATGTGCTACGGTATTTATAGTAATGGTATTTGATAATGAAAAATTCCGTATCCCATGACACACCAATAGAGTTTCAGTGGCCTGTGGTCTGATCAACATGGGTGTCAGCATGACGTTATTGATCATGTAACATTCCCACAAGCCATTCAATACTCATCAAAGTTGGTCAGAATGTTTGTCTGGATAATAATACCCACAAACCTTTACAAAAGTTTGGCCCAATATCTAAAAATACATTAACTCTTTACCAAACGACAAAATTTTAGACTGGTCCAAATTGAAGGCATCTGCAGACGACAATATAAATGTGATTGAAAAATTGAAATTTGTTTTGGGAAGGGTAGAAAACACTGTGGGAAAAGGAGAAAATGCTGGTTACCAGCATTTTCTCCTTTTCCTACAAGGTTTTCAAAAGGCTTCTTTCACTGGGTCATTAAAATTCGGGATTTTGTGGTAAAGGGTTAAGAGGCTACTGGAAAAAAAAATTGTCTTGCAATTGTTTTTCTTTGTTACTGATGGTTTACCCGCTACTGCCTTAAGTTCAGCATTGAATTATTTTTGAAATTTGATGAGATTATACAAACCTAGATAAGCCCCCCCCCCCATTATTTGTGCTTAGTGCTCCATGGGTCAACAAGTTAATACATATGAAGCATGTTCTGTGAAAAGGGGGCATAATGCAATTGCGAAAAGTATCAACCCTTGTCAGCCTGCGCAGTCCGGGTTTCATGGATCCATAATAAGGTGATGTCTTGCTTGGTACAATGCATTACGGTGTTGCATTAAGCCCCCCCTTTGCCTGAGCATGGCTCATATAAAAAAAAAGAATCTTGCGGCAAAAAGAGAAATTGCTCGTTAAGAGCAATTTCTCCCTCTGTCGTATTGTTTTCAAGATTGTATTCTGCAGGAGGTAATGTGTGAATCTGCTGTTCATGTTTCAGCATGCCAATGCAATGGCCACAGTAAGTGTACCAATATATCTGGTAAATGTGACCTATGTATGAATCTCACCATGGGCGATCATTGTGAAACCTGTGTGAAAGGTTACTATGGCAACCCCAAGAATGGAGGCAACTGTACAAGTAGGTTCTTGTTTTTGTTAACTATAGCTAATCAATCCTAGGTTTTTATGACCCTGAAGAAGTAGGCTTTCAGTTTTGAATACATTTTGCAAAAAGGGGAAAATGTTGATTAGCAGTGTTTTCTCTTTTTCTTGCAATGTCTTCTGCCGTTTCAAGTACGTATCCATTTGAGCAACACTTTGTTTGTTTTCTGGAATTGCTTTTTTTTTACACTTTTAACCAAACAATCTCTTGTATTAACAACCCTCGGGAAAAAACACCTTTGAGAAAAGGAGAAAATGCTGGTAAAAGGGCTTCTCCTTTTTATATAATGATTTTTTGAAAAATGACAAGTACCACTACTCAAACTACATACTTATGCAATTTGCCCTCCTCAAGTTGTCTTCTGCAACTGCTCTCACTTTGGACACATATAAAAACTTTTCTTCTGGTTTATGAGATGATTTTGCAGTGTTGAAATGTGATTCTCAAATAATTCGTTGAGTCATTTCCCCTTTATCACAGTTTAATTTTAAAATTTAGAGACATACTTGTACTTTTGTATTGTTTTCAGAGTGTAAATGTAATGATCAGGCTGATGAATGTGACAGTAGAACGGGGCAGTGTTTCTGTAAGACAAAAGGTGTTAAGGGAGACAAATGTAATGAGTAAGTACATGTACTCTGGTTGATATACATTCATCTTTGGCATGCCACACGTTAACTCTTTACCATACATAACTATCTTATAACTCTTTTAACTTTACAAAATGACAAAATTTTACTCTTGCTCAAATTCAAAGCTGTTGCAGACAACAAATCAAATGTGGCTCTCTTGATGAAACCTGACTCTGAAAGAGTAGAAATCATTATGGGAAAAGGAGAAAATGCTGGCCACCAGCATTTCTCCTTCTCCCACAATGTTTTCAAAAGGCTTCTCCTCCAGGGTCATTAAAACATGGGATTATTTGGTAAAGGGTTAATGACTTAGAGTAAGAAGTGCCTTTGAAAACATTGTGGGAAAAGGAGAAATGCTGGTAACCAGCATTTTTTTCCATTTCCCATGTTTTCTACTCTTACAAAGACAATTTTTTCTACCCTTTTTGAGAACTTTCTGCCATTTTCATCAAATTTAAAATTGTCATCTGCAAACTCTTTCAATGTGGACCAGTCCAAAATTTGCTGTTTGGGAAAGGGTTAAAGAGTTAATACATGTTGGTGATGCATTATACCAAGCAAGGTATTACATAAAGGTCCATCTATAAAATCCATTTTGTCTAACAACCGATTGATTTATGGGGTAGAATGATCTTTTGACTTGTAGAAAGTTTACCAATAGCAGAAAGTTTCAAACGAGGCTGACCTTGGTAGAAACTTTTTACCGATGCATTAAACCTCGTCTTCAAGGAGCACAGCTCGTGTGTTTCATAGTGATCAAATTAATGCTGTCATGCAACATGAATGCCAGGTTCTATAGAATGATTCTTTCCCCTTTATTAATATTTCATGCAAAATTGATACAATCTGTTATGGAGTTTGTCAGTATTGTAAGGAGCATTAGTATTTTTTATTTGTGGATTTTTTTTTTTTTTTTTTTCAATTTTGCAGATGTGACGTTACCAACAGCTATTATGGAAACCCAAATAATGGTGGAACGTGTTATTGTGAGTGCCATATGTAACTATTTCACATGATGTGGAATGTATTTTTGAGAAATGATAAACAATGCGCCATAATTATGAGATACTTGCACACATGGAACAAACTCAATATGATTTACTCAGTTGTCTTCACTTTTTACTAACTCTTTACCACACAAGAAAAATGTGGACCTGTCCAAATTTAAAACATTTGCAGATGACAATGTAAATGTTACTCAAATGAGGAAATTTGTCTTTGATAGGGTAGAAAACATTGTGGGAAGAGGACAAAATGCTGGTTACCAGCATTTTCTCCTTTTCCTACAATGTTTTCTTAAGTTAAAAGTCAGCATTGTGTGGTAAAGGGTTGATCCTCTTGCAAATAAAACTACAGTATATTTTGGTCAATCTGAAGCAAACTAGGCACAGTTCCACATTTTTTGCAGACTGAATTTGAAGTCTGATCTTTGATATACAGATATTCTTGTCAAAGTAATTCTGAAAAGGCAATAAGTTGTTGTTTTTGTTACTGATTGTGTTCATTGCATTTTAAGGATTGACTTTTTACCACAGGTCAAAATGTGGACATGTCCAACTTGAAAGCATTTGCAGACAACAATTTATATGTCGTTCAAATGATGGACTATGTCTTTTCTTGGGTAGAAAACATTGTGGAAAAGGAGAAAATGCTGGTAAATGGTTACCAGCATTTTCTCCTTTTCCCACAATGTTTTAAAAGGGCTCCTTATTCTGGAATTCTTGAAAGCTCAAGATTTTTAGCTCCACTGGCCGAAGGCCAGCGGGCTTATGTCATGGCCCGGTGTCCGTCGTGCGTCCGTCCGTCCGTGCATCCGTCCGTCTGTCCGTGCGTTAACTTTTATTTCAAACATCTTCTTCTCTGAAACTACCCATCCAATTTTCATGAAACTTTACAGAAATGATCCTGCCGTGGTCCTCTTTAGAATTTCTTGAAAGAATTTGATTCCTTCAAAAACTCTGGTTGCCATGGCAACAAAACTGAAAAATATTGGAAATCTTTAAAAATCTTCTTGTCTGAAACCATAAGGGGTAGGGCTACCAAATTTGGCATGTAGCTTTATGTAGTAGACCTCTATCAAGTTTCTTCAAATTATAGCCCTGTGGTCAAAATTGGCTCTGCCCCAGGGTCACAAGTTTTACATAGGCTTATATAGAGATAACTTTGAAAATCTTCCTGTAACTAGCCATAAGGCCTAGAGCTACCAAATTTTGTGTGTAGCTATATCTAGTGGGCCTCTACCAAGCGGGCCAAAATTTTAGCCCTGGGGTCAAAATTGGCCCCACTGCAGGGGTCACAAGTTTTACATGGCCGTACATAGTGACAACTTAAGAAATCTTCCAGTACCTAGCCGTAAGGCCCCGAGCTACCAAATTTTGCATTTAGCTTGATCTAGTGGGGGTCTACCAAAAGTGCCCAAATTACAGTCCTGGGGTCAATTTGGCCTCATGCTGGGGCGTGGGGGGGAGGTTCACAAGATTTACATGGGCTTATATAGGGAAAACTTTTAAATCTTGGTGTACATAGCCATAAGGCTTAGGGTTACCAAATTTTGCATAATTATAGCACTATCTAGTGGACAACTACAAAGAGGGCCCAAGTTACAATCCTAGGATCAAGTTCGGCCCTGCACCAGGGGTCACAAGTTTTACATGGGTTTATGGAGTGAAAACTTCAGAAACCGTCTTGTTACTAGCCATAAGGCCAAGAACTCCCAAATTTGGTCATAAACATGTGCTTATAGGGTGAACATTCAAAAAATCCTTTTGCTCCTAACCGCAAACCCAAGGGCTACCAAATTTGGATCACTTTTGATTTTTTTTTGAAATTAGCCTTGCATCAGGGGTCTTATGTTTTACAGAGGCTTCATATGGATGAAACTTGAAAATCACCTTATTTATAACCATACAGCATAGACTTGTATTATTTTGGCATGTGGCTGTATCTTGTGGACCTCTACCAGAGTTCAAGTAATTATCGCTCTGGGATCAAAAATGGCTTTGCCCTGCGGGTCTCAACTTTCTCATGGGCTTTTACAGAGAAAACTTTGTAAGTCTTCATTGTGAAACCATTTGGCTCAGAATTGAAATGTTTAGTATTTATGGTTTATATTTATAAGCCAGCGGAGCGATACAGGGCCATCATGGCCCTCTTGTTTGGTAAAGGGTTAAGGCATTGCAGATTGTAAAGGGATCACATCTAAAATTTAGAACTGGTTTAGTAGCATCTAAAAGCAGAAAGATATGTTACAAACTTACAGCATTTTCAGTAAACCTTTGTATCTGTATGTAAATTAATTGATAGCAAAGAAATGCAATTTATTCATGTTGTCTAGCAAAGCTAGGTAGATGGTTTATATTTTACTTATTGCTATATTTTTCAACATTTACTGCATTACAGATGATTTAAAAACAGATTACCAGTTTACGTTCAATTTGTCCAAGCCAGATGACCACTACTATAATAATATCAACTTTATGAATATCCCACCTTCAGTGAGTCTTTTCTTACATACTAGATACAGTTTTAAGCATTTTTATATTTTACCAAGTATTATTCAGGATGCAATATGTCGGCAGGTATACTCTGCTGTGATTTTGTCTAGGCTAATACAGGGTGATCCAGAGTATCTGATACTAGTTTAACACAAGAGCTAGGACTGGTCAGACCCAGAACAAATATGAATAAGTGAGCTATTACCACTAGCTGACTGAAATAAATTTGAAAGCAATGTTTAACACAATTCGATTAAACACAAGATATTTACTAGATTAAGAAAAAATGTAAATTTTGTAATAACATTCTTGGACACTTCTGGTATATTTTTCGGTCTTATTTCTTGATAAATGGCTGTCATCATACTGCAGGCAAAATATTGATATGTGCTGCTTGCGTTGATTGCATTGATATAAATAAATAACTTATAATTATGTTGCTTGGTAAAAATTTCATATCAAGATGGTATCAGATATTCTGAATCGCCCTGAATTACTCTACTATGAACTTACAGAAGGAACGTAAAGGAGACGCATCTGGAGAAACAAACAATCTTGCTTAATCAATTATGAAAAAGAGATCACACATTAAGCCTTAATTGTGTATCAAGCAATAATTGCTGCTTATTGCTTCCATCTTTAGAAATTGTAATTTCTGATATTTAATTCAGGCTTTTTAGCTTTGATGTGATTTTAACAAAATATCTAGGTATTTTTATAGCCCTGTCATTGTCAGCGTTGTCTTCATGCAAAAACTTGGACATTTTCTGGTATCTCTGATTACTGAAGGTATACCAGAGCTCCAGATAGAGGGATTGATTTTGATTTCAAAATTGAAAATATGAATCACTCTCCACGAAACCCTATGTTATGGGCACTCATTAAAATGGTCTCATCGAGACAATTCTAATGAGTACCCACTACATAGGGTTTGGAAGAGAAATAATGGATTTAGAATACCATCACTCCCTCTTATCTGGAGGACTGGTATACAGGTCAGACTGGGGTAGTTGCAAACTTGAAAGTGGAACACATACCAGAAGAGTGGGTGACCCTCGGAGTATTTTTGATTCTGTGATGGCTCTTTTCCATAGGAGCATATGTACTGAGAAAAGAACTGCGGCTCTGCATTGGCACTTACATGTTATGCTCTTGTTGTCTGTAAGAGTAAATGCTGTGACAAAAATAAAGTGTCTTATCTGACAAACCGAATGGTCATTTTATATTTTATATATATCCCATGTTGTCTGACAAGGAGGCTTAATGCATCTGCAAAAAGTATCGACCCAGGTCAGCCTGCGCAGTCCACACAGGCTGACCTGGGCCAAAACTTTTCGCTATTGGTCAATATTCTGTATGTCCAGGGACCAGTCTACCTCATGGTTCAGTCAATTGTTAAAAAAAGTGGCTATCATGGATTCATAATTATGTGCAACTGGCTTGGTATCATGCATCACAGAGATGCATTAAGCCCCCTTTTCCCAGAGCATGGCTCATATGTTTTGTATTCCTTCAGAGTGATAGAGATGTAGACTTTACAGTTAACTGCTCAGGGATAGCCTACCTCAACATTACCTGGAAATCTAGTGAGTTTATTTCCTTTCCTGATAACATGTTTTTAACTCTTTACCACACAATCCTGACTTCTAACTGTTTCCACGCCAAATAAATGAACTCCATCTCTTTGGACAGTTGTTAATGCAACCCATTGAGACCCAAAAAATTTTTTATCATATAGGCTTGACTAAACAAGCAGATGGTATAGATCAAAGATAAGACTGCACATTCTGTGCAGTCTGATCTTGATTTTTGCCATCCGCATAATCCCTGTTTTCGCCTATGGTGCTGAAAGGGTTAACGACCTTGTGAAAGAAACCTTTTGAAAACCTTGTGGGAAAAGGAGAAAATGTCGGTAACCAGCATTTTCTCCTTTTCCCACAAGGTTTTCTACCCTTCCCAAAACAAATTTCATTTTTTTCAATCACATTTGTTTTGTTGTCTGCAAATGCTTTCAACTTGGACCAGTCTAAAATTTTGTTGTTTGGTAAAAAGTTAATCAGAAATACCAAGTAGTAAGTTAATCCTTAGAGCTGAGAATAAACCCAACTGACAGTTCCTCTCCAGGAATAAAAGAGCATAAAAAGAGCAATGTCAAAGTTACTATTGTCCAAAATGTCTCAGCAAAGCGGCCACTGTAGATCAAAGATCAGACTACACATTTTTGAAGTCTGATCTTGATCTACACTGGCTGCAAAGCGAATCTACAGTCGTGAAAGGTGCTTCTAGGGTTAATGAAATGGATATTTTTAATCTGAGAAGGGAAAAGACCATAATAATCAAATTTCAAATGTGTTTTTGCTGGAGTCTATGATGGTTTAGATTCAACATCAGACTGCTTTTTTTTTTGTGGACAGACTTTTAAATTGCAGAACCAAATTGCCTTACTCTACATAATCTGTTAGTGTACCAGCTATGCTTAGACTTACCAAGAGCATCAGTTATCTTAAGACTTATCAAGGAGTAAAACTTGTATCACAGAGAAGAAATATTTGAAAGGAAAATATGAGCCATGCTCTGTGAACAGGGGGCTTAATGCATCTGTTAAAAGTATTGACTCGGGTCAGTCTGCACAGGCTGATCTGAGCCGAAACTTTTCGTTATAGGTCAATTTTCTGTATGTCAAAGGACCAGTGTACCTTATGATACATTCATGTACCTTTATGATACATCTCAAAGATGCATTAAGCCCCCTTTTACCAGAGCATGGCTCATGTTTTTTCCATTTAAAGACTCAATAGCAGCCAGAAGTAAACAACTCTGGAGTCAAAATGCAGGCAATTTTAACCCTTTCCCAAACGACAAATTTTGGACTGGTCCAAATTGAAAGAGTTTACAGATGACAATTTTAAATTCGATGAAAATGGCAGAAAGTTATCAAAAAGGGTAGAAAACACTGGGAAAAGGAGAAATTGCTCATTACGAGCAATTTCTCCTTTTCCCACAGTGTTTTCAAAAGACTTGTACTGTAGACACATGAAAACCAGGGCTTGTTTGGGAAAGGGTTAATCCACACCATTGAAGAGAATAGATAGCATTTTGATTCTGACAGTGTGTTCTGTATGGTCTTTCAAAGTTGCAGTAACTGACAGAAAAATGATTTGTTAAAGTAGAATTAAGGTTGCCAACTTGAATTCTAGGTTTAACCCTTAGAGTCCTGAATAAACCTATCATGCATTTTCAACGTAGAAATATGACCTAAATAATTGCAATTTCATGGTAGCTTTTGTCCACTCTGTCTCAGCAAAGCAGACATTGTAGATGAAAGATCAGGCTACACATTTTGTGCAGTCTTAATCTTGATTTACACTGGCCGCAAAGGCAGTTATAGTGGTGAAAGACGCTTTAAGGGTTAATATTGTTTGTTCTGCCAGAGACTGGTACCTTGATTGACCACACTAAAGCCTTTACCACACAATTCCGACTTAATGACCCTTACAAAGAAGCTTTTGGAAAACATTGTGAGAAAAGGAAAGAATGCTGGTAACCTGCATTTTCCCCTTTTTCCACAATGTTCTCTACCATCTCATAGCAAATTTCAATTCTTAAGTTACATTTAATTTGTTGTCTGCAAATTCTTCCAATTTGGACTTGTTTAAAATTTTGTTGTTTGGTAAAGCGTGAAACAGACAAACTTACAATAATCACCCTACTTTTACATGGTATGAATGAAGTGTACCTCTATTTTAGACACAGAATTGTAAAAATAAAACATGTGTAGCTGCTGTTGTGCCTTTAACCCTTTACCGCACAATGCTGCCTTTTAACGACCCTGGGAATGATGCCTTTTGAAAACATTGTGGGAAAAGGAGAAAATGCTGGTAACCAGCATTTCCTCTTTTTCCCACAGTGTTTTCTAGCCTATCAAAGAAAAATTGCACCATTTGAGCTACATTGAAATTGTCGTCTGCAAATGCTTTCAGTTTGGACAAGGTTAAAATTTTGTTGTCTGGTAAAGGGTTAATGGAAAGCTTAAAGAAAAGGTGTACATGTAGTTGCTTGCATTAAGTAATTGCTCCTTTTCCCTTGGTGTTTTCAGAAGGTATCTACCACAGGAACCTCAAAAAAATCCTATAGTTAGGGGTTTTATTGTACATGTTATTTCGTCTTTCACTCCAAACAGAATCCAACCCAACAGAACAATTCAAAGCACGAGAATACAGATGTATGGATTTTCGAGCCAAATTTGAACATAAAGACTTTAATTTTGGGCCAGAGGAAAACGTGACATTCTTTGTATATATTTATGGTTTTAAAACTCCTTTTTGGTTACAGGTAAGTATAAAATTTTTTCTTCTGTTTTTTTAGCTCCACTGGCCGAAGGCCAGCGAGCTATTGTCATGGCGTTGTGTCCGTCGTGCGTCCGTCCGTCCGTTCGTCCGTTCGTCCGTGCGTGCGTCCGTAAACTTTTTCTTTAAAAAACTTCTCCTCAGAAACTATTGACTGGATTTTTACCAAATTTCACAGGAATGTTCCTTTGGTGGTCCTCTTTCAAATTCCTTCAAATAATTGTGTTCCATGAAGAATTCTGGTTGCCATGGCAACCAAAGTAAAAAACCTTTAAAAATCTTCTCCTCCCAAACCGCTATTTGGATAGCATTATTATTTTGCAGGAATGTTCCTTAGATACAGGTTTACAGAATTCCTTGAAAAAAAAATGATCTGTCAAAAAACATGGCTTTTATGGGAGACTCATTTTCCTTTTATGGTATAAAGTAAAATCTTTGAAAAATTTCTTCTCTAAAACTATTCATTGGATTTCATTGTTGTTTTGCAGGTAAGTTCCTATGGTGGTTGTCTGCCAAATTGTTTCTATGGTGGTTGTATACCAAATTCCTTTTAAAAAAATGATACACCTAAAAACACATTTTTTTATAGACAAGGCTTATATTTCAAAAAAATGTTCTTCTCCAAAACTATTTATTGTGTTAGTTTTATCAACTAACAAAGAAAAAGGAAGAAAATTGGATTGACTTGACCTAGTCAGGGCTGTCCTATTTAAGCCCACACATTTTCCTTGGTATTAAGATCACAATTTACTCCAATGATATGCTATTAGTTAGTACTAGTAATGAAATATCACTGGCCATAAATAAGATAAAAGCTTGAGCACCTTTCACAACTTGAGCTTTTCAATTTTGCCTTATTACTAAGCCTGAGTAACCATGCCAAGATAAAAAAGAAAAAGTATTTTAATAACAAAACCCCAATGTTGTAGGTACTTTATAGTCCTTTTGATATAGAACAGGAGAACCTCTGCACTTTTATCAGTTCTGGTAAAGGTTTGTTGACCTACTAATGAGTAAATGCAGAGTGGACAGAGAAGGGGTGTAAATCCTGGTGACCTGGTACACAGTGGGACAGGGCTTTACATTTGTGATAAGGCATTAATGTTACCCAGTCAAACTGATCCCGCAACTTCAGTACACCAGAATTAATCTGTGCCCTGGAGCAGGATATTTGATTCATGTAAATGCATTTGTAGACCATTTTGTGTTGTTTGCCACAGAAGACATTCTAACTGTGAAAAGTTGATTATTAGGGATTAGGTGTTCATTGTATGCCAGCATATTTCATTCTATCTGGTGTATTGATGTAAGTTGATCTATATTGCTATAACATTCATTCATTGCCCTCCTAGCTGTTCTTTTAGATTACCCCTTTACCACACAATCACAACTTTTAACGACCCTGAGAAAGACATATTTTCTATATTTTGATGTTTCCCCACCCAAAATGGTTTGTGAAAGGACCTGTTGCAGACAACATATCTTCAAATTAGTAAGACATATATAAAAAAGGATAGAAATTATTGTGGGAAACTAAGAAAATGCTGGTTACCATTTTTTTCTTCTTTTCTCACAAGTTTTTTCCATACCTTTTTTCTTTAGTGAGCTAAAATGCAGGATTGAATGGTAATTGTTAAAAACTTCTTTTCGCCATTATAGAAATATCAGGCCTGTGGAGCGATACAGGCGCTCAAGCGCCTCTAGTTTTTTTGCATCTTCAGTTTGCAATTATAAATGCTGTCAATCTGGGGATGTATAACTCAGTACCCATTGCAGATAACCTCTCTCTCAAACTTTTGAAATCTTTGTGGAAATAAAGAAATTGCTTCAAACAGGTTTTTTTTTTTTTTTCCGTGAGCTTCATTTTTTTCAGATGTAGTTGTTTGTTCTTCTTTAATTCATGTTGATTACCCATATTTGTTAAGATCTTTTCAAAGTTACATTCTGCAAACATGTTAATTTTAAACATATTTATTTGCAAATTTGTTTTGGGAGTTTCTTAGTTAAATCAAAAGGATTGATAGAAATTAAGAAGAAAAGCACTTCTTAACAAATCTTGAAACAAGTTTTACAAAGAAGGATAATCATGTTTGGTTGAACTTCGTTTTCTATCATTTATGAAGAGCTTTGAATAAAGTCTTTATTTTGATTCATTGTCAGTATGTTTTAAATGATAAAAATTCGTCAGAAAATGAACAGTAACATTGCTGAAACAAATTAACAGGGTTTAACTATTATTCTTTAACTCTTTACCAAACAACAGATTTTTAGACTAGTCCAAATTGAAAGCACTTGCAGACGACAAAATAAATGTAACTCAAAAATTGAAATTTGTTTTGGGAAGGCTAGAAAACATTGTTCAAAAGGCTTCTCTCTCAGAGTTGTTAAAAGTCGGGATTGTGTGGTAAAGAGTTAATGTATTTACCTAAGGTGAACTTTCGGTGACAAAATGAAGACCAGTTTTCTAAATGATTAACTCTTTACTGCACAAAAATTTTTTAGACTAGTCTACATTGAAAGTAATTACACATGATAAATTGATTGACTGATTGATTGTTTGTTGTTTAATGACGTTTTCAACATTATTATACCCCCGTAAAACGAATGTTTTCGAGGGTATACTGGAATCAGTTTGTCTGTCTGTCCGTCCATGTGTCCGTGTGTCCGTCTGTGTACAAAATACTAGCAATTTTGTGTCACGAATTCCTCCTACAGTTTTCCTTCAATTGCATTGAAAGTTTGCACATATATTGATCTTATATTAAAGATTAACAAGACATAATTTTCAAGTGTCAACTCCCCCTGGTTGAGGAATTATCTCCCCTTGAACTTGACACTTTTTTTCTGTCAAAGCGCTGGCGGGGGTATTAAGTCACATTCAGTGACAGCTCTAGTTTCATTCTATCCAAGCCACTGGCTGCTTTCCCACAAATCCATTGTCAAAACAATGGTCACATGATAGATAAAATGCTGAGTAAATAATGGAATTTGTTTGGAAAGGATAGAAAACAATGTAGGAAATGGAGAAAATACTGGTTACCTGCATTTTCTCCTTTTCCCATGTTTTTTTTATGTCTTTTCCTCAGGGTTGTCAAAAGACTGGATTCTTTGGCAAAGGGTTTAGTATTATTTTTGTTGTTTTCATGTATGTATCAACCTTCTTTTCTTTCTGTTACAGATATCATTTTCCCAGTTTCCAAAAATAGACTTAGTTCACTTCTTTGTTACATTTTTTAGGTATGTTTTCTCTTACCTTTTTCTTTAACAGGGTCCTTATTCACCAACCATTCTTAAGAATATTCTTAGTCTTGTTCTCCAGAATTTTCTACATGTGATAGTATCAAAACTTCTGAATGGCTAAACCAAATGGTGTAGCCATATTTGGTTTAGCCAATCAGAAGTTGTGTTACTTCCAAATCTAGAAAATCTTGGAGAACAAGACTAAGGATATTCTTAAGAATTGTTGGTGAATATGGACCCAGAAGAATAGATTCCTTGGCAATTGAGGAAAGAAAAAATAGATTCAGAAAAAAATGTAAGATGAGGCAAAGATTCAGAACTCTAGAGGTTGTCTCAGAAGAACTATGTTAAATTGTTCATGTGTCTTGCCTCAGTAAAAATAAATATCTTGCTTCAATAGAATTAAACATATTATTTCAACAGGAATGAGACAATTTCCTCAATACAAATGAATCCCTATAGTTCTGAAACAGATGAAATAGACTTTTTCAGCCATGGAAGAGAGATTTGAATTTTATAAGTTTTTCAAGACTGTTGCCAGAATACCATATAAAATAGCAGACAGGATAGATTTGAAATGGGACTACTTGTTCTTCTAATGTTCCTCTTGCAGTGATAAGATTTAGTTTGGATTCTGTTTGAACATGTTGCTACTAAAGATAAACAAAGCATACTTTGTTCTCCTGAACCCTCAAAGCACTTATCTGATGCTCATAGAAAAAAGATAGGGACTGGGCATAATTTTTCTTTAACTCTTTACCAGAAGACAAAATCTTACACTTGTCCAAACTGAAAGCATTTGCAGACGACAATATGAATTTTGTATATTTGATGGAATTTGTTTTAGATAGGATAGAAAACATTGTGTGAAAAGGAGAAAATGCTAGTTACCAGCATGTTCTCCTTTCCTCACAATGTTTTTGAAAGACTTCTTTCTCAGGGTCATTAAAACTTGGGATTGTGAGGTAAAGGGATAAACTGAGGCTTGGTATATTGTAAAATTGTTCAATTTCTGTTTTTCAGCTCTCAATTGTATTGGGCACATTACTGTCAAAAAAGTGTATTGCTGGGATGAAAAGTGATTTTTTAACCTTCTACCAAACAATCCCAGGTTTTCACGACCCTGGAAAGAAAGCCTTTTGAGAACATTGTGGGAAAAGGAGAAAATGCTGGTAACCAGCATTTTCTCCTGTACCCACAATGTTTTCTACCCTATTAGAATCAGGTTTCATCACTTGAGCCACATTTACTTTGTCATCTGCAACAGCTTTGAATTTGGACGAGTGTAAACTTATGTCGTTTGGTAAAGAGTTAAATATATTTCATCAAACTGGATCCTTGTAATTATTATCTCATATTTTTTTCAGCTGTTTTATTGCCTTACTATTCATTGCTGCAGTCTTATACAAGATTAAACATAAATATGACAGCTACAGAAGAGCGCAGGTAATTTTGTGTGAAAACCTTCTTTGTAATTATTCAACCTATTGAGTGCTAGTAAGCACAACTTAGTTGTTTTATGGACAATTCAGGTCAAGGTCAGACTGCCTATTACAGGCAGTGTATATCAAGCTGTGGTCTTGGATCAACACTGTCAGCGATTTTGAGATGTATTTTGACAAATACACTGTTGAAACTGCAATGCATTGGTGTGTTTTTAGCTCCACTGGCCAAAGGCCAGCGGGCTTATGTCATGGCCCGGTGTCCGTCGTGCGTCCGTCCGGCCGTCCGTCCGTCCGTGCGTTAACTTTTATTTCAAACATCTTCTTCTCTGAAACTACCCATCCAATTTTCATGAAACTTCACAGAAATGATCCTGCCATGGTCCTCTTCAGAATTTCTTGAAAGAATTTGATTCCTTCAAAAACTCTGGTTGCCATGGCAACAAAACTGAAAAATATTGGAAATCTTTAAAAATCTTCTTGTCTGAAACCATAAGGCATAGGGCTACCAAATTTGGCATGTAGCTTTATGTAGTAGACCTCTATCATGTTTCTTGAAATTATAGCCCTGGGGTCAAAATTGGCTCTGCCCCAGGGGTCACAAGTTTTACATAGGCTTATATAGAGAAAACTTTAAAAATCTTCTTGTCTGAAACCATAAGGCATAGGGCTACCAAATTTGGCATGTAGCTTTATGTAGTAGACCTCTATCATGTTTCTTGAAATTATAGCCCTGGGGTCAAAATTGGCTCAGCCCCAGGGGTCACAAGTTTTACATAGGCTTATATAGAGAAAAGTTTAAAAATCTTCCTGTACCTAGCCATAAGGCCTAGAGCTACCAAATTTTGCATTTAGCTTGATCTAGCTGGGGTCTACCAAAAGTGCCCAAATTATAGTCCTGGGGTCAATTTGGCCTCATGCTGGGGGGGTGGGGGGGGGTCACAAGATTTACATAGGCTTATATAGGGAAAACTTTAAAATCTTGGTGTACATAGCCATAAGGCTTAGGCTACCAAATTTTGCATAATTATAGCATTATCTAGTGGACAACTACAAAGAGGGCCCAAGTTACAGCCCTAGGATCAAGTTTGGCCCTGCACCAGGGGTCACAAGTTTTACATGGGTTTATGGAGTGAAAAGTTCAGAAACCGTCTTGTTACTAGCCATAAGGCCAAGAACTCCCAAATTTGGCATGTTATTCTTCTAATACACATATTCCCCATTTAGTCTGACTGTAGCCCTGGGGTCAAAGTTTTATAAGGGCTTATATAGTGAAGACTTCTCTTCATGGTTTATATTTATAAGCCAGTGGAGCGATACAGGGCCATCATGGCCCTCTTGTTCTTTCTAGGAAAGTCCATTTCATTTATAGGCACAAAGAAGTCTTGTCAGGGATGAGGTGATTTCAACAGTCAGTTTATTCAGTCATTTAGCCATAGTGGTTCTCAGTTAAGCTTTGACTATACTGAACCATTAATAAACATGAGGGATGCCATTCATTTACTTAATTTGCTTATGCATGGTGCAGATCAAGATCACAGTGCGCAGAACATACTCTTTGATTTTGAATCTATTCGTATCTTTTCCTTATGAGATATTAGGCAAAATTGACAATAAACTTTGCTCTCTACATTACAATAACTGTGAAGCTGAAATTGCCTTTTCCATTCATTCAGCATTCCAGGATTTAAGCCTTTACCACACAGTCCTGACTTCTAATGATCCTGAGAAAGAAGCCTTTTGAAAACAATGTGGGAAAAGGAGAAAATGCTGGTTACCAGCATTTTCTCTTTTTCCCACAATGTTTTCTACCCTTCCCAAAGCAAATTTCAATTTTCCAGTCACTTTTATTTTGTCGTCTGTATATATTTTCAATTTGGACAGGTCTAAAATTTTGTCGTTTGGTAAAGAGTTAATTTAGATAAGATTAGTTACAATATATGTATTTCCCATGCTATTAGTCTGGATTAAAAGCTTTACTTTGCTCTTTGAACTGACAATTAACTGCATACAATAAAAGCATCTATGTTAACCCTGTAAGTACCTTTCACAGTTATAGTTGCTTTTGCAGCCAGTGTAGACCAAGATTAGACTGCATAAAATGTGATTTTCACTGTTCACCATGGTGAGTCAGATATTTCTACCAAAAGCAACCTTATAACTGCAATGATTTGGATGCTTTATTCTAAAAATGTTAATTTTTAGCTCGGCTGTTTTCAAATAAAATGTCAAGGTATTGTCATAGCCTTGGCGTCATCATCTGTGACGTTGTGCAAAATCTTTGACATCAAAAGCTTTGGCATTTTATAATATCTCTGTCATTACTGAAGATATTTAATTCAAACTTGGACAATTTGTTTACTGTCAACAGGGGAATCCATACAACAAGGGCAGGTAACCATTGAAGTATTTTTGACATAGTTATACCCCTTTTTCGATTTTGAATTTTCACTGAAACTTCACTGAAAATCAAGCAACTGCAGCCACGCATTGGCACCTGCATGTAGCGCTCATGTCTTAAATGAGTCAGTCTAAGGAATGAATATGTAATGAGTAATTTAAGGCACAAGTATTCAACAAAGTGTTTTCTATGTTTGCAGCGAATGATAGTGGAAATGGAGGAGATGGCAAGCCGTCCATTTGCAACTGTGGTTGTGGAAACAGAGAAAAGATCTGACATGGTTGATAATAAAGATGCCAATACTGATCTTAGGAAAAGAAAAAGGGTAAGTCTTTTATAGTCTTGATCCATGGCATGCTCTGTACCCTTACAGCATATCCAACAGCATGATACATTATATTGTGACCTATTACCACCCTGATATGGATAATTTGAATACCTCTTTTGAATAATTATGTGGTAGACATTAAAATTTTATACTTGTTCCTATTGAACGCATATGAGGCATACTCTGGCAAAAGGGGCTTATTGCATCTCTGTGATGCATGATACCTAGCGAGCCATCATAGTAATATTGATCCATAAAATCCATTTTGTGTAACAACTCACTGAACCATAAGGTACACTGGTCCTTTGACATTTAGAAAATTTACCAGTAGCAAAAAGTTTCAACCCAGGTAAGCCTGCACGGACTGTGCAGCCTGACCTGTGTCGATACTTTTTTGCAAATACATTGAGCCCCCTTCTCACAAAGCATAGCTTATAAAGCATATGAATTATTAGACGTAAATGATAGGATGTGTTTTTGAAAGCGTAGAAAATACTGTGGTGAAAGGTGAACAGTGTTTATATAACACTTTTTTAACAGGGTTGTAAAAATGAGGGATTCTTATTAACCCTTTACCACACAATCCAGAGATTTAACAACCCTGAAAAAAAGGCCTTTTGAAAACATTGAGAAAACAAGAAAATGCTGTTAACCAGCATTTTCTTCCTTTTCCAGTACGTTTTGTCTATTACTCAACACAAAAATCTAGCATTTTGGCAGCCTGTAATTTGTTGTCTAAAGCACAGAACTGTTGGTGTAGGGTTTAAAACCACCATTCAGACTGGGGGGCTTTTTCACTGTATTTTTTGTTCTGTCTATAACATAATCTATCAATACATGGAGTCAACAAATAAAATTTGACTCATACGATGGTACTTATCTTTGAAAGATTAGAAAATCTGTGGAAAAAGGAGAAAATTCAGTCACCAGCATTTTGTCCTTTTTAAAAGACCTTTTTTCTCCATGGCTTAACCCTTTATCACACAATCCCGACTTTAAACGAACCTGAGGAAGAAGCGTTTTGAAAACATTGTGGGAAAAGGAGAAAATGCTGGTAACCAGTATTTTCTTCTTTTCCCACAATGTTTTCTACCCTATCAGAGAAAAATCATATCATTTGAGCCACATTGAAATTGTCATCTGCAAATGTTTTCAATTGCACAGGTCTAAATTTTCGTCATGTGGTAAAAGGGTTAAAACATGATAGTTTGGTCTATGGTTAATCAAAGATGATGTTATTTTCTGTATCACTTATACTTAATTCTGTATTGATTTCAGGCCTCCAATAAACCAGGTCAGATAGCTCTAGAGCCTCTCAGTAATCAAAAAGCAGCTGTAGTGTCCTTATTTGTCCAGTTGCCCACAGGGAATGATGACTGGACGCCAGCAGGGCAGTCTGGTATAGCTATAGCTAGTGCTTTAGTTACATTTGGTAAGTGTACTGTTACTTAAATAGAGGATCTAAAATGACTGTTTATGTACTATTATTTTTATCAAACAAGTTGACTAAAATTATATGACACCAGCCTTACACTTTAGTCAACTTGTTTGATAAAAATGATAGTACATAAACACGAATGTGAGATCACATAAAACGAATGGCAGACAAATAAGTATCCTGCATCATCACCTTCAGCCTATATACCGTTCAGGGGTCAATGTTTACAGATGTAGATTGGTTTGAAATGTGTACATACAGAAGAAAATAGTTCTGTAACATTTAAATTGAAAGTAGAATAAAACAGTTTATAGAGGACATAAATCAAATTTCTCAATTTTGTTGATTTTAAACAATTTCTACTTTATTTCTTGATGTTATTTGACATGAAAATTTAACATTTTCCACACGTATACATCTTACCAATAACAGCGTCATTTTCCCACAAAATGATAAAGTAGTACAAATTCTGCACGCGCTGTGGCTGGTTTTGCCTGCTTCACAGGCTAATAACTAAAAAAATGGGAGCTGGGACCACAAAAACAATGATACGCTAGTATAGTATTAAAAATAAGACATGGGTTTAAGACTCTGATGTAGGTGGTTTTATGTGATCAACTCATTTATCCATTAACCCTTTTACATACAAACACGAGTTTTAACGACCCTTGGGAAGAAGCCTTTTGAAAACAATGTGGGAAAAGGAGAAAATGCTGGTAATCAGCATTTTCTCCTTTTCACACAATGTTTTCTACCCTCTGTCAATTGAGCCCTATTTTAATTTGTTGTCTGAAACAGCATTGAATTAGGGCAAGTGTAAAACTTTGTTGTTTGGTAAAGGGTTAAGGACCATCGTTTTCTGTGTAATACAGCCGTTACAAATTTTCTTATCTCACACACATTTGAGATAAGAAAATGGTGCCATATTTGGTCAACACTCTGTAATTATACTCCTGATTTCTAAAACATTGTTGACCTAAATTCCCGCATTAATGGTCAAAATTAGTCATCATGATAAAGTTGCGAATTTAATCACTTTTAGATTCAAAACAAAATCAGTATGTGCTACTTTGTTTGGAACTATTTTTCGTTCGTAATGTACCTGTCAAAGAAGTGAATAGGCTTCGCATAAATTTCATTACATACTGTGCATGTATGCCTATGTTTCAACACATCATGAAATATTATTCTTGTTTTACAGTTATGTGATAAAAAAAATCTGACCTTTGTCAGCTTTATCAAACTTGTCCACAGAAATGTTATTAAGCTCGCCAAGGCTCTCTTAATAACATTTTTGTCGACTCATTCAATAAAATTTTATCTGAAAAACCAACTCATGCCAGATCCTATATGTCTTATTTATCCAGGTGTTTCTCCAACTGAACTTGGATGAGAGTATTGTTTGTAAGAATGCTTCATAAGCTGTATTTTCAACGCAGACTTCCTGATACATGGGTTGTATTCTTGTATAGTTAACCCTTTCCCAAATGACAAATTTTGGACTGGTCCAAATTGAAAGAGTTTGCAGACAACAATTTTAAATTTGATGAAAATGGCAGAAAGGTCTCAAAAAGGGTAGAAAACACTGTGGGAAAAGGAGAAATTGCTCGTTACGAGCAATTTCTCCTTTTCCCACAGTGTTTTCAAAAGACTTGTACTGCAGACACGTGAAAACCAGGGCTTGTTTGGGAAAGGGTTAAATACATGTATTTAACTCTTTCACTGCCAATGTCGCCTTGGTAAGTTTTTGCGGACGGCATAGATCAAGATCAGACTGCACAAAACTGATCTTTGATCTACACCATCTGCTATCTGATGTTAATCTTCAACCAGAAACAGGTTTAATTCAAAGGAAAGGGATACTTATAGACCATGAGAGTCAGCTTCTTGTAACTCTTTACCACACAACAAAATTTTAGACTTGTCCAAATTCAAAGCATTTGCAGATGACAAATCAAAGATGGCTGAAACGATGAAAATTGCCTTCAGTTGAGTAGAGAACCTTGTGGGAAAAGGAGAAAATGCTGGTTACCAGCATTTCCTCCTTTTCCCACAATGTTTTCAAAAGACTTCTTCCTAAGGGTTGATAAAACTGGGGATTGTGTGGTAAAGAATTAATTGGCAGGGAAAGAGTTAATATGTTGAAAATTCTTTTGTTTCAGGTCACCAAAGAAAACAAAGTTTAGAACATGGAAAGACAGATAAAATCAAACATAAAAAGCATGCGTTTGCAACAATAGATACTTGTGTATAGCATACCATTATCATTGTAGCCTGTTTGTGTTATTGTTACATTCCTATAGTTATTGTTTTTATTTTCGTTCATTTACATTGTTTTTTTTGTGTAAAATTTATTTCAAAAAGAAAGGATAACAAGGCATCATATCAATTGTACATCAAAGATAATCACAGTAATGTATGTAAATTTGTTTGGAATTGATTGTAAAATTTGAATGTGCTTAACCCCTTATCATACAGTCCTGATTTTTATTGGACAGGGGAAAATCTGTTGAAAACATTGTGGTGGGAAAAGGAGAAAATGCTGGTAACTTTTCAAAAACAAATTGAATCGTGTGAACTTCACTGAATTTGCCAACTTCACTGAATTTGCCATCTAAAATTGTTTTCTGTTTGCACTGGGGGCCTTGTGTGGTAAAGTATAGGACTTGTGACCTTGAGGCCCGGGGTTCGAGCCTAACTGGATCCCTGGGTTTTTTGTTGGATTGTCCATTGGTAGGACAGTTGAGAGCCACGTCCTTGTACTGGTGAAATCCAGGAAATGCATGAATATGAGCTGTTGCCTTGATATGACTGAAATAATGTTGAAAGCGGCATAAAACACTATTCAATCAATCAGTCTGTTTGGACTTGTCTAAAGTTTTGTTATGTGATAATGTGCTAAGTGAGTTTTAACTCGTTCTATTCTATGTTTGAATTTATTATATAATCCAAATATTTCAAATTCAAGAATTTTTTCCACAATTTTCTTTCATGAAATAGGCTAGTAGAGATGAAAGCTCAGACAGTTGTCTGATCTTGATCTATGCCATCTGCATAAGCTGTTTATGTCACCTTTTGCTGCAAGTTTATTAATTAATTCTGACAGATAACACAGTATCTCTTAACCCTTTACCACACAATCCAAACTTTCAACGACCCTGAGAAAGAGCCCTTTTGAAAACACTGTGGTGGTAGCCAGCATTTTCTCCTTTTCCTACAGTGCATTCTACCCTTCCCAAACAAATTTCAATTTTTCAGTTACATTTATTTTGTCGTCTGCAAATGCTTTCAGTTTGGACTTGTCCAAAATTTTGTCATTTGGTAAAAGAGTAAACCTCTTTACGACACATTCCCATGTATTAAGGATCCTGAGAAAGAAGGCTTTTCCTCATTGTTTTCTAACCTTTCAAAGACAACTCCAGCATTTGAGCAATATCTGATTAGTTGTATGTTATTGCTTCCAATTTGTACAAATCTGAAATGTTTTCATCGGTAAAGAATTAAGTTGGATGACATTTGAGAGGAATGTACTTAGCTTGTCCTTTATTATTAAAATCTTTACAACACAACAAAATTTTAGTGTGGTCAAAATTGAAAGCATTTGCAGATATATAAAATGATTCACAAATGATCAGATTTGTGTCAGAAAGACTTTCATCACAATGTTTTCAAAAGGCTTCTTCCTCAGGGTCATTAAAATGTTGTATTGTGTGGTAAAGGGTTAATGCACTGAATGTACAATTAGATATAGTTGAGACCCAAATATGGCAGCTGTGTGGTTTGCTTTTGCCAGAAAATCTCACATTTATCAGATGGTGCAGATCCACAACCAGACTTCACATTCAGCGCAATCTGGTCTTGATCTACACTGTCTGCATCAAATATAGTTATGCTTAGTGCTTTATGATTTAAAATGCGTATTTTGCCCATATTTTACAGAATATTTAAAAGTGCTTTGTATAATTTACATCAAAATTAAGTAACATAATTTTCAATGCCCATGAAATCTGACAACAGTGCCTTTAACACTGCATTTTGCTGTAGCTAATTTTTGCTTGGCATTTCCAGGAAAAAGTCAAGTTATTGTCATAGCCCTGTCTGCATCTGCATCATTGTCTGCATCGCCGTGCAAAAAAATTGGACATTTTACAATATCTCTGTTATTGATAAAGATATTTACTTCAAACTTGGACATATTCTTAATTATCAGAGTGGGTACCCATACAACAAGGGCAGGTAATCATCAAAGTATTTTTGAAACAATTATGCCCCGTATTCAACATAGAAATTTCACTGAAAGTTGAGCAACTGCAGCCAAGCATTGGCACCCGCAAATTTTCACTGAAAATCATGCAACTGCAGCTGGGTGTTAGCACCTTCATCCAGTGCTCATGTTGTTGTTAGAAATTCTACATGGACTGCTGGTAGATTGGTTACCAGTGACCCATTGACCCAAGCACCTCATTCCCAATGTTCTTTTTTTTTTCTCAGATTTATTTAACAAAATCTGACTGTGGATACAAAATCAGACTTTATATCCTTTGAAGTCTGATCTTGATCAATGTTGTCTGCAAAAGCAAACGAAAAAATGCTTAGAGCTTCATGTACCAAGTAAATCTCCTGTTTAAGCATGTATCCAATGAATTTAAAATTTCATGCCAAAGATTTTCTCTGAAAGCTCTTTTCTCTACATTTTTATCGTGTTTGAACTCCTTATTACAAAATCCCACCTTTTAATGACCCAAATGAAAGGCCTTGGAAAACATTGTGGGAAAAGGAGAAAATGCTGGTAAACAGCATTTTCTCCATTTTCCACAATGTTTTCTTATCATTCAGAGACAATTTCATCATTTGAGTTGTATGTGATCTGTTGTCTGCAAGTGATCTCAATTTGGATGAGTCTGAAATTTTGTCATTTGGTACGGAGTTACAACTAGTGCTTGATGAAATATGGATGATGACTGATGTTAACTCTTTACCACTCTTTTAATACCCTTTTGAAAACCTTGTGGGAAAAGGAGAAAATGCTGGTATTTTCTCCTTTTCCCACAAGTTTTTTTGCTGGTAACCAGCATTTTCTCCTTTTCCAACAAGGTTTTCTTTTTTTTACACTTTCAGAGACAATCACCATCATTTTAGTTACATTTGTCGTCTGCAAATGCTTTCAGTTTGATTGTTTGGTAAAGAGTTAACTAAAGTGTACATAGATGTATATAGACTTAGAAATAAGGTCGTGCTTCTACCAAGTTATATCATTTATAAGCAGAAAAAAAGTAGCCCTGTAAGTAGTGTATTTTACTGGTGCTGGACACCTTACAGTTAGGTCTATCATGTCAGACAAATTTGGTTTGTATGTTGTGTGAGTGGTTTCCATACATGAGCCATGCACTGGCTAAAGGGGGCTTAATGCATCTCTGTTATGTATTATACCAAGCAAGTCACATAATTAAGGATCCATAAAAATCCATTTAGCCTGGCAATCCGCTGGATCTGGAAGTAGACTGGTCCTTTAACACGCTGAAAAAATAACAGACAGGAAAAAATATCAACCCATGTTTGCCTGCGTGGACTACACAGGCTGACATGGGTGAATACTTTTTGCAGATGCATTAACCCTTTCCCAAACCATAAATTTTAGACTGGTTCAATTTGAAAGAGTTTGCAGACGACAATTTTAGATTTGATGAAAATAACAGAAAGTTCTCCAAAAGGGTAGAAAACACTGTGGGAAAAGGAGAAATTGCTCGTTACGAGCAATTTCTCCTTTTCCCACATTGTTTTCAAAAGACTTGTACTACAGACACGTGAAAACCAGGGCTTGTTTGGGAAAGGGTTAAGCTCCCTTTTCACACAGCATGGCTCAAATCTAAACTCTTAAACCCTAACCAATTGACAAAATTTTGGACTCTTACAAAGCCAAAACTTTTGTGGACAAAAAATGTGGCTAAAATGGTGACAACTGTAAGAGAGTGGAAAACATTGTAGGAAAAGGAGAAAATGCTGATTACTAGTATTTTCTCCTTTTCTCACAATGTTTTCAGAAGCCTTCTTCTTCAAGGATATTAAAACTTGGGATTGTGTTGTAAATGGTTAAACCTTTACCAAGTGATCCCATGCTTTCTCAGCCCTCGGGAAGAAGGCTCTTGAAAACATCGTTGGATTGATTAATTGTATGGTGTTTAACGCGGTTTTCAACATTATTTCAGTTATATCACGGCGGCCAGTGCACCCATCCATGCTTTCCTGTAGTTTATTTTACCAGTACTCCGCACAATATTCTTTCCAAGCCACTGGCTGCTTTCCCACATAACCATTGTCGAAACAATGGTCAGTGGTGAGAGAGGAATGAATCCTGTCGCGATGACGATCATCAATCCTCGGAAAGAAATTGGCCAAGCCGGGGATTGAACCAGCGACCTCTTTTTCTTAAGTCCTGTACTCTACCGACTGAGCTACAGGGGGCTTGGCTAAAACATCATTGGAAGGAGGCTTCAGAATACATCATGGTATTTAGCATTTTCTCCTTTTCCTGTCATTTTTTTTCTGCTCTATTGAAGATAATTTCAATTTTAAGCCATAATTATTCACATGGTCGTAGAATGCTTTCGGTGCGAATGTGTATTTACGACACAAACCCAAGTTTTAAGGATCCTGAGAAAGAAGCCTTGGGAAAAGGAGAAAATGCTGGTAACAAGCAATTTATCAGTTTTCCACAATGTTTTCTACCCTATCAAATATAAATTCCATCTTTTGATCCACATTTCAATTTTTGTCTGCAGATGCTTTTTATTTTGGTAAGTGTACATTTGTTCATAAGTCATTACAGTTGGATTCTGTCATCTCTCACAGCTAAACATGGTTTCAGCTTTGGTTATTTGAGAAAGCACCCACTGAAATAGAGATAGATTTAACCAACATAGATTGGTTTTTGATAAGTGAATGGATATGAACTAAATTTAACCCCTTTACCATACAATCCCAACTTTGGAAAACCTTGTAGGAAAAGGAGAAAATGCTGGTAACCAGCATTTTCTCCTTTTCCCACAAGGTTTTCTACACTTTCACAGACAATTACCACCATTTCAGCTAACTTCAATATGTCGTCTGCAAATGCTTTCAATTTGGACAAGACTTTACAAATAGAGGAAATTGACTGGGGTTGGTCTCTTCCTATGACATAGATCCCTACTGGGTGGAGAGTATGTAGTTGGTAGACCCAATATTCTTCCCTTGTACGTCCTTTCTTAGCAACGGTACTTTTGGGTGATTCAGGATCTGAATGGAAGATTTCAATGAATGTTATTGTACATGTTCAGGGGTATGAGAAACTGTTGAAATAGTTGGCTACAAGACTCTCCTTTCTGTGAACGTATGTCTCAAGTCCAAAACTTAGATATTGTTTCTTCCATATCAAACTGAGAGCTAGTCTCGAGTTAATATTACAGTGGCCTACTAGAAAAACAGAGCCTAGAGGTGATGATGTAAAGTTCCACACCCCCAGTTACTAATGATACAATGTTTCTCTTCGTTCATACTTAATGGGGGTTAACTCTTTGCCACATGACAAAAATTAGACTTCTTCAGATTGAAAGCATTTGCAGATGACAAATTAAATGTGACTTAAAAATTGAAATTTTGTATGGGTCAGGTAGAAAACATTGTGGGAAAAGGAGAAAATGCTGGTTGTCAGAAGGTTTTCTCTGTATGGTTGTTAAAAGTCGGGATTTAGTGGTAAAGGGTTAATAACGATGAATGTTGTGGGAGATTTTATCTGGCATTGGGTATGTTTGTTTTGTATTAGCATGTATGCTCTGTTTGTTTTGTATCAGTGTGTTTTCAGTGTAATTTGTATGTAAATACCAAGGAAAGGCCAGACAGATGTACAGAAATGGTCTATTCTTTGATGGCTTAGATTGTAAAAGTTAATTTGTAACAGTAAAAGAAATCTGGGTGCCTAAGAGGCTTTTGATTTCTTTTCTTTTTTTTGCTAAATGGCATTTCATTTTTGCCATTCCCCATGATGTTTTGTGTGAAAGTGGGTTTACATCTACCAAATTACAAAATTTTACTCATTTAAATTCAAAGCAGTTAATACATTCAATTTAACTAATATGACAGGGTTTGTTTTTGAGCAGGTTGAAAATATTGTGGGAAAATGAGAAAATGGTGGTTAACATTATTTTCTTCTTTTCCCCCAGTCTTATTCTTCAGAATCGGTAATCAAACGGTTGTTTGATAAAAGCTTACACACCAATCTAGCACATCCCCCAATTTTTTTTTTTTTTTTTTTTGGTTTTTTTTGGGTTTTTTTGTTGCGGGGGGGGTAGAAAGTATGAGATAAGGTAGAGAGAAATAGAGAGCGACAGAGAAAGAGATATATAGATTTTTCTGCATTCTGTGTAATGATGTATTGGACATTAGAGTAAACTTGTTTGAGTGTAGACTTGAATAGATAACTTGTCTTCCTTGCCACTGTATATGTATGTCTACCAAGGATTGCTCTGATCTGTTGCCATTGCCAGAAAAAACAATCATATTTTGTGTTGCCGTTGAACACCTGTCATCTCTATCTCGCCTGCAATGTCCTTTTCACTATACTGATTACAGTAAGTCTTTTTGTACATAGAACCGCATCTCACTGTTTTATATCCCTAAACCATACAGTCCTATGTTTCAGTGGCCCTCATGAAGGAAACTTTTGAAAACATTGTGGGAAAAGGAGAAAATGCTGGTAACCACTATTTTCTCCTTTTTCCTGTGTGTTTTCTACCTTTACAAGGACCAATCCCATCTATGAGTCACATACAATTTGTGATCTGCAGATGTTTTCTAAACAGACAAGTCTACAACTTTGTCATGTGGTAAAGGGATATACTCAATATAAATGAACCATGCTCTGGAAAAAGAAGGCTTAAGGCATCTCCATGATGTATGACACCAAGCATGTCATCAAATGATCATGGATCCATAAAGTTCGTTTAGTCTAGCAACCAACTGAATCACGAGGTAGACCGGTCCTTTGACATACAGGAAATTGACCGATAGCGAAAAGTTTCAGCCCTGGTCAACCTGCACGGACTGCGCAGGCTGACCTGGGTCGATACTTTCCGCAGATGCATTAAGCCCACTTTTCGCAGAGCGTGGCTCAAATCTTTACCAGACACTAAAGTTTACACAAGTCTTAACTGAAAGTTTTTGCAGATGACAAAACAGATGTGGCCGAAATGAAGAAAGTTTTCTCTGAATGGGTAGAAAAAATATTGGGAAAAGGAAAAAAAACTAGTTACCAGCATTATTCCTTTATTTCCCCACAATTTTTTCAAAAGTCTACCTTCTCAGAGTCTTAAAATCACATTAAAGCTGTCAATGTCTACAGTCTAAAAAGCATTTTTGAAAGGTTTTGAAAACGGTTTAGATCAAGATTTGGCTGTGCAGAAAGTACAGTCTGATCTTAACATCTGAATTGCCCCATAGCTCCTTACTACAGTCTATTTAGTCTTTTAACTCTTTACCAAAGGACAAAATTTTAGACATGTCCAAATTGAAATCATGTGCAGGCGACAAGATGAGTGTGACTCAAAAATTGAAATTGTTTTGGGTAGGGTAGAAAATATTGTCGGAAAAGGAGAAAATGCTGGTTACCAGCATTTTCTCCTTTTCACACAATGTTTTCAAAAGCTGCCTTCTTCAGGGATGTTTAAACTCTGGATTGTGTGGTAAAGGGTTAAATTGCAAGAATCAGGTCCATTGTATGGACTAGAAATGTTGGAGTCATTTATTTTGCATTCAAGGGTTAACCCTTTACCTAGCAATGCAGAGTTTTAATAACCTTGAGAGAGAAGACATATGAAAACATTGTGGAAAAAGGATAAAATGCTAGTAACCAGCATCATCTCCTTTTTCCACAGTAAGTTCAACCCTTTCAAAGACCATATGCATTATATGAATAGCTTAACTTGTTTTCTGCAGATGCTTACAGTCTGGATTGGTCTGGTAAGATCACTTGAGCCTTGGGGAACCAAAGAAACAAAACAGACAATAAGATTTAGAGAAATTGTTTTTTTTGAGAGCGCATTTCACAAAACAATTTAGATCAAAGTTCAGACTGCATGTTCCATGCAGTCTGATCTTGGTCTACAGTGTCCACAAAAGCAACCCTTGCAGTCCTTTGCACTCTAAGATTGGACCGTTTACCACACAGTGCTAACTTTTAACAACCCTGAAATAGAAGGCTTTTTAAAACATTGTGAGAAAAGGAGAAAATTCTGGTAACCAGGATTTCTCCTTTTCCGACAAAGTTTTCTACCCTATGAAAAACAAATTTTATGTTTTGAGTAACAATTTATTTGTCGCTTTCAGTTAGGACAAGGCTAAACTTTTGTCGTCTGGTAAAGAATTAACTCTTTACTAAACGACATAATTGTATACTCAATCAAATTGAAAGCATTTTCAGACGACAAATTAAAGGCAGCTCAAATGATGATTTCTGTCATTGATAGGGTAGAAAGCATTGCAGGAAAAGGAGAAAGTGCTGGTAACCAGCACTTTCTCCTTTTCCCACAATGTTTTCAGAAGCCTTCTTTTCCAGGGTCATTAAAACTCGGGATTGTGTGGTAAAGGGTGAAACTAGGACTACCTATTCATTTTATGTTATTACATATCTCATGCTGTGTACTGTTTGTATTTCTTTCACTATGAAATCCACGATACATGTATGTCTACTTTAAAATATGTCATATCACAAAATTATGAATTCAATAAAGAAATTTTCAGAGAAAAAATTGTGACTAGTTTTCCTTTGTTTAACCCTTTACCACACAATTCGGACTTGACAATCCTGAGGAAAAAGCCTTTTGAAAACATTGTTGGAAAAGGAGAAAATGCTGGTAACCAGGATTTTTTCCCTTTTTCCACTATGATTTCTACTGTACCCAAAACAAATTCCAATTTTTTGAGTAAAATTTATTTTTTTGTCTGCTAAAGCTTTCAGTTTGGACTGGCCTAAAATTTTGTTGTTTGGTAAAGATTTAAATCCATCTAGTCATATAAGCCTATTTTTATGTCCCTTCAAAGACCAGGAATTGATAATGTTTTTGGAAAAGGAGCCATTGATTGTAACTGTGAATGTCAGTAATTTTGAATGATATTTTTGCCAACTTTCCATAGGATATACACCATTATTACACGATGAAAGTTTAGGCTTGCTCAAAGTGAACACATTAGCATACCACAAATTAACCCTTTGCCGAACAACAAAATTTTAGATTAGCCCGAATTGAAAGCATTTGCAGACAGCACAATAAGTGTCATTAAAAAATGAAATCATGTTCGGAAGGGTAGAAAACATAGTGGTTACCAGCATTTTCTTTTCATCCACAATGTTTTCAAAAGCTCTCTTCTTGAGGGACACAGACTTGTTTGGTTAAATGGCACTCAAATGGTTTCCAGCATTTTCTTATTTTCCTGCAATGGTTTGAAGTCATTTTTAGCTCCACTGGCCGAAGGCCAGCGGGCTTATGTCATGGCCCGGTGTCCGTCGTGCGTCCGTCCATCCGTCCGGTCGTCCGTCCGTCCGTGCGTTAACTTTTATTTCAAACATCTTCTTCTCTGAAACTACCCATCCGATTTTCACGAAACTTCACAGAAATGATCCTGACATGGTCCTCTTCAGAATTTCTTGAAAGAATTTGATTCCTTCAAAAACTCTGGTTGCCATGGCAACAAAACTGAAAAATATTGGAAATCTTTAAAAATCTTCTTGTCTGAAACCATAAGGCATAGGGCTACCAAATTTGGCATGTAGCTTTATGTAGTAGACCTTTATCAAGTTTCTTCAAATTATAGCCCTGGGGTCAAAATTGGCTCTGCCCCAGGGGTCACAAGTTTTACATAGGCTTATATAGAGAAAACTTTAAAAATCTTCTTGTCTGAAACCATAAGGCATAGGGCTACCAAATTTGGCATGTAGCTTTATGTAGTAGACCTCTATCAAGTTTCTTCAAATTATAGCCCTGGGGTCAAAATTGGCTCTTCCCCAGGGGTCACAAGTTTTACATAGGCTTATATAGAGAAAACTTTAAAAATCTTCTTGTCTGAAACCATAAGGCATAGGGCTACCAAATTTGGCATGTAGCTTTATGTAGTAGACCTCTATCATGTTTCTTGAAATTATAGCCCTGGGGTCAAAATTGGCTCTTCCCCAGGGGTCACAAGTTTTATACATAGGCTTATATAGAGAAAACTTTAAATATCTTCTTGTCTGAAACCATAAGGCCTAGAGCTACCAAATTTGGCATTTAGCTTGATCTAGTTGGAGTCTACCAAAAGTGTCCAAAGTATAGTCCTGGGGTCAATTTGGCCTCATACTTGGAGGGGGGGGTTCACAAGATTTACATAGGCTTACATAGGGAAAACTTTTAAATCTTGGTGTACACAGCCATAAGGCTTAGGCTACCAAATTTTGCATATAATTATAGCATTATTTAGTGGACAGTTACAAAGAGGGCCCAAGTTACAGCTCTAGGATCAAGTTTGGCCCTGCACCAGGGATCACAAGTTTTACATGGGTTTATGGAGTGAAAAGTTCAGAAACCATCTTGTTACCAGCCATAAGGCCAAGAACTCCCACATTTGGCATGTTATTCTTCTAATACAATATTCCCCATTTAGTCAGACTGTAGCCATGAGGTCAAAGTTTTATAAAGGCTTATATAGTGAAGACTTTTCTTCGTGGTTTATATTTATAAGCCAGTGGAGCGATACAGGGCCATCATGGCCCTCTTGTTCTCACTGTCCGTTACACTCGGGATTGTTTGGCAAGGGGTTAACCAAGTGTTCAATATTATTTGATTAAGTTTCAATCTTGAACTGGGTCTAGCGGCTAGCCCTGGTAGTGCAGTTGGTACAGCACAAGACTTGAGAACACAGGGTGGCTTGTTCAAATCCCCAGTTCAGTGAATCTCTTTCCTAAGATTGATGATAGTTATTGTGACAGAATTCAGTCCTCTCTTGGCTGATCATTGTTTTGATAATGATAATGTGGGATTTTTTAGCTCACCGTTGTCATCCGTCCGTCCGTCCATCAGGTTCACATTTTTTTGTTTACACTCTAGCAGCAACAAATATTAACCAGTCAGCACCAAACTTGGTCAAAATGTATATGACCATAAGATCTCCGGCGAGTTCGATTATGGGTCTAATCGGACCAGAACGACTGGAGTTATATGCCCTTGAATTACAAAAATTGCTATATTTGACTTTGTTTACTCTCTAGCATCTACAGATATTAACCATTCAGAACTAAACTTAGTCTAAATATATATTACAGTGAGATCTCGGATGAGCTTTATTATGGGTCTAATCGGATCAGAACAATTGGAGTTATCTGCCCTTGAATTTAAAAAATTGCTACATTTGACTTTGTTTACACTCTAGCATCTACAAATATAAACCAATCAGCACCAAACTTTGTCAAAATATATATGACCATAAGATCTCGAATGAGTTTGATTATAGGTCTAATAGGACCAGTTATTGCTGTGTACAAATATGCAGAAAAAATATTTCAATGGCTTTCAAGTCATTGTCGTTACTTTGCCACAAATCTATTTTTAACTATCAATTCATCATATTGGTATTTTTTTTTTTTATGTTTATGCAGCTGACGGTTATGCTGGGGTGTAATAAAATTAAATTTGCTGAAAGCCGAGTAATGCAGGAATGTAAAAAAGGCATAACAGCAGATTTTGTTTTTGGAAGTTACAAATATCTTTTCGAAAACTAATAAGTAATATTATTCTTCAAAAAAAGGGGTTTAGACCAAGATATTATGTCAAGAGAAAATACATAAAGGAATATCCCATTTTTTTTTTTTTTGAGAAACTGTTGCCTTATCGTGTAACAGGGTAGTTCTAAATACATTTGGCTGACAGATACCATATATTGGATGATTAGGATTATTTCAGATGATGGAGGCACTCTAGGTTATCATTTTACTGGTAATGAGTTTAAGCCCTGGTGCTGACAACTTTGGTGGTGCCTTTTTTTTTCTATCACCTTTGCCACACTGAGAGTACAGTATCATTTCTTGGTGATGTATCTTACCAACTAGCAAACACCTTGAACAAAATTCTTTGCTCAAATTCAAGTTTTACCCAGCTGTAACCCCTGGAGAATAGATTGGAAAAATAAAGGGGAAAAAAAACCCAACTGTTTCTGTCTGTAGAAAAGACAGCTATCCAAAATTTAAAAATGTTTTAGCAAAAACATCTCAGAATTTCCACAAGTCCAACAGTGTAGATCCTATTTTAGAGAGTAACAAGCTGAACAAAAATGCATGTTCTATGCAGTCAAATTGAAATTTATATCTACAATATCAAAAACGTAAAAAGAAATTCTGACAGAGTTTGATAGGATTTACAACAAGCATAATTTGGCAGTTAATTCGCAACAGAAAGAAGGAAACATACCGAGCGATTTCCTCTTTTAAAAAAATAATGATTAAAAAAAATCCCTGCTGTAAGTAGGCCAATTAGACCTATACCCTTTTGCTCCTAACAGAGAAAAGGGTAAAAAAAAAAAACCCTCTTAATCCTAGATCTAGATGAAAATCGACTTTCCGGTGCTATCCACAAAGATAAACTTACGTTGCCCTTTGACCTGGGGACGGGTTAAATACTGGCAGAGTTGCTTTGCATTCTTTACAGAAAAAAAGAGAAATTAGGGAAAACGTCATAATGAAATATGAGCAAAGTTTTTATTGGCAAGAGCGCGAAAAAACTTTAAAGAAAAGATCGATTGGCGAACCCGAAATGGTATTCTGCTCCTTATTAATTCTCGTAACGTTTATTTATGTATTCGGAAATATCCGTACCTCGGACAGATACGGAAAACCCCGAAATTCCTTCGTATTTGACCAGATCTCGCGAGGGTCTCGTTTGTAGACTGGAACGCTGTTTAAAATCACGTGATTTACAAGGTTGTCAGAAATTATAGGGAAGAAACGCTCTTAGAACCAGTCTTTTACGTCACTTCCGTCCGCCATATTTGAATTTGTAAAAATCAACTTCCGGTCCACCACTTTTTCCAAGGCACCAGGTATGTACTTTTTTGACACCATCTCTACCAATAAGCTCTCGCTTACGCGAGGCGTCACTCCGCGACGCCTCTTGTACGTTGCTCGCTATTATTGTTGTATACAATACTACATGATGTTAGCCAAAGTTTGACTTGGTTTCAGGAAAACATCTGTGGTCGTGCATGGAAAAGAAAACAAAGTACAAGTCTCCGATATTTAATTACAAAATTAAAAACCAAAATATAAAACGAGACAAGGGCCTCAAAAGTTGAAGTTTTTGCGGTTCAAACAGCAGACGACTACAGTTACTGTACTTGCATGAGAATTGTTTTCATACAAGGTTGATTTACAAGGTTGTTAGAAATTATAGGGAAGAAACGCTCTTAGAACCAGTCTTTTACGTCACTTCCGTCCGCCATATTTGAATTTGTAAAAATCAACTTCCGGTCCACCACTTTTTCCGAGGCACCAGGTATGTACATTTTTGACACCATCTCTACCAATAAGCTCTCGCTTACGCGAGAGAGCGAAAGAGAGAGAGAGAGAGAGGGTACTTGTAACTTGTTATATATGTATTAATTAAATATATTGGACATAGAAGAGAGAGAGAGACAAAGAGAGAGAGAGGGAGAGAGAGAGAGAGAGAGAGAAAATAGAGACAGAGAGAGCGGTACTTGCATTTTGTTATATACATATTAACCCTTAACCAAAAAAGCTCGTGTTGTCAACCACCCTGAAATGGGAGACTTTGAAAACATGGTGGAAAAAAAGAAAAATGCCGGTAACCGGCGTTTCCTACTTTTTCCACCGTGTTTTCTACCTTTTCAAAGATATAACCCATCATTAAAGTCTTGCATTATTTGTCGTCTGCAAAAATGTTCAATTTGGAGCGGTCTAAAATTATGTCCCTTGGCAAAGAGTTAAATATAAATAAATTTGTCCGAGAGACAGAGTACTTTGAATATTTTATATTCATAAATTGATCAAATATACAATCATGATGTAATTTTGAGAGCGAAAGGGCGGTGATAGAAAATGTGAGCGTGAGAGAGAGAGAGAGAGAGAGAGAATTGTATCACGTGGGACACTTTGAAAATTATTTTGATTGTAACTGACTATGTACAGGATGTATAAGTCATTCATTCATTCATTCATAAACAGGTAAACCCTTCACTCGGAATAGCCTTCAACCCTCCCACCGTTTTTAAGCCGTTTTGTTCATAAATTTTAACATTGCATTGGATGCAAAAAAGTCAAAGTAAGTTATCAAAAATTCTGAAAATTTCACCCAGAGTTGGTAGAACTAGTATTAATAGTTATGCAAATTTTCAGTACAATGACATTTTTTAAGATATTTCAAAATTCATGGGGTCCCTATGAACCTGAAACCCATAAATTGCTGATTCAACCCTTTACCAGGCAACAAAATTTTGGACTTGACTTAATTAAAAGCATTTGCAGACGACAAATTAAATGTGTCTCAATAACTGAACGTGACTGAAGAATTGATATTTGAGGAAGGGTAGAAAACATTGTGGAAAAAGGAGATAATGCTGGTTACAAGCATTTTCTCCTTTTTCGTCAAAGTTTTCCAATGTCCTCTTCTTTCTGGTCGTTAAAACCAGGGATTGATTGGTGAAGAGTTTAATGATTCTTGAAGGACTAGTATTTATCCCTTCACCACTTCGACAACCATGGGTAAAACCAAATTTACCCACTCGTCACAACTCGGCTGATTCCGTACCTACATAGACTTGATCAACGGATCACCCGAGGTTTGCCGTATGCAAATTAACCTAGTGTCAAATAGCGTGGATCCAACAGAGACGCTGAGTTATTCAGAATCTCATCGTGATTTTGCTCGTTTGCATACGGTACTTCATCCGTTTTGTAAGCAGTGAAGGGATTAACCCTTTCCCAAACGACAAATTTTGGACTGGTCCAAATTGAAAGAGTTTGCAGACGACAATTTTAAATTTGATGAAAATGGCAGAAAGTTATCAAACAGGGTAGAAAACATTGTGGGAAAAGGAGAAATTGCTCGTTACGAGCAATTTCTTCTTTTCCCACAGTGTTTTCAAAAGACTTGTACTGCAGACACGTGAAAACCAGGGCTTGTTTGGGAAAGAGTTAAGATAATTTCATACCTAGGTGAAATGGTCATGGCATAAAACATCCAATGAAATCTTGCCCTATTAAACCTGGTTAGTTTCAGATCTGAAAGTCCGCGCAGGCTGAGCTTGGCCAGTACTTTTCGCTATTGGTCAATTTTTCTGTATACCTATTTCCAAGGACCAATCTACCCAATTATTCAGTCGGTTGTTTGATAAAGTGGATTTTATGGATCGCTAATCATGTGATGTATCGCTTGGTACAATGCATCACAGAAATCCATTAAGCCTCTTTTTCACTGAGGATGAGTCTAATGAGAATCAATTGAGTTGCATTTAAATTGTCGTCCGCAGATGCTTCCAACTTGGCCCAGACTTACTTTTTTTTTATCGTGTGGTTAAAAAAGTTAACAAATGGACCAATATTGAAGTTTTGTGGTTTGGTGCTGTAGAAACCAATAAAGGCCAAAACTATGCTATGTTGTTATGGATGATAGGGACACAACTGTGTTCAACAACTTCTGGCCGGTTTTCAAGCATCTCATAGCGACAACTCACTTATATATAAGCCATGCTCTGGCAAAAAGGGCTTCGTGCATCTCCGTGTGCACTGTTCCAAATTACAATCATGCCTTCACATAATTATGGATTCATAACAGCCAGTTATTTAATGACGATCGCAACAGTTTCCATTACGACGCTAGTGTACCTACATGTAAGAGGCTTAGTGGTTACTCGAACTCAAACTGTTCACAGACCATCCTGTTAAACTTGTCCATCTGTAGTAATGGACAAACTAAGATTTAAAAAAAAAAAAAAATGGCGTTTCGTGTCAGCAAAACACCAAACACGAAAGTATTTTGCTAAAGCATTATACTTGCGAGCCAAGAATCTGATGGTAAAGGTTTCAAAAGATCAAATTGAAAGTGAAAGTAGGTCACCAAACAGGTAAAGATGGACACAAATTTATGCAACTAGCTTCCTATCTAGCAGTCTCATTTTTGAGCTGGGACATCTTTCAAATCAGTTGGAATGTGATAGATGTGAACGTATTTTAGAGTCGAAAAATACTGTTGAAGAAAGACGTTATGCGTTTGGTTCAAATAAAATGTGACTGCGGAGAGTATAAAAGGTGGAACAAGTAAAAAGCCATCGTCCAAAGAGAAATCAACGGTTCAGTTTGAGGGTTTCAAAAATGTAAAAGATAGGCTGGTGCGTACCTTGCATTCTGGTGAATGGAAAGTATGCGTTCAAAACAATGTGGGAAAAGGAGAAATTCCTTATCTTCCCATAATATCTTTTATAAGTGGTCGACTGCAGACTCGTCAAAAAGTCTTTTCTATGAGGGAAAGCGTTAAAAGTGTGTCGAGGAGTGGGCTTTATTTTCAGTATTATAAAACAAAAAAGTTATGAAATAAGAAAACACTGAGAAAAAAGGAGAAAATAATAATGATCAATTTCTCTCTTTTGCACAATGATAACTAACCCGTCCGAGAACTTCGATTTATGAATACCAGGTTTCGTTTTTTCGTCAGCAAACTGGCTAATTTTAAAAGAGTCTAAAATTTGTCGTTTGGTAATGGGTTACATTAGTATGTCAATTATATATATTTGTCAATTATATATTGTGTATTGGTTTATTGTGAGCAATAAACTTACTTTTTATCAATACTATCATATTGTTGAAAAAAATTAATACTGTGCTTTATATAATGTCTTTGTCTCGGGGACAGTAGTATAGGAGGGTAGACCTCGGACAAAACGCGTTTTGTCCGAGGTCTACCCTCCCTGAGTGCCATTTTGTCCGAGGTCTACCCTCCCTGAGTGCCATTTTTGTCCGAGGTCTACCCTCCCGAGCAGAAAAAATGCCGCATCACTGCAATTTTGGCGTGATTCGGTTTCCGCGACATATGAATACAATAATAAATAGTCCGTTACTAGTCTCGGGAGGGTAGACCTCGGACAAAAGTAGTTCCGGCAGTTGGTTCAGGTAGGAACCCTCGTTGGACTTAGTCTTTTTTGGAGGGTTGATCTTTCTCTCTCTCTATTACCGTCGGACTTAGTCTTTTTTTCCACAATTGGATTAAAAAAGTAGTTCCGACTGATGTAAACAAACGTAAACAAACGTTTTGATTGGTCGAGACGTTTTCCCGCCAAAATTCGATGGGTTATTTCCCCTTTTCAGCTTGGATCAAGGTAAAGACCCTTGTTGGACTTAGTCTTTTTCACAACTGTATTAAAAAAGTAGTTCCGCCTAATGTAAACAAACAGGTTGGTTCAGACAGAGCCTATCGTTGGACTTAGTCTTTTTTCCACGATATGGACTATATTCTCTACTTACGCTGGGTCAGGCAGAGAGCATCGTTGGACTTAGTCTTTTTCCCACGATATGGTTCCAAAGATAAAAGACTCTTCTATTGGTCTTACCGATATTGACAATTTGAGAAAGATAGACTTTTCTTGGGGAATGGTTAGCCCTGAAAAGGGCTGTTTTGGAGTTTGTTTTTTTCCTCCTCCTCTAATGATAGTATCCAAAGTTTGTCTGACAGATAGGACACTCCACAACTCTTCTTCGATCTGCTATTAACCTTCTTATTTTGTTTATTTTATGCATAGGCAAAGTGGAGTCATGCATCATGGCCAGTAGAAAGGTTGTCAGATACCATTTTGTCATCGAGAGAAGTAGAAATTGTACACCATAGTCCATCACCATTTCTTTAGCTGTCATCTATTCGGGAACCGAATGATTAATGTACTGGAAATATCATCGTCTTTTATACGCTTGGAGGCGGCTTGACTTACTTATTGACAATTGTTGAAGATAGATTTTTCTTGGGGAATGGTTAGTCCTGAAAAGGACTGTTTTTGGAAATTGAACTGTCTTTTTTGTCTTTTTTCTCTATTGAGAACTTTTCTTTGTTTCTTTGGGTATCTTTTTGAGTTTGAGTTTTGGAATCTTTGGGATCTTGAAGTCTTTGAAGTTGTCGATATTTTTCCCATGTTTTCCCAATCCTATTTTTGACGGTGATACATAGGTGGGATCGTATCGTTGTTTTTTGTGAAGTTGTTCATTATCGTCTTTCTCTATTTTTCGTTTTTTATTTATCTTCTCTTCCTTTGGTTGATGATCTTTCTCTGATTGTGTTTCCTTTGAGTGTTGGTTTTCCTTCGACTGATTTTCCTTTGACTTCTGATCTTTCTTTTTTACAACTGATACAAGGGAGTCTGTTAGTCTTCGAAGGCTGGTTTTATCAAAGTCGAACTCCACCGGAATCTTCACAATAACAGGTGTAGTTGACTGTCTTTGCTGACATATTGTCTCGATGTTTCTGTTCAATGTTTTCAACTCCTCTAAAATCTGAGTTATTGTAGCATCTTGTTTTGAGATCATCTGTCGCATCTCTTCCTCGAATTTGTTAACTGGTGCTGCCATTGGCTCAATGAATGTCGAATTCATGGCTGACGCTAGAATATCTCCACTGTTTCCACTCTGTGGTAAGGAGTTGTCTAAGATGTAGTCGGCTAAGTTGTAATCGGCTAAGTTGAGATTCATCTTTCCCGTTAACAGTGTGTTTTTACTCGTACTACTCGAAGATCGAGAGTCGAATGATTGTAGAGAAATATCGTCAACGTTTTATAGGTTGGTAGGGGGATTGACCTACTTTGATACAGAATTAAGAGCGCGGACCCGGTCGGAAGCAACCACGAATGATTATAACACTTACAGAGAGAAATGATAGAAATCTGGGGTACTGGCTAACCGATTGATCTGAGCTCTATTGCGAATGTAACATATCCTATGATTGAACGAAAACAACTGAATTCTAGTCAAGCAGAAATGATAATCTTTCGGTTTTTACATAGTTATACTGCTTACTTGCAAAAAGAATGAACTATACTATATTAGAAAATATTATTTGGGATGAGGTTTTTTCTTAGAGTTATGCAGAATTTTGCTTGACAAAATTTGAAAAGATAGAACTTTTCTTAACGTTTGATAGTCCTGAAAAGGACTGTTTTTCGAAGATTTGTATTTTTTTAACCTCTTCGTCTATCTCTCGCAGCCTCTAACTCATCAAGTAACATAATAAGTAGTGCTAGGTTATGACGTATCTGTCGTCGACGAAACCAATCTTCTAACCAGTTCAGTATCGAATAATATACCACTGATCCAAACATGAACATGCAAAACATTTTTTATTCTCGAGTATTGAGAGGTAAAAATGATTAAATGAGAACTTGACCGGCTTTCTTTATACGTTTTACAGATGAATTGACCTACCTCGACTATGAATTAACGTTAGCCAATCGTTAGTTTTGTTATATCCTCTTTTGAATAAGTAAAAAGATAGATGAAAACAAGTCTATACGTTGTGGTAGGGAATAAGGTTTTCTGATAAACTTAGTCTTTTTTTTTTTTTTGATAAGTTGAAGTAAAAATTAACCTTTTCTTAAAATCGGAATTGATTTGGTCTGACAATTTGAAGAGAGATAAAACTTTCTTGGTGTATGTTAGCCCTGAAAAGGGCTGTTTTTCACTATTCTCTGTAATGAAATTAATTTAACTATCGGTTAACTTAATTTCAAAACTAGAGAAAAGATCGAGGACTCTAAACCTCCTCATCTGAATCTTCGGGGAATAGCTCACGCCGAAGTTCATTGATTTCTTCAACTTTGCCTTGGACATACTCATTATACATAATGAGTACTCCTTTGATTGAACAAAGTTGAATTTTCAGATTATATTGCACAGCTCTGCTTTTACACTTATCATATCGTTTTTCTATCCCACTCAGACGAATTTTAAGCAATTCGATCTGTTTGCATCCCTTTCTAAATCGTCGCTCTGCTTCAATCAATTTGAACCGTTTGTCGAGGGTCTTCATTTTTGAGTTCTGAGAGGGAAAAACTGATTAAAAAGAAAAAGAGCACCGTCTTTTATAGGATGGTAGGGGGATTGACCTACTTTGACTTGGAATTAATGTTATCCAATCGTTAGTTTCGTTATATTTCTTAATTCAGAATTGAGTTGAAGTGATAATTTGAAGAAAAGTAGAAAAAACTTTCTTGTTGTATGTTAGCCCTGAAAAGGGCTGTTTTGATGAAGCTTCATCCTTCACTGTCTGCGATCGAGTTGTTCTTCTTCTTCATACTGTACCACAATGAAAGCTTGACAGCAATGATAACACCAAATCACTACACCATAGTCTTCATCATAGTCATAGAATCCCTCATCTGGTTCTGGACAATTGTGCTTTTCTCCAAGATGTTGTAGGATATGAAAGCATTTTCCGCACTCTATTGCACATGGTCTATCACACTGTGGACAATAAGGAAAAAATATAAGCATTTTTCTCGTCTTGGTATACTTTTACGATTTCTTATTCGTGCTACTCGAGAGAAAACGAGAGTCGAATGGTTATAGGAAAAGCTCACTGAATTTTTATAACTTAGTGGAGGGATTGACCTACTTTTTTCTGACTCAGAATTAACGTAGACCAATCGTCAGACTTGTTATATTCTTTTGTAGAAAAGGAATGGCGGGAGTGGGAAAACGGTTGATCTTGGCGGGTGTTTGGGGGAAAAACGACGACTCTTCGGATAGGACTTAGTCTTTTTTTGAGTCTGATGCAATCAATCTTTCGATCTGAGAAATACGTTTGTGAAAATTGACAATTTGAAGAAGCAGTCTTCCTGGGTATTGGTTGGCTCTGAAAAGAGCCCTCAATCCTAAAAGAAGGAGAGAGTGGTTCTTAAAAAAGAACCATTGTTTTTATCCATTATACAGGATATGCCGTGATGACAGAAAGATCTTTATACTTGACTACATCCGGCAACTCAAATCCATCATAGCAGGCGACGACTTTACAAACATACGCCTCTTTACCATCTGCATCTTTTCCGATTTCAACAGGAAATTTCATTTCAAAAATTATCTTGTTGAAACCTTGCAATTTAATACTATCGCTATGTTCTACAGTAGATTTTACCATTTCATAAATTTCTGAAACGGAAAATCTTCTAGAGAACAAACTAGGCTGAGATTCATCCAAGTATCGTTCTGCATCAAAATAATGCTTTCTAATGAAATGCTCATGATTGAAGTACTTCTTATAGCGTAAATATTGCCCACTATAATAAGATTGAGGCGGAGTGCCAAAACCCTGTCTCACAGACATATCGCTAGGATAAAAAAGATAGAGAAAGAATAAAAAAGATAGAGAAAGAATAAAAGATAGGAAAATTTCTGTCAACATTTTATAGCTTGGTAGGGGGATTGACCTACTTTGATACAGAATTAAGAGCGCGAACGGGGGCGAGAGCATGTAGATAGAACATAACGTACTATATGATCTCACATAGAATGTGATGATCTAGCTACATTTTTCTAAGTCTGAACTTTTCTTTATTCAAGTTTTGGGAAGAAATCAAAACAGACGACCTTTTTAAAAATCATTTCTTTATTCATTCAAAAGTTCTTAACAATATCATGAAAAACAGTAACGTTTAAAACAAACCAAATGTTCTAACACTATATTTTATATATACAAAGACAATTTATATACAAAAACAATGAAGGTACATTTTTATATACAAAGCATTGACAATACAGTTCTTATTTACAACAATGACAGAACATTTTTTACAATGCAAATTCACAGATACCTCGATTTTTCCACTTGTCTTCATGTTCCACAACAGCTTTGTGCAATTGTTCATTGCCCAAAAACGAACTATATACACTGTCCAATCCACTATATTCACACGTTCCTCTAATTTCAAAGACGTTTTTGAATACTGCTTTTGCCGAAAGAGTTGAAAGTACGATTTTTTCTGTGACATCTCTATCAAAAAGAATATAACCTTCCATAATATCCACTCCTTCTGCATTATCTCTTGATTTTGTATACCGTAAGTAAAAGTTAAACAGGAGTGATTTCATTTTCAGCATGATCAGATAACTTTCTTCTGGTGTTCCTATGATGATGAATCGCCACCGACTTGTGGCTTGCAACTTCTTAGCGAAATAGTCACTTTTCCACAAACAAGCTGTCAAATAGCCTTTGATGGTGATATCGAAGTCTGACTCAGTCACCAACATTGTAATAAAGTCGTGCATGCTATACATTCTGCAGGATGTCTCTCCTTTTGCAACTCCCTTGTGCAATTTATCTATCCAAAATTTCACACATCTGAATTTAAGGTTGAATTGTGTTCCTTCATCGAGTGTGTGCAGATGGATGAAATCTCTATAAACTTTTTCACGTAGTTCTATCGGCAAAGGCAGCATTTCACTTGACATGATTTCCACTTTTCGATAGAACCGTCTTACTTTGATTGTTCACTTCAAATCAGTGTAACATGGTGTTGTCCCTTACAGTTATTTATACCCTCAAATCTTATAGGTCATAGAGTGCAGTATCGTTACAATGCAAATTCACAGATACCTCGATTTTTCCACTTGTCTTCATGTTCCACAATAACTTTATGCAACTGATCATTACCCAAAAACAATGGAAATTTGCTATCCATTTCACTATATTCACGTACTCCACTAAATGGAAAAATATGTTTTGAAATATCTTTTGTCGAAAGAGTTGAATATATGACTTCTTCTGTGACATCTCTATCAAATAGAATATAGCCTTCCAAGGTATCCACTGTTTCCTCACCGTCTTGAATAGATCCTTTTTTGTAGCGTAAGTAAAAGTTAAACAGAACCGATTTCATTTTCAGAACGTTCAGAAAACTTTCTTCTGTTCTTCCTACGATAATGAATTGCCACCGACTTGTGGAATCCATCTGTTTAGCAATATAGTTGTCTTTCAACAGACAAATTGCTAAATAAGCTTGGAGAGGAAGATCGAAATTTGTATCATCCACCATCATCACAATAAAGCTGTGTATTCTATACAGTTTGCAGGATGTTTCTCCTTTTACAACTCCCTTATGCAATTTATCTATCCAAAATTTCACACAGGCGAATTTAATATCAAACTGTACTTGTTCATCGAGCGTATGCTGATGGATGAAATCTCTATAAACTTTTTCACGTAGTTCTATCGGTAAAGGTAGCATTTCGCTTGACATGATTTCTCACTTTTTGATGGTTTTCACTGTTTTTTAAAAACGTCTTACTTCGATCGTTCACTTCAAAACAGTGTAACACGATATTGTTTCTTACAGATATTTATACCCTCAAACTTTTATAACCATAGGGGACAGTATCAGTATCGTTTACAATCACTCTTTTGGTGTATACAGAGCGAAAGGTTTTTGTCTGTGGTTCACTGGTCACTGTTCTGTCTTTATGCCTTTTGATTCTGCAGTCATACTGAACTTTGATTTCTATTGTACGATCCAAAGCACATTTTGAATAGGTGTCGAAATTTACCATCTGATTTGTATTGTAATCCAAAGTAATTCCCTTGACTTTACATTTGCTTTTTTCTTTTCCATCTTTTGTTCTCATTTTGTAAGCGTAATTCTTGGGGCCTAATCCTCTGAAATGAGTTATTCTACAATCAGGTTCTTCATCGGTCCATTTTCCTAACCTACTGTTAATGATGGGCGGGTTCCACAATTCAGGATCATGAATGTACATACAACTATCTGTATCGAAATACAGAACTCTATCCCCCAATCTTTCAAGAACACTGTACAGTTCCAACCTTGCATAAGCTGTTACGTAGGATGCTACAATAACATTAGCTGTTGCATGCGTTTCGACAAAGTCCATCTTTTCTTCATAGTTGACTAAAATGAATGGACACTCGTTGTCAAAGATTTCCACATGTTTTACCGTATATTTCGGGTCGGTAATCAAGTCAAAATATTTAGATGGTTCTCTGATGTATTTCGTCTTGCTCATGTTTTCACGCTGTGCTAATTTCCCCCAAAGACAGTTCAGCATAATCTTAGCAAACGATCTTTTACGAGGATTTTTTTTAATACATTTGGGGTCGAGCCGAATCCCTTCAGCTTCCTCATACTCGCGAATGAATTGATTCTTTTCCGAGTCTGTCTGACACCAACTGGGATAACCACTGGCTTCTTGCTTAATTTTCAAGAAATTATCCACATAACCTTTAAAGAATTGATCCGAAACAGAGTGGAAATGCCAGATTTCATACACTTGCATTAGCTGATAACCACAGTCGAGAGCTTTGAACAGTTCAAATGTAACCCAAGTTCCAACCAAAGATCTCTCTTCTTTTTTATGGTTACAAACGTTTGAGCTTTCTTGTGCACATTTCATACAGAGTGGAAACATCATCTTATTGTTACAGTGAACTGGAAGAACAGGATGAAACAAATCAATTGGGGGTAGAACTTTGCATTTAATGAGGCCTTCATACTGACGAATATTCTTCATATCAATACTCTCAGCAGTCAAGATTGTGGGATGACCTACAGGATAGAATTTATGTTTGCAAACGTAAGGATACAGAGAGCAGATGTCGATATACTTGATTTCCTTCTCACTGCTTTCCTCAACATCATAAACAATTTTTATTGCATTGCATCTGCCTCCAGCCAGACCCTCTCTTGGTTCGATGGGGTCACAGTTCGGATATAGACTTTCAATGGTTTTTTTGTAGTCTTTGTCCTTCTTCATCTTGGTATCGAATTCATGCTCCCATATGGTCACTATGTTATATCCCATTCTTTTGATGGTTTCTAATCGTTCAATGGTATTGTTGTACAATTCATCCATTGTTTTTCCATTGATGGGATTGATATATTTTCGATCCTTGAAACATGTCTGGCAGCCATGAAATAAATCCCCGAGGAATTCATAGACAGTGTTTGATTGACGGTGAAAACCGTCTACAGTATATCTTCCTATTTGAAATTCACCACCATTTTTACCGTGTTGAATATGAATCCCTTTTTCCCTAGCAATACTTTGAATCCATCGTATTGCTTTCATAGAAAACCGGCGTCTGACTGGGTCTTTGCTTGAAATGATGGCTATCTGATTTTTTGGTAAATAATCTTTTCGCCAAATCTTGTTACAGGCGCCGGCGATAGTAAACGCCTCTGTGAATGGACAAATTCCACTCTGTTTGATGAACAACTTTCTGAATTCACCACATCCTCGTCTTAGGATATCAACATCCGATCGACAGTACATCTCCATCTCTTTTTGAAAATTGAATTCCTCACCATTTTGAACTTTGTCATTATACCAGACTATGAATTTCGATCGAGCCTCTTCAGACATTGAATCGGGTTTGTAATAAGACATATCCAAGTATGGCCCAACGTAATCCCAGAATTCGTCTGTATTTGCCCAGTGAGGAAAGTAGCCTTTTTTCATTTCTTGAAGTCCAAATGTAGTCGGAAATTTTGCCAGACCAAAGTTCATAAAACTGAAGGAGTCGATCAAACACACACCATTCAATTCTAACTTCAAAATATTATTACCATTCATAGTCAGTTCTGGTTCTTTCATCCCAACATTGATAATATGATTGAGAATAAATTGACCATCATAACCTTTGAGATTATGGGCAATAGCTATGATTCCTTTATGATACTTTGTAAAGAGCCAGCTACAGAATTGACTCAAAGTTTCTTTTCCTTGAAAAATAACTTCTCTTCCTTCTTCGAATTCACTACATGTGGAACAATGAAAATCAAGTGGTTTATCGATACATTCAGCACAGGCTCGGTGTGCAATACAGTAATTCGGAATATGTATCCCTGTATCTTGCTGACATTCAAAATCAAAGAAAATGAACAAAGGTTTTTTGATTAGAGAAGAACTCGTCTCATCATCGCTGTCGTGCTTCATCTTACTCTGGTAAGGCTGAATAAAACAGCGATGAGAGAAGTCAACTATTTTCTTGCAGAGATGACACTTTTTCTTTCCCTTACAGACATGATTTTTCTTTCTGACAAAAAACTGACCTCCACATTTTGAACAGAGTTTCACTAATTCACAAATGGTCTTCTTCTCTTTGCCTTGAAGTGTTTTGTGTTTTTCCAAGCATTCTGCACTGAAAAAACATCTATGACACTTGGAGCAGACATACTCTTTTGATTTCGATGGACATTTTCCAGTACGAAAGCAACCTTTACAGATCTTTGAGCAAACATGGTCTTCCCGATTCCTGTAACGTATATCACAGAACTCACAATAATAACCACAATCAAGAAATGATGTAATGGATTTGATGTAGTCATAGTGTTTTTGATGAAAGTACAAATGTATGATTTTACTATTATCTTTCACTTTTGGATGTTCAAACACTTTCTCCATTCTCGATTGCTGTTGATGGACTTTAATAACATAGTCTTTTTCATACAAGAAATCTTGAATTTTTTTGTATTCTTCAGGTCCTACAGGTTGTGTTGACGAAACTCCAGCTTCATTCATCAATTTCTCGGCTTCAATCTTTTGAAGTGGTCTGTTTGATCTTTTGATGATATCCCATCTTCGATTCCATTCTTGGGTGTTTTCACGTTCATGGTGATAAATCCCCACAACAACAGCTCTTGCAAAACATAGATGATCTTCATTATTAATTTCAATAATCGATTGTTTCTTCTTTGCGAAAACTTTTGAATCCAATATTTCTGTACCCCTAACTCTTTTACCACTTCCACTTGGGGGTACCGTATGTGTGATATCGAATGTCATGTGACCATCGTTCAAGATGAATTCCTCATTCGACTGTAGAACTTTTTCAATCTCGTCCAATATAGTATGACTCTCCAACTCCTCCACATATAGAAAGGGTATATGAATCCCCATATCCAATGAACGGTGATTGATGGTAATTCTGATCATATCCCTCGACTCAGCCTTTAACTTTTGAACGATTTGTTGGATAACATCGTCGAATAAGGCAGTCAGTTGCTGGGGTTGTAACTCATCGAATTTCTTAAAGCACGCCTCCAGCACACGGGAATCTGTATTGAATTTTCTTGACTTCTTTTTTCCCACTTCTTTTAAGGCGTATAGACTTTTCATATCCAAAGATTTTCTGTCACCACTTTCTTCTTTCTTGGGTAAAAATAGCCCAGCATGACTTTCTTCTTTCAAAGATTTTCTGTCTTCTTCTTTTAAAGATTTTTTGTCTTTACTTTTTTCTTCCTTGGGCAAAAATGGTCCAGCATGACTTTCTTTTTTCAAAGATTTTTTATCTTCTTTCAAATTTTTTCTCTTTTTGGTTGACGGTGGAAATTTCTCATCGTTTTCTTCTTTCAAAGATTTTTTGACTTCACCGTCGTTTTCTTCTTTCAATGGTAAACTTTTTCTCTTTTTGGTTGACGGTGAAAATTTCTCATCATCGCTTTCATCATTACTGCTACTGTCTGGATAGACTAGGATTCTTTTTCTTTTCTTTGCCGGTAGTAATTTTTTTCTCTTCTTCGACATCGGTTGAATTGCCTCATCGTCACCTGTACTGTCTGAATACGGTACTAGCCTTTTAGACATGGTTTTATGACTGATTGCGAGTCAAGTAATGTCCCAGAACTCAAAAAATCCTAGCTTTTTTATATCTTTTTTCAGACCAAAACGTGTATAAAAAGAGGCGTTACGACTGAAATCTTCATCATTCTTCGGAAAGATTTCAAACAGGACAACTGGTAGAAAAATGAGTGGGTTCAAGCTACAAAGTACAACACCTAAGAGAATGTACCTGTATGTTAACCCATACACTCACGACTATGAGATCACCAATATACCGTCAAGATATCAAGTCTACCATACTGGGAACTACGTGGGATCATTTCTATCCCACCAACATTTTGCAGAAAAAGATGTCTATCGTATCACCAGAGTCCTGGATCAAGCAACATTCGACAAGCGCCATGGAGTGAGTGATATGACAACGAATATCTGTTTTACATGCAACAGATCAGGACATTGGGCTAGACAATGTCCAGAAAAAGAAAAAATGATGTGGAGATTCGTCTCTGTCTTCGTGGACCCCTACAGTCACGATGTTAAAATTTCGCCAACAATGGAAACCGGGAGAGAATTCCAACATATGAAATACGTTGGGGCTCTATTATCCTATAAAGTAGACGAGAATAAATGGAAGACAAGATCGTCACAGACTACAACTTCATTGCCAGGAAATCAGATCGAGCAGGAGATCGAAAATATGGAGCATGATAACACAGAAATCAACGACACAGAAATCTGTAGAATTCAAGTAGAAATACATGATAAGCCGCAACAAAGTTCCCAAAAAAATAAACTTTCTTCAGAGGATACTCTTATACTCGATCAAAACAATGAACCCTCTTCGCTGTCTGGAGAGGAGCAAAACAACGAACAGATGTCTCAGAAATCTTCAGGCTCTGAAGAAAAGAAAATCAACGAGAAAAGAGAAAAGAAAAAGAAGAACTGTTTCTTCTGCAAAACAAAAAAACATGGCGCAAAAATCTGTCCAGATATTGTGTTGAAAAATAACAATGACGAACACAATGATGGAAACAATAAGAGGAAACGCAAGAGTGAATGTGAGCCTGACATTCCGAAGAAAAAAAGAAAAACGTGTCTGTAATTTTTAACAGAAAAACATTTTCAAAGAACTGTTTCAAAGAACTGTTTTCAAAAACGATTCAAATATTTCTACAGTTCAATGTTTCATTGTATATATTTTACCAGCTCAATGTTTTAAATAAAAAGTTCATTGTAATGATTATTGTACAAAAGTTTTAAATAAAAAGTTTTAAATAAAAGATATAAAAACATATAGGGCTTGACTTTTTTGTTTTTGACAATTTGAAGAAAGTAAAAACTTTCTTGGTATTGGGTAGCCCTGAAAAGGGCTGTTTTAAAATTAAAGAGAACGTATTCTTCACCATTTCAATGAAGGATACATTCTCATTAATTTATTCTGCCAACCGCGATGCTCTGTTGGCGGTATCAGTTCTGATAAGTCTGGGTAAATATTACCCATCTTAACGATTGGGGTACGAGTATAAAACTCATACCCTCGTCTTGCAAAGAACTCGCGAAGAGCTTTATGCTTTAGTCTCTTTCTTTCTTCTGCCTCGTCTTCTTTCTTTTCCATGGCCTCTTGCTCCCATTTCTCTTTCATTTCTTTCTTATTCTTCTTCTTACTACCAAACAACCCACAGCAGAATTTCGATAACTTCATTGTGAAATGAGTTAATACAAGAATAAAAATGCTGCCTCTTTTATAGCTTGACAGGGGGATTGACCTACTTTGCGTTAGAATTAAAAGCGCGAACGTGGGCGAGAGCATGTAGATAGAACATAATGTACTATATGATCTATCTACAATGTCTAAGAGTATCAGTTCCAAAAAATGTAACGAAACTAACGATTGGTTAACGTTAATTCCAAGTCAAAGTAGGTCAATCCCTCTACCAAGCTATAAAATCAGTGAACTTCTTCTATAGTCATTCGACTCTCGTTCTCTCGAGTAAGACGAATAAATCATAAAGTAACCAAAGCGAAAAAAGAATTCAAAATATGGAACAGATAAACCATCAAATAATTGATGCTCTCCAAGACTATTTAAATGCTGGTGAAGATCTGTTGGTATTAAGAAGACAACTCATAGCAGTTCAAAGACATCTAGAGCAGATAACACAACCATACAGAGAGCTCGGAGAAAAATTACTTGAGCTGTTTATGCAGACAACAACTCCAGAGCTCATATTAGTTGACGTTGAACTCGGGAGAAAGATCACCACAAAGGATGGTACAATGACAATCACAAGAAGAACTGGAAGTTGTCCCATCTGTCATGCAAATTTTGGTTGCTGTCATTAGACGAGGAAAAAAAGACAGTCTAATCTCAAAAACAGTCCTTTTCAGGACTAACCAAAACCTTAAAAAATCTATCTTTAACAATTGTCAATTTTGTAGATGTGTTGTTGTACTTTTTTGCAGAGAGAAAAACTTTTAGATTAAAAAATCTTACAGAGAGAAAAACTTTTTTATCGATAGAAAAAATTTTTTCAAATAAAAAATCTTGCAGAGAAAAATTGTTCAAAAAATCTTACAGAGAAAATTTTACCAATAGAAAAAATTTTTACGCTTAAAAATTTCGGATAAAAATTTTCGGATAAAAATTTTTACAATTTTTAAAAAGTTCTGCAGATTAAAAAAAACTAGGGTCGAATAAAACTAGGGACGAATAAAACCTAAGATTGGGTAAGTCTAGACGAAGTGGTTTCCGGGAAATGTCGGAAAAAATCCACACTCAGATCATATAGTTAGGTAATGTCTAAAGATCATATTGCTAGGAGCCAAAGAAAAGACTAAGTCCAACGGTGGTAGAGAAAGATAGAGGCAAATAAAGACGGAAAAAAGACTAAGTCCAACGATGCTCTCTGCCTGACCCAGCGTAAGTAGAGAATATAGTCCATATCGTGGAAAAAAGACTAAGTCCAACGATAGGCTCTGCCTGAACCAACCTGTTTGTTTACATTAGGCGGAACTACTTTTTTAATACAGTTGTGAAAAAGACTAAGTCCAACAAGGGTCTTTACCTTGATCCAAGCTGAAAAGGGGAAATAACCCATCGAATTTTGGCGGGAAAACGTCTCGACCAATCAAAACGTTTGTTTACGTTTGTTTACATCAGTCGGAACTACTTTTTTAATCCAATTGTGGAAAAAAAGACTAAGTCCGACGGTAATAGAGAGAGAGAAAGATCAACCCTCCAAAAAAGACTAAGTCCAACGAGGGTTCCTACCTGAACCAACTGCCGGAACTACTTTTGTCCGAGGTCTACCCTCCCGAGACTAGTAACGGACTATTTATTATTGTATTCATATGTCGCGGAAACCGAATCACGCCAAAATTGCAGTGATGCGGCATTTTTTCTGCTCGGGAGGGTAGACCTCGGACAAAAATGGCACTCAGGGAGGGTAGACCTCGGACAAAATGGCACTCAGGGAGGGTAGACCTCGGACAAAACGCGTTTTGTCCGAGGTCTACCCTCCTATACTACTGGGGACAGTACTCATTGGTAAGTGCCCCACCCACAAACTTCAAATGTATTTTTTTTTTTAAATAAGGCTGGTGACACATTTGTTTTAAGCATGAATCTTGCAGTTTTGTACCTAAATATTATTCATGGAAGAAATAAGAAAAATCTGAATGTTTGAACATTAAAAAAAAAAAAAAAAAAAAAAAAAAATAATAAAGTTTAAGAAATACTCTTATTTTTATCGGGGTTTTCCGAAATGAAGGTGTGTTTTAGCCACAAGTAAAGGTATTTTCTAATAGATTGATACTCGGTATACCTTTAAATCATTTTGTTTCATTAAATTTGATGTTTCGCCAATATAATGAGATAAAATTTGTTTATAATTGTAATCATTAGAGACAAAAAAGACTTAGTTTTCCTTGGTGAAATTTTATTCTGACTTACCGCAATAGAGGGTGTATTTAAAGAAATATTCATAGAATTTTTTCCAAAGCCGATGACCCGCTTTTTTTTTTTTTTATCTCATATTTTTGTAGATCAGGTGACATACTATTACAACTTAGAATTTCGTGAAATTCTGAGTGCTTTGAAAAAAAAAAAATTAAAAATGATGAAACTGTCGCGATCCTCTTTAATCCTTATCCTGCTAAATAAGTTAAATGAAAATTTCAAGCCGATAGTAAAATCCCGAATAATGTTATTTCAAATTGATTATTATTATTATTATTATTTATTGTTATTTTTTTTTTTTTTTTTTTTTATCTCCTTTCTGAATAAATGTTGAAAACGGCATTAAACACGATACAATCAATCAATACAATTAAAGTTGAAATATCAAGAAAAAGTTCTACCGCGTTTCTATTACTTTTTGAACCCTCCGCAAATACATGTGTATTTTACTCACGTGCACGTCCGTGCGTGCCGTGCGGGACTGCGAGCGCATCCACCTTTTGGCGGGAAAAAATACCAAAGGAGCACGCGCATCCAAAGGAAATGCTGTGTCATTAGATCTATTTTAGCATTTCAAGCTATGATAACGAAGAAGCGTCTGCCATTCGTAAAAAAAAAATAAGTGATTCGTCGTGAAAAAAAGTGAACGCCATCAGTTTAATTAGAAAGAAAGATCTAGATAAATGTGGAAAACTTTGTCTCAGAGTAACATGTGATAAGGGACGCTAAACGCTGATTTATGGCTGTAACTTTTGATTTCCGAGGAAATAAGATGGAACATCGTGAACAATGGAAATTATATTAAGATGATCACAGGTAAATATTTCTGTTGCATTTTTTTCCCGAATCTGGTCTATTCACTCAACGGATTTACAGTTGACGATATCGGATAATTTCAAGCAGGATGAAATTAGTTTGAAATTTAACCCTGATCCTGTTAAATAGCCCGAGTTAAATAAAACTTTTAAGCCGATAGAAAAAAAAAAAAAAAAAAAACTCGAAAAATGCTATTTCAAATTTATTTTTGAGAGAAAAATATTTCCCTGTCGGACAGTGTGGACCAAGATCAGAATGTACGTTCTGTGCAGTCTGATCTTGATCTACACTGGTTGCAAATGGTCAGCGAGTCGTGTTTGGCAGCTTAAGGGATAAGGGGCATAGACTCTATGTGAATTTTTTTTTGTAAATCACTGATATTGATAGATTATTAAATTGCAGTCTCGCGAGGGAAGACTGTTCAGGACATTTAGCGGCAACACAGCTGTATGAGGGTCAAATTCCAGGGCCCACATTCACCAACCATTCTTAAGAACATACTTTGTCTTATTTTCCAAGATCATCTAAATTTTAAAGTAACACAACTTCTTACTGGCTAAACCAAATGGTTCTGCCAATCATAAATTGTGGTACATTCTAAATCTAGAATAACACCGAGAATATTCTGAAGAATGGTTGTTGAATACGGACCCAAGACTACCGCAACACGGATCAAGGAACCCTGGTCAAAAAATAATGACTTGAAACGAGCGTCTTCACAGTGCTATGAACTAAATTGTAAAAATACTGATAAGAATAATTCAAAGAACTTTACACTGTGTGAAAAACACTATGAGTCTTGCTTTGTGAAAATGGGGCTTAATGCATCTGCGAAAAGTGCCGACCCAGGTCAGCCCACTCAGTCTGCGCACGCTGACCTGGGCCGATACTTTTCGCCATTATTCAGTTTTCTGTATGACAAAGGACGATTCTACCTTAGGATACCATCGGTTGTTACGGATTTTTTGGATCCCTAATTATGTGAGGTCTTGCTTGGTATGGTGCATCACGGAGATGCATTAAGCCCCCTTTTGCCAGAGCATGGCTCTTATCATGCGAGCAAAAGTGGATTGCATCTAGGATCTAATATTGACAAACCAGCACAACTGCTGCAATTAATTTTTTCTAGAAAATATGCTTTAACTATGTACCACTGGACAAAATTGTAGACTGGTACAAATTAAAAGCATTTGCACGCCACAATTCATAAGTGGCTCAAATGATGGAATTCGTCTTTGATAAGGTAGTGAACATTCTTGGAAAACGAGAAAAATGCTGCTTATCAGCATAAAATGTTTTCGAAATGTTTCTCCCTCAAGCTCGTTAAAACTCGGGAATGTGTGTTAATAGGTTAAACAATACACAACCTTTTTCTGCAATTTCCCGTGTCTTCACTACCGCCGACCCCCGGTAGCTCAGTCGGGAGTGCACAGGACTTGAGAACAGGGGGTCGCTGGTTCGATCCCCGGCTTGGGCAATTTCTTTCCGAGGATTGATGATAGCAATTGCAACAGGATTCATTCCTCTTTAACCACTGACCATTGTTTCGACAATGGCTACGTTGGAAAGCAGCAAGTGGCTTGCAAAGAATATTGTGCGTAGTACTGGGGAAAAAAAAAAACTACAGGAAAACCTGGATAGGTGCACTGACCGCCGCGATATAACTGAAATAATGTTGAAACGGCGCTAAACACCATACAATCAATCACTCAATCAATCTTAAAACATGCATAGCCCTTTCCTGCAGTGTCCCGTGTCTTCACTACCCGGGGGTGGATGTCTTTTTTGAGCGCCTGGGAGAGAGGAGAGAATGTCGATATCAGCATTTTCGCCCTTTCCAACGATGTTCTCTATCCTTCCAGTGACAAGCCCTACAATCTGAGTTACTTTCAACTTGTCCTCTGAAAATGCTTTCATTTTGAGCAAGTAAAAAATTAAGTATCTTGGAACATTGTGGCAGGAGGAGGGAGGGCTTGTTGCGAGCGGTTCCTCCTCCTGCCACAATGTTTTTGTACATTTCTACACATTACACCTTAATTGATTTTGTTAGTGTTCAGCTCTTGTGAAATTTTCATGAAACTTACACAGTTGCTTTACATCATCAATAGTTTGAACCCTATTGATTTTGGAAAAAAAAAAAAATGACAACCAGTATGGGAAAAGTACCCATTTAAAGTTGAAAATTTACATTACTAGTTTGCGCAATCATGTCCGCATTTTTTATCCAATTCTTTTGAAACTCGGGATTGTGTGATAAAGAGTTTAACTCTTTACCAAACGACAAAATTTTAGACTGACCCAAATTGAAAGCATTTGCAGACGACAAAATAAATGTGGCTAAAAAATGAAATTTATTTTGGAAAGGGTAGAAAACATTGCGGGAAAAGGAGAAAATGCTGGTTACCTGCATTTTCTCCTTTTCCCACAATGCTTTCAAAAGGATTCTTTCTCAGGGTCGTTAAAGGTCGGGATTGTGTGATAAAGAGTTTAATGAATACTAAAACTATCAAATTTCGCTGCGTCCCAAAGAATTGGTTTTGCAACAAGACCCTCATGCCTTTTTTTTCTTTATGAATCATGAATTCATAATGTATGCTAGAAAAAAGCAAAGTCACTGCCAGTAGATCGATTCAGGCCCTCAAGGGCCTCTAGTTTCTTTATGTTTTTCATTTAAACTTTCCATTTGAAAAAAAAAAGACCCTTTGAGTCTTGAAATTGGCCACTTCCTTGAGGCATTACGGTGAGAGGAGGGTATTCTTATGATGAAATATTTCTCCCTTTTGCACTAGTGGGACGTGCGTGTTTATGCGCGAAGCCTTGCTTTGGGCTAAAGACTATATAACCATTCATTACTATTACTAGTATTTCTTACTTTTTAGGCGTCTTAGCCCTTATCCTGCTAGATAACTTAGATGAAAATTTCAAGGTGATGGTAAAAACCAAAATGTTGGTATTTAAAAGTTATGGGGGTTGGGGAAACATCTCCTAATCGGACAGTGTGGATCCAAGATCAGACTGCACGTTCTGTGCAGTCTGATCTTGATCTACACTGTCCGCAAAAGGTCCTTGAGTCGCGCTTAGCAGCCTAAGGGTTAAGTTGTTACTCATTAGTACTCGCAGACGACTGTTCTCCCAACGTCTTTCAAGAGAACACACTGAGAGGACATTGTGGCAGGGGATGAAATTGCGGGCGCGTCATCTTGCACGGCGATATTTCCTCTCATAGCCAAGCCCCGCTCGCCTGGTCGGTAGCACACAGGACTTGAGAACAGGAGGTCGATGCACGGCCCGGCCAATTTCTTTCCGAGGATTGATGATAGTCATTGCGACAGGATTCATTCTCCTCTCACCATTGTTTCGACGATAGCTATGTGGGAAAGCAGCAAGTGGCTTGAAAAAGAATATTGTGCGGAGTACTGGTAAAAGAAACTCCAGGAAAGCATGGATAAGTGCACTGTCCACCGCTATACAAACTGAAATAATTTTGAAAACGGCGTTAAACATCATACAATCAATAATTCCTCTCATAATCTTTCACTTAGACCCTAGTTATTTGCGGGTCCACTTTGACATACTTCAGTCTTCGTTATCACAGTATTTACTGTATGAAATTTATGTTGTCTACCCTTTTGTAAAATATTTTTAACCTGGGCAGATGGCTCGTTGCTTTTTACGATAGTTTATATTTTGAGGCATTGTGGTGGAAGGAAGAGATGCACGTTCTTGTTATTTTCATCCCCCCGCCGTGGGCGAGAGGATATGGGTTTTACGTTGTCCGTCCGTCCGTTCGTCCTTCCGTCCGGACAGCTATCTTCTCAAATCCTTGATGAAAATTGATGAAACTTCATACATGTGTTCTTCATGACAGTCCGCCGATACAGTTTTTTTTTTTTTTTTTTTTCCTTTTTGATTGAAAACCGTATCAAGGAAAAAGGGGGCTTGATGTGTATTTCCATCATGGACCAATATCTCTTTAACTTCTGGACAAAATTTAATGAAAGATAATATTGATTTTGTTTATCATAAGCCACAGACAATTATTGTTTTTATTTAATGAAATGCCATGTCATGGGAAAAGGGGCTGAATGTATAATTTTATTATGGACCAATAACAAAGAGGCCACGTGTACATGCAAAACACAATACCTCTTATATGTTTGTAGAAAAAAAGTCTTTTTTTTCGGCGAGAGATATCTTTTCAACGAAATATCTTGTCTCCTTTTGCTTTGAGCAGTGTCGTGACTCGAGCGTGTACAGCAGGGTCCGTTATCACCAACCATTCTTAAGAATATCCTTTGTCTTATTCTCCAAGATTTTCTAAGTTTGAAAGTAAAACAACTCCTCATTGGCTTAATCAAATGGTTTAGCCAATTAGGAGTTGTGTTACTTTCAAATGTAGAAAATTCTGGAGAATAAGACAAAGAACGTTCTTAACCCTTTCAGCGCCATAGGCGAAAACAGGGACTTTTGTGGGCGGCATAGATTAAGATCGGACTGCACAGAACGTGCAGTCTGATCTTTGATCTATGCCCTCAGCTTGTTTTGTCAAGCCTATAGGATATAAATCTTCCGGAGACTCGGTGGATTGTATTTACAGCCATCAAAAGAAGCTAAGTTTGCTTATTTGGCGCCGAAAGAGTTAAGAAGGGTTAGTTAATACGGGCCCAGGACTTAGTTTTATCATTTTTCTTTACATTATTTACCGCCTTTTGTAGACGATCTTTGAGTCCTGTGGCTGACCAAGAGTGGGACATTGGTTCGGAGGGGGATTGCTCGTGCGGGAGATTCGTCCTATTGACACGCTTTTTACAACCATAGAATTCAATTCAAATTCAATTCAATTTTGAATTTGAATACAACCATATAAAATACCCAATTAAGCCTTAACTTGATAAATAAGTGAAAAGAAACTTTCAAGTCAATAGTAAAAACAAAAATTTTGCTAAGTTTTTTTGTGGGGTTGGGGTGGGGTGGGGGGTAAATATCTCCTTATTGGATAATGTAGATCCAAGATCAGCTTGCACGTTCTGTGTAGTCTGATCTTGGATCTACACTGTCCGCAAAAGGTCTTTGAGTCGTGCTTAGCAGCCTTAGGGTTAATGTATTTTACCAACTAGTTTACTTGTCACTTTTTGCAAATGACTTTCCTTGTTTTTGTGAAGGACCAATTTCGGGGTGCTGCGCCGGAGGGAGAGTTGCTTGTCATGAGATTTTTCTCTGTTTAGTATAGTGTGTCCCATCGTGCCCATGTGTAAACCAAAGCTTACCCTGTTTATCCTCTACCCGTTTACCAAACGACAAACTTTCAGAATCGTGGAAATCGAAAGCCTTTGCAGACGACAAATTATAATTTGTGGTTCAAATTGTGGAATTTGTCTCTGAAAGCCTTGAAAACATTATGGAAAAAGGAAAAAAATGCTCCTGGTTACCAGCATTTTCTCCTTTTCCAACAAAAGGTTGTCTTTCTCAGGATCGTTAAAACTCGGGATTGTGTGGTAAAGGGCTACTCATTACTAATTTCCTTAAGCCCCTTTCACAATGGGTTGTGACTAATGGCAACAATTTGATCGCACGATCGACGTGAAAAAGCTACTCTCGCAAAAAGCTTTCACAAATGCAATAGAAGTCGTTCAACAAGAGTGCGACCGTTGCAAGAAAGGGGACGTATGCTCGTGCGAGCGATCGTACGTTTACCTGTGAGTGTTGCTCGAGTGACTGCGAATGGTGTGACGTCACCCATACAACTGACGGCATTGTCGTACAACTGGTTGTGTGTTTGGCTACGACCGGTTGCACAATCATTAGATTGTTCGTAAGAGTGGTCGTGAAACGACCGGAAATTTAAACCCGCTAAAATATGGATCTCGTCAGATCAACATTGAACAGAACGAATGCAATGTAGTAAAAAAAGGCTGCAAACACCGAGGAAACAACAGAACGTTAGCAATAACAGCTTCCGTCAAAAAGGCTAGAGACCATTTTTGTCGTTGAAAGATTTTTCTCTTTAAGACAGTCGCACAGAGTCTCTTAAAGTCGTATAAGTACACTGTTGTACGAGGTGATACGAATCGTCTAACAACAGTCTGATAGTCACATTCAAAACAAGATCATAACGCAGGACGGTGAAAAAATAACCGACCAAGCAAGCCTTCATATAATTATGGATCCATAAAAAAACACCTTTTCCCCCTTAAATAACCGACCTAATCATAAGGTGGGCTGGTTCTTTGACATACAGAAAATTGATCAAGATCAAAAAGTTTCGGCCCAGGTCAGCCTGCGCAGGCTGACCTAGGTCGATACCTTTCGCAGACACATTAAGTCCCCTTTTCACACAGTATGGCGTAGATTTATGATTTATGCCCCAATTTATATTGTCATTCACTCGTAGGGGTCCTGCGTGGCTCAGTGGTAAAGTGTAGGACTCGTAACCTGGAGGTCAGGGGTTCGAGCCTCACTGGATCCACTGGGTTTTTCGTGGGAGTGTCCAAGACACTTCAGAGCCCTAGCCTAGTACTGGTGAAACCCAGGAAATACATGAATATGTGAGCTGTCACCGTGATATGACTAAAATATTATTGGAAGCGGCGTAAAACACCATTCAATCAATCTATCACTCGTAACTTTCCGTTACATATTACCTACCGCAGACTACTCTTTGCGTCTTACATATCCAGACCTCATCAAACCTTTGCCAAACAGTCCCGAGTTTTAACGACCTGGAGTGAGAAAGCGTTTGAAACATTGTAGAGAAGGGAGAAAATTCTTGTGGCCAGCATTTTCTCGTTCCCCCTTTTCCACTGTGTTTTCAGCAAATTGAAATAAAGGTCCATTTTTTTTTTCAGAGCCACACCTAATTTGTCGCCTGCAAATGTTATCCATTTGGGAAAGTCTAAAACATTTTCGTTTGGTGAAGAGTAGAACGGTTTTAGCGGTCATGGTGAACTCATTTCTTTTACCACAATATTTTTTCGCAGACTTGTGAATCATTTACCTAGGTAGCGTACAGGACTTTTGAATATGAGGTCGCTGGGACGATCCCCGGCTTGGCCAATTTATTCTTGGGGATTGATGATCGTCATCGCGACAGGATTCATTTATCTCTCACCGCTGACCATTGTTTCGACAATGGTTATGTGGGAAAGCAGCCAGTGGCTTCGAAAGAATATTGTGTAGAGTACTGGTAAAGTAAACTCCAGTAAAGCATGCATAGGTGCACTGGCCGCCGTGATATAAGTGAAATAATTTTGAAAACGGCGTTAAACACCATACAATCAATCTCTCTCTCACCACTTTCTATTGTTTCGACAAAGGTTATGTGGGAAAGCAGCCAAAACACCAACCATCTACTCTCTCGACATGGTCTCACGAATTGAGTACGCTGGCGAAATAGAATTTCTCTTCTCAGTGCCCAGCACACTGAAAACTGACGTCACTAAAACTGACGTCACTGAATCTTGGTGCATGAAATCACAGCGATAGACGTTCGATGTAGTTTTATTGAATTAAACATGGATTTCAGCAACTTTAAGGTAAGTAACTATTCATTTTATGATTTATTGGCAAAAGTAAACCGACCATTAGTTGCCTCAAACGACCATTAATTTATCTTTTTAACGTTACACATGTTCACGATTTGTTTACATGCCAAAGGGATGGCTCGTTTTAATCCTTTCAATGTGTTTTCTACGCCATGGAAAGGTGTAGCATGTGTATGCAGTATTGTCCGAATCATTTGATCGTAGTCGAAATGATGTCATGGACCCAATTTCAGACTGATATTGCCATTAAATTAGCCTATAAGAGTTTTGCTTTCCTGAAAAGGTTAATCATTGTCTTGAACTTTTCTATTTGCTGATGGCAAGCTATTGATAAGATATACTGTCGCCTCGTATTCCCGCGGTACTTAATGTTTAGTTAAAATAAAATATAATTTCAAATACTTACAAGTCTGGAAATTATACACCACCATTATCCTTTTTTACTTAGAAAGATGTCCATCATGAAGATCTATCGATGAAACATGATGGAAGTCGGCGTTTTGAGTTGTTGTTGTTCTGGTCCGGTTCGCCATTTTTAAAGGGACGTTACCGTATTTCCGCGGTATTTAGTAATACCACCATATAAGAAATATTGTTGATTTAAATACTGGAACATGAATTTATTATGCAAGACAGGGTAAGGATACTCCATCAAAAGCTTAAATGAAGCACTTTCATATTATTTATTACTTTCAGAATCATTTAATATTCTAAAAGTTCTAATAACAGTGGGGGCACTTGAAGGAACTTGCCCGTCCTAGGACTCTAATTTGAGAACAAAAGGCCAAATGGGTCCAGTGAGAGCATATTTCACACTGGCCCCAGTTGACGATAATAATATTTTCACACCCACGTTTTTGGTCTGGGTAAAATTTGTTACATACACAGCAAACTTCAGACTCTTCCATTTCTTCATCTGAGGAATCAGAAGTGTCTTCAACTGGAAGTGGACCACCTTTTCCCCCACTTACACCAGACGTTGAAGGGATATATGTTTTTTCATTGGTTGTATTTAGTTTCGGTTTTGACATTTGAATTTCTTTTTTTACAGATAGATCTTGAACATGCTTCAAGTTAAATTCATTCGACAAATCCCCAGATACTTTGAATGGAGTGACAAAGCGCTTTTTTGGTTTTGAGAAATAACAGCTGTGATTTTCCTACTTTCTAAGAAACTGTTGATGTCTGATGACGGCTTGCCTTCAGAAACATTCTTTTCCTTGTTTTCTTCATTTGGAATGGACTTTTCATAAATGGCAGCAGGAGCCATATCAACTGATTTAATTTTTTCTTTGTCAAAGGGAAAAATACCTGCTTTACAAAATGCTGAGGATATATTATGAGGGGACATTGCTTTCAGATATGGTTTGACTGTCAGCCAGGCTACCTCATACCGTGTAATAGATATTCCTGGATTCTTCTGAAGGTACAACTGACATTCCCGGTAATAGTAACTTTTAAAAGGACCAAACAACCCAACATCCAGTGGTTGAGTCAAATGACTTATATGAGGGGGCAAAACAAAGAGAATAACATTATTTTGTTTTGCCCACCCAGACAGAGTCAAAGAGATATGTGACTTGTGACCATCAAATAGAACCAAGGAAACGGGCTTGGTTGGGCCATTTGAGACTGACATATATTTTGCAAAGTGACTCTTCAAGTATTCCTCAAAAACTGCTGAGTTGGACCAACCCTTGTCAGATAAAGTACCACTGGCCCCAGCAGGTGCACCATCCAACAAAGAACTACTCCAACGCTTTCCTGGAAATACATAATAAGGGGGGATAAAATTTCCAAGGGCATTTACTCCTGCAGTAATGGTGATGTTTGCGGACCTGGGTGAGGTGGCAGCCTGAGCTTTGGCCTCAGGTCCACAAACAACTTTTGGGGGGTTATGTTCGGTACTGACACCAGTTTCATCAATATTATATATATGTTGTGGTGTTTCAGACAAATTGTTCTTTTGGATGATATCACCCAACTCCTTAAAGTAATTTTCTATTGCTTCCTCAGAGGCACCCTTTGCACGAGCCAGATGTAATTTTTGGGGCTTCAAAACCTTCAGTTCAGGCCATCTCCTGATGAATCCATAGAACCAGTTGTGACTGAGACAATTTCTACTTCCTTCCCCATAGATACAGCCAGATCTGCAGCAATGTACTGGATATTTGTCTTGGAGTATCCATACCCAATTGAGGCCATGTACTCTATGAAATCTACTAGTTGCCTTTCCTCACTTCGTGAAAATAAAGTGGATGGTCCACGAGTAGCATCAAGTTCTACTAAATTCCTTGTCCTGTCCCGCAGGGTTGACTCTGGAACATTGAATAAACGTGTTGCCCTGTAGACCGATGTCCCAGACCGGGTGGCTTCATATGCCCGTAATAAGTTTTCTTTATTGTACGACTTCGGCTTTTTGGGATCCTGAAATGTGAATACTGTTTCGAAAACAATAATTAAGATAAGAGAATCTGTTAATGTGTATTTGTTCTCTGTTTCTAATTTTTTGCAATTATTTAGATTTCTTATAAATGTTTCAAATAGTGTGATATTTTTGCTTTTCAATTCTATTTTCCAATTAACACCCCACTGTCCAACCCAACCTCAGTGCAGTTCAACAACTGAGTGCCTCCTACATATTATAAAAACATAAACCTGGTTCAAGTGTGTGTATTTTTATTTAGCCTCATTGAAAAAAAAAGGGGGGGGTGTGAAAGGAGAAAATGCTTAAAACAAGCAATTTCTCTCTTCTCCACAGTATTTGACCATGTCAAAAGACAAAATTTTCGGTATATACAACTAATTAATGGAGTGAGATAACTTCATGTCATTAAAAATCATCATATCTGAATCATTATCATAAGTTAACATCTTGAAACTGTCCAATTTATTTCCTTATCAAAGAGTGAGGGAATAATACAAATTCGCAAGTGGAAGTGTACCTTTAATACATTCCACATATTGAATGACGTCATGAAAACCCTACTCGCAGAAGACAGATATCTGTCGAAGGAAAACAAGAGCAAAACAGTGAAATCTGACAACATTTGCAGCATCAACTGATCGCATATTGGTGTTTTTTAGTTTTTCTATGTTTTGCAATAAAAACGAAGCACTTGCCCGAATTTTAAACATTTTTTTCTGGATTTTTTCTTGCTTTGTGTAAAGGACGAGAGCGAAATTGAAAGTCGGTGACGTCACACAGACAGTAGGTGGCGTTGCGATATGTTTACAAGTGAAATTCGGAATGCCGCGGGTATAGGGGTAACGCGGAAATACGAGGCGCGAGTATATTTACAACACAAAATTGTCAGAATTTAACAAAGGCATCGCTTGTGTGAATCGGTTCTGAATATGTGAACCGGCTCTGAATATGTTGTTCGGCACGAATAGATTAGGGTATCCTTTCAAAAATTTAGTTATAGCTTACCTATTTGAAACATACAGTATGTTTTCCCCTTAATACCTTTTACTCTAAAATTAATGTACAAATTTGTTTGATGAAACGTGACAAAATTTCAGAAAAAACAAAAGACTGATATTGTCACAATTGAAAAATGCTATTTAGCATTAGTCTATCTGAATTTGAAAATACTGTTGTGTAGCTTTTGACTAGCCGAATGGTCTAAATGTTACATAATTTGTAATGCATACGCTGTAAGTGCAGTCCACACATAAACACACACAATGAAAAGCAATGGCATCTTCAGAACGCTATTTAGTCTTCAAGTAGTCATTAAAACGCTAAATGGCAAATGTACCGATCGTTGCAGAGATACTGAATAACAAGAAACATCTTTAAAAAAGATACACGGCGTAAGAGATTCTGGAATATTAATATTGAAACTATTTTGTACTTTAATATGAAGTAAAATAATGAAAAGTAACCCCAAGAGCAATTGCCTCTTTTTTCCTCTCTGTTTTTCATTTTGTTGAAAGTTGCACTGGGTTATTGGGTAACGCCTATGAAAATATTAAATTTCCAAATAGCATTAGAAAAAATCATTCTCTGCTACATTATTTTGCTATAGAATGAATCAAGACCACGGGGTTTCGATTAGCAGTAGCAACGCTTGTTAATAGTGGTTTCAGAAAGGTGTGGGCAAATATGCCACCAGGGCCCCGCCAAATAAACGTGCACATTTATTTCCAATCGCAAATTACCGTCTATTCATTCTTCATCAGTACCAAGATGTAATAAGGTACGCCGACAAAATGTGATGTCTTCATGGAAAATTTGATCTTTTTAGAGACAAAATTTTATCCAAGTACACATGCATATCACAGACGCCTAATCAGAAGAGAGCTAGAGAACAAAATGTACAAATGGACAATTAACCAATGATTGATTTGAGATCTAAATTACAAATTCACCGCTCGTGCCAGACATCATAAAGAAGACAAAAAAATTGTGTCTTGTTGTTATTGTTGTTGTTTTTTTCTTCCTTTTTTTTTTGTAATTTATTAATAAACATGAAGTATTGACCTAAAATTGGATGTGCCCGACATTTCGTTTCAGTTTTACCACATCGACGTATTCCTCTTATATACTGAGCGCCAGCAGAAACACTTACAACAGGTAAATCTCAATAAATTAGCTCCAAAACAGCACAATCAAAATTCCACCATTTCATTTGGTTGGTTGATTGATTAAATGATGTTTACGCCGCTTTCAACATTATTTCAGTCATATTACGGCGACAGCTCGCATATACATGTATTTCCAGGGTTCCACCAGTACTAGGCTAGGTCTCTGAAGTGTCATTTCATTGGTAGAACATTCTTTAAATGTCAAGTCTATCAAAGCAAACTGGGTTTATTCATGGCCATTATTCCATAATGTTCTCCAATGTGGTGACCAAACCGTCAAAACTTAAGTTCACAGATAGTCAGCATCGAGTATGACCTCCATCAGTTGCAGTACAAGCGGTGTCGTACGTCGTCTGTCGTCAACTTCTACACTTAAAATTGTGTACGCCCTAGAGGCCACATTTTCAGTTCGATATTCATGAAACTTGTTTGTCTTGATAATAACTCGATGGAGTTACATAGTGTCAAAAACTAGGACACTATGTCAAAAAAAAAAAAAAAAAAACGTGTACACTCAAGAAGCCACATTTTCAGTCCAGTACTCTTGAAAGTTGGTCAGAGTCTTGATAATATCTTGAACGAGTTTGAAAACGGGTTATCCCGGTTCAATATCTAGGTCACCAGGTCAATTTTTTGAAAAACCTTGTGTACGCTATTGTGGCCACAATTTCAATCTAATTCTCATAAACCCTGGTCAGAATGTCTGTCTTAATGATATTTCGAAAGAGTCTGAAAATGGGTCAATAGGGGTAAAAAACTAGGTCACATCTTAGAAAAACCTCATGTATACTCTAGAGGCCACATTTTCAGTTCAATAGACATGAAACTTGGTCAGAATATTGTCTAAAAGTCATGATACATGTATCTCTGACCCGTTTGAAAAATTGGTCATGTTAGGTAAAAATCTAAATTATTCTAGAGGCAACGTTTCAGCCAAATACTCCTGAAAATTGGTCAGAATGTTTGTCTCAATAATAACTCGGACAAGTTCGAAAACAGGTTATGCCGGGTCGAAATCTAGGTCACCAGGTCAAGTCTACTAAAACCATTGTTTACGCTTTAAAAAAACACATTATCAGTCTGATTCCTCTGAAACTTGGTCAGAAAGTTTGTGTTAATGATATCTCATACGAGTTCTAAAATGGATCACATGTGGTCAAAAACTAGTTCACTAGGTCAACCCTTAGAATATACACTCTGGAGGCCACATTTTCGGTTATTATTATTATTATTATTTTTTTTTTTTTGAAAGATGGTCAAAATGTCTGTCTTAATAATACCTTGAAGGTGTCTGAAAATGGGTCAGGTCCATTTAAAAACTAGGTCAACCGGTAAAATCTTATAAAAACTTTTTACACTCTAGAGGGCACATTTTCCGTCCAACACTTACTAAAGTTGGTCAGAATGTCAGAATGCCTTGACGATAGATCAGATGAGATTGAAAAAAATTCACATCAGATCAAAAACTAGTTCATCAGGTCTAATATTGGGAATAAAAAACGTGTGTATACTCTAGGGGTCACTATTTCTCTCTAATACTCATGAAGGGTGGTCAAAATGTTTGTCTCAATAAAATCTACAATAAATGGTCTATTTTTGGTTTGAAAAGTAGGTCTAGAAAAAGTTGGTGTACAGTCTAGAAGCCACATTTTCAGTCCAATACACATGAAAGTTTCTTAGAATGTTTGTCATAATGTCTCGGAAGAGATTAAAATGGGTCACGTTTGGGCAAAAGACTCAGGTGAGCCCTCTTGTTAATCTGTTGTACCAGGGTGTTACGGGAGATCACTCCTTCCTTACGGCATAGCGTCTTCCCCTATATAATCAATACCTGACGACTGCGTTAGGGAGAATTCTCTCTAGCTCAGGGGTTAGTGTATTGGTCTTTTAAACCTCAAATATTGAGGATCTTTGCTGCACGGGTTGGAATCCCAGCCGGAGCGGTTGATATCTGAGCTATGCATTTGTTACGAACTTTCATGTTCGTAAGACAGGGAGAGATAAAATAAGTGATAAACAAGTGTAGGCATTGAAACAAAGTGGCTTAATCTCCACCTTTCAAACCCGCCCCCCCCCCCCCCCAAAAGTTTTTTTTTGTAGGCTGTCCAGTGCTTTCGTCCACTTCAATGACCTGAGATTTACCTTATTAACATCAGACAGATATTTCAACACCCAATTATTTTTTATACAGGTATTTGTTTTAATTAACTGCTTAAATTCGTTATTAAAGCTGAAAAGACAGCCTGAAGTCCCTCTGATCAGACGATGTCAAACTGAGATTTTGTTGTGTCATGGGCTTTCGCATTTTCTCGCTGCAATCTATTTTTATGTCAGTTAATTTTTGGATGGATATTTTACATAGATTTGTCAATAAAGGTAGCAGGTAACTTAAAAATTTGTCATTTTACACTAGATAAGCGGGTCAAGATCATTGTCACGCTTAGCTGTGATAACGATAAGGCTGGTTTTCTATATGCCCTTTTTCCGACTGCGTCGTCCGTCGGCGATTGGAGTGTCCGTTTCAAAGGCAACACTGCTTCTTTGACCTTCCTTTTATGTTATGTGGACCCATATGTTGTAGAAAAGAGTTTCTTACACGATGATCAACGTTTGGGTTTTTCTGACTCGGTGATCAATGTTTGATTCTTCCGCATTTGCTTTACGAATACATGGTTTTCAGTTTTACATTTAGTTGAGCCGAGCCGAGACCTAGTTTACATCTCTTCTAAACTCCCGGAAAAATTGTAAATAGCCGCCAAAGGATTTATTCAGTGTGACATTACCGTGTTAGACTTCATTTGCGTAAATGACCTTCCATATTTGCGCTCACATTTTTTTCCCGGAATGTCGGAAACTCAGCTCTAGGGAAATCGTTGCGTCCTTGGGACCGACATATTTCGTTGTTTTGCGTCTCCATCGGCGATTCTGCGTCCAGGCGGTAGGCTAGCTTTATCAGACCAAGCCGGATGGTCAAAATCCGAAAAGGAGTGCTTTTCGCGAAAAGGAGTCATGTTGACCCCTTTTCGCGAAAAGGACTGAAGATTTCACGTAAAGGAGTCAGGGAAGATGACTCAGTAATGATGGCTCCTTTTCATGGCAAGGACTCCAGATTTTACAAAATGAGTCAGCCCTTTGCACAAAAAGAACTCTAAACTCTATAAAAAAAAATACTCCTCAAATTAGGACTTCTTTTGGCGAAAAGATTTTTTTGTATGTTGTTTCAACATCGTTTCAGTTATATATCTCGACGGCAAATGCACATACCTATGCTTTACGGAAGTTCCTGCTAACAGTACTTCGCATAATATTCTTACCAAGGCACTGGCTGCTTCTCTAGACAACCGTTAACGAATAAATGATCAGCAGTGAGAGCGGAATGATTCCTGATAACTGACCATAATCAATCCTTGGACATAAATTCCCCAATCTGGGGATTCGAACCATCCACTCCTGATCTCAAGTCCTGTGCGCTACCGGGCTTGGCTTTACGAAAGGAACTTTTCACTCCTTTCCGCATCCTTTTCACTGAACAAAAAATATACTTTTTACAACAGAGATCCTTTTTACAGTGAGGACTGCTTTTTAGTTCGGACCTGTTTACATGTCACAACTAGAGAGACCGCTAACCCGAAGTTAAAATGGCACAAGGTTATGCCAACTTCCAGTGACGTTTCCATACTGCTGTATATTTCATAATGTATTAATGCGTTTTTTAAGTAAATGGATTTCATAATGACGACCGTGACGGATTTATTCATGCGCTAGTAAAGATAGTGATGGATATCTTGTATTTATTGCAAAAGCAGAGGACAGACTTAACTATTCCACTGCCAATGTTGAATTGGATAGCTTTTCCGCATGGCAAAGATTAAGACTAGACTGCACGAAACGTGCAGTCTGATCTTCGATCTTCCGCTACCTGACATTAATCTTTGACCAGAGTCGCCTTCAATCGTAATCAGAATATACTCTAAGTCCTCGAGAAAAGTTGAAACCATATATTTGGCAGCGAAAGAGTTAATGTATTAATGTAGTGACGCCTTGAATAGCTTTTGTGGATGGCGTAGATCAAGATCAGACTGTACAGAACGTGCAGTCTAATCTTGGATTTACACCATCCGCTACCTGATACTAGTTCATGACTCAATGCAGCTTCAATAGCAATGGAAATCTACTTTTAAGTCTGGAAAAAAGTACAATTTTTTTTTTAGTTTGTACTATAATAGTTAAAATGACGTGTCCGGTCATCAATTGTGCGGCCGGTAATCTTGCACACTTTGGTTTTTCTTTTTGTTCATGAAGTTTGCGAACGGCATTTTCTACAATTCGGAAAATATAGGAATATAGCACAATCTAAAAGGTAAGTTTCGCAAAATATTTTACCTGAGACTGTTTACGTGAATATATGATGTCATTCTTATATATTCATGAAGAATGCCCTTTGACCCAAGTTACAGGCTGCAACATTTCGTCTGTCTGTCAAACGAGTATTTTGTGTTCATTGAAAAAAAAAAACAAAAAAAAAACGCAACCTATTTCAGAATTTCATAAGTCATAAAACCTCTTTTAACATTACTTTTGTTGTTTAAATGCAACAACAGTCAGATGACAGCTGCGCCCCGTTTTGCCACCATTCTATCAAGTTATTGAACGTGAAGGCCCAGATCGCGCATAACCAATATATTTTTTTTTCTACCGAAACTATTAGGTGCCATATTCCATTTATTTAGAAATATTCATGAATGAACAACCTTGTAAGAAATACATTGATCAACTTGAAAATAAAAATGATTTTTCGTGATGATATTATTCTAAATATGTCTGATTTAGTCTGAATATGGATGCCTCATGATGAGAGAAGCATACCAAGATGTGAAAGAGAAGGGTTTTGCTATAAGGCAAGCTGCAAGAGTGTACACAGCTTACCGGAGTCTACACTCTGTTGGTGGCTACACTCCGCTGGAGACCCATCCATATTCAATGCATTTGCAGACGACAATTTCAATGTGGCTCAAATGATGAACTACCTTTAATTGAACAGAAAATGCTGGTTACCAGCATTTTCTTCTTTTCCCGCAATATTTTCAAAAGGCTTCTTCCAAAGAGTCGCTAAAAGTCGGCATTGTATGGTATAAAGTGAAGGGTTAGGCATGGCTTGCATTGATGTTTTAGTGATTTTAATTTATTTTGTTTTTATGACAATTTGCATATATTCCTGATTGCCGTATTTGCTTGGACTTGAATATTCCTGTGTACTGTACGTGTATTTGAGTTCTAGCTCACCTGTTCCATCATAAGAAATTTAGCATCTATGATTCCATTTTGTCTGCTTCAGTCATGTTTGCTTGTCTAAACATATTTTTGTGCCTGACCGTAAGGCCAAGAGCTTCGATATTTTGTTTGCATCATCATCTAGTGGACCTCTACCAAAGCTGTTAAAAATATGCACTTGGACCTGCCTTGGGAGTGGGGGGGGGGGGGGGGAAGGGGGGTCACAAGTTTATAGATATGCTTGTATAGTACAAACTTTAGAAATTTTCTTGTTTAAAAACAGAAGGCCAAAAGCCTTAATTTTAAGTATGTAGCATCGTCTCGTAGACGTCAACCAAAAATGTTAATGGTATGTTCTTTTGGTCAATATTGGCCCTGTCACAGGGTTCACAAGTTTGTACACAGGTTGATATAGTTCAAACTTTAAAAATCTCCCTGCAATAAACAAAAGGCCTAAGACCTATGATATATGGTATGTAGCATGATCTTGAGTGCCTCTACCAATGTTGTTTAAATAATATCGCCTATGGTCAAAACTGGCCCCACCCGAGGTTTCACAAGTTTATTCTTAGGCTTAAATGTTGCAAGCTTCTTGTACGAAGCCAGAAAGTCCAGAGCCTGTACATTCAGTATCTGGCATCATTTAGTCTTAAAATTTTATTCTTGTATGAAATCAAAAGGTCTATAGCCTGTATATTCAGTATGTGGTATCATTTAGTGCTAATATTTTTATCTTTGCGATCAAATTGGACCAGTCCTGAGGTCACTTTTGTTCATAGGCTTTTATATAGTACAAACTTAAAAATCGTCTTGGACTAAACTAAAAGGCCTAGAGTTTTGACATTTGGTATATAGGGTCATCTAGATTGTCATCTATTTTTTCTATCAAAGTTGTATAAATTATGTCCCAAAGGTAAAAATTGGCCAAACTCTACGATTCAAGTTTGTACTTAGGCTTATGTAGCACAATCTCTGAAAATCTTTTTGTAATAAACTAGAAGGCCTACAGATTTGATATCTGGTATATAGCATCATGTAGTTGACCTTTACCATTTTTTTTTTTCAATTATTCCCCCGGCATAAAATTATTCCCCGACCCCAAGTGTCACGAGTTAGGCTAATTAAAACAGCTTGTATTCCTTCGTCCCATCATGGCCTTCTTGTTTTTGTGTTAGCCATAATAAGTTTAAGTTTAACCAGTACCAGTATTTTACATGTGTATGTGTATACTATACAGCAAGTGCAAAATTTGTTGATATCAGACTTTCATTATTTTCGTTTATTGCTTTTCTCTAGTGATACTTCTGTCATTTTCAGATTTTTTTCTTTTGATGACTGACTGTGCAAAACTTGCATATATTGAATTTACTGTTATGGTATTGAGTTATTTGATATTTCATAATTAAGTGGCCATGAATACATATTCTTCGAAAATTTAAATGAAACTAAATGCCTTAAAAACTACTTCCTAAAATCAATGTTTCATCTTTTTAACTCCCTTTAACTTCCGTTTTATGGCAAAATGGCCACACGGTCAATTTAAAGAATAAAGAGTTACATTACTGTCTATCACAGTTGTGATTATAGTAAATTGTATTACCCTGACCATGGCAGAACCGAAAAAATTAGAAATCCTTTCATCAATGTCTAAATCATATCATGCTGCTGAGGTCAAAATTAAGATTTTATTTTCATTGGAATTTTGGAAAACAGTGATGTAACTCTTGATCATAGGTTTATATGAAGGGATGAATATGTAAAGAAAAGGCTAGCTAAGTAAATCACAACAGGATGATGATATAGGCATATATATGTTTGTTCTTTATATAATTTTTTTTAAATGCAACTGTTTAAATAAAAGAATATTTAAAAGTCTTTTCTCAGTTTGTTTTCTTTGAACTCGCAACTTTTGATACTTGTCCAAACTGCAGTGCCTTCGGCACTTTGATTTTTAATAGGAAGATGAGTGCCAGACTTAAAAGTTCACAAGGAGCCTTTTTCCTTTTTGTGGTAGATATATTTTCATAAAAAAAAACCTCAGGATTTCATGAAAAGAATTCAAAGCATTATGAAAAGGGGGCTGTTGTTCTACCAATCTAGATTTAAATTTTGTTTTCAAATGATTCTTTTATTGCAAATAACCCATATCCTATCCGGCCGACGGCTAACAATACAACTGTAACGTTGCCAAGTTTGCTTTGTTAGCATCGGATTTTAAGAGAGTGGTGGAGGAATACACCAAAATAAGACTACACCTATTTGAATACCGATGCCAAGCCCGTAACTCAGTCGGTAGCGTACAGGACTTGAGAACAGGAGGTCGCTGGTTCGATCCTCTGTTTGGCCAATTTCTTTCCGAGAATTGATGATAGTCATTGTTACAGAATTCATTCCTCTCTCACCGCTGACCAATTTTTCGGCGATGGTTATGTGGGAAAGCACCAAGTGCCTTGGAAAGAAGATGTGTGGAGTACTGGTAAAAGAAACTCCAGGAAAACATGGATAGGTGCACTGGTTGCCGCGATATAACTGAAATAATGTTGAAAACGGCGTTGAACATCATACAATCAATCAATCAATCAATGTGAATACCGACTGTGATCTACATTTCCCGCGACCCGAGCCCCGGTAGCTCAGTCGGTAGCGTATAGAACTTTAGAACAGGGGGATCGCTGATTCGATCCCCGGCTCGACAATTTCTTTCCGAGGACTGATGAAAGTAATTGCGACAGGATTCATTTCTCTCTCACCGCTGACCATTGTTTCGACGATGGTTATTTTGGAATGCACCTAGTGTCTTGGAAAGAATATTATGCGGAGTACTGGTAAATGAAACTCTAGGAAAGCTTGGATAGGTGCACTGGCCACCGCGACATAACTGAAATGGTGTTAATAACGGCGTTAAACACCATAAAATCAATCAGTCAATCAACATTTCCTGCGATATACATGTACAAACAAGGTCAGGTGTGGCAGATAGGGATTAAGTTGCCAACATTTCCGTTTTCAGCCCCCTATCAGTAATTCTATATAATATTTTGTAATTAGGTTCTCTCCATAGAAATCATTGTGGAAAAAGAAGTCATAACTCACGAGTTGTAACGAGCAATTACCTTTGTACGCAATGTTTTCTACATTCAGTCATTCGCTGTCATTTCGCAGAGAGATCCCTTTCCAATCGATCATGTCAGATTTGAAGTGTTCTTAATTGTACCTATCGACAACATATCATATTAAACCTTTGCTCTCAAATCTGATAAAGAGTCGCGTTATTTTATCTTTAGTACTGTACGATATCTGAGGTGAATATTCTGCAATGTATTCCAGAGCCAATTAATTAAGGTAAGGGCACCATAATAGATAGTATTCAGAATCTCAGAATAAAAGTTTTCCTTAATATATATAATTAATTATACACATAAATGTGAAATATCATGAAGATTTACCTTTTTTTAATAGTTACATTGATTTTCCGTTATAACCCCTTTATCCCATATGTAGCCAAATATTTACTGTCAAAACAATGGAAAAATTATCACACAAAAAAAATCTGAACACAAAATTCACATAATTCTTAGTTTAATCATAATCCATGTCCTAGTACACAAGAATAAACAAGAAAAATGCTGGGAAAAATACTAAAGAAATTGGCCAAGCCGGGGATCGAAACTGAGACCTCCTGTTCTCAAGTCCTGTACGCTGCCGACTGAGCTACGGGGGCTTGGCGCTTTGCTTCGGAAACGGGAAAAAGGTATATTTTTCAAAGGGGTTACCGTTGATTATAACATTAAACAATTACTAAAGCAAAATTGTTTAATGTTATAATCAACGGTAACCCCTTTGAAAAATATACCTTTTTCCCGTTTCCGAAGCAAAGCGCCAAACCCCCGTAGCTCAGTCGGTAGCGTACAGGACTTGAGAACTGGAGGTCTCAGTTTCGATCCCCGGCTTGGCCAATTTCTTTCCGAGGATTGATAATAGTCATCGCGACAGGATTCATTCCTCTCTCACCGCTGACCATTGCTTCGACGATGGTTATGTGGGAAAGCAGCCAGTGGCATGGAAAGAATATTGTGCGGAGTACTGGTAAATGAAACTCCAGGAAAGCATGGATAGGTGCACTGGCCGCCGTGATTTAACTGAAATAATGTTGAAAACGGCGTCAAACACCATACAATCAATCAATCAATCAACCGAAGCAAAGCAAATTAAATTTTAAAGCAAAAGTCTGTTGTTTTCCAGATGAGGTTGCCAAATAAAATGGTCATCAAAATTATCATGAAGGTCTTGCAAATCAATTTTATAAAATTTAACAATTTACCACCTTTTCTGATATGATCAACGTTCTGTTAACTACAAGCATGTGACGAAAAGCAATGTTGAACTTTTTCTCTGTAAAAAGCATTTGAAATCTGGTCCTTTTCCATACTGAATAAACAATGAGAAAAATGCTAGAGAAAGTTGTCATTCGTACCATATTGTTATTCAGTGCATCAACAACAGTAACAACAAAAATGTCAGAATTTTTAGCTCTGAAACCATCCTCTTCTTGCATTTCATTATTTTGAGGAACGTTTCTTTTGCCTCTACATTAGCCATGCCATTACAAAAAAAGACACCAAACAGCAACATTACCTTTTGAAAAAAGGAGATGTATGAATAAAGAGAATTATTATTAGTTAATACAGAAATCTATATTCAAAATTAATCATGATTTAGATTTTATGACATAGCTAGAAATGTGATGGGAAAAGGGAAATTTTTTGTTATTAACACTTTCTCCTTTTCCCACAACCTTTTTAACCTGTGAACAGCAGTCCATCTATTAAAGAAGCGTAAAAAATTTCTATGAGGCAAAGGTATCATACTTTACACAATGAGTGGGAGTGCTTTTTGTATTATGAGTAAACTAGTTAAATTTAGGATACCCCTAATGGCATGTAATTTTCCTATGAGAAGGATGTCAAATTCTTAACCCTCTACCACACAGTCCCGACTTTTAATGACCCTGGGAAAGGAGCTCATTGGAAACTTTGTTGGAAAAGGAGAAAATGCTGGTAACCACAGTTTTTTTCCATCTTCCCATAACAAAGTTTTAAAGTCGTATCTATTTTGTCGTCTGCAAATGCTTTAAATTCAACTAGTCTAAATTTTTGTTGTTTGGTAAAGCGCTGAACCCACAAAATTGTATCAGTTGTAGCCTCTTGATAAAACTGAAGACAGTAGAGAAGTTATTAGACTTCTTCTTAGTTCTTACAATGTTTCCTACCCAAATGAGAGCATTTTTAAGCTATCCTGTCAAATTTAGAGCATTTATCTGCAAACCTGTTCATTCCATTTTAATCTTTACCAAATAATCCCAAAGGAGAATGCTGTTAAAAACATCGTGGAAAAAGGAGAAAATGTCGGATTTTCCGAAATTTTCTGTCCTTTCAAAGATAAATCATATTTTTTCAGCCACAGTTAATTTGATGTTTGCAAATGCCTTCAATTTGGAAGTATCTGTACTTTTTGTTGTCTGGTAAAGGGTTAGGTAAATAGGGTAGAATCATTGATATACCATATTTCTTCCTCAAAAGCATTGACAGCAGCCTCTTCTCTGACTAATATGCAACATCTGCCCTGTACTGAACGTATTGCATGTATTTCTGGTACACACTGTATGTTGAGAGTTGACAGGACTACTGAGAGTTGACTACTTTTCTTCAGTCATAGGTGGATAAAAATATAACAGACAATTAATGTTTTGATTCATATACAACCTGCATCTTTACAATTTTTTGTCAAATAGTCCATCTTTTTACCATCCTGTAGAAGAAGTCTGAAGAAAACATTGTGAGAAGAGGGGAAATTGCCTGTAACAAGCAAGCTCACCCGTTTTTCAACAAAATCTTCTACCATATTGGACGGTATGATTTACAGTTTTACCAATTTTCAGTTGTTGTCTGCAGATTCGTATCATTTGGGTTAATCTCGAAACGGTCTGGTAGGGAATTGGTTAATTCATGAGCATACGTTTAAGAAGTGCAATCAGTAGGAATAAGGAATTTTGGCTTTTGGTTGAAACAATATAGATTCCGTTCATCAAAACCCTAAGGACATTTTGGATCCCTGCAGACGGGAATGCACATCTTTTTTCCCTCTCCCATACATGTATTTAAGTTTAGTATGGGTAGTAATCTGTTCCATTTAATGCGGCTCATAAAAAGAAGTAGCTACATGCAAGATTCACATGTATTATAAACAAAGATTTATATCTTAATTTAATATTTTTTTTTTTTGGCTTATCATACATCATCAATTAACTCTTTACCGCACGATAAAAATGTAGACTTGCCCAAATTAAAAGCATTTGCAGCCGAAAATTTAAATGACGCTCAAGTAATGGAATTTGTCTTTGATAGGGTAGAAAACACTGTGGAAAAAGGAGAAAATACTGGTTACAAGCATTTTCTATTCCCAATTGGATTTTGAAAGCTTCATTCTCAGGGTTATTAAAGCCGTGGATTGTGTGGTAAATGGTTAACATAATTAACACAACCTCACTGGAGTGCAATTGATGACTTTTTTAAAAAAAAACAAAGAGTGGTTATTACTCTCATTAGTAGTGTAAAATCGCGGAAAAAAAAAAGCATTAACTTTGTCTTTGAATCAAGAGGTCATGACCTTTCCTTCTCTCTTCCATAGTTTTGACCAAAAATAGAAAAGTAAGAGGTCATGGAGCTAGGCGCTGTTTTCGCTCCAGAAAAAAGTTCAAGGTAAGACCACAAAAGATCGCGAAAAAAAAGGGGCATGGTAACATAAATATTTTTTTTTACCCCCAGATTATGCGATGTTTTAAGTTTCAATTTAGCTTAGCATTTTTAGGCTAGTCACATTGATATGCATTGTGTGAATCTTGGAATATACACGAAAAAGGCCTATTTCGTCGCCTTGTTCGGGCTATACCATTTATTGAATAAAGTCAGTGATTTCACTATTTTATGAGTTGAACATGATTTAAAGATAAATACTGAAAATACTGGATTCTTCTTTTCTACTTGAATGCTTTTTTGTCATTTCAGACAGAATTTGTGTCTTGTGTGCTGTTGGCCGAGCGCAATACAGTGGAAGACCATGTTACGCCGCCTTTGGTCTAAGCAGCCATCGAAGTGAAATTTCCAATTTAAAACAAGGTCTTTGGATTTTCGGTATCTTATTTTAGTAGTCTTTTACTTTTACGTTTAGGACTAAGTGATCTTGATTTATCCCACTGAGTGAAGTAGACGTCGCTGCGGTCAGTTTCAAATGTCCTCAGGCCGTCATTATTGACAAAGTAACTTCCGAATACGTAAAAAAAAAAAATGATCGGAGTCAAACCCAGGCTAATTTCGACCAGAATTGTGTCTGAGGCAACAAAAATTTTCTTCTTAGGTACTAAGGTACCTTCGGTATTTTCCCTTACAATAAATTATCTGAAAGTGCACTTGAGCTTCCTTAATCAAACAGATTGTTTATTATTTCAAACATCTTGAGAAATTGTAATTGAATCCTCCTTCACTGGGCTTCAATAGAGTGATACGTATGTACTATGATTTCTTGTATCTCACTTGTCCATTTAATGTTCCAGGAGACCGCACTAAATGTAAGTCTAAAATTTCATGGCCGAACCCCGGTAGCTCAGTCGGTATTGTATAGGACTTGAAAACAGGGGTCGCTGGTTCGATTCCGGGCTCGGCCAATTTCTTTCCGAGGTTTTATGATAGTCATTGTGACAGGGTTCATTCCTTCCTCACTGCTGACCATTGTTGCGACAACAATTATGAGGGAAGCAGCCAGTGGCTTGGAAAAAATATTGTGCGGAGCACTGGTAAACGAAACTCCAGGAATGCATGGATAGGTGCATGCGCTGCAGCGATATAAATTAAATGATATTGAAAACGAGGTTAAACACCATGCAACAACAACAACAACAACCAAATTTTCGTAAATGTATGCGTCTCAGAGTTTTTCGTTTTGCTAATTTTTGCGTAGCTAAGTACTAACTTAAGGTTTTGAGCAAATCTACAAACAAAAATACCGTCCGTAAGAGGACATATGCCTAAATTTTTGTACTGTGTTGTAAAAACAGAAATCATTCGACAGAAAAAATCAATATTAAATTGAGTGATTGATTGAATGGTATTTTACACCGCTTTCAACAATATTTCAGTCATACCACGGCGACAGCTCACATTCATGTATTTCCTGAGTTTTACCAGTACTAGGCCAGGGCTCTGAGTCGGTAGCGTACAGGACTTGAGAACAGGAGGTCGCTGGTTCGATCCCCGGCTTGGCCAATTTCTTTCCGAGGATTGATGATAGTCATTGCGACAGGATTCATTCCTCTGTCACCGCTGACCATTGTTTCGACGATAGTTATGTGGGAAAGCAGCCAGTGGCTTGGAAAGAATATTGTGCGGAGTACTGGTAAATGAAACTCCAGGAAAGCATGGATAGGTGCACTGGCCGCCGTGATATAACTGAAATAATGTTGAAAACGGCGTTAAACACCATACAATCAATTAATCAATCAACCAGGGCTCTGAAGTGTCTTGCCCAAGGACACTCCCGCGAAAAACCCACTGGATCCAGTGAGGCTCGAATCCGGGGCCTCCAGATAACGAGTCCTACACTTTACCACTGAGCCACGCAGGATCCCATATTAAAATTACAGCTGTCGTAGTTACAATTAATTTCTTTTTTGACAAATTACTTTTCTTCACACAGTCATGCTGTTTCTATATTGACGGATGTGGTTAACATGAGATGAAGTAAAGCATGAGAAATTTAGTGTGCATGCGCGTAAATTAAGTCATATTTCTTTCCGGTTGAATGGTACGCGCTGTTCAGGTGGCGCACCTCCGCGAGATTGCTTCCGGGTCGTAGTAATCAAATGTAGTCCCATGTGAAATTTTGCTGTGGCACTTTTGATGCAATGTTTCATGGAGCTGGACTGTTTTGTGTCAGTGGGGGAACAAAATTGGGGTCATGGCCATGAACATGTGTTTTTAAGTGGACAATTTTTAAGGTGCCTGTGTTGATTGGGATTTAGTGAAAAACGCAATTGCTTGACATGTTGTTTTTTATGCATTGTTTAGAGGACAATGACTGTACTTTTGAGAGCAAGAGACGCTTAAGCCTAAGTTTTGCCATTAAGTACTTTGTGAAGCTTCAAAATAGTCAATTTCACTTTATTTCCAATGTAGCAAAATACCATTAGTGTGACACCTAGATGAGAGGAAGTGAAAATACGGAAATCAGTTTGGTGTTTTTATTTTTAGGCATAACCGGCTGAAATTTGGCAGACAAGTAGCCGAAAGGCCTTGAAACAGGATTTAATCAAAAGCTGGGTTCAGGTACTTAGAATTTAAATTTAAATTTAGAATTTGAATAAGAGAAATTTCAAAGTGTTTGGACCGGCATGCTGCGAATTTCCTAAAAAAAAAAAAAAAATCCTTTCCACAGGAACTATCTATGGAAAGTTTGTCGGAAAATTTTCAAATGCAAAACAGTTGAATGTCTTTTCAGATAATTGATTTAATTGTTATTTCAAACTATTTACTTTTAATTTAAATTCTTTCCTTTTAAAATTTAAAATTGACTTATTTTTCACGAAATTCTAGGAAAAACTTGAAAATGCGTCTAAATTGCAAGCAAATGGAAAATGCTTGTTTTGGATTTATAGTGTAAGTAAGACCTGATATGGGCAAATCAGATTCAAGGATCCAAGCGATCCTGCTGGGCCTGGGTTTAGAACCGCACAACCCACATAATGGCACTTAAGGTTAATAGGAAATTTCTTAATATTGACAAAAGTTTCATGCAAGCCACTTCTGTAATTTCAAGCTTCGTATGAATATAGGGCATATCAGCTTGAAGGAAAGTTTTGTTGATAAGGGTAGGAAATATTGTTTTGATAAGCGCATTTGGATTAGCTGTGTAAATTCATTGCAGCAAAAGGAGCCTGACTACCTGTTGGACTTGGTCGAGCTGTAAGTACCATTTAATACCTATTATCCTCTTAGCATATTTTGTCCCATTTCATCCCATTTCATTGTTAGTCCAGTTGTGTCTACTATCCCCAAACCTGTTTGGCTGTCTTCCCCCCCTTTATATAAAAACATCGTGGTAACAGGAGCCAGAATTATATACAGGACCCTTCCTCGAATCAAGCGCTTTCTCTCTTACTCTCTGTCTTTCTCACTCTCTCTTTCTCTCTCTCTCTCCTGTTTTTCTTCCCTTGAAAACATTGCAGCAGCAGCAGTTCTTTATCATATATATGTATATATGACTCTTTCTCTCTCTGTCGCGACAAAAGGAGCCAGACTGCCTTTTGGAATGGGGGGGGGGGGGGGGGGCTGTAAGTACCATTTTACTACCTGTAAGCCTCTTTGCATATTTTTTTCTTATTCCATTGCTGGTCCAGCTGTCTACTATCCCCAACCTGTGTTTGTCTGTTCTCCCCCCCCTTTTCTTTTGATAGTCATTGCGACAGGATTAATTCCTCTCTCACCGCTGGCTATTGTTTTGACGATTGTTATGTGGGAAAGCAGCCAGCGGCTTGCAGAATACTGGTAACAGAAACTCCAGGAAAACATGGATAGGTGCACTGGCCGCTGCGATATAACTGAAATAATGTTGAAAACGGCGTTAAACACCATACAATCTGTCAATCAATCTCCACCTTTTTTCTGAAAACATTGCGGCAGACGGAACAAGAATTATATACAAGACCCTTCCCCGAATCAGTCGCTGTCTCTCTCTTTCACTTTATATTTTTATCACTATCGCTCTTTCTCTCACTCTTCCTTCCCTCCTTCTCTCTCCCCCTTCCTGTTTTTCTTCCTCTGAAAACATTGCAGCAGCAGTTCTTTATCATATATAAGCTGCCTCCATTCTCTCTCTCTCCCATCTTTGTCTGTCTGTTTCGGCCAGCATCAGGCCTCGTCAGTAGAGCTGCTCTACACTAGACAGAGTTACTCCCCTTGTTCTCTTATTTCTTGTCTTGCATCCTTATTAGCTCTGTCTTGGGTTGTTTTTACTTGTTTTGGTCTTCAGATATATGTTTGAATGTTGCGGTCTAAGACCGCTTTAACATAGGTTCTGGATCATAAGGTGCTCATGTTCATATCTCTTTCAGACGCTGCGACCAAAGATCGTAGCGCTTCCCTGTGGCTATTACATCATCAATGTTTGGTGAGCTGTCTGTGACTTGAGATGTTACACTGTTTTCCTGTTGTGAATTTTCAGGTAATTTCTTTTTTCTCGGAGAAATAAATTTCCTTTCTGGAACACACTTAAAATTAAGGGCTTCTTTTTCTTTTAACTGTCTTCTCTGTTCATTTTCTTCCTATATTCTATCAGTATCTGGCGAATTCTATTTTTTTTTTGTTCAATGCTGTAGATGTTTTCTCCTTATATAATGAGTGAATCTAATTAAGTATGGTCGTTCATACTTTCCTTTCTGTCATTCTCTCAAATCTATGTACCCAGTGATCTACTTACCCAATGCACTAGTCCGATTGGACAGTTACCGATAAGCCCAGCTGGGCCTACATCGTAAAGTCCGGCCGTCTAGATGTTTGCTTCTGTATTAGAGTTTTGAGCTGATTACATCATCGGTTGTATGGTCCTTAGATATTACTCATCATTTTCATAGATGAAAACATTGTGAGAAAATGAGTATGTATAGTTAAATTTTGCAGTACTGGTAATTAATGAAGATTAGGGTTCATGTTCTATAAAGGCCATCTACTTTCCTTCTTTCATATATTCCACCCTTGTTTTGACTGATAAAGCTTGACAATAGAATAAAAAGCTTAGAAATTTGCATTTGGCTGGTCAAATGGAAGATTTTATAGAAAGAAAAATGAAGAAAACCCTTAATTTTAGCCGTCAGGATGGTTTTTTTTTTTTGGTCAAGCGGCTCATTTTCTTGTATAGTTTTCAATGTATATCAATGAAAATGGGTTAAAAGACAGAAAAAGGGATCCAGCTCAGTATACTTTTTATTTCATTGAGTTTTGACTAAGATATGTTAGATTTTGTAGGAGTAATCATTGGGTTTAAAATTTCTATTTATAAGGTCTGGGCCGCAAAACCAATCATGTTAAGAAAAATGAGTTTTCTCCATTAAAATCGTCCTGATTTCTCTCTGTCTCATTTTTTTCCTTGTCGCAATACCCGGATTCAGCCAAAAGGCGTAAAAAAGTTGAGTGGAAAGTCAAAATCCGTTTTATATATTCACCCAGGTAAACACTTATTCAGTTGTAAACTTACGGAAATATTTACTTACACAAAGTAACGAAAGTTTAGCAAAGCATATTTACAAATTTCGTAAATTTGAATTTAGACATAAAGTTCAAATAACTTGTACAGAAAAACTAATGAATTATTGTTTGACCTTCTACCAAGGTGAACAGCTGCATGAAATGTTTTTAAACACAGATCAGGGGGCCTTTTTTTTTATATCAATTCCTGGTTTTTGCGCAGGAATAATCTTAAATTTACGCATGCGTTCAAATTTACAAAATTCGTAAATCTGTTAAATACTTAATCTTCATAACTTAGTAAATTTGTCAAAGCAAATATTCCCTTAAATTTTCAATGGATGGCAGAAACAGTATTTCCCGCGAAGTTGTCACCTTTGTAAATTGCGCATGCCGTTCAACTTAAGGGACATGTAACATAATTTACGTGCATTTACGCTACATTACGCGGTCTTTACTTCATTTCATATGTCAGCTGCATTTGTCAATTTCGGATAGAAAATAACTCGTCAAAAATGAAATTAATCAACGATTACTGCGGATAGCTGCAAGGATACTTCTGATGTTTTTTCCCTCGCATTTGTATGTCTTTGGGGTTGCAGAATAAAGTTGCTCCATATTTTGGCCTATGTTTTCACATACGAACGGTATTTTTATATTACGTAGACGTACAGGGTACGAGGTGCATCATTAGATTTTTTATAGCAATTTCTCGGTTACGAATGTGGCCCGCCCGGGTAGCTCAGTGGTTAGCATATCTGACTCGTTACATGGTGGTTGCCAGTTTGATATCCTGTTAAGGCAAACTTTCCACCGATTTTTCGCCTCTTACCTCTTATGCATGTGAGAAAAGTAGTCAGTAGCTTAGAAAGAAAGTTGTGTCATTACTGGTGTAAGAAAGCCAGGAAACACAATGGTATGTGCACAAACCGCCGTGATATGGCCCAAGCTGTTAAAATAGCGTTTTAAACTCCAATACAAACAAACAAAGAATTAATGAATATGCCAATTTAAAAAACATTCAATGGAAATAGCCTTTTACACTGATACCTATAAAAATTTATGGGAAAACTCGGTTATTTATCAAGATGGCTGCCAGTACCATATTCATCATCAAATACATATAAACCGAGTCTTATCCAGAACCAGACGTCAAATAACATTGAAATTTGGCATGTATAATCAATATGAGGAATACTAGAAAGTTTGTTCAAACTATTGATGTAGACCTGACAGGGACGAATTTGAGGTTGATCAAGTTTTGGGCCCAGCCCCGTTGATAACAAACATGGTGTGAAACTAAAGGGTCGTCCAGGTTGACCAATTTCTTAGGAGATGCTAGTCATTGCAACAGAATACGTTCCTCTCTCACCATTGAACATTGTTTCTATGATGTTGAAAAGCAGCCAGTGGCCCTGAAAGAATGTTTTTCGCAGTACTTATAACAGAAACTCAGGGAAAGCATGATTGAGTGCACAGACTTTCGTGGTATAACTGAAATAAGGATGAAAACAATGTTAAAATACCAAATAAACAATTAATTTTTTGGGATACTATTTAACACATTTCTATAGCTAAAACTTCAAACATTTACACTAAACAAATGTTATACATACGTTATCTAGGACTCCTTTACGGAAGTTCTTTAAATTGTGTCCGTAGAGTCAAACTTGCGCTGCCCGATTTATCACATGTTTTATATAAAGTATGATATGGGGAATTAAAAATATCCACCTTTCTAAAACTACTAGGCATGGAATATGGCTAGTTTATCTGAAGCACCCTCTTATGGTATTTGATCATCCCCTCCCCCAATTATGGGTTTAAAGATGACACCATTTCGGGAATGTTATACTTTACAAGGAGTTATGAAAGAAAATGAGACGGTAACTGCTGTTTGAACAATGAAATACTTTTAAAGAAACTTTACTGAAATAGACGTTTGAAAATGCTCTTGATACTGATAAATCCAATCAAAATTCAATACCATCTTACTTGGGTTCTCTTTGGTGAGATTTCTCTGCTTTTTCAATAATTATGGTTATGACGGCCATTTTTTTGTCACAACACCATGATATTTTTTCTTTCATTTTCACTGATACTATCTGAAGACATTTGCTACTGTTGTAAGTTGAAAGTATCCTCAACCTGTATTTGTAAGATCCTATAACTTTGCATTTCGCCCCATTTTTTGTTCACCGATGGTAATTGTGTACGACAGGACAGGTGGCAGACAGTCTTGCTTCAGCAGAAATGGTCGGTAGCATACAGGACTTTAGAACAGAAGGTCGCAGGTTCGATCCCTGGCTTGGCCAATTTCTTTCCGAGGATTGATGATAGTCATCACGACAGGATTCATTCCTCTCTCACCGCTGACCATTGTTTCGACGATGGTTATGTGGGAAAGCAGCCAGTGGCTTAGAAAGAATATTGTTCGGAGTACTGGTAACAGAAACTCCAGGAAAGCATGGATAGGTGCACTGGCCGCCGTGATATAACTGAAATAATGTTGTAAACGAGGTTATACACCGTACAATCAATCAATCAGCAGAAATGACGCTAGCCGTTTACAATAAATTTTAGTCAGACAAAAAATAAGAAATGTTTATGGCTACACCCTTACAAATTATTAACGCAGTTGAAAGGTAAATTGTCGCAGAGTACCGCGATAAAATGGCTAAAAGTAATCAAACGGGGTCGATTTCAATGAAATTTCTAAGATCGCGAAAAAAGCTATCAGTAAAAAATCCTGTATTGATCCTGTTGCAGCAGTCTATCAGATCGACTAATTTATGTATCAGCTCTGATTTTGTCGTTTTGGCGCTGCTTTGTCGATTTATTTGCATTATAATGCCAGATATGCATTTTTTAAATGGTAATATGTGTCTCACACACACAACTGCTTTGTCGATTTATTTGCATTATGATGCCAGATATGCATTTCTTAAATAGTAATATGTGTGTGTGTGTGTCTCACACACACACACACACACACACACACACATCTCTCAAAACCAACCTGCATTTAGATTTCACGGGGAAAAAAAGACATGTCCCTGGAATTTTTATCCTAATGGTGATCTTGTTTTGTGTTACAGCTACACTCTTAGAACAAGGGTATTTACGTCAAAAATATCATCATCAACAACAACCAATTCCGAAACAAAACTTGCATTTTGGATGGAATGTGAATTACCACTCACAGCTTGGTGCTCTTGTTTTGTGTTACAGCTACTTTCTTGAAAGAAGAGTATTTACGTCGACAAAAACATAACTAGCCTTTTGGGAGAAATGTGAGTTACCACTCACGCCATGGATAACTTGTAGATTTATGCATAGGATTAGAAATGCTCATTAAATCTATCATCAAAATGGGAAAAGATGGACTTTGTCTGCGGTATCAAAAGGGATCCTTCGAGGCTCAGTAGTCAAGCAGGACTCGAAAACCAAAGACCAAGGTTGGAGCCGACTGGAAGCACTGAATTTTCGTTGGATTGTCTTTGGCAAGACACTTCAGAACCTAACCAGGAAATTATTGTGTTCTGTTTGTGCATATAAGTTCATTCGTAAATGTGGATTTATTACATGAAACTGGAACAGGAGATACTATATGAACGGACGGTACTGGTGAGTACAACTAACACTTTTTTCCTATGCAGGAATTTTCCAACCCGACTTTTGGTCCAGTGTTACCCAAATTAAAATCCCAAAGAATGATCAGTCATAACCTCAGAAATACCAATATACCACTATTATTCCTTTCAACGCCATCTGCGAAAAATCAGAGACATTTGCCAACAACATAGATCAAGTTCAGATTGCACAGAACGTCCAGTTTGATCTTGGATCTACACCGCCAGCTTCTTTAGTCAAGGGTATAAGACCACTGCTCCATAATGCTTGGATATCTAATGCAAATTTAAAAGGTCCTTTAAACCCACAAGACCATTCCAAAAGCAACATTGAACTCATTCCGTCGGACTGCACTGGTCTGAGGAAAACTGATTTTTTTTTTTTTTTTCATTATTAGCTGTTTTATTCATTTGTTTATTTATTTTCTCCCACATCTTTTCTGTCAAAACGTACCATCAGTAAAAACTCAAACTATTTTCTTGGTGTCCTCACATTTTATGTAGGGGAACAGGCACATAAAAGTTCCGCTTGTTTTATGCAACTGCTTCTAGTTTCTCCTAAAAAGTACACACTCTCTGTCTCTCTCTTTCTTTCTCTTTGGTTTATTCATTGAACAGATTTCCCCCTGACTGCATGAAGGAAAAATTGGTCCCTGTTTTATTTTCAATACCAAGTACATGTATCTAATGTACTTGATATCAAATTTTCAAATGGAACTACTTTTGAATTCCGTCGGAATGTTTTGAAACAAAGGGAGGGAACTACATCTACAAATATATATAAGGGGGTTAATTTTCTGGGTTGAATTCAACTGCTTCGCTAGCTCAGTAGGCTAGACGAAAGGTTCCCAATATCTTTTTTCTACTTTCATTTATTTCCATAAGTTTCTTTTCTTTTTTTCATCCCAACACATAAGGCTTCCGTGTTGCCAGGCTTGAGCTACGAAGATGTCCCGAATCGACATGATATTGCTTGCGACCGTGATGACATGTTTCACCTACTCCAAATTGGAAAGAATGATAGTATGACCAGGCTCCAAAATCAATTGTGATGACAACCCAAAGATATAGGGAAATTTGGCACCTGCAATAAAGCATAAATCTGGGTTTGCGTTAACTTTTGCGCATCAGTCTGTTCATGCACACTTTAATAGTGAGACCAATTTTGTCATACATACTAATTTGCAGACAATTTCATTAGAAGAGGATGTATTTTAGTATGTTTTTATTCCCACAAAGAAATCGAGAAAAGAAAAAAAAAAAAAAAAAAACCAGTATTTGTGCCTTTTGCCAAGTTCATGTTTTCGCATTGGCGTGAGTGCCATATATCAATATGTCATCATTTCAACCGATTTCGGATTCTTCTCTGGGTCTAATTGTTGCGTGCATTCTGACGGTTCGGCCATGTCATCACGGGCACAGGAGATGTACATAAATTTGTGAGATTTTGCCAGCTTGAGCCTTGCAGCTTTAGATCTATGCCTGACAAAGTACATTGTGGTGGACCCTTTTTGTCTTTCCACATTACCCTGCCACATTGTTTGATAAGTCCTGTAAACCTATTAGGCTATTCAAAAAGCAACACTGAACAAATTTCCCCCTGACTGCACTGAGGAAAATTGCTCCCTGTTTTATTTTCATTTCTCATTCATTTTTTTGTAATGATTTATTTACTTTCTCCCACTTCTTTCCTTTCAGATGGTACCATCAGCAAAATCTCCAAGTATTTTTTTGCTATTCCCAAATACTTTATGTAGAGAAAAGGGCCCTTAAAGGTTTTTTTTGCTTGTTTTTTTGCAACTGCCACCAGGTCCTCCTGAAAAGCTCTCTCTCTCTATCTGTCTCTCTCTCTCTCTCTCTTGCTGGTTTATTCAGTTAGGCTATGATTCTTCATGACTTTTTCATAGATAATTAGTGGTCTCAACATACCCAAAGCTTCAATGTGAGATAGAGAAGCTGATCTGAAAAATATTGTAGGAAATTTATATCGAAACGGGTCATTAAGGTGGGTGGGGGTCGGTTCGGAATCCGACCTTCTGTCACCCGTTTTATCCAAAGAATCGCCCAATGTCTATGTATTTTGGCATACATCCATTTTGGATGCCTGCAGATCTGCAAAGGATTACATATCACTTGGAAAATCAGAGTAAAACGAATTTCTGAATCGTAGTAGACCATGGTGCGTAATAAGGTCACAAAAACAAAATAGTCCCTAAACAAATTACACAGCCACGCTCAGTTTTTCAAGATATGATCAAACAAACATCAAAAACGCCTTTTAAACCTGTCCGTTCATATTTTCTGATAAAACAGGGTAACAAATGTGCTTGATATCAAATTTTCAAATGGAACTACTTTTGACTTCTGTCGGAATGTTTTGAAACAAAGGGAGGGAACTACATCTACACATATATATAAGGGGGTTAATTTTCTGGGTTGAATTCAACTGCTTCGCTAGCTCAGTGGGCTAGACGAAAGGTCCCAATATCTTTTTTTAGTTTTGGTCATTGGTGGACAAGGGTCAAATCTGAGCAACTACTCCTTTTTTTACCCCATTTTCCCTCATCTTTTTTTTTTTTTTTTTTTTCATTCTTTATCCCTAATTCTGAGACATTTAAAAGTACAAATTTCACATTCAAATAATTCAAAATGTGTGAAAATTTTCAGGCTCTCTATGTATCTACTTTCATTTATTTCCATAAGTTTCTCTTTTTTTTCCATCCCAACGCATAAGGCTTCCGTGTTGCCAGGCTTGAGCTACGAAGATGTCCCGAATCGACATGATATTGCTTGCGACCGTGATGACATGTTTCAACTACTCCAAATTGGAAAGAATGGTAGTATGATCAGGCTCCAAAATCAGTTGTGATGACAACCCAAAGATATAGGGAAATTTGGCACATTCGATAAAACATAAATCTGGGTTTGCATTAACTTTTGCGCTTCAGTCTGTTCATGCACACTTTAATAGTGAGACCAATTTTGTCATACTAATTTGCAGACAATTTCATTAGAAGAGGATGTATTTTAGTATGTTTTTATTCCCACAAAGAAATCAAGAAAAGAAAAAAAAAAAAAAAAAAACAGCATTATTTGTGCCTTTTGCCAAGTTCATGTTTTTGCATTGGCGTGAGTGCCATCTATCAATATGTCATCATTTCAACCGATTTCGGATTCTTCTCTGGGTCTAATTGTTGCGTGCATTCTGACGGTTCGGCCATGTCATCACGGGCACAGGAGATGTACATAAATTTGTGAGATTTTGCCAGCTTGAGCCTTGCAGCATTAGATCTATGCCTGACAAAGTACATTGTGGTGGACCCTTTTTGTCTTTCCACATTACCCTGCCACATTGTTTGATAAGTCCTGTAAACCTATTAGGCTATTCAAAAAGCAACACTGAACAAATTTCCCCCTGACTGCACTGAGGAAAATTGCTCCCTGTTTTATTTTCATTTCTCATTCATTTTTTTGTAATGATTTATTTACTTTCTCCCACTTCTTTCCTTTCAGATGGTACCATCAGCAAAATCTCCAAGTATTTTTTTGCTATTCCCAAATACTTTATGTAGAGAAAAGGGCCCTTAAAGGTTTTTTTTGCTTGTTTTTTGCAACTGCCACCAGGTCCTCCTGAAAAGCTCTCTCTCTCTATCTGTCTCTATCTATCTCTCTCTCTCTCTCTCTCTCTCTTGCTGGTTTATTCAGTTAGGCTATGATTCTTCATGACTTTTTCATAGATAATTAGTGGTCTCAACATATCCAAAGCTTCAATGTGAGATAGAGAAGCTGATCTGAAAAATATTGTAGGAAATTTATATCGAAACGGGTCATTAAGGTGGGTGGGGGTCGGTTCGGAATCCGACCTTCTGTCACCCGTTTTATCCAAAGAATCGCCCAATGTCTATGTATTTTGGCATACATCCATTTTGGATGCCTGCAGATCTGCAAAGGATTACATATAAGCCTTCAAAGTTCACTTGGAAAATCAGAGTAAAACGAATTTCTGAATCGTAGTAGACCATGGTGCGTAATAAGGTCACAAAAACAAAATAGTCCCTAAACAAATTACACAGCCACGCTCAGTTTTTCAAGATATGATCAAACAAACATCAAAAACGCCTTTTAAACCTGTCCGTTCATATTTTCTGATAAAACAGGGTAACAAATGTGCTTGATATCAAATTTTCAAATGGAACTACTTTTGACTTCTGTCGGAATGTTTTGAAACAAAGGGAGGGAACTACATCTACACATATATATAAGGGGGTTAATTTTCTGGGTTGAATTCAACTGCTTCGCTAGCTTAGTGGGCTAGACGAAAGGTCCCAATATCTTTTTTTAGTTTTGGTCATTGGTGGACAAGGGTCAAATCTGAGCAACTACTCCTTTTTTTACCCCATTTTCCCTCATCTTTTTTTTTTTTTTTTTTTCATTCATTATCCCTAATTCTGAGACATTTAAAAGTACAAATTTCACATTCAAATAATTCAAAATGTGTGAAAATTTTCAGGCTCTCTATGTATCTACTTTCTTTTATTTCCATAAGTTTCTCTTTTTTTTCCATCCCAGCGCATAAGGCTTCCGTGTTGCCAGGCTTGAGCTACGAAGATGTCCCGAATCGACATGATATTGCTTGCGACCGTGATGACATGTTTCAACTACTCCAAATTGGAAAGAATGGTAGTATGATCAGGCTCCAAAATCAGTTGTGATGACAACCCAAAGATATAGGGAAATTTGGCACATTCGATAAAACATAAATCTGGGTTTGCGTTAGCTTTTGCACATCAGTCTGTTCATGGACACTTTAATAGTGAGACCAATTTTGTCATACTAATTTGCAGACAATTTCATTAGAAGAGGATGTATTTTAGTATGTTTTTATTCCCACAAAGAAATCAAGAAAAGAAAAAAAAAAAAAAAAAAACAGCATTATTTGTGCCTTTTGCCAAGTTCATGTTTTTGCATTGGCGTGAGTGCCATCTATCAATATGTCATCATTTCAACCGATTTCGGATTCTTCTCTGGGTCTAATTGTTGCGTGCATTCTGACGGTTCGGCCATGTCATCACGGGCACAGGAGATGTACATAAATTTGTGAGATTTTGCCAGCTTGAGCCTTGCAGCATTAGATCTATGCCTGACAAAGTACATTGTGGTGGACCCTTTTTGTCTTTCCACATTACCCTGCCACATTGTTTGATAAGTCCTGTAAACCTATTAGGCTATTCAAAAAGCAACACTGAACAAATTTCCCCCTGACTGCACTGAGGAAAATTGCTCCCTGTTTTATTTTCATTTCTCATTCATTTTTTTGTAATGATTTATTTACTTTCTCCCACTTCTTTCCTGTCAAATGGTACCATCAGCAAAATCTCCAAGTATTTTTTTGCTATTCCCAAATACTTTATGTAGAGAAAAGGGCCCTTAAAGGTTTTTTTTGCTTGTTTTTTTGCAACTGCCACCAGGTCCTCCTGAAAAGCTCTCTCTCTCTATCTGTCTCTATCTATCTCTCTCTCTCTCTTGCTGGTTTATTCAGTTAGGCTATGATTCTTCATGACTTTTTCATAGATAATTAGTGGTCTCAACATATCCAAAGCTTCAATGTGAGATAGAGAAGCTGATCTGAAAAATATTGTAGGAAATTTATATCGAAACGGGTCATTAAGGTGGGTGGGGGTCGGTTCGAAATCCGACCTTCTGTCACCCGTTTTATCCAAAGAATCGCCCAATGTCTATGTATTTTGGCATACATCCATTTTGGATGCCTGCAGATCTGCAAAGGATTACATATAAGCCTTCAAAGTTCACTTGGAAAATCAGAGTAAAACGAATTTCTGAATCGTAGTAGACCATGGTGCGTAATAAGGTCACAAAAACAAAATAGTCCCTAAACAAATTACACAGCCACGCTCAGTTTTTCAAGATATGATCAAACAAACATCAAAAACGCCTTTTAAACCTGTCCGTTCATATTTTCTGATAAAACAGGGTAACAAATGTGCTTGATATCAAATTTTCAAATGGAACTACTTTTGACTTCTGTCGGAATGTTTTGAAACAAAGGGAGGGAACTACATCTACACATATATATAAGGGGGTTAATTTTCTGGGTTGAATTCAACTGCTTCGCTAGCTCAGTGGGCTAGACGAAAGGTCCCAATATCTTTTTTTAGTTTTGGTCATTGGTGGACAAGGGTCAAATCTGAGCAACTACTCCTTTTTTTACCCCATTTTCCCTCATCTTTTTTTTTTTTATTTTTTTTTTATTTTCATTCATTATCCCTAATTCTGAGACATTTAAAAGTACAAATTTCAAATTCAAATTATTCAAAATGTGTGAAAATTTTCAGGCTCTCTATGTATCTACTTTCATTTATTTCCATAAGTTTCTCTTGGGCTTCCGTGTTGCCAGGCTTGAGCTACGAAGATGTACCGAATCGACATGATATTGCTTGCGACCGTGATGACATATTTCAACTACTCCAAATTGGAAAGAATGGTAGTATGATCAGGCTCCAAAATCAGTTGTGATGACAACCCAAAGATATGGAAATTTGGCACATTCGATAAAACATAAATCTGGGTTTGCGTTAACTTTTGCGCATCAGTCTGTTCATGCACACTTTAATAGTGAGACCAATTTTGTCATACTAATTTGCAGACAATTTCATTAGAAGAGGATGTATTTTAGTATGTTTTTATTCCCACAAAGAAATCAAGAAAAGAAAAAAAAAAAAAAAAAAACAGCATTATTTGTGCCTTTTGCCAAGTTCATGTTTTTGCATTGGCGTGAGTGCCATCTATCAATATGTCATCATTTCAACCGATTTCGGATTCTTCTCTGGGTCTAATTGTTGCGTGCATTCTGACGGTTCGGCCATGTCATCACGGGCACAGGAGATGTACATAAATTTGTGAGATTTTGCCAGCTTGAGCCTTGCAGCATTAGATCTATGCCTGACAAAGTACATTGTGGTGGACCCTTTTTGTCTTTCCACATTACCCTGCCACATTGTTTGATAAGTCCTGTAAACCTATTAGGCTATTCAAAAAGCAACACTGAACAAATTTCCCCCTGACTGCACTGAGGAAAATTGCTCCCTGTTTTATTTTCATTTCTCATTCATTTTTTTGTAATGATTTATTTACTTTCTCCCACTTCTTTCCTGTCAAATGGTACCATCAGCAAAATCTCCAAGTATTTTTTTGCTATTCCCAAATACTTTATGTAGAGAAAAGGGCCCTTAAAGGTTTTTTTTGCTTGTTTTTTTGCAACTGCCACCAGGTCCTCCTGAAAAGCTCTCTCTCTCTATCTGTCTCTATCTATCTCTCTCTCTCTCTTGCTGGTTTATTCAGTTAGGCTATGATTCTTCATGACTTTTTCATAGATAATTAGTGGTCTCAACATATCCAAAGCTTCAATGTGAGATAGAGAAGCTGATCTGAAAAATATTGTAGGAAATTTATATCGAAACGGGTCATTAAGGTGGGTGGGGGTCGGTTCGAAATCCGACCTTCTGTCACCCGTTTTATCCAAAGAATCGCCCAATGTCTATGTATTTTGGCATACATCCATTTTGGATGCCTGCAGATCTGCAAAGGATTACATATAAGCCTTCAAAGTTCACTTGGAAAATCAGAGTAAAACGAATTTCTGAATCGTAGTAGACCATGGTGCGTAATAAGGTCACAAAAACAAAATAGTCCCTAAACAAATTACACAGCCACGCTCAGTTTTTCAAGATATGATCAAACAAACATCAAAAACGCCTTTTAAACCTGTCCGTTCATATTTTCTGATAAAACAGGGTAACAAATGTGCTTGATATCAAATTTTCAAATGGAACTACTTTTGACTTCTGTCAGAATGTTTTGAAACAAAGGGAGGGAACTACATCTACACATATATATAAGGGGGTTAATTTTCTGGGTTGAATTCAACTGCTTCGCTAGCTCAGTGGGCTAGACGAAAGGTCCCAATATCTTTTTTTTAGTTTTGGTCATTGGTGGACAAGGGTCAAATCTGAGCAACTACTCCTTTTTTTACCCCATTTTCCCTCATCTTTTTTTTTTTTTTTTTTTTCATTCATTATCCCTAATTCTGAGACATTTAAAAGTACAAATTTCAAATTGAAATTATTCAAAATGTGTGAAAATTTTCAGGCTCTCTATGTATCTACTTTCATTTATTTCCATAAGTTTCTCTTGGGCTTCCGTGTTGCCAGGCTTGAGCTACGTAGATGTACCGAATCGACATGATATTGCTTGCGACCGTGATGACATGTTTCAACTACTCCAAATTAGAAAGAATGGTAGTATGATCAGGCTCCAAAATCAGTTGTGATGACAACCCAAAGATATAGGGAAATTTGGCACATTCGATAAAACATAAATCTGGGTTTGCGTTAACTTTTGCGCATCAGTCTGTTCATGCACACTTTAATAGTGAGACCAAATTTGTCATGCTAATTTGCAGACAATTTCATTAGAAGAGGATGTATTTTAGTATGTTTTTATTCCCACAAAGAAATCAAGAAAAGAAAAAAAAACCAGCATTATTTGTGCCTTTTGCCAAGTTCATGTTTTCGCATTGGCGTGAGTGCCATATATCAATATGTCATCATTTCAACCGATTTCGGATTCTTCTCTGGGTCTAATTGTTGCGTGCATTCTGACGGTTCGGCCATGTCATCACGGGCACAGGAGATGTACATAAATTTGTGAGATTTTGCCAGCTTGAGCCTTGCAGCATTAGATCTATGCCTGACAAAGTACATTGTGGTGGACCCTTTTTGTCTTTCCACATTACCCTGCCACATTGTTTGATAAGTCCTGTAAACCTATTAGGCTATTCAAAAAGCAACACTGAACAAATTTCCCCCTGACTGCACTGAGGAAAATTGCTCCCTGTTTTATTTTCATTTCTCATTCATTTTTTTGTAATGATTTATTTACTTTCTCCCACTTCTTTCCTGTCAAATGGTATCATCAGCAAAATCTCCAAGTATTTTTTTGCTATTCCCAAATACTTTATGTAGAGAAAAGGGCCCTTAAAGGTTTTTTTTGCTTGTTTTTTGCAACTGCTACCAGGTCCTCCTGAAAAGCTCTCTCTCTCTATCTGTCTCTCTCTCTCTCTCTCTCTCTCTCAATCTTGCTGGTTTATTCAGTTAGGCTATGATTCTTCATGACCTTTTCATAGATAATTAGTGGTCTCAACATATCCAAAGCTTCAATGTGAGATAGAGAAGCTGATCTGAAAAATATTGTAGGAAATTTATATCGAAACGGGTCATTAAGGTGGGTGGGGGTCGGTTCGGAATCCGACCTTCTGTCACCCGTTTTATCCAAAGAATCGCCCAATGTCTATGTATTTTGGCATACATCCATTTTGGATGCCTGCAGATCTGCAAAGGATTACATATAAGCCTTCAAAGTTCACTTGGAAAATCAGAGTAAAACGAATTTCTGAATCGTAGTAGACCATGGTGCGTAATAAGGTCACAAAAACAAAATAGTCCCTAAACAAATTACACAGCCACGCTCAGTTTTTCAAGATATGATCAAACAAACATCAAAAACGCCTTTTAAACCTGTCCGTTCATATTTTCTGATAAAACAGGGTAACAAATGTGCTTGATATCAAATTTTCAAATGGAACTACTTTTGACTTCTGTCGGAATGTTTTGAAACAAAGGGAGGGAACTACATCTACACATATATATAAGGGGGTTAATTTTCTGGGTTGAATTCAACTGCTTCGCTAGCTCAGTGGGCTAGACGAAAGGTCCCAATATCTTTTTTTAGTTTTGGTCATTGGTGGACAAGGGTCAAATCTGAGCAACTACTCCTTTTTTTACCCCATTTTCCCTCATTTTTTTTTTTTTTTTTTTTCATTCATTATCCCTAATTCTGAGACATTTAAAAGTACAAATTTCAAATTGAAATTATTCAAAATGTGTGAAAATTTTCAGGCTCTCTATGTATCTACTTTCATTTATTTCCATAAGTTTCTCTTGGGCTTCCGTGTTGCCAGGCTTGAGCTACGAAGATGTACCGAATCGACATGATATTGCTTGCGACCGTGATGACATGTTTCAACTACTCCAAATTAGAAAGAATGGTAGTATGATCAGGCTCCAAAATCAGTTGTGATGACAACCCAAAGATATAGGGAAATTTGGCACATTCGATAAAACATAAATCTGGGTTTGCGTTAACTTTTGCGCATCAGTCTGTTCATGCACACTTTAATAGTGAGACCAATTTTGTCATGCTAATTTGCAGACAATTTCATTAGAAGAGGATGTATTTTAGTATGTTTTTATTCCCACAAAGAAATCAAGAAAAGAAAAAAAAACCAGCATTATTTGTGCCTTTTGCCAAGTTCATGTTTTCGCATTGGCGTGAGTGCCATATATCAATATGTTATCATTTCAACCGATTTCGGATTCTTCTCTGGGTCTAATTGTTGCGTGCATTCTGACGGTTCGGCCATGTCATCACGGGCACAGGAGATGTACATAAATTTGTGAGATTTTGCCAGCTTGAGCCTTGCAGCATTAGATCTATGCCTGACAAAGTACATTGTGGTGGACCCTTTTTGTCTTTCCACATTACCCTGCCACATTGTTTGATAAGTCCTGTAAACCTATTAGGCTATTCAAAAAGCAACACTGAACAAATTTCCCCCTGACTGCACTGAGGAAAATTGCTCCCTGTTTTATTTTCATTTCTCATTCATTTTTTTGTAATGATTTATTTACTTTCTCCCACTTCTTTCCTGTCAAATGGTACCATCAGCAAAATCTCCAAGTATTTTTTTGCTATTCCCAAATACTTTATGTAGAGAAAAGGGCCCTTAAAGGTTTTTTTTGCTTGTTTTTTGCAACTGCCACCAGGTCCTCCTGAAAAGCTCTCTCTCTCTCTATCTGTCTCTATCTCTCTCTCTCTCTCTCTCTCTGTCTCTCTCTTGATGGTTTATTCAGTTAAGCTATGATTCTTATCGACTTTTTCATAGATAATTAGTGGTCTCAACATATCCAAAGCTTCAATGTGGAATAGAGAAGCTGATCTGAAAAATATTGTAGGAAATTTATATCGAAACGGGTCATTAAGGTGGGTGGGGGTCGGTTCGAAATCCGACCTTCTGTCACCCGTTTTATCCAAAGAATCGCCCAATGTCTATGTATTTTGGCATACGTCCATTTTGGATGCCTGCAGATCTGCAAAGGATTACATATAAGCCTTCAAAGTTCACTTGGAAAATCAGAGTAAAACGAATTTCTGAATCGTAGTAGACCATGGTGCGTAATAAGGTCACAAAAACAAAATAGTCCCTAAACAAATTACACAGCCACGCTCAGTTTTTCAAGATATGATCAAACAAACATCGAAAACGCCTTTTAAACCTGTCCGTCCATATTTTCTGATAAAACAGGGTAACAAATGTGCTTGATATCAAATTTTCAAATGGAACTACTTTTGACTTCTGTCGGAATGTTTTGAAACAAAGGGAGGGAACTACATCTACACATATATATAAGGGGGTTAATTTTCTGGGTTGAATTCAACTGCTTCGCTAGCTCAGTGGGCTAGACGAAAGGTCCCAATATCTTTTTTTAGTTTTGGTCATTGGTGGACAAGGGTCAAATCTGAGCAACTACTCCTTTTTTTACCCCATTTTCCCTCATTTTTTTTTTTTTTTTTTTTTCATTCATTATCCCTAATTCTGAGACATTTAAAAGTACAAATTTCAAATTGAAATTATTCAAAATGTGTTAAAATTTTCAGGCTCTCTATGTATCTACTTTCATTTATTTCCATAAGTTTCTCTTGGGCTTCCGTGTTGCCAGGCTTGAGTAACTGCTTCGCTAGCTCAGTGGGCTAGACGAAAGGTCCCAATATCTTTTTTTTAGTTTTGGTCATTGGTGGACAAGGGTCAAATCTGAGCAACTACTCCTTTTTTTACCCCATTTTCCCTCATCTTTTTTTTTTTTTTTTTTTTTTTTATTTCATTATCCCTAATTCTGAGACATTTAAAACTACAAATTTCAAATTCAAATTATTCAAAATGTGTGAAAATTTTCAGGCTCTCTATGTATCTACTTTCATTTATTTCCATAAGTTTCTCTTGGGCTTCCGTGTTGCCAGGCTTGAGCTACGAAGATGTACCGAATCGACATGATATTGCTTGCGACCGTGATGACATGTTTCAACTACTCCAAATTGGAAAGAATGGTAGTATGATCAGGCTCCAAAATCAGTTGTGATGACAACCCAAAGATATAGGGAAATTTGGCACATTCGATAAAACATAAATCTGGGTTTGCGTTAACTTTTGCGCATCAGTCTGTTCATGCACACTTTAATAGTGAGACCAATTTTGTCATACTAATTTGCAGACAATTTCATTAGAAGAGGATGTATTTTAGTATGTTTTTATTCCCACAAAGAAATCAAGAAAAGAAAAAAAAACCAGCATTATTTGTGCCTTTTGCCAAATTCATGTTTTCGCATTGGCGCGAATGCCATATATCAATATGTCATCATTTCAACCGATTTCAGATTCTTCTCTGGGTCTAATTGTTGTGTGCATTCTGACGGTTCGGCCATGTCATCACGGGCACAGGAGATGTACATAAATTTGTGACATTTTGCCAGCTTGAGCCTTGCAGCATTAGATCTATGCCTGACAAAGTACATTGTGGTGGACCCTTTTTGTCTTTCCACATTACCCTGCCACATTGTTTGATAAGTCCTGTAAACCTATTAGGCTATTCAGAAAGCAACACTGAACAAATTTTCCCCTGACTGCACTGAGGAAAATTGCTCCCTGTTTTATTTTCATTACTCATTCATTTTTTTGTAATGATTTATTTACTTTCTCCCACTTCTTTCCTGTCAAATGGTACCATCAGCAAAATCTCCAAGTATTTTCTTGCTATTCCCAAATACTTTATGTAGAGAAAAGGGCCCTTAAAGGTTTTTTTTGCTTGTTTTTTGCAACTGCCACCAGGTCCTCCTGAAAAGCTCTCTCTCTCTATCTGTCTCTATCTCTCTCTCTCTCTCTTGCTGGTTTATTCAGTTAGGCTATGATTCTTCATGACTTTTTCATAGATAATTAGTGGTCTCAACATATCCAAAGCTTCAATGTGAGATAGAGAAGCTGATCTGAAAAATATTGTAGGAAATTTACATCGAAACGGGTCATTAAGGTGGGTGGGGGTCGGTTCGGAATCCGACCTTCTGTCACCCGTTTTATCCAAAGAATCGCCCAATGTCTATGTATTTTGGCATACATCCATTTTGGATGCCTGCAGATCTGCAAAGGATTACATATAAGCCTTCAAAGTTCACTTGGAAAATCAGAGTAAAACGAATTTCTGAATCGTAGTAGACCATGGTGCGTAATAAGGTCACAAAAACAAAATAGTCCCTAAACAAATTACACAGCCACGCTCAGTTTTTCAAGATATGATCAAACAAACATCAAAAACGCCTTTTAAACCTGTCCGTTCATATTTTCTGATAAAACAGGGTAACAAATGTGCTTGATATCAAATTTTCAAATGGAACTACTTTTGACTTCTGTCGGAATGTTTTGAAACAAAGGGAGGGAACTACATCTACACATATATATAAGGGGGTTAATTTTCTGGGTTGAATTCAACTGCTTCGCTAGCTCAGTGGGCTAGACGAAAGGTCCCAATATCTTTTTTTAGTTTTGGTCATTGGTGGACAAGGGTCAAATCTGAGCAACTACTCCTTTTTTTACCCCATTTTCCCTCATCTTTTTTTTTTTTTTTTTTTTCATTCATTATCCCTAATTCTGAGACATTTAAAAGTACAAATTTCAAATTCAAATTATTCAAAATGTGTGAAAATTTTCAGGCTCTCTATGTATCTACTTTCATTTATTTCCATAAGTTTCTCTTGGGCTTCCGTGTTGCCAGGCTTGAGCTACGAAGATGTACCGAATCGACATGATATTGCTTGCGACCGTGATGACATGTTTCAACTACTCCAAATTGGAAAGAATGGTAGTATGATCAGGCTCCAAAATCAGTTGTGATGACAACCCAAAGATATAGGGAAATTTGGCACATTCGATAAAACATAAATCTGGGTTTGCGTTAACTTTTGCGCATCAGTCTGTTCATGCCCACTTTAATAGTGAGACCAATTTTGTAATACTAATTTGCAGACAATTTCATTAGAAGAGGATGTATTTTAGTATGTTTTTATTCCCACAAAGAAATCAAGAAAAGAAAATAAAAAGCAGCATTATTTGTGCCTTTTGCCAAGTTCATGTTTTCGCATTGGCGTGAGTGCCATATATCAATATGTCATCATTTCAACCGATTTCAGATTCTTCTCTGGGTCTAATTGTTGCGTGCATTCTGACGGTTCGGCCATGTCATCACGGGCACAGGAGATGTACATAAATTTGTGAGATTTTGCCAGCTTGAGCCTTGCAGCATTAGATCTATGCCTGACAAAGTACATTGTGGTGGACCCTTTTTGTCTTTCCATATTACCCTGCCACATTGTTTGATAAGTCCTGTAAACCTATTAGGCTATTCAAAAAGCAACACTGAACAAATTTCCCCCTGACTGCACTGAGGAAAATTGCTCCCTGTTTTATTTTCATTTCTCATTCATTTTTTTGTAATGATTTATTTACTTTCTCCCACTTCTTTCCTGTCAAATGGTACCATCAGCAAAATCTCCAAGTATTTTTTTGCTATTCCCAAATACTTTATGTAGAGAAAAGGGCCCTTAAAGGTTTTTTTTGCTTGTTTTTTGCAACTGCCACCAGGTCCTCCTGAAAAGCTCTCTCTCTCTATCTGTCTCTATCTCTCTATCTCTTGCTGGTTTATTCAGTTAGGCTATGATTCTTCATGACTTTTTCATAGATAATTAGTGGTCTCAACATATCCAAAGCTTCAATGTGAGATAGAGAAGCTGATCTGAAAAATATTGTAGGAAATTTATATCGAAACGGGTCATTAAGGTGGGTGGGGGTCGGTTCGGAATCCGACCTTCTGTCACCCGTTTTATCCAAAGAATCGCCCAATGTCTATGTATTTTGGCATACATCCATTTTGGATGCCTGCAGATCTGCAAAGGATTACATATAAGCCTTCAAAGTTCACTTGGAAAATCAGAGTAAAACGAATTTCTGAATCGTAGTAGACCATGGTGCGTAATAAGGTCACAAAAACAAAATAGTCCCTAAACAAATTACACAGCCACGCTCAGTTTTTCAAGATATGATCAAACAAACATCAAAAACGCCTTTTAAACCTGTCCGTTCATATTTTCTGATAAAACAGGGTAACAAATGTGCTTGATATCAAATTTTCAAATGGAAGTACTTTTGACTTCTGTCGGAATGTTTTGAAACGAAGGGAGGGAACTACATCTACACATATATATAAGGGGGTTAACTTTCTGCGTTGAATTCAACTGCTTCGCTAGCTCAGTGGGCTAGACGAAAGGTCCCAATATCTTTTTTTAGTTTTGGTCATTGGTGGACAAGGGTCAAATCTGAGCAACTACTCCTTTTTTTACCCCATTTTCCCTCATCTTTTTTTTTTTTTTTTTTTTTTTTCATTCATTATCCCTAATTCTGAGACATTTAAAACTACAAATTTCAAATTGAAATTATTCAAAATGTGTGAAAATTTTCAGGCTCTCTATGTATCTACTTTCATTTATTTCCATAAGTTTCTCTTGGGCTTCCGTGTTGCCAGGCTTGAGCTACGAAGATGTACCGAATCGACATGATATTGCTTGCGACCGTGATGACATGTTTCAACTACTCCAAATTGGAAAGAATGGTAGTATGATCAGGCTCCAAAATCAGTTGTGATGACAACCCAAAGATATAGGGAAATTTGGCACATTCGATAAAACATAAATCTGGGTTTGCGTTAACTTTTGCGCATCAGTCTGTTCATGCCCACTTTAATAGTGAGACCAATTTTGTAATACTAATTTGCAGACAATTTCATTAGAAGAGGATGTATTTTAGTATGTTTTTATTCCCACAAAGAAATCAAGAAAAGAAAATAAAAAGCAGCATTATTTGTGCCTTTTGCCAAGTTCGTGTTTTCGCATTGGCGTGAGTGCCATATATCAATATGTCATCATTTCAACCGATTTCAGATTCTTCTCTGGGTCTAATTGTTGCGTGCATTCTGACGGTTCGGCCATGTCATCACGGGCACAGGAGATGTACATAAATTTGTGAGATTTTGCCAGCTTGAGCCTTGCAGCATTAGATCTATGCCTGACAAAGTACATTGTGGTGGACCCTTTTTGTCTTTCCACATTACCCTGCCACATTGTTTGATAAGTCCTGTAAACCTATTAGGCTATTCAAAAAGCAACACTGAACAAATTTCCCCCTGACTGCACTGAGGAAAATTGCTCCCTGTTTTATTTTCATTTCTCATTCATTTTTTTGTAATGATTTATTTACTTTCTCCCACTTCTTTCCTGTCAAATGGTACCATCAGCAAAATCTCCAAGTATTTTTTTGCTATTCCCAAATACTTTATGTAGAGAAAAGGGCCCTTAAAGGTTTTTTTTGCTTGTTTTTTGCAACTGCCACCAGGTCCTCCTGAAAAGCTCTCTCTCTCTATCTGTCTCTATCTCTCTATCTCTTGCTGGTTTATTCAGTTAGGCTATGATTCTTCATGACTTTTTCATAGATAATTAGTGGTCTCAACATATCCAAAGTTTCAATGTGAGATAGAGAAGCTGATCTGAAAAATATTGTAGGAAATTTATATCGAAACGGGTCATTAAGGTGGGTGGGGGTCGGTTCGGAATCCGACCTTCTGTCACCCGTTTTATCCAAAGAATCGCCCAATGTCTATGTATTTTGGCATACATCCATTTTGGATGCCTGCAGATCTGCAAAGGATTACATATAAGCCTTCAAAGTTCACTTGGAAAATCAGAGTAAAACGAATTTCTGAATCGTAGTAGACCATGGTGCGTAATAAGGTCACAAAAACAAAATAGTCCCTAAACAAATTACACAGCCACGCTCAGTTTTTCAAGATATGATCAAACAAACATCAAAAACGCCTTTTAAACCTGTCCGTTCATATTTTCTGATAAAACAGGGTAACAAATGTGCTTGATATCAAATTTTCAAATGGAAGTACTTTTGACTTCTGTCGGAATGTTTTGAAACAAAGGGAGGGAACTACATCTACACACATATATAAGGGGTTAATTTTCTGGGTTGAATTCAACTGCTTCGCTAGCTCAGTGGGCTAGACGAAAGGTCCCAATATCTTTTTTTAGTTTTGGTCATTGGTGGACAAGGGTCAAATCTGAGCAACTACTCCTTTTTTTACCCCATTTTCCCTCATCTTTTTTTTTTTTTTTTTTTTCATTCATTATCCCTAATTCTGAGACATTTAAAAGTACAAATTTCAAATTCAAATTATTCAAAATGTGTGAAAATTTTCAGGCTCTCTATGTATCTACTTTCATTTATTTCCATAAGTTTCTCTTGGGCTTCCGTGTTGCCAGGCTTGAGCTACGAAGATGTACCGAATCGACATGATATTGCTTGCGACCGTGATGACATATTTCAACTACTCCAAATTGGAAAGAATGGTAGTATGATCAGGCTCCAAAATCAGTTGTGATGACAACCCAAAGATATAGGGAAATTTGGCACATTCGATAAAACATAAATCTGGGTTTGCGTTAACTTTTGCGCATCAGTCTGTTCATGCACACTTTAATAGTGAGACCAATTTTGTCATACTAATTTGCAGACAATTTCATTAGAAGAGGATGTATTTTAGTATGTTTTTATTCCCACAAAGAAATTAAGAAAAGAAAAAAAAAACCAGCATTATTTGTGCCTTTTGCCAAGTTCATGTTTTCGCATTGGCGTGAGTGCCATATATCAATATGTCATCATTTCAACCGATTTCGGATTCTTCTCTGGGTCTAATTGTTGCGTGCATTCTGACGGTTCGGCCATGTCATCACGGGCACAGGAGATGTACATAAATTTGTGAGATTTTGCCAGCTTGAGCCTTGCAGCATTAGATCTATGCCTGACAAAGTACATTGTGGTGGACCCTTTTTGTCTTTCCACATTACCCTGCCACATTGTTTGATAAGTCCTGTAAACCTATTAGGCTATTCAAAAAGCAACACTGAACAAATTTCCCCCTGACTGCACTGAGGAAAATTGCTCCCTGTTTTATTTTCATTTCTCATTCATTTTTTTGTAATGATTTATTTACTTTCTCCCACTTCTTTCCTGTCAAATGGTACCATCAGCAAAATCTCCAAGTATTTTTTTGCTATTCCCAAATACTTTATGTAGAGAAAAGGGCCGTTAAAGGTTTTTTTTGCTTGTTTTTTGCAACTGCCACCAGGTCCTCCTGAAAAGCTCTCTCTCTCTATCTGTCTCTATCTCTCTCTCTCTCTCTCTCTCTCTTCCTGGTTTATTCAGTTAGGCTATGATTCTTCATGACTTTTTCATAGATAATTAGTGGTCTCAACATATCCAAAGCTTCAATGTGAGATAGAGAAGCTGATCTGAAAAATATTGTAGGAAATTTATATCGAAACGGGTCATTAAGGTGGGTGGGGGTCGGTTCGGAATCCGACCTTCTGTCACCCGTTTTATCCAAAGAATCGCCCAATGTCTATGTATTTTGGCATACATCCATTTTGGATGCCTGCAGATCTGCAAAGGATTACATATAAGCCTTCAAAGTTCACTTGGAAAATCAGAGTAAAACGAATTTCTGAATCGTAGTAGACCATGGTGCGTAATAAGGTCACAAAAACAAAATAGTCCCTAAACAAATTACACAGCCACGCTCAGTTTTTCAAGATATGATCAAACAAACATCAAAAACGCCTTTTAAACCTGTCCGTTCATATTTTCTGATAAAACAGGGTAACAAATGTGCTTGATATCAAATTTTCAAATGGAAGTACTTTTGACTTCTGTCGGAATGTTTTGAAACAAAGGGAGGGAACTACATCTACACATATATATAAGGGGTTAATTTTCTGGGTTGAATTCAACTGCTTCGCTAGCTCAGTGGGCTAGACGAAAGGTCCCAATATCTTTTTTTAGTTTTGGTCATTGGTGGACAAGGGTCAAATCTGAGCAACTACTCCTTTTTTTACCCCATTTTCCCTCATCTTTTTTTTTTTTTTTTTTCATTCATTATCCCTAATTCTGAGACATTTAAAAGTACAAATTTCAAATTCAAATTATTCAAAATGTGTGAAAATTTTCAGGCTCTCTATGTATCTACTTTCATTTATTTCCATAAGTTTCTCTTGGGCTTCCGTGTTGCCAGGCTTGAGCTACGAAGATGTACCGAATCGACATGATATTGCTTGCGACCGTGATGACATATTTCAACTACTCAAAATTGGAAAGAATGGTAGTATGATCAGGCTCCAAAATCAGTTGTGATGACAACCCAAAGATATAGGGAAATTTGGCACATTCGATAAAACATAAATCTGGGTTTGCGTTAACTTTTGCGCATCAGTCTGTTCATGCACACTTTAATAGTGAGACCAATTTTGTCATACTAATTTGCAGACAATTTCATTAGAAGAGGATGTATTTTAGTATGTTTTTATTCCCACAAAGAAATCAAGAAAAGAAAAAAAAAACCAGCATTATTTGTGCCTTTTGCCAAGTTCATGTTTTCGCATTGGCGTGAGTGCCATATATCAATATGTCATCATTTCAACCGATTTCGGATTCTTCTCTGGGTCTAATTGTTGCGTGCATTCTGACGGTTCGGCCATGTCATCACGGGCACAGGAGATGTACATAAATTTGTGACATTTTGCCAGCTTGAGCCTTGCAGCATTAGATCTATGCCTGACAAAGTACATTGTGGTGGACCCTTTTTGTCTTTCCACATTACCCTGCCACATTGTTTGATAAGTCCTGTAAACCTATTAGGCTATTCAAAAAGCAACACTGAACAAATTTCCCCCTGACTGCACTGAGGAAAATTGCTCCCTGTTTTATTTTCATTTCTCATTCATTTTTTTGTAATGATTTATTTACTTTCTCCCACTTCTTTCCTGTCAAATGGTACCATCAGCAAAATCTCCAAGTATTTCTTTGCTATTCCCAAATACTTTATGTAGAGAAAAGGGCCCTTAAAGGTTTTTTTTGCTTGTTTTTTGCAACTGCCACCAGGTCCTCCTGAAAAGCTCTCTCTCTCTATCTGTCTCTATCTCTCTCTCTCTCTCTCTCTTCCTGGTTTATTCAGTTAGGCTATGATTCTTCATGACTTTTTCATAGATAATTAGTGGTCTCAACATATCCAAAGCTTCAATGTGAGATAGAGAAGCTGATCTGAAAAATATTGTAGGAAATTTATATCGAAACGGGTCATTAAGGTGGGTGGGGGTCGGTTCGGAATCCGACCTTCTGTCACCCGTTTTATCCAAAGAATCGCCCAATGTCTATGTATTTTGGCATACATCCATTTTGGATGCCTGCAGATCTGCAAAGGATTACATATAAGCCTTCAAAGTTCACTTGGAAAATCAGAGTAAAACGAATTTCTGAATCGTAGTAGACCATGGTGCGTAATAAGGTCACAAAAACAAAATAGTCCCTAAACAAATTACACAGCCACGCTCAGTTTTTCAAGATATGATCAAACAAACATCAAAAACGCCTTTTAAACCTGTCCGTTCATATTTTCTGATAAAACAGGGTAACAAATGTGCTTGATATCAAATTTTCAAATGGAACTACTTTTGACTTCTGTTGGAATGTTTTGAAACAAAGGGAGGGAACTACATCTACACATATATATAAGGGGGTTAATTTTCTGGGTTGAATTCAACTGCTTCGCTAGCTCAGTGGGCTAGACGAAAGGTCCCAATATCTTTTTTTAGTTTTGGTCATTGGTGGACAAGGGTCAAATCTGAGCAACTACTCCTTTTTTTACCCCATTTTCCCTCATCTTTTTTTTTTTTTTTTTTTCATTCATTATCCCTAATTCTGAGACATTTAAAAGTACAAATTTCAAATTCAAATTATTCAAAATGTGTGAAAATTTTCAGGCTCTCTATGTATCTACTTTCATTTATTTCCATAAGTTTCTCTTGGGCTTCCGTGTTGCCAGGCTTGAGCTACGAAGATGTACCGAATCGACATGATATTGCTTGCGACCGTGATGACATATTTCAACTACTCCAAATTGGAAAGAATGGTAGTATGATCAGGCTCCAAAATCAGTTGTGATGACAACCCAAAGATATAGGGAAATTTGGCACATTCGATAAAACATAAATCTGGGTTTGCGTTAACTTTTGCGCATCAGTCTGTTCATGCACACTTTAATAGTGAGACCAATTTTGTCATACTAATTTGCAGACAATTTCATTAGAAGAGGATGTATTTTAGTATGTTTTTATTCCCACAAAGAAATCAAGAAAAGAAAAAAAAAACAGCATTATTTGTGCCTTTTGCCAAGTTCATGTTTTCGCATTGGCGTGAGTGCCATATATCAATATGTCATCATTTCAACCGATTTCGGATTCTTCTCTGGGTCTAATTGTTGCGTGCATTCTGTCGGTTCGGCCATGTCATCACAGGCACAGGAGATGTACATAAATTTGTGACATTTTGCCAGCTTGAGCCTTGCAGCATTAGATCTATGCCTGACAAAGTACATTGTGGTGGACCCTTTTTGTCTTTCCACATTACCCTGCCACATTGTTTGATAAGTCCTGTAAACCTATTAGGCTATTCAAAAAGCAACACTGAACAAATTTCCCCCTGACTGCACTGAGGAAAATTGCTCCCTGGTTTCTTTTCATTTCTCATTCTTTTTTTTGTAATGATTTATTTACTTTCTCCCACTTCTTTCCTGTCAAATGGTACCATCAGCAAAATCTCCAAGTATTTTTTTGCTATTCCCAAATACTTTATGTAGAGAAAAAGGGCCCTTAAAGGTTTTTTTTGCTTGTTTTTTGCAACTGCCACCAGGTCCTCCTGAAAAGCTCTCTCTCTCTATCTGTCTCTATCTCTCTATCTCTTGCTGGTTTATTCAGTTAGGCTATGATTCTTCATGACTTTTTCATAGATAATTAGTGGTCTCAACATATCCAAAGCTTCAATGTGAGATAGAGAAGCTGATCTGAAAAATATTGTAGGAAATTTATATCGAAACGGGTCATTAAGGTGGGTGGGGATCGGTTCGGAATCCGACCTTCTGTCACCCGTTTTATCCAAAGAATCGCCCAATGTCTATGTATTTTGGCATACATCCATTTTGGATGCCTGCAAATCTGCAAAGGATTACATATAAGCCTTCAAAGTTCACTTGGAAAATCAGAGTAAAACGAATTTCTGAATCGTAGTAGACCATGGTGCGTAATAAGGTCACAAAAACAAAATAGTCCCTAAAAAAATTACACAGCCACGCTCAGTTTTTCAAGATATGATCAAACAAACATCAAAAACGCCTTTTAAACATGTCCGTTCATATTTTCTGATAAAACAGGGTAACAAATGTGCTTGATATCAAATTTTCAAATGGAACTACTTTTGACTTCTGTCGGAATATTTTGGAACAAAGGGAGGGAACTACATCTACACATATATATAAGGGGGTTAATTTTCTGGGTTGAATTCAACTGCTTCGCTAGCTCAGTGGGCTAGACGAAAGGTCCCAATATCTTTTTTTAGTTTTGGTCATTGGTGGACAAGGGTCAAATCTGAGCAACTACTCCTTTTTTTACCCCATTTTCCCTCATCTTTTTTTATTTTCATTCATTATCCCTAATTCTGAGACATTTAAAAGTACAAATTTCAAATTCAAATTATTCAAAATGTGTGAAAATTTTCAGGCTCTCTATGTATCTACTTTCATTTATTTCCATAAGTTTCTCTTGGGCCTCCGTGTTGCCAGGCTTGAGCTACGAAGATGTACCGAATCGACATGATATTGCTTGCGACCGTGATGACATATTTCAACTACTCCAAATTGGAAAGAATGGTAGTATGATCAGGCTCCAAAATCAGTTGTGATGACAACCCAAAGATATGGAAATTTGGCACATTCGATAAAACATAAATCTGGGTTTGCGTTAACTTTTGCGCATCAGTCTGTTCATGCACACTTTAATAGTGAGACCAATTTTGTCATACTAATTTGCAGACAATTTCATTAGAAGAGGATGTATTTTAGTATGTTTTTATTCCCACAAAGAAATCAAGAAAAGAAAAAAAAAACAGCATTATTTGTGCCTTTTGCCAAGTTCATGTTTTCGCATTGGCGTGAGTGCCATATATCAATATGTCATCATGTCAACCGATTTCGGATTCTTCTCCGGGTCTAATTGTTGCGTGCATTCTGACGGTTCGGCCATGTCATCACGGGCACAGGAGATGTACATAAATTTGTGACATTTTGCCAGCTTGAGCCTTGCAGCATTAGATCTATGCCTGACAAAGTACATTGTGGTGGACCCTTTTTGTCTTTCCACATTACCCTGCCACATTGTTTGATAAGTCCTGTAAACCTATTAGGCTATTCAAAAAGCAACACTGAACAAATTTCCCCCTGACTGCACTGAGGAAAATTGCTCCCTGTTTTATTTTCATTTCTCATTCATTTTTTTGTAATGATTTATTTACTTTCTCCCACTTCTTTCCTGTCAAATGGTACCATCAGCAAAATCTCCAAGTATTTTTTTGCTATTCCCAAATACTTTATGTAGAGAAAAGGGCCCTTAAAGGTTTTTTTTGCTTGTTTTTTGCAACTGCCACCAGGTCCTCCTGAAAAGCTCTCTCTCTCTATCTGTCTCTATCTCTCTATCTCTTGCTGGTTTATTCAGTTAGGCTATGATTCTTCATGACTTTTTCATAGATAATTAGTGGTCTCAACATATCCAAAGCTTCAATGTGAGATAGAGAAGCTGATCTGAAAAATATTGTAGGAAATTTATATCGAAACGGGTCATTAAGGTGGGTGGGGGTCGGTTCGGAATCCGACCTTCTGTCACCCGTTTTATCCAAAGAATCGCCCAATGTCTATGTATTTTGGCATACATCCATTTTGGATGCCTGCAGATCTGCAAAGGATTACATATAAGCCTTCAAAGTTCACTTGGAAAATCAGAGTAAAACGAATTTCTGAATCGTAGTAGACCATGGTGCGTAATAAGGTCACAAAAACAAAATAGTCCCTAAACAAATTACACAGCCACGCTCAGTTTTTCAAGATATGATCAAACAAACATCAAAAACGCCTTTTAAACCTGTCCGTTCATATTTTCTGATAAAACAGGGTAACAAATGTGCTTGATATCAAATTTTCAAATGGAACTACTTTTGACTTCTGTCGGAATATTTTGAAACAAAGGGAGGGAACTACATCTACACATATATATAAGGGGGTTAATTTTCTGGGTTGAATTCAACTGCTTCGCTAGCTCAGTGGGCTAGACGAAAGGTCCCAATATCTTTTTTTAGTTTTGGTCATTGGTGGACAAGGGTCAAATCTGAGCAACTACTCCTTTTTTTACCCCATTTTCCCTCATCTTTTTTTTTTTTTCATTCATTATCCCTAATTCTGAGACATTTAAAAGTACAAATTTCAAATTCAAATTATTCAAAATGTGTGAAAATTTTCAGGCTCTCTATGTATCTACTTTCATTTATTTCCATAAGTTTCTCTTGGGCTTCCGTGTTGCCAGGCTTGAGCTACGAAGATGTACCGAATCGACATGATATTGCTTGCGACCGTGATGACATATTTCAACTACTCCAAATTGGAAAGAATGGTAGTATGATCAGGCTCCAAAATCAGTTGTGATGACAACCCAAAGATATAGGGAAATTTGGCACATTCGATAAAACATAAATCTGGGTTTGCGTTAACTTTTGCGCATCAGTCTGTTCATGCACACTTTAATAGTAAGACCAATTTTGTCATACTAATTTGCAGACAATTTCATTAGAAGAGGATGTATTTTAGTATGTTTTTATTCCCACAAAGAAATCAAGAAAAAAAAAAAAAAAAACAGCATTATTTGTGCCTTTTGCCAAGTTCATGTTTTCGCATTGGCGTGAGTGCCATATATCAATATGTCATCATTTCAACCGATTTCGGATTCTTCTCTGGGTCTAATTGTTGCGTGCATTCTGACGGTTCGGCCATGTCATCACGGGCACAGGAGATGTACATAAATTTGTGACATTTTGCCAGCTTGAGCCTTGCAGCATTAGATCTATGCCTGACAAAGTACATTGTGGTGGACCCTTTTTGTCTTTCCACATTACCCTGCCACATTGTTTGATAAGTCCTGTAAACCTATTAGGCTATTCAAAAAGCAACACTGAACAAATTTCCCCCTGACTGCACTGAGGAAAATTGCTCCCTGTTTTATTTTCATTTCTCATTCATTTTTTTGTAATGATTTATTTACTTTCTCCCACTTCTTTCCTGTCAAATGGTACCATCAGCAAAATCTCCAAGTATTTTTTTGCTATTCCCAAATACTTTATGTAGAGAAAAGGGCCGTTAAAGGTTTTTTTGCTTGTTTTTTGCAACTGCCACCAGGTCCTCCTGAAAAGCTCTCTCTCTCTATCTGTCTCTATCTCTCTCTCTCTCTCTCTCTTGCTGGTTTATTCAGTTAGGCTATGATTCTTCATGACTTTTTCATAGATAATTAGTGGTCTCAACATATCCAAAGCTTCAATGTGAGATAGAGAAGCTGATCTGAAAAATATTGTAGGAAATTTATATCGAAACGGGTTATTAAGGTGGGTGGGGGTCGGTTCGGAATCCGACCTTCTGTCACCCGTTTTATCCAAAGAATCGCCCAATATCTATGTATTTTGGCATACATCCATTTTGGATGCCTGCAGATCTGCAAAGGATTACGTATAAGCCTTCAAAGTTCACTTGGAAAATCAGAGTAAAACGAATTTCTGAATCGTAGTAGACCATGGTGCGTAATAAGGTCACAAAAACAAAATAGTCCCGAAACAAATTACACAGCCACGCTCAGTTTTTTAAGATATGATCAAACAAACATCAAAAACGCCTTTTAAACCTGTCCGTTCATATTTTCTGATAAAACAGTAACAAATGTGCTTGATATCAAATTTTCAAATGGAACTACTTTTGACTTCTGTCGGAATATTTTGAAACAAAGGGAGGGAACTACATCTACACATATATATAAGGGGGTTAATTTTCTGGGTTGAATTCAACTGCTTCGCTAGCTCAGTGGGCTAGACGAAAGGTCCCAATATCTTTTTTTAGTTTTGGTCATTGGTGGACAAGGGTCAAATCTGAGCAACTACTCCTTTTTTTACCCCATTTTCCCTCATTTTTTTTTTTTTTTTTTTTTTTCATTCATTATCCCTAATTCTGAGACATTTAAAAGTACAAATTTCAAATTCAAATTATTCAAAATGTGTGAAAATTTTCAGGCTCTCTATGTATCTACTTTCATTTATTTCCATAAGTTTCTCTTGGGCTTCCGTGTTGCCAGGCTTGAGCTACGAAGATGTACTGAATCGACATGATATTGCTTGCGACCGTGATGACATATTTCAACTACTCCAAATTGGAAAGAATGGTAGTATGATCAGGCTCCAAAATCAGTTGTGATGACAACCCAAAGATATAGGGAAATTTGGCACATTCGATAAAACATAAATCTGGGTTTGCGTTAACTTTTGCGCATCAGTCTGTTCATGCACACTTTAATAGTGAGACCAATTTTGTCATACTAATTTGCAGACAATTTCATTAGAAGAGGATGTATTTTAGTATGTTTTTATTCCCACAAAGAAATCAAGAAAAGAAAAAAAAAAAAACAGCATTTTTTGTGCCTTTTGCCAAGTTCATGTTTTCGCATTGGCGTGAGTGCCATATATCAATATGTCATCATTTCAACCGATTTCGGATTCTTCTCTGGGTCTAATTGTTGCGTGCATTCTGACGGTTCGGCCATGTCATCACGGGCACAGGAGATGTACATAAATTTGTGACATTTTGCCAGCTTGAGCCTTGCAGCATTAGATCTATGCCTGACAAAGTACATTGTGGTGGACCCTTTTTGTCTTTCCACATTACCCTGCCACATTGTTTGATAAGTCCTGTAAACCTATTAGGCTATTCAAAAAGCAACACTGAACAAATTTCCCCCTGACTGCACTGAGGAAAATTGCTCCCTGTTTTATTTTCATTTCTCATTCATTTTTTTGTAATGATTTATTTACTTTCTCCCACTTCTTTCCTGTCAAATGGTACCATCAGCAAAATCTCCAAGTATTTCTTTGCTATTCCCAAATACTTTATGTAGAGAAAAAGGGCCCTTAAAGGTTGTTTTTGCTTGTTTTTTGCAACTGCCACCAGGTCCTCCTGAAAAGCTCTCTCTCTCTATCTGTCTCTCTCTCTCTCTATCTCTCTCTCTTGCTGGTTTATTCAGTTAGGCTATGATTCTTCATGACTTTTTCATAGATAATTAGTGGTCTCAACATATCCAAAGCTTCAATGTGAGATAGAGAAGCTGATCTGAAAAATATTGTAGGAAATTTATATCGAAACGGGTCATTAAGGTGGGTGGGGATCGGTTCGGAATCCGACCTTCTGTCACCCGTTTTATCCAAAGAATCGCCCAATGTCTATGTATTTTGGCATACATCCATTTTGGATGCCTGCAGATCTGCAAAGGATTACATATAAGCCTTCAAAGTTCACTTGGAAAATCAGAGTAAAACGAATTTCTGAATCGTAGTAGACCATGGTGCGTAATAAGGTCACAAAAACAAAATAGTCCCTAAACAAATTACACAGCCACGCTCAGTTTTTCAAGATATGATCAAACAAACATCAAAAACGCCTTTTAAACCTGTCCGTTCATATTTTCTGATAAAACAGGGTAACAAATGTGCTTGATATCAAATTTTCAAATGGAACTACTTTTGACTTCTGTCGGAATATTTTGAAACAAAGGGAGGGAACTACATCTACACATATATATAAGGGGGTTAATTTTCTGGGTTGAATTCAACTGCTTCGCTAGCTCAGTGGGCTAGACGAAAGGTCCCAATATCTTTTTTTAGTTTTGGTCATTGGTGGACAAGGGTCAAATCTGAGCAACTACTCCTTTTTTTACCCCATTTTCCCTCATCTTTTTTTTTTTTTTTTCATTCATTATCCCTAATTCTGAGACATTTAAAAGTACAAATTTCAAATTCAAATTATTCAAAATGTGTGAAAATTTTCAGGCTCTCTATGTATCTACTTTCATTTATTTCCATAAGTTTCTCTTGGGCTTCCGTGTTGCCAGGCTTGAGCTACGAAGATGTACCGAATCGACATGATATTGCTTGTGACCATGATGACATATTTCAACTACTCCAAATTGGAAAGAATGGTAGTATGATCAGGCTCCAAAATCAGTTGTGATGACAACCCAAAGATATAGGGAAATTTGGCACATTCGATAAAACATAAATCTGGGTTTGCGTTAACTTTTGCGCATCAGTCTGTTCATGCACACTTTAATAGTGAGACCAATTTTGTCATACTAATTTGCAGACAATTTCATTAGAAGAGGATGTATTTTAGTATGTTTTTATTCCCACAAAGAAATCAAGAAAAGAAAAAAAAAACAGCATTATTTGTGCCTTTTGCCAAGTTCATGTTTTCGCATTGGCGTGAGTGCCATATATCAATATGTCATCATTTCAACCGATTTCGGATTCTTCTCTGGGTCTAATTGTTGCGTGCATTCTGACGGTTCGGCCATGTCATCACGGGCACAGGAGATGTACATAAATTTGTGACATTTTGCCAGCTTGAGCCTTGCAGCATTAGATCTATGCCTGACAAAGTACATTGTGGTGGACCCTTTTTGTCTTTCCACATTACCCTGCCACATTGTTTGATAAGTCCTGTAAACCTATTAGGCTATTCAAAAAGCAACACTGAACAAATTTCGCCCTGACTGCACTGAGGAAAATTGCTCCCTGTTTATTTTCATTTCTCATTCATTTTTTTGTAATGATTTATTTACTTTCTCCCACTTCTTTCCTGTCAAATGGTACCATCAGCAAAATCTCCAAGTATTTTTTTGCTATTCCCAAATACTTTATGTAGAGAAAAGGGCCCTTAAAGGTTTTTTTTGCTTGTTTTTTGCAACTGCCACCAGGTCCTCCTGAAAAGCTCTCTCTCTCTATCTGTCTCTATCTCTCTATCTCTTGCTGGTTTATTCAGTTAGGCTATGATTCTTCATGACTTTTTCATAGATAATTAGTGGTCTCAACATATCCAAAGCTTCAATGTGAGATAGAGAAGCTGATCTGAAAAATATTGTAGGAAATTTATATCGAAACGGGTCATTAAGGTGGGTGGGGGTCGGTTCGAAATCCGACCTTCTGTCACCCGTTTTATCCAAAGAATCGCCCAATGTCTATGTATTTTGGCATACATCCATTTTGGATGCCTGCAGATCTGCAAAGGATTACATATAAGCCTTCAAAGTTCACTTGGAAAATCAGAGTAAAACGAATTTCTGAATCGTAGTAGACCATGGTGCGTAATAAGGTCACTAAAACAAAATAGTCCCTAAACAAATTACACAGCCACGCTCAGTTTTTCAAGATATGATCAAACAAACATCAAAAACGCCTTTTAAACCTGTCCGTTCATATTTTCTGATAAAACAGGGTAACAAATGTGCTTGATATCAAATTTTCAAATGGAACTACTTTTGACTTCTGTCGGAATGTTTTGAAACAAAGGGAGGGAACTACATCTACACACATATATATAAGGGGGTTAATTTTCTGGGTTGAATTCAACTGCTTCGCTAGCTCAGTGGGCTAGACGAAAGGTCCCAATATCTTTTTTTAGTTTTGGTCATTGGTGGACAAGGGTCAAATCTGAGCAACTACTCCTTTTTTTACCCCATTTTCCCTCATCTTTTTGTTTTTTTTTTTTTCATTCATTATCCCTAATTCTGAGACATTTAAAAGTACAAATTTCAAATTCAAATTATTCAAAATGTGTGAAAATTTTCAGGCTCTCTATGTATCTACTTTCATTTATTTCCATAAGTTTCTCTTGGGCTTCCGTGTTGCCAGGCTTGAGCTACGAAGATGTACCGAATCGACATGATATTGCTTGCGACCGTGATGACATATTTCAACTACTCCAAATTGGAAAGAATGGTAGTATGATCAGGCTCCAAAATCAGTTGTGATGACAACCCAAAGATATAGGGAAATTTGGCACATTCGATAAAACATAAATCTGGGTTTGCGTTAACTTTTGCGCATCAGTCTGTTCATGCACACTTTAATAGTGAGACCAATTTTGTCATACTAATTTGCAGACAATTTCATTAGAAGAGGATGTATTTTAGTATGTTTTTATTCCCACAAAGAAATCAAGAAAAGAAAAAAAAACAGCATTATTAGTGCCTTTTGCCAAGTTCATGTTTTCGCATTGGCGTGAGTGCCATATATCAATATGTCATCATTTCAACCGATTTCGGATTCTTCTCTGGGTCTAATTGTTGCGTGCATTCTGACGGTTCGGCCATGTCATCACGGGCACAGGAGATGTACATAAATTTGTGACATTTTGCCAGCTTGAGCCTTGCAGCATTAGATCTATGCCTGACAAAGTACATTGTGGTGGACCCTTTTTGTCTTTCCACATTACCCTGCCACATTGTTTGATAAGTCCTGTAAACCTATTAGGCTATTCAAAAAGCAACACTGAACAAATTTCGCCCTGACTGCACTGAGGAAAATTGCTCCCTGTTTTATTTTCATTTCTCATTCATTTTTTTGTAATGATTTATTTACTTTCTCCCACTTCTTTCCTGTTAAATGGTACCATCAGCAAAATCTCCAAGTATTTTTTTGCTATTCCCAAATACTTTATGTAGAGAAAAGGGCCCTTAAAGGTTTTTTTTGCTTGTTTTTTGCAACTGCCACCAGGTCCTCCTGAAAAGCTCTCTCTCTTTATCTGTCTCTATCTCTCTCTCTCTCTCTCTCTCTTGCTGGTTTATTCAGTTAGGCTATGATTCTTCATGACTTTTTCATAGATAATTAGTGGTCTCAACATATCCAAAGCTTCAATGTGAGATAGAGAAGCTGATCTGAAAAATATTGTAGGAAATTTATATCGAAACGGGTCATTAAGGTGGGTGGGGGTCGGTTCGAAATCCGACCTTCTGTCACCCGTTTTATCCAAAGAATCGCCCAATGTCTATGTATTTTGGCATACATCCATTTTGGATGCCTGCAGATCTGCAAAGGATTACATATAAGCCTTCAAAGTTCACTTGGAAAATCAGAGTAAAACGAATTTCTGAATCGTAGTAGACCATGGTGCGTAATAAGGTCACAAAAACAAAATAGTCCCTAAACAAATTACACAGCCACGCTCAGTTTTTCAAGATATGATCAAACAAACATCAAAAACGCCTTTTAAACCTGTCCGTTCATATTTTCTGATAAAACAGGGTAACAAATGTGCTTGATATCAAATTTTCAAATGGAACTACTTTTGACTTCTGTCGGAATGTTTTGAAACAAAGGGAGGGAACTACATCTACACATATATATAAGGGGGTTAATTTTCTGGGTTGAATTCAACTGCTTCGCTAGCTCAGTGGGCTAGACGAAAGGTCCCAATATCTTTTTTTAGTTTTGGTCATTGGTGGACAAGGGTCAAATCTGAGCAACTACTCCTTTTTTTACCCCATTTTCCCTCATCTTTTTTTTTTTTTTTTTTTTTTTTTTTCATTCATTATCCCTAATTCTGAGACATTTAAAAGTACAAATTTCAAATTCAAATTATTCAAAATGTGTGAAAATTTTCAGGCTCTCTATGTATCTACTTTCATTTATTTCCATAAGTTTCTCTTGGGCTTCCGTGTTGCCAGGCTTGAGCTACGAAGATGTACCGAATCGACATGATATTGCTTGCGACCGTGATGACATATTTCAACTACTCCAAATTGGAAAGAATGGTAGTATGATCAGGCTCCAAAATCAGTTGTGATGACAACCCAAAGATATGGAAATTTGGCACATTCGATAAAACATAAATCTGGGTTTGCGTTAACTTTTGCGCATCAGTCTGTTCATGCACACTTTAATAGTGAGACCAATTTTGTCATACTAATTTGCAGACAATTTCATTAGAAGAGGATGTATTTTAGTATGTTTTTATTCCCACAAAGAAATCAAGAAAAGAAAAAAAAAACAGCATTATTTGTGCCTTTTGCCAAGTTCATGTTTTCGCATTGGCGTGAGTGCCATATATCAATATGTCATCATTTCAACCGATTTCGGATTCTTCTCTGGGTCTAATTGTTGCGTGCATTCTGACGGTTCGGCCATGTCATCACGGGCACAGGAGATGTACATAAATTTGTGACATTTTGCCAGCTTGAGCCTTGCAGCATTAGATCTATGCCTGACAAAGTACATTGTGGTGGACCCTTTTTGTCTTTCCACATTACCCTGCCACATTGTTTGATAAGTCCTGTAAACCTATTAGGCTATTCAAAAAGCAACACTGAACAAATTTCCCCCTGACTGCACTGAGGAAAATTGCTCCCTGTTTTATTTTCATTTCTCATTCATTTTTTTGTAATGATTTATTTACTTTCTCCCACTTCTTTCCTGTCAAATGGTACCATCAGCAAAATCTCCAAGTATTTTTTTGCTATTCCCAAATACTTTATGTAGAGAAAAGGGCCCTTAAAGGTTTTTTTTGCTTGTTTTTTGCAACTGCCACCAGGTCCTCCTGAAAAGCTCTCTCTCTCTATCTGTCTCTATCTCTCTCTCTCTCTCTCTTGCTGGTTTATTCAGTTAGGCTATGATTCTTCATGACTTTTTCATAGATAATTAGTGGTCTCAACATATCCAAAGCTTCAATGTGAGATAGAGAAGCTGATCTGAAAAATATTGTAGGAAATTTATATCGAAACGGGTCATTAAGGTGGGTGGGGGTCGGTTCGAAATCCGACCTTCTGTCACCCGTTTTATCCAAAGAATCGCCCAATGTCTATGTATTTTGGCATACATCCATTTTGGATGCCTGCAGATCTGCAAAGGATTACATATAAGCCTTCAAAGTTCACTTGGAAAATCAGAGTAAAACGAATTTCTGAATCGTAGTAGACCATGGTGCGTAATAAGGTCACAAAAACAAAATAGTCCCTAAACAAATTACACAGCCACGCTCAGTTTTTCAAGATATGATCAAACAAACATCAAAAACGCCTTTTAAACCTGTCCGTTCATATTTTCTGATAAAACAGGGTAACAAATGTGCTTGATATCAAATTTTCAAATGGAACTACTTTTGACTTCTGTCGGAATGTTTTGAAACAAAGGGAGGGAACTACATCTACACATATATATAAGGGGGTTAATTTTCTGGGTTGAATTCAACTGCTTCGCTAGCTCAGTGGGCTAGACGAAAGGTCCCAATATCTTTTTTTAGTTTTGGTCATTGGTGGACAAGGGTCAAATCTGAGCAACTACTCCTTTTTTTACCCCATTTTCCCTCATCTTTTTTTTTTTTATTTTTTTTTTATTTTCATTCATTATCCCTAATTCTGAGACATTTAAAAGTACAAATTTCAAATTCAAATTATTCAAAATGTGTGAAAATTTTCAGGCTCTCTATGTATCTACTTTCATTTATTTCCATAAGTTTCTCTTGGGCTTCCGTGTTGCCAGGCTTGAGCTACGAAGATGTACCGAATCGACATGATATTGCTTGCGACCGTGATGACATATTTCAACTACTCCAAATTGGAAAGAATGGTAGTATGATCAGGCTCCAAAATCAGTTGTGATGACAACCCAAAGATATGGAAATTTGGCACATTCGATAAAACATAAATCTGGGTTTGCGTTAACTTTTGCGCATCAGTCTGTTCATGCACACTTTAATAGTGAGACCAATTTTGTCATACTAATTTGCAGACAATTTCATTAGAAGAGGATGTATTTTAGTATGTTTTTATTCCCACAAAGAAATCAAGAAAAGAAAAAAAAAACAGCATTATTTGTGCCTTTTGCCAAGTTCATGTTTTCGCATTGGCGTGAGTGCCATATATCAATATGTCATCATTTCAACCGATTTCGGATTCTTCTCTGGGTCTAATTGTTGCGTGCATTCTGACGGTTCGGCCATGTCATCACGGGCACAGGAGATGTACATAAATTTGTGACATTTTGCCAGCTTGAGCCTTGCAGCATTAGATCTATGCCTGACAAAGTACATTGTGGTGGACCCTTTTTGTCTTTCCACATTACCCTGCCACATTGTTTGATAAGTCCTGTAAACCTATTAGGCTATTCAAAAAGCAACACTGAACAAATTTCCCCCTGACTGCACTGAGGAAAATTGCTCCCTGTTTTATTTTCATTTCTCATTCATTTTTTTGTAATGATTTATTTACTTTCTCCCACTTCTTTCCTGTCAAATGGTACCATCAGCAAAATCTCCAAGTATTTTTTTGCTATTCCCAAATACTTTATGTAGAGAAAAGGGCCCTTAAAGGTTTTTTTTGCTTGTTTTTTGCAACTGCCACCAGGTCCTCCTGAAAAGCTCTCTCTCTCTATCTGTCTCTATCTCTCTCTCTCTCTCTCTCTCTTGCTGGTTTATTCAGTTAGGCTATGATTCTTCATGACTTTTTCATAGATAATTAGTGGTCTCAACATATCCAAAGCTTCAATGTGAGATAGAGAAGCTGATCTGAAAAATATTGTAGGAAATTTATATCGAAACGGGTCATTAAGGTGGGTGGGGGTCGGTTCGAAATCCGACCTTCTGTCACCCGTTTTATCCAAAGAATCGCCCAATGTCTATGTATTTTGGCATACATCCATTTTGGATGCCTGCAGATCTGCAAAGGATTACATATAAGCCTTCAAAGTTCACTTGGAAAATCAGAGTAAAACGAATTTCTGAATCGTAGTAGACCATGGTGCGTAATAAGGTCACAAAAACAAAATAGTCCCTAAACAAATTACACAGCCACGCTCAGTTTTTCAAGATATGATCAAACAAACATCAAAAACGCCTTTTAAACCTGTCCGTTCATATTTTCTGATAAAACAGGGTAACAAATGTGCTTGATATCAAATTTTCAAATGGAACTACTTTTGACTTCTGTCGGAATGTTTTGAAACAAAGGGAGGGAACTACATCTACACATATATATAAGGGGGTTAATTTTCTGGGTTGAATTCAACTGCTTCGCTAGCTCAGTGGGCTAGACGAAAGGTCCCAATATCTTTTTTTAGTTTTGGTCATTGGTGGACAAGGGTCAAATCTGAGCAACTACTCCTTTTTTTACCCCATTTTCCCTCATCTTTTTTTTTTTTTTTTTTTTTTTTCATTCATTATCCCTAATTCTGAGACATTTAAAAGTACAAATTTCAAATTCAAATTATTCAAAATGTGTGAAAATTTTCAGGCTCTCTATGTATCTACTTTCATTTATTTCCATAAGTTTCTCTTGGGCTTCCGTGTTGCCAGGCTTGAGCTACGAAGATGTACCGAATCGACATGATATTGCTTGCGACCGTGATGACATATTTCAACTACTCCAAATTGGAAAGAATGGTAGTATGATCAGGCTCCAAAATCAGTTGTGATGACAACCCAAAGATATGGAAATTTGGCACATTCGATAAAACATAAATCTGGGTTTGCGTTAACTTTTGCGCATCAGTCTGTTCATGCACACTTTAATAGTGAGACCAATTTTGTCATACTAATTTGCAGACAATTTCATTAGAAGAGGATGTATTTTAGTATGTTTTTATTCCCACAAAGAAATCAAGAAAAGAAAAAAAAAACAGCATTATTTGTGCCTTTTGCCAAGTTCATGTTTTCGCATTGGCGTGAGTGCCATATATCAATATGTCATCATTTCAACCGATTTCGGATTCTTCTCTGGGTCTAATTGTTGCGTGCATTCTGACGGTTCGGCCATGTCATCACGGGCACAGGAGATGTACATAAATTTGTGACATTTTGCCAGCTTGAGCCTTGCAGCATTAGATCTATGCCTGACAAAGTACATTGTGGTGGACCCTTTTTGTCTTTCCACATTACCCTGCCACATTGTTTGATAAGTCCTGTAAACCTATTAGGCTATTCAAAAAGCAACACTGAACAAATTTCCCCCTGACTGCACTGAGGAAAATTGCTCCCTGTTTTATTTTCATTTCTCATTCATTTTTTTGTAATGATTTATTTACTTTCTCCCACTTCTTTCCTGTCAAATGGTACCATCAGCAAAATCTCCAAGTATTTTTTTGCTATTCCCAAATACTTTATGTAGAGAAAAGGGCCCTTAAAGGTTTTTTTTGCTTGTTTTTTGCAACTGCCACCAGGTCCTCCTGAAAAGCTCTCTCTCTCTATCTGTCTCTATCTCTCTCTCTCTCTCTCTCTCTCTCTTGCTGGTTTATTCAGTTAGGCTATGATTCTTCATGACTTTTTCATAGATAATTAGTGGTCTCAACATATCCAAAGCTTCAATGTGAGATAGAGAAGCTGATCTGAAAAATATTGTAGGAAATTTATATCGAAACGGGTCATTAAGGTGGGTGGGGGTCGGTTCGAAATCCGACCTTCTGTCACCCGTTTTATCCAAAGAATCGCCCAATGTCTATGTATTTTGGCATACATCCATTTTGGATGCCTGCAGATCTGCAAAGGATTACATATAAGCCTTCAAAGTTCACTTGGAAAATCAGAGTAAAACGAATTTCTGAATCGTAGTAGACCATGGTGCGTAATAAGGTCACAAAAACAAAATAGTCCCTAAACAAATTACACAGCCACGCTCAGTTTTTCAAGATATGATCAAACAAACATCAAAAACGCCTTTTAAACCTGTCCGTTCATATTTTCTGATAAAACAGGGTAACAAATGTGCTTGATATCAAATTTTCAAATGGAACTACTTTTGACTTCTGTCGGAATGTTTTGAAACAAAGGGAGGGAACTACATCTACACATATATATAAGGGGGTTAATTTTCTGGGTTGAATTCAACTGCTTCGCTAGCTCAGTGGGCTAGACGAAAGGTCCCAATATCTTTTTTTTAGTTTTGGTCATTGGTGGACAAGGGTCAAATCTGAGCAACTACTCCTTTTTTTACCCCATTTTCCCTCATCTTTTTTTTTTTTTTTTTTTTTTTCATTCATTATCCCTAATTCTGAGACATTTAAAAGTACAAATTTCAAATTCAAATTATTCAAAATGTGTGAAAATTTTCAGGCTCTCTATGTATCTACTTTCATTTATTTCCATAAGTTTCTCTTGGGCTTCCGTGTTGCCAGGCTTGAGCTACGAAGATGTACCGAATCGACATGATATTGCTTGCGACCGTGATGACATATTTCAACTACTCCAAATTGGAAAGAATGGTAGTATGATCAGGCTCCAAAATCAGTTGTGATGACAACCCAAAGATATGGAAATTTGGCACATTCGATAAAACATAAATCTGGGTTTGCGTTAACTTTTGCGCATCAGTCTGTTCATGCACACTTTAATAGTGAGACCAATTTTGTCATACTAATTTGCAGACAATTTCATTAGAAGAGGATGTATTTTAGTATGTTTTTATTCCCACAAAGAAATCAAGAAAAGAAAAAAAAAACAGCATTATTTGTGCCTTTTGCCAAGTTCATGTTTTCGCATTGGCGTGAGTGCCATATATCAATATGTCATCATTTCAACCGATTTCGGATTCTTCTCTGGGTCTAATTGTTGCGTGCATTCTGACGGTTCGGCCATGTCATCACGGGCACAGGAGATGTACATAAATTTGTGACATTTTGCCAGCTTGAGCCTTGCAGCATTAGATCTATGCCTGACAAAGTACATTGTGGTGGACCCTTTTTGTCTTTCCACATTACCCTGCCACATTGTTTGATAAGTCCTGTAAACCTATTAGGCTATTCAAAAAGCAACACTGAACAAATTTCCCCCTGACTGCACTGAGGAAAATTGCTCCCTGTTTTATTTTCATTTCTCATTCATTTTTTTGTAATGATTTATTTACTTTCTCCCACTTCTTTCCTGTCAAATGGTACCATCAGCAAAATCTCCAAGTATTTTTTTGCTATTCCCAAATACTTTATGTAGAGAAAAGGGCCCTTAAAGGTTTTTTTTGCTTGTTTTTTGCAACTGCCACCAGGTCCTCCTGAAAAGCTCTCTCTCTCTATCTGTCTCTATCTCTCTCTCTCTCTCTCTCTCTCTTGCTGGTTTATTCAGTTAGGCTATGATTCTTCATGACTTTTTCATAGATAATTAGTGGTCTCAACATATCCAAAGCTTCAATGTGAGATAGAGAAGCTGATCTGAAAAATATTGTAGGAAATTTATATCGAAACGGGTCATTAAGGTGGGTGGGGGTCGGTTCGAAATCCGACCTTCTGTCACCCGTTTTATCCAAAGAATCGCCCAATGTCTATGTATTTTGGCATACATCCATTTTGGATGCCTGCAGATCTGCAAAGGATTACATATAAGCCTTCAAAGTTCACTTGGAAAATCAGAGTAAAACGAATTTCTGAATCGTAGTAGACCATGGTGCGTAATAAGGTCACAAAAACAAAATAGTCCCTAAACAAATTACACAGCCACGCTCAGTTTTTCAAGATATGATCAAACAAACATCAAAAACGCCTTTTAAACCTGTCCGTTCATATTTTCTGATAAAACAGGGTAACAAATGTGCTTGATATCAAATTTTCAAATGGAACTACTTTTGACTTCTGTCGGAATGTTTTGAAACAAAGGGAGGGAACTACATCTACACATATATATAAGGGGGTTAATTTTCTGGGTTGAATTCAACTGCTTCGCTAGCTCAGTGGGCTAGACGAAAGGTCCCAATATCTTTTTTTAGTTTTGGTCATTGGTGGACAAGGGTCAAATCTGAGCAACTACTCCTTTTTTTACCCCATTTTCCCTCATCTTTTTTTTTTTTTTTTTTTTCATTCATTATCCCTAATTCTGAGACATTTAAAAGTACAAATTTCAAATTCAAATTATTCAAAATGTGTGAAAATTTTCAGGCTCTCTATGTATCTACTTTCATTTATTTCCATAAGTTTCTCTTGGGCTTCCGTGTTGCCAGGCTTGAGCTACGAAGATGTACCGAATCGACATGATATTGCTTGCGACCGTGATGACATATTTCAACTACTCCAAATTGGAAAGAATGGTAGTATGATCAGGCTCCAAAATCAGTTGTGATGACAACCCAAAGATATGGAAATTTGGCACATTCGATAAAACATAAATCTGGGTTTGCGTTAACTTTTGCGCATCAGTCTGTTCATGCACACTTTAATAGTGAGACCAATTTTGTCATACTAATTTGCAGACAATTTCATTAGAAGAGGATGTATTTTAGTATGTTTTTATTCCCACAAAGAAATCAAGAAAAGAAAAAAAAAACAGCATTATTTGTGCCTTTTGCCAAGTTCATGTTTTCGCATTGGCGTGAGTGCCATATATCAATATGTCATCATTTCAACCGATTTCGGATTCTTCTCTGGGTCTAATTGTTGCGTGCATTCTGACGGTTCGGCCATGTCATCACTGGCACAGGAGATGTACATAAATTTGTGACATTTTGCCAGCTTGAGCCTTGCAGCATTAGATCTATGCCTGACAAAGTACATTGTGGTGGACCCTTTTTGTCTTTCCACATTACCCTGCCACATTGTTTGATAAGTCCTGTAAACCTATTAGGCTATTCAAAAAGCAACACTGAACAAATTTCCCCCTGACTGCACTGAGGAAAATTGCTCCCTGTTTTATTTTCATTTCTCATTCATTTTTTTGTAATGATTTATTTACTTTCTCCCACTTCTTTCCTGTCAAATGGTACCATCAGCAAAATCTCCAAGTATTTTTTTGCTATTCCCAAATACTTTATGTAGAGAAAAGGGCCCTTAAAGGTTTTTTTTGCTTGTTTTTTGCAACTGCCACCAGGTCCTCCTGAAAAGCTCTCTCTCTCTATCTGTCTCTATCTCTCTCTCTCTCTCTCTCTCTTGCTGGTTTATTCAGTTAGGCTATGATTCTTCATGACTTTTTCATAGATAATTAGTGGTCTCAACATATCCAAAGCTTCAATGTGAGATAGAGAAGCTGATCTGAAAAATATTGTAGGAAATTTATATCGAAACGGGTCATTAAGGTGGGTGGGGGTCGGTTCGAAATCCGACCTTCTGTCACCCGTTTTATCCAAAGAATCGCCCAATGTCTATGTATTTTGGCATACATCCATTTTGGATGCCTGCAGATCTGCAAAGGATTACATATAAGCCTTCAAAGTTCACTTGGAAAATCAGAGTAAAACGAATTTCTGAATCGTAGTAGACCATGGTGCGTAATAAGGTCACAAAAACAAAATAGTCCCTAAACAAATTACACAGCCACGCTCAGTTTTTCAAGATATGATCAAACAAACATCAAAAACGCCTTTTAAACCTGTCCGTTCATATTTTCTGATAAAACAGGGTAACAAATGTGCTTGATATCAAATTTTCAAATGGAACTACTTTTGACTTCTGTCGGAATGTTTTGAAACAAAGGGAGGGAACTACATCTACACATATATATAAGGGGGTTAATTTTCTGGGTTGAATTCAACTGCTTCGCTAGCTCAGTGGGCTAGACGAAAGGTCCCAATATCTTTTTTTAGTTTTGGTCATTGGTGGACAAGGGTCAAATCTGAGCAACTACTCCTTTTTTTACCCCATTTTCCCTCATCTTTTTTTTTTTTTTTTTTTTTTTTTTCATTCATTATCCCTAATTCTGAGACATTTAAAAGTACAAATTTCAAATTCAAATTATTCAAAATGTGTGAAAATTTTCAGGCTCTCTATGTATCTACTTTCATTTATTTCCATAAGTTTCTCTTGGGCTTCCGTGTTGCCAGGCTTGAGCTACGAAGATGTACCGAATCGACATGATATTGCTTGCGACCGTGATGACATATTTCAACTACTCCAAATTGGAAAGAATGGTAGTATGATCAGGCTCCAAAATCAGTTGTGATGACAACCCAAAGATATGGAAATTTGGCACATTCGATAAAACATAAATCTGGGTTTGCGTTAACTTTTGCGCATCAGTCTGTTCATGCACACTTTAATAGTGAGACCAATTTTGTCATACTAATTTGCAGACAATTTCATTAGAAGAGGATGTATTTTAGTATGTTTTTATTCCCACAAAGAAATCAAGAAAAGAAAAAAGAAAACAGCATTATTTGTGCCTTTTGCCAAGTTCATGTTTTCGCATTGGCGTGAGTGCCATATATCAATATGTCATCATTTCAACCGATTTCGGATTCTTCTCTGGGTCTAATTGTTGCGTGCATTCTGACGGTTCGGCCATGTCATCACGGGCACAGGAGATGTACATAAATTTGTGACATTTTGCCAGCTTGAGCCTTGCAGCATTAGATCTATGCCTGACAAAGTACATTGTGGTGGACCCTTTTTGTCTTTCCACATTACCCTGCCACATTGTTTGATAAGTCCTGTAAACCTATTAGGCTATTCAAAAAGCAACACTGAACAAATTTCCCCCTGACTGCACTGAGGAAAATTGCTCCCTGTTTTATTTTCATTTCTCATTCATTTTTTTGTAATGATTTATTTACTTTCTCCCACTTCTTTCCTGTCAAATGGTACCATCAGCAAAATCTCCAAGTATTTTTTTGCTATTCCCAAATACTTTATGTAGAGAAAAGGGCCCTTAAAGGTTTTTTTTGCTTGTTTTTTGCAACTGCCACCAGGTCCTCCTGAAAAGCTCTCTCTCTCTATCTGTCTCTATCTCTCTCTCTCTCTCTCTCTCTCTCTTGCTGGTTTATTCAGTTAGGCTATGATTCTTCATGACTTTTTCATAGATAATTAGTGGTCTCAACATATCCAAAGCTTCAATGTGAGATAGAGAAGCTGATCTGAAAAATATTGTAGGAAATTTATATCGAAACGGGTCATTAAGGTGGGTGGGGGTCGGTTCGAAATCCGACCTTCTGTCACCCGTTTTATCCAAAGAATCGCCCAATGTCTATGTATTTTGGCATACATCCATTTTGGATGCCTGCAGATCTGCAAAGGATTACATATAAGCCTTCAAAGTTCACTTGGAAAATCAGAGTAAAACGAATTTCTGAATCGTAGTAGACCATGGTGCGTAATAAGGTCACAAAAACAAAATAGTCCCTAAACAAATTACACAGCCACGCTCAGTTTTTCAAGATATGATCAAACAAACATCAAAAACGCCTTTTAAACCTGTCCGTTCATATTTTCTGATAAAACAGGGTAACAAATGTGCTTGATATCAAATTTTCAAATGGAACTACTTTTGACTTCTGTCGGAATGTTTTGAAACAAAGGGAGGGAACTACATCTACACATATATATAAGGGGGTTAATTTTCTGGGTTGAATTCAACTGCTTCGCTAGCTCAGTGGGCTAGACGAAAGGTCCCAATATCTTTTTTTAGTTTTGGTCATTGGTGGACAAGGGTCAAATCTGAGCAACTACTCCTTTTTTTACCCCATTTTCCCTCATCTTTTTTTTTTTTTTTTTTTTTTTTTTTTTCATTCATTATCCCTAATTCTGAGACATTTAAAAGTACAAATTTCAAATTCAAATTATTCAAAATGTGTGAAAATTTTCAGGCTCTCTATGTATCTACTTTCATTTATTTCCATAAGTTTCTCTTGGGCTTCCGTGTTGCCAGGCTTGAGCTACGAAGATGTACCGAATCGACATGATATTGCTTGCGACCGTGATGACATATTTCAACTACTCCAAATTGGAAAGAATGGTAGTATGATCAGGCTCCAAAATCAGTTGTGATGACAACCCAAAGATATGGAAATTTGGCACATTCGATAAAACATAAATCTGGGTTTGCGTTAACTTTTGCGCATCAGTCTGTTCATGCACACTTTAATAGTGAGACCAATTTTGTCATACTAATTTGCAGACAATTTCATTAGAAGAGGATGTATTTTAGTATGTTTTTATTCCCACAAAGAAATCAAGAAAAGAAAAAAAAAACAGCATTATTTGTGCCTTTTGCCAAGTTCATGTTTTCGCATTGGCGTGAGTGCCATATATCAATATGTCATCATTTCAACCGATTTCGGATTCTTCTCTGGGTCTAATTGTTGCGTGCATTCTGACGGTTCGGCCATGTCATCACGGGCACAGGAGATGTACATAAATTTGTGACATTTTGCCAGCTTGAGCCTTGCAGCATTAGATCTATGCCTGACAAAGTACATTGTGGTGGACCCTTTTTGTCTTTCCACATTACCCTGCCACATTGTTTGATAAGTCCTGTAAACCTATTAGGCTATTCAAAAAGCAACACTGAACAAATTTCCCCCTGACTGCACTGAGGAAAATTGCTCCCTGTTTTATTTTCATTTCTCATTCATTTTTTTGTAATGATTTATTTACTTTCTCCCACTTCTTTCCTGTCAAATGGTACCATCAGCAAAATCTCCAAGTATTTTTTTGCTATTCCCAAATACTTTATGTAGAGAAAAGGGCCCTTAAAGGTTTTTTTTGCTTGTTTTTTGCAACTGCCACCAGGTCCTCCTGAAAAGCTCTCTCTCTCTATCTGTCTCTATCTCTCTCTCTCTCTCTCTCTCTTGCTGGTTTATTCAGTTAGGCTATGATTCTTCATGACTTTTTCATAGATAATTAGTGGTCTCAACATATCCAAAGCTTCAATGTGAGATAGAGAAGCTGATCTGAAAAATATTGTAGGAAATTTATATCGAAACGGGTCATTAAGGTGGGTGGGGGTCGGTTCGAAATCCGACCTTCTGTCACCCGTTTTATCCAAAGAATCGCCCAATGTCTATGTATTTTGGCATACATCCATTTTGGATGCCTGCAGATCTGCAAAGGATTACATATAAGCCTTCAAAGTTCACTTGGAAAATCAGAGTAAAACGAATTTCTGAATCGTAGTAGACCATGGTGCGTAATAAGGTCACAAAAACAAAATAGTCCCTAAACAAATTACACAGCCACGCTCAGTTTTTCAAGATATGATCAAACAAACATCAAAAACGCCTTTTAAACCTGTCCGTTCATATTTTCTGATAAAACAGGGTAACAAATGTGCTTGATATCAAATTTTCAAATGGAACTACTTTTGACTTCTGTCGGAATGTTTTGAAACAAAGGGAGGGAACTACATCTACACATATATATAAGGGGGTTAATTTTCTGGGTTGAATTCAACTGCTTCGCTAGCTCAGTGGGCTAGACGAAAGGTCCCAATATCTTTTTTTAGTTTTGGTCATTGGTGGACAAGGGTCAAATCTGAGCAACTACTCCTTTTTTTACCCCATTTTCCCTCATCTTTTTTTTTTTTTTTTTTTTTTTTTTCATTCATTATCCCTAATTCTGAGACATTTAAAAGTACAAATTTCAAATTCAAATTATTCAAAATGTGTGAAAATTTTCAGGCTCTCTATGTATCTACTTTCATTTATTTCCATAAGTTTCTCTTGGGCTTCCGTGTTGCCAGGCTTGAGCTACGAAGATGTACCGAATCGACATGATATTGCTTGCGACCGTGATGACATATTTCAACTACTCCAAATTGGAAAGAATGGTAGTATGATCAGGCTCCAAAATCAGTTGTGATGACAACCCAAAGATATGGAAATTTGGCACATTCGATAAAACATAAATCTGGGTTTGCGTTAACTTTTGCGCATGAGTCTGTTCATGCACACTTTAATAGTGAGACCAATTTTGTCATACTAATTTGCAGACAATTTCATTAGAAGAGGATGTATTTTAGTATGTTTTTATTCCCACAAAGAAATCAAGAAAAGAAAAAAGAAAACAGCATTATTTGTGCCTTTTGCCAAGTTCATGTTTTCGCATTGGCGTGAGTGCCATATATCAATATGTCATCATTTCAACCGATTTCGGATTCTTCTCTGGGTCTAATTGTTGCGTGCATTCTGACGGTTCGGCCATGTCATCACGGGCACAGGAGATGTACATAAATTTGTGACATTTTGCCAGCTTGAGCCTTGCAGCATTAGATCTATGCCTGACAAAGTACATTGTGGTGGACCCTTTTTGTCTTTCCACATTACCCTGCCACATTGTTTGATAAGTCCTGTAAACCTATTAGGCTATTCAAAAAGCAACACTGAACAAATTTCCCCCTGACTGCACTGAGGAAAATTGCTCCCTGTTTTATTTTCATTTCTCATTCATTTTTTTGTAATGATTTATTTACTTTCTCCCACTTCTTTCCTGTCAAATGGTACCATCAGCAAAATCTCCAAGTATTTTTTTGCTATTCCCAAATACTTTATGTAGAGAAAAGGGCCCTTAAAGGTTTTTTTTGCTTGTTTTTTGCAACTGCCACCAGGTCCTCCTGAAAAGCTCTCTCTCTCTATCTGTCTCTATCTCTCTCTCTCTCTCTCTCTCTTGCTGGTTTATTCAGTTAGGCTATGATTCTTCATGACTTTTTCATAGATAATTAGTGGTCTCAACATATCCAAAGCTTCAATGTGAGATAGAGAAGCTGATCTGAAAAATATTGTAGGAAATTTATATCGAAACGGGTCATTAAGGTGGGTGGGGGTCGGTTCGAAATCCGACCTTCTGTCACCCGTTTTATCCAAAGAATCGCCCAATGTCTATGTATTTTGGCATACATCCATTTTGGATGCCTGCAGATCTGCAAAGGATTACATATAAGCCTTCAAAGTTCACTTGGAAAATCAGAGTAAAACGAATTTCTGAATCGTAGTAGACCATGGTGCGTAATAAGGTCACAAAAACAAAATAGGCCCTAAACAAATTACACAGCCACGCTCAGTTTTTCAAGATATGATCAAACAAACATCAAAAACGCCTTTTAAACCTGTCCGTTCATATTTTCTGATAAAACAGGGTAACAAATGTGCTTGGTATCAAATTTTCAAATGGAACTACTTTTGACTTCTGTCGGAATGTTTTGAAACAAAGGGAGGGAACTACATCTACACATATATATAAGGGGGTTAATTTTCTGGGTTGAATTCAACTGCTTCGCTAGCTCAGTGGGCTAGACGAAAGGTCCCAATATCTTTTTTTAGTTTTGGTCATTGGTGGACAAGGGTCAAATCTGAGCAACTACTCCTTTTTTTACCCCATTTTCCCTCATCTTTTTTTTTTTTTTTTTTTTTTTTTTTTTTCATTCACTATCCCTAATTCTGAGACATTTAAAAGTACAAATTTCAAATTCAAATTATTCAAAATGTGTGAAAATTTTCAGGCTCTCTATGTATCTACTTTCATTTATTTCCATAAGTTTCTCTTGGGCTTCCGTGTTGCCAGGCTTGAGCTACGAAGATGTACCGAATCGACATGATATTGCTTGCGACCGTGATGACATATTTCAACTACTCCAAATTGGAAAGAATGGTAGTATGATCAGGCTCCAAAATCAGTTGTGATGACAACCCAAAGATATGGAAATTTGGCACATTCGATAAAACATAAATCTGGGTTTGCGTTAACTTTTGCGCATCAGTCTGTTCATGCACACTTTAATAGTGAGACCAATTTTGTCATACTAATTTGCAGACAATTTCATTAGAAGAGGATGTATTTTAGTATGTTTTTATTCCCACAAAGAAATCAAGAAAAGAAAAAAAAAACAGCATTATTTGTGCCTTTTGCCAAGTTCATGTTTTCGCATTGGCGTGAGTGCCATATATCAATATGTCATCATTTCAACCGATTTTGGATTCTTCTCTGGGTCTAATTGTTGCGTGCATTCTGACGGTTCGGCCATGTCATCACGGGCACAGGAGATGTACATAAATTTGTAACATTTTGCCAGCTTGAGCCTTGCAGCATTAGATCTATGCCTGACAAAGTACATTGTGGTGGACCCTTTTTGTCTTTCCACATTACCCTGCCACATTGTTTGATAAGTCCTGTAAACCTATTAGGCTATTCAAAAAGCAACACTGAACAAATTTCCCCCTGACTGCACTGAGGAAAATTGCTCCCTGTTTTATTTTCATTTCTCATTCATTTTTTTGTAATGATTTATTTACTTTCTCCCACTTCTTTCCTGTCAAATGGTACCATCAGCAAAATCTCCAAGTATTTTTTTGCTATTCCCAAATACTTTATGTAGAGAAAAGGGCCCTTAAAGGTTTTTTTTGCTTGTTTTTTGCAACTGCCACCAGGTCCTCCTGAAAAGCTCTCTCTCTCTATCTGTCTCTATCTCTCTCTCTCTCTCTCTTGCTGGTTTATTCAGTTAGGCTATGATTCTTCATGACTTTTTCATAGATAATTAGTGGTCTCAACATATCCAAAGCTTCAATGTGAGATAGAGAAGCTGATCTGAAAAATATTGTAGGAAATTTATATCGAAACGGGTCATTAAGCTGGGTGGGGGTCGGTTCGAAATCCGACCTTCTGTCACCCGTTTTATCCAAAGAATCGCCCAATGTCTATGTATTTTGGCATACATCCATTTTGGATGCCTGCAGATCTGCAAAGGATTACATATAAGCCTTCAAAGTTCACTTGGAAAATCAGAGTAAAACGAATTTCTGAATCGTAGTAGACCATGGTGCGTAATAAGGTCACAAAAACAAAATAGTCCCTAAACAAATTACACAGCCACGCTCAGTTTTTCAAGATATGATCAAACAAACATCAAAAACGCCTTTTAAACCTGTCCGTTCATATTTTCTGATAAAACAGGGTAACAAATGTGCTTGATATCAAATTTTCAAATGGAACTACTTTTGACTTCTGTCGGAATGTTCTGAAAAAAAGGGAGGGAACTACATCTACACATATATATAAGGGGGTTAATTTTCTGGGTTGGATTCAACTGCTTCGCTAGCTCAGTGGGCTAGACGAAAGGTCCCAATATCTTTTTTTAGTTTTGGTCATTGGTGGACAAGGGTCAAATCTGAGCAACTACTCCTTTTTTTACCCCATTTTCCCTCATCTTTTTTTTTTTTTTTTTTTTTTTTTTTTCATTCATTATCCCTAATTCTGAGACATTTAAAAGTACAAATTTCAAATTCAAATTATTCAAAATGTGTGAAAATTTTCAGGCTCTCTATGTATCTACTTTCATTTATTTCCATAAGTTTCTCTTGGGCTTCCGTGTTGCCAGGCTTGAGCTACGAAGATGTACCGAATCGACATGATATTGCTTGCGACCGTGATGACATATTTCAACTACTCCAAATTGGAAAGAATGGTAGTATGATCAGGCTCCAAAATCAGTTGTGATGACAACCCAAAGATATGGAAATTTGGCACATTCGATAAAACATAAATCTGGGTTTGCGTTAACTTTTGCGCATCAGTCTGTTCATGCACACTTTAATAGTGAGACCAATTTTGTCATACTAATTTGCAGACAATTTCATTAGAAGAGGATGTATTTTAGTATGTTTTTATTCCCACAAAGAAATCAAGAAAAGAAAAAAAAAACAGCATTATTTGTGCCTTTTGCCAAGTTCATGTTTTCGCATTGGCGTGAGTGCCATATATCAATATGTCATCATTTCAACCGATTTCGGATTCTTCTCTGGGTCTAATTGTTGCGTGCATTCTGACGGTTCGGCCATGTCATCACGGGCACAGGAGATGTACATAAATTTGTGACATTTTGCCAGCTTGAGCCTTGCAGCATTAGATCTATGCCTGACAAAGTACATTGTGGTGGACCCTTTTTGTCTTTCCACATTACCCTGCCACATTGTTTGATAAGTCCTGTAAACCTATTAGGCTATTCAAAAAGCAACACTGAACAAATTTCCCCCTGACTGCACTGAGGAAAATTGCTCCCTGTTTTATTTTCATTTCTCATTCATTTTTTTGTAATGATTTATTTACTTTCTCCCACTTCTTTCCTGTCAAATGGTACCATCAGCAAAATCTCCAAGTATTTTTTTGCTATTCCCAAATACTTTATGTAGAGAAAAGGGCCCTTAAAGGTTTTTTTTGCTTGTTTTTTGCAACTGCCACCAGGTCCTCCTGAAAAGCTCTCTCTCTCTATCTGTCTCTATCTCTCTCTCTCTCTCTTGCTGGTTTATTCAGTTAGGCTATGATTCTTCATGACTTTTTCATAGATAATTAGTGGTCTCAACATATCCAAAGCTTCAATGTGAGATAGAGAAGCTGATCTGAAAAATATTGTAGGAAATTTATATCGAAACGGGTCATTAAGGTGGGTGGGGGTCGGTTCGAAATCCGACCTTCTGTCACCCGTTTTATCCAAAGAATCGCCCAATGTCTATGTATTTTGGCATACATCCATTTTGGATGCCTGCAGATCTGCAAAGGATTACATATAAGCCTTCAAAGTTCACTTGGAAAATCAGAGTAAAACGAATTTCTGAATCGTAGTAGACCATGGTGCGTAATAAGGTCACAAAAACAAAATAGTCCCTAAACAAATTACACAGCCACGCTCAGTTTTTCAAGATATGATCAAACAAACATCAAAAACGCCTTTTAAACCTGTCCGTTCATATTTTCTGATAAAACAGGGTAACAAATGTGCTTGATATCAAATTTTCAAATGGAACTACTTTTGACTTCTGTCGGAATGTTTTGAAACAAAGGGAGGGAACTACATCTACACATATATATAAGGGGGTTAATTTTCTGGGTTGAATTCAACTGCTTCGCTAGCTCAGTGGGCTAGACGAAAGGTCCCAATATCTTTTTTTAGTTTTGGTCATTGGTGGACAAGGGTCAAATCTGAGCAACTACTCCTTTTTTTACCCCATTTTCCCTCATCTTTTTTTTTTTTTTTTTTTTTCATTCATTATCCCTAATTCTGAGACATTTAAAAGTACAAATTTCAAATTCAAATTATTCAAAATGTGTGAAAATTTTCAGGCTCTCTATGTATCTACTTTCATTTATTTCCATAAGTTTCTCTTGGGCTTCCGTGTTGCCAGGCTTGAGCTACGAAGATGTACCGAATCGACATGATATTGCTTGCGACCGTGATGACATATTTCAACTACTCCAAATTGGAAAGAATGGTAGTATGATCAGGCTCCAAAATCAGTTGTGATGACAACCCAAAGATATGGAAATTTGGCACATTCGATAAAACATAAATCTGGGTTTGCGTTAACTTTTGCGCATCAGTCTGTTCATGCACACTTTAATAGTGAGACCAATTTTGTCATACTAATTTGCAGACAATTTCATTAGAAGAGGATGTATTTTAGTATGTTTTTATTCCCACAAAGAAATCAAGAAAAGAAAAAAAAAACAGCATTATTTGTGCCTTTTGCCAAGTTCATGTTTTCGCATTGGCGTGAGTGCCATATATCAATATGTCATCATTTCAACCGATTTCGGATTCTTCTCTGGGTCTAATTGTTGCGTGCATTCTGACGGTTCGGCCATGTCATCACGGGCACAGGAGATGTACATAAATTTGTGACATTTTGCCAGCTTGAGCCTTGCAGCATTAGATCTATGCCTGACAAAGTACATTGTGGTGGACCCTTTTTGTCTTTCCACATTACCCTGCCACATTGTTTGATAAGTCCTGTAAACCTATTAGGCTATTCAAAAAGCAACACTGAACAAATTTCCCCCTGACTGCACTGAGGAAAATTGCTCCCTGTTTTATTTTCATTTCTCATTCATTTTTTTGTAATGATTTATTTACTTTCTCCCACTTCTTTCCTGTCAAATGGTACCATCAGCAAAATCTCCAAGTATTTTTTTGCTATTCCCAAATACTTTATGTAGAGAAAAGGGCCCTTAAAGGTTTTTTTTGCTTGTTTTTTGCAACTGCCACCAGGTCCTCCTGAAAAGCTCTCTCTCTCTATCTGTCTCTATCTCTCTCTCTCTCTCTTGCTGGTTTATTCAGTTAGGCTATGATTCTTCATGACTTTTTCATAGATAATTAGTGGTCTCAACATATCCAAAGCTTCAATGTGAGATAGAGAAGCTGATCTGAAAAATATTGTAGGAAATTTATATCGAAACGGGTCATTAAGGTGGGTGGGGGTCGGTTCGAAATCCGACCTTCTGTCACCCGTTTTATCCAAAGAATCGCCCAATGTCTATGTATTTTGGCATACATCCATTTTGGATGCCTGCAGATCTGCAAAGGATTACATATAAGCCTTCAAAGTTCACTTGGAAAATCAGAGTAAAACGAATTTCTGAATCGTAGTAGACCATGGTGCGTAATAAGGTCACAAAAACAAAATAGTCCCTAAACAAATTACACAGCCACGCTCAGTTTTTCAAGATATGATCAAACAAACATCAAAAACGCCTTTTAAACCTGTCCGTTCATATTTTCTGATAAAACAGGGTAACAAATGTGCTTGATATCAAATTTTCAAATGGAACTACTTTTGACTTCTGTCGGAATGTTTTGAAACAAAGGGAGGGAACTACATCTACACATATATATAAGGGGGTTAATTTTCTGGGTTGAATTCAACTGCTTCGCTAGCTCAGTGGGCTAGACGAAAGGTCCCAATATCTTTTTTTAGTTTTGGTCATTGGTGGACAAGGGTCAAATCTGAGCAACTACTCCTTTTTTTACCCCATTTTCCCTCATCTTTTTTTTTTTTTTTTTTTTTCATTCATTATCCCTAATTCTGAGACATTTAAAAGTACAAATTTCAAATTCAAATTATTCAAAATGTGTGAAAATTTTCAGGCTCTCTATGTATCTACTTTCATTTATTTCCATAAGTTTCTCTTGGGCTTCCGTGTTGCCAGGCTTGAGCTACGAAGATGTACCGAATCGACATGATATTGCTTGCGACCGTGATGACATATTTCAACTACTCCAAATTGGAAAGAATGGTAGTATGATCAGGCTCCAAAATCAGTTGTGATGACAACCCAAAGATATGGAAATTTGGCACATTCGATAAAACATAAATCTGGGTTTGCGTTAACTTTTGCGCATCAGTCTGTTCATGCACACTTTAATAGTGAGACCAATTTTGTCATACTAATTTGCAGACAATTTCATTAGAAGAGGATGTATTTTAGTATGTTTTTATTCCCACAAAGAAATCAAGAAAAGAAAAAAAAAACAGCATTATTTGTGCCTTTTGCCAAGTTCATGTTTTCGCATTGGCGTGAGTGCCATATATCAATATGTCATCATTTCAACCGATTTCGGATTCTTCTCTGGGTCTAATTGTTGCGTGCATTCTGACGGTTCGGCCATGTCATCACGGGCACAGGAGATGTACATAAATTTGTGACATTTTGCCAGCTTGAGCCTTGCAGCATTAGATCTATGCCTGACAAAGTACATTGTGGTGGACCCTTTTTGTCTTTCCACATTACCCTGCCACATTGTTTGATAAGTCCTGTAAACCTATTAGGCTATTCAAAAAGCAACACTGAACAAATTTCCCCCTGACTGCACTGAGGAAAATTGCTCCCTGTTTTATTTTCATTTCTCATTCATTTTTTTGTAATGATTTATTTACTTTCTCCCACTTCTTTCCTGTCAAATGGTACCATCAGCAAAATCTCCAAGTATTTTTTTGCTATTCCCAAATACTTTATGTAGAGAAAAGGGCCCTTAAAGGTTTTTTTTGCTTGTTTTTTGCAACTGCCACCAGGTCCTCCTGAAAAGCTCTCTCTCTCTATCTGTCTCTATCTCTCTCTCTCTCTCTCTCTCTCTCTCTTGCTGGTTTATTCAGTTAGGCTATGATTCTTCATGACTTTTTCATAGATAATTAGTGGTCTCAACATATCCAAAGCTTCAATGTGAGATAGAGAAGCTGATCTGAAAAATATTGTAGGAAATTTATATCGAAACGGGTCATTAAGGTGGGTGGGGGTCGGTTCGAAATCCGACCTTCTGTCACCCGTTTTATCCAAAGAATCGCCCAATGTCTATGTATTTTGGCATACATCCATTTTGGATGCCTGCAGATCTGCAAAGGATTACATATAAGCCTTCAAAGTTCACATGGAAAATCAGAGTAAAACGAATTTCTGAATCGTAGTAGACCATGGTGCGTAATAAGGTCACAAAAACAAAATAGTCCCTAAACAAATTACACAGCCACGCTCAGTTTTTCAAGATATGATCAAACAAACATCAAAAACGCCTTTTAAACCTGTCCGTTCATATTTTCTGATAAAACAGGGTAACAAATGTGCTTGATATCAAATTTTCAAATGGAACTACTTTTGACTTCTGTCGGAATGTTTTGAAACAAAGGGAGGGAACTACATCTACACATATATATAAGGGGGTTAATTTTCTGGGTTGAATTCAACTGCTTCGCTAGCTCAGTGGGCTAGACGAAAGGTCCCAATATCTTTTTTTTAGTTTTGGTCATTGGTGGACAAGGGTCAAATCTGAGCAACTACTCCTTTTTTTACCCCATTTTCCCTCATCTTTTTTTTTTTTTTTTTTTTTTTTTTCATTCATTATCCCTAATTCTGAGACATTTAAAAGTACAAATTTCAAATTCAAATTATTCAAAATGTGTGAAAATTTTCAGGCTCTCTATGTATCTACTTTCATTTATTTCCATAAGTTTCTCTTGGGCTTCCGTGTTGCCAGGCTTGAGCTACGAAGATGTACCGAATCGACATGATATTGCTTGCGACCGTGATGACATATTTCAACTACTCCAAATTGGAAAGAATGGTAGTATGATCAGGCTCCAAAATCAGTTGTGATGACAACCCAAAGATATGGAAATTTGGCACATTCGATAAAACATAAATCTGGGTTTGCGTTAACTTTTGCGCATCAGTCTGTTCATGCACACTTTAATAGTGAGACCAATTTTGTCATACTAATTTGCAGACAATTTCATTAGAAGAGGATGTATTTTAGTATGTTTTTATTCCCACAAAGAAATCAAGAAAAGAAAAAAAAAACAGCATTATTTGTGCCTTTTGCCAAGTTCATGTTTTCGCATTGGCGTGAGTGCCATATATCAATATGTCATCATTTCAACCGATTTCGGATTCTTCTCTGGGTCTAATTGTTGCGTGCATTCTGACGGTTCGGCCATGTCATCACGGGCACAGGAGATGTACATAAATTTGTGACATTTTGCCAGCTTGAGCCTTGCAGCATTAGATCTATGCCTGACAAAGTACATTGTGGTGGACCCTTTTTGTCTTTCCACATTACCCTGCCACATTGTTTGATAAGTCCTGTAAACCTATTAGGCTATTCAAAAAGCAACACTGAACAAATTTCCCCCTGACTGCACTGAGGAAAATTGCTCCCTGTTTTATTTTCATTTCTCATTCATTTTTTTGTAATGATTTATTTACTTTCTCCCACTTCTTTCCTGTCAAATGGTACCATCAGCAAAATCTCCAAGTATTTTTTTGCTATTCCCAAATACTTTATGTAGAGAAAAGGGCCCTTAAAGGTTTTTTTTGCTTGTTTTTTGCAACTGCCACCAGGTCCTCCTGAAAAGCTCTCTCTCTCTATCTGTCTCTATCTCTCTCTCTCTCTCTCTCTCTCTTGCTGGTTTATTCAGTTAGGCTATGATTCTTCATGACTTTTTCATAGATAATTAGTGGTCTCAACATATCCAAAGCTTCAATGTGAGATAGAGAAGCTGATCTGAAAAATATTGTAGGAAATTTATATCGAAACGGGTCATTAAGGTGGGTGGGGGTCGGTTCGAAATCCGACCTTCTGTCACCCGTTTTATCCAAAGAATCGCCCAATGTCTATGTATTTTGGCATACATCCATTTTGGATGCCTGCAGATCTGCAAAGGATTACATATAAGCCTTCAAAGTTCACTTGGAAAATCAGAGTAAAACGAATTTCTGAATCGTAGTAGACCATGGTGCGTAATAAGGTCACAAAAACAAAATAGTCCCTAAACAAATTACACAGCCACGCTCAGTTTTTCAAGATATGATCAAACAAACATCAAAAACGCCTTTTAAACCTGTCCGTTCATATTTTCTGATAAAACAGGGTAACAAATGTGCTTGATATCAAATTTTCAAATGGAACTACTTTTGACTTCTGTCGGAATGTTTTGAAACAAAGGGAGGGAACTACATCTACACATATATATAAGGGGGTTAATTTTCTGGGTTGAATTCAACTGCTTCGCTAGCTCAGTGGGCTAGACGAAAGGTCCCAATATCTTTTTTTAGTTTTGGTCATTGGTGGACAAGGGTCAAATCTGAGCAACTACTCCTTTTTTTACCCCATTTTCCCTCATCTTTTTTTTTTTTTTTTTTTTTTTTCATTCATTATCCCTAATTCTGAGACATTTAAAAGTACAAATTTCAAATTCAAATTATTCAAAATGTGTGAAAATTTTCAGGCTCTCTATGTATCTACTTTCATTTATTTCCATAAGTTTCTCTTGGGCTTCCGTGTTGCCAGGCTTGAGCTACGAAGATGTACCGAATCGACATGATATTGCTTGCGACCGTGATGACATATTTCAACTACTCCAAATTGGAAAGAATGGTAGTATGATCAGGCTCCAAAATCAGTTGTGATGACAACCCAAAGATATGGAAATTTGGCACATTCGATAAAACATAAATCTGGGTTTGCGTTAACTTTTGCGCATCAGTCTGTTCATGCACACTTTAATAGTGAGACCAATTTTGTCATACTAATTTGCAGACAATTTCATTAGAAGAGGATGTATTTTAGTATGTTTTTATTCCCACAAAGAAATCAAGAAAAGAAAAAAAAAACAGCATTATTTGTGCCTTTTGCCAAGTTCATGTTTTCGCATTGGCGTGAGTGCCATATATCAATATGTCATCATTTCAACCGATTTCGGATTCTTCTCTGGGTCTAATTGTTGCGTGCATTCTGACGGTTCGGCCATGTCATCACGGGCACAGGAGATGTACATAAATTTGTGACATTTTGCCAGCTTGAGCCTTGCAGCATTAGATCTATGCCTGACAAAGTACATTGTGGTGGACCCTTTTTGTCTTTCCACATTACCCTGCCACATTGTTTGATAAGTCCTGTAAACCTATTAGGCTATTCAAAAAGCAACACTGAACAAATTTCCCCCTGACTGCACTGAGGAAAATTGCTCCCTGTTTTATTTTCATTTCTCATTCATTTTTTTGTAATGATTTATTTACTTTCTCCCACTTCTTTCCTGTCAAATGGTACCATCAGCAAAATCTCCAAGTATTTTTTTGCTATTCCCAAATACTTTATGTAGAGAAAAGGGCCCTTAAAGGTTTTTTTTGCTTGTTTTTTGCAACTGCCACCAGGTCCTCCTGAAAAGCTCTCTCTCTCTATCTGTCTCTATCTCTCTCTCTCTCTCTCTCTCTCTTGCTGGTTTATTCAGTTAGGCTATGATTCTTCATGACTTTTTCATAGATAATTAGTGGTCTCAACATATCCAAAGCTTCAATGTGAGATAGAGAAGCTGATCTGAAAAATATTGTAGGAAATTTATATCGAAACGGGTCATTAAGGTGGGTGGGGGTCGGTTCGAAATCCGACCTTCTGTCACCCGTTTTATCCAAAGAATCGCCCAATGTCTATGTATTTTGGCATACATCCATTTTGGATGCCTGCAGATCTGCAAAGGATTACATATAAGCCTTCAAAGTTCACTTGGAAAATCAGAGTAAAACGAATTTCTGAATCGTAGTAGACCATGGTGCGTAATAAGGTCACAAAAACAAAATAGTCCCTAAACAAATTACACAGCCACGCTCAGTTTTTCAAGATATGATCAAACAAACATCAAAAACGCCTTTTAAACCTGTCCGTTCATATTTTCTGATAAAACAGGGTAACAAATGTGCTTGATATCAAATTTTCAAATGGAACTACTTTTGACTTCTGTCGGAATGTTTTGAAACAAAGGGAGGGAACTACATCTACACATATATATAAGGGGGTTAATTTTCTGGGTTGAATTCAACTGCTTCGCTAGCTCAGTGGGCTAGACGAAAGGTCCCAATATCTTTTTTTAGTTTTGGTCATTGGTGGACAAGGGTCAAATCTGAGCAACTACTCCTTTTTTTACCCCATTTTCCCTCATCTTTTTTTTTTTTTTTTTTTTTTTCATTCATTATCCCTAATTCTGAGACATTTAAAAGTACAAATTTCAAATTCAAATTATTCAAAATGTGTGAAAATTTTCAGGCTCTCTATGTATCTACTTTCATTTATTTCCATAAGTTTCTCTTGGGCTTCCGTGTTGCCAGGCTTGAGCTACGAAGATGTACCGAATCGACATGATATTGCTTGCGACCGTGATGACATATTTCAACTACTCCAAATTGGAAAGAATGGTAGTATGATCAGGCTCCAAAATCAGTTGTGATGACAACCCAAAGATATGGAAATTTGGCACATTCGATAAAACATAAATCTGGGTTTGCGTTAACTTTTGCGCATCAGTCTGTTCATGCACACTTTAATAGTGAGACCAATTTTGTCATACTAATTTGCAGACAATTTCATTAGAAGAGGATGTATTTTAGTATGTTTTTATTCCCACAAAGAAATCAAGAAAAGAAAAAAAAAAACAGCATTATTTGTGCCTTTTGCCAAGTTCATGTTTTCGCATTGGCGTGAGTGCCATATATCAATATGTCATCATTTCAACCGATTTCGGATTCTTCTCTGGGTCTAATTGTTGCGTGCATTCTGACGGTTCGGCCATGTCATCACGGGCACAGGAGATGTACATAAATTTGTGACATTTTGCCAGCTTGAGCCTTGCAGCATTAGATCTATGCCTGACAAAGTACATTGTGGTGGACCCTTTTTGTCTTTCCACATTACCCTGCCACATTGTTTGATAAGTCCTGTAAACCTATTAGGCTATTCAAAAAGCAACACTGAACAAATTTCCCCCTGACTGCACTGAGGAAAATTGCTCCCTGTTTTATTTTCATTTCTCATTCATTTTTTTGTAATGATTTATTTACTTTCTCCCACTTCTTTCCTGTCAAATGGTACCATCAGCAAAATCTCCAAGTATTTTTTTGCTATTCCCAAATACTTTATGTAGAGAAAAGGGCCCTTAAAGGTTTTTTTTGCTTGTTTTTTGCAACTGCCACCAGGTCCTCCTGAAAAGCTCTCTCTCTCTATCTGTCTCTATCTCTCTCTCTCTCTCTCTCTCTCTCTTGCTGGTTTATTCAGTTAGGCTATGATTCTTCATGACTTTTTCATAGATAATTAGTGGTCTCAACATATCCAAAGCTTCAATGTGAGATAGAGAAGCTGATCTGAAAAATATTGTAGGAAATTTATATCGAAACGGGTCATTAAGGTGGGTGGGGGTCGGTTCGAAATCCGACCTTCTGTCACCCGTTTTATCCAAAGAATCGCCCAATGTCTATGTATTTTGGCATACATCCATTTTGGATGCCTGCAGATCTGCAAAGGATTACATATAAGCCTTCAAAGTTCACTTGGAAAATCAGAGTAAAACGAATTTCTGAATCGTAGTAGACCATGGTGCGTAATAAGGTCACAAAAACAAAATAGTCCCTAAACAAATTACACAGCCACGCTCAGTTTTTCAAGATATGATCAAACAAACATCAAAAACGCCTTTTAAACCTGTCCGTTCATATTTTCTGATAAAACAGGGTAACAAATGTGCTTGATATCAAATTTTCAAATGGAACTACTTTTGACTTCTGTCGGAATGTTTTGAAACAAAGGGAGGGAACTACATCTACACATATATATAAGGGGGTTAATTTTCTGGGTTGAATTCAACTGCTTCGCTAGCTCAGTGGGCTAGACGAAAGGTCCCAATATCTTTTTTTAGTTTTGGTCATTGGTGGACAAGGGTCAAATCTGAGCAACTACTCCTTTTTTTACCCCATTTTCCCTCATCTTTTTTTTTTTTTTTTTTCATTCATTATCCCTAATTCTGAGACATTTAAAAGTACAAATTTCAAATTCAAATTATTCAAAATGTGTGAAAATTTTCAGGCTCTCTATGTATCTACTTTCATTTATTTCCATAAGTTTCTCTTGGGCTTCCGTGTTGCCAGGCTTGAGCTACGAAGATGTACCGAATCGACATGATATTGCTTGCAACCGTGATGACATATTTCAACTACTCCAAATTGGAAAGAATGGTAGTATGATCAGGCTCCAAAATCAGTTGTGATGACAACCCAAAGATATGGAAATTTGGCACATTCGATAAAACATAAATCTGGGTTTGCGTTAACTTTTGCGCATCAGTCTGTTCATGCACACTTTAATAGTGAGACCAATTTTGTCATACTAATTTGCAGACAATTTCATTAGAAGAGGATGTATTTTAGTATGTTTTTATTCCCACAAAGAAATCAAGAAAAGAAAAAAAAAACAGCATTATTTGTGCCTTTTGCCAAGTTCATGTTTTCGCATTGGCGTGAGTGCCATATATCAATATGTCATCATTTCAACCGATTTCGGATTCTTCTCTGGGTCTAATTGTTGCGTGCATTCTGACGGTTCGGCCATGTCATCACGGGCACAGGAGATGTACATAAATTTGTGACATTTTGCCAGCTTGAGCCTTGCAGCATTAGATCTATGCCTGACAAAGTACATTGTGGTGGACCCTTTTTGTCTTTCCACATTACCCTGCCACATTGTTTGATAAGTCCTGTAAACCTATTAGGCTATTCAAAAAGCAACACTGAACAAATTTCCCCCTGACTGCACTGAGGAAAATTGCTCCCTGTTTTATTTTCATTTCTCATTCATTTTTTTGTAATGATTTATTTACTTTCTCCCACTTCTTTCCTGTCAAATGGTACCATCAGCAAAATCTCCAAGTATTTTTTTGCTATTCCCAAATACTTTATGTAGAGAAAAGGGCCCTTAAAGGTTTTTTTTGCTTGTTTTTTGCAACTGCCACCAGGTCCTCCTGAAAAGCTCTCTCTCTCTATCTGTCTCTATCTCTCTCTCTCTCTCTCTCTCTCTTGCTGGTTTATTCAGTTAGGCTATGATTCTTCATGACTTTTTCATAGATAATTAGTGGTCTCAACATATCCAAAGCTTCAATGTGAGATAGAGAAGCTGATCTGAAAAATATTGTAGGAAATTTATATCGAAACGGGTCATTAAGGTGGGTGGGGGTCGGTTCGAAATCCGACCTTCTGTCACCCGTTTTATCCAAAGAATCGCCCAATGTCTATGTATTTTGGCATACATCCATTTTGGATGCCTGCAGATCTGCAAAGGATTACATATAAGCCTTCAAAGTTCACTTGGAAAATCAGAGTAAAACGAATTTCTGAATCGTAGTAGACCATGGTGCGTAATAAGGTCACAAAAACAAAATAGTCCCTAAACAAATTACACAGCCACGCTCAGTTTTTCAAGATATGATCAAACAAACATCAAAAACGCCTTTTAAACCTGTCCGTTCATATTTTCTGATAAAACAGGGTAACAAATGTGCTTGATATCAAATTTTCAAATGGAACTACTTTTGACTTCTGTCGGAATGTTTTGAAACAAAGGGAGGGAACTACATCTACACATATATATAAGGGGGTTAATTTTCTGGGTTGAATTCAACTGCTTCGCTAGCTCAGTGGGCTAGACGAAAGGTCCCAATATCTTTTTTTAGTTTTGGTCATTGGTGGACAAGGGTCAAATCTGAGCAACTACTCCTTTTTTTACCCCATTTTCCCTCATCTTTTTTTTTTTTTTTTTTTTTTTCATTCATTATCCCTAATTCTGAGACATTTAAAAGTACAAATTTCAAATTCAAATTATTCAAAATGTGTGAAAATTTTCAGGCTCTCTATGTATCTACTTTCATTTATTTCCATAAGTTTCTCTTGGGCTTCCGTGTTGCCAGGCTTGAGCTACGAAGATGTACCGAATCGACATGATATTGCTTGCGACCGTGATGACATATTTCAACTACTCCAAATTGGAAAGAATGGTAGTATGATCAGGCTCCAAAATCAGTTGTGATGACAACCCAAAGATATGGAAATTTGGCACATTCGATAAAACATAAATCTGGGTTTGCGTTAACTTTTGCGCATCAGTCTGTTCATGCACACTTTAATAGTGAGACCAATTTTGTCATACTAATTTGCAGACAATTTCATTAGAAGAGGATGTATTTTAGTATGTTTTTATTCCCACAAAGAAATCAAGAAAAGAAAAAAAAAACAGCATTATTTGTGCCTTTTGCCAAGTTCATGTTTTCGCATTGGCGTGAGTGCCATATATCAATATGTCATCATTTCAACCGATTTCGGATTCTTCTCTGGGTCTAATTGTTGCGTGCATTCTGACGGTTCGGCCATGTCATCACGGGCACAGGAGATGTACATAAATTTGTGACATTTTGCCAGCTTGAGCCTTGCAGCATTAGATCTATGCCTGACAAAGTACATTGTGGTGGACCCTTTTTGTCTTTCCACATTACCCTGCCACATTGTTTGATAAGTCCTGTAAACCTATTAGGCTATTCAAAAAGCAACACTGAACAAATTTCCCCCTGACTGCACTGAGGAAAATTGCTCCCTGTTTTATTTTCATTTCTCATTCATTTTTTTGTAATGATTTATTTACTTTCTCCCACTTCTTTCCTGTCAAATGGTACCATCAGCAAAATCTCCAAGTATTTTTTTGCTATTCCCAAATACTTTATGTAGAGAAAAGGGCCCTTAAAGGTTTTTTTTGCTTGTTTTTTGCAACTGCCACCAGGTCCTCCTGAAAAGCTCTCTCTCTCTATCTGTCTCTATCTCTCTCTCTCTCTCTCTCTCTCTTGCTGGTTTATTCAGTTAGGCTATGATTCTTCATGACTTTTTCATAGATAATTAGTGGTCTCAACATATCCAAAGCTTCAATGTGAGATAGAGAAGCTGATCTGAAAAATATTGTAGGAAATTTATATCGAAACGGGTCATTAAGGTGGGTGGGGGTCGGTTCGAAATCCGACCTTCTGTCACCCGTTTTATCCAAAGAATCGCCCAATGTCTATGTATTTTGGCATACATCCATTTTGGATGCCTGCAGATCTGCAAAGGATTACATATAAGCCTTCAAAGTTCACTTGGAAAATCAGAGTAAAACGAATTTCTGAATCGTAGTAGACCATGGTGCGTAATAAGGTCACAAAAACAAAATAGTCCCTAAACAAATTACACAGCCACGCTCAGTTTTTCAAGATATGATCAAACAAACATCAAAAACGCCTTTTAAACCTGTCCGTTCATATTTTCTGATAAAACAGGGTAACAAATGTGCTTGATATCAAATTTTCAAATGGAACTACTTTTGACTTCTGTCGGAATGTTTTGAAACAAAGGGAGGGAACTACATCTACACATATATATAAGGGGGTTAATTTTCTGGGTTGAATTCAACTGCTTCGCTAGCTCAGTGGGCTAGACGAAAGGTCCCAATATCTTTTTTTAGTTTTGGTCATTGGTGGACAAGGGTCAAATCTGAGCAACTACTCCTTTTTTTACCCCATTTTCCCTCATCTTTTTTTTTTTTTTTTTTTCATTCATTATCCCTAATTCTGAGACATTTAAAAGTACAAATTTCAAATTCAAATTATTCAAAATGTGTGAAAATTTTCAGGCTCTCTATGTATCTACTTTCATTTATTTCCATAAGTTTCTCTTGGGCTTCCGTGTTGCCAGGCTTGAGCTACGAAGATGTACCGAATCGACATGATATTGCTTGCGACCGTGATGACATATTTCAACTACTCCAAATTGGAAAGAATGGTAGTATGATCAGGCTCCAAAATCAGTTGTGATGACAACCCAAAGATATGGAAATTTGGCACATTCGATAAAACATAAATCTGGGTTTGCGTTAACTTTTGCGCATCAGTCTGTTCATGCACACTTTAATAGTGAGACCAATTTTGTCATACTAATTTGCAGACAATTTCATTAGAAGAGGATGTATTTTAGTATGTTTTTATTCCCACAAAGAAATCAAGAAAAGAAAAAAAAAACAGCATTATTTGTGCCTTTTGCCAAGTTCATGTTTTCGCATTGGCGTGAGTGCCATATATCAATATGTCATCATTTCAACCGATTTCGGATTCTTCTCTGGGTCTAATTGTTGCGTGCATTCTGACGGTTCGGCCATGTCATCACGGGCACAGGAGATGTACATAAATTTGTGACATTTTGCCAGCTTGAGCCTTGCAGCATTAGATCTATGCCTGACAAAGTACATTGTGGTGGACCCTTTTTGTCTTTCCACATTACCCTGCCACATTGTTTGATAAGTCCTGTAAACCTATTAGGCTATTCAAAAAGCAACACTGAACAAATTTCCCCCTGACTGCACTGAGGAAAATTGCTCCCTGTTTTATTTTCATTTCTCATTCATTTTTTTGTAATGATTTATTTACTTTCTCCCACTTCTTTCCTGTCAAATGGTACCATCAGCAAAATCTCCAAGTATTTTTTTGCTATTCCCAAATACTTTATGTAGAGAAAAGGGCCCTTAAAGGTTTTTTTTGCTTGTTTTTTGCAACTGCCACCAGGTCCTCCTGAAAAGCTCTCTCTCTCTATCTGTCTCTATCTCTCTCTCTCTCTCTCTCTCTCTTGCTGGTTTATTCAGTTAGGCTATGATTCTTCATGACTTTTTCATAGATAATTAGTGGTCTCAACATATCCAAAGCTTCAATGTGAGATAGAGAAGCTGATCTGAAAAATATTGTAGGAAATTTATATCGAAACGGGTCATTAAGGTGGGTGGGGGTCGGTTCGAAATCCGACCTTCTGTCACCCGTTTTATCCAAAGAATCGCCCAATGTCTATGTATTTTGGCATACATCCATTTTGGATGCCTGCAGATCTGCAAAGGATTACATATAAGCCTTCAAAGTTCACTTGGAAAATCAGAGTAAAACGAATTTCTGAATCGTAGTAGACCATGGTGCGTAATAAGGTCACAAAAACAAAATAGTCCCTAAACAAATTACACAGCCACGCTCAGTTTTTCAAGATATGATCAAACAAACATCAAAAACGCCTTTTAAACCTGTCCGTTCATATTTTCTGATAAAACAGGGTAACAAATGTGCTTGATATCAAATTTTCAAATGGAACTACTTTTGACTTCTGTCGGAATGTTTTGAAACAAAGGGAGGGAACTACATCTACACATATATATAAGGGGGTTAATTTTCTGGGTTGAATTCAACTGCTTCGCTAGCTCAGTGGGCTAGACGAAAGGTCCCAATATCTTTTTTTAGTTTTGGTCATTGGTGGACAAGGGTCAAATCTGAGCAACTACTCCTTTTTTTACCCCATTTTCCCTCATCTTTTTTTTTTTTTTTTTTTTTTCATTCATTATCCCTAATTCTGAGACATTTAAAAGTACAAATTTCAAATTCAAATTATTCAAAATGTGTGAAAATTTTCAGGCTCTCTATGTATCTACTTTCATTTATTTCCATAAGTTTCTCTTGGGCTTCCGTGTTGCCAGGCTTGAGCTACGAAGATGTACCGAATCGACATGATATTGCTTGCGACCGTGATGACATATTTCAACTACTCCAAATTGGAAAGAATGGTAGTATGATCAGGCTCCAAAATCAGTTGTGATGACAACCCAAAGATATGGAAATTTGGCACATTCGATAAAACATAAATCTGGGTTTGCGTTAACTTTTGCGCATCAGTCTGTTCATGCACACTTTAATAGTGAGACCAATTTTGTCATACTAATTTGCAGACAATTTCATTAGAAGAGGATGTATTTTAGTATGTTTTTATTCCCACAAAGAAATCAAGAAAAGAAAAAAAAAACAGCATTATTTGTGCCTTTTGCCAAGTTCATGTTTTCGCATTGGCGTGAGTGCCATATATCAATATGTCATCATTTCAACCGATTTCGGATTCTTCTCTGGGTCTAATTGTTGCGTGCATTCTGACGGTTCGGCCATGTCATCACGGGCACAGGAGATGTACATAAATTTGTGACATTTTGCCAGCTTGAGCCTTGCAGCATTAGATCTATGCCTGACAAAGTACATTGTGGTGGACCCTTTTTGTCTTTCCACATTACCCTGCCACATTGTTTGATAAGTCCTGTAAACCTATTAGGCTATTCAAAAAGCAACACTGAACAAATTTCCCCCTGACTGCACTGAGGAAAATTGCTCCCTGTTTTATTTTCATTTCTCATTCATTTTTTTGTAATGATTTATTTACTTTCTCCCACTTCTTTCCTGTCAAATGGTACCATCAGCAAAATCTCCAAGTATTTTTTTGCTATTCCCAAATACTTTATGTAGAGAAAAGGGCCCTTAAAGGTTTTTTTTGCTTGTTTTTTGCAACTGCCACCAGGTCCTCCTGAAAAGCTCTCTCTCTCTATCTGTCTCTATCTCTCTCTCTCTCTCTCTCTCTCTTGCTGGTTTATTCAGTTAGGCTATGATTCTTCATGACTTTTTCATAGATAATTAGTGGTCTCAACATATCCAAAGCTTCAATGTGAGATAGAGAAGCTGATCTGAAAAATATTGTAGGAAATTTATATCGAAACGGGTCATTAAGGTGGGTGGGGGTCGGTTCGAAATCCGACCTTCTGTCACCCGTTTTATCCAAAGAATCGCCCAATGTCTATGTATTTTGGCATACATCCATTTTGGATGCCTGCAGATCTGCAAAGGATTACATATAAGCCTTCAAAGTTCACTTGGAAAATCAGAGTAAAACGAATTTCTGAATCGTAGTAGACCATGGTGCGTAATAAGGTCACAAAAACAAAATAGTCCCTAAACAAATTACACAGCCACGCTCAGTTTTTCAAGATATGATCAAACAAACATCAAAAACGCCTTTTAAACCTGTCCGTTCATATTTTCTGATAAAACAGGGTAACAAATGTGCTTGATATCAAATTTTCAAATGGAACTACTTTTGACTTCTGTCGGAATGTTTTGAAACAAAGGGAGGGAACTACATCTACACATATATATAAGGGGGTTAATTTTCTGGGTTGAATTCAACTGCTTCGCTAGCTCAGTGGGCTAGACGAAAGGTCCCAATATCTTTTTTTAGTTTTGGTCATTGGTGGACAAGGGTCAAATCTGAGCAACTACTCCTTTTTTTACCCCATTTTCCCTCATCTTTTTTTTTTTTTTTTTTTTTTTCATTCATTATCCCTAATTCTGAGACATTTAAAAGTACAAATTTCAAATTCAAATTATTCAAAATGTGTGAAAATTTTCAGGCTCTCTATGTATCTACTTTCATTTATTTCCATAAGTTTCTCTTGGGCTTCCGTGTTGCCAGGCTTGAGCTACGAAGATGTACCGAATCGACATGATATTGCTTGCGACCGTGATGACATATTTCAACTACTCCAAATTGGAAAGAATGGTAGTATGATCAGGCTCCAAAATCAGTTGTGATGACAACCCAAAGATATGGAAATTTGGCACATTCGATAAAACATAAATCTGGGTTTGCGTTAACTTTTGCGCATCAGTCTGTTCATGCACACTTTAATAGTGAGACCAATTTTGTCATACTAATTTGCAGACAATTTCATTAGAAGAGGATGTATTTTAGTATGTTTTTATTCCCACAAAGAAATCAAGAAAAGAAAAAAAAAATAGCATTATTTGTGCCTTTTGCCAAGTTCATGTTTTCGCATTGGCGTGAGTGCCATATATCAATATGTCATCATTTCAACCGATTTCGGATTCTTCTCTGGGTCTAATTGTTGCGTGCATTCTGACGGTTCGGCCATGTCATCACGGGCACAGGAGATGTACATAAATTTGTGACATTTTGCCAGCTTGAGCCTTGCAGCATTAGATCTATGCCTGACAAAGTACATTGTGGTGGACCCTTTTTGTCTTTCCACATTACCCTGCCACATTGTTTGATAAGTCCTGTAAACCTATTAGGCTATTCAAAAAGCAACACTGAACAAATTTCCCCCTGACTGCACTGAGGAAAATTGCTCCCTGTTTTATTTTCATTTCTCATTCATTTTTTTGTAATGATTTATTTACTTTCTCCCACTTCTTTCCTGTCAAATGGTACCATCAGCAAAATCTCCAAGTATTTTTTTGCTATTCCCAAATACTTTATGTAGAGAAAAGGGCCCTTAAAGGTTTTTTTTGCTTGTTTTTTGCAACTGCCACCAGGTCCTCCTGAAAAGCTCTCTCTCTCTATCTGTCTCTATCTCTCTCTCTCTCTCTCTCTCTCTTGCTGGTTTATTCAGTTAGGCTATGATTCTTCATGACTTTTTCATAGATAATTAGTGGTCTCAACATATCCAAAGCTTCAATGTGAGATAGAGAAGCTGATCTGAAAAATATTGTAGGAAATTTATATCGAAACGGGTCATTAAGGTGGGTGGGGGTCGGTTCGAAATCCGACCTTCTGTCACCCGTTTTATCCAAAGAATCGCCCAATGTCTATGTATTTTGGCATACATCCATTTTGGATGCCTGCAGATCTGCAAAGGATTACATATAAGCCTTCAAAGTTCACTTGGAAAATCAGAGTAAAACGAATTTCTGAATCGTAGTAGACCATGGTGCGTAATAAGGTCACAAAAACAAAATAGTCCCTAAACAAATTACACAGCCACGCTCAGTTTTTCAAGATATGATCAAACAAACATCAAAAACGCCTTTTAAACCTGTCCGTTCATATTTTCTGATAAAACAGGGTAACAAATGTGCTTGATATCAAATTTTCAAATGGAACTACTTTTGACTTCTGTCGGAATGTTTTGAAACAAAGGGAGGGAACTACATCTACACATATATATAAGGGGGTTAATTTTCTGGGTTGAATTCAACTGCTTCGCTAGCTCAGTGGGCTAGACGAAAGGTCCCAATATCTTTTTTTAGTTTTGGTCATTGGTGGACAAGGGTCAAATCTGAGCAACTACTCCTTTTTTTACCCCATTTTCCCTCATCTTTTTTTTTTTTTTTTTTTTTTTCATTCATTATCCCTAATTCTGAGACATTTAAAAGTACAAATTTCAAATTCAAATTATTCAAAATGTGTGAAAATTTTCAGGCTCTCTATGTATCTACTTTCATTTATTTCCATAAGTTTCTCTTGGGCTTCCGTGTTGCCAGGCTTGAGCTACGAAGATGTACCGAATCGACATGATATTGCTTGCGACCGTGATGACATATTTCAACTACTCCAAATTGGAAAGAATGGTAGTATGATCAGGCTCCAAAATCAGTTGTGATGACAACCCAAAGATATGGAAATTTGGCACATTCGATAAAACATAAATCTGGGTTTGCGTTAACTTTTGCGCATCAGTCTGTTCATGCACACTTTAATAGTGAGACCAATTTTGTCATACTAATTTGCAGACAATTTCATTAGAAGAGGATGTATTTTAGTATGTTTTTATTCCCACAAAGAAATCAAGAAAAGAAAAAAAAAACAGCATTATTTGTGCCTTTTGCCAAGTTCATGTTTTCGCATTGGCGTGAGTGCCATATATCAATATGTCATCATTTCAACCGATTTCGGATTCTTCTCTGGGTCTAATTGTTGCGTGCATTCTGACGGTTCGGCCATGTCATCACGGGCACAGGAGATGTACATAAATTTGTGACATTTTGCCAGCTTGAGCCTTGCAGCATTAGATCTATGCCTGACAAAGTACATTGTGGTGGACCCTTTTTGTCTTTCCACATTACCCTGCCACATTGTTTGATAAGTCCTGTAAACCTATTAGGCTATTCAAAAAGCAACACTGAACAAATTTCCCCCTGACTGCACTGAGGAAAATTGCTCCCTGTTTTATTTTCATTTCTCATTCATTTTTTTGTAATGATTTATTTACTTTCTCCCACTTCTTTCCTGTCAAATGGTACCATCAGCAAAATCTCCAAGTATTTTTTTGCTATTCCCAAATACTTTATGTAGAGAAAAGGGCCCTTAAAGGTTTTTTTTGCTTGTTTTTTGCAACTGCCACCAGGTCCTCCTGAAAAGCTCTCTCTCTCTATCTGTCTCTATCTCTCTCTCTCTCTCTCTCTCTCTTGCTGGTTTATTCAGTTAGGCTATGATTCTTCATGACTTTTTCATAGATAATTAGTGGTCTCAACATATCCAAAGCTTCAATGTGAGATAGAGAAGCTGATCTGAAAAATATTGTAGGAAATTTATATCGAAACGGGTCATTAAGGTGGGTGGGGGTCGGTTCGAAATCCGACCTTCTGTCACCCGTTTTATCCAAAGAATCGCCCAATGTCTATGTATTTTGGCATACATCCATTTTGGATGCCTGCAGATCTGCAAAGGATTACATATAAGCCTTCAAAGTTCACTTGGAAAATCAGAGTAAAACGAATTTCTGAATCGTAGTAGACCATGGTGCGTAATAAGGTCACAAAAACAAAATAGTCCCTAAACAAATTACACAGCCACGCTCAGTTTTTCAAGATATGATCAAACAAACATCAAAAACGCCTTTTAAACCTGTCCGTTCATATTTTCTGATAAAACAGGGTAACAAATGTGCTTGATATCAAATTTTCAAATGGAACTACTTTTGACTTCTGTCGGAATGTTTTGAAACAAAGGGAGGGAACTACATCTACACATATATATAAGGGGGTTAATTTTCTGGGTTGAATTCAACTGCTTCGCTAGCTCAGTGGGCTAGACGAAAGGTCCCAATATCTTTTTTTAGTTTTGGTCATTGGTGGACAAGGGTCAAATCTGAGCAACTACTCCTTTTTTTACCCCATTTTCCCTCATCTTTTTTTTTTTTTTTTTTTTTTTCATTCATTATCCCTAATTCTGAGACATTTAAAAGTACAAATTTCAAATTCAAATTATTCAAAATGTGTGAAAATTTTCAGGCTCTCTATGTATCTACTTTCATTTATTTCCATAAGTTTCTCTTGGGCTTCCGTGTTGCCAGGCTTGAGCTACGAAGATGTACCGAATCGACATGATATTGCTTGCGACCGTGATGACATATTTCAACTACTCCAAATTGGAAAGAATGGTAGTATGATCAGGCTCCAAAATCAGTTGTGATGACAACCCAAAGATATGGAAATTTGGCACATTCGATAAAACATAAATCTGGGTTTGCGTTAACTTTTGCGCATCAGTCTGTTCATGCACACTTTAATAGTGAGACCAATTTTGTCATACTAATTTGCAGACAATTTCATTAGAAGAGGATGTATTTTAGTATGTTTTTATTCCCACAAAGAAATCAAGAAAAGAAAAAAAAAACAGCATTATTTGTGCCTTTTGCCAAGTTCATGTTTTCGCATTGGCGTGAGTGCCATATATCAATATGTCATCATTTCAACCGATTTCGGATTCTTCTCTGGGTCTAATTGTTGCGTGCATTCTGACGGTTCGGCCATGTCATCACGGGCACAGGAGATGTACATAAATTTGTGACATTTTGCCAGCTTGAGCCTTGCAGCATTAGATCTATGCCTGACAAAGTACATTGTGGTGGACCCTTTTTGTCTTTCCACATTACCCTGCCACATTGTTTGATAAGTCCTGTAAACCTATTAGGCTATTCAAAAAGCAACACTGAACAAATTTCCCCCTGACTGCACTGAGGAAAATTGCTCCCTGTTTTATTTTCATTTCTCATTCATTTTTTTGTAATGATTTATTTACTTTCTCCCACTTCTTTCCTGTCAAATGGTACCATCAGCAAAATCTCCAAGTATTTTTTTGCTATTCCCAAATACTTTATGTAGAGAAAAGGGCCCTTAAAGGTTTTTTTTGCTTGTTTTTTGCAACTGCCACCAGGTCCTCCTGAAAAGCTCTCTCTCTCTATCTGTCTCTATCTCTCTCTCTCTCTCTCTCTCTCTTGCTGGTTTATTCAGTTAGGCTATGATTCTTCATGACTTTTTCATAGATAATTAGTGGTCTCAACATATCCAAAGCTTCAATGTGAGATAGAGAAGCTGATCTGAAAAATATTGTAGGAAATTTATATCGAAACGGGTCATTAAGGTGGGTGGGGGTCGGTTCGAAATCCGACCTTCTGTCACCCGTTTTATCCAAAGAATCGCCCAATGTCTATGTATTTTGGCATACATCCATTTTGGATGCCTGCAGATCTGCAAAGGATTACATATAAGCCTTCAAAGTTCACTTGGAAAATCAGAGTAAAACGAATTTCTGAATCGTAGTAGACCATGGTGCGTAATAAGGTCACAAAAACAAAATAGTCCCTAAACAAATTACACAGCCACGCTCAGTTTTTCAAGATATGATCAAACAAACATCAAAAACGCCTTTTAAACCTGTCCGTTCATATTTTCTGATAAAACAGGGTAACAAATGTGCTTGATATCAAATTTTCAAATGGAACTACTTTTGACTTCTGTCGGAATGTTTTGAAACAAAGGGAGGGAACTACATCTACACATATATATAAGGGGGTTAATTTTCTGGGTTGAATTCAACTGCTTCGCTAGCTCAGTGGGCTAGACGAAAGGTCCCAATATCTTTTTTTAGTTTTGGTCATTGGTGGACAAGGGTCAAATCTGAGCAACTACTCCTTTTTTTACCCCATTTTCCCTCATCTTTTTTTTTTTTTTTTTTTTTTCATTCATTATCCCTAATTCTGAGACATTTAAAAGTACAAATTTCAAATTCAAATTATTCAAAATGTGTGAAAATTTTCAGGCTCTCTATGTATCTACTTTCATTTATTTCCATAAGTTTCTCTTGGGCTTCCGTGTTGCCAGGCTTGAGCTACGAAGATGTACCGAATCGACATGATATTGCTTGCGACCGTGATGACATATTTCAACTACTCCAAATTGGAAAGAATGGTAGTATGATCAGGCTCCAAAATCAGTTGTGATGACAACCCAAAGATATGGAAATTTGGCACATTCGATAAAACATAAATCTGGGTTTGCGTTAACTTTTGCGCATCAGTCTGTTCATGCACACTTTAATAGTGAGACCAATTTTGTCATACTAATTTGCAGACAATTTCATTAGAAGAGGATGTATTTTAGTATGTTTTTATTCCCACAAAGAAATCAAGAAAAGAAAAAAAAAACAGCATTATTTGTGCCTTTTGCCAAGTTCATGTTTTCGCATTGGCGTGAGTGCCATATATCAATATGTCATCATTTCAACCGATTTCGGATTCTTCTCTGGGTCTAATTGTTGCGTGCATTCTGACGGTTCGGCCATGTCATCACGGGCACAGGAGATGTACATAAATTTGTGACATTTTGCCAGCTTGAGCCTTGCAGCATTAGATCTATGCCTGACAAAGTACATTGTGGTGGACCCTTTTTGTCTTTCCACATTACCCTGCCACATTGTTTGATAAGTCCTGTAAACCTATTAGGCTATTCAAAAAGCAACACTGAACAAATTTCCCCCTGACTGCACTGAGGAAAATTGCTCCCTGTTTTATTTTCATTTCTCATTCATTTTTTTGTAATGATTTATTTACTTTCTCCCACTTCTTTCCTGTCAAATGGTACCATCAGCAAAATCTCCAAGTATTTTTTTGCTATTCCCAAATACTTTATGTAGAGAAAAGGGCCCTTAAAGGTTTTTTTTGCTTGTTTTTTGCAACTGCCACCAGGTCCTCCTGAAAAGCTCTCTCTCTCTATCTGTCTCTATCTCTCTCTCTCTCTCTCTCTCTCTTGCTGGTTTATTCAGTTAGGCTATGATTCTTCATGACTTTTTCATAGATAATTAGTGGTCTCAACATATCCAAAGCTTCAATGTGAGATAGAGAAGCTGATCTGAAAAATATTGTAGGAAATTTATATCGAAACGGGTCATTAAGGTGGGTGGGGGTCGGTTCGAAATCCGACCTTCTGTCACCCGTTTTATCCAAAGAATCGCCCAATGTCTATGTATTTTGGCATACATCCATTTTGGATGCCTGCAGATCTGCAAAGGATTACATATAAGCCTTCAAAGTTCACTTGGAAAATCAGAGTAAAACGAATTTCTGAATCGTAGTAGACCATGGTGCGTAATAAGGTCACAAAAACAAAATAGTCCCTAAACAAATTACACAGCCACGCTCAGTTTTTCAAGATATGATCAAACAAACATCAAAAACGCCTTTTAAACCTGTCCGTTCATATTTTCTGATAAAACAGGGTAACAAATGTGCTTGATATCAAATTTTCAAATGGAACTACTTTTGACTTCTGTCGGAATGTTTTGAAACAAAGGGAGGGAACTACATCTACACATATATATAAGGGGGTTAATTTTCTGGGTTGAATTCAACTGCTTCGCTAGCTCAGTGGGCTAGACGAAAGGTCCCAATATCTTTTTTTAGTTTTGGTCATTGGTGGACAAGGGTCAAATCTGAGCAACTACTCCTTTTTTTACCCCATTTTCCCTCATCTTTTTTTTTTTTTTTTTTTTTTTCATTCATTATCCCTAATTCTGAGACATTTAAAAGTACAAATTTCAAATTCAAATTATTCAAAATGTGTGAAAATTTTCAGGCTCTCTATGTATCTACTTTCATTTATTTCCATAAGTTTCTCTTGGGCTTCCGTGTTGCCAGGCTTGAGCTACGAAGATGTACCGAATCGACATGATATTGCTTGCGACCGTGATGACATATTTCAACTACTCCAAATTGGAAAGAATGGTAGTATGATCAGGCTCCAAAATCAGTTGTGATGACAACCCAAAGATATGGAAATTTGGCACATTCGATAAAACATAAATCTGGGTTTGCGTTAACTTTTGCGCATCAGTCTGTTCATGCACACTTTAATAGTGAGACCAATTTTGTCATACTAATTTGCAGACAATTTCATTAGAAGAGGATGTATTTTAGTATGTTTTTATTCCCACAAAGAAATCAAGAAAAGAAAAAAAAAACAGCATTATTTGTGCCTTTTGCCAAGTTCATGTTTTCGCATTGGCGTGAGTGCCATATATCAATATGTCATCATTTCAACCGATTTCGGATTCTTCTCTGGGTCTAATTGTTGCGTGCATTCTGACGGTTCGGCCATGTCATCACGGGCACAGGAGATGTACATAAATTTGTGACATTTTGCCAGCTTGAGCCTTGCAGCATTAGATCTATGCCTGACAAAGTACATTGTGGTGGACCCTTTTTGTCTTTCCACATTACCCTGCCACATTGTTTGATAAGTCCTGTAAACCTATTAGGCTATTCAAAAAGCAACACTGAACAAATTTCCCCCTGACTGCACTGAGGAAAATTGCTCCCTGTTTTATTTTCATTTCTCATTCATTTTTTTGTAATGATTTATTTACTTTCTCCCACTTCTTTCCTGTCAAATGGTACCATCAGCAAAATCTCCAAGTATTTTTTTGCTATTCCCAAATACTTTATGTAGAGAAAAGGGCCCTTAAAGGTTTTTTTTGCTTGTTTTTTGCAACTGCCACCAGGTCCTCCTGAAAAGCTCTCTCTCTCTATCTGTCTCTATCTCTCTCTCTCTCTCTCTCTCTCTTGCTGGTTTATTCAGTTAGGCTATGATTCTTCATGACTTTTTCATAGATAATTAGTGGTCTCAACATATCCAAAGCTTCAATGTGAGATAGAGAAGCTGATCTGAAAAATATTGTAGGAAATTTATATCGAAACGGGTCATTAAGGTGGGTGGGGGTCGGTTCGAAATCCGACCTTCTGTCACCCGTTTTATCCAAAGAATCGCCCAATGTCTATGTATTTTGGCATACATCCATTTTGGATGCCTGCAGATCTGCAAAGGATTACATATAAGCCTTCAAAGTTCACTTGGAAAATCAGAGTAAAACGAATTTCTGAATCGTAGTAGACCATGGTGCGTAATAAGGTCACAAAAACAAAATAGTCCCTAAACAAATTACACAGCCACGCTCAGTTTTTCAAGATATGATCAAACAAACATCAAAAACGCCTTTTAAACCTGTCCGTTCATATTTTCTGATAAAACAGGGTAACAAATGTGCTTGATATCAAATTTTCAAATGGAACTACTTTTGACTTCTGTCGGAATGTTTTGAAACAAAGGGAGGGAACTACATCTACACATATATATAAGGGGGTTAATTTTCTGGGTTGAATTCAACTGCTTCGCTAGCTCAGTGGGCTAGACGAAAGGTCCCAATATCTTTTTTTAGTTTTGGTCATTGGTGGACAAGGGTCAAATCTGAGCAACTACTCCTTTTTTTACCCCATTTTCCCTCATCTTTTTTTTTTTTTTTTTTTTTTTCATTCATTATCCCTAATTCTGAGACATTTAAAAGTACAAATTTCAAATTCAAATTATTCAAAATGTGTGAAAATTTTCAGGCTCTCTATGTATCTACTTTCATTTATTTCCATAAGTTTCTCTTGGGCTTCCGTGTTGCCAGGCTTGAGCTACGAAGATGTACCGAATTGACATGATATTGCTTGCGACCGTGATGACATATTTCAACTACTCCAAATTGGAAAGAATGGTAGTATGATCAGGCTCCAAAATCAGTTGTGATGACAACCCAAAGATATGGAAATTTGGCACATTCGATAAAACATAAATCTGGGTTTGCGTTAACTTTTGCGCATCAGTCTGTTCATGCACACTTTAATAGTGAGACCAATTTTGTCATACTAATTTGCAGACAATTTCATTAGAAGAGGATGTATTTTAGTATGTTTTTATTCCCACAAAGAAATCAAGAAAAGAAAAAAAAAACAGCATTATTTGTGCCTTTTGCCAAGTTCATGTTTTCGCATTGGCGTGAGTGCCATATATCAATATGTCATCATTTCAACCGATTTCGGATTCTTCTCTGGGTCTAATTGTTGCGTGCATTCTGACGGTTCGGCCATGTCATCACGGGCACAGGAGATGTACATAAATTTGTGACATTTTGCCAGCTTGAGCCTTGCAGCATTAGATCTATGCCTGACAAAGTACATTGTGGTGGACCCTTTTTGTCTTTCCACATTACCCTGCCACATTGTTTGATAAGTCCTGTAAACCTATTAGGCTATTCAAAAAGCAACACTGAACAAATTTCCCCCTGACTGCACTGAGGAAAATTGCTCCCTGTTTTATTTTCATTTCTCATTCATTTTTTTGTAATGATTTATTTACTTTCTCCCACTTCTTTCCTGTCAAATGGTACCATCAGCAAAATCTCCAAGTATTTTTTTGCTATTCCCAAATACTTTATGTAGAGAAAAGGGCCCTTAAAGGTTTTTTTTGCTTGTTTTTTGCAACTGCCACCAGGTCCTCCTGAAAAGCTCTCTCTCTCTATCTGTCTCTATCTCTCTCTCTCTCTCTCTCTCTCTTGCTGGTTTATTCAGTTAGGCTATGATTCTTCATGACTTTTTCATAGATAATTAGTGGTCTCAACATATCCAAAGCTTCAATGTGAGATAGAGAAGCTGATCTGAAAAATATTGTAGGAAATTTATATCGAAACGGGTCATTAAGGTGGGTGGGGGTCGGTTCGAAATCCGACCTTCTGTCACCCGTTTTATCCAAAGAATCGCCCAATGTCTATGTATTTTGGCATACATCCATTTTGGATGCCTGCAGATCTGCAAAGGATTACATATAAGCCTTCAAAGTTCACTTGGAAAATCAGAGTAAAACGAATTTCTGAATCGTAGTAGACCATGGTGCGTAATAAGGTCACAAAAACAAAATAGTCCCTAAACAAATTACACAGCCACGCTCAGTTTTTCAAGATATGATCAAACAAACATCAAAAACGCCTTTTAAACCTGTCCGTTCATATTTTCTGATAAAACAGGGTAACAAATGTGCTTGATATCAAATTTTCAAATGGAACTACTTTTGACTTCTGTCGGAATGTTTTGAAACAAAGGGAGGGAACTACATCTACACATATATATAAGGGGGTTAATTTTCTGGGTTGAATTCAACTGCTTCGCTAGCTCAGTGGGCTAGACGAAAGGTCCCAATATCTTTTTTTAGTTTTGGTCATTGGTGGACAAGGGTCAAATCTGAGCAACTACTCCTTTTTTTACCCCATTTTCCCTCATCTTTTTTTTTTTTTTTTTTTTTTTCATTCATTATCCCTAATTCTGAGACATTTAAAAGTACAAATTTCAAATTCAAATTATTCAAAATGTGTGAAAATTTTCAGGCTCTCTATGTATCTACTTTCATTTATTTCCATAAGTTTCTCTTGGGCTTCCGTGTTGCCAGGCTTGAGCTACGAAGATGTACCGAATCGACATGATATTGCTTGCGACCGTGATGACATATTTCAACTACTCCAAATTGGAAAGAATGGTAGTATGATCAGGCTCCAAAATCAGTTGTGATGACAACCCAAAGATATGGAAATTTGGCACATTCGATAAAACATAAATCTGGGTTTGCGTTAACTTTTGCGCATCAGTCTGTTCATGCACACTTTAATAGTGAGACCAATTTTGTCATACTAATTTGCAGACAATTTCATTAGAAGAGGATGTATTTTAGTATGTTTTTATTCCCACAAAGAAATCAAGAAAAGAAAAAAAAAACAGCATTATTTGTGCCTTTTGCCAAGTTCATGTTTTCGCATTGGCGTGAGTGCCATATATCAATATGTCATCATTTCAACCGATTTCGGATTCTTCTCTGGGTCTAATTGTTGCGTGCATTCTGACGGTTCGGCCATGTCATCACGGGCACAGGAGATGTACATAAATTTGTGACATTTTGCCAGCTTGAGCCTTGCAGCATTAGATCTATGCCTGACAAAGTACATTGTGGTGGACCCTTTTTGTCTTTCCACATTACCCTGCCACATTGTTTGATAAGTCCTGTAAACCTATTAGGCTATTCAAAAAGCAACACTGAACAAATTTCCCCCTGACTGCACTGAGGAAAATTGCTCCCTGTTTTATTTTCATTTCTCATTCATTTTTTTGTAATGATTTATTTACTTTCTCCCACTTCTTTCCTGTCAAATGGTACCATCAGCAAAATCTCCAAGTATTTTTTTGCTATTCCCAAATACTTTATGTAGAGAAAAGGGCCCTTAAAGGTTTTTTTTGCTTGTTTTTTGCAACTGCCACCAGGTCCTCCTGAAAAGCTCTCTCTCTCTATCTGTCTCTATCTCTCTCTCTCTCTCTCTCTCTCTTGCTGGTTTATTCAGTTAGGCTATGATTCTTCATGACTTTTTCATAGATAATTAGTGGTCTCAACATATCCAAAGCTTCAATGTGAGATAGAGAAGCTGATCTGAAAAATATTGTAGGAAATTTATATCGAAACGGGTCATTAAGGTGGGTGGGGGTCGGTTCGAAATCCGACCTTCTGTCACCCGTTTTATCCAAAGAATCGCCCAATGTCTATGTATTTTGGCATACATCCATTTTGGATGCCTGCAGATCTGCAAAGGATTACATATAAGCCTTCAAAGTTCACTTGGAAAATCAGAGTAAAACGAATTTCTGAATCGTAGTAGACCATGGTGCGTAATAAGGTCACAAAAACAAAATAGTCCCTAAACAAATTACACAGCCACGCTCAGTTTTTCAAGATATGATCAAACAAACATCAAAAACGCCTTTTAAACCTGTCCGTTCATATTTTCTGATAAAACAGGGTAACAAATGTGCTTGATATCAAATTTTCAAATGGAACTACTTTTGACTTCTGTCGGAATGTTTTGAAACAAAGGGAGGGAACTACATCTACACATATATATAAGGGGGTTAATTTTCTGGGTTGAATTCAACTGCTTCGCTAGCTCAGTGGGCTAGACGAAAGGTCCCAATATCTTTTTTTAGTTTTGGTCATTGGTGGACAAGGGTCAAATCTGAGCAACTACTCCTTTTTTTACCCCATTTTCCCTCATCTTTTTTTTTTTTTTTTTTTTTTTCATTCATTATCCCTAATTCTGAGACATTTAAAAGTACAAATTTCAAATTCAAATTATTCAAAATGTGTGAAAATTTTCAGGCTCTCTATGTATCTACTTTCATTTATTTCCATAAGTTTCTCTTGGGCTTCCGTGTTGCCAGGCTTGAGCTACGAAGATGTACCGAATCGACATGATATTGCTTGCGACCGTGATGACATATTTCAACTACTCCAAATTGGAAAGAATGGTAGTATGATCAGGCTCCAAAATCAGTTGTGATGACAACCCAAAGATATGGAAATTTGGCACATTCGATAAAACATAAATCTGGGTTTGCGTTAACTTTTGCGCATCAGTCTGTTCATGCACACTTTAATAGTGAGACCAATTTTGTCATACTAATTTGCAGACAATTTCATTAGAAGAGGATGTATTTTAGTATGTTTTTATTCCCACAAAGAAATCAAGAAAAGAAAAAAAAAACAGCATTATTTGTGCCTTTTGCCAAGTTCATGTTTTCGCATTGGCGTGAGTGCCATATATCAATATGTCATCATTTCAACCGATTTCGGATTCTTCTCTGGGTCTAATTGTTGCGTGCATTCTGACGGTTCGGCCATGTCATCACGGGCACAGGAGATGTACATAAATTTGTGACATTTTGCCAGCTTGAGCCTTGCAGCATTAGATCTATGCCTGACAAAGTACATTGTGGTGGACCCTTTTTGTCTTTCCACATTACCCTGCCACATTGTTTGATAAGTCCTGTAAACCTATTAGGCTATTCAAAAAGCAACACTGAACAAATTTCCCCCTGACTGCACTGAGGAAAATTGCTCCCTGTTTTATTTTCATTTCTCATTCATTTTTTTGTAATGATTTATTTACTTTCTCCCACTTCTTTCCTGTCAAATGGTACCATCAGCAAAATCTCCAAGTATTTTTTTGCTATTCCCAAATACTTTATGTAGAGAAAAGGGCCCTTAAAGGTTTTTTTTTGCTTGTTTTTTGCAACTGCCACCAGGTCCTCCTGAAAAGCTCTCTCTCTCTATCTGTCTCTATCTCTCTCTCTCTCTCTCTCTCTCTTGCTGGTTTATTCAGTTAGGCTATGATTCTTCATGACTTTTTCATAGATAATTAGTGGTCTCAACATATCCAAAGCTTCAATGTGAGATAGAGAAGCTGATCTGAAAAATATTGTAGGAAATTTATATCGAAACGGGTCATTAAGGTGGGTGGGGGTCGGTTCGAAATCCGACCTTCTGTCACCCGTTTTATCCAAAGAATCGCCCAATGTCTATGTATTTTGGCATACATCCATTTTGGATGCCTGCAGATCTGCAAAGGATTACATATAAGCCTTCAAAGTTCACTTGGAAAATCAGAGTAAAACGAATTTCTGAATCGTAGTAGACCATGGTGCGTAATAAGGTCACAAAAACAAAATAGTCCCTAAACAAATTACACAGCCACGCTCAGTTTTTCAAGATATGATCAAACAAACATCAAAAACGCCTTTTAAACCTGTCCGTTCATATTTTCTGATAAAACAGGGTAACAAATGTGCTTGATATCAAATTTTCAAATGGAACTACTTTTGACTTCTGTCGGAATGTTTTGAAACAAAGGGAGGGAACTACATCTACACATATATATAAGGGGGTTAATTTTCTGGGTTGAATTCAACTGCTTCGCTAGCTCAGTGGGCTAGACGAAAGGTCCCAATATCTTTTTTTAGTTTTGGTCATTGGTGGACAAGGGTCAAATCTGAGCAACTACTCCTTTTTTTACCCCATTTTCCCTCATCTTTTTTTTTTTTTTTTTTTTTTTCATTCATTATCCCTAATTCTGAGACATTTAAAAGTACAAATTTCAAATTCAAATTATTCAAAATGTGTGAAAATTTTCAGGCTCTCTATGTATCTACTTTCATTTATTTCCATAAGTTTCTCTTGGGCTTCCGTGTTGCCAGGCTTGAGCTACGAAGATGTACCGAATCGACATGATATTGCTTGCGACCGTGATGACATATTTCAACTACTCCAAATTGGAAAGAATGGTAGTATGATCAGGCTCCAAAATCAGTTGTGATGACAACCCAAAGATATGGAAATTTGGCACATTCGATAAAACATAAATCTGGGTTTGCGTTAACTTTTGCGCATCAGTCTGTTCATGCACACTTTAATAGTGAGACCAATTTTGTCATACTAATTTGCAGACAATTTCATTAGAAGAGGATGTATTTTAGTATGTTTTTATTCCCACAAAGAAATCAAGAAAAGAAAAAAAAAACAGCATTATTTGTGCCTTTTGCCAAGTTCATGTTTTCGCATTGGCGTGAGTGCCATATATCAATATGTCATCATTTCAACCGATTTCGGATTCTTCTCTGGGTCTAATTGTTGCGTGCATTCTGACGGTTCGGCCATGTCATCACGGGCACAGGAGATGTACATAAATTTGTGACATTTTGCCAGCTTGAGCCTTGCAGCATTAGATCTATGCCTGACAAAGTACATTGTGGTGGACCCTTTTTGTCTTTCCACATTACCCTGCCACATTGTTTGATAAGTCCTGTAAACCTATTAGGCTATTCAAAAAGCAACACTGAACAAATTTCCCCCTGACTGCACTGAGGAAAATTGCTCCCTGTTTTATTTTCATTTCTCATTCATTTTTTTGTAATGATTTATTTACTTTCTCCCACTTCTTTCCTGTCAAATGGTACCATCAGCAAAATCTCCAAGTATTTTTTTGCTATTCCCAAATACTTTATGTAGAGAAAAGGGCCCTTAAAGGTTTTTTTTTGCTTGTTTTTTGCAACTGCCACCAGGTCCTCCTGAAAAGCTCTCTCTCTCTATCTGTCTCTATCTCTCTCTCTCTCTCTCTCTCTCTTGCTGGTTTATTCAGTTAGGCTATGATTCTTCATGACTTTTTCATAGATAATTAGTGGTCTCAACATATCCAAAGCTTCAATGTGAGATAGAGAAGCTGATCTGAAAAATATTGTAGGAAATTTATATCGAAACGGGTCATTAAGGTGGGTGGGGGTCGGTTCGAAATCCGACCTTCTGTCACCCGTTTTATCCAAAGAATCGCCCAATGTCTATGTATTTTGGCATACATCCATTTTGGATGCCTGCAGATCTGCAAAGGATTACATATAAGCCTTCAAAGTTCACTTGGAAAATCAGAGTAAAACGAATTTCTGAATCGTAGTAGACCATGGTGCGTAATAAGGTCACAAAAACAAAATAGTCCCTAAACAAATTACACAGCCACGCTCAGTTTTTCAAGATATGATCAAACAAACATCAAAAACGCCTTTTAAACCTGTCCGTTAATATTTTCTGATAAAACAGGGTAACAAATGTGCTTGATATCAAATTTTCAAATGGAACTACTTTTGACTTCTGTCGGAATGTTTTGAAACAAAGGGAGGGAACTACATCTACACATATATATAAGGGGGTTAATTTTCTGGGTTGAATTCAACTGCTTCGCTAGCTCAGTGGGCTAGACGAAAGGTCCCAATATCTTTTTTTAGTTTTGGTCATTGGTGGACAAGGGTCAAATCTGAGCAACTACTCCTTTTTTTACCCCATTTTCCCTCATCTTTTTTTTTTTTTTTTTTTTTTTCATTCATTATCCCTAATTCTGAGACATTTAAAAGTACAAATTTCAAATTCAAATTATTCAAAATGTGTGAAAATTTTCAGGCTCTCTATGTATCTACTTTCATTTATTTCCATAAGTTTCTCTTGGGCTTCCGTGTTGCCAGGCTTGAGCTACGAAGATGTACCGAATCGACATGATATTGCTTGCGACCGTGATGACATATTTCAACTACTCCAAATTGGAAAGAATGGTAGTATGATCAGGCTCCAAAATCAGTTGTGATGACAACCCAAAGATATGGAAATTTGGCACATTCGATAAAACATAAATCTGGGTTTGCGTTAACTTTTGCGCATCAGTCTGTTCATGCACACTTTAATAGTGAGACCAATTTTGTCATACTAATTTGCAGACAATTTCATTAGAAGAGGATGTATTTTAGTATGTTTTTATTCCCACAAAGAAATCAAGAAAAGAAAAAAAAAACAGCATTATTTGTGCCTTTTGCCAAGTTCATGTTTTCGCATTGGCGTGAGTGCCATATATCAATATGTCATCATTTCAACCGATTTCGGATTCTTCTCTGGGTCTAATTGTTGCGTGCATTCTGACGGTTCGGCCATGTCATCACGGGCACAGGAGATGTACATAAATTTGTGACATTTTGCCAGCTTGAGCCTTGCAGCATTAGATCTATGCCTGACAAAGTACATTGTGGTGGACCCTTTTTGTCTTTCCACATTACCCTGCCACATTGTTTGATAAGTCCTGTAAACCTATTAGGCTATTCAAAAAGCAACACTGAACAAATTTCCCCCTGACTGCACTGAGGAAAATTGCTCCCTGTTTTATTTTCATTTCTCATTCATTTTTTTGTAATGATTTATTTACTTTCTCCCACTTCTTTCCTGTCAAATGGTACCATCAGCAAAATCTCCAAGTATTTTTTTGCTATTCCCAAATACTTTATGTAGAGAAAAGGGCCCTTAAAGGTTTTTTTTGCTTGTTTTTTGCAACTGCCACCAGGTCCTCCTGAAAAGCTCTCTCTCTCTATCTGTCTCTATCTCTCTCTCTCTCTCTCTCTCTCTTGCTGGTTTATTCAGTTAGGCTATGATTCTTCATGACTTTTTCATAGATAATTAGTGGTCTCAACATATCCAAAGCTTCAATGTGAGATAGAGAAGCTGATCTGAAAAATATTGTAGGAAATTTATATCGAAACGGGTCATTAAGGTGGGTGGGGGTCGGTTCGAAATCCGACCTTCTGTCACCCGTTTTATCCAAAGAATCGCCCAATGTCTATGTATTTTGGCATACATCCATTTTGGATGCCTGCAGATCTGCAAAGGATTACATATAAGCCTTCAAAGTTCACTTGGAAAATCAGAGTAAAACGAATTTCTGAATCGTAGTAGACCATGGTGCGTAATAAGGTCACAAAAACAAAATAGTCCCTAAACAAATTACACAGCCACGCTCAGTTTTTCAAGATATGATCAAACAAACATCAAAAACGCCTTTTAAACCTGTCCGTTCATATTTTCTGATAAAACAGGGTAACAAATGTGCTTGATATCAAATTTTCAAATGGAACTACTTTTGACTTCTGTCGGAATGTTTTGAAACAAAGGGAGGGAACTACATCTACACATATATATAAGGGGGTTAATTTTCTGGGTTGAATTCAACTGCTTCGCTAGCTCAGTGGGCTAGACGAAAGGTCCCAATATCTTTTTTTAGTTTTGGTCATTGGTGGACAAGGGTCAAATCTGAGCAACTACTCCTTTTTTTACCCCATTTTCCCTCATCTTTTTTTTTTTTTTTTTTTTTTTCATTCATTATCCCTAATTCTGAGACATTTAAAAGTACAAATTTCAAATTCAAATTATTCAAAATGTGTGAAAATTTTCAGGCTCTCTATGTATCTACTTTCATTTATTTCCATAAGTTTCTCTTGGGCTTCCGTGTTGCCAGGCTTGAGCTACGAAGATGTACCGAATCGACATGATATTGCTTGCGACCGTGATGACATATTTCAACTACTCCAAATTGGAAAGAATGGTAGTATGATCAGGCTCCAAAATCAGTTGTGATGACAACCCAAAGATATGGAAATTTGGCACATTCGATAAAACATAAATCTGGGTTTGCGTTAACTTTTGCGCATCAGTCTGTTCATGCACACTTTAATAGTGAGACCAATTTTGTCATACTAATTTGCAGACAATTTCATTAGAAGAGGATGTATTTTAGTATGTTTTTATTCCCACAAAGAAATCAAGAAAAGAAAAAAAAAACAGCATTATTTGTGCCTTTTGCCAAGTTCATGTTTTCGCATTGGCGTGAGTGCCATATATCAATATGTCATCATTTCAACCGATTTCGGATTCTTCTCTGGGTCTAATTGTTGCGTGCATTCTGACGGTTCGGCCATGTCATCACGGGCACAGGAGATGTACATAAATTTGTGACATTTTGCCAGCTTGAGCCTTGCAGCATTAGATCTATGCCTGACAAAGTACATTGTGGTGGACCCTTTTTGTCTTTCCACATTACCCTGCCACATTGTTTGATAAGTCCTGTAAACCTATTAGGCTATTCAAAAAGCAACACTGAACAAATTTCCCCCTGACTGCACTGAGGAAAATTGCTCCCTGTTTTATTTTCATTTCTCATTCATTTTTTTGTAATGATTTATTTACTTTCTCCCACTTCTTTCCTGTCAAATGGTACCATCAGCAAAATCTCCAAGTATTTTTTTGCTATTCCCAAATACTTTATGTAGAGAAAAGGGCCCTTAAAGGTTTTTTTTGCTTGTTTTTTGCAACTGCCACCAGGTCCTCCTGAAAAGCTCTCTCTCTCTATCTGTCTCTATCTCTCTCTCTCTCTCTCTCTCTCTTGCTGGTTTATTCAGTTAGGCTATGATTCTTCATGACTTTTTCATAGATAATTAGTGGTCTCAACATATCCAAAGCTTCAATGTGAGATAGAGAAGCTGATCTGAAAAATATTGTAGGAAATTTATATCGAAACGGGTCATTAAGGTGGGTGGGGGTCGGTTCGAAATCCGACCTTCTGTCACCCGTTTTATCCAAAGAATCGCCCAATGTCTATGTATTTTGGCATACATCCATTTTGGATGCCTGCAGATCTGCAAAGGATTACATATAAGCCTTCAAAGTTCACTTGGAAAATCAGAGTAAAACGAATTTCTGAATCGTAGTAGACCATGGTGCGTAATAAGGTCACAAAAACAAAATAGTCCCTAAACAAATTACACAGCCACGCTCAGTTTTTCAAGATATGATCAAACAAACATCAAAAACGCCTTTTAAACCTGTCCGTTCATATTTTCTGATAAAACAGGGTAACAAATGTGCTTGATATCAAATTTTCAAATGGAACTACTTTTGACTTCTGTCGGAATGTTTTGAAACAAAGGGAGGGAACTACATCTACACATATATATAAGGGGGTTAATTTTCTGGGTTGAATTCAACTGCTTCGCTAGCTCAGTGGGCTAGACGAAAGGTCCCAATATCTTTTTTTAGTTTTGGTCATTGGTGGACAAGGGTCAAATCTGAGCAACTACTCCTTTTTTTACCCCATTTTCCCTCATCTTTTTTTTTTTTTTTTTTTTTTTCATTCATTATCCCTAATTCTGAGACATTTAAAAGTACAAATTTCAAATTCAAATTATTCAAAATGTGTGAAAATTTTCAGGCTCTCTATGTATCTACTTTCATTTATTTCCATAAGTTTCTCTTGGGCTTCCGTGTTGCCAGGCTTGAGCTACGAAGATGTACCGAATCGACATGATATTGCTTGCGACCGTGATGACATATTTCAACTACTCCAAATTGGAAAGAATGGTAGTATGATCAGGCTCCAAAATCAGTTGTGATGACAACCCAAAGATATGGAAATTTGGCACATTCGATAAAACATAAATCTGGGTTTGCGTTAACTTTTGCGCATCAGTCTGTTCATGCACACTTTAATAGTGAGACCAATTTTGTCATACTAATTTGCAGACAATTTCATTAGAAGAGGATGTATTTTAGTATGTTTTTATTCCCACAAAGAAATCAAGAAAAGAAAAAAAAAACAGCATTATTTGTGCCTTTTGCCAAGTTCATGTTTTCGCATTGGCGTGAGTGCCATATATCAATATGTCATCATTTCAACCGATTTCGGATTCTTCTCTGGGTCTAATTGTTGCGTGCATTCTGACGGTTCGGCCATGTCATCACGGGCACAGGAGATGTACATAAATTTGTGACATTTTGCCAGCTTGAGCCTTGCAGCATTAGATCTATGCCTGACAAAGTACATTGTGGTGGACCCTTTTTGTCTTTCCACATTACCCTGCCACATTGTTTGATAAGTCCTGTAAACCTATTAGGCTATTCAAAAAGCAACACTGAACAAATTTCCCCCTGACTGCACTGAGGAAAATTGCTCCCTGTTTTATTTTCATTTCTCATTCATTTTTTTGTAATGATTTATTTACTTTCTCCCACTTCTTTCCTGTCAAATGGTACCATCAGCAAAATCTCCAAGTATTTTTTTGCTATTCCCAAATACTTTATGTAGAGAAAAGGGCCCTTAAAGGTTTTTTTTGCTTGTTTTTTGCAACTGCCACCAGGTCCTCCTGAAAAGCTCTCTCTCTCTATCTGTCTCTATCTCTCTCTCTCTCTCTCTCTTGCTGGTTTATTCAGTTAGGCTATGATTCTTCATGACTTTTTCATAGATAATTAGTGGTCTCAACATATCCAAAGCTTCAATGTGAGATAGAGAAGCTGATCTGAAAAATATTGTAGGAAATTTATATCGAAACGGGTCATTAAGGTGGGTGGGGGTCGGTTCGAAATCCGACCTTCTGTCACCCGTTTTATCCAAAGAATCGCCCAATGTCTATGTATTTTGGCATACATCCATTTTGGATGCCTGCAGATCTGCAAAGGATTACATATAAGCCTTCAAAGTTCACTTGGAAAATCAGAGTAAAACGAATTTCTGAATCGTAGTAGACCATGGTGCGTAATAAGGTCACAAAAACAAAATAGTCCCTAAACAAATTACACAGCCACGCTCAGTTTTTCAAGATATGATCAAACAAACATCAAAAACGCCTTTTAAACCTGTCCGTTCATATTTTCTGATAAAACAGGGTAACAAATGTGCTTGATATCAAATTTTCAAATGGAACTACTTTTGACTTCTGTCGGAATGTTTTGAAACAAAGGGAGGGAACTACATCTACACATATATATAAGGGGGTTAATTTTCTGGGTTGAATTCAACTGCTTCGCTAGCTCAGTGGGCTAGACGAAAGGTCCCAATATCTTTTTTTAGTTTTGGTCATTGGTGGACAAGGGTCAAATCTGAGCAACTACTCCTTTTTTTACCCCATTTTCCCTCATCTTTTTTTTTTTTTTTTTTTTTTTCATTCATTATCCCTAATTCTGAGACATTTAAAAGTACAAATTTCAAATTCAAATTATTCAAAATGTGTGAAAATTTTCAGGCTCTCTATGTATCTACTTTCATTTATTTCCATAAGTTTCTCTTGGGCTTCCGTGTTGCCAGGCTTGAGCTACGAAGATGTACCGAATCGACATGATATTGCTTGCGACCGTGATGACATATTTCAACTACTCCAAATTGGAAAGAATGGTAGTATGATCAGGCTCCAAAATCAGTTGTGATGACAACCCAAAGATATGGAAATTTGGCACATTCGATAAAACATAAATCTGGGTTTGCGTTAACTTTTGCGCATCAGTCTGTTCATGCACACTTTAATAGTGAGACCAATTTTGTCATACTAATTTGCAGACAATTTCATTAGAAGAGGATGTATTTTAGTATGTTTTTATTCCCACAAAGAAATCAAGAAAAGAAAAAAAAAACAGCATTATTTGTGCCTTTTGCCAAGTTCATGTTTTCGCATTGGCGTGAGTGCCATATATCAATATGTCATCATTTCAACCGATTTCGGATTCTTCTCTGGGTCTAATTGTTGCGTGCATTCTGACGGTTCGGCCATGTCATCACGGGCACAGGAGATGTACATAAATTTGTGACATTTTGCCAGCTTGAGCCTTGCAGCATTAGATCTATGCCTGACAAAGTACATTGTGGTGGACCCTTTTTGTCTTTCCACATTACCCTGCCACATTGTTTGATAAGTCCTGTAAACCTATTAGGCTATTCAAAAAGCAACACTGAACAAATTTCCCCCTGACTGCACTGAGGAAAATTGCTCCCTGTTTTATTTTCATTTCTCATTCATTTTTTTGTAATGATTTATTTACTTTCTCCCACTTCTTTCCTGTCAAATGGTACCATCAGCAAAATCTCCAAGTATTTTTTTGCTATTCCCAAATACTTTATGTAGAGAAAAGGGCCCTTAAAGGTTTTTTTTGCTTGTTTTTTGCAACTGCCACCAGGTCCTCCTGAAAAGCTCTCTCTCTCTATCTGTCTCTATCTCTCTCTCTCTCTCTCTCTCTCTTGCTGGTTTATTCAGTTAGGCTATGATTCTTCATGACTTTTTCATAGATAATTAGTGGTCTCAACATATCCAAAGCTTCAATGTGAGATAGAGAAGCTGATCTGAAAAATATTGTAGGAAATTTATATCGAAACGGGTCATTAAGGTGGGTGGGGGTCGGTTCGAAATCCGACCTTCTGTCACCCGTTTTATCCAAAGAATCGCCCAATGTCTATGTATTTTGGCATACATCCATTTTGGATGCCTGCAGATCTGCAAAGGATTACATATAAGCCTTCAAAGTTCACTTGGAAAATCAGAGTAAAACGAATTTCTGAATCGTAGTAGACCATGGTGCGTAATAAGGTCACAAAAACAAAATAGTCCCTAAACAAATTACACAGCCACGCTCAGTTTTTCAAGATATGATCAAACAAACATCAAAAACGCCTTTTAAACCTGTCCGTTCATATTTTCTGATAAAACAGGGTAACAAATGTGCTTGATATCAAATTTTCAAATGGAACTACTTTTGACTTCTGTCGGAATGTTTTGAAACAAAGGGAGGGAACTACATCTACACATATATATAAGGGGGTTAATTTTCTGGGTTGAATTCAACTGCTTCGCTAGCTCAGTGGGCTAGACGAAAGGTCCCAATATCTTTTTTTAGTTTTGGTCATTGGTGGACAAGGGTCAAATCTGAGCAACTACTCCTTTTTTTACCCCATTTTCCCTCATCTTTTTTTTTTTTTTTTTTTTTTCATTCATTATCCCTAATTCTGAGACATTTAAAAGTACAAATTTCAAATTCAAATTATTCAAAATGTGTGAAAATTTTCAGGCTCTCTATGTATCTACTTTCATTTATTTCCATAAGTTTCTCTTGGGCTTCCGTGTTGCCAGGCTTGAGCTACGAAGATGTACCGAATCGACATGATATTGCTTGCGACCGTGATGACATATTTCAACTACTCCAAATTGGAAAGAATGGTAGTATGATCAGGCTCCAAAATCAGTTGTGATGACAACCCAAAGATATGGAAATTTGGCACATTCGATAAAACATAAATCTGGGTTTGCGTTAACTTTTGCGCATCAGTCTGTTCATGCACACTTTAATAGTGAGACCAATTTTGTCATACTAATTTGCAGACAATTTCATTAGAAGAGGATGTATTTTAGTATGTTTTTATTCCCACAAAGAAATCAAGAAAAGAAAAAAAAAACAGCATTATTTGTGCCTTTTGCCAAGTTCATGTTTTCGCATTGGCGTGAGTGCCATATATCAATATGTCATCATTTCAACCGATTTCGGATTCTTCTCTGGGTCTAATTGTTGCGTGCATTCTGACGGTTCGGCCATGTCATCACGGGCACAGGAGATGTACATAAATTTGTGACATTTTGCCAGCTTGAGCCTTGCAGCATTAGATCTATGCCTGACAAAGTACATTGTGGTGGACCCTTTTTGTCTTTCCACATTACCCTGCCACATTGTTTGATAAGTCCTGTAAACCTATTAGGCTATTCAAAAAGCAACACTGAACAAATTTCCCCCTGACTGCACTGAGGAAAATTGCTCCCTGTTTTATTTTCATTTCTCATTCATTTTTTTGTAATGATTTATTTACTTTCTCCCACTTCTTTCCTGTCAAATGGTACCATCAGCAAAATCTCCAAGTATTTTTTTGCTATTCCCAAATACTTTATGTAGAGAAAAGGGCCCTTAAAGGTTTTTTTTGCTTGTTTTTTGCAACTGCCACCAGGTCCTCCTGAAAAGCTCTCTCTCTCTATCTGTCTCTATCTCTCTCTCTCTCTCTCTCTCTCTTGCTGGTTTATTCAGTTAGGCTATGATTCTTCATGACTTTTTCATAGATAATTAGTGGTCTCAACATATCCAAAGCTTCAATGTGAGATAGAGAAGCTGATCTGAAAAATATTGTAGGAAATTTATATCGAAACGGGTCATTAAGGTGGGTGGGGGTCGGTTCGAAATCCGACCTTCTGTCACCCGTTTTATCCAAAGAATCGCCCAATGTCTATGTATTTTGGCATACATCCATTTTGGATGCCTGCAGATCTGCAAAGGATTACATATAAGCCTTCAAAGTTCACTTGGAAAATCAGAGTAAAACGAATTTCTGAATCGTAGTAGACCATGGTGCGTAATAAGGTCACAAAAACAAAATAGTCCCTAAACAAATTACACAGCCACGCTCAGTTTTTCAAGATATGATCAAACAAACATCAAAAACGCCTTTTAAACCTGTCCGTTCATATTTTCTGATAAAACAGGGTAACAAATGTGCTTGATATCAAATTTTCAAATGGAACTACTTTTGACTTCTGTCGGAATGTTTTGAAACAAAGGGAGGGAACTACATCTACACATATATATAAGGGGGTTAATTTTCTGGGTTGAATTCAACTGCTTCGCTAGCTCAGTGGGCTAGACGAAAGGTCCCAATATCTTTTTTTTAGTTTTGGTCATTGGTGGACAAGGGTCAAATCTGAGCAACTACTCCTTTTTTTACCCCATTTTCCCTCATCTTTTTTTTTTTTTTTTTTTTTTCATTCATTATCCCTAATTCTGAGACATTTAAAAGTACAAATTTCAAATTCAAATTATTCAAAATGTGTGAAAATTTTCAGGCTCTCTATGTATCTACTTTCATTTATTTCCATAAGTTTCTCTTGGGCTTCCGTGTTGCCAGGCTTGAGCTACGAAGATGTACCGAATCGACATGATATTGCTTGCGACCGTGATGACATATTTCAACTACTCCAAATTGGAAAGAATGGTAGTATGATCAGGCTCCAAAATCAGTTGTGATGACAACCCAAAGATATGGAAATTTGGCACATTCGATAAAACATAAATCTGGGTTTGCGTTAACTTTTGCGCATCAGTCTGTTCATGCACACTTTAATAGTGAGACCAATTTTGTCATACTAATTTGCAGACAATTTCATTAGAAGAGGATGTATTTTAGTATGTTTTTATTCCCACAAAGAAATCAAGAAAAGAAAAAAAAAACAGCATTATTTGTGCCTTTTGCCAAGTTCATGTTTTCGCATTGGCGTGAGTGCCATATATCAATATGTCATCATTTCAACCGATTTCGGATTCTTCTCTGGGTCTAATTGTTGCGTGCATTCTGACGGTTCGGCCATGTCATCACGGGCACAGGAGATGTACATAAATTTGTGACATTTTGCCAGCTTGAGCCTTGCAGCATTAGATCTATGCCTGACAAAGTACATTGTGGTGGACCCTTTTTGTCTTTCCACATTACCCTGCCACATTGTTTGATAAGTCCTGTAAACCTATTAGGCTATTCAAAAAGCAACACTGAACAAATTTCCCCCTGACTGCACTGAGGAAAATTGCTCCCTGTTTTATTTTCATTTCTCATTCATTTTTTTGTAATGATTTATTTACTTTCTCCCACTTCTTTCCTGTCAAATGGTACCATCAGCAAAATCTCCAAGTATTTTTTTGCTATTCCCAAATACTTTATGTAGAGAAAAGGGCCCTTAAAGGTTTTTTTTGCTTGTTTTTTGCAACTGCCACCAGGTCCTCCTGAAAAGCTCTCTCTCTCTATCTGTCTCTATCTCTCTCTCTCTCTCTCTCTCTCTTGCTGGTTTATTCAGTTAGGCTATGATTCTTCATGACTTTTTCATAGATAATTAGTGGTCTCAACATATCCAAAGCTTCAATGTGAGATAGAGAAGCTGATCTGAAAAATATTGTAGGAAATTTATATCGAAACGGGTCATTAAGGTGGGTGGGGGTCGGTTCGAAATCCGACCTTCTGTCACCCGTTTTATCCAAAGAATCGCCCAATGTCTATGTATTTTGGCATACATCCATTTTGGATGCCTGCAGATCTGCAAAGGATTACATATAAGCCTTCAAAGTTCACTTGGAAAATCAGAGTAAAACGAATTTCTGAATCGTAGTAGACCATGGTGCGTAATAAGGTCACAAAAACAAAATAGTCCCTAAACAAATTACACAGCCACGCTCAGTTTTTCAAGATATGATCAAACAAACATCAAAAACGCCTTTTAAACCTGTCCGTTCATATTTTCTGATAAAACAGGGTAACAAATGTGCTTGATATCAAATTTTCAAATGGAACTACTTTTGACTTCTGTCGGAATGTTTTGAAACAAAGGGAGGGAACTACATCTACACATATATATAAGGGGGTTAATTTTCTGGGTTGAATTCAACTGCTTCGCTAGCTCAGTGGGCTAGACGAAAGGTCCCAATATCTTTTTTTAGTTTTGGTCATTGGTGGACAAGGGTCAAATCTGAGCAACTACTCCTTTTTTTACCCCATTTTCCCTCATCTTTTTTTTTTTTTTTTTTTTTTTCATTCATTATCCCTAATTCTGAGACATTTAAAAGTACAAATTTCAAATTCAAATTATTCAAAATGTGTGAAAATTTTCAGGCTCTCTATGTATCTACTTTCATTTATTTCCATAAGTTTCTCTTGGGCTTCCGTGTTGCCAGGCTTGAGCTACGAAGATGTACCGAATCGACATGATATTGCTTGCGACCGTGATGACATATTTCAACTACTCCAAATTGGAAAGAATGGTAGTATGATCAGGCTCCAAAATCAGTTGTGATGACAACCCAAAGATATGGAAATTTGGCACATTCGATAAAACATAAATCTGGGTTTGCGTTAACTTTTGCGCATCAGTCTGTTCATGCACACTTTAATAGTGAGACCAATTTTGTCATACTAATTTGCAGACAATTTCATTAGAAGAGGATGTATTTTAGTATGTTTTTATTCCCACAAAGAAATCAAGAAAAGAAAAAAAAAACAGCATTATTTGTGCCTTTTGCCAAGTTCATGTTTTCGCATTGGCGTGAGTGCCATATATCAATATGTCATCATTTCAACCGATTTCGGATTCTTCTCTGGGTCTAATTGTTGCGTGCATTCTGACGGTTCGGCCATGTCATCACGGGCACAGGAGATGTACATAAATTTGTGACATTTTGCCAGCTTGAGCCTTGCAGCATTAGATCTATGCCTGACAAAGTACATTGTGGTGGACCCTTTTTGTCTTTCCACATTACCCTGCCACATTGTTTGATAAGTCCTGTAAACCTATTAGGCTATTCAAAAAGCAACACTGAACAAATTTCCCCCTGACTGCACTGAGGAAAATTGCTCCCTGTTTTATTTTCATTTCTCATTCATTTTTTTGTAATGATTTATTTACTTTCTCCCACTTCTTTCCTGTCAAATGGTACCATCAGCAAAATCTCCAAGTATTTTTTTGCTATTCCCAAATACTTTATGTAGAGAAAAGGGCCCTTAAAGGTTTTTTTTGCTTGTTTTTTGCAACTGCCACCAGGTCCTCCTGAAAAGCTCTCTCTCTCTATCTGTCTCTATCTCTCTCTCTCTCTCTCTCTCTCTTGCTGGTTTATTCAGTTAGGCTATGATTCTTCATGACTTTTTCATAGATAATTAGTGGTCTCAACATATCCAAAGCTTCAATGTGAGATAGAGAAGCTGATCTGAAAAATATTGTAGGAAATTTATATCGAAACGGGTCATTAAGGTGGGTGGGGGTCGGTTCGAAATCCGACCTTCTGTCACCCGTTTTATCCAAAGAATCGCCCAATGTCTATGTATTTTGGCATACATCCATTTTGGATGCCTGCAGATCTGCAAAGGATTACATATAAGCCTTCAAAGTTCACTTGGAAAATCAGAGTAAAACGAATTTCTGAATCGTAGTAGACCATGGTGCGTAATAAGGTCACAAAAACAAAATAGTCCCTAAACAAATTACACAGCCACGCTCAGTTTTTCAAGATATGATCAAACAAACATCAAAAACGCCTTTTAAACCTGTCCGTTCATATTTTCTGATAAAACAGGGTAACAAATGTGCTTGATATCAAATTTTCAAATGGAACTACTTTTGACTTCTGTCGGAATGTTTTGAAACAAAGGGAGGGAACTACATCTACACATATATATAAGGGGGTTAATTTTCTGGGTTGAATTCAACTGCTTCGCTAGCTCAGTGGGCTAGACGAAAGGTCCCAATATCTTTTTTTAGTTTTGGTCATTGGTGGACAAGGGTCAAATCTGAGCAACTACTCCTTTTTTTACCCCATTTTCCCTCATCTTTTTTTTTTTTTTTTTTTTTCATTCATTATCCCTAATTCTGAGACATTTAAAAGTACAAATTTCAAATTCAAATTATTCAAAATGTGTGAAAATTTTCAGGCTCTCTATGTATCTACTTTCATTTATTTCCATAAGTTTCTCTTGGGCTTCCGTGTTGCCAGGCTTGAGCTACGAAGATGTACCGAATCGACATGATATTGCTTGCGACCGTGATGACATATTTCAACTACTCCAAATTGGAAAGAATGGTAGTATGATCAGGCTCCAAAATCAGTTGTGATGACAACCCAAAGATATGGAAATTTGGCACATTCGATAAAACATAAATCTGGGTTTGCGTTAACTTTTGCGCATCAGTCTGTTCATGCACACTTTAATAGTGAGACCAATTTTGTCATACTAATTTGCAGACAATTTCATTAGAAGAGGATGTATTTTAGTATGTTTTTATTCCCACAAAGAAATCAAGAAAAGAAAAAAAAAACAGCATTATTTGTGCCTTTTGCCAAGTTCATGTTTTCGCATTGGCGTGAGTGCCATATATCAATATGTCATCATTTCAACCGATTTCGGATTCTTCTCTGGGTCTAATTGTTGCGTGCATTCTGACGGTTCGGCCATGTCATCACGGGCACAGGAGATGTACATAAATTTGTGACATTTTGCCAGCTTGAGCCTTGCAGCATTAGATCTATGCCTGACAAAGTACATTGTGGTGGACCCTTTTTGTCTTTCCACATTACCCTGCCACATTGTTTGATAAGTCCTGTAAACCTATTAGGCTATTCAAAAAGCAACACTGAACAAATTTCCCCCTGACTGCACTGAGGAAAATTGCTCCCTGTTTTATTTTCATTTCTCATTCATTTTTTTGTAATGATTTATTTACTTTCTCCCACTTCTTTCCTGTCAAATGGTACCATCAGCAAAATCTCCAAGTATTTTTTTGCTATTCCCAAATACTTTATGTAGAGAAAAGGGCCCTTAAAGGTTTTTTTTGCTTGTTTTTTGCAACTGCCACCAGGTCCTCCTGAAAAGCTCTCTCTCTCTATCTGTCTCTATCTCTCTCTCTCTCTCTCTCTCTCTTGCTGGTTTATTCAGTTAGGCTATGATTCTTCATGACTTTTTCATAGATAATTAGTGGTCTCAACATATCCAAAGCTTCAATGTGAGATAGAGAAGCTGATCTGAAAAATATTGTAGGAAATTTATATCGAAACGGGTCATTAAGGTGGGTGGGGGTCGGTTCGAAATCCGACCTTCTGTCACCCGTTTTATCCAAAGAATCGCCCAATGTCTATGTATTTTGGCATACATCCATTTTGGATGCCTGCAGATCTGCAAAGGATTACATATAAGCCTTCAAAGTTCACTTGGAAAATCAGAGTAAAACGAATTTCTGAATCGTAGTAGACCATGGTGCGTAATAAGGTCACAAAAACAAAATAGTCCCTAAACAAATTACACAGCCACGCTCAGTTTTTCAAGATATGATCAAACAAACATCAAAAACGCCTTTTAAACCTGTCCGTTCATATTTTCTGATAAAACAGGGTAACAAATGTGCTTGATATCAAATTTTCAAATGGAACTACTTTTGACTTCTGTCGGAATGTTTTGAAACAAAGGGAGGGAACTACATCTACACATATATATAAGGGGGTTAATTTTCTGGGTTGAATTCAACTGCTTCGCTAGCTCAGTGGGCTAGACGAAAGGTCCCAATATCTTTTTTTAGTTTTGGTCATTGGTGGACAAGGGTCAAATCTGAGCAACTACTCCTTTTTTTACCCCATTTTCCCTCATCTTTTTTTTTTTTTTTTTTTTTTCATTCATTATCCCTAATTCTGAGACATTTAAAAGTACAAATTTCAAATTCAAATTATTCAAAATGTGTGAAAATTTTCAGGCTCTCTATGTATCTACTTTCATTTATTTCCATAAGTTTCTCTTGGGCTTCCGTGTTGCCAGGCTTGAGCTACGAAGATGTACCGAATCGACATGATATTGCTTGCGACCGTGATGACATATTTCAACTACTCCAAATTGGAAAGAATGGTAGTATGATCAGGCTCCAAAATCAGTTGTGATGACAACCCAAAGATATGGAAATTTGGCACATTCGATAAAACATAAATCTGGGTTTGCGTTAACTTTTGCGCATCAGTCTGTTCATGCACACTTTAATAGTGAGACCAATTTTGTCATACTAATTTGCAGACAATTTCATTAGAAGAGGATGTATTTTAGTATGTTTTTATTCCCACAAAGAAATCAAGAAAAGAAAAAAAAAACAGCATTATTTGTGCCTTTTGCCAAGTTCATGTTTTCGCATTGGCGTGAGTGCCATATATCAATATGTCATCATTTCAACCGATTTCGGATTCTTCTCTGGGTCTAATTGTTGCGTGCATTCTGACGGTTCGGCCATGTCATCACGGGCACAGGAGATGTACATAAATTTGTGACATTTTGCCAGCTTGAGCCTTGCAGCATTAGATCTATGCCTGACAAAGTACATTGTGGTGGACCCTTTTTGTCTTTCCACATTACCCTGCCACATTGTTTGATAAGTCCTGTAAACCTATTAGGCTATTCAAAAAGCAACACTGAACAAATTTCCCCCTGACTGCACTGAGGAAAATTGCTCCCTGTTTTATTTTCATTTCTCATTCATTTTTTTGTAATGATTTATTTACTTTCTCCCACTTCTTTCCTGTCAAATGGTACCATCAGCAAAATCTCCAAGTATTTTTTTGCTATTCCCAAATACTTTATGTAGAGAAAAGGGCCCTTAAAGGTTTTTTTTGCTTGTTTTTTGCAACTGCCACCAGGTCCTCCTGAAAAGCTCTCTCTCTCTATCTGTCTCTATCTCTCTCTCTCTCTCTCTCTCTCTTGCTGGTTTATTCAGTTAGGCTATGATTCTTCATGACTTTTTCATAGATAATTAGTGGTCTCAACATATCCAAAGCTTCAATGTGAGATAGAGAAGCTGATCTGAAAAATATTGTAGGAAATTTATATCGAAACGGGTCATTAAGGTGGGTGGGGGTCGGTTCGAAATCCGACCTTCTGTCACCCGTTTTATCCAAAGAATCGCCCAATGTCTATGTATTTTGGCATACATCCATTTTGGATGCCTGCAGATCTGCAAAGGATTACATATAAGCCTTCAAAGTTCACTTGGAAAATCAGAGTAAAACGAATTTCTGAATCGTAGTAGACCATGGTGCGTAATAAGGTCACAAAAACAAAATAGTCCCTAAACAAATTACACAGCCACGCTCAGTTTTTCAAGATATGATCAAACAAACATCAAAAACGCCTTTTAAACCTGTCCGTTCATATTTTCTGATAAAACAGGGTAACAAATGTGCTTGATATCAAATTTTCAAATGGAACTACTTTTGACTTCTGTCGGAATGTTTTGAAACAAAGGGAGGGAACTACATCTACACATATATATAAGGGGGTTAATTTTCTGGGTTGAATTCAACTGCTTCGCTAGCTCAGTGGGCTAGACGAAAGGTCCCAATATCTTTTTTTAGTTTTGGTCATTGGTGGACAAGGGTCAAATCTGAGCAACTACTCCTTTTTTTACCCCATTTTCCCTCATCTTTTTTTTTTTTTTTTTTTTTTTTCATTCATTATCCCTAATTCTGAGACATTTAAAAGTACAAATTTCAAATTCAAATTATTCAAAATGTGTGAAAATTTTCAGGCTCTCTATGTATCTACTTTCATTTATTTCCATAAGTTTCTCTTGGGCTTCCGTGTTGCCAGGCTTGAGCTACGAAGATGTACCGAATCGACATGATATTGCTTGCGACCGTGATGACATATTTCAACTACTCCAAATTGGAAAGAATGGTAGTATGATCAGGCTCCAAAATCAGTTGTGATGACAACCCAAAGATATGGAAATTTGGCACATTCGATAAAACATAAATCTGGGTTTGCGTTAACTTTTGTGCATCAGTCTGTTCATGCACACTTTAATAGTGAGACCAATTTTGTCATACTAATTTGCAGACAATTTCATTAGAAGAGGATGTATTTTAGTATGTTTTTATTCCCACAAAGAAATCAAGAAAAGAAAAAAAAAACAGCATTATTTGTGCCTTTTGCCAAGTTCATGTTTTCGCATTGGCGTGAGTGCCATATATCAATATGTCATCATTTCAACCGATTTCGGATTCTTCTCTGGGTCTAATTGTTGCGTGCATTCTGACGGTTCGGCCATGTCATCACGGGCACAGGAGATGTACATAAATTTGTGACATTTTGCCAGCTTGAGCCTTGCAGCATTAGATCTATGCCTGACAAAGTACATTGTGGTGGACCCTTTTTGTCTTTCCACATTACCCTGCCACATTGTTTGATAAGTCCTGTAAACCTATTAGGCTATTCAAAAAGCAACACTGAACAAATTTCCCCCTGACTGCACTGAGGAAAATTGCTCCCTGTTTTATTTTCATTTCTCATTCATTTTTTTGTAATGATTTATTTACTTTCTCCCACTTCTTTCCTGTCAAATGGTACCATCAGCAAAATCTCCAAGTATTTTTTTGCTATTCCCAAATACTTTATGTAGAGAAAAGGGCCCTTAAAGGTTTTTTTTGCTTGTTTTTTGCAACTGCCACCAGGTCCTCCTGAAAAGCTCTCTCTCTCTATCTGTCTCTATCTCTCTCTCTCTCTCTCTCTCTCTCTTGCTGGTTTATTCAGTTAGGCTATGATTCTTCATGACTTTTTCATAGATAATTAGTGGTCTCAACATATCCAAAGCTTCAATGTGAGATAGAGAAGCTGATCTGAAAAATATTGTAGGAAATTTATATCGAAACGGGTCATTAAGGTGGGTGGGGGTCGGTTCGAAATCCGACCTTCTGTCACCCGTTTTATCCAAAGAATCGCCCAATGTCTATGTATTTTGGCATACATCCATTTTGGATGCCTGCAGATCTGCAAAGGATTACATATAAGCCTTCAAAGTTCACTTGGAAAATCAGAGTAAAACGAATTTCTGAATCGTAGTAGACCATGGTGCGTAATAAGGTCACAAAAACAAAATAGTCCCTAAACAAATTACACAGCCACGCTCAGTTTTTCAAGATATGATCAAACAAACATCAAAAACGCCTTTTAAACCTGTCCGTTCATATTTTCTGATAAAACAGGGTAACAAATGTGCTTGATATCAAATTTTCAAATGGAACTACTTTTGACTTCTGTCGGAATGTTTTGAAACAAAGGGAGGGAACTACATCTACACATATATATAAGGGGGTTAATTTTCTGGGTTGAATTCAACTGCTTCGCTAGCTCAGTGGGCTAGACGAAAGGTCCCAATATCTTTTTTTTAGTTTTGGTCATTGGTGGACAAGGGTCAAATCTGAGCAACTACTCCTTTTTTTACCCCATTTTCCCTCATCTTTTTTTTTTTTTTTTTTCATTCATTATCCCTAATTCTGAGACATTTAAAAGTACAAATTTCAAATTCAAATTATTCAAAATGTGTGAAAATTTTCAGGCTCTCTATGTATCTACTTTCATTTATTTCCATAAGTTTCTCTTGGGCTTCCGTGTTGCCAGGCTTGAGCTACGAAGATGTACCGAATCGACATGATATTGCTTGCGACCGTGATGACATATTTCAACTACTCCAAATTGGAAAGAATGGTAGTATGATCAGGCTCCAAAATCAGTTGTGATGACAACCCAAAGATATGGAAATTTGGCACATTCGATAAAACATAAATCTGGGTTTGCGTTAACTTTTGCGCATCAGTCTGTTCATGCACACTTTAATAGTGAGACCAATTTTGTCATACTAATTTGCAGACAATTTCATTAGAAGAGGATGTATTTTAGTATGTTTTTATTCCCACAAAGAAATCAAGAAAAGAAAAAAAAAACAGCATTATTTGTGCCTTTTGCCAAGTTCATGTTTTCGCATTGGCGTGAGTGCCATATATCAATATGTCATCATTTCAACCGATTTCGGATTCTTCTCTGGGTCTAATTGTTGCGTGCATTCTGACGGTTCGGCCATGTCATCACGGGCACAGGAGATGTACATAAATTTGTGACATTTTGCCAGCTTGAGCCTTGCAGCATTAGATCTATGCCTGACAAAGTACATTGTGGTGGACCCTTTTTGTCTTTCCACATTACCCTGCCACATTGTTTGATAAGTCCTGTAAACCTATTAGGCTATTCAAAAAGCAACACTGAACAAATTTCCCCCTGACTGCACTGAGGAAAATTGCTCCCTGTTTTATTTTCATTTCTCATTCATTTTTTTGTAATGATTTATTTACTTTCTCCCACTTCTTTCCTGTCAAATGGTACCATCAGCAAAATCTCCAAGTATTTTTTTGCTATTCCCAAATACTTTATGTAGAGAAAAGGGCCCTTAAAGGTTTTTTTTGCTTGTTTTTTGCAACTGCCACCAGGTCCTCCTGAAAAGCTCTCTCTCTCTATCTGTCTCTATCTCTCTCTCTCTCTCTCTCTCTCTCTTGCTGGTTTATTCAGTTAGGCTATGATTCTTCATGACTTTTTCATAGATAATTAGTGGTCTCAACATATCCAAAGCTTCAATGTGAGATAGAGAAGCTGATCTGAAAAATATTGTAGGAAATTTATATCGAAACGGGTCATTAAGGTGGGTGGGGGTCGGTTCGAAATCCGACCTTCTGTCACCCGTTTTATCCAAAGAATCGCCCAATGTCTATGTATTTTGGCATACATCCATTTTGGATGCCTGCAGATCTGCAAAGGATTACATATAAGCCTTCAAAGTTCACTTGGAAAATCAGAGTAAAACGAATTTCTGAATCGTAGTAGACCATGGTGCGTAATAAGGTCACAAAAACAAAATAGTCCCTAAACAAATTACACAGCCACGCTCAGTTTTTCAAGATATGATCAAACAAACATCAAAAACGCCTTTTAAACCTGTCCGTTCATATTTTCTGATAAAACAGGGTAACAAATGTGCTTGATATCAAATTTTCAAATGGAACTACTTTTGACTTCTGTCGGAATGTTTTGAAACAAAGGGAGGGAACTACATCTACACATATATATAAGGGGGTTAATTTTCTGGGTTGAATTCAACTGCTTCGCTAGCTCAGTGGGCTAGACGAAAGGTCCCAATATCTTTTTTTTAGTTTTGGTCATTGGTGGACAAGGGTCAAATCTGAGCAACTACTCCTTTTTTTACCCCATTTTCCCTCATCTTTTTTTTTTTTTTTTTTTTTTTCATTCATTATCCCTAATTCTGAGACATTTAAAAGTACAAATTTCAAATTCAAATTATTCAAAATGTGTGAAAATTTTCAGGCTCTCTATGTATCTACTTTCATTTATTTCCATAAGTTTCTCTTGGGCTTCCGTGTTGCCAGGCTTGAGCTACGAAGATGTACCGAATCGACATGATATTGCTTGCGACCGTGATGACATATTTCAACTACTCCAAATTGGAAAGAATGGTAGTATGATCAGGCTCCAAAATCAGTTGTGATGACAACCCAAAGATATGGAAATTTGGCACATTCGATAAAACATAAATCTGGGTTTGCGTTAACTTTTGCGCATCAGTCTGTTCATGCACACTTTAATAGTGAGACCAATTTTGTCATACTAATTTGCAGACAATTTCATTAGAAGAGGATGTATTTTAGTATGTTTTTATTCCCACAAAGAAATCAAGAAAAGAAAAAAAAAACAGCATTATTTGTGCCTTTTGCCAAGTTCATGTTTTCGCATTGGCGTGAGTGCCATATATCAATATGTCATCATTTCAACCGATTTCGGATTCTTCTCTGGGTCTAATTGTTGCGTGCATTCTGACGGTTCGGCCATGTCATCACGGGCACAGGAGATGTACATAAATTTGTGACATTTTGCCAGCTTGAGCCTTGCAGCATTAGATCTATGCCTGACAAAGTACATTGTGGTGGACCCTTTTTGTCTTTCCACATTACCCTGCCACATTGTTTGATAAGTCCTGTAAACCTATTAGGCTATTCAAAAAGCAACACTGAACAAATTTCCCCCTGACTGCACTGAGGAAAATTGCTCCCTGTTTTATTTTCATTTCTCATTCATTTTTTTGTAATGATTTATTTACTTTCTCCCACTTCTTTCCTGTCAAATGGTACCATCAGCAAAATCTCCAAGTATTTTTTTGCTATTCCCAAATACTTTATGTAGAGAAAAGGGCCCTTAAAGGTTTTTTTTGCTTGTTTTTTGCAACTGCCACCAGGTCCTCCTGAAAAGCTCTCTCTCTCTATCTGTCTCTATCTCTCTCTCTCTCTCTCTCTCTCTTGCTGGTTTATTCAGTTAGGCTATGATTCTTCATGACTTTTTCATAGATAATTAGTGGTCTCAACATATCCAAAGCTTCAATGTGAGATAGAGAAGCTGATCTGAAAAATATTGTAGGAAATTTATATCGAAACGGGTCATTAAGGTGGGTGGGGGTCGGTTCGAAATCCGACCTTCTGTCACCCGTTTTATCCAAAGAATCGCCCAATGTCTATGTATTTTGGCATACATCCATTTTGGATGCCTGCAGATCTGCAAAGGATTACATATAAGCCTTCAAAGTTCACTTGGAAAATCAGAGTAAAACGAATTTCTGAATCGTAGTAGACCATGGTGCGTAATAAGGTCACAAAAACAAAATAGTCCCTAAACAAATTACACAGCCACGCTCAGTTTTTCAAGATATGATCAAACAAACATCAAAAACGCCTTTTAAACCTGTCCGTTCATATTTTCTGATAAAACAGGGTAACAAATGTGCTTGATATCAAATTTTCAAATGGAACTACTTTTGACTTCTGTCGGAATGTTTTGAAACAAAGGGAGGGAACTACATCTACACATATATATAAGGGGGTTAATTTTCTGGGTTGAATTCAACTGCTTCGCTAGCTCAGTGGGCTAGACGAAAGGTCCCAATATCTTTTTTTAGTTTTGGTCATTGGTGGACAAGGGTCAAATCTGAGCAACTACTCCTTTTTTTACCCCATTTTCCCTCATCTTTTTTTTTTTTTTTTTTTTTTTCATTCATTATCCCTAATTCTGAGACATTTAAAAGTACAAATTTCAAATTCAAATTATTCAAAATGTGTGAAAATTTTCAGGCTCTCTATGTATCTACTTTCATTTATTTCCATAAGTTTCTCTTGGGCTTCCGTGTTGCCAGGCTTGAGCTACGAAGATGTACCGAATCGACATGATATTGCTTGCGACCGTGATGACATATTTCAACTACTCCAAATTGGAAAGAATGGTAGTATGATCAGGCTCCAAAATCAGTTGTGATGACAACCCAAAGATATGGAAATTTGGCACATTCGATAAAACATAAATCTGGGTTTGCGTTAACTTTTGCGCATCAGTCTGTTCATGCACACTTTAATAGTGAGACCAATTTTGTCATACTAATTTGCAGACAATTTCATTAGAAGAGGATGTATTTTAGTATGTTTTTATTCCCACAAAGAAATCAAGAAAAGAAAAAAAAAAACAGCATTATTTGTGCCTTTTGCCAAGTTCATGTTTTCGCATTGGCGTGAGTGCCATATATCAATATGTCATCATTTCAACCGATTTCGGATTCTTCTCTGGGTCTAATTGTTGCGTGCATTCTGACGGTTCGGCCATGTCATCACGGGCACAGGAGATGTACATAAATTTGTGACATTTTGCCAGCTTGAGCCTTGCAGCATTAGATCTATGCCTGACAAAGTACATTGTGGTGGACCCTTTTTGTCTTTCCACATTACCCTGCCACATTGTTTGATAAGTCCTGTAAACCTATTAGGCTATTCAAAAAGCAACACTGAACAAATTTCCCCCTGACTGCACTGAGGAAAATTGCTCCCTGTTTTATTTTCATTTCTCATTCATTTTTTTGTAATGATTTATTTACTTTCTCCCACTTCTTTCCTGTCAAATGGTACCATCAGCAAAATCTCCAAGTATTTTTTTGCTATTCCCAAATACTTTATGTAGAGAAAAGGGCCCTTAAAGGTTTTTTTTGCTTGTTTTTTGCAACTGCCACCAGGTCCTCCTGAAAAGCTCTCTCTCTCTATCTGTCTCTATCTCTCTCTCTCTCTCTCTCTCTCTTGCTGGTTTATTCAGTTAGGCTATGATTCTTCATGACTTTTTCATAGATAATTAGTGGTCTCAACATATCCAAAGCTTCAATGTGAGATAGAGAAGCTGATCTGAAAAATATTGTAGGAAATTTATATCGAAACGGGTCATTAAGGTGGGTGGGGGTCGGTTCGAAATCCGACCTTCTGTCACCCGTTTTATCCAAAGAATCGCCCAATGTCTATGTATTTTGGCATACATCCATTTTGGATGCCTGCAGATCTGCAAAGGATTACATATAAGCCTTCAAAGTTCACTTGGAAAATCAGAGTAAAACGAATTTCTGAATCGTAGTAGACCATGGTGCGTAATAAGGTCACAAAAACAAAATAGTCCCTAAACAAATTACACAGCCACGCTCAGTTTTTCAAGATATGATCAAACAAACATCAAAAACGCCTTTTAAACCTGTCCGTTCATATTTTCTGATAAAACAGGGTAACAAATGTGCTTGATATCAAATTTTCAAATGGAACTACTTTTGACTTCTGTCGGAATGTTTTGAAACAAAGGGAGGGAACTACATCTACACATATATATAAGGGGGTTAATTTTCTGGGTTGAATTCAACTGCTTCGCTAGCTCAGTGGGCTAGACGAAAGGTCCCAATATCTTTTTTTAGTTTTGGTCATTGGTGGACAAGGGTCAAATCTGAGCAACTACTCCTTTTTTTACCCCATTTTCCCTCATCTTTTTTTTTTTTTTTTTCATTCATTATCCCTAATTCTGAGACATTTAAAAGTACAAATTTCAAATTCAAATTATTCAAAATGTGTGAAAATTTTCAGGCTCTCTATGTATCTACTTTCATTTATTTCCATAAGTTTCTCTTGGGCTTCCGTGTTGCCAGGCTTGAGCTACGAAGATGTACCGAATCGACATGATATTGCTTGCGACCGTGATGACATATTTCAACTACTCCAAATTGGAAAGAATGGTAGTATGATCAGGCTCCAAAATCAGTTGTGATGACAACCCAAAGATAGGGAAATTTGGCACATTCGATAAAACATAAATCTGGGTTTGTGTTAACTTTTGCGCATCAGTCTGTTCATGCACACTTTAATAGTGAGACCAATTTTGTCATACTAATTTGCAGACAATTTCATTAGAAGAGGATGTATTTTAGTATGTTTTTATTCCCACAAAGAAATCAAGAAAAGAAAAAAAAAACAGCATTATTTGTGCCTTTTGCCAAGTTCATGTTTTCGCATTGGCGTGAGTGCCATATATCAATATGTCATCATTTCAACCGATTTCGGATTCTTCTCTGGGTCTAATTGTTGCGTGCATTCTGACGGTTCGGCCATGTCATCACGGGCACAGGAGATGTACATAAATTTGTGACATTTTGCCAGCTTGAGCCTTGCAGCATTAGATCTATGCCTGACAAAGTACATTGTGGTGGACCCTTTTTGTCTTTCCACATTACCCTGCCACATTGTTTGATAAGTCCTGTAAACCTATTAGGCTATTCAAAAAGCAACACTGAACAAATTTCTCCCTGACTGCACTGAGGAAAATTGCTCCCTGTTTTATTTTCATTTCTCATTCATTTTTTTGTAATGATTTATTTACTTTCTCCCACTTCTTTCCTGTCAAATGGTACCATCAGCAAAATCTCCAAGTATTTTTTTGCTATTCCCAAATACTTTATGTAGAGAAAAGGGCCCTTAAAGGTTTTTTTTGCTTGTTTTTTGCAACTGCCACCAGGTCCTCCTGAAAAGCTCTCTCTCTCTATCTGTCTCTATCTCTCTCTCTCTCTCTCTCTCTCTCTCTCTCTTGCTGGTTTATTCAGTTAGGCTATGATTCTTCATGACTTTTTCATAGATAATTAGTGGTCTCAACATATCCAAAGCTTCAATGTGAGATAGAGAAGCTGATCTGAAAAATATTGTAGGAAATTTATATCGAAACGGGTCATTAAGGTGGGTGGGGGTCGGTTCGAAATCCGACCTTCTGTCACCCGTTTTATCCAAAGAATCGCCCAATGTCTATGTATTTTGGCATACATCCATTTTGGATGCCTGCAGATCTGCAAAGGATTACATATAAGCCTTCAAAGTTCACTTGGAAAATCAGAGTAAAACGAATTTCTGAATCGTAGTAGACCATGGTGCGTAATAAGGTCACAAAAACAAAATAGTCCCTAAACAAATTACACAGCCACGCTCAGTTTTTCAAGATATGATCAAACAAACATCAAAAACGCCTTTTAAACCTGTCCGTTCATATTTTCTGATAAAACAGGGTAACAAATGTGCTTGATATCAAATTTTCAAATGGAACTACTTTTGACTTCTGTCGGAATGTTTTGAAACAAAGGGAGGGAACTACATCTACACATATATATAAGGGGGTTAATTTTCTGGGTTGAATTCAACTGCTTCGCTAGCTCAGTGGGCTAGACGAAAGGTCCCAATATCTTTTTTTAGTTTTGGTCATTGGTGGACAAGGGTCAAATCTGAGCAACTACTCCTTTTTTTACCCCATTTTCCCTCATCTTTTTTTTTTTTTTTTTTTTTTTCATTCATTATCCCTAATTCTGAGACATTTAAAAGTACAAATTTCAAATTCAAATTATTCAAAATGTGTGAAAATTTTCAGGCTCTCTATGTATCTACTTTCATTTATTTCCATAAGTTTCTCTTGGGCTTCCGTGTTGCCAGGCTTGAGCTACGAAGATGTACCGAATCGACATGATATTGCTTGCGACCGTGATGACATATTTCAACTACTCCAAATTGGAAAGAATGGTAGTATGATCAGGCTCCAAAATCAGTTGTGATGACAACCCAAAGATAGGGAAATTTGGCACATTCGATAAAACATAAATCTGGGTTTGCGTTAACTTTTGCGCATCAGTCTGTTCATGCACACTTTAATAGTGAGACCAATTTTGTCATACTAATTTGCAGACAATTTCATTAGAAGAGGATGTATTTTAGTATGTTTTTATTCCCACAAAGAAATCAAGAAAAGAAAAAAAAAACAGCATTATTTGTGCCTTTTGCCAAGTTCATGTTTTCGCATTGGCGTGAGTGCCATATATCAATATGTCATCATTTCAACCGATTTCGGATTCTTCTCTGGGTCTAATTGTTGCGTGCATTCTGACGGTTCGGCCATGTCATCACGGGCACAGGAGATGTACATAAATTTGTGACATTTTGCCAGCTTGAGCCTTGCAGCATTAGATCTATGCCTGACAAAGTACATTGTGGTGGACCCTTTTTGTCTTTCCACATTACCCTGCCACATTGTTTGATAAGTCCTGTAAACCTATTAGGCTATTCAAAAAGCAACACTGAACAAATTTCCCCCTGACTGCACTGAGGAAAATTGCTCCCTGTTTTATTTTCATTTCTCATTCATTTTTTTGTAATGATTTATTTACTTTCTCCCACTTCTTTCCTGTCAAATGGTACCATCAGCAAAATCTCCAAGTATTTTTTTGCTATTCCCAAATACTTTATGTAGAGAAAAGGGCCCTTAAAGGTTTTTTTTGCTTGTTTTTTGCAACTGCCACCAGGTCCTCCTGAAAAGCTCTCTCTCTCTATCTGTCTCTATCTCTCTCTCTCTCTCTCTCTCTCTTGCTGGTTTATTCAGTTAGGCTATGATTCTTCATGACTTTTTCATAGATAATTAGTGGTCTCAACATATCCAAAGCTTCAATGTGAGATAGAGAAGCTGATCTGAAAAATATTGTAGGAAATTTATATCGAAACGGGTCATTAAGGTGGGTGGGGGTCGGTTCGAAATCCGACCTTCTGTCACCCGTTTTATCCAAAGAATCGCCCAATGTCTATGTATTTTGGCATACATCCATTTTGGATGCCTGCAGATCTGCAAAGGATTACATATAAGCCTTCAAAGTTCACTTGGAAAATCAGAGTAAAACGAATTTCTGAATCGTAGTAGACCATGGTGCGTAATAAGGTCACAAAAACAAAATAGTCCCTAAACAAATTACACAGCCACGCTCAGTTTTTCAAGATATGATCAAACAAACATCAAAAACGCCTTTTAAACCTGTCCGTTCATATTTTCTGATAAAACAGGGTAACAAATGTGCTTGATATCAAATTTTCAAATGGAACTACTTTTGACTTCTGTCGGAATGTTTTGAAACAAAGGGAGGGAACTACATCTACACATATATATAAGGGGGTTAATTTTCTGGGTTGAATTCAACTGCTTCGCTAGCTCAGTGGGCTAGACGAAAGGTCCCAATATCTTTTTTTAGTTTTGGTCATTGGTGGACAAGGGTCAAATCTGAGCAACTACTCCTTTTTTTACCCCATTTTCCCTCATCTTTTTTTTTTTTTTTTTTTTTTTCATTCATTATCCCTAATTCTGAGACATTTAAAAGTACAAATTTCAAATTCAAATTATTCAAAATGTGTGAAAATTTTCAGGCTCTCTATGTATCTACTTTCATTTATTTCCATAAGTTTCTCTTGGGCTTCCGTGTTGCCAGGCTTGAGCTACGAAGATGTACCGAATCGACATGATATTGCTTGCGACCGTGATGACATATTTCAACTACTCCAAATTGGAAAGAATGGTAGTATGATCAGGCTCCAAAATCAGTTGTGATGACAACCCAAAGATATGGAAATTTGGCACATTCGATAAAACATAAATCTGGGTTTGCGTTAACTTTTGCGCATCAGTCTGTTCATGCACACTTTAATAGTGAGACCAATTTTGTCATACTAATTTGCAGACAATTTCATTAGAAGAGGATGTATTTTAGTATGTTTTTATTCCCACAAAGAAATCAAGAAAAGAAAAAAAAAACAGCATTATTTGTGCCTTTTGCCAAGTTCATGTTTTCGCATTGGCGTGAGTGCCATATATCAATATGTCATCATTTCAACCGATTTCGGATTCTTCTCTGGGTCTAATTGTTGCGTGCATTCTGACGGTTCGGCCATGTCATCACGGGCACAGGAGATGTACATAAATTTGTGACATTTTGCCAGCTTGAGCCTTGCAGCATTAGATCTATGCCTGACAAAGTACATTGTGGTGGACCCTTTTTGTCTTTCCACATTACCCTGCCACATTGTTTGATAAGTCCTGTAAACCTATTAGGCTATTCAAAAAGCAACACTGAACAAATTTCCCCCTGACTGCACTGAGGAAAATTGCTCCCTGTTTTATTTTCATTTCTCATTCATTTTTTTGTAATGATTTATTTACTTTCTCCCACTTCTTTCCTGTCAAATGGTACCATCAGCAAAATCTCCAAGTATTTTTTTGCTATTCCCAAATACTTTATGTAGAGAAAAGGGCCCTTAAAGGTTTTTTTTGCTTGTTTTTTGCAACTGCCACCAGGTCCTCCTGAAAAGCTCTCTCTCTCTATCTGTCTCTATCTCTCTCTCTCTCTCTCTCTCTCTTGCTGGTTTATTCAGTTAGGCTATGATTCTTCATGACTTTTTCATAGATAATTAGTGGTCTCAACATATCCAAAGCTTCAATGTGAGATAGAGAAGCTGATCTGAAAAATATTGTAGGAAATTTATATCGAAACGGGTCATTAAGGTGGGTGGGGGTCGGTTCGAAATCCGACCTTCTGTCACCCGTTTTATCCAAAGAATCGCCCAATGTCTATGTATTTTGGCATACATCCATTTTGGATGCCTGCAGATCTGCAAAGGATTACATATAAGCCTTCAAAGTTCACTTGGAAAATCAGAGTAAAACGAATTTCTGAATCGTAGTAGACCATGGTGCGTAATAAGGTCACAAAAACAAAATAGTCCCTAAACAAATTACACAGCCACGCTCAGTTTTTCAAGATATGATCAAACAAACATCAAAAACGCCTTTTAAACCTGTCCGTTCATATTTTCTGATAAAACAGGGTAACAAATGTGCTTGATATCAAATTTTCAAATGGAACTACTTTTGACTTCTGTCGGAATGTTTTGAAACAAAGGGAGGGAACTACATCTACACATATATATAAGGGGGTTAATTTTCTGGGTTGAATTCAACTGCTTCGCTAGCTCAGTGGGCTAGACGAAAGGTCCCAATATCTTTTTTTAGTTTTGGTCATTGGTGGACAAGGGTCAAATCTGAGCAACTACTCCTTTTTTTACCCCATTTTCCCTCATCTTTTTTTTTTTTTTTTTTTTTTTCATTCATTATCCCTAATTCTGAGACATTTAAAAGTACAAATTTCAAATTCAAATTATTCAAAATGTGTGAAAATTTTCAGGCTCTCTATGTATCTACTTTCATTTATTTCCATAAGTTTCTCTTGGGCTTCCGTGTTGCCAGGCTTGAGCTACGAAGATGTACCGAATCGACATGATATTGCTTGCGACCGTGATGACATATTTCAACTACTCCAAATTGGAAAGAATGGTAGTATGATCAGGCTCCAAAATCAGTTGTGATGACGACCCAAAGATATGGAAATTTGGCACATTCGATAAAACATAAATCTGGGTTTGCGTTAACTTTTGCGCATCAGTCTGTTCATGCACACTTTAATAGTGAGACCAATTTTGTCATACTAATTTGCAGACAATTTCATTAGAAGAGGATGTATTTTAGTATGTTTTTATTCCCACAAAGAAATCAAGAAAAGAAAAAAAAAACAGCATTATTTGTGCCTTTTGCCAAGTTCATGTTTTCGCATTGGCGTGAGTGCCATATATCAATATGTCATCATTTCAACCGATTTCGGATTCTTCTCTGGGTCTAATTGTTGCGTGCATTCTGACGGTTCGGCCATGTCATCACGGGCACAGGAGATGTACATAAATTTGTGACATTTTGCCAGCTTGAGCCTTGCAGCATTAGATCTATGCCTGACAAAGTACATTGTGGTGGACCCTTTTTGTCTTTCCACATTACCCTGCCACATTGTTTGATAAGTCCTGTAAACCTATTAGGCTATTCAAAAAGCAACACTGAACAAATTTCCCCCTGACTGCACTGAGGAAAATTGCTCCCTGTTTTATTTTCATTTCTCATTCATTTTTTTGTAATGATTTATTTACTTTCTCCCACTTCTTTCCTGTCAAATGGTACCATCAGCAAAATCTCCAAGTATTTTTTTGCTATTCCCAAATACTTTATGTAGAGAAAAGGGCCCTTAAAGGTTTTTTTTGCTTGTTTTTTGCAACTGCCACCAGGTCCTCCTGAAAAGCTCTCTCTCTCTATCTGTCTCTATCTCTCTCTCTCTCTCTCTCTCTCTTGCTGGTTTATTCAGTTAGGCTATGATTCTTCATGACTTTTTCATAGATAATTAGTGGTCTCAACATATCCAAAGCTTCAATGTGAGATAGAGAAGCTGATCTGAAAAATATTGTAGGAAATTTATATCGAAACGGGTCATTAAGGTGGGTGGGGGTCGGTTCGAAATCCGACCTTCTGTCACCCGTTTTATCCAAAGAATCGCCCAATGTCTATGTATTTTGGCATACATCCATTTTGGATGCCTGCAGATCTGCAAAGGATTACATATAAGCCTTCAAAGTTCACTTGGAAAATCAGAGTAAAACGAATTTCTGAATCGTAGTAGACCATGGTGCGTAATAAGGTCACAAAAACAAAATAGTCCCTAAACAAATTACACAGCCACGCTCAGTTTTTCAAGATATGATCAAACAAACATCAAAAACGCCTTTTAAACCTGTCCGTTCATATTTTCTGATAAAACAGGGTAACAAATGTGCTTGATATCAAATTTTCAAATGGAACTACTTTTGACTTCTGTCGGAATGTTTTGAAACAAAGGGAGGGAACTACATCTACACATATATATAAGGGGGTTAATTTTCTGGGTTGAATTCAACTGCTTCGCTAGCTCAGTGGGCTAGACGAAAGGTCCCAATATCTTTTTTTAGTTTTGGTCATTGGTGGACAAGGGTCAAATCTGAGCAACTACTCCTTTTTTTACCCCATTTTCCCTCATCTTTTTTTTTTTTTTTTTTTTTTTCATTCATTATCCCTAATTCTGAGACATTTAAAAGTACAAATTTCAAATTCAAATTATTCAAAATGTGTGAAAATTTTCAGGCTCTCTATGTATCTACTTTCATTTATTTCCATAAGTTTCTCTTGGGCTTCCGTGTTGCCAGGCTTGAGCTACGAAGATGTACCGAATCGACATGATATTGCTTGCGACCGTGATGACATATTTCAACTACTCCAAATTGGAAAGAATGGTAGTATGATCAGGCTCCAAAATCAGTTGTGATGACAACCCAAAGATATGGAAATTTGGCACATTCGATAAAACATAAATCTGGGTTTGCGTTAACTTTTGCGCATCAGTCTGTTCATGCACACTTTAATAGTGAGACCAATTTTGTCATACTAATTTGCAGACAATTTCATTAGAAGAGGATGTATTTTAGTATGTTTTTATTCCCACAAAGAAATCAAGAAAAGAAAAAAAAAACAGCATTATTTGTGCCTTTTGCCAAGTTCATGTTTTCGCATTGGCGTGAGTGCCATATATCAATATGTCATCATTTCAACCGATTTCGGATTCTTCTCTGGGTCTAATTGTTGCGTGCATTCTGACGGTTCGGCCATGTCATCACGGGCACAGGAGATGTACATAAATTTGTGACATTTTGCCAGCTTGAGCCTTGCAGCATTAGATCTATGCCTGACAAAGTACATTGTGGTGGACCCTTTTTGTCTTTCCACATTACCCTGCCACATTGTTTGATAAGTCCTGTAAACCTATTAGGCTATTCAAAAAGCAACACTGAACAAATTTCCCCCTGACTGCACTGAGGAAAATTGCTCCCTGTTTTATTTTCATTTCTCATTCATTTTTTTGTAATGATTTATTTACTTTCTCCCACTTCTTTCCTGTCAAATGGTACCATCAGCAAAATCTCCAAGTATTTTTTTGCTATTCCCAAATACTTTATGTAGAGAAAAGGGCCCTTAAAGGTTTTTTTTGCTTGTTTTTTGCAACTGCCACCAGGTCCTCCTGAAAAGCTCTCTCTCTCTATCTGTCTCTATCTCTCTCTCTCTCTCTCTCTCTCTTGCTGGTTTATTCAGTTAGGCTATGATTCTTCATGACTTTTTCATAGATAATTAGTGGTCTCAACATATCCAAAGCTTCAATGTGAGATAGAGAAGCTGATCTGAAAAATATTGTAGGAAATTTATATCGAAACGGGTCATTAAGGTGGGTGGGGGTCGGTTCGAAATCCGACCTTCTGTCACCCGTTTTATCCAAAGAATCGCCCAATGTCTATGTATTTTGGCATACATCCATTTTGGATGCCTGCAGATCTGCAAAGGATTACATATAAGCCTTCAAAGTTCACTTGGAAAATCAGAGTAAAGCGAATTTCTGAATCGTAGTAGACCATGGTGCGTAATAAGGTCACAAAAACAAAATAGTCCCTAAACAAATTACACAGCCACGCTCAGTTTTTCAAGATATGATCAAACAAACATCAAAAACGCCTTTTAAACCTGTCCGTTCATATTTTCTGATAAAACAGGGTAACAAATGTGCTTGATATCAAATTTTCAAATGGAACTACTTTTGACTTCTGTCGGAATGTTTTGAAACAAAGGGAGGGAACTACATCTACACATATATATAAGGGGGTTAATTTTCTGGGTTGAATTCAACTGCTTCGCTAGCTCAGTGGGCTAGACGAAAGGTCCCAATATCTTTTTTTAGTTTTGGTCATTGGTGGACAAGGGTCAAATCTGAGCAACTACTCCTTTTTTTACCCCATTTTCCCTCATCTTTTTTTTTTTTTTTTTTTTTTTCATTCATTATCCCTAATTCTGAGACATTTAAAAGTACAAATTTCAAATTCAAATTATTCAAAATGTGTGAAAATTTTCAGGCTCTCTATGTATCTACTTTCATTTATTTCCATAAGTTTCTCTTGGGCTTCCGTGTTGCCAGGCTTGAGCTACGAAGATGTACCGAATCGACATGATATTGCTTGCGACCGTGATGACATATTTCAACTACTCCAAATTGGAAAGAATGGTAGTATGATCAGGCTCCAAAATCAGTTGTGATGACAACCCAAAGATATGGAAATTTGGCACATTCGATAAAACATAAATCTGGGTTTGCGTTAACTTTTGCGCATCAGTCTGTTCATGCACACTTTAATAGTGAGACCAATTTTGTCATACTAATTTGCAGACAATTTCATTAGAAGAGGATGTATTTTAGTATGTTTTTATTCCCACAAAGAAATCAAGAAAAGAAAAAAAAAACAGCATTATTTGTGCCTTTTGCCAAGTTCATGTTTTCGCATTGGCGTGAGTGCCATATATCAATATGTCATCATTTCAACCGATTTCGGATTCTTCTCTGGGTCTAATTGTTGCGTGCATTCTGACGGTTCGGCCATGTCATCACGGGCACAGGAGATGTACATAAATTTGTGACATTTTGCCAGCTTGAGCCTTGCAGCATTAGATCTATGCCTGACAAAGTACATTGTGGTGGACCCTTTTTGTCTTTCCACATTACCCTGCCACATTGTTTGATAAGTCCTGTAAACCTATTAGGCTATTCAAAAAGCAACACTGAACAAATTTCCCCCTGACTGCACTGAGGAAAATTGCTCCCTGTTTTATTTTCATTTCTCATTCATTTTTTTGTAATGATTTATTTACTTTCTCCCACTTCTTTCCTGTCAAATGGTACCATCAGCAAAATCTCCAAGTATTTTTTTGCTATTCCCAAATACTTTATGTAGAGAAAAGGGCCCTTAAAGGTTTTTTTTGCTTGTTTTTTGCAACTGCCACCAGGTCCTCCTGAAAAGCTCTCTCTCTCTATCTGTCTCTATCTCTCTCTCTCTCTCTCTCTCTCTTGCTGGTTTATTCAGTTAGGCTATGATTCTTCATGACTTTTTCATAGATAATTAGTGGTCTCAACATATCCAAAGCTTCAATGTGAGATAGAGAAGCTGATCTGAAAAATATTGTAGGAAATTTATATCGAAACGGGTCATTAAGGTGGGTGGGGGTCGGTTCGAAATCCGACCTTCTGTCACCCGTTTTATCCAAAGAATCGCCCAATGTCTATGTATTTTGGCATACATCCATTTTGGATGCCTGCAGATCTGCAAAGGATTACATATAAGCCTTCAAAGTTCACTTGGAAAATCAGAGTAAAACGAATTTCTGAATCGTAGTAGACCATGGTGCGTAATAAGGTCACAAAAACAAAATAGTCCCTAAACAAATTACACAGCCACGCTCAGTTTTTCAAGATATGATCAAACAAACATCAAAAACGCCTTTTAAACCTGTCCGTTCATATTTTCTGATAAAACAGGGTAACAAATGTGCTTGATATCAAATTTTCAAATGGAACTACTTTTGACTTCTGTCGGAATGTTTTGAAACAAAGGGAGGGAACTACATCTACACATATATATAAGGGGGTTAATTTTCTGGGTTGAATTCAACTGCTTCGCTAGCTCAGTGGGCTAGACGAAAGGTCCCAATATCTTTTTTTAGTTTTGGTCATTGGTGGACAAGGGTCAAATCTGAGCAACTACTCCTTTTTTTACCCCATTTTCCCTCATCTTTTTTTTTTTTTTTTTTTTTTTCATTCATTATCCCTAATTCTGAGACATTTAAAAGTACAAATTTCAAATTCAAATTATTCAAAATGTGTGAAAATTTTCAGGCTCTCTATGTATCTACTTTCATTTATTTCCATAAGTTTCTCTTGGGCTTCCGTGTTGCCAGGCTTGAGCTACGAAGATGTACCGAATCGACATGATATTGCTTGCGACCGTGATGACATATTTCAACTACTCCAAATTGGAAAGAATGGTAGTATGATCAGGCTCCAAAATCAGTTGTGATGACAACCCAAAGATATGGAAATTTGGCACATTCGATAAAACATAAATCTGGGTTTGCGTTAACTTTTGCGCATCAGTCTGTTCATGCACACTTTAATAGTGAGACCAATTTTGTCATACTAATTTGCAGACAATTTCATTAGAAGAGGATGTATTTTAGTATGTTTTTATTCCCACAAAGAAATCAAGAAAAGAAAAAAAAAACAGCATTATTTGTGCCTTTTGCCAAGTTCATGTTTTCGCATTGGCGTGAGTGCCATATATCAATATGTCATCATTTCAACCGATTTCGGATTCTTCTCTGGGTCTAATTGTTGCGTGCATTCTGACGGTTCGGCCATGTCATCACGGGCACAGGAGATGTACATAAATTTGTGACATTTTGCCAGCTTGAGCCTTGCAGCATTAGATCTATGCCTGACAAAGTACATTGTGGTGGACCCTTTTTGTCTTTCCACATTACCCTGCCACATTGTTTGATAAGTCCTGTAAACCTATTAGGCTATTCAAAAAGCAACACTGAACAAATTTCCCCCTGACTGCACTGAGGAAAATTGCTCCCTGTTTTATTTTCATTTCTCATTCATTTTTTTGTAATGATTTATTTACTTTCTCCCACTTCTTTCCTGTCAAATGGTACCATCAGCAAAATCTCCAAGTATTTTTTTGCTATTCCCAAATACTTTATGTAGAGAAAAGGGCCCTTAAAGGTTTTTTTTGCTTGTTTTTTGCAACTGCCACCAGGTCCTCCTGAAAAGCTCTCTCTCTCTATCTGTCTCTATCTCTCTCTCTCTCTCTCTCTCTCTTGCTGGTTTATTCAGTTAGGCTATGATTCTTCATGACTTTTTCATAGATAATTAGTGGTCTCAACATATCCAAAGCTTCAATGTGAGATAGAGAAGCTGATCTGAAAAATATTGTAGGAAATTTATATCGAAACGGGTCATTAAGGTGGGTGGGGGTCGGTTCGAAATCCGACCTTCTGTCACCCGTTTTATCCAAAGAATCGCCCAATGTCTATGTATTTTGGCATACATCCATTTTGGATGCCTGCAGATCTGCAAAGGATTACATATAAGCCTTCAAAGTTCACTTGGAAAATCAGAGTAAAACGAATTTCTGAATCGTAGTAGACCATGGTGCGTAATAAGGTCACAAAAACAAAATAGTCCCTAAACAAATTACACAGCCACGCTCAGTTTTTCAAGATATGATCAAACAAACATCAAAAACGCCTTTTAAACCTGTCCGTTCATATTTTCTGATAAAACAGGGTAACAAATGTGCTTGATATCAAATTTTCAAATGGAACTACTTTTGACTTCTGTCGGAATGTTTTGAAACAAAGGGAGGGAACTACATCTACACATATATATAAGGGGGTTAATTTTCTGGGTTGAATTCAACTGCTTCGCTAGCTTAGTGGGCTAGACGAAAGGTCCCAATATCTTTTTTTAGTTTTGGTCATTGGTGGACAAGGGTCAAATCTGAGCAACTACTCCTTTTTTTACCCCATTTTCCCTCATCTTTTTTTTTTTTTTTTTTTTTTTCATTCATTATCCCTAATTCTGAGACATTTAAAAGTACAAATTTCAAATTCAAATTATTCAAAATGTGTGAAAATTTTCAGGCTCTCTATGTATCTACTTTCATTTATTTCCATAAGTTTCTCTTGGGCTTCCGTGTTGCCAGGCTTGAGCTACGAAGATGTACCGAATCGACATGATATTGCTTGCGACCGTGATGACATATTTCAACTACTCCAAATTGGAAAGAATGGTAGTATGATCAGGCTCCAAAATCAGTTGTGATGACAACCCAAAGATATGGAAATTTGGCACATTCGATAAAACATAAATCTGGGTTTGCGTTAACTTTTGCGCATCAGTCTGTTCATGCACACTTTAATAGCGAGACCAATTTTGTCATACTAATTTGCAGACAATTTCATTAGAAGAGGATGTATTTTAGTATGTTTTTATTCCCACAAAGAAATCAAGAAAAGAAAAAAAAAACAGCATTATTTGTGCCTTTTGCCAAGTTCATGTTTTCGCATTGGCGTGAGTGCCATATATCAATATGTCATCATTTCAACCGATTTCGGATTCTTCTCTGGGTCTAATTGTTGCGTGCATTCTGACGGTTCGGCCATGTCATCACGGGCACAGGAGATGTACATAAATTTGTGACATTTTGCCAGCTTGAGCCTTGCAGCATTAGATCTATGCCTGACAAAGTACATTGTGGTGGACCCTTTTTGTCTTTCCACATTACCCTGCCACATTGTTTGATAAGTCCTGTAAACCTATTAGGCTATTCAAAAAGCAACACTGAACAAATTTCCCCCTGACTGCACTGAGGAAAATTGCTCCCTGTTTTATTTTCATTTCTCATTCATTTTTTTGTAATGATTTATTTACTTTCTCCCACTTCTTTCCTGTCAAATGGTACCATCAGCAAAATCTCCAAGTATTTTTTTGCTATTCCCAAATACTTTATGTAGAGAAAAGGGCCCTTAAAGGTTTTTTTTGCTTGTTTTTTGCAACTGCCACCAGGTCCTCCTGAAAAGCTCTCTCTCTCTATCTGTCTCTATCTCTCTCTCTCTCTCTCTCTCTCTTGCTGGTTTATTCAGTTAGGCTATGATTCTTCATGACTTTTTCATAGATAATTAGTGGTCTCAACATATCCAAAGCTTCAATGTGAGATAGAGAAGCTGATCTGAAAAATATTGTAGGAAATTTATATCGAAACGGGTCATTAAGGTGGGTGGGGGTCGGTTCGAAATCCGACCTTCTGTCACCCGTTTTATCCAAAGAATCGCCCAATGTCTATGTATTTTGGCATACATCCATTTTGGATGCCTGCAGATCTGCAAAGGATTACATATAAGCCTTCAAAGTTCACTTGGAAAATCAGAGTAAAACGAATTTCTGAATCGTAGTAGACCATGGTGCGTAATAAGGTCACAAAAACAAAATAGTCCCTAAACAAATTACACAGCCACGCTCAGTTTTTCAAGATATGATCAAACAAACATCAAAAACGCCTTTTAAACCTGTCCGTTCATATTTTCTGATAAAACAGGGTAACAAATGTGCTTGATATCAAATTTTCAAATGGAACTACTTTTGACTTCTGTCGGAATGTTTTGAAACAAAGGGAGGGAACTACATCTACACATATATATAAGGGGGTTAATTTTCTGGGTTGAATTCAACTGCTTCGCTAGCTCAGTGGGCTAGACGAAAGGTCCCAATATCTTTTTTTAGTTTTGGTCATTGGTGGACAAGGGTCAAATCTGAGCAACTACTCCTTTTTTTACCCCATTTTCCCTCATCTTTTTTTTTTTTTTTTTTTTTTCATTCATTATCCCTAATTCTGAGACATTTAAAAGTACAAATTTCAAATTCAAATTATTCAAAATGTGTGAAAATTTTCAGGCTCTCTATGTATCTACTTTCATTTATTTCCATAAGTTTCTCTTGGGCTTCCGTGTTGCCAGGCTTGAGCTACGAAGATGTACCGAATCGACATGATATTGCTTGCGACCGTGATGACATATTTCAACTACTCCAAATTGGAAAGAATGGTAGTATGATCAGGCTCCAAAATCAGTTGTGATGACAACCCAAAGATATGGAAATTTGGCACATTCGATAAAACATAAATCTGGGTTTGCGTTAACTTTTGCGCATCAGTCTGTTCATGCACACTTTAATAGTGAGACCAATTTTGTCATACTAATTTGCAGACAATTTCATTAGAAGAGGATGTATTTTAGTATGTTTTTATTCCCACAAAGAAATCAAGAAAAGAAAAAAAAAACAGCATTATTTGTGCCTTTTGCCAAGTTCATGTTTTCGCATTGGCGTGAGTGCCATATATCAATATGTCATCATTTCAACCGATTTCGGATTCTTCTCTGGGTCTAATTGTTGCGTGCATTCTGACGGTTCGGCCATGTCATCACGGGCACAGGAGATGTACATAAATTTGTGACATTTTGCCAGCTTGAGCCTTGCAGCATTAGATCTATGCCTGACAAAGTACATTGTGGTGGACCCTTTTTGTCTTTCCACATTACCCTGCCACATTGTTTGATAAGTCCTGTAAACCTATTAGGCTATTCAAAAAGCAACACTGAACAAATTTCCCCCTGACTGCACTGAGGAAAATTGCTCCCTGTTTTATTTTCATTTCTCATTCATTTTTTTGTAATGATTTATTTACTTTCTCCCACTTCTTTCCTGTCAAATGGTACCATCAGCAAAATCTCCAAGTATTTTTTTGCTATTCCCAAATACTTTATGTAGAGAAAAGGGCCCTTAAAGGTTTTTTTTGCTTGTTTTTTGCAACTGCCACCAGGTCCTCCTGAAAAGCTCTCTCTCTCTATCTGTCTCTATCTCTCTCTCTCTCTCTCTCTCTCTTGCTGGTTTATTCAGTTAGGCTATGATTCTTCATGACTTTTTCATAGATAATTAGTGGTCTCAACATATCCAAAGCTTCAATGTGAGATAGAGAAGCTGATCTGAAAAATATTGTAGGAAATTTATATCGAAACGGGTCATTAAGGTGGGTGGGGGTCGGTTCGAAATCCGACCTTCTGTCACCCGTTTTATCCAAAGAATCGCCCAATGTCTATGTATTTTGGCATACATCCATTTTGGATGCCTGCAGATCTGCAAAGGATTACATATAAGCCTTCAAAGTTCACTTGGAAAATCAGAGTAAAACGAATTTCTGAATCGTAGTAGACCATGGTGCGTAATAAGGTCACAAAAACAAAATAGTCCCTAAACAAATTACACAGCCACGCTCAGTTTTTCAAGATATGATCAAACAAACATCAAAAACGCCTTTTAAACCTGTCCGTTCATATTTTCTGATAAAACAGGGTAACAAATGTGCTTGATATCAAATTTTCAAATGGAACTACTTTTGACTTCTGTCGGAATGTTTTGAAACAAAGGGAGGGAACTACATCTACACATATATATAAGGGGGTTAATTTTCTGGGTTGAATTCAACTGCTTCGCTAGCTCAGTGGGCTAGACGAAAGGTCCCAATATCTTTTTTTAGTTTTGGTCATTGGTGGACAAGGGTCAAATCTGAGCAACTACTCCTTTTTTTACCCCATTTTCCCTCATCTTTTTTTTTTTTTTTTTTTTTTCATTCATTATCCCTAATTCTGAGACATTTAAAAGTACAAATTTCAAATTCAAATTATTCAAAATGTGTGAAAATTTTCAGGCTCTCTATGTATCTACTTTCATTTATTTCCATAAGTTTCTCTTGGGCTTCCGTGTTGCCAGGCTTGAGCTACGAAGATGTACCGAATCGACATGATATTGCTTGCGACCGTGATGACATATTTCAACTACTCCAAATTGGAAAGAATGGTAGTATGATCAGGCTCCAAAATCAGTTGTGATGACAACCCAAAGATATGGAAATTTGGCACATTCGATAAAACATAAATCTGGGTTTGCGTTAACTTTTGCGCATCAGTCTGTTCATGCACACTTTAATAGTGAGACCAATTTTGTCATACTAATTTGCAGACAATTTCATTAGAAGAGGATGTATTTTAGTATGTTTTTATTCCCACAAAGAAATCAAGAAAAGAAAAAAAAAACAGCATTATTTGTGCCTTTTGCCAAGTTCATGTTTTCGCATTGGCGTGAGTGCCATATATCAATATGTCATCATTTCAACCGATTTCGGATTCTTCTCTGGGTCTAATTGTTGCGTGCATTCTGACGGTTCGGCCATGTCATCACGGGCACAGGAGATGTACATAAATTTGTGACATTTTGCCAGCTTGAGCCTTGCAGCATTAGATCTATGCCTGACAAAGTACATTGTGGTGGACCCTTTTTGTCTTTCCACATTACCCTGCCACATTGTTTGATAAGTCCTGTAAACCTATTAGGCTATTCAAAAAGCAACACTGAACAAATTTCCCCCTGACTGCACTGAGGAAAATTGCTCCCTGTTTTATTTTCATTTCTCATTCATTTTTTTGTAATGATTTATTTACTTTCTCCCACTTCTTTCCTGTCAAATGGTACCATCAGCAAAATCTCCAAGTATTTTTTTGCTATTCCCAAATACTTTATGTAGAGAAAAGGGCCCTTAAAGGTTTTTTTTGCTTGTTTTTTGCAACTGCCACCAGGTCCTCCTGAAAAGCTCTCTCTCTCTATCTGTCTCTATCTCTCTCTCTCTCTCTCTCTCTCTTGCTGGTTTATTCAGTTAGGCTATGATTCTTCATGACTTTTTCATAGATAATTAGTGGTCTCAACATATCCAAAGCTTCAATGTGAGATAGAGAAGCTGATCTGAAAAATATTGTAGGAAATTTATATCGAAACGGGTCATTAAGGTGGGTGGGGGTCGGTTCGAAATCCGACCTTCTGTCACCCGTTTTATCCAAAGAATCGCCCAATGTCTATGTATTTTGGCATACATCCATTTTGGATGCCTGCAGATCTGCAAAGGATTACATATAAGCCTTCAAAGTTCACTTGGAAAATCAGAGTAAAACGAATTTCTGAATCGTAGTAGACCATGGTGCGTAATAAGGTCACAAAAACAAAATAGTCCCTAAACAAATTACACAGCCACGCTCAGTTTTTCAAGATATGATCAAACAAACATCAAAAACGCCTTTTAAACCTGTCCGTTCATATTTTCTGATAAAACAGGGTAACAAATGTGCTTGATATCAAATTTTCAAATGGAACTACTTTTGACTTCTGTCGGAATGTTTTGAAACAAAGGGAGGGAACTACATCTACACATATATATAAGGGGGTTAATTTTCTGGGTTGAATTCAACTGCTTCGCTAGCTCAGTGGGCTAGACGAAAGGTCCCAATATCTTTTTTTAGTTTTGGTCATTGGTGGACAAGGGTCAAATCTGAGCAACTACTCCTTTTTTTACCCCATTTTCCCTCATCTTTTTTTTTTTTTTTTTTTTTTTCATTCATTATCCCTAATTCTGAGACATTTAAAAGTACAAATTTCAAATTCAAATTATTCAAAATGTGTGAAAATTTTCAGGCTCTCTATGTATCTACTTTCATTTATTTCCATAAGTTTCTCTTGGGCTTCCGTGTTGCCAGGCTTGAGCTACGAAGATGTACCGAATCGACATGATATTGCTTGCGACCGTGATGACATATTTCAACTACTCCAAATTGGAAAGAATGGTAGTATGATCAGGCTCCAAAATCAGTTGTGATGACAACCCAAAGATATGGAAATTTGGCACATTCGATAAAACATAAATCTGGGTTTGTGTTAACTTTTGCGCATCAGTCTGTTCATGCACACTTTAATAGTGAGACCAATTTTGTCATACTAATTTGCAGACAATTTCATTAGAAGAGGATGTATTTTAGTATGTTTTTATTCCCACAAAGAAATCAAGAAAAGAAAAAAAAAACAGCATTATTTGTGCCTTTTGCCAAGTTCATGTTTTCGCATTGGCGTGAGTGCCATATATCAATATGTCATCATTTCAACCGATTTCGGATTCTTCTCTGGGTCTAATTGTTGCGTGCATTCTGACGGTTCGGCCATGTCATCACGGGCACAGGAGATGTACATAAATTTGTGACATTTTGCCAGCTTGAGCCTTGCAGCATTAGATCTATGCCTGACAAAGTACATTGTGGTGGACCCTTTTTGTCTTTCCACATTACCCTGCCACATTGTTTGATAAGTCCTGTAAACCTATTAGGCTATTCAAAAAGCAACACTGAACAAATTTCCCCCTGACTGCACTGAGGAAAATTGCTCCCTGTTTTATTTTCATTTCTCATTCATTTTTTTGTAATGATTTATTTACTTTCTCCCACTTCTTTCCTGTCAAATGGTACCATCAGCAAAATCTCCAAGTATTTTTTTGCTATTCCCAAATACTTTATGTAGAGAAAAGGGCCCTTAAAGGTTTTTTTTGCTTGTTTTTTGCAACTGCCACCAGGTCCTCCTGAAAAGCTCTCTCTCTCTATCTGTCTCTATCTCTCTCTCTCTCTCTCTCTCTCTTGCTGGTTTATTCAGTTAGGCTATGATTCTTCATGACTTTTTCATAGATAATTAGTGGTCTCAACATATCCAAAGCTTCAATGTGAGATAGAGAAGCTGATCTGAAAAATATTGTAGGAAATTTATATCGAAACGGGTCATTAAGGTGGGTGGGGGTCGGTTCGAAATCCGACCTTCTGTCACCCGTTTTATCCAAAGAATCGCCCAATGTCTATGTATTTTGGCATACATCCATTTTGGATGCCTGCAGATCTGCAAAGGATTACATATAAGCCTTCAAAGTTCACTTGGAAAATCAGAGTAAAACGAATTTCTGAATCGTAGTAGACCATGGTGCGTAATAAGGTCACAAAAACAAAATAGTCCCTAAACAAATTACACAGCCACGCTCAGTTTTTCAAGATATGATCAAACAAACATCAAAAACGCCTTTTAAACCTGTCCGTTCATATTTTCTGATAAAACAGGGTAACAAATGTGCTTGATATCAAATTTTCAAATGGAACTACTTTTGACTTCTGTCGGAATGTTTTGAAACAAAGGGAGGGAACTACATCTACACATATATATAAGGGGGTTAATTTTCTGGGTTGAATTCAACTGCTTCGCTAGCTCAGTGGGCTAGACGAAAGGTCCCAATATCTTTTTTTAGTTTTGGTCATTGGTGGACAAGGGTCAAATCTGAGCAACTACTCCTTTTTTTACCCCATTTTCCCTCATCTTTTTTTTTTTTTTTTTTTTTTTCATTCATTATCCCTAATTCTGAGACATTTAAAAGTACAAATTTCAAATTCAAATTATTCAAAATGTGTGAAAATTTTCAGGCTCTCTATGTATCTACTTTCATTTATTTCCATAAGTTTCTCTTGGGCTTCCGTGTTGCCAGGCTTGAGCTACGAAGATGTACCGAATCGACATGATATTGCTTGCGACCGTGATGACATATTTCAACTACTCCAAATTGGAAAGAATGGTAGTATGATCAGGCTCCAAAATCAGTTGTGATGACAACCCAAAGATATGGAAATTTGGCACATTCGATAAAACATAAATCTGGGTTTGTGTTAACTTTTGCGCATCAGTCTGTTCATGCACACTTTAATAGTGAGACCAATTTTGTCATACTAATTTGCAGACAATTTCATTAGAAGAGGATGTATTTTAGTATGTTTTTATTCCCACAAAGAAATCAAGAAAAGAAAAAAAAAACAGCATTATTTGTGCCTTTTGCCAAGTTCATGTTTTCGCATTGGCGTGAGTGCCATATATCAATATGTCATCATTTCAACCGATTTCGGATTCTTCTCTGGGTCTAATTGTTGCGTGCATTCTGACGGTTCGGCCATGTCATCACGGGCACAGGAGATGTACATAAATTTGTGACATTTTGCCAGCTTGAGCCTTGCAGCATTAGATCTATGCCTGACAAAGTACATTGTGGTGGACCCTTTTTGTCTTTCCACATTACCCTGCCACATTGTTTGATAAGTCCTGTAAACCTATTAGGCTATTCAAAAAGCAACACTGAACAAATTTCCCCCTGACTGCACTGAGGAAAATTGCTCCCTGTTTTATTTTCATTTCTCATTCATTTTTTTGTAATGATTTATTTACTTTCTCCCACTTCTTTCCTGTCAAATGGTACCATCAGCAAAATCTCCAAGTATTTTTTTGCTATTCCCAAATACTTTATGTAGAGAAAAGGGCCCTTAAAGGTTTTTTTTGCTTGTTTTTTGCAACTGCCACCAGGTCCTCCTGAAAAGCTCTCTCTCTCTATCTGTCTCTATCTCTCTCTCTCTCTCTCTCTCTCTTGCTGGTTTATTCAGTTAGGCTATGATTCTTCATGACTTTTTCATAGATAATTAGTGGTCTCAACATATCCAAAGCTTCAATGTGAGATAGAGAAGCTGATCTGAAAAATATTGTAGGAAATTTATATCGAAACGGGTCATTAAGGTGGGTGGGGGTCGGTTCGAAATCCGACCTTCTGTCACCCGTTTTATCCAAAGAATCGCCCAATGTCTATGTATTTTGGCATACATCCATTTTGGATGCCTGCAGATCTGCAAAGGATTACATATAAGCCTTCAAAGTTCACTTGGAAAATCAGAGTAAAACGAATTTCTGAATCGTAGTAGACCATGGTGCGTAATAAGGTCACAAAAACAAAATAGTCCCTAAACAAATTACACAGCCACGCTCAGTTTTTCAAGATATGATCAAACAAACATCAAAAACGCCTTTTAAACCTGTCCGTTCATATTTTCTGATAAAACAGGGTAACAAATGTGCTTGATATCAAATTTTCAAATGGAACTACTTTTGACTTCTGTCGGAATGTTTTGAAACAAAGGGAGGGAACTACATCTACACATATATATAAGGGGGTTAATTTTCTGGGTTGAATTCAACTGCTTCGCTAGCTCAGTGGGCTAGACGAAAGGTCCCAATATCTTTTTTTAGTTTTGGTCATTGGTGGACAAGGGTCAAATCTGAGCAACTACTCCTTTTTTTACCCCATTTTCCCTCATCTTTTTTTTTTTTTTTTTTTTTTTCATTCATTATCCCTAATTCTGAGACATTTAAAAGTACAAATTTCAAATTCAAATTATTCAAAATGTGTGAAAATTTTCAGGCTCTCTATGTATCTACTTTCATTTATTTCCATAAGTTTCTCTTGGGCTTCCGTGTTGCCAGGCTTGAGCTACGAAGATGTACCGAATCGACATGATATTGCTTGCGACCGTGATGACATATTTCAACTACTCCAAATTGGAAAGAATGGTAGTATGATCAGGCTCCAAAATCAGTTGTGATGACAACCCAAAGATATGGAAATTTGGCACATTCGATAAAACATAAATCTGGGTTTGCGTTAACTTTTGCGCATCAGTCTGTTCATGCACACTTTAATAGTGAGACCAATTTTGTCATACTAATTTGCAGACAATTTCATTAGAAGAGGATGTATTTTAGTATGTTTTTATTCCCACAAAGAAATCAAGAAAAGAAAAAAAAAACAGCATTATTTGTGCCTTTTGCCAAGTTCATGTTTTCGCATTGGCGTGAGTGCCATATATCAATATGTCATCATTTCAACCGATTTCGGATTCTTCTCTGGGTCTAATTGTTGCGTGCATTCTGACGGTTCGGCCATGTCATCACGGGCACAGGAGATGTACATAAATTTGTGACATTTTGCCAGCTTGAGCCTTGCAGCATTAGATCTATGCCTGACAAAGTACATTGTGGTGGACCCTTTTTGTCTTTCCACATTACCCTGCCACATTGTTTGATAAGTCCTGTAAACCTATTAGGCTATTCAAAAAGCAACACTGAACAAATTTCCCCCTGACTGCACTGAGGAAAATTGCTCCCTGTTTTATTTTCATTTCTCATTCATTTTTTTGTAATGATTTATTTACTTTCTCCCACTTCTTTCCTGTCAAATGGTACCATCAGCAAAATCTCCAAGTATTTTTTTGCTATTCCCAAATACTTTATGTAGAGAAAAGGGCCCTTAAAGGTTTTTTTTGCTTGTTTTTTGCAACTGCCACCAGGTCCTCCTGAAAAGCTCTCTCTCTCTATCTGTCTCTATCTCTCTCTCTCTCTCTCTTGCTGGTTTATTCAGTTAGGCTATGATTCTTCATGACTTTTTCATAGATAATTAGTGGTCTCAACATATCCAAAGCTTCAATGTGAGATAGAGAAGCTGATCTGAAAAATATTGTAGGAAATTTATATCGAAACGGGTCATTAAGGTGGGTGGGGGTCGGTTCGAAATCCGACCTTCTGTCACCCGTTTTATCCAAAGAATCGCCCAATGTCTATGTATTTTGGCATACATCCATTTTGGATGCCTGCAGATCTGCAAAGGATTACATATAAGCCTTCAAAGTTCACTTGGAAAATCAGAGTAAAACGAATTTCTGAATCGTAGTAGACCATGGTGCGTAATAAGGTCACAAAAACAAAATAGTCCCTAAACAAATTACACAGCCACGCTCAGTTTTTCAAGATATGATCAAACAAACATCAAAAACGCCTTTTAAACCTGTCCGTTCATATTTTCTGATAAAACAGGGTAACAAATGTGCTTGATATCAAATTTTCAAATGGAACTACTTTTGACTTCTGTCGGAATGTTTTGAAACAAAGGGAGGGAACTACATCTACACATATATATAAGGGGGTTAATTTTCTGGGTTGAATTCAACTGCTTCGCTAGCTCAGTGGGCTAGACGAAAGGTCCCAATATCTTTTTTTAGTTTTGGTCATTGGTGGACAAGGGTCAAATCTGAGCAACTACTCCTTTTTTTACCCCATTTTCCCTCATCTTTTTTTTTTTTTTTTTTTTTTTCATTCATTATCCCTAATTCTGAGACATTTAAAAGTACAAATTTCAAATTCAAATTATTCAAAATGTGTGAAAATTTTCAGGCTCTCTATGTATCTACTTTCATTTATTTCCATAAGTTTCTCTTGGGCTTCCGTGTTGCCAGGCTTGAGCTACGAAGATGTACCGAATCGACATGATATTGCTTGCGACCGTGATGACATATTTCAACTACTCCAAATTGGAAAGAATGGTAGTATGATCAGGCTCCAAAATCAGTTGTGATGACAACCCAAAGATATGGAAATTTGGCACATTCGATAAAACATAAATCTGGGTTTGCGTTAACTTTTGCGCATCAGTCTGTTCATGCACACTTTAATAGTGAGACCAATTTTGTCATACTAATTTGCAGACAATTTCATTAGAAGAGGATGTATTTTAGTATGTTTTTATTCCCACAAAGAAATCAAGAAAAGAAAAAAAAAACAGCATTATTTGTGCCTTTTGCCAAGTTCATGTTTTCGCATTGGCGTGAGTGCCATATATCAATATGTCATCATTTCAACCGATTTCGGATTCTTCTCTGGGTCTAATTGTTGCGTGCATTCTGACGGTTCGGCCATGTCATCACGGGCACAGGAGATGTACATAAATTTGTGACATTTTGCCAGCTTGAGCCTTGCAGCATTAGATCTATGCCTGACAAAGTACATTGTGGTGGACCCTTTTTGTCTTTCCACATTACCCTGCCACATTGTTTGATAAGTCCTGTAAACCTATTAGGCTATTCAAAAAGCAACACTGAACAAATTTCCCCCTGACTGCACTGAGGAAAATTGCTCCCTGTTTTATTTTCATTTCTCATTCATTTTTTTGTAATGATTTATTTACTTTCTCCCACTTCTTTCCTGTCAAATGGTACCATCAGCAAAATCTCCAAGTATTTTTTTGCTATTCCCAAATACTTTATGTAGAGAAAAGGGCCCTTAAAGGTTTTTTTTGCTTGTTTTTTGCAACTGCCACCAGGTCCTCCTGAAAAGCTCTCTCTCTCTATCTGTCTCTATCTCTCTCTCTCTCTCTCTCTCTCTTGCTGGTTTATTCAGTTAGGCTATGATTCTTCATGACTTTTTCATAGATAATTAGTGGTCTCAACATATCCAAAGCTTCAATGTGAGATAGAGAAGCTGATCTGAAAAATATTGTAGGAAATTTATATCGAAACGGGTCATTAAGGTGGGTGGGGGTCGGTTCGAAATCCGACCTTCTGTCACCCGTTTTATCCAAAGAATCGCCCAATGTCTATGTATTTTGGCATACATCCATTTTGGATGCCTGCAGATCTGCAAAGGATTACATATAAGCCTTCAAAGTTCACTTGGAAAATCAGAGTAAAACGAATTTCTGAATCGTAGTAGACCATGGTGCGTAATAAGGTCACAAAAACAAAATAGTCCCTAAACAAATTACACAGCCACGCTCAGTTTTTCAAGATATGATCAAACAAACATCAAAAACGCCTTTTAAACCTGTCCGTTCATATTTTCTGATAAAACAGGGTAACAAATGTGCTTGATATCAAATTTTCAAATGGAACTACTTTTGACTTCTGTCGGAATGTTTTGAAACAAAGGGAGGGAACTACATCTACACATATATATAAGGGGGTTAATTTTCTGGGTTGAATTCAACTGCTTCGCTAGCTCAGTGGGCTAGACGAAAGGTCCCAATATCTTTTTTTAGTTTTGGTCATTGGTGGACAAGGGTCAAATCTGAGCAACTACTCCTTTTTTTACCCCATTTTCCCTCATCTTTTTTTTTTTTTTTTTTTTTTTCATTCATTATCCCTAATTCTGAGACATTTAAAAGTACAAATTTCAAATTCAAATTATTCAAAATGTGTGAAAATTTTCAGGCTCTCTATGTATCTACTTTCATTTATTTCCATAAGTTTCTCTTGGGCTTCCGTGTTGCCAGGCTTGAGCTACGAAGATGTACCGAATCGACATGATATTGCTTGCGACCGTGATGACATATTTCAACTACTCCAAATTGGAAAGAATGGTAGTATGATCAGGCTCCAAAATCAGTTGTGATGACAACCCAAAGATATGGAAATTTGGCACATTCGATAAAACATAAATCTGGGTTTGCGTTAACTTTTGCGCATCAGTCTGTTCATGCACACTTTAATAGTGAGACCAATTTTGTCATACTAATTTGCAGACAATTTCATTAGAAGAGGATGTATTTTAGTATGTTTTTATTCCCACAAAGAAATCAAGAAAAGAAAAAAAAAACAGCATTATTTGTGCCTTTTGCCAAGTTCATGTTTTCGCATTGGCGTGAGTGCCATATATCAATATGTCATCATTTCAACCGATTTCGGATTCTTCTCTGGGTCTAATTGTTGCGTGCATTCTGACGGTTCGGCCATGTCATCACGGGCACAGGAGATGTACATAAATTTGTGACATTTTGCCAGCTTGAGCCTTGCAGCATTAGATCTATGCCTGACAAAGTACATTGTGGTGGACCCTTTTTGTCTTTCCACATTACCCTGCCACATTGTTTGATAAGTCCTGTAAACCTATTAGGCTATTCAAAAAGCAACACTGAACAAATTTCCCCCTGACTGCACTGAGGAAAATTGCTCCCTGTTTTATTTTCATTTCTCATTCATTTTTTTGTAATGATTTATTTACTTTCTCCCACTTCTTTCCTGTCAAATGGTACCATCAGCAAAATCTCCAAGTATTTTTTTGCTATTCCCAAATACTTTATGTAGAGAAAAGGGCCCTTAAAGGTTTTTTTTGCTTGTTTTTTGCAACTGCCACCAGGTCCTCCTGAAAAGCTCTCTCTCTCTATCTGTCTCTATCTCTCTCTCTCTCTCTCTCTTGCTGGTTTATTCAGTTAGGCTATGATTCTTCATGACTTTTTCATAGATAATTAGTGGTCTCAACATATCCAAAGCTTCAATGTGAGATAGAGAAGCTGATCTGAAAAATATTGTAGGAAATTTATATCGAAACGGGTCATTAAGGTGGGTGGGGGTCGGTTCGAAATCCGACCTTCTGTCACCCGTTTTATCCAAAGAATCGCCCAATGTCTATGTATTTTGGCATACATCCATTTTGGATGCCTGCAGATCTGCAAAGGATTACATATAAGCCTTCAAAGTTCACTTGGAAAATCAGAGTAAAACGAATTTCTGAATCGTAGTAGACCATGGTGCGTAATAAGGTCACAAAAACAAAATAGTCCCTAAACAAATTACACAGCCACGCTCAGTTTTTCAAGATATGATCAAACAAACATCAAAAACGCCTTTTAAACCTGTCCGTTCATATTTTCTGATAAAACAGGGTAACAAATGTGCTTGATATCAAATTTTCAAATGGAACTACTTTTGACTTCTGTCGGAATGTTTTGAAACAAAGGGAGGGAACTACATCTACACATATATATAAGGGGGTTAATTTTCTGGGTTGAATTCAACTGCTTCGCTAGCTCAGTGGGCTAGACGAAAGGTCCCAATATCTTTTTTTAGTTTTGGTCATTGGTGGACAAGGGTCAAATCTGAGCAACTACTCCTTTTTTTACCCCATTTTCCCTCATCTTTTTTTTTTTTTTTTTTTTTTTCATTCATTATCCCTAATTCTGAGACATTTAAAAGTACAAATTTCAAATTCAAATTATTCAAAATGTGTGAAAATTTTCAGGCTCTCTATGTATCTACTTTCATTTATTTCCATAAGTTTCTCTTGGGCTTCCGTGTTGCCAGGCTTGAGCTACGAAGATGTACCGAATCGACATGATATTGCTTGCGACCGTGATGACATATTTCAACTACTCCAAATTGGAAAGAATGGTAGTATGATCAGGCTCCAAAATCAGTTGTGATGACAACCCAAAGATATGGAAATTTGGCACATTCGATAAAACATAAATCTGGGTTTGCGTTAACTTTTGCGCATCAGTCTGTTCATGCACACTTTAATAGTGAGACCAATTTTGTCATACTAATTTGCAGACAATTTCATTAGAAGAGGATGTATTTTAGTATGTTTTTATTCCCACAAAGAAATCAAGAAAAGAAAAAAAAAACAGCATTATTTGTGCCTTTTGCCAAGTTCATGTTTTCGCATTGGCGTGAGTGCCATATATCAATATGTCATCATTTCAACCGATTTCGGATTCTTCTCTGGGTCTAATTGTTGCGTGCATTCTGACGGTTCGGCCATGTCATCACGGGCACAGGAGATGTACATAAATTTGTGACATTTTGCCAGCTTGAGCCTTGCAGCATTAGATCTATGCCTGACAAAGTACATTGTGGTGGACCCTTTTTGTCTTTCCACATTACCCTGCCACATTGTTTGATAAGTCCTGTAAACCTATTAGGCTATTCAAAAAGCAACACTGAACAAATTTCCCCCTGACTGCACTGAGGAAAATTGCTCCCTGTTTTATTTTCATTTCTCATTCATTTTTTTGTAATGATTTATTTACTTTCTCCCACTTCTTTCCTGTCAAATGGTACCATCAGCAAAATCTCCAAGTATTTTTTTGCTATTCCCAAATACTTTATGTAGAGAAAAGGGCCCTTAAAGGTTTTTTTTGCTTGTTTTTTGCAACTGCCACCAGGTCCTCCTGAAAAGCTCTCTCTCTCTATCTGTCTCTATCTCTCTCTCTCTCTCTCTCTTGCTGGTTTATTCAGTTAGGCTATGATTCTTCATGACTTTTTCATAGATAATTAGTGGTCTCAACATATCCAAAGCTTCAATGTGAGATAGAGAAGCTGATCTGAAAAATATTGTAGGAAATTTATATCGAAACGGGTCATTAAGGTGGGTGGGGGTCGGTTCGAAATCCGACCTTCTGTCACCCGTTTTATCCAAAGAATCGCCCAATGTCTATGTATTTTGGCATACATCCATTTTGGATGCCTGCAGATCTGCAAAGGATTACATATAAGCCTTCAAAGTTCACTTGGAAAATCAGAGTAAAACGAATTTCTGAATCGTAGTAGACCATGGTGCGTAATAAGGTCACAAAAACAAAATAGTCCCTAAACAAATTACACAGCCACGCTCAGTTTTTCAAGATATGATCAAACAAACATCAAAAACGCCTTTTAAACCTGTCCGTTCATATTTTCTGATAAAACAGGGTAACAAATGTGCTTGATATCAAATTTTCAAATGGAACTACTTTTGACTTCTGTCGGAATGTTTTGAAACAAAGGGAGGGAACTACATCTACACATATATATAAGGGGGTTAATTTTCTGGGTTGAATTCAACTGCTTCGCTAGCTCAGTGGGCTAGACGAAAGGTCCCAATATCTTTTTTTAGTTTTGGTCATTGGTGGACAAGGGTCAAATCTGAGCAACTACTCCTTTTTTTACCCCATTTTCCCTCATCTTTTTTTTTTTTTTTTTTTTTTTCATTCATTATCCCTAATTCTGAGACATTTAAAAGTACAAATTTCAAATTCAAATTATTCAAAATGTGTGAAAATTTTCAGGCTCTCTATGTATCTACTTTCATTTATTTCCATAAGTTTCTCTTGGGCTTCCGTGTTGCCAGGCTTGAGCTACGAAGATGTACCGAATCGACATGATATTGCTTGCGACCGTGATGACATATTTCAACTACTCCAAATTGGAAAGAATGGTAGTATGATCAGGCTCCAAAATCAGTTGTGATGACAACCCAAAGATATGGAAATTTGGCACATTCGATAAAACATAAATCTGGGTTTGCGTTAACTTTTGCGCATCAGTCTGTTCATGCACACTTTAATAGTGAGACCAATTTTGTCATACTAATTTGCAGACAATTTCATTAGAAGAGGATGTATTTTAGTATGTTTTTATTCCCACAAAGAAATCAAGAAAAGAAAAAAAAAACAGCATTATTTGTGCCTTTTGCCAAGTTCATGTTTTCGCATTGGCGTGAGTGCCATATATCAATATGTCATCATTTCAACCGATTTCGGATTCTTCTCTGGGTCTAATTGTTGCGTGCATTCTGACGGTTCGGCCATGTCATCACGGGCACAGGAGATGTACATAAATTTGTGACATTTTGCCAGCTTGAGCCTTGCAGCATTAGATCTATGCCTGACAAAGTACATTGTGGTGGACCCTTTTTGTCTTTCCACATTACCCTGCCACATTGTTTGATAAGTCCTGTAAACCTATTAGGCTATTCAAAAAGCAACACTGAACAAATTTCCCCCTGACTGCACTGAGGAAAATTGCTCCCTGTTTTATTTTCATTTCTCATTCATTTTTTTGTAATGATTTATTTACTTTCTCCCACTTCTTTCCTGTCAAATGGTACCATCAGCAAAATCTCCAAGTATTTTTTTGCTATTCCCAAATACTTTATGTAGAGAAAAGGGCCCTTAAAGGTTTTTTTTGCTTGTTTTTTGCAACTGCCACCAGGTCCTCCTGAAAAGCTCTCTCTCTCTATCTGTCTCTATCTCTCTCTCTCTCTCTCTCTCTCTTGCTGGTTTATTCAGTTAGGCTATGATTCTTCATGACTTTTTCATAGATAATTAGTGGTCTCAACATATCCAAAGCTTCAATGTGAGATAGAGAAGCTGATCTGAAAAATATTGTAGGAAATTTATATCGAAACGGGTCATTAAGGTGGGTGGGGGTCGGTTCGAAATCCGACCTTCTGTCACCCGTTTTATCCAAAGAATCGCCCAATGTCTATGTATTTTGGCATACATCCATTTTGGATGCCTGCAGATCTGCAAAGGATTACATATAAGCCTTCAAAGTTCACTTGGAAAATCAGAGTAAAACGAATTTCTGAATCGTAGTAGACCATGGTGCGTAATAAGGTCACAAAAACAAAATAGTCCCTAAACAAATTACACAGCCACGCTCAGTTTTTCAAGATATGATCAAACAAACATCAAAAACGCCTTTTAAACCTGTCCGTTCATATTTTCTGATAAAACAGGGTAACAAATGTGCTTGATATCAAATTTTCAAATGGAACTACTTTTGACTTCTGTCGGAATGTTTTGAAACAAAGGGAGGGAACTACATCTACACATATATATAAGGGGGTTAATTTTCTGGGTTGAATTCAACTGCTTCGCTAGCTCAGTGGGCTAGACGAAAGGTCCCAATATCTTTTTTTAGTTTTGGTCATTGGTGGACAAGGGTCAAATCTGAGCAACTACTCCTTTTTTTACCCCATTTTCCCTCATCTTTTTTTTTTTTTTTTTTTTTTCATTCATTATCCCTAATTCTGAGACATTTAAAAGTACAAATTTCAAATTCAAATTATTCAAAATGTGTGAAAATTTTCAGGCTCTCTATGTATCTACTTTCATTTATTTCCATAAGTTTCTCTTGGGCTTCCGTGTTGCCAGGCTTGAGCTACGAAGATGTACCGAATCGACATGATATTGCTTGCGACCGTGATGACATATTTCAACTACTCCAAATTGGAAAGAATGGTAGTATGATCAGGCTCCAAAATCAGTTGTGATGACAACCCAAAGATATGGAAATTTGGCACATTCGATAAAACATAAATCTGGGTTTGCGTTAACTTTTGCGCATCAGTCTGTTCATGCACACTTTAATAGTGAGACCAATTTTGTCATACTAATTTGCAGACAATTTCATTAGAAGAGGATGTATTTTAGTATGTTTTTATTCCCACAAAGAAATCAAGAAAAGAAAAAAAAAACAGCATTATTTGTGCCTTTTGCCAAGTTCATGTTTTCGCATTGGCGTGAGTGCCATATATCAATATGTCATCATTTCAACCGATTTCGGATTCTTCTCTGGGTCTAATTGTTGCGTGCATTCTGACGGTTCGGCCATGTCATCACGGGCACAGGAGATGTACATAAATTTGTGACATTTTGCCAGCTTGAGCCTTGCAGCATTAGATCTATGCCTGACAAAGTACATTGTGGTGGACCCTTTTTGTCTTTCCACATTACCCTGCCACATTGTTTGATAAGTCCTGTAAACCTATTAGGCTATTCAAAAAGCAACACTGAACAAATTTCCCCCTGACTGCACTGAGGAAAATTGCTCCCTGTTTTATTTTCATTTCTCATTCATTTTTTTGTAATGATTTATTTACTTTCTCCCACTTCTTTCCTGTCAAATGGTACCATCAGCAAAATCTCCAAGTATTTTTTTGCTATTCCCAAATACTTTATGTAGAGAAAAGGGCCCTTAAAGGTTTTTTTTGCTTGTTTTTTGCAACTGCCACCAGGTCCTCCTGAAAAGCTCTCTCTCTCTATCTGTCTCTATCTCTCTCTCTCTCTCTCTCTCTCTTGCTGGTTTATTCAGTTAGGCTATGATTCTTCATGACTTTTTCATAGATAATTAGTGGTCTCAACATATCCAAAGCTTCAATGTGAGATAGAGAAGCTGATCTGAAAAATATTGTAGGAAATTTATATCGAAACGGGTCATTAAGGTGGGTGGGGGTCGGTTCGAAATCCGACCTTCTGTCACCCGTTTTATCCAAAGAATCGCCCAATGTCTATGTATTTTGGCATACATCCATTTTGGATGCCTGCAGATCTGCAAAGGATTACATATAAGCCTTCAAAGTTCACTTGGAAAATCAGAGTAAAACGAATTTCTGAATCGTAGTAGACCATGGTGCGTAATAAGGTCACAAAAACAAAATAGTCCCTAAACAAATTACACAGCCACGCTCAGTTTTTCAAGATATGATCAAACAAACATCAAAAACGCCTTTTAAACCTGTCCGTTCATATTTTCTGATAAAACAGGGTAACAAATGTGCTTGATATCAAATTTTCAAATGGAACTACAACTACTTTTGACTTCTGTCGGAATGTTTTGAAACAAAGGGAGGGAACTACATCTACACATATATATAAGGGGGTTAATTTTCTGGGTTGAATTCAACTGCTTCGCTAGCTCAGTGGGCTAGACGAAAGGTCCCAATATCTTTTTTTTAGTTTTGGTCATTGGTGGACAAGGGTCAAATCTGAGCAACTACTCCTTTTTTTACCCCATTTTCCCTCATCTTTTTTTTTTTTTTTTTTTTTTTCATTCATTATCCCTAATTCTGAGACATTTAAAAGTACAAATTTCAAATTCAAATTATTCAAAATGTGTGAAAATTTTCAGGCTCTCTATGTATCTACTTTCATTTATTTCCATAAGTTTCTCTTGGGCTTCCGTGTTGCCAGGCTTGAGCTACGAAGATGTACCGAATCGACATGATATTGCTTGCGACCGTGATGACATATTTCAACTACTCCAAATTGGAAAGAATGGTAGTATGATCAGGCTCCAAAATCAGTTGTGATGACAACCCAAAGATATGGAAATTTGGCACATTCGATAAAACATAAATCTGGGTTTGCGTTAACTTTTGCGCATCAGTCTGTTCATGCACACTTTAATAGTGAGACCAATTTTGTCATACTAATTTGCAGACAATTTCATTAGAAGAGGATGTATTTTAGTATGTTTTTATTCCCACAAAGAAATCAAGAAAAGAAAAAAAAAACAGCATTATTTGTGCCTTTTGCCAAGTTCATGTTTTCGCATTGGCGTGAGTGCCATATATCAATATGTCATCATTTCAACCGATTTCGGATTCTTCTCTGGGTCTAATTGTTGCGTGCATTCTGACGGTTCGGCCATGTCATCACGGGCACAGGAGATGTACATAAATTTGTGACATTTTGCCAGCTTGAGCCTTGCAGCATTAGATCTATGCCTGACAAAGTACATTGTGGTGGACCCTTTTTGTCTTTCCACATTACCCTGCCACATTGTTTGATAAGTCCTGTAAACCTATTAGGCTATTCAAAAAGCAACACTGAACAAATTTCCCCCTGACTGCACTGAGGAAAATTGCTCCCTGTTTTATTTTCATTTCTCATTCATTTTTTTGTAATGATTTATTTACTTTCTCCCACTTCTTTCCTGTCAAATGGTACCATCAGCAAAATCTCCAAGTATTTTTTTGCTATTCCCAAATACTTTATGTAGAGAAAAGGGCCCTTAAAGGTTTTTTTTGCTTGTTTTTTGCAACTGCCACCAGGTCCTCCTGAAAAGCTCTCTCTCTCTATCTGTCTCTATCTCTCTCTCTCTCTCTCTCTCTCTTGCTGGTTTATTCAGTTAGGCTATGATTCTTCATGACTTTTTCATAGATAATTAGTGGTCTCAACATATCCAAAGCTTCAATGTGAGATAGAGAAGCTGATCTGAAAAATATTGTAGGAAATTTATATCGAAACGGGTCATTAAGGTGGGTGGGGGTCGGTTCGAAATCCGACCTTCTGTCACCCGTTTTATCCAAAGAATCGCCCAATGTCTATGTATTTTGGCATACATCCATTTTGGATGCCTGCAGATCTGCAAAGGATTACATATAAGCCTTCAAAGTTCACTTGGAAAATCAGAGTAAAACGAATTTCTGAATCGTAGTAGACCATGGTGCGTAATAAGGTCACAAAAACAAAATAGTCCCTAAACAAATTACACAGCCACGCTCAGTTTTTCAAGATATGATCAAACAAACATCAAAAACGCCTTTTAAACCTGTCCGTTCATATTTTCTGATAAAACAGGGTAACAAATGTGCTTGATATCAAATTTTCAAATGGAACTACTTTTGACTTCTGTCGGAATGTTTTGAAACAAAGGGAGGGAACTACATCTACACATATATATAAGGGGGTTAATTTTCTGGGTTGAATTCAACTGCTTCGCTAGCTCAGTGGGCTAGACGAAAGGTCCCAATATCTTTTTTTAGTTTTGGTCATTGGTGGACAAGGGTCAAATCTGAGCAACTACTCCTTTTTTTACCCCATTTTCCCTCATCTTTTTTTTTTTTTTTTTTTTTTCATTCATTATCCCTAATTCTGAGACATTTAAAAGTACAAATTTCAAATTCAAATTATTCAAAATGTGTGAAAATTTTCAGGCTCTCTATGTATCTACTTTCATTTATTTCCATAAGTTTCTCTTGGGCTTCCGTGTTGCCAGGCTTGAGCTACGAAGATGTACCGAATCGACATGATATTGCTTGCGACCGTGATGACATATTTCAACTACTCCAAATTGGAAAGAATGGTAGTATGATCAGGCTCCAAAATCAGTTGTGATGACAACCCAAAGATATGGAAATTTGGCACATTCGATAAAACATAAATCTGGGTTTGCGTTAACTTTTGCGCATCAGTCTGTTCATGCACACTTTAATAGTGAGACCAATTTTGTCATACTAATTTGCAGACAATTTCATTAGAAGAGGATGTATTTTAGTATGTTTTTATTCCCACAAAGAAATCAAGAAAAGAAAAAAAAAACAGCATTATTTGTGCCTTTTGCCAAGTTCATGTTTTCGCATTGGCGTGAGTGCCATATATCAATATGTCATCATTTCAACCGATTTCGGATTCTTCTCTGGGTCTAATTGTTGCGTGCATTCTGACGGTTCGGCCATGTCATCACGGGCACAGGAGATGTACATAAATTTGTGACATTTTGCCAGCTTGAGCCTTGCAGCATTAGATCTATGCCTGACAAAGTACATTGTGGTGGACCCTTTTTGTCTTTCCACATTACCCTGCCACATTGTTTGATAAGTCCTGTAAACCTATTAGGCTATTCAAAAAGCAACACTGAACAAATTTCCCCCTGACTGCACTGAGGAAAATTGCTCCCTGTTTTATTTTCATTTCTCATTCATTTTTTTGTAATGATTTATTTACTTTCTCCCACTTCTTTCCTGTCAAATGGTACCATCAGCAAAATCTCCAAGTATTTTTTTGCTATTCCCAAATACTTTATGTAGAGAAAAGGGCCCTTAAAGGTTTTTTTTGCTTGTTTTTTGCAACTGCCACCAGGTCCTCCTGAAAAGCTCTCTCTCTCTATCTGTCTCTATCTCTCTCTCTCTCTCTCTCTCTCTTGCTGGTTTATTCAGTTAGGCTATGATTCTTCATGACTTTTTCATAGATAATTAGTGGTCTCAACATATCCAAAGCTTCAATGTGAGATAGAGAAGCTGATCTGAAAAATATTGTAGGAAATTTATATCGAAACGGGTCATTAAGGTGGGTGGGGGTCGGTTCGAAATCCGACCTTCTGTCACCCGTTTTATCCAAAGAATCGCCCAATGTCTATGTATTTTGGCATACATCCATTTTGGATGCCTGCAGATCTGCAAAGGATTACATATAAGCCTTCAAAGTTCACTTGGAAAATCAGAGTAAAACGAATTTCTGAATCGTAGTAGACCATGGTGCGTAATAAGGTCACAAAAACAAAATAGTCCCTAAACAAATTACACAGCCACGCTCAGTTTTTCAAGATATGATCAAACAAACATCAAAAACGCCTTTTAAACCTGTCCGTTCATATTTTCTGATAAAACAGGGTAACAAATGTGCTTGATATCAAATTTTCAAATGGAACTACTTTTGACTTCTGTCGGAATGTTTTGAAACAAAGGGAGGGAACTACATCTACACATATATATAAGGGGGTTAATTTTCTGGGTTGAATTCAACTGCTTCGCTAGCTCAGTGGGCTAGACGAAAGGTCCCAATATCTTTTTTTAGTTTTGGTCATTGGTGGACAAGGGTCAAATCTGAGCAACTACTCCTTTTTTTACCCCATTTTCCCTCATCTTTTTTTTTTTTTTTTTTTTTTTCATTCATTATCCCTAATTCTGAGACATTTAAAAGTACAAATTTCAAATTCAAATTATTCAAAATGTGTGAAAATTTTCAGGCTCTCTATGTATCTACTTTCATTTATTTCCATAAGTTTCTCTTGGGCTTCCGTGTTGCCAGGCTTGAGCTACGAAGATGTACCGAATCGACATGATATTGCTTGCGACCGTGATGACATATTTCAACTACTCCAAATTGGAAAGAATGGTAGTATGATCAGGCTCCAAAATCAGTTGTGATGACAACCCAAAGATATGGAAATTTGGCACATTCGATAAAACATAAATCTGGGTTTGCGTTAACTTTTGCGCATCAGTCTGTTCATGCACACTTTAATAGTGAGACCAATTTTGTCATACTAATTTGCAGACAATTTCATTAGAAGAGGATGTATTTTAGTATGTTTTTATTCCCACAAAGAAATCAAGAAAAGAAAAAAAAAACAGCATTATTTGTGCCTTTTGCCAAGTTCATGTTTTCGCATTGGCGTGAGTGCCATATATCAATATGTCATCATTTCAACCGATTTCGGATTCTTCTCTGGGTCTAATTGTTGCGTGCATTCTGACGGTTCGGCCATGTCATCACGGGCACAGGAGATGTACATAAATTTGTGACATTTTGCCAGCTTGAGCCTTGCAGCATTAGATCTATGCCTGACAAAGTACATTGTGGTGGACCCTTTTTGTCTTTCCACATTACCCTGCCACATTGTTTGATAAGTCCTGTAAACCTATTAGGCTATTCAAAAAGCAACACTGAACAAATTTCCCCCTGACTGCACTGAGGAAAATTGCTCCCTGTTTTATTTTCATTTCTCATTCATTTTTTTGTAATGATTTATTTACTTTCTCCCACTTCTTTCCTGTCAAATGGTACCATCAGCAAAATCTCCAAGTATTTTTTTGCTATTCCCAAATACTTTATGTAGAGAAAAGGGCCCTTAAAGGTTTTTTTTGCTTGTTTTTTGCAACTGCCACCAGGTCCTCCTGAAAAGCTCTCTCTCTCTATCTGTCTCTATCTCTCTCTCTCTCTCTCTCTCTCTTGCTGGTTTATTCAGTTAGGCTATGATTCTTCATGACTTTTTCATAGATAATTAGTGGTCTCAACATATCCAAAGCTTCAATGTGAGATAGAGAAGCTGATCTGAAAAATATTGTAGGAAATTTATATCGAAACGGGTCATTAAGGTGGGTGGGGGTCGGTTCGAAATCCGACCTTCTGTCACCCGTTTTATCCAAAGAATCGCCCAATGTCTATGTATTTTGGCATACATCCATTTTGGATGCCTGCAGATCTGCAAAGGATTACATATAAGCCTTCAAAGTTCACTTGGAAAATCAGAGTAAAACGAATTTCTGAATCGTAGTAGACCATGGTGCGTAATAAGGTCACAAAAACAAAATAGTCCCTAAACAAATTACACAGCCACGCTCAGTTTTTCAAGATATGATCAAACAAACATCAAAAACGCCTTTTAAACCTGTCCGTTCATATTTTCTGATAAAACAGGGTAACAAATGTGCTTGATATCAAATTTTCAAATGGAACTACTTTTGACTTCTGTCGGAATGTTTTGAAACAAAGGGAGGGAACTACATCTACACATATATATAAGGGGGTTAATTTTCTGGGTTGAATTCAACTGCTTCGCTAGCTCAGTGGGCTAGACGAAAGGTCCCAATATCTTTTTTTAGTTTTGGTCATTGGTGGACAAGGGTCAAATCTGAGCAACTACTCCTTTTTTTACCCCATTTTCCCTCATCTTTTTTTTTTTTTTTTTTTTTTTTCATTCATTATCCCTAATTCTGAGACATTTAAAAGTACAAATTTCAAATTCAAATTATTCAAAATGTGTGAAAATTTTCAGGCTCTCTATGTATCTACTTTCATTTATTTCCATAAGTTTCTCTTGGGCTTCCGTGTTGCCAGGCTTGAGCTACGAAGATGTACCGAATCGACATGATATTGCTTGCGACCGTGATGACATATTTCAACTACTCCAAATTGGAAAGAATGGTAGTATGATCAGGCTCCAAAATCAGTTGTGATGACAACCCAAAGATATGGAAATTTGGCACATTCGATAAAACATAAATCTGGGTTTGCGTTAACTTTTGCGCATCAGTCTGTTCATGCACACTTTAATAGTGAGACCAATTTTGTCATACTAATTTGCAGACAATTTCATTAGAAGAGGACGTATTTTAGTATGTTTTTATTCCCACAAAGAAATCAAGAAAAGAAAAAAAAAACAGCATTATTTGTGCCTTTTGCCAAGTTCATGTTTTCGCATTGGCGTGAGTGCCATATATCAATATGTCATCATTTCAACCGATTTCGGATTCTTCTCTGGGTCTAATTGTTGCGTGCATTCTGACGGTTCGGCCATGTCATCACGGGCACAGGAGATGTACATAAATTTGTGACATTTTGCCAGCTTGAGCCTTGCAGCATTAGATCTATGCCTGACAAAGTACATTGTGGTGGACCCTTTTTGTCTTTCCACATTACCCTGCCACATTGTTTGATAAGTCCTGTAAACCTATTAGGCTATTCAAAAAGCAACACTGAACAAATTTCCCCCTGACTGCACTGAGGAAAATTGCTCCCTGTTTTATTTTCATTTCTCATTCATTTTTTTGTAATGATTTATTTACTTTCTCCCACTTCTTTCCTGTCAAATGGTACCATCAGCAAAATCTCCAAGTATTTTTTTGCTATTCCCAAATACTTTATGTAGAGAAAAGGGCCCTTAAAGGTTTTTTTTGCTTGTTTTTTGCAACTGCCACCAGGTCCTCCTGAAAAGCTCTCTCTCTCTATCTGTCTCTATCTCTCTCTCTCTCTCTCTCTCTCTTGCTGGTTTATTCAGTTAGGCTATGATTCTTCATGACTTTTTCATAGATAATTAGTGGTCTCAACATATCCAAAGCTTCAATGTGAGATAGAGAAGCTGATCTGAAAAATATTGTAGGAAATTTATATCGAAACGGGTCATTAAGGTGGGTGGGGGTCGGTTCGAAATCCGACCTTCTGTCACCCGTTTTATCCAAAGAATCGCCCAATGTCTATGTATTTTGGCATACATCCATTTTGGATGCCTGCAGATCTGCAAAGGATTACATATAAGCCTTCAAAGTTCACTTGGAAAATCAGAGTAAAACGAATTTCTGAATCGTAGTAGACCATGGTGCGTAATAAGGTCACAAAAACAAAATAGTCCCTAAACAAATTACACAGCCACGCTCAGTTTTTCAAGATATGATCAAACAAACATCAAAAACGCCTTTTAAACCTGTCCGTTCATATTTTCTGATAAAACAGGGTAACAAATGTGCTTGATATCAAATTTTCAAATGGAACTACTTTTGACTTCTGTCGGAATGTTTTGAAACAAAGGGAGGGAACTACATCTACACATATATATAAGGGGGTTAATTTTCTGGGTTGAATTCAACTGCTTCGCTAGCTCAGTGGGCTAGACGAAAGGTCCCAATATCTTTTTTTAGTTTTGGTCATTGGTGGACAAGGGTCAAATCTGAGCAACTACTCCTTTTTTTACCCCATTTTCCCTCATCTTTTTTTTTTTTTTTTTTTTTTTCATTCATTATCCCTAATTCTGAGACATTTAAAAGTACAAATTTCAAATTCAAATTATTCAAAATGTGTGAAAATTTTCAGGCTCTCTATGTATCTACTTTCATTTATTTCCATAAGTTTCTCTTGGGCTTCCGTGTTGCCAGGCTTGAGCTACGAAGATGTACCGAATCGACATGATATTGCTTGCGACCGTGATGACATATTTCAACTACTCCAAATTGGAAAGAATGGTAGTATGATCAGGCTCCAAAATCAGTTGTGATGACAACCCAAAGATATGGAAATTTGGCACATTCGATAAAACATAAATCTGGGTTTGCGTTAACTTTTGCGCATCAGTCTGTTCATGCACACTTTAATAGTGAGACCAATTTTGTCATACTAATTTGCAGACAATTTCATTAGAAGAGGACGTATTTTAGTATGTTTTTATTCCCACAAAGAAATCAAGAAAAGAAAAAAAAAACAGCATTATTTGTGCCTTTTGCCAAGTTCATGTTTTCGCATTGGCGTGAGTGCCATATATCAATATGTCATCATTTCAACCGATTTCGGATTCTTCTCTGGGTCTAATTGTTGCGTGCATTCTGACGGTTCGGCCATGTCATCACGGGCACAGGAGATGTACATAAATTTGTGACATTTTGCCAGCTTGAGCCTTGCAGCATTAGATCTATGCCTGACAAAGTACATTGTGGTGGACCCTTTTTGTCTTTCCACATTACCCTGCCACATTGTTTGATAAGTCCTGTAAACCTATTAGGCTATTCAAAAAGCAACACTGAACAAATTTCCCCCTGACTGCACTGAGGAAAATTGCTCCCTGTTTTATTTTCATTTCTCATTCATTTTTTTGTAATGATTTATTTACTTTCTCCCACTTCTTTCCTGTCAAATGGTACCATCAGCAAAATCTCCAAGTATTTTTTTGCTATTCCCAAATACTTTATGTAGAGAAAAGGGCCCTTAAAGGTTTTTTTTGCTTGTTTTTTGCAACTGCCACCAGGTCCTCCTGAAAAGCTCTCTCTCTCTATCTGTCTCTATCTCTCTCTCTCTCTCTCTCTCTCTTGCTGGTTTATTCAGTTAGGCTATGATTCTTCATGACTTTTTCATAGATAATTAGTGGTCTCAACATATCCAAAGCTTCAATGTGAGATAGAGAAGCTGATCTGAAAAATATTGTAGGAAATTTATATCGAAACGGGTCATTAAGGTGGGTGGGGGTCGGTTCGAAATCCGACCTTCTGTCACCCGTTTTATCCAAAGAATCGCCCAATGTCTATGTATTTTGGCATACATCCATTTTGGATGCCTGCAGATCTGCAAAGGATTACATATAAGCCTTCAAAGTTCACTTGGAAAATCAGAGTAAAACGAATTTCTGAATCGTAGTAGACCATGGTGCGTAATAAGGTCACAAAAACAAAATAGTCCCTAAACAAATTACACAGCCACGCTCAGTTTTTCAAGATATGATCAAACAAACATCAAAAACGCCTTTTAAACCTGTCCGTTCATATTTTCTGATAAAACAGGGTAACAAATGTGCTTGATATCAAATTTTCAAATGGAACTACTTTTGACTTCTGTCGGAATGTTTTGAAACAAAGGGAGGGAACTACATCTACACATATATATAAGGGGGTTAATTTTCTGGGTTGAATTCAACTGCTTCGCTAGCTCAGTGGGCTAGACGAAAGGTCCCAATATCTTTTTTTAGTTTTGGTCATTGGTGGACAAGGGTCAAATCTGAGCAACTACTCCTTTTTTTACCCCATTTTCCCTCATCTTTTTTTTTTTTTTTTTTTTTTTTCATTCATTATCCCTAATTCTGAGACATTTAAAAGTACAAATTTCAAATTCAAATTATTCAAAATGTGTGAAAATTTTCAGGCTCTCTATGTATCTACTTTCATTTATTTCCATAAGTTTCTCTTGGGCTTCCGTGTTGCCAGGCTTGAGCTACGAAGATGTACCGAATCGACATGATATTGCTTGCGACCGTGATGACATATTTCAACTACTCCAAATTGGAAAGAATGGTAGTATGATCAGGCTCCAAAATCAGTTGTGATGACAACCCAAAGATATGGAAATTTGGCACATTCGATAAAACATAAATCTGGGTTTGCGTTAACTTTTGCGCATCAGTCTGTTCATGCACACTTTAATAGTGAGACCAATTTTGTCATACTAATTTGCAGACAATTTCATTAGAAGAGGATGTATTTTAGTATGTTTTTATTCCCACAAAGAAATCAAGAAAAGAAAAAAAAAACAGCATTATTTGTGCCTTTTGCCAAGTTCATGTTTTCGCATTGGCGTGAGTGCCATATATCAATATGTCATCATTTCAACCGATTTCGGATTCTTCTCTGGGTCTAATTGTTGCGTGCATTCTGACGGTTCGGCCATGTCATCACGGGCACAGGAGATGTACATAAATTTGTGACATTTTGCCAGCTTGAGCCTTGCAGCATTAGATCTATGCCTGACAAAGTACATTGTGGTGGACCCTTTTTGTCTTTCCACATTACCCTGCCACATTGTTTGATAAGTCCTGTAAACCTATTAGGCTATTCAAAAAGCAACACTGAACAAATTTCCCCCTGACTGCACTGAGGAAAATTGCTCCCTGTTTTATTTTCATTTCTCATTCATTTTTTTGTAATGATTTATTTACTTTCTCCCACTTCTTTCCTGTCAAATGGTACCATCAGCAAAATCTCCAAGTATTTTTTTGCTATTCCCAAATACTTTATGTAGAGAAAAGGGCCCTTAAAGGTTTTTTTTGCTTGTTTTTTGCAACTGCCACCAGGTCCTCCTGAAAAGCTCTCTCTCTCTATCTGTCTCTATCTCTCTCTCTCTCTCTCTCTCTCTTGCTGGTTTATTCAGTTAGGCTATGATTCTTCATGACTTTTTCATAGATAATTAGTGGTCTCAACATATCCAAAGCTTCAATGTGAGATAGAGAAGCTGATCTGAAAAATATTGTAGGAAATTTATATCGAAACGGGTCATTAAGGTGGGTGGGGGTCGGTTCGAAATCCGACCTTCTGTCACCCGTTTTATCCAAAGAATCGCCCAATGTCTATGTATTTTGGCATACATCCATTTTGGATGCCTGCAGATCTGCAAAGGATTACATATAAGCCTTCAAAGTTCACTTGGAAAATCAGAGTAAAACGAATTTCTGAATCGTAGTAGACCATGGTGCGTAATAAGGTCACAAAAACAAAATAGTCCCTAAACAAATTACACAGCCACGCTCAGTTTTTCAAGATATGATCAAACAAACATCAAAAACGCCTTTTAAACCTGTCCGTTCATATTTTCTGATAAAACAGGGTAACAAATGTGCTTGATATCAAATTTTCAAATGGAACTACTTTTGACTTCTGTCGGAATGTTTTGAAACAAAGGGAGGGAACTACATCTACACATATATATAAGGGGGTTAATTTTCTGGGTTGAATTCAACTGCTTCGCTAGCTCAGTGGGCTAGATGAAAGGTCCCAATATCTTTTTTTAGTTTTGGTCATTGGTGGACAAGGGTCAAATCTGAGCAACTACTCCTTTTTTTACCCCATTTTCCCTCATCTTTTTTTTTTTTTTTTTTTTTTCATTCATTATCCCTAATTCTGAGACATTTAAAAGTACAAATTTCAAATTCAAATTATTCAAAATGTGTGAAAATTTTCAGGCTCTCTATGTATCTACTTTCATTTATTTCCATAAGTTTCTCTTGGGCTTCCGTGTTGCCAGGCTTGAGCTACGAAGATGTACCGAATCGACATGATATTGCTTGCGACCGTGATGACATATTTCAACTACTCCAAATTGGAAAGAATGGTAGTATGATCAGGCTCCAAAATCAGTTGTGATGACAACCCAAAGATATGGAAATTTGGCACATTCGATAAAACATAAATCTGGGTTTGCGTTAACTTTTGCGCATCAGTCTGTTCATGCACACTTTAATAGTGAGACCAATTTTGTCATACTAATTTGCAGACAATTTCATTAGAAGAGGATGTATTTTAGTATGTTTTTATTCCCACAAAGAAATCAAGAAAAGAAAAAAAAAACAGCATTATTTGTGCCTTTTGCCAAGTTCATGTTTTCGCATTGGCGTGAGTGCCATATATCAATATGTCATCATTTCAACCGATTTCGGATTCTTCTCTGGGTCTAATTGTTGCGTGCATTCTGACGGTTCGGCCATGTCATCACGGGCACAGGAGATGTACATAAATTTGTGACATTTTGCCAGCTTGAGCCTTGCAGCATTAGATCTATGCCTGACAAAGTACATTGTGGTGGACCCTTTTTGTCTTTCCACATTACCCTGCCACATTGTTTGATAAGTCCTGTAAACCTATTAGGCTATTCAAAAAGCAACACTGAACAAATTTCCCCCTGACTGCACTGAGGAAAATTGCTCCCTGTTTTATTTTCATTTCTCATTCATTTTTTTGTAATGATTTATTTACTTTCTCCCACTTCTTTCCTGTCAAATGGTACCATCAGCAAAATCTCCAAGTATTTTTTTGCTATTCCCAAATACTTTATGTAGAGAAAAGGGCCCTTAAAGGTTTTTTTTGCTTGTTTTTTGCAACTGCCACCAGGTCCTCCTGAAAAGCTCTCTCTCTCTATCTGTCTCTATCTCTCTCTCTCTCTCTCTCTCTCTTGCTGGTTTATTCAGTTAGGCTATGATTCTTCATGACTTTTTCATAGATAATTAGTGGTCTCAACATATCCAAAGCTTCAATGTGAGATAGAGAAGCTGATCTGAAAAATATTGTAGGAAATTTATATCGAAACGGGTCATTAAGGTGGGTGGGGGTCGGTTCGAAATCCGACCTTCTGTCACCCGTTTTATCCAAAGAATCGCCCAATGTCTATGTATTTTGGCATACATCCATTTTGGATGCCTGCAGATCTGCAAAGGATTACATATAAGCCTTCAAAGTTCACTTGGAAAATCAGAGTAAAACGAATTTCTGAATCGTAGTAGACCATGGTGCGTAATAAGGTCACAAAAACAAAATAGTCCCTAAACAAATTACACAGCCACGCTCAGTTTTTCAAGATATGATCAAACAAACATCAAAAACGCCTTTTAAACCTGTCCGTTCATATTTTCTGATAAAACAGGGTAACAAATGTGCTTGATATCAAATTTTCAAATGGAACTACTTTTGACTTCTGTCGGAATGTTTTGAAACAAAGGGAGGGAACTACATCTACACATATATATAAGGGGGTTAATTTTCTGGGTTGAATTCAACTGCTTCGCTAGCTCAGTGGGCTAGACGAAAGGTCCCAATATCTTTTTTTTAGTTTTGGTCATTGGTGGACAAGGGTCAAATCTGAGCAACTACTCCTTTTTTTACCCCATTTTCCCTCATCTTTTTTTTTTTTTTTTTTTTTTTCATTCATTATCCCTAATTCTGAGACATTTAAAAGTACAAATTTCAAATTCAAATTATTCAAAATGTGTGAAAATTTTCAGGCTCTCTATGTATCTACTTTCATTTATTTCCATAAGTTTCTCTTGGGCTTCCGTGTTGCCAGGCTTGAGCTACGAAGATGTACCGAATCGACATGATATTGCTTGCGACCGTGATGACATATTTCAACTACTCCAAATTGGAAAGAATGGTAGTATGATCAGGCTCCAAAATCAGTTGTGATGACAACCCAAAGATATGGAAATTTGGCACATTCGATAAAACATAAATCTGGGTTTGCGTTAACTTTTGCGCATCAGTCTGTTCATGCACACTTTAATAGTGAGACCAATTTTGTCATACTAATTTGCAGACAATTTCATTAGAAGAGGATGTATTTTAGTATGTTTTTATTCCCACAAAGAAATCAAGAAAAGAAAAAAAAAACAGCATTATTTGTGCCTTTTGCCAAGTTCATGTTTTCGCATTGGCGTGAGTGCCATATATCAATATGTCATCATTTCAACCGATTTCGGATTCTTCTCTGGGTCTAATTGTTGCGTGCATTCTGACGGTTCGGCCATGTCATCACGGGCACAGGAGATGTACATAAATTTGTGACATTTTGCCAGCTTGAGCCTTGCAGCATTAGATCTATGCCTGACAAAGTACATTGTGGTGGACCCTTTTTGTCTTTCCACATTACCCTGCCACATTGTTTGATAAGTCCTGTAAACCTATTAGGCTATTCAAAAAGCAACACTGAACAAATTTCCCCCTGACTGCACTGAGGAAAATTGCTCCCTGTTTTATTTTCATTTCTCATTCATTTTTTTGTAATGATTTATTTACTTTCTCCCACTTCTTTCCTGTCAAATGGTACCATCAGCAAAATCTCCAAGTATTTTTTTGCTATTCCCAAATACTTTATGTAGAGAAAAGGGCCCTTAAAGGTTTTTTTTGCTTGTTTTTTGCAACTGCCACCAGGTCCTCCTGAAAAGCTCTCTCTCTCTATCTGTCTCTATCTCTCTCTCTCTCTCTCTCTCTCTCTTGCTGGTTTATTCAGTTAGGCTATGATTCTTCATGACTTTTTCATAGATAATTAGTGGTCTCAACATATCCAAAGCTTCAATGTGAGATAGAGAAGCTGATCTGAAAAATATTGTAGGAAATTTATATCGAAACGGGTCATTAAGGTGGGTGGGGGTCGGTTCGAAATCCGACCTTCTGTCACCCGTTTTATCCAAAGAATCGCCCAATGTCTATGTATTTTGGCATACATCCATTTTGGATGCCTGCAGATCTGCAAAGGATTACATATAAGCCTTCAAAGTTCACTTGGAAAATCAGAGTAAAACGAATTTCTGAATCGTAGTAGACCATGGTGCGTAATAAGGTCACAAAAACAAAATAGTCCCTAAACAAATTACACAGCCACGCTCAGTTTTTCAAGATATGATCAAACAAACATCAAAAACGCCTTTTAAACCTGTCCGTTCATATTTTCTGATAAAACAGGGTAACAAATGTGCTTGATATCAAATTTTCAAATGGAACTACTTTTGACTTCTGTCGGAATGTTTTGAAACAAAGGGAGGGAACTACATCTACACATATATATAAGGGGGTTAATTTTCTGGGTTGAATTCAACTGCTTCGCTAGCTCAGTGGGCTAGACGAAAGGTCCCAATATCTTTTTTTTAGTTTTGGTCATTGGTGGACAAGGGTCAAATCTGAGCAACTACTCCTTTTTTTACCCCATTTTCCCTCATCTTTTTTTTTTTTTTTTTTTTTTTCATTCATTATCCCTAATTCTGAGACATTTAAAAGTACAAATTTCAAATTCAAATTATTCAAAATGTGTGAAAATTTTCAGGCTCTCTATGTATCTACTTTCATTTATTTCCATAAGTTTCTCTTGGGCTTCCGTGTTGCCAGGCTTGAGCTACGAAGATGTACCGAATCGACATGATATTGCTTGCGACCGTGATGACATATTTCAACTACTCCAAATTGGAAAGAATGGTAGTATGATCAGGCTCCAAAATCAGTTGTGATGACAACCCAAAGATATGGAAATTTGGCACATTCGATAAAACATAAATCTGGGTTTGCGTTAACTTTTGCGCATCAGTCTGTTCATGCACACTTTAATAGTGAGACCAATTTTGTCATACTAATTTGCAGACAATTTCATTAGAAGAGGATGTATTTTAGTATGTTTTTATTCCCACAAAGAAATCAAGAAAAGAAAAAAAAAACAGCATTATTTGTGCCTTTTGCCAAGTTCATGTTTTCGCATTGGCGTGAGTGCCATATATCAATATGTCATCATTTCAACCGATTTCGGATTCTTCTCTGGGTCTAATTGTTGCGTGCATTCTGACGGTTCGGCCATGTCATCACGGGCACAGGAGATGTACATAAATTTGTGACATTTTGCCAGCTTGAGCCTTGCAGCATTAGATCTATGCCTGACAAAGTACATTGTGGTGGACCCTTTTTGTCTTTCCACATTACCCTGCCACATTGTTTGATAAGTCCTGTAAACCTATTAGGCTATTCAAAAAGCAACACTGAACAAATTTCCCCCTGACTGCACTGAGGAAAATTGCTCCCTGTTTTATTTTCATTTCTCATTCATTTTTTTGTAATGATTTATTTACTTTCTCCCACTTCTTTCCTGTCAAATGGTACCATCAGCAAAATCTCCAAGTATTTTTTTGCTATTCCCAAATACTTTATGTAGAGAAAAGGGCCCTTAAAGGTTTTTTTTGCTTGTTTTTTGCAACTGCCACCAGGTCCTCCTGAAAAGCTCTCTCTCTCTATCTGTCTCTATCTCTCTCTCTCTCTCTCTCTCTCTTGCTGGTTTATTCAGTTAGGCTATGATTCTTCATGACTTTTTCATAGATAATTAGTGGTCTCAACATATCCAAAGCTTCAATGTGAGATAGAGAAGCTGATCTGAAAAATATTGTAGGAAATTTATATCGAAACGGGTCATTAAGGTGGGTGGGGGTCGGTTCGAAATCCGACCTTCTGTCACCCGTTTTATCCAAAGAATCGCCCAATGTCTATGTATTTTGGCATACATCCATTTTGGATGCCTGCAGATCTGCAAAGGATTACATATAAGCCTTCAAAGTTCACTTGGAAAATCAGAGTAAAACGAATTTCTGAATCGTAGTAGACCATGGTGCGTAATAAGGTCACAAAAACAAAATAGTCCCTAAACAAATTACACAGCCACGCTCAGTTTTTCAAGATATGATCAAACAAACATCAAAAACGCCTTTTAAACCTGTCCGTTCATATTTTCTGATAAAACAGGGTAACAAATGTGCTTGATATCAAATTTTCAAATGGAACTACTTTTGACTTCTGTCGGAATGTTTTGAAACAAAGGGAGGGAACTACATCTACACATATATATAAGGGGGTTAATTTTCTGGGTTGAATTCAACTGCTTCGCTAGCTCAGTGGGCTAGACGAAAGGTCCCAATATCTTTTTTTTAGTTTTGGTCATTGGTGGACAAGGGTCAAATCTGAGCAACTACTCCTTTTTTTACCCCATTTTCCCTCATCTTTTTTTTTTTTTTTTTTTTTTTCATTCATTATCCCTAATTCTGAGACATTTAAAAGTACAAATTTCAAATTCAAATTATTCAAAATGTGTGAAAATTTTCAGGCTCTCTATGTATCTACTTTCATTTATTTCCATAAGTTTCTCTTGGGCTTCCGTGTTGCCAGGCTTGAGCTACGAAGATGTACCGAATCGACATGATATTGCTTGCGACCGTGATGACATATTTCAACTACTCCAAATTGGAAAGAATGGTAGTATGATCAGGCTCCAAAATCAGTTGTGATGACAACCCAAAGATATGGAAATTTGGCACATTCGATAAAACATAAATCTGGGTTTGCGTTAACTTTTGCGCATCAGTCTGTTCATGCACACTTTAATAGTGAGACCAATTTTGTCATACTAATTTGCAGACAATTTCATTAGAAGAGGATGTATTTTAGTATGTTTTTATTCCCACAAAGAAATCAAGAAAAGAAAAAAAAAACAGCATTATTTGTGCCTTTTGCCAAGTTCATGTTTTCGCATTGGCGTGAGTGCCATATATCAATATGTCATCATTTCAACCGATTTCGGATTCTTCTCTGGGTCTAATTGTTGCGTGCATTCTGACGGTTCGGCCATGTCATCACGGGCACAGGAGATGTACATAAATTTGTGACATTTTGCCAGCTTGAGCCTTGCAGCATTAGATCTATGCCTGACAAAGTACATTGTGGTGGACCCTTTTTGTCTTTCCACATTACCCTGCCACATTGTTTGATAAGTCCTGTAAACCTATTAGGCTATTCAAAAAGCAACACTGAACAAATTTCCCCCTGACTGCACTGAGGAAAATTGCTCCCTGTTTTATTTTCATTTCTCATTCATTTTTTTGTAATGATTTATTTACTTTCTCCCACTTCTTTCCTGTCAAATGGTACCATCAGCAAAATCTCCAAGTATTTTTTTGCTATTCCCAAATACTTTATGTAGAGAAAAGGGCCCTTAAAGGTTTTTTTTGCTTGTTTTTTGCAACTGCCACCAGGTCCTCCTGAAAAGCTCTCTCTCTCTATCTGTCTCTATCTCTCTCTCTCTCTCTCTCTCTCTTGCTGGTTTATTCAGTTAGGCTATGATTCTTCATGACTTTTTCATAGATAATTAGTGGTCTCAACATATCCAAAGCTTCAATGTGAGATAGAGAAGCTGATCTGAAAAATATTGTAGGAAATTTATATCGAAACGGGTCATTAAGGTGGGTGGGGGTCGGTTCGAAATCCGACCTTCTGTCACCCGTTTTATCCAAAGAATCGCCCAATGTCTATGTATTTTGGCATACATCCATTTTGGATGCCTGCAGATCTGCAAAGGATTACATATAAGCCTTCAAAGTTCACTTGGAAAATCAGAGTAAAACGAATTTCTGAATCGTAGTAGACCATGGTGCGTAATAAGGTCACAAAAACAAAATAGTCCCTAAACAAATTACACAGCCACGCTCAGTTTTTCAAGATATGATCAAACAAACATCAAAAACGCCTTTTAAACCTGTCCGTTCATATTTTCTGATAAAACAGGGTAACAAATGTGCTTGATATCAAATTTTCAAATGGAACTACTTTTGACTTCTGTCGGAATGTTTTGAAACAAAGGGAGGGAACTACATCTACACATATATATAAGGGGGTTAATTTTCTGGGTTGAATTCAACTGCTTCGCTAGCTCAGTGGGCTAGACGAAAGGTCCCAATATCTTTTTTTTAGTTTTGGTCATTGGTGGACAAGGGTCAAATCTGAGCAACTACTCCTTTTTTTACCCCATTTTCCCTCATCTTTTTTTTTTTTTTTTTTTTTTTCATTCATTATCCCTAATTCTGAGACATTTAAAAGTACAAATTTCAAATTCAAATTATTCAAAATGTGTGAAAATTTTCAGGCTCTCTATGTATCTACTTTCATTTATTTCCATAAGTTTCTCTTGGGCTTCCGTGTTGCCAGGCTTGAGCTACGAAGATGTACCGAATCGACATGATATTGCTTGCGACCGTGATGACATATTTCAACTACTCCAAATTGGAAAGAATGGTAGTATGATCAGGCTCCAAAATCAGTTGTGATGACAACCCAAAGATATGGAAATTTGGCACATTCGATAAAACATAAATCTGGGTTTGCGTTAACTTTTGCGCATCAGTCTGTTCATGCACACTTTAATAGTGAGACCAATTTTGTCATACTAATTTGCAGACAATTTCATTAGAAGAGGATGTATTTTAGTATGTTTTTATTCCCACAAAGAAATCAAGAAAAGAAAAAAAAAACAGCATTATTTGTGCCTTTTGCCAAGTTCATGTTTTCGCATTGGCGTGAGTGCCATATATCAATATGTCATCATTTCAACCGATTTCGGATTCTTCTCTGGGTCTAATTGTTGCGTGCATTCTGACGGTTCGGCCATGTCATCACGGGCACAGGAGATGTACATAAATTTGTGACATTTTGCCAGCTTGAGCCTTGCAGCATTAGATCTATGCCTGACAAAGTACATTGTGGTGGACCCTTTTTGTCTTTCCACATTACCCTGCCACATTGTTTGATAAGTCCTGTAAACCTATTAGGCTATTCAAAAAGCAACACTGAACAAATTTCCCCCTGACTGCACTGAGGAAAATTGCTCCCTGTTTTATTTTCATTTCTCATTCATTTTTTTGTAATGATTTATTTACTTTCTCCCACTTCTTTCCTGTCAAATGGTACCATCAGCAAAATCTCCAAGTATTTTTTTGCTATTCCCAAATACTTTATGTAGAGAAAAGGGCCCTTAAAGGTTTTTTTTGCTTGTTTTTTGCAACTGCCACCAGGTCCTCCTGAAAAGCTCTCTCTCTCTATCTGTCTCTATCTCTCTCTCTCTCTCTCTCTCTCTCTTGCTGGTTTATTCAGTTAGGCTATGATTCTTCATGACTTTTTCATAGATAATTAGTGGTCTCAACATATCCAAAGCTTCAATGTGAGATAGAGAAGCTGATCTGAAAAATATTGTAGGAAATTTATATCGAAACGGGTCATTAAGGTGGGTGGGGGTCGGTTCGAAATCCGACCTTCTGTCACCCGTTTTATCCAAAGAATCGCCCAATGTCTATGTATTTTGGCATACATCCATTTTGGATGCCTGCAGATCTGCAAAGGATTACATATAAGCCTTCAAAGTTCACTTGGAAAATCAGAGTAAAACGAATTTCTGAATCGTAGTAGACCATGGTGCGTAATAAGGTCACAAAAACAAAATAGTCCCTAAACAAATTACACAGCCACGCTCAGTTTTTCAAGATATGATCAAACAAACATCAAAAACGCCTTTTAAACCTGTCCGTTCATATTTTCTGATAAAACAGGGTAACAAATGTGCTTGATATCAAATTTTCAAATGGAACTACTTTTGACTTCTGTCGGAATGTTTTGAAACAAAGGGAGGGAACTACATCTACACATATATATAAGGGGGTTAATTTTCTGGGTTGAATTCAACTGCTTCGCTAGCTCAGTGGGCTAGACGAAAGGTCCCAATATCTTTTTTTTAGTTTTGGTCATTGGTGGACAAGGGTCAAATCTGAGCAACTACTCCTTTTTTTACCCCATTTTCCCTCATCTTTTTTTTTTTTTTTTTTTTTTTCATTCATTATCCCTAATTCTGAGACATTTAAAAGTACAAATTTCAAATTCAAATTATTCAAAATGTGTGAAAATTTTCAGGCTCTCTATGTATCTACTTTCATTTATTTCCATAAGTTTCTCTTGGGCTTCCGTGTTGCCAGGCTTGAGCTACGAAGATGTACCGAATCGACATGATATTGCTTGCGACCGTGATGACATATTTCAACTACTCCAAATTGGAAAGAATGGTAGTATGATCAGGCTCCAAAATCAGTTGTGATGACAACCCAAAGATATGGAAATTTGGCACATTCGATAAAACATAAATCTGGGTTTGCGTTAACTTTTGCGCATCAGTCTGTTCATGCACACTTTAATAGTGAGACCAATTTTGTCATACTAATTTGCAGACAATTTCATTAGAAGAGGATGTATTTTAGTATGTTTTTATTCCCACAAAGAAATCAAGAAAAGAAAAAAAAAACAGCATTATTTGTGCCTTTTGCCAAGTTCATGTTTTCGCATTGGCGTGAGTGCCATATATCAATATGTCATCATTTCAACCGATTTCGGATTCTTCTCTGGGTCTAATTGTTGCGTGCATTCTGACGGTTCGGCCATGTCATCACGGGCACAGGAGATGTACATAAATTTGTGACATTTTGCCAGCTTGAGCCTTGCAGCATTAGATCTATGCCTGACAAAGTACATTGTGGTGGACCCTTTTTGTCTTTCCACATTACCCTGCCACATTGTTTGATAAGTCCTGTAAACCTATTAGGCTATTCAAAAAGCAACACTGAACAAATTTCCCCCTGACTGCACTGAGGAAAATTGCTCCCTGTTTTATTTTCATTTCTCATTCATTTTTTTGTAATGATTTATTTACTTTCTCCCACTTCTTTCCTGTCAAATGGTACCATCAGCAAAATCTCCAAGTATTTTTTTGCTATTCCCAAATACTTTATGTAGAGAAAAGGGCCCTTAAAGGTTTTTTTTGCTTGTTTTTTGCAACTGCCACCAGGTCCTCCTGAAAAGCTCTCTCTCTCTATCTGTCTCTATCTCTCTCTCTCTCTCTCTCTCTCTCTTGCTGGTTTATTCAGTTAGGCTATGATTCTTCATGACTTTTTCATAGATAATTAGTGGTCTCAACATATCCAAAGCTTCAATGTGAGATAGAGAAGCTGATCTGAAAAATATTGTAGGAAATTTATATCGAAACGGGTCATTAAGGTGGGTGGGGGTCGGTTCGAAATCCGACCTTCTGTCACCCGTTTTATCCAAAGAATCGCCCAATGTCTATGTATTTTGGCATACATCCATTTTGGATGCCTGCAGATCTGCAAAGGATTACATATAAGCCTTCAAAGTTCACTTGGAAAATCAGAGTAAAACGAATTTCTGAATCGTAGTAGACCATGGTGCGTAATAAGGTCACAAAAACAAAATAGTCCCTAAACAAATTACACAGCCACGCTCAGTTTTTCAAGATATGATCAAACAAACATCAAAAACGCCTTTTAAACCTGTCCGTTCATATTTTCTGATAAAACAGGGTAACAAATGTGCTTGATATCAAATTTTCAAATGGAACTACTTTTGACTTCTGTCGGAATGTTTTGAAACAAAGGGAGGGAACTACATCTACACATATATATAAGGGGGTTAATTTTCTGGGTTGAATTCAACTGCTTCGCTAGCTCAGTGGGCTAGACGAAAGGTCCCAATATCTTTTTTTTAGTTTTGGTCATTGGTGGACAAGGGTCAAATCTGAGCAACTACTCCTTTTTTTACCCCATTTTCCCTCATCTTTTTTTTTTTTTTTTTTTTTTTCATTCATTATCCCTAATTCTGAGACATTTAAAAGTACAAATTTCAAATTCAAATTATTCAAAATGTGTGAAAATTTTCAGGCTCTCTATGTATCTACTTTCATTTATTTCCATAAGTTTCTCTTGGGCTTCCGTGTTGCCAGGCTTGAGCTACGAAGATGTACCGAATCGACATGATATTGCTTGCGACCGTGATGACATATTTCAACTACTCCAAATTGGAAAGAATGGTAGTATGATCAGGCTCCAAAATCAGTTGTGATGACAACCCAAAGATATGGAAATTTGGCACATTCGATAAAACATAAATCTGGGTTTGCGTTAACTTTTGCGCATCAGTCTGTTCATGCACACTTTAATAGTGAGACCAATTTTGTCATACTAATTTGCAGACAATTTCATTAGAAGAGGATGTATTTTAGTATGTTTTTATTCCCACAAAGAAATCAAGAAAAGAAAAAAAAAACAGCATTATTTGTGCCTTTTGCCAAGTTCATGTTTTCGCATTGGCGTGAGTGCCATATATCAATATGTCATCATTTCAACCGATTTCGGATTCTTCTCTGGGTCTAATTGTTGCGTGCATTCTGACGGTTCGGCCATGTCATCACGGGCACAGGAGATGTACATAAATTTGTGACATTTTGCCAGCTTGAGCCTTGCAGCATTAGATCTATGCCTGACAAAGTACATTGTGGTGGACCCTTTTTGTCTTTCCACATTACCCTGCCACATTGTTTGATAAGTCCTGTAAACCTATTAGGCTATTCAAAAAGCAACACTGAACAAATTTCCCCCTGACTGCACTGAGGAAAATTGCTCCCTGTTTTATTTTCATTTCTCATTCATTTTTTTGTAATGATTTATTTACTTTCTCCCACTTCTTTCCTGTCAAATGGTACCATCAGCAAAATCTCCAAGTATTTTTTTGCTATTCCCAAATACTTTATGTAGAGAAAAGGGCCCTTAAAGGTTTTTTTTGCTTGTTTTTTGCAACTGCCACCAGGTCCTCCTGAAAAGCTCTCTCTCTCTATCTGTCTCTATCTCTCTCTCTCTCTCTCTCTCTCTTGCTGGTTTATTCAGTTAGGCTATGATTCTTCATGACTTTTTCATAGATAATTAGTGGTCTCAACATATCCAAAGCTTCAATGTGAGATAGAGAAGCTGATCTGAAAAATATTGTAGGAAATTTATATCGAAACGGGTCATTAAGGTGGGTGGGGGTCGGTTCGAAATCCGACCTTCTGTCACCCGTTTTATCCAAAGAATCGCCCAATGTCTATGTATTTTGGCATACATCCATTTTGGATGCCTGCAGATCTGCAAAGGATTACATATAAGCCTTCAAAGTTCACTTGGAAAATCAGAGTAAAACGAATTTCTGAATCGTAGTAGACCATGGTGCGTAATAAGGTCACAAAAACAAAATAGTCCCTAAACAAATTACACAGCCACGCTCAGTTTTTCAAGATATGATCAAACAAACATCAAAAACGCCTTTTAAACCTGTCCGTTCATATTTTCTGATAAAACAGGGTAACAAATGTGCTTGATATCAAATTTTCAAATGGAACTACTTTTGACTTCTGTCGGAATGTTTTGAAACAAAGGGAGGGAACTACATCTACACATATATATAAGGGGGTTAATTTTCTGGGTTGAATTCAACTGCTTCGCTAGCTCAGTGGGCTAGACGAAAGGTCCCAATATCTTTTTTTTAGTTTTGGTCATTGGTGGACAAGGGTCAAATCTGAGCAACTACTCCTTTTTTTACCCCATTTTCCCTCATCTTTTTTTTTTTTTTTTTTTTTTTCATTCATTATCCCTAATTCTGAGACATTTAAAAGTACAAATTTCAAATTCAAATTATTCAAAATGTGTGAAAATTTTCAGGCTCTCTATGTATCTACTTTCATTTATTTCCATAAGTTTCTCTTGGGCTTCCGTGTTGCCAGGCTTGAGCTACGAAGATGTACCGAATCGACATGATATTGCTTGCGACCGTGATGACATATTTCAACTACTCCAAATTGGAAAGAATGGTAGTATGATCAGGCTCCAAAATCAGTTGTGATGACAACCCAAAGATATGGAAATTTGGCACATTCGATAAAACATAAATCTGGGTTTGCGTTAACTTTTGCGCATCAGTCTGTTCATGCACACTTTAATAGTGAGACCAATTTTGTCATACTAATTTGCAGACAATTTCATTAGAAGAGGATGTATTTTAGTATGTTTTTATTCCCACAAAGAAATCAAGAAAAGAAAAAAAAAACAGCATTATTTGTGCCTTTTGCCAAGTTCATGTTTTCGCATTGGCGTGAGTGCCATATATCAATATGTCATCATTTCAACCGATTTCGGATTCTTCTCTGGGTCTAATTGTTGCGTGCATTCTGACGGTTCGGCCATGTCATCACGGGCACAGGAGATGTACATAAATTTGTGACATTTTGCCAGCTTGAGCCTTGCAGCATTAGATCTATGCCTGACAAAGTACATTGTGGTGGACCCTTTTTGTCTTTCCACATTACCCTGCCACATTGTTTGATAAGTCCTGTAAACCTATTAGGCTATTCAAAAAGCAACACTGAACAAATTTCCCCCTGACTGCACTGAGGAAAATTGCTCCCTGTTTTATTTTCATTTCTCATTCATTTTTTTGTAATGATTTATTTACTTTCTCCCACTTCTTTCCTGTCAAATGGTACCATCAGCAAAATCTCCAAGTATTTTTTTGCTATTCCCAAATACTTTATGTAGAGAAAAGGGCCCTTAAAGGTTTTTTTTGCTTGTTTTTTGCAACTGCCACCAGGTCCTCCTGAAAAGCTCTCTCTCTCTATCTGTCTCTATCTCTCTCTCTCTCTCTCTCTCTCTTGCTGGTTTATTCAGTTAGGCTATGATTCTTCATGACTTTTTCATAGATAATTAGTGGTCTCAACATATCCAAAGCTTCAATGTGAGATAGAGAAGCTGATCTGAAAAATATTGTAGGAAATTTATATCGAAACGGGTCATTAAGGTGGGTGGGGGTCGGTTCGAAATCCGACCTTCTGTCACCCGTTTTATCCAAAGAATCGCCCAATGTCTATGTATTTTGGCATACATCCATTTTGGATGCCTGCAGATCTGCAAAGGATTACATATAAGCCTTCAAAGTTCACTTGGAAAATCAGAGTAAAACGAATTTCTGAATCGTAGTAGACCATGGTGCGTAATAAGGTCACAAAAACAAAATAGTCCCTAAACAAATTACACAGCCACGCTCAGTTTTTCAAGATATGATCAAACAAACATCAAAAACGCCTTTTAAACCTGTCCGTTCATATTTTCTGATAAAACAGGGTAACAAATGTGCTTGATATCAAATTTTCAAATGGAACTACTTTTGACTTCTGTCGGAATGTTTTGAAACAAAGGGAGGGAACTACATCTACACATATATATAAGGGGGTTAATTTTCTGGGTTGAATTCAACTGCTTCGCTAGCTCAGTGGGCTAGACGAAAGGTCCCAATATCTTTTTTTTAGTTTTGGTCATTGGTGGACAAGGGTCAAATCTGAGCAACTACTCCTTTTTTTACCCCATTTTCCCTCATCTTTTTTTTTTTTTTTTTTTTTTTCATTCATTATCCCTAATTCTGAGACATTTAAAAGTACAAATTTCAAATTCAAATTATTCAAAATGTGTGAAAATTTTCAGGCTCTCTATGTATCTACTTTCATTTATTTCCATAAGTTTCTCTTGGGCTTCCGTGTTGCCAGGCTTGAGCTACGAAGATGTACCGAATCGACATGATATTGCTTGCGACCGTGATGACATATTTCAACTACTCCAAATTGGAAAGAATGGTAGTATGATCAGGCTCCAAAATCAGTTGTGATGACAACCCAAAGATATGGAAATTTGGCACATTCGATAAAACATAAATCTGGGTTTGCGTTAACTTTTGCGCATCAGTCTGTTCATGCACACTTTAATAGTGAGACCAATTTTGTCATACTAATTTGCAGACAATTTCATTAGAAGAGGATGTATTTTAGTATGTTTTTATTCCCACAAAGAAATCAAGAAAAGAAAAAAAAAACAGCATTATTTGTGCCTTTTGCCAAGTTCATGTTTTCGCATTGGCGTGAGTGCCATATATCAATATGTCATCATTTCAACCGATTTCGGATTCTTCTCTGGGTCTAATTGTTGCGTGCATTCTGACGGTTCGGCCATGTCATCACGGGCACAGGAGATGTACATAAATTTGTGACATTTTGCCAGCTTGAGCCTTGCAGCATTAGATCTATGCCTGACAAAGTACATTGTGGTGGACCCTTTTTGTCTTTCCACATTACCCTGCCACATTGTTTGATAAGTCCTGTAAACCTATTAGGCTATTCAAAAAGCAACACTGAACAAATTTCCCCCTGACTGCACTGAGGAAAATTGCTCCCTGTTTTATTTTCATTTCTCATTCATTTTTTTGTAATGATTTATTTACTTTCTCCCACTTCTTTCCTGTCAAATGGTACCATCAGCAAAATCTCCAAGTATTTTTTTGCTATTCCCAAATACTTTATGTAGAGAAAAGGGCCCTTAAAGGTTTTTTTTGCTTGTTTTTTGCAACTGCCACCAGGTCCTCCTGAAAAGCTCTCTCTCTCTATCTGTCTCTATCTCTCTCTCTCTCTCTCTCTCTCTCTTGCTGGTTTATTCAGTTAGGCTATGATTCTTCATGACTTTTTCATAGATAATTAGTGGTCTCAACATATCCAAAGCTTCAATGTGAGATAGAGAAGCTGATCTGAAAAATATTGTAGGAAATTTATATCGAAACGGGTCATTAAGGTGGGTGGGGGTCGGTTCGAAATCCGACCTTCTGTCACCCGTTTTATCCAAAGAATCGCCCAATGTCTATGTATTTTGGCATACATCCATTTTGGATGCCTGCAGATCTGCAAAGGATTACATATAAGCCTTCAAAGTTCACTTGGAAAATCAGAGTAAAACGAATTTCTGAATCGTAGTAGACCATGGTGCGTAATAAGGTCACAAAAACAAAATAGTCCCTAAACAAATTACACAGCCACGCTCAGTTTTTCAAGATATGATCAAACAAACATCAAAAACGCCTTTTAAACCTGTCCGTTCATATTTTCTGATAAAACAGGGTAACAAATGTGCTTGATATCAAATTTTCAAATGGAACTACTTTTGACTTCTGTCGGAATGTTTTGAAACAAAGGGAGGGAACTACATCTACACATATATATAAGGGGGTTAATTTTCTGGGTTGAATTCAACTGCTTCGCTAGCTCAGTGGGCTAGACGAAAGGTCCCAATATCTTTTTTTTAGTTTTGGTCATTGGTGGACAAGGGTCAAATCTGAGCAACTACTCCTTTTTTTACCCCATTTTCCCTCATCTTTTTTTTTTTTTTTTTTTTTTTCATTCATTATCCCTAATTCTGAGACATTTAAAAGTACAAATTTCAAATTCAAATTATTCAAAATGTGTGAAAATTTTCAGGCTCTCTATGTATCTACTTTCATTTATTTCCATAAGTTTCTCTTGGGCTTCCGTGTTGCCAGGCTTGAGCTACGAAGATGTACCGAATCGACATGATATTGCTTGCGACCGTGATGACATATTTCAACTACTCCAAATTGGAAAGAATGGTAGTATGATCAGGCTCCAAAATCAGTTGTGATGACAACCCAAAGATATGGAAATTTGGCACATTCGATAAAACATAAATCTGGGTTTGCGTTAACTTTTGCGCATCAGTCTGTTCATGCACACTTTAATAGTGAGACCAATTTTGTCATACTAATTTGCAGACAATTTCATTAGAAGAGGATGTATTTTAGTATGTTTTTATTCCCACAAAGAAATCAAGAAAAGAAAAAAAAAACAGCATTATTTGTGCCTTTTGCCAAGTTCATGTTTTCGCATTGGCGTGAGTGCCATATATCAATATGTCATCATTTCAACCGATTTCGGATTCTTCTCTGGGTCTAATTGTTGCGTGCATTCTGACGGTTCGGCCATGTCATCACGGGCACAGGAGATGTACATAAATTTGTGACATTTTGCCAGCTTGAGCCTTGCAGCATTAGATCTATGCCTGACAAAGTACATTGTGGTGGACCCTTTTTGTCTTTCCACATTACCCTGCCACATTGTTTGATAAGTCCTGTAAACCTATTAGGCTATTCAAAAAGCAACACTGAACAAATTTCCCCCTGACTGCACTGAGGAAAATTGCTCCCTGTTTTATTTTCATTTCTCATTCATTTTTTTGTAATGATTTATTTACTTTCTCCCACTTCTTTCCTGTCAAATGGTACCATCAGCAAAATCTCCAAGTATTTTTTTGCTATTCCCAAATACTTTATGTAGAGAAAAGGGCCCTTAAAGGTTTTTTTTGCTTGTTTTTTGCAACTGCCACCAGGTCCTCCTGAAAAGCTCTCTCTCTCTATCTGTCTCTATCTCTCTCTCTCTCTCTCTCTCTCTTGCTGGTTTATTCAGTTAGGCTATGATTCTTCATGACTTTTTCATAGATAATTAGTGGTCTCAACATATCCAAAGCTTCAATGTGAGATAGAGAAGCTGATCTGAAAAATATTGTAGGAAATTTATATCGAAACGGGTCATTAAGGTGGGTGGGGGTCGGTTCGAAATCCGACCTTCTGTCACCCGTTTTATCCAAAGAATCGCCCAATGTCTATGTATTTTGGCATACATCCATTTTGGATGCCTGCAGATCTGCAAAGGATTACATATAAGCCTTCAAAGTTCACTTGGAAAATCAGAGTAAAACGAATTTCTGAATCGTAGTAGACCATGGTGCGTAATAAGGTCACAAAAACAAAATAGTCCCTAAACAAATTACACAGCCACGCTCAGTTTTTCAAGATATGATCAAACAAACATCAAAAACGCCTTTTAAACCTGTCCGTTCATATTTTCTGATAAAACAGGGTAACAAATGTGCTTGATATCAAATTTTCAAATGGAACTACTTTTGACTTCTGTCGGAATGTTTTGAAACAAAGGGAGGGAACTACATCTACACATATATATAAGGGGGTTAATTTTCTGGGTTGAATTCAACTGCTTCGCTAGCTCAGTGGGCTAGACGAAAGGTCCCAATATCTTTTTTTTAGTTTTGGTCATTGGTGGACAAGGGTCAAATCTGAGCAACTACTCCTTTTTTTACCCCATTTTCCCTCATCTTTTTTTTTTTTTTTTTTTTTTTCATTCATTATCCCTAATTCTGAGACATTTAAAAGTACAAATTTCAAATTCAAATTATTCAAAATGTGTGAAAATTTTCAGGCTCTCTATGTATCTACTTTCATTTATTTCCATAAGTTTCTCTTGGGCTTCCGTGTTGCCAGGCTTGAGCTACGAAGATGTACCGAATCGACATGATATTGCTTGCGACCGTGATGACATATTTCAACTACTCCAAATTGGAAAGAATGGTAGTATGATCAGGCTCCAAAATCAGTTGTGATGACAACCCAAAGATATGGAAATTTGGCACATTCGATAAAACATAAATCTGGGTTTGCGTTAACTTTTGCGCATCAGTCTGTTCATGCACACTTTAATAGTGAGACCAATTTTGTCATACTAATTTGCAGACAATTTCATTAGAAGAGGATGTATTTTAGTATGTTTTTATTCCCACAAAGAAATCAAGAAAAGAAAAAAAAAACAGCATTATTTGTGCCTTTTGCCAAGTTCATGTTTTCGCATTGGCGTGAGTGCCATATATCAATATGTCATCATTTCAACCGATTTCGGATTCTTCTCTGGGTCTAATTGTTGCGTGCATTCTGACGGTTCGGCCATGTCATCACGGGCACAGGAGATGTACATAAATTTGTGACATTTTGCCAGCTTGAGCCTTGCAGCATTAGATCTATGCCTGACAAAGTACATTGTGGTGGACCCTTTTTGTCTTTCCACATTACCCTGCCACATTGTTTGATAAGTCCTGTAAACCTATTAGGCTATTCAAAAAGCAACACTGAACAAATTTCCCCCTGACTGCACTGAGGAAAATTGCTCCCTGTTTTATTTTCATTTCTCATTCATTTTTTTGTAATGATTTATTTACTTTCTCCCACTTCTTTCCTGTCAAATGGTACCATCAGCAAAATCTCCAAGTATTTTTTTGCTATTCCCAAATACTTTATGTAGAGAAAAGGGCCCTTAAAGGTTTTTTTTGCTTGTTTTTTGCAACTGCCACCAGGTCCTCCTGAAAAGCTCTCTCTCTCTATCTGTCTCTATCTCTCTCTCTCTCTCTCTCTCTCTTGCTGGTTTATTCAGTTAGGCTATGATTCTTCATGACTTTTTCATAGATAATTAGTGGTCTCAACATATCCAAAGCTTCAATGTGAGATAGAGAAGCTGATCTGAAAAATATTGTAGGAAATTTATATCGAAACGGGTCATTAAGGTGGGTGGGGGTCGGTTCGAAATCCGACCTTCTGTCACCCGTTTTATCCAAAGAATCGCCCAATGTCTATGTATTTTGGCATACATCCATTTTGGATGCCTGCAGATCTGCAAAGGATTACATATAAGCCTTCAAAGTTCACTTGGAAAATCAGAGTAAAACGAATTTCTGAATCGTAGTAGACCATGGTGCGTAATAAGGTCACAAAAACAAAATAGTCCCTAAACAAATTACACAGCCACGCTCAGTTTTTCAAGATATGATCAAACAAACATCAAAAACGCCTTTTAAACCTGTCCGTTCATATTTTCTGATAAAACAGGGTAACAAATGTGCTTGATATCAAATTTTCAAATGGAACTACTTTTGACTTCTGTCGGAATGTTTTGAAACAAAGGGAGGGAACTACATCTACACATATATATAAGGGGGTTAATTTTCTGGGTTGAATTCAACTGCTTCGCTAGCTCAGTGGGCTAGACGAAAGGTCCCAATATCTTTTTTTTAGTTTTGGTCATTGGTGGACAAGGGTCAAATCTGAGCAACTACTCCTTTTTTTACCCCATTTTCCCTCATCTTTTTTTTTTTTTTTTTTTTTTTCATTCATTATCCCTAATTCTGAGACATTTAAAAGTACAAATTTCAAATTCAAATTATTCAAAATGTGTGAAAATTTTCAGGCTCTCTATGTATCTACTTTCATTTATTTCCATAAGTTTCTCTTGGGCTTCCGTGTTGCCAGGCTTGAGCTACGAAGATGTACCGAATCGACATGATATTGCTTGCGACCGTGATGACATATTTCAACTACTCCAAATTGGAAAGAATGGTAGTATGATCAGGCTCCAAAATCAGTTGTGATGACAACCCAAAGATATGGAAATTTGGCACATTCGATAAAACATAAATCTGGGTTTGCGTTAACTTTTGCGCATCAGTCTGTTCATGCACACTTTAATAGTGAGACCAATTTTGTCATACTAATTTGCAGACAATTTCATTAGAAGAGGATGTATTTTAGTATGTTTTTATTCCCACAAAGAAATCAAGAAAAGAAAAAAAAAACAGCATTATTTGTGCCTTTTGCCAAGTTCATGTTTTCGCATTGGCGTGAGTGCCATATATCAATATGTCATCATTTCAACCGATTTCGGATTCTTCTCTGGGTCTAATTGTTGCGTGCATTCTGACGGTTCGGCCATGTCATCACGGGCACAGGAGATGTACATAAATTTGTGACATTTTGCCAGCTTGAGCCTTGCAGCATTAGATCTATGCCTGACAAAGTACATTGTGGTGGACCCTTTTTGTCTTTCCACATTACCCTGCCACATTGTTTGATAAGTCCTGTAAACCTATTAGGCTATTCAAAAAGCAACACTGAACAAATTTCCCCCTGACTGCACTGAGGAAAATTGCTCCCTGTTTTATTTTCATTTCTCATTCATTTTTTTGTAATGATTTATTTACTTTCTCCCACTTCTTTCCTGTCAAATGGTACCATCAGCAAAATCTCCAAGTATTTTTTTGCTATTCCCAAATACTTTATGTAGAGAAAAGGGCCCTTAAAGGTTTTTTTTGCTTGTTTTTTGCAACTGTTGCAACTGCCACCAGGTCCTCCTGAAAAGCTCTCTCTCTCTATCTGTCTCTATCTCTCTCTCTCTCTCTCTCTCTCTTGCTGGTTTATTCAGTTAGGCTATGATTCTTCATGACTTTTTCATAGATAATTAGTGGTCTCAACATATCCAAAGCTTCAATGTGAGATAGAGAAGCTGATCTGAAAAATATTGTAGGAAATTTATATCGAAACGGGTCATTAAGGTGGGTGGGGGTCGGTTCGAAATCCGACCTTCTGTCACCCGTTTTATCCAAAGAATCGCCCAATGTCTATGTATTTTGGCATACATCCATTTTGGATGCCTGCAGATCTGCAAAGGATTACATATAAGCCTTCAAAGTTCACTTGGAAAATCAGAGTAAAACGAATTTCTGAATCGTAGTAGACCATGGTGCGTAATAAGGTCACAAAAACAAAATAGTCCCTAAACAAATTACACAGCCACGCTCAGTTTTTCAAGATATGATCAAACAAACATCAAAAACGCCTTTTAAACCTGTCCGTTCATATTTTCTGATAAAACAGGGTAACAAATGTGCTTGATATCAAATTTTCAAATGGAACTACTTTTGACTTCTGTCGGAATGTTTTGAAACAAAGGGAGGGAACTACATCTACACATATATATAAGGGGGTTAATTTTCTGGGTTGAATTCAACTGCTTCGCTAGCTCAGTGGGCTAGACGAAAGGTCCCAATATCTTTTTTTAGTTTTGGTCATTGGTGGACAAGGGTCAAATCTGAGCAACTACTCCTTTTTTTACCCCATTTTCCCTCATCTTTTTTTTTTTTTTTTTTTTTTTTCATTCATTATCCCTAATTCTGAGACATTTAAAAGTACAAATTTCAAATTCAAATTATTCAAAATGTGTGAAAATTTTCAGGCTCTCTATGTATCTACTTTCATTTATTTCCATAAGTTTCTCTTGGGCTTCCGTGTTGCCAGGCTTGAGCTACGAAGATGTACCGAATCGACATGATATTGCTTGCGACCGTGATGACATATTTCAACTACTCCAAATTGGAAAGAATGGTAGTATGATCAGGCTCCAAAATCAGTTGTGATGACAACCCAAAGATATGGAAATTTGGCACATTCGATAAAACATAAATCTGGGTTTGCGTTAACTTTTGCGCATCAGTCTGTTCATGCACACTTTAATAGTGAGACCAATTTTGTCATACTAATTTGCAGACAATTTCATTAGAAGAGGATGTATTTTAGTATGTTTTTATTCCCACAAAGAAATCAAGAAAAGAAAAAAAAAACAGCATTATTTGTGCCTTTTGCCAAGTTCATGTTTTCGCATTGGCGTGAGTGCCATATATCAATATGTCATCATTTCAACCGATTTCGGATTCTTCTCTGGGTCTAATTGTTGCGTGCATTCTGACGGTTCGGCCATGTCATCACGGGCACAGGAGATGTACATAAATTTGTGACATTTTGCCAGCTTGAGCCTTGCAGCATTAGATCTATGCCTGACAAAGTACATTGTGGTGGACCCTTTTTGTCTTTCCACATTACCCTGCCACATTGTTTGATAAGTCCTGTAAACCTATTAGGCTATTCAAAAAGCAACACTGAACAAATTTCCCCCTGACTGCACTGAGGAAAATTGCTCCCTGTTTTATTTTCATTTCTCATTCATTTTTTTGTAATGATTTATTTACTTTCTCCCACTTCTTTCCTGTCAAATGGTACCATCAGCAAAATCTCCAAGTATTTTTTTGCTATTCCCAAATACTTTATGTAGAGAAAAGGGCCCTTAAAGGTTTTTTTTGCTTGTTTTTTGCAACTGCCACCAGGTCCTCCTGAAAAGCTCTCTCTCTCTATCTGTCTCTCTCTCTCTCTCTCTCTCTCTCTCTCTTGCTGGTTTATTCAGTTAGGCTATGATTCTTCATGACTTTTTCATAGATAATTAGTGGTCTCAACATATCCAAAGCTTCAATGTGAGATAGAGAAGCTGATCTGAAAAATATTGTAGGAAATTTATATCGAAACGGGTCATTAAGGTGGGTGGGGGTCGGTTCGAAATCCGACCTTCTGTCACCCGTTTTATCCAAAGAATCGCCCAATGTCTATGTATTTTGGCATACATCCATTTTGGATGCCTGCAGATCTGCAAAGGATTACATATAAGCCTTCAAAGTTCACTTGGAAAATCAGAGTAAAACGAATTTCTGAATCGTAGTAGACCATGGTGCGTAATAAGGTCACAAAAACAAAATAGTCCCTAAACAAATTACACAGCCACGCTCAGTTTTTCAAGATATGATCAAACAAACATCAAAAACGCCTTTTAAACCTGTCCGTTCATATTTTCTGATAAAACAGGGTAACAAATGTGCTTGATATCAAATTTTCAAATGGAACTACTTTTGACTTCTGTCGGAATGTTTTGAAACAAAGGGAGGGAACTACATCTACACATATATATAAGGGGGTTAATTTTCTGGGTTGAATTCAACTGCTTCGCTAGCTCAGTGGGCTAGACGAAAGGTCCCAATATCTTTTTTTAGTTTTGGTCATTGGTGGACAAGGGTCAAATCTGAGCAACTACTCCTTTTTTTACCCCATTTTCCCTCATCTTTTTTTTTTTTTTTTTTTTTTTCATTCATTATCCCTAATTCTGAGACATTTAAAAGTACAAATTTCAAATTCAAATTATTCAAAATGTGTGAAAATTTTCAGGCTCTCTATGTATCTACTTTCATTTATTTCCATAAGTTTCTCTTGGGCTTCCGTGTTGCCAGGCTTGAGCTACGAAGATGTACCGAATCGACATGATATTGCTTGCGACCGTGATGACATATTTCAACTACTCCAAATTGGAAAGAATGGTAGTATGATCAGGCTCCAAAATCAGTTGTGATGACAACCCAAAGATATGGAAATTTGGCACATTCGATAAAACATAAATCTGGGTTTGCGTTAACTTTTGCGCATCAGTCTGTTCATGCACACTTTAATAGTGAGACCAATTTTGTCATACTAATTTGCAGACAATTTCATTAGAAGAGGATGTATTTTAGTATGTTTTTATTCCCACAAAGAAATCAAGAAAAGAAAAAAAAAACAGCATTATTTGTGCCTTTTGCCAAGTTCATGTTTTCGCATTGGCGTGAGTGCCATATATCAATATGTCATCATTTCAACCGATTTCGGATTCTTCTCTGGGTCTAATTGTTGCGTGCATTCTGACGGTTCGGCCATGTCATCACGGGCACAGGAGATGTACATAAATTTGTGACATTTTGCCAGCTTGAGCCTTGCAGCATTAGATCTATGCCTGACAAAGTACATTGTGGTGGACCCTTTTTGTCTTTCCACATTACCCTGCCACATTGTTTGATAAGTCCTGTAAACCTATTAGGCTATTCAAAAAGCAACACTGAACAAATTTCCCCCTGACTGCACTGAGGAAAATTGCTCCCTGTTTTATTTTCATTTCTCATTCATTTTTTTGTAATGATTTATTTACTTTCTCCCACTTCTTTCCTGTCAAATGGTACCATCAGCAAAATCTCCAAGTATTTTTTTGCTATTCCCAAATACTTTATGTAGAGAAAAGGGCCCTTAAAGGTTTTTTTTGCTTGTTTTTTGCAACTGCCACCAGGTCCTCCTGAAAAGCTCTCTCTCTCTATCTGTCTCTATCTCTCTCTCTCTCTCTCTCTCTCTTGCTGGTTTATTCAGTTAGGCTATGATTCTTCATGACTTTTTCATAGATAATTAGTGGTCTCAACATATCCAAAGCTTCAATGTGAGATAGAGAAGCTGATCTGAAAAATATTGTAGGAAATTTATATCGAAACGGGTCATTAAGGTGGGTGGGGGTCGGTTCGAAATCCGACCTTCTGTCACCCGTTTTATCCAAAGAATCGCCCAATGTCTATGTATTTTGGCATACATCCATTTTGGATGCCTGCAGATCTGCAAAGGATTACATATAAGCCTTCAAAGTTCACTTGGAAAATCAGAGTAAAACGAATTTCTGAATCGTAGTAGACCATGGTGCGTAATAAGGTCACAAAAACAAAATAGTCCCTAAACAAATTACACAGCCACGCTCAGTTTTTCAAGATATGATCAAACAAACATCAAAAACGCCTTTTAAACCTGTCCGTTCATATTTTCTGATAAAACAGGGTAACAAATGTGCTTGATATCAAATTTTCAAATGGAACTACTTTTGACTTCTGTCGGAATGTTTTGAAACAAAGGGAGGGAACTACATCTACACATATATATAAGGGGGTTAATTTTCTGGGTTGAATTCAACTGCTTCGCTAGCTCAGTGGGCTAGACGAAAGGTCCCAATATCTTTTTTTAGTTTTGGTCATTGGTGGACAAGGGTCAAATCTGAGCAACTACTCCTTTTTTTACCCCATTTTCCCTCATCTTTTTTTTTTTTTTTTTTTTTTTCATTCATTATCCCTAATTCTGAGACATTTAAAAGTACAAATTTCAAATTCAAATTATTCAAAATGTGTGAAAATTTTCAGGCTCTCTATGTATCTACTTTCATTTATTTCCATAAGTTTCTCTTGGGCTTCCGTGTTGCCAGGCTTGAGCTACGAAGATGTACCGAATCGACATGATATTGCTTGCGACCGTGATGACATATTTCAACTACTCCAAATTGGAAAGAATGGTAGTATGATCAGGCTCCAAAATCAGTTGTGATGACAACCCAAAGATATGGAAATTTGGCACATTCGATAAAACATAAATCTGGGTTTGCGTTAACTTTTGCGCATCAGTCTGTTCATGCACACTTTAATAGTGAGACCAATTTTGTCATACTAATTTGCAGACAATTTCATTAGAAGAGGATGTATTTTAGTATGTTTTTATTCCCACAAAGAAATCAAGAAAAGAAAAAAAAAACAGCATTATTTGTGCCTTTTGCCAAGTTCATGTTTTCGCATTGGCGTGAGTGCCATATATCAATATGTCATCATTTCAACCGATTTCGGATTCTTCTCTGGGTCTAATTGTTGCGTGCATTCTGACGGTTCGGCCATGTCATCACGGGCACAGGAGATGTACATAAATTTGTGACATTTTGCCAGCTTGAGCCTTGCAGCATTAGATCTATGCCTGACAAAGTACATTGTGGTGGACCCTTTTTGTCTTTCCACATTACCCTGCCACATTGTTTGATAAGTCCTGTAAACCTATTAGGCTATTCAAAAAGCAACACTGAACAAATTTCCCCCTGACTGCACTGAGGAAAATTGCTCCCTGTTTTATTTTCATTTCTCATTCATTTTTTTGTAATGATTTATTTACTTTCTCCCACTTCTTTCCTGTCAAATGGTACCATCAGCAAAATCTCCAAGTATTTTTTTGCTATTCCCAAATACTTTATGTAGAGAAAAGGGCCCTTAAAGGTTTTTTTTGCTTGTTTTTTGCAACTGCCACCAGGTCCTCCTGAAAAGCTCTCTCTCTCTATCTGTCTCTATCTCTCTCTCTCTCTCTCTCTCTCTTGCTGGTTTATTCAGTTAGGCTATGATTCTTCATGACTTTTTCATAGATAATTAGTGGTCTCAACATATCCAAAGCTTCAATGTGAGATAGAGAAGCTGATCTGAAAAATATTGTAGGAAATTTATATCGAAACGGGTCATTAAGGTGGGTGGGGGTCGGTTCGAAATCCGACCTTCTGTCACCCGTTTTATCCAAAGAATCGCCCAATGTCTATGTATTTTGGCATACATCCATTTTGGATGCCTGCAGATCTGCAAAGGATTACATATAAGCCTTCAAAGTTCACTTGGAAAATCAGAGTAAAACGAATTTCTGAATCGTAGTAGACCATGGTGCGTAATAAGGTCACAAAAACAAAATAGTCCCTAAACAAATTACACAGCCACGCTCAGTTTTTCAAGATATGATCAAACAAACATCAAAAACGCCTTTTAAACCTGTCCGTTCATATTTTCTGATAAAACAGGGTAACAAATGTGCTTGATATCAAATTTTCAAATGGAACTACTTTTGACTTCTGTCGGAATGTTTTGAAACAAAGGGAGGGAACTACATCTACACATATATATAAGGGGGTTAATTTTCTGGGTTGAATTCAACTGCTTCGCTAGCTCAGTGGGCTAGACGAAAGGTCCCAATATCTTTTTTTAGTTTTGGTCATTGGTGGACAAGGGTCAAATCTGAGCAACTACTCCTTTTTTTACCCCATTTTCCCTCATCTTTTTTTTTTTTTTTTTTTTTTTCATTCATTATCCCTAATTCTGAGACATTTAAAAGTACAAATTTCAAATTCAAATTATTCAAAATGTGTGAAAATTTTCAGGCTCTCTATGTATCTACTTTCATTTATTTCCATAAGTTTCTCTTGGGCTTCCGTGTTGCCAGGCTTGAGCTACGAAGATGTACCGAATCGACATGATATTGCTTGCGACCGTGATGACATATTTCAACTACTCCAAATTGGAAAGAATGGTAGTATGATCAGGCTCCAAAATCAGTTGTGATGACAACCCAAAGATATGGAAATTTGGCACATTCGATAAAACATAAATCTGGGTTTGCGTTAACTTTTGCGCATCAGTCTGTTCATGCACACTTTAATAGTGAGACCAATTTTGTCATACTAATTTGCAGACAATTTCATTAGAAGAGGATGTATTTTAGTATGTTTTTATTCCCACAAAGAAATCAAGAAAAGAAAAAAAAAACAGCATTATTTGTGCCTTTTGCCAAGTTCATGTTTTCGCATTGGCGTGAGTGCCATATATCAATATGTCATCATTTCAACCGATTTCGGATTCTTCTCTGGGTCTAATTGTTGCGTGCATTCTGACGGTTCGGCCATGTCATCACGGGCACAGGAGATGTACATAAATTTGTGACATTTTGCCAGCTTGAGCCTTGCAGCATTAGATCTATGCCTGACAAAGTACATTGTGGTGGACCCTTTTTGTCTTTCCACATTACCCTGCCACATTGTTTGATAAGTCCTGTAAACCTATTAGGCTATTCAAAAAGCAACACTGAACAAATTTCCCCCTGACTGCACTGAGGAAAATTGCTCCCTGTTTTATTTTCATTTCTCATTCATTTTTTTGTAATGATTTATTTACTTTCTCCCACTTCTTTCCTGTCAAATGGTACCATCAGCAAAATCTCCAAGTATTTTTTTGCTATTCCCAAATACTTTATGTAGAGAAAAGGGCCCTTAAAGGTTTTTTTTGCTTGTTTTTTGCAACTGCCACCAGGTCCTCCTGAAAAGCTCTCTCTCTCTATCTGTCTCTATCTCTCTCTCTCTCTCTCTCTCTCTTGCTGGTTTATTCAGTTAGGCTATGATTCTTCATGACTTTTTCATAGATAATTAGTGGTCTCAACATATCCAAAGCTTCAATGTGAGATAGAGAAGCTGATCTGAAAAATATTGTAGGAAATTTATATCGAAACGGGTCATTAAGGTGGGTGGGGGTCGGTTCGAAATCCGACCTTCTGTCACCCGTTTTATCCAAAGAATCGCCCAATGTCTATGTATTTTGGCATACATCCATTTTGGATGCCTGCAGATCTGCAAAGGATTACATATAAGCCTTCAAAGTTCACTTGGAAAATCAGAGTAAAACGAATTTCTGAATCGTAGTAGACCATGGTGCGTAATAAGGTCACAAAAACAAAATAGTCCCTAAACAAATTACACAGCCACGCTCAGTTTTTCAAGATATGATCAAACAAACATCAAAAACGCCTTTTAAACCTGTCCGTTCATATTTTCTGATAAAACAGGGTAACAAATGTGCTTGATATCAAATTTTCAAATGGAACTACTTTTGACTTCTGTCGGAATGTTTTGAAACAAAGGGAGGGAACTACATCTACACATATATATAAGGGGGTTAATTTTCTGGGTTGAATTCAACTGCTTCGCTAGCTCAGTGGGCTAGACGAAAGGTCCCAATATCTTTTTTTAGTTTTGGTCATTGGTGGACAAGGGTCAAATCTGAGCAACTACTCCTTTTTTTACCCCATTTTCCCTCATCTTTTTTTTTTTTTTTTTTTTTTTTCATTCATTATCCCTAATTCTGAGACATTTAAAAGTACAAATTTCAAATTCAAATTATTCAAAATGTGTGAAAATTTTCAGGCTCTCTATGTATCTACTTTCATTTATTTCCATAAGTTTCTCTTGGGCTTCCGTGTTGCCAGGCTTGAGCTACGAAGATGTACCGAATCGACATGATATTGCTTGCGACCGTGATGACATATTTCAACTACTCCAAATTGGAAAGAATGGTAGTATGATCAGGCTCCAAAATCAGTTGTGATGACAACCCAAAGATATGGAAATTTGGCACATTCGATAAAACATAAATCTGGGTTTGCGTTAACTTTTGCGCATCAGTCTGTTCATGCACACTTTAATAGTGAGACCAATTTTGTCATACTAATTTGCAGACAATTTCATTAGAAGAGGATGTATTTTAGTATGTTTTTATTCCCACAAAGAAATCAAGAAAAGAAAAAAAAAACAGCATTATTTGTGCCTTTTGCCAAGTTCATGTTTTCGCATTGGCGTGAGTGCCATATATCAATATGTCATCATTTCAACCGATTTCGGATTCTTCTCTGGGTCTAATTGTTGCGTGCATTCTGACGGTTCGGCCATGTCATCACGGGCACAGGAGATGTACATAAATTTGTGACATTTTGCCAGCTTGAGCCTTGCAGCATTAGATCTATGCCTGACAAAGTACATTGTGGTGGACCCTTTTTGTCTTTCCACATTACCCTGCCACATTGTTTGATAAGTCCTGTAAACCTATTAGGCTATTCAAAAAGCAACACTGAACAAATTTCCCCCTGACTGCACTGAGGAAAATTGCTCCCTGTTTTATTTTCATTTCTCATTCATTTTTTTGTAATGATTTATTTACTTTCTCCCACTTCTTTCCTGTCAAATGGTACCATCAGCAAAATCTCCAAGTATTTTTTTGCTATTCCCAAATACTTTATGTAGAGAAAAGGGCCCTTAAAGGTTTTTTTTGCTTGTTTTTTGCAACTGCCACCAGGTCCTCCTGAAAAGCTCTCTCTCTCTATCTGTCTCTATCTCTCTCTCTCTCTCTCTCTCTCTCTTGCTGGTTTATTCAGTTAGGCTATGATTCTTCATGACTTTTTCATAGATAATTAGTGGTCTCAACATATTCAAAGCTTCAATGTGAGATAGAGAAGCTGATCTGAAAAATATTGTAGGAAATTTATATCGAAACGGGTCATTAAGGTGGGTGGGGGTCGGTTCGAAATCCGACCTTCTGTCACCCGTTTTATCCAAAGAATCGCCCAATGTCTATGTATTTTGGCATACATCCATTTTGGATGCCTGCAGATCTGCAAAGGATTACATATAAGCCTTCAAAGTTCACTTGGAAAATCAGAGTAAAACGAATTTCTGAATCGTAGTAGACCATGGTGCGTAATAAGGTCACAAAAACAAAATAGTCCCTAAACAAATTACACAGCCACGCTCAGTTTTTCAAGATATGATCAAACAAACATCAAAAACGCCTTTTAAACCTGTCCGTTCATATTTTCTGATAAAACAGGGTAACAAATGTGCTTGATATCAAATTTTCAAATGGAACTACTTTTGACTTCTGTCGGAATGTTTTGAAACAAAGGGAGGGAACTACATCTACACATATATATAAGGGGGTTAATTTTCTGGGTTGAATTCAACTGCTTCGCTAGCTCAGTGGGCTAGACGAAAGGTCCCAATATCTTTTTTTAGTTTTGGTCATTGGTGGACAAGGGTCAAATCTGAGCAACTACTCCTTTTTTTACCCCATTTTCCCTCATCTTTTTTTTTTTTTTTTTTTTTTTCATTCATTATCCCTAATTCTGAGACATTTAAAAGTACAAATTTCAAATTCAAATTATTCAAAATGTGTGAAAATTTTCAGGCTCTCTATGTATCTACTTTCATTTATTTCCATAAGTTTCTCTTGGGCTTCCGTGTTGCCAGGCTTGAGCTACGAAGATGTACCGAATCGACATGATATTGCTTGCGACCGTGATGACATATTTCAACTACTCCAAATTGGAAAGAATGGTAGTATGATCAGGCTCCAAAATCAGTTGTGATGACAACCCAAAGATATGGAAATTTGGCACATTCGATAAAACATAAATCTGGGTTTGCGTTAACTTTTGCGCATCAGTCTGTTCATGCACACTTTAATAGTGAGACCAATTTTGTCATACTAATTTGCAGACAATTTCATTAGAAGAGGATGTATTTTAGTATGTTTTTATTCCCACAAAGAAATCAAGAAAAGAAAAAAAAAACAGCATTATTTGTGCCTTTTGCCAAGTTCATGTTTTCGCATTGGCGTGAGTGCCATATATCAATATGTCATCATTTCAACCGATTTCGGATTCTTCTCTGGGTCTAATTGTTGCGTGCATTCTGACGGTTCGGCCATGTCATCACGGGCACAGGAGATGTACATAAATTTGTGACATTTTGCCAGCTTGAGCCTTGCAGCATTAGATCTATGCCTGACAAAGTACATTGTGGTGGACCCTTTTTGTCTTTCCACATTACCCTGCCACATTGTTTGATAAGTCCTGTAAACCTATTAGGCTATTCAAAAAGCAACACTGAACAAATTTCCCCCTGACTGCACTGAGGAAAATTGCTCCCTGTTTTATTTTCATTTCTCATTCATTTTTTTGTAATGATTTATTTACTTTCTCCCACTTCTTTCCTGTCAAATGGTACCATCAGCAAAATCTCCAAGTATTTTTTTGCTATTCCCAAATACTTTATGTAGAGAAAAGGGCCCTTAAAGGTTTTTTTTGCTTGTTTTTTGCAACTGCCACCAGGTCCTCCTGAAAAGCTCTCTCTCTCTATCTGTCTCTATCTCTCTCTCTCTCTCTCTCTCTCTTGCTGGTTTATTCAGTTAGGCTATGATTCTTCATGACTTTTTCATAGATAATTAGTGGTCTCAACATATCCAAAGCTTCAATGTGAGATAGAGAAGCTGATCTGAAAAATATTGTAGGAAATTTATATCGAAACGGGTCATTAAGGTGGGTGGGGGTCGGTTCGAAATCCGACCTTCTGTCACCCGTTTTATCCAAAGAATCGCCCAATGTCTATGTATTTTGGCATACATCCATTTTGGATGCCTGCAGATCTGCAAAGGATTACATATAAGCCTTCAAAGTTCACTTGGAAAATCAGAGTAAAACGAATTTCTGAATCGTAGTAGACCATGGTGCGTAATAAGGTCACAAAAACAAAATAGTCCCTAAACAAATTACACAGCCACGCTCAGTTTTTCAAGATATGATCAAACAAACATCAAAAACGCCTTTTAAACCTGTCCGTTCATATTTTCTGATAAAACAGGGTAACAAATGTGCTTGATATCAAATTTTCAAATGGAACTACTTTTGACTTCTGTCGGAATGTTTTGAAACAAAGGGAGGGAACTACATCTACACATATATATAAGGGGGTTAATTTTCTGGGTTGAATTCAACTGCTTCGCTAGCTCAGTGGGCTAGACGAAAGGTCCCAATATCTTTTTTTAGTTTTGGTCATTGGTGGACAAGGGTCAAATCTGAGCAACTACTCCTTTTTTTACCCCATTTTCCCTCATCTTTTTTTTTTTTTTTTTTTTTTTCATTCATTATCCCTAATTCTGAGACATTTAAAAGTACAAATTTCAAATTCAAATTATTCAAAATGTGTGAAAATTTTCAGGCTCTCTATGTATCTACTTTCATTTATTTCCATAAGTTTCTCTTGGGCTTCCGTGTTGCCAGGCTTGAGCTACGAAGATGTACCGAATCGACATGATATTGCTTGCGACCGTGATGACATATTTCAACTACTCCAAATTGGAAAGAATGGTAGTATGATCAGGCTCCAAAATCAGTTGTGATGACAACCCAAAGATATGGAAATTTGGCACATTCGATAAAACATAAATCTGGGTTTGCGTTAACTTTTGCGCATCAGTCTGTTCATGCACACTTTAATAGTGAGACCAATTTTGTCATACTAATTTGCAGACAATTTCATTAGAAGAGGATGTATTTTAGTATGTTTTTATTCCCACAAAGAAATCAAGAAAAGAAAAAAAAAACAGCATTATTTGTGCCTTTTGCCAAGTTCATGTTTTCGCATTGGCGTGAGTGCCATATATCAATATGTCATCATTTCAACCGATTTCGGATTCTTCTCTGGGTCTAATTGTTGCGTGCATTCTGACGGTTCGGCCATGTCATCACGGGCACAGGAGATGTACATAAATTTGTGACATTTTGCCAGCTTGAGCCTTGCAGCATTAGATCTATGCCTGACAAAGTACATTGTGGTGGACCCTTTTTGTCTTTCCACATTACCCTGCCACATTGTTTGATAAGTCCTGTAAACCTATTAGGCTATTCAAAAAGCAACACTGAACAAATTTCCCCCTGACTGCACTGAGGAAAATTGCTCCCTGTTTTATTTTCATTTCTCATTCATTTTTTTGTAATGATTTATTTACTTTCTCCCACTTCTTTCCTGTCAAATGGTACCATCAGCAAAATCTCCAAGTATTTTTTTGCTATTCCCAAATACTTTATGTAGAGAAAAGGGCCCTTAAAGGTTTTTTTTGCTTGTTTTTTGCAACTGCCACCAGGTCCTCCTGAAAAGCTCTCTCTCTCTATCTGTCTCTATCTCTCTCTCTCTCTCTCTCTCTCTTGCTGGTTTATTCAGTTAGGCTATGATTCTTCATGACTTTTTCATAGATAATTAGTGGTCTCAACATATCCAAAGCTTCAATGTGAGATAGAGAAGCTGATCTGAAAAATATTGTAGGAAATTTATATCGAAACGGGTCATTAAGGTGGGTGGGGGTCGGTTCGAAATCCGACCTTCTGTCACCCGTTTTATCCAAAGAATCGCCCAATGTCTATGTATTTTGGCATACATCCATTTTGGATGCCTGCAGATCTGCAAAGGATTACATATAAGCCTTCAAAGTTCACTTGGAAAATCAGAGTAAAACGAATTTCTGAATCGTAGTAGACCATGGTGCGTAATAAGGTCACAAAAACAAAATAGTCCCTAAACAAATTACACAGCCACGCTCAGTTTTTCAAGATATGATCAAACAAACATCAAAAACGCCTTTTAAACCTGTCCGTTCATATTTTCTGATAAAACAGGGTAACAAATGTGCTTGATATCAAATTTTCAAATGGAACTACTTTTGACTTCTGTCGGAATGTTTTGAAACAAAGGGAGGGAACTACATCTACACATATATATAAGGGGGTTAATTTTCTGGGTTGAATTCAACTGCTTCGCTAGCTCAGTGGGCTAGACGAAAGGTCCCAATATCTTTTTTTAGTTTTGGTCATTGGTGGACAAGGGTCAAATCTGAGCAACTACTCCTTTTTTTACCCCATTTTCCCTCATCTTTTTTTTTTTTTTTTTTTTTTTCATTCATTATCCCTAATTCTGAGACATTTAAAAGTACAAATTTCAAATTCAAATTATTCAAAATGTGTGAAAATTTTCAGGCTCTCTATGTATCTACTTTCATTTATTTCCATAAGTTTCTCTTGGGCTTCCGTGTTGCCAGGCTTGAGCTACGAAGATGTACCGAATCGACATGATATTGCTTGCGACCGTGATGACATATTTCAACTACTCCAAATTGGAAAGAATGGTAGTATGATCAGGCTCCAAAATCAGTTGTGATGACAACCCAAAGATATGGAAATTTGGCACATTCGATAAAACATAAATCTGGGTTTGCGTTAACTTTTGCGCATCAGTCTGTTCATGCACACTTTAATAGTGAGACCAATTTTGTCATACTAATTTGCAGACAATTTCATTAGAAGAGGATGTATTTTAGTATGTTTTTATTCCCACAAAGAAATCAAGAAAAGAAAAAAAAAACAGCATTATTTGTGCCTTTTGCCAAGTTCATGTTTTCGCATTGGCGTGAGTGCCATATATCAATATGTCATCATTTCAACCGATTTCGGATTCTTCTCTGGGTCTAATTGTTGCGTGCATTCTGACGGTTCGGCCATGTCATCACGGGCACAGGAGATGTACATAAATTTGTGACATTTTGCCAGCTTGAGCCTTGCAGCATTAGATCTATGCCTGACAAAGTACATTGTGGTGGACCCTTTTTGTCTTTCCACATTACCCTGCCACATTGTTTGATAAGTCCTGTAAACCTATTAGGCTATTCAAAAAGCAACACTGAACAAATTTCCCCCTGACTGCACTGAGGAAAATTGCTCCCTGTTTTATTTTCATTTCTCATTCATTTTTTTGTAATGATTTATTTACTTTCTCCCACTTCTTTCCTGTCAAATGGTACCATCAGCAAAATCTCCAAGTATTTTTTTGCTATTCCCAAATACTTTATGTAGAGAAAAGGGCCCTTAAAGGTTTTTTTTGCTTGTTTTTTGCAACTGCCACCAGGTCCTCCTGAAAAGCTCTCTCTCTCTATCTGTCTCTATCTCTCTCTCTCTCTCTCTCTCTCTTGCTGGTTTATTCAGTTAGGCTATGATTCTTCATGACTTTTTCATAGATAATTAGTGGTCTCAACATATCCAAAGCTTCAATGTGAGATAGAGAAGCTGATCTGAAAAATATTGTAGGAAATTTATATCGAAACGGGTCATTAAGGTGGGTGGGGGTCGGTTCGAAATCCGACCTTCTGTCACCCGTTTTATCCAAAGAATCGCCCAATGTCTATGTATTTTGGCATACATCCATTTTGGATGCCTGCAGATCTGCAAAGGATTACATATAAGCCTTCAAAGTTCACTTGGAAAATCAGAGTAAAACGAATTTCTGAATCGTAGTAGACCATGGTGCGTAATAAGGTCACAAAAACAAAATAGTCCCTAAACAAATTACACAGCCACGCTCAGTTTTTCAAGATATGATCAAACAAACATCAAAAACGCCTTTTAAACCTGTCCGTTCATATTTTCTGATAAAACAGGGTAACAAATGTGCTTGATATCAAATTTTCAAATGGAACTACTTTTGACTTCTGTCGGAATGTTTTGAAACAAAGGGAGGGAACTACATCTACACATATATATAAGGGGGTTAATTTTCTGGGTTGAATTCAACTGCTTCGCTAGCTCAGTGGGCTAGACGAAAGGTCCCAATATCTTTTTTTAGTTTTGGTCATTGGTGGACAAGGGTCAAATCTGAGCAACTACTCCTTTTTTTACCCCATTTTCCCTCATCTTTTTTTTTTTTTTTTTTTTTTTTCATTCATTATCCCTAATTCTGAGACATTTAAAAGTACAAATTTCAAATTCAAATTATTCAAAATGTGTGAAAATTTTCAGGCTCTCTATGTATCTGCTTTCATTTATTTCCATAAGTTTCTCTTGGGCTTCCGTGTTGCCAGGCTTGAGCTACGAAGATGTACCGAATCGACATGATATTGCTTGCGACCGTGATGACATATTTCAACTACTCCAAATTGGAAAGAATGGTAGTATGATCAGGCTCCAAAATCAGTTGTGATGACAACCCAAAGATATGGAAATTTGGCACATTCGATAAAACATAAATCTGGGTTTGCGTTAACTTTTGCGCATCAGTCTGTTCATGCACACTTTAATAGTGAGACCAATTTTGTCATACTAATTTGCAGACAATTTCATTAGAAGAGGATGTATTTTAGTATGTTTTTATTCCCACAAAGAAATCAAGAAAAGAAAAAAAAAACAGCATTATTTGTGCCTTTTGCCAAGTTCATGTTTTCGCATTGGCGTGAGTGCCATATATCAATATGTCATCATTTCAACCGATTTCGGATTCTTCTCTGGGTCTAATTGTTGCGTGCATTCTGACGGTTCGGCCATGTCATCACGGGCACAGGAGATGTACATAAATTTGTGACATTTTGCCAGCTTGAGCCTTGCAGCATTAGATCTATGCCTGACAAAGTACATTGTGGTGGACCCTTTTTGTCTTTCCACATTACCCTGCCACATTGTTTGATAAGTCCTGTAAACCTATTAGGCTATTCAAAAAGCAACACTGAACAAATTTCCCCCTGACTGCACTGAGGAAAATTGCTCCCTGTTTTATTTTCATTTCTCATTCATTTTTTTGTAATGATTTATTTACTTTCTCCCACTTCTTTCCTGTCAAATGGTACCATCAGCAAAATCTCCAAGTATTTTTTTGCTATTCCCAAATACTTTATGTAGAGAAAAGGGCCCTTAAAGGTTTTTTTTGCTTGTTTTTTGCAACTGCCACCAGGTCCTCCTGAAAAGCTCTCTCTCTCTATCTGTCTCTATCTCTCTCTCTCTCTCTCTCTCTCTTGCTGGTTTATTCAGTTAGGCTATGATTCTTCATGACTTTTTCATAGATAATTAGTGGTCTCAACATATCCAAAGCTTCAATGTGAGATAGAGAAGCTGATCTGAAAAATATTGTAGGAAATTTATATCGAAACGGGTCATTAAGGTGGGTGGGGGTCGGTTCGAAATCCGACCTTCTGTCACCCGTTTTATCCAAAGAATCGCCCAATGTCTATGTATTTTGGCATACATCCATTTTGGATGCCTGCAGATCTGCAAAGGATTACATATAAGCCTTCAAAGTTCACTTGGAAAATCAGAGTAAAACGAATTTCTGAATCGTAGTAGACCATGGTGCGTAATAAGGTCACAAAAACAAAATAGTCCCTAAACAAATTACACAGCCACGCTCAGTTTTTCAAGATATGATCAAACAAACATCAAAAACGCCTTTTAAACCTGTCCGTTCATATTTTCTGATAAAACAGGGTAACAAATGTGCTTGATATCAAATTTTCAAATGGAACTACTTTTGACTTCTGTCGGAATGTTTTGAAACAAAGGGAGGGAACTACATCTACACATATATATAAGGGGGTTAATTTTCTGGGTTGAATTCAACTGCTTCGCTAGCTCAGTGGGCTAGACGAAAGGTCCCAATATCTTTTTTTAGTTTTGGTCATTGGTGGACAAGGGTCAAATCTGAGCAACTACTCCTTTTTTTACCCCATTTTCCCTCATCTTTTTTTTTTTTTTTTTTTTTTTTCATTCATTATCCCTAATTCTGAGACATTTAAAAGTACAAATTTCAAATTCAAATTATTCAAAATGTGTGAAAATTTTCAGGCTCTCTATGTATCTACTTTCATTTTTTTCCATAAGTTTCTCTTGGGCTTCCGTGTTGCCAGGCTTGAGCTACGAAGATGTACCGAATCGACATGATATTGCTTGCGACCGTGATGACATATTTCAACTACTCCAAATTGGAAAGAATGGTAGTATGATCAGGCTCCAAAATCAGTTGTGATGACAACCCAAAGATATGGAAATTTGGCACATTCGATAAAACATAAATCTGGGTTTGCGTTAACTTTTGCGCATCAGTCTGTTCATGCACACTTTAATAGTGAGACCAATTTTGTCATACTAATTTGCAGACAATTTCATTAGAAGAGGATGTATTTTAGTATGTTTTTATTCCCACAAAGAAATCAAGAAAAGAAAAAAAAAACAGCATTATTTGTGCCTTTTGCCAAGTTCATGTTTTCGCATTGGCGTGAGTGCCATATATCAATATGTCATCATTTCAACCGATTTCGGATTCTTCTCTGGGTCTAATTGTTGCGTGCATTCTGACGGTTCGGCCATGTCATCACGGGCACAGGAGATGTACATAAATTTGTGACATTTTGCCAGCTTGAGCCTTGCAGCATTAGATCTATGCCTGACAAAGTACATTGTGGTGGACCCTTTTTGTCTTTCCACATTACCCTGCCACATTGTTTGATAAGTCCTGTAAACCTATTAGGCTATTCAAAAAGCAACACTGAACAAATTTCCCCCTGACTGCACTGAGGAAAATTGCTCCCTGTTTTATTTTCATTTCTCATTCATTTTTTTGTAATGATTTATTTACTTTCTCCCACTTCTTTCCTGTCAAATGGTACCATCAGCAAAATCTCCAAGTATTTTTTTGCTATTCCCAAATACTTTATGTAGAGAAAAGGGCCCTTAAAGGTTTTTTTTGCTTGTTTTTTGCAACTGCCACCAGGTCCTCCTGAAAAGCTCTCTCTCTCTATCTGTCTCTATCTCTCTCTCTCTCTCTCTCTCTCTCTCTTGCTGGTTTATTCAGTTAGGCTATGATTCTTCATGACTTTTTCATAGATAATTAGTGGTCTCAACATATCCAAAGCTTCAATGTGAGATAGAGAAGCTGATCTGAAAAATATTGTAGGAAATTTATATCGAAACGGGTCATTAAGGTGGGTGGGGGTCGGTTCGAAATCCGACCTTCTGTCACCCGTTTTATCCAAAGAATCGCCCAATGTCTATGTATTTTGGCATACATCCATTTTGGATGCCTGCAGATCTGCAAAGGATTACATATAAGCCTTCAAAGTTCACTTGGAAAATCAGAGTAAAACGAATTTCTGAATCGTAGTAGACCATGGTGCGTAATAAGGTCACAAAAACAAAATAGTCCCTAAACAAATTACACAGCCACGCTCAGTTTTTCAAGATATGATCAAACAAACATCAAAAACGCCTTTTAAACCTGTCCGTTCATATTTTCTGATAAAACAGGGTAACAAATGTGCTTGATATCAAATTTTCAAATGGAACTACTTTTGACTTCTGTCGGAATGTTTTGAAACAAAGGGAGGGAACTACATCTACACATATATATAAGGGGGTTAATTTTCTGGGTTGAATTCAACTGCTTCGCTAGCTCAGTGGGCTAGACGAAAGGTCCCAATATCTTTTTTTAGTTTTGGTCATTGGTGGACAAGGGTCAAATCTGAGCAACTACTCCTTTTTTTACCCCATTTTCCCTCATCTTTTTTTTTTTTTTTTTTCATTCATTATCCCTAATTCTGAGACATTTAAAAGTACAAATTTCAAATTCAAATTATTCAAAATGTGTGAAAATTTTCAGGCTCTCTATGTATCTACTTTCATTTATTTCCATAAGTTTCTCTTGGGCTTCCGTGTTGCCAGGCTTGAGCTACGAAGATGTACCGAATCGACATGATATTGCTTGCGACCGTGATGACATATTTCAACTACTCCAAATTGGAAAGAATGGTAGTATGATCAGGCTCCAAAATCAGTTGTGATGACAACCCAAAGATATGGAAATTTGGCACATTCGATAAAACATAAATCTGGGTTTGCGTTAACTTTTGCGCATCAGTCTGTTCATGCACACTTTAATAGTGAGACCAATTTTGTCATACTAATTTGCAGACAATTTCATTAGAAGAGGATGTATTTTAGTATGTTTTTATTCCCACAAAGAAATCAAGAAAAGAAAAAAAAAACAGCATTATTTGTGCCTTTTGCCAAGTTCATGTTTTCGCATTGGCGTGAGTGCCATATATCAATATGTCATCATTTCAACCGATTTCGGATTCTTCTCTGGGTCTAATTGTTGCGTGCATTCTGACGGTTCGGCCATGTCATCACGGGCACAGGAGATGTACATAAATTTGTGACATTTTGCCAGCTTGAGCCTTGCAGCATTAGATCTATGCCTGACAAAGTACATTGTGGTGGACCCTTTTTGTCTTTCCACATTACCCTGCCACATTGTTTGATAAGTCCTGTAAACCTATTAGGCTATTCAAAAAGCAACACTGAACAAATTTCCCCCTGACTGCACTGAGGAAAATTGCTCCCTGTTTTATTTTCATTTCTCATTCATTTTTTTGTAATGATTTATTTACTTTCTCCCACTTCTTTCCTGTCAAATGGTACCATCAGCAAAATCTCCAAGTATTTTTTTGCTATTCCCAAATACTTTATGTAGAGAAAAGGGCCCTTAAAGGTTTTTTTTGCTTGTTTTTTGCAACTGCCACCAGGTCCTCCTGAAAAGCTCTCTCTCTCTATCTGTCTCTATCTCTCTCTCTCTCTCTCTCTCTCTTGCTGGTTTATTCAGTTAGGCTATGATTCTTCATGACTTTTTCATAGATAATTAGTGGTCTCAACATATCCAAAGCTTCAATGTGAGATAGAGAAGCTGATCTGAAAAATATTGTAGGAAATTTATATCGAAACGGGTCATTAAGGTGGGTGGGGGTCGGTTCGAAATCCGACCTTCTGTCACCCGTTTTATCCAAAGAATCGCCCAATGTCTATGTATTTTGGCATACATCCATTTTGGATGCCTGCAGATCTGCAAAGGATTACATATAAGCCTTCAAAGTTCACTTGGAAAATCAGAGTAAAACGAATTTCTGAATCGTAGTAGACCATGGTGCGTAATAAGGTCACAAAAACAAAATAGTCCCTAAACAAATTACACAGCCACGCTCAGTTTTTCAAGATATGATCAAACAAACATCAAAAACGCCTTTTAAACCTGTCCGTTCATATTTTCTGATAAAACAGGGTAACAAATGTGCTTGATATCAAATTTTCAAATGGAACTACTTTTGACTTCTGTCGGAATGTTTTGAAACAAAGGGAGGGAACTACATCTACACATATATATAAGGGGGTTAATTTTCTGGGTTGAATTCAACTGCTTCGCTAGCTCAGTGGGCTAGACGAAAGGTCCCAATATCTTTTTTTTAGTTTTGGTCATTGGTGGACAAGGGTCAAATCTGAGCAACTACTCCTTTTTTTACCCCATTTTCCCTCATCTTTTTTTTTTTTTTTTTTTTTTTCATTCATTATCCCTAATTCTGAGACATTTAAAAGTACAAATTTCAAATTCAAATTATTCAAAATGTGTGAAAATTTTCAGGCTCTCTATGTATCTACTTTCATTTATTTCCATAAGTTTCTCTTGGGCTTCCGTGTTGCCAGGCTTGAGCTACGAAGATGTACCGAATCGACATGATATTGCTTGCGACCGTGATGACATATTTCAACTACTCCAAATTGGAAAGAATGGTAGTATGATCAGGCTCCAAAATCAGTTGTGATGACAACCCAAAGATATGGAAATTTGGCACATTCGATAAAACATAAATCTGGGTTTGCGTTAACTTTTGCGCATCAGTCTGTTCATGCACACTTTAATAGTGAGACCAATTTTGTCATACTAATTTGCAGACAATTTCATTAGAAGAGGATGTATTTTAGTATGTTTTTATTCCCACAAAGAAATCAAGAAAAGAAAAAAAAAACAGCATTATTTGTGCCTTTTGCCAAGTTCATGTTTTCGCATTGGCGTGAGTGCCATATATCAATATGTCATCATTTCAACCGATTTCGGATTCTTCTCTGGGTCTAATTGTTGCGTGCATTCTGACGGTTCGGCCATGTCATCACGGGCACAGGAGATGTACATAAATTTGTGACATTTTGCCAGCTTGAGCCTTGCAGCATTAGATCTATGCCTGACAAAGTACATTGTGGTGGACCCTTTTTGTCTTTCCACATTACCCTGCCACATTGTTTGATAAGTCCTGTAAACCTATTAGGCTATTCAAAAAGCAACACTGAACAAATTTCCCCCTGACTGCACTGAGGAAAATTGCTCCCTGTTTTATTTTCATTTCTCATTCATTTTTTTGTAATGATTTATTTACTTTCTCCCACTTCTTTCCTGTCAAATGGTACCATCAGCAAAATCTCCAAGTATTTTTTTGCTATTCCCAAATACTTTATGTAGAGAAAAGGGCCCTTAAAGGTTTTTTTTGCTTGTTTTTTGCAACTGCCACCAGGTCCTCCTGAAAAGCTCTCTCTCTCTATCTGTCTCTATCTCTCTCTCTCTCTCTCTCTCTCTTGCTGGTTTATTCAGTTAGGCTATGATTCTTCATGACTTTTTCATAGATAATTAGTGGTCTCAACATATCCAAAGCTTCAATGTGAGATAGAGAAGCTGATCTGAAAAATATTGTAGGAAATTTATATCGAAACGGGTCATTAAGGTGGGTGGGGGTCGGTTCGAAATCCGACCTTCTGTCACCCGTTTTATCCAAAGAATCGCCCAATGTCTATGTATTTTGGCATACATCCATTTTGGATGCCTGCAGATCTGCAAAGGATTACATATAAGCCTTCAAAGTTCACTTGGAAAATCAGAGTAAAACGAATTTCTGAATCGTAGTAGACCATGGTGCGTAATAAGGTCACAAAAACAAAATAGTCCCTAAACAAATTACACAGCCACGCTCAGTTTTTCAAGATATGATCAAACAAACATCAAAAACGCCTTTTAAACCTGTCCGTTCATATTTTCTGATAAAACAGGGTAACAAATGTGCTTGATATCAAATTTTCAAATGGAACTACTTTTGACTTCTGTCGGAATGTTTTGAAACAAAGGGAGGGAACTACATCTACACATATATATAAGGGGGTTAATTTTCTGGGTTGAATTCAACTGCTTCGCTAGCTCAGTGGGCTAGACGAAAGGTCCCAATATCTTTTTTTTAGTTTTGGTCATTGGTGGACAAGGGTCAAATCTGAGCAACTACTCCTTTTTTTACCCCATTTTCCCTCATCTTTTTTTTTTTTTTTTTTTTTTTCATTCATTATCCCTAATTCTGAGACATTTAAAAGTACAAATTTCAAATTCAAATTATTCAAAATGTGTGAAAATTTTCAGGCTCTCTATGTATCTACTTTCATTTATTTCCATAAGTTTCTCTTGGGCTTCCGTGTTGCCAGGCTTGAGCTACGAAGATGTACCGAATCGACATGATATTGCTTGCGACCGTGATGACATATTTCAACTACTCCAAATTGGAAAGAATGGTAGTATGATCAGGCTCCAAAATCAGTTGTGATGACAACCCAAAGATATGGAAATTTGGCACATTCGATAAAACATAAATCTGGGTTTGCGTTAACTTTTGCGCATCAGTCTGTTCATGCACACTTTAATAGTGAGACCAATTTTGTCATACTAATTTGCAGACAATTTCATTAGAAGAGGATGTATTTTAGTATGTTTTTATTCCCACAAAGAAATCAAGAAAAGAAAAAAAAAACAGCATTATTTGTGCCTTTTGCCAAGTTCATGTTTTCGCATTGGCGTGAGTGCCATATATCAATATGTCATCATTTCAACCGATTTCGGATTCTTCTCTGGGTCTAATTGTTGCGTGCATTCTGACGGTTCGGCCATGTCATCACGGGCACAGGAGATGTACATAAATTTGTGACATTTTGCCAGCTTGAGCCTTGCAGCATTAGATCTATGCCTGACAAAGTACATTGTGGTGGACCCTTTTTGTCTTTCCACATTACCCTGCCACATTGTTTGATAAGTCCTGTAAACCTATTAGGCTATTCAAAAAGCAACACTGAACAAATTTCCCCCTGACTGCACTGAGGAAAATTGCTCCCTGTTTTATTTTCATTTCTCATTCATTTTTTTGTAATGATTTATTTACTTTCTCCCACTTCTTTCCTGTCAAATGGTACCATCAGCAAAATCTCCAAGTATTTTTTTGCTATTCCCAAATACTTTATGTAGAGAAAAGGGCCCTTAAAGGTTTTTTTTGCTTGTTTTTTGCAACTGCCACCAGGTCCTCCTGAAAAGCTCTCTCTCTCTATCTGTCTCTATCTCTCTCTCTCTCTCTCTCTCTCTCTTGCTGGTTTATTCAGTTAGGCTATGATTCTTCATGACTTTTTCATAGATAATTAGTGGTCTCAACATATCCAAAGCTTCAATGTGAGATAGAGAAGCTGATCTGAAAAATATTGTAGGAAATTTATATCGAAACGGGTCATTAAGGTGGGTGGGGGTCGGTTCGAAATCCGACCTTCTGTCACCCGTTTTATCCAAAGAATCGCCCAATGTCTATGTATTTTGGCATACATCCATTTTGGATGCCTGCAGATCTGCAAAGGATTACATATAAGCCTTCAAAGTTCACTTGGAAAATCAGAGTAAAACGAATTTCTGAATCGTAGTAGACCATGGTGCGTAATAAGGTCACAAAAACAAAATAGTCCCTAAACAAATTACACAGCCACGCTCAGTTTTTCAAGATATGATCAAACAAACATCAAAAACGCCTTTTAAACCTGTCCGTTCATATTTTCTGATAAAACAGGGTAACAAATGTGCTTGATATCAAATTTTCAAATGGAACTACTTTTGACTTCTGTCGGAATGTTTTGAAACAAAGGGAGGGAACTACATCTACACATATATATAAGGGGGTTAATTTTCTGGGTTGAATTCAACTGCTTCGCTAGCTCAGTGGGCTAGACGAAAGGTCCCAATATCTTTTTTTTAGTTTTGGTCATTGGTGGACAAGGGTCAAATCTGAGCAACTACTCCTTTTTTTACCCCATTTTCCCTCATCTTTTTTTTTTTTTTTTTTTTTTTCATTCATTATCCCTAATTCTGAGACATTTAAAAGTACAAATTTCAAATTCAAATTATTCAAAATGTGTGAAAATTTTCAGGCTCTCTATGTATCTACTTTCATTTATTTCCATAAGTTTCTCTTGGGCTTCCGTGTTGCCAGGCTTGAGCTACGAAGATGTACCGAATCGACATGATATTGCTTGCGACCGTGATGACATATTTCAACTACTCCAAATTGGAAAGAATGGTAGTATGATCAGGCTCCAAAATCAGTTGTGATGACAACCCAAAGATATGGAAATTTTTGGCACATTCGATAAAACATAAATCTGGGTTTGCGTTAACTTTTGCGCATCAGTCTGTTCATGCACACTTTAATAGTGAGACCAATTTTGTCATACTAATTTGCAGACAATTTCATTAGAAGAGGATGTATTTTAGTATGTTTTTATTCCCACAAAGAAATCAAGAAAAGAAAAAAAAAACAGCATTATTTGTGCCTTTTGCCAAGTTCATGTTTTCGCATTGGCGTGAGTGCCATATATCAATATGTCATCATTTCAACCGATTTCGGATTCTTCTCTGGGTCTAATTGTTGCGTGCATTCTGACGGTTCGGCCATGTCATCACGGGCACAGGAGATGTACATAAATTTGTGACATTTTGCCAGCTTGAGCCTTGCAGCATTAGATCTATGCCTGACAAAGTACATTGTGGTGGACCCTTTTTGTCTTTCCACATTACCCTGCCACATTGTTTGATAAGTCCTGTAAACCTATTAGGCTATTCAAAAAGCAACACTGAACAAATTTCCCCCTGACTGCACTGAGGAAAATTGCTCCCTGTTTTATTTTCATTTCTCATTCATTTTTTTGTAATGATTTATTTACTTTCTCCCACTTCTTTCCTGTCAAATGGTACCATCAGCAAAATCTCCAAGTATTTTTTTGCTATTCCCAAATACTTTATGTAGAGAAAAGGGCCCTTAAAGGTTTTTTTTGCTTGTTTTTTGCAACTGCCACCAGGTCCTCCTGAAAAGCTCTCTCTCTCTATCTGTCTCTATCTCTCTCTCTCTCTCTCTCTCTCTTGCTGGTTTATTCAGTTAGGCTATGATTCTTCATGACTTTTTCATAGATAATTAGTGGTCTCAACATATCCAAAGCTTCAATGTGAGATAGAGAAGCTGATCTGAAAAATATTGTAGGAAATTTATATCGAAACGGGTCATTAAGGTGGGTGGGGGTCGGTTCGAAATCCGACCTTCTGTCACCCGTTTTATCCAAAGAATCGCCCAATGTCTATGTATTTTGGCATACATCCATTTTGGATGCCTGCAGATCTGCAAAGGATTACATATAAGCCTTCAAAGTTCACTTGGAAAATCAGAGTAAAACGAATTTCTGAATCGTAGTAGACCATGGTGCGTAATAAGGTCACAAAAACAAAATAGTCCCTAAACAAATTACACAGCCACGCTCAGTTTTTCAAGATATGATCAAACAAACATCAAAAACGCCTTTTAAACCTGTCCGTTCATATTTTCTGATAAAACAGGGTAACAAATGTGCTTGATATCAAATTTTCAAATGGAACTACTTTTGACTTCTGTCGGAATGTTTTGAAACAAAGGGAGGGAACTACATCTACACATATATATAAGGGGGTTAATTTTCTGGGTTGAATTCAACTGCTTCGCTAGCTCAGTGGGCTAGACGAAAGGTCCCAATATCTTTTTTTTAGTTTTGGTCATTGGTGGACAAGGGTCAAATCTGAGCAACTACTCCTTTTTTTACCCCATTTTCCCTCATCTTTTTTTTTTTTTTTTTTTTTTTCATTCATTATCCCTAATTCTGAGACATTTAAAAGTACAAATTTCAAATTCAAATTATTCAAAATGTGTGAAAATTTTCAGGCTCTCTATGTATCTACTTTCATTTATTTCCATAAGTTTCTCTTGGGCTTCTGTTGCCAGGCTTGAGCTACGAAGATGTACCGAATCGACATGATATTGCTTGCGACCGTGATGACATATTTCAACTACTCCAAATTGGAAAGAATGGTAGTATGATCAGGCTCCAAAATCAGTTGTGATGACAACCCAAAGATATGGAAATTTGGCACATTCGATAAAACATAAATCTGGGTTTGCGTTAACTTTTGCGCATCAGTCTGTTCATGCACACTTTAATAGTGAGACCAATTTTGTCATACTAATTTGCAGACAATTTCATTAGAAGAGGATGTATTTTAGTATGTTTTTATTCCCACAAAGAAATCAAGAAAAGAAAAAAAAAACAGCATTATTTGTGCCTTTTGCCAAGTTCATGTTTTCGCATTGGCGTGAGTGCCATATATCAATATGTCATCATTTCAACCGATTTCGGATTCTTCTCTGGGTCTAATTGTTGCGTGCATTCTGACGGTTCGGCCATGTCATCACGGGCACAGGAGATGTACATAAATTTGTGACATTTTGCCAGCTTGAGCCTTGCAGCATTAGATCTATGCCTGACAAAGTACATTGTGGTGGACCCTTTTTGTCTTTCCACATTACCCTGCCACATTGTTTGATAAGTCCTGTAAACCTATTAGGCTATTCAAAAAGCAACACTGAACAAATTTCCCCCTGACTGCACTGAGGAAAATTGCTCCCTGTTTTATTTTCATTTCTCATTCATTTTTTTGTAATGATTTATTTACTTTCTCCCACTTCTTTCCTGTCAAATGGTACCATCAGCAAAATCTCCAAGTATTTTTTTGCTATTCCCAAATACTTTATGTAGAGAAAAGGGCCCTTAAAGGTTTTTTTTGCTTGTTTTTTGCAACTGCCACCAGGTCCTCCTGAAAAGCTCTCTCTCTCTATCTGTCTCTATCTCTCTCTCTCTCTCTCTCTCTCTTGCTGGTTTATTCAGTTAGGCTATGATTCTTCATGACTTTTTCATAGATAATTAGTGGTCTCAACATATCCAAAGCTTCAATGTGAGATAGAGAAGCTGATCTGAAAAATATTGTAGGAAATTTATATCGAAACGGGTCATTAAGGTGGGTGGGGGTCGGTTCGAAATCCGACCTTCTGTCACCCGTTTTATCCAAAGAATCGCCCAATGTCTATGTATTTTGGCATACATCCATTTTGGATGCCTGCAGATCTGCAAAGGATTACATATAAGCCTTCAAAGTTCACTTGGAAAATCAGAGTAAAACGAATTTCTGAATCGTAGTAGACCATGGTGCGTAATAAGGTCACAAAAACAAAATAGTCCCTAAACAAATTACACAGCCACGCTCAGTTTTTCAAGATATGATCAAACAAACATCAAAAACGCCTTTTAAACCTGTCCGTTCATATTTTCTGATAAAACAGGGTAACAAATGTGCTTGATATCAAATTTTCAAATGGAACTACTTTTGACTTCTGTCGGAATGTTTTGAAACAAAGGGAGGGAACTACATCTACACATATATATAAGGGGGTTAATTTTCTGGGTTGAATTCAACTGCTTCGCTAGCTCAGTGGGCTAGACGAAAGGTCCCAATATCTTTTTTTTAGTTTTGGTCATTGGTGGACAAGGGTCAAATCTGAGCAACTACTCCTTTTTTTACCCCATTTTCCCTCATCTTTTTTTTTTTTTTTTTTTTTTTCATTCATTATCCCTAATTCTGAGACATTTAAAAGTACAAATTTCAAATTCAAATTATTCAAAATGTGTGAAAATTTTCAGGCTCTCTATGTATCTACTTTCATTTATTTCCATAAGTTTCTCTTGGGCTTCCGTGTTGCCAGGCTTGAGCTACGAAGATGTACCGAATCGACATGATATTGCTTGCGACCGTGATGACATATTTCAACTACTCCAAATTGGAAAGAATGGTAGTATGATCAGGCTCCAAAATCAGTTGTGATGACAACCCAAAGATATGGAAATTTGGCACATTCGATAAAACATAAATCTGGGTTTGCGTTAACTTTTGCGCATCAGTCTGTTCATGCACACTTTAATAGTGAGACCAATTTTGTCATACTAATTTGCAGACAATTTCATTAGAAGAGGATGTATTTTAGTATGTTTTTATTCCCACAAAGAAATCAAGAAAAGAAAAAAAAAACAGCATTATTTGTGCCTTTTGCCAAGTTCATGTTTTCGCATTGGCGTGAGTGCCATATATCAATATGTCATCATTTCAACCGATTTCGGATTCTTCTCTGGGTCTAATTGTTGCGTGCATTCTGACGGTTCGGCCATGTCATCACGGGCACAGGAGATGTACATAAATTTGTGACATTTTGCCAGCTTGAGCCTTGCAGCATTAGATCTATGCCTGACAAAGTACATTGTGGTGGACCCTTTTTGTCTTTCCACATTACCCTGCCACATTGTTTGATAAGTCCTGTAAACCTATTAGGCTATTCAAAAAGCAACACTGAACAAATTTCCCCCTGACTGCACTGAGGAAAATTGCTCCCTGTTTTATTTTCATTTCTCATTCATTTTTTTGTAATGATTTATTTACTTTCTCCCACTTCTTTCCTGTCAAATGGTACCATCAGCAAAATCTCCAAGTATTTTTTTGCTATTCCCAAATACTTTATGTAGAGAAAAGGGCCCTTAAAGGTTTTTTTTGCTTGTTTTTTGCAACTGCCACCAGGTCCTCCTGAAAAGCTCTCTCTCTCTATCTGTCTCTATCTCTCTCTCTCTCTCTCTCTCTCTCTTGCTGGTTTATTCAGTTAGGCTATGATTCTTCATGACTTTTTCATAGATAATTAGTGGTCTCAACATATCCAAAGCTTCAATGTGAGATAGAGAAGCTGATCTGAAAAATATTGTAGGAAATTTATATCGAAACGGGTCATTAAGGTGGGTGGGGGTCGGTTCGAAATCCGACCTTCTGTCACCCGTTTTATCCAAAGAATCGCCCAATGTCTATGTATTTTGGCATACATCCATTTTGGATGCCTGCAGATCTGCAAAGGATTACATATAAGCCTTCAAAGTTCACTTGGAAAATCAGAGTAAAACGAATTTCTGAATCGTAGTAGACCATGGTGCGTAATAAGGTCACAAAAACAAAATAGTCCCTAAACAAATTACACAGCCACGCTCAGTTTTTCAAGATATGATCAAACAAACATCAAAAACGCCTTTTAAACCTGTCCGTTCATATTTTCTGATAAAACAGGGTAACAAATGTGCTTGATATCAAATTTTCAAATGGAACTACTTTTGACTTCTGTCGGAATGTTTTGAAACAAAGGGAGGGAACTACATCTACACATATATATAAGGGGGTTAATTTTCTGGGTTGAATTCAACTGCTTCGCTAGCTCAGTGGGCTAGACGAAAGGTCCCAATATCTTTTTTTTAGTTTTGGTCATTGGTGGACAAGGGTCAAATCTGAGCAACTACTCCTTTTTTTACCCCATTTTCCCTCATCTTTTTTTTTTTTTTTTTTTTTTTCATTCATTATCCCTAATTCTGAGACATTTAAAAGTACAAATTTCAAATTCAAATTATTCAAAATGTGTGAAAATTTTCAGGCTCTCTATGTATCTACTTTCATTTATTTCCATAAGTTTCTCTTGGGCTTCCGTGTTGCCAGGCTTGAGCTACGAAGATGTACCGAATCGACATGATATTGCTTGCGACCGTGATGACATATTTCAACTACTCCAAATTGGAAAGAATGGTAGTATGATCAGGCTCCAAAATCAGTTGTGATGACAACCCAAAGATATGGAAATTTGGCACATTCGATAAAACATAAATCTGGGTTTGCGTTAACTTTTGCGCATCAGTCTGTTCATGCACACTTTAATAGTGAGACCAATTTTGTCATACTAATTTGCAGACAATTTCATTAGAAGAGGATGTATTTTAGTATGTTTTTATTCCCACAAAGAAATCAAGAAAAGAAAAAAAAAACAGCATTATTTGTGCCTTTTGCCAAGTTCATGTTTTCGCATTGGCGTGAGTGCCATATATCAATATGTCATCATTTCAACCGATTTCGGATTCTTCTCTGGGTCTAATTGTTGCGTGCATTCTGACGGTTCGGCCATGTCATCACGGGCACAGGAGATGTACATAAATTTGTGACATTTTGCCAGCTTGAGCCTTGCAGCATTAGATCTATGCCTGACAAAGTACATTGTGGTGGACCCTTTTTGTCTTTCCACATTACCCTGCCACATTGTTTGATAAGTCCTGTAAACCTATTAGGCTATTCAAAAAGCAACACTGAACAAATTTCCCCCTGACTGCACTGAGGAAAATTGCTCCCTGTTTTATTTTCATTTCTCATTCATTTTTTTGTAATGATTTATTTACTTTCTCCCACTTCTTTCCTGTCAAATGGTACCATCAGCAAAATCTCCAAGTATTTTTTTGCTATTCCCAAATACTTTATGTAGAGAAAAGGGCCCTTAAAGGTTTTTTTTGCTTGTTTTTTGCAACTGCCACCAGGTCCTCCTGAAAAGCTCTCTCTCTCTATCTGTCTCTATCTCTCTCTCTCTCTCTCTCTCTCTCTTGCTGGTTTATTCAGTTAGGCTATGATTCTTCATGACTTTTTCATAGATAATTAGTGGTCTCAACATATCCAAAGCTTCAATGTGAGATAGAGAAGCTGATCTGAAAAATATTGTAGGAAATTTATATCGAAACGGGTCATTAAGGTGGGTGGGGGTCGGTTCGAAATCCGACCTTCTGTCACCCGTTTTATCCAAAGAATCGCCCAATGTCTATGTATTTTGGCATACATCCATTTTGGATGCCTGCAGATCTGCAAAGGATTACATATAAGCCTTCAAAGTTCACTTGGAAAATCAGAGTAAAACGAATTTCTGAATCGTAGTAGACCATGGTGCGTAATAAGGTCACAAAAACAAAATAGTCCCTAAACAAATTACACAGCCACGCTCAGTTTTTCAAGATATGATCAAACAAACATCAAAAACGCCTTTTAAACCTGTCCGTTCATATTTTCTGATAAAACAGGGTAACAAATGTGCTTGATATCAAATTTTCAAATGGAACTACTTTTGACTTCTGTCGGAATGTTTTGAAACAAAGGGAGGGAACTACATCTACACATATATATAAGGGGGTTAATTTTCTGGGTTGAATTCAACTGCTTCGCTAGCTCAGTGGGCTAGACGAAAGGTCCCAATATCTTTTTTTTAGTTTTGGTCATTGGTGGACAAGGGTCAAATCTGAGCAACTACTCCTTTTTTTACCCCATTTTCCCTCATCTTTTTTTTTTTTTTTTTTTTTTTCATTCATTATCCCTAATTCTGAGACATTTAAAAGTACAAATTTCAAATTCAAATTATTCAAAATGTGTGAAAATTTTCAGGCTCTCTATGTATCTACTTTCATTTATTTCCATAAGTTTCTCTTGGGCTTCCGTGTTGCCAGGCTTGAGCTACGAAGATGTACCGAATCGACATGATATTGCTTGCGACCGTGATGACATATTTCAACTACTCCAAATTGGAAAGAATGGTAGTATGATCAGGCTCCAAAATCAGTTGTGATGACAACCCAAAGATATGGAAATTTGGCACATTCGATAAAACATAAATCTGGGTTTGCGTTAACTTTTGCGCATCAGTCTGTTCATGCACACTTTAATAGTGAGACCAATTTTGTCATACTAATTTGCAGACAATTTCATTAGAAGAGGATGTATTTTAGTATGTTTTTATTCCCACAAAGAAATCAAGAAAAGAAAAAAAAAACAGCATTATTTGTGCCTTTTGCCAAGTTCATGTTTTCGCATTGGCGTGAGTGCCATATATCAATATGTCATCATTTCAACCGATTTCGGATTCTTCTCTGGGTCTAATTGTTGCGTGCATTCTGACGGTTCGGCCATGTCATCACGGGCACAGGAGATGTACATAAATTTGTGACATTTTGCCAGCTTGAGCCTTGCAGCATTAGATCTATGCCTGACAAAGTACATTGTGGTGGACCCTTTTTGTCTTTCCACATTACCCTGCCACATTGTTTGATAAGTCCTGTAAACCTATTAGGCTATTCAAAAAGCAACACTGAACAAATTTCCCCCTGACTGCACTGAGGAAAATTGCTCCCTGTTTTATTTTCATTTCTCATTCATTTTTTTGTAATGATTTATTTACTTTCTCCCACTTCTTTCCTGTCAAATGGTACCATCAGCAAAATCTCCAAGTATTTTTTTGCTATTCCCAAATACTTTATGTAGAGAAAAGGGCCCTTAAAGGTTTTTTTTGCTTGTTTTTTGCAACTGCCACCAGGTCCTCCTGAAAAGCTCTCTCTCTCTATCTGTCTCTATCTCTCTCTCTCTCTCTCTCTCTCTTGCTGGTTTATTCAGTTAGGCTATGATTCTTCATGACTTTTTCATAGATAATTAGTGGTCTCAACATATCCAAAGCTTCAATGTGAGATAGAGAAGCTGATCTGAAAAATATTGTAGGAAATTTATATCGAAACGGGTCATTAAGGTGGGTGGGGGTCGGTTCGAAATCCGACCTTCTGTCACCCGTTTTATCCAAAGAATCGCCCAATGTCTATGTATTTTGGCATACATCCATTTTGGATGCCTGCAGATCTGCAAAGGATTACATATAAGCCTTCAAAGTTCACTTGGAAAATCAGAGTAAAACGAATTTCTGAATCGTAGTAGACCATGGTGCGTAATAAGGTCACAAAAACAAAATAGTCCCTAAACAAATTACACAGCCACGCTCAGTTTTTCAAGATATGATCAAACAAACATCAAAAACGCCTTTTAAACCTGTCCGTTCATATTTTCTGATAAAACAGGGTAACAAATGTGCTTGATATCAAATTTTCAAATGGAACTACTTTTGACTTCTGTCGGAATGTTTTGAAACAAAGGGAGGGAACTACATCTACACATATATATAAGGGGGTTAATTTTCTGGGTTGAATTCAACTGCTTCGCTAGCTCAGTGGGCTAGACGAAAGGTCCCAATATCTTTTTTTTAGTTTTGGTCATTGGTGGACAAGGGTCAAATCTGAGCAACTACTCCTTTTTTTACCCCATTTTCCCTCATCTTTTTTTTTTTTTTTTTTTTTTTCATTCATTATCCCTAATTCTGAGACATTTAAAAGTACAAATTTCAAATTCAAATTATTCAAAATGTGTGAAAATTTTCAGGCTCTCTATGTATCTACTTTCATTTATTTCCATAAGTTTCTCTTGGGCTTCCGTGTTGCCAGGCTTGAGCTACGAAGATGTACCGAATCGACATGATATTGCTTGCGACCGTGATGACATATTTCAACTACTCCAAATTGGAAAGAATGGTAGTATGATCAGGCTCCAAAATCAGTTGTGATGACAACCCAAAGATATGGAAATTTGGCACATTCGATAAAACATAAATCTGGGTTTGCGTTAACTTTTGCGCATCAGTCTGTTCATGCACACTTTAATAGTGAGACCAATTTTGTCATACTAATTTGCAGACAATTTCATTAGAAGAGGATGTATTTTAGTATGTTTTTATTCCCACAAAGAAATCAAGAAAAGAAAAAAAAAACAGCATTATTTGTGCCTTTTGCCAAGTTCATGTTTTCGCATTGGCGTGAGTGCCATATATCAATATGTCATCATTTCAACCGATTTCGGATTCTTCTCTGGGTCTAATTGTTGCGTGCATTCTGACGGTTCGGCCATGTCATCACGGGCACAGGAGATGTACATAAATTTGTGACATTTTGCCAGCTTGAGCCTTGCAGCATTAGATCTATGCCTGACAAAGTACATTGTGGTGGACCCTTTTTGTCTTTCCACATTACCCTGCCACATTGTTTGATAAGTCCTGTAAACCTATTAGGCTATTCAAAAAGCAACACTGAACAAATTTCCCCCTGACTGCACTGAGGAAAATTGCTCCCTGTTTTATTTTCATTTCTCATTCATTTTTTTGTAATGATTTATTTACTTTCTCCCACTTCTTTCCTGTCAAATGGTACCATCAGCAAAATCTCCAAGTATTTTTTTGCTATTCCCAAATACTTTATGTAGAGAAAAGGGCCCTTAAAGGTTTTTTTTGCTTGTTTTTTGCAACTGCCACCAGGTCCTCCTGAAAAGCTCTCTCTCTCTATCTGTCTCTATCTCTCTCTCTCTCTCTCTCTCTCTTGCTGGTTTATTCAGTTAGGCTATGATTCTTCATGACTTTTTCATAGATAATTAGTGGTCTCAACATATCCAAAGCTTCAATGTGAGATAGAGAAGCTGATCTGAAAAATATTGTAGGAAATTTATATCGAAACGGGTCATTAAGGTGGGTGGGGGTCGGTTCGAAATCCGACCTTCTGTCACCCGTTTTATCCAAAGAATCGCCCAATGTCTATGTATTTTGGCATACATCCATTTTGGATGCCTGCAGATCTGCAAAGGATTACATATAAGCCTTCAAAGTTCACTTGGAAAATCAGAGTAAAACGAATTTCTGAATCGTAGTAGACCATGGTGCGTAATAAGGTCACAAAAACAAAATAGTCCCTAAACAAATTACACAGCCACGCTCAGTTTTTCAAGATATGATCAAACAAACATCAAAAACGCCTTTTAAACCTGTCCGTTCATATTTTCTGATAAAACAGGGTAACAAATGTGCTTGATATCAAATTTTCAAATGGAACTACTTTTGACTTCTGTCGGAATGTTTTGAAACAAAGGGAGGGAACTACATCTACACATATATATAAGGGGGTTAATTTTCTGGGTTGAATTCAACTGCTTCGCTAGCTCAGTGGGCTAGACGAAAGGTCCCAATATCTTTTTTTTAGTTTTGGTCATTGGTGGACAAGGGTCAAATCTGAGCAACTACTCCTTTTTTTACCCCATTTTCCCTCATCTTTTTTTTTTTTTTTTTTTTTTTCATTCATTATCCCTAATTCTGAGACATTTAAAAGTACAAATTTCAAATTCAAATTATTCAAAATGTGTGAAAATTTTCAGGCTCTCTATGTATCTACTTTCATTTATTTCCATAAGTTTCTCTTGGGCTTCCGTGTTGCCAGGCTTGAGCTACGAAGATGTACCGAATCGACATGATATTGCTTGCGACCGTGATGACATATTTCAACTACTCCAAATTGGAAAGAATGGTAGTATGATCAGGCTCCAAAATCAGTTGTGATGACAACCCAAAGATATGGAAATTTGGCACATTCGATAAAACATAAATCTGGGTTTGCGTTAACTTTTGCGCATCAGTCTGTTCATGCACACTTTAATAGTGAGACCAATTTTGTCATACTAATTTGCAGACAATTTCATTAGAAGAGGATGTATTTTAGTATGTTTTTATTCCCACAAAGAAATCAAGAAAAGAAAAAAAAAACAGCATTATTTGTGCCTTTTGCCAAGTTCATGTTTTCGCATTGGCGTGAGTGCCATATATCAATATGTCATCATTTCAACCGATTTCGGATTCTTCTCTGGGTCTAATTGTTGCGTGCATTCTGACGGTTCGGCCATGTCATCACGGGCACAGGAGATGTACATAAATTTGTGACATTTTGCCAGCTTGAGCCTTGCAGCATTAGATCTATGCCTGACAAAGTACATTGTGGTGGACCCTTTTTGTCTTTCCACATTACCCTGCCACATTGTTTGATAAGTCCTGTAAACCTATTAGGCTATTCAAAAAGCAACACTGAACAAATTTCCCCCTGACTGCACTGAGGAAAATTGCTCCCTGTTTTATTTTCATTTCTCATTCATTTTTTTGTAATGATTTATTTACTTTCTCCCACTTCTTTCCTGTCAAATGGTACCATCAGCAAAATCTCCAAGTATTTTTTTGCTATTCCCAAATACTTTATGTAGAGAAAAGGGCCCTTAAAGGTTTTTTTTGCTTGTTTTTTGCAACTGCCACCAGGTCCTCCTGAAAAGCTCTCTCTCTCTATCTGTCTCTATCTCTCTCTCTCTCTCTCTCTCTCTCTTGCTGGTTTATTCAGTTAGGCTATGATTCTTCATGACTTTTTCATAGATAATTAGTGGTCTCAACATATCCAAAGCTTCAATGTGAGATAGAGAAGCTGATCTGAAAAATATTGTAGGAAATTTATATCGAAACGGGTCATTAAGGTGGGTGGGGGTCGGTTCGAAATCCGACCTTCTGTCACCCGTTTTATCCAAAGAATCGCCCAATGTCTATGTATTTTGGCATACATCCATTTTGGATGCCTGCAGATCTGCAAAGGATTACATATAAGCCTTCAAAGTTCACTTGGAAAATCAGAGTAAAACGAATTTCTGAATCGTAGTAGACCATGGTGCGTAATAAGGTCACAAAAACAAAATAGTCCCTAAACAAATTACACAGCCACGCTCAGTTTTTCAAGATATGATCAAACAAACATCAAAAACGCCTTTTAAACCTGTCCGTTCATATTTTCTGATAAAACAGGGTAACAAATGTGCTTGATATCAAATTTTCAAATGGAACTACTTTTGACTTCTGTCGGAATGTTTTGAAACAAAGGGAGGGAACTACATCTACACATATATATAAGGGGGTTAATTTTCTGGGTTGAATTCAACTGCTTCGCTAGCTCAGTGGGCTAGACGAAAGGTCCCAATATCTTTTTTTTAGTTTTGGTCATTGGTGGACAAGGGTCAAATCTGAGCAACTACTCCTTTTTTTACCCCATTTTCCCTCATCTTTTTTTTTTTTTTTTTTTTTTTCATTCATTATCCCTAATTCTGAGACATTTAAAAGTACAAATTTCAAATTCAAATTATTCAAAATGTGTGAAAATTTTCAGGCTCTCTATGTATCTACTTTCATTTATTTCCATAAGTTTCTCTTGGGCTTCCGTGTTGCCAGGCTTGAGCTACGAAGATGTACCGAATCGACATGATATTGCTTGCGACCGTGATGACATATTTCAACTACTCCAAATTGGAAAGAATGGTAGTATGATCAGGCTCCAAAATCAGTTGTGATGACAACCCAAAGATATGGAAATTTGGCACATTCGATAAAACATAAATCTGGGTTTGCGTTAACTTTTGCGCATCAGTCTGTTCATGCACACTTTAATAGTGAGACCAATTTTGTCATACTAATTTGCAGACAATTTCATTAGAAGAGGATGTATTTTAGTATGTTTTTATTCCCACAAAGAAATCAAGAAAAGAAAAAAAAAACAGCATTATTTGTGCCTTTTGCCAAGTTCATGTTTTCGCATTGGCGTGAGTGCCATATATCAATATGTCATCATTTCAACCGATTTCGGATTCTTCTCTGGGTCTAATTGTTGCGTGCATTCTGACGGTTCGGCCATGTCATCACGGGCACAGGAGATGTACATAAATTTGTGACATTTTGCCAGCTTGAGCCTTGCAGCATTAGATCTATGCCTGACAAAGTACATTGTGGTGGACCCTTTTTGTCTTTCCACATTACCCTGCCACATTGTTTGATAAGTCCTGTAAACCTATTAGGCTATTCAAAAAGCAACACTGAACAAATTTCCCCCTGACTGCACTGAGGAAAATTGCTCCCTGTTTTATTTTCATTTCTCATTCATTTTTTTGTAATGATTTATTTACTTTCTCCCACTTCTTTCCTGTCAAATGGTACCATCAGCAAAATCTCCAAGTATTTTTTTGCTATTCCCAAATACTTTATGTAGAGAAAAGGGCCCTTAAAGGTTTTTTTTGCTTGTTTTTTGCAACTGCCACCAGGTCCTCCTGAAAAGCTCTCTCTCTCTATCTGTCTCTATCTCTCTCTCTCTCTCTCTCTCTCTCTTGCTGGTTTATTCAGTTAGGCTATGATTCTTCATGACTTTTTCATAGATAATTAGTGGTCTCAACATATCCAAAGCTTCAATGTGAGATAGAGAAGCTGATCTGAAAAATATTGTAGGAAATTTATATCGAAACGGGTCATTAAGGTGGGTGGGGGTCGGTTCGAAATCCGACCTTCTGTCACCCGTTTTATCCAAAGAATCGCCCAATGTCTATGTATTTTGGCATACATCCATTTTGGATGCCTGCAGATCTGCAAAGGATTACATATAAGCCTTCAAAGTTCACTTGGAAAATCAGAGTAAAACGAATTTCTGAATCGTAGTAGACCATGGTGCGTAATAAGGTCACAAAAACAAAATAGTCCCTAAACAAATTACACAGCCACGCTCAGTTTTTCAAGATATGATCAAACAAACATCAAAAACGCCTTTTAAACCTGTCCGTTCATATTTTCTGATAAAACAGGGTAACAAATGTGCTTGATATCAAATTTTCAAATGGAACTACTTTTGACTTCTGTCGGAATGTTTTGAAACAAAGGGAGGGAACTACATCTACACATATATATAAGGGGGTTAATTTTCTGGGTTGAATTCAACTGCTTCGCTAGCTCAGTGGGCTAGACGAAAGGTCCCAATATCTTTTTTTTAGTTTTGGTCATTGGTGGACAAGGGTCAAATCTGAGCAACTACTCCTTTTTTTACCCCATTTTCCCTCATCTTTTTTTTTTTTTTTTTTTTTTTCATTCATTATCCCTAATTCTGAGACATTTAAAAGTACAAATTTCAAATTCAAATTATTCAAAATGTGTGAAAATTTTCAGGCTCTCTATGTATCTACTTTCATTTATTTCCATAAGTTTCTCTTGGGCTTCCGTGTTGCCAGGCTTGAGCTACGAAGATGTACCGAATCGACATGATATTGCTTGCGACCGTGATGACATATTTCAACTACTCCAAATTGGAAAGAATGGTAGTATGATCAGGCTCCAAAATCAGTTGTGATGACAACCCAAAGATATGGAAATTTGGCACATTCGATAAAACATAAATCTGGGTTTGCGTTAACTTTTGCGCATCAGTCTGTTCATGCACACTTTAATAGTGAGACCAATTTTGTCATACTAATTTGCAGACAATTTCATTAGAAGAGGATGTATTTTAGTATGTTTTTATTCCCACAAAGAAATCAAGAAAAGAAAAAAAAAACAGCATTATTTGTGCCTTTTGCCAAGTTCATGTTTTCGCATTGGCGTGAGTGCCATATATCAATATGTCATCATTTCAACCGATTTCGGATTCTTCTCTGGGTCTAATTGTTGCGTGCATTCTGACGGTTCGGCCATGTCATCACGGGCACAGGAGATGTACATAAATTTGTGACATTTTGCCAGCTTGAGCCTTGCAGCATTAGATCTATGCCTGACAAAGTACATTGTGGTGGACCCTTTTTGTCTTTCCACATTACCCTGCCACATTGTTTGATAAGTCCTGTAAACCTATTAGGCTATTCAAAAAGCAACACTGAACAAATTTCCCCCTGACTGCACTGAGGAAAATTGCTCCCTGTTTTATTTTCATTTCTCATTCATTTTTTTGTAATGATTTATTTACTTTCTCCCACTTCTTTCCTGTCAAATGGTACCATCAGCAAAATCTCCAAGTATTTTTTTGCTATTCCCAAATACTTTATGTAGAGAAAAGGGCCCTTAAAGGTTTTTTTTGCTTGTTTTTTGCAACTGCCACCAGGTCCTCCTGAAAAGCTCTCTCTCTCTATCTGTCTCTATCTCTCTCTCTCTCTCTCTCTCTCTCTTGCTGGTTTATTCAGTTAGGCTATGATTCTTCATGACTTTTTCATAGATAATTAGTGGTCTCAACATATCCAAAGCTTCAATGTGAGATAGAGAAGCTGATCTGAAAAATATTGTAGGAAATTTATATCGAAACGGGTCATTAAGGTGGGTGGGGGTCGGTTCGAAATCCGACCTTCTGTCACCCGTTTTATCCAAAGAATCGCCCAATGTCTATGTATTTTGGCATACATCCATTTTGGATGCCTGCAGATCTGCAAAGGATTACATATAAGCCTTCAAAGTTCACTTGGAAAATCAGAGTAAAACGAATTTCTGAATCGTAGTAGACCATGGTGCGTAATAAGGTCACAAAAACAAAATAGTCCCTAAACAAATTACACAGCCACGCTCAGTTTTTCAAGATATGATCAAACAAACATCAAAAACGCCTTTTAAACCTGTCCGTTCATATTTTCTGATAAAACAGGGTAACAAATGTGCTTGATATCAAATTTTCAAATGGAACTACTTTTGACTTCTGTCGGAATGTTTTGAAACAAAGGGAGGGAACTACATCTACACATATATATAAGGGGGTTAATTTTCTGGGTTGAATTCAACTGCTTCGCTAGCTCAGTGGGCTAGACGAAAGGTCCCAATATCTTTTTTTTAGTTTTGGTCATTGGTGGACAAGGGTCAAATCTGAGCAACTACTCCTTTTTTTACCCCATTTTCCCTCATCTTTTTTTTTTTTTTTTTTTTTTTCATTCATTATCCCTAATTCTGAGACATTTAAAAGTACAAATTTCAAATTCAAATTATTCAAAATGTGTGAAAATTTTCAGGCTCTCTATGTATCTACTTTCATTTATTTCCATAAGTTTCTCTTGGGCTTCCGTGTTGCCAGGCTTGAGCTACGAAGATGTACCGAATCGACATGATATTGCTTGCGACCGTGATGACATATTTCAACTACTCCAAATTGGAAAGAATGGTAGTATGATCAGGCTCCAAAATCAGTTGTGATGACAACCCAAAGATATGGAAATTTGGCACATTCGATAAAACATAAATCTGGGTTTGCGTTAACTTTTGCGCATCAGTCTGTTCATGCACACTTTAATAGTGAGACCAATTTTGTCATACTAATTTGCAGACAATTTCATTAGAAGAGGATGTATTTTAGTATGTTTTTATTCCCACAAAGAAATCAAGAAAAGAAAAAAAAAACAGCATTATTTGTGCCTTTTGCCAAGTTCATGTTTTCGCATTGGCGTGAGTGCCATATATCAATATGTCATCATTTCAACCGATTTCGGATTCTTCTCTGGGTCTAATTGTTGCGTGCATTCTGACGGTTCGGCCATGTCATCACGGGCACAGGAGATGTACATAAATTTGTGACATTTTGCCAGCTTGAGCCTTGCAGCATTAGATCTATGCCTGACAAAGTACATTGTGGTGGACCCTTTTTGTCTTTCCACATTACCCTGCCACATTGTTTGATAAGTCCTGTAAACCTATTAGGCTATTCAAAAAGCAACACTGAACAAATTTCCCCCTGACTGCACTGAGGAAAATTGCTCCCTGTTTTATTTTCATTTCTCATTCATTTTTTTGTAATGATTTATTTACTTTCTCCCACTTCTTTCCTGTCAAATGGTACCATCAGCAAAATCTCCAAGTATTTTTTTGCTATTCCCAAATACTTTATGTAGAGAAAAGGGCCCTTAAAGGTTTTTTTTGCTTGTTTTTTGCAACTGCCACCAGGTCCTCCTGAAAAGCTCTCTCTCTCTATCTGTCTCTATCTCTCTCTCTCTCTCTCTCTCTCTCTTGCTGGTTTATTCAGTTAGGCTATGATTCTTCATGACTTTTTCATAGATAATTAGTGGTCTCAACATATCCAAAGCTTCAATGTGAGATAGAGAAGCTGATCTGAAAAATATTGTAGGAAATTTATATCGAAACGGGTCATTAAGGTGGGTGGGGGTCGGTTCGAAATCCGACCTTCTGTCACCCGTTTTATCCAAAGAATCGCCCAATGTCTATGTATTTTGGCATACATCCATTTTGGATGCCTGCAGATCTGCAAAGGATTACATATAAGCCTTCAAAGTTCACTTGGAAAATCAGAGTAAAACGAATTTCTGAATCGTAGTAGACCATGGTGCGTAATAAGGTCACAAAAACAAAATAGTCCCTAAACAAATTACACAGCCACGCTCAGTTTTTCAAGATATGATCAAACAAACATCAAAAACGCCTTTTAAACCTGTCCGTTCATATTTTCTGATAAAACAGGGTAACAAATGTGCTTGATATCAAATTTTCAAATGGAACTACTTTTGACTTCTGTCGGAATGTTTTGAAACAAAGGGAGGGAACTACATCTACACATATATATAAGGGGGTTAATTTTCTGGGTTGAATTCAACTGCTTCGCTAGCTCAGTGGGCTAGACGAAAGGTCCCAATATCTTTTTTTTAGTTTTGGTCATTGGTGGACAAGGGTCAAATCTGAGCAACTACTCCTTTTTTTACCCCATTTTCCCTCATCTTTTTTTTTTTTTTTTTTTTTTTCATTCATTATCCCTAATTCTGAGACATTTAAAAGTACAAATTTCAAATTCAAATTATTCAAAATGTGTGAAAATTTTCAGGCTCTCTATGTATCTACTTTCATTTATTTCCATAAGTTTCTCTTGGGCTTCCGTGTTGCCAGGCTTGAGCTACGAAGATGTACCGAATCGACATGATATTGCTTGCGACCGTGATGACATATTTCAACTACTCCAAATTGGAAAGAATGGTAGTATGATCAGGCTCCAAAATCAGTTGTGATGACAACCCAAAGATATGGAAATTTGGCACATTCGATAAAACATAAATCTGGGTTTGCGTTAACTTTTGCGCATCAGTCTGTTCATGCACACTTTAATAGTGAGACCAATTTTGTCATACTAATTTGCAGACAATTTCATTAGAAGAGGATGTATTTTAGTATGTTTTTATTCCCACAAAGAAATCAAGAAAAGAAAAAAAAAACAGCATTATTTGTGCCTTTTGCCAAGTTCATGTTTTCGCATTGGCGTGAGTGCCATATATCAATATGTCATCATTTCAACCGATTTCGGATTCTTCTCTGGGTCTAATTGTTGCGTGCATTCTGACGGTTCGGCCATGTCATCACGGGCACAGGAGATGTACATAAATTTGTGACATTTTGCCAGCTTGAGCCTTGCAGCATTAGATCTATGCCTGACAAAGTACATTGTGGTGGACCCTTTTTGTCTTTCCACATTACCCTGCCACATTGTTTGATAAGTCCTGTAAACCTATTAGGCTATTCAAAAAGCAACACTGAACAAATTTCCCCCTGACTGCACTGAGGAAAATTGCTCCCTGTTTTATTTTCATTTCTCATTCATTTTTTTGTAATGATTTATTTACTTTCTCCCACTTCTTTCCTGTCAAATGGTACCATCAGCAAAATCTCCAAGTATTTTTTTGCTATTCCCAAATACTTTATGTAGAGAAAAGGGCCCTTAAAGGTTTTTTTTGCTTGTTTTTTGCAACTGCCACCAGGTCCTCCTGAAAAGCTCTCTCTCTCTATCTGTCTCTATCTCTCTCTCTCTCTCTCTCTCTCTCTTGCTGGTTTATTCAGTTAGGCTATGATTCTTCATGACTTTTTCATAGATAATTAGTGGTCTCAACATATCCAAAGCTTCAATGTGAGATAGAGAAGCTGATCTGAAAAATATTGTAGGAAATTTATATCGAAACGGGTCATTAAGGTGGGTGGGGGTCGGTTCGAAATCCGACCTTCTGTCACCCGTTTTATCCAAAGAATCGCCCAATGTCTATGTATTTTGGCATACATCCATTTTGGATGCCTGCAGATCTGCAAAGGATTACATATAAGCCTTCAAAGTTCACTTGGAAAATCAGAGTAAAACGAATTTCTGAATCGTAGTAGACCATGGTGCGTAATAAGGTCACAAAAACAAAATAGTCCCTAAACAAATTACACAGCCACGCTCAGTTTTTCAAGATATGATCAAACAAACATCAAAAACGCCTTTTAAACCTGTCCGTTCATATTTTCTGATAAAACAGGGTAACAAATGTGCTTGATATCAAATTTTCAAATGGAACTACTTTTGACTTCTGTCGGAATGTTTTGAAACAAAGGGAGGGAACTACATCTACACATATATATAAGGGGGTTAATTTTCTGGGTTGAATTCAACTGCTTCGCTAGCAGTGGGCTAGACGAAAGGTCCCAATATCTTTTTTTTAGTTTTGGTCATTGGTGGACAAGGGTCAAATCTGAGCAACTACTCCTTTTTTTACCCCATTTTCCCTCATCTTTTTTTTTTTTTTTTTTTTTTTCATTCATTATCCCTAATTCTGAGACATTTAAAAGTACAAATTTCAAATTCAAATTATTCAAAATGTGTGAAAATTTTCAGGCTCTCTATGTATCTACTTTCATTTATTTCCATAAGTTTCTCTTGGGCTTCCGTGTTGCCAGGCTTGAGCTACGAAGATGTACCGAATCGACATGATATTGCTTGCGACCGTGATGACATATTTCAACTACTCCAAATTGGAAAGAATGGTAGTATGATCAGGCTCCAAAATCAGTTGTGATGACAACCCAAAGATATGGAAATTTGGCACATTCGATAAAACATAAATCTGGGTTTGCGTTAACTTTTGCGCATCAGTCTGTTCATGCACACTTTAATAGTGAGACCAATTTTGTCATACTAATTTGCAGACAATTTCATTAGAAGAGGATGTATTTTAGTATGTTTTTATTCCCACAAAGAAATCAAGAAAAGAAAAAAAAAACAGCATTATTTGTGCCTTTTGCCAAGTTCATGTTTTCGCATTGGCGTGAGTGCCATATATCAATATGTCATCATTTCAACCGATTTCGGATTCTTCTCTGGGTCTAATTGTTGCGTGCATTCTGACGGTTCGGCCATGTCATCACGGGCACAGGAGATGTACATAAATTTGTGACATTTTGCCAGCTTGAGCCTTGCAGCATTAGATCTATGCCTGACAAAGTACATTGTGGTGGACCCTTTTTGTCTTTCCACATTACCCTGCCACATTGTTTGATAAGTCCTGTAAACCTATTAGGCTATTCAAAAAGCAACACTGAACAAATTTCCCCCTGACTGCACTGAGGAAAATTGCTCCCTGTTTTATTTTCATTTCTCATTCATTTTTTTGTAATGATTTATTTACTTTCTCCCACTTCTTTCCTGTCAAATGGTACCATCAGCAAAATCTCCAAGTATTTTTTTGCTATTCCCAAATACTTTATGTAGAGAAAAGGGCCCTTAAAGGTTTTTTTTGCTTGTTTTTTGCAACTGCCACCAGGTCCTCCTGAAAAGCTCTCTCTCTCTATCTGTCTCTATCTCTCTCTCTCTCTCTCTCTCTCTCTTGCTGGTTTATTCAGTTAGGCTATGATTCTTCATGACTTTTTCATAGATAATTAGTGGTCTCAACATATCCAAAGCTTCAATGTGAGATAGAGAAGCTGATCTGAAAAATATTGTAGGAAATTTATATCGAAACGGGTCATTAAGGTGGGTGGGGGTCGGTTCGAAATCCGACCTTCTGTCACCCGTTTTATCCAAAGAATCGCCCAATGTCTATGTATTTTGGCATACATCCATTTTGGATGCCTGCAGATCTGCAAAGGATTACATATAAGCCTTCAAAGTTCACTTGGAAAATCAGAGTAAAACGAATTTCTGAATCGTAGTAGACCATGGTGCGTAATAAGGTCACAAAAACAAAATAGTCCCTAAACAAATTACACAGCCACGCTCAGTTTTTCAAGATATGATCAAACAAACATCAAAAACGCCTTTTAAACCTGTCCGTTCATATTTTCTGATAAAACAGGGTAACAAATGTGCTTGATATCAAATTTTCAAATGGAACTACTTTTGACTTCTGTCGGAATGTTTTGAAACAAAGGGAGGGAACTACATCTACACATATATATAAGGGGGTTAATTTTCTGGGTTGAATTCAACTGCTTCGCTAGCTCAGTGGGCTAGACGAAAGGTCCCAATATCTTTTTTTTAGTTTTGGTCATTGGTGGACAAGGGTCAAATCTGAGCAACTACTCCTTTTTTTACCCCATTTTCCCTCATCTTTTTTTTTTTTTTTTTTTTTTTCATTCATTATCCCTAATTCTGAGACATTTAAAAGTACAAATTTCAAATTCAAATTATTCAAAATGTGTGAAAATTTTCAGGCTCTCTATGTATCTACTTTCATTTATTTCCATAAGTTTCTCTTGGGCTTCCGTGTTGCCAGGCTTGAGCTACGAAGATGTACCGAATCGACATGATATTGCTTGCGACCGTGATGACATATTTCAACTACTCCAAATTGGAAAGAATGGTAGTATGATCAGGCTCCAAAATCAGTTGTGATGACAACCCAAAGATATGGAAATTTGGCACATTCGATAAAACATAAATCTGGGTTTGCGTTAACTTTTGCGCATCAGTCTGTTCATGCACACTTTAATAGTGAGACCAATTTTGTCATACTAATTTGCAGACAATTTCATTAGAAGAGGATGTATTTTAGTATGTTTTTATTCCCACAAAGAAATCAAGAAAAGAAAAAAAAAACAGCATTATTTGTGCCTTTTGCCAAGTTCATGTTTTCGCATTGGCGTGAGTGCCATATATCAATATGTCATCATTTCAACCGATTTCGGATTCTTCTCTGGGTCTAATTGTTGCGTGCATTCTGACGGTTCGGCCATGTCATCACGGGCACAGGAGATGTACATAAATTTGTGACATTTTGCCAGCTTGAGCCTTGCAGCATTAGATCTATGCCTGACAAAGTACATTGTGGTGGACCCTTTTTGTCTTTCCACATTACCCTGCCACATTGTTTGATAAGTCCTGTAAACCTATTAGGCTATTCAAAAAGCAACACTGAACAAATTTCCCCCTGACTGCACTGAGGAAAATTGCTCCCTGTTTTATTTTCATTTCTCATTCATTTTTTTGTAATGATTTATTTACTTTCTCCCACTTCTTTCCTGTCAAATGGTACCATCAGCAAAATCTCCAAGTATTTTTTTGCTATTCCCAAATACTTTATGTAGAGAAAAGGGCCCTTAAAGGTTTTTTTTGCTTGTTTTTTGCAACTGCCACCAGGTCCTCCTGAAAAGCTCTCTCTCTCTATCTGTCTCTATCTCTCTCTCTCTCTCTCTCTCTCTTGCTGGTTTATTCAGTTAGGCTATGATTCTTCATGACTTTTTCATAGATAATTAGTGGTCTCAACATATCCAAAGCTTCAATGTGAGATAGAGAAGCTGATCTGAAAAATATTGTAGGAAATTTATATCGAAACGGGTCATTAAGGTGGGTGGGGGTCGGTTCGAAATCCGACCTTCTGTCACCCGTTTTATCCAAAGAATCGCCCAATGTCTATGTATTTTGGCATACATCCATTTTGGATGCCTGCAGATCTGCAAAGGATTACATATAAGCCTTCAAAGTTCACTTGGAAAATCAGAGTAAAACGAATTTCTGAATCGTAGTAGACCATGGTGCGTAATAAGGTCACAAAAACAAAATAGTCCCTAAACAAATTACACAGCCACGCTCAGTTTTTCAAGATATGATCAAACAAACATCAAAAACGCCTTTTAAACCTGTCCGTTCATATTTTCTGATAAAACAGGGTAACAAATGTGCTTGATATCAAATTTTCAAATGGAACTACTTTTGACTTCTGTCGGAATGTTTTGAAACAAAGGGAGGGAACTACATCTACACATATATATAAGGGGGTTAATTTTCTGGGTTGAATTCAACTGCTTCGCTAGCTCAGTGGGCTAGACGAAAGGTCCCAATATCTTTTTTTTAGTTTTGGTCATTGGTGGACAAGGGTCAAATCTGAGCAACTACTCCTTTTTTTACCCCATTTTCCCTCATCTTTTTTTTTTTTTTTTTTTTTTTCATTCATTATCCCTAATTCTGAGACATTTAAAAGTACAAATTTCAAATTCAAATTATTCAAAATGTGTGAAAATTTTCAGGCTCTCTATGTATCTACTTTCATTTATTTCCATAAGTTTCTCTTGGGCTTCCGTGTTGCCAGGCTTGAGCTACGAAGATGTACCGAATCGACATGATATTGCTTGCGACCGTGATGACATATTTCAACTACTCCAAATTGGAAAGAATGGTAGTATGATCAGGCTCCAAAATCAGTTGTGATGACAACCCAAAGATATGGAAATTTGGCACATTCGATAAAACATAAATCTGGGTTTGCGTTAACTTTTGCGCATCAGTCTGTTCATGCACACTTTAATAGTGAGACCAATTTTGTCATACTAATTTGCAGACAATTTCATTAGAAGAGGATGTATTTTAGTATGTTTTTATTCCCACAAAGAAATCAAGAAAAGAAAAAAAAAACAGCATTATTTGTGCCTTTTGCCAAGTTCATGTTTTCGCATTGGCGTGAGTGCCATATATCAATATGTCATCATTTCAACCGATTTCGGATTCTTCTCTGGGTCTAATTGTTGCGTGCATTCTGACGGTTCGGCCATGTCATCACGGGCACAGGAGATGTACATAAATTTGTGACATTTTGCCAGCTTGAGCCTTGCAGCATTAGATCTATGCCTGACAAAGTACATTGTGGTGGACCCTTTTTGTCTTTCCACATTACCCTGCCACATTGTTTGATAAGTCCTGTAAACCTATTAGGCTATTCAAAAAGCAACACTGAACAAATTTCCCCCTGACTGCACTGAGGAAAATTGCTCCCTGTTTTATTTTCATTTCTCATTCATTTTTTTGTAATGATTTATTTACTTTCTCCCACTTCTTTCCTGTCAAATGGTACCATCAGCAAAATCTCCAAGTATTTTTTTGCTATTCCCAAATACTTTATGTAGAGAAAAGGGCCCTTAAAGGTTTTTTTTGCTTGTTTTTTGCAACTGCCACCAGGTCCTCCTGAAAAGCTCTCTCTCTCTATCTGTCTCTATCTCTCTCTCTCTCTCTCTCTCTCTCTTGCTGGTTTATTCAGTTAGGCTATGATTCTTCATGACTTTTTCATAGATAATTAGTGGTCTCAACATATCCAAAGCTTCAATGTGAGATAGAGAAGCTGATCTGAAAAATATTGTAGGAAATTTATATCGAAACGGGTCATTAAGGTGGGTGGGGGTCGGTTCGAAATCCGACCTTCTGTCACCCGTTTTATCCAAAGAATCGCCCAATGTCTATGTATTTTGGCATACATCCATTTTGGATGCCTGCAGATCTGCAAAGGATTACATATAAGCCTTCAAAGTTCACTTGGAAAATCAGAGTAAAACGAATTTCTGAATCGTAGTAGACCATGGTGCGTAATAAGGTCACAAAAACAAAATAGTCCCTAAACAAATTACACAGCCACGCTCAGTTTTTCAAGATATGATCAAACAAACATCAAAAACGCCTTTTAAACCTGTCCGTTCATATTTTCTGATAAAACAGGGTAACAAATGTGCTTGATATCAAATTTTCAAATGGAACTACTTTTGACTTCTGTCGGAATGTTTTGAAACAAAGGGAGGGAACTACATCTACACATATATATAAGGGGGTTAATTTTCTGGGTTGAATTCAACTGCTTCGCTAGCTCAGTGGGCTAGACGAAAGGTCCCAATATCTTTTTTTTAGTTTTGGTCATTGGTGGACAAGGGTCAAATCTGAGCAACTACTCCTTTTTTTACCCCATTTTCCCTCATCTTTTTTTTTTTTTTTTTTTTTTTCATTCATTATCCCTAATTCTGAGACATTTAAAAGTACAAATTTCAAATTCAAATTATTCAAAATGTGTGAAAATTTTCAGGCTCTCTATGTATCTACTTTCATTTATTTCCATAAGTTTCTCTTGGGCTTCCGTGTTGCCAGGCTTGAGCTACGAAGATGTACCGAATCGACATGATATTGCTTGCGACCGTGATGACATATTTCAACTACTCCAAATTGGAAAGAATGGTAGTATGATCAGGCTCCAAAATCAGTTGTGATGACAACCCAAAGATATGGAAATTTGGCACATTCGATAAAACATAAATCTGGGTTTGCGTTAACTTTTGCGCATCAGTCTGTTCATGCACACTTTAATAGTGAGACCAATTTTGTCATACTAATTTGCAGACAATTTCATTAGAAGAGGATGTATTTTAGTATGTTTTTATTCCCACAAAGAAATCAAGAAAAGAAAAAAAAAACAGCATTATTTGTGCCTTTTGCCAAGTTCATGTTTTCGCATTGGCGTGAGTGCCATATATCAATATGTCATCATTTCAACCGATTTCGGATTCTTCTCTGGGTCTAATTGTTGCGTGCATTCTGACGGTTCGGCCATGTCATCACGGGCACAGGAGATGTACATAAATTTGTGACATTTTGCCAGCTTGAGCCTTGCAGCATTAGATCTATGCCTGACAAAGTACATTGTGGTGGACCCTTTTTGTCTTTCCACATTACCCTGCCACATTGTTTGATAAGTCCTGTAAACCTATTAGGCTATTCAAAAAGCAACACTGAACAAATTTCCCCCTGACTGCACTGAGGAAAATTGCTCCCTGTTTTATTTTCATTTCTCATTCATTTTTTTGTAATGATTTATTTACTTTCTCCCACTTCTTTCCTGTCAAATGGTACCATCAGCAAAATCTCCAAGTATTTTTTTGCTATTCCCAAATACTTTATGTAGAGAAAAGGGCCCTTAAAGGTTTTTTTTGCTTGTTTTTTGCAACTGCCACCAGGTCCTCCTGAAAAGCTCTCTCTCTCTATCTGTCTCTATCTCTCTCTCTCTCTCTCTCTCTCTTGCTGGTTTATTCAGTTAGGCTATGATTCTTCATGACTTTTTCATAGATAATTAGTGGTCTCAACATATCCAAAGCTTCAATGTGAGATAGAGAAGCTGATCTGAAAAATATTGTAGGAAATTTATATCGAAACGGGTCATTAAGGTGGGTGGGGGTCGGTTCGAAATCCGACCTTCTGTCACCCGTTTTATCCAAAGAATCGCCCAATGTCTATGTATTTTGGCATACATCCATTTTGGATGCCTGCAGATCTGCAAAGGATTACATATAAGCCTTCAAAGTTCACTTGGAAAATCAGAGTAAAACGAATTTCTGAATCGTAGTAGACCATGGTGCGTAATAAGGTCACAAAAACAAAATAGTCCCTAAACAAATTACACAGCCACGCTCAGTTTTTCAAGATATGATCAAACAAACATCAAAAACGCCTTTTAAACCTGTCCGTTCATATTTTCTGATAAAACAGGGTAACAAATGTGCTTGATATCAAATTTTCAAATGGAACTACTTTTGACTTCTGTCGGAATGTTTTGAAACAAAGGGAGGGAACTACATCTACACATATATATAAGGGGGTTAATTTTCTGGGTTGAATTCAACTGCTTCGCTAGCTCAGTGGGCTAGACGAAAGGTCCCAATATCTTTTTTTTAGTTTTGGTCATTGGTGGACAAGGGTCAAATCTGAGCAACTACTCCTTTTTTTACCCCATTTTCCCTCATCTTTTTTTTTTTTTTTTTTTTTTTCATTCATTATCCCTAATTCTGAGACATTTAAAAGTACAAATTTCAAATTCAAATTATTCAAAATGTGTGAAAATTTTCAGGCTCTCTATGTATCTACTTTCATTTATTTCCATAAGTTTCTCTTGGGCTTCCGTGTTGCCAGGCTTGAGCTACGAAGATGTACCGAATCGACATGATATTGCTTGCGACCGTGATGACATATTTCAACTACTCCAAATTGGAAAGAATGGTAGTATGATCAGGCTCCAAAATCAGTTGTGATGACAACCCAAAGATATGGAAATTTGGCACATTCGATAAAACATAAATCTGGGTTTGCGTTAACTTTTGCGCATCAGTCTGTTCATGCACACTTTAATAGTGAGACCAATTTTGTCATACTAATTTGCAGACAATTTCATTAGAAGAGGATGTATTTTAGTATGTTTTTATTCCCACAAAGAAATCAAGAAAAGAAAAAAAAAACAGCATTATTTGTGCCTTTTGCCAAGTTCATGTTTTCGCATTGGCGTGAGTGCCATATATCAATATGTCATCATTTCAACCGATTTCGGATTCTTCTCTGGGTCTAATTGTTGCGTGCATTCTGACGGTTCGGCCATGTCATCACGGGCACAGGAGATGTACATAAATTTGTGACATTTTGCCAGCTTGAGCCTTGCAGCATTAGATCTATGCCTGACAAAGTACATTGTGGTGGACCCTTTTTGTCTTTCCACATTACCCTGCCACATTGTTTGATAAGTCCTGTAAACCTATTAGGCTATTCAAAAAGCAACACTGAACAAATTTCCCCCTGACTGCACTGAGGAAAATTGCTCCCTGTTTTATTTTCATTTCTCATTCATTTTTTTGTAATGATTTATTTACTTTCTCCCACTTCTTTCCTGTCAAATGGTACCATCAGCAAAATCTCCAAGTATTTTTTTGCTATTCCCAAATACTTTATGTAGAGAAAAGGGCCCTTAAAGGTTTTTTTTGCTTGTTTTTTGCAACTGCCACCAGGTCCTCCTGAAAAGCTCTCTCTCTCTATCTGTCTCTATCTCTCTCTCTCTCTCTCTCTCTCTTGCTGGTTTATTCAGTTAGGCTATGATTCTTCATGACTTTTTCATAGATAATTAGTGGTCTCAACATATCCAAAGCTTCAATGTGAGATAGAGAAGCTGATCTGAAAAATATTGTAGGAAATTTATATCGAAACGGGTCATTAAGGTGGGTGGGGGTCGGTTCGAAATCCGACCTTCTGTCACCCGTTTTATCCAAAGAATCGCCCAATGTCTATGTATTTTGGCATACATCCATTTTGGATGCCTGCAGATCTGCAAAGGATTACATATAAGCCTTCAAAGTTCACTTGGAAAATCAGAGTAAAACGAATTTCTGAATCGTAGTAGACCATGGTGCGTAATAAGGTCACAAAAACAAAATAGTCCCTAAACAAATTACACAGCCACGCTCAGTTTTTCAAGATATGATCAAACAAACATCAAAAACGCCTTTTAAACCTGTCCGTTCATATTTTCTGATAAAACAGGGTAACAAATGTGCTTGATATCAAATTTTCAAATGGAACTACTTTTGACTTCTGTCGGAATGTTTTGAAACAAAGGGAGGGAACTACATCTACACATATATATAAGGGGGTTAATTTTCTGGGTTGAATTCAACTGCTTCGCTAGCTCAGTGGGCTAGACGAAAGGTCCCAATATCTTTTTTTTAGTTTTGGTCATTGGTGGACAAGGGTCAAATCTGAGCAACTACTCCTTTTTTTACCCCATTTTCCCTCATCTTTTTTTTTTTTTTTTTTTTTTTCATTCATTATCCCTAATTCTGAGACATTTAAAAGTACAAATTTCAAATTCAAATTATTCAAAATGTGTGAAAATTTTCAGGCTCTCTATGTATCTACTTTCATTTATTTCCATAAGTTTCTCTTGGGCTTCCGTGTTGCCAGGCTTGAGCTACGAAGATGTACCGAATCGACATGATATTGCTTGCGACCGTGATGACATATTTCAACTACTCCAAATTGGAAAGAATGGTAGTATGATCAGGCTCCAAAATCAGTTGTGATGACAACCCAAAGATATGGAAATTTGGCACATTCGATAAAACATAAATCTGGGTTTGCGTTAACTTTTGCGCATCAGTCTGTTCATGCACACTTTAATAGTGAGACCAATTTTGTCATACTAATTTGCAGACAATTTCATTAGAAGAGGATGTATTTTAGTATGTTTTTATTCCCACAAAGAAATCAAGAAAAGAAAAAAAAAACAGCATTATTTGTGCCTTTTGCCAAGTTCATGTTTTCGCATTGGCGTGAGTGCCATATATCAATATGTCATCATTTCAACCGATTTCGGATTCTTCTCTGGGTCTAATTGTTGCGTGCATTCTGACGGTTCGGCCATGTCATCACGGGCACAGGAGATGTACATAAATTTGTGACATTTTGCCAGCTTGAGCCTTGCAGCATTAGATCTATGCCTGACAAAGTACATTGTGGTGGACCCTTTTTGTCTTTCCACATTACCCTGCCACATTGTTTGATAAGTCCTGTAAACCTATTAGGCTATTCAAAAAGCAACACTGAACAAATTTCCCCCTGACTGCACTGAGGAAAATTGCTCCCTGTTTTATTTTCATTTCTCATTCATTTTTTTGTAATGATTTATTTACTTTCTCCCACTTCTTTCCTGTCAAATGGTACCATCAGCAAAATCTCCAAGTATTTTTTTGCTATTCCCAAATACTTTATGTAGAGAAAAGGGCCCTTAAAGGTTTTTTTTGCTTGTTTTTTGCAACTGCCACCAGGTCCTCCTGAAAAGCTCTCTCTCTCTATCTGTCTCTATCTCTCTCTCTCTCTCTCTCTCTCTTGCTGGTTTATTCAGTTAGGCTATGATTCTTCATGACTTTTTCATAGATAATTAGTGGTCTCAACATATCCAAAGCTTCAATGTGAGATAGAGAAGCTGATCTGAAAAATATTGTAGGAAATTTATATCGAAACGGGTCATTAAGGTGGGTGGGGGTCGGTTCGAAATCCGACCTTCTGTCACCCGTTTTATCCAAAGAATCGCCCAATGTCTATGTATTTTGGCATACATCCATTTTGGATGCCTGCAGATCTGCAAAGGATTACATATAAGCCTTCAAAGTTCACTTGGAAAATCAGAGTAAAACGAATTTCTGAATCGTAGTAGACCATGGTGCGTAATAAGGTCACAAAAACAAAATAGTCCCTAAACAAATTACACAGCCACGCTCAGTTTTTCAAGATATGATCAAACAAACATCAAAAACGCCTTTTAAACCTGTCCGTTCATATTTTCTGATAAAACAGGGTAACAAATGTGCTTGATATCAAATTTTCAAATGGAACTACTTTTGACTTCTGTCGGAATGTTTTGAAACAAAGGGAGGGAACTACATCTACACATATATATAAGGGGGTTAATTTTCTGGGTTGAATTCAACTGCTTCGCTAGCTCAGTGGGCTAGACGAAAGGTCCCAATATCTTTTTTTTAGTTTTGGTCATTGGTGGACAAGGGTCAAATCTGAGCAACTACTCCTTTTTTTACCCCATTTTCCCTCATCTTTTTTTTTTTTTTTTTTTTTTTCATTCATTATCCCTAATTCTGAGACATTTAAAAGTACAAATTTCAAATTCAAATTATTCAAAATGTGTGAAAATTTTCAGGCTCTCTATGTATCTACTTTCATTTATTTCCATAAGTTTCTCTTGGGCTTCCGTGTTGCCAGGCTTGAGCTACGAAGATGTACCGAATCGACATGATATTGCTTGCGACCGTGATGACATATTTCAACTACTCCAAATTGGAAAGAATGGTAGTATGATCAGGCTCCAAAATCAGTTGTGATGACAACCCAAAGATATGGAAATTTGGCACATTCGATAAAACATAAATCTGGGTTTGCGTTAACTTTTGCGCATCAGTCTGTTCATGCACACTTTAATAGTGAGACCAATTTTGTCATACTAATTTGCAGACAATTTCATTAGAAGAGGATGTATTTTAGTATGTTTTTATTCCCACAAAGAAATCAAGAAAAGAAAAAAAAAACAGCATTATTTGTGCCTTTTGCCAAGTTCATGTTTTCGCATTGGCGTGAGTGCCATATATCAATATGTCATCATTTCAACCGATTTCGGATTCTTCTCTGGGTCTAATTGTTGCGTGCATTCTGACGGTTCGGCCATGTCATCACGGGCACAGGAGATGTACATAAATTTGTGACATTTTGCCAGCTTGAGCCTTGCAGCATTAGATCTATGCCTGACAAAGTACATTGTGGTGGACCCTTTTTGTCTTTCCACATTACCCTGCCACATTGTTTGATAAGTCCTGTAAACCTATTAGGCTATTCAAAAAGCAACACTGAACAAATTTCCCCCTGACTGCACTGAGGAAAATTGCTCCCTGTTTTATTTTCATTTCTCATTCATTTTTTTGTAATGATTTATTTACTTTCTCCCACTTCTTTCCTGTCAAATGGTACCATCAGCAAAATCTCCAAGTATTTTTTTGCTATTCCCAAATACTTTATGTAGAGAAAAGGGCCCTTAAAGGTTTTTTTTGCTTGTTTTTTGCAACTGCCACCAGGTCCTCCTGAAAAGCTCTCTCTCTCTATCTGTCTCTATCTCTCTCTCTCTCTCTCTCTCTCTTGCTGGTTTATTCAGTTAGGCTATGATTCTTCATGACTTTTTCATAGATAATTAGTGGTCTCAACATATCCAAAGCTTCAATGTGAGATAGAGAAGCTGATCTGAAAAATATTGTAGGAAATTTATATCGAAACGGGTCATTAAGGTGGGTGGGGGTCGGTTCGAAATCCGACCTTCTGTCACCCGTTTTATCCAAAGAATCGCCCAATGTCTATGTATTTTGGCATACATCCATTTTGGATGCCTGCAGATCTGCAAAGGATTACATATAAGCCTTCAAAGTTCACTTGGAAAATCAGAGTAAAACGAATTTCTGAATCGTAGTAGACCATGGTGCGTAATAAGGTCACAAAAACAAAATAGTCCCTAAACAAATTACACAGCCACGCTCAGTTTTTCAAGATATGATCAAACAAACATCAAAAACGCCTTTTAAACCTGTCCGTTCATATTTTCTGATAAAACAGGGTAACAAATGTGCTTGATATCAAATTTTCAAATGGAACTACTTTTGACTTCTGTCGGAATGTTTTGAAACAAAGGGAGGGAACTACATCTACACATATATATAAGGGGGTTAATTTTCTGGGTTGAATTCAATTGCTTCGCTAGCTCAGTGGGCTAGACGAAAGGTCCCAATATCTTTTTTTTAGTTTTGGTCATTGGTGGACAAGGGTCAAATCTGAGCAACTACTCCTTTTTTTACCCCATTTTCCCTCATCTTTTTTTTTTTTTTTTTTTTTTCATTCATTATCCCTAATTCTGAGACATTTAAAAGTACAAATTTCAAATTCAAATTATTCAAAATGTGTGAAAATTTTCAGGCTCTCTATGTATCTACTTTCATTTATTTCCATAAGTTTCTCTTGGGCTTCCGTGTTGCCAGGCTTGAGCTACGAAGATGTACCGAATCGACATGATATTGCTTGCGACCGTGATGACATATTTCAACTACTCCAAATTGGAAAGAATGGTAGTATGATCAGGCTCCAAAATCAGTTGTGATGACAACCCAAAGATATGGAAATTTGGCACATTCGATAAAACATAAATCTGGGTTTGCGTTAACTTTTGCGCATCAGTCTGTTCATGCACACTTTAATAGTGAGACCAATTTTGTCATACTAATTTGCAGACAATTTCATTAGAAGAGGATGTATTTTAGTATGTTTTTATTCCCACAAAGAAATCAAGAAAAGAAAAAAAAAACAGCATTATTTGTGCCTTTTGCCAAGTTCATGTTTTCGCATTGGCGTGAGTGCCATATATCAATATGTCATCATTTCAACCGATTTCGGATTCTTCTCTGGGTCTAATTGTTGCGTGCATTCTGACGGTTCGGCCATGTCATCACGGGCACAGGAGATGTACATAAATTTGTGACATTTTGCCAGCTTGAGCCTTGCAGCATTAGATCTATGCCTGACAAAGTACATTGTGGTGGACCCTTTTTGTCTTTCCACATTACCCTGCCACATTGTTTGATAAGTCCTGTAAACCTATTAGGCTATTCAAAAAGCAACACTGAACAAATTTCCCCCTGACTGCACTGAGGAAAATTGCTCCCTGTTTTATTTTCATTTCTCATTCATTTTTTTGTAATGATTTATTTACTTTCTCCCACTTCTTTCCTGTCAAATGGTACCATCAGCAAAATCTCCAAGTATTTTTTTGCTATTCCCAAATACTTTATGTAGAGAAAAGGGCCCTTAAAGGTTTTTTTTGCTTGTTTTTTGCAACTGCCACCAGGTCCTCCTGAAAAGCTCTCTCTCTCTATCTGTCTCTATCTCTCTCTCTCTCTCTCTCTCTCTTGCTGGTTTATTCAGTTAGGCTATGATTCTTCATGACTTTTTCATAGATAATTAGTGGTCTCAACATATCCAAAGCTTCAATGTGAGATAGAGAAGCTGATCTGAAAAATATTGTAGGAAATTTATATCGAAACGGGTCATTAAGGTGGGTGGGGGTCGGTTCGAAATCCGACCTTCTGTCACCCGTTTTATCCAAAGAATCGCCCAATGTCTATGTATTTTGGCATACATCCATTTTGGATGCCTGCAGATCTGCAAAGGATTACATATAAGCCTTCAAAGTTCACTTGGAAAATCAGAGTAAAACGAATTTCTGAATCGTAGTAGACCATGGTGCGTAATAAGGTCACAAAAACAAAATAGTCCCTAAACAAATTACACAGCCACGCTCAGTTTTTCAAGATATGATCAAACAAACATCAAAAACGCCTTTTAAACCTGTCCGTTCATATTTTCTGATAAAACAGGGTAACAAATGTGCTTGATATCAAATTTTCAAATGGAACTACTTTTGACTTCTGTCGGAATGTTTTGAAACAAAGGGAGGGAACTACATCTACACATATATATAAGGGGGTTAATTTTCTGGGTTGAATTCAACTGCTTCGCTAGCTCAGTGGGCTAGACGAAAGGTCCCAATATCTTTTTTTTAGTTTTGGTCATTGGTGGACAAGGGTCAAATCTGAGCAACTACTCCTTTTTTTACCCCATTTTCCCTCATCTTTTTTTTTTTTTTTTTTTTTTTCATTCATTATCCCTAATTCTGAGACATTTAAAAGTACAAATTTCAAATTCAAATTATTCAAAATGTGTGAAAATTTTCAGGCTCTCTATGTATCTACTTTCATTTATTTCCATAAGTTTCTCTTGGGCTTCCGTGTTGCCAGGCTTGAGCTACGAAGATGTACCGAATCGACATGATATTGCTTGCGACCGTGATGACATATTTCAACTACTCCAAATTGGAAAGAATGGTAGTATGATCAGGCTCCAAAATCAGTTGTGATGACAACCCAAAGATATGGAAATTTGGCACATTCGATAAAACATAAATCTGGGTTTGCGTTAACTTTTGCGCATCAGTCTGTTCATGCACACTTTAATAGTGAGACCAATTTTGTCATACTAATTTGCAGACAATTTCATTAGAAGAGGATGTATTTTAGTATGTTTTTATTCCCACAAAGAAATCAAGAAAAGAAAAAAAAAACAGCATTATTTGTGCCTTTTGCCAAGTTCATGTTTTCGCATTGGCGTGAGTGCCATATATCAATATGTCATCATTTCAACCGATTTCGGATTCTTCTCTGGGTCTAATTGTTGCGTGCATTCTGACGGTTCGGCCATGTCATCACGGGCACAGGAGATGTACATAAATTTGTGACATTTTGCCAGCTTGAGCCTTGCAGCATTAGATCTATGCCTGACAAAGTACATTGTGGTGGACCCTTTTTGTCTTTCCACATTACCCTGCCACATTGTTTGATAAGTCCTGTAAACCTATTAGGCTATTCAAAAAGCAACACTGAACAAATTTCCCCCTGACTGCACTGAGGAAAATTGCTCCCTGTTTTATTTTCATTTCTCATTCATTTTTTTGTAATGATTTATTTACTTTCTCCCACTTCTTTCCTGTCAAATGGTACCATCAGCAAAATCTCCAAGTATTTTTTTGCTATTCCCAAATACTTTATGTAGAGAAAAGGGCCCTTAAAGGTTTTTTTTGCTTGTTTTTTGCAACTGCCACCAGGTCCTCCTGAAAAGCTCTCTCTCTCTATCTGTCTCTATCTCTCTCTCTCTCTCTCTCTCTCTTGCTGGTTTATTCAGTTAGGCTATGATTCTTCATGACTTTTTCATAGATAATTAGTGGTCTCAACATATCCAAAGCTTCAATGTGAGATAGAGAAGCTGATCTGAAAAATATTGTAGGAAATTTATATCGAAACGGGTCATTAAGGTGGGTGGGGGTCGGTTCGAAATCCGACCTTCTGTCACCCGTTTTATCCAAAGAATCGCCCAATGTCTATGTATTTTGGCATACATCCATTTTGGATGCCTGCAGATCTGCAAAGGATTACATATAAGCCTTCAAAGTTCACTTGGAAAATCAGAGTAAAACGAATTTCTGAATCGTAGTAGACCATGGTGCGTAATAAGGTCACAAAAACAAAATAGTCCCTAAACAAATTACACAGCCACGCTCAGTTTTTCAAGATATGATCAAACAAACATCAAAAACGCCTTTTAAACCTGTCCGTTCATATTTTCTGATAAAACAGGGTAACAAATGTGCTTGATATCAAATTTTCAAATGGAACTACTTTTGACTTCTGTCGGAATGTTTTGAAACAAAGGGAGGGAACTACATCTACACATATATATAAGGGGGTTAATTTTCTGGGTTGAATTCAACTGCTTCGCTAGCTCAGTGGGCTAGACGAAAGGTCCCAATATCTTTTTTTTAGTTTTGGTCATTGGTGGACAAGGGTCAAATCTGAGCAACTACTCCTTTTTTTACCCCATTTTCCCTCATCTTTTTTTTTTTTTTTTTTTTTTTCATTCATTATCCCTAATTCTGAGACATTTAAAAGTACAAATTTCAAATTCAAATTATTCAAAATGTGTGAAAATTTTCAGGCTCTCTATGTATCTACTTTCATTTATTTCCATAAGTTTCTCTTGGGCTTCCGTGTTGCCAGGCTTGAGCTACGAAGATGTACCGAATCGACATGATATTGCTTGCGACCGTGATGACATATTTCAACTACTCCAAATTGGAAAGAATGGTAGTATGATCAGGCTCCAAAATCAGTTGTGATGACAACCCAAAGATATGGAAATTTGGCACATTCGATAAAACATAAATCTGGGTTTGCGTTAACTTTTGCGCATCAGTCTGTTCATGCACACTTTAATAGTGAGACCAATTTTGTCATACTAATTTGCAGACAATTTCATTAGAAGAGGATGTATTTTAGTATGTTTTTATTCCCACAAAGAAATCAAGAAAAGAAAAAAAAAACAGCATTATTTGTGCCTTTTGCCAAGTTCATGTTTTCGCATTGGCGTGAGTGCCATATATCAATATGTCATCATTTCAACCGATTTCGGATTCTTCTCTGGGTCTAATTGTTGCGTGCATTCTGACGGTTCGGCCATGTCATCACGGGCACAGGAGATGTACATAAATTTGTGACATTTTGCCAGCTTGAGCCTTGCAGCATTAGATCTATGCCTGACAAAGTACATTGTGGTGGACCCTTTTTGTCTTTCCACATTACCCTGCCACATTGTTTGATAAGTCCTGTAAACCTATTAGGCTATTCAAAAAGCAACACTGAACAAATTTCCCCCTGACTGCACTGAGGAAAATTGCTCCCTGTTTTATTTTCATTTCTCATTCATTTTTTTGTAATGATTTATTTACTTTCTCCCACTTCTTTCCTGTCAAATGGTACCATCAGCAAAATCTCCAAGTATTTTTTTGCTATTCCCAAATACTTTATGTAGAGAAAAGGGCCCTTAAAGGTTTTTTTTGCTTGTTTTTTGCAACTGCCACCAGGTCCTCCTGAAAAGCTCTCTCTCTCTATCTGTCTCTATCTCTCTCTCTCTCTCTCTCTCTCTTGCTGGTTTATTCAGTTAGGCTATGATTCTTCATGACTTTTTCATAGATAATTAGTGGTCTCAACATATCCAAAGCTTCAATGTGAGATAGAGAAGCTGATCTGAAAAATATTGTAGGAAATTTATATCGAAACGGGTCATTAAGGTGGGTGGGGGTCGGTTCGAAATCCGACCTTCTGTCACCCGTTTTATCCAAAGAATCGCCCAATGTCTATGTATTTTGGCATACATCCATTTTGGATGCCTGCAGATCTGCAAAGGATTACATATAAGCCTTCAAAGTTCACTTGGAAAATCAGAGTAAAACGAATTTCTGAATCGTAGTAGACCATGGTGCGTAATAAGGTCACAAAAACAAAATAGTCCCTAAACAAATTACACAGCCACGCTCAGTTTTTCAAGATATGATCAAACAAACATCAAAAACGCCTTTTAAACCTGTCCGTTCATATTTTCTGATAAAACAGGGTAACAAATGTGCTTGATATCAAATTTTCAAATGGAACTACTTTTGACTTCTGTCGGAATGTTTTGAAACAAAGGGAGGGAACTACATCTACACATATATATAAGGGGGTTAATTTTCTGGGTTGAATTCAACTGCTTCGCTAGCTCAGTGGGCTAGACGAAAGGTCCCAATATCTTTTTTTTAGTTTTGGTCATTGGTGGACAAGGGTCAAATCTGAGCAACTACTCCTTTTTTTACCCCATTTTCCCTCATCTTTTTTTTTTTTTTTTTTTTTTTCATTCATTATCCCTAATTCTGAGACATTTAAAAGTACAAATTTCAAATTCAAATTATTCAAAATGTGTGAAAATTTTCAGGCTCTCTATGTATCTACTTTCATTTATTTCCATAAGTTTCTCTTGGGCTTCCGTGTTGCCAGGCTTGAGCTACGAAGATGTACCGAATCGACATGATATTGCTTGCGACCGTGATGACATATTTCAACTACTCCAAATTGGAAAGAATGGTAGTATGATCAGGCTCCAAAATCAGTTGTGATGACAACCCAAAGATATGGAAATTTGGCACATTCGATAAAACATAAATCTGGGTTTGCGTTAACTTTTGCGCATCAGTCTGTTCATGCACACTTTAATAGTGAGACCAATTTTGTCATACTAATTTGCAGACAATTTCATTAGAAGAGGATGTATTTTAGTATGTTTTTATTCCCACAAAGAAATCAAGAAAAGAAAAAAAAAACAGCATTATTTGTGCCTTTTGCCAAGTTCATGTTTTCGCATTGGCGTGAGTGCCATATATCAATATGTCATCATTTCAACCGATTTCGGATTCTTCTCTGGGTCTAATTGTTGCGTGCATTCTGACGGTTCGGCCATGTCATCACGGGCACAGGAGATGTACATAAATTTGTGACATTTTGCCAGCTTGAGCCTTGCAGCATTAGATCTATGCCTGACAAAGTACATTGTGGTGGACCCTTTTTGTCTTTCCACATTACCCTGCCACATTGTTTGATAAGTCCTGTAAACCTATTAGGCTATTCAAAAAGCAACACTGAACAAATTTCCCCCTGACTGCACTGAGGAAAATTGCTCCCTGTTTTATTTTCATTTCTCATTCATTTTTTTGTAATGATTTATTTACTTTCTCCCACTTCTTTCCTGTCAAATGGTACCATCAGCAAAATCTCCAAGTATTTTTTTGCTATTCCCAAATACTTTATGTAGAGAAAAGGGCCCTTAAAGGTTTTTTTTGCTTGTTTTTTGCAACTGCCACCAGGTCCTCCTGAAAAGCTCTCTCTCTCTATCTGTCTCTATCTCTCTCTCTCTCTCTCTCTCTCTTGCTGGTTTATTCAGTTAGGCTATGATTCTTCATGACTTTTTCATAGATAATTAGTGGTCTCAACATATCCAAAGCTTCAATGTGAGATAGAGAAGCTGATCTGAAAAATATTGTAGGAAATTTATATCGAAACGGGTCATTAAGGTGGGTGGGGGTCGGTTCGAAATCCGACCTTCTGTCACCCGTTTTATCCAAAGAATCGCCCAATGTCTATGTATTTTGGCATACATCCATTTTGGATGCCTGCAGATCTGCAAAGGATTACATATAAGCCTTCAAAGTTCACTTGGAAAATCAGAGTAAAACGAATTTCTGAATCGTAGTAGACCATGGTGCGTAATAAGGTCACAAAAACAAAATAGTCCCTAAACAAATTACACAGCCACGCTCAGTTTTTCAAGATATGATCAAACAAACATCAAAAACGCCTTTTAAACCTGTCCGTTCATATTTTCTGATAAAACAGGGTAACAAATGTGCTTGATATCAAATTTTCAAATGGAACTACTTTTGACTTCTGTCGGAATGTTTTGAAACAAAGGGAGGGAACTACATCTACACATATATATAAGGGGGTTAATTTTCTGGGTTGAATTCAACTGCTTCGCTAGCTCAGTGGGCTAGACGAAAGGTCCCAATATCTTTTTTTTAGTTTTGGTCATTGGTGGACAAGGGTCAAATCTGAGCAACTACTCCTTTTTTTACCCCATTTTCCCTCATCTTTTTTTTTTTTTTTTTTTTTTTCATTCATTATCCCTAATTCTGAGACATTTAAAAGTACAAATTTCAAATTCAAATTATTCAAAATGTGTGAAAATTTTCAGGCTCTCTATGTATCTACTTTCATTTATTTCCATAAGTTTCTCTTGGGCTTCCGTGTTGCCAGGCTTGAGCTACGAAGATGTACCGAATCGACATGATATTGCTTGCGACCGTGATGACATATTTCAACTACTCCAAATTGGAAAGAATGGTAGTATGATCAGGCTCCAAAATCAGTTGTGATGACAACCCAAAGATATGGAAATTTGGCACATTCGATAAAACATAAATCTGGGTTTGCGTTAACTTTTGCGCATCAGTCTGTTCATGCACACTTTAATAGTGAGACCAATTTTGTCATACTAATTTGCAGACAATTTCATTAGAAGAGGATGTATTTTAGTATGTTTTTATTCCCACAAAGAAATCAAGAAAAGAAAAAAAAAACAGCATTATTTGTGCCTTTTGCCAAGTTCATGTTTTCGCATTGGCGTGAGTGCCATATATCAATATGTCATCATTTCAACCGATTTCGGATTCTTCTCTGGGTCTAATTGTTGCGTGCATTCTGACGGTTCGGCCATGTCATCACGGGCACAGGAGATGTACATAAATTTGTGACATTTTGCCAGCTTGAGCCTTGCAGCATTAGATCTATGCCTGACAAAGTACATTGTGGTGGACCCTTTTTGTCTTTCCACATTACCCTGCCACATTGTTTGATAAGTCCTGTAAACCTATTAGGCTATTCAAAAAGCAACACTGAACAAATTTCCCCCTGACTGCACTGAGGAAAATTGCTCCCTGTTTTATTTTCATTTCTCATTCATTTTTTTGTAATGATTTATTTACTTTCTCCCACTTCTTTCCTGTCAAATGGTACCATCAGCAAAATCTCCAAGTATTTTTTTGCTATTCCCAAATACTTTATGTAGAGAAAAGGGCCCTTAAAGGTTTTTTTTGCTTGTTTTTTGCAACTGCCACCAGGTCCTCCTGAAAAGCTCTCTCTCTCTATCTGTCTCTATCTCTCTCTCTCTCTCTCTCTCTCTTGCTGGTTTATTCAGTTAGGCTATGATTCTTCATGACTTTTTCATAGATAATTAGTGGTCTCAACATATCCAAAGCTTCAATGTGAGATAGAGAAGCTGATCTGAAAAATATTGTAGGAAATTTATATCGAAACGGGTCATTAAGGTGGGTGGGGGTCGGTTCGAAATCCGACCTTCTGTCACCCGTTTTATCCAAAGAATCGCCCAATGTCTATGTATTTTGGCATACATCCATTTTGGATGCCTGCAGATCTGCAAAGGATTACATATAAGCCTTCAAAGTTCACTTGGAAAATCAGAGTAAAACGAATTTCTGAATCGTAGTAGACCATGGTGCGTAATAAGGTCACAAAAACAAAATAGTCCCTAAACAAATTACACAGCCACGCTCAGTTTTTCAAGATATGATCAAACAAACATCAAAAACGCCTTTTAAACCTGTCCGTTCATATTTTCTGATAAAACAGGGTAACAAATGTGCTTGATATCAAATTTTCAAATGGAACTACTTTTGACTTCTGTCGGAATGTTTTGAAACAAAGGGAGGGAACTACATCTACACATATATATAAGGGGGTTAATTTTCTGGGTTGAATTCAACTGCTTCGCTAGCTCAGTGGGCTAGACGAAAGGTCCCAATATCTTTTTTTTAGTTTTGGTCATTGGTGGACAAGGGTCAAATCTGAGCAACTACTCCTTTTTTTACCCCATTTTCCCTCATCTTTTTTTTTTTTTTTTTTTTTTTCATTCATTATCCCTAATTCTGAGACATTTAAAAGTACAAATTTCAAATTCAAATTATTCAAAATGTGTGAAAATTTTCAGGCTCTCTATGTATCTACTTTCATTTATTTCCATAAGTTTCTCTTGGGCTTCCGTGTTGCCAGGCTTGAGCTACGAAGATGTACCGAATCGACATGATATTGCTTGCGACCGTGATGACATATTTCAACTACTCCAAATTGGAAAGAATGGTAGTATGATCAGGCTCCAAAATCAGTTGTGATGACAACCCAAAGATATGGAAATTTGGCACATTCGATAAAACATAAATCTGGGTTTGCGTTAACTTTTGCGCATCAGTCTGTTCATGCACACTTTAATAGTGAGACCAATTTTGTCATACTAATTTGCAGACAATTTCATTAGAAGAGGATGTATTTTAGTATGTTTTTATTCCCACAAAGAAATCAAGAAAAGAAAAAAAAAACAGCATTATTTGTGCCTTTTGCCAAGTTCATGTTTTCGCATTGGCGTGAGTGCCATATATCAATATGTCATCATTTCAACCGATTTCGGATTCTTCTCTGGGTCTAATTGTTGCGTGCATTCTGACGGTTCGGCCATGTCATCACGGGCACAGGAGATGTACATAAATTTGTGACATTTTGCCAGCTTGAGCCTTGCAGCATTAGATCTATGCCTGACAAAGTACATTGTGGTGGACCCTTTTTGTCTTTCCACATTACCCTGCCACATTGTTTGATAAGTCCTGTAAACCTATTAGGCTATTCAAAAAGCAACACTGAACAAATTTCCCCCTGACTGCACTGAGGAAAATTGCTCCCTGTTTTATTTTCATTTCTCATTCATTTTTTTGTAATGATTTATTTACTTTCTCCCACTTCTTTCCTGTCAAATGGTACCATCAGCAAAATCTCCAAGTATTTTTTTGCTATTCCCAAATACTTTATGTAGAGAAAAGGGCCCTTAAAGGTTTTTTTTGCTTGTTTTTTGCAACTGCCACCAGGTCCTCCTGAAAAGCTCTCTCTCTCTATCTGTCTCTATCTCTCTCTCTCTCTCTCTCTCTCTTGCTGGTTTATTCAGTTAGGCTATGATTCTTCATGACTTTTTCATAGATAATTAGTGGTCTCAACATATCCAAAGCTTCAATGTGAGATAGAGAAGCTGATCTGAAAAATATTGTAGGAAATTTATATCGAAACGGGTCATTAAGGTGGGTGGGGGTCGGTTCGAAATCCGACCTTCTGTCACCCGTTTTATCCAAAGAATCGCCCAATGTCTATGTATTTTGGCATACATCCATTTTGGATGCCTGCAGATCTGCAAAGGATTACATATAAGCCTTCAAAGTTCACTTGGAAAATCAGAGTAAAACGAATTTCTGAATCGTAGTAGACCATGGTGCGTAATAAGGTCACAAAAACAAAATAGTCCCTAAACAAATTACACAGCCACGCTCAGTTTTTCAAGATATGATCAAACAAACATCAAAAACGCCTTTTAAACCTGTCCGTTCATATTTTCTGATAAAACAGGGTAACAAATGTGCTTGATATCAAATTTTCAAATGGAACTACTTTTGACTTCTGTCGGAATGTTTTGAAACAAAGGGAGGGAACTACATCTACACATATATATAAGGGGGTTAATTTTCTGGGTTGAATTCAACTGCTTCGCTAGCTCAGTGGGCTAGACGAAAGGTCCCAATATCTTTTTTTTAGTTTTGGTCATTGGTGGACAAGGGTCAAATCTGAGCAACTACTCCTTTTTTTACCCCATTTTCCCTCATCTTTTTTTTTTTTTTTTTTTTTTTCATTCATTATCCCTAATTCTGAGACATTTAAAAGTACAAATTTCAAATTCAAATTATTCAAAATGTGTGAAAATTTTCAGGCTCTCTATGTATCTACTTTCATTTATTTCCATAAGTTTCTCTTGGGCTTCCGTGTTGCCAGGCTTGAGCTACGAAGATGTACCGAATCGACATGATATTGCTTGCGACCGTGATGACATATTTCAACTACTCCAAATTGGAAAGAATGGTAGTATGATCAGGCTCCAAAATCAGTTGTGATGACAACCCAAAGATATGGAAATTTGGCACATTCGATAAAACATAAATCTGGGTTTGCGTTAACTTTTGCGCATCAGTCTGTTCATGCACACTTTAATAGTGAGACCAATTTTGTCATACTAATTTGCAGACAATTTCATTAGAAGAGGATGTATTTTAGTATGTTTTTATTCCCACAAAGAAATCAAGAAAAGAAAAAAAAAACAGCATTATTTGTGCCTTTTGCCAAGTTCATGTTTTCGCATTGGCGTGAGTGCCATATATCAATATGTCATCATTTCAACCGATTTCGGATTCTTCTCTGGGTCTAATTGTTGCGTGCATTCTGACGGTTCGGCCATGTCATCACGGGCACAGGAGATGTACATAAATTTGTGACATTTTGCCAGCTTGAGCCTTGCAGCATTAGATCTATGCCTGACAAAGTACATTGTGGTGGACCCTTTTTGTCTTTCCACATTACCCTGCCACATTGTTTGATAAGTCCTGTAAACCTATTAGGCTATTCAAAAAGCAACACTGAACAAATTTCCCCCTGACTGCACTGAGGAAAATTGCTCCCTGTTTTATTTTCATTTCTCATTCATTTTTTTGTAATGATTTATTTACTTTCTCCCACTTCTTTCCTGTCAAATGGTACCATCAGCAAAATCTCCAAGTATTTTTTTGCTATTCCCAAATACTTTATGTAGAGAAAAGGGCCCTTAAAGGTTTTTTTTGCTTGTTTTTTGCAACTGCCACCAGGTCCTCCTGAAAAGCTCTCTCTCTCTATCTGTCTCTATCTCTCTCTCTCTCTCTCTCTCTCTCTTGCTGGTTTATTCAGTTAGGCTATGATTCTTCATGACTTTTTCATAGATAATTAGTGGTCTCAACATATCCAAAGCTTCAATGTGAGATAGAGAAGCTGATCTGAAAAATATTGTAGGAAATTTATATCGAAACGGGTCATTAAGGTGGGTGGGGGTCGGTTCGAAATCCGACCTTCTGTCACCCGTTTTATCCAAAGAATCGCCCAATGTCTATGTATTTTGGCATACATCCATTTTGGATGCCTGCAGATCTGCAAAGGATTACATATAAGCCTTCAAAGTTCACTTGGAAAATCAGAGTAAAACGAATTTCTGAATCGTAGTAGACCATGGTGCGTAATAAGGTCACAAAAACAAAATAGTCCCTAAACAAATTACACAGCCACGCTCAGTTTTTCAAGATATGATCAAACAAACATCAAAAACGCCTTTTAAACCTGTCCGTTCATATTTTCTGATAAAACAGGGTAACAAATGTGCTTGATATCAAATTTTCAAATGGAACTACTTTTGACTTCTGTCGGAATGTTTTGAAACAAAGGGAGGGAACTACATCTACACATATATATAAGGGGGTTAATTTTCTGGGTTGAATTCAACTGCTTCGCTAGCTCAGTGGGCTAGACGAAAGGTCCCAATATCTTTTTTTTAGTTTTGGTCATTGGTGGACAAGGGTCAAATCTGAGCAACTACTCCTTTTTTTACCCCATTTTCCCTCATCTTTTTTTTTTTTTTTTTTTTTTTCATTCATTATCCCTAATTCTGAGACATTTAAAAGTACAAATTTCAAATTCAAATTATTCAAAATGTGTGAAAATTTTCAGGCTCTCTATGTATCTACTTTCATTTATTTCCATAAGTTTCTCTTGGGCTTCCGTGTTGCCAGGCTTGAGCTACGAAGATGTACCGAATCGACATGATATTGCTTGCGACCGTGATGACATATTTCAACTACTCCAAATTGGAAAGAATGGTAGTATGATCAGGCTCCAAAATCAGTTGTGATGACAACCCAAAGATATGGAAATTTGGCACATTCGATAAAACATAAATCTGGGTTTGCGTTAACTTTTGCGCATCAGTCTGTTCATGCACACTTTAATAGTGAGACCAATTTTGTCATACTAATTTGCAGACAATTTCATTAGAAGAGGATGTATTTTAGTATGTTTTTATTCCCACAAAGAAATCAAGAAAAGAAAAAAAAAACAGCATTATTTGTGCCTTTTGCCAAGTTCATGTTTTCGCATTGGCGTGAGTGCCATATATCAATATGTCATCATTTCAACCGATTTCGGATTCTTCTCTGGGTCTAATTGTTGCGTGCATTCTGACGGTTCGGCCATGTCATCACGGGCACAGGAGATGTACATAAATTTGTGACATTTTGCCAGCTTGAGCCTTGCAGCATTAGATCTATGCCTGACAAAGTACATTGTGGTGGACCCTTTTTGTCTTTCCACATTACCCTGCCACATTGTTTGATAAGTCCTGTAAACCTATTAGGCTATTCAAAAAGCAACACTGAACAAATTTCCCCCTGACTGCACTGAGGAAAATTGCTCCCTGTTTTATTTTCATTTCTCATTCATTTTTTTGTAATGATTTATTTACTTTCTCCCACTTCTTTCCTGTCAAATGGTACCATCAGCAAAATCTCCAAGTATTTTTTTGCTATTCCCAAATACTTTATGTAGAGAAAAGGGCCCTTAAAGGTTTTTTTTGCTTGTTTTTTGCAACTGCCACCAGGTCCTCCTGAAAAGCTCTCTCTCTCTATCTGTCTCTATCTCTCTCTCTCTCTCTCTCTCTCTCTTGCTGGTTTATTCAGTTAGGCTATGATTCTTCATGACTTTTTCATAGATAATTAGTGGTCTCAACATATCCAAAGCTTCAATGTGAGATAGAGAAGCTGATCTGAAAAATATTGTAGGAAATTTATATCGAAACGGGTCATTAAGGTGGGTGGGGGTCGGTTCGAAATCCGACCTTCTGTCACCCGTTTTATCCAAAGAATCGCCCAATGTCTATGTATTTTGGCATACATCCATTTTGGATGCCTGCAGATCTGCAAAGGATTACATATAAGCCTTCAAAGTTCACTTGGAAAATCAGAGTAAAACGAATTTCTGAATCGTAGTAGACCATGGTGCGTAATAAGGTCACAAAAACAAAATAGTCCCTAAACAAATTACACAGCCACGCTCAGTTTTTCAAGATATGATCAAACAAACATCAAAAACGCCTTTTAAACCTGTCCGTTCATATTTTCTGATAAAACAGGGTAACAAATGTGCTTGATATCAAATTTTCAAATGGAACTACTTTTGACTTCTGTCGGAATGTTTTGAAACAAAGGGAGGGAACTACATCTACACATATATATAAGGGGGTTAATTTTCTGGGTTGAATTCAACTGCTTCGCTAGCTCAGTGGGCTAGACGAAAGGTCCCAATATCTTTTTTTTAGTTTTGGTCATTGGTGGACAAGGGTCAAATCTGAGCAACTACTCCTTTTTTTACCCCATTTTCCCTCATCTTTTTTTTTTTTTTTTTTTTTTTCATTCATTATCCCTAATTCTGAGACATTTAAAAGTACAAATTTCAAATTCAAATTATTCAAAATGTGTGAAAATTTTCAGGCTCTCTATGTATCTACTTTCATTTATTTCCATAAGTTTCTCTTGGGCTTCCGTGTTGCCAGGCTTGAGCTACGAAGATGTACCGAATCGACATGATATTGCTTGCGACCGTGATGACATATTTCAACTACTCCAAATTGGAAAGAATGGTAGTATGATCAGGCTCCAAAATCAGTTGTGATGACAACCCAAAGATATGGAAATTTGGCACATTCGATAAAACATAAATCTGGGTTTGCGTTAACTTTTGCGCATCAGTCTGTTCATGCACACTTTAATAGTGAGACCAATTTTGTCATACTAATTTGCAGACAATTTCATTAGAAGAGGATGTATTTTAGTATGTTTTTATTCCCACAAAGAAATCAAGAAAAGAAAAAAAAAACAGCATTATTTGTGCCTTTTGCCAAGTTCATGTTTTCGCATTGGCGTGAGTGCCATATATCAATATGTCATCATTTCAACCGATTTCGGATTCTTCTCTGGGTCTAATTGTTGCGTGCATTCTGACGGTTCGGCCATGTCATCACGGGCACAGGAGATGTACATAAATTTGTGACATTTTGCCAGCTTGAGCCTTGCAGCATTAGATCTATGCCTGACAAAGTACATTGTGGTGGACCCTTTTTGTCTTTCCACATTACCCTGCCACATTGTTTGATAAGTCCTGTAAACCTATTAGGCTATTCAAAAAGCAACACTGAACAAATTTCCCCCTGACTGCACTGAGGAAAATTGCTCCCTGTTTTATTTTCATTTCTCATTCATTTTTTTGTAATGATTTATTTACTTTCTCCCACTTCTTTCCTGTCAAATGGTACCATCAGCAAAATCTCCAAGTATTTTTTTGCTATTCCCAAATACTTTATGTAGAGAAAAGGGCCCTTAAAGGTTTTTTTTGCTTGTTTTTTGCAACTGCCACCAGGTCCTCCTGAAAAGCTCTCTCTCTCTATCTGTCTCTATCTCTCTCTCTCTCTCTCTCTCTCTCTTGCTGGTTTATTCAGTTAGGCTATGATTCTTCATGACTTTTTCATAGATAATTAGTGGTCTCAACATATCCAAAGCTTCAATGTGAGATAGAGAAGCTGATCTGAAAAATATTGTAGGAAATTTATATCGAAACGGGTCATTAAGGTGGGTGGGGGTCGGTTCGAAATCCGACCTTCTGTCACCCGTTTTATCCAAAGAATCGCCCAATGTCTATGTATTTTGGCATACATCCATTTTGGATGCCTGCAGATCTGCAAAGGATTACATATAAGCCTTCAAAGTTCACTTGGAAAATCAGAGTAAAACGAATTTCTGAATCGTAGTAGACCATGGTGCGTAATAAGGTCACAAAAACAAAATAGTCCCTAAACAAATTACACAGCCACGCTCAGTTTTTCAAGATATGATCAAACAAACATCAAAAACGCCTTTTAAACCTGTCCGTTCATATTTTCTGATAAAACAGGGTAACAAATGTGCTTGATATCAAATTTTCAAATGGAACTACTTTTGACTTCTGTCGGAATGTTTTGAAACAAAGGGAGGGAACTACATCTACACATATATATAAGGGGGTTAATTTTCTGGGTTGAATTCAACTGCTTCGCTAGCTCAGTGGGCTAGACGAAAGGTCCCAATATCTTTTTTTTAGTTTTGGTCATTGGTGGACAAGGGTCAAATCTGAGCAACTACTCCTTTTTTTACCCCATTTTCCCTCATCTTTTTTTTTTTTTTTTTTTTTTTCATTCATTATCCCTAATTCTGAGACATTTAAAAGTACAAATTTCAAATTCAAATTATTCAAAATGTGTGAAAATTTTCAGGCTCTCTATGTATCTACTTTCATTTATTTCCATAAGTTTCTCTTGGGCTTCCGTGTTGCCAGGCTTGAGCTACGAAGATGTACCGAATCGACATGATATTGCTTGCGACCGTGATGACATATTTCAACTACTCCAAATTGGAAAGAATGGTAGTATGATCAGGCTCCAAAATCAGTTGTGATGACAACCCAAAGATATGGAAATTTGGCACATTCGATAAAACATAAATCTGGGTTTGCGTTAACTTTTGCGCATCAGTCTGTTCATGCACACTTTAATAGTGAGACCAATTTTGTCATACTAATTTGCAGACAATTTCATTAGAAGAGGATGTATTTTAGTATGTTTTTATTCCCACAAAGAAATCAAGAAAAGAAAAAAAAAACAGCATTATTTGTGCCTTTTGCCAAGTTCATGTTTTCGCATTGGCGTGAGTGCCATATATCAATATGTCATCATTTCAACCGATTTCGGATTCTTCTCTGGGTCTAATTGTTGCGTGCATTCTGACGGTTCGGCCATGTCATCACGGGCACAGGAGATGTACATAAATTTGTGACATTTTGCCAGCTTGAGCCTTGCAGCATTAGATCTATGCCTGACAAAGTACATTGTGGTGGACCCTTTTTGTCTTTCCACATTACCCTGCCACATTGTTTGATAAGTCCTGTAAACCTATTAGGCTATTCAAAAAGCAACACTGAACAAATTTCCCCCTGACTGCACTGAGGAAAATTGCTCCCTGTTTTATTTTCATTTCTCATTCATTTTTTTGTAATGATTTATTTACTTTCTCCCACTTCTTTCCTGTCAAATGGTACCATCAGCAAAATCTCCAAGTATTTTTTTGCTATTCCCAAATACTTTATGTAGAGAAAAGGGCCCTTAAAGGTTTTTTTTGCTTGTTTTTTGCAACTGCCACCAGGTCCTCCTGAAAAGCTCTCTCTCTCTATCTGTCTCTATCTCTCTCTCTCTCTCTCTCTCTCTCTTGCTGGTTTATTCAGTTAGGCTATGATTCTTCATGACTTTTTCATAGATAATTAGTGGTCTCAACATATCCAAAGCTTCAATGTGAGATAGAGAAGCTGATCTGAAAAATATTGTAGGAAATTTATATCGAAACGGGTCATTAAGGTGGGTGGGGGTCGGTTCGAAATCCGACCTTCTGTCACCCGTTTTATCCAAAGAATCGCCCAATGTCTATGTATTTTGGCATACATCCATTTTGGATGCCTGCAGATCTGCAAAGGATTACATATAAGCCTTCAAAGTTCACTTGGAAAATCAGAGTAAAACGAATTTCTGAATCGTAGTAGACCATGGTGCGTAATAAGGTCACAAAAACAAAATAGTCCCTAAACAAATTACACAGCCACGCTCAGTTTTTCAAGATATGATCAAACAAACATCAAAAACGCCTTTTAAACCTGTCCGTTCATATTTTCTGATAAAACAGGGTAACAAATGTGCTTGATATCAAATTTTCAAATGGAACTACTTTTGACTTCTGTCGGAATGTTTTGAAACAAAGGGAGGGAACTACATCTACACATATATATAAGGGGGTTAATTTTCTGGGTTGAATTCAACTGCTTCGCTAGCTCAGTGGGCTAGACGAAAGGTCCCAATATCTTTTTTTTAGTTTTGGTCATTGGTGGACAAGGGTCAAATCTGAGCAACTACTCCTTTTTTTACCCCATTTTCCCTCATCTTTTTTTTTTTTTTTTTTTTTTTCATTCATTATCCCTAATTCTGAGACATTTAAAAGTACAAATTTCAAATTCAAATTATTCAAAATGTGTGAAAATTTTCAGGCTCTCTATGTATCTACTTTCATTTATTTCCATAAGTTTCTCTTGGGCTTCCGTGTTGCCAGGCTTGAGCTACGAAGATGTACCGAATCGACATGATATTGCTTGCGACCGTGATGACATATTTCAACTACTCCAAATTGGAAAGAATGGTAGTATGATCAGGCTCCAAAATCAGTTGTGATGACAACCCAAAGATATGGAAATTTGGCACATTCGATAAAACATAAATCTGGGTTTGCGTTAACTTTTGCGCATCAGTCTGTTCATGCACACTTTAATAGTGAGACCAATTTTGTCATACTAATTTGCAGACAATTTCATTAGAAGAGGATGTATTTTAGTATGTTTTTATTCCCACAAAGAAATCAAGAAAAGAAAAAAAAAACAGCATTATTTGTGCCTTTTGCCAAGTTCATGTTTTCGCATTGGCGTGAGTGCCATATATCAATATGTCATCATTTCAACCGATTTCGGATTCTTCTCTGGGTCTAATTGTTGCGTGCATTCTGACGGTTCGGCCATGTCATCACGGGCACAGGAGATGTACATAAATTTGTGACATTTTGCCAGCTTGAGCCTTGCAGCATTAGATCTATGCCTGACAAAGTACATTGTGGTGGACCCTTTTTGTCTTTCCACATTACCCTGCCACATTGTTTGATAAGTCCTGTAAACCTATTAGGCTATTCAAAAAGCAACACTGAACAAATTTCCCCCTGACTGCACTGAGGAAAATTGCTCCCTGTTTTATTTTCATTTCTCATTCATTTTTTTGTAATGATTTATTTACTTTCTCCCACTTCTTTCCTGTCAAATGGTACCATCAGCAAAATCTCCAAGTATTTTTTTGCTATTCCCAAATACTTTATGTAGAGAAAAGGGCCCTTAAAGGTTTTTTTTGCTTGTTTTTTGCAACTGCCACCAGGTCCTCCTGAAAAGCTCTCTCTCTCTATCTGTCTCTATCTCTCTCTCTCTCTCTCTCTCTCTTGCTGGTTTATTCAGTTAGGCTATGATTCTTCATGACTTTTTCATAGATAATTAGTGGTCTCAACATATCCAAAGCTTCAATGTGAGATAGAGAAGCTGATCTGAAAAATATTGTAGGAAATTTATATCGAAACGGGTCATTAAGGTGGGTGGGGGTCGGTTCGAAATCCGACCTTCTGTCACCCGTTTTATCCAAAGAATCGCCCAATGTCTATGTATTTTGGCATACATCCATTTTGGATGCCTGCAGATCTGCAAAGGATTACATATAAGCCTTCAAAGTTCACTTGGAAAATCAGAGTAAAACGAATTTCTGAATCGTAGTAGACCATGGTGCGTAATAAGGTCACAAAAACAAAATAGTCCCTAAACAAATTACACAGCCACGCTCAGTTTTTCAAGATATGATCAAACAAACATCAAAAACGCCTTTTAAACCTGTCCGTTCATATTTTCTGATAAAACAGGGTAACAAATGTGCTTGATATCAAATTTTCAAATGGAACTACTTTTGACTTCTGTCGGAATGTTTTGAAACAAAGGGAGGGAACTACATCTACACATATATATAAGGGGGTTAATTTTCTGGGTTGAATTCAACTGCTTCGCTAGCTCAGTGGGCTAGACGAAAGGTCCCAATATCTTTTTTTTAGTTTTGGTCATTGGTGGACAAGGGTCAAATCTGAGCAACTACTCCTTTTTTTACCCCATTTTCCCTCATCTTTTTTTTTTTTTTTTTTTTTTTCATTCATTATCCCTAATTCTGAGACATTTAAAAGTACAAATTTCAAATTCAAATTATTCAAAATGTGTGAAAATTTTCAGGCTCTCTATGTATCTACTTTCATTTATTTCCATAAGTTTCTCTTGGGCTTCCGTGTTGCCAGGCTTGAGCTACGAAGATGTACCGAATCGACATGATATTGCTTGCGACCGTGATGACATATTTCAACTACTCCAAATTGGAAAGAATGGTAGTATGATCAGGCTCCAAAATCAGTTGTGATGACAACCCAAAGATATGGAAATTTGGCACATTCGATAAAACATAAATCTGGGTTTGCGTTAACTTTTGCGCATCAGTCTGTTCATGCACACTTTAATAGTGAGACCAATTTTGTCATACTAATTTGCAGACAATTTCATTAGAAGAGGATGTATTTTAGTATGTTTTTATTCCCACAAAGAAATCAAGAAAAGAAAAAAAAAACAGCATTATTTGTGCCTTTTGCCAAGTTCATGTTTTCGCATTGGCGTGAGTGCCATATATCAATATGTCATCATTTCAACCGATTTCGGATTCTTCTCTGGGTCTAATTGTTGCGTGCATTCTGACGGTTCGGCCATGTCATCACGGGCACAGGAGATGTACATAAATTTGTGACATTTTGCCAGCTTGAGCCTTGCAGCATTAGATCTATGCCTGACAAAGTACATTGTGGTGGACCCTTTTTGTCTTTCCACATTACCCTGCCACATTGTTTGATAAGTCCTGTAAACCTATTAGGCTATTCAAAAAGCAACACTGAACAAATTTCCCCCTGACTGCACTGAGGAAAATTGCTCCCTGTTTTATTTTCATTTCTCATTCATTTTTTTGTAATGATTTATTTACTTTCTCCCACTTCTTTCCTGTCAAATGGTACCATCAGCAAAATCTCCAAGTATTTTTTTGCTATTCCCAAATACTTTATGTAGAGAAAAGGGCCCTTAAAGGTTTTTTTTGCTTGTTTTTTGCAACTGCCACCAGGTCCTCCTGAAAAGCTCTCTCTCTCTATCTGTCTCTATCTCTCTCTCTCTCTCTCTCTCTCTCTCTTGCTGGTTTATTCAGTTAGGCTATGATTCTTCATGACTTTTTCATAGATAATTAGTGGTCTCAACATATCCAAAGCTTCAATGTGAGATAGAGAAGCTGATCTGAAAAATATTGTAGGAAATTTATATCGAAACGGGTCATTAAGGTGGGTGGGGGTCGGTTCGAAATCCGACCTTCTGTCACCCGTTTTATCCAAAGAATCGCCCAATGTCTATGTATTTTGGCATACATCCATTTTGGATGCCTGCAGATCTGCAAAGGATTACATATAAGCCTTCAAAGTTCACTTGGAAAATCAGAGTAAAACGAATTTCTGAATCGTAGTAGACCATGGTGCGTAATAAGGTCACAAAAACAAAATAGTCCCTAAACAAATTACACAGCCACGCTCAGTTTTTCAAGATATGATCAAACAAACATCAAAAACGCCTTTTAAACCTGTCCGTTCATATTTTCTGATAAAACAGGGTAACAAATGTGCTTGATATCAAATTTTCAAATGGAACTACTTTTGACTTCTGTCGGAATGTTTTGAAACAAAGGGAGGGAACTACATCTACACATATATATAAGGGGGTTAATTTTCTGGGTTGAATTCAACTGCTTCGCTAGCTCAGTGGGCTAGACGAAAGGTCCCAATATCTTTTTTTTAGTTTTGGTCATTGGTGGACAAGGGTCAAATCTGAGCAACTACTCCTTTTTTTACCCCATTTTCCCTCATCTTTTTTTTTTTTTTTTTTTTTTTCATTCATTATCCCTAATTCTGAGACATTTAAAAGTACAAATTTCAAATTCAAATTATTCAAAATGTGTGAAAATTTTCAGGCTCTCTATGTATCTACTTTCATTTATTTCCATAAGTTTCTCTTGGGCTTCCGTGTTGCCAGGCTTGAGCTACGAAGATGTACCGAATCGACATGATATTGCTTGCGACCGTGATGACATATTTCAACTACTCCAAATTGGAAAGAATGGTAGTATGATCAGGCTCCAAAATCAGTTGTGATGACAACCCAAAGATATGGAAATTTGGCACATTCGATAAAACATAAATCTGGGTTTGCGTTAACTTTTGCGCATCAGTCTGTTCATGCACACTTTAATAGTGAGACCAATTTTGTCATACTAATTTGCAGACAATTTCATTAGAAGAGGATGTATTTTAGTATGTTTTTATTCCCACAAAGAAATCAAGAAAAGAAAAAAAAAACAGCATTATTTGTGCCTTTTGCCAAGTTCATGTTTTCGCATTGGCGTGAGTGCCATATATCAATATGTCATCATTTCAACCGATTTCGGATTCTTCTCTGGGTCTAATTGTTGCGTGCATTCTGACGGTTCGGCCATGTCATCACGGGCACAGGAGATGTACATAAATTTGTGACATTTTGCCAGCTTGAGCCTTGCAGCATTAGATCTATGCCTGACAAAGTACATTGTGGTGGACCCTTTTTGTCTTTCCACATTACCCTGCCACATTGTTTGATAAGTCCTGTAAACCTATTAGGCTATTCAAAAAGCAACACTGAACAAATTTCCCCCTGACTGCACTGAGGAAAATTGCTCCCTGTTTTATTTTCATTTCTCATTCATTTTTTTGTAATGATTTATTTACTTTCTCCCACTTCTTTCCTGTCAAATGGTACCATCAGCAAAATCTCCAAGTATTTTTTTGCTATTCCCAAATACTTTATGTAGAGAAAAGGGCCCTTAAAGGTTTTTTTTGCTTGTTTTTTGCAACTGCCACCAGGTCCTCCTGAAAAGCTCTCTCTCTCTATCTGTCTCTATCTCTCTCTCACTCTCTCTCTCTCTCTTGCTGGTTTATTCAGTTAGGCTATGATTCTTCATGACTTTTTCATAGATAATTAGTGGTCTCAACATATCCAAAGCTTCAATGTGAGATAGAGAAGCTGATCTGAAAAATATTGTAGGAAATTTATATCGAAACGGGTCATTAAGGTGGGTGGGGGTCGGTTCGAAATCCGACCTTCTGTCACCCGTTTTATCCAAAGAATCGCCCAATGTCTATGTATTTTGGCATACATCCATTTTGGATGCCTGCAGATCTGCAAAGGATTACATATAAGCCTTCAAAGTTCACTTGGAAAATCAGAGTAAAACGAATTTCTGAATCGTAGTAGACCATGGTGCGTAATAAGGTCACAAAAACAAAATAGTCCCTAAACAAATTACACAGCCACGCTCAGTTTTTCAAGATATGATCAAACAAACATCAAAAACGCCTTTTAAACCTGTCCGTTCATATTTTCTGATAAAACAGGGTAACAAATGTGCTTGATATCAAATTTTCAAATGGAACTACTTTTGACTTCTGTCGGAATGTTTTGAAACAAAGGGAGGGAACTACATCTACACATATATATAAGGGGGTTAATTTTCTGGGTTGAATTCAACTGCTTCGCTAGCTCAGTGGGCTAGACGAAAGGTCCCAATATCTTTTTTTTAGTTTTGGTCATTGGTGGACAAGGGTCAAATCTGAGCAACTACTCCTTTTTTTACCCCATTTTCCCTCATCTTTTTTTTTTTTTTTTTTTTTTTCATTCATTATCCCTAATTCTGAGACATTTAAAAGTACAAATTTCAAATTCAAATTATTCAAAATGTGTGAAAATTTTCAGGCTCTCTATGTATCTACTTTCATTTATTTCCATAAGTTTCTCTTGGGCTTCCGTGTTGCCAGGCTTGAGCTACGAAGATGTACCGAATCGACATGATATTGCTTGCGACCGTGATGACATATTTCAACTACTCCAAATTGGAAAGAATGGTAGTATGATCAGGCTCCAAAATCAGTTGTGATGACAACCCAAAGATATGGAAATTTGGCACATTCGATAAAACATAAATCTGGGTTTGCGTTAACTTTTGCGCATCAGTCTGTTCATGCACACTTTAATAGTGAGACCAATTTTGTCATACTAATTTGCAGACAATTTCATTAGAAGAGGATGTATTTTAGTATGTTTTTATTCCCACAAAGAAATCAAGAAAAGAAAAAAAAAACAGCATTATTTGTGCCTTTTGCCAAGTTCATGTTTTCGCATTGGCGTGAGTGCCATATATCAATATGTCATCATTTCAACCGATTTCGGATTCTTCTCTGGGTCTAATTGTTGCGTGCATTCTGACGGTTCGGCCATGTCATCACGGGCACAGGAGATGTACATAAATTTGTGACATTTTGCCAGCTTGAGCCTTGCAGCATTAGATCTATGCCTGACAAAGTACATTGTGGTGGACCCTTTTTGTCTTTCCACATTACCCTGCCACATTGTTTGATAAGTCCTGTAAACCTATTAGGCTATTCAAAAAGCAACACTGAACAAATTTCCCCCTGACTGCACTGAGGAAAATTGCTCCCTGTTTTATTTTCATTTCTCATTCATTTTTTTGTAATGATTTATTTACTTTCTCCCACTTCTTTCCTGTCAAATGGTACCATCAGCAAAATCTCCAAGTATTTTTTTGCTATTCCCAAATACTTTATGTAGAGAAAAGGGCCCTTAAAGGTTTTTTTTGCTTGTTTTTTGCAACTGCCACCAGGTCCTCCTGAAAAGCTCTCTCTCTCTATCTGTCTCTATCTCTCTCTCTCTCTCTCTCTCTCTCTTGCTGGTTTATTCAGTTAGGCTATGATTCTTCATGACTTTTTCATAGATAATTAGTGGTCTCAACATATCCAAAGCTTCAATGTGAGATAGAGAAGCTGATCTGAAAAATATTGTAGGAAATTTATATCGAAACGGGTCATTAAGGTGGGTGGGGGTCGGTTCGAAATCCGACCTTCTGTCACCCGTTTTATCCAAAGAATCGCCCAATGTCTATGTATTTTGGCATACATCCATTTTGGATGCCTGCAGATCTGCAAAGGATTACATATAAGCCTTCAAAGTTCACTTGGAAAATCAGAGTAAAACGAATTTCTGAATCGTAGTAGACCATGGTGCGTAATAAGGTCACAAAAACAAAATAGTCCCTAAACAAATTACACAGCCACGCTCAGTTTTTCAAGATATGATCAAACAAACATCAAAAACGCCTTTTAAACCTGTCCGTTCATATTTTCTGATAAAACAGGGTAACAAATGTGCTTGATATCAAATTTTCAAATGGAACTACTTTTGACTTCTGTCGGAATGTTTTGAAACAAAGGGAGGGAACTACATCTACACATATATATAAGGGGGTTAATTTTCTGGGTTGAATTCAACTGCTTCGCTAGCTCAGTGGGCTAGACGAAAGGTCCCAATATCTTTTTTTTAGTTTTGGTCATTGGTGGACAAGGGTCAAATCTGAGCAACTACTCCTTTTTTTACCCCATTTTCCCTCATCTTTTTTTTTTTTTTTTTTTTTTTCATTCATTATCCCTAATTCTGAGACATTTAAAAGTACAAATTTCAAATTCAAATTATTCAAAATGTGTGAAAATTTTCAGGCTCTCTATGTATCTACTTTCATTTATTTCCATAAGTTTCTCTTGGGCTTCCGTGTTGCCAGGCTTGAGCTACGAAGATGTACCGAATCGACATGATATTGCTTGCGACCGTGATGACATATTTCAACTACTCCAAATTGGAAAGAATGGTAGTATGATCAGGCTCCAAAATCAGTTGTGATGACAACCCAAAGATATGGAAATTTGGCACATTCGATAAAACATAAATCTGGGTTTGCGTTAACTTTTGCGCATCAGTCTGTTCATGCACACTTTAATAGTGAGACCAATTTTGTCATACTAATTTGCAGACAATTTCATTAGAAGAGGATGTATTTTAGTATGTTTTTATTCCCACAAAGAAATCAAGAAAAGAAAAAAAAAACAGCATTATTTGTGCCTTTTGCCAAGTTCATGTTTTCGCATTGGCGTGAGTGCCATATATCAATATGTCATCATTTCAACCGATTTCGGATTCTTCTCTGGGTCTAATTGTTGCGTGCATTCTGACGGTTCGGCCATGTCATCACGGGCACAGGAGATGTACATAAATTTGTGACATTTTGCCAGCTTGAGCCTTGCAGCATTAGATCTATGCCTGACAAAGTACATTGTGGTGGACCCTTTTTGTCTTTCCACATTACCCTGCCACATTGTTTGATAAGTCCTGTAAACCTATTAGGCTATTCAAAAAGCAACACTGAACAAATTTCCCCCTGACTGCACTGAGGAAAATTGCTCCCTGTTTTATTTTCATTTCTCATTCATTTTTTTGTAATGATTTATTTACTTTCTCCCACTTCTTTCCTGTCAAATGGTACCATCAGCAAAATCTCCAAGTATTTTTTTGCTATTCCCAAATACTTTATGTAGAGAAAAGGGCCCTTAAAGGTTTTTTTTGCTTGTTTTTTGCAACTGCCACCAGGTCCTCCTGAAAAGCTCTCTCTCTCTATCTGTCTCTATCTCTCTCTCTCTCTCTCTCTCTCTTGCTGGTTTATTCAGTTAGGCTATGATTCTTCATGACTTTTTCATAGATAATTAGTGGTCTCAACATATCCAAAGCTTCAATGTGAGATAGAGAAGCTGATCTGAAAAATGTTGTAGGAAATTTATATCGAAACGGGTCATTAAGGTGGGTGGGGGTCGGTTCGAAATCCGACCTTCTGTCACCCGTTTTATCCAAAGAATCGCCCAATGTCTATGTATTTTGGCATACATCCATTTTGGATGCCTGCAGATCTGCAAAGGATTACATATAAGCCTTCAAAGTTCACTTGGAAAATCAGAGTAAAACGAATTTCTGAATCGTAGTAGACCATGGTGCGTAATAAGGTCACAAAAACAAAATAGTCCCTAAACAAATTACACAGCCACGCTCAGTTTTTCAAGATATGATCAAACAAACATCAAAAACGCCTTTTAAACCTGTCCGTTCATATTTTCTGATAAAACAGGGTAACAAATGTGCTTGATATCAAATTTTCAAATGGAACTACTTTTGACTTCTGTCGGAATGTTTTGAAACAAAGGGAGGGAACTACATCTACACATATATATAAGGGGGTTAATTTTCTGGGTTGAATTCAACTGCTTCGCTAGCTCAGTGGGCTAGACGAAAGGTCCCAATATCTTTTTTTAGTTTTGGTCATTGGTGGACAAGGGTCAAATCTGAGCAACTACTCCTTTTTTTACCCCATTTTCCCTCATCTTTTTTTTTTTTTTTTTTTTTTTTCATTCATTATCCCTAATTCTGAGACATTTAAAAGTACAAATTTCAAATTCAAATTATTCAAAATGTGTGAAAATTTTCAGGCTCTCTATGTATCTACTTTCATTTATTTCCATAAGTTTCTCTTGGGCTTCCGTGTTGCCAGGCTTGAGCTACGAAGATGTACCGAATCGACATGATATTGCTTGCGACCGTGATGACATATTTCAACTACTCCAAATTGGAAAGAATGGTAGTATGATCAGGCTCCAAAATCAGTTGTGATGACAACCCAAAGATATGGAAATTTGGCACATTCGATAAAACATAAATCTGGGTTTGCGTTAACTTTTGCGCATCAGTCTGTTCATGCACACTTTAATAGTGAGACCAATTTTGTCATACTAATTTGCAGACAATTTCATTAGAAGAGGATGTATTTTAGTATGTTTTTATTCCCACAAAGAAATCAAGAAAAGAAAAAAAAAACAGCATTATTTGTGCCTTTTGCCAAGTTCATGTTTTCGCATTGGCGTGAGTGCCATATATCAATATGTCATCATTTCAACCGATTTCGGACTCTTCTCTGGGTCTAATTGTTGCGTGCATTCTGACGGTTCGGCCATGTCATCACGGGCACAGGAGATGTACATAAATTTGTGACATTTTGCCAGCTTGAGCCTTGCAGCATTAGATCTATGCCTGACAAAGTACATTGTGGTGGACCCTTTTTGTCTTTCCACATTACCCTGCCACATTGTTTGATAAGTCCTGTAAACCTATTAGGCTATTCAAAAAGCAACACTGAACAAATTTCCCCCTGACTGCACTGAGGAAAATTGCTCCCTGTTTTATTTTCATTTCTCATTCATTTTTTTGTAATGATTTATTTACTTTCTCCCACTTCTTTCCTGTCAAATGGTACCATCAGCAAAATCTCCAAGTATTTTTTTGCTATTCCCAAATACTTTATGTAGAGAAAAGGGCCCTTAAAGGTTTTTTTTGCTTGTTTTTTGCAACTGCCACCAGGTCCTCCTGAAAAGCTCTCTCTCTCTATCTGTCTCTATCTCTCTCTCTCTCTCTCTCTCTCTCTTGCTGGTTTATTCAGTTAGGCTATGATTCTTCATGACTTTTTCATAGATAATTAGTGGTCTCAACATATCCAAAGCTTCAATGTGAGATAGAGAAGCTGATCTGAAAAATATTGTAGGAAATTTATATCGAAACGGGTCATTAAGGTGGGTGGGGGTCGGTTCGAAATCCGACCTTCTGTCACCCGTTTTATCCAAAGAATCGCCCAATGTCTATGTATTTTGGCATACATCCATTTTGGATGCCTGCAGATCTGCAAAGGATTACATATAAGCCTTCAAAGTTCACTTGGAAAATCAGAGTAAAACGAATTTCTGAATCGTAGTAGACCATGGTGCGTAATAAGGTCACAAAAACAAAATAGTCCCTAAACAAACTACACAGCCACGCTCAGTTTTTCAAGATATGATCAAACAAACATCAAAAACGCCTTTTAAACCTGTCCGTTCATATTTTCTGATAAAACAGGGTAACAAATGTGCTTGATATCAAATTTTCAAATGGAACTACTTTTGACTTCTGTCGGAATGTTTTGAAACAAAGGGAGGGAACTACATCTACACATATATATAAGGGGGTTAATTTTCTGGGTTGAATTCAACTGCTTCGCTAGCTCAGTGGGCTAGACGAAAGGTCCCAATATCTTTTTTTAGTTTTGGTCATTGGTGGACAAGGGTCAAATCTGAGCAACTACTCCTTTTTTTACCCCATTTTCCCTCATCTTTTTTTTTTTTTTTTTTTTTTTCATTCATTATCCCTAATTCTGAGACATTTAAAAGTACAAATTTCAAATTCAAATTATTCAAAATGTGTGAAAATTTTCAGGCTCTCTATGTATCTACTTTCATTTATTTCCATAAGTTTCTCTTGGGCTTCCGTGTTGCCAGGCTTGAGCTACGAAGATGTACCGAATCGACATGATATTGCTTGCGACCGTGATGACATATTTCAACTACTCCAAATTGGAAAGAATGGTAGTATGATCAGGCTCCAAAATCAGTTGTGATGACAACCCAAAGATATGGAAATTTGGCACATTCGATAAAACATAAATCTGGGTTTGCGTTAACTTTTGCGCATCAGTCTGTTCATGCACACTTTAATAGTGAGACCAATTTTGTCATACTAATTTGCAGACAATTTCATTAGAAGAGGATGTATTTTAGTATGTTTTTATTCCCACAAAGAAATCAAGAAAAGAAAAAAAAAACAGCATTATTTGTGCCTTTTGCCAAGTTCATGTTTTCGCATTGGCGTGAGTGCCATATATCAATATGTCATCATTTCAACCGATTTCGGATTCTTCTCTGGGTCTAATTGTTGCGTGCATTCTGACGGTTCGGCCATGTCATCACGGGCACAGGAGATGTACATAAATTTGTGACATTTTGCCAGCTTGAGCCTTGCAGCATTAGATCTATGCCTGACAAAGTACATTGTGGTGGACCCTTTTTGTCTTTCCACATTACCCTGCCACATTGTTTGATAAGTCCTGTAAACCTATTAGGCTATTCAAAAAGCAACACTGAACAAATTTCCCCCTGACTGCACTGAGGAAAATTGCTCCCTGTTTTATTTTCATTTCTCATTCATTTTTTTGTAATGATTTATTTACTTTCTCCCACTTCTTTCCTGTCAAATGGTACCATCAGCAAAATCTCCAAGTATTTTTTTGCTATTCCCAAATACTTTATGTAGAGAAAAGGGCCCTTAAAGGTTTTTTTTGCTTGTTTTTTGCAACTGCCACCAGGTCCTCCTGAAAAGCTCTCTCTCTCTATCTGTCTCTATCTCTCTCTCTCTCTCTCTCTCTCTCTTGCTGGTTTATTCAGTTAGGCTATGATTCTTCATGACTTTTTCATAGATAATTAGTGGTCTCAACATATCCAAAGCTTCAATGTGAGATAGAGAAGCTGATCTGAAAAATATTGTAGGAAATTTATATCGAAACGGGTCATTAAGGTGGGTGGGGGTCGGTTCGAAATCCGACCTTCTGTCACCCGTTTTATCCAAAGAATCGCCCAATGTCTATGTATTTTGGCATACATCCATTTTGGATGCCTGCAGATCTGCAAAGGATTACATATAAGCCTTCAAAGTTCACTTGGAAAATCAGAGTAAAACGAATTTCTGAATCGTAGTAGACCATGGTGCGTAATAAGGTCACAAAAACAAAATAGTCCCTAAACAAATTACACAGCCACGCTCAGTTTTTCAAGATATGATCAAACAAACATCAAAAACGCCTTTTAAACCTGTCCGTTCATATTTTCTGATAAAACAGGGTAACAAATGTGCTTGATATCAAATTTTCAAATGGAACTACTTTTGACTTCTGTCGGAATGTTTTGAAACAAAGGGAGGGAACTACATCTACACATATATATAAGGGGGTTAATTTTCTGGGTTGAATTCAACTGCTTCGCTAGCTCAGTGGGCTAGACGAAAGGTCCCAATATCTTTTTTTAGTTTTGGTCATTGGTGGACAAGGGTCAAATCTGAGCAACTACTCCTTTTTTTACCCCATTTTCCCTCATCTTTTTTTTTTTTTTTTTTTTTTTCATTCATTATCCCTAATTCTGAGACATTTAAAAGTACAAATTTCAAATTCAAATTATTCAAAATGTGTGAAAATTTTCAGGCTCTCTATGTATCTACTTTCATTTATTTCCATAAGTTTCTCTTGGGCTTCCGTGTTGCCAGGCTTGAGCTACGAAGATGTACCGAATCGACATGATATTGCTTGCGACCGTGATGACATATTTCAACTACTCCAAATTGGAAAGAATGGTAGTATGATCAGGCTCCAAAATCAGTTGTGATGACAACCCAAAGATATGGAAATTTGGCACATTCGATAAAACATAAATCTGGGTTTGCGTTAACTTTTGCGCATCAGTCTGTTCATGCACACTTTAATAGTGAGACCAATTTTGTCATACTAATTTGCAGACAATTTCATTAGAAGAGGATGTATTTTAGTATGTTTTTATTCCCACAAAGAAATCAAGAAAAGAAAAAAAAAACAGCATTATTTGTGCCTTTTGCCAAGTTCATGTTTTCGCATTGGCGTGAGTGCCATATATCAATATGTCATCATTTCAACCGATTTCGGATTCTTCTCTGGGTCTAATTGTTGCGTGCATTCTGACGGTTCGGCCATGTCATCACGGGCACAGGAGATGTACATAAATTTGTGACATTTTGCCAGCTTGAGCCTTGCAGCATTAGATCTATGCCTGACAAAGTACATTGTGGTGGACCCTTTTTGTCTTTCCACATTACCCTGCCACATTGTTTGATAAGTCCTGTAAACCTATTAGGCTATTCAAAAAGCAACACTGAACAAATTTCCCCCTGACTGCACTGAGGAAAATTGCTCCCTGTTTTATTTTCATTTCTCATTCATTTTTTTGTAATGATTTATTTACTTTCTCCCACTTCTTTCCTGTCAAATGGTACCATCAGCAAAATCTCCAAGTATTTTTTTGCTATTCCCAAATACTTTATGTAGAGAAAAGGGCCCTTAAAGGTTTTTTTTGCTTGTTTTTTGCAACTGCCACCAGGTCCTCCTGAAAAGCTCTCTCTCTCTATCTGTCTCTATCTCTCTCTCTCTCTCTCTCTCTCTTGCTGGTTTATTCAGTTAGGCTATGATTCTTCATGACTTTTTCATAGATAATTAGTGGTCTCAACATATCCAAAGCTTCAATGTGAGATAGAGAAGCTGATCTGAAAAATGTTGTAGGAAATTTATATCGAAACGGGTCATTAAGGTGGGTGGGGGTCGGTTCGAAATCCGACCTTCTGTCACCCGTTTTATCCAAAGAATCGCCCAATGTCTATGTATTTTGGCATACATCCATTTTGGATGCCTGCAGATCTGCAAAGGATTACATATAAGCCTTCAAAGTTCACTTGGAAAATCAGAGTAAAACGAATTTCTGAATCGTAGTAGACCATGGTGCGTAATAAGGTCACAAAAACAAAATAGTCCCTAAACAAATTACACAGCCACGCTCAGTTTTTCAAGATATGATCAAACAAACATCAAAAACGCCTTTTAAACCTGTCCGTTCATATTTTCTGATAAAACAGGGTAACAAATGTGCTTGATATCAAATTTTCAAATGGAACTACTTTTGACTTCTGTCGGAATGTTTTGAAACAAAGGGAGGGAACTACATCTACACATATATATAAGGGGGTTAATTTTCTGGGTTGAATTCAACTGCTTCGCTAGCTCAGTGGGCTAGACGAAAGGTCCCAATATCTTTTTTTAGTTTTGGTCATTGGTGGACAAGGGTCAAATCTGAGCAACTACTCCTTTTTTTACCCCATTTTCCCTCATCTTTTTTTTTTTTTTTTTTTTTTTCATTCATTATCCCTAATTCTGAGACATTTAAAAGTACAAATTTCAAATTCAAATTATTCAAAATGTGTGAAAATTTTCAGGCTCTCTATGTATCTACTTTCATTTATTTCCATAAGTTTCTCTTGGGCTTCCGTGTTGCCAGGCTTGAGCTACGAAGATGTACCGAATCGACATGATATTGCTTGCGACCGTGATGACATATTTCAACTACTCCAAATTGGAAAGAATGGTAGTATGATCAGGCTCCAAAATCAGTTGTGATGACAACCCAAAGATATGGAAATTTGGCACATTCGATAAAACATAAATCTGGGTTTGCGTTAACTTTTGCGCATCAGTCTGTTCATGCACACTTTAATAGTGAGACCAATTTTGTCATACTAATTTGCAGACAATTTCATTAGAAGAGGATGTATTTTAGTATGTTTTTATTCCCACAAAGAAATCAAGAAAAGAAAAAAAAAACAGCATTATTTGTGCCTTTTGCCAAGTTCATGTTTTCGCATTGGCGTGAGTGCCATATATCAATATGTCATCATTTCAACCGATTTCGGACTCTTCTCTGGGTCTAATTGTTGCGTGCATTCTGACGGTTCGGCCATGTCATCACGGGCACAGGAGATGTACATAAATTTGTGACATTTTGCCAGCTTGAGCCTTGCAGCATTAGATCTATGCCTGACAAAGTACATTGTGGTGGACCCTTTTTGTCTTTCCACATTACCCTGCCACATTGTTTGATAAGTCCTGTAAACCTATTAGGCTATTCAAAAAGCAACACTGAACAAATTTCCCCCTGACTGCACTGAGGAAAATTGCTCCCTGTTTTATTTTCATTTCTCATTCATTTTTTTGTAATGATTTATTTACTTTCTCCCACTTCTTTCCTGTCAAATGGTACCATCAGCAAAATCTCCAAGTATTTTTTTGCTATTCCCAAATACTTTATGTAGAGAAAAGGGCCCTTAAAGGTTTTTTTTGCTTGTTTTTTGCAACTGCCACCAGGTCCTCCTGAAAAGCTCTCTCTCTCTATCTGTCTCTATCTCTCTCTCTCTCTCTCTCTCTCTCTTGCTGGTTTATTCAGTTAGGCTATGATTCTTCATGACTTTTTCATAGATAATTAGTGGTCTCAACATATCCAAAGCTTCAATGTGAGATAGAGAAGCTGATCTGAAAAATATTGTAGGAAATTTATATCGAAACGGGTCATTAAGGTGGGTGGGGGTCGGTTCGAAATCCGACCTTCTGTCACCCGTTTTATCCAAAGAATCGCCCAATGTCTATGTATTTTGGCATACATCCATTTTGGATGCCTGCAGATCTGCAAAGGATTACATATAAGCCTTCAAAGTTCACTTGGAAAATCAGAGTAAAACGAATTTCTGAATCGTAGTAGACCATGGTGCGTAATAAGGTCACAAAAACAAAATAGTCCCTAAACAAACTACACAGCCACGCTCAGTTTTTCAAGATATGATCAAACAAACATCAAAAACGCCTTTTAAACCTGTCCGTTCATATTTTCTGATAAAACAGGGTAACAAATGTGCTTGATATCAAATTTTCAAATGGAACTACTTTTGACTTCTGTCGGAATGTTTTGAAACAAAGGGAGGGAACTACATCTACACATATATATAAGGGGGTTAATTTTCTGGGTTGAATTCAACTGCTTCGCTAGCTCAGTGGGCTAGACGAAAGGTCCCAATATCTTTTTTTAGTTTTGGTCATTGGTGGACAAGGGTCAAATCTGAGCAACTACTCCTTTTTTTACCCCATTTTCCCTCATCTTTTTTTTTTTTTTTTTTTTTTTTCATTCATTATCCCTAATTCTGAGACATTTAAAAGTACAAATTTCAAATTCAAATTATTCAAAATGTGTGAAAATTTTCAGGCTCTCTATGTATCTACTTTCATTTATTTCCATAAGTTTCTCTTGGGCTTCCGTGTTGCCAGGCTTGAGCTACGAAGATGTACCGAATCGACATGATATTGCTTGCGACCGTGATGACATATTTCAACTACTCCAAATTGGAAAGAATGGTAGTATGATCAGGCTCCAAAATCAGTTGTGATGACAACCCAAAGATATGGAAATTTGGCACATTCGATAAAACATAAATCTGGGTTTGCGTTAACTTTTGCGCATCAGTCTGTTCATGCACACTTTAATAGTGAGACCAATTTTGTCATACTAATTTGCAGACAATTTCATTAGAAGAGGATGTATTTTAGTATGTTTTTATTCCCACAAAGAAATCAAGAAAAGAAAAAAAAAACAGCATTATTTGTGCCTTTTGCCAAGTTCATGTTTTCGCATTGGCGTGAGTGCCATATATCAATATGTCATCATTTCAACCGATTTCGGATTCTTCTCTGGGTCTAATTGTTGCGTGCATTCTGACGGTTCGGCCATGTCATCACGGGCACAGGAGATGTACATAAATTTGTGACATTTTGCCAGCTTGAGCCTTGCAGCATTAGATCTATGCCTGACAAAGTACATTGTGGTGGACCCTTTTTGTCTTTCCACATTACCCTGCCACATTGTTTGATAAGTCCTGTAAACCTATTAGGCTATTCAAAAAGCAACACTGAACAAATTTCCCCCTGACTGCACTGAGGAAAATTGCTCCCTGTTTTATTTTCATTTCTCATTCATTTTTTTGTAATGATTTATTTACTTTCTCCCACTTCTTTCCTGTCAAATGGTACCATCAGCAAAATCTCCAAGTATTTTTTTGCTATTCCCAAATACTTTATGTAGAGAAAAGGGCCCTTAAAGGTTTTTTTTGCTTGTTTTTTGCAACTGCCACCAGGTCCTCCTGAAAAGCTCTCTCTCTCTATCTGTCTCTATCTCTCTCTCTCTCTCTCTCTCTCTCTTGCTGGTTTATTCAGTTAGGCTATGATTCTTCATGACTTTTTCATAGATAATTAGTGGTCTCAACATATCCAAAGCTTCAATGTGAGATAGAGAAGCTGATCTGAAAAATATTGTAGGAAATTTATATCGAAACGGGTCATTAAGGTGGGTGGGGGTCGGTTCGAAATCCGACCTTCTGTCACCCGTTTTATCCAAAGAATCGCCCAATGTCTATGTATTTTGGCATACATCCATTTTGGATGCCTGCAGATCTGCAAAGGATTACATATAAGCCTTCAAAGTTCACTTGGAAAATCAGAGTAAAACGAATTTCTGAATCGTAGTAGACCATGGTGCGTAATAAGGTCACAAAAACAAAATAGTCCCTAAACAAATTACACAGCCACGCTCAGTTTTTCAAGATATGATCAAACAAACATCAAAAACGCCTTTTAAACCTGTCCGTTCATATTTTCTGATAAAACAGGGTAACAAATGTGCTTGATATCAAATTTTCAAATGGAACTACTTTTGACTTCTGTCGGAATGTTTTGAAACAAAGGGAGGGAACTATATCTACACATATATATAAGGGGGTTAATTTTCTGGGTTGAATTCAACTGCTTCGCTAGCTCAGTGGGCTAGACGAAAGGTCCCAATATCTTTTTTTAGTTTTGGTCATTGGTGGACAAGGGTCAAATCTGAGCAACTACTCCTTTTTTTACCCCATTTTCCCTCATCTTTTTTTTTTTTTTTTTTTTTTTTCATTCATTATCCCTAATTCTGAGACATTTAAAAGTACAAATTTCAAATTCAAATTATTCAAAATGTGTGAAAATTTTCAGGCTCTCTATGTATCTACTTTCATTTATTTCCATAAGTTTCTCTTGGGCTTCCGTGTTGCCAGGCTTGAGCTACGAAGATGTACCGAATCGACATGATATTGCTTGCGACCGTGATGACATATTTCAACTACTCCAAATTGGAAAGAATGGTAGTATGATCAGGCTCCAAAATCAGTTGTGATGACAACCCAAAGATATGGAAATTTGGCACATTCGATAAAACATAAATCTGGGTTTGCGTTAACTTTTGCGCATCAGTCTGTTCATGCACACTTTAATAGTGAGACCAATTTTGTCATACTAATTTGCAGACAATTTCATTAGAAGAGGATGTATTTTAGTATGTTTTTATTCCCACAAAGAAATCAAGAAAAGAAAAAAAAAACAGCATTATTTGTGCCTTTTGCCAAGTTCATGTTTTCGCATTGGCGTGAGTGCCATATATCAATATGTCATCATTTCAACCGATTTCGGATTCTTCTCTGGGTCTAATTGTTGCGTGCATTCTGACGGTTCGGCCATGTCATCACGGGCACAGGAGATGTACATAAATTTGTGACATTTTGCCAGCTTGAGCCTTGCAGCATTAGATCTATGCCTGACAAAGTACATTGTGGTGGACCCTTTTTGTCTTTCCACATTACCCTGCCACATTGTTTGATAAGTCCTGTAAACCTATTAGGCTATTCAAAAAGCAACACTGAACAAATTTCCCCCTGACTGCACTGAGGAAAATTGCTCCCTGTTTTATTTTCATTTCTCATTCATTTTTTTGTAATGATTTATTTACTTTCTCCCACTTCTTTCCTGTCAAATGGTACCATCAGCAAAATCTCCAAGTATTTTTTTGCTATTCCCAAATACTTTATGTAGAGAAAAGGGCCCTTAAAGGTTTTTTTTGCTTGTTTTTTGCAACTGCCACCAGGTCCTCCTGAAAAGCTCTCTCTCTCTATCTGTCTCTATCTCTCTCTCTCTCTCTCTCTCTCTTGCTGGTTTATTCAGTTAGGCTATGATTCTTCATGACTTTTTCATAGATAATTAGTGGTCTCAACATATCCAAAGCTTCAATGTGAGATAGAGAAGCTGATCTGAAAAATATTGTAGGAAATTTATATCGAAACGGGTCATTAAGGTGGGTGGGGGTCGGTTCGAAATCCGACCTTCTGTCACCCGTTTTATCCAAAGAATCGCCCAATGTCTATGTATTTTGGCATACATCCATTTTGGATGCCTGCAGATCTGCAAAGGATTACATATAAGCCTTCAAAGTTCACTTGGAAAATCAGAGTAAAACGAATTTCTGAATCGTAGTAGACCATGGTGCGTAATAAGGTCACAAAAACAAAATAGTCCCTAAACAAATTACACAGCCACGCTCAGTTTTTCAAGATATGATCAAACAAACATCAAAAACGCCTTTTAAACCTGTCCGTTCATATTTTCTGATAAAACAGGGTAACAAATGTGCTTGATATCAAATTTTCAAATGGAACTACTTTTGACTTCTGTCGGAATGTTTTGAAACAAAGGGAGGGAACTACATCTACACATATATATAAGGGGGTTAATTTTCTGGGTTGAATTCAACTGCTTCGCTAGCTCAGTGGGCTAGACGAAAGGTCCCAATATCTTTTTTTAGTTTTGGTCATTGGTGGACAAGGGTCAAATCTGAGCAACTACTCCTTTTTTTACCCCATTTTCCCTCATCTTTTTTTTTTTTTTTTTTTTTTTCATTCATTATCCCTAATTCTGAGACATTTAAAAGTACAAATTTCAAATTCAAATTATTCAAAATGTGTGAAAATTTTCAGGCTCTCTATGTATCTACTTTCATTTATTTCCATAAGTTTCTCTTGGGCTTCCGTGTTGCCAGGCTTGAGCTACGAAGATGTACCGAATCGACATGATATTGCTTGCGACCGTGATGACATATTTCAACTACTCCAAATTGGAAAGAATGGTAGTATGATCAGGCTCCAAAATCAGTTGTGATGACAACCCAAAGATATGGAAATTTGGCACATTCGATAAAACATAAATCTGGGTTTGCGTTAACTTTTGCGCATCAGTCTGTTCATGCACACTTTAATAGTGAGACCAATTTTGTCATACTAATTTGCAGACAATTTCATTAGAAGAGGATGTATTTTAGTATGTTTTTATTCCCACAAAGAAATCAAGAAAAGAAAAAAAAAACAGCATTATTTGTGCCTTTTGCCAAGTTCATGTTTTCGCATTGGCGTGAGTGCCATATATCAATATGTCATCATTTCAACCGATTTCGGATTCTTCTCTGGGTCTAATTGTTGCGTGCATTCTGACGGTTCGGCCATGTCATCACGGGCACAGGAGATGTACATAAATTTGTGACATTTTGCCAGCTTGAGCCTTGCAGCATTAGATCTATGCCTGACAAAGTACATTGTGGTGGACCCTTTTTGTCTTTCCACATTACCCTGCCACATTGTTTGATAAGTCCTGTAAACCTATTAGGCTATTCAAAAAGCAACACTGAACAAATTTCCCCCTGACTGCACTGAGGAAAATTGCTCCCTGTTTTATTTTCATTTCTCATTCATTTTTTTGTAATGATTTATTTACTTTCTCCCACTTCTTTCCTGTCAAATGGTACCATCAGCAAAATCTCCAAGTATTTTTTTGCTATTCCCAAATACTTTATGTAGAGAAAAGGGCCCTTAAAGGTTTTTTTTGCTTGTTTTTTGCAACTGCCACCAGGTCCTCCTGAAAAGCTCTCTCTCTCTATCTGTCTCTATCTCTCTCTCTCTCTCTCTCTCTCTTGCTGGTTTATTCAGTTAGGCTATGATTCTTCATGACTTTTTCATAGATAATTAGTGGTCTCAACATATCCAAAGCTTCAATGTGAGATAGAGAAGCTGATCTGAAAAATATTGTAGGAAATTTATATCGAAACGGGTCATTAAGGTGGGTGGGGGTCGGTTCGAAATCCGACCTTCTGTCACCCGTTTTATCCAAAGAATCGCCCAATGTCTATGTATTTTGGCATACATCCATTTTGGATGCCTGCAGATCTGCAAAGGATTACATATAAGCCTTCAAAGTTCACTTGGAAAATCAGAGTAAAACGAATTTCTGAATCGTAGTAGACCATGGTGCGTAATAAGGTCACAAAAACAAAATAGTCCCTAAACAAATTACACAGCCACGCTCAGTTTTTCAAGATATGATCAAACAAACATCAAAAACGCCTTTTAAACCTGTCCGTTCATATTTTCTGATAAAACAGGGTAACAAATGTGCTTGATATCAAATTTTCAAATGGAACTACTTTTGACTTCTGTCGGAATGTTTTGAAACAAAGGGAGGGAACTACATCTACACATATATATAAGGGGGTTAATTTTCTGGGTTGAATTCAACTGCTTCGCTAGCTCAGTGGGCTAGACGAAAGGTCCCAATATCTTTTTTTAGTTTTGGTCATTGGTGGACAAGGGTCAAATCTGAGCAACTACTCCTTTTTTTACCCCATTTTCCCTCATCTTTTTTTTTTTTTTTTTTTTTTTCATTCATTATCCCTAATTCTGAGACATTTAAAAGTACAAATTTCAAATTCAAATTATTCAAAATGTGTGAAAATTTTCAGGCTCTCTATGTATCTACTTTCATTTATTTCCATAAGTTTCTCTTGGGCTTCCGTGTTGCCAGGCTTGAGCTACGAAGATGTACCGAATCGACATGATATTGCTTGCGACCGTGATGACATATTTCAACTACTCCAAATTGGAAAGAATGGTAGTATGATCAGGCTCCAAAATCAGTTGTGATGACAACCCAAAGATATGGAAATTTGGCACATTCGATAAAACATAAATCTGGGTTTGCGTTAACTTTTGCGCATCAGTCTGTTCATGCACACTTTAATAGTGAGACCAATTTTGTCATACTAATTTGCAGACAATTTCATTAGAAGAGGATGTATTTTAGTATGTTTTTATTCCCACAAAGAAATCAAGAAAAGAAAAAAAAAACAGCATTATTTGTGCCTTTTGCCAAGTTCATGTTTTCGCATTGGCGTGAGTGCCATATATCAATATGTCATCATTTCAACCGATTTCGGATTCTTCTCTGGGTCTAATTGTTGCGTGCATTCTGACGGTTCGGCCATGTCATCACGGGCACAGGAGATGTACATAAATTTGTGACATTTTGCCAGCTTGAGCCTTGCAGCATTAGATCTATGCCTGACAAAGTACATTGTGGTGGACCCTTTTTGTCTTTCCACATTACCCTGCCACATTGTTTGATAAGTCCTGTAAACCTATTAGGCTATTCAAAAAGCAACACTGAACAAATTTCCCCCTGACTGCACTGAGGAAAATTGCTCCCTGTTTTATTTTCATTTCTCATTCATTTTTTTGTAATGATTTATTTACTTTCTCCCACTTCTTTCCTGTCAAATGGTACCATCAGCAAAATCTCCAAGTATTTTTTTGCTATTCCCAAATACTTTATGTAGAGAAAAGGGCCCTTAAAGGTTTTTTTTGCTTGTTTTTTGCAACTGCCACCAGGTCCTCCTGAAAAGCTCTCTCTCTCTATCTGTCTCTATCTCTCTCTCTCTCTCTCTCTCTCTTGCTGGTTTATTCAGTTAGGCTATGATTCTTCATGACTTTTTCATAGATAATTAGTGGTCTCAACATATCCAAAGCTTCAATGTGAGATAGAGAAGCTGATCTGAAAAATATTGTAGGAAATTTATATCGAAACGGGTCATTAAGGTGGGTGGGGGTCGGTTCGAAATCCGACCTTCTGTCACCCGTTTTATCCAAAGAATCGCCCAATGTCTATGTATTTTGGCATACATCCATTTTGGATGCCTGCAGATCTGCAAAGGATTACATATAAGCCTTCAAAGTTCACTTGGAAAATCAGAGTAAAACGAATTTCTGAATCGTAGTAGACCATGGTGCGTAATAAGGTCACAAAAACAAAATAGTCCCTAAACAAATTACACAGCCACGCTCAGTTTTTCAAGATATGATCAAACAAACATCAAAAACGCCTTTTAAACCTGTCCGTTCATATTTTCTGATAAAACAGGGTAACAAATGTGCTTGATATCAAATTTTCAAATGGAACTACTTTTGACTTCTGTCGGAATGTTTTGAAACAAAGGGAGGGAACTACATCTACACATATATATAAGGGGGTTAATTTTCTGGGTTGAATTCAACTGCTTCGCTAGCTCAGTGGGCTAGACGAAAGGTCCCAATATCTTTTTTTAGTTTTGGTCATTGGTGGACAAGGGTCAAATCTGAGCAACTACTCCTTTTTTTACCCCATTTTCCCTCATCTTTTTTTTTTTTTTTTTTTTTTTCATTCATTATCCCTAATTCTGAGACATTTAAAAGTACAAATTTCAAATTCAAATTATTCAAAATGTGTGAAAATTTTCAGGCTCTCTATGTATCTACTTTCATTTATTTCCATAAGTTTCTCTTGGGCTTCCGTGTTGCCAGGCTTGAGCTACGAAGATGTACCGAATCGACATGATATTGCTTGCGACCGTGATGACATATTTCAACTACTCCAAATTGGAAAGAATGGTAGTATGATCAGGCTCCAAAATCAGTTGTGATGACAACCCAAAGATATGGAAATTTGGCACATTCGATAAAACATAAATCTGGGTTTGCGTTAACTTTTGCGCATCAGTCTGTTCATGCACACTTTAATAGTGAGACCAATTTTGTCATACTAATTTGCAGACAATTTCATTAGAAGAGGATGTATTTTAGTATGTTTTTATTCCCACAAAGAAATCAAGAAAAGAAAAAAAAAACAGCATTATTTGTGCCTTTTGCCAAGTTCATGTTTTCGCATTGGCGTGAGTGCCATATATCAATATGTCATCATTTCAACCGATTTCGGATTCTTCTCTGGGTCTAATTGTTGCGTGCATTCTGACGGTTCGGCCATGTCATCACGGGCACAGGAGATGTACATAAATTTGTGACATTTTGCCAGCTTGAGCCTTGCAGCATTAGATCTATGCCTGACAAAGTACATTGTGGTGGACCCTTTTTGTCTTTCCACATTACCCTGCCACATTGTTTGATAAGTCCTGTAAACCTATTAGGCTATTCAAAAAGCAACACTGAACAAATTTCCCCCTGACTGCACTGAGGAAAATTGCTCCCTGTTTTATTTTCATTTCTCATTCATTTTTTTGTAATGATTTATTTACTTTCTCCCACTTCTTTCCTGTCAAATGGTACCATCAGCAAAATCTCCAAGTATTTTTTTGCTATTCCCAAATACTTTATGTAGAGAAAAGGGCCCTTAAAGGTTTTTTTTGCTTGTTTTTTGCAACTGCCACCAGGTCCTCCTGAAAAGCTCTCTCTCTCTATCTGTCTCTATCTCTCTCTCTCTCTCTCTCTCTCTTGCTGGTTTATTCAGTTAGGCTATGATTCTTCATGACTTTTTCATAGATAATTAGTGGTCTCAACATATCCAAAGCTTCAATGTGAGATAGAGAAGCTGATCTGAAAAATATTGTAGGAAATTTATATCGAAACGGGTCATTAAGGTGGGTGGGGGTCGGTTCGAAATCCGACCTTCTGTCACCCGTTTTATCCAAAGAATCGCCCAATGTCTATGTATTTTGGCATACATCCATTTTGGATGCCTGCAGATCTGCAAAGGATTACATATAAGCCTTCAAAGTTCACTTGGAAAATCAGAGTAAAACGAATTTCTGAATCGTAGTAGACCATGGTGCGTAATAAGGTCACAAAAACAAAATAGTCCCTAAACAAATTACACAGCCACGCTCAGTTTTTCAAGATATGATCAAACAAACATCAAAAACGCCTTTTAAACCTGTCCGTTCATATTTTCTGATAAAACAGGGTAACAAATGTGCTTGATATCAAATTTTCAAATGGAACTACTTTTGACTTCTGTCGGAATGTTTTGAAACAAAGGGAGGGAACTACATCTACACATATATATAAGGGGGTTAATTTTCTGGGTTGAATTCAACTGCTTCGCTAGCTCAGTGGGCTAGACGAAAGGTCCCAATATCTTTTTTTTAGTTTTGGTCATTGGTGGACAAGGGTCAAATCTGAGCAACTACTCCTTTTTTTACCCCATTTTCCCTCATCTTTTTTTTTTTTTTTTTCATTCATTATCCCTAATTCTGAGACATTTAAAAGTACAAATTTCAAATTCAAATTATTCAAAATGTGTGAAAATTTTCAGGCTCTCTATGTATCTACTTTCATTTATTTCCATAAGTTTCTCTTGGGCTTCCGTGTTGCCAGGCTTGAGCTACGAAGATGTACCGAATCGACATGATATTGCTTGCGACCGTGATGACATATTTCAACTACTCCAAATTGGAAAGAATGGTAGTATGATCAGGCTCCAAAATCAGTTGTGATGACAACCCAAAGATATGGAAATTTGGCACATTCGATAAAACATAAATCTGGGTTTGCGTTAACTTTTGCGCATCAGTCTGTTCATGCACACTTTAATAGTGAGACCAATTTTGTCATACTAATTTGCAGACAATTTCATTAGAAGAGGATGTATTTTAGTATGTTTTTATTCCCACAAAGAAATCAAGAAAAGAAAAAAAAAACAGCATTATTTGTGCCTTTTGCCAAGTTCATGTTTTCGCATTGGCGTGAGTGCCATATATCAATATGTCATCATTTCAACCGATTTCGGATTCTTCTCTGGGTCTAATTGTTGCGTGCATTCTGACGGTTCGGCCATGTCATCACGGGCACAGGAGATGTACATAAATTTGTGACATTTTGCCAGCTTGAGCCTTGCAGCATTAGATCTATGCCTGACAAAGTACATTGTGGTGGACCCTTTTTGTCTTTCCACATTACCCTGCCACATTGTTTGATAAGTCCTGTAAACCTATTAGGCTATTCAAAAAGCAACACTGAACAAATTTCCCCCTGACTGCACTGAGGAAAATTGCTCCCTGTTTTATTTTCATTTCTCATTCATTTTTTTGTAATGATTTATTTACTTTCTCCCACTTCTTTCCTGTCAAATGGTACCATCAGCAAAATCTCCAAGTATTTTTTTGCTATTCCCAAATACTTTATGTAGAGAAAAGGGCCCTTAAAGGTTTTTTTTGCTTGTTTTTTGCAACTGCCACCAGGTCCTCCTGAAAAGCTCTCTCTCTCTATCTGTCTCTATCTCTCTCTCTCTCTCTCTCTCTCTTGCTGGTTTATTCAGTTAGGCTATGATTCTTCATGACTTTTTCATAGATAATTAGTGGTCTCAACATATCCAAAGCTTCAATGTGAGATAGAGAAGCTGATCTGAAAAATATTGTAGGAAATTTATATCGAAACGGGTCATTAAGGTGGGTGGGGGTCGGTTCGAAATCCGACCTTCTGTCACCCGTTTTATCCAAAGAATCGCCCAATGTCTATGTATTTTGGCATACATCCATTTTGGATGCCTGCAGATCTGCAAAGGATTACATATAAGCCTTCAAAGTTCACTTGGAAAATCAGAGTAAAACGAATTTCTGAATCGTAGTAGACCATGGTGCGTAATAAGGTCACAAAAACAAAATAGTCCCTAAACAAATTACACAGCCACGCTCAGTTTTTCAAGATATGATCAAACAAACATCAAAAACGCCTTTTAAACCTGTCCGTTCATATTTTCTGATAAAACAGGGTAACAAATGTGCTTGATATCAAATTTTCAAATGGAACTACTTTTGACTTCTGTCGGAATGTTTTGAAACAAAGGGAGGGAACTACATCTACACATATATATAAGGGGGTTAATTTTCTGGGTTGAATTCAACTGCTTCGCTAGCTCAGTGGGCTAGACGAAAGGTCCCAATATCTTTTTTTAGTTTTGGTCATTGGTGGACAAGGGTCAAATCTGAGCAACTACTCCTTTTTTTACCCCATTTTCCCTCATCTTTTTTTTTTTTTTTTTTTTTTTCATTCATTATCCCTAATTCTGAGACATTTAAAAGTACAAATTTCAAATTCAAATTATTCAAAATGTGTGAAAATTTTCAGGCTCTCTATGTATCTACTTTCATTTATTTCCATAAGTTTCTCTTGGGCTTCCGTGTTGCCAGGCTTGAGCTACGAAGATGTACCGAATCGACATGATATTGCTTGCGACCGTGATGACATATTTCAACTACTCCAAATTGGAAAGAATGGTAGTATGATCAGGCTCCAAAATCAGTTGTGATGACAACCCAAAGATATGGAAATTTGGCACATTCGATAAAACATAAATCTGGGTTTGCGTTAACTTTTGCGCATCAGTCTGTTCATGCACACTTTAATAGTGAGACCAATTTTGTCATACTAATTTGCAGACAATTTCATTAGAAGAGGATGTATTTTAGTATGTTTTTATTCCCACAAAGAAATCAAGAAAAGAAAAAAAAAACAGCATTATTTGTGCCTTTTGCCAAGTTCATGTTTTCGCATTGGCGTGAGTGCCATATATCAATATGTCATCATTTCAACCGATTTCGGATTCTTCTCTGGGTCTAATTGTTGCGTGCATTCTGACGGTTCGGCCATGTCATCACGGGCACAGGAGATGTACATAAATTTGTGACATTTTGCCAGCTTGAGCCTTGCAGCATTAGATCTATGCCTGACAAAGTACATTGTGGTGGACCCTTTTTGTCTTTCCACATTACCCTGCCACATTGTTTGATAAGTCCTGTAAACCTATTAGGCTATTCAAAAAGCAACACTGAACAAATTTCCCCCTGACTGCACTGAGGAAAATTGCTCCCTGTTTTATTTTCATTTCTCATTCATTTTTTTGTAATGATTTATTTACTTTCTCCCACTTCTTTCCTGTCAAATGGTACCATCAGCAAAATCTCCAAGTATTTTTTTGCTATTCCCAAATACTTTATGTAGAGAAAAGGGCCCTTAAAGGTTTTTTTTGCTTGTTTTTTGCAACTGCCACCAGGTCCTCCTGAAAAGCTCTCTCTCTCTCTATCTGTCTCTATCTCTCTCTCTCTCTCTCTCTCTCTTGCTGGTTTATTCAGTTAGGCTATGATTCTTCATGACTTTTTCATAGATAATTAGTGGTCTCAACATATCCAAAGCTTCAATGTGAGATAGAGAAGCTGATCTGAAAAATATTGTAGGAAATTTATATCGAAACGGGTCATTAAGGTGGGTGGGGGTCGGTTCGAAATCCGACCTTCTGTCACCCGTTTTATCCAAAGAATCGCCCAATGTCTATGTATTTTGGCATACATCCATTTTGGATGCCTGCAGATCTGCAAAGGATTACATATAAGCCTTCAAAGTTCACTTGGAAAATCAGAGTAAAACGAATTTCTGAATCTTAGTAGACCATGGTGCGTAATAAGGTCACAAAAACAAAATAGTCCCTAAACAAATTACACAGCCACGCTCAGTTTTTCAAGATATGATCAAACAAACATCAAAAACGCCTTTTAAACCTGTCCGTTCATATTTTCTGATAAAACAGGGTAACAAATGTGCTTGATATCAAATTTTCAAATGGAACTACTTTTGACTTCTGTCGGAATGTTTTGAAACAAAGGGAGGGAACTACATCTACACATATATATAAGGGGGTTAATTTTCTGGGTTGAATTCAACTGCTTCGCTAGCTCAGTGGGCTAGACGAAAGGTCCCAATATCTTTTTTTTAGTTTTGGTCATTGGTGGACAAGGGTCAAATCTGAGCAACTACTCCTTTTTTTACCCCATTTTCCCTCATCTTTTTTTTTTTTTTTTTTTTTTTCATTCATTATCCCTAATTCTGAGACATTTAAAAGTACAAATTTCAAATTCAAATTATTCAAAATGTGTGAAAATTTTCAGGCTCTCTATGTATCTACTTTCATTTATTTCCATAAGTTTCTCTTGGGCTTCCGTGTTGCCAGGCTTGAGCTACGAAGATGTACCGAATCGACATGATATTGCTTGCGACCGTGATGACATATTTCAACTACTCCAAATTGGAAAGAATGGTAGTATGATCAGGCTCCAAAATCAGTTGTGATGACAACCCAAAGATATGGAAATTTGGCACATTCGATAAAACATAAATCTGGGTTTGCGTTAACTTTTGCGCATCAGTCTGTTCATGCACACTTTAATAGTGAGACCAATTTTGTCATACTAATTTGCAGACAATTTCATTAGAAGAGGATGTATTTTAGTATGTTTTTATTCCCACAAAGAAATCAAGAAAAGAAAAAAAAAACAGCATTATTTGTGCCTTTTGCCAAGTTCATGTTTTCGCATTGGCGTGAGTGCCATATATCAATATGTCATCATTTCAACCGATTTCGGATTCTTCTCTGGGTCTAATTGTTGCGTGCATTCTGACGGTTCGGCCATGTCATCACGGGCACAGGAGATGTACATAAATTTGTGACATTTTGCCAGCTTGAGCCTTGCAGCATTAGATCTATGCCTGACAAAGTACATTGTGGTGGACCCTTTTTGTCTTTCCACATTACCCTGCCACATTGTTTGATAAGTCCTGTAAACCTATTAGGCTATTCAAAAAGCAACACTGAACAAATTTCCCCCTGACTGCACTGAGGAAAATTGCTCCCTGTTTTATTTTCATTTCTCATTCATTTTTTTGTAATGATTTATTTACTTTCTCCCACTTCTTTCCTGTCAAATGGTACCATCAGCAAAATCTCCAAGTATTTTTTTGCTATTCCCAAATACTTTATGTAGAGAAAAGGGCCCTTAAAGGTTTTTTTTGCTTGTTTTTTGCAACTGCCACCAGGTCCTCCTGAAAAGCTCTCTCTCTCTATCTGTCTCTATCTCTCTCTCTCTCTCTCTCTCTCTTGCTGGTTTATTCAGTTAGGCTATGATTCTTCATGACTTTTTCATAGATAATTAGTGGTCTCAACATATCCAAAGCTTCAATGTGAGATAGAGAAGCTGATCTGAAAAATATTGTAGGAAATTTATATCGAAACGGGTCATTAAGGTGGGTGGGGGTCGGTTCGAAATCCGACCTTCTGTCACCCGTTTTATCCAAAGAATCGCCCAATGTCTATGTATTTTGGCATACATCCATTTTGGATGCCTGCAGATCTGCAAAGGATTACATATAAGCCTTCAAAGTTCACTTGGAAAATCAGAGTAAAACGAATTTCTGAATCGTAGTAGACCATGGTGCGTAATAAGGTCACAAAAACAAAATAGTCCCTAAACAAATTACACAGCCACGCTCAGTTTTTCAAGATATGATCAAACAAACATCAAAAACGCCTTTTAAACCTGTCCGTTCATATTTTCTGATAAAACAGGGTAACAAATGTGCTTGATATCAAATTTTCAAATGGAACTACTTTTGACTTCTGTCGGAATGTTTTGAAACAAAGGGAGGGAACTACATCTACACATATATATAAGGGGGTTAATTTTCTGGGTTGAATTCAACTGCTTCGCTAGCTCAGTGGGCTAGACGAAAGGTCCCAATATCTTTTTTTTAGTTTTGGTCATTGGTGGACAAGGGTCAAATCTGAGCAACTACTCCTTTTTTTACCCCATTTTCCCTCATCTTTTTTTTTTTTTTTTTTTTTTCATTCATTATCCCTAATTCTGAGACATTTAAAAGTACAAATTTCAAATTCAAATTATTCAAAATGTGTGAAAATTTTCAGGCTCTCTATGTATCTACTTTCATTTATTTCCATAAGTTTCTCTTGGGCTTCCGTGTTGCCAGGCTTGAGCTACGAAGATGTACCGAATCGACATGATATTGCTTGCGACCGTGATGACATATTTCAACTACTCCAAATTGGAAAGAATGGTAGTATGATCAGGCTCCAAAATCAGTTGTGATGACAACCCAAAGATATGGAAATTTGGCACATTCGATAAAACATAAATCTGGGTTTGCGTTAACTTTTGCGCATCAGTCTGTTCATGCACACTTTAATAGTGAGACCAATTTTGTCATACTAATTTGCAGACAATTTCATTAGAAGAGGATGTATTTTAGTATGTTTTTATTCCCACAAAGAAATCAAGAAAAGAAAAAAAAAACAGCATTATTTGTGCCTTTTGCCAAGTTCATGTTTTCGCATTGGCGTGAGTGCCATATATCAATATGTCATCATTTCAACCGATTTCGGATTCTTCTCTGGGTCTAATTGTTGCGTGCATTCTGACGGTTCGGCCATGTCATCACGGGCACAGGAGATGTACATAAATTTGTGACATTTTGCCAGCTTGAGCCTTGCAGCATTAGATCTATGCCTGACAAAGTACATTGTGGTGGACCCTTTTTGTCTTTCCACATTACCCTGCCACATTGTTTGATAAGTCCTGTAAACCTATTAGGCTATTCAAAAAGCAACACTGAACAAATTTCCCCCTGACTGCACTGAGGAAAATTGCTCCCTGTTTTATTTTCATTTCTCATTCATTTTTTTGTAATGATTTATTTACTTTCTCCCACTTCTTTCCTGTCAAATGGTACCATCAGCAAAATCTCCAAGTATTTTTTTGCTATTCCCAAATACTTTATGTAGAGAAAAGGGCCCTTAAAGGTTTTTTTTGCTTGTTTTTTGCAACTGCCACCAGGTCCTCCTGAAAAGCTCTCTCTCTCTATCTGTCTCTATCTCTCTCTCTCTCTCTCTCTCTCTTGCTGGTTTATTCAGTTAGGCTATGATTCTTCATGACTTTTTCATAGATAATTAGTGGTCTCAACATATCCAAAGCTTCAATGTGAGATAGAGAAGCTGATCTGAAAAATATTGTAGGAAATTTATATCGAAACGGGTCATTAAGGTGGGTGGGGGTCGGTTCGAAATCCGACCTTCTGTCACCCGTTTTATCCAAAGAATCGCCCAATGTCTATGTATTTTGGCATACATCCATTTTGGATGCCTGCAGATCTGCAAAGGATTACATATAAGCCTTCAAAGTTCACTTGGAAAATCAGAGTAAAACGAATTTCTGAATCGTAGTAGACCATGGTGCGTAATAAGGTCACAAAAACAAAATAGTCCCTAAACAAATTACACAGCCACGCTCAGTTTTTCAAGATATGATCAAACAAACATCAAAAACGCCTTTTAAACCTGTCCGTTCATATTTTCTGATAAAACAGGGTAACAAATGTGCTTGATATCAAATTTTCAAATGGAACTACTTTTGACTTCTGTCGGAATGTTTTGAAACAAAGGGAGGGAACTACATCTACACATATATATAAGGGGGTTAATTTTCTGGGTTGAATTCAACTGCTTCGCTAGCTCAGTGGGCTAGACGAAAGGTCCCAATATCTTTTTTTAGTTTTGGTCATTGGTGGACAAGGGTCAAATCTGAGCAACTACTCCTTTTTTTACCCCATTTTCCCTCATCTTTTTTTTTTTTTTTTTTTTTTTCATTCATTATCCCTAATTCTGAGACATTTAAAAGTACAAATTTCAAATTCAAATTATTCAAAATGTGTGAAAATTTTCAGGCTCTCTATGTATCTACTTTCATTTATTTCCATAAGTTTCTCTTGGGCTTCCGTGTTGCCAGGCTTGAGCTACGAAGATGTACCGAATCGACATGATATTGCTTGCGACCGTGATGACATATTTCAACTACTCCAAATTGGAAAGAATGGTAGTATGATCAGGCTCCAAAATCAGTTGTGATGACAACCCAAAGATATGGAAATTTGGCACATTCGATAAAACATAAATCTGGGTTTGCGTTAACTTTTGCGCATCAGTCTGTTCATGCACACTTTAATAGTGAGACCAATTTTGTCATACTAATTTGCAGACAATTTCATTAGAAGAGGATGTATTTTAGTATGTTTTTATTCCCACAAAGAAATCAAGAAAAGAAAAAAAAAACAGCATTATTTGTGCCTTTTGCCAAGTTCATGTTTTCGCATTGGCGTGAGTGCCATATATCAATATGTCATCATTTCAACCGATTTCGGATTCTTCTCTGGGTCTAATTGTTGCGTGCATTCTGACGGTTCGGCCATGTCATCACGGGCACAGGAGATGTACATAAATTTGTGACATTTTGCCAGCTTGAGCCTTGCAGCATTAGATCTATGCCTGACAAAGTACATTGTGGTGGACCCTTTTTGTCTTTCCACATTACCCTGCCACATTGTTTGATAAGTCCTGTAAACCTATTAGGCTATTCAAAAAGCAACACTGAACAAATTTCCCCCTGACTGCACTGAGGAAAATTGCTCCCTGTTTTATTTTCATTTCTCATTCATTTTTTTGTAATGATTTATTTACTTTCTCCCACTTCTTTCCTGTCAAATGGTACCATCAGCAAAATCTCCAAGTATTTTTTTGCTATTCCCAAATACTTTATGTAGAGAAAAGGGCCCTTAAAGGTTTTTTTTGCTTGTTTTTTGCAACTGCCACCAGGTCCTCCTGAAAAGCTCTCTCTCTCTATCTGTCTCTATCTCTCTCTCTCTCTCTCTCTCTCTTGCTGGTTTATTCAGTTAGGCTATGATTCTTCATGACTTTTTCATAGATAATTAGTGGTCTCAACATATCCAAAGCTTCAATGTGAGATAGAGAAGCTGATCTGAAAAATATTGTAGGAAATTTATATCGAAACGGGTCATTAAGGTGGGTGGGGGTCGGTTCGAAATCCGACCTTCTGTCACCCGTTTTATCCAAAGAATCGCCCAATGTCTATGTATTTTGGCATACATCCATTTTGGATGCCTGCAGATCTGCAAAGGATTACATATAAGCCTTCAAAGTTCACTTGGAAAATCAGAGTAAAACGAATTTCTGAATCGTAGTAGACCATGGTGCGTAATAAGGTCACAAAAACAAAATAGTCCCTAAACAAATTACACAGCCACGCTCAGTTTTTCAAGATATGATCAAACAAACATCAAAAACGCCTTTTAAACCTGTCCGTTCATATTTTCTGATAAAACAGGGTAACAAATGTGCTTGATATCAAATTTTCAAATGGAACTACTTTTGACTTCTGTCGGAATGTTTTGAAACAAAGGGAGGGAACTACATCTACACATATATATAAGGGGGTTAATTTTCTGGGTTGAATTCAACTGCTTCGCTAGCTCAGTGGGCTAGACGAAAGGTCCCAATATCTTTTTTTTAGTTTTGGTCATTGGTGGACAAGGGTCAAATCTGAGCAACTACTCCTTTTTTTACCCCATTTTCCCTCATCTTTTTTTTTTTTTTTTTTTTTTTCATTCATTATCCCTAATTCTGAGACATTTAAAAGTACAAATTTCAAATTCAAATTATTCAAAATGTGTGAAAATTTTCAGGCTCTCTATGTATCTACTTTCATTTATTTCCATAAGTTTCTCTTGGGCTTCCGTGTTGCCAGGCTTGAGCTACGAAGATGTACCGAATCGACATGATATTGCTTGCGACCGTGATGACATATTTCAACTACTCCAAATTGGAAAGAATGGTAGTATGATCAGGCTCCAAAATCAGTTGTGATGACAACCCAAAGATATGGAAATTTGGCACATTCGATAAAACATAAATCTGGGTTTGCGTTAACTTTTGCGCATCAGTCTGTTCATGCACACTTTAATAGTGAGACCAATTTTGTCATACTAATTTGCAGACAATTTCATTAGAAGAGGATGTATTTTAGTATGTTTTTATTCCCACAAAGAAATCAAGAAAAGAAAAAAAAAACAGCATTATTTGTGCCTTTTGCCAAGTTCATGTTTTCGCATTGGCGTGAGTGCCATATATCAATATGTCATCATTTCAACCGATTTCGGATTCTTCTCTGGGTCTAATTGTTGCGTGCATTCTGACGGTTCGGCCATGTCATCACGGGCACAGGAGATGTACATAAATTTGTGACATTTTGCCAGCTTGAGCCTTGCAGCATTAGATCTATGCCTGACAAAGTACATTGTGGTGGACCCTTTTTGTCTTTCCACATTACCCTGCCACATTGTTTGATAAGTCCTGTAAACCTATTAGGCTATTCAAAAAGCAACACTGAACAAATTTCCCCCTGACTGCACTGAGGAAAATTGCTCCCTGTTTTATTTTCATTTCTCATTCATTTTTTTGTAATGATTTATTTACTTTCTCCCACTTCTTTCCTGTCAAATGGTACCATCAGCAAAATCTCCAAGTATTTTTTTGCTATTCCCAAATACTTTATGTAGAGAAAAGGGCCCTTAAAGGTTTTTTTTGCTTGTTTTTTGCAACTGCCACCAGGTCCTCCTGAAAAGCTCTCTCTCTCTATCTGTCTCTATCTCTCTCTCTCTCTCTCTCTCTCTTGCTGGTTTATTCAGTTAGGCTATGATTCTTCATGACTTTTTCATAGATAATTAGTGGTCTCAACATATCCAAAGCTTCAATGTGAGATAGAGAAGCTGATCTGAAAAATATTGTAGGAAATTTATATCGAAACGGGTCATTAAGGTGGGTGGGGGTCGGTTCGAAATCCGACCTTCTGTCACCCGTTTTATCCAAAGAATCGCCCAATGTCTATGTATTTTGGCATACATCCATTTTGGATGCCTGCAGATCTGCAAAGGATTACATATAAGCCTTCAAAGTTCACTTGGAAAATCAGAGTAAAACGAATTTCTGAATCGTAGTAGACCATGGTGCGTAATAAGGTCACAAAAACAAAATAGTCCCTAAACAAATTACACAGCCACGCTCAGTTTTTCAAGATATCATCAAACAAACATCAAAAACGCCTTTTAAACCTGTCCGTTCATATTTTCTGATAAAACAGGGTAACAAATGTGCTTGATATCAAATTTTCAAATGGAACTACTTTTGACTTCTGTCGGAATGTTTTGAAACAAAGGGAGGGAACTACATCTACACATATATATAAGGGGGTTAATTTTCTGGGTTGAATTCAACTGCTTCGCTAGCTCAGTGGGCTAGACGAAAGGTCCCAATATCTTTTTTTTAGTTTTGGTCATTGGTGGACAAGGGTCAAATCTGAGCAACTACTCCTTTTTTTACCCCATTTTCCCTCATCTTTTTTTTTTTTTTTTTTTTTTTCATTCATTATCCCTAATTCTGAGACATTTAAAAGTACAAATTTCAAATTCAAATTATTCAAAATGTGTGAAAATTTTCAGGCTCTCTATGTATCTACTTTCATTTATTTCCATAAGTTTCTCTTGGGCTTCCGTGTTGCCAGGCTTGAGCTACGAAGATGTACCGAATCGACATGATATTGCTTGCGACCGTGATGACATATTTCAACTACTCCAAATTGGAAAGAATGGTAGTATGATCAGGCTCCAAAATCAGTTGTGATGACAACCCAAAGATATGGAAATTTGGCACATTCGATAAAACATAAATCTGGGTTTGCGTTAACTTTTGCGCATCAGTCTGTTCATGCACACTTTAATAGTGAGACCAATTTTGTCATACTAATTTGCAGACAATTTCATTAGAAGAGGATGTATTTTAGTATGTTTTTATTCCCACAAAGAAATCAAGAAAAGAAAAAAAAAACAGCATTATTTGTGCCTTTTGCCAAGTTCATGTTTTCGCATTGGCGTGAGTGCCATATATCAATATGTCATCATTTCAACCGATTTCGGATTCTTCTCTGGGTCTAATTGTTGCGTGCATTCTGACGGTTCGGCCATGTCATCACGGGCACAGGAGATGTACATAAATTTGTGACATTTTGCCAGCTTGAGCCTTGCAGCATTAGATCTATGCCTGACAAAGTACATTGTGGTGGACCCTTTTTGTCTTTCCACATTACCCTGCCACATTGTTTGATAAGTCCTGTAAACCTATTAGGCTATTCAAAAAGCAACACTGAACAAATTTCCCCCTGACTGCACTGAGGAAAATTGCTCCCTGTTTTATTTTCATTTCTCATTCATTTTTTTGTAATGATTTATTTACTTTCTCCCACTTCTTTCCTGTCAAATGGTACCATCAGCAAAATCTCCAAGTATTTTTTTGCTATTCCCAAATACTTTATGTAGAGAAAAGGGCCCTTAAAGGTTTTTTTTGCTTGTTTTTTGCAACTGCCACCAGGTCCTCCTGAAAAGCTCTCTCTCTCTATCTGTCTCTATCTCTCTCTCTCTCTCTCTCTCTCTTGCTGGTTTATTCAGTTAGGCTATGATTCTTCATGACTTTTTCATAGATAATTAGTGGTCTCAACATATCCAAAGCTTCAATGTGAGATAGAGAAGCTGATCTGAAAAATATTGTAGGAAATTTATATCGAAACGGGTCATTAAGGTGGGTGGGGGTCGGTTCGAAATCCGACCTTCTGTCACCCGTTTTATCCAAAGAATCGCCCAATGTCTATGTATTTTGGCATACATCCATTTTGGATGCCTGCAGATCTGCAAAGGATTACATATAAGCCTTCAAAGTTCACTTGGAAAATCAGAGTAAAACGAATTTCTGAATCGTAGTAGACCATGGTGCGTAATAAGGTCACAAAAACAAAATAGTCCCTAAACAAATTACACAGCCACGCTCAGTTTTTCAAGATATGATCAAACAAACATCAAAAACGCCTTTTAAACCTGTCCGTTCATATTTTCTGATAAAACAGGGTAACAAATGTGCTTGATATCAAATTTTCAAATGGAACTACTTTTGACTTCTGTCGGAATGTTTTGAAACAAAGGGAGGGAACTACATCTACACATATATATAAGGGGGTTAATTTTCTGGGTTGAATTCAACTGCTTCGCTAGCTCAGTGGGCTAGACGAAAGGTCCCAATATCTTTTTTTAGTTTTGGTCATTGGTGGACAAGGGTCAAATCTGAGCAACTACTCCTTTTTTTACCCCATTTTCCCTCATCTTTTTTTTTTTTTTTTTTTTTTTTCATTCATTATCCCTAATTCTGAGACATTTAAAAGTACAAATTTCAAATTCAAATTATTCAAAATGTGTGAAAATTTTCAGGCTCTCTATGTATCTACTTTCATTTATTTCCATAAGTTTCTCTTGGGCTTCCGTGTTGCCAGGCTTGAGCTACGAAGATGTACCGAATCGACATGATATTGCTTGCGACCGTGATGACATATTTCAACTACTCCAAATTGGAAAGAATGGTAGTATGATCAGGCTCCAAAATCAGTTGTGATGACAACCCAAAGATATGGAAATTTGGCACATTCGATAAAACATAAATCTGGGTTTGCGTTAACTTTTGCGCATCAGTCTGTTCATGCACACTTTAATAGTGAGACCAATTTTGTCATACTAATTTGCAGACAATTTCATTAGAAGAGGATGTATTTTAGTATGTTTTTATTCCCACAAAGAAATCAAGAAAAGAAAAAAAAAACAGCATTATTTGTGCCTTTTGCCAAGTTCATGTTTTCGCATTGGCGTGAGTGCCATATATCAATATGTCATCATTTCAACCGATTTCGGATTCTTCTCTGGGTCTAATTGTTGCGTGCATTCTGACGGTTCGGCCATGTCATCACGGGCACAGGAGATGTACATAAATTTGTGACATTTTGCCAGCTTGAGCCTTGCAGCATTAGATCTATGCCTGACAAAGTACATTGTGGTGGACCCTTTTTGTCTTTCCACATTACCCTGCCACATTGTTTGATAAGTCCTGTAAACCTATTAGGCTATTCAAAAAGCAACACTGAACAAATTTCCCCCTGACTGCACTGAGGAAAATTGCTCCCTGTTTTATTTTCATTTCTCATTCATTTTTTTGTAATGATTTATTTACTTTCTCCCACTTCTTTCCTGTCAAATGGTACCATCAGCAAAATCTCCAAGTATTTTTTTGCTATTCCCAAATACTTTATGTAGAGAAAAGGGCCCTTAAAGGTTTTTTTTGCTTGTTTTTTGCAACTGCCACCAGGTCCTCCTGAAAAGCTCTCTCTCTCTATCTGTCTCTATCTCTCTCTCTCTCTCTCTCTCTCTTGCTGGTTTATTCAGTTAGGCTATGATTCTTCATGACTTTTTCATAGATAATTAGTGGTCTCAACATATCCAAAGCTTCAATGTGAGATAGAGAAGCTGATCTGAAAAATATTGTAGGAAATTTATATCGAAACGGGTCATTAAGGTGGGTGGGGGTCGGTTCGAAATCCGACCTTCTGTCACCCGTTTTATCCAAAGAATCGCCCAATGTCTATGTATTTTGGCATACATCCATTTTGGATGCCTGCAGATCTGCAAAGGATTACATATAAGCCTTCAAAGTTCACTTGGAAAATCAGAGTAAAACGAATTTCTGAATCGTAGTAGACCATGGTGCGTAATAAGGTCACAAAAACAAAATAGTCCCTAAACAAATTACACAGCCACGCTCAGTTTTTCAAGATATGATCAAACAAACATCAAAAACGCCTTTTAAACCTGTCCGTTCATATTTTCTGATAAAACAGGGTAACAAATGTGCTTGATATCAAATTTTCAAATGGAACTACTTTTGACTTCTGTCGGAATGTTTTGAAACAAAGGGAGGGAACTACATCTACACATATATATAAGGGGGTTAATTTTCTGGGTTGAATTCAACTGCTTCGCTAGCTCAGTGGGCTAGACGAAAGGTCCCAATATCTTTTTTTTAGTTTTGGTCATTGGTGGACAAGGGTCAAATCTGAGCAACTACTCCTTTTTTTACCCCATTTTCCCTCATCTTTTTTTTTTTTTTTTTTTTTTTCATTCATTATCCCTAATTCTGAGACATTTAAAAGTACAAATTTCAAATTCAAATTATTCAAAATGTGTGAAAATTTTCAGGCTCTCTATGTATCTACTTTCATTTATTTCCATAAGTTTCTCTTGGGCTTCCGTGTTGCCAGGCTTGAGCTACGAAGATGTACCGAATCGACATGATATTGCTTGCGACCGTGATGACATATTTCAACTACTCCAAATTGGAAAGAATGGTAGTATGATCAGGCTCCAAAATCAGTTGTGATGACAACCCAAAGATATGGAAATTTGGCACATTCGATAAAACATAAATCTGGGTTTGCGTTAACTTTTGCGCATCAGTCTGTTCATGCACACTTTAATAGTGAGACCAATTTTGTCATACTAATTTGCAGACAATTTCATTAGAAGAGGATGTATTTTAGTATGTTTTTATTCCCACAAAGAAATCAAGAAAAGAAAAAAAAAACAGCATTATTTGTGCCTTTTGCCAAGTTCATGTTTTCGCATTGGCGTGAGTGCCATATATCAATATGTCATCATTTCAACCGATTTCGGATTCTTCTCTGGGTCTAATTGTTGCGTGCATTCTGACGGTTCGGCCATGTCATCACGGGCACAGGAGATGTACATAAATTTGTGACATTTTGCCAGCTTGAGCCTTGCAGCATTAGATCTATGCCTGACAAAGTACATTGTGGTGGACCCTTTTTGTCTTTCCACATTACCCTGCCACATTGTTTGATAAGTCCTGTAAACCTATTAGGCTATTCAAAAAGCAACACTGAACAAATTTCCCCCTGACTGCACTGAGGAAAATTGCTCCCTGTTTTATTTTCATTTCTCATTCATTTTTTTGTAATGATTTATTTACTTTCTCCCACTTCTTTCCTGTCAAATGGTACCATCAGCAAAATCTCCAAGTATTTTTTTGCTATTCCCAAATACTTTATGTAGAGAAAAGGGCCCTTAAAGGTTTTTTTTGCTTGTTTTTTGCAACTGCCACCAGGTCCTCCTGAAAAGCTCTCTCTCTCTATCTGTCTCTATCTCTCTCTCTCTCTCTCTCTCTCTTGCTGGTTTATTCAGTTAGGCTATGATTCTTCATGACTTTTTCATAGATAATTAGTGGTCTCAACATATCCAAAGCTTCAATGTGAGATAGAGAAGCTGATCTGAAAAATATTGTAGGAAATTTATATCGAAACGGGTCATTAAGGTGGGTGGGGGTCGGTTCGAAATCCGACCTTCTGTCACCCGTTTTATCCAAAGAATCGCCCAATGTCTATGTATTTTGGCATACATCCATTTTGGATGCCTGCAGATCTGCAAAGGATTACATATAAGCCTTCAAAGTTCACTTGGAAAATCAGAGTAAAACGAATTTCTGAATCGTAGTAGACCATGGTGCGTAATAAGGTCACAAAAACAAAATAGTCCCTAAACAAATTACACAGCCACGCTCAGTTTTTCAAGATATGATCAAACAAACATCAAAAACGCCTTTTAAACCTGTCCGTTCATATTTTCTGATAAAACAGGGTAACAAATGTGCTTGATATCAAATTTTCAAATGGAACTACTTTTGACTTCTGTCGGAATGTTTTGAAACAAAGGGAGGGAACTACATCTACACATATATATAAGGGGGTTAATTTTCTGGGTTGAATTCAACTGCTTCGCTAGCTCAGTGGGCTAGACGAAAGGTCCCAATATCTTTTTTTTAGTTTTGGTCATTGGTGGACAAGGGTCAAATCTGAGCAACTACTCCTTTTTTTACCCCATTTTCCCTCATCTTTTTTTTTTTTTTTTTTTTTTTCATTCATTATCCCTAATTCTGAGACATTTAAAAGTACAAATTTCAAATTCAAATTATTCAAAATGTGTGAAAATTTTCAGGCTCTCTATGTATCTACTTTCATTTATTTCCATAAGTTTCTCTTGGGCTTCCGTGTTGCCAGGCTTGAGCTACGAAGATGTACCGAATCGACATGATATTGCTTGCGACCGTGATGACATATTTCAACTACTCCAAATTGGAAAGAATGGTAGTATGATCAGGCTCCAAAATCAGTTGTGATGACAACCCAAAGATATGGAAATTTGGCACATTCGATAAAACATAAATCTGGGTTTGCGTTAACTTTTGCGCATCAGTCTGTTCATGCACACTTTAATAGTGAGACCAATTTTGTCATACTAATTTGCAGACAATTTCATTAGAAGAGGATGTATTTTAGTATGTTTTTATTCCCACAAAGAAATCAAGAAAAGAAAAAAAAAACAGCATTATTTGTGCCTTTTGCCAAGTTCATGTTTTCGCATTGGCGTGAGTGCCATATATCAATATGTCATCATTTCAACCGATTTCGGATTCTTCTCTGGGTCTAATTGTTGCGTGCATTCTGACGGTTCGGCCATGTCATCACGGGCACAGGAGATGTACATAAATTTGTGACATTTTGCCAGCTTGAGCCTTGCAGCATTAGATCTATGCCTGACAAAGTACATTGTGGTGGACCCTTTTTGTCTTTCCACATTACCCTGCCACATTGTTTGATAAGTCCTGTAAACCTATTAGGCTATTCAAAAAGCAACACTGAACAAATTTCCCCCTGACTGCACTGAGGAAAATTGCTCCCTGTTTTATTTTCATTTCTCATTCATTTTTTTGTAATGATTTATTTACTTTCTCCCACTTCTTTCCTGTCAAATGGTACCATCAGCAAAATCTCCAAGTATTTTTTTGCTATTCCCAAATACTTTATGTAGAGAAAAGGGCCCTTAAAGGTTTTTTTTGCTTGTTTTTTGCAACTGCCACCAGGTCCTCCTGAAAAGCTCTCTCTCTCTATCTGTCTCTATCTCTCTCTCTCTCTCTCTCTCTCTCTTGCTGGTTTATTCAGTTAGGCTATGATTCTTCATGACTTTTTCATAGATAATTAGTGGTCTCAACATATCCAAAGCTTCAATGTGAGATAGAGAAGCTGATCTGAAAAATATTGTAGGAAATTTATATCGAAACGGGTCATTAAGGTGGGTGGGGGTCGGTTCGAAATCCGACCTTCTGTCACCCGTTTTATCCAAAGAATCGCCCAATGTCTATGTATTTTGGCATACATCCATTTTGGATGCCTGCAGATCTGCAAAGGATTACATATAAGCCTTCAAAGTTCACTTGGAAAATCAGAGTAAAACGAATTTCTGAATCGTAGTAGACCATGGTGCGTAATAAGGTCACAAAAACAAAATAGTCCCTAAACAAATTACACAGCCACGCTCAGTTTTTCAAGATATGATCAAACAAACATCAAAAACGCCTTTTAAACCTGTCCGTTCATATTTTCTGATAAAACAGGGTAACAAATGTGCTTGATATCAAATTTTCAAATGGAACTACTTTTGACTTCTGTCGGAATGTTTTGAAACAAAGGGAGGGAACTACATCTACACATATATATAAGGGGGTTAATTTTCTGGGTTGAATTCAACTGCTTCGCTAGCTCAGTGGGCTAGACGAAAGGTCCCAATATCTTTTTTTTAGTTTTGGTCATTGGTGGACAAGGGTCAAATCTGAGCAACTACTCCTTTTTTTACCCCATTTTCCCTCATCTTTTTTTTTTTTTTTTTTTTTTTCATTCATTATCCCTAATTCTGAGACATTTAAAAGTACAAATTTCAAATTCAAATTATTCAAAATGTGTGAAAATTTTCAGGCTCTCTATGTATCTACTTTCATTTATTTCCATAAGTTTCTCTTGGGCTTCCGTGTTGCCAGGCTTGAGCTACGAAGATGTACCGAATCGACATGATATTGCTTGCGACCGTGATGACATATTTCAACTACTCCAAATTGGAAAGAATGGTAGTATGATCAGGCTCCAAAATCAGTTGTGATGACAACCCAAAGATATGGAAATTTGGCACATTCGATAAAACATAAATCTGGGTTTGCGTTAACTTTTGCGCATCAGTCTGTTCATGCACACTTTAATAGTGAGACCAATTTTGTCATACTAATTTGCAGACAATTTCATTAGAAGAGGATGTATTTTAGTATGTTTTTATTCCCACAAAGAAATCAAGAAAAGAAAAAAAAAACAGCATTATTTGTGCCTTTTGCCAAGTTCATGTTTTCGCATTGGCGTGAGTGCCATATATCAATATGTCATCATTTCAACCGATTTCGGATTCTTCTCTGGGTCTAATTGTTGCGTGCATTCTGACGGTTCGGCCATGTCATCACGGGCACAGGAGATGTACATAAATTTGTGACATTTTGCCAGCTTGAGCCTTGCAGCATTAGATCTATGCCTGACAAAGTACATTGTGGTGGACCCTTTTTGTCTTTCCACATTACCCTGCCACATTGTTTGATAAGTCCTGTAAACCTATTAGGCTATTCAAAAAGCAACACTGAACAAATTTCCCCCTGACTGCACTGAGGAAAATTGCTCCCTGTTTTATTTTCATTTCTCATTCATTTTTTTGTAATGATTTATTTACTTTCTCCCACTTCTTTCCTGTCAAATGGTACCATCAGCAAAATCTCCAAGTATTTTTTTGCTATTCCCAAATACTTTATGTAGAGAAAAGGGCCCTTAAAGGTTTTTTTTGCTTGTTTTTTGCAACTGCCACCAGGTCCTCCTGAAAAGCTCTCTCTCTCTATCTGTCTCTATCTCTCTCTCTCTCTCTCTCTCTCTTGCTGGTTTATTCAGTTAGGCTATGATTCTTCATGACTTTTTCATAGATAATTAGTGGTCTCAACATATCCAAAGCTTCAATGTGAGATAGAGAAGCTGATCTGAAAAATATTGTAGGAAATTTATATCGAAACGGGTCATTAAGGTGGGTGGGGGTCGGTTCGAAATCCGACCTTCTGTCACCCGTTTTATCCAAAGAATCGCCCAATGTCTATGTATTTTGGCATACATCCATTTTGGATGCCTGCAGATCTGCAAAGGATTACATATAAGCCTTCAAAGTTCACTTGGAAAATCAGAGTAAAACGAATTTCTGAATCGTAGTAGACCATGGTGCGTAATAAGGTCACAAAAACAAAATAGTCCCTAAACAAATTACACAGCCACGCTCAGTTTTTCAAGATATGATCAAACAAACATCAAAAACGCCTTTTAAACCTGTCCGTTCATATTTTCTGATAAAACAGGGTAACAAATGTGCTTGATATCAAATTTTCAAATGGAACTACTTTTGACTTCTGTCGGAATGTTTTGAAACAAAGGGAGGGAACTACATCTACACATATATATAAGGGGGTTAATTTTCTGGGTTGAATTCAACTGCTTCGCTAGCTCAGTGGGCTAGACGAAAGGTCCCAATATCTTTTTTTTAGTTTTGGTCATTGGTGGACAAGGGTCAAATCTGAGCAACTACTCCTTTTTTTACCCCATTTTCCCTCATCTTTTTTTTTTTTTTTTTTTTTTTCATTCATTATCCCTAATTCTGAGACATTTAAAAGTACAAATTTCAAATTCAAATTATTCAAAATGTGTGAAAATTTTCAGGCTCTCTATGTATCTACTTTCATTTATTTCCATAAGTTTCTCTTGGGCTTCCGTGTTGCCAGGCTTGAGCTACGAAGATGTACCGAATCGACATGATATTGCTTGCGACCGTGATGACATATTTCAACTACTCCAAATTGGAAAGAATGGTAGTATGATCAGGCTCCAAAATCAGTTGTGATGACAACCCAAAGATATGGAAATTTGGCACATTCGATAAAACATAAATCTGGGTTTGCGTTAACTTTTGCGCATCAGTCTGTTCATGCACACTTTAATAGTGAGACCAATTTTGTCATACTAATTTGCAGACAATTTCATTAGAAGAGGATGTATTTTAGTATGTTTTTATTCCCACAAAGAAATCAAGAAAAGAAAAAAAAAACAGCATTATTTGTGCCTTTTGCCAAGTTCATGTTTTCGCATTGGCGTGAGTGCCATATATCAATATGTCATCATTTCAACCGATTTCGGATTCTTCTCTGGGTCTAATTGTTGCGTGCATTCTGACGGTTCGGCCATGTCATCACGGGCACAGGAGATGTACATAAATTTGTGACATTTTGCCAGCTTGAGCCTTGCAGCATTAGATCTATGCCTGACAAAGTACATTGTGGTGGACCCTTTTTGTCTTTCCACATTACCCTGCCACATTGTTTGATAAGTCCTGTAAACCTATTAGGCTATTCAAAAAGCAACACTGAACAAATTTCCCCCTGACTGCACTGAGGAAAATTGCTCCCTGTTTTATTTTCATTTCTCATTCATTTTTTTGTAATGATTTATTTACTTTCTCCCACTTCTTTCCTGTCAAATGGTACCATCAGCAAAATCTCCAAGTATTTTTTTGCTATTCCCAAATACTTTATGTAGAGAAAAGGGCCCTTAAAGGTTTTTTTTGCTTGTTTTTTGCAACTGCCACCAGGTCCTCCTGAAAAGCTCTCTCTCTCTATCTGTCTCTATCTCTCTCTCTCTCTCTCTCTCTCTTGCTGGTTTATTCAGTTAGGCTATGATTCTTCATGACTTTTTCATAGATAATTAGTGGTCTCAACATATCCAAAGCTTCAATGTGAGATAGAGAAGCTGATCTGAAAAATATTGTAGGAAATTTATATCGAAACGGGTCATTAAGGTGGGTGGGGGTCGGTTCGAAATCCGACCTTCTGTCACCCGTTTTATCCAAAGAATCGCCCAATGTCTATGTATTTTGGCATACATCCATTTTGGATGCCTGCAGATCTGCAAAGGATTACATATAAGCCTTCAAAGTTCACTTGGAAAATCAGAGTAAAACGAATTTCTGAATCGTAGTAGACCATGGTGCGTAATAAGGTCACAAAAACAAAATAGTCCCTAAACAAATTACACAGCCACGCTCAGTTTTTCAAGATATGATCAAACAAACATCAAAAACGCCTTTTAAACCTGTCCGTTCATATTTTCTGATAAAACAGGGTAACAAATGTGCTTGATATCAAATTTTCAAATGGAACTACTTTTGACTTCTGTCGGAATGTTTTGAAACAAAGGGAGGGAACTACATCTACACATATATATAAGGGGGTTAATTTTCTGGGTTGAATTCAACTGCTTCGCTAGCTCAGTGGGCTAGACGAAAGGTCCCAATATCTTTTTTTTAGTTTTGGTCATTGGTGGACAAGGGTCAAATCTGAGCAACTACTCCTTTTTTTACCCCATTTTCCCTCATCTTTTTTTTTTTTTTTTTTTTTTTCATTCATTATCCCTAATTCTGAGACATTTAAAAGTACAAATTTCAAATTCAAATTATTCAAAATGTGTGAAAATTTTCAGGCTCTCTATGTATCTACTTTCATTTATTTCCATAAGTTTCTCTTGGGCTTCCGTGTTGCCAGGCTTGAGCTACGAAGATGTACCGAATCGACATGATATTGCTTGCGACCGTGATGACATATTTCAACTACTCCAAATTGGAAAGAATGGTAGTATGATCAGGCTCCAAAATCAGTTGTGATGACAACCCAAAGATATGGAAATTTGGCACATTCGATAAAACATAAATCTGGGTTTGCGTTAACTTTTGCGCATCAGTCTGTTCATGCACACTTTAATAGTGAGACCAATTTTGTCATACTAATTTGCAGACAATTTCATTAGAAGAGGATGTATTTTAGTATGTTTTTATTCCCACAAAGAAATCAAGAAAAGAAAAAAAAAACAGCATTATTTGTGCCTTTTGCCAAGTTCATGTTTTCGCATTGGCGTGAGTGCCATATATCAATATGTCATCATTTCAACCGATTTCGGATTCTTCTCTGGGTCTAATTGTTGCGTGCATTCTGACGGTTCGGCCATGTCATCACGGGCACAGGAGATGTACATAAATTTGTGACATTTTGCCAGCTTGAGCCTTGCAGCATTAGATCTATGCCTGACAAAGTACATTGTGGTGGACCCTTTTTGTCTTTCCACATTACCCTGCCACATTGTTTGATAAGTCCTGTAAACCTATTAGGCTATTCAAAAAGCAACACTGAACAAATTTCCCCCTGACTGCACTGAGGAAAATTGCTCCCTGTTTTATTTTCATTTCTCATTCATTTTTTTGTAATGATTTATTTACTTTCTCCCACTTCTTTCCTGTCAAATGGTACCATCAGCAAAATCTCCAAGTATTTTTTTGCTATTCCCAAATACTTTATGTAGAGAAAAGGGCCCTTAAAGGTTTTTTTTGCTTGTTTTTTGCAACTGCCACCAGGTCCTCCTGAAAAGCTCTCTCTCTCTATCTGTCTCTATCTCTCTCTCTCTCTCTCTCTCTCTTGCTGGTTTATTCAGTTAGGCTATGATTCTTCATGACTTTTTCATAGATAATTAGTGGTCTCAACATATCCAAAGCTTCAATGTGAGATAGAGAAGCTGATCTGAAAAATATTGTAGGAAATTTATATCGAAACGGGTCATTAAGGTGGGTGGGGGTCGGTTCGAAATCCGACCTTCTGTCACCCGTTTTATCCAAAGAATCGCCCAATGTCTATGTATTTTGGCATACATCCATTTTGGATGCCTGCAGATCTGCAAAGGATTACATATAAGCCTTCAAAGTTCACTTGGAAAATCAGAGTAAAACGAATTTCTGAATCGTAGTAGACCATGGTGCGTAATAAGGTCACAAAAACAAAATAGTCCCTAAACAAATTACACAGCCACGCTCAGTTTTTCAAGATATGATCAAACAAACATCAAAAACGCCTTTTAAACCTGTCCGTTCATATTTTCTGATAAAACAGGGTAACAAATGTGCTTGATATCAAATTTTCAAATGGAACTACTTTTGACTTCTGTCGGAATGTTTTGAAACAAAGGGAGGGAACTACATCTACACATATATATAAGGGGGTTAATTTTCTGGGTTGAATTCAACTGCTTCGCTAGCTCAGTGGGCTAGACGAAAGGTCCCAATATCTTTTTTTTAGTTTTGGTCATTGGTGGACAAGGGTCAAATCTGAGCAACTACTCCTTTTTTTACCCCATTTTCCCTCATCTTTTTTTTTTTTTTTTTTTCATTCATTATCCCTAATTCTGAGACATTTAAAAGTACAAATTTCAAATTCAAATTATTCAAAATGTGTGAAAATTTTCAGGCTCTCTATGTATCTACTTTCATTTATTTCCATAAGTTTCTCTTGGGCTTCCGTGTTGCCAGGCTTGAGCTACGAAGATGTACCGAATCGACATGATATTGCTTGCGACCGTGATGACATATTTCAACTACTCCAAATTGGAAAGAATGGTAGTATGATCAGGCTCCAAAATCAGTTGTGATGACAACCCAAAGATATGGAAATTTGGCACATTCGATAAAACATAAATCTGGGTTTGCGTTAACTTTTGCGCATCAGTCTGTTCATGCACACTTTAATAGTGAGACCAATTTTGTCATACTAATTTGCAGACAATTTCATTAGAAGAGGATGTATTTTAGTATGTTTTTATTCCCACAAAGAAATCAAGAAAAGAAAAAAAAAACAGCATTATTTGTGCCTTTTGCCAAGTTCATGTTTTCGCATTGGCGTGAGTGCCATATATCAATATGTCATCATTTCAACCGATTTCGGATTCTTCTCTGGGTCTAATTGTTGCGTGCATTCTGACGGTTCGGCCATGTCATCACGGGCACAGGAGATGTACATAAATTTGTGACATTTTGCCAGCTTGAGCCTTGCAGCATTAGATCTATGCCTGACAAAGTACATTGTGGTGGACCCTTTTTGTCTTTCCACATTACCCTGCCACATTGTTTGATAAGTCCTGTAAACCTATTAGGCTATTCAAAAAGCAACACTGAACAAATTTCCCCCTGACTGCACTGAGGAAAATTGCTCCCTGTTTTATTTTCATTTCTCATTCATTTTTTTGTAATGATTTATTTACTTTCTCCCACTTCTTTCCTGTCAAATGGTACCATCAGCAAAATCTCCAAGTATTTTTTTGCTATTCCCAAATACTTTATGTAGAGAAAAGGGCCCTTAAAGGTTTTTTTTGCTTGTTTTTTGCAACTGCCACCAGGTCCTCCTGAAAAGCTCTCTCTCTCTATCTGTCTCTATCTCTCTCTCTCTCTCTCTCTCTCTCTTGCTGGTTTATTCAGTTAGGCTATGATTCTTCATGACTTTTTCATAGATAATTAGTGGTCTCAACATATCCAAAGCTTCAATGTGAGATAGAGAAGCTGATCTGAAAAATATTGTAGGAAATTTATATCGAAACGGGTCATTAAGGTGGGTGGGGGTCGGTTCGAAATCCGACCTTCTGTCACCCGTTTTATCCAAAGAATCGCCCAATGTCTATGTATTTTGGCATACATCCATTTTGGATGCCTGCAGATCTGCAAAGGATTACATATAAGCCTTCAAAGTTCACTTGGAAAATCAGAGTAAAACGAATTTCTGAATCGTAGTAGACCATGGTGCGTAATAAGGTCACAAAAACAAAATAGTCCCTAAACAAATTACACAGCCACGCTCAGTTTTTCAAGATATGATCAAACAAACATCAAAAACGCCTTTTAAACCTGTCCGTTCATATTTTCTGATAGAACAGGGTAACAAATGTGCTTGATATCAAATTTTCAAATGGAACTACTTTTGACTTCTGTCGGAATGTTTTGAAACAAAGGGAGGGAACTACATCTACACATATATATAAGGGGGTTAATTTTCTGGGTTGAATTCAACTGCTTCGCTAGCTCAGTGGGCTAGACGAAAGGTCCCAATATCTTTTTTTTAGTTTTGGTCATTGGTGGACAAGGGTCAAATCTGAGCAACTACTCCTTTTTTTACCCCATTTTCCCTCATCTTTTTTTTTTTTTTTTTTTTTTTCATTCATTATCCCTAATTCTGAGACATTTAAAAGTACAAATTTCAAATTCAAATTATTCAAAATGTGTGAAAATTTTCAGGCTCTCTATGTATCTACTTTCATTTATTTCCATAAGTTTCTCTTGGGCTTCCGTGTTGCCAGGCTTGAGCTACGAAGATGTACCGAATCGACATGATATTGCTTGCGACCGTGATGACATATTTCAACTACTCCAAATTGGAAAGAATGGTAGTATGATCAGGCTCCAAAATCAGTTGTGATGACAACCCAAAGATATGGAAATTTGGCACATTCGATAAAACATAAATCTGGGTTTGCGTTAACTTTTGCGCATCAGTCTGTTCATGCACACTTTAATAGTGAGACCAATTTTGTCATACTAATTTGCAGACAATTTCATTAGAAGAGGATGTATTTTAGTATGTTTTTATTCCCACAAAGAAATCAAGAAAAGAAAAAAAAAACAGCATTATTTGTGCCTTTTGCCAAGTTCATGTTTTCGCATTGGCGTGAGTGCCATATATCAATATGTCATCATTTCAACCGATTTCGGATTCTTCTCTGGGTCTAATTGTTGCGTGCATTCTGACGGTTCGGCCATGTCATCACGGGCACAGGAGATGTACATAAATTTGTGACATTTTGCCAGCTTGAGCCTTGCAGCATTAGATCTATGCCTGACAAAGTACATTGTGGTGGACCCTTTTTGTCTTTCCACATTACCCTGCCACATTGTTTGATAAGTCCTGTAAACCTATTAGGCTATTCAAAAAGCAACACTGAACAAATTTCCCCCTGACTGCACTGAGGAAAATTGCTCCCTGTTTTATTTTCATTTCTCATTCATTTTTTTGTAATGATTTATTTACTTTCTCCCACTTCTTTCCTGTCAAATGGTACCATCAGCAAAATCTCCAAGTATTTTTTTGCTATTCCCAAATACTTTATGTAGAGAAAAGGGCCCTTAAAGGTTTTTTTTGCTTGTTTTTTGCAACTGCCACCAGGTCCTCCTGAAAAGCTCTCTCTCTCTATCTGTCTCTATCTCTCTCTCTCTCTCTCTCTCTCTTGCTGGTTTATTCAGTTAGGCTATGATTCTTCATGACTTTTTCATAGATAATTAGTGGTCTCAACATATCCAAAGCTTCAATGTGAGATAGAGAAGCTGATCTGAAAAATATTGTAGGAAATTTATATCGAAACGGGTCATTAAGGTGGGTGGGGGTCGGTTCGAAATCCGACCTTCTGTCACCCGTTTTATCCAAAGAATCGCCCAATGTCTATGTATTTTGGCATACATCCATTTTGGATGCCTGCAGATCTGCAAAGGATTACATATAAGCCTTCAAAGTTCACTTGGAAAATCAGAGTAAAACGAATTTCTGAATCGTAGTAGACCATGGTGCGTAATAAGGTCACAAAAACAAAATAGTCCCTAAACAAATTACACAGCCACGCTCAGTTTTTCAAGATATGATCAAACAAACATCAAAAACGCCTTTTAAACCTGTCCGTTCATATTTTCTGATAAAACAGGGTAACAAATGTGCTTGATATCAAATTTTCAAATGGAACTACTTTTGACTTCTGTCGGAATGTTTTGAAACAAAGGGAGGGAACTACATCTACACATATATATAAGGGGGTTAATTTTCTGGGTTGAATTCAACTGCTTCGCTAGCTCAGTGGGCTAGACGAAAGGTCCCAATATCTTTTTTTTAGTTTTGGTCATTGGTGGACAAGGGTCAAATCTGAGCAACTACTCCTTTTTTTACCCCATTTTCCCTCATCTTTTTTTTTTTTTTTTTTTTTTCATTCATTATCCCTAATTCTGAGACATTTAAAAGTACAAATTTCAAATTCAAATTATTCAAAATGTGTGAAAATTTTCAGGCTCTCTATGTATCTACTTTCATTTATTTCCATAAGTTTCTCTTGGGCTTCCGTGTTGCCAGGCTTGAGCTACGAAGATGTACCGAATCGACATGATATTGCTTGCGACCGTGATGACATATTTCAACTACTCCAAATTGGAAAGAATGGTAGTATGATCAGGCTCCAAAATCAGTTGTGATGACAACCCAAAGATATGGAAATTTGGCACATTCGATAAAACATAAATCTGGGTTTGCGTTAACTTTTGCGCATCAGTCTGTTCATGCACACTTTAATAGTGAGACCAATTTTGTCATACTAATTTGCAGACAATTTCATTAGAAGAGGATGTATTTTAGTATGTTTTTATTCCCACAAAGAAATCAAGAAAAGAAAAAAAAAACAGCATTATTTGTGCCTTTTGCCAAGTTCATGTTTTCGCATTGGCGTGAGTGCCATATATCAATATGTCATCATTTCAACCGATTTCGGATTCTTCTCTGGGTCTAATTGTTGCGTGCATTCTGACGGTTCGGCCATGTCATCACGGGCACAGGAGATGTACATAAATTTGTGACATTTTGCCAGCTTGAGCCTTGCAGCATTAGATCTATGCCTGACAAAGTACATTGTGGTGGACCCTTTTTGTCTTTCCACATTACCCTGCCACATTGTTTGATAAGTCCTGTAAACCTATTAGGCTATTCAAAAAGCAACACTGAACAAATTTCCCCCTGACTGCACTGAGGAAAATTGCTCCCTGTTTTATTTTCATTTCTCATTCATTTTTTTGTAATGATTTATTTACTTTCTCCCACTTCTTTCCTGTCAAATGGTACCATCAGCAAAATCTCCAAGTATTTTTTTGCTATTCCCAAATACTTTATGTAGAGAAAAGGGCCCTTAAAGGTTTTTTTTGCTTGTTTTTTGCAACTGCCACCAGGTCCTCCTGAAAAGCTCTCTCTCTCTATCTGTCTCTATCTCTCTCTCTCTCTCTCTCTCTCTTGCTGGTTTATTCAGTTAGGCTATGATTCTTCATGACTTTTTCATAGATAATTAGTGGTCTCAACATATCCAAAGCTTCAATGTGAGATAGAGAAGCTGATCTGAAAAATATTGTAGGAAATTTATATCGAAACGGGTCATTAAGGTGGGTGGGGGTCGGTTCGAAATCCGACCTTCTGTCACCCGTTTTATCCAAAGAATCGCCCAATGTCTATGTATTTTGGCATACATCCATTTTGGATGCCTGCAGATCTGCAAAGGATTACATATAAGCCTTCAAAGTTCACTTGGAAAATCAGAGTAAAACGAATTTCTGAATCGTAGTAGACCATGGTGCGTAATAAGGTCACAAAAACAAAATAGTCCCTAAACAAATTACACAGCCACGCTCAGTTTTTCAAGATATGATCAAACAAACATCAAAAACGCCTTTTAAACCTGTCCGTTCATATTTTCTGATAAAACAGGGTAACAAATGTGCTTGATATCAAATTTTCAAATGGAACTACTTTTGACTTCTGTCGGAATGTTTTGAAACAAAGGGAGGGAACTACATCTACACATATATATAAGGGGGTTAATTTTCTGGGTTGAATTCAACTGCTTCGCTAGCTCAGTGGGCTAGACGAAAGGTCCCAATATCTTTTTTTTAGTTTTGGTCATTGGTGGACAAGGGTCAAATCTGAGCAACTACTCCTTTTTTTACCCCATTTTCCCTCATCTTTTTTTTTTTTTTTTTTTTTTTCATTCATTATCCCTAATTCTGAGACATTTAAAAGTACAAATTTCAAATTCAAATTATTCAAAATGTGTGAAAATTTTCAGGCTCTCTATGTATCTACTTTCATTTATTTCCATAAGTTTCTCTTGGGCTTCCGTGTTGCCAGGCTTGAGCTACGAAGATGTACCGAATCGACATGATATTGCTTGCGACCGTGATGACATATTTCAACTACTCCAAATTGGAAAGAATGGTAGTATGATCAGGCTCCAAAATCAGTTGTGATGACAACCCAAAGATATGGAAATTTGGCACATTCGATAAAACATAAATCTGGGTTTGCGTTAACTTTTGCGCATCAGTCTGTTCATGCACACTTTAATAGTGAGACCAATTTTGTCATACTAATTTGCAGACAATTTCATTAGAAGAGGATGTATTTTAGTATGTTTTTATTCCCACAAAGAAATCAAGAAAAGAAAAAAAAAACAGCATTATTTGTGCCTTTTGCCAAGTTCATGTTTTCGCATTGGCGTGAGTGCCATATATCAATATGTCATCATTTCAACCGATTTCGGATTCTTCTCTGGGTCTAATTGTTGCGTGCATTCTGACGGTTCGGCCATGTCATCACGGGCACAGGAGATGTACATAAATTTGTGACATTTTGCCAGCTTGAGCCTTGCAGCATTAGATCTATGCCTGACAAAGTACATTGTGGTGGACCCTTTTTGTCTTTCCACATTACCCTGCCACATTGTTTGATAAGTCCTGTAAACCTATTAGGCTATTCAAAAAGCAACACTGAACAAATTTCCCCCTGACTGCACTGAGGAAAATTGCTCCCTGTTTTATTTTCATTTCTCATTCATTTTTTTGTAATGATTTATTTACTTTCTCCCACTTCTTTCCTGTCAAATGGTACCATCAGCAAAATCTCCAAGTATTTTTTTGCTATTCCCAAATACTTTATGTAGAGAAAAGGGCCCTTAAAGGTTTTTTTTGCTTGTTTTTTGCAACTGCCACCAGGTCCTCCTGAAAAGCTCTCTCTCTCTATCTGTCTCTATCTCTCTCTCTCTCTCTCTCTCTCTTGCTGGTTTATTCAGTTAGGCTATGATTCTTCATGACTTTTTCATAGATAATTAGTGGTCTCAACATATCCAAAGCTTCAATGTGAGATAGAGAAGCTGATCTGAAAAATATTGTAGGAAATTTATATCGAAACGGGTCATTAAGGTGGGTGGGGGTCGGTTCGAAATCCGACCTTCTGTCACCCGTTTTATCCAAAGAATCGCCCAATGTCTATGTATTTTGGCATACATCCATTTTGGATGCCTGCAGATCTGCAAAGGATTACATATAAGCCTTCAAAGTTCACTTGGAAAATCAGAGTAAAACGAATTTCTGAATCGTAGTAGACCATGGTGCGTAATAAGGTCACAAAAACAAAATAGTCCCTAAACAAATTACACAGCCACGCTCAGTTTTTCAAGATATGATCAAACAAACATCAAAAACGCCTTTTAAACCTGTCCGTTCATATTTTCTGATAAAACAGGGTAACAAATGTGCTTGATATCAAATTTTCAAATGGAACTACTTTTGACTTCTGTCGGAATGTTTTGAAACAAAGGGAGGGAACTACATCTACACATATATATAAGGGGGTTAATTTTCTGGGTTGAATTCAACTGCTTCGCTAGCTCAGTGGGCTAGACGAAAGGTCCCAATATCTTTTTTTTAGTTTTGGTCATTGGTGGACAAGGGTCAAATCTGAGCAACTACTCCTTTTTTTACCCCATTTTCCCTCATCTTTTTTTTTTTTTTTTTTTTTTTTCATTCATTATCCCTAATTCTGAGACATTTAAAAGTACAAATTTCAAATTCAAATTATTCAAAATGTGTGAAAATTTTCAGGCTCTCTATGTATCTACTTTCATTTATTTCCATAAGTTTCTCTTGGGCTTCCGTGTTGCCAGGCTTGAGCTACGAAGATGTACCGAATCGACATGATATTGCTTGCGACCGTGATGACATATTTCAACTACTCCAAATTGGAAAGAATGGTAGTATGATCAGGCTCCAAAATCAGTTGTGATGACAACCCAAAGATATGGAAATTTGGCACATTCGATAAAACATAAATCTGGGTTTGCGTTAACTTTTGCGCATCAGTCTGTTCATGCACACTTTAATAGTGAGACCAATTTTGTCATACTAATTTGCAGACAATTTCATTAGAAGAGGATGTATTTTAGTATGTTTTTATTCCCACAAAGAAATCAAGAAAAGAAAAAAAAAACAGCATTATTTGTGCCTTTTGCCAAGTTCATGTTTTCGCATTGGCGTGAGTGCCATATATCAATATGTCATCATTTCAACCGATTTCGGATTCTTCTCTGGGTCTAATTGTTGCGTGCATTCTGACGGTTCGGCCATGTCATCACGGGCACAGGAGATGTACATAAATTTGTGACATTTTGCCAGCTTGAGCCTTGCAGCATTAGATCTATGCCTGACAAAGTACATTGTGGTGGACCCTTTTTGTCTTTCCACATTACCCTGCCACATTGTTTGATAAGTCCTGTAAACCTATTAGGCTATTCAAAAAGCAACACTGAACAAATTTCCCCCTGACTGCACTGAGGAAAATTGCTCCCTGTTTTATTTTCATTTCTCATTCATTTTTTTGTAATGATTTATTTACTTTCTCCCACTTCTTTCCTGTCAAATGGTACCATCAGCAAAATCTCCAAGTATTTTTTTGCTATTCCCAAATACTTTATGTAGAGAAAAGGGCCCTTAAAGGTTTTTTTTGCTTGTTTTTTGCAACTGCCACCAGGTCCTCCTGAAAAGCTCTCTCTCTCTATCTGTCTCTATCTCTCTCTCTCTCTCTCTCTCTCTTGCTGGTTTATTCAGTTAGGCTATGATTCTTCATGACTTTTTCATAGATAATTAGTGGTCTCAACATATCCAAAGCTTCAATGTGAGATAGAGAAGCTGATCTGAAAAATATTGTAGGAAATTTATATCGAAACGGGTCATTAAGGTGGGTGGGGGTCGGTTCGAAATCCGACCTTCTGTCACCCGTTTTATCCAAAGAATCGCCCAATGTCTATGTATTTTGGCATACATCCATTTTGGATGCCTGCAGATCTGCAAAGGATTACATATAAGCCTTCAAAGTTCACTTGGAAAATCAGAGTAAAACGAATTTCTGAATCGTAGTAGACCATGGTGCGTAATAAGGTCACAAAAACAAAATAGTCCCTAAACAAATTACACAGCCACGCTCAGTTTTTCAAGATATGATCAAACAAACATCAAAAACGCCTTTTAAACCTGTCCGTTCATATTTTCTGATAAAACAGGGTAACAAATGTGCTTGATATCAAATTTTCAAATGGAACTACTTTTGACTTCTGTCGGAATGTTTTGAAACAAAGGGAGGGAACTACATCTACACATATATATAAGGGGGTTAATTTTCTGGGTTGAATTCAACTGCTTCGCTAGCTCAGTGGGCTAGACGAAAGGTCCCAATATCTTTTTTTTAGTTTTGGTCATTGGTGGACAAGGGTCAAATCTGAGCAACTACTCCTTTTTTTACCCCATTTTCCCTCATCTTTTTTTTTTTTTTTTTTTTTTTCATTCATTATCCCTAATTCTGAGACATTTAAAAGTACAAATTTCAAATTCAAATTATTCAAAATGTGTGAAAATTTTCAGGCTCTCTATGTATCTACTTTCATTTATTTCCATAAGTTTCTCTTGGGCTTCCGTGTTGCCAGGCTTGAGCTACGAAGATGTACCGAATCGACATGATATTGCTTGCGACCGTGATGACATATTTCAACTACTCCAAATTGGAAAGAATGGTAGTATGATCAGGCTCCAAAATCAGTTGTGATGACAACCCAAAGATATGGAAATTTGGCACATTCGATAAAACATAAATCTGGGTTTGCGTTAACTTTTGCGCATCAGTCTGTTCATGCACACTTTAATAGTGAGACCAATTTTGTCATACTAATTTGCAGACAATTTCATTAGAAGAGGATGTATTTTAGTATGTTTTTATTCCCACAAAGAAATCAAGAAAAGAAAAAAAAAACAGCATTATTTGTGCCTTTTGCCAAGTTCATGTTTTCGCATTGGCGTGAGTGCCATATATCAATATGTCATCATTTCAACCGATTTCGGATTCTTCTCTGGGTCTAATTGTTGCGTGCATTCTGACGGTTCGGCCATGTCATCACGGGCACAGGAGATGTACATAAATTTGTGACATTTTGCCAGCTTGAGCCTTGCAGCATTAGATCTATGCCTGACAAAGTACATTGTGGTGGACCCTTTTTGTCTTTCCACATTACCCTGCCACATTGTTTGATAAGTCCTGTAAACCTATTAGGCTATTCAAAAAGCAACACTGAACAAATTTCCCCCTGACTGCACTGAGGAAAATTGCTCCCTGTTTTATTTTCATTTCTCATTCATTTTTTTGTAATGATTTATTTACTTTCTCCCACTTCTTTCCTGTCAAATGGTACCATCAGCAAAATCTCCAAGTATTTTTTTGCTATTCCCAAATACTTTATGTAGAGAAAAGGGCCCTTAAAGGTTTTTTTTGCTTGTTTTTTGCAACTGCCACCAGGTCCTCCTGAAAAGCTCTCTCTCTCTATCTGTCTCTATCTCTCTCTCTCTCTCTCTCTCTCTTGCTGGTTTATTCAGTTAGGCTATGATTCTTCATGACTTTTTCATAGATAATTAGTGGTCTCAACATATCCAAAGCTTCAATGTGAGATAGAGAAGCTGATCTGAAAAATATTGTAGGAAATTTATATCGAAACGGGTCATTAAGGTGGGTGGGGGTCGGTTCGAAATCCGACCTTCTGTCACCCGTTTTATCCAAAGAATCGCCCAATGTCTATGTATTTTGGCATACATCCATTTTGGATGCCTGCAGATCTGCAAAGGATTACATATAAGCCTTCAAAGTTCACTTGGAAAATCAGAGTAAAACGAATTTCTGAATCGTAGTAGACCATGGTGCGTAATAAGGTCACAAAAACAAAATAGTCCCTAAACAAATTACACAGCCACGCTCAGTTTTTCAAGATATGATCAAACAAACATCAAAAACGCCTTTTAAACCTGTCCGTTCATATTTTCTGATAAAACAGGGTAACAAATGTGCTTGATATCAAATTTTCAAATGGAACTACTTTTGACTTCTGTCGGAATGTTTTGAAACAAAGGGAGGGAACTACATCTACACATATATATAAGGGGGTTAATTTTCTGGGTTGAATTCAACTGCTTCGCTAGCTCAGTGGGCTAGACGAAAGGTCCCAATATCTTTTTTTTAGTTTTGGTCATTGGTGGACAAGGGTCAAATCTGAGCAACTACTCCTTTTTTTACCCCATTTTCCCTCATCTTTTTTTTTTTTTTTTTTTTTTTCATTCATTATCCCTAATTCTGAGACATTTAAAAGTACAAATTTCAAATTCAAATTATTCAAAATGTGTGAAAATTTTCAGGCTCTCTATGTATCTACTTTCATTTATTTCCATAAGTTTCTCTTGGGCTTCCGTGTTGCCAGGCTTGAGCTACGAAGATGTACCGAATCGACATGATATTGCTTGCGACCGTGATGACATATTTCAACTACTCCAAATTGGAAAGAATGGTAGTATGATCAGGCTCCAAAATCAGTTGTGATGACAACCCAAAGATATGGAAATTTGGCACATTCGATAAAACATAAATCTGGGTTTGCGTTAACTTTTGCGCATCAGTCTGTTCATGCACACTTTAATAGTGAGACCAATTTTGTCATACTAATTTGCAGACAATTTCATTAGAAGAGGATGTATTTTAGTATGTTTTTATTCCCACAAAGAAATCAAGAAAAGAAAAAAAAAACAGCATTATTTGTGCCTTTTGCCAAGTTCATGTTTTCGCATTGGCGTGAGTGCCATATATCAATATGTCATCATTTCAACCGATTTCGGATTCTTCTCTGGGTCTAATTGTTGCGTGCATTCTGACGGTTCGGCCATGTCATCACGGGCACAGGAGATGTACATAAATTTGTGACATTTTGCCAGCTTGAGCCTTGCAGCATTAGATCTATGCCTGACAAAGTACATTGTGGTGGACCCTTTTTGTCTTTCCACATTACCCTGCCACATTGTTTGATAAGTCCTGTAAACCTATTAGGCTATTCAAAAAGCAACACTGAACAAATTTCCCCCTGACTGCACTGAGGAAAATTGCTCCCTGTTTTATTTTCATTTCTCATTCATTTTTTTGTAATGATTTATTTACTTTCTCCCACTTCTTTCCTGTCAAATGGTACCATCAGCAAAATCTCCAAGTATTTTTTTGCTATTCCCAAATACTTTATGTAGAGAAAAGGGCCCTTAAAGGTTTTTTTTGCTTGTTTTTTGCAACTGCCACCAGGTCCTCCTGAAAAGCTCTCTCTCTCTATCTGTCTCTATCTCTCTCTCTCTCTCTCTCTCTCTTGCTGGTTTATTCAGTTAGGCTATGATTCTTCATGACTTTTTCATAGATAATTAGTGGTCTCAACATATCCAAAGCTTCAATGTGAGATAGAGAAGCTGATCTGAAAAATATTGTAGGAAATTTATATCGAAACGGGTCATTAAGGTGGGTGGGGGTCGGTTCGAAATCCGACCTTCTGTCACCCGTTTTATCCAAAGAATCGCCCAATGTCTATGTATTTTGGCATACATCCATTTTGGATGCCTGCAGATCTGCAAAGGATTACATATAAGCCTTCAAAGTTCACTTGGAAAATCAGAGTAAAACGAATTTCTGAATCGTAGTAGACCATGGTGCGTAATAAGGTCACAAAAACAAAATAGTCCCTAAACAAATTACACAGCCACGCTCAGTTTTTCAAGATATGATCAAACAAACATCAAAAACGCCTTTTAAACCTGTCCGTTCATATTTTCTGATAAAACAGGGTAACAAATGTGCTTGATATCAAATTTTCAAATGGAACTACTTTTGACTTCTGTCGGAATGTTTTGAAACAAAGGGAGGGAACTACATCTACACATATATATAAGGGGGTTAATTTTCTGGGTTGAATTCAACTGCTTCGCTAGCTCAGTGGGCTAGACGAAAGGTCCCAATATCTTTTTTTTAGTTTTGGTCATTGGTGGACAAGGGTCAAATCTGAGCAACTACTCCTTTTTTTACCCCATTTTCCCTCATCTTTTTTTTTTTTTTTTTTTTTTTCATTCATTATCCCTAATTCTGAGACATTTAAAAGTACAAATTTCAAATTCAAATTATTCAAAATGTGTGAAAATTTTCAGGCTCTCTATGTATCTACTTTCATTTATTTCCATAAGTTTCTCTTGGGCTTCCGTGTTGCCAGGCTTGAGCTACGAAGATGTACCGAATCGACATGATATTGCTTGCGACCGTGATGACATATTTCAACTACTCCAAATTGGAAAGAATGGTAGTATGATCAGGCTCCAAAATCAGTTGTGATGACAACCCAAAGATATGGAAATTTGGCACATTCGATAAAACATAAATCTGGGTTTGCGTTAACTTTTGCGCATCAGTCTGTTCATGCACACTTTAATAGTGAGACCAATTTTGTCATACTAATTTGCAGACAATTTCATTAGAAGAGGATGTATTTTAGTATGTTTTTATTCCCACAAAGAAATCAAGAAAAGAAAAAAAAAACAGCATTATTTGTGCCTTTTGCCAAGTTCATGTTTTCGCATTGGCGTGAGTGCCATATATCAATATGTCATCATTTCAACCGATTTCGGATTCTTCTCTGGGTCTAATTGTTGCGTGCATTCTGACGGTTCGGCCATGTCATCACGGGCACAGGAGATGTACATAAATTTGTGACATTTTGCCAGCTTGAGCCTTGCAGCATTAGATCTATGCCTGACAAAGTACATTGTGGTGGACCCTTTTTGTCTTTCCACATTACCCTGCCACATTGTTTGATAAGTCCTGTAAACCTATTAGGCTATTCAAAAAGCAACACTGAACAAATTTCCCCCTGACTGCACTGAGGAAAATTGCTCCCTGTTTTATTTTCATTTCTCATTCATTTTTTTGTAATGATTTATTTACTTTCTCCCACTTCTTTCCTGTCAAATGGTACCATCAGCAAAATCTCCAAGTATTTTTTTGCTATTCCCAAATACTTTATGTAGAGAAAAGGGCCCTTAAAGGTTTTTTTTGCTTGTTTTTTGCAACTGCCACCAGGTCCTCCTGAAAAGCTCTCTCTCTCTATCTGTCTCTATCTCTCTCTCTCTCTCTCTCTCTCTTGCTGGTTTATTCAGTTAGGCTATGATTCTTCATGACTTTTTCATAGATAATTAGTGGTCTCAACATATCCAAAGCTTCAATGTGAGATAGAGAAGCTGATCTGAAAAATATTGTAGGAAATTTATATCGAAACGGGTCATTAAGGTGGGTGGGGGTCGGTTCGAAATCCGACCTTCTGTCACCCGTTTTATCCAAAGAATCGCCCAATGTCTATGTATTTTGGCATACATCCATTTTGGATGCCTGCAGATCTGCAAAGGATTACATATAAGCCTTCAAAGTTCACTTGGAAAATCAGAGTAAAACGAATTTCTGAATCGTAGTAGACCATGGTGCGTAATAAGGTCACAAAAACAAAATAGTCCCTAAACAAATTACACAGCCACGCTCAGTTTTTCAAGATATGATCAAACAAACATCAAAAACGCCTTTTAAACCTGTCCGTTCATATTTTCTGATAAAACAGGGTAACAAATGTGCTTGATATCAAATTTTCAAATGGAACTACTTTTGACTTCTGTCGGAATGTTTTGAAACAAAGGGAGGGAACTACATCTACACATATATATAAGGGGGTTAATTTTCTGGGTTGAATTCAACTGCTTCGCTAGCTCAGTGGGCTAGACGAAAGGTCCCAATATCTTTTTTTTAGTTTTGGTCATTGGTGGACAAGGGTCAAATCTGAGCAACTACTCCTTTTTTTACCCCATTTTCCCTCATCTTTTTTTTTTTTTTTTTTTTTTTCATTCATTATCCCTAATTCTGAGACATTTAAAAGTACAAATTTCAAATTCAAATTATTCAAAATGTGTGAAAATTTTCAGGCTCTCTATGTATCTACTTTCATTTATTTCCATAAGTTTCTCTTGGGCTTCCGTGTTGCCAGGCTTGAGCTACGAAGATGTACCGAATCGACATGATATTGCTTGCGACCGTGATGACATATTTCAACTACTCCAAATTGGAAAGAATGGTAGTATGATCAGGCTCCAAAATCAGTTGTGATGACAACCCAAAGATATGGAAATTTGGCACATTCGATAAAACATAAATCTGGGTTTGCGTTAACTTTTGCGCATCAGTCTGTTCATGCACACTTTAATAGTGAGACCAATTTTGTCATACTAATTTGCAGACAATTTCATTAGAAGAGGATGTATTTTAGTATGTTTTTATTCCCACAAAGAAATCAAGAAAAGAAAAAAAAAACAGCATTATTTGTGCCTTTTGCCAAGTTCATGTTTTCGCATTGGCGTGAGTGCCATATATCAATATGTCATCATTTCAACCGATTTCGGATTCTTCTCTGGGTCTAATTGTTGCGTGCATTCTGACGGTTCGGCCATGTCATCACGGGCACAGGAGATGTACATAAATTTGTGACATTTTGCCAGCTTGAGCCTTGCAGCATTAGATCTATGCCTGACAAAGTACATTGTGGTGGACCCTTTTTGTCTTTCCACATTACCCTGCCACATTGTTTGATAAGTCCTGTAAACCTATTAGGCTATTCAAAAAGCAACACTGAACAAATTTCCCCCTGACTGCACTGAGGAAAATTGCTCCCTGTTTTATTTTCATTTCTCATTCATTTTTTTGTAATGATTTATTTACTTTCTCCCACTTCTTTCCTGTCAAATGGTACCATCAGCAAAATCTCCAAGTATTTTTTTGCTATTCCCAAATACTTTATGTAGAGAAAAGGGCCCTTAAAGGTTTTTTTTGCTTGTTTTTTGCAACTGCCACCAGGTCCTCCTGAAAAGCTCTCTCTCTCTATCTGTCTCTATCTCTCTCTCTCTCTCTCTCTCTCTCTTGCTGGTTTATTCAGTTAGGCTATGATTCTTCATGACTTTTTCATAGATAATTAGTGGTCTCAACATATCCAAAGCTTCAATGTGAGATAGAGAAGCTGATCTGAAAAATATTGTAGGAAATTTATATCGAAACGGGTCATTAAGGTGGGTGGGGGTCGGTTCGAAATCCGACCTTCTGTCACCCGTTTTATCCAAAGAATCGCCCAATGTCTATGTATTTTGGCATACATCCATTTTGGATGCCTGCAGATCTGCAAAGGATTACATATAAGCCTTCAAAGTTCACTTGGAAAATCAGAGTAAAACGAATTTCTGAATCGTAGTAGACCATGGTGCGTAATAAGGTCACAAAAACAAAATAGTCCCTAAACAAATTACACAGCCACGCTCAGTTTTTCAAGATATGATCAAACAAACATCAAAAACGCCTTTTAAACCTGTCCGTTCATATTTTCTGATAAAACAGGGTAACAAATGTGCTTGATATCAAATTTTCAAATGGAACTACTTTTGACTTCTGTCGGAATGTTTTGAAACAAAGGGAGGGAACTACATCTACACATATATATAAGGGGGTTAATTTTCTGGGTTGAATTCAACTGCTTCGCTAGCTCAGTGGGCTAGACGAAAGGTCCCAATATCTTTTTTTTAGTTTTGGTCATTGGTGGACAAGGGTCAAATCTGAGCAACTACTCCTTTTTTTACCCCATTTTCCCTCATCTTTTTTTTTTTTTTTTTTTTTTTCATTCATTATCCCTAATTCTGAGACATTTAAAAGTACAAATTTCAAATTCAAATTATTCAAAATGTGTGAAAATTTTCAGGCTCTCTATGTATCTACTTTCATTTATTTCCATAAGTTTCTCTTGGGCTTCCGTGTTGCCAGGCTTGAGCTACGAAGATGTACCGAATCGACATGATATTGCTTGCGACCGTGATGACATATTTCAACTACTCCAAATTGGAAAGAATGGTAGTATGATCAGGCTCCAAAATCAGTTGTGATGACAACCCAAAGATATGGAAATTTGGCACATTCGATAAAACATAAATCTGGGTTTGCGTTAACTTTTGCGCATCAGTCTGTTCATGCACACTTTAATAGTGAGACCAATTTTGTCATACTAATTTGCAGACAATTTCATTAGAAGAGGATGTATTTTAGTATGTTTTTATTCCCACAAAGAAATCAAGAAAAGAAAAAAAAAACAGCATTATTTGTGCCTTTTGCCAAGTTCATGTTTTCGCATTGGCGTGAGTGCCATATATCAATATGTCATCATTTCAACCGATTTCGGATTCTTCTCTGGGTCTAATTGTTGCGTGCATTCTGACGGTTCGGCCATGTCATCACGGGCACAGGAGATGTACATAAATTTGTGACATTTTGCCAGCTTGAGCCTTGCAGCATTAGATCTATGCCTGACAAAGTACATTGTGGTGGACCCTTTTTGTCTTTCCACATTACCCTGCCACATTGTTTGATAAGTCCTGTAAACCTATTAGGCTATTCAAAAAGCAACACTGAACAAATTTCCCCCTGACTGCACTGAGGAAAATTGCTCCCTGTTTTATTTTCATTTCTCATTCATTTTTTTGTAATGATTTATTTACTTTCTCCCACTTCTTTCCTGTCAAATGGTACCATCAGCAAAATCTCCAAGTATTTTTTTGCTATTCCCAAATACTTTATGTAGAGAAAAGGGCCCTTAAAGGTTTTTTTTGCTTGTTTTTTGCAACTGCCACCAGGTCCTCCTGAAAAGCTCTCTCTCTCTATCTGTCTCTATCTCTCTCTCTCTCTCTCTCTCTCTCTTGCTGGTTTATTCAGTTAGGCTATGATTCTTCATGACTTTTTCATAGATAATTAGTGGTCTCAACATATCCAAAGCTTCAATGTGAGATAGAGAAGCTGATCTGAAAAATATTGTAGGAAATTTATATCGAAACGGGTCATTAAGGTGGGTGGGGGTCGGTTCGAAATCCGACCTTCTGTCACCCGTTTTATCCAAAGAATCGCCCAATGTCTATGTATTTTGGCATACATCCATTTTGGATGCCTGCAGATCTGCAAAGGATTACATATAAGCCTTCAAAGTTCACTTGGAAAATCAGAGTAAAACGAATTTCTGAATCGTAGTAGACCATGGTGCGTAATAAGGTCACAAAAACAAAATAGTCCCTAAACAAATTACACAGCCACGCTCAGTTTTTCAAGATATGATCAAACAAACATCAAAAACGCCTTTTAAACCTGTCCGTTCATATTTTCTGATAAAACAGGGTAACAAATGTGCTTGATATCAAATTTTCAAATGGAACTACTTTTGACTTCTGTCGGAATGTTTTGAAACAAAGGGAGGGAACTACATCTACACATATATATAAGGGGGTTAATTTTCTGGGTTGAATTCAACTGCTTCGCTAGCTCAGTGGGCTAGACGAAAGGTCCCAATATCTTTTTTTTAGTTTTGGTCATTGGTGGACAAGGGTCAAATCTGAGCAACTACTCCTTTTTTTACCCCATTTTCCCTCATCTTTTTTTTTTTTTTTTTTTTTTTCATTCATTATCCCTAATTCTGAGACATTTAAAAGTACAAATTTCAAATTCAAATTATTCAAAATGTGTGAAAATTTTCAGGCTCTCTATGTATCTACTTTCATTTATTTCCATAAGTTTCTCTTGGGCTTCCGTGTTGCCAGGCTTGAGCTACGAAGATGTACCGAATCGACATGATATTGCTTGCGACCGTGATGACATATTTCAACTACTCCAAATTGGAAAGAATGGTAGTATGATCAGGCTCCAAAATCAGTTGTGATGACAACCCAAAGATATGGAAATTTGGCACATTCGATAAAACATAAATCTGGGTTTGCGTTAACTTTTGCGCATCAGTCTGTTCATGCACACTTTAATAGTGAGACCAATTTTGTCATACTAATTTGCAGACAATTTCATTAGAAGAGGATGTATTTTAGTATGTTTTTATTCCCACAAAGAAATCAAGAAAAGAAAAAAAAAACAGCATTATTTGTGCCTTTTGCCAAGTTCATGTTTTCGCATTGGCGTGAGTGCCATATATCAATATGTCATCATTTCAACCGATTTCGGATTCTTCTCTGGGTCTAATTGTTGCGTGCATTCTGACGGTTCGGCCATGTCATCACGGGCACAGGAGATGTACATAAATTTGTGACATTTTGCCAGCTTGAGCCTTGCAGCATTAGATCTATGCCTGACAAAGTACATTGTGGTGGACCCTTTTTGTCTTTCCACATTACCCTGCCACATTGTTTGATAAGTCCTGTAAACCTATTAGGCTATTCAAAAAGCAACACTGAACAAATTTCCCCCTGACTGCACTGAGGAAAATTGCTCCCTGTTTTATTTTCATTTCTCATTCATTTTTTTGTAATGATTTATTTACTTTCTCCCACTTCTTTCCTGTCAAATGGTACCATCAGCAAAATCTCCAAGTATTTTTTTGCTATTCCCAAATACTTTATGTAGAGAAAAGGGCCCTTAAAGGTTTTTTTTGCTTGTTTTTTGCAACTGCCACCAGGTCCTCCTGAAAAGCTCTCTCTCTCTATCTGTCTCTATCTCTCTCTCTCTCTCTCTCTCTCTCTTGCTGGTTTATTCAGTTAGGCTATGATTCTTCATGACTTTTTCATAGATAATTAGTGGTCTCAACATATCCAAAGCTTCAATGTGAGATAGAGAAGCTGATCTGAAAAATATTGTAGGAAATTTATATCGAAACGGGTCATTAAGGTGGGTGGGGGTCGGTTCGAAATCCGACCTTCTGTCACCCGTTTTATCCAAAGAATCGCCCAATGTCTATGTATTTTGGCATACATCCATTTTGGATGCCTGCAGATCTGCAAAGGATTACATATAAGCCTTCAAAGTTCACTTGGAAAATCAGAGTAAAACGAATTTCTGAATCGTAGTAGACCATGGTGCGTAATAAGGTCACAAAAACAAAATAGTCCCTAAACAAATTACACAGCCACGCTCAGTTTTTCAAGATATGATCAAACAAACATCAAAAACGCCTTTTAAACCTGTCCGTTCATATTTTCTGATAAAACAGGGTAACAAATGTGCTTGATATCAAATTTTCAAATGGAACTACTTTTGACTTCTGTCGGAATGTTTTGAAACAAAGGGAGGGAACTACATCTACACATATATATAAGGGGGTTAATTTTCTGGGTTGAATTCAACTGCTTCGCTAGCTCAGTGGGCTAGACGAAAGGTCCCAATATCTTTTTTTTAGTTTTGGTCATTGGTGGACAAGGGTCAAATCTGAGCAACTACTCCTTTTTTTACCCCATTTTCCCTCATCTTTTTTTTTTTTTTTTTTTTTTTCATTCATTATCCCTAATTCTGAGACATTTAAAAGTACAAATTTCAAATTCAAATTATTCAAAATGTGTGAAAATTTTCAGGCTCTCTATGTATCTACTTTCATTTATTTCCATAAGTTTCTCTTGGGCTTCCGTGTTGCCAGGCTTGAGCTACGAAGATGTACCGAATCGACATGATATTGCTTGCGACCGTGATGACATATTTCAACTACTCCAAATTGGAAAGAATGGTAGTATGATCAGGCTCCAAAATCAGTTGTGATGACAACCCAAAGATATGGAAATTTGGCACATTCGATAAAACATAAATCTGGGTTTGCGTTAACTTTTGCGCATCAGTCTGTTCATGCACACTTTAATAGTGAGACCAATTTTGTCATACTAATTTGCAGACAATTTCATTAGAAGAGGATGTATTTTAGTATGTTTTTATTCCCACAAAGAAATCAAGAAAAGAAAAAAAAAACAGCATTATTTGTGCCTTTTGCCAAGTTCATGTTTTCGCATTGGCGTGAGTGCCATATATCAATATGTCATCATTTCAACCGATTTCGGATTCTTCTCTGGGTCTAATTGTTGCGTGCATTCTGACGGTTCGGCCATGTCATCACGGGCACAGGAGATGTACATAAATTTGTGACATTTTGCCAGCTTGAGCCTTGCAGCATTAGATCTATGCCTGACAAAGTACATTGTGGTGGACCCTTTTTGTCTTTCCACATTACCCTGCCACATTGTTTGATAAGTCCTGTAAACCTATTAGGCTATTCAAAAAGCAACACTGAACAAATTTCCCCCTGACTGCACTGAGGAAAATTGCTCCCTGTTTTATTTTCATTTCTCATTCATTTTTTTGTAATGATTTATTTACTTTCTCCCACTTCTTTCCTGTCAAATGGTACCATCAGCAAAATCTCCAAGTATTTTTTTGCTATTCCCAAATACTTTATGTAGAGAAAAGGGCCCTTAAAGGTTTTTTTTGCTTGTTTTTTGCAACTGCCACCAGGTCCTCCTGAAAAGCTCTCTCTCTCTATCTGTCTCTATCTCTCTCTCTCTCTCTCTCTCTCTCTTGCTGGTTTATTCAGTTAGGCTATGATTCTTCATGACTTTTTCATAGATAATTAGTGGTCTCAACATATCCAAAGCTTCAATGTGAGATAGAGAAGCTGATCTGAAAAATATTGTAGGAAATTTATATCGAAACGGGTCATTAAGGTGGGTGGGGGTCGGTTCGAAATCCGACCTTCTGTCACCCGTTTTATCCAAAGAATCGCCCAATGTCTATGTATTTTGGCATACATCCATTTTGGATGCCTGCAGATCTGCAAAGGATTACATATAAGCCTTCAAAGTTCACTTGGAAAATCAGAGTAAAACGAATTTCTGAATCGTAGTAGACCATGGTGCGTAATAAGGTCACAAAAACAAAATAGTCCCTAAACAAATTACACAGCCACGCTCAGTTTTTCAAGATATGATCAAACAAACATCAAAAACGCCTTTTAAACCTGTCCGTTCATATTTTCTGATAAAACAGGGTAACAAATGTGCTTGATATCAAATTTTCAAATGGAACTACTTTTGACTACTACGACCCGGAAGCAATTCCTTCTCATGTTGTACTTACATAGGTGGTAACAGGCTTTTTCGTCCCTGGGCTTGTTCGCCCGGGCTTGTTCGTCCCAACTGATTTGAACAGTCACCACGCTTTTTTTCCTCTATCTTTCTCTAAGTTGAGAAAGTACATAAAAATAAGGGAAAATGAATTACTTATCGTCTCCGATCGACTGATTCTAGACAGACACTCTGCTGTTTATGTGTATCTGACAACCTGTGAAAGGTGTTAATAGAGAATAGATCGAAAAGGTGTTAACGAACAAGCCCGGGCGAATAAGCCCAGGGACGAACTGGTTTTAGGACGAACAAGCCCGGAGCCTTCGGCACTATGTATTTTCGCCAATATTGGACGCATTGGAGGGTTTAAAAATCTGTCATTTCATGTCATACTGTATTTTCAAGTTCTATCATACTAAAATATCTGTGACACAAACGTGAAGAAGATTGTAATTTCTCTGTCAGTTTTGGACTTCTGTATATACCTATAACAACTTTTGTTTACATGGCATATTCTTAGAAAAACCCTTATGCTTGCTTGTTGAATTTCATTGCATGAATTGTAAATTGACCTTGCAATTCCTGTATTGCATGTCTTGTGTAGTTACTGAGAGAACAAAATGCTCAGTTTTTAGATGGTAGAAAGCTATTTATGCACGTTATGCCATGACATCTATAGGCTTTAAGCAAATTTGTACTGTTTCTACTGAAATGAAAAATATGGGGTTGCATAATTTGAAATCAGGGATCATTCGACTGTGCTTGTTCTCATAAAACTTAAGCTTCGTGATCTTATCTATATCATACTTGGACCTGTGCAAGCTCTATGGGCAGTCCTTCGATAATTTCAATCTCACCATTTACCTTTTCACGTGCATTGATTTCCTCTAGATTTCACGTGCCGAGCCCCGTAGCTCAGTCGGTAGCGTACAGGACTTGAGAACAGGAGGTCGCTGGTTCGATCCCCGGCTCGGCCAATTTCCTTCCGAGGATTGATGATAGTCATTGCGACAGGATTCATTCCTCTCCCACCTCTGACCATTGTTTCGACAATGGCTATGTGGGAGAGCAGCCAGTGGCTTGGAAAGAATATTATGCGGAGTGCTGGTAAAAGAAAATCCAGGAAAGCATGGATAGGTGCACTGGCCGCCGCGATATAACTGAAATAATGTTGAAAACGGCGTTAAACACCCTACAATCAATCAATCAGTCTAGATTTCACGTGTGGCATACTTCAACCAATCAAAACGGACAAAACAAAAGCGGGAAGGTAAGCTTTGGGAAATAGGGGAAGCCATGTTGACTCAGAGGGATAAAAAAATAGGTAAGTTTTTGTACTATATTTCTTGTAGCATTTAAATTCCTTGCGGGGTTGTATTCCTGAATGATCTACAGCAGCATGGTAATTGCTACATGTAATTATCATTGCCTTATTTGCTGTCTTCCTACAGAAGTCAAACTGCTTAAATTTCGGCATAATCAAACAATGAATAACAGATTTAGCTTAATGGACCATTGGGGCCGGGAATTACAGGGCGAATTATAGCATGTGGGGCCGGGGAATACACTTTGCCTTCGAAGGCGAAATTTGCTTCCGTATAGTTAACTGCCTTGACTGATGGACTGTCTGCAGACGACGTATGATAAATATTTTTCTTTTTATTTTTGTTAAGTATCCGTTGCTATGTCAAACTTCTTCTTCTAGATACCTTTACGAAGTTTCTAATCAATACTTTGATTTCATGTGATAAACGTAACCTATACAAAGATCTTCAAAACGTTTAACCTGAATATATTCTGGACATTTGATTTATGTGGACATTCTAGAGGCCGCATTGTTTGCTCAATTGACTTGAAAATTGGTCAGAATGTTTGTCTTAATTAAATCTCGGACGAATTGGGGGTCATAAACTAGGTCACTAGGTCAAATTAAAGAAATACCTTGTGGGCACTCTAGAGGCCACATTTATTGCTCAATTGATCCGAAAATCGGTCGGAATGTTTGTCTTGATGAAATCTTGGATAACTTCAAAATTGGGTCACCTTGAGATAAATTCTAAGTCACTAAGTCAAATTAAAGAAATACCTTGTGGGCAGTCTAGAGGCCACTTTTATCGCTAAATTGTCTTGAAAATTGGTCAGAATCTTTGTCTTAATAATATCTCAGATGAGTTCTGAATTGAGTCATTATGACCCTGGAGTGAAATTTCGCCTATTGACTCAGGTGAGCAATCCAGGGCCATCATGGCCCTCTTGTTTAAAATGCGTACAGTCTAAGAGTGCAGTTCTACATGAACACGTTCAATATAAGTACTTCTTTAGGAGAAGTTGTTTCAAAAAGATCAGAGGTATATAATGAAAACAATAATGAATGAAAAAATTTTGATAAGTATCGGACATGAGTATGTAATTATGTTCATTATCTGCAATGTTTTGTAGAGTTTTCTGCTCTAAATAATGCTCAAAATAGGTGTTTTCAAGTATTGTCTATTTCTTGCAATAGTAGATATGAGCCATGCTCTGGCAAAATGGGGCTTAATGCATCTCTGTGATGCATTGCACCATTCAAACTATCACATAATTATGGATCCATAATAGCCTCTTTTTTAAACAATCGACTGAATCATGAGGTAGACTGGTCCTTTGACATACAGAAAATTTCGGCCCGGGACAGCCTACGTGGACTGCATTAAGCCTCCTTTTTCGGAGAGCATGGTGCATGGTTTTCATTGTGTGATGAAGTGTGTTACATGCTGTTATTTAGCTTCATATTATACGGACATGATCTATTATTGGGAAGAAAATTTGTTGAAAAAACATAATCAGTTGAACATTGTATCCTTTTAATGTAAATCTTTTATTTGTTTGGGGAAAGAAAATATGTTTTTAAGCTGTGTATTCATTGAATTTTCTATCCTGTTATTTGCAAAGTTGTGTTTACTGTGCAAACCTATTTCCAAATTTGCAACTTCAGTAGGAAAAGAAATGGTCAGCATTGTTTTGATAGGACATAGCAATCCAACCAAAGAATGTTGTGACCACATTTTCTTGATTGATTGCATTATATTCAAATCTCTGTTGTATCAAAACAAGCAAAATTCTCATGAATAATTTCTCCATTTGCTGTTTTTGTTTTCAAAAGCCATGTATGGCAGAAGTGTAAGAGCCTGTCTCCCTTAGGTAGATATAGGCTAGATGATAAAACCATTTTGTCGATAAGTTGTCAAGCTAAAGTCATTTATGTGGCTTCATGACAAATGTTATCTCTTTCAGTTTCAAGATTGCATAGATTACAATGGATAGAGAATCCTATTTTTGATTTAGCATCAATCAACTTTTTCAGTTAAGGATCTCGTGTGATGCTTGTCATGTGACTGTGTATGATTTTCACTTTGCATATTCATTTGGCAAGCTAGAAAATGGAGTTGAGATACTCTACAAGGGTATGCTGTAGCTCTAACAATAGCTATCACAACTTTCCACCATTGTTTACAATTGTTAGGGTACCTTACTTAAATTTCTTCTGACCAAGATTTGTTACCAACAACAAATCTGGGCCCGGTTTCATGAAAAAACTTGGTGTCTCTTACTTTGCTCAAGTCTGCTGACAGACCCCATTTCTGACTTAAGTTCATTTTGTTACTTGACAACCAGTTTTTCAAATATTTACAGACTTAAGAAGAAACATTCTCAAATCCTAGGTTGACACAACATTTCACTCAACTTAGCAAGATAATGGACTTTTAAGTCTGTTAAAATGACTTAAGTCCATTATTTTTCTGACCTGAGTCTGAAACATTTTGTAAATTTAGGATCTGCGAATGTGTTTAAAGCCTGTTAATGTTAGTGAAATGTATCTGAAATAACAAAGTCAATTCAAGTCGAAAAATAAAACTCTTGGCGAACTTGAGCAAAATAAGAGACTCACATTTTTTTGTGTGAAGCCAGGCCCTGCAACTTCATTTCATTCTTTTGGGCCATAATTACAGCTAATTTATTGATTTAATCACACATAATCAAATTTTGTAAATTGGGTTATAATTGACTGAAAATAAATACTTTCATGTAGTATTTTTAAGACAATGCATTGTGCACTCTAAATTAGTGAATTTTAGGGTACCAAGATAACCATCAGAAATCATTATTTTCTTCCCAGAGCAAAAAATGCCAAGAAATACTTCTATTACCTCGTAAACCAATGCAAAAAAAACATTTGAATGGTGATTTTATGATGGTGAAAGTATCAGGCTCTAAGCTTTTTCTATTATCCAAGGAATAACAGAAGAAGAGAGAGGAAAAACAATATTTCCTGTCTCAAATGAAAATCACCCGCATAATTATTGATCCATAAGATCCATTTTGCCTCACAGCAGGCTGAACCCTGAGAAAGAATGGTCCTCGAACATGCAGAAAATTGACCAAAAGCAAAAAGTTTTGACCTAGGTCAGTCAGTGCAAACTGCGCAGGCTCATCTGGATCGATGTTTTTTGTAGATGCATTAAACCTGCTTTTCACAGAGCATGGCTCATTTGTATTTTACTTTAGATTTCAAAAGAAGTCCATCTACAAGGATAGATCAACAAACACAGTTTTTGAAAGAAAGGATGATGGAATATAAACATGCTGCTGCAAAAGCAAAGAGAAACAATGACATATGTCTAGCCAAACAGTACCTTAGAATGGCAAAGGTTTGTGTGATGTTATAATCTTTATTACTATATTATTCCACCAGTTAAATTAGCACAAAGTCTAAAGCTTGACTGACACCTGACTGTATTCTGCTGTTTTACCTTTTCAGCAAATTACAAAATTTTGGACTTTACCAAGTTAGAAGCATTTGCAGACAACAACTCAGATGTGGCTGAAAAAAGATGCCTGTTTTAAAAATGGTTGAAAACTTCGTGTGAAAAGCAGAAAATTGTGGTTACCAGCATTTTGTCCTTTTCTCACAATGTTTTCAAAACTTTTTTTCTTCAGGGTTGTTAAAACACAGGATTGTAATTATGGATCCATAATTACTAGTATATGATGGCTTGACTGATACAATGCAGCAAAGAGATGCATTTAGACCCTTTTGCCAGAGCATGGCTCATTTGAAGGAAATGGATATTCCCAGTCCTAATAAATGAACTAACACTTGTATAATTTCTAGGGTTTTTATTCAAAAATATCTCACAAAATATTGAAGTGTTGACACTAGGTTAGACTGTATGTTCTTCTTGGTCTGACTTTGATCAGCACTATCAGCAAACAAAGTCGTACTTTTGGCTTCTAGGGTAATAGCGCTGAAAGGGTCTTGTATATATAACTTAAACATTCTCTTTTTTTAACTTGGGCAAAAAAGAACAATACTTTGTTTCTTTTTCCTTAACACTGCATAATCATGCTACCTTTGTAGACATTAGAAAATGAAATGTTTAGCTGTTTGCCCATACATGTAGAATAGCAATTATATTTGGCTACTTGGCTTTTGAAATTTGTCTGATATATCATCTAGCTACATGTATGAAAGTTATTTTTAGATACAATTTAAGATATTTGAGATTTATTTTGAAGGGTTTTGAACCTGTGATAGAGGCTTCAGAAGGAGGAATACCAGTAGATCTGACACAGGTAAGTGTTTGGTTCAACTCATTACCAAACAACAAAATTTTAGACACGTCCAAATTCAAGGCACTTGCAGACGACAAATCGAATGTGACTGAAATGGTGAATTTTGTCTCTAAAAGGATAGAAAAAATTGTGGGAAAAGGAGAAAATGCTGGTTACCAGTAGCTTCTCCTTTTTCCACAGTGTTTTTGAGAGGCTTCTTTTTCAGGGTCATTAAAACTCAGGATTGTGTGGTAAAGAGTTAATCTTGTGGTTACCAGTGCATGTATATAAAAACATGAATTTTGGTTTTTAGTCATTCAAAAAGAGCCCCTCAGTGTTGTTTTGGTTTGAATATTTCATGAAGAAATTTGGCATTCTAGATCCAAGACCAGACAGAATGGTACATTTTTTATCTAAATCTACTATGATGCCATAAACAAGTCTAGTTGTGAGTGTTGACCTTGCATTAAGATTCTGAATGTTCAGTTTCAACTTATGGGTAAAGCAATATTGATAATCAGACAACAGTTGCATGTTTAATTCAAGAAAAGTACATGATGTTTAGTTTGGACTTTTTTTGCCAACAGATCATGTAGGATTGACAATACATGGTTTGCTTTGCATTGTTTTAACTGTTTACCACACAATCCCGACTTTAAGGACCCTGGGAAAGAAGCCTTTTGAAAACATTGTGGGAAAAGGAGAAAATGCTGGGAATCAGTATTTTCTCCTTTCCCCACAATATTTTCTACCCTCCCCAAAACAAACTTCAATTTTTCAGTCACATTTATTTTGTTGTCTGCAACTGCTTTCAATTTGGACTAGTCTATAATTTTGTTGTTATGTAAAGAGTTAACCCATTACATATATAACTTTGTACCTCCCTGCAATGAACAGCATCTGAACATATTGTGATAGCAACAAAATTGATTGCAGTAAAAGGTCAAAAGTGTTGTATCAGACTGTATGTTGAGGATACTCAATCAGTTTTATAATAAAAATTAGAACGATGTACAATTAGAAATTGAGAATATTTGTACAAAACAATCATGGATTTATCAATCTGTTACTAGGTTCCTCCATCCCTGGTGGAACAAGATGATGAGCCAAGTTTTGTGATGGTCTCTCAAGAGGATTGTGAACTGTCTGGGGATAGAGAAGAAGTATTTCAGAAACTAGAACAAGACATCATTTCACAAATTAGGGTAACTGTTTCTTTTTATCAAAAATTTTGACTTTTAAAATGCAAAATGAATGAATTAAATGTTTTCAGTCTTGAAACATAAAATTGAGCCATGCTGTAGCAAAAGGGGTTTTAGTGCATCTCTGTATGTGCATTATACCAAGCAAGTCATAATTTCATTATGGATCCTAAAGGTCCATTTTGTCTAAAAACAGACTAAACCTAGAGGTAGAAAGGTTCTTTTGACATGCAGAAGATTTAACAAAAGCAAAAACTACTGACCAGTGTCAGCTTGAGGCTGACACTGTTTGATACTTTTTGCAGATGCATTAAACCTCCTTTTTACTGAGCATAGCTCAGTTTATGTGTTGTTGTTGTTTCAAGGCTCACAAATTATTGATTATATGGGGAAAAAGTACAGATTTTGTGTATTTTAGTCTTCATTGAAACTGTCTACTAGAACAAATTAAGTTTTGCTGAGACCTTCAATGGTTAACCCTATACCACGCAATCCCAAGTTTTAATGACCCTCAGGAAGAAGGCTTTTGAAAACATTGTGGGAAAAAGAGAAAATGCTGGTAACCTTTTCTCCTTTTCCCACTATGTTTTCTACCCTTCAAACAAATTTCAATTTTTGAGTCACATTTACTTTGTGGTCTGCAAATGCTTTCAATATGGACACATCTAAAATTTTGATGTTTGGTAAAGATTTATAAAAGTGAAGTAAGTATTTTGATAAAAAGGTATTTCTGTATACCAGAAACTTGAGAACTAATACAATATGTTTATGAAGATTTTCAAATTTCTTTTTTGATTTTGATTCGAATTTTCTGTTCTTGTGGCACCACATCTACATATTTTTGTTGATAAGTTTGTCTTAACCCTTTCCCAAACGACAAATTTTGGACAGGTCCAAATTGAAAGAGTTTGCAGAAGACAATTTTGAATTTGATGAAAATGGCAGAAAGTTATCAAAAAGGGTAGAAAACACTGTGGGAAAAGGAGAAATTGCTCGTTACGAGCAATTTCTCCTTTGCCCACAGTGTTTTCAAAAGACTTGTACTGCAGACACGTGAAAACCAGGGCTTGTTTGGGAAAGGGTTAACATGCTATTAGTCATAAAAGAAAACAAACTCGGATTTTTTGTTTTAACTGATGTCATCCTCAGGGCAACGTAAGGTGCTATTGTAGACAATGCAGATTAATATTAGACTGCACAGATTGTTAAGTTTGATCTACACTGTCCAATATTTTGATGTTAATTCTGGTCAAAGCAGCCATGAAGCTGAAACAAGTGGGTTTTATGTACTGTTGGATGAAGTCACATGATTCACTTGCTTAGCATTCAAAGAGTTAAACCTTTACCAAACAATACCATGTTTTAATACCCCTGAGGAAAAATGCCTTTGAAAACATTGTGGAACCAGCATTTTCTCCTTTGTCCAAAATGTTTTTCACTCTTTTATAGCCATATCCTCTCATTTAAGCCTTATTTCTCCTGTTGTCTACAAGTGCTTTTGAAATGAAAAAGCTAAAACTTTTGTCATCTAGTAAAGAGTTAACCCTCTACCAAAGAATCCCAGGGTTTAATGACACTTGGAAAGAAGTCTTTTGAAAACTTTGTGGAAAAGGAGAAAATGCTGCTAACCAGCATTTTCTCCTTTTCCCACAATGTTTTCTACTCTATCAAGGATGAATTTTGCCATTTGAGCTACCTTCAGTTTGTCATCTGCAAATGCTTTCAATTTGGACAAGTCTAAAATTTTTGTCATGTGGTAAAAAGTTAAATATTTCACATTTTGTTAAATTTTAGATGTGATCAGCCAACTACACCCATTTCTCGAAGCTTGGAGATGTTATCAATGGAAACAAGTAAGCTTTCATGGAGTCATTCTTACTTCTTCTGAAATGCTATTATCAGATGTTTTGTTTGAAAAAAAAATGGACATTTCTTCTTCTGTGACCTTTCATTCTCATAGTTTTGGTGAATGTAACACTGTACATTTTTACGTGCAACTGACTTCAATAAATAGTGATTTTTTTGCTCTGACAGAAATTATAATCTGCAGGTTTTCTCCTTAAATCTTACCTCTTTAGATGTTTGAAAGTTACAGAAAAATAAGAGTCATTTCTAGTCATATCTACAATTCATGGAAATGCAATCATGTTGTATGTCTGCAATAGCTGATATAGAGGATCTTACATGAGTGTTTATGTATTATCATTTTTATCAAACAAGTTGACTAAACTGTATAATGCGAGCCTTGGTGAGCATCAAAAACATTTTAGTCAACGAGATTGATAAAAATGATAATACATAAACATGAATGTCAGATTCTATTTATCACAAAACAAATGACAGGCAAAAAATATCCTACATCATCACCTTTAGCCTATACACCATTCACAGGTCCATGTTTACAGTTGTAGTTCGGTTTCAAGTGTGTACATACACAAGTAGATAGATCTTTGACAGTTACTCCGAAAGTAGAATGAAACAGTTTCTAGAGAGGATGAGTCCACCTAATTCCACAATTTAGTTGATTTGAAAGACCTTCGCTGCGTTCCTTGGTTTTTATTAAGCATGAAAATCAAAAACTTTCCACGCGTATACGTCTTAGCAACAATGACGCCAGTTTTCAGCGAAACGGCGAAGTCGCACAAATTCCTGCACATACTGTAGTTGGTTTCTCCGGCTTCACGCACTCATGACTAAAAACTGAATAGAACCGGGACCAAAAAAGCAATGATATACTAGTGTATTATTTTTGGTAAGTCATGGGCTTAATACACTGTCGGAGGGGGTTTTATGTGATAAAAGTCTGTTTGAAATTTTGGCATCTTTTGTCAAGCCTTAAAGAAGTGCAGAGATACTAAAATTATGTGTATTCAGAGCTCAACATGTCAGATAAGCATAGATTCTGAAAACATCCATTTTATTCAGTTTAAGATGAAGTAGTTACTTTGAAACTTAAACAAGGTTTAGTATACTTAACCCTTAACCACACAATCCCAATTTTTAACGACCCCAAGAAAGAAAGCTTTTGAAGGCAATGTGGGAAAAAGAGAAAATGCTGGTGACCGGCATTTTCTCCTTTTCCCACAATGTTTTCTACTTGTCCCAATATGAATTCCAATTTTTGGGTCACATTTATTCTGTTGATTGCAATCCCTTTTAATTTTGACTAGTCTAGAATTTTGTCATGTGGTAAAGAGTTAAATCAATACAGAGGGGCAAATATACTTTTGTACAAAGATAGAATAAAACTGAACATATTTGTTGTTTGTAGGTTTCAGAAGATGGAACACAGCTTACAGAAGGACCTTGATGCCTTGAAGAATGCCTTACGACATAATGACCCTGTCCCTAAGTTCCATTATGAGAACAGAACTTTTTCAATTGTGCAGTAAGCTATGTTTGCAAAGAACATGCTACGTGATACTGGTAAAAAGAAACTCAAGGAAAGTGTGGATCGGAACACTGGCTGCTGCACTATATAAGAAATAATGGTAAAAACTGTGTTAAACACCAAACAATATAGTTATCATTCAGCATTACGTGGCATGTATTTTTGACTGATCATTGATATCCATACTATTTCTGTGAGTTATTATGGGGCTGTATTATACAGGGTTTGCACAGGCTTGAAAAGGCCCTAAATTTCAGAGGTCATCCTAAATACAACAAAGAACCTTGAAAGTCCCTAAAAATTGGTTTTGGGACCATAACTTCTTTGTTGTTTAACCTTAAATAATTACTTTTTCCTTTTCCTAAAATTAATTCATTGTTTTTATTCATTTCTTGAAGTTTTTGAATGGACGGCGGTAAATCAGGCTTGGTAAATCTATGACGAGGGTAAGCTGGTACCCGTTGAACCTCGAATAACCATTGATACGAAGATCTTTGGCAGGCTACCAGGATTTCATACTTGACCTTTTCAACAGTGTACAAGAGATTGCAATTTATACTACATTCTTAGGTATGCACCACTGCGAAACTGCTTCCGGATCGAAGTAGTCAAAAGTAGTCTCATATGAAATTTTGCAGTAGCACATCTGTTGCACTGTTTCATGGAACCGAGATGGCTTGGAGGTATTTAATTTAGATTTGCTTCAAATTTGGGCATTGGAGGACCACTTAGATGCATTTGTATTGTATTTTGACAGGACTATTTTGTATCACTGGAGGAACTAAAAGTCAGGGTCATAGCCGTGAATAGGTGTTCCTGAAGAGGGCAGATTTTAGGGTGCCTGTGCTGGTTAGAATTTAGCGAAAAACGCAGTCGGTTGACATATTGGGGTTTTTACATTTTTTTTCTGTTGGACTATGGTCATACTTTGGAGAGCAACAGACCAAGAAGCAAGAATTTTGCCATCAAGTGATCTGTGGAACTATAAACATTGTCGATTTTGCTCTATTTTCAAAGTGGCCAATAACCAGTTGTGTGACACCTATATTTGAAGTGAGTGAAAGTACGAGAATCAACCTGGTGACTATATTCTGTGACATAACCAGCTGAAATTTGGTATACAAGTAGCTGAGAGGCCTTGAAACAGTATTCTATCAAAAGTTGGGCTAAGGTATGTAGAATTTAAATTTTTAATCAGACTTAGAATTCAAATTAGCAAAATTTCAAAATTTTCGGACTGGTCCGCTGAGAATTTTGTCCCAGAATCCTTTGCACCCAATGAAATTTATAGATATTTTACCTGCAAGTTTTCAACTGGCATGCATTTGAATATCTGTTCAGATAAGTGATTTAAATTCCAGTGTAAATTCTAATTTAAATTCTTTTTTAGAATTTAAGATGGATTCAATTTCTAGAAAATGCCAGAAAAAAATTGAAAATACATCTGAATTGCATGCAAATGGCAAATGCTTGGTTTGGAATGGTATTGTAAGTAAGGACAGATATGGGCAATTCAGATTCAAGGATCCAAGAGATCCTGCCGGGGCTTGGTTTTGAACGGGCACAGCCCACAGAATGGCAGTAATGGTCAGTAAGAAATCTTTAGATATTGACCCAAAGTTTCATGCAAGCCACCTCTGTAATGACAAGCTCTGTGTGTATACAGACTATATTAACCTGGAGGGGAGTTTTGTTAATAATGGTAGAAAATGTTGTTTTGACAGGGGTATCTGCAGTGGCCATGAAAATGCATTGCGGCAAAAGGAGCCAGACTGCTTGTTGGACTTATGGAGCTGTAAGTACTATTTTGATTCCTATAAGGCTCTTTGCCTATCTTTTCTTATTCTATTGTTGGTCCATCTGTCTTAACTGTCCCCAGACCTGTATTCATCTGTCCCCCCTTCTTTTGAAAACATTGTGGCAGAAGGAGCCAGAATTACATACAGGACCCTGCTCCCTTCTTTCACTCAATCTCCCTTTCTCCCCCCCCCTCTTTTGCTCTTTTGTTTTTCTTTCTCTGAAAACATTGCAGAAGCAGTTATTAATCATATACAGCCCCCCCCCCCCCTCTCTCTCTCTCTGTGACTCCGTTTCGACCAGCTTCAGACCTCATCAGTATTGCTGCTATGCAACTAGACAGAGTTACTCGCCCAGTTCTCTTTTATTTCTTGTCCCCCTGTTCTCTTTTATTTCTTGTTTACGTCTTTGCTTGTCTTAACTCTGTCCAATGTTACAAGTTAACTTGTTTTTGTCTCTGGGCATATGTATAAATGTTGTCATTTAAGACCCCTTTCACATAGTCAGGTTCTGGATGCCCCTTTCCTTCATCGTGCAGTGCTCATGTTCTAGTCTTGCTCAGATAGCTTGCCTCTTTTTCCTGTATCGGCTTGTCTTTTTAAGCGATTTACTCTCTATGCCCTTCTCGATATCTGTTATAACCGTTTCTGTGCCCAAATGCACAATGATGTACCAGAAATTGTCCAAATTTCTTTACTGCCCTGTCGATTCTGTTATTTGACCTGGGCTGACAGTCTCCCGATGAATGTCCTTGAGAAGCTGTACTTTTGCTGAGGGTAGCTGCTGCGGCTCTGTTAAAGGCTTCACATTTCTGTGTCTTTTTATTTGGATCAGTCTAAAATTTTGTTGTATGGTAAAGGGTTAAGACAAAATAAATGTGGAGAATTCCACAGTGTAACAGTCACTGAGCAGTCATATAGTTTAGTTTGTTATCTGGAAGTCATTGATCATTTTTTGACGATGGTCATGTGAAAGTAGCCAGTAGCTTGGAATAAATATTATGCTAAATACCGGTCAAAGATACTTTAGAAATTATGGATAGGTTAACTGACCACCACAATATAACAGAAATAATTTCAAAAACATCATTAAGCACCATACAAATAAACAAATAAAAAAATCCTTGTCATTTCACAGAGCACTGGCAGAGCTGATAATGAGGAAGTAACCTTGGGCAAGCCGTTACAGAGTCCAGTCATCACCAGTGAAACACAGGAAAGGCATCACTAAGTTAGCTGTTGCTGTGGTATAACTAAAATACAATAGAAAACAGTAAAACACCACCAGTGTTAAACACGCTTATAGACTTTTGAGCCATGCTCTGTGATGAAGGGATTTTATACATCTTCAAAAAGTATTATATAGTCGTCTGCAAGAGCTTTCAATTTGGACAAAGCTAAAATTTTGTCGTCTGGTAAAGATTCAAATGATATCTACCCCAAACTGTTTTTCGACATTAACCCTTAACCACACAATCCCAAGTTTTTACGACCCTGAGAAAGAAGGCTTTGGAAAACACTCTTTGGAAAAGGAGAAAATGCTGGTAACCGGCATTTTCTTGTTTTCCCACATTGTTTTTCTACCATATCAAAGACAAATTCCATTATTTGAGCCACATTCAATTTGTCGTCTGCAAGCACTTTCAGTTTTGGATAAGTCTGTGTTTTTGTTGTGTTGTAAGGAGTGAAGTACCCCAGCTAGGCACACTAATCTTGCTGTTTGGTTTATCTCTTTACCACACAATCCTGACTTTTAACAACTTTGGAAAAAAAAAACTTTGAAAACATTGTTGGAAAAGGAGAAAAAGCTGGAGCATTTTCTCCTTTTCCCACAATGTTTACTACCCTGTCATACACAAATTCCATCATTAAAGTCACGTTTAATTTGTCGTCTGCAAATTCTTTCAATTTGGACAAAGTGTAAAATTTTGTCTTTTGGTAAAGAGTTCTCATTTGCTGTTTGTTCTGACTCTGCTGGTCATAAAAGCTGACCTTTCTATTGCCGATATGGCATGGTGACTTTGTCATTTTACCGCTGTATTGCAGAATGGGGGTAGTATGCCTGGCTAGGTCATGAAACAGTGCAATAGAAATGAACATAACGATTTAACTGTGATTGTACAAAACAGTCCTGAGAACATTTTTCACCATTTTAGCCACATTTAATTTGTCATCTGCAAATGCCTGGATTAGGACAAGTCCACAATTCTGTTGTTTGGTAAAGAATTAACCGTCACCATACAATCCCATGTGTTGAAGTACCCTGAGAAAAAAAGCTTTTGAGAACATTGTGGGAAAAGGAAAAATTGCTGATAACCAGCATTTTCTTGTTTTCCCACAATGTTTTCAACAACATGGGGGACAAATCTCATGTTTTTTTTGTTTTTTGGCACACTTACCTTGAACATTCTGTTCTATTTGCTTAGTAGATAGGACCTGCCCCATGTTGCCCTGCGTGTCGGTGTTGAATGTTGAATATGAAAAATTGACAGGACTTGGAAATAATATGGTTTCAACCCTACACCACCATAATCCCATGTTTTAATGACCCTGAGGTAAGAGATATTTAAAATCAAAGTACTGAAAGTACTGACAGACCAGCAAATTTGATTTATTGGTTGTTTGTATAGTGTTTAACCCTGTTTTCAACATTATTTCAGTTATGTAGCGGTGGCCAGTGCACATATCCATGCTTTCCACAGGAGTTTCTTTTACCAGTACTCTGCACAATATTCTTTCCAAGCCCATGGCTGCATTCCCACATAACCATCATCAAAATGTGAGAGAGAAATGAATCCTGTCCCAAGGAAAGAAATTTGCCGAGTCTGGGATCGAACCACCAATCTCCTGTTCTCAGGTCCTGTATACTACCGACTGAGCTGCCGGGGCTATGTGTGCCAGTGGTTAACTATAATCCAGTTAAGTTTAACCCTTAAAGTGCTAAAAAATGTTAAATGAAACTTTCAAGCCGATGGTAAACACCTGAATATTGCTATTTCAAAGTTACATTTTGGAGAAAATCTATCCTCTTATTGGACAGTGTAGATCAAAGATCAGATTGCACGCTCTGTGCAGTCTGAACTTAATCCACACTGTCCTCAAAAGGTCCTTCATTCGTGGTAGTGCTGATAAAAGAAACTCCAGGAAAGCCTGGATATGTGCTCTAGCCGCCGCAGTATCACTGAAATAATGTTGAAAACGGCGTTAAACACCATGCAATCAATTAGTAAATATCCAATAGCACAAGATGAAAAAGAAAAAATTTACACTCATCCAAATTCAAAGCTTTTGAAGACCATAAATTAAATGTGGCTGAACTGTTGAAACCTGATTCCAAAAGGGCAGAAAACAATGTGGGACAAGGAGAAAATGATGTTTACCAGCGTTTTTTTTCCTTTTCCCACAATGTTTTTGAAGGGATTCTTCCCTGGTGTCGTTAAAACTTGGGATTGTTTGGTAAACGGTTAATATTCAAGACTGAAATAACAGTTTAAGATAACAGTTTAACTGTACACAATGATCAAAATAATGAATGACTGAAGGAATGACAAGGGTTCCCTATCCACTGAGGGTCGATACAGCTGGGATTTGCTACAAGTTACAAGTAATATCTATTGATAGATTCATTCATAATGTTACAATGGTGTAGGAATAAGTGATTCTCTGCTTTCCATAGGTCACTTAATTTACATGTAAGCAAAGATCTTGTACCTTGTAAATGGCATCTTGTTCAGTTTATTACTTTGTAAGATGACATGTTCAAATTGGAGTGGTAGAGATTTATTTTTTTTTTTGTGAAAATTGTCATACGTAACAGGATTAAGATTTTTAACAGAAAGAAGTATTTTCTGTGAGGCAGTATTTTGCAACTGTGGGGTTTTTTGACTCTAGGTCAGTCATGATGCCTATAGCTAGTCTAAAAACTGGGGGAAAAGAGAAGATGCTGGTAACCAGCATTTTCTTCTTTTTCCCACAATGTTATCTACCTTTTCTGATACAAATCTCACCCTTTAAGTATTGTTTTATTTGTAGTCAGCAAATGCTTTGATTTTTTATCTGTTTAAAATTTTGTCATGTGGTAAAGAGTTAACTTTTTGCCACCCTGCAAGATTTTGCTAACCACCATATTGAAAGAATTGGAGGCTCTGAATTAGATGTGACTCAAATGACAAGATTTGCATATGAAAGTGTAGAAAACATGGTCTGAAAAGGAGCAAATGCTGGTTATCAGGCCTTTTCGCTTAGCATGAAAGTAGATGTAACTCAAATGATGAGAATTACATACGAAAGTCTAGAAAACATTGTCAAAGACGGGGCAAATGCTGGTTATCAGACCTCTTGCTTAGCAGGAAATTAGACGTGACTCAGATGATGAGAATTACATATGAAAGTCTAGAAAACATTGTCAAAGACGGAGCAAATGCTGGTTATCAGGCCTTTTTGCTCAGCTTTGTATGTACATGTATGTATGTATTGGAGTTTTAACCATTTTAACAGCTCAGGTCATATCATAGGGGTCAGTGACGCAAACATGTGTTTCATAGCTTTTTCTCACACCAGTACTGACACAACTTTCTTTCCAAAGCCACTGACTACTTTTCTCACATGCATCAGAGGTGAGAGGCGAAAAATCGTCGGAAAGAAATTTTGCCTCAATCAGGTATTGAACTCACAGCCACTCAGTCATGAGTCAGATGCGCTAATCACTGAGCTACCCAGGCAGGTTTGTAGATAGACAGGCTAATTATGGATAATTAATTTTTTGGTTTTCTTTTCCAGCATGGGGCTTACTTTACACCCAAGCCATCATGGTCGTTCCCTTGGCAACAACTTTCATGATGGTTACCATGGCAACTTTAGAAATGACCTTGAAAAGGTCAGGTTAACAAAGGCTGACTCTGAAGAAGGAGAAAGGCATCTTTCTCTGAAACCTCAGGTTGGTTTTAACTCGTAAAGGTTGCAATTCAGGTATTCATAATCAAGGTTTGAAATTGTTTAATTGCATAATTTAGTAAGGGAGTAGCTTGCAAACAATTGATAAATAAGAAATGAAAGAGTTGACAAAAACTGACATGCTGTCTGATCTGGTATTTATACCATCTACTTGTTTAGTCTAGCCTATGAAATTAAAGATGATTACTATAGTTTCATAATTTTTTGAAAATATTCAGAATTTCACGAAACTTGGGTGATAGCATACTATCTGATCTACAAAGTATGAGATAAAAACACTGGATAACCAGCTTTGGAAATATTCTGTGACTATTTCTTTTAGTACACTCTGCATGTATGAAATTTCACCTACGAAATCTAAGACCAGATATATTTTTTTCCAGTGATCACAATTATAAGCAAATTTTATCTAATTATATTGGCAAAACATCAAATTTAATGAAATGAAATTAATTAACCCTTTACCCCACAATCCTGACTTTTAACGACCCTGAGGAAGAAGTCTTTTGAAAACATTGTGGGAAAAGGAGAAAATGCTGGTAACCAGAATTTTCTCCTTTTCCCACAATGTTTTCTACCCTATCAAAGAAAAATTGCACCATTTGAGCCACACTGAAATTGTCGTCTGCAAATGCTTTCAATTTGGACAAGGCTAATATTTTGACATCTGGTAAAGGTTAAAAGGTCGGGATTGTGTGGTAAAGGGTGAAAGGATCAGGTTTTGGTATTGGTCAATTTTGTGCATGTCAAAGGACCATTCTACATCATGATTCCCACAATGTTTTCTACCATTGCAATAACAAATTTCAATTTTTCAGTCCCATTTATTTTGTTGTCTGCAATAGCTTACAATTAGGACCAGTCTAAAATTTTGTCGTTTGGTAAAGAGTTAACTCTTTACCACACGACAAAAATGTAGACTTGTCCTAATTGAGAGCATTTGCAGACGACAATTAAAGTGTGATTCAACTGATGGAAGCTGTCTTTAATAGGGTAGAAAACATGAATCACAGTTCTCTGATGGGTTATAGATCGATCATTGTGCAAAAAGGGGAAATTGATCATTATGAGCAATTTATCCTTTTTCCTCTATGTTTTCTAATGTCCCGTCTGCTGCAGACTTGTAAAAACTAAGGAATTGACTGGTACAGGAGGAAGATTGCAAAACATGCAGTTCACTTGATTTATGTAATATGCAAAAAGTTACGAAAATGTGCAAATACTTTATAAATTTAACTATATGGGTTTCATTTTCCGAGTTATTATTGACCTTCATTGGCCCTAGACCTCATGATTATGTTAGATTCCACCCAACATGATTACATGTACCTAAATTTGCTTGTTTGCATTTAAAGCAAATAATATTACTATCATAACCAACAGCATCCGCTCTATAATATTTTATAAAGAAAGAGAGCGGACCCAGACCATAAAGCTCCTGTAGGAGCTGGCTGATCAGGGTTAGCTGGGTTTACTATTTTGTACAGTATCGTATGTCTATCTGATTATTCTCTTTTGGTAAAACCCATGCCTTGACTCACTTTTAACCCTTTCCCTCATAGAAAAGACTTGATAGATCTACAGTCGGCTTCTTGTTAGAAATATTTTGGGAAAAAGGCTAGTAACCAGTATTTTCTCCTTTTTTCATGATGTTTTCCACCTTTCCAAAAGCCAGAATTTATTTTTGAGTCACAGTTTAAGACTCTTCCAAATTTGAAACATATGCCAACAACAATTTTAAAATTTGTACAAATGAGCATAAGTTCTATGATAGGGTAGAAAACATTGTAGGAAAAGAAGGAAATGCTGGTTACCAACATTTTCTCCTTTTCCCATAATGTTTTCAAAAGCCTTTCCATTTAGGGTTATTAAAGCTTGGGATTGTGTGGTAAAGGGTTAATTGTTCTTATTGTAAAAGGATGTATTTTTAAGTGTTCAGCTACAAATTTACTTCAGAACATAACCTGTTAAACTTTACTAGACAACAAAGTTTTAGACTTGTCCGTGTTGAAAGCGCTTGCAGTTGTCATATTAACAGTGACCAGAATTAAAGTATTTGTCTTTGAAAAGGAAAATTTTGACCCTTTTCCCCATTATTTTCAAAAGCCTTCTTCTCAGGGTCTTTAAAATGCAGGACTTTTGGGAGATAGAGCAAATTTTTAGTGGCCAAAATAATAGAAATTTTCTTCAAAAGTAAAGTAAGCATAGTGGTAAAAAGATAATAATTATGTTGGAAATGAGCATTTTATCCTTTTCCCTCGATGTTTTCAAAAGCCTTCTTCTTCGGTGTCTTCATAACACCCTGTTTTACAGCATTTTCTCTTTTTCTCAAAATGTTTTCAGAAGTCCTTTTACCCAGGATCTTTAACCCTTTTACCACACAGTCCTGAGTTTTAACGACCCTGGTGAAAGAGGCTTTTGAAAAAATTGTTGGAAAAGGAGAAATTGCTGGTAACCAGCATTTTCTCCTTATCTCACAATGTTTTATACCCTTCTCAAAACAAGTTTTAATTTTTGAGTCAGATTTATTTTTGTCATCTGCAGATGCTTTCATTTTGGACAGGTCTAAAATGCTGTGGTTTGGTAAAGGGCTAAAAGTTAGACTAATTTCTATTTTCCATTATATATCTGTTTTGTTTCCACAGTGAGTTATTTCTCCAGTAGTTCCAATGGACATTCTCACACTTTTAACATAAATATTAAAGCTGCGTTTATCCACACTGTAGACGATCTGTTACAGAGTATTGGTGTGCTAGTCACAGCATTTATCATATAAGGTATGTAAAGTCATTGTCATCATTTTTATCATCATCACCACCTTCATAAAAGGGAATTTAATGCAGTTATGTGATAAATATACGTGTCATGCTCTGTGAAAAGGGGGCTGAATGCATCTGCAAAAAGCACTGACCCAGGTCAGCCTGCACAATTCACACAGGCTGACCTTGGCCGAAACTTTTTGCTACTGGTCAATTTCCTGCATGTCAAAGGACTAGTCTACCTCATGATTCAGTAGATTGTTACACAAAACAGATTTTAGGGTTCTGCAATACTGTGATGACTTGACTGGTATAAGGCATCACGGAGATGCATTAAGTCCTCTTTTCATAGAGGGTGGCTCATACATTATATCAAGCAAGTTTTTTTATATAAAACTTGATCCATAATATTTCCCTTTACCACGCGACAAAATTTTAGCTTTGTCCAAATTGAAAGCATTTGCAGACGACAATTTCAATGATGCAATTTTTCTTTGATGGGGTAGAAAACATTGCGGGAAAAGGAGAAAATGCTGGTAAGCAGCATTTTCTCCTTTTCCCACAATGTTTTCAAAAGGCTTCATTCCCAGCCCAGGGTCGTTAAAAGGCAGCATTGTGCAGTAAAGGGTTAACCCTAGTCAGGGCAGACTGGGGCAAGCTAGACAAGTGCTAACTAGTTTTGTGCAAACTTGATTAAAATCCTGGTCTACCCAAGCCTAAGGTTAGGCCTTGTTCCAGTGTTAAACCTTTGCCAAACAATCCCGAGAAAGAAGCCTTTTGAAAACATTGTGGGAAAAGGAGAAAATGCTGGTAACCAGCATTTCCTCCTTTTCCCAGAATGTTTTCTACCCTATTAAAGATAGCTTCCATCGTTTGAACCACATTTTAATTGTCGTCTGCAAATGCTCTCAATTAGGACAAGTCTACATTTTTGTCGTGTGGTAAAGAGTTAACTCTTTACCAAACAACAAAATTTTAGACTGGTCCTAATTGTAAGCATTTACAGACAACAAAATAAATGGGACTGAAAAATTGAAATTTGTTATTATAATGGTAGAAAACATGGTGGGAAAAGGAGAAAATGCTGGTTACCAGTTAAAAGTCAGATTGTGTGGTAAAGTATTAAATAAACTTTTGTTTTGCAACCGGCCCTTGTTGTGTGCAAATATTTTAATTTAGACAAGACATAGTTTAACCCTTCACAACACAAATGCCAACTTTTGGTGACCTTGAGAAACAGGATTTTGAAAACATTGTGGGAAAAGGAGAAAATACTGCCTGGTATCCAGGAATTTCTCCCTTTTCCCCAATGTTTTCTTCTCTATCAAAGACAATTTCACACTTTAAGCCACATTTAGTTTAGCATCTGCATCATGCTTTGGATTTGGACAGGTCTGAGTTTTGTTATGTGATAAAGGGTTGATATTTTGTTGTTTGAAAAAGGGAACAACTTCACTATATTCAGGAACTCCCAGAGGTGCAGATATTAAAACCATCTATCCCTGTTTGAAAGAGTTACTGGAGGTAAAAAATATCCATGATCTGAGAATCTGATCCTTGTCCATGGATAAATGGACACTGTTGGTACACCTTGCTGTCAGTAAGTTGCAAGTTTGAATCTTTTGTGTGAACTTTTAGTTGTGATCTTAACGTCGAAACTGCTAAATAAAGGAAATGAAATAAGTTAATTGTAAAAATGACTGTGTGGATTTCATTGTTCTTTTTCAGGAAAAAGTCTTGGCCCTTTTAGCACCATAGGCAAAAACACAGTCTTTTGCGGACAGCATAAATTTAGACCAAACTGATAGAACATGCTGTCTGATATTTGTTTAGCAAGCCATAAAGATAAAAATCTATCTTGGTTTTAATAGATTGAAGTTTCTGGATGCATCACTGAGAATGTATTGTCAGCCGTCGAAAGAGGCTGAGGCTATATATTTTACGCTTGATTAATGTACTTGGCAGTGTAGAACCAAGATCAAACTGTACATTCTGTGCAGTCTGATCTTGTCCTATGCTATCCCCACAACATAGGTTTTAGTGAAGAATGTACAACTTTTTATACACATACAATCTGCAGTGGACAGCTTTTGAAAACATTGTAAGAAAAGGACTTATTGCTTGTAACAACAATTATCCTTTCACCACAATGTGGTTTTTTTTTTTCATACAGTTGAATAACAATATTTTCGTTCTGTCAAACAGACAATGATTTTTAGCTCACCAGAGCATGAAGTGCTCAAGGGGAGCTTTTTTTCCCATACAGTTGAATAACAATATTTTCTGTTCTGTCAAACGGACATTGATCTTTTTGTAACATGTAACTGTTTAGATAGGTCTAGAAAAGTCTCTTCAGTAATGTGTTGACAGACAATAAAGATATGTCTAAGAGGAAACTTATCTGTTAGACTGAATTAATCCTTCAGCTACTAAGCATGACTTATGGACGTTTTGCTGACAGCGTAAATCAAGATCAGACTGCACAAAACATGCAGTCTGATCTTGGATCTACACTATCCTTTACGGAGATATTTTTCCCAAAAAAATAACTTTAAAGTAGCAAGTTTCTCTTTCTCATATACAAGCATTTCTGATATTTGAAGGATGTCAATATCACAGATATTGTGCACCTCCTTGTGTCATAAGTAAAAGTAGACAGTCTGCCGGGGTTTATACTAGAGCACGCTCTTGCACCATGGGCGCATATTTTTCATTTTTGGCACATCAGAAATCTTACCGCATGGTCAAGCCAGCACACGTTTTATGTAAGGTGTTAATTTGATAATGAGAATTTGTTCTCAAGTTCACACTAATTGAAGAATCAAGTGAAGCCAACATATGACCAGTGAATAGTTACGAGGGCTCTTATTGGTTATTTCTGTGAGTATGTCACCCATATCCAATCAAAAAAGGCATACCTGAAAACCTAATAAAATTCCATGTTGCTTCCATCATACAGCAAACATCTCAGCTGATAATTTTTACATTGTTGGGCCCAAATAACCAAAGAAATGTCAAGATAACACTGACAACTATATTTTTTTTGTTACAAACAAGATGTTGCTGGGAGCAAAACCAGTGACAGAAGGAAATTTATCTGTAATTCAGCCAGTATACAAGAGATTATTTTGTTGTTGTCATTTAATGGTTGTAAATAAACACAAAATATACATTATTTTGCGCTGTAAATGCAATAGACAGATACGCTGACTGAAGCTTAGATTTCTCACATGCACATGCATGAGGCATTCAGAGGGAAAAGTTCGTTCGGGCAGTAATGGAAGAAAAAATTTACTTTTGGTTGCAAAGATCAAATCAAAATCCATTGATTAAGGAAGTTTTCCCTTGGCCTCATAAATTCCTCTAATAGCCCATACTTTTTCTGATATGTGCTATGTTCTGTGAAAAGGGGGCTTAAGCGTCTGCGAAAAGAATCGACTCAGGTTAGCCTGTGCAGTATGCACAGGCTGACCGCAGCCAAATCTTTTTGCTATTAGTCAATTTTCTGCCTGTCAAAGGACCAGTGTACCGTATAATTCAGTTGGTTGTTATACAAAATGGACTTTATGGATCCTAGATAATGTGATGACTTGCTTGGTATCATGCATCGCGGAAATTCATTAAGCCCCCTTTCACCAGAGCATGGATCATATCTTTATACCATTATTACAGATCAAGAGACAGAGACTTTTCACATGCTGCAAACCACATCTACTATAATTCAACAAAGATTTGGAATACTTGACACGACAGTACAGATTGAAGTTTATGTCCAAGACATGTTGGGTTGTACTCATTGTAAAGATCTTCCTGATTAATCTTTAACCCTTTCCCAGGTGACAAAATGTTTGATCCTTTTATATTACTGGCAACTCTTATTGACGTACTAAATGTGGTTCAAATCAAGGATTTTGTGATTGATGGTGTAGAAAAATGAATAGAACAAGCAATTTCATTGAAATGATATCCCACGCCAGAAAAAGCCCCATTTTTCCATGACATGGCATTGAATTAAAAAAAAAAAAAAAAAAAAACGAAAATTAGTAGATCGGCAAACTATTCTAAGGAACACATGTATGAATTTTCATCAAATTTTGTCAAAGACTTTAGAAGATATCTGTCAGAAAAGACAGACGGACAGGCGAATGGACAACGCAAAAACTATATATCCCACCACCCCCAAAGTTTGGCGGGGCTTAAAAAGGGGAAATTGCCGGTTATGTGCATACAGCCTATCAACTCTTATCCAAAGGACAAAATTTTAGACTTGTCCAAATTGAAAGCACTTGCAGATGACAAAGTTAATAAATCTGACTGAAAATTTGAAATTTGTTTTGGAAAGGGTTGAAAAACAACGTGGGATAAGGAGAAAATGCTGCTAACCAGCATTTTCTCCTTTTCCCACAATGTTTTCAAAAGTCTTCTTTCTCAGGGTTGTGAAAAGCTGGGATTGTGTGGTAAAGGATTAAATCTTTCCCAACCTACAAATTCCCTGATCCAAACTGAAAAAAAGTACCTTCGGATGACAAAATCCGAAATGGTATGATTGTGCTGTAGTTCTCTGACGGGGTAGAAAACATTGTTACCAGCATTTTCTCCTTTAACCACCACAGCGTATTCAAAAAAGTTTTGCTTTGGGTTGTTAAAACATGGGATTGTATGGTAAAGGATTTAATAATCAATATGTTCATTTAATGACTATGAGTCAGAAAACCCCGGAAAACATTGTGTGTGGGGTGGGGGGGAGAGACAGTGTTGCTTATCAGTATTTTCTGCGTTTCCCACCATGTTTTTTTCACCACTCTTTCAAAGACATATTCTGTGGTCTGAGCTGAATTTAAATTATCTGCAAACGCTTCCAATACAGAGGAGTCTAAAATTTTGTCAAGAAGTGAAGAGATGTTACGCAGTTTATTCCTGTACCACACTGATTTCAAAAGGGATATTAAAGTCAAATTTTTCCTGGTTATGGTTGAATTAATTTATTGTCAAAGTTAATTTTGACTTGACTTTGCGCAATGTTAAATACTCCACTACATACAGTGTGTCTAGGAAGTAAGGTAACACTTTTGCACATTTATATCATAGCTTTTAATTTCAGATAAAGAGATAAAATTATATTTACATGTATATAAAATATGGAAGTTTTTTGAGTGTGATAATTTTAATTTAATTTTCAGTACATTACAAACTTATAGACAGATATCAAATCAGAAGTAGACTTTTGTCATTGGCGTCATTTTAGCAATTAATGACGTTTTCAGTGTGACTGCCTTCTATGTACTTTGCATGCCGAACACACAGAATGAAATTGTCAGTCACTTTAGCACACAGTTGAATATCAATCCTCTTGAATTCAGGTTTAACCCTTCACCACACAATCCCGACTTTTAACAATCCTGTGAAAGAAGCCTTTTGAAAACATTGTGGGAAAAGAAAAAATGCTGGTAACCAGCATTTTCTCCTTTTCCTACGATGTTTTCTACCCTTTCCGAAACAAAATTCAAGTTTTCAGTCACACTTATTTTGATGTCTGCAAATGCTTCCAATTTGGACCAGTCTAAAATTTTGCTATGTGGTAAAGAGTTAATATTCTTTAACGACATGTCTGTGCTGTCTGGCTTTGGATTTTAGATCTTTGAATTCAAATTACCACCAAGAAGTCACACGGGTTTAGGTCGGGACTGTGAGCAGGCCATAATCTTCCGCAATACTTTACTTCCTGATACTGTCTCAATATTACCCTATTACTAAATGTTTCGAATAAAACGTCTATCACAGAAATAGATGTTTGTGCCATAACACCATCCTACATTAACAGTGTGTTTTGCATTGTAGGGACTTCTTTTCAAACGCAGGAACAAACTTGATTTTTTTTAAAGTGATATGTAGGGCTGGAAATTAATTGTGTCATTAAAGACATGACATTGCACACCATACAGATCGTTTTTCACTGTTCAGCGGTCTTACAGCGGTGGAACAGCGTAGTTGTTAATTTGCACAAAACTGCATATTTTGTTTACAAACATGTCCAGACAACAGGAAGTGGGAGATTGGTTGTATGGTGTCAAACGCCGTTTTCAAAATTATTTCAGTCATATCGCAGTGGCCAGTGCACCTATCCATGCTTTCCTGGAGTTTCTTTTACCGGTACTCCGCATAATATTCTGTCCAAGCCACTTGCTGCTTTCCCACATAACCATCATCGGAACAATGGTCAGCGGTGAGACGGGAATGAATCCTGTCGCACTGACTATCATCAGTCCTCGGAGAGAAATTGGCCGGGCTGGGGATCGAACCAGCGACCTCCTGTTCTCAAGTCCTGTATGCTACCGACTGAGCTACCAGGGCTCGGCCCAGGAAATGAGAGAACGTCATTAATTACGACAATGACACTTATGATTTGAAATTTGTATAAACAAGTGTGAAATGTAATGAAAAGTGAATGACATTATCACACAAAAAACTTACATATTTTATATACATGTAGATATATTTTTAGCTCTTCATCCGAAATTTGATGCCGTAATAGAACTACAAAAGTGTTACCTTACTTTCTTGACATCCTGTATTATGTCTTTCTACTAAGTTCTTTAACCCTTTACCAAACGACAAAATTTTAGACCAGTCCAAATTGAAAGCTTTAGCAGACGAAAAATAAATGCTGCAAAATTTCATATTGGCAAAATTCATCAAAAAGTTAACTCTAGAAGGTATTCAAATGCCAAAATCGTAAAATTGATGTGTTCTGGGGGTTTTTTTGTGCAATGAAAGAACAACAGACAGAAATTGTGTATGTCCTATTTTGTCAAGTAAATGGCTAAGAGTGTTGGGTAAAGTCACTGGTTTGAACTGGATCGGACTTAACAACCGGATTAGACCGCGTTGAACTGAATTTGACTTACTAACCGAAATGGACTAGTGGAACTTGTGAAGACTTAATAACCGAGTTTGACCATTTGTCTGCAATCTTTTATAGACCAACCAAGTTTTATCTTTACCGTGGCCAAATACGCAAGTCTGTCAGTACTTTCAGTTCTTTGATATATATCGCCAGTGCTGTCTCTCCTCCCCCCTCCCCCACCCCCACCCCCCCCCCATTCCGTTTTTCACCACAACTACCAAATTTGCAGACTTTCCACGTGCTTAATTTGGACATGTTTTGTATTCACTTTTTAGTGTGTTAGTCAATTGTGTAAAATGTTTCCGAGACAATGTTTTTTTCTTTTAATTTGATGGATTATTTAATGAATAGATATATTCTTGAAAATAATAAACATCGAGGTGGGTGAATCTTTGCTGTGGTTTTCCTCTTCTCTTTTTTAAATGACTTTTTGTTTGTGTGTGTAATCGTCATTATACTCACTATGGTCGTCATTTTAACTTTTTACCAAACGACAAAATTTTTGACTGGTCCAAATTCAAAGCATTTGCAGACGACAAAATAAATGTGACTGAAAAATTGAAATTTGTTTATTGAAGGGTAGAAAAGAAAACAATGTGGGAAAAGGAGAAAATGGTGGTTACCTGCATTTTCTCCTTTTCCCACAATGTTTTCAAAAGCCTTCTTCCTCAGGGTCGTTGAAAGTCGGGATTGTAAGATAAAGAGTTAACTTGTTTTCACCTCACCATCCCAAACGAGGTTAAATGATGGTCGTCGTGATGGGCTCTGTCGGCCATTTACGTGTAGACCTAGAAAATTTAGGAGTTGCATGTTTGACGGCCGTGCCCGGTAGCTCGATTGATGACAACAAGCCTTGAAATTTAGGGGTTGTGGGCTCGATGCCGAGCCCGATAGCTCGGTTGATGACAACAGGGCTTGGACATTAATTAGGGTTCGATGCCGAGCCCGATGGCTCAGTCGGTGACGTAAAACAATAGAGTTCGATTCCTGGCATGCCCATAGGGTTTCAGCATGGGCAAGTAGTTTAAGTTTAGGAATCATAGTATGTCGGTCATGAGTTTGATCTCTAAAAAGATGGACTTTAGGGTTTCGCGCGAATGCTCTTTGGCAAAACACTTTTAAACCTTGCCCTAGTACTTGCGAGACGAAGGAATGAAACACAGGAATAAGCTGTCTCCGTGATATGACTCCGACAAAGATCCCTACACAAGGCTCATAGCCTGGAAACCCCGGATTGAGCCTCACTGAAAGCACTGGATTTTTTTCTTTGGGGTGTCCCTTGGCAAGACACTTCTAGCGTTGTAATGGTGAAACGCAGGAAATACATGAATATGTGGGCTGTCGCAATGATACAACTAAAACAGTTTTGAAAGCGACGTAAGACTCCATTCATTCAAATACCCAATGAAATGATCTCCATTGTGACAAATCGTTTCTCCTTAAACGTACATTTAGACACGGGAAAGCAGCCGATAACTTTATCACCATAGACATCATTCTAAACTCTATCAGGCTACAAAATTTTAGACCTGTTCAAATTGATTCAAGCGTTTGCAAACGATAGATTTTTTTTTTTTTTTTTTCCAAAAAACAATGGTAAATATTGCGGACAAAGAAGAAAATGTTAGTTGCCATGTTATCAATGTATATCATACTTTTCACCAGAACTAGACTATGGTTTTGCCATGCTTTGTCTAGGGACACTGCAACTGGGATATTAACAGGTACCTGCTGCATACGTGTTTGATTGTGGAGTTGCTGAGTTTCGTATTTTCAGTTTAAAGAAAATGCTTTACCTCTTATCCAAACGACAAAATTTTAGACTCGTCCAAAATGAAAATATTTGCAGACGACAATTTGATGCGACTCGAAAAGTGAAATTTGTTTTGGGAGGGATAAAAAACATTGTGTGAAAAGGAGAAAATGCTAGTTACCAGCATTTTCTCCTTTTACCACAATGTTTTCAAAAGGCTTCTTTCTCAGGATCGTTAATATACGGGATTGTTTGCTAAAGGTTTAAATACCAGAATTAAGAATCGTCTGTAACAACCGTCTCTGCAGACGGCAAATCAAGTGTGGCGCAAAAAATGGGAATTTTTCTTTGAAACTGAAGAAAATATTGTGCAGCAAGAGAAAATGTTAGTTTCTCCTTTTTCCACAGTGTTTTCAGCTGTCTGCGGTTGTTAAAACACGGGTCGGTTTGGTAGGTTTTGATTGGATAGCGAGACTTCCGTTTTTTGAATTTTTTTTTTCTGTTTTTACAAGACATTGTATTCAAATACGAACAACAAACCTTATTCTTACAGGCTCCAAAGTGGTGTAATGGTAGTGGAAGTCGACTCGGAACTCGATGGACTGAGATCGAGCCGCGCCCAAGCCGCAGAAGAAAAAAGTGGGCAGAGAGAGGGGGAGAAAAATAGCATGGCACCTGGATGGAGAACAAACGGCTGGATAGAGAAAGGGCAAGAAAGACACTTGGTTAGGCGATCGTGGGACCCAAGAAAATTACCTTTTACTACCCTGTGTATTGGGAATTGTGTATTTTAATATAGAGGTGTGTAATAAAAGAATATTTATTTCAGTTCTTCTCATAGAACTTGTGGTTTTTTTTTTTCTGTGCCGAGATAAAGTTTAAGCAAGAACACAAAAATATAAAGAGAAAATGTTTTAATACTGAAAATGAAATGTTGATACAAATACAACAGAACCGTATTACCCAAAGATCATATTCAACAATTAAAAAAAAGGCTTTAGAAAATATCGTGGGAAAAGGAAAGAATGCTGGTTATCGAAATTTTTCCCCTTCGGCCTACAATACTTTTTACCCTTTCACACACAATTACCATTATTTGAACCATATTCAATTTGTCAACAACAAATGCCTTCAATACGTATTACCACATAATGAGAAAGTAAACTTGTCCAAATTGAAAGCACATGCAGTCAACAACTTAAATGTGGTTCACATGATGAAATTTGTCCTTGACAGGTAACCAGCATTTCCTCCCTTTCCAACAATGTTTTCAAAAGGCTTCTTGAAGGGTCATTAAAACTGGGTATTGTGAGGTAAAGTGTTAAAGTTTTGTCATCTGGAAAAGGATCATTTCACAAATACAAGTCTTAACTCTTTACCAAACGACAAAATTTTAGACTTGTCCAAATGGAAAGCATTTGCAGATGACAAAATAAACTTCGACTTAAAAATTGAAATATTTTGGGGGGAAGTTAGAAAACATTGTGGGAAAAGGAGAAAATGCTGGTTACCAGTAGTTACTCCTTTTCCCACAATGTTTTCAAAAGGCCTTTTCTTCGAGTTCATTAAAACCCGTGATTGTGTGGTAAATAAAAGCATCAAAAAGACTGAAACAAGTTCATTATCTCTCCAACAAGCAACAAAATTTTGGACTTGTCGAAATTCAAAGACGACAAAATGAATGTAGCTATCACCAATGAATTTGCCTTGCAAGGAGTAGAAAACAATGTGGAAAAGAGAAAATGCCGGTTACAAGCACATTGATCATTTTCCACAATGTTTTTGAGAACCTTATACATATTTTTGTTTAGAAGCAGAGGCTGGTTTGAGAAAATGTAAACACTTTACCACACAATCCTGACATTTAACCCTTTACCACACGATACCACCTTTTAAGGACTCTGGGAAAGAAGCCTTTTGAAAACATTGCCGGAAAAGGAGAAAATGCTGGTAACTAGCATTTTCTCCTTTTCTCACAATGTTTTCAACACTATCAAAGAAAAACTGCACCATTTAAGTCACAATGAAATTGCAAATGCTTTCAATTTGGATAAGGCTAAAATTTTGTCATCTGGTTAATGGCCATATGAAAGAAGCCATTTGAAAACATTGTAACCAGCATTCTCTCCTTCTCCTTCAATGTTTTCTACCCTTTCCCCCCCCAAAAAAAAGAAAAAAATCAATGTTTCATTTACATTTATTTTGTCGTCTGCAAATGCTTTCAATTTGGACCAGTCTAAAATTTTGTTATTTGGTAGCGATAAAATCAAGACGATAACCTTATCACAATACAGAATATTTAAAAAATCTTTACCAAATGATGAAATTTTGGACTTGTTCAAATTAAAAGTAATTGCAGATGACAAATCACACATGGCTGAAATTATGTGATTTGTCTATGAAAGGGTTGAAAACATGGAGGAAAAGGAGTAATGCTGCCTACCAGCACTTTCGCCACTTTCCACCTTGTTTTCAAAAGGCTATTCAATCATGACTTTTTAAACAAAGACTGGTTTAACAAAGGGTTAAGATTAAGATAAACTCATTACAATACAGACTGATTGATTCAATGGTGTTTTACGCCACTTCCAACATTTTTCAGTCATATCACAGCAACAGCTCACACATTCATGTATATCCTGGGTTCAACCAGTACTAGGCTAGGGCTCTGAAGTGTCTTGCCCCAGGACACTCCCACAAAAAAACTCAGTGGATCCAGTGAGGCTCCTACCCAGGACCTTAAGGTCACAAGTCCTACACTTAAGCAGTGATCCAGGCAGGGCCCCACATATTATAATACAGACCATTTTAACCCTTTACCACAAAATCACGACTTTTAACAACCCTGGGGAAGAAGTCTTTTGAAAATAATTGGAAAAGGAGAAAATGCTGGTAACGAGCATTTTCTCCATTTCCCACAATGTTTTCTAACCTTTTAAATATAAATTTCAATTTTTGAGCTAAGTTTGTTTTGTCGTCTGCAAGTCTAAAATTTTGTCATATGGTAAAGAGTTAACTTATTACCAAACAACAAAATCTTAGTACTGTCCAATTTTTCAAAGCATCTACAGAGGACAAATGAAATATGGCTTAAATGATAGAATTTGTCTTTCAATAGATACAAAACACTGTGTAAAAGGAGAAAATGCTGGCTACAAGCACTTCCACCATTTCCCACCATGTTTTCAGAAGTTCACTACATCTTTATATTTTTTTTTTTTTTAACCCTTACCACACAATCCCGACTGTTAACAGCCTTGAGAAAGAAAGCTTCTGAAACCATTTGAGAAAAGGAGAAAATGCTGGTAACCAGCATTTTCTCCTTTTCCTACAATGTTTTCTACACTACCCATAACAATATTTGTTTTTTGATTCACATTTATTTTGTCGTCTGCAAATGCTTCCAATTTGTACAAGACTAAAATTTTGTCATTTGGTAAAGGGTAAACCCAAGAAAGTTTGATAAAGGGTTAAAATCAACAGAATAAACTCATCACAACACAGACTGTCACAACTTGTATCTAAATGACAAATTTTAAGAGTCGTCTAAACTAAAGGTATTTGCAGATGACAGTTTAGTTGTGGCTCAAATGATTAGATTGGTCTTTGGCACACCTGAAAGTATTGTGGGACAGAGAGAAAATGCTGGTTACCATAATGTTCCCTTTTTCTGAGACAAAAAAATGTGGCTCAAATGATGGAATTTGTTGTCCAAAGGCTAGAATACATGGTGTAAAATAGAGAGAAATGCTGAATACCATTATTTTCTCCTTTTCCGAAAATGTTTTCAAAAGCCTTATTCCTCCAAACAGACCAAAGTTGGGTTTATTGGTAAGGGGTTAAGACATACCAACAACATGTATCAATGGCAAAGAGGATCAATATTCTGTGGAAACGTAAACATCTTTTTTAACTCTTTACCACACAATCACAGAAGTCTTTTGAAAACATTGTGGGAAAAGAATAAAATGCTGGTAACCAGCATTTTCTCCTTTTCCCACTATGTTTTCTAACCTTCCTGAAACAAATTTCAATTTTTAAGTCATTTATTTTGTTGTCTGCAAATGCTTTCAATTTGGACAAGTCTAAAATTTTGTCATTTGGTAAAGGGTTAAATGGAAAATACTGTAATGTGCATATTTGCTTATAGCAAGCACTGGCTACTTTACCTTGAACCCTTTATCAAACATTCACGTTTTAATTACCCAGAGGAACGTCTAAGAAAATATCGAGTGAAAAGGAGATAATGCTAATTATCATTTTTTTCTCTTTTTGTCCCCCAACATTTCCTACCATATAATTCAAAACAATGTAGCCATATTTCAAAGGTGTGGTGTCCCAAATGCACAATAAGCAAGTGCATAGTGAAGAAAAAATGGGAACAGGAAAAACATTCTTTTATCAATTTCAAACAGCTCTATCTTCAAAATTATGCCTAAAACTGCTAAAAACAAACTTCGGAGTTTACAACCAATAGCAAAAAGCAAACTATTGCAATTTTATCCTATTTCTTTTTAACCCTTTACCTAACAACATCCTATTTCTTTTTAACCCTTTACCAAACAACAAAATTTTTCACTGGTCCAAATTGAAAGCAATTGCAGACAGCAGATTTAGTGCGGTTCAAATGGTGAAATTTGTTACTGAATGACTGAAAACATTGTGGGAAAAGGAAAAATTGCTGGTTACCAGCATTTTCTCCTTTTCCAACTTTGTTTTCCAAAGGCTTCTTCCTTAGGGTCATTAAAACTAGGGATTGTGTGGTAAAGGGTTAATGGAAAATCTCACTGTACTGGGCAGTGTTGATCAAGTTCAGACTGTCTGATTTGTGCAGTCTGATCTTTGATTTACACTGCCCATCATATTTACCATCATACTGCAAACAATGTACTTGCTCATACAGAGAAAACAAACCAACTTTACAGTAGTAATTATCTTTCACAAGATTCTTTAACTCTTTACCACACAATTTCATTTTTGACTTGTCCAAATTCAAAGCATTTGCAGATGAAAAATCAAAGTTGGCTCAAATGATGAAACTTACCTTTAATAGAGTAGAAAAGATTGTGGGAAAAGGAGAAAATACTGATTACCAGCATTTTCCCCTTCCAATTTCCATTTTCAACATCATTTCAGTTATATCTTTTTAAAGCCACTGACTACTTTTCTTACATGCATCAGAGGTGAGAGGCAAAAACTCGCCAGAAAGAAAGTTTGCTCCAACCAGGTATCGAGCTCGCAACCACCAGGTCACAAGTCAGATATGCTAACCAGTGAGATACCAGGGCTGGCACATTCTAAGTTTCATGAGTATTAGACTGAAGATGCAGCCTCTAGAAAATACACAAGCTTCTAAGATTTGACCAAGTGACCTTGTGTTTGACCTGACATGACCCATATTTGAATTCATCCAAGATATCATCAAGACAAACATTTTGACCAAGTTCCAAGAGTATTGGACTGACAATTTGGCCTCTATAGAGAACATAAGGTAAAAGATCACAACGGATGCCAGACAAAGCATGATCATAAAAGCTCACCTTGAGCATAAATCCTCACCATGATCACAAAAGCTTACCTTGAGCACTTTGTGCTCAGGTGAGCTAAAAAATGTTTCCTTGTTTTTCAATGTTTACAGTTAGCTTACAACCTTCATCATCAACAGTAAAACATTGGTAAGGAATGTTACGTCGGTATGTATTTACAAACATTTCAATGCATTCAACTTAAAGGCTATAGATCAATTGGATCTTTAACCCGTTACCACACAATCCCGACTTTTAACGACCTTGAGGAAAAAGACTTTAGAAAACATTGTAGGAAGAGAGAAAATGCTGGTAACCAGCATTTTCTCCTTTTCCCACAATGTTTTCTATCCTATCAAAGACAAATGTCACCACTTGAGCAACATTAAATTTGTCGTATGCAAAGGCTCTTAATCTGGAATTAACTCATAACAAAGTTTTGGACTTGCACAAGTTGAAGGCATTCGCAGATGACAAATTTGGCTCAAATCAAGTCATGTTTGCCTTTGACAGATTAAGAAACATTGTGGGAAAAGGAGTAAATGCTGGTTACTATTTTCTCCTTTTCCCACAATATTTTCAAAAGCATACTCAGAAAGGGTTGTAAAGTTCAGGATTGTGTGGTAAAGGGTTATCCCTTTACTCACCAAAAGAACCAAACACATATCAACAGTATAGAGCTGAAAATGTTTATAAATGCAATATCAAGTCCTAATGGTTAATAGGTAAAAACTAGTTGAAGCAATCTAAAATATTTCAAATAAAAAATCTGGTAAAAAATATTCAGACCTCCCTTTCATCAGTTTATCTTAGTGTAGCTAAAGATCAGATTGTAGGAGGCAAGACTATTCTTTATCTACACTGTCTTGTAATAATATTTTGTGAGATATTGGGGCAAAACAATATATAGAAATCGCAGTGTCTCTTTTGTAACTCTTTACCAAACAGCAAAATTTGAGACTTGTCTAAATTAAAAGCATTTGCAGACGACAAAATAAACGTGACTCAAAAATTGAATTTCTCTCTTTTAAAGGGTAGAAAACATTGTGGAAAAAGGAGAAAATGCTGTTATTTGTCACTCTAAATGTTTAAAAGAAAAGATACACAAAAGATCCCATGTTTTAACAAACCGGAGGAAAAAAGCTTTTAAAAATATTGTGGTAAAAGGAGAATGTACTTATAACCAGCATTTTCTCTTTTTCCGACAATATTTCCAAAACTATTAAAGACAAGTCCCGTCATTTGAGCAATATTTGTCATCTAAAATTGCTTTCAAGACAGCCCAATCTAAAATTTGGTTATTTTATATAGAGCTAAACTGACAATAGTCGGGAAAATATTGTGGCAAATGAACAGAAACCTCAATGAAAATATCTTATAAATTTGTCATGTAACTTTTTCAACAGCCGAATGTAAAAATAATTGCAGATGAAGAAAAGGAATCAACATCTGATTGTTTTTTTACAATGATGTAAATTCCTACCTTTATAAATAACAACATACATTTTCCTGTAGAGTGCTTTCACGCTGTTTACCACACAATTTCAACTTTAAACAACCTTGATAATGAAGCCTTTTGAAAACAATGTAAGAAAAGGTGAAAATGCTGATAACTAGCATTTTCTCCTCTTCTTACAATATTTTCTTTCCTTTTACAGGCAAATCTCACCACATGGGCTGTATCTAATTTATCATCTGCAAATGCTTTCAATTTGGACCAGTCTAATATTTTGTTGTTTGGTAAAGGGTTAAGACAAGACAATTCTTAAAGATCTGCTAAATTTCCTCTTGGGTCAAAACAGCCTTGAAATTACATGTCTTTCTTTTTTTAGGCATTAACAGGTCAAATCTTCACTCCTTAGTCCAAGCTTGAACGATTCAGTCTGATACCCATCTCTGCATCACACCGTCTTCCTGAAAATAGATATTAAAATTCACATTGATTTCAACTCTACTTCAAAACCTTTTAGTGCCTTTCAAAACTATATTTTGCCTAGGCAGCCAGTGCAGATCTAAGATCACACTGCATGTTTATTGCACACTGAGCCAGGATCTACATCAACTATTCTGCCTAAAGATAGTTTTATAACTATAGTTACCTTAACAGCCAGTGAAGATCCACGATCGGACTGCATGTTTACTGCACACTGATCTGGTATCTACGCTGACTATTATGCAGAGACATTCTTTCCAAATGTAGTTTAGAAATGGCAATTAGTTAGCTTATTTCTCCTGCAGGAAAAGAAGAAAATGCCGGTGACCTGCACTTCCTCTTTTTCAAACATGTTTTCTACTCTATCAAAGGAAAATCCCATTATTTGAGCAACAGTTAAATTGTAGTTTGCAAATGCTTTCAGATTGGACATGGCTAAAATTTTGTCATTAAGTGAATTATTAATAATTGGTGGATTTGATCATAGATCAAACTCCAGTTCCTGACCTATGACCTTCATTTTGTCATCATTTACCTGTGTTTAAAATATCAATCCCATTTAAAATGTATTCAGAGATTACAAACAGAAACCATAAAAGGAAACGGGATGTCCACGACATACCTACTGTACAGACAGCAGGGAAACTATATATGCCACCTGCATTTACAATGGCATTTACAATGGTAGGAGCATTAAAAAACTGATTATTTAGAACAAAGTTTGTACATGTACCTCTGCCCAATGTTCATTGCTAAACAGTCATAGATTTATCTCCATCTGGTGTTTTGAATCACTTTCAGCAGTGTACCAGTTACATCATGGCAACATCCAACTCTTTCATCTGTTTTCTGGGTTTCATCAGGCTTAGACTTGGGCTCGGCAGTGTCATTACCCTGGATACACCCATGAGTACCACCACTGCAAGTAAGGAACAATCCCAGAACCTCTTAATAACAAATCTGGAAATTAGTTCACCATGTCACGGTTGTCAACTGCAAATAAATGAAATAAATGAGATATACAACACTAAATAAACTGTCTACCAGACAACAATTATTCTTATCACAACTGTTCTAATTAAAAGAATTTGTGCAGAACAAATGCTGCTCAAATATGGGGTTGTTTTTTGAAAGAGTAAAACAACATTGTGGGAAAAAGTCAAAATGGTGGTTATAATTATCATTTTCTCCTTTTTTTGACAATATGTTATTGAACATCTTCTTTCTAAGCGTCTTAACTCTTTACCACACAATCCCGACTTTTAACGACCCTGAGAAAGAAAACTTTGGAAAACATTGTGGGAAAATGTTTTCTAACCTTCCCAAAACAAATTTCAATTTTTGAGTCACATTTATTTTGTCATCTGCAAAATTTAATGCTTTCAATTTGGACCAGTCTAAAATTTTGTCGTTTGGTAAAGAGTTAAAACAGAGAATCATTACATAAATGCTGATAAATTTTCACTACATTGAAACAAAAGACAACATTTGAGTGTCATCATGGCAGCATAATTAAACAAAACATTCTTGAGAAATTTGTGGTCCCCTATAAAATCAGTGCATGTGACAAAAATTAATCCGACATACTCTTCATCAAATAAGTCCAAAGTTTTCCCAGGCTTATAAAAACATTACAGGAAAAGAAGTTGGCTTGCATTTCCTCCTTTCCCACCATGTTTTAAACCCTTTTAAAGACAATTCAATCATTTGAATTGCAAGTTTTACATCTAAAAATACTTCAATAATGAAATGTTTATGATATAACTCTTAACCAAATGACAAAGTTTTGGATAAGACCAAATTGAAAGCAATTGCAGGCGACAAAATAAATGTAGGTCAAATAATGATTTCTCTCTTTGATGGGATTGAAACCAACACTTGAGCTATTTTCATTTGTCTGTAAATGCTCTCAATTTGATAGCGTCCAAAATTTTGTCATTTGTTAAAAGGTTAACCCGTTACCATACAATGCAGACTTTTAATGCCCCTTGGAAATTAGACTTTTGAAAACATTGTGGGAAAATGAGGAAATGCTGGTAACCAGCATTTTCTCCTGTTCCCACAATATTTTCTAACTTTTCAGAAACAAATCCATTCATTTGAGCCACATTTAATGTGTCATCTGCAAATGCTTTGAATTTAGATTAGTCTAAAACATTGTAGTCTGCTAACGAGTTAAAATGCTGAAATATCATCATTCAATCAAAGATAGGTCTAAGACCTCAAATGCTGGAATTATAGGGAACAGGCTTTTTTGTCCCTGGGCTTGTCCACCTGGGCCCATTTGTTTGGGCTTGTTCATCCCAACTGAACTGAACCTAGCTTAGATAGATATATTGAGGTTCCCTAAAAAACATTGTCAATCTTCATAAATATTGACCCGACCCAAAAAGTGCACATAGTTTTTTATTGGTGAAATTCACATTACATCTTTTTTTTACACGAGTTTGCAACAGAATGAATAACTTGTACAATTCATATATTTAAGAAGATAAAGGAGAACAAGATTATCATTTTAATACAATGTTGGGTTATTAGCTGACTCAATTTGTAGTGTATTTGTGCCTGCCAATCAAAGGTGTTAATGATAAACTGCCTATCACAAATTTTGACAGTCAGATGTGCGAAGGTATAAACAACAGGTAATATTCTGATCAGCTCTATGTAATCATCTCTATGTAATCAACTCTTGTCTTTAATTTTGGAAATATCTAGTCTTTGTTCTTATTTAGTGAGCCAGTTCCCATAACATAAAGAACAACAGATACAGGATATAAAGTTTAACTATTTACCACAAGACAAAAATGTAGACCTGTCCAAATTGAAAGCATTTGCAGACGAAAATTCAAATGTGACTGAAATGATGGAATATGTCTTTGATAGGGTATAAAACATGGTGTGGGAAAAGAAGAAAATGCTGGTAACCAGCATTTTCTTCTTTTCCCACAATGTTTTCAAAAGGCTTCTTTTATCAGAATTGCCAGCATTTCCTTCTTTTCCCACTATGTTTCAAAAGGCTTTCTTTTTTTAAAACCCGGGATTGTGTGGTAAAGGGTTATAGCTCCTCATTGCTGTTTTGTTGCAATTGGAATGTTGCCTTCAATAGTTTGTGTCTTTAATATAATTGATTATTGAAAGATAAAAAGTAATATTAAATCTGTTGAAGTTGTTTTGTGTTTGTTTATTATTGTAGTTTTGTACACAAACAGGAGTTTGGAAAGGTAATGGTTCATTGTTTTATTGTTCTGCAGTGGCAGATGTGTTAAGTGTGGTTATAAGGTCAGGAAAAGACATCAGGCAAGGCAAGTGTGGCCAGTCCAGTACGTCAAGTATACTATCGCTTATACCCCGTTTTGTTTCTTTTCAGCTGATTGCTCTTTCGTGCTTATCTGTGATGTCATTGATTTGCATCATTAACAGTGCCAAAAGTCATTGATGAAACTATCAACAACGGTAGTTAGTCGTGCAATCAATAGACCTGGCAAAGGTGTGAATACAAGCAGTCACACACCGCGTAAAACAATGCAGTTATTACCATGACACCTGCTTGATTTCTTTCATAATTGTTAAAGGAGACATGATGAACTCTCAGATGATAGATGTGAGCTGAGAAAGGACTGCATCGACTGCGTTCGATCTAGATTCTGCACAACCTTCAAAAGGCAGCCATATGAATTTCTTCTTTGTCAGAAGATTTAATTGACGAACATGGCTCTCTGTTACTATTTTTACAACCATATTTTGCGGGCAATGTGGAGCAACATCAAACTGCAGACAACTGTGGTCCTATCTTCACTGTTTGCTGTTCCACATGTCGAACTTTGGTGACTAAAATAAGCTTCACAAGGCACTTATTTATGAGACCTATTTTGCTGGAAAATTTCATAGTACATGTAGTTATTGCAGGAGCAAATCAGGATCAGACTGCACCAGAGCTGAGGATCATGTATCCAATTACTGGTAAAAGAAGCCACTGGAAAGCATAGATAGATGCAATGGTTGCCACGAAATAACTGAAAGAATGTAGAAACTAGAGGCGCTTGAGCGCCTGTATCGCTCCACAGGCCTGATATTTCTATAATGGCGAAAAGAAGTTTTTAACAATTACCATTCAATCCTGCATTTTAGCTCACTAAAGAAAAAAGGTATGGAAAAAACTTGTGAGAAAAGAAGAAAACAAGAGGGCCATGATGGCCCTGGGTCGCTCACCTTAGAAGAGTGCCTTTAAGCTTTTTCTTTAATTTGACCATGTGACCTAGTTTTTGACCGCAGGTGACCCAATTTCAAACTCATATTTCATGAAGACAAACATTCTGACCAATTTTCAAGTCAACTGAGCAAAAAATGTGGCCTCGAGTGCCCTAAAGATATTTCTTTAATTTGACCTAGTGATCTAGATTATGACCCCAGATGACCCAAATTTGAACTGGTCTTTGACTATATCAAAAGAAACATTTTAACCAATTTTCAAATCAAATGAATAATAAATGTGGCCTCTAGAGTGCCCACTAGCTATTTCTTTAACTTGACCAAGTGACCTAGTTTATGACCCCAGTTGACCCAAATTCAGACTCATGTGAGATTTTACAAAGACAAACATTCTGACCAATTTTCAAAGCAATTAAGCAAAGAATGTGGCCTCTAGAGTGCCCACAAGGTATTTCTTAATTTTGAACTAGTGACCTAGTTTATGGTTCAAGGTGACCCAAATCCAAACTCATGTGGTATTTTATCAAGACAAACTTTCTGGCCAAATTTCAGGTCATTTGAGCAATAAATGTGGCCTCCAGAGTGCAAACAAGGTATTTCTTTAATTTGACCCAGTGAACTAGTTTATGACCCAAGTTGACCCAAATTAATCTTATGTGAGACTTTATAAAGACAAACTTTCTAACTAATTTTCAAGGCAATTGAGCAAATAATGTGGCCTCGAGAGCGCCAACAAGGTATTTCTTTAATTTGACCTAGTGACCTAGTTTATGACCCAAGATAACCCAATTTTGATCTCAATGAACTTGTTGCGCTTAGATGGGCAAACAAACTTAGAAAAGAATCACTACATACCAAATATCAAAGCTCTACGCCTTCCAGTTTTAAAGAAGAATTTTAAAGTTTTCCTTCTTTGTTCCTATGTTCGAACTTGTGACCCTCGGGGCTGGGCCAGTTTTGACCCAGGGGCATCATATGAACAAACTTGGTAGAGGTCCACTAGGAAATGCTACATACCAAATATCAAAGCTCTACACCTTCCCATTTAAGAGAAAAAGAAATTTAAAGTTTTCCTTCTTTGTTCCCATCTTCGAACTTGTAACCCCCGGGGCGGGGCCAGTTTTGACCCAGGGGCATCATATGAACAAACTTGGTAGAGGTCCACTCTGAGATGCAACATACCAAATATCAAAGCTCCACACCTTTCGGTTTCAGAAAAAAATAATTTTGAAGTTTTCCTTCTTTGTTCCTACGTTCGAACTTGTGACCCCAGGGGCGGGGCCAGTTTTGACCCAAGCAGTATCCTTGGAACAAACTTGGTAGAAGTCCACTAGGAGATGCTACATACCAAATATCAAAGCTCTATGCCTTCCCATTTAAGAGAAAAAAAAAATTTAAGTTTTCCTTCTTTGTTCCTATTTTTGAACTTGTGACCCCCTGGGCAGGGCCAATTTTGACCCCAAGGGCATCATATGAACAAACTTAGTAGAGGTCTACTAGGCGATGCTACATACCAAATATCAAAGCTCTATGCCTTCTTGTTTTACAGAAGAAGATTTTTAAAGTTTTCCTTCTTTGTTCCTATGTTGGAAATTGTGACCCCCGGGGCGGGGCCAGTTTTGACCCCAGGGGCATCATATGAACAAATTTGGTAGAGGTCCCTTAGGAGATACTACATGCCAAATATCAAAGCTCTACGCCTTCAAGTTTCAGAGAAGAAGATTTTTAAAGTTTTCCTTCTTTGTTACTATGCTCAAACTTGTGACCCCCGGGGTGGGGCCAGTTTTGACCACAGGGACATCATTTGAACAAACTTGGTAGAGGTCCACTAGGCAATGCTACATACCAAATATCAAAGCTCTACGCCTTCCAGTTTCAGAGAAGATGATTTTTAAAGTTTCCCCTCTTTGTTCCTATGTTCGAACTTGTGACCCCCGGGGCTGGGCCAGTTTTGACCCCAAGGGCATCATATGAACAAACTTGGTAGAGGTCCACTAGGAGATGTTTAATGCCAAATATCAAAGCTCTATGCCTTCTAGTTTTACAGAAGAAGATTTTTAAAGTTTTCCTTCTTTGTTCCTACGTTGGAAATTGTGACCCCCGGGGCGGGGCCAGTTTTGACCCCAGGGGCATCATATGAACAAATTTGGTAGAGGTCCACTAGGAGATGCTACATGCCAAATATCAAAGCTCTACACCTTCAAGTTTCAGAGAAGAAGATTTTTAAAGTTTTCCTTCTTTGTTACTATGCTCAAACTTGTGACCCCCGGGGCGGGGCCAGTTTTGACCCCAGGGACATCAAATGAACAAACTTGGTAGAGGTCCACTAGGAGATGCTACATACCAAATATCAAAGCTCTGCGCCTTCTAGTTTCAGAGAAGAAGATTTTCAAAGATTTTGCTTTTTTTTCCTTTTTGTTGCCATGGCAACCAGAGTTGTGGGTGGAATTCAATTCTTTGAACAATTTTGGTAGAGCTTCACCCAAGGAACATCCCTGCCAAGTTTCATCAAGATTGGCCCAGTGGTTTAGGAGAAGAAGATGTTTAAAGAAATTGTTGACGGACGACGGACGACAGACGACGGTCGACGGACGACGGACGCCGGACATAGGGCGATCACAATAGCTCACCTTTAGCACGTTGTGCTAAGGTGAGCTAAAAATGGTAACCAGCATTTTCTTAGTTTCCCACAATAATTTCTATCCTTTTTTATATATGTCTTACTAATTTGAAGATATGTTGTCTGCAACAGGTCCTTTCACAAACCATTTTGGGTGGGGAAACATCAAAATATAGAAAATATGTCTTTCTCAGGGTCGTTAAAAGTTGTGATTGTGTGGTAAAGGGGTAATCTAAAAGAACAGCTAGGAGGGCAAATGAATGAATGTTATAGCAATATAGATCAACTTGCATCAATACACCAGATAGAATGAAATATGCTGGCATACAATGAACACCTAATCCCTAATAATCAACTTTTCACAGTTAGAATGTCTTCTGTGGCAAACAACACAAAATGGTCTACAAATGCATTTACATAAATCAAATATCCTGCTCCAGGGCACAGATTAATTCTGGTGTACTGAAGTTGCGGGATCAGTTTGACTGGGTAACATTAATGCCTTATCACAAATGTAAAGCCCTGTCCCACTGTGTACCAGGTCACCAGGATTTACACCCCTTCTCTGTCCACTCTGCATTTACTCATTAGTAGGTCAACAAACCTTTACCAGAACTAATAAAAGTGCAGAGGTTCTCTTGTTCTATATCAAAAGGACTATAAAGTACCTACAACATGGGGGTTTTGTTATTAAAATACTTTTTCTTTTTTATCTTGGCATGGTTACTCAGGCTTAGTAATAAGGCAAAATTGAAAAGCTCAAGTTGTGAAAGGTGCTCAAGCTTTTATCTTATTTATGGCCAGTGATATTTCATTACTAGTACTAACTAATAGCATATCATTGGAGTAAATTGTGATCTTAATACCAAGGAAAATGTGTGGGCTTAAATAGGACAGCCCTGACTAGGTCAAGTCAATCCAATTTTCTTCCTTTTTCTTTGTTAGTTGATAAAACTAACACAATAAATAGTTTTGGAGACGAACATTTTTTTGAAATATAAGCCTTGTCTATAAAAAAATGTGTTTTTAGGTGTATCATTTTTTTAAAAGGAATTTGGTATACAACCACCATAGAAACAATTTGGCAGACAACCACCATAGGAACTTACCTGCAAAACAACAATGAAATCCAATGAATAGTTTTAGAGAAGAAATTTTTCAAAGATTTTACTTTATACCATAAAAGGAAAATGAGTCTCCCATAAAAGCCATGTTTTTTGACAGATCATTTTTTTTAAAGGAATTCTGTAAACCTGTATCTAAGGAACATTCCTGCAAAATAATAATGCTATCCAAATAGCGGTTTGGGAGGAGAAGATTTTTAAAGGTTTTTTACTTTGGTTGCCATGGCAACCAGAATTCTTCATGGAACACAATTATTTGAAGGAATTTGAAAGAGGACCACCACAGGAACATTCCTGTGAAATTTGGTAAAAATCCAGTCAATAGTTTCTGAGGAGAAGTTTTTTAAAGAAAAAGTTTACGGACGCACGCATGGACGAACGGACGGACGGACGCACGACGGACACAACGCCATGACAATAGCTCGCTGGCCTTTGGCCAGTGGAGCTAAAAAGCATTAAAGATATACATGTATATCATTCCATCAAGTCTTTGTGAGACTCTGACAAGTACGAATTATATCTGTGAATCATATGCATGGAAAGAATAATGTGCGGAGTACTGTTAAAAGAAACTCAAGGAAAGCATGGATAGGTGCACTGGTCGGCGCAAAATAATTGATCATTACAAAAGCAGAACATTGATAAAAACAATTTTAATTGTCTAAGAAAGTAGGTGATAAAAGCAACACATTGGTCATTTTGGCACCCACTATCAGTATTGATCATTGCTGATTAATTATGCCCATTATTTGAATATAGGGTATGACGGACATCCGGGCACTTTCGTTGATCACGTGATAGTAACCGATGTGGAGGTGAAAATAGACATCTTCTTTAGTAGTGTTTGATAGTGAATGAGTCATATTTTAACACCGAAATTCGTTGTAAAAGCGATAGATATGCCAAAAATCTGCAGTGCCATTTGTAAAAATAGAAAATGCTTCTATCCAGCATTTCTCTTTTTAAATTTCGTCTAAAATTTTGCCATTTGTGCAAAGAGTAAAGGGTTAACTCCTTACCACCAGGGATCGTATATTACACGTAATTTACGATCCCCGTTACCACACAACAAAAATATCAACTTGTCAAAAACTGTAAATGTTTGCAAACAACACTTTAAACATTGGTCAAATGATTAGTCTTTGATAGGATAGAGAACATTGTGGGAAAAAGGAAAAAATGCTGGTTACCAGCATTTTCTCCTTTTCCCACAATGTGTTCTAAAGTCTTCTCTATCAGGGTCGTTAAAAGTCGTAATTGTGTGGTGAAGGGTTAAATTGGCTCAAGGTATGAGTTATGTAAAAGTTTAAAAAAAAAACATTGTGGGAAAAGGGGAAAATGCTGGTCATCTGCATTTTCTCTTTTACCCACATTGACCAAAATAATAAAATTCAAACTTGTCAAAACTCAAAAGCACTTGCTGACGAAAAATTAGATATGGCTCAAATAGTGATGAAATATCCTGTTTGAGGTTAGAAAGACTTTAGGAAATGAGGAAAATACTGATTACCAGCATTTGCTTTGTTTCTTTAACTTGTCCAGTTTGAAAGCCCTTGCAGATGACAAGGTCAATATGGCTCAAAATGATGGTATTACAAGGGAGAAAACATAGTGGGAAATGGAGAAAATGCTGGTTTCCTGTATTACTTGTATTATCAAATGTTTTAATCTGTAACTTTTTACCAAACAATCCCATATTTCAATGACTGTGGAAAGTAACTTTGGAAAACATTGTGGGAAAAAATAAAATGCTGATAACCAGCATTTTCTCCTTTTCCCACTATGTTTTATCCTTCCTAATCCAAATTCCATCATTTGTGTTGCACTTAATTCGTCATTTCCAAATACCTTCAGTTTATACAGGTCTATCAAGAATATTGCCGTGTGGTAAAGAGGAAAATTTGGGGAAGGAGAAAATTGTCTATCAAATGCAACATTAATTTTACTAGAAATCTACATTTTCTTCTTTCTCTCAGTGTTTTCTGCTCCTAGAGATCAATACCATCTTCTAAACCCTATTTAATATGCTGTCTAGATAAACTTTGAATTTGGAACATTCCTAGTTTCTTGTGTGATAAGGAGTAATTTATGACCCTCAGCATATCCCTCCCTGGTAAAGATCAAAGGAGGGTGATGATGTGGTGTTTATTGGATAAATTTAGTGAAACAATGAAACATCCTTTGACTTTCAGAGGCTCCTTAACCCTCTACCCCTATCAATTTGCAGATAATAAATATAATACGGTTCAACTAATGTGATTTGTCTGAAAGAGAATAGTAAGCATCTTTCTTTTCCCACAATGTTTTAAAAGGCCTGTTTTTTTTTTTTTTTTCAGGGACCTCAAAACACTGGGTTGTATATGGTAAAAGATTAACTGGTTATATTTTTTTACAACCACAGGGTTTTATGGACCCCCGACTGTTGTCTTTGAGCCATAATACCCTTGACATAGCAATTCAGTCAAGGATATACACTGTTAACATATATATTTTTTCAAAACAAATGTCATTTTGTATCAGTTACACATTTCTTGTAGTGGAATTAGATGTGCAAGGTGTGAAACCATTACGGCTAAAATAAATTACTTTATCTTACCACAATTCATTTTTTGGATTTGAACATTTCACTATGTCGATAAAAGGGTTTTATATTCTCCTTTTTTGATTGCGGTGGGTGGGTGTCAGTATTTTACACTTGGCCAGTTAAAAGCAGTTGCACACATGAAAACTAAATATTGATCAATTGACGACATTTACATGTATTTTGTTTTTGAAGTGTTAGACGACATTGTACAAAAATGACAATGCTGGCTGCTAGGAACCGCTGTTAGCATTTTCTCTTTGTCCCGTATGTTTTTGAAGGCAACCATTGAGGTGGTTGAAACACTGGATTGAATGTATTAAAAGGATTAAATGACTTTCAACCATGGATAGATCAATAATGCAGTATGCAATGCCACTGACAGAAATGAAAATTCATTCTTAATTATTAATGATCAAGCACGTTAGAGCAATTATACCTTTACCACAAAATCCCAGCTTTGAGCGAGGAAAAAAGCTTTAGAAAATATGGTGGAAAAGGTAACAAGCAATTTCTGCTGACACTTCGCACCTCGCGCCCGGTCCCTCATACCTACTATGACTGGGTGGTTTTACCTCTACCCCGATATCAGTCAACTCTACATACATAATATTAAGTCTATTTGTAACAAAATTCTTGGTCCGCAATAGTTTGTGATCGCAAAAAATAGTTCTTATTCCACGATCAAAATCTCGATCAGCCTATAGTAATAGCTGGTTGCTATGTAACATTTTCACCTCTGAAAATAGCGTCCGCTTGTTGCTACGGGAAGTGACGTCAAGCCGACATACCCTATTCACATAGAACAAAAACACGTATTTTAAACACACAATCAAAACAAAATTACAAAGTGAATATTTAAAGTAATTTAATTCTATGAACTAAAATTTAAATAAACTTGGGAAAAAAAAATCAGGTTTCAAACTGACTAAATTTTGCTAAAAAAAATTTCATCTCGGGTCAAAACGACCAATAAATGTCAAAATGAACGGGTGTCGAAATGACCGGGTGTCAAAATGATTGTCGTTCATGGCAAACTAACATTACAGTGTATGATTTCCTGTATTTTTTGGTGATTTAATAATTCGGTCAATAAAGTATGCTGCAATAATATCCGACGAACCATGGCGACCGAGCCAAGGGACTAAAAAGCCCGGAGACGAACTGGTTTTGGGATGAACAAGCCAGGGACGAATTAAAAAAAAGGGGGGGGGGGTGAGTTAGAGAAAAACGCTTGTTCTTTTCTATTTCAATTTTCCTTTGTTGTTTGTCATCTTTAATATACTGTCGGTTCATCAAAATTGTTTGCATACCTTGCAGACTGTTTCTATTTGGTCGTATAGATACAGTTGACTTAGGAAACGAAACAAAAATTCTCATACTAGTTATTCACGTGCAGTTTCGTCACTCGTTTCTTTCTTACAGCGGAGTCTCTGGTTCGAATAGAACTAATCGAATAACATTAAATCACTGTACATCTGCACAAGGCAGCTAAGACGTCAAAATCAGAAGTAATGGATAAATATATGTTCGAAATACAAATTTGATATAAAGAATGATTATTTCACCCGGTAATGGCTTACGATCGTTGAATAGAAGAATGGAGTCTGTCTTTGAGTTTTGAGGTCATCACTTTTCCTCTTTGTTCCATTTAGTTTTGGATGACAAATGCGAAACTGGGAGGTGGAGAACAGGTTCCACGCAGAGTAACCTGGTACCCGTTGTATCTCCCGTAACCGTCCGATAGACTTGTTTGACACGAAGAGCCGCATATGGCTGCTTCTGCACAGCGAGTAAAACTGCTATGTATGAGTGGGTAGTCGCCAAAACCAAGTTACAGTTCTTGTCTATGCATTTAGAAGAAAGGGAAGGGTAAAAGTCACTTTTCTTTTTCTTACTTATGCAACGGGAACCGGGTGCTTCCGAGAGTTTCGGAAGTCGATAATATGTTTTCGCGGGCGGGCAAAGATCATGTACGTGCGGGTAGTTATTGAGAACGATTTCATGTTTCGGGGGCCCTAGTAAGAGAAAAAGGGGAAAAAAAATTGGTTCCCATTGTTTGACTTATGCAACAGGTAGCGGTTTCTTCCGATAGTGTCGCAAGTCGATTTTATGTTTTCGCGGCCACGTAACGGTCATGTATGTGGTGGCGGGGAGGTATTCATTGAAAAGGATTTAATGTTTCGGTAGCCCTAGTAAAAGAAAAGGGAGAAATTTGGTTCCCTTTGCTTGACTTATGAAATAGGTATTAGTTGCTTCCGAAAGCGTCATAAGTCGATATTTCATGTGTTTTTGCGTGTGCGTAACTGGCACATATGAGTTGGCAGTCATCGTAACTACGTTTCTTGCCTCCATATGAAGAGAAATGATACAAAATATGGTTCCTTTTGTTCGACTCATGCTACAGGAACCAGTTGCTACAGAAAGAGTTGTCTGTCTGGTTTATCCACTTGTGACAATATTTTCTGGGGCTTTTACACTGTCATTGATCATCTTAGCATATTCAATATATCAATGTGCAGTGTGGAAGCTGGCCTGAACTAGAAAGACAAATTCGGATCAAGGGTTGTCAACCTGGTCGTCTGCTCGAAAACATGCAACCAAGTTCTTCTGTCACCCTGTTTTCTTAAATTCTAGCCCAATGTCGGTAAATTCTGGCGTGTATGGATGGAGAATGCATGTCAGTTTGCTAAGGATTACATATCAGCCTTCAAAGAAGAACTATAATCACTTTAAAACTTCCCTTATTGTTCACATCGACGGTATGGCCGCCATTTTGTTTTTCTTGGTCGCCATCTAGTTTTTCTTGGTCGCCATCTTGTTTTTCTTGGCCGTCATCTTGTTTTTTTCCTTCAAGGAATTTTGGGAAAGGAGAGGGGATATGATTATAGGTATATATATCCAAAGTAAATTTCAGTTGACTCTATAGCACGGTGGGTAAGACCGCTGTTCCAAGAGCCATTTTTGGTCCTGGTGGTCAGAGGTTCGAACCCCAGCTGTGCCATTTTTTTTTTTTTTTTTTTTCTTATAATTCATTTTTATATATATTTTTTTTATCATTATGATTTATTCTCATGCCATTGGCCAATTTCAAAATACTTCAAAAATGTATAAGATATTTTCATGGGAAAGATTTCGGTATCATGCTATATCTTTGATGTTTTTGGCTGCGCGCAGGAGCCGCGTATGGCTGCTTCTGCACAGTGAGTAAAACTGCTACGTATGAGTGGGTAGTCGCTAAAGCCAAGTTACAGTTTTTGTCTATGTATTTAGAACAAAGGGTAGGGTAAAAGTCAGTTTTCTTTGTCTTACTTATGCAACAGGAACCGGCTGCTTCCGAGAGTTTCAAAAGTTGATAATATGTTTTCGCGGGCGGGCAAAGATCATGTACGTGTGGGTAGTTATTGAGGCCGATTTCATGTTTCGGGGGCCCTAGTAAGAGAAAAAGGAAAAAAAATTGGTTCCCATTGTTTGACTTATGCAACAGGTAGCGGTTTCTTCCGATAGTGTCGTAAGTCGATTTTATGTCTTCACAGGCATGTAACGGTCATGTATGTGGTGGCGGGGAGGTATTCATCGAAACGGATTTAATGTATTGGTAGCCCTAGTAAGAGAAAAGGGAGAAATTTGGTGTTCCCTTTGCTTGACTTCTGAAATAGGTATTAGTTGCTTCCGAAAGCGTCATAAGTCGATATTTCATGTGTTTTTGCGTGTGCGTAACTGGCACATATGAGTTGGCAGTCATCGTAACTACGTTTCTTGCTTACATAAGTACATATGAAGAGAAATGATACAAAATATGGTTCTTTTTGTTCGACTCATGCTACAGGAACCAGTTGCTACAGAAAGAGTTGTCTGTCTGGTTTATCCACTTGTGACAATATTTTCTGGGGCTTTTACACTGTCATTGATCATCTTAGCATATTCAATATATCAATGTGCAGTGTGGAAGCTGGCCTGAACTAGAAAGACAAATTCGGATCAAGGGTTGTCAACCTGGTCGTCTTCTCGAAAACATGTAACCAAGTTCTTCTGTCACCCTGGTTTCTTAAATTCTAGCCCAATGTCGGTAAATTCTGGCGTGTATGGATGGAGAATGCATGTCAGTTTGCTAAGGATTACATATCAGCCTTCAAAGAAGACCTATAATCACTTTAAAACTTCCCTTATTGTTCATATCGACGGTATGGCCGCCATGTTGTTTTTTTCTTCAAGGAATTATGGGAAGGGGGATATGATTATAGGTATATATATCCAGATTAAATTTCAGTTGCATTTATAGCCCAGTGGGTAAGACCGCTGTTCCAAGAGCCATTTTTGGTCCTGGTGGTCAGAGGTTTGAATCCCAGCTGTGCCATTTTTTTTTCTTATAATTCATTTTTATATATATATATATATATATTTTTTTTTTCTATTATTATGATTTATTCTCATGCCATTGGCCAGTTTCAAAATACTTCAAAGATGTATAAGATATTTTCATGGGAAAGATTCGGTATCATGCTATATCTTTGATGTCTTTGGCTGCGCGCAAGGGCCGCATATGGTTGCTTCTGCACACCGTGTAAAACTGCTACGTATGAGTGGGTAGTCGCCAGAGCCAAGTTACAGTTGTTGTCTATGTATTTAGAAGAAAGGGTATGGTAAAAGTCAGTTTTCTTTTTCTTACTTATGCAACAGGAACCAGTTGCTTCCGAGAGTTTCGGAAGTGGATAATATGTTTTCGCGGGCGGGCAAAGATCATGTTCGTGCGGGTAGTTATTGAGAACGATTTAATGTTTCGGGGGCCCTAGTAAGCCAAAAAAGGGAAAAGATTTAATTCCCATTCTTTGACTTATGCAACAGGTAGCGGTTTCTTCCGATAATGTTGTAAGTCAATTTTATGTTTTTGCGGGCTTGTAACGGTCATGTATGTGGTGGCGGGGAGGTATTCATCGAAACGGATTTAATGTTTCGGTAGCCCTAGTAAGAGAAAAGGGAGAAATTTGGTTCCCTTTGCTTGACTTATGAAATAGGTATTAGTTGCTTCCGAAAGTGTCATAAGTCGATATTTCATGTGTTTTTGCATGTGCGTAACTGGCACATATGAGTTGGCAGTCATCGTAACTACGTTTCTTGCCTACATATGAAGAGAAATGATACAAAGTATGGTTCCTTTTGTTCGACTCATGCTACAGGAACCAGTTGCTACAGAAAGAGTTGTCTGTCTGGTTTATCCACTTATGACAATATTTTCTGGGGCTTTTACACTGTCATTGATCATCTTAGCATATTCAATATATCAATGTGCAGTGTGGAAGCTGGTCTGAACTAGAAATACAAATTCGGATCAAGGGTTGTCAACCTGGTCGTCTTCTCGAAAACATGCAACCAAGTTCTTCTGTCACCCTGTTTTCTTAAATTCTACCTAATGTCGGTAAATTCTGGCGTGTATGGATGGAGAATGCATGTCAGTTTCCTTAGGATTACATATCAGCCTTCAAACAAGACCTATAATCACTTTAAAACTTCCCTTATTGTTCACATCGACAGTATGGACGCCATTTTGTTTTTCTAGGCCGCCATCTTGTTTTTTTCCTTCAAGGAATTATGGGAAGGGAGAGGGGATATGATTATAGGTATATATATCCAGAGTAAATTTCAGTTGCCTCCATACCACAGTGGGTAAGACCGCTGTGCCAATAGCCATTTTTGGTCCTGGTGGTGAGAGGTTCGAACCTCAGCTGTGCTTTTTTTTTTTTTTTTTTTTTCTTATATTTCATTTTTATAATTTTTTTTTTTTTTTTTTTCATCATTATGATTTATTCTCATGCCATTGGCCAATTTCAAAATACTTCAAAGATGTATAAGATATTTTCATGGGAAAGATTTCGGTTTCATGCTATATCTTTGATGTCTTTGGCTGCGCGCAAGAGCCGCATATGGCTGCTTCTGCACAGCGAGTAAAACTGCTACGTATGAGTGGGTAGTCACCAAAGCGAAGTTACGGTTCTTGTCTATGTATTAAGAAGAAATGGTAGGATAAAATTCAGTTTTCTTTTTCTTACTTATGCAACAGGAACCGGTTGCTTCCGAGAGTTTTGGAAGTCGATAATATGTTTTCGCCGGTGGGCAAAGATCATGTACGTGCAGGTAGTCAACTACTATTGAGAACGATTTAATGTTTTGGGGGCCCTAGTAAGAGAAAAACGGAAAAAAATTTGGTTCCTATTGTTTGACTTGGGAAAGGAGGGGGGATATGATTATGAAAATAGGCAAAGCCTAAATACGGGCGAAAAGGCAAATGAAGACAAAATTCATCATTTGTACCTCTTTAGACCTTTATAGACAGGTTATATACTAATGATCTAGTACAAAACAGCAAAGTAACTCAATGTTTTACACCATGCACATAATAACAAACAGAACAAATGAACTCATATAACTTCAAACAAATATAGCAAACTAATTTCAACTATAACTTACAAAGCAGATCTATTGGTGCATGGCATACATCAGATTGTTTACTTCTGTAAAAGGATGCAAGAGATTTAACCAATAAATATGATTTGATTAAGACATAATGATGACATTAAGTACTTTTCCTCCCACTAAAAGAGGACTTTCAGAAAAGTGTAGATTTTTTAAAAAATTTTATCAATGTAAATTGTTGTTACTATTAGGGCTAACAGACAAATGAATTCCATCAGTTAAAAATGTTAAGATTTAATGACTCCATGAGACTGACAATTAATGATCTTTCTCCTTTACTGATAAATAAAGAAAACATAAATCCAACTTCATCTTTAATATTACCTTATTCACAGGCAAAGCATTCTTTCACGCGGGGGGGCGGGGGGGGGCTGAACCTTCTCCATATCATCTTTTTATTAAATTATGATTATATCTTAATAATGCCATTGAATAGAGGTAAGGATTCCATTAAATAGTGTTAAGGATTATTTGTGTCTTTACATTCGAAGACAAAAACTTATGAACTTGAATTCAGATAGTCTGTTAGTGACTTACATGTCACCCACAGTCAACTGATTGTTGCTGAAGAATCTTGTTAGCAAATGTATAGCCTTTTATGATTATACCATTTAGTAGCATTAACCCTTTACCACACAATCCCGACTTTTAATGACCTTGTAGAAAGAATGCTTTTGAAAACATTGTGGGAAAAGGAGAAAATGCTGGTAACCAGCATTTTCTCTTTTTCCCCACAATGTTTTCTACTCTTTCGGACACAAATTCTATCATTTGAGCTACATTTAATTTGTCGTCTGCCAATGCTTTCAATTTGGACCAGTCTAAAATTTTGTCGTTTGGTAAAGAGTTAAACAAATCCCAACAAATTGCATGTGAAGTCAGAATGAAGTTTAGATCAGAATTCTGTTAGTGACTTACATGTCACCCACAGTTAACTGATTACATGTATTACTGAAGAATCTTGTTTGCAAATGTATAGCCTTTGACATTATAGTCTGTTATATTATGAGCATACCATTTCGTAGCCTTAATCAAACCCCCAACAAATCTACATGTGAAGACAGAATGAAGTTTAGATCAGTATTCTGTTAGTGACTTACATGTCACCCACAGTTAACTGATTACTTACAGATTTGTCTTTATATTATAATCAGAGTATACAATTTTTTTGATAATTTATACAAAACAACCAGAAAATCAAACAAACTATATACAGTGTATAGTAATTATAATTTAAACTTTACAGTAAGTTACCACAAAAGCATGGTATTGTTAGTGACTTACATGTCACCCACAAATATTGATTAAGATTATTACACTGATAATTTATACAGAAAATTTAATGGTTTACATTGCATTCATTCATCATGTTTATGCTTTTTGACGACAAATAAGACACTGTGTAAAACATATGCTGGTAACCAGCATTTTATCCTTTTCCTTTAATGTTTTCTACTCTATTAATCCATTACAACACTATCAATAATTTTAACACCCCTGAGAAAGACAGCTTTGGAAAACAATGAGGAAAAAGATGCAAATGCTAGTAATCAGAATTTTTTTCTTTTCCCACAATATTTTTTAATCTCTCTAACTCAAATTTCACAGACTGGGCCATATTTAAGTTGTCATCTGCAACAGCTTTCAATTTCAACCTGTCTAGAATTTAGTCGTTTACTAATAGGTTAAAGAAAAAAAGTAGTGTAAATTATTTTGTCGTCTGCAACTCCTTTCAATTTGAACCAGGGTAAAATTTTGTCGTCTGGCAATGAGTAAATTATTCATAGCTGAAATTGTATCTTTTAAAGTCCCATGAATTATCAAAATTATGATTACTTTCTGTATTTATTCTGTCATTTTCTAAGTCTTTAAAGATTGAGTTACAAAGGTAATTGTACCATTTTCTATATAACTCTGCTGATGGATGCACTCCATCATACAAACAGTCATAAGAAATTCTTTTTGTCTTTACTTTACTTGATCCATTTCTACCTCTTTTTTTAGTTTTACATAACAACAAATCCCTATCCCATCGTACAGAATGTTTATCATACTCATCATTAAGAGAAGATATATACATATTTAAGGAAGAAATGTCTTGTTCAAGAAGAAGCTGTTGGTCTTGAACATTTGATGAATGGCACATATAGTTGAGCCTACCTCTTGTTATGTTAAAGTCATTGTACTTGGAAATGTTTACTGGAACAATGTGCATATGCTTTATCTTATATTTTGCTGAATTTAATGAATACTGATATTTAAGCAGAGATTTGACATTATTGATGTTATCTTCGTTGTGAGTGTATACAAGTTCACTTCCTCCAGAGTGATACATTTTTTTAGTGAGGTCACAAATTCCAGCTGCTATTGTAACATACCGTAGAAAGTTTGATCATCACGAAAAGGTTGTTTTAGAGAGAAAATTTTTTTATCAACTAAAGTTTTAAGGGTTGATATTTTGGCACCAGGAACAATTATCAAGTGGGTATTTGACCTATGAAATGAAGGTACATCTTTCAAAAATTTATCAAAGTTTGCCCCCCTTGAATCAGTTGCAAAAATGTATTGTTCCATCTGAAAATGAAATGAAAAACAAACATGGTGCATCCTAAATCTGAAAATAAGTCATAGACAGATCTCTGTGAAAAGGGGGTTTGATACAAATTTGTTTAATTTTTAGTTTCATTTAATTGCTAAAGGTTTATATAAGATATAACACTGCTTCAACATTTTTTTCATTTATATTGGACACATAGATCTCTCTCTGTCAAACCTTTCAGTACAAACACAACATACAATCCTAGCCACCTGTAATAGACAGGTGAACTGTAAGCCTACATGATTCATTCTTTTCATAATTGACAGCTTTCTTTGACACATTACACCCCTTTTCACAGAACAATACTAAGCTGATAAACATGTATATGGCATGACTCTTACGTAGATGCTAGGATGGAAGGGATTAACATCCCTTTCAATATTTTTTCAGTTGTATTGGGATAGCTGATCCACCTAACAATGTGTGTCTGTAATTTACCAGCTGCTCATCCAATGCAGATGAAAAACTATCATTTATCTATTGATGAGAGATAATGACTCTTGCGTCAATAGGGTTGAATATATCTTTGACTGCGTTCATTGAAGTATGAACTGAAATAGCCTAAAACATGGCAAATAACACCCATAGGGCATTATGTTTGCCATGTTCTAGGCTATTTCAGTTTATACTTCAATGAACGCTGGCAATGATATATTTCAACCCTTATAATTGCATTCCCTCTTAATTAGAACAAAAGATAGCTCTGGAATTTTCCAAAAATAATTCCAATTGCGTTTATACTTGCATAAAATGCAATTGATTTGACCAATTGACGTATTTTGAACCAATGAAATGTCTCGAATTTTTATGAGTGCAATTATTGACTTTTGTCAATGTCCGAAATAATGTTAGCAGAGCAAGGCTTCAAATTAGCTTGAAATGGCGACCCTGGATTTATAGCCCATGGCATCACCAAGTGAGATATTGGGGCTAGGCAACTATTAATTAGAATTCCTTAATGGACAAAAATGTCAGAATGGTGCCGAGTTGATATACTTTGCATCAACACATTATGAATAGGAAATGAAAATCATGTGATACATGTGTAAATAAAAGTGAATATCAAAGGCAACATTTTAAGCTACCTGTCTCTTCAAATTGATTTGCAATTACAACAAAACTGTTTGTGGATTAACAGTGCCTCCCCTTGCCAGTATATACTGATGTATGGGAAAAAATGAAAATATTTGACAAAATATTTTATAATGAATAAAGATGATACCTAAATACAACTCATATATATGTATCTTTGATGTGTTTGGCTGCGTGCAGGAGCCACATATGGCTGCTTCTGCACAGCGGGTAAAACTGTTACGTATGAGTGGGTAGTCGCCAAAACCAAGTTACAGTTCTTGTCTATGTATTTAGAAGAAAGGGTAGGGTAAAAGTCAGTTTTCTTTTACTTACTTATGCAACAGGAACTGGTTGCTTCCGAGAGTTTCGGAAGTCGATAATATGTTTTCGCGGGCGGGCAAAGATCATGTACGTGCGGGTAGTTATTGAGACCGATTTAATGTTTCGGGGGCCCTAGTAAGCGAAAAAGGGAAAAAAAATTGGTTCCCATTCTTTGATTTATGCAACAGGTAGTGGTTTCTTCCGATAGTGTCGTAAGTCAATTTTATGTTTTCGCGGGCAAGTAGCGGTCATGTATGTGGTGGCGGGGAGGTATTCATCGAAACGGATTTAATGTTTCGGTAGGCCTAGTAAGACAAAAAGGGAGAAATTTGGTTCCCTTTGCTTGATTTATGAAATAGGTATTAGTTGCTTCCGAAAGTGTCATAAGTCGATATTTCATGTTTTTGCGTGTGCGTAACTGGCACATATGAATTGGCAGTCAACGTGACTATGTTTATCGCCTACAGATGAAAACAAATGATACAAAATATGGTTCCTTTTGTTTGACTCATGCTACAGGAACCAGGTGCTACAGAAAGAGTTGTCTGTCTGGTTTATCCACTTGTGACAATATTTTCTGGGGCTTTTACACTGTCATTGATCATCTTAGCATATTCAATATATCAATGTGCAGTGTGGAAGCTGGCCTGACCTAGAAAGACAAATCGGATCAAGGGTTGTCAACCTGGTCGTCTGCTCGAAAACATGCAACCAAGTTCTTCTGTCACCCTGTTTTCTTAAATTCTAGCCCAATGTCGGTAAATTCTGGCGTGTATGGATGGAGAATGCATGTCAGTTTGCTAAGGATTACATGTCAGCCTTCAAACAAGACCTATAATCACTTTAAAACTTCCCTTATTGTTCACATCGACGGTATGGCCGCCATTTTGTTTTTCTTGGCCGCCATCTTGTTTTTTTTTTCCTTCAAGGAACTATGGGAAGGGAGGGGGGATATGATTATAAGTATATATATCCAGAGTAAATTTCAGTTGCCTCCATAGCAAAGTGGGTAAGACCGCTGTGCCCAAGAGCCATTTTTGGTTCGAACCTCAGCTGTGCCATTTTTTTTCTTGTAATTCATTTTTATAATTTTTTTCTATCATTATGATTTATTCTCATGCCATTGGCCAATTTCAAAATACTTCAAAGATGTATAAGATATTTTCATGGGAAAGATTTCGGTATCATGCTATATCTTTGATGTCTTTGGCTGCGCGCAAGAGCTGCATATGGCTGCCTCTGCACAGCGAATAAAACTGCTATATATGAGTGGGTAGTCGCCAAAGCCAAGTTACAGTTCTTGTCTATGTATTTAGAAGAAAGGGTAGGGTAAAAGTCATTTTTCTTCTTCTTACTTATGCAACAGGAACCGGTTGCTTCCGAGAGTTTCGGAAGTCGATAATATGTTTTCGCGGGCAAAGATCATGTACGTGCGGTTAGTTATTGAGACCGATTTAATGTTTCGGAGGCCCTAGTAGAAGAAAAAGGAAAAAAATTTGGTTCCCATTGTTTGACTTATGCAAAAGGTGGCCGTTGCTTTCGATAGTGTCGATTTTATGTTTTCGCGGGCACGTAACGGTCATGTATGTAGTGGCGGGGAGGTATTCATCGAAACAGATTTAATGTTTTGGTAGCCCTAGTAAGAGAAAAGGGAGAAATTTGGTTCACTTTGCTTGGCTTATGAAATAGGTATCAGTTGCTTCCGAAAGTGTCATAAGTCAATATTTCAGGTTTTTCCGTGTGCATAACCAGCACATACGAGTTGGCAGTCATCGTAACTACGTTTCTTGCCTACATATGAAGAGAAATGATACAAAATATGGTTCCTTTTGTTAGACTCCTGCTACAGGAACAAGTTGCTACAGAAAGAGTTGTCTGTCTGGTTTATCCACTTGTGACAATATTTTCTGGGGCTTTTACACTGTCTCTGCACACTCCCATATGGCACTTGCGGACATGTGAAAACTTAATTTGAACATTTACGACACTGTATTTCACTTAAAAGGAAAATAACACGACAAAAAACTCCCTTTCCTTATGCAATTATATTCAAATTAGACTGACAAAATTGCTGGCAATAGCCAAAAGTGCAGTTATGGAGTGGAATGGATAACTTTAGGCAAACTCGTATTTGTTTTTTGCATGCGCATAAATGTAAAATATAAGTGAATGACTGTCCGTGGAAATCGATTTCTGAATCTAGTCTATGTATCATTGTCGTCTGCATTTTAGATATTTATCCATGTCATTACGGACCTCAAGTCCTTGAGAAAATTCGAGTAGAATTGTTCGAAAAAAATGGTTTAAAAGTGACGTTTATGTCTATTTTGAAGGCTTATATGTATTCCTTTGCAAACGGGGACATATTCCTGATCGATACATGCTATAAAACAAGGAAACGAGAAAACTTTTTTAATGTAACGGGTGGCAGAAGATGGGAATATGTAGTCCCCACCTTTGAACCACACCCGTTTCAATTTCAAATTTCTCAATTTGAAGAATAATATGTAATCCTTAGCAGACCGGCATGAATTATTGGGTCCGTATTCACCACCAACAAAACAACTCCCTCTCCTGATGAAATTATATGCAAATCACAATGAAAAAAATTGGTGGTATTAGACAAAAGTGCAGTTATGGAATGGCAAACTTTACGCAAAATTGTATTTGGTTTTCGCGTCCACGTAAATATAATATTTAAGTGGATAGTTACAAAGAAAATAGGCTAATTCATTTGGATAATAAAGTTTACTCCGGTTTCAGATATATATAATACATCTACATATAGATCTATCCAAGAACCAAGACATAATGGGTGAAAATATTCTGACAGAGGGGGAAAAAAGTTGGAAAGAAAGGGGTCAGGGAATAGAACCCTGAAATATCCTTGGACCAAGATTAAAAATTACTATCGGGCTGACCGCCTAGCGCACTAAGTGAGAAAGGCAGCTGAATTCTGCCTGAAAAAAATTATTTATTTACATGTTCCCCCATTCGGCATACCTCGGGTGATCCGGTGATCAAATCCGTAGGTACGGAATCGGCCGAGTTGTGACGAGTGCATGTTCCCCCTCCCCTTTCGAAGAAATTGGAACGAAGGACCTCAAGTACCTATGAAGATTCGATTAGAATTGTTTGAAAAAATGGTTTAAAAGTGGCGTTTGTGTCCATTTTGAAGGCTTATATGTATTCCTTTGCAAACGGGGACATATTCCTGATCGATAGATGCAATAAAACAAGAAAATTATACAAGACTTTGAATGAAACGGGTGGCAGAAGATCGGACTATGGATCTTTCGTCCCCACCTGTGTTCCACACCCGTTTCAATTTGAATTTTCTGTCTTATTCAGCTTCCATTTGAAGGATAATATTTAATCCTAAGCAGACCGGCACGAATTCCTGGGTCCGTATTCACCAACCATTCTGAAGAACATCCTGAGACCTATTCTCCAGATTCTTTTTATACATTTGTAAGTAACACAGCTTCTGGTTGGCTTAAAAATATTTGTTCAACCAATCACAAGTTGTGTTACTTTCAATGTTAGAAAATACATTCAGCCTTTTGTCCCCTCCCTTGTTCGTCCGTGTTTCAAATTTTCTATCTTGTTCTGATTAGCTTCCATGCTTTACATTGATATTTTGCATGCGATGATATGTTGAGACCATCAACTGACGACGGAAATGTCTCGAGGAATCATGGCATTAAGTGTATAAACTAGGAAGAAAACTTTAGGGGCAACAGGCACCTGTTACATGAAATAGGGAGGTAGACAAACGAATAATTGCCCCTTTCTCTCCATTACACTGTTGAACACATTACCAATCAGTGTCTCAGATCAAAGTCAATTTTTTGATGGTAAAATGAAAACATTTTAACCGGCAAAATGGGGTATAAAATAGAAAAAAAAGATAAGGAGCAGTTCTGCTTTCTTTGTGCAGCCAGGGGATACAATCCAATTTGGTTTGGAAATAGCCTGATAATTTTTAAAGCTTAATCTGCTTTTGTTGCTTGATTATGCTGAGAGGGAAAAAAGGTTAACCAATTGCCCCTTCAAATCCATATGGCTAGCCAGGGCTTGCACCAGGAATATGTTGCAAGCTGACATGTGCCACAAGTGAATGCAATGACATAGTGAAAACGCTAGATTGTATTAAACAATTGTACGGAGACTAGAATCAAAAAATAGTTTCCGTGACAAGCGACTCCAATATGGCACTTGCGGACATGCGAAAACCTGATTTGGACATTTACGACACAAATTTGGCGGTTTTTCACTTTAAAAGCCCCTCTCCTTATGGAATTATATTCAAATTAGACTGACAAAATTGCTGGCAATAGCCAAAAGTGCAGTTATGGAGTGGAATGGCATACTTTACGCAAACTCCTATTTGATTTTTGCGTGTGCATAAATGTAAAATATAAGTGAATGACAGTCCGTGGAAACCGATTTCTGAATCTAGTCTACATATTGTTGTCTGCATTTTAGGTATTTATCCATTTCATTGCAGGCTCAGGTCACATTATGTTGAGTCAGGACATATTCAGGGCTAGAGCCTGAACATATTTTACGGGGGGATAAAAACAGTTATAAAGAAAAGAGGCTAATTAAAATGGATGAACAATTTTACATCACTTTAAGATATATCTTATAGATCTACATATTGATCTATCCAAGAACCAAGACATAATGGGGGAAAATATTGTGAGACAGGGAAAAAAAGGTGGAAAGAAAGGGGTCAGAGAATGAAAGCCTGGAGTAAGCCTGGAACAAGATTAAAAATTACTATTGGGCTGACCGTCTAAGCCAGAGAGGCATAACGTATTCAGGGCTACAGCCTAACTAAGCATATTTATTTGAGGTAAAACTAGTTACAAAGAAAATAGGCTAATTTAATTGGATGACAAAGGTTACAGCCGTTTAAGATACGGGCCATGCTCTGTAAAAAAGCAGCTGAATGACAAAAAATTCCAATTTCATTTTTTTCAGATTTTCTCTAAGTGAATTCATTTTTCTCTGAGACTCTGCTAACTTACCAAAAAGTGGAGATATCGACACAGTTGTAAGCATATCCAATAACGAGAACGTTAGTTTTTTAACGGACATCAATGACGTCGTTTGCCTTACTCCGTTTTACGTAGTTACTTTTAACCCGAATCACTTGCTTATATATAATTACGCTATACTAGATAGGATTTCTATATTATAGATCTACATATGGATCTATCCAAGACATACTGGGAGAAAAATATTGTGACAGAGGGAAAAAACATGGAAAGAAAGGGGTCAGAGAATGGAACCCTGAAGTTTACAAGGACCAAGATTAAAAATTATTATCGGGCTGACCGTCTAGCCCATTAAGTCAGAAAGGCAGCTGAATTCTGCCTGACAAAATTATTCATTTACATGTTCCCCCTCCCCTTTCGAAGAAATTGGAACAAAGGAGCTAGCAGACCGGCAGGAATTATTGGGTCTGTCTAGCCCACTAAGCCAGAGAGGCAACTGAATTATGCCTGACAAAATTATTTACATATTCCCCCTCCTCTTTCAAAAATTTTGGAACAAGGGACCTCAAGTCCTTGAGAAAATTCGATTAGAATTGTTCGTAAAAATGGTTTAAAAGTGACGTTTATGTCTATTTTGAAGGCTTATATGTATTCCTTTGCAAATGGGGACATATTCTTGATCGAAACATGCCATAAAACAAGAAAATGAGAAGTTTTTTAATGAAACGGGTGGCAGAAGATGGGAATATGTAGTCCCCACCTTTGAACCACACCCGTTTCAATTTCAAATTTCTCAATTTGAAGAATAATATGTAATCCTTAGCAGACCGGCATGAATTATTGGGTCCGTATTCACCACCAAGTAAACAACTCCCTCTCCTGATGAAATTATATGCAAATCAGAAAGAAAAAATTGGTGGTATTAGACAAAAGTGCAGTTATGGAGTGGAATGGCAAACTTTACGCAAAATTGTATTTGGTTTTCGCGTCCACGTAAATATAATATTTAAGTGGAGAGTTACAAAGAAAATAGGCTAATTCATTTGGATGATAAAGTTTACACCAGTTTCAGATATATATTATACATCTACATATAGATCTATTCAAGAACCAAGACATAATGGGGAAAATATTGTGATAGAGGGAAAAAAAGTTGGAAAGAGAGGGGTCAGAGAATGGAACCCTGAAATATCCTTGGACCAAGATTAAAAATTACTATCGGGCTGACCGCCTAGCCCACTAAGTGAGAAAGGCAGCTGAATTCTGCCTGACAGAATTATTTATTTACATGTTAGCGAAAAGTTTTGGCCCAGGTCAGCCTGCGGAGGCTGACCTGGTACAGATGCATTAAGCCCCCTTTTCACAGAGCATGGCTGTGTGTGTGTGTGTGCGTGTGTGTGTGTGCAAAAATTTTTGCCAAGCACTTCTTATGAACATGGAAGTTCACAACAAATGCAGAGCTCAAATATAAACTGCTCCAGCTGGGCATAGATCCTCGTTTATCGAGGTTTAAAAGACCGATACACTAACCCCTTAGCTAAAGAGCATTCTCCCTAATGCAGTTGTCACATATTGATTTTACACAGGAGGAAGCTATGCTGTAAGGAAGGAGTGATCTCCCGTAACACACTGTGACCTTGACTTTTGAGCAGGCAACACGTTTTGCTTGCAACATGTTTACTGTTAATGGCAATCATTTAAGCCAAATTATTTTGAAACCCAAAAATGCACATCAAAGTTAAGAGCCGACCATGACCATCATCTTTTCCAAGAACACACATACATGGGCAACACTATATACCCATCTGCCATTTCATGCCATGCACATAATAAGGGCAGTTGCCTGCAAAGATAATAACTCTCAAAGCGTAAGCCTGAGAAACTCAATTTTATATTTTCTAGAAAGTGATTTTCAACAAAAAATCCAAAAATCACGAGAAAAATTGCATGTATTGCCGAAAATCTGCATCCAAGGTTTAAGTAAGGGAGATAACTCCAACACTCAAGTCGACGTTATCCTTGTATGTCATGATACCCCTATTTCATGTTCTTGGCAGCTCTACTAACAAAGGTTTCACTTCCTGGAAGAAAGAATGCCTCATTAGATGATTCAAGTTAGTGGTTTTTCATTGGCAGGATACATGAAAAAAGAAACACCACTTTTAACATTAATTATCTGGTTTTAATGTCACATAACACAAAGCTTTTGAAGCAGATTTGATGGCAAAGTAATGGTACAACCAGTAACTTTGGAAGGAAATAGGCTTCAGCAAGTAACAAACTTAAAAAGTAGCCAACAAATGAAGAAAGCATAAGACACAATAAAAAAAATCCAGGGATCTTTTTATCACAGAGTAAAGCACTATCCTACTGAACCATGCTATGTGAAAAGGGGGTTTATTGCATCCTAAAAAAAAAAAGTATCACCCTATGTCGGCCTGTGCAGTCCTGCGCAGGCCGACATGAGATAAAAGTTTTTGCTGTTCGTGAATTTTCTGCATGTCATTCTACCTCATGATTCAGTTGGTTGTTAGACAAACTGGATTTCATGGATCCATAATTATGTGATGGCTTGCTTATTATAATGCATTACATAAACACCCTTTTCCCAGTGCATGGCTCTATTATAAGTCACCCTTTACTACACAATCCGGAGATTTAACAACCCTGAAGAAGAAACTTTTCAAGGCAATGTGGGAAGACAAGAAAAGACTGGTTACCAGTATTTGCTCCTTTTCCCATGATGTTTTCTATCCTTTGATAGACAAATCCCATCATTTGAGCAACATTCAAGTTGTCATCTGCACATGCTTTAACTCTTTACCACACAATGATGAGTTTTAATGCCTCTGGGAAATCAGACTTATGAAAACATTGTGAGAAAAGGAGAAAATGCTGAATGCTGGTAACCAGCATTTTCCCTTTTGCCCACGATGTTTTCTAACCTTTCAGAAACAAGTCCTATCATTTGAGCCACATTAAAATTTTGTCGTCTTGGTAAAGAGTTAAATGAGAACAAGTCTAACATATCGGTCATCTAGTAAAGGGTCAATGAACATTTAGAAAAAAATAGTTATTGTGCAATTGTGAAAACCCTATGTGAAAACATAACTTAGAAAATACTGCGCTAAATAGGGAATTACTTTTCTTCATTTCTGAATTGTTTTCCTAACAAACTCATCATGTAACACTATTTTTCAATCATTTTTCCCCCCTTCTCTGAGATACCTATTAACTTTCGTGAAAAAAATTCAGATGAGGCAGTACAGTGACCCTTGACCCATTTACCAAACAATCCAAAAATTTAAATTCAACTACAGCTAAACTGATTTGTTAGTCCTGGAAAACAGTCCAGTTTATTTCTTAGGAAGAGTTAAGAAAATTGCCTTTGTTTCTTCCAGAATTCAAGAAACAAAATACAGGTTGGCATAAAACACTAACCCTTTAACAACCCTAAAAAAGAAGACTTTTGAAAACACTGTGGCAAAAGGAGAAAATGCTGGTAACCAGCATTTTCTCCTTTTCCCACAATGTTTTCTTCCCTACCAAAATCAAATTTCAATCTGTAAGTTGTCTGCAAATGCTTTCAATTTTGACAAATCTTAAATTTTTGATCAGAGCTAACAATTTGATTGCTTTCTTGTTGGTAAAATTTTAACGCAATAAGCATACTTCTTTAACTGTGTAACTTCTTACCTCATGATACAATAAGAACTCTTAACTAGGATTCAGTCTCAGTTAACTGTTTAAATGCAAATGGCAACTTAAGTAACATTTGCAGATGGCATAGATCAAGATCAGACTGCACCAAACATGCAGTCTGATCTATGATCTATACCTTCCGCTATTTAATGCTGAACTATGATCAAAATTATTTTAAAATTGCTATAGAAATCTAAGAAAAGACTTTTAAAAAAGTAGACTTTATATTAAGTTGTAGGAGTTAACCGTTGTTTATTACTTTTGAAAGGACACGCTATGGAAATGAGTTCTAGTTTGTGCATAAAGAGGTAGAAAGAAGAAGGAAAGCAAAGGTTGACCAATCTAGGACATTTAGGCCAGCAGCAGCTCTACCCACAGCTTTTGGGCCTCAGATATTTTGGCAAATCAATTTTCCAAAGATGTATGTTTTGGCAAGAAATCATAAACCATGTAAAACATAAGTGCATATAATTCACATTTGTACTCATTTAAAATTATGCCTTCATTGGAGTTTAACGTCGTTTTAACAGCTTTGGTCATATCACTGCTGTCAGTGCACCTATGCATGCTTTTCCCTGGCTTTCTCACACAAGTACTGACACAATTTCCTTTCCAAGCCACTGACTACTTTTCTCACATGCATCAGCAGTGAGAGGTAAAAAGTTGCTAGAAAAGTTTGCCTTAACCAAGTATCAAACCCACAACCGCCAGGTCACAAGTCAACATGCTAACCACAGAGCTACATGGCTGGGCGATTCGGGATCCAGCAAAGAATCTGGAAGTATTTATTTAAATGTTGACATGTAACCAAAAATTTGGGAGAACAAAAACACACCTAACAGAAGCAACACAGTAACAAAAGCACAGCATGTGGGTACCTATGCATTTTCTCCTGTCCCCACCATGTTTTCCACCCTCTAAAAAACAATTTTCATGATTTGAATTTCTCATTTGCAAATACTTTCGATTTCAACATGTCTACAATTTCGTTTTCTGGTACATTAAAAAAATAGTTTTTGAAATATCTGAGTCATGCTCTGAGAAAAGGATTTTACGGACCGATAATCATGCATTTTCTCCTTTTCCCACAATGTGTTCTACCCTATCCAAAACATATTTTAATTTTTTAGCCACATTTATTTGTCGTCTGCAAAAGCTCTTAATTTGGACTAGTCTAAACTTGTGTCTTTTGGTAAAGAGATAAACCCCCCTTTCCCCGGAGAATCACTCATAGTAGATCCAGCACTGTAATCTCTTTAGTTTTCAATTTTAAAATTCTTTCAAGTTTAAAGCCCATGAAATTTGGTATATCAGTTAAAACACAATTTTTGAAAAAAAAAAAGATTTTTTACTTTACATTTCACACAGTTTATGATTTCTTGCCAAAAAGTTCTACTTGCCAAAATTAGCTGGCGAAAAAGTTCTCTCCTGTGGTTCACTACATTCAGTTGAACTGATTCCAACACATTTAACTTGTGCAAATACTTAACTCTTTACCAAACAGCAAAATTTTAGACTAGTCCAAATTGAAAGCATTTGCAGATGACAAAATAAACGTGTCCCAAAAATTCAAATTTGTTTTGGGAATGATAGAAAACATTGTGGGAAAAGGACAAAATGCTGGTTACCAGCATTTTCTCCTTTTCCTACAATGTTTTCAATGCCTCTCTCTCTGGGTCATTAAAAACTCAGGATTGTGTGGCATAAGGTTAAGGGGACGTTTCTGTCTTCTTCTCATCTATTGCTTTCCGTGCTGTTTTTTTTTTGAGCTACAGCCGAATATATATTCATTCATCTGTTTACACAGTGAGGCTGTACCCTGACGGAACAAAACTATTCCTCCTGTCTTAAAGATGCACAGTATCTAGTTTCTAGACTCTTGCTTACACTCAACCCTTATAGTGCTGAATCAAAGAAATGGAGATTCTCAGTCAGAACTTATGATGCAGATATTGCGATTTCAAGAGATTTTTGTCAAAATATCTGGCACAGTGGCAGATAGTGTAGATCCAAGATCAGACTGCACATTCTGTACAGTCTGATCTTGATATATACTGTCTGCAGAAGCAACTAAAGCAAAGTTTAGAGCTTTAAGGGCTAAGTACACACCGTTATCATCTAGCTGCAGATATCTCCTGTTTGCCAGAGTTCCCACTATCACCTATATTATCACCATTACCACCATTGTCCTTTTTGCTCATTTCCTTTTCTTCCTTTTCTAGCTGTTTTTCTTGCTCCTCAAGCTCTTCCTCCTCTCTTAAGAGGTTCATCATGGCAGCCACCTCTGCTTTGTTTAACTTCAAATTCTCCCTACCCAAGAGTTCAGTTACCTAAAATAGTACAAAAGGCATTATCTCTGACATCTAAAAATAATATTGTCAAATATAAAAATAATACCAAAATTTAACCGGTAACTCTTTACCAGACTTGTCTGTGTTCAAAGCATTTGCTCACAGACAAAAAATAACCAAGAGCACCACATGCAGGTTCCAATGCTCAGCTGCAGTTGCTTGATTTTCTGTGAAAATTTTAAGTTGAAAAAGGGGCATAACTGTCAAAAATACTTTGATGGTTACCTGCCCTTGTTTTATGGGTTCCCTTTTGGTAATTAAAAAATTATTGTCGTTTGAATTAGATATCTTCAGTAATAACAGAGATATTGTAAAATGTCAAAGTTTTTGCACAACAATGACGCAAACCCAGACAACAACAGGGCTAGGGCAGTAACTGGAGAGACATTTTCATCAATACAGCTGAGCTAAAAATAATATCCTCAAACAGTACCAAAAGTATAAACTCTTTACCAGACTTGTCCATGTTAAAGGCATTTGTGCAACAAATTAAAAATGGCTTATACAAAGGCATTTGTCTTTGATAGGATAGAAAACACACAGGAAAGGGAGAAAATGATAGTTGCTAGCATTGTCTCATTTTCCCAAAATATTTTACAGTCTTCTTCCTACAGGACATTAGCCTGTTTAGTAAAGGGTTAACTATTGGAGTACAAAATGAATGAACATTAGTCTTGTCAAAAGATTTAACTGTTTCACCACCAAATCCAGAAATTCCACTTTCTTCTCAGTTCTAGAAATAGATTTCCACTGCAATTGAAAAAGACTCACCACAAGTTAAAAAAGAAGGAAAGCCAACAGTGTAGAACCAAAATCAGACTGCACATTGTGTGCAGTCTGATCTTGATCTACACCATCCGCAAAAGCTGCTCAAGTCATCATTAGTAGTGAAAGAGTTAATAATAATTCAATTTCAAGGCTGTTGTAGCCAATGATATATTTATTACAGCATGTTGGAAAGTGTGGATCCAAGATCAGACTGCACATTCTATGCATTCTTTAGCCTTGACCAGTAGACAAAATTTCTCTATACTTAAGCCTTTACCTCAAAGTCCCCATGTTTTGACGACTCTGAGAAAGAAAGCCTTTAGAAAACATTGTGCTGGTAACAAGCATTTTCTCCTTTTCCCACAATGTTTTCTAACCTTTCCGAAACAAATCCAATCATCTGAGCCACAATTTTAAATCAATTTGTAGTCTGCAGTTGCTTTTAATTTGGACCAAAACTGGACCTACAATTTTGTCATTTGGTAAAGAGTTCAAGCATTGGCAGGCAATGAATTCAATGTGGCTGGAATAGTGGGGTTTGTTGGTTTCAAGTATTTTCTGCTTTTCACATGTTGTAACCTTTAAAAAGCCTTCTACCCTCAGGATAAGAAAAAATACAGGATTCTTTAATAGAGGGGTTAATGGTCATTTTCATCGACGTCTAGAATAAAGCAAAACTTTGAAAAAAAACTGATCTTGTGTATTTCTAGGACCTTCTCATTTTAGGGTCATTTGACCCTTTTAAAATGAATAAATGAACATAATTTTTGGCAAGGTTCTAGAATTCTACTCAACCGCTCACACTGGCAAGTAACTTTGAGCTTTGGAAAAATACCTGACAAGCTTGTCCTGACAGGAGAGTACATTTTTCAGAAAGCAAAATGCATGTTTATCCACCAGCAAACACAAAACGGAAGTAAAACCTAGACTGTCCAGCTGTCACTTCAATGAACATGATGTTTATATCAGATTGTTACAGTTATGCTTGGGCGTTACATGCTTGACAGGTTCTTCTTTTCATTAAAAACAGCTGGGGAATGCAATATTGAACACTTTTCTATATAAATCAGAGCTCCAGATAGAAGAAGTGATTTTGATTTCAAAATTGAAAATATTAATCACTCTTCACTAAACCCTATGTATGTTATGGGTACTTTATAGAATCGTCTCATCGAGACGATTCTAATGAGTACCCACAACACTGAGTTTGGAAGAGAAATAATGGATTTAGACTAATATCACTCCCTTTTATCTGGAGGTCTGTAAATCATATTGATACCAGTTGTTACTTATCTATCTTGTCATCTGTAAAAATGTCACACCAAGACATCACTCATCAAAATGTGAAAATCTGTAGCTACATATACTTTATTTGATCAATGGATCACCCTAGTTTTGCTGAATAGGTGAGACATAAGATTGGTACAGGGGAAGAAAACACAAGGAATGAATAAAGAAAGAACAGTATCAGATCTACATAATATGACACATAAAATGAATGGATCAGTCCTCAAGGGCAAGTGATATGGTCACAAGGGCAAGTAACCTGTCCACCAACTAGTCCTACAGGGCAAGTGAGCAAAAAAATAATTTCACTTCCTGTTAGGTGACATTTAGAATATTTGGGGGGGCGGGGGAAATTTCGAGAAAACTTTCTATTCCTAATTACCTACCTTTAAGACATCATTGATATCAATGAGACCATCATCGTCTGTGTCTAAAACTGTGAGGACTTTCTGCATTCTCACTTCATCTTTCTGCAATCTGTTTAGTGACAGCAGTACCTCATTCACACTGATCAAGTTTCTCCTGCAATGTAAAGAATGTACAACACTAGTAACCAGCTTTTTTCTTTTTATCACAATGCTTTTAGAAGCCTCCTTAGGGGTCGTTTAAACATGGGACTGATTAACCCTTTACCACACAACAATACATGTACTTTAGATTGGTCCAAATTGAAAGCATATGAAGATGACAAATTAAATGTGGCTCAAGTGATTGGGTTTGTTTCTGAGAGGTTAGAAAATCTTGTGGGAAAAGGAGAAAATGCTGGTTACCAGCATTTTCTCCTTTTCCCACAATGTTTTCAATGATCTAATCTCCCAGGGCCGTTAAAACTCAGGATTAATTGGTGAAGTCTTAATAAAGAGTTTGAGTGCCATTTCCAATAATATACCAGTTGTGCACTGAAAGACCATCACCTATTGTACATGCTTGACTATGCTAAACTAGACTGGCAACATTTTATATCCTTGTTCCTGTAACTTCAATGTCAAATGTCAGAAAATATCATATATGAGCAATGCTCTGTGAAAAAGGGGGCTTAATGTATCTGCGAAAAGTATCGACCCAGGTCAGCTTGTGTAGTCCGCACAGGCTGACCTGGGCCAAAACTTTTCCCTATTGGTTTATTTTCTAAATGTCAAAGGACCATTCTACCTAATACCATATAAGCACTTTTTTCTGTGGTGACTTTATTTCTGCTTTATCTGCAGGGACATGCAGGAGCGCAGATTTAAAAGACGCGAAAATTTAGTCCAAAGAAAAAGAATTTTTCTATCGTCGTCGTCGTTGTTGTTCTTTTACTTGTTGTTGTTGTTTTGGGGGTCATGTGTAAATTACATGTGTATTATCAAACTTTGCATATTATTTATCGTCTTTCTATCTTTACCTACTCTCTATACCTAATAGCTTTCAGGGTTATAGATTCTCTCAAAAATTGCCACATTTTAAGCTCAACTGACCTGACAATTGGTCAGAAATTGAATTATGCACGTTGAGTGAATTTTTCAAAAGAAATACTGCTGGACAAATTTTCTTCCTTCCCACAATGTTTTCAAAATACTAGAGCTCTCCTGCATAAATTTTAAAACGAGTTTTAATTTTAACTGTACAGTTAATTTACAGTTTAGTAGGTGCGACCTATTATTCGCGCTTTACGATATTTGCATGCCGTTATGACATCGCCTAAGGGTAGAAAACAAAGGTTATACTATTGTTAATTTCACATGTCGAACCATTTAAACCTTTTCCCCCTAATATTATTTCCAAGCTGAAATCTTCCTTTGAAAATTGGTATTCGGAACAGATTGTGGCCCAGATTAAGAAAAATGGGTCCGATGAGGTACCAATTGAGCCAGTACACTTATCCATAACTGTTTTGAAAGAGCTTGTCTCAAAATGGCTGGTCAAAATGCACCAAGAAGTTTCGAATCAAAATGAGTTAATAACTAACGGATTCAGATCGGCAGGGATCTTCTGTGTTCGATACAGAAATAAATATGGCATTGCAATGAATAAAATAGTTATTAGTTTACATACAAAAAATGTGTGTGTGTGTGTGTGTGTGTGGTTTTTTTTTTTTAACTACATGAATATCGTCCTTTTAATTGAAGACGATAACAACCGAAATACATGTATAGAGTATACCTGTCCAAAACGGAAGCTGTTACCGTAACCTGGCAGCCTGTTATTGATCTTCGTATCAACGTCTATGGGATGGTTATTGCAGATACAACGGGTACCAGTTTACTGTTACCGGTACGTCATCAAAATAAAGCGCAATAATAAAATCCATTTTTTTAATCAGACTCACTGGCACAGAAAAAAGGTACGCAGATTTTTAAACCCCCTGTTTTTTTGAAAATCCGTAGAATTTGGACCCCGCAGAAAAAAGTACTTATACGGTAGTTCAGTTGGTTGTTAAAAAAAAGAGGCTATTGTATATCCACAACTAGAACTGTCACAAAGCGACAAATACGCCTACCCAGCACCTTGTTGCTGAAGCAGAACAATCAGAGAAAACAAAGTTCATCTGTGACCTTGACCTTTGGCCCATGTGACCCCTTGGTCATGAGGAACACTTGCATACAGTTTCAGGGTCAAACTGCTTCTGAGTTAGAGAATGGAAACGAAAAGATGGACAGATTGATGGACGGCCAGACCGACGAACGGATGAAAGACAGACAGACATGGTGAAACCAGTATACCCCCTCTACTATGAGGGTGGGGGTAATAAGTATGTGATGGGTTGCTTGGTATCATGTATCACAGAGATGCATTAAGCTCCATTTTCACAGAGTATGGCTTAAATATATACTGATCACTTATGCCATAACATATCGATAGTGTGACCTGAGCCTACAATTCAAGAGGCAAGCAAGGTTGAGGCTTTCCATGACGCTAACACATTTTCATGACACTTGTATGAGATTTCTGTGTGACAAATACACCATTGTTCACATGTTCTGCAGTCTGTACACCTAGCTATATAATGTATTGGTAAATCTTTTCTCTTCTAAGTCTTTCAATCAGAGTGGTCCAAAAACGTTCCATACAGCTGCTGCATTCACAAGCTAATCATGTCAAATAAGCCTTGACAGGATAAACCTACAAGAGGCAATTTGCCCTGGTAAATAGAAATAGTCTCCATGATGCAAAAAAAACAAAAAAAAACACATTAACCCTTTACCACAATACAGAGTTTTAATGACCTATAAAAGCGGCCTTTTGAAAACATTGTGGGAAAAGGAGAAAATGCTGGTAACCAGCATTTTCTCCTTTTCTCATAATGTTTTCTACCTTTCCAAAGCTATTTTTATTTTTGGGTCAAAATTATTTTGTTGTCTGCAAAAGCTGTTGATCTGGGAAAAGTCTGAAAGTTTGCGGTTTGGTAGAGGCTTAATACAGGATATGTATTAGAACTAAACTCACTTTTTATCAGTTATGGCATCTAGAATCTTCTCTTTATCAACTTCTTGAGTCTCCATACTCTCTTGGATCTGTTCCCGTTTATCTTGAAGATCAGCGATCATTCTATCTACTTTACCCAGGTACTTATCTAGTTTACGCCTAAGACGCTTAGCTCCTTTAGATTCTTGAATTTGATCTGGTGAAGTGTCCAAACACAATGCCTTTACATCCTCTACATCCTTATATTAATAGAAAAAAAAAAAATGAGCCATGCTCTGGCAAAAGGAGGCTTAATGCATCCTTGGATGCATGATACCAAGCAAGTTATCACATGATCATGGACCCTTCAAGTCCATTTTGTCTAACAACTGACTGCATCATGAGGTAGACCAATCCTTTTACATACAGAAAAATGACCATTAGTGAAAAGTTTCCGACAGGGTCAGACTGCGTGGACTGCGCAGGCTGACCTGAGTTGATACTTTTCGCAGATTCTTTGAGCCTCATTTTCACAGAGCATGGCTCAAATAGAAATACGATAGTTTACAATATGTGTCACAGCTAATAGTGCAAAATAAACCATACAGTCATTTTCAGTTTAGAAATAAAACCCAAATATTTGCAATTTCAAGGTTGTTTTGTCAAGAATGTCTCGGCAAAGGACAGAGTACAGATCAACGCTAAGACTTCATGTTTTCTGCATCCAACACCTGTATTAAAATATTCTTTTAAAACAAGATAAACTAGAACTGTCGCATATACCCAACACCAGCACCTTATCACTAAAGCAGCACTATCAGAGAACGGAAACAATTTTCAAACAAAGTTCGCCTGTGACCTTGAACTTTGATCTCTGTGACACAAAAAAATTAGGGCATCTCCATTGGGTGATGAGCAGCACTTGTAAAAGGTTTCCTAGGTCAAATTGCTTTTGAGTTAGAGCATGAAAATGAAAACATGGACTGATTGACAGATCGATGGATGATGGACTGACAGTCAGACAGACATGGTGAAACCAGTATATCCCCTATACCTTTTAGCGGAGGGGGTGTATAATAAACTGAATTCCCTGTATTTAAAACGGCCAACCAGGCTTTCTTTTGTGATTCGTTAATCTCTTACTCCACCCTTCAATGACGTACTAACAAAAAAACAAAAAATAAGCAGTTAACAGGCCCCTGATGTGGTGACAAAGAGGACATACTCTGAAGTTTCCCAATTTTCATTATTTGAAGAAAAAAGGTTGTTTTTTGTTCTTGATTCCATTTTTATTACGTTATGAAAAAAAAGACATGTACATACCACACCATACATTTTTCATTTTATTATCAATTCTTTACTTTTAACTCTTTCCCACACAACAAAATTTCAGACTTGTCCAAATTGAAAGCATCTGCAGGCAAAAAATTCAGTGTAGCTCAAAAGATGATTTCTGTCTTTGATTACCAGCATTTTCTCCTTCTCCCACAATGTTTTCAAAAGCCTTCTTCCTTAAGAGTTGTTTAAAGTCTGGATTGTTTGGCAAAGAGTGAAACTGTCTTTACTTTTCTGAGCAAGTGCAATAATTGACTGTTTTGAATAAATGTACAAATACCTCAATATATTCATCAAGATCTTCTTTAACTTCTTCAAATTCATCTTGGTGATGTTTGGCCATATCTTCAATAGCTTGTTCAATAATACCCAGATCTTTAGATGTAATATCATCCAGGTCTTTCTCCACATCTTTTGTTACTTGATCAATAATTTCTGGAATTTTCAGGGAGAGAAACTAATAAATATATTTTTGAAAGGCAATTAATGTTTCTCAAACACACACACACATAAAAACAAAACCTGCCATTTAACTTGGCAAGAAAGATACATTAACACAAATAATCCACAGATTTTTGTGGTTACATAATAGTATCGAGACTTGGGCAAATCTGCAATGAACTTGCAATTTGTTTTGGCTAAACACTTTACTTGTTATTTCTGTATTGGAGTTTAACTCCGTCTTAACAGCTTAGGTCAAATCATGGCAGTCAGTGCACCTACACACCAGTACTAACAGAACTTTCTTTTCAAGCCACTGACTGCTTCTCTCACATGCATCAGAAGTAAGAGGCAAAAAATTGTCCGAAAGAAAGTTTGCCTCAACCTGGTATCGAACCAGCAACCACCAGGTCAAAAGTTAGATACAGAACCACTGAGCTACCCGCGTGGGCTTGGTTAAACAAGTGCTACATTCGAATTTAAAAATTCAAAGACAACAGGTACTACTTTAGATATAAAACAAATGAGCCATGCTCTATGAAAAGGGGACTTAATACATTTGTGAAAAGTATCAACCCATGTCAGCCTGTGCAGGCTGACGTGGGCCGAAACTTTTCACTATCTTTAAACTTTCTGCATGTCAAGGGGTAATTCTATGATTCAGTCGGTTGTTTGTCAAAATGGAGTTTATGGATCCATAATTAGGTTATGACTTGCTCGGTATAATGCAATACTGAGATGCATTAACCCTTTACCACAAAATCCTGACTTTTAGCGACCCTGTGAAAGAAACCTTTGGAAAACATTGTGGGAAAAGGAGAAAATGCTGGTTACCAGCATTTTCTCCTTTTCCCACATTGTTTTCTACCCTTTCCAAAACAAATTTTAATTTTTCAGTCCCATTTATTTTGTCGTCTGCAAATGGTTTCAATTTGCACCAGTCTAAAATTTTGCCGATTGGTAAAGAGTTAAGCCCCCTTTTGCCAGAGCATGGCTCAAATCTAATCCGCAGTAGTAAGAAGCCAATTGCTTTCAGAGATCACTGTTCTGATTTTACACCCCTTCTTAACCCTTACCACACAATCCCACAATTGAACAATGTTAAGAAAGAAGCCTTTTCAAAACATATAGGGAAAAGAAGAAAATGCTGGTAACTAGTGTTTTCTCCTTTTCCCAAAATTTTTTCTACCCTATCGAAGACAAATTCTATCACTGAGCTAAATTTCAATCATTATCTGCTTATTTTTCAATTTTTTGTCTTGTGGTAAAGCACATGCTTTCAATTTGAACAAGTCTAAATTTTTGTCTTGTGGTAAAGAGTTAAGTAGGTTTAACCAAAACTGCATTACAAGACCACCTGCTAAAAGAAACCACTTTCCTTGCTTCCCTTGCATGGTCTTTTAACTCTTTACCAGATGACAAAATTTTAGCCAGGCCAAATTTCAAAGCATTTGCAGATGACACATTAAATGTGGCTCAAATGATAGGATTTGTTTCTGAAAAGTTAGAAAACATCACTGGAAAAGAAGAAAATGCTGGTTACCAGTATTTTCTCCTTTCCCATAATGTTTTCAAAAGTCTAATTTCCCAGCCGCGTAAAAACTTGTCAATGTGTGGTTAACTATCTACAAAATGACAGAATGTTTGACTTGTCCAAATTGACAGCAGTCGCAGATGACAAATCAAAAGTGGCTTTAATAATAAAGGTAGAAAACATTGTGGGAAAAGGAGAAAATGCTGGTTACCAGCATTTTCTCCTTCTTCCACAATGTTTTCAGAAGTTTTCTTTCTCAGGGTTGTTTAAAGTCGGGATTGTGTGGCAAAGGTTAATAAAGGTTAGATTTTACCTTGCTACAGACTTTTTTGAAAGAAAAAAAAATACAACAAAAGAAAATTGTATAAAAAGGACCATGATAAAACACCTATTAGTCTAAGACATAACCTTTGACAGAAAGAACAAGTTCTTTTTTTAACCCTTTATCAAATGATAAAATTTTAGACTAATCCAGACTGAAAGGATTTGAAGACGACATAATAAATGCGACTCAAAAATTGAAATTTACCTTTGGAAGGGTAGGAAACATTTTAGGAAAAGGAGAAAATGCTGGCAACCGGTAAAGGGTTAACCCAGTACAAAACAACTGCAAGTGTTTATTCTTCAAACAATGATGAAAACATGAAAGAAAAGGGGGCCATGGAACCATTCCTTGCTACAAGCAAATGCTCCTTTTCCCTTTATGTTTTCCATATAATTCAAGACACCTTATTTACTTTCCTTTAAATGTTTCCTGTTTGTGTCACTTACTCTGGATTTTTGCATTTCTAATCTATCTAACTTGCGTGTAAATCCAGGAACAATAGTTAACTAAAATTACCTTCTTCTGTGCCAGCCAGGATTGGTTTAGCAATATCAGGTGTTGGTGTGATGTCTTCAGTTATAATTTTTTCGTCAGACTGCATGCTTGCCGCTGTTAGTAGGATAGAAAACAAAAAAAAAAACAAAAAAAAAAAAAATGAGCTGTGCTCTTGCAAAACGGGGACTAGTGCATCTCTGTGATGCATTATAACAAGCAAGTCATTACATAATTATGGGTCCATAAAATCCATTTTGTCTAAAACTAACTGAAAAAGGAGGTAGAATGGTTCTTTAACATGCAGAAAATTGACCAACAACAAAAAAGTTTTCACCCAGATCAGTTTGCACGTACCGCACAGGCTGACCTAGGTTGATACTTTTTGCTGATCCATTAAACTTCCTTTTCACAGAGCAAGGCTGAAATGTATCATTACTTGATGATGGCTACAAATAAGGGTTATGGGATTTAAAGACAAAAGCTGACCTAGTCTTTACTAAAAGCTTTATTGTTGGTAAAAATACCAATTGTCTTTCAATTTAACTCTTTATCACATGACGACAATATATACTCGTCCAAATTGAAAGCATTAATTTTGCAGATGACAAATTAATTGTGACTTAAAATTTGCAATGTATTATGGGACAGGTAGAAAACACTGTGGGAAAAGGAGAAAATGCTGGTTACCAGTTTTCAAAAGGCTTCCTTTTTAGGGTCGTTAAAAGTCGTGATTGTGTGGTAAAGGGTTAACATTAAGGTAATATTGGAAAGATATTCTCAGAAGACAATACTTTTATGCAAAACAATCAAACGAAAAAAACATGTTATTTTTACAAAAGGTTAAATATCAGAGAACAAAATCTTTAACTTCTCCCTGTTCAAAATATTTGCTTTCTTCCTTAGGGTTGTAAAAACACAGGGGATTTTTTTGCTAAAAGATTAAACTACATTGAATCAAGAGGTGCCTGGTAACATGAAAAGATTCTGGGAACCGTTTTACTAAAGTACTTACGCAAATGTAACTAAGAAATTTCGTAAGTTTTTGCGTAACTCCGAGTTTTGTGTTTTACTAAAGTTTTCATAGCTAAGTTCGAACATAAGTTTTTGCATAACTTTACGTACAAAAATATTGGTCGTAAGTAATAACATAGGCCGAAATCTGGAGGCATTTTTTTGTATTTCATTGTCATAGAGGGCGAAATTTGAGGAAAACATGACACTTATGCTCACAGCTATCCACAGTAGCCATAAATTTCATTTTTAGACAAATCAATTTTTTTCTTCACGGGTTCAGTATCCATATTTGACAGAAGCGGCTGACATGTGAGATGACGTAAAGCACAAGAAATGTAGGGTAAATGCGGGTAAATTACATCATATTTCTCTCTGGTTGAACAGCACGCGCTGTTTACCTAGTTAAAAAGTGTGTGGGAACTAATGTTTCTGCCTTCAACTGAAGAGTTACGGAAATACTTACTTGCACAAATTCACAAAATTACGAAAGTTTGGTAAAACGGATTTATGAATTTCGTAAATCTGAACATAGGCATAAAGTTACGAAAATCCTTACGCAAAACTTATGAATTGTTAGTAAAACAGTACCCTGATCAATAAGAGAGAACAACTCACTAGTAGCCTGATATCCAGTAACTGCTTCTGCTTCTTCTTTCTTCAGTCTTTCTATTTCCTCTGCTCGTTCCAGTTCTCTCTCTGCTTCTTGCTTAGCCAGTAACTCTTTCTCTATTTCTTCTCTCTAACAAACCAAACAAAGTGAAAATTTTCCTTTAGCCCTTTACCATATGACATAATTTTAGATTCAACCAAGTTAAGCCTTTACCACACAATGCCGATTTTTAACAACCATGAGAAAGAAGCCTTTTGAAAACATTGTGGAAAAAGGATAAAATGCCGGTAACCAGCATTTTCTCCTTTTTCCACAATGTTTTCTACCCTTACAAAAACAACTTTTAATTTTTAAGTCACTTTGATTTTGTCGTCTGCAAATGCTTTCAACTGGACAAGTCTAAAATTTTTGGTAAAGAGGTAAACCATTTGAAGACAACAAATTGTCTCTTTACCACACAATCCATAGTTTCAAAGACCCACAAAAAGACAGCTTTTGAAAACTGTTGGAAAAGTAGAAAAGGCTGGTAACCAGCATTTTCTCCTTTTATCCAACAATGTTTTCTACTCTTCTAAAAATGAATCCACTCATTTGAGCCTAATTTAATTCGTCGTCTGCAAACACTTTTGATCTGGATAAGTCTAAAATTTTGTTGTTTGGGAATGGGTTCAATTTATGGAGTTTGTCTTGAAATGGGCAGAAAATATTGTGGTAGGAGAAAATGCTGTTACTAGCAGTTTATCGTTTTCCCACAATGTTTTCACAAGCCTTCAGTCTCAGGATCATTAAAACTCCATATTGTCTGGTAAAGGGTTAAACATTCCCAAACAATTGAATCCTGTGTTTCAATGACAAAATGTTAACTCTTTACCTATGCACAAAACTTTAGACTCTTGACAGCATTTACAGAAGACAAACTAAAAAATGAGTAAAATGACAGGATTCATCTTTGACAGGGAGGAAAACTTGGTGGAAAAGGGAGAAAATGCTGAGCATCAGTATTGTTTCCCTTTTTCTTCCGTTTTCAAATTTCTTCAAGTTCATAAAATTTGGGACTGATTAGAAAAGACTCATAACTCTTTAAGAAAGGACAAAATTTTAGACTGGTTCAAATTCAAAGCATTTGCAGACGACAGATAATGGGACTTGTACCAGAAAGGATAGAAAGCACAGTGGGAAAAGGAGAAATTGCTGGTTACCAGTATTTTCTCCTTTTCCCACAATGTTTTCAAACACTTTTTACATCAGGGTTGTTAAAGCTAGAGGTTTGGTAAATGGTTAAAAAGTTTTTTTAAAGTCAGCTTCCTTCAATAAATGTTGTGTATAAAACAGGTAATTTTGACTGGTAGCACTCTTTCACAATATATCATAATGAAAATTACTAGTCAAAAAAGGAGACATTCACAAGGTTTGGATTTTGAAAAGTATTGGCCTTTAACAGATGTACAAGCATTCTGACTCAAGTACACCATTAGATTGTTCTTAGGTCAGAGTATAAACTACTCCTTTCAATATTCGATTACTTGAAAAAACAGGATCACCGCTTGCCAGTGACAACACTCAGCTGTGGTTGCTTGGCAGCCAGTGCACTTATTCATGCTTTCCCTTCGAGTTTCTTTTTTATCAGTATTTCGCACAACAGTCTTTCAAAGCAGCTGTTCACTTCCCCACATAAACGATGTTGCAACAATGAGCAGTAGTGAATCCTTTCCCAATAACAACCATAAATCGTCAGAAATTATTTGGAAATGCATGTTATTATGCTACACCCTGAATCTCAGAACTGTTACATACCCCTCTTCTGTCAACATAACTGTTACATACCACTCTGTCAACATAGCTATGACATACCCCTCTACTGTCAATATAACTTTTACATACCCCTCTTCCATCAACATAACTTTACATACCCCTCTTCTGTCAACATAACTGTTAAATACCCCTCTTCTGTCAACATAACTGTTACATATCCCTCTTCTGTCAACATAACTGTAACATACCCCTCTTCTGTCAACATAACTGTTACATACCCTTCTTCTGTCAACATAGCTATGACATACCCCTCTACTGTCAACATAGCTGTTACATACCCCTCTTCTGTCAACATAACTGTTACATACCCCTCTACTGTCGATAGAGCTGTTACATACCCCGCTTTTGTCAACATAACTGTTACAAACCCTTCTTCTGTCAACATAGCTATGACATACCCCTCTACTGTCAACGTAACTGTTACATACCCCTCTTCTGTCAACATAACTGTTACATACCCCTCTACTGTCAACATAACTGTTACATACCCCACTACTGTCAACAAAAAACTCTACAAACCTCCTGTTTCTCTTCCTCTAGAATAGCTTTAGTTTCCTCTGAGAGCACCTTAATCTTGGTTGCACTATCCACAACTTCTCCACTGGTCTCTGCTGCTTCTACTTTTACTTTGTCAACCTTTAAACAAGCAGTCAAATACTTCTGACATTCAATTTTTTACAGCAGTTTTTTTTGTTTTGTTTTTGGTTTTATTTTGTTTTGTTTTACATTCTAAACAAAATTGCTTAAGTTTCTTATAAAACTTTAATAAAACCACAGATCTACATCAGGAACTTTGACAGCACTTTACCAGACAATCTTATGTTTTATGATTCTTAGGTTGAAGGCATTTGAGAAACATTGTGGTACAAGGACAAAATGCTGGTGACCAGCATTTTCTCCTCAACTTACTTTGTTTGCTATCCTTTCAAAGGCAAATCACTTCATATGAATGACAATCAATTGGTTGTCTGCAGATGTTTTAAACAGTGATAGTCCTTAAGTTCTGATCTCTAATAAAGACTTAACTCTTTCTGCGCCAAATAAACAAACTTGGCCTCTTTTGATGGCTGTAAATATAATCCACTGTGTCTCTGGAAGATTCTTATCATATAGGCTTGACCAAACAAGCGGAAGGTATAGATCAAAGATCAGACTGCACATTTTGTGTAGTCTGATCTTGATCTATGCCGTCCGCAAAAGTCCCTGTTTTTGCCTATGGCGCTGAAAGGATTAAAAACCCTGACAGAAAATCCAGCATACAATGAGCATTGTATTTCATCTTAGTTCCTGTTGATCATTCCCATTTTTACGAAAGTCTTAATGCAAATTCATTGCAGGAGGTTTTGTGTCAAGACATGAACGAAAAAAAGAACATTTTTATCTTGAGATAAAGAAGAAAAGTGATAGAAACTCACAGTAGAATCTGACAGAGCTGATATTGTCTGTTTAAGCTGTTCTGCCATTGACAAGTTTTCATCAAGGTATAACACTCTTGATAGCAGCAGGAGAGTTATTGGTATCTGTTCCTGAAAAGTTATGAAACATTTCTTCCCTTAGTGTGGAATTAACCCTTTACCACACAATCCTGAATTCAAATGACCCCAAGAAAGAGGTCATTTGAAAATACTGTCAGAAAAGGAGAAAATGCTGGTAACCATTTTCTCATTTTCCCCAATATATTTTCTACCCTTTCAAAGAAATATTTCACCGCCTGGGCCACATTTAATTTGTCTTCTACAAATGAGCCATGCTCTGTGAAAAAGGGGCTTAATGCATCCGCAAAAAGTATCGACCCAAGTCAGCCTGTGCAGTTTGCGCAGGCTGACCTGGGCCGAAACTTTTCGCTACTGGTCAATTTTCTGTATGTCCAAGGACCAGTCTATCTCATGATTCAGTCAGTTGTTAAAAAAAGTGGCTATTATGGATCCATAATCTATGTAACGGCTTGCTTGGTATCATGCATCAGAGATGCATGAAGCCCCCTTTTGCTAGAGCATGGCCCAAATGCTTTTAGTTTAAACAAGTCTAAAGACTTAGGTGGTAAAGAGTTAAGTGTACTGCCCTAAAAAAAAAAACAGAAAAAAAAAAGTATTTGAGCCATGCTGTGGCAAAAGGGGGCTTAACACATCTCCGTGATGCATGATACCTATCAAGCCATCATATAATTATGGGTGGTAGCGTACAGAACTTGAGGGAAAGCAGCCAGTGGCTTGAAAAGAATACTGTGCAGAGTACTGGTAAAAGAAACTCCAGGAAAGCATGAATAGGTACACTGCCCACTGAGATAAAACTGAAATAATGTTGCAAATGGCAATAAACACCGTACAATCAATCAATCATAATCACGAGGAAGAATGTCCCTTGGACATACAGAACACTGAACAATGGCGAAGGTCGATACTTTTTGCAGATGCATTAAGCCCTCTTTTCACAGAGCATGGCCAATTTCACTTAGCAATGACATTAAAAAAAAAAAGATTACCATACGGTTATGCTTACCCTAAGCTGCAGATGCTTTTTCAGGGAAAAGCTTACATTGAAAAGAGGCATAACTAAGTCAAAATATTTTAGGGATACCTGCCCTTGTGATCTGAAATAAATATCTCATTGATGGCAATGAACGAAATTAATATGCTTGTGAGTATCAGGTGCCCAACAAGACCTTCAAAGAGAAAAATATGCATACAGCAGAAGGCATCATTTTTCACTAACCCTTTGCCACACAATCCTTTGTTTAAATGACCCCTTGGGAAAATCCTGGTGAAAACATAGTGGAAAAAGGAGAAAATGCTGGTTGCCACCATTGTCTCCTTTTCTCACATGTTTTCTAGCATTAAAAGACACAGAAATCATCTTTTCAGTTGACCCTTTACCACACAATCCCGACTTTTAACAACCCTGAGAAAGAGGCCTTTTGAAAACTTTGTGGGAAAAGGAGAAAATGCTGGTAACCAGCATTTTCTCCTTTTCCCACAATGTTTTCTAACCTATCTATGACAAATTTCATCACTTGGGCCACCTTTAATTTGTCGTCTGCAAATGCTTTCAATTTGGACTAGTCTAAAATTTTATCGTTTGGTAAAGAGTTAAGTTGTATCTGTTGTCTGCGTATATTTTTAATTTGGAAGAGTTTGAAATTTGATTTTGAGGTAGAATTACAATATCCTTCAAATGTCACTGAAGAAAACCTGCATGCATTTCAGAAGTACGATGTTAAAAAAAAAAAAAAAATGTTAAAATTGAGTAAACCTACATAGGGTAAAAATACACCAGAAACACATTTTTAGTCTAGTAATAAGACCAACATAATTGCCATTTCAAACTGCTTGTTCAAAATGTCTCAGCAAAGCAAACAGTGTTGGTCTAAGACCAGACTGCATATTGTGTGCAGATCTGCATAAGCCACAAAGGCAACAGACACAGTGAATGACACTCTGAAGGTTAACAAAAAGCATGACTTTTCACATAGCCTTACCTTTATGTGTAATTCTAGCCACTGCTGGAGCTGAAACTTCAATCTGTCCTCTCGCACTCCCAAAGCTCTCATACCCCTAGCCCTGTTAGCTGCCTGCAGTTCCCATATAGTAAGACTATCAATCCCTTCTTTCATGATTAACTGCAAAAGTATAACAATATATTTAACCCATTACTAAACAATATTGTGTTTTGAAAACCTTATGCTTTTGAACATATTGTGGGAAAAGGGGAGAATGTTGGTAACCAGTACTTTCTCCTTTTGCCCATAATGTACAGTACCACTTAAAGGAAAGCCCCATCATTGACATCAACTGCTTTACACATGGACTGGTGAGTGAACACAAATATCTAGATTGTAACTGTACTTTACCATCAAGGTAAGTTAACATATGGCCTTTTATTAAAACTTTTCTACTGTAGCTACTTTTTTAACAAATTCATAAAAATCTATAACTAACCCAGTTTTGTTTAAAAAAAAAAAAAAAGAAAAAGGCAAAAAAGCATACACCACCAGATCTACAAGGGTATTCAATTAAAGAATTGAGCCATGCTCTGTCAAAAGGGGATTAATGCACCTCTGTGAATCATGGTATCAAGCAAGTCATCAGATATTAACGGATCCATAAAATCCATTTTGCATAACGACTAACTGAATCATGAGGTAGAAAGGTCCTTTGACTGGCAGAAAATTCACTAATTGACTAATAGCAAAAAGTTTTGGCCCAGGCCTGCCCAGGCTGACCTGAGTCAATACTTTTTGCAGATGCTCCTTTTCATAGAGCATGGCTCAATTATATAAAAAACAGAAGTACCTTGAGAGTGGTCAAATCTTTATCTTTCTTCCAACCAAGAAATAGAAATTTAAATACCAGGATGAATACAATGAAAAAATCTAATAGGTCAGTACTATTTTAAAAGCTTGCTGTCATTGCAAAATCTGATCATGTTCCCGAACCTTCATATAAGAGGGAGTGAAAGTATTCTAAATCCATTATTTTTCTTCAAAACCCTATGTTGTGGGTACTCATTAGAATCGTCTCGATGAGATGATTCTAATGAGTACCCATAACAAAGGTTTTAGTGGAGAGTGATTCATAATTTCAATTTTGAAATCAAAATCACTCCCTCTATCTGGAGCTCTGTAACAGTTCCATTGACCAATTAGATTGGTTCAATATACTCACCATGGCATTGACATGGACATTTTCTGACAGTGTAGGAAGAAAAAAAATCCAAGGTTAGACCTAAAACTCTATTTCTATTCTATCCATCTGTTCTGTTCCAAGTACCAAAATGAAGACAAATACCACAGAACAAAATAATAGTACAGTAATAACCTTTTTTTTTCCATTCAAGTTTAGAAACATGTAAAAACTAGAACTATCGCAAAGATACCTCCCCCCCTCCCCCCCAAAAAAAAGCAACTTGTCACTGAGGCAGCACAATCTGAGAAAACAAAGTTCACCCATGACCTTGATCTTTAACCCATGTGATCGCAAAACAATAGGGCACCTCCTTGGGTCATGAGGAACACTTGTATACAGTTACAGGGTCATGGGTCAAACGATTTTGAAGTAGAGCATGGAAACAAAAACAAGACGGATGTATTGACAGACAGAAGGGCAGACAGACATGGTGAAACTGGTATACCCCCCTCTAGTTCATAGGTGTGGGGTATAAATACTGAAAAATGAGTAGGGTTTTGTTTGGCAGATAAATACAGTAGGACAACTTATTTTACATGTATATACTAGACTAAAGAGGGCAAAGTTTTTCAAAAACTCAAGTGCCCTTAGTCGACATTTACAGTGTCCCGAAATCTTGAGGCCCATAAAGTTCTAGGACAGACATCAAAGATACATAATTTCAGACAGCAAGGCTGACTTAGTGATATAATGGCTCCTAGACAACTGCCTATAACCCTCTACCACATGGCAAAAATTTAGACTCATCCATATTGAAGGAATATACAGACAACACTTTAGATATTTTTCAAATGATAGTAAATGTCCTTAAATGGGTAGAAAACATAGTGGGTAAAGGAGAAATTGCTGGTTTCCAGCATTTTCTCCTTTTCCCACATTGTTTTAAAAGGCTTCTTCCTCAGGGACGTTAAAACACATGATTCTTTGGTTAAAAGGGTTAAAGTTAGCTTCTAGGATCAGCTTTGAAATTCACCTTATCATCAACTTCAAGCTTACGTAACTTCATCCAGATCTGGAATCGCAATATTCGAGTACTTGGGATTTCTCCTAAGAAACCGATGCCCAGTAATTTACATAAACCATGAAGCTGTTGAACATTCAGGTTCTCTAGTGTCAAGTCATCTTCAAACAGTCGAGAAAACTTCATGATTTCCTCATTACTTGGAATGACTTCTGTACTTTTGACCTATAATGTAAATAAATACATTTAACAAGAGCACTGCATGCAGGTGCCAACGCTTGGCTGCAATTGCTTGATTTTCAGTGAAAATTCTAAGACAAAAAAGTGGCATAATTGTGTAAAATACTTTGATGGTTATCTGCCCCTGTTGTATGATTTTCCTTTTAAGTAAACAGCTTGTCCAAGTTTGAAGTAAATATCTTCAGTAATAACAATGATATTACAAAATGTCAAAAGTTTTGCACAACAACGACGACGCAAGGGCAATGACAAAACTTGTCGTTTTTTTTTTAAAAACAGCCAAGCTAATAATTGAATTTAAAAATTAGTATGAAATCTTACTCTTTCCCAACATGCAATCATTCACACATACCAAAAATTATCAATTAGCCCTTTCCCAAACGACAAATTTTAGACCCTCCCAAATTGAAAGCATTTGCAGACAACAAATTTGAAAATGGTACAAATGAACTCAAGGTTTTTTTTGACAGAGTAGAAAACATTGTGGGAAAAGGAGAAAATGCTGGTAACCAGCATTTTCTCTTTTTCCCACAATGTTTTCAAAAGGCCTTTTCCTCAGGGACATGAAAACACGGGATTGTTTGGTAAAGGGCAAAAGGGATTACAGGGCCATGTACTTGCTTTACAAATATATCACTGGAAACAAGAAATATCTTTAAAAAAAGCTAGACGGCATAAAATTTGACAGCAAACAGGCAGGGGCCCTTACAACAAACATGTCTAAATTTTTTTACCAATCACAAATTTCTATTTATTCATTTGTTATCAGTACCAAAAAGTAGGTTCAAAGCTAGCACATTCCTGCCGAAAAAAGTGCATTGTGCAAGTGATCAGGACTGATGTACTTCATGCTTCTATGAAATCTTTCTAAGAAAAGATTCTTACAATATTCACACTTACAAAGTAAGGTAGAATCAGAATGACTGACATATTTTCCCCCCACCCCGTATGATAAGCATGTTGTAATTGTGTTTACCATTACCATCTTTAGAGGTTCTCATGAGAATACTAAACAAAGATTTAAGTTAGAAACTGCACAGACATTATTCTTTAACCCAGAAGATATTCTCCTACCTTTTCCAAAAATTCTGTAAAATCTTTCAAAGTTGACGAGCTTTCAGTAGTATCTTTTTTCTTGTGAAGCGGTACATTCTGTAAACTTTGTGTGAGGAGAGCACTGTACTCCAACTTCTTCTGTAGCTTCTGTCGGTTTTTCTCTTCCTGTTGATGTTACATGTACACGAGCCATGCTGAGAAAAGGGGGCTTAATGCATCTTCAAAAAGTATTGACCCATGTCTGCACAGGCTGACATGGGTCGAAACTTTTTGCTATGGGTCAATTTTCTGCATGTCCAAGGACCATTCTACCTCAGTGACAGTAGATTGTCAAACAAACAGAATTTCATGGATCCACAATTATATGATGACTTGTTTACTCTAATGCACCACGAAGATGCATTAAATCCCCTTTTACCAGAGCATGGTTTAAATGTAAATTAAGATATTTGAGAGACAGCATACTGACTCTTCACCAGACTTCAAAATTTTAGACAAAGCCTATATAGAAAGCATTTAAATCTTTACCAAGCAACAAAATGTATGACTTGACCATATTAGACAGCATTTATTTTGCAAACAACAAAATTAATGTAACTCAAGTGATGAGCTTTTTTTCTTTGATAGGGTAGAAATCATTTTCTACACTGTTTCCTGAAGCAATCGGGGTGGTTAAACTTCGGGATTGTGGTAAAGGGTTAACTCTTTACCATACGACAAAATTTTTGACTCGCCAAAATTGAAAGCAATTGCAGATGACAAATCACTGCATCTCAAATAATGAAATTTGTCGCTGAAAGTACACAAAGCATTGTGGTAACCAGCATTTTCTCCTTTTCCCACAATGTTTTCAAAAGGCTTTTTCCTCAAGGTCGTTAAAACCCAGGATTCTTTGGTAAAGGGTTAAGGACAAAATTTTTATATCTTGCAAAAATTTTGGAATTTTTCTTTAAAAGAGTACAAACAAAGCAGGAAAAGTACTGGTAATCACCATTTTCCCTTTAAATGTTTGCCACTGATGATAGCCAGAATTGACTGATAGAAGTTTTATGTCGCTTTCATTATCAATTCGGTCATGGCACTGTAAAGGCTTACTTATCCATGTGTGCTCTGGGTTTAGCGAGTACTAGGCCAGGGCTCTGACTAGTTTTGCCCAAGTCTTGCCAAAATACAAGTGCCTCCAGATTGCAAATCCTAAACCTTCCATAATTGAGTCATGCAGAAACTGTGAAACACAGGAAATGTATTTTAATTCTTTACCAAACAACAAAATTTTGGACTCTATCAAACTGGAAGCATTTGCAAAAAACAAAGGTAGCTGAAGCAATGGTTTCTGTCTGTGATAGGGTAGAAAACATTGCGGGAAAATGAGAAAATGCTGGTAAACAGCGTTTTCTCCTTTTCCCACATTGTTTTCAAAAGCCTTCTTCTTCAGGGCTGTTAAAACTCAGGACTGTGTGGTAAAAGGTGGCAATAAATCACAATGACATCATTAAAACACAGTTGAAAGAGGTATAAATCACCATTCAAACAAACAAACAATTTCATTCTAGATACATCTCTAATAGTGTACTTACAACTTTTGCCTTACTCATGAAAACACTTGGCATCAACCCAAATGATATATACAGAGGAATGAGCAGTTCACCAAAAGGAATCAGTAACATCGGTATGAGTGGTATCATTCGTATTAAATCTCCGAGTGTTCTCATCAACTGTAATGTTACAGACAAAAAAATCAAATGAGATATTAACCATGTTCTGTGAAAAGGGGCTTAATGCATCTGCAAAAAGTATCAACCCAGGTCAGCCTGCGCAATCCACACAGGCTGACCTGGGATAAACGTTTTGCTTTGGGGCAATTTTCCATATGTCCAAGGACGATTCTACCTCATGATTCAGTCATTTGTTAGAGAAAATGGATACACTGGATCCATAATCATGTGACGGCTTGCTTGGTATGATGCATCATGGAGATGCCAGAGCATGGCTCATTTATGTTCCCTACTTTTGAGAAAACCTGCCCATGTGGTTGATTATTAACTGCATAGCCTTTTACTGGAAAACATAATTTTTAATCCACATAGGAAAGAATTTTTCAAAAGCAAAATTGCACATGTGTCAAATAATGAGACCTAAGATCTTCTAAAGGGTAGCAAACATTGTGGATAATGGGAAAAAAAAAATGCTGGTTTCCAGCATGTTCTCCTTTCCTCACAGTGTTTTTAAAGGCCTGCGAATCCTTTCAATTTTGGTAAGTGTAAAATTTTGTTGTGTGGTATAGTCTAGTATGTCATCTGGTAAAGAGTTAAAGAAAAGATAAGAATTCTGACTTACCTGTTTGTGCTCCCGACGTTTCAGCGAAGACCGCCCTTGTCTAATGTATTTGAACAGTAAAGGGAGACAAATCTTGGCATCAAGCATGATCAGTTTGAAACCATTAACATAATGTTTGATAAAACCTTTCACACTTTCATATATTTTCCTTATGAATCCAACCTCTTTTGTAGCAACACTGGTTGACTCTTTTTCTTGCATAGAAATGTTTTCCTGGGCAACATCTTCTTGAACTTCTTTAGAACTTGCTAGATTTACCTTTTCTGAGATATCCTCTACTGAAGCAGTCTTTTCCTTTTCACTTGTTTTTTCCTTTAAGGCTTTCACAGATTTTTCTACTTTAGATTCATCCTTCAGTTTACGTGAAGTCATGTGATACAACCTAGCATGACTTAGTCTATCACTGTGAGGTAGTTCTGTGTAACCCTGAAGACTTACATAACTAGATAGATTAAGGTTGTACTGCTTTGTAAATGTAGGAAATGGTTTGAAAAACGTATGTCTTTGACTGCTGTGAGGATATTTATGCCGTATCTGTCTTGTACCAGAGAATGTGTGCTTGTATCTGAAAAAAAAAAAAAAACACATATACAAACACACTAAAGCAATACACAGCTAAGAAAAATCACAACAAACATGAATGAGGACTGTCACTGAACAATGTGAGAAACATAAAAGGTAACACCTATGGAATTTTGTGACATATCCATACATCTTACCTTAACCCTTTAACAGACGGCAAAATTTTAGCCATGTCCAAATTAAAAGCGTTTGCAGACGACAATTTCAATTTCAATGTGGCTCAGATGGCGCAATTTTCCTTTGAAGAATTGAAAACATTGTGGAAAAAGGAGAAAATGCTGGTTACCAGCATTTTGTCCTTTTCCCACAATGTTTTCAAAAGGCTTCTTTCCAAGGGTCGTTAAAAACTGGGATTGTGCGGTAAAGGGTTAATCAATTTCAAATATATGTATATACTAATTTTGACATCAAACGCAAAAAAAAACAACAGATTTTCCAAGGGCAAACTTAACAAATCCTCTGCAAATGAACATAAATTGTTTAGGTTCAAGTTTAGAATAAATTGGCAAACATTGTAAATAAATGTTCAGGGTGCAGGTTCAGATGAAGTTATGCTACCTGGATAAAGCTGCTGAGATGTTGTTTTATAGTATGATGTTCAACACCATTTTCAACATTATTTCCGTTACATCACAACTGCTAATGCATCAATCCACGTATCCCTCTAGTTTTTTTTACCAGTACCTTGCAAACATATTTTTTTCCAAACCACTGGCTCCTCTCGGACATAAACATCAAACATCATCAAAAAATGATCAGCTGTGAGAGAAGAATGAATCCTGTTGCAGTGACTATAGCCAATCCTCAGAAAGATATGGGTCAAGCAGGGGATTTCAACCAGTGACCCCATGATTTCAAGCCTTGTATGGTACTGACTGAGCTTAAAGGCTTGGTGCCATCAAATCTGTGAAAGGGTTAATGTTGTTAACTTACTTGTGGTCAATCACGCTGTAGCATCCACAAATGTTTGTCTGTGAAAGTAATCCTGAAAATAAATACTTACTTTGTACAGCTGTTTTTCATTCATTAACTCTTTACCACACAATGCCCACTTTTAATGATCCTTAGGAAGAAGCCCTTAGAAAACATTGTGGGAAAAGGAGAAAATGCTGGTAACAAGCATTTTCTCCTTTTCACACAATGTTTTCTACTCAATCAAAGGCAAGATTCATCACTTGAGCCACATTTAAATCATTGTCTGCACATACTTTGAATTTGGATGGGTCTAAAACTTTGTCATGTGGTAAAGAGTTAACCCTTTCCCAAATGACAAATTTTGGACTGGTCCAAATTGTAAGAGTTTGCAGACGACAATTTTAAATTTGATGAAAATGGCAGAAAGGTCTCAAAAAGGGTAGAAAACACTGTGGGAAGAGGAGAAATTGCTCGTTATGAGCAATTTCTCCTTTTCCCACAGTGTTTTCAAAAGATTTGTATTGCAGACATGTGAAAACCAGGGCTTGTTTGGGAAAGGGTTAACAGATACTAATAGATTATTCTAGATCACAATCATGTCCTTCAATGAATGCATTTTCAGAGTCTTGATTATTTATTTTCTCAGTTCTGGTTCTATACTAGAACCATGTTTCTGAATCAGATGACAGAGCTTTTTCATAAATAAGTTCGGATGAAAAAAATTTGTAGAGTAAGTTTCTTTGAGTTTCAGAGCAGAAGTTATTATACATATAAGGTTTACGATGTGTGATGTTTATCAGACCTGATAAGTGTGTCCGACATCTTTTTTTCGTCACTAGATATAAAACTCAATCACTTGCTACACTGTCTATATCCATCCTCAGAAACGTCAAAAAAATATTGTTGAAACATTAAAGGTAAACAGAAAATCAAAAAAACATTTAATTTTCTATGACTATGATACTATTTTTCATTGAAATCTCCAATCCATTACTCTCTATGTCGTTTTTACCAAACTTGTCATTTTCTAAAACTAGTGCTAATCTACAATTCCTTGCTAGTAGCATCTCAACATCTTGAATCCTTTACCAAACATTCAAACTTTTCAATAAACCCGAGTTGAAAGGCTTTAGAAAACATTGTTGGAATAGGCTCAAATGCTGGTAACCAGCATTTTCTCCTTTTGCCACAAACGGTTTTTGCTCTTTCTAAGACAATACCCATCATTTGAGTCAAAGTCATTTTGCTGTCTGCAAATATCAACAAGTCTAAAATTTTGTTGTCTAGTATCGAGTTAATGCAGTATGGGCATGATAGAATGTACTTTGTATCTAGGGCTGAGATGAGTACCCACAGTATGTGACAGTAGGGTACAAAATGGTACACAACAATACCCAGATAAAAGTTTCCTGTTCAATGAAATTGTAGATATTGTTCAAAATACCATCCAGAGTTTGAAGTTTCAAAGTCTTCTGACTTTCCTTGCCACACTAAGGGGTAAATATTTTCTGTGTGTTTACACTTGAATATCATGTGTTTCATAACTGATGATGCAGATCAGTTACATTGCATATATGTAGGATTTTGTCTGTTTGGAAGAAGACAGAAATACTTCCAAGCATCATTCAACATTGTCACTGAACCATCTGCTTCCATTTTTTCCTAGACAAGGGAGAAAGCCGAATTTTGTAATTTAGTGTAACCTATATTCATGCAAGTACCCGGGTACCCACAGATACTTGTCAGAGAGGTACCAAGGTATAAACTTTAAACTGATTTCAGCCCTTTTTGTATCCTAAACAAGATTTGCTTTATTTATTTATTAAGAAGCCGTCAGGCAAAATGTTCTAAATGACCGAATATACGGTAAACAGGGATATGTAATTGGCTGACAGATGTTTCAGTAACAGACAAGTGTGGTAAACTGGACTGATGGAGTAAACTGATAGGATGTTTCGGTAACAAGGTAATTGTATATAATGTTAATGAACCGTGTCGCGTTTTTCACACCAAATAAAGTGTTGGCTCTGATTTGTTCAATGTTTCTTTTTTCCACACGCTATCAGACATATTTTTGTTATATTGCTACTGCCATGCTGTATGTAAAGTAATACCTGAAATAACTTTGTCTTGTTTGTGATCGACACATAACAAATATAATTATGTCAGAAAACGAGTGGCATGTCACTATATCACTGCCTTGTTACCAAAACATCCAAGTCCAATTTACCGAACTTGTCTGTTACCGAAACACCCGTGGGATAAATCATTTATCATCAAATAATCTAAAATTGCGATACATTGAAGTTCGTGATCATTTTGTTTTTCTTATAAGTCACATGATACTTTATCGAAATCGAGGCTGATGAAGTCATACCATTTGTTGATTTTGTTATCATCTGCAAAAATCGCAGTAAAATGAGGTTTAGACTGGCAAATTTGAAAAGCTCATATTCAAAACGGCTAATTTCATTAGCGGAAAGACCCCTTGCCATAAAAATTACAAATTATTTCAAGACAGAATCACATTTGAAAATAATTGTACTTCCACAACACAGCGTTTCTGCTAGCCCATATATTTTGGGGGTCATCTGTGACTCCCTGTTTGGAATTTTGGGGGTCTTTCAGATATTTTACGCATCATGGTCTTCAAACCTTTTTTTTTTTGTTGTTGTTCATCTTTGCCCTTTTGTAGATGTCCCATAATGCTAAAAGTTCTGTATCACAGTGTGGTGTTAAAAATACAAAGTTGAAAACAATGACATTGTAGAAAATGTGTCATCTGTAATCCCGATTGCTCCTGCAAGTCTGTGACCATGATCGAGCCGGGTCTAAAACACGGACAAAAAGTTTGAAGCAAAGATTCCATACAGTAATATAGATGAGATGACAGCAATGTCACACAAAATAAGGTCACATTTTTGACCAATACAGAGTAAACCGGAAACAAATTATACAGTAGTAGATAAACTGGTAAACTGGTACCTGTTGTATCTCCCGTAACCGTCCGATATTAAGATCGATAACAGACTGACAGTTTAATGAACTAGTACCCGTTATATCTCCTGTAACCGTTGATATGAAGATCTATAACAGGCTACCAGGCTAAGTGGTAGAAAGCAGATTCAATATGATTCTGCAGTATGACTTGACAATTTTGTAAGATATATTCATTGAATCAATTTTTTATGCGACTTTTTAGTTCTGATTTATGTTGCGTCAAGGACAACTCGATGTATTAATTCTGTTGCGTCAGCTTTTCATTTTGCGCATCAAACACTTAAAAACGCGGACTTTCTGAAACACTGACAACATTTTGCTGTTCATGGATGTCATGTGACCATGTTAGAGGTGGAGATTAAAGGTCAGTCTCAAAATACTGGTTTAATTTCACTTTCTGCGAATATAGCTGCAGTGTTTCTGCTAGCCCATGAATTTTGGGGGTCATCTGTGACTCACTGTTTGAAATTTTGGAGGTACAGTAGAATTTCGTTAATTCGCACTTCGCTTATTCGAAGGTATGTGTTGTGTTTTGCTATCTCCGGTCCCAATTTTTAAGCTTCTTTATCATTGTTAAATTTCTCCGAGTACTTCGAACGTCGGTGATCCGTAATTCGTAGTGTATTTCATGCCCCCAAAGCAGTTTTTTTAACACAAACTCCTACCTTTAATTGGTATATAATTAATCCCCTTGCAAACTTAGGAAGGTGTGAAAACCCGTGACCAACCTTGATTTTCACACCTGTTGATTGACAGTGTCGACTGGTATCATTCAGTCGTCAACTGCGCGCAAGTGTAATTAAAGGCGTTATTTGGTTTGTCACATCAATTAATCAATCAAAAGGACAATAATTCCAAAATTCCTTAAAACATCCTACGAGGCCTAAACGTATAACGCTCTGCAGCGATTACTAGAAAGACCGGAAAACACCGTATGACCGGAAAACACAGGAAAACGCCGAAAAACACACAAAATACAGCAAAATACATATCGAAAGGGAGAGAGTGTCGAAAGTGTAGGGTTATATGTTAAAATAGGGGTGTTGGTGAAAGAAGTTATCAACCTGTGCTCGCCGAAAAATACCACTGATACCACATCATCCTTTTTCATTTTTATCACCGAAAATCATCGCGTAGTGCCCCCCCCTTTCAAAAAAAAAAATCGGGAAAAAAGCAAACCATATATAAACTGTTGGAAGGGCTTCATTTTCATTTCATTATGATTACCTAGTCATTGCAGATATGGGGGCAGGATATTACCTTTTACTTGGCTAAACTATCTAAATATGCTGGAAATCACCATTTGGTGTTTTCCGGTCTTTCTGCTGGTGACCCAGTCTGAAGTCCTGTGAGTGATTTGATCTCTAGAAGGGGAAATCACTCTTATGGATTTCAACAAACGTAAAAACAATGGATAAATTTGTTTCGCTTGTTTATTATGATAAACATGTACAGTATTTATAGATGGATGAAAAAAAAACGATAAGTAAACTTTCTTGTATCAGATGATCACGTGATATTACCCCGTTTCAGAAGCTTGCTCCTATGTTTTTCACACGTCTCTTCGCTAGGTGAGTGGAGTAACAATCACAAAAATAACATCAGATCAAGCCTTTAGGTTGAAGGAACGGGAGATATACATGTATAGTAAGAACCAGTGCAGAGTACTGCAAGATATGCTGCGTAAATCTGATTTTCTATTTCAGTATATTTACGGCACCGAAAATACCCGAACACAGCCACACTTTTTTATTCGTACTACGTTTTGTCCGAATGAAATACTCCAGTCCCTTGTGCTACGAATTACTGAGGTTTTACTGTAATTCAGAAATTTTATGCATCATGGTCTTTAACCTTTTTTTTCCATGTTGTTTGCCTTTGCCACTTTGTAGGTGTTGCATAACCCTTAAAGCGCTGGAACCAACTTAACTTGTTTTTGCTGAACAGTGTAGATCGTTGATCTACACTGTCAGCTACTTCAATACACCTTCTGGCTAAAACAACCTTGAAATGTCAATATTTTGGATGTTTTTCATCACTGAAAAAGTTTATTTCATAAATTCAGCACTCTAAGGGTTAAACCTAAAAGTTTTACATGACAGTGTGGTATTAAAGGTAATAGTTGAAAACAATGACCTCATAGAAACTGTCGTCTGTCATCCTGATTACTCCAGCAAATCGGTAACCGTCACCGAGCAGGGTCTAAAATGCGGACAAAAAGTTTAAGTACAGATTCCATACAGTAATGTGGGCGAGATGAAAGCGATGTCACACAGAATAACGCCGAGTTTTAAACCGATTCAGTGTAAACCGGAAACAAATAATTCAGTGTTTGAAAGCAGGTTCAATACGATTCTGCAGTTATAAACTTGACAATTTTGTAAGATATATTATCTGAATCAATTTTTTATGTTCCTTTCTAGTTCTGATTCATGTTTCATCAAGGAAGCTGCAATGTATTAATTTTGTTGCGTCAGGCTTTCATTTTGCGTGTCAAAAAAAAGCAAAATTGTCGACTTTCAGAAATACTGTACCTTTCCGATAAAATGGCTGCTTTGTGTCGTCTGTGTCATGCTTGCTGAATAAATCATGTGAATATTTGAGACAAATAGGATATTTTTGTATACTTGAAGGACGTTTATAAAATGACACATGCAGGCAAGTGGGGTTTCATTTGCACCAAGATGACTTAACTAACACCTAAGCTAATGTCGCGATTGTCAGTTTGGCGAGGGTAAATTTGGGCATTGAAAATCGAAATAATGCTCTTGGCACAAATCATCGAGGCATGGGGCAAGTACATAAACAGCATTTTGTATGATACTATGCCACATTTGTTTAATCCCGCTTCTTCCATTTACAAACTACAGGAAAGATTCTGATATATGGCCCAATTGTGATGTGGGTGGGGAAAATGACGGCTGACCTTAATTTGTGCCATACTTACGTTTGTCAAGGAGAAAAGATCTCCTTATCATAACATACACCATACTTCTTCCTGTTCAAATATAATTCACAGTTGAGACAATTTCATAACAGCTGATTGACCTCTATGACTGTTTATCTATCCGGTGTTTTTGACAACAGGAAGTGTCCGACTCCATCACCAGGCATGCGCAGGGTTGAGTGTTAGTGTATATGACGGATCAGCGGGAGCCAGTATTCGTTTGTGATGCAACTTAAGTTTAAGTTACAAAGATTTTCGCGGTGCCATTGTGTGATTCACATATGCCTAATACTTCACATTTGTAAATCGACACTGAAGAAGTTGCTTTCATATTGATGAAAAGATAAGACTGACATCAGACACATAGTCAGTCCTCTGACCATTCAAACCCCTTACAGAAGGGGCATTATAAAAGCAGATTTTGACCATGGTATATATATATGGGAACAAGACAGTTCCCCGAGACATTTGAAGACAGTTCCCCGACACTTTTGTTATTAGTCTACTCTTTTCTTTTTATAATTTTCACGGATCTTTATTCGTTTAATGACTTGGACTGCTTTACGAAAGGTGTTTCCTACAGTTTCTCTTCAGGGATGCTTGTTTCATTGGAATCAAGCTATTTGGCGGTATATTCAACATCTTGGCCTTGTCAGTAGTTATATGAAAAAAGATTCAACTTACAAATTCTGTCGACGAGTTATGGCCCTTCCCTTTCTCCCTACGGAATCCATTTATCCTATGTTTTGCGCCCTAAGGTCTTCTGTTCCTGCTGGTCCTTATGTTCAATTGATGTCTTATATCGATCAAACTTGGATGAAAAGCTCGATCTGGCCCATTGAATCCTGGTGTGTGTTCAAGAGAACTATTCGTACAAACAATGACTGTGAAGGTTGGCATAGGCGTTTGAATAGCATGGTACCCGGTCAAGCAGGATTGAACTTACATTTCTTGATTCAGATTTTGTTCGGAGAAACTAGGGATATCAATAGACAGGTTAAGTTTGTTTCTGAGGGGAAGATACTTAGATATCACAGGAAAAAGTTTGTCAGGCATCATGGTATCATTGTTAAGGCTTGGGAAGATTTCGAGTTGGGAGCTATTTCTCAGAAGGAACTTCTTCGAATCTGTGGGAGATTAAATGGACCGGTTGTCAAATCCGTCGTAGAATAGAATAGGGTAGTGTTTGACATAAAATGGAGTGGTTACTTTCTATGGACCGGTTGTCTATTACATAAAAAGGACGGGTTGTATGTCACTCTACTAAACAAATGTTTAACACTTGAACGATGTCTCCTAAACATAATATAGGAAGGCTTGTCCCAAATAGACTGGTTGTCCCATATTTCAAGTGGACAGATTGTTAGTTCGCTGCTCTTGCACATAATTAATGAAAAAAAATTAGAACTGACTTTCCCCCAAATGGACCGGTTGTCCGATACTTTAAGTGGACAGATTGTTCGTTCGCTTCTCTTGCACATGCTTGATAAAAAGGTTTAAAATTGGCTCGTTTCCAATGGACCGGTTGTCCTATACTTCATATGGATTGTTGAATTGTAAAATGTATATAATTAATGATAATGTTCTTATTTGCATAAATATTTTTCAATAGAAAACACAAATATGTACATGCCTATTTTCATGCCTATTTTCATGATCTATGTATGTGCGAGTATCAGTACTCTAACCTGGAAGATGAAAACATTGTTAGTAATAGATAACATACGATAAGATGTGTGTCAGTGTTATCCATCTAAGAAAACCATGATGAAATTGATTTTCCGTATACTGCAAAAAATATTGTCGTATACATGTATCTTTTGTATTTGCTGGTTTATGTAGATGATATTATTTGCTTCTGTATTACCTACTTTCGGGGTTTTAAGCACCACAAACTAAAAAAAAAAACGGAGGTAAAGACTGCACAAGAAAGTACTTTCTGATCTTGGATCTATACCGCCCGCTACCGTCATGCCTAAATGATAAGAATTTTTTTCTTAATTTCAGTAGGCAGTGTAATATGAAAATTAAAATGCTGTATACGGTCGTATTTTCTGACTTATAAAGTTATAAAATGTAACGAGTCTACAACCGTAAATCAACCACGTGACAAATTCAAAGCATTTGCAGACAACAAAATGTGGCTCAAATGATGGAAGTTGTTTTGATGAACATTGCAGGAAAGAGGAGAAATGCTTACCAGCATTTTCTGCTTTTCATTTAATATTTTCGAAAGCCTTCTTGCTCAGGGTCGAGATTGTGTGGTAAAGGTTTAAATTATCTTATGCATACACTATTTTCTGTAAAATAGTGTTATTTGCTTATGCATCACCCACCTATCGTCGGGATTTAAAATAAATGGCTTTTGAGGAGGCAAAGATCCAAGATCAGACTGCACAGAAAGTACGAGGGACACTTTTTAAGTTCGTAGAGTAGGGCGGTCTTTTTAAAACCGCTTGAAATATCAAAATTTTATTTATCTAAGACCTTCGAAATATGCCCCGTCTGCCTCCACACACATTTTACACCGATCTGCCCATTTCCGGAACGCCGCCCGGTAGTCCTCTTTAGGTATATGTTGCAGACACTGGTAGACCGCACTGCCTATACCACAACGGGATTCAAAACGGTGCCCTGCCAGCATTTCCTTTAGTCTTGGGAACAACCAAAAGTCACAGGGGGACACGTCAGGGCTGTATGGGGGATGATCTAAGACATCGAGCTCAGATTCTTTCAGATATTCCTGTACCGTAGCGGATTTATGGGCCGGTGCGTTATCATGGAGTAATTTGATGCCGCGGACACCGGTGCGCGGTCTGCGTTTCTGATAGAAATCAACAAGTTGAGTAAGAACACTTTCTCTGTAAAATTTTCCAGTGACAGAACTACCTTTCGGGACTGGAATTTGAAGGACTGGACCTTTCGAATCAAAGAATATCGCATACAACATGCGATTTGATGTTTTGCAACGGCGCGCAATGACAGGTCTGTCGCCCTCAGATGAAACCCAAACCTTATTTTTAGCCTTAGAATCGGGTTGAAAATGATAGATCCAGGTTTCATCACCTGTAACTATCTCTTCCAAACGACGTGGGTCACATTTATCATATTTTTCTATAACTTGCGATGCAAGTCTAACCCGACTTTGTTTCTGCTTGTCAGTGAGCAAATGGGGCACCCAGCGCGCGCAGATCTCACGTAGCCCAAGTCGTTCACGTAAGATCTTCAAAACACTTGACGAATGAATGCCACTTAATTCTTCTATCTCTTGCACGGTATAACGTGCGTCTTCCTCAATTAACGTTTTCACAGAAGCAACGTTCTTTTCCGTCAAAACGGAAACCGGCCTACCGACCCGAGGGTCATTTTCAATTGACTCCCGACCATCATTAAAACGACGTACCCACTTGCAAACTGTAGCATATTTTAAAGCACCATTCCCTTAAACTTTTTGCAAATCAGCATGAATTTCTGTTGGCGGAAACCCGAGCTGTGCTCGAATCTTACAATATACCCTCTGTTCAGAGATCTTTCCATCCATATTGAACGCTATATTTACTATAGTGTATAAAACCACGTGTTGAAAATATCCAGCGCAGCGCGCACGTGGACCTCGTGCGCCGCATACCGTGACACCGTTCGAGAGAGGAATGATTACGCAAGTTCTGTGTAAAAAATCGTGCAACTTCATAATCACGTTAAAAAGTTATAGGCTTACTCTACGAACTTAAAAAGTGTCCCTCGTACATTTTGATTTCGGATCTATGTCCTCCGCTTCTACCGTCATGCTTTAATTCTGATCTTGAAAGAGACAGTGTCTATATATGTAGCGCTGAACGAGTTGACAACAGCCAAAACTAAGACAGCATCCCGGGAACAGCGAGATAATTTATATAACTAATAATTTATACTTTTTCCATGACGTTTTTGACCAAAAAGGCTAGTCTTATATTTGTCTGCCTTGATTTCTTATTATCAAGGCCATAGTCCAACATCTCACATTAGAACACATCGGCGACGAGATACGAATGAAGATAGCGTGCAAAGATATATTTTTAAATCTGTATTCCGTCTTAAATTACATGTATATATGTGCTGTAAGTTCTTTAAATAAAATAAATATATATCATGAATAACTTTTGTTGAATTATATTACAGTCCAATCATAAATGCCGTTACTCAAAAGCGAATGGAAAGAAAGATCCACATAGGATAAGTATTGGTTATATTTACGAGGCACTTCAAATAAACAGAGCTGCACACCGACGAAGTCGATGACTCAGCGAAAAAAATTTCTCGTCAATCTTATCACAGTCCATTAAAAAGCACACAAAATCCAATCACAGTCCATCAGTTTTCCTCATAAATATTGATGATTCTTTTTTAAAAAGAATTTAACAGGCTCATGAATGTGTCGGGGAACTGTCTTCAAAAGCGTCGGGGAACTGTTCAAATCTGTCGGGGAACTGTCTCGAAAACCTATGTCGGGGAACTGTCTTGATACCATATATATATGGTTTTTTTTTTTTGGTAATAATTTGTAAGAAAAAATCATAAGGCCGTCAGTCTTGACCCTTAGCAGAGAGAAAAACAAATAAGAGCTAAAGAAATGCCTCTAGTGGGACTCAAACCCACCACAAATGAAAATTAGCAGTCCCTGTAAAGATTTTGTTTAAAAAAAACACATGTGAATCGAAATCTTGTATAAGCACTCCTTCAAAATATGGGTGCATGACAATGAGTGGTAGATCGCAGAGACACATAGTCCTCTTTTTTGTGAGACACTTAGACCCCTATTTCCAAACAAGAGGGCCACTAATTGGCCCTAAAGCGCTCGCCTGAGTAAAGGCATCGAGGATTGGAAAAGTTCTTTGTTGTGATGATGTATAACACATATAAAATATACTCAGTGTACATGATTGAAATTAAGTTGTTTCTTAATTTCACTTTTGTATGAGTAAGATTGATTGATATGAGTGCAGCCCCAACTTTCAAAAAAAAAAAAAAAAAAAGACTGAAAATGTGGCTTCTAGAGGGCAGACATGTTTTTTTTTTAGATATATCCAAGTAACCTACTTTTTTACCAAATTTGATCCAGTTTCAAACTTTTCCTATATGATATTAAGACAAACATCCTGATCAACTTTCATGAGTATCAGACTGAAAGTGGCCTCTAGAGTGAATACAAGGTTTTTCTGAGATTTGACCTGGTGAACCACTTTTTGACTCTACGTGACCCAATATCAAAATCATCCGAGATAATATCAAGACATTCTGACCAACTTTAATGAGTATTAGACTGAAAATGGGGCCTATGGAGCTCACACAAGGGTTTTCTAAGATTTGTTCTAGTGACTTTACTTTTTGACCCCACATGACCCAATTTCAAGCATGTCAGAGACATTCTAAAGGCAAACATTCTGACAAATTTTCATGAGTATCCAACTGAAAATGTGGCCTCTAGAGCTCACACAATGTTTTTCGAAGATTTGTCCTGGTGACCTTCTTTTTACACATGACCCAATTTTGAACATATCAGAGATACAAACATTTTGACCATTTTCATGAGTATCCGACTGTAAATGTGGCCTCTAGAGTGCACACAATGTACTTCTTGACACCTGCGTGACAGATGATACACGACAGACACAGCACGATCCCAAAAGCTCATATTGAGCACTTTTTGCTCAGATGAGCTAAAAATGTAATGCATGTTTAATTTGAGGCCATGGTATAAACAGCTTATGAAATATAATTTTAAATTATTTGTGTTAGCAACAGACCACAGAACTGTGGAAAATATCAATGAAATCAGACTAAGTTCATGTACATGATGCCGATTAATGGATTGCTTTTTCATTTACATAATTACTGTTGCCACATTCGTACCTTCCCCAACAATGTTTCGCTTTACTGGATTAACTCTTTACTACACAATCCCGACTTTTAACAACCCTAGAAAAAGAAGCCTTTTGAAAACATTGGGAAAAGAAGAAAATGCGGGTAAACTGCATTTTCTCCTTTTCCCACAATGTTTTCTACCCTGCCCAAAACAAATTTCAATTTTTCGGTCACATTTCTTTTATCGTCTGCAAATGCTTTCAATTTGGAATAGTCTAAAATTTTGTCGTTTGGTAAAGAGTTAAGGATTGCATCCAGTTCACTCACCCTCATTAACCCAGGTGTGAAGTATTACCATTCATGAATGTAGTTTACGGAAAACATCGGAACTGGGTCAATGAGGATGCAAGGATGTGTTATCAATTTAGCTTTGCAGAGGCATAAAAAATTTGTTTTTTTGTGGAGAAATCGCAGTTTGGTGTAAGATGAATTTTCCTTAGCTCTTTACCACACTATGACGAGTTTTAACCCCTCTGGGAAATTAGACTTTTGACGACATTGTTGGAAAAGGAAAAAATGCTGACAACCTGCATTTTCTCCTTTTCCCACAATATTCTCTAACCTTTCAGAAACAAATCCAAATATTTGAGCCACACTTAGTTTGTCGTCTGCAAATGCTTTGAATTTTGGCCAGTCCAAAATTTTGTAGTCTGGTAAAGAGTTAACTTTCTTTTCAATGCTTGTTTATAAAAACTTTTCTATACTTGTCAAGTCTGTTGGATTAAACTTGAGATGTATCTGCAGGGTTTTCCCTGGACTTTGTCATATATGGGCTGGCGGGTTCATTTGACCCCATTTCTGAAAATGAATTCAAGAAGGCAAACATCTTGATTTTGAAGGACATTTAGAAAATTTGGTGGTCCAAATTCAAAGAAACAGGGGATCAGGGAAAATAGTGTCTATGCATGTGTGAAATCTCAAGATTTACAAGCAGCAACATTAAAATTTTCAGCTATTTAACTTAAGTGTATTTGAATATATTTGAGTGTGTTTGAGTATATTTAAGTAAAAAGTTAAGCGGGGCTGTTAGTTATGTTATGGGAGATAGTGCAAGATACACCTGGTTCTTTAACATGCTCAGTGTATAGCGCCATCATCAAGGACCTAGGTTTAACATCTCATCTAAAAGACTATTAATAATTTTTCTAAGTTTGCCAGCTGTGGGAATCAAACACACAAACTTAAGTGTGCCTTACAAGTTTCACACATATGGCTGTGGTGGTAGAGTGTAGGACTTGTAAACACAAAGTCTTGGGTCACTTCAGTGCGTGAGCTCAAGCCAGGGCTGGCCATCTAAAATTATTTACAGTCTTTCAGATGAGACATTAAATCGATCGAGGTCCCATGTGACAGTGTTATACACCAAGCACATTAAAGAACCATGCCTCACTTAGGATAGGTCCTTATCTTGCACTATCCCACGTAACAAAACGTAACAGTCTTCAGGGGCCCATGGCCCATATGGGCAACCAATAATTAAGCGGAAATTCAGTCAATCAAGTCTCACACCCTACAACTTGAGATAGTTCAGGCTGATTTTTAAAATTATTTATTTTTAGATTACTATATGTACATATTTAAGAATGAACTGCTTACTTAGGTTAACATAATGTATTGTTATGAAGTTACCATTGTTTTTCAATCAACAAAAAACAATATAAAGCAAACTCGTAGCTTTGGTGTATGTTAATTACCCAATTGTCTTTATTAACCCTTTAGCAAACAAGCCAGACTTTAAACAAACCTAAAAAAGAAGGCTTTTGAAAACATTGTTGAAAAGGGGAAAATGCTGGTAACCAGCATTTTCTCCTTTTCCCACAATGTTTTTTATCCTTTGAGAGACAAATTTCATCATATTTGACCCCAATTTGGTTTATCTGCATCAGCTTTCAATTTAAACTGGTCGAATATATTGTTGTTTGGTAAAGGGTTATCTGATTCATTTAGTTTTCTGTAATATTGTATATTACATGATTGAATCTTGGCTTCTGCTAAATAAAATTATGGTTTTGATTAGTATTATCCTGTGATTGCAGTTCAATATTGGTCTTTATTTCATGCTTTTCGGTAGTTTATCGCGGAATAATGTATTTCCTGGTTATGACCAGTGAAAAATACTGATTTCATATTTTCTAACTCTTCAAACGAAGGCAGGAACAGTAGTTCCTGTGCACTCATTACCTAGGTAAACAGCGCATGCCATTCAACCAGATAGAAATTTAATGTAATTTACATGCATTTATCCTATATTTCTCGTGCTTTACGTAATATTGTAATGCGGGGGGGGGGGGTTATGCCATGGGGAATTACCGAAAACAACTGGATTTTCAACGTAAGTCCCAACAAAAAAGGGGTTAGAAGCATGAAATAAAGAGATTTTTTTTTTTCTGTGAAAGATCAAAATTTAGTTCATCCCATGAGCATCATTTGTAATATTTTCACTTGTGGCTGCACCACTCGTGAAAATATTACCAATGATGTTCACTTGATGAAATAAATTTCAATCTTTCACAAAAAAAAAACAAATACATGTATCCTCTATATGTTTTAAATATTAAAAAGGAACCTACAGTATCTTCTCTGTTTGCAATTTATAGCATATTCATCAATTTAATTATGCATTAGTTATTTAAGTCTTTACCAGATGACAAACTTTTGTACTCATCCAATTTCAAAGCAATTGCAAAATGAAAATTAAATGTGGCACAAATTGAGGGCCAGATTTGTCTTTGTCAAAGTCCACTGCTAGAAATATATGTGACTTTTAACTCTATACCAAACAACAACAAGAGGGCCATGATGGCCCAGTATCGCTCCACAGGCTAATATGTACAAACCATACACACCAAACATTACAACTCTAGGCCTGAAGGCTTCTAGCAAGAACAATGATAAAGTTTCTATATAAAAGCCCACATGAAAACTGTGACCCCAGGGCAAGTCCATTTTTACCTATGATTATGATTTCAAGCTATAATTATGGGCTATAATTAATTGAATCCTGTTTGAGGTCAACAAGATATAACCACATACCAAGTAATATAGAACTAGGCTGTACAGTTATAAACAAGATTTTCAGTTTCCTTGACAAACCATGAGGGGCTAAATTTTGAACAAATTCAGAAGAGATCCACTAGATGAAGCTTTGTGGCAAATTTGGTGGCCCAAGGCCTTACAGCAAAGAACAAAAAGATTTTTAAAGTTTTCACTATAAAAGTCCATGTAAAACTTGTGACCCCTGGGACAGGGCAAATTTTGACCCAAGGGCTACAATTTGTAGAACCTTGGTAGAGGTGAAACTTCATACCAGATTTAGTACCGGTAGCCCTAGGCAATATGGTTTAGAACCAGAATATTTTCAAAGTTTTCCCTGTATAAGCCTGTGTAAAACTTGTGACCCCCAGAGCAGGGCCAATTTTGGCCCAACGGCTATAATTTGAAGAATCTAAGTAAAGGTCCATCAGATGAAATTACACGCTAATTTTGGTACCCCTTGGTGATATCATTTAGAAGGAGAAGATTTTTAAATTTTTACCCCATACAAGCCCATGTAAAGCTTGTGACCCCTGGGTGGGGACAATTTTGCCCCCAGGGCTATAATTTGAAGAAATTAGGTAGAGGTCCATTAGATGAAGCTACACGCAAAATTTGGTAGCCCTAGGCTAAATGGTTTTGGACAAGAAGATATTTAAATTTTCACCACATAAACCTAAGTAAATCTTGTGACCCCTGGGACAGGGCCAATTTTGACCACAGGGCTATAAGAGTTTTTGTAGAGATCTTTTAGATGAAGGTACATGCCAAATTTGGTAACCCTAGGCCTCAAGGTTTCAGACAAGAAGATTTTTAAAGATTTTCAATATTTTTCAGTTTCGTTGCCATGGCAACCAGAGTTTTCATGGGGATCAAATTCTTTGAAGAGTTTCTGAAGAGGGCCATGGGAAGATCATTTCTGTGAAGTTTCGTTAAAATTAGATGGGCAGTTTCAGAGAAGAAGATGTTTGAAATAAAAGTTAACGCATGCATGCACGGACGGACACACGACGGACACAAGGCCATGACATAAGCCTGCTGGCCTTTGGCCAGTGGAGCTGAAAATGTGGATGTTTCCAAATTGAAAACATTTACAGTTGATGAATCAAACAAGGCTCAAATTGAGAGATTTATTATTGAAGGATAGAAAACATTGTTGGAATAGGGAAAAAAATGCTGGTTACCAAGGTTGTTAATACTCAGGATTGTGTGGTAAATGGTTAAGGAAGCATTTTCTCTATTTTGTCAATCCCCATTCATTTCCATGCTGGCCAACCAGTCTGTCTGTCTGTCTGTCTGTCTTTAAAGCTATCTGCCTGCATGTCTTCAACCTGTCAGCCTGCAAATGTGAATGTTTTTGGCCAGCAGTAGTTTTAACCAAGTGCAATTTGGCCCAGCCATTTTGTAAAAATTTAAAGGTAAGATGATTTGGCCAAATTAATATTTCCTTTTCTTTGTACAGTCTTTCTTTCAAGACATATTTCATTTCCCTTTCTGCCAAGCCCTGTGGCACAGTCTGTAGCATACTAAACTTGAAAACCATCAGGTTGGTCGTTCCAATCCAGGCTCAGCTTAATTTCTTTCCAAGGATTTATGACAGCCACTGCAACTACATTCAATCCCCTCTCACTGCTGATCATTGCTTCAATGATGGTTATGTGGCTACGCAGCCAGCGGCTTGGAAAGAATATTGGGCCAAGCACTGGTAAAAGGAATTTCAAGAAACATGATATGTTCTCTAGCCACTGCACATTCAAAGTCAGTTAAAAAGAGCATGTTCACGCTAGAAAATGAAAGTCATGTTGCTACATTTTTAACTTTATCTTAATATTCACTAACTTCCAACAGAAAACTGAAATAGGGTCATTTAACAACTCATTTTCACTGTACAATCATTCTTCACATACCTGACCATCAAATACAGAAAAAGGATCACTAAAAGTTGAAAAACCTTATGTAAACACTAACTAATTAATATTTAGCAAGGTCTATGTATGTTTCTGCGAGAAAGCCTGTATGACACATAACTTATTCCCGCTTGGTAGTTAACATACTTTACATAACATCTCCTCATGAAGTTTCTGGTTGAGAGGAAAGATGTACCAGTAAATGTAGAACCTATATTAAGACCAGTACTAGTACTCATTGGGCATTAATATGGACACACCGGATCATAAACTTAGGCAAGAAAACTGTTAAAACCACAATTCAGTGCATATAGCTGACTTCCATGTTCTCGATTGCATTTATCATTATCTACAAGAGACAGATTTAAGTCTGTGAAACTCTGATGTTAATCAAGAACAGGGTTGGCAATGTCTTGACATTTAAAAATGGTTGTGCATTTTTTTTTTAAGCAGACTGTTTCACGTACCTGACAATTCTGAACGTCCCACTTTTAAATATTATGAATATTGTGCAGTCGTCCTTTCATGCTTATGCCAAAGCATGTTTTGCTTGCGGTTGTTCAAATCTACATTAATTTCAATTCTTTTCACTTTAATTGTATTTGTTTTCATGTAATTTCTGCTATGCTTAAGTGTGATGAAAATGTGTTAACATTCTTGACTTGAATATTTGAGACAATGATTGAATAGTTGTCTACAGTTGGATTTGGAAATTAACATGTGGGCAAGTAATTTTTCCAAAATCAAACATGATCTTAGCATTAAAAAACTGACAAAATTTAGGGTTACATGCCAAATTTATTTTACACAAAATGGTCAATTTTTCCCAATCAACCATGCAACAGGCAAGTTTTGACCATTTTCTAGTGATCATCTGTATTTTAATTGTGACCATGCAGATCTGGTTCACCATGAAATAAGGATGCTTAGTAACTATTAAAATCATGGCATTTTAAACAGAAGAGCCAGAAAAACAATTGCAACAGAGAAAAGACAAAAATGCTGAATTAAAGGACTTTGAATGTTTAGTATTATTGAAATAATGTTGAAAACAGAACTAAAACCATACAAACAAATTTCCAATTCTGTTATGGGTTTTCTTGATTATTGAAGGGATACAAATGAAACGTTAACACATGTGCAAATTGCAGACTTCTTAACATAAAAATCAGTAAAACTAGAGAGTTGATGTTTATATCTAATTGGTCAAGATGGCATGCTTTTTATCATTTTATTGTCTAAGGGAGAAAACTCAGTGTTAATTATAGATTATGAAGAGTGATCTCCCTTGATGTGAAACCCGAAACCATTCTCCACTCTCCAAGGTAAAATTTCCAGACGAATAAAAATTCGTTTGGATTCAACTAGAACTATCAATACTGTCGGAAAAGAGAATATTTGTTTTGTTTTTGAATGACACATACAGCAATGTTATAGGTCTAGTAGATTATGACAAGTATTTCGCAAGGATTTCAAATGTGGGATATCAAAAGGAGTAAAACCTGCTTTGACTAACCTCGCAATTCGAGCCAGTTTCGGGTATAATGCCGGCATTATATTTCGGCTATATTACCGATGAGAAAGAACTGATAAATCACACGGGACTCTAAATCTATTTACATATATATTCTTACTTTACCTACCAACGTTTCGCTAACCTAATTCAGATAGATAGGATAAGTTCCGGGGTTTGATCGACTAAGCATTTTTGACGACCGTTTTCATAAACAAAACTGACACCATGTTTTGATTGACATCTACACGAGCATTTTTTAAAAGTGTGTGTCTAGTGATCTATAGGGTCACTAGTATTTAATAATTAAAATAATCTAGGTTAAACTTGTATTCAATGTGAAATCTTGCCTTGATATGACCCAAACCATTAATTCCCACTTTAAATTTTGGCGGTTTACGTAGAGACAAGTGTGATGAAATAAAAGGGAGACTACCCTCTGGTTACGAAAAAAAAATGTCTAACTGGTCTTTCTTCTGTCCGTTATCTTTAAATATATCAATAGTAATGATTATATAATACGAAATTAATTACATATGGACGGGATGAAAACGTTTTCTATAAATATTTACCCTGCAGACTTTAGCTCCTTGACGAGCAACAATTCGTTTATTCGTCTTGCGTTTCTGCTGTCCATGATTATAGGGGAGGTAACTGCTGTATTTATAAAGATTAGAATATAGGAGTTTTCTCCCTTAGACCATTAATAAAAAGTCAAACAGTCAAGGACCTCTGGGGTGGATATTGAGTAAAGGTTGACGTGTACGAGTTTTCGCCCTTAGACAAATGATCATTTAGCAGGGATAAAACGTCAAACACAAAATTGAGTGATGAAGGGGTGGGGTCTCTCTCCTAATGTATTAATAACCTTTTCTCATCATTTGACTGATAGGGATTGGTTGTTATTTATGCTTTATCCGATCTAGTATACCAAATACATATACATGTAGCTTACAATTTTGTAACAACTACGATGTACATTGTACTGGTCTGTTGAATAAGCATTTGTGTCTGGCTGACGTCCGGAAGGGTTCAGTGTACGAGTTTTATCCCTTAAACAAAAAAACAAATTACTCAGTACAGTTTAGAGTCAAACAGATGTCTCGTTGAAGATTTTTAGGTTAACATTAGCGAAGTTCGAGATCCTGTTTTTATTCTGAATTCTGGGTTGAAAATACTTTGGACAAAAGAAGAAATGATAGCCTTTCATACTTCTGTCTTATTTAAACTTAACGATAACCTTGTAGCTTATGTATAATATTCCTGTTTTTGAGGTACATTAGAGGGAGTCTGTGGTCTGACATTCTTATCTATGTTCGGAAGTTTATTCAAGCATGTAAAAATTGGAGCTTCTCATCTGCGGAGGATTCTTAACTTTTATCCTGCTAAAGAAGTGAAATGACACTTTCGGGCCAATAGTAAAATCTTAAATCTTGCTATTTAAAAGGTTTTTTTAGAGGCCAGATATCTCCTTATGAGAAAGTGTAGATCCAAATCAGACTGCATGTACTGTGCTGTCTTATCTTGATCTACACAGTTTGCAAAAGGTCTTTGAGTCACGCTTACCGGCATAAGGGTTAATTACCCTCTTTCTCTGATAAAAAAAAAGGATAGTTTGCAACATAAATGTTACTTAAACAGGAAATTTCTATTTTATTTGTCGTTTGCAATTCCTTTCAACTTTGACAAGTCTAAAATTTTGTCGTTAAGTAGAGAGTTAGATTAAAAATGAATTTGTTGTCGGCTTTATGCCTTCAATTTTTGCAAGTCCAGAATTCAGTTGTCTGCATGATATTAATTTTGTCTTTAAAAGTGTCAGAAAAACATTTTATGAAAAGAACAAAATGCTAGTCACCTGCATTTTTTCTCCTTTTCCTATGATGGTTTCTCAAACCATCTTTATCAAGGTCATTCCCTAAGAAACTAATAACTTTCAAAAAAACGATCCTGTGTTTTAAGGATCCAGAGGTGGAAGGCTTTTCAAATGTTGGAAAAGGTGGAAATGATGGTTGCCACTGGTAACCACCACTTCCACCTTTCCCAACATTTTAAAAGCCTACCTTGGCATTTTCTAATTTCTCACAATGATTTCTATGTGTTTATATCAGAAAATTGAAGCTCATTTAGATCTACAATATTTTATGTTTTCAAAAGGGTAAGAGCATGTATTACTTCCAAAAGCTCCATACCCAGGATTCTGCATCAAAATAGCATTTGAAGAGATTCTCTAGATCTATGCAGTGATTGAGAAAATGATGGTGTCTTTCACCTGTCACTCCTTACAGAGCCTTTGCTAATGTATATGCCATCAACATGTGTGGGCATACTTTGGAATACATGGTCATATATGAGCCTTGCTCTGGCAAAAGTGGCTTTGTGCATGTCCATGATCCAAGATGCCAAGCAAGTCACCACAAGTCATGATCATGGATCCATAACGTCATTTTGTCTAAATACAGATTGAATCATGTAGGTAAATTAGTCCTTGGACCTGCAGAAAATTAACCAAAAGCAAAAAGTTTTGGCCAAGGTCCGCCTGCGCCGACTACGTAGGCTGACCTGGGTTGATATTTTTGCAGATGCATTAAGCCCTCTTTTCACAGAGCATGGTTCTTTGAGTTTGGAAACATCTAGTTCTTAGTAATTTGGTAAAGAGGTCAGTACCACTGAAACAACAAGCTTTTTAGTCCTGATATTTTCAGTCCAAGGAAAAACTCTAAATGGTGCAATCTTTTACACTATGACGTGCAACAAAACTTTTGTCTTGCCTTTCATGAAAGAGATCAAGTTTATATGAGCCATGCTCTAAGAAAACTGGGTTTGATGTATTTGCAAAAAGCCTGTACAGTCCAAACAGGCTGACCCAGGTCGAAACTTTAAGCTAAATTTGTCACTTTTTTGCATGTCTACCCATGATTGAGTCTTATGGATCCATGATTATCTGACAACTTGATTGGTATACAACATCATAAATATACTTTATTAACTCTTCACCACACGATAAAAATTTCAGGACATTTGCAGACGACAAATAAAATGTTGCGAAAAACTATTTCTACCTTTGAAAACGTTGTGGGAAAAGGAGAAAATGCTGGTTACCAGCATTTTCTCCTTTTACCACAACATTTTCAAAGGCCTACTTCCTCAAGGTCATTTAAAGTCAGACTGTGTGGTTAAACCCTTTTTCACAGAGCATGGATGAATGTTTTTGGTCCTGAAAGAGACAAAAACAAAACAATATTGTTTGAAGAAAGGAGATTAAAAGATGAAAATCACAAAGCATCTAGATTTCTGTCTGTTTATTTTCCATTTCTGGGTCTTGAAACAATTAATTCCATTTCTTTTTTTAAGACTGTCAATAAAAAATACACAGATTCCACTGACTGAAGTTATCTTCTGTTTGAAATAAAAAATACCAAAAAACAAAAACAAAAAAAAATTAGTATTTAGTATGGACAAGAGGGCCATGATGGCCCTGGATCGCTCATCTGAGCCAACAGGCCAAACATTCTGACCAAATTTCACAAGTATCTGACTGAAAATGTGTCCTCTATAGCATACACAAGGTTTTTCAAAGATTTGACCTAGTGACCTAGTTTTTGACCCCACATGACCCAAGTTTGAACTCGTGTGAGATTTTATCAAGCCAAACATTCTGACCAAGTTTCCTAAGTATTTGACTGAAAATGTGGCCTCTACAGCATACACAAGGTTTTTCGAAGATCTGACCTAGTGACCTAGTTTTTGACCCCACATGACCCAATTTCGAATTCGTCCAAGATTTTATCAAGACAAACATTCTGACCAAATTTGACAAGTATCTGACTGAAAATGTGGCCTCTAGAGCACACACAAGGTTTTTCAAAGATTTGACCTAGTGACCTAGTTTTTGACCCCACAAGACCCAATTTCGAACTCGTCCCAGATTTTATCAAGACAAATATTCTGACCAAGTTTCATGAGGACCAAACTGAAAATGTGGCCTCTAGAGCGTACACAAGGTTTTTCTAAGATTTGACCTAGTGACCTAGTTTTTGACCCCACATGACCCAATTTCAAACTCGTCTCAGATTTTATCAAGACAAACATTCTGACCAAATTTCACAAGTATCTGACTGAAAATGTGGCCTCTAAAGCGTACACAAGGTTTTTCGAAGATCTGACCTAGTGACCTAGTTTTTGACCCCACATGACCTAATTTCGAACTTGTCCGAGATTTTATCAAGACAAACGTTCTGACCATATTTCACAAGTATCTGACTGAAAATGTGGCCTCTACAGCGTACACAAGGTTTTTCAAAGATTTGACCTAGTGACCTAGTTTTAGACCCCACATGACCCAATTTCGAACTCGTCCAAGATTTTATCAAGACAAACATTCTGACCAAGTTTCATGAGGATCAGACTGAAAATGTGGCCTCTAGAGCATACACAAGGTTTTTCGAAGATTTGACCTAGAGACCTAGTTTTTGACCCACATGACCCAATTTCGAACTCGTCCCAGATTTTATCAAGACAAACATTCTGACCAAGTTTCACAAGTATCTGACTGAAAATGTGGCCTCTAGAGCGTACACAAGGTTTTTCGAAGATCTGACCTAGTGACCTAGTGACCTAGTTTTTGACCCCAAATGACCCAATTTCGAACTAGTCCGAGATTTTATCAAGACAAACTTTCTGACCAAATTTCACAAGTATCTGACTGAAAATGCGGCCTCTACAGCGTACACAAGGTTTTTCGAAGATCTGACCTAGTGACCTAGTTTTTGACCCCACATGACCCAATTTCGAACTCGTCCGAGATTTTATCAAGACAAACATTCTGGCCAAGTTTCATGAGGATCAGACTGAAAATGTGGACTCTAGAGCGTACATAAGGTTTTTCTAAGATTTGACCAATGACTTATTTTTTGACCCCACATGACCGAATTTCGAACTCGTCCGAGATTTTATCAAGACAAACATTCTGACCAAGTTTCATGAGGATTGGACTGAAAATGTGGCCTCTACAGCATACATAAGGTAAAAAGTTGACGACGCAAGACGGACACAGCACGACGGACACAGCACGATCACAATAGCTCACCATGAGCACTTCGTGCTCAGGTGAGCTAAAAAAAAACTTTTGGTCAATCATTCCATAAATGGTGTTTCAAATTTTTTTTTCTCATAACTCTGGCATGTCTGAGGCTAGCTCTATCATAACATGATAATTCTGTTTCAAAAGAAATTCATATGCCAGCTCTTGATAGAAAAATCATAAAAAATTCTTAAATGAAAATCAACAAAAAAAAAAGAAAAGAAAAACAAAGCACTCAAGCCTTGATTATTTCAAAACTTGAACATACCTTTAAATACATTGGAGCTTTCTCTCAAAAGAATGATGGTTTGATGAATTAATTTCGACAAACTCTGACCTTGTGGGATATTAATCACAACAAAATGCAACCAAAATGCACCTAAACTTACTAGCTGGCTTAATTAGTATTAGTATGAAGTTGACTGAAACTGGCATACTTAGTACATGTGCTGCTATTGACTGAAACATGCATCAGTCAATCTGGAGGCCAATTTTTGAGTTTTACAAGAACTAACCAGAACATGACAGTAACATGGACAAAAGCCATGTCCAATCATTATTCTGCAGCTATAAAGAGGCAAGATGTAGCTTTATCAGGTTTTATACGCTGTTAAGACTTCTAGATCACAATATATGAAATTTCTAATATTCACACATGTGAATAAACTTTTCCAAAACAAAATGAAAAATCATGAAAACAGCCATGTTTATTATCAAGATCCCAATGGCTAAAAGATTTCTTGGAATATTCAAGCTAAATTAAGAACAGAAATAAAATACATGAAGGTTCTGTAATGCTTCTTAATCTCTTATATACACCCCATGAGCCAATTATAAGTAGTGCAAGGTAAAATCAGAAAGTATAGAACAAGCAACTGATCTTGGGTCTGCACTTTCCAACTCCAAAATAATCCAACAGAACTGATTTTAAATAAATATACCCTGGTTCTTTTTGACTGGCTGGAAATGTCATCTTTTGTAATTTGGTTACAAGTTGGAATTTTAAATGTGAAATCCTTAACCCTTTAACCACACAACAAAATTTAAGACTAGACCAATTTCAAAGCATTTGCAGATGACAAATACAGCTTTAGTAAAAATGAGCTTAAGCTCTCTGATAGAGCAGAAAACATTGTGGGAAAAGGAGAAAATTCTGGTTACCAGCATTTTCTCCTTTTCCCCCAATGTTTTCTAAAGCCTTCTTTCCCAGGGTCGTGAAAACTGGGATTGTTTGGTAAAGGGTTAAATTAGGATCTGTATTTCTTTCATTTTTCACCAAAGGGCAGCAAAAGCATCACAAAATACATGTATACCTGCTAAAACTCAGTGCCCCTCCTCTGTAATCAATAAACTTTTCACATGCATTACAAGTACATAGCAACAATAACTAAAAGGGTCCTTTTACACTCTGACAATTTCCCATGAAATAATGCAAATGGATTTCGTAGCGTATCATACAAACCAGATTAAAATGTAATTAAATATGGCATACATCTAGTATTTTGTTGGAAATATGTGTATAATGAATTTCTAGAGAAATTTTTTTTTTTTCCCCAGAGAGTTTTCCAACCTGTAGCAAATTCCTAAACTTTTCTAAGGAACAAATTTCCATATCAAGACAGCTGTTCTTTGAAACTACCCTCTGAGAGCTGAACTAATGACATGAACCTCTCCCATAAGGAAACCTAGGCCTAATATTGCAATTTTGAGGTCGTTTTTGACAGAATATGTGATATAGGAGCCGACAGTGTTGATCTTAAATATACACTTCACACCATGCGCAGTTACATCATGATCTACAATGTCTGTAAAGGCAAATATAACCTGGCCCAGCACTTGAAGGGTCAAGGCTATTTTTCATTGTATTTGCTCAGTAAACCAAAAGGTGTATGACATAGTACAGATTTTATACATACATTTTTTGTCTCTTTTTAGCACCCCCAGGAGCGTTACATTTTCCGAAATGGAAGCGATTAAAAGAGTAAAATGATATAGAATTTTCTGAGGGCGATGATAACATTACTGTCCCAATTTTAGTAAGTACTGACTGCGAAGTGATTGCCTTTTGAGCACCTGTATTTATGCACAATATGGACTTTACCACCGACCAGGGTTCATTTGGACATTGAATAGCATTCACAATTAATGTTGGACATTGGACTACAATACTTTCTTGAGGTTTTTCCACGTTAGTGACAAATTTTGTGTGACTGGAAATTTAATTTAGTGTACCAATATTCGGATAGTCAGGTGTCAATGACATCAATTTGTGAAGCTATTAGGATTATGTTGATGCCGTAAGTTTATTCCAGCTGATTTACTTCAATTTTAATGATGGACTGGCCATCTAATAAGCCCATTTTTGTTTTGAAAAAGTCTGGGGAGCGTTAATTTGTGGGGAAGCAATAAGGGAATTACTTTAGTTGAAAAGAGTATAAACTTTAGAAGCATTAGGGAATGATATTGATCAAAACAAGAAAATAGTGCATAGAACTTGCTTTGTGATCTTGGATTTAAACTGTGCATTACTTTCTTTAAAACTACAACAAAAACCTAAAATAGCACTACATTTATAAATTTTTTTGCCTTTATAATAGTTTTATCTGTTCGTCACAATTGAGGTATCTTTATACAGTAGACTGTTGAGTACTGTATGAAAGTATATGACCTTGCAGCCATTTAATCAGATCTGGCAAACATAAAGAGTGAACAGGTACACCTGTGCTTTTAAGATTTTCCTGGATCCAGACATACTTGTTAAGGAACCTAACACAACACAATATATGATGAAATTTATAGCCTCTTATTTACCATACATAAAGATAAAACAACAATTCTATGCCAAAAAAATGATACAAACCTAGCTCTGTGAATCAGTGGCTTAATGCATCTGCAAAAAAGTATCAAAGACCACTGTACCTCATGATTCAGTTGTTTGTTAGACAAAAATGGATTTTATAGATCCATAATTATGTAACAACTTGCTGGTTATCATGGATCATGGGGATGCATTAAGCCCTCTTTTCGCCAGAGCATGGCTCATACATTATGAGCTCCTCTGAAAATTTTCTATGACAAGAGGATGCTACAAAAATGACAAACATCAATTTGCATAGTCCAGTTTATGTTGGTATTAACTATAAAGCTCTATGGCACATTTACCCACAAACTGATTCCAAACAAAAACTTCATGCATAGTGACATTCTTTCTATATGACATTTTGAAAAGAGTTTGATCTATTTAAGCAGACTTGGTTTGAAACAAAAGACAGAAACCAAACTGTAGAACAGAGGCAAGTGGCTTGAAGATGGTTCAGATTACAAAAATAAGTTTCAAACCTGTCCAGAATACAGTCAAATATATTTAAAAGCATAACCTCAGGTTTTCATAACAATTATAGGGTTAACTGTCTACCCAACAATACTATGTTAGTCTTGCCCAAATTGAGAGCATTTGCAGAGGATAAATCAAATGTGGCTTAAAATATGGAAGCTGACTTAGAAATGGTAGAAAAAATTGTGGACAAAGAATAATATGCTGGTTATCAGTATTTTCTCCTTTTCCCACAATATTTTTCAAAGCCATCTTCTGCAGGGTTGTCAAAACATAGGATTGTTTGGTAAAATAAACTCAAAAACATCTTATTATTACATATAGTCATTCTACCTACATATACAGTTTATGACAAAAAGTTAGTACCGTTAGTTCATACACTTATTCCTCTATCATTTTTCTGTTAATCCTTTACCAAACAATCCTATGTTTCAATGACTGTATGGTAATAGGCCTTTAACTCTTTACCACAAAAAAAAGTCATGACAAAAATGTAAACTTGTCCAAACTGAAAGCATTTGCTGACAACAATTTATATGTGGGTGATACAATAGAAATTGTCTTTGATAGGGTAGAAAACATTGTGGGAAAAGGAGAAATTGCTGGTTACCAGCATTTTCTCCTTTTCCCACAAGGTTTTCAAAAGGCTTCTTTCACAGGGTCGTTATAAGATTGTGTGGTAAAGGGTTATAAGGATTGGAAGGGAAAAGGAGAAAATGCCTTTTACCAGTATTTTTCTTCTAACCCCACAGAACTTTCTTTCACAGACAAATTCTATCGATTCAGCAACACGTAATTTGTGGTCTACAAATGCTTTCAATTCAGAGGAGTCTAAAATTTTGACATTTGGAAAAGAGTTAAGATAGAATCTAAACCACTAGTAATGATATCATTTTGATATTACCCAAGAAAAATGTCTTCACAATTATGTAACCCCTAATCCTTTATCACACAATCCAGCCTTTAACGACCATGAGGAAAAAGACATTTAAAACAAGATGTTTGTTTGTAAAACAGTCATGTCCCCCTACTACCACATTGATACAGGAAGTGGCCACACCGCCATGTGTATACATACAAGATTGTAAACAGTCGCCGATACACAGACTGGGTTATTGATTTTCTTCTCGGCACGCGCCTTTGACTTCCGCTTTTTCCCAGTCGACTTCGATGCTTACTACGTCCCCGATAATACGCGAATAAAATGTTGGAGCCACAAGTTGAGCCACATATGATGATTTTTGAGACACTTTAATTTATTCTGAGCAAATAGCTCAAGTGGCAAACGGCAGCGCGGGCCCTGAATCATCTGGTGGTCACTGTGACATTGACTTTTCACGGATTAACCTTAAAATCGACAGGGATCATTTACACTCCAAGATGAATATCTGTACAGAATTTGAAGGACCTAGGTCAATTTTGTGTGTAGTTATCATCTGGACAAGGTTTGGTCTATATATCATTAAGTTGAAGGCCACTGTGACCTTGACCTTTGATGCATTAATCTCAAAATCGATAGGGATCATTTACACTCCGAGATGAATATCTGTACAGAATTTGAAGAACCTATGTCAATTCTTTGTCTAGTTATCATCTGGACAAGGTTTAGTCTACATATCATTAAGTTGAAGGCCACTGTGACCTTGACCTTTGATGGATTAATCTCAAAATCGATAGGGATCATCTACACTCCGAGACAAATGTCTGCGCCAAATTTGATAAATCTAGGTCAATTCTGTGTCTAGTTATCATCCGGACATGGTTTGGTCTATGTATCAACATGTTGACGGTCACTGTGACGTTAAAATTTGACCGATTGACCTCACAATCAATAGGGATCATCTACACTCCGAGACACATGTCTGTGCCAAATTTGACAAACTTAGGGTCAGTTCTGTGCCTAGTTATCATCCGGACAAGGTTTGGTCTATATATCAACATGTTGATGGTCACTGTGACCTTGACATTTGACTGATTGACCTCAAAATCAATAGGGATCATCTACACTCCGAGATGCATGTCTGAGCCAAATTTGACAAACCTAGGCCAATTCTGTGTCTAGTTATTATCTGGACAAGGTAAGGTCTACCAGCTGACTGACCGACCCACCGACCGACGTGCAAAGCAATATACCCCACTTCGCTGAAGGGGGGCATAAATATTATGGAAAAAGGAGAAAATGCTAGTAACAAGCATTTTCTCCTTTTCCCACAATGCTTGCTACTTTGTCACAGACAGATTGCATCATTTAAGCCACTTTTTATTCGTCATTTTTATTTGTCATTTGAAAGTGCTTTCAATCTGGATAAGTCTAATTCTTTTTTCATTTGGTAAAGAGTTAATGCTTACACTTCCATCATGTTGTCTTTGATTCCCAGAGTTCTAATACTACAGAATTATAGGTTTGATCCCATTCTCTTTATACTCTCAGTTTAGCCCAAACTTCTTCACTTTATAAGAGGTAAATCACTGAAAAATGTGAGAGCATCATGTATGGAGTGTTTCATAATAAAATGTAGCAAAATGCAAAGTCCAAAAAACTACCAACAATATTTAGCAACAATACCTACAGATAAGCCAAATTAAACTAAAACCTCTTAACCCTTCACCATGAATTCCCAAGTCTCAACGACCCTAAAGAAAAGGACTTTGGAAAAAATTGTGGGAGAAAACCAGCATTTTTTCCTTTTCCCACGTTTTCTTCCTTGCCAAAAACAAATTTCAATTTTTTAGTCATATACAATTTGACCTCTGCAAATGCTTTCAGTTTTGACAGGTCTAAAATTTTGTTGTTTGGTAAAGAGTTAACCCATTTAATGTACATACATAAACTAATCTTTTACATGATTTGGGCAAAATTGGGTGAATACTGGAAAGTTTAAATCCCTCAAAGTTCAACACTGCTTGGGGTTTTTTTTTGCTTTTTTTTAAAGACATTTTGGTCCAAATACATTATGTCATTCTATTCCCTAATTCCATAGAGTATAAACTATAACTAAAAACATATGACGGCTGAAATGAACTAATAGGTTAGTTTTAGCAGTTTTTAGGACAAAAAAAAAACTTCTGGTGTTTGTTGCCTAACAATCAAACTTAAAATGAATTCTACACATTGCACTATTACAAATACAAACATACAGTTCCATTCTGTTACAAAGAAAATCAATCATTTGTCTGCACATGTTACAATTCACCAAGTTTTCCACAGATTAACAGAAATTCTTTTAAAATATCAAACAGCATTTGGACCATGTTTGTTTTAGTGTCTGGTTTTTTTTTTTTTTTCTTTTTCTTTTTTGCGGGGGGGGGGGGGGGGGGGAATCAGACATAATTTAATCCATTATAATCCAATACTTATGGTACACATTTACTGAGCAAAACATTCTTTCTAAGCCACTGGCTGCTTTCTAACATTTTTTACCAACAGGGCAAGAGCATCTATGGGTAAAGGAAGATAAAAAAATTAAAAAAAATCTAAAAACAAATACAGAATTTATCATCATTACCCTTTGTCAAAATATTTTGAATGTTACTATGCACCAGTTTATATGTAGGGGAAAGCCCTTGAAGGTTGTATGAGGCTTATAGTTTTTACTGGTAACCAACATTTTCCTAACAAATGCCATCTGCGTTAAATAGCAATGTGTTGGCTGATCTTTGATCTATACTGTTCAATACTTTGTAAGATGTTCAGATTACAATATCTAGATCTCAAAATGTCTACCTCATTTATTTGGCACCCATAGACTTAATCGTATTAGCTTCAGAGCAAGGAGTAGTAACCCTGTACATCAATAAACAGGCACTTTGCTCACCATCTGTCAAATATTCTAACATAAAATGCAAGATGTACTTCAAAATGCTAGATTATTTGCTACTCCGTCATCAATTAAATAAATCATGTGTATTGCAGTATCATTTTTTGTGAATTTTAGGTCTGATTTGGATGAAGTTTCCGCAAGTATGAAAATCACTTATTTCCTGTCATTTAAAACAAGGTGTGACACACCGATACAATTTCCTTGTAACTTTACATTGAACTTAATGTTTAATTTAACGTTACAGGTTTTTTTTCTCAAAGGACAAATACTGAAAATTCACTAAGACAACAGTACACAACAGGACTTGCACACGAATAATCACAGCTCAATTTTTCTCCAGATCTACACACACAACAAAAACAGCATGTAGATGTAACACAGGTATCATCATTACAAATGTGTAAACATAGTTGAAATATTGAAGGAAAAAAATACATGTTAATAAAATCTGAACCACAGCCTAACTCTTTATTCTATGTTTATACATTGTCTATCACTTAGGCTTTTAAAGACTAAAAATCATTTTTAAGACTAATTCCATCTTTCATCAAAATGCCTGAGGTCTTTACCAAACACAGCATTCTAAAGGCCTTGAGGACTTCAAAACAATGGAAGAAAAGGAGAAAATGCTGACAAGCAGCATTTTCTCCTTTTCTCACAATGTTTTCTACCCTGTTAGAGACAAGTTCCATATCTGGACCACATCTGAGGTGAGCGAAATGGTTTCAATACAGACAGGTGCAAAATATTCTCCTGTGGCAAAGAGTTAAATTTTTGCATATTTACTTGGCCTTTGTATTATTTAGTAAGCCTTGAATTTTCAGATCAGAAAGATGAGTAGAAATCTTTCATGTCCCTATTGTTAAAAGTGAAAAACAAATCAATGTCCTTAGCACTAAATATCTTCTTCCACACGACACAGAGTATGTCAAAAGTCCAGGTTCTGAAGAGTTAGACTGCTCTACAGAGACAATAGACATATATAAGGTACAATAATTCATGTACATGTAATTAACAAAAACACATGTTTTTACATTCTGTGACGAAATACAAATAAACTCTGATATTTCTTTCAAAGTGAAAGATAAATACATCTACAACATGAATCCTATGGGCACTGCAATATTTTTTTTTTTCACAAACAAACACTGCTTTTAGGCTAAAATCAAGTTAAGCCCTAGAGTATCCCATCAACCCAATGGACATTTTCAGTACAGAAATAAGACCCAACAAAGAGCAGTATCTTGAACGGACATAAATCAGAAATCAGACTGGTTTTGATTTAAACTGGCCCAAAATGCTGCTGAAGTTGTGAAGGATGCTTTAAAGGTTTTGATTTATTCTAATTCAGCCTCTTTTTCTCAAAATGTTATTTTCCATTTTGAAACATGGAAAATTCTTAAACTCTTCAGTAACTTTTTAACTTTTTTAATATTTCTATTCTATTTTGCTTGCACAGGAGAACAAGCCAAAAAGTCTATGCAATAACAGTGTACCCTTTCTAAAGAACACCTTGAATGATAATGTATTTCAGTTTATAAAACATGTCTGAAATACTATCAATAAACAAATTCTCTTTTACACCCCATCAACTCTTCTCTTCACACAGACATACATTTACATAATTATCAATGAAGCATATGGGCCATGCTCTGTGGAAAAGGGGTTTCATGCATCTGCAAAAAGTATCAGTCCATGTTGGGCTCCAAAGTTCGAACAGGCTGACAGGTCAAAAGTTTTTGCTTTTTCGTCAATTTTCAGCATGTCCAAAGGACCATTCTACCTCAAGACTCAGACTGTTGTTTGACAAAATAGATTGTGTAGATTTTTATGGATCCATAAATATGTGATGACTTGCTTGGTATAATGCATCATGGAGATACATTATACCCCCTTTTGCCAGAATGTGACTCATATCTTATTTTCAATTCACAAAATCAACAATATACATCAGTATAACAATTATCTTCAAGGAATTGAAGACTGGATTAAACCTGTACCTTCCTAAGCTGCTTTTCTAACCCTTTGACTGGATTACATAAACACATAACTTTTTGACTCTTTACCAGACAACAAAATTTTTGCCATTTCCAAATTGAAAACATTTGCAGTGACAAATTAAAGGTTACTCAAAAAATGAAATTTATTTTCCAAGGGTAGAAAACATTGTGGGAAAAGGAGGAAATCCTGGTTCCCAGCATTTTCTCCTTTTCCTACAGTGTTTTCAGAAGCCTTCTTTCTCAGGATCGTTAGAAGTCAGCATTGTGCAGTAAAGGGCTAACTGACTATTCCATGTTTTTTACCACCTCAAGGAAGAAAACTTAGGCAAAAAAAAAAGTAGTTATCCAGAGCTCCAGATAGAGGGAATGATTTTGATTTCAAAGCTGAAAATATTCATTATTCTCCACTAAACCCTGTGTTATGGGTACTCATTTGAATTGTCTCATTGAGACAATTCTAATGAGTACCCACAATAAAGGGTTTGGAAGAGAAATAATGGATTTAGAATACCATCACTCCCTCTTAGCTGAAGCTCTGGTTATCAGAGAAAATGACAGTTACTAGTACCAACATTTTCTGCTCCATCAAAGACATATTCCAACATCTGAGACAGGTCCAATTCATTTACTCCAGTTGTTATAAATATAGACCAGTCTAATATTTTTCTTAATCTTTGTTTACGAGTTAACTCTCTACTTCGTACCCAACAGGCTTCATGATGATCCATTTTTAAGACATGAAAAAGAATTACATTCCCACTATGTAAGTTAGCCCTTTACCACACATGCCGACTTTTCACGACCTTGAGAAAGAAGACTTTTGAAAACATTGTGGGAAAAGGAGAAAATCCTGGTCACCAGCATTTTCTCCTTTTCTCAGAATGTTTTCTACCCTATCAAAGACAACTTCCACAATTTTAGCAACATTTTATTCCGAGTCTGCATATGCTTTGGGTTTGGACAAGTATTTTGTCATGTAGTAAAGGGTTACCAGTAACTCTTTCCCAAAAAACAAAATTATAGACTTGTCCAAATTGAAAGCATTTGCAGTTGACAAATTTATTCAAATGATGTGATTTCCAATTGGATGGGCAAGATACATGGCGGGAAAGAGAAAATGCTGATCAAAGCATTTTCTCCTTTTCCGACTATCTTTTCGAAAGCTTTCTCTCTGAGGGTCATTAAAAGTGGGAATAATGAGTTAAAGGCAAACAATACAGTGTTCAAACAACCATTTTCTGTAAATGCTTCAGTTAGAATGAATCCCAAGTTTGCATATAAAGAACAGTAAGTGGAGAAACATTGTTAAAAACTAAGCCAATAGGTTCAATGATCACTCATGCTTCATCTTCAACAATAGTTCTTCCTTCTTTCTCAGTCAAACCTGTCTATTCTTGTTTCTCTCAATCAACTAGATATTCAATTTCCCTTTTCTTAACCCATAGTGCTCAATACACCACCATATAACAAATTAATATTTGTACATCTGAAAGCACATGCAGACAATATATAAAACATGGCTAAAATAATAGAAATTGTCTTTGAAAAGGGAGAAAAAATTGTAGAAAATGGGAAAATGCACTTTTTCCATTCTCAACGAAGTTTTCTACCCTTTTAAAGAAATACAACATCATTTGACCCACATTTCATCTATACTCTGCAAATGTTTTCCTAAAATTTTCTTGTCTGGTAAAGAGTTCAGAATCCTATGGGTTTAACAGATGAAGTAACATCTACATAATCATATGAGGTAATAGTGTAACAAATGAGAAACATTATGAAACAATACACAGGATGATGAACATTTACTTTACACAAAACAGCCCTAAAAACAGTCAGTGAGTATATGTAGCTTTCTAGTTTTCAATTCATGTTCCAACTGTAAGAATACAGAATAAATTGAGCCATTCTCTGATAAAAAGGAGCTTAATACATCTGCAAAAAGTATTTACCAAGATTAGCCTGTGCAGTCTGCGCAGGCTGACCTGGGCCAAAACTTTTTGGTATTGCTCACTTTTCTGCAGGCCCAAGGACAAGTTTACTTCATGATTCAGTTGGTTGCAAGACAAAATGGACTTTATAGATCCATGATCAGGAAATGACGTGCTTGGTATGATGCATCACGGAGATGCATTAAGCACCCTTTTGCCAGAGCATGGCCCCATTATTTTCTCATAATTTAAACCACTCTTTACCACACAATCCCAAGTTTTACTGATACTGAAGTGGAATCCTTTGGAAAACATTGAGGAAAAAAGAGAAAATGCTGGTTTCCAGCATTTATTGCTTTTCCCTCAATGTTTTCTACCCCTTTAAAGACGAATCCAATCATTTGAGCCATTTTTAATTTGGCCATCACTCTTGCTATAATTTGGACAAGTCCACAATTTTCTTATTTGGATTTGGTAAAGGGTTGAAACCTATATGGAAGGCTGCATTTTTTTCAAATATTGTGGTAAATGAAGCTGCCCACACTAAGAAATGTCTTATCTCTTAACAAGACTATAAAACTTCTGCCTTGTCCATACTGAAAGCATTGCAAACAAAAAATCACTTATGGCTTAAATGACTGGAGATGTTTATGAAAAAGAGCAAAACACATTGTGGGAAAAGGAGAAAATGCTGATCACCAGCATTTTCTACTTTCCCCACAATGTTTTCAAAAGCTTTATTCCCAAGGGTCATTAAAACATAGGACTGTTTGGTAAAGGGTTAAAATAGCCAATACGGTAGGCAATATGCTATGTTTTGATCTAATTTATTACTTAACAGACCTTTTCCTCAAATATCTTCAGGAGTAATCCAATGAAATATAAGAAGAAAAAAAGCTAATCATGGTAAAAATAGGTTGCATTGGCATTAACCTGAAACTGATTTAATGTCTACATGTATGCTCACTGACTTTACCTCCAGGTCTATCGAAAGATTGCATTTACCCTTCAGCGTCGAGTACATGAATTGGATAATATTCCTTGTGTAGTTTACATCTTGGTATTTGTATAGCAAGATTTTTTTGTTTTGATCACAATGTCTTAGAATACTGGACAGTATAGGTTCACAATCGCACAGCAAGTTTTGTGAAGTGAGATCTCGCAGCCACAATGCTTCCAATGGTAATTAAAGCTGCCTATTGACGCCAGAGGGCAAACAACAAGAAGGTCATTGCAATGTATTTTACAAAACAATCAAGAATAACAAAAAATATGTATATATCTAGATGAATTGAGTTCATGAACTGTGGACAAGTGAGCAGCATAGCTAGATGAATTGGTTTTTAAATTATATCAACATTCTACAGGAAAATTTCTCTGTTTCTCTCTCTCTCTATCCCCTACTCTCCATCTCTCTCCCCTGTACCTACCAGCCCTCTTCTCTCCACATTCCTGATCAGTTAAATAATATACACTGACTTCAAATTATACGACTTGCACACCTTTACAATACAAATTTATCACAATATTTTGTCCACACCATCTCTTACAAGAAAACCTGACATAGGACTGCTTGACATAGAATGATACCTTGAATCCGTAAATAACTGAGCTTAGGTCTGAGAAAGCTTGCAGGAAAATAATGTCATTGAAATATTAAAAATCAAAAACCTGCAAGATGTAAAATGCAGCAAAAAAATACAATGTCTTTTAACACTGCATAAATACCAGTATTATGCATATATCAGTCTAGTTATTTATAGAATAGATTTATTCATCAAGACTAAGTTGCATTTTTCACCTTATATTCCCCCAATATATTTTGGTTTTCTTTTCCTTTGTATGTTCATTCATTCATTCTTTCACAATGTCATCATTTTTATTCTTGTGGTCATTTATTCATTTTTTTTTTCAATCATTCACTCCTTTGCTCTTAGTCATTTATTCGCTTAACTAATATTCTGTTCATTCATTTATATTCATGATTTCATACTATTCCTTACAAATTATTTCTTGTAATCATGCAAATAAAACAATAAATGAAAGGACTGTTTCTACATTCATCCAACAGGAATGTTTACTGTCTAACATCCCACATGAAAATCAATCTCTGCTACTTATATTAAGCAGCATTCAAATAACCCTTAGAGCACAGCACCTATCAAAACACCAGCTTCTTCTGCAAAAAATGTAGATTCACCATTTACAACAGATTCCTACACTTTTAATGACCTTCAAGAGCAGGGCTTTGAAAATTTTGTGGGAAAGGGAGAAAATGTTGGGAATCATTAACCCAAACAGTGGTAAAATAATACATATTCTCTCAGTACAGAAGATGCATATATTGATATTTCATGACTATTGTCTGTAAGAGTATCTGGAAAAATAGTAGACAGTGCAGAGCAAAGATGAGAATGCAAGCTATGTGCGTACTCAACTATCCAGTGCTCTAAGGGTTAAAACAATGAATGAAAAGTTGCAATAATGATTAAAATTACTGTACATTTGATGGAAAACACCTAAAATGATTGCAAGTGATGTCTTGATGTTCATGAAAATAGAATTGTATCTTTTGCCAATAAATAAGTATTTGTTTATTGAATATGCATTTAATGGACAATTCCTAGGTAAAACATGTACCTATTGCAACTGAAGATTAACCCTTTACCACACAATACCGAGGTTTTAATGAACCTAAGGAAGAGGCCTTCTGAAAACATTGTGCAAAAAGGACAAAATGTGGGTAACCCGCATTTTTCTGCCTTTCCCACAATGTTTTCTACCCTATTACGGTCAAATTTCGTCATTTGGGTCACCTTTAATTTGTGGTCTGCAAATGCTTTCAATTTCGACCAGTCTAAAACTTTGTCGTTTGTTTAAGACTTAAACACTTTCTATCAGAATCTGACCATAAAATATCCATAACTGATGGTTAATTTTATGCATTACCATCAGTAACAAAAAAAGATGATGGACATCAAGAGACCATAAAGTCAGCAAAAGATCAAAACCAACCAAATTGCCTGGTTATTAAGTAATTCTAAAATAAGATTGCTGTGATCTTTATTTCAATCAAGCAAACTCCTACCACAGTGGGTATAAAAAAAAGAGGACTAAACCATTTAAAAATGGAAGTCTTTAAAACATACATATTCTTGAAAATGACTAAAATGGGAAAGTATGAGTTGCATGACCAATGAAGTCCTCTGTTGAACAACATCTCTGTCATTCTAGTATGAGCATGAACTTAACAAAGATATTTGTAGTTTATATTCATTTATACACAAAATGATGTATGAAAAAATTTTTCTAGATCTACAACAAGAAATTAAATGAAATGGGAATGCATTTTTTTCATTTAGGGGGGATGGAAATCCTAACAATGGTTGGTTGTAAATTTATTGCCTGTAATAATCATTCTTTTCTTTTTGAGACCTGTTCTAAGTTTGTATTATTCCAGAAAGATGTTATTTGTTTAACAACATACACCCACATTCTCTTTCACAAAGAGAACCAATCAACTATTGGCAACCTAACAAAAGGTTTTCTTTTCCGTATCAATTAATCAACAAATCTTACACATGAACATACCAGTTTAGAAATTCTACCTGCTACTGAATCCATATGTTCATAAATTAAAAATTCTATAATGCATGTAATCTACCTTTGTGTACTTCCAGAATCACATGCTCTGCCTACTTTTTCTGGAATATTTAGGTTGATCTATAGTGACATGTCCATTCATATACTACATGTTTTAAGAGAAAAAATGTATTCAAAATTACATGATCAAAAACCTGATTATATTATACACTGTGATATGAATAAGCATACCAATTCACTCATGACATGTGTTTTTTCATAGAGCTTAAACCAAGCCATCATTATTCTGTCTTTACCTTTTGGAAACACAAATGAGAAATGATACATGGAAAATTATATAAATTAAATGTTGATGTCCAATATGATCCATATCCAAAATGAACCATAAATAACATATATTGGATGAAAACACATTATCATGAAATTCCTATTATCAGAAGTTTTCATTAGAGTAAAAAAACTTGATTGATCATTTTTATCGTTTCACACAAATATTGATGATTTAAAATGAGGGGCGCTGTTTTTTAACCCACTTCCATACAAGCATTTTTAAGCATTACAATGAGAGTCAACTAATCCTTAAAAAGAGGACACATTCAACCCTTTACCACACAATCCCGAGTTTTAACAACCCATAAAGAAAAGGACTTTTGAAAACATTGTGGTTACCAGCATTTTCTCCTTTTCCCACAATGTTTTCTTCCTTTCCCAAAACAAATTTCAATATTTGAGTTACATTTGTTTTGTTGTCTGCAAATGCTTTCAATCTGGACAAGTCTAAAATGTTGTTGTTTGGTAAAGAGTTAAAAGAAAGAAAAGAGTAATCTTTTATAATGCAATTGTGGCAAACAGAGCAATACCTCTCACAAGCAATTGTTCTTTTTCCCACCATTTTTTCAGAAGATACACACAATAGTGCCAACTTGATCTTGTTTGGAGATGGGTTTGAGATGATGCATGAAAACTTTGCTAGAATATACACACCTACATATATACTTGTTTATGGTATTTTTGTTGATTTTTTTACATCATTTTCCAGATATGAAACAATACAATGACATGAATACATGATGAAATAATAAATTAATTTCATGAATGATATCACGATGACCTTTGTAATTAAATGAGTACTAGGTTTGGCGATGACTGATTATAAAACTAGGGCATACGATAAAGTCAAGAATGACCGTTATCAATAGCCATTATCTTTGTTTTTTATCACCCAAGTTTTGTTTATTTCTTTACACAGTACAAACATGTGAAAAAGGTTATCCCTTCAAAACTATTCCAAATTGGTTTATTAAAGTGGTGTTTTAAGCTGCCATCTGTTTTCCAAATATATCACGGCCAAAGCTCACTTATCCATGTGTTTATCAGGTTACAGAAGTGCTAGGCAGGGGCTTTAAAAAGCCTTAGCAAAGGACATTTTCATGGCAGCAGTTGGATCAAACCTGGATCTCGAGGTTACAAATGGAATACAATTACCACTGCCCCACCAAGTACTTAAATCGTCCTCAACAATACAAATAATACTTATGTTCTGAATAAGTCATGTTTAAATCCTGTAGAGGTTACAATGATTAGACAAATTTGCCAAAAACAGTGGATACAGAACAGACACTAGAGAACATGCCAAATAATACTGGATCCACAGTGTCAAGTATTTTGTGAGATAAATGATCTAAAACAGCCCCATAAGTGCAATATATGAGCATAACTACTTCAAATCTGTTTCATTTAAATAGTAATGTGTGTGATATATAATACAAAATTAATGTCCTGTACAACATTAACATGAAAAGTCTACTTTTGAAAACATACTGGCAAAGGACAACTTCATCTTAAAGGACAACTTCTCTTTATGCCACATTGTTTTCACATGTTCTAAACTTTGCTTGTACTGGTTTTTAAAATCTTACAGGGATATTTTCAAATTTGTCCGCTTCAAATTTGGTAAATGAGTTAATGGCACAATCATCTTTAATCTTTGTCTTATACTGTTTAGCTCAACACAGTAAGAAATATCTCTTATGATTTAGTTTTGTACTTAAATTTCTATTTGATAGTTTCTTTTGTCATAACCTTTAGCCATCCTCTTGATGCTGCAGTTTTGAAATCCTTCTGTCGAGGAAAAACCAACCAAATGTTTTAATACAGATGTGAAATTATTTACAATTCCTTTATAAATGGTATATTATACCAATATGACAAACATGATATTAAAGTGTACTTCCATTCATACTTCTATTGACATTTTGTTTATTTAAGACATTTTTCAAGAAAGAAATTATTTCAGTGTCTTACTTATTATTTGGTGTCTTACTCCATTTTTCTCACAGACTTAAATAGCAAATTGATAGCAAACTATGTAAGAAAAGAAAATATTTGTGACACAGCTTCTTTTTAGACCATTCAAAACAACAGTAAAGCCAGAGCCCTTACAATGCCTGTCATTATTAAGCTGATAATTTAGGCAAAGATCAGAGTGTAAAAGCAGCAAGATTGTACCTAACTGTCTGTTAATTTTTTTGGTGGGGGGGATATCCTAAAAAACAGATGCTGCAGTACCTTGGTCTTTCTTATGTTGGCAGTAAAGACCTCTTTTGATATGTCGGCTACAATTTTCTGTCACTCTGTATTTGGACAATGACCTTAAGCCAAAGCCAGGCAATAAATCACATGCAGGAGAAAAGCTTTTCTCCACACAACTTTGGACAACCAACTGCAGCCAAATTTAGCCATTTGATTACATTCTTGCAAATAGCTTTTCTCTATCAAAGATTTCAAAAAAAGTCAGCGTTTTGTGCAAGTTTAAGGTCCTTGACCCACATTTTGGATCGCATGAAAATTAGATCTGGTAGCATAAAAACACAATTAGACACAAATCTTACTATATTTCAGACATTCAGTGGGTTAAACTATTATCAGTTCTCGTGGAACAATGGTTACAGAAGAAATAAACCCTCAATGTAGAAATATATTGCCTATAGTAATACTGAGGAGGAAAAACATGGCAGCTTCTGTTTTTCATGTTACCTAAGTTGGAAACCATTTTCACTGACCATGATGAAAGCTGCTCTAGTCCTGAATTCTAAGACAAACAGAAAATCAGAATTTTTAAACTCAAGAGGAGACATGTAATTACAATGACCTTGCATTACATCAGTGGTTCTACTGGGAAGATCGCCAAAGAAGAAATGGTGAAAAAACTAAAAACAGTTTCAAAAGTACCACACTCGTAGGTGTAGCAATGGCAACAAGTAGATTATTGCTTTAAATTACATACAAATACATCCTCCTTCACAAAACTCTTGACTAGAATTCACACATAGACCTACTGCATCCTGAGCCTTTAGTATTCATTATTACTCCACATGTCATCCCTACTTAAAGACTATCTCTACCATGTTTATTCCAGTTTCTATTATACCACTCTGTGAGCTCTCTCTCTGTCAACATCATATCACTGACTCCTTTTTTGATAGCTCAAGCACAACTCTTCCTTAGCTAACTCATCAACTATTACTCTTCCATAGCTCACTCAATAATTTATAGGGTTTTTTTTCACTTGACCAATAAATTTAACTCTTTAGCAGCAAAAATAAAGGTAAATTTGTCTTTTATCAAGAACTAAAAATGCATTTCCACAGCAAATGGATCTACTTTCAATAAGTAAGAACCAAATTGCAGACACTAGATTGTAGTGTCCACCAATGCAGTGAAACTTGCAAACTCAAGTTGCAGGAAAAATCACCTATCATAAAGAACTACAACTTTGCCTACATTTTAAATCTGCACTTTGATAATCCATTCTTTATAACTAATGATCTTTGAAACTTTGTAACTAAGAGTGGGCTGCAATCATATTGATCAAATATAATGCGAAGAAACCTATGAAAGTAACAACACATCTTGACAAGATATTTGACATCTAGCTCTTAAATACTGCTGCTACACTTATCTACAATACATAACTCAATTCTGTTTTCTTTGTTACTGTTACGGCGATTATTCTGTTTTCGATGTCTTTCCTTCTTCGATCCTGGCCCTGTCTGACGATTTGGTGTCCGAGTCACCCTTTCTTTAAAACTGTTTCCATTTGCTCCAGCCTTCTCCTTCTTTGTACTACAGGAACTCTGAGGAGATAAAGTTTCAACATTTAGTATAATTTATCTCAAAACTTGCCAAGAATTTGAGTTGTATAGATCTTTTCTCTTTTTTAACCCTTTCCCAAACGACAAATTTTGGACTAGTCCAAATCAAAAGAGTTTGCAGACGACAATTTTAAATTTGATGCAAATGGCAGAAAGGTCTCAAAACGGGTAGAAAACACTGTGGGAAAAGGAGAAATTGCTCGTCATGAGCAATTTCTCCTTTTCCCACAGTGTTTTCAAAAGACTTGTACTGCAGACACGTGAAAACCAGGGCTTGTTTGGGAAAGGGTTAATGAAGGTTAAGTACAATCAGTCCATCTCTAAATAAAATTAAAGACGCTCTCTCATCTTTTGAGTACATCATAGTAATAGGAAATCATTCATATACATTTATAAACAAGAGGGCCATGATGGCCCTGGGTCGCTCAACTGAGTCAATAGGCGAAATGCACTCAACGTGCATAATTCAATTTCTGACCAATTGTCAGGTCAATTGAGCTTAAAATGTGGCCTCTATGAGCGTCCACAAGGAATTTCCGTAAGATGACCTAGTGACCTAATTTATCACCCCACGTGACCCAATTTAGAACTCATCAAAAAATTTATCAAGACAAACATTCTGAACAGTTCTCAAGTTAATTAAGCAATAAATATGGCCTCTAGAGTGCCCACAAAGTGTTTCTTAAATTTGACCCAGTAAGCTAGTTTATGATCCCAGCTGACCCAATTTCAAACTCACCCAATGTTTCATCAAGACAAACATTCTGACCAACTTTCAAGTCAATTGAGCAAGAAATTTGACCTCTAGAGTGCCCTAAAGGTATTTCTTTAATTAGACCTAGTGACCTAGATTATGAGCCCAGGTGACCCAATTTTGAAGTCATCCTAGATTTCATCAAGACAAATATTTTGACCAATTTTAAAATCAACTGAACAATAAATGTGGCCTCTTAGAGTGCACACAAGGTATTTCTTTAATTTGACCTAGTGACCTAATTTAGGACCCTACATGACCCAAATTTGGACTCATGTGAGATTTTATCAAGACAAACATTCTAACCAATTTTCAAGTCAAATGAGCCAAAAATGTGGCCTCTAGAGTGCCCACAAGGTATTACTTTAATTTGAACTAGTGACCTAGTTTATGATCCCAGGTGACCCAAATCCAAACTCATCCAAGATTTTATCAAGACAAACATTCTGACCAAATTTCAGGTCATTTGAGCAATAAATGTGGCCTCTAGAGTGCCCACAAGGTATTTCTTTAATTTGACCTAGTGACCTAGTTTATGACCCCAGATGACCCAATTTTGAACTGACCGAACATGTTGTGCTCAGGTGGGCTAACAAACTTAGAAAAGGTTCACTACATACCAAAAAACAAAGCTCTATGCCTTCAAGGTTTAGAAGAATTTTAAAGTTTTCCTTCTTTGTTCCTATGTTAGAACTTGTGACCCCCGGGGCAGGGCCAGTTTTGACCCTAGGTGCATCGTATGAACAAACTTGGTAGAGGTCCACTAGGAGATGCTACATACCAAATATCAAAGCTCTACGCCTTCTAGAATCAGAGAAGGTTTTTAAAGTTTTCCTTCTTTGTTCCTATGTTCGAAACCTGTGACCCCCAGGGCGGGGCCAGTTTTGACCCCAGGGGCATCATATGAACAAATTTGGTAGAGGTCCACTAGGAGATGCTAGATGCCACATATCAAAGCTCTACGCCTTTCATTTTCAGAGAAGAAGAATTTTAAAATTTTCCTTCTTTGTGCCTATGTTCAAAAATTTGTGAGCCCCTGGGCGGTGCCAGTTTTGACCCAAGGGACATCATATGAACAAACTTGGTAGAGGTCCACTAGGAGATGCTAGATGCCAAATATCAAAGCTCCACGCCTTCCAGTTTCAGAGAAGAAGAATTTTAAAGTTTTCCTTCTTTGTTCCTATGTTTGAACTTGTGACCCCCGGGACGGGGCCAGTTTTGACCCTAGGGGCATCATATGAACAAACTTGGTAGAGGTCCACTAGGAGATGCTACATACCAAATATCAAAGCTCTACACCTTCTAGAATCAGAGAAGAAGAATTTTAAAGTTTTCCTTCTTTGTTCCTATGTTCGAAACCTGTGACTCCCAGGGCGGGGCCAGTTTTGACCCCAGGGACATCATATGAACAAATTTGGTAGAGGTCCACTAGGTGCTACTAGATGCCAAATATCAAAGCTCCACGCCTTTCAGTTTCAGAGAAGAAGAATTTTAAAGTTTTCCTTCTTTGTTCCTATGTTTGAACTTGTGACCCCGGGGCGGGGCCAGTTTTGACCCCATGGGCATCATATGAACAAACTTGGTAGAGGTCCACTAGGAGATGCTACATACCAAATATCAAAGCTCTACCCCTTCTAGAATCAGAGAAGAAGATTTTCCTATTTTTTTCCTTTCTGTTGCCATGGCAACCAGAGTTTTGGGTGGAATACAATCTCTTGAACAACTTTGGTAGAGCTTCACCCAAGGAACATCCCTGCCAAGTTTCATCAAGATTGGCCCAGCGGTTTAGGAGGAGAAGGTGTTTAAAGGAATTGTGGACAGACGGACAGACGAACAGATGGACGCCGGACAATGACCGATCACAATACCTTGCCTTAGCACTTCGTGCTCAGGTGAGCTAAAAACACCCTTAACATTCCACCATACAATCCCAGGTTTCATTGACCCTGAGGAAGAGGCCTTTTGAAAACATAGTGGGAAAAGGTGTAAATGCTGCTGACCAAAATTTTCTTCTTTTCCCACAACGGTTCTACCCTACTAGAGACAAATTCCATCATTTGAGCCACATTTAAACTGTTATCTGGAAATAGTTTTAATTTGGGCAAGTCTACATTTTTGTTGTTTGGTAAAGGGTTAATAACCTGACATATAAAAGCCAGCAGTTGTATATAATTACAATTGTAAATACATGTACATACAATAAATGTATACATGTTACAGCTCAAATTTCTTGTTAAACTTGCAATTTGTTAATCCTTCACCACACAATGCCACCTTTTAATGATCCCTGATGAAGAATGCTTTTGAAAACATTGTGGGAAAAGGAGAAAATGCTGGTAAGCAGCATTTTTTCCTTTCCCCACAACGTTTTCTATCCTTCCAAAAACCATTTTCAATTTTTGAGTAATATTTATTCTGCCGTCTGCAAATGCTTTCAATTTGGAAATGTCTAAAATATTGCTGTGGGCTGAAGGACAACTTCCTACATTGCTTGAAACTTCATTGAGGTACAATGCAATAGAGTACTCACTTTCTCAAATGAAATTTACCTATAATTGAATTCAGCAATAAGGTTAGAGCAACCAAAATAGTACATTTACACAAAGGAGACATACCTAACTCTTTATCAAATATCCATTTTTATTTCATGCTTTTCGGTAGTTTATCGAGAAGTAGTGGTGGATTATGAATTGTTATTTCATGTTTATGACCACCGAAAATACCGATTTCGTATTTTCTAACTCTCCAATTGAATGCTGGAAGAGTAGTTCCCATGCACTAGTTACAAAGGTAAACAGCGCAAGTCATTCAACAAGATCGAAATATGATGTAATTTACCCGCATTTACCCTATATTTCTCACGCTTTATGTAATACTGTCATGCACTGTTACGTGATAGTGGGGGTACGCCATGGGGAATTACAAATGTAATGGATTTTAATGGAAGTCCCAACAAAATGGGGTTAGAAGCATGAAATGAATCGAATTTTTTTTTTTTTTCGGTGAAAGATCAAAATTTATCTCATCAAGTGAACAACATCAGAATTATTTTCACTCATGACACCACAACTGAAAATATTTTCAATGATGTTCACTGGATGAAATATATTTCAATCTTTCACCGAAAAAAACCCAAATATCCTCTATCTCCTTACAATACACCATTTTTCTTCCTTTCCAAAACATTTTTCAGTCAAAGTCTGGTAGTATGCAGATTTAAAGGGCATTGAACCAGATTTTGAGTCCAAAATTTTTTGGGCTGAGAAAGTTGATATATTGTCAGAAGAAATCATATGGGAGTGACTTTTTACCCTTAGGAGGAGAAAAACCTGAAAAAAACCTGAAAAAAAAAATTAAATTTCTGAAAAAAAAAAAAACTGCCTCCAGAGGGACTGGGAAACCATGATCTTCAAAACCATAGTCTGCAACTCCACAACTGAGCTATGGAGCCAACTGACATTTTCTTGTGTAAAGAATATGTTTATCCCTTGCTAATTACACAGTTCCTAATGGTTTAGCAATTTTACATATGTAAAAAACCTCTGTAATTCCTTATTTCAGCAAGTATTTTTATCCATGTTTTAACCTTAAAGCTGTCTTTACACACAAAAGAATCCTAGCAGTCGTTGTTAAGATTTTCTAGAAGCCTTTCAAAACAAACTCTGTTTTAAGTGTCCTTTAAAGTAGAGGAAAATGTCTACATCTAACAGCATGGAAAACAGGAAAGGAAGAGAAGTGGTTGCTTAGAGTAAGCATTTGATCCGTTTCTCTGCATTATTTCCAGGGGTGCACAAAGCAGGGACATGTCCTGTATTTGTAAAGCAATACAAACGGAATAGGAATATGTTGCTGCAACTTTCCTGGCGCCTGTAGTTCATTTCAACAGCATGATAAAATATGGTATCATGCGACACTGAAGGTTGAACCAGATGTCAAAATTTTCTTATGCGGCTGGAGGCACATAATAAGAACTTGGAAAGTTACTACAATATAATACTGGTATTCCTTTCATTATTTACTTACAACTTTCAACAACAAAATATTGCGATCATTGACATTAAATTGAAAGACGGTAAACAAAATAAAGCAAAGAACATTTTACCAGTAACAACTTTGTTTCTATGAACCGCAGATGACTATCATAGCATAACATTTTGAACTACATGTATCAAATTGCAAATCAATCTGTGTGTATTACGAATGCAAGATGCATCTTCATACCACATTTGGAACCATATTTGACATTGTGTATATACTAATTTTCTTCTCTTGTGTGATATTTTATCCGTAGGCAATGCATGTATCTGAGCCAAAAAATTTACAGGTATACAGTAAGTTTATACCTACCACAACAGTTGCTGTAAGTTCAGGAAACTCTTCACCTTGTAGGTCAAACTTTTTACAGCTTTTTTCACTGGAGGACAAAACACTGAAACAAGTTAGAAATGTTCTCATGTGTTTGAGCCATACTCTGTGAAAAGGGGATTTAATGCCTCTGCAAAAAGTATCGTTCTGTGCAGGCTGACCTGGGTCAAAACATTTTGCTAATGGTCAATTTTCTGCAAGTCAAAAGACAGTTTACCTCATAATTGAGTTGGTTGTTAGACAAACTTGATTTTATGGAACCTTTATTATGTGCTGACTTGCTTAGTATAATGCACCATGGAGATGCATTAAACCCCCTTTTGCCAGAGCATGGCTCATTTTGTTTTGCACATTACTTCTTGGGAAAAGAAAAATGTCCATTTCATATTTGGCATTTTACGGGGTGACAGATGGACAGACATGGTGAAACCAGAGTAACCCCTCTACTGTGTGTGTGTGTATGTGGAGGGGAGGTGTAATGGTAATTCTAGCTGCCTGGATGGGATGCCACATCTATTTTTTCACTGGTTTAAGATGACCACATCAGAGAATATACTTGTAATATTCAAGACAAAAAATTGTTGTCTTTCAGACCTTGCCTTTCAACGGCTGATTGGGTATATAATTACAACTGAACTATACTGTGCAAATTTTGAGATCGACCACATATCAGTATAAATGCAGATGATAATTTAATCCTTTACCACACAATCCGTACTTTAACGACCCTGAGAAAGAAGCCATTTGAAAACACTGTTGGAAAAGGCAAAAATGCTGGTAACCAGCATTTTCTCCATTTCTCACAAAGTTTTCTACCCTTCCCAAAACAAATTTCAATTTTTGAGTCACATTTATATTGTTGTCTGCAAATGCTTTCAATTTGGACCAGTCTAAAATTTTGTTGTTTGGTAAAGAATTAAATGTGATTCAAATGATGGAATTTGTTGTTGATTGGGTAGGAAACATTGTGAGAAAAGGAGAAAATGCTGGTTACCGGCATTTCCTCTTTTTTCCACAATGTTTTCAAAAGGTATTTTCCCTAGGATCATTAAAAGTCAGGATTGTGTGGTAAAGGCTTAAGACAAGAGTAATGGAGCGATGTTTCTGTTATCTTTATGGTTCAAACCATACATATTTATCCATTTTGACCGACTGGTTAAAATATTGAAGGAATATAGTTCAGTTGAAAAGTTTATTACATAAAACTGTTTTCTGTTTCAAATGCTGTTCTCCTTTCCAGCTACTTTCATAACAAACAGCCGTTCGTAATAAAATTTTCAAACTCACTTTTTCCCCCGACTTTCACGGTATTTTTCATCAGCTATGATAAATAACAAACACTGCATTGAATACATACCTTGGGTATCCATGAAGAAAGGGACAAAGGGGTCCCTTAAAGCAGCCTCCTTCCTCCCAGAACCTGCATGTTATGTTAGCTATGTCATGTGCAAATTTACAATCTGTCCTTCGACAGTTTCCTTCCAAGAAGAAACTACATGGTTTCCTTTGTGAGCCTACAAGTGAAAAGAAATGTTAAGTACAGTGAAGAATGAAAGTAATTAAACCCTTCACCTAACAGACATGTAATTTATCGATTCTGAAGAAGACAGCTTTTAAAACCATTGTGGGAAAACAAGAAATGATGAGAACCATTTTCTTTAACTATTATAATGCTAAATGTTCTTTCAAACGTCACTAGCCGCTTTCCTACATAAATATCATCAACATGATGTATATTTGGAAAATCTGCCCAGAGGCTTGAAAGAGTAAATGATCAAAACAATGTCCAGGGGCTGTATTCCCCAACCATTCTTAAGAATGTTCTTGATTCCATTCTCCAGAATTTTCTGAATTTGAAAGTAATACAACTTCTGATTGGCTAAACCATTTGGTGGCTAAAACCATTTGGTTTAGCCAATCAGAAGTTGTGTTACTTTCAAATTTAGAAAATCTAGGAGAATAAGACTAAAAATGTTCTTAAGAATGGTTGGTGAATAGACCAAGTTCTGCTATGAGACTTTCATCAATCCTCCTACAGAGATTGACTGCTAACTTATAAACATGCTTGAGATTTCAGACCATACCTATGTCTTGTGGTATGCAGAGGTACATAGCAGTGAATTTAACCCTTTAACAAAGGACATAATTTTGGACAAGTCTAAATTAAGAGCACTGATTTTGGACAAGTCTAAATTAAGAGCTTTTCCCACAATATTTTCAAAAGATTTCTTCTGCAGGGTTGTTAAAACCTGGGATTGTTCGGTAAAAACTCAAAAAGTAAGCAATTCAAAATAGCAACACCTACAACAGTTGCAGGCCTACGAACACCCCTACTAGTTGCCTTGCCACTGGATCAAGGGAAAGAAATTGAAACAACCATAACTTTGTAATAGTCTACCAATCATAATGGCTGGCACACAAGTTTGCAAAATTGGTTGATGACGGTAGAAGGAGGCACAGACATGAAATGGAACTTCCGCCTTTGAAAGGAAAGATGAACAACCAAATTCCAGTATAACCCAACCCTGTTACGTTCTTTGTGAGGGTATAACTACTTTCATCCATATTTCACCTAATTAACATGCTGGGGCACCATGCAAAACCATGCAAAACACCAATAGGGTGCTCTTATTTTATAGCCAATTTCCCCAAATTGAAGCGCCATCAGTAAAAGTAAGTATGGTACTTCGACTGGCGTTTTAGGTAGTGCAGAGTGCAAAACGATTGCCATTTTGAGAGACTCGATGTAATGCAGAATATAGATTTTACCGCCACTGATTTATATGGACACTAAATATCATTCATGACTAGTATGGGAAACTGGTATTCAATACTTCACTTTCTTAAATTTTTTCCAAGTTAGTTGACAATTTTGTGTTACCAGAACATAATATTATTGGAAGTGCATGTGTATTTGGATAGTCAGGTGTTAATGACATTGATCTGTGAAGTAATTAGGATTATGTCGACACTGTACCGTTAAGTTTATTTTAAAATATCTGTCATTAGTGATTTTTGTAAGTCTGCGTTTGAAAAGTTTTAGTGAAATTATATTGCGTTTGGAAGTTTGTCACTCATCGATTTTAAGGGAAGGTTGGGTTAGGGTAGGGGTTGTTTGGGGGCCTCTGAAGTAAGAAATATAGTGGGAGCGCTACTATTTGGGAGGGAGTGTTAATAAGGTGAAATAAGATATATTTCTCTACTTCATAGAGTATGACGCGAAATTACATGTAGAATTGGTTCCTGAAACAAAAATACTACAAAGATACAAAGATCCACTTACTTGATGGTATTATGTATCCTTCAGATCTTTCAAAATCAGGACTTAACCATTCTTTTTCCAACTCTGCAGATAGTTTTGCAGCCTCTGGTAAAGGCACAATTCCACAGCCCTTTGATAACTAAAAAAAGAATATAATATAGAAATATCACATTGAAAGACAAACACAGACAAAAGTAAAGAAATGTAAAAAGCAGAAAGTAAACTCTTTACCAAACAATCCTGTGCTTTAAACAACCCTGAGAAAAGAAGACACGAAAAGAACAGAAGAACAAGTCAAATGTCAAAGACAAATCTCAACATATGAGCAACAGTTAACTGTTTACCAAACAATCCCGAGTTTTAACGACCCTTTTGAAGCCTTTTGAAAACATTGAGGGAAAAGGAGAAAATGCTGGTAACCTAGGGATAAGTCTACATTTCTGGAAGATTAATTTGTCCTCTAGGAAAGTTTTCAATAAAGAAGAGTCTAAAACTCTGCCATCTGGAAAAGAGTTCAAGGTTTCAAACACCAATTAACTCTTTATCAAACGACAGATTTTGGAAAGAGTTAAATACACATGAAAACATTGCTGTTTGCTGCAAGATTAAAAATTCCTGCCTGCAACTGTGATGACAAATATGATTTTCATTCTGTAATAATTTATACAGTATATTTAAAAAAAAAACTGATAGAAACAAAAGGGCCATTGGCAATAAAGCCCTCATCTGAGCAGACCTCCAGTTAAGAGGGAGTGAAAGTATTCTAAATGCATTATTTCTCTTCTAAACCCTATGTTGTGGGTACTCATTAGAATCGTCCCGATGAGACGATTCTAATGAGTACCCATAACACAGGGTTTAGTGGAGAGTGACTAATATTTTCAATTTTAAAATCAAAATCAGTCCCTCTATCTGGAGCTCTGCACTTGAGTTAAGTTATCTAGGATTGATAAAGTTGAAGACATCCTGGTTGTGATGATACAGACACATGAATGTTAGTGACCTACCTTTTAATCCAATATGACCCAGTTTCAAATATGTTCAAGATATTATCAAGACAAACATTCAAATGATATTCCATGAGTCTCAGGCTGAAAATGCGGCCTCTAAGAGTTTTTTCTAAGAAATGTCCCAGGGACCTGCTTTTTGACCTAACATGATCCAAATTTGAACATAGCAGAGATATCATCAGGACAAACATTCTGATATATTTTTTTTTAGAATGCACACAAGGAATTTCTAAGATATGTCACAGTGACCTACTTTTTAACCCAATGTGACCAAATTCTGAACATGACTAAGGGCAAACATTCTGACCAATTTTCATGACTATCAGACTGAAAGTGTGGCTTTAGAGTGCAGAAGTTTTTCAAAGATTTGACCCTGAGACCTCTTTTTTGACCTGACATGAACCAATTTCAAACTTGTTCAAGATATCATCAAGAAAAATATTCTGACCAACTTTCATGAGTATCAGACTGAAAATGTGATCTTTGAACACAAGGACTTTCTAAGATTTGTACCAGTGACCTACTTTTTGACCGAACTTGACCCAAAGTCAAAATTGTTATCAAGGCAAACAATCTGACCAAGGTAAATGAGTATTGGACTGAAAATGTGGCCTCTAGAGTGTGCACAAGGTTTTTCTAAGATTTGTCCCAGTGACCTACTGTTTGACCTGGGTTGACCCAAATTCAAACTTGTCCAAGATATTATCAAGACAAACATTCTGATCAAATTTCGTAAGTATTTGACAGAAAATGTGGCCTCTAGAATGCACTTAAGGTAATACTAATTGTTGACAACTGCACAACGAACTATAAATGATGGACAACAGACACAGTACAATCACAAAAGCTCACCTTGAGCAGTTTGTGTTCAGGTGATCTAAAAATTGATGGAAACAAGTTCATTTTAAAAGCCTAAATTTTTAATGATGAATTTTTACTGTTTATTTGAAGTTATTCATTATACAAATAACCACTCCCCAGGCTGATCTTTTCTTGTGCATGTATTATACAAAACAAGAAGGCCATGATGGCCCTGTATCGCTCCACTGGCTTATAAATATAAACCATAAATACTAAACATTTTAATTCTGAGCCAAATGGTTTCAAAATGAAGACTTACAAAGTTTTCTCTGTAAAAGCCCATGTGCAAGTTGAGACCCGCAGGGCAAAGCCATTTTTGATCCCACAGCTATAATTACTTGAACCCTGGTAGAGGTCCACAAGATAAAGCCACATACCAAAATAATACAAGTCTATGCTGCATGGTTATAAATAAGGTGATTTTCAATTTTTGTTCATATGAAGCCTCTGTAAAACATAAGACCCCTGATGCAAGGCTAATTTCAAAAAAACTAGAGGCGCTTGTATCGCTCCACAGGCCTGATATTTCTATAATGGCAAAAAGAAGTTTTTAACAATTACCATTCAATCCTGCATTTTAGCTCACTGAAGAAAAAAGGTATGGAAAAAACTTGTGAGAAAAGAAGAAACAAGAGGGCCATGATGGCCCTGTATCGCTCCACTGGCTTATAAATATAAACCATGAAGAGAAATCTTCACTATATAAGCCCTTATAAAACTTTGACCCCAGGGCTACAGTTGGACTAAATGGGGAATATGTGTATTAGAAGAATAACATGCCAAATTTGGGAGTTCTTGGCCTTATGGCTAGTAACAAGATGGTTTCTGAACTTTTCACTCCATAAACCCATGTAAAACTTGTGACCCCTGGTGCAGGGCCAAACTTGATCCTAGGGCTGTAACTTGGGCCCTCTTTGTAGTTGTCCACTAGATAATGCTATAATTATGCAAAATTTGGTAGCCTAAGCCTTATGGCTATGTACACCAAGATTTAAAAGTTTTCCCTATGTAAGCCTATGTAAATCTTGTGAACGCCCCCCCCCCCCCCCAGCATGAGGCTAAATTGGACCCAGGACTATAATTTGGGCACTTTTGGTAGACCCCAACTAGATCAAGCTAAATGCAAAATTTGGTAGCTCTAGGCCTTATGGCTAGATACAGGAAGATTTTTAAAGTTTTCTCTATATAAGCCTATGTAAAACTTGTGACCCCTGGGGCAGAGCCAATTTTGACCCCAGGGCTATAATTTCAAGAAACATGATAGAGGTCTACTACATAAAGCTACATGCCAAATTTGGTAGCCCTATGCCTTATGGTTTCAGACAAGAAGATTTTTAAAGATTTCCAATATTTTTCAGTTTTGTTGCCATGGCAACCAGAGTTTTTGAAGGAATCAAATTCTTTCAAGAAATTCTGAAGAGGACCATGGCAGGATTATTTCTGTGAAGTTTCATGAAAATTGGATGGGTAGTTTCAGAGAAGAAGATGTTTGAAATAAAAGTTAACGCACGGACGGACGGACGCACGGACGCACGACGGACACCGGGCCATGACATAAGCCCGCTGGCCTTCGGCCAGTGGAGCTAAAAAATGGTAACCAGCATTTTCTTAGTTTCCCACAATAATTTCTATCCTTTTTTATATATGTCTTACTAATTTGAAGATATGTTGTCTGCAACAGGTCCTTTCACAAACCATTTTGGGTGGGGAAACATCAAAATATAGAAAACATGTCTTTCTCAGGGTCGTTAAAAGTTGTGATTGTGTGGTAAAGGGGTAATCTAAAAGAACAGCAAGGAGGGCAAATGAATGAATGTTATAGCAATATAGATCAACTTACATCAATACACCAGATAGAATGAAATATGCTGGCATACAATGAACACCTAATCCCTAATAATCAACTTTTCACAGTCACAGTTAGAATGTCTTCTGTGGCAAACAACACAAAATGGTCTACAAATGCATTTACATAAATCAAATATCCTGCTCCAGGGCAGAGATTAATTCTGGTGTACTGAAATTGCGGGATCAGTTTGACTGGATAACATTAATGCCTTATCACAAATGTAAAGCCCTGTCCCACTTTGTACCAGGTCACCAGGATTTACACCCCTTCTGTCCACTCTGCATTTACTCATTAGTAGGTCAACAAACCTTTACCAGAACTAATAAAAGTGCAGAGGTTCTCTTGTTCTATATCAAAAGGACTATAAAGTACCTACAACATGGGGGTTTTGTTATTAAAATACTTTTTCTTTTTTATCTTGGCATGGTTACTCAGGCTTAGTAATAAGGCAAAATTGAAAAGCTCAAGTTGTGAAAGGTGCTCAAGATTTTATCTTATTTATGGCCAGTGATATTTTATTACTAGTACTAACTAATAGCATATCATTGGAGTAAATTGTGATCTTAATACCAAGGAAAATGTGTTGGGCTTAAATAGGACAGCCCTGACTAGGTCAAGTCAATCCAATTTTCTTCCTTTTTCTTTGTTAGTCGATAAAACTAACACAATAAATAGTTTGGGAGAAGAACATTTTTTTGAAATATAAGCCTTGTCTATAAAAAAATGTGTTTTTAGGTGTATCATTTTTTTAAAAGGAATTTGGTATACAACCACCATAGAAACAATTTGGCAGACAACCACCATAGGAACTTACCTGCAAAACAACAATGAAATCCAATGAATAGTTTTAGAGAAGAAATTTTTCAAAGATTTTACTTTATACCATAAAAGGAAAATGAGTCTCCCATAAAAGCCATGTTTTTTGACAGATCATTTTTTTTTAAAGGAATTCTGTAAATCTGTATCTAAGGAACATTCCTGCAAAATAATAATGCTATCCAAATAGCGGTTTGGGAGGAGAAGATTTTTAAAGGTTTTTTACTTTGGCTGCCATGGCAACCAGAATTCTTCATGGAACACAATTATTTGAAGGAATTTGAAAGAGGACCACCAAAGGAACATTCCTGTGAAATTTGGTAAAAATCCAGTCAATAGTTTCTGAGGAGAAGTTTTTTAAAGAAAAAGTTTACGGACGCACGCACAGACGAACGGACGGACGGACGCACGACGGACACAACGCCATGACAATAGCTCGCTGGCCTTCGGCCAGTGGAGCTAAAAATCAAAACAGGAAGATTTCTTAAGTTATCACTATGTAAGCCCATGTAAAACTTGTGACCCCTGCAGCGGGGCCAATTTTGACCCCAGGGCTAAAATTTTGGCCTGCTTGGTAGAGGCCCACTAGATATAGCTACATGCAAAATTTGGTAGCTCCAGGCCTTATGGCTAGATACAGGAAGATTTTTAAAGTTTTCTCTATATAAGCCTATGTAAAACTTGTGACCCCTGGGGCAGAGCCAATTTTGACCCCAGGGCTATAATTTGAAGAAACTTGATAGAGGTCTACTACATAAAGCTACATGCCAAATTTGGTAGCCCTATGCCTTATGGTTTCAGACAAGAAGATTTTTAAAGATTTCCAATATTTTTCAGTTTTGTTGCCATGGCAACCAGAGTTTTTGAAGGAATCAAATTCTTTCAAGAAATTCTGAAGAGGACCATGGCAGGATCATTTCTGTGAAGTTTCATGAAAATTGGATGGGTAGTTTCAGAGAAGATGTTTGAAATAAAAGTTAACGCACGGACGGACGCACGCACGCACAGACTGACGGACGCACGCACGCACGACGGACACTGGGCCATGACATAAGCCTGCTGGCCTTTGGCCAGTGGAGCTAACCAGCACTGAAAATGCAAAATCTCTGTCTAATCTCTTTTTCAAACAAAATCTTCAACATGCCTACCTTATATGCATACTGAGACAACAAATGACAAAAGGCTTAAATGACTTGTCTCTGAAAGGGTAAGAAACCTTGAAGAAACAGGAGAAAATCCTGGTAAACCACTTCTTCTTTTTCCATACAGTTTTCTAAAGCTTTATTTCTAAACATGGGATTGTATGCTTAAGGGTTAAATAGCAGAGAGAAAATTATTTCCTTCATTAGGCCACCCTTACCCTTTACCAGATAATAAAATTTTTAGATTCCTCCATGTTGAAAAAGTATTTACAGTCAAAAAATAAGATGTGTCTGAGATGATCGAATTTGTCTCTGATAAGGTAGAAAACTCGGGAAAGAATAAAAGCCTAGTTACAAGCATTTTTATCTTTCCCGTAAAAAAGCCCTTTTTCAAAAGGTCATAAAGACATGGGATTTTTGGGAAAGGGGTATTAAAAAAAAAACTTCGGCATTATGAAAAAAAAAAAAAAGGAAAAGTACCTCATGTTTTTTGCTGAAGTTCACAGGTACACGAGTGGTATCCTTATACACCAACTTTACACGATAAAAATCATCATCAAATGGTGGAAGTCCATGATTTCCTTGATTATGTTCCGACTTCTGAAAAAACATGCTGCTCTGTCCATCTTCACATGCAAGAGATTTATTGTTTAAAACCCCAGTTTCTATGTCTTTTTCCGAGTCAACACTTGACACCTCATCTATCTTTTTAGCATTTGAACCTTCCCCTACAAAAAACTGACTGCTGAACACTTTCAACCTTTGACAAGAGCCTGTCTGTTCATCATCAGATTTTCCTTTTTCTTGAATTCTTCCTTCCAATAGCTGTGAGTCAGACAAAGACAGGTTTGGATTAAACAGATTATCAACCAAATGTGTGTCCTCATCAGAATTGTGATCAGTGAGAAAGCTATGCAATTTGAAGTGAAACTTTGAATCCGCATCGTTTGTTAACTCATCTTCCTTATCAAATGAGCTCCAGCTAACAGGGTATATAGCTTCACAATTTCCATCAAAATACAAATTCTGCTCATAGTCTTCAGTCCATGGTTCTGGGATGCCTATCTGTTCCTCATAGGGTACAACATAAGTATCTCTGACCCAATGTTCATAGAGATCTCTCTCATCACAATGATCAGCAGGATCAGTTGATAAAACCTCTATATTCTCTACTTTATCATCTGCATCTATAGTGGACATAAAATCATCACTTGACCAAGTATTTTTCATAGGGCAGCTATGGAAGCTATGACTATGCCAGTCATAATTCCAGTATTGTCCAGAATCATTTGGGCAGTTCAAGCTGTGTGATACATCCGGCCAGTCTTGTGTGTGTGGATATGTGGCTTGGAACCTTTTCACAGTATAATTCATGACATGACCCACATCTAGTTTTCCTGTCTCACTTTCCCCTAAAGGAACCCCATTTGAGTTATCTTGACAGCATTTTCTATTACAGCCTTGGCATCCATCTTGAAGACCATCTTGTCCATGTTCACTATTTGACACCCCATAGTCAGTTTCATATGCTGAATCTGTATTTGCTGTGTCAAAATCTTCAGAAATTGGAACAAGAAAATCATCATCTTTTTCTCCCATAACATCTTCAATCATTCCCAGTGTCAGTGTTTCAGGTGTATCTCTCATTTCAGCTTCACCAGCCAAATCCTCCTCTTCCTCAGAGCTTTCAACATTATCGAAACTCTCCCCTGTCTGGATTGATTTACTAAAATTTTTCAGCTTGAATTTTGGTATGAAGGCTTCCTCCTCGCTGTCTCCTCCATGCATATGAAACTGTTGATAAGGAGTTTTTGTAGCTGGCAGACCACCAAATAGGTCATTTAGTACATACTGTGATCTGGTGGTACTAGATGACAATTCTGGTGCATATGCAGGCGTTATTGGCCTAAAATGTGTTTTAGGAGAGAAAAAGAGATGCTCCTGTGGGGAGGAAGCTTTAGACTTATTTTCATCCAAGAAATCTTGCCGAAACTGAACCAAGTTTGGTTCGCTGTGGACATGTACAAGTTTTCTTGGAACATCATAAAAAGCTGAGTGTTCTGATGCAACAAGATCAAAACTTTTTGATAACTGTTGATCTGTGTATTTCTGTGAGCTGTCAAGCCATCCATAAACATCCCCTAAAGAAACACTCCTGTCCATGTTTGGAGGGCAAATCAAATTGGTATCATCACTACTGTCATCAAGACCATCATCTATCACACTCTCGTAATCATTTTGTGGATTATCAACCATGACAACTGATATTTGTGGAATAAGAGTATTTTCATTTTCTGACAGAATCGTTCCAGTCAAATCTTCTCCTAGATCTACCAACTTATCTGTGAAAACAAACAGATTTTCTGAACACCAGGGTTGGTTGTCTGTGGTTATTAACTGATGATCCCACAATGATACTTTTGACCTCTTCTGCATGTTGACATCCCACAGCTGTGCCATGCAATGTCCATCGAATTCCCACTGTTGCCAGGATGGTCTTTCACTTGAAATACAGGTAGACTCCGAGAATTCATCAGAAAATGCAACACTGTCAAGTAAGACTCGACTTTGCCAGGATGACAAGCTATGCCTTCGAGAGTTTGTAGGATACCTCTCAGGAAGCAGACCATCATCATATTCTTGCCACACTGTCGACAAATAATCAAGATCTATCAAAGATACTTGCATCACATCACTGGTTGGTGTATTGCTGCTGCTTCTTTTCCATGGCTGGTTTTCGACTGGATTATCTTTAGATTCAGATTGGTGAAAAACAACATCTAAACTTCTGAAAATATCAGACGCGGAATTTCCTTTGACAGGATTTGGACTTGAAGCTTTAAAATCACAAAATCCATCCTCCTTTCCACTGTGTTCATCATCAAAATCAGCCAGTAATTCTTCATTCAACCAGGATGGTATTAGATCAGATCCTTGCAGAATGAAGTCAGAGTCAGGTGATGTCCGGCTATCTCTTTGTTCACAGACTGAACTAGATGAGGAACTCAGAAAGCAGTCCTGGTAATGACCATCACTTGGATTTCCAACACCAGGGGATGATAAGGACAAACTATTTCGTTTATATAAACGAAGTTTAGAATCTTGTGTTTCCTTGTCTTGATCCAAAAATACAATATCTATAGGCTGTGTATACCAAATTTCCTGTTCCTGTAATTCAGGACTCACACTGTCCCTGCAGGATTGTTTGGAAAAGGAGCTCTGGCTGGACAAGTTACTTCTTACATCTGTATCATCACTTCCAGTCTGTACTGATTCCTTGTTGTTATCTGTTGCTAAAGATGACAATTGCTGAGGCTCAATAGCTTCATCCTTAACACTTGTCCTCTTCACCCTTTCTCTTTGTTCAAACTGGCTGTCAGTATCTACATCTTGCAATTCTTTGTATGTTTTATCAGGTGCAGGCAACAAATATCCCTTCAGAATAGTCTCCACCTGGGTGCAAATTTCATCCTGTGGTCGTTTGATGTCGGATCTCAGGACAAGCCTGTTTCCATACATGTCAATATTCTGCAATACATATGGATCAGTCTTTGCAAACCCAGGTGGCCAGCTCTGGATAGGCACATCTTTCTCTACTGTCCTTCTGCCAGCAGCTTGATTTGCACTTTGAGCCTTTACAGAGGCTTGTCTCTGAGCGTTCTTTTTCTTGTCTTGACTGCCTCTATTGTTGTTTCTGTTAGGGTTCTTTTTCTGTTTTCGATGCCTTGGAACAGCAATCTTGCAACTAACATTTATTTTTCTAACTTCCACATCCTCAGAAGGACTGCTGCTGTCACATCCAGGTGTAGTAGTAGCAGATGGAGACGTTGATGCTGGGGATTTTGCTCTGGTGAGAGGATTCTTCTTCCAAACATTCACTGATGGGGACTGACTAGGGGTGGGTACTGGTTCCTGGCTACTAAGCGATGGAAAGGCAGCATAATACCTACAAAAAAAAATCCATTATCAAAGCTCCAGATAGAGGGAGTGATTTTGATTTCAAAATTGAAAATATTTATCACTTTCCACTAAACCCTATGTTATGGTTACTCATTAGAATAATCTCATCGACACGATTCTAATAAGTACCCACAACATAAGGTTTGGAAGAGAAATAATGGATTTAGAATACTATCCCTCCCTCTTCTTATCTGGAGGTCTGCATTATTTTAGCTTTGCTTATAAATCGCAACAAGTCATTCTGCGACATTTATTTACTGACTGAATGCTGTTTTAGTTTTACACCCCTTTCAAGATTATTTCAGTCATATCACAGCAACAGTTCTTTATTTCATACACATTCTAGGTTTCACCAGAGTTACGTCATGGCTCTGAAGTGTCTTGCTCATGGACACTCCCATGAAAAACCCAGTAGCTAGCGTGAGGATTGAACCCTGGGCTCCCAGATTAGAAATCCCACATCTTAATCACTAAGTCACACAAGTTCCCCATTAATCCTTTACCATTAAACAAAATTTTAGACCTGTCAAAACTCAATGCAGATGCCAAATTGCATGTGGCTAAAATTGTGGAAGTTGTCTTTGATAGGGTAGAAAACATTTTCGGAGTAACCAGCATTTTCTTCTTTTCCCACAATGTTTTCAAGTCTTCTTTTTCCAGGTCATTAAGAGTTGGCACTGTGTTGTAAAGGTTGAAGACCAATAGATCATAAAATCTTAAATCTTTAGTTATTTGTCAAATAGTCATGTGTCTTAACAACTCTGAGAAAGAACACTGTTGACACATTGTGGGAAAAGAGAAAATCTCCTCTTTTCCTACAGGGAATTTGACCCTTTTCAAAGACAAATTCTAAAGATTGAGCCAATTTTCTGTCTTCTGCAACAGTTTTCAATATGGAAAAGTCTAAAATGTCGTCATCTGGTGAAGACTCAAGTACTGAAGAGCTAGATGGATATCCAGCTTATGCAAAATAATGAACCATGTTCTGAGAAAAGGGGGTTTAATGCATCTGCCAAAAAGTATCTACTTGGGTCAGCCTGCGCAGTCTGTACAAGCTGACATGGGTCAAAACTTTTTGCTATCTGTAAATTCTTCTTCACGCCCAAGGGCCATTCTACCCCCAGGTTCAGTCAATTGTTAGACAAAAATGGATCTTATAGATCCATAATCATGTGATGAATTGTAAGGTATAGTGCATCATGCATCATGCAGAATGGCTCTTATATAAGATAAAGGGCATTGGTGCTTTTTTTTTTATAACTTATAGAAGTGATTAGATGATGTGATTTTTGAATTTCAGGAAACAGATACAGTCATTGTTTTCATAAATGTAGTCATGTTTTACATCACACACACACACACACACACACACACACACACACACACAAAATGACTTTTGTGCTATGAATGACATGTGTTCAATTCAAATGAAAACTTAAATTTACAAAAGAAAGCAATAAATCCTCTAATACCTTCTAAAAAACAGTTCCATGAACTCGAACTGTAGCAAAGCGGACAAAAATATACCCTTGTTAATGAAGCAGCAGAATCAGAGAAAATAAAATTCGCCTGTGACCTTGAGCTTTGACCCATGTGACCCAAAAACAATAGGGCACCTCCTTGGGTCATGAGGAAGACTTGTATAAAGTTCCAGGTCCTAGGTCAAACAGCTTTTGAGTTACAGCATGGAAACGAAAACAAGATGGACGAACTGATGGACGGATGGACAGACAGACATGGTGAAACCAGCATACCCCCATCTACTACGTAAGTCGGGGGGAATAATAACAAACTGATAAAAAAACAGTTCTATAAATAACAAACAGATAAACCATTTCCATCATCATGCTGCAACACAATCAGAATGTCTATCAGAACTTAAGTTTCTTTTGGCAGACAGAGTAAAATGAGATCAAACTGCCAATGCAGTCTTGGTTTGGACTCACATTATCTCATGTTTAGTAATACAATCTGACAAAAACAGCCCTTCAGATCAAATTCTTATCTAGTTTCGAAAATGTCAATTTTTTTTTTTCTTTTGGTACTGTAAAAGTTAAGGAAGTTAAGGAACATTAATTTATATACCTTTCAGCTGGATTTTGATTCTCTGTGCCACTATCTTCACTGCTGTCACTTGTAGTATTGGTGGTCTGGCTATTAGATGGTTCTGCGAAACGAAAAAAAATAATGATCTAATAATATCTGACATGCTATTAGTTGGATTTTGTGGGTCATTTTTTTTTTCTATTGTAATGTTATTCTGTGCTCCTATCATTACATTCAATACCACTTTAAATATATGATAGTTGTATTTTCTATGACAATGATAAAATTTCTGGTTTGGCTCCAAAGATTTCCTTTGTAATAAAGTTTTCTAGTTTAACCTACAATAAACTCTGCTTGTCAGACAATTAAGAGTTTACAGCATATTTCTGCACACTACAGCAGTTGTGCAGCAGTTTTGGCTGGGACTAAGTTGTGTAAAAAAGGTGCTAAACAAAAATATGAAATGCATTTCTCATCTACAATCCAATTTCCAACAGTAAATTTCCTTTGGAAAGTTTATAATTTAATAAATCAAACCTGTTTCTTTTTCTTTCAGCTTTGTGCACAACTCTTCAACAAGACTTTTGATTTTGATATCAGTTTCCTGCAAAGTAAATGGTTTTCAAATGCTATAACTTACATCCCCTTAAACATTTTTTCACAGGCTGAAATATGTAACATCATTTATTTTCTCACCCACAACACAGTATCACAAAAAGAAAGTCTTGCACATAACCTTCACTTCTTAAATAAATGGATCCAAAGCTATGTAAAAGAGCATCATAAAATCAAACAGACGAACTCTGTATGTTCTATGCTAAGCCCTAATGCAGGTATTTCACATTAATACCCAAAACATGGGTTTTGGTAGAAAACTAGGGATTTTAAAGAGGAATAATTTAGGGACTTAAAAGAGGAACAAATCATCTTAAAAAGGCCTCCGTGGTCTATAATCGGACACTTGCGGCACATAAAATCTACAGGTATCCTCCTCAGTAAAATGGACAGACTAACAAGTGGAGCATAACAGACTTTATAATCTGAGACTTTGCTGCTTAACCCTTTACCGAATCCTGTGTTGAACAACCCCCTGGAAACAGGCTTTCAGAAAGACTGTAACAAAATAAGAAAAAAATTGCTGATGTTCAGGCTTACCAGCATTTTCTCCTTTTCCCACAATGTTTTCAAAGGGCTTCTTTTTCAGGGTAGTGAAAACCCAGAATTGTTGGGCAAAGAGTTAATATCCAGGAGTCATGTCCAAACTTCTGTCAAATGGAAAACAGTTAACTGTCATTGATTTCCTTTTACTGCTTTTACCTCTTCAGACACGGCAGATAAACAATCAATCACAGCTGTTTTCTTTGCCTCCTCCTCTGAGATGCTGGACTTTTGGTCTTGTTTTCTTCCCTTCTTCTTTGATTTGTCGAATTTTGCTTTATTACAAAACACGTCGTCATTATCATACCAGTCCAAATCCTCAATACCCTTGAAAAAATCAGACAAGATTCATTACGATGATTAGATATATTTATTTCTATCACTGTTGGGCTCTGCTCGCAGTCACTAGTTCTGGAAGCCCAGTTAAAAATACTGCATTCAGATATAGTCACCGTCTGTTTGTAATTCTTGGTAAAAAATGTTTCTAAAGAGAAATTTGACAAATTCTCTTGATAAAAGAAAAGACTTTTGCACTGTAAACCAAAGCACAACACAGATGTCAGAGTGACATTCCACAGCTCTGCTCTTTTAACTGGTAGGGTTTACTCAAGATTGTTGGCAATCTAGCAAACTTGAATTGTGTAATGAAAATGTATGGCTATTCTATTTTACTGTTGAAGGAAAAACTTACACAATTCAAACACTGCTTTTATATCAAAGACATGAGCCATGCTCTTTGGAAAGGGGGCTTAATGCATCTGCGAAGAGTATCGACCCAGGTCAGCCTGCGCTGTCCGCGCAAACTGACCTGGGCCAGAACTTTTCGCTATCCGTCAATTTTCTGTATGTACAGGGACCAGTCTACCTCATGATTCAGTCAATTATTAAAACAAGAGGGCCATGATGGCCCTGGATCGCTCACCTGAGTCATTAGGCGAAATTCCACTCCAGGGTCATAATGACCCAATTTAAAACTCATCCGAGATATTATTAAGACAAACATTCTGACCAATTGTCAGGTCAATTGAGCTGAAAATGTGGCCTCCGGAGTGTCCAAAATGTCTTTCTTCAATTTGACCTAGTGACCTAGTTTATGACCCTTTGTGACCATATTTCAAACTCATCCGAGACATCAAAACAAACTTGCTCACCAAGGTTCAGGTGAATTGGGCAAGAACTGTCACCTCTAGAGTGCCCGCAAGGTATTTCTGTAATTTTACCTAGTGACGTAGATTATGACCCTATGTGACCCAATTTCAAATCCATTTCAGATATCATCAAGTCAAACATGCTGACAAATTTTCAGGTCAGTTGAGCAAAAACTGTGTGGCCTCTACAGTGCCCACAATACATTTCTTTAATTTGACCCAGTGACCTAGTTTATGACCCTATGAGACCCAATTTCTAATTGATCCAAGATATCATCAAGTCAAATATGCAGACCAATTTTCAGGCCAATTTAGCTAGAATTGTGGCCTCTAGAGTGCCCACAAGGTATTTCTTCAATGTGACCCAGTGACATTGTTTATGACCCTATGTGACCCAATTTTGAACTCCTCTCAGATATCATCAAGACAAAAAATGTGGCCTCTAGAGTGCCCACAAGGTATTTCTTTAATTTGACCTAGTGACCTACTTTATGACCCCCAAATGACCCAATTTCAATCTCATCCAAGATTTAATTTAGGCAAATATTCTGATAAATTTTCAAGTCAATTGAGCAAAATATATGGCCTCTAGAATGCCCACAAGGTATTGCTTTAATTTAACCCCAGTCACCAGAGCCATGTTTCTTGACGGATCAAAATTTCGCGAACAATTTTTGAAAAGGGTCACCAAAGGAACATCTCTGTGAAATTATTTCAAAATCTGACCAGCCGTTTCAGAGAAGAAGAATTTTTAAGAATTTCTTCATTTCCGTATAGTGCAAGTAGCCCCCTTTCACCAGAACCATGTTTCTTGAGGGATCAAAATTTCACGAACAAATTTTGAAAAGGGTCACCCAAGGAACATCTCTGTGAAATTATTTTAAAATCTGACCAGCGGTTTCAGAGAAGAAGAATTTTTAAGAATTTCTTCATATCTGTATAGTGCAAGTAGCCCCCAGTCACCAGAGCCATGTTTCTTGACAGATCAAAATTTCGCGAACAAATTTTGGAAAGAGTCACCCAAGGAACATCTCTGTGAAATTATTTCAAAATCTGACCAGCCGTTTCAGGGAAGAAGAATTTTTAAGAATTTCTTCATATCCTTATAGTGCAAGTAGCCCCCAGTCACCAGAGCCATGTTTCTTGACGGATCAAAATTTCACGAACAATTTTTGAAAAGGGTCACCCAACAAACATTCCTGTGAAATTATTTCAAAATCTGACCAGCGGTTCCAGAGAGGAAGAATTTTTAAGAATTTCTCCATGGCCGTATAGTGCAAGTAGCCCCCAGTCACCAGAGCCATGTTTCTCGACGGATCAAAATTTCGCGAACAAATTTTGAAAAGGGTCACCCAAGGAACATCTCTGTGAAATTATTTTAAAATCTGACCAGCGGTTTCAGAGAAGAAGAATTTTTAAGAATTTCTTCATATCCGTATAGTGCAAGTAGCCCCCAGTCACCAGAGCCATGTTTCTTGACAGATCAAAATTTCGCGACCAGTTTTGAAAAGAGTCACCCAAGGAACATCTCTGTGAAATTATTTCAAAATCTGACCAGCCGTTTCAGGGAAGAAGAATTTTTAAGAATTTCTTCATATCCTTATAGTGCAAGTAGCCCCCAGTCACCAGAGCCATGTTTCTTGACGGATCAAAATTTCGCAAACAGTTTTGAAAAGGGTCACCCAACAAACATTCCTGTGAAATTATTTCAAAATCTGACCAGCGGTTTCAGAGAAGATTTTTAAAGAATTTCTTTGGAAATTCCATTTCGTTGCCATGGCAACCAGAGTTTTTGATGGAATCAAACTTTGTGAACAATTTTTAAAGAGGACCTCCAAAGGAACATTCCTGCCAAGTTTGGTCCAAATTGGCCCAGTGGTTTAGGAGGAGATGATGTTTAAAGAATTGTTGACAACGAACGACGCATGATGAACGACGGACACCGGGTGATCCTAATATCTCCCCTTGAGCATGTTGTGCTCAGGTGAGCTAAAAAGTGACCACTGTGGATACATAATTATGTAATGACTTGCTTAGTATAATGCACCACAGAGATGCATTAAGCCCCTTTTGCCAGAGCATGGCTCACATAAAGAAACTGTGGCAATATAATCATTGCTTAATAAAGTAGAATTGACCTCAAAGAGAGGTATTAATACAAAAGAGAAATTTTAATCCAACATTTACCCTTTACCACACAATCCTGAGTTTTAACAACCCTCAGAAAGAAAATTTTTCAAAATATTTTGGGAAGAGGAAATGTTGGTTAACTAGCATTTTCATGTTTTAACACAATGTTTTTATCCTTTCCAAGCCAAATCCTATTGTTTAAGCCAGTTCTAATGTGTTGCCTGCAAATAAATCAGGTTTGGACAAGTCCAAAATTTGTCATTTGGTACTAAGTTAACTCTTTACCAAACGACAAAATTTTAGATTGGTTGAAGTTGAAAGCATTTGCAGACGACATAATAAAAGTGACTTTAAGATTGAAATTTGTTTTAGGAAAGGTAGAAAACATTGCGGGAAAAGTAGAAAATGCTGTTTACCAGCATTTTCTCCTTTTCCCACAATATTTTCAAAAGGCTCCTTTCTCAGACAGGGTCATTAAAGTTGGGATTGTGCGGTAAGAAGTTAAGCCATTACCTGATGCAGAAGTAAACTGATGATGTATCTAGTATAGATGAGAGAATCAATACCCAGCTGCTCTAATTCCTCTGTCAGCCACTTATGTACAGGTGAAGGCAAGCCTGCCTCCATGGATAAGCAATGTTCTGGAAACTTCATGGGAAGCTAAGCTATACCCACTAGAAAGAAACGGAGCAATGATAATTAAGTAAAAAAGAAAGGGAGCAACGATAATTAAATAAAAGTGTCATCAGGTAACTGATACATTTAACTAAAGTGACCGTATCTTAGCCCTTAGAGCGCCGAATAAACCCATCGGACATTTTCATCCTAGAAATAGATCAAAGATCAGGCTGCACATTTTGTGCAGCCTGATCTTGATCTACACTGGCCGCAAACACAACTATAGTCATGAAAGGCACTTTAAGGGCTAGCATGGTCTAAATGACAATCTGACAATATCCACACCTTACAGAAAGTAAATACTCAACAGTCATCAACAATATTTATTATTTACGTACTAAGTATTTTCCTAGCAAAATCTTTTTACATACAAAGTATAGCTCTTACTTTATTTGGTGATATTTCATTTGGCAACATTTTTTCACAAAGTATAAATATATATACATTATATAGGTTGTACTTTATTTGGTGACTTGTGATTCTTTTTACTAAATATAACTCATACTTTATTTGCTGACAATTTTTATAAAGTATAGCATCATCACACTGTACTTGGTGACACTGAAAACCTAAAAATCATAATCAGGACTTTAACTCCTTATCAAACGACAAAATCTTTGACTAGTTGAAGTTAAAAGAATTTGCAGACAACTAATAAAACTTGAAAGCATTTAACTCTTTAACAAACAACAAAATTTTAGACTTGTCCAATTGATTGCAATTACACACAATAAAATTAATGCGATTCAAAAAATGAAATCTGTTTTGAAAAGGGTAGAAAACATTGTGGGAAAAGGAGAAAATGCTGGTTACCGGCATTTTCTCCTTTTCCCACAATGTTTTCAAAAGCTTTCTTTCTAAGGGTCATTAAAAGTTGAGATTGTGTGGTGAAGAGTTAACCTAAGGGTAGATAAACACAGGATTGTTTGGTAAAGGGTTAATGCAGGAAGTAAAAGCTCCCTTTATCTTCATTTAGATGCTGACATAAAACTCCCTTTCTGACTCAACAACTCTCACTGCATAATTCAAAGTTTTAGCGAAAAACACTTTTATTTTCTTCAAAGGCATAGGTAATATTTGCAAACAGCACTTTACCTGATTTTACCAGAACACTCAATAAATGGCAAACATTATAGAGATGATACCACTTCCATACACAGCTCTACAAAAATATGACTATTCTAGATCCACAAGACTCCTGGTACACATGAAATTGTTAAGAGATGGGTCCATCTTGCTGATGATCAGGTTACACACTGAAATTCAAAGTCAATTTTTTTATGTGAACCATTGTGCTTTTTGATTTATATTTTAGTTGAACTTAACCTAGATAGAATATGCATGTAATACTTCCTGCTATGTCACCTACTTAAAAATCCTGCAACAGCTTAATATGCCAGAAAAAAGTATGGAACATCTCCTTACCAAAGGACATCATCTCGGACTGGAATAGTAAAAATTTGGAGGCTACAAATCAAAAGTAACTTAAAGATTGTTTCAATCTCTGTCATGGTAGAAAACACTGTAGGAAAGGGCTAACATGTTGGTTACCAGTATTTGCTCCTTTTCCCACAATACTTTCAATGAGGCTTAAATGATGGTATTTGCTTTTGGAAAGTTGGAAAAACATTGTGGTAATTCTACTTTTCCCAAAACGTTTTCAAAAGCCTTTCTTCTCAGAGTTGTACAATCATGGGATTACCGTATGTGGTAAAGAGTTAACATCAACTGCATCCAGTGGATCCCAGATTTTTGTTAAAAATTTGATAATGAATTCTAGTTTGGTATGCAACTGTCTGCATGATTGAAATACATGTCTGTGACTCCGGCATGAAAGTGATTTGACTGAATTCTCAATGAGTCTGTCCATTATTTCATAAGAGATTGGCTGAATATTTCCAAATGCAGTGTTCCCACTGAAAATTTTATTTGGGGGTTTTGTACCCCCTACAATTGAAAAATGGGGGTATAATAAAAAAAATGGGGGTACAAATTAAAAGAGAAAAATCAATATGCCCACAACTCTAAATTGTTTACTTAATGCCTCATTTTCGATCAGATGCAGAACAATCATATAGATCTACTATGTAAATATACATTTTTAAACGTAACTGACACTTAAATAATTGTTTGTCAAAGTGTTAACTAGTAGTCTTTATGCTCATCTTTTCACATGCCTTATCTACATTAAACATTGTAGAAGTCTGACTGAAGACTGCTGTATTCAATATGCAGTGTTCCCACTAGCTTTTTATTTCAGGAGTACACACTTACCCCTTGAGTTGTGGGGGGGGTCTAGATTTCATATTTGATTTTGAGATTATGACAGTAATGATTCTCAAAGCAATCGATACAGATGATTTGCACCAAAAAAGTTCGTTATATCAAGATATTTGTGGAAATTTACACCTTACACCTATTAAAAGCTGAAAAGACAGTAGGAAGTGACTGTGATCGGACAATGTAAAATAGAGCATTTTGTTGTGTCATGGGTTTCCGCGTTTTATGGACCGATCAATCTTTCATGTCCGTTCATAAATGGATAAGTCTTTCTGCATGAATTGAATTCTTTTTTCTACATTTTGAATGGTTCTACAACCAGTGTACCTTGCTCGCCTACGGGAACCCGAATTTTGAATTCCGAAAGCATCTAAAGTAGGCCTATATTTCTGAGATATTCCAAATACAGGTTTTCAGACGAAAGACGTTGACATCGACAAAACGCTTTTTTATCGACTGTGTTAAACAAAGGAGAGCTGAAGTAAGGATTTATTTGGAAACAAACGAGTCCCAGTCTGCAATATTATTGATCGCGATAATAAATACTGAGTACGCCGATCATGTAAATATTCTATAAATAGAAAGCTGGAAATCCAAAATGTTTCCAATGATTTATATTTTCTGCAAATCGCACTTGCGTGAGCTGTTCTATGCAGGTGTTTCCTACTTTTTTTATGTGATCTTCTGTATTTTTTGTGCGTGATTTCACATATAGGTTTGTAATTTTGTACGTGTTTTATTTCATTTATACGTGTTTCACGCACGATTTTGCGTGATCGGGAACTCTGAAATGAAGTTGTTTCTAAAGGTAAATCGGGTTCTTTTTCGTAATAAAACACATTTTAGAGATATCAAATTTGCAACATAGAACTGAATTATTGCCCCATTTAGACATTACATGCAACAGAAAAATAAATTGTGAAATGTCTAATAGATAAATGTTGAAAGAAAGGTAAATAAGCATGTATATGTCTTAAATATTTGGACTAGCCCTGACCCTTACCCTAACCCAGACAACTAGCAGCTCAAATCATCCTCTCATTGAGAGTTTTTCATGAAACAAATGTTGGAATTTAGCAATTGGTCTTTTTAAACAAACATGGATATTGACGAAACACCCTTTCAACGAAATTTCGTGCAACGGGAAAGGTCACCTGTGGTCATGAGGTCACATGTGACTGTATGTAAAATAGAGTTCCTTGCAATATATTGAATGTTGAAATGTTAAATCCAAACATTCCAACCGTGGGCATGTTTAAAACCCTTCATTAAGTTCGGCCTTTCATATGCTGTAATGAGTGGGAGGGGCTTACGAATGCAAACACAACGTTCGCATTTCGTCCATGAATGATGCAACTGTACCCATAAATTCTACTTCCTGGATTTATCTACATCTAGATCCGTTACATGGTTAGGTAAGACTCTTAGATTGATCACCATACAGCCAGCCTGGTATTCTTGAAACAATTATTGAAGAGAACAAAACGAGAAATGCGAAGAATGTCTGACCTGGATGATTGGACGTTATATTTCGTTTGTCGCTTCAATCAGGAAGAAAATGGATAAATCCCTGTGCAGAATGATGTAAGCCATACTCTCAGATGAATAAAGAACACATATTCTTCAAATAAATTGATGCATTCGTGAAATCGGGTGTGTTCGAAGAATCGGTGTCAATTTAAAGTCATTTTTGACATTTTTCCTGTCCTTCGACAGAAAAAAACATTCCGAATGAAGGTGGAAACCGGTCCGGAATTAAATGAGCAAAGAAAGTAGTTCTCTCATTAATCTTAATTCTCACAGAAATCTTGCATCGAATGAAAGGGTTAATTCATTTTGCATGGATTAAACATAATTTCAAATGCCAAAGCCTGTGAATAGACTATTGAATGTCATAAATCACATGATACTCTATACGATCTGCTATAACTCCGCGCAATCTTATGTCTGCTATAATTGGACTATTTTCAAAATCAATTACGTCACCTAACGATATTTAGCAACAAGCATGTGTCCGGGAAGTTTGAAGTCAAATCTGATCACATACATGTACTTACTTCCCACACAAGTGAAGAAAATGAAGGAACCTACGAATGTCTCCAACCTGTATATTACGGCGTGTAAACGCTTTTTAATCCAAAAGTCAGGTCTTCAAAATCGGTATTTTAAAACTCTCTCACTACCAATCAAAAAGATAATTTTTCCAAGGGTACCGATTTATCAACAGCTACAAGTATATATATATGGAGGGGAATATCCGCCAAAATTCTATGGGTCTAGATGACAATCTTATTTGTGAACATTAGATGTCTATTCGTCTTCTTTCTTGCATCTTACATGCATATTGCATCTCATGTGTCATTATTACTAGTGCATACTGTTTGGTGCTAATTGCCTGCATCACTGTTATAACTTGATCATATTTACTATTGTGTTTTTGTTGATTTTTGTTGATTATGAATTATTAATTCTTCCTGATTACTTCCTACTGCGTTTTTGCACTTGTCTTTTTTCCTAGTGCTTCATGCATGTTTCTAGTAGCATTTTACTTTCTTCTAAATACATGTTATATTTGTTATACTTCCTTCTCCAGTATTGAAACTTTCCTAATTGCAGACGAGAAGAATAATGGGTGACAAATGTTTCGATAACCTACAAGTTCGGTAAATTGGACTTATAAAAGTACATCTATCCGATGTTTCGGTAACAAGGTAATTATATAGTGTTTAACCCTTTACCACATAATCCCGAGTTTTAACGACCTTGAAGAAGAAGCCTTTCGAAAACATTGTGGGAAAAGGAGAAAATGCTGGTAACCAGCATTTTCTCCTTTTCCCACAATGTTTTCTACCCTATCAAAGACAACTTCCATCATTAGAGTCACATTTGAATTGTCGTCTGCAAATGCTTTCAATTTGGACAACTCTACTTTTTTGTCTTGTGTAATGCACCTAAATGTTTTTCACACCAAGTAAAGTCTTGGCTCTCATTTGTTCAAGGGTTCTTTTTTCCACACGCTTTCAGACATAATAATTTTGTTATGTTGTTATGTTGCTCCTGCCATGCTGTATGTAAAACAATATACCTGAAATCACCATAACATTTTACTTTCGATATTCCAACCATATAGTTAAGGTGATGAATAATACCCAATCCTAACCTTGTACCCGATGTATCTTCCTTTAAAATGTTTTTATGAATATTTCAGTGCGAAAATATTTTCTTCTTTAAAGACTTCCAAACCAACCATTAACCCTAAGAGCGCCTGTCACTACTTCAGTTGCCTTTGTGGCCAGTGCAGATCAAGATCACACTACGCCAAACACCGAGTCTAAACTTTGATCTTCACATGATCCTTTTCCAAAGCATTCTGAACAGAAAAAACCTTGAAATCGCTAAAATTAAGGTTTTATTTCTACAATGAAAATGGCAGTTAGGTTTATTAGAAGCTCTTAGAGTTAAACTTATGGATAATTCAATTGTTTCCAGAAAGATGGCTAATATAGAAAAAATATTGTGGCAAATGAAGAGAGGGGGTGAGAGACATGGATAGATAGATAGTGACATATACTCTTTTGACAAATACTTTTTTCAAACAGCATGAGCAGTGTGTGATCTGAACATGCCCTATCCCATTAACTTTTATGTGTGCAGTCTGATCTGCGAATTTCTCCTCGTCTATCAATGTTTCAGGGACATAAAAATGCGTTTAGGGTTTTTGTTTTTAATTTTTCGTCACAAATTCTAAATAGCCACCTTTAAACCATGGTTAATCTCTAAGATCTATGGGGATCTTCTTTATCTTGTTGGTAATGGGAGGTATGAAAACAGGCTGTTAAAGAATTCGCGTTTATTTATCGGCGCCACCGGTTTCCCATATGGGCGACGGCCCCCGAAGGCTATTAGTTATATTACAGGGATAGTGCAAGATACACGACGAAACCTATCATAAGTTACGCCTGGTTCTTAAACGTGCTCGGTGTATAGCACCGTCACACGAAACCTCGGTTTAAAATCTCATCTGAAAAACTGTTAGTAATTTTAGATGGTTAGCCGAGGGAAGAAGAATCGAACCCACACCCTCAAGTGTCCCGACACATGACGTTTACCAGCCCTACGCTCTACCACATGAGCTTTACAGACTGGTATAGGCTGTTAAAGACACATGTCTATACAGGTATATAGTATACAGTACTCCCTTTGCTCTCGCAAGTTCGTACAGGTATCAGGGACCTTATATGATTTTTTTATGCAGTGATGTCCGTGTAGTATTGATGAACACACTTTAAAACCTGCGGACGACGACTTGTGTGCACCAGACCAGATTTAAAAACATTGTGGAGGCAGGTGAGGAACAAAACAGAACATTTTTTTCTAGACAAGCACAATGTACATAGTCAAAATTACAAGAAGTATGCAACAAAGCATTGTCGAGGCCTCTCTCTCTCTCTCTCTCTCTCTTCATTTGCTACAATGTTTTACCTGTAATATCTTTATTAATTCGCACTGATTAACCATAATTTTAACCCTTAGAGCATCGAATAAACCAAACGGCAATTTTCATTTTAGAAAAAGAACATCTACTATAAATGATTTCAAGGTTGTCCTTATTCATAATGTATTAGAAAAATAGACAGAGTAAATCTACGATCAGTCTCCATGTTTTGTGTAGTCTGATCTTGATCTGAATTGGCTGCAAGGGTGAAAGGTGCTCTAAGGGTAAATGGCTGATTTGCAAGCCGGCCATTTTGTTCCCAAAAGAGAATATTTTCACAAAGGAAATGTTAACAAAGACAGTGCCTTTTTGATAAAACATATTTATAAAACTTAAAATTGGCTTAAGCTGGGAGTCTGTTATCTGTAGGACGATTACAATGGGTACAGGTTTAGGATTGTGTATTATTGATTAAATCAACTAAGGGTGAAAGGGTGAAAACCGAAAATAAGATGGTGATCAGAATTTATCAATTTCAGGCATTTATAAACAGCATGAAAGGTACAACATAACAAATATTATTATGTCAGAAAACGAGCGGCAATTGCAAATTAAAAAAAAAAAGGTTTGCACAGAAAGCTATGTACTGGGTGTGAGAAACATTAGGCACTGCCTTGTTACAGAACATCCAATTGATTTATTTATAAGTACCATTTACCGAACTTGTCTATTACCAAATAATGTATATGAAAGCGCCATCTGGTATCATAATATGACTTGTCGTATTCGTGTAAATGTCATTCAAGTCCGCCATGCTTGTTAGTGCATACTTCTTTCGCCTTAATTCAGCTACCTATCATAGCTTCAATTTAATATCACAAAAGCCCATAGTTTTTGCCAGAATATGCATAAACAAGAATGTAGCACTTTAATGATAAGCTATACAGACATGGGAAAAATATCAGGATAAGAAAGTAAGATGGATGAAATCATAATGTCAAAAGGGGCATAATGAACAGAAGCACACGCTACTAAATAACAATTTTATGGCATACAAGTGGAAGAAGAAAAAGGGAATTAGCATCAGGCAACATGCACTAGTAATAATGAAACATGAAATGTTATATGCATGTAAGATTTAAGAAAGAGGACAAATAGTCATCTAATGTTCATAAATAAGAATGTAATCTAGACACATTGAGTTTTGGCGGATATTCACCTCAATATATATATAGAGAGAGAGGATATATTCTATTTATTTCATGCTTCTAACGCCTTTTTTTGTCGATACTTCCATAAAAAGCAGTACAAACTCCCCGTGGTCGGTATTCTCAATGGTCGTACCCGTGTAATATCGAAAAATATTTTCACCGCTATTTCTCGATATCCTACCGGAAAGCATGAAATAAAATTGAGTCATGCTATGGCAAAAGGAGGCTTAATGCATCTCCGTAATCCACGATACCAATCAAGCCATCACATAAAAAGTTTATGGATCTATAATAGCCAGTTTTTTTAACAACCGACCTAATCATAAGGAAGACTGGTCCTTGGACATACAGAATATTGACCAATAGCGAAAAGTTTCGGCTCAGGTCAGCCTGCGCGGACTGCGCAGGCTGACTTGGGTCGATACTTTTCGCAGTTGCATTAAGCCCGCTTTTCACAGAGCATGGCTCAGATGCAATATTCAAAATGGAGAGACACATAACATATAGTGATTGAACATGTAGATTAGAGGTGAGATGTAGAGCAGGTGTACCTATATAGATCTATTACCCAGGGGTCGTATCCCTGTAATATACGACCCCTGTATTTATGGAGGGGAATATCCGCCAAAATTCTATGGGTCTAGATGACAACCATACTATGGAGGGGAATATCCGCCAAAATTCTATGGGTCTGGATGACAATCTTATTTGTGAACATTAGATGTCTTTTCGTCTTCTTTCTTACATCTTACATGCATACTGCATCTCATGTGTCATTATTACTAGTGCATACTGTTTGGTGCTAATTGCCTGCATCATTCTTATAACTTGATCATATTTACTATTGTGTTTTTGTTGAATGATTAATTCTTCCTGATTACTTCCTACTGCGTCATTGCATTTGTCTTTTTTTCCAAGTGCTTGCTGCATGTTTCTAGTAGCATTTTACTTTCTTCTAAATACATGTTATATTTGTTATACTTCCTTCTCCAGTATTGAAACTTTCCTAATTGCAGACGAGAAGTATAATGGGTGACAAATGTTTTGGTAACAGACAAGTTCGGTTAATTGGACTTATAAAAGTACATCTATTTGATGTTTCGGTAACAAGGTAATTATATAGTGTTTAACCCTTTACCACATAATCCCGAGTTTTAACGACCTTGAAGAAGACGCCTTTTGAAAACATTGTGGGAAAAGGGGAAAATGCTGGTAACCAGCATTTTCTCCTTTTCCCACAATGTTTTCTACCCTATCAAAGACAACTTCCATCATTAGAGTCACATTTGAATTGTCGTCTGCAAATGCTTTCAATTTGGACACGTCTACTTTTTTGTCTTGTGGTAAAGAATTAATGCACCGTGATGTTTTTCATACCAAGTAAACTCTTGGCTCTCATTTGTTCAAGAGTTCTTTTTTCCACACGCTTTCAGACATAATAATTTTGTTATGCTGTTATGTTGCTCCTGCCATGCTGTATGTAAAATAATATACCTGAAATCACTATCACATCTTACTTTCGATATTCCAACCATATAGTTGAGGTGATGAATAATACCCAATCCTAAGCTTGTACCCGACGTATCTTCCTTTAAAATGTTTTTATGAATATTTCAGTGCGAAAATATTTTCTTCCTTAACCCTTTACCAGACGACAAAATTTTAGCCTTGTCGAAATTGAAAGCATTTGCAGACGAAATTTCAATGTGGCTCAAATGATGCAGTTTTCTATTGATAGGGTAGAAAACATTGTGGGAAAAGGAGAAAATGCTGGTTACCAGCATTTTCTCCTTTTCCCACAATTTTTTCAAAAGGCTTCTTTCCTAGAGGCGTTAAAAGGCGGCATTGTGCGGTAAAGGGTTAAAGACTTCCAAACCAGCCATTAACCCTAAGAGCGCCTGTCACTACTTCAGTTGCCTTTGTGGCCAGTGCAGATCAAGATCACACTACGCCAAACACCGAGTCTAAACTTTGATTTTCACATGCTCCTTTTCCAAAGCATTCTGAACAGAAAAAACCTTGAAATCGCTAAAATTAAGGTTTTATTTCTACAATGGAAATGGCAGTTAGGTTTATTCGAAGCTCTTAGAGTTAAACTTATGGATAAGTTTCCAGAAAGATGGCTAATACAGAGAAAATATTGTTGCAAATAAAGATAGGGGGTGAGAGAGATAGATAGATAGTGACATATACTCTTTTGACAAATACTTTTTTCAAACAGCATGAGCAGTGTGTGATCTGAACATGCCCTATCCCCTTAACTTTTATGTATGCAGTCTGATCTGCGAATTTCTCCTCGTCTATCAATGTTTCAGGGACATAAAAATGAGTTTTAGGGTTTTTGTTTTTAATTTTTCGTCACAAATTCTAAATAGCCACCTTTAAACCATGGTTAATCTCTAAGATCTATGGGGATCTTCTGTATCTTGTTGGTAATGGGAGGTATGAAAACAGGCTGTTAAAGATTTCGCGTTTATTTATCGGCGCCACCGGTTTCCCATATGGGCGACGGCCCCCGAAGGCTATTAGTTATGTTACAGGGATAGTGCAAGATACACGACGAAACCTATCATAAGTTACGTCTGGTTCTTTAACGTGCTCGGTGTATAGCACCGTCACACGAAACCTCGGTTTAACGTCTCATCTGAAAAACTGTTAGTAATTTTAGATGGTTAGCCGAGGGAATCGAACCCACACCCGCAAGTGTCCCGACACATGACGTTTACAAGTCCTACGCTCTACCTCATGAGCTATACAGGCTGGTATAGGCTGTTAAAGACACGTGTCTATACATGTATATAGTATACCGTAATCCCTTTGCTCTCACAAAGTTTGTACAGGTGTCAGGGACCTAATATGATTTTTTTATGCAGTGATGTCCGTGTAGTATTGATGAACACACTTTAAAACCTGCGGACGACGACTTGTGTGCACCAGACCAGATTTAGAAACATTGTGGAGGCAGGTGAGGAACAAAACAGAACATTTTTTCTAGATAAGCACAATGTACATTGTCAAAATTACAAGAGGTATGCAACAAAGCATTGTCGAGGCCTCTCACTCTCTCTCTCTCCCTCTCTCTCGCTCCATCTCTTCATTTGCTACAATGTTTCACCTGTAATATCTTTATTAATTCGCACTGATTAACCATAATTTTAACCCTTAGAGCATCGAATAAACCAAACGGCAATTTTCATTTTAGAAAAAGAACATCTACTATAAATGATTTCAAGGTTGTCCTTATTCACAATGTATTAGAAAAATAGACAAAGTAAATCTACGATCAGTCTCCATGTTTTGTGTAGTCTGATCTTGATCTGAATTGGCTGCAAGGGTGAAAGGTGCTCTAAGGGTAAATGGCTGGTTTGCAAGCCGGCCGTTTTGTTCCCAAAAGAAAATATTCTCACGAAGGAAATGTTGACAAAGACAGTGCCTTTTTGATAAAACATATTTATAAAACTTAAATTGGCTTAAGCCTGAAGTCTGTTATCTGTAGGACGATTACAATGGGTACAGGTTTAGGATTGTGTATTATTGATTAAATCAACTAAGGGTGAAAGGGTGAAAACCGAAAATAAGATGGTGATCAGAATTTATCAATTTCAGGCATTTATAAACAGCATGAAAGGTACAACATAACAAATATTATTATGTCAGAAAACGAGCGGCAATTGCAAATTAAAAATAAAGGTTTGCGCAGAAAGCTATGTACTGGGTGTGAGAAACATCAGGGCACTGCCTTGTTACAGAACATCCAATTGATTGATTTATAAGTCCAATTTACCGAACTTGTCTGTTACCGAATAATGTATGTGAAAGCGCCATCTGGTATCATAATATGACTTGTCGTATTCGTGTAAATGCCATTCTTGTTAGTGCATACTTCGTTCGCCTTAATTCAGCTACCTATCATAGCTTCAATTTAATATCACAAAAGCCCATAGTTTTGGCCAGAATATGCATAAACAAGAATGTAGCACTTTAATGATACGCTATACAGACATGGGAAATGGGAAAAAAATCAGGATAAGGAAGTAAGATGGATGAAATCATAATGTCAAAAGGGGCATAATGAACAGATGCACACGCTACTAAATAACAATTTTATGGCATACAAGTAAAAGAAGAAAAATGGAATTAGCATCAGGCAACATGCACTACTAATAATGAAACATGAAATGTTGTATGCATGTAAGATGTAAGAAAGAGGACAAATAGACATCTAATGTTCATAAATAAGAATGTCATCTAGACACATAGAGTTTTGGCGGATATTCCCCTCCATATGTATTAGGCTACTCTACACCCAAGCCACATATCGGACTGTCCGTTAATACAACCATCTGCACTGAACTGCTTGTCGCCTGTGACAACGTCAATGCATACGGAACATTTTTATCGTACATTGATGCCATTATATATTACGGTAGAGATGCGCTTCGGAAAGCTCGGTGTAAATGGTTGGAATTCTGATCGGTGTTTTAACTCCTAACACGAGCAATTCAAATTCCGAACAGTAAGCCCTAATTGTCAAGTTTTTAAAAAAAGAATGCTAACGGTCAGAAATAACAACTACTCAGTGTTAGTCATGGATTTAAATCAAGTTGTAAAACTTCGTTTTGATCAAATTCTCCGATGTACTTTCCAAAAGAAAGTTACTGGTTACGTGAGTTCAGCATTTTAAGTGGTTGTAGGCCTATTAACGAACAGTCAGAATGCGGCTTAGTGTTCGGTGATGAGCACACCCAATCATATCTGCATTTACTAGCAAAAACAAACGTGAATATTAATGTAGATTAAAGCCACTCTTTTAAATAAAATTTACTGCTCTGTAGGTCTACTGTAGTAAGGTCAAATTGTTCCAAATCACTGTGAGGAATATTAACGTTCGGAAATAAAACCCGAAAGAAAATTAGTGGTTCGAATTCCGAAACCCCCCCCCCCCCCCTTCTATGTATTGCACTAAATATATGTCGGGGCCTTGAGGGCACCTTAGACTTTGATAGAGCAACGTCAAAATATCCGTAAAAATGATTGACAATAGAAAAAACAAGTGCCGGTGCGCGACGAGAACGGGTAAGAAACGTTCACGGTAACATTGCGTTTTGTGTAATTTTACTAAGGCTACCTTGACGGTCTAAATTGGTACTTAAGATTATAAGTCAGTTACGAAGAGCGTGACATCAAACAAAATGGCGAGGTCTAAAAAGATCAATACCTGACGTCACAAATGTGACATTACAAGTTGGCTTCTTTGAAAAAGAAGCCAGGAGAGGTCAGTATCAATGTTTTCAAATAGTTTATTGGCTTTTAATTTCAATATATTATATTGGTACACGTAAACAAACAAGCAAGGCATTATGATTATGATTGCCGCTGTGTAAAAAAACCTCTTATGCATTATATGACAGACACGTGACCTTCTAGCGTTTTCAAGTCGCATGATCTTTTCCCGTGGTGTCCTCTTTTTTAACGAAATTCTTTTTTTTTTTTTCTGCTTAGCTTTATTTTTTAATGAAAAAGTACCGAACTATTGGAGAGATCATTTGCAATCAAATCAATGTAACAAAACTTTTTTTTGAAATCGTCATATAAAAACAAACCACGTCTATTTCCTATTTGTTTTTTGATTTCGGTTTATTTATAAAACCATTACGAAACAGACTGTGCACCAGAACAATTTCGTGAAAAACATGCATACGGATTTAGACCGTAATTTCAGAGGCAGTCTGCTTTTTAAACTCACCACTGTTGGAAAGGTCTGATGACCTCTCCAATAAGGTTAGTAGAGTATATTCTGGAAATATTGTGAGGTGTTTAAAATTTCGTTCGTATTTAGACCCAGTTCGGAATTATGTCCACCCGCTCTACGTTCTCTGCAGTCCGATCCTGTCTACACTGTCCACAAAAGCTTCTTGGGCCGTCTAGGCAGGGATCTTATAAAGTTATATAGTCTCAATAATGAGACGTTTACGGTGCTTCTTTTCTTATTCGGACATTTATTGTGCACCACAAAAACTAAAATCGCCTTCGGGGATAGTTAACTGTACTAGGATTTTATATACATATAAGATCCCTGGTCTAGGGTATAAAAAGAGTTAAGACGCATCTAGGTCTAGATTCTTGGACAACTGACTCAGAACAGGGATCGTATATATAACATACGATCCCTGCTCAGAATAATATCAGCAAAGGGGGATCACCGAAGGGGTACATGCAGTCTGATCTCTGATCTACATTTTCAATCACTCATGATCGAGTAGGCTTTTATGATTTTTATGGATCCATAATTTTACATCAACTTGCCTGGTAAATGCATCACAAAAATGCATTAAACCCCCCTTTTTGCCTGATGTATAAGTTAAGGATTCCTGATGTTGGTAATGAAATTGTTCTGCATAAATGTGGTACATGTATTGTATCCATCTATAGCCTACATTTTTTTTTTTTTCTCCATTTCTATCATTTCAGCTTGTAGACTCTGAAAATGAAACTATTGCAACCAATCAAAATAAAGCGCGTGGATCTAGAGCTAAATTTGGAACAGATCTTCACAATTTACCAAACAAGTTTAGACTTGTACAAATTGACAGCATTCGCAAATGAATAAATAAATGTTGTTCAAAAACTGAAACTTGTTTTTGAAACGATAGAAAACACATTATGGGAAAAGAAGAAAATGCTGGCTGGTAACCAGCATTTTCTCCTTTTTCCACAATGTTTTCCAAAGTTTTCTTCTTTAGCGTTGTTGAAACATGGGATATGTGAAAGGAGGGCACTCGTTTTTCCGAAATTAACCCGTTTGATTGGGGTAAAATACAACTGAAATTGTGGCCTCAATTGATATTAATATTGTTGGTAATATAGACCTGGTTCTTTGCCTTGCAATACTGTGAGCTGTATACTTACTTTAGACAAAAGCTCAATGTGACTTGCCTTGTGATCCCTTTCTATTTGTATATCAGGAAATAATGTTGGATTATGGTTTGATAATTTCACCGTTTCGAACATTGACTTTACAGATTAATAAACTCACTGGTATGGAGAGCTCCCCAGTGCTTCACACGCCCGCCCCCCCCCCCCCCCCCCCCCACACACACACACACAAAAAAGGGATTTAGAAGCATGAAGTAAATCAATTTCGTTTTCGGTGAAAGATAAAAATTTATTTCGTCAAGTGAACATCTTCGGTAATATTTTAACAAGTGGCACAGCCATGAGTGAAAATGTTACCATATGTTAGACACCGAGAAAAACCCCGAATTACTCTCTAACCCTTCACTGGATGACAAAATTTAAGACTTGTCCAAACTATTTACAGATGTAGATGCATCTCAATTGCTTGAATTGGTCTTTGGTAGAGTAGAAGATATCGTTGGTAAAGGGGATGTTGGTAGCCAGCATTTACTCCTTTTCCCACAATATTTTCAAAAGCCTTCTTACTTGGGGTCATTGAAACTCGGGATGGTATGGTTAAGCCTTAAAGCTCCCCATGTCCCTGTTGCAGAAGACCTTCTTAAGAAGGACAGCTTTACGTTAAGGGCCCCAAAACACATAAACAAAATATTAGTTGCTAATTTACGTCTTCTTTTGGACCGTTTTTTTGTATTCATCCATGAACTTACAGTTTCTATGTTGTTTTTGCAATGCAGTTATCTTGGACAGACTTCCACATAATCCCACCTTAACCGTTTACCACACAATCATAGCTTTAAACAACCTTGAGAAAGAAGCCTTTTGAAAACATTGTGGGAAAAGGAGAAAATGCTGGTTACCAACATTTTCTTTTTTTCCCACAATGTTTTCTATCCTTCCCAAAACCTATTTCAAGTTTCATTCACATTTATTTTGTTGTCTGCAAATGCTTTCAATTTGGTCTAGTCTAAAATTTTGTCATTTGGCAAAGAGTCAAGGGAAGGGGACATTAGGCTACATGAAGGGAAGACCACAGCCCATGGAGCACACAGCACATTTTTTGTGCTCCAGTTTATGCTGCTCCTTTAATGACTCTATCCTTTCTTCAAATATCTTCCTTGAAGCCAAGTCATTATAAGATATGAGATCTGGGTACAGAAAAGATTACAAACATTAAACAAGAGGGCCATGATGGCCCTGGGTCGCTCACCTTAGTAGAGTGCCTTTAAGGTTTTTCTTTAATTTGACCATGTGACCTAGTTTTTGACCGCAGGTGACCCAGTTTCAAACTCATATTTCATGAAGACAAACATTCTGACCAATTTTCAAGTCAATTGAGCAAAAAATGTAGCCTCGAGTGCCCTAAAGATATTTCTTTAATTTGACCAAGTGACCTAGATTATGACCCCAGGTGACCCAAATTTGAACTGGTCTTTGACTATATCAAAAGAAACATTTTAACCAATTTTCAAATCATATGAATAATAAATGTGGCCTCTAGAGTGCCCACTAGCTATTTCTTTAATTTGACCAAGTGACATATTTTATTACCCCAGTTGACCCAAATTCAGACTCATGTGAGATTTTAAAAAGACAAACATTTTGACCAATTTTCAAGGCAATTAAGCAAAGAATGTGGCCTCTAGAGTGCCCACAGGGTATTTCTTTATTTTGACCTAGTGACCTAGTTTATGGTTCCAGGTGACCAAAATCCAAACTCATCTGGTATTTTATCAAGACAAACATTCTGGCCAAATTTCAGGTCATTTGAGCAATAAATGTGGCCTCCAGAGTGCAAACAAGGTATTTCTTTAATTTGACCCAGTGAACTAGTTTATGACCCAAGTTGACCCAAATTAATCTTATGTGAGACTTTATAAAGACAAACTTTCTAACTAATTTTCAAGGCAATTGAGCAAATAATGTGGCCTCGAGAGTGCCAACAAGGTATTTCTTTAATTTGACCCAGTGACCTAGTTTATGTCCCAAGATGACCCAATTTTGAACTCAATGAACTTGTTGCGCTTAGATGGGCAAACAAACTTAGAAGAGAATCACTACATACCAAATATCAAAGCTCTACGCCTTCCAGTTTTAAAGAAGAATTTTAAAGTTTTCCTTCTTTGTTCCTATGTTCGAACTTGTGACCCCCGGGGCTGGGCCAGTTTTGACCCAGGGGCATCATATGAACAAACTTGGTAGAGGTCCTCTAGGAGATGCTACATACCAAATATCAAAGCTCTACACCTTCCCGTTTAAGAGAAAAAGAAATTTAAAGTTTTCCTTCTTTGTTCCTATCTTCGAACTTGTGACCCCCGGGGCTGGGCCAGTTTTGACCCAGGGGCATCATACGAACAAACTTGGTAGAGGTCCACTCTGAGATGCAACATACCAAATATCAAAGCGCCACACCTTTCGGTTTCAGAAAAGAACAATTTTAAAGTTTTCCTTCTTTGTTCCTATGTTCGAACTTGTGACCCCAGGGACTGAGCCAGTTTTGACCCAAGCAGCATCCTTGGAACAAACTTGGTAGAAGTCCACTAGGAGATGCTACATACCAAATATCAAAGCTCTATGCCTTCCAATTTAAGAGAAAAAAAAAATAAAGTTTTCCTTCTTTGTTCCTATGTTTGAACTTGTGACCCCCGGGGCGGGGCCAATTTTGACCCCAAGGGCATCATATGAACAAACTTAGTAGAGGTCTACTAGGCGATGCTACATACCAAATATCAAAGCTCTATGCCTTCTAGTTTTACAGAAGAAGATTTTTAAAGTTTTCCTTCTTTGTTCCTATGTTGGTAATTGTGACCCCCGGGGCGGGGCCAGTTTTGACCCCAGGGGCATCATATGAACAAACTTGGTAGAGGTCCACTAGGAGATGCTACATACCAAATATCAAAGCCCTACGACTTCAAGTTTCAGAGAAGAAGATTTTTAAAGTTTTCCTTTTTTGTTACTATGCTCAAACTTGTGGCCCCCGGGGTGGGGCCAGTTTTGACCCCAGGGGCATCATATGAACAAACTTGGTAGAGGTCCACTAGGCAATGCTACATACCAAATATCAAAGCCCTACGCCTTCCAGTTTCAGAGAAGATGATTTTTAAAGTTTCTCCTCTTTGTTCCTATGTTTGAACTTGTGACCCCCGGGGCAGGGCCAATTTTGACCCCAAGGGCATCATATGAACAAACTTGGTAGAGGTCCACTAGGAGATGCTTCATGCCAAATATCAAAGCTCTATGCCTTCTAGTTTTACAGAAGAAGATTTTTAAAGTTTTCCTTCTTTGTTCCTATGTTGGAAATTGTGACCCCCGGGGCGGGGCCAGTTTTGACCCCAGGGACATCATATGAACAAACTTGGTAGAGGTCCACTAGGAGATGCTACATGCCAAATATCAAAGCTCTACGCCTTCAAGTTTCAGAGAAGAAGATTTTTAAAGTTTTCCTTTTTTGTTACTATGCTCAAACTTGTGACCCCCGGGGTGGGGCCAGTTTTGACCCCAAGGGCATCATATGAACAAACTTGGTAGAGGTCCACTAGGCAATGCTACATACCAAATATCAAAGCTCTACGCCTTCCAGTTTCAGAGAAGATGATTTTTAAAGTTTCTCCTCTTTGTTCCTATGTTTGAACTTGTGACCCCCAGGGCAGGGCCAATTTTGACCCCAAGGGCATCATATGAACAAACTTGGTAGAGGTCCACTAGGAGATGCTTCATGCCAAATATCAAAGCTCTATGCCTTCTAGTTTTACAGAAGAAGATTTTTAAAGTTTTCCTTCTTTGTTCCTATGTTGGTAATTGTGACCCCCGGGGCGGGGCCAGTTTTGACCCCAGGGACATCATATGAACAGACTTGGTAGAGGTCCACTAGGAGATGCTACATGCCAAATATCAAAGCTCTACGCCTTCAAGTTTCAGAGAAGAAGATTTTTAAAGTTTTCCTTTTTTGTTACTATGCTCAAACTTGTGACCCCCGGGGTGGGGCCAGTTTTGACCCCAGGGGCATCATATGAACAAACTTGGTAGAGGTCCACTAGGCAATGCTACATACCAAATATCAAAGCCCTACGCCTTCCAGTTTCAGAGAAGATGATTTTTAAAGTTTCTCCTCTTTGTTCCTATGTTTGAGCTTGTGACCCCCGGGGCAGGGCCAATTTTGACCCCAAGGGCATCATATGAACAAACTTGGTAGAGGTCCACTAGGAGATGCTTCATGCCAAATATCAAAGCTCTATGCCTTCTAGTTTTACAGAAGAAGATTTTTAAAGTTTTCCTTCTTTGTTCCGATGTTGGAAATTGTGACCCCCGGGGCGGGGCCAGTTTTGACCCCAGGGACATCATATGAACAAATTTGGTAGAGGTCCACTAGGAGATGCTACATGCCAAATATCAAAGCTCTACGCCTTCAAGCTTTAGAGAAGAAGATTTTTAAAGTTTTCCTTTTTTGTTACTATGCTCAAACTTGTGACCCCCGGGGTGGGGCCAGTTTTGACCCCAGGGGCATCATATGAACAAACTTGGTAGAGGTCCACTAGGCAATGCTACATACCAAATATCAAAGCCCTACGCCTTCCAGTTTCAGAGAAGATGATTTTTAAAGTTTCTCCTCTTTGTTCCTATGTTTGAACTTGTGACCCCCGGGGCAGGGCCAATTTTGACCCCAAGGGCATCATATGAACAAACTTGGTAGAGGTCCACTAGGAGATGCTTCATGCCAAATATCAAAGCTCTATGCCTTCTAGTTTTACAGAAGAAGATTTTTAAAGTTTTCCTTCTTTGTTCCTATGTTGGTAATTGTGACCCCCGGGGCGGGGCCAGTTTTGACCCCAGGGGCATCATATGAACAAACTTGGTAGAGGTCCACTAGGAGATGCTACATGCCAAATATCAAAGCTCTACGCCTTCAAGTTTCAGAGAAGAAGATTTTTAAAGTTTTTCTTCTTTGTTACTATGCTCAAACTTGTGACCCCCGGGGTGGGGCCAGTTTTGACCCCAGGGGCATCATATGAACAAACTTAGTAGAAGTCCACTAGGCAATGCTACATACCAAATATCAAAGCCCTACGCCTTCCAGTTTCAGGGAAGATGATTTTTAAAATTTCCCCTCTTTGTTCCTATGTTCGAACTTGTGACCCCCAGGGCAGGGCCAGTTTTGACCCCAAGGGCATCATATGAACAAACTTGGTAGAGGTCCACTAGGAGATGCTTCATGCCAAATATCAAAGCTCTATGCCTTCTAGTTTTACAGAAGAAGATTTTTAAAGTTTTCCTTCTTTGTTCCTATGTTGGAAATTGTGACCCCCGGGGCGGGGCCAGTTTTGACCCCAGGGACATCATATGAACAAACTTTGTAGAAGTCCACTAGGAGATGCTACATGCCAAATATCAAAGCTCTATGCCTTCAAGTTTCAGAGAAGAAGATTTTTAAAGTTTTCCTTCTTTGTTACTATGCTCAAACTTGTGACCCCTGGGGCGGGGCCAGTTTTGACCCCAGGGGCATCAAATGAACAAACTTGGTAGAGGTCCACTAGGAGATGCTACATACCAAATATCAAAGCTCTGCGCCTTCTAGTTTCAGAGAAGAAGATTTTCAAAGATTTTGCTTATTTTTTCCTTTTTGTTGCCATGGCAACCAGAGTTGTGGGTGGAATTTAATTCTTTGAACAATTTTGGTAGAGCTTCACCCAAGGAACATCCCTGCCAAGTTTCATCAAGATTGGCCCAGTGGTTTAGGAGAAGAAGATGTTTAAAGAAATTGTTGACGGACGACGGACGCCCGACATAGGGCGATCACAATAGCTCACCTTTAGCACGTTGTGCTAAGGTGAGCTAAAAACCAGAGAATGTGGGATAGAATGGTGGATGGCTACAGGGTCAGCCTCTCACATCAGAGGTTCCAGGTTCAAATCTTGTGATAGCTAGAGTCAACCATACAAACTACCCACATCATGCTACAAGCACAGTGCCACTGGTTAGTTTTCAAAAATGTAGCGAAGTAATGTACTATCCCAAAGACATGTCAGAGGTAAGTGTTAGATCAAAGAAACAACACTAACCATAAAGAAAATACATGTGCATGTATGTACATTTAACCAATGCTTAATTTAATATCTTTTCCTTTTGAAAAATTATGAACTATGACAAATAATTTACAAGTATTAAGGTTTTTTTCTTTTTTAATAATTATTCTCTAAATCAGTTGATAGATGAAACATTCTATGCAATATATAATGAAACATACTTTTTATTAACCCTTAAAATGTGCCTGTCATGACTATTGTGGCCTCTGCGGCCAGGGTAGATCACAAAACATGCAGCCTGATCTACACTGTCTGCTTTGGTGAAACACTGTAGACAAAAGCTACTATGGCATTGCAGTTATTTGGGTTGTATTTCAAAGATGAAAATGTCTGATGGGTTTATTTGGCGCTGTATGGGTTAATGGGTGCGGGCATTGTATGAAGACAGGTATGTATACCATCCCAGATGGGACTCACAAAAGCAGTAAAATATCACACGAGAAAGTACCACATAGCAGACTAAAGCAACTATAGGTGCAGTCTGGCTTTCTATTCACATATCTCAATATTTTCAGGGTTCAAAAGTGGGCTTTTGAAAACAATCAGGTGACCAGCGTTTTCTACTTTTCCCACAATGTTTTCTACCCTTTTAACTCTTTACCAAACGATAAAATTTTAGCCGTGTCCAAAATGAAAGCATTTGCAGACCACAAATTAAATGTAAGAAAAAAATGAGAATTGTCTTTCATAGAGTTGAAGACATTCCCACAATGTTTTCAAGGGCTTCTTCCTTGTGGTCGTTAAGTTCGGGATAGTGTGGTAAAGGGTTAAAGACACATTTCATTACTGTAACCACATTCAAATTGTCTTCTGCAAAGCCTTTCATATTGATGGGTTTTAAATTTATGTCTGGAAAAGAGTTAAAATAAAGTGTAAAGGTTTGTCATTACTGGCATTGCTTTTAATCATCATATTGGGACAATGTTCCAGAATCCTGTTGGCAGAACACCGATTTTATGTTACTAATCATCTACTGTTATAGACAAAGCTTTAATTTCACTAAGCCGCTGCATAATTCTGGATTTCCTTTCTTTTTCAGTGAGTTTGGAATCTTGAAAGAGTTCAGATGTCACCACACTATAAGCCTTAAAGGCATCACTGTTGTTAGTGAGCTGGGCTCTTATTTGGCTGTTAAATGTTGGTTTGAAATAGTCTATCCTTCCCTCATACAGTGCTGGAATTTCTTGTCTCAGTGTGATGTCTTGGTTTGTGAACTCTTCTTTTGCTGTTTCAAGAGCTTTTTTGTTCTGAAATTACAAATTCAAAATACACGAACAACTAGAAATGTCGTAATACATGAACAACTAAAGTTGTCACAAAATGACAAATACCACAGTCTGTTTGCCTTGTCACTGGATCACAGAAAAAAAATCAAAAGGCCCTACCTTCTGTACCAGTCAACCAGTTATAGTGAAAAGTACAGGGTCGATATTCATCAATCATTCTTAGGATCATTCTGAATCTCATCTCCATGGTTTTCTAAACGGTTAAGTAGCAGAACTTCTGATTGGCTAAAACAATTGGACCCTGTGCTTTTCATTATAACTGGTAGACTGGTACAGAAGACAATGCTGGAGAATTCTGTAGAATACGACAAAGAATGTTCTTAAGAATGATTGGTGAATGCAGATCCATGAAGGTGCACAGCTTACCATAAAGATAGGAAGGCTTCTGTGAAAAATTCGCTCATATGATAATCCATTAGAATGATGAGGGGTTCATGAGGGGTTTTATGAAAGGAATTGAATGAAATCATGATTTTTGTCCCCAATTAAACTATCAATGTATGCAAAGGATGAAATCTTTGCCGAGTTCATTTCCAGAAAAATCCACTGATAACTATTATGCAGTAAACAACAAAATACCTGATAGCAGTAAAATACCTGTGATAAGATAATGCACATTGTCAAATTACAATCACATTATTGATATTGTCATAATTTTAACAGTGATTGCATAGAAATGTGTATTAAGTTGATAACATTATCTGTGTCAATTTGTAACTCTTTACAAGAAGGTCTGAAGAAAACTTAACCACTTTTGAAATTGATACATGTATGTAGTTTGTTACAAAAGACCCAAATACCACAATATCAAGTCTATTTAGCAGAAAGTTTAAAAAAAAAAAATGGAAAGGTATATCACAGATAAGATTGTAGCTTTGTGCAGTCTGATCTTCCACTTTTCTAATTAAACTGAAAATCTCCTTTAATACTTGTATTACATTAATAAAATTTGTCTATGGTATTTTAATGGCTATTTCATTACTTTCTGTAACAAATCTTTAGCAAATTACTTTTAAAACTTCGTTGTGAGATACAGATTATCAAAATGAATGAAGGTTTAATTACTGAATGTCATTACAGCAAAAAGATGAAGTGTCTGTCACAAAAAAATTCTCCTGTTGTCACAATATTTTTGTATGTTATGTGCAGCAAGATGCAAAAACTTGTTTGCTGGAGGTAACAAGTTAGTACAAATGTACATTAGCAGGACAAGAGCAGGAATTAATACCGTATCTAGTTTCACAATGTTCTGCCCTGTTCTGTCCCTTTCCTGGTATTTGTTAAATTTAGCTTGAGTTCTGTTATATTCCTGTAAACTTTGCTCCCTCTTTTTTACTGCTGTCTGAACACCAGGAAACACACCACTCAACCTGGAATACAATTGAATCCCATTTCCTGCCATAAACAACTATCACTGTCTGTGAAACAAGGTAGAGACAAGGATCATTATGGCTGTATGAAACAGAGTGTGAAGACCAAGATAAGCCTGCACATATATGTAGTCTATACTCTCCACACTCTCTGCCTCTGTTTTGATATTTCCAGCTATGTAATTCTTGTTTACACTTTGCCAAACAAATTAATCTTGAATCAAATTGTCAAATTTGTTTTTTACAGGATAGAAAACTTTATGGGAAAAGGAGAAAATGCTGGTAACAAGCATTTCAAAAGCATTCTTCTGCTGGGTCATAAAAACACCAAATTGTTGGTTAACCCTTTACCACACAATCCTGAGAGAAAAGGCTTTTGAAAACATTTTGGGAAAAGGAGAAAATGCTGGTAAGCAGCATTTTCTCCTTTTCCCACAATGTTCTCTTCTCTATCAAAGACAGACATCATTATTTGAGCTACATTTGATTTTATTATCTGCAAATGCTTTCAATTTGGTCAAGTCCAAAATTTTATTGTTTGGTACAGAGTTAAAAGTTAACTTACACACTGTTAATGTATTTGGAATTTTTCATTCACTAAACATTGACCCTTCAACTGCTTGACAAAAAATTTGATTGCTTGTTACAATCCAAATTGTCTGAATCTAGATCAGGCAGCACCTGGTATGTAGTCTATTCTGTTCACAAAAAAGGGTTTTCCAAAGCCATTTTTTGGTCCAGCTCCCATTTTTAGAGAGCTTTTGAAGCAACAAAGAATTGCTGATAAAAAGAAAGCTATGATGCTTAAAACTCTTAGCGTGCCGCCTGTTTAAGGCTTATCAGTTCTCCCAGTGCCAGAAATTTACTACAGGCTAAAAATAGGCACTTGACCAATACACTATTTCAGCTAATGAGCTGATAGCATCTAACATGTGGTGTGTATTGGAGTTTTGATTGTATCAATAGAAAGGGCAGGTTTAAGCTTTACGGTGATAGAATTTTCTTCTCTTTATTTGAAGTACAGATAAATTACTGGCAACTTAATGTCAGATTAATGTACAAAAACGATCTAGTGTCCGACAGGATTTTATCCATTATTATGTCAACATCTCTTTGGTTCATAGAAACCTGTATCATTATATACCTGACATAAATATACAACAACTTCTGTGGAACTCAGACAATTCATCCTTTTTTTAAAAGAAATTGTGTCACAATTTGAATAGTACTTCAAGTTCCAAATTTTACAATACACATTAGTCGAAAGAGTGTGGCACTTTTCAATACATATTCACTTTAAGATTTTTGCCTGTTTGTGATAACATATTTTAACAGGGTAATAAACAAAGGTCTGAGGGTTGTCAACCACCAGGTAAACCATATGTTTGCCCCGATTCAGTAGTAAGCAGCATTTTTATTGAACCGGTATCATCCTTTCCCCTCCCACTCCCTGGGTCAGGTAAACAGTCTACATCATTCACAGATTGCTGCAAATCCTCATTGCATAACATGGCAACTTTTTGAAAAATATTATCTTTATCATTCTCTGAATCAGAAAAGTCCAACTTTTGCTCATTTGCCAAACCATTAATGCTAAAAATCAACTCTAAAACCTTGTTCACATTCATCCTTCCTGCCGCCATGTTTTTGTAATGAATAATTATTCACTGATGTTGGAAAATCCCAAGATATTTTTGTTTACTGAAGAGGTTTTGTTGATATTTATAGATAAGATCACTTGAAAACATTTCTGTAGCAGTTAAGTGGTAAATTTCTATTCATACATTCACATATTTACTCAGACCAAGGCTAGTTTTGCAGTCAATCCTGAAAACGTAAACATACATGATCGGCACGGTAAGGGTTAAAATTAATACATGCACTTCCCTTGCTCTTCTCTTACACAGGAATGGTTCAAATATTGCAATTCATAATTTTTCTAAGTCAGAATATCCTTTAAAACTAATGGGCATTGTAGTATAAATCAAGATCATACTGCATATTCTCTTCAGCCTGACCTTAATTTACACTGTCCACTGAAAACGCTGTGAGAAAGGTCAAAATGCTGGTTACCAGCATTTTCTCCTTTTCCAACAATGTTTTCTACCCTTTTAGAGAGCAATCCCATCATTTGAGCCTAATTCATATTATCACCAGTAAATGCTTTTGACTTTGACAAGTCTGAAATTGTGTTGTGTGGTAAAGAGTTAACCCCCCCCCCCCTCTTGCATGCTTTAAGCCTCAAAATAACTTGGTGTCAGATCAGTACAAATATTACTCACTTTTTCATTGGTTCAACCATTGTCTTCTGGATCACCCCATTCTGTAATGACAAAGAACAAAGCTAAAGATGAAAATTGTTTGTTTGAGGGGTGTTTAATGCCACTTTCACCATTATTTCAGTCATATAACAGCAGCTCACACATTTCTGTCTTTCCTGGGATTTTTCCAAAATAGGTTTCACAATGGCTTGCCCACTTACAAGCAAACAGCCAGCTGGGACTGAGCAATGAGCTCCTGTTAAGGAATCAAAACTGCATAATTATTGTACAAGGGAGGACAGTATCCTCGACAAAAAGCAACACTGTTGAACAAGGGTGCAACAAACATAATTCCATAGCCTACACTAATTGAAGCCTATGTTTTCACAGTAAAATAATTTGGAGCCATGCTCTGTGAAAAGGGGGCTTAATGCACCTGCACAAAAGAGTATCAACCCATGTGAGACTGCGCAGTCTACACTGGCTGATAAGGGTCAGAACTTTTTGCCATAGATCAATTTTCTGCATGGCAAAGGATCATTCTACCTCCAGTTGATTGCTTGACAAAATGGATTTTATGGATCCATAATTATGTGATGACTTGCTTGGTGCAACACATTACATAGATGCATCAAACCCTCTTTCCCCACAGCATTGCTCTTTTATATTGGTTGACAAGATTGGACAGAAACATCTGGGTCTGTATTCACCAACCACTCTTAAGAATATTCTTAATCTTATTCTCCAAGATTTTCTGCATTTGAAAGTAACAGGACTTCTGACTGGCTAAACCATTTGGTTTAGCCAATCAGAAGTTTTGTTACTTTCAAATGTAGAAAATTTTGGAGAACAAGAATAAAAACGTTTTTGACAATGGTTGGTGAATACAGACCCAGATCTCAATCTATACAAATGGATTTTATGGATCCTGGATATACAACCATATTACAGTGTAATGCTAAGAATTTTTCAGTGAGAGGACATTTGTCATACACACTTGCAGAAATAAGCTACTCTTTCAAAGTAAGTTGGATAAATGTACTCAAGACTAGCTATCACAAAAATCTGAAAGGGACAAAGTCCCACCTATGTGTATTCTGGTGGAATATTTTGTAATTAATCCTTCACCACACAATCCTGAGTTTTGACAACCCTGAGAAAGATAGCTTTTGAAAACATTGTGGGAAAAGGAGAAAATGCTGGTAACCTGCATTTTCTCCTCTTTCTACAATGTTTTCTACCTTTCCCACAACAAATTTCAGTTTTTTAGTCACGTCCATTTTGTCATCTGCAAATGCTTTAAATTTGGACGAGTCTAAAATTTTGTCCTGTGGGAAAGCAACGACAAATGTCCAAGAATCTCCCCCTTGGCAGAACATTTCTTGTTTGGAAAGGCTTCTCTTCCTAAACGACAAGTTTACCATTATTGTTTTAACAGTTTCTGATCTCAATCTGGTAAAATCATATGAGACTGGTCTTCACCATAATGGACAAAGAGAGCGCTAAAATATGATTCTTGCTATCTCGTGTATATTCAAAATAAACAATTGTGACAAGAACTGAAAATACGATGAAAGACTTTTGGATCCTAGTATATAATCAATTGTGATACAAGGTTTAAAAGTTGTTCACTACTTTTACAGGAGGCATATATGAAAAAAAAACCCCACAAACCAACATATGAATGCTCTGGGTTACTGACCACAATAATGCATATCAAAATGTAGCGCATGCAATCTCATCTTGGATCTTCAGATGTATTTTATGTGATACATGTATGCTGAACAATGGCAGTACTTATGTCCCTTTCTACTGCCAGAAATGGGTAATAATTTTTTTTCTTTTTATTGCTATTTTAACTCTTGTATCGTAGAATTCCAATTTGATTCCATATGCAGGCAATGTACATGTATATCAAGATCAGACTGCATGGAACATTTGGTCTGATCTCTGATTTACACTGAAATCTCTTTGCCAGTCACTCGGACACAAACAGCTTTGAAATTACAATGCATCTTCAGTAATGACTGAAAATCTCCATTTCATCTATCTAGTACAGCAAGGGTCAACCCTTTACCATGTGGCAAAATTTAGACTTTTCAATATTGAAGGAATTGACAGAGGATACGTCAATTTTTTTTCAAGTTATAGTTTTTGTCCTTATACAGGTACAAAACATTGTAAGAAAAGGGCAAAATGCTGGTTACCAGCCTTTTATCCTTTTCCCAATATGTTTTCGAAAGGCTTCTTTCTAAGGGTCGTAAAAACTTGGAATTGTGTGGTAAAGGGTTAAGAGAAAATTTATACCATGATTTCTTACAAATTCATGTTTATGTCTGTTCAAATCCTCTAGAGTTCTGTCCCATTCTAGAATTTTTCTTTGAAATTGTTCCTCATTCTGACAGAGTCCGCTGTTCAATAAATCTTGTACAATCTTCTGCTCTGCTTTGATAGCCGCTATCATAAGAAAAAAATTTACTGAATACAGTTCAACAGTTACACTCTGAAATTTACATGCTTGTTCATATTATGTTCAACACTGTTTCCAGCATTATTTGTTTTATATCACAGCAGCCAGTGAGTGCAGTCATCCATGCTTTAATTAGTACTTTGTACAATATTCTTCCCTAGCAACTGGCTGCTCTTCCTTATTATTACCTTTGAATTATTGATCAGCAGTGAGAGAGTAATGAATCCTGCCAAAATGACTACCATCAATCCTTGGAAAGAAACTGGCAAAGCTCGATGTTTGAAACCAGAAACCTCACATATTTCAAGCCCTGTACTATGCCAACTGAGTTACTGGGCTTGGCAAATTCACATGCAACCGACAACGCACTGTATATGTAATATAACTGAATGCTACATGTATCTGTTGAATGTGCAGTGTGAGCTTTATCTCAGGCCATTGTAGTATCACAAAATTCTAACAACATTGGTAAAAGCACACATAATTTCTGTTTTTCTCTTATTTATTGGAGGTTAAACACCGGCCCTTTTTTCCATGATTTACCATTTACTTTCACTTTGGATGCAATCTAAGCATAACCTTTACAGTTGGCAAAAGTATCTTAACTCTTGTCCAAACAACCGTAAGTGCATTGCGCAAGGAAACTCCAATAGACCATTGAAGATCAATCCCTGAACCTTGATGATAAATTCAATGCTTTAACTGGTGATTCAAAGAAGACCCCATCCCATACAATTTCTCCATATGCCACAATGATTCCAAGACCAGTCTGTAATAGATGCCTCATAATTCTTGAAACCATACAATCCTAAATTGCCATATTCCGAGAAGCAAATAAAATCAAAAGAATGCAAGCTTTCGTGCATTCTCAATTTTGCCAGAATGGTATAACTACTTAACTCTTTACCAAACAACAAAATTTTGAACTAGTTCAAATTCTAAGCATTTGCAGACGACAATTTAAATATGGCTCAAATTATGATGTATGTCTTCTCATTGTAGGAAAAGGAGAAAATATTGTTTACCAGCATTTTCTCCTTTTCCTGCAATGTTTTCAAAAGCCCTCTTTCTCAGGGTTGTTAAAACTTGGGATTGTTTGGTAAAGAGTTAACCCTTTACTACACAGTCCAACCTCTCAGGGCCTAGAGGAATAAGCATTTGAAAACATTGTTGAGGAGGAATAAATACTAGTACCCAGTGTTTTCTCCTCTTCCTTTAATGTTTTCTAACCTTTCTGAGTCAGAACTCATCATTTGAGATAAATGTGGCTTGTCATCTGTGAATGCTTTAAGGTTGTTCAAATCTAAAATTTTGTAATGCGGTGTAGATCTATCCAGCAGCCTGATCTTGCTCTACACTGTCCCAAAAAGTACCTGAAAGTTAACAGCATTATAAAATTTCACCCCAGCTAACCTTCTATAGAGATATTGTTTAGGTTTAAAATACATGTAATGTGTTTCAAACCTACCATTATTGACTTCAACATATCTTTTTCCATCTTTGTACAGTTTCTTTATTGCCTCATCCAATCTGAAATAAAAATCATACTTCCTATACCTCCCTGACTCCCCTCATTCATCCATCTAACCTTTAGTATCGTAAGATATTTTCAGTGAGGAGAATGGATCTAATTTTTGTGTTACAAGTCCAGGATTTTTCCTTTTAGACTAGTCCAGATTGAAAGCATTTGCAGACAACAAATTAAAGGTAGCTCAAACACGAAACATGTCCTTGACAGGGTAGAAAAACACTGCGGGAAAAGAGAAAATGCCGGTCACCAGCGTTTTCTCCTTTTCCTACAAAGTTTTCAAAAGACTCCTTTTCTCAGGGTTGTTAAAACTCAGGAATGTGTGATACAGGGTAAATATGTCACAAAATGTTGAACAGTGTGGTTCCACAAACAAATTGCACATACTGTGCAATCTGATCATAAACTACAGTCCCCACTAAATCATCTATAACTCTCCTCCCTTTCCAAGCATGATAAGGGTTATCAAAATGAGAGAAGAAATGTTACTGGCATTTACCACATACATGTAACCTCCCATGTTTTTCAGTGTATTATACCTGTTAGGAATGTTTTTATCTTATACATGTTACATATTTAATGTAAGAATTGTAAAACATCATTAATTACATATTCCAGAGAAGTGAATGTGTTTTTTAAGGAAATTACCGTATGTGCATAGATGGTTTTACATCTTCTAATCAAATTTGTATTACCTTTATCAATGTTTGTTTTGTTGTGTGCATATGTATTTAATTTGGAAAAATTTGACACCTGGTAATGACGGTTAACCACAAAGTGGCTGCCAACTTCAATGTTAAATTCCAAACACCGTACAACTGGTTATTTTTGCGGGTGCAAATTTTTGCAGTTTGGGGCCAAAAATGGTACTACTAATTTCTGTGCATTTAATTTTTGCGGTTTCTTAATCGTGTTTTCTTTTAATAAGCTCTGAGGGTTCCGAGGGCTCATCAGAGAAATCCAATTTTCACTTGCGAGATTTCACTTCGCTTTTGAACATATCACGTAAATATCTCACTGTGCTTTCCTTCAGGTTAGGAAACTCTTTTTTAAAGTGTCTCAACGTATCAGCTAGTCTATGCATAGCAGCATATTTTGCAATTTTTGCCCTGTCGTCTAGTTTAAATTCAATTCAAATTCAATTCAAATGACTTTATTTGGTATTCGGCAAAAGAATTTTGCCATTGACCATTTTACAGAAATATAGCATGAAATATAGAATAAATATTTACAAATACAATATATAAAAATCTGAAAAAAATAATCACAACTATAGTAGGATTAACCCTTAAGAAATTGAGCATGTTCGACTTTTTTTTGTGGATATTGTAGATCAAGATCAGATGGCACAGACCGTGTAGTCTGATCTGAGATCTACATTGTCCGATTAGAAGTATTTATCTTCAAAAAGAAAAAAAAAAAAAAATAATAATAATAATAAAAGATATAATAAAGAGATAGTATCATTAGGGTTTGTACTATGGCTTGAAACTTACCTTTATTTTAATATAATCAGCAAGATAAGAATCAATAATGTCAAACGTTATTTAAAAAGATATTTCGTAAATCAAATGCTCTTTTGATGAATTTTGCAGTATTTAATTGGATTTTTCGTTTTTTAGATGACATAATTCTATTAAATTTAGCAATTGTAAACCAGTGTATATTTAAGTGTTTTGATCTTAATTCACAATATTTTGGACAAACACATAAAAAGTGATATTCTGATTCTATTCTATTAATGTTGCATAGTCTACAAACTCGATTTTGTCTATCAATATTTTGGATTCTCCCAGTTTCTATTGCAAGCTTATGCGAGGCAAGTCTAAAGCGTGTCAGCGTTTTTCTTAGTGTTTCATCCCTGATGTTTGTTAAATAATTTTCAAATTCGAAATTAGTTTTGTTATTACAATAATAGTCTAATTTTACACAAGAGCGGGTCGAATTTTGCCATTCCTGTATGAAATTATCACGAAGTCTTCTTTGAATATTTTTGAATACAAAATTAAAATTGTCTATGTTATATCTTGTCCAAATATATGAATATCCAGTTTTATCTAAATTTTCCTTGATTTTTTTAGACCAGTTAAAAGCATTTCTACTAGCAATTTGAATATTGCAATTTTCATTAAATATTGTATGAATAAGTGACATTCTATTACTTTTGATTTTTAAATAATATTTAATTGACTTTTCAAGCGCCAAAACTGACATTGGATATCTTCCAAGTTCTCCATACACAGCGAAGTTTGGGGTTTGAGGGCTTACACCAAGAATTTTCTTTAAAAATTTCATATGTATTTTGTCAATAGATTTTAGGTTATAAATCCCCCAAGCCTCAGCTGCATACAGTAAAATTGGAGATACCATTCTGTCAAAAAGAAGCAGTTTTGTTTTGATATCTGTTGGAACTTTTTTAAATAAAGATAATAAACTATTCATAGCTTTTAAAGCTTGATCATTTAGTGCATTCACTGCATTTTGCATTCTACCTGTTCTAAAGAATTTAATACCTAAATAACAAAATTCATCAACAATTTCTAGTTTTTCTCCCGCAATAGCCCAATCGAAGTTGCAATTACTTTTACGTTTTTCAAAAATACAGACTTTGCTTTTGTTTACATTTATTTTAAGACCCCATTTCTCGGTGTATTTATATAAACTATTAAGTTGAAATTGTAAGGAACTTTTATCAGTGGTAAAAACAACCATGTCATCTGCAAACATTAAAAGGTATATAGATAAAATATCTAGATCATCATCTGTAAGGTTGTTGATGTCAAATGCATCGTTTATATCATTTACGAATAAAATAAATAAAATTGGCGAGAGGGGTTCTCCTTGCTTTAAACCCATTGAAACATCGAAAAAATCAGACATTTTTGAACTGTTTGACACTTTCACGCATGACGTAACTTTTGTATATAAAGCTTTAATAATTTTCACAAATTTGGAACTAAGGCCTGTTGAAATCAGTTTATTTATCAGCATGTCCCGATTAATTGTATCAAAACACTTTTCATAGTCTATAAAAGCGCAATAAAGTTTTTTATTCTTGGCTAAACACTTTTGTATAATGCAATGTAAAATATAAATACAGTCAACGGTCCCTTTTTTCTCTCTGAACCCAAATTGTAAATCTGTAAAAAGGTGTTCATTTTCACAATATTTATTGAGTCTCTTAGTCAAGCAGAGAGAAAAGAGTTTTGCCATTGTATTTACACTATTTATTATTTATTTAAAGCTAGAGTAAGTTTCACGCTTCTTACTCGAAGATCCCCTCAAAGAGTGGGCTGTTGAACAACTAGAGTCATGTGTTTCTTTTTTTATCTCTCTGGGTGATAGAACTTCAGATAAAGGTATGTTAGGGTCTGGGAGACCTTTCCGTACTGACTATTTTAGCAACGCCATTTTTATTTTTTCAAAACACAAACTGACAAAGACTGATAAAAACTGATAAAATCAATCGATAGCGTGTAATACAACTAGTCTTTGTTTACCTATAATTACATAGGTGTACTTTATCGTGGGGTGAAAATCAGTAATCGGTCATGGTGTAGTGGCTATCTGGTGGTCTGCTGTTAAAAGGGACAGTAGGGGGATAATCAATAATTATTTGTGCATATAAAATTTGCGGTCTGAAACCACCAGCAAAATTCCGCAAATATTACATTGCCGCAAAAAATACCAGTCATACGGTACTGTAAAGGAACAAAATATTTTTCTAGCATACAAATGAATTTAGATTGGACATATCAAACTGTGGCCTTTCTTTAAGCGTACGATCTTCACAACCAGCATGTAATGATGTAGTGATTATGTAATTTGGTTTTTAAAACTAATCCAACCTCAAATCTTCAACAGAGGTCAAAGCAACCAAACAGTGCTGATGACTAGTGTTGAATTTATCTGTCCAAATGATTGCCATTCATCATACAAACAAATACTGATTCTTGAAATTACCAGGTGTCTCAATGACCATCATACACATCAAATGAATACTGAAGTAGCCTACAGTCTTCTGTAACTGTGTAGCCACTATAAAAATACTTACTCTTCTAACTTTTTAAGCTCTCTTTCCAGCTCTCGTTCAGCTTGTTTCGAGACAACACTTTTCTTTGAACTTGTATGTCTGCTAAATGGATTCCTAGACAGAGAACAATAAAATGTGTTCTAACGTTCATTACATTTCTTTTAAATCTACGACGTGAAGACATAGCTTACTGGATTTATCACTAACTTGCAGAAGCATGCATTTTTTTCCCTAAGAACTTGAAAATACTGATATAAAAGCTATGGAAAGTGCTTTGTTTAGAGAGTTCTCTACAGTACTGTCCAATGGAGGATTGCTACAGTCACTCAGAGTTCAAATTCCACTCCCAGATCTGGCCAACTTCTATCTAACAAACCGACAACGAATTTCAGTTTCTTCGTTGTTGATATAAAAAAAAAACCACTTTTCTCTTAGCTAACCTAATATTTGGGCAATATTTATGATATATGAACATAGAATTGTTAGGGGCCTTACCAACTCATCTTCGCTGCTCCTCATTTCCTTGTTTTCGCCTGGTCGAATGGAACAATGGTTATTGCAACAGAATAATGTTCTAGAAGTTTGATATATGTTAAACGATTCAAATTGGGCAAGAAATATAATTACTCATGAATTTCGTTTGGACTGTAATAAAATGCAATAGTTTACAGATGAATTTCACATATACTGAGCGGCAAAAAAACTACACATTTTTCAATTTTAGTTTTTCTGGCAGGATGGTTGAATCTAAGCACTTGAAATCCTTTTGTTCTGATTGTCCAATTATTTTGAAATGCCAACAACAACAAATTGTCAGCAGTACATCAATATCAACAAAAAACAACAGGCATATTCATTAAATGTTAACAAAAGACTTTTTATAACGTCCGGGAATTTCAATGGTTGATTGGTTGAATTGTGTTTCATGCTGCTTTCAACGATATTTCAGTCAAATCCCAACACCAGCTCTCTTTGAACAGCTCACTTATTCCTGTTCATCCTGGGTTTAACCAAGCTACGATAGGGCCCTCAAATGCCTTGCCAAAGGAAATCATACAAAAATTCGAACACATTGGATTGGAAGTGAACTCTGAACACAAATAAGTCATGCAAGTCCTCAAACAAATGTGTCCTTTTCTATCAGAAAGACAATGCCCCCCTCCACCCCCAAAAAACATGTATGTACAATATTTTCACACCGTTTGCTAATACCGGTAGTAGTTATAAATAGATAGATATAGTCGTTTGCAGTTTATGCAGCTTACATTATGTGACAGTTCTCTTATTTACTTTCAAGGACTTTCACCCTTCACCAACTCATCTGTGATGTGGGGTGGGTTGATCCAATGCTTAACCCCACTCTATCCAAAACCCTCCTTTTAACTCTTATACCAAATGACAAAATTTTAGACTAGTCCAAATCGAAAGCATTTGCAGACAAAAATTAAATGTGGTGCAAATAACTAAATTTGTCCTCTATAGTACAGAAAACATTGTGGCAAAAGGCAATGCTTTCAAGAGCCTTCTGAGTTCTCCCTCAGGGTGGTCAAAACTCTGGATTAAGTAGTAAAGGATTCAGCCATTGGCTTGTATCCATCTTAGAATTTGACAACTGTTTTGAAGAGAGACAACTAGTAGTTTGTAATGGCTTCTAGCAACCCTTCAAGCCCAGGCCACATCTTAACTCTTTACCAAACGACAAAAATGTAGACTTGTCCAAATTGAAAGCATTTGCAGACGACAACTAAAATGTGGCTCAAATTGTTGAAGTTGTCTTCGATAGGGTAGAAAACATTGTGGGAAAAGGAGCAACCAGCATTTTCTCCTTTTCCCACAATGTTTTCAAGAGGCTTCTTTCTCAGGGTAGTTAAAATTCGGGTAAAAGGTTAACTTTTTACCAAACAACAAAATTTAAGACTTGTCCAAACTGAAAGCAACTGCAGATGACACAATAACTGTGACTTAAGAATGGAATTTTGTTTTGGGAAGGGTAGAAAACATTGTGGGAAAAGGAGAAAATGCTGGTTACCAGCATTTTCTCCTATTCCCACAATGTTTTCAAAAGCTACATTATTTTTCTCAGGGTCATTAAAAGTCTGGATTGTGTGGCAGAGGGTTAATTTGCTGACAGTATTTAGGTGAGGTTAAGATTTCCTATAGATCTATGCTACAATTTGATTTGGATCTGCACCCCAATACTGCTGATGGTATTTAGGTGAAGTTAAGATTTCACATAGGTCTATACTGCAATTTGATCTTGGATCTGCACCGACCAATACAGCTGATGCTATTTAGGTGAGGTTAAGATTTCACATAGATCTATACTGCAATTTGATCTTGGATCTGCACCCACCAATACTGCCAAGACATATCTGTCAAATTAGCCCCCCCCCCCCCATTCAGTGTGTGCCTTTTTTCTTAACCATTTACCAATCACTCATATACCTTCAAATTCTGAGGAAGCCAGCTGTTGAAAACATTGTAGGAAAAGAGCCAGGTAACTGCATTTTTTTTCTTCTACATAACTGGATTTACCCTTTCATAGATAAATTCCATCATTTGAGCAACACTTGACTCTTTACCACCCAACACAATTTGTAGATTTGTCCAAATTGAAAGCATTGCAGAGTACAGATCAAATGTGATGCAAATGATGGAATTTGTCTTTGATAAAGCAGAAAACACTGTGGGAAAAGGAGAAAATGCTGTTTACAAGTATTTTCTCCTTTTCCCACAATGTTTTCAAAAACCCTCTTCCTTGGGGGTCATAACTTGGGATTGTGTAGCAATGGGTTAAAGGACCAGACATAAGTAAGGATGGGTTTCATCCTGTATCTTGCACTAAACCCCCCCCCCCCCCCACATTATTAGTAGCCCTCTAGGGCTTTGGTCATATGACAATAATAAATTCAACTATCAAAACTTTGAAATGGGCCAACATAACTAGAACTATGACTACAGGTGAATTAACCCTTTCCCAAACAAGCCCTGGTTTTCACGTGTCTGCAGTACAAGTCTTTTGAAAACACTGTGGGAAAAGAAGAAATTGCTCCTTTTCCCAGTGTTTTCTACCCTTTTTGAGAACTTTCTGCCATTTTCATCAAATTTAAAATTGTTGTCTGCAAAGTCTTTCAATTTGGACCAGTCCAAAATTTGTCGTTTGGGAAAGGGTTAACACTCTAAACAGAACTTGATAGAAAAGACAGATAGTAGTATCCAAAACAAAATGCTCATTACACAATCTAAGTTCAAGGGGAGACAATACTTAAATGCTTCAAGCCACAGATCTGAAATTATGTTACCAGTTTGTGGATAATGATTGTACAATGTTTCAAACCATGGCAGCAAACATTAGGAGAAGTAAGAAATTATGTACATGTATGAAAAAAAAAAAAGATAATGTATGTGCACAATGCAAATACAGATTGATTGCACTATGCCTTTGAAAAGAATGGATTTGTAGAGGTATAAAACAAAATAACAATACAACATACAGGTATCATTCTAGATTTTATTTCCAATCTATACCCTAAAATAATTTGCAGCATTATCAGGTACCTCAAAATACATACCTCAAATTGTAAAATTAAAAAAGTAACAATACAAATCAATAAATAAAATTTCTACAGAAGATTGTGGAATTTTATTCCCTTATATAATCGACCCTGCCTCTATTTAACTCATAGTGTGTAATATGTGTATTTGACCTTTCCAAGGTCATTTCAGTTCATCTATTGAGATAGATTAATTCTACCAACAACAAAAGTTTAGACTTGTCCAAATTGAGAGCATTTGCAGACAACAAAATAAATGTGTCTCAAGAATTGAAAATTGCTTTGGGGAGGGCAGAAAACATTGTGGGAAAAGGAGAAAATGCTGGTTACCAACATTCTCTCCTTTTTCCACAATGTTTTCAACAGGCTGCTTTCTCAGGGTTGTTTAACCCTTTACCACACAATCTTGACTTTTAATGACCCTGTAGAAAAAGCCTTTTGAAAACATTGTGGAAAATGGAGAAAATGTTGGTAACTAGCATTTTCACCTTTTCCCACAATTTTTCCTACCCTTCCCAAAACAAATTTCAATTTTTGAGGCACATTTGATATGTCGTCTGCAGATGCTTTCAATTTGGACAAGTCTACAATTTTGTTGTTTGGTAGAGATAAAGTCGGATCATGTGGTTAAGCATTATCTCTTTACCAAACTACAAAATTTTAGACTCGTCTACATTGATTTGCAGACAACAAGGTAAATGTGTCTCAGATGATGGAATTTGTCTTAGAAAGGATAGAAAACATTGTGGAATAGGAGAAAAAGCTGGTTACCTGCATCTTCTCCTTTTCCCACAATGTTTTCAAGAACCTTCTTTCTTAAGGTGGTTAAAACTTGGGATTGTGTGGTAAAGGGCTAAAGATTATACAAGATAATAAACTGCATTCATGCAATATCAAAATATGTCATGAAAATGGGTTGCTAGCTTGTTGAAAAATTAGTTTCAAGAATGAGTTTCCTAACCCGCTAACAACCCATTTGAACAATGTATTTTTAATACATATATTACACAAATTCAGTTGGTTATTCTGTTTCCAACATACCATTTAAACCTTTACCAGACAACAAAATTTTAGCCATGTCCAAACTGAGAGCATTTGTTGACTATAATTTCAATGTGGCTCAAATGGTGCAATTTTTCTTTGATAGGGTAGAAAACATTGTGGAAAAAGAAGAAAATGCTGGTTAGTAGTTACCAGCATTTTCTACTTTTCCCACAATGTTTTCAAAAGGTGTCTTTCTCAGGGTCGTTCAAAGGCGACATTGTGCGGTAAAGGGTTAAAAGAACCAAGTAGAGAAATAAAAAATTGGATGCTGATGATTGTATCCCATTTACACAGCTATATGTCTTACATGACAGGCTTTATTATCACACTGTTATATTTCAAAAAACGCTGGCATGTTTATTTAAATCAAGGTGACACACGTATGTATTAGAAAGAATTTTGTATACCAGAAATTGTGGATTCTAGGGCTGACATAAGATGTTTATGTAAACAAAGGAGAGGATTGTAGTAGGTTATAATGTTATTCTGGTAATGTACATGCTCAATAAATTTTCAAACACCTGTAACCCAAGCACAAATGCCTTTCTTCGAAAAAACATAGAGAAGCAACCCAAAAAAGTTAAAATATAGTGGAGTATGAGAAGTGGAGAACCTTCACTGATAATATTTATTTCTACAATCAGAGTAGAATGTTTAGCAAGATTTACAGATCAACCTTTATATCATATTCCCAATTGAAAACAGACACACCAACTCAGTACTAAACAGTTAAAAAAAAAAAAAAAACAAGTATCTCATTTTAATAGTACATTTCCTAACCAAAAACCTTATCCTTGGTGATGATCTGAGAAAAACTATAAATCTTATTTTTCATCTTTTCAATTTATGTGAAAAATGTAGTTCCAGCAAAGAATGATATTGTCACTGTACAAGTAATATCATTAACATTAACCCTTTACCAGACGACATAATTTTAGCCTTGTCCAAATCGAAAAAAATTGCAGGCAACAATTTCAATGTGACTCAAATGGTTTAATTTTTTTTGATAGGGCAAAAACCATTGTGGGAAAAGGAGAAAATGCTGGTTACCAGCATTTTCTCCTTTTCCCACAATGTTCTCAAAAGGCTTCTTTCCCAGGGTTGTTAAAAGGTGGAACTGTGTGGTACAGGGTTAAATCATGGAAAATTATATAATTAATAGATATCTGTAAACCATGGGTAGATATATATATATAATTAACCCTTTATCAGGAGATAAAATTTCAAACTCAATCAAACTGAAAGCATTTGCAGACAACAAATTAAATACAGCTCAAATGATGCTTTCTATCTTTGATAGGGTTGAAAACATTGCGGGCAAAGGAGAAAATGCTGGTCACCAGCATTTTCTCCTTTTCCCATGTTTTCAGCAACCTTCTTTGTCAGGGTCATTAAAATTCAGAATTGTGTGGTACAGGGTTAAATATTAAACATTGTTATCCATGCTCAAAAGACTAGAAAACATACTATTATCATAAACAATATCATGGCACCGGCTGTAATATTTTAATGCTATTCTCATAAAGCTTTAAAAAGTTTGAATTTGTAACAGAAAAGGATAAGGTATTATTTCGATTTTTTCTCAGTACCAGACGAAAAAGTGATGGAATTGGTCTTAGAAAGAATTGAAAACATTGATGTGAAAAGGAGAAAATACTACTTACCTGCAGTTTCTCCTTTTCCAACAGTATTTTCAAAAGCCTCCTACCTCAAGGTTGGTAAAAATCTTGGTTTGTTTGCTAGAGGTTTAATACTTTACAACACAATCCCGACTTTTACTGACCCTGAGAAGGATATCTTTTGAAAATATTGTGGAAAAAGGAGAAAATCCTTTTTCAACAATGTTTTCGGAAGCCTTCTTCTTTAAGGTTGTTAAAACTTGGAACTGTGTGGTAAAGGGTTAAATATTGTAATTTCAATTTTTCAGTCACATTTATTTTGGAAATGCTTTCAATTTGGACTAGTCTACAATTTTGTCATTTGGTAGAGAGTTAACTAATTACCTTCTGCAGACAGCTTTTTGCGTCTAGTAGAAGACCATCCTTAAACAAGTGATAACAGATAAAAATGCTGAGAGAGAGATGTTTCTCATTTTTTCAACAATGTTTTGGCTTGTATTGCTACAGTCAGGCTTTATATGTTGATTATCCTTATTTTGCAAGGATTTAACACTTTACCAGATGACAAAATTTTAGCCTTGTCCAAATTGAAAGCACTTGCAGGTGACAATTTCAGTGTGGGTCAAATGGGGAATTTTTCTTTGATAGGGTAGAAAACATTGTGGGAAAAGGAGAAAATGCTGGTTTCTCCTTTTCCAACAATGTTTTCAAAAGACCTCTTTCCAAGTGTCGTTAAAAAGGCGGCATTCTGTGTTGAGGGTTAAGCCTAGCATTTACCATCGTTCTGAGTCAAATTCTAGTTACTGAAACCATCTATTTTGCAGGCTTATTTCTTTACCAAATGACAAAATTTTAGAATGGTCCAAATTCAAAGCATTTTCAGATGACAAATAAAATGATACTCAAATGATGGGATTTGCATAAGAAATAGTGAAAAATATTGTGGGAAAAAGGAAAAAATGCTGGTTGTCAGGATTTTCTCCTTTTCCCACTATTTTTTCAAATGCCATTTGCCCTGAGGTCATTCAAACTCGAAATTGTGAGGTAAGGCCTTAGTTACACATAACTGGAAGGCTGATTATGAACTTTTTAAATACCAGCAATAATTGTTGTATAATTTGTGAAAATGTGACAAAATGAGAATTAAAGCTTTTACCAAACAACATGTGCTATTTAAGTTAACTCTACCACATAACAAAAATTTAGACTTTCCCAAATTCAAAGCATTTGCAGATGACAATTTAAATGTTGTTCAAATTTATCTTTGATAGGGTAGAAAACATTGTGGGAAAAGGAGAAAATGCTGGTAACCAGCATTTTCTCCTTTTCCCACAATGTTTTTAGAAAGGTTTCTTCTTTAGGGTTGTTAGAACTCGGGATTGTATGGTAAAGGATTAAAACAAATCTAATTTACTCGTAGCAAATGCAGCATCATAAGTCAGTATTTTTCTTATATCTTTTAAGTTGGTATTTCCCTTATTTATCTTTTCAGGCTCAGTACTGCAGTTTACATACAATAGTCATTTTCTGTGATGTACATTATATGGCGAAATGAGACCTTCGGACATTTGCGTAAAGTGTCATCCCCGATTAGCCTGTGCAGTCCACATACGCTAATCCGAGACGGCACTTTACGAATACATAAGATTTTTTATACAGTAGACTTTTGTGAAACAGAAAATTGCACGAAAATGGAGACTGTCGTCTCAGATTAGTCACAGACAGCACAGGCTGATCTGAGACAACACACTTTTACACATTATGTCAGAAGGCCCCTTTTCATGTGTTGCACACCATAAGTTATTTAGATAAATCCCCATATGTACATCCAAGGTTGTTCATGAAATAATTTCCCACTAGTATAATTATCAAAAGCTTACAAGACATTTTCTGTATCAAAGATACATTTTTCAAATTATTTGGATATACATGTATCTAATTTCCCATGCTTAGATTCAATGTTACTGACTGATAGACAATTTCAGTGATGTGCATCCCAGGTTACTTAACCCTTTACCACACAATCCCGACTTTTAATGACCCTGAGGAAGAAGGCTTTTGAAAACATTGTGGGAAAGGGAGAAATGCTGGTAACCAGCATTTTCTCCTTTTCCCATAATGTTTTCTAGCCTATCAAGGACAAATATCTTGAACTGGATCACCTTTAGTTTGATGTGTGCAAATGCTTTCAATTTGAACCTGTCTTAAATTTTGTCGTTTGGTAAAGAGTTAAATAAATTTCTCCTTATCTGACAATTTTTTCAAAAGCTTTCTTTCTCAGGGTCATTTAAAGTGGGAATTTTATTGTTTGGTAAAGAGTTAGGTAATATAGCACACTGGCACATAACCAGTCAGATGACTTTTTGCGCTTTCAGCAAACAACATTTGAAAACGAAGAAACAGAAGCAATGCTCATACAGAGTAATTCCTACTTTTTACACAATGCCTTCTTTTATAGAGATGTATAAAATCTTAAATCTATACCAGACAACAAAATTTAAGACTGTTCCAAATTGAAAGCCTTTGCAGACGACAAATTGAATGCGACTCAAAGTGTTTTTCGAGGGTAGAAAATGTTGTTGGAAAAGCAGATAATGCTGGTTTCCACAATGCTTTTTCCTCTTGGTCATTAAAAGGCAGGATTGTGTGGTAACAGGTTCATTCATGGTGATTGTCCATGTATAACACGATTACAGCAAATTTGATTCAGGAGGTATCAAGTTCTAGAGTAAAAACCTTCTCATCTCATTGTGTTCAGGAAAGAGTAGTCCATTTTGGTATAGATACCAAAATACTCCTCCTCAGATAAACTTTTTTTTACTACTTTTGTATCTGTGCTTGCTTTTTTTCCACCAACAGAAAATATTATTGGCACTTTCTCTATCATCTAGGTAGATAAACAGGCTATGCCAGTTTATCAACAAACATTGTTCGCAAGGGTATATAATTATAACATATCTTAATACGTAAAATCAATGCTGATAGATTAACATATCTATTTAATACTTAAACCTCGCAAATCCAAATTACTTTGAAATTTTTGTGTGCATTTGGATAATTAAATAGTTGCTCCAAAGATGTGCTCCTAAATAGCTGAGCATCAGTTCTCATAGCTCCTACAAAGAATAAGAATTGCTGCTGCACTTTTTTCCATAAGGGAACAAGAGTAAAACCTGCAGGTGCCAACACTCAGCTGCAGCCGCTTGATTTTAAGTGAAATTTCTAATTCAAAAATGGGGCATAACCGTGTCAAAAATACTTTGATGGTTACCTGCCCATGTTGAATAAGTTCCGCTGTTGACAGTTAACAACCTGTCCAAGTTTGAAGAAAATATCTTCAGTAATACCAGAGATATTGTAAAATGTCAAAATTATGCACCACACAGATGCAGACAGTGCTACGGCAGTAACTCGACACTTTCTTCGAAAACAGTCAAAGCTATAAATATTAAAAAATGCAAGGTTACTAGGGGCAAAATGAATATCTGAACTTATCCTATCAGTTTGTCCTATCAATCTATTTGATTCATCACATATCATGTTAAAATCACCACTTTATGGACATTAAAAAAATAAAACAAGAGGGCCATGATGGCCCTGGGTCGCTCACCTTAGTAGAGTGTCTTAAAGGTTTTTCTTTAATTTGACCATGTGACCTAGTTTTTGACCGCAGGTGACCCAATTTCAAACTCATATTTCATGAAGACAAACATTCTGACCAATTTTCAAGTCAATTGAGCAAAAAATGTGGCCTCGAGTGCCCTTAAGATATTTCTTTAATTTGACCTAGTGACCTAGATTTTGACCCCAGGTGACCCAAATTTGAACTGGTCTTTGACTATATCAAAGGAAACATTTTAACCAATTTTCAAATCAAATGAGTAATAAATGTGGCCTCTAGAGTGCCCACTAGCTATTTCTTTAATTTGACCAAGTGAACTAGTTTATGACCCCAGTTGACCCAAATTCAGACTCATGTGAGATTTTACAAAGACAAATATTCTGACCAATTTTCAAGGCAATTAAGCAAATAATGTGGCCTCTAGAGTGCCCACAAGGTATTTCTTTATTTTGACCTAGTGACCTAGTTTATGGTTCCAGGTGACCCAAATCCAAACTCATCTGGTATTTCATCAAGACAAACATTCTGGCCAAATTTCAGGTCATCTGAGCAATAAATGTGGCCTCCAGAGTGCAAACAAGGTATTTCTTTAATTTGACCCAGTGAACTAGTTTATGACCCAAGTTGACCCAAATTAATCTTATGTGAGACTTTATAAAGACAAACTTTCTAACTAATTTTCAAGGCAATTGAGCAAATAATGTGGCCTCGAGAGTGCCAACAAGGTATTTCTTTAACTTGACCTAGTGACGTAGTTTATGACCCAAGGTGACCCAATGTTGAACTCAATAAACTTGTTGTGCTTAGATGGGCAAACAAACTTAGAAGAGAATCACTACATACCAAATATCAAAGCTCTACGCCTTCCAGTTTTAAAGAAGAATTTTAAAGTTTTCCTTCTTTGTTCCTATGTTCGAACTTGTGACCCCCTGGGCTGGGCCAGTTTTGACCCAGGGCCATCATATTAACAAACTTGGTAGAGATCCACTAGGAAATGCTACATACCAAATATCAAAGCTCTACACCTTCTCATTTAAAAGAAAAAGAAATTTAAAGTTTTCCTTCTTTGTTCCTATCTTCGAACTTGTGACCCCTGGGGCGGGGCCAGTTTTGACCCAGGGGCATCACATGAACAAACTTGATAGAGGTCCACTCTGAGATGCAACATACCAAATATCAAAGTTCCATACCTTTCGGTTTCAGAAAAGAAGAATTTAAAGTTTTCCTTCTTTGTTCCTATGTTCGAACTTGTGACCCCAGGGGCTGGGCCAGTTTTGACCCAAGCAGCATCCTTGGAACAAACTTGGTAGAAGTCCACTAGGAGATGCTACATACCAAATATCAAAGCTCTATGCCTTCCCATTTAAGAGAAAAAAAAAATTAAAGTTTTCCTTCTTTGTTCCTATGTTTGAACTTGTGACCCCCGGGGCAGGGCCAATTTTGACCTCAAGGGAATCATATGAACAAACTTAGTAGAGGTCTACTAGGAGATGCTACATACCAAATATCAAAGCTCTACGCCTTCAAGTTTCAGAGAAGAAGATTTTTGAAGTTTTCCTTCTTTGTACCTATGTTGGAAATTGTGACCCCAGGGGCGGGGCCAGTTTTGACCCCAGGGGCATCATATGAACAAACTTGGTAGAGGTCCACTAGGCGATGCTACATACCAAATATCAAAGCTCTACGCCTTCCAGTTTCAGAGAAGATGATTTTTAACGTTTCCCCTCTTTGTTCCTATGTTCGAACTTGTGACCCCCGGGGCAGGGCCAGTTTTGACCCCAAGGGCATCATATGAACAAATTTGGTAGAGGTCCAATAGGAGATGCTTCATGCCAAATATCAAAGCTCTATGCCTTCTAGTTTTAGAGAAGATGATTCTTAAAGTTTTCCTTCTTTGTTCCTATGTTGGAAATTGTGACCCCCCGGGCAGGGCCAGTTTTGACCCCAGGGGCATCATATGAACAAACTTGGTAGAGGTCCACTAGGAGATGCTACATGCCAAATATCAAAGCTCTACGCCTTCAAGTTTCAGAGAAGAAGATTTTTAAAGTTTTCCTTCTTTGTTACTATGCTCAAACTTGTGACCCCGGGGGCGGGGCCAGTTTTGACCCCAGGGGCATCATATGAACAAACTTGGTAGAGGTCCACTAGGCAATGCTACATACAAAATATCAAAGCTCTACGCCTTCCAGTTTCAGAGAAGATGATTTTTAAAGTTTCCCCTCTTTGTTCCTATGTTCGAACTTGTGACCCACGGGGCAGGGCCAGTTTTGACCCCAAGGGCATCATATGAACAAATTTGGTAGAGGTCCACTAGAAGATGCTTCATGCCAAATATCAAAGCTTTATGCCTTCTAGTTTTAGAGAAGAAGATTTCTAAAGTTTTCCTTCTTTGTTCCTATGTTGGAAATTGTGACCCCCATGGCAGGGCCAGTTTTGACCCCAGAGGCATCATATGAACAAACTTGGTAGAGGTCCACTAGGAGATGCTACATGCCAAATATCAAAGCTCTACGCCTTCAAGTTTTAGAGAAGAAGATTTTTAAAGTTTTCCTTCTTGATGACTATGCTCAAAATTGTGACCCCCGGGGCGGGGCCAATTTTGACCCCAGGGGCATCAAATGAACAAACTTGGTAGAGGTCCACTAGGAGATGCTACATCCCAAATATCAAAGCTCTGCGCCTTCTAGTTTCAGAGAAGAAGATTTTCAAAGATTTTGCTTTTTTTTCCTTTTTGTTGCCATGGCAACCAGAGTTGTGGGTGGAATTCAATTCTTTGAACACTTTCGGTAGAGCTTCACCCAAGGAACATCCCTGCCAAGTTTCATCAAGATTGGCCCTGTGGTTTAGGAGAAGAAGATGTTTAAAGAAATTGTTGACGGACGACGGACGCCGGACGCCGGACATAGGGCGATCACAATAGCTCACCTTTAGCATGTTGTGCTAAGGTGAGCTAAAAACAGAAAAAAATATCTGAGAAATTAGTAAATATTTAGCCTTGGAAGACTTCACGAAAGACACTACAAGTACTAATTGTCTCTTTTCATATTCAAAAGTGTGGAATGGATGTATGTTTCTGTTCGATGGTTTGTAGATCTGAAACAAACTCTACAATATACAATATAAATTGGACACATTCCCTCCTGCAGATAAACTGTTGTTAAGAAAACTTCTTTTAAAAGTATTGTGGCTTTAATCCTTTACTACACAATGCTGACTTTCAAAGACCCTGAATAAGGAAGCTTTTGAAAACATTGTGGGAAAAGGAGAAAATGCTGGTAACCAGCATTTTCTCCTTTTCCCGTAATGTTTTCTACCCTTTCAAAGAGAAATCTCTATATTTGAACTGTGTTTGCCTTCTGCAAATGCTTTCAAATTTGACAATTTTAAGATCTTGTTGTTTGGTTTGTGAGTTAATTAATGTTGATCATACCCTTTAGCTATTTACAAGATGACAAAATTTTGACCTTTTCCAATTTGAAAATATTTGCAGACAACAAATAAAATGTGGCTGGAAATTGTCCATGGCAGGGTAGAAAACATTGCGGGGAAAAGGAGAAAATGCTTCATACCAGCATTTTCACCTTTTCCAACTTTGTTTCCCAAAGTCTTTCCTCAAGGTCACTGATTATCTTGGATTGTCTGATACAGGGTAATTGGCTTTTAACCCTTTACCACACAATCCCGAGTTTTAACAACCTTGAGGAAGAAGGATTGGGAAAAGGAGAAAGTGCTGGCAACCAGCATTTTCTCCTTTTCCCAAAAAATGTTTTCGACTCTTTCAAAGACAAATATCATTAAGTGAGCCACATTAGATCTGTCCTCTGCACATAGTGTCAATTTAGACCAGCCAAAATTTTGTCATTCAGTAAATAGTTAACAAAGATGTTTACAAGGCAGTCTATTTGTTTCAGGAGGTAATAGGTACAGGAAGTGATGGATCAAGGAATGATCAGAGTTGTAGCACTTATGCCATAATTTCATAGATAAAATCCATACATGAGCCATGCTCTGTCCCTTACCACACAATCCCAAGTTTTAAAGACCCTCTGGAAAAAGCCCTTTGAAAACATTGTGGGGAAAAGGAGAAAATGCTGGTAACCAGCATTTTCTCCTTTTAACACAATGTTTTCTACCCTTTCTGAAACAAAAAAAAATCTTTATGTCAGGCTTATTTTGTCATCTGCAAATGCTTTAAATTTGGACTAGTCTAAAATTTTGTCGTTTGGTAAAGAGTTAATGTCGAATTTTCTGCATGTCAAAGGATCAGTCTACCTCATGATTCAACCAGTTGACTGACAAAATGGATTTAATGGATAGATAATTATGTGATTACTCGCTTGGTACAATGCATCACAGAGATGCATGAAACCCCCTTCTCTCAGAGTATGGCTCATGTTTTTTACAACATAGCTTAACCCTTTCCCAAACGACAAAATTGTACACTTGTCCAAATTGAAAGTATTCGCAGATGACAAATTGAAATTGACCGAAAAACTGAAATTTCTCTTTAGAGGTGTAGAAAACATTGTGGGAAATGGAGAAAATGCTGGTTACCAACATTTCCTCCTTTTCCCACAATGTTTTCAAAAGGCTTCTTTCTCAGGGTCATTAAAACTCGGGATTGTTTGGTAAAGAGTTAACAATATCTGCAGACCTATATTGATAATGCAGTCATGGTTACTACATTATTACAACAGTAAGACAAATTACTGTACAAATACAACTTTTTACCCCAGTGCAAGTAGCAGCAAAAGCATGGTGGCAAACAAAATATATGTTTGTAACATGCAGTTGCTCCTTTTCGTAAAGTGTTTTCCATCTCTTTCAAAAGAGATACTTTCCTTTCCTTTAAATATTCCTCATTTGTTGTAGTTAGCATGTGAAAAAAGTTCCCTTAGTAATGGGCTAAAACACACTGATGATATGCGAGATAAATCTAAACTATTTTCCGAACGACAATATTTTGCACTGGTCCACATTCAAAGAATTTGCAGTTAAGAAATTTAATGTGGCTAAAAAAATCATTGCATTTGTTCCTGAAAGGTTAGAAAACATTGTGGGAAAAGGACAAAATGCTGGTTACCAGCATTTTCTCCTTTTCCCACAATGTTTTCAAAATGCTTCTTTCTCGGGGTCGTCAAAAGTTGGGATTGTGTGGTAAAGGGTTAAAATTAGTATCAACTTTTTACCAACTTACAACCAGTTTGAACTGTCCAAACTGAAAGTGATTGTAGACAATAAGTATGGCCAAAACAATGAGATTTGTATATGAAAGGGAAGAATACATTGTGCGAAAAAAAGAGAAAATGCTGGTTACCAGCATTTTTCTCCTTTTCCCACAATGTTTTCAAAAGCCTTCTTCCTCAGGGTCATTAAAACTCTGGATAAACTAACAAAGGGTCAAATGATTTCATTGTTCATTTGCAAAAGCCTTTTCCCGGGTCATTTAAAACATTGAGCCATTCTCTAGCAAAAGGGGCTTTACGCATCTCTGTGATGCATGATACCAAGCAAGTCATCACATAATTATGAATCAATAAAATCTATTTTGTATAACAACCGACTGATTCATGGGGTACACTGTCCTTGGACATGCAGAAAACTGACCAATAGTGAAAAAACTTTGGCCCAGGTCAGTCTCCGTGGACTGTGCAGGCTGACCTTGGTAGACACTTTTCGCCGATGCATTGATGCCCCCTTTTCACAGAGCATGGCTCACTTAATTTTTTGCTTAATACATGAATACATGTGAAGCCACAGTAGCAAAAGGAAAATTGCTCATTCAGTGCAATTTTTCTTTCACACCATTTTTCTAAAAATAGTCTGCTTCATGACAGAAAAGGTCAGTTGCAGGTCCCCAAAAAGAGACCACTTGTAGTAGTTTTGTCACTGAACTTTAAGAAGGATGTTATAGCCCTTGTAACGCTGAACTTGCTAATGGCGCCAAAGAGTACATTATGGATTTGCTGCTGAGAGTGCATTAATCACAATATTTCCCTACATGCTATTGCATGGGTTATAAAAATGATCCATGCTCTTGCAAAAGGGGGCTTACTGATGCATGCTATTGAACAAGTCATCACATAATGATGGATCCACAAAAAGACCACTTTGTCTAACAAATGACTAGATCACTATTAGACTGGCCCTTTAATATGCAGGAAACTGACCAATTGCAAAAAGTACAAACTGCCCAGGCTGACCTGGTCAATACTGTTTGCAAATGCAATTAGCCCCATTTTCAGACAGCATGATTGGATTATAGCCTGATAATTTCACAATAAAGGTAATTCCACTGCTCTTGCAGGTGTGTATCCCTGTACAACACTACCGTGTATTTTGCCTGCCTTGACGCTGAGTTAAAAAGCGCTGATAATGTTACAGAAATGAAATCATGAAGAGACAAAAATGTATCAAGTAGAATATCTAACCCTACCTCAAACTACAAATTATAAGAATCTGCAGCTGACAAATTGAAAATGGTACAAATAAAACTAAGTTCTCTGCAAGGGTATAAAACATTATAGGAAAAGGAGAAAGTGCTAAGTACCAGCATTTTCTCCTTTTCCACCAATGTTTTCGAAAGCCTCTTTACTTGGGGTCTTTAACCCCTTTCCACAAAATCCCGACATTTAACGACCCTGAGAAGGAAAGCTTTTAAAAATATTGGTGGTAACCAGCATTTTCACCTTTTCCCTCATTGTTTTCTACCCTTTCTAATACAAATTTCAATTTTTTTAACCACATTTACATTGTCGTCTGCAAATGCATTCAATTTGGACTAGTCTAAAATTTTGTTGTTTGGTAAAGAGTTAAAACTCGAGATTGAGTGGGAAAGGCTTAAATGTTCATGTTTTGTCAGTTTTAAGCATGGGGAAAAAAGGTAATATTATTTGTTTTATGTAAAATGAAGATACATAATTTTGTTCCTGAACACCAAAATTCCAAATTTTCATGAGCAGTTTTGCCACGCATGAAAATATCCATTTTGGTTTTCACCAGGTGAGATCTTACATCAAAACAAACAATCATCCTCTACTTAATACTGTGGACAATACAAATAAGTCCTGCTTAGAGAAAAGGGGGCTTAACTCTTTACCACATAATTCCGAGTTTTAACCACCCTAGAAAAGAGGCCTTTGGAAAAAATTGTGGGAAAAGGAGAAAATGCTGGTAACCAGCCTTTTTCTCCTTTTCCCACAATGTTTTCTAACATTTCAAGTGTAAATTTCAACTTTTTGAGTCCATTTATTTTGTTGTCTGCAAAAGCTTTCAATCTGGACAAGTTTAAAATTTTGTTGTTTGGTAAAGGGATAATGCATCTGCAAACAGTATCAACATATGTCAGCCTGCGCAATCCACACAGGCTTACGTTGTTTGAAACTTTTTGCCATTTGTAAATTTTCCTCATACCAAAGGACCATTTTACCTCCAGCTTCAGTCAATTGTTAGACTAAATAAAGTTTTTTATCCATAACTATGCGATGACTTGAAGTATAATGCATCACAGAAATGCCTTAAACCCCATTTTGCCAAAGCATGGCTCAAATTCTTCTTACTCATTACCACCTGAAGACATTTTTTGTGTGTCTTACTGCAGACTGCTATTGAAACCATTGTAACAAAGGGAGAAATTTCACATAATGAGCTAATTTTCCTTTTGCCAAAATGTTTTCATTTTTGTTCATATATCCAACCTTAATTCATGGTGATTATGCGTATTTTAAAAAGACGTTTGCAATGTTGTTTGCCGCAGGAGGTCATATGTTAAAAATGACATTTTGATTATAATTATGTAAAATTCTTATCACTGTTTCTACCTCTGATTAATATGAACAACTGTAAAAAAAATATGGCTTGTGATAAATTGTATAGCAGTACAACTGCCTTCTATGTTAACCCTTCACCAAATGATCTCCCGTTTTAACTCTTTACCAAACGACAAAATTCTAGACTTGTCCAAATTGAAAGCATTTGCAGACGACAAAGTAAATGTGACTCAAAAATTGAAAATTGTTTTGGGAAAGTTAGAAAACATTGTGAGAAAAGGAGAAAATGCTGGTTACCAGCATTTTCTCCTTTTCCCACAATGTTTTCAAAAGGTTTCTTCTTCAGGGCCGTTAAAACCTGTGATTGTGTGGTAAAGGGTTAACATGTCTGCAGAAAACATGGTGGGAAAAACAAGAAAATGCTGATCACCAGCATTTTCTTCTTTTTCCCACAATATTTTTTTACTCTTTTATACACAAATCTGAGCCAAACTAATCTTTTCTCCTCAAAACTTTTAAAATCTAAACAATGCTCTCAATTTGGAACAGTCTATTAGTTCTTCATTTGGTAAAAAATTCATTGTATAACAGTACACCTACACATGTCAACTTTAACCCTTTACCAAATGATCCTCTCATATCAACTGAAGATGTCTTTAACTCCTTGCCACACAACTAAATTTTAGACTAGTCCAAAGTCAAACCATTTGCAGACGACAAAATATATGTGACTGAAAAATTGAAATTTGTACTGGAAAGGGTAGAAAAAATCGTGGGAAAAGGAGAAAATGCTGGTTACCAGCATTTTCTCTTTTTTTCCACAATGTTTTCAAAAGGCTTCTTTCACAGGGTCTTTCAAAGTTGGGTGTGTGGTAGAGGGTTAATATAAAAACACTGTGGGAAAAAGAAGTAAAATGCTGGATATCAGCATTTTCTGTTTTCTTCCACAATGTTTTATTCCCTTTTAGGACAAATCCCATCATCTTAGCCATTGTCAAGTCTGTCGTCTGCAAATGCTTTCAATATGGATGAACCTAAATTTTCTCATTTGATAAAGAATTGATTGCATTTTTCAATCCGGCAGATCACAGTCATGGCCTAATTTCCATTGACATACTCTGGTGAATGTCCAAGTCTCATATACTCTATCAAACAACCCATGGCTCCAAAATGTCCCTGAAATGATACACAGAACTTCTGTTTAGCTTTCTCCATAACAAAGCCTACACGTTAGATCAAAGATCAGACTGTACTTAACTTGTACTCTGAACTTGGATATCAAAATCAAAAATGGTAGAGAAAAAGAGAAATTACTAGCTTTTTCACTGTCTTGGCACATTTCTATTTTTGCCACAATTTTTTCACTTTATTTCATGAATTAATCATCAATCAATTTTAATAACACATCATGTTTTACAATGATGTTTACATTGTGAGAAAAGGAGAAAATGCAAATAAATTCCCTCTTCAGTAGATGCCCAACAAGGCGATGAGGAGTACTGCATTGAAGTTGAAGTTGAAACACATGTTCGACAACGATGTTTTAAAAGTTAACTGTTACTGAAAAGGTTTTAATCCCAATCATTGGTAAGTGTGAAAGAAAATATAGTGTGGAAAGAGATGAATTTAATTTTTTTGGTCAAGATATGTCTTTGAATGGGTAAAAACACTGTTAACTCTTTACCACACAATCCCGACTTTTAACGACCCTGAGAAATGAGCTTTCTGAAAACATTGTGGAAAAAGGAGAAAATGCTGGTAACCAGCATTTTCTCCTTTTCCCACAATGTTTTCTACCCTTCCCTAAACAATTTACAATTTTTCAGTCACACTTATTTTGTCATCTGCAAATGCTTTCAATATGGTCCAGTCTAAAATTTTGTTGTTTGGGAAAGGGTTAAATAATGTAAATGTTGATACCAGCCTTTTCTTTTTCCAAGGATGTCTTCAAGCCCTTTTTTCTCAGAGCATGAGTTTGTTTGGAAAAGGGTGTAATATCTTTCAATTTGGAATGTACCAAAAATGGACCCACACTTCAGCACACTTTAACATAACTAAGCCTTAAAGGCAGGGGAAGAGCGATGTTTCCATCATACAGATAATATGAGCCATGTTCTGTGAAAAGGGGGCTTAATGTGGGCTTAATGCATCTGCAAAAAAGGATCGACCCATGTCAGCCTGCACAGTCCCTGCAGGCTGACATGGGCCGAAACTATTTGCTATTAGTAAATTTTCTGCATGTGCAAGGACCATTTTACCTCCAGATTCAGTCAATTGTCTGACTAAATAGGTTTCATGGATCCATAATTACGGGATGACTTTTTGGCATTATACATCATGGGCATGCACTAAATCCCCTTTTTGCCATCGCATGGCTCAAATATAAGTAACAACATGTTACAAACCTCATGTTCCAGAAATAATGCTTTAAGTGATCCACTTGACCAGAACTCCATTGCAGCAGCCAGCAGTTTCATAGATATTGTATTTACACGCAGAAACGTACCAACAAATACAATTCTACTGACTTTCTGAAATAAAGCAATGAATTTGAATTTTCAACTAAAATTTTGTCATCTAGTCCAGAGTTATTTGTCTCCTCTATTAAAGTGGGTGGTGGTGGGGGTTGGAGTGGGGTTGGGGTGGGGGCGAGAAAGCTGGTATTTAGTCAAAAATACCAGTCATCCAGTCTCCCCTCCGCAAGTGTTTTGATAGTGCAGTCTGGACTAGACAACAAAATTATTTATTTTTCTAACTTAAAAGCAGTTGTTAGCAACAAATCGAATGTGACTCATATGATAGTATTTGTCTATGAAAGGATAGAAAACATTGTGCAAAAAGGAGACAATGCTGTTTAAGAGCATTTTCTTCTTTTCACCCACAATGTTTTCACTTGCCTTATTTCTCAGGGCTATCAAATCTACAGCTTGGCTGGTAAAGGGTTAAGACCAAACCAGCATTATGCACAAGAATTTTATGCTCAATGGGAGATAATCTGATTCCAGGTTTACTTTAACTCTTTACCAAACAAAATTTTAGACTAATCCATAATGAAAGTATTTGCAGACAACATAATAAATGTAACTACCAACGTGAATTTTGATTTGGGAAGGATAGAAAACATTGTGGGAAAAGGAGAAAATGCTGGTTACCAGCATTTTCTCCTTTTCCCACAATGTTTTCAAAAGCTTTCTTTCTAAAAGTCATAAAAAGTCGGGATTGTGAGGTAAAGCATTAAGTCAATCATTTTCACGAGGGTATAACATGTCTTCTCAAACTATGTGTATCTTAGCCCTTATCCTGCTAAATATGTGAAACGAAATTTTCACATCGATAGTAAAACCCCGAATAATGTTATTTCAAACTTATTATTTAGAAAAAAAAAAATCTCCTGATCAGAGATCAGTGTAGATCCAAGATCAGACTGCACGTTCTGTGCAGTCTGATCTTGATCTATGCTGTTCGCAAAAGGTCAGTGAGTCGCATTTAGCAGCCTAAGGGTTATGCCCATAATGCAAGTTCGACTATCTCAAATACCGACTTATTGAAAAATCAAGGACATATGCCATAGTTTTGCCTGCTCACAAGTTTTCGTATGGCATGTTTCTTTTTTTGTAAACTCTCTCATATTCCACTGGGTTAGAAAAATGGAGAGATTTATGAATGATCGGGATGCCAAATGACAAAAACAAAGACATTTATCATAAACAAGGAATTTAACAATAAAGAAGGCTGAATATTGGAACCAGAAATAGCATATGAACCAACACACAGCTAAAAACCAGCAACGTGCAACCTGACAAGATTCTTCTGTATATCATGAATCACAGGATGTTTGTATGTATAACATGAATCACAGGTTGTTTTGAATTATATCATAAGTCAATCAGGGAAGACATTGGGAAAACCATACCTCATTCACAGCACACATTCTTGCTATTGACCCTATATTGTTGGTGATTGTGGTTAGAGTTGCTCTTGCTATATCCTGGCGACTGGCACATTCCCTTTTCTCTTTTTGAATCATCTGCCCAAAACTTGGAAAGAAAAACAAAACAAAAAACTTAAAGACCTCGAAAAATCTTTAAATTTCTTCAAAAGTGTAGATCAAGATCTTCTGACTGCATAAAACAGACTGCAGGCAGATCATGCATCTACACGGTCAGCTATTTTGTAAAACATTCTTAAGAAAACTGATAAAGCACTTTTAACAATAATGTTTTCAGTTACATTTAGCAAATTTGTTTCTAGAGGTAAGCAGGTTACCTATTACTGGACATGCTTAACCCTTTACCACACAATCCCAAGTTTTTATGACCCCGACGAAAAAAGACTTTTGAAAACATTGTGGAAAAAGGAGAAAATGCTGGTAACCAGCATTTTCTCCTTTTCCCACAATGTTTTATAAATCTACCTTTCCTAAGACAAATTTAAGTTTTTCAGTCATGTTTGTCGCCTGCAAATGCTTTCAGTTTGGACCAGGCTAAAATTTTATGGATTGGTAAAGAGTTACCTTTGACTTCTCATTCATTTCAATTTCAGACTTATACAAATTTACCGGATGCAACGTTTGAAGGAAAGGAAAAAATGTGTGTCCTTGAATTGTACGGGAAACATAGTAAGAAGCGAATGTTCCATTCCTCTGAATGTTGTGAAGGCAGTCATAATGTAAAAGGCCCTGTTTATGTAATAATGGGATTACCCTTCAGAGCTCCAGATAGAGGGATTGATTTTGATTTCAAATTTGAAAATATTCGTCACTCTCCACTAAACCCTATGTTATGGGTACTCATTAGAATCGTCTCATTGAGATAATTCCAATGAGTACCCACAACATAGGGTTTGGAAGAGAAATAATAGATTTAGAATACTATCACTCCCTTTTATCTGGAGGTCTGACCCTTGGTATTACATAGATGGGTTGGACATTTTCTGTATGAAAATAGACTTATACTACTGCAATTTCAAAGCATATTTTAATTAAATATCAAACAGAGTAGATGTAAGATCAGACTGCACTTTCAATGTGGCCTCATCTTGATCTGCTTTCATGGCATAAGCAACTTAAATTACGCAAAGGGGTCTATGCTGAACTTTTAACGGAATGCATACAGAAATACATATTATACACTGCATGTATCTGCAATTTGTTTTCAAACAACAAACAAATTCAATTCATGAAATATCTTTTAAGTCATAAAATATCTTTTTACTATGTGTAATCTTCTAAACCCATTACTACACATTGCCAAGTTTTAACGCCCCTGGGAAATTAGACTTTTGAAAACATTGTAGGAAAAGGAGAAAATGTTGGTAACCAGCATTTTCAACTTTTCCCACAATGTTTTCAAACTTTTCAGAAACAAATCCAATCATATGAGCCACTTTTTATTTGTCGTCTGCAAATGCTTTAAATTTGGACCAGCCTAAAATTTTTTTTGTATGGTAAAGGGTTAAATATGCATGGCATTTTACAATATTCTCATTTGCACTAAAAGATTTAGACAAGAGGGCCATGATGGCCCTGGGTCGCTCACCTTAGTAGAGTGCCTTTAAGGTTTTTCTTTAATTTGACCATGTGACCTAGTTTTTGACCGCAGGTGACCCAATTTCAAACTCATATTTCATGAAGACAAACATTCTGACCAATTTTCAAGTCAACTGAGCAAAAAATGTGGCCTCGAGTGCCCTAAAGATATTTCTTTAATTTGACCTAGTGATCTAGATTATGACCCCAGATGACCCAAATTTGAACTGGTCTTTGACTATATCAAAAGAAACATTTAAACCAATTTTCAAATCAAATGAATAATAAATGTGGCCTCTAGAGTGCCCACTACCTATTTCTTTAATTTGACCAAGTGACCTAGTTTATGACCCCAGTTGACCCAAATTCAGACTCATGTGAGGTTTTACAAAGACAAACATTCTGACCAATTTTCAAGGCAATTAAGCAAAGAATGTGGCCTCTAGAGTGCCCACAAGGTATTTCTTTATTTTGACCTAGTGACCTAGTTTATGGTTCCAGGTGACCCAAATCCAAACTCATCTGCTATTTCATCAAGACAAACATTCTGGCCAAATTTCAGGTCATTTGAGCAATAAATGTGGCCTCCAGAGTGCAAACAAGGTATTTCTTTAATCTGACCCAGTGAACTAGTTTATGACCTAAGTTGACCCAAATTAATCTTATGTGAGACTTTATAAAGACAAACTAAACTAATTTTCAAGGCAATTGAGCAAATAATGTGGCCTCGAGAGTGCCAACAAGGTATTTCTTTAATTTGACCTAGTGACCTAGTTTATGACCCAAGATGACCCAATTTTGAACTCAATGAACTTGTTGCGCTTAGATGGGCAAACAAACTTAGAAGAGAATCACTACATACCAAATATCAAAGCTCTACGCCTTCCAGTTTTAAAGAAGAATTTTGAAGTTTTCCTTCTTTGTTCCTATGTTCAAACTAGTGACCCCCAGGGCTGGGCCAGTTTTGACCCAGGGGCATCATATGAACAAACTTGGTAGAGGTCAACTAGGAAATGCTACATACCAAATATCAAAGCTCTACACCTTCCTGTTTAAGAGAAAAAGAAATTTAAAGTTTTCCTTCTTTGTTCCTATCTTCACACTTGTGACCCCCGGGGCAGGGCCAGTTTTGACCCAGGGGCATCATATGAACAAACTTGGTAGAGGTCCACTCTGAGATGCAACATACCAAATATCAAAGCTCCACACCTTTCGGTTTCAGAAAAGAAGAATCTTAAAGTTTTCCTTCTTTGTTCCTATGTTCGAACTTGTGACCCCAGGGGCTGGGCTAGTTTTGACCCAAGCAGCATCCTTGGAACAAACTTGGTAGAAGTCCACTAGGAGATGCTACATACCAAATATCAAAGCTCTATGCCTCCCCTTTAAGAGAAAAAAAAATTTAAGTTTTCCTTCTTTGTTCCTATGTTTGAACTTGTGACCCCAGGGGCAGGGCCAATTTTGACCCCAAGGGCATCATATGAACATACTTAGTAGAGGTCTACTAGGCGATGCTACATACCAAATATCACAGCTCTATGCCTTCTAGTTTTACAGAAGAAGATTTTTAAAGTTTTCCTTCTTTGTTCCTATGTTGGAAATTGTGACCCCCGGGGCGGGGCCAGTTTTGACCCCAGGGGAATCATATGAACAAACTTGGTAGAGGTCCACTAGGAGATGCTACATGCCAAATATCAAAGCTCTACGCCTTCAAGTTTCAGAGAAGAAGATTTTTAAAGTTTTCCTTCTTTGTTACTATGCTCAAACTTGTGACCCCCCGGATGGGGCCAGTTTTGACCCCAGGGGCATCATTTGAACAAACTTGGTAGAGGTCCACTAGGCAATGCTACATACCAAATATCAAAGCTCTATGCCTTCCAGTTTCAGAGAAGATGATTTCTAAAGTTTCCCCTCTTTGTTCCTATGTTCGAACTTGTGACCCCAGGGGCTGGGCTAGTTTTGACCCAAGCAGCATCCTTGGAACAAACTTGGTAGAAGTCCACTAGGAGATGCTACATACCAAATATCAAAGCTCTATGCCCTCCCATTTAAGAGAAAAAAAAAATTTAAGTTTTCCTTCTTTGTTCCTATGTTTGAACTTGTGACCCCCGGGGCAGGGCCAGTTTTGACCCCAAGGGCATCATATGAACAAACTTGGTAGAGGTCCACTAGGAGATGCTTCATGCCAAATATCACAGCTCTATGCCTTCTAGTTTTACAGAAGAAGATTTTTAAAGTTTTCCTTCTTTGTTCCTATGTTGGAAATTGTGACCCCCGGGGCGAGGCCAGTTTTGACCCCAGGGGCATCATATGAACAAACTTGGTAGAGGTCCACTAGGAGATGCTACATGCCAAATATCAAAGCTCTACGCCTTCAAGTTTCAGAGAAGAAGATTTTTAAAGTTTTCCTTCTTTGTGACTATGCTCAAACTTGTGACCCCCGGGGTGGGGCCAGTTTTGACCCCAGGGGCATCATATGAACAAACTTGGTAGAGGTCCACTAGGCAATGCTACATACCAAATATCAAAGCTCTATGCCTTCCAGTTTCAGAGAAGATGATTTTTTTAAGTTTCCCCTCTTTGTTCCTATGTTGGAAATTGTGATCCCCGGGGCGGGGCCAGTTTTGACCCCAGGGGCATCATATGAACAAACTTGGTAGAGGTCCACTAGGAGATGCTACATGCCAAATATCAAAGCTCTACGCCTTCAAGTTTCAGAGAAGAAGATTTTTAAAGTTTTCCTTCTTTGTTACTATGCTCAAACTTGTGACCCCCGGGGCGGGGCCAGTTTTGACCCCAGGGACATCCAATGAACAAACTTGGTAGAGGTCCACTAGAAGATGCTACATACCAAATATCAAAGCTCTGCGCCTTCTAGTTTCAGAGAAGAAGATTTTCAAAGATTTTGCTTTTTTTTCCTTTTTGTTACCATGGCAACCAGAGTTGTGGGTGGAATTCAATTCTTTGAACAATTTTGGTAGAGCTTCACCCAAGGAACATCCCTGCCAAGTTTCATCAAGATTGGCCCAGTAGTTTAGGAGAAGAAGATGTTTAAAGAAATTGTTGACGGACGATGGACGACAGACGACGGACGACGGACGCCGGACATAGGGCGATCACAATAGCTCACCTTTAGCATGTTGTGCTAAGGTGAGCTAAAAATCATCATTTTGAAAGCATTGTTAGATTATGTAAGTCTTTTGAAAACACTGTGGGAAAAAGGAGAAATTGCTCATAATGAGCAATTTCTCCTTTTTCCAAAGTGTTTTCTACCCTTTTGGAGAACTTTCTGTCATTTTCATCAAATTTAAAATTGTCGTCTGCAAACTCTTTCAATTTGGACCAGTCTAAAATTCATTGTTTGGGAAAGGGTTAAAGACTAGTGTCTCTGTTTTTAACATAAATCAAGTCTGACAGTCATTAAAGGAAAAAGGAAATTACACTTGTAAAAAAAAAATGAACAAAAACTGTTTAGATACATACCTACTAGCTACGATGTTTCCTGGTAAAGTGAACTTACAAGACCGATAGTCGCCCCCATATATATCTTTGACTAGCTTATCAACTTTGGTTGAGTCGCCTACAATAGAATGTATTGCATAGTACAATTTACACAACAATGCAAACTGATTTCCTGTGTCCGTACCAACCACTCATTCTTTAGATTGATTGATTGAATGGTGTTTTATGCCGCTTTCAACGTTATTTCAGTCATATTATGGTGACAGCTCACATATTCATTTACTTACTTGGTTTTACCAGTGCCAGGCTAGGGCTCTGAAGTGTCTTGCCCAAGGACACACCCATGAAAAACCCAGCGGATCAAGTGGGGCTCAAACCAGGGGCTTCCAGTCCCACACATTATCACTGAGCCACGCAGGACCCCTTACCATTCTTTAGAACATTCATAGTTTTATTCTCAATAATTTTCTTAAGTTGAAAGTAAAGCAACTTCAGATTGGGTACACCAAATGGTTTAGCCAAGCAGAAGATGCCTTTGTTTCTAAATCTAGAAAAAGACATAAATGAAACTAAGAAAGGGTGGCATATATGGACCCTTTTCTATAAATTCACTAAGCTAAGCCCATAATCCCATACAAGCACTTTTTGACACCACTGAAGCAGACAGCATCCTAAAATATGGCAGCATACTCTTAATGGTAGAACTGTTCAAAACATGCAATTTCTCCATTTGTTGCTATGTTGTCTTACATACATCTTAGGTCACGATTTATATGCAGTAATTTGATGAAATTTGATAGTAATTTTTCCAGGGCAATACTGGTTACCAGCATTTTCTCTTTTTCCCATTTTTCAAAAGACTTCTTCAAAGTCTTTAAAACATAGAATTGTTTGGTAAAGGTTTAATGCACTAAAGGTCAGAAGCACAACAGAAAAACCTTAGTAATAAGTACCTTCAGCAGCTAAATTGATTGCCTCCTCAAATGAATCACAATTAGTAAGTAGACAGCACAAACCTAAGAATGTTCCCCCACCCAAACTGAAAAAGACATCAAGTCAAAGCATGATAGGATACTTTACCCTTTGAGCGGTCAGTAACATTTGAGCCATACTCTGTAAACAGTGGGCTTAATGCATCTCCCTAATGCATGATACCAAGCAGTTCATCTCAGTATTATATCTCTAAAATCTGTTTTGTATAACAAGCTAATGAATCATGAGGTATGCTGGTTCTTTGACACGCAGAAAATTTACCAAAAGTAAAAGTTTCGACCCAGGTCAGCCTGCACAAACTGCTCAAGCTGAGCTGGGTCGATACGTTTTGCAAATGCATTAAGCCCCCTTTTCACAGAGTATGACTCATTTTCATTTGGTTAAGAAAAAAAAAAAAAGAAAGAAAAAAAAAAAAAAAAATCAAAGCACTGTTTTACTAGCTGCTTTGGCAGGAATGTCTGAGGGCATATCTAAAAGTGTAGATTTAAGAGAGGAATGTTTCTTCTGAGCTGATCTTAATCTACACTGCCCTAAAAAGCTTGAACAATTTAATGCTTGCAAGGGCTGTAAAAAAATTCAATACCAATGTATTTACAATGTATTTACAAATTCAACTGATAAATTTATCAATACCACTAAACAAGAAAATTACATTTATTTCATGCTTTTCAGTAGTTTATTAAGAAATAATGGTGGATTATGGTTTGATATTTCGTGGTTACGACCAGTGAAAATACCAATTTCACTATTTTCCAACTCTTCAATTGAAGGCAGAAACAGTTGTTCCAGCACACTAGCTACCTTGCCATTCAAATGGAGGGAAATATAACATAATTTACGCTATATTTCTCGCACTTTACTTAATATTGTAATCCATTGTTATGAGAGGGGGGTACGCCATGGGGAATCACCGAAAACAACTGTACCGGATTTTGATGATAGATTCAACAAAAAAGGGGTTAGAAGCATAAAATAAATAGAATTTTTGTTTTTTTATGCTGAACGATCAATATTTCTTTCATCTCATTTACATCATTGTAAATATTTTCACTCGTTGCTGCCCACTCGTGAAAATAATTATTACCAATGACGTTCACTTGATGAAATAAATTTCGATCTTTCACAGAAAAATACAAATATCCTCGATATATCTCGTTTGCTAAAAATGAGCATTTACTCTATTTTCGAAATAATTTGACATCTTGACTCTCAATTTATTTTTTTCCCCATACTGAGTAGCCTTATAAATGGGCTGTCAATGGAAGAGTATTAACACCTTTGTATAAGTAAAAGAAGTATCATAATGGCTGATAGTTTATAGTAGAAAGCTTTCTTTTTAATACAAGTCTTTCAACTGCCCTACTGTTGCAGTTGCCCTCAACCATGAATCCAGAATCCTAGTATTTACATAGAAGATTGTCAGCCTATCAGAGCATTTTGAACTTGCTATCCCTTCCTACATAACAAGCCCAGTGAGCTACCTGCACAGCTCATGTAGCTGAAGTATTATAGACTTTTGTATAAACTCTTTACATCATATTTATTGGTAATTTTCAGTAATACTGTGGATAGTGTAGATCACAGTTACACTGAATAAAATGTGAACACTGATCTTTGAACGCATGTACAATTAAGCAAGTAAAAGTCTTTGAAGACAAATCAAGAAAAGAAGTTATTGCCTGTCAGAGGTAATACCTCCTTTTTTGTTTCTTAAAAATGAGCCATGCTCTGGCAAAAGGGGGTTTAATGCATCTCTGTGATAATTGATACCAAGCAAATGATCACATAATTATGGATCCATGAAATCAATCTTGACTAACAACTGACTGGGTCATGAGGAACACTGGTCCTATAACATTAAGAAAATTGACCAATAACAAAAAGTTTCCACCCAGGTCAGCCAGACTGCACAGGCTGACCTGGGTCTAAATTTTATGCAGATGCATAAAGCCCCCTTTCACAGAGCATGGCTCAAATATTTTTGACACTTCTAAAAGTAAGTGAGCAAAAAATCTAATAAAGAAGGAAGTGTATGTCTAAAAATATACCATTTAGTGGTCGTTGAACTTACCTTGTTCCACTAATGCGTTTATAATCACTTGGTCCTCGAACAATAAGAATACTGACTCCGGAGCCTATATTTACAACTAAATATGGATACGGGTTCCTGAAATCAAAAGGAACCTTTTCACTATGTTTTGGATCTTCTGGATTTTTCCAATAGTAGCATTCAGGATTGTGGTTGTTACTGTCTATATAATGCATTCCCTTTATCAAACAGTCCAGCTCGTCAAATTTGTGAAGCTTCATGTTCAAACGCTGAAATGAGACACAAGCCAATTTACCTCAATTACACCAATTACAATATGGCTTACTCCTTATATGAAACATTTAATACATAGAAAAGCCAAATGAATGGAATGTCATTTTCTTCTGAAACTAATCGAGACTGACTCTCCACCAATGGATGAGATTTCAGATTCATTGTTACTGAAAGCATTTGCAGACCATAAATCAAATACAGCTCTACAACCCTTTACCACACAATCCCGTGGTTTAACGACCCTGAAGAAGAATGCTTTTGAAAACATTGTTGGAAAAGGAGAAAATGCTGGTAACCAGCATTTTCTCATTTTCCCACAATGTTTTCTACCCTCTACAGGTTTCATAATCTGTGCAACAATGGATTTATCATGTGCAGGTGCTTTCAGTTTAGACCGGTCTCAAATTTTGTCATTTGGTAAAGAGTTAAATGATGAGATTTGTCTTTGATAGGGTAAAAAACATGTTTTCTTCAAAATTCATCAGTTTCTACATCCCCCCCCTCCTTCCCTGTAAAGTAAAAACGTCAAGGGTACAAGAGAAAGTCTAGTAAAATTATAATCGATGAAATTTAAGAAAAACTAGAACTAATAATGGCCTACAAGTACCCAGTGGTTGCCTTGCCATTTGACTACAAAAAATATCTAAAGGGCCACAAGTCATGTGATAGATGACCAATCATAACAGCAAGAGGGCCATTGGCCCTAAAGCGCTCCTCTGAGTATGGTCATCTAGGATTGATATGGCTGAAAAGATCCTGGTCGTGATGATGTCAAATGCATGGGTGTAATTGATTTACTTTTTGACCAATTTGAACTATTTTTGAATTTTCTAATCTGGTTCAAAATGTGGCATCTACAGTACACACAAGGTTTTTCTAAGATTTGACTAATTTACCTACCTTTTGACCTAACATGACTCAATATCAAACTTTTCCGAGATATCATCAAGAAAAACATTCCAACAATTTTTCATGAGTATCAAACAGAATATGTAGCCTTCAGACTGTCAACTAAATTTTTCTAGGATTTGGCCGAGGGACCTACTTTTTGACCCTATATGACCCAATTTCAAACTTGTCAGGATATTATTCAAACATTCTGACTATGTTTCATGGGTATCAGGCTGAAAATGTGGCCTCTTGAGTGAACACAAGGTTTTTCTAAGATTTGACTAATTTACCTACCTTTTGACCTAACATGACTCAATATCAAACTTTTCCGAGATATCATCAAGAAAAACATTCCAACAATTTTTCATGAGTATCAAACAGAATATGTAGCCTTCAGACTGTCAACTAAATTTTTCTAGGATTTGGCCGAGGGACCTACTTTTTGACCCTATATGACCCAATTTCAAACTTGTCAGGATATTATCCAAACATTCTGACTATGTTTCATGGGTATCAGGCTGAAAATGTGGCCTCTTGAGTGAACACAAGGTTTTTCTAAGATTTGGCCCAGTGACCTATTTTTTGATCCAATTTCAATTTTGTCCCACATTTCATCCACACAACATTCTGAGCAAGTTTGATGAGTATCAGGATGAAAATGTGGCCTCTAGAGAGCACACTAGGTTCTTCTAAAATATGGCCCTGTGACCTACTTTTTGACATAATGTGACACAATTTTCTGTGTCCAAGACTTTATCCACACAAACATTCTAAGCTTCATGAGTATCAAGCTGAAAATGTGGTCTCTTAGAGTGCACACAAGGTTTTTTAAAGATATGGTCCCCTGGCCAACATTTTGACCTCAGATGACCCAATTTCACACTTGATTTTATCGAGACAAACATTCTGACTAAGTTTCATGAGTATCAGGCTGAAAATGTGGCCTCTAGAATGCACATTAGGTTTTTCTAACATTTGGCCCCATGAACTACTTTTTGACCACACATAACCCAATTTCGAACTTGCCCAAGATCTGGTCCTGACAAACGTTCTGAATAAGTTTCATGAGTATCATGCATAAAATAGGGCCTCTAGAGTGCACAAAAGGTAAATAATGGCGACCGCAAGACCGACTCAGGACACAGCGCATCACAAAAACTTACCATGAGCACTTTGTACTCAGGTGAGCTAAACATTGCATATACAAAGCTCCACTGGTAAAAAGGCTACCATTAACCCTTAGGCTGCTAAGCATGACTCAATGAGCTTTTGCGGATGGCATAGATCAAGATCAGACTACACAGAACTTGCAGTCTGATCTTCGATCTACACTGTCCAATAAGGAGATACCTTTTTCCCCAAAGTACCTTTGAAATAGTAAAATGTGGGTTTTAACGACTGGCTTAAAAGTTTTATTCAGTTTATCTAGCAGGATAAGGGATAAAATTGGGAAACTATAGAGGAAGTGAACACAAAATTGTGTCAACAGACAGACGACCCGATTCGAGTGTATTCCCCTACAACCCCCCCCCCCCCCCCACACACACACACCCATATACTTGATTGTTGGGAGGTATACAAAGCATGACTGCTTTAGTGTATGTAAATATACAAACTTCAGAATAACAAGTTTTCTGCCACATCTTTTTTGTCACATAACCCTTATAAAACAAACGTGGTAATCAATATTTTCGCCTATTTCCCTTGATATTTTCATTAAGCTGTCTCTATTATGGCAGTTAAAGCTGAAATTTACAAGTTAGGAAAACATACCTGAATAAAATCCTCCTCGAATTTGTAAGCACCACCACCTGTTGCACAAATACTATCAGCTAAATTCGGAAAGTTTTTTACTTTCGCAAGTTCAATGAAAGACATCATCTCTGAGGTCGGGAACCGGATAAAGTGCAAGATACCAGTCCGACCCCCAATATGTTGGTCCTGCATTTCTAAATGAACGTCACGAATGCCGGTTTTTCCATAGTTAACATTACGTGTGAGATAATGGCGTATTGTTTTTAAGGTTTCAGCTTCCTCCTCAGAGTCTCTCAGATCACATGGTTCAAAATAGACAAGTTTTGTTAGGGTCCCTCCTATATCCATTCCAAACCATGGCATTGCTGTAGGACAAGAAAAATCATGTACATGTGTTAATCCCTTACCACACAATCCCAATTTTTAATGATCCTGAAAGAAAAGGCTTTTGAAAACATTGTGGGAAAAGGAGAAAATGCAGGTAACCAGCATTTTCTCCTTTTCCCACAATGTTTTCTACCCTATCAAGAACATTTTTTGTCATTTGGGTCATCTTTGTCGTCTGCAATTGCTTTCAGTTTGGACCAGTCTAGAATTTTGTTGTTTGGTAAAGAGTTAACCTTTACCAAAACAAAAGCACTGCATGCCGGTGCCAATATTCAGCTGCAGTTGCTCAATTTTCAGTGAAAATTCTTAGTCTAAAAAGAGGCATAACTGTATTAAAAATACTTTAACCCTTTACCGCTCAATGCCGCCTTTTGACGCCCTTGGGAAAGAAGCCTTTTGAAAACATTGTGGGAAAAGGAGAAAATGCTGGTAACCAGCATTTTCTCCTTTTCCCACAATGTTTTCTACCCTATCAAAGAAAAATTGCAACATCTGAGCCACACTGAAATTGCTGTCTGCAAATGCTTTCAATTTTGACAAGGCTAAAAATTTGTTTTCTGGTAAAGGGTTAATGGTTGGCCTGCCCTTGTTGTACGGGTTCCCCTGTTGACAGTTAACAACTAGCCAATGTTTGAAATAAATATCTTTAGTAATAATACTGATATTAAACAAGAGGGCCATGATGGCCCTGGATCGCTCACCTGAGTCAATAGGCGAAATTCAGCCAACGTGCATAATTCAATTTCTGACCAATTGCGCGTAAAATGTGGCCTCTAAAGCGTCCACAAGGAATTTCCATAAGTTGACCTAGTGACCTAATTTATCACCCCACGTGACCCAATTTAGAACTCGTCAAAAAATTTATCAAGACAAACATTCTGAAGAGTTTTCAAGTTAATTGAGCAATAAACGTGGCCTCTAGAGTGCCCACGAAGTGTTTCTTAAATTTGACCCAGTAACCTAGTTTATGACCCCAGCTGACCCAATTTCAAACTCGCCCAATATTTCATCAAGACAAACATTCTGACCAACTTTCTAGTCAATGGAGCAAGAAATGTGACCTCTAGAGTGCCCTAAAGGTATTTCTTTAATTAGACCTAGTAATCTAGATTATGAGCCCAGGTGACCCAATTTTGAAGTCATCCTAGATTTCATCAAGACAAACATTTTGACCAATTTTCAAATCAATTGAATAATAAATGTGGCCTCTAGAGTGCACACGAGGTATTTCTTTAATTTGACATAGTGACCTAATTTAAGACCCCACATGACCCAAATTCGGACTCATGTGAGATTTTATCAAGACAAACATTCTGACCAATTTTCAAGTCAATTGAGCCAACAATGTGGCCTCTAGAGTGCCCACAAGGTATTACTTTAATTTGAACTAGTGACCTAGTTTATGATCCCAGGTGACCCAAATCCAAACTCATCCGAGATTTTATCAAGACAAACATTCTGACCAAATTTCAGGTCATTAGAGCAATAAATGTGGCCTCTAGAGTGCCAACAAGGTATTTCTTTAATTTGACCTAGTGACCTAGTTTATGACCCCAGGTGACCCAATTTTGAACTGACTGAACATGTTGTGCTCAAGTGGGCTAACAAACTTACAACAGGTTCACTACATACCAAATAACAAAGCTCTATGCCTTCAAGGTTTAGAAAAGAAGGATTTTAAAGTTTTCCTTCTTTGTTCCTATGTTAGAACTTGTGACCCCCGGGGCGGGGCCAGTTTTAGGGCCATCGTATGAACAAACTTGGTAGAGGTCCACTAGGAGATGCTAGATGCCAAATAACAGAGCTCTACGCCTTCCAGTTTCAGAGAAGAAGAATTTTAAAGTTTTCCTTCTTTGTTCCTATGTTAGAACTTGTGACCCAAGGGGCGGGGCCAGTTTTGACCTCAGGGACATCATATGAACAAACTTGGTAGAGGTCCACTAGGAGATGCTAGATGCCAAATATCAAAGCTCCACGCCTTCCAGTTTCAGAGAAGAAGAATTTTAAAGTTTTCCTTCTTTGTTCCTATGTTCAAACTTGTGATCCCCCGGGCGGGGCCAGTTTTGACCCCAGGGGTATCGTATGAACAAACTAGGTAGAGGTCCGCTAGGAGATGCTACATACCTAATATCAAAGCTCTACGCCTTCCAGTTTCAGAGAAGAAGAATTTTAAAATTTTCCTTCTTAGTTCCTATGTTTGAAACTTGTGCCCCCTGGGGCAGGGCCAATTTTAACCCCAGGGGCATCATATGAACAAACTTGGTAGAGGTCCACTAGGAGATGCTAGATGCCAAATATCAAAGCTCCACACCTTCCAGTTTCAGAGTAGAAGAATTTTAAAGTTTTCCTTCTTTGTTCCTATGTTCGAAATTGTGACCCCAGGGGCGGGGCCAGTTTTGACCCCAGGGGCATCATATGAACAAAATTGGTAGAGGTCCACTAGGAGATGCTAGATGCCAAATATCAAAGCTCCACGCCTTCCAGTTTCAGAGAAGAAGATTTTTAAAGTTTTTCTTCTTTGTTCCTATGTTCGAACTTGTGACCCCCCGAGGCGGGGCCAGTTTTGACCCCAGGGGCATCATATGAACAAACTTGGTAGAGGTCCACTAGGAGATGCCACATACCAAATATCAAAGCTCTACGCCTTCTAGAATCATAGAAGAAGATTTTCAAAGATTTTCCTATTTTTTTCCTTTCTGTTGCCATGAGTTTTGGGTGGAATTCAATCTCTTGAACACTTTGGTAGAGCTTTACCCAAGGAACATCCATGCCAAGTTTCATCAAGATTGGCCCAGCGGTTTAGGAGGAGAAGATGTTTAAAGGAATTGTGGACAGACGGACAGATGGACGTTGGACAATGACCCATCACAATATCTCACCTTAGCACTTCGTGCTCAGGTGAGCTAAAAATGTAAAAGTTTTTGCATGAAGATGCAGAAGGCACAGATGTAGATGACGATGACAGACCAACGACAATACCTCAATGTTTTCTTTGAAAACAGTCAAACTAGAAATCATGTCTTTTTACAACCCTGAAAAAGGCTCTAGAAAGCCTTGCGGGAAAAGGGAGAAAATGCTGGCAACCATATTATATACAAAATTCACCATTTTACATAATTTGAGCCGCATTTGAAATTACTGTCTGAACATGGTTTCCATATAGAAATATTTACATTTTTCACCTGCAAATACTTTCAATTTTGAAAATGTAAACTACTGTTGTTTGATAGAATTAAACAATTAATCCACAAAGACACATTTCACCATCCTTCAACTAAATGCTCTGAAAACATATAGCCAAGCTCAGTGGAGCAGTTGGTAGCATACAGAACTTAAAACTAAGCCATTTCAGATTCAAATCCACTGCTCACTGACTTTCTTTCTGAGGACTGACAACAGTCCGTGTGACAGGATTCATTCCCCTCTTTCACCTCTGATCACCATTTCTATGATGGTTATGTGGGAAAGCAGACAATGGCTTGGGTAGAATACTGTGCCAGGAACTGCAAAAAGAAACTCTAGGAAAGCATGGAAAGGTGCACTTTCCGCTGCGATAAAACTGAAATAATACTGGAAACAGTGTTAAACACCATAAAAACAAACAAACAAAAAACCCTGAAAACATAGAGGCAAAAGGTGCAGTCAAATGCTACAATGAAACAGTCATCAGAATTCATCCTGTTTTGCATCCTCTACAAAGGACGAAAGAAGAAACTGACTATGAAAATGAACCATTCTTATTTGTTTGGTAAATTGTAAAGGATTAACACTTGTCATACACGTATCTGAATTCTTGTATACACAACAATCAGTCCTATAAACTGCATAGAGACAATGATTAAGTTGAATATTCCAGACCTGAACAATTTCCAAAATCCTTCTGCCCCTTCCTTCCTACACATGAAGGGACCTGAAGGGCCCCCTTACCTGAAAAACTGGAGAGAGCACTGTCAGCAGTATACACTTAACCCTTTACCAGGCAATCCCGAGTTTTAACCACCCAAGAGAAGGCTTTTGAAAACACTGTGAGAAAAGGAGAAAACCGAGGTTACCCGCATTTTCTCCTTTTCCCAACAATATATTCTACCTTTTAGAGAAAAACTTCCTGGTTTGAGCCACTTTTAATTTGTTATCTGCAAATGCTTTCATTTTGGGCAAGAGTAAAATTTTGTCTTCTGGTAAAGACTTAACCCTTTACCAAATGACCACATTTTAGACATGTCCAACTGAAACAATCTGCAGACAACAAAATAAAAATGTGACTCCATCAATGAAATTTGTCTTTGGAAGGATAGAAAACATTGTGAGAAAAGGAGAAAATGCTGGTTACCAGCATTTTCTCATTTTCCCACAAAGTTTTTCAAAAGCCTTCCTCATCAGGGTTGTTAAAACTTGGGATTATGTAGTAAAGAGTTAAGTACTTACGTGGATTTTCTCTATTTGATGATGCCGGGGTTTCACCATTGGAAGATTCACACTTTGACGCCATACTGTTCCTCTCTGCACACCTTTACTGTAATGTTCAAAATACCATCCATTACCACATATGATACTTTTAGACTTATAGAGTATCATTAGCCCTTAAGCCTTTACTTGGATCCTGCATGACTCAGTGGTAGGGTGCAGGACTAGTAATCTGGAAGCCCCAGGTTCAAACCTCACTGGATCCACTGGGTCTTTCCTGGGAGTATCCCTGAGCAAAACACCACAGAGCCCTAGCCTAGTACTGATGGAACTTGGGAAATACATGAAAATGTGAGCTGTCACTGTGATATGATTGAAATAATGTTGAAAGCAGCATCAAACACTATTCAATCAATCAATCAATTCAATTAACCCTTTACCACACGAAAAAATTTTAGACAAGTGCACATTGAAGAAACTTACAGGTAAGAATTCAAATGATTACAGCATTTTCTCCTTTTCTCACAATGTTTTCATAAGCTTTCTTTCTCAGAGTAGTTAAAACTGGGGATTCTGTGGTACAGGGTTAAATATAAAATCCTGTGTCTGAAAGACCTCAAAGAAAAATGCTTTTGAAAACATTGTAGGAAAAGGAGAAAATCTTGGTAATCAATATTTTCTATCCTTTCACATTGTTTTCAACCCATCAGCTTCCAGAGACTAATCCTAATATTTAACTCTTTACCACACAATCCAAAATTTTAACGACCCTGAAAAGGAAGCTTTTTGAAATCACTGTGGGAAAAGGAGAAAATGCTGGTAATCTGCATTTTCTCCTTTTCCTACAATGTTTTCTACCCGTCCCATAACAAATTTCAATTTTTAAGTCACATTTAATTTGTCTCCTGCAAGTGCTTTCAATTTAGACTAATCTAAAATTTTGTTGTTTGGTAAAGAGTTAAGCCAGATTTATTTTGTTGTCTATAAAAGCTGTCAATATAGAGATTCTAAAAGTGTTTTTCAACGGAAAGAGTAAAATGAAAGACACAATGGAGAAAATCTAATATTCCAAGGAAAACATTTTTACATTGTATTGATTAGAAAAAAAAAACAAACAAATTGGCTTAAGAAACACAAATGCTTGTAGACAGTACATATATGTGAGCCATGTTCTAGCAAAAGGGGGCTACAGAGATGCATTATACCAAGCAAGTCATCACATAATTTCAGACCCATAAAATCCTTTTTAGTCCAACAATAAACTGGATCCAGCTGTAGAATGATCCTTTGGCATGCAGAAAATTGACCAATAGCAAAAAGTTTCAGCCTAGGTCATCCTGCGCAGTCCGCACAAGCTGACCTGGGCCAAAACTTTTTGAAGATGCACAAGCCTTCTAGTCTCTGGGTAGTCCTTTTCAAATTGACGGGTCTTGATTTTATTCAACTCCAAGTCTAATGAAAATATTAGAAGTGCTATTTGTGAACAAACACTGAACTAGGAACTAGTTGCTTAGGGACAATGTAGATCAAGATCAGGGTTGAAGGTAACACAACTTCTGACTGGCTTAACCAATTGGGTTAGCCAAACAGAAACTGTGTTACTTTCACAATGAGAAAATTCTGGAGAATAAGATAAAGAATGTTCTTCAGAATGATTGGTGAAGACAAACCTGAGAATGTGCAATTTGATCTTAGATATAATACACACTGCCCACTTCTTTCCCAGATTTTCTGACAAAAACAGCAAGAAATGCATCTTCTTTAGTACTTACTGAAAATTTTATTTACCTAGCACTACTAGGCTCCATGGAAATGTAACCAAACATACTTTTCAACATTTTCTGTTTAATTTCATTATAGAATTCCATCAAAAATCTCATTAACTCTTTACCACACAATCCCGACTTTTAATGACCCTAAGAAAGAAGCCTCTTGAAAACATTGTGGGAAAAGGCGAAAATGCTGGTAACCAGCATTTTCTCCTTTTCCCACAGCGTTTTCTACCCTTCCGAAAGCACATTTCAATTTCTAAGTCACATTTATTTTGTCATCTGCAAGTGCTTTTGATTTGCACTAGTCTAAAATTTTGTCATTTGGTAAAGAGTTAAATTGCACATAGAAATCAGATCGTTACCCAAAAGCCTGTGACCAATTCATATAGGTTGAAAACAAGCATGTCAGTCCTACATTTGATCCACATATGTATGCATTCTACTGAGCAAGCCATAAGTTGGTGACTTACTAAATGATTTACCTGCACTTTAATGAATGTGAATAGGTTATTGCACTATAAAATCTTTCTATTAAAAAACATTGTTCAGAGTAATCAAACAAAAGTTGGAACTAAGTACCTGCTCTGATTAAGTAACCCCCAAAATCCAGCCAACCATGTGTTTGCCTGTGTCACTTCAGTTGACATCATCATTAGTGTAGCTAGACACCATAAATAATTTGGGCCAAGACATTTCTGATTTATTAGACCAAAAAACTAGAGGACCTTGAGGGCCTGAAATCGCTCTACTGGCAGTGAGTTTGTTTTTTTCTAGCATACATTATGAATTCATGATGCAAAAAGATGAAAGACAAACATCCCCCCTCCACCCCCCCCCAAAAAAAAACGGAGGTATTGTTGCAACTGGGCTTGAACCCACTTAGAAAGCACAAGTAGGCATGTTGAATTGAACAAATAGTGAAAAAAAATTAAAGTACAATTTCTCAAAACCAACTGTTTGAAATCCAGCCAAATTTTATAGGGTTTCAGTACTCATTGTATTAAACAATCCCTGCAAATTTCAAAGAAATGGACTAATAATGTAGACCGTATTGAGTAAACAATACTAAGTCTTCAAATGGCTGCTTTTCCTTAACTGATTGCTAGATTTTCTTCATTTTTATTCGAGGTCAATCCCTTGATGACACAAATAATCTTTGCAAGTTTCAAAAGAATTGGATCTAAAATGCGGACTTAACTGCGTAAAAAAGATATGTAAATTTCAACTTTAAATGGCTCCTTTTCCAATACTGATTGTTGAATGTTTTTCAAAATCGATAGAGTTCAAGCTATTGCTAATAAAAAACAACTGTGCAAGTTTGATGAAAATTCGACCACAAATGCCGAGTCGTAGCGTAAACAAGAAATATAAATTTTTTAATTTAAATGGCTCCTTTTCCCATACTGATTGTCAAATTTTTGTCAAAATCAATATTTTCAAGCTTTTGATGATACAAAGCAACTGTGCAAGTTTTATGAAAATCCAATTACAAATGCTGAATTTATCGCGTAAACAAGAAATGAAAATTTTGAACTTTAAATGGCTACTTTTCCCATACTGACTGTCAGATCAATAGGGTTCAAGCTATTGATGAGATAAACAAACTGTTGATGAGAAATCTCACAAGGGACATGGTAGAGTGACCACTGTTTCAATAAATTACTAGATTGTTAAAAACATTTATTGAATGGCATTTCACACCACTTTCAACATTATTTCAGTCCATTTTATAGTGACAGCCCACTTATGTATGTCCTGGGTTTCACCAGCACAAGCCTATAGTCCTAGTGTCTCACCCAAAGACATTCTTAACATTCTTCCATAAACCAAGCACTTCATTCAAGTGTGGATCAAACCTGGGGTTACTGAGCCATTCAGGACCCCTCAGTAGAAAGCTTTAGAATTTGGAGAGTAAATCAGCTGGAGGTGTCTGTAAATGACTTAGAGGGTTAGTAGGTACTGCTGTTCATGATGAGTGATAATGGGTATTGCTGATCAGAACTGTCACATATTTTTTTACGTTCTATTGCTGTCGGCCGGCAACCATAGCCTATATTTTAACCAATCGTTAAACTACTAATTTGTAAAAGACTGTTTAAAAAAGTGGGATCCTACGTGGCTCATTTGTAACGGTGTAGGACTTTTTGTCCCATACTGGCATAGTTCAAACATCTACCATTTGATTTGTGATTTCAAATCACTGTAATTATTCAGTGTCGACCGAATACAGTGCTTACAGCACTTTGATTCTATTATGCTGTAGGTGTTCATGCATATAACATAAAAAAAAATCACACTATGTTCTTATAATTGAAACCGTTTACATTTTTTTTGTCATGAAGATACAATACAGTAACCCAATGAAACCAGAATGCTGGATGAATTTATACAGTTGTGTCCAGAAACAATCACAAAATAACATAGCAACAAACCATCAGGCTGAAGGAAGGGTATCCAGTCATTTCGACACCCTGTCATCTCGACACTTTTTGGTTGATTCGACCCCTATTTTGGTCATTTGGACACCCGAAAGAATTTTTTTGCAAAAAAATGGTTGTTTCGACACCTGTTGATTCCTCCCTCCCCGAAAATTAAGAAAAAAATAGGTAAATTTTCGCGCAGTATGTTGTAAGATGCACTGATTTTAAAATTGTGGTGTATTTTTGCAGTTATGTAGCAAAAGTCGCCTCTCTTCCGATCTTTGTGCTACTTTTGTTATTCTATTGCATATAGTCAACTATCTTGATTTATACATCAGTGGAATTCTATACGAGGAGGTTGTTAAAAGCAGAAGACAGATAATGTATCATCTGTTGGTAATAATCCAATATCTGTATCTACTTTTATGTTCCTTCATGCAGCTTTCATAAATGATAATTATGAAACAAACTGTTGGTTAAGTTGGATTAATTGTTTTGTTTGATTTAATTGAATGTGTTGATTGTTTTTCACAAATTATACCCCCTCATTGCTGTTTTGCTTTAATTTAAATGTTGCAGTCAATATTTTGTTGACGATATGTTTTTGATGTAATTCATTATTAAAAGTCAAAAAGTAACTTTAAATTTGTTGACGTTGTTTTGTGTTTGTTTACTTTGAAGTTTTGTAAATAAACGGGAGTTTGTACAGGTAGTGGTTCATTGTTTTATTGTTCTGCAATGGCAGATAACAGTGTTAAGTTTAGTCGTGAGGAGACAACAGGCAAGGCTGGTCAACTTTTTTGGCCAATTATGCTATTGGCTGCACCCTTTTTAGTCTTTTCAGCCGATTGTTCTTTCATGCCTATCTGTGATTTTATTGATTCGCATCATCAACAGTGCCGAAAGTCATTGATGAAATTATCAACAGTGGTAGGTGCTCGGGCCATCAATAGACTGGCCAAGGTGTGAAAACCAGCAGTCATACACCACACAAAACAATGCAAATATTACATTGACACCTGCTTGATTAATTTCATAATAATTAAAGGAGATATGATAAACTCTTAGACATGATAGATGGGAGTTGAGAACGGACTGCATAAAGGCGCAGTCGATCTAAATTTTGCACAACCTTCAAAAAGCAGCCTCATGATTTTCTTTATTTGTCAGAAGATTTGATTTAACGAACATGACTCTCTGTTACTGATTTTAATACCTTATTTTGCGAGCAGTGTGGGGCGAGATCGAACTGCAAAAAACTACGGTCCTATCTTGACTCTATACTATTCCACATGTTGAATTTTGCTGACTAAAATAAGCTTCGCAAGGCAATTATTTATGAGACCTATTCAATGGAAAATTTCATATTACCATTGTTATTGCCGCCGTAAATCAGAATCGAACTGCACCTATGCTGAGGATTAAGCGTGATTTTGCTCATGCAGCGAAATACCAGTTAAAAGAAACTACAGGAAAGCATGTACAGATGCAATGGATGCCGCAAAATAATCGAGAGAATGCTGAAATGGCATTGATCTCATGTATCATTCCATCAAGTCTTTGCGAGACTGTCCACTGCAAACTATATCTATGAATCATATGCCTGGAAAGAATAATGTGTGGAGTACTGTTAAAAGAAAGCCCGGTCAGATAGCTCAGTGGTTAGCATATCTGACTTGGACCTGGTAGTTTTGAGTTCAATACCTTGTTCAGGCAAACTTTCTTTTCCACCATTTTTATGCCTCTCAAGTCTGATGCATGTGAGAAAGTAGTCACTGACTTGGAAAGAAAGATGTGTCAGTACTGGTGTGAGAAAGCCAGGAAACATGTGTGTAGGTGCACTGACCACCGTGATATGACCCAAGCTGTTAAAACGGCATTAAACTCAACAATTCAACAACAACAATAAAAGAAACTCAAGGAAAGTGTGGATAGGTGCAGTGGTCAGCGCGAAATAACTGATCAATACAAAAGCAGAACATTGATAAACATAAGCAATTTTAATTGTCTAGGAAATAAGTGATAAAAGCAACACTTTGGTCATTTTGACACCCGCTATCAGGATTGATATTGCTGATTAATTATGCCCACTATTTGAATCTCCATATTGAACAAAAACACATATTTTGAACACGCACTTAAAACAAAATTACAAAGTAAACATTTAGAATAAATTAATCCTAATACCTATGAACTCAAATATAAACAATGCTGGGGAAAAAAATCGGGTGTCGAACTGACCAAATTTTGCAAAAAAATTTTACCTGGGGTCGAAACGACCAGAAAGTGTCGAAATGACCGGGTGTCGAAATGACTGTCATTCTGAAGGCAGGGTTATTTGATAAACACTATGCTCTCTACGAATGCTGGAGAAATCGGCCCCTGGAGAAATCGGCCCCAAAACGCCTGGGGCCGATTTCTCCGGAGAAATCGGTCCCTGGGGACGATTTCTCCAGGGGCCGATTTCTCCTGACACCCTCTCTACTTCTTATTCACATGAAATAAATCTATATATCTGGGATTGTTATGGTGATTTTACCCATTGATAAAAAGGTGACATTAGCCTGCACAAAAATGATAAAGAAAATAATTAAATGCAGTAGACTTTAAAGTAAGGTCGAGAAATCCTTCCCGTCCGAAACTATGTTTACCAGTTACGGACTTGCCCGAAAAGCGATTTAGCACGTATGACTGAACACAAAAAGATATGTCATATAATGTAATTTAAATGTGTAACTTACATTTACTTTTCTGATCTAATCTTAGGGTACTTTGGTGCTGTTAAAGCCCCTCACACAATTAATTTTACTCCGATTTTAACGAAGAACCGCATTCTTCTGGAAAATCAACATCATTGATCAACGTGATCGAACCTAGGTCAAGCTGGCACTCGGCTTCTTGAGGTTTGGACATCAATCAAGTTCGCTACCAAAGGTTTCGCAACTAAGTGGTTTCGTATGTAAACCGATAATTAGGATATATGTGTCATTTTTAGCCAGACATAGGTGCACTCTAACACTCAAAATTTAATCTTATCGTGGAGGACGAGGAAGGACAGGAATGAGAAAGGACCAATTATTTAACGGGGGTCATGCATAATTTGTACAGCGTTTTATCTAATCTAAATAGCATTTTTTTCGGAACCTGTGGTGGTCGGGAAGATGATTCTTACACGATTTTTTTTTATCCTGCATACCACTTTTAGCATCATTCAGGTACAATTTATTTGAAAGCACTGTGGGAAAAAAAAGGAGATAATTACTTGAAAGAAACAATTTTCCCCTTTGCCGGAATGACTACACTTTGATTTGCTGAGTAGGCTACTATGAAACTGACTCATGTTGAATATCCACACTTTACGAATGTTCTCAAATCAGACATGCTCTGTGAAAAGGGGGTTTAATGTATCTACAAAAACTATTGACTAATGTCGGCCTGTGCACCAGATTGCTAACCTCCCCTGATCCAGTCAGTTATATCTGTATACGTGATGTACAACTGAGACAAGTTTGCCTGTGCAGTCGGCGCAGGCTGACCTGAATCCAAACTTTTTGCTAAGGATAAATTTTCTGCCTGTCAAAGGACCGGTCTACCTCAGTATTCAGTCGGTTGCTAGACACATTGTTATGTTATGGATCCATAATTATGTGATGATTTGCCCGGAGATGCATTCAACTCGTGTTACCAGAGCTCAATTTTTTTAGAGGCTATTTTTTTCATGCAACGACGAAAAAATACCGCGAGTGCCTAAAAGAGACTGATTATCCCAGTAAGAGCGGATCAAGAAACGTAACTGAAAATACATGCTTAAACAGACGGATCGCCGCAGCAAACCTTTAACTCTTTACCAAATGACAAAAATTTGGACTAGACTAAATTGAAAGCATTTGTAGATGACAAATAAAATGTAGTTTAAATGCCGATTTATTTATTGGATAGGGTAGAAAACATTGTGGAAAAAGAAGAAAATGCTGGTTGCCAGGATTTTCTCCTTTTTTTCCCATAATTTGTTCAAAAGCATTCTCTCTGAGGGTCGTTAAAACTCGGGATTGTGTTGTAAAGGGTTAAATTAAGAGACCTCATCAATGTAATATTAACTCCTGAAGCACTTAATAAATTAAACAGGTCTTTTTAATTTGGAATGCCGACAAAAACATTGCAATTTCATATTCGGTGCAGTCCGATCTTGATGTGATCTACAGTGTGTCAAAAGGCTGTCGGATCATGATCTACAATGTCTACAAAAAGAACAAAAATATCTTTTAAAAAGATAGACAGCGTAAAGGATACTGGAATATGAATATTGAAACTCTTCTGTGGCTCAATATGAAGTAATATAATGAAAATTAATTTCCCGAGAAATTGCCTCCTTTTTCCTCACCCATTTTCATTTAGTTGAAAAAGAGTACTTACCGGGAAACACTTACGAAATATTAATTTTCCAAACAGATGGAAAAAAAAAAAGGACCATTCTCTATTCCATTCCAAAATGTTTTCGTCTGGCAAAGAGTTAAATACGTTACAAACAAGAAATATCTTTACAAAAAGGTAGACGGCGTAAATTTGCCTGTAAATAGGCAGGGGTCCTTAAAATAAACTTGTCTACCAAAAAGTATGTCAAAAGCAAGTACATTCATCTACGCCGAAAAAAAATCCAGCCCTCGCAAATGGACCTGTACTGCCTTTGGTCAACTCTTTTCCTAGTGCAACAGCCAACTTTGGAAACATGAAGACTAAAGGAGAAACTACCGGTAATTTCTCCTGGTACGTAGTGTTTTCTCATACCGTGTTCGTGCAAATGGCTGTTAAAATGCAGCTTAATTTAGAAAAAAAAAAAAGAAAACACCATATGGAGTTTATTGTGAAGATGACAATTTGTTATTGTACGGTCGATCCTAGTGTTAGTCGCTGGCAGGAAACTGCATTTTAAAACCAGGTAAAAAGTAACAAGAGGTAGAGCGACCTGGCAACTTTTCAAGGACCTACTTTTAAAATTTGTTTGCCTTCCAATGACCAAGACCTGGACCGATCGTATAATAACAGATTGTCCTCTTCACACTAATTTCCATACTTTTTGAAGCTATGGTTTAAATATGAATGAATTTTACCACCCCTTTGTTTACTTTTGCCGCCATTGGTTAGTAAGCCATGTTTACTATGGATGTTATATCATTTGCCTGCTACAAAAAATGTGTGTTTGTTTCGGAAGGCAATGAATGATGTGGCCTTGTTTTAAAGTTATTTCCTCTTCTCACACATTAGTTTCTTTCTTTTTTGTTTAGCTCACCTAAGGGCGTTTTTTTGTTTAGCTCACCTAAGGGCGAGAAAAAAGTGTGGGAAAAACAAGGAGAAAACGCTGATTACCAGCATTTTCCCAGTGTTTTTCAAAATCCTTCTTCTCCAGGGTCGTTAAAACTCGGGATTTGTGTGGTAAGTTTAAATACTTGAACAGAAATTTAGCAGGGCTGGGATTCGAAGCTTAAACCCATTGCGCCGTGCCCCAGTAGCTCAGTCGATATTGTACAGGACTTAAGAACAGGGGTTCGTTAGTTCGATACCCGACTCGGCCAATTTCTTTCCGAGGATTGATGATAGTCATTGCGACAAGATACATTCATCTCTCACCGCTGACCATTGTTTCGACGATGCCGGAAAGAAGTCAGTGGCTTGGAAAGAAAATTGTGCGTAGTACTTGAAGAGAAACGCCAGGAAAGCATGGATAGGTGCACTGGCTGCCGCGATATAACTGTAATAATGTTGAAAACAATCAAACGTAAACCCACTGCGACAAGGACGGCAGGAGACGGAAACATGAAGGAAAAATGAGTTATAGAGGTAGATGGGAATTTAAAAAAAAAAACTTTACTCTAAACACATGAACAAGTGTTTGATTTGTCCAAATTGAAAGCATTTGTAGAAGACAGATTAAATCTTAGACAGGTAGATAGGAATTTGAAAAAATTAAATTACTCTTTACTACATGACCAAATGTTTGTCTTGTCCAAATTGAAAGCATTTGAAGAAGACAAATCAAATGTTGCCTAAATGGCTGGGTTTGTCTATGAAAGAGTAGAACACATTGCGGGAAAAGGAGAAAATGCTGGTTACCAGCATTTTCTCCTTTTCCCACAATGTTTTCAAAGCCACCTCTGTCAGAGTTGTTAAAACTCGGGATTGTGGGGTAAAGTATTATTGGGGTAGGAAGAGATTTGAAAAGTTAATTGAATGATTGATTAACCCTTTCCCGACCGACAAATGTTGGACTCTTCCAAATTAGAAAAAAATCTGGAGATGACAGATTCAAATTTGGTACAAAATGAGCTTAGGTTTTCCGATAGGCTTGAAAACATTGCGGGAAAAGGAGAAAATCCTGGTTACCAGCATTTTCTCCTTTATCCACAATGTTTTCAAAAGTATTCTTCCACAGGGTCGTTAAAACTCGTGATTGTTTGGTAAAAGGTTAAATCGTGTTTCTGGCCGCTTTCAACATTATTTCAGTCCTATCTCGGCGGCAGCTCCCTTTTACACGAGTTTCCTGGGTTATAAAAGTGCTTGGCTTAGGCCTTGAAGTGCCTTGCCCGAGGACAGTCCCGCGAAAAACATAGTGCCATGGGTGAGGATCAACCCCAGCACTCATGGACTAATAAACCCTACACCCTTACCACTTAGCCCTGCAAAACCCAAGATGTGGAAAGGAAAGAGAAGTGAGAGAAATAGAAAACCCAGGAAATCGATTGACTGAATGGTGTATTACACCGCTTTCATAATTATTTCAGTCATATCACGGCGACAGCTCACAGATTCATGTATGTCTCTGAGATGTCTTGTCCAAGGACACTCCTACGAAAAAGCAATTGTTTCCAGCGAGACTCGAACCCGGGGCCTCTAGGCTACGAGTCCAACACTTTACCACTGAGCCACGCTGGATTCCAGGAACCAGGAAAAGAAGAAGGAAAAGAGCGGGAGACAAGCGAAAAGAATGTAACTTAATGAAGAGATACAACAAAAAATAGCAAAATTGAAAACATTTCATTTGAAAAATATAACGGCACTTTCCTCTTTACCAAAGGACAAAATTTTACAATTGTCCATATCAATTGATAGCATTTGCAGACGACATCTGGGATGCAGCACAAACGATGAAATCTGACCTTGACAGGGTAAAAACACTGTAAAAAAGGGAGAAAATGTTGGTATCCAACATTATCTTCTTTCCTCACAATGTTTTCATAAGCCTATCTCCTCAGGATCCTTGGAGCTCTGGATTGTGTGCTATGACTATATGGTTGACGCAGACAAGGTAAGAAAAACTTAGCCTGGGTTTAAGGCTAAGTTTTTCCCTTATATATATATACATGTATATATTTAGACGTTACTTTGTCGAAATGTTTTGACAAAGTAATGTGCAAATATATAACAGGAAAAAAAAAAAAACGATCGAGATGGAACCCAGGCTAGGAAAATCTATACGATGTATGGATCTAAAAGCTTCCGTCTTAGTGACGATACATGTCCTATATGTTTGAATAAGTTGGGCTGGATGAATCTTGTTACAAGTTGGTTCTTCTTTCTGAACTCATCTATGGCTATATCTTTCGCAAATTTCGCCCGATCGATCACAGTTTTTAAATACTTCGAGATCTTCTTTCCACCTTCTCTTGTAAATAACATAGCAGGCGTGCAGCAGGAGGGACTTGGCGTCAACTGATACAAATGGCGGGAAATCCTACGAATTTCCAAAATATTTACACGTCCTATTGCTAGCAAAAGTAAACTGCTATAAATAAATAAAACAATCCAAATAATAAAAGGCGATGTTGAAATTTTCTTCCGCCATCTTGTATAAATGAGCAATAAAGCAACAGAGAGTAATGCGCTTAACGAAAGTAGTTCCGGTATCCTTTCGAGTTCAAGGCTGATATATCCCAGAAGTCTTTCTGGGTGATATAATTTATAATAAGTAACATTCTCTGAGGCATTTTTAAAGCGTTTGGCACTTGAAAATATCAGATTATCCAAAATTATAAATAATTCGTTCCGCGGGAAAGCATCGTCTTCCACGAGTAGGACATGCGACAGATTTCTTTCAAGTGCTTTGTCAAGGCAATAAGCATAGTCTTCTTTTTCTTTATTCAGAATTGGCTTTTCAACATAATCTTCTTTTCCGGTCCTGTTTTGATACCGTGTATATACTGGTATCCATTCCGGTAAAGATTTGACGTCTTTATGAGTGTATGGCGTTGAGTCCACGTTGCATACACTGAGATGAATATCATATGACGTCAACAAACGCTCATTTTCATGTAACAGACGTAAAAATGCTGCAACGACCTGGATAAGGTAGTGTGGCTCTTCGTCTTCTGCTACCGACCTTGAAACTGTTATCACTGTAATAGCTAAACCCGTTCTGGTACCACTGCGGAAACTGAAATCTGCTCTTTGTTGTCGGCTTTCATCAAGAGGGTTGCGTAAAATCTTAGAATCGATATTCAGCTCTTTCTGCATATATTCAAATTTCTTTAGTAATAAAACGGACTCATTATAACGGCGAACGTTTTCTTTCAACATTCGCTGGTTCTCTGTGGTGACGTTTTTGTATTTCAAAAAGTCTAGACCCGTGTGCCGAAAGTTTAATATCAGAACGGGTGCGACAATAAGCATAGATACAATGTATAGGGCAAGCATGTCCTTGACAAAACGCCAATGTCGTCTGAAACATCTCTTTCGTCTGCTACAACATTTCTTTAGTGCAAGACATCCGTTCCTCAAACATCCAATTGTTGATCGACGAAATTCGAGTCCGCAACGACAGACTCTTTCGCAACAACGTCTACACTGAAATCGGAAAGTGGAAAGTGTTGATTTTCTGTTGACGAGACGAAAAAAAAAAAGGATTGATCCAAATTGCAAGTATTTGCAGACGACAATTCAAATGTGGCTGGAATAATGAGGTCTGGCTGTGAAAGAGTATGAAACTTTGTGGGAAAAGGAGAAAATGCTAGTTACCAGCACTTTCTCCATTTCCCGCAATGTTTTCAAAAGCTTACCTTCTAAGGGTCGTTAAAACCCGGGATTGTGTGGTATATGGTTAACATGATGGAAATAGTGAAAGACGATAAAAAGAATCTCGTATCAAAGGTTACAACTATTTCAGCCTAGACAGCCTGAGAGACTGAAATGTTTCAACATGAAACAAGCCTGCAGGAACACTAATATGGAGCACGCAGGGCTAGTGCCAGTCTGATCTTGGATCTATACCATCCGCTTTTAAGCCAAGTCTATAAGATTAAAAATCTTCGAATTTCAGTGGATGGCACTTATGTTTTCAGCGGTCGAAAGAGGTCAAGTTTATATATCTGGGCTGCCTTTTACTAAACTGCGTAAGCACACGAAATTTGCGTACGCAGTTTAGGTCGTCAAGCATCGAGTCTGAAAACAAGTTTCAATACACTGCCTAACTTTACGATATTAGCACTTAAGCTGCTGAATAAATGAAACGCAAATTTCTACTCAATACTAAAAGTCCAAAAATTGCGGTTTCAATGTTGATGTCACCGGAAAGAAAATAGCGTATCGGTCAGTGTAGATCAAAGATCAGACTGCACGTTCTGTGCGGTCTGATCTTGATCTACACTGTCCGCAAAAGGTCAGTGGATCGCGATTAGCAGCTTAAGGGTTAGTAGCCAAGCCCCCGTAACTCAGTCGGTAGCGTACAGGTCTTGAGAACAAGAGGTCGTTGGTTCGATCCCCGGCTCGGCTAATTTCTTTTCGAGGACTGATGATAGTAATTGTGACCGGATTCATTCCTCTCTCACCGCTGATCATTGTTTCGACGATGGTTATGTGGGAAAGCAGCCAGTGGCTTGGAAAGAATATTGTGCGTTGTGCCGGTTAAAGAAACTCCAGGAAAGTATGGATATGTGCACTGGCCGCCGCGATATAACTGAAATAATGTTGAACACGGCGTTAAACACCATACAATCAATCAATCAATCAATCAATCAATCTTTACGATATTAGTAAATATTTGAATAACTTTATGCCAGCTCCTATCTTTGGGTAAACAGGGAACTTGTGTGTGTATATATACAATTCCAAACAATTTCCGTAAATATACGCAGTTTAGTGAAAGGCGAACAACTCTTTACAGACTACAGGAATTGTTAGACTTGTCCAAATTCAAAGCATTTGCAGACGATGAAAAATATATGTAGCTCAGATGATGTTTCTGTCTTTGATAGGGTAGAAAACATTGTGGGAAAAGGAGAAAATGGTGGTTATCAGCATTTTCTCCTTTTTCCCCACAATGTTTCCAATAGCCTTATTCGTTTAGAGATACATTCTTACAGCCAGAGAGAGACAGACAGACAGAGCGAGAGAGAGAGAGAAAGAGAGAGAGAAACGCTGTCAAAACATGAAAGTGTGGAGAATTTAATCGGCTGTGTAAACATAAATGAATTACCAATATATGGCGTGCAACACACGAAAAGGGGCCTTCGGACATATGCGTAAATGTGTGTCGTCCCAGATCAGCCTGTGCTGTCTGTGACTAATGCGAGACAACACTTCCCGTTTTTGTGTGACTTTCTGTTTCACGAAAGTCTACTGTATGAAAAAATCTTAGGTAGTCGTAAAGTGCCGTCTCGGATTAGCCTGCGCGGACTGCGCAGGCTAATCCGGGACGACCCTTCACGCAAATGTACGAAGGCCTCATTTCGCATGTTGTGGGTCATATATGATGTAAGGGATAGAGAAACTCAAGGGATTCGTCCTCATTCAAAGCCGGAAACGACAACGGTGATTGCTTTGTAGGCCTCCACAAAAATGAGATGCATTTTCTATCCGTCGTAATCTGTGCAACCTTGCAGCCGTCAGGGGCAAAATTTGGTATGAAGATACAAAAATGATTATACTTTCATAAAATAAAGATGAAATGGGTTAAAAACTGGCTGAAAACGAGTATAGATGCGTCTTTAAACTCTAAAATTGTTTGATAATTTGGTAAAGGGTTATTAGAGTTATGCAGTTAACCTTTTCCCAAACAAGCCCTGGTTTTCACGTGTCTGCAGTACAAGTCTTTTGAAAACACTGTGGGAAAAGGAGAAATTGCTCGTAACGAGCAATTTCTCCTTTTCCCACAGTGTTTTCTACCCTATTGGAGAACTTTCTGTGATTTTCATCAAATTTAAAATTGTCGTCTGCAAACTCTTTCAATTTGGACCAGTCTAAAATTCATCGTTTGGGAAAGGGTTAAGAGACTTACCTCACTAGTTACTAGCATATCTTCTACTTTCCTCTCGTCTGAAACATAGTAAGAAAAGATCGGTTTGATTTTGTAACATCCACAAACGCAATAAGCCAAGGATCCGTGCAGATGAATAACCCAGCGTTCCTATAACCTTTAGGCAGCTAAGCATGACTAATGCGCTTTTGTGGGCTGTAGAGATCAAGATTAGACTGCAATGGAGGAGATGCCGTCTGAGCTTGGATCTATACTGTCAGACATCTGCAGGTAACTTTCTTGTTTTAGAATATCACCAGTTAAAAAGATGAATCAAATCTTTTGACATTAGACCTATTTTAAGTCGTTATAATGACTACATGGTACCGTGTATAGATAACAATGTTACAACTGGTACCGTGTACAGATAACAATATTACGGCTAAGTAATGGATGATAACTCTGTCACAGGTGGGCAATTTCAACCCTTTGTTAACCCCTTACAAAACAAATCCCGAGTTTTATCGACCCCAGAAGAGAAGGCTGTTGAAAACAATGTGGGAAAAGGAGAAAATGCTGGTAACCAGTATTTTCTCTTCCCACAAAGTTTTTACGATTCCAATGACAAATTTTTTTTTGTGGGGGGGAGGGACGGGGGGTCATTTTAATTTTGCGGTCTGTAAATGCTTTCAATTCGGACAAGTCTAAATTTTTCGTCGTTCAGTAAAGGGTCGAACGGCTAACCGAGTTGAGTTAAAAATGTCAAGCCAATGTTTAAACCTTAGAAATGTTGCTTTTTCGCCGGCGAAAAAAGAAATCTCTTCATATCAGACAGTGCAGACCCAAGATCAGACTGCACGATCTGTGCAGTCTGATCTTTCACTGTCCGCAATAAGCGTACTGAATTGTGTTTATCACCCCACGATTTAAACCTTTACCACACCATTCCGTGTTTCGACGACCGCGAAGAAAATGTCTTCGAAAATATTGTTGGAAAAGGAGGAAATGCTGGTAACCAGTATTTTCTCCTTATCCCACAGTGTTTTCTATCCTTCCAAAAACAGCTTTCAGTTTTTGAGTGGCGTTTTTTTGTCGTCTGCAAATGGTCTCAATTGGAAAAGAGGAAAATTTTGTCGTGTTGTTGAGAGTTTAAGGTAAATTCGTGATCTCAAACATATGAGCCATGCTCTGTGAAAAGGGAGCTTAATGCATTTGCGAAAAGTATCGACCCATGTCAGCCTGCGCGGTCCGCGCAGGCTGACATGGGCCGAAACTTTTCGTTATCTTGAAATTTTCTGCATGTCAAAGGATAATTCTACCCCATGATTCAGTCGGTTGTTTGTCAAAATGGATTTTATGGATCCATAGTTAGGTGATGGCTTGCTTGGTGTTTAACGCATTACGGGGATGCATTAAGCCCCCTTTTGCCAGAGCACGGCCCATATGTATACGCCTCTATGACCAGTACAACGTCTCTGTATTGACATAGTATATTTAACCCTAGACATGCTATACGCCAAGATGAATATCTTCTACTGGTGAACATGTGAAGAAAGTGTAGACAACGATCAGCAAGCTAAATTTATAAGAGCAGTTTGGTCCTGGTCCACCAACTCCGATATTCTAATCTACACAAAGTTTCAGTTAATTTTCCCAAGGAAAATCAACCAGCCTTGACGAAATCTCTGATTGTGAGATCTTGTGGTATATTTCAGCTTGGTGCGAGATAACTAAGATTTTGTCCTTACACAAATAAATAAATGAGCTATGCTCCGGCAAAAGGGGGTTTAGTGCATCTCCACGATGCAGTAAGTCATCACGTAATTTATGCACCCATAAAATCCCTTTGGTAAAACAACCGACTGAATCATGAGGTACACTGGTCCTTTGGCACGCAGAGAAATGACCAATATAGCAAAATGTTTCGACTCATGTCAGCCTGCGCGGACTGCGCAGGCTGACATGAGTTGAAACTTTTTGCAGATGCATTAAACTCCCATTTCACTGAGCATGGCTTTTTAAGATACCAACCGTTTCAGTGCCATAATGAATTCTTTACCAAACGACAATATTTTGGGTATGTCCAAATCCAAAGCATGAGCAGACAACACTTTAAGTGTGTCTCAACTGGTGGGATATTGTCTTTGAAGAGAAAGAAAAACTTTGCTGGAATGGGAAAAAATGCTGGTTACCAGTTTTTTTCCCCATTTCCCACAATGTTTTCAAAAGCCTCCCTTCTCAAGATCGTTAAAAGTCGGAATTGTGCATGAAAGGCTGAAAACATGGGATTATAAATGCTGACAGCATAGATCAAGGTTAGACTGCAGAGAATGGGAAAAATCTTTTCTGAGTCTCAGTGGATTATAGGCCTATTTTAGCCGTTGACAGAAATCAAGTTTATGCCTTTGGATTTAACCCTTATCTCTTTACCAAACGACAAAACTTTAGACTCGTTCAAATTGAAAGCATTTGCAGAGGACAATATAAATGTGAATGAAAAAATTTGTTTTGGGAAGGGTAGATCTAGAAAACACTGTGGGTAAGGGAGAAAATGCTAGTGAGCAGCATTTTCTCCTTTTCCTACAATGTTGTCGAAAGGGTTCTTTCTCGTGGTCGTAAAAACTCGGGATTGTGTGGTAAAGGGTTAACCCTTATCCTGCTGAATAAAAGAAATGAAACTTTCAAGCCGATAGTATAAGCCCAAAACTTTCCTGTTTCAAAAGTATTGTTGGAGGAAAGATATCTCCTTACCGGACAGTGTAAATCAAAGATCAAACTGCACTTTCTGTGCAGTATGATTTCGCTCTACACTGTCCGCAAAAGGTCAGTGAGTCGCGATAACCAGCCTAAGGGTTAAAGCGCCAAATAAACCCTATGGGCCATTTTCAGGCTAGAATGAGACCCAGATAATTGCTGTTTCATGGTATCTTTTAGCCTGTGTTGTTTCAGGAAAGTGGACAGTGTAGATCAAAGATAGGACTGCACGTTTTGTGCAGTCTGATCTAAATCTACACTGGCCACAAAGGCAACTATAGTTATGAAAGACGCTTTGAGTGGTAAAAAAAGTTGAGGGTTTAATCAGGACGATAAAAGTCAACAAATTCGACCATATCACTTATTTACTGATAATAAATACATGTATGTAATTATTTGCTTAAAAGATTTGCCAACGGAGTTACGTGACCTTTATTCCTTGAGCGTAATGTGTATGCCAGCGTAACCTTTAAGGTGCTTTTCAAAATTACAGTCATCTTTGCGGGCAGTACAGAACAAGATCAGACTGCGCAGACATCTGATGTACATTGTCCGCTTATCCAAGACATTTTAGACAAGAGCAATGCAGTTGTATAGGTCATGTATCACGACTGAATATGTCCCTGGGAAGTTAATGCGTTACACCTCTATGTACCTGTTATCTTTCGGCCAAAAAAAAAACTATTTTCTTTAACGTGCGCAAAGGTTGAAAAGACCATATCACTTGAACAAAACGTAAAACCATCAGGAGAAAAGGAGCAATCACTTGTTATTAGCAATAGCTTTCTTTTCTTCACTTAAACACTGAATTGAAATATTGTCCTTTTTTATTAATATGATATGTTTTTATAACAATTAACCCTTATCCTGCTAAGTACGTGCAATAAAACTTTCAATCCGATAGCAATTTTTGCTATTTCAAAGGTATTTTTTTGGGACAAGATATCTCTATATCAGGCAGTGTAGATCCAAGATCAGACTGCACGTTTTGTGCAGTCTGATCTTGATCTACACTGTCCGCAAAAGGTCAGTGAGTCGCGCTTAGTAGTCTAAGCGTTAAAGAGATAACATATGGCAGAATGGTTTTGTCAGACAACACATAACTTAGACCATAGCTTTGCCTCTTTCCCACACCTGTTTTTTCAATGCCATGTATATAATCCGCTGGATTGTCGTGAAAACATTTTTGAAAGAAATACTTTGTCGCACAGAAGGAAAAAAAAAGTCGTCATACATTACCCAGACTTTATAAAAGTGTAAAATTTTCAGCAAAATAATACATGTAGATTTACACGGTTGTAATTTTCACTCGCTTCAGGGCATTCATAAGTGACACTTACCAATTCAAGGATCACGTTGTGTGATATATGTACAGTCTATATGCTTTAGCAAAAGGGTGCGTAATGCGTCACCGTGATGCATTGTACCAATTAAGCCATCACATAGGCCTAATTAAGGATCCACAAAAGCCACCTTTTTTTAAGCAATCGATTGATTCGTGAGGTAGACAGGTCCTGGTCCCAGAAAATAGACTATCAGCGAAAAGTGTCCGTTCAGGTTGGTCTGCGCTGATTGCGCAGGCTCACCTGGGTCGATACTTTTCGCAGCTGCATTAAGCTTTTCACAGGCCATGGTTCATACACTTCTGTTACATAAATATTCCGATTTATTACAAGAGGTATTGTGTTACAACTGCGGGATTACGTGCAAATATGTACAAAGAAAAACAAAACTTGAATCATTATGAAAAGCCAATGGAATAAAAGGACAATGTGCAAGTATTCATCACCCATTCTAAATTTCATTCTCAGTTTAATTACAGATCAAAAAAGTAACAAGATTTCTGATTGGCTTAAACGTTTTTTTTTTCTTCAGCCAATCAGAAATTCAGTTCCTCTGAAATTTATAAATTCCGTACAATTGGACTGAGAAGAATGCTGTTTAGAGTGGTTGGTGAATACGAGCCAGACAATTGGGAAACTGGAGAAATCAACAAAAGCTAGACAGTAAGAATTCAGTATACCTAGACTGTATAGAATGCTAATCAGAGATAATGATACTTACCAGTTACATGTAGTTTAGTCTCTACCACACAATCACCCAGAAGAAGAAGCCTTTTGAAAACATTGTGGGAAAAGGAGAAAATGCTGGTAACCAGCATTTTCTCCTTTTCCCACAATGTTTTCTACCCTTCCATAATCAAATTTCAGTTTTTTGAGCCACAGTTGATTTGTCGTCTGCAAATGCTTTCAATTTGGACCAGTCTAAAATTTTGTCGGTTGGTAAATCCGTCACGGTATTATTTCAGAATAAATCAATGATATCTCGTTTATCTTACTTAGACTGTACATAACACTGCCCACATAGTGTATAATAGACAACTCAAAGCGACATTTTACATAAATGAAATTTTCCAGTTTCCGGCGGACATCCTCACTTATAACCTCTCGCAGACGACTTTTGTCGTCTTCAAACAGACGACTCTTGAAAACAATGTGACAACAGGAAAAACTGCTCGTATCGAGCAGTTTCTCCTTTCGCCATACTGTTTTACCCTACAACCATTTACATAAAACCTCCATTCGCGTTGATGATCCATATTTGATATGCGGTTTCCAAAGTTGTCTGCTGTACATTGTCACTATCAATAGAGAATTAATGAAATGAATCGGATGTTGTGTATATGCCTCTTGAAGGATTAACACTAATGCTGCTGAATAAATGAAACGCAAATTTCTACTCAATACTAAAAGCTGAAACATTGCGGTTTCAAAGTTGATTCCACCGGAAAGAAAATACCGTATCGGACAGTGTAGATCAAAGATCACACTGCACGTTCTGTGCAGTCTGATCTTGATCTACACGGTTCGCAAAAGGTCAGTGGGTTGCGATTAGCAGCTTAAGGGTTAAGCCGAATTGTTGCAGATTTGGTAGCACGCAAAATTGTTGCAGATTTAGATACTAATCAAATTGTATAAAATTTAATAACAAGCCAAATTGTTGCAAATTCAGCAAAAAGCATAACTGTTGCAAATTTAGTAACAAGCAGAACTGTTGCAAATTTACTGGAAGCTAAATTTTTGCAAATATAGGAACGAGCGATGTTGCTGAAAATTTAGTAACGAACCAAATTGTTGCAAATTTGGTACAAGCCAAACTGTTGCAAATGTCGTAACAAACGCTATTTTTGCAAATTTAGTAACAATCCAAATTATTGCAAATTTGGTACAGGCCAAACTGTTGCAAATGTAACAAGCCCTATTATTGCAAATTTAGTAACGAACCAAATTGTTGCAAATTTGGTACAAGCCCAACTGTTGCAAATGTCGTAACAAACGCTATTTTTGCAAATTTAGTAACAAACCAAATTATTGCAAATTTGGTACAGGCCAAACTGTTGCAAATGTAACAAGCCCTATTATTGCAAATTTTGAAACGTACCAAAATGTTGCAAATTTGTACAAGCCAAATTGTTGCAAATGTCGTAACAAGCCCTATTATTGCAAATGTCGTAACAAGCGAAACTGTTGTAAAATTTCATGCTCGTTTTGGTAACAATGTCTCATCTTGTACTGGATATTATAGATCCAAGATTACATTGCTCGTTCTTCATCAATAGTTAAAGCAATAATGATTTAAGTTGTCCAAAGCATCTATTTCAACTGCCAGACAGTAGACTAGTCAAAAATGAAAGTATTTGCTGATGACAAATTAAATGTGGCTAAAATGATAGGGTTTGTATTTGAAAGAATAGAAGAAATTGTGTAAAAAGGTGAAACAAATGGTTACCAGCAGTTTCTCCTCTTCTCACAATGCTTTCGAAGTCCTATTTCCAAGGTCGTTAAAACTCAAGATTGTTTGGTAAATGCTTAATTACTTGATTTATATGAGCCATGCTGTTCGAAAAGGGGGTTTAAAGTATTAGAGAAAGGTATCAACTCATGCCAGCCTGCGCAGTCCGCGCAGGCTGACATGGGTCGAAACCTTTTGCTATTGTTACATTTTCGGCTTTTCAAAGGACCACTCTACCTCATGATTCAGTCAGTTATTACATACAATGGATTTTTTAAACCCATAATTATATGATAAGTTGCTTAACCCTTTCAGCGCCATAGGCGAAAACAGGGACTTTTGCGGACGGCATAGATCAAGATCAGACTGCACAGAACGTGCAGTCTGATCTTTGATCTATACCTTCCGCTTGTTTGGTCAAGCCTATGTGATAAAAATCTTCCGGAGACTCAGTGGACTGTATTTACAGCCATCAAAAGAGGCGGGGTTTGTTTATTTGGCGCCGAAAGAGTTAATATAATGCATCACGCTGATACATTAAACTTTTGCCAGGCTCCAACATTCCCCCCTTACTAATTACCGCTGAGCCGACTTTAAAATCATCCTTGTAAAGCTAGGAAAATCACAGTGAATCACGGTTCAGTGCATAGAAATACATGTGAAAACATTGTGGCTAAAGGAGAAATTGCTCGTTACGAGCATTTTCCCCTTTTGCCACAATGTTTTCAGAAGCGGTATGGAACAAAACGTGGAAAGCCGTATATATACGAGTAAGAGGCAATTTGTGTCACAATTGGCAAATACAAGCGGATGTAAGTCGTTTGATATTCATGAGTGGTTTGTGTGCATTTATGCATTAATAACCCTAAAGATTTAACCTTTTCGGCGCGTGGCCAACTTCATTTCCTGTAGCAGAAAATGTACTAGTCTGGAATACCTGCCCCATCACTACGATACAGGGTCAGGCAAAGCGCAATAATGGCTGCCTCCATTGCGACCTCAAGCTTAGCATGCTTTCCTGTTTTTCTCAATTTCATGTGATCCAGTTTGATCAGTGAATAAAATGAGATCAATCCAATCTTGTACAAATATACGTTACCGAATCTAAAATGTGCTTTCGGGTCATGGTTTAAATATAAATTTGACTATGAATCATTTTAAAAGTAGCCCTGTTTTCGGACGTTATATCGGTCCATTGACATTTCGGATACTCTAAGCATTTCTGGTATGTTTTTTTTTTTCGCTAAACAAGAACGACAACTGAAAAAACTTACTTCCATTACTTTATTGCAACCGGTATGTTTTCAATTCAGTCCACAGTTGGATTTGAGCAAGTGAAATAACAATAATCCATTACTTATGCATATTACAAGGGGGGGGGGGGGGGCGCCATTATTGCGCGTACTTTTGAAGTACGGCGGGATACCAGACTAAAAATGTATCAAGATCAGATTCAACCGACTGACTGACCGACCGACTGACTGAGAGTATTGCTATGATATCCTCAATAAAATTTTCAAGGGTGTTATGACCGATTGAGCTCATCGATCCAGTAAAACTCTCGCTGATCTCGTATAGCTGTAGCAATATTCGATTGAAGTGGGGATAACATCACCAAATCAGGTCGCCCGAGTATGTGACCCTTCAACCATTCATTCACCCACAGGCGTTTGGTTTTTGACAAACTTTGCCCTCTGTAACCTGCGATATATGTCTTATATTGATCTATTAGGTTATAGTTCAAAGTTTGTCAGAATCCAGATGCCTTTGAGTTCACCCTAGGCATGTACCTTCCTACATTTCACAAGACACGAGTAGAAAAACGGAGAGAGAATAAGGGATAGAGGGGAAAAAAATCTATCATGTTTGAATCCAACATGACTCTGACAAAAACAAAATCTGCCCAGTAGGCCCTAAATATTTAATTGTTGAGTTATGCTTGTTGATCGTCGATCTTCAGTGCAAAATAATACAGCGTCCCTAGCCGAGCCCGATACTGGGGATAGCCCACTTGGTAGCGCACAGAACTTGAAACCAAGCGGTCGCCCCTTCGAATGCCCAGCTCGACCAATTCCTCTCTGAGGATTAATGACAGTGAGTGCGACAGGATTCATTCCCGTTTCTAATCGCTGATCGTTGTTTCGACGACGGCTATAACGGAAAGCAGTCAGTGGCCAGTGCAGAACATTGTGTGAAATAGTGGAAAAGAAAACTCTAGAGAAGCTTGGGTAGGAGCACTGGCTGCCGCGATACGCAACTTGAATAATGTTGAAAACGGCGTTCAACGCCATACAAACAAACAACGTTCGTATCAAGAACGCCTAGATTACATGAAACAAGAGGACCATGATGGTCCTATATCGCTCACCTGAGTACCAAGTAGTAAAGATCTACAATGAAGATAAATACCAAATATCGAAGTGCAAGGCCAAAGCTCTAGGTCTTCTTGGTTTAGACAAGAAGATAATCTTTCTTAACCAAACCCGGTTATATAAATATTTGTGAGAAGTTTGAATGATATTTGTCCAATAGTTGTTGAAAAATAGGGAGAACAAGAAATTTCATCAAAGGAAAATAACTTTGTAAAAATTCAATGAACCGTCACCAAAATATAATATGCAATTCTTGCTTGGCACCGAGTCTCTCTAAAGTTTGAATGAAATCTGTCCTGTAGTTGTTGAGAACTAGCTCTGAAAGAAAATGCTACAGAAAGACTGATGGATGGATGGATGGACCAACAAACTGACTCCTATATACCTCCAGAACAGAGTTTTGAAGGAATAATAACAAAGCCCTAGGCCTTTGGTGTGTGGCAAAAAGTTTCCTGATTTGAACAAACTTAGTAGAGAATGTTTGCCGATTCAAGACTTTCTATACAAGTTAGTATTATAATGTTGTTAAATACACCAACAACTACAGTGGTTGTCCAGGGACATGTTCATGGGTAATTGCTATTGTAAACACATAAACAATGTATTTACACTTGCAATAGTCTTGCACCAACCTTTCAATGCGTCCAGCTTAAAAAAATTTGACCTTCAAGTGTGACATTGACCTTGGCCCTACCTAAACAGATCTTTCAAATGGTACGCAAGACAGGATGTTTTATCAGACAGTGTAGATAAAGATCAGACTGCAGCTGGATCTTGGATATATATGCCTTATATTCTGCAAGATAGTACATGTATTGCCTACAACACAGTCTTGGAAAGCTGTAGGCCTTACGGTTTGGGAGAAAAAAGGTTTTCAAGATTTCCTTCTTTATCGCTATGTAAAATCTGGGATCCTACAAAATAGGGCTAATTTCAATTGTAGAATAATTATTTAAAGTATTATGATAGAGGGCCATCAGGCCATGCTACATGCAAAATTTAAATTCACAAGGCCAATCGATTTGGGAGGAGATGATTTTTACAGATTTCCTTCTTACCTCTATGTAAAATCTGGGATCCCACAACATAGGGCTAAATTTCAATGTGAAGTGATAATTTGAAGTATTTTGGTAGAGGGCCATTAGACAATACTACATACCAAATACGAACGCTCTAGGCCTTACGGTTTTGGAGAAGAAGATTTTTTAAGTTTTTTCATTCTGTTGCCATGGCAACCAGAGTTCTTCACTGATTTCAATTCTTTGAAGCGTTTTGAAAGAGCATGACCTAAGGATCATTTCTGTGAAGTTTGATTGAAATCTGATCGTTAGTTTAGGAGGAGAAGATTTTTTTTTGTAACTGTGAACGGACGGACCGACGGACGGACGACGGACATTGACCGATCACAATAGCTCACCTCGAGCACTTCGTGCTCAGGTGAGCTAAAACGCGTCCCAGTATTTTAAATGTTTTCTAGGTGCATGCCATCCGGACCCCCCCCCCCTTTTGAATCCACATGTAAAGGGTCAAGCAACGCCCCAACTCAACAAAACGTGCAGTCTGATATTAAATGTACACTGTCCGCTATACCGAATCATTCTGACCGCAAGTAAACCACGAAAAGACCATGCATATTTTTTTTTTTCTTGGCTGAAAATTTCGATTTTGTTTATTTGGCGCTGTGAGTTCGAGAATTTATGCGAAAAAGTTGAAACTCAAAATAATTGAGAAATTACCGTGTATTGAGATCTGGTGAGGGAAATAGCAAGAATCAAGTATCAGCTATTTGCATAAATAGATATGAGCCATGCTCTGGCAAAACGGGGTTTAATGCTTCTCCGTGATGCATTGTACGAAGCAAGTCATCACATAATTATGGAGCCTTAAGATTCATTCGACATAGGTCAGCCTGCGCGGACACCGCGGGCTGACCTGGTTCGATACTTTTTGCAGATGCTTCAAACCTCCTTTTCACAAAGTATTGCTCATATATATAGACGGCGAAATCATATACAGGTAAAATGATCCCGTTTGTTTGGTGTTTAACGCAGTTTTCATCATTTTTCAGCCACATAATTAGCGTTGAGCACACTGTAGTTTTTACTGAATTTCGAATAACAGTCTCTCCAGGTCATTGGCTGCTTTTCCACTTCACCATCATCGAAATACTGCTCAGGAACATTGTTGACCCTCGAAAAGCATGGAGTCTGACTGAAGCAGTGTTTAATCCCTTTCTCGCAAATTGGGCAAGTCTAAAATCAATGCACGTTTCGTATAGATTTCAGGCGCGTAGACAGGCGGAAGCCCAGAGGCCTGGGCCTCAAGATTAACCATCAAAGCACCAAAAAATAAATGCTTTTCTCAAACAGGAAAAGAGATCAAATCATATCAATTTCAAAACTGCTTTTGTTAGAAAATAACTAGAGCTATCACTAAAAGTGATCATATCCCCCACCAGCTCCTTGTCACAAAACAGCTCTTTGTCACAGAATGCAGAATGGTTTCGTAAAAAAATAAGAGTTGAAAAAAAAAAGTGGGAAAAAGAGTTATGGTACTTGCAAACTGCGCTTCTCATTAATGTGGTCTATCTGTATATGAAGCTTGATGTCACTAGCTTAAATGATTCAGAAGTTATGCCCCGGACAAATATCCAAAGTTAAAACTTACAAAGGGCAATAACTCGAAAAATAAATGGAATAGAGTTATGGTTCCTGTACACTGCACTTCGCCTTATAGTGATCTATCTGTGTGTGAAGTTTGAAGTCATAAGCTTCTATAGTTTGGAAGTTATGCCCTGGACAAAAATCCAAAGTTAAAATTTACAAAGGGCAATAACTCGAAATATAAATGAAATAGAGTTATTGTTCTTGTACACTGCACTTCTCCTTAATGTGATCTAACTTTGTGTGAAGTTTGAAGTTCCTAGCTTCTATACTTTGGAAGTTATGCCCTGGACAAAAATCCATAGTTAAAATTTACAAAGGGCAACAAGCTTAAGGGGAGATAATTCGGCAACCAATGGCAGCAAGGTCGTGAAAGTTGCACATGCACAATTTCATATGTACCCAAACATTATGTGTAAATTTCAGTGCAGTACTTGAAAAACTGTAGGAAAAAAGCTCCAGACAAAATTGTGTCTACAGACGGACGTACGGACGGACAGCCATGGCGATTCCAGTATACCCCCCTCCACTTCGTTGTGGGGGGTATAAAAACTAAAAAGCAGACACTGTAGATCAAAGATGAGACTGCACGTTCTGTGCGGTCTGGTCTTGATCTCATCGTCCGAAAAATGCAGTCTAATCTTGATTTACATTGTCTAAAAACTCGTCAAAATTGTGCATTGCTCTTTAGGGTGCTTACATCTATTTTGCTGAAGGAAAAATGACGAAAGAAAGAAAAAAAAAAAAAAAAAACGGAAGAAAATTTAGAATGAATTGGGGCTTCATCGTTGTTAGGCTACATCCCTTGCTATGCACCTGGATTTGACCCCCCCTCAGCCCTTCTCATTATCTGTATGCAATGTATTCCTAATAAACTTACATACAATGATGTTACCTTTTGTTATACATGTGCAATCCTAAGCGATGTAACATTGAGCAAAGCTATGGGAAGGGCGCTTAATGTATTTTAATATGGCCGATGATATTTACCCGACAGTCGTGTACACACTGAAGAAAATTCATATTGCGAGGCCGACTGTCGTGTACTCAATGAAGGAAAACTCGTTGGGTGCCCGACGGTCGTGCACGGACTGATGAAATTTCGTCTTGGGGGCACGATTACGTGCCCGCTATTTCCGATTTCTTCATTGAGTACACGATGCGGTCGTGTACGCACCGAAGAATTGGACTCTTACGTACACGTGTAAATGGGTTGGGCCAAAACGCAGACTTTTACGTGAATCGGCACGGCGTAGACAGTCTCATTGGAGCACACGGCAATAGTCATTTATACAGCGTGTTACAGAACAAATGCATGCACAAGCGTAGCTGGCATCCTTTTTATACGTCCGAAGGCTCGTATTACCTTATACTGTACACCCGGTCGTCCGTCCGTCCGTTTGGAATTTCTTGTGTGCGCAACTCCTCCTACAGTTTCCATCGGAATTAGATCTATTTGAAATTTGCCACAATGGTATCCAGTCGTTTCGGCACCAAGTCATTTCCACACCCAGTCAGTTCGAAACTTTTTGGTCGTATCGACCCATATTTAAGTCAATTCGACCCACAATTTTTTTTTAGCAACAAATGGTAGATAAAAAGTATTGGTAATTCATTTGAGTAGGCCTACATGTATTGAAACAGTTCTCTAGATAGGGGTATCCCAAAAAGTATTTAAAGCAGATGCAATTGAAATTCAGCTACATATACTATATGTGCTGTGGGAAATAACTATATAGACTACTTAAATTTGCAGTGACAAGAATATGTTAATAGTTGTTTTGTGTGTGTTTGTTTTTGGAGTTTAATGAATAATTTGGAGTTTTTAAAGGAAGTAGGGGTGTGGTCGGGAGGAGAAAACAGGCGGTTTCGTGCGATACATGTATGAGATGGCAGCATCCAATATGTGACACAGGTCGATCAAAAATTACTTTGTAGAAATTTTTATTTTTTCCCTCCACTGAAATAAACTACAGAAATCAATATCTGACTACACGAACCATACCGTCCGATCTTTCATCTACTGCACAATTAATCTCCCTTACCCTTTACCACACAATCCTAAGTTGTAATGACCTTCAGTTACAAGCCTTTAGGACATATTGTGAAAAAACACACATTTTATCCTTTTCACACAATGCTTTTAACCATATGATCAAAGAAAAACTCCATCACATTGAGTCACATTGAATTTGTTGCCTGCAAATGATTTCAAGTAGTACACGCACACGTCGTCAAATGTTGTGATCGAGTCAGAATTCTTGTCCTTTGTTGTGTACTCTTAGACAATCAACCGCCTTCATAGTTTCAGTGGAAAAGCTTGGCTTACCATTAATTGTACTTATCGAGTTTACCCCTTATCCCGCTAAATAATTGATATGTAAATTCAAAACCAAAGGTAAAATCCTAACGTTTGATATTTCAAAGGTATTTTTGGGGAAAAGGTATTTCTCTATCGGTAAAAGTGGATCCAATATCAGACCTCACGTTTGTGCAGTCCGACCTTCATTTACATGAAAAAGTGTCGAACTGACTGGGTGTAGAAATGACCGGGTGCCGAAACGACTGGATACCTTTGTGACAAATTTCAAATAGATCTAATTCCGATGGAAACTGTAGGAGGAGTTGCGCACATAAGATATTGCAAACGGACGGACGGACGACCGGGTGTATAACATAATACGACCCTTCGGGCATGACACCCTGTATAAATGACTATTGCTCCACTGAGACGGTTTACGCCGTGCTGGTTCACATAGCAGTCTGCGTTTTGGTCCAACCCATTAATACGTGTACGTAATATCTCGTTTCTTCAGTGCGTACACGACCGCATCGTGTACTGAATGAAGAAATCGGAAATAGCGGGCACGTCATCGTGCCCCCAAGACGAAATTTCATCAGTCCGGGCACGACCGTCGGGCACCCAACGAGTTTTCCTTCATTGAGTACACGACAGTCGGGCACCCAAGAAGTTTTCCTTCATTGAGTACACGACAGTCGTCCTCGCAATATGAATTTTCTTCAGTGTGTACACGACGGTCGGGTAAATAGTCACTTTCTTTTAATATTGCATTGTAAGAAAGCCAGTCGTCACACTGCATCGATCTATATTGTCTTAGAAAACCCGACTGAATCATGAAATAGAATGGTCCTTTGACGTGCTGAAATCTGACCAACATCAAAAAGGTTCGACTCAAGTCAGCTGCGCAGACTGCGCAGGCTGACCGGAATCGAAAATTTTTGCAGTTTCATTTAGCCCCTTTTCACAAAGCATGACTTGTATATTTACTGTAAAAATTTCTATTGGTTAATCTTCATTCACCATTTTATAACAATCTGTTGATGCACGTCCAACACTGTTTCTTTCATCGCAACGTTTCTTTGACTGTATACTCTATCGATGATACAGTAGGTACACTGCGACAAAAGAAACATTGCTACAAGTCCCTGTGGCATTGCCGCCCACTAAATCGCTGATAACTTCATTTGAGATCATGTTATTTCATAAATACGAAATTTGGTCCATTGGCGATTTTGTTGCTGGAGAAAAAAGATAAATAACATGGAATTCGACGTGGGAAGAAACGAAGTATCGGTATTTTGGCGAGATAGTTCTAAATGCCCTCTCCACCCTATACTATCCACACCAAATATTGATCTATTCGCTACATGTATGTCGATCTACTAAAAAAGAAACCCACACCATTCTCGATTCTGAGATTGCCATGGTAACCATCTAAAAAAAAAAACTATCCCGATAATGAAAGAAAACAAATTATACCCACACATTGCACAGTGGATTCCTTGTTCGCTAATTCTACGATCACCACATAAAACATATTCTGCGTTTATTCATATATTAGAAATAATTCTATGACTCTCAAATGTACACCTAACCTGGAAAGAATATTGTGCGAAGTACTGGTTAAAGAAACTCCAAAACGGCGTGGAAAGCTGAACTTGTCGCCGCGACAGAACTGAAAAAAGTTGAATACGACGACAAACACACTACAAACGATATTTAGCAAATCAAACATACACACCTGTAAGAAACCGTGTCGGTCCTGATTTATCCACGGTACAACACAAGTGTGTTTCTACTCCACTGCACACGCGGATGTAATGTATCATATCACAGATACATCGTGTTTGATCGTACATAAAGAAAACCTTTATTCTTGATGTTGGGCTCTCTGAGTTAGTTAATCAGATAAACTGATACCATACACACAGCGACATCGGTATCTGACAGTTGCTTCTTGTGTAAAGTTATAGCTCGCCGGTCAAGCGAACAATATTTGTATGCTAGAGGCAAATATCATTGAAGCCTTGTCGAATGTTAAACAATTTATGACCTAACAATCGACGTTGAATCTATAGTTTGAGCATATCATGCATCTTAATCAATATAAACACCACTAGCTAGTGTGCTTTGAAACCGCACAGTCTGCAGGTGCGTAGCCAGTCCGCTGAATGTAGCAAAGATGAAGTTCATGACTACGGGGCTATTTTGTTCGCTTCTTTTTTTTGCAAAAGGCGTACTTGCAAAGACTGTTGTTAAAGCTATGGCGTTTTAGGCCTCGGCATGGCCACGCCCTCGGTCTGCGTTTTAGAAGAGTTCAGGTTTTTTTTCTTATCGTGCTCCGTTCATAATCGGTCGTCAGCTGAAACACCACGTGTGCACTCTAGAGGGCACAATTCCCATCAAATATTCGTGAAACTTGGTCATAATGTGTATTTTGATAACATCTTACCTGACGAGTTTGAAAATGGGTAGCACTGGACCCGTTCATCAAAAATACGTTATAGGCCATATGTATTAGGAAAACCATACATGTGTGCTCTAGAGGGCACATTTTTTCATCTAGTGGACACGAAGCTCAATCTGATGGGTTTTCCGTCTAATATCTCTCATGAGTTTAAAGCTGAGTTACCTCGGATCAAAAAGTAGTATACTAGCTCAAACCATGCATAATCCCAGAGTGCACACAATTTCTTTTGAATATGAGTTACTTTGGAACAAACAAGTATGTCACAAGGTCAGTCAAAGAATATTTTGTGCTCTCTTTCGGTTACAATTTCAGTCGAAAAGTTATGATACTTGTATACAAGTTTTTAAATGATGATATATCTCTTGAAGACAGATTTGAATATGTGCCACCTCTGGCCTATATTCAGGCAGGGATCGTATATTATGTTGTAATTTACGATCCCTGATTGTGAAGACGTGATTTATTTGAAAGATGGACAATTCAACTCCACGAAAGAAAGTCTGTGTAAACAAACAATAGTAGAGTTTAATGATAACAAAAACTATGCTAAATATACACAAATAGTCCACAGACAGAAGAAACACAGAATAGAAGAAGAAAAGATAGAACGTAAAGTTCGCAATGGCGTAATAAGTCTTATCAGTTCTAAGTTCTTTTACAGTCTGAACACACAATTACACAGTTTCATGACTGTTTTCTACAAGTCCAGCTCTATCAAGAGCATGCTTCAAGTCTAAGGACCAATAACATACCCGGTGTCTATCAGTTAGCCAAATCGCCTTACAAGAAATGATCATGAAATGACACAAGTATACCCACTAATTGTTCTCCCCGCGTACACTATATAACACAGTAGTACAGTCTATAGCGCGCAGAATGGTTTTGGCTCTACGTGTTTCGTTGTAGTGATGGTACTGTGTATGGACAGGTGTGACACGAGCCTGTAACTAGTGGACAGTATTGACGTTACTCTACATTCAGCATGCAACACAAGATAGACAGTGGTACAGCTTGACAGCGTACAACATTCAGCACAGTGACAAATAAGCTCATCATGAGAGGCGAGGACAACTCTCACACAATCATTGTAGGAAAAAGAGACAACTTCTTATCTCTTCTCTGCAGTTTTATAAAAATTAAATTGGCTGACAAAGCCAAAATATATCTACACTCTGCAAAATCTACATGTTTTCTGACCACAAGTTTACACAATACAGCAATTTATTTTGTGAACAACCGCTCACCAATACACCTTGCTGACTGAATATGTATACACTAACCCTTAGCATTTGATAAATTTGCGACACTGATTCAGACCTGACTTCTAGAGATACCAACATAAAAAAAAATATTAGCACACTGTCAAATGTTAAAAAGAAAAGTAGTGCATTTTGGAGACCATGTTTTCTGCGATAAAATATGACCGGAATGCTTGTCTTTTTTTTTAATGGCGTGGATAGATCTACATTATTATCTATAATGTACAAAGGCTCAGGTGAGCGCTCTTAGATCATCAGGGCCCTCTCGTATCATCACGGATACACTCGTCAAAACTCGGCTGATTCCGTATACAAATCTCAGGAAAACTGCCGAGTTTGCCCAATTACCGCCGATTAGCAGCATCTTTCTGGAATGCATATATGCAGGTAACAATGCGCATACAGATGTAACATGATTTGTTTTTTATAATGATTAAAAGCCAATGGAGATCTGTATTCAGGCGTTGATTCAAGCGATTATTATCCTCATAAAGGCAACTTGTGGGAGGTTCAATCTTCAATAAACCGCCCTTTCATGTCTACTTTCACTTTCGAGTGTAACAGAATCTTCGTGGTAGATCTACTTTGTTTTTCATGGATAAATGTAGCACTCATTTCTTTATTTTAAATTTAAAGCTTTGAGAAGAATGTTTGAAATTCATAATTTTGTTATTGATCACTGGTAGAGATATCTAAATGGCGTTATATGGGCGAAATCCATGGCTATTTTTTTTTTCTTTTAAATAAATCGATGTTCCACTTTCGTTTTCAAAATTTTCGAAGAAAGAAATAACAGACGTGTAAAGCTTGATTTCACATATTTGCAACTTTTTTTTTTAAAACCGTATTTCAATTTTTTCCAATGAGATCTATATTGCTTTCTTAGTTCTTTCTGCAAACCTGTAAATCTAGCAAATCAGAGAAACATGCATGGCCAGTAAGTTCTTCAAGACTGTTTATTTCAGAATAGATCCTATCAGGGAAACATTGGACAGTGTAGGTTCAGCATCACCCAGTTTACTAAATCACCTTGACATGTTATCATGCAACAAGGAGCAATTGTCCGTAATAAGTAATTTCTCCTTTTACAACAATCTTGTCATGTATTAACCCCTCCAGCGCAACAGAAGAAAAAAGTGCATTTGTTGATGGCAGTGATCAAGATCAGGCTGCATAGAAACAGCAGTCTGATTTTATCTACACCATCCTGTTATTTAGCCAATTCTATAATATATATTCAGTGTTTCCGTTTACGACGTAAAAGTATCTATATACGCATTAAAATCAGTTCGGACGCAAAATAAATAAGCTGATCGCGTCCTTTGGACGCAGTCAAACTTGAGCCAAAAAGATAATTTAATTAGATTTCATCAACACCGAAAAAAATTTGAAATACATATAGATCTATTAAAATTTAAACTCCGCCTGAACAACCTGCCATCGGAATTCCAAAATGTCTATAAATAGAACTGAGAAACAACTATGAGTCTACGACTGTTTACCCGCGCTACGGATATACTGTATTTTCCGTCGAACAGAGCGGGGCATCAGCTGTTGCTTAGCACTTGTATGCTGAAACAGAAAATGGCTTCCGCGTCGAAAAAAAAAAAACATTCTCGATCTTTCCAAGACCAATGGCTGAAAGATCCTGCATTTAAAGATTGGTTAGTGAAAGACACTGATGATACAGATTCTTCCATTCGCATGAAGTGTTTAATTTGCTGTGAAACAAAGCAAAAAAATATTTTCACAACAGGTTGTACGGACTTTCAGAGAAGCTCAATCGTACGACATATTTCGAGCGACGGCCACAGACGTGCTATGCAAATTAAGTCTGCGAAAGGGTCCATAAAGAAGGCATTTGAAATAGCTGAAACAAAATCAAATGATTCATTAATTCATCAGCTTAGGACTGTATATTTTATGGTAAAAAACAATATTTCCCTCAGTACTTTCCCTCAGCTCATTGAACTACAGAAAACCAATGGTTGTGAATGTCTGCAGTCTGGTCACTACGTTTCTAGTGATGTTGTATCAGAGATGTTGCAGTGTATTTCCGGCTCAATGACAGATGACTTTAAAAAGAATGTTGAAAAAAGTAAATTTGTTGGAATCCTTTTGGACGAAAGCTGTGACATTGCAATTTTCAAAAAGCTGATCATTTATGTTCAAACAGTAATAAATGGGAAATCCTGTGTAAATTTTGCAGCCAATCTTGATGTCCAAGATGGGAAGGCAGAGACAATCCATAATGAAGTAAAGAAATGGATGGAATCATTTGGAATTCCGAATTGTAAAGTTATGGGCCTTGCAACAGACGGCGCTGCAGTGATGACTGGTATAAGATCAGGTGTTGGGACAAGAATGAAACAAGAAAACCAACGATTAGTTCATATTCACTGTGTTGCACACAAGCTTGCTCTTGCTGTTTCTCAGGCATCAGCTTCGATCAATGCAGTGAAAACATACCAAGAAACAGTTGAAGGACTTTATTTCTACTTCAGCAATTCTGCAGTAAGATATAACAGATTGAGAGCTGTTTACTCCTTGCTTGAAGATGAAAACTTAATTACACTGAAACGACCACATGCAGTCAGATGGTTATCTTTACATCAAGCTGTTAAAGCTATACATTCATCATGGGCAGCCTTGGTCATTACACTTGGTGAAGAAGCTGTGAATAATGACAGAGCTCGGGGTTATCTTGGTATTGTTAATAAACCCAAGTTTATTTCAATAACCTGCCTACTCATGGACATACTTCCTCTTTTCACAAAGCTGTCGAAAGTCTTACAGAGGGCTTCCTTGGACTTTTCAAGTTTACAAACAGGATTAGAAACTGTAAGAAACACCTTGGTTACTTTTGGACAAAATAGTAATGAGTTGTTGACATACACAGCTTTTCGGCAACAGGTATCTGACACAGGAAACTACCAAGACCAGCCAATTACTTTCACAGATGCTGATGAAACAGACTTTATGGGTATCAAAGATTCATTGATAGGCAATCTACTTGAGAAACTTGAGGAACGGTTCCCGAGTGATACGATGAATGTCCTGAAAAGCTCTAATGTCATATTTTCTCCAAAACTCTACCCTGATGATCCAGAAGCTATTTCAGCTTATGGAAAAGATCACCTTCAATTTTTGTTGGACCATTATCAACCAGAAGCTGAAGATGTTGATAATCTTATAAACAGAGAGCAGTGCATAAAAGATTTTCTCCAATTCAAGCACCATACCAGACTTCATAAACATCTTGAGTTTTCAGACTATGTCCAGCATGTAATAACAACACTGTGTGAAGAATACCCAGACTATAAAACTCTTGCAGAGCTTGTACTGAGTATACCATTGAACAGTGCCTCCTGTGAACGTGGGTTCTCAGTCCAGAACATCAGTAAAACTAAGGCCAGAAATCGTTTGGGGCAGGACACTCTTCAAGATATTATGAGGATTAGTATCAATGGACCAGACTTTGCTCAGTTTGATTATGCACGAGCTGCTGGAAAATTCAGAGCTCTGAAAGACAGGAAAAAATAAGTTGACTGACTGTTAGTGTCATGATAATAAAACAAACTCCTGTTTACCAAAATATTCATGATTCACTCATTAAGAACTGAACTTTTTATTTGTTTCATAAGAGTTTCCATTAAGTCTTTTTATTTTATATATTTTTGTTTGCAAGAATTCTAATTTCTAGTCAGGTTAAACTAGTCATTCATATTACAAGGCTTAATTGTACCTAAATTTGGTTCTGTTTTGTGATTTGATCTTCCTTTTCATAAGGTTAACAGGCCAATCCATTTAACTCTTTATAAAACAGTAAAATTTTAGACTTGTCCAGACTGAAAGCATTTGAAGAAGACAAAAGAAGAGTGACTGTAATACTGAAATTTGTCTAAAGAAGGGAAGAAAACATTGTAGGACAAGGAGAAAATGCTCGTTACAAGTATTTTCTCCTTTTCCCACACTATTTTCAAAGGCCTTCTTACTCATGGTTATTAATATTCAGGATTGTGTGGACTCCTAAAAGGTTACCTTTCATTAAGAGTCATTCAGGATAGTATTTCAGAACTGCTATTCTCAGGAAATTACTATGTGGAAAGGGAGAAAAAATCTTGTGAAGTGCAAGGTTTTTTCCCTTCTTCATTCTATCCCCCAACCAAAGCGTCTTCATTAAAATGATGATTTACAGAAGAAAAATTGGGACTCAGATGAAAGTCAATGGGACTCAACTTTTTCAGTGGCACTGGGTCCCAGGGACTCAGTAAAATTTTATTCAAACGGAAACACTGATATTTTTCAAGGATGGTATCTTTGAACAGATGTCAAAAAAGTCAGGTTTATATATTTGGCCCACCCTTGTTAACCCAGGTGTGAAGTACAGTAGATTCCTCTTATTCGCAGCTCCTATTTGTCAGAGAAAATCTTGCGATAAAGGGGTCATGCCGATAAACCGATGCCTCTTTTCAGACCAGAAGTAAGGCAAGAGATGCAGACGATTGTTTCGTCCTGATGACAGACGTTCAGCACTGGGATCACAATCATTTAATTAATTCATAATTTTGTAAAATATGTGTAATTTGAAATAAATCACATGAAAAAAATTACTTCTTCAATTTCCTATTTACCAATCAAAAACAATCCTCACTGTTGGCGATGGAAATCCTTCGTTTCACATGAAATCCAAAACAAACCCATTGAAGATACAAATTTCGACGGTTTGTGGTTGTCTAACAATTGCGGCATATGTGCGTTGTATTCTTAACACAACATGAACAGGTGATCTGCACCTGTGTAACCCTGACTTGCCACCTGTGCAGTTGAATTGGTGGGTAAATTCTGCGTGACGTCATAGACTGATTGCCATAAAGACAATTCCATTTTATTGTATGAATTTGAGCCATACCATTCAAACCAGACCTACATTCATAACTATTTTCTTTGTTTTTTACACATAAATTTTAAGCCAGTATGCATTCATGCCTGTCATCAAATTGTTTGTCACAAATTGGCTTATCAACGAACCACTAACAGACAGTTTCATTTCTTTTTCATCGTTTGTGATGATCTGATAAGTGATAAGCTGTTACAATTGGTCTTTCTCTTTAATAGGTGAAGAACTGAAATCGGCTTCATTTGCTTTCGCGGAAAGTGTAGATCAAGATCAGACTACACAGAACGTACAGCCTGATCTTAGTTCTACTCTGCGTCTTATTTTTTACATATTGTGACCAAAAGAACATTGAAATAGACACGTTTCCGCCATTTTTGTCTACTTGAAAATTACGCTTTCATTTAATCATTGCTCTTGGGGTTACATGCACAACCCGTCATCTCGTGTAACCATTTTATTTTTACTTGATATGAAGATAAACAACCAGTGTAGTTAACTGCATAGCATATTACCACTGCAATGTTGTCAAACAGCCGCTGATTAAACAAGATCCTGTTTCAAAATGTCAACAAATTGGAGACGTTTTGCAACTGTCATTACGCTTAATAAAATGAAAAGGATAACATAAAACAAGGAAAGAATTTATGTCTTTCATTATTAAATCATGAAAATGATAATTCAAGGTCAACATGGACTCGATATTTGTATGAAGTTGGAATAGTTTATAAATTTGGGTCTTTGTACACTTCAATATTCAACTTTTATTTGAAAATCATTTCTTGTGGAAAAGAATGCAATTTTTCATTGCCCTACGCCACAAAATAAATGATTGCTAATAAACACTAGAATATTGAATCTTTCGCAAAGTTTTTGTTGCATAAAGCCGAATTTTCAATTTACGGGATCCGATTAACCGTTTGAATTTATGTTGTCTAAATAGGAAAAGGATTGATGCTGAACTAATTCTTGCTAATAGCTGAAAATCCCGATAAACAGGGTTGCAATTAAGGGAATCCACTGTATTACCATTCATCACCCCTGGGACATTCAGTTGCGAAACCGTTGTTTTTACGAATATTCATAAGATTGCGAATTACCCTAATAGCCAATCGAATTGTCGATAACATAATGATACTCTCTTGTAGTGGAGGATAATCACATTTCTTCCATTACTATGAATAAACCAGTAGCCGGTTCATTTGGGCTCTGCTAAGAAGAGAATGCTATTCACAGAAGCGATTAGAATAGAAAGTCAATCGAACGAATTTAGAATCATTCAACATGGCGGCTTTTTACAACAAACTGCTGTTGTTTGTAGAAGAATGGCTATTTGATGAGAATGACGCTAGCTTCTTCTGTCTAAACAGGCCTTGAACAATCCCCAAAATAGCAGCTTTGTATTCATCAGTGTAAGTCGAATAAGTGATAAAATATATATACTTTTTTAAACCAATTCGTGAAATATTAGAACGTTTCGAACCCAAGACATTTCGCCCCTAAAAATTCTGAGGGCAATTCAAGATATGCGGAGGAATTAATCAGTATTTACCGTATATTTACCACCGCAAATTGGATACTGAACAAGAGCAATCTTTTCAGCAAGTAAAAACACGAATATTTGCACATGACAACAAAAAAACAAATGTCAACTGAAAAGAAACCATTCTTCAACTCGCGTTTCGTTGGCCGCTTCCGCCATTTTGTTTCGAATCTCTGCCGGCTCTTCCAAATATCGAGTGGAAGAGACGGCGGAGCTTCTAAAAGCGGAAGACGCCCAATCGAACGCACTGGAATATCTCCTCCAATTCTGGCAGCTCTACCGTTGGCCCAAACGAACCGGCTACAGGTAAAACCCACATCATTATCAACGAATATGGCGGCCGCCGGTGGGCCTCCCTTCTGTGGTACTTGCCTAACGACAATCCTGTTCTTTAACCAAAGTTGCTAGGGCTTTAAGTTAGAACTCTTTCGGGGTGACGCTGACTGTTTTTTGTAAACATTTGTCAATGATGTTCACGGCCTCAGCCATATTTAAAGTATCGCCAAGCTTGATTTTTCAGTGATGACACATTTGGAGAAAGCAACAGATTTCTACTAGCTCTGGATATTAATCAACTAAATAGAACGGGTAAGCCAAGTTAATTTGCCTTGTCTCATTTACTCTTAAGGGACGACAAGTTTTTGTACTTGTCAGAATCGAAAGCATTTTCAGACAACTTATTAGAAATAGCTCAAATGATGGGATTTGCCTTTGAAAAGGTAGAAAACAATGTGGGAAAAGGGAGAAAATGCTTGTTATCAGCATGTTTTTAAAAGCTTTCTCTGTTAGTGTCATTAGAACTTGCAGGTGTGTTGTACAGGTTTAATTCTTTAATAGGGAGACACAATTTTATAGTGACCAAAGTTGAAAGCATTTGCAGACAGCTTAGTTTAAATGGCTAAGATGATGGGATTTGTGCATGTAACCCCAAGAGTGGAAAACATGGTGGAAAAGGAGAAAATGTTAGTTATCAGTTACATGTCATGGAAATTATTGTGAAGATGACAAACTGTTACTGTACAGTTGGTCCAAATGTTAGTTGCTGGCAGAAAAATGAATTTTAAAATTGGGTCAAAATTTGCCAGGTCACTCTATCTTTTACGTTTTACCTAATTTAGTATTCATCTCCTGCCGCTCGGCTCGGTAGCTCTGTGGTTAGCATATCTTTCTCATGACCTGGTGGTTACGGGTTTGATACCTCTTATGCATCTGAGAAAAGTAGCAAGTGACTTGGAAAGAAATTTGTGTCAGTACCAGTGTGAGAAAACCAGGAAACACATGCATAAGAGCACTGACTACCATGATATGACCTAGGCTGTTAAAACAGCATTAAACACAAATACAAACAAATCATTTTTCTGCCAGAGACTAACACTTGGACTGACTGTACAATACCAGATTGTCATCTTTACAACAATTGATCAATACTTTTAAATGGTATGATTTAAATTCAAATGCATTTTAACACCCTCACTATTTACTTTTGGCTGCTACTGTGCCTTTAACCCTTTACCACATGACGAAAATTTATAAATTTCCAAATTGAAAGCATCTGCAGACGACAATTTCAGTGGGGTTCAAATGGTGTGATTTTTGTTTGATAGGTTAGAAAACATTGTGGGAAAAGGAGAAAATGCTGGTAACCAGCATTTTCTCCTTTTCCCACAATGTTTTCTGAAGGCTTCTCCCTCGGGGTTGTTAAAAGTCGGGATTGTGTGGTAAAGGGTTAATAAGTAATACAATAATAGTTACTGCGTGTCCTGCTTGGCAGAACAACTTAGGACTTTTCTTGCCCTTGCTAACTCCACTGATTACATATACATTAGTGATGGGACATCGGTTAGAAATCATAATTGATCATCGGTTGGAATCGGTTGCTGCTACCGATGCGATTCTTCCGATTATAATCGGTTCCTCATAAATTTGCATGTTTCATTGTAAACTCTTGTATCATTTATGTATTATGCTGTTGTTTGTGTTGTAGATAGACTTTTTGTAGTTTTACCTTTGCACCTGCTTTCTATACACCTTTTGGTTTTTAACCACCTCTGCTTTGTGCTATTTGGCTTTGTAACACAGAAGTATTTTGGCTGATTGTTGTTGTTATCAAGGGAGTTGTTGTTATCGTTGGAGTGATAAAATCCAGTTAACACAGCGTTTTTTTCTCATAGTTTTGGGAACAGGTCCGAAACCAGGCAAATTGGGAAAAATGCGTCATTTTCTATAAAATTGGGAATTATTTTCTTGATGATTTTAGACACAGTCCTTACATATCATTTACTACCATAATACAAGGGGTTAGCACAAAACTTTTGTAAGTGCCTATATAAATATATGCACTTACAATAGTTTTGCACTAGACCCTCAAATAGAGGTTATTTTCCCTCTTAAGTCATTGAAACTAAAACTGAACTCAAAAATACTACCACGACGTTTTACTTTTATTGTTCAGTATGACATGAAATACATGTACTGTAAATAAATTGGTCTTTTCAAAGACCAATGTCCCTGCTTCTCATGTTACTGAAAATACCAACTTAGAGTCAAGTGTCATTTGTTTTTTAGTAAGAGGGAATATGGTAGAGGGACTGGGTTCTGGTAGATGGTCTATTTTAGAGGCAAACAGAGTTTCATTACTGACAGTGGGATCAGGGTGGCAGGTAGATTCACATTGAATGGCAGACATAGCTTGCTCACCCTCAAAACTCGAGCCTGCTGTGAACGGGATAACTTGGTTACATCTAGTACTTGAAGTGTTTTGATCTCGATCTACGATTGCAGACGAGCGCTTACTTTCACTTTCCTCAGGCTCGTCAACCTCATCTTGGCTAGAATTATGACTTGGGCTCTTACAGATAAAGTCTGTTAACCTTTTACACCCTGTTGGTTTTAACTTTTTTCGGTAATATTTGCTGTTGTGGCTTATTTTCACGTTAATTTACCGTTCTCGTCTCTCCGCGAAATCACATGTCAGACCGAGCGTGAAAAATCGCAAGTTTTTGGCGCCACAGAAACGAAGCGCCGTTCACTACCGAGTTCTCCGAACTAAAAAAATAGCCGACGACTTGGGGTCTTTCGTTTTGGGAATTTCTTAAACTGGATTTTGGGAAAAAAGGTCTTTTATTGGCATTGGAAACGGGTCCGTTTTACGGACCCGTTCATAGAAGGAAAAAAACGCAGTTACCAGACACCGGTATATAAAATCCAGTACCCGACAGACGGTGCAGACTTCCTGCCGATCATCGATTATGACAAAGCTCAATCGATAATCGAAATCGGGAGCTTCCAACACGCCGCTAATCGATACTTGCCGATTATTGGTACACCACTAATATACATTGTATGTGCTTTACATGTAATGGAAATTTTATATTTCATTACAACATATCATAGCTTAATACTGTTCCACAAGTCTGCTTTTCAGGACTTCGAGTCCTTTGATTTGAATATCTTACTGTAGAATTTTATCTTGAGATTATAATAATGCATAGTTTATTTCGGTTTTACCAAGAATTAAATGAAAATCAGAGATCTTTCTGGAGATGCAATTTTTACATATTTCTATGCCAATATGATCATTTATTTGGCAGTGATATAGGCAAAACATTGATAATTGTACAAAAAAACCGCGGCCATTAACCCTTAATCAAACAATCCCAACTTTCAACAACGCTGTGGAAAGAAGCTTTTGAAAACATTGTGAGAAAAGGAGAAAATGCTGATGACCAGCCTTTTCTCCCTTTCTCACTACGTTTTCTACCCAATCATAGAAAACATACAACATTTTAGCAATACGTCTCCATTTTATCACCACAAGACTTTCAATTTGGACAAATGTAGAATATTGCTGTTTGGTAAGGAGTTAACAAAACCCCCACCAAATGATCATGCTGTTTGTTTTTTAACTTTTCCAGCAATGGCTACCCCATCGTATTGGTGGACTTTTCAGAAGGAAAAAGACCCAGCTTTGAAAGACAAACAAGAACTAGCGATCAGGTTGTGTAGTGGCGTTGGTTCAGGTGCCCAGGTTGTCATAGAAGCTTTTGAGACAAAAAAGCCATTATTCGACAAAGGTAAAGTTAATCCTTTACCACACAATCCTGAGTTTTAACGGCCCTGAGAAAGAAAGAAAAGATTGTGGGAAAAGGAGAAAATGCTGGTTACCAGCTTTTTCTTCTTTTCCACAATGTTTTCAAAAGCCTTTTTCATGAGGCATGTTAAAACGTGGGATTGCATTGTAAAGGGTTAGGGTCAGCTGGAAAAAAGAAAAAGAAATGTAGGTACATGTTAGATGTAGAAGTTCCTTGGGCTCAAGTTATCCCTCTTAACTTTCAAGATACAGCCAAACCTCAGTAGCGCAGGCAGTAACCTTGGGGTCACTGCTTCAAATCCCAAGCTCGGTGAATTTCTTTCCAAGGATAAATGTTAGTCATTGTGACAGGATTCATATCTTGGTCACTGCTAGATCATTATTTCGATGATGGTTCAACATGTAAGAAAGAGCTAGTGGCTTGGGAAGAATATTGAGTGAAGTACTGGTAAATTTTAAAGTAATGCCGGAAAAGCATGGATAGGTGTATTAGTGCTGCAATATAACAAATAATGTTTAAAACAGCATAAAAAACCAAACAAACTAACAAACAGTTGAGATATAACCATTCTTGAGTTAAGCTTGGAAGTAAGACAGGGCGTTAACTATTTACCAAATGACAAAATTATAGACTCATCCATTGCCAGCATTTGCCAAAAACACATGAGCCATGCTCTGTAAAAAGGGGGCTTAATGCATCTCCTGATGCAATAATACCAGGCAAGTCATCACATTATCATAGATCATAAAACCTGTTTTGTATAACAGCCTACTTAATCATGAGGTACACTTGTCCTTTTACATGCAGAAAAGTTACTAAAAGTAAAAAGTTTTGGTTCGGTTCAGTCTGCACTGACTGAGCAGGCAGACCTTGGTCAATACTTTTTGCAAATGCATTAAGCCCCCAATTCACAGAGCATGGCATGGATTCAATATTGCTCAAAGCTGATTTCTGTCATAACACTTTCCCAAACAAGCCCTGGTTTTCACGTGTCTGCAGTACAAGTCTTTTGAAAACACTGTGGTAAAAGGAGAAATTGCTTGTAACAAGCAATTTCTCCTTTTCCCACAGTATGTTCTACCCTTTTTTGAGAACTTTCTGCCATTTTCATCAAATTTAAAATTGTCGTCTGCAAACTCTTTCAATTTGGACCAGGCCAAAATTTGTCGTTTGGGAAAGGGTTAATATTAGAAGGAATCGTGGAAACAGAGACTCTATAATTATGTATTCTCCCAGTTTAGTGAGGACTAACCATTTGATTGACTTAGGCAATCTGTCTCAGCCATTGAAATAACCCATAAGCTCTTTGCAGATGGTGTTTATCAAGATCAGACTGCACAAAACTGCTTGCAGTTTGATCTTGGGTCTACATTGTCTTATACACCTACAATTTATGGTCAGAATTTTTCAATAAAAGTATCTCTGAAATAAAAACTTAAATTGAATGTTTTACTAATGGCTGAAAATATTCATTCTAATCATTAATCCTTAACTGCTCTACAGGGTGTTTTAACCCTAGATAATAAGACTTTTGATAACTTCGTGTGAAAAGGAGAAAATGCTGGCTACCAACATTTTCTCTTTTTTAACTCTTTACCACACAATCCCGACTTTTAACGACCCTGAGAAAGAAGCCTTTTGAAAACATTGTGGGAAAAGGAGAAAATGCTGGTAACAAGCATTTTCTCCTTTTCCCACAATGTTTTCAATCCTTCCATAAACAAACTTACTTTTTTCAGTCACATTGATTTTGTCGTCTGCAACTGCCTTCAGTTTGGACTGGTCTAAAATTGTGTTGTTTGGTAAAGACTTAAACAATGTTTTGAAAGGCCCTTTTTCTGAGGTTGCTAAAACTAGAGATTGTATGGTGAAGGGTTAAACCATGAACTCACAACAAAAATATCAGATTTGTTGATTCAACTATTTACCACACAATCCCGAGTTTTGATAGAGAGGGCTTTTGAAAACATTTTGGGAAAAGGAGGAAATGCTGGTAACCAGCATTTTCACCTTTTCTCACAATGTTTTCTACCCTGTCAAGGACAAATTTCATCATTTGGGCCACCTTTGATTTGTTGTCTGTAATTGCTTTCAATTCGGACAAGTCTAAAATTTTGTTGTTTGGTAAAGAGTTACGATAGAACTTCTCAGCCAATTAGATGGCCAGTCTTTAAAATTTAGAATCCGCATTCACCAACCATTCTTAAGAACGTTCTCAGCCATATTCTCCAGAATTTTCTAATTGTGAAAGTAACACAACTTCTGATTGGCTAAACCATTGGGTTTAGCCAATCAGAAGTTGTGTTACTTTCACATTTAGAAAATCTTGGAGAATAAGACTAAGAATGGTCTTAAGAATGGTTGGTGAATACGGACCCTGATCTGTTTTATGTCTGCATGGAGAGAGGAAAAGTAGATAAAAATAAATTCATGATATAATTTACGGTTTTGACTCACTATTAACAGATTTGAAGTGGATGCAGTGGCAAAGACAGCTGATCGTGCAGTTTCCTGTACCAGATTACAAGCAACAAGAAAGTGTGAAACACCTTACGGAAAATATTCTAAGGCTTTTGAAAAGTTTCTCTGCAGATGGTTACAAGAGTTTTGCTATAGAAGTGGACCGCTGTAAGACATGGTCCATTAAACAGTTTAGTACAGCAATGATCAGCGGCTTTTTGAACTATATACATGCAAAGAAGAACCCACCAGGCATACAGGTTTCTCTATGCACAACAACAGAAAGTAAATGCAAGGAGCTCTGTAAATGCTGCAATGATATACTGGTAGAGCAAAATGTGAATGATTTCCATTTCAGACAGATAAATGGTGAGTGTATGTTTTTTGTTCATGATTAACCCTTTACCACACTACACCACATTTTAATGACCTTGAGGAAGAAGCCTTTTGAAAACATTGTGGGAATAGAAGAAAATGCTGGTAACCAGCATTTTATTCTTTTCCCACAATGTTTTCTATCCTATCAAAGCCAAATTTCATCATTTGAGCCATGTTTGAATTGTCATCTGCAAATGCTATCAATTTTGGACAAGTCTAAAATTTTGTTCAAGATACTTCAAGAAAGTGTTGACATCTAGGAAGTAATGATGTTGATTATTTTGATTGGACCCACTTGCTCCCAAACCCATATCAAGTTTTAGAACATTGCAACAAATGCCTACCAAGTCACCAACAGATACAGTGAAAGGCAGCGTAACTGGTCTTTTAGTGTTCAAATGGTATGACCAGTCAGGACTTTAAGATACTCCAAGAAACTGTTGATATCTAGGAAGTAAGGATGTTGATCAATTTGATTTGGACACACTTGCTTCCAAATCCAGTGACATTGTCAAGGCACACAAAGTTGTACTTAAACTTCTTTGTCTCTAAATGAAAAATTCTTGATATATTTGTTTGTTATGTAATAAACTCTGTAACAGACAAAAAACATTTAGGCTTGCCCAAATTGAAAGCATTTGCAGACAACAAAATGAGGCTGTAATGACCAAACTTGACTTGGAAGAGCAAGCAGAATTTCTTGTCCTTTTTCCGTAATACTATTTAAAGCATTTGTCTTTGGCCATCAGAGCAAGGGATTGCATGGTAACAGGGTAGTTGTCAGCTTTTGAAAAGTGATCCAGCCATAGAATATTCCAGCTGTTCCCAGAGAGTCAAATGGGGTTTGGGGAATGGAAGAATTAAAGACATCTAAACATTTTGCTTTTTGGTAATCAGATAACTCTTTTATCAAGCAGCAAAATATTAGATTGGTTGAAATTGAAAGCACTTGCAGACGACAAAATAAATATGACTTTAAAATTGAAATTTGTTTTGGGAAGGTTAGAAAGCATTGTGGGAAAAGGAGAAAATGCTGGTTACCAGCATTTTCTCCTTTTCCCATAATGATTTCAAAAGGCTCCTTTCTCAGGGTCATTAAAAGTTGGGATTGTGTGGTAAAGGGTTAACTCTGTACTACATGACAAAACTGTAGACTTCTCCAGATCAACAGCATTTGCAGACAGATATGTCTCTGAAAAATTAGAAAACATTGTGGGAAAAGGGGAAAATGCTAGTTACTGATTTTGCTGTCTCTGATTATTTACTGAAACCTACGTGCATTTTTGACATTTTTCAGAGCCTTCCACAGATGAAAGATTTGTAAACATTGAAGTTTTACAGGGAGACATTTGTCAGATAAAGGTATTGTTCTAAGATTTCTGATTTCTTTTTATTTCTAATTGTGACATATCAGCAACCTTTTCCATGAAACATTTTCAAAATTTAAAGTCATGGGTTTCTCTGACTTGCCTGAAAAAATGTGGAGGTATGTCTCAGTTGAGAATCCATATTAGACCAAGGAAAGCTCCTCCAAATTTAACCCTTAGGTTGCTAAGCACAACTCACTGACCTTTTACAGACAGGGTAGATCATGATCAGACTGCACAGAACATGCAGTCTGATCTTGGTCTGATTTTGGATTTACACTGTTCGATAAGGAGATATCTTTCCTCCAAAAATACCTTTGAAATAGGAAAATTTGGGTTTATACAATCGGTGTTTACGTTTCATTTCTTTTATTTAGCAGGTTGCCCGTTAGAAAGCATAGATCTGTGTGGATCAAAAATCAAACTGCTTATTCTCTGCTCTCTAATGGTATGACATTATTTAACACGTTTTCATACCATACTGAATTCTGTTATTTGAGCAGACCCCAGAACCATTCTGTATTGTCGACAAGGCAAGAGCCTTGGCCAAAATAGTGGCTGGTTCTGCAGTGTTTGAATCAAGTCAAATTTATTATTGTACCCAAGCATTTTAAATAACCTTTTTATTTAACCCTTTACCAGACGACAAAATTCTAGCCTTGTCCAAATTGAAAGCATTTGCAGATGTCAATTTCAATGTGGCTCAAATGGTGCAACTTTTCTTTGATAGGGTAGAAAACATTGTGGGAAAAGGAGAAAATGCTGGTTACCAGCATTTTCTCCTTTTCCCACAATGTTTTCAAAAGGCTTCTTTCCCAGGGGCGTCAAAAGGCGGCATTGTGTGGTAAAGGGTTAATACTTTTATATTATTCTACTCTTCCAAGCAAGTATCAATATTAGGGACTCTAGCTTCGTTCTAAAAAATTCATATTTGGAATCCTAGCGACTCCAGTATTATATCAGATATCAAAGTGATTTCATTTGTTCTTATAATATTGGTGTAAAAGCAAATAAACCTGAAGTCTGGTCATAGGTCAGGGTTTTCCCTCAGCATTAAAAAATTGGAGGTCATCATGACCCCTTGTCTCCTAATTTTAGGGTCATTTCTTTAAATTTCGGGGGTCAAAATAAATTAGTTTGTATGAACCATGTTTTGTAAATAAAAGGAAAATACAATATTTACCGTTGTTTGCTTCTATGTGGCTCTGGTGTTTCCAGAACATTCTACAGTAGACAAGCCAAAGTTCATACAACTACTTGAAACGAGGTTCAGTTTCTTCGTCTGCAGTACGTTTCACCGTCTTAAAACTCAAAGTAAAGCCTTTATGCCATTTCTGATGGAAAGCTTGACTTCGCTTTATGGCAGACAGTACATTCCCGTCAGAATCACTGCTTGATGTGGGTTGATTGGCAGTGCTGCTAGAAGCAGTTGCTAAAAATGCTGCAGTTTACTTTGACGTGACATTTTTTCCGCAAACAGAACAAACTGGTAATGTGTACTTTTATCTATGGGAAGCCCTGTTAAATGTGATGTGAAATACAGAAAACCCAACTAAGAATTTGACTGGACCTGTATTTATGACAACTGTTTGCGTTGCTTTACTTTAATAATGTTTGAACCATTCTTATTCTATTACTGGAAAGTACTAGAAAACCACTTTTATCTAAAATAAACTCTGTAGTGCAAAAAAAAAAAAGAACCCTGTTCGTCTGATTTCGTGTAATTATATTGAGACAGCGTGTACCTAGAACAGACTTGGATTAATGACGAAAGGTCTCTAAACGGGTAGAAAACACTGTGGGAAAAGGAGAAATTGCTTGTTACGAGCAATTTCTCCTTTTCCCACAGTGTTTTCAAAAGACATGTACTGCAGACACATGAAAACCAGGGCTTGTTTGGGAAAGGGTTAAATGATGATTTTTGTCTTTGATAGAGTAGAAAACATTGTGGGAAAAGAAGAAAATGCTGGTTACCAGCATTTTCTTCTTTTCCCACAATGTTTTCTAAAGTCTGCTTTCTCACGGTTGTTTAAAGTCGGGATTGTGTGGTAAAGGGTTAAGTCATTAAGAATATCTAGGTCAGCAATGTTGTAGAAATAAGACATGATTACATAGCTTTGAACAGTGTTGGCTTACCTCAGATGAGTAAGTTAAGAAAATTTGTAATGGGTACTACACTGAAATGAAAGGTAGTTTTGAAAATGAAAATGGGCCCTGTTCTGGCAGAAGGGGGCTTAATGCATATCCTTGATCCATGATACCAAGTAAGTCATCACATAATTATGGATCTGCAAAATCCATTTGTTTAACAACCGGCTGAATTATGAGATACACTGGTCCTTTAGCGTGCAGAAAATTGAACACTAGCAAAGAGTTTCAGCCCAGGTCGGCCTGCGCGGACTGTGCAGATAGTTACTTTTTGCACATGCATTAAGCCCCCTGTTTACAGAGCATGGCTCAAATATATTTTTAAAGGCAGATGCAATTGTCAACACTACGTCACCTGAACTAGATCTTTCCAAAGGAAAAGCTTCTCAAGCCCTCCTGAAGGCAGCAGGCCCAGAAATTCAGAAGGAATTGAGTAGACGGTACAAGCGTTTGTTGGATTATGGACAGATTGCTGTAACAAAAGGGTACAGTCTTCCCTGTAAATATGTTTTCCATGGATTTCTGGAAAGATATGATGAAAATGCCTGTAGCGGATACAAAAGTGTCGATGATTTTTACAAGGCCGTAAGTCTCTTTCTTAATTCTCTAATGATCTACCTTGGTATGTTATCTCTACTTATCTGTGTTACTTTGTGTTCTATTTTGATATTACAGATAATTTGGACCCTTTCCTAAATGTATCAAATTGACTTGTTTGAATAAGCATTGATCTAAATGACTTTGAAATTTCAAGTAATTGTTTTCTTGGGAGCAGGTTACCTTTAACCCTTTACCACACAATGACGGCTTTTAACGGCCCTGAGGAAGAAACCTTTTGAACTGGTAACCAACATTTTCTCCTTTTCCCACAATGTTTTCTAACCTATCAAAGAAAAACCACATCATCTGAGCCACATTAAATTTGTCATCTGCAAATGTTTTCAATTTGGACAGGTCTAAACTTTTGTCGTGTGGTACAGGGTTTCCAAATCACAAAATTTTAGTCCAGTTTTAATTGAAAACATTTGCAGATGAAAAAGATAAATGAGACTCAAAGATTAAGATCTGTCTTTATTTGAAGGATAGCAAACATTGTTGGAAAAGGAGAAAATGCTGGTTACCAGCATTTTCACCTTTTCCAACAATGTTTTCCAAGCCATTGTTCCCATTTTTCAGCCTGATACTCATAAAACTCTGTCAGAATGTTTGTCTTGATGATATCTCTAAAAGTAGATCAAGTCTGTTTGAAAGTAGGTCACGAACATTCATGTGTTTTACATCATTACAACCAGGATATTTTCAGTTTTGTCAGTCCTACCTGACTTTACTCAGGTGGGCGCTTTAGGGCCAGTGGCCCATTTGTTTGCATTTAGGATTTCATCAGACAGGGAATTATTTTTTATTTTTAGAATAAAACGCTTTGTCACAATAAAACATTCAAATGGTAATCTACAAATACAGTTAACACACTTCGTAAATACCATATCAAATACCTGTACAAGGTTGTTTAATTTGTGTCAAGGATGTTCCTGCTTTTGATACTTTACGATGGAGGAAAATGAAAAACCTGTGTATTCACATCAACAGTGCTTTATCTTATCAAATTACATCTTACTGATTACATCATTGTAACATATGCATTGTTTTTGTAGGGGATTCATGTGTAGGCTTTGATCAGCTTTACAGTGTTTGTTTTTATTTGTTGTACTTAACGACGTATGAAGCATCCAAAGTTCCCATGGTGTCCAATATAACCCAGATCTATTCTACAACCTTCTTTTCTCAACAAAATTGTAAGGCCTAAAGCTTGTATGTAGCATCAGCTAATTGTCTTTTGTATAGTCTTATGTCAAAGGTGTTGAAAATATGTCTTTGAGATTAAAGTATGGCTCTATTTTTTGCCCTTATGCACCCTCCCTCCCTAAGCTGGCAAAGAGGCTTTGAAATTTGCATGCAGAGTTAGTTGTTGATCCCTATGTTTTGCCAATGGTTTCAAGAAATGACAATACACTGACTGGCACCCTAGAACACTGTATTTGGGAGCCACAATCGATGACAGCAGTATATCCAGGGTTTTTGCGAGTTTGTTTTTAGTAACCCTTACCCACACAATGCCGCCTTTTAATGACCCTGGGAAAGAAGCCTTTTGAAAACATTTTGGAAAAAGGAGAAAATGCTGGTAACCACCATTTTCTCCTTTTCTCACAATGTTTTCTACCCATTAAAGAAAAATTGCACCATTTTAGCCACATTGAAACTGTGATCTGCAAATGCTTTCAACTTTTCTCGTCTGGTAAAGGGTTATCTCAGGTGCGCAATATAGGGCATACCATTTGGTTCTCTTCAGTATTCCTTCCTATCATAAACTGGTATTCATTTCTTTTCTATGGTATTTTTTCCCTGTTCTTTAGGATATTTTTTGTGATGATAGTACTTTGAATAATTTTTGAAAAATATTATTGACCACATTCTGCTTTTCTTTTTCTAGAGTGTCAGTGACTTCATGAAAGTATGTATTAAGAAAGCTGTAAAGTTGGGATGTGCAACAGTTTCTTTTCCTGTCATTGGAACTGGTACCTTGTATTATCCTCTCTATATTGTTGCTGAACAGATGTTTGAAACTGTGGAAAATTTGCCACCTAGTTGTATTAAAACGGTGAAAATTGTGATTTATGGCGAAGATGATGAGGTTCTGAAGGTAGCTTTTATCTCTTTACCAAACGACAAAATTTTAGATCAGTCCAAATTGATAGGATGTTCAGACGACAGAAAAATTGGAATTTGTTTTGGGAAGGATAGAAAGCATTGTGGGAAAAGGAGAAAATGCTGGTTACCATCATTTTCTTCCTTTCCCACAATGTTTTCAAAAGGCTTCTTTCTAGGGGTTGTTAAAGGTCGGGATTGTGTGGTTAAAGGGTTATCTTCTTTTACAGTTATGTATTTTTGCTCCACTGGCTGAAGGCTAGCAAGCTTATGTTATGGCCGTATGTCTGTCATTTATGCATCCTTATGGACCATGAATTTTGGTTACTTTATTTCCAAGTAACAAATCAAATGTGGCGGAAGTAATTTAGATTTGTCTCTGCAAGGGGATAGAACATCGTTGAATACGGAGAAAATGATGCTCACTTGGCAAAACATGGAATTGTTTAGAAAAAGTGTTCAGTCTGTCCTCTCTATTTCAGTTTTATCACATTTAACCCTTAATGACACAATCCTGTGTTTTAACAGTCCTAAAGAAGAAGGCTTTTGAAAACATTGTGGGGAAAGGAGAAAATGCTGGTAACCAGCATTTTCTCCTTTTCCCACAATGTTTTCTGCCCTATCAAAGACAGAAATTATCATGTAAATTACATTTAATCTGTCGACTGCAAATGCTTTCAGTTTGGTTGAGTCCAAAATTTTGTTACATGGTAAAGAGCTAAGGTGTCTAAAATTAGCCTAGATGGTACACATCTGTTTAACTCTTTACCAAACGACAAAATTTTGGACTAGACTAAATTGAAAGCATTTGCAGATGACAAATGTTGCTCAGATGATGATTTCTGTCTTTGATAGGGTACAAAACATCGTGGGAAAAGGAGAAAATGGTGGTTACCAGCATTTTCTCCTTTTCCCACAACGTTTTCAAAAGCCATCTTTCCAAGGGTCGTGAAAACCTGTGATTGTTTGGTAAAGAGTTAACTCTTTACCAAAACACAGAATTTTAGACTTGTTCAAGCTATAATGTGGGATTCATCTTTGAAGGAGTAGAATACAGTGGGGGAAAACAGACAAAATGCTGGTCAGGAGCATTTTTTGGTCTTTCTCCCACAATGTTTCAATAGTTTTCTTTTTCAGAAACTTGAGATTTTTTGGTAAAACATTAAATGTAGAATTATGATTTCTCCTCACCTCACTCGAGCCTGGGGTGCACTTGCCTTGCAAAAGAGGGAGCATATTTTGCCCTGCTCTGACATTATTATGTTTTACTAACTACAACAAGTGTAAATTTAAACAAACAGGCAATGTTCCAGAGAAAGAAAGTTTGTATTTCTGTCTTTTTTTTCCAGATGTTTCAGGATCTTGAACATGACTATGGTAAGCAACAGATTAAGTACAATATTTAGCTGCTGCTCTCAAATCATTTCATATTTCATTGCATTTGTACACCTTTATTGCAGACAAATTATATATTCAGTCATCATCTCATAGTAATTCTGCATATTTTCAATAGAACTTTATGAATATTATTTTGTGATTTTTTCCCCACAATGGATTAACTCTTTACCACACAAGAAAATTTCAGACTTGTCCAAACTGAAAGAATTTGCAGACGACAGAATAAATGTGACTCAAAGAGTGAATTTCGATTTGGGAAAGGTAGAAAACATTGTGGGAAAAGGAGAAAATGCTGATTACCAAACATTGTGGGAAAAGGAGAAAATGCTGATTACCAAACATTGTGGGAAAAGGAGAAAATGCTACTTACCAGCATTTTCTCCTTTTCCCACAATGTTTTTAAAAGGCTTTTTGTTCAGGGGCGTAAAAACCCATGATTGTATGGTAAAGAGTTAAAGGGCAGTTGTATACAAATTAATATTACAGCTCAGCTCTTTTGAAAGAAAATACTTACTTATTGTCATAGCCCTGTGGCCGTTTTGGTCTGTGTTGGCATCATTGCTGTCGTCCAAAAACATCTACATTTTCTCTTTTCTCTGTACTGATACTTATTTCAAACCTAGGTCAGTTCTTAACTGTCAAAAGGGGGATCCATACAACAAGGGCATTTAAATATTTTCGACCCAGTTATACCACCTCTTTCTACTTATTATTTTCACTGAAGAAGCAACTCTGGCGGATGTTTGCACCCACATAGGATGCTCTAATTTAGCATTCTTTGTAATCGAAAGTTTGTGTGTGTTTTTTTTTACAGCAAAAAGACACAGTAGAGGTTTGACTGACAGGTGTAGTGAGGGATCAGAAAGTCAAGTACCTGATTCTATTGCAGCAAACAGAAATATAAAGAAGGCATGGCAAAATGGTCAATCTGAACAAGAGGTAACAACTTTTTATTTCATGCTTTCCAGTAGGATATCGAGAAATAGCGATGAAAATATTTTTCGATATTACACAGGTATGACCAGTGAGAATACCGACCACGGGGAGTTTGTACTGATTTTTATGGAAGTCTCGACAAAAAAAGGCGTTAGAAGTATGCAACTTCTTTCAATTTGGACCAGTCTAAAATTTTCTCATTTGGTAAAGGGTTAAGATAGATTCATTCTTAGCATGGTCACATTTCAAGGTATTTGCTTTCTCTGGAAACTCAATATATGCTTGCTAAATTGATGGTACCTGCTTAAAGTTTTCCAAACAGTCCCAAGTTTTTCCATACAATTCTTAAGGGAGAAGGCTTTTGACAACATTGTGGGAAAAGGAGAAAATGCTGGTAACCAGCATTTTCTCCTTTTCCCAAAATGTTTTCTACTCTTTTATAGACAAATTCCATCATTGCAGCCACTTTTTATTTGTCATCTGCAAACATTTTCAATTTGGACTGGACTAGAATTTTGTTGTTTGGTAAATTTTATGGAGGTGGTCACTAAGTCAGGTTTTACCTACTGTGAAAAAATAAAGCAAGACCAACATACTCTTCTCAAACTTTACTAGAATTGTTAATTTCCTGTATTTCACCTATTTAACGCTCCCTCCCCAAAAGTAGCGCCCCCGATGTATTACTTACCCCAGGGGCCTCTGGACAACCCCCACCCACACCCGAACTGACCTTAAAATTGACGACAGGAGTGACAAACTTCCAAAAGCAAGATAACTTCACTAAAACTTTTCAAATGCACTGACGAAAATTAATGATGACCAATATTTTATAAATAAACTTACTAGCACAGCATCAACATAATCCTAATTACTTCACAAATCTGTGTCATTAACACCTGACTATCCATACACACACTTTCAATAACATTATAACTTTCCTGTAACACAAAATTTGTCATGTCCCTTGTAATCGTGAATGCTATTTAATGTTCAAATGAATCGGCGGTAAAATTGATATTCTGCATTAATATGGTGGGTTTTTCAAATGGCAATTGCTTTGCAGTCAGTACTGACTAAATACCCCCCCACCCCACCCCCCCACTTCAAAGTACCGTGCTAACTCTATATTAGGGCACTTAAAGTTCAGGAAATTGGCTATGAAATAGGAGTGCCCTGTCGGCGATTTGCATGGCGCGTTAATTACCGTAGGGAAAGTACAGTAAGATGCTTTCTTGTGAATACCTACCATGGCACCTCACGATGAAAATTCACATTTCATTGCAAAACTTCAACATTTCACATAAACAATTAAAAAGCACAGTGTTCAACTATGCATGTAGGAGTAAAAGATTTTTAATCCCTGTAATGTTTTAAGAGTTTTTTTCAAGCATTATCTACCTTTGTGTGTCTATACAAGTTCTGATAGTTAAAAATGTCTGTAAAAATCTTGTTTGGTCATGATAATAATCAGATGACATATTATCATCAACTTGTTTTGCAGGATGGGTATAAAGAAATGGATGATGATAATGACAATAATGATGATAATGATGACAATTATGATGAGGAGAAGGAGGGAGAAAAGAAAGCAAGTCCAAAAGTAATAGCAGGTCAAAACAGTGTCGATGATATTTCATCTCCTGGGAAAACCAGAGAAGAAAGAAGTTTTACAGGAAAATCTGCAGCAAGAAGTTTATCAAACCTGAATGTTAGTAAAAAAAGTCTTTCGCACGTTGAGACTGATGTAGTCACACCTCCAGTGTCCCCCTCTTCTCCCATTGTAATAAACAGTACAGAAGATGGAAGAACTGAATTAACAGACAGTACAAAGTTTACAGGTGATATAAGATCAAAAGATGGTAAAGCACAGACTGACATGATTGAAATAAATGTGACATTTACAAAGGAAGGGAGAGAAGTGAAGTTTGGCGGGTCTCAAAAATTTGTCGGTACATCAGACAGTCAGTTGATTGTTAAAGTCTCTGAGCAGCAATATAATCTGTTTGAACACTTTCAAAGTGAACTGATTGAAAGGTACAAGCAAAAAGGTTGTCTGTTGTCCTTTGAAGATGGAGGTATTGTGCTGTATGGAGATGTACCACAAAATCTAGATATACGTGCAGTCAAGATAGATGTCTTGAATGCTATAAAGAAAACAAAGGAATTACATACAGAAAAATTGGATGTTCACACTTATGATAGGGTTAAGGTGAAGAGATATGCAGCTGAACTAACCACAAAGGATATCTTGTGCATTGTAGATTCAGATGTTGTTGAAGTGAAGGTGTTTTGTGATTCATCTGACAAACTTGAGAAAACAGTTAAAGACTTCAAACACAAATTGAACAATAACAGTCACTCTGATCTAGTGGGTGGGCAGTTTTCAGTTTCCACCACTGCTTCATCTGAGATGGTAAAAGATAAACCTTTCATGCTAGTTTCTGATAAGAAAAATCAGCAGAGTCAAAAGAGCTCAGACACAAGCAGTGTAAGACCCAAAGCAAATGAGAAGCAAAGTCTAAAGGCTTCAGAATATGATGGTGCAAGGCCAAATTCTTCAGAGCAGCAGCGTCCAAAAGTTACAGAAACCAGTGGAGCAAGACCTAAAACTATACAGAAGCAATTTTCTTGGTCTACATCCGCAAAGCATTTAGAAGTATTTTATATAAAAGAAAAGCTAGAGGTCCGTGTATACCAAGCAGATATACGTGATTTGCCTGTACAGTGTATTGTAAATGCAGCCAACAACAGTTTGTATCATGGTGGCGGTATTGCTAAAGTAATTTCCGAGGCTGCTGGACCCGACCTTGACAGACAAGGATATGATTATATAAAACAGTATGGTAAATTGAAGGTTGGTGAAGTGTGTGATACAACCGCAGGCAAGCTGCACTATGAATGTGTGATACACGCTGTTGGACCAGACTGGAGTGACTATAAACCACATAGGAAAGTAAGTTATGAGGATGGCTAAGGAGAAACATGATCCTTTTGCTCTTTTTTGAACTTTTTAACCCTTTACCACACAATCTCAATTTTTGATGAGCCTGAGGAGGAGGCCTTTTGAAAACATTGTGGGTAAAGGAGAAAATGTTGGTAACCAGAATTTTCTGCATTTCCCACAAAGTTTGGTAATTAACTCTTTACCAAATGATAATATTTTGGATGTTTCCAAATTGAAAGCATTTGCAGACAACAAAATAAATGTGACTCAAAAACTGAAATTTGTTTTGGGAAATGTAGAAAACATTGTAGGAAAAGGAGAAAATGCTGGTTACCAGCATTTTCTCCTTTTCCCACAATGTTTTCAAAAAGCTTCTTCCCCAGGGTTGTTAAAAGTCCGGATTGTGTGGTAAAGGGTTAATCAAAGACAGGTTCAATCGTTTGAGTCACATTTACAGTGTAGTCTGCAAATGCTTTCAATTTTGACAAGTCTACATTTTTGCTAAGTGGTAAAGAGTTAACAAACAACAAAATACTAGACCTGTGCAGATTGAAATGAGCAATGCTCTGTGGAAATGGGGCTTAACCCTTTACCACATGACAAAATGCTAGACTGGTCCAAATTGAAAAGCATTTGCAGAAGACAATTTCAATGTGGCTCAAATGGAAAAACTGTCTCTGAAAGGGTAGAAAACTTTGTGGGAAAAGGAGAAAATGCTGGTTACCAGCATTTTCTCCTTTTCCCACAATGCTTTCAAAAGGCTTTCTTCTTCGGGGTTGTTAAAACTCGGGATTGTGTGGTCAAGAGTAAATGCATCTGCGAAAAGTATAGACCAGATCAGCCTGCCCAGTCTACCCAGGCTGACCTGGGCCGAAACTTTTCACTACTGGTTAATTTTCTGCATGTCAAATGACTATCTTACCTCATGATTCAGTCAGTTGTTACTACAACATGGATTTTATGGATGCATGATCATGTAATGACTTGCTTGGTATCATGCATCACAAAGATGCATTAAGCCCCCTTTTCACAGAGCTTGACCCAATTTTTTTACAGATGACAAATTCAGTGAGGCTCAAGTGATCGGATTTGCCTTTGACAGAGTATCAGTAGTAAACATTGTTGGACTAGGAGAAAATGCTGGTAACCAGCATATTTTTCTTTTCCTACAGTGCTTTGACTCAAGGTCATTAAAACCAGGAATAGGAACTAGGAATAGGAACTAGGTAAAGTGGTCCATAAAATTGACCATTTTGATGCTTCCTGCAGATGCAGTTAGCCCCCTATTAACAGAGCATGACTCGTATTCATCATACAAGATTTTAAGTACAATGTATCACAGGTTTACTACATTATTTTTCTAGGGCACTGACTTCTGTACGTGTAAATTATGTTAGCTCACCTGAGCACAAAGTGCTCAAGGTCAGCTTTTGTGATTATGCTGTGTCCATTGTGCATTGTGCTTATGTGCACTCTAGAGACCACATTTTCAGTCAGACCCTCATGAAACTTGGTCAGAAGGTTTGTCTTGATAAAATCTTGGACAAGTTTGAAATTGGGTCATGTCAAGTCAAAAAGTAGGTCACTGGGCTAAATCTTAGGAAAACCTTTTGGGCACTTTAGAGGCCACATTTTCAGTCTGACACTCTTGAAACTTGGTCAGAATGTTTGTTTTGATGAAATCTTAGAGAGGTTTGAAATTGGGTCACAGTTCAAAAAGAAGGTCACTGGGCTAAATCTTAGAAAAACTTTGTGTGCATTCTAGAGGTCACTTTTTCGGCCTGATACTCATGAAACTTGGTCAGAATGTTTGTCTTGATAAAATCTTGGACAAGTGTGAAATAGTGTCATGTCAGGTCAAAAAGTAGGTCAAGGGGCCACATCTTATAAAAAACTTGTGACCACACTTGGTACTCATGAAGATTGGTAGAATGTTTGTCTTGATATCTTGGAAAAGTTTGAAATTGGGTCATGTTCGGTCAAAAAGTAGGTTACAGGATCAAATCTTAGAAAAGCCTTTTGTGCATACTAGAGGCCACATTTTCAGCCAGATTCTTATGAATTTAGGTCAGAATGTTTACCTTGATGATATACTGGATGAGTTTGAAATAGGGTCATTTTGGGTCAAGAAGTAGGTCACTGGGTCAGATCTTTGAAAAACCTTGTGTGCACTTTAGAGGCCTCATTTTCAGCCTGGTACTCATGAAACTTTGTCAGAATGTAAATTTTGTCTTGATGATACTTTGGAGAAGTACAAAATAGGATAACATTGAGTCAAAAAGTTGGTCATAGTACCAAATCTTAGAAAAACCTTGTGTGCACGGTAGAGGCCACATTTTCAGCCTGATACTCATGAAACTTGGTCAGAATGTTTGCCTTGATGATATCTTGGACAGATTCAGAATTTGGTCATGTTTGGTCAAAAAGAAGGCCACTAACACTCATTTGTTTTACATCATTAAAACCAGTATCTCTTCTGCTTTATCAACGGTAGATTACTTTACTCAGGCAAGCGCTTTAGAGCCCTCTTGTTTAAACTACTGACAGGTTATGGGGGAAGGTAGTGTTGGTTGTAGTTCTAAAACACTTCAATTGTTATTCACAGCAAGACATAGAGAAATGTGAGATGGATCTATATAATGCAGTACTCAATAGTATAAAGAGGGCAGAATATTTGGGGCTGAAGTCTATTGCAATACCTGGCATAAGTTCAGGTGAGAAATTTACACTATTTACCATACTTTCACGAATTTTAACAACTCTGAAGAAAAAAACCTTTTGAAAACATTGTGGAAAAAGGAGAACATGCTGGTAACCAGCATTCTTCTCCTTTTCCCACAATGTTTTCTACCCTGTGAAAGGCAAAATTACTCATTTGAACCACTTGAAATTGTTGTCTGTGAATGCTTTCAATTTGGACAAGTCTACATTTTTTTTCATGTGGTAAAGAGTTAAAGATACAATTACACTTTAACCCTATACCAAACAATCCTGGTTTTTAACCCTTTATCACACAATCCCTAGTTTTAGTAACCCTGAGATAGGGGCCTTTTGAAAACATTGTGTGGAAAAGAGAAAATGCTGATAACCTGCTTTTTTTGCTCTTTTCCCACAATGTTTAAACCCGTTGGAGAACAAACTCTGAGTTCTGAGGGACATTTGATTTGTTATTTATTCATGCTTTCAAACTGGACACAAATTTTGCTGTGTGGGGTAGAGTAAAGGACCACTAGGAACATGGCTTTTGAACACGTGGTTGGAAAAGAAGAAAAACGGTGGTTACCAGAATTTTCTCCTTTTCATCAAACTGTTTTACTATGTACAAATTCCATATTAGAGCTCCAGCAAAGCTGCTGTCTGCAAATGGTTTTAGTTTTAGTGGAATTATGACAAATCACCAAACCAGTCAGTGGAAATATAACCCTTGGAGCGCTTCGCACAACTTTAACCCTTTGTCAAACAACCCCATGTTTTCAAGACCTTGAAAGAGAGGGCTTTTGAGAACATTATGGGAGAAGGAGAAAATGTTGCCCACAATGTGTTTTACCCCCTATAAGACAAATACTATCATTTACGCCACTTTTAATTTGTTGCCGGCAAATGCTTTTATTCAAAGAAGTCTAAAATTTTGTTGTCTGGTTAAGAGTTTAGTAGTTTTGTTGACAAAGTTAAGTTGATAAAAAGCTGCAGTTTGTTGACAGTATGGATCAAATGTGCCTTTTGTTAACGTTGTGGATCAAATATGCCCTTTGTTGACGATGTTGATCAAATGTGCCGTTTGTTCAGTGTAAATCCAATGTGCCCTTTGTTGACATTGTAGGTCAAATGTGCCCTTTGTTGACAGTGCATATGCAATGTGCCCTTTGTTGACATTGTCGATCCAGTGTGACCTTTTTAGACATTGTGGATCAAATGTGCCTTTACTTGACAGTGTAGACCAAATGTGCCATTTGTTTACATTGTAGATCCAATGTGCCCTTTGTTACATTGTAGATCAAATATACCCTTTGTTGAAACTGTAGATCCAATGTGCCCTTTGTTGTCATTGTATATCAGACATGCCCTTTTTTGACAGTGTAGATCAAATATGCCCTTTGTTGACAGTGTAGATCCAATGTGCCCTTTGTTGACATTGTAGATCCAATGTGCCCTTTGTTAACAGTGTAGATCCAATGTGCCCTTTGTTGACAGTGTAGATCCATTGTGCCCTTTGTTGACAGTGTAGATCCAATGTGCCCTTTGTTGACATTGTAGATCAAATGTGCCCTTTGTTGACAGTGTAGATCCAATGTGCCCTTTGTTGACATTGTAGATACAATGTGCCCTTTGTTGACAGTGTAGATCAAATGTGCCCTTTGTTGACAGTGTAGATCCAATCTGCCCTTTGTTGACATTGTAGATACTATGTGCCCTTTGTTGACAGTGTAGATCCAATGTGCCCTTTGTTGACATTGTAGATACTATGTGCCCTTTGTTGACAGTGTAGATCAAATGTGCCCTTTGTTGACAGTGTAGATCCAATCTGCCCGTTGTTGACATTGTAGATTAGATGTGCCCTTTGTTGACAGTGTAGATCCAGTGTGCCCTTTGTTAAAGTTGTGGATCAAATATGCCCTTTGTTGATGATGTTGATCAAATGTGCTGTTTGTTCACAGTGTAACTCCAATGTGCCCTTGACATTTTAGGTCAAATGTGCCCTTTGTTGACATTGTAGATCCGGTGTGACCTTTTTAGACATTGTGGATCAAATGTGCCTTTACTTGACAGTGTAGACCAAATGTGCCATTTGTTTACAGTGTAGATCCAATGTGCCCTTTGTTGACATTGTAGATCAAATATACCCTTTGTTGACACTGTAGATCCAATGTGCCCTTTGTTGACATTGTAGATCAGACAAGCCCTTTGTTGATAGTGTAAATCCAATGTGCCCTTTGTTTACAGTATAGATCCAATGTGCCCTATGTTGACAGTGTAGATCCAATGTGCCCTTTGTTGACAGTGTTGAGCAAATGTCCCCTTTGTTGACATTGTAGATCCAATGTGCCCTTTGTTGACATTGTAGATCAAATGTGCCCTTTGTTTACAGTATAGATCCAGTGTGCCCTATGTTGACAGTGTAGATCCAATGTGTCTTTGTTGACAGTGTTGAGCAAATGTGCCCTTTGTTGACATTGTAGATCCAATTTGCCATTTCTTGACATTGTAATTCCAATGTGCCCTTTATTGACACTGTAGATCATATGTGCCTTTTGTTGACAGTGTAGATCCAGTGTGCCCTTTGTTTACAGTAAAGATTTAGTATTCCGTATGTTGACAGTGTAGATTCAATGTGCCCTGTGTCAACAGTGTTGATCAAATGTGCCCTTTGTTGTCATTGTAAATCCAATGTGCCCTTTTGTTGACAGTGTAGATCCAATTTGCCATTTGTTGACATTGTAGATCCAGTGTGCCGTTTGTGACAGTGTAGATCAAAATTTAATGTGCCCTTTGTTGACAGTGTAGATCCAGTGTGCGCTTTGGTTACAGTAAAGATCCAGTGTTCTGCATGTTGACAGTGTAGATCCAATGTGCCCTGTGTGGACAGTGTTGATCAAATGTGCCCTTTGTTGACATTGTAAATCCAATGTGCCCTTTTGTTGACAGTGTAGATCCAATTTGTCCTTTGTTGACATTGTAGATCCAGTGTCCCCTTTGTTGACAGTGTAGATCAAAATTTAATGTGCCCTTTGTTGACATTATAGATCATATGTGCCCTTTCTTGACACTGTAGATCCAATGCGCCCTTTGTTGACAGTGTAGATCAAGTGTGCCCTTTGTTGACAGTGTAGATCAAATGTGCCCTTTGTTGACAGTGTAGATCAAATGTGCCCTTTGTTGACAGTGTAGATCAAATGTGCCCTTTGTTGAAAGTATAGATTCAACCCACCCTTTGTTGACAATTGGATAACTTTGTTGTCCAATTAGCCTTTTGTTGACAATGTACATCCAATGAGCCCTTTGTTGACATCGAACATCAAATGTGCCCTTTGTTGATATTGCAGATCAAATGTGCCGTTTGTTGACAGTGTAGATCAAATGTGCCCTTTGTTGACAGTCATGCCCTTTGTTGACAGTGCAGATCCAATGTGCACTTTGTTGACAGTGTAGATCTAATGTGCCCTTTGTTGACAGTATAGATCCTATGTTTCATTTGCTGACAGTGTAGATCAAATATGTGCTTTGTTGATGGTGTAGATAAAATGTGCTCTTTGTTTACACTGTAGATCCATTGTGCCCTTTGTTGACATTGTAGATCTAATGTGCTCTTTGTTTGCAGTGTAGATCCATTGTACCTTTTGTTGACAGTGTCAATCAAATGTGCTATTTGTTGACAGTGTAGATCCAATGTGCCCTTTGTTGACAGTGTAAATCAAATGTCCCTTTTGTTGACAGTGTAGATCCAATGTGCCCTTTGTCGATGGTATAGATCCAGTGTGCCCTTTGTTGACAGTGTAGATCCAATGTGCCCTTTATATAACCATCATGGGGGACCTTGGTTTAATGTCTCATTCAAAAGATTCAGATGGCCAGCCATGGGCCTTAGACTTGACATTTACTAGTCCTACACTCTACCACTTGAGCTATTTGGGCTGGTCTGATCTTCAATTTACACTGTCCACTATTCTGGGCAATTGAAATTGCAAACTTCTGTTCTGTTCTGTCAGTTGATTTCAGTTATTTAGTCTTTTAACTGTGTACCACACAGTCACGTGTTTTAACCCTTTACGACACAGTTTTGAGTTTTAACAACCGTGAAGAAGAGGGTTTTTGAAAATATTCTGGGAAAAAGTGAAAATCCTGCTAACCAGCATTTTCTGTGTATTCCACAATGTTTTCTGCCCACTAAAAAGAAAATCTCATCATTTGTGCCACATCTAAATTCTGGTCTGCTACTACTCTCAATTCAAACATTTGAGAAAAAAGGCTCTTCACCCTTTACCAAATGACAAAATTGTAGCCTTGTCCAAATTGAAAGCATTTGCACACGACAATTTCAGTGTGGCTCATGTGGTGCAATTTGCTTTGATAGGATAGAAAACATTGTGGGAAAAGGAGAAAATGCTGATTACCAGCATTTTCTCCTTTTCCCACAATGTTTTCAAAAGGCTTCTTTCTCAGGGTCATTAAAAGTCTGGATTGTGTGGTAAAGTGTTAAAACAAAGTTGGACAGGTGATTAAGAATGGAAAATATCTACAAACAATCTCTTCCAAACTGGTGGATTGATTTTGAAATTCACATTAGTAGATAAATATGGCAAGTGAGGGAATGTACATTATACTTGTACCTAACATTCTTTCAAGACCCTCTTGATTTCTTTTTTTTAATCTTTCTGAACAGGTGTGTTCGGTTGTCCAAGAGAGCTGTGCTGTATGCAATACTGTAAGGCAGTTACAGAATATGGATCAAAAAGTGTTCGAGATAAAATGGTAGAGGAGATTCATTTTGTGGACATGAATGCTGATATTGTGAAGCAAATAAAGTATACATTTAAAGAAATGATACAACTTGATTATAGAGTACCACATTGGTATGATGCTAATCACTTTGTGGCAGTGGCTGACATGGCTTCCAGAGGTAATTTGTTTGCATTAGTTTTGTATGCCCAAAAGGATGTGTAATGTCTATACTCCTGACTCTTTGTCCATCCATCTGTCAGTCTGTGTGTAGCAATACATGGATCCGTGAAAATCGATATTTGACCTATCAGGTCATCACATTTATTTGGCCCTATGTGCAGTCTTCCTGTCTACTATTTTGGCTCCCAAATAAGCAACTGTTGATGTTGGAGAAGTGTGATATGTGTGTTTACAATGCTTGAATTTTAGAAAAAGTTTAAAAGATCTGCTTTGCGAAAATGTACGGCTTACTTGAGATGTATACAGAGGCTACAAGTTTGGATTATGATTGACAATGTGGCATAAGCAAAGAGTTTCGATCAAAGCTACATTACACAATGGATGAATTAATGTTAATTTTTTTCCCCTCTGAAATTCTCTGAAAGAGACATAAAATGTTTTACGGTAAGATACAAAGGTAAAAATTTATAAAATACTAATAAAAAGAAAGTACATTCACTTAAATATCTAACCTGTTTAATTCTCTCTGCACATCCATCAACGTTTCAGTTTGACGTTAACATTAAACCTTGGTGCATGAGGAATGCTGAATGTGTAGATACAGATCAAGGTGCAAAAAACATGCAGTTTATTCTTAGATTCAAACCATTATTCTACTAATGATTCTACTAATTATTCTACTAAATGAAGCAGAGTTAAATGTATTCCTTACTGAAAGTACAATGTAGATTTGAATTATGAAACAGGCTAAGTTCTGTTCTGTACTGTTTTGGAAGTTCAGCTCAAAAGGCAACTTATGTTAATTAAATCAACTTTTGACTTAGCCATATATAAGTTGATTATTACATCTGCCATTTCAAAGGGTATGTCGGTAAAGTGTTAACTGATAGGATGCATGTGTGATTGCCACTGTAGTCCACTCGAACACCCGTTGTCTTCAGTATATCATAAGATAAAACAAACTACCATCAATGATCTCAACAAGTTTATTTATTTACAGCACACTTTATGCATTTTAAAGTCATCAGGCAACCATTTTCCCCTAACTTGAAATAGAAACTTTTCTTAGACTTACCCCCCTCTGTGGAATCTGACAATCTATAGATATTTCAAAATGGGTTTAATCTAGTGTAATTTATTATTGAATATTATGTTGAGAAGACCAACTTTGCCGACACAGATATTACATTGTCTGTTGGGTCGAATCTAAGTTGTAAGAACTTGTGGCCCGACCCCATTCACTTTATGAATAAAATATGTTTAAACTAAACTAAACTAAACTAAACATTGTCTGTTGCCCCTGAAATGCACACTTTATGTACATACATGTATCCTTGTCTGAATTAGTTCAAGTATCCATCAATTTCTTACCAAAAATTCATCAGCGGAGAAACTTATGAAAAGGAACATTTTCCGGAATTTTATCGAGAGGAACAGTCATGGCAGCATGATTTAAGTAGCCTTTCAGCTATACTATATATGTATTTACTGCAGTTGTTTGGGAGCCCTTAGGTACGGTAACCAAGGAAGTCAATTTATCTTATGGCCACGGATCCATGTATTTTGTGTTTGCTCCATATATCTTGAATTCCTCATCTGATTTTGAAATTATTCAACGTTATATGCATTTTGATATGACAATGCAGAAGGGAGCTTTCAGATACCATGCTTCAAGGTTAAGGTTTCAGCAGGGCATCAAAGGTCACATGTTCCAGGTTCATGCCCTTTTGGAATGTATTGCTTCGCTTGGAGGAGCTCTTGTTACTTTATAAATCCGTAAAACAAACGTGGGATGTGTGTACTGGAATCAGCATGTCCATCTGCCCATCCATTCATTTGATCGATTTGTCTGTGTTGTGTTTATCTAGGTATATGTCGCATTGACTTTACCCTTAAAACACAAATCATTCTTCCCTTACTACCATACATTATATTCAGTCTGACTACTGAAGTACTCAAACCTCCATCCCCAGTCAGTAGATCTGACTATGACTCAGCTAGTTGTTTAAAAATTGTTCATTCTTCTAAATGGTGGGAACACATCATACAAATAATTACAAGCTTTTTGTATGTTTCCAGCATTTTTCCCTTTTCCGACAGTGTTTTCAAAAGCTTTCTCAGGGTAATTTAAAGTTAGGATTTTGTGGTAAAGGGTTAACTGCTATATGTGTATGGTTTGTGTTATTTTGATGTCTACTGCATTTTCAGTTCAGCCGTTTTCAAAGAAAAAGTCAAGGTGCTGTCATAGCCCTGTGACGTCTGCATCATCATTGTGCAAAAACTTTGACATTTTCTGATCTCACTGTCATAAATGAAGATATTTAGTTCATGCTTGGGCTAGTTATTAGATATCAAAAGGGAAACCCAAACCAAATTGTAGGTGACCCTCAAAATAGTTTTGACATGGTTTTGAATTTATGATCCTTTTTTAAAATAGAGTTTTATCTAACTCTTTACCAGACAACAAAATTTTAGTCTAGTCCAAATTGAAAGCATTTGCAGATGACAATTTAAATGCATCTTGAATGATGAGACTTGTCTATGAAGGGTAAAAAACATTGTGGAAAAAAAATGCTGGTTACTAGTATTTTCTCCGTTTTGCTCTTGTGTTTCAGAGGCTTTCTTTGTCAAGGTCATTGAAACTGGGGATTTGTGTGGTACCACATGATCCCGAGTGTTAAGGAACATGAGAAAAGGAGCCTTTTGAAAACATGGTGGGAAAGGAGAAAATGCTGGTAACCAGCATTTTCTCCTTTTCCCACAATGTTCTCTTCTCTGTCAAGGACAAATTTCATCATTTGGGCCACCTTCAATTTGTCATCTGCAAATGCTTTCAATTTGGACAGGGCTAAAATTTTGTCGTTTGGTAAAGGGTTAAGAAGCAGGGCATTGGTACCTGCATGCCATGCTTATGTTTTTTTTTATTACAGGACTTGCTAAAACCCAAAGTGCAAGCAAGCAGACTTCTAGGACTAAGACTATTGGGACTGTGATTGGTCAAACACGACCACAATCAGCTGTATTTAGGCAACAGGGCAATATCAGCCCAGAGCAGTGTAAACCTGCGAGAAGTCCAGGAAGATCACATGCTCAGGGAAGCAAGTCATTGGAAAGAAGAGACCGGCAGTCACAGTCCAGCATACCAACCAAGAATAATGCTTATCCATACACATCACATAAAGCACCACCAGGATGCACAGCTGTAGAATTTGTGTGTGTATTGTCACCAAAACTTAAACTTTATGTGTACACAGCAGAAATAACACATAAGTTAATAGGCGTTGACATGATTGCTTGTGGTGAAACAGAAGATGGAGATAGTCAGGGAAAAGTGACTAAAGCTATTGAAAAAAGGTTTGGTGAGAAATTTGTTAAACAAAAGAAACGGAAATTCAAGGATGCTAAAGAAGGGGATATCGTAATGGTTCACACTAGACAAGATACAAAATTTGTGGCACATGTGATACTATATCAGAAGATAAATACAGCAAACGAATCAGACAGGAAGGGGAAAATGTCGGAAATCTATAGAAAACTTTGCATGATGATGATGAAGAAAAAGTGTAGAGAATTGGCTCTTCCATTGCTGGGAACAGGTATTCTCTATTTATTTCATGATTTTCGGTACTTTTTGAGAAATAAGAGTGGATTATGGTTTGATATTTCATAGTTACGACCAGTGAAAATACCGATTTCATATTTTCCAACTCTCCAGTTGAAGGCGGAAACAGTTGTTCCCGCACACAAGTTACCTAGGTAATCAGTGTTTGCCATTCAAATGGAAGGAAATATGACGTAATTTTTGCTATATTTCTCGCACTTTTACGTAATATTGTAATGCGTTGCTATGTGTGAGGGGTATGCCATGGGGAATTACCGAAAATAACTGTACTGGATTTTGATGAAAGTCCCAACAAAAAAGGTGTTAGAAGCTTTGGTTTTTTCGATCTTTCACCGAAAAAAAAACAAATATCCTCTATTTACTTGATCTCTGGATCAAATCAAAGAATTAACTATTTTCAAGGATATTTATCTATATTTATGGTACCAAATACATGTAAGTGAGCCATGCTATGGCAAAAGAGGGCCTAATGCACATCGGTGATGAATTACACCAAGCAAGTCATGACATAATTATGGATCCATAAAGTCCATTTTTTGTCTATCAACCTGCTGAATCTTTAGGTAGAATGGTCCTTGTGCATGCAGAAAATAGATCAAAGGGAAAAGTTTCGACCCATATCAGCCTGCAGGTTGACATAGGTAGAAACTTTTTGCAGATACATTAAACCTCTTTTCACAGAGCACAGCTGAAATAAATTGTACATTTTCAGTCCTGAAATAAGGATACAAAGATATTGCAATTGTGAGGCTGTTTTCCACAAGAAAATCCCTATTAACCCTTTACCACACAACAAAATATTATACTTGTCCAAATTGAAAGTATTTGCAGACGACAAATTAGATATGGCTCATATAGTGAGATTTGTCTGTAAAAGGACAGAAAATGTTGTTGGAAAAGCAGGAAATGCTGGTTACCAGCATTTTCTCCTTCTCCCACCATGTTTTCAAAAGGCCTTTTTCTCAGGGTTGTTAAAATTTTGGGATTGTGTTGTAAAGGGTTAAACAAAACTCCAACAGTGTAGTTCCAAGAACTGTTGAGACATCATGTTATGTTCAGTCTGATTTTGATCTTCGCTGTTTGCATTAGCAATTTAAGGCACGATTGCCATTCTAAGGGGGTTATTCTTTTGATTTGAAAAGAAAATGTAGCAGTAGAAAATCTTCCAAAATACATGTATCTAGAAGTACTAACAACCAACTGGATCTGGAGGTAGAAGGGTCTTTTGGGATGCATAGAATTTACATAAAGCAAAAAGTTCCGACCCATGTGAGCCTGCGCGGTCTGCACAGGCTGACATGGGTCGATACATTTTGCAGATGCATTAAGCCCCTTTTATCAGAGCATTGCTCATTAATGTATAAGTGCTCCCATTTGCTACAAAGACATAGCTTAATCTTTCGACAAAAAATCTTGATTTAATACAGGCACTCAGGAAAAAGGCTTTTGAAACATTTTGGTTACCAGCATTTTCTCCTTTTCCTACAAAGTTTTCTACCCAATCTAAGGCAAAATATCATGATTTATGTCCACATTTAATATATGTTAACAGTGAATGCTTTAAGTTGTGTTAGTATAAAAATTAACCCCCCCCCCCCACCTACAATGTAGAGGGGAGTATACTGGTTTCACCATGTCTTCCTGCCTGCCTGCCTGCCCACCCACCCGCCTATCCATCCTTCCATCCATCAATCCACCCATCTGTAGACTTTTTCTTTTCCTTGGTCTAACTCAAAAGCCATTTGACCTAGGACCCTGAAACTTTATACAAGTGTTGCTCATGACCCAAGGAGGTGCCCTATTGTTTTCGTGTCACATGGGTCAAAGGTCAGGGTCACAGGTGAACTTTGTTTGAAAATTGTTTCCAGGTCTAACTCAATAGCTGTTTGACGTAGGATCATAAAACTTTATACAAGTGTTGCCCATGATACAAGGAGGTGTCCTATTGTTTTTGTGTCACATGGGTCAAAAGTCACAGGTGATCTTTGTTTTGTAAATTCTCTGATTGTGCTGCTTCAGTGACAAGGTGCTGGTGGGGTGTATTTGTCCGCTTTGCAACAGTTCTAGTTTATCATCAGATAAAGAGTTCAAAACTTTTGTCCATTGGTAACTTTTCTGTGTGTCTTAGAACCATAGACAGTATGGATTCATATTATGCGACAACTAACACGGTATAATTATTGTATATACTTCAGTATATTATTATACTGCAAAAAAATTTCTAGCAATCTGATTGGATAACATGCTCTGAATATATATTGCTGTACACTGGTAGCGCCCAGGCAACAGCACAGCTTCCTTGTCATGGGGGGGGGGGGGCCTTGTTACTTATACACTTCAATGCAAATCCAAGATGGCGGTGTCAAGTCTCTCACACAGTTCGGGATGACATGATTTGCCACAGCTGTGAACATGTTTCCAAGTGATAATAATGTATTTCAAAAATACATTAAGTCTTTACCAAACAGAAAAATTTCGGACTAGTCCAAATTGAAAGCATTCGCAGACGACAAAATAAATGTGACTGAAAAAATGAAATTTGTTTATTGAAGGGTAGAAAATATTCTGGGAAGAGGAAAATGTGCTGGTTACCAGCAATTTATCCTTTTCCCACATTGTTTTCAAAAGGTTTTATTTGCAGGGTCAAAATTGTGTGGTAAAGGGTTAAAAAACGTGTTTTACAGAGCCCTGCTCATATGATGTTCATTTGTTTTCAAGGTAAAGGTCGCCTAGATATCCAGTATAGTACAGAAAGGTTATTAGATGGACTTCAGTTGTTCGCAGCATATCACCAGTATGAGTTTAGTGTGCACTTGATTAATACAGACCCAGAGAAGACAAAGAAATCTATTGAGACTATTGAATCACAGATTGGAAAGCAAAAACAGGGGAATTATTCTCCAGGACAAAAAGTTGCTTATAGGTCATTAAAAGGATCAAGTAAGCCACCCAGACCTAAATCTGGAAACAGTAGTAGAGCAAGATCTGCCTATGAAGGACATCAAAGTAAACAGAGTCCCACAAACAATGGAGGTAAAAGTTATTATATGCCTGATGAAGACCTCATATCTGGAACATATAGAACCAATGCACATGGAGATAAAGGAAAAGCAAGCATCCCTAGTGATGATCAAAGTAATGCCAGGGATAGTGGTTCTTTCTCTGAAGGAGAGGTTGATGATATTGATGGTTATGATAGTGTCTCGGAAGGAGTAAGTGAAGGATTATTCATTTATCTAGAAACATTCTTTTAGATATTTGTTGCACTATGTATGAGTACACTAAAATTTCAATTACTCACACAAGCAATGATTTAAAAGTTTCCAACTCACTCGCAAGTTTTAATGACCCCGAGGAAGAAAGCTTTTGAAAACATTTTTTGAAAAGGAGAAATTGCTGGTAACCAGCAATTTCTCCTTTTTCCACAATATTTTCTACCCTTCTCAAGACAAGTTCTATCATTTGAGCTTCATTTTGTATGTTGCCTATAAATGCTTTCAATTTAGACAAGTTTAAACTTTTGTAGTGTGGTAATGAATTAAGTACTGGTCTTAGTGTAAAGGGTGAATGATTTAAGTATTTTAATGAGTAAAACCTACAATGGTTCATTGTCATACATAAACAGGAAAATTACAAAATGTATTATTATACAGCAAAGAAATTTCTCGCGTTCTGATTGGATAATATGCTCTGAATAAATATTGCTGTACACAGGCATCTCCCAGGGTGCAGCACTTACACTTCAGCACAAAATCCAAGATGGCGTCATCGAATCCTCTTGTTAACAAACTGTGAAGCATTCAAGGTCATGCATTGTAAACTTAAAAAAATAATGATAATTACTAATGGTTGTTTGAAATAACTAACAGTCGTTTACTTTTGCCAACAAATCATGACATGGAAAGTTACTTACCTTTGAGTTGTTTAAATCTGTGTTTAAATGAAAGTATGTCGAATGTCATTCGCAGTGACTTCATGCACCAAACTGCAACAAACTGCATGTTTTACCTAGATTACAGTGACATCGGTTTTCAGTGACATCAATTTTCAGTGACTGTGTTTGGGCAATCAGATGTGAAATTCAATTTCGTAAGCGTACTTGATTTGTGAGACCATAAAACAGAAATGTCACTCAAATATGCGTTGGAATGGTAAAACTTTGCAGTATAATAAATTCTTTGTCCAGTCAGGTGACAGGGCACTTGGAAACTTGTTCACGGCTGTGGCCAATCATGTCGCTGCCTCACCCTCAGCTCGGAGCAACATGATTCACCACAGTCCTGAACAAGTTTCAGAGTGCCCTGCCACCTGATCAGACACCTAATAATGTCATTATGCTATAGTGGAAAAGGAAATAAGAAAGTGGCTTATAGGTTGCCAGGGAAATAAGAAAATGGCTTATAGGTTGCCAGGGAAATAATAAAATGGCTTATAGGTTGCCAGGGAAATAAGAGAAATAATGGTAACCCTTTACCACACAACAACAGTTTAATACGGGCAAATTTGAAAGGATTTACAGACGGCATTTTAAATGTTACTGAAAAAATGGAATTTGCCCTTCAAATAGTAGAAACATTGTAGGAAAAGTAGAAAATGCTGGTTAGCAGCATTTTCTTCTTTTCCCACAATGTTTTCCAAAGCCTTCTTCCTCAGGGTCATTAAAAGTCTGGGTTGTTTGATAAAGGGTTTGTAAGTTGATAGGTTGCTGAAGGATCAGCCAAAACTTCTCCACCAGCTGTTGGCAGCCCTGTAAAACATTTTACCACATGTATATTAATATGATTTGTTTAAGTCTTTGGTTGGATTTACATAAAAACATAGGAACAATTGTCAAAGAATTTATCCTTTACCACACAATCCTGAGTTTAATGACCCTGGCAAAGAAACCTTTTGAAAACATTTTGGGAAGAGGAGAACTGCTGGTAGTCAGCATTTTCTCCTTTACCCACAATGTTTTCTACCCTTCCAAAAGCCAATATTTATTTTTGAGTTACAATTACTTTGTCGTCTGCAAAGCATTTCTTTTAAGGCAAGTCGAAAATTTTGTGATATGGTAAAGGGTTAAAGTGTTAGCACACATGAGTGATAGCTTTTACGAAAATCAAAAATAGTGAAATATTTCATAATTTTACTCTTTTTCAGAGTGCATCTGAGTTCAGTGACAACTCGGGAGAAGAAAATGAAAGAGAAGCAGACCCTGAAGATGAAAAGGGAGATAACTGTGTGATCTGTATGGAGGTGTTGAAGAGCCCAACTCGCCTTGTGTGTGGTCATGAGTTTTGTGGGCCCTGTATTACAGAACAGTTTACCTATAAAAAAGTATGCCCTATGTGTGGCAGGGTGTGTGGTTTAATTACAGGTATGCATAGACTTTTATGCACAGCAGAATTATGTAAAGCCTTAAAGCAAACTGGATACAATTAAGTAAACCTGTCACACGCAACCTAGCGTAATGTTAATTTATCTCACACAGCATAGAATAATATAATTTCTTCACACTCAGGATACAATAATGTAAATCTATCACACACAGCATAAAGTTTTTTTTTTACACACAGCATAGAATAATGTAAATTTGTTACAGCAGGCCTCAGCTGAGTGGGTGACTTGGGCGAAAAAGTCACATGATAAAAAAACTTTGCCCATTTTGCCGGGCAAAGCAAAATCAAAGTTGCCTGAAAAAATTGGGAAGTCGTCTTGTGTATATTGACCAGGCATTGGGTACTCGATACATAGTCAGCGTGTGTAGATCTATCACCCAATAATGCGTCATACCTGATTCACAGCTTGTGTCCAATCAGCGAAGTTAATTGTTTTCAACTGTCTGAGTTGACAAGCAGTTGTTAATTAGTTTCTCGGGTACTAATGCGATAATCCCCCTACTTAATTGGTAGTGCTCCAAGTATCGTCTTAAGCGATATTATTCACCCCTTTGCCCCTTCAAGTGCTAAAATTCTTGCAAAGTTTAACCAATATTTTTTACATGTCAAAACAAATATCGGAGCCGTCTAGCAGCTTGTCTAGCCTTCATTTTTTCAGTGTAAAACCCAGACTCAGATATCAATGTTTATTTCCAAAATGTCTCAGAATTGAAATGTAGTCGGCACCTTACATTTAAAACACCATTTACCCCACCCTCTTTAATCCTTTATTACTCGCACTTTTTACAACAAACAGACATGATGACATATTTAGATAATCTGCATCAGCTAAAGACAAACAGTATTCAAACTTATCTTTGATGTCTCAAGCTATCTGAAACTGGACATTAATTACCATGACCATAAGGTCCTGACTTCGATACCCGTGAGTGGATGTCAACTTTGGGATTGTTCATTGGCCCACACATTTGGCGCAAGTACTGGTGTAGTTTCCAGGAAGCAGAATCAAGAGAGAGATTAGTATAAATTGTAAGAGCTTGTTTCTCAATTGATGTAAAATAAATATGTTTAACCTAAACCAAATATTGGGATTTCAAAGTTGATTTCACCTGAAAGAAAATGCCGTATCAGACAGTGTAGATCAAATATCAGACTGCATGTTCTGTGCAGTCTGATCTTGATCTACACTGTCCACAAAAGGTCAGTGAGTCGCGCTTAGCAGCTTAAGGGTTAAAACACAGGATTGTTTGCCAAAGGTTAACCCTTTACTACACAATCCCGAATTTTAACGACCCTGAGGATGAAGCCTTTTGAAAACATTGTGGGAAAAGGAGAAAATGCTGGTAACCAGCATTTTCTCCTTTTCCCACAATGTTTTCTACCCATTCAAAGAAATATCATATTATTTGAGCCACATTGACATTGTCGTCTGCAAATGCTTCGAATTTGGACAAGTCTAAAATTTTTTTATGTGGTAAGGGGTTAAGTAGTACAGTTTTATCATTGTCCGTTATATAGGTGATCAGCCGGATGGTAAAATGTCTGTGAAAACAAACAAGGATGAAAGCTGTGCTGGGTTTGAGGGCTTTCCAAGAATAGAAATCACGTACAAGTTTCCTGACGGAAAACAGGGGGTAAGAGGCCTCTTTACCTAGCAACAAAATCATATTATGATTGTGTCTGTATATTAGAGCTGGGTATCCCCAGAAAAAAAGTATCACGATAGTTATGGTGCAATGCAATACAGTATCATGATATTTTGAAGTGTTACATAGTAATTGGTATTTAAGGTGATTAAGGTAAAATGTTTCTGAGAGATAAACATGTGTTTGATTATCTTAGTTTTTCAAACCTTCTACTTTTGTCCTGTACCACAGGCATAAATAACAAAATGAAAGTAACATGAACACAGTGAACTTTAATTCTAACTGCCATCCATTTGTAGACTGATGGCTGTATAAAGAGCTTGCTTACAAAACAAAATTATCTGTTGAAGGGCCCGTTTATTTTTCTTTCTTTGTATGAATGTTCTATGCCTTCTTCAACACTTGTTCCAGTGCTAACACCGTAAGATACGGTGGCCTAATCTCCACCAAACACCCTCTTCCCCCACCCAGCCCCGTCATATTTTTAGGGTTGTTCAATATTTTCACTTCATACAATCACCCAAGATTTTCTTCATTATTAGGCAGAGATTTGGGCACCCAGATACTTGTGTAAATTTCTGCTTAAAGTCATTATTAACGCTGAAAAGACAGTCTAAAGTGCCTCTGATTGGACAATTTCAAACCAACATTTTGTAGTGTCATGGGTTTTCGCATAATTTGCACCAATCTATTTTTCATGTCAGTGAATTTTTGGATGGATATTTCCTCACAATTTTACATAAATTTGCCAGTAAGGGTAGAAGGTAACTTCAAAACATGTATTTCATTTTCGTAATCGACCTTCCATAATTTGTACTCCCATTTTTTTTTTTTTTTTATCAACTGCTTAAAAATTCCAATTCTGACTCGCAGTTTGCAAGTAAATATGGAAATTTGGAACCTCGCATGAGGTCATTATTCATTATTTCAATAAAATGTTGGACTGGCGCCATGTTCTTTCATAAATTCGCATTTTTCGTGCCAAATTAAAAATTTTTTTTGCAAGGGGTGCCAGATGCAAAGCCCAGTGGGAACCTAGGTTGAGAGTATCGTTTTGTATCGATACACCACAGTTGTATCGCGATTTACTATTGCAGCACGCAGTATCATAATATTATTGATGCGTCGACAATATCACCCCATGCAGCTCTACTGTTTTATTACTTGCTGCCAATTCGTGTGTCTCTCAAATCACAGACTTTAAAATGTGTTTCTTTTTGTATCCCTGATAAAAATATTTGTTCACTATTGAGAACTTTTTGTATGATTTTTTTTTCATTTGATTCAATTCCTACATATGCTTTGACAATTTTTGACACGTGAGGGAACTGGTCCATATACATTTTATTTCAGTCATTATATTTTTAAACTGCCAAAGAGGAAAGAAGTATATGAGTCATGCTCTGTGAAAAGGGGACTTAATACATTTTTAAAAAGTGTCGGCTCAGACTAGCCTGCACAGGCTGACCTGGGTCAGTACTTTTTGCCATTGGTTGATTTTCTGCATGTTAAAGGACCAGTGTACCTCATGATTCAGTTTGTTGTTATAAAAATAGGTTTTATGGATCCATAATTGTGTAATGACTTGCTTGATATAGTGCATCAGAGATGTATCAAACCCCCTTTTGACAGAGCATGGCTCACATTGTTTGTAACAATTGTACATACATGTACATTCCAGGCAGACCATCCGAATCCTGGCAAAATGTACAAAGGAATCACTAGAGTGGCATTTTTGCCTAGCAACAAGCAAGGGAAGTTAATCGAGAAGCTGTTACGGATAGCTTTCGACAGGAAGTTGGTATTTACAATTGGAAGTTCAAGGACAACTGGACAGGAAGGGGTCATAACGTGGAACGATATTCACCATAAAACGGATGCAAAACCAAATACACAGTAGGTATTATATTCATGTGGGTTGAAATATTGAATTCTTTACCACACCGTATCGAGTTTTAGCCACCCTGAGTGAAATTCCTTTTCAAACCATTATGGGAAAAGAAGAAAATGCTGGTAACCAGCATTTTATCCTTTCCCACAATGTTTTCTACCCTTTCAAAAACAAATGACATCATTTGAGTCACATTAAATTTATCATCTGCCGCAAATGATTTCAATTGGGACAGGTCTAAAATTTGCTTGGGAGGAAAAGACTTAAATTACAGAGTAAGAATGCCTGCAGGTGCAGACAGGTTCATGCAATACTTTGGTGGTACCCATGAACAATACTTAACATTTAACAAACATTCCTGAGTTTTAATGACCCTCCCCAAAAAAAAGAAGATTTTTTGACAACATTGTTGTTAAAGGAGGAATTGCAGAAAACCAGCATTTTCTCTTTTGCTAACATTGCTTTCTACCCTTTAACTCTTTGCCAGATGACAAAATTTTAGACTTACCTGATTGAAAGCATTTGCAGACAGCAAAGTTAATGAAATTCAAAAATTGAAAGTGCTTAAGGAAAGTGTAGAAAACATTCTGGGAAAAGGAGGAAATGCTGGTTACCAGCATTTTTTCGTTTTCCCACGATGTTTTCAAAAGGTTTCTTTGGTAGGGTCGTTAAATCTCGGGATAGTGTGGTAATGGGTTAAAAGACATTTACCATCATTGCATGCACTTTTGTTTTGTGTAAATGCTCTCAAATAGGTCAAGGTTAAAATTAGGTTGTTTGGTGTGGAGTAAATACTGGTCTAATTCTTAATTTCAAGACCAGCTACCTGTGTGGCTCGGAGGAATTGTTCCAGCCAATCAGATTGCCTGTCTTTGAATAAAGAGTCAGAGTTGAATTAACTCTTAACCACACAATCCTGACTTTTAACGCCCCTGAGGAAGAAGCCTTTAGAAAACATTGTGGGAAAAGGAGAAAGTGCTGGTAACCAGCATTTTCTCTTTTTCCCACAATGTTTTCATCCTATCAGATAAATTTTACCATCGGATCAATATTTAATTTGTCATCTGCAAATGCTTTTAATTTGGACTAGTCTAAAATTTTGTTTTTTGGTAAAGAGTTAACCCTTAACCAACCAACCCCATGTTTTAACGATCCTGTGGGAAAAAATCTTTTGAAAACATTGTGGGAAAAGGAGACAATGCTGATACCAGCATTTTCTCCTTTTCCAACAATTTTTTCTATCCTATTAACAGTGTAGCCCATTTTTTCAGCAAACTTTTATTTGTTACCTGCTAATGCTTTCAATTTGGAACAGTCTAAAATTTTGCTGTGTGGTAAAGACTTACCAATGGTTGGTAAAAATTACTCCAGATGATTAAGTATTCATAGTGTGATTGAATCAAATCCAAACAAGCCATGCTTTGTGAAAAGGGGGTTTAGTGCATCTGCAAAAAGTATCGACCTAGGTCAGCCTACACAGTCCTCACAAGCTGACCTTGGTCAAAAATATCTCTGGGTCAATTTTCTGCATGTTCAAGGACCTTTCTATCATAGGATTCAGTCGGTTATCAGACAATGGATTTTATGGATCCATAATTATGTGACCACTTGATTGGTATAATGCAGCACAGTCTTGCATTAAACATCCTTTTCTCAGAGCTTGGTGCATATACATTTATTGGCTTACTTCTTGTATGTCTCAAAGTACATGTAGTCAGTATGTACTTACACCTTCATTTCACTGTAACACTCTACCAAATAATCCAATCGTTCAACAAACCCAGGGAGGAAGATTTTTGAAAACACTGTTGGAAAAGGAGAAAATGCCAGTAACCAGTATTTTCTCCTTTTTCCAGAATGTTTTCTACACTTTTAAAGACAAATCCTATCTAAAATTTTTTCAAAAAGTGTTTCTTCTCAGGGTTGTTCAACTTCAGGATTGTTAGGCAAAGGGTGAATTGACAGTGTTTGAAAAACATCAGATAATTATGAGTATGCAATGATATAAGCAGAGCTCTGTGAAAAGAGTATGTAATGCATCTGCAAAAAGTTTCAATCCATGTCAATCTGTACAGTGCTGACATGGGTCACACTTTTCAGCATTTGTAAATTTTATGCATGTCAAAGGACCATTCTGGTTTGTGATACAGTTGGCTGTTAGACAAAATTGATTTTGTGGATCCATAATTATGTGACCACTTGCTTCATTGCTTGGTATAATGCATCATGAAGATGCATTTATTTAACTCTTTACCAAACCACAACATTTTGTACATTTCCAAATTGAAAGCATTTGCAGATGACAAAATAAATGTGACTCAAAAACTGAGATTTGTTTTGGAAAAGGTAGAAAACATTGTGGGAAAAGGAGATAATGCTGGTTACCAGCATTTTCTGCTTTTCCCACAATGTTTTCAAAAGGCTTCTTTCCCAGGGTCGTTAAAAGTCGGGATTGTGTGGTAAAGGGTCAAACCTTCTTTTCCCAGAGCGTGGCTCTATATTTTCAGGTTTGGTTACCCTGACCCAGGTTATCTAGATCGAGTCCTTGATGAACTGGCTGTTAAAGGAGTTACAGAGAAAGACCTTGACACAGTTTAACTTTTTACCATCTGAAAGAAATTGGAGGCAGACATGTTGGAAAACTTCCTTGTAAATGGAGATAATCAGTGGAAATTTAGGTTGTTGTGATATTTGAAGGCATTTAACTCTTTACCACACAATCCTGACTTTTAACAACCCTGAGAAAGAAGCCTTTTTAAAACAATGTTGAAATATGCTGGTAAGCAGCATTTTCTCCTTTTCACGTAATTTTTTTTATCCTATTAAAGGTAGGTACTATCATTTCATCAACATTTAATTTGTCGTCTGCAAATGCTTTCAGTTTGGTCCAGTCCAAAAAAATTGTCATTTGGCAAAGAGTTAAACATTTGGACAAATTGCCTAAATTGCTCATTATGTGCTATTTCTCGTTTTGGCATCATAATTTCACAAGTGATTTGCTACACAAAGAAAAAAGGCGTGGAAAATGTGTTCATTTGCTGGATTTTTTTATTTTTGGTGATTTTACTTAATTATTATATGATAAATTCTCATCAAAATATGAATTGTAAAGGGAGTAATTTTTATCTACAAAATATTATTGATTAGTTTTTATTAACTTCTATCAAAAACTTTTAAAATAGTAGGAGAAAGTGATTTCTTTAACTGTCATAATTTTTAGAAACAAAAAGTTTGATGAATGTTAACTATAACCTTAACACATAGAATTCATGTTTTCTGCCTCAAAAGGTTTGAAAATTGGCCTAATACTTGTGATGGTGATCCTTTCCCAGACAACCTTGTTTTGACGACCCTGAGGAAGATGGTTTTTTGGAAACATTGTTGGAAAAGGAGAAAATGCTACTTACCACAAGTCTAACTTTCTGTCGCCTGACAAAGATTATAGTGCTGATCACTGAAGTTGTACATAATGTATAATACTTTCTGCTTACATGTAGGGCTACAGAAATTTTGCAATCTCAATCCATCCGGTAGATCATTGTTGGTGAATCTATGTTACCCCACCCACTTTCTTTATCTCAGTCCAACTCGCAGTCTCTCTTGGATTGTCTTCTTCATTGTTGTTATATGATTCCTGCCTTTTGCTTATGACATCATCGAAAATTTGCTGCAAAGCGTATTCAAGTGCCATTTTGTTTCCGAGAATAACCTGACGAAAGTAAACATGCATCTTGGTCTTCTAAAATTTCACCTGATTGGATCATTTCCTTGGAAAGAATGACATAAAAATCACTTGGTTTCTATATTAGTTTGTGTGTACACACTTTATGAAAAATTATAAGGATATTAACCCTTTACCAAACAACAGAATTTTAAACTGGTCCAAATTCAAAGCATTTGTAGACGACAAATTAAATGTATCTGAAAAGGAAGGTAAATGTCAGTGAAACTGTAGAAAACCTTGTGGGAAAAGGAGAAAATGCTGGTTACCAGCATTTTCTCCTTTTCCAACAAGGTTTTCATTAGGCTGTTACTTAAGGGTTGTTAAAACTCATGATTGGGTGGTAAAGGGATAAAAGCAAAAACGGGGTGAATTTCTTAGGCAACTCCCTGGCGCAGACAGAAGTCGTGTTTACCACTGACAGATTAGATAGTGCAATGCGACTTGTGTCTACATTTAGCAGGAAATGAGTTAATTACTCAAGACTGCAAAAAGGAATTAATCTAACATGAGGCAACAATGCATGACAAGATCTCTATATAACCTGTGTTTTCTGTCAAAGTGAAATGGCAATAATTGGATTAAATAGTGGCCAGTTAACAGTTTGATGCTTGACCTAACATTCAGTGAAAGTATCTATACATGTCTGCAGCAATGATTAAAGGTTTGTTACCATAGTTTGTTTCTGACTTGCCATATCGGGATTTTTGAACTGATTTTTTAACAATTAAGTTTTTTAAAAATATTATAAATACCGGTGTTCCATATATAGTCTACTAGACCTACGTAATAAAGCCTCACTTTCTCTAAGACGTGTTGCATGTTCAATCTATCATGCACTGTAACGGAACATGAGGTGATTATCGTGTACGTGCACACCCGCTGTCAGGTTAATAATTTTATGCAATTTACACAGTGGGATTTTCCCTTTTTCAGCTTGAAACTGATATATATTATACACTTTTTATTTTTTAAATTCATCCATTTCCTCTGTACCACTGGAATTTCCTTAGCCATGATATGTAAACTAGTATTTTCTTTTTCAATGACCACCCAAATCTCATATTGTACATTAATGTAACTGAGAGAATAAATTGTATTGTATTGTATTGTATTGTATTGTGTAACAATTCAGATTTGTGTGTTATGAATCGGTCTGATCCGACAATTTTTCAGATTTCCGTAGCCCTGCTAACATGATGAGCTGGCTTTTGAGATAAAGTTTTATTACACAAGTCTAAGAAAAATGTTATTAAGTTAGCCTTTTGCAAGCTTAATAATTTTTCTGGACAAGTTTAATTAAATGTATATCTCAAAAGCCAACGAATGTCAGATTCTTTTTATCACATAACGATATTTCTGAAGTTATAGATCAGAAGATGCAAAACCGTCAATAGATGCACACATGGTAATATCCAGAAAAAACCCATTCATCTCTATGCAATATGTGCAAAATGTCGTAAAAAGCGATGTCACACAGCTGTGATATCAAATGTGTATAAAAGAAGAAAATTTGTAATATGTATATATCACTAAATGCAAGGGAGGTTGTTTGATAAAACATTTTATTAAACAAGTCTTAAAATTGTTATTAAGCAAGCACTTGGCTAGATTAGTAACATATCACTTGACAAGTTTAACCCTTTCCCGCACAGTGCCGCCTTTTAACGCCCCTGGAAAAGAAGCCTTTTGAAAACATTGTGGGGAAAGGAGAAAATGCTGGTAACCAGCATTTTCTTCTTTTCCCACAATGTTTTCTGACCTATCAAAGAAAAATAGCACCGTTTGAACCACATTGAAATTGTCGTCTGCAAATGCTTTCAATTTGGACAAGGCTAAAATTTTGTCGTCTGGTAAAGGGTTAACGAAATTTTATCTCAGTAGCCATAAAATGTCAGATTCTTTATATTACATGATTGTATCTCAAGAAGCACAACTAGTTCATAATATGCAAAACAAAGGCCTACATGTATGTGTGTACTGAAATTTACCGGAATGAAAACTAATCCCTTCTTTAACAAGTGTGTCCTTGAGGAAAATTTTTTTTTACAGAAGTCTACATATAACAGCTTCATTTTTAGCTTGGCTGTTTTCGAAGAAAACGTCGAGGTATGCCATGTAGGTAGTCTGTGTCTGCGTCGTTGTGATGCAGAAGCTTTGAGATTTTGTATCTCTCTGATTACTGAAAATGTTTACTTCAAACTTGGACTAGTTGTTAACTATCAAGGGGAAGACATAGAACAAGGGCAGGTAATCATCAAAAGACTTTTTACAGAGATGTGCCCCTTTTTTGACGTATAATTTTCACTGAAAATCAAGCATATGTAACCAAGTTTTGGCACCAGCATGTGGTGCTCTTGTTAATCTGGAATTAAAAAAAAGAGTAGTAGCACTGTCATGGCTTTAAATTTTGACAATTGAATCATCAGGAGAATCTAGGTCAGCACTGTTTTTAGAGATAGGGTGTATGATTACAAAGCTCTCACAATAATGGCACTACTTGCTTATTTCAAACGCATGTTTACCCTTCACCACACAGTCCCAAGTTTTAACGACCCTATAGAAGAGGGTTTTTGAGAACATTATGGGAAAAGGGGGAAATGCTGGTAATGTTTTCAACTCTTTCTAGGGTAAATCCCATCATTTGAGCTACTTTGAATATGTCATCTGCAAAGGCATTCAATTTGGACCAGTGTAAAATTTTGTCATCTTCAAGAGAAGAAAATTCACAATGGCTTTATTACACTTAGACCAAGGGTAGTTATGTGATTAAAGCTCTGTAATATACTGATACAAGGCTTGTAATGTAGGAATTGAGAGTATGAACCCCAGGTTGGTCACCCTGTTTTTTGTGGATTGATGGTAGTCAGGGTTGTGACAGGGTTCATTCTGCTCTCCTGTTGAACTTATTACTGCTGAAAATCATGATGGCAAAAGCAATCAGTGGCTTGGAAACTGTTTTGCATAGTTCTAGTCAAAGGAAATACCAGAAACACATGGCTGTATAGGTGCACTGGCTTCCTTGAATGGCACTGAACACCGAACAAACAAACAAGCAGGATCTTAGAGCAGAATGCATTTTATGTGCATGGCGACCTCAGTCTACGTCATCCACAAAGACACAGAGAATGTTTCTCACCCAATACATGTATAATGTTAACCTTTTACCCCATGACAAAATCTTAGACCAGTTGGAATTGAAAACATTTGCATACATCAATTCTGATATGGCTCACATGATGGGATTTTTCCTTGATAGGGTAGAGAACATTGTGGGAAAAGGACAAAACGTTGGTTACCAGCATTTTCTCCTTTTCCCACAATGTTTTCAAAAGGCTTCTCCCTCATGGTCATTAAAAGTCGGCTTTGTGGGGTAAAGGGTTAAACCATTTACCATATGACAAAATTTTGAAGTTGTCCATATAAAATGCATTGTGCCGACTACAAATTTAATGTTGTTTTAAAAAAAAAAAAATCAAAACATTTTGTGAAAACAGAAAACTCTTTTAGAGGCCCACGAGGAGCAATTTCTTCTTTCCCAGTGACAGTGTTTCCTGCTTTTTTTTTAACTCTTTACCACACAAGAAAAATGTAGGCTTGTCCAAATTGAAGGCATTTGCAGATGACATCATAAATGTGGCTCAAATGATGGAATTTGTCTTTAATAAGGTAGAAAACATTGTGGGATAAGGGGAAAATGCTTGCATCAAGCACACTGTCTTCAAAAGCCTTATTATTCAAGGTCGTTAAAAATCGGGATTGTGTGGGAAGGGTTTTAGGAAAAAGGGATCATTTGAGCCATATGGAATTTCTCATCTGTGAATGCTTTCAATATGGACGAGTCTAACATTTTGTCCTCTGGTGAAAAATTAATTATGCCATCATGTACAGTACATGTATCTGATGGGTTGATTTTGTACATTGTGTAATTAATACTTTGTGAAAGCCAAAGCTTACAATGATAAACCAAAGTACTGCCATTATACCATGTTTTATTTTCATCGACTTGCCAACTTTAATTAGAAAATAACATCTATAAATATTAAGAAAATGATATCACTTACTGTTAATTTGATGATGATTCCTTTTTTACGGCTTAGCTGACTGTACTGGCTTTTGACCTAATTTTTGCTACTGATAACAAATGAATAAGTAGAAATTTGTGATTGGTCAAAAATGTAGACAAGTTTATTTCAAGGCCCCTGCCTGTTTGCAGGCAAATTGGCAAAATTATCATTTATCTTTTTTAAAGATATTTCTTGTTTTCATATACAGCTTTAGTGCTGTTTACCTGTGAAAGATTTACTACTTGTTTATTGTTACAGTAGTGCTATGTTCATTAGTACGCCTAATTCCAGTTTTAATTATAGAGTGAATATTAAGAATTATGTGTTGTTTGTGTTTGCGGAGGAAATAAGTCAAGATCAGAGTACAAAAACATACAGTCTGATCTTGGATCGATACCATCTGCTTGTGTAGTCAAGCCTATATGATAAAAATCGGTCTGGGTTTCAATGAACTGTATTTTGAGCCGCTATTGACAGATGTGGAGTTTATTTGAGCCAGGCTCTGTGAAATGGGAGCTTAGTGCATCTGCAAAAAGTATCGACCCAGGTCCTGGGCCGAAACATTTTGCTATTGGTCAATTTTCTGCATGCCAGAAGACCAATCTACCTCATGATTCAGTCGGTTATTAAGACAAAATGGATTTTATGGAGCCCTATTTATGGGATGTCTTGCTTGGTATAATGCATCAGGAAAATGCATTAAGCTCCCCCTTTTCACAGAGCATTGCTCATATACCAGTAATTAGCGTTAAAAGACCTAGATATCAACTAATACCTCTAAAGCACCCACCACAACGTCATTCTTTACCAGACGACAAAATTTTAGACTCTTTCAAATTGAAAGCATTTGCAGACTACATATAAAATGTACCTCGAATGCTTGGTTTTGACTTTTTGAAGGCTAGGAAACATTGTGGGAATTGGAGAAAATGCTAACTTCAGATGGGCAAAAATAGTTTGTTTTTTATTATTTGCGCCATTTTCTCCCAGTGCTAACCGTCTGGTTCTCTCTTTCAACCTTTGCTCTGCGTTCCTTTGCAAGAGCGAAATTTACTTTGTCCAGTTTTCCTTTCAGTGTGCATACTTTGATCGGCTCAGATAGTTCGTCACATTCCGTAATCGCTCGGACGATGTTCGGGCTTTCGTTGGCAATGCATTCCTCGGTACACATGTTCGTCAAATCGGCATATTTAAACCGGTCAGCCACCTTAAGATACTGTATCGTGGTGTCTACAGGTAAACTACCTTGCCTGTGACTTTTTCGCAGTCGGTAGAACGTGCGAGTCAGGGTTTCCTCCGATGCCTTAATCAGTTGCTTCATTTCGTATTCTTCCGCGAGTGGCAACAGCCGGAAAGCTATCTCATCTGTAATATATAAAAAGCTTGTGTAATAAAAATGAGCCATGCTCTGGCAAAAGGCTGTTTCATGCATATCCATGACGCATGATACCAACCAAGTCATTACATAATTATGAATCCATAAAATTCATTTTGTCTAACAACCGGCCAAATCCTGAGGTACACTGGTCCTTTGACATGTAGAAAATTGACCAATAGCAAAAAGTTTCGACCCAGGTCAGCCTGCGCGGATTGCGCAGGCTGACATGGTCGATACTTTTTGCAGATGCATTAATCTACCTTTTCACATAGCATGGCTCAAATAATACAATGACACCCCCCCCCCCTCCCACGTAAAGATACCTAATGCTAGTAACTTGGGGAATGGTGATTAGTTTGACTGTTATTACTCATTTATCTCATTTACTTTTTAAGTACTGTTTAAGACACATTTTAATTTTGCTATGCACTAAACACTATAACAAAGTATTCATGGAATAGTCTACTACGTAGTATACTTGACGCTAGCCTTGGTTCAGGCTGTAATGATTTTTAATTACTACGTATCATGCTCTACTTAGAATCGTGGTCTGCTATCGATCTTTTACAGCTATCAGTGTTATCGTTATTAACGTCATAGTGAAAGAAAAGGAAAACCTGAACGTACTTGAACCCAGGCTAACTTGACGCCAGCAAGGTATACCTGCTAACGTTGATCAGAACGGTCAATTAAGGGTTGGTGTCTTGCGAATCCCGCTCCTTGACTCCACAAATTTTGTAGAATTAAATAATTATCGGCTATTGTCATATTATCTTTTCCCGTAACAGATTTTCTTCAACTCACAGACGTCTGCCAAAATTTACATTCTGTTTGCTAGAACATGTCTATCAGTCCTTTGATTTTGAAATAACCACTTTTCGGCCTTACCGCACGATACATGTATGTGTATTGGGTAGACAATTAGTTACACAGCGATATTGTAAATACTTGGAAAAAGTGGGAGCTGACTATGGAATACTTTTGCATTATCTCAGTGTACCATTATATATTTTCAGTAGAGAGTCACTGTTCCTCAGAGCTCGCAATGCGGTTTCTCGACCAATTTGTGGAAGTGAGTGGCATTTGATGAAATTACCCCCCAATGTCCGTTGATAAGTGGCCGTACTATCGTTGAATACCGGGAACCCTCTGCAAGTATTCTGCGATCAAAATCACACACAGCTAGTCATTTGTGAATAATTTTAAAAATGCAAATTTTTAAATCACATTTGAAAACATTCGTATTTTTCCCGCTTTTGAAGTAAATGAACCTTTTGACAAAAAGTAAAGTGTCACATATGATATTTGCGACGTGGATTGTCTTGACCTTTACAGATTGTTTTAGGTTTGCTGTTTTCATGTAGAGTCTACTTTGAAATTAAAAAAAAAAAAAGGACTGCAGTAGGCTAACCTGTCATTGTGAAATAAACACCAGGGTCTATAAAAGTAAGTTACTCTAATATGCCAATGTGAACTTAACAGGGGGGTCTATAAAAATAATGTTGCGCTAACCTGATTGACACGAGGTGCGATAGAAGATAAGTTACGCTAACCTGTCAATGTGAAATCAGCAAGAGGGCCTATAAAGTAAGTAGCGCTAACCTGTTACTGTGAAATTAGCAAGAGGGTCTATAAAGTAAGTTGCCCTAACTTGTCTTTGTGAAATTAGCAAGAGGGACTACAAAGTAAGTTGCGCTAACCTGTCCTTGTGAAATTAGCAAGAGGGACTATAAAGTAAGTAGCGCTAACCTCTTATTGTGAAATTAGCAAGAGGGCCTATAAAGTAAGTAGCGCTAACCTGTCCTTGTGAAATTAGCAAGAGGGTCTATAAAGTAAGTTGCGCTAACCTGTCATTGTGAAATTAGCAAGAGGAACTACAAAGTAAGTTGCCCTAACCTGTCATTGTGAAATTAGCAAGAAGGACTATAAAGTAAGTTGCGCTAACCTGTGAGTGTGAAATTAACACGAGGATCTATAAAGGCCATCATATCGTAGACGTCGTCAAACCTCTTGTCGGACAAGTCGATGTCCTTGTTAACTAGAGAAGTGCTGCTTGATTTACCTCCCCTGGATATTTTACCCGGAGAGTTGCCTCCACTGACGTCCCCACGGAAATACTTCATGAATACCGGAGAATGGAACGCAAGTAAACATCTGTTAGTGAAGATAGTTTTGTCATTGACCTGAAAAGTATATTATCGATATTTACCAAACATTCTGATTTAAATTTTTAGCTCGGCTGTTTTCGAAGAGAGCATTGAGGTATTGTCATAGCCCTGACGTCATAGTCGTCTGTGTTGTCATCTGCGTCGTGCTAAAACTTTGACATTTTGAAATATCTCTGTCATTATTGAAGATATTTACTTCAAACTCGGACTAGTTCTTGACAATCAAAATGAGAACCTATACAACCGGTGCAAATATCCATCAAAATATTATTACATAGTTATGCCCCTTTTTCAACTTTTCACTAAAAATCAATCGGCATGCGGGCTCTTGTTATTCTAAATGTGCGGACAAGTCATCTTATTGACTGGGGCGTTCTCTCTAGCCTGTGGTTCAGTAGTCGAATTGAGCATGGAGTTTCAGTTGTATAAGACCCCTCGATCCGTATTCACCAACCGTTATTAGGAATATACGCAGTTTATTTGGTTTAGCCAGTCAGAAGTTATGTTGCTTTCAAATTTAGAAAATCTTTGAGATTTTGCTGTGTTTTGCCCAATTCTGGTTCTAGAATGAAGTTTCCAAACGGAGTTGTCTCAGCAACTCGATAGTCTCTTTTTTGAAATTTGTATCAGACTTGGGACATGTCAGTGTTTGAGTTGCCCTCTTAACCCTTAAGCTGCTATATAAACGAAACGAAACTTTCATGCCGTCGATTGAAAAAAAAAACCAATTTTTGCTATTTAGCAGCTATTTTTTTTTTGGGGGGGGGGAATATCTCCATATCGGACAGTGTAGATTCAAGATCAGACTGCACGTTCTGTGCAGTCTGATCTTGATCTACACTGTCCGCAAAAAGGTCAGTGTGTCGCGCGTAACAGCTTAAGGGTTTATGCATCATATAACGTTGGATTCTACAGAGGGCCATATCGACAGTATGTTGCATACCGAAACAATGTTGAAAGCCACGTGAAACACCAAACACTCAGCCAGTTATTTTTCTATAGTGAGTAATCTAAAACTGGGCCTTTAAAAAATTCTAGCCCACAAATTACCAAAATCTTGACGTCACTAAACTCGTCACTTTCCATGAAAGGGTGGGTTCGTTCTGGGCTTTTGGGCCGCCTCTGGCTGCGTATGCCCCTATTGAACTTCCGCTTGGGTTCTGCGCCCCTCAGCGATGAGAGGTTGCTCATCTTTCTAGGGGACTCGAGTTCAGGTTCTTCTTCCATTATCTTTCTGTGAATGAATGAAGGAATGACTGAATGAAGGAACGACCGAATGAACAACTGAATCAACGAACGGCTGAATCCACGAATGACTGACTGACTGACTGACCGACCGACCGAATGGAATCGACCCAGGTTAGCCTGCGCAGCTGACCTGGGCCGAAACTTTCTGCTTTTGGTAAATTTTCTTCTTGTTAACCAGTGTACCTCATGATTCAGTCGCTTGTTTGACAAAATGGATTTTATAGATCCATAATTATGTGATGACTTGCTTGGTATCATGGGTCATGGAGATGACCCATGATAATTATGGAGTTTTGTCTTTGGGTGAGCATTAAACATTGTGTGAAAAGAAACATGATTGTTACTAGCATTTTTCCATTTTTTTCCAACCATGTTTTCTGCATTCCTTCTTCTGGTAGTAAAACCTGTCAGGTGTAGGATTTTAACCCTTATCCTTCTAAATTAGTAAAATGAAACTTTCAAGCCGATACTAAAACTGAAATTTTGGCTTTTCAAAGGTATATTTTGGAGAAAAATATGTCCTTCTTGGACAGAGTAGATCACATTCTCTGCAGTCTGATCTTGATCTACACTATCCGCAAAAGGTCTTCGAGTCGGGCTTAGCAGCCTAAGGGTTAAAACTCAGTCTTTACTGTCATATCTTCATGGAGTTCTGAATTTTGCTTATCGTGGGAAAAAGAGATTTATTTCACCTTGAAGTAAAATTATGCAGCGAGTCACACACAGCTAGAATTTATGCACGAACAGAAATCGCATGCAAATTATGTAAATCGGATTATCGGGAGTCGAAATAACCGAAGTATTTCTGGTGTAACGAGGTCGAATTTTTTGCCGAGAGTTCCCCTCGAAAAAAACGGGTTCCTCGGATGTTCGAGACATGGGCTGTCGGGGCTTAACTGTGAGAAAGAGGATGAAAACAGAATCGGAAGTTTGCTTGCTGAAAAAAAGTTCTTATCGAAAATATTATAAGGGTGTTAGAAAGATGTGGATGTATCTAACTTGTTGGTATTAGTGACAATGCTTGTTATCACATTTTATTAAGTGAAATAAGCGGCGCTTAGGGAAAATGCGGTTCAAGGCATCTTTGTTATGCATTATACCAGGAAAGTTGTATGACGCAGACCTATAGAAATAGCAAATTCGTTGTCTGCGCATGCCATATCCTTCGAGGATTAACCTGTCTGCTATGACGCATCACTATCTTGTACAGGATAAATATTAATACGCGGTGCGTAAAGTAAAACTCTGCCACTGAAAAAAGTAGCAATGGCTATTAACAATACTTCTGTGAAAAAATCTAGCTTGTTTTTCGCTTCAAATTTCCAAACTTATCAACAAAAATCTACCAGGGTTATTTCCCGAACCTATAGGGGTTGTGTTTATAAATGACTGGCGCATAGGTTATATGCTAGCTAACCATGACTATGCGAATCGGATGAGTTAGCGTTTTATAGAGTAAACGTTTATTTTATTTTGAAATTCGCTGCATTGACTCCCGCCTTGAAATGTAGTCCGGTTCCTTACCCAGAATGCCCATATCAGATAGGTATGTATTTGAAAAATGCCACCAAGCGGAAGATAATGTAGAAAATTGTTCGACTGCGCAGGCTGTCATGAGTCGATACATTTTTTTTTTTTGAGATGCATAAACTACATTTTAACATTATATCTTTAACTTAAAATACTTCGACTGCCCCGTATCCTTCCGGTTGAGCTCCATAAATTTAATTACTGTACATCTTTAAAAAAAAAAAAACAGAATTGTGAAAAAAAGTCGAGCTGCGATTTTCTGAAATATTGATAGAACTCATCTACCTTAATTGAAAAGTAAACAAAGAGAGTGACAACTGAAGAATATTGAAACTTTCCTTTCAACCAACCTGTGCCTATTGGAATGTTTGCCAAACCATAAATCTCTAACAGTCTGTATTTACTTTAAATCATACAAACGATCGTCATAGCAAACACTACAATTGATTACGACATACAATGTTGTAATTTTGCATGATACCCGTTACCTCATGAGTTACACATAATATCCGTCGACGTCTGAACACTTTGCGCCAAGCCCCGGTAGCTCGGTCGTTAGCGTACAGGACTTGAGAACAGGGGTCGCGGTTCGATCCCCGGCTCGGCCAATTTCTCTCCGAGGATTGATAATAGTCATTGTGACAGGATTCATTCCTCTCTCACCGCTGACCATTGTTTCGACGATGTGTATGTGGGAAGGCAGCCAATGGCTCGGAAAAATATTGTGCGGAGTACTGGTAAGAGAAACTCCAGGAAAGCATGGACAGGTGCACGGGCCGCCGTAAATGATTGAAATAATGTTGAAAACGACGTTAAATACCATACAATCAATAAACTCAACACTTTGCTATGTAAAGTTAGACAGCTATTGAAAATAATGCGATTGTTTTCAACAAGGAGCTCCTTTTCCCTCAATGTTCTCAAAAGCTGTATACTATAAAAACTCAGTCTTATCCGAGCGTACAGTGGTTAAATCTTTGGATATGACAAAATTTTAGACTCGACCATGCTGAAAATAAGGCTTGCAGACTAAAACTCAAATGTTTTTTTTTTAATGGGTAGAAAACGTCGATGAAAAAAGAATAAAATGCTGGTACCAGCATTTTCTTCTTTTCTCCTCGACGTTATGAATAGCATTCTTCCTTGCGATCGTGAAAACATGGGATTGTTGGGTAAAGTGATTAATCCATACGGTACAAGAGCACTGTATAGTTGCTATGTTTAACTCAAACACAAATTTACGACTGGCTAAAGCCTATTTCGGACTTTTACCGTCTGTGACGAACATGACAGTTTACCCCCCTTTCCTGATCCCTTAAGATTATGATTCTTTGATTGTTCTATCTATTTCGAAAAGTTTATTTTGCCCATCATACCGAATAGGGATTTATAGAAAACGCTTGTACAGAATATATGAGCCATGCTCCGATAACAGGGGGCTTAATGCATCTGCAAAAAGTATCGAACCAGGCCAGTCTGCGTAGTCCGCGCAGGCTGACCTGGGCCGAAACTTTTCGCTTCCGGTCATTTTTCTGCATGTTAAAGGACCAGTCTTCCTCAAAATTCAGTTATTTGTGTGGTGTCCGTGGTTGTGAGGTAGAGAGTCGGCCTCGTAACCATAAGGTCTCGAGTTCGATACCCGGGAGCGGGTGTCAACTTTGGGTTATTCATCGACCCACACATTCGACGCGAGTACTGGTGTGGTTCCCAGGAAGCAGAATCGAGAGAGATTCGTGTAAGTTGTAACAACATGTTTCTCAATCAATGTAAAATAAATACTAGTATGTTTAAACTAAAATTCAGTCAATCGTTAGACTAAAAGGATTTTATGAATCCATCATGTGATGACTTGCATGATATATTGCATGACGGGGATGCATTAAGCCCTCTTTTCCCAGAGCGTGGCTAAAATAAGTATATATATTTTGAGTTCTGAGGTAGGAACTAATTTTTAGGAAAGTACAAGTAAGAGGCACTGCCTTCCTTTTTCTGCTCTCTTAATTTACAATCCTATGTTGGTTTAATGTTTTCGAAACTTGCACATGCGTGAATGAGTGTCTTACGAGGAAAAGGTTGGGACCCCCACCAGATTTATTAACCTTTAGGCTGTTAAGAGCGACTCAAGCACCTTTTGCGAACAGTGTAGATCGAGATCAGACTGCACAGAACGTGCAGTCTGATCTCGGATATACACTGTCTGATTAGGAGATGTTTATTATCCCCATAATACCTTTGAAATGGCAAAATTTGGGTTTTCACTACTGGCTTGAAAGTTGCATTTCACTTATTTAGAAGGTTTCGGGTTAAAGATTTGAAAAATATTATGGTGAAAAAACAGACCGCCACGCGGACAAGTTTTAATGTAGTAAGATAGACAGACATGCAGGCCTGAAGGCAGACAGACATGCAGGCACATAGAGAAAGAGAAGTCTGCAGGCCCACAGACATACATATACAGATAAACAAACAGACTGGAAGAAAGAAAGAAAGAAAGAAAGAAAGAAAGAAATCGTACCACCGAAAAACAAATCCAATCTTACGAATAGTCTGGTTTGGACTGAACAGCACAAAACAGCGTTACCAAGAAAAGTAACACTTACCTTTTTCTCCCTTGTTACTTCCTTAATGCTATACATTCTGACTACATACTGACATGAGCTGCTTAAGAATTAATGAATGCGTATTAAGATCAAGCTACGCAGAGCGTGCAGTCTGATCTTAATTGTCCGATAACTGCGAAAAACTTTGGGACAAAAACAGTCTTAATATTCTTAAATGGGTCTTCAGTCCTATTTCATTCCTTTAGTGTAGGGTTCTAGGGGTAAGGCCTTCGACTGTTAAAAATAAAATGGACAAGTTCGGGTCAAAATAGCGAGCCAACTATTGACCACAAAAATGTTTTTGCAAGAAATTCTCACAAAAGTATCAGTCAGTGTAGATAAAAAATCGCACAGCATGTTCGGCACGGTCTGATCTGGGTCAACAACGTCCGTGAGAGCAGTGTATACTCCATCTGTAGAGTACTTTATTTAGAAATATTCATTTGGTATTTTTTTCCCTTGAATACTCATATTGACTGATAAATTGGTCAGACTCTGAATAATAATAATGATGATGATGATGATGATGATAATAATAATAATCATCATCATCATCATCATTATTATTATTATCATTATTATTATCATCATTATTATTATCATCATCATCATAAACCGCATTTAGTAGGGATCAAGAATTTCTTTATTTGCCACAATGTTTTACAACGTTGTTACAGATTCGCCCAAAACGTCTTTAAAAGGGAAAGGGGCTTTCTTGTATTGGATTGGATGAAAGATACTGTTTAACTTTCATGATTTGATTTATGATCAATATTTAGAAATTTTGCAAATCGGATTTAGAGGACATGCTTGAGTTTTTATATACTCGTTGATAAAAGATGTTTTATGTTTTCATATTTATGATTATTGATTTCTATTCATACTTCTTATGAACTGTCACTTTTAGAATTATTTACACTCTCTTTAGACGACGTGATGTACTTTTTGGGGACAGTATAGATCAAGATCAGACTGTACAGAATGTGCAGTCTGATCTTAATCTACAGTATCCGATAGTTTAGATGGTATTCTGGTCAAAACAGCGTTGGAATTGGTATAGGTAGGTTTGGTCTAATGAGAAAAAATGTATATTTCATTTATCAACCCTTAAGCTGTTAAGCGCGACTTACTGAATGAACTTTTGCGGACAGTGTAGATCAAGATCACACTGCACAGAACGTGCAGTCTGATCTTGGATCTATACCGTCCGATAGGAAGATATTTTCCTCCAATAGCGTAAGTTTTAACTAACAATATTCGGGTTTTAATATCGGCTTGAAAGTTTCGTTTCACTTATGCAGCAGGATAAGGGTTAAGTTGTTGAAGAGTTAATACATGAAGATCTCTAAGCAAATAAATTTCCATGGGAAATTAGATATTAGCTTTACATCTACTATGCTTTCAAAACTTTTTAAAAGCATTATGGCAAATGGAGAAATTGGTCGTATTGAGCTATTTGCCCATCTGTCACAATGATTTCTGGCCTAGGAAAAAAAATATCCAGTTTTCATCCATATGTTTTTATCCTTAATATGTCATTACTTTAAAAGTTATTACGAACATATGATAATGAGCAAAGGTGTCCAGAGTTAGTATTCATGTGAACATTTAGATCCCTTGCTATCCTGTGCTGCAACTGCTGTGAGTTTTTATGTGCAGTGTAGATTAAGATCAGATTGCACAGAACCTGGGCTTTGATTTCGGATCAGCGCTCATCAGCTCTACATGTATTAATATATACTGCGTAAAAAATCCTTTAGTCTTTAAAACTAGAGTTGTTTTTATTGACCTAACCCTTTACCACACAATGCCGACTTTTAACGACCCTGAGAAAGAAGTCTTTTGAAAACATTGTGGGAAAACGAGAAAATGCAGGTAACCAGCATTTTCTCCTCTTTCCACGATGTTTTCTATCCTTTCAGGAACAAATCCAATCATTTGAGACACATTTAATTTGTCGTTTGCACATGCTTTGAAATTGGACCAGTTCAAAATATTGCGGTATGGTGAAGAGTGAAAATGTCGATTTTAATTGATTTAGGAGGCAAGGTAGTGATTTGAAATATGTTGATTTTGCAATTGTTGTGTTGGATTAGTCTATCATGAGCTTTGTAAATTAGTAAGTTGGCTCCGTGCGCTACGGGTACACTAAGTGCGTACCGCTAGTATTAAAGCCACCATTTCGAGAAGAGAAAAATTAAGCTTTTACGATGCCGATCCCCGGTAGCTAAGTCGGTAGCGTACAGGACTTGAGAACAGAGGGTAGCTGGTTGGATTCCCGGCTCGGCCAATTTCTTTACGAGGATTGATGATAGTCATCGTGACAGGATTCATTCCTCTCTTACCGCTGATCATTTTTTCGCCGATGGTTATGTGGGAAAGCAGCCAGTTTTGATGAAACTTCACAGAAATGATCCTGCCATGGCCCTCTTCAAAATTCCTTTAAAGAATTTGATACCAAGAAAAGTCTGGTTGCCATGGCAAGAAATTAAACTGAAAAATATTGAAAATCTTTAAAAATCTTCTTTTCAGAAACCATACGGCTTATGGCAACCAAATTTGAAAAATTGGCCCCGTCCCAGGAGTCACAAATTTTATAGGGGCGTTATAGTAGAAACTTCAAAAAGTCATTTGATCCTAACGGTAGGGTCTGGGCCTACCAAATTAGGCATGCTGCTTCATATAGAAGATCTCTACCACGGTTGTCCCATTTATAGCCCTTGGGTCAAAACCGGCTCCACCCCGGGGGAGTCACAAGTTTCATATGGGCTTACTAACTGAAAACTGAAAGAACCGTCTGTTTCCTAACTGAAAACTGCCGGCTTAAAAACGTTTTCATGTATTTTCATCTAGTGGCCATGTAGCAAGGTTGTTAAAGCTAACAGGGGGAGGTAACACATTTTACAGAGGCTTAAGTAGTGAAAACTTTGAAAAACTTCTTTTAGTATTATAAAGTCACTATTTAAACTTATGTATTATGATCAAGGGAAATAACTCCTGTTATAACAGATGTATAGTTTGTTACCAATTACCTCCCTTGATTATCACACTACACTTATACATGGTGCAAAAAAAAAATATGTTCAGTTTTCAGTGAGAGTGATTTATTTAGATGTTTATATTTATGCTCAGATGAGTCTAATATTTAGCATAAACTAAGGTGAAGAAATGCTCCTTACAGCGTCTGTTTACCATAAGAATGTTTCTTCTGTTTATAACGCTGACAGAATTACAACGAGTGAAATTGTTTGTAACTGCAACTTTCATTGGTTAATGCAAGCCGGACGCCCCGACAGACAAAATGAACCGCCGCCTGTCCAGCGAAAAGATGCAAAATGAGGCTGGAGTGTTCTGCGGAATTTCAGAACGGCTACAAAATGGGTGATTACCAGCTTCCGCATTATTATAACTACCGTGGATGTGACGTGAAGGAGATGGAAATAAAATCCTGGGCCCGGTTTCACAAAAAAACCTTCAGTCTCTTATTTTACTCAGATCTTCAAACGGACTCATATTCCGACATAAGTTGAGTTTGTTATTCCAGACGCATTTCACCAACATTAATAGTCTGGATTACCTGCCCCTACCACTACCACTACGTACTCTTGTAATACGGCGGGGCACCAGACTACAGCATTAACAGATTAATGTAACATTCTCAAGTCCTGTGTTTACACAACGTTTCGGACTCAACTCAGCAAAATTATCGACTTAAGTCTGTTAAGTCTGTGAAGCGAAAAGTTTCGGCCAGGTCAGCCTGCGCGGACTGCGCAGGCTGACCTGAGTCGATACTTTTCGCAGATACATTGAGCCCCCTTTTCACAGAGCATGGCTCATATTTAAAAGTATTTATTTCTATTTAAACGAGAAATTTTGATTCACAGCAAACATCTAGATTCACCCCTGTAACTGGCGGACCTTTGTTCACTGTATATATAAGTTTTAAAAAACTTCATTTCACAATGGTCTGAGGATCAAGAAATTGTATATAAAAGGCGGCTCTTCACTTTGTATTTTTGGGTTAGGTATTTAAACGAACCCTATTTTAAAACAAAATTGACAAAAGGAACGCTGAAGTGGAAATAAATCATGGTACATGGGTTGTATTAAGGTGCTGTTGGGTTCTTGTATTACCTGAAAACACAAAAAAAAACCAAAAAAAAAAAAAAATCGACAAGGAATGACCCGTAAAACTTGCGAGATGTGCTGTTATAAAGTTTACAATGCGAAATTTATATGAGCCATGCTCTGTGAAAAGAGGGCTTAATGCATCTGTGAAAAGTATTGACCCAGGTCAGTCTGCGCAGTCCGCACAGGCTGATCTGGTCCGAAACTTTTCGCTATTGATCAATTTTCTACACGTGTGTCAAAGGACCACTTTACCACATGATTCAGCTGGTTGTTAAAAAAGTGACTATTATTGTTTCATAAATATGTGATGGCTTGCTTGGTATCATGCATCAAGGAGGTGCATTAAGTCCCCTTCTGCCGATGCATGGCTCATATGTATATCAGATGCTTGAAAACCAAATTTCATATCCTCCGATTTCGTTCTACTTTACATATGTTGAAAAAGTGTCTCCAAGGATATTGAAAACAAACAAGACAACAACAACAACAACAAACACCAATATTTGTATGCAGTTTGTTTTGGGTCATCCCACAATGAGAGCCATTCTTCAGTTATTTCCCTTGATTCCTCTCCAGTACTACATTGGTCCTGATCAGGGGATTACTTGGATTTTATCCTTGGTTTTCTTGCACTACACAAATATATTCTTGAGATAATATCTCTGGAAAATCGGGCTAGATTGTTTTACAAGTCGAGATATATGCATTTCTCTGATGATTGAGAACATGATTTGCTTTAAAATTACATGGGGACCTTACATAATGTCATAAATCAAATTATTTTTATCGCAACATCCCCAAAATAATCAAGGATAAAAACAAAGGAATACAGGTAAAAGGACCATTCGGCATACCTCGGGTGATCCGGTGATCAAATCCCTCGGCTGTATCACGTAGCTTGATATGCACCTACACGGTACATTTCGCACATCTCCGGAAGCACACCGCTTTACCGTTATTGACATTGTAAGGCTCCTCTTTAGAAAGAACGCATGAGTAAATTTTCTATCATTATCTTTCTAAGAGTATTTGAGCCGGCAAACAGTTCGTACATTCAAGTTTTAACGTGGTTTATCAATTCCGTTAGGAGCTTTAATCGACAGATCGATAGAAGTGAATAACTTCACAGTGGTTGTTCATGTCGTTGCTAAGCGATCTACAGGGGCGCCGCCATGTTTAAGATCATGTGATTGGTAGTTCAAAATGGAAGCCTCCCTAATACAGACGAGGTTAGATGTAGGTACGGAATCGGCCGAGTTGTGACGAGTGGTAAAAGGACCAATCTGTTATTTGGTAACCTTTAGTCTTTATCTGGTAAGGGAGATAATTTTATTTACAAGAATGGCCCTCATTTGACTGGACTAATAAGGAATTTATTGTTTTATTTCGTCTTTGATTCGTCGAACAAAACTACCTACAAGTATTTAGATTGTCAGGAAAAGAAATCGGTTTACCACGAAATGTAAAAATTTCGCGCGCAAGGCTTTATGATCCAATATTAAGTATTTCACTTCTTATCACAAGTTTTGCTGTTCTGTTGAAGGTAGGGTAGATTAACTCTTATCCTCCTAAATAACTTAAGGAAACTTTCAAGCGGACATTAAAAAACCAAAATAATGCTATTTCAAACTAATTTTTGGAGAAAAATATCACAGTGTAGATCCAAGATCAGACTGCACGTTCTGTGCAGTCTGATCTTGATCTACACTGTTCGCAAAAGGTCAGCGAGTCGCGTTTAGCAGCCTAAGGGTTAAAGATCAGACTGCACAAAACTCATGGATTGATCTTGGGTCGACCTTGTCCAGTTTCTGGTGAGATTTTCTGATAAAATTCGAAAATAGAACTGATAATTGCAAGAACTGTTTGGTACTTGTTACTTACCCAGGCTATGCTCTTGGAAAAAGGGACTAATGCATCCTGTTACGGGAGATCACTCCTTCCTTACGACATATCTTTCCCGTATAAAATCTATATGTGACAACTACGTTGGGGAGAATTCTCCCTAGTTCAGGGGTTAGTGTATTGGTCTTTCAAACCTCGATAAACGAGGATCTTTGCCCGCACGGGTTCGAGCCCCAGCCGTTGCAGTTTGTATTTGAGCTATGCATTTGTTGCGGACTTTCATGTTCGTAAGAATCTACATAATGCACTGTATGACGTAGTCATCACGTGATTAAGGATACATAAAACCCATTTAGCCCAAAACCCGATTGAATCATGGGGTAGAATAGTATTTGCACATGCAGAAAATCTACAAAATGTAGAAAATTTCGACCAAGGTCAGCCTGCGTGGACTGCGCAGGCTGATATGAATCTATACGTCCTGCAGATGCATTAAGAAAACGCCTTTTTTCACAGAGTGAGGCTCAAATAATTTTGATATGTTTGAGTCATGCTCTATGAAAAGGGGGCTTAATGCATCTGCGAAACGTATCGGTTTAGGTCAGCCTGCGCGGACTGCGCAGGCTGACCTGGATCGACACTTTTCGCTATTGGTCAGTTTTCTATTTGTCCAAGGACCAGTCTACCTCATGAGTCATTCTACCTCATTAAGTCGGTTGTTGAAAAAAAAAGTAACGATTATGGATCTATAAGTATGTGGTGGCTTTCTTGGTACCATGGATCACGGGAATGTCTAAAGCCCCCTTTTTGCCAGAGCGTGGCCCATCTACTTGGTATTCTAAGCGTTAACATTTTTACCAGATGATTGACGTTTGGATTATGTCCACAATGAGAGCATTTGCAGACGACATATTTAAAGCGACAGAAATAATGGTACCTTTCTTTAAAAGGAGTTGAAAACATTGCTGGAAAAGGAGAAAATACCAACATTTTCTCCTATTTTAACAATGCTTCAAAAAACTTTATTTCAAAATGGTATGAGGATCGGGGAATTGTTTGATAAAGAGTTAAATTCAATTATTTCTATACTTTGGCCATGCACTGGCAAAAGAGGGCTTATTGCATCTGCAAAAATGTATCATCGGCGACCCATGTCAGCCCGCGCAGTCCGCGCAGGCTGATATGGCCGAAACTTTTTGCTATTCGTCAATTTTCTGCATGTCCAAGGACCATTCTGTCTCAGGATTCAGTCAGTTTTTAGACAAAATGGATTTTATGGATCCATAATTGCGTGATGACTTGCTAGGTATAATGCATCACGGATATGCACTAAACTCCCCTTTTCCCAGAGCGCGGATCATTTATACATTTATGACAACAAAACGAGAGACAAATTTTAAGAATAAGATCTTTAATGCATGACGGGCTTTTATAAAAGTGCATCACTAAAATAAACTTTCTTTAAACTACATGTACTCTTACCGGCTTTTTCCTAGTATTACATGCATTTTCGTTGTTATTTTCTGTCGAAGCAGAAACGTAATTTTGATAAAATCTGCCATGGGTGCATTTAAGACCCTGGTTTGTGCAATTTGTGACAGTTGTGTTCAGCTGAATTGGATGGCTGACAGAGTTTAAAAAAGAGAAAAAGTCTTCCAATGACTTCTCCTACACATGTAGGCTTCCAAATAAATTCACAAAATGTTATTCGGTTGACCCTTTTCCAAAATTGTCAAAAGGTTCCGCCCCACTTAATAATTGGATCACAACATGCGAAATGAGACCTTCGGACATTTGCGTAAAGTGTCGTTCCGGATTAGCCTGCGCAGTCCGCGCAGGCTAATCCGAGACGGCACTTTACGACTACTTAAGATTTTTGCTTGCAGTTGACTTTTGTGACACAGAAAATCGCACAAAAACAGGAAGTGTCGTCTCGGGTTAGTCACGGACTGCATAGGCTGATCTGGGACGACACACTTTTACGCATATGTCCGAAGGCCCTTTTCGTGTGTTGCACGCCATATAATGGCTGCCAGAGCGAAAAAGAAGAAGGAAAATAAAAAAAAAAAAACCTTGAAATGACCTCTAGAACAAGACTGATATTAAAATAATTTCACGGAAATGTTCCCTATGTGACGCTACAACTAAATTGCTCAAACGAGTCCAATCAGCTACACAAGATGGCAACCAGAGATGAAAATAAAAAAAAAAACTTTCCATCGAATTTTTCTCTTAAACAACTGGAAGAACATGAAATAATGTCGCAGCTCCATCTAGTTCATACTGTACAGGTTTGTTGTTGCATAGATCCTCTGTGATAGCCATCCCAACAGCTTTGGGTCTTGAGGTTACACTAACAGTGCCAATGCTGTCAGAGTTTTGTTTTGATTTTCAGATATTTTTTGCTCTGTTTTTCAGAATTTTCAACAAGGAATTTTCCCACGTTTTCTTTGCTGATCTTCATGCCTGTGACCTTTTCATTGGCTGATCTTCGCGGAAAACTGCTGCCATATAAAGTTTGTCCGCAGAAACAACTTGTCATGTGTATAGGTATTTTCCCGTTTTTCTGGAATCCGTTTGTATGCGCACTGGTGTCATTGCTTTTAAGTGGGCTTTACATGCAATCTCACACATATTGTACCTTGTGACTACTTCCCTCGTGTTCTTCTTCATATACATGCTACACTCGGCATGGTAATATGATTTAAAGGGTCCACAGATACCCACATCTAGCGGCTGCAACAGATGACTGGTATGGGGGAGGGGGGATACAAATGCAATCAGACTTTTTTTCTTTCGCCCAGCCAATCAGAGAGGTACAGATGTGAGATGAGTGGCAACCATAAAGCAGAAGTAAATGCTGTGAGGCATCAGTTGAAAATCTGACATAAGGCAAAAAATGTTCCTCAAGGTATTTTTGGAAGAGGGTAGAGTTAAACCACCCATCGTCAGACAAAGCTCCTCTGGCTCCAGCGCTGGCTCCCTTCAACAGGCCTGAGAATTTCACCTTTTTCCTTTGAACACAAAAGTGCGGAGGCAGACTTGCTAATGGCATTTGCACACCCAATTAATGCGACAGTGGTAGACTAAGGTGAGACTATCGCCTGAGGTTTACTTTTTGGTGCAGCAATGATATTTGAAGGTTTAAGATAAGGCTGTAATCCTGTCTCATCCAAGTTGTGCATTAGTTTGCCTTGTAAGTTATATTTTTCAAGAATTTCACTTAGGTTGTCATAGAAGGATGAGATCTGTTCAGGAGTTGCCCTTTTAGCACGACAACTTTCAAGATTTCTTGGATTTAGAGAGGCAAGCTCATGTTTCCAGCGCCCAAGGAACCAATACAGCCAACAATTGCCCAAGGCTTTTCGTGACTTCTAATGTCCAAACTTGGTGGCTAGTTCACCACCAAGATGCTGAGGCTGAACATTTGTGTAGCCATACCCGAGTTTTGCCAATGTCCAAACATGCTCTACAAGAATCTCTTCTTCTTCAAAGGAAAGTAAAGTGTCTGGACCTGGAGCACAGTTATCTGAGTCTACAAGACCAATAACCCTGTCTCTGAGCTGGTATACCGTACTTTCTAGCAGTTGTTTTTATAGGTGATCTTTTTTAATTTCATTGTGAGCTTTAAGCATCACTTCATTTGTGTAAGTGGGTTTATTTCTGCCACTCACATTCTTTTGAGCGTGTATCTGTGAAGGAAATTGTCGCAATTAGTCGCACTCCGATTGTGAAAGGGGCTTTAGTCGGTAAGTTGAATTAATCCGCTTGAAAACTTACGAATATGTTAAAACTCGTGACCAACCTTGATCTTATCATCTGTTGATTGACGATGTCGATTGGTACCAATCAGTGGCTAACTACGAATGTAGGCTAATTAAAGGCGTTGTTTGGTGTATATCGTCAATTAACCAATCGAAGTGACAATTTGTCAATTTCGAAATTTTTTGGAACAGTCGACAGGAGATAAACAAATGATAACTTGCGAGGTTTGTTGCATCCCAGAGATGCTTTCTACCTCGCTTTTATAGAGCATGGTCCATATATATATGAGCCATGCTCTGTGAAAAGGGGGCTTGATGCATCTGCGAAAAGTATCGACCCAGGTCAGCCTGCGCAGTCCGCGCAGGCTGACCTGGGCCGAAACTTTTCGCTATTGGTCAATTTTTTGTATGCCAAAGGATCAGTCAACTTATGATTTAGTCGGTTGTTAAAAAAAGTGGCTATTATGGATCCATGATTACTTGATGGCTTCATTAGTATCATGGATCACGGAGATGCATTAAAGCCCCCTTTTGCCCAAGCACGGCTCATATTTCAAGATTAGAAGTTAATCTAAATTATGGTTGAGACAGTGGAAAATAATTAAATATGGTATTGGGTTACTGGGCTATAAAAATACTGAATAACCAAAAAGTATAAGAAAAGGAGCACCCCCCCCCCCCCCCCCCCTGTCATGCTATGGTGTGAACGAAGGCCTCAGGTTATCGATCAGCGGTACCAATGCTTGTATATAAGTGTCATACACGCGCAAGCAAAAAAGCCAGAAGTAGTCAGTCGAATAAAAAGTGGGACATTTTTGACCGATCGGAAATTACCATGTATTCTCTCGATTTCTTATAAGACAAGTTCGGCGACAGTCGAAAGTCAAGAACGAAAAGCCGAAAGCGGAGAGACGCGATGGGTCGTTTCAACATTACTAAAGACGATTATGCGCTCCACTGAATCGAGTATGTAAAACTGAGTCAAATAGCAGGAGTAGAAAGTCGAGGTCCAAAACCGAAAGAAGAGAGACTGTCGAGGTCTTTTCAACATTAAGGCCAAAAAATAAGAAACATCTTTAAAAAAGATAAACGACCTAACAGGTGATGGAATATGAATATTCAAAGTATTGTTTTATTTCATTCGATTAGGCGCTGTTCCTAAACACTTTCTGGTTTCTCTCCGAGAGTTGGTCGAGGTTCGCTCTTATATCTGTTATAATGCATTTCCGTTCGCGAGATTGCAATGATATACCCTTGAAAATAAAATAACTTCCATGTCAGCAAACTTTATGAACTTTCTCTTCCACAGCATGGCACCTGATCCCACGTTTTTTCTAATTCATATTGTCAAAACGCACAACCTTAAGCTTAAACCTTACCCTGCTAAATAAAAGAAATGAAACTTTGAAACCGATAGTAAAAACCCAAATATTCCTATTTCAACGGTATTTTGGAGTAAATATATCTCCTTATCGGACAGTGTAGATTCAAAATCAGACTACACGTTCTGTGCAGTCTAATCTTGGTCTACGCTGTCCGCAAAAGGTCAGTGAGTCGCGCTTAGCAGCCTAAAGGTTAAAATATTTTAGATTGTCCTTAAATTGCTTGCCCAATGAAGCATGTGTTTTTAAGCGAAGTCAATATACTAGCGACTGACCTTTTATAAATTTGCTTAAAATCCTTTTTCCAAAACCGAATGTTTCTGTATACCGCTTTTCAACTAGTATCAAATAAATCGCGCGATGTGCTGGGCAGCTATGCTATGTTGTCAAGCAGTCATTAGTTTCCTGTACAGATTTTATCAATACGCTAAACTGTACACAATCACCACTTTCAAAACATATGAGCCATGCTCTGGCAAAAGGGGCAAAAGCGATGCATTATAACTATCAAGCCATCACATACTTATGAATCCATAATAGCCACTTGTTTTCTACGACCAACGTAATCAAGAGGTAGAATGGTCCTTGGACATACAGAAAATTGACCAGTGGCGAAAAGTTTCGGCCCAGGTCAGCCTGCGCGGACTGCGCAGGCTGACTTGGGTCGATACTTTTCACAGAGCATGGCTCATATACTTTCACAATCAAACTATATATTTTTGTGAAATGGATGCACGCAGACGCCAACAGCTTATCGAAGAAATACTTTTGTTCTAACCGCCACTCGATGTCATTCAATATCGTAAATATGCATCGGCTTTACGGAACATTACGAGACATTTACCGCTAAAACCCGTTACTTTATATTCGCAACGTATTGCGTTATGATTTTGACATTCAACTGTATTCTGTGAAAAATGTTTTTCGAATGACACGTTCTCAACGATACGAATATTTTGAAGCAACGGGCGAGACCTGGATACATTTCTTCAATTGGTCGATATGGTAGAATTACCCGAGTCAACAAATATTTTGCCGAAACGCAGTAGAGTTCTACTATCTATGATGTGGTTACGAACATACCCAACATATAGAATGCTTTCAACATTTTTAAATGTGAGTTTAGCAACTGCTAAAAATGAGATAAAGGTGGCTATTCCAGCATTTTATGCATGTTTAGCAGGTTCTAATTGCTGACCATCATTAGATAAGTGGCGAAATATGTAGGGCACAAGACCCAAAATTGAAGCAGCTGTAGGCGCCATTGATGGGACTAATAACGAATGTTATCGTCTAACCAACAATCAAGGACGTTACTACTATGGCCATTGTCATCACCATTGTTTATATTCTCAAATTATAGTTGATTGTTCGGGTATTATTCGCTAAATTTAGCCTGGCTTTCTCGGCCACCAGAATGACGCTCTGCAGAGAATATTTACCTTTTTTTCCAAATGAATGTAAGCTGTTACAGGAAGTTCAACTGCTATCATAGACGATACCGTGAAGTTGTTGAGCATGCTATAGCACAAATTAAAGTTTACAAGGCCATATGCAGTGTTTAGAAAAACCCAAGGAGATATCTGTTTGAAACAGTTCATATCTGTGGTGCATGGATGTAGGACGGTTCAGCCACGGACGTTTTGGCGAAGACAGTTTGGCCACGGGCGTTTTGGCCAGCTGAAAGTACTAAGTAGGACGTTTTGGCCAAGTGTTATTTCAACGTGTCTGCAGAGGATGTCTTTTGAAAAAAAAAGAAAAAATGTTGGAAAAGGAGAAATCGCCTTGTAAAGGATTAAGTTATAAGGTATTTGGAAATATCTGTGGCAATAAAAGATAAAGGATAATATTGAAATAAAAAAAGCTCCTTCAATATTATGTATTTTATTTCTTATTTCGTATATGTTTTGGCCAAATGTTAATCTGAAGTGACTGACCTGGGTCGATACTTTTTGCAGATGCATTAAACCCCTTTTCACAGAGCATGGCTCAAATATTTCTATATTGATAGATATTTATTCTGAGTACTATATGTATCTGACGAGAGCAATGAATTCTATCTATAAGCCATGCTCTGTGAAAAGGGGCTTTATAGCTTCTGCGAAAATTTTCGACTCATGCTATTGGTAAATTTTCTGCATGTCAAAGGACCATTCTACCTCATGATTCAGTCAGTTGTTAGACAAAATGGATTTTATGGATCCATAATTATGTGATGACTTGCTTGGTATAGTGCATTACGCAGACGTATTAGGCCTAAACCCCCACTAGCTAGAAACTCGCTCATTTCTTTTAAAGATCCCTCTCTCTCTCTCTCGTACCAAGTGGATCCATTCACGGTCAAATTATATGAATTATCTCCGAAAGGGTAGAAAACATTGTGGGAAAAGGAGAAACTACTGGTTACCAGTATTTTCTTCTTTTCCCCACAATGTTTTCAAAAGTTTTTCCTACCCACATGTTCGTTAAAACACGATTGTGTCGTTAAGGGTTACAACGGACAAAACAAAATCGTAAGTTAAGAGAAAGGTATTGAGAGAATATATTCTGAAATGAGATTAAGTTGTACATATAGCGTGTATGGTTACAGAAAATATAGAACTCGCCTCTCGTTAAAAGTTTCTCTGTAAATGTCATTCAGTTGTCAAATACACAATATTTTAATGAAGTTAATCTCTATTCTGTCTTGTCATATGCAAACACAGCATAATATACAAACAACAGGGCAACAACGTGACTAGTAATAAGATAAGGAATGCGAAAAGAGTATGAACAGCGGGATGGTCGATTTTCTATCAGTAACTCCGTCTATCTTTATGATATCAGATATCAAATGGGCAAACCTAATTTCAGGTTTTGACTTAAAAGAACTCATCAAAAAATACCATGCTGCAGTGCTTATCTATAACACTCCATAATAATGCACCTAACTATATGTTAGACATAATCCACGTATCCAGAAATTTTAATTATTCTTTATGCTCTGAGACCGACAACAACCTAGTTTTACTAAAACCCCACAAAACGAAAACGAAGCTGTCCGAAAGAAACAATCCTATGTCACACGATTCACACGACCCTATGTATTTAAGGTTTTTGTAAACATTGTGGCGAAAGGAGAGATGCTGGTAACCAGCATTTTCTTCTTTTCCAACAATGTTTTCTATTCTTCCAAATACAATTCTCATAAATTGAGCCATATTAATTTGTCGTTTGCAAATGTTTTCTATTCGGCCAAATGTAAGATTTTGTCCTCCGTTAACAAATTAACATTCATCAGCATCGTAAGTGTTGTAAATGAGCCATCCTCTGTGAAATGGAGGTTTAATGCATCTGCAAAAAGTATCGACCCATTGCAGCCTGAGCAGTCCACGCAGGCTGACATGGGTCGATACTTTTTGTTATTGGTCGATTTTCTACATTCCAAAGGACCAGCGTACCTCATGATTCAGCCGGTTGTTCTACAAAACGAATTTTATGGATATGTGATTCTGTGATGACGTGCTTGGTATAATGTATCACAGAGATGCATTAAGCCCCCATTTGCCAGAGCACAGCTCAAATATCTTTGATAAAGCACACGTCAAACGGCCAATCCTGGAGCGGCAAGTCTGCTAAGTTTTTGTTTTCAAGACAATTATCAAATGGCGTAAACCCCAAGTTACGTAAAATAATCACAATGTCCTGGCCAGACTGTAATTTTAGATGATGACGAATTTCCATTTGAATAAATCTAACGTCTGTGTTCTTCAAAAAGGTCACTCCACCTTTGAGGACATGTAGTTCAAAAAGTTCAACGTCCATTTTGATCCCGACCGGTTTACCTTCAAATAAGTACATGAGGTCATCTAGCAGTATGGTCTCTATGATGTCGTCATTTCCGGATATCGTTTCATTGTCGGCATTGACAGAGAACGTCGCGACATTTAACGGGTTAGTTTTCAAAGATACATTTGTATGAGTATCCGACAAAGCATTCCAAATTAAAGTAACATTTTCTGTTAATTGACCTAGAATAAGAGATTTGGAAAGCAGGCGAAGATTTTGCATGTTTGCATCAATGGAGACCACACGTTTGCCCTCCCTTGCTGCTACAAGAGTGTACACTCCTATATTACATCCTATATCTAACACAACAATGTCTTTAACCTTATTTATAGCTTCAAAAAATATCCTTAACAACTTTCTCTCCCAATGTCCTGACTTAAAAATGTTTCCTGACACAAGTATATCAATCCTTGGATCATGTATACAAATTGGTATTAAAGTGTCGTATTTTAGTTTAACACATTCGACAGATTTTACAGTGTCGGCTACAAGTTGAACATTGACAGTGCGGATGCAACGATCTAACTGTCGAAGTCTTTCTGACTGACTGGACCCGGGAAGACACGGGTATTTCACATAGTCCAATAAATGTACCAAACTTTTAGGTCTGGTTCTAGCGTTCGCGTCTCCTTGGTTTCTGTTTGTATTGTCACTGCCATCATGTGGTCTTGCCTCACCCACTTTACTCAATTGTTTAACATTTGAAGTAGAACTATCACCTCTAAGAACACTGCATTTTTCCCCGTCATTTATGTTACTATTTTCCTCGTCACTGGTTGTAGATTTTGTCCTATGATTAGTACCCAAGCTAAGCTCATTACAAGTACATGGCTTTAGATAACCCGTTTCTTTATTATATAATCCAAAGTACACAATAAAAAAAGTTACTATAACACCGCAAAAAAATGATCTCAGTAGCTGAAATTTATTAGCCATGTTTGTCCCTGATATAGGCTAGCTCAAGACTAAATTTGAAGCAGGGCTACCGATACGTACTAAACACACGCTTCGGTGATTACCCACACGTATTACTCGAACAAACTGACATGAAATAATTGACCTTTATTGTGTACTTTGAAATTGTTACTATTACTTTACATAGGAAGAAAGTATGAGATACATTTTCATATTGCATACTTTCATATTACATACTTCTGAGCTTTTTAACGTGACGCTAAGTACGGAACTACTTTCGCTTTTAACATTCGCTTTTCGCTTGTTTTAAATTCCACTTTTGACATATCTGCAGCCTATTTCATCGATCATAAGCAATTTCTCCCTTTTCCCAATGATTTCGTCACTCTTTCTCAAAGAGTATACTTCCAATTTAGCAAAATCTACATTTCATTCTTAGAAGTTCCAAAAAAGAAAAGGAAGAGTCTTAATATTCCATCATGTCATGGAAAGGATAAGCATGTATGGCTATATACCGTTTAACCCTTCACCACACAATCCCGACTTTTAACGACCCTGAGAAAGAAGCCTTTTGAAAACATTGTGGGAAAAGGAGAAAATGCTGGTAACCAGCATTTTCTCCTTTTCTCATCACGTTTTCTACCTTTACCAAAACAAATTTCAACTTTTCAGTTACATTTATTTTGTCGTCTGCAAATATACTAATGGACAAAAGTCTTGTCCGGTCCACAAAATATTGAATATTTCATTTTTTGTTCAGAGTACAAAAACAAATCAGGTATCAATGAAAAGAACAATTCAAGACGCATTTAATGGTAAAATTTTGAAAGAATTTGGATCAGTACCGTCTATGCAAAACCCCCACAAAGTAGGGCACTATAAATTAGGAAGTTGCATTATGCTGATAAGACAAAATTAGTAATGAGTATGGCCCCCATGTACCCTTATGACTGCAGTGCACCTTCGCCTCATGGAGCAAATTAGCCTGCGTAAAAATCTGACAGGAAGATTGTTCCATTCGTCAGCAATTGCCCGTCTTAACTGCTGGACGTTGTTTACGTTCCGTGATCTGATCTTACGTTTCATGTAATCCCATACATGCTCGATTGGGTTCAGGTCGGGTGATAAAGCTGGCCAAGGTAATGTTGGAACATTATGTGTGGTCAAGAAGTTTTGGGTCAGTCTTGCGGCATGGGGACGGGTATTATCCTGTTGTAAAACAGTACCTGGGTGGGCAACAATAAATGGCAGAGCAATTGGACGCAAAACTTGGTCGATATAATGCTGCGCAGTGAGAACACGACCCCGTCCTCGACCAAAGTCAAGAAACACGAGCTGAGTCTTGTGATGGTAGGTAAACCCTGCCCAAACCATGATGCTTTGCCCACCCCAACGGTCAGTTTCCACGACACACGGGTCCGCAAATCTCTCTCCACTGCGCCGGTATACACGCTGTCGTCGATCGCTCGAATCAATGCAAAATCTACTCTCGTCGGTAAACATAACCGTTTGCCATCGGTTTAAACGCCATCTTCGATGACGTAAAGCCCATTGCCTTCGTAAACGTCTGTGATTTTGTGTTAATTTAGATCCGTGGTATGGACGACGGCAACGTAAGCCGACTGCTTTCAAACGTCGCTGCACAGTCCTTGCACTAATGCGACCCGGTGTGTTACGTGCCGTGTCATTTGGGGCCGCAAAACGGTTGCGTAAGTGAGTAAGCTGAATATGCCTATCCTGATGCAAGGTTGTTACTCGGGGCCGTCCAGAGCGTGGCAGGTCGGCAACGGTCCCATAAGCTGCGAACTTTTCGCGTAAACGTCGAACAGTTCTTTCGTTTACACCAAATACACGGGCTACATGTGCGGCTGTGGCCCCTGCCTCAAGTTGGCCTAAAACGCGCGCACGCTGTTCATTTGAAAGCTTCATTTTTCTGAATTAATTGAAGAAATTCGAAAACTTTCGATGTCTTTCGATTGGAATATCGATAAGGATGTGTTGACATAAACAATAGTGAAACACACAGTTTTGCATACATGACGATGCACGTGAAAAACGTCGCCGTTACTGAATCTCGGTAATTCGGTGCAGCCTTGAAATCAAAACCCGATTTACCAGTTTGGATATTGGCTGAAAGAAAATAAGCAAAATTTCAAGGTCATACCTTCATTGGTTTTGACATTAGTAAGGAAACCCTAACCGGACAAGACTTTTGTCCTTAAGTATACTTTCACTTTAGGTTTGTCTGAAATTTTGTCGTTTGGTAAAGAGTTAAACAGAAACACACGTTTAAAAAAATGTTCGTGAACTGGAAAAACAAAGCTGTATTCTTGAAGGTTTTTTGAGTTTTGTGGGAACCCCCCTCTCCCCCCACAATGTCCTTGACTCTCCCTATCCCTCTTCTTCTTCTTTTCTTTTTTTCGTTGACTCTCCCGCACTGAAAATAACTGATATGAAAGCATTTAAAACGGAAGAATGGTACAGACAAAACTATGTGATTTTAGTTTCACTTTTATTCTGCTCAAGAAGCACGATGTTCTCTAAAGTGCAGCCAAAAAGTAAAGTGATTGGTCTATCTGCTATGTATTCTGTCATTTAGAATCGCAGACTCAGAGCCATCTATGGTGAGATTGTGCCACATGTATTATTACATCAGAGAAAAGGAAGCTTTTGGCCATCAGAGAACTGAAAAAGCTTCACCATTGCCCTTTAGGGCATAGCCTAACTTAAACCTGTGATACGATAATTCATAATTGTTTGCGATCTTCTGTAAGATAGAGGAACAGAATAAGTGAAAGAATCTCTGAGAGGTTACGGATAAATATACTTTCATGGCAAAAAAGGCGAATAACTATGGTGTCATAATTTTTCTGTCACCCATTAATTTTCCTTTTATTCATAAATGAAAAACGAGATAGATCTAGATCCTAAGTCAAATGTATTTGCTTAAAATTTAATGATTGAAAGGACTTTAATATGAAAGTGCAATAATCAGATTTACAGTGTAGTACGAATTTGGCCCAATTTGCGTATCGACACAAAATATGCAAGGCTGAAATAACAGAAATTATTAACTCTTTCGGCGCCAAATAAACTAATTCGGCCTCTTTTGATGGCTGTAAATACAATCCACTGAGTCTCCGGAAGATTTTTATCATATAAGCTTGACAAAACAAGCGGAGGGTATAGATAAAAGATCAGACTGCACGTTCTGTGCAGTCTGATCTTGATCTATGCAAAAGTCCCCGTTTTCTCCTATGGCGCTGAAAGGGTTAACACATTGTATATACATGCATTACAATAAAGTTCTGTTTTATTCAGTGAATTTGACTTGCTATTTCCTTTGACAATTTATCATTTTCGGAAAAGTTTATCATGATCGTTTCATTTAGTATGGCTTGTCTGACACTGAAACAACATCTTCATTTTTGAGTCGCCTGGTTGCGTAGCAACCAGGCTCTCATTGTTATCATCCTGATCTATGGGGTGACGTAAGCATACCTCCGGCCTTGTACTGCTTCCTGTCCCAAGTTCCGGTTTACGAGATAAAACATAGTTTTCTAATTATTCAGTAAACAACCCAGTTTCTGTTGTAAATAACTTGCAGCCGTGCCTTTGTGATAATGAATGTGTCTATAAAGACTGAGCTATTTAACTGTTCAAACCTTTGAAACAACCATTTCGTCCACAAGCAAGGGTACGCCATAGCCGATCGCTTACACAGATATCATCTCTAAAAATAGCGCATTATGTATGTATCTAAAAATAGCTGTCGTGAACTAAACAAGTTAAGGGACACGCTGAAACATACTCTTCGACGACAGCGTCTTTACAACGGCACGCTTCTATTTGTTGCCAATTCTCAGTGAAAATGATAATTACCCATTTGAAGTACAGTCTTAATCTTAAAATCTGTCCCTAATTGTAAGTCTTATTTCAATTCAACACTCAACCTGTGATCGGAAAGAGAAAGGCGATACCGAGTTAACATGGAAGCTTTCAATGGAGATTTTTCTCAACAGTAGGATTTTTTTTTTTGGACAAATTTATAACGGCTTGGAACGGTTGCATTGCCTTCTTAGACATTCTTACATGTTGCTTCTTCAGAGCTTTTTATTCTATACTTTAAATACTTTGCACAACCGTATTCTAGGTGCACAAGCAGAGATCGTACATGCAGTATGCAGTGCGCACGAATCTAGGCTGTACTAAGTCATCGCTTTACAGGTGCTTTGTAGCTGTGCGACAAATATAGGTCTTATAATCACGTGACGTATAACGTCATTTGCACCACGGAATTCTCTATAAATTTATGAATCAGTCACTGGACGGGCCTTTAATTTCAGCGTACACCGAGGTAGCGCTTCACTGATCCATGCAAAGAGAGTGTTTTAAATTACACTGTGTTTGATTAATTGTTTTTCGTTTTCAGCTCACCTTAGCACAACGTGCTAAAGGTGAGCTATTGTGATCGCCCTATGTCCGGCGTCCGTCGTCCGTCAACAATTTCTTTAAACATCTTCTTCTCCTAAACCACTGGGCCAATCTTGATGAAACTTGGCAGGGATGTTCCTTGGGTGAAGCTCTACCAAAAGTGTTCAAAGAATTGAATTCCACCCACAACTCTGGTTGCCATGGCAACAAAAAGGGGAAAAAAGCAAAATCTTTGAAAATCTTCTTCTCTGAAACTAGAAGGCGCAGAGCTTTGATATTTGGTATGTAGCATCTCCTAGTGGACCTCTACCATGTTTGTTCATTTGATGTCCCTGGGGTCAAAACTGGCCCCGTCCCAGGGTCACAAGTTTGAGCATAGTCACAAAGAAGGAAAACTTTAAAAATCTTCTTCTCTAAAACTTGAAGGCGTAGAGCTTTGATATTTGGCATGTAGCATCTCAGAGTGGACCTCTACCAAGTTTGTTCATATGATGCCCCTGGGGTCAAAACTGGCCCCGCCCCGGGGGTCACAATTTCCAACATAGGAACAAAGAAGGAAAACTTTAAAAATCTTCTTCTGTAAAACTAGAAGGCATAGAGCTTTGATATTTGGCATGTAGCATCTCCTAGTGGACCTCTACCAAGTTTTTTCATATGATGCCCTTGGGGTCAAAACTGGCCCTGCCCCGGGGGTCACAAGTTCGAACATAGGAACAAAGAGGGGAAACTTTAAAAATCATCTTCTCTGAAACTGGAAGGCGTAGAGCTTTGATATGTGGTATGTAGCATTGCCTAGTGGACCTCTACCAGGTTTGTTCATATGATGTCCCTGGGGTCAAAACTGGCCCCGCCCCGGGGATCACAAGTTTGAGCATAGTAACAAAGAAGGAAAACTTTAAAAATCTTCTTCTCTGAAACTTGAAGGCGTTGAGCTTTGATATTTGGCATGTAGCATCTCCTAGTGGACCTCTACTAAGTTTGTTTATGTGATGCCCCTGGGGTCAAAACTGGCCCCGCCCCGGGGGTCACAATTTCCAACATAGGAACAAAGAAAGAAAACTTTAAGAATCATCTTCTCTAAAACTAGAAGGCATAGAGCTTTGCTATTTGGCATGAAGCATCTCCTAGTGGACCTCTACCAAATTTGTTCATATGATGCCCTTGGGGTCAAAACTGGCCCTGCCCCGGGGGTCACAAGTTCGAACATAGGAACAAAGAGGTAAAACTTTAAAAATCATCTTCTCTGAAACTGGAAGGCGTAGAGCTTTGATATTTGGTATGTAGCATCGCCTAGTGGACCTCTACCAAATTTGTTCATATGATGCCCCTGGGGTCAAAACTGGCCCCGCCCCGGGGGTCACAATTTCCAACATAGGAACAAAGAAGGAAAACTTTAAAAATCATCTTCTCTGAAACAGGAAGGCATGGAGCTTTGATATTTGGTATGTAGCATCTTCTAGTGAATCTCTACCAAGTTTGTGCATATGATGCCCTTGGGACAAAAGTTGGCCCTGCCCCGGGGGTCACAAGTTCGAACACAGGAACAGAGAAGGAAAACTTTAAGAATCATCTTCTCTGAAACTGGAAGGCGTAGAGCTTTGATATTTGGTATGTAGCATCGCCTAGTAGACCTCTACTAAGTTTGTTCATATGATGCCCCTGGGGTTAAAATTGGCCCTGCCCCGGGGGTCACAAGTTCAAACATAGGAACAAAGAAGGAAATCTTTAATTTGTTTTTTCTCTTAAATGGGAAGGCATAGAGCTTTGATATTTGGTATGTAGCATCTCCTAGTGGACTTCTACCAAGTTTGTTCCAAAGATGCTGCTTGGGTCAAAACTGGCCCAGCCCCTGGGGTCACAAGTTCGAACATAGGAACAAAGAAGGAAAACTTTAAAATTCTTCTTTTCTGAAACCAAAAGGTGTGGAGCTTTGATATTTGGTATGTTGCATCTCAGAATGGACCTCTACCAAGTTTGTTCATATGATGCCCCTGGGTCAAAACTGGCCCCGTCCCGGGGTCACAAGTTCGAAGATAGGAACAAAGAAGGAAAACTTTAAATTTCTTTTTCTCTTAAACGGGAAGGTGTAGAGTTTTGATTTTTGGTATGTAGCATTTCCTAGTGGACCTCTACCAAGTTTGTTCATATGATGCCCCTGGGTCGAAACTGGCCCAGCCCCGGGGGGTCACAAGTTCGAACATAGGAACAAAGAAGGAAAACTTTAAAATTCTTCTTTAAAACTGGAAGGCGTAGAGCTTTGATATTTGGTATGTAGTGATTCTCTTCCAAGTTTGTTTGCCCATCTAAGCGCAACAAGTTCATTGAGTTCAAAATTGGGTCATCTTGGGTCATAAACTAGGTCACTAGGTCAAATTAAAGAAATACCTTGTTCGCACTCTAGAGGTCACATTATTTGCTCAATTGCCTTGAAACTTAGTTAGAAAGTTTGTCTTAAAAAGTCTCACATAAGATTAATTTGGGTCAACTTGGGTCATAAACTAGTTCACTGGGTCATATTAAAGAAATATCTTGTTTGCACTCTGGAGGCCACATTTATTGCTCAAATGACCTGAAATTTGGCCAGAATGTTTGTCTTGATGAAATACCAGATGAGTTTGGATTTGGGTCACCTGGAACCGTAAACTAGGTCACTAGGTCAAAATAAAGAAATACCTTGTGGGCACTCTAGAGGCCACATTCTTTGCTTAATTGTCTTGAAAATTGGTCAGAATGTTTGTCTTTGTAAAATCTCACATGAGTCTGAATTTGGGTCAACTGGGGTCATAAACTACGTCACTTGGTCAAATTAAAGAAATAGCTAGTGGGCACTCTAGAGGCCACATTTATTATTCATTTGATTTGAAAATTGGTTAAAATGTTTCTTTTGATATAGTCAAAGACCAGTTCAGATTTGGGTCACCTGGGGTCATAATCTAGGTCACTAGGTCAAATTAAAGAAATATCTTCAGGGCACTCGAGGCCACATTTTTTGCTCAGTTGACTTGAAAATTGGTCAGAATGTTTGTCTTCATGAAATATGAGTTTGAAATTGGGTCACCTGCGGTCAAAATCTAGGTCACATGGTCAAATTAAAGAAAAACCTTTAAGGCACTCTACTAAGGGTAGAGTATTTCTTGATAAACTTGAAACTAATAAAGCTTCTGGAATTGAGTGCCACTATTCTAAAATATTGCGGTGATCATATAGTTTTACCTATAACTTCTATTATTAACAACAGTATCGCCAAAGGTATATTTCCAACCGCACTGAAAGAAGCATATGTTCTACCTTTACATAAAGGAGCCGAAAAGGAAGATCCAAATAACTATCGCCCAATATCTATTTTACCCACTATTTCAAAGATTTTTGAACGTCATTTATCTAACCAATTATTAGCTTTCTTAAACAAACATGATTTATTAGCTAAGCACCAATCTGGATTTAGAGAAGGTCATTCTTGTCAAACAGCCCTTATTCGGCTAACTGACGAATGGTTAAAAGATATTGATTCCGGAAAAATTATAGGTTCGGTTTTTGTTGATCTAAAAAAGGCTTTTGATTTAGTAGATCACGAAATTTTATTACATAAGTTGAAATTGCATAATTTCTCTACTAAGTCCTTAGCAATATTCAAATCTTATTTGACTGACAGGAAACAGTGTATTAGGCATAACAATGCATTTTCATCTTCTCGAATCTTATCAAGCGGTGTCCCACAAGGCTCTATTTTAGGGCCGCTGCTGTTTTTAATTTATATAAATGATATGTGCTTGCACATTGATGCCTCTAGTCTAGATCTTTATGCAGATGATTCAACGTTATATAAGTCAGGAATCGGTATTACTGAAATACAACATAATCTACAAAATAGTTTAGAAACTATGCTCGCTTGGTGTACTGTTAATGATATGCTTGTTAACCCAAATAAAACAAAATGTATGCTAATTGGACCAAAACATAAATTAAATTCTATTAATCTAGAACTAAAAATTAATGACGTTTGCATTGAACTTGTTGGGTCTCATAAGATATTAGGTGTACACATTGACAAGCATTTGTCGTGGAATGTACACATTGATAAAACTTGCACTGCGATCAACAATAAAATTAATTTGTTTAAAAGGATTTCGACTTACCTAACAATGGAAATGAAACGATTATTTTACAACTCGTACATACTGGCTCTCTTCGACTATTGTTGTACAGTTTGGTGGAAGAGCGCTAAATATAGGACCTCTAAACTATCTGTACTTCAAAAAAGAGCAGCCCGCATCACATTAGGGGCTCCATCTAGAACATCGTCGATTGAACTTTTCGCGGAACTAAATTGGTTGACCTTTGACAATAGATGTGATTATCACGCTGGTGTTTTAATCTTCAAGTGTCATAATAACCTTTCACCACGATATATAAGGGACATTATTTCGTTTTCTAGCAACACCAAGTATAATTTACGGTCATCTGCTCATTATGATATCATTAACTCAAGATTTAACACTTTGTTCAAGAAAAAAGCATTCTCGTATTACAGCATGAACATATGGAATGAAATTCCTATTTCAATCAGAGCAGCAACTTCCTTATCTAACTGTAAACATCAGCTTAAACAGTATTTGTTCAGTAAGCAATCTATCACCTCAGCAAATAACACAAACAAATTACCGTAAATAGTGTATCTGTCCGCTGACTTATAGACTCATTTTCATGTTATTTTCTTTCATCATCCACTTATTCATTATCGCATCTGTTTGTGTGTGGGTGTGGGGGTAAGTGTGTGGATGTGTGTGTGTGTGTGTGTGTGTGTGTGTGTGAGAGAGAGAGAGAGAGAGAGAGAGAAGGCAACATTGTAAAAAAGACTCTATTTTCAGGTCATTTTTCTTGAAATTCTGTCTTAATGTTTTAACCTTCAAGAAATAAAGATTTTATTATTATTATTATTATTATAAGGTGAGCGACCCAGGGCCATCATGGCCCTCTTGTTTTGAAAAAGAGGCGAATTTGTCAAAGTCTGCTGTTGATTTTTTCTTAATGCGCGATTAACCTAGGTCTGGTATATATGAAACAACAATTTATTAGTGCGGGTGTCAGAACGCAAGGTGCTTTCGTAACTGCCAAAATCTTAATTCACACAGGAATTCGACTTGAAACGACGCGGTCCTAACAACCAGCACTCTGAGAACTTGACTTTTTACTCCACTATATTTCAGATATAATAGAACAGATCAATGTTAACCCACTCGAACAACAAGTTCTTTATTGGAGTGTTTGTAATTTTGTAAAGGGTAATAGAGCGAATCGCAAACATTTAGTTTACACCAAAGCAATATATATGTAGATCTTTACAATTTGCAATTGGTGTGGAAGCAGTACTAGTTCCTGGGACGTTATAAAATGCAGACAAAGTTAAAAGGCTGATGATCATGTTATTGGGTTATATTGTTTTTCTTGAGCTGTAGCAGCCACATTCTTACAGTCTACTGTGGAGAAAACTTGAACCCGGACAACAACATCAGCAACAACAAAATATTTCCAAGGGACAGGTAGATGTAGATTACTGAGTCAAATATTTGTGTGTGATCCAGAGGCTACATTTCAGTCCAATGATCATAAAATTGCCTGGCTGTTTGTCTCAATAATATTTTTGACAAAGCTGAATGTAGGTCACCGGGGGTTAAAAGAAAAAGGTTGTCACTAGGTCAAATCAGACGAAACGGTAATAGATCTAGTGCTTTAGAATCCATTTATGTTCAGTCCGATACTCACGGAACTTTGTCAGACTGCTTAGATTAGATATGGGTGAGTTGCAAAAGGGCATTTTTGGTTTAAAAGTATGTCAGTAGATCATATACCAGAAGACAAAGTTCAATTGAGTTCCATACTAATGTTGTCTATATGGTCCTCTTGTAAAATTGTTCAAGTGGTTCTGCACTGTTTTCGTAAACTTCACAGAAGCTTCAGAACTGACTAGTAACATTTCAAAATTACCGCCTCTGAAACTGTATAAGCAATTATACCCAAATTTCATATCTAGCATCCTGTATTCGGAAAGGACAATTAATCAAATTAACCGATATATGTATAACCACATGGTCCAATTCTAGAAAATTTGTGTCATGCAAAAACAACTTGTTCTAAATCTGGAGAGAAAATGTATATCTTATCCTACTGAAATTATTTAGAATGTTTGTTTTAGCAATATGTGTAAGAATTAAGATATACATGTAAGTTAAGTCGCCCAGATTCTGCGCTAGAAAAATACTTTTATCAACCTAGAAGCCTAATTTTTGTACACATTCTTTACAGGCATTATTAAGCAAAGGAGGAATTGTAAATATTGATGGAATTTAGATATTATGCCCCGCCGAATTTCGGGTGGTGGGGGGTATAGTTTTCGTGTTGTCTGTCCGGCAGTCCGTTCGTCCGTCCGATCTTCCGTCCATCCAGACAGATATATTCTAAAATCGTTAACGAAAGTTAATGAAACTTTATACATGTGTTCCTCCGATATACTTTTTTTAAATGTAACGCATTGTCATGGAAAAAGGAGGCTTGGTGTCTTCCGGTCTGCAGTTTTTGTTTGTTTGTTTGTTTGTTATTTTTTTTTGTTTGTTTTTTGGGTTTTTTTTTGTTTTTGTTTGTTTGTTTGTTTTAATGCTGTGTCATGGAAAAAGGGGGTTTGATGTATATTTCCATTCTGGACCAATATCTCTTTAACTACTGGACAAAATTTTATGAAACTTCATTTTTATATTGTTTATCACAAGCCACAGACAATCAGTATTTGTTTTTAATTTAATGAAATGACATGTCATGGAAAAAGGGGGCTTAATGTATATTTTTACCAATTACAAAAAAGGCCATGTTTACATGCAAAACACAATACCTCTCATAATTATGTTTCTTCAAAAAAAAAAAGTTCTTTGTTTTTCGGTGGTGCATATCATTTCAATGAAATGCCTTGTTTTTATATTGATTGTACCTTTTGAAAACCATTTTTTAAATGAAGTCAACCGGGGTAAGAGACTTTGAACTTTTTAAACCTGTTTCTGGTGCCTAAATTACCACATATTTTTTTCATGTAAATTTTAATATTGATTTTTGTAATTTTAGGATGACAACTTAGAAATATGCTTGCATATAATAGTGTCTTATGGTTAAGTTATTTTGTATCTTGAATGCTTTTAACAGATTTGAACAAGAAAGGGTGAAAACTTCTGACCCATTACCCTCCAGGCAACTCTCAGGACTATCAGTCCTTTGATTCCTTTACTGGAGACTGAAGAAGTTAGGTGCTGCATGAATTATAATTTACAAGCTGAACAACCCAGAGGAAGAAGCCTTTTGAAAAAATTGTGGGAAAAGGAGAAAATGCTGGTATCCTGCATTTTCTCCTTTTCCCCACGATGTTTTCTGCCCTATGCGAGGAAAATTGCACCATTTGAACCATACTGAAATTGTTGTCTGCAAATGCGCTCAATTTGGACAAGGCTAAAATTTTGTCGTCTGGTAACGGGTTAAAGAGGTGTGTTATTTAAACAACCTAGCATTTACCGGAGACTTTAAAAGTTGGCTGCTGCATGAATTATAATTTAGAAGTCAGTTTTAAGCGGTTGTGTTATTTAACCCTTATCCTGCTACATAAAAGAAATGAAACTTTCAAGCCAACAGTAAAATCCCAGATTGTCCTATTTCTGGAGAAAAGATATCTCCCTATCAAACAGTGTAGATCCAAGATCAGACTGCAGTTTGATCTTAATCTACACTGTCAGCAAAAGGTCAGTGAGTTGTCCGTAGCAGCATAGGGGTTAAACAACCTAGCATTACAATTGATGAATATCTGGTATTAGGACCAGGCTAATTCTGTTCTAGCAAATTCTGAATTTCAAAGCTAGTAACATGATTAGCTGTGACAAATATCTCACCTATCATATGGCTAGCCCTGAGGTTCAGTATTAGAAGAAACGCGTGTAGAATCATCATAGCCAACTTTTACGGCCATGCTTCATCAGCAATGTCGCGTGTCAACAAGAGGATAAAGATTGGTAACCAGCATTTTCTCCATTGCCCACAATGTTTTCTAGCCTTTCAAAGACAAATGCCACAGTCTCAGCGACAGATAATTTGTCACCTGCAAAAGCTTTCAATTTTGACAATTCTAAAATTTTGTTGTTTGTTAAAAGGCTTCAGGCATGTACTGAAAGTTCTGACCAGCCTGATCTTTGTTTATACTATTGTCCAAAAGCATCATCAAATGTTCTTAGTGCTCTTAGGTTGTGCCCCATGCTAAACAATTTAAAGGCAGATCACATCATTTAGTCCCATTGCTAGAGGAAAGCGTTGAATCTTTGCAGGTATCAGAGTTTTCTCCTTTTTCCACAATGTTTTGTACCCTACCAAACAGAAATTTCAAATTTTGAGTCATGGCACATGTTATTTTGTTGTCTGCCAATGTTTTCAATAATACAAACGCAAATCTTGCTGTTTCAAAGTTGATTTCACCGGAAAGAAAATATATCGGATGAGTAGATCAACAACCAGACTGCATGTTTTGTGCAGTCTGATCTTGATCTACACTATCCACAAAAGCGCCCCGAGTTGTGCTTGGCAGCTTATGGGTTAATGTTTATTCAACTTGATTGATAGTGTTTGGTAAGTTGCATTTTCTCCTCTTCCCACAATGTTTTACACCCTTTCAAAGATATTTTATTCTTTTTTGAACCACATTAACCCTTATCCTGCTAAGTAAGTGAAATGAAACTTTCAAGCCAAGAGTAAAAACCCACACTTTGCTATTTCAAAGGTATTTTTTGTTGAAAGATGTCTCCTGATCGGAGACATGTTCTCTGCAGTCTGATCTAGATCTTGATCTACACTGTCCGCGAAGTCATTGAGTGGTACTTAGCAGCATAAGGGTTAAATTGTCTTCTGCAAGTGCTATGGATTTAGACAAGTATAAAATTTTGTCTTTTGGAAAAGACTTTATCTTATACTGAGGAATGCCATGTTTCAAGGACCTTGGAAATAAGACTTTTGAAAACATTGTGGGAAAAAAGAGGATACTGCTGATAACCAGCATCTTCTCTTTTCGATCCATGTTTCCAGCCTTTAAAAGAAAAATGCTTTTGTTTGCATCAAGAATTTATCTCTTGTCTGAAAGTGCTTTCAATTTGGAGGACTTTAAGATTTTGTCTTTTGTTAAAGATTTAAGAGATTTTATCTTGGTTTAAGTTTATCTGATTTCAATGAAATTTCATCACTTTGCTTGTCCTTAATTCTTTACCAAACAGTGTTAAGTTTTAATGACCTGAGGAAGACAGTATTTGGAAATACTGTGTGAAAAGGAGTAATTGCTGGTAACCAGCATTTTCTTCTTTTCTCACAAGGTTTTCTACCTAACAAAGAGATGCCCTATCATTGAGCAAAGTCCAGCTTGTTTTCTGCAAGTTCTTTCCCTATTGGCAGGTCTAAACTTTTGTCATTAGGTACAAAATAAACTAGGTAAACAAGTTACAGAGTTGACCAGGGTACTTATTCACAAACCATTCTTAAGAATACACCTAGCCTTATTCTCCAGAATTGTCTAAATCTTAAAGTAACACAACTATTGACTGGCTAACCCATTTGGTTTACTACCAAATTTAGAAAATCATGGAAGACTACGAATATTCTTCAGAATGGTTGGTGAATAAGGACCCAGATGTCATGAGCAACACTTGTATTAAGTTTCAAGGTCCTAGATTAAACGGCTTTTGAGTTAGTGCATGGAATCGATTTTCAAACAAAATTAACCCGACCTTGACCTTTGACCCAAAAACGATAGGGCACCTCCTTTGGTTATGAGCAACACTTGTATAAAGTTTCAGGGTCATAGATCAAATGGCTTTTAAGTTAGAGCACGGAAACAAAAAGATGGACAGACTGACAATGGACAGATGGACAGACAGACAGATGTGGTGAAACCAGTATATACCCCTCTACTTCGTAGGCGAGGGGTCTAAAAATGTTCCTGTGGGTCCAAGTAAAGATTGGCAGATTACCTTGCATTCAAGCAAAGCTAAACAATCAAGCCAGTAATTTTCAGGGCTTGCAATCAATGTGTCGTGAATGAATCCCAGCCCAGTTAACTCTTTACCAAACGACAAAATTTTAGACTTGTCCAAATTGAAAGCATTTGCAGACAACAAATTAAAAGTCACAAAATGACTTCATTTCATTCTCTGAGAGGGTAGAAAACATTGTGGGAAAAGGAGAAAATGCTGGTTACCAGCATTTCCTCCTTTTCCCATTATGTTTTCCAAAGGCTTTTTCCTAAAGGTCGTTAAAACTTGGGATTGTGTGGTAAAGGGTTAACTTTTGACCAGATGATGAAGTTTTAGACATGCCCTAATTCAAAACATTCACAGATGACAGACTAAGTGTACTGGGAATGATGATATTTGTCTTTGAAAGTGTAGAAAATATGGTGGGTAAAAGAGAAAATTCTGGGTACCAGCATTTTCTTCTTTTCCCACAATGTTTTCCAAGGTATTCTGCCTTACGGTTGTTAAAATTTGGGATGGTGTGGTAAAGTAAAACTCTTTGGGAGTATTGATAGTAGTCAATTATTTATCTCTCTCACAGCTAAACATTTTTTCCAACAGAGTTTATGTCAGAAAGTGGCTAGAGTCCAATAGCTCAGGCCATAATGTACAGGGTTTGATATCAGGGTATGGCTGGTTCCAATCCCCAGGTCTGCCAATTTCTTTCAGAGGACTAATGATAGTCATTGCTACAGTATTTGTTTCCTCTCATCACCAATCATTGCTTCTATAATGGTTAGGAGAGAAGGCAGTGAGTGGCTTTGGAGGAAAATATACGGAATATTGGGAGGAATATATACAGAATATTATGTTGCAGTAACTTTCCTGGTGCTTGTATTTAATTCGAGCAGCATGAGAAAATTTGGTATTGCGTGAGACCGAAGGTCGAACGAAATGTCAAAATTTTCTTATGCAGCAAGAAGTAGATACAAGCATCAGGAAAGTTACTACAAAATAATATTCCTTTTATTATATATACCGCCAACTTTCAACAGCAAAATTTTGCAGTTCTTGACATTTTATTCTTTTTTTTTTTGTAAATTGGTAAACAAAATAAACAATGGTGTAGTAGCTAGTAACCGCTTTTTTATGAATGGCGGATAAATGTGATGGCATAAATTTTGACCAATCAAATCACAAATCATTACATATGATTTCCGCGGGTGAGTTACGTCATCAATACCATACATGTATTTGGAACTGTATTTCACAGTATAGATAGATTTTTTTTCTGTCATGTGTTATTTTTCCCGCGTGACGCATGTATTTGAGCCAGAAAAATTTCAGGTACAGTCAATCTTGTACATGCGACCACGTGTTTTAAGCGACTTTTGTGCTAAACGACCGTTTTTAAGTCCGCCCGAGCTATTTTCCTCTAATTTCATGTTGTATTAAGCGACTTTTGTACTACGTGACCAACGACCACCAATTTTAGGGCCCAAAAGCCCACTACATCTTTCATTAAGCGACCCATCAACACGTAAAAATTGTGGATCCTTAATTTACAGTATAGAGGCTGATAACAGCCTCAGATTTATCCTAATCAAGACATAACAGCGTGTGTCAATTAAAGGATTAACACATTTACATGTCTAACTGTTAATTACCCTTTGACAATAGCGGCAACGATGCAGAACCATGTCATAATGACCAAATAAATCCCTGATCTGGTAGTGTGCGAAAGTGTGAAAAGGATGGGGAATTCCGTTTATTTATCCTTGTGGTCTCCCTGAATGGAGTAGAACTTTGTTCCATTACCTCTATATGAAAGTGATTTTTTGTTCGGTTACACCGTCTGTCATCACCACCGGAAATAGATTACCGGCGAATCGAAAGTACTCCACATGTGAACGTGAGTGCTCACAAAAAATGACAATTTTTATCGTAAAAAACAAATGGATTTACAAAACATTCACGAGGCATAGTTAGTGGATATAATAAGCTTCCAACGTAAGTAGGATTTGTTGTTTATTAGTAAATTTGAAGGGTTTAGCGACTAGAAATCCTTAGAGCTGGTACCGAAAAACAAATTGTATTGTGACATTTATTTTCATTTTTTCCAAAAAAGTGTGCACAAATTCCAGATTTTTTTAATCATGATGAAGTAAAATTATGGTTGACAGATAAATTTATTACTGTTTTACCTCAAATCGAGGGATTAAGCAAATTTTTTGTCAAAACGAAAATTTCATTGTGGACGGCGAATAGATCCTTATGTGGACGGCTTATAGCTAAATCCCCAAAATTACGTGTACGGCGAATAGTTTTGAGCTTTTTAACAATATGTGCACAAACACATATGTTCAAGTCGTATTGCGTTCGTGCCAGGTACATGCAATAGAAAACACTATACTTTTACATTTCAGATTAATGATGTCAACATACAAGTGTTATTACTGCCCTGAAAAACCGCCAAACTTTGAGAAAACTATTCAGCACCTCATAAATTGCCACCAAAATGACGAAATGCGTGTCAGGCAATTACAAGAACACAAACTGCGAACGATTAGTTACAAAGTGATTCCAGAACTATGTAGAGAACAGGGGAGGACCATAACAATCGATTCCACCAGAGAAAAAATTCACATATCAAAGGCTAATGTGGTGCCTAAAGATAGCCCTTTTAAAAAACTGATCAGACTAGAGGGTATCTGTAGTGACAGTGACACTTCCAACAATGTAGAGCATATTTTGTCGGGACAGGGCCAAACTGGTACCGAGGAGTCTTGTGATACAGATCTGTCTGGTTGTAGCGAGTACATTGACGATACTAACAATATCTATGACGAATTAGTTTCTCTGTTGCCTAAAGTAATTGACACTTTGAAAGAACATGGAAAAATGCAGGAGTTTCTTTCATTCAACAGGCTTTTAAGTGAAGATAAATTTCCGCTCGATAACATTGCGTTTCTTCTATTCTTAGATGTTGTGAGATGGTTAAGCTTAGAGGAGACTGCAACGCGTATGCGGTATAGCGACGAAGTGAAATGTTTTTGGCGCACAGGTTTGAGGTTATTTCACGGTCGTTTTCTAAGATTTATGGGAGGACCAAAAAACAAGGGACAGATCGTGTATGACGAAGCTACTCCGGGTTACTTAGATCCACAAAAATCCAAAATTAACTTTGTTGTTCCGGATAGAAGGAGTTTGAAAGACGAAAACAAAATGGTTGATGGAAATACTCCAAGAATATTGGATAAAATGATCAGCAATGTTTCAGCGACTGACAAAGACAAATTACGAACTTATAAAATGTGCGTCGATGGTAAAAAGATTAACCCCTGCTCCTCGGGTGATGTTAATCTTTGGGGTTATGAGGACGCACCAACCTACAATGATAAGCAAACCAGGTTGGACACAGAAATGGACTACTTTAATGACATTCAAAGCAAATTAGACAAGTTCCTGAAGGCTGGACACCTTTTGACAAGTTCTCTTGATGATTCTGATATTGATTGCATCACTGAAACATGCCGAACATCCATTACAATTCTATCTCACAGAATAAAAGACTTGCGGCAACTCAAATTGAAAAATGAGATTTTTCTTAACAAGCTTATGTCAAAATGCGACAGTGATTGGAAAAACAGTCAGTATGCCATGGTCATTAGCACGATTCGTACAAACGTGTACCTTATTGACAACTGTATTGATGACCTTCTACAGACTAATGAGAAACTGTGCAAAAATGCTGCCTTGACTAGTAGTATGCCATCCCTTTGTCTAATTTGCTTTGAATGTCATTAAAGTAGTCCATTTCTGTGTCCAACCTGGTTTGCTTATCATTGTAGGTTGGTGCGTCCTCATAACCCCAAAGATTAACATCACCCGAGGAGCAGGGGTTAATCTTTTTACCATCGACGCACATTTTATAAGTTCGTAATTTGTCTTTGTCAGTCGCTGAAACATTGCTGATCATTTTATCCAATATTCTTGGAGTATTTCCATCAACCATTTTGTTTTCGTCTTTCAAACTCCTTCTATCCGGAACAACAAAGTTAATTTTGGATTTTTGTGGATCTAAGTAACCCGGAGTAGCTTCGTCATACACGATCTGTCCCTTGTTTTTAGGTCCTCCCATAAATCTTAGAAAACGACCGTGAAATAACCTCAAACCTGTGCGCCAAAAACATTTCACTTCGTCGCTATACCGCATACGCGTTGCAGTCTCCTCTAAGCTTAACCATCTCACAACATCTAAGAATAGAAGAAACGCAATGTTATCGAGCGGAAATTTATCTTCACTTAAAAGCCTGTTGAATGAAAGAAACTCCTGCATTTTTCCATGTTCTTTCAAAGTGTCAATTACTTTAGGCAACAGAGAAACTAATTCGTCATAGATATTGTTAGTATCGTCAATGTACTCGCTACAACCAGACAGATCTGTATCACAAGACTCCTCGGTACCAGTTTGGCCCTGTCCCGACAAAATATGCTCTACATTGTTGAAAGTGTCACTGTCACTACAGATACCCTCTAGTCTGATCAGTTTTTTAAAAGGGCTATCTTTAGGCACCACATTAGCCTTTGATATGTGAATTTTTTCTCTGGTGGAATCGATTGTTATGGTCCTCCCCTGTTCTCTACATAGTTCTGGAATCACTTTGAAACTAATCGTTCGCAGTTTGTGTTCTTGTAATTGCCTGACACGCATTTCGTCATTTTGGTGGCAATTTATGAGGTGCTGAATAGTTTTCTCAAAGTTTGGCGGTTTTTCAGGGCAGTAATAACACTTGTATGTTGACATCATTAATCTGAAATGTAAAAGTATAGTGTTTTCTATTGCATGTACCTGGCACGAACGCAATACGACTTGAACATATGTGTTTGTGCACATATTGTTAAAAAGCTCAAAACTATTCGCCGTACACGTAATTTTGGGGATTTAGCTATAAGCCGTCCACATAAGGATCTATTCGCCGTCCACAATGAAATTTTCGTTTTGACAAAAAATTTGCTTAATCCCTCGATTTGAGGTAAAACAGTAATAAATTTATCTGTCAACCATAATTTTACTTCATCATGATTAAAAAAATCTGGAATTTGTGCACACTTTTTTGGAAAAAATGAAAATAAATGTCACAATACAATTTGTTTTTCGGTACCAGCTCTAAGGATTTCTAGTCGCTAAACCCTTCAAATTTACTAATAAACAACAAATCCTACTTACGTTGGAAGCTTATTATATCCACTAACTATGCCTCGTGAATGTTTTGTAAATCCATTTGTTTTTTACGATAAAAATTGTCATATTTTGTGAGCACTCACGTTCACATGTGGAGTACTTTCGATTCGCCGGTAATCTATTTCCGGTGGTGATGACAGACGGTGGGTTATAAATAGGCACTACAAATCAAGCGTGCCCTTGATTGGCAAATTAAACCTGGAAACGCTGTAGAGTAAAAAGTTGTTTTTGATTATACGAGTCTTTCACACATGCTTATATTTACACAGTGCTTGTCTATTTCACAAATGCCTTTCCATGTATCCCACAAACACAGAGAAATTTTGTTATAAAGGTTTGTTCACACGATATTTCATGGTGACTACTTTGGCCTACTTTCGATTTTTTCTTTCACTTACAGAAATGCTGTTGGTCCGATAATGTTTTTTTCTATTAAATATTAAAGCATTTTCTTGATACTTGCCTAAAAATTGAAACATATGTTTTTAGTATAGAATCTAGAATATATTTAAATAATTAATGTGTGAAAAATGTAATTTGTACCCCCCCACTGATTTATTAAGCGACCATTTTGTTTAGCGACCATTTTTTATTGTCCCAAGCGTGGTCGTTGAATACAAGATTGACTGTATATAATAATGTGCAAAGTACTTGTTGTAGAAACTCAAGAAATGCATGCAGTGGTGGACTAAAGTCTGTGATATGACTGAAATAATGATGAAAACAGCATTAAACACCTAATAAACAAATCTTACTTTCAAGATAACCTGTATCATTTGAAAGCACAAATATCGTCCATGAAATTGCCGCTTTATGCTTCTCTATATTCCCTCATAATTTAATCCTTTACCTAAACAATCCCATTTTTTTACGACCCTGAGGTAGGAGATTCTTGAAAACATAGTATGAAAAGAAGAAAATAATGGTTATCAGCATTTTCTCCTTTTTCAAAATCTTTTCTACCCTTCACAAGAAAAATCCCATTGATGGAGCTACATTTGATATGTCGTCTGCAAATGCTTACAATTTGGACAAGTCTAAAACTTCTTATCATCTGATAAGGAGTTAACCCTTTACTGCACAATGTCACCTTTTAACAACCCTGGGAAAGAAGCCTTTTGAAAACATTGTGGGAAAGGAGAAAAAGCTGGTAATCAGCATTTTCTCCCTTTCCCACGTTTTCTACCCTATCAAAGAAAAATTGCACCATTTGAGCCGCACTGAAATTGTCGTCTGCAAACGCTTTCAGTTTGAACAAGGCTTAAATGTCGTCTGGTAAAGGGTGAAAGAGTTATTGTTCAGGAGCAATCGTCTGATAAGGAGTTAAGCAAGGGAGACTGGCAATTTTTCTTTTCTCACAATGTTTTTTACACATTTCAAAGAGTAGTCCCATGATATGATATGACTAAATTAATAGCACAGACAAATCAGTTTGAAAATGTTTGTTGCTGAGCCCCCACTTTCAACATCATATGTTATATCACATTAGCCAGTGAACCTATCTATGCTTTCCTAGAATTTGTTTTACCAGTGCTTCGCATGATATTCTTCCAAAGCAACTGGCTGCTTTCCTACCTAATCATTGTCGAAATAATGATCAGGGGTGAGGAGGAATGAAACATTGTGGAAAACGGAGAAACCACTGATAACCAGCGTTTTTTCCCTTTCCAACAATATCTTCTTCCCCTTTAAAGGCAAACTCCATCATTTGAGTCACATTTACTTTGTAGTCTGCAAATTTGTTGTCTCATAGAAGCTTCAAGTCAATCTGTGTAATGAATGGAAAAACAACCATAAAATCAAGACATGTTCACTGTAGAAAAAGCAACTTCTGCTTTGACTATTTACTAAACAATCGCAAGTTCAAATGACTCTGTGGCAGAGGACTTTTCAAAACATTGTAGAAAAAGGAAAGAATGCTGTTAGCCAGCATTTTCTCCTATTCCACAATGCCTTCAGCTCTTTCAAAGATAAATCCCATGACATAAACTATTGATTTGTCTGTCACAAATTCTTTCAACTTGAAGTGTACTGTTATGTTGTTTGGTAAAGGACAAATTAGAAAATAAAGCACTAATTTTTCACATTATTATATCAATTTATCAAGTGGTAGTTCACCCACAACCATATAAGCCATTCTCTGGCAAAAGGGGGCTTCATGCATCTCCATGATACATTACACCAAGCAAGACATCACCTAATTATGGATCCATAAAAACTATTTTGTCAAACAACCGACTGAATCATGACATCAAATTATCCCTTGACATGCAGAAAATTTAAAGATAGCGAAAAGTTTCGGCCTTCAGCCTGTGCAGGCTGACATGGGTCGATATTTTTCGCAAATGCAATAAGCCCCCTTTTCAGAGCATGGCTCACATATATATATGCATACATGAGACACACCATTCGCTAGTGTGCCCTTTTGCTGTACAGTATGTGCATTCCCCCTTGGAACTCATCGGTTGTTTATTAAACAAGTAAAATCAAACGTATGTATTGTTGGACACAAAACATTGCTCAATTTGATTAAACAACATAACTTTGGATGAAAAATCTAACTGATCTGTTATCATAAGACAACCTCCTTTTGGAAATCTTGTGATAAATAGCCCTGTTTTAACAACATTGAGGAAGAGGGCTTTCGGACAAATTGTGGAAAAAGGAGAAAATATTTTCTTCCTTTTCTATAATGTTTTCTACACCCTCTAAGACAAAATATCAATGTTTGAGTCACATTTAATATGTCACCAACAGCTGCTTTCAAATTGGATAAGTCTGAAATTTTGTTGTCAGGTACAAAGTTAACTGGCCAGTTTTGTCCTTGTGATATCATCAGTTGCTAAACACACATCATTGTGAAGAAAACACTGCTTTTGCCATACTTAAAAAAATGTCTAGAGCAGTGATGTGAAGAGTGTTATGGTGGTTGCTGGATCTGTACTTTTTACACTAGTATAATGTACATCATCCATTGGTTCAATTTACAAAAATCATCTCGGCTTTGCCTTCCATATTCTGTCTGTGTTGTTCTACTTCTGTACTTTACCTAAAATTGAAACAGAAATAGAGGTAAGGAACAACAACCACATCCTCAAGTAGGTCAAAGTTATCATTTGATTTAGCCTATTGCTGTCAAAGAATTACAAATTTTGAAGATAGATACGAAAATCTAATTATGTGAAAATTATTGGATTCCTTTCCCTTTAAGCCGACACAATATTGCATTCTGTATCATACACCAAACATAAAACCAGACAAGACTGTTCACCCAGCACGGTGTGGCCAATATTTTAGGGAATGTATTATGGGCATGTTCATGGTCATTTTTAAAATGATGCTCATTTTGGTGTCGGCCTTGCAATGACCATTCTTCTCTCATTTTTGGATCACGATCAGATGTTTTCAGACATGCCCTGGCCTAACAGTCTTTTATCAAAAGTATTAACTCACTACCATACAGACTTTACTTGTTAAGCCCCTGAAGAAGATCTTTCTTTGGAAAAGTAGTATTTGCATATTTCAAAAAATTATTCCCTCTCTCCTTAAAAGTTTTCCTGTTTGTTAACTCTTTACCAAATGACAAAATTCTAGACTGGTCCAATTTAAACACATTAGCAGATGTCATATTTTCATAGGCTCAAATGAAAAGTTTTTTCAATGGAAAGGTAGAAAACACTTTGGGGAAAGAAGGAAATGCTGTTTGTTGGCATTTTCTTCTTTTCCCACATTGTTTTCGAAAGGTTTTTCCTCAGGTTCATTTAAACACAGGCGTGTTTGGTAAAGGGTTAAAGAGACATTACTTTCAAATGTTTCTCAGCTGTGTTTCTTTTCTCATAGATCAAAAACAAATTGTATGGTAATAAGTAGAACCCATTACCTAACAAATATGCTGACATAATATCTAATGTTTATTTTATACACTCCAGACATCAGACAAGACTGTCCACCTAGCACGGTGTGGCCAACATAGGGAGGAGCATTTTCTCTAGGCATGTCAATGGCCAGTTTCTTATCTGCTCAATACAATTTGGGTGTCAGCATGTTAATGGCCATCTTGCTGTCACTTTGGGGTCACGATTACGATGCTTTCGGACATGCCTTGGCCTGACAGTCTTTATATGAAAGACACATGGGCCTGTTTTGAAGAAGTAAATATTTGGGATGAGGTTTTGAATCAGACTTGGCAGAGATCCTATAGTCTCTATAGATGATCTCCGCACCAGGGTTGCCAACACACTCCATGACAGTACCATCTTAACCTACAAAATACTTTGTAACAGAAAAAGCATAAGGCCCTATATCCTTTCTGTACATTGGCCATATCGGGTACATTTTTGCAGGCCGGTACCTAGGTTATCAATGTGGTGATAGCACTGTTCACAAAACCTCTGCAAAAGTTTGAAATAAGCATGAAAAAATGTACAAACAAAAACAATTTTGAATTTAGAAAATTATTAGAGTTTGTTATATAGAGGTTTTCTGGTATGTTTTATTTCATTCATTTTGACATAGCATAGCATGACCAGACAACAGTCCAGATGCAAAATTAAGAAAGATGTAAGACATTCACAGTGTTGGCTTGAAGTGTACAAAGTTTGATTTTGACAAGGGCATTATTAATTCTTTACTTTCAGACTCATCTATAGTGAAAGCGTTTGCAGATGGTAAATCAAATGTAGTTTAGACCATGGGAATTTTCGTAAAAAAAACAAAAAAATATTGTTAGAAAAAAGAAATAACTGTTAGTCTAATGAATTCAGCTGTTTAAATGCAATTTCTGTAAGTATGAATTTTATCAAAGAACTTTAACCCTTAGCACATGGCAAAATTTTAGACTCGATCATGTTGAAGGTATTTACAGAGTAACATTCAAATGTTTTTCAAATGATAGTATTTGTCCTTAACTACATAAAAAAACATTGTGCAAAAAGGAGAAAATGCTGGTAACAAGCATTTTCTCCTTTCCCCACAATGTTTTCAAAAGGCTTCTTTCTCAGCATTGCTAAAACTCGGAGTTGTGCAGTTATGGGTTAAACCTAACGCTAAGATATCTACTGGTTAGTTTTCTTTTACTTGGCACCATGATATGCATTTCACCTGTTTACAAAATAGTTGACAAAAGGTATTGCCAGCAAACTAATAGCTGAAATTGCCTTCTTGGTTGTAAAACCCCTGTCCCTGGTCACAAAGTATATGAAGGAAATTCCAGCTGTTAGTTAACTGAACCTCACCATTTTATAGTAATTTAACTTATGTACAGAAGTTGCTTAAGTGATCTCTTTTACGATGATGTGTTGTACCTGGCTCCTGTATAAACATTTGTACAGTGAAAATTCTGTCTCTCCGTTAACTTAAGCTTGCCTTCTTAGGGGCATTTAATGATAGTGCAAAGGTTTAATAAAGTGACTGAAAAGAACTTTATGGTTTCATACTTAATGTATATTTGATGTATTACATATGATTTGAAAGTGGTATTGCAAGCAACCTGATAGTTGAAACTTTCATTTTGTTCTATAGAGCCCCTGTCCCAGGCCACAATGTATTAACTGGTAGTGGAAATTCCAACTGTCAGTCTGCTGATAACCACATGTCTATACAACCTTAATTCTTTATGTTTTATGTAAGAACTTTTAAAATTAATCCTTTGATTTATATATAACCTAGCAGTTTAAATATTCATATGTTACAGATGTTTTTTTTTAGAACCAGACTCAAATGTTAACCAAACTTGCTAAGATTTGTATTTAACCTAACAGTTTATATACGGTAATTCAAAGAGGATATTTTCAGGAGCTAGATTTTGCAGCCTGTATTTAGTCCATAGCTAAATTCCGTAATGAAAGAACATTTTATTGGCTACTTGAGGTATATCTTACATGTTTACAGTTAAAGTATTGCTAGCAACCTGGTAGTTTAAACTTACATTTGTGCTTTATAATTCCTACCATCAGTTAAATGAATCTCACTTGTCTACTTTATATGGGTAAAACATTTTATTATAAGTTGACTGGAAAGAATCTTTGGTGTGTAATTTAAAAATACATGTGCAAAAGCTTTTAGATACAAATCATTGCAAACATTCTCTTTATAGTTATTGAAAAGCTTCTATACTGTGAAAAAGTTTAACGTTTTTCTTATCGTTTTAGCCTTTCCCAAACAACAAAATTGTGGATATGTCCAGAATGAAAGCATTTTCAGATGACAAATCAAATCTGCATCAAATAATGGTTTTTGATATGATAGAAAACACAGAAGGAAAAGGAGAAAATGCTGCATACCATCATTTTCTCCTTTTCCCACCATGTTTTCAAAAGCCAGTTTTAGTTAAAGCTCAGGATTTTGTGGTAAAGGGTTAGCCTATAATCTTTCACAGCTATTCAGGTAACTGATGGATGCAAAGCTACACAAAAATATAATAGAGAAAATAAAAACTTGCGGAACTTTGTACAATGAAGACGAGTATGAATGTCTTGCACCCAGTACTCTTACTATTGCATCAGCACTGCCAAAATGAAGTGCATTGCAGACAAGGATTTTATGCACAAAATGATGAAATAAGAAATACACTATAACCTTCTCTAGCTCTACTGATGGAAGGTTCTATTGAGCCAAAGTAATATGAATTTAGAAAAAAATATTGAAAACTGACAACTTTGACCTACCTCCAATCCATGACTATGCGAAAGTGTCCTTACCAGCTACATGTAGCTAATTTCCTCCCTGAAAGAAATTTAAAAGGAACATTAAAACACTGAAGATAAAACTGTTCATTATCTACATATACAAATTATATGATTAACAAAATTCAACACCTACTTTAAAGACATGTACCACAATGAATGAATGAATGAATGAATGGTGTTTCATAGTGTATTGGCAGCTACGGTATTCTAATACCTATGAACAGATTTAATGATTAATTAATTAAATGGTGTTTTTCACTGTTTCAGCATCATTTCAGTCATATGACTGTTATATCTCACATATTCATGTAAGTCCTAAGGTTTCACTAGTACTAGGCTAGGCCTATGAAGTGTCTTGCCAAGTAAACTCTGACAAACAACCCAGTGCTATCTGCGAGGATCAAACCTGGGGCCTCCAGGTTATGAGACCTATACTTTACCACTGAGTCACGCAGGACCCCACATGAACTGGAAATTTAAAACAAAAGGATGAAAAACTTAAGAAAAAACAAAGGTTGTAAAGGGAGGTCTACATATGAGCCATGCTCTATGAAAAGGAAGCTTAATGCATCTATAAAAAGTTTGGACCCATGTTGTGTTCTTACCTCGCATGGGTGTTTTAAAAACCTTTTTGGAAAAGGGGGAAAACAGTAACCAGAATTTTCTTTTTCCACAATATTGTTTACAACATAAACCTCGTCATTAGAGCAACATTTGTTTTGTTGTCAGCAAGTACTTTCAAAATTTTGGACAGGCCTAAAACTTTGTTGCCTGGTAAAGAGTTAACACTTTACCAAACTAAAAATTTTAGATTGATTAATTGTATGGTATTTAACGCCATTTTCAACATTATTTCAGTTATATCCCAGCAGCAATCCATGCTTTAATGGAGTTCCTTTTACTGGTACTATGCATTATGTTCTTTGTGAGCCACTGGCTGCTTTCCCACATAACCATTGCTGAAACAATGGTCAATGGTGAGAGAGGAATAAATCCTGTCACAATGACTATCATTAATCCCCGGAAGAAATTGGCCGTGCAGGGGATCAAACTAGTGACCCCGTTCCCAAGTCCTGTATGCTACCGACTGAGCTACCAGGGCTAGGCTACAAAATTTCAGAACTGTTGGTACTGAATATACATGCAGACAATGTGCTTAACCAAAATCTGAAATTTGCTTGTGAGAGAGAAGAAAACTTTGTTGGAAAAGGAGAAAATGCTGGTCACAATGAAGAGTGTTAAGCAAACTTTCAGGGACTTCCAATTCCTGATGAAATATTTTTGGGTTTTCTGCAAAATACAATCATGTTCTTTGGAAAATATTGTGGCTAAAGGTGTAGTTTTTATTTAGCCAAATTCCATTCGACCTAAATAAATGCCAGTAATGCCTATTTTACAAAAATATTCTCATAGGTACCTGCAGCAAATTTGTTTCAGGAGTTTGCTTAATAATCAATCAATCAATCAATCATGTTTATTGTTCAAATCATATATAAATAAACAGGTGGATATTTTAAGTTAGTTTAACCCTTTACCACACATCCCAAATTTTAACCACCCTGTAAGAGAAGGCTACAGGAAAACATTGTGGAAGAAGGAGAAAATGCTGGTAAGCAGCATTTTCTACTTTCCCTACAAAGTTTTCTACTGTATTAAAGACAAAATCATCAATATAGCAACATTTGTCATCTGGAAATGCTTTCAACTTGGACCACTCCAAAATTTTGTCATTTTGTAAAGAGTTAACCCTTTACCACACAATCTCAAGTTTTAATGAGAAAAATGCTTTTGCAAATATTGTGTGAAAAGAATAAAATGCTTGTAACCAGCATCTTCTTCTTTTCCCCAAATGTTTTCTACCCTTTCAAAGACAAATCCATTTTTTGAGCCATATTTCAATAAGTTGACTGCATATGTTAATAATTTGGACAAGCTTAAGAATAGATGTTTGGTAGTCAAAAGACTTTCCAGATATTGCATTTTTATATACTGGTATTACATCTGAGAAAAAAATCACAGTGTAGATTTAAGATCAGATTGCATATTCTGTACAGCCTGATCTTAATCAGAACAGAACATCGTTAAAATTCATGCATTTAGTCACACGATTTCTTCATTTTACTACTTACATTTCCAAATAGTATATAATCAGATACTAAATAAGTGAATAAGTGAAAGGGATATTAATATACCTAATCCATGTTAAACTTACCATATAGATGCTCTGCTGACTTGTTGATTGTTCATATAACTGCTTTGGGCAATGTGTCTGTCGTTGTCTTTTCCAAGTACTATCACTTCAAAGCCACGGTATCTTAAATTGAAAAAAAAAGGAAAACCTTTTTTTTTGTGGGGTGGGATTGGGGAGGGGTGGGGGGAACAGCTAATTGTAGGGAAGGAACACTTTTTCAAGAAAAATTCACATGTTACATTGTTCACCTTTTTTTACATGTCTGTTTTTCAATTTTTGTGTGTGTGTGTGTTTATCATCTCAATATGTTGCTGTGGAAAGCTGACTGTATGCATTTTCAATGTGTCAGTTTCATTTTATACATTCCGCAAGTGTTTCTTGCTAATACATGTGTTTGGGAGTGAGAATGACCTGCTGCTATAGAAAGCTGTGTGCATATCTAACTTGTCAATTACACCATTGCTACGTAACTTTACCTTTCAAGTAAATATAAAGTAGAGTTTAGTTCTTTTATGTTAATATTTTCATTTTCAATCACAGATTTTTTTTTTTTTTTCATTCTTAAAGTACTGGAAAGTTTTAGTTTATACTCCATGTACAGTTTCATGACTGTTGATTTACAGTTTAAATATTTTTTAGAAAAGTTTGTATCTAAGGTAATTTTTTGAAGATTCCTTTGCACTTTGCAAATTTGTTGTTTTAGTTCCTTGTGAAAATTGTTCTGCAAATTCCTTCCATTACTCTTAAAATTAAGATTTAATGGAAAATGCTAGCTTCTGATACTTATTGCAATATTTTTGCCAGGGACAGGGGGTATCAGAAACAAACATATCTCAACTGAAATTCCCTACATTTTTTCTTAATCCTTTAATACTTCATTTTCTGTTTTTGATTTCAATTTCTCTTTTTATGATAATATTCTTCTTTTCATTTTATTTCTTTTTATTCTTTTTCAATTTATCAATTCTTTTATTAAGATTTCTTTCATGTTGTTTCTGTTTATTTATTTATTTATTTTTTGTTTTTGTTTTGTTATTTTTTTTTATACAATTTTTATTCTTTTTATTATACTGTTAGAATTTTCTTTCTTTTTTTTCTTTTTTTTTTTTTTTTTTTTAATAGTTTCTTAGTTTTTCTTTTTATTTTTAATCATTTTTGTTTACTATATTATATTTTTGTTTACTGTTATATATTTTCCCATGGATTTTTTCTGTTGATGTTGTTTTTTATTCTTTTTATTTTCTATTTCTCCAGTTTTATTGCTTTCATTTTAAATTCTTTAATTTTTTTGTCTAGTTATTTTTTTCCTTCATTCTTTTCATGCTTCTTTTTCTGTTTTTCATTTTTATTTCTCTTTTTATGGGTTTTATTTTTCTTTTCATGTTATCTTATTTTATTCCTTTTTCAAGTTTTTCATTCTTTTAGTAACATTTTTTTTTCTTTTTTTCATCATTTTTGTTATAATTTTATTTCTCTTTGTAACTTTTTCTCATATTCTTTAAAGTTTTCATTAATTTTCTTATCATGTTATTTCTTTTTATTCTTTTTAAAGTTTTTCATTCTTTTGATAAGATCTTTTTCAGTTCTTTTATCATTTCATTATAATTTTCTTTCTTTTCTAGTATTTTCTTATTTCTTCTTTCTTTTGGTCTTTATTCTTTTGTTCTAATCTTTTGTCTTTTTCATTTTTTACACATTTTTTTTTTTTAAAAACTGTTTACTTTTTTTTACATTTGTTTATTTTTGGTTTTTGTTTTGTTATTTTTTTTTTATACAATTTTAATTCTTTTTATTTTTATTATATTGTTAGAATTTTCTCTCTTTTCTTTTTTTATAGTTTCTTAGTTTTTCTTTTTATTTTTAATCATTTTTGTTTACTATATTATGATTTTGTTTACTATTATATATTTTCCCGTGTTTTTTTTTTTTTTTTTTTTTTTTTTTTTTTTTTTTTTTTCATTCTTTTTATTTTCTATTTCTTCAGTTTTATTGTTTTCATTTTAAATTCTTTAATTTTTTTGTTTAGTTATTTTTTTCCTTCATTCTTTTTATGCTTCTTTTTCTGTTTTTCATTTTTATTTCTCTTTTTATGGGTTTTATTTTTCTTTTCATGTTATCTTATTTTATTCCTTTTTCAAGGTTTTCATCTTTTAGTAACATTTTTTTCTTTTTTTCATCATTTTTGTTATAATTTTATTTCTCTTTGTAATTTTTTCTCATATTCTTTAAAGTTTTCTTTATTTTTCTTATCATGTTATGTCTTTTTATTCGTTTTAAAGTTTTTCATTCTTTTGATACGATTTTTTTCAGTTCTTTTATTATTTAGTTATAATTTTCTTTCTTTTCTAGTATTTTCTTATTTCTTCTTTCTTTTGGTCTTTATTCTTTTGTTCTAATCTTTTGCCTTTTTCATTTTTTACACATTTAAAAAAAAAAAAACTGTTTACTTTTTTTAACATTTGTTTTTTGATCATTTTAGGTTTTGGTTGTTAAAGTTTTCTCCCCTTTTTCTGTTGATGTTGCTTTTCTTCATTTTTTAAAAATTCTTTTCATAATTTCTTATTCTAAATTTTGCCATTTTCAGTTGTTTTTTTACATGTTTGTTTTACAGACTGTTTCTTTCTTTTTTTTTTTTACATGTTTTTAAATCATCTTTGTTTATTATTATCACATTCTAATTGTTTTTCCTTTTTTCTGTTGTTGTTGTTTTATCTTTTTTTTTCAATTTGTGTGTTTTTCCCCAAAAAATTTTTCATTTTTCACGAGTTCTTATCTCTAAGTTTTTTTTTTTTTTTTTTTTTCCTGAATTTTCCATTTCCTTTTTTTTTTTTTTTTTTTTCCCAACTTTCTATTAATAAGATTCTTTTTGGGTTTTTGCTTTGATCAATTTATTTTGTTTCCTGTCTTTTGTTTCAAGATTTGTCCATTTGCATTAAACAGAGTAGAACCATTTTTTTTGTGTGTGTTTTGATCCTTTTCATGTACTACCCTGGTGAAATATAACCATGTGTGTAACATTTTAAGGAATAAAACATATTCATGAACAACCCAGCTAAAAATAAAAATCACCCTTTACAGAAGTAAGTAACAAATTCATGTCTTGGGGATTGGTTTAGTAAATTGTTTGGTAAGATATGGTATCTGCTTTAAAAGGAGAATTTGCTTTCCAATCTGTCCCCACTGTCAAGATTTTATGTCAGAGTCTCAGTATACTTGTGTAAATGTCCCTAGTATATTATGGATTACTATATGGCCAGACAAATTGGATGGGAACCAGGTTACTCAAAGCTGAGACAGCTCTGTTTCATGTTGTGTGCTTTTGCTATTTCCAAAGTATGTTTGTAAAGAGATATATTATCAGTGTCCTTGATCTACTATGACCTATACTCCACCAAATGCTTCTCACAAAAACTCCAAAGGATGATTAGAAATAACTACCCCTGATTACCCATTAAAAAGTTGATTTTGAAAAAGTGTTGCAAAAATGAAGATGGAATTTAGGAGATATTTATTGAAAAGTGCTTGAAGTATGCTGTTTTTAGCTCCACTGGCTGAAGGCCAGCATGCTTATGTCATGGCCCGGTGTCCATCGTGCGTCCGTGTGCGTGTTAACTTTTATTTCAAACATCTTCTTCTCTGAAACTACCCATCCACTTTTCATGAAACTTCACAGAAATGATCCTGCCATGGTCCTCTTCAGAATTTCTTGAAAGAATTTGATTCCCTCAAAAACTCTGGTTGCCATGGCAACAAAACTGAAAAATATTGGAAATCTTTAAAAATCTTCTTGTCTGAAAGCATAAGGCATAGGGCTACCAAATTTGGCATGTAGCTTTATGTAGTAGACCTCTATCATGTTTCTTCAAATTATAGCCCTGGGGTCAAAATTGGCTCTGCCCCAGGAGTCACAAGTTTTACATAGGCTTATATAGAGAAAACTTTAAAAATCTTCCTGTACCTAGCCATAAGGCCTAGAGCTACCAGATTTTGCATTTAGCTTGATCTAGTGGGGGTCTACCAAAAGTGCCCAAATTACAGTCCTGGAGTCAATTTGGCCTCATGCTGGGGTGGGCGGGCAGGTTCACAAGATTTACATGGGCTTATATAGGAAAACTTTTAAATCTTGGTGTACATAGCCATAAGGCTTAGGGCTACCAAATTTTGCATAATTATAGCATTATCTAGTGGACAACTACAAAGAGGGCCCGAGTTAATGCCCTAGGATCAAGTTTGGCCCTGCACCAGGGGTCACAAGTTTTACATGGGTTTATGGAGTGAAAACTTCAGAAACCGTTATGTTACTAGCCATAAGGCCAAGAACTCCCAAATTCGGCATGTTATTCTTCTAATACACATATTCCCCATATAGTCCGACTGTAGCCCTGGGGTCAAAGTTTTATAAGGGCTTATATAATGCAGACTTCTCTTTATGGTTTATATTTATAAGCCAGTGGAGCGATACAGGGCAATCATGGCCCTCTTGTTTAATGTTACTGACACAATTTAATGTGTAGTGCATTCATCCAGGCTATGAGTTCATGTGAAATAAGCTAATGTTCCTAGGGTTAACAAATGTTTCTAGGCTTGCCAAAATTGTAGAAACCAAAACAGTTGTCATTTATCCTAATATTTGCATTTGAACTTTGAAATAGCACTTGAACTTTAAAATAATCAAGCAACACTTAAAAATTGTGATGTCTTTGTTTTCTAAATGACAATTTGATACATCACAGGAAAAAACAATACATGTATGTGACAAGTTTCTTCAAACAATTAAGCCTGTAATATACAAACTTGGACCATGCTGGTAAAGTGATGAAAGTATTATTGATTAAAGATCATGGGGATGATCTTGAAAGGTTGCACTATGTATACTGTAGTGTAAATAGTTAGCATCTTGATTTTGATCAGTATTTCTACTAACAAGAGGGCCATGATGGCCCTGTATCGCTCCACTGGCTTATAAATATAAACCATAAATACTAAACATTTCAATTTTGAGCCAAATGGTTTCAAAATGAAGACTTACAAAGTTTTCTCTGTAAAAGCCCATGTGAAAGTTGAGACCCGCAAGGCAAAGCCATTTTTGATCCAAGAGCTATAATTACTTGAACCCTGGTAGAGGTCCACAAGATAAAGCCACATGCCAAAATAATACAAGTCTATGCCGTATGGTTATAAATATGGTGATTTTCAAGTTTTGTCCATATGAAGCCTCTGCAAAACATAAGACCCCTGATGCAAGGCTAATTTCAGAAAAAAAAAAATCAAAACAGGAAGATTTCTTAACTTGTCACTATGTAAGCCCATGTAAAACTTGTGACCCCAGCGGCGGGGCCAATTTTGACCCCAGGGCTAAAATTTTGGCCCGCCTGGTAGAGGCCCACTAGATATAGCAACATGCAAAATTTGGTAGCTCTAGGCCTTATGGCTAGGTAGAGGAAGATTTTTAAAGTTTTCTCTATATAAGCCTATGTAAAACTTGTGACCCCTGGGGCAGAGCCAATTTTGACCTCAGGGCTAAAATTTTGGCCTGCTTGGTAGAGGTCCACTAGATATAGCAACATGCAAAATTTGGTAGCTCTAGGCCTTATGGCTAGGTACAGGAAGATTTTTAAAGTTTTCTCTATATAAGCCTATGTAAAACTTGTGACCCCTGGGGCAGAGCCAATTTTGACCCCAGGGCTATAATTTGAAGAAACTTGATAGAGGTCTACTACATAAAGCTACATGCCAAATTTGGTAGCCCTCTGCCTTATGGTTTCAGACAAGAAGATTTTTAAAGATTTCCAATATTTTTCAGTTTTGTTGCCATGGCAACCAGAGTTTTTGAAGGAATCAAATTCTTTCAAGAAATTCTGAAGAGGACCATGGCAGGATCATTTCTGTGAAGTTTCATGAAAATTGGATGGGTAGTTTCAGAGAAGAAGATGTTTGAAATAAAAGTTAACGCACGGACGGACGGACGCACGGACGGACGGACGCACGCACGGACGCACGACGGACACCGGGCCATGACATAAGCCCGCTGGCCTTCGGCCAGTGGAGCTAAAAACCTAAGCATTTAATGGGGAAATTTTTCTTTCTCAGACATTCCTTCAATGCTCATAGATACTTAAATAGTGAAGGTGACATTGTGTTCAATGCAGTTCAACCCTCTTCCCCTATATCAAACAAACAACAGCAAAAATACTTAAATTCCTTGCAAATACCAAACAACTTCATAAAACAACTTCTGTAGATGAAAGTGTAAAGACCAAGCTTATGAATATGATAGTAATTGTCAGATATAACCGCAAATATAAATATCAGGGCTCTGCTGAAGTATTTGAAATCAGGCATACATTTTTTATCTGAATTCCAGTATTTTTAAACAAGATATCTTTCTGTTCTGATTTAACAGGAAATAATATAATTAAAACATTATTCAAATCATTTGTTGCTTACTTTGTGGCTGGTTCCAGTATTCGAAAGTATTCCATATGCGGATTTGCATGCGTTCCTGAGTTGAAATCAAACAGTGTCAATATATAAATAGAGAGCCAACCGATGAATCTTTTAAAAGCACAAAGTCTTGGATTTTCCTCAATATCTGTTTGATATTGTTTCCCCAATTAAATCTAAAGTCTTTTCACAGACCACATCTTTGAGATTTTTTTTAAACCAACAGGGATTACATTCATGTTGAAAAAAAATGACTACTTCTCAGCATGAAATACAGAATACAACCTAACTATGATAAACATTCTATATTAAAAGGTACATCATTTCTAAAATTGTGTACCTACTTATATTATAACAACCAGTGCATGGCATGTGGGTGGCAATGCTCGGCTGAAGTTGCTTGATTTTCAGTGAAAATTCGAAGTCGCAAAAAGTGTCAAAATATTCTAGTGATTACCTGCCCTAGTTCTATGGGTTCCCCTTTCCATAGTCAACAGTTTGTTCAAGTTTGAAGTAAATATCTTCAGTAATATCAGAGATATTATAAAACGTCAAAGTTTTTGCACGACATTGCAGACGGCGTCAGGGCTATGACAATAACTCGACTTTTTTTTTAAACAGCCGAGTTAATAATAAATGAATATCTATTTTTGTTTGTGGAAATAAGATCCTTAGCCTACAACATTGTGCAAGGCTCTCAGCAACTTAAATGGAATATGAGGCATACCTAATTGTAGAGTGTGATCTGAAGTCTTACATGAGTGGAAAAAAAGAACAGGGTCCACTCTTCTATCAGCACTGAATTTAATTTTAAACTTAAAATTGCCCCAAAGCTGTTTTACAGTCAATGATCCTATTCAACCAGAGCACTTGCCTTCACAGGATTCATTAATAGACAGTCAGATCACACAAAAGCAAAAGCTTCCATACTGAGAAATAGCAAACTTGTTATTATAAATCAAAATGAATGAATGAATAAATGAATGAATGAATGTTGTTTTATGATGCATCAATTAATATATATGACGGCTTTGGTAATTAAGTGTGCATGTCTGTATTAAGAGATGATAAAGTAGAATGGTGGCACTTAAGAAGATTTGAACAAAATGATGAATCCATGGCAAAAAAATTAAATGAATTAAGACTGTATAATGCATACAAGACATTACTGAGTGGCTGGGCAGTCCCTGCCTACTCAAAAAGTTTTCAATGAAAAAGTCAAAATTAAAATTAAAAACATCTGAACAAAGAAAATCTAAAAATAAAAGCAAAAAAATATCCATACACATGTTGCAATAACTACATAAATAAATGTACCATTAAGCCCTACATATCTATTGGATAAAACCCTTGAAGTGCCAAACAAAGTGAACAGGGACCAGATAAAATGTCATTATGAGACTGACTTTTGCAAGCCATGTCTATCCATAGTATGCTGTGTAGATCTAAGAGCAGGCTGCATTGTGCAGTCTGATCTTGATCTGCACTAGCCAGAAAAAAACAAAAAACAAAACAAAAAAAACTATTGTTGTTAAGGCACTTTGCAGGCTAATATCTTTCTCATGAACCTTGCAGAGATTGACACACAAAAAAACTGTTTTGTAGTCTTAACCCATTACCAAACAATCCTGATTTTTATTTTAACAATCTCTGAAAGGGAGGCTTTTGCAAACATTGTGGAAAAAGGAGAAAATGCTGGTTACCAGCATTTTCTCCTTTTTCCTCAATGTTTTCCTACCTTTCATGGGCAAATCCTATCTTTGTGCCATATTTGGTATGTTGCCTGAAAATGCTTTCATCTTTGACTATAAAACTTTGTTGTTTGGTAAAAAGCTAAGTCTTTTGTGAGTGGACAAAAAAACAGAACCTTTCACAAATAAAAAGGTAAGATAAATGCATTCACATTACTTTTGAAAATGGTCTTAGGAAAAGATTAATTATTTTTCAGTTACATGTAGTTGGGTTTTGACAAAAATGCTCAGACGAGGTTAACTTTGCAGATGAAACGCAGTTGCTGCCCCTGAATAGACCGACAAACCTTTCTGGATTGCCTTGATCCGTCATTGGTAACAGTTTAATCTCTATATTTTTTGTTTGTTCATGATTTAAAACTTTTGAACAAAAGACAAATCTTTCCTGGATCCCACCCAGTAATCAACTCTGTCTACATGTATCTTTCTGTGTTTTCTGGATACTAACCAGTCCAATGCATTGATAACCTCTCTGATCAATGAATTATAAAAATAATTTTGTTTCATAAATGCAATATTTTTCACCTATATCTTTGCCAAAGTAATTAGTTTACTTTATTCAAGCCATTTTCAAAATTTATATGAACAGATTTAACTTACTAATCTAACTATTATTCAAATTCTGCTTTATTTAAGATCACTCTTATTATTTGCATGAGAAAATTAGTTTTTTCATTTTTTTAAATTACTTTTGGATTTAAGATCCTTAACATCAAATGTTGCATGAGATAATAAATTATTTTCTTTCTTACTTTTGGATCGAAGATCCTTAACACCATAATAATTGCATAGGTTTTGGTTTAAAATGAACTGCAGGGTTCATTTCAAATTGAATTTGTGTACAAAAAAAGATGCTTTCATAACAGTGCAACAAGAAAGTAACCCTTAAAGTGCCAAATAAACCCAATTGTCATTTTCATTCTAGAATAAACCAATATAATTGCAAATTCATGGCTACCTTTTGCCTGTTTTAACATAGCGGACAGTGTAGATCAAAGATCAGGCTGCATGTTTTGTGCAGCCTGATCTTGATCTACACTGGCCACAAAGGCAACTATTTTAGTGAAAGGGTTAAAAAACTGAAATGAACCCTGAAAATTAACTCTTTACCAAGCAACAAATTTGGATTTGTCCAATTTGGAAATATTTGCAGATGACACATTGCATGTGGCTCAATTAATGGTGCAAATTGTCTTTGTAGAAGGAAAACATTGTGGAAATATAAGAAAATGCTGATTCTCTTTTTCCCACAATGTTTTAAAGGCCTTTTTCCTCAGTGTTGCTACAATGCAGCATCATTTGGTAAAGGGCTAAATAAGGCAAATAGAATTTTTAATAACAGAACAGAAAAATATACTTAAGTAATAAGAAATTACATCCACTTTCATTTTTTATCTGATATACATATAGAATTTAAGATTCTCAACATCACATAACGTATGCTGACAATACTTTAGTGGCTATTACAACTCCCTTTGGTTTATAAACCCTCAAACATGTTTAAGTTAATGTGTGTCTGATAGACACACATCATGTAAGGATACTTCAATATGTATCACACCTACCAATTTGATAGACATGGTGCTGATTTAAAGGATTCATCCATTGTTAACGTTATGCCATTCTGTACTTCTCAAGTAATGAAATACTTTGAATACACAGGCCACAAAACTAAAACTTAAGAAACTCCTATAAGACTTTTTTTTCCTGCTCTACTCTGAAACTGAAGCCTTTGAGCAAAAATTTTTGAAGTCAAATCCAATTAAGAGCTTGTCAGAATTACAATTTCAAGAGTAATACCCTATGCAAATTTTTGACATACTGGACCCCTTGTATGTAGGTGTCATACACTGAATGAAATTTGTTGTTGTTTCTGATGTTTTTATTTAAGGACAACAACTATGTAACTCATACTTTATATGATGCAGACTAGCATTGGGGCAACAAACATGTTCTTTACTGATCTGTTACTAGCAGGATATCAAAGTTATATTTAAGTGTTTACCTGATTGGTCTATGATTGGTCTAATTCAAATATTTTGTAAAGTGACAATAAATTATTATGTGATTAAAAAAAAATTAACAATTTTCAGCCTCAATAACCGTTTAAAATCGTAAGTGATGTAGTTATTATATCATGTGTGATATAAAGAGTATGCTCAATTATTTTGACTGTCCCATCCACATAGCCCCACTTTAAGATGAATTCTTAGACATATATAATGTGTAAGAACAAATACGTTAAACCTATAGCAAGCCACTTTTGAGTTGTTTTGTGAAAAATAGTGTGACCTATAAATGAATTATGACCAACACCAACCTACAAGATCAATGTAAAGTGATTGATCCCTGATAATGTTAGATTATTGAAAGCTGAATGAATTAATAAATTATTGTCATTTTATGGCACGATGACAGCTCAGGTAATTTAGCGCACATGTATGTATTAAAAGATAATAAAATGCAACTTTTGTGCTTAAAAAGATAAAAATAGTAGGAAAAAGTGTTAAATTAAGAAAGATTATGTGTATTCTGTATTTGCATAAAAGACATTATTGATTGACTTATTGAAAGTTATTGTTCCTACCGTACTTCACCTAATTAATGCGCTGGGGCACCATTCAAAACACCAACAGGGCACTCTTAGTCCATAGCCAATTTCCCGAAATTTTCACTGCCATCACTTAAGAGTAAGTATGGTACTTTGATCCGAGTTTTAGTTGGAGCCCAGTGCAAAGTGATTGCCATTTTGAAAGACTTCCTGTAATGCAGTAATGCAGAATATTGATTTTTACCGCCGATTCCTTTAGACATTTAATAGCATTCACGATTAGTATGGGACACTGAAATTCAATACTTCACCTTTTTAATGTTCTTCCAAGTTAGTTGACAAATTTTGTTTTATGGGAAGTTTATAATGTTATTGGAAGTGTATGTGTATTCAGACAGTCAGCTGTTAATGACATTGATTGCTGAAGTAATTGGGATTATGTTGACGCCGTACCTGTAAGTTTGTTTATAAATAATTGGTCCTAAGTCATTTTCATCAGTCTGTGTTTGAAAAGTTTTAGTGAAGTTATCTCGCGTTTGGAAGTTTGTCACCAGTTGTGGATTTTAAGGTTAAGGTTGGGTATGGGTGGGGTTGTCTGGAAGCGTTTGGAGTAAGAAATAATAGTGTGTGTGGGGGGGGGTGCTACTATTAGGGAGGGAGCGTTAATTAGGTGAAAATACGGTATTTTATCAAAGCATCATTGCAAAATAGTACCGGTCATATTGACATAATAATGATAAAAATAAAGTATGCAGTGTGTTTTGTTGATGACTGGGGTGTACCAAGAAGGGGTTGGTCAAAGAGTATTACCAAGTTTTCACTTTATAGTCCTAAAACCACAAGAGATGTTACCGGATATCATAGGCATTATGTAAAGATATGCATAAACTGATGTCATTGGGTCAGAATATATTTGGAACTGCTTGAAGATGGTTTGTCTTGGAGACTGATAATGTATCATATGTTTCAACTCAGCAGTCTGAAGGTTTAGTAAGGCATTATTTGTTGGTAAATTTGGTTCTCTAGTACATGGGATTGGTCTGTATTGATTTATTTGGTATATTATTTGAAATTACTTTAAGAAATAAAACACATGGGTCTGGCAACAATGTGAGTTTAACATTCATGACACTATGCCCTTTTTTTACCAATGCAAACTTCATACTAATATCCATACTAGCTTATGTTTCTGTCAAACTTTGGACCTATATAGCTGATTCCAGGGCTTAGCCTCATAAAATGAGGCAGAATGCTGTACTTTGAGGGCAGTGTGTGCCACCTTAGTAAAATGGCTTCATTTGTGTGTGGTTCATATTTTGAAATTATATACAAACTTTCTCAGTTTGCTACCTTTCAACACTTTATGGCAACCATAATATTATTGTCTTACACCTTTGACTTCATGGTAGACAATCAGTTTCTACCATGTTATATTTGAAATATGACTTTTAGGCAAGTAAAAAACATCAAATTCAAACCTCCATGTTTTGTAATATACATATCACAATTTTTTACAAATTTTTATAAACTTGCCCATCATTAATCTGACAGACTTTGTATAATTCATCATGGACTTATTTTAACCCTTGATTACCCGATGTTAAGTGACTCTTACCTTAACAAAGTTCAAATCTGGTCATACTGTAAATCTACAAAGATAAAGATAAGTTTATGTAGAATTATTAACAAGTAACATAAGCACCAAGTTGTTCCAGGTGAAAAAAATTATTTCTAAATAAATGTGTATATTTAATAGTGTTACCACACCATCCCAACTTTTAATGACCCTAAGGAAAAAGTCATTTGAAAACATTGTTGGAAAAGGAGAAAATGCTGGTAACCAGTATTTTCTCCTTTTCCCACAACTTTTTCTATTCCTTAACAAATTACATCATACAAGTCGCATTCAATTTCTTGTCTGCAAAGGCTTGCAATTTGGACCAGTAAAAAGTTTTGTGGTCTGGTATAGGTTGATTAAAACACTCATTATAATTATACTCTTTGGCTTGCCTCAGTATGCTGTAATGGCCTATAGGTGTTTTCCTACCCTAAAATATTTAATTCTGCACTGAACACAGGCCCAAGAAATTCCCAGAAACATTCCAATGCTTATATGACCTTGATTAGGATGGATATTGGAAACATTGTTGGATAAAAACAAGAAAAAACTCCTTTTCCCACAACATTTTCTACCTTACAAAAGATGAATACCACTATTCCAATCACAATTTGTCGTGTGCAAATATTTTCAATTTGGACAGGTTCAAAGTTTTATTGTCTGGTAAAAAATTAAAGCATAATCACCCACAGTTGACTTTGGCCTTGCTGTATACAACAATAAAAAAATAATGTGGCAAAGGAGAAATTGTTGGGAATGACCGAATTATATTGCATTTTGTCACAATATTTCCACTTGTATTTATGTCTCAAACATTATCGTCCATATTTCAAGAGGACATTTTTAAAATCCTCTGCCACAAATTTCACCCAAAGAGATTAAGGTATGTGAGGTTTTCAGTCATCATGTAAGTTCTTGGGTTCTGGATTTTCTTCATTTTTTTTTTTTATATGGTTCAATCCCTTGATAATACAAAAGAGTTGGATAAAAAAAAAAATGTTGATTTTATCCAGTAAACACGATATGTAAATTTTCAACTTTAAATGGCTACTTTTCCCTTACTGATTGTCAGATTTTTTCAAAATCAATAGGGTTCAAGCTATTGCTTAGATAAACAAACTGTGCAAGTTTCACAAAAATCCGAATTTATCATGTAAACAAGAAAAAGATGAAAAGACAGAGTGATGGACTGATGGACGATGGAAACCTCGCTATGACGTAGGCTCTGCTGGCTTTCAGCCAGTAGAGTGAAAAACTGAAATGGGTAAAAATCTGGCTGAAGACAAGTAAAGATGTATTGGGTTTAGACTATACCCAATATGTAGTCTGATCTGGGATTTACAATGTGTGCACTATATTTTGCAATAAATCCTGACCAAGACTGTCTTTAGATTTTTATCTTATAATGACTAATATTTTCAATTAGAAAAAAAAGAGACCGAAATGCTGTATCCAAGGCTTCTTTTAAAAAATATTTCACAGAATAGCAAGTGGTTCAAATCATTATTGGATAAAAGAATTTTAGACTTGCCTAAATTGAAAGTGTTTGGAAAACTACAAATTAAATGTGGCTTAAATAATGTAATTTATCTTAAACTCTTTACCAAACGACTGGTCCAAATTAAAAGCATTGCAGATGACAAATCAAATGCAGCTCAAAAATTAAATTTTTTTTGTAAAGGGTAGAAAACATTGTGGGAAAAGGAGAAAATGCTAGATACCAGCATTTTCTCCTTTTCCCACAATGTTTTCAAAAGGGTTTTTCTTCAGGGTCGATAATAGTCTGGATTGAGTGGTTAATAATTAAAGTGGTAGAAAACCTTGTGGAACAAGGAATAAAACGCTGGTAATCAACATTTTCTCCTTTTCACCACACTTCAGGCTTCTTTATTAGGGTCATTAAAACTTGGGATTGTATGGTAAAGGGTTAAATCCAAGATCATGTATTGCCAAAGATGTTTAACTCCTTACCAAACAACAACCTTTTGGACTTCAACAATATTGAAAGCATTTCGCACTTGACATAATAAAGGGGACACAAAAACTGAAAACTGTTTTTGGAATGATAGAAAACATTGTGAGAAAAGCAGAAAATGCTGGTTATCAGCATTTTCTCCTTTTCGCACAATGTTTTCAAAAGGCTTCTTCCAAAAGGTCATTAAAACCCAAGTGTGGTACAGGGTTTAGAGAGGGAAATAACGTCCTATGAACTAGAGCAAATACATGTTTTTGTTTTTAAATAAGCTAGACAAATGCAATCAATACTTATTCTGAAATGAATAGAGGGAGAAATGCCAATCTGTGTACCTTATGATGGGACATTATCGCAGAACACCTACCTTAATAAAACATTTAATCCTTTACCAAACGACAACATTTTAGACGGGTCCAAATTGAAAGCATTTGCAGATGACAAAATAAATGTTACCAAAAAATTGAAGTTTGTTTTGGGAGGGTAGAAAACATTGCTGGAAAAGGAGAAAATGCTGGTTACCAGCATTTTCTCCTTTTTCCACAATGTTTTCAAAAGGCTTCTTTCTCAAGGTTGTTAAAAGTCGGGATTGTGTGATAAAGCGTTAAGATCACACTGCATGTTCTGTAGTCTGATATTGAATGAAACTTTTTGCCACAACATGTAAAGCTGTCCTTAGTTCTTAAGGGGGACTATTCAGATTTTTAATAATCTCAACAAACTTAAAAAGCACTACATCTCTAAATTAACCAATGCAATAGCTGGCAAACCATCAGTTAAAAAAAGGATGTGTGTAAGAAAAAACATTTTTCTATCTATTCCTTGATAGGCTATGTAGAAAAGAGTATTTTGTGGTACTTATCAGTGTTAAACAAAACAAGAAATAAATAATTTGCAGCAAAAACAACTTAAGAAGGCCTCTTTACCTTTTATCACACAATCCTGACTTGGAGTGTACAGATCAAGATCAGACTGCATACAACAAACACAGAATCTGATTTTGGATCAAAACAGTCCAACATAGGGAGATTTTCCTGGCAAAGAGAACCTTGAAATCACAATAAATCTGTTGGATTTTTCTTTTGCTATCAACACGAAATTTCTCCTTTTATTTATTTAGCAGCTTAAGGATAAACATTCGATAAGAAATTCTGATCTCAATGGATTCACGGTATTGCTTTCTCTAAGCAAGGATCATACAGTATGTAGACATGTCTATGATCCCTACACTAAGCGATTTTTCTACTTTCCACAATGTTCCCCTAAGTAGTAAATGCCGGATGTATAAAACTATATCTCCATGCACTAAAGAATGAACCCATTACAACAAGATGCACATTTTTATGCTCCTTGTGCGAAAGGCTACGATTCTCGCTCACACCAGTGTTCCCATTTTTTTCTTTTTTTTTTAATTTCTAAGATGTCTGCGATCTCCTAGTTATTCAAAGAAAACTTTGTTTTAAAACAAATTTCAAAAAGATATGCATATTAGAGCGACATTTTAAGAAGGAAATCGGGAGGCGAGCGCAAACATAGGCACAAAGACGCTGGCCGTTTTACAAATGCGAGGGAAAATTATACGAAAACAATCACAAATTTCAACTACAATGCCAGATCTAGATATACATACATGTACTTTACTTATTCATGGAAAAAAATACAAAGATTACGAAAGAAAAAGAGACTTACTTCATTTTTTTCGCGGATCAACCTGCTTGGCTCTTTGTTTGAACCCCTATTTTGCCCGACTAAACGTTGACTGAGTTCACACTGAGTAACAATCACCTGGGTGGATTAGGAGTCACGTGATAGGGGTCAGCCTAAAATCCAAGTGACCAGTCGAAAACAGGAGCAACGATTGGCCCTTAGGCACCGTGACAATTATAGCTGCCAATGCGGCCGGAATAGGTCGAGATCACACTGCATAAAATTGCAGTCTGATCTCGGATCTACACTGTCCGCTTGCGCATATATTCTGGGTAGTAAGGCTCAAAATTGCAACCATTTAGGTCTTATTTCTAGAATGAATTAATTAAATGGACCCTTTCAGTTAGGAAAAACGTCCAAAATATTGTCATTTCAGAGTTGTTTTAGCAACAATATGTGACAAAAAAGCGTACAGTGTATATCCAAGGTCAGACTGCACGTTCTGTGCAGTCTAATCTTGATCTATACTGTCCGCAAACAACAACTTAAGTCGGTTGCAGCGCTTTTTGGATTAATAGTTTAGGTGAATAATTTAGGTGGTGTGTTACGCCCCTTTCAACAGTATACACTTATATCATCAATCTCCGAGCAGAGTTGTCGTTCGTTACCTCACATACATCTCTGCGATGGGCTAAATGACAAGAATCTTGTCAAACCGAGGAAAACATGTTTTGTTACTGTTTAACTGTTTCATGTGTAACATGATAAAGTAGACAAAGCAAATATGATTCCAGATGCATTATGGGTGCATTTAAATTGATGAATTTACCTGTATACAATGGAACTATTTTTTCGAGTTTCTTCACTGATCAGATTCCTACGCCAATTGTAAACCGAATGGCTGCGCCCACGAATGAAGACAAGTTAAACAAAATTATACAGTCCTGTGACAGTTTTGACAAACCGATGGATCTAAGTTTGTAACATCAAAGAAGAGATTGTCGTCCTTTAAAACACATTTTAGCTTTTCAGAAAACCCCTCTTTTCCACATTTTCTCCCACTAAGTTTGATTGGCCGTATGCTGTTTGAACAGCAAACAAAACAATCGATACATCTTTCTTTCACCGGCGTTTGTGTCGCCATTTGGGGTTATGGTCATGTGACGGAAAATCTCGCAAGAGGACGGACTACTTTCTGAGCCCACTACAGAGGTGAATGTGAATGAACCGGAGTGCAAGAGAGTGTTATATCATGGTCACTGGTATTCATGTCTTTGCTGGGTTCACCAGTACTAGTTCTACCCTGCCAGGGCACTGTGCACAGTGCGCCTTGTACCCTGCGTTTTCTCCTCTTTCCACAATATTTTAAACCTTTCAAAGCCAAATCTTAAAATTTTAGGTACATTTTATTCGCCGTCTGCAAATGGACGCTTCCAAACTTTTGTCGTCGGGTAAAGATTTTAACGCAGGGCTCAGGGCACAGGCGTTTGTGGGTCAGGGACAAAATGACGTCGCGTTCAATCCTACAGGTTTCTGCGGGATTTTGGAAGAGTTGAAAATCCGAGAAAATGATTTATATCCTAAATCTGTTTTTGCCAAATTTCTCCCTGGCCAGTATTGGAAAAAGATAAAAACTCCGAACTTCCTGTCCAAGAAATGTCAATAAGACTCAATGGACATAAGGTTTGACATTGCTATGACAACTGCTTCCGGATGTTTCGTAACAAAGTCTGAACGAACTATAACTCTTTCAGCGCCGTGCTTATTATATAATAATCTGGACCTCAAAGAGCAATCTACTGAATATCTGAACGAATTTTAGCACATAGTCTTAAATAAACAAGCGGAAGGTATATATCTACGATCAAAACGTACGTTCTGTGCAGTCTTATCTTAATCTGTTTCGTAGGCGAAAGTACCTCTATGGTGCTGGAAGAATTGCAGACGTTTTTTTTTTTTTGAGGGGGGGGTGGGGGGTGGGGTCCTTGTACCTTTGAGATTTTTTCCCGTTTTCAATAGTATTTTAGTTGCTATCAGGGCAACATTTTACTTTTCTGATAGTTCTATCGGTTGTAGGCTTGGATTCTGCTCCGCCCCTGCCCTCAGATCATTTTGCCGCCATATTAATCAACTCATTTTCAGACACGATAAAAATAAATAGACTCGTCTATATTCAAAGCATTTGCAGACAACAACTCATTCGTGGACCAAATCTTTGGATTTAGTTTAACCGGGAAAAAAATGGTGGAAAAGGACTAAATGCTGATTAGATCTACAATAAGTCTCTTAATTTGGCACTTTTGTTTTCAAGCGCATTGTCTCATAAAGGTAAAAGGAAGGTAAAATATGTAAATAACATCGAAATTCATAAAATTAAGAATGGTAAAAACGCTGGATTAAATTAGCACTCTCATGGCCAAATGAAGCAGTTCGTGATTTTTTATGGGAGGGGGACGGCGGAGAGGGGAAATATACCGCGAGAGCCAATACAGAGACTAGGCTACAGAAGAGCTGAAAAAATACGTTTCCATAGCTAATGAAACTACTTTTTGATTAATGTTCAAAATACAATTCTAGTAAAAAAAAAACCAAACTTTTTGGTGTCTGAAAACAGGGCCTACACATTTCCAATGCAAAGGAAAAGACTTTTTTTAAGACTGAAGAAAATACATCTTCCATTCGAACGGCGAGGCAATTTTTTGGACTCGAAATAGACCTGTTTCCCATATAGAGAGGTATTTTAGAGACACACAATGCGATTTAATTGACTCTGTACCGCGCTTGAAAATTTTAGGGTCATCCAATATGCAAGCAGCTGCAGAGGACAAATTAAATGAGCCTAAAAATGAGGATTTCGTCTTTGAAAACTTAAAAGACAATGTAAGTAAAGTAGAAAATGCTGATCACCAGCATTCGTAAAGGGTTAAATCTAAAGAAGAGACTACTTGAGGACCGAAATACATTTCTAGCGCTGAGTTGGAGACCTTACGTGGACTGCAGACTAAATGATCTCCTGAGACTCAAGATACATTTCCACTGCCAACAATGCGACTTCCTCAGGAATAAAAATACACTTCCATGGTAAAAGAAGGGACATTGTAAAATCTGAAAATACATCTCTACTGCAAACGAAGGGACTTTTAGGGCGTTATCTCCCGCTGGGTGGCATTTTTCAAATACATCATCTTCGAAGAATATGACATGCGCAGATAACGCTTTTAGGGACTCAAAATACCTTCCGTCTGTCAGCAAAGAGACTTTTTGTGGACTGCAAAAATACAATTTCAACCTCCAACGGACAGTACTCGTACATGAAAAGAAGATACCTCTTTAGGGAGAAAAAAAATGGTACCATACAACTGCCAACGAAGTGATTTGTTAAGGACTTGGGGTATATTTTTATGAATATGAACATCCCCCCTCCCCTCCACACACTTACGCTGATATTTTTTTTTAACATTTTACCAAGTAGATCTTTTTTTTTTTCTTATTATTTCTGGGTTCCGTTTAAGAAATTTCTGATTGTTTCCCTTCTTATTGTTAAGTGTTGTGGACAACTGCAATTGCTACCAATAAGTGTAATTTGCTTCTTTGAATAGATATCCTTTTCGCCATTTAAAGTTCATTTCCGTCATTAAATGCAGACGACATTATCGAACGCCATGTTGAAAAGCGTAAATTACACGTACCCAAAATCACTTTACAAAGTTACACATTGCTGCTTCTGGTAAAGACTTTTGTTTCATCGTCAGTGAACGAATTGCAGACTGCAAACTGAAAAGAACTTCTCAACAGACGCGAAAAACAAAATTTAAGAGAAGCAGTTAGTAACGACGATCTTAACTTTGGCGGGAACAGAAATCTCGTGGTTAGTTGCATTGCCTTCATTTTCGTCATTTTTGCTGGGTCTCTCTGCGACACTTACGTTTGGTTTGTACATGCTTTTTATTTTCTTCATTAGTTGACCCGTATATTAAACAAAATTTTTCTCTACAGTTGTTTCATTAATCTAGTATCAAGCAAAACAAATAAATTTATTCCCTGTGGGGGGTGGTCCACAAAGTTCTTTTGGCGTGGTCAAAATGGGGTGGTTTTATGAAATTTGAATCCTTTTTCTATAGATCAAGATCTAGGTGGCAAAATGTGGTCTGATCTTGATCGTTATCGTCTGATATAAAAAGAAATGAGAAATGCTATAGATCTATTTAGATTTTTTGAGTCGCCTGGTTGCGTAGCAACCAGGCTCTCATTGTTATCATCCTGATTCATGGAGTGACGCAAGCATGCCTCCGGCCTTGTACTGACTTCCGGTTTGCGAGACGTTGCGTAGTTCATTTGTGATGTTGCATTATCCTCAATGCTTCTATCGTACATAATTTTCAGTTGCTAAATTTTCAGATATATCGAAGACTTCCCTTACAGCTCAAGTATTCAAATGCGTAAATATTTGAAATAATTGTCTCCTGCTCTAGGATACACGAACACTGAACTTTCACATTGGCATCGAGAATAATCGGTCCGTGGAAAACCGGATTTCCCTTCGAACCGGGTTTCACCAAATTTCACCTCTTGATGACCGCATTTCACCCAAGTATGACAAATTTTTTTGGCATAGTGATAACTTTTGATCTGAAATGAAATATATTTATGAACAGCATAATTGTATGCTAATTTTCTGGAAAATATCTTATTCTAACAATAATTTGTTAGGGTTTTTTAGAACAACATGTAACTCCTTTTGAAAAGATTTTTTTGACATGTGGATAAACTATATCACATAATAAATTAGCTAAATGAGAAATCACCATGGCGAAGAATTCATTATTTGATGTGAAATATGGTCATACGAGGTGAAATACGGTTATCAAGAAAGGAATTTCGGTGAAATGCGGTTCGAAGTGAATTTCGGTTTTTTCCATGCACCCGAGAATAATTTGCATATCTGGATGTCGTCTGGCGTGTGCTTTGGAAGCCCCGCTTTATATACGGCAACAGTTATTAATAAAACTATTCTTTTTTCATTAGCCAAATTACCCACTTAAAGTGCATTAATTTGTTTGTAGCCCTCATACCCTTTTCTGATTTAAAATCAGTCGATGACAGAAGGAAAAGGCAATGTCGAACGGCATTGGTCACCAATGCCGTTCGATATTGCCTTTTCCTTCTGTCATGGTTCTCGGTCATAGAGGGAAATTGCGTCGTAGGCTAACTTGTTCAACTGTGAGAGTTTACTCTCCTAGGAAGATTTAACCAACAAAACTTGACCCAAAATATATTAAGTATACAATAGATAAGGTTGTCTTTTTTCTCAAAGTATTTTCAAGCCAAAACATCTTTATATGCAGTTCAAGATGTGCTGAGATTCATATTACCGGTGTCTATTTATAGCAACAACCTTCACTTTCGCGGGAACAACACAGTTCCCCGACAAGATAATTCCCTGACACATCTGTACACTGTTTCCCGACAATTTCAGACAACTATCATGGCATGTATACATATGCAATTTCTCTTGAACTGCAGATGATGTAAACTCGGATCACACTTTATGCAATGTACAGCCTGATCTTCTGACTCTCATTGATTTTGATTATATTTTGAGGAACCTTAGATAGTACTTTTATGATGGGGTATAATTATTTCTTTCAGTTTCTTTTTTACTTGATTTCTGACAACTCTTTAATTTGCAATACTTCATATTTCAGTGATAGATTAACATGTTATTATAGCTCTGAAATGTCACGTATTTCCAGAAGCTCGAATCATTATATTTTAACGGTTTTGTGTGTGTTTGCCTGATGTAGTTTAGGATAAGACTGCCATCTACGGACGATGCGGACGCCAACCAGATGATTTTGTTGCCAAATGTTTATAAGATATATAGAATAACAGGTACAAATTATCCAATCACAAAACATGTGTTATCAATAAATATCCTTAATTTTCAATGATTACCAACAATAACTGTTAATGATAGTAAGTAATAGGTACATGTAGTTTGACTTAGAACAAAAGTGTTTGGGAACTGCCTCTAAAAAAAATTGTCGTCCAGGAACTGGCTTGTCAGGGAAAGTTCTATGTTTATTCCACCTTTCCACGCACTCGTCACAACTCAGCCGATTCCGTACCTAGTAACCTACATCTAACCTCGTCTGTAACAAAGGGATTTCCACACTGAAATACTCCTTGTCACATGATCTTAAACAGTTGGTATAGTAGCTAACTATGGTTGAAAGTCATAGGAGGCATTTTATTTTTGCATTTTTTTTTCGCCACTAAGAGTAAAAAGCCACGTCCTTTTGATTTTTATTTACTAAAAAATCACCCCTCCTCCGAAAAAGGGTGTGTGTGTCAAAATCTGATTTAATGCCCCTTAAACTTTCAAACAACTAAGCAACAGGCGACTCTCAGGACTATCAGTCCTTTGATTTGTTCTTTAGATAGATCTATGTGTAGACAGGAATAATGAAATTCCTTTGACATCTATAGAGATCAGTGTGTTGTTAAAAGCTTGCCCATACTCATTCAAAGGATATATTCACAAGCTATCTCTTGTAAAAATAAAATGTAAAAGAATGGATATATAAAATTATCTCTAAAATGTTCTGGATATGATTAGTTTCACCATCTTTTCAACTGCCCAAATCTTAAATATTTGCACGTCTGTTATCCGTAAAATTGCTTACAAGAGATCAAATATTCGTATAAAGCTAGATGTACTCGTTGAGAACAAACTCTTAAAACTGTTAAACACTTAAAAATAAATATGTCTTAAATGGAATTTTGAAAGATAGAAAATCAGTCTACTCTTTCTATAAACTTCACTATAACTGACATTCTACTTACTTGTCATAGTAGTACCTACCCTTTAAAAATATACATGTACATGTATGCACCAAAAAGCATGTATTGACAGTGACAGTACCAGGTTGAAAATGTGCCCTCTTTGGAGCTCACAAGGATTTTCTAAGATTTGGCCCAGTGACCTTCTTTTTGACCCAACATGACCCAATTTCCAACTCATCCAAGATATCATCAAGACAAATATTCTGGCCTAACTTCATAGGTATCAGGCTGAAATGTGGCCCCTAGAGTGCACACAGGGATTTTCTAAGATTTGATCCTGTGACCAACTTTTTGACCCAACATGACCCAATTTCATTCTTATTCGAGATACCATTAAAACAAACATTTTGACCAAGTTTCATGAGTACCAGGTTGAAAATGTGGCCTCTACAAAGCTCAAAAGGTTTTTCTTAGATTGGGCCCAGTGACATACTTTTTGACCCCAAATGACCCAATTTGAACTTGACCAAGATATCATCGAGAAATACATTCTGTCCAAGTTTTGTGTGTATCAGGCTGAAAATGTGATCTCTAGAGTGCACACAAGGTTTTTCTACGATCTGGCTCTGTGACCTACTTTTTGATCCGACATGACCCAATTTTAGCACTTGCCCACGATATCATCAAGACAAACATTCTGACCAAGTTTCATGAGTATCGGGCTGAAAATGTAGCCTTTAAAGTAAACAAGGTTTTTCTAAGATTTTGCCCAGTGACCTACTTTTTGACACGATATGACCCTATTTCGAACTTGTCCAAGATATCATCAAGACAAACATTCTGACTAAGTTTCATGAGTATCTGACTGAAAATGTGGCCTCTAGAGTGCACACAAGGTACCAGTAAATGCTGATGACCACACGACGGACAACGGACGCCAGACACATCACGATCACAATAGCTCATCCTGAGCACTTTGTGGTCAGATGAGCTAAAATATTACCATATGGTAGTGTAGTCCTATGATCACACTGAATTTTCTCTGCAGTCTGATATTGATCTAAATTGTTGCACTTCGAAGCCCAAAGACCAGCACAAAGAAATCTGGCAAATAATCTTACTGCATCTTTTTATTCATTTATTGTTGTATTTATTCATTGAATATGAGCTTGTATGCTTTCTTGGATTATAATGAATAATAAATAAACAAGACTAAAAAGCATTTGAATATTTATTTCAAACAATCCTTACAGGGAATTTCAATCAGCACACAACACATGTGTATATATGATCCCTGTTTCAATGGATAGGAATTGGATTTCTAAAACAATATCAACAAATAGTTTGATAGAGATTTCTCTAAACACTACACGTGAATATAGCCCCTTGGATATCAAATACATGCATGGTAGCTTCAACGCTAGTTAAGATCAAATCAGACTGTTTAGAGTACCGGGGGCAGTCTGTGTATATTTGAAATATAAATTTTCAGAAGCAAACAGTCCCATACTACCGGTATATCCTTTTTTACTGAATATACACATTAAGTTGAAATAACCCACACATAGAAAATACCCAAACATCTCTTTAAATTGCATCACAATTTCAATGAATGATTACTTCTTTGGGATTCCAACTTTGAGGCCTGATGTGCCTCATTTCGATACATTCTTGAAGATAAGACTGGTTTTGAGTGCCTTCTCTGTTTTGAATATTATCTCGAATAAAAAAAACATTCAAACCAGATAACTTGTACTTTGTTTGCTACTTCTTTTCCAATTCTAGATAATGAACACATGCAATAAAAGGAACAAAAATTATTTGCATTTATGATGTTGTACGAAACTGATCACTAGTATGACTATAGTGAAAAACCGGGTAAATTTGGATGGACATAAAAATCTGGACAGTTCTCTAAAATCCATGTTTTTTTGACGAATAGCCGGACCAATGCCTTAAACTATTACCCCTTTGAGTGGGGTTTCTTTGTTCTTTAAGGAATTCCATGTAGTAAATTTTACATCAAGGAAATGGTGACTGAATTTGAGTTTCACAAAATCATCCAACCAGGCGTTGTTTTCAGTGCTTGGCTTACTTCAAAACAAGGCAGATTCATACAGGCCCCGTTCTTGAACAAACAAAAGGAATAGTATGAAGAAAAACAATATTAGAAGTGATGTATGTTGACATATGAATTAATAAGTAACAAAATTATAACAATCTGAACTACTTATAGACAGAAAATTAATTAACAACTGGTTGTCAAAATTAGAATGAACCTTCATCAACCCTTTTCCACACAATGCATTTTGTTACATTTACAGCGAAAGCGTTTTTTGAGGACTGATTAAAATAAACCCTAACATTAGCTATCAGTTTTTAAATACAGTTTAATACCATGATTTCTGCCAGTCCCAAATTTGTACAACATCTGAAAAACAGTTGGAGAATTTCGGACAAATTACACTCTTCTTATTTTCTCATGAAATCCTTGGAATAACAAACAAGTGCCTAGTAGCATTTATTCTTATCATTACTTTGTATGTCAATGATCAACTGTTAGAAAAGTACATTGTGCAGATTGATAATTCATATTTCATAAAATCTCCAACTGATGATATATTTTCTATAAAAAAGTTCAAACTGGCCCAATTTTTCCTCAATAATTAACTTATCTGGATTTCCTGTCTTCTGTGTCTATATTTTTCCTATCGTGTGTGAATGTGTCTGTTTTGCAGTAGGCTCAAAAACTGCACTTTCTCAACATCTAGACATTCTGCTAATGAAATGTAAGTAAACTGGCCATCTGAATGAGTAAAGTCTGCCTTGTGTCCAAGTATCAACGCTGTACCGCATAATTAACCCTTAACACAATCCCAAATTTTAACGACCCTGAGAAAGAAGCCTTTTGAAAACATTGAGGGAAAAGGAGAAAATGCTGGTAACCAGCATTTTCTCCTTTCCCACAATGTTTTCTAGCCTTCCCAAAACAAATGTCAATTTTTGAGTTACACTTATTTTGTCGTCTGCAAATACTTTCAATTTGGACTAGTCTAAAAATTTGTTGTTTGGTAAAGAGTTAAGCCTCCACAAAGGTGCTGCAAAAACATCCGAATTTACCTGGTTTTCACCAATTTAAAACAGTGTCTTCTTAATTAAATAAAAGGTCATTGAAACAGGTCAACAGACTGACAAGACTTGTAGAATAGTTTGTAGTTGTTCTAACCACCTTCATTCTGTCTGCACGCTCGAAGTTTGAACGCACCATTTCATAGTACTCCCCATCACTCAGGGTAAGTGATTTCAGGAATGGGCATTTCAACCTATAAGAAATAAATAGAGCATTACAGATAAAAAGGAGATAAATACTATATTACAAAAGGGGGCTTAATGCATCCCTGTGATGCATGATACCAAGCAAGTGATCAAATCACTAGGAATCATTGAAATTAATTGAAATTAATTTCAACAACCCATTGAATCATGATGCACAGTGGCCCTTTGACATGCAGAAAATTGGCCAATAGCAAAAAAATTTGATCCATGTCAGCCTGTGGGTCGATAAATTCTTTTTTTGGGGGTTTTTTGATACATTAAGCCCCCTTTTCACAGAGCATAGCTCACATATACAATGGAAATAAATTTAAAACATTACATTATGTAAGAGCAATAAAAACAATATTACATGTAATTATAGAGGCTGTTCTCTGACACAGCACTATCAGGGCCTGTATTCATCAACCATTCTAATTACATGTATTGTTCTATTTCTAAATTACAAAACTAGCTATATGATTGACAGAAACTTGTTGTCTAAGCTAATTCGATGGCTGATATTTGAATTTAAGCAAATTTAGAATGATTTGTGATTACCACCACTGATACACTTGACACAAAGGCAACACATTGAAAGATACCGTACTTAACCTTATTGACACTCCCTCCCAAATAGTAGCGCCCTCACTAAATTTCTTACTCCAGAGGCCTCCAGACAACCCCCCTCGTCATTGACCTTACCTTAAAACTGATGACTGGAGTGACAAATTCCCAAAGGCAAGATAACTTTACTAAAACTTTTCAGATGCAGACTTACGAAAATCACCAATGACCTATATTTTATAAATAAACTTACCAGAACGGCGTCGACATGATCCTAATTATTTCACAAATCAATGTCATTAACACCTGACTATCTGAATACACATACACTTCCAATAACATAATTCTCTGGTAACACAAAATTTGTCAACTCACTTTGAAAAACTTTAAGAAAGTGAAGTAATGAATACCAGTGTCCCATTATACTAATTATGAATGATATTTAATGTCAAAATAAATCATGATCGGTGGTAAAATCGATATCTGCATTACTGCACAATACATCTAGTCTTTCAAAATGGCGACAGCTTTGCACTTGGCACTAACTAAAACCCAGATCAAAGTACCATACTAACTCTAAGTGATGGTGCTTAAATTTTTGCAAATTGGCTATGGAATAAGAGTGCCCTGTCTGTGTTTTGCATGCCTGGGCATGTTAATTAGGTGAAATACGGTAAGTGTCTGTTTGATACACATGTAATATGCAGGCACTTGTTCCACAGTGTTTTTTAAAGGCTGTCAACTGAAGGAGCATAAAAAAGCATGACTATGGCAATCAGTTAAAAAAAAAAAAATGTCATTCAAGTTTTGATATTAGCGCAGTACTAGGTCTTCCTCTTTAATCTGTTGTTTATCAGTTTTACAAATTGGCTTAACGTGCTATTTAAAGTGAGATAAATTCAATGGGAGTTTGTGTTGTAAAGAGTTAAGTAGTTATCTCCCATACCATAATTTATTATGGTTTTGGTTATGAACTGATTTCATGCAATTCATTTCTCATAGGTACATAGATATAACAATTCTAATTCCCTGCAGTTAACAGCTTTTCACTGTGGTAAAAAAGCACAACATGCGCCCTGCTTTTCCAACACTGTTTTCCATACTACTCAAATAAGGCATTAAAATTACAATTACCTCTAAATATCTCATAGTTTGTAGCTATGGTTCCAAACCATCATTTTAACCCTCTAACACACAATCCTCAGTTTTAAGGACCTTGAGGAAGAATGCTTGTGAAATCAATGTGGGAAAAAGAGAAAAAGCTGGTTACCAGCATTTCTTTCTCACAATGTTTCTTACAATATTTTCAAGCTTTTTAACCTTTTACTGCACAATGGTACCTTTTAACAACCCTGGGAAAGAAGCTTTTTGAAAACATTGTGGGAAAAGGAGAAAATGCTGGTAACTAGCATTTTCTCCTTTTCCCACAATGTTTTCTATGCTTTCAAAGAAAATTTGCATCATTTGAACCACATTGAAATTGTCGTCTGCCAATGCTTTCAATTTGGATAAGGCTAAATTTTTGTCATCTGGTAAAACCCAATGCATTTGAGCAACAATTAACCTGTGATCTTCTCATGTTGTGGATTTGAATAGGTAAAAGATTTGTTGTTAGGTAAAGACTTACAAATGGTCTGCAGTTCAGCACCCTCAAATACATAATAATAATAATAATAATAATAATAACAACAACAACAACAACAGAGCTCCGGATAGAGGGAGTGATTTTGATTTTCAAAACTAAAAATAATGATTATTCTCCACTAAACCCTATGTTATGGGTACTCATTAGAATCGTCTCAACAAGACAATTCTAATGAGTACCCACAACATAGGATTTGGAAGAGAAATGATGGATTTAGAATACCATCACTCCCTCTTATCTGGAGCGACAATGATGATGATGATGATGATAATTCATTTTAAAAAACTGTTATTATTTTAAACTACCTGATATGGTCAACAAACTTGTTGCTTTTATCACTAAATCTTATGGTGTCTGGGTCCCACTGAATCTCAAGTCTCGTCAAGTAGGGGCAGTTCTGGGCAAAACCCTCAATCACCTGATCTATGTGAACTTTGGTTGTTAGCTTTAAAAACCATCCATTTGCAGTGCCCAATACACATATTCTGCAATGATAGAATATTAGTAGAATCTGGTATTTGAAAATAGACAGAGAGACACACAGACTGACAAAAAAAAAAACAGAGACAGCAAGAAAGAGATGAAGAAAGAGAGAGACAGGGAGACAGAGAGAGAGAGAGAGAGAGAGATGGAGAGAGAATTTTCTCCTTTGAACACAATGTTTTCGAAAGTCTTCCGCAGGGTTGTAAAAGTCTGGTTTGTTTGGTAAAGGGGATTTTTTTTTTCTTTTTTTCACCCTTTTAACCACACAATGCCGCCTTTTAACGACCCTTGGAGAGAAGCCTTTTGAAAACATTGTGGGAAAAGGAGAAAATGCTGGTAACCAGCATTTTCTCCTTTTCCCACAACGTTTTTCTACACTATCAAAGAAAAATTGCACCATTTGAGCCACATTGAAATTGTCGTCTGCAAATGCTTTCAATTTGGACAAGGCTAAAATTTTGTTGTCTAGTAAAGGGTTAAAGAAAAAACTTGAGTATTAAACTTAAGAGTACCAAGTACAAGTAAAGTAGTTGCTATTGCAGACAGTGCAGATCAAGATCAGACTTCACAGAAAATGCAGTCTTATCTTGGTTCTACACGGTTCAGTGTATTAGAAAATAATCTGACCAAAATAGGTTTGAAATTGCTGTGTTCTGCCATTTTGGCGTAAGATTTTTAACCCTTTACCACACAATCCTGACTTCTAATGACCCTGAAAGAGAAGGCTTTTGAAAACATTGTGGGAAAAGGAGAAAATGTTGGTAACCAGCATTTTCTCCTTTACCCACAATGTTATCCATCCTATCAGAGACTGAAATCATGATTTTGGCAACATTTAATTTGTCCTCTGCAAATGCTTTGAATTTGGTCCATTTCAAAAATTTGTTGTTTGGTAAAGAGAAATTCTTATCTTCATTAACTCTTTAGAACACAATTCCAAGTTTTCATGACCCTTGTAGAAAAAAGCTTTTGAAAAAATGGTGGGAAAAGGAGGAAATGCTGGTAACCAGTATTTTCTCTTTTTCACACCGTGTTTTCTGCCCTGTCATAGGCAAAAACCATTATTTGAAGCACAATAATTGTTTTCTGCAAATGGTTTCATTTTGCACAATTCTTAAATTCTGTTGTCATTAACCCTTTACCAAACAACAAAAATTACGACCATTACAAATTCAAAGCATTAGCAGACGACAAATTTTACGTGGCTCATATCATGGAAATTGTCTCTGAAAGGTAAGAAAACATTGTGGGAAAAGGAGAAAAGCATTTTTTGGTTTTCCTACAATGTTTTCAAAGGTCTAATCCACCAGGGTTGGTGAAACTCGGGATTGTGTGTTTACCACACAATGCTGCCTTTTAACTACCCTGGGAAAAAGGCCTTTTGAAAACATTGTGGGAAAAGGAGAAAATGCTGGTTACCAGCATTTTCTCCTTTTCCAACAATGTTTTCTTCCCTATCAAAGAAAAACTGCACCATTTAAGCGACACTGAAACTGTCGTCTTCAAATGCTTTTGATTTGGACAAGGCTAAAATTTTGTCATCTGGTATAGGGTTAAAGAGTTAACCCTTTCCCAAACGACAAATTTTGGACTGGTCCAAATTGAAAGAGTTTGCAGACGACAATTTTAAATTTGATGAAAATGGCAGAAAGTTATCAAAAAGGGTAGAAAACACTGTGGGCAATGGAGAAATTGCTCGTTACGAGCAATTTCTCCTTTGCCCACAGTGTTTTTAAGAGACTTGTATTGCAGACACGTGAAAACCAGGGCTTGTTTGGGAAAGGGTTAAGAGACTCTCAGTATGTCCATGTACCTAGTACAACATTAGGTAGAGTGCCTTTAACCATTCAGCAAAAATCTTAGAGAGAAAGCACTCTGTACAGAGGGGCAAATGACTATCTTTTTCTCATACATGTTAATTTTTTTTCCAATAGCCAGGCATTACTATTCTTATACAGCTAGCTGCCTGCCTGTTAAACTCTTTTGCTTCCAGTGAATAAATTCCATATTCTTTGTAAGCTCAGAATACTGTTCCACTGTATAGAATGAAAATGTTTCGTTGTGGTATAAATTCATGTTGTAGATGATGTAGACTGAAGATCAGACTGCATGTTTCATGCAGTTTGATCATGTTCTGCACAATCCAGTGATGTAACCCATGATGGAGGAAGGGTTTAACCCTTTCCCAAATGCCAAATTTTGGACTAGTCCAAATTGAAAGAGTTTGCAGACGACAATTTTAAATATGATTAAAATGGCAGAAAGGTCTCAAAACGGGTAGAAAACACTGTGGGAAAAGGAGAAATTGCTCGTTACGAGCACTTTCTCCTTTTCCCACAGTGTTTTCAAAAGACTTGTACTGCAGACACGTGAAAACCTGGGCTTGTTTGGCAAAGGGTTAAGAAGAGAGAGTAGATTTTCAGGATCAGAGAGGAGTGAATATTGATTTTATATTCAGAGATTGTTTGTCTCCCTCATTCTAGTACTGTCTTCTATCTCATGTAGAGTGGCAGGATTCATTCCTCTCTCACCACTGAACATTGGTCGAGTAATTCTTATGTGAGAAAGCAGCCAGTGGCTGGGAAAAAATATCATACAAAGTAATGGTGAAAGCCTCCAGGAAAGCATGAATAGGAGCACAGTCAGTTGTGGTACAAATGCAATAATGTTGAGAACAGCATTAAAACACTTAAAAAAAGAGAAAACAAATGCTTTATGTATATGTAACAGAAAGAAAGCAGAGAAACAAAATCATTCAATTGAATCATAAAGAAAAGGGACAGAAGAAATTGCTTGTTTCAGTTTTCCTAAAATGCTGTCTACAAGTTGTACCAAGCTCAAAAGTCATAATTATGCAGGAATGGATTCTCAAGCAAAAAAAAAAAATACTACAAAGCTAAAATGTAAAAATTGCACTTTAAGTCATTATCAGTTTAAGAATTGCTTTAACCATTAAAGGGCCTTTCACAATTTATAGTTGCCTTTGCTGCCAGTACAGATCATGATCAGGCTGCACAAAATGTGCAGCCTGATCTTTGATCTATACTGTCCGCTTAGCTGAAGCACTTTACTCGTAACATACGATCCCTGCACAAAAGCAGTCTTGAAATTGTGATAATTTGGGTTTTATTTCTAGACAGATTACGTCTGCTGGGTTTATTTGCCGCTCTAAAGCTTGAAATTTGAGTAAGAATTTCAAAACTTTCCATTCAGAATTAGACCATGGCATTCATGATCTAATGAACTTAATTACTATTGTGCTTTGCTTCAGAATCAAATAAATTTGAATTTGACATAGTTCTGCTGCTAGATATAATTAAGAAACATAATAAATTCTAGTAAAAATAACTTATGTAAAATTTACCCTTAAGGTTAAAATTCCAAGCAATCCAACGTTTTAACTCTTTACCGTACAATAACGAGTTTTAAGGCCTCTGGAAAATTAGACTTTTGAAAACATCATGTGAAAAGGAGAAAATGCTGCCTGGTAACCAGCATTTTCTCCTTTTCCCACAATGTTTTCTTACCTTTAAGGAACAAATTGTGTCATTTTAGCCACATTTAATTTGTCATCTGCAAATGCTTTGAATTTGGGCCAGTCTAAAATTTTGTCGTCTGCTATAGAGTTAACAACCCTGAGAAAGAGGACTTTTGAAAAACTGTGGGAAAAAGGAGAAAATGTTGGTATCCAAAAATTTCTCCTTTTCTCATAATGTTTTTTTTGCTTTTTCAAAATTTAATCCCATCATTTGAGCCACATTTAGTTTGCTGTCTTCAGATGCATTATCAATATGGCTGAGTCGAAAAGTTTGTCATCTGGTAAAAAGATAACGCAATACCTAGCGATAAAATTTTAGATCTGTCTTTAATGAAAGCATATGCATCATGCTCTGGCAAAAGGGGGCTTAATGCATCTCCACAATACATAATGCCAAGCAAGCCATCACATAATTATGGATCAATAATAGCCACTTTTTTTTCTAACAATCGACTTAATCATGAGGTAGACTGGTCCTTGAACATATAGAAAATTGACCAATAGCAAAAAGTTTTGGCCCAGGTCAGCCTGCGCTACTTTTCACAGATACATTAAGCCCCCTTTTCACAGAGCATGGCTCATATGCAAATGACAAAGATGTGGCTCAAATGATGGGATTCTCTTTTAATAGATTATAAATTGTGGTAGGAAAAGGGGAAAATGCTGGGCCTCAATTTCCCACAATGTTTTCAAAAGTCTTCTTCCTCAGGCTCAGTAAAACAACAGATTTTTTGAAAGAGTTCATGTGCTGTGTTATTGAATTAAAATCATTATAGGAAACAAACGCTGCTTAACTCTTCACCAGACGACAAAATTATAGACGGTTCCAACTTGAAAGCATTTGCAGACGACATAATAAATGTCACTGAAAAACTGAAATTTGTTTTTGAAAAGGTAGAAAACATTGTGGGAAAAGGAGAAACTGCTGGTTACCAGCATTTTCTCCTTTTCCCACAATGTTTTCAAGAGCATTTTTCCTCAGGGTCGTTAAAAGTCAGGCTTGTGTGGTACAGGGTTAAGATTCACTTCTTGAATCATGATAATGAGTAGTACAGTATTGCTGGAACAAATCAATTTTGTATCAAAGAGAGCAGACTGGGATAAGCTTTCATGCCTGAGCAGGCTAATCAGGGAAAATTGATTTCTCAATTCAATAGACATCAGGAGTTACAGACAGAAAGAAAATATTGGTTGAAAACTGAAGAAATACTTGGCTATTCTAGATGCACCCATATGGGGTGGGGTGGGGGGTGCGGGGTGTTGGGGAAACACAAATTTTATCCTGAAAACATTATTTCCTTAATGTGGAGGATCAACATAATCACCTCACAACATCCTTGCTTATTTGCAAGTAATATTTAACATTGTTACGGGAGATCACTCCTTCCTTAAAGCATAGCTTCTTCCCATATAAAATCAGTACCTGACAACTGCGTTAGGGAGAATTCTCTTTAGCTCAGGGGTTAGTGTATTGGTCTTTTAAACCTTGATAAACCAGGAACTTCGCCCCACTGGTTTGAATCCCAGCCGGAGCGGTTTATATTTGAGCTATGCATTTGTTGTGAACTTTCATGTTTGTAAGAACATAACTACTCATCTGTTATCACAGTCATTAGTGCATATAGGTTTAGTTACTTGTTGTTATTTTGGAGTTGTTGACACAAATCTCTGCAAAGATTCTCTGGCTATGGCCATTACAGTACCCTCAGTGCTTTGATTTGAAAAAATGTAGTCAAGGTTAGCAGAAGGAGACTGCATGAGGTAAAACAGATACAAAGTGTGGTTTCCCTGTAAATTGGCAGAGTAACCATAAAGTTAATGGAATTTACACCCCATACGACTCTCAATATTACAACCCAAGTCTATTTATAATATCATGCATTATTGAACTTTTTCTCAGGTAAATGTCTTAACCCTATATTCACTTTTTTCCTGGAGCCCGCAAACAGGCAAATGGTGCCCACTGCTAAATCAATTAAATAAAACTCTCAAGTCCATAGTAAAACCCAAATATTGCTGTTTCGAAGTTATTTTTCGGTGAAAACATATCTCCATATCAGACAGTGTAGATCCAAGATCAGACTGCACGCTCTGCTCAGTCAGATCTTGATCTACACTGTCCGCAAAAGGTCAGTGAGCCAAACTTAGCAACTTAAGGGTTGATGGTCGTGAGGAAAAAGTGCTGTTGAAAAAAAAAACACTGTAAGAAAATAAGAAAATACTAGTGACCAGAATTTTCTCCTTGTCCCACAGTGTTTTCTATCCTTTCAAGGACAAATCTTGTGTTTAACACCCCGAGGAAGAGAACCAGCATTTTCTCCTATTTCAAGGATGTCTTATATCCTTTCAAAGACAATTCCTATGTTTCTAGACTCTGAGGCAGAGAGCTTTAGAAAACATCGTGGGAAAAGGAGAAAATACTGGTAACTAGCATTTATTCATATACTCCCAGTTTTTTTTTCTACCCTGTTAACTCTTTACCAAACGACAACATTTTGGACGTTTCCAAATTGAATGCATTTGCAGACCACAAAATAAATGTCACTGAAAAACTGAAATTTGTTTTGGGAAAGGAAGAAAACATTGTGGGAAAAGGAGAAAATGCTGGTTACCAGCATTTTCTCCTTTTCCCACAATGTTTTCAAAAGACTTCTTCCCCAGGGTCGTTAAAAGTCGGGATTGTGTGGTAAAGAGTTAAAGACAAATCCCATCATTTGAGTCATATTTGATTTGTTCTTCAACAAATGTTGAGCAAGTTCAAACTTTGCTGTCAGGTACAGACTCAAGAGTGGATATGGTTCATCACTTTAACCCTTTACCACACAACAAAATTTTAGCCTTGTCCAAATTGAAAGCATTTGCAGACGACAATTTCAATGTGGCTCAGATGGTGAAATTTTTCTTTGATCAGGTAGAAAACATTGTGGGAAAAGGAGAAAATGCTGGTTACCAGCATTTTCTCCTTTTCCCACAATGTTTTCAAAAGGCTTCTTTCCCAGGGGCGTCAAAAGGCGTCATTGTGCAGTAAACGGTTAACATACAATCCTGACTTTTAATGACCTTGAGAGAGAAAGCTTTTGAAAACATTGTGGAAAAAGGAGAAAATGCTGGTAACCAGCATTTTCTCCTTTTTCCACAATGTTTTCAACCCTTCCCAAATCAAATTCTAATTTTTGAATCACACTTATATTGTTGTCTGCAAATGCTTTCAATATGGACTAGTCTATAAAATTTTATCGTTTGTTATAGAACCTCTGCAACAAAATGTAGCATGGAATTTCCACTTTCTACGACACTTGTAACTAAAATTCCTTACTTAGTATTAGGCAAGAATTGAATAACATTTAGCCAGAAGTTTTCTGTGAGCTTTGGTTTTCCGGCCACGGCCAGACCATGTAACTGCCGTCCGTGCATTTGCAAAAAGTTGTATATGGCATTTTCCGACAGAGCTGGTGTTGAACTGATGTCAATGGCTCGAAGTTGTTTGAACTTTCCTCTTTGTACCATGTCACTTAGTATCTGTAAAACGTGCATAAAATATTGACTGTTGACCCAGAATCCTTTGTTTTAACCCTTTCCCAAACAAGCCCTGGTTTTCATGTGTCTGCAATACAAGTCTTTTGAAAACACTGCGGGAAAAGGAGAAATTGTTCGTAACGAGCAATTTCTCCTTTTCCCACAGTGTTTTCTACCCTTTTTGAGAACCAGTCCAAAATTTGTCGTTTGGGAAAGGGTTAACTCTTTACCACACAATTCCGACTTTTAACGACCCTGAGAAAGAAAGCTTTTGAAAACATTGTGGGAAAAGGAGAAAATGCTGGTAACCAGCATTTTTCCCAATTCCTGAAATGTTTTCTATCCTTCCCAAAATGAATTCAAATTTTTGATTCACACTAAGTCTTATTCTGTTGTCTGCAAATGCTTTCAATTTCAACAAGTATAAAAATTTTGTTGTGTGGTACAGGTTTAAAGGTCCCAATGGAACAAGATTTTTAAAACAATGTGGGGAGGGGGGAGAAAAGGAGTTAGTTGATTCATTTAATTGTGTTTTATGTCATTTTCAACACTATTTCTATCATATCACAGTGAAAGCTCACTTATCCATGTGTGCCCTGGGTTTCACAAGTACTAGCATTTTCTCCATTTCCTACACTCTTTTAACCCTTTACCGTACAATGCCGCCTTTTGACGCCCCTGGGAAAGAAGCCTTTTGAAAACATTGTGGGAAAAGGAGAAAATGCTGGTAACCAGCATTTTCTCCTTTTCCCACAATGTTTTCTACCCTATCTAAGAAAAGTTGCACCATTTGAGCCACAGTGAAATTGTCGTCTGCAAATGCTTTCAATTTGGACTAGGCTAAAATTTTGTTGTCTGGTAAAGGGTTAAACCCTATTAAAGACACAGATCCAATCATTTTGTTGACATTCATTGGTTGTCTTCAAAAGCTTTGAGTATGGGAAAGTCTATGATTCTGTCATCTGATTAACTCTTTACCAAACGACAAAATTGTAGACCAGTCCAAATTGAAAGCATTTGCAGACGACAAATTAAAGGTGGCTCAAATTACGAAATTTGTCCTTGACAGAGTAGAAAACATTGTGGGAAAAGGAGAAAATTTTGGTTACCTGCATTTTCTCCTTTTCCAACAATGTTTTTAAAAGGCTTCTTCTTCAGGGTCGTTAAAAGCGGGGATTGTGTGGTAAAGGGTTAAGACTTATAGAATGACATTAATTTAGTAAAGTTATGTAAACTTGAAAATTTGAGTTTTTTAAATGTCTGTCTGTTCATGTGTCTGATGCTGAATACATAGAAGCCATGCTCTGTGAAACTATGGTTACATGGATCTACAAAAATCACCCAGGTCGGCCTGTGCAGTAAGTGCTCCCTGACCCGGGTCAATGCTTTCTTGCTTTCATAAATTTTCTACATGTCAAAAGATCATTATACCTCGGACAGCTGTGGACAAAATGGATGCATTCTACGCGATGACTCACTCGGCATAATACATTATCAAGATGCATTCAGCCCCCTTTTCCCAGAGCACAACTCATGTATTGTTACATCTGCTGTTATTACCATCCATCAGTTTTTACACTTGGGTATCGAATAGATCAAAATATCACTCCTACTTTTAACTCTTTACCACACGACAAAACTTTAGACTGGTCCAAATTGAAAGCATTTGCAGACGACAAGATAGATGTGAATAAAAAACTGAAATTTTATTTGGGAAAGGCAGAAAACATTATGGGAAAAGGAGAAAATGCTGGTTACCAGCATTTTCTCCCCTTCCCATAATGCTTTCAAAAGGCTTCCTTTTAAGGGTCGTTAAAAAGTCAGGATTGCGTGGTAAAGAGTTAAATCTTTTATAAATGAAAATCGTCAAAGACATTGGGCTCTGACTGGTTTAAACCTATTTAACCCTTAACCAGATGACAAAATTTTAGCCTTGTCCAAATTGAGAGCATTTGCAGACGACAATTTCAATGTGGCTCAAACGGTGCAATTTTCTCTTAACAGGGTAGAGAACATTGTGGGAAAAGGAGAAAATGCTGGTTACCAGCATTTTCTCCTTTTCCCACAATGTTTTCAAAAGACTTCTTTCCCAGGGTCGTTAAAAGGCGGCATTATGCAGTACAGGGTTAAATATGAATATTTTCCTTTTCTATTCTGAAGAAAAAACTTATCAGAAAACATTTCTCTATTTACCACAGTGTCTGTGTTATCTACATTATATAAGGCAATCCAAACAGTCACTATGGATATTTTTCATTGACCCTTAAGCTGCACAAGCTTGACTCACTGACTTTTTGGGGACAGTGTAGATCAAGATCAGCCTGCAGAGGACATGCAATCTGACCTGTGATCTACACTGTCCGAGAAGGAGACATTTTCTCTAAAATATAAGTTTGACAGTAACATTATTCTGGTTTTTATTATTGGCTTGAAAATTTTATTTCACTTATTTAGTAGGAAAAGGGTAGAACACCCAGTTTGGTCTTTGATCTACACTGTCAGAGAAGGAGATGTTTTCTCCAAAAAAATCAGTTTGAAAGTAACATTACTCCGGTTTTCGCTATCGGCTTGAAAGTTTTATTTCACTTACTTGGCAAGATAAGGGTTAATATAAATAGAAAAGCACTCCTTACCTTGTCTGTAAAAAACTCACAGTGCCCTAGACCCAAAAAGGTAAAAAAGGGAATCCTCAATAGAACATTCTCCAGACATTCCCGCGAGAGTTCGGTGGAAGTAAGATCTAGTTCCTTTATCTGTGACATCTCCCACTGTACCATAGTCATGTACTGGTCTTCCAAACCTGCGGAAAAAAGATTTGAGCCATGCTCTGTGAAAAGGGGGCTTAATGCATCTCCGAAAAGCATCGACCCAGGTCAGCCTGCGCAGTCCGTGCAGGCTGACCTGGGCCAAAACATTTTGCTATTGGTCAATTTTCTATGTATCAAAAGACCATTTTACCTCATAATTCAGTTGGTTGTTAAAAAAAAAGTGGCTGTTATGGATCCATAAGTATATGATTGCTTACTTGGTATCATGCATCACGGGGATGCATTAAGCCACCCTTTTACAGAGCATGGCTTGTTTCTTTGAAAAGAGCAAACGGATGTGAGCTATACTCTAGTAAAAGTGGGCTTATTGCATCGCTATGATGCATGATACCAAGCGAGTCATCACATGACAATAGATCCACAAAGTCAGTTTTGTCTAACAATTAACCCAATGAATCATGAGGTAAATGGGTCCTTGGACATACTAAAAATTGACCAATAGCAAAAATTTGTGGCCAAGGTTGACAAGACTGCAAGCTGATGTGGGTTGATTCATTTTGCAGATGCATTAAGCCCCCTTTTCAAAGAGCATGGCTCATAATTATATAATGGAAGTACCCTAAAACATCCATAAACTCTGTACTAAACAAGAAAAAAATTTCACACTTGCTCACACCAAAAGCCATAATGTCTATACTGAAAGCATTTACAAACAACCAATCAAATGTAGCTCAAGTGATCATCTGAAGATCTGTTTTGAACAGGGTAGAAAATATTGAAAGAAAAGGACAAAAATGCTGGTTAATCCTTCCCCCACCCCACTCCCTTCCTTTCCTGGCCCCAGCACTAACAATTTCTTTAATTACCCCTTATAGCTGTGTGCAGGGTCAGTATTCACCAATTATTCTTAATTCCATTCTTAGTCTAACCTAGATTTAGAAAGTAACACAACTTTTGACTAGCTAAACCAACTGGTTTAGTCAATCAGAACTACTGTTACTTTAAAATTTAGAAAATTCTTGAGAATAAGACAAAGAATGTTCTTAAGAATGGTTGGTAAATACTGAACCAGGTCAATATGGATATTTGACTTTATATTAAATAATCTTTTCTGTAATTACTAACATGTTATCATTGACAAAGAAAAGTGAGAAAATATACAGGAAAACTGTGATGATCATACTGGAACCAAGGCTGCCCTTTCCCCAATTCCAAACCACTGATCTGAAGCTTACAGAGTTGCAAATATGATAGACTGAGAAACTGGGTACCTGTATGCTGAAGTAACAGTGTCTTGAGCTTCTTACATCTTTGGATTAACGTTTTAAAGGAAGACCCTTTCACACGCAAACAAAAGTTCAGTGCCACGCATTCCAAATGAATGCAGTTTGACGTCAGCAGTTCAATATGGCTGTCATCGATGAAGGTAATGCCATACATGTTGACAACCCTCAGGTTGGGGGTGTGAGCTTTGATTTTACCAATATTGATGACCTCATAGACATCTTCCTCCCCTTCGCTGGTTAGCTCAAAAGTTCCTGAAACAGTCATAAATCACAGTTTTCAATGTTAATTTAACAAAAAAAACCTCATATCAAAAAACTCTATTAAATTTCAACAAGCCCAATCATTGTCCAAAGGGCCCATATATGGATAATAAATATGAGCCATGCTCTGTGAAAAGGGGGCTTAATGCATGTGCAAAAAGTACCGACCCATGTCGGCCTGCACAGTCCGCGCAGGCTGACAAGGATCGAAACTTTTTCGCTATTTGTAAACTTTCTGCACGTCAAAGGACCACTCTACCTGCAGATTCAATAATTGATGGTTGGACAAAATGGATTTTATGGATCCATAATCATGTGATGACTTACTTGGAGATGCATTTAGCGCCCTTTTTGCCACAGCATAGCTCATATTATTATGGGTATTTTGGCTATGATTGGCTTTCCTGAATATCAAATGATTTTCATGAGCCATAATGTTTGTGACAGTATTCTTTCGGAAGAAGGTCGTAACTCTTTGCTAAAGGATACAATTTTAGGCTTGTCGATACTGAAAGCATTAAAGACACATCCTTACAGCAGAGAGAAAAAAAAAAAAAACGCTTTAAAAATTTGACAGACTGTAAAATGGTTCAAAACTTAGCAAGGTAAACATAGATAAATTACTGATACATATGTTTAAGGGATAAATAGATATATTAGAAATCTTCAATTTAAAACTTAAAATGTTGCAACAGTGATTTCTTTGATGGCCCCAAGAAAATGAAATGCATTTTCTATCCGTCATAATCTATGCAACCTTGACCTGTCAGGGGCAACATATGGCATGAAGATACCAGAAGGATTTTAGTTTAACAAAATAAAGATGAGATGGGTTAAAAACTAGCTAAAAACGAGTATAGATGTATCTTTAAATAAAGACAGATCTAATAAAACAAGGCTTGTATGATTAAAACTGTCTTTGAAAGGATAGAAAACATTGAGAGAAAAGGAGAAAATGCTAGGTATCTGCATTTTCTCCTTTTCACTAAAATTTTTCCAAAAGCTGTCTTCTTTAGATTTTTAACAGCAAGGGCTTATATAGACAAGCATAAAAGAGAAAGATAGATCTACATTTTTCTATTACCTATTAAATGGAGCACTTGCAAGGAAGACAGACAACTGTAAATTCTTCTCATAAATCCTTCTAAAAATATCACCTCTGACAGACAGAGGCACAGACTTCTCAGGTTACATGGAAAGGAGTTCAGGTCGTTGAAGTCGTGCAGCTGCATAGCATTCGAAAAGTCCAACGTCATATACTTTAAACTGGGACATTTATTGGATAATTCATGTAAAACTGGAGGTGTGACCATTTCACACGGGATTTCGATGTACTGCAGCGTGGCTCCAAAGCGAACATTTATTAAAGCTAACAGATTTTCAATACTGTTCACATGAAGTCCATTGTATTCTGGTCTTAGAGACACGACCTTCCACAGCCGACTGTCGTATGCCAGCAGACGCCATTTCTTACATACTCTCGCAAGTCTGCCAAGGTCTCGCTGATGAATGAACGAAAATATTTTCAGCAGACATTTTTCTGGAAGGTTTTCTATGGTGCATGACTGAAAATAGAAAGGGAAATCGTTAGGGTATATCTCAATAATTAATTCATTGCTGGACAAATACAGAGTTCAACCCTTAATTCTTTACCACACGACAAAAATAGAGACTGGTCCAAATCTAAAGCAGTTGCAGACGACAAAATAAATTTGACTGAAAAATTGAAATTTGTTTTTTAGAAGGATAGAAAACATTGTGGGAATAGGAGAAAATGCTGGTTACCAGCATTTTCTCCTTTTCCAACAATGTTTTCAAAAGGCTTCTTTCTTGGGGTCATTAAAAGTCGGGATTATGTAGTAAAGGGTTAAGTGCCATAGGCAAAGGCAGGACATGGCATAGATCAAGATCAGAATAAGTAGACTGATCCTCTGCTAATTCTGTCTGCTTGTTTAGTATACTCACTCACCATAAGATAAAAATCTGTCTATGTAAGTTTCAGTGGACTGTGTTAACCCTTTACTATACAATCCAAGGTTTTAATGACCCTGAGGATTACGCCTTGGGAAAACATTGTGGGAAAAGGAGAAAATGCTGGTAACCAGCATTTTCTCCTTTTTTCACAATGTTTTCTTCCCTGTCAAAGACAAATTCTGTCAGTTGAGCTACATCCAAATGGTCATATGCAAATGCTTTCAACTTGGACAAGTCTACATTTTTGTTATGTGGTAAAGAGTTAATCACATGTGAAATACAGCTTTGAAACAGTAAGGAACAACAGGTGCCCCTTTTCCTTTGAGTATTTATTACCATTAAAAACATTTCTTTTCTTTTTTTTTTAAGTGTTTGGGTCATATATCAGTTGAATTTTAGACCAAACCTTAACTCTTTACCAAACAACAAAACTTTAGACTTGTCCAAATTGATGGGATATGCAGACGACAAAATAAATGTGACTGAAAAATTAAATTCCTTTTAGGAAGGGTAGAAAACATTGTGGGAAAAGGAGAAAATTCTAATTACCAGCATTTTCTCCTTTTCCCACAATGTTTTCAAAAGCCTTCTTCCTCAGGGTTGTTAAAAGTTGGGATTGTGTGGTAAAGGGTTAATTGATCTTTAAACAGAATGTACAGTCTGATCTATGACTTACACTGTCTGATTCTAATCTTTCTGAACTGAATGTGCAGTCTGATTTTTTATCTAAACTTCCAAAAGAAGACTTGTGAATATAACCGATTACCTCTTGAAAAAATTTGTTGTAGACATGTAAGGAAAACTTTTAAGATTTGACTGCAAAAGCGTACTCAGCAGCTTAATATGAGTTAATTAAGACCTTCAGTCTGACTATAATAAGTACTATCAGAAAACTCTAAGTTTTAATGACTCTGAATAGGACTTTTGAAAACATTGAGGGATAAACCGAAAATACTGGTCCTTTTCGTACAATGTTTTCAAAAGCCTCCTTGCTCAGAGTCATCAAACTAGAGGATTGTTCCGCAAAGTGAGAAGTGTCAGTGTCTTAGAACCATAATCAATACTCCAGATAGGCTACCAGTTTATTTAGATCTTGCTGTGGAAACAATCCCCCATTTACCTAGAAATAACAGGCACACAGTCATGTACATACATACATGCCTGCTGCAACCTATATATATACCTGTCTATAATCATGTATATTTACACACATTTATATTCTCCCCAGTTTCTCTAAAACTATAGTTCACCTGATTTTTTTTTCAGTGAATTATTTTAACTGAATCAAATGGTGTTTTATGCTACATTCCAACATTATTTTAGTGCTAGGCTGGGGCACTTAGGTGTCTTCTCTAAGGACACTCGCACAACATATAATAGAGACTGTACTTCAAGTGAGGATCAGACCAGGGTCCGTATTCACCAGCCATTCTTAAGAATATTCTTAGTCTTGTTCTCCAAGATTTTCTATGTTGGAAAGTAACGCAATTTCTGATAAAACCAAATGGTTTAGCCAATCAGAAGTTGCATTACTTTCAAATGTAGAAAATTTTGGAGAACAAGACTGAGAAAATTCTTAAGAATGGTTGGTGAATACGGACCCAGGAGCCTTCAGGTTGTGAATCTTACACCTTTCTGGCTAAGACACACAAGACACTGAGTGACATTACATACAAGCCATGCTCAATAAAAAGGGAGCTTAATGCATCTTCGAAAAGTTTCGATTCAGGCCAGCCTGTGCAGGTTGACCTGGGCCGAAACTTTTCGCTCTTGGTCAATTTTCTGTATGTCAAAGGATCATTCTACCCCATGACTAAGTAGCTATTATGGTTCCATAATTATGTGATGGCTTGATAGGTATCATGCATCACAGAAGCACTGCCCATATACAATATGTATTGATCACGCTGTTTGGTAGTTTGTAAGCTTCAACACATAACCCAACTGTAATGCAAAACTTAACCCTTATTCTGCTAAGTAAAAGAAACATTCAAGCCGGTAATCCCAAATTTTCTTATTTCATAGGTAATTTTGGAGGAAAGATATCTCCCGATTGGACAGTGTAGATCCAAGAACAGACTGCACATTCCATGCAGTCTGATTTTGATCTAAACTGTCTGCGAAAGGTCAGTGAGTCGCGCTTAGCAGCCTAAGGGTTAATTTAGTGCATATTAAATCCTGCAGATGACTTTTCAAACAATGTAGCAAAAGGATGTATTACTTATGAGGAACAGATTCTCCTTGTGCCATAGTATGCTTTAACCCTTTACCACACAATCCCAACTTTTAACGACCCGAAGAAAGAAGCCTTTTGAAAACATTGTGGGAAAAGGAGAAAATGCTGGTAAACAGCATTTTCTCCTTTTCCCACAATGTTTTCTACCTTTCCCAAAACAAATTTCAATTTTTCAGTTATATTTATTTTGTTGTCTGCAAATGCTTTCAATTTGGACCAGTCTAAAATTTTGTTGTTTGGTAAAGAGTTAAGATGTTGTCTTTTAGTCCCTTAAATTTTAATAACCTCAAATTTTTGTTATTTAGTAATGAAGATTTCCAGCCATTGGCTTTTTATCACAAATATTGCAATCCAAAGTTCTTATTGGCCAGAAAAAACTCACCATACCCGACAATGTAGATTAAAAATCAGACTGCACATTCTGTGAACAGAATGTGCAGTCTGATAAAAATCTACACTCTCTTCAAACTTGAATTGTCATGGTAAGCAACCTAAGTGCACATGCTATATAAGCTGTGCTCTGTGAAAAGGGGGTTCAATGCATCTGCAAAAAGTATTGACCCAGGTCAGCCTGTGCAGTCCACGCAGGCTGACCTAGGTCGAAACTTTCTGCTATATAGGTCAATTTTCTGCTTGTCCAAGGACAGTCTACCTCATGATTCAGTTGGTTGTTAGAAAAAACGGATTTCATGAATCTATAATTATGTGATGTCTTGCTCGGTATGATCCATCATGAAGATACACTAAATCCCCTTTTCCCAGAGCATGGCTCATGTGCACGATGAAAGCTTTTTTTTACAGGGTATACAAAGAATTTAAAGGTACATTGGCAACCATAGTATAACTGAAATAGTTACTGTTTGATTTTTAACCAGGTGACAAACTTTCATAATAAAAGCTTGTTTGCTTGTTTGCCATGTTTAATGCTGTTTTCAACATCATTTTTGTCATGTCCCAGTGGCCAGTGGACCTATCCATGCTTTCCCTGAGTTTCTTTCAGCAGTACTTCGCACAATATTCTTCCAAATGGCTATAATAATTGACCGAAATAATCAACATCGAAATATTGAACAGCGATGAGAGACCAATCCTTAGAAAGAAATTGGTGGCGCCAGCGATTTGAACCAGCTACCTCCTGGTTTCATGCGGTGTGCCTTACCAACTGAGCTACCAAGCGTGGCCATAATGAAAGCGCTGCAGATAACAAATAACACATGGATGTGGCTCTTAATATGAAAGGATTTCTCTTGGAAAGGTCCAAGCAGGACTCAAGTAACCTCAGCCACAACTTTTTGTCTATGGTAAAGTTAGACTGCATGTCAAAGAACACACTATTTAACCCTTTACCTCACAATCCCGAGTTTTAACGACCCTGAGAAAGAGGCCTTTTGAAAACATTGTGGGAAAAGGAGAAAATGCTGGTAACCAGCATTTTCTCCTTTTCCCACAATGTTTTCTCTCCTTCCCAAAACAAATTTTATTTTTTGAGTCACATTTATTTTGTCATCTGCAAATGCTTTTAATTTGGACTAGTCTAAAATTTTGTTGTATGGTAAAGAGATAATAAACCTCATGATTCTGCTAGTTTCTAGGCAAATTGAATCTATTTTATGAGATAACTTGCTTGGTGTAATGCATTACAAAGACAGGAATAGTAAAATTATGGGTATAACTTGCATTGTATATTACATTACAATGATGCATGAACTCTTTACCACACAATCCTAAATTTTAACAATCCTGAAAGAAAAGGCTTTTGAAAACAAAGTGGGAATAGGAGAAAATGCTGGTAACCAGCATTTTCTCCTTTGCCCACAATGTTTTCTAACCAATCACTGACAGAAATCATCATTTGTGCTACATTTGTTAACTTGCTTGGTGTAAGGTATTACAAAGACAGGAATAGTAAAATTATGGGTATAACTTGCATTGTATATACATGTACAATACAATGACGCATGAACTCTTTACCACACAATCCTAAATTTTAACGACCCTGAAAGAAAAGGCTTTTGAAAACAAAGTGGGAAAAGGAGAAAATGCTGGTAACCAGCATTTTCTCCTTTTCCCACAATGTTTTCTAACCAATCACTGACCAGAAAGTATCATTTGTGCTACATTTAATTTATACTTCTGCAAATGCTTTGAAATTGGACACATCCAAAACATTTTTCTTTGGTCAAGAGTTAAAACACCCAAGCCCTGTTGTATACCGGTACATGTATCTATCCCTTTGACACATAAAAATTTCGGATGATTTTGCAAGTAAGTTTATGGCAATCCTATAAAACTGATAATACAAGATAAAAATCACTGAGGTTTCACTGGGAACGGCTGGATGTAGATCATCAGTACTATCAATGAGATAAAATTCCTGGGCTAATACCAATCCAGCCTATCAAACTGTATCCATGTATTACAACATACTGGTATGCATGTTGCACACTGGAAACCTGAGACTGTACAATATAAAAAGATAGGCAAAGCCATGGTTGCTTGAACTCAAAAAAATTCAAAACATTTGCTGACAACAAAAAAGTGTGGCTCATGTGATGGGATTTGTCTTTGGTAGGGTAGAAAACATTGTGGGAAAATGAGAAAATGCTGGTTTCTCTTTTTCCCACAATGTTTTCTACCCTTCCAAAAACAAATTCTAATTTTATAATCACTTTTATTATGTCGTCTGCCAATGCTTTCATTTTGGGCAAGTCTAAAGTTGTATTGTTTGGTAAAGAGTTACGAGGAGTGTTCAAATATTAATGCATCTAAGCACTTGATTCTTCATAGGTTTCACTAAAATTTTTATTTTGTTCCCTCAAAGTATTCACCTCTAACAGACATACAAAATTTCAGTCTACAGACCCAATCTTTTTTAGTTTTACTGTGAAGACACTGGAATCAGTTTTCTGTCAACTCTGTTTCAAGGTGTGTAAACCATCAGTCATTGTCTTTTGTATGTGGTGCAAGACTTTCTGGAGCAGGAAAAAGTCATTGTGCTCCCCCACCCATATTCACCTGACCTTACCCCTTGTGACTTCTTTTTGTTTCCAAGGCTAAAAAAATATACCTTCAGGTCAAAAATTTGTTCAGCACAAACACCTTGGTTCTGCAATATTCCAGTGTCTTCACAGTATACTAGTACCTAAAAAAGACTATGAAAATGCCTTCAAAGATTGGATCCAGAGACTGAAACCTTATATACCTGTTGGAGGTGAATACTTTGAGGGAAAAAAATAAAAATTTCAGTGAAACCTATGAGGAATAAAATTTTAGGTGCTTAGATGCATTCATATTTGAACACTGCTTGTAAATAATGGAACAAGGTTGTTGAGGTTGGTAATCATATAATAAGACAACTTGTACCTATGTTATTGATAATTGAGTCTTACAGAAAATCATGGCCTAGTAATTAGGGTAATCAAAACCTTGAATACAATGGGTGGATGTAGCATATAGCACATTATTAACCCTTTACCAGATGACATCATTTTAATCTTGTACAAATTGAAATCATTTGCAGACGACAATTTCAATGTGGCTCAAATGGTGCAATTTTTCTTTGAGAGGGCAGGAAACATTGTGGTTACCAGCATTTTCTCCTTTTCCCACAATGTTTTCAAAAGGCCTCTTTCCCAGGCTCATTAAAATGTGGCATTGTATGGTAATGGCTTAACCCTTAGTATGCTGAATAATTTGTTTATTTTGGAGTGTAACACCATTTTAACAGCTTAGGTCATATCTTGGAAGCCAGTGCATCTTCACAGGTGTTTCTTGACTCTCTCACACCATTACTGACACAACTGTCTTTCCAAGTCACTGACTACTTTTCTCACATGCATCAGAGGTGAGAGGCAAAAAATTGTCGGATAGAAAGTTTGCCTCAACCGGGTATTGAACCTGCAACCACCAGGTCACCTGTCAGATACACTTACCACTGAGCTACCTAGCCAGGCAAGTGTCAAATAAACCAAACTGACATTTTCATCTAGAAATAAGACGGAAAGAATATCAATTTCATTTTTGCTTTGGTTAAAAGTGTTCCAGCAAAACAGACAGTGTAGATCAAAGATCAGACTGCACATCTTGAGCAGTCTGATCTTGATCTGCACTGCCTGCAAAGGCAACTAAAGTTGTGAAAGGCACTCTAACCCTTTACCACACAATCCCAAGTTTTGACAATCCTGAAACAGAATGCTTTAAAAAACATTGTGGGAAAAGGAGAAAATGTTGGTAATCAGCTTTTCCCCCTTTTTCCACAATGTTTTCTTCCCTATAAAATGCAAAAATTACTATTTAACCCTTCACAATGTATCCAAAAACCAATTTCCACAGTATAGTTTAACCCTTTACCAAACAATCCTGGGATTTAGTCTTGTTTTCCATGTGTCTGTCATCCGACTGCATACTTTATCTGTTTGCAACAGTGCGATTTTCAGACCCAAGTTCCGATCACATTATTTTCAATATGAATTTTTCCATGTATCTGTCTGCTACATCATCATCAGAAGCGTTCTTTTTCATCGCAACGGAACATTGGACTGCATTTCAAGCAAAATGAAAAAGAAATTTACACTTATTGACTCTTTTGCAATCGATATTCTTGTAATTTTGGCTTCAACACATTTTAAAATGACGGCAAATTGGGTTCTGTTCAGTCTAAAGTAACATGGAAAGTTTTTATCACTTAATTCTAATTTGCGCACTAAATGATAGTACCATAGTTGATTCTATTCCTTACGATTCCCCTAATCCACCATCGGTGTTTCATTTTTATTTTCTGTATGGGCCATGCTCTGTGAAATGGGGGCTTAATGCATCTGTGAAAAGTATCGATCCAGGTCAGCCTGTGCTGTTCGCACAGGCTGACCTGGGCCGAAACTTTTCGCTACTGGTCAATATTCTCTATGTCCAAGGACCATTCTACCTCATGATTTAAGTTGGTTGTTTGAAAAAGTGGCTATTATGGATCCATACTTCTGTAATGATTTGCTTGGTATAATGTATTATGGAGATGCATTAAGCCCCCTTTTCACAGAGCATAGCTCATATCTAAAATAGTCCATTAACAAAAAACTGTGCATGTTTTGTTTTATCTGATATGATTGCTGTTCAGGATTCAGTTTCAAAAGACAGATTGTGTGACTGGTTCACATACCCTACATATATATGGAAAAGGGGTTCAGATTGCGATAAATGCACTCCCCACTTGCAAATGGACAATGCAGTCGCATGACAGTCTCGACACATGGAAAACCAGCCTTAACAGCCCAGAAGAAAAAGACTTGGAAACCACTGTGGAAAACATTGTGGGAAAAGGAGTAAATGCTGGTAACCAGTATTTTCTCCTTCTCCCACAATGTTTGAGCCATATTCAATTTTTTGTCAGCAATTGCTATCAATTTTGACCAGTTTAAAATTTTTTCATGTGGTAAAGAGTTGAACACATGATTGTGTGGAAAAGGTGAACTCTAAAATCTGCCACAAAAAATAACGTAATTCTGTTACAGAAAGAGCTGTAGCATAGATCTAGCAATAAAAAAAAAAGTACCAGGGAAAAATCTTGTCTGTAAATCTAGAGGTCTGCAGAGAATCAATATTCAACCCTTCAGTGCCAAGCAAGACTTTAGTAGCTCTATTTGAAAATCGAAGATCAAGATCAGACTGTGGGAAATGTGCAGTCTGATCTTGGATAATTATTATATTCTATCAAATACTTCTTGAGAAATGCTGGAGAAAACAGCCCTAAAATTTTTATATTTCAGATTAGTGTTTCCTTCTGCAAGAAAACGTTGATTTCCATAACTTAGCACTTTATCCAAGAGTAAATATAAATTGGTAAGTACAGATTTAACTCTTTCCCTAATGACAAAATTTTAGACTAGTCCACTGAAAGCATTTGCTGACAACAAAACGAATGTGATTGAAAAACTGAAATTTGTTTTGGGGAGGCTAGAAAACATTGTGGGAAAAGGAGAAAATCCTGGATACCAGCATTTTCTCCTTTTCTCACAATGTTTTCAAAAGGCTTCTTTCTCAGGGTCGTTAAAAGTAGGGAGTTTGTGGAACAGAGTTAACTCTTTACCACACAGTCTTGTGTTTTAGCAACCCCTAGAAAGGAGGCCTTTAAGAAGAATGTGGGAAAAGAAACATTTTTCTCCTGTACCCACAATGTTTTCTGCCCTTCTAAAGACTATTCCATCATTTGAGCCACATTTAATCCTTCAAACTGCTAGATAAATAGAATGAAGACTTCTAGCCAATAGTAGATACTGAAACATTGCAATTACATGGTGCTTGTTGCTGTCCAAAAAAATCACTGTATTGGACAGTGTAGATCCAAGATCAGACTGCACATTCTGCGCAGTCTGATCTTGATCTACACTGTCTGCAAAAGGTCCTTAAGAGCGTTTAGCTGCCTAAGGGTTCATCTGTTACCACACAGTCTCGACTTTAACGACCCTGCGAATGAAACCTTTTGAAAACATTGTGGGAAAAGGAGAAAATGCTGGTAACCAGCATTTTCTTCTTTACCCACAATGTTTTCTACCCTTTCCAAAGCAAGTTTCAATTTTTCAGTCACAACAATTTTGTCGTCTGCAAATGGTCTTAATTTTTGACGTTTGGTAAAGATTCGATATGTTGTCTGTTTATGTTTTGCATATAGATCTTCAAATTTATGTTGTCTAGTGAAAGGATAATCTGCTTACCTAATAAAACTGCAGGCAGCTCCAACACATTAAGTGCCAATTATGAATGAAATGGATAGAGCAACTCTAGCAAAATACTGTAATCTCAGGGCTGTTTGGAAAAAATATGCAGAAAATATTTTTAACTGTGTAGAACCAAGATCAGCCCACAGTCATGTTCTGTGCACTCTGATCTTGATCTAAACTGTCAGTAAAAGCATTTAATCCTTTACCATGGATACTATTTCATGTTTTAAGGAGCCTGAAGAAAAAAAGGCTAGTGAAAACACTGTGGAAAAAGAAGAAAATGCTGACAACAAGCATTTTCTTCTTTTTCCACAATGTTTTCTACCCTATCTGACAGAAATTGAATTACTGGAGCCACAAATGTAGAATTTCTCATCAGAAACAGCTTTAAATTTGGAAAAGTTTACAATTTCGTCATGTTGTGAAGACTTAAGTACGCACTTGACATCCTTTGACTCTTTACCACACAACAAAATTTTGATATGACCTAAATTGAAAGTATTTTAAAACGATGAATTAGACATAGCTCAAATGATGATCTCTGTCTTTGATAGGGTAGAAAACATTGTGGGAAAAGGAGAAAATGCTGGTTACCAGCATTTTCTCCTTTTTCCACAATGTTTTCAAAAGCCTTCACTCAGGACTGAGTGGGAAAGGGTCAAGTAAAACTTTTAGTTTGCTCTTATTAGACTGTTCTATAGATTTTAATGATGACTATAAGAATAAAATGATTATAGTCATCTTGTGATAGAAGGGTCAAGAAGGTATTGTGGCAAATAGAGGGGAACAAACAACTTTTCCAAAGCTCTTTACAACATTATGAGAAAATCTGACACTTCAGCATATGGAAAGCATAAATTTGCAGATAATAAATGTGACTCAAATGATGCAACTTGTCTTTGACAGATTAGAAAAAAAATTGTTTGAAATAGAAAAAAAAATATGCTGGTTACCAACATTTTATTCATCAATCCATCCATCCATACATCCATCCATCCATCAAAGGGCTGTAGGAACACTGGGCTTAGCCCTCCAAATAATATGGCAAATATTTGAAAGCTTATAAACTTTTATCATTGATGATGGCTAAGACCTCTTTTTACCTTTTTTAGTCAAAACTTCAAAAAGTTGAGAAAATAAACAGACAAATAGCAAAAACTAGACCTGCCTATTATTGATCCAAGTCTGCATAAAACCAAAGATAAAGATGGGGGTTTTATTAAACATATAAGAGATTGATACTGAGTTACATATTTCTCTTCACCCCCCTCCCCCCATTCCCATCCGAAAATGCTTCCTATGGGAATCCATCCATCCATTCATCCTCTCAATGTCTCTTTCTCTACAGCCAGTCACATGCTTCAGTATAAAACAATAGCTTCTCTGCACTTTATTGCTTTGGTGCAGCATTCAGCAAAAGTAGAATGTAGGCTTTGAGGGAAGTCAATAAGAATTCTATTACACTTAATTTCTTTTCATTTTAAAGAGGCATGAGTCACTCCTATGCTTTGAACTCTGGCTTGCTCGAAACTATAGTTATTCGATGTAAAGTTGTATCATCTATGTTCAATTTTTATATTTCAAATCCTTAAATATCACTTTTTTCTGCCTTTTCACCATAAAGCCTAAGTGCAAACTGGAAAAGCAGCAACTGCTTGTCACAAACAATTATAGCCCCTTTACCCTTAGAAGCTCCTCTCATTCACAGAGGATATTCTCTTTTCCTCAAGTGTTTCAAGTGAAATTTGCAGGCAGATGGAATCTGCCTTTCAACAGAAAGAAAACACTGTGGGAAAGAGGAGAAAATGCTAGTTACCAGCATTTGCTCCTTTTCCCATCAAGTTTTTAGATAGTGTCTTTCCCAGGATTATAAGATCACAGGATTGTTTGGTAAATGGTTGAAAAAATAAGTGCACATTGCTCTGTGAAAATGGGACTTAATGCATCTGTAAAAAGTATCAACCCTGGTCTGCCTTGCTTTTGGTCGATTTTCTGCTTGCCCAAGGACCCTTCTACCTCAGGATTCAGTCATGTGTGAGAAAAAAATGATAATAATGGATGCATAGTTATGTGATCACTTGCATGGTATAATGCGTCATGGAGATGCATTAAACCCCCCTTTGCCAGAGTGTGGCTCAAGTTTTTGACTCATTACCTTCTTAACCCTTTCCCAAACAACCCTGGGTTTCACGTGTCTGCAGTACAAGTCTTTTGAAAACACTGTGGGAAAAGGAGAAATTGCTCGTAACGAGCAGTTTCTGCTTTTCCCACAGTGTTTTCTACCCTTTTTGAGAACTTCCTGCCATATTCATCAAATTTAAAATTGTAGTCTTCAAACTCTTTCAATTTGGACCAGTCCATAATTTGTCGTTTGGGGAAGGGTTAAGCAAGTTTGCAGCAAACAAATTTGCCAATCTCTCAAAAAATATTTAACAATCATTACAAGTTGTGGTTTGAAGCATCAATACTGCATATGGAAACACTGTGGTAAAAGGATGTATCACTTCCTACATCTATGAACATTTTCACATTTTGCTAATATATTTTCAACTTTGCATAGTTAACCCTTTGCCACACAATCTCGAGTCTTAACGACCCTGAGAAAGAAGCCTTTTGAAAAACATTGTGGGAAAAGGAGAAAATGCTGGTAACCAGCATTTTCTCCTTTTTCCACAATGTTTTCTAACCTTTCAGAAATAAATGCAATCATTTTAGCCACATTTGTTGTCTGCAAATGCTTTCAATTTGGACCATTCCGAAATATTGTCCTTTGGTAAAGAATTAAAGATGAAAAAGAGGCATCAGCAACTGAAGATGAGTCTGTGCTGAGCAAAATTTGCTTTTCAAAATCAGACAGTTAAGCCTCATATGGATCAAGATCAGACTAGATCTACACCAAATGTAGAATCTTCGACTACAATGCTTGCAAGATTGTTAGACATGCTGGTCAAACACACTTTGGACTTGCAATATAAATGGCTTTTTTCCCCTTTCTTGCTAAAATTTTAGAATGATTTTTAATATGGGCCTAATGTCACAGTTCTCAAAGAAAAATTGCTTAATTCCATGTTACTTACATTCCGTCGATAAAATCTATCCGAATGAGCAGCTGATGCCACCTGACTGGCGTCTTGTGCGACGTCAAATATTGTGGTGCCATGAAAACCTTCCATAATTCAAACAAATTTACAGGCAATCACAAGAAAGTCTATATGCCCACATCTGTTAGTCCGAAATTTATATAGCACCAATAAATCAGATAGTCAAAGACCAACTCCGTCAGATATAAACATTTTGGAGAGTTCCTCTCAAATTATCTGACTCGCTAGCCCCCCACACACGCTTCGATATTTTGCCATGATTTCCCGCATCCCTAGTCAATGTGGCATATGGGTTAACTCAGGTCTTTTCCCGCGCAACGTCAAAATAATTACAGTCACGTGATAAAATAGTTAAAGGTAATCTATCTAATGATAGAACGCTTTTGCGTTACAGCTGAATCTTTTCCTTTGTCAGTCATATCACGGCAATGGGCCGTTGAAAACAACGTAGGTAAAGAACTGCGCTGTCCGCGCAGGCTAACCTGAGTTTTGCTATGGGCTGATTTTCTGCATGACAAAGGACCTGTTCTCCTCCGTTTTCATTCTGTTATAACAGACAGAATGGATTTTATGGATCCATAATTCTAATGATGAGTGGCTTGGTATAATGCATCATGGCGATGGACTTTAAACGTCATTTTCCAGAACGCCGTTCTTAAGCCTATAACTCTGAATTTCAAACTTGTCGGAATGGTTGTTATATCAAAAACGATGATAAACGAACGATTTGCGATATATTTATATAAACTGGCCAAACTGTGGTAAATTTACAGTGTTTTGATCACATTAAAAGATCAGACTGCACGTGACAGAATGTCGTTTGACTTAACCGAGAAACTAAATGAACCATGCTCCGTGACAAGGGGGCTTAATGCATCTGCGAACAATATCGATTCAGGTCAGCCTGCGCAGTCCGCGCAGGCTGACATGGACCGAAACTTGTCGTTGTTGGTCAATTTTCTGCATGTCCAAGAACCAGTCTATCCCGTGATTAAGTCGGTTATAAAAAACAAAAAAGCTAATATGTATCCATGATAACGTGACATTTTTTGATTGGTACAATGCATCACCGAGATGCATTAAGCCCCCTTTTGCCAGAGCATGGCTCAAATGATTGCGTTCGCTCGGAGATCGTTCATAGTCATATCTATGTCTCTTTACCTGACAACCAAAAATTAACCCTTATCCTGCTGAATAAGTTAAATCAAACTTTAAAGTCGATAGTAAAAACCCGAATAATGTCATTTCAAACTTATTTTTTGGAGAAAAATATCTCATTAGCCTATCGGCCAGAGTAGATTCAAGATCGAAGTGCATGTTCTTTGCGCTCTGATCTTGATCTACACTGTCCGGAAAAGGTCATTGAACCGCGCGTAGCAGCCTAAGAGTGTTAACTCGTCAAAATTCAAAAGAATTTGCTGGTGGCAATTCAAATATGTCTCAAATTACGATATTTCTCATTAAAAATGTAAAAAATATTGTAAGAAATGGGGAAGATGCTCGTTACCAGCGTTTACTCCTTTACCTACACTGTTTCCAAAAGCTGTAGTCCTTTCTATTGTACTAACTGGGGATTGTCTGGTAAAGGTATGTATACATGATCCATGCTTGGGATTTTTTTCACCAACCATTCTCAATACCATTCTTAGTAAAATCAGTCAGAATTTAAAAAGTAACGCAATTTCTGACTAGCCAATCCTTTTCGATCAGCCAGTCAGAAATTGCGTTCGGGACTTCGAAGCTAAGAAAAACCTCTAGAAATAGCATTATGGCGCAATTTATAGAGTGGTTGATAAGTATATAGTTCTTGGTCCCGCGGGGTGCGAATGGTCAAGGACTCTCCACAAAGTTTCTGGAGGCCACCTGGCTCCCTAAAACAGGGACTGTTGCGGACGGCAATCATCAGGGATCGTATATCACATGTAATTTACGATTCTTGCGTACATAGATCAAGATCAGACTGCACAGAAAAGGATCGTCGCAGAAGTATCTTGTATCTATTCTGTACACTTGTCTAGTCAAGCCTAGAAAAAAAAAAAAGTCCGAGTAACAGCAAACTGTATTTTCAGTCGCCAAAAAACATCCAGTTCATATATTTAGTGGAGAGAGAGAGAGAAGACACACAAACATGTATAAAGTTCGACAAATTGGGTTCAACACGTGATGCATTATTTTGTAGGTCAAGTGTTTAAATCACCTTTGACTAAAGGTAAATTAGATCAATGGTGAGTGCGGTTTGCTGACAAAGCAAATTAGATTATACTTGGTGTATGCCAAACAAATAAGCCATGCTCTGACATCTCCGTGATGCATGATACCAGTTAAACAATCACATAATTATGGATCCATAATAGTCACTTATTTTAACAACCGACTAAATCATGAGGTAGTTTCGTCCTTGGACACACAGAAAATTGACCAATAGCGAAAAGTTTCGGGCCAGGTCAGCCTGCGCGGACTGCGCAGGCTATCCTGGATAGATACTTTCCTCAGATGCATTCAGCCACCTTTTCAGAGAGCATGGCTCATATTAAATCGCTCAGTGTTTGTAAGTCGGTACTAGAGATGAGAGTATGGCATCCCTACTACTATTATCGCTGGACAGTTGCTATTCGAGATCAAACAGCATGTTCTTTAGCCTACAGTCTGATCTTGATCTACAGGTTTTGCAAAGGCAATTAGGTGAGAGAGAGAGATTTATGACAAAGATACCAGGATACCAAGCATATATGTATTATGTTCGGCAAAATTGTCACACTTGGCAAAATTGTCACACTCGGCAAAATTGTCACACTCGGCAAAATTGTCACACTCATGATGCATCACTATGTAAGTAAATCGCTAAGTTGTATCGACCTGTGACTAAAGGTAAACTAGATCAAAGAAAGGATTGAGAGGGCAATTCAAATTAATCCATTGCAGTTGAAAAACAGGTTTCTATGCCTCTTGTAGTTCTAAAACTGCATCTGAGAAATTCGGACAGTGTAGATCAGAATCAGACTTCACAGAACGTGCAGTCCGATCTTGGGTCTACATCGTCCGATTAGGAGATATCTCTCCGCGAAAAAAACCTTTAAAATGGCAAATTTTGGGTTTTTACTATCGAATTGAAAATTTCATTTCACTTATTTAGCAGGATAAGGGTTATTTTGTCAATATATCTGTGCCATTTGGATGAGCCGAGAAATGGAATACAAGATAAAGAACTCCTAAGACAACATCTGAGTTTGATTTACAGTTCTTTCCCTTGACTTGCCGAGAAAAGGGATTGTTACTGATTCATCATCATAGAAAAACAAAATCGTGGCCATTGCTGCGTCGCATTTTTTTCAAAACTTCGTGTAATGTTTTTACACGACATCAGACATAAAATAAAAAAAAAAAATCTCAATTTGTTTCTCATTACATGAACATACGAATCTAATCTCGATGATCTACACTGGCTTTACTTCAATGGAAGGTCAAGGCTGAAAATGTTGACAACAAATGCAGCGTCTGCATACGTTTGAAGTTTGGCCTATGTTATCTTGTATATATTTATCTGATAATGGCTATCTATAGGTATTTGACCGTTTCAGTATTCATTTTCGTGTCACTGTGTGTGGCGACACACTCAGAAATCCATCGAACGAAATTGAACCCTAGTAAATCGCTGAACAGACGGAAAGGTACTCAAGTTGATTCCTACGTGGCTATCTCACAGATGGAAGGAGGCGAATTTAACGCCACAGACGGTATATCTGAGAATATGTTAGACCGAATCGAAGTATGGTGCTTTTCATTTTTTGGTGCTATTTTAGTTGGACTGAGTGGTATATTCCCGTTGCTAGTGATTCCAATTGAGGCTGGTCCTGCGTTGAAACATGGAGGTAAGTTAACTCTTAAGACTTAACCACTCAGCAAAGTTATAAAATCTTTGAAATCAAAGCTGTTACAGCTGACAAATGTGGATCAACTGATAAATTTTTGTTTCTGATAGGGTAAATATATGGTTTACTCTAGTTTCTACTTTCCCAACAGTATTTCCTGTTATTTCCTGTGTTTCAAAAGGCTTCTTTCTCAGGGGGAAAGAATTGGATTGTTTAGGAAAGAGTTTTAAACTCTTTACCTCACAATCCTGTTTTTAAGGACCCAGAAAGAGAAGTCTTTACCCCATCAAAGACAGAAATCCTCATTTTAGCTACATTTGAATAAGAGTATATTTGTTGTCAAGAAATGCTTCCATTTTGGTCCAGTCCATAACTTTTTCATTTGGTTAAGAGTTAAATGATTTACTGTGGCAAAGTAAAGCAGTGTTTTTTGCCAGATATAAAATTTTTCAGGTAATTTTTTACTCTCCCTCCCCCCTCCAGAAAGTAGGAGGACAAATTTCAAACTGGGGAGCAAATTTCTTCGCCTGATTTTCAAATAAATTTCATTTTCAAATAAATGATGCATGAACAAGTTTTAAAAATTTTTTTGTTTGTGTTTTATTGACAACACACATTTGAATGTGTTCAGTTAAACAAACTTATGAACTTTGTTACATACTGTGATAAATGACAGTCTTCATAAGAAATGCTGTCAAAACTTGTCCTTAGTTCGGTGCGGAAGACATTTTAATTTATGCTGTGTAAAAAAAGTCGGGTTTAAGTTCTTAGGAATAATGACCTCCCAGGATTTTTGTTAGATTTCCTATTGAGATCAGCTTGTTTGCTTTCTGGTGCTAAAATACCGCAAAAAGTCGCTGTGTTGTAGGTGCGAACAGCATTTTCTGCTGAGGAATAGTCAAGGTTTCTTAAATGCTTGAAATGAGACTAAATTGTTTCGCAGTTTATAGCCTGTTGGAAAGCATTTGTGCCTAGAGTTGGATGTACCAATATAACTGGTCCGCAGTTTTGTAGTAGAGCTTAGTGTAGATAGCATTAATTAGGGAACCAGTTAAATTTATCATTCAGATTTGTCAGCATGAATTAGGGAACCAGTTAAATTTATCATTCAGATTTGTCAACGATATTTTTCAGTCATAAAAATGCGAAAGGGATTTTAATTTAAGCATGTCAGAAACTATATACATGTAATTTCATCAGGACAAGTGAGTAAAAAACACCTCAAAAATGTAAAAATTATGCTCTGGAGAAAATACTGGAAGAGCAGCTGTTGGATTTGATCAAAGACTGATACACAGTTTCAACTGGTGAACAAGAAAATCGATATTTTGCTGACACTGCTCAAACATAGTTGAAAATTTTTTGATGTTCACATATGAAATACATGTGAAATACATGTAACCTGCATCAAAATACAAAATAGAATAGTGCTATTCTTTATTTGCTAAGAGTCAGAAATGAAGTCCTTATCTTTATATTATATGCAGTTATGCATGATAACATCATACCCATGACCATGATATGATGTCATATAATTATACTTAAGGTCAACTTTTATGTATGCTTTTGCATTGAACAAAGAAAATAGGCAGAAAAAAAACTTAAGCAATGGATCTATAGAGTTCTAACTTCTAATTTAATGGTTAATTTCCTTAACCTCCACCACACAATCCTGACCTTTATCGACCCTGGGAAAGAACACCTCTGAAAACATTGTGGAAAAAGGATAAAATGCTGTTGGTAATTTCCCTAACATTTTTATACACAATCCCGACTTTTAAAGACCTTGAGAAGGAAGGCTATTGAAACATTGTGGATTAAGGAGGAAATGCTGGTTACCAAAATTTTATCTTTTTCTCACAGTGTTTTGTACCAAAATGATTTTCAATTTGAGTCATGTTTTTTTTGCCTCCAGCAAATGCAGTCATTAAGCTTTTTCAATTTATGTAGACGAGACAAATGACAAAAAGGGAAATTGATTTTTTCCTGTAGTGTTATTTGCATTACTGATGAAAACACTTAACCCTATACGACACTATCCCGTCTTTCAACGACTCTGATGGAGAAAGGCATTTGAAAACATTTGTGGGAAAAGAAGAAAACGCTGGTAACCAGTATTTTCTCCTTTTCCCACAATGTTTTCTACCTTATCAAAGACAGAAAACATCATTTTAACAATATTTGATGTGTGGTCTTCAAATGCTTTCAAGTTGGTCAAGTCCATCATTTTGTTGTTTGGTAAAGAGTTAAAGTTAACAAAAAATAGTACAAGATACTTATAATTATAATTGTAATAATCTCAGGGTTGCTATGGTCAGAAAATGACCTAAAATAATGAACAATGTAGATACAAGATCAGACTGTAGTGTGATTTTGATCTGCAGTGACCTCTTCACCCACTTCCAATCAATCCAGAGTTTTATAGACCCTCAAAAAGAGGCTTTTGAAAACATTATTGGAAAAAGAGAACATGCTGATAGCAAGCATTTTCTCCTTTTTCCCAATGTTTTCTGTTGTCTACAGATAAATACCATCATTTGAGCCAAATTGAAATTGTTTTTTACAAATATTTTTTATTTAAACTGGTCTAAAATTTTGTCAGCTGGTAAAAGGTTAAAGCTACTGTAAGTTTAAATTATATCATTGGTGGGAGATCAAAATGTTGTAACTGCAGCTTGAATAAGCTGCAGTTACGACATTTTGATTGGCTACCGATGATATGGGTATGGTTCTTCATTCATGAAAACATTTCTTAACTCCTTAGGAGCCAGCAGCATTTGTAAAATCCACTTGTATGCTTGTATTCATGGGTTAAAAATGGGTCTGGACGAGTAACATTTCCTAAGTAATTGTTTGAAGTAGATTTTTTAAAGGTAGATCAAGCAAAACTATCTATGGGAGATTCCTGTAAAACGTCAGTGATATCTCAAGATTGATTTCCATACAAAACAACATAGTACAGATCATTTATTTGTCCGCAGAGTGGTAAAAAGAAAACGGAAATGACTGCACATGATTGTGTGATGTCCATTATAATCTAATTGCAACACTCACTATAATGCGAATAAGAAATTTTAACTTTCCGACGGAGTAAAACTATTGTAAACAAACTTTAAAATAGTTGAATGTTATCAATATAAGGATCATTCTTGGTTTTGTTTTTCTTTCACATTATTTGTAACAAATACAAATTTGAAGTACTGTAGATAATTCATCAACGAGGAAATCCTCTGAAGATCTAAATCACCCATTGCGCATCAAAAACATTTATATAAATATGTTGTCTGCTAAAAGCCAGATCCTCAAGTATTTTAAAGGCTATGGTAAGGCTATGGTGGAGACACAGAAGCCGTCTTGACTAAAAAGTAGGACGAGTGATGCTAGAAGAAGGACAAGTAAGGTTTCTAATTCACTTGCCCTGCAGGATGGGTGGGCTTTTGAAAATTTTTCGACTTCTGCAGGCAATAAACTAAATGCGACTCAAATGGTATGGTCTGTCTTTGAAAGAAATTTCAAAGAATAAGCGAAACTTGTGGAAAAAGAGAAAATGCTGATTACCAGCATTTTCTCCTTTTCCCTCCATGTTTTCATATCTTTTCTTCCTCACGGGCATGAATTCACATGATTGTTAAGTAAAGGTAAACCATCCTACCACAGAAAACATTCAAAGAGGAATTACTCAGGATGTGCAATTTCCTAAACAATTTCTGTACCTTCTACTTTTTATGCAGCTGATGTTGGGACTTTTATACAACTCTCAGAGCACCCCTATACAAGCAGTGGACTATTAACCCTTTACCACACAATAATGAGTTTTGATGACCTTTAGGAGGAAGTCTTTTGAAAACATTGTTGGAAAAGGAGAAAATGCTGGTAACCAGCATTTTCTCCCTTTCCCCACAATGCTTTCTATAATATCAATGACAAAAGTCATCTTTGAGCTACATTTATTTTAAATCTGTGGTCTGCAACAGCTTTCAATATGGACAAGTAAAAAATTTTGTCATGTGGTGAAGGGTTAAAGACTGGGATATATGTATTTCAATTTACATACTGTTTGGTCCACAATTACCAAAAAGTTGTAGACATTGTAGGTCCAACATCAGACTGGTTGTTCTATGCACTGGTGAAGGTGAAATATGCATTGCTATGTCAGTTATTTAAACAGCATGGCCAGATTAGGTCAAAATTTGATCATTGAACACTGAAATAGTTCATCAACCTCTTGATGCAATGATAATTTGAAGGTCACATCTCTATAAAGATATGAAACTTAATTAACATGTGTATCTGAAACTGGACCATTTGTACTAAGGTCATCTTAACCCCTTACAAACAGATCTTATGTGTTAAGAACCAAAAGGAAACAAAGGCTCATTGAAACACTCCCAGGAAAAAGAAAAAAAATGCTTGTGAGTTGGGACCAGCACTTTCAACTTTTGCTGGAAATGTGTTTTCCCCTACCCAAGACAAAATTCTCAGCATTTGAACCTCAAATACTGATCAAATCATTTTAGCCACCTTTGACTTGTCTGCGAATTTCAAAATTGACATGTCTTAACTCTTTACCAAATGGACAAAATTTTAGACCAGTCCAAATTGAAAGCAGCTGCAGACGACAAAATAAATGTGATTGAAAATTTAAGTTTGTTTTGGAAAGGGTCGAAAACATTGGGGGAAAAGGAGAAAATGCTGGTTACCAGCATTTTCTCCTTTGCCCACAATGTTTTCAAAAGGCAGCTTTCTTAGGGTCATGAAAACACAGGATTGTTTGGTAAAGAGTTAAATTCTTATCATCTAGTATAGATTGAGTCTTCAAGGCAATAACCATAATACTTTTATCTTACAAAATATCTCAGACAAGTGTGGCTTCAGGATCAGGCTGCTCAGTATGCAGTCTGATCTTGATCAAGACTAGCTGCAAAAACTGAAAATGCTGCTGACATCCTTGGAGAATATAGTTTAAGTTTTTACCTGAAAATAAAAGATATACACCATCCATATTGAAAGAATAATGTTGCAGATGACAGAGAAAATGTGGCTCAAATGGGACTCTTTGTTCCTTGGAAAGGGAGGTAAACATTGTGAGAAAAGAAGAAAATGCTATTTACCTGCAAATCTTCCCTTTTCCATATCTTAAAACACTTTCTCTTCAACCCTCCCCTTTCCCCCGTGCTCCCCCCACCATGGTTGTTAACTCTATACCAAACAATCCTTTAATGACCTTGGGGAAGAAGGCTGTTGAAAACATTATGGGAAAGGTAAGGGTAAGCAGCATTTTCTCCTTTTCCCTAAATGTTTTCTATCCTTTCAGAGACAAATTCTACCACTTGCATGACATTTTATGTCATCAGTTATTACTTTGGATTTGGGCAAGTTCAAAATTATGTTGTTTGGTAAAGAGTGGAAAAAAAACCCCAGGATTTTTTGGTCAAAGTTTAACTTTTCACTACACCACAAAAAAAAAACACGGGATTTTTTGGTCAAAGTTTAACTCTTGACTACACCACAAAAAAAACCCACAGGATTTTTTGGTCAAAGTTTAACTCTTTACTACACCACAGAATTTTAGACTGGTCCAAATTAACCCTTTCCCAAACGATAAATTTTGGATTGGTCCAGATTGAAAGAGTTTGCAGACGACAATTATGAATAAGATGAAAATGGCAGAAAGTTCTCAAAAAGGGTAGAAAACACTGTGGGAAAAGGAGAAATTGCTCGTTATGAGCAATTTCTCCTTTTCCCACAGTGTTTTCAAAAGACTTGTACTGCAGACATGTGAAAACCAGGGCTTGTTTGGTAAAGGGTTAAAGCATTTGCAGAGGACACTTTGATTGATTAAATTGGAGTTTAATGCTGCTTTATTAGCTAAGGTAGTATTATGGCAGTCAGTGCACCTACATGTGTTTTCTGGCTTCTCTCACCGCTACTGACACATTACTGTCTTTCCAAGTCACTGATTACTTTTCTCACGTGCATCAGAGGTGAGAGGCGAAAAATTGCCGGAAAGAAAGTTTGGCTCAACCAGGTATCAAACTCTCAACCATCAGGTCACGAGTCAGATACGCTAACGACTAAGCTACCCGGCCGGGCTGCAGAGGACAAAAGAAATGCTACATAAATGATGGAACTGGTATGAAAAAGTGTAGAAAAGATGGTGGGATGAGGAGAAAATTCTGGTTCAAAAGGCTTCATTCTCAGGGTCGTTGAAACTCGGGATTTTAGGATCACGTGGTAAGGGATTAATAGGTTATCTTGGGTAATTATATGAATTACAGATGTAACGTTATCTAACCTTTGCCGATAAAGTTCAAGACTGAATACAATTCAAGGGGACAGCTTAACCTATTACCACACAACAGAATTTTTGACTCGTCCATACTCTAAAGCATTTTTAGAGGAGAAACTAAACATGATTCATATGATGACACTTGTGTTTAACCCTTTACCACACAATCCCAACTTTTAACAACACAGAGAAAGAAGCCTGCAACCAGCATTTTCTTCTTCTCTCACAATGTTTTCTAGCCTTTAAGAGACAAATGTTATGTTTTGAGCTACATTTAAAATGTCGTCTGCAAATGCTTTCAGTTTGGACTAGTCTACATTTTTGTCATGTGGTAATGAGTTAAAAGGGCAGGAAACTTTGTGGGAAGAGAAGAAAATGCTGGTTACCAGCATTTTCTCCTTTTTCGACACTGTTTTAATGAGCATTTAACCCCAGGGTTGTAAAGGATTAAGGCAGAGGGGGCGGGCAAAAATTTAAGTTTGTCAAATTTGAAAGCCCTCGCAGACGGCAAATCCAATGTGGTCCAAGTGATAGGATTTGTTTCTGAAAGGGCAGAAAACATTTGTGTGAAAAGGAGAAAATGCTAGTTCCAACATTTTCTTCTTTTTCCTCAAAGTTTTCAAAACTGTTTTTTATAGAATGTTTTTATTTTTGAAAAACAACAGACACTGATTTTGCCATATGATTGAAAATACTGATTTTGTAAAACCAACATTTTTCTCTTTTTTTCCTCAAAGTGTTTGAACTCTTTTTAAAGAATGTTTGTATCTTTGAAAAACAACAGACACTGATTTTGCCAACATTCGGCAAACCTTGGTTGATCCAGTGATCAAGTCCCTTGGCTGTATCACATAGCCCGATAGGCACCTACATGGTACATATTCTTCACCAGAAGTACACCGTTTTACCGTTATTAATATTGTAAGGCTTCTCTTAACTAGAAATGTGTCGCCGACTCAGATACCTCCACCACATGACAAAGGTCACAGTCATGGTGTAATTCCAAACTCAAACAAGGACCTATAGCCATACTTACATGGACACAAAAATATTATATACACTGTGCATGCAAAAATTTTCACAAAACATTGTGATGTTGACCTTTGAGCTGGCAACACTGTTTTGCTTGCAACTAGTCTGTTCATGGCAATCATTTGTGCCAAATTATTGGAAATCCAACAATGCACATCAAAGTTAAGGGCCGGACATGAACACAACCTTTTCCAAGAACACACAAGCGCACACAGACAGGGATGTCACTATAATTATGCCCATCTATCGTTTTATGGCAGGGGCATAATAAGGGTAGTTGCCTGCAAAGATAATGACTCTGAGAAACTTAATTTTGGTTTTGCTAGCAAGTAATTTTCAGTAAAGAATCCAAAAATCATTTGAAAAATACAGACAGCTGCATGCACTAGCTGCTCTACTAACTACCATTAAAATGACTCCACTGGTTAAAGAGTTTCTACACAAGATTTTACCATCAGGGGAGATCACTGAAAATAGATGGAGTAAGCCAGAGTAAAAATTCTTAAAAGCACCTCTTCTTCTTGATGTCCTATGCATCCCTATTCATTATCACCAAAATATCTCCATTGGTAGAGGAGTTTTGACCTGAAGAAAATTTAACAACCATGGGAGATAACTCAAAAATAGAGTCTAAGTTGTCTTTTTTGTGTAAAATATACCTACTTATAACCTTTACAGCTTGATGAAGTATCGTGAAAACATATAAATGGGTTTAGGAGTCATGGCCTTCACTGAATTTAGCAACTGTTGGAGATAACTCAATTTCAGCCCAGCGCTGTGACCTTGACCTTGAATGTTGCACATGACACGTTGTCTATCCTCGGTGATCATTTGTGCCAAATTATATTAAGATCGGACCATACATCTGGAAGTTATTGGTCGGACAGGAATACCTGTCATCACTATAATTATAACAGATATTGACAAAGTTCAACAAAGAGCTGTGACCTTGACCTTTGAGATAGTGACATGAATGTTGCATGTGACATGTCATTGATCCATGATGATGGTTTGTTCCAAATTTTTTTAAAACTGGACCATGCACCTTGTAGTTTTTGAATGGCACTACCACTACCATTTACTATAATTGTAGCAGATATTGACAAAGTTCAACCAAGCGCTGTGACCTTGACCTTGGAGCTGCAACATGAATGCTGCATGCGACAAGTCATCTTTCCATCTGGTTATCATTTGTGCCAAATTGTGTTAGAATCTGACCATACATCTGGAAGTTATTGGCAGGACAGGAATACTTGTCATCACTATAATTGTAACAAATATTGACAAAGTTCAACAAAGCCCTGTGACCTTGTCCTTTGAGCTGGCAACATGAATGTCGCACATGATATGTCTTCATCCATGGTGACCATTTGTGCCAAGTAGTTTTAAAATCTGACCATGCACTTGGAAGTTAATGGCCGGACACCACCACCACTGTTTTCTGAACACACATAGATGCAAATAACTTTACAGTAGTTGTTCATGTTGTAGCCTAAGAAATAATCTTCTTTCTATGGTGGTTTATCGTTCAATAAACCAAGGTTGTTAGTTATGAGGCACAACGAATAAACCATGAGGGCAGTAGCCTGAGTGACTTATTTACTGCACCTCATAACTCACAAGCATGATTTATTGAATGATAAACCACGATAGAAAGAAAATTATTTTGATTCTTAAATATGATGACCAACTCTTGATTGAGGGAAAACAAGTTCATAGGTCTACTTAGTATACAGAAGTAGATGCAGATTAATTTTCCTTGAATAAACCATGGCTGTTCCATTTACTTTCCAAAACAAAACCTCACTGCCCAGTCTGTAAATGTAAAAAAAAAAAACCCAAAATTTCAATAAAATGTTAGAAATCAAAGACAACAAAAAAAAAACAACACACCATTTTACTTCTTTATTTTTTCCCTTTCAAATCACACAGAAGAATTAATTTATCATCAAGCATTAGAGTCACAGTCGCTTCAAGTGCTCTTAATATTGCCCCACCTGCTCCCAATCCCATTTCCATTGCAACATCAGTCAGTTTTTAGACTAGTGAAGCTGGTCTATAGGCATCAAGACTGACCTAGAGTCAAAGTAAACAAAAACCCCCACAGTTGCCAAATATTGCCTCACAGAAAAATACTTCCTTCTGTTATAAATCTTAATTCTGTTATATATGACAATTTTGACAAAAACCACTAAATCTCTACCAATCCAATTTGAATATGTCATCTTACAAAGTAATAAACTGAACAAGATATCATTTACACGGTACCAGATCTTTGCTTATATGTAAATTAAGTGACCTATGCAAAGCAGAGAATCACTTTTTCCTACAACACTGTAACATTATGAATGAATCTATTAATAGATACACCTAGGTAACTTGTAGCAAATCCCAGTTACATTAACCCTCACTGGACTGGGAACCCTTGTCATTCCTTCAGTCATTCATTATTTGGATCATTGTGTACAGTTAAACTGTTATCTTGAACTGTTATTCTACTCTTGAATATTAACAATGCCAAGTTTTAACGATACTGGCGAAAAATACCTTTGAAAACATTGCGGGAAAAGGAGAAAATGCTGGTAACCAGCATTTTCTCCTTTTCCCACATTGTTTTCTACCCTTTTGGAATCAGGTTTCATCAGTTCAACCACTTTTAATTTATGGTCTGCAACAGCTTTGAATTTGGACTGACATAAAATTTTTTGTTTAGTAAAGAGAGTTAAATAGTTAACTACATCTTGTGCTATTGGATATTGACTAATTGATTGCATGGTGTTTAACGCCATGTTCAACATTATTTCAGTGATAATTCGACGGCCAGAGCACCTATCCATGCTTTCCTGGAGTTTCTTTTACCAGCACTATCGCGACTCAATGATGTTTCGCGGACAGTGTGGATTAAGACCAGACTACGCAGAGCATGCAGTCTGATCTTGGATCTACACTGTCCGATAAGAGGATATATTATTTTCTCCAAAATGTAACTTTGAAATAGCAATATTCAGGTGTTTATAATCGGCTTGAAAGTTTCGTTTATTATTTTTTCGCTTATCATTTTTAGCAGGTTAAGGGTTAAACTTAAACTGGATTACAGTTAACCAATAGCACGCATAGCCCCAGCAGCTCAGTCAGTAGGACTTGGGAACAGGAGGTCGCTGGTTTGATCCCCGACTCGGCAAGTTTCTTTCTGAGGATTGGTGATAGTCATTGTGACAGGATTCATTTCTCTCTCACGTTTCGAGGATGGTTATAAATGTGGGAAAGCAGCCAGTGGCTTGGAAAGAATATTGTGCGGAGTACAGGTAAAAGAAACTCCAGGAAAGCATGGATATGTGCACTGTCCACTGCAACATAACTGAAATTATGTTTAAAACAGGGTTAAACACCATACAAACAATCAATCAATCAAATTTGCTAGTCTGTCAGTACTTTCAGTACTTTGATTATGTTAATATTCATCATAAAAAGACATATGATATACACATGTTTATTGGTAATATTTCAAATAGTTCCATCTACTGGTACATGTATGTCAATTTTTATAAAAAACAGTAAATATTGTTTAATCATTGAGTTTTTCCTTCAACCTTGGTTGAGTATAGCGGAATGATTTGTTTATGTCAAGTGACTTTCACTGGTAAAATATCCAAGGCCTAAAACAAGGAACAGCCACACAATCTGGACTTTTTATGACCCTTAGAAAGAAAGCCTTTGAAAACATTGTTGGAAAAGGAGAAAATGCTGGTAACCAGCATTTTCTCCTTTTCCCAATCTTCCCAAGTCAAAATTCACTTTTGTAGTCACATTTATTTTGTCATCTACAAATGCTTACAATATGGACTAGGCTAAAATTTTGTTGTTTGGTAAGGAGTTAAATAATAAATCATAGAATCATGTCGATTTTACCACACTTCTGCGGCACTGTGTTTCTCAAGGCAAATTCATGTCTTGTAAGAGTAAGTGATTAACATGGGTGCTGCCATGTTTAAGATCATGTGATTGGTAGTTCAAAATCGAAACCACCTTTGAACGGACGAGATTAGATGTATGTACAGAATTGGCTGCGTTGTGAGTAGTGATTTTGCCAAGTGACTGAAAATACCGATTTCCTTTATTTAGCATTCTAATGAAGGTAAAAAATGTTTTCACAACTCATCACTAGATAAAACTCAAAATCATGAATCTTACTAATTTTGTACCAGACAACCAGTTACTGTTACATATATGAGCCATGCTCCGTGTTGCATGATACCAAACAATCCATTTTGTCAAAAACTGACTGAATCCTGTTGTAGACTGGTGCTTTGACATACAGAAAGTGACCAATAGCAAAAAATTTCAGCCCAGGTCAGCCTTTGCTGACTGCACAGGCTGACCTGGGTCAATACTTATTTTTTTCCTTCAGATGCATTAAGCCTCCCTTTTCACAGAGCATGGCTCATATATATTGGCCCAAAATTTTAAGAGAAAAAAGAATTTCCAATCAGACTTTATTTCTTGAAAATAAGACCGGAAATATGCTCTCAACAAAAACCTAACAAATAATACTTTTGCAACCAGTATACAACAGTACACACTTTGGCAAAAGGAGAAATTTTCTGTAATGAGCAATTTTTGTTTTTGCCTTGTTGTTTTCAATAGAAGTAAACAGCAAGACAAAAAAGGTCTCTACAAGGAGCAGTGTGTAAGCAGAATCAGCTTAGTCTCTTAACCCTTTACTAGACAATCCTGAGTTTTAACAACCCCAAGACAGAGGCCTTTTGAAAACATAATAATTGTGGGAAAAGAAGAAAATGCTGGTAACCAGCATTTTCTCCTTTTCCCACAGTGTTTTCTGACATTTCCGATATTTTCTACCCTTTCTGAAAGAAATTTCAGTTTTTCAGTCACATTCATTTTGTCGTCTGCAAATGCTTTTAATTTGGACTAGCCTAAAATTATGTTGTTTGGTAAAAATTTTATTCATTATGGGCAGCAATAAAATGCTGGTTACTAGAATTTTCGCCTTTTGCCACAATGTTTTCAAAAACTTTCCTCCTCAGGGCTGTTAAAATTTGGAATAGTGTGGCAGAGAGCATTTGGGGTTAAAATCTGTTATACATAAATTTCTGTTCAGTAATTTTTCAAAGAGGAAGAGAGAACCACTCTTCCATCTTTAGAAAAGATATGAGCCATGCTCTGGCAAAAGTGGGCTTAATGCATCTCCATGATACATGATACTGATACAAAGCAAGCTATCACATGATCATGGCTCCATACTAGCCACTTTTTTAATAACCAGCTTAATCATTAGGTAGACTGGTCCCTGGGCACACAAAAAATTGACCAATAGCGAAAAGTTTTGGCCCAGGTCAGCCTGACTGTGCAGGTTGACCTGGGTTGATAGTTTTCGCAGATGCATTAAGCCCCCTTTTCACAGAGCATGGCTCATATATAATAAATCAAGTAACTGTCAATAAGTAATTGCGTGAAGGAAGCCATTACTAGAAAGGTGAATTTAACTTTTTGTCTGTCTGCAGAAAAAGCTCTTATATTGCAATGTCAAGGTTGTGGTCATAGCCTAAAATATCTCACAAGATATCAGTAGACTCAGTAGATCTAAAATCAGATTGCTCCCACTTTGCATTCTGATTTTGATCTACACTCTTGGGAGTTTTAAAACCATCTTACATGTACTTTGGCCTAATGGCACCCTAAGGCATCCCAAAAACTATTTACTATTTACGATAGTTCATATTTATTAAACCCATTACTGGCCAGGATACATGTATTTCTAGACTATCTAAAATTGTTACAAATAAAGGAGCCATGTTCTGGCAAAAGGGGCTTTAATGCATCTCTGTGATGCATTGTACCAATCAAGCCATCACATAATTATGGCTGTATAATTGCCACTTTTTTTAACAAACAACCGAATCATGAGGTAGACTGGTCCTGTGACATACAGAAAATTGACAGAAAGCAAAAAGTTTAGGCCCAGGTCAGCCTGCGTGGATTGTGTGGACTGCAGGCTAACCTTGGTTGATACTTTTCGTAGGTAAGCCCCCTTTTCACAGAGCATTGTTCAAATACAAGGAGCAACAATTTGAAGGAAAGAAGAATATCATTTGTCAACAGTATATAGAACAAGCTTTTTATAAGTCTTTGTTCCTTTCCTCACAATGTTTACAAATTAAAGCTGTCACTGCAGGTGCGTCATACGGGTTGGGTTGTACAGAGAAGGATAAAATTAGATGAAATTGTTACCGTAATTTCAGTTGAAGAAAAAAGTTTTGAATATACTGGTATGTTAAATCAAACTTGAAATCTGATATGACTTTTTAAAAACACTCCTTGCAATCATCCAATACAAAATGAATTTTTACCACTTCTGATTGGACCACCTTCCCAACAGAATATCTTGAACCTTAGTATACTTTTACTTCCTCGACGTTTAACCAAACAATCCTGTGTTCTAAAAGGGATTGTGAGAACAGAAGCTTTTGAAAACATTGTACGAAAAAGAGAAAATAATGGCAACCAGCATTTTTCTCCTTTTCCCACAATGTTTTATACTCATTTTAAAGACATTCCTTTTTTCGAGCTGCATAATTTGTCCTGGATTTAGACAAGTCTAAAACTTTGTTGTTTTGTAAGGAGTTAACACTTTAGTACAGGCAGACCACTTTTAGAATTATCATGGTAAAAGGTACAATTGTACAATTGCTTGTAAATTATAACTCTTATCTTGCCACAACATTTCATTCCATGAACTGAACACGAATTCAACTTGAGTGTCCATACATTTTAGGGATGTTCCCATCTATTAGAATTTATTTCAGGTGGTAATAATGTGGGAAACTGACTTTTTATGACCCAATCCAGCATTTTGTCCTATTCCCCCAAATGTTTTCTAAAGGTTTCTTCTTCAGGGTCGTTAAAACCCGGCTTTGTGTGGTAAAGAGTTAAAAGCCTTTTACCTGCTAGTATTGATCAGACTGATCATTATGATATATGTAAGTTAACTTGTATGCAACGCTTTTCCGAGTAGTCCTGCTGTGCACGAGTGGTGAGTGACTCAAAATGAAAGGGCTTTGAGAACATTGTTGGAAAAGGAGAAAATGCTGGTACCTAACATTTTCTAGTGTTCCCTGAATGTCTTTTACCTTGTTGATGACAATTCAAACCACATTTGAATTGCCATCTGCAAAAGCTTTCAAAATGGAAAGAGAGGGTAAAAAAATTTGTCATTTTGGTGAACAGCAAAGTTTATCCTTATTTCTCATCTTTAGTAGCTACAAAAAACACTTTGTTTCTTACTGCTTATGCCTTTACAAGATGATAAGATTTTAGAATTGTCCAAATCAAAAGTATGTGGGATGAAATTCCTGAAAGCTTTATTTGTCTTTGCCCATATCTACAAACAACTTAAAATTCTTACCGATGTTCTTTTTTGTACATATATCCGATCAGAAGCTCTTGATGCAAAGGAAGCGCTAGAAAGTTTTCCTTTTGCCGTTGACATATCTGATCTCCTTGAAATGTAGATCAATGAAAGATTGATGCTTTTCCTTCTATATACACAGTGGAAATTATGTGGTCATATGACTTCTTTAAATAGTTCTTTCATACAGTTGTAGTTTCTGCTCTCAGAATGTGTTTCAAAATGGAGGAAAATTATGTTGTTTAACCCTGTCTTGTAACGCCCCTAAGGATGAAGGCTTTTGAAAACATGGCTTTTGAAGAATGAAGATGAAGGCTTTTGAAAACATTATGTAAAAAGGAGAAAATGTTGGTAACTAGCATTTTCTCCTTAACCCAAAATGCTTTCTACCTGATCAAAGAGCGAAATCCTCATTTTAGCAATATTTAATCTAGTGTCTGTAAATAATTTTAATTTGGTCCAGGACAAAATTTTGTCATCTGGTAAAGAGTTAAAGTTCCTAACTACTCAGTTCAAGCCAAATATAGAAATGAGCCATGCTGTGTGAAAAGGGGGCTTAATACATCTGCGAAAAGCATCGACCCAGGTCAGCCTGCGCAGTCCTCGCAGGCTGACCTGGTCCAAAACTTTTCGCTGTTACTCAATTTTCTGTATGTCTAAGGACCAGTCTACCTTATGATACAATTGGTTGTTAGACATAATGGATTTTATGGATCCCTAACGATGTGATGTTTTGACTAGAAAGATGCATCATGGAGATGCATTAAGCCCCCTTTTGCCAGAGAATGGCCTAAATGTGTTTAAATCAACAAATTAGCAATATTAGAAATTGTTTCAGATTTGTTATTGGAAACAAATCTTGGTCAGGAGAAAATTACATCACATGAAAATTGTAAACAAATCTAGGAAAAATCACAGTAATGATAATTATTAGGCTTTTGAGTGAATGTGAGATTGAATTCAAAATTGAAAAGGATAATTAGTTATCAGTCTTTACTGCTGAAGAAGTTGAAAAAAAAATGACCGTGCTTATACACAGTTCTTCCTGCTTCCTGCTGAAAATCCTGTGAAAGAGTTCCAAAGTTTGATATCTATTTATCTTTTGTTTGAATAAATGTTTTCAAGAAATGAAAACTTTAGAATAAGAACTTGACAGCATTCCAAAATTCAGTTACAATGAAAATGGCGTCCATTCATTATTGTATTTCTGTTTAGAATCAGATGAAGTTGAGTGCATTTCACCTCTTTCACTTGATGCCGTAGGTGTTACAGTTTCCCAAGTTTTTCTGAAATTTGCCTAAAAATATTGTTTCATTTTGGAAAGGTAGCTTTTGTAGTGTACAAAAATCTGCTTTTCAAATTTGTTACACCTGTTGCAGTGATCTGTTCTTGAATGATTATTCTGTTAATTACTAATCAAATGAAATGGTGCATGACATTTGGTCAAAGGGGCGTTTCATCAAAATCAGTGTACGTTTAAAAATATTGATTGCTGAATTCCTAGATTTATTTCACAAAAAGCTCTCTCTGGGAGGAAGATTTGAGCCACAATTCGTCTGAGTTTGGGTTAGGGTCAGGGCTAGGGATGATGTTTTCAACGAACATCGTTTTCAACAAAATGTTATGAGTCCAAATGAAATAGGTTTTGTCAGTTTTTTGAAACTATGTGTACTGGTATATTTAGGGCTCTAGAATCATAGTAATGCTGATTTGAGACTATATAAGATTTCATGACTGGAAATTGTCGGCCTCTATATCAGCATCTCACTTTATGCGCCATTCCCTTAGGATGATGTGCAAAGGCCTAACAACCCTGTCTGCCTGAAATATCCAGGGTATATAATATAATAATAGCTATGCTCTGGAAAAAAAGGGCTTAATTCATCTCGGTAATGCATATTATACCAGCAAGTAATCACATAATTGACCCCCTAGAATCCATTTTGTCTATCAAATCATGAGGTACATAGACTGGTCCTTTGACATGCAGAAAATTTAAAGATGTCAAAAAGTTTCGGCCCATCATGTCACCCTGTGTGGACTGCACAGGCTTACATGCCTTGATACTGTTTGCAAATGCATTAAGCCTACTTTTCATAGAGCATGACTCATATATTTAAAATATCACCCTGTTAAATAATATATAAAGTCGTCTTTACCCTATGCCATTTAGAAGCTACCATGTGACATCACGAGAGCTACTTTCCCATGTCTGTTTGTTTCCATTACACACTTGCATATTGTTGCCTAACGGCATTACAGTTTGAATTAGATCCAAAACTGCAAATTTGCACTTGCGTTTTTTGCGATCATCTGCCTGTGTTGGGCTAAGATTAGAGTGTGCCTCATATTTTCGCCAAGTAAGATACTTCAGTTCATGGCCAAAGTACTTATGTACATGTAGATGCTCTTTTGGTTACACAATAGGGATACTTATTAAGTTAAAGAATACATGTACTTGGACAGTGAAATTTTCTGTTGCCTTGTTCAGGGAAATTCCCACTATAATGATTGAGCCAGGGTGGATTGAACTCAAGAGGATACTGAGGATTGAAATATTACTGGGGAGGAAAGGCTCAATAGAAATACTGATGTAAAATTCTCAAACTTTGATAGGATAAAATTACAGGTATTTTATTCAAGAAACTGCAGTTTGCTAATTTTCAAATTCCCGGTCTTAGAAATGATTTAAACTGTTTTATTTTACGACCATGTTGGTTATGCCTGCAAAATGAGTATTGCCACAAATATTCTAAAATATAGAGTAACTAAATCCAATAACACAATTACCACACTATGTCACATAACACTATATATATAAGAAACAAGTCGGTTCCTCACTTGAATTCCAGAATCAGTCATACCTGACAATGTTGTTCAAATTATAGAGGAATACAGTCTAGCTTTGAATGATAGGCTGTAGAGCTTTGTACTTTGCTATCTCCTGTGAGAAAAACTCTGTTGTTCTTATGTCTGTTAATTGTCCCTTAGCTGTAACCCACTCCTCCATGAAGATGCTTTTTGGTGCTGCACAAACAGATGCTTTTGGAATCATTATAATGACAAAATGAGAATTTGGTTTTTTGAAGCAATTTGTCTGTCTTAAAAAAATGTCATACAGGATGTCTATAAAGCAAAGAGCCATCATTAAATTTTTGGTCTGCCTTTTCATTGGTTCCTGCTATTAACTCTTTCACTAGATAACAAAACTTACAGTGGTACTCTTAGTTTTTTTCACATTAACTTTGTCAGATTTCAAGGAAATTCACATGTTATCCAGTTGGGGTTTATGTAGTATCATATATCTCTATAACCAGTTGACAGAATTTTAGACCTGTTCATTTTGAACGCATTTGCTGATGACAAACAAAATGTGTCTAGATACTGATTGGATTTGGGATTTGTCTTTGTTAGGGCAGAAAACAGTGTGGAAAATAGGAGAAAAGGCTAGTTGCCAGCATTGTCCTTTTTTTCACAAAGTTTTCAAAGACCTTTCTCAGGGTTGTTTCAACATTGGCATGCTTGGTAAAGGGTTATACAGCTGGTGATTCTAGACAGGTAAAATAAAGAGAAATGCATGTACATTACTGCATGTCCAGAGATGATCTTGGGTTGATGTGAAATTACATGTATACTGTATTTTTCTATGCTGTTTTCTAAACAAAATACACAAAGATGTTGTCATAGTACTGTCATTACCTGCTTTTGTCTGGTGGAAATGCCCATATCTCTATTTGCAATGAAGGAGTTCTCTTCAAACATGGGCTGGTTAATTACTATCAAAAAGGGAAACATAGGGGAAACCATACCAGAAGGTCAGGTATCCCTGAAAGTATTTTTGACAAAGTAATGCCCCAGTAATAAAACTACAGCTTAGTGCTAGCACACATATGGGATGCTCTTGTTTTGTTAAATTCTGTTAAAAATGCAAATAAACCCAACAAAAATGAAATGGCCTCTCTGTCAGCATGGACCTCTTCGATCACATAACAAGACATTTTTTTATGAAGATGTAGACAAAGCCAGTAGAAATTTCAGGATAATTTCTCCAGTGAGAAAATGAATTAACTTGTTTGTTGTCAGTTTATGAAACTTACCATTACTCTGACCGAAAGTATTTCTTGGATTACATTCCCAACAAAATGATATTGTGTATTGGCAAAACAACAGCAGTGCTATAGAAAAATGATCTCAGTGACATGCAGACTGCAGGATAGCTTTTTTTAACAATCTCATGTATCAATTTTTTTTTAACCTTTGTATTCAAGAATTGGAATCATGTGAATAAGTGAACTGGTTGTAGTGATACAACTGTTGAAGGAAAGTAAAACACTAGTTAAGCAAATAAAAGAAAAATTTATTTTAAATACATAATTATGAACGATAGATATGGTATTTTATATGTTGCTAACTGTGCAATACCTAGAGCCCAGTAAAGATAAAATTCAATTTTAATCCAAAGTCCAAGACTCTAAAGCTGTCTTATTGGCTGAAACAGAACATCTCGGTCTGACTTGGATTTAAGAATAAGAACAATATTAAGAGTTGTTGGTGAATCCAAAACCCAATTACAGACCAAATTTTCCTATAAGTAAACAATCATTACAGGGTATGACTGGAAAGCCAAGACAAACCTGATCTATTGGTGTAAGTAAGTGTAAATGATATGTCATATATCCAGCTGTTACATTAATCTGATTCCGACATGCCATGGCAATGTAATTATGTGTTCATGCAGCCTAATCCAAGAATTACAACAGATTAAGTATTATAGTGTACTCTTTGCATTAGGTGATGATGGAAAATATCAACAAATACTCTTTCTATAGTTAGACCCTTTCCCATACAATTCCATGTTTTAATGACCCTGAGGTTGAAGGCTTTGGAAAATGTTTTGAGAAAAGGAGAAAATACTGGTAACCAGTATTTTTTCCTTTTCCAACAATGTTTTTCTACCATATCAGAGAACTTCAGCACATTTGTATAAATCTGAAAATTGTCATTTGCAGAAGCTTTCAATTTAGAATGGCAATAGTATGTCACTTGATAAAGTTAACCCTTAAAGCACCTTTCACAACTATGGTTACCGTTGTGGCCAGATAATTAAGAGGGAGTGATGGTATTCTAAATCCATTATTTCTCTTCCAAACTCTATGTTGTGGGTACTCATTAGAATCGTCTCAATGAGACAATTCTAATGAATACCCATAACATAGGGTTTAGTGGAGAATAACTAATATTTTCAATTTTGAAATCAAAATCACACCCTCTATCTGGAACTGAGACTGATCCGATAGACAATGAGTGAGGTTGTCTGTGTGAAATAGATGAGTGTTAGGGAGTGTATATATCACATCGACAATCCTACAAGCATTTTCTGTCGCACTAATAGAAAATGTGGAATGACAGAACTTTGTATAGGTGATATATACAAACCAAATACTGAATGCTGATTGGCTAATTTATCGGAATGGTGGTCTAACAGGGGATAACATAGTATCCCTAAGTATACATTATAAATATGAAATTCATAATATTGTGTTGCTGTTTTGGATTTTTGTTTATATACATGTGACACAGTATCAAGTTTAAGTACCAATACATTAATGGTGCACTTAAATCTTTGCCAGATGACAAAATCTTAGACAAGTCCAAATTGAAAGCATTTACAGACTACAAAATAAATGTGACTAAAAAATTGAAATTTGTTATGGGAAGGGTAGAAAACATTGTGGGAAAAGGAGAAAATGCTGGTTACCAGCATTTTTTTCTTTTCCCATAGTGTTTTCTAAAGGCTATTTTTTTCAGGGTCGTTAAAACTCAGGATTGTGTGGTAAAGGGTTAAACGGTGATATTGTGTCACTTTGCCTGTGGCAAGTAAGATCAGTTCAACAGCACAGGAAAGGTATAATAGAATTCAGAACAAACATGCACAAATTTTGGAATTTTACTCACTGTATATAAGATGAACTTACATGGTTTATCTGATCTGTCCAAAGTCAAATTGTTCAACCTCTGCCACATAACACAGCTTTGCCATTATAGACCATTATAGAAGTAAACAAATGACTGAATTTTGTGTCAGTCTTTCACCAACCAACAAAATTACTGACTTGTCTAAATTGAAAGCACTTGTAGGCAACATTAACCGTTTACCACACAATCCCGACTTTTAACGATCCTGAGAAGGAAGCCTTTTGAAAACATTGTTGGAAAAGGAGAAAATGCTGGTAACCAGCATTTTCTCTTTTTCCAACAATGTTTTCTACCCGTCCCAAAACAAATTTTAATTTTTCAGTCACATATATCATGTCGTCTGCAAATGCTTTCAATTTGGACTAGTCTAAAATTTTGTCGTTTGGTAAAGGGTTAATAAAACGTAGCTCAAATGGTGGAGTTTGTCTTTTAAGGTGCAAAAACAATTAATGGAGAAAGGAGAAGGTGCTGCTTTGAACTTTTTAAGGTTTTCAAAAGCTGTTTTCCTCAAATTTGTAGGTTAAATGATCTGATAAATGTCAGTTTTGTAGGCCAGCCCCTGTAGCTCAGTGGGTAGTGTACAGAACTTGAGAACAGAAGGTCGCTAGTTCGATCCTGAGCTTGGCCAATTTCTTTCCGAGGATTGATGATAGTCATCGCGACAGGATTCATACCTCTCTCACCTCTGACCATTGTTTCGACGATCATGTTATGTGGGAAAGCAGCCAGTGGCTTGGAAAGAATATTGTGTGGAGTACTGGTAAAAAGAAACTCCAGGAAAGCATGGATAGGTGACTGGCCACAGTGATATAACTGAAATAATGTTGAAAACTGCACTAAACACCACACAATCAATCAATCAGTGTTGAAGTCCTCACCAGAAAAAAAACCAGAAAAGACAATCTGTGTATATATCCGTGGTACGGTACATGTAAAGAAGGAGAGGCAATACAGGAAGCAGACATATTTCATGTATTTGTTGTTGGTTTGCACACATGCCAAGGTGTTAATAATTATCTCCAGGTTGCTAATCAGACACTGTCTTCATTGATAGCATTTGACTTAGTGAATTAAGCTCAAAGAAAATAATGATGTTAATGAGACACTGTAAAGTTTACATTTATTGCGCCCCTTATTTACAGTCATGTTGCTTTTCTCTACTGCTCTCTTACAGTTTGTATTCTTTTATAATTGTGATGAGTCATGCTCTGGCAAAAGGAGCCTTAATGCATCTCCGAGATTTAGCAATTCATCACAGTATTATGGATCTATAAAATCCACTTCGTCTTACAACGGACTGAATCATGAGGTAGGCTGGTCCTTGGACATACAGAAATTTGACCAATATCAAAAAATTTTGGCCTAGATCAGCCTGCGCGGACTGCACAGACTGACTGGGTTGAAACTTTTCACAGACGCATTAAGCCCCCCTTTCACGGAGCATAGCTCATATAGTAAAACCCTGATCATAAGTTCGTAGCCCAAGGGACCAGAGTATTTTACTCGAACTAAACGTAGTACGAACCAAAAAGTGTGACTGTTCGTGTATAATCGGTGCCATATGTATACAGAAATAGACAATCAGATTTTCGCAACATGTCTTGCAGACCCTGAACTAGTACTGTTTATACATGTATATCTCCCATTCTTTCAACCTGAAGGCTTGATGCCGAGCCCCCTGGCTCAGTTGGTAGCATACAGGACTTGAGAACAGGAGGTCACTGGTTCGATCATTTCTTTCCGAGGATTGATGATAGTCATTGCGACAGGATTCATTCCTCTCTCACTGCTGACCATTGTTTCAACAATAGTTATGTGAGAAAGCAGCCAGTGGCTTGGAAAGAATATTGTGCATAGTACTGGTAAAAGAAACTCCGTGAAAGCATGGATAGGTGCAGTGGCTACCACGATATAACTGAAATAATTTTGAAAAGGGCGTTAAACACCATACAATCAATCAATCAGTGAAGGCTTGATCTGTGTTAGGGGTCCTGCATGGCCCAGTGGTAAAGTATAGGACTCGTGACTTGGAGGTCCGGGGTTCGAGTCCTACTGTATCCACTGGGTCTTCCGTGGGAGTATCCTTGGGCAAGACACTTCGGAGCCCTAGCCCAGTACTGGTGAAACCTAGGAAATACATGAATATGTGACCTGTAGCTGTGATATGACAGAAATAATGTTGTAAGTGGCGTTAAACACCACTGAATCAATCAATCAGTCAATCAATGATCCGATGTTTTTTTGTGATAGTTTCTCCACTCACATAGCTAAGATGTCTAAAAAATACATCGCTGCAAGCTTCTGAATCAAGGGCAATCTCATGTGACTGTCCGAAACAAGAAAGTTTACTTATCTTAATTTTTGATCCATCTATAAACACATGTTTATCATAATAAACACATGAAACAAATTTATCCACTGTTTTTGCGTTTGTTGAATTCCATCCAAGTGATCTAGAGATCAAATCACTCAGAGGACTTCAGCGCGTTTTCCTGCGTTTTCTGGTCATAAGGTGTTTTGTGGTCTTCTGGTAATCGCTTCATGGCATTATCTGTTTATGCCTTATTGGATGATTAAAGGAATTTCGGAATTATTAATTGCTGTTTTGATCAATTGGTGTGACAAACCAGATGTCGCCTTTAATAACGTTCGCTGGCAGTTAAGGACTGAATGATACCAGTCAACATCGTTAATCTACAGGTGTAAATATTAGGGTTGGTTACAGGTTTTCACACCTTCGCAAGTTTGCAAGCAGATTAATTATATACCAATTAAAGGTAGGAGTTTGTGTTCAAAAACAGCTTTTTGGGCATGAAACACACTAAGAACTACGGATCACCGACGTTCAAAGTATTCAGAGGAATTTAACAATGATAAACAAGGATATACATCGGGAGCGGAGATAGCATAGGAACCAACACTTAGCTTCGAACAAGCGACATTCGAACTAATGAAATTCTACTGTATATTTAAAAAAAAAGAAGAGGGAACATGAATCAGTTTTCTTACCATTAACTCAAAAGTTTCTCATACAGTATAGGTTCAGTACCAAATTATGGGTTATATCTTTTTATACGCCCGACGGAGACAGGACGTATTATGGGATCACCCGTGGCGGGCGGGCGGGCGGCCTCCAGTTCTTTGTCCGGAGCATATCTCCAAAACTATACTACCTGCGGTTATGAAATTTCATGCGTGGATAGATCTCATCAAGGGGGAGTGCAGTGCACAGGAATCATAACTCTTGCTTCCTTAATTTTTGAGTTATTGCCCTTTATTGTTTTTCATACTTGAATTTTGTCCGGTGAATATCTCCAATACTATATTACCTAGGGTTATGAAATTTCGTGAGTGGATAGATCTCATCAAGGGGGAGTGCAGTGCACAGGAATCATAACTCTTACTTCCTTAATTTTTTACTTATTGCCCTTTGTTGTTTTTAGCTCTACTGGCTGAAAGCCAGCAGAGCTTATGTCATGGCGGGGTTTCCGTCGTCCGTCCGTCCGTCCGTCCGTCTGTCCGTCCGTTAGTCTTTTTCTTGTTTACGCGATAAAGTCTGCATTTGTTGCCGGATTTTCATGAAACTTGCACAGTTTGTTTATCTCATCAATAGCTTCAACCCTATTGAATTTGAAAAAAATCCAACAAACAGTATGGGAAAAGTAGCCATTTCAAGTTGAAAATTTCCAGTTCTTGTTTACGCGATAAAGTCTGCAAATAACTTCAGATTTTCGTGAAACTTGCACAGTTTGTTTATTTCATCAATAGCTTCAACCCTATCGACTTTGAAAAAAATCCAACAAATAGTATGGGAAAAGTAGCCATTTAAAGTTGAAAATTTAAATTTTCTGTTCTTGTTTACGCAATAAAGTCTGTATTTCTGGTCAGATTTTCATGAAAATCACACAGTTTGTTTATCTCATCAGTAGCTTCAACCCTATTGATTTTGAAAAAAAAATCGAAGAAACAATGTGGGAAAAGTAGCCATTTCATGTTGAAAATTTCCAATTCTTGTTTACATGATAAAGTCTGCATTCCCTGCCAGTAGAGCATATTCAGGCCCTTCAGGGCCTTCTAGTTCATACTTGAATTTTGTCCGGAGCATATCTCCAAAACTATACTACCTACGGTTATGAAATTTCATGCATGGATAGATCTCATCAAGGGGGAGTGCAGTGCACAGGAATCATAACTCTTGCTTCCTTAATTTTTCAGTTATTGCCCTTTCTTGTTTTTCATACTTGAATTTTGTCCGGTGAATATCTCCAATACTATACTACCTACGGTTATGAAATTTCATGTCTGCATACATCTCATTAAGGGGGAGTGCAGTGCACAGGAGTCATAACTCTTGCTTCCTCAATTTTTCAGTTATTGCCCTTTCTTCTTTTTCATACTTGCATTTTCTCCGGTGAATATCTCCAAAACTATACTACCTAGGGTTATGAAATTTCATGCCTGCATACATCTCATTAAGGGGGAGTGCAGTGCACAGGAATCATAACTCTTCCTTCCTTAATTTTTTACTTATTTTCATACTTGAATTTTGTCTCGAGCATATCTCCAAAACTATACTACCTATGGCTATGAAATTTCATGCGTAGATAGATCTCATCAACTGGGAGTGCAGTGCACATGAACCATAACTCTTGCTTAATTTTTGACTTATTGCTCTTTCTTTATTTTGAAACTTTAATTTTGTCCAGTGCATATCTTCAGAACTATACTAGCTAAGGATATGAAATTTCATGCGTGGATACATTCCATCAACGGGAAGTGCTGTGCATATAAATTTCAACTCTTGCTTGCTTAATTTTTCAGTTATTGCCCTTTCTTGTTTTTTTTTCAAACTTGAATTTTGTATGATGCATATCTCTCAAACTATACTACCTCGGGTTATGAAATTTTAGGGCTGGATACATCTCATCAAGGGGTAGTGCAGTGCACATGAAATATAAATTGCTTATTTTTTATGCACCCTTTCAAGACAGGATGTATTATGGGATCAGCCATGGCGCACAGGCATCCAGGTAGCATAACTTACACATCTTAAAACCTATTAACTTTAAATTTGACAGTTGTGTTTGTTGTAATCATATGGGGTGCAGTGTACACAAAGAATAAATCTTCCTTCCTCATGAGTAATTGCCCTTTCTTCTTTTTCATACTTAAATTTTGTCAGCAGCATATCTCTCTTACTACACTACCTATGTATATGAAATTTCAGTGATGCATACATTTCAGATTATTAGAAACATAACTATTGCTTCCTTAACTTTTTCTTATTGTCCTTAGTCATTTTTCGGGCTTAAATTCAACACTATCGTATCTATGGATATCAACATAAAGTGTATTACATAGGAACCATATCTCTTGCTTGGTTAACTTTTCAGTTATTGTTCTTTGTTGTTTTTCAGGCTTAAATTTTTTCAAGGGCATATCTCCAAAACTATTCTTCAATATGAAATTTTGTGGTATAGTACATCTTATAAAATAGAACTGTAAGGTATTGTTCATGCTTGCTAAACTTGTGTTTTTCCCCTGTATTGTTTATCACACTTAAATTTTGTTTTATAGGATTCTCCAATGCTATGCTAGCTATGGCTAGGAAATTTCATGACATTATATATCTACTTATTTCTAAACATAAATTTTGACCACGCTGTATCTCCAAGAGTATAGGTGTTGTCAATATAAAATTTCATCCTCTTATTTGTAGATTTTAATTTTTTTTTGAAAGATGTGAAATCAAAATTTTTTTCAAGATTTATTCCAGGCACATTTTTAGGAGTGCAAGTTTGCAGGGAATATCACTTCATAAAAGTAGGTATCTGTGTGTTTTTACTTTGATGGTTGCTTGCAATAGGATATGGGCGCAACAGACATGACAGTTTATACTTATGTAAATCAATAAAAGTATGCAAATTAATATACTGAAAGGATAAAGAGACGCATAGGTAAAATTTAAATATTTCCAAACAATGGATTAATGAAGATAATATATTCTTTCCATGCATCTTTGCATGCAAAGCTCCCTCATGTACATACATCAAAACATTATATTAAACCAATGAAAAGTAGTGATGACTCTGCATGGGATGTCGTTCCTTGCTTTGCATGCCTCTCAATGCCTTCAAACTGCAACTTATCACCTGGGACAGAAACTTGTTAGTAAAGTGTAACTTCTATTCTCGATTGTAAAGCTGAATTGTCCAGAAACAGGAAGATGTGGTGCAGTTGCATTACTGCTGCAGGATATCCCATAGTCAAATGTAACTTTACATGTGTTTCTCGCGTTTGATGACACTTCTTCACACAAACCAATGTTTTTCTGGTCAAATTTAGCACCAAAACACTAAGGCCCCGCCTGGGTGGCTTAGTGGTGAGCGTATTAGATTCCTGACCTGGTCGTTGTGAGTTCAACCCCCAGTTGGGGCAAACTTTCTGTCCGGCATATTTTCACCTGTAGTCAGTGGCTTTGGAAAGAAAAGTTGTGTTAGTACTGGTGTGAGAAAGCCAGGAAACTTATTTGCATCACCGACCGCCATGATATGACCTTAGCTGTTAAAGTGGCGTTAAACCCCAATACAACCAACCAACCAACCAAAACATTAAACAAAAAAGCTGCGAAATTTGTTCAGTCTGTACACTCAAACTGGGAACTTGACTATTTCTCTCCCTCAAATGAATTTGACACTGGATCTTTGTTAGACTTAATTTACACAAACCTTACCACTGTGCAGACTGGTGTTCTTGAAGTGTATTACTCAGACCATAAGGCTGTGTGGACAGCCTTGTAGAAACAACAGGAAATCTAGATCATCTTATTACAGAAAGTCTTATTACAGAAAGTAAGCTACTGGTTGACCTAAATTCACTAAGTGACGTGTAGGAACCCTCTCTGGAGCCTCATGCAAAGTTCCAAGTCTCTGTCAGTTATAGTTGCTAAGAAAAATTTGACAAAAATTTAGTACCGTACTATTATCTGTCGTAATATTGACGAACTTGTATAACAGGAAGTAGATGACCTGTAGACCTGAATCGAATAAGCAGCATGTAGGAACCATATATACCTAAACTATTATAGCAAGTTTCAAGTCAGTGTTATAGTTGCTGTGAACAGTGTTATGATAATTTAGTACCATACCATAATCTGTCTAAAATGGACTAAGCTGTAAAATAGGAACAGGAATTTGTGAAGCAACTTTTAAGAACCATACCCAAGCATCAACTTTTAAGTCAAATTGAGTTACAGTTGCTCAGAAATATATGACACAAGATGGGCCCATGGGTTACAGACAAGCAGGTAGGTGGACAGATTGGAGCAGGGGATAACAGCAGAGATGATTTGATGCCATATATTAACCCATTACCACACAATCCCTACTTTTGATGACCCTGAGAAATATGCCTTTAGAAAACATTGTGGGAAAAGCAGAAAATGCTGGTAACCAGCATTTTCTCCTTTTCCCACAATGTTTTCTACCCTTTCCAAACCAAATTTCAATTTTTGAGTTACATTTAGTTTGTCAACTGCAAATGATTTCAATTTGGACTAGTCCAAACTTTTGCTGTGTGGTAAAGAGTTAATAGTAATACAATAATAAACAAGAGTTCCGTCAACACAAATACACTGCCATTATCTTCAATCAACAGTAAAAAAAATATTCTGCACTACTATTTTTCTGTACCTCCCCTTTATCATTATTATGCCCCAACTTTACAACTTGGGGTAAGACGGGCGTATCTTGCGACAATTTGCCGCTCTTGTTTCCATTACAAGCAAATTTATGTGTTTTGTAGACACTCAGCTATCAGTTTGATTTAGTCCATTTCAATGTAACCAAATGACAGTTTTAGACTTGTCCATTTGCATTTTCTGCTTTGTGTAGAATGTTTTCAAATCAGCCCTCTCATCTGGGTCATTAACTCTTTACCACACAATCCCGAGTTTTAACGACCCTGAGGAAGAAGCCTTTTGAAGACATTATGGGAAAAGGAGAAAATGCTGGTAATCAGCATTTTCTCCTTTTCTCATAATGTTTTCTACCCTATCAGAGATCTTAACTTCATTTGTACCAAATTTGAATATTTCGTCCGCAGATGTTTTGAATACGAAAGAGCCTAAAATTTGTCGTTTAGGAAAGGGTTAAGATATTAGGATTGTTTTGAGAAGGGCTAGACTGTCTTCTTTCCTGGAAACCTATGATATTCATTCTCTTGCTAATCCAACCATAAAGATTTCATGAGGTTTTCTTGGGATCTACAATGTTGTACATAATAACTATCATAATGTCAGCTCCGAATCTTTTGAACTTCGTATCTGAATTTACAAATTTTTCACACAGTTGTCAACTTGATTAGATGGACAGTAACAGTGTTGCAGAAATTTCTGGAACTGACATTGTCGGTGGAAAGTTCTCTTACAATTTGAGAACACTTTCAGAACTAAGTCATGTTCCATTATTATGTATTTATACGAGAAAGCTGTTCTGAAACAGTTCCAACTTCTAGAATGGCCAAAAGTAAAAAATATTGGGGTCAAATTGCAAGCAAATCTTATTCATTACCATTGAAAAGTATAGAATCTGATGATTTGACTTCTGAATTGTTTACTTCTAGAAGTTAGTTTGCCTTAAATATACCAGAACAATTTAAGATCTGATTTTCAGAACAAGTTTTTGCAGGGTAAATTAAATTACCAGTAAGTGTTTAGAATTAAACTTAACCCTTTACCACCCAACAAAATTTGGACTGGTCTAAATTGAAAGAGTTTGCAGACGACAATTTTAAATTTGATGAAAATGTCAGAAAGTTATCAAAAAGGGTAGAAAACACTGTGGGAAAAGGAGAAATTGCTCGTTACAAGCAATTTCTCCTTTTCCCACAGTGTTTTCAAAAGACTTGTACTGCAGACACGTGAAAACCAGGGCTTGTTTGGGAAAGGGTTAAGCATAAGATTCCTGACCAAAGGAATCATTGGAAGATTACATACATTTAAGCAATTTTTACTAACAGCAATAAAGATGACAATTTACTTATAGCAATATAGAAAATTATTTGGTTGTTATTTTATACTGCATTTTACATGACTATTTTGGGGTGGCAGTTAGGTAAGTGAAGACAGCGCACAGAATGTGCACACTAATCTTTGCTTTAAAATGTCCCCTTCTTTTTCACCAAAGCAGCCATGGAAAAAAGTAAAATTCGCTTATTTGCTGAGGGAAAAAAGTTAACACTTTACCACACAATATGGAGTTTTAACAACACTACAGTAGGCTTGTAACCATCGTTTTCCGCTTTTCCCACGATGTTTTCTAATCTTTTACAAACAAATTCCATCATTTCAGTCGCATCTGCATATTCTTGCAATTTGGACTAGACAGAAATTTTGTCAAGGACTTATAAGTAACAGGCTGACTATTTCTCTAACTATCAAAGAGACAATAGAATCTGATATAATCCAGATAAAACAGGAATTTTTTGGAAGGGAAGGATAAATATCTAGAAAATACTTACTGACTTGACAGCTGATTTTGTGTCATGTAGAGATTGGAACATCATGAAAAAATTAACATTAATCCCTCAAACTGCACCAAAGTATGTACTAAGAATTTCTAAGTTCGATGATAAAATGCACAGTGAAACGATTGCTCTCCCACACACAAAATTATGATGTGCTATATTATCTGCGCACATGACAGTTATGGTAACATTGGCAGGGTACATGGCAGAACTATAGAGGTATACAATAGGTCAGAACAGGTGCTTCATTCATCAGAATAACAGTAATTATTTACAGCCGTTACATAGTAGAACTGATCACTTAACCCTTTACCAAATGACAAGATTCTAGACTGGTCCAAATTGAAAGCATTTGCAGACAACAAAACAAATGTGACTCAGAATATTAAAATTTGTCTTGGGAAAGGTAGAAAACAGTGTGGGAAAGGAGAAAATGCTGGTTACCAGCATTTTCTCCTTTTCCCACAATGTTTCCAAAGACCTTTCTCAGGGTCGTTAAAAGTTGGGATTGTGTGGTAAAGGGTTAAAGTGGTGGGTACACTAATCTTGTAAATGAAAGTCCTGTAAATTAGTATGAGACAATTTTGCATGTTCACAGCTCACAGTTTTGGCATTATTGATCCAAGATCAGGATGCAGCTGTGTTTTGTTGTATGATCTTGATCCATACTGTTCTCAAAGGTTAATTATAGTAGTGCTATGCTTTCTCAGGGATAACTTCGGTATATTTAGTAAAAGTCTGAGAGTTTACCAATTAGAGTGCCAAGTGATTTACTACTTAAATTACTCTAACAATTCGGTTTTTTCAAGACCCAGAGGAAGATGGCTTTTGAAAACATAGTGGAGAAAAATAGTGCATGTAACAAGAACTTTCTCCTTGCCCAGACATTGTGTTCTACACTTTCGAAGACAAATCTTATTTGACCCACATTTTCATTTGTTGTCATTTTTTTTTTCCAAGGATTCCTAAAACTCTGGATTGTTTAGTGAAGGGTTAATTTAACATTTTCAGTCGGCGAAGAGGTTCAGGAACAGTAAATTCAATCCTAGCAATGTTAACCCTTTAACACACAACTAGAAGAAAGATTAGGCTTTTGAAAAAATTGTAGATAGATGGAGAAAATGTTGGTTATCAGCATTTTCTCCTTTTCCCACAATGTTTTCTATCTATTCACATTATTTTTTTTCCTAACAAGTACTATCGTCTAATATTACCACATGTGAATTGTCTGTAGATGCTTTGGATTTGGAAAAGTCTTAACTTTTGTTTTGTGAATAGTTAAATTTTAAACTTCATCTTCAAAACTGTCCCTTTTTAACCCTTTAACACACAGCAATATTTTAGACATTTCCAAATTGAAAGCATCTGCAGATGACAAAATAAACATGACTCAAAAATTGAAAATTGTTTTTGGAAGGATAGACAACATTGCAAGAAAAGGAGAGATGATGCTGGTTACAAGCATTTTCTCCTTTTCCTACAATATTTTCAAAAGCCTTCTTTATCAGGGTTGTTAAAAGGCAGCATGGAGTGGTAAAGGGTTAATGGCAGAGATGTTCTGTATTAGCCAGTCAGACGACTAGTCCCAGTAATCAAAGTATAGTCCAAAGATGTTGTGATTTCAAGGTTTTCTTCCCAGAATAGTCCACCCGGGTAGCTCAGTGGTTAGTTTATCTGACACTTGACCAGGTGGTTGTGAGTTCGATACCTGGCTGAGGCTGACTTTCTTTCTTGTGATTTTTTGCCTTTCACCTCTGACTGATGTGGGAAAAGTAGTCAGTGACCTGGAAAGAAAGGTGTGTCAGTACTGGTGTGAGAAAGCCAGGAAACACATGAGTAGGTGCACCGACTGCCACGATATGACCTACCGTATATACTCGACTATAAGACGCATTTTTTTCCCTAGAATTTTGAGCTTGAAGTACAAGTCTTTTGAAAACACTGTGGGAAAAGGAGAAATTGCTCGTAACGAGCAATTTCTCCTTTTTCCACAGTGTTTTCTACCCTTTTTGAGAACTTTCTACCATTTTCATCAAATTTAAAATTGTCGTCTGCAAACTCTTTCAATTTGGACCAGTCCAAAATTTGTCGTTTGGGAAAGGGTTAACTTGAGAACAATAGAATGAGCTTTTCTGATCATCAAGTGTCAGTTGCAGCAGGGAGTCTACTAAGATGCCCAGGGATAGGCAACACTCTGTCATAACTTGACTGATTAACTGAATTGTTGAAGTCTTGGTAGTGCAGTGTGCGAAAATTGGTATTCTAAGTCATGCTGGTGAAGAGTTTAACCCTTTCCCAAATGACAAATTTTGGACTGGTCCAAATTGAAAGAGTTTGCAGACAACAATTTTAAATTTGATGAAAATGGCAGAAAGGTCTCAAAAAGGATAGAAAACACTGTGGGAAAAGGAGAAATTGCTCGTTACGAGCAATTTGTCCTTTTCCCACAGTGTTTTCAAAAGACTTGTACTGCAAACATGTGAAAACCAGGGCTTGTTTGGGAAAGGGTTAAGTTGACCGAAAAAAAGTCCAACCTAATTTGGACCAAACCAAATTGAAAGCATTTGCAGAAAAAACAAAATTAAATGTACCTTAAGTGATTATTTCAGTCTTCATTAGGGACACATTGTGGGAAAAGGAGAAAAATGCTGGTTACTCGCATTTTCTCCTTTTCCAACAATGTTTTCAAAGGGTTTTTCCACAGGGTTGTTAAAAGGCAGCGTTGTGTTGGTAAAGGGTTAACAATGAAAATGACAGTTTTGGAGATGATTTTAAGAGGGAAAAAAGATAAACATGAAAGAAAACAAAATGGTAGATATCGACTATCGTTAATTCATTGAAAGGGTTTTTTTGCCATCAGCTACAGATGGTATATAAGATTGAAAACAGGTTTGAAGGGGGTATTTGTCGTTTGGGAAAGGGTTAAACTCTTCACCAGCATGACTTAGAATACCAATTTTCGCACACTGCACTACCAAGACTTCAACAATTTCAAACACACTCATGTGTTTACATCATCACAACCAGGATGTGTTAACATTATTGGTCCTAGATCAGACTAGATTATTTTACCTGGGTGAGCGCTTGAGGGCCAATTGCCCGCTTGTTGAAAATATTGACAGCAGGAGAAATTGCTTTTAACGAGTGATTTCCTTCTGCCATATTGCTTTTCACATGTCCATGTATATGTTTTTTATAACTTAAACTCATTTCGACTAACAGTATTGACAACAATATTTTATTTTATATCTGTGCTGCATCAATACGTCTTCAGAATTATGATATTTTACCCTTTACAAAACTAAGCTGTATTTAAACAACCCAGAATAAGACAACTTTGGTAAACACTATGGAAAAAGTAGAAAAACCTGGTACCCACTGTTTGTTAGCTTACCTGAGCACAAAGTCAAAGTGCTCAAGGTGAGCTTTTTTTTGATAGTGATGACTGTCCATTGTCCGTCGTCCAGACCTCAACAATTACTTTGTGTGCACTCTAAATGCCACATTTTCTGTAAAATACTAGCAGTCATGAAACTTGGTCAGAATGTTTGTCTTGATAATATCTAAAATTGGGTCATGTTAGATGAAAAAGTAGGCCACCAGGTCAAATTTTAGAAAAACCTTGTGTGCACTCTGGAGGCCACATTTTTAGTCGAATACTCATGAAATTTAGTAGGAATAATGTTTGTCTTCGTGAAATCTCTGACAAGTTTGAAATTGGGTCATGTTGGGAGAAATTGGGTCATGTCGGGTCAAAAGGTAGGTCACTGGGTACAAGTCTTAGAAAGATTTTGTGTGCACTCTAGAGGCCACATTTTTAGTCTAATACTTATGAATCTTGGTCAGATTGTTTGTATTGATAATATCTTGGACAACTTCAAATCTGGGTCACTTGGGCAAAAAAGTAGGTCACTGGGACAAAACTCAGAAAAACTTGTGTGCACTCTAGAGGCCACAATTTCAGCCAGAAACTCATGAAACTTAGTCAGAATATTTGTCTTGATGATATCTCTGACAAGTTCGAAATTGGGTCATGTCAGGTCAAAAAGTAGGTCACTTTGCCATATTTTAGAAAAACCTTGTGTGACTCTAGAGGTAAGATTTTCATCCCAATACCCATGAAACTTGGTCAGAATGTTTGTCCTAATGAAACGTAGCACAAGTTCAACTTTGGGTCATGTCAGAACAAAAAGTTGGTAATTGGGCCAAATTTTAGAAAAAGTTGTGAACACTCTAGGGGCCACATTTTCAGACCAGTTCTAAATAAAATTGGTCAGAATGTTTGTCTTGATGATATATTAGAAAAATTCAAAATTGGGCAGGGCTTTAGTTAGACCCGTAAACCCGGGTTTTGACGCACAAAAATCTCCAAATACCCTTTTTTGACGCACAGAAAGTCCGAACAAGGGGTCATTTTGACCCCCCAAAATTTTCAGAGATGCGTCAAAAAATATATAAAACAACAATCATATCAAAAGATAATCATGTTAAAGGCGTGGAAATCATCAGAATGGTGTTGAACATCAATTAAACTGCTGCCTATAATCAGTGAAGTGTGACTGAAAGGTGATAACAGGAGATACAATGGGTACCAGTTTATGGTTACCGATGATAATCATAGGTTTACAATTGGCACTAACCTTGTTAAAAGTGATAGACAGGGCAATAAATTCAATATTGGTGTATTCTTTTGAAACTTAACCATTGATACATGTATGGATGTTGTAAAACATCTTCACTCACCGATGTCCACCATTTTGCTCAAAATTTGCACCCAATAATGATCGTACTTTGAATTTTATTAAAAACAGTCAGTTGAAAAAAGTAACCTATGAAACATATATCTGCATCTCATTTCACAAAAAAAAAAAAACCTTACACTGTCCTTATGAATAAAAATAACTTTAATTATTCAGGCCCAAGAAAATTATTATACTTTACATATATCTGGATGGTACTAGAAATTGGATAAATAAATCTTATCTTTATTTCAGCGAAGTTTTAAAAAGGAATTCTGAGTGAAATTTATAAACCATAGTTTTCTTACTGATTGCTTAGGTTGAAAAGGTTTTAACCTTTGCCTCCTTGATCATACTGTGTGAGAGTATGTGTGGGGGGGGGGAGGGGGGGTCTTCTTTGAAATGTAAAATTTTACAAAACAATTATTAACTTCGCATCTTTATTGCAATATTAATTATAAATCCAACAACAATAACAATAAATTGTTGAGTAAAAATTCTTAAATTTTCCATTTTGACTCTTGAATTTTTTTGGTTTGATTCTTGAAAGATTAGATTTGACCCCTAAAATTTTTGGTCAAGGGGTCAATGACTCCTGATTTTGAGAGGCTAGCTGAAGCCCTGATTGGGTCATGTTTGGTCAAAAGGTAGGTCACTGGGACAAATCTTAGAAAAATCATGTATGCAACCTGGAGGCCATATTTTCTGTTCGATACTCATGAATATTTGCCAGAATGTTTGTTCTGATGATATCGCTGACAAGTTCAAAAAAAGGTCAAGTAGGTCAAAAAAGTAGGTCATAAACACAGAAGTGTTTTACAGCATTATGACCAGGATCTCTTCAGCTTTATCAATCCTAGATGACTTTACTCAGGTGAGCTCTTTAGGGCCAAACTGGCCCTCTTGTTATAGTAAACTCGGATGTAATGAATGGGATCAGAGTGCTAAGAAAAATGACTTCAGTTTTGACATTTGTAATATTTAACTTAAGAAAATAATTATTTCATACTTGAATGTTTTACTTGTCAGTGGACAAGTAGGTAGAAAATATCATCTTGTCCGTTAGTCAAAATGTATGTGTTGGACAAGTTGGACTTACGAATTCTAGATTCCAGGGGTGTCTTTCACTAAACTCACAGTGTAGACTTATGCAAATTCTTTGGGATTGAATATACACACTTACGATCCCAGCTTTACCAAAGGTATTTGGTGGCGTAAAGTTTATAATGCAAATATTTTCTTGAATCGTAAAGTAATGCAGCTCAGTGACACGTTTTCATTTTTGATGCTTGCTTACCTAAACTGCATACGCACAAATTTGTGCACAACAGTTTAGAGTACTCATGGTCGTTAAAAGTAAAGAGTATTTGGTCAAGGTTTAATTGTCATACAAGAACTTTTACACATACATGTACAGTGTTAATTGTCATAAACGAACTTTAACACTTCACATTTTCTAGGGACTATATTTGTTGATCATTCTCAATATATAACTCTTAAGATCTACTACACAATCCAAGATTCAACAACCCTGTGAAAGAAAGCTGAAAACATCTTGGGATAAGGAGAACATGCTGATAACCAGCATGTTCTCCTGTTCCCACAATGTTTTCTAACCTTTCTAGGACAAATCCGGTCACTTGATTCACATTTAAGCTGTCATCTGTAAAATTTTGAATTTGGTCAACTCTTAAAATTTTGTTGTCTAGTGAAGGGTCATTCCAAAGTCCTTGACTTAATAAGCCATAGTTATGGAATTTAGAAAAAGAACAATACAATATTTGTGTGGTTTCTGGGAAAAGAGGGTTCAGTGTATCTTTGCAATGCATAGTGGGTTGATACTTTTTGCGGATGCATTAACTCTTTACCAAACGACAAAATTTTAGAACGGTCGAAATTGAAAGCATTTGCAGACGACAAAACAAATGTTATTCAAAAATTGAGATTTGTTTTAGGAAGGGTAGAAAACATTGTGGGAAAAGGAGAAAATGCTGGTTACCAGCACTTTTTCCTTTTCCAACAATGTTTTCAAAAGCTTTCTTTCTCAGGGTCGTTAAAAGTCGGGATTGTGTGGTAAAGAGTTAAATTGCCTTTCCACACAGCATGACTCAAATAGTTGTTGGTGAATAAAACACAAAGATGTGTGCTTTTCAGTGAATTTTGTCTGTCTGTGAGATAACAAATAAATGAAATTTACATGTGAGATATCTCTATACCTAAAGACAAAATTTTGACTGGTGTGAATTGAAAGCCTTAGCAGGTGACAAATGTGAGTAGTAAAGTGTGTCTGTTAAAGGGTAGAAAACATTGTTGGAAAAGGAGAAAATGCTGCTTACTGGCATTATCTTCTTTTCCAACAATATTTGCAAAAGATTCCTTTCCCAGAATGATATTAACTCTTTACCAAATGACAAAATTTTAGACTTGTCCGAATTGAAAGCACATGCAAACAATAAAATAAATGTGACTCAAAAATTGAAATTTGCTTTTGGAAGGGTAGAAAACATTGTGGGAAAAGGAGAAAATGCTGGTTACTAGCATTTTCTCCTTTCCCACAATGTTTTTAACAGCCCAGTCTGTCAGGGTCGTTAAAACTCGGGATTGTGTGGTAAAGAGTTAAAACACTTGAAAGAGTTAAAACACTTGATTGTTTGGCAAGGGTAAATTGATTGATCTGTCATGTTACAAACATGTAAACTATGGACCTGAAATTGAGCATTGTTTCAGCAACTTAAATACTCACACTCTCATTGTTTGGAACAGTATGAAGAACTGTGATTAAATGATTATGTATTTTTGCCAACATTTATCTGTAGAAATATTTGCTTACACAAGTAATATTTACTTTTGCCAATAAATCTATACCCTTTAGCTAACGATAATGCATATTGATTGAATGTTTTATACTGGTTTCATCCTGTAACCAGTTCATTATTTGTCATACTTGCTAAATGACATTTAGCTGTCAATGCGCCACAAAACATTAATTATACTTTCATTATTAGCTCGGCTGTTTTCGAAGAAAACGTCGAGATAATGTCGTAGCCCTGGCGTTATTATCTGTGTTCATCATGCAAAAACTTTGACTTTTTATGATATCTCTGTTATTAATTACTTCAGACTCAGACAAAGTGTTAACTTTCAATAGGGAAATCCATACAATAGGGGCAGACTATCATCAAAATATTTTTAAAAAAAATTATGCCCCTTTTTCTACGTAGAATTTTCAAAAACTGACATTTTATGATATCTCTGTTATTACTGAAGATGTTTACTTCAGACTCAGACAACTTTTCAACTATCAAGAGGGGAATCAGTACAACAAGGGAAGATAACCATTGAAGTATTTTTGATCCAGCTATGCCCCTTTTTCCACTTAAAATTTTCACTGAAAATCAAGCAACTGCAGCTGAGCGTTGGCACCTGCATGCGATGCTCTTGCTTCTTTTACACTGCTTTTAGCATTATTTCAGTCACATCACAGCATTTGCTTTCATTGTGTTATCCTGAGTTGTACTGGCTTTGGTGTCTGAATAGCCTTGCCCAAGGATGCTTCCATGAGATACCCAGTGCCATGTATTTATATAAGAACTTTGATTCAGCCTCATGAACAGTCCTTTGATTCCACTGACTCCTTGAACATGATGTTTCTCAACTCTTTATCAAATTATGGAATTTAAAACTGGTCCGATTCAAAGCATTTGCAGATGATAAATCAAATGTAACTCAACAACTAAAATTTGTTTTGGGCAGGGTAGTAAACATTGTGGGAAAAGAAGAACATGCAGGTACCAGCATTTTCTCCTTTTCCCATAATGTTTTCTAAAGGCTTTTTCTTCAGGGGTTTAACAAGTCGGGATTGTGAGGTAAAGAGATAAGCCAGAGGTACAGATAAGTTGGATATTTTGAAGTTCAAAGCATAAATATAAGCTTTGTACATGAACATATTTTACAGAATACCTATTTGTTGGTTTTGCAACAATACAATTCTTAATCCTTATCACGACAATTCTATCACTTAGCCGTAACATATGTTTTAGGAAAGCAATAATGATCTGGCCTGCTAAAAATACTAATTTTCTGTAGGTTGGTTAACCCTTTACCACACAATCTGGGGTATTAATCACCCTAAGGTAGAAGTCTTTTGAAAACATTGTAAGAAATGGAGAAAATGCTGGTAACAATGTTTTCTACCTTAACAAAGACAAATTCCATTGTTTAAGACATATTTGAATGTCATCTGCAAATGCTTTCAATTTGAGCAAGTCTGCTATTTTGTCGTGTGGTAAAGAGTTTTTAAAAAAAACATTTGTATGTTAACAGGAGAAAGTGGTAAACCTTTCTAACTGTTGAAGTGGGATAATAACTGATCAATATGATTGTAGTGATAAAGTAAATGTGGGACTCTGGCAAACCAGGGTTTTAACCCTAGAGTGCTTAAACCTTTCCCAAACAAGCCCTGGTTTTCATGTGTCTGCAGTACAAGTCTTTTGAAAACACTGTGGGAAAAGGAGAAATTGCTCATAACGAGCAATTTCTCCTTTTCCCACAATGTTTTCTACCCTTTTTGAGACCTTCCTGCCATTTTCATCAAATTTAAAATTGTCGTCTGCAAACTCTTTCAATTTGGACCAGTCCAAAATTTGTCGTTTGGGAAAGGGTTAATTTATGAAATGGACCCTTTCAATAACAAAAAGCATCCGAAATATTGTCATTTCAAGGTTGTCTTAGCCAGAAGATGTAATGAAGTAGCTGACAGTGTAGATCAAAGATCAGACTGCACGTTCTGCACAGTCTGATCTTGATCTACACTGTCAGCAAAAACAACTTAAGTTGGTTCCAGCACAGTAAGGGTTAATGCATCTTTGCAATGCATTATAAATACCAAGCATGTGCTAGCATAGCATGTATTTATTTTGTCTCAAATTGGCTGAATCGTAAGGTCCTTTCACTTGTAGAAAATTTACCAAAGTGAAAGGTTTAGACCCAGGTCAGCCTGTGCGGACTGTGCAGGCTGACATGGGTCGATATTTTTTGCAGATGAATTCGACTACCTTTTCACAAAGTATGACTGAAATGTTTTACTCACCCTATAGGAGCTAAAATCTTCCATTTCTTGTCAAGGTGATGATACTTTCTGTTTGTTATCTTCGTGAGTCTTCTTCATAGTCTGTATTGGACTTAATCAGTTGGTCACAACTACAGTTCATAGAGCATCTGGTTAGAACTGTTTAAAGTTTCAGGAATAAATGAGGTCTTTTCATCTCTTGATGAGTCTACATTATTATATGATAACAGCTTTTAACTCTTTTATAAGGTATACTTTTTGTGAACCATTTCAAGGACTTAAAGCATAACTTAATGTTACTTTTGTAGACTGTGTAGATTAAGATCAAACTGCACAGAAAGTGCAGTCTGATTACGGTGCTTCACTGTCTAGTATTTTGTGGCAAGTCTGACCAAAACAGCCTTGAAATTGCAATATGCAGGCTGTTTGTTGTTATGGTGGCTACCAGCATTTTTGCCTTTTACCACAATGTTTTCTGTTCTTTAATGATAAGTCCAATGGTTTATAAAGGCCCATTTAATTTGCTTTAACCCTTTCCCACACAACAGATTTCAGACTCTTTCAAATTCAGAACTTCTGCAGATGACATATTCAAAATTGATACTAATGAGCGTAAGTTCTCTGGTATTATAGAAAACATAGTTGGAAAAGGAGAAAATGATGGTTACCACTGCCAGCATTTTCTGCTTTTCCCATATTGTTTTCAAAAGGCTTCTTCTCAGGGACTGTATATTAACCATTAAATATTGGCAAGTATAAAATTTTGTCCCTGGTAATATCAGGTATTAACCCATTACCACACAATCCCAACTTTTGACGACCCAGAAAAAGAAGCCTTTTGAAAACATTGTGAGAAAAGGAGAAAATGCTGGTTACCAGCATTTTCTCCTTTTCCCACAATGTTTTCTACCCTTCCCAACAAAAATTTCAAATTTTTAGTCACATTTTTTTGGTTGTCTGCAAATACTTTCAATTTGGACCAGTCTAAAATTTTGTCATTTGGTAAAGAGAACCCTTTTCATTCTCTGTGATTATAAATAGCAACTATGAATTTTACAAACTTTTTGTAATACACTTCCATTAGCAGACTATAAATAGATATTACTTATTACAGCACTACTTCCCGATCTTTAAATATCTACTGGTATTCAAACTCCACCATCATCTCCCTGCATATAAGTGATTGATCATTATAATATCCCCCTGTCACTTTCATATATGAAGATGTCAGTGAAATTCCACGGCACATTGAGTTATTGACTGATTTCCCGACTAAGCAGGGTTTTACTGGGTTGATTCCAGGTTTTTTTTTTTGGTATCAGTTTTCTGCACATTCCAACTCCAACGGCAGTATTTTGTCACATGTACTTAGCATTAATGGTTTTTTCCCTAGCAGTCCTACCCAGAGCAAATTTTGCTTCCCTGTGCAATTGAGAAAAACATTGTATGCATCCCCCACCCCAGCCCAACTGCGGAGTTTGAGCAGTTATACTGCAACCAGTTTATCATCTGTCTGTCTGTCTTTACATATGTTCTGATAAAAAGGGGCCGAACCCTTTTATCAAACAAGTCCTGGTTTTCATGTGTCTGCAGTAGAAGTCTTTTGAAAACACTGTGGGAAAAGGAGAAATTGCTCGTAACAAGCAATTTCTCCTTTTCCCACAGTGTTTTCTACCCTTTTTGAGACCTTTCTGCCATTTTCATCAAATTTAAAATTGTCGTCTGCAAACTCTTTTAATTTGGACCAGTCCAAAATTTGTCATTTGGGAAAGGGTTAAGGCATCTCCGAGGTGCATTATACCAAGCAAGTAGGCACATAATTACGGATCTATAAAATCCACTTTCTTTACATTGATTCTACGTTAAACTGACCAATTCTGCTTTATGCTTGTCTTTTTACTTGTGCACTGAAGAAAATGGAGATAGCTGAATTTGTATGTTTTTTATTTTCTTTGACCTTCTGTTCAGCTGTCATAACTGAAATATTTTGTTTGTGTGCACATCACAACTTTCAGATGGCACAAAAAAATTTTAAATTAGCCTGAAAATGCTAAATTGTCCCAGCACTGCGTACTTGCCAATTTCGGCAAAATTTGAAGTTTTAGATAAATAACCCAATGGTGTTTCCGTCTGTTTTGAAACATGCGATAAAAGTGGTTATCATAACTTTGCAAGTTTTCATCGATCCAAGCAAATGCCATTCAACTTTTGCCAAATAGAGTTGTCCCCTTTTTAGATGTCGGATACGTTAAACTATTTAGCGGGTGGTAAAGTATCAACAATAAACAGATTGGAGACAAATTTCATACACTAGAATGTCTAGTATCAAAACTGAAAATTTATAAAAAATCTGTTACTGTCACAAGTTTATTGAATTCTTGTATGGAAATTCAAACTTTGCAAAAATATATATTGAAATCGTCAAATACGTTAATATGTTTTTCGATGCCTTGTAATTAAGGCTTTGGTTTGCATGATAAAATCTCACAGTAATAGCATCATGGGTTAATATGTATTGTAAGAGATGTATTGCTTACCCGAAGTCTGTTAGGTATTTACTTCTAGAAAGAGCTTGTTTATATGATTATCAAATATGTTAGACTCGGATACGTTAAATAACATTTTCTTTACATCTTTTTATCCCTGATTGATGCCTCTAACCCCAAATTTCTTGGTATTATGACCTAGTAATAATAGGTCATTATTCTATGTCGCATCTCCTACCACATGATCATGCACACTGATTGTTTATGTCTTGTCTAATTGAAAATAAGTACATTGGCTGTTTTTTTGCATAAAAAGAGGTAAGCTGAGACTATTTTTGCATTGATTAGCTTCTGTTGTCTTTGTTTTGAAATCATTTTCATTATTAAATACATTTGAAGGTGAAAAATAGAGTATGCCGAAATACTAATGCAAAAACAAAGTATTTAACGTATCTGATGCAAAAATTTAATGTACCTGATTCCAAAAGGTTTATACGAAAATCATTGTTATCATTCAAATTTAGTTTGATTTGCCCCGTGCTTCCTTCTAGAATAAACGTGTACCCTAGATTTTAGCTAATGTTTAAAATGACAAATTGTAAAATATCGACAAAACCTGAAAGTATTTAACGTACATGTATCTGATTCATTATTTTGGATGCTGTTTGAGAAAAAAAGGAGGCATATTTGTGTCCCCCATTTTTTTAACCTTGATAAGGACACACTTTGCTATTCTTTTATAAAAGAGAAACAGTTTAAAGCCTATGTTTATTTTTTATCAAATTTGTATTGATACTTGATACATTTAGCATAGAATCAATGTTTAACATTCGACTGGATTAGGGGGTAGAATGGTCCTTTTACATCCAGAAAATTTACCAGTTGCAAAAAGTTTTGACCCATGTAAGCCTGTGTGGATTGTGCTGTGCTGACACGGGTTGAAACTGTTTGCAGATGCATTAAGCCCCCTTTTCACAGAGCATGGCTCATATGATTTTTGTGTCCTCTTATTCTCCTATAGTTTTCAATAAATTTTTCAGAAAATTTAATGAAAGCCTTCATACTGTTGGAATTTGAGAGCCATTATGATTTGTCTATGATTACAGTGTTTATGGCCCTTGAATTTCTTTCCTGAACCAATGACAAGGCCTCCGGATGGATCATTTGTTTTGGGACAGTTCTCATTTTGTTTTAGGTGTTTGAATGTTGTTTTACTTTTTTTCATGCATGTGAGAAAAGTAGTCAGCAACTTGGAGAGAAAGTTGTGTAGGTACTGGTGTGAGAAAGCCAGGAAACATATGTATAGGTGCACTGACTGCCCTGATGTGACCTGAGCTGTTAAAACGGTGTTAAACTCCAATTCAATCAATCTATCACTTTTTTTCATGGCAATTATAGCTCACTTATTGATGTGTTTTGTGGGTTTCAAAATTTTGAGCCCTCTACCATGCAATCCCAAGTTTTAATAACCTTGTGGAAGAATACTTTGAAAACATTTAATATGGGATAAATAGAAAATGCTGGTAGCCACAGTGTTTTCAGAAGAATACTATCTTATCTCTTAGGGCGTCAAAAAAATCCAAAAGATATTTTCTGCCTAGAAATATGACCCAAAGAGTCACAATTGTAAGGTTGCACTTGTCTAAAGTGTTTCAGCACAACAGACAGTGTAGATCCAAGATCAGGCTGCACTTTTTGTGCAGCCTGATCTTGATCTACACTGGCCACAAAAGCAACTATAGTTGTGAAAGGCGCTTTAAGTGTTTTGTAAAGGATTAATCTAGACTGTCCGCATAAGCAACTTAAATTGTTCTGAGGTCTGTATTTAATCTAATTGATCATAAATTATTGAAATGGGCATTCTTAGTGGATACTTAATAGGAAGATATTGCAATTTCACAGCTGTTTTTGTTACAATATATCTGACTAAGAAGCAGACAGTGTAGATCCAAGATTTGACTGCGCTTTTTGTGCAGTCAGATCTTTATCTAGACTGTCGGCATAAGCAGTTTAATCATGGTCGAAATTAAGAACTGATAAGCAGAAAAGAGAAATTAATAAAAAACATACTTGAATATTGTTTCAGTCCATTTTTAAGAATGACTTTTATGAAATATGGCATCACAGTGATACTGATACAGTAATACTAGTTGTTGTTGAGTCATGTATGAATTTTTATGGCTGTGTTTTACATAATTCATAAGCTAATACAAAAGGGAAAATATCTGGTTTTTCTAGCCCATCAATAATTTACTACTTGTTAGACTCTGAGACATGTAACCTATCCCATGGGACCTCAGTAGTATTGTGTGCATTTCCATTTTCTATATTTTTGATGGCAAATGTCCGAGCCTTCAGTTCAGTGATACCAACGGAGCCCGTTAGCTCAGTCACTAACATGGGTGAAACGTGAAACCTTGGACATGCATGAGTTGGTGAGCTGTTGTGATATTACTGAAATATTGTTGAAAGCAACATGAAATGTCATTCAATCGATCCCTCCATCAGTCCCTCCATCAATCCCTCCATTGATCCATCCATCCATTGATCCATTGATCCATCCATCCATCCATTGATTTATATATAATGCAACAAATCAGATATCTGAAGAAAAAAAAATGGGGATGCATGAAGAGACCAACTTTTAATTATATAGACACTGGAGACTTGAATATTATCGTTTCTTCTATTTCTCTTAGTGTTTTCACTATCATATAAATGCAGAATGAGAATAAATGTGGATGAAGGTTAAGGAAAGAACAATGTATAGAAAATACAGGTATAATTGTACACGCAACATTACATAGCTGAGGTGCTGAAGCAGGAATACCGACAGGAGAAACGATTCAATGATGATTAGACTAGACATACCAGAGTTTACTTGGACTGTTTTTGTAGAGTACATTAGGGCTGTGCATTACTATCCCTACAACAATAGTTGTCTTTCTTGACAGCATAGATCAAGATTTTTGATCTCCACTGTGGATCCACTTTGCTAAAACATTCTTGGCAAAGGCCACCCTGAAATTGCAATTGTTTTGCTTTTTTCATTTCAAGACTGAAAATAACAATGGGGTTTATTTCAAGCTCTAAGGCTTATGTTAACCCTTTACCACACAATCCCAACTTTTAATGACCCTGATAAAGAAGGCTTTAGAAAACATTGTGGGAAAAGAAGAAAATGCTGGTAACCAGCATTTTCTCCTTTTCCCACAATGTTTTCAACCCTATCAGACAGAAATCATCATTTCAGCTACATTTATTTTTTCGTCTGCAAATGCTATCAATTTTGTGGAGTCCCAAAATTTTGTCCCTTTGTAAAGAGTTAACTCTGAAAGCACTAGAATGGACTGAAGTTGGATTTGCAGACAGTGAAGATCAAAATCAGGGTGCACAAAATGTGCTACTTTGTTACACATTATGGCCGAAACAACCTTGAAATACATGTAGCTGTACTTAGACAGTTTTTCCTATTTGATTGATTGATTGATTAATTGAGTAGTGTTTTACGCCACTTTCAACATTATTTCAGTCATACCACAGTGACATCTCACGTGTATTTCCTGTGTTTCACCAGTACCAGGCTTAACCCTTTACGGCATGATGCCAACTTTTGATGACCTTGAGAAAGAAGCCTTTTGAAAACATTGTGGGAAAAGCAGAAAATGCTGGTAACCAGCATTTTCTGCTTTTCCCACAATGTTTTCTACCCATCCCAAAATAAGTTTCCATTTTTCATTCACATTTTATATGTTGTCTGCAAATGCTTTCAATTTGGACCAGTCTAAAATTTTGTCGTATGGTAAAGAGGTAAGGGCTCTGAAGTGTCTTGCCCAAGGATACTTCCACGAAAATCCAGCGCTTCCAGTGAGGTTTGAAACCAGGGCCTCCAGGTTATGAGTCCTACACTTTACCTGTTGGCCATGCAGGTCCCCTTTTCCTATTTGAAAAGGTCCAATTCATCAATTTAGGGCTTTAACCCTTTTCACAGTGTATGGCTGATTTATATCAGTACACATGACATGGGTTTTAAGCTTTTAACCCATTACTGTACAAAGAGTAAAAACTGTGTTTAGCAGCCAGTCTAGGGAACAGACAATAATGGCCTCTCACTACAAGTTGTTGTTTAATAGGAAGTATTACATTACCATCTAGGATGTGAGTGCTGAGAAAAGTGTTTGCTGTCACTGTAGATTAAGATCAGATCTACTCTGTCTGCTTTCGCTGAAGCATTCTGGCTATTCAGTAGTCTTGAAACGACAAACATTTCTGTGTTTTTCTTAACTGATTTTTTTTTATTTTACTCTCAATAAGTTAACCTTTTACCAGACGACAAAATTTTAGACTTGCCCAAATTGAAAGCATTTGCAGACAACAAATTAAATGTGACCCAGAAACTGAAATTTGTCTTTGAAAGGGTAGAAAACATGGTGGGAAAAAGAGAAAATGCTGGTTACCAGCATTTTATCCTTTTCCCACAGTGTTTTCAAAAGGCTTCTTTCTCAAGGTCATTAAAACTTGGGATTGTTTGGTAAAGGATTAAGTTATATCACTTTACATTGCAGCTGCTGCAGCCAAGTTAAAACTGTTGCTGAGTTTTGCTGTTGGAGGTTTACTAGGAGATGTGTTTTTGCATTTATTACCAGAAGCCTGGGAACATCTCGATAAAGGTAATATATCAGACTTAAAGTACAGAGCATGCTGTGCTTGATTTAGGCACAAGAGGGTTTCATGCAGGTGCAAAAAGTATCGACCCTGCGCAGGCTGATCAGGGTCGAAAATTTCTGCTGTTTGTAAATTTTCTGTATGTTAATCCATATCCTGCTAAATAATGTAAATGAAACTTTCAATCTGATAGTAAAACCTAAATAAAGTGTTATTTCAAACTTATGCTTTGGAGAAAAACATATCTCCATATCAGACAGTGTAGATCCAAGATCAGACTGCACGTTCTGTGCAGTCTGATATTGATCTACATTGTCCGTAAATGGTCTGTGAATCACGCTTAGCAGCTTAAAGGTTAAAGCGTCAATTCTTTCACCAGATTCAACCAGTTTTTAGACAAAATGGAGGTCTGTATTTTGCAACGACTTGTTTCGTATTAGGCATATCGAAGATGCATTAAATTCCCTTTTCCCAGAGTGCCACTCAAATATATCTGACAGGATATGAACATTCTGCAAGTGACTCCCTTTGTCTTGCAACAGCACTATTTGAGATATTGCTGCAAAAATAGAATCGTAACCAGCAATGTCACTCCTTTTGCTACAATATTTTCACTTTTATTTCTGCATCAAATATTAGTTCATTTTGTACTCAGGATTTGTCTGCTGCAAATTTTTCATTGGATCATAATGACTGAGAAAAAAAAAAGGGCAGACAAATTAAATTTTGAAGTAAGAAAGTCTTTGTCTCCCATGAAAAACATCAGACTTTATGTACATACCACTACCAGTAATTGGGTGAATAAAAAACAGTAGACTTCAAAACAATGACAGATTTGCTTACCAACCTTATATACGAGGGCTGCTCGATAAATTCGTGGAATTTTGTTGGAAAAATAAAATTAGGAGACCATTAAGATCATTTTAAGCATACATATCGAACAATCTATACCCGAAACATCCTCTGAATTTCATACAAATTCATACAGAAATAAATTGTCTAAAAAGAATTACAAAACACATGTAAATGTACATTGCTGGGTGCTGGATTAGAAAAAATAACGTCAACGTCATTACAAGTCAAGAGATCGATGTACATTTTTTTTATATATATAGATATATAATCCCCGCCCACACCCCCCAACACCCCTAGCATTTGCTCAATTTAGACATTTCTAGATCCTCTGTAAGGAAATACTTGTATTGTGGAACAAGACAAACCTACGTTGGCCGATATGACATGGGCTGTAACCCGTCCTTCATGCTTCACCTTGCCATGCGCAGTTGCCAAAATTGATGCCGTCACACTAATTGGCCATCCTTCATGTGGATCATCTTGAATCGATGTTTTGAATCATTCTTTAATCGCTCATGCCACTTTCAGACAAATGAAATACTACAGGAACTTGAAAATGTTAACCCCTAACTCAATTCTAAGGTCTCTTTTGGTATTTTGCCGAATCCAACACAAAATGTTATTAATGCATGAAATTCAGCTTCCAATGAAGACATCACTGCATCAAAACTTACCTTGCACTGACAAGATTAACCCTTTCCCAAATGACAAATTTTGGACTGGTCCAAATTGAAAGAGTTTGCAGACGATAATTTTGAATTTGATGAAAATGGCAGAAAGGTCTCAAAAAGGGTAGAAAACACTGTGGAAAAGGGAGAAATTGCTCGTTACGAGCAATTTCTCCTTTTCCCACAGTGTTTTCAAAAGACTTGTTCTGCAGACACGTGAAAACCAGGGCTTGTTTGGGAAAAGCTTAAAACTATGTTATTACAGTAACCTGAAGTGCCACATTCTATGAAGTTTTACAGAAATGCCTTCATGATGCTGTTTGGCCATTTCCACGACTGGCGGCAGTTTTACATGTTCCTGAATGTACATTTTACACAAAATTACATGTTCCGAATTGAGAGAAAGTTTGAGCCCGGCAATGCACGTTACTTGGGTTACTATGGTTACAGATATTTTGCGTTTGAAATATTTTAAAAATACAAAATTTCTGTATCAATTTTGTAATATGTTCATGCTATTATTGGCAAATTTTTATCTTAAAGTATCAAGAAACCTGTTTTTAACAACAAGATTCCACAAATTTATCGAACAGCCCTTGTACAGCCTGTGATAAAGAAAGACATTCTGTGGAAGTTGATATGTGTGTACATGTATCGCATGACGGGTGCTAGTGAACCTGATGATATACAAGGCTTCTTAAGAACAGTATTTTATTAATGTTATTGGTATTCAATCTTGTTCACTATAGTCTGGGCCATTTTGATTGACAGTTTCATTAATTGTGGAATATTTTTGTGCTCAAAGCATGTAAAAAGTTGGTATTGGATTTCCTCATAATCTCTTAACTCTGTACCATTGGACAAAATTGTGTACTTGTCTGTATTGAAAGCACCTGCAAACATCAAATTAAATTTTGTTTAACCCTTTACTGAAAGATAAAATTTTAGACTGGTCCAAATTGAAAGAATTTGCAGACGACAAAATAAATGTTACCAAAAAATGCAAGTTTGTTTTGGGGAGGGCAAAAAACATTGTGGAAAAAGGAGAAAATGCTGGTTACCAGCATTTTCTCCTTTTCCCACAATGTTTTCAAAAGGCTTCTTTCTCAGGGTTGTTAAAAGTCTGGATTGTGTGGTAAAGAGTTAAACAGTGGGATTTGTGTTTGAAAGGGTACAAAAAGGGGGGAATCCATTGTGAGAAAAGGAGAAATAGCTGGTTACCAGCATTTTCCCCTTTTCCCACAATGTTTCAAAAAGGCCTTCTTCCTCAGGGTCACTAAAACACAGGGATTGTTTGGTAAAGGGTTTGCAGGCCTGGCTTAGAGCATTGGATAGTCTGATGTGGATATTGTCAGGTTAGAAAAAAAAAAAATCCCACTTGCAGTTTGGAGGTTGTTTCTGCCAACATCTCTAAATTCTTGGATCTATAGTCAGATTGCTTACTTTGTGCAGCTTGATCTTCATCTACACTTTCCATTAGAGCATCTGAAGATGTGCCTAGCAGGCAAAAGGTTAAACCATTACTAGATAGGCTTTTTCTAGATTTACCGAAAACTACTTTAAACTATTGCAAATCACCCAAAAGATTAACAAGCCATTTGCTGGCAAAAGGGGGCTTAATGCACCTCCTTGATAGATGATACCAAGCAAGTCATCACAGTATTGTACATCTCTACAATCTGTCTTGTATAACAACCTACTGAATCAGGAGGTACACTGGTCCTTTGACATGCAGACAATTGACAAAAAGCAAAATGTTTTGGCACAGGTCAGCCTGCACGGATTGTGCAGGCTGACCTATGTTGATACTTTTTGTAGATGCTTTGAGTCCCCTTTTTCAAAGAGCGTGGCTCAATATTTAAAGGAAAGAGGAATGTTTCTTTTATATAGTATGGAAATCTTTGTGTGAAAAGGAGCAATTACTTGCAACATGGAGTTTTCATTTTTCCACAGTGTTTTCCAAAGCCTTCAACTGTAGAGGCATAAGATGTTGTGCATGCACAGTAATGTGTTTGTTAATACATGTATATCTTATTCTAAGAAGATGAATATCATCGATAACTTTTTTTGTCCATTTCAGATGGGCACAATCATCAAGGGCACATAAGTATTGGTTTGTGGGTCATTGCTGGAATATTGTTGTTCTTAATCATCGAGAAGATTTTTGCCAAAACAAGCGAGCGTGATCATGTAAGTTTATGTAGTGAGTTTGCCTTGTATGTTGTGTACGTACTTAACTCTTTACCAAACGACAAAACTTTAGACCAGTCCAATTGAAAGCTTTTGCAGATGACAAAATAAATGTGGCTCAAAAATTGAAATTTGTTTCAGGAAGGGAAGAAAACATTGTGGGAAAAGGAGAAAATGCTGGTTACCAGCATTTTCTCCTTTTCCCACAATGTTTTCAAAAGGCTTCTTCCTCAGGGTCATTAAAAGTCAGGGTTGTGAGGTAAAGGGTTAAATCTTTACCAAACAATCTCATGTTTTGATGATCATGGGGATGAAGGTTTATGAAAGCATTGAGGGAAAAGGAGAAAATACTGGTTACCAGCATTTTCTCCATTTTCCAAAATGTTGTTCTTAAGACGAATACTATTATTTTAGCCACATCTGTTTTGTCATCCTAACATGCTTTCATTTTGGACATGCCTTAAAATTTCACTTTGGGGTAAACAGTGAAGCAGTATATTTTCTTCTTGCATTTTTTGTGAATAATATTTATAAAGCTTTCAAACACTGTATTTTGGGCCCCATAGATGATGGAATTTGAAAAAGTGAAAATAAGGTTGATTTGTTGGTAGCCAGCTACCTTCTGTTTCCCACAATGTTTTAACCCTTCACCATACTATCCTAAGTTTTAGCGACCCTAAAGAAAAGGCCTTTTGAAAACATTGTGGGAAAAGGAGAAAATGCTGGTAACCAGCATTTTCTCATTTTCCCACAATGTTTTCTGTCCTTCCAAAAACAAAGTTCAATTTTTGAGTCACGTTTATTTTGTCGTCTGCAAATGCTTTCAATTTGGACCAGTCTAAAATCTTGTTGTCTGGTAAAGAGTGAAGTATCCTGTTCCAAAGGGTTGTCAGAATGTGAATTACAACACATTGTCGCATGTAGGAGATCGACTGTAATTGGTAAAGGTTTAAAACTGGAACTATCTCGTAGCAACGAAATGTAATCTCCATTTACTTGCAGTTAGAAGATGATGAAGACTACGAAAAGAAGACTATAACAACGAAAGTCCAAGGCAAAGATAAGATAAATGGAGTGAAATTAAGAACTAAGAATAATAAAAAACAATCAAAATCAAAAACAAAAAAGAACGGCAAAAATAGTGCAAGTAACTCTACCAATGGCATTGCTACAGTGCCAGAAAAACAGGCAGAGGGCAGAATAAAGGTAATTTGTGGACACTGTATTTCTTGAAGAAAATACATTTAACCCTTTACCACACAATCCCGACTTTTAAGGACCCTAAGAAAGAAGGGCTTTTGAAAACATTGTGGGAAAGGGAGAAAATGCTGGTAACCAGCATTTTCCTCCTTTTCCCACAATGTTTTCTATCCTATCAAAGACAAATTCCATCCTTTGAGCAACATTTAAATTATCGTCTACAAATGCTCTCAATTTGGACAAGTCTATATTTTGGGCGTGTGGTAAAGGGTTAACTCTTAGACAAAGCTCCAGATAAGAGGGAGTGATGGTATTCTAAATCCATTATTTCTCTTCCAAACCCTGCGTTGTGAGTACTCATCTGAATGAGACGATTCTAATGAGTACCCATAACATAGGGTTTAGTGAAGAGTAATTAATATTTTCAATTTTGAAATCAAAATCACTCCCTCAATCTGGAGCTCTGCTTAGAGCGCCAAATAAAACCAGCAGAAATGTTCATCCTAGAAATATGATCCGATTACTAGCAATTTCATGATTGCTTTTGTCTACAGTGTTTCAGCAAAGCCGTCGGTGTAGATCAAAGATCAGGCTGTAGTTGCCTTTGCTGTCAGTGTAGATCAAGATCACAGATCAGGCTGCAGCCTGATCTTTGAACTTGATCTACACTGACAGCAAAGGCAACTACAATCAAGACAGGCACTTTATGTTAACCCTTTACTATACAATCCCAAGTGTTAACGACCTTGAAGATGGAGGGTTTTGAAAACTTTGTGGAGTGAACAGAAAATACTGGTAACCAGCATTTTTTTTTTTTCCAACAATGTTTTCTACTTATCAAATCTTATCACTTTGGCAACATTTTATATGTCATTTGCAACTGCTTTGTATTAGGATGACTCTAAAATTTTGTTACAAGGTAAAGATTTAACCAATTGTTTTTGCAGTGGTTGATAATCTGGCCTTTAGTGGCATAGGGAGTCCAAGCATTATGATAACATTGTGATAATTGGAGAACATGATCTATGCAAGAAATGAAATAGAAATTCTCTGTAAGTGCATCGATATATGAACAATGTTCTTTGAAAAGGGGGCTAAATGCATCTGCAAAAAAGTATTGAGCAGGTCAGCCTGCGCAGTCTGCGCAGGCTTACCTGGGCTGAAACTTTTGGCTATTGGTCAAATTTCTGTATATCCAAGGACCATTGTAGTTCATGATTCAGTTTTTTTTTTAAAATAAGTAGCTATTAAAGATCCATAACGGCTTACTGGAACAATGCATCATGGAGATGCATTAAACCCCATTTTCCCAGAGTGTGGCTCATATAATTGAGCAGTGCTCTCTGAAAAGGGGGTTCAGTACATCTTTGTAATGTATTTGAACCATGCAAAGTATCACATGATACAAATCTATTTCGAAGAAAAGTATTTTCTAACAGCAAATAGTTGTAACGCAGGTCGGCCTGTGAGATTGCAGAGACTGACATTCGTTAATACTGTTTGTAGCGGCATCATTCTACCATTTCGCAGAGTATGACTCAAATGTATTCTGGAGAAGTCTACAGTAATGAACATTCATAACACTGTAGGTATTAATTTCAGGTCACAGGATATTTAAATTTAGCAGCAAATGTGATAGATAATTTTACCCATGGTCTAGCTGTGGCTGGAGGATTTTTAGTCAGTAGAAAGGTAAGACAGCTTTCTCTGTGTAAGGTCATTGCTTTAGGAAAAAGAATCTTTTTTCTGGAATCAGATAGTTCAATTGTCTGTCTGTCTATCTATCTTTCAGTCCATCCATCTCTCCATTTGCAGATGCAAGTTTTTCTTTGTCTTCTATAACTTTCAACCAACTTGGCTTACAATTTTATGCAAACCTTTTTACCATGGGAACTTGTGGTCCAGCAATGTTCCTTATGCATGGCAACAATTACAGGAGTTATGTCCCTTGGAAATTTTTTTCCTGATCCAGCAATGAAGCAACCAGTAGGGCATATTTGGTGGCATGCAACAGCTCTAGTTCCATTGTTGATGTTATTTATCTAAAAGACCAGAAGCATTCACACAAGGAAAAGTAATGCGGACTGTTTTGGTTCCATTGTCTCATAAAATGTTAGACACTTTGGATCAAAGATCACTTTGCAGTAAATCTATATCTACACTGTCTTCCAAAGCATGTTAAATGTATCTGGGATAAAAAGGGTTGAAAAAAAAGAAACACCCTAATTCCTATTTGCAATGTAATGATTGTTGTTCTGTACTACTTACAGATTGGATTAATGACAGCTGTTGCCGTATAACTCCATGAAATCCCTCATGAAGCTGGTTATTTTGTGCAGTCTGATCTTTATTTGATCTGCTTGCAAAGTGCTTATGAAATTACTCTTAGCATCATAGGGGTATAAGGTAGTCCTAAGTTTAAGTCTTATAAAAGTCTTTCCAAAACTCTTACAGGCTTGTTTGGTGACTACAGTTCCCATATTACTCCATATAAGACCTCAGTTAACCCTTACCCTGCTAAATAAAAGAAATGAAACTTTCAAGCTGATAGTAAAAACCCAAATTTTCCTATTTCAGAGGTATTTTTGGAGGAGAGGTATCTCCTTATCGGGAACTGTAGATCCAAGATCAGACTGCACGTTCTGTGAAGTCTAATCTTGAACTAAGCTGTACGCAAAAGGTCAATGAGTCTTGCTTAGCAGCCTAAGGGTTAAGTTAGACATTGTGTTGTTTTGTTCAATCTGAGCTTTCTTCAGACTGCCTGCAAAGGTCATGAAATTACTCAAGGAGTATAAAAATGACCTTAACAGTCTAAAAATAGACTATCGGTATGTTTTACAGGTTGGTTTAGTGACAACAGTTGCCATATTACTCCATGAAATCCCGCATGAAGTTGGAGACTTTGCTATTTTGCTGAGATCTGGTTTTGACAGATGGAAAGCTGCAAAAGCACAGGTATGGCCAGTTCTTTAGCTTTGCTGTTTTCAAGGAGAAAGTGTTGAGGTATTGTCAAAGTCCTGTAGCAAAGTCTGTGTGATGTTGTTCTTGTACAAAAAACTTTGGACGCTTTCTGATCTGTGTGTCATTATTGAGGACACTTACTTCAAACTTAGGTTTGTGATCAACCCTTTACCACACAGTCCCGGCTTTTAAAGACCCTGAAGAAAAAGTCTTTTCAAAACATTTTGGGAAAAGGAGAAAATGCTGGTAACCAGCATTTTCCCCTTTTTCCACAAAGTTTTCTACCCTTCCTGAATCAAATTTCAATTTTTGAGCCACATTTGATTTGTCATCTGCAAATGCTTTCAGTTTGGACCAGTCTTAAATTTTGTCATTTGGTAAAGAGTTAAATATCAACAGTGGAACCTAATATACCAAAAGGTTGTGCAGTCCTTCGTAGAATTTTGCTGGGAAAGTAACTGCAGCAGAAAGTAGGCACCTGCTTGGAGTGTTCTTGTTTATCAGTGTACTTTCAGATTGTTGCAGACAGCATTGGATGTCTCTGCAGACAGTGTAGATCAAGATCAGACAAGTTGTAGTTACACGCTGAACATTTTCATTAAGTAGAGTACTTCATTTCATTCATTTAGCAGTCTTAGAGGTCCTTATATCCTATATACTGCTTTGTATACATGTATTTAACTCTTTACAGCACAATTCTATGTTTTAAACAACTTTGATGTTGAAGAGTTTTGGAAAATTTATAAGAAAAGGAGAAAATGGTTGTAACCAGCATTTCCTCCTTTTCCCACAATGTTTTCTACAGGATAAGCAGAACTACAGCTCATTTTAATCAATTTTGAATTTGTCATTGGCAGTTAATTTTAACCCTTTACCACACATTCCTGACTTTTAACGACCCTGAGAAAGACACCTTTTGAAAACATTGTGGGAAAAGGAGAAAATGCTGGAAACCAGCATTTTCTCCTTTTCCCACAACGTTTTCTACCCTTTCCAAAATGAAAGGCTGAGGGTAAATTTGCAACAGATAGTAAAAACCAAGATGTTGGGATTTCAGTTATTTTTGTTCTGGAGAGATCTCAGTGCATCAGACAGTGTAGACACCATCATGTATTTGACCACCTGAACCATAGATCTTTGCCAAACATCTTTACCAAACAACAAAATTTTAGACTTGTCCAAATTGAAAGCCTTTGCAAATGACAATATAAATGTGACTCAATAACTAAATTATGATTTTAGAAGGATAGAAACATTGTGGGAAAAGGAGAAAATGGTGGTTACCAACATTTTCTTCTTTTCCCACAATGTTTTCAAAAGGTCTTTTCCTTAAGGTTGTTAAAACTCAAGATTGTGTGGGAAAAGGTTGACCAATGCATGACAGAATTTTTCTCAAGTCAACTAACAGTATGGCTTGGTACAATGTAAATGTACGAGGAGTGTTCAAATATGAATGCATCGAAGCACCTAAAATTTTTTTCTTTATAGGTTTCACTGAAATTTTTATTTTGTTCCCTCAAAGTATTCACCTCCAACAGATATACAAAGTTTCAGTCTCCGGATCCAATCTTTGAAGGTATTATGAAGAATCAAATTTAGGTACATTTGTATTTGAACACTCCTTGTATATTTTTCTACAGCAATGGCTTTGACCCTTTACCATCTGAGTTAACGATACTGAGGAAAATTGTGAAATTGGGAAAAGGAGAAAATGCTGGTAACCAGCATTTTCTCCTTTTACCACAATGTTTTCTACCCTATCAAAGACAAGGTCCATCGTTTGAGCCACATTTTAATTGTCCTAGACGCAAATGCTTTCAGTTTGGACATCTTCAATTTTTTTATCTTTTGGTAAAGAGTTCAGCCAGTGTTTTTGCATTTCAGCTGTTAACAGCTACAGGGGGTATGGTGGGGGCATTTACAGCTCTTATGGCAGACTCAGCGCAGCAAGCAGGTAATGGTATATAAGAGCCATGCTCTGACAAAGGGGGCCTTAATGCATCTCCGTGATGTATGATACCAAGCAAGTTGTCTTATTGTTATGGGTCCATAAAATACATTTTGTCTGACAGCCGATTGAATCATGAGGTACACTGGTCCTGTTATATGCAGGGAATTGATCAATAGCAAAGAGTTTCGGCCTGTGCAGACTGCGTAGGCTGACCTTGGTAGATACTTTTTGCACTTGCGTTAAGCCCCCTTTTCACAGAGCGTGGCTCATAATTATGATCCCTCATTGAAGGTCAGAAAGCTTTTATTGTTTTGAAAATAGTCTGAATTTTGATGACGTCCATGAAAGAAGGCTTTTGAAAACATTGTGTCAAACATTTTCTCCTCTTCCCAAAATATTTTTAATCTTTCAAAACAAATCCATTCATTTATGCTCCAGTGGCTGTTTATTTTGGAATGCAGCCTTTGGCATAGAACGAGTGATATATTTAGCTTTGTTTAAAGAAACTTAAGAATGCATGAATGGATCCCTGGCCATCATGACATAACTAAGATACAACTGAAAACAGTGTCAAATAGGCAAAAAACAACTGAATCAAATCAAATAAAATGAGAGGCAGGTGAGATAGTTGAATTCTAGAAATTGCTGATTGTGAGCAAATAAATTCTAGAAATTGCTGATTGTGAGCAAATACTACATATGCCAAAACATGCATGAGATCTTGACATTTTGGGCATGGAATTATTCAAATTAGTGATTAATTTGAAATATCTGGCATTGACATGCCTTCATGCCTTTTAACTCTTTATCAGGCGACAAAATTTTAGCCTTCTCTGAATTTAAAGTACAATATTTACAGACCGAACATGAAGTATGGCTGAAATGCTTGGTTTGGTCTTTGAAAAGTTTGTAGACATTGTGGTAAGTGGATAAAATGCCAGTTACTAACATCCTGTCCTGTTTTCCAGATGTTTTCAAAAGGCTTTTCCCTTAGGATGGTCAAATACTGCAAATTTTGTTTAACCCTTTACCACACAATTCCAAGTTTAAATGACCCTAAGGAAAATGCCTTTTAAAAACATTCTTGGTAAAGGAGAAAATGCTGGTAACCAGCACTGTCTCCTTTTACAGACAAAAACCATCATTTCAGCCATATTCAATTTTTCATCTGCAAATGCTTTTAATGTGGATATGTATAAAATCTTGTAGTTTGGTGAAGATGTTTTGTGTACCAGATGACAAAATTTTAGCCATGTCCAAATTGAAAGCATTTGCAGACGAAAATTTCATTGTGATTCAAATGGTGCAATTTCTCTTTGATAGTGTAGAAAATGTTGTTGGAAAAGGAGAAAATGGTGGTTACCAGCATTTTCTCCTTTTCCCTCAATGTTTTCAAAAGACTTCTTTCCCAGGGTCATCAAAAGGCGGCATTGTGCAGTAAAGGGTTAAGGAAGGTTATATGATTTGATTTATTACAGGTGATATTACAGTTTGGATTTTACCATTTACATCAGGAGGGTTTTTGTACATAGCTCTTGTTACAGTTGTACCAGATTTATTAGAGGAAAAACATGCAAGGTAATCAAGCATGGAATATATAGAGGATAATTTTTTTTTTTGTGGTGAAAGACTGAAATTTATTTTGAGTGAACATCATCAGTGATATTTTCACAGGTGCACAGCCACAAGTGAAAATATTACCGTATGATGTTCATGAGATGAAATAAATTTTGATTGTTCACCCAAAAAAACCCCAAATATTCTATTTATTTTATACTTCTGGGTCCGTATTCACCAACCATTCTTAAGAATATTCTTAGTCTTATTCTCCAAGATTTTCTATATTTGAAAGTAACACAACTCCTGAATGGCTAAACCAAATGGTTTAGCCAATCAGGAGGTGTGTTACTTTCAAATGTAGAAAATTCTGAAGAACAAGACAAAGAACATTCTTAAGAATGGTTAGTGAATACCGACCCTGATCGCTTTTTTGTTGGGATTTGTGAAATACAGGGGAGCTCTTGGTATTTCCGTACCGCTGAGTTTATCAATCTGTAAATTCACTGGTTGAAACGGTGAAATTATCAAATCATAATCCACCATTATTTCTCAGTGAACTACCAAAAAGCATGAAATAAACTTTGGTCCACTCAGTTTGTTAACTCATCTAACAACAAAGTACCAACAGAGCATAATGTTAGCTTTGGTGATCTCCTTTTGTCTGACATCTACATGCACATGGTTCATGTGTTGAATGCTGTCAATAAACAGATTTTGAAGACTCTGACAGCCTCTTTTTGAGTTTGACTATTTTTAAGAAAATATTAAGGTATTTTCCCAGCCCTGTCATCATGCAAAAATCGTAACAGAAGGGAAGGTAACCTTAACGCTTTCATTGCATATGACGCCTTGGATAGCTTTTGCAGACAGCATAGATCGAGATCAGACTGCACAAAACGTGCAGTCTGATCTTTCATCTACTTTGTCTGCTACCTGATGTTAATCTTTGACGAGAATCAGCTTCAATAGCAGTGTAAATATATTTTTAGACCTCGAGAAAAGCTGAATCCATTTAGTTGGCAGAGAAAGAGTTAAGAAAACATTTTTGAGACAGTTATGCCCCTTTTTACCATTCTAAGTAGTACAGTTGCTTGGAATCTAATATGCCGTATATATTCCTAAAAGCAACTGCAGCTTAGCGTTGTTAGAGTATTTGTCTCCATGATATCAAGATGAAGTCTGAATGGGATCATGTGGGCGGATAATTTGGTCACAAGGTCAAAGTAATGAAGAGTCTTGTTAGGACTCGAAAGTACACAGTTTTTGTAAAATAGTGTCAGGCTGTTCGACTTAATTATATCTGGGTCAAGTTACTTGGTCATTTGTGATAAAGAACTAGGTTTTAAGCTGATGAAAAGAAGAGTTTTAATTAAAGAAATAATCTTTCTTAATCTTTCTATTGTTGTTTATCATACAATGAACCACGGATGTGAGTTATTAGGCACAATAAATAAATCATGAGGGTGATAGCCTGAATGGTTTATTCATTGTGCCACAAAACTAAAAGTTGGCTGGTTACCAATATTTTCTTTTTTTTTCCTACAATGTCTTCAAATCCTTACCCTCACAGGGTTGTTAAAACATGGGACTGGTTGGTTAACTCTTTACCAAAGGACAAAATTTTGGACCAGACCAAATTGAAAGCATTTGCAGACAACAAATTTAATGCTGCGAAAATGATGATTTCTGTTTTTGATTGGGTAGAAAACGTTGTGGGAAAAGGAGAAAATGCTGGTTACCAGCATTTTCTCCTTTTCCCACAATGTTTTCAAAAGGCTTCTTTCTCAGGGTTGTTAAAAGTCGGGATTGTGTGGTAAAGGGTTACGTGTAAAATGGATAGAAAAAAACATAAAGAGTTGTTGTTTGTCTATTTTCAGGGAATCCATCAAGCAGATAGTATGTTTACTATGTGGAATAGGAGTGATGTATTTGGTTTCTATGGTGCACTAGGCAATATGTTTCGAGTCTGAACAGATTTTGACAATCTCCCTTAGAGTCTTGAAAGAAGATTTTATTGATCTCTAGATTAGATATTAAAGATGATAATTTTTCAAGCTACAGTATATTACAACAGTTTGCAACACTTGTAAAGACTGATCTTCACTCCTTTCCTGTACCAACAAATTTGAGTGAAATATGTCTGGCATTACCTTTCACTGAACGAGATGGACCTTTTCAATCAGGAAGATGAAGCTGGAATGTTTTGTCCAGAATGTGTAGCAAAGTAGCACGAATGACCACATGATCCTGAATTTTAACAACCCTAAGGAAGAAGGCTTTTGAAAGCACTGTTGGAAAAGGCGAAAGTGCTGGTAACCAGCATTTTCTCCTTTTCCCACAATACTCTGTACCCAATCAGTGATAAATCAAATCATTGATTTATTGTCTGCAAATGCTTTCAGTTTGGATGCGCCTAAAATTTGGTTGTTTGATAAAGAGTTAACTCTGTACCAAACAATAAAATTTTAGACTAGTCCAAATTGAAAGCATTTGCAGAAGACAAAATAAATGTGACCAAAAATTTGAAATTTGTTTTTGGAAAGGTAGAAAACATTGTGGGAAAAGGAGAAAATGCTGGTTACCAGCATTTTCTCCATTTCCCACAATGTTTTCAAAAGGCTTCTTTCTCAGGGTCGTCAAAAGTCGGGATTGTGTGGTAAAGGGTTAAACAACTTTTAGAATTATGATCCTGGCATGGCTTTTATTTAATTTTTATACCACAATTGAAATTGTAAAGAAAAATATACTATATGGATTAGCAGTGACTTTCTCAGTTGTGCATAATATGGAGTGATTTGTTAAAAAATTGGTAGAATCATGAGGTAAAATGACACACAGAAAATTTATCACTAGCAAAAAGGTTCAACTCCAGGCCTGTTAGCCTGGTTTGATAGTTGTTGCAGATGCCTGAACCCTTTGCCACACCTTCCCGCATTTTAACCCTTTACCGCATGATGCCGCCTTTTGACGCCCCTGGGAAAGAAGCCTTTTGAAAACATTGTGGGAAAAGGAGAAAATGCTGGTAATTAGCATTTTCTCCTTTTCCCACAATGTTTTCTACCCTATCAAAGAAAAGTTGCACCATTTAAGCCACATTGAAATCGACATCTGCAAATGTTTTCAATTTGGACAAGGCTAGAATTTTGTCGTCTGGTAAAGGGTTTTAATGACCATGAGGAAGAAGGCTTTCGAAAACATGCTGAGAAAAGGAGAAAATGCTGGTTATGAGCAATTTCTCCTTTTCCCACAATGTTTTCTACCCTATCAAAGACAGAAATCATCATATGAGTTTGACTTGTTTAGTCATCTGCAAATGCTTTTATTTTGGTCTGGTCTAACATATTGTCGTTTGGTAAAAAGTTAAGCCTCCTTTTCACTGAGCATGACTCATATAGTAGAGGATTATGCTTTTTTTCAAAGATCATATTCTTGGAAAATAAGGTTTGCCTAGAATCAATTTCATTTGTTCCATTGTGTCCCTTAGTGTTGCAACCCTGACCAGCAAGATTTTCTTGTTCAAGACCTTTTTGTTTAGAATTTCTTTAACTCTTTACCACACAACACAATTTTAGACTGGTCCAATTTGAAAGCATTTGCAAATGACAAACTATACTTAACTGAAATGATGGTAATTGTCTGTGAAAGCATGGAAAATCTTCTGAGAAAAGGAGAAAATGCTTGTTACCAGCATTTTCTCTTTTTCCCACAAGGTTTTCAAAAGGCTGCTTCCTTAGGGTCGTTAAAACTCAAGATTGTGTGGTAAAGAGTTAATATAAAACCCCTCTACCAAACAATCCAGTGTTTAACGACTCTAGGAAACAAAGATTTTGATATCATTTTGGGAAAAGTTGGCTAGCATTTTCTTCTTTTCACAGACTGATTTCTTTTTTCTGTGCTTTTAAAGACAAATCCCATCATCTGAAGCCACTTTAAATCTTGTATTCTGCAAATGCATTCAATGTTGATGATTCTAAACATTTGCTATCTGTTAACGCTTTACCACACAGTCTCGACTTTTAGCGACCCTGAAGAAGAAGCCTTTTGAAAACATTGTGGGAAAAGGAGAAAATGCTGGTAACCAGCATTTTCTCCTTTTCCCTCAATGTTTTCTACTCTTCCCAAGACAAATTTCAATTTTTGAGTCACTTATATTTTGTCGTTTGCAAAAGCCTTCAATTTGGACTGGTCTAATATTTTGTTGTTTGGTAAAGGGTCAAACAGTTAATCCATGCCATCTATTTCTTGCCATATCATAATAGCTGTAAATTCTTGTTCTATATTTGTGCTAGGGTGTATGAGTTGGAGCACAATTCTACATAACATTTTGAAGGGCACTCCAAGAAAAAGGGGTTAAATGCATCTTCGTAACCAGCATTTTCTCCTTTTCCCACAATGTTTTCTACCCTTCCTAAAAAGGAGTTCCATTTTGAGTCACATTTATTTTGTTGTCTTCAAATTCTATCAACTTGGAACAAATCTAAAATTTCATAGTGTGGTAAAGAGTTAGTCACTGAATGTTGCAAACAGAGAATTTGTTTGCATCTGACAATATCTCCTTTTGCCTGTTTGTTTTCATCAGTGGTCTGCTGCAAGACAAAGAAGTCTCTTGCTTGTGTATTTTTAGCTCTACTGGCTGAAAGCCCGCAGAGCATATGTCATGGCATGGTTTCCATTGTCCATCCGTCTGTCTGTTAGTCTTTTTCTTGTTTACACGATAAAGTCTGCAATTAACTCTTTACCAAACAACATAAATTTTGACTTGTCCAAATTGAGTGCATTTGAAGACAACAAATCAAATGTTACTTAAATGGTGGGATTTGTCTATGGTAGGTTAGAAAACATTGTGGGAAAAGGAGAAAATGCTGGTTACCAGCATTTTCTCCTTTTCTCACAATGTTTTCAAAAGGTCTCTTACATAAGGTCGTTAAAAGTCAGGATTGTGTGGTAAAGGGTTAAGTCTGTATTTGTAGTCAGATTTTCATGAAACTTTGACAGTTTGTTGATATCATCAATAGCTTGAGCCTAATCTATCTAGAAAAAAATCTGACAATCAGTAAGGGAAAGGTAGCCATTTAAAGTTGAAATTTACAATTCTTGTTTACATGACAAAGTCTGCATTTGTGGTTGGATTGTCATGAAACTTAAACAGTTGCTTTATATCATCAATAGCTTGAACTCTATTGATTAGTAAGCGAAAAGTAGCCATGTAAAGTTGAAAATTTACATTTCTTATTTACATGATAAAGTCAGCTTTTATTAAATTTGCATATCATCAATAGCTTGAACCATATTCATTTTGGAAAAATAGTCATTTTGTCAATTTGTAGGGGCCATTTAAATGTGAAAATTTACATTTCTTGTTTACGCGATAAAGTTTTGCATTTTTTATCCAATTCTTTTGAAAGTTGTACAGATTATTTCTAATATGAAGGGATTGAACCCTATTGAAACGGAAGAAAATCCAGCTATTGGTTTAGGAAAAGCAGCCACTTGATGACTTAGTCTTGTTTACTCAAAACAGTCAACATTACTGGTCACATTACTTTGAAACTTGCAGGGATTGTTTAATACAATGGGCACTGAAACCATATGAAATTTGGCTGGATTCCAAAGAAGTGGTATTGAGAAATGTACTGATATTGTTTCACTATTTGATTATTTCTTCATGACTACGTAATGAATGTATGCTAGAAAATAAGCATAATCAATGTCAATAGAGCGATTCAGGCCCTCAAGGGTCTCTAGTTTTCCTCTTTGGTGCCAAGTATAAATTTTATAACATGTTTATAAATTCAGGTATTAGTCTTAAGCTGCAAAATGTATGCCCTGAATATTTAAAACTTTGTGTTGTTAGTGATTGTTGAAAATAAAATTTTTGGAATAGATGTGTTTGATAATGCTTTTGAATATGTATGCAGGACCATGCAGAGCTCCCGATAAGAGGGAGTGATGGTATTCTTAATCCATTATTTCTCTTCGAAACCCAATGTTGTGGGTACTCATTAGAATCGTCTCGATGAGACGATTCTAATGAGTACCCATAACATATGGCTTAGTGGAGAATAACCAATATTTTCAATTTTGAAATCAAAATCACTCCCTCTGTCTGGAACTCTGACCATATATGTAGAATTTGAGCATCAGATGGCTACAAGTTACAGAATGTTTACATTAGATGTAGATGTTTTTTGTAAATATGTGCATTTAATATGTTTTTATGCAAAATCCATTTGTGTGCCATTTATCTTGAACTGATATCATTTTTGTCATTATGTATCAAATTGTGTGCTTTGTAAACAAGTTTTTACTTGAATATCCCAATGTTTATGTGCATGTTATAAGACAGATGTTATTTTTTAAACATTGTGGTCAAGACAAGCAATTTTGCTGTTTTTAGTATCATGTTGCAATACTTTGTAATTTCTTTTTTTTTTCAGAAGTCTTGGATTGGGAAAAAGTTTGAAAATTGCTTGTTTTGTTATAAGTTGAAAGTACAGTAGAATTTCGTCAGTTTGCATGTCGTTGGTTCGCAGCTATGTATTGTTTCTTATGCTAGCTTCGGTCCTGATATTTATCCTTCTTTATCATTGTTAAATTCTTCCGAATACTTCACATGTCATTGTATTTCATGCTCCCAAAGCATTTTTCCAACAAAACACCCTACATTTAGTTGGTATATAATAAATCGGTTTGCAAACTTATGAAGGTGTGAAAACTTGTGACCAACCATGATTTTTACACCTGTTGATTGACGATGTCGATTGGTACCAGTCAGTCGTTAACTGTATGTAATTAACCCTTTCCCAAACAAGCCCTGGTTTTCACGTGTCTGCAGTACAAGTCTTTTGAAAATACTGTGGGAAAAGGAGAAATTGCTCGTAACGAGCAATTTCTCCTTTTCAGTGTTTTCTACCCTTTTGGAGAACTTTCCACTGTTTTCATCAAATTTAAAATTGTCGTCTGCAAACTCTTTCAATTTGGACCAGTCCAAAAGTTGTCATTTGGGAAAGGGTTAATAGAGGATATTTGTTTTTTTCCGGTAAAAAATTGAAATTTATTTCATCAAGTGAACATCATCAGTAATATTTTCACGAGTGGTGCAGCCAAGAGTGAAAATATTACCAATGATGTTCATGAGATGAAATGAATTTAGGTCTTTCACTGAAAGAAAAAGAAAATATTCTATTTATTTCGTATCTCTAGCCCCTTTTTTGTTGGGACTTTTATCAAAATCCAGTACAGTTGTTTTCGGTAATTCCCCGTCGTGTACCCCCTCACATAACAATGCATTACAATTTTAAGTAAAGCGCGAGAAATATTGGGTAAATGCATGTAAGTTACGTCATATTTCCCTTTTTTTGAATGGAACATGCTCTTCACCTAAATAACTAGTGCGCGAGAAGTACTGTTTCCGCCTTCAATTACAGAGTTACAAAATATGAAATCGATATTTTCACTGGTCATAACCATGAAATATCAAACCATAATCCACCATTATTTCTAGATAAACTACCAAAAAACATGAAATAAAAGGCGTTATTTGGTTTGTAAGGTCAGTTAGCCATTCAGAATGACAATTAACAATCCGAAAATTCTCAGTCCTCTGAGTGATGTGATCTCTAGAAAGAGACATCACTTCCACGGAATTCAACAAATACAAAAACAGCTGGTAAATTTGTTTCATGTGTTAACTTTAATAGGCATGTATTTATAGATGGATGAATAATAAAGATGAGTAAATTTCCTAGTTTTGTATAGTCACAGGAGAATACCCCTAATTTTGAGGCTTGCTGCTATGTTATTTTTCTTTTTATTATCTTTGTGCTAGATGATCAGAGAAACAAATGCAAAAATAACATTGGAGGAAGCCTTACTATGTTTAGTTTCGATCTGGCGCGCTACGAACTACCGAGGTTTTACTGTACTTGTAATTAGCATTATTAATCTGCATGCTATTTTTGAAGATTCCAATCACAGCCTTTGATTGCTTTTGTAAACATTGTAGATCAAGATCAGGTTGCACAGAAAGTAAGGTGTGATCTTGAATGAATCTACTCTCTCCTATACACTGAGATAAACTGACCAAAACAGACTGGACATTGAAATCTGTTGATTGTAAATGACCATGTCATAATATTGGCATTCTAAGAGTTAACCCTTTCCCAAAGGACAAAATTTAGAACCTTTCAATTTTAAAACATCAGCAGACAACAAATCAAAAATTAGTACAAATGAGCTTAGGGTCTAGGATAGGGTAGAAAACATTGTGGGAAAAGGAGAAAATGCTTGTTACCAGCATTTTCTCCTCTTTCCCACAATGTTTTCAAATGCCTTCTTTTCCAGGGTCGTGAAAACCAGGGACTGTTTGGTAAAAGGTTAACTTGGATACTGTTGAAGTTTGAATTCCACCAAATCACTAGTAATTTCTTCTTTGCCATATTTTTATTGTTTCACAAGCGCCATGTGCTTCAAAGAAAGACAAATTTAGGGTGACTGTGTTTAAGTTTTATCAAAGAAAATGTTAATATTATCATTGTATATGGAATTTAATAATACATACTAATTATAAGGCAAAGGACATTTCCAGTAAGTATTAAAAATGCAGATATTGCACTTGTAACTCTTTACCACATGACAAAATTTTGGACTTGACCTAATTAAAAGCAAGTACAGATGACAAAATAAATGTAGCTCAAATGATGATTTCTGTCTTTAACAGTGAAGAAAACATTGTGGGAAAAGGAGAAAATGCTGGTTACCAGCATTTTTCCTTTTCCCACAATGTTTTCAAAAGCCTTCTTTTTTCTGGGTTTTTAAAACTAGGGATTGTGTGGTAAAGGGGTTGAGTTTTAACGACCTCAATAGAGAAGGCTTTTGAAAACATTGTGGGAAAAGGAGAAAATGCTGGTAACCAGCATTTTCTTCTTTTCCCACTGTATTTTCTACCCTATCAAAAGACAGAAATCATCATTTGAGCAATATTCAAATTGTTGGCTGCAAATGCTTGCAATTTGGCTAAGTCTAGAATTTTGTCGTTTGGTGAAGAGTTAAAGCTCTTTATGTCAGAATATCAGGAAAAAAAGGGATTGTGTTCATTAAAGATCAGACTGCTCATTTTGCAGTCTGATCTTAATCTACACTGGAACACAGAAATTAGATCCAGCTTCAGCACTACAGCAGTTGATATAAATTGAAAGTATTCATTCATACAGATATTGATGTATCGGGTCATTTTGTCTTCCTACAAATGAGATTGAAATTGTTTTCGGAAAACAGTTTTGCAACACTTCTGTTTCAGCTATATGTATCAGTATAGTTGCCACACTGTTTCTTTTAACCCTTTACTGCAGAATGTAGCCTTTTAATGACCCTGGGAAAGAAGCTTTTTGAAAACATTGTGGGAAAAGGAGAAAACGCTGGTAACCAGCATTTCTCCTTTTCCCACAATGTTTTCCACCATTTCAAAGAAAAATTGCACCATTTGAGCCACATTGAAATTGTCGTCTTCAAATGCTTTCAATTTGGCAAGGCTAAAATTTTGTTGTCTGGTAAAGGGTAAATGTTCTAATATGCAAAATATGCCAGTAAATAAGTATAATGTATGTATAATGTTAATTTCAATCCTTTACCACACAATTCCGGGTTTTCACGACTTTGAGAAAGAAGCTTTTTGAAAACATTGTGGGAAACCAGCATTTTCTCCTTTTCCCACAACGTTTTCTACCCTTCCCAAAACAGATATAAATTTTTAAGCCACATTGAAATTGTCGTCTGCAAATGCTTTCAATTTGAACCAGTCTAAAATTTTGGCGTTTGGTAAAGAGTTAAGAGGTTTTGCATAGATATATATCCTGCATAATTCAGACCATGCTGATAGTGTTTTGAGTTCATTAAAAGAAAAAGATCTCTGTTTTATTCACGTACATATACCGGTATATATATTCTCAGAGAAGTATGTAATAAGAAACTATTTCACAGAACAAGCAAGACTGTGTAGTACAAAGTAGCGCCTTTTTTTTTTTCATCGTTTGATTGGCTTCCCTAAACTTTAACAAAACAATCCAGTTTTTAATAACTCTGAAGAAGATTTCTGAAATACTGTTGTAAAAGAAGAAAATGCTGCTAACCACATTTTTCTCCTATTTGCACAATTTTTTCCATCCATTTGAAGCCCACCCGGGTAGCTCAGTGGTTAGTGTATCTGACTCGTGACCTGGTGGTTGAGAGTTCGATACCCGGTTGACACAAACTTTCTTTCCGGTGATTTTTCACCTCTGATGCATATGAGAAAAGTCAGTGGCTTTGGAAAGAAAGTTGTGTGAGTACTGGTTTGAGAAAGCCAGGAAACACAGGGGTTCGTCACTGACCGCCATAATATGACCTTAGCTGTTAAAATGGCATAAAACTCAAATACAAATCCAATACAAAACCATTTGAAGACAAAGCTCATCATTTTAGCCACATATACTTCAATAGCAGCTACAAAAGCTTTGAATGTGGACAGAAAATTTCTTTGTCTTGCATCGTTGCCAAACAACAAAATTGTCCAAATTGAAAACATTTGCATACAACAAAATAAATGTGACTCAAAAATTGAAATTTGTTTATCCTGAAGGATAAATAACATTGTGGGAAAAGGAGAAAATGCTTATTATGAGCCTTTTCTCCGTTTTCCACAATGTTTTAGAAGTCTCCTTCTTTAGGCTTGTTAAAACTTGGAATTGTTATGAAGACTAGCTCTGATTTTTTAAATTCATTACCATTGAAATGTATGTAGAAGTTTTGTACAATCCTGCAGACAACATTTGAAAATTTTCTGGGATTAAGAGTAATTTTCCTCTGTCCCAAAACATTTTGCTTGTTCATGTTACAGAAAAAAATAATTTTCTTCCTTTCAGATCTTTTACCATTGTTTGATCATGATCCTCTAATTTGTACAAGTGTGTAGAGATCAGTCTACATCCAAAAATACTTTTTTCAAATGTTTACCTTGACCACATTACAGTTGAGATAAAATGTAGATCATCTAGGATAAAGATGTAGGTTAGGTTTTCACTGAAAGAAACAAAATTTCAGACTCACCGATCGAAATCATTTGCCGACAACAAATTTAGCGTAGCTCGAAAGATGAGTTCTGGTAGAAAACATTGTGGGAAAGGGAGAAAATGCTGGCTACCAGCATTTTCTGCTTTTTCTACAATGTTTTCAAAAGCCTTCTTCCTCGTTAAAACTCTGTTGTGGTAAAGGGTTTAGGTGTTGGAAAAATCCATTGACCCACTATCTAGATGACATATTTTAACAAAGTAGAGCATGTGATGACCTATCATTATAGTTTTCTTGATACTACATTGCTCAACTCTAATTATTGACCATATGCAATCAAGACATTGTTTTTGAAAAATCATCTCAGAAGAGGGGTTTATCATTTCTTACAATACCATAAGGATACTCTTTTAGAGTTTTGGTGTTTTTTGATTTGTTTGATCTAACATGCAAATTTGATAAATGGTATTATTGTATACCTGAAAATTTTCCACCTCAGATACATGCATTGCATGCAGATAAAATACTGTATCACACATGACGGAAAAAAAATCTCTATCTACACATCGTGAAATACGGTTCAAATATGGTTTGATGTCATATGATGACGTAACTCTTGCGCAGAAAGAAGTACGTATGGATTTGCAATTTGATTGGTAAAAATTTACGCTGTGATATTTATCCACCAGTCATAAAAACGAAGTTACTAGCCACTACACCATTACTGGTTTTATTTTCTTTACCAGTTTACGAAGAAAATGTCAATAACTTCAAAATTTTGTTGTTGAAAGTTGTAGGTATATAATGTAATGAATATTTCCCACAATGTTTTCTACCCTTTCTGAGACGCTAAGCTCATTTGTACTAATTTTTGATTTGTTGTCTGCTGATGTTTTAAAATTGAAAGGTTCTCGACCTTTGGTCTTGTGCGATATCAAATTTTCTCATGCTGCTCAAATTAATCAGGAAAGTTATTACAGCATAATATTTTGTATTTATTTCACACCTACCAGTATGTAATAACAATTACTGAAATTGATTTAATTCTACCACATAAGTTTAAAATGTCTATATCCATATAGGACTCTATAAAGTCACCAATATGGAATTTCTTTTAGAATGGGGCTGAGTCCAAAATATGGATTTTTGTGATTGAGGCTAGGATCAGTGTAACTTAAGTCTGCTTAACCCTTTACTGCACAATGCCGCCTTTTAAAGACACTGTGAAAGAAGCCTTTGGAAAACATTGCGGGAAAAAGAGAAAATGCTGGTAACCAGCATTTTCTCCTTTTCCCGCAATGTTTTCTGCATCATCAAATAAAAATTGTACGGTTTGAGCCACATTGAACTTGTTGTCTGCAAATGCTTTCACATTGGACAAGGCTAAAATTTTTTCATCAGGTAAAGGGTTAAATCGGTTGTAAAAAATCACTATTATTCTTTTAAAACCTCCTCTTTTATTTACCTAAGTGTAAACAGAAGTGAGATAGATGTAGCCACCTAGTTGTTTTTTTTTTTAAGTCAATATTAAGTGTGAAAAAAGAGGTTATCCATAAACTGCAGAACCAGTCTATATTTTGGACTCAGCTGTTGTCTCAACCACACTGGTTCTGCAGTGCACTCATCCAAAAAGAATTCAGTATTGTACCCAAGTAAATAACAGCTATCATTGGTTTGTTGATAGATATACTTATTGTCGTATTTTACAAATTTTTCAGTTTAGAAATCCTTAAAGCTAAGTGTTCATTCCTAGGAATAGCTTAAGCTTTTATTGTGGTGTACGGTTATCCATGACTCTTTCATTCATTACCAGATATTTTGTGACATTTATTATTTGAATCTATATCACAGAATGTCATCAGTGTCTGATGTTTTGTGATTCTTGTTATGTGATTATCACACTATAATGTCTGGCTGCTATGGAATTGTGAACTATGAACTTGTTTGTATGTGGTTGTTAAATTCCCTTGCAGGGACAATTTCTCAGTTAAATGTGCAATGACTATGATTTATTTTCATCTTTATTCAAGTATAGTATGATGGTACAGACAAAAATGAGCCATGCTTTGGCAAAAGAGGGCTTAATGCATCTCCGTGATGCATTATATCAATCAAGCTGTCCCGTAATTATTGATCCATGATAGTCACTTTTTTCAACAACTGACTCAATCATGAGGTAGCCTGGTCGTTGGACATACAGAAAACTGACCAGTATCGAAAAGTTTCAGCCCAAGTTAACCTGCGCGGACTGCGCAGGCTGACTTGGGTCGATATGTTTCGCAGATGCATCAAGCCCCCTTTTCACAGAGCCTGGCTTAAATATTTTTGTATAGATAAAGTACTTATTTATATAAATACTCTACCATGTCCTGTCTGATTTGCCATTTTCATGTCTATTTTTTGAAAACATGTATGTTTGTTGAACCCTTTATCAGACAACAAAATATTAGACTTGTCCAAATTTAATGCAATTGCAGACGAAAAATAAAAACACTGGATTGTTTGGTGAAGAGTTAATTCATGAATGTTTTGTGAAAACATAGTGCCAAAAGGAGAAATCACTTTTTGTCAGGGCAATTTCTCCTCCTGTTGCCAAAATGTCCTTAAAATTGGCCTGCTGAAAGATAGAGAAGATTGTCTGTGATACAGTGTCAATATGTTAACTCTATCAAACCACATAATTTAGGTCTTATCAAAATTTGAAAACATGGTGGACAACAAAGGAAATGTGGTTCAAGTGATGAGACATGTGTCTTGAAGTGTAGAAAACATTGTGGGAAAAGAAGAAAATGCTGGTATTCAGCATGTTTTCATGGGCCTTTGTTATTGGAGTCATCAAAAGTCAGGATTGTTTGATTAACCTATAAATTTTTTAATCCTTTACCACACAATGACGCCTTTAATGATCCTGGGAAAGAAGCCTTTTGAAAACATTGTGTGAAAAGAAGAAAATGCTGGTAACCAGCATTTTCTCCTTTTCTCACAATGTTTTCTACCCTATCAATGAAAAATTGCAGCATTTGAGCCAGATTGAAATTGTTGTCTGCTGCAAATGCTTTCAATTTGGACATGGCTAAAATTTTGTTGTCTGGTAAAGGGTTAAAAAAAAAAAAAAGGGGGAAGGAAATTGGTAGCCAGCAGTAAACCCCAAAAGGTTGTGATTTCAAAATTTCTTTTGCATAGATAATGTGTCCATATTGGAAAGTGTAGATTAAAAAGATCAGAGTGTGTGTGTTGCACTGTGTTGTGATCAACATTGTCCACAAAATGTGCAACAAATCATGCATAAGGTTTAAAGGTAATGAGCTGCACCAATGTCGTTACATTGAAGTAAGATTTTCAGTCGGTAAAGAGAACCAAAACAAAAAACTCAAGGCTCAGAGCAGCTAGATCAGACTTTGGCAAGAAAATTTTGACATATAAGGGGAAAATTACCCAGAATGACTAATTTCCCCGCTTGCCAAAAACATTTTCTCACCTGTCTGTATATCAAAATTATAATCAAAATTAAAAAGCTTGTGAATGGGGTTGGAGGATGGTAAAGCTAGGTCGGTATTCATCAGCCATTCATAGATTCATTTTTATTCTTGTTTAAGAAAGGTACACAACATCTGATTTGCCAAACCATTAGGTTTAGCCAATCAGAAATTTTGTTATTTACAAATTTAGAAAATTCATGAGAATAAGACTAAGAATATTTTTAGAAATGGTTGATGAATATGGACCCTGTTCTGTACATAATTATGGTATGCTGCAATAGATGAGCTGTGATCATCCTTCGTTGAAAACATGTGAGTCATGCTCTGTGAAAAGGGTGCTTAATGCATCTGCCAAAAAGTATCGACTCGGGTCAGCCTGTGCAGTGGGCACAGGCTGACCTGGGCCGAAACTTTTTGCTTTTGGTAAATTTTCTCTATGGCAAACAACCACTGTACCTTATGATTCAGTTGGTTGTTAGATTAATGGACTTTATGGGACTGTAGTTATGTAATGACTTGCTTGGTATCATGGATCATGGAGATGCATTAAGCCCCATTTTCACACAACATGGATCATGTTTTTGATTTTTAGCTTGGTTGTTTTCATAGAAATTGTTGAGATATTGTCATGGCCCTGTTGCTGTCTGCATCTTTGTTCTGTAGAATTTTTGACATTTTCTGATACATATATGATTACGGGAGATACATGCTTTGACTTGGGGCTAGTTGTGAAGTATTATGAGGGAACCTATACTAGAGGGGCAGGTAACCCTCCAAATAGTTTTAATTGTCCTTGTTCCACTCAGAATTTTCACTGAAAAAGCAGCTGCAAATGAGTGTTGGCACCACCATGCTGCGCTGTTGTTTTTCTTTTATTGACAAAGGTCAGTGTTACCGAAACCTCAAAAAAATATATTGAGCAATGCTCTTTGAAAAAAGGGGTTTAATGTATCCCTGTTTATGCTTTATACCAAGTAAGTCATCACATAAATTACGGATCAATAGAATACATTTTATCTAACAACCAACTGAATCATGAGACCGTATGATCAGTGGACATGCAGAAAATTTACAAAAAGCAAAAAGTAAAATTTACAAAAAGGCTGACATGGGTCGATATTTTTTGCAGATGCATTAAACCCCCTTTTCATAGCACATGACTTTTTTGAAAGTTTTTATTTAATTCAATTTTTATATTTTACATATCTGCAGTCTTAAAATTACACGTTTGTTGGATTCAACATTATGTCTTTAGTTAATTAAGAATGGTTATTTTTGGTTTATCAGTCATAGTATTGAATTGTTTGTCTTTTAATGATACTCCATTGATGAAACTGGTTGTCCTTTCATGTAGAGTTGGATATATTTGAGCTGTGCTCTGGCAAAAGGGGGCTTACTGCATCTCTGTAATCCATAATACCAAGCAAGTCATCACATAATTATGGATCAATAAAATCCATTTTGTACAATAACTGACTGATTTGTGAGGTAGACTGGTCCTTTGACATGCAGAAGGTCAGCCTGCGCGGACCGTGCAGGCTTACCTGGGTCGATACTTTTCGCAGATGCATTAAGCCCCTGTTCACAGAGTAAGGTTCATTTTCTATCAAATGTTACTGTTCACTCTAGAATAGAAGTATGTGCGCTAAAAATCATGAATAAAATTGACGAGAAAGTAAATAAACTCTATACCTTTTGTATATCTGAAACGCTTGCTTAACTCTTTACCACACAACAAAATCTTAGCCTTGTCAAAATTGACAGCATTTGCAGAGGACAATTTAAATGTGGCTCAAATGATAGAATTTGTCTTTGATAGGATATAAAGCATTCTCTCCTTTTCCCACAATGTTTTCAAAAGCTTTCTTCTTCAGGGTCATTAATAAGGGTTAAGTACATGTAGATTAACCCTTGGGCTGCTAAGCCTATTTCAGTGTGCTTTTGCAGACAGTGTAGATCAAGATCAGACTGCACAAAATGTGATCTTTGATCTACAATGTCTGTCGGTAGTGTCCAATATGGTATTTTCTTTCTGATGAAATCAACTTTGAAATCCGCAATATTTGGGTTTTTACTGCTGAGTGGAAATTTTCATTTCATTTTTTTTAGCAGTTTCCCTTACCAAACGATCCTGGGTTTTCACGACTCTGAGAAGGATGTTTTTTGAAAACATTGTGGGAAAAGGAGAAAATGGTGGTAACCAGCATTTTCTCCTTTTCCCACAATATTTTCTACCCTTCCCTAAAAAAATTCAATATTTGAGTTACATTAATACTGTCATCTGCAAATGCTTTCAATTTGGATGAGTCTTGAATTTTGTTGTTTGGTAAAGACTTAAGTTACCGCACAATGCCGACTGTTAATGCCTCAGGTAAAGAAGCCTTTTGAAAACATTGTGAGAAAAGGAGAAAATGCTGGTAACCAGCATTTTCTCCGTTTCCCACAATGTTTATTACCTATCAAAGAAAAACTGCACCATTTGAGCGACATTGAAATTGCCGTCTGCAAATGCTTTCAATTTGGACAAGGCTAAAATTTTGTTGTCTGATAAAGGGTTAAAGACAGGCTTTTAAAGTAGGTCCATTGGATCTTGCATGCATGAATTCTATTCGCCTTTTGTCATATATTACAGTATCCAATGTCTGAAATGTTTAGCAACAGAACTGCCCTCTAGGATGTGGTAATGCTACTTTCATTGCCAAGCTGAGTACAGAACTACATCTGTAACATGCGGGATGAGTATTGCTGGGTAGACCAGAGGCAATGGAACAAAATTTCACTTGGGCCAAGCTTTTTTGGAGGATTGACATGAGCCATTACAACAGGCTTAATCCTTTACCAGACAACAAAATTTTAGCCTCGTCCAAATCAAAAACATTTGCGGATGACCATTTAATTACAGCTCAAATAGTGCAATTTTTCTTTGATAGGGTAGAAAACATTGTGGGAAAAGGGGAAAATGCTGGTTACCAGGCAATAAACTGGGAATTGGTTTTCCCAGGGTCGTTAAAAGAGGGCATTGTGCGGTAAATGGTTAGGTCGTAGGAATTACTATTAAACAAGCACTTTAATTCTTTACCATACAACAAAAATTTGGGTTTGTCCAAATGGAAAATACTTGCAGACGACAATTAAATGTGGCTGAAATTATGCTTTTAGCCATGAAAAAGTAGAAAACATTGTGGGAAAAGAAGAAAATTCTGGTTTCCAGGATTTTATCCTTTTCCCACAATGTTTTCAAAAGCTTTCTTTTTCAGGGTTGTTAAAACTTTAGTGGATATGCTACAACTATGTACAATGTTTTTTTACGATGAAATTTCTCTTCCGAAAAAGCCTACTACTGATGAAACCCAGGAAATACGTGAACATGTGAGCTGTCACCATGATACGACTGAAATACATGCAATGTTGAAAGCAGCCTAAAACACCACTCAATCGATCAGTCCGAAAATGCATTTATTGAAAAGGAGGCGGTGGCTGCAAGATTGTGTTCATGTTCCTTTTTAACTTGCCCAAGCACAAAGTGCTCTAGGGACGCTATGGAAGAGGGTAAGAAGCGGTTTATGTGTTCTCAGTTCTCTGTCATGCAACAATAAATGTGAATTTTAGCTTTCACCGGCCAAAGGGGAGCTTAACCCTTTATCAAAAATCCCTGGTTTTCACGACCTTGGGAAAGAAGACTTTTGAAAACATTCTTCGAAAAGGAGAAAATGCTGGTAACAAGCATTTTCTCCTATTCCCACAATGTTTTCTATCCTATCAAAGACAAATTCCATCATTTAAGCCACATTTAAATTGTCGTCTGCAAATCTTTTCAATTTGGAAAAGTCTACTTTTTTGGCATGTGGTAAAGAGTCAAGTCATGGCCCTGCATATGGCAACCATACATTTGTTGGTCTCTGCTATCCTGGGTTCCAATCCGTTCATTGTTTCCTGTTCTATCATTATGATGTTACTTTGTCAATAACAAAAACGATAAATAGGTAGCTTTCAAAGATCAGTAGCAGACCAGGATTCTAGGGAGAACATAATTTACAGAGTACTTAAAATTATTACCGCCTGAACCCAGGATGGAGGTCTCTGCATGCATTAACTTGAAACATCTCTGAAACTACCATTCCAAATTTTACCAAGCTTCACAGAAGTGATCTTGCAATGGTCATCTCAATTTCTTCTAGGAGTTCATTTCGATTAAAGTGCTGGTTGCCATGGCAGCAAAACTGAAAAAAACTCAGAATCATTTAAAATCGTCTTTTCCAAATCTGCAGCTTTAAATTCTCAACAAAATTAATTGGCACAAATGGTCCTTTGGTTGACACTTAGATTTCTTGATATGAATTCGATCAGGCAAAGAATATAGAGTATATAGTTCAGAACAAAAAAAAACAACCTTAACCTAAGAAAGGGATCAAGGGAAGGAACTCCTGTTTAATTATTACAGATTTTGTTAATTTTCTCCCTTGATTGTCAAAAATACCGCACCTGTACATAACATGATTGGTATTGTTTTCAATCTTTTGGATAGAAAATGTTCAGTTATCAGTGATAACGATTTAGATCTATTTCACGTTAATGATAATGCTCAGATGAGTTGAATGTTTAATTAATACGAAGTCAGTGCAAAGAATTCCCCATCCCGGTGATCACTTGTTCTGTGGTACATTGAGCTGTATAGAACTAGATCTAGACTAGATAAATATTATAAAAAGCCTTCTTATCTGAATAAGTTTAAAGTCAAATAACACTTACATTCAGTATAACTATCTCAATGACGTAAATGATTTACGTCATATTCGGTAACATGACGTCATCTATAAGACTTTCAGTCAATGGACGCTTAAAAAAGCACATACAATGGAAGGTAAAATAAATCGGAGATATTTTATTGTGGTATATATTTGTCTACCAGTTTGCTTCGCAGAGAATTTTCCAAGATATTCGGTTGGGTATGAACTACAGAGGGAACTGAACTTCAGCTCGTCGAAACTTCGCTTGTTTATCGTCGGAAATTACATGGCGGCTCATAAGTACTTCGGCGCTGACTACCGGTATCTAGCCGGCGACATTAGTGATGATGATCTGGTTTTTCACAAGCAATTTCCATCCAGACCTCTCCGTGAACTTCACACCGAGCTTGCCAGAGAATGTCGTAGGAGCATAGAATATTGCCTCCAAACAGTGTACAATGTAGCCAGAGTTTCCGGGACTATGCGAAGATTCTTCAAAATTAAGAAGAAAAAAATCCACGAACCTTTATTTGAACCGTTTCAGAATGCTTACGAAATGTTTAAATTTCGGCAAACTGCCGCTTACTTTTTGTGTTTTTACACTGTAAACTGGAAGGTGGAGAGATCGAATATGAAATACCTTCAGCACAGCGGTAAACCAAGTTGCCTCGACAAGTTAGTTTAAATGTGAACGATGTGTCGGAAGAGAAGAGGAAGGCAGTCCTTCTAAACAGACCTGCACACGTCATCAAAGACTGGCGAGCCCGTGCACATTTCAACTATAGAAACTATAGGATGATGTGCGCTCTCATTTGGTTTTGTCCCGATCCGTGTTTTGGACGAAAGACTCATGGCGAAACCTCTCAGGCTTATAAGTACGACCTCGGAAACCCGTGCAAAGATTTACCGGACAAAACGTGTGATTGGGATTGGAAAGCCAACGGAAATTTCGAAGATCTCATTCGAAACAAGTTCAACATTACTTGTGAATGTGTTAGTGAACGCAAAGGCTTTGTTTGGAACAGTCAGTATGAAACGTGCATAGACGTGGACGAGTGTCACGATCACAGATTTAGATCTACCTGTGACAAAAACAAGGTCTGCAGAAATACTGTAGGTTCATACAAATGCACATGTCCTCGAGGATTCCAAGAAAACTCGACTTCCGGCGCATGTGAGTAGATGGCAATGATTTCCGGTAATATAGCCGGGTACTCAGCTCTTGGACCGGCTCACACTTTGAAAGCGGTAATCACAGACGATGGTGACTTGGTATCTGATATGATGACTTTCGTTGGATTTTCAGCTGGGACATCACTGTTGATGGATTTTGTATTTCTCTCGACTTACCTGTTCACGCTTTATGGAGTCCTTCTTTGAGCGGAATCGGAATGTAAGCAACGGACGTGAATTGGTAATGAAATCTTACCATCGATTCATTTATGATCCTTTGTTAACAAAGATGCTTTCACAATCGTCTGACACCAATGAAGTGTTTCAAAAGGTAGATCTAATAAGTAATACAATTTACGGTTTACCAAACAATCCCGTGTTTTAACGACCCTGAAGAAGAAGCCTTTTGAAGACATTGTGGGAAAAGAAGAAAATACTGGTAACCAGCATTTTCTCCTTTTTCAACAATGTTTCCTACCTTATCAAAGGTACATATCATCATTTGGTACAAATTTAATTTTTCGTCTACTAATGCTTTCAACTCGGACATGTGTAAAATTTTGTCGTTTGATACAGGGTTAATCATACCCGATACGTACATGCTCTTAACTTGTCCATCTGCCAGCTTTCTTCGAAGCAAAGCTTTAATCATTCCGTACTCAGTACGGGGAGGTAGATCTATATCTATGAACCATTTCAAAATAAAATCTGAGTTTATCTCTTTACCAGACAACAAAATTTTACACTTTCTTAAAGTCAAAGGCATTTGCAGAACGACAAATTATATGGGACTCAATAGGTGGGGCTTGTATTCAACGCTTTCCCAAACGGCAAAATTTTAGACTTGTCCAAATTGGAAGCATTTGCAGACGACAAATTCACTGTTACTCAAAAACATGGAATTTGTCTTTCATAGGGTAGAAAACATTGTGGGAAAAGGAGAAAATGCTGGTTACCAGCAATTTCTCCTTTTCCCACAATGTTTTCAAAAGTTGTCTTTCTCAAGGTCGTCATGATTTTGTGGTAAAGGGTAAAAATGCTTGAAAGCGTGCGGGAAAAGGATAAAAAAAGATGCTTACCGGCATTTTTCCTTTGCCAACAATATTTCAAAGATTCCTTTTCCACAAGGTCATTTAAAACAGGGTTGTTTGCTAACTGGTATAATTCCAAGACTAGTCATTTGATAGGCAGAGAAAGAATGACTTAGCCTGTCAGATGACAGTCCGATATTTAGAATTACAAACCCAAAATGAGAACTGTTGACGAACACTGGTCAGGGCCTATTAGGGTTATCAAGGTTAGGAGTACTTGATTGGGCTCTAGTATGCACTGTTCAAGACAGTCTCGCATGAACTGCAGTACCATCAAGAATAGCACCTTGCATGATTTTTGGTCATTTAAATGTAACACAAAACAAGAGGGCCATGATGGCCCTGGATCGCTCACCTGAGTCAACAAGCGAAATTCACTCAACATACATAATTCAATTTCTGACCAATTGTCAGGTCAATTGAGCTTAAAATGTGGCCTCTAGAGCGTCCACAAGGTATTTCCGTAAGTTGACCTAGTGACCTAATTTATCACCTCACGTGACCCAATTTAGAAATCATCAAAAAATTTATCAAGACAAACATTCTGAATAGTTTTCAAGTTAATTGAGCAATAAATGTGGCCTCTAGAGTGCCCACAAAGTGTTTCTTAAATTTGACCCAGTAACCTAGTTTATGACCCCAGCTGACCCAATTTCAAACTCACCCAATATTTCATCAAGACAAACATTCTGACCAACTTTCAAGTCAATTGAGCATATTGAGATATTGTCATGGCCCTGTTGCTGTCTGCATCTTTGTTCTGTAGAATTTTTGACATTTTCTGATACATATATGATTACGGGAGATACATGCTTTGACTTGGGGCTAGTTGTGAAGTATTATGAGGGAACCTATACTAGAGGGGCAGGTAACCCTCCAAATAGTTTTAATTGTCCTTGTTCCACTCAGAATTTTCACTGAAAAAGCAGCTGCAAATGAGTGTTGGCACCACCATGCTGCGCTGTTGTTTTTCTTTTATTGACAAAGGTCAGTGTTACCGAAACCTCAAAAAAATATATTGAGCAATGCTCTTTGAAAAAAGGGGTTTAATGTATCCCTGTTTATGCTTTATACCAAGTAAGTCATCACATAAATTACGGATCAATAGAATACATTTTATCTAACAACCAACTGAATCATGAGACCGTATGATCAGTGGACATGCAGAAAATTTACAAAAAGCAAAAAGTAAAATTTACAAAAAGGCTGACATGGGTCGATATTTTTTGCAGATGCATTAAACCCCCTTTTCATAGCACATGACTTTTTTGAAAGTTTTTATTTAATTCAATTTTTATATTTTACATATCTGCAGTCTTAAAATTACACGTTTGTTGGATTCAACATTATGTCTTTAGTTAATTAAGAATGGTTATTTTTGGTTTATCAGTCATAGTATTGAATTGTTTGTCTTTTAATGATACTCCATTGATGAAACTGGTTGTCCTTTCATGTAGAGTTGGATATATTTGAGCTGTGCTCTGGCAAAAGGGGGCTTACTGCATCTCTGTAATCCATAATACCAAGCAAGTCATCACATAATTATGGATCAATAAAATCCATTTTGTACAATAACTGACTGATTTGTGAGGTAGACTGGTCCTTTGACATGCAGAAGGTCAGCCTGCGCGGACCGTGCAGGCTTACCTGGGTCGATACTTTTCGCAGATGCATTAAGCCCCTGTTCACAGAGTAAGGTTCATTTTCTATCAAATGTTACTGTTCACTCTAGAATAGAAGTATGTGCGCTAAAAATCATGAATAAAATTGACGAGAAAGTAAATAAACTCTATACCTTTTGTATATCTGAAACGCTTGCTTAACTCTTTACCACACAACAAAATCTTAGCCTTGTCAAAATTGACAGCATTTGCAGAGGACAATTTAAATGTGGCTCAAATGATAGAATTTGTCTTTGATAGGATATAAAGCATTCTCTCCTTTTCCCACAATGTTTTCAAAAGCTTTCTTCTTCAGGGTCATTAATAAGGGTTAAGTACATGTAGATTAACCCTTGGGCTGCTAAGCCTATTTCAGTGTGCTTTTGCAGACAGTGTAGATCAAGATCAGACTGCACAAAATGTGATCTTTGATCTACAATGTCTGTCGGTAGTGTCCAATATGGTATTTTCTTTCTGATGAAATCAACTTTGAAATCCGCAATATTTGGGTTTTTACTGCTGAGTGGAAATTTTCATTTCATTTTTTTTAGCAGTTTCCCTTACCAAACGATCCTGGGTTTTCACGACTCTGAGAAGGATGTTTTTTGAAAACATTGTGGGAAAAGGAGAAAATGGTGGTAACCAGCATTTTCTCCTTTTCCCACAATATTTTCTACCCTTCCCTAAAAAAATTCAATATTTGAGTTACATTAATACTGTCATCTGCAAATGCTTTCAATTTGGATGAGTCTTGAATTTTGTTGTTTGGTAAAGACTTAAGTTACCGCACAATGCCGACTGTTAATGCCTCAGGTAAAGAAGCCTTTTGAAAACATTGTGAGAAAAGGAGAAAATGCTGGTAACCAGCATTTTCTCCGTTTCCCACAATGTTTATTACCTATCAAAGAAAAACTGCACCATTTGAGCGACATTGAAATTGCCGTCTGCAAATGCTTTCAATTTGGACAAGGCTAAAATTTTGTTGTCTGATAAAGGGTTAAAGACAGGCTTTTAAAGTAGGTCCATTGGATCTTGCATGCATGAATTCTATTCGCCTTTTGTCATATATTACAGTATCCAATGTCTGAAATGTTTAGCAACAGAACTGCCCTCTAGGATGTGGTAATGCTACTTTCATTGCCAAGCTGAGTACAGAACTACATCTGTAACATGCGGGATGAGTATTGCTGGGTAGACCAGAGGCAATGGAACAAAATTTCACTTGGGCCAAGCTTTTTTGGAGGATTGACATGAGCCATTACAACAGGCTTAATCCTTTACCAGACAACAAAATTTTAGCCTCGTCCAAATCAAAAACATTTGCGGATGACCATTTAATTACAGCTCAAATAGTGCAATTTTTCTTTGATAGGGTAGAAAACATTGTGGGAAAAGGGGAAAATGCTGGTTACCAGGCAATAAACTGGGAATTGGTTTTCCCAGGGTCGTTAAAAGAGGGCATTGTGCGGTAAATGGTTAGGTCGTAGGAATTACTATTAAACAAGCACTTTAATTCTTTACCATACAACAAAAATTTGGGTTTGTCCAAATGGAAAATACTTGCAGACGACAATTAAATGTGGCTGAAATTATGCTTTTAGCCATGAAAAAGTAGAAAACATTGTGGGAAAAGAAGAAAATTCTGGTTTCCAGGATTTTATCCTTTTCCCACAATGTTTTCAAAAGCTTTCTTTTTCAGGGTTGTTAAAACTTTAGTGGATATGCTACAACTATGTACAATGTTTTTTTACGATGAAATTTCTCTTCCGAAAAAGCCTACTACTGATGAAACCCAGGAAATACGTGAACATGTGAGCTGTCACCATGATACGACTGAAATACATGCAATGTTGAAAGCAGCCTAAAACACCACTCAATCGATCAGTCCGAAAATGCATTTATTGAAAAGGAGGCGGTGGCTGCAAGATTGTGTTCATGTTCCTTTTTAACTTGCCCAAGCACAAAGTGCTCTAGGGACGCTATGGAAGAGGGTAAGAAGCGGTTTATGTGTTCTCAGTTCTCTGTCATGCAACAATAAATGTGAATTTTAGCTTTCACCGGCCACAGGGGAGCTTAACCCTTTATCAAAAATCCCTGGTTTTCACGACCTTGGGAAAGAAGACTTTTGAAAACATTCTTCGAAAAGGAGAAAATGCTGGTAACAAGCATTTTCTCCTATTCCCACAATGTTTTCTATCCTATCAAAGACAAATTCCATCATTTAAGCCACATTTAAATTGTCGTCTGCAAATCTTTTCAATTTGGAAAAGTCTACTTTTTTGGCATGTGGTAAAGAGTCAAGTCATGGCCCTGCATATGGCAACCATACATTTGTTGGTCTCTGCTATCCTGGGTTCCAATCCGTTCATTGTTTCCTGTTCTATCATTATGATGTTACTTTGTCAATAACAAAAACGATAAATAGGTAGCTTTCAAAGATCAGTAGCAGACCAGGATTCTAGGGAGAACATAATTTACAGAGTACTTAAAATTATTACCGCCTGAACCCAGGATGGAGGTCTCTGCATGCATTAACTTGAAACATCTCTGAAACTACCATTCCAAATTTTACCAAGCTTCACAGAAGTGATCTTGCAATGGTCATCTCAATTTCTTCTAGGAGTTCATTTCGATTAAAGTGCTGGTTGCCATGGCAGCAAAACTGAAAAAAACTCAGAATCATTTAAAATCGTCTTTTCCAAATCTGCAGCTTTAAATTCTCAACAAAATTAATTGGCACAAATGGTCCTTTGGTTGACACTTAGATTTCTTGATATGAATTCGATCAGGCAAAGAATATAGAGTATATAGTTCAGAACAAAAAAAAACAACCTTAACCTAAGAAAGGGATCAAGGGAAGGAACTCCTGTTTAATTATTACAGATTTTGTTAATTTTCTCCCTTGATTGTCAAAAATACCGCACCTGTACATAACATGATTGGTATTGTTTTCAATCTTTTGGATAGAAAATGTTCAGTTATCAGTGATAACGATTTAGATCTATTTCACGTTAATGATAATGCTCAGATGAGTTGAATGTTTAATTAATACGAAGTCAGTGCAAAGAATTCCCCATCCCGGTGATCACTTGTTCTGTGGTACATTGAGCTGTATAGAACTAGATCTAGACTAGATAAATATTATAAAAAGCCTTCTTATCTGAATAAGTTTAAAGTCAAATAACACTTACATTCAGTATAACTATCTCAATGACGTAAATGATTTACGTCATATTCGGTAACATGACGTCATCTATAAGACTTTCAGTCAATGGACGCTTAAAAAAGCACATACAATGGAAGGTAAAATAAATCGGAGATATTTTATTGTGGTATATATTTGTCTACCAGTTTGCTTCGCAGAGAATTTTCCAAGATATTCGGTTGGGTATGAACTACAGAGGGAACTGAACTTCAGCTCGTCGGAACTTCGCTTGTTTATCGTCGGAAATTACATGGCGGCTCATAAGTACTTCGGCGCTGACTACCGGTATCTAGCCGGCGACATTAGTGATGATGATCTGGTTTTTCACAAGCAATTTCCATCCAGACCTCTCCGTGAACTTCACACCGAGCTTGCCAGAGAATGTCGTAGGAGCATAGAATATTGCCTCCAAACAGTGTACAATGTAGCCAGAGTTTCCGGGACTATGCGAAGATTCTTCAAAATTAAGAAGAAAAAAATCCACGAACCTTTATTTGAACCGTTTCAGAATGCTTACGAAATGTTTAAATTTCGGCAAACTGCCGCTTACTTTTTGTGTTTTTACACTGTAAACTGGAAGGTGGAGAGATCGAATATGAAATACCTTCAGCACAGCGGTAAACCAAGTTGCCTCGACAAGTTAGTTTATGTGAACGATGTGTCGGAAGAGAAGAGGAAGGCAGTCCTTCTAAACAGACCTGCACACGTCATCAAAGACTGGCGAGCCCGTGCACATTTCAACTATAGAAACTATAGGATGATGTGCGCTCTCATTTGGTTTTGTCCCGATCCGTGTTTTGGACGAAAGACTCATGGCGAAACCTCTCAGGCTTATAAGTACGACCTCGGAAACCCGTGCAAAGATTTACCGGACAAAACGTGTGATTGGGATTGGAAAGCCAACGGAAATTTCGAAGATCTCATTCGAAACAAGTTCAACATTACTTGTGAATGTGTTAGTGAACGCAAAGGCTTTGTTTGGAACAGTCAGTATGAAACGTGCATAGACGTGGACGAGTGTCACGATCACAGATTTAGATCTACCTGTGACAAAAACAAGGTCTGCAGAAATACTGTAGGTTCATACAAATGCACATGTCCTCGAGGATTCCAAGAAAACTCGACTTCCGGCGCATGTGAGCAGATGGCAATGATTTCCGGTAATATAGCCGGGTACTCAGCTCTTGGACCGGCTCACACTTTGAAAGCGGTAATCACAGACGATGGTGACTTGGTATCTGATATGATGACTTTCGTTGGATTTTCAGCTGGGACATCACTGTTGATGGATTTTGTATTTCTCTCGACTTACCTGTTCACGCTTTATGGAGTCCTTCTTTGAGCGGAATCGGAATGTAAGCAACGGACGTGAATCGGTAATGAAATCTTACCATCGATTCATTTATGATCCTTTGTTAACAAAGATGCTTTCACAATCGTCTGACACCAATGAAGTGTTTCAAAAGGTAGATCTAATAAGTAATACAATTTACGGTTTACCAAACAATCCCGTGTTTTAACGACCCTGAAGAAGAAGCCTTTTGAAGACATTGTGGGAAAAGAAGAAAATACTGGTAACCAGCATTTTCTCCTTTTTCAACAATGTTTCCTACCTTATCAAAGGTACATATCATCATTTGGTACAAATTTAATTTTTCGTCTCCTAATGCTTTCAACTCGGACATGTGTAAAATTTTGTCGTTTGATACAGGGTTAATCATACCCGATACGTACATGCTCTTAACTTGTCCATCTGCCAGCTTTCTTCGAAGCAAAGCTTTAATCATTCCGTACTCAGTACGGGGAGGTAGATCTATATCTATGAACCATTTCAAAATAAAAACTGAGTTTATCTCTTTACCAGACAACAAAATTTTACACTTTCTTAAAGTCAAAGACATTTGCAGAACGACAAATTATATGGGACTCAATAGGTGGGGCTTGTATTCAACGCTTTCCCAAACGGCAAAATTTTAGACTTGTCCAAATTGGAAGCATTTGCAGACGACAAATTCACTGTTACTCAAAAACATGGAATTTGTCTTTCATAGGGTAGAAAACATTGTGGGAAAAGGAGAAAATGCTGGTTACCAGCAATTTCTCCTTTTCCCACAATGTTTTCAAAAGTTGTCTTTCTCAAGGTCGTCATGATTTTGTGGTAAAGGGTAAAAATGCTTGAAAGCGTGCGGGAAAAGGATAAAAAAAGATGCTTACCGGCATTTTTCCTTTGCCAACAATATTTCAAAGATTCCTTTTCCACAAGGTCATTTAAAACAGGGTTGTTTGCTAACTGGTATAATTCCAAGACTAGTCATTTGATAGGCAGAGAAAGAATGACTTAGCCTGTCAGATGACAGTCCGATATTTAGAATTACAAACCCAAAATGAGAACTGTTGACGAACACTGGTCAGGGCCTATTAGGGTTATCAAGGTTAGGAGTACTTGATTGGGCTCTAGTATGCACTGTTCAAGACAGTCTCGCATGAACTGCAGTACCATCAAGAATAGCACCTTGCATGATTTTTGGTCATTTAAATGTAACACAAAACAAGAGGGCCATGATGGCCCTGGATCGCTCACCTGAGTCAACAAGCGAAATTCACTCAACATACATAATTCAATTTCTGACCAATTGTCAGGTCAATTGAGCTTAAAATGTGGCCTCTAGAGCGTCCACAAGGTATTTCCGTAAGTTGACCTAGTGACCTAATTTATCACCTCACGTGACCCAATTTAGAAATCATCAAAAAATTTATCAAGACAAACATTCTGAATAGTTTTCAAGTTAATTGAGCAATAAATGTGGCCTCTAGAGTGCCCACAAAGTGTTTCTTAAATTTGACCCAGTAACCTAGTTTATGACCCCAGCTGACCCAATTTCAAACTCACCCAATATTTCATCAAGACAAACATTCTGACCAACTTTCAAGTCAATTGAGCAAGAAATGTGACCTCTAGAGTGCCCTAAAAGTATTTCTTTAATTAGACCTAGTGACCTAGATTATGAGCCCAGGTGACCCAATTTTGAAGTCATCCTAGATTTCATCAAGACAAACATTCTGACCAATTTTCAAATCAATTGAACAATAAATGTGGCCTCTAGAGTGCACACAAGGTATTTCTTTAATTTGACCTAGTGACCTAATTTAAGACCCCCACATGACCCAAATTCGGAGTCATGTGAAATTTTATCAAGACAAACATTCTGAACAATTTTCAAGTCAATTGAGCCGAAAATGTGGCCTCGAGAGTGCCCACAAGGTATTACTTTAATTTGAACTAGTGACCTAGTTTATGATCCCAGGTGACCCAAATCTAAACTCATCTAAGATTTTATCAAGACAAACATTCTGACCAAATTTCAAGTCATTTGAGCAATGAATGTGGCCTCTAGGGTGCCCACAAGGTATTTCTTTAATTTGACCTAATGACCTAGTTTATGACCCCAGGTGACCCAATTTCGAACTGACTGAACATGTTGTGCTCAAGTTGGCTAACAAACTTAGAACAGGTTCACTACATACCAAATAACAAAGCTCTATGCCTTCAAGGTTTAGAAAAGAAGAATTTTAAAGTTTTCCTTCTTTGTTCCTATGTTCAAACTTGTGACCCCCGGGGCGGGGCCAGTTTTGACCCGAGGGGATCGTATGAACAAACTTGGTAGAGGTCCACTAGGGGATGCTTGATGCCAAATATCAAAGCTCCATGCCTTCCAGTTTCAGAGAAGAAGAATTTTAAAGTTTTCCTTCTTTGTTTCTCTGTTCGAAACTTGTGATTCCCCGGGCGGGGCCAGTTTTGACCCAAGGGGCATCGTATGAACAAACTAGGTAGAGGTCCGCTAGGACATGCTACATACCACATATCAAAGCTCTACGCCTTCCAGTTTCAGAGAAGAATCTTAAAGTTTTCCTTCTTTGTTCCCATGTTCAAAACTTGTGACCCCAGGGGCAGGGCCAGTTTTGGCCCCAGGGGCATCATATGAACAAACTTGGTAGAGGTCCACTAGGAAATGCTAGATGCCAAATATCAAAGCTCCACGCCTTCCAGATTCAGAGGAGAAGAATTTTAAAGTTTTCCTTCTTTGTTCCTATGTTCGAACTTGTGACCCCCGGGGCGGGGCCAGTTTTGACCCCAGGGGCATCATATGAACAAACTTGGTAGAGGTCCACTAGGAGATGCTAGATGCTAAATATCAAAGCTCCATGCCTTCCAGTTTCAGAGAAGAAGAATTTTACAGTTTTCCTTCTTTGTTCCTATGTTCGAACTTGTGACCCCCAGGGCGGGGCCAGTTTTGACCCCAGGGGCATCATATGAAAAACTTGGTAGAGGTCCACTAGGAGATGCTACAAACCAAATATCAAAGCTCTAAGCCTTCTAGAATCGAAGAAGAAGAATTTTAAAGTTTTCCTTCTTTGTTCCTATGTTCAAAACTTGTGACCCCAGGGGCGGGGCCAGTTTTGACCCCAGGGGCATCATATGAACAAACTTGGTAGAGGTCCACTAGGAGATGCTAGATGCCAAATATCAAAGCTCCATGCCTTCCAGTTTCAGAGAAGAAAAATTTTAAAGTTTTCCTTCTTTGTTCCTATGTTCGAACTTGTGACCCCCGGGGCGGGGCCAGTTTTGACCCCAGGGGCATCATATGAACAAACTTGGTAGAGGTTCACTAGGAGATGATACATACCAAATATCAAAGCTCTACGCCTTTTAGAATCAGAGAAGAAGATTTTCAAAGATTTTTCTTTTTTTTCCTTTCTGTTGCCATGGCAACCAGAGTTTTGGGTGGAATTCAATCTCTTGAACAACTTTGGTAGAGCTTTACCCAAGGAACATCCCTGCCAAGTTTCATCAAGATTGGTCCCGCGGTTTAGAAGGAGAAGATGTTTAAAGGAATTGTGGACAGATGGACAGATGGACGCCGGAAAATGACCCATCACAATACCTCGCCTTAGCACTTTGTGCTCAGGTGAGCTAAAAAGTACCAGTATGTTCATCGTTTGAATTTTAATACTGTTTTAAACAGAATTTGAGTCTTTCTTTGCCATAGACAACAACATCAAAGTAAGACAGTTAGACTGCACATTCTGTGCGGTCTTATCTTGAATCCGAAAGGTGTATTTATCTGCAAAGAATTTGAATGTTTAGCCATTTTAATGAGATTCAATTGGCATAGCAAAATAGACAAATGACAATGTTTGGAAGAGAAAGTACAGGTGCATTTCTTGTACTTCTCAAGTATAAGAAAATCTCATCCATTCAATGAGTATATCCTATTATCAGTAAACCTTTTACTAGATGACAAAATTTAAGATTTTCAAAATTTCAAAAGCTTTAAAAATGCAGATGACAAATTTTATTAAACTTTTAATGTGGATCTTTAATGATTGATTGATTGTATGGTGTTTAACGCTGTTTTCAACATTATTTCAGTTATATCATGGCAGCCAGTGCACCTATCCATGCTTTCCTGGAGTTTCTCTTACCAGTACTCCGCACAATATTCTTTCCAAGCCACTGGCTGTTTTCCCACATAACCATCATCTAAATAATGGTCAGCGGTGAGAGAGGAATGAATCCTGTCGCGATGACTATCATCAATCCTCGGAAAGAAATTTGCCAAGCCGGGGATCGAACCAGCAACCTCCTTTTCTCAAGTCCTGTACACTACCGACTGAGCTAGGGGGGTCTTGGCAGTGGCTCTTTAAAAGAAAACATTGAAAACATAGGACAACACATTAGAAAAGGACAAAGTACTGGTTAACATTCTCTCCTTTTAGTACAATGTTTTCAAGAGTTTTCTGCTCCGAGTCATAAAAACACTTGGTTGTTTGGTGAAAAGCTAGAAAATTCATTGGCAATCACAGATCTGGCATGAAATAATTTTGAAAAATGACCTTAATCCAGTACCAAACAATCCCATGTTTTAATAATCCTTAGAAAAAGCTAATCAGTTCTTTGGTCACCTGACAGGCTCAACAAACAAATGAGCCATGTTCTGGAAAAAAGGGGCTTAATGCATCTCTGTGATGAGTGATATCAAGCAAGTCATCACATGATCATGGATCCATAAAGTCAACTTTGTCTAATAACCAAATAAATCATGAGGTAGAATGGTCCTTTGACATACAGAAAATTGACCATTAGCGAAAAGTTTCGGCCCAGGTCAGCCTGTGCGAATTGCGCAGGCTGACCTGGGTCGATACTTTTCGCAGATGCATTAAGCCCTCTTTTCACAGAGCATGGCTCAAATAATGACAAATCATTTTTTTGTCCCCTTTCACAAAGTTTATAAGATCTACCCTAATTAAACTCTTTATCAAACGACAACAGTTTAGACCGCCCCAATTAGGAAGCAGGTGCAGAGAATAACTAAAATATGGCTCAAATGGTGGGAACTTTTCTACAAAATATTTGAAAACATTTCAAGAAAACAGACAAAGAACTGGTTACCGGGATTCTGTCCTTTTCTAATGATGTTTTCTGGAGCCGTGTTCCGGGATGTTTATATACAGGACCATTCAATAATGGGTTAACCCTTTCCCAAACAAGCCCTGGTTTTCACATGTCTGCAGTACAAGTCTTTTGAAAACACTGTGGGAAAAGGAGAAATTGCTCATAACGAGCAATTTCTCCTTTTCTCACAGTGTTTTCTACCCCTTTTGAGACCTTTCTGCCATTTTCATCAAATTTAAAAATGCTGTCTGCAAACTCTTTCAATTTGGACCAGTCCAAAATTTGTCGTTTGGGAAAGGGTTAAATACACTAAAACATTGATGATTTTAACTAGCACTTATTTGAAAACATATTTACATACATGGGCCATGCTCTGGAAAACGGGGGCTTAATGCATCTCCATGATGCATCATACCAATCAAGCCTTCACATAATTACGGATCCATAATAGCCATCTTTTTTAATAACCGACTGAATCGTGAGGTAGACTGGTCCTTGGACATACAGAGTTTTGGTCCAGGTCAGCCTGCGCAGGCTGACCTGGATCGATACTTTTCACAAATGCCCCTTTTCAAAGAGCATGGCTCACATGCAGACATCATGTAAATGTGACAAGAGTCAAAAAATCTATGAAATCTGATCAATAGCTTTTTGACAAGACAATTTTGAAGGACAACACTAAGAGTAATACAGGCTAACCAGTTTAGCCATCCTTTTTTCCACATAAATCGGATGCTATCAATGAATCTGAGAGAAGTCTATCCATTATGTTTTATGAAGGATGTAAAGGAACTGTAATAAACAGTTTTAGACTTTAACAGAAACACAGCACAGAAAAATTTAACTCTTTACCACACATTCACGGGTTTTAATGACCCTGAAGAAAAAGCCTTTTGAAAACATTGTGGGAAAAGGAGAATATGCGGTAACCAGCATTTTCTCCTTTTCCCACAATGTTTTCTAACCTTCCCAAAACAAACCTCAATGTTTGAGTCAAGTTTATTTTGTCGTCTGCAAATGCTTTCAATTTGGAGAAGTCTTAAATTTTGTCGTTTGGTAAAGGGTTAAAGGCCCAAAGGCGTCCAAAAACACAATGCAGGTGTTAAAATGCACTTAAATTTAAATCATACCATTTAAAAGTATGGAAAATATTGTGAAAATGACAATCTGTTATTGTGTGGTCAGTCCAAGCGTAAGTTGCTGGCAGAAAAATTAATTTCAAAATTGGGCAAAAAGTAAACAAAAGATAGAGGGACCTGGCAGCATTTAACCTAGTTTTGAAATTAATTTCACTGCCAGCGACTAATAATTGGACCTACCAAACAATAAGAGATTGTCATCTCCACAATAATTTCCATACTTTTAAACGGTATGATTTAAATGCATTTTAACCCTTTCCCAAACAAGCCCTGGTTTTCACGTGTCTGCAGTACAAGTCTTGAAAACACTGTGGGAAAAGGAGAAATTGCTCGTTACGAGCAATTTCTCCTTTTCCCCCAGTGTTTTCTACCCTTTTTGATAACCTTCTGCCATTTTCATCAAATTTAAAATTGTCGTCTGCAAACTCTTTCAATTTGGACCAGTCCAAAATTTGTTGTTTGGGAAAGGGTTAAACTTGTTTTTGTTTACTTTGGCTGCTGTTGTTATTTTACCTTGTCTTGAATGTTTAAGTTTGAAACTTTATACCAACTAAGAACTGGAATGATACAAAAAGTAAAATGATAATTCAGAATGGTTATAAATTAGATGAAAAATGAACAATATCTACTGGTTCTACTCTAGAAAACTTAACAAATAAAACAATGTTGCAGTGTAGTAAAATAGTGCAAGGGAGAGAAATGGTTAAAATTGCCATAAAACTCACTTTTCTCCTTTGACAATCATGAATTGCACAACATTTTAGCGGCCCAGAGCAGCCATATTTTACAGAGTCATGATTCTATTTAACAAAAAATCTCAGCAATATTCACCAACATTTCTAAATTACATTCTAATTCTCAAAAAATGTCCAAGTTGAAAGTAACACCATTTCTGATCAACTAAACTCCTTTTACCACACTCTTTTCCATAACATATCATTTCCATTAAGTCACTTGTACTAACAAATGGTACATGTGCGCCTAAATAAGAGTCTTTTGTAATGGGTTGAAAATGCAGAATTTGCAGTATCTTTTACACTGTAATTACTGTGCTGGACTCCCTTGTGGCTGTCAGTCACTGTAAATATGAATTGACTTTGTTTGCTACCCATACAGTGCACAACTTTACCCTTTACCGAACAATCCTTAGTTTTAACAACCCCAAAATGCCAACAAGAGGGCCATAATGGCCATGTATTGCTCCAATGACTTATAAGTACAAACCTTACATACCTAACATTGCAATTTCAGGACAAATGGTTTTGAAAGAAAGACTTATAAAGTTTTCTCTACAAAAGCCAATGTGAAACTTGTAACACCAGGGAAAGACCAATTTTGACCGCAAAGTTTGAATTCATTGAATCTTGGTAGAGGTCCACAAGATAAAGCTACATAGATCTACCAAATAATACAGGGCTAGGCCATATGGTTATAAACAAAATGATTTTCCAAGTTTGCTCAACATAAAGCCCCTGTAAACCATGAGACCTCCGAGGCAGGTTTAATTTTGATCCTAGGGCTAAATGTTGAACAAATACAGAAGTGATCCACAAGATAAAGCTGTGTGCCAAATTGGTAGCCCTAGGATTTATGGTTAGGAACAAGAAGATTTTCAGAATTTTCACCCTATTAGCACATGTTAAATTGTGAGGCTGAGCCAATTTCGACCCCAGGGTTATAATTTAATTTCTCTTGGTAGAGGCCCACTAGATAAAGTTACATGCAAAATTTGGTGCCCTGGGCCTTATGGTTAAGAATGACAAGACTTTTAAAGTTTTGACTATATTAGCCCTTAAAAAACTCGTGACTGCCAGGATGTGGCCAAATTTGACCCAAGGGCTATAATTTGAAGTATTTTGAAAGAAGACCATTACATCCAGCTAAGAGCAAAATTTGGTAGCCATAGGCCTTATGGTTAGGAACAAGAAGATTTTAATGTATTCACTGTATATGCCCATGTGAAACTTGTGAACCTTGGGGTAGGGCCAATTTTGACCCCAGGGCTATAATTTGAAGAAACATGGTAGAGGTTCATTAGATGAAACTGCATGCCACATTTGGTAACCCTAGGCCTTGTGGTTTGCAACCAAGAACATTTTCAATACTTTTCAGTTTCATTGTCAAGGCAATCAGAGTTTTCACAGGAATCAAAAGATGCAGGACAGATGCTGGGCCATGACATAAGCTTGCTGGCCTTCAGGCAGTTAAGCTGAAAACAGCATTTTCTCCAAATCCCTCAAGATTTTATAACTTTTCAAATATGAATTCCATTGATTTGGCCACATTTAATTTCTTGTCTGAAAGTACAATATTTCAATTTGGTCCAGTCAAACATTTTGTCACATGGTAAATAGTGAAGATGATTTGGTGGATTGAGTAGATTAAGATCAAACTGCCAAATTTTGAGAGGCATTTCGGGAAAAATAGCCTTGAAATTGCTAGTTTGTGTCCTTAAACCCTTACCACACAATCCCGAGTTCAAACACTCCTAAGGGAGAAGAATTTTTAAAAGCTATGTGGGAAAAGAAGAAAATGCTGGTAACCAGCATTTTCTCCTTTTTCCTTAATCTTTTCTACCTTATCAAAGATAATTCAATCATTTGAGTAATGTTTGACTCATTGTTTGCAAATGCTTTCAATTTGGACAAATCTAAAATTTTGTCTCTACGTAAAGAGTTAACTCTTAGCCTAAGGACAAAATTTTAGCCTTGTCCAAAACTGTAAGCCTTTGTATCAATGAAAAGTTGACTGTAACTTTTACACAATTTTTCTGAGATAGGGTAGAAAACATTGATGGAAAATGCTGGTTACCGGCACTTACTCCTTTTCTCACAATATTTTCAAAAGCCATTCTCCTCACAGTCATTAAAATATAGGATTGTTTGGTAAAGGGTGAACTGACTAAACCTGTACATTGATTTGACCCATTTTGGGCTTATGAACAACACATGCATGATCACTAACTATACAAACAAATACTAGAAGTATTTCATGCTTTTCGGTAGTTTATCAAGAAATAATGGTGGATCATGGTTTGATATTTCAAGGTTACGACCAGTGAAAATACCGATTTTATACTTTCTAACTCTTCAGTTGAAGGCCGAAACAGTAGTTCCCGCACACTAGTAACCTAGGTAATCAGTAAGTGCCATTCAAACGGAGGGAAATATGACGCAATTTAAGCTATATTTCTCGCGCTTTACATAATATTGTAAAGTGTTGTTATGTGTGGGGGGAGGGGTACGCCACAGGGAATTACTGAAAACAACTGTACTGAATTTTGATGAAAGTTCCAACAAAATAGGGGTTAGAAGCATGAGTTAAATAGAATATTTGATTTTTTTTTGGTGAAAGATCGAAATTTATTTCATTGAGTGAACATCATCAGTAATATTTTCACGAGTGGCACAGCCACTTGTAAAAATATTAACAATGATGTTCACTCAACACGAGAAAATATTACCAATGATGTTCACTCGATGAAATAGAATTTCAATCTTTCACCAAAAAAACAAATATCCTCTATATATTCTACAAAATTCAACTAAATTCTTCATGCTCCAGCATCAAGTACTCCTTTAATGTGGTTGGTAATGGTAGAGTATTTAATTTACGAAGTCTACTAGGTCCCATTGTATTGCGGATTGCACAGCGACAGTAATGCTGAAGTGTTCTTGGTTCCTTAAACAGATCTTTATACCATGCAAACTTTGAATACTGATTATCCGAGTAAAGTCGAGCGAGAAAATGTTCCGGATGCTGGAGACCATGGTGCTGATGAAGCTGCAAGTGCTGTGGTGGTGGTGCATTTACTGGGTTGGAATTTGAATGGATCACTCCAAGTCCTAATGAATCTAGACTTGGAAGGGAAGCCGTGCATTTGGCAATTGCATTCAAGATCGTAGTGTTTCGAGTTCGATTTCGTAGTTCACTTTGTAACAATGTGTCCCCTGCTTTATTCCGAATGTTGTGGTTAGCACCGTAGGCAAGAAGTAGCACAGCTGCCTCTGGTCGCCTTTCATGGTGGTTTACATCGTTGAAGCAAACAAAATGTAACGGGGTGTAATTATCTGAAAAGAACAAACTGTATTAAAGATACCTCTCACATGTGGGTCTAAGTAAGTCCACAATATTTCTGTTTAAACCTTAAGGCACCAAATAAACCCGATGGGCATTTTCATTCTACAGTAAGACCAAAGTAATTGCATTTTCGAAGCTGCCTTTTGTCTGTACTGAATCAGTGAAGCAGACAGTGTAGATCAAAGATCAGACTGCACATTTTGTGCGACGTTTTCAATTTTTTCAGGGTCATTACTACTAGAAATAGTGTGGCACAGGATTACACCATATTTACTACATTAATAAAGATTATATGAATTCGTGAGAAAACAAAGTGTCATAAGGAGAAATTACTGAATGAAAAAACATCCTTCCTTCCGTTAAGTTTTAAGAGGTTGTCTTCTGTAAAACAAAACAAGAGCACCACATGCGGGTGCCTTGTTTTCAGTGAAAATTCATGCGGTTGCAATTGGTTGATTTTCAGAGAAAAGAGGGGCTTAACTATGTCAAAAATTGTTACCTGCACTTGTTGTATAGGTTTCCCTTTTGAAATGAACAACTTGTCCTAGATTGAAGCAAATATCTTTAGTAATAACAGAGATATTATAAAATGTCAAAGTTTTTGAATGACGATGCAGATGATGATGACAACGATGCAGGCGATTCCAGGTCTACGACAACACCTCAGTGTTTTCTTCAAAAACAGCCGGGCTAACGAGAGTTATCATCAGGCAGCACAGCTCACCTGGAAAACTTAATTATTGGGGTTTGTAATCAAAATAAGTGCTCTAGAAAAACTTTAACATGACATCTCAAAACCCTGACCTTTAGATCATTGGCATATGGCTAGGGTATTCCTAAATGAAACTTTGGACTTCTATCTTACATCAAGCCAAATATGAACCAAATCCATCGTTTAGTTTGGAAAACAGCTCTAAAAAAACTTAAAATATTGGTGTAGAAATATCAAAGTCTACGACCTTGACCCTAAGATCATGGGCATAGCAAGAGTACTTGCTCAATGAAAGTTTGGACCTGTATCTGTCATCAAGCCAAATATGAACCAAATCCATCATTTAGTTTGAAAAACAGCTCTAAAAAAAACTTAAACTATTGGTGTAAAATATCAAAGTTTACAACCTTGACGCTACGGTCATGGGCATAGCGAGAGTATTTGCTCAATGAAAGTTTGGACCTGTATCTGTCATCAAGCTGAATATTAACCAAATCCATCATTTAGTTTGGAAAATGTGAGCTCTTCTACTTGGTTAACGTAAATGGGGATGTAAATTCCAAGACAAAACTGAGGGTAACGCAATATCTCTCCCTGGACTTCTTCTAGGTGTTTCAGGAGATCACTCCTTCCTTACGGCATAGCTCCTTCCTGTATAAAATCAATACCTGACAACTGCAGTGGAGAGAATCCTCTTTAGCTCAGGGGTTAGTGTATTGGTCTTTTAAACCTCGATAAACGAAGATCTTTGCCCGTACAGATTCTAATCCCAGCTGTGGCGGTTTGTATTTGAGTTATGCATTTGTTGCGAACTTTCATGTTCGTAAGAAGGTTACCTAGAAAGTTTTGTGCAGCTGGAAATATACTTTGAGTCCAACTAAAAAGCAACAAACAACTTACTCATTTTTTCCGGAAGGTTAACGTCTGTGTTGTAACCATTTTGAATGAGTTCCCTCAGTATGTCCATGTTAAAGTTTTCTCCAGCTCGGACAGCAAGATGTAGAGGTGACACACCCATGTTATTTAGATGGTTTACATCTGATCCATGGTTCAACAGTTTAGCTACACAGTCCAGCATGTTGTTTTTTACACACTCATGAAGAGGGGTATCTCCTTAGTTAAAAGGTAAGAAAAGTATTAGATTTGTGACACAAATAAACTGCATCATACAAGGCAAAAATGTACAGTTTGAGGGCTCAACCCCTTACCAAACCACCCTATCTTTACATGACCCTGAGGAAGTCAGCCATTGAAAACCTTGTGGAAAAGGGAGAGTGCTGTTTACCAGCATTTTCTCCTTTTTTTACTCATTCAAAGACAAATCCCAACTTTTCAGGGGTATTCTATTGGTCATCTGCAAATGCTTTTATCTAGGACTAGTCTAGTTTTTGTCATCTGGTAAAGAATTAATCGCAAGCGGGCCAAGAACAATTATACAGCACTTGCCGGTAGTGAAGATCAAAATCAGAAAGTAAAGTCAAATGTTACACACCCCCCCCCCATTTTCATTTTGGGCATTTTAATGTTTTTTCAAACTATTTGCTGGCTGATAATGCCTTGGCTTTGCTTGAATTTTCTGGTGCAGATCAACAAATGACACGTCTTTAAATTATATGAATTGTTAAATTAAATATAATGATTTTAGAGCTGCTAGTATAGTGATACATCTGCTACATGGGAATCTATGGCACTAAATACATGTATGAGCCATGCTCTGTCAAAAGGGGGCTTATTGCATTTGTAGATTATCATACCAGATCAACCTGCAAAGTCCACATAGGATGGCTAACCTACACCAAAACTTTTTGCCTTTAGTCAATTTTCTGTGTGTCAAAAAAAGGACCATTTCATCTCTAGATCCAGTCAATTGTGCACGGAAATGCATTAAGCCCCCTTTTGCCACAGCATGACTCATACATATATGGGAAACTGTTTTAACCCTTTACGACAAAATCCTGACTTTTAACAACCCTGAGAAAGAAGGCCTTTGAAAACATTGTGGGAAAAGGAGAAAATGCTGGTAACTAGCATTTTCTCCTTTTCCAACAATGTTTTTGACTCTTTCAAAAGTAAAGTTCAATTTTTGAGTCACATTTATGGTGTCACCTGCAAATGCTTTCAATCTGGGCAAGTCTACATTTTTCTTGTGCGGTATAGGGTTAATTACCTCCATATTTCTCTGGAAGTGACAAAATATCCTTCCATATTGCATTATCTAGATGTGCATGAACACAGGGACCAAATTTGTTCTGTGCTGCAATGTATAGACTGGTTCTCCCTTTTTCATCCACAGCATTGTAGTCTGCCCCATTCCAGATGAGAAGTCTAACACAGTCTACGTGGTTGTTTAGTGCTGCGAGATGTAAAGGCGTAGTTCCACCAGGATGAGGTACAGCTGTCCAATATCAGAGGACAAAATAACTATGAATGCTCTTAACTCTTTGACAAATGACAAAATTTTAGACCGGTCCAAATTTAAAGCATTTGCAGACGACAAAATAAATGTGACCCAAATATTGAAATTTGTTTTGGAAAGGGTAGAAAACATATAGGGAAAAGGAGAAAAATGCTGGTAACAAGCATTTTCTCCTTCTCCCACCATATTTTCAAAAGGCCTCTTTCTCAGGGTTGTTAAAACTCGGGATTGTGTGAATAAGTGTTAAGCCGAGCCCTAGTAGGTCAGTTGGTGGTGTAATGGACTTGAGAACAGGGGGTCACTGGTTCAATCCCTGGCTTGGCTAGTTTCTTTCTGAGGATTAATGACCGTCATTGCAACAGAATTCATTCCTCTCTCACCGCTGACTATTGTTTCCGCAATGGTTATACAAGAAAGAAGCCAGTGGATTGGACAGAATACTGTGCGTAGGTAGTACTGGTAAAAAGAAACTTCAGGAATGCATGGATAGGTGCATTGGACGCTGCGATGTAACTGAAATAATGTTGAAAACGGCGTTAAACACCATACATACTATCTTAACCCTTTAAGCGCCTTCCACAAACGAAGTTGTTTTTGAAGCTTGTGTACATCAAGATCAGACTGTACAAAATGTACAGTCTGATCTTACAAAATTTTAGCCTTGTTCATACTGAAAGCATTTGCAATCGACAAATAGAATTTAGTTCAAATGATGGAATTTGAATGAATAGAAACAATATGGAGCTATGTGAAAGTGCTGGTTACCAGCAATGAGCTTATTCACCTTTTCTCGCAATGTTTTCAAAAAGCTTCTCCCTAGGCATGTACAACCATGGGATCATTTGGTAAACATTAATTGTTGGCTTTCAAGCTACAATCTAATGGTGCAGCAAACTGTGTACTGTGTAGGTCAAGATCAGAAAGGACAGACAGAGAAAAATGTAATCTTAGATCTAGTGTATCAGTATATTAAATATTTTGTGAAAATTCTGTCAAAAACAGCTACTGACCCTGTACCGTACAATCCTGTGTTTTACTCCTTTACCACACAATGCCGACTTTTAACGACTCTGAGGAAGAGGCCTTTTGAAAACATTGTGGGAAAAAGGAGAAAATGCTGGTAACCAGCATTTTCTCCTTTTCCCACAGTGTTTTCTACCCTATCAAAGAAAAATTGAATCATTTGAGCCACAATGAAATTGGCATCTGCAAATGCTTTCAGTTTTGACAGGTCTAAAATTTTGTCATGTGGTAAAGGGTTAACAACCCTGGGGAAGAGGCCCATAGAAAGCATTATGAGAAAAGGAAGAAACTGCTGGTAAGATCTTTTTCATTTCCCACATTGTTTTTTTTACCATTTTAGAGACAAATATCATTTTAGCCACATCCAATTTGTCGTCTGCAACTGTTTACAGTTTGGACAAGTCTAAGACTGTTGTCTGGCAAAGAGTTAAAAGACTTACAGTAAAAGATAACTTGGGAGGGACATAGGAAAAAATAATGGCCAGACTGACAAAATTAATAATAGTACAGACTTATCAGATTTAAATAGAAACAAGAGCACCATATGTTGGTACCAATGCTCCGCTGGAAATGCTTGATTTTCAGTGACAATTCCAAGTCGAAAAAGGGGCATAACTAAAAATGTTTTGATGGCTACCTTCTCCTGTTGTATGGGTTCCCCTTTTCATAGTTAACAACTTGTCCAAGTTTGAAGTGTATATCTACAGTAATTACAGAGATGTTACAAAATGTCAAAGTTTTTGAAAATTCTAAATCAAAAAGGGGAATAACCGTGTCAAAAATATTTTGATGGTTACCTGCTCCTGTTGTATGGGATTCCCTTTACATAGTTAAGAACTTATCCAAGTTTGAAGTAAATATCTTCAGTAATAACCAAGATATTACATATTGTCAAAGTTTTTGCATGATGATGCCGCTGCAAGGGCTATGACAGTAACTTGATATTTTCTTTGAAAACAGCCAAGCTAAAAAAGTAAAATGTCCTTGATAAATGGCTATAGATGATGAAACTCAAAAATGATCAACCACTCCTGGAAAACAATTATAGCATGGTAGACCTAGTATTATATGGAGGCACATTTGAAAAATTTATGATAATGAAAAGATAACAGAATTGCTGTTATATTAAGTTATTGTCATACCTGTGTAGGAGCCATGTTTCGAATATTTTGTACTAACATTGCAATCTGCCCCCTCATTTAATAATAGCTTCATGCACTCTTGGTGACCCAACTCTGCAGCTGTGTGGAGGGCAGTCACATCAAATCTGTCTCCAGAGTCAACATTTGCTACGGGATGAAATAAAAACACTAAATAGACTTCCATCATATCATGTCACAAGATGACTTCCATTTAATACAGGTCCAAGTTGCAGCCCTCTTATTTAACCCTTTCCCACACAATCCAGACTTTTAACAACCCTGAGAAAAAGGCCTTTTGAAAGCAACATTGCAGGAAAATGTCGGTAACCAGTTGGTATCACAGACAGAAATCATCATTTGAGATACTTTCAAGTTGTTGTCTGCAAATGCTTTCAATTTCGACAAGTCCAAAATTTTGTTGTTTAGAAAAGAGTTCAAAAGAATAAACCTTCATATACAGTTGCTGTCATCATATTCAAAGACAGTGTACCAGGGTCCTGTTACTCCTGTATGGCTTGATAGTAATTAAGGAGATAAATCAGTAATGCTAGGCAGTCCGACGAATCACCGAAATGCCACTGAAACACTGAAATACCCCTATTTTTTCAATATTAAGTTCAGATAACTGATATTAGTTTGCAGTATTTTTCTTTCTTTCTTTTTTTTTTTTAACTGAAAATGTGCTCAATCAAAGTATCAATCATCATTGAGAAGAATGATGTTGTTAATATATTCTGATCATTGATTTACGTGGAGAACCATTACCGAAACACTCGCATGTCTGGTCTGTTACACCTCGAAATACCCAATCTTGATTACACCAGTCTAGGCCCGAAGAATTATCAGTATCATATGATCACATGAATTTATTATTTCTTTGAATGATAAACACACATACAGAATCATTTGCAGACGAAGTAGACCCAAAGCTGACATTGCATGATGTAGGTTTCTGAGCCATCGAAACGTATACGTAGCTTGCTTCTGTACTGTTCATGCGATGCAATCATAATTGAAGGCGTTTGGCTGATATGATCCAACTGATTTGATGTGTAAGTTTGTCATTGTGATTTTTAAAATGACATGGTTATTATTAATAATCTTATTGGTGGAATTATAGTTGTCTTATCAAATTATAACTGGTAACGCATTAACTACAGATTCAAAATGGCTGCCGGTTTTCTGATTTTGGTGATTTTTAATTTCATATATATCCAATATAAAAGTGAAAAATATTTTTGCCAGCATATTTATGGATAAAAATCAGACAAATCAACCTTGTGCACAAGCACAGCTTCTGTAGTAAGATTCCCTGAATCGACAAATCCTTCATGTGGGGCTTTAATGGCATGTTGTTATTTTGTCACTAGGTTTTAAAATAACCCTCCTTCATCAGTATGATAACAATTTGTATCAAACACGCAACTTCAGTTGTTTGAAATCAAAAATTCAAAAAAAAAATCTGGTGCATTTCGGTATTTAAGTGGCATTTCAGTATTTTGGTGATTCGTCGGACCCATGCTGGGATCATTCTCATTCCAGATTTTGAATTCAATGGGAGTGCACATAGGACATGTCAGACTTCAAGGCCAGTATTGCTGGTGAATCCATGGAAACATATCAATGAGTGAGTCTCCACTGAAACATGACTAAAGCAACACTGAATTTCAGTCTGAAAGAAGAGTACAACACCATTTGAAAACAATATATCTTTGAGTGTTGTTATTCTATGACTGTCCACCAACCTCTTTTTTTTAACAACCAACTTAATCATAAGGTAGACTGGTCATTAGACACACAAAATATTAACCAAAAGCAAAAAGTCTCGGCCCAACTGCGCAGGCTGACCTGAGTCGATACTTTTCGCAGATGCATTTAACCCCCTTTTCACAGAAAATGTTCTTTGTGCAGCATACTTTTGAAATTAATATCTAACTTACAATTTTTTACATTCATGAATGATCAGAAATGATTTATGAAGACAAGTACTTTCTGGTCCGTGGTCTAGTCTAACCTATTTATTTCATCATGTTGTTTTCTTATCATCACGGAAACTGTAAACTCGAGGCTAAAAGGGATGGAAACTGGGGAAAGGAGAGGGAGGGACACACTGACCCTCCACAGATTCTGTTGAGGGTCATGGGAAATACCCAAGTTATAATTAGATATGACAGAAACTAAAAAAAAAAACGTTATCAACGACATACTTAGGTTTATGCTTACTTCAGTATACCACTTGTACTTACCACCATGTTCAATTAACAAGCGAACAAGATTTGGGTAGCCCATTTGTGTCGCAAACTGAAGTGGTGTCATGTAATTTTCCGATTGATAAAACAGCTGTTTGTTGTACTCAGAAGAGTCTGGAGATACCCCAGCTTCAAGAAGCCTTCTAGCTTCTTCACTGTCACCATTTTTCGCTGCTTCGACGAGCTTCTTTTCGTCAGATATTTCCTTCAATGCATTTTCACATTTCAGCCCAATAATCTTAGACATTTTCCCGGAAGAGTAATTTCGAATTCCAACATCCGGTACCTACCAGTAAAGCCTGTAATTTCCCGGTACCCAATGCCCGGACTCATTTTGAAAAAGGTTGTACTTTAAGATCATATCCTACAACAACCGCTTAAAGGCTCAATAGCGGTCAAAATTCAATGCAGGTGTTAACATACATTTAAATTCAAGTCATACCATTTAAAAGTATGGAAAATATTGTGAAGATGACAATTTGTTACTGTGTGTTTGTCATATGTCTGCAAGATCCATGGTCTCAAGTGTCTGAAGTGTTAGTCGCTGGCAGAAAAATAAATTTTAAAAGCAGGCAAAAAGTAAACAAAAGATATAGTGACCTGGCAGGTGTTAACCTCGTTTTGAAATTAATTTCTATGGCAGCTACTAACACTGGGACCGACAGTACAATAACAGATTGTTATCTTCACAATAATTTCCATACTTTCAAATGGTATGTTTTAAATTTCAATGTATTTTAAGACCTGCTTTGTTTATTTTTGGCAGCTACTGTTATTTTAAGGATCCTTGGTTTACCTACATTAGAATATAGAAAGAAACGAACAGGTATCATTGAAGTCTACAAGATTCACAAAGAAATTGACAACATTGACAAAAGTAAGCTGTTTCCAAAGAATAAGAAACATATAATACAAGAGGACACAACCAGAGGATTTATAAAAATTATTGCCACGCGAACCTGAGAAAAAATTAATTTCTCAAAGAGTAGTTAAAGATTGAAATAATCTACCTGGGGATCTAATTTTAACTGAAACTGTAAAAACTTTTTGATGAAAATGAAACGAAGTTCGGAAAATTTTACACGTCAAGTAGCCTAGGAAGCCGAGTGCGCTGGACCGGAACCCTATTCAAATGGATCCAAGAGGCTGACGCCTATATAGTCTCAAGAACAGTGTAAACAGTGGATCCAAGAGGCTGACGCCTATATAGTCTCAAGAACAGTGTAAACAGTGTAGATTTGTAAGTTATTGTAAAACAATAACTAACATCAGAGAGATCTGTGGTACATTGTAACTGTTACATAGTAAATGCATGCTTGAATCATGTTTTATGTTGTACTGCGCATGCTCATAAGTTCCCGCCCCTGTGGGCTTTGCCCTGAGTTAGTTAGTCGTTAATAAACCTTTTAATCGAACACACGCTCATTGTGTATATTGATCAGCCACGCTGTCCGCAAAAGGTCACTGAGTCGCTCTTAGCAGCCTAAGAGTTATTTAACCCTTTACCGCACAATGCCGCCTTTTGACGCCCCTGGGAAAGAAGCCTTCTGAAAACATAGTGGGAAAAGGAGAAATTGCTGGTAACCAGCATTTTCTCCTTTTCCCACAATGTTTTCTACCCTATCAAAGAAAAATTGCACCATTGGAGCCATATTGAAATTGTCATCTGCAAACGCTTTCAATTTGGACAAGGCTAAAATTTTGTCGTCTGGTAAAGGGTTAAAAGACCACAATTCGAGTCTGACTCAAGTGATCTGGATTTGTTTATAGATGAAAGGGTTGAAAACATTGAGGAAAGAGGAGAAAATGCTATTTACTAGCTTTTTCTCCTTTCCCCACAATATTTTCAAAATCTTTTTTATCCAGTGTCGTTCGTAATTGGGATTGTTTGCCAAATGACCACACAGGAACCCCTCTGATGGTTAAGATGTAGTACGCTCTTCAGCCTGAACTTCCGGAACATGCTTTATAAAACGTGAGTCTGGTAAAACAGCTTGTCATTTTAGATTTAAAAAAAAAACACCCTTTTTTGTGACGATCGATACACCCACATTCCTGATAAAACACGATCTATGTAATTTTCGGACATACATGTATGTATTTATTTAAACTCTTAATAACATCGTAAATTGCCGTGTGAACGACAAGACGTCTAAATATTAAACTCTTTACCAAACGGCAAAATTTTGGACTTGTCCAAATTGAAAGCATTTGTAGATGACAAAATAAATGTACTTCTGATGATGATTTCTGTCTTTGATAAGGTAGAAACCATTGTTAGGAAATGAGAAAACGCTCGTTCCCAGCATTTTCTCCTTTTCCCATAATGTTTTCAAAAGCCTTATTCTTCAGGGTCGTTAAAGGACGGCATTGCGTGGTTAAGGGTTTGTTTCAGCCCTTTACCCAATAGTCTAAAGTTTTAACGGCCCTGACAGAGAAGGCATAGCAAAGCATTGTGGGAAAAGATAATCAAAGGACTGATAGTCCTGAGAGTCGCCTGGATGGTAATGGGTTAGAAGTTTTCACCCTTTTTTGTTCAAATCTATTAAACGCATTCGAGATACAAAATAACTCAACTATAAGGCAGTATTATATGCAAGCATATTTCTAAGTTGTCATCCTAAAATTACAAACATATTAAAATTTACATTAAAACAAATATATGTGGTGAGAATTAAAATTTAGGCACAAGGAACAGGTTTAAAAAGTTCAAAGTCTCTTACCCCAGACGACTTCATTTAAAAAATTGTTTTAAAAAGGTACAATCAATACAAAACAAGTCATTTCGTTGAAATGATATCCACCTCCGGAAAAAAACTTTTTTTTTTTATAGAAACATAATTATAAGAGGTATTTTGTTTTGCATGTAAATGACCTTTTTTGGTGAAAATATACATTAAGTCCCCTTTTTCCATGATAGGGAATTTCATTAAATAAAAACAAATACTGATTGTCTGTGGCTTATGATAAACAATAAAATATGAATTTTCATAAAATTTTGTCCAGTAGTTAAAGAGATTGGTCCAGAATGGAAATATACATCAAACCCCCTTTTGCTATGACACCACGTTAAAAACAAAAACAAAATACAACCGAAAGACATCAAGTGCCCTTTTTCCATGACAAGGCATTACATTTAAAAAAAAAAAAGTGTATCGGCGGACTATCATGAGGACCACATGTATGAAGTTTCATTAATTTTCGTCAATGATTTTAGAACATATCTGTCTGAATGGACGGAAGATCGGACGGACAAACAGACGGACGGACAGACAACATGAAAACCATATCTCCCCTCCCCCACCCCGAAATTCAACGGGGCGTAATAACTGTCTAAGTTAAATCAATATTTACAGTTCCTCCCTAGCTTGATAATGCCTGTAAAGAATGTGGACAAAAATTACGGTTCTAGTTTGATAAAAATGTTTTTCTAGCGCAGAATCTGGGTGACTTAACTAACATGTATATCTTCATTCTTACACATTTTGCTAAAACAAGCATTCTAAATAATTTCAGTAGAATAGGGAATACATTTTCTCCCCAGATTTAGAGCAAGTTGTTTTTATAGGACATAAATTTTCTAGAATTGGACAACATGGTTATACATATATCGTTTAATTTCAATAATTGTCCTTTCCAGATACAGGATGCTAGATATGAAATTTGGGTATAATTACTTATACAGTTTCAGAGGCTGTTATTTTGAAATGTTACTACTCAGTTCTGAAGCTTCTGTGAAGTTTATAAAAACAGAGCTGAACCACTTGAACAATTTTACAAGAGGACCATTTAGACAACATTAGTAAGGAACTCAATTGAACTCTGTCTTCTGGTATTGGATCTAGTGACAAACTTTTAGACCAAAAATACTCTTTTGCAACTCACCCATATCTAATCTAAGCCTGACAAGTTCCGTGAGTACTGGACTGAAAATAAATGGATTCTACAGTACTAGATCTATTACGGTTCTGTCTGATTTGACCTAGTGACAACCTTTTTCTTTTAACCCCTGGTGACCTACTTTCAGTTTTGTCAAAAATTATTATTAAGACAAACAGCTTGGCAATTTCATGATCATTGGACTGAAATGTCTCTGGAGCACACACAAATATTTGAGTCAGTAATCTACTTGTCCTTTGGAAATAATTTGTATTTGTTGCTATCTGGGTTCAATTTTTGTCCACAGTGGACTCTAAGAATATGGCTGCTACAGCTCAAGAAAAACAATATAACCCAATGGCATGATCGTCAGCCTTTTAACTTTGTCTTTGTTTTATAACGTCCCAGGAATTAGTACTGCTTCCACACCAATTGAAAATTTTAGAGATCTACATGTATACTGCTTTGGCTTAAACTAAATGTTTGCGGTTCGCTCTAAATTACCCTTTACAACAACCCTTTACAAGATTACAAACACGCCAATAAAGAACTTGTTCGAGTGGGTTAACATTAATATGTTCTATTATATTTGAAATATAGAGGAGTAAAAAGTCAAGTTCTCAGATTGCTGGTTGTTAGAACTGCGTAGTTTCAAGTCGAATTCCCGTGTGAATTCAGATTTTGGCAGTTACGAAAGCACCTTGCATTCTGACACCCGCACTAATAAATTGTTGTTTCATAATATACTAATCGCATGTGTTAATCGCACATTAAAAAAAAAGACAGCAGACTTTTACAACTTCACCTCAAACGAAAAACAATTAATAAAAAAAAAGTATACTTTAAACACTCTCTCTGCATGGATCAGTAAACCGTTAGGTCGGTGTACGCTGAAAATAGGGGCCGCTTTGAACAGCGACTGATTCATAAATATGTAAATTTATAAAGAATTCCGTGGTGCAAATGACGTTACACGTCACGTGATGATAAGATCTATATTTGTCGCACAGTTACATTCCAGAAAGCACCTGCTAAGCGATGACTTGGTACAGCCTAGAACCGTGCGCATTACATACGCTATGTACGATTTCTGTGCACCTAGAATATTGGTGTGCAAAGTATTTAAAGTCTAGAATAAAAAGCTCTGAAGAAGCAACGTGTAAAAATGTTTAAGAAGGCGATGCAACCATTCCAAGTCGTTATAAATTTGTTTTAAAAAAATAGCCAACTGTTGGGAAAAATCTCCATTGAAATCTTCAATGTCAACTCGGTATCGCCTTTCTCTTTCCGACCATAAGTTGAGTGTTGAATTGTAATGAGACTTTTAACAATTAAGGACAGATTGTGAGATTTAGAATGTACATCTAACGGGTAATTATCGAACCATTTTCACTGAGAACTGTCCACAAATAAAAGCGTGTCGTAGTAAAGACGCTTGTCGTCGGAGAGTATTTTTCAGCGTGTCCGCAAACTTGTTTAGGTCACGACGGCTATTTTTAGATATATACATAATGCGCTATATTTAGAGATGACGTCTGTGTAAGCGATAGGATATCGTGTACCCATGTGGACGAAAAGATTGTTTCAAAGGTTTAAACCGTTAAAAAGCTAAGTCTTTGTAGACATATTCATCAACACAAAGGCACAATTGTAAGTTATTTACAACAGAAACTGGGTTGTTTACCGAATAATTAGAAAACTATGTTTTATCTCGTAAACCGGAACTCGGCCAGGAAGCAGTACAAGGCCGGAGGTATGCCTACGTCACCCCATAGATCAGGATGATAACAATGAGAGCCTGGTTGCTACGCAACCAGGCGACTCAAAAATGCTGGTAAACAGCATTTTTTTTACTTTTCTGACAATGTTTTCTGCTCTTCCAGAGAGAAATTTCAGTTTCTTGTTCACATATACTTTGTCGTCTGCAGACGCTCTCGATTCGGACAAGTCCAAAATTGTGTCGTTTGGTGAAGAGTTAACCCTTAGAGTGCCGAATAAACCTAACAGCCATTTTTGTCCAGAAATAAGATTTAACAGTAACTGCAATCTGAATGATGCTTTTGTCAAGAATACACAAGTATACCTATCTCAGCAACGTGGACAGTGTGGATTAAATATAAGGCTACCTACTTCGTGTAGAGCCATGCCGAAACATTTTGCTATTAGTCAAAATCCTGCAAGTCAAAGGACCGGTGTACATCAGGATTCAGTCTGTTGTCAGACAAACTGGATTTTATTGATCCATAATTATGTGATGACTTACTTGGTATAACGCATCACGGAGTTGCAATATTTCTGCAACGCGGACAGTGTAGATAAAATATCATACTGCCCAGTCCGTGTACAGTCCGATGACAGAGCGGAACGGACACTAAAGTTTCGCAAACCGCTTTAACCCTTTCCCAAACAAGCCCTGGTTTTCACGTGTCTGCAGTACAAGTCTTTTGAAAACACTGTGGGAAAAGGAGAAATTGCTCGTAAACGAGCAATTTCTCCTTTTCCCACAGTATTTTCTACCCTTTTTGATAACTTTCTGCCATTTTCATCAAATTTGAAATTGTCGTCTGCGAACTCTTTCAATTTGGACCAGGCCAAAATTTGTCGTTTGGGAAAGGGTTAACCCCTATTCTGCTAAATAAATGAAATGAAATCTTCATGCCGATAGTAAAAATCCACATTTTCCCATTTCAAAGGTACTTTTTGGGAAAAGATATCTCCTCAACGGACAGTGTAGACCCAAGATCAGACTGCACGTTCTGTGCAGTCTGATCTTGGTCTACACTGTCCGCAAAATGTCAGTGAGTTGCGCTTAGTAGCTTAGGGGTTCAGTGTTAGGAGATATTTCGACAAAAAAAAAAGTCTGTATTTTTTTTTAAGAATAACTAAATATAATTGAATTTTTACCTATTTGACTTATCGGCGTTAAATAAATTCACAACTCGCTGTCACCTTAGATAATATCTTTAGATGTATAGCCTATTGTTAGATGGATAAGCTATAATTAATTATATGAGACGTGTTTTGTGACTTTGCTGTGGAGTACTAAAAATATATATATGTCAGTCTCGCCGTCATGCTCGCCCAAGATCTAGTGATTTTCATGTTTATATCTCTTTTCTGTATGACTATGTACAACCGTGTACTTGTCGTAAAATAAAATGTTCTGTTCTGTTCTATAATATTTTATCTGAGGTGTGATAAAGTTGAGAATAACTTGGGTATTCTGGTATCGCAGGATTTCTGCAAAGGTGAGCCGAGTTCGTTTGCTTTTTGTCAGTCTGGCAAGTGTCTGTCTGTCTGTCTGTCTGTCTGTCTGTCTGTCTGTCTCTCCCATTTTTTTTTTTTTGTGTTGTTATGATACTATCACTATTCCTTCCATCATTTCTTTTTTTAGACACTTCCTGTTTGTCTGTGCTATATCACGCGATTTTGTTTCCGAAGACTGTGTTCTTTCTGCTTACGATTTCTCTCTCTCTCTCTCTCTCTCGGCGAGCCCCGGTATCTCAGTCGTTAGCGTGCAAGACTTGAGAACAGAAGATCGCTGGTTTGATCCCCGGCTCAACCAATTTCTTTCCGAGGATTGTTCTAGTCATTGCGACAGGATTCATTTCTCTCTCAGCGCTGACCATTGTTTCGTATATGGTTATGTGGGAAAGCAGCCAGTGGCTTGGAAAGAATATTGTGCGTGATACAGGTGACAAAAACGCCAGGAAAACATGGATAGGTGCACTGTCCCCCGCGATATAACTGAAATAATGTTAAAAACGGCGTAACTCAATCAATCACTATCTCTCTCTCTCTCATATCTACCATATCTCCATCATAGAATAAATCCAACATGATAAATAGTTCAGACGTACATGTAAAAATTACGACACCTATAAAGGCATAAAGTTACAAGTATACATATACTAAACGGGGTGTAAAGAAATAACAAGCTCTGTAATCAAATATTACTTTATCTGTTTTACCTAAATACCTCGAGAAACAATGTTAAGTACTGATAAATGTTTAGGCTTACAGGATGAAAAGAGTGAAAACATTGCGGCAAAAGGAGAAATTGCTCGTTACGAGCAATTTCCCCGTTTACCACAATGTTTTCAAAACTTGTCTACAGTTAGACGCAAAAAGTTTTCTACCGAAGATCACAAGATGACAAATATTGTCAGATAGAACTATCACCGGTCTTCATTGTACTCACCCATGTTTATCAATTATTTTCGTTGATTTACATATTTATACATGTATATACCTACTACGGTTAAACCGCGGTAATTCATGCATATATCCTATCGGATTACCAGTGTATTTGGATTATCGGGAGAGAGAGAGAGAGAGAGAGAGCGTGTGGAGAGAGAGAGAGGTTGACTGGCAAAGGTAAATTTAGTTAGTCTTTCAATATACTGCTTCTATGATAAATCAGTGCAGCTGCTACATTGTTTTCTGACAAAAAAGTGTGTTCCAGTAAAATTTCGGTCTAAACAATATTCGGATTACCGAATTTTCAAAAAATCGAGGTATCACTGATCTTCTACATTTTCAATTTTCCCACCCAGATCCCAATCAATGGGGCTCATGACATGGTGACCAGACAACATGTACATGCGATTTTGAAGCTTTTTAACTAGTTCTGGCCAAAAATCTATTTTCAAGTCCACTGTCTGCATTTCCACGTCAACAGTCAAAACACAGTTCGGTGGGGGAAGGCATGAACTCTGTCGTAAATGCTTTTGACAGAGTTGGTATCTAACCCTTATCCTGCTAAATAAAAGAAATCAAACTTTCAAGCCGATACTAAACATCCTAATTTTCCTGTTTCGAAGGTATTTTTAGAGGAATGATATCTCCTTATCGGACAGAGTAGATCCAAGATCAGACTGCACGTTCTGTTGCGGGCCATATTATATCCCATTTAAACCCTTATCGGTGATCCAGCGTTTTTCATGACTTCAACTCTTTGCCAAATGATGAAACTTTAGAATTGTTAAAATTGAAAGTATTTGCAGAGGACAAAATAAAAGTAACTCAAAAATTGGAATTTGTACTTGGAAGTGTAGAAAACACTGTGGGGATAAAAGAGAAAAAATAATATTGGTAACCAGGATTTTCTCTTTTGTCCACATTGTTTTCAAAAGTCGTATTCTTTAGGGTTGTTAAAATTCGGATTTTTTTGCTAAAGGGCTAAGGAACGCAATCGTTAAAAAAACATCGCGGAAAAAGTAAAAATAGTGGTATCCGAAAACGGTTTCTATCCTACTGATTGCAACCAGATCAATTTGTCCACATTTAACCTGTCGTCTGCAAATACTTTCAACAGGCTAGGAGCAATAAAAAGAACATGTGGTAATGTTTTAAAAGGAAGTTAATATTAAGTAGTACAGTACTTACTAATGCTATGATATTTATAACTTAAAAATGTATAACTCTATGTTTTTTTTTAATCGTGCGTGTAATTTTATTTCATCTGTTTTATTTGCTTCCTTTTCGTTTGTTGTCTTCTTTTTCGGGGCAAGTGTAGATCTGCTCCAGCCACTCTTTAAAAAGGCTGCACAATTTTATAGGTCTGGGTCAAGCTTTCTGATTTGCTGTGCACAACGTGATGTGTCAGCTAATTTAAAGCGGGTGTCCCGGATATTTAGTGAGCCAAAACTGTAGGAAGGATCTATATATAGATACGGATTTGTTGACATATCCTGGACGTCTATTTACCATGTGTAAACTCCGTAACTCATTACCTGTGAAAAGCATCTACAAAAGGTATCGACCGAAACCTTTTGCTACTGGTCTATTTTCTGCGTGTCAAAGGATCAGTGCATCTCATTAGTCAGTCGGATGTTATACAAACTGGATTTTATGGATCCATAATTATGTGATGACTTGCTTGGTACAGTGCACCACGGAGGTGCATTAATCCCCTTTTGCCAGAGAGTGGCTCATTTGATAAAGGTGTGGTAGACTATATGAACTGGGTTTGAATTAATGAATACATGCAAACACATGGTGGCGAAAGGTGAAATTGCGTGTGACGAGCGTTTTATCCTTTTGCCACAATGTTTCCAGGTCTGCAACAAGACTATAACAGTAGTTGGCAAAATCATCAATTTGAGAAATGAGATCCCAGTTGGATTACGTGTTTAACGTGGTGATAGTTGGGGATAGCTGCGTTGGAAAAACGACGATGTTGCGTCGCTTTTCGGGAATTAAAGACGTCGGCGTCAACAAGGATTGCGTGGAGATAGAGACAGTGCAAAATGGACGTAAAGTGTTACTGAAAATATGTGATACGATGGGTAAGAAACATTTGATATAGTTTCCCGTTTATCGCAACGATATTCAATGGAGTGTGTGTCGAATTTTGTCTCTATTTTGTTTATATGGTGTTTAACGCCGTTTTCAACATTACTTCAGTTATATCGCGGCGGCCAGCGCTCCTATCATTGCTTTCCTGGAGTTCCTGGGATACATGTAGGTATAGGTATACTTCGTACAACATTCTTCTGACTGCTTTCCCACACGAACATCGTCGAAACGATGATCAGCAGTGAGAGATGAATGAATCCTGTCGCAATGACTATCACCAATCCATGGAAAGAAATTGATCGAGCTGGGGATTCGAACCTAAGTGATCCTCTGTACATGACGGACTGAGCTACCAGGTTCGGCGAGTGTCGTATCCTACCCAGTGTTACTAACATACAGTCAAACCCTTTTAACCCTTTACGACATAATCCAGAGTTTTAACGACTCTGAAAAGTGCATTTGAAAACACTGTGAGAAAATGCTGGTCACTAGCATTTTCTCCTTTTTCCACAATGTTTTCTACAGCGTTAAAGAATTTCATTTAAACCACTTTCGATTTTTCTCCGGCAGGGTGCTTTCAATTGCTTTTTCAATTTGGACGAGTCTGATTTTTTTTTCATATGGTAAAGGGTTAAGGAAGTAAGGGATACTCAAAAAGTACTTGAAATTTAAGGACATTTTCGGGAGGTTTTTTTTTGCGCAACCTAGTGCGCATGGAAACGAGCTCTTTCGTCCGCGGGCTTGTTCGCCAGAGCTTGTTCGTCCGAGCTCGTTCGTCCAGGCGTGTTCGTCCTTTTGAATGATCTCATTTCTTTTAAAATCAATTTTGGAGCACTAAGAAGGCATATTAAAATAAAAGATGATATTGGACTCTTCATGAAGGAAATAGCAGTACTCGGATAGTTTCACTGTACGGTGCGAAATCATAAACAGCCTAAACATGTTTCGCTTTAACTCTTTACCGCACAACCTTTAACGACCCTGGGAAAGAGGCCTTTTAAAAAAATTTTGTGGGAAACGGAGAAAATGCTGGTAACCAGTATTTTCTCCTTTTCCCACAATGTTTTCTACCCTATCAAAGAAATATTGCACCATTTGTTGTCTGCAAATGCTTTCAATTTGGACATGGCTAAAATGTTGTCGTTTGGTAAAGAGTTAAAGGACATTTTGCGAAGAAATCCAAGTTAGACTGTATTTCAAGGGTCAAGTCTGCAATTGCAGTAAATGATGCTATAAGAAATGCCGACTGTATGCACCTAGCGAGGCAGAAGAAACGAAGGTCACTGTCAGTCCCCTACCCTCTTCTTCTAATGCAAAGTGTACAGAAACGTATTCTCGTGATGAAGTATCATAATCGTCGAACGAGCCATGGGAAAGTGGTCGTTGAATTAGTAGCGTACGTCGAATTATTAGCCTACAGACTTGACTAAACAAGCGGTTGGTATAGATCCAAAATCCAAATGCACATCCCATGCAGTCTGATCTTAATCTTTGCCATCCGCTAAAGCCCCTGTTTTCGCCTATGGCGCAGAAAGGGTAAAGTGTTTTAACGGGGTTATACTCGTACTAACCTGATGTTAAGTAATGCATATCATAACCAGCTTACATACTTCAAAGATTATAGGAGCCCAATTCAAAATAAATTTGAAAATTTTCCATGTTTATCCGAACCAATCTTCACTTCTGGATGGTCTTTGATAAAAGGTAATCTTTCAGCTAAATTTGACATATCAAATGTTTTATTGTTTTTACTAATACATGACTATGCTTGTATGTCTTCAAGAAAAAAAAAAATAAATAAATAAAAAAAAAAAAAAAAAAAAAAAATAATGCTTAGTTTTAAGTAAAACTGGGAATTTTTGTATAAAACTGTTTTATGATTGCCACGGAAACTAATTTTGTGAAAATCTGAACTCGACGACCTATTCTTTTTTTGTTGCATTTGAAAAGAACATACTTCAAGGATTCTGTACAGAAAAAATGGACAAAATCTATGGAAGGGTATTTTTGATAACCCAGTTTTACCCGAAGAACACCTAATTTTTTCGGCATTTTTGTGAATACATAATTGCTAAAAATGACCCTTTCTGAAAAAAATATGAATGGAATTCAAATTTTCTGAATGTTAGATCAGAATATACAAATATTTTGCTCTGATTGTATATAAATTATAAAATTAAACTTGTCGGACAATTTTAAAATCATTTTTAAGCAAAATTCACAATTTTTAGAATTTGGAGGTATACTGTTACCTTGGAAACAGGCATTTAACAAGAAAACGAATTCGACAACATATCATTTTCTTTTTATTTTTGTATTCAGCATAAAATTTTACATAATATATGTGAAAACAGAAATTCTATGGAAGAATTAAAACTCTAGAAAACGTCCTTAACACGGCTGTTCTCACTGCACTAAGGTTTGAAGGGCCTTCTCTGGGACCTTAAACTCATAGATCCTTTTTCCGGAGACAAAAACGGAAAAAAGTGGTCTGATGCATCTGCGAAGAGTGTCGGTCCATGTCAGCCTGCGCTGCCCAAACATGTTTCCTGGGTCAAAATTTTTGCTGTTGTTAAATTTCCTAAATTTTCAAGGGACCATTCTATCCCGTGATCTAGCCGGTCTCAGACAAATAATGCGACAACTTGTTTGGTTATAGAGATTTATTTTTATATCGCTGGACTACATTTTGCTAACAGTTATTTGCCCTGTTGGCTACTTCCAGTACTTCCGACTAGGTGCCGTTACAATAGTTTGGCTAAAATAGTTTGAACTAGGTTGCACGTTAAAACAGCGTTTTATCACATAAAATCTCCTCCAGCAGTGTATTAAATCCATGACCTATTAGCTTTTTGGTGCCTAGTTTTGGTTATTTTTGTAGTTATGATCGTGTGAAGCCGGCGAAACCAACCACAGCACGTGCCGGAATTTGTACTCGTTCGCCATTTCGCGGGAAAATGACGTCGTTGTTGCTAACGCGTATTTTTGTGGAAAATGTAACGATTTTCATGTTTAATAACAACAAGAAATGAAGTATAAGTGGTTTAAAGTTAACAAAATTGTGGAAATATTTCGATTTCTACCTACTCCCTCTATAAACTCTTTATTTCTACTTCAGATGCAAATGTCACAGAGCTATCTTCTTGTGTAGGTACACATTCAAACCGAACTACATCTGTAAACATGGACCTGTGAATGGTATATAAACTGAAGGTGATGATGCAGGACACCTATTTGCCTGTCATCCGTTTTATGTGATAAATAGAATCTCGCATTCGTGTTTATGTATTATCATTTTCATCAAACTCGTTGACTAAAGGCTGGCGTCATATAATTGTAGTCAACACATTTGACAAAAATAATTATACATAAACACTCATATAAAAAGATTCTCTGTTGCTTTGTCTTTTTTTTTCTAACAGGACAAGAGCGGTTCAGAAGTCTAACAACCTCTTTCTATCGCTGTGCGAAAGGTGTTATATTGTGTTACAACGAAACAGCGGAAGAATCGTTCCACAGCCTAGAAACTGCCTGGTAAGTTGTTTTTACATTTGAGACATACTCTGTGAAAAAGGGAGCTTACTGCATCTGCGAAAAGTATCGAGCCAAGTCAGCCTGCGCAGTCCGCGCAGGCTGACCTGGGCCGAAACTTTTCGCTACCGGTCAGTTTTCTGTATACCCCAGGACCAGTCCACCTCATGATTAAGTCGGTTGTTAAAAAAAGTGGCTGTTATGGATCCATAATTGTGTGATGGTATGAGTGGTATCATGGATCACGGAGATGAAAGGCAATATTTGAGTATTTTAGCTCCGAGTTTTAAATATTAATTACGTTGCATTGTTGATCCCATGAACGCGTCGCAATCAGTATTAACAACTTTTTTGTTTGACTTTTTATGTTGCATGTAAGAAATCTATTGATCACATAAAACCCCCTCCGTCAGTGTATTAAACCAATGACTTATTTTTGATAATACACTAGTGTATTATCGTTTTTTGGTTCCCGGTTCTGATCAGTTTTTAGTCTTGAGCGCGTGAAGCCGGAGAAACCAGCCACAGCACTTGCCGGAATTTATACTACTACGCCGTTTTGTGGAAAAAATGACGTCATTGTTGCTAAGGCGTATACGCGTGGAAATTTTTTTTTTTTATTATCATGTGAAACCGAACTACAACTGTAAACATGGTTTAAAGGCTGAAGGTGACGATGCAAGATACTTATTCGTTTTATGTGATAAATAGAATTTCACATTCGTGTTTATGTACCAAGGCTGGCGTCGTATAATTTTAGTCAACTCGTTTGATAAAAATAATATACCTAAACACTCATGTAAGATCCTCTATAAAGGAAAGAAATGTTTGTTTTGATGTACAATAGTGATATATATCATTCATGACCATCGAATTCGTCTCTCTTGAACATATCATTCTTTCACACTCATTAAAATGCATGTAGATTTTACAAAAAAAAAAAACTCTACATACATACAGTTATACTAGTGTCCATACGAATGTGAATGTTTTTTTATAAAAAAAAAAAGGCAGTGCCGGAATTAGTACTATGTTTCTACCAAATGCATATGCCATTCTCTGGTAAAAGAGGGCTTAATGCATCAACACGATGCATAATTCCAAGCAAGTCATCACTAAGTTAGAATGAGTAAGATTTTCAAATGTAATATAGTATAAAAAGTTCTTTAACGCGAATTTAAAAGTCACATGACTAATATCGAGGATAGTCAATCGTTATCTTTAGTCATCACCTGATTATGGATCCATAAAATCCATTTTGTCTAACAAGTGACTTGAATTCTGAGGTAGAGTGGTCCTTTGACATGCAGAAAATTGACCAATAGCAAAAAGTTTCGACCTAGGTCAGCCTGCGCAGAATGCGCAGGCTGACCTAGATCGATACTTTATGCAGATGCAGTAAGCTCCCTTTTCACAGAGATGGCTCATATAATTCCAACGAAGCAAAGTACTCGTAATCCAATTCTCATAATAATGTTTTCGTTAAACCAAAATCTTACTCTCTGTCCCAATACTATTGTAGGCCTACTTCTGATTTACTTTCACGATTCCATCTTTGACAGGCTACCGGACATCGAGCAACGTTTCGGAAATGAGGTTCCCATTGTTCTAGTAGGAATAACAGGTAGAACGCAACAAAATAAGAAAAGAAATACCTCTCCAACCAAAATCGAACGTGGAATTTCCCGCGAGGACAGCCTTTCTCTCTCCAGTAAATACAAAATGCCTTATATTCCGGTGGACTTGTCAAAGAAAGACGACATACACAGTGTATTCCGAAAAATTGTTGAATTAATGATAGAAAGACTGCCAGACATGGTCGAAACTGTGAACACGTCCATTAAACTTGATGAAAGTGATAGCCAACACAGTGCGGAAAGTTGTGGCTGTCGCATTGTTTAGTGTCTCTAAACCCTCAAAGATACAGTCTCGAGTTTTTACGACCCTGAGGTTAAAGGCTTATAATTTAATATCAATTGTTTTCTTGAATATTGGCGAGTTCTGATTGGCTGAAAAAATTTTTTCATAGCTCCATGAAAAAAAAATCACATTGTGCCGGAACTACTTTAGCTGTCAAACTAATGTAAACAAACATGTATACAAATATGAGTGGAAGGGGCTGTAGAAACTCCAACGTTATATTCAAAAATGAAGAAAATGAATGCAGTTTGAATTATTTCCGTGGGTGTATGTTGTCTGTAATATTAAATTATAAGGAATGAAGAGATTTTTTTTTTTCATGGAGGTATGAAAAAAAAAAACCTAATCACACTTTGGTATGAAACCGCTTTCATACAGTATGATTAGGTTTTTTTTTTTCATACCTCCATGAAAAAAAAAAATCTCTTCATTCCTTAATTGAAAACCTCGTGGGAAAAGGAGAAAACGCTGGTAACCAGTTTTTTCTCCTTTTCCCCACAATGCTTTTTCAGCATTTTAAAGAAAAATGCTATCGCTTGAACCACGCTGAATTTGTCATCTTTTGTTTTCAGTTTGGACGCGTCTACTTTTTTTCTATATCTTTCATGGTCCGTTGGTTACTTGCTACTTCCACCTCGATGGCATTTATCTTTTTTTTTCAACAAACTTCTCCATTTATAACCTAATATATCACATAGAAGAAAGTTTACCACAGAATACGACAAATGTAAGGATCTTTCCTTTTTCCATTACAGTTTAGGAATAGGTGAAAAAATACTGCCAAAAGACCGAAGGCCGTATTCGGCAGGTAGCTTGAACAACTTGTCTTATGTGAGCTATTCTCTGGCAAAAGGGAGATTAATGCATTTCCGTGATGCCTTGTATCACATCATTATTGATCCTTAATTCATTTTGTGGAACAACCGGCGGAATCCTGGAGTAGGATGGTCCTTGGATACTAGTAGGCAGAAAATTTACCGAAAGCAAAAGTTTCGACCTAGGTCAGACTGCGCATAATGCACAGGCTGACCTGGGTCGATACTGTTCTGCAGATGCATTAAACCCCCTTTCCATAGAGCATTAGGTTATAGACGGTAACGTATGTAAAAATACCCCCAAGTGTCCGTAGTCCAACCTTTGGTCTTCAGCCGCGTGATTCATCTTACATATGTATACAAAATGTATTCATGAGCACCTTTTGTCCAGTCACCTTTGCAATTTGTTGCTGAAGATGTTTTGAAATTAAATGGAAATGTATATTTTCCATTGTAATTGAATTATCTCTTTACTTAACAGGGGCGTCGGAACTTTTCTGACATTCTGGAAGCGCCTTATTTGAGCAGGGCTGAGGGTGGGGTTAGGGGAGAGGGTAAACTAAAGAAGTCGGTATGTAAACTGTATCGGGCCTTCAGCGGATTTGATTCTCTCAAGTAGGTATGACCAATGCGACAATACTCAACAAGGCAATAAACAACTACCGATGTATGTTTGCTCATTATTCTAACTAATAAAGTTACACTTTTTATCATTTGCATTAGCTGTTGTATGTCATCATCATCATCATCACGAAAAATATGAGGGGTACTGAAGGTTTTCATACATGAATCCTGTCTTCTCCATCTTTCAAGTATTGGCCATAAACATTTCTTTGAGAGGAGAAACACGGTAAAGGGAAGCGTTATAATTCTAGCGGCCTGCAGAATGAAGGTTTTTCTTTCGAATTATTACTAGGCCCGGCGTTCTACTGTCGCGCAAATACAAGCTGGAAACCCGAGATACTCTCTACAAAGGAGAACATCGTAAAAATAGGAAAGAGAATTCTACTCGAATTTCGATGTTAATAACGAAAGATTTCTCGTGTTCTTGGCAATCATTCTACATGGATATGACCGTACTACAAGAACATTCAATCCGACCTACTTATAGAATAAAAACAAATTAGTGGTAAGTATGATGTTCTGTGCCAATATGCAAATATAGAAAAGGTCTCTTCTTGAAAACAACGGGGCGAAAGCGAGACGCAAACGGCATTCTTAAAGTAACAACCTTACGATCAAAATAATCAAAGTACTGGTACTCATTCACTATCAAGTGAAGGAGTCAGGACTGTATTGACCCTTTCGATATAAACGGCGAGGTTTAGATGCATTAAATTTGGCAGATGGTCAGTAATGCACATGGCTAGTAAACCAGGGATCGTTAGTTCGAATACCAGCATGGCTAAAATTCTGATAGAGCACTGGTGAAAATGGTAGGCCTACAGTCATTAGCGCAGGACTACTTGGAAATCTGTCAGAGCTGAAAATTGCTTCGATGATGTTTCTGTGAGAAAACAATCCAGTGGCTTAGAAAGAGTGTTTTTTGAAGAATTTGAAAAAAAAAAAAACCATGCGCAAAAATAAACGCTGTTGTCGCCCGTTTTATCATTTTATCAAAACGAAAACGCCGTTAGGTTAACAGCAACTTGACAAATAAATAATATAAAACACTAAGATACATTATTTATCTATTTGGCAAAGCCCTTGCAAGAAGAATTATTTCTTATTGTTTTCTGTATAATAATCGGACATGACGTCCGCATTCCGACGCCCATGCTTTTAAAAATGATAGGCACAGATTTAGTTGCTTTTGCGGGTGTTATAGATCAAGATCAGTATGCTCAAAAAGTACATTGTGACCTTTGATTCACACTGTCCGCTAGCTTGTAACATATTCTTGTCAAATTAGCAATGGCATTGATATTTTGATGTCTTTTTTTTCCAAACTGAAAATGCCTCTTTCATTTACATGTATCTCGGACATAACAAAAGGTTACACTTTTGGGCTCTGTAAAATGATTAAAGATAAATAAATATTCGCACTTGTAGAAAGGGATCAGTCAAGGTGTTTAACCTTTTTTTTTCAAAGGGTCTCTAACATAATAAAAGTGTCAGTTAGAATCTTCTTAATTGGAATTCATTTATATCGCAAAGAACTGGAAAAGGGGACAACCATATGGGGAAACCCATCTTCGCAAGCCAACGATACTAAGGTAGTACCCTTGGCCGCTCGCCTCTTTAAAAATCGAAACTCCCGCTGCGCCATTTCATTGGATGCGATCAAAACTCATCGCGTCCAATCAAACCGTCCGTAACAAGAAATCTTCCGCGAAACAGAAAACAATAATGGCGGAGCCCGTCAAAAACGAAATTTGTCGTGTTTGTGACGAAAATTTGCCAAAAAAGAGTAGACGATCGATATTTAATGAGTTTTTTTTATAGTTCATGATCAATTATGTGAAATATTAGGGCGGGTTCCACAGCCAAATGATTGCGAATCATCGTATGTCTGTTCGTCTTGTTTTAACAAGCTCAACAAGCTTAACAAACTGGAGCGCAACCATATTTGATGCATAGCCTAACAAATTTTATTACGAGTATTTTGATTGGTCAGAAATAACATCAGCAAAGGTTACTCAACTAGTGATATTCGATAGGTGGCGCAGCGGGAGTTTCGATTTTTAAAGAGGCGAGCGGCCAAGGGTGCGTAACGAGCAAAGTAGAAAAACCTTTCATTATTTTTAGCACTATGCGTACAACGCTGTTTTCATGGGAACTAACTAATTCTTATCCCATAGAAAAGTTATAACAGGGTGGCCTCCCTTGTTTCAAAAAAAGAAAAGCTAGATGAAAAGAAGAAAATCCAATCCGCATTCTGTTGACATTCAACATAATCAAATCGAATCGGATATTTATTATACATTGAGATGAGAGGTGATATGAATGAAAGACAAACAAGTCTCCAGACTGACAATCTGATTCCATGAGTAAAACTTTAAACTTATAAATGAGCCGAGCTCTGGCAAAAGGGGGCTTAATGCATCTCCGCGATGCATGATACCAAGCAAGTCATCACATGATCATGGATCCATAGAGTAAACCGACTACATCATGAGGTAGACTGGTCCTTTGACATACTGAAAATTGACTAAAAGCGAAAAGTTTCGGCCCAGGTCAGCCTGCGCGCACTGCGCAGGCTGACCTGAGTCGATACTTTTCGCAAATGCATTAAGCCACCTTTTCACGGAGCACGGCTCAAATAAATTAAATGAACATTTCCATACTACAGTAAAAACCCAAGTTTTGCGATTCAAGAGTTATTTTCGTGCACATTCTTTCTGATATTGATCTAAACTGCCAACAAAAGCGACAGTATAAACACAAGTCGGGATATTTCAAAATCTTCTCATACTGGATTGTATAAATCCTAGATCAGATTGCACTTCATGTGCAGCCTGATACTGATATTCACCCTTTGCAAAAGCTCAATCAGTCGCACTCTATGCCTAATGGTTAACCCTTAGACTGATAAGCTAAACTCAATGCGGACCTTTTGCGGACAGTGTAGATCAAGACCAGACTGCACAGAACGTGCAGTCTGATCTTGGATCTACACAGTCTGTTAAGGAGATATTCTTTAAAAAAAACTAAGCTTGAAATAGGAACATTCGGGTTTTTTATATCGGCTTGAAAGTTTCCTTTGCCTTATTTAGCAGGTTAAGCATTGATACAATTGGTACAAATAAGGAAGAAGAAGAAGAGAAGAAGAAGAGAAAAAGAAGAAAAAGAAGAAGAAGAAGATGGAGGCGAACGGGGACAAGAAAAAGAATTCGCTTTACACAGCCTGCATTTATATAAACATTCTTATAATACGTAACAACCAACTTGTGGGCGGGCAAAAAAACAGGCTCTCATTAAAGATTACCTTATCAGCATGAGTTAATTTCCTCTCTCAATTTTCTCCAATTTTTAGAATCAACACCTGGCTTAAATCAAATGCATTTCGAATATTGATGATCGTGGTCGTGACCGCTGAATGTTGATGGACGATGCAAGAAAGCAGCCAGTGGCTTAAGAAGGGTGCTGCGTGAAGAGCTATCGAAGGAAAGTCCAAAAACGCATGAATAAGTGCCGATGGCCGCCGTGATATGACAGAAATAATGTTCAAAACGGTGCTTTGCACAAAAAAAGCAAAAAAGTCTGCCAGGGTAAGTGAAGATCAGACTGTACAGAACGTGCAATCTCATCTTAGATCTATCTGCACGGTCAGATATTTGCTACATATTTTGCCTAAGAAAACCACAGAAAATCAAATACTGTGGTCTTTTTCCTAGATTGAAAGTGTTTAATGTATTGGTAGCCTTCAGGGTTAAGGTTTGAAGCTATCGATGATAGTTCGAGGTAGGCTTCCTTTCTCCGACGGTGAGGATCAAAATTAGACAGACACAGTCTGATCTTCGGTCTATATTGTCCAACATAGTGTAAGAGACTCTAACCCAGAAAGATGCAATCACGGCGTGAGTCTTTTTTTCCTCGGTATCTTCTTTCTTTTTACTGAACTATATTTTCAGCCGATGAAAAAGGTTGAGTTAATATACATGAGCCATGATCTGGCAAAAGGGGGCTTAATGTATTTCCGTGATGCATTGTACCAATCAAGCCATCACATAATTATTGATCCATAAAAGCCACTTTTTTTAAACAAACAGACTGAATCATGAGGAAGATTGGTCCTTGGAAATACATAAAATTGACCAATAGCGAAAAGTTTCGGCCCAAGTAGGCCTGCGCGGACTGCGCAGGCAGACTTAGGCGATACTTTTCGCAGATGCATTAAGCCTCCTTTTCACAGAGCATGGCTCACATAACTTGGCTCTGAAAGAGATAAATTGCAAAACAAAATAATAAAAGAAATACAGACATAAAGAAACATTACGAGTTCTTTTTGTACCGGGTTTTACTTTTTCTTGATTTTAAGGCTTTGTATTTTGCGGTCAGTTATGGTGAATACCTAGCCAACCATTTTCGCGAAATTAGCCATGCTCTGGCAAAAGTGGGTTTAATGCATCTCCGTGATACATTATAGCAGGCAAGTCATCACATAATTATGGATCCATAAAATCTATTTTGTCCAACAAATGGCTGAAAATTGAGGTACACTGGTCTTTTGACATGTAGAAAATTGACCAATAGCAAAAAGTTTCGATCCATGTCAGCCTGCGCGGACTGCGCAGGCTGACATGGATCGATACTTTTTGCAGATGCATTAAGCCCTCTTTTCACGGAAAAATCAACATCAACATCAGACTGTGGATTCTTTGCAGTCTGATCTTGATCTACCCTGTCCAAATATCCGAGTATATACATGTGAGCCATGCTCTGGTAAAAGGGGGATTAACGCATCTCCGTGATGCATTATACCGAGCAAGTCATCACATAACTGTGGATTCATAAAATCAGGCTGAATCATGAGGTACACTGGTCTTTTAACAAGTAGAAAATTGACAAATAGGAAAAAGTTTCGACCCATGTCTGGGTCGATACTTTTTGCAGATGCATTAACCCCCCTTGATCTGACTTGCAGTGTAAGGTCGTTGAACTTCGATAGTTATAAATGCTTAGAAAACATGCTAACTTTTCATTCATCTCTAATTTAGCGAGTATGAAAACGTAAAATAAACCTAGATACGCTTCTACTTTGATCTTGAATTTTATTTTGACCCTCGGAAAAATAACGAACTACTTTTCTAAATAATTTATGATGAAATAGCCGACATAAAATGGCGCTATATTTAACCTAATTATACAAAGTAATTAACCTACGTGTTAATTCCGATATAATACCTTTCTCTCTCGAACAGGCACACTTGATTTGTTTGACTGGTATTTTACGCCCCTTTCGACAGTATTCTAGTCATATCTTGTCGAAAGAAAGCTACCTATTTATGTTTTTCCGCGTTTCAACAGTACTAGACTGGGTGCTCTGTAGTGACTTGTCCAAGGACATTTCCATGTTACTAGAGCCGCCATAGAGAAGATCGAAAAGGATTTCCTATCACAAATCCAATACCTTATCAACAGAACCCCGGCTGAGGCTTATTTGAATTATATTTTTAGTGATTTCATTTTTTTTCACATGAAAAGAATTGTGTTCAATGAAAAAAAAAAAAGTTAATATTTGTAATTTACACGCTTTACAAGATTTTTCTGTCTATCAAATCTTGCAGATTTTACAATACTTAAAGTTTGCTAAGCATCAAAATGTGTTTAGGCACAGTATATAGTCTTATGGTCTTGGTTATCGATGCAATATTGTTGTGTTTCCCCCTCTACTATATTGCAATTAATGTTTTCTTTCATGATGGTATACGTGTACACACACGAGCCATGCTCTGGCAAAAGGGGGTTTAATGCATGTCCGTGATGAATTATACCAAGCCAGTCATCATGTAATAATTGATGCATAAAATACACTTTACACGTATCTAACAACAGGCTAACTCCGAAGGTAGAAAGGTCCTTGGACATGCAGAAAATTGTCCAATATCAAAATATATTGATCCAGGTCAGCCTGCGCAGACTGCTCAGGCTGACCTGAGTAGATACTTTTTGCAGATGCATCAAATTCCTTTTCACAGGGCATAGCTCATACATATGAGGCATGCTCTGTGAAAAGAGGGCTTAATGCATCTGCGAAAAGTATCGTTCCAGGTCAGCCTGCGCAGCCCGAGCAGCCTGACCTGAGTCGAAACTTTTCGCTATTGGTCAACTTTCTGTATGTCAAAGGACCAGTCTACCCCATGATGCAGCTGATTGTTAGACAAAATGGATTTATGGACTCATAGGCAAGTGATGCATTTAGCCCCCTTTTCAAAAAGCATGACTCATTATGTGAAAGGGATGGCAAGGCACTCTGGCATAGATACCAGTATACAAAGCTTAAATAGCAAACCAATCCATTACTATGAATCACGCACAATCTTTCTCGATAAGAGTAACAGTGACATCAAGGGCGTAGCCTAGTACAGATAACTGTCCCCGAAGGCGATTTGAGTTTTTGATTGGTCGCCTCCGGGTACAGAGAAGATCGTGAAAAAAAATCAAAGCGATGAAAGCGCTGCTGAGTAGGGGTGCGTTTGATCCTACTCAAGTTGAAATCCAACTGTTTTACTAAATAATAAGCACGTAGTGCTGCAATATCTGGACAAATAAAACAATCCTATTCAAAGAAATTAGCACAAGAGTTCTAATGATGCTTCTAAGCTTTCCATTGCACTTCTTGACACTTCTTGACGTTTTTTTAGTGGAACTGATACAAAGAGGCGTATACATACGAAAGCTTTAGGGTAGTCTGTTCTAACACTCTTTTTTAAAACTGTGTCATGATAATGGTGTATTTGTTTACATATTTATCGTCCAAATCGTGTAAGTTTCCCTTTTGTTAACGTTTTAGTCATGTCTTGATGCCAAAGTGAATGAAGTGCTTTCTTAACGGTACTATTTTTCCAGGTAATGATTTTGCAATGTTAGGTACCCCAGAGTCAGATTTTTAGGTTCAATTTCCCACATGGAAAATCTGAGCTGGGATGCTTCGCACCCCACCTCAAAAACAGTTGAAGTCTGCGCACATATTTTGTGCGCACTATGAAATTCTTTTCTTTTCACAAATAAAGGACAAAACTAGAATTTGAATAGACCAGTTGTTTAAGTACATGTATTCAATAATCATTCGTTTCAAATACAAATATTTTCAATTTAAAGGCTTAATATATTAAAAAAAGAAAAAAAAAAAAAACAATTATCTGTTACTCGAGGTGTTTACCTTCCCCAAAATGGCCACTAACCACGATAAATTTCTTTCGTTCTTCTTGAGAATTACATTTTATATACCTAAAAGACTTTTACGAGTGTTTTATATAGTGAAACGTTTAATAATTTGTCCTTGGTCATGTGCGTCACTAAAAATTAACTGTATTTCCCTGCAATACACATCAAACCGACAAAATAGAAAGTCGCTACAGCGCTGTAGCTTAGCTACCGGAAAATTCACAATTGACCTGAGACAGTGCGGTGTACAAAAAAAAAATGTCCAAATATGAAAAGGAGCACCGTAAACGTCTCTTTATTGAGACTAGGGCGTAGCTAGCCAAAACTAAAGTGTACACAAAAGTAATACCGGGGGTATAACCTGAAATGTGAAATGCCGAGAGAGGGGAGGGTGATATCCAAGGAGGGTCTTTTCTGGAGGTTCTATCCCTCAGAAAATTTTGAATTGTAGAAGCTATTTGGTGGCCTCTGGTGACGTTTTTTTTTTTGTAAATTTGTCTCTCTTTTTGCAAAGTGTATATCCGCAAGTGCGTTTTTGCGTACAGGCTGCTACGCCTCTGTGCATAACACATTCTTTTCTTAACTGAAAAAAGAAGGTTCTCCTGTTATAAAAAATCTGTCCCGAATTCACTCATACAAAAATAGAAAATAGAGAAGAAAAAACACGTTGATCCTTAGAACGCCTAGATAAATAACTTTCACATTTTCAGTATTTAAAAACTTTGCCAGATGCTGCAATTTGAATCTCTTTTGCTTTCATTGTCAAAACATATTGGATTGGGTAGATCTAAGACCAGATTGCACCGTCTGTGTAGTCCGATCTTGGTTCTACACTGTCAGCAGAAGAAACCAAAGATGCGGTTTACAGTCTTTAAAGGGTTTAAGATTGATGCAAAGCGGATTACGGTAGCTTCCCCTCTAATTTCCCTGGACAAATGCTGTCAGTATTCATTATCGGGGAGCAGAATGAGTGTATCGCCTTGGTTAACTCTAGTATCACTGTAGCTGCGTTTGCGGACAGTGTATAGAACGTGCAATCTGATCTTGGATCTACTCGTACATTGTCCGATATGTTAAGTTGTTCCAGTCTAAAATCGTCTTGAAATATTCGGGATGTTTTTTTCTTCACTGATTAACCCTTAGGCGGCTAAGCGCAGACCTTTTGGGGATAGTGTAGATCAAGATCAGACTGCACAGAACGTGCAGTCTGATCTTTGATCTACACTGTCCGATTAGGAGATATTTTTCCTAAAAAAAAATTCCAATGACATAGCGAAAATTGGATTTTTTTAATCGGCTTGAAGGTTTTGTTTCATTTATTTAGCAGCATATGGATTAATGCCAATTTTGTTTATTTGGCATTTTATGGGTGAAATATTTTCCTTCATAGGAACAGGTTTTAGAGACAATGATGTGTAAAAATAGTTTTTATTCATTCGCTACAATATATTTCTGATGTTAGACTCCCGATGTTTATACAAGAACCGCAATAGACAGTTGTCACGGTAGGAAGGATGAGAAAAAAAATATCCATTCGCCACGATGCATTTCTTGTGTCAGATTCCGCAGATGGTGAGATAAGAAACAGAAAGAAAAAGGGAAAAGATAGATGGATAAATTACTTACTTTGAGCCACCATATAATTATCATCTTGACAAATGAAGAAAATTTTTCACCGTTTGCTTGATTTTTCTCTGACTCCCCGGATGTTGAATGAAAATTAGTCCGTAATATAGTTCGTGTTTAGAATTTTTTCATTTACCACATTGTTTTTGACATGTTTCATTGATGGGAGTATTTCTGCAGTAGTCATCTTCATGGCAGTGTCGATTTAGAAGTTCAAGGATCGTACTCACCAACCATTCTGAAGAACATTCTTAGTTTTATTCTCCAAGATTTTCAAAATTTGAAGGTAACACAACTTCTGATTGGCTAAACCAAATGGAATATATCTTAGCCATGCTCTGGGAAAGGGGCCTTAACGCAACTCCGTGATGCATTCCACCAAACAAGCCAACACATAAGTATGGGTCCATAAAATCCATTTTGTATAACTATCGAGGGAATCATAAAGCACGCTAGTGTTTTGACATGCACTAAATTGACCAAGAGCAAAAAGTTTCGGCCCAGGTCAGCCTGCGCGGACTGCGCAGGCAGACCTGGGTCGATACTTTTTGCAGATGCATTAAGCCCTCTTTTCACAGAGCACATCTCATCTGATTGTTTGATGACCTATTGACAAAAGAAACGAGAAAGACAACGTTAACCTTTCAGGGCCCACCACCTACAAAAGATACCTATAGCATATCAGCAAACTGTCCATATACTAGATGTTCTTTCTCTACGATGACGACATAATACACCAATCACATTCAACAACATACACGCACCATTTTCTGTGATTTTTTTTTTTCGGTGTAAATGAATGCGCTGGTTTTGACCCGCTTCTTGGTACTGATAGAGAATGAATAGATGGTAATTTGTGGTTGGTCAAAAATGTGCACATGTTTATTCGGCGGGCCCCTGCTGGCATATTTGCTCACACATTTACGAACCCACTATTAACAAGTGTCGCTACTGCTAATCGATACCCGGGGCCTTGATTCATACCATAGCAAAATAATGTAGTAGAGAATGATTCTTTTCTTGTGCCGTTTGGAAATTTAATATTTTCATAAGCATTACCCAATAACCCAATACTACTTGTCAGCAAAAGTAAAAACAGGGAGGAAAAAGAGACAATTGCTCGTGAGGTTACTTTTCATTTACTTCATATTGAGCCACAAAAGAGTTTCAATATTCATATTCCTGTAAGTCAAATTATCTCCCTTGCCAGATAAAAAACCAAAAGGTAGCCAAATAGCATATTGGTCCTTTGTTTTTATCCTTGATTCCCTTGGGGATGTTAAGATAAATATAATAAAGATTTATGATTTTTTCGTGAGTTAACATGTAATTTCAAATCAAATTCTATTCTCAATCATTAGAAACTACCTATATACCTATTAGTAAAACAATTTAACCAGATTTAGTTGAGAAATCATTTCAAGAATATAGTTGTGTAAATCAAGAAAATCAAGGATATAATCCAACTAATACCCTTATCAGGACCAATGTAGTGCTGGAGAGGAATCAATGGAAATAACTGAAAAACGGCCCTCATTCGAGTAATTGGTAGCTATTATTACTTCTGCTGGCAAATGAGTGACAAATTAGAGTGACAGCATGAATGTGTTGAGCCTGTTAGTTTATGTAAAACATCTTGCATCAAATGTTGATGCCAGTTCAACTAAACAATTCAACCAAACAATTGTTTACCAAACAATCCTGCGTTTGAATGAACCTGAGACGAAAGGCATCTGAAAATATCGAAAAAGAAGGCGAAAATGTTGGTAACCAGCATGTTCTCCTGTTCTCAGAATGCTTTCTACCATTTGCAAGTATAAACTCATCAGTTTGATGATCACTTTTCATTTATCGTGTGCAAAAACTTTTGTCAAAGTCTAAAATTTTGTCATTTGGTAGGGAGTCAACCCGTCAGGGTGCTATATATTTTTAAGGCCAAAATTGGCAAAGGAGTCTCATAATGTCGGGAATTGTAGATCTAAGACCAGACAGTACATTCAGTGATGTCTGATCAGCATCTCTGTAGTCTGAAATAATGTCTTTCGCCTTGCTTAGAATTTCAAAGGATTTAGTTTTTATGAGAGTTAGATTTTAGATTGACCTAGAGCTTAACCTGATGTGTAAGTTAGATGAAACTTTCTAGCCAAAAGTTTCTTATCGGACAGTGTAGATCCAAGATCAGACTGCACGTTCTGTGCAGTCTGATCTTGATCTGTATCGGCCGCAAAAGCGCATTGAGTCGTGTATAGAAGTCTAAGGGTTAATTATGTTATAGACTTCATTCTCACACCATTGTCTTTTTTTGTGCTAACTGTCGACCACCTGTTGCAACAGTATTTTTAAAAATCCATACGCGAAAAAAGTGTTCGGTAGTTTTTGCACCGTATTTCTTTCTTGCACTTTATGATTCCGAGGAGAAAAGTATGCGACAAGGATATTAAAGGGGACTCTTCAGATTTATAATCATACTAATCTTCAAAAATGTTTATTGCTGGGTTCTGTAGAGGAAATAGTTTTCAAACTACCAATAAATAAGAGAAGAGAAAAAAAAAAAAAAAAAACACGCCCTGGCAAATGGGGGCGTAATGCATAGCATTATACTAAGCAATTCATGAACCTATAAAGTCCATTTTGTTCAACAACCGACTGAGTCATGAGGAAGAATAGTGCTTTGGCATAGAGAAAATTGACCAACAGCAAAAAGCTTTTGAGCCAGGTCAGACTGCTCGGACAGCGCATGCTGACCTGGGTCGATAAGCAAATGCATTAAGATCCCTTTTCACAGAGCATGGCTCAAATATTTGTTAATGGAATCAACTTAGTCTTTTAAGTCATTTTCAGATTTCGCACTAGGATTTGACACAGGCTCGAGGGAACATTTATCAAATAACATGTTGCACTATGACGTCATATCTGGTGACACGAAAACTAACGGCGTTCCCGATTGTAAAATGACCAACTTCAGGAGTGCAGCTTGTTGCATCACGTGACTGTACCGTCCTTTAAACTTCGGAAGAAAAATATATGAGCTATGCTCTGTACAAAGGGGGTTTAATGAATCTGCATAAAGTATCGACCCAGGTCAGACTGAGTAGATCGTATATTGTTTGTCGTCTGCAAATGTTTTCAATCTGGGCGAGTAAAAAAAAAATGTCGTCTGGTTAATAGTCAAGCTTAGAGAATAATTCGATATACTTAAGAATCAGGAGGCAGACGAAGCACATGTAGATACAAAATCCTACTTCACTTTCTGAGCAGTTTTGGATCGTGTTCTATATATTGTTGAAGTTTTAAATTCCAAGACTAGCAATCTGATAGACTTAGATAGACTATGTCAGCCAATCAGATAGCTCGGCTTGCAATTTAGAATAAGAATTGCTTCGGAGTGTTTGGTGAAAATGAACGGTTCCCTTTTTTGATGTTCGTTGTCCTAAGCAGCTGCGTATGCTGCCTATGGCAGTCAAGAGGTTAAAGTATCATAAATAACCCGAACCCAAAACTGGAGGCACTGACGAACTGAAAAAAATGTCGAACGAATTAGTTGTGGCGTTTTTTTTTAAATCTGTTAACCATTTGCCAAAAAGTCATTTTTTAGCGATTCCTGTAAAGACTGCTTTTGAAAACATTGTGGGAAAAGGAGAAAATGCTAGTAACTAGCATTTTCTCCTTTTCCCACTATGTTTTTTTCAACCCTTTCTGACACAAATCTTTTCGTTTGAGCCACATTTAAGCCGTCGTCTGCAAATGCTTTCAGTTTGGACAAGTCTAAATTTTGTCGTCTGGTAAAGAGAACAGTGAGTTATTGTCTTTTTACTACGTCCTTTGTATATAACAGACGGAAAAAACTCTCTGTAAAGAACTCGTCCCGTTTATGAATGGAGAATATTACTTTGAAAAGTAAGACAGTTCAATTAAAGAAAGAACAGTTTCATTTTGAGCGGAGTGACCGGTCACTTAGAGTTATTGACTCGAAATAGCTCCGAAAAATCGGAAAGTATTTATACAATCTGTCAGATTTCTACGTCAACACTAGAGGAAAGATTAATTCAATCAAATATGGACGTTGAGTTTTTTTCCCATTCCCTGGGCAATCGGAAGACCTTTGACCTCCAGAAACGTAGGTCACAAAAGATCGATTTGGAACAAAATCTAATACCCTAGGGAAGTGACCCGATGGCTGTTTTATTGTATCGGACTCTAACGTTTTAGTTAACTCGTTTTTTTTTTCGGCGTAGCTGAATGTGCTGACTTTTGAACTACCTTTTGGCACTGATAACAGATGAATAAATAGAAATTTGTGATTGGTCAAAAATGTAGACATGTTTATTTTAAGAGCCCATGCCTATTTTCTGGCTTATTTATGTCGTATATCTTTTTTAAAGATATTTCTTATTTTTACTAGACCACAAAAATTTTTGACTTGTCCATATATTTGAAGCATTTTCAGATGACAAATAAGGCATGGCTTAAATAGTATAATTTGTCTTTGAAAAGGTAGCAAACATTGCGAAACATAGAGAAAATGCTGGGTTCCAGCATTTCCCCTTTTTCTTACAATGTTTTCAAAAGCTATTTTCCTCACAGTCGATAAATCTATACGGAATGTTGGGTAAATACTACAAACAGAAAGGAAATAAAACATGGATTCAAATTATCTCATTATAACTATAAAAAAAAAAATTTGGAGTAGTTACGGACAATTTTTTCCTCTCTCAGAACGTTTTGAAAAGTGCTCTGCTGCAAGACGAAAACAAATCTTCAGCTGGTTGAGATGTGTTTAACCTTTTACCACACAACGAAGTTTTAGCCTCGTCAAAAGTGAACTATTTGCAGACGAGAAATAAAAAGTGTCTCAAATAATGAAGATTTTCTGGAAAAGGTCGGAAAACATTGTGGGAAAAGGAGAAAATGCTGGTAACCAGCATTTTCTCCTTTTCCCGTATATGTTTTCAGAAGCTTTCTTCCCCAGGGTCGTTAAAAGTCGGGGTTGTGTGGGAAAGGGTCAAAGCCCTATACCCTCTTTAACCCCCTCCCACTTTTCTTAAAGTGGATAAAAATCATCAAAATCAAGTAGGAAAAAAATCGAAGAAAACGGTAACTGGTAAGGTGCTTTTTGTGTCTAAGGAGATTCCGCTGTAAAAATAACCCATGCCAAAAATAGAAGGGGAATTAGAGTGATGCGCGCGCATAGTAGGAAGTAAACACACGCATCAAAGATGGTGTTAATAAGCAGCATCGAACCGAGCAATGGAAATACTTTGGGGTAAACATGTGTTCTGCGTAGTTTTTGTGGCATTTGTCGAAGACAATGCCACTATGAGTTCAATACGGTATTTTGAAAATCATGTATCGTAGTTTGTGCAAAACCGAAGGAAGTAAACCCAATTGAACTCAATTTTTCTTAGACAAATAAGTCGGTCGATAGCACTGAGATATATAATTAACAACGGCGTATTAAAATATACTGGAATAGGCCACTGATTATGGGAATACTTCTTTTTTCATTAAAAAATATCTATACCTGCTATGGCCTTCTATTGGCGCATTGATACACACAACCTTTGTCGCCTGATCGTGTTCGTCCCTGGGCTTGTTCGCCCCTTGGCTTGTTCGCCCAGTCTTGTTCGTCCAACATTATTGTTTGTTCATTTTTCAGATCATTGATTCCATGCAATGGCTCCACTGACAAACACCACACCAGTGCTTTAAACGCTTTGATTTTTTTTTCATTTTCAGACATCACTCAGTATGAAAATTACTTCACACCTTATTACCATATCTCGGGTTTTGCCTGGAAATATGCATAAAGGGGATTTTACGTAATAATCCTATTAATTACAACTTCAGTGAAGTAAAAAAACGTTGAAACTATTTTCTGCCGATTTGACGTTTTTTTTTCTTGTATAATTTCTTTGCCTAACTTTTTCATGACAGAAGGGTTTCAATGTAACTCTTAACGAACTATATAAATTAAATGAACACAATACCTTAAACCTTTCCAGTCAGTAAAACAAACCTAACATTGCAAATGCAGATCAAAACGTTTGACAAAGTATCGCAGGACAGTGTAGATCCAAGCGCAGACAGAATAGAGCATATCACCTGATCTTGTTCTTCCGTCCTTCCTTCAGCCGAAAACTCTTTAATCTTCTTTAGAATGGTGGAAAACATTGTGGAAAAAGGAGAAAATGCTGGTTACCAGCATTTTCTCCTTTTCCCACAGTGTTTTCAAAAGTATTTCGTCGCAGAGTCATTAAAACTCGGGATTGTTTGGTAATGGGTTAAATTCATGTGAAACATTAAGGCTAAATACGAGTCAGTCACTTGTATGTACAGTCAGAATGATTATGTATGAGCATGCACGTTCTCTTTATTTACTTCTGAGTATTTCCATTGACATGTATAATGAAAGTTAAAAGGTACACATCAAAGTACCGTGTGCTCCCTGCACTTCCATTCTTGTCCATTTATTCGTAGGCTTTTATGTATTCGAGAAAATCTTTCTCTTTACTTCAGAACAAAATTTCAGACCCATCGCATTGTAAGCATTCGCAGATGGCAACTCTAATGAGACTCAAATGATCGAAATCTGTCCTTAAAAGAGTAGTAACATCGCCGTGGAAAAAGGAGAGAATTCTGAATGCCAGCATCATCTCCTTTTCCTACAATGTTATCAAATGCCTTCTCCGTTTTGGTTATCAAACCGCTGGTATGCTCTCTAAAGGGACAAAGGATAATAATGGTTATCAGTCAGAACAAAGTGGTACTTACTCGTTGGTTTTGGGGGAAGGGCGTGGTTCGGACAAGGTTTATGCAAGGAAATACCGGATTGCTAAAGAATGATGCCCGTCTAAGATCATCTAAAAGAAGTAAGGCTATTATATGTTTATGGCTGGCTAAAATGATGACAAGAGTGAGTGAATTATTTTCGATATAATTTCAGTAATTTGTAAATAAAAGATACACTCAGTACATACTCAAAGGGTACCACATCAACACTACTAGACAACAACAACAACAACAACAACTCACCCAAAGAACCCGGCACATAAGAGACTCGAACCTTGGGCTCCAAGCCACAGATTGAACACCTTAACTCTAAGGCTTCTAAACGCAGCATCACTGACTCACTGACCTTTTGCAGACAGTGTAGAAGCAAGATCAGACGGCACAGAAGGTGCAGTCTGATCTTGGATCTACACTGTCTGATCGTAGGAGACAATGCAAGATTACCATAATGTAATCCTACAAGTAAATAGCCCGAACGAGTGGTTTACTCTCATTCCGAAAAGGAAGTTGCAGAAGAGGATTTTTAAACATTCGTGAAATTATGCATGTTTAATATAATCAAAGCGCTGAAGGCCTGGGCATCAGAACGGGTGAAGAGGTAGGAAAATGAGGCCCAGAAGCTCAAAGTTGCTTTCACATTTGTACAGGCTTAAAAACTGCTATCACGTTTGTACAGACTAATAAAAAAATATCTACATGTCTCACACTGACAGTCTGTGGATTTGACATCAGAATGGAAAAACATAAATTTGTAAAGGCCAATATAATGAGTATTTTTGTATAGCCTTGGTCTCATGGGTCTTTATGGATTAAATGGAGCTAATTTTCAAAGGATTTTCTGCTTCCCATTTTCTTCTTTTACGCTGCTTTGGCAAAAAATCATGGTAACAAACCAAAATGAGCAGCGTGCAACAGCAGGGAATATTTCTGGAAAGTGCAAAAATCCACAATAGCTTAGCAATGAATCATATTATTCTTTCATTTTACCACACTCAGTCTATAGGTTGAAATAGTAACCATGTCCTTTGAGCAATGACAAGGAAGAACACAAATTCTAATATCACAGAGCACGATTTGGTGTCTGAGAAGACAGTCTTTTACGTATTTCTTTTTATTTTTAAGTTTTGGTTTTTATGGCAACAAATAAAAAAGACGTCCTCATTCGGACGTGAAAACACAAAGGTGAAAAAGGGGCATAACTTGATAGTTATTTACCCTTATTGTTTATGTTTCCTTTTTGATAGTTAAGAACTTGTCCAAGTTTTAAGTAAACATTTTCAGTAATAACAAAGATATTGTAAAATGTCAAATATTTTGCATGACGACGACACAAACGACGAAGATGATTACACTAGAGCTATGAAAATTCCATGTCTCTAAAAACAGCTGAGGTAAAAGTTCTCACGCGAAAAAGGGGCATAACTAATTACTTTGCCAAAAATATTTTGGGGGTTACCTACCTCTATTGCACTGAATAAAATCCCCTTTTAATAGTTATCGAAAAGTTCAAGTTTGAAGTAAGTATCTTCATTAATGACAGATATGATAAAATGTCAAAGGTTCTGAAAATTTAAAGCAATAAAAAAAGGGCGTCAAAAATATTTTGATGGTCATCTGCCCTGTTATATGGGTACCCCTTTTGACAGTTAATAACTTGTACAAGTTTGAAGTAATTATCCTCAGGAATAACAGAGATATTAAAAAATGTCAAAGTTTTTGCACGACGACAATGACGCATAGGCTTTGACAATAGCATCACGCTTTCTTCGTAAACAGATGAGCTAAAGACTACCAGTTGAATAAAATCATATGGATGATACAAGACTGCTCGAGATACATTTCTATAGAAGTTTTGTCAAAATATCTGCTGTAAATGCCACTTTTCAACTTTCGCATTGAAAGTCTATGGAATCTCTAAGTTGCCATGATCAACCAAGTTGGAAAGCCGATTTTCATGAACAAGAGGGCCGTTGGACCTAAAGCCCTCAGCTGAGTAAAGTCATCTAGGATTGATAAATTTGAAGAGCTCCTGGTTGTGATTATGGAAAACACAAATGAACCATGCTCTGGAAAAAAGGGGGTTTAATGCATCTCCGTGATCCATCAATCGAACCGAGACATCATATATTAATGGATCCATAAAATCCAGTTTGTGGAGCAACCGACTGAATCGTGAGGTACACTGGTCCTTTGACATGCAGAAAATTTGCCAGAAGCAAAATGTTTCGACCCAGGTGAGCCTAAATACCTATGGAGATCAAGATCAGATTGCACAGAATGTCAATTCTGATCTTAGATATAAAACGCCCACCAGTTACTTAACTCTTGACCACACAATCTCGAGTTTTAAGGACTCCTAGGATATAGCCTTATGAAAATCTTTTGGAAAAAGAAAAAGCTCTCTTTTTTCCTACAAGGTTTTCTGCACTTTCACAGCCAATAACCGACATTTCAGCTAAATCTAGCTTGCCGTTCACAAGTGTTTTCAATTTAGACAAGTCTAAAATTTCATCGTTTTTTAAAGATTACTGGTTTTCAATGGCTCATGTTACAAACTTCAATACATATTTGGTATTGTAAGCTCCGAGCTTGCTATGGGTCGAAATGGTTATGGGCCGAGATGTCATATCTGGACAATTCTGACAGGAAGAAATAAAGCATATATACCAATCAAATACATACTTATAACTTCAGACACGAGGTGCACAGTAATTTTACGAAAATTAAAATCTTGCCGAGGTTTTCAGACACCTTTTTCAGGGAAAGAGCACATCGTCGGAGTAAAATACGCTTTCATTATTTGTCATTCACATGGTGTGTAGAAAAAGGATAAACGAACGATCCCGATTAGTGCTCGGAAACAGCACTCGTCACAACTCGGTCGATTGCGTACCCACATCAAAACATTTCATCAACGATCACCCGAGGTTTGCCAGTTGTTTCTTTCCCTGTTAAGTGCACGAATTTGCAGTTATGAATAACCTCACGAGGGCCCCAAATTCTCAGTCAACACTTTCGTACGATTAAAATCGCACATCTATCAAAGTTTGCTGTGAAATTAAACCTTACTGTGATGTTCAAATCGAAATATTTTATCATTTAAAGGGGTCGTTTCCTTCAGCGTAGTGAGATGGATTGCAGGCGGTACTTTTCACTTTTACTCGGGTTTTTCCGTAAATGCTTGGATGGGGTTGAAATTTTGGTATACGATTCCTATGGCCTTGGGCTTGGCAAGCCAAGCCCAGGCCAAAAATCAAAATTCTCAATGCCAGTATGATGTGATATCGTTGTAACACTCAGAAAAAATTTCCGTTTCGAGTATTTTCTACTTTTGTTGTGTGATCTGCTAAAAGACTAAAAAAAAAAACCAAAGTCTTTAGAGGGTTATCAATTTACAAATATGGTTATTTCTGACAAAAATTTACTACACCAGTCATAGTCCAAATGCTTTTTTGTTGCTTTTCTGGAATATTCAATATTGTTACAGACACATCCTTACAGCGAGAGAGAGAGAGAAACTGATAGTGTGTAGAATGGCTCAGATTTAGTCAGCTGTACCAATATATAAGGTGTAAGGGATAAATACATGTATGTCGGAAATCTTCGATTTAAAACTGGAAACGTTACAACAGTCATTTCTTTGATGGCCTCCAGAAAATGAAATGCAGTTTTTATCGGTCGTAATCTATGCAACCTTGCAACCGACATTTGGCATGAAGATACAAGAATGATCATGGTTTGATAAAACGAAGATAAAGGGAGTTAAAAACTGGCTGGAAACGAGGACAAATTTATCTTTAGAACGACAAATGTATGCTTTGAGCACCTGAATGAAATAATGGCCGATTCTCTGGGTAATAACCATTCAGATATTACAAGTCCATTTTTTTTTTCTGTCAGAGTACCTCTCAAAATATCCGATTAAGTAGATGATAGATCAGTCTGCATGCTCTGTGCAGACTAACCTTGATCTAAATTATTTGCAGTTGAGCTAGGGTTCGTATTCACCAAACATTCAATAATATTCTTAGTCTAATTCTCAAGAATTTCTAAATTTAACCAAATGTTTAGCCAATCAAAAATTGCGTTACTTTCTCAATCTAGAAGAGAAACCTGGTTAAGATTGGTTGGTGAGTACACTCCCTGAATTGTTATTGGTGTTGAAACGACAAAGCGAATGTTTTTTTTTTCTTTGCGCTAAATTTGGTTAAAATTGACAGCTAATTCTTCAATATCTTAATTTCGAGGGAAAATTGATTTTGCAATTCGCAATTTGAATCCGACTCCACACTCAACCCGTCACTTTATACACTTGGATTTAAGTTTATCTTTTTTTTTTTTCAAGTTAAAAGTACAAATTTAAGACACGCCATTAAAACGACAGCCTTGGAAAACATCGTTAAAAAAGGAGCTTTTGCTTCTCACGTGTAATTGTTCCTTTACCAACATGTATGAAATTCCTCACTGTTTGAAAATAAACTTTTCCTTGCTTTGAAATGTTTGTCCTTTCTCTTGATTGTAATTAGTTTTTGGTAAGCCTAAACGGCTTGTAAAGTAATGAGTTGGGCAAACAACAGAAACTGGAACTAAAACTATTTGAAACAGCGAATAAAGGCGAATTAAATCTAATTAAGAAGAGAGATGTGTATGTGCTGTCGCATATGGAGAATTTCTGGTATATCCTGAGCAGTTTCTGATGTCATACAGACCTTTTGCAAGAATGGATTATTGTTGCGGAATACAAAATGATTATGGCGGAAAAACAATGGGGGCCGTGTTGACCAACAATTGTAAATCGCATTCTATGGGGTCGAGCCGGGTGCGGTTGCTCGGTCGGTAACGTACAGGGTCTATAATCTAGGGTTGGTTCGTTCGATTCCTTGCCTGGCCAAATGATTGCCGAGGATGGATGATAGTCGTTGCGATATGATTCCCTCCTAATTCTCAATTCTGAACTAGTGACCTGGAAAGAATGTTGCACAAAGTACATGTATTGATGGGGGAAAAAAAAGTAAAGCATAGATAGGTGCAATGGTCCCCACGATATAACTGAAATAATGTTGAAAATGGCGTTAATGGCCAAACAAACCTTTACACGATTTAAATAACTGATAAAGTTGTGTAAACGAAGGGGGGGGGGGGGGGGGGGAGGGGGGCGGAGGTTTCCTCGTCATCGCCTGATGTCTGGGTATAGATCCCATTCAATGTTTCCGTTTCAAAGACAAATCCCTTCATTTCAGCAACTTTAATTCGTCATGGGCAACACTGTCAGTCTCTGTAAGTCTAAAATTCTGTCCTTTGGTAAGGGTTAACCTCATGTGATAAAACGTATTTTACCATAATAAACGTAGATCTAGAACCGTTTACGATAAGTAAATTATCAAATGAAACATGATTAATGAAACAGTTCTTACATGAGAAATTCCAACATATTTACACTATACTGAATTTGGCAATGTTAAGCCACTGGCCCAATTATAGTTTACCCATATAAACAATTCTTACATGAAATGAAACCTATCTCTAAAACTTGACATATATTCTGAAAATACAGGCTTTCTAGACGCAAGAACAAACTTGTACAATTAAAAAATCTGTACTAAGATAATCTAGAAAAGATTATGACAAAAAAAAAAAATTCAAAATTTCTTTTCACAAGTTAGAAAATATTATAACATAATAGCAAATAGAAAGACCTCCTGCAACGAACATTTTTTTTGACATGAGGTTAAAATTTTCCAAACGCTTTCCCTGGTAAAGAGGTTTAACCCTTATCCTGCTAAATAAATCAAATAAAACTTTCAAGCCGATAGTAGAACCCCAAAATGATGTTATCACAAACTTATTTTTTGGAGACAAATATCTCCTTATCGGACAGTGTGGATTCAAGATCAGACTGCACGTTCTGTGCAGTCTGATCTTGATCCACATTGTCCGTGAAAAGGTCAGTGAGTCACGCTTAGCAGCCTAAGGGGTAAATAAGCTCCTTGCCTACCAGCGCCGACCTTTCCCTAAATCTCAAAGCACTTCTATTCTAAAGAACAGATTAACTTTGCATGAGAGAATTACCGACTATGACATATTACCGGACAGATCCTAATTAACTTAGTGTCTGTATAACGTGATCATTGATAACAATAGCACGGACGAGCTAGAGTTCAGTGTAAATGTCGGCACTCACAGTTTCGTGCTAGACGTCATTCCGGCTTCTTATCCTTTGCCAGACGACATAATTTCAGCCTTGTCCAAATTGAAAACATTTACAGAGGAAAAATTGAATATGACTGACTCGAAATGTGGGATTTGTCCGTGAAACGATCGAAAATATTTTGGAAGAGGAGAAATTGCCGGTTACCAGATGTATTAAAGTTTTAACAACACAGTTAGTTGACTTTTTAACGGTTAAAAATCGCTTCATTGTAGGACAAGGGTTGGCTGCTGACAACGGCCCATCTGGAATGGTCTTATCTCATCTATCTTTCCGACAATTACTTATGCAGGAATAACAGCTTCCCAGAATTGAGGAATAACGGGCGCACGATGTAGACAACGATTAAATTGAGATCTTATCGTTAAAACATGAGACCATTCGTGAGAGCATTTTTATCCTATACCAAATAGTCCCGTTTTCACGACTCTGAGGTAAAAAGCCTCGAAAGCATTATGGGAAAAGGAGGAATGCGGGTAGCTAGCATTTTATCCTTTTCCCACAATGTTTTTGACCCCATCACAGGCAAACAGTTAAGTCACAATTAATTTGTTGTCTGAGATGATTTTCACTTAGACAAGTCTAAAATTTTGTCATCTGGTAAGGGTTGAGCCTTCTATGGGCAACATACTTGCTTCAGCTACAGAGTGGCTGTTGACCAACGTTTGGAATTTACTTCATACGATATTTAAAATCCCATATTCGTAAGGCCATTTAGTATCATTTTGGGGATAATGTGACACCTGCCCTGTATTAGGTGTCGCACCACTGTAAACTGCTTCCGGGTCATAGGATCAACAGTAGTACCATTTGAAACTTTTATGGCAAGCAAGTCCGCTGCACTGTTTTATCGAAGAAAATGGAAGAACTAGTGTTGATCTGATGATATCTGTGGAAACTACGTGCAAGTTTGTTTTCCTTGGGAACAACTTTGTGTCTGTGACATCATAGATAGATAGATATTTATTTCACTTGTACATAATAGTATACATCATGTTACAACATTCTATGTTTCAAAGATCAACAATAGTCAACAGTGACATACATTTGGAGAGAGAGAGAGAGAAAGGAAAACTTTGGCTAGATTTATATATCATAAGGTACTTACAGGAAGATGTAAAAAAAAATAACATTTGAACCACAGGAGTGTCAAACAGACATCATAAGGAACACAGTTTACAACAAGAAAGTTTTTTTTAGCGCGATTTTTCAAGGTTACTTGTGTTTGAGATGGAATAAAAAAAAAACCCGTAATCAGTTGAGGTGCTATTAAAACATAAAAAGACTTCTTGTTTTGGCCATTGGACAAAATTTTGCTAGAAACGGTATGTATTTCAGAGCAATGGAGACGAGAGACTCTAGATACAAGGAAGTGTATTAACATAGGATGCTAAAAATATTTTCCTACGATGGGGTAAAAACCAGTGTGATTTAGGGCTTTCCTGGTTTTTGTGTACTTCCTGTTCAAAGACGACCTGGGCCGTAATCACCAATGATTTTAATCCTTTACCACAAAATGACGACTTTTAACGATTTTGAGAAAGAAAACTCTTGAAAACATTATGGGAAAAGGAGAAAATGCTGGTAACCAGCATTTTCTCCTTTTCCGATAATGTTTTCTACCCTACAAAAGACTAATTCCACAATTCTAGCTACATTTAATTTGGCATCTGCATGTGCTCTGGGTTTGGACGAATCTAAAATTTTGTCGTGTGGTAAAGGGTTAAGTTGCAATATGTAAATTATTACCAGTATTTTATAAACTTAGAAAGATGATATTTGAGCCATGTTCTGGCAAAAGGGGGCTTAATGTATCTGTGATGCATTATAAAAATCAAGCCATCACATAGTTATGCGACCATGAAAAACACTTTTTTAAACAATCGACTTGATAATGAGGTAGACTGGTCCTTGGACATACAGGAAATTAACCAGTAGCAAAAAGTTTCGGCCCAGGTCAGCCTGCGCCGATTGCGCAGGCTGACCTGGTCGATACTTTTCGCAGATGCATTAAGCCCCCTTTTCACAGAGCATGGCTCATTTATTAAAGTACATTTGATCTTTACAAAAAGATCTTGTTCGAAAAACGTCCATCAGGAGAGCTAAATATTGACCCACTGACTCTATGTCTCTGATAAATCCGTTATTTTACAGAGCTCCCGGTGACGTAGGGCCCGTCAAACAAAATCCATCAGTAAACAAATTAGATTGCTTTTTGCAATTAGGTCATCCTATTCGACGATGTTGAAATGTGTTTCCATCTGTAAGATGAGATTCTAATGCGAACATTTTTGAGGGTCGATTTGAATGTCAGAACCATAATGCAAAAATTGAGTAATAGTTACTTTTTTTTCTATGACATTTAACCGTTTACAAAACGACCCCATGATTTAACAACCCTGAAAGCAGTGTGGCGACAATTTTCCACTGTGTTCCCTACCCTTTCAAAAACAAACATTCTGAGACAAATTAAGTCTATTGTCTGCAAATAATTTCAGTTTGGGCAAGTTTAATATTTGTTGTCGGGTAAAGACTTTGGGGAGATATTGATATTTTTTGTAGAAAAATAAATTTCCCGATGTTCTTTTTTTTGACACTGATTTTTGATAGCATTGATTTTTTAAAGTTCCGTAGGAAGTGCTAAACAGTATGAATTTACACGTATTTTTGTTGATTTTCATAGGAAAGTATTTAACCCTTTCAGCGCCATAGGCGAAAACAGGGACTTTTGCGGACGGCGTAGATCAAGATCAGACTGCACAGAACGTGCAGTCTGATCTTTGATCTATACCTTCCGCTTGTTTGATCAAGCCTATATGATAAAAATCTTCCGGAGACTCAGTGGTTCCATTTACAGCCTTCAAAAGAAGTCGAGTTTGTTTATTTGGCGTCGAAAGAGTTAAAGGTACGAATCACTTTACGTTGCCTTATACACTCTATACAGTCGAGAAGTTAGTGGGTAGTACAACGTGGCTTTCGTCATATGGACCTAAGAGAGATACTAAGATAATCGGTTTAAACTTTGAATCGCTATATTCTAATCTGTTTCTGTTCTTTTTTCCTTTTTATTATTCAATATGACGTTTTTTTTTTTACTTTTTTTTTCTCGAGATATAAGCCACAAAAATATGAGCCATGCGCTGCGAAAAGGGGTTGATGCATCTCCATGCTGCATTATACCAAGCAAGTCATCACATAATTATGAAATCATAAAATCCGATTTTGTCCAACAACCGACCGAAACACGAGGTATACTGGCCCTTTGACATGGAGAAAATTGACCAATAGCAAAAGGTATCGAACATGTTATGTTATTTATATAATCTGCTGAATTACAGTACGTACTTGAAGGTTTTCTGCAGGGAGTAAATGAGTTACAAAACATAGAGCGTGATTCAGACGCAATCGAACTTGTAATTGAAATGGATGGCGCTGTAAATGGACAATGTAACGAGATAACATTTCTAAAACGGGAGCAATTTATCTTTCTTACATGCTTTCCGATGGATTAGAGAAATTTATTACACACAGCTTACACGAGCAGTTTATTAATCCAGAGACTTAGTCATGACAATACATTAGGGTACTAACCTTTTTTAGGTCAAGGTTTCGTTTTCACCTGAAACATGCCTGTCTGCAAAGTTTATGAAATGAACATGTTCATATAATTAGAATCTATGTTAACTGCACAAAGTATCTATGAATAAAAAGATGCATTTTTTTTTTCTAAATTTAATCATGCAAGAACTATTTGGTTCTACTGTTGTTGTCAGGACACATACATGTATTTACCTGCCCTATGACCACTTTTTTCCCACCAAGGTACGCATTAAACGGTGCGAGGCGTGCAGTGAGGTGGCGAGGTATGATGCTTGTTAGTCTGTGAATTATTTAACCCTTTACCGCATAATGCCACCTTTTAACGACCCTGGGAAAGAGGTCTTTAAAAACATTGTGGGGAAAGGAGAAAATGCTTCTAACCAGCATTTTCTCCTTTTTCCACAATGTTTTCTATCCTATCAAAGAAAAACTCCACCATTTGAGCCACATTGAAATTGTCGCCTGCAAATGTTTTCAATTTGGACGAGGCTAAAATTTTGTCGTCTAGTAAAGTGTTAATGTGATAAACAGTATCTCACAATCCTTTAAACTTATTTGTTGTCATTTAATCGGTGAAAATTTAGCCGTTTTAGCATGGATTTTGACCTTCTTTTTACACAAATGAAATCTTCGTAATTTAATGACGGCCGAGGAGACAACTGTTTGATTAGTTGATAGAAGTTATTTCGAGATATTCTGACGGAAAATGGGAGTTTCAGGGTCATATCATTTGAAACAAAATAAAAATTTAACTTTTCTATTTCAAGATAAAATGCAACCGAATTACGTAAATCAGTCAAGGTGTGACTTTAGACTAAGAGGAAGGCGTGTGTTCAATTTTGCACGAAACGTTTATCTGACAGTGGCCATACAACAGTCCGAATTGCTTCTTCGCTTTATCCAACCACTGACAAACACTAGCAGCCAAATCGTAACCTTGAACATATGTAGCGAATTAATGGTGGTGTTTAAACGTATGCAGAACACACACACACACACACACACACACACACACATATATAAGCAAGTCATCATATAATTGTGGATGCATAAACTCCATTTTCTCTAACAACCGACTGAATCTTGAAGTAGAATGGTCCTTTGACATGCAGATAATTCAATTGACCAATAGCGAAAAGTTTCGGCCGAGGTCAGCCTGCGCGGACTGCGCAGGCTGACCTGGGCCGATACTTTTCGCAGATGCATTAAGCCCCCTTTTCACAGAGCATGGCTCATATATTTCTGTATCGAACTCACCGATTTTGTTGTCTGACACCGTTTTCACCGTCTGGGACCGTTTCACCAACATATCTATATGCAGCTATAATTTTGAATTCCAAGACCAGCCAGCTGATTGGTCGAGCCAGTATGTGTCAGCCAATCAGACGGCTCGTTCTGGAATTTAGAATTAGAACAACGTCTAGAACTGTTGCTTAATATCTTGATACACGACGTCGGGAAAAAAAAAGCCAAACAGAAATTACCCTACGCACCATAAGTAATAAGTCTGCAAAATTTGATATTTGGAATTCGATCAAAGTTGACTTTGAAATCACAAATAATTACCAAAGAGGGGGAAAATCGGCAGCATTTGATTACGCAATTTGATAAAAGTTGACTTTCAGATCAAACAATAATTACCAATGGGGAATACAGATGATACACGATTCCTGAGTCGCTGGGCTCCTTACGTTTATTGAGCTATCAAAGCATAAAATTTCCAATACTGTATGTCATAAGTAATAAAATATCTCTTTCCTTGCCATAGGCGAAAACGGGGGCTTTGGCAGACGGCACAGATCAAGATCATACTGCACAGAAACGTGGAGTATTATCTTGGATCTATACCATCCGCTTTTATGTCTATAAGACAAAAATCTGTCTGAAATTTCAGTGGGTTGTATTTTCAGCGGTCAAAATAAGTTGTTTTATATGTTAAGCGCTGAAAGAGTCAACCGTCAGACTACCATATAATTGGATTGAAATACTTTGTCTCACTTGGCTATCCACATATTTTACGTTTGAGACATAGCAAAATTGAGCTTAACGCATCTTCGTGAAGCATGATACCGAACGAGACACCATCACATAATTATGGGTCCATAAAGTTATTTTTTGTCTAACAACCGACTGAACCGTTAGATAGGCTGGTCCTTTGACGTAAAGGAAATTGACCAGTTGCGAAAAGTTTCCGCCCAGGTCAGCTTGCGATACTTTTCGCAGATGCATTAAGCTACCTTTTCACAGAGCAAGGCTCATTTGTAAGTCCATTTTGCCAGAAAATCTCAGCAGAATACTAGACAGTGTAGATTCAAGATCAGACTGCATATAATGTGCAGTCTGATCTTGGATCTACGCTGTCCGCAAATGTCACTAAAATTGTGTTAGAAAGCCTGGTGATTTAAAGTCTATGATGAATTGTTTGAAGGGGAACACACAGACCAAAATATCAATGAGAGACCGCATGCTCCGTCAAGCAGTATAGATCACGAATTAGTATCTATAACGATGTTAGCCAGAATCTTTGCCATAGGGCTCCCTAACCATGTCACGCGGACTGGAGTTAAATTTGGTATAAGAGAGATAAGGATGCGTTATATTTTAAGGGTTTTAAAAAGCCCTGTCAAAATTGTTCTACAGTGAAAGCTCAATTATTCATATGTTTTCAGGGTTTTAACAGACCTACGCTTAACCTGAGTCATTGGCGCTTCAACGTCTTGATTACAATTCCAATACCTTAACCATAAGCAGTGCACGCCAGCAGTTTAAGTGAAACTTCATTTTTAGCGGATTTGTATAGCAAATTCGCTTACTGTGATCGTTCTGACCGGAACCAAATACATCATGCGAAACGACGCATGCGCGCTCACACTGTACTGTGATACCGGTTTGACCAAATATATAGTCAATAACGCTTGTGCCCAATTTACTTTCAGTTTTAGCTAATATACCTCAACCTCGCTTTTGTCACTAGTACCGTGTATATTGTAATACACGTGTATACATATTTATTTCGAAATCTAATACCAGCAAAAAACTGCATAAGATTGACGGATCAAATTACCACTCCTTAAACAGTTATAGAATAACAGTTACTGCGCAGCCCGACCCTGCCTTTGCTAACTCCATTTTAAAATGATTGCACATATGTTGCATGTGATATAATTTTTTTAGATCACAACATATTACAGCTTTACAACTCCACAAGTCCGCTTTCGAGGACTTCGAGTCCTTTGATTCAATCAATTTACCGTTTTTAGTTTTGCTGCAAATGGTGCGTTGGGAAGTATGGAATGCCATGGTTGCAATAATCTTTATGTAAGCACTTTGCGAGATGTGCAAACATATCAGCGTTATCAACATTAAAATATGAAAAAGTATCTTGTATTGACAATTAAACAGGATATGCATAGATTGATCATCAAACTGATACCGGTATGAGCTGTGCTCTGTGAAATGGGGGTTTAATGCATCTGCGAAACGTATCGATCCAAGTCAGCCTGCGCAGTCCGCGCAGGCTGACCTGGGCCGAAAAGCTGTTGGTCAGTATTTCATGTACCACAGGACCAGTCTACCCTATGATTCAGATGGTTGTTAAAAAAAAGTGGGTATTATGGATCCATAATTATGAGATGTCTTGCTTGGTATCATGCATCACGGAGATGCATTATGTTCCCTTTTGCCAGAGAATGGCTCATATATTTACACATCAAACGCCCGTGTTTAGGCAGCTAAGGCGTTCCATGGGGGCTGGAAGTATAACAATTCTGTTGTAATAATGTTTCGGGGGATACCGCGCCTACGTAGGAACATTTCGAGGCAGATTGACCACCTAACATGGTTTGGTTCTTGTAGACAAGTAGTTGCTCAAAAATCTCAGACCTTAAAGATATGTCCTGTATGACAACATGTCAATGGCAAAGAGTAAATTACGTGTGATAAAGGCTTAAAGAAAGGAGAAATCACGTGATTGTTCGACGTTAAAACATTTCTAAGTTCTGATCTATCGATATCTGCAACTCTTTTTATATGGCCAAAACTTGAAAGAGGCTCGACACGGAACATCTCGAAATTACTAGGAGAAATAACCCATGAGCCCGATGAATATTTTGAACACTTCTGGAGATCAAAAGATGCTGACGGCGTGTGTTTCTGTGGTAGGGATAATATTTCTATTTGATATCAACCCTTAAAGTCCCGCTCACTACTAACTCGTCTTTGTGGTCAGTCTAGATCAGGGTCAGGCTGCACAAAATGTGCAGTCTGATCTTTGATCTACACTGTCCGCTTTTGCATGGGTAATCTGGACAAAAGCAACTCTGAAATTACAATTGAGCCATGCTCTGGTAAAAGGGGGCTTAATGCATCTCCGTGATCCATGATACCAAGCAAATCATCATATAATTGTGGATCCATAATATCCAGTTTCTCCAACAACCGACTGAACTATGAGGTACACTGGTCCTTTGACATGTAGAAGATTGACCAAAAGCAAAAGGTTTCGGCCCAGGTCAGCCTGTGCGGACTGCGCAGGCTGACCTGGGTCGATATTTTTTGCAGAAGCATTGAGTCCCTTTTTCACAGAGCATGGCTTAATTATTTTGGTCTTACTTCGAGACCGAAATTGTCTTTTGGATTTATTGGCACTCTGAATATTAAAAGCTAGTTGATATCTCTGCAATTTATCTCCCTTTGATACACGCGAGCACAAAACATCGACGTACACTATGCACTTGGGAAGAACAAATCCGCACGAACATGCTTATCGACGAAAACGCTCTTTTTTTGAGACGCCTGTTATATAATCTGCAATTCTGAATCGATCTTAGCTTGTGCTGTCGGTCATTCGGTAGTGTTTATAGACAAGGCGTTGCAGAGCTGAAGTCTAGTACTGAAGATGACCAGGAAGACTTTATTAGTTGTCTGGTCAGGTATCAAGGCACTTGGAAACTTGTTCACGGCTGTGGTGAAGTATGTCGCACAGAGCCGATGGCGAAGGTAATTGAATTTATACAAGTACTCGCACATACATACTCAAATAATTCTATTTCTATGGCTTCTACGGTGAGATTTGTAAAACATGAAATTAATATACTTGTTAATATGGTGGCATATTTCTGCCACGAGATACGAGATAACTATTGCGTTGGTTTAAGAAAACTATCGCGATAAAACAAACTTTCCTAGAAATATTATCTAGATAATGAAATGTTCTGCGATAAAAATATCGCGAAAGTTCTCATTTTTATCACGATTTTTTTTCAATGCGTACGTGCCCGCAACTGACATAAATAGATGCAGTTTCGGAAAGTCGCGGAAAAACCAGATTAAAGATGTCCATGTAAATGAATTCTCCTTTTCCCTGAATGGTTTTAAAGTCGTTGGTAAGAGTCATTTTGAGTTATCCTTGTGTTTAATAGACTTAAGCTCATATCACGTGTAGCCAAAATTTACCAATCAAGCTAAAATTGTAAATAATTCGAATTATACATGTAACTTACTGCCAATTTGTGAGTCAAAAACTAACGAGTTTATCCAAATGGTTAATTTTCTATTTATAGGTATTGAGAAACGGGTAGAACTATCGCGATAATTTCATCTCGAATGTGAGCTTCATGCACGAATAAGAACTTTTCGTTAAAATACTTACTGATCTATGGTGGCATATTTCTGCCACGAGAGAGATAACTATTGCGATAATCGATAAAATTTCCTCGATAGCTTTCTAATATTATCCGTATAGTTATCTCGTATCAGAAATATGCCACCAAACGGTTGTATTATTATGCTAGTTGTGTACTTATACATGTAGTTAATATTGAATCTAAATATGAATGAAATTACTACAAAAACATGGTTTTATAACTCTAACTCGATAGACCTTTCGTTAGCAGTTTATATTATGGTTTGTTTTGGGGAATACATTTTTAAAACCACGAACCGTAACGAGATAATATAAACATTTTGGAGTTGGGTTTATTAATAATCTCGTCACGGTACGTGTTTTTGAACCTGTTACCCCAAACATAAAAAATAATATTAACTTATAATGAAAGGTTTATCGAGTGAGAGCTATACTATGATGTACTTTTGTTTATGGCTGTTCTCCAACTGTCCGTCAATCTTCTATGGCTAAGGCCATAAAATGCCAAAATATTACTATAGAGTTTAGTAGTAAAAAACATTGAATTGAAGACAGAAAGTGGAGTGTTTTTTTTTTTTAATTTCTGCATGCTTTTTTCGCAAATAAATAGCACTGGTACAAAGAAATATCAAAAACGTTGTTTCATTTGAATTCATTTGATCAAAACGCTAGTTTTTATACAAACCAAAATGGTTAATACCAGGGTGGTTACAACTAGGGTTTATATGGTAAATGGTTAAGATGTGAGTCAAATTGATTTTATGTAGCTTTAACCAAAATATCCTTCTAATTTGATTAACTCTCAGAGCTCTGATGCAATGTAATGAATCGCTTCAGTTAGGAAAAACTGCAATAACATTGTAAGTGTAAGTTTGTATTAGGCTGAATCTGTTACAAAGCGCTGGACAGTTTAGATCTAAGATCAGACTGCACATTCAGCGTAATCTGACTTTGATCTAGACTGTCAACAAAAGCAACATAAGATGTGTTTAGCGTTATAAGAGTTAATAATTGAAGAGACTAGATTAAGATCAAACTGTACACAAGTTCAATATGATCTTTGTCTCCTTGCTTCGCTTAAGACTTTAGAGGTCACAATGCGCAGGATAATTACGAATGAAACCTAATGTGGCTGCTTTGCGTGACAAAGGCTCATTCTATGTCCATAGTAAACTTGCATTACGTTTTATAGCAGACTTTATGCCACCGTATAAGACAGTATGGCGTTTTTATTCAAAGCAATTTATTTTGTCAGAGGACGAAGATTTTAATTAAAGTCAAAACCAGGATCAAGGCTGACTGAAAAAACAAAAATTCAAAGGACGGACAGTCCCGAGTTGTGTCTACCCACCTGCTGGCTACTCACAGATAGTTATAACACTTAAGACTGCTGACAATCGAGGTGAACTGTCCGTCAGTAACATAGACTGAAATGGTGTCTCATCGAACACGGCATTGTAGTGGTAGAGCGTTGACCTCTCATATCAGAGGTTCCGGGTTCGAATCCCGTAATTAGCGGGGTCAACCCTTGGAATGAGTAACATCACTGCACGAGTACTTGATAAGGTTTCCAGACAGCAACCGTTGAGCGTAATTAATATATGTTGTAAGACATTGTTTCACAGTTGGTGTAAAATAAATAGGTTTAGTCTTACTTAATATTGCACAATGCAGTTTTTAAAGATCAGACTGTGAATCTACAGCAGCTTGAGGTTGATATACACAGTCATCAAAAGTAATGTTTTTATGATCCTTTTGGGGTGATTAGTCCAAAATGTAATGTATCGATTGTAATCTGTATGTAATTTTCAAATAGTTACCATTTTCCAAAACCTCGGGTCAGGGACATATTATATTAAATTATTTCTATACAAAAGTGAATATTCATGCTAGAATTTTGGTTTGTGTTGATTTTGAATTCGGAGTTCTAAATGTAATTTTTTCATGGTGACAGGTCTTTATAAGTTCTCCGGTCAGGTGGCAGGGCACTTGGAAACTTCTTCATGGCTGTGGCGAATCCCGTTCTCCCCACCATTTTCAGATGTCAAAATTAAAATTGAGTTTGATGGACGAAATCATGAATAAAATTCTAAATTCTTACTATCATTTTTCTCTCGTGCTTTTCTGTAAAATAATTAGGTAGGTACAAAAAGTTTCCAAAAAACAAATTTAGACAGATGATTTTGAGCCAAATGTTAGTTTTCACACCAACCAAAGGATTAAAGATAAGACCTTTGAAAACATTGTAGGAGAAGGAAAAAAACACTTGTAACCAGCATTTCCCCTTTCCCCGTTTTCTACTCTGTCAAAGTTTAAGACAAATTTATCTAAAAAAAGAGTTGCTATGATTTCTTTTACAACGCTCATAAATAATGAGCAAGGACGTAAGGCCGGAACAGTTAAAAATTCGCTTCAGTGTCAAAAACCTATACAGTATTTTGGACTAGGACAAGCACGTACCCAACTATAAATGCTTGGTTGTTTACGGAAAGATTTAGCCTGTGGTTATTAAATCAATCAGACATCAAGGTTATTCATTGCACAGCTTTATTCCAAAGCATAACTCTGCTTTATTCAATTAAGCTCTGACTTAATGGTTCCCAAAAGTACTTTTAGGCCATGTATGGCTCAGTAAGCAGTCATTGTTCCTCTGTCAAATTAACCTTTTGAGCGCACGGATATTCCAATACCAGGGCCTTTTTATTACGAATATCAGTCATTGTATGTGCTCGATACCCAGTTGAGGCAAACTTTCTTTCCGGTGATTTTTCGCATCTCACCTCTGAAGCATGTGAGAATAGTAGTCAGTGGCTTGGAAAGAAAGTTGTGTCTGTGCTGGTGTGAGAAAGCCAGGAAACATGTTTTGGTGCACTGGCCGCCTTGATATGACCTAAGCTGTTAAAATGGCGATACAAACATTCAGTCATTGTAGGTTAAAAATTAGATTAAAAGTTATATGCAGTCTGATTTTGATCTTCACCACTAGGAAACGCAACAAATATTTTAGCCACTTTACACTCTCCACAAATTACATGTACAGTCGCGAACGACAGGATAAGGGTTAAGTACTTTCATGCAGACTGTATGCAAAGACCTTTCCATCTAGCCAGTTATTGTGAGGGCTTGTACTGCTGGGTTGTCTGTTCGAATCTAGGTTAGGCTAAGTTTTGGCCAAGATAGTATGTCAAAGGCCATGGCAAATATGGTGCCAACACTGTGATGTTGGTGTTTTTATTTTTTTTTTATTTACATTAGTGTTGAACAAAATTAGTGCGCTCCGACAGTTACACGATGTACATATTTCCCATACGATTTACAGGAAACACGCATACTAAAGCCTACATCACCTACACGATAGGAGCCGGACACGGAAGCTCCCTCAGTATCATACAGGGTCAGTCATGACATGCTAGGAAGACGTTGCGGGGGAAGGATCACTGGCTTGTGACGGACAGTTGCTCCTTCTACCGAAACGATCCCCACCCCGTACCATTCATAACATTATTTCCTCTTTCTTTAGATGTCTACGTGCACTATTAACAGTGTTCATTATTTACTGGAGGGCCTTTTGGAAAGAGCATTTGTTTTTAACAGGCGATTTCTCCTTTCCTCAACGCGCTTCCATTGTAAATAATACTTATCTCCCTTGTAATGATTTTAATTTGAACAGTTGAGTATGATGGTATATAGTACTAGTTTATGTACTAAATTGCTAGTATGTAAGTCTGTAATATTATGCCTGACATCTCTGTTACCCAATACTTTTCATATCTAAATGTGTTACGTACATGTATTTTGGGAAGGGGCTATTCATTATTTCCGCATTCACTCATTCATTTCAGGATACCGATATGGTAATGAGGTGTGCTATTTTTTGTTTATTTGTTAGTTTGCTTTGGCCATACACATGCATGTATTTACAATTTATATTTTCGACGATGAACCTTATGTGTTCAAGTCGAAATTGTGAATAAAATTTCTGTTCTGTTCTGTTCAGTAATCCTGGAAGGTAATAAGAGAGGTAAAATCCCAGCCTGGCTCAAGTCTTTATGAGAATATATGGTATTCATTGCGGCAAGAGTCATTCTTTTCTCACCGCTAAACATTATCCTTGGAAAAAAAAGGGTTGTTGGACATTCCGTTAAGAGAAACTCCGAGGACCGTAATCACAAACCATTCTTAATTTCATTCTAAGTGTTATTCTAGATTAAGAAAGTTGCACAACTTCTGACTGTCTAAATCACTTAGTTTTAAGCAAATTAAGATTGTTCCTTTGAATATGACTAAGAATTTTCTTAAGAATCGTTGGTGAATACGAACCCAGGAAAGAACTGATCGGTGCAGTGGCCGCCGCGGTATGACCGGAAAAATGTAAATAATGCTGAAAACGACGTTAAACATTGTACAAAGTAGCAAATAAACCGTATGATTTACGAGACACTGTAATTACAACATACTTGAAGCATTCCATCATACTTAACCATAAGCCTTTAGTCGTAATAAGCAAGGTGTTTATCGTGTGCCATATTTGATCGCACCGCAGAAAGTATTTGAATGCACCGAAGAAAATATTTGGTTGCACGTATTTAAGTATTCAACTTTTATTGCCCTTTCGGGTCTCTATGCCACAGTTTCAGTTGCTTTTGGGGATGCTAGATTGCACAGACTGCACGCACAGCACGGAGGTACCCATTGTCCGTATTTCGGCAAAACGACACTAAAGTGTGGTATAACGATTTTCTTTCTCGAGTAAAACAATGTTAATTTCAGTATTATAGGCTCTGCCTTTCTTAGTCTAAAAAGAGCCCAGTGTGTCTGATCTAGTAACATATTTGTGTGGATTGGGTACAGAATTGAGGCACATTGACATTTCCTCGTAAATAGTACGAGTATGTTACAGGTCATTCTGAATGAAAAAGCCACGCGTACTAGTAACGTATTTACGTGTACTGGATAAAGTATTGAAGCCCATTGACCGTTCCCCGTAAATAGTATATAACAGGACATATTAGAGTGAGAATGTCAATATTTGTAATCATTACATGAAGATACTTCATTACAGCATTCCCGCAGAGATAACCAAGTATTAACGTTACGATTTGATGCTTCTGATCAGTCAGTCATGTTACATTATTATAGAGCTATGCTGAACACTTTCAGCCCTATAGGCGAAAACAGGAGCTATAGCGTGCGGCATAGTTCTGTACCGGTCATTGTTTTGGTCATGCTTATAAATACGATAAAAAAGATCTTCCGGGGTTTCAACGGATTGTATCTTTTAGCCGTCGACAAAGTTTGAGTTTATATGTGCCATGCTCTGTGGAAAGCGAGCTTAATGCATCTCCGTGATGCATGATACCAAGCTTGTGATCCATTAAATCTTTTTTATATAACAATTGTTTGAATCATGAGATACATTGGTCCTTTGACATGCAGAAAATTTACCAACAGCAAAAAATTTCGGCCCAGTTCAGCCTGCGCGGACTGCGCAGGCTGACCTGGTCGATGCTTTTTGCAAATGCATTAGGCCCCCTTTTCACAGAGCTTGGCTCATATGTTTGGCGCTGAAAAGAGTGAGATACCGGCTACCGTGAGAAATCCATCAGCAAACAAATTGGATCTAGTTTTGCTGTTTGCTTTAAAGTCAATCAAACGTTTGATTCGCAAGGATTTTTTTTCTTTGGGGACTCAATGAACATGTAGAGTTATCTCGAATTACGTCATTCTATCTCTAACCTTTACAGTGGTTGTCCCCGCTTTATTGCAAGGTACTTCTCGTTTCAAGATGGAGACTGGCAAGAAAAGAAAGCTACAAGTAAATATAGCAGTGAAACTGCAGATTTTCTTAGTTACTGTTGAATTTTTGAAGCACACGAGCCAAACACTGTTCGGTAACAACAAGTATTGCACATTGTATTAGCTCATAGTTTATCTTTACATTATGCACAAAAAATCTTATATTCACCTATATTGTACACTTTGATATTGTTCCTATTACTTATATAGGACAAAAGTATGTAATGTTCTTTCATATTGCATACTTTCATATTACATACTTCAGAGCTTTTTTCACGTGACGCTAGATACGGAACTACTTTCGCTTTTTTACTTTCCTTTTCGCTTTTTTATAATCCTCTTTCGACTTACCTGCAGCCTATTACATTGACCATATTTTCTACCTTTTCCACAATAGTTTCGCCACTCTTTCTCAAAGGATCTACTTCCAGTTTAGCAAAATCTAAATTTTTCATTCCTAGAAGTTTCCAAATAAGAAGAGTCTAATAATGCCATATGTCGTGGAAAGGGTTAGCATGTATGGCTATACCGTTTAGACAGAAACCCACGTTTTACGAATATTTTCATCAAGTGGGAAAAATAAATTATGTTTTTGAAAATTTGTTGAGTTTTGTGTAAAACATCTTCCTCGCCAATGCCACTTAAACTGAGACACTGTCGCTCGCCCTTCACCGATGGTTCATATCTCTCTCTCTCTCTTTCCGATGTCTCTCCTGTGCTGAAAATAACTGATACGAAAGCATTTCAAACAGAAGAATGATACAGACAACAAGATTAAGCTTTTAAGCTTGTTTAGTTTCACATTTATACTGTTATTCTGCAGTGAAGCTGTAGTCCATTGATTTATAGACGATTTCGATTTCTAGTGAGGAAATATATTGCTGACCTGTCGGCCATTTTGAATATTTACATACACCAAGCGACCGATGTATTCATCCCCTAATGGAATGGAACGATTTTTTGAAGTTTAATCTTTTACGATTTTTTCCTGTCTTTTTTTAATCATGCTTTTAATAAAGAAGTTAGTTAATAGAAATTATATAAAGCATTTTCTCAACATCAAAATATACAATACAGAGGTTATTGCACTTGTATGAGAATGTATTGTGTTGAACTCGTTCTTTTGGCGTAGTTGCCCGAGCTTGCGAGGGCAACGCTGCCAAAGAACTCGTTCAACACATTATATGCCCATACAAGTACAGTAACCTATAATATTAATTAACATGTGGTTGTCTGACTGATTGACGTCATGGGATCCGCCAGAGCCGACACCCAAATATTTTAATTGAAGCCGCCATGTTGTGGAGTGCTGAATAGCAGAATTCGTTTTTGCCGAATCGACGCATGCGCATCGTACTAAATTAAGATCTAAAAATAGTTCGAAAGTTAATTGAAGGTTTCAGATGAACTTGGCCTTTTATTGTTTTAAGGATGTACAGACAAACACAAAGACGAGTAATCATTTCATGGACTTCTCATCACAGAAACGTTTGACATGAGTATTCACAAAGAAATTAACAGCAGATTAAGTTCCAGGACACCAAGATGTACACGTTTGTTTTATCAGCTGTATTAATTTTCCCTAAAGTGAGACGCAGCCTCTTCGGGTATTTTTAGATTTTGCGCCAGAATTTCTTAACCCTTTGGCTGCTAAGCGCGACTCCTTAACATTTTGCGGACAGTGTTGATCAAGATCAGACTGCACAGAACTTGCAGTCTGATCTTGGATCTACACTGTCCGATAAGGAGATATCTTTCTTCCAAAAATACATTTGAAATAAGAAAATTTGGGTTTTTTCTACAGGCTTGAAAGTTTCATTTCATTGATTTAGCGGGATAAGGGTTAATGGCTTGTGGAAATGTCACATGAATACAAAATACACGTCGATTATACGGGACCTTATTTAAATAGGTACAATGATGCCATATCTGGGCCCGTATTCACCAACCATTCTTAAGAACGTTCTTATAGTCTTATTCTCCAGAATTTTCTAAACTTAAAAGTAACACAACTTCTGATTGGTTAATTTTGAAAATCTTGGAGAACAAGACAAAAATGTTCTTTAGAATGGCTGGTGAATCCGTGCCCTGATGTTTTGAAAATAGGCGTACTGATTGCAATTTGACCATCGCGTATCTAAACGCCAAAGTGGCAATTTATTTTTACTGAATGTAGCAGTCAAATTCCTCATATAATAGACAAAAATATACACGTAGCCCCCAAAATAAGGAAACCTTGTTACTTTTCTTACATGATATGACAGGGTGACTTTAACTCTCAATATTTCAGAAGATTCCAAGAACAACGATACACCGTATCATCTCCAGTATGCCCGCCAGGTGTCGTGCAGGTGTTGCTGCACATGGAGGTCACACCCAATGTTGACTTGGATTCCATATCTGTTATATGTTTTAAATAAAATACAGAATTACATCAAAATGAAATACAAGGGTTCCTTTATTTTGATTCTACGTATATATATTTAGTCGTATTAAACAGTGTTTTCCATGGAATTTTGATCACATCAAAATTCATGTAGACCCCGATAACTGGTAGTTTGAATTAAGAACACTTACAGGCAAAACAGTATATCATTTTGGTGCACAGTACTCTTTTGTCAATGTTCGTGTTACGAAAAGGCAAATTGCAATGGTTTAGATGAATATGAACGAAGGGAATATGTGTAATGGCAAAGCTTTGGTTATTAGTGTACAAAATGATATGGCCCGCAACATGCGAAATGAGACCTTTGGACATTTGCGTAAAGTGTCGTCTCGGATTAGTCTGCGCAGTCCGCGCAGGCTAATCCGAGACGGCACTTTACGACTACAAAAGATTCTTTGTATACTGTAGACTTTCGTGAAACAGAAAATCGCACCAAAACGGTAAGTGTCGTCTCGGATAAGTCACAGACTGCATAGGCTGATCTGGGACGACACACCTTTACGCATATGTACGAAGGCCCATTTTCGTGTGTTGCACGCCATATAATAGATTTAAACAACAATTTGATGACATTGTATCTAACTGTTGATAAAAGCACAACAATGATTTTGAAATTAACCTGAAATAATACTTGTGTTTAAGACCATTATATTATACTAAATTAGTTATGCAATTGAGTCATGCATAGTGAAAAGGGAGCTTAATGCGAAAAGTATCGACCCAGGTCAGCCCGCGCGGTACGCGACATGGATCGAAACTTTTCGCTCTTGGTCAATTTTCTTGTATGGAAAAGGACCAGTCTAACTCATGATTCAGTCGGTGAATAGACAGAATGGACTTAATGGATTCATGATCATGTGATAACTTGCTTAGTATCATGCATCATGGAGATCCCTTAACTCTTTACCAGACGACAAAATTTTAGCCTTGTCCAAATTGAAAGCATTTGCAGACGACAATTTCAATGTGGCTCAGATGGTGCAATTTTTCTTTGATCAGCTGGAAAACATTGTGGGGAAAGGAGAAAATGCTGGTTACCAGCATTTTCTCCTTTTCCCACAATGTTTTCAAAAGGCTTCTTTCCCAGGGGCGTCAAAAGGCGTCATTGTGCGGTAAAGGGTTAAGCCTCCTTTTGCCAGAGCATGGTTCAATTGTTTTAGTTTTTATCGATATGAAAACAGAATGCCATTAGTTTGTTGTATAGTAATAACTAGGTGAACGTGCGACGGTAGGTAACTGCACATTATGTTTCGCGCTTCATTTTACAATACTTGTCACGTGAATATTATCTAATCCAACAGTCCCATATATTAACAACCATTAGGAAGAAGCCTTTTGAAATCATCATGAGATACCAACATTTTCTCCTTTTCCAACAGTTTCAAACATTTTAGCCACGTTTAATTGGCGTCTGCTTTCAATTTGGACACGTAAAAAAAATACAATTTGGTAAAGGGTTAACTTCAATAGCTGGAAATACATTTGAGTCATGCTCTGTGAAAAGGGGGCTTAATGTATCTGCGAAACGTATCGACTCAGGTCAGCCTGCGCAGTCCGCGCAGGCTGACCTGGGGCGAAACTTTTCGCTATTTGTAAATTTTCTGTATGTCCAGTCTACCAGTCTACCTATCCCATGATTGAGTCGGTTGTTAAAAAAGTGACTATTATGGATCCAGAAGTATATGATGGCTTGCTTGGTTTAGTGTATCACGGAGATGCATTAAGCCCCCTTTCGCCAAAGCACGGCTCGTTTCCATTTCAAGTGGAGAAGAGTTTGATCGCCAATTAGACTCAGGTATGAGATGAGACTGCAACTTCTGTGTGGTGTGATCCTTATTAACGTCACTGGTAAAAAACTAAGTAAGTCGTTCTGCTGAAAGGGTTTTACGTAAAGATCGCCAAACGTGTGAACGGAATATTTGTAGTCTGTCAAAATTTAGGTAAGAATATTAGAAAAATATCAGATGATGTAGATCCAAGATCAGCTTGCATGTTTAAAGCAGAAGTCTGATCCTGATCTATACTGTCTGCAAAAACAGCGTCTGCACGGTTTAACCTTTTGGCTGCTAATCGCGACTCACTGACCTTTTTGCGGACATTGTAGACGAACATCAGACGGCATAAAACGTGCCTACATTGATGTACCCTGTCCGATAAGGAGATAAATTTTCTCCCAAAATTAAGCTTGAACTAGCATTATACGGGTTTTTACTATCGTGTTGCACGATTTAACCTTTTGGCTGCCAAATGCGACTCACTGACCTTTTGCGGACAGTGTAGATCAACATCAGACTGGCCAAAACGTGCAGTTTGATCTTTGATCTACAGTGTCCGATAGGGAGATAATATTTCTCCAAAAAGATAAAACTTGAACTAGCATTGTTCGGGTTTTTACTATCGTGTTGCACGATTTAAACATTTAGCTTCTAGGCGCGACTCATTGACCTTTTGCGGACATTGTAGATCAAGATCAGATTGCACAAAACGTGCAGTCTGATCTTTAATCTACACTGTCCGGTAAGGAGATAAGTTTTCTTCAAAACAAGTTATTTAGCCGGATAAGGGTGAATCTCTATGCAATAAAGCTGGACGTCGTCACATTTCCTCTGTAGGTCTGCTGTCGACGTCTTTTGTTTTGAAATCTATACTTTGGGCAACAGTAGAATATGATTCGGCCAAATGCACGTCGAAAGTCACGCATGGATAATGCATATATTATGGGATTCACACCAGAATTAATGTACCCGAGCCACGTGAATATGGGCATGATAACCCCATAATTAGCCACGCAGTCCGTTCCACAAATTCCAATCAACACATTGACAGCGAAGAAAGGTAACCAACAGATGATGAAAACCCCAACCACAATCCCAAGCGTCTTTGCTGCTTTCTGTTCCTTGGCAAGCTTCGACAGGCGTTTGCTTAATGCTAAATGGCGCAGCCTTTTAGTTATAAATTTCATGGGTCTTTGATTATTATGATTATCATGATTATTGTGATTGGTGTGGTTGTTATGTTCCGTGTTATGATTGTGGACGCCATTTTCATTGTTAGTTTCCTGTTGAATACAGTGGATGGGAGTTTCGGTGGTGGATTGTGTTGTTGACTGTTCGTCCTCGTCACTTTCACTTTTACTCTGGAATGGCGTCGCCTCGGGGGCGGGAGGCTGTGTTCGTAGTTTAGCCATTCCACCTCGGTGTATCCGTAAAGTCATAACACCACTGGGACCGAACAATCTATTAGAGGTCAACACTTTCGTCCCTGTTTTGATACTTTTTCTTTGGTTTCTCGCAGCTCTGTAGATTTGAATATAAACAAAAATCATCACAATTGTAGGAAAATAGAACGACACAAGGGAAGAAAATATAAGATAAGCACTATCTTCCGTAAAGACACATTGGTTACTTGGCAACCCTGGAGGTGTAACGGCTTTCCACCACGCGATTGCGGGAAAGGATATTCCAGCTGAGCAGAACCATACGAAGGCTATTAAAATTGATACTCTACAAGGTGACATCCTTGACGGGTACGCTATAGGGTCTGTGATAGCCCAATATCTGTCGAGCGATATTATGCATAAATTCAAAATAGATGCTGTGCTCCCAAGTACGTCAAAGGAATGCCAAAGGTCGCACCATTCAGGTCCGTAATACCATACATAATTTGTTAATTCGTAACTTATACCAAACGGCATTACAATGCCGCCGACCATCACGTCGGCAATAGCTAGTGATACTATTAAATAATTCGTAACTGTCCGAAGATAGACTTCTTTCACTACGGCCGTTATGACAAGTAGATTTCCTAACACTGTAATAAATGAAAACATTGCAAGTAAAACCGCAAGAGCTGGATGTTTACCCTCAACTTCCGGCGTCTCTGTAGCACCAGTCACGTTAGATAACTCTGAAGTAAACGTCTCATTGACCAGGACGCTGAATACGTTCGGAGATGTTTGATCTACAGCAGACACGAAGCTTGCTCCGCTCAGCTCCGTATCCATATATGGCAAGATAAAAGTCGAGTTCGGTTTTGGCAACATTTAAATCATGTAGATATTCCGTCCTAAAACTACTGCAGAATTTATGAAAAGTCACTGTAATACAGTTGGGCATGCGCTGTCACGTTAACCCCTTTCCTAGTGTTACTACGAATATCCCTGTCATATGTGAAATGTTGGGCGGACTCTGTCTCGATGCGACGTCGATTTGGCGGAGAACTATTGACTTGTAACTTTCAAGTGATTATTCTGTTATGCCACAGTTTTTCTTTCTGTTGACTGCATCAGGCGTATCTTTGGAGAACCTGAAACGAGAAAATGATTTAAGTCGTGATTAAGCATCATTTGAGCCATGCTCTGGTAAAAGGGCTTAATGCATCCCCGTGATCCATGATACCAAGCAAGCCATTACATAATTAGGGATCTATAAAAAACATTTTGTCTGTCAACCGACTAAAGCATGAGGCACGCTGGTCATTGGACATACAGAAAATTTACCAATAACGAAAAGTATCGGCCCAGGTCAGCCTGCGCGGACTGCGCAGGCTGATCTGGGTCGATACTTTTCGCAAATGCGTTAAGCCCCCTTTTCACGAAGCAGGCTTCATTTATTTTGTGTCTTGCCTAACAAAGCTTGAGTGTTATTTTTCTGTGAACTGTGCAAGACTCGTGATGCTTTTTTAGACGGCATACATGAAAGATCAGACTGCTCAGTCTGATCTTGGTTTCACACTGTCTTATTTCAGATTTTTCCCAGCTAAAACATCCTTCAAATTCAAATGAGCTGTGCTCTGTGAAAAGGGGTTTTAATGGGTCTGCAAACTTACGTCAACTTATGTCAGCCTGCGCAGTCCGCGAGTCCGCACAGCCTGACATAAGTCAAAACTTTTTGCTATTTGTAGATTTTTTGCATGTCAAAGGAACTATTCTTTCACTGGATTCAGTTAGTTATCACTCAAAATTAATTTTATGGAACCATTATTATGTGATGATTATGGTTATGCATTAAACTCCCTTTTGCAAGAGCACGGCTGAAATATTTCGGTGTTTCCGATTAACTGTTGCTCGGTCGGTAGCTCATTCGGAAACGGTCAAAGTAATCCAAGGGTCGTGGGTTCCAATAAGTTCGGTCAAGTTCGTTTACTGAAAAACAAAAGTTTAGACCATTGAAATTGAAAGCAGCTGCAGACGACAAATTAGAACTCGGCGAAGACAATAGGGTTTGACATCAAATAGGTAGAAAACATTGTTGGAAAGGGAGATAATACTGGTTACTAGCATTTTCTCCTTTTCCAGCAATATTTTCAATAGCCGTCTTCCTCAATGTCGAGAAAATTCAGGATTGTTTGGTTTAACCCTTTACAAAATTTTAGACCAGTCCATATTGAAAGGATTGGCAGACGACAAATTAATTCTTGCTCTAATGGTGAGAATTATCTTTGATAGGAAAGAAAACATTGTAGGAAAAGGAGAAAATGCTGGTTACCAGCATTTTCTCCTTTCCCACAATGTTTTCAAAAGCCTTTTTTTCTCAGGGTCGTTACCCGTCTGAATTGTGTGGTAATGTCTGTCAATGCGACAGGAATTTTTCCTCCCTCACTGTAGAACATTGCTTTGGACGACATTTAAGTCGGAAAGCAGCCAGTGGTATGAATAAAAGGTGTTGTACAAATAACTGTTGAAAGAAATTCCAGGAGCATAAGCAAAGGCTCACTGGCTGCCATGACATTGCTTAAATAGTGTTGAAAACGAAATTAAACACTAAACAAACGAAGCAAGCTGCATAACCCATAGAGCGCCGAATAAACCTATCAGACATTTTCTGGAATAGAAATACGACCCAAATAATTGCAATTTCATGGTCGATTTTATCTACAGTGTTTAAGCAAAGCGGACAGTGTGGATCAAAGATCAGGCTGCACGTTTTGTGCAGCCTGATCTTGATCTACACTGGCCGCAAAGGTAACTATAGTCGTGAAAGGCGCTTGAAGGATTAATGAAATATCATGTAACGCGTTATGGGTTCATTAACCCATTACCACAAGAAAAATCTATTTTTAAGACTCCTCCGTAGAGATTATTTTTTATTACAAAACTACCCTTGTTTTTCCTATAACGTAGCTACTCACATCTATAGTCGCGTATTGTGACAAGGGTCAGGTCTTTCTGCGCCAAGTGTGATGGTAGTCTCTCTCGACGGCTGAAAACACAATGCAATGAACCTCAGAAAGATTTTTTTTTTTATCCTCAGGCTTAATTAAACAAGCGCACGATGTAGGTTCGGGACCAGAATGCACGTTCTCTGCAGTCTGATATTGATTGTATCGGTTTGTATTGGAGTTTAACGCCTTTTTAACAGCTCAGGTCATATCATGGCGGTCAGTGACGCACCCATGTGTTTCCTGGATTTTTCACACCAGTACTGACACAACTTTCTTTCCAAAGCCACTGACTATTTTGCTCACATGCGTCAGAGGTGAGGGGCGAAAAATCGCCGGAAAGAAAGATTTGCCTCAACCGGGTATCGAACTCGCAACCACTAGGTCACGAGTCAGATACGCTAACCACTGAGCTACCCGGGCGGGCTCTGACACTGATCTATGCCGTCCGCTATATGCCTCCTGTTTTCGCCTTAATTCCCCTTTACCACACAATCCCGAGTTTTAACGACCAAAAACAAGAAGGCTTTCGAAAACAAAGTGGGAAAAGGAGAAGATGCTGGTTACCAGCATTTTCTCCTTTCCCCAGTATGTTTTCTACCTAATTACGAACAAAATCCATCATTTGAGCCACATTTAAAGTGTCGTCTGCGAAAGCTTTGAATTTTGACGAGTCTAAAATTTTGTCGTCTGGTAAAGAGTTAAGGTGCATAAAGGGTAAACGCTAAATATAAGTTGTTTGAAAAAAAATTTAAAGATCCTCGAGTGTCTTCGGGAAATTGCCTCGTAATGATCCATTTTCAATTTGACAACCTCGATAGGAACAGATCATAAATCTGTATTGAGGCTTTACATAACAAAAAAATCCGGAAATTTCTTATTTTTTTTATTGATGAGAAGTACATCTGCATACAGATTGAAGTGAGCACATTTCTAAGTCTGTAACAGTGTTATGCAAGACGTGTATAGTTATGAGGAAGACATGATATTATCATTACCGATACGCATCTGGTCTGATCGTATAGAATAAATATCCCTCCGTATGGTGGCATATTTCTGCCACGAGATACGAGATAGCTATCATGATAATTTTAGAGAACTATCGCGATAAAACAAACTTTCCTGGAAATATTATCTAGCTAACAAAAAGTTTCACGATAAAAATATCGCGATATTTCTAACTGTTATCACGCTTTTTTTACGCTCGTGCCAACAACTGACATTCACGGTATCTATAATTAGATACTGTTTCGGATCATCTTTGGCTCCTGTACAGTCAAAAACTTCCGAGTTCATCCAAATGTTGATTTTTCTATTTATAGATATCGAGAGACAGGTAGAACTATCGCGATAATTTTACCTCGATGTCAGCTTCGTGCACGAATGAGAAATAATAAACATAAAATTTTCTAGATAGCAAAGTTTATCGTGATAGTTTTTTTTTTCAGAAAACTTTTCACTATCTAGACAAAATTTCCAGGAAACTTCGAATTATCGTGAAAGTTTTCTCAAATTATCACGATAGCTATCTCGTATCTCGCGGCAGAAATATGCCACAATACCTCCGCGTTTATTTTCACCTGAGCACACCCTTGTCTGTCCTACTTTACATAGCAATTTGAATTTCTTTATAATTCTTAGTAACCATTAATTAATAACATTAACATCTACTGAATAAATGAAACGTAAATTTTTACTCAATCCTAAAAGCCCAAACATTGAGGTTTCAAAATTGTTTTCACCGGAAAGAAAATACCGTATCGGACGGTGTAGATCAAGATCAGACTACACGTTCTGTGCAGTCTGATCTTGATCTACACTGTCCGCAAAAGGTCAGTAGGTCGCGATTAGCATCTTAAGGGTTAATAACACGTATTCTTTTAAGATGTATCTGAGTCATGCTCTGGCAAAAGGGGGTTAAGTGCATCTCCGTGATGCATGATGTCAAGCAAGTCATCACATACTAAGTAATTATGGATCCAGGAAATAGATTTTGTGTAACAACCAGTTGAATCATGGGATACACTGGTTCTTTGACATGCAGAAAATTGACCAATAGCAACAAGTTTCGACCAAAGTCAGCCTGCGCGGGCTTTGTTGCAGATGCCTCAAAACCCCTTTTTGAAGAGCATGACTCATCTTTATTGTCTCGTGCTAAGTAGCTGACGAGCCTTATCGGCTATTTGCTCTTTCTTATTGCCATTGCCGTATTTCATATGAAATGATTTATTTTCTTTTTTGTTATTGCCAACTGTATCTTTGTTTGTCAGCTGCCAAATTAAATTCCGTCGGTAGCCTTCATATAGAATCTGTAAGGGTATACCTGTAGTGAAAATTAAAGTACGCCCAAAAAGGAGGGGACTCATTAAGGATAAAGTGGCAGTATTGAAGAAAAGTAAAGCTATTAAATAGTGATATTTTACTCACGTGAGAGAGAGAGAGAGAGAGAGAGAGAGAGAGAGAGGAGGAGGCAAAAAACGTAGTTACATAATACTACACGAGTAAAAAGCCAGAGAAAACGGGTGGTCTTAACAAATTTTGGCGAACAGTCGGACTAATAATACAAATTGCGGTTAACCAGATGCCGATTAAAATAATAATTTTATTCGGGCAAATATCACTGACGGGTCTAACCCTTAGGTTGCTAAGCGCGACTTACTGACGGCACGGAATATGCAGCCTGATCTTGGCTCTACACTATCCGATAAGGACATATTTTTCCCGCAAAATAACTGTGAAATAGCAACATTTGATTTTATTTCTATCGGATTTACCATTTAACCTATTCAGGAGGATGTGTTAATCCGCAGATTTCCAAGTCAGTAAAATAAGACATACATTTGGAGTCAGTTAAAAAAGTCACTAGTTATTGCAGCTCCAAGACTTGTTTGGTCTGTCAGAAAAATATCGTCAGCAAATATCCAAGATCAGATTGCACCTTCCGTGAAGTCTAATCTTCTACACTATCCGAAAACATCTGCTCCTGTGCTAGGCATCCCTTAACTCTTGACTAGTCATCAAAGTTTAAAATTGATTGTCCAAACAGTGTTTGTCTTACTTCGATTTTAACATAATTCATTTATATCACGGCCATAGCTCGACTGTTCATGTGCGTACATGTATGTCCCGGGTTTCACCAGCGCTAGACTAGGGCTGCAGTATTCTCAGACCCGCCGTCTTACCCTCTACTTCAGCAAAAATTTTCGGCGTAGCTGAATGCGCTGGATTTTGACCTACTTCTCGGTACTGATAAAGAATGAATAGACGGTAATTTGCAATTGGTCAAATATGTGCACATGTTTATTCGGCGGGCCCGTGCCGACATATTTGCTCTCACAATTATGAAACCATTTTCAACAAGCCTTGCTTCTGCAATCGATTGATTCATATCATAACAAACATATGTAGTGGATAATTATTCTTTTCTTGGCTTCTTGGAAATTTAAAATTTTCATAAGCGTTACGCAAAAACCCAAAAAACTTTTCAGCAAAATGAAAAACAATGAGGAATAGAGGTAATTGCTCGTGAGGTTGCATTTCATTGTTTCAATTGATTCTGATCCACAAAAGAGATTCAATAATCATATTCCAGTATCTCTTATGCCATCTATCTGTTGCTCTTTTTTAAATTCAAAACACATCCATGTTGAAAACGTTTGCAGACAGCTAAGTAAATATGGATCAAATGATGGAATAGATCTATGAAAGGAAAAAGAAATGTGGGAACACCGGATTGCCTGATAAAGTGGTAACACTTTACCACACAATCCCGAGTTTTAACGACCCTAAGAGAGAAGCCTTTTGAAAACACTGTAGAAAATGCTGGCTACCGGCATTTTCTCCTTTTGCAACGATGTTTTCTACCCTACCAAAGAAAAAGTCTATCGTTTTAGCAACACTGAAAATGTTGTTTGCAAAGGCTGTCAATTTGGACAAGTCTACATTTTTGTCTTGTAGTAAAGAGTTAAGGGTTAAATAAAGGAACGGTGTTCAACCTTATAACCCGACTATTTAACATGGAGTCTGGCAAGATCAATGGCTATACATCCTGATGAAATATGTCTGCGGTTCGTCTAGACATTGTTTGAACCTTTTCAGCTTTCAAAAACATATAACCCCGATTACTCGCGACGGCTGAAAATATAATCCACTGAAATTTAGACGGGCTTTTATCTCAGAAATTTGAGTAATAAAACGGACAATACAGATAACAGATGAGACTGCACATTCTGTGTAGTCTGATCTTGATCTATAGCGTCAGGAAAACTACCTGTTTTCGCTTATTGAAAAAAAAAAAAACCTGATTAACGCGTTTATCTCCATCAGAGCCATAGATAGACAACTTATAAAAGCTTTTGCGGACGGCATAGATCCAAGATCAGACTGCACAGAACGTGCAGTCTGATCTTGGATCTATACTGTCCGCTACCAAGTGCTAACTTCGATCAAACTTTTCTCTTATTGTAGTGGCATTGGGCCCCTAGACCCTGAACAAGAGTGGGTAGAAACAGAGTTCACGTACAGAGATGTAGGCCTAGAACAAACTCGTGTGTTTGAGGACAGTGTATACTATCCCTTAGGTTAAGCTGAGCGCGACTCAAGGACCTTTTTGGGACAGTGTAGATCAAGATCAGACTGCACAGAACGTGCAGTCTGATCTTGAATCTACACTGTCCGATCAGGAGATATTCCCCCCCCCCCCAAAAAAAATACCTATGAAATAGTAAAATTTGGGTTTTTACTACCGGATTAAAAGTTTCGTTTTATTTATGTAGCAGCTTAGCGTTAATACTGTTATTCATACTGTATATGAGACATAACCAGTTGATCCGAATCTACACTGTCCGGTATCTTGATAGTTTCTTTTTGGCAGCCAAATAGTTAACCCTTTCCCAAACGACACATTTTGGACACTTCCAAATTGAAAGCATTTGCAGAGCACAAATTTGAAGCTGGCAAAAATATTTAAGTTCTCTGATAGGGTACAAAACATTGTGGGATGCTTTTAATTTTGGACCGTGTAAAACCTGTCGTTTATGACAGCATTACGACTAATTTCATACGCGTAGAGAGGATACTTCTGTTTTAGTGTAAAAGAAAAGTAGGCAAACAAACAGAAAATCAAAGCGCTGAAGGTGCTGAAGGCCTGGGCATCAGAACGGGTGAAGAGATAGGAAAATGATGCCAGAAGCTCAAAGTTGCTATCACATTTGTACAGGCTTAAACACTGCTATCACATTTGTACAGACTAATAAAAAATAATACATGTCTCACACTGACAGTCTGTGGGGTTGACAACAGAATGGAAAAACATAAATTTGTAAAGGCCAATATAATGAGTATTTTTGTATAGCCTTGGTCTCGTGGTCTTTATGGATTGAAAAGAGATAATTTTCAAAGGATTTTCTGCTTCCTATTTTCTTCCTTTACGTTGCTTTGGCAACAAATCACGGTAACAAACCAAAATGAGCAGCGAGCAACAGCAGGGAATATTTCTGGAAAGTGCAAAAATCCACCATGGCCAAGCAATGAATCATATTTTTCTTTCATTTTACCACACCCAGTCTATAGGTTGAAATAGTAACCATGTCCTTTGAGGAATGACAAGGAAAAACCACAAAGTCTTTAAAGGCTAATATCACAGAGCACGATTTTGGTGTCTGAGAAGACAATCTTTTACGTATTTCTTTTGATTTTTAAGTTTTGGTTTCTATGGCAAGAAATAAAAAGACGTCCGCATTCGGGCGACAATGCTCGGTTGATTTTCAGTGAAAACACAAAGTTGAAAAAGGGGCATAACTTGATAGTTATTTACCCTTATTGTTTATGTTTCCCTTTTGATAGTTAACAACTTGTCCAAGTTTTAAGTAAACATGTTCAGTAATAACAAAAATATTGTAAAATGTCAAATGTTTTGCATGACGACGACACAAACGACTAAGATGATGACACTAGGGCTATGAAAATACCATATCTCTAAAAACAGCTGAGCTAAAAGTCCTCAGTCGAAAACGGGGCATAACTAATTACTTTGCCAAAATATTTTGGTGGTTACCTACCTCTGTTGTACTGAATAAAATCCCCTTTTAATGGTTATCGAAAAGTTCAAGTGTGAGGTAAGTATCTTCATTAATGACAGATATGATAAAATGTTAAAGGTTCTGAAAATTTGAAGCAATAAAAAATATTTTGATGGTCACCTGCCCTGTTATATGGGTACCCTTTTTGACAGTAAATAACCTGTACAAGTTTGAAGTAAATATCTTCAGGAATAACAAAGATATTAAAAAACTGTCGCAGTTTTTGCATGACGACAATGACGCATAGGCTTTGACGATTGCATGAAGCTTTCTTCGTAAACAGATGAGCTAAAGACTACCAGTTGAATAAAATCATATGGATGATACAAGACTGCTCAAGATACATTTCTATAAAGGTTTTGTCAAAATATCTGCTGTAAATGCCACTTTTCAACTTTCGCATTGAAAGTCTATGGAATCTAAAAGTTGCCATGTTCAACCAAGTTGGAAAGCCGATTTTCATGAACAAGAGGGCCGTTGGACCTAAAGCCCTCATCTGAGTAAAGTCTTCTAGGATTGATAAATTTGAAGAGCTCCTGGTTGTGATTAATGAAAAGACAAATGAGCCATGCTCTGAAAAATGGGGGTTTAATGCATCTCCGTGATCCATCAATGGAAACGAGCCATCATATATTAATTATGGATCCATAAAATCCATTTTTTATGGAGCAATCGACTGAATCGTGAGGTACACTGGTCCTTTGACATGCAGAAAATTTGCCAAAAGCAAAAAGTTTCGACCCAGGTCAGCCTAAATACCTATGGAGATCAAGATCAGATTGCACTGAATGTCAAGTCTGATCTCCGATATAAAACGCCCACCAGTTACTTAACTCTTGACCACACATTCTTGAGTTTTAAGGACTCCAAGGATATAGCCTCATGAAAACATTTTGGAAAAAAAAAAGAAAATGCTCTTTTTCCTACAGGGTTTTCTGCAGCTTCACAGCCAATAACCAACATTTCAGCTAAATCTAACTTGCCGTTCGCAAATGTTTTCTATTTAGACAAGTCTAAAATTTCATCGTTTTTTTAAAGAACATTGGTTATCCATGGCTCATGTTACAAACTTTAATGCATATTTGATATTGTGTGCTCCGAGTTTGCTATGAGTCGAAATGGTTATGGGCCAAGATGTCATATCTGGACAATTCTGACAGGAAGAAATAAGGCATATATACCAATCAAATACATACTTATAACTTCAGACGCGAGGTACACGGTAATTTTACGAAAATTAAAATCTTGCCGAGGTTTTGAGACACCTTTTTCAGAGAAAGAGCACATCGTTTACGTAAAATACGCTATCATTATTTGTCATTCACATGGTGTGTAGAAAAAGGATAAACGAACGATCCCGATTAGTGCTCGGCAACAGCACTCGTCACAACTCGGTCGATTGCGTACCTACATCAAAACATTTGATCAACGATCACCCGAGGTTTGCTAATTGTTTCTTTCATTGTTAAGCGCACGAATTTGCAGTTATGAATAACCTCACGAGGGCCCCAAATTCTCAATCAACACTTTCGTACGATTAAAATCGCACATCTATCAAAGTTTGTTGTGAACTCAAACCTTACTGTGATGTTCAAATCGAAATATTTTATTATTTAAAGGGGTCGTTTCCTTCAGCGTAGTGAGATGGATTGCAGGCGGTACTTTTCACTTTTACTCGGGTTTTTTCCGTAAATGCTTGGATGGGGTTGAAATTTTGGTATACGATTCGTATGGCCTTGGGCTTGGCAAGCCAAGCCCAGGCCCAAAAATGATTTAGGGTGGGAACAAAACAGGCTTTGGTTCCCGCGACCCAACTTCCCCCACCCCCACCCCGCAAAAAGAAAAGAGAGAGAGAGAGAAAAAAATGTAGGGTGGGGCTACTGTAGTCCCTGATGCACCACCCCTGCTTCCACACCAATTTAAAAGAGATGGCCATGATCAATGAGCAATGCTCCTGCAAAAGGGGATTTCTTGCATCTTCATCCTCGCACTGTACGAATTGTACCAAGTAAGTCATCACATAGATATGGATCCATAAAAATGATTTAGTCTAACAATCGACTCGGTCTGGAGGTAGAACGGTCCTTTGCCAAGCAGAAAATTGACCATTAGCAAAAAGTTTCGCCCCATGTCAGCCTGCGCGGACTGCGCAGGCTGACATGGGTCGATACTTTTTGCAGATGCATCAAGCCCCCTTTTCATAGAGCATGGCTGACAGCAAGTTTCCTGAAGCAATATATCAGAATGAACATTTCGTCTTTATCTTCTTATAACGAACACAACTACAAAATTATTGGTGCAGTGTTACTGAAACCATACATGCGCTCTTCAAATCGGAAAACACCCCAATTAACTTCCCGGTCTTCGGAGGTTTTCCGCTAATTCAATGGCAAATATTTGCTGTTTGTTTCAATGCCTTCCTGTAATATTCTGAAGTAAGTGAAAGGAAACACGACACCGGATTCTCACTAATACACTGTATTTTGGAAATCTAATTCAGAGATCTGAGGGGCCGTATTCCAGAATTTTCCAAATTTTAAAGTAAAACACCTTCTGATTGGCTAAACCATTTGGTTTGGCCAGTCATCAGGTTTTTACTCTCAAATTTGGAAAAACTTGAAGAATAAGACTGAGAATGTTCTTGAGAACGGTTGGTGAATACCCCCTGTGCAGTACCCGTTGGCTGTTCACCAACCGTTCTAAAATAACATTAATGGTCTAACTCTGAACTTAGAAAGTAACACAATTCTGATTGGCTAAATCATTCGACTTTAGCAATCAAAAATTGCATTCCTTTGAAATCCAGGTTTTAAAAAAAAAGATTTTATTAACATGGTGGTAGAAATTAAGTTTTTCATAACTTGATGACGAAAATTTGTAAAGCTGTCGCACAGATGTATAAGAAATTATGATATTTGGTTCCCCTGCTGGAAGCTTGTTTCAGGAGCCATAGAAAGGAAAATTAGTAGGGCGGCAAAAACAATATTCGACATGTAAAGTAAACAGTGACAACGACCTTCAATAACATTGTGGCACACGTCGCTGGTAAGTCATACATCAAAATGTACGAGAGAGAGCGGGAGAGAGAGAAGAATAAGAATGAGAAGAAGAAGAAGAAGGAGGAGGAGGAGGAGAAGAAGAAGAAGAAGAATGGGAGCAGGAGGAGCCCTAAACAAACGTATCATGACAAAACAGATTTTTTTCTCTCTTTCTTTTCCTGTGGCAAAAACAATGAAAACCGAGAGAATGTGCCTTTTTTGCAATTACGATCCTCGACCATAAACTTGAATACGGTGAGGGGCACTTATCTTAATGGAAATTGGGCTGTTTTGTGGCTGTCGTAAGTCTTTCCCTTATTTCTATGCATTTTAGAGTCTTCGCGGAAAGAAACGTTGTGATAGTTGGAACTATTGCTTATTTGGATTTCTGCAATTGCCTCATTGTTCTTTATTTTTTTGGGGGGTGGGCGGGGGTGGTGTGTCTAAATCTCTCTATGCTCACTTTTGCCTTTAATTTTAGAGAATGACTGTTTTTACCTCGACAATATCACTATAATAATTATAGAGCCATGCTCTGTGAAAAAGGGGTTAAATGCATCTGCAAAAAGTATCGACTCAGGTTAGTCCGCGCAGGCTGACCTGAGCCGGAACGTTTTGCTAAGTGGTCAATTCTCTGCATGTCAAAGGACCAGTTTTCCTAATGAAACAGGTTTGTTTGACAAAGCGGATTTTATGGACCCCTAATTACTCGTATGTGATATCTTGCTTGGTGTAAGGTAGCACGAAGATGCAGGCTGACCTGGGTCAAAACCTTTTGCTATTGGTCAGTTTTCTGCATGTCCGGTTTCCGGACATAATGGATTTTATATCCATGATCATGTGATCACTTTCTTGGTATTATGCTTCAAGGAGATGCATGAAGCTTCCCGTTGCCAAAGCATGGCTAATATGTATTTAATTTACAGGACGAAGTTTCTTGTATGCAGCAGAAATTGAGAAATCAATATCAGACTAATTCACCCTTTACCACAACAATTCCAGAGTTCTTACGACAATGAGGGAAAGGTTTTTGAAAACATTGTCGAAAAAGGAGAAAATGCTGGTAACCAGCATTTTCTCCTTTTCCAAAAATGTTTTCAGTGCACTTAAAGAAATATTCCACTGTTTTATCCATATTTTATTTGCCGTCTGCAAACGCTTTAATGGATAAATCTGAAACTCTAACGTCTCATAAAAGTTAATCACAGTGCATCAAAAACGTAAAACGACCCGATTAATTTGCATAAAACGTAAAATCCACCTTTATTGTGTGCATGTGTTTGTTTTCGTAAACATCCCTTTTAGGAAATAGTTTGATATATGTGCTTTAGCAGGCCTTTGACAATACATGTACACTCAAACCTGCAGCAAGCAAGCAAGCACCACAAGAACACTCAAAATTTGTTTGCTCAAGGCGTGTGCTTGCTTAGTCCAAGTACATTTCAATACAGAACAGAACAGAACAGATCATTTTATTAACTTGACCTATACTGGTCATCGTCTCAACATTAATTATCTAACATCAAACGACAACGTGAATCATACAGGAGGTAGTAAAATCCTATGTAACAAAACCTACGTATATATGGAAACTAAAATTAATTTAGATATAATCATTTAAGTTTTCAAACTTTTCAGGCCTACTTGTTATATCTGAAGATGTCACCCCAGATAGCTGTTGCAGACTGTAGATCAGGATCAGACCGCACAAATGTGCAGTCTGATCTTAGATCTAAACCGTCCGCTGTCTGAAGCCAATCCACACAATTACAAAATCACACAGGTGGTAATAAAATCCTATGTAACAAAATATACGTATATATAGAAACTGAAATTAATTTAAACATAAGCATTTAAGTTTTCAAACTATCTGAAGATGAAACCTTGGATAGCTGTTGCAGACTGTGTAGATCAAGATCAGACTGCACAAATATGCAGTCTGATCCTAGATCTAAACCGTCCGCTGTCTGAATACACTTGCCCTCTTTGGCAAATCAATCGCTCCTTACTTCCTTATATGGACTGCGCAGGCTGACACGAATTGATACTTTTTGCAGATGCATTTAACTTCATTTTAATAAAGCATGACTCAAACATTTAGTTCTTTTATGCATCGTGAAATAGATCTATTTTGTCCGCGGAAGCATTTCCTTTTGCCCTGATCGTTCTAAGAATTAAGTAAGAGAAGCCAAATGAATGAAAAAGTAGAAAAATTATAAAAGAAAATTATGATGCACTAGAATGGATATTACAGGGGAGAAGAAATGAGCCATGCTCTGCAAAACAGGGTTTTACATATATGCAAAAAAATATTGATCTATGTCAGCCTCGCAGGCTGACCCGTGTCGAACCTGTTTGCTTTCGGTAAATTTTCTGAATGTCACAGGATCACTCTACCTCATTTTCAGGGTCCTGCGTGGCACAGTGGTAAAGTGGTAGGACTCATAACCTCATCAGAAGCTAGGTTTTTCGTAGGAGTATCCTTGGGCAAGACATTTCGGAGCCCTATCCGAGTACTGGTGAAACCAAGGACATACATGAAAAAGTGAGCTGTCGCCGAGGTATGACTGAAATAATGTTGAAAGCGGTGTAAAACACATCAATCAATCAGTAAACCTCATTATTCAGACAGTTGTTAGACAAAGTGGATTTTAGGGGTCCATAATTATCTGATAATTTGCTTGGTATTAGACGTCACGGGGATACATTAAACCCCCTTTTGCCAGAGCATGGCTCTAAATATCAATTTATATTCTCTGATTAGCTTCCCTGTTTTGCATGTGGAGATCTTCTAACGTAGTTAACCGATTGCCTCTTGAGAATAAATTTACAGCATAAGACTGAAAACTTTCTTGTGAAACTATGACTTAAACTCGAAATAAGGCCTAATACATGTACTCGTACACTGCTAAAAGTGTTTCATCCGTATCGCTACAATGTTTCATCTAAAACGCCAGTGTTTCATCTATGTCGCAACAGCGATTCATCTATATCGCGCAGTGTTTAGGTCGTATCGCAATAGTGTTCAAGTCGTACTGTAACCGCCTATAAGCCGTATCACACAGTGTTTATGTCGTATCGCAACAGTGTTCAAGTCGTACTGTAACCGCCTGTAACCCGTTCGCAACAGTATTTCAGCCGTATCGCAACAGTATTTCATCTATGTCTCAACAGTGTTTCAGTCATATTGCGACAGTGTTTCATCAATACCATAACAGTGTTTCATCCTTATCGCAATAGTTTTTCGTCTATATCGTCAAAGTGTTTCATCTATATCGCAACAGTGTTTTACCTATATCCTTCAGTGTTTATGTCGTATCGCAACAGTGTTTATATCATACCGTATCGCAACAGTGTTTCAGTCGTACCGTATTGCAACAATGTTTAAGTTGTATCGCAACAGTGTTTCATCTATATAACAACTGTTTAAACTGTATCGCAACTTTGTTCAGGTCGTATTGCAACAGCGTTTAAACTGTATCGCAACAGTGTTTCATCTATATCGTATTACAAAATGGTAGACCTTGTAGATCCAAGATCTCACAGCAGGTTTTGTGTTGTTCGTTGGTTCAATATAATTCGTATCCAAAAAAAGGCACATATGAAAAATCGAAACCTTTATTTCAAACAGTTTTACTGCATAAAACAAGACTGCAAATTTTACATACATTGTAATATACATGTACTAACTGTAGAAGATCTAGTCCGTGGTTGAATGAACTGTTTTCATCATTCGTTAGTTCTCGACAAAGGCTAAGCGAGTGGTCTGATAGCTTCAATTTGTTTCACTTGCAAATCATTATATTGTATCACCTTTCTTTCAATTGGTCTTTGTGGCTTCGCAACCCTTTGGCGCCATCCATTTTTTACTCTTACCACGCAACAAATTTATAGACCTGTTTATGTCGAATGTATTTCCTGACCACAAATCAAATGTGGTTCATATCATAGCTTTTGTCTTTCAACGAGAATAAACCATTGTGGAAAAGGAGAAAATGCTGGTTTCCAGCATTTCCCTTTTTCCCACAATGATTTCAAAGGCCTTTTTTCTGTTGATCATTAAAACTTAGGACTGTTAGGTAAAGGCAACAGTAACATTAATACACGTGACTCTAGCTGTTCGTCTATCGTAAGTGTCAACAAATTTACATTCTATAGCAAATGGGCCATAAGGTATAAAGGGGTAATATAGTTTGAACTGAATAAATATTCAAGCTCACTTAAAACGGTAGAGATACAGAACAGAAAGAACGTTAGCTATTGGGTAAAAACGCTTTCAGAGACTGTCTTACGAACATGAAAGTTCGCAATGTCTTACGAACATGAAAGTTCGCAACAAATGCATAGCTCAAATATAAACCGCCCCGGCCGGGATTCGAACCCGTGCGGCAAAGTTTCTCGGTTCTTGAGGTTTAAAAGACCAATGCACTAACCCCTGAGCTAAAGAGAATTCTCCCTAACGCAGTTGTCAGGTATTGATTTTATACGGGAAGAAGCTGTTCTGTAAGGAAGGAGTGATCTCCCGTAACAAATGTCAAACTTGCATATTAGGTGAATAGAGGGCTGAATGGACATGTTGATGAAGTAAATCTATAGAATCCTGTAGCTCTTTATTCTATTTTCGGCGGACCTTTGAGGAATAAGATTCGTTGAACAGATTCAGTGACCATCGAAACAAGGGATCATGTTATCCTACAAATCTGAAATAAATTGTAATTCTAAATTAAGTGACTAGTACTTTGATTGGTCGAGACGTTCTGTCCATTTGACTGACCGAGACGTTAGAAGTAGATGTCCATTTGATTGACCTAGATGTTCTGTTCATTATGATAGACCAAGACCTCTGTCCATTTGGTTGACCGAGAGGTTCTGTCCATTTTAATTCACCGAGACGATGTGTCCATTTGATTGAGAGAGACGTTCTGTCCATTTGACTGACCGAGATGTACTGTCCATTTGATAGTCCGAGATGTACGGTCCATTTGATTGTCCGAGACATTGTGTCCATTTGATTGACAGAGACAGTCTGTCCATTTGACTGACCGAGACATTCTGTCCATTTGATTGACTGAGACGTTCTGTCCATTTGGTTGACTGAAACGGTCTGTCTGTTTGATTGACCGAGGGGTTCTGTCTATTTGATTGACCGAGGTGGTCTGTCCGTTTGACTGCCTAGGACGTTCTGTCCATTCGATTGACTGAGAAGCTCTGTCCACTTGATTGCCTGAGATGTTCTGTCCATTTGATTGAAAGGAACATTCTGTACATTTGACTGTCTGAGACGTTCTGTTCCTTCGACTGACTGAGACGTTCTATTTGATTGCCTGAAATGTTCTGTCAATTGACTGACAGAGACATTCTGTCCATTTAATTGACCGATACGTTTTGTACGTTTAATAGACCGAGATGTTCTGTTCATTTGATTGACCGAGACGTTCTGTTCATTTGATTGACCGAGATGTTCTGTCCATTTGATTGACAGTGCATTTGATTTACCGAGACGTTCTGTCCATTTGATTTACCGAGACGTTTTGTCCATTTGATTGACCTAAACGTTCTGTTCATTTGATTGACCGAGACGTTCTGCCCATTTGATTCACCGAGACGTTCCGTCCATTTGATTGACAGAGATGTTCTGTTCATTATGGTCGACGAGATGTTCTGTCCATTTGAATACCTGAGACGTTCTGTCCATTTGATTGACTGAGACGTTCTGTCCGTTTGATTGACCTAGCTGTTCTGTTTATTATGATTGAAAGAGACGTTCTGTTCATTTAAATGCCTGTGACGTTCTGTCCATTTGATTGACTGAGACATTCTGTCCATTTGATTGACTGAGATGTTCTGTCCATTTGATTGACTGAGACTTTCTGCCCATTTGATTCACGCAGACGTTTTGTCCGTTTAATTGACCGAGCTGTTCTGTTCATTATGATTAACCGAGACGTTCTGTCCATTTAAATGCATGTGACGATCTGTCCATTTGACTGATTGAGATGATCTGTCTATTTGATTGACTGAGATGTTCTGTCCGTTTGATTGACTGAGACGTTCTGCCCATTTGATTCACGCAGACGTTTTGTCCATTTAATTGACCGAGCTGTTCTGTTCATTATGATTAACTGAGACGTTCTGTCAGTTTGATTGACTGAGACGTTCTATCCGTTTAATTGACTGAAACATTCTGTCTATTTGATTAGCCGAGATGTGTCCATTTGTTTGACCGAGATGTTCTATACAATTGTTTGACCAAGATGTTCTGTACATTTGATTGACCGAGATTTTCTGTACATTTGATTGACCGAGATTTTCTGTACATTTGATTGACCGAGATGTTCTGAAGTTTTGTCATCTGGTAAAGGTTTAACCTTTGACCACATGATTCCGTCTTTTTTCGACCATGAGACAGAAAGCGTTTTTAAAAATCTTGAAAAATCTAGAAAATGCTCCCTTCTCATGATTTTTTTCTACTCTTTAAGGGGTATCCCATATTTTGAGCCTTATTTGATTTGCCGTCTAAAAATGGTTTAAATATGAACAAGTCTAAAATTTTGCCTTCTGGTAAAATAAAGATTTAATTTTAGGGTTTATCCTCCAGACGAAGATTTCTGTCAATTATGGCTTGGATCCGTCGAACAAACGTTTTCTATCAATTTTATCAAGAAGATTTTCCTATAAAATCAACAATTTGACATTTTCTATGATGGACTGTAAAATGTCAAGGTTTTGTTTGTGCAAAAAAAAAGTCATTTTTACGGTATTCTGTAAAAACTTTAAACAATCTGGCTCAAGAGTAAAAATTTACAAGTTTTGATAGATTGGTACAGTCGGTCAAAGTGTAAGTCATTTGCAGCAAAATGAATTTTAAAACGAGGCAAAAGTAAACAGAAAGAGCGAACTAGCGACTTTTGGCCTACTTTTGCAGCTCATTTTTTCTGCCAGCGACTAACATTATGAACGACCGTACAATAAAAGATTATCATATCACAATAATGTCCATACATTTAAATGGTATGACTTAAATTTAAATTTATTCTAACACCTGCATTTTTTAGGTTTTTTCGCTATTGGGGCTTTGAGCCAGGTCTCCAAAATGTATCTTAGTACGAAAGTAGGATACTACGCAGAAGTTTCTGCCCCCTGAACACTTCTGTTTGCAAATTGAGAGTCTTGCCTTCTTGCCGAGACGTGAAGTTAATTTTATTTTAGGTGTCAACTAAACCAGGCCACTTTCAAATTGAAAGGTGCTTTCGCTCACGTCCGCGCTATAAAATGCCCCGTAGCACCGGTCACAGCGCTAGCAGATAGACGCAAACATGATCACGTAAACGAACGAGATGGTAAACTTCTCCTTGATATTTGTTGTCCACGAGCGCCCTTCTCCTACGCTCGGCGGTCTCGACAGTGCAATGGCTAGGAAATGCATTGGGAAGGTTGTCTTTGAAATTATCCCGTGGCACAGCCCCTCGCTGAAGATGAACGTAGTCATGCTCGCTAGAACAGAGCTAAGGAAACAGTAAATTTTTGCGTGCATTTAGTCGTTAAAAGCGTCTTGCCTGGACTTGAATGCAGTTTGATTTCAACAGCTGACTCACAGATATTATTTGCTAACTTAAACAAAGTCATGTGCATGAATTAAAGGTGCTTTCGTTCGCGTCCGCCCTATTTATTCCGCCCCAGTCAGCAAAATGCTTACTCCGAAAGGTAAGTTTGCCTTGATCGCTTGAATCGAACGATCATTTAAACTTTTTTCATGGGCTCTGTAGTGTCTTGCACAGGGGCACTCCTTCAACTAGTAGAGATCTATTCAGGATTTTCTGATTGCAAATCGAACACCTGATCCTGTGAGAAAAGGAGGACCGCCTTACCAAAAAGCGAAAACAGGGACTTTTTTGTAAACGGCACAAAAAACATGGTCTGCTCTACGATCTGTTCTGTTCCCTTAGAAAGCCAATGAAATAAAAACATTTTGGAGTTTCCATGAATTGCATTTTGGCCGTCGAAAGGTGTAGAGTCTCAGAAAGAGTTAATCCTTTACCACACAGTCCCGACTTTTAACGACTCTGAGAAAGAAGCCTGTTGAAAACATTGTGGGAACAAAGAGAAAATGCTGAAAACCAGCATTTTCTCCTTTTCCAACAATGTTTTTCTACCCGATCAAAGACAAATTCCATCATTTGAGCCATGCACATTTATTTTGTCGTCTGAAAGTGCTTTCAGTCTTGGCAGTTCTACATTTTTATCGTGTGATAAAGAGTAAAACTTTGAAAGAATAAAAAAAAACATACACAAGAGAAGAAACATCCTCTTAGAAAGGAAACCAAGACCAAACGTTGTCGTGTCGGATCTTCTATCGTAATAGCGATATTCAGATAAGACCTGATTACATCAAGAACAGAGTAGAATTCAATGTGACGTTTTGTTTTCTCTAGAACATTGTACTTTTTTCTTCACCCTTCGAGCGCCGAACGAGCGAAACAGCTATAGTTTTCTTTTTATTACTGTTGTCTGTTAAACCTTACGTTGCTGAGCGCGACTATAAGACCTTTTGTGGACGATAAAGATCAAAATCAGACTGTATAGAACGTGCAGTCTGATCTTTGACCTGTACTGTCCGATAAGGAGATATTTTTTTCCAAAAATTAATTAATGAAATGGCAATATTTGGGTTAATACTATCGGCTTTAATTTTTTATTTCACTTATTTAGCAGGTTAAGGGTTAACATTCCCCCCTCCCCCGCAAAAAAAAAAAAAAAAAATGGCTGTTGAACGTTTGTAAAATGACTGTAGTATGCCTTGTACAATGTGATTTTCAAATTATCGACCTTTGTAAAAGATGTCTTTAGCTTAACCCGTAAGATGCTAAGTGCGACTCACTGACCTTTTGCAGACAGTGTAGATCAAGATCAGACTGCACAGAACGTGCAGTCTGATCGTTGATCTACACTGTCCGATACGGTGTTTTTTTTTTTAATTTTGAAATCTCAATATTGGGTTTTGTACTACTACGTGGAAATTTTAGTTTCATTTATTTAGCAGTTTAAGGGTTAAGTAAGGAGTGTGAGTATATTCAGTCAGTACAAACGATCTCGGAATTCCGCTCTCAGTTCTTTTCAGATCAAACATCTCACACAGTACCTGATTATTGATCCAAAACTCGGGTTGTACATTCTTTGCAGATCTTGATCTTTACTTTCTATGAAAGCACCTACAGCTGTTATAATAAAGAAGCAACCTATTTCCTCATAAACTTTATAGAGATTGATTCCGGTAACCCCATATTGAAGACGGCGGAAGGGATGAGTAGATGCGGATAATAGTATGATAGTTCCATGGAAAATGTTGAGAAAACATCGTGGCTAATTGAGAAATGATTCCAAACGAATGAAGTTTCCATTATCGGCAGTATTTTTAACTTTTTACCAGACAGTCCCGTGTTTCAAAGACCCCCCCCCCCCCGGAAAAAAAAAATGTTTATGGAAACATTGAAGGAAAGGGAGAAAATGCTGAAAAACAACATTGTCTCCTTTTTCCACAATGTTTTAATCTTTTATCGCATAGTCCCGACCCTGAGGAAGAAGCCTTTTAAAAACATTGTGGGAAAAAGAGAAAATGCTGGTAACCAGCATTTTCTCCTTTTCCCACAATGTTTTCTAACCTTTCAAACTAAAATTCAATTTTTTAGCCATGTCTGTTTTGTCGTCTACAAAAACCTTTAATTTGGACAAGTCTAAAATTTTGTTGTCTGGTAAAAAGTTATACCCCTTAGAAGTTAAATCCGATGATTCGAGCCGCTTCTGATTCGTGGTCTGTGCAACTGCTTTCAGTCTGTTCATACGTAGAAGTTCGTGGCTGGGTAAAGAGTTAAAAGCCATTCGTCTCACGGTCATCGTCCACGTTTGATGATATAAAAAATGAGCCATGCTTTGGCAAAAGGGGACGTAATGCATTTCTGTGATGCATTGTACCAATCAAGCCATCTCATAATTATGGATCCATGAAATCCATTTTGTCTAACAACTGACTGAATCATAAGGTAGACTGGTCCTTTGATATGCATAAAACTGACCAATAGCAAAACGTTTCGGCCCGGGTCAGTCTGCGCGGACTGCGCAGGCTGACCTGGGTCGATGATTTTTTTTGCAGATGCATAAAGCCCATTTTTCACAGAGCAGAGCTCATATAAAGATAAGAGTCAACGAACAGCCTTGTTTTAGAGATACCATTTTGTTTTTAAATGGGAAAACGTGTTATACAGATTTAATTATGACAATGACAATCATAAATACTTCGAAAACAACAAGAAAACACTCTTAGACGTGCGGAATCGTAAACAAGCAATCAGACCTTGTAAATTCCTTCTGACTCTTCATTTACCCTCCTCAAACAAAATACTACGTGAAAAGTAGCCATTCACAAAAGATATGCAAGCATCATATTCCTCCATGAGCAGACATTAAAAAAAAAAAGAACTTTGAAAAAGAGCAATTGCTTGTTACAATCGATTGCTCCTTTCAACAAAATGCTTTTATTCAATTTCGGTATATGAGTCATGCTCTGGCAAATGGGGGCTTAATGCATCTCCATGATGTATAATACCAAGCAAGCCATCACACAATTATAGATGAATAATAGCCACTTTTTTTTAACAACCGACTTAATCATGAAGTAGACTGATCCTTGAGCATACAAAAAAATGACCTATTGCGAAAAGTTTCGGCCCAGGTCAGCCTGCGCGGACTGCGCAGGCTGACCTGGGTCGATACTTTTCGCAGATGCCTTAAGGTCCCTTTTCACAGAGCATGGCCCATATTATAAAAGGACGCCTTACTTCCCTTCTAAAGCTTCGATATGATAGGTTGAAGGAATATTTGATTAAATGTATAATTGCTCTTTGATGTACTATGGTGTTTCATGAGCTGATGCTACTTGATATATGTTCATAAATACAAACTTAAAAAAAAAAAATGGCAAGCAATCATGATAATTATGTTTAATGAAATGGGTTGAAATAATATAAGTGCGTTAAGAAGATGGAGGAAAAGAGAGAGAGAGAGAGAGAGAGAGAGAGAGGGAGGGAGAGGGAGAGAGGGGGCGAGTGAGAGGGAAAGAGACAGAGGGAGGGAGGGAGACAGACAGACAGACAGACAGACAGACAAGCAGAAAGGCAGGCAGGCTGCCTGGCTGGCTGGCTGGCTGACAGACAGACAGACGGCAAGAAAGGTAAAACATGGGCACAAACGGACAGAACACAAACATATCTCGATTTATACGAAACAAGATTGAACTGCACCAGGAAGCGGACTTTCTCTGGCACACTTACTTACGAAGAGAGCATAACAAAAAGGAGGACAGAGAGAGAATTAGATAAGAGAAAGTTGCCGAAGTAATTACAGACCTCGGCAATAAACTTGAATACAGTGAGCGGCACTTATCTGATTGGGGGTAAAGATAGAAGGGCTTTTGTGGCAGTGTGAAAAATGAACTGTGAACTACTACTGATTGAGGTAAATAATAATTGTATGATCAGAAATGTTTTATTTCTGAGGAAAACAGTCCCTGAACAAAACAATATCAAGGGTATTTCATTATTGAATTCCATGGTATTTTACGCCGACTCTTGACCGTGGATTGAATTAGTGTTTTTCGGGTTCAGATTTGATTTCGGCCATTTAGGTTGGTTTATATTGTTGTTTGCACTCACGAAGGATGGGCCAGCATATTAACCCTATAGAATGCTTTACTGAGACTGAGTCTGCTTTTCCGGTCAGTGTAGATCAAGATCAGACTTTAGAGAACGTGCAGTCTAATCTTGATCTGCACTGCCCGTTAGGGTTGGCGTATTCTGGTGTAAAGAATTTTAATATCGCGTATAAATTCACTATTGGCAGGGAATTTATGTAGCAAACTAGGGGTTGGTTCTTATTTCTCATTTCCATTTCATGTTTGCGCCAGTCTAGGTTAAGAACGTTAGGGGGAAAAAAGCAAAGAGCAGCAAAAACAACAACAAAACAACAACAGCACCTAAACTCTGAAATATTGCCAGTTGTAATCTTTATATCTACCCAAAGAGAACAGTGTAGAAAAAAGATGTCGTTCTGATAATTTTTTATGTGCCACAGTGGTTTACTTTTTACCACACAATGAAGACTTTTAAAGCCTCTGTGAAATTAGCCTTTTGAAAACATCGTGGGAAAAGGAGAAAATGCTGGTAACCAGCATTTTCTCCTTTTCCCACGATGTTTTCTAACCTTTCAGAAACAAATCCTGTCATTTGAGCCACATCTAATTTGTCGTCTGCAAATGCTTTGAATTTGGACCAGTCTAAAATTTTGTCGTCTGGTAAAGAGTTAACGCCGTTTGTGACGGATGTCAACAATAAATTACTGTACATCAAGGACTTCATTCATCCCACCAGAGGTCGTTTTGTTCATACCATCAATATTGTGCTTGAACTTTTACTTGAGCTATGCTCTGGAAAAAGGGGACTTAATGCGTCTCCGTGATTCATGATACCAGTTAAGCCATCACATAATCATTGATACATTATAGCCACTTATTTCAATAACCGACTAAATCATGAGGTTGACTGGTCCTTGGACATACAGAAGATTGACCAATAGCGAAAGGTTTCGGCCCAGGTCAGCCTGCGCGGACTGCGCAGGGTGACCTGGGCCGATACCTTTCGCAGATGCATTAAGCCTCCTTTTCACACAGCATGGCTCATTTGTTATTTAGGCATTTCGAATCTGATTCAGTAGTTGTTTGGTACTCTCGCTGTTGGTTTAATGGCTGGTTTAGTACGCTTGAGTAGATGAGTTACTGAATAAGAGATATGTCGCAGAAAATGAGATGGTAATTGGTTGAGTGCATGAAAAAAAAACTTAACTCTTTACCAGACAAAATTTTGCACAGGGCCAAATAGAAAGCATTTGCAGACGACAATTTAGATGTTGCTCAAAAGATAAAATTTGTATGTTAAGGTAGAGAACATCGTGGAAAAAGGAGAAAAAATGTTGGTAACTAGCATTTTCTCCTTTTCCCATGATGTTTTCAAAAGCTTTCTTTTTCAGGGTCGTTAAAACTCGGGATTGTGTGGTAAAGGGTCAATGAATGAGAGAATCAATGGTTTAGTGAATTAGTAAGTAAATAGCAGATAGGGTGCGGTATATAAGAGGGTAAGTGGGAGGATATATGAGTAAGTGAATAAGGGCGTCGTTAATAAGTGGGTTGGTGGTCAGGTAGATGAGAGTGAATGAGAAATAAGGCGCAGAAAATGATGGGATATTTGTTTAGATGCATAAGTAAGTGAATGAGAGATAATGCGCAGTAAATAAGAGGGTAAGTGATTAGTTAAATGAGTAGGCAAATAAGAGATAAAGCTGTAACTTGTTGGATGTATAAGTGAGTGAAAGCGAGATAAGGCGTAATAAATAAGAGGTTACAGGCTTTGGTGAATAAGTAAATGAATGGGAGAGAGTATATAAAAATGGCAAAACACATGAGTAATGAATAGGAGAAAAGTAGCAGGGAATGAAAGGGTAAGTGCTTTTGTAAATATGTGAGTAAATTGGAAATATGGTGCAGTAAATTGATTCGATGAATGTGAAAACTAATTAAGAGATAAGGCGTAGCGAATGAGAGGGAAAGTGCTTTGGTGAGTAAGTGAAGGAGAGATGAGGCACTGTAAATTTCAGGGCCAGTTGTTGGATGCATAGGAGAGTGAATTATGTGATAAGGCTGTAAGTACAGGGTAGCTGGTTTGCTGCATGAGTATGTAAATGCGAGATAAGTGGTTGGAAGGTGTCAGTGGATGAGAGATAAAGTGACGTATATACGAGAGTTACGGGTTGGGTGTATTGGAGAGTGAACAGTGAGAGGCAAAGCGGTTTTGGTACATGGCAGATTGAAATGGAGATGAGGCGCGTAAATAAGAGCCCGAAATTGGTGTGAAAGCTAGATAAGGCTCCATAGATTAGAGGGTAAGTGGTTAGATGCATGAATAAGTTGAAAATGACATAAATCTTCGTGAATAAGTCGGTAAGTGGTTTTCGTGAATGAAGGTATGAATTAGAGATGAGGTTTTTACTAATAAAAGACTAATTGGTTGGATGCATGAATATGTGAATAAAAGATATGGCGTAGTGAATGAGAGAGAAATGCTTTGTTAAATGAGTTAATGAATGAGAGTTAAGGCAGAGTAAATGAGAGGGTAAATGGTTGGATGCATGAATAAGTAAATAAGAGATAAGGCTCAGTAAATGAGAGGGTAAATGGTTGGATGCATGAATAAGTAAATAAGAGATAAGGCTCAGTAAATGAGAGGGTAGGTGGTTTAGTGCAAGAATAAATACGCTCGTAAATGAGAGATAAGCCTCAGTGGATAAGAAGGTCAGTTATTAGGTATATATTAGAATGGCTGAGAGATACATTTGTCATAAAGGAGAGGTTAAATCTTTCCCGAACGACAAATTTCACACCCGTTTAAATTGCAGGCATCTGCTGACGACAATTTTGAAAGTGACACAGCTGAACCTAAGTTTTTGACAAGTAAAAAGCATTAAGGGAAAAAAGGAGAAAATGCCGGTTACCTGAATTTTCTCCCTTTTCCACAATGCTTTCAAAAGGTCCTTTCTCCAGGATCGTGAAAAAACAACACTTTTTGGTAAAGGGTGACGTGGTTGGGCGTAAGTGAATAAGAGCACAGGTTGTAGTGAAGAGACCTGGGTCCGTATTTACCAACCCTTCTTAAGAACGTTCTTAGTCTTATTCTTCAGAATTTCCTTAATTTGAAAGTAATAAAACTTCTGACTGGTTTAGTAAATCAGGTGTTGTGCTACTTTCACATTTAGAAATTCTTGGAGAAAAAAACTGAGACCTTTCTTAAGAATGGTTGGTGAATGCATACCATTTGGTTTAGCCAATCAAAAGTTGTGTTACTTTCACATTTAGAAATTCTTGGAGAAAAAGACCAAGACCTTTCTTGAGAATGGTTGGTGAATGCATACCATTTGGTTCAGTCAATCAGAAGTTGTGTTACTTTCACATTTAGAAATTCTTGGAGAAAAAGACTAAGGACTTTCTTAAGAATGGTTGGTGAATGCATACCATTTGGTTTAGCCAATCAGAAGTTGTGTTACTTTCACATTTATAAATTCTTGGAGAAAAAGACAAAGACCTTTCTTAAGAATGGCTTGTGAATACATACATGTACCATGGTTGGGTGCATGGGTGCATGACTGTGTAACGAATGAAATGCTAGTAGGTTGGGTGATGTCAATGGCGGAAACGAGAGTAACATCTGCACATGAATACGCTTAAGAACTTAAAAGCATTTCACGATTAAAATATTCCGAGATAATTTTTATTCTCCGTTGGAAGTCTTGCCAGTCTAGATACAGTTTCTCTGTAAATTGATAAAATCAGCATTGCATTTTCTATGCCCCGTGCAGTAGAATGCATGCACGAGCATTAAAGAAAGTCTTTGTTGTGGGGCTAAATGCATCTGCGAAAAGTATCGACCAAGGTCAGCCAGACCTGGGCCGAAACTCTTTGCCACTGGTCAATTTTCTGCATGTCAAAAGACCATTCTGCTTCATGATTCAGTCTTTTGTCAGACTGAATAAATTCTATGGATTAAAATTATATGATGTCTTGCTTGGTATGATACCTCATGGATACGCATTAAGCTCCCTTTTACCGGAGCATGGCTTATATTATGTATTTGAACGGTTAGAAAACATTGTGGAAATATGAGATTTTGTTTCCTTTTTAGGGTTGTTTTAACCCATTTTTTTTTTTTGGGGGGGGGGGGGGGGGGTAAAGGGTTTAAAAAAAAAACAAAAAAAAAACGGTAATGCCTGTAGAGCTACAAATGGCATTTATCAGACAATATGGTAATTTCTCGCCATTCATGGAAGTACAGGCTCAATAAATGATAGGTCAAGTTCTGCCTAATTTCTGACTGCCGGCATAAAAAGGATATAGAATAAAATGGTGTCACACCACCGCTTTCGTTCTACATTGAGAAAAGATTGAAAAATTACTATCTTTGGTCCTTTCCTGTGCCTTTATTGTCAATTCTAGAACTTTGCTCTTTGTTTCTATCAATGTCCAGTGACCTACACAAGAAGCTAAAACAGAAAAATATCTTTAAAAAAGATAGACGGCGTAAAATTGCCAGCAAGTAGGCTGGGGCTCTTAGAATAAACATGTCTACCTATTTGACCACAGGGGCCCTTAGAATAAACATGTCTACAATTTTGACCAATCACAAATTTCTATTTATTCATTTTTCTATCAGTACCAAAAAGTAGGTCGAAAGCCAGCACATTCAGCTACGACGAAAAATGGCACATGAATCGATTGCGTTTATTACAACTCCATCTCAAACGCATCTAGATCTAAACATCACAGTGTAAAAGGCCTTTCCTGACTTTCCTGATTGTACCATGTTCCTTTACCACACGATCCTAAGAAAGAAAACCTTTAAAAACATTGTGGGAAAAGGAGAAATGTTCCTTTACCACACGATCCCGACTTTTAACGATCCTAAGAAAGAAAACCTTTGAAAACATTGTGGGGAAAGGAGAAAATGCTGGTAACCAGCATTTTCTCCTTTCCCCACAATGTTTTCTACCATTCCTAATACAAAGTTCAATTTTCAAGTCACGTTGTTTTGTCTTCTACAAATGCCTTTAATTTGGTCCAGTCAAAAATATTGTCGTATTGTGAAGGAAAAGTTCACAGGAAATAACAAACACGCTCTAAGTTTCCACAGAAATCATCCAACCGAGACATGCTATTCCATTTTCTTTGATAAAATAAGGTAGCAAAAGCGCTTGGTGTCGAATTTTCGAAATTAGATACCTTCCTTAAGCACTTCCCTCCGTGTTGTGTGTCATAATATAGCACGAGATACTTGGTAAATTTTATCTTATCAAGATTATTATCAAGTGGAGAGAATTTTCACTCCCTGATCTTGTCCTCGAGACGTTCACTTAGTACATATTTATTCCTAAATTAATCTATTATCGCACAGACTATGTTCGGATTTACAATTAACGCTTTACTAAACGACCCGGAGTTTTTGCGTCAAAATTATTTACTGTACAGGAATATGAAAATTTTGTTTACGACGGTTTGGAATGGTTTGAAAGGTCGACTAGTCCTTTGACATGCAGAAAATTTACCAACAACGACAAGTTTCGAACCGGACGGCGCAGGCTGACATGGGTCAATATTTTTTTGCAGATGAGTTAAACCATTTTTCACAGAGCATGGCTTATATGTACTGGGTTTGGAATCTATAGCTTCAACAATACAAAATTGTTCTTTTAAAATGTTTCCTGCAATTAGGCTATTCGAAATAAGTAGATTTATCCTTTTTGTGTTGACTGAAAGTTACTTTAACCCTTATCCTGCTAAATAAGTCAAATAAAACTTTCAAGCCTAATAATGTTCTTTGAAATTGACGTTTTGGAGAAAAATATCTCCTTATCGGACAGTGTAGATCCAAGATCAGACTGCACGTTCTGTGCAGTCTGATCTTATCCTACACTGTCCGCAAAAGGTCAGTGATTCTCGCTTAGCAGATTGGAGGTTAACGGTTTAAGCTCTTAAGAAAAAAACTTTTATTTTAAACAATTGATTTTGTGACAGTGAAGATACAGATGAGACTTCGCAAACTAAAGTTTTGAGAAAAAAAAACAAAAAAAAACAAAAAACTTTAGTTATTTTTTCAAAAAATTTAGATCAAGATCAGACTATACAGATGTACTAAAATATTCTTCGTAAAAAATAGTCTTAGAATTTGCAATGAATGAATTTCTTTGTAATAGAGGAAATGACGAATTATGTAAATCTTTTATAGGTCTGCAGATTACAGTGTGTCTTCCGAAAGAGAACAAAAGATTGGTCATGAATCTTATACAAGATACACTGCCAATAAATCAATCAATCGATCGATCCGTCGATCGACCGACCGACCAATCAAAGTACTTTTTTGAGCTCTAATCTCTACAATAAAAGATATACGAGCATTTTACAATATTATATATAATATATACATAGTAAAATTAGTGTTGCATCCCCTGTGTTTTTAACGTGTTTAATTTTCTGGCGTGAATGATATGAAATGGGTTGGAAATTAGAATCTGGCTGCTGTATACAAGAACAAACAAGTCTGTTGTCTCTGAAATGGAATGAACTGAGGTACCCCTTAACCTCATGGCAGCAGCTACTGATCGAGCTGTTTCAACCTCTCGTGAGAGGTGTGAGACAAAGACTGCAAGCTGTTTTGCATGCCCTGGGCGGAAGTACGCAATATTGCCCGATTTTGTGTGTCCGTTCTCTGCAGATCACTTTCAACCTGTCGTAAGTTTTGTTTCGACATTAAATTCCCTGTTTTAACCAAACTTAAAGGCTTCTCGTTTTTCTTAAATTTGAAAGCAACATCTAGGCAAAAGATTCCCACTTACCATGAGGTCAAGGGATACCTCAGTTCAGTTCATTTTATGGGCAAAAGACGAGTCTGTTGGTGTATGCAGCAACCGAATTCTAATTTCGATCCAGTTTTATCTCATTCACGTCAGAAAATCAAACCCGGTAAAAAACACAGGGGGTGCAACACTAATTTTACTATGTATACTATAAGTGACTACGAAGGGATGATCTATTTTCAAAATCATAACAGATATTAATAAGGCAAACATTAATGAGCATGGACTGAAAATGTAACTTCAAAAGTGCATGAAAGTTTTACTTCCAATACTTGACGAAAGTGGCTTACTTTGACACCCGTGGTAGCCACTGTTCAATTTCGTCCAAGATATTATCAGGACAAACAACATTAAACTGAAAATTTGGCCCATAGAGTGAACACAATAGTTTTCTAAGATATGACGCAATGACCGACCCTTTTACCTGAGTAATCCGTTGTCAAACGTTTTGAAAAACAAGAGGGCCATAATGGAGCTGAAATCGCTCACCTGAACCGTTTTACCAACACAACAAACATTTTAATATCATCGAGACAAACATTCTGACCAAGTTTCGTAAGTATTGGACTGAAAATATAGCTTCTACAGCGTACAAAATGTAAAAGTGTACGACGTACGACGGACGATGGACACAGCACGATCACAAAAGCTTACCTTGAGCACTTCGTGCTCAGGTGAGCTAAAAATGAGCAAGACAAATGTTTTGACCAATTTTCATTAGTTTTTGGGCTACCATGCGGCTTCAAGAGGGCACAAAAGATTTTTTCTAATATTGACGTATTGATCTCACCTTTGACCAAAGGTGACCCATTTTAAAACTGGTCCTAGACATTACCAAGACAAAGGTTCTGACCAAGTTTTATAAGAAATGGATTGAAAGTATGGTCTCTAGAGCGCACACAAGGTAAGAGTTGATGTCATTCGAGGTGAGCTAAAAGGACGCCGTGCAATAATGTTATTGTTATGGTCTGAAATGCTACAAAAATGTCTCAAAGAATACAGAAGAATGAATATAATCAAGCATTTCAGTATAGTATACATCCTTAACCAAACAACACTATTTTAGACTCGTCCATACAAAAAGAATATGAAGACGACATACTGAATGGGGTTGAATGATGAAAATCGTCATTGAAAGAGTATAAAATATTGTGGGAAATGGAGACAATGCTGGTTATCAGCATTGTCTCCTTATCATACAATCTTTTCTCCTTAACACACAATCTTTTCGGAAGGCCTCCTCTTCAGGATCGTTAAAATCAGGTATTGTTTGGTAAAGGGTTAATAGTTGGCAGATAGATCTATTTCGGACATATTTATGAGAAAGTCAGAAACTGACATCGTTGCGGAAGGATACATCAGAGGGAATTAATCTTTTCAGCGCCATAGGCGAAAACAGGGACTTGTGCGGACGGCATAGGTCACGATCAAACTGCACACAACGTGCAGTCTGATCTTTGATCTATACCGTCCGCTTGATGAGTTAAGCCTATAAGATGAAATTCTTTCTGAGTCTCAGTGCATAGTATTTTTAGCCGTCGAAAGAGGTAGAGAAAATATGAGCCATGCTCTGAGAAAAGGGGACTTAATGCATCTGCGAAAACTATCGACCCAGGTCAGCCTGCGCATTCCGCGCAGGCTGACCTGGGCCGAAACGTTTTACTATTGGCCAGTTTTTTGTATGTCCAGGGACCAGTCTATCTCATGATTCACTCGGTTGTTAACTAACATGGATTTTATGGATCCACGATTACATGAAGACTTGCTTGGTATCATACATTACGGGGATGCATTAAACCTACTTTTTCCAGTGCATTGCTCATTTATTTTGTGCTGAAAGAGTTGAAGTTGTCCTAAGTGAGACTCTGACATTCCAGAAATTACTAATTTAGGTAAAACACGGTTCCCAGCGGCCGTCTGCAATTATATAACAAATCAAATTACATGCTTTTAAAGAAATCACTAGACCAAAATCACACTAAAAAACTATTTCTTGGTCGAAAATACAAATGCCTTTTCTTTGCTCTCTGAATAATTACCGGGTTGTGTTTTGCATTGTGTGATTGTGTGCGGTTTCTTTTTTTTGCCCTTGGTGGACGCTTTTAGCTGTACTTTTATTTTGAGCTTGAAGAGTTGGGTCCGTATTCATCAACTATTTATGAGAACATTCTTAGTCTTATTCTTCAGATTTTATCTAAATGTGAAAGTAATACAACTTCTGATTGGCTAAACCGAATGCTTTAGCCAATCAGGAGTTGTGCCACTTTCACAGCCTAGAATTAGACTTTGAATGAAATTAAGAATGATTGGTGAGTACGGACCCTGGTCTACCAGCAATCTTTTATTAAGAATAAAAGCGCTCAGAGTACAGACAGCTTTGAATAAATGAGCGTTTTTCTCTCTCTCCGCCATGGTGTTTTTCCTTACTGTTTCTACATACAAGAATGCTTTTCTATTATTTTTGTTTCGATTCTTCCGATTTTGCGAATTAAAAAGTTAAAAAAATACACCAAAATAAATTAATGTACGTATATGAAGTGTGTATTGAGCTCTGAAGTCCAAACTTAAAAAAAAAACTATATAGCTGCCGCACATAGGAGATACCACTCAAAAGAGTAAAACCTATACTTTATCGAATCTCACCTCTTTCGACACTATTCTTCCTCACCTTTACATGTACGGAGAATAAAAATAAATGCCTGTAATGACAAACTTCTGCTTCCGCCACATGGTTATCGTATGTATTAATGCACCAAACATGAATCAATGGCAATAATAGACTACTTCATTTTTTTATATTTCCATTAGTGGAACTTTTCACATTAAAGGCGTGTTCAGACCCACTACCCATCTTCGCAAGCCAAGGATACTAAGGTAGTACCCTTGGCCGCTCGCCGCTTTAAAAATCGAAACTCCCGCTGCGCCATTTCATTGGATGCGATCAAAACCCATCGCGTCCAATCAAACCATCCGTAACAAGAAATTTTCCGCGGAACAGAAAACAATAATGGCGGCGCCCGTCAAAAACGAAAGTTGTCGTGTTTGTGACGAAAATTTGCCAAAAAAAAGAGTAGACGATCGATATTTAATGAGTTTTTTATAGTTCATGATCAATTATGTGAAATATTAGGACGGGTTCCACAGCCAAATGATTGCGAATCATCGTATGTCTGATTAATTTCAGAAAATTGTGATGAATCCGAAAGCGCAGCCATATTTGATGCATAGCCTAACAAATTTTATTACTAGCATTTTGATTGGTCAGAAATAACATCAGCAAAGGTTACGCAACTCGTGATATTCGATAGGTGGCGCAGCGGGAGTTTCGATTTTTAAAGAGGCGAGCGGCCAAGGGTACGTAACGAACAAAGTGGAGTTAGTATCCTTATCCTTGGCTTGCGAAGATGACCCACTACCACGCTTATACAAAAAGCAATGGCATAATATGTGAAGTACAATCACATGCAGCCATCTGTACAAACGATGGCACATTTTATTGTGATGCAGTGTCTGATGAGTATATTAAGGCTTTCATTTCTCATTGTCTTTTCCCGTTATTGGTTAGTTAATGATTTGACTATGCTATGAGCATCGTTTAGGTTCCGATATAATCGCGCTGTCTCGCGAGACTTGTTCATTTTTTTACTTTATTTGCACAAGAGTGATCAAAGAGAGGTAACTCTATCGGACTGGGGATAATAAGTATTGATTTTTAACAATGGTGCTCTCAAAGCTGTCGGCGAGAACTTGTTTTTTCAAGGATTTTTTTTTTTTCTTAACAACAAAAAAAGAAAAAATCAGTAATTGATGTTGCTGGCAGTTAGGTCTAGGATGTCTTGAAACTACATATAATGATCGGTGCAAATCAAGATCACGAGGAAGTTTCTAGTAAATTACTGATAAAGGCTTCTAATCCCAAACCGACTAACAGCCCAAACAATCAACTAACCAACGAAAGCCCTACAACTAAAGTACAAAAAATATTGAGGAAACTATTTGTAAACGAATCTAGGGAGATGTTTTTTCCAGATTCCAAAACACATTCTGCAATGTTTACGTGGGCTGATCATATCGGGTTACGACAGTTTTCTTACTTTTCATTAGTAATTCTTCGGCCTATAGGCGAGACTAAATGCACTTTTACGGACAGTGTAGACCAAGATCAGACTGCACAAAACGTGCAGTCTGATCTTCGATCTACACTGTCCGATTTTGGCAGAATTTTATTTGCGACGAATAGAATTTATAAATCGAAATATTTCGAACTTTCTATTGGTTTGAAATTCTCATATAACTAATTTGGTATGTTAAGGGTAAACTTTATACTAGACTTAAAAACAACTTGTCCAAAATAAAAGCAATTGCAGATGACAAAACGAGTGTGACTTAAACAATTAGACTAACATAGTATTTTCAAAAGGGTAGAAAACACCATAGTGAAAGGAAAAAATGCTGGTTAGCAGCATTTTCTCGTTTTCCAACAATTTTTCCATAGGTCTTCTTCCCTAGGGAAAAATACGGGATTGTTTGGTAAAGGGTAAGGATATTTTCAAAGATATGATGACTAACGTGTATTACAACAATGTAACGGTCTACGACCTCAGCCCTTTCTTGTTTTTTGAAGTAGGTAGGTAATTCGGTAACGTACAGAGCTTGCGTTCGTACAGAGTATGCCAGAGGTCAGGAGTTTAAATCCATGTTTGGAACCCTTCCCCTCTTTTCGAGGATTAACTAAAGCACTGAGTGCGGCAGGATTCATTCCTCTCTCGGTGCTTTACAGTGTTTGAGCTTTTTTCTCTGTTATGCCAGAAAGCATCTAGTGGCTTCGAAAGGGTGTTTTGCGAATTAGTGGGAAATGAAACGCCAATAACGCACTGATAGCAGCAACGGCTGTCGTGATATACATGCATAACTGAACTAATGTCGAAAGTGCTTTTAACACACAAAAATCTTATTTGTTATTTGTTACATCCATGTGGCATGTTTTATCAGCACGCAGCAAGAGGGCACAACTGAGACAAGTCTGACAAAAAAATGTGTGCATGTGTGTGTATGGGGGGAAAGGAAGTCTGCCTACCTAGGACAGTTAATGCAGAGAAAAAGAATGAGGCATCCGACATTTCATTGGCATTGTTTGAACTGCTTCAGCTTCCGCTTATGGCACATGTAAACAGTTCGTTTCGAAGAGGCCATGGTCAAAATTAGAAATAATGGAGAAAGGTAGGTTTTCAAAATACAATTTTGATCAGGGTAGTTATTACACCCATGAATTGTGTTAGATTATTGAAAAGCAGCATTTAGTTTGTCTTCGAAACGAGAGGTAATGACCTTTCTTTCTTTGTTCTATAGTTTTGACCCCAGATGCAAAATTCAGAGGTAATAAAACTAGATGCTGTTTTAGCCGCAAAAATAAGGGTAGGGTAAAGCCATGAACGATTGCGAAAAAAAACGGCATGGTAACGTGCTCTTTTTTTAAAATTTTATCACCATATTATCGTTTGATTCGAGTTTCGAGTTCGCTTGGCATTTTCAGGATAGTACCCTTGTGTGAATTTTGGAATAGAGACAGAAACAGCCTATTCTGTCGTGTTTTCGGACTATACCATCGATCGGATCATGTCAGTGATTTCACTGTTTTACAAGTTGAAAATAATATAATGTTAAAATCTTACAATTTTGGACTATGTTGTTGCATTTGAGTGGTTTTTGTCATTTCAGACTGATTTTTAGACCTTTGAAAATAGAATTTCTGTGTCGCGTGTTGTCGGCCCAGACGAGAACAATGGAAAACTGTGTTTCGCAGCCTATATACATACATAAGAACGCCGACACTGTGCCTAGCCTATCTCATTTGCATTCATTCAAGCAAGATATTCATGCTAGTGATATCAGATATACCAACGGTTCAAACAGTACAGTGTGTTAAAGCTGTTGGATGTGGGTATGAACGGAACTTGAAGCTCTTCTTTGACAATATGTCAAGTATACTGGTAGTTTGAGTTCGCTGTCTCCCTTAACCCTTTCAGCGCCAAATACTTTTACTCGACCTCTTCAGACGGTTGAAAATACAAATCATTCATACTTAGAAAGATTTTTATTTCATAGACTTAAAGGAACAAGCGGACGGTATAGATCCAAGATCAGACTGCACGTTTTGTGCAGTCTGATCTTGATCTATGCCGTCCGCAAAAGTCCCTGTTTTCGCCCATGGCGCCGAAAGGGTTAAAAACTCGTCAGTCACCTACATCAATAAAACTAAGTGTAAATTTGTAAATTTTGGGATGATTGTTCAGAAGATTTTTTTTTCTTCCCAAAAATACGGCTCAAAGTAGCAAGGTAACACAACAACCATACCCCGGCTTACCTACTCACCCGGTTCTCCCGGGGATGTGATTACCTTACCCCGTCAAAAAAGCAAGATGTCTTTTTTTGTACGTCAAAAAATACAATACCAGTGCAAGTACAGTCGTTTTAGTAAGTAGCTCAGAGATCGGACTTTACATTCAGCGCAGTCTTAACTTGATCTACGCCGTTCGCAATAGCAATTCACGTGTGGCCTATGAAGCAGAAAAGGGTGGAAGAATTTATGCCGTGTTATTCTTACCATTAGTGAAGCAGCATCCAGGAAAAACGACCCGTAACGGCGAGTGCTTGCTCAATCTGTAAATCCCGTTTCTATCTGTAAGAAAAATAAACATCCATGTTACACAATAAATAAATACTCACTGGTAATCAAAGATGTAATTGAACGTGTTTTTGTGCAGAGCATACTCTTTCATATAGGAGTATATAATTGAGGCATGCTCTGTGAACAGGGGCCTTAATGCATCTGCGAAAAGTATCGATCCAGGTCAGCCTGCGCAGTCCGCGCAGGCTGACCTGGGCCGAAACTTTTCGCTGTTGGTCAATTTTCTACATGTCCAAGGACCAGTCTGCCTTATGATACAGTCGGTTGTTAGACACAATGGATTTTATGGATCCCTAATTATGTGATATCTTGCTTGGTATGATGCAACACGGAGATGCATTAAGTCCCTTTTTGCAAGAGCATGACTCAATTATAGTTTAGATACTACTCACAGTTGATAGGGACCGACAGTTATTCCAAAATGACATTTTATAATTTTTTAGGTTTGCATTAAAAAATAAATACATGTAATCAAAGACGTTCAATTTGGAACGGTCTAAAATTATGTCCCTTGGCAAAGAGTTAAGTATAAATAAATTTGTCCGAGAGACAGAGTACTTTGAATATTTTATATTCGTAAATTGATCAAATATACAATCATGATGTAATTTTGAGAGCGTAAGGGCGGTGATAGAAAATGTGAGAGTGAGAGAGAGAGAGAGAGAGAGAGAATTGTATCACGTGGGACACTTTGAAAATTATTTTGATTGTACTGACTATGTACAGGATGTATAAGTCAATAAAGTCATTAAGTCCATAATTAAGTCCATGTAATCAAAGACGAAATCGATTATTTTTCCAAAAGGTTTTCTTCTTTATACGTGTTTATGTGTTTTATGCTCCTCACAGTTTGATATGGAACGTAAGATATTCCACTATTATTTTTTGTTTGTTTGTTTTAAAAACATGAATTTTCAATGGTGGTCGATTTCATTTGTGTGGCAGTATAGAACATTGAAATACTTGTTATATCGTTCTATACATACATCGACTGTATCTCGGATCAAAGTAGATTTTCTAAAATGTTGGACAAGACAGAGTGAATTCTAGTAAATTTTGAGTACTATATGTTACCTACAAAAATAACACCAGATTTTTTAGGGATGGACCTAAAGTCATTGCGAAACGACTTGTTCCTACCCACCGCTTAACATTTTGTTCGACTTTAACCCTTTCCCAAACGACAAATTTTGGACTGGTCCAAATTGAAAGAGTTTGCAGACGACAATTTTAAATTTGATGAAAATGGCAGAAAGGTCTCAAAAAGGGTAGAAAACACTGTGGGAAAAGGAGAAATTGCTCGTTACGAGCAATTTCTCCTTTTCCCAGGGTGTTTTCAAAAGACTTGTACTGCAGACACGTGAAAACCAGGGCTTGTTTGGGAAAGGGTTAAGTGGGAAAAAGGCCATTGGCTTCGAGAGAGTATTATGCATAGTGCTGGAAAGTAAATTCGAGGGATGCACAAAAAAGGAGAACTGGCCTGAGTGACATCGTTATTTAAGTGGCTATAAAGTAAACTAACCAACAGGCAACCAAGACTTCCTTAAAGTTACAGTACGATATACGATTAGATTATTGATTTTGCAGCCAGAATATATCAAGATCAGAAGCAATCTGATCTTGAATCTACACTGTCCACTGCCTTGGAACACATTCTGGCTACAACAACCGTGAAATTGCAATAATGCGTCTAATTTTCCTAATTGAAAGGCCCCTTACATTAATTCAGAGCTATTCAGAGTAATTTGTCAATGTCCAGGCTGTGGGTTTCTTTTTTAATCCCTCACCAGACAACAAAGTCTTCGATTTGTCCAAATTCAAAGCACTTGCAGACGACGAACCAAAGTTAGTTCAAATGATGGAACTTGTCTTCGAAAAATTAAAAATATTGTGGGAAAAGGAGAAAATGCTGTTTACCAGCATTTTCTCCTTTTTCCGCGATATTTTCAGAAGCTTTCTTCTCTAGGGTCAATAGCATACGGGATTGTTTTGTAAAGAGTTAGTATCATAAGGTTGCAAATTATGAACCTTTAGGCTGCTAAGCGCGACTCACAGACCTTTTGCGGACAGTGTAGATCAAGATCAGACTGCACAAAACGTGTAGTCTGATCTTGGAGCTACACTGTCCGAGAAGGAGATATTTTCTCTCCAAAAAATAAGTTTGACATAGCTTTATTCGGGTTTTCGGTTGGTAAATTTCATTTCACTTATATAGGAGGATAACAATTAAAGATCAAACAGTTCGTTCTCATGATTGTTAACTCATTGTTTGATGACGGCTCTAACACTTAAGCTGCTGAATAAATGAAACGCAAATTTCTACTCAATATTAAAAGTCCAAATATTGCGGTTTCAAAGTTGATTTCACGGGAAATAAAATACCTTATCGGGCAGTGTAGATCAAAGATCAGACTGCACGTTCTGTGCAGTCTGATCTTGATCTACACCGTCCGCAGAAGGTCAGTGAGTCGCGATTAGCAGCTTAAGGGTTAAGTATCTTAACTCGACGAGAAAATTTTCGAGACTTCCCTATTGAAAGTTTATGCTAATGAAAAATTAAATGAAGCTGAATTTATGAGATTTGTCCTTTGAAGGGCAGAAAAACATTCTTGGAAAAGGGGGAAAAAAAATGCTGGATAACAGCATTTTCTACTATGTACGAATAACAATGTTGGCGAAAGCCTTCTTGTTCAGAGTCGTACAAATGTTGTGTTACTCTCCAAATTAGGAATCAGAGTAACAATGCTTTTCAAAATGGTAGGTGAAATCGGGTCATCTGTAACAGACTACATTCAAATTGTTCAAGTAAAATAACGGTAAATAAATATGAGCCTCGCTCTGGGAAAAGGGGGCTTTAATGCATCTGCAAATAAATATCGATTCAGGTCAGCCTGCACAGTCTGCGTAGGCTGACCCTGGTCAAAACTTTTTGCTATTTGTCAATTTTCTGCAGGTCAAAAGACCAGCCTATCCCATGATTCAGCCTGTTGTTATAAAAAAAGGATGACATTCAATGATGATTATGTGATGACTTCCTTGGTATAAGACACCACGGAGGTGCACTCAACCCAATTTTGACAGAATAGCCATGCTCTGTGAAAAGGGATCTTAATGCATCTGCGAAAAGTATCGACCCAGGTGAGCCTCTGCAGTCCGCGCAGACTGACCTGGGCCGAAACTTCTCGTTATTGGTTAATTTTCTTTATGTCGAAGAACCACACTATCTTATGATAAAGTCTGTTGTTAGACAAAGTTGATTTTATCGATTTATAATTATGTGATGACTTGCTTGGTACCATGCATCACGAAAGTGCATTAAGCCCCCTTTTGCCAGAGCATGGCTCATATATGAACACGCCATTGCGTAGAAGACTCCAACTTCACTTATTGTTATTACAAACAGACGGGGAACCACAGCTACTCTAGAAAGAAGGACGGATAGCAGCTGCAAACAGACGGAGGGACAGGTGGACGGACGGACGATGCCACAGTAATATCCCTCCTAGAAGAGGACCATTATAGCATGATAATTATACGAATAAATGTCAAAATATAGCCAAACGATATGAGCCATGCTCTGGCAAAAGGGGGCTTAATGCATCTCCGTGATGCTTGATACCAAGCAAGCCATCACATAACTATGGATCCATAAAATCCATTTTATCTAACAACCGACTGAATCATGAGGCAGACTGGTCCTTAGATATGCAGAAAATAGACCAACAGCAAAACGTTTCGGCCCAGGTCAGCCTGCGCGGACTGCGCAGGCTGATCTGGGTCGATACTTTTTGCAGATGCATTAAGCCCTCTTTTCACAGAGCATGGCTCATATATTATTCGTTACTTTTATTACATTTTCTTTCAAAGTGGCCTATTACAAAGAACAAAAAGTCGGCTACAGAATGAAAGAAATTAACAAATATCATTGCGAATGACATGAACACTTTGGGAGATCCTACATACTTGTATTTTAGAGGGGTGGAGTGTCAGCTTCTCACATGAGACGTTCTTGGTTCGAATCCCAGGTTGAGCGAGGTCAAAATTTGGAACTACCCACCTTACGGCGCGATTACTGGTAGAGGTTTTCAGGAAGTAATCATCGAGAGTGATTGGTTTAAGGACATATGCCACAGTTTAACTGCTCACCGGTTTGCGCATGTTTCTTTTTTATAAACTTTATTATATTCGTACAAGGTTAGTATACAGATCGATAGTATATTTTTTATATGTAAAATACCGGTTGCCTTTTAAATATCTGGAAATCACAGACGCAGAAGAAATATGGGAGATTTATGAATGATCGGGATGCCAAATTACGCCAAAATAGACATTCATTTATAAAGGGAGGTAATTCATTGTGTCGCTAACTTTTAAAAATGCACTGCATCTCCTAAAAATGCCCCGGTTGATATACTTTTTTACAGTCTTTTTTACAAAATATTAGATAGCACTATTTCTGTGCAAAATTTACAAAAAAATAAAATAAACCTGTCCACTGATTTATTTTTTTAAAGTAGAAAATTTAACAAAATGTAAGCCTTTGTTGACACGTAAGAACATTTCTAATTGCCACTGTAATCTGTCTAGTGCCTTATTTCTTTCTATTTATCCTTTTGACTATTGGCAAACATCACATTTCTAAGATTAATCAAGTATTTGAACAGTATTTTTAATTTAAGAACCCTTTTTTTTTAGGTTTGAAATTAAAGTCTATTTTCTGTAATTTTGACAAGAGTTATCTCTCTAAAAGAAACATATTTTGTATTTTGCTCCGCAATATATGATTTTTTTTTCTCTTTTTTTTTTTTTACTTCACAATCATTATAATTATTATCATCTGAGCGAAAAGGAAAAAAAAAAAAAAAAAATGTGTCCGTAGGAAAACCCGTGGCATATGTCCTTAAGTTGTAAAAAATTGTCTCACAGTTAATGCAAAACATAGGATGAAACTAGTTATGCAGCTGGTCAGAACTTTTGCATGGTCTACCATGCGCATTAATACCTCAGTAAAATACCAATAACGCCTCGTCGGTAGAAAAAATACAGTGGGTAATGAAACCCGCATTGCTAATGATTATGTCGCTACAGAATTAGCTGAAATCTATGGCAGCACTGAGGTGACATGGAAATTTTCCTTTTGTCTCGTAGCCAATACTTTACTATCTCGTGGCATCGACTTTATATCTTGTGTCCACGACTTGATATCTCGTGGCCTGGACTACACATCTCGCAGCTATGACTTAATGATCTCTTGTCTACAACTTTATCTCACGTGACCACGACTAAATTATCTTGTGGCCTCGACTTACTCGTTTCTTTCTCGTGGCCTGCACTTAACATCGTTGCCAAAACGTGGTCACGACTAAACATCTGGGCGCCATAAATATTATCTCATGGCTACGACTTAATAATCTCGTGGCCAAGACTTGTATCTCTTGGCAATGACCTAATATCTCGCGGCCACGACTTAATCAATTCTTGGCCACCACTTATATTTTGTTGCCCACGACTTAATATCTCGTGGCCACGACTCAACTATCTCGTGACCACTACTCTATCATTTCCTTAGATGTCATGTGACAACGACTCAATTAATTTTGGGCCACGGGATATTAGGTGGTGGCAACAGAAATGAAATACAATATAACCGCATGCCCCCCTCAACGCTGCCGTAGAAAGCTCAGACAATCAGACAATCAGGAAGTTCATTGGCGTATTTTCTGATTTCCTACCGCTGTTTATGGTTTCATTTACACCGCGTCAATTAGTCTAAATATAGCTCAACCCTTAAATCGCCTTTCACAACAATAGTTGAGTTTGTGAGCAGTGTAGATCAAAGATCAGACTGCACAAAATGTGCAGTTTGATCTTTGATCTACACTGTCCACTTTGCTGAGCTATAACCTTGACATTGCAATTATTTGGGTCTTACTTCCGGACCGGAAGTGTCCAGTTTGGTTTATTTGGCGCTTTAAGGGTTAACACTTTACCAGACGGCAGTAATTAAGTCTTGTCCGTATTTAAAACATTTGCAGACCAAAACATCAAAATGTGGCTCAAATTATTAGATTTGTCTTTAAATGGGTAGAAAACATTGTTGGAAATGGAGAAAATGCTGGTTACCAGCATTTTCTCCTTTTCCCACTATGTTTTCAAAAACATTCTTTCTAAATGTCGATAGAGCACGGAATCCTTTTGCAAAAGATTTATTGTTTGGCACAAGATTAAGAAGGATATCCGGTGTTTTTAATATAATTGTCAAAGTTGCTTGATGGCTGCGGCTCACATTGGGGTTCATTTTGGACATATGAATTTCCGGTACTTTCGGTGTTCCGGTGTTTTCTTTGAGGTCAAAAAGGCAAGTAAGAAATCTTGGAAATTGTTAAGAAATCAAGACATGGTATGCTTTGAAACATAAATTGAAACCTAGAGTAAGACATCGATTATGGCAAACATTCTATGATCAGAATTCCTTGTTTTATTGTCGATACTATGAGGAAAAGGATATCCTTTTCAAAAATGGTGTAGCAGCAGTTCTGATTTCTCATTCGAGTATAAAACAGGTAAGCTACTTTTCCAAAAAAAAAAGCTATCCATGTACGTCATAGTATATACAAGAAGGCAAAAAACTTCAAAACCATGGGCAGTATTCTTTTTATACTTTCAAAGTCATCTAATATATTCGATCTCTTTCTTCGGGAATTTAGATTTGTTGCTGAGTTAAGCCTTCAGAGGCCTCTTTCCTTTGATGGCGTTTCGCTTTTATCTCGATTATGCTGTTTTTTGTATAGATAAATAATGAATTCTGAGTGTTTCTTTGATATAATTAACCGATAGAACGTTTCAATATTTTTGGTTTGCATATCATTTTCTCATTATTACTCAGAAAGGAATACTGTCCATCCAAATCGGCGCCAGTGGCAATTTAAAGTTGCTTTTACGGAGAGAGCAGATCTGATCTTGGATCAACAATGCCCGATATCTTATGAGAGATTCTGACGAAAACCTTGACGTTAATCGTTTTAAAGGCTCAACAGCGACACAACAATCAATGCAGCTGTTAAAAATGCATTTAAATTTAAGTCATACCATTTAAAAGTATGGAAAATATTGTGAAGATGACAATTTTTTATTGTACGGTCCAAGTGTTAGTCACAGGAAAAAAAAGAAATAAATCTTAACGCCTAACACTAGGACTGACCGAACAACAACAGATTGCCATCTTCACAATAATGTCCATACTTTTAAATGGTATGATTTAAATCTAAATGCATTTTAAGACCTGCTTTGTTTACTTTAGGCAGCTATTGTTATTTTAACTGTCTAAATATTATCTATCCCACGTAGGCAGTAATGCAGTGGTAGAAGGTCGGCCTTCGGGTATTCGATTAGCTAGGTCACCCGTTAGAGCTACCCACACTATGGACCGAGAAATTAGTTGATTGTATGGTGTTTAACGCCGTTTTCAACATTATTTCAGTTAAATCGCGGCGGCCAGTGCACCTATCCATGCTTTCCTGGAGTTTCTATTACCAGTACTTCGCACAGTATTCTTTCAAAGCCACTGACTGCTTTCCCACATAGCCATTGTCGAGGACCGAGAAATGGTCAGGGCCCAGGGAAGCTACTGGTGAAGTGCAATACCAATTCGTAGAACTTATTGCACATTCGATGAAAAATAAATGAGACATACTCTGTGAAAAGAGGGGGGCTTAATACATCTGCGAAAAGTTTCGGTCCAGGTCAGCCTGCGCAGTCCGCGCAGGCTGACCTGGGCCGAAACTTTTCGCTATTGGTCAATATTCTGTATGTCGAAGGACCATTCCAGCTCATGATCCAGTCGGCTGTAAAAAGTGACTCTTACGGATCCATAATTACGTGATGGCTTGATTGGTATAATGCATCACGGAGGGGTATTAAGCCACCTTTTGCCAGAGCATAGCTCAAATAAGTGCAAACTTAATATAGTGAGTAAAACTAAATTATGTTTAGTTATGAAGCGCGTCTGTTTCTCGATTTTGAAGAAAGGCCATTGTCTTCCTCTGCCTTCCAAAAATATCAAAGTTGACATAGTTAAACAAAATATAAAAAAAAAAATGTTATGACTACAAACGAGTATGTAGGCTTTTTAAGTTCGAGCATTATAACAAAATATTGCACGAAATAGAACCAAACGCATGAAAATAAGATTTGCAAGACTCGGATGAATGTCAAAAGGGCAACAGTCTAGACCTAGCTTGCGTCAAACACAAATTTTCCACGGCACAAGAACTAATTGGCAGCGTTTTCCCCATTTGTTTACAATCGTGGCAGCCATTTTTATTAAATCACATGCAAAATTTCGTGTCTCTTGTTAGCGTTTAATACATTTTTCTGGTTTCTTTCCCAGTCTGACGGTCTCGATATAATAGTGTAACCTGGTGTGTAATAGATGATTTTCTTCCATTATTTACGGATGAGGTATGTTCTTTAACCATTCACCTCTTTATTAAGCGAGAAAAAATGTAAACTTGTCCATACTGAAAGTATTAGCAAACAGAAAATCAAATATTGTTCGAAAATGTAATTTGTCTCAGAAAAAGAAGAGAATTAATTTTTGTTAAAGTAAAAAATACTGTTTGCCAGCATGTTCTTCTTTTCCCATGATGATTTTTAAAGTTGTTTCCCCAGGGCCGTTAACCCTAATCCTGCTCAATAAGTGAAATGAAACTTTTTAAAACCCGAATAATGTTCTTTCAAACTTACTTTTTGGAGAAAAAAAATATCTCCTTATCGGACAGTGTAGATCCACAATCAGACTGCATGTTTTTTGCAGTCTGATCTTGATCTACACTGTCCGCAAAAGGTCAGCGAATCTCGCTTAGCATCTTAAAGGTTAAAACTCAGTATTGTTTGATAAAGGCATTTTAACTCTTTAAGCGCCAAATTTATAGCCTCGAGGTCTTTTGGAGGCAGAAAACACAATCCACTGTCAGTCGGCAAGATTCTTATCTTATAGGCGTGACTAAACAAGAAGGCGGTGTACATCTAAGATCAGACTGCATGTTCTTTGGCCTCTCATCTTGATGTTTGCTGTCTAAAACAGCCCCTGTTTTCAACTATGACGCTGAAAGGATTAAACTTCTAATGAATCAATTGAAAATTTCAAGCCAATTGTAAAAGCCTAAAAGTGGCGATTTCAAAGTTTTCTTTTTGCATTCGCCAGAATTAAAAAAATCTCCGCGTTTCGGTCGGTGAATTCCAAGAAAAGTGAATAAAATCAAAGTACGTCCGTATATATTTTTAGTTAAAAGAATAGCAATCAATGCAGGGTGTAACCCAAATAATTATGGTGTTGGATAAATGAAATACACTCTTTCGGCCAGGAAAAGAAGCCCAGAAAAGAATTATAGGCCCCTTTATAAAAAAAAAAAAAATGTCTGAAAATACATTGGAAAGTTTTGCGCAGTCTGAACTTGGATTTATACTGTCTGCAAACCCAGTAGCGTCTAGTTTTCGCGTATAGAGGGTCAACTGGTATGAAGTTACTTCCCGGACAGTACTTTCTGAGCAAACCTTTTTGTCATTACAGCTCATGGTTGAGTACAGTCGACATTAGGCACTCGGTCAGCAATGTTCAGTGCAAGAATTATTGTGTAACTAAGCTTGAATACATTTTATGTATCATTGAACAGAGCGGGTTTCGCCCCCCTTTCACTTCGTAACAAAGGTGTCTAGAGTGTGTTATTTAATTCTTTACCAAACAGTCCCGTGTTTTATAGACCCTGAGGAACAAGCTCCTTAACCCTTTACCTGACGACAAAATTTTAGCCTTGTCCAAATTGAAAGCATTTGCAGACAACAGTTTCAATGTGGCTCAAATGGTGCAACTATTCTTTGATAGGGTAGAAAACATTGAGGGAAAAGGAGAAAATGCTGGTTACCAGCATTTTCTCCTTTTCCCACAATGTTTTCAAAAGGCTTCTTTTCCAGGGGCGTCAAAAGGCGTCATTGTGCAGTAAAGGGTTGAAAAAAAAATTTGTTGGGAAAAGGGACAATGTTGGTAACCAGCATTTTTACTTCTATCTACAACGTATTATATTCTTTCAAAGACTAGCCCTATCACTTGAACCATAATTTATTTGTGGCATGCAAATGCTTTCAAGTTGGACAAGTCTAAAATTTTCTTGTCTTGTGAAGATTTAATTCTCCCAGACTGGTTAATAAATGGATTGCAGGTTCTTAGACACCAGGGTCCTAATTCACCAATCATGCCAAATTGCACCTTCTTTCTAAATTTGAAAATTAACACAATGCCTGATTAGCTAGACCATTTTGATTTAGCCATTCATGTACGAGGGCCATTCTACAGTTATTGTCCTTGATTCCGCTCCAGTACTACATTGGTCCTGATAAGGGGATTACTTGGCTTTTGTCCTTAATTCTCTTGCACAACTCGGCTATGTTTTTGAGATACGTAATATCTCAACTAAATCAAGTTAGATTGTTTCACAAATCTACATATACACAGTTTCTGATGATTGAAAACAGAATTTGATTTGAATTACGAGGGGATCACACACATAGATCATATTAAATCATAGTATATTCATCGCAACATCCCCAATGGAACTAAGGATAAAAACAAAGGAATACGGGTAAAAGGACCAATCTGTCATCTGGTTACTTAAGTCTTTATCTAACAAGGGGTATAATTTGACTTACAGGAATGTTCCCCCCCCCCCCCATTGGCTTACTTTGAAATGTGGTTTATTCTTAAGAATAAGTATCAGAATACAATTTAGAAGGGTAAATGAATACGGCCCGCGTAAAGATCCAAACATTGCGAATTCAAGAAGTTTTTCTTCTAAATATGAGTCATGCTCTGTGAAAAAGGGGTTTAATGCATCTGCAAAAAATATCGACCCAGGTCAGCCTGCACAGTCCGCGCAGGCTGACGCGGGCCGAAACTTTTTGCTTTTGGTCAATTTTCTGCGTGTCCAAGGACCGTTCTATCTCATGATTCAGTCGGTTGTTAGAGAATATGGATATAATAGGTCCATAATCATGTGATGACTTGCAAGGTACAATGCATCACGTAGATGCATTAAGCCCCCCTTTGCCAGAGCATGGCTCATAAATTTGGAGGAAAAAAAAAAAAAAAAAAATCAGATTGTGTAGACTTTTGCATCTTCGCCTGACTTATTCAGCAGTTATTCTAATAGCTAGTTCGAGTTCTGAGCTTCGAGACAAGCCACCTGATTGGCTGAGACTTTGTCTCAGCTTCCTTGGAACGTATAGAAGAACCTTGACCGATACTTTCCGTATAATCCTCAGCAGTTAAAGATACATCTATACCCGTTTTCAGCCACTTTTTATCCCGTTTCACCTCTATTTTACGAAACTATAACCATTATTGTATCTTCATACCAAATGTTGCTCCTGGCGGCTGCATTGTTGCATAGATTACGACGGTTACAAAATGTATTTCATTTTTGGCAACCTTTAAAGAATCACTGTTGTCGTTTCCGGTTTTAAATCGCTCCGGCTGGGATTCGAAAATATCCTCGTTTATTGAGGTTTCAAAGACCAATACACTAACCCTGAGCTAAAGAGAATTCACCCCAACGCAGTTGTCAGGTATTGACTTAATACGGGAAGAAGCTATGCTGTAAGGAAGGAGTGATCTCCCGTAACAATTGACATGTAGAAAACTGACCTGAAACAAGAAGTTTTGACTCAGATCAGCCTGCATGGGTCAATACTATTTGCAAATGTATTAAACCACCTTTTCACAGAGCAAAACTCGTATTTACTTCAAACTCGGGCTAGTTGGTAGTTTTCAAATAGGTAACCGACACCAGGAGGGTAGGTAACCCTAAAACTGTTTTTGATTTCTGCCCCTTTTTCGACTCAGAAATTTCGCTTATAAGAAACCGCTGTAGTCGAGCATTGGCGCCGGCATGCGGCGCTCTTGTTCAATGTTGAATCCCTTTTTCTTTTCACAAGCAATCCTTATCCCGGACAGAAGACTCTTTTGGGTATCAAATCGATTGACAAAAGCCAAGTAAACTTGAATCATTCAGGGCTCTGTTTAAATTGTCTTGTCAGAGTATATAAAGAATAGCCCATCTTTCTGTCTCTCTCGTGGAAAGGTATGCTGTCGTACAGACAGACAGACATTTCGCAATGATACTTGCATGGTTATAGATCTATAGAAAAAATGGAGCTAGAATGATAGATTTCAGCCCAACACGGTAAGATAAAGGAAATCCCGAGATTCTAGAAAATTGCGGAGAAGAAAGTAGCCTAATAATGGAAACATTTCAAACATTTATCGACAGACACGTGAAACCTCCCTGTCTGTTTCATCGTATCAATACTGACAACTTGACAAATTGCGTGCAAAATGTTTGTACTGTCTGTCTTCAAAACCCATCTCCATATTCAAATACAGCCATACATGTCCCTGCAAGGAAACAGCTTTCGGAAATTGTTGATGGAAAAACAGCAGCTGCTGTCAATAACGTTTATGTATCGTTTAAGAATAGTAAAACATTGTTTGATTTTTTTTCCTCAAACATTTCTCCTCTTCCGTCACAAAGACTTGTTAAATCAATCCTTTACGAGACATTTCCGTGTTTCCCCGACCATAAGAAAGAAGGCATTTGAAAACATTGCTGGAAAAGGAGAAAATGTTGGTAACCAACATATGGTCCGTATTTCGCCGACCATAAGAAAGAAGGCATTTGAAAACATCGTTGTAGAAGAAGGAAATGTTGGTAACCAACATTTTCTCCTTTTTCCGCCCTTTCAGCGACAAATTTCATAATTTTAGTCACATTTGATTTGTCGTCTTCAACAGCTTTCGATTTGGACTAGTCTAAAATATCATTATGTGGTACAGGGTTATGGTATGTTTAAGCTCTGTATCAGACGACAATATTTCAGACTTGAGCAAATTTAGAGCATTTGCAGACTACTGTATAGCGCTAAAATGGTGAGATCTGTCTGTCAAAGGGCAGAAAACATTGTGAGAAAAGAAGAAAATGCTGGTTATCAGCATTTTCTTCTTTTCCCACAATGATTTTGGAGGCCTTTTTTTTTCTCTTCAGGGTCGATAAAACACGAGATTGTTTTGTAAAGGGTTAAAAGAGGTTGTATGACAAAGCTTGTATGTCTACACCTCGAAAGCTAAAATAATACTTTTGGCCAATAAGGAAACCCACTAAAACTTTTTTTTTTCAACCGTGCATTTTGTTGGCTTTTGTGGTCAGAACCAATCTATCGACGGTCTGCAGTCTAATTGAGCTTAGCATGCAAAACTCAAATCATGGAGCAAATACAGAAAAAGCCCAGCTTTTAATAAGTTTATATTTTGTTATATCAATTAATCAAGTTTATATCATCGTCTTTATTAGTTTTGTCACGGGTGGCTCAGATCAATTATAACCTTTCCGTGCCCTAGGCGTAAATACGAGCTTTGTGAACGGAGATGAAATTTGAGTCTGATCATCAGACTGCACAGAACGTACAATCTGATGTGGGATTCATACCGTCCACTTGTTTACACAAACCTTTAACCCTTTACCGCACAGTGGCGCCTTTAGACGCCCCTCGGAAAGAAGCCTTTTGAAAACATTGTGGGAAAAGGAGAAAATGCTGGTAAACCAGCATTTTCTCCTTTTCCCACAATGTTTCTACGCTATCAAAGAAAAGTTGCACCATTTGAGCCTCATTGAAATTGTCGTCTGCAAATGCTTTCAATTTGGACAAGGCTACAATTTTGTCGTCTGGTAAATCCTTAAGATATAAGTCTTTCTGAGTTTCAGCATTATTGGAGTTTCAGCCGTCGAAAGGGATCGATCTTGTATACTAGTATTTAGCCTTGAAAGAGTTAAAGTAGATCAAGGAATGTCATAGGCAAATACCATGGGCAAATATCTTGTATAACGTGCCACTTGTTGTCCGTGCGACAGCTTGCAACTTGGCATAATCTACTTAAGTAATTACCCCGTGATACGAATTTGAATCAGCCAAATTTGAAAACATCCTTTAAGAATACAGTCCACACAGGCTGACCTAGGTCAATACTTTTTGCTGCTGGTCAATTTTCTGCATGTCCCAGGACCAAGCTACCTCATGATTAAGCCGGCTTTTACACATCATGGATTTTTCTGGATCCATAATTATGTGATGACTTGCTTCGTATTCTGCATCACGGAGATGCATTAAACTCCCTTTTGCCAGAGCACGGCTCAGTTCTATATGTCGGATTCCTAAGTCTTTATATCTGCTTCAAGCGTCCCAGCTAGGTGCCTTCGCCGTCTTTATCTGTCTTGTCGCAAACACACTTTGTTGCCACTCGCTGTATGTAAAGGTTTAGAAAGTATGATGCGTTCGAACTAGAGGTACCTTTCTTTAAGTTGCGTAAGCACGAAATTTGCATACGTTGTTTGGGTTAGCAAGCACCAAGTCCGAAAACAAGGTTCACTGAACTGCATAACTTTACGATTTTAGTAAATATTTGCACCAGTCCATTTCTTTGGGTAAAGCAGGGTGTGTATATACAATGCAAAAAAAAAAAGCGTAAATCTACGCAGTTTAGTGAAAGGTACCCCTGGCAGGTGACAAAGCGGCCATGGTCCTACGAAGGTTTTAAATACTCTCAGGAATGGCTTAGTATTTTTTACGACCAATGCCAATTTTTTTTTTTTTTCATTTTCTTTATCGTGTGTCCATCTTTGCTTATTTTTTGGACAGGGTGACGCCTGACGTAGCGTAAATGCACTTACCTCTGATAACCATATTGACAGCTGGCTAAAGGTCAGTTAACCATTAGGCTGCTAAGCGCGACTTATTGACGTTTTGCGGACAGTGTAGATCAAGATCAGACTGCACAGAACGTGCAGTCTGATCTTGGATCTACACTGTCCGATAAGGAGAATTTTTTTTTCCAAAATATAAGTTTGAAATAGTATTATTCGGGTGTTTACTGACGGCTTGAAAGTTTCATTAATTCATTTAGCAGGATAACGTTGAAGGCAATGTCCAGATTTGTTGCTTTACAAGTAATTACTCTCACAACATGTTTATCTTTCGGAAACTTACTAAAACAACAACAACAACGACAAGGATACAGTTCACATTGATTTCATTAGAACGCGAGGGTGATAAATCATTAGGTTCAAGGCTCGACTTCCATAAAATGACTGTCATTAACCCTTTAATCCGAACGTCAAAATCTAAGACTTGTCCAAATTCAAAGCAGTTGCAGACGACAAATAAAACTCAGCTCCAGTGGTGGGATTTGTCTCTGAAAAGAAAGAAAACATTTTGGGAAAAGGAGAAAATGCTGGCTACCAGCATTTTCTCCTTTTACCATGGTGTTTTCAAAGGCCGGGTTTACTGCCAGATAAATGAAACAGACAGTTTCCAATCTGTTAAAAAATGGGCTTAAATACTGCAATTTCAGGGCTGTTCTGGCTGAAATATGTATCGAAATGTTGGACGGTGTAGATCCAAGATCTGACTGCACGTTCTATGCAGTCTGATTTTGATCTACACTGTCTGCGTTTACCGGTATAGTTGTTTTCTCTATTGTTACTTATTTCAGAAAACATTCTAACAGCACCCAATAAGTGCATTGGTTGGATGGTGTTCTACACTGATCCAGTCAAATCAAGACGAAAGCTCACTTATCTATTTTTTTGAAAATGTTTTGCAAATACTGGAATTCTGCAGTGCCTTGCTTAAAGAAACTCCCACATAGCCATTACCTCCAGCGCACCCCATGCCGAATGGATTTAAGATGTATAAAGGGACTAAACCTAATGTTATCTAAACTTATCTTGTATTAGAAGACGACAACGACGTCCGGTGAAGGATTTTTTATCTAAGCCTTTTTGTGTTGCGGTATTAGAACGGAAACTGATTCGAGATTAGACGTAATCTCGCGTTGGGTCAATGATGAAATTAGCGAGCACGGGATTTCTAAAGAAACATGCAGATTGATCGATGTTGCTCTGTTTTTAAACCAACCTCGTTTGGCTTTGGCTGCCACATTTTATATGATTCATGCTCTGTGAAAAAGGAGGTTAATGTATCTGCAAAAGGTATCGACCCATGTCAGCCTGCGCGGTCCGCGCAGGCTAACATGGGTCGAAACATTTTGCTATCGGTAAATTTTTCTGCATGTGGAAGGACCAGTCTTCCTCATGATTCAGTCGGTTTTTAGACAAGATTGATTTCATGGATCTATAATCATGCGATGTCTCGCTTGATACAATGCATTAAGGAGATTCATTAAACCCCCCTTTGCCAGAGCAGCGCTCATTTATAAGACTATAAGAACCAAGTGGCAGGTGAGTCTTTTAAGCTACTTGGGTAAATAGAGGATCTAACGTGAGTGTTTATGTATTTACCATTTTCATCGAACTAAAATTAAATGACGCGAGGCTTGGCGAGTGTCAAATACATTTTAGTCAACGAGTTTGATAGAAATGAATATATCTAAACACGAATGTGAGATTATATTTGTCACATAAAACGAATGACGGCAATCAAGTATCGTGCATTAACACTTTCAACCTATATACACAAGAAGATAGACGTGTGACAATTACATCAAAAGTAGAAAAATGAAATATTTTAGAGATGGAGTAGATCTAAATCGGAACATTTCCACGTTTTTGTTAATTTCAAATAAGCTTCGGTGTATTTTCTTGACGTTTTTAACGTGAAAATCATTCACTTTCCACGTGTAGACGTCACAGCAACAATGACGTCATTTTCCCGCGAAATTGCGAACTAGTACAAATTTCGGTACGTGCTGTTATTGGTTTCGCCTTCTTCGCGCGCTCATAAGTACACATAAACCGAAACCGGGACCCAAGAAGCGATAATACACTAGTGTAACGTTATTATCAAAAATAAGTCAATGGTTTAATACACTGCTGGAGGAGGTTTTTCATGAAAAAAAGTATCACCCATAACGATACGAAAGGCATTTATAGGGCCACAGCAGTAATGTTTTGAATCTGGTCTGTCCGACGTGTTTTTACAATTTTGTCTATATTATGATTAGAAAAAAAAAATGTTTTGAAATTAGAAAATCGCGGTTGCCCTTTTCACTCTGAAAGACAAAGTCACACCTCTTCTAAACATACAGTTTAACCCTTTTCCACACAATCCTGAGTTTTAACGAACCTATGAAAGAGGACTTTTGAAAACATTTTGGAAAAAGGTGAAAATGCTGATAACCAGCAATTTCTCCTTTTCCCACAATGCTTTCTACCCTATCAAGGCCGTGACAAATTATGTCATTCGGACCACCTTTAATTGTCGTCTACAAATGCTCTGAATTTGGACAAATCTAAAAATTTGTCGTTTGGTGAAAAGTTAAAGCAGGAAACGGAAACGTCAATTACTAAGAGAGGAGATTTTTTTTTTTATCAGCAATTAGTACCTATGTTGTCCTTACACAAAATTATTAAAGTTACACTCTTACATCTAGGGACGAAAAAAAAAAAAACGTTGTTAAAATTTGATAGACTGTAGATTGGTTCAGAACTGGTCAGCTGTGTAAACATAGAAAAATTACCGATATTTATAAACTGTAAGGGATAAATACATATATCGGATTTCGACTTAAAAACCGGAAACGTCACAATAATGATTTCTTTGAGGGCCTCCAGAAAATGAAATGCATTTTTTATCCGCCGTAATCTATGCAACGTTGCAACTGTCAGGGGCAATATTTGGCATGAAGTCACAAGAATGATTATAGTGTGATAAAATAAAGATAAAATTGGTTAAAGAGGGTCTGAAAACGATTTGGTATGTATCTGTAACCCCTGTAAAAGTGCGTTCTACAATTTAATTCTTTACAAAACGACAAAATCTTGTACTTATCTAAACACAAAGCAATCGCAGACAAGCATTTAATTCTTTCGCTGCCAGCTAAATGGAGCCTACTTTCTCGGGGTCTGTACGTATCATTTTCATTTAAATTAAACCTGTTTTTGGATGAAGATTATCACCAGGTAGCGGACGGTGTAGATCCAAGATCAGACTGCACGTTTTGTGCAGCCTGATCTTGATCTACGCCCGTCCGCAAAAGCTGTAAGAGGCAACCTTGGCATTGAGAGTTTAAAGCGGCTAAAAGTTTTGGATGTGTCCGTTGATAGAGTAGAAAACATTGTGGGAAAAGGAGAAAATGCTGGTTACCAGCATGTTCTCCTTTTCCTTCAATGTTTTCAAGAGGGTTGTTAAAGCTCGGGATTGCGTGGTTAGGGATTAAGTTACCTATTCGGTAAACGTAGATAAAGATCTCATCTACACTTTCCGCTTTGGTAAGACAATGACAAGCTTGAAATAGCAACTATTTAGGTTTTATTTCTCGACTGAAAGTGTCTGTTTTGGTCTGTTTTGCGCTCTAAGGGTTACTGGTCCATTGAATGCTTGGGCTTTTTCACGTAATGTCAGAAATTACAAAATCACAAAAAAAAAAAAACTTCTAAGACCAACTATATGAAGACAAACCATTTTTCAGCACTGATCTTATTCCAAACGTTTATGACAAGAATTCTGTTTGACTAAGATGTTACGTCTTACCTCAGGGGGAAGTGGGGGGGGGGGGAGAAGAGGATTGATTGATTGATTGATTGATTGAATGGTGTTTTACGCCGCTTTCAACATTATTTCAGTCATATCCCGGCGACAGCTCACATATTCGTGTATTTCCTGGGTTTTACCAGTACTCAGCTAGGGCTCTGAAGTGTCTTGCCCAAGGACACACCCACGAAAAACCCAGCGGATTAGGTGGGGCTCGAACCCGGGGCCTCCAGGTTACGAGTCCCACACTTTATCAGTGAGCCACGCTGGACCCGGGGGGGGGGGGTGAAGAGGAGAGAGGGGAGATAGTGGGCTAGTAAATGAAACTCTAGTTTTCTAGTATTTGTAAAATCCATGAAACCGACAAAAACGGGTGAGGTCCCTCTTTGTTAGTAGAGTCTATGACAATGGGTAGCAAAATTAAATTTTGTTCTGCTTATTTTAAACAGAACAGAACTTTATTTACATATGACTTGAACAGTGTTCATCGTCATTACAAAGCATAATACAAATAGGATGTACATAAATGTAACAATAGCTGACTGTGAATAAATAAGAGTTTTAACATTTGCGGAAATCACGCTTCGGTGCTATAATACAATTTTTTCATGATGTACAGACTGTATAGATCAAGACCAACTTTAAAGATACATCCTGACAGCCAGAGAGAAAAAACGCCAGTTGAACTTGATAGTGTATATAATGACTAACAATTTAGTCAGCTATGTAAACATAGATAAATTACCAAATCATATAGTGTAAGGGATCCAGAAACTCCAGGGTTTTGTCCCCGCTTAAAACCGGAAACGACAACAATGATTTCTTTGAAGTCCTCTCGAAAATGACATAAATTTTCTATCTGTCGTAATCTGTTCAACCTTGCTTCCGTCAGGGGCAATATTTGGCATAAAGGTATAAGAATGATTATAGTTTCATAAAATAAAGAAAAAAATGGATTAAAAACTGGCTGAAAACGAGTATAGATGTATCTTTAACCTTTGTGAGCGCGGACCGATACAGGTATTGCTACCGGCTTTTTGTTAATCTAACTCATAATCATCTAGCCGCCTTATATACGAGTACCTATCTAAAACCAGACAATAATATATAAACAATTGAACCATGTTCTGTGAAAAGGGGGCTTAATGCATCTGCGAAAAGTATCGACCAGGTCAGCCTGCGCAGTCCGCGCAGGCTGACCTGGGCCGAAACTTTTCGCTATTGATCATTTTTCTGTATGTCCAAGTACCAGTCTACCTCATGATGAAATCTTTTGTTAAAAAGAGTGGCTATTATAGATCCATAAGTAACTGATGTTTTGCTTTGTATAATGTATCACAGAGAAAGCATTAAGCCCCCTTTTGTCAGAGCAAGGTTCAATTCTTTTCCTCAGATTACGTGTAGTATTTCATAGAGGTTGGAAAACGGTTAACTCTTCACCAGAATCTGGCTTCAATGGTTTTTGAAAGGGAAGAAAAGGTTGGAAAAGAAGAAAATGGTGTTTATCAACATATTCTCCTTTTCCTTACGATGTTTTCAGAAGCTCGTCGAGTTCCTTAAAAGACGGGGTCGTTCGTTATGGGGTTAAGCCGGTATCATATCCATCAGGGTTGTCAACATGTTGAGATGTGGGCAGGCTAATTGGATTATCAATGTCTCAAGAAGTGTGCGGCTCGGTTGTATACCCACAGTGTCTAGATTTAAGTGGTTCCGTGAAATACTGACTCTCCCCTCTCTTTTTCTTTCTATTAATCCTGATCGATTGAAAAAAAAACCGGGAGCCTAGGTCAAGTCCTTACTTAAAGTGTTAAATAAACGACTTTTTTTTTTAAAAGAGTAAAAACAGTCTGAGCAATCGTTATACGCGGTAATCTGTTTCAGGGGAGGTAACCAACTAAACAGTCTAAAAGATTTTAATATTGCAAGGTGTGCCTTGAATACAATATAACGGTACAAATAAGATCCTAATATTGCGATTTCAACGTTCAGGTCTATTTACCAGAAAAAAAACACCGTATCGATGGAACATGCAGTCTGATCTTGATCTGCACCATCTCCAAAAGCCGATTAAGTCGCGTTTAGTAACCTGAAAGGTTAATTTGTCAACTTAGACTGACCGACAAATGAAACCGACATTTCTTTCAGCCTGTTAACTCTTTACCAACGACAAAATTTTAGACTTGCCCTAATTGAAAGCATTTGCAGACGACAAATAAAAAGATGTTCTCAAGCTGAAAGTTTTCTTTTAGAGGGTTGAAAACATTGTGGGAAAAGGAGAAAATGCTGGCAACCAGCATTTTCTCCTATTCTCACAATGTTTTCGAAAGGTTTCCTCCTCAGGGTCGTGAAAACCCAGGATTGTGTGGTAAAGGGTTAAGCAAGACTAAGACTCAAAATTGCTTTGATCAAAACGTGTAAAACAGGAATATCTCATGCGGATGCCATCCTTTAGCTACAGATGCTTTTTCAATAAAAAATTCTGGGTGAGAAAGGGACATAACTCTGTCAAAAAATGCTCTAAAGTTGTCTGCCATTCTTACGTGGGTTTACCTCTTGATAGCTAACAAACGCTGAAGAAAATATCCACAGTAATGACAGAGATATGAGAAAATGTCAGAGTTTTCGTGCACGACAATGATACAAACGAGGACAGGGCTATGAGAATACCTCCGAAAACAGTTGAGCTAAAACCATTCCGACTCGAACCTGATTTTAATCTACACTGTCCGTAAAAGCAACCTAACGCTTAGGCTGCGAAGCGCGACTCTAGGACCTTTTGCGGACAGTGTACATCAAGATCAGACTACACAAAATGTGCAGTCTGATTTATGATCTACACTGTCGGATAAGGAGGTACTTTTTCCCCCAAAATGACTTTTAAATAGCTTTATTTACTATCGGATTGAAACGTTTTATTTAACTTATTTAGCAGGTAAAGGGTTAAGTTATCATTAGTATCCAGACAGATTAGCCCCTAACCTGAAGCAAGTTAAATAAAACTTTCAAGCCGATAGTAAAAACCCGAATAATGTTATTTCAAACCTATTTTTAGGAGAAAAATATCTCTTTATCAGTGTAGATCCAAGATCAGACTGCGCGTGTGCAGTCTAATCTTGATATACACTGTCTGCAAAATATCAGTGAGTCGCGCTTAGCAGTCTAAGGGTTAACATCCTTTATCATTGCCCATACCAGCCCTTTGAAAACGTCAGCATTACTTTGGTCTTATCTTCTACAGATAGATAACGAGGTAACAGTGGTAATTTTCGCTTCTGACCTGGATTAGCGTCAGTTTACTTTTTCTTAACCCCTTACCTAAAATTTTAGACCTGTCCAAATTGAAAGTATTTGCAGACGACAATTTCACTGTGGCTGAAATGGTGCAATTTTTCTTTGACAGGGTAGAAAACATTGTGGGAAAAGTAGAAAATGCTGGTTACCAGCATTTTCTCCTTTTCCCACAATGTTTTCAAAAGGCTTCTTTCCCAGGGCCGTCAAAAGGCGGCATAGTGCGGTAAAGGGTTAAGATACTTTCCATATATACCTATCAACATGTACCTTTATATTTGACAAGCGTGTAAAATTGAATTGGGAGGTGCTCTCAAAAAACGGGGTTTATGGATCTCCGTGATGCATTATACTAAGCAAGTCATCACATAATTAGGAATCCATAAAATCCAGTTAGTTTAATAATCGATTGAATCGGGAGGTAGACTGGTCCTGGCATGCAGAAAATTAACCCCTCGTCAAATGCTTCGACCTAGGTCAGCCTGCATAGACTGTGCAAGCCGACCTGGGTAGAAACTTTTTCTTAAATACTATAAACCCTCTTTTCACAGAGCATGGCTCATTCTCGGTATACTTGAGAGTGTGGGTTAGATTCTTATGGCTTGCAACATTAACCCCTTACCAGACGACAAAATTTTAGCCTTATCCAATTTGAAAGCATTTGCAGACGACAATTTCAGTTTCGCTCAAATGGTGCAATTTTTCTTTGATAGGGTAGAAAACATTGTGGGAAAAGGAGAAAATGCTGGTCACCAGCATTTTCTCCTTTTCTTACAATGTTTTCAAAAGGCTTCTTTCCCAAGGGCGTTAAAGGGCGGCATTGTGTGGTAAAGGGTTAAAAAACTAATAGTCTTCCTGCGCTAAACCTAGGTCTTGTGTTACGGTGCTTTACAACGAGGACACTAAAGGACCACTAAATGATGGGTCGCATCCTGTATCTTGCACTTTTCCAATTGGCGTTAGTCTTGTCACAAACATCGCCATCTATATAGTGTAATATATAAGACTGTATTACATGATATAGATGGCGAACGCGCGTCTGTGACTATCTCCCATCACATAACTAACTGCCTTCTGCGGGAGTCGCCCATATGGGCAACCGGTAGCAACGAAAATAAACGCAAAGTCCAAATATATGTGAGCCATGCTCTGTGAAACAAGTGCTACATGCCTGTAAAAACTATCGACTCATGTCAGCCTGCGCAGTCCGGGCTGACATGGGTCTAAACTTTTTGCCATTGGTCAGTTTTCTGCATGTAAACGGACCAGTTTACCTCAGGATTCAATCGGTTGTTAGACAAAATGGATTTTAAGGATCCATAATTATGTGATAACTTGCTTGGTACAATGCATCATGGAGATGCATTAAGCCCCCTTTTGCCAGAGCATGGCTTATGTAGATCTATTCTCTCCCGTGTCTCCGAATTCGAACGTCAGTTCGACCAAAAGTCCCCCAAATACCGGACGGACTTACGACTTATGACGTACTTTGTGAAAAAAGAACCGTTTAATAATTATCCGAGCTCCAGATAAGAGGGAGTGATGGCATTTTAGATCCATTATTTCTCTTCCAAACCCTATGTTGTGGGTACTCATTAGTATCGTCTCGATGAGACGATTCTAATGAGTACCCATAACATAGGGATTAGTGGAGAATAATCAATATTTTCGATTTTGAAATCAAAATCACTCCCTCAATCGGGAGCTCTGAGATTTTATGTTTCATCGCTGAACATTACGTTGGCTTAGTTCATGTGGGAACGCAGTCAATGGTTCGGAAAGAGGTTTGCATGGAGTTGACCAGACGACAAAATTTTAGACATGTCTAAATAAAAAGTATTTGCAGACGACAAATTTGATGTGCTTTCAAAGATAGGATTTATCTCTCTTAGGATAGAAAGCATTGTGGGGAAAAAGGAGAAAATGCAGGTAACCAGCATTTTCTCGTTTTCTCACAATGTTTTAGATACCTTCGAAGAGACAGACATCCAATCATATGAGCCACGATTAATTTGTAGTCTGCAAATGATTTCGATTTCGGCAAGTCAAAAACTTTGTCGTTTGGTAAAGAATTAACCCTGAACTTGCTAAATAAATTAGATGAAACTTTCAAGCCTATGGTAAAAACCCAAATGTAGTCTGCTACCGCGCCATACTACAAGAGTACGTCAGGCAAAGAGCAATAATGGAGGCTCCCGTAGGTAATATGCAGAGGAGACGGGATATTGTTATTTCACATGATCAAATCGGATCATAGGCTGAATTCAAAACAGATCGATTGCAATAAAGACATGGCAGTGAGTTCTTCTACATTTTGTTCTTATTTAGCGAGAAAAACTACATACCAGAAATACTTTAAGTATCCGAAATGCCAATGGACCTATATAACGTCCGAAAAAAGGGCTACTTTTAAAATGATTTATCGTCGAATTCATATTTAAACTATAACCCCAACAGCACGTTTTAGATTCGGTAATGTATCTTTTGTACAAAATTGATCTCATTTTATTAACTGATCAAACTGGATCACATGAAATTGGGGAAAACGGGGAAGCATGTAGGTACGCTTGAGGACACCCAGGAGGCCGCCATTATTGTGCTTTGCCTGACCCGATAACGTAGTGGTAGGGGCAGGAAATCCAGATTAACCCAAATGTTGTTATCTCAAAGTTTTTTTTTTTATGGGAAACACATCTCCCTATCGGACAGTGTAGATCCAGGATAAGACTCCGCGTTCTGTAAGTCTGATCTTGATCTACAATGTCCGTAAAAGGTTCTTGAGTCGCGCTTACCAGCCTAAGAATTAACCCTTTACCACACAATCCCAAGTTTTAACGACCCTGAAAGAAAGGCCTTTTGAAAACTTTGTGGGAAATGGAGAAAATGCTGGTAACCAGCATTTTTTCCATTTCCCACAATGTTTTCTACCCGTCCCAGAACAAATTTCTACTTTTGAGTCACAGTTATTTAGTCGTCTGCAAATGCTTTCAATCTGGACTGGTCTAAAATTTTGTCGTTTGGTAACCATCTAACCTAGGAACTAGAACTAGATAAATTCAATAACCTATTGTTTGTTTTACCAATGAAAAGAAGTAAGTGTACATGTGTCTATCTAGACATGTGTTATGATATTCAGAACTAAATAACAGAACTAAATAATGTACCATTGTTTGGTCATAGTTTTTACGAGGGGGAGGGGCGGGAAAGAGGGTTATGAGAGAGATTTCAAGGTAGCTACATCTTTAGCCCGCAAAGTAGTTTAACCCTTATCCTGCTAAATAAGTTAAATAAAGCTTTAAAGCTGATCGTAAAAACTATTATAATGTGTTTCCAATCGTATTGTTTGGAAAAATAACGTCTCCTTATTGGACAGTGTAGATCCAAGATCAGACTTCACATTCTGTGCAGTCTGATTTTGATCTTACACCGTCCGCAAAATAGGATATAACACTTCTCCCTGCGCGTTATGGACTACTGATATGAGGAATGCAATTAGATCATAATAATGATTGTTCTAGGCGCTATATAAATACCTTTGGTCAATCGAGAGATGAAACAAAGTTTTGATGTAACAGCGGTTTGCAGACGAGCATTTCCTGCGAGCGCTTAACCCCCCCACAAGCTGCTAACCGCGACTCACTGTCCTTTAGCGGACCTTGTAGATCAAGATCAGAGTGCAAAGAACGTGCAGTCTGATCTTTCATCTACACTGTCCGATAAGGAGATATCTTTGTTAAAAAATACGTTTGAGATAACATTATTCAGGTTTTTATTATCGGCTTTGAAACTTCTATTTAACTTATTTAGCAGGATAAGGGTTAATCCTTAATTCTTTACCAGACGATAATATTTTAGACTCGTCCATGTTGACGGCATGTGCAGACGACAAATTTAGTTGACTCAAATGATAGAACTTGTTCTTTGATAGGGTAGGAAACATTCTGGGCAAAGGAGAAAATGCTAGTTGCCAGTACTTTCTTCCTTTACCATAATATTTTCGAAACTCACATTCCTCAGGGTCTTTAAAACGTGGGATTGTTTGGGAAAGGTTAGAATGATGCAAGAAAAAAAAAATTCATTCATTAGTTAAAACCGAAATATTGCGATTTTAAGATTCCTTTCGCCGGATAAAAACTCGGTGGACATTGTAGACTCAAGATCAGAGTGTATGTTCTCTGCAGTTTGACCTTGGCGTTCTACGCCTTTTTCAGTACTAATTAGTTACACCGTGGCTGTCAATGCATCTATCCTTGCTTTCCTTAGTATCTTTTTAACCAGTATTTCGCCTAGTATTCTTTTCCAAGCCACTGGCGGCTTTTCAAGATAAACATTGTCCTGACAATGATGAGCCTAAATGAATGTTGGTCAAGATGGGAGTGAAACCAGCGACTCTTGTGTTTCAGCCTGCCTGTGCTACCGACTGTACTACTAGGTATGGCGCAATATAATGGTTGATTGATTGTATGGTGTTTAACGTCGTTTCAACATTATTTCAGTTTAATCGCGGCGGCCAGTGCACCTATCCATGCTTTCCTGGAGTTTCTTTTACCAATACTTCGCACAGTATTCTTTCCAAGCCTTGGTTGAAACAATGGTCAGCGGCGAGAGAGGGATGAATCCTATCGCAATGACTATCACCAATCCTCGGACAGAAATTGGCCCAGCCGGGGATTGAACCAGTGACTCCCTCTTCTCAAGTCCTGTATGCTTCTGTCATCTAATCTTAATCTTGAATCCACACTGTTCGTTAATCTTGCCACAAATTTCGACTAGAACTGCCTTAAAACTGCAAAAATAGATCGGGCTGCAAGATGGTATTTTATTTCACGCCAATAAATCAGCACTCAAAGTGATTAATAGAAACTGTTACAAGTAGTTCGACACCACTGCAGTATATTTCCAGGTCCTCACCGTCTGACAATGTGAAACAAAATGCAGTTAAATGTCATGAAAATTGCGATATAATTTGGAATGCAAGAGACAATCCAATGGGATTGAAAACGTATCGAAGGCAATTCATTTATTGTCTATAAATCAGCACATATTTGACTGGAACTGCCACGGTGATTGATCGACCCTAGATCCGATAGCCTCACAGTCCTTGAGTTTAATTTTAGACAGATCTACATCTTCCAAAAATTTGTCACATGTTTAAAAATGATAACCCTTAAGCTGCTAAGCGGGACTCACTGACCTTTTGCGGACAAAGTAGATCAAGATCAGACTGCACAGAAAGTGCAGTCTGATCTTCGATCTACACTGTCCAATTAGGAGATAGTTCCTTCCCCCCCCCCCCCCCGGAAAAATAATAACTTTGAAATAGCTACATTTTTGTTTTTACTGTCGACTTGAAAGTTTTATTTCACTTATTTAGCTGGATAAGGTTGAACTCTATACCACATAATGCCGACTTTTAATGACCCTGAGGAAAAAGCTTTTGGGAAAAGGAGAAAATGCTGGTAACCAGCTTTTTATCCTTTTCCCACAATGTTTTCTACCTTATCAAAGAGAGAAATCACCATAATAGCAACATTTAATTTGTCGTCTGCAAATGCTTTCAATTTGGGCCTGTCCCAAAATTTGTCGTTTGGTAAAGAGTTAAACCAGGAAATTCTCAAAAATTGCAATAGAGTATCGGAGCGCCAGATAAGAAGGAGTGATGGCATTCTAAATCCATTATTTATCTTCCAAACCCTATGTTGTGGGTACTCATTAGAATCGTCTTGATGAGACGATTCTAATGAGTACCCATAACATAGCGTTTAATGGAGAATAATTAATATTTTCAATTTTAAAATCAAAATCACTCCCTTAATCTAGAGCTCTGTTAGTATGTGCAGCAAAAGGTAATACGAGGCTTAGAAAACGCATCAAACGCAATTCATTCAATGTCTATAAATCAGTACATATTTGACACGGAGCTGTCAAAGTGATTGATCGACTCTAGTTCTAATGCTGTTGGTGTATTCACTTTTTTTTTTCGTTCCGCACACACTTGTTGTGCATGCCATGACAAAACACTTCACCAACACTTTTATTTACCTTTTTATCTGAAAACAATGTTGGAAAATGAGAAAATGCTGTTGACCTGCATTTTGTTCTTTTCCCAGAACGATTTCTATTTTTTTCAAAGGTAAATTTATTAATGTGAGCCAAATTCAGTTTGTCTTCTGCCAATGCTTTCAGTATGGATCAGTTTAAAATTATGACTTCTTGTAAAGACATTTATAAGATAAATCATAGACATAAGATACATATTAATTACAGTTCGAAGGGTGGTCCTGAAAGGCACGCCGAGCCCCGGTAGCGCGGTCGGTATCGTACAGGACTTGAAACCAAGGGGGTCGTTGGTTCGAATCCCCAACTCGGCTAATTTCTTTCCGAGATTTGATGATAGTCATTGCGATATGATTCATTTCTTTTTCACCGCTAATTATTGTTTCGACGATGGTTATTTGGAAATGTAGCCAGTGGATTGGGAAAAATATTGTGCCAAGTCAGTTGCCGCTTTTAATATTCATGTATTCCAGTCATATCTCGGCGAAAGCTCACATATTCGTGTATTCCCTAGGTTCCATATGTGCTAGCCTAGGGCTCCGGAGTGTCTTGCTCAAGGACACTCCCACGAAAAACCCAGTGGATCCAGTGAGGCTCAAACCCGGGGCCTCCAAACAAAATGGTTTAGCCAATCAGGATAATTACTGTGTTACTTTCAAATTTAGAAAACTGTGTTCAGAGAACATGACGAAGAACGTTCTAAAGAATGGTTGGTAACTACAGGCCCTGCTGGATAGAGAAACTCCAGGAAAGCATAACTATAATAATGTTGAAATCGGCCTTAAACATCCTACAAACAAACAAACAAATCTAAAGTTGGCGGTGACCACCCCTCCCCTCCGCTTGTTTTGACTTCCCACCTGGGTCCATAATCACCACTAATTCTTAATTTCATTCTTAGTCTAATTTCAGATTTAGAGAGTAACACAATTTCTGATCGACTAACCATGTGGTTGAGTCGGGCAAAGACTTCATTTATAATCAAAGCGTTGAAAGCACTGGTGTGGCATTTGTCATGAGAGCCATTGTGCGGAATTAATAATTTGAAAAATAAACAAACAATAATGTACGACGAACAAACCCGGAAGAACAAGCCAAGGGACGAACAAGCCCAGGGAAGAACACGATCAGGAAACAAAGATTGTGTGTATCATTGCGCCAATAGAAGGCAATAGCAGGTATAGATATTTTCAATAAAAAAAAAAGTATGGTCTAATCAAGTTTATTTTGATACGCCGTTGTTATTTATATATCTAAGTGCTATCGAAACACTTATTTGTCGTAGAAAAAATGAGTTTAATTAGGTTTACTTCCTTCGGTTTTGCACAAACTACGATACATAATTTTCAAAATACCGTATTGAACTCAGAGTGGCATTGCCTTCGACAAATGCCAAAATAAAAAAGTGTCGGGAACAACTGAAAGCGAAAAGGATGGACGTTCTCCAAATGCTTACGTGCCGCACAATGTAGGTAAAGATCTCGAACTACTACTTTCACTGCTACCACCGCTTTTGGTAACAGTCAGTCAAATGGTGGTCGTCACGAATACATTAACCCTTTACTGCACAATGCCGCCTTTTAACGACTCTGGGAAAAAAAGCCTTTTGAAAACATTGTGGGAAAAGGAGAAAATGCTGGTAACCAGCATTTTCTCCTTTTCCCACAATGTTTTCTACCCTATCAAAGAAAAATTGCACCATTTGAGCCACAATGAAATTATCGTCTGCATATGCTTTCAATTTGGACACAGCTAAAATTTTGTCGTCTGATAAAGAGTTGATTAATTACCTCATCAAAACAATGCCTTGTGTGGAGGACGACATTTAACAACATTGTGGCAAAAGGGAAAAGGAAAGACTGCTGGCATCAGGAACATTCCTCTACATCTTGGCAGAGTGGTCATGGCATATGCCTTGAATTTGTAGTTTATGCGCAATATATCACCGAAACTTCTATTTCTGTTCTCCCAGCCCTTACCACAATATCCCGATTTTTAGGCGATCGTGACAAAGAACACTTTTGAAAACATTGTGAAAAAGGGAGACAAAGCTTGCAGCCGGTATTTTCTCATTTTTCTTTGGACAAGACACTTCAGTGCCCTAGTCTGGTACTGGTGAGACCCACGGCATGCATCGATATGTCAGCTGTCGCCATGATTTGACTGAGAGAATGCAGAAAGCGGTGTAAATCAATCAATCAACTCAATCAGTTTGTTTCCTTTTCCTGCTGTATCTGTTATCCTTTTAAGGACATGCTTTCATACCGAGAAATTGTAAACTTCTGTCATTTGGTCAAGGGTTATAGATAAAGATGCTCTTACAATACCGTTAATGTAAATGGAAAGTCGGAGGCAGAAATTGTGTATTAAGACTAAGTCAACGTTTAAGAGGATGGAAGAGGAAAGAGAGGAAGAAAGAAAGAAAGAAAGAAAGAAAGACTCAAGTTTATTTGATTACATAGCTATATATTGCGATTCTAGTTTAATCAAAGTTCCTCTTCCACCGATAAAAATAAAATAAGCAATAACAATTTCGATAGCTGAAATTATTAGTCAAACTTTGGAATGGAGCCCCAGCCTTTAAAACTCCGAGATCAGTCTGCAAGTTTTTGTGCAGCCTGAATACGACCTATACTTTCAACAAAAGTTATCTGTGCCACAAATGGATATGAAAGGGTTAAATCTGTAAAAACTTCTGTTCAGGAATGTAGCGTTTCCGTTAATCACTCAACTGTGCATTCAAAAATGTAATGATATTCGTCTCCTGTGGTATCATTTACACAGCGTCACAAATTCGTTCTTCGGTTTTTGGTTTAAAGCACAAGACTGCACATTCGGACAAGACTGCATGGTATTTGCAGTTTGATCTAGATCTATGTCGCCAAGCCCCTGTAGCTCAGTCGGTAGCGTACAGGACTTGAGAACAGGAGGTCGCTGGTTCGATCCCCGGCTTCGCCAATTTCTTTCCGAGGATTGATGATAGTCATATTGACAGGATTCATTCCTCTCTCACTGCTGACCATTGTTTCAACGATGGTTATGTGGGAAAGCAGCCAGGGGCTTGGAAAGAATATTGTGCGGAGTACTGGTAAAAGAAACTCCAGGAAAGCATGGGTAGGTGCGCTGGCCGCCGTGATATAACTGAAATAATGTTGAAAACGGCGTTAAACACCATACAACTATACAATCAATCTAGATCTATGCCGTATGCAAAAGGCTGAGAAAGGGTTCTGGGCCCGTTTTCTTCAACCATTCTCTAGAACGTTGTAAGTCTTATTCTCCAAGATTTTCTAAATTGAAACTAATACAACTTCTGATTGGCTAAACCATTTGGTTTAGCCATTAGCCAAATGCTTTAGCCAATCAGAAGTAGTGTTACTTTCAAATTTAGAAAAAACTCTGGAGAATAAGACTTAGAACGTTCTTGAGAACGGTTGGTGAATACGGACCCTGTTCTCGGAAAGAAGCCTTTCCGTTGATCACTTAAACTGCACATTCAAAACGTTAATTATATTCATATCCGACAGTATCAAAACAGAACCTGGTTCCGTATTCACCAACCATTCTTAAGAATGTTCTTTGTCTTGTTTTCCAGAATTTTCTACATTTGACAGTAACACAAATCCTGATTGGCTAAACCATTTGGTTTAGCCAATCAGGAGTTGTGTTACTTTCAAATGTAGAAAATCTTGGAGAATAAGAATATACAAAAGAATGGTTGGTGAATACGGACCCTGGCAAATAATCACCTCAATACCAAGAATGAAACATGAAACTGTGTACAGATTAGATCGCAAGTTAGGTGCAGTTTGATCTATATCAACACAAAAAGGTTATCAAAGGGTTATGAATATTGCTTGGCTCTGGCAAAAGGGGGCTTAATGCATCCCCGTGATGCATTTAAGGCCAAAAACCGGCCAGCAAATGAACGTGTTAAAATGCTTTTACATTTAACGCTTTACCAAACTACAAAATTTTAGACCCGTCCAAATTGAAAAGCATTTGCAGACGACAAATTAAATGCAACTCAAGAATTGATTTTTTTTTTTTTTTTTTTTGGAAAGGGTAGAAAACATTGTGGGGAAAGGAGAAAATGCTACTTCTCCTTTTCCCACAATGTTTTCAAAAGGCTTCTTTCCCAGGGTCGTTAAAAGTCGGGATTGTGTGATAAAGAGTTAAATCATACGATTTAAAAGTATGGACAATATTGTGAAGATGACAATCTGTTGTTGTGTGGTCGGTCCCGTTGGTAGAAATATGAATTTTAAAATCAGGCAAAAAGTAAACAACAGATAGAGTGACCTGGCAACTTTTAACCTGGTTTTGAAATAGATTCCTCTGCCATTCTGCCAGTGACTAACTCTTGGACAGACTGTACAATAACGGGTTGTCATCTCCACAATAATTTCCGTATTTCTAAATAGTATATTTTAAGTTTAAATGCATTTTAACATCCGCTTTGTTTACTGTTGGCAGCTATTGTTACACCAAACAAGCCAGCACATAATAGCTATAATAGCCACTTTTCAACAACCAACTGAATCATGAGGTAGACTGGTCTTTGGACATACAGAAAACTGACCTATAACGAAAAGTTTCGGCCCAGGTCAGCCTGCGCGGACTGCGCAGGCTGACCTGGGTCGATATTTTTCGCAGATGCATTAGGCCCCGTTTTCACAGAGCATGTCTCGAATGTAAAGTATTTAGGAATGTAGCTTTTCCGATGATCATTCAAGATGTAAATGATATTTTGTCTCCAACAGCATTATTACAGACCGTCGCGAAATTCTTTCTCCAATTTCCCAGATAATTTCAAGGGCGAGAAAATATCGATAATAATGACACCAATTATACATACAAATTCAGCAGAAAATGCACCGTAAAAATGACATGTTTTCACACGCGTTTCCAATCATCTGGCTGTTATGAAGCGTCATACTATTTTGTCAGTTCATTCGAGTCTTGGCAAGAAATATTGTTTCTGTTTGTTCTCTGTGAAGTGGACCACCAAGGGTCAATAATGCTTAAAGTAACAATAGTTGCCAAACGTAAACAAAGCGGCTGTTAAAATGCATTCAGATTTAATCATACCATTTAAAAGTATGGCAATTATCATGAAGATGAAAATCTATTATTGCACGGTGGGTCCAAGTTGCTGGCAGAGAAATTAATTTCAAAACTAGGTTAAAAGTTGCCAGGTCAATCTATCTTTTGTTTACTTTTTGCCTGATTTTGAAATTCATTTTTTTTTTTTCTGCCAGCGACTTACACTTGGACCGACCACACTATAACAGATTGTCATCTTGGCAATATTTTCCATACTTTTGAATGGAATGATATAAATTTAAATGCAATTAACACCTGCATTGTATTTTGGTCTATTGGGCCTTTAACCTTATACAAGAAGACAAAAGTTTAAGCTCATCCATATTGAAATCATTTGCAAACGACAATCTTAATGTGGCTCAAGTGTTCGGGGATGTCTTAGAAAGAACAGAAAACATTGTTGGAAAAAGGAGAAATATTTGTTACTAATTTCCTACATATGTTTCCAGGTGCTTCTTCCCTGTGTTAGTAAAAACATTGCATTGTTTGGTAAAGGAATAAAGCGTTGGATTCACAACTAGGGACTCCTGATTCGATTCCAACTCACCTTGCTCTAGGACTTTAAAACCCTTAACACTTAGGCTGCTGATCGCTAATTTGTGGGCTCTTGCGGACAGTGTAGATCCAAGATCAGACTGCACTGACCGTGCAATCTGATCTTGGATCTACACTGTTCGATACGGTGAGATCTCTTCGAAGAGCAAATTATCTAAACCGTAAACTATAGTTTCTCATCATTGGCTGGAAAATTCTAGTTTGATTTGTTTAGCAGGTTAAGTGTTAAATGAAATAAGTCAAATAAAACTTTCAAGCCGATGGTAAAAACCCGAGGTTTGCTATTTCAAAGGTATTTATAGGAGTTTGGGAGAGAAAACACCTCCTTATCAGACAGTAGAGATCCAAGATGAGTCTGCACGTACTTCGCAGTCTGATCTTGATATTCACTGTCTGCAAAAGGTCTTTGAGTCGCTCTTAGCAGACTAGGGGTTAAACAGCCAAATGCATGTACGTGAAACGAAAATGTCAAGCCAATAGTACAAAACAAAATTTTGTAATGTAACACTTCTTTTTATGGGCGAAATCTCACCGTATTAGACAGTGCAGATCTGACCGTACGTTCTTTGCAGTCTGATATTGATCTACACTATCCGCACATCCGTACTTATTCGCACTTAGCATCCGAAAAGGTTGAAACTCGTGCTTACCACAAATACCCGCGAGCGGTAGGTCGGGAAATTAGGGAGAATCCATTCGTCATCACGTAAACCCTGATTCAACCCTCACAGTATCGCATGAACAAAATAGACATTTTCAGTCAAACTCAAATGCTATGTGAAAAGAGGGCTTAATGTATCTGCAAGAAAGTATCGACCCAGGTCAGCCTGCGCAGTCCGCGCAGGCTGACCTGGGTAGAAACTTTTTGCTATCGGTCAATTTTCTGTACGTTAAAGTACCAGTGTATCTCAGAATGCAGCCAGTTTTAGAAAAAAAAAAAATCACATAATTGTGGATCAATAATTATGTGATGACTTACTTTGTATAACGCATCACGGGGATGCTTAATGCCCCTTTTGCCGGAGCATGGCTCATATTAGAATTGGCTTGCATATCACAACAAAGCAGACAATGTAGATAAAAGATAAGACTGCAAGTTTTGTGCAGTCTGATTTTGATCTACACTGTCTGCAAAAGTAGTTACGAAAACTCATTGGTAAGGAGACATACTGAGTATCGACTCTGTAAAAAAAGTACAGATCCATGTATATCAGGTTGCCCCGAGACATCTTTCCGTTTCAGATTAAACTGCCGCTTCGGAGCAAATTAGTTACATTGTCTTCTCCATATTTCTGTCATTATGATATAGTATATTTTCTCACGAACATCAGAATGCTTCGGACGAATGCTGATGTGGTGGTGCGGACAATATATACTGTATTAAAGTCATGCTCTGTGAAAAAAAAATGGCTTAACCCTTTCCCAAACGACAAATTTTGGACTCTTTCAAATTCAAAACATCGGCAGACGACAAATTCAAAATTGGTACAAATGAGCTTAAGGTCTCTGATATGGTAGAAAACATTGTGGGGAAAGGAGAAAATGCTGGTTACCAGCATTTTCTGCTTTTCCCACAATGTTTTAAAAGGCCTTCTTTTCAAGTGTCGTAAAAACCCGGGATTGTTTGGTAAAGGGTTAATGTATCTGCAAAAAGTAAGCTATCGACCCATGTCAGCTCAGCCTGTGCAATTCGCGCAGGCTGACATGGGTCGAAACTTTTAGATTAGCAAATTTTCTGCTTGTCCAAGGACCATTCTAACTCGTGATACATCGTAATGTGATGACTTGCTTGGTATAATGTCGCAATCAAATGAACTGAACACTATTGGGGGATGCAAAGGTTTGTGACATTGACACGCCGGAGCCTTTATTCTGTGCTCAGCAAACATTCTGCCTTTAAGAAATCAGTTGCGCTCTTGATCCACTGTTTCTGTTTCTTACTCTGTCAGTTCCAAATATATGAACCATGCTCTGTGAAAAGGGGGCTTAATGCATCTGCGAAAAGTATCGACTCGGGTCAGCCTGCGCAGTCCGCGCAGGCTGACCTGGGCCGAAACTTTTCGCCGTGGGTCTGTTTTCTGTATGTCCAAGGACCAGTCTACTCTATGATTCAGACAGTCAATTGTTAAAAAAGTGACTACTGTGGATACATAATTATGTAATGACTTGCTTAGTATAATGCATCACAGATGTGCATTAAGCCCCCTTTTGCCACAGCATGGCTCATTTCATGTCGTCTGTAAATGATTTCCAAATGGACAATACCAAAATTTTGTCGTCTGATAAGGAAAAAAAAAAAATGCAGAGTTCATTTGACTTTGCCTTGTATAACTGCACTGCATATATACCAAGACAGAATCTAAGTGAAGAGATTTTCTCGGTGGGCAAACGACCCCTATTTTGTTCGATACCAGAGAAAATGCTCATCAACGCTCGTCCCCGGAGATCCATAACCCTATCAACCAAACTGTTCCACGCGCTGTTACTCTGACTGTTTAATGGGATTGTTTCCTATTCGTAAATCAATCAGAAGGAACCATAAAAATCTTCGGCTGATCGAAGTCATTTTCGGAAATGGAACAGAACTTCAATTTCCTCTTTCATTTTGTGGATGCACACAGTATGGTGTAAGTTTCGTTTAAAATCCTTTGCTAAACGACTCCATTGGGTTTACGGTCTTGAGGAGTAAGAAGTTTGAAAATAGTGTTGAAAAAGCGAGAAAAAGCTTGTAAATTAGCTGTTTTCTACATTCTTACCAAGCGGCAAAATTTGTAGTTTTCCAAACTGAAAGTATTTGCAGACGACAGATTAAATGTGGCTAGAATTATGCAAATCGGCTGTGAAAGAGTAGAAAACATTGTAGAAAAAGGAGAAAATGCTGGTTACCAGCATTTTCTCCTTTTCCCACGAAGTCTTCAAAAGCTTCTCTTTTTTTTCTCAGGGTCGTTAAAGAACCGGATTGTGTGGTAAAGGGCTGAGACTAAATACCATAAATTAAAGCTCCAAAAGCTGCTAAAAGTAAACTAAGCGGATGTTAAAATACATTTAAATTGAAATCATAACATCTAAAAGTATGGAAATCATTGAGAAGATGGTAGTCTGTAACTGTACGGTCGGTCCACGTGTTAGTTACTGACAAAGAAATTAATTTCGAAACGAGGTTGAAAGTGGCCAGGTCACTCTATCTTTTGTATACTTTTTGTCTGATTTTGAAATTCATTTTTCTGCCAGCGACTGACACTTGGACCGACCACAAAATAGCAGATTGTCATCTTCACAATATCTTCCATACATTTAAATGGTATGACTTAAATTTAAATGCATTTTAACAACTGCATTGGGTTTTTGGCCTCTAAGCGCCATTTAAATTGTCGTCTGCCCATGCTTCAATATGGACGAATCTAAAATTGGGTCGTCTTGAAAAGGGCGAACAAATCACAATACAAACATTTTTAGACATTCATCTAGAATAACTGAAAAATTACACAACAAGTGAAGGTTAGATTTTTTACAATTTCGATGGTATGGTAAATATTGGAACAAGTTCGAGGTCAAATTTTTTCATATCCTTTTTTCCAAAAACTTGAGTCTGTTCTAAAGAGGCTTAACCATTTGCCACTCAATCCCGAGTTTTAACGACTCTGAAGAAAAGGCCTTTTGAAAACATTGTGGGAAAAGGAGAAAATGCTGGTAACCAGCATTTTCTCCATTTCCCACAATGTTTTCTACTCGTCGCAGAACAACTTTCTGAGTCACATTTATTTTGTCTTCTGCAAATGCTCTGAATTTGGACTAGTCTAAAATTTTGTCGTTTGGTAAAGAGTTAAAACTTGATCTTTCTTGGTGACTGTTTGACTCTTACTAAAGGACAAAATTTTGGACTTGACCAAATTGAAGCATTTGCAGACGACAAGATAAATGTAATTCAAATGATGATTTTTTTCTGTCTTTGATGGGGAAGAAAGCGTTGTTGAAAAAAGAGAAAACGATGGTTACCAGCATTTTCTCCATTGCCCACAATGTTTTCAAACGCCTCCTCTTTCAAGGTCATTAAAATTCGGGATTGTGTGGTAAAGGTAAGCTATAAATTTGCCATTTGAAAAAGCAATTGTTCCAAAAGGAGAATTTGCTTGCTACGAGTATTTTTTTAAATCTTTTGCCACAGTGTTATAAGGATTTGGCCTGCTGCAAAGATTTTTTCAAATGTTTTGGAGTTATATTCTGTCTCAATCCAGACCTCCAGATAAGAGTGAGTGATAGTGTTCTAAATCCATTAAAACCCTATGTTGTGGGTACTCATGAGACGATTCTAATGAGTACCCATAACATAGGGTTTAGTGGAGAGTGATGAATATTTTCTACTTTGAAATCAGAATCACTCCCCCTATCTGGAGCTCTGTCAATCTCTGTAGTCGTTGCATGAAGAGGGGGTAGTGGCAGTCAATTTAATAGTCATTTTTTACAACGAACAATATCGAATAACGGTAATTTCAAATCCATTTTGACTAGAATTTCTTACACAACATTATATAGTGTAGATCAAGGATCAGACTGCACGTCCTATGCAGTCTGATCTTGACCAACAGTGTCCGTAACAGCAACTAAAATTAGTGAAAAGGGCACGCCAAAGGGTTTGTTAGTAAATCGTAAATCCAAAGACCATACCCGCGTTCTGTGTGATTTCTTAATGGAAACGATCATGCATGTGTTATATGATTTATTACTGAACCTTGCACCATCTAAAAATAGGGTCATCACGGTTTTCACCTCAAGTCGTGCATAAACTTTCGTCTGCTTTCCTCTCTTTTTTAAAACACTACAGACGTGTAAAATTACAATTATTTTGTAAATGATTAAACAGAAAAAAAGAAACGACATTTTTTTTTTATTTTAAAGATCAACACGGTTTTCACCTCAAGTGGTGCAAAAATTTCGTCTGGTTTTCTCTTTCTCTCTGTTTTTCCACAAGATAGACGTGAAAAATATTAATTATTTTCAAGATAATCTGACAGAAAGAAATATTGACGAACCAGGAAAGCATAAGTAGGTGCACTGGCCGCCGCGATATAACTGCAATAATGTTGAAAACGGCGTTAAACACCATACAATCAATTAATAAACATCCTGAGAAAGAAGCCTTTTGAAAAAATAGTGGAAAAAGAGAAAATGCTGGTAACCAGCATTTTCTTCTTTTCCAACAATGTTTTCTATCCTTCCCAAAACAAATTTCAATTTTTCAGTCACATTTATTTCGTCGTCTGCAAATGCTTTTAATTTGGACAAGTCTAAAATTTAATTGTGTGGTAAAGAGTTAAATCCCTTTTTTACCAGAGCATGGCCCATATATTTTTAAGTTCAAAGCTCAAACTTCTCACATCTGTACTTCTGTCTGTCTGTCTAAAATATTTTAACACTCTTTTAATTATGGGATCTACTCTCACACTTCAGAACTCTTCTTGATAATGAATTATTTTTCGAAAACTAACAAATCCTGTTCTATTCTATTTTTGTTTAAATTTCAAAAGACTTAATTAAAAACTTTGAAATGACCTCTGCTTCTCCACCGTAGTCTGGTTTATTTTCTTCGCATTTTAATGATAACTTGTGAATGAAGATAAAAGGCACAAAGATATGAGACGTGCTCTGGCAAAAGGGGGCTTAATGAATCTCCGTGATCCATGGTACCAAGCAAGTCATCACATGATTATGGATCAATAAAATCCATTTTGTATAACAACCGACTGATTCATGAGGTACACTGGTCCTTTGACATACAGAAAAAATGACCAATAGCGAAAAGTTTCTGCCCAGGTTAGCCTGCGCGGACTGCGCAGGCTGACCTGAATCGATACTTTTTGCAGATGCCCCCTTTTCAGCCCCTTTTCACAGAGCGTGGCTCAAATCAAATCGTCTAAATTCCACTATAAACGTGTTATTTCATCGCAGCAATTAAACTGAAACAAACCACAGACTTTTTCTCTTTACCAATCATTCCCTAGTTCTAATGACCCCGAAAAAGGGGCCGAACATGTGGCCATGAACATGCAGTCTAAACTGGGATCTACTTTATTTTGATATTTTCTTTGATTGCTAAACGGCATTAGAGGTCTAGTTGTTGGATAGTTTCTACTGATGATGCACTCTTTAAATCAAATGGCATTCTAAGGCTTCCAAGGCTTTGACTTCTGAACTAATGTAATGTAGCTTTCCTTCAGATCTCTCTCTCTCTTTTTTTTTGTCGACGGATTCTTTTCATATCGGAAAGTGAAGATCCACAGTCAGACAGTTCGTTCTGTTCAGTCTGATCTTAATCTACACTATAGGCAAGATCACTTTTCTTAGCAGTACGAGCAAGACGCAACACAGTTCACATGATACTATGGTACCAGACAAATGTTTCCTCGTAGAAGTAAATGCAGACACGCCGAGCCCGAGTAGCGCTTTCGGTAGTGTGAAGGACTTAAGAACAGGGGGTTGCTGGTTGGAATCCTGGACTCGGCCGATTTCTTTCCGAGGATTGATGATAGTCATTGCAACAGGATTCTATTCTCTCTTACTGCTGACCTTTGCTGCTGATGGTTATGTGGAAAAGCAGCCAGTGGCTTGGGAAGAATATTGTGGTAAGGAAAGCAAAGATAGGCTGCCGCCACGACATAACTGAAATAATGTTGCAAACGGCATCCGACATCATCCAATCAACCCCTCCAACACAACCCCGTCTTTTAACGACCCTATGAAAGAAGCCTTTTGAAAACATCGTTTTTCCCACAAAGTTTTCTACCCTTCCCTAAACAAGTTTCAGTTTTTCAGTCACATTTATTTTGTCGTCTGCAAATGCTTTCAGTTTGGACAAGTCTACATTTTTGACGTCTGGTAAAGAGTTAATCAATCCAATAATGCAAACACACAGGCTGAGGCAGCTCAGTGAACTCTATACCAAACGACAAAATTTTAGACTGGTCCAATTGCAGAAGACAAATTAAATGTGACTCAAAAATTGAAATTTGTTTTGGGAAAGGCAGAAAACATTGTGGGAAAAGGAAAAAGTGCTGGTTACCAGCATTTTCTCCTTTTCCCACAATGTTTTCAAAAGGCTTTTTTCTCAAGGTCGTTAAAAGTCGGGATTGTGTAGCAAAGAATTGAAAAAAAAAAGTCACAGCCCCTGTTAACAAGTCCATACAAGTGCATAAACGCTTTAGCCCATTACTACACAAACCCTGAGTTTTAACAACCCTGAAAGAGAAGGCTATCGAAAACATTGTGGGAAAAGGAGAATATGCTGGTGACGAGCATTTTCTCCTTTTCCCACAATGTTTTCTACCCTATCAAATACAGAAATTGCCATTTAAGTTACATTTTAGTTTTCGTCTGCAAATGCTTTCAAAATGGCCCAGTCCAAAATGTTGTCGTTTGGGAAAGAGTTAATTAGCTTATCTCATTTGCATCCGTAAAAGGGAGGTAATTATGCTAGGATAACGAGGGTTAAAACAATAATTAACCCTTATCCTACTAAATAAATGAAATATTCATGCCGATGGTAAAAGCCAAATTGTTGGTATTTCGAAGTTATGGGGACTGGGGGAATATCTCCTTATCGGAGAGGGTAGAACCAAGATCAGACTGCACGTTCTGTGCAGTCTGATCTTGATCTACACTGTCCGCAAAAGGTCCGTGGGTAGCGTTTAGCAGCCTAAGGGTTAAAAAGACCCCGGATCAGAAGTATGGCACAATTTCCGTTGATATCATGTTGAAGTGAAATTGCCTGTCGTAGGATTGTTTAACTGGTTTCTTTTCACGACAGTTATTAAAACATTTCATTTATATCATGGCGAACAGGGCGCCTATCTAGGTATTTCTTACATTATTTTAATCACTTCTACGCACACTAGACTCACCTGGGCTGTCTTCCACTAAACCGCGTACTCAAGATTCGTGCGTACGCAGTTTAGGTAAACAAGCATCAAGTCTGAAAACAGATTTCACTAAACTGCATAACTGCGCGATCTGAGTAAATATTTGTATAACTTTACGCCACGTCATACCTTTTGGTAAAGCTTGGATCGTACGTGTGTATGTATATACAGTCCAAAACGACTTGCGTAAATGTACGCAGCTTATTGACAGGCAGCTCTGCTACTAAAAAATTATGATAGAATAGAAATTTTATGTGCTAAATAAAGTATTTAATCTACAACCAAAAGAAAAAGAATCCCTGAACATTATGAATTAAAAAAAAAAAAACAGTTTCGTGGGAAGAAAATCCAACCTTGTCGGCAGCGTAGATCAAAGATCAGACTGCACATTCTGTGCAGTCTGATCTTGAATCTACAATGTCCGAAAATCCGAAATGAGTCAAAAGTTCTCGTCATCTATCTGCCTTACTCCTATAATAAATTTCATGTATCGAGACGTAACCTACATGATTTTGACTTGTATGGATCTCTAAGAATATTTAGCTCTCGGCGACAGAAGTGATTTCACCAACGATTGATGCTTTAATCGAGGTAATTCATCTACAATGACGATTTTCCTTTAATCTTATTTGTCTTTCTGATGAAAATACACTTTTTATCTTCCAATCTCTGAATAAATCAATTGAACTTTTTAACACTTTACTGCACAAAAAAAAATGGACCAGACCAAACTGAGAGCATGTGCATAGGACAAAAGAAATGAGCCATGCTGTGGCAAAAGGGGGCTTAATGCATCTCCGTAATGCATGCTACCAAGCAAGTCATCACATAATGATGGATCCATATTAGCCACCTTAAAAAAAGAAAAAACGACTTAATCATGGGTTAGACAGGTCCTTCGGCATACAGAAAATTGACCAATCGCGAAAAGTTTCGACCCAGGTCAGCCTGCTCAGGCTGCGCAGGCTGACCTGAGTCGATGCTTTTCGCAGATGTATTAAGCCCCCCTTTACACAGAGTATGGCTCAAATATAACTCAAATGATAATTTTTGTCTTTGATAGGATAGAAAACACCGTGGAAAAAGGAGAAAATGCTTGTTACCAGCATTTTCTCCTTTTCTCACAATGTTTTCATTTTTTTCTTTCTTCAGGGTCTTTATAACTCTGGACTGTGCGTGGTTAAGAGTACAATCAGTAAAGTAGACATAAATATTGCAATGTCAAGGGTGTTTCCGTCAGAATATTTCACAGAACATCGGGCAAGGTAGATCTAAGATCGGACTAACACGATATGGAATAACATGAGCCATGATATGTGAAAAGGGGTCTTAATGCATCTCTGCGATGCATGATACCAAGAAAGTCATCAAAGTATTATAGATCCATAAAATCTGTTTTGTATAACAACCGACTGAATTATGAGGTACACTTTGGCTTTGGACACGCAAAAATCTTACCAAAAGCAAAAAATTTCGGCCCAGGTCAGCCTGCGCGGACTGCGCAGGCTGACCTGGGTTGATATTTTTTGCAAATGCGTCAAGCTCCCTTTTCACAGAGCATCGCTCATATGTATATGAATATCAGGGTGCACGGCTTACGCAATCTGATCTGAAGCTACACTGCTTCGCAAAAGTTCAGAAAGTTTTGCCCTAAGACAGATGAGTATGGCGTTCTTTCGGCCTTTTCTTGTGGGAAAAAAAGTGTTTGTAAATTTACTTCTCGCTTCAAGTTTTCGGAACAATTTTATCCAAATGGGCTGCTGAATACAACTCAATGTGTGATATGACGGACAGTGTAGACCAAGAATCAAGCGCACAGAACGTGAAATTTGATCTTGAATTTGTATCGTCCGATCGTCCGCTTGTTTAGTAAATCCTACAATACTCCTATAAAAAGTATCTAAGATTCAGCAAATTGAATTTTACGCCGTCGAAAGAGATCGAACTTATTATTGAGCCATGCTCTGTCAAAAGGGGGTTAATACATCTACGTGATGCACTGTACCAGGCATACCATCACACCGTTATAGAGATCCATGAAATCCTTTTGACAAACAACCGATTGAATCCTGCTGTAGAATGGTTCTTTGACCACCAGGAAATGTACAAATTGCAAAAAGTTTCGACACAGGTCAGCCTGCGCAGTACGCGCAGGCTGACCTGTGTTGAAACTTTTTGCAGGTGCATTAAATGCACCTTTTCACAGAGCATAGCTCAATTATGTTGTGCAATGAAAGAGTTAACGCATAATTTCTGTCTGTTCTGAGTTAGTTGATTGATTGTACGGTGTTTAATGCCGTTTTCATCATTATTTCAGTTATATTGCAGCGGCCAGTGCACTTATTCATTTATCCATGCATTCCTGGAGTTTCTTTTACAAGTACTTTGCAAAATATTCTTCCCAAGCCACTGGCTCTTCTTCCACATAACCATCGTCGAAACAATGATCATCAACCCTCGGAAAGAAATTCGCCTAGCTAAGAATTCGAACCAGCGACAGCCTGGTCTCATCTCCAGTATGCTACCGACTGTGCTACCGGGGCTCGGCTCTTCTGAGGGCTGAGCACAATCCTACTCACTAATTACCCCACAAAACAAATTTTCAGTAGCATTATAAAACATCACAGTAAAATATTGATTAATCAACATGACTCATATGTAGATACATAAATACATATAAAAACATCGGAGCAAAAGGAGAAATCGCTCGTAACGAGCAATTTCTCCTTTTGCCCCATAAGTGTGCTGATTGAAAAGGAAAAATTCGTCTGCAGGAACTGACGTGTTAATTGGCTATGAACTCGGTTGGAGCGATAAGTATCGTACATTTATAAGATATAAGTATGTTTTTTTTTTTAACTCTTCACCACACAATCTCGACGAGCCTGATAGAAAAAGGCTTTTGAAAACATCGTGGGAAAAGGAGAAAGTGCTGGTAACCAGCATTTTCTCCTTTTCCCACGTTGTTTTCTGTCCTTTCATAGACAAGTCCTATTTTTAGCCACGTTAGATTTGTCGTTTGCGAAGGCTTAGAGGCGTCGCGAAGCGAAGCGACGCCTCGCGTAAGCGAGAGCTCTATTGGTAGAGGTGGTGGAAAAATTATATGAACGAGTTTAAAATTTTGTAGTGTGGTAAAGAGTTAACTCTTAATCAGAAAATGAAAATTAAGATCCGTCCATTTTCGAAGTATATGTAGACGAAATGATAGGACTTGTCTATGAAAGGACAAAAATGTCATTGTAGGAAAAAGGAGAAAATTCTGGTTTCGCGCATTTTCTTATTTTTCGGGTATCTCAAAAGAGGTTCTTCCTCTGGTTTCGTTAAAAATGCTGGAAAGTTTGATCAAGGGTTGAATAGAGAACTAACCACATAATTATTCGTTTATGAATTTTCCCCCGTAAAATAACATTTCAGTAAATACCACCAACAGAATACCACAAAGGTAATATTCGTTTTTCTCTTTCCATTTGGATAACATTAACCCTTAGGCTGCTAAGTGCAACTTACTGACCTTTTGCGGACAGCGTAGATCAATATCATACTGCATAGAACGTGCAGTCTGATCTTTGATCTACATTATCCAGTTTGGTATTTTTTCCAGTTGAAGTCAACTTTGAAATCGCAGTATTTTGGTTTTTACGATGAGGTGGAAATTTTCATTCCATTTATTTAGCAGCTTAATGGTTAAGACTTAGAGGGGCTTTAGAAAAAGACGTATATTCGTATTTAATAATCATTTACTTTTATCGCCGAAAAAAAGGTTAACGCATGCGGATACCCATCTTATTTTCTAAAGTTTCCAATATGCTGGATCAAGAACCATGGGAATGGAAAGAAAACACGATTTAGTGCCATCAATATTGCAACCACTAGAAAAAGAAACCTTTCACCAAAACGAGGCTATAAAAAAGCCGTATATTCGTATTAAACAATTATCTAGTTTTGCTTTCGATGAGGTCTTTGCAGTTCCTTCTTGTTTTCTCAGTTTTTCTACAAGCTGGACGAAGAAGTTTAGGGATGAAAAAAAAAACTCTCATACCCCATGCCCTAACTGTTGCAACAAACGGGAAAAAAAAAGAAACCTCTCTCGTGGGCGGAGTTATAGAAGAAGCCGTATATTCGTATTGAATAATTAGTTATACCCTCGAACATGTCTATGTAGACCCTTATTGTTCTTAAATCTTCTTTAAGGTGGACCAGGAAATTCAGGGTAAGAAAATGAAAAATAATCTTATCCCCATGTTCTCGCAACTTCCGGGAACAGAAACCTTTTGTCGTTAAAGTAGCTTTCAGGTAGTAAGTCGTATACTCGCATTAAACAGTTATTTAGTTTTATTCTCGAAAAAACTTTCGAGTCCCTTATTATTTTCTTAGTTTTTTTTAATCGGTCGGCTTGCCGGCCGACTAGAGAGACCAAATTTCGGAAACCCGTCCGCTGAGAGCAAACTGATGTAAATGCAATTCGTAACAGCTTTTACTTACCTCGTTTTAACGCTTACACCTGCTGTGGTGACCTTATTGCAAAAACTACTTTTAACCAGATAAGCGCAAGAATAGTAACCAGTAATAAACAGGCCGCGAGAGGCGTCAAGTATTCCTATACTTAACTTTTCAATTATGTCATAAACGGCGGTTGCAATTTGTTTAGCGTTGAATTATGTCATGATATCAGTATTATCAAAATCTCTGGTCTATAAAGGTGGATGAAGAATATTTGGATCCGAACGAGAAAAAAAAACCTTATTCTGGAATCCTCGGAAAAGGAATCTAAAGAAATAGCGGTATACTGTATTAACCCTTATCCTGGTAAGCGCGACTCAGTGACCTATTGCGGACAGTGTAGATCAAGATCAGACTAAACAGAACGTGCATTCTAATCTTGGATCAACTCTGTCCGATAAGGAGACATTAATTACCGCAAAAATAACTATGAAAGAGCCGAATTCAACTTTTTACTATCGGCCTGAAAGTTTCGTTTAGTTATTTAGCAGGTTAAAGGTTAAACTAGTAATTAATTTTGTCTTCACAAAAGTCTATAAAGACACGTCTTACTTTCTTAGTTTTTCCATGGGCTGGTAGAAAATGCTAAGGACTGAAAAACCAGTACTATATGACCCTTTTCTCGTAACCACCGGAAATAGAAGAAAAAAAAAAAAGTGCTGTTAGCAGAGATTGAGAAAGAGCCGTATATTCGTATCGAAAAGTTATTTATTTCTATCCTCGGTAAAAGTCCATGGAGACCCGACTTATTTTCTCCGCTGCAATGACTGCTCACCGGGAGCCGTCATAGCAAAATTAAGAGTTTCGATCAATTTTGTGTGTCATTATATACCCTAGAGATGATGAAAGTCAGAAAGTGCAGGGCAGCCTATGTTCAAGTATGACAGGAAAATTATCTTAGTTCGCCAAGTCTGGTAGCTCAGTCGGTAACGCACAGGGTTTGAAACCAGGTGGGGGGTCGCTGGTTCGAATCCGCAGCTCGGCTAATTTCTTTCCGAGGATTGATGATAGCCATTGCGATAGGATCAAACAACCTTCTTGATACTTTTTCTTCTGCTTAGATTTATTTGCTTAATGAAGAATTAAAGTTATTTGAGAGGTCATTTGTAATCATGGCAAATTAATGTAACAAATCTTATCTGAAATTCGTCATATCTAAAAGTGGGTGCAGGACAAGCAGCCCCAAAGATAACTTGCCCCAAGGCAACTCGCCCCAAAAAAACTCGCCACAAAGCAACTCGACTCACCTTCAGAAGACAACTAGCCCCAAGTTATGAGACAACTCGCCCCACATATAAGACAACTCGCCCCGCTCTTATTACTATCACCTGAACGTATTTATAAAACTACACGACGATTTTTTTGTGGGGCGAGTTGTCTTTTGGGCGAGTTGTCTTTGGGGCGAGTTGTCTGTCATTCCTAAAAATAGAACCACGTCTATTTCTTATTTCGGTTTTTTGATTTCGCTTTGTTTACAAAACCATGACGAAACAGACTCTGTACCATACTAATTTCGCAAGAAAAATGGATTTAGACAGCGAATTCTGTGGCAGTCTGAGTTTTAAACTCACCACTATTGTCTGATGACCTCTCCAATTACAAAAGAGCAGGGTCCGATGGGTTCCAGATAATCTTGGAATTTTAAAGTCCCATTAGCAGCCAAAGATAAACTAAGAGGTTGCTAAAATGCATTAACCCTTAGGCTGCTTATCGCGACTCACTGACCTTTTGCGGACAGCATAGATCAAGATCAGACTGCACAGAACGTGCAGTCTGATCTTTGATCTACACTGTCCGATGAGGAGATATCTTCCCTTTGGAACAGGAAAGTTTTGGGCATCTACTATCGGCTTGAAAGTTTCATTTCTTTTATTCAGCAGGATAAGGGTTAATACTTAGAAGTCATACCATTTAAAAGTACGGATATTTTTATGAAAATGACAATCTGTTATTGTACGGTCGGTTCAAGTGTTAGTCGCTGGCAGAAAGATGAATGTTAAATCTAGGTAGAAAGTTGCCAAGTCGGTCTATCTTTTGTTTATTTCTGGCCGTTACTGGACTTTTAAAAAGTCAGAAACAATACGACACACACACACACACACGCACACACACACACACACACAAATGCTAGTGCGTTTGTGAAATTAGCATGACAAAAACAGCTTTCGATTTTTCAAAATATTTACATAGTCAATGAAAGTCTGAAGTAACCCGGTCTCAGTTTAAGTCCTTGGTTTACGAAAACATTGAAACTGATTCGTGGCCCTTAAAGCGCCGTAGAGGGGAAAATGGGCTCTCGCGGACGGCACAGATCAAAGATCAGACTGCACAGAACGTGCAGTCTGATCTTTGATCTATGCCGTCCGCTTTTTTAGTCAAGCCTATGAGATAAGAACCTATTAAACGTTTAACCTGCTAAATAAGTTGAATAAAACTTTGGAGCCGACAGTAAAACCCTAGATGTTGCTATTTCAAAACATTTTTATTGTAAAATATCTCCTTATCGGACAAAGTAGATCTTCGAGTCGCTCTTAGCAGTCTAAGGATTTAGCGTCAATGGATGGTATTTTAATTTCAAAGAGGTCGGGTCTATCTATGTGTGCTGAAAGAGTCAAGTGTAAATAGATTATAGGAGTGAGAGAAGCATGTAAACTTTAACCCTTTGCCAAACGACAAAATTTTGGATTCGACCGAATTTAAAGCAATCGCAGACGACAAATTAAGTATAGCTCAAAAGAGAACTACTGTTTTTCATAAGGTAGACAACAATGTGGGGAAAAAGAGGTAATCGTGGTTACCAGCGTTTTCTCCTCTTCCCACAATGTTTTCAATTGTCATCTTCGTCAGGGTCGATAATGTGTGGTAAAGGGTTAATCCTTAGGGGACTTGTTGAAACAAATGAAACTTTTTCGATAAGGAAAACACCCCCCCCCCCCCCCCCCCCCCCCACAAAATGCAATTTTAAGTCTGTATTGGCTGGATAATTTAACACAGTACAGGACAAAGTAGATCAAAGATCCCAGGGTGCGTATTCACCCACTATTTTTAAGAATGTTCTTAGTCTTATTCTCCAAGGTGTTCTAAATTTGAAAGTAACACAAATTCTGATTGGCTAAACCAAATGGTTTAGCTAATCAGAAGTTGTGTTACTTTCAAATGCTTTAGCCAATTAGAAGTTGTGTTACTTTCAAATTTAGAAAATCCTGGAGAATAAAACAAATAACGTTTTAAGAACGGTTGGTGAATACGGACCCAGGTTTCCGTCCCCCATTTGGAACACACGATAGAGCCTTCGTCTTGAACTGAAAGACGTGAAAAGATGAGCTGTACCCGTCATATAACTGCAATACTGCTGAAAGAAGTACGTAACCGTTATTTCCGAACACATACAACTTTGACTTGTCAGTGATGTACAGGTTTCTCCTTCTGGCTTTATCCACACATGAATTAGCCATGCTCTTGCAAAAGGGGGTTTAACGCTTTCCCCTGACGCATTATACCAAGAAAGTTATCACATAATTATGGATCCATAAAATAGAATTTGTCGAACAACCTGCTCAGTCTCGAGGTAGACTGGTCCTTTGACTTACAGAATATTGACCGATAGCAAAAAGTTCCGACCCAGGTCAGCCTGCGCGGACTGCGCAGGCTGACTTTGGTCGATACTTTTTGCATATCTATCAAACGCCGTTTTCGCAGAGTATGGCTATAATAGAAGTAAAATCAATACGTAATAACCAGTAAGCAAAATTAATATTGTTTTATCCGTCAGCTGGGTAGTCATGTACATCTTCGCACGTGCGTTCATATTTAGTCTACTTGAGATAAAGAAAAAAATCTACAAACGTGCTTGTTTGAAATGAACGATGAGAAAAACACACAATAGTGACTCTTAGAAATGCGGTGAAGATAAAAAAGGGCGGCATGAAAAGTGAAAGAACGGAAACAGTTCTGCGCAAACGATTATCAAAATAAAGACGATACTTTTATCTGCAAAGCTTTGGCGCTTCACAACCCGTTACCGTTCAGATACGTATTCTTACGCGCCTTTGTCAGCTTTTGGAAATAGGCTGGTTTTCCACGCGTCCGTTGTCCGACTGCGTCGTCCGTTTGCAATTGGTGTGTCCGACCATCGCAATCGGAACTCCTTTTCCATTATATACGAACCGAGCACGCGATCTGTCTTTCGAAACTGTATCCTAAACAGCAAACATGTCGGATGAAACAGAACTTAGTTTGTTGTTTATGGCTGTTGCCATAATTATTGTATTTTAGATACAGAAAAAGAAAACACAGCTTGTGGGTGAGGGGTATGATAAGGAATAGAAACGGCTATGGCCCTTACTATTATTTCGTACGCAAATTAAAATTAAATGATGAAGACTCCATGTTGCTTTAAGCCTCGGTTACACCGGAACCGAATCAGCTGCGAATCCACCCGATTTTTTTAATTCGGGTGGATTCGGGAGCATTCTGCTCTCCCTACCCGAATGGGTGAAAATTCGGCAGGGATTCTGAAACATTCGTGGAGGGATTCGGCTTGTTTTGAAATGTTCAAAATCAGCCGAATACCCTAAAAAAAGGTCCAGAATGTGGCCCCGACAAATTTCATTCGGGCTATATTCGGGCCATATTCGGATGGAATTCGGCCGGATTCGGCCGGATTCGGGGCGTTCTAGGCAGATTCGGTGTTATTCGTATCGTATGGGGTGGAACGATCGAATCGTCTAGCCAAATCGACCCGACTAACAAGAATAGAGCCGAATCTGCCCGGAATGCCCCGAATAGCTCCCAGAATCCATCCGAAACGCCATCCGAATATAGAGCAGAATACAGGCGAATAAAGCCAAATAGGTCAGAATACAGCCGAATAGCAGACGAATAGCTCCGAATGAGGGGCCAGAATAACCCGAATAGCCCTGCGAATGTAGACAGATTGTGCAGGGATATCTCTGCCTCATTGCTCCTGTAGCATACAAAGAGATAAGATCTTTGTTTTTGCCATGCCTAAAAGTAAATCTAAGAAGACCGACCTGCTGGTGCATTATCGTCATCGCCAGCATCACCGACTAAGCCATCGCTGATATCGCTGTCACTGTCTGTAGACATATCTATTGCAATTGCCTCGTTTTGCAAAATGTCATCCTCCAGCAGCAGTTGGGTAGCGATGAGAAGATTGTGATTTTCCATGGTGTATTCAGATCGAATGGCAAGGTGCATGTGAGATGCACACAGCTCCTGCACACCCATATATATACTTAGGAAAATCATGTTTTCTTTAATTCAGACATAATTCGGGTCCAAATTAAGCCAAAATCCAATGATTCTGTGGCGAATTCGGGTAATTCGGTGGCGTATTCGGTGCATTCGGCCATATTCGTCCCGATTCGGATCGACATTCGGGTCATTATTCTGGTGTAATCGGGGAATTCGGGCCATATTGGGCTCAATTCTGGTCACATTTGGCTCGATTCTGGCCTCTATTCGGATTGCCATTCGACTTTATTCGGGATGCCCAAAATCGATTCGGGTCAATTCTTGGCGATTCTGCTTAATTCGGGACCTAATCGGGACCTATTCGTATCTGATTCAGGAAGCTCCCCGAATCAGAAACGAATAAGTTCCGAATCAACCGAATCCATCCGATTCAGCCCATATTCGGGCAGAATCGGTCCGAATTTATTCGGCAGAATTCGGTTCTGGTGTAACCCTGGCTTTAGATAGAATCCAATCTGTCGTCGTTCTAGAATATGCATGACTCTTTACCATACAATCCCGACTTTTAACGACCATAAAAAGGAAACCTTTTTGAAAACATTGTGGGAAAAGAAGAAAATGCTGGTAACCAGCATTTTCTCCTTTTCCCACAATGTTTTCTACCCGTCCCATGACAAATTTCAATTTTTAAGTCGCATTTAATTTGTCGTCTGCAAATGCTTTCAATTTGGACTAGTCTAAAATTTTGTCGTTTGGTAAAGAGTTAAGCCGAAATTACAAGAAGATTGACTACAAGAAAATCAATAAATATACAACACAGCGACTTTTGTTTTCATTTTGCCCGAAATGCCGTCCGATGGTCCGTTGCGATGAAAAAGAACGCTGCCTGTGGCGATCTTTTTTTTTGTCGCAACCGGACCGTCGCATTGACGGACAACGCTGTTGGATGACGGGCAAAATTCATATTGAAAATAATATGGTCCGAACTTGTGTCCGACAATCACAGTGTCGCAAACGGTTAACGCAGTCGGATGACGGGCAAACGGAAAACCAGCCTAAACCCTTATTCTGTTAACCCTTTCCCAAACGACAAATTTTGGACTGGTCCAAATTGAAAGAGTTTGCAGACGACAATTTTAAATTTGATGAAAATGGCAGAAAGGTCTCAAAAAGGGTAGAAAACACTGTGGGAAAAGGAGAAATTGCTCGTTACGAGCAATTTCTCCTTTTCCCACAGTGTTTTCAAAAGACTTGTACTGCAGACACGTGAAAACCAGGGCTTGTTTGGGAAAGGGTTAAACAAAAGAACTGAAACTTTCAAGCCCATAGTAAAAACCAAACATTTTATATTTCAAATGTATCTTTTGAAGGAAAGGTATCTCCTTATCGGACAGTATATATCCAAGATCAGCCTGCACTTTCTGTGCAGTCTGATCTTAATCTACGCTGTCCGCAAAAGGTCAGTGAGTCGCGCTTAGCAGCCTAAGGGTTAAAAAATTGGAAAAGATATGATTGCTCGTAGGATCTGTGTTGTCCTTTGCTTTCGATACAATTTGATCTTCTACCACACAATTCCGAGTTTTAAATATCCTGCGGCAGAAATATTTTTAAAATATTGTGAGAAAAGGAGAAAATGCTGGTAATCAGCATTTTCTCCTTTTCTCATAATGTTTTCTACAACTTAACAGACAAATCCCATTAATTAAGCGACACCGTCTGCAAATTCTTTCAATTTAGACAAGTCTAAATTTTTTTGGTTTGGTAAAGAGTTAAATGAGAACTATGCATCTGTGTAAAACTTAACCGTTACAGTGTTGACTAAATAAACGAACATTTCATGCCGATAGTAACAATAGAAGCCATGCTCTGTGAAAAGCGGGCATAATGCTTCTGCAAAAAGTATCGACTGATGTCAGCTTGCGCAGTCCGCGTAGGCTGACATGGCTCTAAACCTTTTGCTATTGGTCGATTTTGTGCATGCCCAAGGACCATTCTATCCCAGGATTCAGCCTGCTGTCACACAAAATGGATTTTATAGATCCATAATTACGTGATGACTTCCTTGGTATCATGCATCACGAAGATACATTAAGCCCCCTTTTGCCAGAGCATGGCTCATACATATAAATTCTGCGATTTCAAACTTCTTTTCGCTGTAAATATTTCGTCGTAGCTGATTGTAGATCTGAGATCAGATTGTATTTACTCTACAGTCTGATCTTAATCAACATCATCAGAAAAGGCCCCTTGAGTCGCACTTAGCAGTCCGGGTGTTAAGGAAAAGGTAAAAAACTCCGCCAGCACAGTAGTCTGAGACAGCATTTAGCTGGTTCTCGATCATTTCGACGCTAGTCTTGTACGAGAGGGGTACCAAATTTCGATTCTTTATATTCTATGCAATGTGAGGTGAAAAAAAAAACACAATCAAATGGCTTATTTTCCAATTTCCAAATGTTGATATTTCAAGTATCAATCTTTGAGGTTTACTTTCTCAGAAATTCATAAAGATACCGAAATGCGGATCTACTTATTTTGTTACACAGTTCAACGGTTATGCGACAGTTGAAGACGATGACAATAAGCACGCAAAGGCTTGTAATGAGTACTCCGGAACTTGACCAGCTAGTTTTATCGCTAGTATCTTTCGGCGTAGCTGAATCACTCGTCACAACTCGGCCGATTCCGAACTTAAATCTAACCTCGTCAGTATAAAGGAGGTTTCCATTTTTAACTACCAATCACATGATCTTTAACTTGGCGACGCCCATGTAAATCACCTAGTAACGACATAAGCAACCACGGTGAAGTTATTCACATCTATCGATCTGTTGATAAAAGCTCTTCTCCCAACGGAATTGATGAACCACGGAAAAAATTTTATGTACAAACTGTTTGCCGGCGGAAATATTCTTAGGAAGATATCGAAAGAAAATTGTGACCAATGTTTTCTTTCATAAGAGGAGCCTTAAAATTTTAATAACGGTAAAGCGGCGTACTTCCGGCGAAGAAGTATACCGTGTAGGTTCATATCAAGCTACGTGATACAGCCGAGGGACGTGGTCACCGGATCATCCGAGGTTTGCCTAACTGTAGCTGAATGTGCTGGCTTTTGACATACTTTTTGGTACTGATAAAAAACAAATAAATAGAAATTTGTGAATGGTCAAAAATGTGGACATGTTTATGTAAGGACCCATATTAGGTGGCAATTTTTTTTTAAAGATATTTCTTGTTTATGACTTTTAACCCTTAAGGTGCTAAGCGCGATTCGGAGTGCTTTTGCGGACAGTCTAGTCCGATGTTGATCTACACTGTCCGATATGGTAATTATTTTTCCGACAAAATCAATTTCGAAATCAAAGTATTTGGGTTTGAAAGTTTTCATTTATTTATTTATTTAGCGGCTTAAGTGTTTAAGTATCCCGACCCCCTATACCAAACATTTGTATTACTTCCTATGAACACCTCAAACCGTCACCAGCCTTCCTTATCGTTTATTACGGGTACCTCGACCCTTACACCAGCCCCTTGTATTGTTTCCTAGGAGAAGAATCAATCATGGCGGCAAGCTTTCGATGTTCATCAAAACATCCCCGATTAAGTGCTAGTTTCTTGTATTGTTTCCTAATAGGTCCTAAGCCCTTAGGGACATAAAGTATTATTTCCTATTATAACAGTATTACACATTCCAAACACTATTTATATATAGGATATTAAAAGAATCATCATTTTTTTATTATTTTTATCGAACTCGTCAGTCTAACATTGATAAAATTAAAAAAATCAAAGCGCTGAAGGCCTGGGCATCAAAACGGGTGAAGAGGTAGGAAAATAAGGCCCAGAAGCTCCAAGTTGCTATCACATTTGTACAGGCTTAAAAACTGCTATCACATTTGTACAGACTAATAAACGAATATCTACATGTCTCACACTGACAGTCTGTGGAGTTGACAACAGAATGGAAAAACATAAATTTGTAAAGGCCAATATAATGAGTATTTTTGTATAGCCTTGGTCGCATGGTCTTTATGGATTGAAAGGAGATAATTTTCAAAGGATTTTCTGCTTCCTATTTTCTTCCTTTACATTGCTTTGGCAACAAATCATGGTAACAAACCAAAATGGCCAAGCAATGAATCACATTTTTCTTTCATTTTACCACACTCAGACTATAGGTTGAAATAGTAACCATGTACTTTGAGCAATGACAAGGAAAAACACAAAGTTTTTAAAGACTAATATCACAGAGCACAATTTGGTGTCTGAGAAGACAATCTTTTACGTATTTCTTTTTATTTATAAGTTTTGGTTTCTATGGCAGCAAATAAAAAGACGTCCGCATTCGGGCGCCAATGCTCGCTTGATTTTCAGTGAAAACAAAGTTGACAAAGTTGAAAAGGGGGCATGACTTGATAGTTATTCACCCTTATTGTTTATGTTTCCCTTTTGATAGTTATCAACTTGTCCAAGTTTTAAGTAAACATTTTCAGTAATAACAAAGATAAAAATTGTAAAATGTCAAATATTTTTGTATGACGACGACACAAACGACGAAGAAGATGACACTAGGGCTATAAAAATACCATGTCTCTAAAAACAGCTGAGCTAAAAGTTCTCAGTCGAAAAAGGGGCATAACTAATTACTTTGCCAAAAAAAATTTGGTGGTTACCTACCTCTGTTGTACTGATATACATTCCCCTTTTAATAGTTAAAGAAAAGTTGAAGTTTGATGTTAAGTATCTTCATTAATGACAGATATCATAAAATGTCAAAGATTCTGAAAATTTAAAGCAATAAAAAAAGAGCGTAACTGTGTCAAAAATATTTTAATGGTTACCTGCCCTATTATATAGGTACCCCTTTTGACACTAAATAACTTGTACAAGTTTGAAGTAAATATCTTCAGGAATAACAGAGATATTAAAAAAATGTCGAAGTTTTTGCACGACGACAATGACGCATAGGCTTTGACAATAGCATGACGCTTTCTGCGTAAACAGATGAGCTAAAGACTACCAGTTGAATATGGATGATACAAGACTGCTCAAGGTACATTTCTATAAAAGTTTTGTCAAAATATCTGCTGTAAATGCCACTTTTCAACTTTCGCATTGAACGTCTATGGAATCTCTAAGTTGCCATGATCAACCAAGTTGGAGAGCCGATTTTCATGAACAAGACGGCCGTTAGACCTAAAGCCCTCAACTGAGTAAAGTCATCTAGGATAGATAAATTTGAAGAGTTCCTGGTTGTGTTTATGGAAAACACAAATGAGCCATGCTCTGGCAAAGGGGAGTTTAATGCATCTCCGTGATCCATTAATCGAAACGAGCCATCATATATTAATGGATCCATAAAATCCATTTTGTGGAGCAACCGACTGAATCATGAGGTACACTGGTCCTTTGACATGCAGAAAATTTGCCAAAAGTAAAACGTTTCCACCCAGGTCAGCCTAAATACCTATTGAGATCAAGATCAGATTGCACTGAATGTCAAGTCTGATCTTCCATACAAAACGCCCACCAGTTACTTAACTCTTGACCACACATTCTCGAGTTTTAAGAACTCCAAGGATATAGCCTCATGAAAACCTTTTGGAAAAAAAAAAGAAAATGCTCTCTTTTTTCCTACAAAGTTTTCTGCACTTTTCATAGCCAATAACCAACATTTCAGCTAAATCTAACTTGCCGTTCGCAAATGTTTTCAATTTAGACAAGTCTAAAATTTCATCTTTTTTAAAGATTAACTGGTTTTTAATGGCTCATGTTACAACTTTTAATACATATTTGATATTGTATGCGCCGAGTTTGCTATGGGTCGAAATGGTTATTGGCCGAGATGTCATATCTGGACAACTCTGACAGGAAGAAATGGCATGTATACCAATCACATACATACTTATAACTTCAGACACGAGGTGCACAGTAATTTTACGAAAATTTAAATCTTGCCGAGGTTTTGAGACACCTTTTTCAGAGAAAGAGCACATCGTCTGCGTAAAATACGCTATCATTATTTGTCATTCACATATCTTGTAGAATAAGACTAAGAATGTTCTTAAAAATGGTTGGTGAATACGGACCTTGGCAGATGGCCTACTCTCAATCCAGCTCCCTTAAGCAGCTAAAAAGAAGAAATAAAACTTTCAAGCAGAGAGTAAAAACACATTTTTTTCTATTTCAAACGTATTTTTGGAGGAAAGATATCTCCCAATCGGACATTATAGAACCAAGATCAGACTGCACATTCTTTTTAGCAGCCCAAGGGTTAAGCTAATGCATAAATGAAATCAAAATTTCCACTCAATAGTAAAAACCAAAATATTGCGATTTCAAAGTTGATTTCAACGGGGAAAAAAATCGTATCGGACAGCGTAGATCAAAGATCAGACTGCACGTTGTGTCTTTATCAGTATTAACCAGAAATTTCGATGCACGCAGGCTGATCCGAGTCGAAACCCCTTGCTATCGGACAATTGGACTGTTCAAATGACCTGTGTACCTCATGATTCAGTCGTTTGGTAGACAAAATGGATCAGTTTATGATTTCTTGATTACATGATGCTTGCATAGTATAAGGCATCACGGAGATGCATTAAACCCCATTTTCCCGGAGCATGGATCAACTCTATATGCTATTACCCCAATGAATGAACCGGGTCTGTGAATGTGATTGTACATTTTTTTCGCGTTCAATGCATGAATCTGCTCATTCGGTTTGAGGTAAAGTATCCTATAACTGGGTGGGTTTCATAATTAAAACCTTTAGACTATTCGACGGGATTCAGTGTCCCTTAGCGGACAGTATCGATCAAGATCAGACTACACAGAATGTGCAGTCTGACCTTGGATGTAAACTGTCCGATACCAGGAGATTTTAACGTCGAAAAGAACTTTTGAAATCGCAAACACTTGGGTTTCCGCGAATGGCATGGATTTTTGGAATGGTTTAGCTTCTTTCATTTCATAACTCAGCAGTTAAGGGGTTGATTTTGAGTAGCAATCATTTTTCGAATGCAAAGTCCAGATTTCTGCACTCAAGGGCGATGCCATCTTTTTCAGTGATCGAAATTGCACAAGGTGTGCATTTTTTTTTTTTACGTTCTTAAGTAGGGATCGAGAGCGGGCTGTCCGTAATTCCGTGGTTAACACTTAACTCGTCATTAGTCGACTAATTTCTAGACTGGCCCCATAATGTTAGCATTTTTGGAGGAGAAAGTCAGTATGGCCAAAATGACAGTGATTAATAAAAACTTTGAAAAGTCAGAGAACATTGTAGGAAAAGGAGAAAATGCTGGTTACCATCATTTCTCCTTTTCCTACAATGTTTCCAAATGCCATCTTCGGGGTCGTCAAAATACGGGAAAACTTGCGGCCATATCCTACTAAGATTGTACTTAAAACATTTAGTTTTCTTTAAGGACATATGCTGCATTTTTTCCTATGAATATATATATTTTTTTAAAATTTTCGCTCAGGTGATAATAACGTTATAATGTACGTATGCGAAGTAAAAAAAATGAAAAATCATATTTTACAGAGCAGAAATACAGAGATACAGTTCTTCAAAGGGGACATAACTCCTGTAAAAATTACAAAAAATTAGGCTTAAATTTCATACCAAAAAAAGAAAAGAGTTTCTTAATATAACAAATAGTGCTCAAGTAATTAATTATTCTTAGAAATGTTATGTTTGCCTGTAGTAAAAAGGATTAATCGAGGCACTAGACAGATCACAGCAGGAATTAGAAATGTTCTAACGCACCAACAAAGACTTATTTTCTGATCAGTTTTCTTCAATAATATAATTTCAGTGAACAGAATTTAAAAATAATGCACAAAAAATACAGCTTTCTAATATGTTGTAAACAGATTTAAAAAAAAAAAGAAAAAGTATATCAAGCAGGGCATTTTTTAAGAGATGCGATGCATTTTCTAAAGTTATTGACATAACGAATGAACTCTCTTTGTACTTAACGTCTATTTTTGTGTAATTTGGCATCCCGATCATGTATAAATCTCCCATTTTTCTTCCATGTCTGTATTTTCCAGGTATTTTAAAGGCAACCGACATATTACAGATAAAATTATACCATGTCTGTCAATAACCCAGAGGAATATAATAGAGTTAACATAAAAAGAAACATGCGCAAACCGATGAGCAGAGAAAACTGCGGCATATTTATCCTTAAGCATCAGATAGTTAAAAAACATGAAATCTGTAACTCTATCTTAACCCCTAAAGCGCCTTAAAGCTCATTTCACAACTATAGTTGCTTTTGCGGCCCGTGTAGATCAAGATCAGGCTGCACAAAACGTGCAGCCTGATCTTTGATCTACACTGTCCGCTTTGCTGAAACACTATAAACAAAAGCAACCATGAACTGCAATTATTAGGGTTGTATTTCTAGGATGAACATTTCTTTTGGGTTTATTCGGCACTCCAGGGGTTAATAGGAAGAAAGTGAAAAAAAACCTCTTACAATACTCCTTGAAGTGTACCATATTGCATTTTGATAATTCGAAATTTCATGAACAGCTAATTTGAGATAAAATAAAAGTTTTATAAACTCTGGCCCAGATACTTGTTTTTTTTTTAAATTGCTTTTTATATCAGTTATATCACGGCGGACATAGCAGCTGTCCATGCTTTCCGGGATCTTAAAATTTCTCTGTACCAGTACTTCACACAACATGCTTTCCAAGCCAATGGCTGCTTCCCTACATAAACGTTTTCGAAACAATGCCAAGCCTTGAGAGCTGGAAAACTTGTGTTGAAATGACTACCATCAACCATGGAAAAGAATCTGACCGAGTTTGGAACCCAGCCAGTGACCGCTGAATTCAGGCCCTCTACGTTACCGACTGAGTGACGGACTCGCAGGCCTAGATTCTTTAAGGTCAGAGTATATCTGTATCTAACGTTACGGTCAGTAATGCGATTAGATAATTCGGAGGTCAGGCGAAAAATATATATATCACTTTATCAATGACGACAGATTGCCCTACAAACGTAACTAGATAAACTTTACGAGCAAAACATGGTTCTATTTTATCGATAGAAAAATTGGTTAAGTGATTTACGATGAAAGATTCTGAACAGATGTTAAACTTATTTGGCACCTATCCTACCATGCGCTGGTGCAAATATATAGTAGCGGAAAATGTGGCCAAAGATTAGATTGCGTATTCGTGCAGTCTTATCCTGGGCTATATTCTCCGCATTTCTTTTTGTGTTCATACATACATGGTTATACCTGTACGTAGATTATATACCAGCAACCTTAAAATAAATCTAAATTTTGACAATCGACGCTATAAATTTGGCAGGAAATTGGATTAGAGAACTGGTTCTATACATTTAGTTATATTTGATTGTATTTAAGGTCTCTTTTATCTGTAATTGTACCAAACGTCAAAATGTTTTGTCACAGAATTTAGTGATAAAATGGTTTGCAAACCACAAATAGAAAATGAAAGGAAGTGTAAGAAACAGAAAAAAAAAAAACATTGGTGTTTCCTTACACTGATGCTTTGCCTTTAAGGTATTTTTAGATTTCGCGCCAGACATTTGCAAACGCTTGCGAGAATGTCAAATGATAAATAACACTCGTCAATTATGTGGGCTCGTATTCAAATTATAAAAAAAAAAGTATTTCAGATTTCGCGTCAGAAATTTGCAAAGGATTACGGGAATGTCACATGATCGGTATCACTCGTCGATTATGCAGGATCGCATTCGGCAAGCCTCGGGTGATCCGGTGATCAAGTCCCTCGGCTGTATCACGTAGCTTGATATGCACCTACATGGAACATGTCTTCGCCGGAAGCACACCGTTTTACCATTATTAAAATTGCAAGACTCCTCTTAAAAAGAAAACATGAGCCACAACTTTCTGTCGATATCTATCTAAGAATATTTCCATTGGCAAACAATTTGTACATTCATTTTTAGCGTGGTTTATCAATTCCGTCGGGAGCTTTCATCGACAGATCGATAGATGTGAAAAACCTCACCGTGGTTGTTCATATTGTTGCTAAGCGATTTACCTGGGCGCTGCCATTTATAAGATCATGTGATCTGTAGTTCAAAATGGAAACCTCATTTATACGGACGAGGTTAGATGAAGGTATGGAATCGGCGGAGCTGTGACGAGTGTTCAGGATCGCATTCGAATTGCTACATGTATGATGACGTCATATCTGATTTCGTGAAACTAGGGTTACCGATTGTGTAAAAGAATTTCCGTTTTTCAAACGTCAAAACTGCTCCTTTCTACTGAATGTAACCGTCTAGTTTCTTTACGCTTGCAAAGTAGTTATTTATTGGTTAACAAGAAATTTTCTTTTGCCGCAAAAAAAAATCGAAAAATAATCTGTGCTTTATTAGAAGTTTACCCCCGGCCCCACATTGCCTATCTACACCTTTACAAAGAGTTACTATCACTGTAGTTTTAACCCATAGGCTGCTAAGCGCGATCACTGGCCTTTTGTGAACAGCGTAGATCAAGATCAGACTGTACAGAACGTGCAGTCTGATCTTGGATCTACGCTGTTCGATAAGGAGATGTCCTTCCTCAAAAAAAAAAAAAAAAAATCGGGTTATCACTATAGGCTTGGAATTTTCATTTAACTTATTTAGTAGGATAAGGGTTAAGATACATGTATATAAGCCATGCTCTGTGAAAAAAGGGGATTAATGCATCTGCGAAAAGTATCGACGCAGGTCAGCCTGCGCAGTCCGCGCAGGCTGACCTTGGCCGAAACTTTTCGCTATTGGTCAATTTTCTGCACATCAAAGGACCAAAGTACCTCATGAATCAGTCGGTTCTTACACAAAATGGATTTTATGAATCTGCAATTATGCAATGACTTGCTTGCTATCATGGATCACGGAGATGCATTAAGCCCCCCTTTTGCCAGAGCATGGATCATATGTTAGAGGGAAAAAGGTGCACCGTTATCGATATCATATTTTTATTGTCAATGATTTCGGCAAAATATCTTATCAGTATGACATTTAGTTTGAAACGTATCCTGCTGCTTGATATTTCGTCATCATGCAAATCTATGTTTTTATGTTGGCGGCAGTGAATAAATCATGTCCTGCATCACTTAAACTTTTCGATCCACCATATGACAGAATTTTAGACTTGACCAAATTAAAAGCATTTGCAGATGACATCTTAAATGTGATCCAACTGATGGGATTTGTCTTTGGAAAGGGTGGAAAACACTGCAGGAAAAGGAGAAAATGCTGGTTACCAGCATCTTTTTTCCCCTTTTTCCCTCAGTGTTTTTAAAAGCTTGCGTCTTAGGTTCGCGAGAACACGCGGTTGTTTGGTAAAGGATTAAAGTTTATTTCAATATAAAAAAAGACTTGTTACGCCCTTCATTTTGATTCTTTTATTTTAGATATTGTAAGAAAAAGAGCTATTATTTTTTAAAAGCAAATGTTCTGAATTGGCAACTGTTCTCGAAAGTTACATGCCTCTGAGAAATGCATGGAGTGGATAAGGAACTTTGATGGGATACGTGGGCTTTAACAAATGCTTTCTAAAACAAATCAATGCACGAAGATGTGTATAACTATATACTACTGTCTTTACTGTTTAGTATGTTCATCTATGACTTATGCAGATCAGACAGCCAGCTTAAAACGTAGAAAAGGGAAATTTATATTACAGAAAAAAAAAATGCTTGAGTCTCGCTCTGTGAAAAGGGAGATTAATGCATCTGCAAAAAGTATCGACCCATGTCAGCCTGCGCAGTCCGTGCAGGCTGACATGGGCCGAAACTTGTTGTTATCTTTGAATTTTCTGTATGTCAAAGGACAATTCTACCTCATGATTCAGTCGGTTGTTTGTCAACGTGGATTTTATGGATCTGTAATTATGTGATGACTTGCTTGGTATAATGCATCATGAAGATGCATTTAGCCACCTTTTGTCAGGACACGGATCTCTCTCAAATTTCAAACTTGTTATATCAAAAACATTTGCATCAACCAATTAAATGTGGCTCAAATGGTGGGCTTTGTCTTTGGAAATTGTAGTTCTAAATCATCGTGCGACCTAAACGAGGGAATGCTGGTTACCTGCATTTTGTCATTCCCCTGCAACGTCTTCAAAATTATGCTAAAATGAAGGTCCGTTTGGATAAGGGGACACTCAGTATTTCATTAGTTCTTTAATTATCGGTTGATTGAATGACTGAAAGGTGTTTTACGCCGCTTTCAACATTATTTCAGTCATGCATATCATGGCGACAGCTCACATGTTCATGTATTGCTTCCACCAGTACTAGGCTAGGGCTCTGAAGTGTCTTGACCAAGGACACTCCCATGAAAAAGCCAGTGGATCAAGTGAGGCTCGAACCCGGGGCCTCCAGGTCACGAGTCCTACACTTTACCACTGGGCCATGCAGAACACCCTCTCTCATTGGAGCACTGGGTACAGGCAGTTGAAGACGCTATCGCATAGTAACTGGTACGCGCTTTTAGCTTGGATAGATACTTAAGGTATAGGACAGTGTAGACTCAAGATCAGACTGCACGTTCTATGCAGTCTGATCTTGATCTTCACTTTCCGCAAAAAAACACCTAAAAACATGCTCCGTATTTCAAGGGTAAATTAGACTAATTTCATACATAATGACGTTCCGTCTCAAATAATTGATGGACCCGGGGAAATGAAATGTAACGCAAAAAGGTTCTTTCTCATGTTAAACTGGTTTGATAGGTACAACGGATCTATGAAATGTTACCCCCAAGCCCCGCGGAGATAATATATTGCTCTTCCTCATAGAAGGGGATTTGTGATCAACACTAATTAAGCTTCTCTAGAAAGACTTCCCGTTTTCATGGTTTCCCTTATAGTAATGATACATTCAACTGTTGGTCTGGGCATTTTCATGCCGTATTCTCTATTAACCCCTATGCTGCTTAATAAGTGAAATGAAACTTTAACCCTTTACCATATGACAAAATTTAGACTTGCCCAAATTGAAAGCATTTGCAGACAACAAAATAAATGGGACTCAAAAATTGAAAATTATTTTGGAAACGTTAGAAAACATTGTGGGAAAAGGAGAAAATGATGGTTACCAGCATTTTCTCCTTTTCCCTCAATGTTTTCAAAAGACTTCTTCTTCAGGGTCGATAAAACCCGTGATTGTGTGGTAAAGAGTTAAACCGACAGTAAATTTGGGGGAAATATAGCTCCTTATTGGACAGTGTTGATCAAAGATCAGACTGCACGTACTGTGCAGTCTGACCTTGATCTACATTGTATGCAAAAAGATCATAGAGTCACCTTGTAAGCCTAAGAGTTAATTCTAGGAGTTCTACGTGGCTCAGTGGTGAGGTTATAAGCCTTCTAGGCCGGGAGGTCCCAGGTTCGATCCCTCCATCGAGGTCCTGTTTTTTTTTTTCTTGTGAGAGTGTCTTTGGTAAGCTCAATTCCTTAAGAAAGCGTTCCTCTGAAGAAACAAATTGTGATTTGAAATTAAGTATCAATTTGAGCCATGCTCTGGCAAAATGGGGCTTAATGCACATCCGTGATGAGTGATAGCTATCAAGCCGTGTCATAGTTATGGATCCATAATGGTTTCTTTAAAAAAAAAAACGACATAATCATGAGGTAATATGGTCCTTTGACATACAGAAAATTGACCAATAGCGAAAAGTTTCGGCCCAGGTCAGCCTGCGCGGACTGCGCAGGCTGACCTGGGTCGATACTTTTCGCAGATACGTTAGCCCCTCATTTTCCACAGAGCATGACTCCTTTATGATATTACTTACTTAACTACTTTGCATTGTATCGTTATATTTCCTTTTTTGACTTTACTCTCCAAAACCTTATTTCAAAATGTCTAATGGATTATTTCCGATAACTTAGATTCATTCAGCCGAGCCCCCGTGGTTCAGTCGGTACAGGACTTGAGAATAGGAGGTCGCTGGTTCGATCCCCGGCTCGGCCAATTTCTTTCTGAGGATTGATGATAGTCACTGCGACAGGATTCATTCCTCTCTCACCGCTGAACATTGTTTCGACAATGGCTATGTGGGAAAGCAGCCAGTGGCTTGGAAAGAATATTGTGCGAAGTACTGGTAAAAGAAACGTCAGGAAAGCATGGATAGGTGCACTGGCCGCCGCGATATAACTGAAATAATGTTGAAAACGGCGTTAAACACAATACAATCAATCATTAGATTCATTCATTCTTGTTTTCATTGCTACTATACTCCTTTGCTTGCTTTGATCCACATGTATATACACTAAAAAAAAGTCCTCAACGGCCACTTTCAAGCTGGAATTCCCCATAGACCTTTTTGGCACCCGCTGTCTAGAAAAGAGCCAATTCATTTGGTTTGATTTTTTGGAGAATAGATGACCAGTGTAAAAGCATACCTCAGCCTAAGTCTGAAAATAATTTTTTGACTTGTACTTTTGAAAAGAACTTATTTAACATTCATTCACTGAACATTGAAAATTTAAAAATCATTTTTTTTTGTTGAAAACTTTATGCTCCTTTTCTCGGTTTATGTTTTTGTGAAGAAAATAATTTTCATGTTTTTCTTATTGCTGACAAAATTTCAGTAATTTATGATTCTATTTTTTGATCCGTTTTGGCTGATAGACACCACACATGCGCAAAACATGTGTTTTCCGTTTTTTTGTGGCATTTGTCGAAGACAATGCCGCTATGAGTGCAATACGGCATTTTGAAAATCATGTATCGTATTTTGTGCACAACCGAAGGAAGTAAGCCCATTCAAAATCAATTTTTCTGAGACAAATAAGTATTTCAATCGCACTCAGATATGAAATTGAAAATGGCGTATTACAATAAATTGAATAAGGCCGTCAAAAATGGAAATACTTCCTTTTTATCGAAAATAGCTTGATCTGCTATGGCCTTCTATAGTGGTGTAATGATACGCACATACCGTGCTTGTTCGTCCCAAAACCAGTTCGTTCCTGGGCTTATTCATCCCAGGATTGTTCGCCCGGACTTGTTTGTCCCACAAGATTGCACCCTTCTCTATCGGATTTTGCATGACTATATAGTAGATTGACTTTTAAGCGAATATTTTGAAAATGTTCCTGTTGTTTATTTTTCATATTATTAATTCCACACAATGGCTCCCTTGACAAAAGCCACACAGTGTTTTCAACGCTTTGATTATGAGATGCCTTCCGTTGGTGAAATTGGGAATCTTTTCATTACAATACTATGGCTAACGTCCAGATATACATATATGTTACAATTTGTTTTTTTTTTTACCTATATATCACTTGGTCAAATTTACAGGAGGAACAAAAGTGGCCGGTTAGAAGTTTTGCTGAGTGTACATGTATGTGAAACAGTATATTTTTGTTACGTCAATTTGTATACTTGACGATATATCTCGTGTACAAGTAATAAATGAACATCTGTTCTGTTCTGTTCTGGTAATGAAACTTCAGTGCCCTAGCCTAGTGCTGGAGAAACACTGGACATACAGGGGCGTAGCTAGTCCAACATAAAGTGTACGCAATTGTAATACCGAAAGTATTAAGCGTTTACCACGCACTCCCGATTTTAACGACTCCAAGGAAAGGGACTTTTGAAAACATTGAGGGGAAAGGAGAATATGCTGGTAACAAGCATTTTCACCTTTTCCCACGATGTTTTTTTTTTTTTTTTTTACCAATTAGGTATTGTTGGAACTTCAAACTTATTTTTCTTTGAGAAAAAAATCCTATTAACGGACATCGTAGATTCAAGATCAGACTGCACGTTCTGTGCAGTCTGATCTTGATCTACACTGCCAGTAAAAGGTCACTGTTCGCGCTTAACAGGCTAAAGGCAAAGGAACAAAAATGAATCTGTAATTGGTTGGTGTAAATAGGCTTGTAACGGGTGAGCAGTGTTATATTTCGACTGGTTGTTTTTCTAATATGCTAGTATTGTGCTGAATGCCGTTTTCAACATTTTAATTACATCTTTTGCTAAAAGAAGAGACGAAGGTCGGACTGCATGAGCGTGTATGCTGATCTTAGTCTCCACTCCATTTTAAAGGAACATCTGAAAGTCGCGATATGCAGTCATTTTGGTACATATCTGCGGACATTCTACTTTTTGAACGTAGGACAATGGCTTAATATTCTCGTTCTGTGCCTGCAGTTTGATCTTGATTTACGCTCTCCACAAAAGCAATTAAATCTGTGTTCAGCACTACAACCGTTAAACTGTTGTAGCACTGAATATTTTTTGTACGTACGAAACCGGGTTCATACAACGTTTTTTCCGGATTCTCATCTATCAACCCAATTGGTATCAAGTTTTGATTTCCGTGTAAACTATAGGGATGGGTTTCCATTTGACATAAGGAAATCGGATAGAGAGATAGACTGCTGAGAAAAGAAAAAGAGAGAGGGGAAGAAAGAGAAAGAAAGAAAGAGAGGGGGGAGAGAGAGAGAAAGGGATGGAAGAAAGAAAGGAAAAAAGAAAGAAAGAAAGAGAGAGAGAGAGAGAGAGAGAGAATAAAAAAGCAAAGTATTCTTAAAATGGCTGACAATGGAGATTTAAGCCTTAGGCTGCTAAGCTCGACTCGGTGCGCTTTTGCGGATAGTGTAGATCAAAGATCAGATTGCACGTTTTGCAATAGTGGAGTTTTTACAATTGAGTGGAAATTTTCGTGTCATTTATTTAAAAGTCTAAGGGTTAGGGAGAAGACTTTAAACATTTACATGAGTTACTTGTTATAAGTCAGGAAAGATAGAAATTCGTTTAGAGAATTGTTAACCCTTAGGCTGCTAATCACGACTCACTAACTCTTTGCGGACAGTGTAGATCAAGATCAGACTGCACAGAACGTTCAGTCCGATCTTGATCTACACTCTCCGATGAGGAGATATTTTTTTCCCTAGAAATAAGTTTAAGATAGCATTATTCGGGTTTTACTACGAGTTTGAAAAATTCATTTCTCTTATTGAGCAGGATAAGGGCTCAGATAAACAGAAAAAAAATACGTCAGGTAAAATAGAAGAGGACAAAATGAGAAAGATAATGAAAGAGTTAAACACAAAAAGACAAGGGAAGGGATAAAAGACAAGATGAAAGCAAACGAAATAATAGTGATATACAATAAGAAAGAAAAAAATAGTCATCAATGAAATTAAGAAAGGAGTAATGATACGCACAGTAAGAAACACAGAAACATGAAAAAAGTGGAAAGGCAAGATGGTAAAAAAGAAAACAGAGAGAGAGAGAGAGAGATGAAGGGGCGGTAGCCGTTTTGAAATGTGATTGAGGGATCGATATAAAAGAGAAAAAATATTTTCAATTCAAACTGCTGTGCGCTATGCTATGGTACCAGCATTTATTCACTTTTCTTTCTTTCTTTCTTTCTTTCTTTCTTTTCTATTCTTTTCTTTTCTATTCTTTCTTCTTTTCTTGCTTTTCTTTTCCTTTCTTTCTTTCTCTCTTTCTTTCTTTTGTCATTTCTGTTTGCCGAAAATTTTATCACAGACGAAAGTATCATTACTAATAAATTCAAAATACATGTATTCATGGCTAGGAAACGTGATGAAGAGAAAGTAACTCATCTTTTGTCACGAAATAAATTGTTCCCTATAAAAGCAACATGCCTCAGTATAAATATCAGTCTTTATTTCCTTACGAAGTGCAGTATTTTACATGTTTATGAATGCATATTAATAACGACCTTTTCTGAGGTCAGAGCTGAATTATATTTTCGAAATTCAGAACTTAATTTATTCATCATAATTATAACGTATTAATAATTACCTGTCCTTTTTCGTCTCGGAAAAAAAAAATCCTGTAACTTATGAATACCACTTAGTTTTATCTATTTCACCTTCTTACATCCAATTATCGGAGCTAAAATGAAACGCGATTCCGTTAAACTGCTCCCTATAGACGAGCGCAGATCGTCTGCAATAATGCATACTTAATCCGTCTGCCAAATCAGTTACTTCTCGCATCAATGGCGGTCTACAGGTCCAACGTGATGAAGTGATTCCTCCAATATACATGGACCTGTATTCACGAAGCTGCCTTCAATTTTGAATTCCTCCGCTCAACGTCTCAGCCAATCAGAAGTGTAGTCTCAGGGGTTAGAACTGATGTAGCTTTTGATATGAACTATGCTCTGGCAAAAGGGGGCTTAATACACCTCCGTGTTGCATTATACCTATCAAGCCATCCCATAATTATGGATCCATATTAGCCGCTTTTTAAACGACCGACTGAATCATGAGGTGGACTGGTCATTGAACGTGCAGAGAATTGACCAATAGCGAAAACTTTCGGTCCAGGTCAGCCTGCGCGGAATGCGCAGGCTGACTTGAGTCGATACTTTTCGCAGATGCATTACGCCCCCTTTTCACAGTGCATGGTTCATATATATATTTTTTGTTTGTTTGTTTGTCCGCTTGTTCGTTTGGTGTCTAACATCGTTTTCAACATTATCTCAGCTTTATCATGGCGACCGCTGTACATTATCCCTGCTTTCCTGGAATTTCTTCGACATGCACTTCGCACACCATTCTTTCAATCCTTATCCTGCTAAATAAGTTAACCCTTTTCCAAACAAGCCCTGGTTTTCACGTGTCTGCAGTACAAGTCTTTTGAAAACACTGTGGGAAAAGGAGAAATTGCTCGAAACGAGCAATTTCTCCTTTTCCCACAGTGTTTTCTACCCTTTTTGAGACCTTTCTGCCATTTTCATCAAATTTAAAATTGTCGTCTGCAAACTCTTTCAATTTGGACCAGTCCAAAATTTGTAGTTTGGGAAAGGGTTAAATGAAACTTTTAAGCGGCTAGCAAAAACCCGAATGCTGCAATTTCATACTTATTTTTTGGGAAAAATATCTCCTTATAGGACAGTGTAGATCCAAGATCAGACTGCACGTTTTGTGCAGTCTGATCTTGATCTACACTATCCGCAAAAGGTCCTTGAGTCGCGCTTAGCAGCCCAAGGATTAAACCAACGGCTGCTTCGTCTGCACAGTTCCAATGGCCGTGAGAAGGCGGAGTGAATCATTAATAAAATGCATTGACTATCATAAAGCCACGGAAGGAATTTGGTCGAGCTGGTGATCGAGCCGGCGACCGCTGGTTTTCACGCCCTACACGTTAACGATTTAGCTATTGGACTCGGCTCGACATCTCAAAGTGATGCTGAATAATTATTGTGTATGAACTTGAACTATGCTCTGTGAAAAAGGGGCTTATTGCATGGGCAAAAAGTATCGACCTATGTCAGCCTGCACAGTCCGCGCAGGCTGACATGGGTCGATACTTTTTGATATTTGCATTTTTTTCGTATATCCAAGGACAACTCTCCCTCAAGATTGAGTCAATAGTTAGATGGGTTTATGAATCCATAGTTAGGTGATGACTTGCTTGGTACAGTGTATCTAGGAGATGCATTAAGCCTCCTTTTGCCAGAGCTTGGCTTATTTACACCGATACATTGCCCCTACCTGACTACGTTTTTTTTTCCCCATTTCAGCTTATTGCCTTTGAAAACATGGAGACAAAAGAACGAATTGCTCGTACGGTTCGTGTTTCTCGTTTTGCCACGATTTACCACGTGTACCCATAAATCAATGATCAGTTCAAGTCTTGTATGGTTTTTTCTGTTGTACAAGCTATGTGCTTTTGTTTAATTTTTTTACCAAACCATTCCGTGTGTTAACGACCTTAAGGACGCAGGATTTTTCAAACATTGCGAGAGAAAAGAATAAAATGCCGGTAACCAACTATTTCATCCTTTTCCCCCATAATGTTTACCCTTTTAAATTTTCAGGACACAATCCCGACTTGTAACGACCATGAAAGAAGAAAGCTTTTGAAAACATTGTGGGAAGGGATAAAATACAGGTGACCACCATTTTCTCCTTTTTCCTACAATGTTTTCTACCCTATCAAAGACAGAATTCATTTTTTGAGCTACATTTAATTTGGCGTCTGTAAATGCTTTCAATTCGGTTTAATCTAAAATGTCGTTTGGTAAAGAGTTAACCTTTAACCCTTTACCACACAATCCCGACTTTTAACGACCCTGATAAAAAAGCCTTTTGAAAACATTGTGGGAAAAGGAGAAAATGCTGGTAACCAGCATTTTCTCCTTTTCCCACAATGTTTTCTAACCTTTCCAGATTGAATTTCAGTTTTTCGGTCACATTTCATTTGTCGTCTGCAAATGCTTTCAACTTGGACCAGTCTAAATTTTTGTCGTTTGGTAAAGAGTTAAATCATACTTTTTTTTTTTAAGCTTTTAAACGGACTGAAATTAAGTATTGTTTTGATGACTTGGGTGGAACATTCAGCTAGGGACCAAATGGTACAGTCGGGAGTGTCGTGATTTAACCCTGTATCACACAATCCCGAGAGTGTACGACCCTGAGGAAAAAGCCTTTTGACAACACTGATAAAAAAAGGAGAAAATGCTGGTAACCGGTATTTTCTCCTTTTCCCACAATGTTTTCTACTCTTTCAAAAATTGAAATCGTCATTTCGTCCACATTTAATATGTCTTCTGCCAACACTGTCAATTTGGACAAGTCTAAAATTTTGTCGTTTGGTAACGAGTTAACCTGTCTGCTATAAATACCAAATGTTGACCACAATATGCAAAGGGTAATGACAGGCAAGACACAACCGTGTGATTATGATCTAATATGCACTGAAACGTAAACCCTATTGTATATTTGTGTGTGTCGATTACAACTGAACCACGCCATGTGAAAAGGGGGCTTAATGCATTTCCGCGATGCATTACAACAAGCAAGTCGTCACAGTATTATAAATCCATAAAATACGTTTGTCTAACAACCGACTGAATCATGAGGTACACTGGTCCTTTGACATGCAGAAAGTTGACCAAAAGCAAAAAGTTTCGGCCCAGGTCAGCCTGCGCGGACTGCGCAGGCTGACCTGGGTCGATACTTTTTTGCAAATGCATTAAACTCCCTTTTTCACAGAGCATGGTTCAATTACTAAATGCATGTACATGTCATCAATGATCATACATGTACATTCAGAACTGCTATAGCACTACTTCCCATTGTAATGATTGATTTTATGGTATTGTACTTTTTACTGAACAACAAAATTTCAGACTTGTTGTATGGTGGCATATTTCTGCCACGAGATACGGGATAGCTATCATGATAATTTTGGAGAACTATCGCGATAAAACAAACTTTCCTGGAAATATTATCTAGATAACAAAAAGTTTCACGATAAAAATATCGCGATATTTCTAACTGTTATCATGATTTTTTTTACACTCGTGCCCACAACTGACATTCAAGGTATCTATAATTAGATACGGTTTCGGATCATCTTTATCTCCTGTACAGTGAAAAACTTCCGAGTTCATCCAAATGGTGATTTTTCTATCTATAGATATCGAGAAACGGGTAGAACTATCGCGATAATTTTACTTGGATGTCAGCTTCGTGCACGAATGAGAAATAATCAACATAAAATTTTCTAAATAAAGAAGTTTATCGTGATATTTTTTTCAGAAAACTTTTCACTATCTAGATAAAATTTCCAGGAAACTTCGAATTATCGTGAAAGTTTTCTAAAATTATCACGATAGCTATCTCGTATCTCGCGGCAGAAATATGCCACCATATTGTTGAAATTGAAAGCATTTGCAGATAATATGTCGTTTAGACTCAAGTGATTGTATATGTCTTTTATACGATAGAAGTCATTGCGGGAAAAGGAGAAAATGCTGTTTACCAGCATTGTCTCCTTTTCCCACAAGATTTTACATGTACTTAGCACGTCATATTTCCCAGTCCACTGGCTGCTTTCCCACATAGCCATCTTTGAAAAAATGATCAGCAGTGAGAAAGGAATGAATCCCGTCGCAATGACTATCATCAGTTCTTGAAAGGAAATTGGCTGAGCTGAGGATTCGAACCAATGACCCCCTGTTCTCAAGTCCTGTATGCAACCGACTGCGCTGTGTAACCGACTGCGCTATGGGGCTCGGCGCACTTCTTTCCAAGAGGAAAAATCAGTCATGATAATTATGTATGACAAGAAAAAATAATTATAATGAAATCTTTATTCATTCGTTTATCAAACCTTTACCACAACCGCCTTGTTTTAACAATCCCGAGGAAAAAAAAAAAATCTTTTGAAACCATAGCGGGAAAGGAGACAATGCTGGTAACCAGCATTGTCTCCTTTTCCTGCAATGTTTTTTATCCAAATCAAGACAAAACTCAATATTTGAACTACATTTAATTTGTCGTCTGCAAATGCTTTCGATTTGGATGAGTGAAAAATTTTCTCGTCTGGTATAGAGTTTAACGTGAGTTTTTAGAATGAATCGGTTTATTCAAAAGCAATGAGGATGACACAATGGAGAGGTATTTGTACTCTTAACACTTAAGCTGCTGAATAAATGAAACACAGATTTCTATTCAATACTAAACGCCTAAACATTGCGGTTTCAAAGTTGATTTCACCGCATCGCATATAATATCGCATCGGACAGTGTAGATCAATGATCAGACTGCACGTTCTGTGCAGTCTGATCTTGATCTACACTGTCCGCAAAAGGTCAGCGAGTCGCGCTTAGCAGCCTGAGGGTTAACTCTTATCCTGCTAAATAAGTTAAATAAAACTCTCCAGGCGGTTGTCAAACACAAGAATAATGCTATTTTCAACTTATTTTTTGGAGGAAAATATCTCCTTATCGGACAGTGTAGATCAAAGATCAGACTGCACGTTCTGTGCAGTCTGATCTTGATTTACACTGTCCGCAAAAGGTTAGCGAGTCGCGCTTACCAGCCTTTAGGTTAATATAAGACATTAAACCCTTTTATTTATTTAATTATACATTCGAGAGCTGTATCTATTTATTTATCTTAGTTAATATATGAAATACAAGTATTGATTTCATACTTCTCCAGAGACAGTGAAGAGAAAAAGAGAAGAAAGAGAGACAGAGAGAGAGAGACAGAGAGACTTGGAAAGGGAGAAAGAAAGACGACTGTCAGTGCTGCAAGTAATACAATCTACCATTTTTCTATCCGTCACTTCAGATATCTTTAGCTATGTGCAGACATGCAGACACTGGTTGATGTTTACCGAACAAATTTAATTAAAACCCATATCCGTGTTATATTTTCTCTTTTTAAAACTCTTATTACCGTCTATCTCTTAACGCTTAGAGAATCAAAAATAGCAGAATTTGGGCATTATCTTTTTTGAAGTCAAGTAAAACAAACAAACAAACAAACAAAAAGGCCAAGTCGGACGGTATACTTCAAGAACAAACGATATCCTTGGTGCCATCTGATCTTGATCTATGCGGCCCACAAAAACTCTGTGATCGACATTTTAAAGATTTAGCTTTTAGAATTTGTTAACAAGTTCTCGGTTTACGAGATGCACTGTAATCAGCGTTTCATCACAACATCACAATCCTATCGAAGACAGTCGTGTTCAATTTCGCAAGGATGGTGATAACACCCTCTTGAATCTTTACCAGACATCAAAACTTTAGACCTGTCCAATTTGAAAGTATTATATCAAACATAGTTCAAATGATAGGACTTTTCGCTGAACGGGTAGAAAACATTGTGGGAAAAGAAGAAAATGCTGGTTACCAGCATTTTCTCCTTTTCCCATAATGTTTTTAAAAGTTTTATCCTATACCGTAAATTAAAAAAAACGTATTAGTTCGGTAGAGGATTAAATACCAGTACATAGATGAAATGTGCGGACGACTTAAGAAAATATGCATACTAAATAGAATCGGGATCGTAAAACTTTAAAATACTAAGCACAGCTTCAAGGAGGTACTCTTGTGGAAAACTCAATTTACGATTAGAATGCTCAAAACGTGAGAACTGTCTTATCTTGGTTCTTAAAGTCATGATAGATTCAAGAAAACGGGTTCGAGTACATGGAAAACCAGAATTTTACTTAAACGGGAGTATTTACATAGTGAGAACTGTCTTATCTTGGTTCTTAAAGTCATGAGAAATTCAAGAAAACCAGAATTTTATTTAAAAGGGACTGTTGACATAGTATTTTGCCCTAGTTTCTTTCCGTTTTTTTTTTTTTGTCGTAAAAACAGTGATAGATAGTGCTCGACATATCTTTCTTTGCCAGCGTAAAGAAATACAATGTTAAAAATACATTTAGTAAAATGTGTAATTTTGAAGTTTGAGGATGGGGATGGTCGTCAGGGACGTTGCTGACCCAAAATAAAGTATAAGCAAAACTGGTACCGAAGTTTTGAGACAGACAGACAGACAGACAGGCAGACGGAGAGTTCTATTAAGTACATTTTTTGGAAAGTTCGGGTTGTCTGGATATTTCAAACGTTGAGGCAGATCGAGAAAATGGTCATTACTGGTATTTCCTTCTTTGACACCTACGTGTCAGTAGTCATTGGTTGTTGGTGAGCTGTTTTTTTTTTTTAATCTTCAAGACAGGCTAAGCTAATCTTTTTAAATGCCCAGCAATGCTTTAATTATTTTCACAGATAGTGTTTCGCAGATCAAGATCAGAATTTACAGAACCATTCAGTCCAAACAGATATGTGTCATGCTCTGTCAAAAGGTGGCTTGATGCATTTCCGTGATGCATTTTACCAAGCAAGTCATCCCATCATTATGGATCCATGCAATCCATTTTGTCTAACAACTAATGCCAAGCCCCCGTAGCCCAGTCGGTAGCATACAGGACTTGAGAACAGGAGGTCGCTGGTTCGATCCCTGGCTTGACCACTTTCTTTCCGAGGATTGATGATAGTCATTGCAACAGGATTCATTCCTCTTTCACCGCTGACCATTGTTTCGACGATGGTTATGTGGGAAAGCAGCCAGTGGCTTGGAAAGAATATTGTGCGGAGTACTGGTAAATGAAACTCCAGGAAAGCATGGATAGGTGCACTGGCCGCCGTGTTATAACTGAAAAATTGTTGAAAATGACGTTAAACACAGTACAATCAATCAATGTAACAACTGACTGCATCTTGAGGTGCACTGGTCCTTTCTCATGCAGAAAATTGTCCAAAACCAAAAGGTTTCGGCGCAGTCCGCGCAGGCTGATCTGGATCAATACTTTTTGCAGATACATTACGTCCCCATTTTCACAGAGCATGGCTGATATCCAAGAAGTATAATTATGGCTTTTCTTTCTGCAGCAGTTCCTAATACCCATATGGTAATGAGAAATCTAAACTGCGGCTATTTTCCATTTTCCATGGCCATGACCGTCTGTCCCAAAGAACGTGATAAAGATGAGTTATCTGTGATAAAAGCCAGTCTCAATAACATAATCAAAATGAACCATGCTCTGTGAAAAGGTGGCTTGATGCATCTCCAAAAAGTATCGACTCATGTCAGCCCGCGCTGACCGCACAGGCTGACCTGGGCCGAATCATTTTGCTGTCGATCAAGTTTCTGTAAGTCAAAGGACCAGTCTACCCTGGGATTCCGTCGATTGTTAGACAAAATGGATTTTATAGATCCACAATTATGTGATGATTTGCCTGATTTAATTTATCACGGAAAAGCATTAAGCCCCGTTTTGCTAGGGTGTAGCTCAAATAATACTCGAATGTAACTTTTCGGACCAAAACGACGCAGCAAAAGCGGACAATTTTCAAACTCTCATATTACAGTACGTCGAAACGGCGTGAAACCGTTCAAAACAAGTCTTTAAATTAAGTGACTCATTTTCTATTAATAGCAACATTGACATTGACCTTTGCTATGCAATGAAGGTATATGTTTGATTTGCATATGATGATCTAATAGCATGCGCTCTTTCATAAATTTAACCCGTAGATTGTTGAGGTCGTTGCAGGTTTCATTTTGTTCTTTCAGTTATTAGTGAAGATTACTGGCCTTAACTGCGGCATCATAGTTACTAAATCATACTGTGAAGCTTCAATAATATAGTCTTAACCCTTATCCTGCCAAATATCTTAAATGAAATTTTCAAGCTGATGCTTTTTCAACATAATGGAGGTTGGGAAAATATCTCCTTATCGGACAGTGTAGATCCAAGATCAGACTGCACGTTCTGTGCAGTCTGATCTTGATCTATACTGTCCGCAGAAGGTCCGTGAGTCGTGATTAGCAGCCTAAGGTTAATAACTTTTGAGTTATCACAGAATCGAGAGTTAGATTGACGAATTGACGGAATGACGAACACACAGACAGACGAAGGGACGAACCCGCAGACGGAAAGACACCAGGCCTATATTTCCCATCTGTAGAAATCGCTAGGCGACTTCTAATCCAAGTTCCATTGTGTATTGAAACAAAGGCAGAGATAGAATCAAGTAATGCCCTCGCTTACAGTTCTCCTGTACATTTATCCTTAACTGTTTAGTTCCAAACATATAAACTCGAACTCTTTCCACGGCTGGAAAAACAACCTATCAAAACTTAAGATATTCTTATTTTATCTGTGCGACTAATCATGCAGATAGTATAGATCCAAGATCACACTACACGTACTGTGCAGTCTGATCTTTGACTTTCACTGTCTGTAAAAGCGCATTGAGTCGCGTTTAGCAGCCTAAAGGGTTAATGACCGGGGGAAACAAGTGTTTTATCTGGAAATAATTGACATGCATAACATGCATACATATGTAAATCCGATGTAACAGCAGGCGTGGGCTTATCTTCCTTGATTTATGCCATAGAATGACGATTCCTTGGGGTTTCTATTTTTAGTGTTGTCAACTATAAATCAGCAAATTGTCATGGTGTCCGGCGTAACTATTCATACTTTCTTGAAGCTAGTTTTTTTTTTGTTATGCGCGGAACTTTTCCCTACAGTAATGGCTGCTTTTCCATGTGAGCAATGCCAATGAGTGTTAACCCATGACCTTAAAAATGAATGTGCAATAAGCGATTTATACGGTTGGAACGTTTTAAAAACATACTACGAAAGCAATAGTCCCTTTTGCCAGAATGTTTTCGTTAAGGTTTTAAATATCTCCTTGGTTCTGTCTTTTCCCAGGAATTGTGAAAGAATCCTGTATGACTCAGTGGTATGAATGTTGAAGTGGGAACCAACAGTTTCGATTCTCTCACGATAGATTCTACTTTTCATGGTACTGTCCTAAGGCAAAGCACTGCAGAGCCCTATTTAGAACTATAGAAACCTCGTAGAATACCACACACGTGACGAAGAGTTTCTCTTTCGGCAACAATATCGTTACAAGAATTAACCCTTAGGCTGCTAAACGCGACTCAAGGACCTTTCACGGACAGTGTAGATGAAGATCAGACTGCACAGAAGGTGCAAGGAGTTTGAAATAGCAACATTCGGGTTATCACTATCAGGTTGAAAGTTTCATATAGCAGGTTAAGGTTCTTCGTTCATGGTAATAGTCAATACTTTTTCAGAAAGTTTTCCTAGTCACAGAAAGTTCTTTAAATTTTAACTGACACCCGTTGGCTTATATTTTATACATATCTTGATGTCATTCGTGGCTAGACGGCTCGTAGTCGCGTTCTATTATTTCACATGTATGCTTTCAGTGGTCTGAAGCTAGATTTTGAAATCAATGAATCATGGTTCGATCCTGGCAGGCGAAAAGGAGTCTTCTTGATCAAGGCACTTCGCAGCCACAGCTTGGTACAAGTGATACTCAGGAAATGTTTTAAACAGTCCATATTGAAAGCATTTTGAGTTGACAAGTTGAGTAGGACTCCAAATGAAAAGACTGTCTTCCAAATACACCTTGTTGTTAACTTTAGTGCTTTGATTTGCATCGAATATTATATTAACCCTTTCCCAAACAAGCCCTGGTTTTCACGTGTCTGCAGTACAAGTCTTTTGAAAACACTGTGGGAAAAGGAGAAATTGCTCGTAACGAGCAATTTCTCCTTTTCCCACAGTGTTTTCTACCCTTTTTGATAACTTTCTGCCTTTTTCATCAAATTTGAAATTGTCGTCTGCAAACTCTTTCAATTTGGACCAGTCCAAAATTTGTCGTTTGGGAAAGGGTTAAGCAATAATTACCTGATCAAACGGAAACCAACTAGATAACGAAGTGGAAGTGAAAACGCGAGTTCTCTAGATTAGCCCTTGACCTGCTTAATATTTTTAACCCCTGAAGCGCCTTTCACAACTCGAAGTGCCTTTGCGGCCAATGTAGATCAAGATCAGACTGCACAAAACGTGCAGTCTGATCTTTGATCTTCATTGTCCGCTTTGTTGAGACATTCAGGGCAAGAGCAACCTTCAAACTGGAATTATTTTGGTCTAATTACTAAACTGATAATGTTTATTCGCCGCTCCAAGGGTTAACACTTTGCAAGATGCCGAAAACTTTTGTAAGGCATGTTGCAAGCATTTAAAGACGTAAAAAAAACCTAAATGTGGCTCAAATGATGGAATTTGTTTCTGAAAGAGCACGACAAGATTGTGGATAAATGAAAAAAAATGTCGGTTAACCAGATTTTTTATACCTTTCTTCTACAATGCTTTTACGTTTAAACTACTAAATAAATTAAAAAATAAAATGCAGCCAATAGTATAATTATACCGAAACATTGCGATTACAAGGTTCTTGTTGCTGTAAAAAAAAACTTTCGGACAGTGTAGATCCAAGATCAGACTGGACTTTCTGTGCACAAAAGAGCATTGAGTCGCGCTTAGCAGTTTAAGCGCTAAAACGCTTTCTTCGTCGGGATCGTTAAAACACGAGTTTGTTTAGGAAAGCGTTTAACGAATATTTCAGGCCATCAACTACTGGCATAGACCAAAATATTGCGATTTTTAAAGTACTTTTCTTCGAACAAGATACAAACGTATCGGACAGGGTAGATCAAAGATCGGGCTGCATGCTCTGTGCAATCTGATCTAAATCTGAAACGTTCGTAAAAGAGCGCTTTGAGTTGCCCTTAACAGTCTAGGGTTAAAGTATTTAGATCAGAGAACCGGAATTATGAGTTTGCACTAAATTAACCTTTTTTATGATTTAGGGTTGTGATACACTAAGATATGGAATTGCCCAACCCTTTCAAAGCCTATGTCGACCGGAATAGTTTTTTGGAGTGACATTTATCAAGATTAGACTTCACATAAGGTGCAGTCTGATCTTGAATCTACAACGTTCGCTACCTACTGCCAAACTATGACAAGAATGTCTACTTTAGGAGTGGAAACTCACTTTTAGATCGCAAAAAAGGTCGGATATACATGTAATTATGGTTATTTAGTTTGGCAGATACAGCGTTAAAAGCGCAATAAATTATGACGAGACAAAGTCAACGTTTTTTTCCTGAGATCTAGAAGTGAACTTCCACGGAATGTGAAGATGGTTTTGGTCATAGTTTAGGATTAAGTAGCGGACAGTGTAGATCAAAGACCAGACTGAACGTTCTGTGCAGTCTGGTCTTGATCTACGCTGTCCGCAAAGGGCTACTATATAAATCACCACCGACAGTGAAAGAACTACAGGGAAAGGGTGAGAGGGGAAAGACGTATATTACTCTTATGGTTTCAATACCGTCTGATATTCTAATATTTGAGTCATGCCTTGGCAAAAGGAAGCTTAATGCATCTCCGTAATGCATTATACCAAGCAAGCCATCACATTAATATGGATCCATAATAACCACTTTTTTTAACCAGTGGCTTAACCCTTTCCCAAACGATGAATTTTAGACTGGTCCAAATTGAAAGAGTTTGCAGACGACAATTTTGAATTGGATGAAAATGACAGAAAGTTCTCCAAAAGGGTAGAAAACACTGTGGGAAAAGGAGAAATTGCTCGTTACGAGCAGTTCCTCCTTTTCCCACAGTGTTTTCAAAAGACTTGTACTGCAGACACGTGAAAACCAGGGCTTGTTTGGGAAAGGCTTAATCATGAGGTAGACTGGTCCTTGGATATACAGAAAAATGACCAATAGCGAAAAGTTTCGGTCCAGGTCAGCCTTTTCGGACTGCGTAGGCTGACCTGGACCGATACTTTTCGCAGATGCATCAAGTCCCCTTTTCACAGAGCGTGGCTCATTTCAATAACAGTCTGATTTTGTCAGTCTCGGCGATGTTGTCTAACCGCTTTTTTGACCGACATAATTGGCCAATCAAATGTATCGAAAAAAATGATGAGATATAATCCCGGAAGAATATTTGTACATTATCTCGCCTATTTTATTTACAGTGTGGTGAACACACGTGACTTTTTGCTGCCGTTCACTGTACCCTGTCTATAAGGGTTTATTTTTTTTTTGCGTAGCTGTTTACGCCGGATATTGACCTACTTCGTATTAGTCTCGAATGAATGAAATGGTATTTTGCGATTGGTCAGATTTTGAAGACTGATGCCGACCTATTTGCGGGAACCCCACGGCGCTCATTCATACCATATTAAATGGAAATGATAGGTGATAATTCCTTTCTTGTGTTAATTTGTCTTTATTTTTTTTAATACGTTACCCTACACAACCCATTCAATCTGTAAATTCTACATGTATCTTCTGACACACCATTTTCTACAGCAACTGCTCCCTTTCCAATGGCTTATTATATATGAGCCATCCTCTGGCAACAGGGGGCATAATGCATCCCTCATGATGCATGATACCAAGCAAACCATCACATAATTATGGATCCATAAGAACCATTTTGTCTAACAACGGACTGTATCATAAGGTAGATTGGTCCTTTGACATACAGATAATTAACCAATAGCGAAAAGTTTCGGCTCAGGTCAGCCTGCGCGGAGTGCGGAGTGCCCAGGCTGGCCTGGGTCGATACGTTTTTGCAGATGCATTAATCCCCCTTTTCACAGAGCATGGCTCATATACATATTAACATATAATTTTGAGGAATGTATCTAAGTGAAATTTTCACTTTCCAACAACATGCAATAGAACGAGGAAAGGGAGACAAATGTTGGCATGGTTTTCTTTTATTATTTCTCTTCATATTGAATTACAGGAAGACTTTCAGTATTCATGCTCAGTATCCAGTCCCTATTACGCCACAGGTATATCATTTTTACAGAAAAGATCGTTGGTTTTTTTTTTGTAATACAGTTTTGGTGTCATGCCGCTTTCTTTTGCTACATTGCAAAGGAATAAAAAATGAAAATCACTAACTTTGACCCTCTGTTGTACATTTAATGGCGTACCCAGCGCTATGCTGTTTGTTTCTATCAAATGAACCATGCTCAGTGTAAAGGGAGGCTTAATGCGTTTGCAGAAAGTGTCGACTCATGTCAATACGCGCAGGCTGAAACCTTTTGCTATTTGTAAATTTTCTGCATGTCCAAGGACCATACTATTACATGATCCAGTCGGTTGTTGGACCAAATGGATCCATATTTTTTTCTTATGGAGCCATAATTATGTGATAACTTGTTTGGTTTAATGCATCACGGAGATCCATGTATCCCCTTTTTTGCCAGAGCATGACTAAATTCAATAGGATATTATATCAGATAGCCTACACATAAAGTTTAACACATGAACCTCAAGCGGTTGCCTTGTTTACTATTCCATCTCAAGCACAACTACCCTTGAAAAATAACAATGATAAAAAAATTTGTTCCTGGTTGTAGACCATGTTCCTTTATCCTTTTAACAGACGACAAAATTTTAGCATTGTCCAAATTGGAGGCATTTGCAGACGACAATTTCAATGAGGCTCAATTGGTGCAATTTTCTTTGATCGGGTAGAAAACATTGTGGGAAACGGAGAAAATGCTGGTTACCAGCATTTTCTCCTTTACCCACAATGTTTCCAAAAGGCTTCTTTTCCAGGGTCGTTAAAAGGCGGCATTGTTCAGTAAAATGGTTATGTGGTCACATGCACAAAATAGTTCCCCAAGAAATAACAATCTCGCACTCAGTTTCCACAGAAATCATAAAACCATTACTAGAAATACATATTAGACTTGTCCTTTGATTTTCTCAAACAATGCAGCAGAAATGTTTTGTGTCAAATTTTAAAATAAGACTACTTTTGACTACTACGACCCGGAAGTACTTCGAAGTAGTGTGTCACTATTTGCATGGTTTCTGAACGGATGCATACGAACATATAGTGCAGGGTACCCCGTTAAACTTCCGACTTCAGTGATAATCGATGTGACAACCATAGTTATTTTCTTCTCTAGAAACGCTCGCACAACACTGTTTTGTAACAGATATGAACACTGTCATATCGAATATTATAAAAACAAAAGCAAAGATAACCGGAAGTACAGCTGTTTGCGTGACAAGAAAAGACATTCACCATGAATTATGGTTGGATATAATTATGAACTCGTGCAAAATCTTGAGACAAAATGAGAAATTTCTGGTGACGAGCAATGTGCTCCATTGCCACAAAGTATTAAAACGTAAATTGCTACATACCGGAAAAAGTACTAGGTAACTAGTTTAACCCTTGAGCCGCTAAGAGCGACTCAAGGACCTTTTGCGGACAGTGTCGATCAAGAACGTGAAGTCTGATCTTGGATCTAGACTGTCCGATAAGGAGATATTTTTCCTCCAAGAATAACTCTGAGATAACAATATTTGGGGGTTTTACTATCGGCTTGAAAGTTTCATTTAATTTATGTAGCAGGATTAGGGTTAAACATTGCAACGATACCATGTGATAAGTACTAACTCCAAGTGTAATGGTTCTCGCAATGACCATTTAACACCAGGCCCCTTGGCTACTAACAAATCAAACATTCTGATAACCATTACTTTAATGTTCGTTACAAGCTCTCTGATTGGCTAGCACAAATCTTTTATCTTATCTGGGTATTTTTATAGCATTCTAAGGTACGTAGCACACCACTGCTTTTTTTGCTACATTGAAAAGGGGTTGAAATTCATATCGTTGGTTCTTCTGCTTTTCTTTTATAGGTAAAACTATAGCTCTGTTATTTGTTTCTGTCCAAAGATGCCCAGTTACCTATACAAGAAATTATAATAAAAAATGGCAACTTTATCATTACGTTTTTCTTTCTGTTCAGCTTCAGACACAACTACCCTTGAAAATCACAGCGAAAAAATGGTTCTTCCTAGTTGTGGACTATGTTCCATTATGATGTCACAAAAAAAAAATGCCGCGTTCTACTAGACGACAAAAATTCTCACGCGTCTATATTTGACACTTAAGCTACTGTAAAAATGAAACGCAAATTCCTACTCAATACTAAAAGTCCAAACATTAAGGTTTCAAAGTTGATTTCACCGGAAAGAAAAAACCGTATCGGACTGTGTAGATCAAAGATCAGACTGCACGTTCTGTGCAGTCTGATCTTGATCTACACTGTCCGCAAGAGGTCTGTGAGTCGCGATTAGCATCTTAAGGGTTAAAGTATTTTGCAGACGGCAAATTAAAACGTGTCTTCATCTTCAACCTGCTAAATGAATTAAATAAAACTTTCAAGCCGATAGTATAAATCCAAATATTGTTAGTTCAAAGTTATTTTCGGGGGAAAAATATCGTCTTATCGGACAGTGTAGATCCAAGATCAGACTGCACATTCTGTGCTATCTTATTTTGATCTTCACCATCCGCAATAGGTCCTTGGGTTGCGCTTGGCAGCCTAAGGGTTCAATACCTGGATTTGTTATTGAAATGGCAGGAAAAAGGAGAAGAAAGGGAAAGAGACTTGTTACCAGTATTTTCTCCTTTTTCAATTATATTTTCAAAGTTTTCTTTCTGAATGGCGTTAATCTCTGAATTTTGAAGTAAAGGGTTAAAGTGTTTGCTAGAAAGAATTTGGCATGTTTTCGGAAAAATTAGCAGCAGCAGGTCTGGTAGCCAAATTAAGCAAAACGGATAACAAGCAATTCCAAGAAACTTGAGATGCTTATTTAAGCAATCAGAACAACAAGCTGTTTCAAACAACATGAATTGCTTATTTAATGAATCAGAAGTACAAGCAATTTCAAGCAACTGGAATTGTTTGTTAAAGCAATCAGAACTATAAGAAGTTTTAAACAATGTGAATTGCCTATTCAAGCAATCAGAACTACAAGCAATTTCAAGCAACCTGAATCGCTTATTTAAGCAATCAGACTACAAGAAGTTTCAAGCCACTTGAATTGCTATTTGAGTTTCTTACTATTCAACGTATTTCGAACAAATAACACTTCCAAGCAACCTGAACTGCTTATTCAAGCAATCAGAACTACAAGCAATTTCAAGCAACTTGAATTGCTTATTCAAGCAATCAGAACTACAAGCAATTGTAAGCAACTCAAATTGCTTATCCAACGATTCAAAACTACAAGCAGTTTCAAGTGGCTTGAATTGTTCATGAATGCAATCAGAACTACAAGCGATTTTATGCAACTTTTATTGCTTATTCAAGCAATCAGAACAACAATCAATTACAAGCAACTTGAACTGCTAATTCACGCAAGCAGAACAAAGACTTAGCGTCAGGCATCAACTGGAATTTTACAGAGCAAATTCAAGTTACTTCAATTTCTTATTCAAGCAATCACAGTGCTTGGTACACATTTTTCAAAGACTTAAGATTCTTTCATTTGAATTCTGTATCCGAGTATATACATGTGAGCCATGCTCTGGCAAAAGGGGGCCTAATGCATCTCCGTGATGCTTCAGACCAAGCGAGAAATCACATAACTATGGATTTATAATGGCCACTTTTTTTAATAACTGAATTAATCATGAGGCAGACTTTTCCTTGGTCATATAGAAAACTGATCAATAGCGAGCAGTTTCGGCCCAGGTCAGCCTGCGCGGAGTGCGCAGGCTGACCTGGGTCGATACTGTTCGCAGATGCATTAAGCCCCCTTTTGCCAGAGCATGGCTCATGCATGTGTTTTCATTATTGAAACACGCACTCAAGATTCGAACGATTTTTCCGATAACACCTCTCTTTACAGTGATACACTAGCGATTTTTCAGTACATTAACAAATATCGTCTAAGGTTATTTCTGTAAAGAAAATCCCATCTTTCATAATGAAATCAAAATACCAGACAGAAATTCTATCTTCCTGGTTTGTAATACTATCTAGCCATGGTTTGCTGTAGAATTGATAATAGAGAGAAAAAAACGGTGGTGAATGCAATTAAATATTATATTCGCCACTGTTTTTTTTTTTTTATTTGCAGGGAGGAAAAATGTCTTCCTTTGCTGATCTTAAAGTCAGCATGCTTAATGATTGAATGATTGATTGGTGAGTTACGCCGCTTTAAACATTATTTTACTCATATCACGGCAACAGCTCACATATTCATGTATTTCCTGGGTTTCACCGGTACTAGGCTAGGGCACTCCCACGAAAAACCCAGCGGATCAGAACCCGGGACCTCCAGGTTACGAGCCCCACACTTTACCACTGAGCCACGCAGGACCCCTGACAGCATGGTTAAATGAGTCCTTGCATGTTTACAAGCAAATGCAACTTTTCCAACAACATTTTTTTTTGTAATTTACGAGTGATTTATTTAAAAAATTAAACACCTCAACTTCTTACTACTTTACTAGCCTTAAACAGGTGGAAGAAGTGCTTTCCCAGCCTCAGATAAATCTCTAAAACTTTTAACTCTGAGCACTGATGTGGTATACCTCAATAATTAAATTTAAAAATATCCAAAAATGTGTATTTATTTTGAGTGAGATTTCTTCATAAACTACATGCTGAAATGTGTATTTTTTATGATCAAGATTTCGTCATTAATTTCGATCTTTATATATGTAAAGGAATGTATGAGATCGCTTGGAAAAAGCCGAGTTTTAAGAAGGTTAAGTAGGCACTTCAAGTTCGTATTACTTTCTAACATACGTGTGCAGCTGTTTACTATCCCCTAAACCCTTTTGCTGTCACGTGAGATAAGGGTAACTTTTGCATACGGCGTAGATCAAGATCTGACAGGACAGAGCGTGTTTTATTTAACCCTTTACCACACAACCACGAGATTTAACGACCCTGAAGAAAAAGCCTTTTGAAAACATTATGGGAAAAAGAGAAAATGCTGGTGACCAGCATTTTCTCGTTTTCCCACAAAGTTTTCCACCCTTCCCAAAACCAATTCCAATTTTGGAGTCGCGTTTATTTTATTGTCCGCAAATGATTTGAATTTGGACTAGTCTTAAATTTTGTCGTTTGGTAAAGAGTTCATACTAAACTATGATAGAAAAAACTCTTCATTTTCAATTAACCTTTATGTGCAACCCTTCAAACAATGACGAACTTATTTTTCTGGCGGCGTAATATTTAAAACTCTTTACCAAACGACAAATTCTTAGACTTGTCCAAATAGAAAGCATTTGCAGACGACAATTTAGACGTGGCTCAAATTATTGAAATTATCTTTGATAGAGTAGAAAACATTGTGGGAAAAGGAGAAAATGCTGGTCACCAGCATTTTCGCCTTTTCCCACAATGTTTTCAGGAGGCCCTTTTTTCAGAGTCGTTAAAAGTTGGGATTGTGTGGTAAAGAGTTAACCATTATCCTGCTTAATAAGTTAAATAAACTTCCAAGACGATAGTTAAAACCCGAATAATGCTACTTTAAACCTATTTTTAGAGAAAAATATCTAAATATCAGACAGTGTAGATCTAAGTTCAGACTGATCTTGATCTACACTGTCTGCAATAAGTAAGTGAGTCGCGCCTAGTAGCCTAAGGGTTAAACCATCTGCACTTCACAAATTCATTTTACTGCAACAGTACTATAAGATCGACCATCTTTAAGAACCAAAGTCTGTTAGGTTGGAGGTAATTCTGGGTGTACATGAAAGTTCGGTGTTAGCAAAGTTTGCTTTGCTATTGTTATAATATTCAACTGGAAGTTCAAGCCGCATTACCATCAACTGGTTTATCATTTCCAAGAAAAGTAGATCTCTAATTAAAATGGAAGTACTAAGAAATATTATCTCTAGTTTAGTACAAAAGAGGTAGTTTTCACCAGCCACTTTAACCCTTTCCCAAACGACAAATTTTGGACTGGTCCAAATTGAAAGAGTTTGCAGACGACAATTTTAAATTTGATGAAAATGGCCGAAAGTTATCAAAAAGGGGAGAAAACACTGTGGGAAAAGGAGAAATTGCTCGTTACGAGGAATTTCTCCTTTTCCCATAGTGTTTTCAAAAGACTTGTACTGCAGACACGTGAAAACCAGGGCTTGTTTGGGAAAGGGTTAAATCATATGACTCCATTACTCGGAAAACAAACGGCCACATGTACATGGAAATGATGCCTGGCGCAGGCAACAACACTTGATCAAAGAAAGTATGCTTTAACTTGACAACAGTGATCTTCTTTCCATTTTTGGAAGAGATCTATTTTTTTACACTGAAATTGATACTTTAGCAGCTCTTAGTTTTCTGATGCTCAACAGAACAGAACAACGTTTATTTGACGAGAATTTGACCACAGTTATATAGAGGATAATTGTCTGTTTCGGTGTATGATCGAAATTGCTTTGATCGAGTGAAAAGCAAATGCCGTTATATTCAGTCGTGGCTTCGCCACTCGTGAAAGTGTGGCCTTTGCTTTTCACTCGATGAAAGAAAGTGATCTAACATGCTCTGTGAAAAGGGAGCTTAATGCATTTGCGAAAAGTATCGACCCTTGTCAGCCTGCGCAGTGCGCGCAGGCTGACATGGGCCGATACTTTTCGCTAACTTTAAATTTTCTGCATTTCAAGGGATAACGCTTTCTCATAAAACAAGTCGGCTGTTTGACAAAACGGATTTTATGGAGCCATAATTAGGTGATTTCTTGCTGTGTATAATGCATTACGGAGATACATTAAGCCCCCTTCTGCCAGAGCACGGCTCATAAACATTTTACACTATATACTAATATTTAGAATCAATCAGAAGTCAATCCAAAGTTTGTAATGTACATGACAGGTTATATAAGTCAAATGAATATTTTCAGATCGTAAAAGTATGGATTAATATTATATCATTTTCTTTTTTCTCTCATTCTCTGGGCAGAAGCAAAAATAACATACCCTAGAGATTCCTCTTCTAAGTTTAATGTCAGGCTTTTTTTGAAGAGTAATTGATACAACTATTTTGGAGTGCAACTGCATGTTGAAAATTAAACATCACTGATTGAATTTTTGACTGACATATAAACACCAATTGAAAACATCATCTAATTATCTTATTTTATCCCTTTACCACCCAGGAACATTTTAGATTCGTCTGTATTCATAGCTCATGCAGATGACAAATTTAAACTATGAGATTTGTTTCCTGTGGAGGGAAATAAATATTGTAGGCAAAACTGAAAAAAGAAAAGTGCTGATTACTGTATTTTCTCCTTTTCCCACAATGTTTTCAAAAAGTCAGGGTCGTTAAAACTCTATCTTTATTAAAAGAAACCCAATTGGTGATTTTGTATTTGAGCATTGCTCTGGGAAAAGGGGCCTTAATGCATTTGCAAAAAGCCTGCAGTCCGCGCAGGCTGTGATGAGCCGAAACTTCTTGCTATCTTTGAATTTTCTGCATGTCAAAGGACCAGTCTATCGCATGATTTAGTTCGTCGGTTGTTAAGATTGATTTTAGGAGGGTCTAAAATTATGTGAGTACTTGCTTTGTATAATGCAGCACGAGGATGTATTAAGCCCCCTTTTGCCAAGCATGGTTCATTTCTTTCGTCAACAATATTCGGGCGGCTTATTAAAACCAGGAAACGATTGGTTTACCCTTTAAATTCATCGCATGAAAGAAAAAAAAAAGTTCTAAAACGTTAAATATCGCGATTTCGAAATTCTTTTTGCCGATTCAACCGTGTGGGACAGTGTAGATCTAAGATCAGATTGCACATTCCGTGCAGTCCGACCCTAGATCTACACTGTCCTAAAGGGTTACAATTCAATACGAATTAAAGATATATGTACTTTGATTATTTTCTAATCTGATCATAAATCAGTTATTTTATTTGACTTTTATGACAAATTTAACCTGTACGAATGGTTGGTCATAGCAAAATCTATTTGTTGAAAAATTCTGTCGTAAAACAAAAATCACTGAAGTGTGAACACTTTGATACCAGTTTTTAAAATTGAATTTACTTCCAGGGATATACAAGAACTTTCATTCCTACACTTAAATAAAAGGAAGTAGACTCTTCTTCCTTCGGTGTTATCGATCTAGTATTCCCCTGTCCTTCAAAATTAATACATCTGAGTTTGTGAAAAGGGGGCTTAATACATCTGCAAAAAGTATCGATTCATGTCAAACTGTACAGTTCTAGCAAGCTGACATGAGTCGAAACGTTTTTGCTATTTGTGAATTTTTCTGCATGTCCAAGGACCATACCATCTCTAGATCCAACCGTTGTTACACAAAGTGTTTTTTTATAGATCCTTCAGTGTGTGGCGACTTTCTTGGAATAATGCATCATGGAGATACTTTAAACCCCCTTTTGCTAGGGCATGGCTCATCTCCTTCAGAGCGTCTGTACTCTGTACCAGAAAACTAAATTTTTGACTTGTCCATATTGAGACCAAGTGCACACGACAGTGTAAATGTGGCTCAACCGGTGAGATTTGTTTTTGCCGTCGAAAAACGAATAATTGATGAATACCAGTATTGTCTCCTTTGCACACAATGTTTCAAAAGTCTCTTCCTTGGGTTCGTAAGACGCAGGGACGTATGATAAAGGTTTAACCCTTATCCTGCTAAACAATTTAAATGAAGCTTTCAAGCCGACGGTAAAAACCAGAATAATTCTATTTCAAACTTAATTTCTGGAGGAAAAATATCTCCATAAGGGGCAGTGTAGATCCAAGACCAGACTGCACTGAACGTGCAATCCGGTCTTGGATCTACACTGTCTGCAAATGCAAATAGTCAGTGAGTCGCGCTAAGCAGCCTAAGGGTTAACAATCATCGGCGAATTAGTAATTGGATGGTCTTGCAAAAAAGTTGCCAGATCGAAATCCGGGCTAGGCATGTATTCTGTCAGAGACTTGTGCCAGGCCGAGTAGCTTAGTCAGTAACGTACAGTGCTTGAAACCCATAGGTAGGTAGTTCGATTCCCAGCTCGGCCGAATCATTTTCAAGGATTAATGATAGATTTTGAGACAGGATTCATCCCCCCCCCCCCCCCCCATACGCTAGACATTATTTCGACGATGGTATCTGTGGGAAAGCAGCCATGTGATTGCAAAGAATATTGTGGCTTCTACGCATACGTATGTCATCTTGTGTAAAGTACTGGTTAAAGAAACTCCAGGAAAGCATAAATGGGTGAACTGGCCCCTTCGATGCAACTGAAATAATGTTGAAAACAGTGTTCAACAGAAAACAAACCAAAACCAAAAAGAAAAAATGAAGAGATGGCACAAAGTTTAGATTCAAAATCAGACTGCACGTTTTGTGCAGTTTTATTTTGATTTATACATTTCGGCAAAGGCAACGAAATTCTATATATTGAAATTGTCCTGAAATGGTTATCTCTTAACCCCTAGGCTGCCAAGCGCGACTCTCTGACCTTTTGCGGATGGTGTAGATCAAGATCAGACTGCACATAACGTGCAGTCTGATCTTAGATCTACACTGTCCGACCAGAAAATGTTGTTCTCGTAAAAAGTAAGCTTGAAATAACATTATTCGGGATTCTGCAATCGTCTTAAAAGTTTTATTCAACTTATTTGGCAGGATAAGGCTTAACTCTTTACCAAACGACAAAATTTTAGGCTTGTCCAAATTGAAAGCATGTGCAGACGACAAAATAAATGTGACTAAAAAATTGAAGTTTGTTTTGGGAAGGGTAGAAAACATTGTGGGAAAAGAAGAAAATGCTGGTTACCAGCATTTTCTCCTTTTCCCACAATGTTTTCAAAAGGCTTCTTCTTCAGGGTCGGTAAAAGTCGGGATTGTATAGTAAAGGGTTAACCTAAAAAGTCTCTTCCTAATTAATTAATTAACAGCAGTGGCAAGAAGACAAATCAAAAGTGGCTCAAATAAGGAAATCTGTTATTGGAAGGAAAATTAAAAAAAAAAAACGTTGTGGTAAAAGGACAAAATGCTGGTCACCAGCATTTTCTCCTCTCCCCACGGCCGGCCCGGGTAGCTCAGTGGTGAGCGTGTCGGACTCGTGACCAGGTGGTTGCGAGTTCGATACCCGGTTGAGACAAACTTTCGTTCCGGCAATTTTTTGCCTCTCACCTCTAATGCATGTGAGAAAAATAGTCAGTGGCTTTGGAAAGAAAGCTGTGTCAGTACTGGTGTAAGAAAGCCAGGAAACACATGGGTGCGTCATTGACCGCCATAATATGACCTGAGCTGTTAAAATGGCATAAAACTCCAATATAAACCAAACCAAACCGAACCAAATCCTTTCCCCACGATGTTTTAAGAAACCTTTTTCTTCCGGATCGTGAAACTACGGGATTGATTGGTAAAAGGCAGACTCGGCATTGACGCTCCTCTATCCAGATGTAGACACTTTAAATGATACGAATATAAACTTTATTGTAAAAACAAATGGGCCATGTGTAGATCTTAATAGAATAATTTCATCGAAATGATTTATGTCAATCCGCACTGAACGTCTGGAATTTGCCTTTATAACGAGAGGCAAGTAACTCATAAGCCTCATAAGCTGCGTGCAAAAAGCAATACTGCATAGTCATGATAACAGATAATCCACACCGGCTTTCCGGCTTTGCCACCATGTGGTACATGGCCGTACAAGTTCTCGCGCTTTGTAAAGTTGGGGGCTTTGTTATTACTATATATTAACCACTAAACTGCTATATAAATGAAATGAAACTTTCAAGTCGATGGTACAAACCGAAATATTGCTATTTCAGACTTTTTTCTGGAGAAAAATATCTCCTTATCGGACAATACAGATCCACGATCTACATTGTCCGCATATCCTTTAGTCGGTCTCAGCGAAATATCAAATTACTTAACTCTTTACCAAACGACAAAATTTTGGACTGGTCCAAATTCAAAGCATCTGCAGACGACAAATCACATGTGGCTCAAACACTGGGGTTTGTTTTGGGAAGGTAAAAAACATTTTGAGAAAAGGAGAAAATGCTGGTTACCAGCATTTTCTCCTTTTCCCACAATGTTTTCAGGAGGCTTCTTTCCCAGGGTCGTTAAAAGTCGGGACTGTAAGGTAAAGGGTTAAGAGTAAAAGCATCTCTCTCTCTCTCTCTCTCTCTCTCTCAAGATCATACTCCATAAACCACTCATGTTTTATACATGGGCAAGATTATCAATATTTGAGGACAGTGTAGATAAAGATGTGGGCCTGTATTCACTAACAACGATTCTATATTTCATCTTCAGTCTTTCTCCTGGCTCGAATCCAGTTAGTTTAACCAGTCAGAAATTTGGTTAAGTACTCTCAAATAAAGAAAAAAAAATGTAAGACTAAGGATGGCTGATGAATACGGACAAAGATCTCTCAGTCTATCAACAATCAACCGTTAACTTTTGGATACATTTTGAGACAGCATGGTTGAAAACAGTGGATTGATTGATTGATTGATTGGTGTTTAACGCCGTTTTCAACATTATTTCAGTTATATCAAGGCGGCCAGTGCACCTATCCATGCTTTCCTGGAATTTCTTTTTACCAGTACTCCGCACAATATTCTTTCCAAGCCACTGGCTGCTTTCCCACATAGCCATTGTCGAAACAATGGTCAGCGGTGGGAGAGGAATGAATCCTGTCGCAATGACTATCATCAATCCTCGGAAAGAAATTGGCCGAGCCGGGGATCGAACCAGCGACCTCCTGTTCCCAAGTCCTGTACGCTACCGACTGAGCTACGGGGCTCGGCTGAAAACAGTGGAATTATCGATATATTATGTTAAATTATGGCACGCAAGAAAGTAAATAAACATTTCATAATTGTGACATGTGTTACTCGATTCTGTTTACCTAATCGACAAAAGAATATGTAAATAGGATAAGTAACACCCGGTCCTTTTGACCTCTTTTCATTTCATATCCGGTCCTGCGACCTATTAATCGCCATTAAACAAGAAACGTGGCATTAAAAAGCTACCTTTCTCACTTTATTCGATTGTGCAGAAGTCCCGGCCCCGTATTCAAAAACCAAATTTCTGTTATCAAGAATTTTCTCCATTTCCAAGTAACGCAACTTCTGATTGGCTTAACCAAATGGTTTAGCCTATCATAAACTGTGTTACTTTCAAAATCTAGAATTAGACTTTGTTACTTAACATTTAAACAACTATAGATACTCAGTCAGACAAACCAATAAACTGGTCCACGTTGGACGCTTCATTTGTATCAGGAGAGGTAACCAAAAACCTACGCATCACTTGCAAGAACTCTGCAAGTTACCCAAACGTCAGTCAACCCCATTCTCCCCTGACGTTATTCAATTAGGCAACAATGGGCTGCTAATTTACCCCACAATTACGTCCGTTCCTAATTAAAGATTGCACCTCATCATTAGATCTTATTTTTTTTATCCTTCATGAAGAAATCCCGGGCCCGTCTTCTCTCAACCTTTCTTTATCATAATATTCACAGTCCAAATCCCAAGATAGCATAATTTCTGATTGGCTAAACCAAATTGCGTTACTTTCTAATTGACAAAATAAAAAGGTGTTACTGTCTACATCGATGTGAGCCATGCTCTGTAAAAAGGGGGCTTAATGCATCTGCAAAAAGTTTCGATCCATGTCAGCCTGCGAAGTCCGCGCAGGCTGACATGGGTCGAAACTTTTTACTATTGGTCTATATTTTTGGCATGTACAAGGACATGATGTGGTGTTGAACAAAATAGATTTTATAGATCCATAATTATATGATAACTTGCCTGGTATAATACATCACGGAGATGCATTAAGCCTCCTTTTGACAGAGCGTGGCTCATATATAAAAAGACTAAAGCTTCCATGTAGAATGGTTTGTGAATACGAGGCCTGGTGGGAAACCGAATTGAAAGAAAAATCCGGGAAACAAATCATTATACAAAAAGGACAACATAGACAGAGGACTTGCTGGCGGTACAGAACAGACCAGGTTTATCAGACTGATGAGCATACAAGCTCATTAGCCAAAGTAATACATTCCATGGCATGCAATAGAAATGGCAAATACCATACATACAGACTGAACAAAAAATAACTAGTGACAGACGGACCTATCGATACATTATTTGTACAATAACTGATTTCATAATCGTGCAGTCAAACGTTTACCCCCACCACATAATACAATAACCCATATTGCATCAGCTGTTATTGTTTGTAATTATCATTATCGATATAATCAACTCATCTTCATTGCAGTAGGCAATTTTTTTCACTAACCTTGTTCCGTCTGATTAACCCATAGCCTGCCAAGCGCGACTCAAGGACTTTTTGCAGACAGTGTAGATCAAGACCAGACTGCACATAACGTGCAGTCTGATTCTGGATCTTCACTGTCCGATAAGGAGATATTTTTCTTCAAGCGATAAATTTGAAACACCAACATCTGAGTTTTTATTATCGGCTTAAAAAGTCGTTTAACTTTTTTTAGCGGGTTAAATGTTAAAAGGCCCCAAACTTATAGAATAAGCCGTGATGCCATATGCAAGTTTTGAAATATTCCAATAAAAGGGGGTCTAAAGATAAGAATAACAAACTTGCATGCATAGAAAATTTGTATGAAAAAAAAAAAAACCTTAAACAAGACCCTGAGAAAGAAAGTATTTTGAAAACACCGTAGAAAATGGAGAAAATACTGGTAACCGAAGAAACTAAAAATTTAGTTCTATTTCCCTGAAGGGCTACGCAACCTCCTAAGGCATTTGTAGAATTCACTCCAGAGTTTCGCTATTATTCCCGGGAAGGTAAGGTGACCAATAAAACGCGTCAGTTATGTTGTATAGAATTTAGATAAACGCGATGACGTCACATCTGGTCTCATGGAGATAGACGGTGGTACCGATTGCAAAACGATCATCCCGCTCTTTACCAGATGACAAAATGTTAGACTAGTCCAAATTGACGACAAAATAAATACTATTCAAAAATTAAAATATGCTTTGGAAAGGATAGAAAACATTGTTGGAGAAGGAGAAAATGCTGGTGACCGGCATTTTCTCCTTTCCCAACAGAGTTTTCCAAAAAAATTTTTCTCAGGGTCGTTAAAAGTCGGGATTGTGTGGTAATGGCTTAAATACTAAAATTGCACCTTTCGCACTGAATGTTAATCGTCCAGTTTATTTACAATTGCAGAGAAAAGTAATTTTATAGTATTTCTATTGTTTTGAGGGAAAATAATTCAAAGCAAAAGCTTTAAAAATATGCCCTTTTTATGCAGCTAAAAATCGGTAATGAGGACATGCAGAAGTGACAGTATATATAAACAATTCGATCCTCATGGTACATGCCTCGCTCTTTGCAACTAATCGGTCGCTTGTTGCATAAATCTAATGATAATAGTATGAACAAGAAAACTTTGGACTTAGAACATTTTTTTATAAAGTAAACCCGTCCATCCTTTCCGAAAATCAAAGCTAACGATGAGTCTTCCAAAGTCGCTCATTGTGTCAGTTAAACACTTTCATAGGTCAAGATCAGACTTCACAGAGAGGACCGTCTGGTCTTTGATCCATATTATTCGTGTATAAGAGTAAAATATTTCCGAGCTGAAATGGGATTTTCATCCGCTGAAAGAGGTCGGTATCTTTTATTATTTCAATTTCTTTTCGTCTTTCTTCACATGTCCATCTCATGCATGTTTTAATTCTTTACCACACATTCCCGAGTTTTAACGACCCTGTGAAAGAAGCCTTTTGAAAACCTTGTGGGAAAAGGGGAAAATGCTGATAACCAGCATTTTCTCCTTTTCTCACAATGTTTTCTATCCTTCCCAAAACAAATTTCAAATTTTTAATCATATTTATTTTGTGGTCTGCAAATGCTTTCAATTTGGACCAGTCTAAAATTTTGCCGTTTGGTAAAAAGTTAATATGTGAAACTTGTGATATATCTTATATGTTCAAATCGAGAATGAGGCATTCTATTGTTTTCTGTTCCTATAGTAACGTAATGGTTTGACAATAAAACATGTTGATGTCGGTATTGCTGAAGGTCGCAACATTTTTGTCCACGTTGTATAATATTCTTGCCTTCCGAAACAATGAGACACGCAGTCGGGAGCGGATGTACACCAATGTTTATTGCACGTAAACATGTCTACAGCTGACTTGATCAGCACATAAAAAGTCTTCGTGAGGTACCTTAATGGATTATTGACGAAACAGGATGGTCAGTGCTTTCAATGTATCATTCAAACAACGTTTTTTTCTTTTTGTTTCTGGCCTAGTTTACCCTTTTTCATACAACATTTTTACGCCACTGACGAAGAAAGCTTTTTATAACATTTTCGGGAAAGGAGCAATTGCTTCCTACAAGCAATTATTCCTTTCCACAAAATGTAACACTCTTTAGTTAGCTGAACTGTGATTTTGATGGCCACAGGTTGGAATCCCACCGGTATCAAAAACAAGTGTGATGTTTTTGATACCGTTTTCCCCAACTAATTGTAAAGAGTAGTAATAGTAAGTCAAATTACAATAGTTTTCAGTTTCCTTACAAATATTATAAAAAAGATTTTTTTTTTTTTTGGGGGGGGGGGGTCAAAATCTAGTTTTATGCAGCTTTAAGGTTGAACTTCATGGATCATGGATACATGTAGGCTACATGTATTTTCACTTTCAAATACCAAACGATCTTTCGTTCTCAAGACTGTTTTGGCCTTACCTCAGAAAATGTAAGAAAGTGCAGGGTAGTTACCAGTTTGTTTTTCCCTTGAAATCTGATCCTAATCCATTTCATCTGATAAAACGACTTAAGTATCTTCTATATCTTAACCCCTTACCACACAATCACGAGTTTTAACGGCTTTGAGGAAGAATGCTTTTGAAAACATTGTTGGAAAAGGAGAAAATGCTGGTAGCCAGCATTTTCTCCTTTCCCACAGTGTTTCCTAAATTTTCGATGACAATTTCGACTATTTTATCTTCATTTCATTTGTCGTCTGCAAATGCTTTGAATTTGGACAAGTTCAAAATTGTGTTGTTTGGTAAAAGGGTCAAACACATTCAACAAAAACGGATAATTTTTGTTCCCTTGCCACGAATAAGGCTATAACAATTTATATGGTTTACGTGTTTTTAAACTTTCTTTGCATTAGATAATTTCCATGTTTCTTGAAGTTACAATTCGATTTGCAACCCCGGTTGAGGCAAACTTTCTTTCCGGCGATTTTTCGCCTCTCACCTCTGATGCATGTGTGGAAAGTAGTCAGTGGCTTTGGAAAGAAAGTTGTGTCAGTATTGGTGTGAGAAAGCCAGGAAACACACAGGTGCGTCGCTGACCGCCATGATATGAACTAAGCTGTTAAAAATGGCGTTAAACTCCAATGCAAACCAAACCAAACCAAATCGATTTGCAACCATCTCCGTGATCTAGTGGTTAAGGCATGCGTCTGTGGGGCAGACGGTCATAGGTTCGAGTTCCGTTGGATGATATAGTTGATTGATGTGACACCGGCTTCCTTCACCACACAATCTCCACTTTTAAAGACTCTAAGAAAGAGAGCTTTTGAAAACATTGTGGGAAAAGGAGAAAATGTTGGTAACCGGCATTTTCTCAATTTCTCATTTTCTACCCTTCCCCCGAAAAAAATCAATTTTTAGGTCATATTTATTTTGTCGTCTGCTTATGCGTTCAATTTGGACAAGTCTTAAATTTTGTCGTATGGTAAAGAGTGAACTCTTTACCAAACAATGCCGAGTTTTAACGACCCTGAGACAGAAGTCCTTTGAAAACATTGTGGGAAAAGGAGGAAATGCTGGTAACCAGCATTTTCTCCTTTTCTCACCATGTTTTCTACCCTTCCCAAACCAAATTTCAGTTTTGCAGTCACTCTGATTTTGCCGTCTGCAAATTCTTTCAATTTGGACAAGTCTTAAATTTTGTCGTATGGTAAAGAGTTACAGACAGACAGACAGACAGACAGACAGACATTTATTTTTTGACGTATACAAGTTGTACATTGTCACAGCACATATACATAAAATGAATTTAGTCACGTGAACAAATATAAACCTGAAAATAACAAAGGAAAAGAAAAGGAAAAGGAAAAAGAAAAAAAGGGAAAAGGGAAAAGGGAGAGAAAAAAAAGAAAATAGGAAGCACACCCACACACCCACACCCGCATCTACACCCACCCACCCATCCACACAACCCCACCCACACAAACGCACGCACACCATGGCGAACATGTACATGATAGTAGTGTTTCAGATTTGTTTCGAAAATGGATCATTTGACAAAAATATCATAAATCGAGAGAGGACGAACAAGAATAATGATAAAGTAATAGTTTACAGGATAATGTTTAAAATACTATTTCTAAGAGTCAATGCTTCCTTAATGAATTTACAAAGATTAATGAGTTCGAATTTATCTCTTGAGCATAGAAGACTATGATATTTGAACACAGATGGATGTAAGTAATAGCTAGGTTTAATATATTTTTTTCTCAATGCAATAAAACTTTTACAAACACAAATAAAATGAAATTCATCTTCTATATCATTTTCTCCACAACATTGGCAATAGCGAATCTGACGCGGTATAGAGTTCCTACCGTGTCTGCCTGTTTGTATTCTTAAAGGGTGACTATATGTGCGTAAACGAATGAAATATAATCTATATGACTTTGGAATGATATTTAAGTAGTATTCGTACTCAAATGAAGTTTTAAAGTATTTATACATATCTAAAACCGTGCTTGTATTGACAGACCTGAACCAGTCAGTAATAAACGAGTCTAGTACTCTTTCTTTGAAATCATGTAGGAAGCTTTTTACATTAACCGAATGATACGATGTGAAAGTATTTGAAAATCCATATGTATCGAGCAAAGACTTAACATTTTTCACCCAATTCGATAAGCCATTAAAACTGTCCTGTAGAGCACATTCGTAAATTGTTTTCTGTAAAATATTGTCTGTATTAACAATCTTAAACCAGTACTTGATGATACGGACATATCTATTGATAAATAAAGGGAAACGACCCAGTTCACCGTAAACAGTTGCATTACACGTACTACTTTTGACCTGCAATAATTCTTTGCAGAATTTCAAATGTATACGCTCAATATCTTTAGATTTAGTGTAACCCCAAATCTCACAAGCATAACTAAGTACCGATCCTACAAAGGCATCAAATAATTGACATAGAATTTTGGGATTAAGATCGAATTCTCGACATTTGCATATTAAAAAATGCAGGGCTTTCAGTGCTTTGCCTGTTAAATGTGCTTGATTTAATACAAATGAACCTGTATAGTTGAAAACTACGCCTAAGTAGTTAAAATTGTCAACAACTTCAATATTTTGACCTGCATAGCTCCACTTTTCTACCTCGGTTGGTCGACCCCTTTTACGAAATACAACGATTTTTGTTTTGGAAGTGTTGACTTTAAGACCCCATTTGTCACAATACTCGTGCAAAAAATTCAAATGCTGCTGCAATTCTTGTGGGGATTTACCTATAACAGCCATATCGTCAGCAAACAAAAGTAAAATAAAAACAATATCGTTAATATTCAGGCCACAGTTGGTGTCTTTTTGAAGAAATAGCTCAAGATCTTCGACAAACAGCGAAAATAATATGGGAGACATAACTTCCCCTTGTCGTAGACCGATTGCACAATGAAAAAAATCTGAATACGAAGAGCGCAATTTTACACAAGATTTTACCTGTTCATACATATTCCTAAGAACTCTTAAGACTCTACCTTTAATGCCGGACTGGAATAGTTTTAACCATAAACCATCTCTGTATATTGTGTCAAAACACTTCATCATATCTATAAACGCAACATAAAGTCGTTCTTTCTTATTTAATCGGTGTTGAACCAGTGATAGTAAAGTGAAGATTGCGTCCACAGTTGAACGACCTTTACGAAATCCGAATTGTGCATCAGATATTGTGTTATTATTTTCACAGAAACGTTCAATACGTTTGTTAAGGATGGATGTAAATAGCTTAGAAAAACAACTTAGGAGAGTTATGCCACGGTAATTGTTTACGTCATCAACGCTTCCTTTCTTGTGTAAAGGTATAATGATACCTTCACTCCACTGTTTAGGATAAATGCCTGTATTAAGTATTGCATTAAAAATGTCGCACAGGTGACCCGACAGAATATCACTGGTTTCAATGAAACATTCATTCATCAGAAAATCATTGCCGACAGTTTTACCTCGTTTAAGTGATTGTATAGCTTTTTGAACTTCGGAAATGGTTATTAGTTCATCTAGTTCTGGGAAAGAATCATCGACGTTATCAAAATCATAATTATTGCAAAAATCTTCTACGTCGTTATTCATGAAATTACTGTTTTCATTCGATATTTTTTGGAAAAAATCTCTAAATTCTTCTAATGAAATATCGTGTTTGCTGTTGCTTGATTTTGGCTTAAAATAATTCCAAAACTCTTTTGGCTTACTATTGCGTAATTGCTCTATTTGTTTAATTTTCTGTTTATAATGTTGACCTTTTTTGTATTTTACCAGATCTTTATACAGTTTTCTATGACTACATAATACAGACCGATTCTCTTCATTTTTAACTAAATTAAAAGAGCGTAATGCATCTAGATATGATCGGCGAGCAGACGAACATTCCGCATCAAACCATTCAGCATTTTTCTGACAAGTATCGTTCACAGGGTATGTCGAATCAGTGGTTGTAACACATTTTGAAAACAAAGAATGCGATATCGAATGAAGTGTCCCGCTAAACTGGTCCACTGCACTGTTCACAGTTTCTGGTGCATTTGTACTAATACTGTTTACGATAGAATTAAAATTAGGCAAATTTGCAATGACAATAGAACGGAACTGAGCTGTCAAATTGCTATTCCATTTGTATTTAGTTTCAGTATAGGAACATTTATCTCTAGCAGTATTCTCGCAGTATAATGAAAAATGTAGTGGCGCATGGTCACTCCATTCGTTAAATGTTCCGACACCGAACTGTTTTAACAAAGAAAAATTTTCCTCGTGGGCTAAAAGATAATCAATTACGGAACAACCGTTATGCGAATAAAATGTGTGGTGATTCGAATCTCCAATTCGACCGTTAACAATGCGTATCGATGTTGATTTACACAAATCAAGTAGTTTAAATCCGTGACTATTGTGAATACTATCGACTGAGGCTCTGACAGGGGGGTGCTCTATTAAATAATTATCTTCATCACAGAACGCATTATAATCGTCATGTACTATAAAGTCAAATCTGTTCCCTACACGGGCGTTAAAATCTCCGGCGATAAAAACATCACCCTTTTCTCTGTAAAATGAAATGCCTTCTTCTAATAACGAAAACAAGTCAACATCAAATACATTATACGCTGGTGATTCGTCACCCCAAATGTAAGAGCCACAAATATACACATCTTTTTCTAGATCAAAAAAGTTTTTGTCTACTTTAACCCAAATAATTGTGTCATGTACGTTTTTTACAATTCTTATACCACTTTTCAAATGTTCTTTAAAACAAACAACTACACCGCCGCTGCATCTACGTGCATTCTTGTTCTGAAATTTACGAAACAGATTATGAGAAATATATCCAGACAAATTTACATCGCTTTTGGCATGAGTCCAAGTTTCAAAAAGAAAACAAATATCATAATTTGAAATAATGTCAACAAACTCTGGACTGTTCTTTTTGACACTGCTTGATCCATTAACATTCCAAGCTAACACTGACAGTTCATCCCCTGCAATGTCTCATTCCCTTATAGCCTTACCATCAACATAGAGAGTATCATATACGATCCACCTTCTACTACCTTGTTTTCTTGCATCTTTCATTTTGGCTACAAGTTTTTTCCTTTTATTAACTACTTCCGGTGGAAACTGTTCGAAAACTTTGTAAGGGGTTCCTTAATGATTACTGAACGCCTACCTGCAAGACGACTTGGCATACAAAGTTAGGGCTCTAAAAATACATGTGTAAGCCTGGAGGTGTGCCATTTGACGTGCAACACACGAAATGGGGCCTTCGGACATATGCGTAAAAGTGTGTCGTCCCAGATCAGCCTGTGCAGTCTGTGAATAGTCCGAGACGACACTTCCTGTTTTTGTGCGATTTTCTGTTTCACGAAAGTCTACTGTATGAAAAAATCTTATGTAGTCGTAAACTGCCGTCTCGGATTAGCCTGCGCGGACTGCGCAGGCTAATCCGGGACGACACTTTACGCAAATGTCCGAAAGTCTCATTTCGCATGTTGCTGACCAATTATGTCAGATATAGGTTGGCCATTCTAAACAAAGGGTGATCCAATAATAATAATAATAATAATAATGAAAATAATGATAATTATAATGACAATAAATGATGATGATAATGATAAACGACTTCACTTTGCTTTTACAAACCCCTGGTTTGATACCCGCTGAAGGCATTGGCTATATTGTCCGGAAGTGTCCTTTTGCATAGTAGAGTAGAGCCAAACCCTAGTGCTGGTAAAAAGCCTGGACAGACGCAAAATATGTGTGATGCAGTCGCAAAATGACTAAATTACTGTTGGAACTGCAATAAAACTCCGTTCAAAAATTCAAATAAGTTTTGGTTGACCGTAAATGACTCGAAATGACATTTTTTTTGAGTTAAATTAACCCGACATTAAGTACAATACCCCGCGGACTAACCCTTAGACTGCTAAGCGCCTCTTAATGACCTTTTGCAGACAGTGTAGATCAAGATCAGACTGTGCAGAACGTGCAGTCTTATCTTGGATCTACACTGTCCGATAAGGAGATGTCTTTTCCCCCAAAATGCCCGTTTGAAATAGCAAAATTTGGGTTTTTACTATCGGCTTGAAAGTTTCATTTCACTTATTTAGAAGGATAGGGGCTATTTTATGATAACCGGAATTGAATGGGCACACCCTGAATACTATAATTTGCCCACAGCTTGACTGCACAACGGTATATGACTAATGACCGTTTTAGCTTTACAAGCAAAAGCAGGTGCTCTTGATCTAAGTCAAGATCAGACTGCACAGAACGTGCAGTCTAATCTTGATTTCATATCGTCCGCTTGTTTAGTCAAGCCTGTACGTGTAAACCTTTTGTGGTGTCAGTAGATAGTAATTTTCAGCGTAAATGCATGGTGCAGCTAAACAACCTGCACATAACTCTTTACCCGCTGAAACGAAATGTTTGTTTGCTTGATTGTATGTTTGTTCGTTTGTTCGTTCGTTCGTTTCTTTGTTTGATAATTAACGCCGTTTTCAATATTTACTTCAGTCATATCGCGGCAGCCTGTGCACCTATTCATGCTTTCCTGGAGTTCACTTTACCAGTACTTCGCACTACACTCATTTCAAGCCAATGGCTGCTTTCCCACATCCCACATGTCGAAGTGGAAGTATGCAATAACTGCTGCTAAGAGATAACTTCTTGTCAAAGTACACTTCGACCACGGTCGGTTGCAGTCGAGGTTGAGCTCAAGACACTCTGTGTGCAAACCTGCTACTACGTTATAAGGCAACGGAGGTAAAAGATCCACATCAAAAGTGTACTGCATTTGGCTTGGGCTAAAACAGGAGATATGGCAGACGGTATAGATCAACATCAGATTGCACAGAACGTGCGGTCTGATCTTGGATCTATATCCCCTCCTTGTTTAGTCAATCCTCTAAGATAAAACTCATTCTGAGTTTAAGCTGAATGTATTTTAACCCTTAGGCTGCTAAGCGCGACGCGAGAACCTTTTGCGGACAGTGTAGATCAAGATCAGACTGCACAGAACGTGCAGTCTGATCTTGGATCTACACTGTCCGATAGGGAGATATTTTTCCCCAAATAATAACTTTGAAATAGCAATGTTTGGTTTTTCACGATCGGCTTGAACAGTTTCATCTAACTTATTTAGCAGGATATGGTTTAACCCTTTACTGCACAATGCCGCCTTTTAACGTCCCTCGAAAAGAAGCCTTTTGAAAACACTGTGGGAATAGGAGAAAATGCTGTTAATCCTTTTCTACCCTATCAAAGAAAAATTGCATCATTTGAGCCACATTGAAATTGCCGTCTGCAAATGGTTTCAATTTGGACAAGGCTAAAATTTTGTCGTCTGGTGAAGGGCTAAGCCGTGGAAAGAGGGCGCAGTTTCTATATTTAGCGGTGAGAGAGTTCGGTCAGCCTGAAAACCACGGAGATGGTTCCGGTAGGTCACGTGACAAGGTTTCTCCTAACTGACCTCTATCAGTTTTCGAGTCCGCTTGATTACCCTGATTCTTGATGTAGACGATCAGAAATGCCTTCAAGGTAAATCTTGACCTTGAACTTCATGACTTTAAGTCAATCTTTGTATTATGTAAAGATATATAATGCTATCCAAAATACCGAGTGTAGAAGGTTCGCGACTTTTGGGAGGAGAGGACATCTATTTTTAGCCCTCAGCCTGCTAAGCGCGACTTAAGCACCTTTTTCAGACAGCGTAGATCAAGATCAGACTGCACGTTCTGTGCAGTCTGATCTTGATCTATATTGTCCTCAAAAGGTCAGTGAATCGCTTAAGCTTAAGGGTTAAAAAAATTCTTAAAGTTAATAATGAATGTAACCTCGAGCAATGGCGACTTACATCAATTACCCTCTCTGAGATTTCTGTCAGTCACAGAAACTTTTCAGACATAACTGGAAAGGCATCTCACATCAATGAAGATTTTGACTCGTGTTCGTTACGTAAGTTTGACCCAGATTGTTTACCAGACGATAAATTTTTAGACTCGTCCATATTGAAAGAGGACAATTTAATGATTGATTGATTAATTGTATGGTGTTTAGCGCCGTTTTCAACATTATTTCAGTTATATCGCGGAGGCCAGTGCACCTATCCATGCTTTCCTGGAGTTTCTGTTACCAGTACTCCGCACAATATTCTTTCCAAGCCACTGGCTGCTTTCCCACATCACCATCGTCGAAACAATGGTCAGCGGTGAGAGAGGAATGGATCCTGTCGCGATGACTATCATCAATCCTCGGAAAGAAATTGGCCGAGCCGGGGATCGAACCAGCGACCCCTGTTCTCAAGTCCTGTACGCTACCGACTGAGCTACCGGGGCTCGGTCACAGGAAAATTTAAACACGGCTTAATTGCTGGATAGTGTCTTGTTCAAAACGGTAAAAATATTCTGAAACAAGGAATCATGTAACATGTAGGTATCATGTAACTAGCATTTGCTCCTTTATGCACAATGTTTTTAAAAGTCTTTCTAACACACAAAAAGTCGTTTGAATAGTTTGGCGACGAGTAAAGCATGCAGACAACAGAGCATTTTTGTAAATATTATGGTAGAGCAAACAGGATAATTTTGAAGCCGTTCTTCTTCAAAATAGTTTCCAAGTGAAATGAGTTGATGCTTTCTTTGTGATTTCACACGGTGAAGAAATTCTGAAGATGTAGACCAAGATCAGATTGCACAGAATTTACTAATCTTCGGTATAATTGTCAAATACGATAAGACTTTTTCCTGCAAAACGAAATTTGCAACTGCGATATTTTCAATTTAGGCCGTTACAATTGGTTGAAAACTTTCATTTGAGTTATTTAGCAGCCAAAACCTTTACCAGACGACAAAATTCCCGGCTAGTCCAAATTGAAAGCAAACGACAAATTTAAGACGACAAAAGGTGTCCTTTATACTGTAGAAAACATCGCTGGAAAAGGATAAAATGCTGGTTATCAGCATTTTCTCCTTTTCTAACAATGTTTTAAAAAGCTTCCTTTTTTCAGGGTCGTTAAAAGTCGGCATTGTGTGGTAAAAGGTCAATGGTTGATGACGCAAGTGTTGTTTGAAATGAAGATCAGTGAAGAAGATTTGTCGGAAAGATTGTGTTTAACCCTTTACCACATCATACGGAGTTTTAACGAACCTATGGAAGAAGAAATATTTTCTCCTTTTCCCAAAATGTTTTCTACTATTTAAACGACAAATTCCAACTCTTACGCTACATTTCATTTATCATCTGAAATGCTTTTAATTTTGACAAGTCTAGAATGCTGTAGTTTGGTTAAGAGTTAAGGTATATTGTTAGCCCTCTTCCACGCAACAAAATTTATCTTCTTCAAATATGGCATTTCATTGATCCATCGTTAAGGTGATCGAATGAACATCTAGTAAACGAAGGAGACTTTGTTTCCAAACGATGTAAGAACAAACAGAGTAGAATTATGTTCTGAGTTTCCGATGTCGATTTCACAAACAATTGTGTTCTTATCATGTATCCATTCCTCAAGAACTTTGTAAATTTCACAGGAACCATAATATATGACGCAATCAGAAAATATGTTACGTTCAAAATCTTTGAAAAACGATAATTTAACCATGCTCTGTGAAAAGGGGGCTTAATTCATCAGCGAAAAAGTATCGACCTATGCCAGCCTGCGCAATCCGCGCAGGCTGACCTGGGCCGAAACTTTTCGCTGTTGGTCGATTTTTGTATATCAAAGGACCAGTCTACCTTATGATACAAGCGGTTGTTAGACAAAATGGTTTTTATTGATCCAAAATTATGTGATGATTTGCTTGGTATCATGCATCGCGGAGATGCGTTAAGCCCCCTTTTACCAGAGCATGGCTCGTATGTTATTTTCATCCTCGTCATTATTATTATTACAACTACTACTATAACTATTATTAATCTTATTACACCTCCCTCCACCTACGAAGTAAAGGGGGTATAGTGGTTTCACCATGTCTGTCTGTCTGTCCGTCCGTCCATCCATCCACCTGTTTTTTGTTTCCGTGGTCTAACTCAAAAACCGTTTGACCTAGGACCATGAAACTTTTCCAAAGTGTTGCTCATGACCCAAGGAGGTGCCCTATTGTTTTTGGGTCTCTTGGGTCAAAGGTCAAGGTCAATGGTGATCTTTGTTTCCAAAATCATTTATGTTATTTGATTGTGCTCAGTGAGTGACAAGGTGTTGGTGGGGATATTTGTACGCTTTGCAACAGTTCTAGTCATTATTTCTTTACTTAAAGGTACATCTATACTCGTTTTCAGCCAGTTTTTCATTTTTGTCTTTATTTTATCAAACTTAGATCATTCTTTTACCTTCATGCAAAATGTTGCCCCTGACAGCTGCAAGGTTACAAAGATTACGACCGAGAGAAGATGTATTTCATTTTTCATTTTAAATCGCGGATTTCCGCGACACACACACACACACACACACACACACACACACACACACGTATATGTGTGTGTGTATGTATCTTTAAGCCATTCAGCACTTTTTTTTTTCACCTTTGCATAAAAAAGAAAATACTTCACCATACGAATATGCCACTGGAAAACAGTTTTCTCTTTGTTTTCTACAGGATAAAAAAAAAGTAATATTTATCCAATAATCGGTTCACTTTTCGGTCAGTACCAGACAAAAGGACAGACGAAAGTGTCAACAACACATAAACATACGAGCCTTGCTCTGACAAAAGGGGGCTTAACGCATCTTCGTGATGTATTATACCAAGCAAATTATCACATAATTATGGATCCTTAAAGCCAAGCCCACGTAGATCAGTCGGTAGCGTACAGGACTTGAGAACAGGAGGTCGCTGGTTCGATCCCCGGCTTGGCCAATTTCTTTCCGAGGACTGATGATAGTCATCGCGACAGGATTCATTCCTCTCTCACCGCTGACCATTGTTTCGACGATGGTTATGTGGGAAAGCAGCCAGTGGCTTGGAAAGAATATTGTGCGGAGTACTGGTGAATGAAAGCCCAGGAAAGCATGGATAGGTGCAGTGGCCGCCGTAATATATCTGAAATGATGCTGAAAACAGCGTTAAACATCATAAAAACTATGGATCCTCAAAATCAATTTTGTCTAACACTTTGATCTGGATCTGGAGGTAGAAAAGTCCTTTCACAAGCAAAAAATTGACCGATAGCAAAAAGTTTCGACCCATGTCAGCCTGCGCTAACTGCGCAGGCTGACATGGTTCGATACTTTTTGCAGATGCATTAAGCCTCATTTCACAGAGCATGTTTCATATATATGTATGTGGAGGCATACATACTCCTTTCGTACGCGACAAAACTTAAAAAATCGTGCATATTTAGGTCATTTGCTGACAACAAATTACTAATGACTTAATAAAAGGAATTTGTCATTGAAAAGAGAAGAAAACATTGTTGGAAAAGCAAAACTGCTAGTTGTCAGTATTTTCTCCTTTTTCAGCCATGGTTTATATAGTCCTCTTCTGCCAGGGTCATTAAAAAACCCAATAGATAGTTTGGTACAGAGTTAATCTACAACGGAATTATAGTTACTTTTTATTGCTCGAGGCGTCATTCCAAAATCTAGTCAGGGTCATAAGTTGAAATACGTGAATAAGTTTAAGAGCCTCTAGATTTCAGATTTAGTTTATTGAGTTTTCAGGCCTATGGCCCAGCGTATAGTTATACATCTAATATGATACAATACCCTCCAATAAAATGCAACCCAAAGACAATCAATGAACACAGAACCTTTGAAAAATCAAAGCGCTGAAGGCGCTCAAGGACTGGGCATCAGAACGGGAGAAGAAATAGGAAGATGAGGCCCAGTTTACTATGGTTTGAAATGGTTATGGGCCGAGATGGCATATCTGGACAACTCTGCAAGGAAGAGATAAGGCATATATACCAGTTAAATACATAGTTATAACTTCAGACACGAGTTGCACAGTAATTTTACGAAAATTAAAATCTTAATGAGGTTTTGAGACATCTTTTTCAGAGAAAGAGCACACCGTCTGCGTAAAATACACTATCATTACTCGTCTTTCACACGGTGTCTAGAAAAAGGACAAACGAACGATCCCGATTAGTTCTCGGCAACAGCACTCGTCACAACTCGGTTGATTGCGTACCTACAGCTAATCATTTGATCAATCATCACCCGAGATTTGCCTATTGTTTCTTTCATTGTTAAGCTGACGAATTTGCAGTTATGAATAAACTTACCTAGGCCCAAAATTCTCCGTCAACACTTTCTTACGATTAAAATCGCACATCTGTCAAAGTCTGTTGTGAAATTAAACCTTACTATGACTTTCAAATCGAAATATATTTTTATTACTTTAAGGACTCGTTTCCATCAGCGTAGTGGGATGGATTGCACGCGGTACTTTTCACTTTTACTCGGGTTTTTCCGTAAATGCTTGGATGGGGTTGAAATTTTGGTATACGATTCCTATGGCCTTGGGCTTGGCACGACAAGCCTAAGGCCAAAAACATGGAGAAAATTACGTATTAGTCGAAGAAATGTATGCGAGGGAGAAATTCTAGAGAATAAGCTAGATTCTCCCTCCCACACAGTGCTTAAATAATTAAATCAAGCCTGTTGAGAAATGCCTTGTAAACCATTATTTTAGATATGGAATTAGAAAAAAAAAATCTCTAATATAATAAAGGAAGTACAGCAAGTATACTTTCCATGTTAAACATGACCCAAATAACGAGGGCTGTCCTCGACAGCAGAAAGCAACACTATGACGAAAAGAAATAAAAAACGCCAGAAAGCAGCATATTCTAAACACCCCCCCACACACACACACACCAATGCTTCTTCTTCAACTTATCGTAAGGTAATTTGGCCCGCAACATGCGAAATGAGACCTTTGGACATTTGCGTAAAGTGTCGTCCCGGAATAGCCTGCGCAGTCCGCGCAGGCTAATCCGAGAGGGTACTTTATGACTACCTAAGATTTTTTCATACAGTAGACTTTCGTGAAACAGATAATTGCACAAAAACGGGAAGTCGTCTGGGATTAGTCACAGACTGCCTAGGCTGATCTGGAACGACACACTTTTACACATATATGTCCGAAGGCCCCTTTTCGTGTATTGCACGCCATTTAAGTCCAGCAGCAAAGGATGACAATGAAATTTAAAGCCCGTTCACACTGTCCGGGCTTTCTTTCGACCTCGGTAAGTTCCGGTTTATAAAACCGAAAATAACTTTGCTCAACCGCAGAGTTCATCCTCGGGGAATATCGTGAATGACCGAGACGAACCATGTCGAGACGACATAACCAGTGACGAAACCGGACGAATCGGGATGAAGCAGCCTGCAGTAAGCACCAGTCAGGTCATGGCTCATATTCATCTATGTATCTTTAAGTCCGAACCATTGATTGATTGGTTGGTTGGTTGGTTGGTTGAATGAATGAATTAATAAATTAATTCTAACGGCGTAAAATAAGTCATATTACGGTGACAACTCACGTTTTTATGCCTTTTCATAATTTGATCAAGGCAAAGCTTCTGAGGTGTCTTTGCCAAGGAACGCTTCCACGAAAATTCAGCCCCTTGATGGAGGATCGAACTGACCAGGCATTAAGGATAACTTCGACTTTGTTTGTTGGTGGAAAAAATGTTAGCTCTGTGAAAATGGGGCTTATCATTCGGTAGAATGGTCTTTTGAAATGTAGAAAATTTACCAAAGCAAAATGCTTCAGCCAAGGTTAGCCTGCGCGGACTGACATGAGTCGTTGCTTTTTGCAAATGCATTAAGCCCCCTTTTCACAGAGCATGGCACAGCTGGTTTGGACAGATTTTATTGGATACACTAAACGGAACGCATAGAGCGGTACACTAGCCGCTCTGCCTTCTAATTTACACGATATCCGAACCTACAACCACTTTAAGTAAGTACTGACTCTCCGTTTAACCGCCCCGGCTGCTTCAACTAGGCTTTGAAGGCTTACTTAATATAAGGGCTTGCTTATTAACATGTTACATAATGTGTACTTTAGCCCATCCGGATAGCTAAGTGGTTGGCGTATCTGACTCGTGACCTGGTGGTTGCGGGTTCGATACCCGGTTGAAGTAAACTTTCTTTTTAGCGATCTTTCGCCTCTCACCTCTGATGCATGTGACAAAAGTAGTCAGTGACTTGGAAAGAAAGTTGTGTCAGTACTGATGTGAGAACGCCCGGAAATACATGCGTGGTTGCACAGACCGCCGTGATATGACATAAGCTATTAAAACCGCGTTAAACTCTCATATAAATAAATAACATAAGCAAATGAATAAATATGTACTGTAACCCTTTACAAAATAATCCTGTCTTTTAACATCCCCGAGGAAGGAAGCTTTTGAAATCATTGTGAAAAAAGGAGAAAATGTTGGTAACCATTATTTCGTCTTTCTGCCGCATTAAATTCTATCCTTTCTAACATACATTTCATGTTCTGAGTAATATTTATACCTCATCCTACTGAATAACTTAAATGAAACTTTCAAGGCTATAGTAAAAACCCCAATAATGCTATTAAAAACTTATTTTTTTGGATGAAAAATATCTCCCTATCGGACAGTGTAGGTCTAAGATCAGACTGCACGTTCTGTGCAGTCTGATCTTGATCAACACTGTCCTCTAAAGGTCGGTGAGTCGCGCTTAACAAGCTAAGCGTTAATTTGTCGTCTGCAAATGCTTTCAATTTGGACGAGGCTAAAATTTTGTTGTCTTGTAAAGAGTTGATATGGTAATTGGTGATTTCGTATCTATAAAGATTAAAGATATCATTTTTTCTCAAATACAAAAGGCTCAAATCGGAATTTCTTTAAACTATGTAAGCTGATATTCTCGAATCCTGGATGACATTACGAAATAGACCGCAATAAATAATTAATGAAAAAAAAAAGAAACGTGATTCAAAAACTGACAATGCAGCAATTAGGCTATAAATATTATACAGGAAAGGGAAAATGGAATTAATGAGAGATTGCAAGAATGAGTGAGACAGACAAAGACAGAGAGAAAAACACAGACAGACAGACAGACAGCTGAAACATTACATGTCGTTCATAAATGAGCCTCGCTCTGACAAAAGGGGGCTTAATACATCTCCGCATGATACCAAGCAAGTCATCGCACGATTATGGATCCATAAAGGCCATTTTGTATAACGAGTGACCGAATCTTGTGGTAGAAATGTCCTTTGACATGCAGAAAATTTACCCAAAGCAAAAGGTTTCGACCTAGGTCAGCCTGCGCGGACTGCGCAGGCTGACCTGGGTCGATACTTTTTTGCAAATGCCCACTTTTCACATAGCATGGCTCAAATAAATGTACTGTGTTACGGTGGAATGATGTTTAAGGCCACATTGAAAAAACAGCACTTTTGTCAAGGAAGCTGCTCGTCTTCCTCTTACTCATGTTTTTTCCAGGATTCACGAGTACTAGGCTACGGCTCTGCAGCACCTTGCCCAAAAGACACTCCTTACCTAACAGTTATAAACCCTTTTATAAACCCTTATAAACCCTTTATCACCATTTGTGTGATTGTTCGAGGCACAAGTTCTCCTAAGTACGAGTTGTCCATGGTGCGAATTGTCTAGCTACAAACTGACCTAGGTACCGACTGTCCCGGTACGAAATGTCGCAGGCACACGTTGTCCTAAATACCAATTGTCCTAGCTTGGACTTGTCCTCAGTACCAACTGTCTGGTACCGATTCTCAATTGTCCTGATACAAACTGTCACATGCACATGCCGTCCTAAATACCAATTGTCCGAGGATGTAATTGTCCTCAGTACCAACTGTCTGGTACCAATTGTCAATTGTCCTGATACGAACTGTCACATGCACATGCCGTCCTAAATACCAATTGTCCGAGGTTGTAATTGTCCTCAGTACCAACTGTCTGGTACCAATTGTCCTGATACGAACTGTCACATGCACATGCCGTCCTAAATACCAATTGTCCGAGGTTGGAATTGTCCTCAGTACCTACTGTCTGGTACCAATTGTCCTGATACCAACTGTCCGAGGTTGTAATTGTCCTCAGTACCAGCTGTCTGTACCAATTGTCAATTGTCCTGATACGAACTGTCACATGCACAAACCGTCCTAATCACCAATTGTCCTAGTTATGATTTGTCCTGAGTACTGTACCATTTGTCTGTTAACAAATGTCAATTGTCCCCGTACGATCTGTCAAAGGCTCAAGCTGTCCTAAATACCAATCGTCCTAGGTACGATTTGCTCAGAGTACCAACTGTCTGATACCAATGGTCACGTGCGTGTTTAAACTACCCTGAGAAAGAAGCTGTTGAAAACGCTACTGGAACAATGTTTTCTATCCTTTTAAAGACAAATACCTTCATCTGAGCTTCACCGAATTTATCATCTGTAAAAGAGCCATGCTCTGGCAAAAGGGGGCTTAATGCCTCTGCGTGATGCATGATATCAAGCAAGTCATCTCATTACTAGGAATCACTTAAACCCTTTTTTGTATAACAACTGACTGATTTATGAGGTACACTGGTCCTTTGACATGTGGAAAATTGACGAATAGCGAAAAGTTTCGGCCCAGGTCAGCCTGCGCTGACTGCGCAGGCTGACCTGAGCCGATACTGTTCGCAGATGCATTAAGCCCCCTTTTCACAGAGCATGGCTCATAAGTATTCAATGTGGACGAGTTTAAAATTTTGCTGTCTGGTTAAGAGTGTAAGTTTTTAACCCCTCCCCCTTTTCCCTCCCTTTTCTACATCTTACCTTTTTACACCCAGAGGCTGTATTCACCAACCATTCTGAAGAATATTCCTATTCTAATTCTTGATTTAGAAAGTAACACAACTTCTGATTGGCCAACAAACCATTTAGTTTAGCCATTCAGAAGTTATATTGCTATCAAGTTCAGAAAATTCTTGAGAATAAGACTAAGAATGCTCTTAAGAATGGTTGGTGAATACGGACCCTGATATCTTCATTTACACCACAATAAAAACACAGTAAGTATACAATTAAGTACACATGAAAATATTTTTGATACATGCTTGAACGACAAAACGACTTCTTAACTCTGCACCCTTTACCGAACAGTCCCGGGTCTTAAAGGACCCTTAGGGAAATTTTCTGAAATATTGCAGGAAAAGGAGAAAGTACTTCTGAGCAGATTTTTTCCTTTTCTCACAACGTTTTATTTCAATTCGTAGACAGGTACCTTGAGTTAAGCCAAATTTCATATGCCTTCTGCAGCACCTGTAGATTTGGACAAGTCTAAAATTCTGTCCTTTGGAACAGAGGTAAGATGCTGCTAACAACATTACCTGCTTAGGCCGAGAGCACAGATTCAAGATCAGGCTTTTCAGAAAGTACAGTCTGATCTTGGATTTACTTTATTCTATATATTACGAGATATTCCGATCAATGGATCCATGTCAATATTGCAACGTTTCGGTCTTTGAATTGCAGTTGTTAAAGCTCTTGAGCAGCTTCGGACTACCATATGCGCTTCTTTTGGCGAACAGTGTAGATTAAGGTCAGACTACACAAAAAGCACAGTCTGATATTGGATCTACACTGCCTTATACTGTGAGATTTTCTCTTCAAGGATAAACACATTTGAAATCGCAGTATTTCGGTTTTTAAAATTTACTATTAACTAGATAGTTCCATCTGATTTATCTAGCTGTTTAAGGGTAAATCGTTCGCTCTTTCAAGTAAACCATAAAAATATGATTATCCTTATAAATCCTTCTACTACGACTTGAGTTTTTTCTTCGATGTCACTGTTGCATTACAGCGATTATTTTTCTTTGTGATTTAGGAGTTTATTTGAGGTTAGTTCATATTCTACAAATCACGATCGACTATGACCTTTGCGAAGAGTTTAGAACAAGTCCAGCCTACACATTCGTGCAGTCTGATCTTGGTCTATTCCTTGCGACACCTAGAAAAAATGCTTGGGGTTTTCAGTGCACGCATTTCACTTTTTCTTCGCTGACTAATCTCGACTTATGGCTGGGTATAAAAGTACAGTTTAGCCGAAACTGATGGTACCCTCGGTCATAGATTAGCGGCCATGGGTAGAGGAAGGCGTAGATCCAAGACTACACTGCACTTTGGAGAAAAAGCTCTGCTTCAACCATTTACCGCACATATCTTGAGCGACCTAGAGAAAGAAGGCTTTTGAAAACACTGTGTGAAAAAGGAGAAAATGCTGATCACCAGCATTTTCTCATTTTTCCACAATATTTTATATCCATTCAGGGGCAAACGTCCCATTTTCAGCATTTTTTTGATAATGTCTGCAAATGTTTTCAATTTAGATAAGTCTAAAGTTTTGTCGATGGTAAGTATGTGGAGTTAAGCAAGGCGTTATCATCAAAGTTGACATTGTTTCTCTAACTTTATATGATATGAAAAATATTGATAGAAAAAAGAAAGCAATAACAAACGAGCCATGCTCTGGCAAACAGGGCTTAATGCATCTCTATGATGCATGATACCGAGCAAGTCATCACATAATTATGGATCCATAAAATCCAGTTCATATAACAAACGAATGAATCATGAGGTACGCTGGTCCTTTGACGTGCAGAAAATCGACCAGCAGCAAAACGTTTCGGTGCAGGTCAACCTGCGCGGATTGCACAGGCTAACCTGGGTCAATACTTTTTGCAGATGCATATAGCCGTCTTTTCACAGAGCATGGCTCAAAAACCTGTAACAAAGAATTGCAGCTTTTCCCATTTACCTCTCTAAAGCTAAGCGCGGTCGGGTATATACAGTTCGGTGGTTAGCGTATATGACTCGTGATCTGCTGGTTGCAGATTCGATACCAAGTTTCGACAAACTTTCTTTCTGACGATTTTTCGCCTCTCACCTCTGATGCATGTGAGAAAAGTAGTAAGTGACTTGGAAAGAAGGTTGTGTCAGTACTGGTGTGAGAAAGCCAGGAAACACGTACGTAGGTGCAGTTGGCGCCATGATATGACCTTAGCTGTTAAAACCGCGCTAAACTCAAACACAAACAAAACCTCAAAAACTATATCGATACTGTATACTTGAATTTCGACACGTCGTCATTTGTATATAGACAAACAATTCAAAACAACAACTCAGAACGGGTATCATGAATTTCGGAATTATTGCATAATGCATGTTTAGGAATGTAGTTTATCGTTTGCAAGATTTATTTAGTTTTCTTCTATATTTTCCTGTCGAAAGACCATTTAACTAAACCTTTACCGAGTCACTCAGTATCGCCATTCAACTACAGAGGCGTGAAAAGTTGTATTTGTGCGATACCGGAATTAAATTTGATACCCTCACCAGATGCCTTCATTTAATACCTAAATTTGCATTTCTATATCGAGTAGAAAAATAACATTGTGAAGACATGCATTTCGACCAGGAAGAACTAACTCCTTAAAAAGGCGTGATATGACAGGGCTCCAGATAAGAGGGAGTGATGATATTCTAAATCCATTATTGCTCTTCCAAACCCTATGTTGTGGGTACTCATTAGAATCGTCTCGATGAGACGATTCTAATGAGTACCCATAACATAGGGTTTAGTGGAGAATAATTAACATTTTCAATTTTGAAATCAAAATCACTCCCTATATCTGGAGCTCTGATATAAGACTTGTCTAGATGGAAAGCGTCTGCAGACGACACATTGAATGTGACTAACTTAATAGGATTTGTCTTTGAAAGGATTAGAAACACTGTGGGAAAATGAGAAAATGCTGATTTGCCCGCATTTTTTCTTTTTTTTTTTTCATTTTCCACTGTGTTTTTAAAAGCCTTCTTCGTTAGGGTCGTCAGAGCACAGGATTCTTTGGTAAAGCGTTTTAAAAAAGAGGTCTAGATAAATAAAATAGTCATTTTCAGTTGGTTTGACACTGTGTTTGTTGTTTAATGCCGTATATAACATTATTACAATCATTTTATACCGGCCAGTGAACCTATCTATGCGTTCCTAAAGTAACTGAAAGTAACAAAACAGATTCATACATTTCGACCAAGCGTTAAAATTTTGAGAGCTGAATGAATGAAATAGTTGTTTACAGCTTTTTTTTCAAACCTAAATTTGGTGTTTAACGCCGTTTTCAACATCATTTTGGTGATATCAGGGTGGCCAGTGCAGCTGCTCAGACGCTCCCGAAGTTTCTTTAGCTAGTAGTTTGCACAACACTCTTTCCAAGCAAATAACAGCTGTGAGTACTTTTCTAGAATAGAATCGCTCAAGCCATGTTCAGCAGTGAGCAAAGGAAGAATCCTATCACAATGAAAATCACCAATCCTCAAAAATAGAGGTTGGCTGAACTGTGATTCGAAACCTCTGCTTTATTACACTTGTATATTACCGACTGAACTAACGGGCCGGGAATATGCGGAAATCTGACTATTCTTACCCGAACAATTCGTACCAGGACATTTGATACTAACAACTGGTACCCCGGACAAACTGTACATAGGGCAACTGATATTCAAGACAACCTGTAGCTGGGACAATTCCTATCAGGACATTTTGTACTTGGGACAATTTGTACCAGGAAAACTGGCATCTAGGACAATTTGTGCCCAGGACAGCTCATACAGAAAGGTACTAGTCACCATATTTATTGATCGAGGACTTTGTATTGGTGTAACTGTTCGAGGTACAAGTTTTCTTAAATACGACTTGTCCATGGTGCGAATTGTCTAGCTACAAATTGTCCTAGGTAACGCCTGTCCCGGTATGAATTGTAACAGGCACAAGTGTCCTAAATACCAATTGTCCTAGGTACGATTTGTCTTCAGTACCAACTGTCTGGTACCAATTGTCCTGGTACGAAATGTCACAGGAACAAGTTGTCCTTAATACAAATACAAGTAGATCTCTAGTATAAACTGTCTGGTACCAATTGTCCAGGTACGAATTGTCATAGGTTTGGCATATGCACACAAGTCCAACTCAATCAAAGGGAATAGGTTTTATATACCAGGAAAAAGTTTTGCCTTACACAGCCGTAATACAACAATAGATACAGACAGTGCACTCTGGGCCTGTATTTATCAACCATTCTTAGTTTCATTCTCAGTCTTATTTTAGACTTAGAAAGTAGCAAAACTTACGACTGGCTAAACCAAAAATGTTAGTTTAGTCAATCAGAAGTTGTCTTACTTCCAATATAGAAAAATTCTTGAAACTAAGACTAAGAATTATCTTAAGTTAGTGAATACTTACCCTGATCTTAAAATTACATCGTCTGCTGCTGGATTGAAAAAAAAAAAAAAACTATGACGAAAACTTTCTTTAGTTTAAATAAAACTGTTTTATTAGACATAATAAAATACCCTATTAAACCCTAGAAAACCCACGGAGCAAGATCAGACTGCCTTTTTCGAAGAGCAAAAACCAAGCTCAGAATGCTCAGAAGGTGCAGTCTGATCTTTTATCTATAGAGTCCGCTATTTTTTAAATTCTGAATAAACCAATCACTGACTATTACACTACGCCGGTAGGTTTTCCTGATTGACAAAGTTCATTTTATACACAGATTTAGCGCTTTACACAACAACCCCGACTTTTAACGACCCTGATGAAAAAAAGCCTTTTGAAAACATTGTGGGAAAAAGGAGAAAATGCTGGTTACCAGCATCTTCTCCTTTACCCACAATGTTTTATACCATCACAAAGATAGCTCCCAATCATTTCAGCTTAATGTACTATCCTGCCTGCAAATGCTTTCAGTTGAGACAAGCCTAAAATTTTGTCGCCTTGTAAATGGTTTAAGATTAGTTCAGGATAACGAGAAAGAAGGGATGTTTTGTTTTTCTATTGATGCAAGTTTCGTGAGGGCTGCTGGCGTAATGGCTGAAAGTTTCGCCTTGGGAGGATCATGACTGTCATCACTGAAGAAGCTACTAACATTTGACCAGAGAACAATAGCTCTCGGTTATCTGATGACCGGCCGTTGTACAATTGACTGTCAGATGAAATAGTAGATAATACTTAATTATTAGACTGGTGAAAAAAATACTGGGGAAATTGAAATAGACAACAAAATCGAGAGAGAGAGAGAGAGAGAGAGAGAGAGAGAGACAAAGAGAGACAGAAAGAGAGAGAGACAGAGAGAGACAGAGAATAAGAAAGGAACGAAAGAACGGCGAACAGACAGAAGACAGAATGAAAGTATAGCCTACTACATAACTAATCTGCTATAGGTTAATCTTTTGTAATACATCAATATTTTATACAAGGTAGACGATTTAAGTTCACGTTTACATTTTTCATTAAATACTTTATCATAGGCAATCACCTGAAGAATATTTTGTATTTGTCCTGATCATTAAAACAAATCGATCAAACAAATTAAATTCATCAAAAAGAAGGCTTTTCCCAACACTATCAAATTTGCAAAGAATATCAGTTATTAACACATAAGCTGCTATGGGCGGCTTTGTGGGCTTTTGCGGACAGTGTAGATCAAGATCAGACTGCACAGAACGTGCAGTCTGATCTTGAGTCTACACTGTCCAATACGGTGGACTTTATCCGACGAGTGAAATGTTTAAAGCATAAACTATGGGTTTTTCACCATTGGCTGGAAATCTTAAATCTATTTAGTACCGTAACCCTTATACTGCTGAATGAATGGATGGAAACTTTCAGGCCGATTTTAAAAACCCAAAGTTTGCTATTTCAAAGGTATGGGGGGAGATATCGCCTTATCGGACAGTGTAGATCTAAGATCAGACTGCACGTTCTGTGCAGTCTGATCTTGATCTACTCTGTCCGCACCAGGTCCTTGGGTCGCGCTTAGCAGCCCAAGGGTTAGGGGTCAAAAGGGTCAAGTTCTTCAAGATCAGTTACATTTTTTTCTACGAACCGAGTATAATTTTCGTTTCCAGAATCGTTTAACGATTTTTTTTTTTTGTCAGAAATCTCCTCGTAATCCGTAGGTTCCGAATATGATCCACACATGACGAACTGGTCGTGTGGGAGTGTCTTTTGGGCAAGACACACCGGATCCCCAACATGATGCGTGAAATCCGGGGAATCCATTGAAAGGTGAGCTATCACCTTGACAACTGGAATACATGCTGGATTGAAAATGGCGTAATATAACATTTCAAAAACAAACAAACAAACAAACGATTTAGCAAATCAGCCATGCTCTGGCAGAAGGGGCTTTAATGCATCTCTGTGATGTGTGATACCAAGTAAGTTATCACATAATTATGGATCCATAAAAATCTTTATTGTCTAACAAACGACTAAGTCCTGAGGTAGAATGGTCTTTTGACATGCAGAAAATTTACCATAACCAACAAGTTTGGACTCAGGTCAGCCTGCACAGACTGCACAGGCTGACCTGAGTCGATACTTTTCGCAGATGCATTAAGCCCCCTTTTCAGAGAGCATGACTCAAATAAAAGCACCAATAAACGAACATTTGACTGTCGCGTGCAAAAAAAAACAATCTCTAGATTTTGATGACGGGATAGATCAAGCTGAGACCACTCAGAACGTATAGTCTGATCCTTGACTTGCCCCATCAACTGATTCTTAATCATCGTTCAAATGTGTCTTCATTCACAATGGATTTTTTTTTTCACACTGCCGGGAAAAGGAGTCCAATTCATTTGAGCCATGCTCTGGCAAAAGGTGGCTTAATGCATCTCTGTGATGCATGATACCAAGCAAGTCATCACATAATTATGGGTCCATTTGACAACCAACTGAATCATGTGGCAGAATTGTCCTTTGACACGTAGAAAATTAACTAATAGCGAAGAGTTTCGGCCCAGGTCAGTCTGAGCAGACTGCACAGGCTAACCTGGGTCGATCTTATTCGCAGACGCATTCAGCTCCCTTTTCACAAAGCATGGCTCAATTGTTTGTATGCGAAAAATAGAGAGAGAGAAGGAAAAAAAAAAGAAACGGCGCTGTCAAAACTGTCCCTGAAGTCAAGATTGAACAACAAGACTGTCAAAGATGTCCTTGAATAATTCAAACAAAAAAAAAATGTCAACCACTCTCAGGATTTCTTGAGATAAAACGCAATTATCGCCGTAACCTTCTGGAAGCAAACTTGCAGCAAGCTATTCTTACAGAGCACCATTGTAAAATAGGAATAATGGACGTGAACTAAGGTTTGATAAACTAATAGTACATGTACTTGTGAAAACATCGTGGCAAAAGGAGAAATTGCTCCTAAAGAGCAATTTCTCCTTTTGCCACGATGTTTTCTGAAAAAAGCAAAGTCGTCTGCGATTGACTGCGTCATGAAAAAGCTGAACAAGTCGGTTTTCAACGTTAGAGTTCCAAATACTCCATGCACAGTTTATGTGGAGAATTTCTTTTTTTTTTATCAACTTTGTAAACCCTCGACCTCTTAACTCTTAAGATGCTAAGCGCGACTCACTGAACTTTTGCAGACAGTGTAAAACCGAGATCAGACTGCACAGAACGTGCAGTCTGATCTTGGGTCTACACTGTCTGATAAGCTGATAAGGAGATGTTTTTTCCCCAAAATATAACTTTGAAATAGCAACATTTGGGTTTTTACCATCGGCTTGAAAGTTTTAAAATAGGAAATAAGGGTTAGAAGCATGAAATAAATAGAGGATCTTACGTGAGAGTTTATGTATTATCATTTTTATCAAACGAGTTGACTAAAATTATATGACGCGAGCCTTGGCGAGCGTCATATACATTTTAGTCAACGAGTTTGATAAAAATGATAATACATAAACACGAATGTGAGATTCTATTTCACATAAAACGAATGACAGACAATTAAGTATCCTGCATCATCCCCCTCAGCCTTTATACCGTCCACGGGTTCATGTTTACAGCTGCATTTCGGTTTCAAATGTGTACATACACAAGTAGATAGCTCTTTGACATTTGACAAATAGAATGAAACAGTTTCTAGAGGGGATAATTCCACCTATTTCCGCAATTTTGTTGACTTTAAAAAACTTCAGCTGCATTTTTTGGTTTTTATTACACATGGAAATAAAAAACTTATACGCCTTGGCAACAATGACGTCATTTTTCCGCGAAACGGCGTAGTAGTATAAATTCCGGCACGTGCTGTGGCTGGTTTCTTCGGTTTCGCGCGCTCATGACTGAAAACTGATCAGAACCGGGACCCAAAAAACGATGATACACTAGTCTATTATCGAAAATAAGTCATGGGTTAAATACACTGCTTGAAGAGGTTTTATGTGATAAATTTCGATCTTTCACCGAAAGAAACAAATATCCTCCATAGGGTAAATAGAATAGCTGCACAATAGTTATTTTTCATTTTTTCACATTTTTAAAGAAAGATTTCTTACATGTGTAAACGGAATATTAGAGCGCCAAGTTAATCAGATGGATATTTGTAGTCACAAGGGTAGTGTTGTATGGTCTTTAACGCCGTTTGCAACATTCTTTTAGTTATATCGCGGCGGCCAGTGCACCTATCCATGCTTTCCTGGAGATTCTGTTACCAGTGCTTCGCATAATATTCTGCCGAAGCAACTTGCTGCTTTCCCTCCTAACTACAGTCGAATCAACGATCATTGGCGAGAGAGGTATAAATACTGTCGCAATGACCATCATCGATCCCCGGGAAGAAAAATTGGCTGTGCTGGAGATTCGAAACAGCGACCCCCTATGTTCTCAAGTCCTGATTGCCATCGACCTCGCTTTCTGTACTCGGCACAGTCACAGGGAAAGGAATACAATACATGTATATAGAGTGGATTTCACGGATTATTTCAGAAGATAAAAGAAAGCAAAGGTCCAATGCTAGTCGGCGGGATATATGCAGTCTGATCTCGATCTCTACCACCTTCAAAGATTAGAGAATTACTGCACATTACTGCATTCGCCCGTAACCATACAATATCGTGTTTTAACGACCCCCATAGAAGAGATAGAGGATATTCGTTTTTTTCGGTGAAAGGTCGAAATTTATTTCATCTCGTGTACATCATCGGTAATATTTTCACTGGAAAGATCGAAATGTATTTCATCTCGTGAACATCATCGATAATATTTTCACTCGTGGCTGCGCGCCAGCCACCAGTGAAAATATTACCGATGATGTTCACGAGATGACATAAATTTCGATCGTTCACCGAAGATAACAAATATTCTATTTATTTCATGCTTTTAACCCCTATTTTGTTGGAAATTTCATCAAATCCAGTACAGTTGTTTTCTGTAATTCCCCATGGCGTACCCCGTCACATAACAAGGCATTACAATATTACGTAAAGCGCGAGAAATATAACGTAAATTACGTCATATTTTCCTCCCTCCATTTGAATGGCACGCGTTGATTACCTAGGTAACTAGTGCGTGGGAACTCCTGTTTCCGCCTTCAACTGAAGAGTTAGACAAATTAAATCGGTACATGTATATTCACTGGTCGTAATCATGAAATATCAAACCATAATCCACCATTATTTCTCGATAAACTACCGCAAAGCATGAAATAAAGCTTGTGAAAATACGGTGGGAAAGGAGACAATGCTAATAAATCATTAAATTCGTCTTATCGAGATAATTCTAACGAGTACCAACAACATACAAGTATGTTCCTGTGAAGTCATTATGTTCTTGGAATTCGAAAACCCGTTCTTATCTCGAGAATTTTATCTTAACTCTTAGAGCACCGAACAAACTCAACGGACCAATTTTAACTCCGGCATTGTTTACTTTTGGTCGCTACTGGGGCTTTACAGTAGGTTTTGGGTTGTAAAAAATTACAAAGGGTTGCATCTGCATGTCTAAACCCAAATAATTATGCTTAATAATTCAAATGCAGCGCAGTCAGGATATGAATGCCCATATTATCTTTCAACTCTAAATAATAAAGGCATGTAATTGTAGATTTATGTAGAGGCCCGGTGGGATTGCAAAAAGTATCAAAGCTACAAAAAAATCCATTGGAGAAGGGAAGTTAATTCTTTACCTTACAGAAAAAGAAATGGACGTGATCCGATAAAGAATATCAAACGACAAATCAATTGTGGCTCAAATGATGATTTTTCCTCCTTTTCTTAAGTCAGAAAACATTGTGGTTAAAAGTAGGAAAATGATGATAACCAACATTTTCTCCTTTTCTCGCGATGATTTCAAACACCGTTTTCCCCAGTATTGTTAAAACACGTGGATTGTTTGGTAGAGAGGGTTAACCCTTTGGCTGCTGAACGCGACTTCGGGCGTTTTTGCGGACAGTGTACATCAAGATCAGACTGCACAAAACGTGCAGTCTGATTTTTGATCTACACTGTCCGATACGGTATTTTCTTTACGGTGAAATCAACGTTGAACTCGCAATATTTGGGTTTTTACTTTTGCGTAGATATTTTCTTGTACAAGTCTAAAATCATGTTGTCTTGTAAAGAGTCAGAGCTAAACCATGCCGGCCTCAAAGGTTAGTTTGACCCCAAGGCTGCTTAGCGCGACTCAAGAACCTTTTGCGGACAGTGTAGATCAAGATCAGACTGAGTGGAAATGTTCGTTACATTTATTTAGCAGTTAAAGGTTAAAAAACGACTGATATATGCAGCTTTTTTTTTTTACATCTTCAGGACTATTAATTTTTACCCTTCTTTTGCCAAATGCGACACAGTACGCGTTTAGCAGACATTGCAGATCCAAAATCGGTATGCACAGAAAGTGCAGTCTGATCTAAGATCTCCGTCCGTTACAGGATGATTTTTTTTTCTACCGGAGAAAGTGTCCTTTTAAACAGAATACAAGTATACCGGTTTTTTTTTTTATCTGGCTGTAAATCTCTAATTCTTTACCAAAGGTATTATCGACTCTTAGAAGAGGGCTTTTCAAAACATTTTGGGAAAAGGAGAAAATGGTGGTACTCAGCATTTTCACCTTTTCTCGCAATGTACTTTTCAAAGAAAACTTCCGTTATTTGAGCCAAGTTTATTTTTTCGTCTGCCAAAGAGTTCAGTTAGGACAAGGCTAAAGTTGTGTTGTTTCGCAAAGCGGTAAGGGTTAAAGATCCGGTAACACATCTATGATCTACGCAGTCTGATTTAAGTTACAATGTGTTTCAATGAGCCACGCTCTGACAAAAGGGGGTTTAAAGCATCTCCGTGGTCCATTATACAAAGCAAGTCATCTCATGACACGCAGAAAATCGATCGATGGCAAAAAGTTTTGGCTCAGGTCAGCCTGCGCCGACTGCGCAAGCTAACCTCGGTCAATACTTTATGCAGGTGCAGTAAGCCCCCTTTTCACAGAGCAGAAGTCAAGTACATTATATTATCCTTAGCATCAGAACTTAATAGCAGGGGAGGCATTATCGAATAAAGGAGTGTAATTGTGTCCGTTTTATATTTGTCCAAACCTGTGTACTTTTTCTGAATTGTCTCGTCGAAAAAAAAAAAAAAAATGGGAGCCAGTACGTGTAACCACAACAAAGGTTTTTTTTTAATGTTACACAGGGGCCTTAACTTTTTCAGAGCCAGACATGAGCCATGTTCTGTAAAAAGGGGGTTTAATGCATCTGCAAAAAAAAGTATCGACCTAGGTTAGCCTGCGCAGTCCGCGCAGGCTGACCTGGGTCGAAACTTTTTGCTATCGGTCAATTTCCTTCAAGCCAAAGGACCATTCTACCTATGATTGATTCAGTCGGTTGTTGAGCAAAATGGATTTTCTGGATCCATGATTATGAAATGACTTGCTTGGAGATACACTAAACCCCATTTTCCAAGAGCATGGCTCATTTAAACTTGACCTCTTTCGACTGCAGAAAATACAATTCATCAGAACTCAAAAGGATTTTCATCGTATTGGCTAGACTTACCAAGAAGACACTATAGATAAAAGATCAGTCAGCATGCTCTGTGGAGTCTGAGGCCCAATTCACGTGCACAAATTGACGGTTCTTTACTTTTCAACAGCTATGGAATTTCATAAATAATAGACTAATCCAAATCCGTCATTCAGACAAACGTTATTCGCTCGAAAATGGCAGAAAGGTCTGAAGATTGGGAAGAACTTGGAAGCAATGAGGTCAGAATGTATCGAGTCGAAGTGACTATCATCGATCCTCGGGAAAAAAAAAAGATCGAACTGGAATTCGAGCCAGAGACCCCGTGAGTTTAATCAAAGCTACTTGCTGTTACGACTGAGCGACCGGGTTCGTGTAGCATGAAGCATTCAGAAAGAACTCTGAATGAGCTCTTTAATGTTTCTGCAGCCCTGAGGAAGAAGTGCTTTGAAAACATTGTGGGAAAAGAAGACAATGGTAGTAATAAGCATTTTCTTTTTTTTCCCACGATGCTTTTTTTTTTTATTATCATTTCTCAGGCAATTTCCACCATTTGAGTCATGTTTAATTTGTCGACCGCAAAAGATTCGCGATTTGAGTAAGTTCTATTTTTCTTTTTGTCGTTTGAGTTAACATATTACTGTACATTCAGCTTTCAAAACTATTAAAAATTGAAAAAAAAAATTCTGGCATTCTTTCAGTTCAACAACATATAGATAACGATTAACGAATATACTTTTTGATACTCTATACAATGTTATATTGCACGATTGCGTGATCGAGAGATGAATTTGCATGTATACATGTGTTTCACCCATATACTTGAGTCGTGCTCAGGCAAAAGGGGGCTTAATACATCTCCGTGAAGCATTATACTCATCAAGCCATCATATAATTATGGATCCATTATAGCCACCTTTTTTTTACCAGCCAACTTAATCATAAGGTAGACTCGTCCTTGAACATACAGAAAATTGACCGATAGCGAAAAGTTTTGGCCCAGGTCAGCCTGCGCGGACTGCGCAGGCTGATCTGAGGCGATACTGTCGCAGATGCACTAAGCCCTCTTTTCACAAAGCATGGTGAATTTCTTAAAAATTCTATCCAAAATTTGTATCTATTTAGCAATCTAAACCTTTAGAGCGGTAAATAAATCAAACGGACTTTTATCTAATCCGGAAAAGAAGGCATTTTAAACACCGAATTTTTGAAGGGTATTTTCAACAATTTTGTCTGGATATTTCACAAAAATAGCGGAAAGAGTAGCTATTAGATCAGATTGCATGCTCTGTGTAGTCTGATCTTGGATCTGCATTGTCTGCGATAGGCAGTCTGATCTTGATCTACGCTGTCTGTAAAAATGACAATAGTTCTGCCCAGCGTCCAAATGGTAAATTTTATTCCAAGTCTGAAACTCGAGAAAAGCCTATTAATCGTGAAAAAAAAAATAACCATTTACTACAAAGTGCCGAGTTTTAACGACCGATAGAAAGGAAGTTTTTGAAAACATTGCGGGAAAAGGGAACAATTGCTGGTAACCAACATTTAGTCCTTTTTCCACAGCACTTTCTACCCTTTTAAAGACAAATCACATTATTTTAAATTGAAATTTAATTTATCGTCTGCACATTGTTTCAATTTGGATGCATCTAAATTTTGTCGTTTACCACACAATCTCGACTTTTAACGACCCTGAGGAAAATGCCTTTTGAAAACATTGTGGGGAAAGGAGAAAATGCTGGTAGCCAGCATTTTCTCCTTTTCCTACAAGGTTTTCAAGCCTATCAAAGACAAATTTCATCATTTGAGCCTTAAATAAATTGTCGTCTGCAAATGCTTTCAGTTTGGACAAGTCAACATTTTGTCGTGTAGTACGGTAAAGAGTTAAAGGGTTAAGCAGATGAATTTAATCCTTAGGCTGCTAAGCGTAGCTGAATGACCTTTTGCGGCCAATGTAGATCAAGATCATACTTCACAGAACGTGCAGTCTGATCATAGATTTACGCTGTTCGATAAGAAGATAATTTTCCCCAAAAAAACTTACAAAATTACAATATTTGGGTTTTTGTAGCATTTGTCACAGACAATGCCACTATGAGTTCATTTTGAAAATCATGTATCACGGCATTTTGAAAATCATGTATCGTAGTTTGTGCAAAACCGAAGAAAATAAATCCAATTAATCTCAATTTTTCTAAGACATATAAGTGTTTCGATTGCACTCAGATATGAAGTTGAAAATGGCGTATTAAAATAAATTGGATTAGGCCATCGATCATGGAAATACTTCTTTTTTATCGAAAATAGCTTGATACGCTATGGCGATCTACTGGCGTAATGATACATACAATCTTTGTCTCCTGACCGCCCGATTTCGTGTTTATTTCGTCCCAAAAACCAGTTCATTCCTGGGCTTATTCGTCCCTGGGCTTGTCCGCCTGGACTTGTTCGTACCACAAGATTGCACGGTACTCTTTTGGATTGTGCATGACTACATGTATATAGTAGGCTAACTTTCAAGCCGATATTTTGAAACTATTTCTATTGTTTATTTTTCAAATTATTAATTCCACACAATGGCCCCCTTGACAAATGCTACACCAGTGCTTTCAACGCTTTGATTTACTATTGGCTGGAAAAGTTCATATAACTTATTCAGCAGGTTAAAATAACAGTGTAGCTTCCAAATAACAAAACATGTGTTAAAATGCATTTAAATTTAAATCTTATCATTTGAAAGTAAGGAAATGATTGTGAAGATGACAATCTGTTATTGTACTGTCGGTCCAAGTGTTAGTAGCTGGCAGTGAAATTAATTTCACAACTAGGTTAAATGCTGCCAGGTCACTCTATCTGTTGTTTACCTCTGGCCTGATTTTGAAATTCGTTTTTCTGCCTGCGACTTACGTTCGGACTGACTACACAACGTCAGAGTGTCATCTTCACAATATTTTCCATACTTTTAAATGGTATGATTTAAATCTAAACGCATTTTACCACATGAATTGTGTTTGGGCCTTTAAGGGCTGAAAATGAAACGGTATCTCACAAGTCATTTCATCATCTGTTTACCCGGCCGGGTAGCTCAGTGGTTAGCGTATCTGACTCGTGACTGGCTGGTTGAGAGTGCGATACCGGGTCGAGGCAAACTTTCTGTCCGGCGATTTTTCGCCTCTCACCTCTGATGCATGCTAGAAAAGTAGTCAGTGACTTGGAGAGAAAGTTGTGTCACTACTGGTGTGAGAAAGCCAGGAAACACATGCATAAGTGCACTGACCGCCGTGATATGACCTAAGCTGTAAAACGGAGTAAAACTTCAATACAATCAATCATAAGAATTAATATAATACTTTACAAACACCACACAGTCCAAACTACGATCTAAATCGTTCCTATATTTGGTGAGGTATTTTTCCCTAATTTCAACAGTATTTTTTGTCTTTTTTTTTCATACAAATCAACACCATACTGTTGATAGCACTATGGCAGGAGGACAAAATGGTCTAAGAGTTAATATTAGACTTATAGACAAACACCACACAGTCCAAGCTACGATCTAAATCGTTCATATATTTGGTGAGGTATTTTTCCCTAATTCATTCGCATTTTTTGTCATTCTTTTTTTTTCATACAAATCAACACTGTACTGTTAATAAGATTGTGGCAGGAGGAGAAATTTGTCTGAACGAGTTAATAGTCCTTGTGTAACAGTGTTTCCACATTATCTCTGTGTAAGAAACGCTAATGAGTTATGTTGGTTATCCATATTTTACAAGTATTTTTTTCCGCAGCAAATTAATTTTCAGGAATTGATTAACCCTTAATCTGCTAAGTGCGACTCACTGACCTTTTGCGGACGGTGTAGATCAAGATCAGACTGCACAGAACGTGCAGTCTGATCTTGGATCTACACTGTCCGATAAGAAGATATTTTGCTCCCCCAAAAAATAAGACTGAAATAACATTGTTCGGGTTTTTTTTTAACTGTCTGCTTGAAAGTTTAACTTATTTAGCAGGATAATGGTAAATCCATTATCACACGATGCCGAGCTTTAACGACCCTGAAGAAGAAGGCTTTTGAAAACAATGTAGAAAAAAAAGAGAAAAACTTGGTAATCAGTATTTTCTTGTTTTCTCACAGGGTTTTCTACCCTATCAAGGTCAGAAATTATCAATTGAGTTACATTTATTTTGACGTCTGCGAATGCTTTCAATTTGGTCATGTCCAAACTTTTGTCGTTTGGTAAAGAGTTATCTGGATGAATAAGGAAGGAAATGTATACATACCTGACTTCGCAGTCTGTTTTAATGTCTTTGTCAACTATTCTGAGATAGCTTCGAATTAAGCGAAGCTTCGAATTAAGCGAAGCTTCGAATTAAGCGAGTACGTAACAGCCAATTAGTATACACTTGCTGTTCACAAAAACAATTTCAAGCAACATTCAAGTTCACTGTAGTAGCAACCCATTACAGTTGTTTTACATTCCAATCTGAAGTCAGCAGATGCAACGAATCTAAATCACGATCTAAAACACATTTTTAACCCTTTGCCACACAATCACGAGTTTTAAACCTTATCCTGCTAAATAACTTAAATGAAACTTTTAACCCGATAGTAAAAACCCGAATCATGCTATTTCAAAAATAATTAAAAAAAAAAAAAAAACATTTCCTTATCGGACAGTGTAGATCCAAGATCAGACTGCACGTTCCGTGCACTCTGATCCTGATCTGCATTGTCCGCAAAAGGTCAGCGAGTCACGCTTAGCAGCTTAAGGGTTAACTACACCAAAATAGAAAGCTTTAAGAAAACATTGTGGGAAAAGATAGAAAATGCTGATACTCTTTCAAAAACAAATTGCATCATCTGAGACACATTCAATTTGTCGTCTGCAAAGGCTTTCAATTTGGACCGGTCGAAAATTTTGTCGTCTGGTAAAGAGTTAAAACTCAGTGTTATGTCAACTGGAAAACATTGCGACACATGGACATGGATGCTTTTCTTCTAAACAGCAAGATGATTTCCTTTCGCCACAACGTTTTAAAACAGAACCACAAGAAAAGACGCTTTATCTCTTTAACTGAAAATGGCGACTTAAGTAGCTTTTGTGAACGTCATAGAACAAGATCAGATTGCACAGAATGTGCAGTCTGATCTTGGACCTACGCCGTCCGCTAGCCCATGCTAAACTGATATCAAAATGTTTGCAGAAAATGCTACTTTTAGACCTCGAACTATACCTTTAAACCTCAAAAAAAAGAAACGTTGTAATAAATTTAGTCCTTAAGCTGATAAATGAATAAAACGAAACTTTCAAGCCGATAGTAAAAACCCAGTATTTGCTATTTCGTGGGTAATCCTTTTTTTGGGAAAAGATATCTCCTTATCGGGCAGTGTGGATCCAAGATCAGACTGTACGTTCTGTGCAGTCTGATCTCGATCCACACTGTCCGCTAAAGGTCCCTGAATCGGGTTTAACAGAATAAGGGTTAGTCGGTAATAAGATGTTTTGCACACTGAACACACTAATCCATGACTATTTAAGCGAACACTATATACCTGTTGGAGCGTACTTTTCAATAAAGTACAACAATTAAAACTAACCGCTTATATCGGGTTGTAAGAATGAAACGCTCTGACTGGGGCGTCAGAAAAGGGGTTCAAGGAACGAATTTGAACGATGGCTATTCATTCTTAATTATAAACAAAGCTACAAATTTTTTTTTTTGACTCAGCGAAATTGAAAGCATTTGCATTCAACAAATTAAATGTTGGTCAAATGGTGATTTCTGTCTTTGATAGGGTAGAAAACATCGTTGGAAAAGGAGAAAAATGCTTTCGATATGGACAAGCATGTCTAAAATTTTGTCGTCTTGTATAGAATTAACCCCTTACCACACAAACGACCCTGCAAGAGAAGTCTTTTGAAAACATCGTGGGAAAAAGGAGAAAATTATTTTCCGCTTTTCCCAGTATGCTTTCTAGCCTATCATATAAAAATCAAATGAGCCACATTTGAATTGTCGTCTGCAAATGCTTTGAATTTGGACAAGTCTAAAATTTTGTCGTTTGGAAAAGAGCTAATTCTGAACGAAACAACACAATTTTTGACTTAACCAAGTTGAAAGCATTTGCACACAACAAATTAAATGTAGCTCAAATGTTGATTTCTGTCTTTAAGAGGGTAGAAAGCATCGTGGGAAAAGGAGAAATGCTACATCTTTGCCAAAATTTCGGGAGGTTCCCCCCCCCCCCCGGATCCACTCTAGGTAATAGAAGTAGTAGTAGTAGTAAAAATATTCAACGATGAACGGTACATTACTTTTCTTCTTTTGTATATATATATGCAAAGTTCAACTAGTGCCGGTTCAAGGATATTACATAATAAACAAGAAAAACATCACATGGGAACATAGAATATAACATTTATTCAATAAATGTTATATTCTATGTTCCCATGTGATGTTTTCTTATATATATATATATATATGTGTGTGTGTGTGTGTGTGTGTGTGTGTGTGTGTGTGTGTGTGTCGTGCTCTGTGAGAAGGGGGCTTACTGCATTAGCAAAAAGTATCGACCCAGGTCAGCCTGCGCAGTCCGCGCAGGCTGACCTGGACCGAAACTTTTTGCTACTGGTCAATTTTCAGCATGTCAAAGGACCAGTGTACCTCATGATTCAGTCGGGTGTTATACAAAATGGAGTTATGGATCTATAATTATGTGACGACTTACTTGGTATCATGCATCGCCGTTCATTCAGCACGAAGATGCATTAAGCCCCCTTTTGCCAGAGTATGGCTCATATGTGTCACGCTATAAGCAAGGCTGTCTTGTAAAGGACGGCTTGTCTATCTTCGTCCTCTTTCTATTTGTCACGTGTCGATTATTTATTTATCTATTTATTTATTTATTTATTTATTTCACTTAAACTACAAACTAAATCTACCGAAGCTCAGACAAATTTATTTCTTGTAGCCTTGTCTGAACAAGCGGACGGTAAACATCTAAGATCAGACTACACGTTCTGTGCAGTCTGATCTTGATTGATGTCGTTCGCTAAAGCCGTTGTTTTCGCCAGTGGCTGAAACGGATAAACCTTCAAGTCACGTGCCCGTATCAGTATCATCCTTAAGGTATTTTGACTTAAACCACGTGACCCGTGCAATCATGTGACCTCCACGGTCGAGACAAACATGGGTGTGATCACTAAAATGGCTGTAATTTAGGCGATACTCTTTCAATAATAAGGCAGATGATTGATTAAAACAATAGAAAAGTACACATTAACTTGCAAATTATCCAATTTTAAGTGCGGACTTTATCTAAATATAGCTTTAAGAGCAGTTCTCGCTCTGTATGTTAATGGGTTGGTTCCATAAAACCAATAGTTAGATAACGTACTCAAATATATTATTAATTTTGATGTATCAAAATTGATGATGATGATGATGATATATTCTGATCTAGTGCTGTGATACCAACAACTATCAAGGACAAGCCCCTTCATTTAAGTCACATTTGAATTGTCGTCTGCAATTCTTTCAATATTTGGATAATTCCAAAATTCTGTCGTCTGGTAAATGGACAAGTTTACCCTTTTACTAAAGAACCTCATGTTTTTACGACCATCTTGTAGAGGGCTTTTAAAACATTGTGGAAAAGGAGAAAATACTGGTAGCCAGAATTTACTCCTTTTCCCATTATTTTCAACATTTTTCAATACAGATTCCATCATTTTAAACATATTTGATATGTCATCTGCAAATACTTTGAATTTGTGTAGAGTTACCAAGGAAGAGGTTTGTCTGTTTATATTTCATGCTTTCCGGTAGGATATCGAGAAATAGCGGTGAAAATATTTTTCGATATTACACGGGTACGACCAGTGAGAATACCGACCACGGGGAGTTTTTACTGATTTTTATGGAAGTCTCGACAAAAAAAAAAGGCGTTAGAAGCATGCGCCACTCGTGAAAATATTACCGATGATGTTCACGAGATGAAATAAATTTCGATCTTTCACCGAAAAAAACAAATGTCCTCTATGTATTTGAGTTTAACGCCATTTTTATACAGCTTAGGTGATATCAAGGCGGTCAGTGCAGCTACGCATGCGTTTCCCGGCTTTCTCATACCAGCACGGACACAGCCGTCTTACCAAGCCAATGACTATTTTTCTCACATGCAACAGACGTGAGATCGAAAATTCGTCATAAAGAAAGTTTGCCTCGAGCGGGTATCAAACCCGCAACTACCAGGTCACAAGTCAGATAGGCTAACCACTGAGTTACCCGGCCGGGCTAACAACGATCTGGAGCAATTCCATCTCTCCTTATAGCAATTTGAGTTCCAATGATTTAGGGTCATTTTTTTTTTAGCCCCACTTGACTATTTGAATTTGGGCATGTCTATTATCTTGTTGTCTGGTAATTGGTTAACCCTTAGAGCGGCCAATAAACCCAATGGATAACCTCATTCTAAAAATAGAACCCTAATAAGACTACCCTTGTCCTGAATGTCTCATCAAAGCGGACAGTGTAGATCAAAGATCAGACTGCACGTTTTGTGCAGTCTGATGATCTGATCTTGATCTACACCGGCCGCAAATACAACTAAAGTAATGAAAGGCGCTGTAAGGGTTAATTGAAGTCTAAGGAAGAGGGACAATTCCTTCTGTCCCTACATCAATCTGAAATCCAAAGATTTAGGGTCACACTTTCTGAGTCCCGCTTTACTCTTTACAAGACGAAAAACATTTTTAGACTCGTCCACACTGAAAACACCGCGGACGATGACTAAAATGTGGTTCAAATGGTGGAACAAATTCTTGAAAGTGTAGATCACGTGGGAAAAGGCTACTAGGGTTTTTTTTTTTTTGTCCTTTTCCCTCGATGTTTTAGAAAAGCTTTCTTTCGTACGATCAGAAAAGAACGCGGATGTATTTCGCACAAGAAATAAACGAATTCGCTTTTTTTTTTTTCAAAGGCTAAAAAATAAAAATTCGTTTCAAATGAAGAAATTTTTCAGTCGTAGTTCCGAATCAACCTTGCTGACGGTGTAGATCTAAGATCAGACTGCACGTTCTGTGCGGTCTGATCTTGATCTGTGCCGTTTCCAGAAGCTGGTCATGCATCTTTAGAAGATGAAAAGGGATTAACGCTTATTCTGCTAAATAACTGAAATGAAACTTTTTAGCCGATTGTAAAAACACAAACCCAAATTTCATTTTGCTATTTCAAAGCTTTTAGGGGACGGGGGGTCCTTATCGGACAGTGTAGATCAAAGATCAGACTGCACGTTCTGTGCAGTCTGATCTTGATCTTCACTGTCGCAAAAGGTCAGTGAGCCGTACTTAGCAGCCTAAGGGTTAATGTCGTGTTTCCTCAATAAAGCTTTGCCCGCCTTAGCCAGTCCCCATAAACAACTTTTCGTAATTTGCGCGGAAACCGCGATAAAGAGGAATAGAGGTAATTAACTTCCGCCCCTCGTGTTCTCTCGTTTCTAAAACCCTTTCACAACTGTGGTTGCATTTGCGGCCAATGTAGATCAAGATCAGACTGCACAAAACGTGCAGTCTGATCTTTGATCTACACTGTCCGCTTTGCTTAGACATTCCGAACGATAGCAACTTTTAAACTGCAATTATTAAGGTTTCATTTCTAGGCTTAAAAAGTTCAGTGAATTATTCGGAGCGCTATGTTTAAACATTTATCCTGGTTGAAGCGATTATAGACGAAATTGATGGAGAATGTAGACGAAGATCAGCCTGCACATTCCTGCAGTCTGATCTTTGTCCTAAGTCTCTGTTTGTCTGATTTCTTTTTTGATCAAGTCATAGGAACCCCATTCAAACGCAAAGAAACTTGACGAAATATATTTTTTGACAGTGAGCATTATCAATTCGGCTGGAAAGGGCGTAACCCGTATGCTGAGGATCCAGACTTTTGGTGTCATTTGCGAGCAGTATAGATCAAGATGAGACTACCAGACGTGCAGTCTGATTCGATACAGCTTCGATACATCGATTAATTTTCGAAACCTCATAATACCAATTCAGAATTAACCCTTAAAGTGCTTTAGATAGATGCACATTTCAAGCCTGCAGTTCCAAGACAGAAGCATTGCGATTTTAAAGCTCTCTTTTCACCATACAAAACTCACCATATTGGATAGTGTAGATCCAAGATCAGAACTGCGAGTTTTGTTCAGCCTTATCCTAGATGTCCGAAAATGGTCTAACAGATGCGTTTAGTAGCCTAAGGGTAAAAAAAAAATGGTCCCAGACATTGCTTGTTTCGATGATAATTCGTTATTGAACAAGATAAAGCGTTTTTGACCGATCACTATGGGGAACTAATCTCGCTATAATTGGAACATCTCGGACTTTTGTTTTGAAATGGTGCAAGAAAAAATATGTCAAGGAGTTTTGTGAAGCCAGATTTGTGAATTGATTTCTGCGCAAACCACACGCACTTCACGATTTGGAGTAAGAGTTAAGTTATATACTTACACTTTGAACAGATATCTTCCACAAGACTTCAGGGCACACTAGATGGCATTTGGCAGCTAGCGGACTTTTAACCCTTAGGCTACTAAGCACGACTAAAGCACCTTTTGTGGACATTGTAGATCAAGACGAGACTGCAAAGAACGTGCAGTCTGATCTTAGATCTACACTGTCCAATAAGGAGATGTACTTCACAAAAGAAAAAAGAATACTTTGAAATGGCAACATATAAATTTTAAATATCAGCTTAAACGATTCATTTAACGGCTACAGCGCCCGGCTGGAGGATTGGATACAGTAGCATACATCTCGAGCTTCCAAATGGAGTATTGGATGCAGTAACATACGGCTAAAGCGCCCAGCTGGAGTACTGGATGCAGTAACATACAGCTACAGCGCCCGGATGGAGTATTGGATGCAGTAACATACGGCTACAGCGCCCGGCTGGAGTATTGGATGCTGTAACATACAGCTACAGCGACCGGCTGGAGTATTGGATGCTGTAAAATACAGCTACAGCCACCGGCTGGAGGATTGGATGCAGTGACATACAGGTACAGCGCCCGGCTGGAGTATTGGATGCAGTAACATACAGCTACAGTGCCCGGCTGAAGGATTGGATGCAGTAACATACAGCTACAGTGCCCGGCTAGAGTATTAAATGCTGCAACATACAGCTACAGCGCCCGGCTGGAGTATTGGATGCAGTAACATACAGCGACAGCGCCCGGCTCGAGTATTGGATGCAGTAACATACAGCTACAGTGCCCGGCTGAAGGATTGGATGCAGTAACATACAGCTACAGTGCCCAGCTGGAGTATTGGATGCTGCAACATACAGCTACAGCGCCCGGCTAGAGTATTAAATGCTGCAACATACAGCTACAGTGCCCGGCTGGAGTATTGGATGCAGTAACATACAGCTACAGTGCCCGGCTAGAGTATTAAATGCTGCAACATACAGCTACAGCGCCCGGCTCGAGTATTGGATGCAGTAACATACAGCGACAGCGCCCGGCTCGAGTATTGGATGCAGTAACATACAGCTACAGCGCCCGGCTGAGGGATTGGATTCTGTAACATACAGCTACAGAGCCCGGCTGGATAATTGGATGCTGTAACATACGTTTACAGCGCCAGGCTGGGGGGGCTGGATGCAGTAATATACGGCTACAGCTGCCAGCTGGAGGGCTGGATGCTAAAAAATTAGGGCTACAGCTCCCAGCTGGAGCATTGAAAGCAGCAACATACGGCTACAGCGCCCAGCTGGGGTATTGGATGCAGTGACATTTTATTACAGCGCCAAGATGGAGCATTGGATGCAGTAACATACAGCTACAGTGCCCAGCTGGAGTATTGGGTGCAGTAACATACAGCTAGAGCGCCCTGCTGGAGTATTGGAAGCAGTAACGTATGGCTACAGCGCCAAGCTGGAGGGCTTGATGCTGAAAAATACTGCTGCAGCTCCCAGCTGGAGCATTGAATGCAGTAACATACGGCTACAGCGGCCAACTGAGATAATGGATGCAGTGACATACAGCGACCACGCCCGGCTGCAGTATTGGATGCAGTAACATACAGCTACAGCGCCCGGTTGGAGTATGGGATGCAATAATATACAGCTACAGTTCCAGGCTGGATGATTAGATGCAGTAACATACAGCTACAGCGCCCGGTTGGAGTATGGGATGCAATAATATACAGCTACAGTTCCAGGCTGGAGGACTAGATGCAGTAACATACAGCTACAGCGCCCGGTTGGAGTATGGGATGCAGTAATATACAGCTACAGTTCCCGGCTGGAGGATTAGATGCAGTAACATACAGCTACAGAGCCCGGCTGAAGGATTGGATGCTGTAACATACAGGTACAGCGACCGGCTGGAGTATTGGATGCTGTAACATATGGCTACAGCGCCCAGCTGGAGGGCTGGATGCTGAAAAATACGGCTACAGCTCCCAGCTTGAGCATTGAATGCAGTAACATACGGCGACAGCGCCCAGCTGGGGTATTGGATGCAGTGACATTTAACTACAGCCCCAAGATGGAGCATTGGATGCAGTAACATACAGCTACAGTGCCCAGCTGAGGCACTGGATGCAGTAACATATAGCTACAGCGCTCGGCTGGAGTATTGGATGCAGTAACATACAGCTACAGCGCCCGGCTGGAATATTGGATGTAGTAACATACAGCTACAATGCAGAGCTGGAGTATTAGATGCAGTGACATACAGCGACAGCGCCCGGCTGGAGTATTGGATGCAGTGACATACAGCGACAGCGCCCGGCTGGAGTATTGGATGCAGTGACATACAGCTACAGCGCCCGGCTGAAGGATTGGATGCAGTAACATACAGCTACAGCGCCAAGCTGGAATATTGGGTGCAGTAACATACAGCTACAGTGCCCAGCTGGAATATTGGATGCAGTAATATACAGCTACAGCAATCAGCTGCAGTATTGGATTGTGTAACATACAGCTACAGCGCCCAGCCTGAGTAAACGATGCTATAACATACAGCTACAGCGCCCAGCTGGAGGATTGGAAGCAGTAACATACGGCTACAGCGCCCAGCTAGAGGGCCAGATGCTGAAAAATATGGCTGCACCTCCCAGCTGGAGCATTGAATGCAGTAACATACGACTACAGCGGCCAGCTGGGGTATTGGATGCAGTGAAATTCGGCTACAGCGCCACGTTTCAGCATTGGATGCAGTAAAATACAGCTACAGCGCCCATCTGAAGTATTGGATGCAGTAACATACAGCTAAAGCGCCCTGCTGGAGTTTTGGATGCAGTAACATTCAGCCACAGCGCCCAGCTGGAGGATTGGATGCAGTAACATACAGCTACAGCGACCGGCTGGAGTATTGGATGCAGTAATATACAGCGAAAGCGCCCGGCTGAAGTATTGGAAGCTGTAACATACAGCTACAGCGCCCGGCTGGAGTATTGGATGATGTAACATACAGCTACAGCGCCCGGCTGAAGGACTGGATGATGTAACATACAGCTACAGCGCCCAGCCTGACTATTCGATGCTGCAACATACAGCTACTGCACCCAGCTGGAGTATTGGATTGTGTAACATACAGCTACAGCGCCCAGCCTGAGTATTCGATGCTGCAACATACAGCTACAGCGCCCGGCTGGAGTATTGGATGATGTAACATACAGCTACAGCGCCCAGCCTGAGTATTCGATGCTGCAACATACAGCTACTGCACCCAGCTGGAGTATTGGATTGTGTAACATACAGCTACAGCGCCCAGCCTGGGTATTCGATGCTGCAACATACAGCTACTGCACCCAGCTGGAGTATTGGATTGTGTAACATACAGCTACAGCGCCCAGCCTGAGTATTCGATGCTGCAACATACAGCTACTGCACCCAGCTGGAGTATTGGATGCGGTAACATACAGCTACAGCGCCTAGCTGGTGTATTGGATGCAGTAACATATAGTTACAGCGCCCGGCTGTAGTATTGGATGCAGTAACATACAGCTACATCGCCCGGCTGGAGTATTGGATTTAGTAACATACAGCTACAGCGCCCGGCTGGAGTATTGGATGCTGCAACATACAGCTACTGCACCCAGCTGGAGTATTGGATGCGGTAACATACAGCTGGAGCGCCTAGCTGGAGTATTGGATGCAGTAACATACAGCTACAGCGCCCAGCCTGAGTATTCGATGCTGCAACATACAGCTACTGCGCCCAGCTGGAGTATTGGATGCTGTAACATACAGCTACAGCGCCCAGCCTGAGTATTGGATGCTGTAACATACAGCTACTGCGCCCAGCTGGAGTATTGGATGCTGTACCACACAGCTACAGCATGAGTATACGATGCAGTAAAATACAGCTACAGCGCCTGGCTGGAGTATTGGATGCAATAACATACAGCTACAGCGCTAGGCTGGAGTTTCGGATGCTGTAACATACAGCTACAGCGCCCGGCTAGAGTATGGAATTCAGTAACATACAGCTATAGCTCCCGGCTGGAGGCCTGGATGCTGTAACATCCAGCTGGAGTATTTTATGCAGTAACATACAGCTACAGCGCCCAGCTGGAGGATTGGATACAGTAACATACAGCTACAGCGCCCAGCTGAAGGATTGGATGCTGTGACCTTCAGCTACAGCGCCTGGCTGCAGGATAGGATGCAGTAAATATAGCTAGAGCGCCCGGCTGGAATATTGGATCCTGTAACGTACGGCTACAGCGTCAAGCTGGAGGATTGGATGCAGTAATATACAGCTACAGCGCCAAGCTGGAGGATTGGATGCAGTAAAATACAACTACAGCGCCAAGCTGTAGTATTGGATTCTGTAACATATAGCTACAGACCCCGGCTGGAGTACTGGATGCAGTAAAATACAGCTACAGCGCCCGGCTGGAGTATTAGATGCAGTAACATACAACTACAGCGCCCAGATGGAGCATTGGATGCTGTAACATACAGCTACAGCGCTCGGCTGGAGTATTGGATGCAGTAAAATACAGCTGCAGCGCCCGGCTGGAGTATTGGATACAGTAACATACAGGTACAGCGCCCAGCTGGAGTATTAGATGCTGTAACATACAACTACAGCGTCCAGATGGAACATTGGATGCAGTAACATACACCTACAGCGCCCGGCTGGAGCATTGGATGCAGTAATATACAACTACAGCGCCCGGCTAGAGTATTAGATGCAGTAACATACAACTACAGCGCCAGGCTGAAGTATTGGATGCTGTAACAAACGGCTGCAGCGCCCGGCTGGAGGATTGGACGCAGTAACATACAGCTACAGCGCCCAGCAGGAGGATCGGATGCAGTGACATTCGGCTACAGCGCCCAGTTTCAGCATTGGATGCAGTAATATACAGCTACAGCGCCCATCTGGAGTATTGGATGCAGTAACATACAGCCACAGCGCCCGACTTTAGTATTGGATGCAGTAACATACAGCTACCTCGCCCTGCTGAAGTATTGGATGCTGTAACATACAGCTACAGAGCCCGGCTGGAGGATTGGATGCAGTAACATACGGCTACAGCGGCCGACTGAAGTATTGGATGCAGCTACAGCGACCAGCCGGAGTATTGGATGCTGTAACATACCGCGACAGCGCCCGGCTAGAGTATTGGATTGTGTAACATACAGCTACAGCGCCCAGCTGGAGTATTGGATGCTGTTACATACAGCTACAGCGTCTACCTGGAGTAATTGATGTTGTAACATACAGCTACAGGGCCTGGCTGCAGGATTGGATGCAGTAAAATTCAGCTAGAGCGCCCAGCTGGAGGATTAGATGCAGTAACATACAGCTACAGCACACAGTTGGAGTATTGGATGCAGGAACATACAGCTACAGCATCCTGCAAGAGGATTGGACGATGGGACATACAGCTACAGCGCCCGAAAGGAGGTTTAGATTCTGTAACATACGGCTACAGCGCCCAGCTGGAGGATTAGAAGCAGTAGCATACGGCTACAGCGCCCAGCTGTAGGGCTGGATGCTGAAAAATACGGCTGCTGCTCCCAGCTGGAGCATTGAATGCAGTAAAATACAGCTACAGCGGCCAGCTGGAGTGACATTCGGCTACAGCGCCCGTTTTCAGCATTGGATGCAGTAACATACAGCTACAGCACCCATCTGGAGTATTGGATGTAGTAACATACAGCTACTGCGCCCGACTGGAGTATTGGATGCAGTAACATACAGCTACCTCGAACGGCTGGAGTATTGGATACAGCTACAGCGCCTAGCTGGAGGATTGGATGCAGTAACATACAGCTATAGCGCCAAGCTGGAGTATTGGATGCTGTAACATACAGCTACAGCGCCCAGCCTGAGTATTCAATGCTGTAACATACAGCTACTACGCCCAGCTGGAGTATTGGATGCTGTAACATACAGCTACAGCGCCCAGCCTGAGTATTCGATGCTGTAACATACAGCTACAGCGCCCAGCCTGAGTATTCGATGCTGTAACATACAGCTACAGCGCCTAGCTGGAGTATTGGATGCAGTAACATATAGCTACAGCGCCCGACTGGAGTATTGGATGCAGTAACATACAGCTACAGCGCCCAGCTGGAGTATTGGCTGCTGTAACACACAGCTACAGCCCGAGTATACGATGCTGTAAAGTACAGCTATAGTGCCTGGCTGGAGTCTTGGATGCAATAACATACAGCTACAGCGCCCGGCTGGAGGAGTGGATGCAGTAACATTATAGCTACAGCGCCCAGCTAGAGGATTGGATACAGTGACATACCGCTACAGCGCCCAGCTGGAGGATTGGATGCAGTAACATACAGCTACAGCGCCCGGCTGGAGTATTGGATGCAGTAACATACAGCTACAGCGCCCAGTTGGAGAAATTGGATGCAGTAACATACAGCTACAGCGCTTGGCTGCAGCACTGGATGCAGTAAAATACAGCTACAGCGCCCAGCTGGAGGATTGGATGCTCTAACATACAGCTACAGCGCATGGCTGCAGGACTGGATGCAGTAAAATACAGCTACAGCGCATGGCTGGAGTCTTGGATGCAATAACATACAGCTACATCGCCAAGCTGGAGCTTTCGATGCAGTAACATACAGCTACAGCGCCCGGCTGGAGTATGGAATTCAGTAACATACAACTACAGCTCCCGGCTGGAGGACTGGATACTGTAACATGCAGCTACAGCGCCCGGCTGGAGTATTGGATGCTGTAAAATACAGCTACAGCGCCCGGCTGGAGGATTGGATGCAGTAACATACAGCTACAGCGCACAGCTGGAGTAATGGATGCTGTAACATACAGCTACAGCGCCTGGCTGCAGGATTGGATGCAGTAAATACAGCTACAGCGCCCGACTGGAATATTGGATCCTATAACATACGGCTACAGCGCCCAGCTGAAGGATTGGATGCAGTAATATACAGCTACAGCGCCCAGCAGGAGGATTGGATGCTGTAACATACAGCTACAGCGCCCAGCTGGAGGATTGGATGCAGTAACATACAGCTATAGCGCCAAGCTGGAGTATTGGATGCTGTAACATACAGCTACAGACCCCGGCTGGAGTATTGGATGCAGTAAAATACAGCTACAGCGCCCAGCTGGAGGATTGGATGCAGTAACATACAGGTACAGCGCCCAGCTGGAGTATTGGATGCTGTAACATACAGCTACAGACCCCGGCTGGAGCTACAGACCCCGGCTGGAGTATTGGATGCAGTAACATACAGCTACAGCGCCCAGCTGGAGTATTAGATGCAGTAACATACAACTACAGCGCACAGATGGAGCATTGGATGCAGTAACATACAGCTACCGCGCCAGGCTGGAGTATTGAATGCAGATACATACAGCTACAGCGCCCGGCTGGAGGACTGGATGCATTAACATATAGCTACATCGCCCAGCTAGAGGATTGGATGCAGTAACATACAGCTACAGCGCTCGGCTGGAGTATTAGATGCAGTAACATACAACTACAGCGCCCAGATGGAGCATTGGATACTGTAACATGCAGCTACAGCGCTCGGCTGGAGTATTGGATGCAGTAACATACACCTACAGCGCCAGGCTGGAGTATTGGATGCAGTAACATACAGCTACAATACAACACTTGGGCAGAATAAACCTTTTTTTGTTTTTTGTTTGTCACGAAAACATTGATGCAAAGATAGGACCGAGGCCTGTAAAGAAATAATTCTTCACTCGGGTGCCAAAACTTGGCTACATATGCTTTTTTTCAGTTGAGAAAAGTGCATAAGTCTATAGAAATATTTTAATCATTTTGATATAGCAACCCCTGTTGATGGTAAGAAACAAGATAAAAAGTTTGAAGTTCCAGTCTTCATTAAAGACAGAAATACATATGGATAAATGTCAGGGTTTTTTAACAGCGACGCGGAGGACGCAGAGGAGGCAGACAACACCTGGGCCATGGCAATCAGTTCCTGGACGTTTTCTTTGAAAGCAGCCAAGTTAAAAAACCCGAAGCGGGTTGTGTAGATATGGTACTAAGCTCCACATTCTCCACTCTCGCCGTTTACATGATTCTATTCGAATATGGCGTTGTCAGGTTTACAAAATTTGCGCAAGTAGTTTTAAGGAATCGGCTGTATCTAAAAATAGCCTTTACAGTTTTCCAACAGACAGTAATTGTCTCTAACAGAAAGTAATTGTCTCTACCCTTTACTGAACCAGTGAAATACAGCTGTAATAACAATATTGCGATCATATTCAGCCATCATTAATTTTTGCTCTCACTTGATTTACAGTTACTCCGCAGCTACTCCGTTACACTTGATTACGAATCTGCATGCTCGGAGTAAAACGAGTGCTCAGTTCAGCTAAATCAAGTCCATCCCTAGTTGTATGCGTCGTGGATATTTAACAAAAGGAATATTAATTAGAGTCAGAACCAAGAACTTCAGACCTTGGAAACTTAAAAAAAAAAAGAGTTATGTTTAAGAATCATATGCAGGGAGTGACCAGTGAGTTAAGGAAAGAAGATATTTTTAATATCTTCAATGTTTTTTTTTTGTGCTTGTGTGTGTATGTCACTGTGTGTGTGTTGTTCATACATATTTCCTGATTGAATCAAGTTCTTTGAACAAAAATGTGGAGACGTCCATGGTATAATTGTTTTTGAGAAGTTTGATGGAAATAGGTTATGTAGTTTAAGATAGGAATAATTACCTCCCTTTATTGAATGCAAATAAGATAGGTTTTAGATAGAGTGTCCTTTTGCTTTTGTAGTTGTATCAGGGGATACTAAAGCCTTATCCATTAAAATGTCGAACGCCTCAGTTTGTTTGTCTGCATTAGATGTCACGCTCTTTGAAATGGGGGCTTAATGCCTCTGCTGCCTGCACAGTCAGCGCAGGCTGACCTGGACCGAAACTTTCGCTACTGGTCAATTTTCTGTATGTCGAAGGACCAGTCTACCTCATGATTAAGTCGGTTGTTAAAAATGTGGCTATTATGGATCCATAACTATGTGATGGTTTGATTGGTACAGTGCATCACAGAGATGCATTAAACCTCCTTTTGTCAGGGCATGGCTCGTATATATTTCTGTAAGAAAATTCGAGATATGATCAAATTAAAGATAAATCAATATGAAACTGAATTTGATCTATTTTTCATTTCCATTTACTTGTCACCATGACTTCGATAATTCAGCCTTAATGATAACCAACGATTATTGATCGAATCCGCACATCGGTCTTCTATCCTGACATTTAACCTCCACCGCCAGTCTGAAGGCATACACTCTCCTCGTCAAAAGCCCCACATTGGTTGGTTACTCCGTTACAGATCTGATCTCGCGGCAAGCATATGTTTGAGTTTGGACATACCAGTTCACCCGCAGTGCAGAAACACCCAGCAGCTGAAAAAGGTTGAGTCAATATTGTTTTAACTCTTTCAGCTCAAAACTATGAGTCATGCTCTGTGAAAACGAATTGTAATGCATTCGCATAAAGTATCGATTCAGGTCAGCCTGCGCAATCCGCGCAGGCTGACCTGGTTCGATACTTTTTGCTACAAGTCAATTTTCTGCATGTCAAAGGAACAGTCAACCTCATGATTCAGTCGGTTGTTAGACAAACTGAATTCTGTGGAGCCATGATTACTAGTATATGATGGCTTGCGTGGTATACTACATCACAGAGAGGAATTAAGCCCCACTTTGCCAGAGCGCCGCTCGATGGCACAAAGTACATCCCGCTGAAATTTAGAAAGACTTTTACAGGTTTGACTTAGCAAGCGGACACTATAGACCAAGATCAGACTGCACATTCCGTGCAGTCTTATCTTCATCCATGCAGTTCACAGAAGCGGCACCTCTTTTGCCTATGAATGGGTTAAATTTATAGCTGCCCTCTGGATAAATCCGATTTTTCTCGGGGTGTAATGGGAGATTTCAACTACTTTTGAACACGATTTTTGGCCATAATTTAGCATCTGGTAGCGTATGGTGTAGATCTAAGAGCAAACTGCACAGTCTGTGGTGTGTTATCTTGAGCTACAACGTCTGCAAGGACTGTTTTTGTCGCCAAAGGCCCATAACTCATATCTTGCCTATTTGAATCATTGACTACAAGAAGAACGGTGTTCATCATTTCTATTAACCCCTAGGCTGCTTAGTGCGGCTCAAGGACCTTTTGCTGACAGCGTAGGTCAAGATCAGACTGCACAGAACGTGCAGTCTGATCTTGGATCTACACTGTCCAATAAAGACACAATTTCCCCCTCCCCCACCCTCCCCCCCCCCAAAAAAAAAAGATATAACTTTGAAATCGCAACATTTAGGCTTTTACTATCGCCTTGAAAGTTTCACTTAACTTACATATGTGCTTATCAGGACAAGGGTTAGCATATACTAGGGAGTCGGTACCAGACCTCCAGATAAGAGGGTGCGATAGTATTCTGAATCCATTATTTCTCCTCCAAACCCCATGTTGTGGGTACTCATTAGAATAGTCTCAATGAGACGATTCTAATGAGTGCCCACAACATAGGGTTTAGTGGAAAGTAACTAATACTTTCAATTTTGAAATCAAAATCACTCCCTCTATCTGGAGCTCTGGCTACGTTAAACTAATTATGGAGAAGTGTAGATCAAAATGAGATTGCAGATATTTACAAACTGATCTTGCTCTATAGTCTCCGGAAATTACATCGATGGCCACTGTTTGATGTTTTCTAAGAGATTCCTTGATAAACACTTTGCCAAATAATCTCGAGTTCTCATGATTCTGAAGAAGAAGGCTTTTTAGAACATTGTGGGAGCAGGAGAAAATGATGTTAAACAGCATGTTTTTCTTTTTCTACCATGTTTTCTATTCTTTCAGAGGCAAATCCGACTATTTGAACCATGTTTGATTTGACTTCTGTAAATGCTTTGAATACGATCGAGTATAAAATTTTGTCAGGTAAAGAATTGATACAAATGTACTTTTAACCCTTATCCTGCTAAATAAAAGAAACGAAACTTTCAAACCAATAGTTTAAACCTAAATTTTCCTATTTCAAAATATTTTTGGTGGGAAGATATCTCCTTATCGTTCTGTGCAGTCTGACCTTAATCAATGCTGTCCGCAAAAGGGCAGTGAGTGGCGCTTAGCAGCCTAAGGGTTAAACATTTTAGCAGTCCGAGTTTTCCGGTCAAAACCTTACCTTATAAAGGGCTTTTAAACCAGATTTTGGAACATTATTTTTGCGCGGTGGGGGTGGGGAGAAAGTTTATATTTTGTAGGGAAAATCATAAGGACGTGATTGTTCTTTATCCTTAGATTTGGGGGGAAATGCTGAAAAAAAAAATGCCTCCTGTGGAACTGGAACCCATGACCTCCAAAACCTTAGTCGGCGACAATCAGACTATGGTGCTTGCCGATACAGACTGTGTTAAAGATGTATTTATCCCTTGTTATGCATTTACGGCTATACCATTACTAACGGTAAAATCAAATTTTACAGTAAGACTAGAAAAACTCAGCAATTTCTCTTGTTTTCTACGTGTTCTTCTTTCTATGTTTTAATATTAAATCCGTCTTTGCACGCAAGTTAAAAAAAATATGTGTCTTGATAAAGATTTAAAAAAAAAGACTTGCTAAACGAAATCTGGATTGATGCCCGTTTAACAAGAAGATAAACTTCTTGACTGCTTCGTGTGCTACGACCGATTGATTGCCTTTATAATAAGGGAACTGCTAAACTCAACCAGGAGATAAACTTAAGACTTGTGCATACTGAGAGCCTATGCAGACAAGAATTTAACTCTGTAACAAAGGAAAAAAGTTTGGACTAGACCAAATTGAAAGCATCTGCAGACAACAAATTAAGTGCAGCTCAAATAATGATTTTTGTCTTTGATCGGGTAGAAAACATTGTGGGAAAAAGGAGAAAATGCTGATTACCAGCATTTTCTCCTTTTTGCACAATGTTTTCAGGAGGCTTCTTTCTCAGAGCCGTTAAAACTCGGGATTATGCGGTAAAGAGTAAAAGGCTCTCTCAAATTATGAGACTCGTCTTTGAAAAAATAGATAAAATTTGTGGGAAAAGAATAAAATGTTGGTTACCATACTTTTTCCTCTCCCCTAAACGTTTTCAAAGACCTTTTTATCTCAGGGTTGTAAGAAATCAAATTGCTCAGTAAAGGGAATCACAAACCGAAATTGCATATATTCATGCATGATGTTGGAAGTGGTTGCGGCTTTTGTGCAAAGCGGTATTACTAAGGGCTAGGCGCCTAAAGGCCCCTAGCCCAAAAACGCTGGATAGTTCCTATAGATTGTCTCCAGCATTTTCTCCTTCTCTGCCACCCCAACCCTGTTTATAAGTTACTTACGACAAGAGCTCTCATCCGATTTGTCCGGGCAGTCCGGAATACCGTCACAAAGGTTCGTGATCGGAGCACACCCGTGACCATCGATGCATCGAAACTGACCGTCTTCGCAGTCACAGGGATCAGCTGAAACGAGCTTCTTTTGTTTCAATGCTGTTTACATTTTATGCCAATTTCTAAAACACGACGGTGGGTTTCAACAACCTAGGATGTGTCCTTGAGTAAGGTGTCGTGCGAATGGAGCTCCGGCTTTATATTGGTCAAGCCTGGAGAAGACACTAGTAATTGTGTTGCCACCATGATATGGCTGGAAGTGACGTATAACCTTCGTAAAAAACAATTGATCGATGGATTGAATGGTGTCGTACGCCGCTTTCAACATTATTTCAGTCATATCACGACAGCAATAGCTCGCTTATTCACGTAAGTCCAATGCTTAACCAGTACTAGGCTAGAGCTCTGAAGTGTCTTGCCTAACAACACTCCCACGAAAAATCCAGTGGATCCAGTGAGACTCAAACCCGGGACCTCCAGGTCACGAGGTCTACACTTTACCGTTGAGCCACATAGAACCCCTCGTAAAAACAAACAAAAAGATTTCTTGAAAAGATAGAACAGACATTGCAATTAGTCGGACAGACCCCAAACTATTACAAAATATCGGTTTTGACTGGTCAGAAATAGTATTGGCCCATCAGATTCATGCAATAAATTCGCCGCGGTATTCAAATTTCCATTTCATGGTGTAATGAGAAAATATTGTTGGTCTCAAAAGTTTTCATACCAATAAGTCTCTTATATTTGAACCATGCTCTATGAAAAGGGGGCTTAATGCATCTGCGAATAGTACCGATCCAGGTAAGCCTGCGCAGTCCACGCAGGCCGACCGGGGCCGAAACTTTTCGCTATTGGTCAATTTTCTGTATGTCCAAGGACCAGTCTACCTCATGATTCGGTCGGTTGTTGAAAAAAGTAGCTATTGTGGATTCATAATTGGGTGATGGCTTGATCGGTACGATGCATCACGGCGATGAATCACGCCCCCTGTTGCCAGAGCATGGCTCAATTAGCACACCTGACCAAAGATAAATTACCCGACAGAGCACGATGCAAATAGCGACTCTATCTATTCCAGTTTAGAAATATACGGACCAAATGAAAAACACTGACAAATGACTGGGGGGGGGGGGGGGGGGCTGAGCTGGTTAGGTAATGTAGCTGGATACATTGTCTTAATCCTTAAACTGCTATATTACTAAAATTAAACTTTCAAGTCGATAGTAAAAAAACACATATCGCTACTTCAAAGTTATTTTTGGAGGAAAAAAAATTCTCCTCATCGGATAGTGTAGATCCAAGATCAGACTGCACGTTCTGTGCAGTCTGATCTTGATCTACACTGTCAGCAAAAGGTCAGTGAGTCGCGCTTAGCAGCCTACGAGTTAATATATATCAAATTAAATAAAAGGTAAAAATTATCAAAACAAGCGTACACGTTTTGAGCAGGCTATTCGTTGTTCATTTATACCATAACGATCCGACAAACATTGACAGAAACGGAAAGGTCTATGAGTTACTTACGAGATCGAAACTCATCGTCGTCCGTGGGAAGATCTTATATGTTAGGTTATGTAAGAGGTGAATGTTGTCAAAAAAGAAACACACACACTCACAAAAAAGCGCCTATGCTGTGGGCACATACCCTTAAAGGTTCCCGTAATAATTCGACAGACATTGCCAGGAACGGATAGGTTAAAGAGTTACTTACCACGTTCAAACTCGTCGTCGCCATTCGGACAGTTTTCTGTCCCATCACCAATTTGTGACCTGGGCACACACGTCCTCATGTCATTGCACCTATAGTGCCCTGCCGCACAGTAGCACTGCGACGCTTGATTGGTAACAAACGGAAATAGAAATGAGTCATGCTTTGTGAAAAGAGGGTCTAATGTCTCTGCAAAACGCATTGACCTATGTCAGTCTGCGCAGTCCGCACAGGCTGACATGGGTCGAAACCTTTTGTTATTTGTGAATTTTCTGCACGTCAAAGGACCATTCTACTTCATGACTAAGTCGGTTGTTAGACAAAACTGATTTCATAGATCCATAATTATGGGCAAGTATCATCTTTTTTTTTTTTTTTTGGTAAACAGTTAAAAAGTCACTGAAAAGGTTTAGAAAAGTCCAGCGGTGTATCTTCTGATATTTAGAAAGCAAAGTGTGAATATCACCATTAACTATTTACTAGACAACAAAAATTCAAATTATAAGCAATTGCAGACGATAAATTTAAGATGGGTAAAATGACGAGATTTGTCTTTCAAAGGGTAGAAAACATTACGGGAAAGGAGAAAATGATAGTTACCAGCATTTTATCCTTTTCCCTCAAAGTTTTCAATCGCCTTCTTCCTTAAAACACGGGATTGTTTTGTAAAGGGTTATTAAAGAGTTTCATAAATTTCAAGCTAGTTGTTTTGACCAGTATTTTGCGATTTTTGTATCGGTAATGTAGATTAAAGATCAGACTGCACGTTTTGTGCAGTCTATTCTTGATCTGCAATGTCCTCAAGAGGTAAAGAGGAACACAGTCTTCGGGCTACTTCCTATAGATTTGAAGTATTGTAAAAATAAATTCTTCAAGAAACAGCTGTCTTCCAATACTAGTAACTGGGGTAGAAAAGCTTAAACATGTCATCAGCAAAGGGTCATTTCCAACTTTGTGAGATACGAGACAAAGTATATTCGATAATGGAAACGTTACGCATATTATTAGACATCAATCTAGGGCTGACAATTGATTATCAACAGGACAGCCATCTAGCAAGCCATCTAGCTAGCCAGCCAGCCAGCCAGACGGACGGACGGAATGATGGACGGACGGAGGGACAGACAGACAGACAGACTAACGGGTGGACAGACGGACGGACGGACAGACAGACAGAAAAAAAGACAGACAGACAGAAAGGCAGGCAGGCAGAAAGACAGACAGACAGACAGACTTACGGCAATGGTTCTCATCCTCTCTATCGTCACATTCTTGGTTCAGATTACATGGAATCCCACAATTCAGTCCGTCAGAACAGCCTATCTCGGTAGGACCACAGACTGGGGCTATAAACATACATATTTTTACCTTTGGCCCAATTACCTCACGTAATTAAATCTTTAAATTAGGAGTTACGGAGTGCAAATGTCTATGTGCTCCCGCTGTTCCACTTTAACACTTAGCGGTCTGCTCACATTAATAGGTGCTTTCAAATAAAATGGTAAAAATTGGCACAACGTTTGGGGCTACTGAAACATTTTATTCCTATTGCTTTTATTTGATCATTACCCTAAATGGCAGCCACTTACAGACGCCGTTTTTCTGTACCTGACAGCCTACCACTATCGAAAACAGTTCTATAAAAATGATACATTGGTCAAAATGGGCAATAATAGTCGGATTTCTATTTATATGCCTACTTATATATTCAGCATACAGGTCAGAATCAGGTTAAATGAAGCAGGCAATATATATCAATACCAGAAGTAGGTCAAAAGCCAGCGTTTTTAGCTGAGCCGAAACACTTTGTCCTCTGGTAAAAGCGATTAAAGATCGATACTTACGGCATCCCACCTCGTCATTACCCATCGGACAATCGGCGACTTGGTTACAAATTTCAGAACGTTCGACACATACTACTTTATCGTCAAACAACCCTTCGTCGATTTGAATTCCACAAAGGAGTTTGCCGGAGCAGAGGCCTACAATAAAATTTGTTTTATGTTTACAAAAATGAGTTTATCTTCTCGATTGCCTTATGACAAAACAAATAAATAAATTGACGATGAATGAATGAATGAATGAACGAACGAACGAACGAATGAACGAACAAACGAATGAAGAAGAAGAAGAAGATGATGATGATGATGGTGATGATGATGATGATGATGATGAAATAAAAGAATAAACAAAAGGTGATGACAATGATGCCAACGACGATGATGATGATGACTTACGTAGTTGCCTTTCAAGATCTATGTAAGCCTGTTCCAGTCTCTTTAATAAAACGTCTTGTGCCACTGCAACCCCTGCCAGACATGCCAAAATACATGTTGTCACCTGACGTAAAACAAAGTATAAATGACTTAATTACTTGATGATATGCTTAAGACCAGCGCCAGTAGATCGGGTGGCAGATCAAGACACTTGTGAACGTCAAACCGCTTGAGGATGTGGATTCGAACCCGTTGGCTGGCCACCTAAATTTATTTTCAAAAAAGTATTTCGGTTGAGAAGCTAGGTCCCTTGTGACGGTACTATACACTGAGCACGTTAAAGCCCCTGCCGCTGCCAAAAGTAAACAAAGTGGGTGTTAAAATGCATTGAAATTTAAATCATACCATTTAAAGGTATTGAAATTATTGTGATGGTGTCAATCTGTTATTCGACCGTCGGTCAAAGCGTTAGTCGCTGGCAGAAAAATGAACTCTAAAACTAGGTTAAAAGTTGCCAGGTCGCTCTATCTTTTGTTTACTTTAAACCTCATTTGAAAATTCATTTTTCTGCCAGCGACTAACACTTGATCCGACCATACGATAACAGATTGTCATCTTCACAATAATTTCAATACTTCTGAATGGTATGATTTAGATTTAAATGAGCCTTGCTCTGTGAAAAGGGGGACTTAATGCATCTGCCAAAAGTATCAACCCAGGTCAGCCTGCGTAGACCGCGCAGGCTGACCTGAGCCGAAACTTTTCGCTAGTGGTCAATTTTCTGCATGTCCAAGGACCAGTCTACCTCATGATTCGGCCGATTGTTAGACAAAATGGATTTTATGGATCCATAATTATGTGATGACTTGCTTGGCATCATGCATCACAGAGATGCATTGAGCCCCCTTTTGCCAGAACATGGCTCACATGCATTTTACCACCCCATTGTTTACTTTTGGCAGCTACTGGGACTTAAAGAACCACGCGTAACTTAGGATGGGTTTTGCCTGCATCTTGCACCATCCCTCGTAACATAACTAACTAACTATCTGGGGGCGTCACCCGTATGGGCAACCGCTGACTACCATAATTAAACGAAAATCAATCAATCAATCGCCTGCATTTTCTCCTTTTTAAAACAGTGTTTTCAGAATAGTTTTTCTCCAGAGTTGTTAAAACATGGTATTGTTTGGTAAAAGATGAAGTAGATACGATAAGGCATGTGTGACGCTTTTTGCAAAATTTGAAGAATTGGATATACATGTATTTGATTGGATTAATGGGCAGAAATAAAGCATTAATATTTTTGCGTATTTTCAACCCTTGAATATTTGTTACGTTTCATCTTTTTTTTTTGTAAATTTCGTCTGAAGGGAAGTATCTGTTAACTACCTTTGCGGTGAAAATATGGTACCGTCGTACTTGTACCTAAAGCGCCAATGTTACGCTTTATAAATTCTATAGTAAAGTTTGAGCTATATGTGCAAATATCTTCAGCATGGTAAGATTACTGGTTAAACTTTCATGAAGGCCACAAGTCTAGGTGTGGGTACTATGTAGATAAATGTACCTCAGAAGGGCAGCGTCAGGGTGAATGGATAGAAATCTTTTGAATAGGTTGTCCTGGGTACGAAAAGTACACTTATACCATTTTATCAGTAAAAGGCCAACTTCTTAGGTATTCAAATGAAAAATAGTTCCATTTCAGTATGTTATTAAGACAACTGCCCTAGATGCGCAGAGAGTACCATTAACTATGCCGTCCCAGATAGAAAGGTTAAATGCTGCTTGAGTACTGTCTAAACTCAACCTGAAGCCCACCATCCTAGGTCCGCCAATTGAATTTTAAAGCATCACTAAGGACTCAATCCTAGGTGCGTCAGTAGAGCACTGTTTGAAGCGACATAGAGGCCATCACACAAGGTGCATCGATTTAATGAGCCAATAAATCCACCATCCTGGGTGTCATTTGATCACTGTTTGAATAAATAATGAAGTTCACAATCCAAGGTGCATCATAAAGCTCACCATCGAAGATGCGTCAATTGAGCGCTGTTAGAATGCGATATAGAGGCCACCACATTAGGTGCGAAAAACGAGTAGCCTACCTTTCGAGTAACTTTTACTACGTTTTGTCCGAGGTAGTAAATACGGTAGTAAGTACCGTTTAATTACGCCATAGTCATGCAAAATGTAACAAGTGAGCCATGCTCTGTGAAAAGGAGGCTTAAAGCAATATAGAAAAGTATCGACCCAGGTCAGCCTGCGCAGTCCGCGCAGGCTGAGCTGGGCCAATACTTTTCGCTATTGGTCAATTTTCTGTATTTCAAAGGACCAATATACCTTATGATACAGTCGGTTGTTAGACATAATGGTTTTTATGGATCTACAATCGTTCGACAGGTGTCACAGATCACAGACATGCATTAGGCCCCATTTTCACAGAGCATGGCTCAAGTTTAAGTGCTTCATAAAGATCAAATTAAGTATGTGAGTAAGGTCAGCTGCAAAGGTACATACGGTTTGTAACTTTTGAGTGGGTAAAAAACTTTCGCCGTTTACCTCAGTTATTCTTATTCGAAAGGATACAGCTTATAACCACAGGCCTTTGAAACTCCTGTATATCACGGAATACTTCAATTTTTCATTAACATTGTTACTATAAATAGCATTGGCGACTACCTCTATATTGTATATAAAAAGACAAGGTGTGCAACGAAATCGAAGAAAATTTCACCCTCTTCCCTTTCAGAGATAAATTTTAATCGAAAACGGAAAAAAATACACCTAGTTACCGTTGCAGATGGGTTCAGAAATAATTTTTCTTGTGTACCCGGACCTTCGAAAGTTCCAAACGGCTCTTACGATCAAACAGTAGCTCTGATCTAAAAAAAAGTCTTCCACATTTTCCGGGTCGCCATGCGCTGACGTCATTATGACTCAGCTGATTATAACTCACGCAAAAGACGGGCGAAAGTTTTTGCCCAATAAACGTTAAAAAGCACATTTGAAAATATGCGAAATGGAAGATGAAAATCATTATGCTGAATCAGATGAAAAGATCAGTTATAAAAGACGAAAAAATAATTTAATAATTTCATCAATACATCAACTAAAAAAATATTAGATCTTTGTATACAAAAAAAAAAAATTATTTATAATTCGCTGCGGGATAATGAATTGTGTGGCGTCAGCGCAGGGCGATCCGGAAAACGTGGTAGCTTTTTAAATTTTCTTGAGATCAGAGTAACTTTAGTTACTGCTTGATCGCAAGAGCCGTTTGGAACTTTCGAAGGTCAGTGTACACAAGAAAATTCATTGGTAGACCTATTTGCAACGGTAACTGGATTTATTTTTCCGTCTTCAGTTAAACATTATCTCTGAAAGCAGACGGGGGTCAGATTTTCTTCATTTTCGTTGTACACCTTGTCTTACTATATAGTATATACGATATAGAAGCAGTCGCCAATGTGCTATTTATAGTAACGGTGTCCGATAATGAAAATTTCGTTATCCCGTGACAGACCAACAGAGTTTCCGTGGCCTATGTTATAACTCATTGAGCAATCGGTTGAAAAGAAATTGTGAGCAATATACTACATGCATCTAGCCGTGCCAGGAGTCGCTTTTTCGATTCACAGCTCGGCTTAATTCTTTTTGATGATTAACAATAGTCATCAGAAGACGATCCATCCATTCCTCTCTCACTACTTCAAGTATATATACTTGGGTAAGCAGCCAATGGGTCAGAAAGAATGTTATGCTAAGTACTGGAGATAAGAAACTTCAGCAAAGCATGGATGTGAATACTGGCTTCCGTAGAAAATTGACCAATAGCAAACAGTTTCGGCCCAGGTCAGCCTGATAAATAATCATATATGAAAAGACACTTCATAATTTTTTTTTCACTGAATTTAGTGAGGCATCCGTTTGTAAGCCATCAGTAAATAAAAACGGGAAGAAAATTCAATGGTATTTCCATTAAGTTATGCGTAGCATTTAAGGTATTATTAGAATTTCGCAATGGCTTATGGGAATGTCACATGAACAAAACCCTGGGAATCATGAAATCTTTAAAATTCGGTCTAAAGAGAGATTCTCTCAACCAAATGTATATGAGCCATGCTCTGGCTAAAGGAGGCTTAATGCATCTCCGTGATGCATCATACCAATTTGCAATAAAATATGTTTAAACGAAAATGTCACATGATAAATAAGACGCGTCGACAATGCTAGATCGTATTCAAATAGGCACGATGACGTCGTTTCTGATGTGCTAAAAATAGACGGAGTTACCGGAAAAAAAAGCGACCATCCCGCTTACTCCAACTCCAAAATTTCAACATTGCACAGAATATAACTGTTTTGTTTCTCTACGCTTACAAAGTAAAATATATTTAGTAGGACTTATCAGAAAATTACAAGAAATTCTGATCCGTGTACAACAAAATCCAATTATGCCCCTGTATAACAGATTGTATAATGGTAGCGCTTGTACCAAGACAGTCTATATAATAACGTTAATTACTTGGAGAATCTCTACAGGAATACATGTTCTTGACGAAGAAAAAAACTGATTGCATGCATTTCAAAATAATCATAAGTTTTATATAGAGAGAAGAAAAAAAAAGTAAAATAATATAAGATTTGAAAAAAAAAAAATGTGTGACGAATTTACTCACTATTGCTCCTGTCTTCAATTTGGACATATCTTTGGGATCTTTTGCCACAACATAAATTATCTTTTCGGCGAAAGTGTGCTCTTTTTCATTCTGGGAAAAAACTCAAAACGGGATTTCATCGATTTAGTGATTTTCGGCTTTTTTTATGAATACATGCATGAATTTCAAATTATACAAGTATATTTGCAATGGCCGAGGGCGATGTTTCTGCACATGACTAAAATTTATCGAATTACTTAATTCATATGGTTTGCGCATTGATAAAATATCGAATCAAGTAGATAAATTATGAATCCTTTATCAAATAATCCCGTTTTACACGACCCTTACACCGCCGTTGCACCAAATTCGTTCTTAATACGCTCTAAAAGATCTAGCCAAACGGAATCAAAATGTGTGCAATCAGAGTGGACAGAGTCGCAATATTTTACAATCTATTTACAAACTTTATGGATGGGATAGGACGGGATTGATTGGAAAGGCTATTATAGAACTTTGAGTCTGCTCAAAATTTTGGTGTGCCATCCCATTCTGCAGTTAAACGGAGTAACAAAGTACTTAAGTCTTTATAACACAATCCCGACTTATAACGACCTTGCAAAAGAAGCTTTTTGATAACATTGTGGGAAGAGGAGAAAATGGTTTTCTCCTTTTCCCACAATGTTTTCTACCCTTTCAAAGACTAATTGCACAATTTGAGCCACATTGAAAATGTCCCCTGCAAATGGTTTCAATTTGGACCAGTCTAATTTTTTGTTGTGTGGTAAAGGGTTAAAACGGGATGGACTTACATGTATGTACTAGCAACGGGATTGCCCCGAATTGTTGTCCTTGTAAGTTATTAGGCACCTGTTACACCTGTCGACATGCAATCGGACGTCAAGTTAACATTACATGTGCATACTGATCAGCTCCGTTTGTAGCTTTTTCCTTTTTCGTTGACAGACGGACACAATTCGATTGCACCTCGTTCTCAGTGCATCGTTTTTGTGTCTAAAAACATAAATGGAAAAGTTATGCACTCGTTTGCAATACATTTTCACATACATGTACTTTTTAAAGTTCGCAATAAGTTCCCATTTCAGTCTACTCGTTTTTAAGTACACGTGGGTATATTTCGTTTTTGTGCAGTTTTCATAAGGTCGGTTCTGTCCATAGAACAATCAAAGTATGATATAAATGAATCATGCTCCGTGAAAAGGGTATTCAATGCATCTGCAAAAGTTATCGACCCATGTCGGCTTGCGCAGTCTGCCCAGGCTGACCTGTGTCGAAACCTTTTGCTTTTGGTAAATTTTCTGCATGTCAAAGGCCCGTTCTCCCTCAGGATGCAGCCTTTTCTCAAACAACCTGGAATTTATGGTTGCATAATTATGTGACGACGGAGATAAATAAAAACCCCTTTTGCCAGAGCATGGCTCAAACACTAGACTGAATCCTGAGATACTCTGGTCCTTTGACACAAAGAAACTTGACTAAACACAAAAAGTTTCGATTCGGACTGCGCAGGCTGACATGGTTCGATACTTTTTGCGGATGCATTAACCCTTAAGCTGCTAATCGCGACCCACTGACCTTTTGCGGACAGTGTAGGTCAAGATCAGACTGCACAGAACGTGCAGTCTGATCTTTGATCTACACTGTCCGATGCGGTATTTTCTTTCCGGTGAAATCAACTTTGAAACCGCAATGTTTGGGCTTTTAGTATTCAGTAGAAATTTGTGCTTCATTTATTCAGCAGCGTAAGGGTTAAGCCCCTTCTCACAGAGCATGGCTCATTTTTATTCTAGACAACCTGACTTATCATGCATCTATACTAGCAGACGTTCTGTAGGGTATTTTGACTATAAGAGTTACTTAAAATTATAGCCTCTTGGCTTTTCGACTGCCTCGATATCTTGAATGTCTGCCCGCCGAGGTAGCTCAGTAGTTAGCGTATTTAACTCGCAACCTGGTGGTTGCTAGTTCGATACCCGGTTAGGGTTAACTTTCTTTCCGGCGATTTTTCGCCTCTCACCTCTGATGCATGTGAGAAAAGTAGTCAGTGGCTTTGGAAAGAAATTTGTGTCAGTACTGGTGTGAGAAAGCCTCGAACCACATGGATGCGTCACTGACGGCCATGATATGACCTGAGCTGTTAAAATGGCGTTAAACTCCGATACAAACCAAAACCAACCTTGACTTTCTTTTTTTTCTCAGTCTAAGAGCTAGTTCAAATGAATTAATTCAAACCTTCAATTTTTCGTGACTGAAAATGTTCGCGTTTAAATATTGAATGGCATAGTTATTCGCAATATTTTTTCTGTCGAAGTTGAGTTAACCGCGAATTCCGCAGATTTTTTTCTTATTGAATAAAAATTAAACTCTGGCAAAAGGGAGCTTAATGCATCTGCAAAAAGCATCGACCCAGGTCAGCCTGCGTAGTTCGCGCAGGCTGACCTTGGCCAAAACTTTCGCTTTTGGTCAATTTGCTGCATGTCCAAGGACCATTCTACCTCAGGAGTCAGTCAGGTGTTAGACAAAATGGATTTAATGGATCCATAATTATGTGATGACTTGCATGGTATAATGCATCTCGGAGATATATTAGCCCTTTCCCAAACGACAAATTTTGGACTGGTCCAAATTGAAAGAGTTTGCAGACGACAATTTTAAATCTGATGAAAATGGCAGAAAGGTCTCAAAAAGGGTAGAAAACACTGTGGGAAAAGGGGAAATTGCTCGTTACGAGCAATTTCTCCTTTTCCCACAGTGTTTTCAAAAGACTTGTATTGCAGACACGTGAAAACCAGGGCTTGTTTAGGAAAGGGTTAAGCCCCTCCCCCCCCCCCCACCTTGGCAAAGCATTGCTCAACTCATTTCTTACGTAAAACACAATCGCAGCAGGCATCTTTGAAAACATCTTTTTAAGTAATTGATGTTCTGCTCGAATTTTGGTATAGTACGTAAAAACACTTGAAATATTTATTGGAAAAGATAGCACCTAATCCCTTTGTAACAATGGTATGCTTTCGAATATTCAAAGCCTTTCGAAATATCTTGACAAGTCAGTCGTCAGCCAGAAAATTTAGCAATTTGGTTGATCCAGGTATTCCCATAGCGTTTTAAATTTGCGATTTTGTCGCTGTCGCGAACATCGTTGATTTTGAAACTTCCAGAGCAAAGTATCCTTGTGTCTCTTTATTTTACCTAAAACATACACCAGATATGGAATCCATCCATCCATCGGGTGTGACCTCCATGTGCAGCAACACCTGCACGACACCTGGTGGGCATACTGGAGATTATATGGCGTATCGTTGCTCTTGGAATTTGCTTGAATATTGAGAGGTAAAGTCATCCTGTCATCCTGTCATATCTTGTCAGCAGAAACAAGTAAGAGGGTTCCGTTATTTTTGGGGCTACGTATAATTGCAATTTCAAGACTGTGTTTGTCTAGTGTATTTATAATCAAAGCGTTGAAAACACTGGTGTGGCATTTGTCAAGGGAGCCATTGTGTGGAATTAAGAATTCGAAAAATAAACAACAGAAATAGTTTCAAAATATTTGCTTGAAAGTCAGCCTACTATATAGTCATGCAAAATTCGATAGAGACGGGTGCAATCCTGTGGGATGAACAAGTCCGGGCGAACAAGCCCTGGGACGAATAAGCCCAGGAACGAACTGGCTTGGGACGAACAAGCACAGTATGTGTATATCATTACGCCACTATAGAAGGCCATAGCGGACCAAGTTATTTCCGATAAACAGGAAGTATTTCTTCGATCAATGGCCTAATCCAGTTTATTGTAATATACCATTTTCAATTTCATATCTGAGTGCAATCGAAACACTTATTTGTCTCAGAAAAAATGATTTTAATTGGGTTTACTTCCTTCGGTTTTGCACAAAATACGATACATGATTTTCAAAATGCCGTATTGAACTCATAGTGGCATTGTCTTGGACAAATGCCACAAAAAGCGGACAGTTAGGATAAAAGATGAACCTCAACATTTGATCTTCACTGGCCGCTTAGGCCACTAGGTATAGTTGTGAAAGACTCTTCAAAAATTAGATCTTAGGTAGCTAAGTGCGATTCAAATACCTTTTGCGGACAGTGTAGATCAAGATCAGACTGCAATTTTGCGGACATTGTAGATCAAGATCAGACTGCACAGAACGTGCAGTCTGATCTTGGATCTACACTGTCCGATGAAGAGACATCTTTACCCAAAATCTGCTTTTGAGATAGCAAAATTTTGGTTTTCATTATCGGCTTGAAAGTTTCATTAAACCCTTAACCCTTTCCCAAACGACAAATTTTGGACTGGTCCAAATTGAAAGAGTTTGCAGGCGACAATTTTAAATTTGATGAAAATGGCAGAAAGTTCTCAAAAAGGGTAGAAAACACTGTGGGAAAAGGATAAATTGCTCGTTACGAGCAATTTCTCTTTTTCCCACTGTGTTTTCAAAGGACTTGTACTGCAGACACGTGAAAACCAGGGCTTGTTTGGGAAAGGGTTAAAGCGCCTTTCACGACTATAGTTGCGTTTGTGGCCAGTGTAGATCAAGATCAGGCTGCACAAAACGTGCAGCCTGATCTTTAATCTACACTGTCCACTTTGCTGAATCACAGTAGACAAAAGCAAACATGAAATTGCAATTATTTGGGTCTTATCTCTAGGATGAAAATGTCTGAGAGGTTTATTCGGCGCTCTAAGGGTTAACTTATTTAGCAGGACGACGGTTAAATCTTCCAAAACTCCACCCAAGCTTACATTTGTCGATCAACTTTCTGCTGATAACATTTTGCTTTATGGGATTTTTCTCACCTTTACCCTTTATCCAGCAACAAATTTTGGGAATCTTTCAAAGTGATTGATTGATTGTATGGCGTTTAACGCCTTTTTCAACATTATTGCAGTTATATCATGGCGGCCAGTGCACCTATCCATGCTTTCCTGGAGTTTCTTTTACCAGTGCTTCGCACAATATTCTTTCTAAGGCATTGGCTGCTTTCCCACATGACCATCGTTGAAACAATGGTCAACGGTGACAGAGGAATAAATCCTGCCGCAATTACTATCATCAATGCTCGGAAAGAAATTGGCCGAGCAGGGGATCGAACGAGCGACCTCCTGTTCTCAAGACCTGTACACTACCGACTCAGCTACGGGGGCTCGGCTCTTCCAAATTGAATGTATCCGAAGATACAAAATTCAAAGTGGGTAAAAATGAGCTGAAGGTGTCTGATCGGGTGAAACAATTTGGGAAAAGGAGAAATTGCTTTTTTTTTTTTCAACCAGGGTCGTTATAACACGAGATTGCTTGGTAAAGGGTAACAGAGAATGGAACCGATAACACCTAGCCTAAAATGCTGCATTTCTCCCTCCCCCTTCTTATTTTCATGAAGTAGACTTTTTTTTTTTTTAAACATTGAGAGGAAAAACAACAGTTCTTTATATTGAGCAGTCCTCCATTATCCACAGTGTTTTACGATCACTGTGGTAGAAAACTACCGTATTTATTTTTTCAGTGGATTTACACTGCCTGATACGGCAGGAATTTTTTCGGCGAATAGAACATTGAAATCGCAACATTTCGGTTCTGATTTTCGTGGTTTTTTTTTCCTTTCAATTTTCATTTAACTCTTTACCACATGACAAAAATGTAGACTTTTCCGAATGGAAAAGCATATGCAGACGACAATTTAAATGTGGCTCAAATGATGGAATTTGTCTTTTATTGGATATAAAACATTGTGGGAAAAGGAGAAAATGCTGGTTACCAGCATTTTCTCCTTTTCCCACAATGTTTTCAAAAGGCCTTTCTCTCAGGGCCCTTAAAATTCAGGATTGTAGGGTAAAGGGTATATCAGTTTTTAAGTTTACTGGTTAAAACAATCTTATTACGACTGTATATAGGTTTATCATACTGTTCAAGCAATTCAGGTGACAAATGTTTGTTATTAACTTCATATTCTTTTTCGCTTTTGTTTAAATATGAAGTTCTTTAAGTACGCTCAAATTTCTCTTTAAGAATAAAGTTTTTTTTTTTTTTGTACCCAGATATGGTTTATTTGTATAAATTTGTCAATGAACCACAGAACTAGAGTCAAATACAATGTATCCCCTTTCCCTTCCAGCACCACGCTCACTTCTATTCCCATCAAACAAATAGAGCCGAAATATTGAGATTTATCCTGCGATCGAAAGGCATTGCTCGTCTTCATTCAGGTTTGGGGAGCAGGCATCAGCGTCGCCATCGCAGCACTCATTGGGCACACCGTTACATATTTGAGAGTTTGCAACACATCTCTCACCATTGGGGCAAAACAATGCTCCGCTCGCACACTGGCATCCTATGGCTAAAAATAGATTAAAAACTTTCTTGAACATAAGGAATCAACCAGTCTGACACACAGGCTTTTCTTATAATTAACTCTCTGACACACTACAAAGTTTTAGACCTTTCCAAGTTGAAAACGTTAAATTTTGAAAAAGGCAAATCGAACGTGATTCAAATGTTGTATTTTGTCTTTAAAAGGGTTGAGATGGCGTTACGAGGAAAAAAGGAGAAAATGTTGTTTACAAGTATTCTCTCCTATTCCAACAATGTTTCAAAAGCCTTCTTCTCAAGCGCCGTTAACAAACAGGATTGTGGTAAAAGGTTAGAAGGAAAGTAAATTACTTTTGTCGGGGTAAATGTTCTACTTTAATGTTTGCTTTAAGACGAGTCTGTCATGATGAAGGCCTCTTCTCAATTTCAGTCTGAAGCAATTTAAATTCGCGATTTGATTTATACGTGAATTTCGCAAATTCACTTTTCGCAAAATAATTCTTTAGTGTTTTTTTTTAAAGCAAATGAATATGAGCCATACTCTGTGAAAAGGGAGCTTAATGCATCTGCGAAAAGTATCGACTCAGGTCAGCCTGCGCAGTCCGCGCAGGCTGACCTGGGTCGAAACTTTTCGCTAACGATCAATTTTCTGTACATGTCCAAGGACCAGTCTACCTTATGATACAGTTAGTTGTTAGACATAATGGATTTGACGGATCCCTAATTATGTGATGTCTTGCTCGGTATGACGCATTACGAAGATGCATTAAGCACCCTTTTGCCAGAGCATGGCTCATAGCTTTGTTTCGTACGTAAACATACAGATATGATAAAAAAAAAACGTGGAAGAAAAAAGAAACATTCCATTTCAACCATATCGGTTTTTTTGTCTTCATTCGAGCATACGGTAAGTCCATTTGATTTTAACAATGCACCTTTTTTAGCCAATATTCTAGATAAAAAGTAGTCTGGTATCCCGTCGTACTACAAGAGTAGGCTACGTCAGGCAAAGCGCAATAATGGCGGCCCCCGTTGGTAATATACAGATGAGAAGGGATATTGTTATTTCACATGATCAAATGGGATCATAGGCTGAATTCAAAATAGATCGCTTACAATAAAGTCATGGCAGTGAGTTTTTCTACATGTCGTTCTTATTTAGCGAGAAAAAATTACAAATCAGAAATCCTTTAAGTATCCAAAATGTCAATGGACCTATATAATGTCCGAAAACAGGGCTATTTTTTAAATTGACTCATAGTCGAATTTATATTCAAACCATACCCCAACAGCACATTTTAGATTCGGTAATGTATTTTCTGTACAAAATTGATCTCATTTTATTAACTGGTCAAACTGGATTACATGAAATTGGGGAAAACGATGAAGCATGTAGGGGTACGCTTGAGGACACCTAGGAGGCCGCCGTTATTGCGCTTTGCCTAACCCGATAACGTAGTGGTAGGGGCAGGTAATCCAGACTAGATTAAATTATGTGTTGCCCTTAATAAATAATCACTTAACGCTATTTTAAAGGGAACAGTTGCATACCTAGGCGTGCCTTTATTGCACTACTGATGCAGGAACGATAGATGCCGGGTGACAGTCATACATACAGAATACTATGTTGTGGTGCCTTTCCTGGTTGTCTGTACTTACGTCTATTTGCCTGGGAAAATTTGATATCCCATGAGACCAAAAGATCTCCCGAGATGTCAGAAGTCTTCCGCAGCAAAGCAAATACCACCACAAGGAAAGTGACTCTAACATAATACTACTGTACTCATCATTATACACCTACCAAGTCAAACAACAATATAGTGCAATCATCAACTGACATTGTAATTAGAAAACGGTAGGAAACGGTCGTTTACTTTTGCCAACAAATCATAAAAATGAATAGTTGCATACCTTGAAGTTATTTAAATCAATGTTTAAATGAAAGTGCGTCGAATCGAAGTGACTTCAATGCACCAAACTGCACGTTTTACACAGTTTTCAGTGACGTCAGTTTTCAGTGTGTTAGGGCACTCAGAAGAGTAATACGATTTCGTAAGTGTACTCGATTCGTCAGACCACTTAACAGGGAAATTTCATTTGAATTCACGTTGGAATGGTAATACTTTGTAGTATAATGAATTCGTTTTCCGGTCAGCTGGCAAGGCACTTGGAAACTTGTTCACGGCTGTTGGGAATCATGTCGCCACCTCGCCTTCGGCTCGGGACGACTTGATTCCTCACAGCCGTGAACAAGTTTCCAAGTGCCCTGCCACCTGACCAGACAACTAATAAAGTTCCCTATTTACAGTCAGTGGTTTTAAGTAGATCTATTTCACCAAATTCGAAATTCCCACTGGCTTGTATACGTGCATTTTTTAGCGTGCAAAAATCAAATTACGGTATTTCTGATTGTGATAGGATAATGAAAAGCTATACTGGCAGAAAGCCAAGTTACCAGCGCTATTTAAGTAAATTTGCTAATACTGTTCCACACCTGTAGCTCTCTAAAAATCTAGCGGTAGTATCATTCCGTCAAATTTTGTCGACGTCGCTACTGACGTCAATGTAAAAAGGTTTTCTCGAAAATACAGATTACTTTTAAACAGCTAGATCTACATTTTATCTCCTTATTTAGATCTAGTGTAAGTCTGAAAATATATACATATACTGTGATTGAATGTCAATTCTATTTGATCCATGCTCTGGCAAAAGGGGGTTTAATACGCCTCCGTGATCTATGATACCAAGCAAGTCATCACATAACCATGGATCCATCAAGTCCATGTTGTCTGATAACCGACTGAATCATGAGGTAGACTTGTCCTCCGACATACAGAAAATCTACTAATATCGAAAGGATTCGGCCCAGGTCAGCCTGCGCGGATGCATTAAGCCCCCTTTTCACAGGGCTAGACTCCTTTTATTTCATTTTCAGAGAAGTTTCATAGCGATAGCTTTATCACAACGAATTACTAAGTTAACATAGAAGTGCATGTTTCAAAAGTCGATAGGAATTCGCAATTTGACAAAATATAAATGCCAAACTTACGGCAGCTCGTTTCATCTTCGTTCTCAGGACATTCATCTGGCACGTTATTGCATACCTGCGTTGCTTGAATGCAAGTTTGTCCGTCCGAACAGGCTGCAAAACCAGGATTGCAGCGACAGATTGAGTCTAGGGATAAAAAGGGACAATATTATTTCATGCTTTTCGGTAGTTTATCGAGAAATAATGGTGGATTATGGTTTGATATTACATGGTTACGACCAGTGAAAATACCGATTTTTTAGTTTTTGACTCTTTAATTGAAGGTGGAAACAGAAGTTGCCGCGCACTAGTTACCTAGGTAATCAGCGCGTGCCATTCAAATGGAGGGGTATAGGACGTAATTTGCGCTATATTTCTCGCTCTTTACGTCATATTGTAATGCGTTGTTATGTGGGGGGTACGCCACAGGAAATTATTGAAAACAATTGTCCTGGATTTTAATGAAAGTTCCAGCAAAATAGGGGTTGGAAGCATATTTTTTTTTTTTTTTTTTTTTTTTTTTGTGAAAGATCGAAATTCATTTCATCGAGTGAACATCATCTGTAAAATTTTCACGAGTGGCTGCGCCACTCGTGAAAATATTACCGATGATGTTCACTCGATGAAATAAATTTCGATCTTTCACCGAAAGAAAACAAACATCCTCTATTTATTTTCAGAGATCTAGTCGACCGATGATATTAATCAAAGCGCTAAAGGCGCTGAAGGCCTGGGAATCAGAACGGGTGAAGAGGTAGGAAGATGAAGCCCAGAAACTCAAAGTTGCTATCACAATTGTACAGGCTTAAAAAGTCCTATCACATTTGTACAGACTAATAAAAAGATATCTACATGTCTCACACTGACAGTCTGTGGAACTGACAACAGAATGGAAAAACATAAATTTGTAAAGGCCAATATTGTGAGTATTTTTGTACAGCCTTGGACTCGTGGTCTTTATGGATTGAAAGGAGGTAATTTTCAAAGCATTTTCTGTTACCTACTTTCTTCCTTTACGTTGCTCTGGCAACAAATCAAAATGGTAACTAACCAAAATGAGCAGCGTGCAAAAAATTGCTGACAGAGGACAATTCCAGGGAACATTTTGGGAAAGTGCAAAAAATTCACAATGGCCAAGCAATGAATCATATCTTTCTTTCATTTACCATAATCAGTCTATAAGTTGAAATAGTAACCATGTCCATGAGCAATGACAAGGAAAAACACAAAGTCTTTAAAGGCTAATATCACAGTGCATATGTTGTCTGAGAAGACAATTTTCTTTATATTTTTGCATTTTGGTTTCAATGGCAACAAATAAAAAGACGTCCGCATTCGGGCGCCAATGCTCGGCAACAGTTGTGTTCGGTAACAAGAGCACCATATGCGGGTGCCAACTCTCGGATGCAGTTGCTTGATTTTCAGTGGCAAACACAAAGTTAAAAAAAGGGCATGACTTGATAGTTATTTATCCTTATTGTTTATGTCTCCCTTTTGATAGATAACAACTTGTGCAAGTTTGAAGTAACCATCTTCAATAATAACAAAGATATTGTAAAAGGTCACAGATTTTGCATGACGACGACACAAACGACGAAGACGATGACACTTAGGCCATGAAAATAACATGTCTCTAAAAGCAGCTGAGCTAAAAGTTCTCAGTCAAAAAAAGGGGCATAACTAATTACTTTGCCAAAAATATTTTGGTGGTTACCTGCCTCTGTTGTATTGATATAAATTCCCCTCTTTAATAGTTAACAAAAAGTCCAAGTTCGAAGTAAATATCTTCATTAATGACAGATATGATAAAATGTCAAAGGTTCTGAAAATTCAAAGTAATAAAAACAAAGGGCGTAACTGTGTCAAAAATATTTGATGGTCAAATGTCAAAGGTTCTGAAAATTCAAAGTAATAAAAACAAAGGGCGTAACTGTGTCAAAAATATTTGATGGTCACATGCCCCTGTTACATGTATATGGGTACCATTTTTGACAGTAAATAACTTGTCCAAGTTTGAAGAAAATATCTTCAGGAATAGCAGAGACATTATAAGATGTTTTGAAAAAATTTTGCACGACAACAATGACGCATAGGCTTTGACAATAGCTTGACGTTTTCTTCGTAAACAGATGAGCTAAAGACTACCAGTTGAAGAAAATCATATGGATGATACAAGACTGCTTAAGGAACATTTATATAAAAGTTTTGTCAAAATATCTGCTGTAAATGCAACTTTTCAATTTTCCCCATTGAAAGTCTATGGAATCTCTAAGTTGCCAAGATCAACCAAGTTGGAAAGCCTATTATCATAAACAAGACGGCCGTTGGACCTACAGCCCTCGTCTGAGTAAAGTCATCTAGGACTGATAAATTTGAAGAGCTCCTGGTTGTGATTATGGAAAACACAAATGAGCCATGCTCTGGCAAAAGGGGGTTTAATGCATCTCTGTGATCCATCATTCCATTTTGTTGAACAACCGACTGAATCATGAGGTACATTGATCCTTTGACATGCACATGCAGAAAATTTGCCAAAAGTAAAAAGTTGCGACCCAGGTCAGCCTGAATACATATGGAGATCAAGATCAGATTGCACTGAATGTCAGGTCTGATCTTCGATATAAAACGCCCATCAGTTACTTAACTCTTTAACACACAATCCCGAGTTTAAAGGACTCTAAGGATATAGCCTCATGAAAACCTTCTGGAAAAAGAAGGAAATGCTCTTTTTCCTATAAGGTTTTCTGCACTTTCACAGCCAATAACCAACATTTCAGCTAAATCTAACTTGCCGTCCGCAAATGTTTTCAGTTTAGACAAGTCTAAAACTTCATCGTTTTATAAAGATTAACTAGTTTTCAGTGGCTCATGTTACAACTTTTAATACATATTTGATATTGTATGCGCCGAGTTTGCTATATGGGTCGAAATAGTTATAAGCCGAGATGTCATATCTGGACAACTCTGACAGGAAGAAACAAGGCATACATACCAATCAAAAACATAGATATAATTTCAGACACGAGGTTCACAGTGATTTTACGAAAATCAAAATTCTACTGAGGTTTTGAGACACCTTTTTCAGAGAAAGAGCACACCGTCTGGAAAAATACGCTATCATTATTTATCATTCACATGGTGTCTAGAAAAAGGACAAACGAACGATCCCGATTAGTGCTCGGCAACAGCACTCGTCACAACTCGGTCGATTGCATATCTACACCTTAACATTTGATCAACGATTCCCCGAGGTTTGCCACTTGTTATTTTCACTGTTGAGCGCACTAATTTGCAGTCATGAATATGATCACCAAAATTCTCAGTCGACACTTTAGTACGATTAAAATCGCACATCTGTCAAAGTTTGTTGTGAAATTAAACCTTACTATGATGTTCAAATCGAAATATTTTTTATTATTTTAAGGGGTCGTTTCTTTCAGCGTAGTGAGATGGATTGCAGGTGGTACTTTTCACTTTTACTCGGGTTTTTCCGTAGATGCTTGGATAGCGTTGAAATTTTGGTATACGATTCCTATGGCCTTGGGCTTGGCAAGCCAAGCCCAGGCCAAAAATTGCAGGCACACGAGCTCCCATGGTAGGTACGTTTCTGTATCAGCCAAATCTAAAATTAAAAACTATAGAAGACATTTACTTCGAAAATCTCCAAAATATTCTTCTACAAATCCGCTTTTCAGAACTTTGTGTCTAATGAAAAATAAACATCAAAGATCGCAGCAAATCATCAAGAACCAAATACATGTACGTGGTCCTTGGGCAAGACAGATTAGAGCCCTAGCCTAGTACTGGTGAAACCAAGGACACATGTGAACTATCGCCGTGATATGACTCAAATAATGTTGAAAGTGGCATACAACATCATTTAATATATCAATCATTCAAAATAGATCTACGTACTACATCCGCTCTCGTCGTCACCTGACGGACAGTCAATGATGCGGTTACATATTGCAGACCGAGGAATGCACCGAGTTTTGTCGCTACACAGGTAAAACGAGGGTCCACAATTACATTCAGGAGCTAGGAAAAAAAGAAAATATAGAGTGAAAAATCAGCACTTAGACTTGCTCCTACACGGATAATCTGAGGCTTCATAATTACATTTAGGAGCTTTTTAAAACAAGCTGTGAATTATTACGTTTGTGAAAAGGGCAGCGTAATGCACTTGCAAAAAGTTTACGGCAATGTCAGCCAGCGCAGTCCGCGCAGGCTGACATGGGCGTAAATCTTTTGCTATTTGCAACTTTTTTGCATGTCAAAGGACATTTCTACCTCATTATTTCGTTTATTCTCAGAGAGAACAATTGACCCATAATATGCGACGTCTAGCTTGAAATAATGCATAACGAATATGAACACACAAAAATACAGTGAAACTGAATTACCCAGATACATGTATGTAACAAAAGCATCGTATTTGAGTGCCAACGCTCGGATATGAAACATTGCTTTTTCAGTGAAAAGATTTGTCGAAAAAAAGGGACATAAGTCGCAAAAATGCTCTGAGGGTTACGTGCCTTCACATTCGGCATACCTCGGGTGATCCGGTGATCAAATCCCTCGGCTGTATCACGTAGCTTGATATGCACCTACACGGTACATTTCGCACGTTTCCGGAAGCACGCCCTTTACCGTTATTGAAATTGTAAGGCTCCTCTTAAAAAAGAAAACATGAGCCAATTTTTTTATCGTTATCTTTCTATGAATATTTCAGTCGGCAAACAGTTTGTACATTCAATTTTTAGCGTGGTTTATCAATTCCGATGGGAGCTTCTATCGACAGATCGATAGATGTGAATAACTCCATCGTGGTTGTTCATGTGGTTGGTAAGCGATTTAAAGGGGCGCCGCCATGTTTAAGATCATGTGACTGGTAGTTCAAAATGGAAGCCGCCTATATACGGACGAGGTTAGATGTAGGTACGGAATCGGCCGAATTGTGACGAGTGGTGCCTTCATAGTACAGGTTCCATTTTTGATCATAAGGAACTGGCCGCAGGTTTGAGGTAAACATCTTCAGTAATGGTACTTCTTAAACGCAAAATGATCTAGCCAATCAGAAATTGTATTATCTTCTAAATCTAGGATTACACTAAGAACACCCTTAGGAGTGGATGGAGAATGAAGGCACTGTACTCCCGATTGGACACTTCTATAATATCATAACTTTGTATAAAAGTAAAGAAATTTACAGCAATCTGCCTCGTCCTCTCCGCTCGGACACTGTGTAATTCCGTCACATGGTATTGCGCATGTGCAGTCATCTGAACAGCGAACTTTGCCGTGGCAGTTAATGGCTGAAAAAAAAAACGTAAAGAAAGAAACAAAAAAGATCTTTAAAATAAAGAGAAACAGATGTGGACCGTTTAAGAGGAACTGGTATATCGATAGTGAAAATATTATTATTATTATTATTATTATTACAAGAAATACTCAAAAGAAACGTTGCCAGCAAAAACGGCTTTTTCTTCTTTTTTTTTTTTTCATATTGTTGAAAAGTGAAATTTCAAATAGATACACTTTTCAAAATAAGATACTAGTATTGATCCAAATTGTCGTTGTAAAAGGAGCAATTCCTGCCAAAATGTAGGGTACTAGATCATGGGGTTACAATAAAAGAAATACATGTGTTAACCCTTTCCCAAACAAGCCCTGGTTTTCACGTGTCTGCAGTACAAGTCTTTTGAAAACATTGTGGGAAAAGGAGAAATTGCTCGTAACCCTTTTTGAGAACTTTCTGCCATTTTCATCAAATTTAAAATTGTCGTCTGCAAACTCATTCAATTTGGACCAGACCAAAATTTGTCGTTTGGGAAAGGGTTAAATCACCACAAAAATTAAGAAGAGATCATAATATCCATATGCGGAGGTGTGAATCAGTGCCCCAGGGTAGCGGTAGCAACGTTTATCCTGTCACCTCCTATAAATTCCGTCGTATAACAGGGGGTCATATAAACTTGGTGATATACGGTCACTTGACCACGTGACTAGGTTTATTATGTCAGCTGGTCACGTGATCAAGGTTTATTAGGCTAGTTGGTCATGTGACCAGCCGGAACTCCTTTTTTAGGTGCCGGTACACGAAATCAATATTTCAAAGTAAAATTATCGCTTAAAATTCGTTGCACGTATTGATTTTTCTTATTATTTAAAATAAAACAAAATTCTTCGTTATAACATTCTTCCGAGGGTTTACGTCACGTTTATGACGTAGTCAGTATCATTCATGACGTCATTATTACAGCTACATACCGAAAGCTCTTTGCACAGTTCGCCATACAAGTGTGTTTTTTTCAAAGTGCGAAAGATGTCAATACGTGCCTTAATTTCGAGCGAAATATTCTATCTAGTCGGATTTATGTTTGTAAATATGAAACAGGATAAACAGAAAAGTGTCGTGGATTGGAAAATTTGAAGAATAGAAAGTAGTGTCTTTGATTCCAGGAAATTTTGTCAGGCTCGGCTCGGGAATTTTATGGTATCAGTACCATAAGATATTGAATGAAAGGTATGTAGTCTTTGTATCATGTCTGTCTTTTGTTTTGTTTTGTTCAGTTACAGTGCGTGACAGGATAAATAGAATAGATGGTTGGTGTCTTGGATGGTTTAAGTTTATCGGGCTCGGCTCCGGATTTTATCCGGTTCGCCTTCGGCTCACCAGATAAATTCCTCCGCCTTGCCCGATAAACTTAACCCATCCAAGACACCAACCATCTATTCTCTATGTATAGTGAGTCATGCTCTCTGAAAAGGGGGCTTAATGCATCTGCGAAAAAGTATCGATTCAGGTCAGACTGCGCACTCCGCGCAGGCTGACCTGGGCCGAAAATTTTCGCTACAGGTCAATTTTGAGTATGCCGAAGGACCAGTCTTACGTGATGATACAGTCAGGTGTTAGACATAATGAATTTTATGGATCTCTAGTTATGTGATGTCTTGCTACGTATGATGCTACACGGAGATGCATTAATCTCCTTTTGCCAGACCATAGCTCATATATTTTTGTCATAAATGGGCCCGCAAACAAACCCGCAGTGGGCCGCAGAATAATTTTGCATGGCCATTGTTTTTCTTTTTATTTGGCCAGTCGCAAATTACCAGTTATTCACTCGAGAATATCACAGTGCCAAAAAAAAAGGTGAAAAGCCAGTTTATCCAGCGACACCGATAAAAATAGACTTAAAATTGAAAGAAATTTCTTCTTTTTTTTTCTCCCACAGCTTTCAACCAATTTTTCTGAACACATAATGGAACGTTCCTGTCATAAGCAATCGAGTGTCTGCAATTTTTAACATCATTGGTCAACTAGATCTAAAAAAACAAATACGTTATTGGTTATTTTTTACCCCTAAATGGCTGGTTACCAGCATTTTCTTCGTATTCAACAACGCTTTCGAAAGCTTGCTTTCTTAGAGTCGTTGAAATACGAGATTACATGTATTTGATAAAGGGTGAGTCACTGTACGAGTACTGGCATTAAACGTTACCCTGCTAAATAAATGAAACTTTCAAGCCGATAGTAAAAACCCGAATATTCCTATTTCAGATTTATTTTTTCTTTTGAGAAAAATTTCTCTTTATCGGACAGTGTAGATCCTAGATCAGACTGCACGTTCTGTGCAGTCTGATCTTGATCTACACTGTCCGCAAAAGGTCGGTGAGTTGCGCTTAGAAGCCTAAGGAGGTAAGACATCACATTCATTTCACTAGGTTGGCTGACACCGTTTTGTAGGAGTTTTGTCCCTTGCGTTGGTGATGAGAGGGCGTTGTGCGACAAAGCGATAAGGCTGTTTACCAGCATTTCCTATTTTGAACAGTGCTTTCAAACTGTTTGTTTGAATGGTGTTTAAAGCCGTTTTTTAACATTATTCAATTTATATCACGGTGGCCAGTGCACCTTTCCATGCTTTCCAGGAGTTGTCGTTTACCAGTACTTCGCACAATATTTTTTCCAGGCCACTGGTCACTTTCCCACATAACCATAGTCCAAATGACGATAAGCGTTGAGAGAAGAATGAATCCAGACGCAATGTTTATTATCAATCCTCGAGAACTGGCCTTGCCAGGGATTCGAACCAGCGATCCTCTGGTCTCAAGTCCTGAACGCTACCGACTGATCTACTGGCTTGGCAAATAATGTTTTTAAAGGCCTTCTTCGATAGAGTCGTAAAAAACACTGGATTATTTGGTTAACAACTCTTTACATTACACTCCCGAGTTTTCTACGACCCTGAAAGAGAAGGCTTTTAAAAACATTGTGGGAAAAGGAGAAAATGCTGGTAACCAACATTTTCTCTTTTTCCCACAATGTTTTTACCCTATCCAGTGCATAAATCACCATTTAATCTACATTTAATTTGTCGTCTGCAAATGCTTTCAATTTGGTCCAGTCGAAAATTTTGTCGTTTGATAAGAAGTTAAGGATTGACTTATTACATCCTAAGACAAACTTGCAGCAGCCTGAAGAGGAGCTTGGCCGAGCCGGAATTCGAACCCACAACTCCACAATTCGAATCCACAATGATTGCAGGCCGTTTACATTACCGACTGAGCTGCTGGGCTCGGAACGATAAGAAATGAGCCATGCTCTGTGAAAAGGGGGCTTAATGCATCTGCGAAAAGTATCGACCAAGGTCAGCCTGCGCAGTCCGCGCAGGCTGACCTGGGCCGAAACTTTTTGCTGTAGGTCAATTTTCTATATGTCCAAGGATCATTCTGCCTCATGATGAAGTCGATTGTAAAAAGAAAAAAATGGCTATCATGGATCCATGTTCATGTGATGAATTGCTTGATATCGTGCATCGGGGAGATGCATTAAGCCCCCTTTTTCCAGAGTAAGGCTAAAATATAAGTAGTCGTTAGTTTGCATACGACATTCTGTCTCATCGGCATATGTCGAGCAGTCGGCTACGGAATTACATATCTGCGGGATGGGAACGCAAGAAACATCTGTGGTGAAGGGAGCAACACTACGTGCACCACATATAAGTTGTCCACTGCAAAATTCTGTGGAAAAAGAGGGAAAATGAAACTGAGCCATGCTCTGTGAAAAGGAGGCTTAATGCATCTGCATGTCAGCCTGCGCAGTTCGCACAGGCTGATATGGGTCGAAACCTTTTGCTATTGGTCAATTTTTCAGCAGGACCGCTCAATCGTTAGACTAAACTAATTTTATGGATCCATAATTATGTGATGACTTGCTTGGTATAATGCATCAGTGAGATGCATTAAGCCCCCTTTTGCCACAGCATGGCTCAAATAGACTACATAATAGGCAGTTAAGGAATCCCATATTTCTGCGTTAATTTATCTCCGATCTCGTTCATAAAACGGAACAAAAAGATAAATATTAAGAGACTTATACGATCGAAACTTTGGAGGCGAACAAAATTTCTTTTAATCAAAAGTGACCAATCATATTCGTTCAATATATTCACCGTGGTATTAAGATTTCCACTTCACGGTGGGTGGACAGAAATTTCCGCCTCCAAAGTTTAGACTTTAATAACTCTCTTAAAATTCATCCGTGTCTTCCGTCCCATGTGTTAGATCGGAGATAGATTACCGTAGAACAGGCCGCTTGTAAGTTAACCACTACAAACTTCTAATAAAAGAAAAGGAAACTGGTTGCAGACTTTTGACCAGTTGACATTGGAATTAAATGCATTTACTTATTCTGCCCTATGATAAAAACGCCAAAATAACTGCGCCATGGAAGGAAAATGGCCGTTATAAAAACATTAAAACTAGTGGCAAAAGGCAGTCAAAGGGCCGGGTGTCATCTTTTTCATACAGCATAAACAGTATATAAAGGGTTAAGCGACTTGCGGACAGACAGACAGACAGATAGACAGGTAGGTAGGCAGACAGAGAAGAACGGACAGACGAAATAAATTCATACAGAAATACAGAAATGGAGAGAAAGACGCAGAGAGTCCAAGGAAAAGACAGACAGACAGGATACATGCACATTCACAGAAGTAGAAAAAGAAAACTCACGAATCTTGCTTCTCAGTGTGAGTAATTGTTGTACCCGTGACGACAGTAACTGATCTGGGCTTAGTATACTATTGACAACATTCATCGGTTGACCAAGAACGATCGTAGTTACCTCCAGTAACAAAGTAAATTGTAGCTGGAAAAAAAAAAAGAGGAAGAGTGCAGTAATAATTTTTATCACGTAACTATGGTGGCATATTTCTGCCACGAGATACGAAATAACTACTGCGATAAATTAAGAAAACTATCGCAATAAAACAAACTTTCCTGGAAATATTATCTCGATAATAAAAAGTATCACGATAAAACTATCGCAGTAATTCTCACTCTTATCACGATTTATTTTTTGTGTTTGTGCCCACAAATGGCATTCACGGTACCTATATATAGATACGGTTTCGGAACATCTTTGCTATGTTGTACTGTCAAAAGCTATCGAGTTCATCCAAATGGTGAATTTTTTATTTATAGATATCGAGAAACGTGTAGATCAATCCCGATGATTTTATCTCGAATGTAAGCATCGTGTACGAATGAGAAATTTTGCGTTAAAATATTCACCGATCAATATAAAATTTTCTAAATAACAAAGTTTATCGTAATATTGTTTTCAGAAAACTTTTCACTATTTAGATAAAATTTCCAGGAAATTTTGATTTATCGTAATAGTGTTCTAAAATTAGCATGATAGTTAGCTCGTATCTCGTGGCAGAAATATGCCACCATACGAAACTACCCATGTTTTTTTTTTTTTGTTTAATACAGCCATAATGATATAGAGATTTTTTTTTTTTTGGGGGGGGGGGTTGAAAGATCGAAATTTATTTCATCGAGTGAACATTATCGGTTATATTTTCACGAGTGAAAATATTACCGCCGATGTTCACGAGATGAAATGAATATGGATCTTTCACCGAAGATAACAAATATTCTATTTCATTTCATGCTTCTGACCCCTATTTTGTTGGTACTATCATCAAAATCCAGTACAGTTGTTTTCGGCAATTCCCCGTCGCGTACCCCCCCCCCCCCCCCACATAACAACGCATTACAATATTACGTAAAGCGCGAGATAAAAAAGGGTAAATTACGTCATATTTCCCTCCATTTGAATGACACGCGCTGGTTTCCTAGGTAACTAGTGCGCGGGAACTACTGTTTTCGCCTTCAATTGAAGAGTTACACAATATAAAATCGGTATTCTCACTGGTCGTAACTATGAAATATCAAACTATAATCCACCATTATTTCTCGATAAACTACCTATAATCATGAAATAATTTCTGTTATTTCAAACCTTTCGGTAGTTTATCGAGAAACAATGGTGGATTATGGTTTGATAATTTCTCCGTTTCGACCGGCGAATTTGCCGATTGATAAACTCACTGACCCCAGTACGGAAACACCGAGGGCTCCCCTGTGTTTCGCAAGTCCCAACAAAAAAAGTGGTAAGGTAAGAAGCATGAAATTAATAGATTTTTTTTTTCGGTAAAATATCGATATAAAATTCATCTGATGGCCATCATACGGTAATATTTTTACGAGTGGCCCGGCAGCCACGTGTGAAAATATCACCGATGATGTTCACTCGATGAAATAAATTTAGATCTTTCACCGAGGAAAAAAAAAAAAATATCCTGTATATCTTGAAATGAGATAAACGTGAAGTCTAATCCTAGGTTTTTTACCGTGCGCTTGTTGAGTTAAGCGTATGAGATTAAAATCTTTTTGGGTTTCAGTGAGTTGTATTACTAGTATCAGCCGTCAAAAGAAGTTCACTTTATATGAGTGGCAAAACTGACGTTTAATGCATCTCCGTGATGTTATCATACCAAGCAAGTCATCACATAATTATTGATCCATAAAATCCATTTCGTCAACAACCGACTGGATCATTGGATATGCTGCTCCGTTGACATGCAGAAAATTGACCAATTGCAAAAAGTTTCGATTCAGGTCAGCCTGCGCGGACTGCGCAGGCTGACTTGAATCGAAACTTTTTGCAAATGCCCACCTTTTCCCAGAGCATTGCACAATATATTTGTCGCTGAAAGAGTTAAGACAAAGCTTATCTCCCGCATCCCTCTCTCAACTGACGAAATACAGTTAACAAATTTTATAAATCATATTTTTAAAGCAATCGTAAAAAATACAAACCAGTTTGAACAACCCCATTACTGCCAAGAACGATCAACTTTTATCCAAAAATTTCGCTTTCACTATTTGCATTTCCCATTCACACTGTGAACGCAACACGTCTTAAAATTTCCCCTAAGTCCTACCCTTTACTTTGTTTAACTCTTTCAGCGCCATAGGCGAAAAAAGGAACTTTTGTGGACGGCACAGATAAAGATCAGACTGCACAGAACGTGCAGTCTGATCTTTGATCTGTACCGTCCGCTTAATTAGTCAAGCCCCTACGATAAAAATCTTTCTGGGTCTCTGTGGATTGCATTTACAGCCACCGAAAGAAGTCCAGTTTATTTATTTGGCGCCGAAAGAGTTAATTACTAAGTTTTTTATATGTATTTCATCCCTTTCAGTGTCAGTGGAGAAAACAGGGACTTTTTCGGTCGGCATAGATCAAGATCAGACTGCACAGAACTTGCAGTTTGATCTTGGATCTATACCGTCCGCATTTTTTGGTCGATCTTGTTAGATAATTAGTCTGTCTCAGTTTCAGTGGATTGTATTTTCAGCAGTCGATAGAGGTTGAGTCTACAGTGAGTCACGCTCTGGCAAAAGGGGGCTTAATGCATCTCCGTGATTCATGATACCAATCAAGCCATTATAATAGTTAATGAATCCATAATAGTCAATTTTTATAACAACCGACCGAGTTATGACATAGACTGGTCCTTGGACATAGAGAAAATTGACCAATTACGAAAAGTTTCGGTCCAGGACTGCGCAGGCTGACCTGAATCGATAATTTTTGCAGATGCGTTAATCCCCCTTTTCACAGAGCATGGCTCATATAATTAGACCCTGAGGAAAGAATACGAAAATTGATACGCGATGCATAACCCTGCATTATTGCAAAGGAATGTGTTGTGATATACAAATCTAAATGGATAATTAGTTTATCTTGTCAAAGGGCATCGAAATAGTTCCCTCTTTCTTTCAACGTATAGATTAATTAATGCATTTCTTTTGCTAAAATTTCGGAAGGAAGTCATGAAGGTAAAAACTACTGTAAGGTAAAATATTTGATGATATCCTCGGGGAAAAAACATTCAAAGAAAATATATATTTTCATAGTTTTTAATAGAGAAAGGGCTAAGGTTTCTTAACCATTTATTGATTACCCTCTACCGTCGCCAGTGACTAAAAACGATACACGCTCTGTCAAAAAGGGCTTAATGTATCTCTGTGATGCATGATACCAAACAAGGCATCATAGTCTGATAGATCCATTAAATTCGCTTTGTAGAATAACTGGCTGAATCATGGGGTACACTGGTCCTTTGACATGAAGAAAATTTACCTAAAGCAAAAGTTTCGGCCCAGGTCAACCTGCACGGACTGTGCAGGCTGATCATGCTAAATCGATACTTTTACTAGATGCATTAAGCCTCCTTTTTTACAGAGCATGGCTTATGGTGTAAGCCTAGAGCCAGTAAAGCCAGTTTGGTACGTTATGGCCATCAAATTAGTTATTCCCTAATTCTAGCCATTTTGAGACAGTTTCTCACTTTCAAAATACATGTTACGGATTTTAACAGAACAGAACAGAACGAGTGTTTTTGCTATGATTGATTCTAGCTTGACTAAAGAGGGTGGAAGGGTTTTTTATCTGTTTGTCGATATTTCAAAACATGTACTATCGAAAAATGAAATTAAACAGCAATTTCAATCGGCCTGTGGAAGCTAATTGAAAGGTCGGTCTTATTTGAGTCAGTGCAGGAACAAGCGTCTACACCTAGATATGATTTGAAATCAATAGTAATTACGTCATTTCTTCCACCGAAAAAAGGATGAACATACTTCCTTTTCTGAGCTCAAAATGTTTCCAGTGCAAATAAATTTGAGCCATGTTCTGGCAAAAGGGGGCTTAATGCATCTCCTCGATCTATCATACCAGGCAAGACATCACATAATTAGGGATCCATAAAATTCATTATGTCTAACAACCGACGGTATCGTAAGGTAGAATGGTCCTTTGACACACAGAAAATTGACCAATGGCGAAAAGTTTCGGCCCAGGTCAGCCTGCGCAGACTGCGCAGGCTGACCTGAATCGATACTTTTCGCAGATATGTTAAACCCCCGTTTCACAGAGCACAGCTCATATAGACTTGTCACACAATTCAAGCTTTGAGCGGTGTAGATCCACGATCAGACTGTGCGTTCTGTGCAGTCTGATCTTGATCTACACCGTTCGCAACCACAAATTAATTTTCTTGTAAAGGATACAATTTGTTTGTTTAGTGTTAAACGCCCTTGTCAGCATCATCGCGGTGGCCATTGCATCTATCCATGGCATTCTTGGAGTTTCTTACGATGGTACTAGGCAGAACATTCTTTTCAAGCCACTGTCATCTGTCCCACATAGACATTGTCAAAACTATGCTCAGCTCCATCAGAGGAATTAACTTTGCAGCAACCATTATAATTATCAATCCTTGGAAAGAAATTTTTTGTCGAGCTGGAAAATCGAAACTGCGACCTCATTCTCCTTCTCATGAGTATCATAAATGAAACATCTTATTGATTCTGTAATGAAAATGTGCGGTACTTTTGTGTAGTGAAATGACTCGTACTATATCACTTGCGCTGGAATATTCCCCCAAGCATGTGCCGGAAGATACTGGTCCTTGCAACCGAAGAATACTTCCATGGTCGCGAACGGCAGGAGTAGGCCGTTCACCCTTCACCACACAATCACGCGTTATAAGGACCCTGAGAGTGAATGCTTTTGAAAACATTGTGGGAAAAAGAGAAAATGGTTACCAGCACGATGTTTTATGTTTATCCTCTTTAAAGGTCAAATCTCATCATTTTAGCGCCAGTTGTTTTGTCGTCTACAAACGCTTTCAAGTTGGAGTAAACTGGTACCCATGGTATTTCTCGTAACCGTCCGATAGACTGGTACCCGTGGTATCTCCCGTAATATAGTCCCATAGACACCAGGCAACGCCCGATTTATCGATGGCAGCGATTGGTTGTCAATCTTGTAATACGCACCAATCAAACAGCGCGGAACAGAATGCTTAATGTTATACTCTGAAATAATCTTCGGCTAAGATTTTTAAGACAGACAAAAATTATTCTGATCAGGATGAATTCATCGACCTCGCTAAAGAATTCGTGATCTTTTGTGATAAAGACTCTCCTTGTGCATAAATATCACAATTTAAATTACCCAGTCTCACGTTATCTCGTGAAGTCTCGAACCAGTCAGATTTCTGCCTTGTATCATTGGGTATATTACCTGATGTTGATACGAAGATCGATAATAGGCTGCCATTTTAAAATTTTGTCGACTGGTAATGGGTAAATCCTAATATACTGTATGAAACCTAGACGTGTTTAGATATGTAACCTATCATAAATTTTGACACTAATAATCAAATGTGAGAAAAGTAAAGATTAACCTGAATGGTTACATTAGAGTAATCGCATTTTTCTATTAGGAAGATTAAACTGTTGCGTGTCTAAGAAATCGCGACAATGTATTCCCAATCCTCTGGGAAAAGGGGCTTATTGCATCTCCGTGATCCATGATACCAAGCAAGTCGTCACGTATCTATGGATCAATGAAATCCATTTTGTATAACAACCGACTGATTCATGATGTACACTGGTCCTTTGGCATGCAGAAAATTGACCAATAGCGAAAAGTTTCGGCCCAGGTCGATACTTTTCGCAGATGCATTAAGCCCCCTTTTCACAGAGCGCGGCTCATTTACAAAATTCCTTCATATATTATATCGTTCTTGGCCGTTCAATGTAGAAAAAGCATCGTGTCGGCAAAAAATAAGGACGCAAGTTTATAATGAGTCTTGTCTAATTTGGCCACCATACGATGTGCGCCTTTCCGGTAAATACTTCTAAAGATTCATTAACCAATGAGTCCTGGGTCCGTATTCACCAAGCATTCATTAAGAAAGTTCTTTGTCTTGGATTCAAGAATTTTTTAAACTTGGAAGTAACACAACTTTTGATTGGCTAAACCATTTAGTTTAGCCAATCAAAAGTTGTGTTACTTTCAAATTTAGAAAATCATGGAGAATAAGACTAATAATGTTCTTAAGAATGGTTGGTGAATACGGACCCTTGGTCCGTATTCAACAACCATTCTTAAGAACGTTCTTAGACTTATTCTCCATAATTTTCCAAATTTAGAAGTAAAACAGCCTCTGATTGGCTAAACCAAATGGTTTAGCCAATCAGAGGCTTTGTTACTTTCAAGTTTAGAAAATCTTGGAGAATAACACAAAGACCGCTCATAAGAATGGTTGGTGAATACGGACACTGGTTAAATCTGTATTGGAAACGGACATTCTTCGTTGTAACAAGCAGTTGCTTCTTTTGCCATAATGTTTTCAACATCTATGTACTGTTCAAGAAAATACCAGTCGTTTTTGTATGCTAATGCGATAAGCTTAAGATCGAATGATAGAACTAAGGTGACAAGATTGCAGTCAAAACATTATTTGGGAAACATTGCCCAATGACAATGCGGCCCAATAGGAGGGTGAAAAAAAATCGACGCTTCAAAGGAAAGGCGTTTGTTTGTAACACATCATAGAATTAGGCAATTTTTGCAGCAAACAAATTTCATCATATTTCAAATTCCCGCTACGACATGATGTTGTATTTGAATTATTACAATGTCATGTTTTCCTATATATGTATAGTAATCATGTTGTACGACCAAAAGCTGTAAAGCTTACGTCAAATAAAAGAATTGGAATGAATTGTATTTAACATTGATATACAAAATCAGTTACCCTTTTTAAGGGCAAATTTCTTTAACCCTTTACATGACGACAAAATTTTAGCCTTGTCCAAATTGAAAGCATTTGCAGACGACAATTTCAGTGTGGCTCAAGTGGTGCAATTTTTCTTTAATAGGACAGAAAACATTGTGGGAAAAGGAGAAAATGCTGGTTACCAGCATTTTCTCCTTTTTCCACAATGTTTTCAGAAGGCTTCTTTCCAGGCGGCATTGTGCAGTAAAGTGTTAATATTTGTATCAGTGCGCAGAGGTCGATCGATTGACGCTAAAGGTTGGTTTCTTACCAGCATTTTCTCCTTTTTCCACAATGTTTTCAAAAGGCTAATTCTTCAGGGACGTTAAAAGGCGGCATTGTGCTGTAAAGGGTTAAACGAACATGTGTATGTCATCAGTTCTAGCAAGTGGTGTTGATCATCTCATTCTTGGTAAATTACAGATTTACAGATTTTTTTACCACAGAGAGAGAGAGAGAGAGAGAGAGAGAGAGATGGCTGTCTATTGAACACATAAGAAATTTTCAGACGAAGATCAGCCTGTACCTACTTACAGTCTGATCTTGGTTTCCACTTCTTGCCAACGTGCCAATAATCCCATACAAATAGTAGCATGTTTATAGAATGAAACATTTCAAACTTGCATTAATGCGTAATAATTGGAAATTTTGCTGGATACCAGTTGAATATGCAATTCTTAGGGTTACAACTTCTAAAATGTTTTTTTTTTTGTAGTATAAGCAATACCTCATGATTCACCAATATAAAGGATGCTTTTTCGACATGATTTCCCCCTCATGAGTTTATTAAAAGTGTGTATAAGTGAGTGTTTGTGTGTAAGTATGTTCACTGCAAAATATTGTCTTCACCAAACTTTACATTACTCTGTCATATCCCCGTGTATAATGTTTTACATTACTGGGTGATTAAAGAGATTTTGACTTGACTTGACTTTGAGACATACAAATTGTGGCAAAATTAAAACGTTTGGGAGTTTTGTCACATGGTCAACAATGCACTGGGCTGCATTTTCACACCTAGTTGTTATGTTCATTAACACATTGATTCATCTTTGAAAGGATTTTGTTAATTTGGAAGCAATGACACTCGTTAACAAAAGCTCAATTTGCAGTGTTTAAGCCGATTAATGATCGAATTATCTACGAATTGTGACCGAACTAACACAAAATAGTTTAGGGCTCAATTTGGAATTACTTTGTAGAAATCAAAAGATATTTCGACACGAATCTCTCAAAGAAAACATACAACTGGGCCATGCTCTGTGAAAAGGGAGCTTCGTTCTTCCACATAACGTATCGACCCATGTCAGCCTGCGCAGGCTGACATGGGTCGAAAAAATTTGCTACTTGTAAATTTTCTGCAAATCCAAGAACCTTTCGACCTCAGGGTTCAGCGGGTTGTTTAACCCTTTCCCAAACAAGCCCTGGTTTTCACGTGTCTGCAGTACAAGTCTTTTGAAAACACTGTGGGAAAAGGAGAAATTGCTCGTAACGAGCAATTTCTCCTTTTCCCACAGTGTTTTCTACCCTTTGTGAGAACTTTCTGCCATTTTCATAAAATTTAAAATTGTCGTCTGCAAACTCATTCAATTTGGACCAGTCCAAAATTTGTCGTTTGGGAAAGGGTTAAAAAACGGCTTTTATGGTTCCACAATTTTGTGATGACTTGCTTGGTATCATGCACCAATGGAATGCATTAAGCTCCCTTTTCCCAGAGCATGGCTTATTTGTATATGAACCAATCTCGTAAAGTATGCCTTTAAACATCGTTTTGTCGAACAAGTTGCAAAAATCAGCTGTTGGAAATTGAACAAATATAAAGCTGCTTTTAACGTTCAATTTCATTTAAGTCATGCTCTGGTAAAAGGGGGCTTAATGCATCTCCGTAATGCATGATACAAAATGCGTTATCACATAATAAGTGATCGAGAAAATCCAATATGTCCTAACAACGGAGTGTATCATAAGGTAGACTGGTCCTTTGACATACGAAAAATTGACCAAGAGCGAAAAGTTTCGGCCCAGGTCAGCCTGCGCGGACTGCGCAGGCTGACCCAGGTCGATACTTTTCGCAGATGCATTTAGCTCCCTTTTTACAGGGCATGGCCCATTTTTTTTTTTTTTTTTTTTTTTCAGCGCAACAACAAAGCCAGGGTAAGACGGGTATCTAATACTTCTGTCAAGACAGATGATAATGCCAATCCAAGCTGGAAATGAGGAACATGTTATGCAGGATGGCAGTGAACAGGCAGTCTGATCTTGGCTCGGTTTGTGAAATAACCTGCCGCAAAATGACATAACCCCTGACCAAACAGTCTCGTTTTTTAACGACCTTGAAAGGCTTTCGAAAGCACAATTTTATCAAATAAGAATGAGTGGCGCCCTGGCAAAAGGGTGTTTAATGCATCTCCGTGATGCATTATACCAAGCAAGTCATAATATAACAATGCATAAAAAAAAAAAAAAAGAAATCCACTTTGCCTAAAATGGTTTAGCCAATCAGAAGTTGTGTTACTTTCAAATTTAGAAAATTCTGGAGAATAAGACTAAGAACGTTCTTACGAATGGTTGGTGAGGACGGGGCCAGAATGTCCAGATCTGAATTATGCAGAGGCTTTGTTTAATCCCATACTATACTGTGTCAAGCCTCAGGAAAAATGGGTTTTAAAAAACATTGCTGGGGGAGAAAAATAGAAAATGCTGGTAAAAGGCATTTTCTCCTTCACCAAAAATGTTGTTATTGTTGTTTTTTTATCATTCAAAAGACAAATCGATTTAGACACATTTCATTTGTCGGCTTTACTTTTGACAAGTCAATTTTTTTTAGTTTTTGTCCTTTCTTTTATTTAATATAACCAATAGCAAAATTTTTTGTCCTTAACAGAATTACAGAATTACTCGCACCCCCCCACCCACCCACCCCCCCCCCCGAAAGGGAAGGACAAAAAAAAAAGGAGATGTATAAGTATTTAATCAAACCAAACTGACAAATTTTGACAAAGAGGCCTTCTGTCATTGTTTTGAAAACTCGAAATAAGCTTTTCAATCATCACGAAAAGTCTTTTGTCAGTCAATAATCGCCTCTAGTTTAATACCCGAGAATTCTAAGCAAATGTTCTATTTAATAAACCGTGAAATCCACACGGCTTTTATTGTTAGGTGATTAAGGTTTTATGTAATACCGTCAAATGGGAGTTAATTAAACAATGGAATTTTACTCAATCTGGTCAAAAGACCGTATAAGGTATTGACAATGAGAATTTCGCCCGCTGCATTAAACCCTTAGACCTCAAGGGTTTTTCTTAACTCTTTGCGAAACGATAATTTTTTAGTCTGATCCAAATTGAAAGATTTGCAGACGACAAATAGAAAGTGTCTGGAATGATGGAATTTGTCTGTTAAAGAGTAGAGAACATTGTGGGAAAAGGAGAAAATGCTGGTTATCAGCATTTTCTTCATTTCCCACAATGTTTTCAAAAGCCTTATTCCTCAGGGTCGCTAAAGGTCGAAATTGAGTGGTTTACTCTTTACCACACAATCCCGACTTTAAACGAGCCCGACAAAGAAGCCTTTTGAAAATATCGTGGGAAAAGGAGAGAATGCTGGTAAACAGCATTTTCTCCTATTCCCACAATGTTCTGTACCCTTCCCGAAACAAATTATGAGTTTTCAGTCACATTTGTTCTGTCGCCTGCAAGTGCTTTCAGTTTGGACAAGTCTAAAATTTTGTCGTGTGGTATAGAGTTAAGGGAAAAGAGGTAGATTTCAAATTATTTCTATTTCAGCTTAGACATACACGTAATTAATTCCCCAGAAAGATTTATTACAAGACATGCTCCTTTCCCGATAAAGAAATGATTTTATATGTTATTTGTGAATTTTGTACAACATAGTGAAGTAAACACAAATTTAAGCTTTAACAGACTGCAAAATGTAGCAACTTGCCCTAGTTGATCCGTATTTTTGGAGAATAACTGTCGCGCAAGCGGGCGGGATTGTCTTTTAATGGGTTGAAAACATTGTGGATGAATGAGAAAATACTTGTTAAGAGCACTTTTCTCTTTTTCGAGATGATTGAAAAAAAAAAACATTTTTTTTTTCCTCTGGATCATTAGTACAGGATTAATTTGACTAGGTAAATAAAACTCTAGGGATAAAAAGCGGGTGGACCGATATAAGGATAAAGGGAGTGTACAGGTTTGTCCGGTAAATTACGCCCAAGCGGCATGACAATGGCCCCAAATACGGTGAGTGCTTTACGTTTGACAAACCAATTAGCACAACCTGTTCTCACGACTTGATAATACCCCTGTCATATTACTTGCACCCGTTACTTTCACTGTGTGATCTGAACGGACAACAACCAAATCTTATCACTGTGTTTTATTCTTAATACTGTTTATTCGTAAGGGAATTTCTTTCAAGCTAAGGAGATTTTGGATTTTTACATTGCAATCGCCATTTTCAGTGCTTTTGTTTTCCTTTACGACTTTAAGAAGGGCCATTGTGACTCCTTAGTGTTCTCAAAAGGAAAAGACGATAAAAACTTAGATTTTTTATCGTAATTGAGAAATTAAGTAGTAACGATGTCTGTGAGCCAGCGGCCTGCAAAAAGACAATGTTTCTCAATCGAAAGCCTAGCAGTTAGCAGCCGAGTCGAGAAGCAAGACTTATCACGTGACACAGATTCGCCTTTCTTACATTACATTCATTCAAAGGAAAACGAACTTAACAACAACTTCCATTTGAAAGAAGTGAATAATTCAGTTCAGCAACAATTTACCAATTTGTACAGACAATGCGAAAATGGAGTGGATCTATTTATGAACAATGGCTCGCAGAATGTCTACTTCTCCGCTGTTTCGACTTCGACGCCAATAACTTTACCCGCAAAACGCAGACGAATGTGTTCCAGTTCATCGTCTACGTCACCAACAACATCAGAAGATGAACGTCAGTTTACCGACATGAGTGTGACGTCAGAAAGCACGGAAGACGAAAAATTGAGTATTTCATCCAGCACTACATCATCGGTCACTTCCGGTAAGTAACCTTCAACGTTTGGCGATTTGATCTTTCTGAAAACGCCAAGAGGGTAAAGGTGTTCACCCTTTACCACACAACCCCGACTTTAAACGAAGGACGCTGTGAAACAAGCCTTTTGAAAACATTGTGGGAAAAGGAGAAAATGCTGGTAACCAGCATTTTCTCCTTTTCCCACATTGTTTTTTACCCTTCCCAAAAAGAAATTTCAATTTTTTAGTCACATTTATTTTGTCGTCTGCAAATGTTTTCAATTTGGAATAATCTAAAATTTTGTAACTCGGTAGAGTTAACAGAAAGAATTTTGACCCAACGAATTCGGAATTGGACGCGCAAATAAAAATTCTTCCAAATAAGAACAAATCATTGTCACTTAGTTGGAAAAGTAGAAATTACTTGTTTAAAGGAATTTATAATTTTTCCTGTTTCAAAAGTACTATTCAAAGCTCCTTTAAAAGCATTGCCGCAGGTGGCTGTGTTCAATCTTGCACAAAAAAAAAAAAATCACCTTTGTAATAATTGCGAAAAAAAAGGGACAAAATCTCATATATATTTACGGAGTAAACCCGAACGAGAGGAAATATAGATGCTATACATGTAGTTTATTATCTTAAAACATATTTTCAAAATTCTGAAGTTTTAAAAGCTAAACATACTTTAACTCTTTACCAAACGACAAAATTTTGGACTCAACCAAAGCATTTGCAGACGACATGTACATGTAACTCAAATTAAGATTTTTGTCTTTGATAGGATAGAAAACATTGTGGGAAAAGGAGAAAATGCTGGTTACCAGCATTTTCTCCTTTTCCCACAATGTTTTCAATAGCCTTTTCTTTCAGGGTCGTTAAAACTCGGGACTGTGTGGTAAAGGGTTAACCCCTTCGTTCTAAGGGAAAAGATGAAAATGCAGGGAAATGGAATTTTCTCGTTTTCTACTTTTCCAAAAAAGATTTTCAATATGTGACTCATATTTATTTTGTCGCCTGCAAATGCTTTCAATATGGGCAAAGACCTTTTCGTCACATAAAGAGGTAACGGGCTACAATGTCTAGAGGCATGTGCCAAAAAATACCAAGTCTGTGCATGAGCACCAAATATGGATAGTGTCATTTATTAACCCCTATCCTGCTAAATAAGTGAAATGAAACTTTCAAGCCGATAGTAAAGACCATTACACTGCTAATTTCAAAGGCTTTTTTTTGGGGGGGGGATATCTTCTTATCGGACAGTGTAGATCCAAGATTGCAAGTTATCTGCAGAATGATCTTAATCTTCACTGTCCGCAAAAGGTCAGCGAATCGCGCTTAGCAGCCTAAACGTTAAAAAAAAAAAAGTTGATCTACTAATAAAATTATTTCAGGCACCAGACAACTGGTGGCAAAAGAAGGACAGTATCAATCTTTTTATATCTTCAAAAAAAAAAAAAACGAAAGGTCTTGCGTTGTAAATAGGCACTTGTCTTTACTAGTTTACATGTATGAAATCGTAAAATGTACTGATTTAAAACCATTAGACTGCTAAGCGGACAGTGTAGATCAAGATCTGACTGCTCAAAATTAACTTTGAAATCGCAATATTTTGGGTTAAACTATTGGCTGGAAATTTCTTTCAATTCCTTTAGCAGTTTGAGGATCAACTCTTTACCAAACGACAATATTTTAGACTTATCCAAATTGAAAGCAGTTGTAGACGACAAAATAAACGTGATTGATTGATTGTATGGTGTTTAACGCCGTTTTCAACATTATTTCGCGGCGGCCATTGTACCTTTCCATGCTTTTCTGGAGTTTCTTTTACCAGTACTTCGCACAATATTCTTTCCAAGCCACTGGCTGCTTTCCCACATAGACATTGTCGAAACAATGGTCAGCGGTGAGAGAGGAATGTCGCGATGACTCTTATCAATCCTCAGAAGGAAAGGGGCCGAGCCGGGGATCGAACCAGCGACCTCCTGTTCTCAAGTTCTGTACGCTACCGACTGAGCTACGGGGCTCGGCACAAAATAAACGTGACTCAAAATCTGAAATTATTGTCTGGAAGGATAGGAAACATTGTAGGAAAAGGAGAAAATGCTGGTAACCAGCATTTTCTCATTTTCCCACAATGTTTTCAAACGGTTTCTTTATCAGGGTCCTTAAAAGTCGGTATTGTGTGGTACAGGTTAAATTAATTCTTACTGGGACGTTACCCAGGTTTTTATTTCAAGATGTAATATGTGAACAGACAAAAAAAAAACATAGACCACTCAAAATTGCAGCCTTTTGCAGACGACAGATTGAATGTGGCTGAAAAAGAAGGGCTTTGTATTTTATAGGGTGGAAAACATTGTGGGAAAAGAAGAAAATGCTGGTTATCAATATTTCCCCTTTTTCTACCATGTTTTCCAAGGCTTTCTTCGTCAGGGTCGTTAAAAAGACGGGATTGTTTAATAAAGAACTGAAAGATTCAGTCTTATTGCAATCCAATTAACTCTTTGCCAGACGACAAAATTTCAGTCTTGTCCAAACTGAAAGTATTTGCAGACGACAAATGAAGTTTTACTCAAATCACAAATTTTTCCTTTCATACGGTAGAAAACATTGTAGAAAAAGGAGAAAATACTGGTTACCAGCATTTTCTCCTCTTCCAAAAATGTTTTTAAAAGCCTTCTTTCTCAGGGTCGATCAAAGTCGGGATTGTGCTGTAAAGGGTTAACCCTCTATCAGACGACTGAATATGAGACTGTTCAAAATTAAAAGTATTTCTGCAGACGCTATTTAAAAAAAAATGTACCGAACCATCCCGAGTTTTAAAGACCCTAGAAAAGAGGCCTTTTGAAAACATTGTGGGAAAAGGAGAAAATGCTGGTAAATGCTGCTAACCAGCATTTTCTCCCTTTCCCACAATGTTTTTTGACCTTTTACAGACAAATCTCACCATATGAGTCTTATCTAATTTGTCGTCTGAAAAAAAATTACAATTTGGACAAGTGTAAAATTTTGTCGTGTGGTTTACAGGGTAAAAATATTACTCTAAAGATTGGTTTTGTCTTGAAAAATGTCGAGAGCTTTCATAGAAGAGGGGGAAAATACTGCCTACCAACATTGTTTTCAAAAGTCTTCTTTCTCATAATTGTTTAATCTCGTGATGAAAATCAAAAGAAAAACAAAGCTTCAAAACATTACAAAAAAAAAAAAGAAATATCTTTAAAAAAAAGATAGACAGCGCGAATTTGCCAGCAAATAGGCAGGAACCCCTAAATTAAGCATGTCTTCATTTTTTGACCAATCACAAAATTCTGTTTATGAATTTGTTACCGGTACCAATAAGTAGGTCAAAAGCCGTGGCCCGTTTATTCAACTTCACCAAAAAACGAGTCATATATACAGAAAAACAGCATAAAATTAACGACCTCTTTTAGCCCGATTTACTGTACTCTGTTCGTATTTGATCCAAACCTGTACTTCCTGCAAAAAGCAGCCGACGTTGTGCCAAGTGGGCTTTGGGTCGATGTAACACTGTCACGTGGTGTATATTGTCAAAGAAGCCGTTAACAAGCCGTTAATATGGCAATAATAAACAAGCGAACACGTGGAAATACACCTTTATTGTCAAGCAATCACTGTCATACTTATTACTAAATAATCGATAATGACTTTAATGGAGATGTCATCCGAAGTAATCAGCACTTAACAGCTGCCTCTATCTCACCTATTTAATTAATGTAGCGACACATGGGAGAAACACTTAAACAATTGACCTGGCCTGTTAAATAAGTTAATTAAAAACTTTCCAGCCAATATTTAAAAAAAAAAATGAAAAATTGAAACTCCAACGTTATTAATTGGGGTGGGGGGGGGGGGGAATATGTCCTCATTGGACAGTGAAGATCCAAGATAAAACTGCACGTTCTGTGCAGTCTGATCTTGATCTACACTGGCTGCAAAAAAGCCTTGGGTCTCGCTTAGCAGCCAAAGGGTTAAAGAAAGTGGTGGGCGGACGTTTTGGCCACGGAAATTATTTTGACCACGGACGTTTTGGCATGGACGTTTTGGCCAGCTGACAGTAAAAAGTAGGATGTTTTGACCAAACGTTATTTTAAAACAGAACCATGCAACAAATGAACTTTCGGTGCTTTTAAATATACAGTTTTAGAAAAAGAAAAGCACAGTAAGTTGATTTATTGAATTTTTCAGCTTTAAAATAACATTTGACCGAATTGTGTATACAAGATATAAAAACATGTCATTTCCGAACTTCTGTTAATTTCAATATTATCCGATACCATATCATTGAAATAGAAATTATGTTAAGAAAGATGAAAATGCCTGTTATGGGTATTTTAACTTTTCCCAACAATGCCTTCCAATATCTTCAGCTGAAGAAGAAAAAAAGAATTTGCACATCCCAAAGAAAAAAATATCCACAGATATTTTTTTAAATAATTTATACCTTAATTCTTTAACGTAAAATTTCTCATTTTCCAACATTGTCTTAAAAAGTCATCGACTTCAAAATCATATTTGACCAAAAACGTCCTACTTTGCGCTTTCAGCTAGCCAAAACGTCCGTGGCCTAACCGTTCTGGCCAAAACGTCCTTGGCCAAACCGTCCTTGGCCTAAATGTTCGTGGCCAAAACGTCCTTGGCCAAACCGTCCTTGGCCAAACCGTCCTGGCCAAACCGTCCTTGGCCTAAATGTTCGTGGCCTAAACGTCCATGGCCAAACCGTCCTGGCCAAACCGTCCTGGCCAAACCGTCCTTGGCCTAAATGTTCGTGGCCAAAACGTCCATGGCCAAACCGTCCTGGCCAAACCGTCCTTGGTCTAAATGTTCGTGGCCAAAACGTCCTTGGCCAAACCGTCCTTGGCCAAACCGTCCTGGCCAAACCGTCCTTGGCCTAAATGTTCGTGGCCAAAACGTCCATGGCCAAACCGTCCTGGCCAAACCGTCCTTGGCCTAAATGTTCGTGGCCTAAACGTCCATGGCCAAACCGTCCTGGCCAAAACGACCGTGACCAAAGTGTCCTACATTCAAAGAAAGTAGCTTATAAACTGTGCAAGCATAGTACAAGTCTCCCGTACCAGAGGTTCCCAATAAATCCCAAATAAAACCAGCGTTTTCTCCTTTTCCTATCTTGTTTTCTACCAATTCAAAACTAAATTTCAATTTTTAAATCAAATCTATGTTGTTGTCTGTAAATGCTTTAAGCTTAAACAAAAGTTTTGTCGTGTGGTAAAGGATTAAATTGTGTCACATCTAGCCATTTACCAAACGATCCGTTATTTTTAAAACGTTGAGACAGAAGAATTATCAAATCATTGTGGGAAAACGAGAACCATTAGGCTGCTAAGCGCGACTCACTGACCATTTGCGGACAGTGTTGATCAAGATAAGACTGCATAGAACACGCAGTCTGATCTTGGATCTACACTGTCCGATATGGAGGTACCGTTTTCCAAAAACATGTGTTTGAAATAACATCATTCGTTCTTTTTTTGCTTCATAAGTTTATTGATCTTATTTAGCAGGAGAGGGGTTAATAATCAGAATGAGTCGTGCTCTGTGAAAAGGGGGCTTAATGCATCTGCGAAAAGTATCGATCTGGGCCAAAACTTTTCGCCATTGGTCAATTTTCTGTATGTCAAAGGATCATTCTTCCTCATGATACAGTCGGTTGTTAAAAAAAGTGGCTATTATGGATCCATAACTATGTGGTGGCTTGATAGGTATAATGCACCACGGAGATGCATGAACCCCCCTTTTGCCAGAGCATGGATCAAAAAACGAGTACTAGCAATTCGAACAAAAAAAAAATGGCCTGATTATGGATAGGTACCTATCTTTGTTGTCTGGTGGAGAGTTAAAATAGGAACATAATTGAAGTCTTTATACAGACGACAATATTTTAGACTGGTTCAAATTGAAAGCATTTGCAGACGACAATTTCAATGTGGCTCAAATGGTGCAATTTTTCTTTGATAGGGTAGAAAACATTGTGGGAAAAGGAGAAAATGCTGGTAACCAGCATTTTCTCCTTTTCCCACAATGTTTTCAAAAGGCTTCTTTTTCAGGGGCGTCAAAAGGCGGCATTGTGCGGTAAAGGGTTAACTCTTTATACAGACGACAATATTTTAGACTGGTTCAAACTGAAAGCATTTGCAAACGACACATTTTCAAAAGTTGTTCGAACGATAGCAACATTCTTAAAATGATGGAAAAGTTTCTTGCTTGTATTGGAATTTTACGCAGTTTTAACAACTTGGGTCATATCACGGCGTTCAGTGCACCTACGCATACATGTTTTTTCCTGGCTGTCTCACACCAGTACTCACACACCTTTCTTTCCAAGCCAATGACTAATTTTCTAACATGCATCAGAGTTCAGAGGCGAAAAATCGCCTGAAAGAAAATTTGCATCAACCTGGTATCGACCTTGCAACCACAAGGTCACGAATCGGATACGCTAACCACTGAGCTACCCGGTCCGACAGGATGAAAAAGATTTCCAGCATTTTCTCCTTTCCCCACAACGTTTTCAAAGCCATTCTTTCCCAAAGTCATTAAAATTCGGGATTGTGTGTATGAGGGCTAAATTTTGTGTTATCTTTCAGATCCAGATCTCGATTCGTGCCCCGAGGATTCCGTTTCGAAGAGAAAGAAAGCGCGGACCGCCTTCACTGGGGAACAGCTAAGAGAACTAGAGAAACGGTACAAAAGCCAGAAATACCTATCAGCGAGTGACCGATCCCAACTAGCTAGAACTTTGAGACTGAAAGATCAACAGGTTAGTATATGAATTATTCATAAAGCATTGAGCGTTTTCGGGAAAAGAGTTTTTTCGCAAAGCATCGAACTTTTCTTTTTCGCCCGGTCGGATGGCTCAGTGGTTGCGAGTTCGATACCCGGTTGAGGCACATTTTTTCCCGCTGTTTTTTCGTCTCTCACCTCTGTTGCATGTGAAAACTTGAAGTAGTCAGTGGCTTGGAAATAAAGTTGTGTCAGTACTGATGTGAGAAAGCCAGGAAATATGCATAGGTGCACTGACCGCTGTGATATGACATAGGCTGTTAAAACGGAGTTAAACTCGAATACAAGTAAACGTTTGAACGTTTTCATACATCGGATTCCCCTTTTGTACCACTAGATGCGACTTTATATGACCATTCGGTGGATTGTTTGTTTGTTAGATGTCTATCTCTCTACCAAACAATCTCGAGTTTTAACGACCCTAAGGAAGAAGGTTTTGGAAAACATGATAGGATGCTGGTTAGCATCAGAGACAAAAACAATCATTTAAACCACATCAAAAGAATTTCGTCTGCGAAATCTTTCGATATCCATGGAAAAGTCTAAAATTTTTACCGTCTAGTAAAGATATAGATAAAGCACTGTTTTTCAACATTAATGTAGTAATACCGCAGCGGCTGTTGCAGCTGTCAATGCTTTCCTGGAGCTTACTTTTTGCAGTACTTTTCATTTGATAGAGACCTCTTTGAAGACATCATGTGAAGAAAGCCGACTGTTTGCCTATTGTCCTGCGATATATTTCTCATGCATCTATCAAAGATTTTATCCATTCCTTTGGTTGCCTCTGCTCGCTTATCATAAATCTGCGTATGGTTGGACAACAAAACTTAGCTAAATGCAATAAGTTACATTGATCAGTATCTTTCGTGATATAATCCTCTTTTCGAAAACGCGGTGAAAGGCTTAACTCTTTACCATACGACAAAATTATAGACCTTTCCAAATTGAAAGCGTTTGCAGACGATAAATTTATTCTGTTGCAAATTATGCAGTTTTCGGTTGCAATAGGAGAAAACATTGTGGGAAAAGGAGAAAATGCTGGTGACCAGCATTTTCTCCTTTTCCCATAACGTTTTCACAAGCCCTTTTCAGAAGGATCGTTAAAACGCAGGATTGTATGGTAAAGGGTCAATCCTTTCTGCTCCGTAGATGAAACAGGGGCTTTTGGTATGTCGTATATCAATACTTCAGACTGTAATGTTGGTTCTCTACCGTCTTCTTGTTAAGTCAAGCCTACAGGACAAACATCTTAAATTTTTCCGTGGATTTTAATTTCAACCGTCGAAACAAGTCGATTTTCTAATGAGAGCCATGCTCTGGCGAAAAGGGGCTTAATGCATATCCGCTACGCATAATAACAAGCAAGTCATCACATTATCATGGATCCATAAAATCCATTTTGTGTAACAACCGACTGAATCATGATCACGGTAGAACGGTCTTCTGACAAGAAGAAAAGTGATCAATAGAAAAAAAAAAAATGGCACGTGTCAGCCTGGGCAGGCTGACCTTCATCGCAAAAGGACCAGTGTACGTCATACTTCAGTCAATTGTGAGACGGGTTTTATGGGTCCATATTTAGGTAATGACTTGCTCAGTATTATCCATTACGGAGACGCATTAAGTCCCTTTTTGCCAGAGCATGGATAAAAAAGATTTGATCCATGCTCTGTGAAAAGGGGACTTCATGCATCTGCGAAAATTATCGACCAAGGTCAGCCTGCGCAGTCCGCGCAGGCTGACCTGGGCCGAAACTTTTCGCTATTGGTCAATTTTCTGTATGTGCAAGGAGCAGTCTATCTCATGACCGAGTCGGTTATTTAAAAAAGGTGGCTACAATGGATCCATGATCATGTGATGACTTGCTTGGCAGCATGCATCACGGCGATGCATTAAGCCCCCTTTGCCAGAGCATGGCTCATTTATGTATGCATGATTTATAATTGTTTTAAAAGTAACGTGTCTATAGTTACAATTGTTACAGCTTTGTGTGAATGTACATGAAACGCTTTCGGGTGGGCTATCGAAAGCATGATTGGCAAGAATAAACTTAAAGAAGCCATGATTGGTATTAAAGCCACAAAAGAATTAATATTGCCTACGAATTTAAAAAAAAAAATGGTACGCAAAGTCAAATAATATTTATACTTCTTTTTTTTTTTTTAAGGTAAAAACCTGGTTTCAGAATAGACGAATGAAAGAGAAACGCCAACAGAAAGAAGATGAACATTCTAGCGGTTTCAGTTTCCCAACAGGTGGAGTTGACATCGCTCATTTGGCAGCTCTCGGAATTTGCCCACCACCGTACGTTGGGAACATGTTGGGAACACCATCTGCCTACCCTAACCAGTCATCAAAATCTACAAACAATAGTGAACTGTCTCCAAAGGAAAACATAGAATCTTCACCTCCCGTATACAAAGTGCCTTCAACGAACATTTTGGGTATATCCAATGCTTTATATATGGACCGGCTGGCCTCCATCCAACGACAATCTCAGTTACTTCCTGCTGCACAGTTTGCATTGTCTCCATCGAGTGCTCCTCATCCAACGATGCATTATGGGTTTAATGCACAGTTTTCACCCTCAGTCCAGATTGGTAAACGGAGCTAGCGGTCTTTCAGTACTGTCTTGGGTGCTATATATTTGTAGATATTTTCTTCAAGCGAATGTGCTATACATGTTTTTAAAATTGAAGAAATCAAAATTACTTGGAATTATCTAAATGTCATGCCCATAAAAACCTGTAATCAATAACAATCTTCGTCTAATATTTGTGAATTATTTAACAGAACAATAACAAGGAGATACCGAGCCATCAGTTTATCTCAAAATCGTGGTGAAAAAAAATGCACAAATTCACTGGTACTCCTTAAGAAAATGTGCCACATACATTAAAGCACTCTTAATTTTTCGACCACCAGCCGTTACTTTAAAAATGTTACGATGACCCAGATATTCGGCGAAAAAATGCTTTAATTTATGTATGGTTTCCATATTTTACATCGACTGATTTCTAATAAGAATAAAAAGTTGTTTCGAAAGTCAGTCTTTTGAGTCAGCTCAAAGAATGGATAGCTATTGAATTAATAATATATACTCCTCACAAAAAGTCAAGTAAAAAAAATCATTTCCCTTTTTTTTTTAATCCTGTGAAATATTTGATCAGTTAACTTTAAATGCGAAGAAAAACACGTTATTTGCACGTGCAACTGGCGATTACTTTTTACACTGTTAACCTTAGAAAGTAACGTGTTTTTCTTCGCATTGAAAGTTAACTGGTGAAATATTTCACAAGACAAAAAAACCCTGAAAAGAGATAATTTTGTTGCTTGACTTTTTGTGAGGAATATATACCAAACTACATATCAAATGTATTTGACACAAATGAACTTGACAAAAAATATGTGAATGTGAAAATATATGTGTTTTTAACCGTATTTTATAGCGATTTTTTAAGAAAAAGTTATAAAATTTGAAATAAATGAAAAAAGAAATTCTGTACCTCCCCCACTCCTTTTCTTGTTGTTATTCAACATGTATTGTACAAATGTATACAATGTAACTATTTATATTTTGTTACAGAAATAAAGATATGAAATACATTTAGATCAGTAGCCCTTTATTTCCAGCCCTTTTCACCTTGTCATAGAACTTACCTTAGGTGATAAAGATTATTTTATCACCACTTTTCGTTGTAAGTCGAGATGATTTCTGGTCGACCTCTTGAATATGTAGGACTTGCGCCTCTTTTCGAAACCAGACATGAGATGTGAATTTCCTAGACATTTATACACACCAGCAAGTTATGATAATAAACATGACACGAAAGAGATCTGTTTTAGGCCTAAATAGCGAGAAAACGAAGAAGAAACAGAAGCAATTCCACATTGCGTGCAATGGCTCCTGACTTTCTTACAATGTTTAAAAAAAAAAATGTCTTGATGATGAAAAAGGGACCTATCCCTGTACTGATTTTGTCTTGGACGATCTGAAGAAGGTCTGTGCAAACCGTTGAATTGGGAAAAAAATGCATGAAACCAGATTTTCTCCTCTTTCCACTATGCTCTCTATTTCGTTTAAAGACATATGCCACAGTTTTTCCTGCTCATGAATGATTGATTTAAATTCGTTTATTTATCGTCGCCACCGGTTGCCCGTATGGGCGACCCCCACGAAGACTGCTAGATTTGTTACGAGGTATAGTGCAAGATGAAGGACGAAACACATTCCAAGTTACGCCTGGTTCTTTGACGTGCTGAGTGTTTAGCACCGTCACACGGGACCTCGGTTTAATGTCTCATCCGGAAGACTATTAGTAATTTTAGATGGTCAGCCGTGGGGCTCGTACCCACACCCACAAGCGACCCAAGGCTTGATGTTTACAAGTCCTACGCTCTACCAGCTAGGCTATGCGGGCTGGTCTGCTCATCGATTTGCATATGCTTATCTCATATAAATTCTATTACATGTATATTCCACTGGGTTAGTTTGACAGAGAGACAGTATATTTTCATTGATAATATGTCGGTTGCCTTTTAAATATCTGGAAATCACAGACGCCGAAAAAAGGGACATTTATACATGGTCGGGATGCCAAATAACGCCAAAATAGACATTTATTATAAAGGGAGGTAATCATTATGTCAGCGACTTTTAAAAATGAACCGTATCTCTTAAAAATTTCCGGCTTGATTTACTTTTAAAGATTGTTTTACTAAGATATTAGACAGCACTATTTCTGTGCAAAGTTAAAAAAAAAAAAATCTGTCCTCAGTTCAAAATTGTTTTTATTGCAGAAAATTGATCGAAAAATAAGTCTTTGTTGACACGAAAGAACATTTTCTACTATGATGTGTCTAGAGCCTTAATTCTTTCGATCAGTCCTTTTTTTCTGAGTGGAAAACATTACATTTTTAAGAATATTCATTTATTTTAGCAGTATTTTTACTTTAAGAACCTTATTTTTCAGGTTTGAAAGTTAAGCCTATTTTCCATAATTTTGACAAGAGTTATCCCCTTAGAAGAATTATCTTGCACCGCAACACATGACTGTCTTTTCAGTTTATTTATTTATTTATTTATTATTATTTTTTTTTTTTTTTGGGATGCATTATGCTATCATCTTTAAGCGAAAATTAAAAAAAAATCTGTCCGTAAGAAAAAAAAAAAAAAAAATCTGTGGCATATGCCATTAACACAAACTCTTATCATTCGACGTACAGGAACGAGTGTAAAATTTTGCCGTCTGCTGTATGTATTAAAAATTAAGTGAAACATGACTGCAGGAATAATTGACAAAGAAGGGTCGATTGAGAGCTGGGATAAAAAGTTGCCGGATAGGCTATTTAACTTCTCTTTGTCTTATCCCCGGCTATTAACACTTAACGACATAAGGCGGACTTGAAACAACCCTGAAGAAGAAGGCTTTTCAAAACATTCAACGGTTAGAAAAGGAGAAAATGCTGTTAACCGGCATTCTGCTTCCCGGAATGTTTTCTACCCTATCAAAGAAAAATTGCATCATTTGAGCGACATTGAAATTGTCTTCTGCAATAACATTTAATTTGGACGGGTCTAAAATTTTGTCTCGTGGTAAAGGGTTAAATCTAGATCTTATCGACCGAAACATGAAATCGGATCATGCAGCACTAGTGTACATAATCCATGTGAGCCATGCTCTGACAAAAGGAGGGCTTAATGTATCTCCGTGATGCATTATACCAATCAAGCCATCACAGGGTTATGGGACCATAAACGCCACTTTTTTTTTTTAAATAATCGACGAAGTCATGAGGTAGACTGGTCCTTTAACATACAGAAAATTGACCAATAGCGAAAAGTTTCGGCCCAGTACGCGCAGGCTGACATGGGTCATTACTTTTCGCAGATGCATTAAGCCTCCCTTTTTATGTTCAGAGCATGGCTAGATAGATAGATGCAATACTTTTGCCTCTGTCTGACAGGACTGTCTCTCGTGAAATTACCTGTTCGAATTTACGACGCAACTCCAAAACTGTGCATCAGTCCAATGAATAAACATGGCTGTCAATCTTACAAAGTTCAGGAGTGTTGGACGAAAGATTGTTGCAGTTGGTCGTAATTACAGGTTTAAACTTTTTTTGTCATAAAGAAATAATTCAGAGTTATATTATCTTTGTTTTCGGAATATCAATCATAAGTTAAAGCGAAGGCTAACGACGCAATGGAGAGCGAGTTAAGAGTTAAAAAGTAGAACGTGTCGAAATCAACTACAGGGGAGAACTAAAGTACTATTAATGTAACTTTTCAGTTTTAAAATACCTCTTTGAGCTCTAGGCCAGTAATTATTTAGATTGAAATCCAATCATTTTTTATTTCAGGATATCATTTCTAGTAAATTTTACAGAAATAGCTCATAATCGAACAGCAAGTTAGAGCGAGCACAAATGCTGGATTTAGAATTTTCATACAGCAGGAAGACTCATATAGGCCTACTATTGTATTTCATAATCATTTTGAGCCAGAACATCTCCTGAACATAAGGGACAGTGTTAATTCACTATCAGGCCACATAAATGTGCTGCCAGATCTTAATCTACACCATTCCTGTGCTCCAAAGCTTAATGCTAAAACTTGGATTGCTTTGGTAGACAGTGTTGATCAAGATCAGACTGGACAAACTATCAGGTCTTACCCCTTATTTCGTTTGTAGGAGAGCAGCTAACTATTAGCTGTACAGGACTAGGCCAGCAAGGTTAATGTAATAAAAATGACACTTCTGGGCCAATTACTGCTATCTTACTGTAAAAGCCAGTGCAGCTATTCAGTCAAGGCCCTCTTGTGGTCTTCCAAAGACTTTGAACCAATATATTAACTACTGTTCATGCAGTCATCATTTGCAAATATTCAGAAGGACTAGCAACCTTGTACTCTTTACCACATGACAAAATTTTAGACCAGTCCAAATTGAAAGCATTTGCAGACAACAATTTCAGCGTGGCTCAAATGATGCAATTTTTCTTTGATAGGGTAAAAAACGTTGTGGGAAAAGGAGAAAATGCTGGTTACCAGCAATTTCTCCTTTTCCCACAATGTTTTCAAAAGGCTTCTTTCCACAGGGCCGTGAAAACCCGGGATTTTTTGGTAAAGGGTTAACTCTTTACCACACAACACAATTTTTGACTGGACCTAATTGACAGCATTTACAGCAAATTAAATGCAGCTTACCAAAAGTGGTGATTTCTGTATTTGATAAGGTGGAAAAAATTGTGGAAAAAGGAGAAAATGCAGGTAACCAGTTTTCAAAAGGCTTCTATCTCGGGGTCGTTTAAAGTCAGGATTGTATGGTAAAGGGTTAAGTCCTTACCAGACTGCAAAATTTTAGACTTGTTCAAGTTAAAAGCAATAAAAGACAATAATTGAAATTTAGTCCAAGTATTTGTATTAAACACTGAAAGGGAAGAAAACGTTGTGGGAGAGGAAATGATGATTTTCAACATTTTCTCCATTTCCAATAATGTTTTCAAAAGCTTTTCCTCCACGAATTTAGGATTGCTTGATAAAGAGTAAAGGTTTTTTCATGGCAAAAATTGAGATAAACATTTTGGAAAAGAAGGAAAGAAGTAAATAGTCCCAAGTTACAGCCTCTTTGGTCACATTATGCAGTAAGTATAAGATGGTAAAGATCTGTGATCAGACTGCACATTTCGAGCAGTCAGTAAACTGGCACTAAGAACATCTTTAGTTGATTGCAAATTCCTTGGTTTTGATAACAGCATCCAACTTTTTGATATTTCAGGGCACATGCTGCAGAATTAGGGAATCCAGTACCACAAAAGCCAATTTTGTTTTTAAAACCAACTTCCTCCTATATCACAGAAGGTGAAAAAATTCTGGTATGTAAACTGAAAAGAGTTCCACTGTACTATACATGTACTTTCCAGTTTGAACAAAGCTACTCTGTAACCATAATATAATGTCAACCTTTGAGTTTTTTTTAAGTACAAATGATTTCTTACTCCAGTGATAAGTGCCTTAAGCCATTCTTTGACCTTTAGAGTGCCGAATAAACACAGCAGATATTTCAAGTCTAGAAGTAAGATACAAATAATCAGAGTTTTGTCCAGAATGTCTTGGCAAAGCAGTCAGTGTAGATTAAAGATCAGACTGCATGGTTTGTTCGGTCTGATCTTGATCTACACTGGCCACAAATGCAACTACTGTCGTGAATGGTGCTTCAAGAATTAATAGACTCAGACAGCCTTACTACACAAAGTGTATTAAGATACTAGTCTTACAACTACCTGATATTTTTTTAGATATACTAGGCCTGAACCAGTCATGAACTTGTAGTATTATGGTCTTCAAATGCAAATGTAATAGAAAATAAGTTATTTCATTCAGCACTTTTTGCTTCTTGCAGCAGATGACAGGTTTGCAAAAAGTAATAATGTGCAATGAACAATTTTTTCTTATGCCACAATATTTTCACATAAACATATTTTTGAGTATTGAAGCCGAGCCCCAATATCTCAGTCGGTAGCATACATGACTTGAGAACAGGGGGTCACTGGTTCAGTCCTTGGCTTGGCCAATTTCTTTCCGAGGATTGATGATAGTCATTGTGCGAGATTCAATCATTCCTCCCTGACCACCAACCATTGTTTCGATGATGGTTATGTGGGAAAGCAACCAGTGGCTTGGAAAGAATATTGTTTGTAGTACTGGTAAAAGAAACACAAGTGTAGTGGTAGAGCAGTGGTCCCTCGCATCTATGGCTCCAGATTAATCTTTAGAGCTATGACACTGGTCAACATCATGTTGTAAATTCTGGTTAACTCCTCATCAAATGATAAAATTTTAGACTTTTCAAAATTGATAGTTTTTGCAGACAACAAATTAATGGTAAATGTAATAAGAACAAGAGCGGCAAATTGTCGCAAGATACGCCCGTCTTACCCCAAGTTGTAAAGTTGGGGCATAATAATGATAAAGGGGAGGTATAGAAAAATAGTAGTGCAGAATATTTTTTTTACTGTTGATTGAAGATAATGGCAGTGTATTTGTGTTGACGGAACTCTTGTTTATTATTGTATTACTATTAACTCTTTACCACACAGCAAAAGTTTGGACTAGTCCAAATTGAAATCATTTGCAGTTGACAAACTAAATGTAACTCAAAAATTGAAATTTGGTTTGGAAAGGGTAGAAAACATTGTGGGAAAAGGAGAAAATGCTGGTGCATAAAAAATAAGCAATTTACATTTCATGTGCACTGCACTACTCCTTGATGAGATGTATCCAGCCCTAAAATTTCATAACCCGAGGTAGTATAGTTTGAGAGATATGCATCATACAAAATTCAAGTTCGAAAAAAAAACAAGAAAGGGCAATAACTGAAAAATTAAGCAAGCAAGAGTTGAAATTTATATGCACAGCACTTCCCGTTGATGGAATGTATCCACGCATGAAATTTCATATCCTTAGCTAGTATAGTTCTGAAGATATGCACTGGACAAAATTAAAGTTTCAAAATAAAGAAAGAGCAATAAGTCAAAAATTAAGCAAGAGTTATGGTTCATGTGCACTGCACTCCCAGTTGATGAGATCTATCTACGCATGAAATTTCATAGCCATAGGTAGTATAGTTTTGGAGATATGCTCGAGACAAAATTCAAGTATGAAAATAAGTCAAAAATTAAGGAAGGAAGAGTTATGATTCCTGTGCACTGCACTCCCCCTTAATGAGATGTATGCAGGCATGAAATTTCATAACCGTAGGTAGTATAGTTTTGGAGATATTCACCGGAGAAAATGCAAGTATGAAAAAGAAGAAAGGGAAATAACTGAAAAATTGAGGAAGCAAGAGTTATGATTCCTGTGCACTGCACTCCCCCTTAATGAGATGTATGCTGACATGAAATTTCATAACCCTAGGTAGTATAGTATTGGAGATATTCACCGGACAAAATTCAAGTATGAAAAACAAGAAAGGGCAATAACTGAAAAATTAAGGGAGCAAGAGTTATGATTCCTGTGCACTGCACTCCCCCTTGATGAGATCTATCCACGCATGAAATTTCATAACCGTAGGTAGTATAGTTTTGGAGATATGCTCCGGACAAAATTCAAGTATGAAAAACAACAAAGGGCAATAAGTCAAAAATTAAGGAAGCAAGAGTTATGATTCCTGTGCACTGCACTCCCCCTTGATGAGATCTATCCACTCGTGAAATTTCATAACCCTAGGTAGTATAGTATTGGAGATATTCACCGGACAAAATTCAAGTATGAAAAACAAGAAAGGGCAATAACTCAAAAATTAAGGAAGCAAGAGTTATGATTCCTGTGCACTGCACTCCCCCTTGATGAGATCTATCCACTCATGAAATTTCATAACCCTAGGTAGTATAGTATTGGAGATATTCACCGGACAAAATTCAAGTATGAAAAACAAGAAAGGGCAATAACTCAAAAATTAAGGAAGCAAGAGTTATGATTCCTGTGCACTGCACTCCCGCTTGATGAGATCTATCCACTCATGAAATTTCATAACCCTAGGTAGTATAGTATTGGAGATATTCATCGGACAAAATTCAAGTATGAAAAACAAGAAAGGGCAATAACTCAAAAATTAAGGAAGCAAGAGTTATGATTCCTGTGCACTGCACTCCCCCTTGATGAGATCTATCCACGCATGAAATTTCATAACCGTAGGTAGTATAGTTTTGGAGATATGTTCCGGACAAAGAACTGGACGCCGCCCGCCCGCCCGGACGCCCGCCCGCCACGGGTGATCCCATAATACGTCCCGTCTTCGACGGGCGTATAAAAATGAATATTGTTTTTGGAGGGGTAGAAAACAATGTTGGAAAAGGAAAAAATGCTGATTACCACAATTTTTTTGAAAGGCTTTCTTCTGCAGGGTTGGGATTGTGAGGTAAAGGGTGAAGATGCTCAGCAAGAAATCATCATGACTGCTTAAAGATATTGTAGAACTTTTTTCATAATCAAAGTAAGATAAATATATTTAACTCTTAACCAAACGACGAAATTCTAGCGTAGTCCAAACTGAAAATATTTGCAGACAACAAAATAAATGTGACTGAAAAATCGAAATTTGTTTTTGGGGTGGCTAGAAAACATTGAAGGAAAAGGAGAAAATGCTGGTTACCAGCATTTTCTCCTTTTATCATGTTTTCAAAAGGCTTCTTTCACAGGTTTGTTCAAACTTGGATTTGTGTGGTAAGGTTAAATGAGATTCAACTGCTGCTTTTTTGTCTCTGACAGGAGGAAATGTGTAAATCTAAATGAATCATGCTCTGTGAAAAGGGGTTTTAATGCATCTTTGCTATACACTATAACAAGCAAGGTGTCACACAAGATACATCTATTTTAACTTAACCTTTTACTGCATAGTGCCGCCTTTTTACGACCCTGGGAAAGAAGCCTGTTGAAAACATTGTGGGAAAAAAAAGAGAAAATGTTGATAACTAGCATTTTCTCCTTTTTCCACAATTTTTTCTACCCTATCAAAGAAAAATTGCACCATTTGAGCCACATTGAGATTGTCGTCTGCAAATGCTTTGAATTTGGACAAGGCTAAAATTTTCTTGTTGGGTACAGGGTTAAAACTGGCTGAAGCACAAAGAAGAATGAGGTAGAATGCTCCCTTAACACACGTAAAATTAACAGCCAAATGTTTCAACCTAGGTCAGTCTGCACAGTTTGTGTAGGCTGACATGGGTCAATAATTTCAGCAGATGCATTAAATCCCCTTCAACAGGGCATAACTCACATGTTTAACTCTTTACCACACAATCCCTACTTTTAACGACCCTAAGGAAGAAGGCTTTTAAAAACATTGTAGGAAAAGGAGAAAATGCTGGTAACCAGCATTTTCTCCTTTTCCCACAATGTTTTCTACTCTATCAAAGAAAACGTCATTTTAGCAACATTTATCATCTGCAAACGCTTTCAACTTAGACTAGTCCCTAATTTTGTCGTTTGGTAAAGAGTTAAGTTATCCTACCTCAGATTCCAGCGGGATGCAAATCACTTCATCATGAAGTTGAACTGGGTATAGTGATTGGTAAACCTGGACACAAAATAAAAGAGCAGGACGCCCTGGACCACGTAGGGGGCTATGTACTAGCCCTTGATATGACAGCCAGAGATTTTCAAGATGAAGCAAAGAAAAAGGGACAGCCCTGGTCCCTAGCCAAGGGTTTTGATACGTCATGCCCTGTGAGTGATTTTATTGATAAAGACAAGGTTCCCAGTCCAGATGATTTGAATTTGTGGTTAAAGGTTAATGACACCATGAAACAGAATGGTTCTACGCGTGATATGATATTTAGTATGCCATATTTGATAAGTTACATCAGTAACTATTTCACCCTTGAAGAAGGTGATGTGATACTGACTGGGACTCCAGAGGGTGTGGGACCAGTCTGTAAAGGGGACGTAATTGAGGCTGGTATAGGCAACTTGACATCGTTCAAATTTCATGTTGATGCAGAGTTGTGATGGAATAAAGTTGAAAATTATCTCAGTAGTCGGTGTGTTAATAGACCTCTCACCACCACTCAAAACTATTTAACCCTTTACCACACAATCCCGACTTTTAATGACCCTGAGAAAGAAGTCTTTAGAAAACAGTGTGGGAAAAGGAGAAAATGCTGGTAACCAGCATTTTCTCCTTTTCCCACAATGTTTTCTACCCTTCCCAAAACAAATTTCACTTTCCCAGTTACATTTAATTATAGTCGTCTGCAAATGCTTTCAATTTAGACTAGTCTGAAATTTTGTCATTTGGTAAAGAGTTAACTCTTGTAATGCTTTACAAAACAAAATTTTGACTCATCCACATTGAAAGAGTGTGCAGAACACAAAATAAAATTCTTGAAAATGAAGGGGTTTGGCTTTGATTGGGTAGGAATGATAAGAGAAACATTTGGGAAAAAAGGAGAAAATAGTTGTTACCAGCATTTTTCCTTTCCTCGTGTTTTGAAAGGCTTCTTTCATCAGGGTCTAAAAGACTATCATTGGTAACAGGTTGATAGCATGTGTTTTCATGTTCATATAGGTGTCAACTTTTGAAACCATTGTGTAAAAAGAAGAAGCTGCTTTTGACAAGCAATTGCTGCTTTACCTACAATGTTTTCCCTATTGTTCTAAGAGTCCTTTCCACCAAAAGCTTGTCTCTTGCGTCACATACATATGAGCCATGCTCTGGCATCAGGGGGCTTAATGCATCTCTGTGAAGCATTATACCAAGCAAGCCATCACAAAATTTGGGATCTGTAATAGCCACTTTTTTTAACAGCCGACTCAATCATGAGGTAGCATGGTCCTTTGACTTACAGAAAATTGACCAATGGGGAACTGCACAAGCTGACCTGGGTTGATACTTTTCGCAGATGCATTAAAGCCCCTTTTTTACAGAGCATGGCTCACATACAACAATTTGTTGTTAGAGATTAGTGACTTTTCTTAATTGTCAAATGTATATAACTTCATATACATACAAATGATGTAAGTACTCCAGAGAAATTAGCAATAGACGTATTCCTCTCATTGACTTGATACATGAAAGAGAGAGGGAACGAACCACAATAGAATATAACAGTAGGTCATATTCTTGACATTTCTTATTAAGTTTTTCCAGAGAACAAAATTGAAGACTTTCCAAATTGAAAGCATTTGCATACAACATAAAAAATAAGGCTAAAATGGTGAAATATGTCTGTGACAGGTTACAAACATTCTGAAAAAAGAAGAAAATGCTGGTTACCAGCATTTTTCCCTTTTCGCAAAATGTTTTCAAAACCCCTTTTCTCTGGGGTCGTTAAACCATTGGATTGTCTGGTGAAGTGTTAATACTACAGAGAAGATTTAAAAGTGAAAGATTTCCTTATATGCTTTTAGTATAAACAACAGCAACAAAAACCCTGTATAAGCTTTTTCATATACTTTTATACTAAACTGAAATGGTAAATAAATATATGTAAGTCAAATAAAAATAAATACATATGGGCCATACACTGTGAAAAGTGGGTTTAATGCATCTGCAAAAAGTATCAAACCATGTCAGCCTGCGCAGTCCACACAGACTGTCAGTCTGATATGGGTCAAACTGATTTGGTATTGTGAATTTTCTGCATAACAATAGACCATTCTACCTCTAGAATCAATTAATTTTTAGATGAAATGGATGTAATATATATGTACTGTAATATGGAGATGCATAAAAACCTTCTTTTTGCCAGAGCATGGCTGAATATTATACAACATTACACATGTAGATTAACCCACTACCATATTACTAGTATTATGACTTTATTGATGTGTAGTACACTGTTTTTGGTGGAGAAATTGAGGGAAAAAGTAATTGCCAGATGCCAGTACATAGTATTGGTAAAACCTCCTTAACTCTTTACCAAACGACAAAATTTTAGACCAGTCCAAATTGAAAGCTTTTGCAGACGACAAAATAAATGTGACTCAAAAATTGAAATTTGTTTTGGGAATAGTAGAAAACATTGTGGGAAATAGAGAAAATGCTGGTTACTGGAATTTCTCCTTTTCCCACAATGTTTTCAAAAGGCTTCTTCCTTACTAGGGTCGTTAAAAGTTGGGATTGTGTGGTAAGGGGTTATCCAATGTTTCTTATATCATTCAAAATTGACATTTACCTTTCCTTGTGTCACTTTTACTATGTAGACGGATTAATCCTTTACCACACAATCCTAAGTTTTAACGACCCTTCGGAAAAGACTTTTTTGAAAACATGGTGGGAAAAGGAGAAAATGCTGGTGACCAGCATTTTCTCCTTTTCCCCCACCATGTTTTCTACTCTTTCAATAGTGAAATTCCATTTTTGAGTCACAATTGTTTTGTCATCTGCAAAAGTTTTCAATTAGGGCAAGTCTAAAATTTTGTCTTTTGGTAAAGAGTTGTGCATAGATGGCATAGGGATAAACAGGGATCTTATATACAAGATCCCTGGAATAAATGATTATGCAGTGAGATATTTGAGAAAATAAAATATTATAAGTGAAGCACTTTGATAAAATATATAAAAAGATATTTCATAAAACATGAAATATCACAACACAGATTTTAGGCATAAAGCAGTGAATAAATATCAGGATGTATAATATTTAAACATGAGATTTTCATAATTATAACACAAGAGGTAACTGTTTGCAGGAATTGTAGACAGCAAGTTAGATATAGCTGAAATGGTGGGATTTGTCTATGAAAGGGAGGAAAACATTCTGAGACAAAGAGAAAATGCTGGTTGTCATTATCTTCTTTTCCCACAAGGTTTTCAAAAAACGTTTTCCTCAGGGCTGTTGTATAGTGTTATATGACAGTATTACAAAAAACCTGAAAATACAAATTATGCATTACCAATTAATGCAAAAAAAAAAAGGATTATCCCCCATCATATTAATTTGCTATGATGTAAATAAGTGCCCCTATGTATGAGCCATGCTCTGTAAAAAGGGGGCTTGATGCATTTGCGGAAAGTATCGACCCAGGTCAGCCTGCGCAGTCCGCGCTGGCTGACCTGGGCCGAAACTTTTCGCTGTTGGTCAATTCTCTGCATGTCAAGGGACCTGTCTACTTGGTGATACAGTCCGTTTTTTAGACATAACAAATTCTTATGCATCCCTAAATATGCGATGTACTGCTTGCTACGATGCATCATGGAGATGCATTAAGCCCCCTTTTATCAGAGCTTGATATGAATTAGCAGTAGAAATACTCGTAAACTGTGTCATGTTTGCCTGCAAAAAAGTCTGCAGGGGTTTCCCAATAAGGATGTTTACTTTTTAGACTAATTGCATATTACCTTTTTCCCCACTTGAGTACATGTCTATCAATACCATCAATAACAGTAGGTCAAAAGCTGGTATATTCCGCTGCATCAATGGAATGATAAAAAAAAAAAACATGTGCTCCTCTATTAGTATCATTTTTTTTTAACCATAGCCAACAACCTTTGACCTTGACCAATTGTTTCAAAAATGCCATTTATTTGCATCAAAGCAAATCATGAGATTCAGTTTGAAAATGAACAATGATGACTCACACAACGGCTAATAGAAGTAAGATGATACACCAGTCTAAGGATAAAATAAATAATGACAATTACTGAATATAAATAAAGTCACTAAAAATTCAATGCAAGCTCTTATCATAACTTTTTAACTAAACAAACATTTTGTTACAACTTCGAAGTTTGTGACAAAGCCTTATATCCCAGTATCCTCATTCTACTAACACCGCCATCTGGAGCAATAATCATTTTGACATGGGAGATAACTCCAATCTGTTTAATAGCTGATGCATCTAAACACAGCCTTTTGTGTGGGCTCAGTTTGGTATTTGGTAAAAGAGTCTTCCATACATGTTTATATGATGAATCTAAAAGTCTTGATTCTTCTCTTTCTTCTATATTGCAAGCTGAAAAACAAAGGTTTTTTCAGAAGTATGTATATAAGCCATGCTCTGGTAAAAGGGGCTTGATGCATCTCCGTGACCCATGATACTAAGCAAGCCATCACATAGTTATTGATCCATGATAGCCACTTCTTTTAACAACCAATTCAATCATGAGGTAGACTGGTCCTTGGACATACAGAAAATTGACCAATAGCGGATCCAATCTTTGAAGGCATTTTCATAGTCTTTTTGTTTTAGGTACATCATGAAGACTCTGGAATTCATTGTCTGTAAACTCCATTTCAACTTGTGTAAACCATCAGTTTCAGAAACTTTCAGTCATTGTCTTTCGTACGAGGTGCAAGGCTTTCTGAAGCAGGAAAAAGTCCCAGAGCTTCCCCACCCTCAGTATTCGCCTGACCTTGTCCCTTGTGACTTCTTTTTGTTTTCAGAGCTAAAACAATACCTTTCAGGTCAAAAATTTGTTCAGGGCAAACATCTTGGTTCTGCAGTATTCCAGTGTCTTCTTCGTATACCTAAAAAAGACTATGACAATGCCTTCAAGGATTGGATCCGGAGACTGAAACTTTGTATATCTGTTGGAGGTGAGTACTTTGAAGGAACAAAATAAAAATTTCAGTGAAACCTTTGAAGAATCAAACTTTAGGTGCTTAGATGCATTCATATTTGAACACTTCTTGTAATTCAGTTCAAAGCTAAGGGTTCAATTCATTCTGAAAAGAGGGATTCCCCATGATTGCTACCAAAAGCAAAGAAAATATGAGAAAAAAAGTAATTTGTAGCAGTACCTTCAATTCTGCAGGAGTCTGGGTAATTTCCTTTAAAGTGATTTGTATCTATTTCAATCTAGAAAAGAAACAGATTAAATTAATAACAATAAATGCATTACATCAAGTGATGACAATGCTAAACACATGATTCCAACACAGTGCCATTGTTACATGTATGAGAGGGGAATGCTTTGCACCTACGCTACATTCTTCCACAATATCAATCCCATACATTACATACAATAATCTTTATATTATGGTGATAGCTCATAGATTCATGTGTTCAGAGCTCCAGATAGCGGGAGTGATTTTAATTTCAGAATTGAGAATATTAATGACACTCCATAAACCCTATGTTATGGGTACCCATTAGAATTGTCTCGTCGAGACAATTCTAATCAGTACTCACATAGGGTTTGGAAGAGAAATAATGGATTTAGAATACCATCAGTCCCTCTTATCTGGAGCTATGTGTTTTCATTTTATTCATCGATACTTGACTGGGGTTCTGAAGCACCTTGCCCGAGGCATTCCCACAAAATAGCTATTGTTTCCTATGAGTATGGAATAAAGAGCTCTAAGGGTCCATACTCCTCAACCATTCTTAAGTACATTCCTAGTCTTATTCTCCAGGATTGTCCAAGTTGAAAGTAACACAACTTCTGATTGGCTAAACCATTTGGTTTAGCCAATCAGAAGTTGCGTTACTTTTAATTTTAGAAAATCTTGGAGAAAAGTACTAAGAATGTAGTTACGAATGGATGGTCAATAGGGACCTTCTTCGCCTCAGTCACCTAGCCATGACTGACCACAATAAAAAGTAAGAATTAAATAATGTAAGTAGAAAAAAATATTCCTATTTAGATAAACAATTATTTGAATTAGTTTGAATAATTGAATGAGGGAATGAACTTTGTAAATAAAAAAAAACGCGCTAGAGCTAGGACTGGTAGAAATTTTGTACCCATGGCCGTATTACCCGTGGGTACTTGATGTTATTACTTCTGATTAAAAACACCAATAGTTGTCTACCTTTATGCATCCTTGCACTTGCATATATATATATATGTACATGTAAACAACTAACAATATTTACCCATTACTGACGAGTTATGCGTTGCAGGGGATATAAGCGGTAGAGCCTTATTTCAAGCTATTTCGATTATCTACTTCCGGTTCATGTATGGGAGTGGGTAACATGTTTTTTGTTTGTATTTAAATTAAGATCAAATTATTTCATTGGAACTTCAAAATTATGGCTTTACTTAATAAGTCACTATATAATTATTGGGTACCCAGGTAATGAGTTAGTACCCGGGTACCAGCGGTATCCTACCAGATACTCGGGTACTCAAGTACTCGTCCCAGCTCTACTGTTCACTATGTTTTCTTTGTTTTCTACAATTCATTTTAAAACTAATGACAAAAAGGTTTGTACCTGGGTCACTATTCCTGGATGGCCAAGTCTAAACACACACCAATCTGTACCTACAGAACATAATTCAGAGCTACATTTACTAGAATGTGATCTACAACAAGCACGCCAAGATAACCTGAAATTGCTCTGACCTTAAATTTCTAAACTCAACATTTATAATTCCATGAGTAGTCTACCTGTCTTCTTGGAAGAATCCATGTTTAAGGACAATAAATTGGATCAACTGAACCTTTTACCTTGGGTTAGAAGGCTTTAGTGGTTTTCCTTCCACAACTTTTTGTAAAAACAAATGGCCCAGGGGTCAGTCCTACATTGACCCAAACATCTTATTTGAAACACTTTGGTAATTTACGGTCCATCAGAGGATACTGCATTCAAAGCAACAGATACATTGCAGTACTAGACAGGAAAATCTTAAGTCTGCCCTAAATAACATTGTGATACAAGAACATAAATATCACTGCACCTACTGCACACATGATTTTAATCTACACCATTGGCCAAAGCAACGTTACTATTGGCAACCTTAATCCATTGTCAACCAATCCTTTGTTATTATGACCCTTGCACAAGAAGGGGGATTTGAAAACATTGTGGGAACAGGACAAACATATGATGAGCATTTTATTTTCTTTTCTGCCATAATGTTTTGCACTCTTTGAAGTTTATATTTCAAGTTTTGTGTAACATTTTCATTCATCATCTGTAAACACTTTCAATAAAAAAACTGAATTTATTACCAAACGACATTTAGACTGGTACTTATTGAAAGCATTCTGCAGACAACAAATACCATATGACCAAATGATGGGATTTGCATTAGAAAGAGTAGAAAACATAGTGGGAAAAGGAGAAAATGCTGGTTACCAGCATTTTCTCCTTTTTCCACCATGTTTTAAAAGTCTTCTTTTTTGGAGTAGTTTGGTAAAGGGTTAAGTCATACAAGGCACTTTAATTCTTTTCCACACAATCCCAACTTTTAATGACCCTAAGAAAGAAGCCTTTTGAAAACATTGTGGGAAAAGGAGAAAATGCTGGTAACCAGCATTTTCTCCTTTTCCCACAATGTTTTCTACGTTTCCCAAAACAAATTTCAATTTTTGAGTCGCATTTAATTTGTCGTCTGCAATTGCTTTCAATTTGGACCTGTCTAAAATTTTGTCGTGTGGTAAAGAGTTAATTCATTTACATACCTGATACTTGTAAAATACCATGTTTGTCCGCCTGTAAAACGGTGGGTCTATTAACCTGAAGGAAAGAAACACATCTTTTTAGGGGGCACACATGTTTGATGATTTCAATTTGAAAACTTTTTGGGAAAAGGAACAATCATGAACATTTAGAAGTACATGTTACTACTCTATTTCCAACACTGTTTTCGGTATCTTTCAGAAACGGCTTTTTCATTTCTTTCACATGTGAAACTTGCAATAGCTAGAATAATGTCTTCGATATGCATAACACCATGCAGGTTACATATGGTTAGTTTGGTTGATTTTTTGCGACAATTTCACTATTATTACAGTCAAATCCCTGCAGTGCATCTATCTGTGTGTTGCTGGAATTTCATTTGAAACCAGTACCTTGCACAAAACATTTTCAAACCCACAGGCTACTGCCCAACATGAACATTGAAATAATGTAGAGAAGTGAGGGAGGAATGAACCATATTGAAATGTCTATTCTTCAATCTTCAAATTCATAACTCTTTACCAAACGACAAAATTTTAGACTAGTCCAAATTGAAAGCATTTGCAGACCACAAATTAAAGGCAGCTCAAATGACGAAATTTGTCTTTGATTGAGTAGAAAACACTGTGGGAAAAGGAGAAAATGCTGGTTACCAGCATTTTCTCCTTTTCCCACAATGTTTTTAAAAGGCCTTGTTGTCAGGGTCATTGTGTGGTAATGGGTTAACCCTTTACCACACAATCCCGACTTTTAACGACCCTGAAATAGAAGCCTTTTGAAAACATCATGAGAAAAGGAGAAAATGCTGGTAACCAGCATTTTCTCCTTTTCCCACAATGTTTTCTAACCTATCACAGGCAGAAATCATCATTTTAGAATCACTGAATTTGTCGTCTGCAAATGCTTTCAATTTGGTCCAATCCAAAATTTTGTCGTTTGGTAAAGAGTTAAAGGAGTATGGTGGAGCTGGAATTCAATCTCGAGAGAAACTGAATTAGCCAGCAATAACATTCATTATCCAGATACAAGTAGCATGCACTCTTCCTTGTAGCTGTGGGTAGGAATTGTACAATTCTACATTAACATCTCTGTTTCAGTGGAGAAAAAAAAAAAAAAAAACTGTATATTTAACCCTTTACGAAACAATCCCCGGTTTTTACGACCCTGGGAAAGAAAGCTTTTGAAAATATTGTGGGAAAAGGAGAAAATGCTGGTAACCAGCATTTTCTCCTTTTCCCACAATGTTTTCTACCCTATCAGGCACCTTAAGCTCATTTGTACCAATTTTGAATTTGTCGCCTGTGGATGATTTGAATTTGAAAAAGTCTAAAATTTGCTGTTTGGGAAAGGGTTAAACACATACAATTTTATGGAAAATGTGTACAATACCAAGAAATCGTATGACCCTTTTTGCACACAACAAAATTTCAAACCTGTTGAAAATGGAAAAAAATTGGCAGATGACAAATTACATTGGCTCAAATGATGGTAACTGGTCTTTCTAAAAGGTGGAAAACATTGTGGAATATGGAGAAAAATACTGATTACCAGCATTTTCTCCATTTTCCACAATATTTTCAAAAGCCTGTTTCCTCAGGTTTTTCAAAACTCAAAATTGTTTAACCCTTTACCAAACGACAGAAATGTTGACTTGTCCAAATTGAAAGCATTTGCAGACGACATTTTAAATGTGGATCAAATTATGGAAATTGTCTTTAAGAGGGTGAAAAAACATTGTGGGAAAAGGAGAAAATGCTGGTTACCAGCATTTTCTCCTTTCCCCACAATATTTTCAAAAGGCTATTTTCTCAGGGTCATTAAAACTCGGGATTGTGCGTTTAAGGGTTAAAACAAAAAAAGTTTACCTAATGGATCAGACAAGAAATGACAAATAAATACTACACTTCCTGGTAGATTATTAATTACCTTTGGTATTATCAAAAATAGTTTGACTCTTACAGCTTTTGTCTTCAACTGTATTTTACTAATTATAACCATGCAGACCACTTTTTTCATATTTCAGCAGATCTACTTTTGTAAACAGTGTAGGAAATGGAGGAATTGCAAGTAACAAGCAATGTCTTCCTTTGCTACAGAGTTTTTACATCGATACCCTTATCAAACTCTAACATATATTGATAATCCGTGCTTTACAAGGATGTTTTCAAACTTGTCCAGTGCATATCATCCTCACTGACCCAGTTCCGATGTATTCCGTAAACTACATTCATCGATGAATGGTATACTTCACACCTGGGTTAATGAGGGTGAATGCATATTTGTCAACACATAAATGTACATGTAGTAAGGATATGGAAAGATTTCATCCTTTCCCATACAATCCCAACTTGCATTTTCTCCTGTTCCCACAATGTTTCAAAAGCCTTCTTCAGGGATGTCAAAACTCATGATTGTGTAGCAAAGGGTTTAAACCTGTTAGAGTTTGTTCACAGCTTTTCCTCATTTGTCACATTTTTTTTCCACTTGTCTATGTTATAAAGAGCTTAGCAGTTCAGACTGCAAAGAACATGCACCAAAAGGTTTTAAATTGCTATCTTAGGTCGTTTGCATTGACTAAACCTTTACAAAACAATCCTGAGTTTAAACAATCCCAAGAAAGAGGACTTCAGAAAACATTGTGGGAAAATAAGAAACTGCTGATAACCAGCATTTTCTGCTTTTTCAACAATGTTTTCTACTCCATTAAAGGCAAAGTCCATCATTTGAGCCACCTTTAATTTTGTCTTATACAATTGCTTTGATTTTGGACAAGTCTAAAATTTTGTCGTCTGGTAAAGAGTTGATTTATTTAGCTAGGGTTATTACAGCAAAACTCATAAATTGATGTATGTTATCTAAGTTTTGATGTTAAACTGTCAAATAGCTACACAGCAAATGAAATGTGATGATCCTAGGTATATTACAAAATTTTTTACAGAAAATCAGCTACACCACAACTTAGGCAATGATTTATTTCTGTAATTAATGCCCAGAAGAAATAAATTATCAGTTACATAAGTAAAATGTCCTTTTTTTTTAACCTGGTGGCAAATTCTGGACTTTTCCAAAATAAAAGATCTGATTGAAACTAGCACAAAATTTGAGCCTAGAGTTCTATAGGAGAATTATGAAAATATAATAATTGACTTTTCCTGGTACAAAATTTAGACTGGTCTATATTTAATGCATTTTCAATGATGCTAAGGAAGATGCATAAAATGTAACCAAAAGGATGGAATTTAGTCTGTAACTACTAGAATTTCCCCCTTTTTCCCAACAATGTTTACAAAAGGCTTCTTCTTCCTCAGCACTGTTCAACAAAGGATTGTTTGAAAAAAGGGTTCTTTTTTCACTTTTTACCTGACAGCAGTTCTTCAGACCTTTCAAAACTGAAAGCATTTGCAGACAACAAATTAAATCTGACTCAAAAACTTAAATTTGTCTTTGGAGGTGTAGAAAACATTGCGGGCAAAGGAGAAAATGCTGGTTACCAGCATTTTCTCCTTTTCCCACAATGTTTTCAAAATGCTTCTTCCTTAAGGTGGTTTAAACTTGGGATTGTATGGTAAAGGGTTAATGAAAAAACAGCTTGACAATCTCATCTTGAATTGTGGTACAGGGAGAGCAGTTGACTCGACTCTTTACCAAACGACAAAATTTTAGACCAGTCCAAATTGAAAGCATTTGCAGACGACAAATTAAAATGCAACTTAAGAATTGAAATTTGTTTTGGAACGGGTAGAAAACATTGTGGGAAAGGGAGAAAATGCTGGTTACCAGCATTTTCTCCTTTTCCCACAATGTTTTCTAAAGGTTTCTTTCCCAGGGTTGTTAAAAGTCGGGATTGTGGGGTAAAGAGTTAAGAAACTTTTTCAAGGTAAAGGGACACTATTCAGTTATTGTAGGAGCAATTATTCCTCTTGGATTTATCTCCTGTCCTTTGAAACCTTTGTTGAGTCCCGGTAGCTCAGTCACTAGCACGCAGGACTTGAGAACGGGGTCGCTGGTTCGATCTCCTGCTTGGCCAATTTCTTTCCGAAGATTAATGATAGTCATTGCAACTGGATTCATTCCTCTCTCACCACTGACCATCGTTTTGACGATAAAATAAGCCAGTGGCTTGGAAAGAACATCCAGTGGAGTAAAAGAAACTCCAGGAAAGCATGGATAGGTGCACTGGTCACCTCAGTATAACTGAAATAATGTTGAAAATGGTGTTAAACACCATACAATCAATTGAAACCTTTACTTTTATCCCTTATCCAAACAATTCCGTGTTTTCAGGACCATAATGACAAACTTCTGAAAAATTGTGAGAAAGGGAAAAAATGCTGGTAACCAGTATTTTCTCTTTTTCTTAAAATGATCATAACCCTTTCAATGGGCAATTTCTCCTTAAGAATGGTTAGTGAATACAGACCCATGATTCATCTTATCCCAAATTTATTAATTTTTTTCATAGCCATCTACAGCAAATTTGTTATTAAAGGTAATTAGTTACCCCTTTAACACACAAGTCCGAGTTTTACATACCCTGAGGAAGAAGACTTTAAAAAAACATGTTGGAAGAAGGACAAAATGCTGGTTACCACTATTTTCTCCTTTTACTACAATGTTTTCTATACTTTCATAGACTAATTTCACCATTTGAAACACATTACATTAGTTGTCTGCAATTACTTTGGATTTGGACTAATTTGGCCCACACATTCGGCACGAGTACTGGTGTTCCCAGGAAGCAGAATCAAGAGAGATTAGTGTATTAAGTTGTAAAAACTTGTTTCTCAATCGATGTAAAATAAATATGAGTCATGTTCTGGCAAAATGGAGCTTAATGCATCTTCATGACACATTGTCCGAGTGAAGCCATCACATAATTATGAATCCATAATAGCCACTTTTTTTTACCAACCGAATGAATCATGAGGCAGACTGGTCCCTGGACATACAGAAAATTGACCAACAGCTTAAAGTTTCAGCCCAGGTCAGCCTGTGCAGACTGCCCAGGCTAACCTGGGTTGATACTTTTTGCAGATGCATTAAGCCCTCTTTTCACAGAGCATGGGTCATATGTTGAAACTAATTTGGATCTGGAAGTCCAAAACTTTGTTGTATGTAGAAGAGCTGAATCCATGTGGTACATGCAAAAGAATAATGTGTACCTTTCGAGCAGTTTCCCAGCCATCAGCCATTGTTTCTGCCCTCCCAGACTGTATCAAATTACGCGGGTGTCCGTAATGGGCATCACTGTATCCTATGCACATCCCACCTGCTTCCATGGCAACCAGATCTATCATCTAAAGTGTAAACTCTTTACCAAACAACAAAATTTTAGACTTTTCCAAATTGAAAGCATTTGCAGACGACAAAATAAATGTAACTCAAAAATTGAAATTTGTATTGGGAAGTTTAGAAAACACTGTGGGAAAAGGAGAAAATGCTGGTTACCAGCAATTTCTCCTTTTCCCACAATGTTTTCAAAAGGCTTCTTCTTCAGGGTCGTTAAAACCTGTGATTGTGTGGTAAAGAGTTAAGCACTAAGTTTTTCTAATATGTTAACCCCTTGGCTGCTAAGTGTGACTCAAGGACCTTTTGCTGACAGTGTAGATCAAGATCAGACTGCACAGAATGTGCAGTCTGTTTTGGATCTACACTGTCCTATAAGGAGATATCTTTCCCCCTAAATATTTTTGAAATAGCAGAATTCGGGTTTTTCCTGTCAGCTTGAAAATTTTATCTCACTTATATAGCAGGGTAAGGGTTAAAAACCCAAGTACGATGTTCCTCTGCAAATACCTTGTCTTCAAATTGTAACAATGCTCAAAATATACACAAGACAATAAAGAAATACTTTTTTTTTTTGTTCGTAGCAAAAAAGCAACAACTTGCCCTAAAATAAGCTATAGTGATGTGATTCAGGATTCAAAATGGTGCATTATAAGTTGAAGACAGACAGACAGAACATTTTTGAAGAATCCTAGACATGAAAAAGAAATGTGTAACTCTTTGTCAAATGACAGAATTCTAGACTAGTCCAACTTGAAAGCATTTGCAGACAACAAAATAAATATGACTCAGAAATTCAAATTTGATTTGGGAAGGGTAGAAAACATTTTGGGAAAAGGAGAAAATGCTGGATACCAGCATTTTCTCCTTTTCCCACACTGTTTTAAAAAGGCTTCTCTCTTGGGGTCATTAAAAGTCGGGACTATGTGGTAAAGGGTTAAAAAGTAAAGATTAGCTAAGTGGAAGGAGATTTTTAAAAAAAAAGCAAAAGAAAATGCAGGGAACAGAGGGGTTTTTTTTTTTCTTTCTTTCCATACACATGACTAGAGTAGAAATGTTTAACCTTCAGGCTGCTTTGAGCAACTTAATGCACTTTTGCAGAAATTGTAGATAAAAATCACACTGCACAAAACTTGTAGTCTAATCTTGATTTATTTACAGCTTACAGAACACTGAAATCACCAAGTTAGGACTTTTCAGTTTGGCTGGAATTTTCTATTTGATTAATCCAGCAAAGTAATGCTCTATCAAACACAGCAAAAGGAAAGTGGTTTTTGAAAACATTGTTTGAAAAGTAGAAAATGCTGGTTAACAGCTCCATCTCCTTTTCCCTTAAAAATATTCAATTCTTTCAAAGGCAATTCTCATTATCTGAGTCCCAGTTTTCTTGCGGTAAAGGCTGAAATCTTTAAAACATAACAAAATTTTAGACTGGTCCAAATTCAAAGCACTTTCAGACGCCATATAAAATGTGGCTCAAATAATTGGATTTGCTTCTGAAAGGTAAGAAAACATTGTGGGAAAAGGAGAAAATGCTGGTTACCAGCATTTTCTCCTTTTCCCACAATGTTTTCAAAAGTTAAATTTCCCAGGGGCATTAAAACTCATCGTTGTGTGGTAATGGCTTAAAAGTCTGATTTTTCTCACCTGTGAAGTTGATATCTGTGACCAGTCTAAACAAGCCATACCATAAACACGTAGTCTAGCTATTCCACCATCTGTAAACAAGTGTTAGAAAATCCATTACATGGCATCTTCCATCTCCTCACAATTTAACCTCTGGCTCACCAAGCACAATTCAGATTGCTATGGTGTACCAGAGCTCCAGATAAAAAGGAGTGATAGTATTCTAAATCCGTTATTTCTTTTCCAAACCCTGTGTTGTGGGTACTCATTAGAATCGTCTCGATGAGACGATTCTAATGAGTACCCATAACATAGGGTTTAGAGAGGAGCTTGATTAATATTTTCAATTTTGAAATCAAAATCACTCCCTCTATCTTGAGCTTTGGTGTATAGAGTTGAACAAGATTGGACTGCACAGAACATGCAGTTTGTTCATGAATCTACACTGTGTTTTTTTGTGAAATATACTGGCAAAAAAAAAAAAAAATAGCATTCAAACTGCATTATCCATATAAGCCATGCTCTGTGAAAAGGGCAGCCCATGCAGGCTGACATGGGTGGGAACTTGCCATTTGTAAATTTTCTTCAAGTCCAAGGATCACTCTACATCATGATTCAGTCTGTTGTACGACAAACTGAATTTTATGGATCCAAAATTACGTGATGACTTGTTTAATATAATGCATCATGGAGATGCATCAAACCACCTTTTCCCAGAGTGCCACTCATACCTACTGTTCTGATTGAAAATATTTGAGCCATGCTCTGTGAAAAGGGGGCTTAATGCATCTCCGTAATGCATTATACCAAGCAAGACATCACCGAATTTGGACCCATAACATCCATTATGTCAATCAACTGACTGAATCACGAGGTAGAATGATCCCTTGACGGGCAAAAAAATTCAAAAATAGCGAAAAGTTTCGGCCCATGTCAGCCTGCACAGTCTGCGCAGGCTGACATGGGTCGATACTTTTCGCAAATGCAATTTCATTTCTTTGATTCTCAAAATGGCAAGGATGAACCATTTATTACATTTTTGCAAAACTGAGATTCATTGCATCATGTTTAATTTGAAAATGTGCGTTTAACCCTTTACCACACAATCCCGACTTTTAACGACCCTGAAGAAAAAGCCTTTTGAAAATATTGTGGGAAAAGGAGAAAATGCTGGTAATCAGCATTTTCTCCTTTTCCCACAATGTTTCCTACCCCTATCAATGAAAAATTGCACCATTTCAGCCACAGTGAAATTGTCGTCTGCAAATGCTTTCAATTTGGACAAGGCTAAAATTTTGTCGTCTGGTAGAGGGCTAACAAATAATCCTGTGATTGGAAACATTGTGGGAAAAAGAGAAAAAGCTAGCAACCAGCATTATCTCCATTTCCCACATTGTTTTCTACTCCATCAAAGATAAAGCCCATCATTTGAGCAATACATCTGTCTGCAAATGCTTTCAGTTTTGACCTGTCTAAAATTTCGTTGTTTGGTAGAGAGTTTCATTTACCCGTAGTGTGTCAAGTACAACATTCAATTGAGGTAGGCTCTAGCAAAAGTGGGCTTAATACATTTTCACGATACATGATACCAAGCAAGTCATCACAGTATTATGGATCTATAAATTCCATTCTGCATATCAACCAACTCAATTATGAGGCACACTATCCTTTGAGTTGCAGAAAATTGACAAACAAAAAGTTTTGTCCCAGGTCAGCCTGTACAGACTGCACAGTCTGACCTGGATTGATACTTTTTGCAAATACATTGAGCCCCCTTTTCACAGAGCATGGCTCACTTTTTCTTTGACACTTTTCAAAAGCTGCGAGCTATATGAGATAACAAATCGTATTTTTACAGCAATGGATTAACCCTTGTCCTGCTAAGTAAATGAAATGAAACTTTCAAGCAAATAGTAAAAACGAAGATTTGCTATTTCAAGGGTATTTTTCGAGGAAAGATACTTCTTTATCAGACGGTGTAGATCCATGATCAGACTGCACGTTCTGTGCAGTCTGATCTTGATCTACAATGTCTGCAAAAGGTCCTTGAGTTGTGCTTAGCAGCCTAAACGTTAATAACAAACACCCAGAAAAAAGAATTTTTTACCTGGGTAAATATTTAAGCGTATATGGGTAAATCTCTGCTTGGATGAGCAATTGAAGAAGTTATGTGATGTTGACTTGTATCCAGCCTCTAGTGACGATAGAGGGACAAGATATTCCCAGTTCTGAAAAAAAAAAGATAATAATACATGTAATAAATAAATGAATAACAAGAACTGACCCACTGGACAATACCTGGAGAAATGTACCAACTGCACGTATAAATTCACGAAGAAGGCAGAAAAGACAACTTTTCTGAGCTCACAGTTGCTCTCATAGCAGAAGTCTGCTCATCCCTATGGAAACTCAGATTATTACAAAGTTACAAATTTACAGGTGTGCTAAATCATAACAAGTGACAGATCCTTCCTCTATAATACATGTACACATTCCAAATAGTGTTTTTACAACCACACTTAATTTATTGTGTCCTTTCGGTCACGTATGTTGTCTTTTTGGTCTTTTGGTCACCTATGTAAGTCCAAAAGGATCTTGCATATTTATCATTTCACAATATTTGTTAATTAGAATGTCACCATTTTTGGGCTTACTCTCCTATCATCCTTTACACAGCATTATCATTTTTGAAACCCTGAAAAAGATTGCTTGTGAAAAAATTATGTGAAAAGGAGAAAAAGCGACTGTACGAGTTGAAATTATTGTTTTCTGATAGAGTTAACCCTTACCACACAATCCCAACATTTGACGACCCTAAGAAAGAAGCCTTTTGAAAGCACTGTGGGAAAAGGAGAAAATACTGGTAACCAGCATTTTCTCCTTTTCCCATAATGTTTTCTACACTTCCAAAGACAAATTTCAATTTTTGAGTCACATTTATTTTGTCGGCTGCAAAAGCTTTCAATTTGGACTGGTCTAAAATTTTGTCATTTGGTAAAGTGTTAAATACATTTAGTGAAATATGGGTTATTTGGCTTAATCTAACTCTCTAACAAACAACAAAATTTTAGACTTTCCAAATTGAAATAATCTGTAGACGACAAAAAAAAAAAAAAAAAAAAAAAAAGTGACTCAAAAATTGAAATTGGATTTTGAAAAGATAGAAAACATTGTGGTAAAAGAAGAAAATGTTCATTACCAGCATTTTCTTCTTTTTCCAAAATGTTTTCAGAAATCGTTTTCTTCAGGGGTTGTTAAAACTTGGGACTGTTTGGTAAAGAATTAAAACCCATACTTACCTCAGACTGTAAATCTCCTATTTGACTAAACTCTTCATCAGTGGCAGCAGAGCCCATTTCCCTCTTTGCTCTACCATTAAACTCTATTTTAATAAAAAAAAATTTAAATAAAAAGTTTAAATGTTGTCTGTATCAGGGTTTAATGATGTTTTAACAACTTAGGTCATATCACAGTGGTCAGTGCACCTACACATGCATTTTCTGGCTTTCTCACACCAGTACTAACACAACTTTCTTTCCAAGTCACTGACTACTTTTCTCACATGCATCAGAGGTGAGTGTCAAAAAACCGCCAGAAAGAAAGCTTGCCACAACCAGATATCGAACCCAAAACCACCGAGTCATGAGTCGGATATCCTAACCACTGAGTTACCCTGACGAGCGTTTAATAACAAGAAGACTCTCTGGTCCTTACATGTAACTGTTTCAATTTCCTGTAACTGAAACCGGAATTTGATCTGACATAAAAATAAGGCGTATCGCTCGATTTACTTTTAGAATTGTTTTCCTACAATCCTATTATACAAGTACTTAACCCTTTACCGCACAATGCCTTTTGAAAACATTGTGGGAAAATGAGAAAATGCTGGTGACAAGCATTTTCTCCTTTTCCCACAATGTTTTCTGCGCTATCAAGAGAAAATTGCAGCATTTGATCCACGCTGAAGTTGTCATCTGCAAGTGCTTTCAATTTAGACTAGGCTAAAATTTTGTCATCTGGTAAAGGGTTAAGAGTCAATAGCATAGCACAGTTCTTTTTCCCATGGTTACTCCTTTTTTTTTTTCATTTCCTTAAAAAATAATCTAAAAGTTTCTTCTATGTAAGCTTTTCACTTTAACTTATCTGAATTTCACTTCAAGGTGTTACAAATTTTCTGCCTTTTAAGTTGTCCTATATAGTTCTTCTTTAACAGAAAGTGTGTGATTTTAAAGAAATTCTAAAATTCAAAAATATCATGTGCCAAAGTGATTAAATCAGATCTGATCTGCTGCTGCACATATTTCCAATGAAAAATGTCATTCATATACAATAATATGATATTAAAAGATCTTCAAGTCATGTATATTTAACCTTTTACCGCAAATTTAGATTTTGAGAATTTTTTGACAATCCTCATACACTTGATTCAACTAAGCCATGCTCTGGCAAAAGGGGGCTTAATGAATATCTGTGATGCATTGTACCAATCAAGCAATAACATAATTATAGATCCATAATGGCCAATTATTATAACAACCTACTGAATCATGAGGTAGAATGGTCCTTGGACATACGGAAAATTGACCAATAGCGAAAAGTTTCGGCCCAGGTCAGCCTTTGCAGACTGCACAGGCTGACCTGGGTCGATACTTTTCGCAGATGCATTAGGCCCCCTTTTCACTGAGCATGGTTCAACTAAATTTGTCAGTCCTTTTGGTCATCAACTATAGTAGGTTTTATAATTCTGACAAGATCCTTTTACAAAAGAAAAACTGTCCACTTGTGTATTACTTTTGTCAATGGTTGCTGCCTGTATTGAACACCTTGGAGCATAGTTTCCAGTAAAATACAGCGTATCTACATCTATCCCATGGATCACCCCTGGAACACCTAAAATAGATGATCTTCCAAATTATTTCATTTTATTTTCATTTTAGTTGTTTATCTATCTTTTTCTGTCTTGAAATGTTTATTTCTGATTCAAATGACAATCAGTATTATAAAAATGAGAAATCAGTATCAGAAAATCTGTACAGGTATCCCTCTTGTATTTTAACTTTTTTTGGTAACTTTTGGTGAATTTTTCCCCATGATGGTTCAATGTCTAGAACCATTTTTAAGACCAAAGAAGATTCAACTCTTAAACAACCAATAAATTTTTAGACTCAGCCAAATTGAAACCACCATTTGCAGGGGACAAATTAAAAATTACTCAAAACTCAAAAGACGAATTCTGTCTTTGAAGTGGAAGAAAGGGAGAAAATGCTAACATTTTCTTCTTTTCTCCAAATTTTTTTCTACTTCAGATGGTTAAAACATTGGATTGTTTGGTCAAGGTTTAACTCTTTACCAAACGACAAAATTTGGACTCACCAAATTGAAAGCATTTGCAGATGTCAAATAAAATGTACCTTAACCCTTTACCACACAATCCCGACTTTTAACCCTTTACCACACAATCCCGACTTTTAACGACCCTGAAAAAGAAGCCTTTTGAAAACATTGTAGGAAAAGGAGAAAATGCTGGTAACCAGCATTTTCTCCTTTTCCCACAATGTTTTCTACCCAATCAAAGACAGAAATCATTATTTGACATACTTTTATTTTGTTGTCTACAAATGCTTTCAATTTGGTTCAGTCCAAAATTTTGTCTTTTGGTAAAGAGTTAATTACCCTCTGGAAAAAGCCATTAGAAAACAATGAGGGAAACGGAGAAAATGCTGGTTTTCTATCCTATCAGAGAGCTTAAGCTCATTTCTACCAATTCTGAATTTGTCGTCTCCTGCTGTTTTGAATTTGAAAGAGCCTAAAATTTGTTGTTTGGGGTTAAATAGTGATTTATGTATTGGATAGGGTAGAAAACATTGTGGGAAAAGGAGGAAATGCTGGTTACCAGCATTTTCTCCTTTTCCCACAATGTTTTCAAAAGCATTCTCTTTCTGGGTCGTTAAACCCTAGGATTATGTGGTAAAAGGTTAAGAAATCAACAGCAGAAGTATTGGTGTGGCTATACATATTTCTCTTTCATCCTTCTGATTCCTATGTGTTGTGCAAGAAAACTTCAATCGACTATGCTGGGGCAAAAAATGGTGCTTTGTCAGAAAGTGCATATCAGTACAAAACAAAGTTACAGTCTTATCAATGATCCACACTGTCTGATACTTTGAGAGATATTCTGGTCAAAACAGCCTTGAAATGGCTACACATTGATTCTGCCACTTACTGACAATATATTTTTCATTTACAAAGTGACCCAGTACTTAACTTACACTATTCTGAATGCTGATCTGCCTTCGTGTAAACTGATTACCATATTGACTACTTAAGAATATTTATCCATAATCCAAACAATCCTATTCAAACAATTAAAAAAGAGTTTTAACATTTTATACCAAGCTGAATGATAGCCCAGTCATGGCCTTCTGTTCGTTTTCGTCTTGTCTCCCAACCATCCATCCATTTCCCACATTCCGTAAATACACCTTCTTTCCATACTGGGGCTTCTGCCTAATTATTAGAGAAAAAGAACCACCAGAGAAATCTGCAATGTTCATGCCCTTCAACCATATAATTATATGCTTCTACAGTTTTGTAGAAGAAAGCTTGTAAAAAAAAAAATTTGGGAAAAGTAGCTAGTAACCTGCATTTTTGCCTTTTCTTGTGATGTTTTTTAATGTGTCATTTCAGTGACAAATTATTCTTAGCAACATTTAGTTTTTTATGCAAGAATAAATTAATTGCCCTTGGCAAGGAGTACAGACCAAAGTCAACCCTATCTGAGTCTATTTCAAAGGCTTGATCCTTTACCATACATTCCCATGTTTAAACAACCCTTTTTGAGAAAGCTGTTGAAAACATTGTGGGAAAGGGAGAAAATGCTGGTAACCAGCATTTTCTCCTTTTCCACAATGTTTCTTACTCTTTCAGAGTCAATTTGATCCTTTGAGCCATATTGCATTTGTCATCTACAAATGCCTTCATTTCAAGGGTCTGAAACTTTGTCACGTTGTAAAGAGTTAATTCTTTAACTTATAAATTTACTGACCATTCAAAGACCAACCAAAATCTGTCACAAATTACACTATCAATACATGTACAATAAGGGCAAAAAAGTATAGATTTTCAACAGCATTAGATAAAAAAGGTTGTGGGTAAAGGAGCAGTTGTTTATGAAACTTTAGGTCTCCTTTTCCCAAAAAAGTCTCCATACAATCAAAGAAGATTTTTTAATTACCTTCAAATGATTATCTATGACGTAAACTGTGACATTTTTAGTACAAATAAATGAGCCATGCTCTGGCAAAAGGGGACTTAATGCATCTCAGTGATGCATTGCACAAATCAAGCCATCACATAATTATGAATCCATAACAGCTACATTTATTAACAACTTAATCATGAAGTCAAATGGTCCTAGGACATACAGAAAACTGACCAACAGCAAAAGAATTTGACCCATGTCAGCCTGCACAGACTGTCAGGCTGACATGGGCTGATACTTTTTAACAGATGCATTAAGCCCCCTTTTCACAGAGCATGGTTCAAATATATCCTACAGCCTATCAAGCAGTTAAGAAGGACAGCCTTTTCAGCAAAATAAAAGTAAAGACAGCGACCCAGAATCAACAATAGTTTCCTGTTTTACTTCTTATGGTCACTTTAGGCGAAGGGAGATGAGATGTATAATGAAGTTATAGATGTATGACTCACAACATAAATTCTGACAGCCACTGAATAATTGACCAACCATCAGAGCTCCAGATAGAGGGAGTAATTTTGACTTCAAAACTGAAAATATTAACCCTTTACCAGACGACAAAACTTTAGTCTTGCTCAGATTGAAAGCATTTGCAGATGTCAATTTTCATGTGGCTCAAATGGTGCAATTTTCCTTTGATAATAGGGTAGAAAACATGGTGGAAAAAGGAGAAAATGCTGGTTACCAGCATTTTCTCCTTTTCCCATAATGTTTTCGAAAGGCTTCTTTCCCAGGGGCATTAAAAGGCAGCATTGTGCTGCAAAGGGTTAATCACTCTCCACTAAACCCTATGTTATGAGTGCTCATTAGAATCGTCTCATCGAGAGGATTCTAATGAGTACCCACAACATAGGGTTTGAAAGAGAAATAATGGATTTAGAATATGATCACTCCCTCTTATCTGGAGGTCTGAAGCATGAATGCTCATCTTGTGCACTTTGTACAAAGAAAATGTCAACAAATTAACTCACTTTCAACAAGTTTTCAGCAGTAGCAAACCAGTCATCCGTAGCAAATAAAATTTTTCCTCCAACCTAAGAATAAAAGAAGTCATATTAATCACTTTACAAACGGCAGATGACTCTTTTCATCTCACAGAAAGTCATTATTAAAACCATTATGGCAAAGAAGAAATTGCTCATTTGAGTACTTAAATATTTATGCGTAAAACTTTGATTAACATTGGTTATGTATAGTTTCAAAGGGATGCTGACAGCTGTGATTTGCTTAAAAAAAAATTGTATGAACTGTCACAAAGTGTGATTAATAACCCTAATTTACATGCATTTGCACAAAAAGTCACAGACTTCAAAGGGAGATATTTTTCCAGTGCTTAAAACCGGACACCAATATAATTGTGTTTAGTTTATCTACAGCTTGTGACAGTTTGACAATTTGCCATTTATTGTCATAAAAAGTTATAAAACAATGGCAGCAAAACTGTTGTGCTAGTTTGAGACGCAATGTCAAATACACACACACACACATATACATGTGTGTGTGTGTGTGTATATATATATATATATATATATATATATATATATGTGTGTGTGTGTGTGTGTGTGTGTGTACACACATTACACACACACACACACACAGAGACATATATACACACACTACCTCTGCATGTACACAGATGGAATCGCAGACTGACAGATTTTAGTACAACCCCTAAAAATCTTTATTTTCCTGGGTTATGGACAGTTGCAGACAAACATTATCTCACTCAAAGGATGGAATTTGACACAGAAAGAGTAGAAAACTTGTGGGAAAAGGAGACAATGCTGATTTCCAGCAATTTTTGCTTTTTCAAAAATATTTTAACAAACCCTCTTCCCTAGGGAATTAAAAAAAAGAAACAAGGTATTGTAACTTTGTTTAGCAAAGGGTCAAATATCCATAAGTAAGTTTGAAATCTGTTTTAGTAGCTGATCACAAGGTTATAATTTAACCCTTTACCAGACGACAAAATTCTAGCCTTGTTCAAACTGAAAGCATTTGCAGACGTCAATTTCAATGTGGCTCAAATGGTGCAAATTTTCTTTGATGTGGTAGAAAACATTGTGGGAAAAGGAGAAAATGCTGGTTACCAGCATTATCTCCTTTTCCCACAATGTTTTCAAAAGGCCTCTTTCCCAGGGGCGTCAAAAGGTGGCATTGTGCGGTAAAGGGTTAACATCATCTTCATGACTGTGTCTAAACTATGTCAGTATTTTCCACCATCATTTTGTTCTATTCTATCAAAGCTCTGACGGTTTACAGGCTTTTCAAATGTTGTCTATAAATGCTGAAAAATATAAAATCTTTTGATCTTTACCTCATAACCAGACAACCCAATGATGTTATAATTTCCATGAGAAAGAAGGCTTAACTCTTTACCACACAATCCAGACTCTTAACGACCCTGAGAAAGAAAGCTTTCGAAAACACTGTGGGAAAAGGAGAAAATGCTGGTAACCAGCATTTTCTCCTTTTCCCACAATGTTTTCTACCCTTCCTAAAACAAATCTCAATTTTTGAATAACATTTATTTTGTCGTCTGCAAATGCTTTCACTTTTGACAGGTCTAAAATTTTGTCGTTTGGTAAAGAGTTAAGAAAACATTGTAAAAAAGAACCACCAGCATTTCTTCTTTTTATCACAATGTTTCACATCCCTCTGAAGAAAAAATATCTTGATCTTAGTCACAATGAAGACGTCTGCATATGCTTTCAGTTAACTCTTTACCAAACGACAATACTTCGGATTGGTCCAAATTGGAAGCATTTGCAGACGACAAATGTGGCCAAAATGATTGCATTTGTTTCTGAAAGGTCGGAAAACATTGTGGGAAAAGGAGAAAATGCTGGTTACCAGCATTTTCTCCTTTTCCCACAATGTTTTCAAAAGGCTTCTCTCTCAGGGTCGTTAACAGTCGGGATTGTGTGGTAAAGGGTGAAGAAAAGTCTGAAATTCTGTCATCTAGCTAGTAAAGAGCTCAACCATTACCATTCATAAAAATAAAAAACTTGCACTCTGAAGAATACATTTTAAAACAATATGGAAAGGAGCAACTACTTTTTATAAGCAATCGCTCCCTTTTCTAACACTACTTTTGTTAAGCCAAAAAGACACTTTAATTTTCTTCAAAATTTTCTCTTTCCAGTCACTAGTTCTATGCAGAAGAAATGTTTGTGCTAGATTTTTACATGTTTACAGATAAGTCAGAAAATATACCAAACACTGACATTTGCGGCAACAAGATCATTAAGTTCTGTAAACTTTGGAGGCCTTCTAGAAGAAGCATTGTACGTCATCTCAAATGATGCCATTCCTACAAAGGAAAAAACAATAATAATAGTAATAATAAACATCTGAAGTAAAGACTAAAGTTTTACTGGGCTGTTATGATAACTTGTGTTCTTTGACAAAGTATTTTTCACCTGCCTAGAAGAAATCAGATAAACTTCATAGAACTGACTTAGGCTCCTATACAGATGTTATATGTGGGGCCAATTAAATTTATAGATAGCATTTTTCTGGTTTATTATGCCAATGTTGCATGTAAATAACAATAAAGTGATATGTAGTTCAAGCAATAGAATGTTCTGTTCTGTTAAAAGCAGAATCTGATGACACATAACGTGTTATCTGTTAGCAGTAATCGAATATCTATATCTATGTTTATGCTCTTTCATGCTGCTTTCATAAAGGAAGCAATTATGAAAAAAAACCTTGGTTAAGTTGGATTAACTCTTTACCACATATTCCTGATTTATAACGACCCTGACAGAAACGCCTTTAGAAAACATTCTGGGAAAAGGAGAAAATGCTTGTAACCAGCATTTTCTCCTTTTCTCATTGTTTTCCCGCCTTCCCAAAACAAATTTCAATTTTTGAGTTAAATTTATTTTGTCATCTGCAAATGCTTTCGATTTGGAATAGTCTAAAAATTTGTCGTTTGGTAAAGAGTTAATTGTTTTGTTTGATTTAATTGAATGTGTCTATTGTTTTTCAAAAATTATACCCCCTCATAGTCATAGCTGTTTGCTTTCATTTGAATGTTCAACTTCTGGTCAATAGTTTGTTAATGAAATGTCTTTAATGTAATTGATTATTAAAAGATAAAAAGTCATGTTAGATTTTTTGAAGTTGTTTTGTGTTTGTTTATTATTGAAGTTTTGTAAATAAACGGGAGATTGTAAAGGTAGTGGTTCATTGTTATATCGTTCTGCAATGGTAGACTACTGTGTTAACTCTTGACCAAATGACAAAATTTTAGACTGGTCCAAATTGAAAGCATTTGCAGACAATAAATCAACTATGGCTCAAAAATTGAAATTTGATTTGAGAAGGGCAGAAACCATTGTGGGAAGAAGAGAAAATGCTGGTTACCAGCATTTCATCCTTTTTCCACAATGTTTGCAAAAGGCTTTTTTTTTCAGGGTCATTTAAAGTAGGGATCATGCGGTAAAGGGTTAAGTGTGGATGTGTGGTATAGAGGAGACAACAGGCAAGGCCATCGTCACTGGTCCGGCACATATTTTGAACACACCCGTGAAACAAAATTACAAGGTAAAGTTGTAGAGTAATTTAATTCTATGAACTTGAGTGTAAATAATGGAAAAAAACGGTTGTCAAACTGACCAAAAATATTTTCACCTGGGTTCAAAACAACCAAAAAGAGTCAAAATGACTGGGTGTCGAAATGACTGGGTGTCGAAATGACTGGGTGTCTAAATGACTGTCATTCACTATGAGGCCTATGGAAGAAATGGTGGTTAACTAGAAGTTACTAAGCAAAACATGCGAACTACAGTTATAAATGCAACTTTTTGTTTACTAAATTAATAAAGTTAAAGAAATCAAAAATTGATTTTTTGCTAAGCTTGATAAATTTTCCGAATCAAGTACATAAATAAGTTATAAGTTTAAGGCGTATGAGCCCTGGGGCGACAGATCAAGGGTGAACGTTTGCAAGTGCTAACCTCCTTGCTTCATCTTCGCATGTATGCAATATCTGCAGTTGACCAGATTATTTACCAAATGGATTTTATGTTCATGTGAACTTCATTGATTTGATACCCCTGCTACATTGGATTAACAGCTTTTTTCTGCTAGTCGAGTAAAAATTACATAAAACTTTACCTTTTACTCTACATGCTCGATACCGGAAGCCTAGAATTGACGAGTTTGGTTGCTAAAAGTTGAGTTTAAAGGCTAATAATGTTCTCAAAAAATTAAAAACCACAAACTCGTCGTTTTGTCAAAAATTCTGAAGTCAAAATATTTTTTCATATAATCCTCATACGCTGCATTCTATAAATACATGATTGAGGTGATTTACTACTTTAAAAATAAATGATAAAAATCGAAACTTTATTGTTCGATTACTTTTGTCTACACTTAAAAACGAAGTTGTCCAACACAGAAGAGCAGGAAAATAAGAAATTATTTGCAGTATTAAAGACATTACTGATAATTATTAAGTCTTTATTTTGGCCAAAGTACATTTAAGTAAAATTGTAAGTAACTTTTATATATATCAAAGTATCTTAGAGAGGATTGATGCTGAAAGAGAAGCATATGTTTGAGACCACCTGTGAAGCAACCACCGTCCAAGAAAAAAATGAGTCATGGATCTGTAATTCTAAAGATTTTTACAAACACGATAGATTGAAGTTATGATTTAACTCTTTCTCTACCAACTCAAGAAACTCTGGCATAATACCGGCAAATGCCCACCACTATTCAGATGGCCTATATGTGGCATTGCCTTATGAGTGAAAAGCTAAGAAATTAATGAAATTTAAGCTGAAATTCAGCTATATTCCGTTGACCAGTATTTCAGTTGATGTATACAGAATGAATGCGTAAAAAAATGGAAATTATCTTTATGTATAATTACCATTATTATGTGATTTTTTGATAGAGTAATGGGCATTTGTGAAATTTAATGTTTTTTCAAGGCCTAAAAAGTAGATTTTCACTGCTGTTGAAGACAAATTTGGCCATCATTTAGTATGATCAGGTAGCATACATTTGATTCAAAGGGTACATGTAGCTGCTTTGTTATTTTAGTGATTGCTTCTCTGCTCCACGGAATCACAAAAATAACAACAGATGTAAACCCTAAACCTGGGTACAGGTAGGGGATAATGTAACCTGATTCATAGGTCGATTCATAGGTTAGCTACGATGTTATTTTTGTGATTGTGTCTCCGCTTAGCCTAGCAGCAGCTATTCTTATACCTTTTTGGATTGAAATACAAGCATTGTTTCAAATGGCAGTTTGCATTGATCTTTTCATTGTTAGCTAACAATAAGGTCGATCTGTTTGATTAAAATAATTAAAAAAAATGTTTAAAGTAAATATCCATTGACCTGCTTCCAAGGAAATTGAAACCAGGCTTGACATTTACCTTGCATGTTCTGGAGGTCATGTAAAGTACAGTAAACTTCTTTTTTTCACAATTTCATTAATATCAGCTTGGGCATGGAAAAGGAAACTAAAATGTACTGGATGTATTTCATTTACAGAGCAGTGCTTTCACTAAAGGGATCTAGACTTAATATATTGATGAAAATTTCCCAAAACGTCGGAAAAAATAAGTCTGGACACTTTTTGTACGTCTAGACATTTATTACTACTAGAATGTTTAAAAATCTGGTATCAGTATGGCTATATAACCACTGACTCTGATACCTGATAATTTGAGGCACACAAAGTTTGGCATACAAATAACAGGTTGTTCGTTTTGCTGGAACTGTGTGTATTTTTATCAGATGAAAAATGACATCACTGTGCTTTCTTTAAATTCAGTCAGACATGCTAGTAATTACCAGACTTAAATTGATCACATGACATTCCTGCAGACCTTTCAAAATTCTGGAGTGAAATCTAAAGATACCTTAATCCTTTACCACACAATCCGGAGTTTTAACGACCCTGAGAAAGAAGCCTTTTGAAAACATTGTGGGAAAAGGAGAAAATGCTGGTAACCAGCATTTTCTCCTTATCCCACATTGTTTTCTAACCTATCAAACCTATATAACCTATCAAAGACAATTTCCATCATTTGAACCACACTTTAATTGTCGTCTGCAAATGCTTTCAATTTGGACAAGTCGACATTTTTGTTGTGTGGTAAAGATCGAGTTAAGAAGTTAAGCCAATTTAGGAAATAACACTGAAAAATATTTTTCTGACATTTGATTTTCTTCTCTACTCATGGCAATGAGTCATGGTATGCAGTCTATCACCTAACTTACCGTAATTCAAAACCTCTTACCAAACAACTTCACTTTCTTAAATTCAACGTTTTTACAGATGACAAATCAAATTTAGGTCAAATTGTAGAAATCGGTTTTTGAAAGGGTAGAAAACATAAGGGGATAAGGAGAAAATGGTGGTAATCAGCATTTTCTCCTTATCCCCATAATTATGTTTTCAAAAGCTTTCTCAAGATGTTAAAATTTGGGATTGTGTGGTAAAGCATTAAGCAGTGAACCAGTTTTTAAATCAGCTCATCAAGAAATGCTTGACTTGTCAGCTGCAAGTTTTTTCGTGTTGAAATCCATCAAGCAACCATTAGCCCTGTACCAAATAATGACCCTGAGACAGGAGGCATTTGAAAGCACTGTTGGAAAAGGAGAAAGTGCTACTAGCTGCCATTTTCTTCCCTTTTTTTCGCATAATTATTTTTATTCTTTCAAAGTTTCAAAAATAAATTCCATTTCTTGGGCAACATTTGATTTGTGTCTACAGACTGATGTGTTCAATTTGGATGAGTCTTAAAGATATGTTCTTACAGCCAGAGGGAAAAAAACACTGAAAAATTTTGATAGACTGTAGAATCGTTCAAAATTCAGTCAGCTGTGTAAACTTAGATAAATTACCAATATATATGGTGTAAGGAATAACTAGTAGCGACATACTTTGGAAATCTTCGATTTAAAACCCCAAGAAAATGAAATACATTTTCTATTGGTCATAGTCAATGCAACCTTTCAACCGTAAGGGACAGCATTTGGCATGAAGATACAAGAATGATTATAGTTTGATAAAATAAAGATGAAATGGGCTAAATACTGGATGAAAATGAGTAGAGTTGTATCTTTAAATTTTGTCTTATGTTAACCCTTTACCCCATGACAAAATTTTAGATCCGTCCAAATTGAAACATCTGCAGACGACAATTTCAATTTGGCTCATAATTATGATGTGATTTTTCTTTGACAGGTTAGAAAATGTTGTGGGAAAAGGAGAAAATGCTTGTTAGCAGAATTTACTCCTTTTCCCGAAATGTTTTCTAAAGGCTTCTTCCTCAGGGACGTTAAAAGTCGGTATTGTGTGGTAAAGGGTTAAACATTTAATGTAAAGCCCATATTGCATAATGTTACTCTTTGTCATTCTTTAGGTAATGGAGGAAGACATTTCATCTGGTTACCAAGATGACACATCAAGTCCACTTGCTGGCAGAGTGGATATCGCCCAGTTTGTGCTGGAAGTGGAGAGATTTAATTGTATGGTTGAGCCATTTGCGTTTGTTTTATACCTCTGGGATGACTTAAGAAGGTAGGGTGCACACTAGTTTAAATTTAAAAGTTGCAAACAAGATTAAACATGGTGCATACCTAATTTCTGCTCTATGTTTTCTGTTTTAATGTAAAACATAGTTGCTATTTTTTTTGAAAACCCAGAAATGTAAATTTTGTGATGTAACAGTGGAGTTCCTTTTTTAAGGCCTGGCCTGGTAGCTCAGTGGTTAGTGTATCTGACTCCTGGTGGTTGCAGGTTTGATACCCGATTGTGGCGAACTTTCTTTTTCCTTTAACTTTTCGCCTCTCACGTCTGATGCATGTGAGAAAAGTAGTAAGTAGCATGGAAAGAAAGTTGTGTTAGTACTGGTGTGAGAAAGCCAGGAAACACATGCATAGGTGCCCTGACCGCTGTAATATGACCTATGTTTAGCTGTTAACTCTTTACCACACAGTCCCGAGTTTTAACGACCCTTAAAAAGAAGCCTTCTGAAAACGTTGTGGGAAAAGGAGAAAATGCTGGTAACTAGCATTTTCTCCTTTTCCCACAATGTTTTCTACTCAGTTGAAGGCAATTTTCATTGTTTCAGCCATCTTTCAATAGTCTTCTGCAAATGCTTTGAATTTTGTCGTGTGGTAAAGAGTTAAAACGACCTTTAAACTCCAATACAAACAAATCCTTTTTTTCAGAGAGAATGATTAACCGGCATTTAGCAGACAAGAAAAATGTAGACTTTGTCCAGAATGAAGCATTTGCAGACAACAATTAAACTCTTTACCAAACGACAAAATTTTAGACTGGTCCAAATTGAAAGCATTTGCAGACGTCAAAATAAATGTGATTGAAAAATTGAAATTTGTTTTGGAAAGGGTGGAAAACATTGTGGGAAAAGCAGAAAATGCTGGCTACCAGCATTTCCTTCTTTTCCCACAATGTTTTCAAAAGGTTTCTGTCACAGGGTCATTAAAAGTCAGGATTGTGTGGCAAAGAGTTAAATGGACTCAAATGATGAAACTTGATTTTGAAAGGATGGAAAACATTGTGGGAAAAGAAGAAAATGCTGGCTACCAGCATTTTCTCCCTTTCCCACATCTTCTTCAAAAGCGTTTTTTTTTTGTGAGGGTGTGAATTGTGTGGTAAAATGTTAAACCTCAGTGCTTTTTTTCTTTTTCAAATCTTTGCAGTGTTTACGTTAATATACAAGTAACAATGTTAGTTTGTATGCTTTCTGGCACCATTTATTTACGTTATATTTCAGCAGCCACTGCACCTATTCATTCTGTCCTTGAGCTTCTATCACCAGCATTTTGCACCTATTCCTCCCAAGCCACTGGCTGCTTTCCCACATAAACAAACAATGGTCATCAGTGAGATAGGAATGACTTCTGTCACAATGCCTATCAGCAATCCTCAGACAGGCATTGGCCAAGCGGGGGGTTTTAAACAGCAACCACCTTATTTAACCCTTTACCACACAATCTAGACTTTTAACAACCCTGAGAAAAAAGCCTTTTGAAAACAATGTGGGAAAAGGAGAAAATGCTGGAAACCAGCATTTTCTCCTTTTCCCTCAAAGTTTTCTGCCCTTCCCAAAACAAACATCCATTTTTCGGTAACATTTATATTGTCGTCTGCAAATGCTTTCAATTTGGACCAGTCTAAAATTCTGTCGTTGAGTAAAGGGTTAATGCCTTCTACGCCCACCACACCACCGTCTTAGCTACTGTGCTTGGCAAGTAACAATGACTGATAGACCAAAGAGTGTAAGAATACAAAAAATACTCACTGAATGGATTTCCAAGATGGCCAGCTATCATCTGTAAAATCCAAGCCATGGTGTTTTCCCTTTTTATACTAGGTCTGCACAGCGATCACCTTAATGAGATGCATAAACATGAAACTGAATTCATTTCCAAATCATTGATGGATGATCAAAGCCACTTTTCTGAAAATTAAGTTAATAATTGTATGTGCATAAACATTCAAAAATTAGAAACTGAATTTAATTTCGTACAGCTTAAGTCTCTACCAAACCAGAACATTTTAGACTTGTCAAATTGGCAAGCATAAGCAGACGACAAATAAAAAAATAGCTCAGATGACGGAATTTGTCTGTGAAAGAGCAGAACACATCTGGTGAAAAGGAATAAAAAAATGTTGTTTACCAGCACTTTCTCCTTTTCTCAAAATGTTTCAAAAGTGTTCTTTAACCTATTACCATACAATGCAGAGTATTAACACTCCTGGAAAATTAGACTTTTGAAAACATTGTTGGAAAAGGAGAAAATGCTGGTAACCAGCATTTTCTCCTTTTCCCACAATGTTTTCTAACCTCTCAGAAACAAATCCTATCATTGGAGCCACATTTATTTAATCTGGTGGGATTATGTGGTAAAGGTTTAAACTTGAGAAAAATAAAGTCACAGTTTATAGCTATTCGGTTTCAGAAAAAAAAGATACTTTTTAAATCATAGATGAAATACTTAACCCTTTCCCAAATGACAAATTTTGGACTGGTCCAAATTGCAAGAGTTTGAAGACGACAATTTTGAATTTGATGAAAATGGCAGAAAGGTCTCAAAAAGGGTAGAAAACACTGTTGGAAAAGGAGAAATTGCTCGTTACGAGCAATTTCTCCTTTTCCCCCAGTGTTTTCAAAAGACTTGCACTGCAGACGCGTGAAAACCAGGGCTTGTTTGGGAAAGGGTTAAAATACTCAAGTTTGATAAGGAGAGTTACCTCTTTCTTTACCACCGACAACACAAGAAGCTTTTGTGGACAGTGTAGATCAAGTTCAGAGTGCACAGAATGTTCAGTCTGATTTCGATCTGCATTGTGCACTACTTTAGTCAAGATTATGACCCACAGTCTCCTTGTCTTGCTGCAGAACTCTGTGTGTTGCAATTGAAAAAGTGTCATTTATTTGTTTGGAAGAGAAGGAGATAAAATGCATCTGAATGAGGGAAAAACACAGTTACTGTCTGTACACCTGTTGTTTTCGGATACATTGTTTTATTTGTAATTTTGTAACTCTTTACTTGACGACAAACTTGTAGATTGACAGCATTTGCAGATGAGCAATAAATGTAACTCACAGAATAAGTTGGTCTTCAACAGGGTAGAAAACATTGTGGGAAAATGAGAAAATGCTGGTGACCAGCATTTTCTCCTTTTTTTACAATGTTTGCTTCAGGGTCACTCAAACACGGGGTGTTTGGTACAGGGTTTATGGTACATGTATGTGGTAGATAACTTAGGGAAACATTACAGGAAAAATAGATCAGAGCTCCAGATAGAGGGAATGATTTTGATTTCATAATTGAAAAAATTAATCACTATCCACTAAACCGTATGTTATGGGTACTCATTAGAATAGTCTCATCCAGACGATTCTAATGAGTACCCACAACATAGGGCTTGAAAGAGAAATAATGGATTTAGAAAAACGATCACTCCCTCTCATCTGGAGGTCTGAGAGATATTGACCCCCCTTTATGTTTTTCAGGTGGCGTTACCCAATACTGACTGTGATATTATGGATCCTTAGTAATCTTTCATGTATAATCCTGACTCAAGGTAATCACAATTTTTTTTTTTTTTAAATTTTAATCAACATGTATAGTGGTAACAAAATTGTCTCATTTTAGATTAAAAACAAAATAAATGTGATTGAATAACTGAAACTCGTTTTGGGAAGGGTAGAAAACGTGGGGGAAAAAGAAAATGGTGGTTACCAGCATTTTCTCCTTTTCCCACAGTGTTTTCAAAAGGCTTCTTTCATAGGGTAGCCTGCTTACTTTAACCCTTTAACACACAATCCAGAGTTTTCACGACCCTAAGGAAAATGCCTTTCGAAAAAATTGTGGAAAAAGGAGAAAAATTAAGCAGGTTACCAGCATTTTCTCCTTTTTACACAATTCTTTCTATCCTATCAAAGACAGAAATCATCAGTTTATTTACATTCATTACGTCGTCAGCAAATACTTTCACCCTTTACCACACAATCTCGACTTTTAATGACCCTGAGCAAGAAGCCTTTTGAAAACATTGTGGGAAAAGGAGAAAATGCTGGTAACCAGCATGTTCTCCTTTTCCCACAATGTTTTCTACTCTTCCCAAAACAAATTTTAATTTTTGAGCCACATTTATTTTATTGTCTGCAAAAGCTTCCAATTTGGACTGGTCTAAATTTTGTCGTGTGGTAAAGAGTTAAATTTGATAGAGTACAAAATTTGCTGTTTGGTTAATAGTTAACCCTTTACCGCACAATGCCTTTGGGAATGAAGCCTTTTGAAAACATTGTGGGAAAAGGAGAAAATGCTGGTAACCAGCATTTTCTCCTTTTCCCACAATGTTTTCTACCCTGTCAAAGAAAAATTGCACCATCTGAGTACCACTGAAATTGTCGTCTGCAGATGCTTTGAATTTGGACGAGGCTAAAATTTTGTCGTCTGGTGATGAGTTAAGAGAATGCGTTCAGTAACGCTGGTTGATCCAAGTCTCACTTTTTAACTCTTTACCCTGGCAACAATTTCATGCTTTTACAACCCAGATGGAGAAAGCTTTTGAAAACATCATTGTTACTTGCACAGGTGCTGATAATCGTTTTTTTCTTTCTTCCTATGATGATTTCTTACTTTTACAGACAAAGTCATCTTAAGAGATGTGTTTCAGTTGTAATCAGTAATACATATACTTTAGACAGTGACTTGAGTCTTCTGATAAAGAATTAACTGTTTACTAGATCACAGATCATTTTTAGACTTGTCCAGTTTGAAAGCATTTGCAGACAAGAAATGAAATGTGACTCAAAAACATGTATTTTTCTTAACTCTTTACCTAACAACAAAATTTAGGACATGACCAAATTGAAAGCAGTTGCACAAGACAAATTAAATGTAGAGCAGATGATGATTTCTGTCTTTGATAGGGTAGAAAACATTGTGGGAAAAGGAGAAAATGCTGGTTACCAGCATTTTCTCCTTTTCCCACAATGTTTTCAAGAGCCTTCTTTTTCATGATCGTTAAAAGTCAGGATTGTGTGGTTAGAAAGGTTAAAAAAATTACGGGAAAAGAAAAAAATACTGAAAAAGGAGATCTGGTCTTTTCTCTATGATTTCAAAAGCTGTCTCTCTCATGGTCGTTAACCCTTTATGGTTTACCAGATCACAAAGTGTTGGATTCTACCAAATTGGAAGCATTTGCAGATGACAAACAAAATGTAGCTTACATGATGATTTCTGTCTTTGACTGAGTAGAAAAACATGGTGGGAATACAAGAAAATGCTGATTACCAGCATTTTCTCCTTTCCCCTGTGCCCACAATGTTTTTCAAAAGCCTTCTTGTACAAGGTCCTTAAAACTCGGGATTGTGTGTTAATGGGTTAAATGACAGGATTATTTTCTATAAGGTTTTCCTAAGCTCTCAACTGCAATTATGTAAAAAAGTAGGTAAAAGTACACTTACTGGTTTTTTACATCGATTTCCCCCTCCCCCACTACTGACCAGCTTTTATGACTTTACATACTTAGATTTTCATGTTATTTATAGCCGCTGTATTCACCCTGATGTCCTTATTGGTAATAGTGATAGCACTAATATGCCTGATCCAACTGCATACACGGATACTGGATAAATTTCTGCCAAATACCTCGAACAACAACAACACATGGCAAGATGAGCCGGTCGATGAACACACAGCTCTACAGACTGTCAGAGACTTCAAATTCAGGTAGATGGCTGCTCTGAAATTTTAACCTTTACAGTATGAAATACAACATAAATTATAATGAGCTTTTTCTTGCTGGAAAAGAAAAACAAAAAAACATAGGCCACTGAAATTCCAGTGGTCTATTACGGGATAACGAAATTTCCCTATCAGACTTTGTTACTATAAATAACATATTGGGCCGTTAAAAGTAGGGAATTTGGGGTGAAGGATTAAACCTTTAGACTTGGCATATTTGAAAGTATATGCAGAAAACAAATTAAGTACGGCTGAAATGATAGGAGTTGTCTTTGACAGGGTAGAAAACATTGTTGAAAAAGGAGAAAATGCTGGTTACCAGCATTTTCTCCTTTTCCCACAATGTTTTCAAAATCCTTTTCTTCGTGGTTATGAAAACATGATTGTTTAGTAAAGGTTTACGTATTTATTTTATTTCTGAATACCAAGGTTAGCCATCTGACAGAGTGTCACAGCCAATTTGATTGCTAATCTCTGAATTCAAAATAAAATAAAACCCTTGGTTGGTTGTATTTTGCATTGAAGTTCAACCCTTTTGTTTTCTTCCATTTCCAGTTTGATGCAGATGCATGACTTTGTGATCAAAAGTAATGAATACTTTGCCTACTTTTATGCATTACTGAAGTGGGATTATACAGCGCCAGCTCTGAAGTAAGTACAATGCGTATTAAGCCTTAAACCTTTACCAAACGACAAAATTTTAGTCTGGTCCAAATTGAAAGCATTTGCAGACAACAAAGAAAAGGTGGCCTAAATGACAAAATTTGTCCTTTATAGGATAGAAAACATTGTGGGAATAGGAGAAAATTCTAATTACCAGACCTTTACCAAACTGGTTACCAAACGTTTACCAAACAACAACAGTCTGGTCCAAATTAAAAGCATTTGCAGGCACCAATTAAAAATGTGGCCAAAATGATAAAAGTTGTCTTAGATAAGATAGAAAACATTATGGGAAAGGGAGAAAATGCTGGTAACCAGCATTTTCTCCTTTTCCAACAAAGTTTTCAAAAACTTTTTTTCTGAGGGTCGTAAAAAGTCAGGATTGTGTGGTAAAGGGTTAACCTTTTTACCAAGCAATCCTGTGTTGGATCCTATGCAAGAAAAATGTTTTAGGAACTGGAGAAAATACTGGTAACAGGGAGAGGGCAGTATGAGGGAGCCCTCAGCTAAACGATCCATTGTTTCTATGAACCTGAGGATGAAGCATGTTGAAAACATAGTGGAAAAAGCAGAAAATGCTGATAACCAGCGTTTTCTCCATTTCCCACCATGCTTTCGTCTCTTTCAAAGACAACATGTGTCACTTGAGCTATACATGATTTTAGACTTGTCCATTTTGAAAGTATTCACAGACGGCAAATGAAATGTGATCATCAGATCATTAGTTGTCTCTTTTTAAGTGTAGAAAACATCATTGGAAATGGAGAAAATACTGGTTTTCAGCATCTTTCTCCTTTTCATATATTGTTTTCAAAATCATGTGACCTCAGGGTTAATAACCCTTTACAAATTGAAAGCATTTGTTGACAACAATTTCAGTGTGGCTCAAATGGTGTAATTTTTTCTTGATAGGGTAGAAAATTTCATGGGAAAACGAGAAAATGCTGGTAACCAGCATTTTCTCCTTTTCCCACAGTGTTTTCAAACACTTTCTTTCCCAGGGTGGTTAAAAGGCAGTAAAGGGTTAAAGCATGAGATTTGTTAGGTAAAGGAAAATTATTTTGGGTAAGCAGCAGCTTGTTATAAGCAGCAACTCTCTTTTCTACAATGAATTGAAAAACAGGGGTATAAAAGGTGATGTGTATAAAGTAACTGATTGTTCAAATACAAACAACCCATGCTAAGTAAAAAGGGGGCTTAACCCTTTACCAAACAACAAAATTTTAGACTGGTCCAAAATGAAAGCATTTGCAGACAACAAATTAAAGGTGTACCAAATCGTGAAATTTGTCATTGATGGGTTAGAAAACGTTGTGGGAAAAGGAGAAAATGCTGGTTACCAGCATTTTCTCCTTTTCCCACAATGTTTTCAAAATTCCTTTTTCTCAGGGTCATTGAAAGTCGGGATTGTGTGGTAAAGGGTTAATGCATGTCTTAGCAGGCTGATCTGGCCAAAACTTCTTGCTATTGATCAATTTTCTGTATGTCCAAGAACCAGTCTACCTTTATGACGAAGTCGGTTGTTAAAAAAAAAGTGGCTATTATGGATCCATAATTATGTAAAGACTTGACTGGTATCATGGATCGCAGAGACACATTAAACCCTCTTTTTGCCAGAGCACGGCTCAAATGTTGCATGCTGACATGGCAGAGACTACCAGCTGAAAACATTGTGGTAGAAAATGATAATCTTCCTGATCTCCAATGTTTCTCCTTCATTTCTTTTTAACTCTTCAACACACAAAAAATACTGTGACTTGTCCAAATTGAAGAGAACAAAGTAAATTTGGATGGAGTAATATCAGTAATATATTTCTTCAAAGGGATAGAAAACATTGTGGGAAAAAGAGAAAATGCTGGTTACCAGCATTTTTCTTCTTTCCCACAATATTTTCAAAAGGCTTCTTCCTTGGGGTTGTTAAAACTTTTGATCATGGTCAAGGGTTGACGTTGTTTGCTGTATGTCTAACTAGCCGGCCGATTCCAATGAACAGTGCTTGTAAAGCAGGGGTCATGAGTTTGCATACCAGCTGGGATAAATTCTTTTCAAGGTTTCATGATTGTTGTCACTACAACAAGATCAGAACCTCTCCCAGTACAAAACAATGTTTTGACAAATCATATGAGAAGGCAGCCAGTGGCTTAGAAAAAAATGTTGTATTATGTAAATGCACTGATAAATAAATCTCAAGGACTGCGAAGATAGGTGCACTGACTAGTATGATATGTTGAAATTGTATGTAAAATGGAGTTTACCCTTTACCACACAATCCCGAGTTTTAACGACCCTGAAGAAAAGGGCTTTGGAAAACATTGTAGGAAAAGGAGAAAATGCTGGTAACCAGCATTTTCTCCTTTTCTCACAATGTTTTCTACCGTAGCAAAGACAGAAATATTAGTAACTGGTTGAAAGAAATTCCTTAGCATTTGCATTCTGCAATATTTTTCAGATTTCACGTTGAAGTATGTGTGTTGTTGCTGTCACTGGTGGTTTTGCCAACTCGATGGACAGCGATCATTTTAACCAACTGGTTCTTTTTTGCCACAGATGATGCCTATAGAGGTCTGTAAAATTACTGAAAGATATTCAGATATCATTTTATTTTAACCTAAGGGTAAAAGCTTATCCTATTCTTAGAAATTGTCACCTTGAAATCTGACAAAGAAACCTTGACAAAAGGGTTCTCTGGAAAGCCTTTTTGCATTACTTTCAATTCCCAATATTTGGCATAATGTAATCTCTGTCTTGCCTGTAGGTACTTTTATAGAATTTTCATTGTAATAAATACTGGCAGCTGGCATAGAAACAATAGTAGGCTTAAATGAGTTTAGTCTATGAGGAGATACTAAGAACGCCTGCATGTGTATTGCACTATTTTACGGGAAATCACTCCTTCCTAACAGCATAGCATCTTCCCATATAAAATCAATACCTGACAACTGCGTTAGGGAGAATTCTCTTTAGCTCAGGAGTCAGTGTATTGGTCTTTTAAACCTCAATAAACGAGGAACTTTGCCGCACTGGTTCAAATCCTAGCCAGACTGATTTATATTTGAGCTATGCATATGTTGCGAACTTTCATGTTCGTAAGAACTATTTTTAGATACAAGACATATACTGCACAAAAACCATCTTCATCTGTTTTCCTTTTTATTGTAGCACTATAATCATTAGGTAAAAGTCAAGTACCTTAGATAGATCAACATAATATTGGCAGGCCAAATGCCAAACAAGAAAATTACAAGTAAGAGAAGTTCAAGAAGAAGAGATTTTTATGTTATAATAATATTTAGTTTGAAAATTGGCTTTGAAATGTTACCTTTTGTTGTAGCACTATATTCGGTTGATAGGAAACCACTTTCAAATTATTAGGTTAACCCTTTACTACAAAATCCCGAGTTTAAAGACCTAGAGAAAGAAGCCTTTTGAAAACATTTGTAGGAAAAGAAGATAATGCTGGTAACCAGCATTTTCTCCTTTTCTTACAAAGTTTTCTACCATATCAAAGAAATCATCATTTGAGCTACACTTAGATTGTTGTCTGCAACTGCTTTCAATTTGGACAAGTCATAAATTTTGTTGTTTGGTAAAGAGTTAACAAAAGCAGGCCAGACACTTGACTAACTCAGGGCTTTCAGTTACTTTTTGGGCCAGATGTCCCAAACCCACTTTTTTGGCAAAAATTTAGACACCTCACTCTGTGAAATTCTGCATCATAGGTGTCCCTACCAAAATTTTAGCATCCCTGGGATTGTTGACACAATATCTGTCAACTTCTCTACCAACAAGAAAATACCAATAAGAGAGATGCATTTTGGAAATGTTTCAACATTATTGTTGTAGGAGCGAAGAGACTCATCAAGAAGTTCATAGAATTTTGTCAGGGGAAAAGGAGCCTGATGTCAGTATTTGAAAAGACAAGCACAGAATCTAAAAATGGTACCATACCAAAAGTAAGTCATGAGATGTGTTGACTGTTTAAAAAACAGTTGTGTGTGGTAATGATACTGAAGGTGAAGACTTTTGAAAACTTTGTGGAAAAAGGAGAAAATGCTGGTAACCAGCATTTTCTCCTTTTCCCACAATTTTTTCTACCTTTTGCTAGATAAATTCAATCATTTTAGTAGCAGTAAAGAATTAAATCACCATCTGCCTTTCAGTTTTACATACATTTTGGGTACTGTATGTTGAGTTAATTAATAAAATTGTTTAGGATCTACCAAAGTCTATTGCAAATCAGACAAAAAGATAAATGTTTTAATGAAAGGGAAAAAAATGATTTTTAGGAGTTCAGAAAATACTGTGAGATAAGGTGCCCCATATGTGCCCCATATGGAATTTCATCTAAAAATCTATAGTTATGTGTCAAATTTGTGTCATCAGCTGACATAAATGATAGATTTTGATTGCTAGAATGTATGTTAATCTTTTTGAACAGCTTTTTAAAAATCTACTAAGAGTCAATGTCGCTCTTGTATTATTGCTATATTATAGGCTTGGCCTCAATACATATTGACCCATTGAATGTCAAACACAGCTGAATTTTGTTCACATGTACTATAGATTCATGTTTAGACTGCACATTCTGTGCAGCCTGTTCCTAGATATTCATTGTCTGACACAGTTCAAGATAGTGTAGTGACCAAAACAACCAATAAGATGGCTTATATTGGAATGCATGATTAGAACAATATATTTGACACTGTGAATTTGGACCCATTGGTCATTTTACAGACAGAAAATACCCCTTTCATTTGATTTTGTACCAAACAGTCTGTTTTAGTATCCCTGAGGAGGAAGGCATTTGAACACATTCTGAGAAAAGGAGAAAGTGCCAGTAATGGCTTTTCTTTTCTTTTCTCTCAAAGTTTTCTAACCTTTAAAAGAAAAATCCCATCAGTTGAGCCACATAAATTTTGTCATTGGCAAAAGCTTTCTATTTGGATGAGTCAATAATTTTGTCAAATGATCAAGAGTTAAGGTTGAGGTATATATAAACTGTGATCTGTGAAAAAGGAGCTTAATGCATCTGCCAAAAGTACTGAGCCAGGTCAGTCTCTGCAGACGGCACAGGCTGACCTGGGCAGGAACTTTTCACTATAGGTCAATTTTTATTATGTCCAAGAATCATTTTGCCTCATTATTAAGTCAATTATTAAAAAAAGTGGCTTTTATGTATCCATCATTATAAATTATGATGACTTGCTTAGTATAATGTATTACAGTGATGTGTTAAGCCTTCTTTTGCCAGAGCATGGCTCATATGTATTTTTTATATTACAGGATAACACACAACTCCAAACAGACCCTTCAGGAGATCCAGACAGTCTTGGTTTGACAGATTCAGATAAACTCAATGATGTAAGGAATACATGTACATATGAAACACTGAGAAATTGTTTTACCACATCATGCCCAGCAGATCTTTTCAGGGGTTTCTGTTTATGTACATAAAGCCAAATTTGTGTCCCATAATTCTCACTGGGTCCTGCTGTCATTAGTTTGAAAATTTATTCAATTAAAAAACTTCAACTGTAAATGTTAAAAGATAAATTTTTGCATATCTATGATAAAGGCTGTGATTAACCCTGTACCACACGACAAAATGTTGGACTCATTCATATTGAAAGCACATGTAGAGGAGAAACTAAACATGACACAGATGATGAGACTTGTTTTTGAAAAAGAAAGAAATTGCAGAAAAAGAAGAAAATGGTGGTTATTTTAAAGCGCCCCACCGCAAGGTCATTAAAACTCGGGATTGTCTGTTGAAGGGTAAAGTGTTGAAGAATGATCTGCCTTAAAATTAGAGTGAGCTGTTAAAATGGCGTTAAACTCCAACATAAACCAAACCAAACCTTAAAGTTAGAGGTTTTTATGCATAATGCATGTAATATTGGTATTATACGTCTACTCCCTCCATTTTGCTGTCATTGTATTACTATTGGTTACCACAAACTGTAGATGTGCAAGACACAATTTTTTGATATCTGTTATTAAGCATTGCAGAATGGGCTCCCCTTGAACTTACATATTTTAGTGTAATGTATATCAGTCTCTGCAATCCACTGAGTAGTTGAGGATCTGATGTGGGCCTGGAATTTGTGGCTCCTTACCAAGTGTTCTGAGCAAAGTACTGCAGACCCCAGCCCAGTGCTGGTGATTCTCTAAAGACATCAGTAAGTGAAATGTTGCCTAGATCAGTCTGAAATGCTGTTCAAACTGGCCTTTAACAGTTATGAAAAACATACCTTTTTTTTTTTTTTTTTTTTTCAGAATGCTCATGAAGATGAAGAAGAGGATGAAGAAGAGGAGGAAGATGGAAGTGGTGATAGAACTTCACAAGGGGAAGCTAAACCAGGAATGGTGGCACGTCTAATGGAACTCAAACGGAGGCGTAAAATTATTGCTAATGGTAATTTCTTTAACACAAACAACCCACAGGTTGTAAAACTCTAATTGCAGATTGTGTAGATCTAGATGCCATTCATTTTGTGCAGTCTGATTTTAATTTATAGTATCACCTTTTTTTTAAATACTGTGTAGAAAAAAAAATCAAGTTTCTACATTTTTTTAAACCTATTACCACACAATCCCAACTTTTAACAACCCTGAGGAAGAAAGCTTTTGAAAATGTTTTCGGAAAAGGAAAAACCAGTCTTTTTCCCATGATGTTTTCTACTCTTCCCAAGTCAAATTTCAATTTTTGTGTCGCATTCATTTTGTTGTCTGCAAATGTTATAATTTGGACACGTCTACATTTTGTCGTTTGGTAAAGGTTCACTGAATATATCAGCTTTGTTTATTTGATGCTTTTAGAGTTAACTCTTTACCACACAATCCCGACTTTTAACACCTTTGAGAAAGAAGCCTTTTGAAAACATTGTGAGAAAAGGGGAAAATGCTGGTAACCAGTTTTTTATCCTTTTCCCACAATGTTTTGTACCCTATCAAACAAAAATCACATCATTTGAACCACAGTGAAATTGTCGTCTGCAAATGCTTTCAATTTGGACCAGGACTGGTGTAAATTTTTGTCGTGTCGTAAAGGCTTAAACATCACTTCGTCAGATTTGTCTCCAAGAAACAATCCATAAGCTTGATTTAATCCATTAGGTTACAGATCAATTTTAAACCTTATGTAACAGAAATGAGACATACTGTGGTGAAAGGGGACTTAATGCATCTCCGTGATGCATGATACCAAGCAAGTCATCACAGGATCATGGATCCATAAAGTCCATTTTGTCTAACAACCGACTGAATCATGAGGTAGACTGTCCTTTGACATGCATAAAATTAACCAATGGCGAAAAGTTTTGGCTCAGGTCAGCCTGCGGGGACTGCGCAGGCTGACCTGGGTTGATACTTTTCGCAGATGCATTAAGCACCTTTTGACAGAGCATGGTTCAAATATATTGTCAGGGTGACAGGCATAGAAAGAAAGAGAGAGAGAAAAAGGGAGGAACAGAGAGTTGCTTATCATATTAAATGAGTTCATATGTAAATCCTTACTCCACATCAGTTATCTATATTTTACAGTGATGTTTTAAAGTTTATGTGCTGCATGTTTGTTTCAGCAGATTATAAGTTAAACAGGCAATCAAATTAAGCAAGAAACTTTTTATGAAGTCCTTGAGGACCATTGCAACACTTTAACAAAAATCCATTGTTCAAGTGAAGTGTAAAAGTAAAAGAGATACACATTTACATAGTTCTTCCTTTTTTTTTTTTTAAATTCATTAATTGTTTCTCTTTGTCAGAAAAGTGTGCTGCATGTAATACATCTTTCTCGTCAATCCTGAAAAAAATTGTAAGTATACATTTCTACATAATTCTCATATTTTGACTTTATTATCCTAATTTACTCTTCACCACACTGTCCCAAGTTTTAACAACATTGAAGAAGAAGAATGCTCATGAAAACGTAGTGTGAAAAAGGAGAAAAACTGGTAACAAGCATTTTCTCCTTTTCCCACAATGCTTTCTACCCTTTCTAAGACATATCTAATCATTTGAGTCACAATAGATATGTCGTCTGCAAGTGCTTTGAATGTAGACGTGTCCAAAATTTTGTCATATGGTAAAGTGTTAAGATACAGTTTAATTTTTAGCTCGGCTGTTTTTCGAAGAGGACATCAAGGTATTTTCATAGCCCTGGCATTGTTGTCATCATGCAAAAACTATGACATTTTATTATATGTCTGTCATTACTGGACATATTTTCTTCAAACTCGGACAAGTTGTTAACTATCAAAAGGTGAACTCATACAATAGTTGAAGATAACCATCAAAGTATCTTATATGCCGTTTTGCCCCTTTTTCAAGTAATAATTTTAAGAATTTAAAATAAAGCACTTGCAGTTGAGCATTTGCACACGCATATGGCACTTTTGTTTTCTTTGTGATGATTTAAAGATATTTTGAAATGTGTCATATTCTTGACAGAAAGACAAGACACTCATCTCTTCTCGCATCAAGGTACAGTGTACAATGCAAAACTACTATGTGTATTAACATTAACCAACCAAATTGGTTTGTATCCACAAGCAATTGTAATGTTTTTCCTCATCCTTAATTTTGAGCACCAGCCAATCAGATGGCAAGTCTTGGAATTCAGAATTAGAATTAAGCTAAGAATGATTGATTAAAACAGACCATGATGTATGCCCAAAAGTAATTAGAAAAAAAGGCACAATTTCATTAAGTCTTTACCACACAATCCTTAGTTTTAACAACCTTGAGGAAGAAGCCTTTTTGAGAACATTGTTGGAAAAGGAGAAAATGCTGGTAACCAGCATTTTCTCCTTTTTCCACAATGTTTTCTACCCTTTGAAAGAAATATTCCATCATTTGTTTCATATTGAAATTGTTGTCTGCAAAATGCCTTCAGTCTACATTTCTGTTGTTTGGTAAAGAGTTGAACATTGGGGACAAACATTTCTGTCAATTTGGTTTTGACCACATGACTGGATGATATCCTCCCCTCTTCTTGAACCAGAATAAACTGATTTGCTAATTTGAAGAAATGTATTTTTCAGTGTTTGTGTCAGCAATGTGGAAAACATTTTTGCTCCAAATGTTGTAATCAAAAAGTGCCCAAGTCATGGCTGGGTGCCACTGGTAAGCGCTTTCTTTATCTGCATAGTGTTTGATCCTGTGTTTATAGGACCCTCAGAAAGGCTTTTGAAAACATTGTAGGAAAAGGAGAAAAAGCTGGTTACCAGCATTTTCTCCTTTTCCAACAATGTTTTCTTACTTTTCATAGACAAAGTCAAAAGCTTTATATAATTTTTTGTCTGTTTTCATTGCTTTCATTATCTGTAAGTCAAAAATTTTTGTCTGGTAATGAGTGAATTTTTTGAAAAGGATTTATCTAACACTGTATTGGTGTTTTAACTATTGGCTGCTGATGTTAGCCTGAAAGGTCAGTGTAGATTAAGATCAAACTGCATGTTCCAATCTTGGATCTACAGTTTTGGATATTGTTGTAAAGATTCAAACTTATACATCCTTGAAGTCACAATAATTTGGTAACCTCTGCTGACTGAAAGTACCATTATATATACTTATAATCATTCAATGAACAGGCCAAGTTTAGTAAATATTTTGCCCAATATTTTATGGAAAATTCCCACTAAAACTGCCATCACATTGCAATTTATAATTTTGCCAAGAGAAGGGGAAAAATACCTAATTCAAACATTATGGAAAATATGATGGTACATGATTTTGTATTCAGAAGGTTGTCTGGGGTAGGATATAAAAGTCATGACTGTACAGGAATTGGAACCGGCAGGAATTGGAACTGGACTAGTATTTCATGTTTGGAGGTGGTTGTGCAGGGATAGAGTGTCAGCTGGCACATTTTCCAAGTTGGAATCCTGTGATGAGTGGAGTCGGTATATCGAAACTACTGAACTACCCACATGAAGATACATGTACTGTTTAAGTTTCAGGGAAGCAGCCATGGTAAGCATTTAACTTTAAATTTAAACTAACGTATCTCTTGTTTATTTTAATCAGCTCCAGGAGCACAGACAGAGATGGTATTAGTGTGTTTGGCATGTCACAAAACCCTGATTGAAGATAGAGAGAAAAAACTAGAGACAAAAGAGAAAGCAGGATAGAGAGACAGATGACACAAGCATATATAATTTTTCAAGTTGTTATTTACTTTGTGCAGTCAGCATTTAGGGTATGCCATAGAGTATAACTAAGTCATAGAGAAAACATTCATTTTTGGAAACTAATTTTTTGACATATAATGTATTATATAAAGAAGTTATCTATTCCTTTTAGATATTCTTTTCCCACAATGTTTTCTACCTTTACACAGTGAAATATTATTTTACACATTTAATTTGTTGTCTACAAATGCTTTCAATTTGAACAAGTCCAAAATATTGTCATGTTGGAAATGGTTAATCTGCATAGAATTAAAAAAATCCTTGAGCTTTCTGCTCAAAGGGTTCTGATCTAGAATCTGTTGTGCCTCCTTTCTTGAAGATATTCTTTGTTAAAAAAACTAACTTGAAATTGCTATGAAAAGGTAGTTTGTGTGGTCCATTTCATTGATTCAGCTTTTTTGAGTGAGTGTCCTTGGGTAAGATACTTCTAAGCCCTGGCTAATTACTGGTGAAAGCCAGAATACTCAAGAGTATGTGAGCTGTTGTTGTGATATGATTGAAATGATGTTGAAAGGGGCATAAAAAAAAAAAAACAACCAATCAGTAACTCATTCTGTCAGTGCTCTAAGGCTTAACCTTATATTTTGAAGACCTTCTTGGGCCATGAGGTCTATGATACTCATTCAGTTAGACTTGCTTTAGTACAACAACTCTCTGCTCAGTAGATTTGCTTTCCAGTGTCTTATAACTATCCTTTTGATGCAAGTGAAATGAATATTTCTTTTGGTGATTTTGCAGTTTCAAGGCCTTTCCATTCATAATAAGTCACAATATATAAAACAAAGACAGCAAAGATCCCACTTGACATTCTGACAGATCGGTCTTATTTTAATCAAAGCTGTCTACAAAATCACTCATTCTTTGAAAGGAATCAAAAGGCTGATAAGAATAGTTACAATTTTGACCTTAACCAGATTCCAACTAAAGCAGTACATGTCATGTATTTCTAAATTAACCCTTGTAGCTTTGACCTAGATTTAATTGCTTCTGTAAACAGTGTATATCAAGAGCAGAATGCACAGAACTGTCTGCTTCTTTGCAAGATATTCTTTTACCCTTTACCACACTATCCTGAGTTTTAAGGACCCTGAGAAAGAGGCCTTTTGAAAACAGGTAACTGGCATTTTCTCCTTTTCCCGCAATGTTTTTTGTCCTTTTACAGATAAATTTCACCATGTGAGCCATATCTAATTTGTCGTCTGCAAATGCTTTCAATTTGGACAAGTGTAAATTTTGTCATGTGGTAAAGAGTTAATCTCAAGACAGCTTTGCAATCACAATATCTGCACCTGTAGTTCTAGGATGACCTTTTCATTGATTAATCACTACAAACTTCAAATCATTATGAAAATGTGTTTGTATATCCCTGGAAAAAATAAATGTTTTTCTGTCAGCCTGTCTTCCTGTGCACATGCCATGCTACTTTGTATTGCAAACTCCTCCCTCAATATTGCTGTTAGTGTCATGAAACTATGTAAAACTGATAATCAGAAACCAGATTTACAAGACAATTCTTTGGATGTCTGTTTTTAAGTTTAAAAGGAGTCATTAACATTCGAACCTTGACATTTTTTTGTGCTTAATGTATCTTGGATTTTGACATCTATCACAGCACTTTGAGGCAGTACTAAGTCATCTTTTGTGATATTTCTAGTTTCAATGTATTTTTCTTTGCTTATTCTTGTTAAAATTCTGTATTTAAGTGAATGCTTCTTGAAGACTTGTATTACAGATATATTGGTAGATCATGGTTTTGTTTTACTTTTTCTTAGTCAGTGTACAGTACTTTGATGTAAATGATTTTTTAATCATAATTTTTATATTCCATTTCTTAGTAAAATTGATCCATAAAAAATGCATTTATAAATGTTGGAGATTTTTTCTTATCCTTTAATTTCATTTTTATACATACAAATTTAGAACAAAACAGTAGAATAAATCATCGTTACATTTTGGGAAGCCAGCTTACTTTAACCATTTACCACACAATCCCATGTTTTAACTACCCTATGAAAGAAGCCTTTTGAAAACAATGTGGGAAAAGGGGAAAATGCTGGTAACCAGCATTTTCTCCTTTTCCCACAATGTTTTCTACCCTTCTCAAAACAAATTTCAGTTTTTCAATCACATTTATTTTGTGGTCTACAAATGCTTTCAATTTTGACCAGTGTGAAATTTTGTAATTTGGTAAAGCGTTAAAGTATTTCTGAGTTTCCAATATCAGCACCATTTTTATTAGTTTTGCTTTTTTTTTATAACATTTTCTTCAAACAATTATGTCTAAAAAAGAAGTGAATGAAATGTTTAACCCTTTACCAGATGACAAAATCATAGCCTTGTCCAAATTGAAAGCATTTGCAGACGACAATTTCAGTGTGGCTCAAATGGTGCAATTTTCTTTGATAAGGTAGAAAATATTGTGGAAAAAGAAGAAAATGCTGGGTACCAGCATTTTCTCCTTTTCCCACAATGTTTTCAAAAGGCTTCCTTCCCAGGGTCATTAAAAAGCAGCATTGTGTGGTAAAGGGTTAAATTCTTCCCTGACTTTTTTCTTTCTTTTACTTTTATTCTTTTTATAGAATCAAGAGATTTCAAAAAGAAATGATTAGAGCCATACTCTGGCCAAATGGGGTTTAATTAAATTCTGTGATGTATTATACCAAGCAATTCATCACATAATTATGGATCCATCAGATCCTTCCAGTCTAACAATCAACTGGATCAGGAGGTAGAATGGTCCTTTGCAGTGCAGAAAATTTACAAATAGCAAAAAGCATCAATTCATTTCAGCCTGCACAGACTGCGTATACTGACATGGATTTTTGCAAATGCAATAAGCCTGCTTTTCACTGGCTCATTTATTTTTTGTTTATTTAGGTAACGTTTTTATCTTCATAATCAATTAAATTTGAAATCTCTCACCCAGAAAAATACACGTTTCGCAGAGTCTTATTTTTTTTATTTTTGTTTTGGTCACTAAGAATATATTTTTTTATTTCTTTGCGTTTTAGCCACCATGAACACCAAGTGCTCATGAGGAGCTATTAGGGTTGGTCATGGTTAGGCCTGCATTTTGTATTGACAGACATGACTGACAATGTCACCCTCCTACCGATGCGCAAGTCACATCTCTTGCAAGACTTGATGATATCCTAGGGTAGTAATCTTTCAAATTTATTCAAAACAGAATCAAGAATACTACAAAAATTGTCCATATTATGGCCATAGATTGATTATTATGTATTTTTGGTTAGGTCAGATTTTTGGCAACTAAATTTGTAGATTTAAAACAGAGAAACTTTCAAGATCTATTTTATTAGTATTTTTTGCATAGGTAATATCATTATGTGGTCCTTTATTAAAATTTTATCGCTATGATTCAAAGATGCTACATGCTTTATTTAGTGTTATAAGGCAAACAGGGAGAAATTTAAAGATCTCTGAAACCACAAGACTTGGATCATTGATATCTTGCATGTAGATTCATCTAGTGTTAGAACAAATGCTTTCAAATCACAAAGAATCTTCTTGTTCCCACAGTAAACCCTATAGCCTTTAACTACCTTTTAGTAGCTTGATAAAACTTTAGACCTGTCCAAATTGTGTTGAAACAGAAAATGCTTATAAGCATTTCTCCTTTTCCCACAATGTTTCCAAAAGCCGCCTTCTTCAGGTTTAAAACAGCAAGCTGTTTAGATAATTCTTTACCATACAACAAAATTTTAGACAAGTCCAAATTAAAAGCATTTGCAGATGACAAATAAAATGGGGTATAAACGACAGTATCTTGTCTTTGAGATTGTTGAAAACGTTGTGGGAAAAGAAGAAAATGCTGGTTACCAGCATTTTCTTCTTTTCCCACAATGTTTTTAAAAGCCTTCTTGTTCAGGGTCGTTAAAACTAGGATTGTGTGGTAAAGGGTTAAGGGCTGTGTACTCCTACCATGATTCTTCAAATGATAATCCCGTCGTTAAAATGATGCAATTTCAGGTGATCAGTATCAGGACTTTTATGGTCCTCTTGTTTTTGAATCTCTATCAATTTTTATCACAATCCGTCAATTAATAGTATTAATTATTGTTTAAGATTTTGTATGTATATATTTGCATATTTGTATTTTATTCCATGACTAGGATGTTGTTGTTACTGTGCTGTGCAGAATTTGTTATGAACATGTTACTTTTCTTTAACTCTTTACCATGTAATCTCGAGTTTTAATGACTCTGAGATGGAAGCCTTTTGAAAACTTTGTGGGAGAAGGAGAAAATGTTGGTTACCAGCATTTTCTCCTTTTCCCACAATGTTTTCTATCCTTTCTGTTACCAATCCTATCTTTGAGTATCATTTTGTTGTCTGCAAATGCTTGGAATTTGGACCAGTCTAAAATTTTGTCGTTTGGTAAAGAGTTAACTCTGTACCAGGCAACAAAGCTTAGATCTCGTGCAAATTTACAGCATTTGCAGATGGCATATTAAATGTTACTGAAAAATAAAGTTTGTCTTTCAAAGGGTAGAAAACGTTGTGAGGAAAGGAGAAAATGCTGGCTAGCGGTATTTTCTCCTCTTTTCGTCAACATAGGTAAAAGGATTAAGTAGTCATTGTTTCTTTAAGATCTAATAGGATTTAAAGACTTCTCAAAGTGTTTAAGAATGTGTTTGCCATTCCTGTATGTATGTATAAAAGGCCCATCGATATTTGTACAGTTCAGCCAACTTTTATATGTTAAATTGCTAGGCTCTAGTTTATAAGCTCTCAACTTCTTTTACCTGCATTTGTAAAAAGTTTTGGGAAAAGCAAACGCTGCTTGTTAAGAGACATGTTCCTTTATACACAATATTTTTTATATCTTTCAAAACCACATTTTCCTTTCTGACAAACCTTTTACTTTACAGTCACCTGTAGTGGTACTATGTATATGAATTTATGAAGTTTTCACGACGACTTTGTTGTCAATGCTGGTTGGAGGGGGGTGGGGAATCACAGAGATGCATTACACCCCCTTTTCTCAGAGCATGGCTCATTTATTTATACAAATGCATTTGCATTTGAAGAGAAATCAATTACATGTAGTTCGAAAAATATTGTAATGCATGGACAATATGTATGCAATGGTGATGAAAAATTTTATTCAAATCATCAATAAATTGAAAATTTAATAATCTTTGAAACTTTGGCATATTTAATATTTTACCACATACAATTAAAAGGTAAAAAGTAAATAAAAGATAAAGCAACTTGGCAACTTCTTACCTATTTTTAAAATTCATTGTTTTGCCAGTGACTTACTCTTGGACCAACTGTACAATAACAGATTGTCTTCACAATAATTTCCATATTTTTAAATGGTATGATTTAAAGTTAAATGCATTTTAACACCAGCATTGTTTACCTTTAGCTGGCACTGTACCTTAAAGGGAAGGGTTTGAACTGAAGGCATCATGATAAATAGAGAAAATGTTAATGCAGTGACATTTGACTCTTTCATGATAACTGTCATTTGACACTTTTTCCTTGTCCTGTAATTTAAGATGGCTAAAAGGAAAAAAAATTGTCCTTGATAGGGTAGAATACAATGTGGGAGAAGGAGAAAATGCTGGTAATAGCATTTCCTCCTCCCACACTGTATTCTACCCAATCAAGGACAATTTTTTTCATTTTTTCCCACTTTGTTTTCAAAAGTCTTCCCATCAGGGTCATTAAAACTTGGGATGGTGTGGTACCATATCGGATAGTGTAGATCCAAGATAAGACTGCATGCTCTGTGCAAACTGATCTTGATCTACACTGCCCATGGCAACAGAGCATTGAGTCATGCTTAGCAGCCTAAGGAGTTTGTGAGTAAATAGTAAGTACATGTACTTTAGATCCAGTCACAAGAAAAAATACATTCAGCAAGTATTGAACAAGCAAATGCACTATGGCACTAGGTCATTTTCACTTTTCCTTTCTCTTCTAGTCATCTATTTGTTACGCATCATAAAGATTTTTATTTGCATGTGAAATGTAGTCATACTCTTAATGTTGTATACCATTTACAGTATCTATAAAAAGTACTTATTTACCTTCTTATTCACCTTTTGAATGGTAGAGACACTGTTTTGAAAAAACATGGCAAACATTCATCACCTATGCATTTCATTCAACCGTAGACATGGGGATAGAAGAAAACCAAGCCAAACCTTTTCTTTCCATAAATAGGAAAAATATGCTTCGACCCAAGTTTGGATGAATTGAAGAAAAACTTCTCATATGCCAAGGACAACTTTAGGTGCATCTACTGGTTAAGTAGATTATGATCAGACTGCAAAGATGATGAAGACTTATCTCGGATCTATAGTGTCAAATTCTGTCAGAAATTCCTGCCAGAATATCTTTGATTTAGCTGTGTATTAATGTTAAACAAAAGTAATCTTTACCAGCATCCTCACAATGAAGTCATGCTTTGTGTTTTAATTCTATACTAAATGATCCCATGTTTAACCCTTTACCAGACGACAAAATTTTGGCCTTGTCCAAATTGAAAGCATTTGCAGACGACAATTTCTTTGTGGCTCAAATGGTGCAATTCTTCTTTGATACAGTAGAAAACATTGTGGGAAAAGGAGAAAATGCTGATTACCAGCATTTTCTCCTTTTCCCCACAATGTTTTAAAAAGGTTTCTTTCCCAGGGGCGTCAAAAGGCGGCATCATGCAGTAAAGGGTTAAATGATGTAGATGTAGAAAAAAGCAGAGCTCCAGATAGAGGGAGTGATTTTGATTTCAAAATTGAAAATATTCATCACTCTCCACTAAACTCTATGTTATGGGTACTCATTAGAATCATCTCACCAAGGCGATTCTAATGACTACACACAACATAGGTTTTGGAAGAGAAATAGTGGACTTAGAATATTATCACTCCCTATTATCTGGAGATCTGATTAAAAGGCTTGTGAAACTTTTTCCACAACATTTTTTTTTTTTCCAATTCAAACTTCATCATTTGAGCAAAATACAATTTGCAGTCTACAAATGCTTTCAACTTGGGAGATTAAAATGTTGTCTTGTAAAGAGTTGATAGCTAGAGAGTGAAACTCAACATGTTAAGTTGTTTAACTCTTTACCAAACGACAGAATTTTAGACTGGTCCAAATTGAAAGCATTTGCAGACCACAAAATAAACGTGACTGAAAAATTGAAATTTGTTTTGAGAAGGGTAGAAAACATTGTGGGAAAAGGAAAAAATGCTGGTTACAAGCTTTTTCTCCTTTACCCACAATGTTTTCAAAAGGCTTCTTTCTCGGGGTCATTAAAAGTCGGGATTGTATGGTAAAGAGTTTAAAAAAAAAAAAGATCTAGTTTAGGTTTAGAAATGAATGCGTAGTAGTGAAATTATGAAAGTTTCAACTAGAAAACTTTATAAGTTCCCTCTAAAAAACTATTGTTTTATTAGCTTTTAGCTCTTAGCATTTGAGTAAAAAAAACTTTTTGGTATGTCATTCATTTGCTCTCTTTATTTTTTTTTTTTTTTTATCTAAGATAAGAGTTTTTATATAAAAAAAAAAAAAATTGTGTTTTGAAAAAATATACACTATGTATCCATTTTTATTATATTGTGCAATAAAATGTTGTGGATATATACAAGAAGAGTTTACTTATATGAGACATGCTCTGTGAAAAGGATGTATCTGCAAAAAGTATTGACCCAGGTCAGCCTGCAGAGTCCGTGCAGGCTGACCTGGGTCCAAACTTTTTGCTTTTGATCCATTTTCTGCAGCTCAGAGGACCAGTATACCCCATTATACCCCCACCTACGAAGTTGAGGGGCTATACTGGTTTCACCATGTCAGTCTGTCTGTCCATCAATCTGTCCATCTTGGTTTCGTTTCCGTGCTCTAACTTAAAAGCCATTTGACCTAGGTCCCTGAAACTTAATATAAATGTTCCTCATGACCAAAGGAGGTGCCCTGTTGTTTTTGGGTCATATAGGTCAAAGCTCATGGTCACAGGTGAACTTCATTTTCTCTGGTTGTGCTGCCTCAGTGACAAGGTGCTGGTAGGGGGTATTTGTCTGCTTTGCGACAGTTCTAGTTCAGTCAGCTGTTATACAAAATAGATTTTATAGATCCGTAATACTGTGATGACTTGCTTGGTATCATGCATCGCTGAGATTCAATAAAACCCCTTTTGCCAGAGCATGGCTCTTGTTTTGTGCATAATGCCGTTTCAAGATAATCTTCATCATGTCATGACAATTACCCTCGCCTATGCTTTCCTCAAGTTTCTTTTGCTAGTGCTTTATACAACTTTTCAAGCCACTGATTGTAGTCCCATATAGAAGTTCTAAAAACAATGTTTGGTAGTATAAAAGAGAAATGAATCCTGTTACATTAACCTTCATCGATTTTTGAAAAGAAAATTTGGTGGAGGAGTTTGAACCCACAACACATAAATACAATGTAATACATTTAAATTACGAGCCCTTTACTACATGAGCATGGCTGTGCATTACAGAATGTACAGGTATCATTTACGGTACTTCCTGTACTACCTTACTGGCTGCCAAGCCCCCTTAGCTCAGTCTGTAGCATAGAGGACTTGAGAACAGGAGGTCGCTGGTTCAATCCCCGGCTTTGCCAATAGTCATCGCGACAGGATTCATTCCTCTCATTGTTTCTATGATGGCTTGGAAAGAATATTGTGCAGAGTACTGGTAAAAAAACTCCAAGAAAGCATGGATAGGTGCACTGGCCGCCGTGATATAAGTGAAATAATGCTTAAGACGGCGTTAAACACCATACAACAAATCAGTCAAAACCTTACTGGCTGTTAGATTTACCCTTTACCAAATGACAAAATTTTAGAACCATCTGTATTGAGCCTACTTGAATAGGACAAATAAAAGTGGCTCGAAATGTGAAAGGGTAGAAAACATTATGGGAAAAAGATAAAATGCTGGCTACAAGCATTTTATCCCTTTTCCACATGTTTTTGATAAACCTTGAAATTGCCTTAAAAGTTTTTTTTCTAACCCTTTGGCTTCTAAGTGTGACTCTGGGTGCATTTGGGACAGTGTAGATCAAGATCAGACTGCACAAAATGTGCAGTATGATCTTTGTTCTACAGTGTCCAACATGGTATTTTTTTTTTTATCAGTGAAAATGACTTGGAAAGCAGTCTATTAGGGGTTTTACTATTGAGTGGAAATTTTCGTTCCATTTCTTTCGCAAGATAAGGGTTAAAGTCAAGTTGCCATGAAATGAATTTCAACAAAACAGTGCCTCAACTAAAGTCTTTTATTCCAAGAAAAATCAAAAGAAGGAATGGGACACTGCCTCTGGCCCTTTACCAAACAAAACCCAGATTTGATGACCCTGAGGAAGATGGTTTTTGAAAACATTGTTAGAAAAGAAGAAAATGCTGGTAATCAGCATTTTCTCCTCTTCAAACAATATTTTCTACCCTTTCAATGATATGTCCTGTAATTTGAGATACAATTAATATGTTGTCTGCAAATGCTTCCAATTTAGACAAATCCAAAGTTTTGTGGTTTGGTAAAGATCGTTGAATAGCCCAGATATACAACACTCATTAGTCATTACATTTAAGAGCTAAAGGAATGTATTGATTAACCCTTTCAAAGCTAAATACATAACTGGTATTAACTCTTTACCACATGTCAAAATTTTAGACTAGTCCAAACTGAAAGCATTTGCAGACAACAAACTAAGTGTAGCTTAAATGGGGATTCATCTATTGGATAGGGTAGAAAACATTGTGGGGAAAGGAGAAAATGCTGGTTACCAGCATTTTCTCCTTTTCCCACAATGTTTTCAAAAGGCTTCTTTCTCAGGGTTGTTAAAAGTCGGGATTGTGTGGTAAAGGGTTAAAAGAGGGCTTGATACCCCAGTTTCAAGTCTTGTTTGCTCTGAGAGAATATCTGGCAAAATTCACTGAAGATCTATCATTAGATTTTGAGCAGTCTGATCTTGATCTACAAAGCTGTTTGTTTGTATGGTGCTTAATGCTATTTTCAACATAATTTCAATTATATCAGTTATATCACTGTGGCTTATCCACGCTTTCCTGGAGTTTACTTTACCAGTACCTGGCACAAAACTCTACCCAAGCCACTTACTCCTTTCCCACATAACCATCATCGAGCAGTGAGAGAAGAATGAATCCTGTCAAAATAGCTATCATCAATCCTTGGAAAGAAATTGGCCAGGCTGAGGATTCAAACCAGTAACCCCCTAGTCATAAGTCCCAACACTGTATTTAAAAGTACCTTAAGATAAGCATGGCATCCTACTGGTTAAAGTGACTTACAAGTACAGGTAAATCGAGGTATAAATAGCATACAAGAAAGAAAACTAAAATACAACAATCCAGGAACCATAATATAATACAAATAATAACACAAGGTAAAACTTGAATAATTCCGAAATGAGAAGACCACAATACCAGCTAAAATTATCAGTATATCTTCATAAATGCACATCAAATTAAAGCCGGAAAATGTGCTAGAAGGAAAAATCTGTCCTATAAGACATAATTCTAGGCTGGTCTATATTTAAAGTATCTGCACACAACAAATGTAACTCAAACAGGCTGGTCTATATTTAAAGTATCTGCACACAACAAATGTAACTCAAACAATGGGAAATGTCATTAAAAGTAGAAAAAACATTGTTGGAAAAGGAGAAAATGCTGTCTACCAGCATTTTCTTCTTTTCCTCAAATGTTTTCTACCTTATCATATACAACTCAAACCATTTAAAATACATCCTAATGGACTATTGTGTTTCTCTTCAATTTGGAAAGACATGTTTGGTCAAAATTTTGTTAAAATTGTTATCTGCATCAATCCCCTTTAATTCTATACCACACAACAAAATTTTAGACCAG